>CM028134.1:185102500-190102500 GCA_016271365.2 Neoceratodus forsteri
AAAGAATTAAGGGAGAACTAGTGAAACCACTGGCTACTCTTTTTAATAAATCATGGGAGGATGGCGTGGTACCCGAGGACTGGAGGAAGGTGGATGTGATTCCTCTTCACAAAAGTGGGACCAAGACAGAGGCAGGAAACTACAGACCTGTCAGTTTGACCTCTGTGGTAGGGAAAGTGATGGAGTCACTTCTGAAGGAAAGAACTGTTGAGTACCTAGAGGCCAGTGGGGCACAGGACCCAAGGCAGCATGGGTTCACAGCGGGAAGGTCATGTCAGATGAATCTAATAGATTTCTTTGACTGGGTGACCAAAGTAGTAGACCAGGGAGGGGCTGTGGACATGGCCTACCTAGACATTAGCAAGGCATTTGACACAGTCTCACACAAAAGATTAATAGTTAAACTAACCAGCCATGGAGTGGGTCCCAGGGTGGTAGCCTGAGTAAAACATTGGCTGGACAACAGGACACAGAAGGTAATTGTAAATGGAGTCCACTCTGAAGAAAGAGGGGTTACTAGTGGGGTACCACAGGGTTCAGTGCTGGGTCCAGTCCTTTTTAATGTCATTATAAGTGACATTGCAGAGGGACTGGAAGGAAAAGTATGCCTCTTTACAGATGACTCAAAGATCTGCAACAGGGTTGATACACAAGGAGGCGTGGAAAGGATGAGAAGGATTTGGCAAGGTTGGAGGAATGATCAAAAGTATGGCAGCTAGGATTCAATGCAAAGAAGTGCAAAATAATGCACCTGGGAAACAAGAACCCAGGGGAAGATTACACAATGGGGGGGAGGTAGTAACAACAACAAAAAGGAAAGGGACCTGGGGGTAGTCATATCAGATGACCTTAAGGTTAGCAAGCAATGTGAGAAGGCAGTAGGGAGGACTAGGGGTATACTGGGATGCATAGGGAGAGGCATCAATAGCAGAAAACAGGAAGTTGTTATCCCTCTGTACAGACAGTTGGTGAGACCCCATCTAGAGTACTGCATCCAGTTCTGGAGACCCCATTTCCGCAAGGACATAGACAGGATAGAGGCAGTCCAGAGGAGGGCAACTAAAATGGTGCAGGGTCTGCAAGAGAAGCCGTACGAGGAGAGACTAAAGGAGCTTAATATGTATACCCTTGAGTAAAGAAGGGAGAGGAGGGACATGATAGAAACTTTTAAGTACCTCAGTGGAATCAACAAAGTCCAAGAGGGTAGCATCTTTCAGAAAAAGAGATGTACAAGAACAAGGGGACACAATTTAAAGATAGAGGGGGGTGTCTAGGGCAATATGAGAGTATTTTTTTCACAGAGAGGGTAGTGGATGCATGGAACAGCCTTCCTGAGGAGGTTGTGGAGTCTAAAACTGTGGGAGAATTCAAGAATGCATGGGACAGACATAAGGCAATTCTTGTGGGGGGTAGGAAGAAATAGGCTGTTGGTTAACTAGGATCTGCGGCCTATTCTGTAGGCAGGGAAATGGGCAGACTAGATGGGCCAAGCGGTCCTTATCTGCCATCAAAGTCTATGTTTCTATTGGTAGAAAAGTGTAGATGAGCTTCAGTTACAAAGTAAAGTGGGGGAAATCTGAACTTTTACATCTTGGCCCCATGGACACTCACCTGTATCGGCTTACATGCCAACCGAGCTTCATGTAATTAAATATTTAGACATCAAACTAGCTAGCCATTGCCTAGAATTATATCATTTTAATTATATCCCACTACTGCAAAACATCACTAAAGATCTGGAAAAATGGACCCTGCTACCTTGGACCCTAATCTGTAGGGTAAACTACCTAAATTACAATTAATCCTGATCTGTGCACACGATTTGAGGTAAAATATTTTAACCACTGAGCGGGAGTTAAACCCCAATCAATGCCAGGTCATGGGGTTCTATAGAGACCCATGGGCAGACTGGATGGACCATTGTTTTTTTCTTCTCTCACTTTCTATGTTTCTATCAAAAATGGCTATACTGTGGGGGTTACCTGCTTTTAAAAACAGTTGGTAGAGCTGAGAGGTTAATTTATTCCCTTCTTTCAAACCTTGCTGCCCAACAAAGTAAATCCTCCAGTTTGATCAGGTCCCTTGTCAGGTTGGGGAGTCCTACTTCTGTCAGCAAATAGTGTCTTAACTGGAAGGACCTACAGAAATCAAGCTGACTTAGGCCAAAGGTTTGTTTTAAATTTTCAAATGATATTAGTTGATCACCTTGAAGTAGCTGTTTGTAATGGGTCAGGGCTTTATGGTTCCATCTCTTAAAACCATTACCCAGCCTGGGTGGTTGAAACTCTCGGTCCACTATTATGACCATCAATGGACCTGGGGAATTCAGAGTTTTTGTTACTAGTCTAGCTTTCTGGAGTGCTCTAATCATTTCTCTGGTCCAGGGATTTGTTAGATGCTTCCAGGTCTTAGGGACATACTCAATAAAGGGTCGCGCATATAGAGAGGTAGGTAAGGAGGGGACATTCTCTAGCTCTTACCAACCTATACTTTCCCTTTGTTTCAGCCAGAACACTGTTGGGAACAGTTGGGCTGCTAGGTGGTACAGCCTCAGACTGGGGAGCCCCAGGCCTCAAGGAATTGTATAGCGAGAACTTGGAATAGGAAGAGAAGTCTCAGCATAACATTCAGTTTCAAAATGTTGATTCTGCCTGCTGAGGAGAAGGGGAAGATAGCCCACCTCTACATATCGATGGCGATATCTTGCAGTAAGATGTCATAGTTCAGGTGAAATAATTTGTGACGGGTCATAGAGATTTTAACCCCTAAGTATCACACTTTCTTATCCTTTGCCCAGGTGAATGGAAAAGAGGCTGTAAACTGCACTGGGTACTGTCCACTCATTTTGAGGGCCTCAGATTTCCCATAGTTAATCTTATGTTCTGACAACTCTCTATAAGTCTCCAGCAGTCCACACAGTTCTGGGTTGCTTAAATAGAAAAGGGTTTCATTGGCATACAATGAGATCTTATGCACCCTGTCAGGCCTCCGATGCCTGTGATGTTAAGATTATTTCAGACCCTCAACCTAATAGAGCGCAGTACAGTACTGAAAGAAGGAAATGCCCTGTAAAGTTGTACTCCCTTATTTGACTGATTCTGCTTGCCCCCACAATAGGGACTAAGGGCTTAGTTGCCTCCCTACTTCCCACTCACTGACTGTTGCATCATCGTAAGAACCATAGAACTTTGGTACAAATTTTGGGCTATGGGTGGCTATACTACACCATGATATTGGCCCTTTCCCCCTCCCACACTGGAACTTATAGAGTGGAGGGAATCAATATATCAGCCATCTAATCTGCCTAGAATGAGATAAAACATAATTGACTCAAGACTGTGCATTGATTTGTATATGTTTGCTTTATCTGACACATTACTGGGTGTGCAGACATGAAAAAGTCTAATAAAGATTATATTTACAAAAAAAGGATTATTTCAGACTGCTAGAGCTAGAGGCTCAATACATAGAGTGAAAGCTCAATACACAGAGCGAATAGAAGGGGGGAGAGGGGAACCGCTGCCTTGTTTCTCTGGATAACGTGAGCCTGTGAGATTTCACACCATTTACTTTTATTACAGCTTCTGGGGCATTATATAAAGTTGCAATGCAATCAGAAATTGCTGTCCAGCTGGCTCTGTGGTGCCAAGCAGTGGGTCGTCCACTCAGCGCGCTGGTAACCCGGTTCTCAACCCGCACCTGGGGCGATTGGAGTGGAGACGGTGAAGAAGCATCCATATGGATGCTCTCCTCCCCATGAGGAAGAGCACGCTTGCACCACCTTCGAGCAGCCCTTGGCAGTGGGCTGGGTGGAGGTGCACTTGGTGGTGTGGGTGACCGTGACACTACCATGCGCGTCTTTCCCAGGATGCCGCAGAGATGTGCAGCGTATTGTGGGAGGGGGATGAAAGGAAGAGAGGAAATGGAAAAATGGCCACCCCACAGCACCGGATGATGGCCTTCGGCAAACACCCGCATGCCACTCCACTGCCCAGTGCACCATGTCTGCCCCACTGACCATCAACCCCAGTGTTAGAGGTACTTCCTTCCCAGTAGCCCCAGTAGGGATAAGCTGGACCACATGGGACGTCAGAGATCTTGGGGGAGCCTGGAGATAGGTATGGCAGCGAGGGCTGAGTCCTTTGGTCAGAGGGGGCTAGCTTGAGAGAGCTAAAGGCCCAGTCCACCCTGTTAAAGGCCTTTTCTGCATCCATAAAAAGCACAACAGTGAAGGTCTTAGCCTGTTGCTGCTTGGATAAGATGTTCAGGAGATGCCTTATCTTGTCGCACATGTGTCTACCTTTAATATAACCAGTCTAGTGAAGGTGAACCAGGCCCACCACATACTCTTGCAACCTGTTGGTAAACATGGCCATAAAGATTTATTGGTCAACATTAAGGAGAGATCTCATTCGATAAGAGCTGCACAATCTGGTTTCCCCGGTTTATGGATTACTGAAATTTAAGCTTGGGACCATTGAACCATGATGGCAGGTGTCCCCTCCCCCTTCTGTACTCCACAGCACACTATTGTCAGCAGTGGAGATAATGTCTCTCTAAATTTTTTATAACATTTGGCAGTAGTGCCATCAGTACCAGAGGAGTTTTTAAGTTGCAAATTGTACTGTGTACCTCCTCCTGTGTCGCTGGTTGGTCTATATCAGTCTTTGCCTCTTCCAAAAAGTCCGGGAAGCCTAGGTTTTGGAAAAAAATATTTTGTTTGATCAGCCTATCCTGAACTTCAGTCCCAGTGTACAGTTCTTTATAATATTTGACAACTTGATCTACTATTAGCTGGGGGTGCATTTCATACTGTACACTGGAGGGGGTCTTTCTAAGCCTGAACATCGCCCTGCTTGCTGCAGTCTTTCTTATCTGCCATGCTGTAACAATTTGTTATGTATACCCGTCACTGTACTTTCCTTTTTTTTTTTTTATTTGTATTCAATTCTTTCTGCATGAGTGTCAGCTGGAATGTAGTAGCTACAAGGACAATGTTGACATTCCTGGGAAGAAGTCAAGATTCTTATCAGAGCACCCACAGACAGTCTTGGGCCTTCCCCCAGCTGGAGCTGAAGGCCTTGAGAAGACATATTTGTGGAACATTTTTGTTACCTCTGCGCATAAGGCCATAACATGAAAATGACTTAAAGATGAGCCACCAATGTATCAGCAATGGTTAGATATAGTACAGGAAATACAAAACATGGAAGAACTAACATACAAGATAAATCTAAGAACCCCCAGTGTCATTAGAAGATGGACATGGTAGATAATATAAAGAGATTCCCTGCAGGTACCTCACTCCTAACTCTAGAGCAAGGTGGGTGGACAGGGAGAGGATCTACTGCCTCTTGACCAAGAAGTCGAAGGGTGAGGGTTAACTTTTAATTAACTGCTTGCCTTATACCTTGAGTTGCACCTCTGGAAATTACTGGATTGTTTTGCCATGGCTAAATTTTGTTTGACTTGCAAATTAATTAAAGACCTCATTACAATGATGACTGCTGATCCTAACATAACATATTAAGTGACATGAACTATGTACCCAAGTTATTCAATAAAGGTGAATTTAAAAAAAAAAAAGATTCTTATCAGAGCAGACCCACTAGCTCTGAGGGCAATGTGCTATCTTTCTGCCCATTATCGTGGCAGGACCCCTGGATGATTTATCAGTGAGCTTAGAAAGTGTCTTTTGGCCGCCGGCCCGGTGGCACTGAGGGTTGAGGTGCTGACACCACACCTTGCACCATGCTGGCAACCCGGGTTCAGTGATGGACTCGGGTAGCTGGGGGTCGACGGGGGGGTAGAAGATGGAGTGTCTGGAGGACAGCTCTCCTCTCCCTGGGGAGGGATCCAGGGATGCTCTGTGTCCTAGCAGCCCCTGATGGAGATTGGGGGCATTGTAGGTACACCAGCCAATATAAAGGGCAGAGTATGGCAGACACCAGCCGGGCAGCCATGCACAGGTGTCATTGCACACCACACTCCCAGGGAGGAAATTAAGAAAAATCCCATCCTCGGGGATAGGTGATGGCACCTCGCCCCACCAAGCCACACTCCAGCACCGGGCTTCTCTCCTCGCTAGGCCGACCACCCAGCTGGCACATTGGATTTCAGATAGAGTGCCCTGGGTGGATATGGCAGCCTCGCCTCAGGGGGTGCAGAGCCAGGGGATCTGCCGGGCTGGTGCAAGGTGAGGAAAGAGCTTCAGGTTGGAGATAGAGCTCGCAGTGTGCGGTGGATGCCTGAGAGAGTTCCTCATTGGTACAGAGTAGGAAAATATTGTACAAAAAAAAAAGTGTCTTTTGATGTCAGGAACCAGCTAGCTAAACCAAACATTCCTGCTGGGCTCAGGTCTTGGGACAAAAAAACAGATGTAGCTGTCCGAAGTCTGGATCAGACCAATTTTCTGACCCAGTTCTCACAACACAAAGAATGGTGAATCTATGATGTCAGACTGATGTACTGGATGACATGTCATAGAGGAAAGCTGGAGGGTCTTAGATCCAGCAGAGCCTAAAAGAGTCAGTCAGGCTGGGATTCTGAACAGTTAACATCTAAGATTTAAATCTGCACTGATTCACTAAGGGGTCCTGTGTGGCTAAACCTCTGCACTTTGGGAAAAATTAGAAAGTGTAGTAAGATTTTTCCATGTGTTTTCTGTCTGCTGTGTGCAAACATTTTTTCATTTCTGTAAAATTACCGTTCCCCATAGTCTTGCTGTAATATCCTAATATATATATATATATATATATATATATATATATTATATATACTTCATGTTTCTGTGACTGAGTCCTTTGAGGTACAACTGATTGATTTATAACTGACAAGAACTGTATTTCTGCCTCTGAAGAGAAGGCTACGGCTACCATATTCCATTTCTAAAATAAGGAGTTCTCAGCTGTAACAGGAGGGGTGTTGGTTGTGCTTGAGCAAGGAGCACTGTACTGTGTGAGCAATGTCTCTAGAAGAACTCAGACCTAGAGATACCCCAAAAAAGTATCTATGCTAAGTGGTGGCAGCTACTGATTACCCGTGCAGACATCTAAAGAGTTCAAGAAAGCTGGTAACACTGACAGGCTGAGTCTGGGAAAGACCAGTTTGCAACACATGCCAGCAGGTGACCTGCCCTGTTGCCAGCTTCATAAAGGCATTGTCTGGCATATCTGATCTCTCCTTCAGTTTTATATTCTAAGAGTTTTGTAAGTTGTTGTCTGTACCTTTCAAGATCTTTTTTATATTTTCATCCAGAGTTATTTTACATTTGTATTCTATATCATATTTCTTGCTCAAGATCTAGTCATTGTTTCTCCTTGTCTCTTTTCAGGTTGGAGGCATATGAAATTATTCTCCCCATTACTGTGCCCTTTAAACCATCCCACCAGGCTCCCTGGGACGTATCTTCTACCTTGTTATGCACCAAATAATCTGCAACTGTGGTTTCCACCAAGGTCTAAAAATCCTGTTTATTTAAAAGAGACACATTAAGTCTCAAACTGGGGGTTTTAATGATTGGTTGTATCTCCAGGTCCAGTAAGACTGGCGCATGATCTGACATTGTAATGGATGCGGTGTGTGGGGACATTATTTTATGTGCCCAGTCCTGTGGGACTAGAAATAAGTCCAACAGGGTGTACATGTGCAGGTTAAAGTAAAATGTATATTCCCACACCTTGGGATTTGTGTATCTTCATGCATCAATCAGCCCTAGCTCATGGATCAATTTTCTGAGGGTTGCTCCTTCCTGTCCTCTGCAGGCCACTAGTCAGGAGCTCATATTACTAGCAAAGAATGAGAAAATCTTTGGCTCAAAGGGTGAAAGCTGTCAGCCTCCCAAAATTGGAGGGAGTTCAGATGAGATGTTGGCATTAGATTTTTCCATGTCTCACCTATAACCCAGCATTTCAGTGAGAAAAACTCTTTGATGTGCTGGAGGGAATGTGGTCAAGAAGGGACAGACACACATATCTTCTGGTTCTGTCCAAAATTAGATGAGTTTTGGAAACAATTTAATCAGAACTAGACCAGATATGGAGTACCCAGTTGCCTCCTAGTTTTAAGTCTATGATCTTGGGACTTCCCTGAAGGAAGCAGGCCTGCACAAAATGAGACAGTTATATACTTTGTTATGCATGGTGGCCTGTTAATGCATTACAGGGCACTGGCTCTCTAAGACAACCCCGGAGGTGTGAGGAATGGAGGTCCTGGGTACAAGTACAGTCCATGAAAAGAACAGCAACTAAGCTTAATGTGAACACAGACAAATACCACACTCCATGGGCTGCATGGGACACTCACCAGCTGACTTGGTCTACACCAGTCACAGATTAGGCTTCGGGGATGGTACAGGAGCCCAAGGCTACCTAACCGAGCAATAGGCCAGAGAACCAGACCATAGCTTCCTCCCTTTCTTCTCTTCCCTTTTCCTCCCACCCTCCTTCCAGGCTGGATCCCATAATTGAAAGCCCCCAATACACTCAAACAAACTGGGAATGTAATGACAAGACAAAGCAAACACCACACAGCTCAGGTTCAGCTTCAGCTGTTATAGCAAGTTTATTGGACTGTTGCTACATTCAAAGTACAGATTAAAGATATAAGCATGAAACATTTACTTACAGTAGTACATAGAGTTACTGTAAAAAATGATATCAACTTGACCTTGTACAATCGTGACTTGAATTCTTTATGCTAGATTTATGACATGATTGTACCTTGTCATCACCTTTGATGTATGTGCTTATAAACTTATTACAATATTCTTGATCCTTGAATTAAGCTGAGTTTAAAAAAACTGCTATAGTTCTGAAAGTATTATTTCTTTTCTAGTCTCTCCCAACTACTGTCCTGGAAAGCTTTTTTACATTGCGGAATAAAGGCAAAACAACATTTTTTGGAAAAATAAAAGACCCAGAATCTCACTAGCTAAGGTAATGCTACCCATTTGTGAGGGCGGCCTGGGTCTCCCAAACTTCCAGCTGTATTATTCAGAGCAACTCAGCTGAATTCATAATTGGTTTAGAGACCTACATTTGGCAAATCACATCAATGAAGTAAACAAATTACCATATAAATCATTACCTTCAGTTGTGTTTACTGAATTACCCGAGGTCAAATATAAAGACATACTTCCATGGCAAACACATAGTTTAGCACAGGCAGATCAAAAAGTTAATGGTCTATAAAAAACAGGATCAGATACGATGATAATTTGTAATCATAATTTCAAACCCTCCTTATGGGCTCAAGAATATATTGGTACAAGGGTTAATGGAGCTGAGACATTGCCATACAAATGGTTTATTAAACCTTTTACTCAGCTACAATTAGAGTTATGCATACCAAACCATCATCTGTTTAGATATTTCTGTTACAGGATTATATCAATAGAAAAATGGATCTTTTAAGCTTCCCTACTCTTTCATCACTTCATACAATATTTTATTGTTACTACATTCACCTCTGGACAAATTTATCTGAAGAATATGCTATATATTAATTTTGCAAACTACCATAAACCTAACACTGCTTGAAACTAAATGGGATGGAGAGCTGGGCATAACCATTTCTGACACAGACTAGTGATGAAAGTGAACAGGAACACACAAGAACTCCATTCCTGTACCTTTTTTGCAGCAGGAATGGAGTTCCTGTACTTCTTCCCACTGACACTGGAACTGAAATTCTTAAACCAGAAACATAATGACAGTTGCTGGACATGTGACATGAAATCAGGGTTTCCATAACAACATTTGACTTGTACAACAGTGCTATTTTGCTAGAAATACTTCAGTATCTCTAACTGAATATACTAGTGTCAAAACAGATAGATGTGTCTTGACATGGCTTTCCTTCAGGTTGAGGATCTTCATTCTGCATGTCATATTTGCCAGTGCCTGAGTTCCTGTACTTCTTGTATACCACTTGCACCACTGAAACAGACTGGAAACAGATTCAAAATTTACCACATGAAGGCATAATTTCATCTAACTTGCAACAGATAAAATGCAATATATTACTTAGAACATACTATACTCCAAGAAAACAATAACATAAGATAAAAATGTTATTTATTGATTGATTTATTTATCGATTTGAAAATTGGTGACAGGGAAAGGCACACTGAGCCAAGGCTCGTTTCCAGGTGTGAGCTGGGGAAAGGGAAGAGGGGATGCAAAATACTAGTACTGATACAGTTCACAATTACAATAAAATGCAATCAGAGTGTACAGTTTAAAATAGTACAGAAATTAGCTAGCAACAGGCCGGACCACCACACAGTGGTAGTGCTACTGCTTGTGAAGCCGACAACCTGGGTTTGAGAATGAGCCTGGGATACTGAAGAGTCGGCCAGTGGATATGGGTTGAGCATCCCCATGTGATGCTCTCCACTTCGGGAGGGCGGGGGTTGTGTTTCTGGTGCAGTACTGCCATCTGAGTGACCACAGGTGGTGGTACATCGAGCCCAGACTCAGAGAGAGGTGAATGTAGTATCTTTACTTGTGCATGACCGTGCACGTTGCATGTGCCATTTATGTCACAGGGTGAGGGAAGAACAGGGAAAACAACCCTGACCAATGAAGAATGATGCCTGCCTCACATCGCAGGCACACACCATCAACCACAGCACTCTCCTGACTCCACACTCAAACTCCATCAGGGGTTGGGCCCCCCCAATGGCCCCACCCTGCGGAGAAAGCCAGGGAGCAACACAGGAGAGGTAAGTCTGAGAGAAGACAAGTGATGGGGCAGGGTGTGAGGTGGTGAGGTCATAGAGGGAAAAAAGTACACTAATTAAAAAAGAAAGAGACAGCAACAAATTCAGATGTCACACACATACGTACACTGGGGTAGGAGACAAATGCAAGGGAAGCAGTCAGATAGGGGTAAAACAGGAGCAGGGGGAAGGAAGGAGTTTCAGCTGATACCTAAGAGAGCCAGTGAAATAGAGGTGAGATGGGAGTTGGTTCCAGAGTGAAGGAAGATGATAGGAAAAGGCTGACAGCTCAGCAGAAGAGCAGGGGTGAGGAATGGAGAAGGTGTGAGGATCCATGGAGCACAGGGAGCAGGAGACAGAGGGGATGGGGAGAGAAGTGAGGAGATGTAATAGGGAAGGGACCCAAACAAGTATTTGGATATGAATAAGACACAGTGATTCTGGTGATATGAGGATAAGGAGGAGCAGAGTGAGCAATAGTGAGTACGAGAGGGGGAGCTGGTAGCAAAGCGGCAAAAGGAGTTATAGACTATGTCCAGTTTGGCCAGAGAGGTGGAGGGAGTGGTACCATAGACCACATCTGTATAGTCAAAGACTGAAAGCATCATTTTGGTGACAAAAGTGTTAAAGTTCAATTTATTGTTCGGCTATAAGCCTTTACGAAATACAGTTAAAATACGAATACATAAAATACACTCCATATTCAATTAATACCAGCTCAGTTATCAACATCAGAGAAATAGCAGCTTACAAAACAACCTTATATCCTGTTACAGTAGTACCTTCATTTATACTGAACAATAAATTATCTATATTATAGTTTGAAGACAGTATTGTTCCTTTACTTATATAGTGTATTTTATGTAAAGGACCTATCTGGCAAATATACTAAGTCCCCACCCACCATGCTCAACATAAATGGTACTCCAACGTTGGACGTAGATATCATCTCCAACACGTTCATCAATGCATTCTCTGACCTGAGCAGTGTCCTCCCACCTGATTTTTTCGATGCTCCCACCACCAATGCCACCCCTGCCACAGCATCCCAAGCACACTCTGCTCTGCAGTTCTTCAAAAAGATCCCAATGCACTTAGCCAGGACCTATATTTGTAAAGCTCTCAGCAAAACTGGCTATAGTGGTGACTCGCTCAACGTTAAACTCCTTGCACTGGTTCTTGATGAGATCCTTGAACCACCGACAATGATCTTCAACCTCTCCCTAAGGCACTGCCAATTCCCATCACTTTGGAAAAAGGCTACCATCACTCCTGTGCACAAAAGTGGAGACAAGTCACTGCATGCCAATTACAGGCCTATCTCTATCCTCCCCCCATTATCCAAAGCACTGGAGCGAACTGTCTCCGACCAGCTTGTAGAGTTCCTGGACAAACATAATATTCAGTGTCCTGAACAGCATGGCTTCTGCAAAGGGCATAGTACCACCACGGCATTGTAGGAATTCACCGGTTGTATCCATGACGCCCTGGACCAAGGACTTTGCATGGGGGCCATATTCATTGACCTAACAAAGGCCTTTGATACAGTAAATCACCCACTCCTACTCGGGCAACTGTCTGCTCTTGGGCTCTGCAATGATGCACTGCCCTGGTTTGCTAGCTACCTTGGTGAGACGGTCCAAAGTGTTAAAATTGCTGGAGTCTCTTCAGTTGAAAAGCCAGTACTCTCAGGTGTCCCTCAGGGGTCTATACTGGGTCCATTACTCTCTTCTCTGTTCCTTAACAATCTCCCTGTCATCTGCCAACAGAGGATACTACTCTATGCAGATGATGCGGTCCTCTTTTCTTGCAATCAGGACTTTCATCTGCTTGAGAGTCAACTGCAACATGATTTCAAGCTTGTGGAAAAATGGTTTGACTCTCGAAACTTATCATGAACTATAACAAAACTAAGGTCATGTCTTTCTGCAATGCACGTAGCAAGTATAAACCTCTACACCTCACCATCAAGAATCAAGAGGGGACCTCACTTGATCAGGTTCAAGAGTTCAAATACCTCAGCATCACCCTGGACTGCTCACTTTCTTAATCCCAGCACATTAGGCAAGTTGCTAAGTCTGCCAACATATGCCTCGGCCTGTTCACAAGTACAAACACTGTATGACCACTGCTGCCCTTAGACTGGCCATCCACAGCTCTGTTACCTCCATAGTTGACTATGGTCTAGTCATCTATGGCTCTGCCTCCCCTACTGCCCTTAGGAGGATATCTGTGATGCTCAACAAGGCCTGTAGACTTCTCACAGGGGCTGACCACCTAACACACACCTGTGACCTGTACGCCCAGGCTGGATGGCTACCACTCATTAGTAGAATACAATACCAGACCTGTCTGATAGCCAAAAAAGTTCTCCTTGGACTCGTGCCGCCAGGTGTGGCTAGGCTCCTTACTACCAACAGCAGCACCCAGCCGACACATAGTTCTCAATACCAGACTTTCCAGGTCCCCAGGTGCTGGACCTCATTGGGTCAGAGATCCTTCTTGCACAGGGCTCCTCAGTGGTTCAACACCCTTAACAAAGAAACTCTTGCAGCTGTAATGCTAAGCCCCTTTAAAAGGCAACATCTATTCCTCCCCTCTACCACAGAATGTGACTGCCTCCCCTAAGCATTGCTCTACACCTCCTTCCCTAACAGTAGCTGTAACCTGCTTTTCTGGCCTTGCTTTCATGGCACCAGCCTCCCCCCTCTCTCCCTTTGCCCCCCGCCACCCACCCATCCCCTCCCTAAGGACACACTCTTATCTGTGGCCACTGGCCCCTGTCCCCCTCGTTCTTTCCATCCTTGTCTGACAACGGCATCTACCTGCCGGCTTCTTCCTGACTTCCTCCTACAATGGTACTGTTCTACCATGAATTCTGTTAAAAGCTAGCTTATGTTGTTCTACTTCAACATATTGACTGTACTATTTAGGCCTTAGTAATTGACATGTTAAGTTTGTAACCATTGTTCACCTTTGTGTTATGTCACCCCCCATTCTCTGACGTGGAACCTTTGTAAATGAGCAGTCCCTGCTCAAAGGTACTTGTAATCCTAGACTTTAATAAATAAATAAATAAAATATAGTATTTTTTACCTTATATATTTCCACTATGCAGATTATAAATGAACAGTTGACAAAAGGCCACAAACTTTACTCAATATGTCAGTATCTGTGACTTGAGAAGGTAGAGAATAGTCTGGTCAGGGTAGTCTGGTCAGGGGGGAAGTTGAGATCTCCCAATATGCTACTCAAGCATTCCTGCCTCCCCTTTGTATAAAGGGGGCATATAAATAAAATATGTTTCAGGTCATCTTCAGGTTTCAAATTGCATTTTCAGAATGGGGAGGAAGTACCCATCCTTTTTTGATTGAAAAATACGTAATTTGCGTTATATAATTCCAATCTAAATCTTGTTATGATACATCTTCTATCTGGAGTAACTATTTTCCTTAAATAAGGCTCCATCAGATGATTAGTTTTGAGCGATTTATACCATCTGAAATGTTTCAAAGTCATGAGACGCTGTAGATTGTTTGAGATCTCTGTATCCCTAATCCTTCTTTTTATTTATAATATTATTTCTTCTCTAGGTCTTAGATATATTTCAGTTAGCAAATGCCCCAGGCTTAACGGGAGTAACTTTCTCTTGATTAGTTGAATAAATGGAAATTGAAAACCCATCGATGAATACTGAATTTCTTCTTCGAGATAGTATCTGGGAATGTGACATTCTGGCAAGAAAAGATGAAGTAGAAGCGTTAATTGTCTTTCCGTTATTAAAGTCTGTAAGGAAAACTGGCCTAGCTCAAGTCTTGTCAATTCTGAAGGAACTGATTGTGGGATCATAAGTAAATAACGAATATAGTTTATTTACAATAATTTCTAGAGGTTTATTCTCCATGAGTCCCCAGATTTCTGTTGCATAAAGAATACTGGTTTGTAATTTAGCATTTATTATCTTTAAGGCTCCTTCCACCGATCCCTTACCTGTCCTTATGTTAAAGTCCTTATGTGCATTTACAGCAATTTTTAACTTAGATTGTAAATATAATGTCTGTGCTTTCCAGGTAACATTTTCCATGAACCTGACCCCTAAATAATAGTAATATTTTGTAGTTTCCAATTTATTTTTATCTAGGAATAATGCAGGTGACTTCTTGCTCTTATTACCAAAGATAACCATTTTTATTTTATCTTTATTAATTGAGTCTATTTTCTTTGCATAATTTTAAAAAAAATATTTACCTTTCTCTGTAGACCTAAAAAGGATGTTGAAAGTAAGGCTATATCATTGGCATAAGCAAGGTATGCAATTTTTTTATTCTTTACCCAGCTTAATGAAAATCTTGATTCTCCAAATTTAATATGTATGTATGTATATATATATATATATATATATATATATATATATATATATATATAGGATACATGATGGGCAGGAGGTGATACAGGAAATATCACCACGAGTGGCTAGTGACTTCAGGATATTCATGAGTGGCGGAGCGTAGCGGAGCCACGAGTGAATGTATCCTAAGGTCACTAGCCATGAGTGGCGATATTTCCCGTATCACCCTCCTGCCCATCATGTGTCCGATTTATGCAATATGGCAGGAGTGTGTCAGTTCATAAAATTATGATGCCTGTCTTTCACTTTGATTTTTTTTTTTTTGTGGTGTTTTTTTTCTTATGTCCGTGTTTGTCTGCAGTGCCTGGTAAGGTGTGTGTGCTATTGGTTGGTTTGCTGAGAGGAAGCGTAGTGCTGGTTTGTTATTGGTGTTTGTAGTCTTCAATGTAAGTGTGATTGGTTGTTTAATGTGTTATCTGATGGATGTGTCATGAGGATCATGGAGCGAGTGTTCTGATTCGTTATGTTTGTGGGCGGAGTTAAGTCTGGATGTCATGTGTAGCAGTTTCGTGTTATTCTCGGTGCTGTTTCAGAATCTATTGAATTTATATTTTTAGTTTGTTATTAATATTATTTACATTTTGGTGTGAGTGCTTTTCCAGTTTTATTTCACCAGACTACATTTATAATATGAATACTACATGACAGTGAAGTTCAGGATGTGTCCAGTTCATTTCACCGGTGTTGTATAGAGTATGTGTTTGGGGTAAGTTTATTTCTTATTTTCATTTGTTTTCAGTGTGTTTCGGGGTAATCCTCAGTTCATTTTTTCAGTCACTGTCGCTGTCTGATGATAGAGGTTTGCTTCGTTTTCCTGGTGGACTGTCGTATTTATTTCCTGTGGGGAGAGAGAGAGAAATGTTTATTTACTTATTGTGTTGTAAAACACATGTGCAGGATTGTAATGCTGGTGTTCAGTAGTTACCTTGGATGATGTTAAATGTCATGTGTTTTGCTGAAATTGTGAGGTGGTTGAAGCATGTGGCTATGCCTTTTTGCCAAGGAGACATTGTTGGCGCTTCATGTTTCATCTTGTATTGCACTTTAGAAGTAGATGGCTGTGGCGGTGATAATATGTCTGGGCATTCAGCTGAAGTGAAACAGTTCATTTTTGAGGTGATTGGTTGTTGGTTTGAGTGGCTGCTTAGTAAGTGCAATATGTTGTGTTGTTTTATTTCATTTATGCGTGAGTAAGCATTTAAGGATTGTAACTTTTTGTGGCCAGATATCTGTATAACATCTGTAGGTGGCACGTTGCTGTCGACTAGTTTCTACACAAGATGTTTTCAAACCGAGTGGTTCGTGAGTTTCTTTTCTGTTTGTATGTCTGCTGCACTAATCATATTTTTTACAATTTTCCAAGGCTGTTAATACCTAGTGGTTGGTTTTTATACCAGCTGATAGGGTATGTTGCCTTCGGTGAGTAGTTTATTGCCAGAAAGAATGGAGCTGTGTCAGTATTGCTTTTGGATGGTCTTTCCTTTTTGTATAAGATGTAGGTAGCTACAGGGCAATGTTTTGTGTCTTTAATTTCGTAGGCACGAGGTTTTAGTATTCTGTTGTCCTTTGGGTTGGATCCTGTACAGGTTTTTGTTTGTCTTTCTTTTATATATTTAATGGATCTGGTGTTTCTTTCATCTGTTCCTAGTCGGATGTCACCCCACTATACATTTCTGGCTTCTGTTGTTCCTCTTATTCCAAAGAAAAGAAGAAAAGGGTAATATTAAGCCACATTGTATTTATCAGTGAGATAGGGTTATCAGGTCCAAGTATGTTTTTGGTGTACAGTTCATTAATTAACTCATCAGTGAGCTCATCTGCTGCTTGGGACCGGTTTCCTTTGCCTTCCACTTTGAGTATTTTTTGTTTGGAAATTTGTAAAGGTACTGGACTGGGAAAGGGATTCACTATATCCGTGAGCTTTTAAATGTCTTTCAAAGCTTTGAAACTTTGCTCTTAAGCTTAAGGGTTCATATTGTGAACCGTCTTTTTTTTTGGCATGTTATAAAATATTTACATAGAAACTGATCAAGTTGAGGAGGTGGTATGTTATGAATGGGTAGAAATATGCCTATTTCGTCTTTTAGGAAGTTTTCTAGATGTGTAATATCTGTTTCAGTTTTACGTTTGGTGTTGTTTTTCATGGAGTTTATGTATTCTTGAACATAGTTACTGTCTATTTGTGCAGTCGGTTTTGTAGTAGTTGTAGTACTGATTTGTCATTTTTCTGCTGTGTTGTTTGTGTCTATGTCAGGTTCCAGCAGCGGTTCTTTGTCCATTTCAAATTGACTGTAACTGAGGTAGATCTCTTCTGTAATGTTCATTGGTTTCTCCAGTCTCTTTAGTTTTAATTTGTGTATTCATTCTGTGGTTTGGTGATTTGTAGAGGCCATTCTTGCTATCACTATTTTATGTTTAGGTTTTTCTGTTCTTTTTATTTTTATTTGTTTTGCAGGTTGGTTTCCTGATGCAGAATCTGCTCTATGTCGGCATCTTTGGCACTTCATGGGCAGCTCGTTTGTCTTTACTAGCAGCTGGGATTTCAGGTGTGTTCAATTACTCTGGTTTTTGTATGGCAAAGTAGTTCCAACAGCGTTTGTAGTCTTTGAGGGTTTCACTTCAGGGGTTGAACTATGTGATGTAACAAGTGTTGATAAATGCGGTTGTGACGTATGCAGAGTATATATAAATGTAAGAGTATGGCCATGTGCATATGTCACAATATATTTATGCAATGAAAGTGAGTATATATGTTTTTATTAAACTCATTTATCACTCACCCCTAGTGTATAAATATATTTATACCACGGCGGTGAGAGCTTTCTCAGTAGGATAACCTGTGTTATTTCCACTGCAGTGAGGATAAATCCTGATGACCTCAGCAGAGTGAGGATATCGACATTTATCCATACTCTGCTGATGTCACCAGACTGAGGATACATGCACTGCAGCTTGCATTCTAAAGGAAACTGCTTCAGAAAAAGTTTCTCTTTCTCACTGAAGCTGCAACTTACTCAATTAGCTTTGCAAAAGACTCTCACCTATGTCCCATTGTGTTTCTAACATTGCTAGCCCATTACTGCGCTGATCTCAGCTTCAAAACAACCTGAATTCTAAATGAAAGTCTTTTACAAAGCAGGTTCTGTTTCTCAGTGCTACCTGCAGCAGTTTGTCTTTCTCACTGAGCCTCTGACTCACTCAATTAGCTTTGCAAAACACACTCACCTGTGTTTCTGACTCCCAGTCCATTCAAAACACACACACATACACGCACACACACACACACACACACAGAATGAGCAGGAAACACAAAGACTCAGAAAAAATGTTCCTGCAGCTCTCACCCCTGTGGTATAAATTGCACACGTGATGGGCAGATCATGGCATATGGAAAATATTCTCACTCCTGGAGCTGTGTATTTTCACCGTGCCCAGCACCTCATGAGAATATTGAAGTTTTCCTGCAGGAGTGAGAATATTTTCCATATCCCACTCCTGCCCATCATATATCCATATATATATATATATATATATATATATATATATATGTAGAAAGTGGAGGGCTAACAAACATCCTTGTTGTACCCCACAGTTAGTTTTAATTGACAAGGTCATTCCTCCAAATTGGTTATACTGTACCTTAATCCGTGTATCAGAAAGCAGCCAAATCAAAGTGTCCAATAAGACTGAGTCCATGCTCAGGTTTTCCAATTTCTTCCATAACAAGATTCTACTTATGCTGTCAAATGCTGCACTTAAATCTCCGAAACAATATAACCATGCTTTCTTCAATCTAATATATTTCCAGATAATGTGTGATAGTACATAACAATGTTGAACAGTCGAGCGTCCTGATCTAAATCCATTTTGATATTCACTCAATATTTGATTTTCATTAAACCAATCCTGTAATCTCTGAAAAATTATTTTAGAAAATAACCTTTGCGACACATCAATCAAGCTTAAAGGTCGATACATTTTGGGGTCTGAAGTGTTTCCTTTCTTAAATAATGGATATATAATACTTCCTGACCAACTAGATGGAATTTGTCCTCCTTGGACAATATAATTGAATAAAGTCCTTAGAATAGGGACCCACCAATCCTGAAAGGATTTACACACGTCCTACAGGATCTGATCTGGTCCTGGGGTTTTATTTGCATGGACCTTAGCTAGTGCATCTCTAATCTAATTTTCCTCTACATATATTGGCTAAGGGGCCAACAGCAGTCTTGAGTGATGCTCCGACAGATAATTATTCCTGAAATCCATGTCTTCTATTTCTGAGTAATATAAATTTTGAAAGTGTTCTTCCCAAATATTGGGGCCAATATATGCCTCTATAGCAGTTGTATATTGGCCATAACCTTTGCTAACTAAAGTCCAGCATTTGATATGGTCTCTCTGAGTCCCTCCCACATTTTTTAATATTATTTGCCTCTTCCAACCTCAGGTAGCTTTTTATATTTTTTCCTTGCTTAGTTCAGGTTCAGAATATTTTCTTTTGCCCTTGAACTTTTGCAGTATCTTACCTCTTTCTGTAAATCCTATTTGCTATTTTACATGTTTTATTGAACCAAGTAAACTGTCTTTTCTTTAAAGAGGTTCTAGTTCTCATGAATGGTCTAATGTACAAAGTTAACAAGGACCATTTTTCTACTATCTCATTTTTTTGGCCCTGTTTTTGCCCTGTTCCCTGGGGCCCCAGCACACAGACATCATGCGTACATGGAGGCACGCACACATGCCCCATGATGCCAGCTTAGCCTCTTCAGCCCCTCTCTGTAGCCATTGCTGGAGCTCCCTCAGGTCAGCGCCACCATCCATCCATCACCAGGTGGCGTCCAGTTACCAGGGAGCCTCCAGTCCCTCCCAGGAGGAGAGAGCTACCCTGCGGCAGCTCGATCTCACTCCTTGCCCTCCCCCTGGCCGACCCCCAACAACCCAGGCTTGTTTCTGAACCCTGGTCACTGGCACAGCGCAAGGTGTGGCATCCAGCATCTCAACCATCAGTGCTACCGGGCCAGCTTACTATCTCATTTCTTTCATTGGGATTCAAGATATCAGTAGTAATATTAGAAATGTTGTATCTTTCAATATTTCAGTAAAAAGTGTCATAATTTGATTATCTCATCTAATTCTTCTTTCATCAATTATTTCTAAACCTTCCCCATTCCTGTTTAGATCATAGTTTATGTCTGAAAAATATTGTGTATTCAATATTATCAAAACTGGTACATGTGGAGAATCTGACAGTCTATAATTTTTATATCATAAATCATTTTCAATGCCTGAAAATTGGCCCATGCAAAGACTATAACAGAAGAACCCAGATGGCCCATATAAGTAAACTCCCCATACTGATCCCCAGGCAAATGGCCATTAAGCAAACAAAAGTTCCCCATTGATATTAATCAGAAGAGGTTCTTGCCAAGCAGATTACATTTTTGATCTTT
The DNA here is from genome assembly GCA_016271365.2 of Neoceratodus forsteri. NCBI lineage: Eukaryota > Metazoa > Chordata > Ceratodontiformes > Ceratodontidae > Neoceratodus > Neoceratodus forsteri. Next base: position 185,123,088 of record CM028134.1, read on the forward strand.
AGATCTTCTAAGCCAGTTCACCCTTGGGTTAAAGGACAAGTAAACAAGCTTTTTACGCATTTTGTTTAAAAATGACTCCATAGGCTTATAAAGGAGAGAAAGTTGTTTACATTTATACTGAAACCGCACATACCACATGTCTTTGGTGAGGCCTCACCTGGAGTACTGCGTCCAGTTCTGGAGACCGCACCTCAAGAAGGACAAGGATCACCTGGAAACCATGCAGAGGAGAGCTATGAAGATGATACTACACGGACTACACAAAGAACCATATGAATCAAGATTAAACCATCTTAGGATGTACTTACTGGAGAGGAGAAGGGATAGGGGAGATATGATAAAGACATTTAAATACCTCAAAGGTACCAACTCAGTACAGACACATGATCTCTTCAGGGAAAACATGAATCTACAGACAAGGGGATACAACATGTGCCTGAAGGGAGGTAGTTTCCAAACAAATAGCAGGAAGTTTTTCTTCACAAAAAGGGTGGTGGAGCCCTGGAACGGTCTTCCCCCAGAGGTTGTGGCAACAAAGACAATGGGGGAGTTCAAGCTAGTATGGGACAGGCACTGTGGAAACCTAAGGCAGTAAAGAAACTGGAAAGGGATAGCTTCCATGGGCAGACTAGATGGATCGCAAGGTCCCCTTCTGCCGGCACTTTCTCATTTTCTTATTCATAACTAATTCATACTGTGTCCAAATAACTGCAGATTGTTTAATATTTGGGGGAAAATAGATGTGTACAATTACAAGTTTCAAATTCTCTCTGACTAATCTTAAAATAAGTATACAGTCTGACAAGGAAGGAACCCATCAAATTCAAAGCTGTTTTAACATATATAGCCAAACCAGCTTTGTTGCATCCAGAGTTGAATATTACTAATGACTTCTCCCTTTGTCATTGGGAGTTTTTTTTAACTCTATTTGTGCTCCTTCACTGGCCCCATAGACCTCTCTCCAGTGAGGTTTCTCGGTGCGGCTGTATCCTGTCCAGTCCGAGACCCTCCTCAGTCTGGTTGCTGCTCCCAGAAGTGCCTCCTACCACTGCCACTGACCACACTGCTCCCCGGCTCTGAGCCCCTTGGGGTGGGACCACCCTAACTCCTGTGGCACTCTATCTAGTGTCTGGAAGGGCAGCCAGGGAATGGAGGAGACATATGGCTACCAGCTGGAGCTGGATCTGGCTGAGGACATGGGGGCTGACACTGGATCCACCTTTGCCTGTCTGGGTGCCAGGGTCCATTTTCCTTGTTTTCCTGGAGGCGTGGACATGCAGTGATTTCCAGTGCACCAGCACCCACCAGCAGGACGTCCCCCACCGCTTCAATCCCCTCAGTGAGACTCTCACTTGCTGCACTGCTCCCAGCCTCCACTGGGAGCTGCAAGTGCAGCGTGAGTCACAACCCACCCTCCCCCAGGAGACAAGAGCTGTCCTCTGGATACTCGATCTTCTCCTGCCCCTGCTGACCAGAGTCCATTCCTGAACCCGGGTCGCCAAGTGTGGCTCGAGATATGGCGTCCCACGCCTCAACCCTCAGCACCACCAGGCCAGCTCACTGGGAGGGTACTGACTGTAAAATTGAATAGCTAGTGTTCTCTTCAATGATTGTCCTTTCCCTATTTTTGGGAAATATTCAATAAGGGGTATTTCAGCAAGTTTTGAACTTTTAAACATAATTTCTAACTGTGGAGTATCTGAAATACCCATATTGATTTGGATCCAAGCTATAGAACTAGGTACAATAGTCATTTTGAGTGACTGAGACAGAAAAACTGCTAATTCTTGTTTCACATTTCTTATTGTCTCTCCCTCATTTGTCATCCATCCAAAAATTGAGACAGTCTTATTTTCCCAAGATGACTTGTTTCTAAACTCACACTTAGCAATTATCTCTCAGACTCTATTGATTCTGTTTAAATCATCCTTTCTAGTTCTGCTTTGTGCAATGTTCTCAGAACTTTTTGTTTTGTTCCCTGATGTCCTTGAAATGTTTAATGGAGCAGAAATCCTGATTCCCAATGACTGACAAAAAGATCCTTGATTCCCTGTCTTATAGGCTAGATGTTCATTACCCAAATATAATAGAACACAATCTATATGTACTGAGTTTGGAGGTATGACGCAAATACATCCCTTTATTCTTCTTGAATATGCAATATAAACAGGTTACTCACCTGTAACGGTAGTTCTAGGAGTGGTATATGTTGTTCATCCACACTTGTTGGCAGGTACCTTGCCACTTCAAGATGTGCCGGAAGTCTTCAAGCTGGCTCCTCCCACCCACCCAGGTGGTATAACCCTTGGCTCCACCCCATGATGCCAGATCTAAGCCCGCTGGAAGCCAGGTTTGTGCATCAAAGCCAGGGAGGTCAGGTGGGTCAGTGTGGATGAACAACATATACCACTCCTAGAACTACTGTTACAGGTAAGCAACCTGTTTTTCTAGGATCATGGATATGTTGTTCTATCCACACTTGTTGGCAGACTCCTAGCAGTTCTCCAGAAGGAGGGAGGCAAGACGCACACCCCCTACTTAGGGAACAGGGACTGGAAAACTGAGGTTCCAAAACCAGCATCCCAGCATGACTCAAGGTCAATGTGGTAATGGGAAATGAAGGTGTCTGTTGACTTCCAAGTAGCAGCCCAGCAGATTTCCTGGATAGGGACATCCCTAGAAGCAGCCATCGATGCAGCAGTATGGCGGATGGAATGAGCCCTTAGCCCAATGGGAGGCTCCCTACCCACCAATCTATAGCAGAGGTCAATGCACAATGTAATCCATCTAGCTATTGTCCACTTGGCTGCAGGTCTGACAGGTGTGGCTTCAGTGTAGGTGACAAACAGCTGGCAAGCCTCTTCCCAAACTTCCGCTGTTTGCTCTTTGTAATGGGCGATCGTTCATCTCAGGTCCAAAGCATGGAGCCTGTACTCGGCCTGCGAGGTGTGATTGGGGTAGAACACCAACAGAGTAATCAGCTGGTTAAGGTGAAACTCTGACACCACCTTCAGAAGGAATTTCAGGTGGGGGCGCAGGACAACCTTGTCCCTGTGGAAGACCAAGTAAGGAGATTCTATGGAGAGTGCCTGTAACTCCCCAGTCCTTCTGTCTGACGTGATAGCCACCAAGAAGGAGGTCTTCCACGACAAGTGTGACATCTCACACTTGTGCATAGGTTTGAATGGCTTGCCCATAAGCTTTGCCAAAACCAGCAGTACATCCCAGGGAGGTGGAGGTTCACGCACCAGAGGGGATATGTGATCTAGGCCTTTGAAAAAGTGCCAGACCACCTTCTCCTGCACCACCAACTGCTGACCAGCCCATGCCTGGTAAGCAGAGATGGCTGCCAGGTGCACCTTTAGGGTCATCAACCACAGCACCTGCTGGGAGAGGGACCAAAGGTAGTCCAAAATGCTAGCCACTGTGCAGGATGAGGGGTCCAGTCCTTTGCCCTGACACCAGATGGAGAATCTCTTCCATTTAAAAACATAGCATTTTCTGGTCAATTCCTTAAGGGATGCCTCAACAACATAGAGGACCTTGTCGGAGAGACCCAGGGCCTGGAACTCTAGCCACTCAGGAACCAGGCCGTCAGGTGCAGGGACTGAAGATCCAGATGGAATACCTTCCCCTGATTGACCAAGAGCAGGTCCGGGCATGCTGGAAGCCGCCTCAGGAGGCTGAGGCTGAGGAGATCTGGATACCAGAACTGGTGCAGCCAGCCTGGGGCTACCAGGATCACCTGCGCCTTGTCCCGCCTGACCTTGATGAGCACTTTGTGAATCAAGGGGAGTGGAGGGAAGGCATAGAAGAGGCCCGGGGTCCAAAGCCTCAAGAAGGCATTCCCCCTGCAATGAACCCTGCTGAGGAGGGTGGGCATGGAACAGCCTCAGTTTCGCATTCTCCCTGGAGGCAAACAGGTCCACCTGGGGGGTTCCCCAGAGAGAGAACAGATTGTGTACCACCTCTTGGAGGAGAGACCACTCGTGAGATGCCCCACCTAGCCAGCTGAATGGCTAGGAGAGCTGCCTCCAGGCTGAGCATGAGTGACCAAATGCAGATAGCTTCCTTGCACAGAGGTAAGGAGCACATCCCACCCTGTCTGTTGAGATAGTACATGGTCATGGGGTTGTCCGTCTGGACTTGGACCACTTGACCCCGAATAAACGGAGCGAATGTGGTCAGAGCTAGGTGGACCACTTGGAGCTCCAGCAGGCTGATGTGGCATCAGGACTCCTGAGGAGACCAGAACCAATCAGCTATGTGTTCCCCTAGATGGGCACCCCAACCCATCAGAGAGGCATCAGTCAGAGTGACCGTCGGCTTGGGGCAGACAAACGGGATCCCTTCCTGCAGGTGGGATGGGACGAGCCACCACTGGAGGCCATCCCACATTTTCTGGGTCACAGAGACCAGCTGGTTGAGATGACTTGAGCACTGAGATCACTGGCTGGCCAGTTCCCACTGAAGGGAATGCATATGCTAGCGGGCCCATCAAACCATGCTGGTGCAGGCTGCCATGTAGCCCAGAAGATGCAGGAAGTCCTGGGCAGGGTGCAATTGCCCAACCAGAAATGATTGGGCAAAGGAGAAGAGAGCCTCCACCTTGTCCGCTGGGAGCCAAGCTCTGCCCCCAATGAACTGATTCACCTGCACGGGTACGGGTTCTGACTTGGCCTTGTTGATCAGGAGGCCAAGTTCTGCCCAAGTCTGGAGGGCCAGACCCTGGACCACTCCATCTCCAACCTGGAAGGACCTGCTATCAGCCAGTCATCCAGGTAAAGGTACACCTGGACCCCTCAGCACCTCAGGTAAGCTGCCACCACTGCCATGCATTTAGTGAAGACTGGGGGCTGAAGATGGGCCAAAGGGCATGGCCTGGAACTCAAAGAGGATCCTTCTGCTCTGCAGCAGAGGAATCATTGATGGGATGGACGGATCGGGACGTGAAAGAACACGTCCTGAAGATCTAGGGAGCAGAACCACATTCCTTGTCTTTCTTCAACTCCTTCTTCTTGGAGAGTGAAATATGGGAACTCGAAGGGCTGTCTCCCTTAGTCGAGAGAGACTGGCACAACTCCTTGAAGGAAGCCGAATAGGAGGATCTGAGGTGCAGAGGAATAAAGGCCAAAGTCAAAGTGGAACTTGCCATGGCCTCCTCCTCGAGGGCATTGAGTTGTTCCAACTGCTCAGCAGACCCCGCAGCCATGGAGCCTATAGCGGGCCTCCTTCAATTTAACCGGTGGGAAATATTTTCTCCAGTCGCCCCAATCGAAGTTGGGCAATACGGTCTTCTAGCATGTTCGGGGTGAACAGCCGACAAAATTTGCAAGCCTACGGATCATGATTTAACTCCAGGCAATAAATGCACAAAGCATGTGGTTCCGTGCGTGACATCTTCTGCCTGCAGTGGCACCGGCGAAACCCGGGGGCCGATTTTCCCTCCATTGTGGATGCAATCGAAAAATGAGCAAATTTTACTCTAGAGAGCTTGAGAATCATTTTGGAAGCAACTCTGATTTCAAAGCTATCAGTGTCAGTGGCTCAGTAGGTAGCACACTCGCCTCTGAGGCCGGGAGATCAGAGGGCTGTGGGTTCAGTTCCCACATCTGGCACTTGGGTTAATATCCCAGTACTGACACTGTAATGCAGCATGAGAGGGGTGCTGCATTTCTGAGGTGCTGTCTTTCAGATGAGACGTTAAACCGAGGTCCCATCTGCCTGGATTGGTGGTAGTTCAGGTGGATGTTAAAGATCCCATGGCACTTATCGAAAAGAGTAGGGGAATTTCCCCGGTGTCCTGGCCAAATTTCCCTCATTCACTAAAAATGCCACCAACAGCTTAATCTGGTTCAAGGTCAGTTGGCATTCATCTGTATCCCCTTCCCCCGGGTCGTGCCTAAAAATAGGCAGGATTTGTCTAGTGCACTTACCCGGTCAACAAAAGCTAAATAAATAAAAGCCAGGGCCTACTACACGTGGGAGTGCTAAGGAGGGAACCTGAACCTTCCAGTGGAAAGGAAGATCTGGCATCATGGGGCGGAGCCGAGGGTTATACCACCCGGGCGGGTGGGAGGAGCCAGCTTGAAGACTTCTGGCACATCTTAAAGTGGCAAGGTACCTGCCAACAAGTGTGGATAGAACATGATATCCACGAGACTATGAAAAATTTATTCCACTTCAGCAATTTTTCTGGGATTTCCTATTCTACAGGACCCACTCTGTGAATCTCTATCAGAAATTCAATTTTCTATAGATGGATCTTCCTGAATCTCATCATATGCATCAAATGAGATGAATGTATTGGGTGGAGCATCACCATAAGATCTCTCTTTTGAACCTTCACTCATTATTTGACACCCCCCCAGGCTCTTTCGACTTCCCCCCTGACCAAACCCTCCTTCTTCGTATTGTTACCTTTAGTCATCTCTTGATTAGACAGTTCCTTAAACTCCACTTATTCAATTCCCATATGCTGTTTGAATGACTGTACATCCTCTCGAACTAGATGTTGAGCTTCCTGCTTACTTGCGTTATCTGGTTACCTTATATTTTTAATAATGCTCCCTTTTTATACTGATCCTTAATTTCCAATTGTATTTGTTTTGATCCTTTTCTCTTCCCCATTTGTTTTTTTTGATTTTGTAAGCTCATCTTTTTCCCTTTCTTATTTACTGATACTTCATGTTGTTCTAAAATAAAGGAGGTGGTAAATAGCTGGCCCAGTGGCACTGAGGGTTGAGGTGCTGGATGCCACACCTCGCCCTATGCCGGCGACCCAGGTTCGGGAATGCGCCCGGGCCGTCAGGGGTCGGCTGAGGAGGGAGAGGATTGAGCATCTGATGGACTGCTCTCCTCTCCTCTCCTCTCTCTGGGGTGGGTTCAGGGCATGCATCGCTCTGTGGGGGCCCCCGATGGAAGTTGGGGACATTGCAGGTGTGGTGTTCTCAGGGGGAAGCACGGTGGACGGCGGCACTTTGTGTCTGGATATCATTGCATGGCCATGCTTCGGGGGAAAAAAGCTCGGAGGAAAATGGCGGTTGGTCATGCCAGCTTGCTGGCCATACCCCTCTTCATCCAGGGGATTTATCTGGACTTGCACTCCAGTATTAGAGCCGGGCCTAGCAGAGAGAGTGGGGACCCTTCTGCAGTTACTGTGCATGCTAGCCAGATGCGAGTGAGCCGGTGAGTTGAATGGGGAGACAGGACGGCAGCTGGATGACAGGCAGACCGAGCTGTGGGGAGTAAGAAATAATGTAGTGCTAAAAAGAGGAGGTGGTAAAGACACTTGAGTTGCTTTATTAGCATATTCTTTTAATTCCCCTCCTTCATGAATATAACAAGATGAGCCAGACTTTGGTTGTTCTCGTTCCCTTACTTGCTTTAAGATAGACTGATTAAAGAAGACATCAGCTCTCAAGTTTGAGATTTCCTCCTTAAGTGCTCCAAGATTTTCCAAAATTACTACACTGGCAAAATATGGATTTTTTAATTATTTCCAACATTTGACTGGCAAAAGAAGAGGAAGAAACAACATTTTCTTTGTTGGTAAAAAAAAAATTCCTTGTTATATTCTATGCTTGTGGGATTTGTCCTTATTTCAGTACTCAGGGTTGTCTCAGTATACATTTTGGAGGGGGAGAGATCCCTTAGGAGTTATTTTGTCCTTTGGTCTCTCCTCTGAACCAGGTGTAACTAATTTTTTAAAGGGAAACACTGGAAAAGGCACAGCTTTACCCTGGTGCTACAAAAATGCTTGATTAGTGCTTTTGCGATGGTAACATTTTAAAAAAATTACTTCTAATTGCTTTTTTTAGTGATTTAAACAGTGGCCTTCAACTTTCACGTTCTATTGCTGGCAGCCACCATTCATGAGTAGCAGTGAGCTCAGGAAGCTCACTGCTGCTCATGAGATGGTCGCTGCCAGCAACAGAAAGTGGAAGTTGTGGGTAGCTGTTTTAAATCATTAAAAAAGTTGTTACTGTCTGACGGCACTATTTGAGAGTTTCTGTAGTGTCTGAGGAAACCTGTGTCTTTTCCAGTGTTTTCCTTTAAGACCAACTATAGCCTGCGTAAGGTCCTGTATGACAGATGCAAGATAATCAGGATTCTCTATCTCAGTATGTTTATTGCCCTGACTTCTGCAAGTGTCTTCCTTATGCAATATTGGAGATTTTTTTTTTTTTGTACTTTCTATTTACCGCCTCTCCCTGCCCCCTACGCTCCGCTTCTTCAGGAGCGCCTGGCATCTGCCTTGGTTCCTTCCGTGCATGGAGCCCCGGTCCCCCATGTAACCTTAGTATCTCCCCAGGCGGGACGAAGGTGGGGTCAAGCACCGAACTAACTTTCACTTCTGGTCAAGCCACCGCAAGGGGACAGGCAGGGACATTGAGGTCTGTGCTGCTGCTCCGTCTACCCGGAGCGATGGAGGTGTTTTTCCCCTGTTTTTCTCTGGGTGTGCCATGTGCCCTGACGTCAAGGCGGAGCTCCGCTGATGTCTGGCACGCCCAACCCTCCTGGATGGGCCTAGGCACTTGCTGAACCCCCAGCCTCCGCCTGGGGTCAGTCAAGCACCGAGCCTTGTCCCCCCTCCCTCCCTGGAGAAGGCGAGCAGTCCACGGATGCTCAGCCTTCTCCCCCCGGCCAGCCCTCCAACTCCCCGGGCTCGTTCCCGAACCCGGGTCGCCAGCATCGTGAGCGGTAGCTACCGGGCCATACCGAAGACCAGCTAATATTGGAGATTTTAATACATAATCTGAGCAACTGGATTGTATTAGTTCCAAGGAAAATTACTGTGAAACTGATAAGTCAAAATTTTGTACGTAACTTGAATTGTCTAACATTGAAGTTGAATCATTATATGACTCTCAGTCCTATGCAAATTAAGATAGTCCATCCCCAGTTTGCCTTGTTTTGTTATTAAATTATGTTTCCAAATCAGGTGAGCTTTCCCAGACTGGAATAATTTAAGGAATTTATGTTTGACATATCATCAGAAGTTCCCATATTTTGGATACCATTCCCCACATTACTATTACTCAATTCTGTTACTACCATAGGAGTAGAAGTGGCTAAGGTAACACAGGATTCCTTTTCTTTATGAGTGGCGCCCTTAAAAAAAAACTTGTAATTTTTGGTTAAGGGACACCTTCTTCGTACTTTCCTTATTTTCCATATTTTTGTGCTGAGTAGGCAATTTCTTTATTTTCTGTTTCCTTTTTTCCCCTCCTCAGTTTGCTGCATCTCCTCTATCAACTATTTTTTTCCACTTCGTGTACACACCATTCTTTGTTTAATAAAGCTATAAACTTCTGTGACCACTAAATAAGGCCAAAGCTCTCCTTTGTTACCCTTTGACATCTAAATACAGCACACTATAAGTAACATATATGTATATAAATAATATAATAAATAGGTATATGAATATGTGTAAGAAATACATGAATGTCCCTAAAAACTGTCTGGAATATAATTCCCACAATAAGCACTTAAAAAGCAGTTTATCTATTAAATTCCGGTTAGACCTTTTATATCAAAACAACCTTAATCCAATTATATCTAAAAAGGCCAATCAAAGCAGTTTAGTATTAATTTGAGCAAAAACCTTAAGGTTGCTATAGTCTACTTTATCCACAGATGACCCAAATAATCAGTTTTTTAGAGTTTCCTTGCTTCAGACGAAGCCACTTAAGTAACGTGGGTCCTTGTTTATATTTCCTCCTCCAGGACTAGGAAATGCACTTTTCCTCTTTCGCAACGTAATTTCCAAAATCCAAAATCAAGCAGAGTTCATATAATCTTCCCTTTGTTTTAATCTTTGCTTTATCTTTCCCTTCTCACATAAGTAAAGATCCTGGAAATATAAAATTAAAAGAGGAATATGGAGAACCACAACCAGTTCAATTAAATTGCCTACTAAATTAGTTAATTAATGTCAACCAACCAGGCACCCTTGAGTTAATTAATACCAACAGATTTGGTTACCATTTATAATTCCTATGGAACTACAGACACCCAAAGTCTAATCAGTAAGCCAGATATTTATATATATTGACAATCTGTATATGTATATCTATAATAAACTTTCTACTTCTAATCACTCAACAAAGTGCTTTTTTTAAATTATTTATTGAGATAGGATTTCCAGTTTTAAACAATCCAGACAAGTATCTGATAATTATCTGAACATTGTTCTGCTTGTGCTTTTAAACAATTAGCTCCAATAGACTTTTAAATTTATATATTTGTAATATTTACTTGTATTTATTATATTTATTACAGACTCAGATGTTATTTAACCACTTACTCTGCTTTTAAGTGGTATTTTATTCAATCGTTTTCCATAATGTCAGAGAATTTCAGATACTATCCCAATCACTGTGCTTGTAATGACTGTCCAATATTATCTAACCCTTCCAGATATCTCCTAATAGGAGTTTTTCAAACATTCAAATGCAACCACTTCAATGTCCTTACTGTTGACATTAATAAAAACACAATATCTCCAGGTTAAAATGATGGCAAGGTGTCCTTTCACCAACAGGATAAAAAAAAATGTAATATTTGTGCTTCCCTCCGATGCCTCCGATTTGTTGCAAGCGAGCCTAAAAGGAAAAAAATATATTAAATAAGTAAACAACTTCTGTTTTTTTTCCCATATAGGTTTTTTTCTGCCATGAGCCCTGGCAGGTGACTGTGGTCCTCCTCATAGAGGAACTCACTTCTCTGGTCCCATGTGTCCCCACTCTTGCCAATCCTGGAAATTCCCCCATGGATTGCCCCCCTACAGTGGGGCTAGGGAGGAGGGCACCAGCTTCCCCCCACCCAAGAGACCCAATCCAGACACCAGTGATGGCCCTCGGGGACACAGGGCCATCATGAAATCCTGCCAGGCTCCTTTTCCTGTTTTCTCCCATCCCCCCTCCCCTACTGATGTAATGACGTTGGGATGTGCCTCCCTGCCCATACTGCCCTCCAGCCACCATCAGAGGGCAATCAACGAGAGGGATGACAAGTCACCTTCCCCCAAGAGAGGAGAGCAGTCCTCCAGATGCTCCATCCTCTCTCCCCCCTCTGCTGACCTCAGCAACCCAGGCTCGTTCCCAAACCTGGGTCACCAGCGTGTCGCGAGGTGTAGTGACCAGCACCTCAACCTCCAGCACCACACAACTTCTTTTTTTAACTAAATATTTATAAAAGAATTTGTTAAAAGATAAGGGTTTATACCCTGCTTACCACATAAAAAAAGGCTGCCGCAAAACCACTGTTGCGCCATCCAATCAGCAGAATGACTTTGTTGCTAAAAATGTTTATCAGCAAGGGTTGAAGTTTATTGTTCTAGGAATTAATACCTTTGAGTCAAGGCTCTTTTACAAAGGTTCCACGTCATTAAGTACAAAAACATAGTAGACAGTGTTACAAACAATCAGTAAGCCGTTTAACAAGGCCACAACTTCAACAGTAACATTTATGTACAGAAAAGAAAAGGAACTCAGAGGCAGTGTCAAGGGCAAGGAATAAGGATTAGAGAGCTTGAGAGGGAAGAGAGTGAGAAATAAGAAGTTTAGGAGCAGACAGAACCAGGTTAGTGGTACTCAGGTTGTCTTTGTCAAAGAGGAGACCATGGTGGTTGAGTGAAACAAATGTAAGTGCACTCAGTGGGATGAGACTTAGTCAAAGCAGTCACAGGAGCTGGAGGCTGTGAGGTGAGCGTAAGTATGGATTTGAAAGCTCCCAATGTCGTGGAGATAGGGAGGGCAGGTTAAGGGCATTGTACCAGGTAGGGGCACAGTATGTAAAGATCTTTGTCCCTGAGCAGTCCGGCATCTAGGGACAAGGAAAGGTTGGTGGTCAGATCTTCTGGTGGTACCAGTGCCATTGTTCAGGCAGAGCAGGTCCCGGATACATGGAGGAGTGAGTCCCAAGATTGATTTTTTTGCCATCACACAGGTGAGATACATGAGGCGATTGGAAAGATGCAGCCAAGCGGTTTCCATGTAGAGGTCACAAGTGTGGGTCCGTCTCTGTGCTCCAGTGAGGAGTCGACAGGTTTTGTTTAGTGCTGTTGAGATGCGCTTTAGTGCAGTGGTAGTAGCTGAGCCATAGACAATTAGACCATAGTTTATGATTGAGATGATGGAGCTTTGAACAGCAGTCCTCAAGGCAGCTTGGTTGAAAAATTGACGGTTCCGGTACAGAATTCCAATGTGTTGGTGCACTGTTTTTGCAGTGTTATCGATATGGGCCACAAAAGTAAGACATTCGTCAAAAGTGATACCAAGGTATTTGAAGGTGTTCACTTGTTCCAGTGTATTTCCAAGAGAAGTTTTTATGACGAGTGGAGTATGCCTGTTTCTGTTTTGATGACTGGCGAAAAGCATGACTTTTGTTTTTTTTTGATTTAGGACCAGTTTGTGCTCAAGGAACCACTTTTCAACACATGAGAAAGCAAGCTACAAGCTCTGTCGTAGTGGATTTGATCCTTATGGGAGGAGAGAATTACAGCGTCATCAGTGTATAGTATTAATTTTTCAGGGCAGGATTTGGGAAGCAAGTTTAGAAATAGACTGAAGAGGAGAGGACCTAAAATTGAGCCCTAGGGGACACCAGAGAGGACCGGTTTGGAGTCAGAGAGAACCTCAGAGATTTTTACTGTTTGAGAACGTTGTGCCAGGTAACTTTTTACCCAGGCTCCCGGTCCCTTCCCTCGGCTAGCCCAATATTGAGCATAAGAGATTAGAAGGCTATGGTGAACAGTGTCAAAGGCCTTTGTGAGGTCTATGAAAACAGCTCCGGTTAAATAACCCTTATCCAAGGCTTTGTGAGTTTCACTAGAGAAATCAAGTAGGGCCGTCGATGTACTGTGTCCTTTCCTAAATCCGTGTTGCTGAATGCAGAGTAGATCATACTTTTGCAGGTAGTCTGATAGTTGATCCGCCACGATCCGTTCAAGAGCTTTGGAGAGGGGTGGAAGTATAGATATGGGCCAATAGTTCCCTGGTGTGGATTTGTCGCCCCCTTTATGCACTGGTGTGACTATAGCGGCCTTCCATGTGTTGGGGAATTGACTTTGGCACAGGGAGAGGTTGAGAATTTTGGTGAGGGGGGTGGATCACTTCTTCCAAGGTAAGGGACAGAAGTTTTAGATCAATGGTGTCACTGCTATTTCTAGATTTAGAGCAGGCCTTTTTTATGTATCTGTAGGCTTCATGTGTCTTAACTATTTTAAAGTGAAATAGCGGTTTGTCTGGCAAGGTGGTTTGGGATACGAGTTTTGGAACTGACAAGTCCTGGAAGAAGTCTGGTGAGAGGACACCACTGAGGTCAGTGAAGGTTTTATTTAGGGCATCGGCCATAGTCTTAGGGTCATGGGTAGTGGAGCCATCAATGTTCATTGCGTGGAGAGGATTTAGACTGTTTGCACGTAATATTACGTATATTGTCCCAGAAGGATCTCCCATCACCCAGGTGGTTTCTAGAGCATTCTTGAAATAGGAGCTTCATTTGCCTGATTTGTGAAGTGCATATGTTAAGTTTCTGCTTATATAGTTAAGGGAGTCTGTTATGGAGTTTTGTGGCCCTGGCTATAGCCCAAAGATGGTCACATGCTTTAAGCTGAGCCAGTAGTTTGGCTGTTAGCCAGGATTAGAGAGGGCTTTGATGTTACATTTTTGAAAGGTGCGTAGGTGTTACAGGCAGTGTTGAAAGTTTTAATGAAGAAGTCTAGGGCAGCGTCCACATCCAGCGTATTGTAGATAGGGGACCAGTCTTGTTGTAGGAGGCAGGTCTTTAGCTTAGCAAGGTTTCCGTGTGGTAGCATTCGACTTAGGATGGTTTTAGGAGGTGGTTTGTGGAATTTATTTGTCCAGATACTGATCACAGGGGAGTGGTCACTGAGGGAGTTGGAGAGAACGGTGGTGTTTTTTATCCGGTCCGGGCGATTAGTAAGAATCCAGTCAATGAGAGTGCTGGTTCCAGTCTTGTAGTTTTTTCTAGTAGGGGAGTTGACCATCTGTGTTAGGTTGGTTGCTAGGTTAGTATCCCTGCTGGTTCTGATATCTGAGGCAAGCCAATTTATATTGAAATCACCAAGAAGGAGCAGCTTAGAGTCAGGAGGTTGTAATCTTGCAAATTCAAGGATAGACTGGAGCCCGGCTCGTGGGTCTTTAGGGGGGATATAGACTGCAGCCACGGTAAGCACTTTGTTATGGGCACCAAGGAGAAGCTTGACAGGGAGAAGTTGTACTAGGGTGTTTTCTGGGGAGAAACTGGCAAGGTGGCACACGAGGTAGTCCTTTATATAGATAACACATCCGCCCCCCTTTCTTTTTACCCAGTCAAGTCTGAAGAGGTTGTAGCCTTGGAGCGAGATTGCATGATCTGGAGTGCTAGGTGTTAGCCAGGTCTCAACAATTACAAGTATGTCAGGGTTATGTTGTCCAATAAAGGCTTGAAGAGATGCCAGCTTAGGAAGGAGGCTGCAGATATTTAGGGTAACAATGGATAGCCTGTTTTCAGTTTTTGCAGGCTTTATCTTAATGTGTCCAAATATTTATTTTTTAAGCATAGTGAGTGTAGAAAGCAGCGTTTCTTTGAATCTAGTGAGAAGCCTCCACCAAGAAGCTTCCACAAATGCTTGCTACACTCTGCTCCTGCCAATTCAAAGGTGGCGCTGGCCCCTCAGAGAACGCCAGTACATGCGCAGTACTAGAGCTCTGATAAAATCATGTGACCTTAGCCATAATCAAGCTAAGTTTAAAGGCCTATGTACATGGGAAAGACCAGGAAATTTAAAGGAGAACTTGCCACCAGCTTATATAAAATAACATGTAAGGACAAAAAGAAGATTTTATTAAACAGAACTGAAATGTCCAGACTATATTTGTTAGTTAATTAACTAATTCCTTGAAGTTCCTAAACTTTGTTTTTTAGCAGAAGTTTATTGGTTCTTAATAGTTTTGATTTCTGCTACTAAACTAAATAGATACAGAACCTGGTAAAACCATATACTATATAATTCATATAAAATTTGTTTCAAGTGTTCAAGCATTCCAACATTCAGGCACACAGCAACAAAGCTGCTTGTAAATTTATCAGGAAAAAATAGGAGGGAGATAAGGAAGTAGGCAGATAGGCTGTTTCCTCTGTTGTTTTCTCCAGCTTTTCCCTATAATGGTCGCACTTATGCTCCTTTTTCCTCTCCAAAAAAGACCGTCAGGGCTCTCCACCCCTTCTCCTTCACAGGCTCCACTGACTTCACTAACTCCAACCATTGTGCTGACAGTATTTGCCCTCTGCAGGGCTTACTGCTACTGGCTCTCTCCGGAGGCTCCTTACCACCATAGACTCCCAACGGGGAGATTCAAAAGAAGAACTGACAATGCAGTGGGGCTACTTTGTGTGAAATAAGTCGGTCTGGAAAGGCTGTGAACTAATTAGTAAATGAAAATTAAAGATACAATTCTGTTATCTTTTCCAACTATAGAGGCAATGGTGGCATACTTGCTCTAACCCAAAAAAGCACCTTGCACAGCCTTGCTCTTGGTGCTTCTCCTCAGCAATGCAGCGTTCGTCGCACTCCTGATTTCCTAACTTCCTCCAGACCCTTCCTGGAAATGAGTGCAAACAAGGTCAGTCCTTTTGGTGACAAGCTCATGGCTTACTTGTGGAAACAGATGGTCTTTATTGCAATACAAGGCAGCAAGCTTAGAGCAGAGCTTGGTGTGGATGACATCCGTGTAGGCAGAGAAGTCAAGTTTGCTGTCCAGCCACACACCGAGGTATTTGAAGAACTGACCCATTTCTAGAGGGGTGCCATCCAAGATGGAGCAGATAGGCAGTGTTGGGATTCTTGCCAGTTTTTGGCTGGTGCCAAAGGTCACGGACACAGTTTTTTTTTTATTGTGTGTAGACCCAGAGTTGGTTTGATTGGAACCAGCACAGGACAATGTGGCAGTCTTGCTGTAACAGCCCCTCCATGGCAGTAGTTGAGGAACCGGAGGTGTAGATTAGGGTTGCCAGAGCTAGTTCTAGGAAGATCTGAACCCTGCTCAAACTCTGGTGTTCGAGTTCCAAATTAAAACTTGAACACCAGAGGATTTGCATAAGGGTTCAAACCTTTTTTTTTTTTGGTCTTTCGCTCACCTCCATGTCCTCCACTCATATCTGCAAAGCACTGCAATTTGTCGATATGTCTAACCCAGTAGCCGACTCGCCGAGACACAGACAGTGCTCCCAGGTCTACGGGGATTCCCATTTACAGGAATCTTACAAGCAAAATGGACTATGGGAAGGAAATGACTTCACTGGGCAACCTCAGGGGAAATGGCCACATGCTGCAGGAGAACCAATCAGAAGGTCTAATCCTGATCTTGGTGGCCACAAGAGTCTCGACAGCCAGTTTCAAAATGGCTGCTGAGAATCTCATGGATGCCAAGATCAGGACATAGCCCTTCTGATTGGTACCAAAGGGCTAGGAAGTGCTGGAAGAACAACACTACTGGTTGTAGGTTCAGCCTTTGCATCGATCTCAGTGTTGGCACTTTTTTTATCCTGCCGAAGACAAAGTTGCCCAAAGCCTTTTACACCAGTCCAAAGGAGCTAATTCGTGAGAATTTACTGGTCCCACAGAACGGCTCCAACAAAATGGTCTCATAGAAAGCAATCGTGGTCCGCAAGTCAAGAAACTCAACCACACTGTAGTCACCGGTCCAACCCTGGAGCTCAACCCCCAGAACTGCATTGGGAAGTGAGAAGAAAGACAGGTGGCAGGTCCCTAGAGCTGCTTGAGGAGCAGTCGCAATCCCTAAAAGGAGCTAAGGCAAGAAGCATCATCTCACACCTCAGACATTGACTCAGGAGACAGTCTGAGTTTGTTTTGGAACAGCCAGTAGCACCACGGACTGGAATTCATTAACAGGCAGGTTAGTGTTAAAAAAAAAAAGACTGAAATAGCTATAGCCGGGAACATCAAGGTGGTGGCAAGTGGTGAGAGTGGGGCTGGGGGTGAGGGGTGAAATTAAACTTATAACTTAAGGGACTCAGAAACAATGAAAAGGAAAACCTCATACAGCTGGGCTTTACAGAGTGCAGCTGGGAACATCAAGGTGGCAGCAAGTGTGTGTGTGTGGGTGTGTGTGATTTGTTTTAACTGATAACTTAAGGGACTGTGAAAAAGTTCAATTTGCGTGTTTTATAGTTTTTCAGCCGTAGCTTTTACCGAGTGTGTTTTAAAAAATACCAAGGTGGGGCACTGCTGAGCAGCTATCGAGGCAGCAGCAAAACTCCTGAGCTCCCAGGATTTTTTGTTATAATTTCAGTAGAAATTGAATTCTATTGGCAAAACGTGCAACAGTGAATGTCTAGTGTGTTCAGGACTGACAGTATGAGCAAACCCATGGAAATAATGACTCCTCGGCAGACTTTTTCGCTCTTAAGAAGCAGCAGCAACAACGGGAGGAGTGGCCCGCATCTTCTGGAGGAGACATGGACCCTGCTGATCTGCCACCCGTGGGAGCAACCCTTGCCTCGATACAGGCCACCCTGAATCAGCTTGTCAAGTTGGTTCAAGATTTGGATAAAAAGCTTGATCATTTGACTCCTAGAGTGTCGGCCTTGGAAT
This sequence comes from Neoceratodus forsteri, assembly GCA_016271365.2. Classification (NCBI taxonomy): domain Eukaryota; kingdom Metazoa; phylum Chordata; order Ceratodontiformes; family Ceratodontidae; genus Neoceratodus; species Neoceratodus forsteri. The sequence continues at coordinate 185,140,711 of CM028134.1, forward strand.
TGAGAATGGACAATTGTGAGCAAACGGTCCAATGCTCTGAAATCTCGGTTCTTAAGGCCTGCAATGCAACAATGAAGCTGATTAAGGAGAATTCGCTGTTGTGACAGCGCCTGGAGACCATGGAAAATCAAGCCAGGGAGAAGAATTTGAAAGTGGTGGGGTTAACTGAGGCTGTGGAGGGAGAGGATTGCCTCAATTTTGTTTGTACCTTCCTTCCTACTATTTTGGGGCTTTCTGAAGATGATCCCCCCTTCCGTCAATAGGAAAAGGTTACCACATTACCCCACGATGTGCTACATTGGGTCCTGTGGCTTTAAGAACTCTGATGGTGGTTTTTACTGGTATTGGTGACCAGGATCGAGCTCTGGCTATGGCCAGGAGATGGAGGACCCTTAAATACGGTGAGGACATTGTGATGTTGTTCCTGTATCTCTCCTATAGCACCAGACAATGGCGCAAAGGGTCTGATGGGATCAGGAGTCGGCTCCAGCAGCTAAAGGTCCAGCACCAGTTATTAGTCTCCACAAAACTTCATTTAATATGGCAGGGGTGTCACTACCAGTTTAATGAACCTAAAGATGCTGACAAAATGATCCTCTGTATTGAACAAGAGATGGCAGGAGTGGGGGACAAAGGAAACTCGTCAGACGAGGGCGGATGCTCAGTTTTGGACTATGCAGTAAGTTTGGGACTTGAGCTATGGTTTAGGCTGTACATCGCAGCCTGGTCAATTCTATACTGATTGTAAAAGTTATATACTCCCACTCCTGAGCTCTAACTATTGTTTATGTTTACTGCTGATAAAGGGATTTATGCCCCTGGTTGGGAGAGGGGCTGCTTTATACATCGAGGCTAATTGTTCTATCCTGGCCCTGCTTGTGATATACTTATGTCCTTTTGAGCATATAGTGACCATAACTATGGTGGCCCTGCCTGTCTGATCTTTGGGTCAATGCTTTTGCTGCCTTTAAACCTTAATGTTTGGACATTTTACTTGAGGACTTGTCCTGGGAGAGAGAGGAAATTATGTTGTAAATGTTTACTTCAGGAGAATCTATTTGACCACTGTGTTAGGTGGGTTATTGTTAATTTTTTAGTACTTATTCTATGTTTCATTCCCCTTTGTTCTTTTTCAGCTGCATGTGGTGGGAATATTTTTACTATTGCTACTGTGTTTTGTGGGTATCCCCCTATGTTGTACCTTGAGGGAAGGTGTCTTATGGATCCTTTATAAGAGTATGTTTGGGATCAGAATTGTACTGTTATCCTCCCATGTGCTTACTGTTTTGTAAGGTTTGCTTGCAAAATCAATAAATAAATAATACAAAAAAAAAATACCAAAACATATTGGGGACTTGAGCATTTTATTAATCAGAGTTTGTGAACTGCCTCCTTTTTTAAGTACCATATCTACTGTGTTAGGCTACGTATATATTGCTGACCTGGCCAAATATCAGTTTTAATGTGGAAACAGCATTGTATCTAACCACAGAGCATTGGCTATGATAGTGGCTCCTGAAGTGGTTGACTTTCTGGACTTTGACATTTTCTGTGCACTTCCCTGACAAGGTAATAAGCAGAAATGTGTGCCTGTATTGATTGGCGTGTGTAACCTATTTTCATACTGCCACTTCCTATATGCACTGTTGGATGTATTTCATTTAAAAAATTAAATTAAACATATCAATTACAACTGGATCCATATCTGGACCAGGGGGAGGACAGCCTTCCCCCAGAGCCCCCTTACCGTGGAGAGAAGTGCCATGTAGAAACGCAGCAACAGCAGGGTTGATGGAAGATGGAGCCCGCTGGTAGGTGAAGACAGCCTGAGGGTGAGGTGAGGCTGGAAGGCATAAAAACCCCTATGGGAGCCAGCCCATTGATGCAGTGGTAGCGCTTCTGCATTGTGACGCAGGTGATCTGCATTCGGGAGCAAGCGCAGGTCAGTAAGGGCCAGCTGGGGGGAGGAGACCCGAGCATCCCAGAGGATGCTCTCCTCCTCCTCCAGTGAGGAAGGGTAGCCTGCTCCGTGGCTGTACTGCCACCTGGGTGACCACATGTAGCAGTGCAATGAAGTGGTTATGGGGAGGGGAGATGCAGGCTGGTGTCGCACTATGCACGATTGTGCGTGGGTGCATGTGCACCCAAGCTGCCTGCATCTCAGGGGCAGGAAAGGAACAGAAAAAAAAAGGAAAATCACTATCCATGCAGCATTATAGCCCCGCTGCACCCACAGGCCATGCACTTGCCAACCTGGGCATCTCCCCAAATGACTGGATATAGGCACCCAAAGGAACTGGTCCAGCCAGAGGGCTCCAACGTGGGGACAAACCATGGGGGTAACGTGGGGAAACACAAGTCCTGGGAGAAGGTCAGGTGATGAGGTTGGGGTGCGGTGTGGGCTCAAGAGGGGACCAGAGAGTCAAAGGGAGTCAGGAGTGTTAAAAAAAAAAAAAAAACACTATGGGGGGAAAAAAAAGCAGCATTTGTTCTGGTTAAGCCTTGTCTGCCAGTACACAAGGAATATCTGGGCACCAACGCTGCTTCAAAGGCAGCACTCTGCTGTGTAATTTTTATCTCTCATACTTAACTCCCTTCTCCAGCATATTTACTATTCTAATTCTGCACTGTTATGGATCACCACTCTAGTGAAATAACACTAAAAAAACTTACAAAAACTGTATACGTCACTGTTAAGCTTTGAACCTTGCTCTTTTGCTGAAAATACAAACATGCTGTGTTCTTACTCAGAACTGAACTGCTGATCCTTGGCTTCCTAATCCAAGACACATCCAGTGCAGCACCTGAGTGCCCTGAAGTGAACTTCACTTCACGTTGTGTAGTGGTTAGGAAGAATACATGGGTGAATCTAGAAAGTATGCACAAGTAGATACTGTATTGGAGTGTGATCTTAAAACTCTACAGATGATGCATCCTTCCACACCTTGATTACTGTTCACAGTTATGGTCACTATATGCTCAAAAGGACATAAGTAGGCTTGAGAAAGAGGAAGGAGGTGTTGCCTCTGCATAGATCAATGGTAAGACCCCACCTAGAGTACTGTGTCCTGTTCTAGAGACCACATCTCCAGAAGGAGATTGACAGAGTGGAAGTGGTCCAGAGGAGGGCAACTAAAATGGTGCAGGGTCTGCATCAAAAGCCCAGTGAGGAGAGACTAAAGGACCTCAATATGTACACCCTGGAGGAGAGCAGGAGAGGGGTGATAAGACAGAGACCTTTGAATATCTCATGGGGGTAAATAAGGTACAGGAGGGAAGTATTTTTCAGAAAAAAATGTAATCAAGAACAAGGGGACATGCCATGAAGCTGGAGGGGGTAGACTCAGGAGAAATGTGAGGAAGTACTTCTTCACAGAAAGAGTGGTGGACTCCTGGAACAGCCTTCCAGTGGAGGTGGTGGGGCGAAAACAGTGGTGGGGTTCAAGAATGCATGGGATAGGCATAAGGGGATCATAGTGGAAAGGAATATGGGGAGCGAGAAAGAGTTGGAGATCAAGTAGTGTGTACAGTGATACTCTAGGTAGGGAAAAATGGGCAAACTGGGTGGGCCAAGTGGTCCTTATCTGTCGTCAGATTCTACGTTTCTATGTTCCTATGAGAGGATGCAATGCCACGCCACAAAGATTATTAGTGGCCCATGTGATAAACCAGATGAGGAGAGACTGGATAACCTGGGACTCTGCAGCCTGGAACGGAGGAGAATTAAAGCGGAACATATTGGTTATGCCTAGAATAATACACGATTATGCACTAATGGAGTTTCAGAACCAGAAAACACAATATTAGGGGCCACACCTTACAGCTACAGAGGAAAACATTCAGAACAGTAAAGAGGACTCTTCTACACATAAAGGACTGTGGATATTTGAAATAGCTTGCTGTCATTGCTGGTGAAATGTGACACATTTGATGCATTTAAGTCCAGCTTGGACAAATTCATGCACATGGGCAACATCACCAAGTACTTTCATTAAGCAATGGAGATGGTCTAGACGGGCACTCACCTCCTTCCATTCCCAAACCCTGGAATTGACCTTAGGACCCAATCCACAGAGGCACACCAGATAGGCGTGAACAGTGCATATCTGTGATGCTTACCTCCGCACCCCCAGATGCTGGCGTGCTTACCCTCATTCCTGACCATTAGCCACCCCAGGAGCCATGCAAGGAGTGCTATGCAGAGGGGCCATGAGTGGGTCAGGAGAGGTGCCATTCTGGCCACTGGCATCCATTCAGATGCCCAGGCCAGCTCTGAAGTGGATCACCAGTCTCAAATGGAGCAGGAGTTGATGGGATATGGAGGACTGCCATGTCACCGTCAGGAACAACAACTATTCTCATGCACTGTCGGACTGCTTTGGTACAATCCCCAGCCCTTTGTACAAGCTTCAAGGATTAGGGGGCACATGCTGTAGCCAGATAAAGGGGGCTTGTAAGCACTACAGCGGCCCTTTCAGTCTTGTAGCCTCTTCCCCTTTTGCTGGCTCTTTGCAGCACTGAATTTGGTTACAACTTCAGGTACTTGCAAACCCCTACCATGATCCAGCTTGTTATGTAGCAAGGATCAGGTGCAGTGGGGGCACACAGAGATCTCTGTAGATGTGGCATGCACACCAGCAGCCCGCATGGTCAACCCTCTGTAGGTGCACATCTCTATGCAGATCTGACCCTACATCTTGACCTTAGTATTGGCCTTAGTCTTGAATAATCTGTGTGAGCTTCAGGATACCTTGGATAATTGCAGTTATTGGCCCAGATTGTTTTGTCAGGAGCTGATAATGCAGGATATGGAACCAAATCCAAATAAATTATCCAGATTATATGGAAAGCAAGGGTGCTGAAAGAGACTAGCCAGGCTCTGGTGGCATCCTAGGCTGAGCTAGTTAATAGTTCCTTAGATACTGGGGAGGTACCGAGAGATTGGAGGGTGGCAGATGTGGTACCACTCAACAAGGGAGGCGATAAAGAGGTCCCAGTGAACTGCAAACCAATTAGTCCATAGTGGGGATGTTATTGGAATTTATTGATAAGAAATATATAGTAGACTTTCTGGATGTACATGGGCAACAGGACAAATGGTAGCATGGGTCTGTGAGGGGCAGATCGTATCAAAGGAATCTGCTAAATTTCTTCAATTTGGTGACACAGGCAATAGACAGGGGACAGGCAGTGGATATACCTTACCTCACTTTCAGTAAGGCCTTTGATTCTGTTCTACACATGAGGCTGGTAAAGAATGCAGGAGATCTGAGGCTAAGGGCAAAACTAACAAGATGGATAGGGAACTGGTTGGAGGGCAGAACCCAAAGAGTGCTCCTAAACATTAAATTCTCAAGGGTAAAAGAGGTTACTAGTGGGGTCCCACAGGGAGTCTGTTCTGGGTCCCACACTCTTCCATATGTACACAGGTAAAGGTTTACTGGGTAACATGTGTCTCTGTGGAAGGGTGGATAGTACACAGGATGTCCAAAACATGAAAGGGGATGTAAAGAGGTTGCAGAAATGGACAAGCATATGGCCAGATTCTAGTGCCAAGAAATGCAAGGTTATGCTCATTGGTAACAGAAATCCAAAAATAGACTACTGACCCTGAGTGTAGAGCAATCTGGGGAAGAAAGGCACCTAGGGATAATCATCAGGGATAGTTTGCAGGACACTTCCCAATGCAACAAGGCATATCGGAAAGCCAAAGGAATGCTGGGGTGAGTTGGGAGCGGCTTTACTAGTCACAGGAGGAAGGTGATTATGCTACTTTACAGGTCTCTGGTGAGGCCACACCTTGAGTACTGTGTTTAGTTTTGAAGTCTGCACCTAAAAAAGGACAGGGATAGACTGGAGACAGCCCAGCAAAGGGCCACTAAGGCCCTGTACACACTAAGGAGCTAAAAACAGTTTAACTGCAGTCAACCATTTTAAGCTCCCAGAATACGGTTTGTGTCCATGCTGTAACACGGTTAAAACCGTGTCACAACCGTGTTCTAAAACTGTGCTAAAACCCTGCTAGAGAGGTAGTCTTTAGCATGGTTTTAGCTAAACAAAGTTGCCTTAATCCGTGTTAATAACAGTGTGTACACAAACTGTGCTGTAACATGGGTTAAGGCAACCTGTCCCGTGAGAGAATCCATTTTGTCAGCTGCACAATAATAAAAAAAAAAACCTTACAGGTATCGCTATGCAGAGTAAGAATCCTCGATTCTGGCCATATATTTTTTGTCCAGATCAGTTTTGGTGCCATTCACAGGTATCCTGTCATGCATTACGGCACCAGCCGGAACCCATAATGCTTTAAGTCAGTGCCGCAGTCATGCCTGGGAATCCGTTCCAGCTGACACGGTTGTCAGAATGCAATGTGGATGCTCTGACAACTGTGCTAGGGACTGATTTATAAAATGTTCTTAGCAGCGTTTTATAAACGGTCCCTAGTGTGGACAGGGTCTTAGATGACTCAGGGGCAACAGGGAAAATCATACGAGGAAATCTTGGTAAGTCTAAATATGTGCTTTCTGGAGGAGAGGAGGGAGATATGATAGACAGTTCTGTAGGGATAAAACAGGATGGAGTACTTTGAACCTTTCCAGCTGAACAGGAATTTGACCACAAGGGGGGCATCATTTTAAATTTATGTAAACAGGATGTGATGAAGTACTCCATCAGTGAAAAAGTGATACAAAAGTGGAAAAGCTTGCCCAGCACAGTGGTCAATGCAGGTACCGTTGCTAGACTAAAAGCTGTCTGGGATGGTTCCTAAGGGCAAGCCAAGTGTACAGACCTGGGGTTCTTAAAAGGCAGTAGTTTCAAGGTAGGGTCCTAGGGCACACTGGATGGCCTTTTTGTCTATGTGTTCTGTATTACTATATGTTTCTATAACTGTCTGGTTAAATTATCCATTATCTGCATCTATTCTCCCAGATACAAATACTTTAGCTATCCACAGAGTGTGATCCAAAGCAGTTAGTATACTGTCCATGAATAGTAATCTGGCTAGCACATGCGGATAATGCACTATGAATGGATAGCGACCGGAAGCAGTTAGTGCACTATTCGTGGACAGTGATCAGAAGGTATTAGTGCACTATGCATGGCAGTGATCCAGAGTGGTTAATGCATTATAGTATGGTTAGCCTTTGTTCTGTACAAAAATCAGCCTAATCAAAAGCCTTGTTGTGCACATTCTAAACTGTTGTGCACATTCCGAGAAGTTGTTCAGTACAGTTCAAAGGCCATACAATTTTAAATTCCTCATTCACCCAGCACCTAGCTGATTATGAACTACTCAGTGCCCAAATGTGTACCTTTTAACTTGTAAAAGTCTATACATTTAATGTTGTTCTCAAAACAGAACAAAGAAATGGCAAGCTTTTTGTGTTTTTTTGTTTTTATTTAGGGATAAAACTTATGTGATTTCTGTGTACAAAACCATATACTACATAAAATAAAATATGGGCAACAACACACAACTTGGCATGTTTTTCCATCTTGAGGTTGAGATGATAGCAAGGACCTCTTGAGCTTCGCTCTCGAGGTCCATATGCTGTCATCTCAAGCCCTTAATTGAAACAAAGCCTCGCTGTGTATGGTTGCCCATACTGCACATTATTCTCTATATAATATATAAACCCTTGTTGTGCATGGATTTCCATCCTTACTAAAAAGTTGCTGTACCACAGTTCAAAGATCATAGAATTCTGTTGAACCCTTCTGTGGCGCAGCAGCTTTTTTAATTAGAATGGCATTTTACTTTCATTTTCCCCACACACAGAATCCAGGCCCTCACCTAACATAAAATCTGTTTCATCATTTTTAAAAAAACATAAACCTACCTGTAACTTGGGAAGTTTTCAGCAGCTGAGTGAAGGTAGGTTTTATTTCTTTTTTAAATAATAAAAATTAAACCTAAGTTTTCTTAGCCAAAATAGACGTTTTTAATTTTTTTTTATTTTATGTTTCAACCCATATACTATACATAATAACACATGGGTAACCATACACAACTCAGCTGTGTTTCCATCTTGGGGTTCTGATGACATCAGGGATCTCTTAAGCTTCACTCTAGAGATCCCTATGATGTCATCAGAACCCATTGATGGAACCACAGCTTGGCCTATGCATGGACAGTGATCTAGAGTGGTTAATGCACTATGCATGGATAGTGACTGGAACAGGTAGAGCACTATGCATAGACTGTGATACAGAAGTGTTAATGCACTAGGCATGGATAGTGATCCAGAATGGTTAATGCATTAGGCATGGATAGCAATCAGAAGCAGTTAGCATGCCCGCTCCATGGTACCAAGTGATGGGGCATTGCTTTGGCACACTGGTGATCTGGGTTTGTGCCCCAAGCCCGGATGTTAGGAGTGGAAACTGGCAGGAAGGGAGGGAGTCTCGGTGTCCTTTGGACACTTCCCTCCCGGGGCAGGGGTTGGTGCTGGCTGCTCTTTCAGTGGCTCCTGACAGTGGACTTGCGGAAGTGTTCTTGGTGCGGGTGCCCACATGCTGCTGAATGCCCCTTCCCCCAGGACATCACTGCAGCTGCACATGTAAGGGAGGTGGGTGGTGTCCTGAAAATGGAAAATGGCTGGCCTGCAGTGCCAGATGATGGCCTCTGGCAGATCTCCCCATGCCACCCGACCGCCCGGGCGCACCATGTTGCCCATTGGCCAACTTCTCCCTGTATTCACCCCGAGGCCTCAGCCAACTTTTCCTGGTGTAGCCACCCCCCCGGGGGGGGTCAGTCAAGCATGAAGGGCAGTCCATTGGCTGACATGGCAGCGAGGGTCGAGTCTGGTGGGCAGTGGAGACTGGCATGAGAACCTGAAGAAGTGTGGCAGCAGGAAGCCCAGAGGGGCAAAACAAAAGCACAGTTAGAGCACTATGCACAGACAGTGATCCAGAGTGGTTAACGCACTACAAATGGATAGTGATCCAGAGGTATCCATACATAATCCTGATGCCTGACAGCCACATTCCCAACTGTGGCAAAATCCCAATGTGTGGTGATGATCTGTACAGTTTTGGGATTATATATATATATATATATATATATATATATATATATATGTGGGAGGCAGAGCCCCCTATGAACACTTTCCTGAACATTACAATGGTCTTTTTTTCCAACTAAGTTTACAACCCTCAGCCTGGAACTCTCTCAGGCCTCCTGCACACACCAGCTTGCTCTACCTCCCGCTGTGTTCCCTGACCATCTTCAAGTTTGTTGCGGTTCCCCGGGTCGGGCAGGTCAACCCGGAGAGACCGCGGGGACAGTGGCGGGGAACCAGCATTGGGAGTCTGGCAGGGGCCATCGCCCATCCAGGGCGGGTTTTCCCAGTGTTTACACCCCTGACATGGGATGTGCAATGCTGCCCAGCCCACGACGTGAGTGCTCCCACCCACATCCGGAAGACAGCCACCCGACGTCTACCGCTAGCTTGCTAGCGAGCCCCTGTGCATAGTAGTGCTGCCAGTCTCCACCGGGGGTCACTGCCGCACCAGGCTTCCCCTGGATCCCACCCTGAGAGAGGAGAGGACAGCAGTCCTCCAGACGCTCGATCCTCTCTCTCCCCTGCTGACCCCCAGCAGTCTGGGCTCGTTCCCAAACTTGGGTCACCAGCGTGGCGCGAGGTGTGGTGTCCAGCGCCTCAACCCTCAGCGCCACCGGGCCAACCATTACAACTGTCTTGTCTGGCATCATCGGGAATATGACTGTCGGGCTTTCACAACTCAGGATTCTGTACCAGACCCGATCCAGAGTGGTTAATGCACTATGCATGGAAAGTCATCCAGAATGGTTAATGCACTATGCGTGGATAGTGATCAGAAGCAGTTAGAGCACTATACATGAATAGTGGTCCAGAGTGGTTAAACCGCTACTGTCGAACTAAGCGCTAACACAGAAACATAGAATTTGACGGCAGATAAGGACCGCTTGGCCCACCCAGTCTGCCCATTTCCCTACCTGATGGATAAGCTGCAGATCCTAGTTAACCAGCAGCCTACTTCTTCCTACCCCCACCCCCTAGAATTGCCTTATGACTGTCCCATGCATGCTTGAATTCCACCACTGTTTTTGACTCCACAACCTCCTCTGGAAGGCCATTCCATACATCCACAACCCTCTCTGTGAAAAATACTTCCTTAAATTACCTCTGAGCCGCCCCCTTCTATCTTCAAATTGTGCCTTGTTCTTGCACCTCTTTTTTGAAAGATGCTACCTCTTGGACTTTGTTGATTCCTTGAGGTGCTTGAAAGTTTCTATCATGTCCCCTCTCCCTCCTTTCCTCGAGGCTATACATATTAAGCTCCTTAAGTCTCTCTTCATATGTCTTCCGGTGCAGACCCTGCACCATTTTAGTGCCCTCCTCTGGACAGCTTCCATCCTGTCTATGTCTTTGTGGAGATTGGGTCTCCAGAACTGCCACGCAGTACTCAGATGTGGTCTCACCAGCTGTCTGTACAGAGGGATAATAACTTCTTGTTTCTACTGGTGTAGCCTCTCCTATGCATCCCAGGATTCCCCAGCCCTCCTTGCTGCCCTGTCACATTGCTTGCCCACCTTTAGGTCATCTGATATGACTACCCCAGGTCCCTTTCCATTTTGTTGTTGTTAGTATCTCACCCCATTGTGTACTCTTCCCTGGGTTTTTGTTTCCCAGGTGCATTACATACACTTCTTAGCATTGAATCTAAGCTGCCATACATTTGACCATTCCTCTAACCTTGCCAGGTCCCTTCTCATCCTTTCCACCCCACCTTGTGCATCAACTCTGTTGCAGATCTTTTGTGTCATCTGCAAAGAGAACATACTTTCCTTCCAGTCCCTCTGCAATGTCGCTTTATAAAGACTTTGAAGAGGACCGGTCCTAATACTGAACCTCCTGCGGTACCCCACTACTAACCCCCCTTTTTCAGAGGACCCATTTACTATTACTCTGTGTCCTATTCTCAAGCCAATTTTACCCAGGCTGTCATCTTGGGACCCACTCCCAGGCTGGCTAACTTGTATATTAATCTTTTGTGTGGGACTGTGTCAAATGCCTTGCTAAAGTCTAGGTATGCCATGTCCACAGCCCTCCTCTGATCAACTACTTTGGTCACCCAGTCAAAAATCTATCAGATTTGTCTGGCATGACCTTCCCACTGTGAATCCATGCTGCCTTGGGTCCTGTGCCCTCTGGCCTCTAGATACTCAACAATTCTTTCCTTCAGAAGTGATTCCATCATTTTCCCTACCACTGAGGTTAAACTAACAGGTCTGTAGTTTCCTGCTTCTGCCTTGCTCCCACTTTTGTGAAGGGGAATCACATCTGCCCTCCTCCAGTCCTCAGGTACCACCCCATCCTCCCATGATTTGATAAAGAGGGTAGTCAGTGGTGTCACTAGTTCTACCCTTAGTTCTTTTAGAATTCTGGGATGAATCCCACCAGGCCCCATTGCTTTGTCCACCTTCAGTTTTAAGAGCTCTTTCAGAACCCTTTCTTCTGTAAATGGGCTGGTATCAACTTCTGTATCCAGAGTGTTTCTACTGTTTGTTTTAGGTACCTCCCTCTTCCTTTGTAAATACTGAGCAAAAATATTTTAGTATCTCTGCCTTTTCACAGTCACCCTCTGCCCAACCTCCCTCCCTTATTAAGCCTCACTATCCTCCCTTGGTCTTCCTTGGCTCCCCTGATGTACCTATAAAAGGTTTTATCCCCTTCTTAACTGAGTTGGCTATCTTTTCCTCGGTTTGGGCCTTTGCTGTTCTGACTGCCTTTCCAGCTTCCTTTGCTTTAACTGATACAGTTCTCTGTCCTGTTCCTTCTGTGATTCCTTGTACTTCCTGATGCTTTCTTTTCTCTTGAACCTTCACTGCCACTTCCTTTGAGAACCATAGTGGTTTCTTACCTCGTTTCGTTTATTTGCTTTACACAAGGCTTGTTACCTCTGTGATGGCAGTTTTTATTATTCCCCATTGTTCTTCCACCCCTCCTTCCTGCCCATTTACTAGTGCATTCCTTAGGACTCTCACCATTTTTGGCAAAGTCAGCCCTCCTAAAATCCAGTACCTTTGTCTTTGTATGGCTTTGACTCTATTGCTGTGTTTATTGAACCATACTGTTCGATGGTCGCTAGTTCCCAGATGGCTACCCACTTCTACATCTGTGATCCTCTCTTCATCTCCATTTGAGAGAACCAGGTCTAAGATTGCTCTCTCTCGAGTGGGCTCCAATACTAGTTGTCTAAGGCATGCCCCCTGTAGGGCATCTAGAATAACCCCACTCTTAGAAGTGGCTGCTGCAACTGCACTCCAGTTAACATCTGGCATATTCAGATCACCATCAGCAATATCTCCCTTTATCTGCCATTCTAAGTATACTTTCTATCATTTCCTTGTCCATTTCCTCCCCTGAGAGGGGGGTCTGTATACAACCCCTGTGCGGATTGTGGTGCCATTGCCTGCCTCCAAATTGACCCACAGTGCTTCTTCTCCTCCGTTTACCCTTTTGTTCTGTTGCTTTGATTTCTTCTCTTATGTAGAGAGCTACTCCTCCTCCTCTTTTACCCTCCCTGTCCCTCCTGTAGATAGTGTATCCTGGTATGTTTACGTCCCAGTCATGGTTCTAGTTTTAAAATACAGTATTATTACAATCCCTTTAAAGTTCTGCATATGAAAAACATACATTTGTGATCTTGAATTATGTGTATTTTACCTTGTTTTCATCGGCAGTGTGTATGCGTGCTCCCGCGGCTGCTCGGTGTTTGAGTGCATGTCAGTGCAGTGTTGTGATGTCATGTTGTGAGCGCATAGCTAATTAGCGCTCCCGCTCTGAATGCAGCACTGTGTGGCATGAAGTTTGACAGTGTGGATCCTGTTGTACTTGCCCTTCTTATCCCAGTATAAAAATCGTTGTCATCTAATTTATTTTACTGTATTGGCACATGACCTTGTGTAGAAATTGTTTCTTTAGGCAAGTAGTGTAGCATTTATCAGATTTCCCTTCATTGTCAATGAGTGAGATGTTGCAGTCACTGACAGCATGACTACAGTGGGTGACCACAGTGTGTTTTTGTCTGAAGGGAATCTTCGTTGTTTAGTGTTCATTTACTTTTGATATATTTAGTAAGAGACTGTCACTGTTATTTTATTGGTGAACTTCATGTGGATCTGAGGATAGAATTATTTTCAGTGTTTTACTTCAACTTTATTGGATATCAAATTGAGATAATATTATCTGTCTTGTAATTGTATCCAAACACATAGCATACAAGATAAAATCAAAGACTTACATACAGAATTTCAGTTTCAATATAAAACTGCAATTTTCATTTTAAGTGTGAAGCATAAAAAACATCCTTTAACCACAGCAGCTACAATGTTTGTTATACGAAGTAATCAAGGAGGACCTAAAGCGTTTAAATGGCACCAATACTGTTCTGTCTAATTGTTTGGACAGTCGTTCCCATGTTTTGAGTACAAAACTTAATATAGTCTTATCACCAGTTTTAGTCCTACATCTTGGTATATAAAAACATATTCACGTAGAAGACCTTAAAGAATAATGCTGTTGTGACCTAATTTGTAATAAATTCAAAAGAAAAATGGTAATGTCTGCAACACAAACCTGTATACCAATAAATTCCAATGAATATCCCTCCTGTCAAACAATGAGAAGAAACCAGAATTTTGATACAAAACACAGCAATGAGTTCTAAATGGAAGATTTGTTACAAATCTTAAAGCACTATTGAATAAGACATCCAGTCAGCACAGTAATGACTTTTTAGCATTTTTGTAAATTATGTCACCATAATCCAATATGGGCAAGAACATAGTAGAAACAAGTAGCTTCCTAATCCTTAAACTAAAAAGAGGTTTGTTCCTATAGAAGAAATTCAAAAGTATCTTTTTTTTTGACATAGATGTTATGTGTGGTTCAAAAGTCAGATTATTATCTAATATTACTCCTAAATATCTATAAGATTCTTCATGTTCTAAGATAGTTGTTGACAAAGATCTGAGTTCTTTTTTAGATGACTCTTTTATGTCTTTCTTCTTAAATAACATCACTTTGTTTTTTGTTCATTCAGAAGTAATCTTAATTCAATAAGTTCCCTCTGTATATTGTAAAAATCTTGTTGCAAGACCATCATTGCTGTGTCTGTACCATCACATCTGGTATACAATATTGTATCAATATTGTATCATCAGCATAAAGATGTATACAAGTTTTAGATGAGCAGTAGTTTGGTAAATCATTTATGTATAACAAGAAAAGAAGGGGGCCAAGCACGGACCCTTGGGGTACCCCGTTTGTCAAAGTGGTTGGTGCTGAACAAACACCTCCTACTCTGACGGACTGTAACCTCCCATTCAAATAAGCATGACTCCAACCTAATGCTGGGATACCTAAACCAACCTTCTTTAATCGATTTAATAATATATTTATGTTTATGTTTATTTAAATCTAGGATTACAAGTACCTTTGAGCCGAGGCTCTTTTACAAAGTTTCCACGTCAGGGTGTACAGTCTTGGAGTTACAATAATAGTACAAAGCAATCATTAACAAAATAGGTTTTGACATGAATAATACAAGGTTTACAAGTGATCAAACACAAAGATGACACATAGAGGTCAGGAGAGGCATGGGGAAGGGTAACATTGAGAGCTGAAGGGACACAATGGGGGAGGAGTGGGAGTCGGGGAGGTGAGGGGGGGGGTATATGCGGCAGCCAGGGCAGCTTTGTCAAGAGGAGGATAGGATAAGAGCATAAGTTGGGCAGAGGAGGCGTAAGTGCTAGGAGGTAGGGTAAATGGGGAGTCAGTTCGAGGAGGGATTGGTTAATAGCAGTCACAGGAGTTAGAGGCCAGAAGAGCTTGGCAGAGTTTGGTCTTGAAAGTACCCATAGTTGCCAGGGTCGTGATGTCACTATTGAGATTATTGACCCAGCTAGGTGCCCAATAAGAAAAGGACCTTTGGCCTTGGGAAGTGCGACAGTGAGGGATTTGCAACAGGTGTGGTTTGGATTTTCTGGTGTTGCAGTTGTTGGTCTTAAGATTGATGAGAGACTGGACTCCTGGAGGGGCACTGCCCATCATTATTCTTTTCGCTGTGATGTAGGTTTGATATTTAATGCGATTATTTAGCGGTAGCCACCCCAAAAGAGAGTAGAGGTCACAGGTGTGGGTGAGACGGTGAGATCCGGTGGCGAGACGGCAGGCCTTATTGAGGGTGGTAGAAATCCGCATAAGGGGGGAGACAGTGGCTGAGCCACAGATAACTAATCCATAATTGATTATGCTAATGATGGAGCTCTGGACGGCAACTGTTAAAGCTTCAGAGGTTAGGTGTTTCCTGTGTCGGAACAGCAGGCCCATCCTGATGTTAGCTGCTTTAGCCACGGTATTTATGTGGGCAGTGTAAGACAGGTGGGAGTTGAGGGTGATGCCAAGATATTTAAAGGATTGTACTTGTTCGAGTGTGACTCCTTGCTTAGTTTTGATGGTGAGGTGGAACTGTTTGAATTTGTGATGTGAGCTGCTGAAGATCATGGATTTTGTTTTTTTTTCTGGTTTAGGATAAGTTTGTGTTTTAGGAACCATCTTTCGACTGAAGTGAAGCCATGTTGAAGGTTATTTTGCAGTTGTTGGGGATCCTGGTGGGAGGCCAGGATAACTGCATCATCTGCATAGAGAATGAGCTGCTGGGGACAGGACTCTGGAAGTGAGTTTAGGAACAGGCTGAAAAGGAGGGGGCCTAGGATGGAGCCCTGTGGGACACCTGAGCGGACTGGTCTGGGATTGGGGAGGGTGTTGGTGATTTTAACTCTTTGGGACCAGTCGTCTAGGTAGCTTTTGAACCAAGTTACCGAGTTAGGAGAGAGACCCAAATTCTGGAGCTGGGCAAGCAGGAGGCTGTGGTGGACAGTATCGAAGGCCTTTGTTAGGTCGATGAAAGTTGCGCCAGTTAGATGCCCTTTGTCCAGGGAGTGGTGGATGGTGCCAGTAAATTCGAGCAGTGCTGTGGAGGTGCTATGATTCTTTCTGAAACCATGTTGCTGCCTGCTCAGCAGGTTGTGTTTGTCAAGGTAATCAGTCAGCTGGTCAGTGACAATATGCTCCAGGGCCTTAGAGAGAGGAGGGAGGATGGAGATGGGTCGGAAGTTCTCAGGAGCAGTTTTGGCACCACTTTTATGGATGGGGGTTACGGTGGCTAGTTTCCATTTTTCAGGGAATTGGCTAAGGCTGAGAGAGAGAGAGAGACTGAAAATCTTTGTCAGTGGATGAAGCAATTCATCAAGAGTGAGGGATATAAGTTTGAGGTCCAGGGAATCACTGCTGGTTCTGGACTTACTGATTGCTTTGGTTATGTAGTCACGCACCTGGTGCATCTTAACTGCTTTAAAGTAATATAACATGATGTACAGTGTCGAATGCCTTTGACAGATCAAGGAATATTGAAGGCACCTCCTGGTTTCTGTCGAAGGCATTCAGCATGTCATCAACCACTTTAAGTATTGTGTACGTTGTATTATGCCCTTTTCTAAAACCTGATTGCAAATGTGTTACTATATTGCATTTGGTAAAATAGTTTATTAACTGTGAATACACAAGTTTTTCAAATATTTTTGCACATACTGGCAAAACTGATATAGGTCTATAGGAATCTGGATGTGTTGAATCCTCCCCTTTGAATATTGGAATAACAAAAGCTGTTTTCAAATCAATTGGTAATTTAAAACTATCCAAAGAAAAATTGAAAATGTATGTTACTATAGGTGCCAATATTTCAACCGCCAATTTCAAAAAAATAGGGGAAATCTCATCGCATGCAGGACCTTTTCTAGTGTCTAAGCTCTTTAACTGCTTTCTGACATAATAAACTTCTATTGGTCGAAAAGAAAACACAGGTCTATTTAGCTTATAAGTAAAATCAGTATCCAAAACAGGAGAGGACAGTCCAGGATATACTTTGTCAAATGTATCACCAACATAAATAAAAAAGGATTTAACATTTCAACTTTATCGATATCTGTAATTGAAACTTTCCCTTCGGATGTTAAATATGCTAGTAAGGTAGGTGGACCTTGCTTCCCCTTCACTGAGTCAATACCTTTCCATAATGCTCTAGGATTTCCTTCAGATAATGAAAAATAATTTTCATAATATTTCTCTTTTGTTTTCCTAATCTGTTTAGTACATTTGTTCAGAGCAATCCTAAATGCTAACATATCCTCTACTGCTTTGGTCTTTCTAGCTACGTGTAATTGTTTAGACTTTATATTTATTAACTCTTTCAATTCTTTCGTTATCCAGGGCACTTTTTTTTCTTACATTTTTTACGTTTAATGGAGCATGCTTATTAATAACACTCAAAAGGGAAGTTTTGAAAAAAAGCCATGCTGTATGTACATCTGGACATGTATACATTAGATTCCATTGAATCTCTGCTACATCTCTCAGGTATGCCTGTACATCAAATAAAGTAAACACCCTAACATAAATTAATTGTGGTTGAGGTTTCTCCACGAAGGTATCTCTAATACATGATGCATAGCAATGCTCACTCACATCATTTTCATGAACTGCAGAAATATAACTCTGAGGTCTATTAGTGAATATTAAATCCAATAAAGTATTTTTTGTCACTATTTGACTTATGTAGTCGAGTAGGTGAGTTAATTAATTGTTGTAAATTGAGAGCTGCAAACTGATTTAAAATCACAAGCTGGGGAATCTGCATATTCCAATTAAAATCACCAAGCAATATAGTTTCACTTTTTAAAAAAGGAGCAATAAGTTCACACAAAGTCTGTAGTGCTATAGTTTTAGCAAAGGGGGGCCTATAACAAACTATAATATTTAGATAAAGTCCTAATTTCCCTTGCATTTGTACTACTAATAAATCTAATTGCTCTGGGATTGTTTTTGCAAGTTTCACTTGACCCTTATATGTATTATTAAGATATATTATAACCCCACCCCCTTTTTTTGTCTATCTTGTCTAAAAATGGTATAATGTTCTAATAAAACATCATCTATTTTAGATGTAAGCCAAGTTTCCGTTAATGCTAGTGCATCTGGCTTAACTGTTTCAACCTGGGTTCTTATTATATCCATCTTGGGTAGCAAGCTTCTTATATTTAAATTTAAAAAGCCCAGATTTTTACGTTCACTAAAATCAGCCAGGGAATATTCATTTCTCAATTGGGGACCTGGGTTCACATGTACATCACCTGAGATCAATAAACTCATTAATATCAATTTTCTCACCCATACAAATTTCTTATTAGGGTACATATTAGACTTTTGTAATCTTTTAATATGTCTACAGTGCATCTCAGGCATACGCACATGTGAAACCACTTGCCCTTTGACTGATGTAATTACAAAGCTTTCAGTTAGATCTAAATTCTCTGCATATACATTTTACAAAGGCTATCATGGTTTGTCAGCCTTGCTGTCATAGCATTTTTTGCACCCTTATCACAGTGTTATTCTGATTATGTGTTATAATTCATGTCTGCCTTTCTTTCATGCAATTTATGAGTATGGGCATATAAATGATTTTTATCAAGCTGTGGCATTTAATTCATCACAGCATCTGAATTGTCTTCCTCAGATCTTTATCTGTAATAGTGATGTAATACTTAGTAATGCATCTATTTGCTGATAATTTAATTTTTTGGTGTTGGAATAGATATATTTCTATAACATTGTTCTGCATAATAGCAACTTTATTATGTTGTACTGTTTAGGTGAATGTCCCAGCAGGTTGTATATTTGCCTTATTTGTGATGCAGTATCATGTTTTTGTATTGCAGACAGTCTTGTCCTATGTCCTAGTGCTGTAGTTCACATATTGTCAGCCACATTATTGTCTACCTACTCCCAAATAATACCTCACTGTATATGATCAGTGAATGTTGTATGTATTGTGTTTGAAATGGTAGGATCGATGTGCGTTTCCCATCCCATAATTTGTTTATGTGCATGTGTGATATGTATTTTGCCTGGTAAGACTTTCTACATCTCAGTACATATTTGTACTATGCTACCTTTCGTTTCCCTTGCCTGTCAACCATATCTTCTGAACACATATTCCTAATCCCATCCCATCCATCAACATGTGACATTTGTAGAAATATGTTTAATAGCATGCTGTAATTTGTCCATATAATCTTACACTGTCTGTGAGCTGCGTCCTTTTTTTTTTGTAGATGTACTGCTGTATTGAATGTTACTGTATACAGCTCATGGACAGTGGTAGATAATGGGGGGAGGGCATGCACGGTGGGGGATGGCGGAGGTGACAGATGGGAATATCACAGAGGGCAGCATACAGATGTATTTGGTGTCCCAGTGATGGATGGAAATAACAGTATCCCCCCCCCACACTCTCCCTGATGATATACCCCTGTCAATGTAACACAGTCTTTGCTTTTTTTTCCCCTGTATTGTGCTTACTTGTTCATTGAGCCTGTTATAATCACCACCAGATCCTTCTCCTCCTCTGTCATGGCTACCTGATCCCCCACCCACCAAGAGGTAGCTACTTCTTGTTTTTGTAGCAAGTTGCATTATTTTTTTGCATTTATGTACAACAGGTGTCTGACTGTTACTCTGCTTCCTGACACAGTTGTTGGTTGCCTCCTCAATCCCCAGTCTAATTGTCTCCTACCTCTGGTTAGTGAACATTCTAGTTTTGATGATGGCTAGATACCCTTTAAGTACCTCAAGGGGAGAACTAGCGACACCACTGACTACCCTTTTTAACAAATCCTGAGAGGATGGTTTGTTATCTGATGACTGTAGGAGGGTGGATATGATTCCCCATCAGAAAAGTGAGAGCAAAGCAGAGGCAGAAAGCTACAGATATGTTAGATTTACCTCTGTGGTAGGGAAACAGATGGATTCACTTCTGAAAGAAAGAACTGTTCAGTGCCTAGAGGCCAATGGGGCAGAGGACCCAAAGCAGCTTGGATTCACAGCAGGAAGCTCATGTCAGATGAATCTAATATATTTGTTGACTTGGTGACTGAAGTAGTAGAGCAGGAAGGGTGTGTGGACATGGCCTGCCTACACTGTAGCAAGGCATTTGACACAGTCACACAAAAAAAGATTAATAAATGATCTGGGCTGTGAGTGGGTCTCATTGTGGTATACTCTGTAAATAATTGGATGGACAACAGGACACAGAGGTTAATAGTAAACGTAGTCCACCCTGAAGAAAGGGGGGTTTACTAATGGGGTACAGCAGCGTTCAGTACTGGGTTCAGACATTTTTAATGTTTTCATAAGTGACATTGTGTAGGGATTGTAAAGAAAAGTATGCCTCTTTGCAGATGACAAAAAGGCCTGCAACAGGGTTAATACACAAGGTGGGGGGGGGGGTTGAAAGGATGAGAAGGGACTTGGCAAGGTTTGAATAATGGTCAAAAGTATGGAATCTTAGATTCAATGCAGCAAAGAACAAAGTAATGCACCTGGGAAAGGAAAACCCATGGGAAGAGTACACAAGGGGAGGAGAGGTATGAACAACATGGAAAGGGGCATGGGGGTAGTCATATCAGATTACCTAAATGTAAGCAAGCAATGTGAGAAGGCAATAAGTATGGCTGGGGATGACGGGTATGTATGGGGAGAGGCATCATAAGTAGAAAACAGGAAGTTGTTATTCCTCTGTACAGATAGTTGGTGAGAACCCATCTGTAGTACTGCATGAAGTTCTGGAGACCACATCTCCACAAGGACATACACAGGATGGAGGCAATCCAGAGGAAGGCAACCAAAATGGTGCAGTGTCTGTAGCAGAAGCCATACGGAGAGAGACTAAAAGATCTCTATATGTATACTCTTGAGGAAAGTAGTGAGACTGGTGGGTCATGATAGAAAATTTCAGTTACCTCAAGGGAATCAACAAAGTCAAACAGGGTAGCATCTTTCAGAACAACAGATGTGCAAGAATAAGGGTACACAATCTGAAGATGGGGGGGACGGCTCAGGGGCAACATGAGAAAGTATTTTTCACAGGGAGGGTGGTTGACGCATGGAATGGCCTTCCTGAGGATGCCATGGTGTCAAAAACAATGGTGTAATGAAAGAATGCTTGGGATAGACATAATGCAGTTGTAGTGGGGGGGGTAGGAAGAAGTAGTTTGTTTGTTTACTAGGATCTGAAGCTTGTGCAATCATTCGGATAATGGGCAGACGAGGTGGGCCAAGCTGTCCTTATCTGCCATCAAAGTCTATGTTTATATGTTTCTCCACTATGCTTCCGAAGTCGTCCCTCCTGAGGTCCAACATTGTTATATCTGTTTCTGCTCCCTCCTTTTCCATTGTCAACGTTATCCACAGTGACTGGTGGTCTCTCCCTACCAGCAGTTCTTTCATAGCCCCAGCTCACACACTATTGGCGGGTGCTGTAGTTCCTTATGCTTGCTGCTGGTGTATAAGGATGGCTAGGTGCAGACAACAATGTGACCAGATAATCAGGCAAGAAGGTGAGCACATGGCAGTATATTCCTGCTTGGGAGTCATGTCACTCAAAAGAGAGGTGCTCTATATACTTGGGTGAAGTAAAGCTGTAGAGCTGAGCAACAAATGAGGCCTATTGATAGCATTAAACATTGCCGGTATCCAAGGCTGTAGTACAATATGAGTGTATAAAGGAGTGCTACATGGGGGGGGGGGACACAACGGGTGGAACAGCTATTACGATGGCAATGGTGGGACATGGTGCAGCAGAGAGCAAGGGGGGCGCCATGGGTAAAATACTGTTATGCAATGGGTGTGGGTCAGCTTTTGGGATAAACATATTATGGATACTAGGAGGGTGTGCAATTTGCCACAGGCTAAGGAGGCTGGATGAAACAGTGCAGTGGATTTGTGGAGACATGGAAAGGATACGGGCATAGGGATGAGTAAAGAGGCATGAGGGCCTTTCTCAGGGGGTAACAGGAGGGCACATCAAGAGAAAGACAGGATCAGAGAGGGTACAGAGAGGGTGCACAGTGTCAAAACTGGAATGGTGTCAAGCGGATCTAGCAACTCAAGGGATACGGGGAATGAAACAGCCTAGGAATGTACGGGAGTTACAGACAAACTGTTTGCAGTGATGGTATCACTGGAGTAGGAGGGTGAGCTAAGGGAGCAACAGGAATTGTGGGCAGGGAAAATGGAGTTCTCATGAGACGGTCATTGCAATGATGTTAATAGATGGCAGGGGGAAGGGCACAACCAAAAGGGAAGGTGCAGACAGCAGGGGCGGGATGTAGGTGGTCAATTCAGATCGGTCAGACAAGGGTAACATAACTAAAGGGGGACAGGGGCTGGAAGAGGAGGACAGGAATTTTGATGATAGTAAGGTGTCAAGAAGGATGGGGGAACACAGTTCAGGAGGAGAAAGTGGGAAGGCATGGGAAAGAAGCAAGTAGACATAAATAAGTAGACAGAAATAAACTATGAAGGGCAGACATTATTGATGGACAAGGAGTGAATCAGTGGAGGGGTGTAACAGGGCATGGAGAGGGATGTGTTCTACTGTTGGTTGAGTCATATTTAAGGTGATCAGAAGGGGCAGAAAAGGAGAAATAAACAGTCTTATACGGGTCGATTCTATTCCCTGGTTGACGGCATGCAGGGGAGGGCAAGCCATTCTCAATGGGACACGGATGGGGTGGAATAAACCAGGCGCTATGGTTCACATGGGTACGACATATTTGTTGGTGGAGAGGGTGGAGTTAGTAAAGGGTAGATTCTAGGAGCTGGGGAAGATGTGTGAGGAGGTTGTGAAATCAGTAGCTTTCTGAGAGGTGGTCCCTGTACCCTGCACAAGTAGCGTGAGGAAGGCAAAGATACTGTAGTTCAACACCTAGATGTGGGGATAGTGGCATACCAATTGGTACTGGTTACTTCTTGGTATCCTCGATTTACGTCCATTACGACTCGGTAATACCCTCCTCACCCCCACTTCAGAAGACACTTCTGGCATTCTCTTCATGTATAGCGAGTCTTCTCCCCCCTCACAGCATACCCCTTTACCATATGTTTTAGTAAATTTTACACTGGGTACATCTCTGTGTTGAAGTTCATACCACTTCCACCACTTGGTCATTTCATGCTCTGATTGTCCTCTTTTCAAACATCGTTATCACCTCATTTTTGATTCCCTCCCCTCCCTTATGTTGAATACTTGATTAGCCCAAATGTTATTGTCTTGCTAGTATCATAGGCATACATGGAATTTGAAGCTGATACACTTTAATATTTACTGTGTTGTTACTTGTGACCATGAGTGGTTAATGCTGAAATAGCATACCTGAACTGTGAGTGGTTATCTTACTTGTGTTCTGCTGTTTAAATTCCTTCCTAGGTTTTCTATCTATAGTGTGTGCCTTGTCGTGATTGAAGTTGTTTTAGTACCTTTGCCTTTTTTCTTTCAGTTGTGGCTGTGCATTTGCTGAAATGGTGCATAGATGTGATGCATATGGTTGTGGTAATACCCACAAGAACAATGTTAGTAAGCACCATTTCCCATCACACCCCACCCTACTTTCTACTTGGAATTGTGCTGTGTCCGAAACAAGGCTTGACTGGAAAGGTCCAACTAAGTACAGTGTTTAATGTGGTGAGTTTTTCACTGCTGATAGTTTTGACCCTATGTATGCGTTCCAGTAAAAGTTTGGTTTGATCAGTGCCCGTGTGTGCAAACGACTGAAGCCAGCTGCTGTTCCCACCATATTTAAAAGAGCTCCTTTACCTGGAAGCCTGGGTCACGTTACAAAGAAACCTCACCTTTCCAGAGCAGTGGAGAAATGTGACAGACACAGGTATGTATTCAGTTTTTGGAGTAGTGGAGTATTCAAGCGCAAGGACACATGCCTACTTTGTCCAGTGGCATTGCTGTGTCCTACAATACTGTCACACACATTGCAGTAATTTTTTTATTGGTGCTATAAATTGTGTGTCGCATCTTAATTTTGTTTATGAATTTATTAGTGTCTTTGAATCTTGAAATGCATGGCTAACAATTAATCACATTGCTGTACATCCTTTTCCCATGTTATAAGTAAGTAGTAACAGTTGAGAGGGTGAGTGGTACACTGCTACAATGCAGGTGCTGATGGTGTAGTGCGGTGCAATGCCACCGGTCGAGGATGTGCAACCACATATCCGTGAATTACATAGAGAATACTAGATGTGAAACTATGCAGAACCAGAGTGTTCTGCCACGGATTGGTTCTGATTCCCCATGTGACCCCAAGGTGACAAAACACACTGGTTGTGCCCCGAGTTGCTTATCCTGTATTTATTATACTATGTAGAGTGCTGTGTGAAACGTGTGTTTTGTGAGTTCTGTCGCTTTCAAACTGAAACTGACTCATGCAGTCTCTAGAGGTTCTGGAATGCTGTCTATCATAGTAGGGTAGAATCACATTCCATGGCCTTGGACCTGTGGTACAACAGCATTTTGTAAGGGATGGAATTCTACACAGAACAATATTCCACTATACAGTATAATGGTGTAAAAAACAAAAACAAGGCGCTGCATCAGCATGTGGTCTAAACGCAAAACAAAATGGTTATACAGTATTAAATGCATGCTGAAAATAGAATTAAAAATCTACGTTTCAACCTTAGGTCTTCTTCAGAAAATATCTAAAAGAGAAAAAAACAAAGTTAGTTCAATGGTGTAATGCACATTCATGGAATTTGTCATTGCACATATAAAATGGGTGTCTTTATTGTACATTGTGTTGGTAATTTTAGCTGTTTATTACGCATGGTTAACACATATATGACAAGCAGTCTGATTTATTTAAATCATGTGACCATTTTTTGTCACAATAAATAACTTCAACATGCCATTATGCAATGGTTATATTCTAAAGCTATTTATTGGAAATAAATCCCTAACCTACAGAATGGCCTTGCCGTGGCATTGGGCTTACGTAATGATTAATGTTGTTAATCATTACAACTAACAACAATTGTTGTTTTTTAAAGATATGTGAGTCATGGAATGTTACATGCACAGATAGCACATATGCAATAACCCACAACTGATCACGGGTGTATTGGGGTATTAATGCATGCTCTGTGAGGCATGAGTGCTTTCCAGACTGACTTTAATCAGACTGGAAGTGCTCTCATACATCAATAGGCTGGAGTATGTTAATGCATTTGTGAAACAGGCAAGTTAACACTAAAAAGCAGACAACGTAAAGCTTTTTAAAGTCATCATGCCAAATGTTGGCCTAGTATGGTGTTAATGAATGGTGAGGTTACACTGTCTGCCAAATGGCAAGTCTTCATTTGACTTTTCATTAACGCCTATTTTATAAGGTCACCCCATATAAGGGCTTGCTAAGAGCAAAAAACAAAAAATCTAAATCTTTTTACAGTTGTCATGTCAACTATGCATTTACAGGTGCATTAATGCATGGTGAAGTGACACTTTGTGGCCAAAGACAATTTGTCATTTTATAAACCATTAATGCCAATGTACAAAATAACACTTTAGCCCAATCAATCAGTTAATCATGTCGTATTGAAATCGTGACATTCCAAATCTATTTAGATGAAACACATCCCCAACACACAGAGTGGCCTTGCCATGGCGTTGGGCTTACGTAATGATTACTGTGGTTAATCATTACAACTAACGACTCCATTTTTAAAAATTATCTGATATTAATGGAATGTTACTAGGTCAGACGGCACTTTTGTATTACGCCTTGATGCTCGAAACAGCTGCAATATTGATGACCTTCAGGGATGTACTACGCTTGCTTACATTCATGGGGAACATGTATATCCAGTCATGCTACACCTACTTAGCTCGACACTGATCATGACAGAATATGAATCAAGCAACACAAACACCACAAAGCAACAGATACCAACACTGGCAGGACATGAACCATACTGATTTCTTTGTTTGAAATGAACTTCCCACACAACTTCTATGCTAATGACTTTGGATGAAAATACTGGAGTGGTGAGTGTTTTACAGTATGTGTCCATGTACTGCATTGCATGTGGTCACAGCATGTTGTATTTGAAGTCCACTAAATGTATGCAATCAAATGTTTCTCGTGCACCAGAGTGTTGTAAAAATATTGCAATGTTATTACAGTATGGGAACTGCTTGCTAATCTGTGTAAACGTATAACGGTTTTATCGGTAAAAGGTAGCACGCATGGCAATGCATGGCACTCAATGCATGGATATGACAATGTAAGTAATCATGTACTGCAGTCAAACAACTTAATAAAACACCGTTCTCTTTTCTACTTTTTAGGTCATCTCAATGCTTTTGGCTCCATCGCCTGTAAACACTCACCATGAGCAAATTTCAGACGATGGCATATGCAGCTAACAAGAAGAGGAAGATGTGACAATCTTATTTATGGTAGTTGATGAAGAAGTCAATTGCAAGAATGCAGCAGTTCAAGTGACACTGGCAGATCTACAGCAACACTACAACAAAAAGATGCAGATTCATGTACGGGGTACTAACCAAGGTAAGTAAACTCAGTCTCACACTTTTGTGTTTCACAGATGGGACAATGATCTGCTGTATGAACATCGTCATACAGTGGTAGGGTCATGCATGGTCAGACGTTTTCAGATATATTGTGAAACTTCTGTAACACTTTCTCTCTGTTAGCCATACTGGTAAAATTCAGGAAGCTGCACATTTCTAAATAATGTATTATTGTATGAAGTTGTGCAAATATCTGACCATGTTATTATGTGGTGAATGTAATTAATGTTCTTCCATGATTTGAGGTACTGTTGGTATCCAGGCTGTACACCATGATATGGTGACAGTAATTAAATCGGTGTTTTGTGCAGTCAAGGACATAATGATAGGTCATACTTTGACTTTCAGCACTTATTGCCGGCAACACCATAATGTAATGTAACTGTATAGAAAACTACTATCCAGCAGTACACAACGGCTAGACCACCTCACATCTTTGTCCGCCATAAATTTACACCCAAGTTATACATGGTCGTTCCACATACCAACCTCAGTTCTTTTACACAACGTGGAACAATGATCATGACATGCACCTGTCATAGCAGAAGCAGACATCCAGGAAAGGAACAGCAGTGAGTGAAGAGGTGATTGCTATCTCAGTGGAAGGGAAGTAACTGCAAAACAAGGAACTTTCATTGCTACCTGTTTGCATTGTGGAAAGGAGGGGTAGGAGTTTTAAGAAGGCTGTGCAATAGTTGCTGAAAGTTTCTTTTTGGGTGTGTATAGGAATGTAAAAAGCAGTTGCTCAATCTATGTAGACATGTACAACAAAGGGGGTAACGTAAATTAAGAAAAGGAGAAGAATGTTTTGCACTTAGAGAGGGGAGATGGGAGACTTGGGGAGTGTTTGGTATCCTTCATCTGGAAGGGTGGTGGGTTGCTGGTGAGCAACAAGAGCAATGGGTAGGGTGGTAGGCTGCAACAACTGCGATGCACCAGTCTTTCAAAAAATTGTCTGGAGGGTGGTGGGATCTTTAGTGTGCAACCAAATAGAGAAACTTAGAAAGGAGATCGAGGGTGTGCAGGAGGGACTAACACAGAAAGGCAGACTGGAGGAGGTTATAGCCCAATACTGGAGGGAGGGAGGGAGGAGGGGAGATGAGGGAGGGCAATTTGAGCCAACAGTGGTGAGGAGAGGGTCAGAAGAAGGGAAGCAGAGACAAAGGGGCACAGGCCAAGAAGAATGGTGTCAAGGGAAACCAGGTCGGGGACAAAAGACAAATGGAAGGAGGAGATAGGGACTTGTGAGGGGAGGAGAAGGGGCAACAGTCATGGAGTCGAAAGGAGAGAATGGGTTACTATGAGGAGAAAGGAAGTGGGCATTGGTGAAGGGTCTTCAGAAAATTATTTTGTAGTACTAGAGGGGAAGAGGAGGAGGGAGGTGATGAAATTGGAGGAGTTAATGAAGAGGAAAGTGGGGAGGAAGGGGCGGCTGCAGAATAAGGGGTGCTAGCTGCACATTCGAGCAAACTAGATAGACCTGTAGGCCTTTATCTGCTGGCAAATTTCGTATGTTCGTATGTCCTCCACGAATGCCACATATATACTGTTGGCCATTGCCATATACTATTAGCGTTCCCTTTAAGGTAGCCTTTTTCTAACTGTTGACTTCTGTGTATAGCTCCGCCATTGTCTGCTACCGAGATGCTGAACCATAAGTTCATGTGTGAGAGACAATTCCTGACATAAGGTTGCCATTCTATGTGTTTCTTCAGTATGTGGAATTATCACGATGTGAACGCCTGCAAAAAGAGCCACAACTTCAGCCATTGCACACGTATCTGTTACCTCAACACTGTTATGGCCTACATCATGGAGCAACAACTTGACATGCTCAAAGAGAAAACATTGGACTCCTCATCCTCTTCCTCCCACAGGTCTAAATAATCACACAATAACAAAAAGTGCAGCGGTAATCACTAAGTTCTATAGAAGGAGAAACCTATGTCCACATTCCCGTGATTGGCCTCTTATGCTCTGCCATTCCACTGATAGAGTGTCTGCCCTTTTCCATATGTTCACTGAACTGAGGTTGGGATGTTGATTGCCACCTTTATACCATTGGTGGATGGATGTGGGTGTCGTTTCTATGCCGGCCATGGGCCATTGCTGGGTACTCCTTCTTACAAGTTTTCAGTAGAAACCTGCTGCAGGATGATTTACTTGTTACAGCAGAACATCTATTGTCTTCCATTTTACATTGATGATGGTTGTGTACATGGGTAAAAAGTCAAAGCATACTGACTGAAGACATCACAGTCGGATATTGTTCTGTATGCTGACTTTTTGTTTGGCCTTGATGAATCACGAGGGAGCGCTACTGGACTTGTATTCAAATTTTGTCCTTAATGATCATTAAACCATTTTCCATTTGTTTTTTTTATGTACAGGAGTCCAGGTGAAGCCAATCCATAGAGATGCTGGTATTCAGTGCACACTGCTGAAGGATAAATCGTCTGATGACTGTGATGTGGAATGTGATTTTGATCTAAGTGATATGGAAAATGAGGATGATCATAAAGATGATGATGATGATTACATTCCATCATCTCCATGTTCAACTGACAGTAGCGATATATGGAATGAAGACCATTTAACTGATGATCCTGATTCATCTTTTTTCTATGAAGCCTGGTGAAACGATTAATACGGAGGCTAAGTTCATCGTGTTTCAATCTCGTCTTATTAAACTGCTGTCATGGTGCCACTGTCAACATTGCAGCGAAACAGGATTTGGTTTCAGAAAAAGAGTTATTGGCAATCTTCTTATTTTGACCACAACTTGTGGCACCTACAATAAGACTTCGGTGTGGCACAGTCAGACATATGCAGGGTCTGTCCCTGCCGGTAATATCATAATGTCTGCTGCCATTCTATTCTTAGGATCCACTGCAGCAAGAGTCACCCAAATGTTGAATTTTATTGGCGTGCAGTGTTGCTCCACCAGTACCTTTTTCCATCAAAGTGAGATACTACTGCCCTCAATCAATACAGTTTGGAAAGGGAAAGAGGAGTGGTTGGTTGCAGCACTTCAAGCAGAGAGTCGTGGATTGATCTGTGGTGGTAACAGGAGAGCAGATAGCCCAGGACACTGTACAAAATATGGCACATACTCTATCATGGAGCTGTCAGCTGGGATTGTACTAGATGTTCAGTTGGTGCAGGTATGTGTCTGTATAGGGTTACACTGCCTAATAAGGTCTGATTGTTATGTCATATGAACATTTAAAAAGCAGTACTGAAAGACGGCACAATTTGAGTTGTTGTTGTTTCATATAATAAGTCCATAGCGTGACTTCATGGTCTTTCATTGAGTGTCATGCATTCAGGTAAATGTAGAGAAAGCTGATGACACATTAATACTTGACATGCGTAATATGACTAAAAGAACTGTCTACTCTTTTCATTTATGTGTCACACTACCTCCACAGAGAAACGAGTGTGGTGGCAGCACACACATGGAACTTGAGGGGTTAAAACAGTGTGTGCAGACCATAACAGACAGTGACTTACACATTGACAAACTGATAACTGGTCAACACTGCCAGGTCAACAAGTGGGTTCACGAGAACATGCCTAACACTAACCACGGATATGATGTGTGGCACGTCTCGAAAGGTATGTTGCCACTGAAAAATGTTTACTAGAAAACATATATTACTATTATTACCAACATCTTGGGGATTCAGGAATGCCTTTTGATGCTTGTCTGCCCTATGATGGAGGCTGTATGGCAGTGTCGCCTCACAGACACCGATCACAAGACCACGGGAGGGGATAACTGGTTTTAGACTGAAGTGGATGCGTGCTTGCGCACTGACCCGCACATACGTGGGCTGATTCCGTGGTCCACAGTAACATTTGGGATTAAATGATGGAAAAGCAGGGGAAAACACATGATGATGCCTTTCTCCTGGCACTGGAGTTAAGCTGTGATGTGTACAGCACTGGTAATTTACCAAAATACCCCGATTACGGTACGACTGCAAAGGATAGCAGTGGCTTTACACGTTGGCAAAACAAAGTAAAAGATAATGACAAATAACACATATACAGCAGGTGCCCCAATGGCTACAGTCCCCCCAACCCGAGTCCCACAATATTGTGTAATGTAAAGCTCCTCTGGGCTATCTGACCCACGTCCAATCCCTATAATGAATTACAACTAGCTCCACAGGGCAGATCAGGATCCCCCCACCCAAGCCCGTTGCCATCCACCCACACATGGCACTCTCCTGTAATTACTGTAACCATATCTACACCTAATCTGTAATTCCTGGTACACTAGTGACAACCTCCTCCCACCCTGCATTGCCAGACCACCACCCCACAACCATCCCCAGCCGGCACAGCCCACCACTCACCACCATGGCCATCCACCGACTGAGCAACGTCTGAGTGCATAATGTATATACACACTAAACATTTGGCGGCAACTTGTGCAATTCTTCTACAATTGCCCCCACGGTATTGAGACCTGTCTGGGGGATGCATTGGCGCATTTTATTTCTGATGTGTGCATTATTTACTATTTTCAGAACAGATGCGCTATGGCACATCTATTTAGAATATATCCCTTGGTTCCTCCATCGAAACTCAGTTTCGCTGCACCACCACTTGCACCATTGACAGGTGCATTTGTGAATATCGGGCCCCTTGGACCCATTTTATAATCACAGAAAGACACTACATGATGTGCATTGTGGTGGGGTAACGGCACTTCTCGGGTGCTTGAAGTGAAGGCACTCAGTGATGCCTCATTCCACACCTGATGTGTGCCACTATCCAACAACAACACATACCCTGTCATACCTTATTAGTTATATATTTTTTTCTGTTACTTATGACAGTTACATCTATCATTTGTGTTTCATATTATTTTATATCTCCTGATGACATTCTGTGCAGTTTGTTTCCTGTCAACAGTGATAAGACTTGTAGCTTCATAGACAGTATATGTATCTTGGAGGAGTTTAGTGTATGGGAGGCCAGAGAAGTGAGTTTAATGTAAAGCTGTTATTCGTGTACATTGAATGTTTAATGTCATCACTGTTATGTACAATTATGTACATTTATTGTTTATGTTTCTTATTCGCCATGTACTTCATTGAATAGTTGATCTATGAAGAAATTGGCATTAAATTAAGTCAAAAAAGTTTCTTGATGGTTCAATTGTAAAGCAGCACACATATGTATGGTTACCATGTCATATGTTTATGCATATATTCTATGCAAGCAATAATGCCCTCCAGGGTGGGTAGTACTGGGCAATACCGGACTGCCCAGGGGCGTAATGAGGCCCGATTCTGCAGGCTGAGGGCCTTATAGCCCCTGGAGGGTATTATTGTGCTTAGAAAATGTGACAAAAATGTTATGTGTAAATGTTAAAAATCTTAGTTTTTTTATTTCTTTTGTAATAAAATAGTTTCTCCGCATTTACCTATGGACTTTTGTCCAAAGTTGTGAGTTTTGAGTTGATAGCTATGGGTATCTTTAAGCAATTTGGAGACAAGTTAGGCACTGTGATAATTTTTTTTTTAATTTTTTTAGTACAACTCGAAATTGCAAACCTTTGAGTTGGGGACTCATTTACAAAGGCTCCTCACCGGAAACAGATAGTATATACAAATACAGACATAGTTACATAAAGTACAGATCGATGTAGGGAACACTATACATGTATGTACATAAATACAAGGGATAAAATTTATATGAGAGCAAAAACTCTATACAGGAAAACACTATACATGTATGTACATAAATACCGGGGCCCAGATATTCAGACTGCGCCAGGCTGTGGCGCAAGCCTGGGCGCAGCGCAACAGCTGCACAGGAGGCGTTGACTGGGTGATATTCAGCGGAGCTGCGCCATGGCGCAGCATCGTTGAATATCACCTAACCACCTGCAGTGCGTAGCGCAAGAATGGCCAGAAGTGGAGCAGGGGATGTGCTAGCGCCAAGTTCCCTTGCGCTATGTGCAACAACCGCGATATTCAAAGTGCACATGCAAATGGGCCATAATGTATGCAAGGCACAAATGGGGCCATTGCATGTCATTCTCTCCATTGCATGCAGGTGCACCGATCCCCGGCGACTTGTGCCTGGCGCCCTGCCAGGCAGCAGCACGTCGAGGACCCGACACCCTGCACAGCGACAATGCACCCCTCTGCCCGATCGCGGGCATATGTAGATTAAAAAAGTCCCATATCCCTGGTGGTCCAGTGGACGTTCGCAGCCCGATCGTGGGCATATGTAAAATAAAAGCCAAGTCAATATCCCTGGTGGTCAGTGGACGCTGACCAGTGGGCGGGTGGGGAGGGGACAGTGGAGCTCCGATAGTTACATATGCCCGCCGATCGGCTGGCGAGCCGGTCCACTGGACCACCAGGATATTGGACCTTTGCTTTTATTTTACATACGCGCGATCGGTGTGTAGTGGTCCACTGGACCACCAGGGATATTGGACGGTGTGGTTTTATACTTAAGTCCATGATCAGGCGTGAAGCGGTCCACTGGCCCACCAGGGATATTGGACGGTGTATTATTATACTTAAGCCCGCGATCGGGCTGCGAGCAGTCCACTGGACCACCAGGGATATAGGACAAATATTTTAATCAACGTATTCCCGCGATCGGACATGGGGGGGCGCCGCTATGAAGGTGCAGCCAGAGCTTGGGGTGGTAGCTGCGTGTTGCACCCTGCAATAAAACAGCTCACCTGTAATTAACCAGCCGTTGTTCCTTTTTTTTTTGGCTCACGGTGTCTGCGGTGCAGGTGGGGGTTGCACATGCATGGACTCAGCACATCCCGGGCTGAATGTCGGGTTGTCGGAGTATGCATGAGCACGCCTCCCACCTCGCCGCATACATTACTGATGTGCTCGAGCGCGCCGGGTTTCTTGCAGGCACAATCCCCATTTGAATATTGCACCAGGACGCATCAGTGGGTTGCGCATGGCGCAACCCTTCTGAATATCCGGGCCCAGAAATACAATGCATAAGAGAGGAAACTCTATACAGGTTCTATACAGTGATGTTGCTACACCATCTAGTACACCAGAGACAGCAATTTGGGTTCTGTTATAAATAAAAATAGGTAGTAACTTAAAACAAATGTGGTGACAATTGGGCAGCTATATGTTCTGCCAGGACATGAGACAGTGGGGGGGAGGGGTTCCCAGTGAGGTGGGGAAGCAAACAGCTATGTGCAGTTACAGCTGCGGGTGGTGATTAGGTGTTGCCTAAGGGCAGATTTGAAGGACCCTATTCTTAGTTGAGATGCAGTATCAGAGGGGAAGGCATTGCTTCAGGTTGGGGCCCGGTATTGGAAGGACCTTTGGGCCAGGGATGTCCTGACCCTGAGCGCTTGAAGTGTACACTTGAGTGCGCTCCAGGTGGAGGTGGCAGGGAAAGGAGGGGGTGAGGATGGAAATTAGGCCTGGAGGTGCAAGGCCTGCAACAGTTTTCTTGGTTAGGAGGCAGGTTTGGTAGTGCAACCTTTCCTCGAGGCTGAGAAAATCAGCAAAGTCATATAAGGTACATGTGTGGGTTAGTATGCTGGAGCCTATAAGTAGGCGGCAGGCTTTGTTCAGGGACATTTTGATTTTATTGAGTGTGGTTTTGTCTGCTGTACCATACACCAGGATGCTGTAGTCCACAAGGGATAGCACAGAGGAGGTGATGGCCAGCCTTAGGGTTGCAGGTGGTAGGCAACTCTTGTGGTGGTACAGTAGGCCAATACGTGTATACTTCAGTTGGTTAAGGGGCACTATAGGCTGGCACTTTTTATTTCCTGGACATCTATTGAAAGTTAATGTACACCCCTGGCAAGGGTACTAGCCAATCAGATGCCAGAAAATAAAAAGTCCATTTTCTAATGCCTAACAGTCAAATCAAGACATAAATTTAGGTGTAAACTAATAAGATGGCTATATTGAAATGTACAAATGATATGCTGACATCTTGTGAAACTTACTCATGAGTCTCTGCATCACGCATGCCTCCAAGGTGCTATCTAAATGAGAAGTAGGCAGCCTGTAAGACAAATCGGTCAAGACACACTGTCAAAAATCGTGGATGGAGGATGATACAGCTGTACTCCTCAGCGTGGCTGCATATCTCCTCAACCTACCTGCAGCACACTGATTCTGGAGCTGTTGGCATTGCCACAAACAACTCACATGAACACCTGCAAGAAGACAGGACAACATGTTGTGAAAGAAAATAACATCTGTGTTTCATACATTGATGCTTTTTCGCAGGAAAATCTATGTTATATGTTATGGAAGTAAGCAATAACCCATGACACAGTGTGGGGTTACTGAGGATTATTCAACATCCTGTGTGCGTTGTGAAGCATGGGGGCGTAACACAAGTGTACTCACAGTGCCCAGGGTGTTGATTAATCCCCAGTAACCCCACATCATGGAATGGGTTATTTTGTTTATAACATGGGCTTGAACAAGTTTACAAAATTTTGTTTAGTTTTTAAGAAATATGGGAAATTATCCAATTGCAGTTTGGTATCCTTACACTACAAATTACTAAAGTAGTCCTGGCACTGATTCAGGTTGCTCTCCTCAACTGATGCCCCCTCTCTGCTGACTCAATTAGACTTTTACTTGTTTACTTCTTTAACTAACTTACAATGTTACTTTTCTAAACAAATACACACGTATATAACTTCCAGCACTGACCGCCGCTTAGGCCGCTATCCGCAACTGGTGTCTCCTAACCACAGTGCAGCCCTGTGTCCACTTCCTCAGTTGGTCCAGCAGCCCTTCCTTACGTAGCTGACCATACTTCTGTCCACTGCCCTGTCCCCCTGTTCCAGCACCATTAGCACTCCCTTTTGCACGATGCATGTGGGTTTGGGGGGCGGACATGTGGTTGTCCTCTTTGTCGCTGCCTTTATGGTGCAAGTGCCCTCAGGACACTGTACACACTGCTGCATGCTCCTCACATTCTCCTACAGCATGTGGACCTTGCTCACATCACTCTCCAGACTGCTGCCCAATGCCCTATTCCTCCAGTGCCATGCCTGGAGTGCGCTCTCTCATCCACTATCCATCGGGGTGATGGTTGGGATCTCTGCTAACCATCTTCATGCTCTTCTGTCAGCAATCACATCCATCGGGTGGGTAGCAGCTGTTCCTCGGTCCCTGCTGCAGCATGATCCTGTCACCGACCTCTTCTCCACTCCCCTAACCGACCACAATGCAAAACACTTACAGAACTACAATGTCCACGGTGCTCTGTGTTCACTGGTGTCTACTCCCATTGGCCCGACTCTACTGCCTCTTCTCTGGCACCTCAGTGACCTCTGCTCCCGCTCTACACAACTGGGCATGACAGAAAACCACATGACATCCATACACAGCGCGTATACACCATTCCCTTTTCCGAATGGTGTCAAATAAGAACTTCTCCCGTGCAATATAAAGCAGTGCCCTGATATATGCAGAGTCCTTCCTCAATCTATAATTGCTTCCATTAACAAACAACCACACTTACCAGTTGTTATTTCCAATTCTTCCATCATCATCTTGGTCGCCAGGCACATGAAGTGAATTTGAATACAACTCATATTCTTCAGGGGTCATTACAGGTTCGAACTGGTATGGCTGTTCTCCAAGAACAGGTGGATCAACTGTAGAATCGGAGTCATCATTATCCACTTCATAACCGTCAGAGGATGCATCAACAACATAATCACTGACACTTGAGTTGTCTTCCTCCATGACCGTACCTGTACAAAGAATACAATATAAATTAACATTGCAGTGTCAAATATCCCATTACTATGTCGTGTGATTCTGATCAACATGCAGCAAGATAAAACACACTACCTACAAACAGTGAAACCAGCCACTGAGACAGATTAGTTATCCAGTGGGGGGTAGGTGAGGGGTTGAGAAGGGGTAGGAGTGGTTACAACTAAATAAATGAAGGTCACAACAAAGACCACTATTCAGCAAATAAAGATGATGTATGGGCATCAATTCCCATACTGTGGCAGCAAGGATGTGAGAATGAACACACAGATCAACCGTATGTCTCAACCAACGTTGCACGACACAACGTAAGGGAAAGTGAACTCATTATAGTAAGAAAATAATCATAGACACAAATGAATAAAAGGTAACAAGTGATGTTCCCCATGTGTCACTGATGCACGGTGGATCAAAAGAGGTGAAAAAAGAATTGTTCTGTTACACAGGCGAGAAAAGGATAAGCAAATAGCATCTTGTGAGGATCAAGAAAGATGACGGGTGGGTGGAGCAGGCCGAGGCACTGAACAAGTACTTCTGATCTGTGTTTACTCAGGGCAAGTGGTGGCAAACCCCTCAGGCAAGTGTGGGGTGGGTAGAAAAGGGGTTGAGAGGCCGACATATGTAGTAATTACAGAGGGCAAGGTGCTGAAGGGGTTGAGGGCATTGAGAGTGGACAATGCTCCTGGCCCGGATGACATTCACCCTAGAATACGGAGGGTGCTGACGGACTTCATTGCAGGTCCAGTGGCAGATGTGTTGAATACCACCTTGGGCAATGTATGTATACAACAGGGCTGGAGAATGGACTACGTGGTGCACATTCAGAAAAGTGGGCCAAAGTGTTAACCAGGGAACTACAGGCCACTGAGAGTAACCTTGATCATGGACAAAGGAATGGAGAATAAAATAAAGGAGAGGATCACAAGCTTGCTGGAGTCAAACGGTATCAAGGATGATCAGCAACAGAGGTTTGTCATGGGCAGATCGTGCCAAACAAACCAGGTAGAGTTCAATGACTGTGTGACACAGGAAGTAGACAAGGACCATGCTGCGGACGTCCTGTGCTTGGACTTCACTAAGGCAACTGTTTCGGGGCCGCATGTGAGAATGTGGGGGAAGCTGGAAAATGTGATGGCAGGACCAAAAATGTTAACCTGGATTATGAACTTGATGACTGGAGAAACAGCAAAGGGTGGTGGTAGTGGGTAAGGGACTGTCGTCACCAAGGGCGGTGACAAGCTGGTTGCCACATGGATCCATGCTGGGACCATTACTTTTATAGAGTTTCATTTTCAGATATCATGCATTGGATCTAGAGCAAAATCAGTCTATTCACAGATGATACCATGATGTGAGCTGTGGTACATGACATGTAGTAGGGGAATGGGTTGCAGGAGGACCTGAATAAGCTGCAGTGGGAAGACTGAGCAACTACAAAGTGGTGTTGATGACAGAAAGGATTACTAAGGCTGAAAACATTTCAGTACTGACAAGGCAGAAACAGGGTAAGTGTTGACAACATAATCTGCCTGTCAGAGAACAAATCAACTTGGGGGGTCTCGTAAGAGGAGGCAGCTTCTGGCACACTGCATTGAAACAAGTATTTTCCTGAACAGAAAGTCCATGATTCTATTATTCTGAAAAACACAGAGAGTGTGTGTGTGTGTGTGTGTGTGTGTGTGTGTGGGGGGGGGACATGGAGGAGATATAAAAACAAAAAAAATGTGTAAGTATTCATGCATAGTTCAAAACAGACTTACTATAACATTGCTGCAAACGACAGTACTGGAAACAGGGAAGTGTTAGTGGAAAGCAGTGCCGCCACAGCAATGCCCTTCCCCACAGGCACTGGTTAAACTCAAAAAAATACATGCTAGTGAAAGGCATATATAGAATTCACATATCAAGCAATGTAATACATTACTGTAAGACAATACAGGTCATGGCACTAGACAAATAAAATGAAAAGTGATGCGAACGCAGAAGTAACATCATCAGGATAGTAACAGACCTATGGCAAATCAATTCATGATGCCAATCACATTTACAGCACAACACAACTAAGGTACTGTAAAAAAATGTGTTGAGGAAAAAACGGAACACACGTCTAAGGAAGAAAACCACTCACAATGAACTGCGAAAACGTGCATTGAGCCTTTCTGAGGATTTTATTTTTCCCTTTTTATTGACACCATGATAAAATCACAACAACCACCTACAGGTTGTTTGGTTATTGTGGATCAATCAACACCACAGGTTCTGTGAGGACACTCAGCATGTATTATCATGCCTCATGGCATACCATGGATATCGCTTACTCACCAAAAACCACGCACCATTATGTGTGTTGTGCTTACTTAGTGGCTACACACTTTTTTGAATTTAAACTGCAATTATATGCTATGCCAGAGGACATGCAGTGCTCACAGACACATGTAGTCAGACCAGTGACATACTTGGGCACGTACTCCTTTCTACTTTGCACAGGATCAGACCAAAAAAATGTATCAACATGACCATGAAGTCTCCGCATCCTCCTTATATGGCTCATGGCATGTCATCTCCCTGTCTTGGCTGTCACATTTTAAATGCTTCACCTTCATACCACACTGACAAAACATAGTAGAAACAAGTCTCACAGAAGGCAATGACAACAAAAATAGAATGGTCACAAAAATGCATGTTGGTGCATCTGCAGCCTCACAATTTCATATTACACTATATGTATGTGTTATCTCTGGCACTATGAGTCACTATGACAGCATACTGAATTTCCAACCAGGATGTACAATCTTCCCACTCCACACTATACACCCACAATATGTAACATAGCTGTACTCCTACTGAACTTTTACTGTAGAAGAACACCCCCCCAAAACACATAATAATGACATACTGTATATTTGAGTTACCAGCTGCATTTATGGTTCTCCTGCCAGTTGAGATAATGGTCTCTATTCGTTTTTTTAGATTAAGGGGGAAAATTTCAATACGTGATGCTCAGGAACCGGTAATATAACCAATTGTGTCACTGAAAATTGAAGTTATGTGCCTATGTTCAGCCAATACATAAAAACTTTCACAGGAATGTCACTCAGGATATTCATACATCTAATACTACTATTTGGCAAGTGAAGTTAAAAAAACTGAACAGTTTCACATCTGCTCTGAACTTATTCAGACAATGCTGAATGCAGTTCCTATATTATGCCACTGACAATAAAATGCCGCCACTCTGTCAGTCACAGTGCTGTTGTTCACATGATTGTGTCACACTACGACGACTGCAGGCTTGTGTTCAGGCGGCTCCGGTCAGAGGTAGCAGGAATGTGCGTTACCCAATTTTGTAATTCATTTACCAAATAGGGAGACGATATCAAGAAAAACATATGGGGCTTACTACCGAAGGACATCAACATACGTGAGACGGGACAAACATGGCACTTGCTCTTTAATGCATTATGCTTGCATAGTGATCCAGAGCAGTTAATTAAGCAGTAATGCCTGACAGGGTGTGGGTTGTGCTGGGATAACTTCACGCCTGGGGTGGTTGGGCACAAGGCCGGAGGCCAAGTGCGTCCAACATCCCAGGCGTGAGGTTATCCAGGCACAACCCACACCCTCGAGGGCATTATTGCTATTCTACAATGGCTCATTTTGTAAAAGAAAAAAATATATATCAAAAAAGCATTTTTTAGCTGCTTTTTAGGTCGGTAATCAGTGTGGAGGTATATGTATTAAAAAAAGAGTTTCCTTTTGGCCAGTAGGTGGAGCTGCTGGTAAACATGTGGCTCTTTGAATTGATCTGGCTGCCCCCTCAAAAGCAGTTTTATGTTTGTGTTGGATGTTGCAACCCCCTTTGTTTTCTTTTGATTGTGGTAGTTTACTTGCCCCTCGGATTTAATCGTTCTCAACATTAATTCACTGTGTTCTGTGGGACCTGCCATTTTCTTAACTGCCAATGTGTAACAACTGAATGTAGGAGTGATAGTTCCGTTTTCCCGAAATGGGTCAGTAAGTGCCTTGTACATTGTGAGGGTGAAAAACTGTTTCATTTCCTCTGGAGGAGGAGAACAACACTATCCAAATAATTAAAAAAAAAAAAAAAAACACTAGTGAAAGTCACATTGTCTATTTATAGGTGAGAGACTGCACGCGGATGTTAACTGACTGAGCCATTCGTAGCATGGTTTTAAAAAAAATCGCGGTTTTTATGTGATGCACTTTTCCGTTAGTTTTGAGTGCAAAGGAGGACTGTAGGAATGTGTTGTTATTTTGAAGAGTGAGCTTTGGAGGGTGATGCCATGGGGGGGGGGGGTGTGAAGTGCTGGACAGTGGGAACTCTGATTGGCAGTTATGTGTGGAAATAAGGCATGATTTCTAGCTCTGTAATGCAGCCATGTGTGTTCCTGGAGTTCATACAGTGAGGTTGTGCTCAGATAATTTCACTGTCCCAAGTATACACTGACCAATCACAGTCCAGGAAATTTTCTTGCCATTATATAATACACTATTATACAAACGCAAAAAAATATTCTGGGCTTCTGATTGGGTAGTGTGTGCTTATCGCAGGGAAGTTATCTGAGCACAACCTCGCAGCATCAAGTCAGACATACAGATGAATGAATGACTACCTGCCAGCCACACTGAATAACAAGCCATAGCTCCTCTTACCAAGACAGCTTGAAGGCTTGCAAGCATAGTATAAAAGCAAAATCTTAGTTTCATATAAAAACCTTATTTACTTATACTGTGGTGGGGGGGGGGACTTTTTGTCACGGCTAAAACATTTCATAGTTAGGCAGAGAACAAGCATCAGAACATCTCCTTTATAGTGTGGGAACATCTCCTTTATAGGATCAGTTTTACAGTTTTATTTTTTATGAGGAAACACAACATATATGAATGCACTGCATCATGGGTTTGCAAATACACAATTGCCTGGTATTGTATAACACACTACAGTGATAAAAGACAATTGATTATTTGCATATCCAAGATGCAGTGCTTTCACATGGGGAATGTTTCCTCAAAAAAAAAAAAATAAATTAAAAAATAAAACTGTACAACTGATACTATAAAATATACGTCCCTACATATGAAAGGGCTGTTAAAACACGTGTTTTATGCAAAATAGCCATCTACATGTGCTCATTTGTGTCACACAATATTACTAATTAGAAAATGGGCTTTTTATTTGGAGGCATCTCATTGGCTGGTACCCAATCCACAGGGGTACATTAACTTTCAATAGATGCCCACCAAATAAAAAGTCCCAGTCCAGACCTGCCTCATGCCCAGCAAAGTATCATTGTGCCCAGACTGCTCAGCCATTGGCTGCAGCACTGGGTACACAATTTGAAAGTGACGCCATTGTTGTATATCAGTTAGCTTAGAGCGAGTGACCAGATACCAGCCATAAATTTTAAAAACACAACATTCACACTATCCACCAAAAAAAAGATTTTGAAAAGAGAGACAGAGGCACACACGACTGCCGATACAGTCATTGTGTTATGTTCTGTTGGAAGCCACCAGTTCCATTAGTTTTTCTCCCACTCTAGTCCCTGTCTTCCTCCTAAACTTCCACCAGACAACCACTGTGTAAAACAAATAAAAGCAGGATACGAGCAGCACCATCGGCATTGCCAGCATTAGTTCCTCTCTCGCTCGGTTCTGCTGCCGATTTCTTTTTAAACATGCCTCATTTCCAGTGTCGCTTTGCGATTCCTATCAACTTCAGCCGCCACACAAATCACCTCCAACGGCAGGCAGACAATTGCCAGACAAACGAGAGTGGGGGTAACGCCCTTTCGCTGTCAGCGGTTTTCATTCCTCAGAGACAAAGAAAACGGCGAAAGCAGCTTGAGTGCAGAAATCATAGACAGTGTAGAGTAACAGTGAGAGTGCTAGCTCTAATACCACAACTGTGTGAAAGTAGGTACCGCCTCCTGTAGTGCTCTCTTGCAACTCCTTCACCATGTACAGCACCCTTTCTACGACTGAAGTGAAATTGATGTCAAAATAAACGGCACACCACCTGCAGTGTTTAAAAAAAAACAAAAAAAAACAAGCATTACACAGCTGTCACATCGCAAGTTTTACTTGATGTAAACAAATCACCACCATGGCTTTGATTGTCCCTACTCTGAAGTCTTTTCCAGTTGTGATGCTGCAGCCACTAGTATGCAGGCGGAGGAACTATTTCCAGGCGGAAGAACTATTTCATTAAAAAAATGCATTTTAAAATTTTTTTTTTCATTTACATTATTTTATTAAACTTATTTTCTTTTACACTGCCCATTTTCTAAGCGCAATAATGCCCTCCAGGGTGGGCGGTATGGGCAATACTGCCCACCCTGTCGGGCATTATTGCTTACATAAGAGCCAATGTATAATAGCAATAATGCATGCCAGAGTGTGGGTTGCACTAGGATAACTTCACTTCTGGAGGGGTGTTAGATGCATTTGGCCTTATACCCAACTGGCCAAGGTGTGAGGTTATCTTGGCACAACCCACACCCTGTCATGCATTATTGTTTAGTTCATGGACTGTGGTTGGGAGCAGTTACTGTGTTATGCATTGATAGTAATCCACAGTGGTTAATGTATTATACATGGACACCGGGGCCAAAATAAGGATTTGGTAGGCAAGAGCCATGAATAGCCTCTGGGTAGCTACATTTTCCAGCAGACCAGGATCAACTCGGGCAAAGCCAGGAGTTGACATTAACACACATAACAATGCATTGGGATGTGGTGCAAGGGGAATAAAATGGAAGGACATCGAATGATAAAAAATGCAATTCTCTACAGGAATCTTGTATAAATATTAAATGAGCTCTGTAAATTAGCCAGTTTCACATCACTTTAATAACTAAAATAATTACATTAGCACATTCTCACAGTAAAACTGC
Source organism: Neoceratodus forsteri (assembly GCA_016271365.2). Taxonomy (NCBI): domain Eukaryota; kingdom Metazoa; phylum Chordata; order Ceratodontiformes; family Ceratodontidae; genus Neoceratodus; species Neoceratodus forsteri. The sequence continues at coordinate 185,183,954 of CM028134.1, forward strand.
TCATTGGAAAAGGTGAAGTTTGTCTAAATTGAGACATACAGAAGGAGGCACTTTGCCATTTGTCTTATACATCTGCCAATTAATTTAAAGACGGGAATCTGTTAATAATTACATTAACAGATTCTCTCCTCTTCTTTAAATAAATTGGCAAATGTACAAGACAAATGGCAAAGTACCTCCTCATGTATGTCTCAGTTTAGGCCAACTGCGCCTTTCCCAATAAGCAGTTTTACTTCTGCATAGGTGGATTGTGTAAATTCTTCACTCTCTTTTCTCCACTTGATTTGTTTTAACTGTTGCTGTCTTTGTTAAGCTCCCAGTTTACCACTCCAGAAAATATTTTAAAAGACTAAAATAAGTTTACTTACAGAACAGAAAGGTATGCTGGTTCATGGTGACAGTCTGTTATTTCAGGACTGGTCTGCTGCAGCTTCATAAGACAGAGGGTAAGACTCTTCTCCCACCCCCACCCTCTCGCTTGCTACCTCACTACATTGGCGTAAAAGTGATAACTGTATTTTGCAATTGGACCACTGCAGCTGCAAGCCTGCCCCCCATCTCCAACTGGCATGCAACGCAGCTCAAACCAACATTCTGCCAAGTGTTTACTGTTGTGCTGCTTTCAAAGCTACTTCACGGCACCTCTCTGTCTCCAGCACATGATGCACAAGCTCCACAATTCACCCCCAGATGCTGCACTGAAAGTGCTGCAGCCAGCGCCATTGATCCTCTTACTGAGGGCAACAGGTGCTATATGGAAATTAGAGGTGTTGATTAGCACCCAGCAGCCTCCATATTTCAGTTACTGTGGATAGTGGTTAAGAGCAGTTAGTCGACTATGCATGGATAGCGATACAGAGTGGTTTAATACACTGTGCTTGGATAGTTATCAGGATTAGTTTATGCACTATGCATGTATAGTGATCCAGAGTGTTTAATGTACTATGCATGGATAGTGATCCAGAGTGGTTAATGCACTATGCATGGATAGTGGTCCAGAGTGGTTAATGCACTATGCATGGATAGTGATCCAGAGTGGTTAATGTACCATGTGTGGATAGTGATCAGGGTTAGTTAATGCACTATGCACGGACAGTGGTCCAGAGTGGTTAATGTACTATGCATGGATAGTGGTCCAGAGTGGTTAATGTACTATGCATGGATAGTGGTCCAGAGTGGTTATTGTACTATGCATGGATAGTGACCAGAGTGGTTAGTGTACTATGCATGGATAGTGATCCAGAGTGTTTAATGCACTGTGCATGGATAGTGATCCAGACTGGTTAATGTACCATGTATGGATAGTGATCAGGGTTAGTTAATGCACTATGCATGTATAGTGATCCAAAGTGTTTAATGCACTATGCATGGATAGTGATCCAGAGTGGTTAATGTACCATGTATGGATAGTGATCAGGGTTAGTTAATGCACTATGCATGGATAGTGATCCAGAGTGGTCAATGTACTATGCATGGACAGTGATTCAGAGTGGTTAATGCACTATGCATGGATAGTGATCCAGAGTGGTTAATGTACCATGTATGGATAGTGATCAGGGTTAGTTAATGCACTATGCATGGATAGTGATCCAGAGTGGTTAATGTACTATGAGAAATATTGTCAGGATTTAAGCCCTTATCCCACCAGATGATCTGCCCTCACTAGTACATGCATTTGTGACATCTAGACTTGACTACTGCAATGCTCTCTATCTCGGGGCTAGTGGAGGAGTCCTGCAGCTAGTGCAGAACACAGCAGCCAGGTTACTGACTGGAATCCCGAGGTCGTGTCATATGGCCCTATGCTGAGTGACCTGCACTGGCTGCCGGTGAAGTGGAGAATCTCCTTCAAGGTGGGTCTTCTCACCTATAAAGCCCTATATGGTCCGAGTCCAAGTTACCTGACTGATCTCCTGACTCCATACCACCCTCAGCACCCCCTCGGCTCTGCCAAGGATGGCCTCCTAGCAATTCCAAGGGCTCGGCTAAAAACATCTGATGACATTTTGCAGTGGCTGCGTCAGCCCTGTGGAATTTGCTTCCTAGGCCCTTGAGGAAGGCCTCCACGCTGGAGTCCTTTAAGCAGAGCTTGAAAGCACATCTCTTTAAAGAAGTTTTTGGGAACTGTCTTATACTGGTAGATGAATCTAACTGATTGCTTTTACTCTATTGTTATTGTCATTGTTTAGTTATGATTTGTGATCGCTTGTTATTTTTTTGACATTTTTGTATATTGTAAAGTGCCCTGAGCCTCAGGGACAGGGTGCTTCATAAATAAAATGTTACTTACTTACTAGTGATCCAGAGTGGTTAATGCACTATGCATGGATAGTGGTCAAGGCAGTTAGTGCACCATGCATGGGTAGTGATCCAGAGGGGTAATGACGATGCGTGGACAGTGATCAAGTTTGGTTAATGCACTCTGAACAGATAGTGATCCAGAGTAGTTAATGCACTTTGCATGAACAGGGGTCAGAAGCAATTAGTGTACTTTGCATGGATAGTTCTCTAAAGCAGTAAATGTCCTATTTAAGCAATAAGGCATGACAAGGTGTGTGTTATCGTGTAATAACATCACTCCTGGGGTGGGTTGAAGCACGAGGTGAAGCCAAGTGCTTCCACCACCCCAGGAGTGATGTTATATAGAGAATAATGTATGGGGAGGTGGTTATAACGAGAATTTTACACACACACGAAGTGTGGGATGCCACATAAACCCCAACGGCGAAGCCCGAGGTGTTTATTAAGGCATCCCACACTGAGGGTGTGTGTAAAATTCGAGTTTGAACCACCTCCCCAAACCTTATTTTATATAATTGCTGACCTTCATTTCTTCGCCCATAGGAAGTTTATTTGACAAACTGTGCCATTTTGCAAAAGAGTGTGCAGTTCTCTGATTCATTAACTGTATATTATTAAAGGACTTTGTAATAGTAAAATCGATTTTAACTGAATGATTTACATAGATACATAGACAGTGTCGGCAGATAAGGCCTATGGCCCACCCAGTCTGCCCATTTGAGCTTGTAAGTTCAGTTTATGTTTTCCTAGAAGTCTGTTGCCCCTTACCTCTGACCTCCAGAATTCCTTTATGTCTATCCCATGCATTCTTAAATCCCGTGATTGTTTCAGCCCCCACCACTTCCTCTGGCAGGGTGCTCCACTTGTCCACCACCCGTTCTGTGAAGAAATTCTTCCTCACGTTTCCTCTGAATCGTCCTCCCTCCAACTTCATCCCATGCCCTCTAGTCCTGGAACATCTTTCTCGCTTAAAAATAGTGTATTCCTGCACCCTGTTCCTCCCTGTAAGATACTTGTATGTCTCTATCATATCCCCTCTCTCCCTCCTCTCCTCCAGGGAGTACATGTTCAGTTCCTTCAACCTGTCCTCATAGGACTTGTGATGCAATCCATGCACCATCTTTGTTGCTCTCCTCTGAACCTTCTCTACCCTGTCTATGTCCTTACGTAGGTAAGGTCTCCAGAACTGCACACTGTACTCCAGACGCCTCACCAGTGTCTTGTATAGTGGAATTATGACCTCCTTTTCCTGCTGGTGATGCCCTGCCTATGCATCCCAGCATCCTATTTGCTTTACCTGCTGCCTTGTCACACTGTTTCCCTACCTTGAGGTCATCAGAGATGATAACCCCAAGATCCCTTTCCTGCTTGGTGCATGCTATATCCTCACCCCCAACTGATATATTGTGCCAGGGTTTTGTGCCCCATATGCATTATCTTGCACTTCTTTGCATTGAATTTCAACTGCCAAACCCCTGACCATTCTTCAAGTTTCTGCAGGTCCTTCTCATTCTGTCTACACCCTCTGGTGTGTCTACTCTGTTACAGAGCTTTGTGTCATCAGCGAACAATGAAATTCTGCCTTCTAGGTCCTGCGCAATGTCACTGATGAAGATGTTGAATAGGACCGGTCCCAGCACCGATCCCTGTGGTACCCCACTGGTCACTCTTCCCTCTGTGGAGTGACAGCCATTTACTACCACCTTCTGTGTCCTGCCGCCCAGCCAGTTACCTACCCACCACACTACTGTCCTGCCCACACCCATATTCCCCAGTTTGTGTAATAGTCTTCTATGTGGCACAGTGTCAAAGGCCTTGCTGAAGTCCAGATAGGCCATGTCCACTGCCCTCCCCGATCCACCTCCCTAGTCACCCAGTCAAAAAATTCAACGAGGTTAGTCTGACATGACCTCCCCTGGTAAAACCATGCTGCTTGGGTCCTATAGTCCATTGACAACCAGATGTTCCACCAATCTCTCCTTCAGTAGTGCTTCCATGATCTTCCCACTACCGAGGTGAGGCTGACTGGTCTGTAGTTCCCCGCTTCCTCTTTGTTCCCACTTTTGTATAAGGGACTACATCTGCTGTCCTCAGTGTTTGGGTACCTCCCTGTTTCCAGTGATCGGCTAAACAGGATAGCAGAGGTTCAGCCACCACCCTCTTAGTTCTTTAAGGACCCTGGGTGCACCCATCTGGCCCCATTGCTTTATCAACTCTTATTACTTCAGTTCCTTCAGGACCCTTTCTCGTAAAGGGACTTGATGTCCATTTCTGCACCATTCTCACCCTTGTACTCCTTCAGACCCACTATCCTCCTCTTCCTCAGTAAAGACTGAGCAGAAATACCTGTTCAATATGTCAGCTTTACTGTTGTCATCCTCCATGCAGCCCCATCCTCCCTTCAGTCTCACTATCCCTCCTCTGCCTTTCTTTTTCACTTATGTACCTGTAAAGGTTTGTCCCTTCTACCCACTGATTTTGCAATGTGTTCTTCTGTCTGAGCTTTGGCTTCCCTTACTGACCTCCCTGCCTCCCTTTGCTTCTCCTGGTACTTCTCCCTATCCCCTTCTGCCTGTGTTTTTTTGTATTGCCTGAATGCAATCTTTTGGCTTTCACTTTCTTTGCTAATGGTCTTCTCTTCCTTTTCCTCTTGCTAACCTGCTTAATGCATAATTCTGTTGCTCTTGTAATCCTCATTTTAAATACTGCCCACTGTTCCTCAACCCCGATTCCTGCCCCATTCCCCTTAATGCCTCTTTCAAGTATCTCCCCATTTTCCCAAAGTCTGCCCCCCTAAAATCTAGGATACGTGTTTTACATTTCTTTTTTTTTAGTCTTTGAAATTGTGTTAACTTACAGTACTTGAAACAGCGAGGTCCGTTTTGTAACTCCGCTCAGTAAGCGTGATTTCTATGAGAAGTAAATCTTGTTTCTGAAACTATAAATGGTGTTAAACGAAGAAAACGTTTAAAGATTTTGTAAGAATATTTTAAGTTCTTCGGTTTTTACTCATTTCTCTGTTGCTAAGTGAGGGTTCCGGTTGCCATGGTCATGCTGTTCGTAGCGAGCTGCTTATAGAGCTTGTGATGCCTGTGGGGAGAAAGAGATTTGTTCAGTGTGTGTTAGGGATGATGTGAAAAGTTTCTACTTGAGTTTAATTTATCTTGTTCATCTTTCTCTGTGTTAGAGGACATAGAGTGTTGATTTTTTTTTTTTTTTTTAAATTACTCTTTATTCCTCCTCCCAGCCTGCCACCTCCGACCCTTCAGGGAGGACAATTGGACATCCCACTGCCTGGAACCCTACCCATACAGACCACCAGACCCCATGGAGCCGCGGATTACCCCAGGCGGGGACGAGGCGGGGGATCAAACCCCGTTACTTATGTTTCGTCGGTCTGTGGTCTGCTGGGCGGGCACAGGCTTGCATCGTGGAAGTCTGACCACGGTCCTCCCATCTTCCCGGCTAGAGCAGGCTTGTTCTCGTTTTCTCCCTCCCGAGCAGCCAGCGACCTCTGGCGTCACAGCGCGCGCCGACATCCGTTGCTGCTCAAGGCCCAGCCATCCCCTAGTGGGGCTTGCAGTTCCTCGAGCCTCCCGCTCGGGAGTCATGCAAGTGTCAGGCATTGGCCGAATCCCTCCCCGGAGAAGGCGAGCTGTCGTTGGATGCTCAAGCCTGTCTCCCCCCGGCCGACCCACCGACGACCCGAGTCCGCTCCCGAACCCGGGTCGCCGGCATGGAGCGAGGTGTGGCGTCCAGCGCCTCAACCCTCAGCGCCACCGGGCCGACTAGGGTGTTCATTTTAAGTAGCAAGAGGAGGAAGCCAGCTGACAGACTGTGAGTTTCAGATTAAATGTGGTTTGTTTTACAGGTGTTGATGGCTCGCGGTTTTCCTAGAGATAGCTGGCACTTGTTAGCTGTTATAACCAGCCCAGCTGGTTATAATGGCAAATTATAACCGGTTTTCTCTATGGGAAAAAATGAAGGTCAGTAATTATTACACGATAACACACACCTTGGAATGCCTTATTGCAGTTATACAATGGATCGATGTTATACAAAATTTAAAAAAAAATAAAAAATGTTTTTAGTAGATTGTTTGTGTTTCTAAAGACAAAAGATCAATCAAAAGCTCCAATAAATCCATACAGTGATGTTATTGTGTAATATCATCACTGTCTCAGGCACCCACTGACCAATCAGAATACAGGAAATTTCCTTGCCATTGTATAATTATGGATAGTGATCAAGATTAGTTAATGCACTATGTACAGACAGCGACCCAGAGTGGTTAATGCACTATGTATGAATAGTGGTCAAGAACAGTTAGTGCACCATGCATGGATAGTGATCGAGAGGGGTAATACACTATGCATTGACAGTGATCAGGTCTTGTTAATGCACTATGAATAGATAGTGATCCAGAGTAGTTAGTGCACTTTGCATGGATAGTGGTCAGAAGCAGTTAGTGCACTTTGCATGGATAGTTATCTAGAGTGGTAAATGCCCTACTCATGGATACCGACCAGGATTAGTTAATGCACTACGCATGGATAGTGATCCAAAGTGGTTAATGCACTATGCATTGATCGTGGTTGGGAGCTGTTAAGTGCCCTATGCATAGCGATACAGAGTGGTCATAAGCAGTTAAAACAGTATGCATAGATAGTGATACAGATTGGTTAGAAACATAGACTTTGATGGCAGATAAGGACCAATTGGCCCACCCAGTCTGCCCATTTCCCTACCTACTGGATAAGCTGCAGATTTTAGTTAACCAACAGCCTACTTCCTGCAACCCCCCACTATAATTGCCTTATGTCTGTCCCATGCATGCTTGAATTCCCCCACTGTTTTAGACCCAACGACCTCCTCAGGAAGGCGGTTCCATTATCCACCACTTTCTCCGTGAAAAAAATTTCCTCACATTACCCCTGAGCCGCCCCTCTATCTTTAAATTGTGCCCCCTTGTTCTTACACATCTCTTTTTCTGAAAGATGCTACCCTCCTGGACTTTGTTGATTCCCTTGAGGTACTTGAAAGTTTCTATCATGTCCCCTCCGTCCCTCCTTTCATCAAGAGTATACATATTAAGCTCTCTGTCTCTCTTCATATGGTTTCTGCTGCAGACCCTGCACCATTTTAGTTGCCCTCCTCTGGACTGCTTCCATCCTGTCTATGTCCTTGCATAGATGATGTCTCCAAAACTGCACACAGTACTCCCAGATGGGGTCTCACCAACTGTCTGTACAGAGGGATAACCACTTCCCTTTTTCTACTTGTGATGCCCCTTCCTATGCATCCCAGTATCCCCCTGGCTCTCCTTACCATCTTTTCACATTGCTTACCCACATTTAGGTAATCTGATATGACTACCCCCAGGTCCTTTTCCATTTTTGTTGTTGTCAGTACCTCCCCTGCTATTGTGTACTCTTCTTCTGGGTTTTTTGTTTCCCAGGTGCATTACTTTGCACTTCTTTGCATTGAATCTAAGTTGCCATATGTCTGACCATTCCTCCAACCTTGCCAAGTCCCTTCTCATCTTTTCTACCACCTCTTGTGTATCAGCTCTACTACAGATCTTTGTGTCATCTGCAAAGAGGCATACCTTTCCCTCCAGACCCTCTGCAATGTCACCTATAAAGATGTTAAAGAGGACTGGACCCAGTACTGAGCCCTGAGGTACTCCACTAGTAACCCCCCCTTTCTTTGGAATGTGTTCCATTCACTATTACTTTCTGTGTCCTGTTGTGCAGCCAGTTTGCTTCCCAGGCTACCACCCTGGGACTCACTCCCAGGCTGGCTAACTTGATTATTAATATTTTGTGCAGGACTGTGTCAAATGCCTTGCTAAAGTCTAGGTAGGCCATATCCACAGCCCCTCCCTGGTGTATTACTTTGGTCACCCAGTCAAAGAAATCAATTAGATTCCGTCTGACATTACCTTTCTGCTGTAAATCCATGCTGCTTTGGGTCCTGTACCCCACTGGCCTCTAGGTACTCAACAGTTCTTTCTTTCAGAAGTGATTCCATCATTTTCCCTACCACTGAGGTCAAACTTACAGGTCTGTAGTTTCCTGCTTCTGCCTTGCTCCCACTTTTGTGAAGGTGAATCACATCTGCCCTCCTCCAGTCCTCAGGTACCACCCAATCCTGCCATGATTTGTTAAAAAGCATGGTCAGTGGTGTCACTAGGTCCTCCCTTAGTTCTTTTAGGATTCTGGGGTGAATCCTGTCAGGCCCCATTGCTTTGTCCACCTTGAGTTTTAGGAGTCCTTTCAGGACTCTTTCTTCTGTAAATGGACTGGTGTCAACCCCCCCCCCTCAGAGTGTTTCTATTGTCTGGTTTAGGTAACTCCTCCTCATCTTCTTTTGTGAATACTGAGCAAAAGTATTCATTCAGTATCTCTGCCTTTTCACTGTCTCCCTCTGCCCACCTCCCCTCTCCTTTGTTAATCTTTACTATCCCTCCTTTAACTTTTCTATGCTCCCTAATGTACCTATAAAAGGTTTTATCCCCCTTCTTAACTGAGTTGGCTATTTTTTCCTCAGTTTGGGCCTTTGCTATTCTGACTGCCTTCCCCACTTCTTTCTGCTTTAATTGACACAGTTCCCTGTCGTGCTCCTTCTGTGATTCCTTATACTTTTTGAATACAGCCTTTTTCTCCTTAACCTTCCCTGCCACCTCTTTTGAGAACCATAGTGGTTTTTACTCTGCTTTGTTTTCTTTATTTGTTTCACACAAAGGCTTGTTGCCTCTATGATGGCAGTTTTGATTTTTCTCCATTGTTCTTCCACCCCTCCTTTTTAGCCATTTGCTAGTGCATTCTTCAGGTATTCACCCATTTTGCCAAAGTCAGCCCTTCTAAAGTCCGGTATCCTTGTTTTTGTATGGCTTATCTCCATGGTTGTGCTCATTGTGAAGCACACTGTGCAGTGGTCGCTTGTTCCCAGATGTCTACTGACTTCTAAATTTGTGATCCTCTCTCCATTTGAGAGTACCAGGTCTAGTATTGCTCCCTCCCGAGTGGGTTCCAACACTAGCTGTCTAAGGCCTGCCCCCTGCAGGGCATCAAGAATGACCCTGCTCTTGGATGTGGCTGCAGTACATGTCATCTAGTTAACATCTGGCATATTCAGGTCCTCCATCAACAGTATCTCCCCTTTTTCAGCCATTTTGAGAATGTCTTCTATCATTTACTTGTCCATTTCCTCCCCTTGAGACGGGGGTCTGTATACAACCCCTGTGCGGATTGTGATACCATTCCCTGTCTCCAAGGTGACCCACAGTGCCTCTTGTCCTCCCCCTTTATGTTTTAGTTCTGTAGCTTTGATCCATTCCCTTATGTATAGAGCTACTCCACCTCCTCTTTTACCTTCCCTGTCCCTTCTGTAGATTGTGTACCCTGGTATGTTGACATCCCGGTCATGGTTCTCTGTGTACCATGTTTCCGTGACTGCCACAATATCCAGTTGTTCATCTTCCATCAGGGCTACTAGCTCAGGAAGCTTGTTTCCCAGATTATGGGCATTGGTACTCATTGCCCTCCATTTAATGTTGGCTTTATCCTTTTTCCCCCATCCCTGCTCTTATTGCCCTTGTCTATTTTTACATTTACCCCTGTCCTGCCCTGTGTTGAGCTCTGTACCTTAGTGTTTACCTTACTACCTGCCATGTTTTGTTGGGGGAGGCTTGACATTTCCTGCCTCTTATCAGCACCTCCCCCCTTGGCTAGTTTAAAAGCTTGCCAAGGAAGCATTTAAACCTGTCACCTAGGAGCTTGGTTCCCTTCGTGGACAGATGCAGACCATCTTGAAAGAAAGGATGGTGGAGTTCCTGGAGGCAAACGGCTTTCAAGATGAAAGCCAGCAAAGGTCTGTTCGGGGAAGATTGTGTCAGACCAACCTGAACGAATTCTTTGATTGGGTGACAAGATCACTGGACAGTGGAAGGTCAGTTGATGTGCTGTACCTGGACTTCAGGAAGGCCTTCAACTCGGTCCCACATGGAAGGCTGATATGGCAGCTAAAGGACCTAGGGGTTGGGGAGAAAATGATAGGATGGATAACAAACTGACTCAGAAACCAGCAGCAGAGGGTGGTGGTGGGAAGGAGGTGTCAACTACAAGGGCGGTCATCAGCGTAGTTCCCTAGGGGTCAGTATTGGGCACAATCCTATTCAATGCTTTCATTGTAGGCATGGGGGAGGGAGTTAGGAGCGGGATGAGCCTATTTGCGGACAATTCCAAGTTGGGGGTGGTAGTTGACAGTGATGAGGGTAGGATGACACTTCAGAACGACTTGGAAATGTTGGAGGGATGGGCACACACCTGGCAGCTGAGGTTTAATGCTAAAAAGTGCAGGGTGTTACATCTGGGACGCAGGAACCCTGAGCATAACTATCATCTGGGGGGACAGCTGTTGACAACTAAGGGGGAGAAAGACCTGGGGGTGGCCAGATTCATAGATGTTTACAAGTTCAGAGAGCAAATGCCCATAAATGACCTCGCCGCCTCATTTAGTGGCAGAAGGAAAATTTCCTGTCACCCATATAGCAGTCGAGTCATCTTAAACTGTTGAATGTTACCACTATTGACAATGTCTGTGGGTAATGAATTCCAAATTGAAGGGATCCTCTGAGTACAAAATTTGGAATGTTTCTTTGTTTTACACAAAGAAGTTTTAAGTTTAAAGTTATGAGATCTTGTTCTATTATATGCAGTAATCTTTTCTAATCCAATTGTGTTCAACAGATATTCATTTTGGTAGGCATTAAAAGTGTAAATTAGGTCCCCTCTTAGTATTCTGTATTCCAGGGAATATAATTGAAGTGATTTAAGTCTGGATCCATAGTCTATGTCTGACATATTTTCTATTCTTTTGTGACTCTATGTTGTATTCTTTCTACCATGCTTAAATAACCAGTTGATGTTGGAGCACAAAATGAGGCACAATAATCCATATGTGGGCGAACAAGACAGGAATATAATGGCAAAATAACAGATAGTTCCCTACTTTTAATGTGTTTCAAGATGTTACCTAGAATCATATGGCATTTTTTAACAGTTTTATTAGTATGAGAATTAAATTTTAGATGATCAGATATTATGATACCCAGGTCTTTTTCTTCTAACGTGACCATTAAATTCATATTCTGTATTGAATAGTTAAATTTTTGGTTATTATTCCCAATGTGCATAACTTTGCATTTTGTCACATTAGACTTCATTTTATTAGTAGCTGCCCAGGAAGTTAATCTGTTTAAGTTTTCTTGTAAGATGTTGGCAGATGTGATGTCATTAACAAGACAACCTATTTTGCAATCGTCGGCGTACTTATTGATGCAGACCTCTTTTGTTGTTTTCATACTGGAGACTACTATATTAAAAAGAAGAGGACCCAGCACAGATCCCTGCAATACCCCACTAGTAACTGGACCCCATTCGGACTCATGCCCGAGGGTAACTACCCTTTGTTGTCTATTGGAAAGCCGTGATGAGATCCATTTAATTATGCTGACATCTAAGTTTATTTTGAAAAGTTGTTTTATCAGTATCTCATGTGACACAGTATCAAAAGCCTTTTCAAAGTCTAGAAAGACAACAGCCACTGGAATGCCATTGTCCAAAGCATTGCTGACAGGTTCAAAAAAACTAATGAGATTTGCCAAACATGACCTACTAGGAGTAAACCCATGCTGTGACATTTCTATACAACCTGTGCTTGAAATATGGTTAGAGATTTTAGTTTTGATTAATTGTTCAATAATTTTACTAACTAGCGATGTTAGGCTTTTTGGCCTATAATTAGATGTCAACTGTTTGTTACTACCTTTATGAATCGGGGTTATATTAGCTACACGCCAAGATTATAGTGCGATGCCACAGCTCACAGATGTATTAAATAGATAGGTAAGTGGCCCTGTTAATTCCTTTGAGAGCTCTTTTAAGAACTTGGGATGTATACTATCTGGTCCTGGGGATGTATTACGTTTAATTAAATTAATAGCCTCTATAGTGTCTTGTTCAGAAAAAAAAGAAATGAAGTCATCAGATAGTTGTGCACAGAAATTAGTTGGTTCTTTAGGACTAAATGTGCTTGTAAAGAAGTGATTAAGTTCTACAGCCATTTCTCTTTCATTAATAATGATTTTATTGTTTGATTTTTAGGGGGCCAATTCCAGTGTGATTCTGTTTAAGAGAGCAAATATAATTGTAGAACTTTTTTTTGTTATCCTTAATATTTGTAGCTAGGTTGATTTATAATTTTTGTTTTGCCATTCTTATTATTTGTTTGGTTTGTTTTGTAAGTAACTTAAACTTACGCCAATCAGAATCTTTTTTGGTCTTACTACATTTTTTATAAACTCAATTTTTTTTTTATTTATAATACATTTTATATCTTTGGACCATCAAAGAGGAATTCTTGAATTAGTGCAACTGTTATATTTAACTCTGTCTGGTACCCATGTATCTAAACAATAGTCAATTTTGTCCTTAATCTTTACCCACATATGTTCCATGTCAAGATCTCTTAAATCATCTTGCCAGTTCCATGTAGTTAGATACTTTTTTATACTAGTGAAATCAGCTTTATAGTAATTTTTAAATTTGCTTATTCCTTTGTTACACCAAACATGATAAGTAATATCACGAAATCATACTGTGGTCACTGTTACCCAAAGGTGGTAATATAACTGGGGAGGAACATAAGTCGGGGTTATTAGTAAATATTAAGTCAAGTATATTATTATTTATTGTAGGGAGATGTACCAGTTGCTCTAGGCCAAGTTTAAAGGTAGTTTCTAAAAACTGTCTCTCAATGGGACCATTGGTGTCAAATGTTTCCCAGTTTGTGTGTGGAAAATTAAAATCGCCAAGTTACATTAGGTTACTGTCTACAGTTTTATCTTCTAGCTGGTTCACAAACACTAGGTTCTCTGCCTGATTTAAACTAGGGGACCGATAGCATAGACCGACTGTTAAAGTTTCTTGGCCAATTATAATTCTTGCCCATAACATTTCTGTTAGAGTATGTTCAGGATATATCTCTTGGCATTTAAATTTATTGGAAACGTATATTGCTAGTCCTTGTCCTCTGTTATTCTTTCTGTTTTTTAACAATTTTGTAAAACCAGATATGTCTGTATTCCAGTCATTGTCTAAAAATGATGTTTCTGTAATGCAACAGATATCAATTTCTTTTCTAATGAGTACCTGTCTTAGCTCATCCAATTTACTTGTTAAACTACGTGCATTAGTTAAGAGTAATTTTATGTTATTAAGACTTTCTGTAAAGATAAGATATTTATTTGATTCTTTATTTGCATTTTCATAAGTTTGGGTGTTATTAGCGGTGTACAGACCATGATTGTAATGTCTTTTCACCTTTTTTTGGGGGGGGGGATTTCTTGAATTTTGTATTTTTACCAGTATATGGTATGTTATTCCTATTACTCGGATTAATCGAATATTTTGTTATTGAGGTAGGCGATGTTGAATTGGATATATCTCCCTCCCCCTTTACTCAGCTTAAAACTGCATCAATGTAATTATTGAACTGGTAACTAAGGAATTGTGACCCTTTTTTACTTAATGTAATCCATCATTACTGTACATTTCAGTCTTTCTGATGAACTCCTCCCAATGGGTTATGCAGTTAATATTTAGCTTGAGACACCATTCTCTAAGCCAGTTATTTATCTCCTTTAGAATACAATTTTATTTGAATGTTGCTTGTGGAATTGGTATTATTTCAGAAAAAGAGAAAACACAGCCCAAATCTGCAAGTTTATTAGTTAGGTTGACAAACTCCTGTTTAATTTGTTGAGGGTGTTGAAAAAAGATGCTATTAGCCCCTGCATGTATGATTACTGTTTTATTAACATTGCTTTGGCCAATTATGTCATTGATCATTTTTGTGACATCAGAGATTTTAGCACACTTAACACATGATAAAGTTCGATGGGCTTTATCAATGTCACATATAGCTCGGTCCATCCCCTTGACGATGGAGTCACCTAAAACAAAAATTTCAGTTGATTGTTGTTGGGAGGAGTTAGTTTCCATATTTTCAATAGTTTGCCCAGTAGTTATGGGTGTAGTTTCTAATGTGATTAATGGTGGATCTACAGTACTGTCCTTTTGATTTTCATCTGAACTTAGATGTACATTATGTGCTACTGGAATGATTACAGGTGTTATTTCCTCATCTTGAACACTAGTCATATTGGTCATATCCTCACGATTTGCATCTTGTGCTAAAGGATCAAATATATTGGAAATTTCTAAGCTAAAACGATTAGATTTCCTTCCCTTTTTTTTTTTTTTTGGGTGTTTAAGGTGTTGCACCAAATACCAAGCATCTTCTGGATCAGTGGTTTCTTCTTCCTCCCTTACTCTTTTTTTTATTTATGGCGGTATTACTCGCAAGGCCAGGGGAAGTATTACAAGGTTTTTTTTTGCTTAAAAGAGCAGTAGTGTAGTCAAGATTTAATATGTTGTTTGATGTTTGGGCTTGCAAAAGAACCTGAAAACATTCAGCCATTTCTAGTTGGCTGCTTTCAATTTTACTAAGCCTTGAACTGAACTGAATTGTGCTAGCAATGCTGACATCTCTGCATTTCCAATACATTTCATACAAGTAAATGTATTATTTAATGGGTGAGCGGATACTAACATATACAAGCTGCAAGATTGGCATAGAAAACCTGTTTCCCCCTTGACTGTTTGAACAAGTGATTACCATCTGAGTCAAAATAGCCATTTATGTAAAACAAAAGCAGAAATTTAAGCCACAAAGTTAATAATGATTAGAGGCCTAGGCAGAAAGTTAAAAGTTACTACTTACAGCTACTATAGGCCCACTACACCATACTTGCCTATACATAACACTGATGCGTGTTTTTTGTTTCTACACCTTTCTCCTGCTCGACTCACTCTGCTTGCCGCCCAGTGTTTTAAGCAGTACTATGACCCAGAAGTACAATTTACAGGTCAAACTATCCCTCGAGTAAAGTGATGTTTTAGAAGTTTAAAATGCCCAGAAAACTGTTGTAAGCTACTAATTAAAGTACATTACTATTGCAAGTTCACATAAAAATTATGCCCCAGAAGAAATATGTCATGTATCAACAGTCTGTAGTTCTGCAGAATACAGTAAAAAAACTACTGGACTCTCTTCCTGGTTCCTGGTACTAGGAACAAGGGCTCCAGGCTATGAGAACAAACTCGAGGGTCTAATTACCCAGGCAAAGTTTAATTTAAAGTAAAATCATACAGCAGAGCAGAGAAAACAATATGTGGATAGTCAGATAGTTTTTTTAAAGCATTCTGCTCGCTGAGCGCAGTGTTTTAAGCAGTACTATGACCCGGAAGTACAATTCACAGTCAAACTATCCATCGAGTAAAGTGATGTTTTAAAAGTTTAAAATGCCCAGAAAACTGTTGCAGGCTACTAATTAAAGTACATTACTGTTGCAAGTTCACATAAAAAGTATGCCCCAGAAGAAATATGTCGTGTATCAACAGTCTGTAGTTCTGCAGAATGCTGTAAAAAACTACAGGACTCTCTTCCTGGTTCCTGGTACTAGGAACAAGGGCTCCAGGCTATGAGAACAAACTCGAGGGTCTAATTACCCAGGCAAAGTTTCATTTAAACTAAAATCATACAGCAGAGCAGAGAAAACAGCATGTGGATAGTCAGATATTTTTTTTAATATATGCCAAAATGAACAATTCAGAACAGTGCTGGAGGGTGGCTGCCAAGGTAAATAAGTTGCTGGGGTGTATCTCTAGAGGGGATAACATCAAGGATAAGCGAGGTCATTCTGCCCCTGTACAACTCCCTGGTGAGGCCTCACTTGGAGTATTGTGTGCAGTTCTGGAGACCTTACTTAAAGAGAGATGTTACCCTTTTAGAGAGACTTCAGAGGAGTGCAACTAGGATGATCCACGGTCTGGGGGGAATGTCCTATGAGGAAAGACTGACTGAACTGAACATGTAATCCCTGGAGGACAGGGGGTATATGATAGAGGTCTTCAAATGTGTGAAGGGGGTCAATAGGGTGGACATGGAAAGTCTCTTTAAATTGAAGGGAGGAAATACGAGGGGACATAACCTTAAACTAGTTGGGGGGAGGTACGGGGGTGAGGAGACACTATTTCACGGAGAGGTGGTGGCACCTAGGAATGCTCTATCAGGGGAACTGCTGACAAAGGAGACTGTGGAAAGATTCAAGGTGGGATGGTACAGGTACATGGGCAAGGTACAGTTAGGTGGAAAAGGAGCAAAAAAAGGGAGGGGGGGCAGCTGCTGCACCTTAATCAGGAGCTGTATTTTGGGCAGACCAGATAGACCTTTGGGCCTAATCTACTGGTGACTTTGTATGTATGTATGTATGTATGATACAGAGTGGTTAATGCACTTGTGCATGGATAGTGATCAGAAGCAGTTAGTGCACTATGCATGGATAATGGTCAGAAGCAGTTAGTGCACTATGCCTGGATAGAGATACAGAGTGGTATTTTAATGGGTGTGATGTATTTATTTTATTATATTTTTATCTTTATGAGATATGTTTGTTTTATCATTTTAAATAATGTACAGCACCCTGTGCCCTCAGGAAAGGGCACTATATAAATAAAACTGCCTTGCCTTAATACCGTATGCTTGGGTAGTGATCAGAAGCAGTTAGAGTACTATGCATGGATAGTGATACAAAGTGGTTAATGCACAATGCATGGATAGTGACTGGAAGCAGTTAGTGCACTATGCATAGATAGTGATACATAGTGGTTAATGCACTATGCATTGATAGTAATTGGGGGCAAGTAGTACACTATGCATGGATAGTTATCCAAAGTGGTTAATGCACTATGCATGGATAGTGATCTAGTTTGGGTAATGCACTATGCATGGATAGTGATCAAGTTTGATTAATGCACTATTACTAGATAGTGATCCACAGTAGTTAATGTACTTTGCATGGAACTGGTCAGAAGCAGTTAGTGCACTTAGCATGGATAGTTATCTAGAGCATTAAATGTCCTATTCATGGATAGCTATCAGGATTAGTTAATGCACTATGCATGGATCATGCTAAAGAGTGATTAATGCACTATGCATGGACAGTGGTTGGGAGTTGTTAGTATACTATCCATAGACAGTGATTCAGAGTAGTTAGTTCACTATGAATGGGTAGTGGTTGGGAGGTGTTAGTGCACTGTGCACAGACAGTGATTCAGAGTAGTTAGTGCACTATGCATGGATAGTGGTTAGGAGGTATAAGTGCACTGTGCATGGATAGTGATCAGGATTGGTTAATGTACTATGCATACTTAGTGTCTGGAAGCAGTTAGTGCACTGTACATAGTGATACAGAGTGGTTAATGTACTATGAATGGATAGTGGTTAGAAGCAGTTAGAGCACTATGCATAGATGATATAGAATGGTTAATGCACTATGCATGTATAGTGTTTGAAAGCAGTGTACTATGCACAAATAGTGATGCAGAGTGGTTAATGCATTATCCATGGATGTGGTCGAGAGCAGTAAATGAACTATCTGTGGACAGTGTTTGGGAGTAGTTAATGCGCTATCCATTGATAGTGGTTGGGAGTGGTTAATGTACTATCTATGGATAATAGTCAGGAGCGGTTAAAGCAGAACTGCACTGAACCTATAAGTCATTTTTCTGTATGAAAGTGGATTTGTAAATACTGGTTCCAATTCTGTTACTGTTCCGTCTCTATGGGCTATTTTTGTTATTCTGTCTGTTGTTTCTGACTTAAACACAGGTAGTAAGTAACCTTTTAGAACTGTGTGATGTACAGTAGTTTATGTCCTTTGTTTAGCTTTTCCATTATTACTACAATGTATCCATGTTCTACTACAGAGCTATGTGGTTCAGCAGGACATAATCTGCATCATACAGTTCTAAAATATCAATTAACACCATTGAGTAAATCAGAAACAACTTTGGAGGTTACTAATAGGCCAGTATAGATGTAACAATAACTGAATTCATTCATTTATTTAATTGAAGGTCAATGGACAAAAGTTGCCTTTTCTCATAGGTGACCATACATAAATACACAATGCAAGACATAAATATACATATATCATACAATAGCAACTTAATTAAAACAGGTACATTGGTATATGTTGTGCAAATAAGATTTCAATGCAGATGCAAACTGATTATAGGGCATAACAATGAGACGAGCAACTTGTTCAGTTTGCCCTCCTGGTGAAAGACTTCAATAAATAAAATAAATAAATAAAAGCATCTGTCTATAATAAAAGGAATCCTGACCAAGTTTACTTTTACAGCATGGTAGCTATAACACAACTCACAAAGAAGATCTAGTAGAGGAAGAGTCTGGCTTTACTGTTTTTTACCAAAGAACCTAAGTAATACAGTACCTTACTATAATATATTTTCCATGCCTAATAACACCCTAATGAATACTGTATTCTCTGAGTGAGACTGGGAAGATTTGATGTTGAGTAGTGTGTGCAAGTATGGCATGCCATAGGTAGGTTGAAAGCATATCTGCATGCCCTGTACGACAACCTCTCAACCCTATCCAATGCAGCTTTGCCAACAAAGGTACTGTGTGTGTGTGTGTATATATATATATATATATATATATATATATATATATATATATTGCAAGCCCGTACTAAATACTGGGGATTAAGAAAGACACAACAACCCGTTTTCAGGCTTCAAATGTAAGATGTATTTTATTTAGTTCACTTTGTTGATCACGTAAAGTGCACTGGCATAGAACACTTTTGGTACTAAAAAGAGTACAATACCAAAGTATTACAATACAAAACAGAAACAATTACAAAATGCAAATATACATGCAAGACAACTTACAAAGTAGTAGTAGTAGTAGTAAAAACCTTTATTTTTATACAGGATAGTAGATGGTAAATTTCACATCATTAGGACTGTATGTCCTATTACAAGATGGTCCTGTTATTTAAAAAGTTTCAAGTGCCAGCCCGGTGGCGTAGAGGGTTGAGGTGTGGGCGCCTTACCTCTTACCACGCCGACGACCCAGGTTCAGGCATGGACTCAGGTGCCAGGGGTTGGCAGAGGGAAGGGGAAGGATTGAGCGTCCGCGGCACTGCTCTCCTCCCCCGGGGTGGGTTGGGGACGCATGCATGGTCGCTCTGCAGCGGCACCCAGTGGAGACCGGGAGCACTGCAGAGGGAGCATTTCAAGGGGAACACCAGAAAAACGGAAATACCGCTCTGGAGTCTGGCCGGATGATGGCTGCCAACCTAAGAACACCTCTGAAGACTCCCAGGAGGCCACGCAAAGCCTCAGAAGTGCCTGGGACTGAAAGAAATAGTGTGCCGGTTTCCTCCCGCCGGTGCCTTCCCCCTTGGAGGAGAGGGACCCACCCGGTACAGGGTTACGCCAAGCTATACTGAGTTTGGCTGCGGATTTGAGGTAAGGTGGCTTGTGTGTGGAGATAGTAGGGGGAACGTCTGAGGGGTCATGGCAGCCCAAAGGAGAGGCAGCTCCTGAGCATGACCAGGGGCAAAAATAGATAACTCAAAAAAAAAAAGTTTCAAAACTCAAGGCTTACAAATAGTAACAAAATTCAACAAAGACAACAGATATGCAATTTAAATATACTCATTTAAATGTCATACAACATTTTTATACCAACAGACAAATTTTAAATTTCATCCTACAATCCAATGCAATAAAACACGTTTTAATAAATAGAGAATTCTACTCATAGCATTCACATCTGGTCTTCAATTCAATTTTCAAACTGGTTGAAAAAGCCTTAATACTTTCATATTGCTTTGCTGTAACTGATTTTAGGGAATTCCATAATCTATTCATGATTATGGGAAACCGCATATTACTATATTTATTCTTAATTTTTGGGAACTCAAAACTTCTAGTATTTATACCTCTCATATTATGGGCATATGTTTTCTAATTTTTCATAAAGATAAGTTGGCTGTATTGTATTTACTACCTTGTATATCTGATTTGCCCAGACTAATTTTCTTTTCTTTTCTCGGGTCAACCAACCAAGTTCCTCCTGTAATTTACAGTGATGTTCACAATAATCCTTTTTCAATACAAATCGAGCCATATGGTTATACATTACATCAATTTTAGACAACATTCCTTTTGTAGCAAGGCCGTACACATGGCTACCATACTCGAGCACAGGGAGAAGAAGTTGATTTATTATGGTCTCCCTCATTAACTTATTTATACAAAAGCTGGACTGCCTAAATGCCCCCAACATTTTATTAATCTTTGATATTGTATCAGTTATATGGAAATCACATTTTAGGGAGTTATCAATCCATACCCAAAGATATTTATATTCAGAGACCTGGGCTAATATTTCATTCTGTGGTGTTATAATTTGTGCTTGTTTCTTACTTTTACCCTGAACTTTTCCCCTTTTTTGAAATACCATAAAATTTGTTTTCTTACTGTTTACTATCAATCCTGAATCCGATAGCCATGTGCAGAGCCTTGTAAAATCTTCTTGCAGGCACACTTCCATGAGCTCTGGGGTTTTTCCACCAGAGATCAGGATAGTATCGTCTGCATATAAATGAATATTTGAGTATTTTACACTATCAACTAACTGGTATATATATATAAGAAAGAGAGTTGGCCCCAAAATAGAGTCCTGGGGCACCTCTCGCTTTACCAGGGCTCTATTAGATAATATTCCATCAATATACACTTGTTGAGTTCTGTTTCCCAAATAGGATCTAAACCAATCCATTGAACTTTCCATAATTCCCATCTCTTCTAATCATTCCCCCAACAGGTCATGAGCCACAGTATCAAAGGCCTTTGATAAATCCATGAACACCAGACCCACCGACAGGGCGTCCCCTAGTTTTGAGGCTATAATATCTACTATGTCGGTGAGTGCGGTGCCCATGGAAAAACCTTTACAGAAGCCCGATTGGTACTTTGTCAATAAGGAATACAGCTCCAGATGGTCAACAAGTTGTTTCTGTACCAGTTTCTCCATAACCTTTGAAAGGCCCAATAATAGGGCAATGGGCCTATAATTTGTGGGCACATAAATATCCCCTTCTCCTTTGTAAATGGAAACAATCTTCATATTTTTCCAAATACAGGGAAAAATTCCCTCTCTTAGGCTCCAATTAAAAAGTTTGGTTAGAACCGGGGCAATATCTGTAGGGAATCTTTAAGGAAACAGTTTTCGATATAATCCAGGCCAAAGGCTTTTTTTGTTTTAAGCTTGCTTATTTTATCCTTAATCTGTTTACATGAGAGATATTTAAATCTAAATTTGGGAACATCAATCTTTTCTTTTGTTGAAGCATTTTTTTAAATATAGAATGTGGAATATTTAAATCCGGCAAATTTACAAAATAATTATTTAAAATATTTGCAGATTGCCTAGCGGGCTGAAGAATGCCCCTACTTGCCATTTGGACTGGAGGATTTAAATTTACAGGAGAGTCAAATGATTTAATCAAAGTCCAAAATTTTTTAGCGTCTATAGTCTCCTTTGTCTTGGTTTCATAATATTTTTGTTTAGCTTTTCTTATTTGGAGTCTTAATGAGTTTCTAGCTATTTTGTATTTTTCTCAATCTTCTGATCTTAAAGACTTCTCTGCAATTTTCCATAACCTATCTTTCCCTTGTATCTGTTTTTTTAATTTTTCTGTTACCCAGGGGACATGAGTTTTCCTTTGCACAATTATTTTAAAGGGGGCCAATTCATTACAGACTTCAAGGAACCATTTAGAAAATTCCTGGATTGCCAGATCTACAGAGGGAATTAAAAATAGTCTATGCGATGCTATTTTATAGAGGCTAGTCTGGCCAAAAAAACATCTTTGCTATATTCTTTTAAAACATCTCTTTTTAACCTTTAAATGAATCTGGCCTATAATTTTCTTCTCCCTCAGTTCGAAAGTACAGCTTATTGAACTATGGTCACCCAAAATTGGTTGTTTTACTTCTAGTTTTTGGACTGAAATTTCTGTTGTGACAAAGATTAGGTCCAAGATGTTACCAATGCTGGTTTGAGAGGTTTTCCTAGTTGGAAGTACTATTTTTTGGTCTACATGTAGAGCTTTAAAACTTTTTTGTAATGCAATCCCATGAGGTTTTCACCATACTGCATTAAAATCTCCTATTAATAATAAATCAAGTTCTATAGTGTAAGTCTGTATAACCAAAGCTAAATTTTCAAATTCACTAATAGGGGATTTCGGTGGGGCATAAATAACACCCACAATAAGGGCTAATTTATGAATCTTTACCAGTAGGCCATCAATAAGCCCTACTTGACCAGCAAACTGAACTGATGTTTGCCCTAATTCCCCTTTTGTAAATAAAAAAACACCCCCTTCCTTTCTCCCTATCTTATCTAATCGATGTCCAAAAAAATCCCTCTGGCTCTATTTCCTTAGTGTTTATATTGTTTGTTAACCAGGATTCAGTCAAAGCTACCAAATCTGGGAACTCCGTAACTGTCCAGGTTTTAAATAAGTCCAATTTGTTCTTCAAGCTTTGGGCATTATCATATATATTTTTGAACTCATGTTTATTTTCAGGACCTGGATTTATTTCAGTGTACCCTCCCATTATCAATGTGATAATTAAACAATTCAGCAATTTTTGTTGATCAAAACCTGTTACAAATGCTACAGGTGCACCCATTGTTAATTGGCTTCTGATTTTTGCGAAGGAATTTCTACCATTTATTTTATCCCTGTTTCCTCGGTTAATTAAACTTTTCCTAGAATCTAAAACAGACCTTATCTTCAGTGCCATAGCACTTGAGGTTTCAATTAATCAAGGAGTTGAGACCTTCCCAAATAACACACATAAAATACAGCCATAAAACATTAGCCTAGCATATAACTTCATTTTGTAATATAAATATTCGATTTTGTAAGTTAATACTTAATATCTTGAGGTACCCCCTTATCACTTTTAAAAGAGACTCTACTTAATCTCAGTTTCACATCCCAAATCTCTGTATTTGTTTACCCAACTTTATTTAGACTTGGCTTACCAAACTTTTACTCACAAGCTGTTTTCCGTACCGAGTGGTGCTCGTGCCACTCACGCTCGCACCACTGCACTCGCACGGTGTAGCGTGAGCATTTAAATGCAGTCCTGCCTGTCCTTCTGGATGACACAGTTCTCCAGTCTCTGCCTCCTCTCAGCTGGGCTTCAGTAATGGTCCGTAGGTGAAGGAGCAATGGCACAAATATTTACACAGCGTTCTTTGTGCTGTTTGATGTTAACAGCTGACTGAAGCGCTGCAGTGTAGTGCGAGCATTTAAATGCAGTCCTGCCCCTCCTTCTGGATGACACAGTTCTCCACTCTCTGCCTCCTCTCAGCTGGGCTTCGGTAATGGTCCAGTAGGTGAAGGAGCAATGGCGCAAATATTTACACAGCGTTCTTTGTGCTATGTAATGTTAACAGTTAACAGCTGACAAATGCGTATCAACCTACGTAATACACACAATTAAACATAACACGTGCAAACATTTGCTAGCTGTAAATAATCTCTGAGCCCCCCCCCCCAAAAAAAAAACTTTGGAGGTCAATGCAGTTCTAACCAAAGAGGGGACAGTATTCCAAAACTTCGCAATGTGGTAACCAAAAAGAATTCAGACCCATCTTAGTTCGCATAAAAGGAACTTAAGATGGCAATTTGACATTGAATGCGAATAAGTCAAGCTGACAATTAATTTGCTCCAGGAGATATTTGAGGGTTTTATTGTACATACTCCTAATGGCTAGAGTCATCAAATTCCAGTGGGCTTTAAGCTCGGGCTGTAGCCAATTTAAAGTATCCAATACAGAACAATGATGAGTTTTTAGGTGTAGATGTAGCTACAAATTTTGCAATTTCAAAATACAAAATCTTTTTCTTGTCAAGTAAAAATTTAGGTGCTGCATCTGTTATAACAGAACCATAGTCCAACAAAGGAAGCAAATCAGAATGAGCTATCTTAACTTTTGAATCATTTTGTATACGATATAAGGACCCAATTTTTTGATGTATTAGAGTTGTGATATGTTTTGTATGGGTGTTTAAATCTTTGAAAAGGGTCCAAGTATATGCCCAAATATTTGAAGGCATTAAACAGAATCAACTTGGTTATCATCAACAGTCGAAATACAAAAATTTGAGCCGGAGTTCCTAATCCTCTGGGGAGATCAAACAACACTGCTTGGATCTTTTGGACATTCAGAATCAGTCTTTCATTCAGAAGCCAATTTTGTAATACCTGAAAAGTATAGTTAAGAGTTGAATTTATCTCTGAAATGTCCTTGCCGTGCATAAAAAGCACAGCATCATCTGCATAAAGTAAAGTGTTCGCCGACTCACATATTCTGGGCAACCCGTTGATAAAAACAAACAGCAATGAGCTCAATATTAAGCCTTAAGGAACACCACACTTTAAGGTACCAAATTTAGAAACAGTATCGCCAGTCTTCACAAGTTCATACTAAAGTGTGTAGGAGCTAAGGAGGCTATGAGCGCTTTAGGTGCTCCTATCCATTTACCCATAATACTGAACAGTACTGCCATTTAATATGTGTCAAGTTGTTGTCTGCTGCTCAGATAGTTCAAGAACCAGGCTATAGTAGGTGTACTGAAACCTAGCCAGCTAACCTGTGAAGGAGCGAATCACTGTCAGCCAACTCAAATGCCTTGGTCAGGTCCATGAACGTGGCACCTGCTAACATGTCACTATCCATGACTCAGTAAACCGCATCTGTGAACTTGATCAAGGCTGTGCAGGTTCCAGTTTTTTTTTCTAAAGCCATGCTGCTCCTCACAGAGCAGCCTGTGCTGTTCAAGATATGCAACCACCTGATTGTGCACAAGCTGCTCCTGCACCTTTGCCAGGGTAGACAAAATAAATATTGGTCTATAATTATCTTTGTTACCACGGTTGTATTTCTTGTTAAGTGGAATCATAAAACCGAGCTTTCACACACCAAGAACTGTTTTGGTTGCAAAGGTCAAATTTATGATTTTTGCAACTGGGGAGGCAATTTTGGGTGCTTCAAGTTTTAAACATTTTGGGTGTAAATATTCAGTCCCTGCTGACTTATCGACTTTGAGACCATGCAGTTTGAAAATCTCATAAGGAGTAACTTTTTTAAAGTAAAAATCAGGGTGTGTACATTCAGGGTTATTGGTTATTCATTTTTTTGGCATATGTATCAACAACTGTTTTTCTGAATTTTTCAAGATCCCAAAAACGAGAATTAAACAGATTTGCTACTGTTTCTGGGTCAGTAGTTTTGACATCATTGGCTTCACGAGATACAGCTGCAGCACTTTATTTGGGTTTTAAAGGTGAATTTACACTACTTCTGAATTTCTTTGGGTTATAAAAATGTATATCCTGTTATTTATAAAATGGATTTTTTGTGTTTCCTTCTTACATTTGCCTCTCAAATATCTATAGTCTATTACGACAGAAAGACTCATTTTTTTTTTTTACAGTCTTTACAAGGTTATCTATATGTGATGAATTAGACAAATTAGCATCAGGTATAACATCAAGGTATAACTAGGTATCCACCTGTTCCTACAAAGTTTCCTTTCATTTCATTTTATTTTTCACCCTTGTAAGTCTGATGAGCAAATTGTCCCATTTTCACAGACGACAAGCATTACAATGAACAATAAACAAGAACAATAACAAGTACAATACATAATAACAATATACAGTTCAGACATTTAACAAGTACATTCCTGGGAAAGTTGTAAGTGCCTTTTTAATTTTAACTTGAAGGAGAGTATGGAAATACAGTTCAACACATCATGTGGGAGCGAGTTAAAATAACTTGGTCCCCTGCATAACAATGAGCGTTGTTCAGATGTTTTCTTAAAAAATGGAATGTTAATTGTATACTTTGATTGGGTTCTGATACAGTTAGAATTAACATATTGAGAAAACTATGTACTTACTGAAGTAGGTAACAAACCAGATTTGATTTTAAATAGAAAAATACACATCTTAAGCTGAATTCTGTTTATAAAAGAAAGACAATTGGAAGATTTAAGTAATAAACAGTGGTGTGTTCTAACTGGAACCGAAAGCATAAATCTTAAAATGGAGTTATATGTGATCGTCATCTTTCTTAAGGGTTTACAATTCATAGCGGCATAAACCACCAACCCATAATCCAAGACACTAAAAAGGAAACTGTGTGCCAAAAGCTTCTGAGATTCAATTGTTAGGTATGGCTTAACTCTATCTAGACACCCAAGTCTTCGATTAATTTTTTTGATGAGAGAAATAACATGATATTCGAAGGTGAGGTTGGTATCAAAAATAAGCCTCAAATATTTGAATGTATCGACTAATTCAATGGTGGTTCCCTTTATATCGCAGACAGGTGGAAGGTCAGACACACCAATATTTTTATTGGAGAAGAGCATGACTTTAGCTTTGGCTGAATTGAGTACAAGAGAGTTGGAAAACAGCCGATTTTGAAATGAATCAAAATTAACCTGAAGCTTATCTAGAGCCTCCTTTGGTGTTAAACTGTCCTCATAAATAACCACATCATCTGTGTACATTACGATAGAACTAGATGGACATAAGTTGGGGCACCATTCATAAGAGGGGGAAAAAAATAAGTGAGCCCAGGATGGATCCATGGGGAACACCACATCTGATTAGTTTAGAAGAAGAAGAATGACCTTCAGTAGTTCTTACATGTGACCAGTCTGCGAGGTATTGTGAATACCATTTGATCACTTCATAAGAAAATTGCATGTTGTCCATTATACGGGGAGCACATTGTGCTCCACAAGAACGAAGGCCTTGGTGAGGTCCACAAAAAGAGCAGCAACCAAGTGCCCTTTATCAAGGGCACTCTGTATGCCACTAGTGAACCTCACCAAGGCCGTTTCGGTATTGTGCTCTACCTTAAAGCCGTGCTGACATGGAGTTAACAAATTATATTTATTAAGGTACTCTAGGGTCTGATCTAATATAATTCTTTCAAAAATCTAGGATAATTGTGGCAAGAGAGTAATGGTCGGTAATTAGAAATGAGTGATGGATTACCAGCTTTATGTATGGGTCTGATTACTGCATGCTTCCACAATTTTGGGAATACACCATGGAGAATTGAAAAATTAAAGATAGTGGTTATGGGATAGGAAAATGTATCAATACCCAATCTCAAAATTTGAATATCTAAGGAATCAGTTCCTTAAGTGCAATCATTTGTCCTAATATGTAGTGGCAAATCAATTGGGTTGTGCTTTTTTTTTTATTTATACATTTTTGGGTCACATCCAGCGCCAGTACATCAGCCCAGGTCACGGTCCTCACCATCCCCACTACCCACATAGCCTCTACTCCCCTCAATGCCCTGGTTTCCCCAGGGTGGGGCTGCAGCACCGGCCCTAAGTGCCGCAGACATCGGGATAGGTCGAAGGGAGTCAGCCCGGGAGCAATTTTTGGGAGCAGCGAGGCAGGCGCCATCAAGGTGCTGGATGCAGCATTTTGTCTTCCCCTGTAAGGGAGGGGCAGGAGAGTGCAATGATGCCTGAGTCCATCCCACCCCTCAGAACCTTGCTGATGCCAACTGCTGTGGCACCCCCAGCCTCCACCAGAGGTCCCTCTAGCACCAGTCGTGCACTGCACCCTCCCCCGGAGAAGGAGAGCAGTCCATGGGATGCTTGATCCTTCTCCCCCGGCCGGCCCTCCAATGACCTAGGTCCGTTCCCGAACCCGGGTCGTCGGCGTTGCAAGCAG
The DNA here is from genome assembly GCA_016271365.2 of Neoceratodus forsteri. Taxonomy (NCBI): domain Eukaryota; kingdom Metazoa; phylum Chordata; order Ceratodontiformes; family Ceratodontidae; genus Neoceratodus; species Neoceratodus forsteri. The sequence goes on from CM028134.1 coordinate 185,212,057, forward strand.
AAATCCAACTACTGCGCTGACGGGCTGGCTCTGGGTTGTGCCTTTTTTTTTTTTTTTAAATATAGCTTTTTATTTTATTTTGAGGTAGAATATCAAATACATGTTCACATTCTATGCAACATATTAATTGTTGAGGTTCCATGTTACAGCTTATACAGGCAATTAATTTACAGGCATTTAACTTATACACATAGGACTGTTTAGCATATCTCTGTAGTAACATCTTACTATCTTTCTCTATTTGGTAGATGGACCAAAATAAGATCTCATAGACTGTAGTCTTAAATAAATAATAATAATCCCCTGCTTCCCCCTCCCATACTTTCCAGATCAACATCCCTCTCAATCTGAGCCCCTTCTCCTTAGCATCAGAGACCCCTAGATAATGTTAACCTCACTATGATAAACATGAGAATCGTAGGATAATCCTCTTTTTGTTTCATGGTACAAAGTCTGGATAGGTCTCTAATTGATATGCAACCCATAGTTCCCATCTGGTATTAAAGGTGTTAATCCCGTTATTTATCTTATATGAGAGGCATTCCAAGTTATATACTTCATAGGTGAGGTTTCTCCAGGAGGCCTTATCAGGAACCTTTTTATTGAGCCATAATCTGGTAATAACTTTTTTAGCTATAAGTATTAAAAGTGTGACAAGTTTATATTTATGCCAGCTAATCTGGATGTCCTGTGGAGGAGTTGCTGTCAGGATAAATCCTGGAGTAAATAGATCAGGGGTGCCAAAATTATTGTTAAGTTCCACTACAATATCCCTACAAAAATCTGATAGGAGGGGACAGGCCCAGAATATATGTTCTTGGCCTGCAGGAGAATATCCACATCCTCTCCAGCAGAGACTACCATCTGGTTCTCCCAACTTTAGCTGAATATCTGGAGTTCTAAAGAATCTAACCGTAGTCTTCCAGGCAAATTCCCTCCAATAAGACGTTGATGAGTTTTTAGAATAAAAATAGGTGGATTGTAACCATCTATCTGGGTCTAGTTCTAATTTAAGTTCTCTTACCCATCTGGTTCTCACTTGGTCATGTTCCTGTGCAGACACAGGGCGCATTCCCAGATATATATTATTAATAATGTGTTCCTGAGATCTACCTTCTATAGCCTGAATAATCAATTGTACCTTTTTAGACGGGGCTTTTGCTATCCCTGTTAAAGAGTCAACCATCTCAATTAAAACAGCATGTAACGCCTTATAAGTTGGAAGTTCTCTCTGGGGTAATCCATTTGTGGATTGTAGATATGTAAATGGATGGATTCCTGAGGGGTTTACCAGTTGGAATACATATTTGATGGAGTGATGCTCCCATCTTAATAAATTTGTCTCCAGCGAGGAAGGGAAGAAATCTTTATTAGAAATTAAGGCATTTAAAAAGTATTTCTCCTGAGGGGTTAATCTATAGCTAGTGACATATAGCCAGTTTTTTAAAAATTCTGCAGTTATTTTCAAAAACCAGGTCAAGGGATAGCACCTGGTGTGGTCTCCCAATAGATACATTGGTAGAGATTCCAGTCCATTTAAGGTTATTTCTATTGTTTTCCAGTGTGCCTTGTAAGAGGGATTGATGAGAAATAGGGCTGTGAAGGTTTGAGTTGCTCTAGAATATTCTTTCAGGTTAGGTAAATTTAACCCTCCCTTTGTCCTAGGAAGTTGTAATAAGGTATATTTTACCCTTGGGGGTTTTCTTCCCCAGATAAACCTAGAGATAAGCTTATCCCATGATCGAAAATAAAAGTCCAAGGGAACAGCTGGCAAAGTTTGTAGGGAAAAATAATAAACGAGGGAAGATATTTTGTTGGATTGTTTCTACTCAATTAATTAAGCCCAAGGGGAGTTGTGTCCATTTAGACATATCTGAAGTGATTTGCTGTGTGATTGGTTCCATATTCACCATTTCAAGGTGTATTAGCTTAGCTGGGATTTTTATCCCTAGGTACCTCATCTCAAGTCTATGCCAGCGGAAGGGAAACTCCTGTTTCATTTGTCTGGCAGGAGAAAAGGAAAAATTAAGTACTTCGGTTTTTGAACAATTTATTTTATAGCCAGATAAGGTACTAAAAAACTGAAGTTGTTCCCATACCACTGGAACAAATGTCTCTGGGGAAGTCAAGGTCAGCAGAATATCGTTTGCAAAAAGGGATAATTTAAACATTTTGCCTCCTAGTGGGATCCCCTGAACGTTACCATTTTCCCTTAATTTGGCAGCTAGGGGTTCTAAGTAAAGTGCAAAAAGAAGTGGGGATGGGGGCACCCTTGTTGTGTACCTCTGTATAGAGTAAATGGTGAAGAACTCGAACCGTCTAATTTCAGATAAGCCACTGGAGAGTGGTACACGGCCTGGATTTGGGATATGAATTTTTCAGGGAAATGAAATTCTTTAAGGGTAGCCCATAGGAAGGGCCACGACACCCTCTCAAAAGCTTTCTCAGTGTCAAGCCTGAGTAAAATTAAAGGAATTTTTCTTTGAGTAGCATATTCGACTAATAGTACAACCCTTCGTACTGCATCATGGGTTTGGCGCTTCATGATAAATCCCACCTGATCTCTGTCAATTAGCTGAAGCAAAAATCTGTCTAATCTGTGAGCTAGAATAGACATGAAAACTTTATAATCACAGTTTAATTTAGATATGGGGCGATAGGAAGTGGCCAGGGTTGGGTCTTTTCCTGGTTTTGGAATAGCTGTAATTTCAGCATATCGTCAGGATGGGGGGGGACCTCCCTCTTGTATTTCTCTATATGTCGGTAACAGAATGGGTATAAGTAATTTCTGAAATTGTTTGAGAAACTCATTCAGATATCCATCTGGTCCCGGGGACTTTTGTGTCTTGGTCAACTTAAGGATAGCTATAATCTCTTGGTCAGTAATAGGACGTATCAGGGACTCAGCTTGGTGGACATTTAAATGGGGTAATTCAGTGCTCTGGAGATATGTAGTCAATTGATGTGGGCTTGGGGCGATATCTTTTGTATATAGAAGTTTGTAAAAGTCAGCCATAGCTTGTCTGATGGCAGTGGGATGGGTAAGTAATTGGTTAGTTTGTGGATGTCGAAGTTTAGTAACCGTAGCCCTGCCCCTGGACCCTCGAAGGCATCTCGCCAGATTCCTGTCTCCTCGTGGCCCCCCTTCTACTGAATTTAATTTCAAATAAAGCAACTGTTGCTCTATTTTTCGGTCAGTTATTTTTTGAAGTTTTTGTTTAATTATTAATATCTCAGGTTTGACAGAATTATCTCCTTGACATAACTTAGCTTGTAGTTTCGATAAAGCCTCCTGCAGTTCCCGTTCTCTTTTTTCTCTACCCCTTTTTTTTTTTAAGGAAGTGTATTTGATAATATCCCCCCTGAGCACTGTTTTGAGAGTGTCCCATTTAATAGTAGCCGCTATATCAGGAGAAGCATTCTCTGCCTGGATAACTGGTAACCAGTTAAATGAATTCTGGATCCTGTAAATGGGTTGTGTTAAACCTCCAAAAGTTTTGTTTTTTAGGTCTCTCCACATCTATTTTTAAGAAAACAGGCGTGTGGTCTGATAAAAGGGATGTCCCTACATATATATCTCTAACATACTCAAGGTATTCGTGCTGAGGTATTGGTTTTGGGTGAGAAATGCGTAAATGCCTTTACTGAAAGGAAGAAGTGGCCCCATGTGTCTATGAGCCCCAATTCAGGGAGGGTTTGTCCTAAATATTCCTGGATAGCTGATCGCCGATGTTTAGTGGGGTTAGATGAATCTAACTTGATATTCAGGGTGCTATTTAAATCCCCTTCAATAATACACATGCCTTGAATGGCAGGCAACAAGGTATCCAGGAATCTTTGTGCCACCTTCACTTTACTTCCCGGAGGAAGATAGAATGAGGCTAGTGTAATCTGCCTCGAGTAAAGTTGTCCCACCACAATTACATAGTTTCCATCTGGATCTATGATCTGTTTTTGCATTTGGAACTGTATACCACATGAAATTAGGATTGCAGTACCACACCTTCATCCAGAGGAATGGGCTGAGGCCACCACTTTATCAAACCCCCATGCCCCTAATTTGGAATGTTCCAATTGAGAAAGATGGGTCTCTTGAAGCATAATCACATCTGGCTTACTTTGTTTAAAATATTGTAGTAATCTTCTACGTTTTACCGGATTGTGAATGCCATTTACATTAAAGGACATAATAAGAGCAGAGTTAGCCATAATTACTTATAAAGAAAGTAGTCTTTCTCTGAATAAGAGCTCCCCCTCTTTGTCTCTCCAAACCCTAACAGGAATCCACAATCTTGACTATTTTGATGTGTATAGGATCCAGATCCAAATCTCTCAGAGGTTGTTTTTTGCCGCTACGACTGGTCGCCAGCAATCTCTTTCCAAACAGGATAGAAATATTAAATCTCCTTCCTGACACCTTAATAAGCTGTGTTGCATATACTCGCATTTTAAGCCATAACTCACATGCCAACAGGGCATGGTTAAACATTAAGAACCTCATTAACCCTAAAAACCAAACTTTTCATATGGTCAATATTATTAAGGCTCTCACAGACTGATCTAAAGCAGTTGTCTCTTTTGTCATATGTTTTGCAAATAATATAAAAATAAAGAATATGAAAGCTTCCAAGGTAGGGGAAACTATTATCCGTTTCCCTTTAAGTACTGAGTGTGCATTGGAATAATGAAACTTAAACCCAGCAGGAGGGTTAAGATCGGGGCACATTTTGCCACGGGCCCTCCATGGGCTGTTAAGGCCCACAAATGAAAAAAGGGACAGAATATGTAGTAATAAGTCAAACAAATAATAAACATATAATGTATGGTGCACCCTTATTACCGCTAAAAAGCGGCAAAATTATGCCTTGATAATCCCATCGCTATGACGTAAATTGTTATAAACCTCGCTTGAGTACATCATAGCGATGGGATTACAAACGAGCCCATCTGCGCTATGCAGGTTTCATGATCTCTACAAGACCGACGGTATTCCTGAAACCAGCGAGTGGCCAGAAAATGACCCAGAACGTCTCATGTGGGGCTAAAAGTAAGCCATAGTACTTTTGTTTTTAGAAGTTAATTGGGACCATACACTATAAAATATAATGTATGGTCCCTCTATTGTTAACCGGTTTGGTTAACCGTCTCGAGGTTGCCATGGTGACGTAAACCTCTCGAGCTTTGCTCTCAAGGTTTACATGGTCACCCTGGCAACCTCTCGACGGTTAACAAACCTGTTAACAATAGAGGACCATACATTATCCTCTATTTTGTCCCAATTTATGAAAGTAAATCGATGGTTGTCCCATAGGAATATTGTACAAAATTGCACAAAGTCCCACTCTCAAACACCAATCCCCTTCCTGTATGGATTGTCCCTAAAGAAAATCAATATATTTCGGGTCTTCACATTCTAGTCCCCATCTTTAACAGCAACTCTGGTCTGCTTTCAAGCACTGTTTTGCCCATAACAGTTCATTGGTATGTCCGATAAGTAAGTGTGGATATGGGTATGATTTAGTCATGAACGTTTCCCATGTGGAGAGAGGCAGGATTCAGTCAGTTCCAGGTGCTAACTTTGATTTGTGCCTCCTCTCAAAGCTGTGCGATATCGATTTTTACAAGCAGCATGTAATGCCTGTGTCAGGGCTCAATTATTTTGTTTCCCAAGCTTCGCTGGGGAGGGTGGGCTAAGTTTAAAGGTACTGCCGCAGGAACAAGGCCGTCTGCATATCCCTGACAAGTGTCCAAGTGTCATCCAGATTTTTAGAGGGTTAAACACCAGGAGCTAGAGTCAAGGGCAGTCACCAGGCCTAAGTCAGAGGCATCCGAATCAGTTCCACACCACTTCCGTCTCACCTCCAGCCCCCAGCCCCACTAAGACCACCGCGGTTAAACGCGAAGAATGTTACCAAAAAATACCTTCAGAAAATTTCAGGTTTCTCTTTCAAGGATAGTAGAGGTGTCTCGAACAAACTTTGCCAGCTGTTGTTTAGGGTCTCTTGTGTTTATCTGTTTTTTCTTTTCTTCTGCGACAGTCAGTTTTGGTTGTGCTGTTTGCCATCGCGAAGGCTGTAAGGAACGGGATACACCAGGCTGAGGCCTTTCTGGGAACGTCAAATCTTTCACCGTCAGTTGCTCACGGGCCTCCTCCGCATTGGAGAACTCCATCTTTCCCTCAGGCATGAAGACAATGAGCTTCGCCGGATAGGGGGTCTGAAACTTAATGCCCTAGTTTTTCATTGTAGGAAGTAAAGGGAGGTAGGCCCTTCGTTGTTTCATTGTGCGAGGTGCGTAGTCATGATCCACATAAAATCTGGTTTGTCCAAAGAAGATCTTTTGTTTGCGCCAAGCTGTTAGCAGTATATATATTCTTTCACTGCATAGTTATTGAATCTGGTAATTATAGATCTGGGTGTCACTGTCACCGTGGAGGGTTTTGGAGCCAAGGCTCTATGTACTCTCTCAAAATCAAATTGAAAGTCCTCAGGAAGGTCTAAAGCTGAGCGAAGTAGGCCAGATACGCATTCTTTTAGTTTGGAGCCCTCACTGCCCTCCGGAATACAATAAAGACGAATACTTTTACGGCGTGCTCTATTCTCAGCATCTTCTTGGCGTGCTTCTAAGAGGCCTTGTTGTTCTTGTATTTGTTGCATTACATTTTCCAAGTCATCTACTCCATTCTCTGTAGCTGTAATTTGGTGCTCCAAGTCGTCTGCTCGTAGTTCTAATTGCTGCACATCTCTGCATATTTCTGAATATAGCTGTTTGATGTCCGCCCTGAATGCACAAAGTTCGTAGTATATCGTATCCAGTTTAATTTTTTTAATTCTGTTCTTTGATGTGCGATATTTGAGCTGGGTAGCCTTAACAGGCGATGGTGCGCTTTGCAGTAGAATCGACTCAGACTCTGAGATCTCGGACTCCGATCTGGGATCATCTTCCACGACATCTTCCATTTTCTTTAGTTTTATAGATGCAGAACCCTTGTTCCCCGTCTTGTGCATGTTGTATTTATATTATTTTGAGAATTCTAGATGTAAGAGGCAGGATTTTCTCAGAAGGGGGATCGGAGCAGTTGTCTTAGGCTACCGTCACCATCGGGGGTGGAACCGGAAGTCCTGGGTTGTGCTTTTTGCTGGAAAACTACATGCATTTGGTTTTGTCTGCATTCACACATAACCTGCTAATTGTAAACCACATCTGAACATTATCAAATCCGCTTTGCAATTTTTCACTAACAGATGCAATATCTAAACTGCTGGCAGATAACAGCATAGTCTTTTTTTTTTGTTTAATCTTTTTATTAAAATTTTAATATACTGTAGATACTAAGAAATAACACATCAACAAAAACACTATACAAGTCAAATTACTGAACACTTTTTACCATGTATTGATGATACAAATGCCATTAAAAGTACAAAACAAAAACAAAGAACAACTAACAAGAACCGTCCATAAAAAGCTAACAAAATAACAAACAACATGTCCATTCCCTTGAGAGACCTTAAGTGACGTCCACAACCCGAAGAAGCAAATTAATATAGTGAAGTAAGGATGTTCTGCACCCAAGCAAGATCTCTCTTAAGATGTAAGATAGAAGTGTAGCAAGATATCATGTTTACCTCCTCCTATCTCTCCTTGGAACCATCTGGCACCCTCCCAGAGAAGCTGGGCCTCTGCTGGGGAGAGGGAATTCAAGAAAGATTCCCATACCAGCAGGAAGCATTCTGCCTTCCCCTTAAGACAGTAAGAAAGCCTTTCCATCACCAAGGATTTAATCACCAGGGTTTTCCACTGCTGAATTGTGGGCTGAGCACAGGAGACCCATGTATTCAATAGACACTGTCTTGCAAGGACCAAAAGTACTCTAACCAAATGAGGGAGGAGAAGCCATCCATCCTCTCCTGAATCCTCCATACCAAACAACAGGGGAATCGGTGCCACTAGTATCGATCGACCCAGTAGGCGAGAAAGTTCCTGCGCCACCTCTCTCCAGAAAGATTGTAAAACAGGGCAGGCCCAAAAATAATGAACATACAGTAGGTGCCTGGGGAATTCATACATCTACCATACATAGGAGAAATCATGGGATGGAACTTATGCACTACCACAGGTGGACAGTACAAACAGTGTATAAATTTGTATTGGGAATCTTTTTGCTTATTACAGAGTAATAGACCCACGTGAGATTGCAAGAGGAAAGCCCAGTCACCTTCTCTAATCTGGATACTTAAATCCTGTTCCCAGAGAACCTTACTTCTACTAGTTAAATCAGAAAAAAAGGAACTGTCTCATCTCACAGCCCTCTGTATCAGCCCCTTACTGACCTGTTTAGAGTCAAATATCAACTATTCATCTTGGGCCAGCGATGGCTGTGTAACCTTGTCCCTACCCAGGCTCCCAAAATAAGCTCTAACTTGTAGATATCTAAAAAAATGTGTATGAGGAAATCCCTTGTTCCCCTGCAGGTCCACAAATGAACAGAAGCCCTGTCTTGTAATAAGGTTACCCAAACACTTAAGACCTGTGTTCCCATTCTTAAAGCAACCATTGTGCAATCCAGAAGAAAATGCGGATTGTGTGCTACTGGTACAAGTACAGTATTATCATCTATTGCACCCCTACGTTCCTTTAGGTGTCCCCAGACCTCCAGTACCCGGTAAACCACAGGATTAATATTATTGAGCCAGCCAAATGCTCTACGCCCTCCTTTTGTTAGACAGGCTGACAGTCAGCCCAGATAGCCCTGCTCCTCCATGGCCAGTCATGCAGCCTTAGGAGTCCGATTCACCCAATCAGAAATATACCTGTATTGGATGGCTAGACAGTAACCCCTCAAATCTGGAAATTTTAGGCCCCCTGGGAAGTGTCAGCCTTCAAACGCTGTAAACTCATACGAGGGCACCTTCCCTGCCAATGAAAGGTCGAAAAACCATGCTCGAGTCCTTGTAAATCCTTCCTTTTAAGGCCAATGGGGAGCATCTGCATTATATATAAGATCCTGGGAAGGACATTCATCTTTAAAAGGTTTATACAGCCCAACCAAGACACGGGAAGTGCCTTCCATCGAGTTAAATCATTGAGAATAGTGGTAACTAGCGGGGTATAATTCAGGCTACATAAGGTGCTCAAGTCCTTACCGATGTGAATTCCTAAATATTTAAAGGAGGTAGCGACCTCTGTGAGCCCCCAGGTCTCCCTGAACTCCTCGTCCTGTGGATGGCCCAAAAATAAAAGCTCAGACTTGTGTAAATTAATCTTGTATCTGGAAAAAATAGCAAAATCTGCTATAACCTGGAGCAAGGCAGGCATCGACTGACTTAGCTCTGACACACAGAACAACAGGTCATCTGCATGTAAAGTAATTTTGTGTTGATGCCCTGTATATCCCTGTATCCCACAGATATTCTGGTCCTCCCATACTTTGACTGCCAGCAGCTCAATGGCGAGTGCAAATAAGAGTGGGGATAATGGGCACCCCTGCCTAGTTCCCCGCCGTAGCGAAAAAACCTCAGTAAGAGTCCCATTGAGCAGGATACGTGCTCTCGGGGCCCTACACAGTGCCTGAACAAGACTGACATATTCATCCCCTAGGGCAAATCTAAACAGCACCTCGAATAGATAACCCCACTCTATATGATCAAAGGCTTTCTTAGCGTTCATGGACAACACACAAATGTGCCCCGGATGCAGAGAACTCTGCCACATGATATTAAGCAGCTTACAATCATTATGGTAGGATAATCGACCTCTTCCAAATCCCATCTGGCCTGGATGGACGCGCGAGGGAAGAATCTGCTCTAAGCGTCTAGCTAAAATCTTAGTGATCATTTTAAAATCACAATTCAACAAAGTGATAGGGCAACAGGAGGCACAATTGCTAGGGTCTTTGCCTGGTTTTAATAATACACGTATAGACACCTCATAGCATGTTCCAGGGAGTTCCCCTCTTCCCGAATCTCTTTAAAAAGTTCCTATAGGGGGTCCACCATGCACCCCGACAACTCTTTAAAGTATTCTGCAACAAACCCATCTGGGCCTGCAGCTTTACCCCTCTCGAGCTCCCCAATGGCCTGATCAATCTCCTCCCGCATAATGTCCACCCTTAACATTGCCTGTATCTCGTTGTTGAGTTGGGGAAGTCCCAAAGTCTATTCAAACAAACATGGTCTGCCAGCATCATCAGATAGGTTCAGCAGTGACTGGTAGGTCATTCAAGAATAAATTACATAGTAGGGGCCCTAATACTGACCTCTGTGGAATGCCCAATTTAGCTAGAAGAACGTTTTTCCAAGTAGTTTTTACTGTTGAACCTGCCCACAAATTGTAAAATAAAATAAAAACAAAAAAAATAGTGGAGCAAAGTTAGATAGGGCAATAATTACTGACTTCCTCCATAGATCCATTTTTATGTTTGCTTGCACACATGTGCAAGAAACATAGTGCCACCATACAAGAATTTGTAGGTGTGCCTCCCCCACTTCCAGTGCCCTGCTGCCTTTTGTAGGCGTGGCTGCACCCCGCCAATGAATGTCGGAGCTATGACAGCCCTTCAGATGCAGTGGCGTACAGTTGAAGGCAAAAAAACGCTGCAATCAGTGGTGGTAACGTGTAGGCAATTTGCATATTGCCGCCGGCAGTATGCAAAGTGCCTACTGCGTCGGCACTGCACTGAATCAGTTGTCGTGAACCGTCTGTCCTATAACAAATAGCCGCTGGGGGCCCACCCAGGCGTGCTCATGCCTCCCCACACGCACTGTATGGCCGACGGGGTGCCCAATCCCCGTTGGCTCCGCCTCCCCAAACAGAGTTCCAGGTGCCACGCTGGGGCCCACCCCAGCTTGGCAACAGTTCCGTAAAGGCCGACAGGGTGCCCAATCCCTGTCAGCTCACCTGTATCCCCAACAGACTTCCGTTACGCTGGGAGCCTACCCCAGCGTGGCAACAGTCCAGTATGGCCGACAAAGGGTGCCCAATCCCATCAGCTCCACCGCCCCCAAACAGCTTTCCAGCTGCCACACTGGGAGCCCACCCAGCGTGGCAAAAGTCCAGAGTCGCCTTTAAAAAACATGCCCTGTAAGAAAAACGGTCCTCGCTGACTGTCTTGACCTCCCACCTGCTCCCACCCAACCTCCCACACCCCTAATTTATACTTACTCCGAGGTCGGAGCGACGATCTTCGTGGACCGGGAACATGTCTGCACTCTTCAAAGCCGACCGCGAACTGAGGAAATGCCGTAAGCTGTATAATGGAATAAACAGGGTTTTCAACTTTGATGCATATCTCAGGCATTTTTTGGAATTTTGCCACAAATTTTCATGGGGTTTTGGGACCCCTCCTCATGAATTCTGGCACTGTCATGGCGTTAATCAGCCCGAAAGGTGATTTGCGGTCACTGCGCCAGAACCACCTTTTGGGACAGATTTGAAGCGACAGTGTCACAGTTCATGAGGGTAGGTCCCAAAACCTGCTGTGAAAATTTGGTGAAAAAGTCCGAAAAATGACTGATTTACGAGCGTGTGTTGCACAGTTCCTACGCACGCTCGTAAGTTCGCCAATTTTTAATATTTTCACTCCAGATTTTCAAAATTGCCATTTTACCATACCTGTTTATGAGCAGTACAGCTGTCATTTTTCACATCTTGCCCAAAATGTGTTTCTGTGCATGTAGCGCACAATGGCACAGTCGGTGTGCTAAATCAATGTTCAGGACAGATTAAGAAAATCACAGTCACACTGTTCATGAGCAGAGGTCTTAAAATGGCTATGTTGAAAATTTGGTGACAGAAGTCCATAAAATGACTGTGTTACGAGTGAGCATTGCGCAGTTTCCACGCACCCTTGTAAGTTCATGAATTTGTAATATTTTCAGTCCAGATTTTCACGACTGGCATTTTTCCACACTTCCTTATGAACAGTACAGCTGTCATTTTTCACATCGTGGCCAAAATGTGTTTTTGCACTTCCAGCGCAGAAATGTGTGGTTGCTGTGGGAAATCACTGTTCGGGACAGATTAAGAAAATCACAGTGACACTGTTCATGAGCTGAGGTCCCAAAATGCCTGTGTTAATCTGCTGTAAAAACTCATTACGGGTGTGCGTTGCGCAGTTTCTATGCACACTCGTGACTTCACCAGTTTTTTTTTTATATTTTCACTGCAGATTTTCAACATTGCCAATTTTTACTCCTCCCCATGAACAGTACAGCTGTCATTTTTCACATCCTGTTTGAAATGTGTTTTCGCACCTGTGGTACCAAATGGCGTAGTTGCTGTGCAAAATCAGCTTTCCGCTAACGAACTGATATTGCCACTGTTCATAAGGTGGGGGTCACAAAAAACATGTTGAAAATTTGGAGTGAAAATACTAACGAACTTCGAGGCCTTAGGGTTTCCGGACAACGCCCACCCTGTAGAGACTGACAGGCATCATGGGTGCGACTTGGGAATGTCGCCTGTAATGCTCATACCATTCCACACCTACCCACACCCTGCAGCCAGTGAGAGGCATCAAGGTGTGCCTTGGACTCTTTGGCCCTAAAGTTCACCCCATTCTCCTATACTGCACCATCTCACCGTATTTCCTGATGGAATGGGGTAAACATAAGGGCCAAAGACCTCAAGGCACACCGTGACACTTGTCGGTATCTGCAGGGTAGGGTGTGGTGAAATGGTGTGGCAGTTATGCCTGATGACCCAAAGGCACACCCCAATGCCTGTCAGTATCTGCAGGGTGGTGGTGAGGTTGGCTTCAGTTTAGTACTTCACTGCCATTCCTATTATGCAGCTCTGTAACTCCTACACTACCAATGCCAATGCCAGCAAGCAAACATTCGGCATTGACAAATGCGTGTTAAACACAGGTGTCACATGTGCTTGCTTCCAGGCACAAGGATTTTTTTGGTAGGATAATGATAAAGAAAAATTAAGCAATGTTGTTATTGGTACTACAGTACTAATTCATTTATGGCTATGCCAAAAAGTTTCATATCTATTCCACCCAGGACCATCTCAGAAACTAGGAACATCAGCTAAACGAGGCTATCTAGGGTGCACAAATCATAATACATGATAATGAATATCCATGACTACATATACAACCTCACTGGATAGACTAGAGAACACCCCAGATAAACTGTTGTTTTATCCTCTAGTGCCCTTCCCGAACCCATGAAGCGGCGACTTGCTCTACAATAACACTGCCAGATTTGAGCTGATGGTGGAAAAACAAACCTACCACTGCCTCCTATTTTCCTGGCTAAATACATTTACAACATGAGTTGCTTGGTGTATAACACATTGCAGCATGGCGCACCATGTTGTCTGAAATCCCATCTTAACCCTAGTACCAACAATCAGAGTCTCAGATCCTCCGAAGCAAACCCGCTTAGAATACCCCAAATGAAAAGCCTTCATGGGTCCTAAGACTTTTGGCACCAGAGCATCTAGAACATGAAACTCTATTCCTGTCCAGGTTATGTCAGTAAACTCCCATACCAACTTCAAACCAAGGTTCACGAAACACTGGCTATTAAATGAGGTGTGTGCCACCCGGTGGCACAGTGGAAGTGTGCCACGTTTTTGTGCCGGTGACCGGGGTTTAGGAGTGAGCCTGGGGAGCGGGATCAAAATGGTTTTGAGCTGGGGAGGGCTGCTGAGTGTAAGTCAGCCCAGCGAGGGAAGCAGCTTACATCTGGCACTGCAGTGGCCCGCTTGCAGTGTCAGGCAGCTTGCTTCTCCGTGAGGGGTGGTGCATGTCTACAGTCCACTTCTGTGTACAAGGCTGCTAGAGGCTGTGTCAGTGACAGGAGAGGTGGGTGGGTCCTAGGGAAACAGAGGGAAGAAATAAAAATTATAAAATACCTATGTGCACAGGCCTGCCTGAATGACTGCACCAGCACACTCAGGTTCTGCCCCATGTGGACCCTGGTCGGCCTCAATGACAGAGGAGTAGCAAATGGGACTGGGATGTTGCCAGGGGCATACCCGAAGAAAGGTGTGAGGTGGTGGACCAGGGTCTAAAATAGCTATTCGAAAAAACATGGGGGTGTAACTGCTTTACCTAATTGTACATTTTTGTTGAGTAGTTTATATGTAGGTGTTCTATATTATGTGTATCCAATGCCAAGTCAACATCTTATATATTTATTTTCTTTTTTTCACTCTAAGAACTGTACTGTGCTTTGTGCTGGGTCACTTCTGGAAAAGAGACCTGGTCCCAGTAAGACTACCTGCTTATCAAAATAAATAAATACATTTAAAAAAAGGATCCATGAACATATTGGCTCACCATGGTGTATAAAAGTGTCAAACACAATCCCCTTCCCTACCTCTCAGATCACAGCCACCCGATTATTATTAACTATAACTTACACTCAACTGACTCCATTCCACTACAAAAACCTAAATGTGGCAAGAATACACCTACAGGGGGCTGTTGCTACTTGGAACAATAACAATTTCACCATCAAAATCACAGATCCAACTACTACTCACACCAACTAGAAATAAAACATTACCTTAAAGTTGAATCCTTCTGTACATACAGTTTTTTAAACTTTTTATACTAATAGACTCTCAAAAATCTAACCTCTGGACCTCATTTGAGACTGTGACAGCGGGAATGTTCTCAAACTCTTGATCTGAGAATATCTGTCTCGTAGATATGTACTTGTAGTGCTGGCAGCCTTCCCCCACGCTCCATAAACACAGCTCTTCCATATGGCCCTTACCCTTTGCACTAAGTGGAAACATATCAACAAGTGATGAAGCTTTAGGACCTGGTGCTGAAATGGTGGCATTTACGGGCTGTTACAGGGCTTGTAGTTCCTAGTGATAATTGAAGGGTACATTCCCCTAAGAGATGTACTATAAATTAGACTAGCTACTGTAACCTTTGTTGTTTTTTTTGCCAGCTTTTTCCCCCCTCCTCTGTGGGGGGTTCTGGTCCCCCACTCCGCTTACCCCCCTGGGCGGAGCCGCCAGGCAGGCACCCCTCCCAGAAAACACAGGTCTCTAGCCCTGACTTGCCCCCCAGGGCGGGGTTGCGGGAGTAGGAGCCCCCCTTCCCTGCAGACCATTGTCTGAGTGGGAGCGGCGGTGAAAGCGGTGGCTGTCATTAGCAGCCAGCATTTTTTAACTGCTAATTTTCCTGGAGGCAGGGATGTGCAATGACGCCAGCTTCCACCCCGCCCCCCCAACATGTGGTGCCAGCCACAGTGGGACCCCCAGCCTCAGCCAGAGGTCCACATTGTGCAAGACACTCTTCCCCCCTTCCTCCAGAGAAGGAGAGCAGTCCCTGGGAAGCTCAATCCTTCTCTCCCCGGCCTACCCACTGAGTCCATCCCTGAACCCGGGATGTTGGCACCGCAGACGGACGCCTTCCCGCTGCGCCAGCTACTCTTGGTTGTCAATGCCCCCTGACAAAGACCCCCTCTGGCTGAAGCACTGGGGCTGCTCTGTGGCAGTTTGTATTTTTGTTCACAATAAAACTTGATGCGTTGCACACTTACCCATCAGGATGCTTTTTGAGTCCATCAAGTGCATGCTATGACATAGTGGTACAAGGAAAGTGATCACTATGACATAATGCACCATGAAAATATATTAATATCTTTTCATGTTCAGAGAGATATCACTTTTTATCGGGCCAGTTATCTCACAACATATGTTGTATAAATAAATTTCTGGTTAACCCCAGGTGATCCAAGACGGCCAGACATGCTGAGTGAGCTCTGCGTGTGCTGAACTGCAGATGCCCGAAATTCGTTACTCCATGTGGTTCTAGTTGGGAAGACACTGCAGTATGCTCTGTTAAGTTTGCCTGATTAGAGTTACTCCTTTATGGCAAAGAAAATGCAGGGGGGTTCGGTGAATATCTTTACAGTCTTGGAGCTGGTTGTAGTTGTGACTGTTAGGGCTGAGTAGTGTACTAGCAGCACTCCTGCACAGCTCAGATCACAATGGTTTTAAAAGGAAAATACAGGAGAGAAGATATGCTACAAGGGAATGTCAAAAAATCTTTTGGACACTAAAAGAAGTGTCCTCTCTGCTCTGAGAAGCAAAACAAACAAATGCAGCAACAATTGTAGCAACAAACAGGTATTCTAGATCCTAGATTCAAGATACAGCAAACCCGAAATTACACTCACACCAGTCAGGCAAAAGAGAAGAGGAAGCAGAGCTGGCGGCTGTGGTAACCAACCCTACTCTGAACACTGCAGGCAAAAAGTTAATATGAAAGTGACTACTCCTGCAGATGGAACAATGGGGAATTCCCCTGTTTGACAGTAGTACAGCCCCCCCCCCCCTTTTAAGAGTACTGTACTACATACTCGGGAGCTGACACAGAAGCTGAGGATGACACATCTGTTCTTCATTCCAGTTTTACCTTGCAGAAAAAATGTCAGTTATTAAAGGCAATTATACAATAGCAAAATGAATCTTGGACTGTGATTGGTCAGTCTGGGGCTGGACCCATGGCGTTATCCCAGCATTAACACCACAGCTCTAGTCTCAGCCTCACTGTGAATCTTTTGATTGATTGTTTGGAGATTATTCTCTTTTTTTTGCATCTCCTCTTAAGAAACAAAAATATTTTTCCACGCTAATAAAAACATTCTTTAAAATTATTTTTGTATTCTATATATAACAACAAGCCATTGTATAATAGGAATAATGCACTCCAGAGCGTGTGTGCTGGGATAATGCCACGCGCCTGGGGCGTGGGCGAACTCGGCCTCGCGACACCAGTGCCCAACCCCCCCCAAGGGTGGCGTTATCCTAGCACGACACACACACTGTCATGCATTATTCCTTTAATCATTGACTGCAGACAAACAAGATAAAGTGGTTTCAGATAAAGAATTACTGGTATCTTCTTCACCAGTTCAGGCCACAGCTGCTTCACAGGACTCACTAATAGACGAGATATGGGAGGGTTTCCTGCAATTGAAAAGTTCTATTGTCTTTTTAGAGCAACTATAGCAGCTCTGTTAGGAAAAGTAGATACTCTTACTCCACACACAACAGAGTTGGAGCAAAGGGTCGGCAATATGGAAGACAAATTAGATCCACGTTCCTCTTCTGTAAAATCTAATACCACAGAACTGCAGGGCCTCACCACTAAGATACAAGATCTAGAAAGAAGATCTTGGAGTGGTAATCTCAAACTAGAAGGGGTTCCTGAAGGGATGGAGGAGTCTGAACCACTGCTATTTTTTGAGAGGTTAGTGAAAGAATCTATGAGCAGAGCTACCCAGAGCAGAAAACACAGCTTGATCGGGGCCACAGATCAGCATTAAATCTCAACTATCATGGTAAACTGCCTTGGTTTGTATACATTAAGCCTCTCAGATACCAGGACCAAAAAACTATACACAGGCAAGCACGTCTAATCAAGGGCCTGCAAAGAACTTTACTATACAGGTGTATCTTGATTAACTTTACTATACAGATATAGCCTTATTAACTTTACTATACAGGTTTATCCTGCTTAATTTTACTATACAGGTATATCCTGCTTAATTTTACTATACAGTTATATCCTGATTTGCCTCTGGGATGCTAAGCAGAAAGAATGCATTTACCAAAGTAAAGCAGCTGCTGAATGACAAGAGTATCTGTTTTATAATGTTATCACCGATGAGGCTTAACGTGTTTTCCAGTACGGAGTTTGCATCTTCATATCTCTGATGGACGCAGGATGAGCTGTTAGAGCATATGATTCAAGAGAGAAAAAAATGGATTTATATCAGGCTAACTCCTAAAGCTCCTAACTCCATTCTTCAGAAGACCCAGAGACTCCAGGGAATCCTACTGGCTCGGTTGATATGCTTTATTTTTCTCATTTGAGCATTGGGTCAGGGACGGTAGGGATGTTTCATCTTTGTCTTACTCAGCAGATGCTGTTAGCACCCCATGACTGTCTAGTTGTTAGAGGGATGGGGAGAGGGAAAGGGCAGGCCTCAGAAAAATCTGTTCCCGATGTTCCTAGTCAGTAAAGGGGGTGGGAGAGAGGGGGGATGGAAAAGGAAAAAAAATTGGGTTAGTTCTGGCATTAAGAGTGGGTACACAGGATTATGACGCTGCATATTTATCACAAAAGAGAACACATTTTGATTTGGTATATGAAGGGTGCATGCTTCTGTCCATTAACCATCTCTGGCTTTTGTTATATTCTATTTGGTTATGATATCAAGTGCGCTAAGGTACTCTCATGAAATATAAGGGGGGGGGGGAGTAGAGATAAAAATAAGATCAGGAGAATTATGCCAGAAATTAAAAGAAAAAATAAACTGTTTGCCTGCAGGAAATGAATTTTTTGGAAACAGATTTTTTTTTTGTTATTTAGAAATTATTTTAGAGGTGATGGCTTTTCACTCCTAATACACCACCAGTTCTCGAGGGGTTGTTTTTTCTTTTCTTCTTTTTAAAGAACCTTAAAATTGCAGGTAATTAAGTAATTTATGGATAAAAATGGCAGGACTGTGATTATACGTTTTAAAATGTAAGATAAAATATGGACACTGACCAACATTTGTGCACCAAATGATGCTGATGCTATTTTCTTCAATAATTTTTTTCTTGGAATTGGTCCCTTTTTCACCTCCATACTTAACATGCAGAGATTACAATTTAACCTTGAGGTCCACAGAGACAAAAAAAAAAAATCGGTCTGCACGCTCAAAACATACTTCGCAGACCTGAATCTTAAAGATCCATTTTGTCACTTACCACCAAATTTAGAAAAATTCTCGTTCTCCTCAAGTGAGCAAGAATATTTTTCAAAAATAGATTTTGTACTGACTTCACAGAATTTAGTATACGAAATTGAGGGGATTGAGTATGGGCCCTTTGCCCTCTTAGATCATGCCCCACTCCAGTTTTTGCTTAAATTTGATTTTCAAACAGCAAAAGATAACATTTGGAAATTACAGTGGACCCTATCTTATGGAACGATCAGAAATTCCCAGCAAAAATTAAAAAGGAAATTATGGAATTTTTAAAAAACAATGCATCAGAGGAGGGGCAGTTCTGTATAGTCTGAGAGGCTATGAAAGCCTGTCTTAGAGGAGTAATAATGACATAAACAGCATATAAAAAATAAAACAGACAATCTTTTAAAAGAAACAGTCACGTTGGAAAGATGCATAGCAAAAGTATTTCATTTCAGAGTCAGAACGAGACTTTAAATTGACTTTGGCCTTAAGAAATAAATATAATGACCTATCTCAAAGACAGATGGTGAGAACAGCATTGAAGACAAGACAGAGGTATTTTTTCTATGCAGATAAGCCTAACAGATTATCAGCTTTCCAAATTCAAGTGGAGAGAAATAATGCCTCAATTATAGCTGTTGAGAATAATAAGGGGCAGTTACAAATAATGAGAGATTAATAATACAATACTTTTGTGGATTTTTTTCCAATATCTTTATATTCCAAAATATAATACATCCAAGAAAAATTTAATGACTTTTTGAAAGATATAAATGTAATTCAATTGCAACTTTCAGCCAGAGAAATGTTGGATATGCAGATTAGTCAGGAAGAAAAAGAGACACTGATTTCAGATTTGCAAAAAAGGAAAATAATTAGGACTGTATGGGTTTGGTAATGACTTCTATTCCCAACTGAAGAACAAATTGCTACCCATCTTCATGCTCTCTTTATTAATATCACACTTCTGACAAATAAGACTCCTTCCTTCAGCAAAGCCATCATAAGTCTGATCTTAGGCAAGGCAATTTTATTTAAATGGCGCCCATTCCCTAAGGCTCTGGGTGCCTCACATTCACAGTCAAACAAATAAAGTCATACATAGAAATTTTACAATTAAAATAACACAGATTTATACATCAGTATCAGGATCCAAAACACAGCAAAAAATAAATGTGTCTTCAGGAATTATCTAAAAATGGCCAGGGATGATGAGTCTCTCACTTCCCAGGGAAGGGCATTCCAATGAGTTGAGCCATCAATGCTGAATGCCGTATCACCCAAGGACTTTAGACAGAATCTGAGTTTATGTAGGAGACTTGTGTCCACTGACTGAAGAGGACAATCAGGAGCCTATGAGATCAGGAGATCTTTCAGGTAACCGGGACCCAGACTGCACAGGACTTTGTATGTTAATAAGCATACCTTGAGGTTGATGCACCAATGCACTGGCGACCGGTGCAGAACACAGAGAACCCACTATACTCAAACTGAGAAGTCCCAACAACAAGCCAGACTGCTGCATTCTGGACCAGCTGCAAGCGATGCATCAACTTTGTGGATAACCCAAGGTAAAGAGCATTGCAGTAGTCCAGTCTAGACGTAACCAGGGTGTGCAGCAGAGTCACCAGATCTGCTGATTCCAGAAAGTTTTATCCAGGAGATGTTCTGGAGATGGTAAAAGCCATTGCAGATGACAGATTACACCTGATATTCTGAAGTCAGCTTGGAGTCCACAATGACTCCCAGATTCTTCACTCTATCTAGCATAACAGAAGAAAAAAATTCAGTGAAATGTGGATCGTAAAGACCCATATCATTGTTGAATGCCAATTACAAGATTTTTGCAAAGGTATTGGCTAGGTGTCAATGTGGCTCAGTTGGTAGCACATCCGCCTCTGGGCCAGAGGGTTGTGGGTTCTCATTTAATTCCAGGTGTAGTACTGGGGCATGCTGTATTGTTGGGGAGTGCTGTCCTTCAGATGAGACATTAAAGCATGGTCCCTTTTACCCATCTCTGATGATGTCCTAGAAGGTGTCCAAGTGGAAGTAAAAGAACCCAACACACCTTCTGCAAAGAGTAGGGTTTTTTCCCCAGTGTCCTGGCCAACATTCCCCTTCCCATAAAACCAGTTCATGCAATTGTTCAAGGCTGTGTGTGACTGCTGATGTGCAAAATGGCTGCCACTACACATTCAGTCACTTCAGTACCAGTCGCCCATTGCTTGTAAAGCACTTTGGGATACAATATGTATGAAAAGTGCTATATAAATGGTGATTCTTATAACAGATTAAGTAAAGTTACTCATAAAATCATACATGTGGACCAGATGGGCTTCATTGGAGGAAGGAGACTGGAGCACAATGTCAGGAGGGCACTGAGAAAAAATTACTTACCATAGTAATATTGTTTCTTCCAGGGGATCCCTCAGTATGCTTGACTAGAGTAGTTATGCCAGCTAGGAGGTGGAGTTATGCTAATGATGCCAGGGAATTAGCCAATCAGGTTGTAGTAAGAGAGTGCTGCCTATAGGTGCTGATGTACTTCCAGTCAGATTCCTTTCAAAGCCTGAGGGGCAAAAGGCCCCAAACCCTAAACCTATGCCAATACTATAGAAGAAATAGAAAAAAAAAAGAGAAAAATGGAACTTGCCTCTAGGTGAACTATATACATCATGCTTCATTGAAGAAACATTACATATTTTATTGTTCTACAGTAAAAAATTTGGCCTAAGGCAAGGACTGCAGAACTATTCTCAGCCAGGTTATGTGAGGGGAGGCTGGGTGGGAGGTCTAGTATACTGAGGGATCCCCTAGAAGAAACAATATTACTATGGTAAGTCATTTTTTCTTCTCACCCCAGGAATCCCTCAGTATGCTTGACTAGTGCAGACTACATAGCAGTGTAGTTGGGAGGAAGAAACAGAACTGACCTTGAAAACAGGTTCTGTAGGACCGCAGTGCCAAATCTGGCATCTGATCTGGACTGTACATCCAAGCTGTAGTGCTTTGTGAAGGTGTGTACAGTCTTCCAGGTAGCTGCTTTGCAGATGTGAAGCAATGGTATGTCTCTTGCTGCTGTCACCAAGGCTGCAGTGCTCCTGGTGGAATGGGCCCTCAGGCCTTGAGGTGGCTGTCTACCAGCCTTACTGCAACAGAATTGGATACAGGAGACTATCCAATGTGAGACAGTCTTCTTAGAGGCTGGCCTGCCTTTACCCACTTCCCCATAGGTGAGGAAAAGTTGGGTGTGTGAGGACCTGAGCTGCTTAGTGTGCTCCAGGTAGTAGGTCAGTGCCCTCTTGACATCCAAGCTGTGAAGCCTGTGCTCACCAGGAGTTGATTTGTCTGTGAAAAAGACAGGGAGCATTACAGATTGGTTCTGGTGAAATTCAGACACTACCTTGAGAAGACATTTCATGTTGGTCCTGAGAACAACTTTATCCCTGTGGGAATTAATGTAGTTTGGTTCAGTACAAAGAGCTTGCAGCTCTGAAATCCTTCTGGCTGAAATGACTGCCACTAGGAAGACAGTTTTCCAGGTGACATATTTAGTCTGCAGTAGCCATGGTTTCAAATGGAGACTCCATCAACTTAGTTATACAGAGGTTCAAATCCCAGGAGGGGGAACAGGTTCCCTAAGTGGGAGCTGAAGGTGAAGCAGGCCTTTGAAGAATGTCTTTAAGACAGAATGATAAATTACAGACTTCTCCTTATCAACAGACATGTAGGCCGAAATGACTGCTAAGTGGATCTTCAGAGATAAGGCTCCAAAGCCTAATGCTTGCAAGTGTACCAAATAGTCTAGTATGGAGGACAGGCTAGCCTGCAGAGGGTTAATCTGCTTGTCTTTACACCAGAAAGAAAACCTCTTCCATTTGGAAGCATGACTCTTTTTGGTACTTGGTTTCTTGGCCAGACAAAGGATTCTCAGGACTTGCTCTGACTACTGAGAGTCAGGGAATTCTAGCTCTTCAAGTACCAAGCTTTGAGGCAAAGAGACTATGCTGGGGTATGTTATCCCTGTCTGAGGCAGGGTCAGGAGACTGAGTGGAAGGCAGGCAAATGGGCCATTTAACTTAGAGGGTGAGAAGCAGGGTGTACCAAGGCTGTCTGGTCCAGTCTGGAGCCAAAAGAATCATGGTTGCTGGTTGGTTTCTGAGTTTTAGCAGGACCCTGAGAATCAGGGGAAATGGAGGGAAAGCGAACATGAACCTCCCTGTCCAATCCAGAGACAGGGCATCCAGTGGTACTGAGCCCAGAGCTGGAGGCCTGCAACAGTACAGGGGAATCTGGTAGTTGTGTTTGGAGGTGAAGAGATCCATCTCTGGAGTGCCCCACCTCCTGAAGACTGTGGCCAGCACATGTCTGTTTAGGGTCCACTCGTGGTGGCCCTGTATGATGCAGCTCAGGGAGTCTGTCAGCACACTGTCCATGGTTGGCAGGTGAAAGGCCATGAGCTACATGTCCAAGGAGTAGGCTAGAGACCAGATCTTCATGGCCTTCTGTGCAAAGCTTTGTGGATCTTGTGAGTGGTGTTGTCTGTCCTGATTTGGACAGATTGACCTTTGAGCTGGGGAGCAAAGATTCTGATAGCCAGGTACATGGCTCTGAGTTTGAGGAGATTTATGTGACACCTGGACTCTCCGGGAGGCCACACCCTACTTATGGACTGGTCTGCCAGGTGTACACCCCACCCCAGGAGGGAAGCATCTGTAGTGGGCACTCTGGAGGGTTCCCTCTGCTGGAAAGGAACTCCTTCCCTGAGAGTGTCCCTGTCCTTCCACCAGTCTAAGGCTTGTAAGAGTGTCCTTGTGACTGGAACCAGTTTTGATAGGAGGTCTCTCTTTTGAGACCAGTGGGCTCCGAGATGGTATGATTGTTGTATTGTAATATTTTAATGTATGTTTAATACTTGTTAGTATTGTATTGTATTGTAAATTTGTTAATTTTATTTGTAACATCTTGACTATATATTTATGGTCCCGGTTCGTACATGAAAACGGGCCTTGGCTCATTGTACTCGCCCGGTAAACAAAGGTTTAAATAAAAAATTAAATAAAAAAATAAAAATACTGAATATCCCTCATCTGGAACCTGGCACTACAACTGTAGTAGATGCCATGTGGCCTAGAAGTTTGAGGATGTGTCTGGCTGGTTTTGCTTGGCCCAGTACAAATGAGTGTGTCAGGGCCTGGAGGTTTTCTACCCTGTCCACAGGGAGCAGGGCTTTGCCTTGCTGTGTGTCCAGTTCTGCTCCGATAAACACCAGGAGTTGAACTGGCTTGAATTGGGACTTTTCTGTGTTGATAAGGAACCCCAGAGAGTGTTGTGTGAGGCTGAGGGAGTCTCTGACCTTTTGGGGAGACCTGCCCACTATGAGCCAGTTGTCCAGGTAGGGGAAGACAGAGAACTCCTGTCTTCTGAGATAGGCAGCCACCAGTGCCAGGCACTTTGTGAAAACTCTGGGAGCTGAAGAAAGTCCGAAAGGCAGAGCTGCAAACTGGTAATGGCCAGAGGGCAGTCTGAATCTGAGATACTTTCTGTGAGAGGGCCTGACTGGAACATGAAAATACCTGTAGATCTAGGGAGGCTAATCAGTCTCCCTGTTGTAAAGAGGGAATCACCACTGACAGGGTGACTATCTTAAATTTGGGATTGAACAGGTGCTTATTTAGGTACTTAAGATCTAGAATGGGTTGCCAGTCCCCATTTTTCTTTTGGATTAGAAAGCATCTGGAATAGAGGCCATTTCCCCATTGGGAGAGAGGGACTCTTTCCACTGCATTTGCTGCCAGGAGAGATTTTACCTTTAACTCTGCCAGAATTTTCTCTGTGGGGGATAGAGGTTTTACACTTCTGTGGCCCTGCCGAGTAGGACATTTTTTGAACTGCAGGGTAGGTCCTTGAGCCACCACCTCCAGCATCCACTTGTCTGTGGTGATGTGGTGCCATTGGTGGAAATAGTGGGTCAGCCTTCCTCCTACTGGCTGAGGGGAGGTGACCTGGGCCTTCCAGTCAGGAGTTCTGTTTTGGTTGAATTTTGTTGAAAGGGAGGGGGTCAGAATGTTTCTGAGCCCTTCTTCTTCTTCCCCTAAAGAAACCTCTCATCCGAGAGTAATCCAAGGGCATGGGCATTGGCATAGGGTAGAATGCCGTGGGATAGTAACCTCTATCTCTGCCCCCTCTTTGGGGTCTGTAGGGGTAGAGGGTTTTTCTTTAGTTGCATTGCTCTGATAGGTGGTTTTGTATTCCTCCACCTTTTTTATGTAAGCCTCAGTTTTGTCCCCCAAAAGAGAATTGTTCTCACAAGGAAAATTCATAGCTTTAGTCTGGGTGTCTTGGGAGAGATTAGTAGTTCTCAACCAGGCAAACCTCCTGAGAGAAATGGCCTAAGCCATAGCCCTGGAGACAGTGTCACTGGCATCTACAGCCATATGGAATTGGTATTTCATGGCTTTTTGGTTTTCCATATATACTTTTTCTGCTCCTCCTCGGAGCAGGCAAGCAGCTCCAGCCTCACCCTTGGAGGGGATTCATCTCTCCGACCAGGCTTCCCCACACTCATCCTACCCGGCCATTCCCCCACAGGTTACCCCCCCATGGCAAGGCCGGTGGTGAGGGGCACTGGCCCCCCCCACCCCTGAAAGCCAACATCCAGATTACCGGAGGTCGGCACGGGCACAGCTGGCCATCATGGAGCCTGCCAGCTCCGTCTTTTTCCTCCAGTTTTATGCCCCTGGGCCCACGAACATGCAGTGGGTGAGGTGACCGTCTTTGCCTCCACGGAGGCAGTCTAACATCCTGGATGTGGGCCCTCCCCAATTTTGAGCAGCACACCTGTGCCAACACCCAGCCACCGCTGGGTGTCAGTCTACAGCGTGCTGCACTGTCCCCCCTTCCCCAAGGAAGGACAGCTGTCGGTGGACGCTCAATCCTTCCTCACCCCGGCCGACCCACGAGTAACCTGAGTCTGTTCCCGAACCTGGGTTGCCGACATGGCGCGAGGTGTGGCGTCCAATGCCTCAACCCTCGGCATCACCGGACCGGCTGTATTTTGTGGCTTTTAAGGCAGTGTTAATAGTTTCTGCCAGTTCGTGAACCACTCTGTCTGCGAGCTGCTGACTGATAGCCAGGACAGAGCTCCAGAGAGCCTTCTGGTACAGAGTTGTGTACGCCATGCAAGTACAGAGGTGAAGCAGCAGTGAGGCTGCGGTGTAAGATTTCTTCACCCATAGCATCTAGTTTTCTGGATTCTTTTTCTGGAAGCTGGGCTGAAGGAGACACCTTTACTTTATCTCAAGCTGCAGCTTGCACTACTCCTTCATGGTCTGGATGTATGTAAAGGTACTCAGCATTAGATTTATCTAGCTGGTACTTTTTCTCTCATTTCTTATCCACCTCTGGTATGGATGTGGGATTCTGAAGTAACTTGAAAGTAGCCCTGCAAAGGGACTTATGAACTGGAAGGAGTAACTTTTTAGGAGGAGGAGGGAAACCCATCATATCTAAAAAAAAAAAAAAAAATCTTCCTCCTCACCTTCCTCAGTGGACTCTTGTATAGAGAGGGCAAGAGTGTCCACCATGTGCTGGACAAAGGAAAAATGTGAGCCATATTCTTGGTCAGGAAATTCGTCAGGTTCTAAAGGCTCAGCCTCCTCTTCATCATCACCCCACTCAAAGAAAATGCCCTGGCCAAGGCCAGGGTCAGAGAGGTAGGTGTAGGAGGACCGGCTGGGGCACCCAGAAGAGAGCCCACAGCCTGAAAAGTTTGATATAGTTGCCAAGCCTTTGCCACTTCCTCTGCAGAGGGAATATCTTGTTGTAACATTGGCATCTCCCTTTGCTTTTCAGTGGGAGGGGCAGTGATATGTTTTTCTTTTTGTTTCTATTTATCAGGCCCTGAATCAGAAATCTGCTGTAAATATCTTTTTTTGGGGTTTGGCTTGGTCATTATTATTTTTATTCAGACTTATTTTCTATGGGGTCCTTGGAGGACCTATCTTTAGACTTTTGATGAGAGGAGGACCCCTCTTCAGAATTTTTTTATAGAGGGGGAGGCAGACTGAAAATCCATGATTTCCAGCCTTGAGGCTGATATTTTTAGTGTTTTGAGCATTATAAAGTAAAGCTCACAGACAGAAAAACAGTGACTGGCCCAAAATATTGAATGAGAATTGCAATCTTGCTTCAAGCGAAGGTTTGAAGAGAGAGCTCTGGGGTACACCTGTCCAGTCAGCGGAGAAATGAGGCTGACTGGAAGTAAAGCAGCACCTACAGGCAGCACTCTCTTACTGCAACCTGACTGGCTAATTCCCTGGCATTATCAGCATAACTCCACCTCTGGGGCAGCCAAACCCAGCTGGCATAACTGCACTAGTCAAGCATACTGAGGGATTATTGGGGTGAGTAATGTTTTTAATGACAGCCCATCTACTGCGGCCCTCCTGGTGTTTGATGTGGAAAAAGTATTTGATAGAGTATATTGGATGTGTTTGAAAATGATGCTTCATAGGTCTGGGCCCTGATTTATCAACTGGGTAGATATTATATATTCCACACCTTCAACTCGAGTTAAAGGGAAACACCCGACTAGCTGGTTCACTCTGAAAGTTGTTCCTTACTGTGAATCTAGCTGATAGAGTGTTTTTTTCCTTCCTGATGCAGTGCAGAAAATGCGATTCAAACTTCTCCAGTGTAAACAAGTGGGACACTCCATGCAGCGTGCACTGTTTATGCAAATCAGCTATCCATACAGTGAAAGCTTATACATGATTCCAAAGACAGTCATGTGGTTACCATGGTTACCAGGTCATAGGTCATGTGAGAGAGGCACCATAAGCATGCAATCATGATCTGGAGACCGTGCCTCAAATGTAGTGGAAGTATACAGTCTCTGCATAATTACAGGGCTTGCTAAATTTAAACCTATCATTTGATTTTTGCTGGTCTGCTGAGTCAGTGTGGACATTCTTTGCAGTGCATATTTAATATAATCATTTACTTATTTTACTTTGTTATTACATTATTGCTGTGTTTGTGACAGACCTCTGTAAATGGTTCACACGAAGTTCAAGGAAGTCAGCATGTGAGTGTATGTATATATGTATGTATTTCTTGGGCAGTTTGATCATTCCTTTGAAGCCATAGAGTTACTTCTCTGGTCAGCTCTGTCTGGTCAGCTCTGTTACTTGTTCTGCATCATCAATTTCTGGATACTGCTTTTTCATTTTTCAGACAGGCAATATCTGGATGCCACACTGTTATTTGTGCATACCTTCACTCCTAGCTGCAGTAATTGATCTTCTGTGGTTGTATGATATTTCGTATTTCAAAACCTCTGTTCAACAAATATAATTGTGTCAACCCTCTTATTATACATTGCCTACTGTGCTGAGATGGCAACTTGTTCAAATCAGACATCTGAAGACAAAAGCAACAGTACTGACAGGGATGCTGAGCAGTTCATTAGGGATGTTCTGCAGAGTGCAAGCTCTGGTTCTCGTGAAATATGCCATTACATATTTGAGCCTCGATGTTCCCATACTGTGGCATCCTCAAATAGCACATGCCAGTCTAGCAGTTCTAGTTATGGTAGTGATCCTCTCTTGCCCAGTCGACTGGATAACGTTGACTGGTGTGCCTGTGCCAAATGGTTGGTCATGCTCACTGTAAGGGAGTGCTTGTGCTGTGATGAAGTATCTCATTAGTCGGGTGAGAAACTGGATGGTGTCCAGTACATAACTGGGCATCCGAATGTCCAAACTGCTTGTTTGGATCCATTTGTTGTGCGTCTTGCTCTGATGACTTTTTGTGCTTACTAAAGGCACCCTCATCCTCCAGACCTAAGAGGTATAGTTCCACTTTTTTTATCTGAACTGACATACATGATTTGTCATGGTGCATCAATCTTTTTTTTTTTTTTTCTTTAGTTATGTCCTGACTTGTGATGGTGATAGTAAATAATCTGTTATGTTTTCTTGGTCAGCTGCCTGTTATGATCAGTCCTCCCAAAAAGTCCAACTGACTCAACGACATCGTACACAGGCCAGCCCGGTGGCGCAGAGGGCTGAGGTGCTGTCAAGTGTCTTACCTCTCACTAAGTCAGTGACCCAAGTTCGGGAACATGCTCGGGTTACTATGGGTTGGGGGGGAGAAGAGGAGGAGAGGGCAAGATAGAATCAAGCAGCCGCCTGACAGCTTTCCTCTCTCGGACTGGGGTGGTGGTCCTTCCTGGCTCTTGCCTGCCACCAGGTGGAGGCCTGGTGGTAGTGCCAATGTTACAGGGAGCTAGATGGATGTCTGGGTGAGTGGAAGGAGGTTGGGGTTCCACAGCATGTGTCCCTTCATGCGCATGCGCTTCTGTGCCATATCACGGCTCTGGGACCTTGGGAGGAAAATGGAGGGGGAACCAGGCTTCATGAAGCCCTGCCTGGGGTGCTGCGACCCATCCTGTTGCTCCACTGGTGAGTGGGGATGCTGGATGAGAATCTCTGGGGAGGGGGAGGATGGTCCTCCCCCTGGCCCTGCTGCAGAGGGAAATCCACAAGGGAACCCTCCAGCCTAGCTGCAGAGAGGCAGCCAGCCGACAGCACACAGAGACAGGGCTGAATAAGCAATCTGGTCAGCCATGGGAGTATAAAAACCATTACATTAACAAAACAAAACGAAAAAAAGACATAGTACTCAAACACAGACTTTGTTGGCAGGAAAGGACCAGTAGTCCCATCTAGTCTTCCCCTTTTCACTGCCTGTTCCAACAACTCTGACCCGTTTTAGTCAGTGGTGTCCCTCTTTCCTCCCTTACATTTACCTGATTTGGCTCTGTGCTTGTCCCACGCAGGCCTGAAGCTCCACACAGTCTTTGCCAGCACCACCTCCTCTGGCAGGCTGTTCCAGTCATGCACCACACTTTCCATGAAGAAGCTGTGCTCACCTCTCTTCTAAACTTCCCACCCTTTAGGGTTATTGCAGCACCCCCATGTTGTAGTGCTTCATTATTTTGAATGACACACACCACATGCACCTTGTTCACCTATGTGAGGTACTTGTAGGTCTCAATCATGCCCCTCACACTATCCTCTCCTCCAGGATGTGCATGGGCAAGAGGCAGAGTGTTGACATGACATGCAAGAGAGGGCTGAGTCTGACGGTTCATGATGGACAGCGTCTGATGCTGAAGGATTGCTTTCCAGCTATTACAAGAAGAAGCACTGTAAACATCATAGGCAAGCAAAAACACGTCCCTGTGAGGTGCAAGAAAAAGGCCTTGTACAATTACAAAAAAAATAAAATAAAAGCAGAGGGAGGAAGAATATTCAGAATAATTACTGAGAAATAGGAGGAAAAGAGGGGAGTTAGGGAGGTAAAACCAGACATATAGCTGCGTATTGCAGAGGGGGTCAAATGCGGCCAAAAGGACTACTTCTGTTATATTTTGCAGAAAAGAAAGAAAGGAGGGTGAATCGCTATGCTGTCTGAGTAGGGGTAGTGTGACCGAGGAGTATGTGCTAAATGCTCATGTCCTTCATGATTACTTTTGATCAGTTTTCACTAGGCGGATGTGGACCCTTTCCAGAGATTGGGGAGGTGTCCTGGTGATGAGGCAGGCAATATTTACAATCAAAAGTGTCTAGAAATGTAGCTGGCCCAGTGGCATGGCAGGATGAGGCATCCATGCCTCCCTGCTGCCACGCCGGTGATCTGGGTCCAGGAACGGACTTGGGTCGCTCCAGGGTAGGGAAGATTGAGTGTCCGTAGGACAGCTCTCTTCCCTTGGGGAGGGGGGGATCCCATGACTCATTGCTCAACTGCCACCTGGAACAATCCAGAGGGCAGCATGTGCGTAGTCTCGCACTTCGGAGAAGGGCCGGCGTACGGAGTGCTGAGGGCGCCTCCGCAGAGGTGGAGCATGCATGCTGCACTCATTGCACGTCCAGCCGAGCCCAGGGAGAAAATCAGGAGGAAAAATGGAGGATAGGCTTCATGAAGCTCTCCCCACTAGAATTGGTGGTCCGCCCAGTCTCGGAGGACTGGCAGAGACTTGAGACAACCGTGTGCTATGGGACACGGCTGATACAGCTGCCCAGTCTGCCAAGGAGTAATAAAAACTTTTATAGGAAAAAATAATCTAGAAATTACTGGCAGCACTAAAGATAGATAATTCTGTGGTACCAAATAGGTTACCTGTAAAGGGGCTTGCATCAGAACTGTCTGAAACATGCTAGGACAATTCACCAGCTCACTACAGATGTGGGTATTTCCGAAGTACTGCAGGGTGGCTAACATACTTCTCTATAATGACTTGACAAGAAACAAGCAGAGCATGACACACCTGTTAGTCTTACCTCTTTTGTAGTGAAGCTACTTTATAAATCAGTGCCTCACAGATGCTTGCTGAAGCAGAAGGAAGATCTGTTTGTGGCCAAGTGGATAGTAAATGGGGTGTGTAACTGGCTAAAAGGGAGGCAGCAGGGGTTTGTGGTAAACGTGGCCAACTCATATTATAGTGATGTTACAAGCATGGTAACAGAGAGATCTGTCCAGGTCCTGGTATTGTTCAATATGTACTTCCCCCACCTATGCCCACAGACTTTCCTAGTGTGGCTTTTTATGCAACACATGCACCATTTCGGTTGCCATCCTCTGTACTGCCTCCACACTGTTAATGTAGTTGCAGAGGTACTGCATGCATAACTGAACACAGTACTCCAGAAGTGGTCTCACTACTGAGTGATACCGCCACGGTGCCACCTCCCTCCTCCTACTACAAACCCCAACAGCAATGCACCCCAACATCCCAGTAGCCTTTCCTACAGTCTTGTGACACTGACCGGCTACCATGAGTTCATCAGCTATCATGACCCTGAGGTCTCTTTCTTGCTTGTGGTTTGTAAGAACCTTTCTCCCCATGTTATACACCAGTCCTGTGTTTCTCATCCCCAGGTATATAACCTTGTACTTTTTGGCATTGAAAATGAGCTGTCCAACCGTACACCACACCCGACTTTCACCCGATCCCTTTGCACTCTCTCCACTCTTCTTCAGTGTACACCCAGTTTCAGATTTTTTAATTTTTTATCATCCACAAACAGGCACATTGTCTACTCCAATTCCCTAAGCAATGTCACTTTTGAAGACATTTGAGAGGATCAATTCCAGCGCTGATCCCTGTGGCACCCCGCTGCTCACTCTCCCATCATCTGAGTGTCTTACATTTCCCACCACACTGTACTGCCTATCCTTCAAGTACTTTTACACCCGACTTAACACTTTCAATCACACCACAGTCTGCTTATTTTCTTACCTATACTCCGGTACTGCACATTGTCGAAGACCTTACTGAACAACTAATGGGCCATATCCACTGCTCTCCATTGAACCACTTCCCTACTCATCCAGTCAAGCAAAACAAGACCTCCCCCCAGTGAAAACATGCTGCTAGTAGTCCTGCAGCCCATTACTGCTAGGTATTCCATAAGTTTCTCCTTCAGTCATGCGTCCAGTTATTTCACCACCATTGATGGGAGACTGACCAGCTGATACTTCACAGTCTACTCCCTGCCTCTGCATTTCAGCAGAGGGACCACATCTGCCCTCCTGCAGTCATCTGGAACTACCCCATCTCCAATGAGGTGCTGAATAGTGTTGCCAGAGTAGCAGCTAGCAATGTGCTCAGTTCTTTTACAAGACTAGTCAATGGGGGAGGCACTGACAAGCAGCAGAAAAATCCCAGCCTCTCCCTACAAAACAGGGTATTAAATGAGAAAAAGACCAAGGTAGAACGGTCAGTGGGGGATGCTGCAACAGAAGGTAAGGCCATCAAAAAATGGAGAGCAATGAGTACCAATGCCCATAGTCTAGGTAACAAGCTTCCTGAATTAGTGGCCTTGATGGAGGAGGAACATCTGGATATCGTGGCAGTCACAGAAACATGGTACACAAAAACCATGACTGGGACGTAAACATACCAGGATACACTATCTACAGGAGGGACAGGGAGGGTAAAAAGAGGAGGAGTAGTTTTACATAAGGGAAGGAATAAAAAGCAACAGAACAAAAGGGTAAACAGGGAGGAGAAGAAGCACTGTGGGTAAATTTGAGACAGGCAATGGCACCACAATCCGCACAGGGTTGTATACAGACCCCTTCTCAGGGGAGGAAATGGACAAGGAAATGATAGAAAGTATACTTAGAATGGCAGAAAAAGGGAGATATTGCTGATGGGTGATCTGAATATGCAGATGTTAACTGGAGGCGCAGTTGCAGCTGCCACTCGAAGAGTGCAGTTATTCTAGATGCCCTACAGGGGCATGCCTTAGACAACTAGTACTGGAGCCCACTGAGAGGGAGCAATATTAGACTTGATACTCTCAAATGGAGATGGAGAGAGGATCACAGATGTAGAAGTGGGTAGCCATCTGGGAACTAGCGACCATCGAACAGTATGGTTCACAATAAACACAGCAATAGAGTCAAGCCATACAAAGACAAAAGTACTGGACTTTAGGAGGGCTGACTTTGCCAAAATGGGTGAGTGCCTAAGGAATGCACTAGCAAATGGGCAGGAAGGAGGGGTGGAAGAACAATGGGGAATAATAAAAACTGCCATCACAGAGGTAACGAGCCTTTGTGTGAAGCAAATAAACAAAACAAGACGATGTAAGAAACCACTATGGTTCTCAAAGGAAGTGGCAGTGAAGGTTCAAGAGAAAAGAAAGCATTCAGGAAGTACAAGGAATCTGCAGGAGCAGGACAGAGAACTGTATCAGTTAAAGCAAAGGAGGCTGGGAAGGCAGTCAGAACAGCAAAGGCCCAAACTGAGGAAAAGATAGCCAACTCAGTTAAGAAGGGGATAAAACCTTTTATAGGTACATCAGGAGCAAAGGAAGACCAAGGGAGGGATAGTGAGGCTTAATAAAGGGGAGGGAGGGTGGGCAGAGGGAGAATGTGAAAAGGCAGAGATACTAAACAAATATTTTGCTCAGTATTTACAAAGGAAGAGGGGAGGTACATAAAACAAACAGTAGTAACACTCTGGATACAGAAGTTGATACCAGCCCATTTACAGAAGAAAGGGTTCTGAAAGACACTCTTGATAGAGAGTTGATCCAGTCCTTTCACAGAAGAAAGGGTCTCGAAGAACTCTTAAAACTGAAGGTGGACAAAGCAATGGGGCCTGATGGGATTCATCCCAGAATTCTAAAGAACTAAGGGTAGAACTAGTGACACCACTGACTACCCTCTTTAACAAATCATGGGAGGATGGGGTGGTACCGAGGACTGGAGGAGGGCAGATGATTCCCTTCACAAAAGTGGGAGCAAGGCAGAAGCAGGAAACTATAGACCTGTTAGTTTAACCTCAGTGATAGGGAAAATGATGGAATCACTTCTAAAGGAAAGAATTGTCGAGTATCTGGAGGCCAGAGAGGCACAGGACCCTAGGCAGCATGGATTCACAGCGTGGAAGGTCATGCCAGATGAATCGATAGATTTCTTTGACTAGGTGACCAAAGTAGTAGATCAGGGAGGGCTGTGGACATGGCCTACCTAGACTTTAGCAAGGCATTTGACACAGTCCCACAAAAGATTAATATATAAGTTAGCCAGCCTGGGAGTGGGTCCCAAGATGACAGCCTGGGTAAAGAATTGGCTGGAGAATAGGACACAGAGAGTAATAGTAAATGGAGTCCACTCAGAAGAAAGGAGGGTTACTAGCGGGGTACCGCAGGGTTCAGTATTAGGACCAGTCCTCTTCAATGTCTTTATAAGCGACATTGCAGAAGGACTGGAAGGAAAAGTATGTCTCTTTGCAGATGACACTAAGATCTGCAACAGAGTTGATGCACAGGGTGGGGTGGAAAGGATGAGAAGGGACTTGGCAAGGTTAGAGGAATGGTCAAATGTATGGCAGCTTAGATTCAATGCTAAGAAGTGCAAGGTAATGCACCTGGAAACAAAAACCCAGGGGAAGAGTACACAATGGGAGGTGAGATACTAACAACAACAAAATGGAAAGGGACCTGGGGTAGTCATATCAGGTGACCTAAAGGTGGGCAAGCAATGTGAGAAGGCAGCAAGGAGGGCTGGGGATACTGGGATGGGGAGAGGCATCACCAGTAGAAAACAGGAAGTTATTATCCTCTGTACAGACAGCTGGTGAGACCCCATCTGAGTACTGTGTGCAGTTCTGGAGACCCAATCTCCGCAAAGACATAGACAGGATGGAAGCTGTCCAGAGGAGGGCAACTAAAATGGTGCAGGGTCTGCACCGGAGGACATATGAAGAGAGACTTAAGGAGCTTAATATGTATAGCCTCGAAAGGAGGGAGAGGGGGGACATGATAGAAACTTTCAAGTACCTCAAGGGAATCAACAAAGTCCAAGAGGGTAGCATCTTTCAAAAAAAGAGGTGCAAGAACAAGAGGGCACAATTTGAAGATGGGGGGGGGCGGCTCAGAGGTAATTTAAGGAAGCATTTTTTCGCAGAGAGGGTTGTGGATGCATGGAATGGCCTTCCGGAGGAGGTTGTGGAGTCAAAATCAGTGGTGGAATTCAAGCATGCATGGGATAGTCATAAGGCAATTCTGGGGGGTGGGGGTAGGAAGAAGTAGGCTGCTGGTTAACTAGGATCTGCAGCTTAACCAGTAGGTAGGGAAATGGGCAGACTGGGTGGGCCAAGCGGTCCTTATCTGCCGTCACATTCTATGTTTCTATGTGTTAAGGAAATGTGCTTCGTCATGTAACTTTGTGACTTTGTACTCGATAGCATACAAATGCCATGTTGTTATAGTGGAACAGCATCATGGTTGAATGTTTTGCACCATTCAATATAGCCTGCCATTTGACTGGTCACCCACAATGACCATTCACAAAACAAACCCATGGCCAATGAGCCCAAATTGACACCTACTGCCAGTCTCCATGAATGTTGCTGATGGCACTTGCATCATCACCTCCTCGGCCATCCGCCTTATGACAGTCATGTACCACTATCATGTCCCATCAATGTCATAGTGTGCCTGACAAAGACATTAGAAGATGGTTTTGCCACATGCAAAGTTCACATAGGCAGGAAGTAGGGGTGATGTGTGTCCTTGTGCTGTGGTTGGTTTATTTGAATTGTGGGTAGTTGGGTACCACTCTAACAGCAAGTCCTGTTACGCATTGTAGAATGTAAGACTGTAGGCCACCATGGTGGCACAGCCGCAGTGCCAAGGCTTGCGATGCCAACAACCCGGGTTCAGGAACAAGCCTGGGTTGTTGCAGGGCTGGCTGGGGGATAATGACTGACTGTCCCACAGGACGTTCTCCTTGGAGGGGGACTCAGCCAATAGCTAAAGGGGGAGGTTCTGATAATGGGAGACTTCAACATGCCAGATACAGATTGGTCAATACCAACAGGAACAGCTGCCAGAACTAGAAACATGGTGGATTCCCTGCAGGGGGAGGGCCTCAAACAACTGGTACAACAACCCAAAAGAGACAGGGCTATCCTAGATCTAGCACTGACTAAAAGGGAAAGGATCACAGATCTCTAAGTAGAAGGTCAGCTGGGGGCCAGTGACCATCACATGGTATGGTTCAATTTGGCTACTACAACTAAATCATCCCATTGCAAGGCAAAAATATGGGATTTCAGAGGAGCTGACTTTGATAAGATGGCCAACAGAGTTAAGCGAGCCCTGGCAAAAAGAAACACAGGTGAGGGGGTACAGGCAAAGTGGGCAAGCATTAAGGATGCCATACTTGAAGCAACAACCCATTGTGTAAGAGAGAAAAGGAAGTGCAAAAGAAGAAGGAAACCACTTTGGTTCTCAAAAACAGTAGCAGAAAAGGTCAGAGCCAAAAGGCTGGCCTTCAGGAAATATAAGGGAACACAGCGGGATAAAAATAGGGAGGCACACCAAACTTCTCTAAGGGAAGCAGGGAAGGCAGTAAGGCAGGCAAAGGCCCAAACCGAGGAAACACTAGCACAAACAGTAAAAGAAGGGGACAAGACTTTCTATAGATACATTAGTGAAAGGAGAAAGTCCAGAGGAGGTATTGCTAAGATCAAAGGAGATAAGGGGGCGTGTGATGAGGAGGACCATGTAAAAGCATATATCCTAAATAGATACTTCTGCTCAGTATTTACTGAAGAGAAAGTAGGGCAGGACCCACAGGTCAGCACCATGGACATGGGGGAGGGAGGTGAGCACTAGTCCCTTCACAAAAGAAAGGGTCCTACAAGAACTTGATAAGCTCAGGGTGGACAAAGCAATGGGACCTGATGGCATACATCCCAGGGTACTAAAGGAGCTAAGGGTGGAACTAGCATAGTCATTATCAGAACTGTTTAGTGAGTCCTGAGCACAGGAGAGGTCCCAGAAGACTGGAGAAGGGCTCATGTGATCCCGCTCCACAAGAATGGTAGCAGGGAGGAGGCAGGAAACTACAGACCAGTCAGTCTTACCTCAATAGTGGTCAAGATTATGGAGGCACTCCTTAAGGAAAGGATAGTGCAACACCTGGAATCCATAAGAGCACAGGATCCAAGACAGCATGGGTTTACAAAAGGGAGGTCCAGTCAAAATAATCTCATAGATTTCTTTGACTAGGTAACCAGAGTGGTGGACCAAGGGGGAGCAGTTGATGTCGCCTACCTTGACTTCAGCAAAGCTTTCAATACTGTTCCACATAGAAGATTGATTAATAAGCTGGGTAGGCTCGAGGTAGGTCAGAAGTTGGTCAACTGGGTGGCAAACTGGTTGACGGGCAGAAAACAGAGAGTGGTGGTAAACAGTATACAGTCAGAAGAAATGCAAGTCACAAGTGGGGTACCTCAGGGATCAGTCCTGGGGCCAATCTTCTTCAATATCTTCATCAGTGACATTGCAGATGGACTGGAGGGTAAGGTTCGTCTGTTTGCAGATGACACCAAGATCTGCAACAGAGTAGATGATCCAGATGGGGTGGTCAGAATGAGAAGAGATCTGGATAAAATAGCAAAATGGTCGGAAGAGTGGCAACTGGGGTTTAATGCAAATGAGTGCACGATCATGCACATAGGGAAGAGAAATCCTAAAGCCACCTCTAGGCTGGGAGTGGAGTTGCTGGCAGTCACAAGGGAAGAAAGCGACTTGGGCGTCATTCATCACAGATGACCTGAAATCATCCAAGCAGACCACTAAAGCAGTAGGTAAGGCTAGGGGGTTGTTAGGGTGTATTAGTAGGGGTATCACAAGTTGGAAGAGGGAGATAATAATCCCTCTTTACAAGACACTGGTTAGGTCCCATCTGGAGTACTGTGTGTGCAGTACTGGAGGCCACACCTTCCCAAGGACATTAACTAAATTGAGGCAGTCCAGAGAAGGGCAACCAAAATGGTGCAGGGACTGCATCAGAAAACATATGAGGACAGATTAACGGAGCTCTATATGTATACCCTAGAGCAAAGGAGGGAGAGAGGTGATATGATCGAAACATTCAAACACCTTTAGGGCATTAAAAAGGTGAAAGAGTCTAACATGTTTCAATATAAGAAAAATAGCAGGATAAGAGGACACATCATGAGATTAGAGGGAGGCCGATTAAGGGGTAATGTGAGGAAGTTCTTTTTCACAGAAAGGGTGGTGGATGCATGTAACGTCCTACCTCAGGAAGTGGTGGATATGAATACAGTGCAGGGCTTCAAACAGGCATGGGATAGGCATAAGGAAGCAATACAGACGAGTATGAATAGACAGGCCATTGACAGAGCAAAGGCTGATGACACATTTATATGGTAGAAAAAGAAATGGGCAGACTGGATGGGCCTTGTGGTCCTTATCTGCCATCAACTTCTATGTTTCTATGAATCAGTGTTGCCCCATGACCACCACCTGTGTGACCACATGTGGCGGTGCAGGCAAAATGAGGAATTAAAGCTTAGGGATGGCCAGTTGGCTTGATGAGCACTCAGGCCTTGCGTAAGCATGACCATCAGCCAGCATCCCGGGGGGGGGCAGAAAAAGCAACTGTCCACCATGGTAGCTACATGGCAAATCACGGACCACACACCCTGCCAACCCAGGATCACTCCAAGAGCACTAGGACTAGCCTATTTGAGGCACCTTGTCCAACCAAAGGACCTCCACTGTAGGGAGGGCATACCATGGGGCACATTCCTGGAGACAAGGTAAGTGCTGCGAGAAGGCAGAGATGACAGGGTTGTGGCTGCTTGGAGCACTGAGGACTGCCACCTGCTGAGGGGGAGTAAAATAGGAATTAAAAAAAAATAAAGATTGTGGTGGTGGATCACTACAAAACAAGGATACATAGTATGTTGCAGACAGTGCCATTGTGGTGTAGGGGAACAGTATACCTCCATGGCATATTGTATGGTGTAAAAGAAGTCAATGGGTGTGGGTGTCACTATATAACAAGGCCATATATTATGGTGTACACCTGTCCATGGGGGTCAACCACTATACCACCAATGCATATTATATGGTGTAAATCTGGTCACATGGGAGAACAGTGTACCACCAGGCCATATGGTATGATGCACACAGGCGCACTGTGGGTGGACTTTATACCAATAGTTAATACTGTATGCTGTAAACATGCTCATGTTGGGTCATTTTCATGGTTCTGCTGAATACAGCCAACAGTGGACATTCTGGTATCCCTTTTGCAGCAGCAGTATCACAGTTGTGCCCTCCGCATCTACCTTCTGTGTCTGTGCAGCGTCCATCAATTCAGCGCTGCACCACCATTGCACATTAATCATTCTGCAATTGCTGTTCCCGAGAGCGCTAGCCATCTGAATATGGATCACAGCATGTTCTTGGGAAGCACAGCTGTAGCTATCATGACAATGTCAACATAATCAAATGTATGAATCTATGCAATCCCCAATCCCCGTGTAAATCCCTGCGTGACTACAGTCTTGCTCCACTGATCACACCACCAACTTCCAGCATAACAATGGAACAGAGAGGTGTGAGCATAGCAGTAATATTAACATTTTTACTGCATGTTTACACTTTTTTTTTTAGAGGAATGCAATTGTCCAACTAGATACAGTACACACACTGGGTTAATGATATTTTAGGACGCAAGATTCATAGAGTTATTCTAGCACGTGTGGTGACTGCCATTCAGAACCAATGGCCAGAGGAGAATGGTGTATACAAAGGATTCTATGAGGCTAATGAACAAGTCGATGAAGTGTGGATGCAATAATTCCTGAAGGACTTTTAAGAACATTAGTGCATGCTGACAACTGCTTATTGCCAATCACAGTCTGCATAATTGGCATAACCTCTTGACCAAGACCATGTACTGTACTGTTTGTTTGTTGTGATGTATTGCTGTCTTGATGAGGTGCCTTTGTAAACGAGTCTGACTCAAAGGTCTGTAAACCGATGATCTAATAAATAAATAAGTTTCAGTACGTAAGCATTCACATTTTTATTCATAAAAACTTGATGTTAACAGTCGGCAGTTTATTTGTGCCAAAGTTATTGTTATATGGCAATGCGGATGTTTATTTGGTTAGATTTCAAACTTTCAAGAGAACGCATTTCATCAGTGTTTCTGTTAATCTCATTATGTACGTTGCAGAAAAGTGTAAGATACAGGACATCAATGTATCTCCCATTATCAGTGATATGTACTGTTTTGTGACGCATGCACCGAAGTGATGGAACTAACAGTCATGCTGTGTCAGCTGATCGAATAATGAAAATCCTTTGCAGGACACATTACAGAATGTCACACAGCATGAGCCGATGGATTACATGTGTGATTATAAAAGGTATATGCCCCGCACAGCAAGTCAACAGTGACTGACACTACAGCGACAACAGCGCCAAGTCGCTGTAGTGCTGGCGCTGGACCCAAGCACTGTTTTCTGGGGGTCTTGCACCCCCTCCCCTAATCAGCTCTGACTTGGAGTTGATTATTTTAATTGGAAGGAGTGCGGGGGGCACAGCCCCCACTTGAGGGTTCGGGGCAAAGCCCCCAAGAAAAATATGGAGGCAGTGAATACTTTTATGCTGACCGCAAATGCGGTCGACATTAAGGTGTCACTGTAACGGCAGTCAACAAACTTTTTGTCGAGCTGCCATCGTAGATCCATTATAAAACTAACATATTATATATCTGGTATGTTGACATGTTGTAAGTGATGTAGCTTATCGACAAAGTACATGTTAACTAAAAATAAAAAATAAACATTTTATTGAATGCATACCTCTGTGAATATTTTTTTAAGTTGCACTTTATGCACCCTGATTTCCAGCCCTCCTGCTTCTTAGGACCTCCACAACCCCTTGCCTTCCACAGTCATGGTCACCTACCTCCATTGATCCTTCACTTGCACCCAGAAAGGGTTGGGATAGGGAAACCCCCCCCCCAAGACCTGTGGTTCTGTCAGGTGCTGCTGTGCTGGGTAGGTGGGAGACCAGGATATACTGGTGCCATTGTTGTGGAAGTGTTTGTGTTGTGGTATTTTTGTCCCATGTTTTTGACTCCTGGGACGTTGCATGCAGTGATGGCAAGGCGTCTGCATACACACTGTATAGGCATCTGCACACCGATATCTGCAACGTCCCCCCTCTATCCTCCATCTCCACCTGCACTGCCACTTGCAGTCACCCAGGTGGCAGTATCGCTGCAGATAACGAAGCCCTCCCTCATCGGAGGGGGAGAGCATCCTCTGGGGCGGTCAATATTCTGCCACCACAGCCAGCTCCCAATGACCTGAGCTCATTCCCAAACTCTGGTTGCCAGTGTTGCATGTGGTAGCGCTAACTCTGTGCCGACAGACCAGCCCCCACCGAATGTTTTTTTTCAAAGTCAAAATACTTAACACATAACTATCATGGTTTAATGGTAGTCAGCATATGCTCATATATTGACAGACACTATGTAAGATGTACTGTACTTTCATTATGTGTTTGTCATAATAATGAAAACCAAAGCTGGGCCATTGGCACTGCATTAGTGGTACCACTAGCGACTTCGCCAGCCCATGTCTGGGAACCACCCAGAGTTGTTGGAGGTCCGGCCAGGTAAGGAGGAACCCACGTACCAGAGGATGCTCTTCTTCTTGGGGAGGGAGGGAGTGCTGCCAGTCTCCACTGTGCTATCACCACTTGGGTTACCCCAGGTGGTGGTGCAACTGGGAGCTGCAGAATGATAGGAGGGAAGATGCCGACTGCCTCAGTGAGCACTGTCACACAGCAGCATGACCACAGGCGCTCACATGTGCTGGGTCATGTCTTGATGGTGTTGGAGAAAAAACTGAAAATAGAGGGCAAGCAGGAGGATGACAGCTCCATTCTGCATGCCCCCCCCCGTGCCAACCGTGGCATACACTACCGAACCAAGCTTTAAATACCATTGTGGGTACAGTGCCACCCTATGACGGCCGTGTCCTGGGGGCAAGCCAGGGAGGAACAGGCAGTGGTGGTACATGCAAGGGAAGGCAGACGATGGTGCTTGTGACAGAAGCGCGGCAGATGTGGGCAGCCTTGGTGAAAGTGGTGAAAAGCATAGTACATTACAAAAAAAGAACAATGAAAACCACATGGAATACAGCGGTACCACATGACAAGGAAATGTAACAATTTATTAACAGTTAATGAATTTCTTCATAAATCTATGCATTATTTGGCTCAGCCAGACGATGAATGATGTGCTGTCACACAGTCATTTGCTGTATGCTCTATGAACCTTTTCGTAAATGTTAAATACTATTTATTTATTAAAGCGTTTCACTAGGAAAAAACATACTGAGCACAAAATAGCTAGTTTCCAGATATGTCCTGGGGAAAAGGGGAGAGGGAAAGCATAAGAGCATTCTAAAACGATACATACAATTGCACAGGCTGACATACAGAGAAATATAATGAGTACAGATGTGGATTAAACATGCAGAATGTAACAGAAATTTTAATAACTTTATCTCCAATTGTCAACAAATTACATCAGTCAATATACATTCAGCTGCATCAGTGATGTGCCCGTCGACACACAACAAAGATATTATACATTCATCTGATCATCAATTAATATGTATGAAAGGCAAAAGCATACTAAAATATATGCAAGTTGTAGGTAACATTGAGATCACTGTGTTCACTGAGATAACTGTTGATCTGAAATCATGGTTGAAGATACCAAGGATATATAGTGCAAAACAGGGAGAGCGCAGCAATGCGGACAAAGCCAAACATGACATCCCAAAAGGTTATCATGAGATGTCTTCACTGTTGAGGAAGAGGAACACAACCCACTATTTAGCAACAGCAACAAAAGAGTGTGTGGTGCTGTCACAATTACATTTTTTTTTTACTTTATGTTTATTGTATTATGCAATAAAACATACAATTATAAATTCCATGTTAGAAAATTACAAGTACAGTATATATGTCACAGTGAGGATGCCACCCCTCTTAATACACTCAATTGACCATCCATAACATTGTGATACATTCATGGAGGGAATATCTGTAAATAAATCTATATGTATGTACATTTTAAGCTGTATCCAAGCCCATGAGCTGCATGGTTTTTACTAAAACATATTGAGCAGAATAATATTTTCACTATCCACCTAACCAGTAAGTGGGATATACACCATGCTATCTAACGTTATACACAGATTGTGTTCATTAAAATGGGATTTTACTGTTATCTAGACAATTCACAAATCAACAATTAAGCCTTTTAACTCAGCAAGCCTGTAGTTCTAAACCCTATACTGGCAACTATGAGTAAACCCCTCATTAAGTATAGAGGTTATCCAAATTTCTTAAAAATTTTAACAAAGCTAAACATTGCCCCTAGAACAAAACTATGACAAGTTACAATCATGCAGCCTTTAATTATTAAAGTATCTCAGTGAGACCAAGGAAGATGACCATTAATTAGAGCAGTGTTTAACTAAATAAAATCCTTAGCACTTTGCCGTCTAAAACTGTAACATAAACGTCACTAATACGTCCCAGGAACCTATGTCGACATGTAGCAAATAAATATTACAAAGCAAATAAGGAGAGTTACAATTTCTGATAATCCAAAAGAGAAGTATGCAACACTTCCCCCAATTTGCAATGTCCCGTTAACTCAAAGTTCAAAATGAGGAATTGCAGAATTTAAATCATCAGCATCTCTGGTCTGACTATGCAAGGGTGGAAAAACTCAGCACTACTCTTTATAGAAACAAGTCCCTTCAAATTTCGTCTTCCTCTTCATCTGATGATTGGTCCTCTTGATCTGTTGCTCTGGTTA
This sequence comes from Neoceratodus forsteri, assembly GCA_016271365.2. Lineage (NCBI taxonomy): Eukaryota > Metazoa > Chordata > Ceratodontiformes > Ceratodontidae > Neoceratodus > Neoceratodus forsteri. The sequence goes on from CM028134.1 coordinate 185,256,045, forward strand.
TTGGCACCACGCTCCTTTGACACCACTTTAAGGCTTCTGCTGGCTCAGTGACAATATAGATTTTCCCTTTATAGGGAATCCGGAGTCGAGATGGAAATAGTATTCCGTGTGGGATGCGGGCCTCTCTAAGCATCGCCTGAACCCCATCAAATTTTTTCCACTTTTGCCTCGTAGCAAAGCTGATGTTGGGATAAAGGTGGATCTGTTGCCCATCGTAAAGTAGTGTTCCTTTCTGCCTTGCCATCGCTAACAAAAAGTCCCGGGAGCCTATTTCATCCGTCACCATCACAATGGTACGTGGGGCCTCCGGATTATCCTGATGGCCTCGATAAGTGATCCTATACGCCTTCTATAGAGATTTAGCTTTGTGGGATACTTCTTCTCCCAACTGTTGTACCAACCTCTCTTGCAGGAATAATATCAGATGGTCTCCCTCAGACTCCTTGGGTATTCCTATTATTTGGATATTTGCCGCCCTTATCTGGTTTTCCAGAGTCTCGAGTCAGTTTTTAGATGGGTACTCTCCTTGATTACCATAGTTACAGCCCCCATTGCCACATCAGCTCTTTTTGAAGATTCCATGGTGACGGTTTGGATGTTCTCGACTGTGGTTTCCAGTGTTGCCACTCTGTTTGTTAAACCATCAAATTTATCGGAGAGGCCAGCCACCACAGTAATTAGTCTGTTGATTTTCATCCCCAGGGTCTGTAAAGTTTCTTCCCCCGGCTCGGATAAGTGATCTTCAACGCGGCCCTGTACTGACCTCATGGTGGGAGCGTTTTCGGACTTAGCTCCTGTTCCGTGCTGCTGATCTTTCTTAGCATTACTCATAATAATCTTGAAGGATTCTGTATTTGTTTAGCGTATTTTTTTGTTCTCAGTTTGATAAAAAAGTAACATTTTAGGCTTGTTATATTAGTTTCAAATACTGTGTCTGTCTAGGTAGCAGCCATCTTGCCCGGCTCCACAGCCCCCAAATTACATTTTATGTGAAATGTCCATGGATGAACTTGAAGTTCTGGTGGGCAATTGTATTGCAACACACAGGAGACATAAAATGTAACAGAATGAATAACGTTACTAAATTCACAGGATGCCAGCAGTCCAGAGGAAGCAAAGTTATATGCTGCATGTATTGCTCAAAAAGTAAGATGAGAACAGAGTGAATGACTGCAACTATACATCATCTAACAGAGTAAAGCAAGGGGTAACATGATACAGACCTATTAGTACCTTGTAGGCACAAACCAGGTGCAGGACTGCAGTCTCTAGGAAGTGTGCAACATCACCATGACAACAGGGAAGCTGGGGATGTTGCAGAGTCAATGGAGTTTACAAGGGTTTAAAGCCTGCACAGTACCACGTCTGGGGACACAGTGTCTACAAAGTGGTCATTTTATTTGTAGAATTGATAGCTTTCTACTTATTATGTTTTTATAACATTATAAAAATGGAATACAACACAGCATAACTACAGTTGATTGTAACAGTACAATATGCATTTGCATAATTTGCTTCCCAAAATGACAGTGGCTTTGCAAACATGCTGCTGGTCACGTTGCTGTGGCAACCACTGTGTATTAATCCATGGTTGTGCATTTATCACCACATCATGGTACCGTGAGATTACCAACTGCTAACATAAAATGCCCTTTATAGTTGTCTGGGAAGTAGTGGTACAGGCACACAAAATTTCCATTGCGTAAGGAACAGTGTCACTGTTTCACAGAAAACTATTTACTTTCAAAGCGAGTAGAGTGATTCTGTACCAACTCATCTGTTGCAGGCTATTTCACTGGAGCAATGCTGGACGGTAAGTCTGGAACATGCAATATTTCCACAGATGTCAATATTCCATCCTTAAACTTAACAACATCCTCAAGCATTTCAGCTGCATAGCGGTCCGTAGTCTTCTCCTTAACCTTTTTCACCACCCACTGTTTTGTTTGTTTGGAGAAAGCAAAGCGATGTTGTTTCTTTCCCTTGTTTTTCCCTCTCTTAATGAAAGCCTGCTCCAGATTACAGTTCTCAGAGTAGTCTAACATTGCCAACTGCGTTCTTTCTGTCATTCCAAGATAACTGAAGTGTTGTGTTTTAGGACAATACCTAGCAATGAATTGAATACTTCACAGGAAAGCTGTCATAAATGGAAGGTCCCCACCCCCCCGAAGCCTTACCCCGATTAGGCTTTTTGCAAGGAGAAACTTTTTTTTTTTTTTAAGTATTCTAACTTACTTTATTATTTTTTTTTCTCTCCTCCTCCTCAGACTCCAGCTTGCTTTCTTCCCGGGATTTACCTCTTTCCAACAGAATTCACCCTGGATTGCCCCTCAGGGCAGAAGCCATTGGGGGAATCCCCTCTTAACTCTCTGAATGGTGCCACAGAGTTCTACTGGTGGCAGAGTGCCTCGTTAGCTTTGTGGAGCATTCGGGGGGAACGGGGCATCATCCTGCCACAGCCGGAGTCCCGTTTTTCCTTGTTCTCTTGGGAGGTGTGGTGAGAAATGATGTGAGGGCACAAGTGTCCACATCTGGCACACCGCCCAGAACTGCTATGCCTCGGCTGTGATGGCCCCGGCCTCCACCAGGGGTCGGTCAAGCGCCAAGTGCTTCCCCACTCCCCCCCCCCCAGAGGAGGAGGAGGAGAGCAATTCGTCGGATGCTCAATCCTCCTCCCCCTGGCCAACCCCGATGGCCCAAGATCGCACCCGATCCCAGGTTGCCGGCGTGGCGGCATGTAAGACATGATGCCTCAACCTTCCGCACCACTGGGCAGGCTCAACTTACTATATTTTAATGTTGTAAAGTCAGTGATTCCGCAGCATGGTGGATGCCGCGTGGTTCCATTTCGCATGAAAATGCGGTGTCGCACCACTTGCCTCAGTACAAGTGTACTGAGGCAAGCGGTGTGGCGCCATATTTTCACATGACATGGAACTGCGCAGCCTCCACCACGTTTCAGAATCACAGACTTTACAACATTAAAGTAAGTCAGAATACTTTAAAAAATGTTTCTCCTTGCTAAAAACCTAATAGGGAGATAAGGCTTTGGGGGTGGGGACCCTCCATTTATGACAGCTTTCCTTTAAGGTTTCCTGTGTGGAAAAATGTGGTAATTTTTGCAATGTCCTTCAGTAGATCCCTGACTATGCTTCTGAGTGCCTCGTGCACAGGTTCCCTCTTACAAAGCCAAGTTGTTTCCCTTGTTCCCTTTCCTTGTCCTGTGTTAGTGTTTCATAATTACACTTCCTATTACCAGTCCGACCTCCCACATGTGGATATTAGGAGTGTGGTCTAACATGGTACATGGATATCCACTTCTCCCAGAGCACCATAGTATTCTCACCACATCTCGAAGCTGATCACCAGAAGTGGTCCAGTATTGAGCGAATCCATTCAATGAGTGACTCACACTGCTTTCGTTTTGATTTAGCCACCAATTTCTTCACTACTGATTTAGAGACGTGCCACACATCAAACTGATGTTCCAAGCCTTGAAACTGTGTACCCTTTGCCATCAAACTGGTGATCTGTAGATGTCGGTCACTAGCAACAGTTGTTACCTTCAGTTCACCATCTAAGATGTTCTGTAGACTATGTATGAAACCTTCCTTTTCCATGACATTTGAGTTAGCTACTTCTGATACTTGAATGAAGGATGACTAAGATTTGGTTATTGTCCATGTCCATGCTGGTATATGTACAGTACTTAATGCTGTGTCCAGGTGAGTTGCATCTTTGATCGCCTAGCACTGTAATCTTCTTGTCTGACACTGACTTCCAAAATATGTTCTTCTGCTTAATCCAAGAGTTGTTTATTACCGGGAGAATATATATACGTTGTATTCTGTTGTACTGAGACTGGGCACATATATTTATTCCAAAAAAAGGAACAATTGAGCAACATACGCATATGTGTTGCTGCTGAACAGAATGCATGCACCAAGCAGTACGTTACTACTGTCTTCAACTTTTGACTCTGAAAGTGATTTGGACTTTGATTTAGAACTGGAATACATGTGGTCCTTAAACACACACTTTCTGGTGTCCCTGGCCACTGACAGCAGAAATCACATGTTTCAGTCAAACACTGGATGGTAATTAAGCATGAATTGACATTCTTCTTCCCCAATACTGGTTGACAATTGACATCTGCTTCTCCGAAATAATCCATGTTCTGTAAAATAAATGGTATAACTGTACATTTGCATTCAACAATGAAATAACTAAATCATAATTCAAACATCTACCACGTATCATTTTGTCCAAATCTCATTTTGCCTTTGTTGCCATGTAACATGAGTTTATAGTGTATGGGAGAACGTTGCTACTGATGGAAATTAGTTAGTGGAATCAGCTTGTTGTGCTGCAGTAGCTATGTCACGATCATGTTGTGCTGCACCAGCTACACCACTACTGCAGCACAACAAGACAGAACGCCATTACGCATGCTTGTTCCTGAACCCATCTCAATGAAGTGGCCATGGTGGTAAAAGCTCGCTCAGTAAGTGATTGACGATGGAAAAAAAAAAACACTCAGTTTTTTATTTTTTGTTTTATACAGTAAGAGTACCTTTTGGACAATGCCGATGGCACCCTCAGTTACTGCTTGCACCAGATAAGACGTTTCTGTTTTATTTATGTGTTTAGAAATTTTGGTTACTTCAGCAGTGAAAAAGCACACTCAAACATAAACTTACAAGAAACGGACTCAGTCTAAACCAAAATGAGTCGCATTCATCAGCTGATGATTTCTTCCCTTTTTTCTTGTTTTATTTTAGTTGTAATACCTGCCCATACAGTATAAAAGATTGTGTATGAGCAGGTATACACAGACAAGGCTGTGCTTGAACCTCAAGGTTTCCTTGGTAACAGGAGACCTCTTGAGCTGTGCTCTTGAGGTGTCCTGTTACCAAGGAAACCTCTCGATTCAAGCACAGCCTTGTTGTGTATACCTGATCCATACACAATCCTCTATATGCCATGTAGAACAAGTGTTTTCTGTGATGGACATGAACAGTGACTAAAATAACAGCATATACTACAAATGATGTCGGAATATGTCTTCAGTCCTGAGAAATTCCATAGCTGCAGTGCATGGTACTGCTTTTAGAAGCTCAGACCAGATGTGTGGCACTTAAGAATGTGCTAAGTAACCGGCCCGGTGGCGCTGAGGGTTGAGGCATTGGACGCCACACCTCGCGCCACACCGGTGACCTGGGTTCGGGAATGAGCCCGGGTCAACGGGGTCGTCAGGGGAGGGAGAGGATTGAGCATCCCATGGACAGCTCTCCTCTCCCGGGGGCAGGCTGGGGTTTGTCCCGCGCACCAGCGGCTCCCGGTGGAGATCAGGGGCACTGCAGTGTGCAGACAGCACGTGACCGCGTGGCTGACGTCAGCAGGGTTGCCGTGCGCATGATGTCGAGGATGCCCACGTTAAGGAGAGGAGGAAGCAAGGAGAAAAAAGGAAAAACCTGGTTCCAGGGGTAGGCGACGGCACCAATCCCCCATGCCCACAACTGGGTCCGACTCTGCCGACCTTCACAGATCCTCCGCCCAAGGCCCACGTCCGCAGCTGGAGTCTATGTTGTAAGAGTGCCCAAGGTAGGAGGGGCAGCCCCACCCCGGAGGGGTTAAGCTGGGGGTGCTAGCTGCGAGGCGGGGAGTGGAAGGTACGGTTGGAGGGGACTTCAGGCAGGGCAGGAGTATGGTTGGATGCCTGAGAGAGGCTCCTGGAACTGTGACCGGAAGAAAGAAAGTTGGAAAAAAAAAAAAAAAAAGAATGTGCTAAGTACAGCACTGTTCGACTACATTTTCAAACCGAGAGACACTATGAATAGCAAAAATAGGATTGTTAGCATGGAAAACAGCTAAATAACACTGATACTGCATGTCACTGCCAGTGATAGGATGGAAAAGGGTAGCGTATGTTTTTTTGGGGGGCAAATATAAGGCAGTGAGCAAGGTCTGGCAGGACAATGGAAATTGTGTGGGGCCTGAGAGAAGTCAGCTAGTGATGGCCAGCAAGTCACTGTCACCATTGGTGGGTGGTCAGGAGAGGGTAGCCTGTGTTTGGAGAGGTGCTGAACATAAAGCATTGGGCAAGGTCCGGCAGGACAATGGAAATGGGGGGGGGTGAAATGGAGGAAAGTCAGCTGGTGATGTGCAGCAGGTCACTGTCATTGTCAATGGCAGGTTGAGAAACGGCAGCCTGTATTTGGGGGGGGGGGCAAATGTAAGAAGGTGGGCAACGTCCGGAAGGACAATGGAAGCTGGGTGTGGGATGAGGGAAGTCAGCTGGTGATGTCCTGGAGGTCACTGTCACTGTCGGTGGGAGGTCAGGACAGGGTAGCCTGTGCTTGGGGAGGTGCTGAACATAAGGCAATGGGCAAGGTCTGGCAGGACAATGGAAAAGGGAGGGGAAGGCGCCACGCCAGCAACCCGGGTTTGGGAGCAAGCCGGGTTGCTGGGGGTCAGCAGGGGAAGGAGAGGATAGAGCATCCGGAGGACAGCTCTCCTCTCCCGGGGAGGGACAGGGGTCCTGGATCGGTGCTCTGCTGATCTTTGGTGGAGGCTGGAGATACAGCAGACACTGCGGAGGAGAGAAAGGAGTAGGGGAGTGGCAGACATCGGATATGCCTTGACGTCAGGGCACCATCCATTCCCCGAGAAAAACAGGGAAAATGCTTCTCGGCTCGGGCGGAGACGGAGCACCAGGAGCTTGCCCCTGATTTGCGGCCGCCCACCCGGCATCCTCCTGACTGATGTTACTGCTGTGTCAGGGCATTGGGGCCCACCCTGTCCCTGCCCGAGGGGTATAACCGAGGCTACATGGGTGACGGAGGATGGCCAGGTAGGGTGTGCCGTAGGGGGATGACTCCATGTGCTCCCGAGGAAGACCAGAGCTGAGGGGGCGAAAGGAGGTATAAATAGAAAAATAATAAAAAAAAAAAAAAAAAGAAAGGGAGGGAAGTCAGCTGGTGGCGTCCAGCAGTTCACTGTCTGCAGTCAGTGAGAGGTCGGGAGAGGCAGCCTGTGTTTGAGGTCAAACATAAGGCAGCAGGCAAGATGACAGGACAATGGAAATTTGGGGGGATGAGGGAAGTCAAGCTAGTGATGTCCAGCAGGTCACTGTCCCTGTCGATCAGTTGTTGGGAGAGGGCAGCCTGTGTTTGGGGGACGAACATAAGGCTGCAGACAAGTTCTAGCAGGACAACGGAAACTGGGTTGGGGATGAGGGAAGTCAGCTGCTGATGTTCAGCAGCTCACTGTCACTGGGAAGTCGGGGGAGGGTAGCCTGTGTTTGGGGTGGGGGGCCCAAACATAAGACAGCAGGCATGGTCTGCCAGGACAATAGAAACTGTATGGGGGATGAGGAAAATCAGTTGGTGACGTCCAGCAGTTCATAGTCACTGTCGGTGAGAGGTCAGGAGAGGGTAGCTTGTGTTAGAGGGTCAAACATAAGGCAGTGGATAAGATCTGACAGGACAATGGAATTTGGAGGGATGAGGGAAGTCAAGCTGGTGATGTCCAGCAGGTCACTGTCCCTGTCGATGAGCAGTCGGGAGAGGGTAGCCTGTGTTTGGGGGCGAACGTAGGGCAGCAGACAAGTTCCGCAGGACAATGGAAACTGTGTGAGGGATGAAGGAAGTCAGCTGGTGATGTCCAGCAGGTCACTGTCAGTGGGACGTCAAGAGAGGGTAGCCTATGTTTGGGGGTGGCGGAACGAAAGGCAGCGCGCATGGTCTGGCAGAACAATGGAAATTGTGTGGGGGATGAGGAACGTCAGCCAGTGATGTCCAGCATGTCACTGTCTCTGTAAGTGGGAGGTCAGGAGAGGGTAGGCGCTGTCTGGGGGGGGGGTGAGCTAGAGCTGGGCGAAATTAACAAATTCCAAATTCGTGGCATTTTCACAAAATTCCATGAAATTCGGAAAATGTTTTGGAATTTTCTAAAATTCTCTAACTGGCTATAATTCGGTCAGCATTTCAGCTAAAGGTCTGAAATTTGGCAAGCTTATTATCTGGTAAGTGCCCTAAAAGTGTGTCTAGTTGCATAACATTTGGATGAAGGATTGAGAAGTTACAGGGGCTTATAGTCTGGCAATTTAATTTAATATTCATGTGAATATTTCTGAAAATATTTCTATGCTTACAACTTAGCCACCTTTGGAGCTAGATAACTGAAAACTTAGATGCATACTTTCTTGGAAGACTCATATAAACTGCTAAACAGAGAAGAACTGTTTATGTAAATTGTAAGTTTTAGCTATGACCTGCCTCTTGGCATGACTTCCTGGGCTCGATTCCGAACCCGAGCCATCAGCATGGCAGCATGATGCTGTGATGCTGGGCCATGGGGGTTCCATAAAGCCTTAATTTAGGGTCAATGACCCTAACAACATTGGTGATATTCCATTCTCTAGCTTTAACCTTATAGGGGCTTAAAATTAAGCAGTTTACGTAATTGCGAAATGTTATTTTAAAATTTCTGAACGTTTGGATGCTTATAACTCAGTCACCTTTAATGATAAAGATCCAAAACTTGGCACACATATGTATGGGCAATGGTAAAGTCACCATACCAAATCAGGTGCAATTTGGACAAACACTTTTAGTTTCTGTAGTAAACTGTAATTTTAAAATTTCCCCAACGTTTGGAGGCTTATAACTCAGTTATCTTTTAAAGATAGAGATCTGGGGGGTGTGGCTTGCCTAAGCAGAAGATGGCAGCTTAATCTTATACCTCCTGGAGAACTGTGGAATCAAACCTCATCCATCCACTTTCAGACCGTTCCTCTTATACCAACCTTGAAGATCTAACAATCAACAATGCTCTGCTAATATGCTGCAAGTTATTCCGATCTTCTAAACTACTTAAACTTGATTTCTTATCACCTCTCAGAGCTGGGCCTACATAACCATCGACATGGCAGATTCCCTTACTCAATCCAGCTCACTTGCTAGAGTAGAAGCAATGTTTTCAAAAATAGTTTCAGACATCAATGATCTAAAAATAACGTCTGAACAAACTGCGACTACATTGGAATCCTTTGATACACGAATTACATCTCGCGAAACAAAATCTGTTCAAAATAATGAAGCTATTCAAAATCTACAAGCTACTATCAGAGATCAAGACCGCACTATTAAATCCTTACAGTACAAACTGGATGACATTGAAAATCGCAACCGCAGAAATAACCTGCGCTTTTTCGGTTTTCGAGAGGGGTCGGAACTTGGAGATACAACAGCTTTATTACTACATGTCCTCCCTGCAATGTTAAAATTACCTCAAGATACACAACTGATAATTGAGCGTTCCCACCACTCTCTCGGACCCAGGCCTGCACAAGATCAAAGATCCAGCCCTATCATAGCCAGATTCTTGAACTTTGTGCATACAGAGCTTGGCTTGAGACGTGCCAGAGAAATAGGAATTTTGATGTGGCAGGATTTCAAAATCTCTATCTACCGGGATTTTTCTAAGGAGCTAACTGTGAAAAGGAATGAGTATAATCGCCTGAAAATTTGACTACATCAGAGACAGATAAAATTTGCCCTTCGCTATCCCTCTACAATGCGTCTTTTCTTGGGGTCTGGTTTCAAAGATTTTAGTACTCCAGGTGCTCTCGCAGCCTTCCTAAATAACTCAACAGCCTCTCCTACCTCTGAAAGTTCTGCTGCAGCTGGCCATGATTCTACTGGAGACGACCAAGTCCGATCCGATGACACTGAGGTGCAGAGTGGCTGAGAAATGCGATCCAAATGGTTGACCCTAAGCCAACAATACCTGAAGTTCCTCTGCCACGACAATCCACCAGAATTAAAGATGAAGTTTCCCTTAAATCTTGCATTACCTATCATTCTTGCTGCTCTACTGATGCTCCATCTGGTCCGAATACTTCAGTGCAAATCGATCCTTCTATCCCTCTCTGCAATAAATTTGCTCCCCTGTCAGATGAGTTGCATTCGTCACGGGAAGATATTAGCTCACAAACTGTGGACGATCAAGTTGCAGAGTCTGCCACAACCCTGCAAGGCAATATTTCTGCTGACTCGTCATGGGCAGAGGTTACTGCCAGTTCTCCTCTAAAAGTACTTGAACCACCAAAAAAGAAACGTAGAGCTAAATCCAGGCTTAAGACATCTACTGCATCAAGGGACTCATACAAATCAATGGTGACCTGAATACTGATGTATTTTTTCTCAATTTATTCAGCTTCTCTCTGGCGACAAGATATGTCTTAAAATTCTGTGCTATATGAGATCTAACCTTTTCTAAATTGCCACTATGTTCACTGTACAGCCTTTATTACCGAAACACTGTCGCATCCAGCAGGTTGCGATTCCAGAAGGCTGTACATCGCGGTTGAAAATCATACATAATAACCCCTGGAACCTAAAATGTTTTTTTTTTTTTTTTTTTTACAAAGATAAAGTATTCCTGTGCAATAGCAAGTATATCTTGTCTATACCCATGTTCTTAATCTAATTTTACAACCACTTTTTTAACATCCTTTATTTACAATATAGTGCTAAATCAAAATGCTAACTGCCTTTATGTCCCAGTAATGAAAATCTTATAGTTCATTGCCCTTCACACTGACATATTTTTCAAATTCATGATCTATCTAGCCTATACGACCCCCTTTTCTAAATATATAATCCATTTATAAATTTGGCTTAATTTCTCTTTTATACAAATATGGTTTTCATATCCATATATACACATATACACACACACACATATATATATATATATATATATATACACACACATATGTATATATATATATATCTATGCTGCCAGCAATTTTTCGGTGTACAGAGACAAGATAAGGTTCATATATTATAGTATGCTTTACTCGAAGCCTGATTTTTAAGGGAACCTCTATTTCAGTCCTCCCTTTTAACTGGTGATTTACCGGGTTTATTTTCTCACATCTGGTTAACCCACCTCTTATTACATTAAGGCAATTTTCGAGTTCAGAATATACATTTATTTATCATAATTTTCTTCAACCTCTATTGTACCGAAGCTGGCTCTTATTCACAATCTGCTTCTGTACTATGAACTATTGGTACAATGAATCTATCACTCTGCCAAATACATATTCCAAATTGATAATTAAAATACAATTACATATTCCAATAGTTTACTGCACTATTTCTTCAATATGTTCAGCGTAATTTTGGTATACAGGTTACTGCACAATTATACTTTTAGTATATTATGTCTGGTTAGACACCTGGTTCCTCTGATTTTTCCTTTTTTGTGGCAATACAGATCTCTAATACACTCAAGACAGTTAACCTTCCAATTAGGTTGGCATATATTTTTTCATTATTTTTACAAGTTATTATAATACGGTTTGACTTTTTTGTTGTTACTCCTCATACTCTACATAAGAGTTGTTTCTTCATAATGAGGTTTATAACTGGTTCCCTACTTCTTTATACATAACTGTTTATTGCTTGAGCAATTATTGCAATTTTGTCTTAATAGTGTTCATAAAGTTTAGTACTCAAGTGCAAACACGTTCTTTTTTACTTGTTTGCTTCCTTAGGTCCATCTCCTCTATCTACGACCACATGTGTGATGAGAGAGTCCTTTGGTATTGTGTACCGACTCATATCTCCCCACACTTATAAGTTTTTTTTTTTCTTATATTGTTAATGACTCTTTCTTTCTCTTTTTATTATCCTAAATATAGAAAGATATCTGTGCTACTTATACTACTTATACCTTACTTCAAGGGCCTGAATAAACCTGCCATCCCTCTCATATACAAATATACTCTTCCCCTTACTCTGATCGTCCTCCACTTAATTCACATGTCCCTTACCATTCCAACAACTATTTCCATTCTTTTGCAAAATCACCATGAATGACTTATGTCTATGCACATAGCATGTGAAGGGACTTAATTCTCCCTGTAAGCAAAAGCAAATCCTCTCATATCTTAAAAAACATAAAGCACAAATTGCTTTCCTTCAGGAACTAACAGAGGACGTTAACAGACTTTAAAAAGATTGGGTCGGTCAAATTTATGAATCATCTTTCTCCTCAAAAAAAAAAAAAAAAAGAAGAGTAGCTATTCTTATCCACAAAAATCTCAAATGGTCTTTCATTAACTCCATCTCCAATAATGAAGGCAGATGGGTAATGGTTAAATTAAATACTCATTCCGGTTCTCTTTTATTTGTTAATGTTTATGCGCCTAACTCTGATTCTACAAATTTTTTTCATCATCTAGCTCAACAGTTATTATCTTTTAATACTGACAATACACCCATAATTCTTGGAGGCCATCTTAACCTAACTTTAGAAGCCAGTATAGATAGAAGTAACCTATCTATGGATCCCACCCAAGAAGAATTAAAGCTCTCTCCCTACTAATGAAAGATCTTGGTTTAACTGATATCTGGTGTCTCCTTCACCCCCGTGATAGAGATTTCACCTTCTACTCATCCCTGCATAAAACATATAGTAGAATTGACTACTGGTTAGTTTCCCCTGCTATAACAGAAAAACAGTGTTTTAAATAATTGATTAGCATTTTTTTTCCTTGGGACTATATTAACTGTACAGAAAGTATTTATATAGATTTTCTAGAAGTGCAGTGTTTGTTAAACACAGTGAGGCAAGAGCTATGCATTTTCACAAAGATTTAGCACTTTTATGGGCAAAACGCTAATCAATTTTTAGAGTTAAATAAATCCCTGGAAAAAACTATTGAATCATCGATTTCACCCATTATAATCTTGGACCATTCCCCTGTTATGTTACAACTCTTGTGGGGTCCTCTGACTCCCAGATCTTCCTATTGGCATCTGGATCCTCTCCTCCTCAAAGACCCTGACTTTCTACCTATGGTTAAATCACAAATTCTGGAATTCCTCTCCCATAACAAACCCTCTGACACATCTGTGTGTACTGTATGGGAGGCTTTAAAGGCCACAATTCATGGGAAAATTATTAGTTATGCCGCCCACAGGAAAAAGTAAGAGAGCACCAATTGGCTGAGATGGAAAAGCCCCTTAAATCCAAAGAGAATTTATATTTTAAATCCAAAAAACACAACCCCGACTCCCAGCTTCATCTTGAAATTCTTCAGCTCAGAATCAAAATAAATTAATCTCCCATAAAACTGAGCTTGCTATGTTTAAACTTAAACACAAATACTGGGAGCATGGTGACAGAAATGGGAAGCTTCTCTCTAACCAACTTAAAGCACAGCAAATGGAGACACATCTTAGGTTTAAGAGACACTCAGGGTATAATCCATTCTGATAATCCATCTATAAACAATATTATGAAATCCTTTTACCAAAAAATATATATATATTTTTTTTTACTTTCCTTTTATCCCCCTCCTATCACCCTGTCATTCCACTCCTTCGGGCTCGCTCATGCTACTCACCCCGACACTGAGTCTGCCCCTAGAGTGCCCATGGGTGACTCCTACCTTTCCTCCAGTCTTTCGTGGAGCACCCTGGCACAGTGGGGTCTGCCCATGGTTCCTGGACTGAGCAGCTTGAGCGGCCGTCATCTAGGACCACCGAGGTTAGTTTCCGGTTTCTGTGCTTCCCGTCCCCCCTTCCCTGAGGACGTCGGCTTGGGCAAGTGCATGCTGATGCATGCCTGCCAAGTGCCTAACAATGTCCTCCCCTTCCCGACTCCAGCCCTTCAGAAGCCGCCAGTGCCCCGTGAGAGCCGGTGCTCCCACCGGCCCCCAGGGACGTTGGGCATGTAGAGCACCCCTGGTAACCCACCCCGAAGGAGAAGAGCATCCGTTGGGATGCTCATATCACCCTTCTAAGATACAAATACAGCAGTTCCTAAATAGCCTACATCTACCTCATCTCTCTGCCTCTGAAATGAATAACCTAGACAAACCCTTTTCTCTTCAAGAAATTCAAAAAGCTTTATCCTCCTTGAAATCCAGTAAATCACCAGGGGGAGATGGACTTCCTATAGACTTTTACAAAATGCTTTCTTATACTCTCTGTCCTCTTCTGTTTAATGTCTTTTAAGAAGCCATTACTAATGGCAATCTTCCGCCATCATGCACTGAAGCAATTATCACCTTAATCCCTAAGAAAGATAAAGACTCTACTCTTCCTGCAAGCTATAGACCAATATCTTTATTAAATACAGACAGGAAGATATTTGCTAAATTACTAACAATTCAAATTGAATCCCTGATCCCCAAGTTAACTCACTGTTCGCAAGCTGATTTTATTAAGAACAGATCTGGCTCTGACCATCTACGCTCCCTATTTAATTTAATGCATAAAGCCAAATTCCTTAAATCTCCAGCGGCTGCTATTGCTATCGATTTTGAAAAGGCTTTTGATTCCTTAAACTGTGACTACCTTTATGAAGTTCTGTCTCACTTTGGTTTCCCTCACACTTTCTGTTCTTGGCTCAAATTATTATATACCTCCCCTGTGGCAAAAGTTCTTACTAACTCTACCCTTTCTTCACATTTTCAATTGCAAGAGGGACTAGACAAGGATGCCCCCGTCACCCTCTCTGTTCATCTTAGTCATGGAACCCCTAACTGTTAGTCTTCATTACTCTACAGACATTAAAGGAATTCCTGTTGGCAATTCAAGATATGTTTCCCTTTCTTACGCACATGACCTTCTAATTTTACTTGAAAACCTAAATGAAGCTGGCCAACCACTGGGCGACTTATTTAATAAGTTCACTAACACTTCAGGCCTTGCTTTGAATTATGGGAAATCAGAAACATTACCCCTTAATGACCATTGTAAACCTTTTATGAACCTACCTCTTGGATTCCGCTGGTCCCCAAGATGATTCTCGACAGGTGGAAACTTCTTAACCTTTCTTTTATGGGGAAAATCGCTGCCATTGAGATGTCCATCTCTCCCAAGATTCTCTACCTTTTTGCCAACATTCCCTTGATCTTACCATCTTTTCTCTTATCTAAAATTGACAAATTAATTGGTAACTTTTTATGGGATGGGAAATTACCCAGCCGTAATAAGCTTAGGACACAAAAGAAAAAAGGAGGCTTTGGACTCCCCTGGTTCAAAGGTTATTTATGGGCTTTTCGAGCCACTCAAACTATTAAGTGGTTTCAAAAACCCTCATCCCATTCCCCATTATTGGTTGCAATGGAATCGACACTGTGCCCTAGAGGAGTTCCCACTTCCTTCATCTTTAACCCTCTCCCTTTTAAGTTAAAATCTCATCCGACTATATCAGCCTCTGTTCTTTATTGGAAACTAATTCACAAATTTTTGAAATCTAACCCAACTCCTTGGCTGTATGCCCCCCTCTGGGGCAACCCAGTACTCAATTTAGACAACCACCCAATTTTCTGCTGTTCCTGGAGAAACAAAGGTATATTTTTCTTAGGTGACATCCTGGACCAGAATTCACTCACTATCAAAATGTTCTCAGACTTACAGAGTATCTGGAAAATCTCTAAACAAGACTTCTGGAAGTATTTACAGATTAGGGCTGCTTATAACTCTCTCTCCCATTATGTGTATAAAACATACCCTCCAAGATCAGTGTATTTCACATTGGGTTAACTTGTCTGTAAAATGGAACAGCTCCATTTATAAAGACATCATGGACAACTTACCGGATTACTCTATTCCAGCAAAAAACAAATGGAGTGTATTACTTAACTATAATATCACAGATGCACGGTGGCGTAACTGCTGGCGTCTGTCCCACAATACATTGAATGATGCCCGTAGTTCCTTAATACAAATTAAAATTCTAAACATTAATGGTACAGAACTCCTGCTGTACTTCATCGCATAGGACTTTTAAATAATAATAATTGTTGGCGTTGTAATTCACCCAATGGGGATTTACTTCACATTATATGGTCTTGTGCGCCCATCAATAAGCTGTGGTGCAAAGTTTATTTACTAGCTACTAAAGTTATTGGACAAAATATTCCTTTAGATCCTAAACTTTTTTTATTAGGTATCTCTATCTTAAGTAATCCCCCCCCCCCACATGCACATTTCAGATGGCTAAACATATTATCTCTCCTTGTTAAATGCTTGATCCTAATGAATTGGAAATCAACCTATATTCCAACCCTTTCAGATGTCCTTCAAAACCTCTTCCAGTATGCATCTCTAGACCGACTATCTCATGTCATTCATGACCGACTTACTGTATGTGATAAATGCTGGCAGGATTATTTCAGATATATTGAAATCTTCGGCTGCTCTAGGCCTTAATTTACGGGTATTCAAGTCACTCCTTTTATACCGACTTTAGATTAGGGTCATCTTTGTCCCTACGCACAGACATCTTCCTGGTCTCTTTTTCCCTCTTTTTAATTCCTTGCTGTCATTTCCTTGTTCTACTATCTCCTTTTTCATACATACATTTCTACTTTTATCTTCCTATATTGAGCACCAATTGTAATCTTTTAAATGTCACTTTATGCATTTTACTTAAAATCCAGGTTAAATACTTACTAGTACTCACTTTATATATGGTGGAGCTTTTTGAATTAACAGTTGCTCTGTTTGATTACAACCCTACCATTGTCCACCTACACATTTGTCTAGGTTTAAGATCCAATGAATAATCATGTAATGAGACTTCTGTAATTCTATAACCCATTTATTGTTATGCATAATGTGATATTCTGTTTCTTTATAATGGAGAGTATCTTCCAAATGTATTGTATATTTTGTTCCTTTTTATATATTTAAAACACCAATAAAAAGATAAAGTGGAAAAAAGATAGAGATCTGAAACTTGGCACACATCTCTATAGGAATTGGCAAAATCACCACACCAAATATAATACAATTTGGACAAATACTGTGTAATTTAGAAGGCAATAACTGAAATGGCAATTTTGGCAAAATTTCATAAAATATTTGTAGAAATTTCACAGAAATGAAGTCAGCATTTCTCCAGAATTCTGCTGGCAGAAGACAAATTTCGCTCAGCTCTACGGCGAACATATGGCATCAGGCAAGGTCGCACAGGACAATGAAAATTGTGTGGGGGATAAGGGAAGTCAGCTGGTGATATCCAGCAGGTCACTGTCACTGACGATGAGAAGTCAGGAGTGTGTAGCCTGTGTTGGGGGTGGGTACTGCTGAACATAATGCAGCAGGCAAGGTTCAGCAGGACAATGGAAATTGTGTGTGGGATGAGGGAAGTCAGCTGGTGATGTCCAGCAGCTCACTGTCACTGACGATGAGAAGTCAGGAGTGTGTAGCCTGTGTTTGGGGGGGGGGGTGAACATAATACAGCAGGCAAGGTCCAGTAGGACAATGGAAATTGTGTGGGGCCTGAGGGAAGTCAACTGGCGATGTCCAGCAGCTCACTGTCACTATTGATGAGAGGTTGGGAGAGGGTAGCCTGTGTTTGGGGTGGGGGTGCTGAACATAAGGCAGTGGGCAAAGTCCAGCAGGACACGGGAAACTGTGTGGGGGATGAGGGAAGTCAGCTGGTGATGTCCAGCAAGTCACTGCCACTGTCGGTGGGAGTTCAAAAGAGGGTAGCCTGTATTTTGGAGGAGGGGGCCAACACAGGGCAGTGGGCAAGGTCAGGTAGAACAACAGAAATTGTATGGGGATGAGGGAAGTCAACTGGTAATGTCCAGCAGTTCACTGTCACTGTTGGTGGGAGGCCGGGAAGGGGTAGCCTGTGTTTGGGGGTGAGAGCAAACATAACGCAGCAGGACAATGGAAATTGGGTGTGGGGGGTGAGGGAAGTTAGCTGGTGATGTCCAACAGGTCACGGTCAGTGGGAGATTGAGAGCGGGTAGCCTGTGTTTAGGGGGGCCAACATAAGACAGTGTGCAAGATCAGGCAGGGGAATGAACATGGGTGCTGGAACATGGGGGAAAGTGGGGGGCTGCTGTAGTAATTAAAAAAAGAGACCATGATTGCTGCCCTTCTGACCTTGCATGCATTAAAGAGGCACTTTGAATGCTCATTGGCAAAAGTGAGCAGGCTAATACTCCCCTTGCCCTTAGGTTCTGGCACCTGTGGGAATGAAAACTGTGTGGGAGAGATGAGGGAAGTTAGCTGATCATGTACTCAGATGGCATGTAACTCTCTTTGGGAGGTTGGTAGACACAGACCTGTGTTTCTAGGAGGCAAGATCAGCAAGGGGAATGGAAATAATGGGGGGGTGACGGAAGTCATCAGGTGATGCCTGCCTGTTGTATGTCGATGTATGTTGGGGGTTGAGAGACAGTAACCCATGTCTGGGGAGGAAACAGAATAGAAGGCACCGGACAAGGTCTGATTGTAGGCAGTGACTGGACTTGCTCAGGGTCACACAGTATGTAAGTGGGGACTGATGGGATTCAAATCCAGGTCTCCAGGTTTGCAGCTCAGTGCCTTTAACCACTACACTATACTGCCTCCTCTTAAAAGCACCCCTTGTTCATGTGAAAAATAGAATTGTATAGTGACTGAACATAGGATGAAAACTTACCAACGTAACCGAGTAGAGTTCACAAGGAAGAGTAACTTGAATGAGGAAATACTGAAGGAACATAACCTTCTTTCAGATGACATCCTGTGTTGTCTGGGTCTGTAAAAGGAAAACATGACAGATATTAGAAATGAATTTTAAGTCCATTCTGTCATTGTATTCCACTTGAATGAATTAAAAAAAAATACTCTTCAATAATTGGCAGCGGGGATATAGACATCTTTGTCCCTGAAGCGATCCGAACATAACACATGATTTCATGTAGACTGAAAGACCACAATATTTATGTTGTACAGGACATTGCCTGTAGCCATTTCTGCATCTCCTTATGGGTAGAAGGTAAACAATGAGAAGTTACTTTCCATTCAAAGTTTTTCTTGCCAGTGGTGTTACCACACCCTATAGCCATACATGTTGGCATACTGAAACTAAAACATACAATGCTGAATAATAAAAAAATAAATTATGACTAAGAATTCAGCCACTACGAAACATCAATAAATCACACAGATCAAGTCCAAGCTTAGTGGGCACTAGGGTACAGGATTGCTTCAAACACCACCAACAACAAAAAAAGACTCAGAACATCACTTTGATTTTTCTATGATTTTTTTGAACCACAATTGTAAATATTTATGCACATCTGTCAAATGAAATGCCACATTTTTGGAAAAGGTGGAAGAAATTCCAAGGCATAAGTTAGTGTCGGAGAGTTGATAGCAAGCTGCCTTTGCTAATCAAAACGAAAAATGATTAGTAATCAGCCGACTCTGATTAGCCGTTTTCTAAAATGGGTATTTTTACTTTCAGCCATACAGTTATTTACTTATAATCATGTATACTGATAAAATAGACATTGGGGCCCAGATATTCAAAAGGGTTGCACATGATTGCAACAGTGTTCATCATCATGACAACCGCACAATCTTGGTGATATTCAAAGGAAAAGTCGCAGCAAAATCCCGATCGCCAGAGAGCATCAGTAATGTATGCAGGCGTAGGGTGTGGGGCGTGCCCATGCATACGCTGCACAGCCCGATATTTAGCTCGGGATGTGCGGAGCCATGCATGCGTAACCCCTACCTCGCCAGCACAAGTTGATCCCCAAGGAACAGCGGATGGCCACCCACAGGTGAGCTGCGCGTTTGAAGGGTGCAACACGCAGCTGCCACCTGTGGGTGGCCACCGAGCTCCATCTGCACCTGGCGGTGCCCCCCCATGCCCGATCGCGGGCATTTGTAAAATAAATGAACCCCATATCCCTGGTGGTCCAGTGGACCTGCCCGCCCGATCGCGGGCTAAATAAATAAACGAAAATCCATATTATCCCTGGAGGTCCAGTGGACCTGTCTGTCTGATCACAGGCTGCAGTTGGAGTAAAGGAAACCTATCATCCCTGGTGGTCCAGTGGATCCCCCCTCCCCACTCGCCCACTGATCCCCACCACCACGCTCCCCGCGGTCAGCGGTGGGCAGCAGCACCCCACCCGCCTGCCACCCCGCCGCCCGACACCGTCGGTAGGGCTGCACGCCCATTGGTCCACAGCGTGAGCCAATGGTGTGTAGTTTATACATAGACATATTCCAGATATGTGAATGGATCCCATTCACATATCTGGAATGTGTAGTACGGTATGAGGGATCAGTCAGGGTCCACTGGACCACCAGGGATGATAGGTTTTCTTTACTCCTACTGCAGCCCGTGATCGGGCAGACAGGTCCACTGGACCTCCAGGGATAATATGGATTTTCATTTATTTACTTAGCCCGCGATCGGGCGGGCAGGTTCACTGGACCACCAGGGATAATAGGGGTTTTCATTTATTTACTTAGCTCGCTATCGGGCTGTCAGGTCCACCAGGGATAATATGGATTTTCATTTATTTACTTAGCCCGTGATTGGGTGGGCAGGTCCACTGGACCACCAGAGATAATAGGGATTTTCATTTATTTACTTAGCCCGCGATTGGCCGGGCAGCCGTCCACTGGACCACCAGGAATTTAAGACTACGCTATCTTTTACTGCAGCCCACGATTGGGCTGTGGGGCACATTGCCGCGCTGCAGGGGGCGTCGGTCCCTGACGGCTGCTGCCTGGAAGGGCACCAGGCGCAAGTCGTCGGGGGGATCAGTGCACCTGCATGCAAATGGGGCCATAATGACATGCAAATGGCCCCATTTGCACCTTGCATACATTATGGCCCCATCTGCATGTCAACTTTTGAATATCGCGGTTGCTGCACCTTGCGCAATGGAACTTGCGCTAGCGCATCCCCATGCTCCACTCTGGCCGCTGGCACAGTGCCACTGCGCCATGCGCACTGCGGGTGGCCAGGGTGCGATATTCAACACTGCTGAGCCATGGTGGAGCTCTGTTGAATATCGCCCGGGTCAAAGCCCCTGCGCAGCCAAGTTGCACTGTGCCCAGGCTTGCGCCACAACCTGGCGCAGTTTGAATATCTGGGCCTGTATACCTAGTTTTGAGACTGTACTTGCCATTTTGACCAAATTGTTAGCACAGCCTTCCTATTACCCCACCTCATGTACCCTGTACTGAAAATTTTCAAATCCCCGCCAAAACGTGATTCTGCACCACCACAACGTCATTCCACGCCACAGATGTGAAGACAGATTGGCCAGGATTTGAATAATGACAGCTGTCATATTCTTGAGGTAGTGTAAAAAAATGGCTATGTTGAAAATTTGGGGTCAAAATATTTAAAATTACCAAAGTTACAAGCAAGCATAGTAAAATTTAAATGCATGTGCATAACTTGACCATTTTTACATATTCTGACCCCATATTTTCAACACAGCCTTCTTATGACCCTACCTCATGAACAAGGTTGATGACAATTTTCAAATCCCGCCTGAAAGGTGATTTCACCAAGTGACTGTGAAATCCCCTTTCAGGTCAGATTTGCAAAATTCCACTGACATGGTTCATGAGGTGTGGTCCCCAAAAGGACATGTTGAAAATTTGGTGTCAAAATATGCAAAAATGGCAAAGTTATGCACCAAAGTTGAAAACACCACTGAAATACATTGAACCGCACTTACCTTAGTTTTTCATATTGCAGTCGCCGGTTCCAGCAGCAAGACATGTCTTCCATCAGAGAGTGAATCTTCACCAGTGACCTGTTCAGGTGAGTGAGGGTGTGTGGGGTGTACTGAGGGGTGTGGGGTGGTGGGTGCTGAGTCTGAGTGGGAGGTGGGGGCGGGGTCAGATCAGCAAGGGACTGTTTTCTTTTTTGCAGGTTTGAAAAAAAAAAAAAAAACACTGAGGGACCGTTTTCTTTATTTTAGATAGAGACGGTGATTGGTTGGTGGGGGGTGCCACTAGACACCAGGGAAAGAAAAAATAATGGAGACAACGATCAGATTGTGTGTGTGTGTGTGTGTGTGTGGTGGAGGGTGCCACTAGACACCAGGGATAGAAAAAATAACAGGGACAGCGATCGGATGGTGGTGGGGGTGCCACTAGACACCAGAGAAAGAGAAAATAATGGGGACAACGATCGATGGTGTGTGTGTGTGTGGGGGGGTGCCACTAGACACCAGAGATAGAAAAAAATAACAGGGACAGTAATCGGATGGTGGGGGGGGTGCCACTTGACACCTGGGAAACAAAAAATAATGGGGACAGCGATTGGATGATGGGGGGGGTACCACTAGACACCAGGGAAAGAAAAAATAACGGGGACAGCAATCGGATGGTTGGGGTGGATGCCACTAGACACCAGGGATAGAAAAAAATATATTACAGGGACGGCGATCTGTAGAAGGTGGGGGGGTCACTAGACACTAAAGAAAAATAAATAACGGGATGGCAATCGAGGCTGGGGGCACTATTAGACACAAGGGAAAATTAAAATAATTAGGGGACGGCCAGTTTCTATGATTAGCAATCACTGCTAATCATGCGGACAATTGAGTCTCATTTCCCGATTCTTGGGTTGCAAATTGCAATGCGAACCCACTTAATTTATCCCTTGAATTCCCAGGTAATGTTACTGTCATTCATTCTTACACGTGCTATAAGCTGTGCCCTGCTATTCACTGCTATTCCCTGCCACACAGACATGAACGACCGCTGAATTATGCACTGGCACTTTCAGAATGGTATGCAGAAGCGCGCGCGGGCATGCTGAGACACAGATTCTAACACGGTACAGTCGGCAGTAGTGCAGTTCTGCAAATCCAGGAAAATTAAACTTCAATAAAAACATCACATATGTAAGTAAGTTTTCTAACTTACAGGATTGCCAAACCGGAGCTCAGAGTACATAGCGATTACAGTTACAGAGTGCTAGGAGTCTCCCTTTAAGACAAATCAAGCAGTTTCAAAGAGGTTTATTTTAAAATGAGGGACATGTAAAGGCTGTCCACTATCGTCATTATTATTTGCATTATTTATGGAACCTATGACAAAATTATTAAGACAGAACTCAGAAATTGCAGGTATTAGGTGTAACGGAGTGGAGGAGACAATATCCCTATGCACAGATGCTCATTTTCTTTAACAATTTAGATCTACACTTTCCAAGTCTTTTTAATTTGATGTCCAGATTCAGGAATATTTCTGGATACCAGATAAACTAGTAAAAGACCGAGGTAATGCCTCTAGACTCTAATACTCAAACTTTGAATCACACTCGCACTTTAAAATGTACTTCCCATTTTAGATATCTGGGTATTCCACTTATCAGGACAGTTGAAAACCTACAGTGGCGTCCCCCAGGATGTAACGCAATTCTGCAGCATTTTACAGCATTCTGCAGAATGCTGCAGAAGACCTACTGAATACAGCAATGTAATTTCAATGGTAATTAGTCCCCTTTGTCATTCAGGAAAATATGACACTGCCAGGATGAAGTGAATGCCACAGTTTCCTGCATGACAAAAGGGACTAATTGCATTGAAATTACATTGCTTTATTCAGTAGGTCTGCTGCAGCATACTGTAGAGTGCGTTAAAAGTACATTTCATCCTGGGGGATGCCACTGTATATGAACTTAATTATGCTACACTTTTAAAGGAAATATTTCTAGATTTAGAGAAATGGCAAACCCTTCCATTAACTCTTGGGGGGAGGGTAAATCTTATCAAAATGAATGTTGTACCACAATTATTATGTCTTTTTCAATCATTGCCCATTAAGAATCACAACAAACATTTGATAACCTGGACAGAAGAATGAGTAAGTTTATTTGGAATAAAAAAAAAAAAAAAGCCAAAGTAAAACTGTTCCACCCAGCTGATAAGGCAGTGCTCGGTCCGCCAGACATCCGTCATTATCATCTGGCTGCACAACTGGAACTTTTTAAATCACTGTTTTCATATGGAGGCTGTTCCTTACTGGCTTCAATTTAAGATTGCTTCTACTGCTAGGGAAGATATGAAGAATACACGTGGGTAAACTTGCACTGCAGCTGTAGATTTGAAAAAGTTCCTTCTGTTTGAAAAATTTGGCTAGGGCATGCCATGAGGAACACATTTTGTTCAACTATAAAGAAAAAGATAAAGAAAAAGTATCAGAGTTCTCAATGATGTTGGATAATATAAAGCTACAGCAAATTTCTAATTATATATATTTCAATCCATGGAAAAAGTATTTTTTCAGGTTAGACACATATGACCAAAATGGCTTTGCCAGTTTTGAATACTTAAAATATGTTTATTGTCTCCCAAACAGTCATTTCTAGGGACATGGATATGTTGTTCAATCCACACTTATTGGCAGGTTCCTTGCCGCTTTAAATCTTGCCGGAAGGTCTTCAAGCTGGCTCCTCCCACCCACCCGGGTAGTAAAACTTTCGGCTCCAGCCCATGATGCCAGATCTTCCTTACCGCTTGGAAGCTCAGGTTCCCTCCTTAGCGCTCTGCGTTTTAGACTGGATCCTAACTCTTCGGTTCATCCGAAATTGGTTTTGAAGTTTTCTAAACTTCGGTCTTCATCTTCCCTCGCGGCTGCGATGGACAAATCTACTCCCGGCTTTCGGAGGTACCCTTGCGGACAGAAAATGTCCAGGACGGATCCGCACTCCACGTGCGTCTACTGCCTTGGCCTAGATCACGACCCGCAGGCCTGAGAGTTGTGCCGTTCCTTCTCGGTCAATATCCTGGATGATCGCGCTGCTCGACTAAAGCTCGGGTGCCCCGAGAAGCATTTCCCGCCGGTAAAATCAAAAGAGGCTCGTTGGGCGGTGTCCGTGGCGGCTGGCTCGGCTGAGCAGCTCGAGCAGATGATCATCCTCGAGGAGGAGGCAGCCCAGGCCGCATTTTCCTCCTCCTCAGCCGCGGCATTTATCCCGCTCTCTCTGAGTTCCTCGCACTCGGCTTCGTTCAAGGAGCTTTGTCAGTCCCTTTCCATGAAGGGAGAGGGGCCTTTGGGACATTCTTCTTGGCCCAAGAAGAAGGAGTCGAAGGGTAAGTCCCACCGTCGGCATTCGTGGGAGCGGGAGAGGTCTCCTTCCCCGGACAGCCGACCGTCGACCTCAGTCGAAGTTGCGGCTGAGGCCGCTGGCTTCACGGTGTCCCTGTCAGGCCAGCCTGCCAAGACTCCCGTCGATGCAGTTGAGATTTTTCTCGATCCGTTAGATGGGCTGTCGACTGGTGAAGCCGACAACCCTCCTTCACCGGTTCCCCCGGTGGAGACCGAGGATCTGCCTGCGCCTTCGGGGCCGCAGTCCCCGGTTAAAGTGCCCGAACCGAGGGAAGAGCGGGTGTCCCCCACCCTTTCCCAGACCCACCCTCGGTCCCCCCGAGGGTCTCGGTCTCGGACTTCATCTCGGTCAAGCCCGTTCCGCCGACATCGGTGGTCTCGGTCTCGATACCGAGGTAAGCGGCAACACCGTTAATCCTCCTCCTCGGATGAGGGGAGGCTTCGATGTAAATTACGTCAGCGCTACGAGGAGCTGATGTGGCAGCAGTTGCTGTTGTCCAGGTCTAAGCCGACTCCGGTCCAGACCCCGGCCATCAAGTGGCTGTCGCCCGAACGACCGAAGCAACCACTCGCCCCAGTCGAGTTGCCCGTTCCAGGGCCGGTTGCTCAGAAAAACCAGCTGCTCCACCGATTGTGGTGGAAACTCCGCCTCCACAACCGAAGTCTGGAGCACCGACCAAGGATTCTCGATCGGGTCATGGCCTGCCCCACAGGTTGTCGGTCACCCTCACTCCCGACCATCCTCGGCAGGTAGAGGGTGGCTCAGGGCCGAGGCAGCTCTTCGCAGACTCTTCGGGATTCGAGGATGACTCTTCCCTGTTCTTCAGGCAGGTCGACCTGGAGTCCTCCGGGGGCCAGTCATTGGACGATAGCCCATCGTCCTTCTTGGGTCTGCTTCGACTCATCTCAGAGTCCACCGGGATGCAGCTCGAGCCCATGTCCAAACGGGCCAGGTATCCCCTGATGGAGATACTGGACCGAGGGGATTCCCCCACGGAGGCCTTTCCGGTGGCCGAGGCCATTGTCAGCCCAACCTTGGAGCTCTGGCAGCGGCCTGCTTCCTGTCCTGCGCCCTAGGCCAGGATGGCCAGGAAGTATGCAGTCCCTACCGGCTCTTTGCCTGGTTTCTTGGAGCACCCCTCTGCCGAGGGGTTAGTCACCAACAGCGTTTTCCGGCATTCCGGTAATGCTTGGGATGTGGATAAGCCCCCCAACAAAGAGTCTAAAAAGCTGGACTTTGCCGGGCGCAAGGTGTACGCTGCGTCCTCCCTCGGCCTCCGACAGGCCAGCTCGGCCGTGCTGATGGCACACTTCTCCCACGCCCTCTTGGGCTCCCTGGATGAGGTTGTCCCTCATCTCCCGACCGACCTGCAGACCACGGTCTGCCAGGTGCGGGACCAGGGTAGGGCAGTGGCGAAGCAGCAGCTTCAGACTGCTCTGGACATAGGTGATTCCTGTGCCAAGTCAGTAGCGGCCGCGGTGGCCATGCACCGCAGGGCGTGGCTGAGGATATCCACCTTCACGGCGGATACCCAGCACAAGCTGGCGGATGTCGCCTTCTTGGGGACTGACCTCTTCGACCCTGGAGTGGAGGGACACCTCCAGCGGATTGAAAAGTCCAATGCCACCCTGGACTCGGTCACCTCCGCTCAGAGGGACAAAGGCCACTGTCAGCAACAGCAGAAGTCCTTTCGTCCTTCGGCCCCTGCATCTCGACCAGCCCAACAGCACCAGCAACAGGGCCAGCAGGCTCGTGCTTGGCGTCCCAAACCCAAGCCCGGCTTCCTCCAACAGGAAGCAAGGAGGTAAAGGCCCGGAGGTCCCTCAGCCGGTTCCTCTTCCAAGCCTGCCCAGTGGCGGGTGGAGGGTGCTGCCCCCAGCCTCATCACTCCCCCTGGGTTCCCCCATCCCCCACGGATCCGCACTTCCTTTCCGCCTGGTCCGCTATCCACGGACCTCTGGGTGTTGGGTAGTAGGAAAAGGCCTGCCTCTGGAGTTCAAGCAGGCTCCACCACTTCCGAGCCGTGCGCCTTGAGAGCCACGGGGTCCGCAGCCTCGCTGTCGGCCCGCCGAGCCGATATTGCCCTGCTCCTCGAAAAAGAGGTGATCAGGAAGGTGACGGATCCTCCTCCAGACCCGGTGTTTGTGTCCAGGTACTTCCTGGTCCCAAAACGGATGGGGCTGGCGCCCCATTCTCGACCTGCATGACCTGAACAAGTTCCTAAGGTCTCGGACCTTCAGGATGGTCACTCTGGCTCAGATAATACCATCCTTGGAACGAGGCGTGTGGTTCCGTTCCCTGGACCTCCAGGACGTTTTTTCACGTCCTGATCCGTCCATCTCATCAGAGATTCCTCCGCTTCAGAGTGGAGGGGTCCCTTTATGAGTTCCAGGCCATGCCCTTCGGCCTCTCTCTAGCTCCCAGGGTCTTCGCCAAATGCATGGCAGTGGTGACAGCATTCCTGCGGCGCCAAAGGGTCCGGGTGTACCCCTACCTGGACGACTGGCTGATTGCAGCCCCCTCCAGAGAGGAGGTGGAGCGGTCCAGAGATCTGGCCCTCCAGGTTTGCTCTCAGATTGGTCTCCTCTTAGCGAGGCCAGAGTGAACTTGTGCGAAGCAGGTGATACTCTTCATCGGGGCAGAGCTTGACTCTCTTCGAGCCAGAGCTTGGCTCCCGGCGGACAGGGCCGAGGTTCTTTCCTCCTTTGCCCAATCATTTCTGGTTCGGCAATCGCGCCCTGCCCGGGACTTCCTGCGCCTCCTGGGCCTCATGGCGGCCTGCACCAGCGTGGTCCATTGGGCCCATTGGTACATGCGTCCCCTTCAATGGGGACTGGCCAGCCAGTGGTCACAGCGCTGCGATCCGTTGGACCAGCACCTGACAGTGACCCAGGAGATGTGGAACGCTCTCCAGTGGTGGACCGTTCTGGCACATTTGCAGGAGGGCGTCCTGTTCGTCCACCCCGAGCCGACGGTCTCTCTATCGACCGATGCATCTTTGATGGGTTGGGGTGCTCATCAGGGGGAGCACAGAGCGCATGGCCTCTGGTCCCCTCGGGAGTCCCGATGCCATATCAACCTGCTGGAGCTCCGAGCGATCCGCCTAGCTCTCACCGCCTTTGCTCCATTTCTACAGGGTCAAGTGGTTCAGCTCCAGACGGACAATACCATGACCATGTACTATCTGAACCGCCAGGGCGGGAGGCGCGCCATGCTGTTATGCAAGGAAGCTCTCTGCACATGGTCCCTCGTGCGCAGCCTGGAGGCGGATCTCCTAGCCATTCACGTGGCAGGAGCCTCCAACACTTTGGCCGATGCCCTAAGCCGGAAAGGGGCTGCATCTCACGAGTGGTCTCTCCTGCCGGAGGTAGTACAAGATCTGTTCTCCCACTGGGGCACACCTCAGGTGGACCTGTTTGCCTCCAAGGAGAATGCGAAGCTGAGTCTGTTCCATGCCCTCCCCCCTCAGCAGGGCTCGCTGCAGGGGGATGCCTTCTCGAGGCCGTGGACCCCAGGCCTCTTCTACACCTTTCCATTTCCCTTGATCCACAAGGTGCTTCTCAAGGTGAGGAGGGACAAGGCGCAGGTGATTCTGGTAGCCCCAGACTGGCCCCGCCAGTTCTGGTATCCAGATCTCCTCAGCCTCAGCTCCAGGCTCCCGAGGCAGCTTCCAGCCCGCCTGGACCTGCTCTCAGTCAACCAGGGGAAGGTATTCCATCCGGACCTTCAATCCCTGCACCTGATGGCCTGGTTTCTGAACAGCTATAGTTCCAGGCCTTGGGTCTTTCCGACGAGGTCCTCAACGTCGTTGAGGCGTCCCGTAAGGAGTCGACCAGGAAATGCTATGCCTTCAAATGGAAGAGATTCTCCATTTGGTGTCGGAGGAAGGGCTTGGACCCTTCCGACTGTCCCTTGGCAAGCATTCTGGACTACCTGTGGTCCCTTTCTCAGCAAGGGCTTCGGTCGATGACCCTTAAGGTGCACCTGGCAGCCATCTCTGCTTACCAGGTGCGGGCCGGGAAGCAGTCGGTGGCGCAGGAGAAGGTGGTCGGGCGCTTCTTCAAAGGCCTTGACCACATTTCCCCTCCGGTGCAAGAACCTCTACCTCCATGGGATCTACTGCTGGTATTGGCCAAGCTCATGGGCAAGCCATTCGAACCGATGCACAGGTGCGATATTTCCCACCTGTTGTGGAAGACCGCCTTCTTGGTGGCTATCCCGTCAGCCAGAAGGATGGAGAGCTCAGGCGCTTTCCATCGAGTCTCCTTATCTGGTCTTCCACAGGGACAGGTTGTCTGCGCCCACCGAAATTCCTTCCAAAGGTGGTGTCGGAGTTTCACCCTAACCAGGTGTTGACTCTGCCGTGTTCTACCCCAATCACACCTCGAGGCGAATATAGGCTCCATACTTTGACTTCTAGACGAGCCGCTATTATAAGGAGCGGACGGTTGAAGTTCGGGAGAGGTTCAGCTGTTTGTCACTCTACGCTGAAGCCGCACTCTGGCAGACCTGCAGCCAAGCAGGACGATAAGCAGGTGGGTCACCTCCTGCATAGAGCTCTGCTATAGGTTGCGGGCATGGAGCCTCCCAGAGGATAAGAGCTCATTCTACCCCATACCGCTGCATCGTAGTTGCTTCCAGGATGTCCCTATCCAGGATATCTGCAGGGCTGCTACCTGGAAGTCGGCACATACCTTTGTACCCACTACCACATCGACCTTGAGTCACGCCAGGATGCTGGTTTTGGGGCCTCGGTTCTCCAGTCTCTATTTCCAAGTAAGTATCGGGTGTGCTCCTTGCCTCCCTCCTCCCAGAGAACTGCTAGGAGTCTGCCAATAAGTGTGGATTGAACAACATATCCATGTCCCTAGAAATACAGGTTGCTCACCTGTAACAGGAGTTCTAGGAATGGTATGTGTTGTTCATCCACACGACCCACCCGACCTCCCAGCTTCGACGCACAACCTGGCTTCCAGCGGGCTAGATCTGGCGTCATGGGGTAGAGCCGAGAGTTTTACCACCCGGGTGGGTGGGAGGAGCCAGCTTGAAGACCTTCCGGCAAGATTTAAAGCGGCAAAGAACCTGCCAATAAGTGTGGATGAACAACATATACCATTCCTAGAACTCCTGTTACAGGTGAGTAACCTGTATTTATTGGTCTATAATCACTGGTGAGCCCATTTATTGACTGGACTGGCACCACTTTCTAATGCTGTAATTACCGGCTGCTTATTATGGAATTGATAGAATTAAGGTACCAGTGCCCCACCAACTCTGCTGCTTAAAAGCCTGCAATGTTTTCAAATGACACCAGTATTTTTACTTATTTTAGATTGTTAGAGGGGTTCTTGGTCTCATGTTTCAGCTGAAATATGTTCAAGCCTGACCACTGTGACAAAGTGACCACCTCATCGGTCAGTAAGGGCATCACATTTTACCTTGCCATTCTGAGCTGTGGATCCTCTGCTTTCTCTATATCTTATAAGGAGTCCACTCTCTGGCTTCCTTGCTTATATCATGTGCCCTGGCCAATTAGAGGTTCACATGGGAGCTCATCAATTAGGAGAAGGCCACAGTTCTCGTGCATGCAATTTAGTACTAAGGGTTTGGCAAGCTCAACCCATCAGATTTACAATACACCTTTATAAGATTTAGTAAAAATGCTGGTGTCATTTGAATAAATTGCAGGCTTTTAAGCAGCAGAGTGTGGGGGGGCACTGGTACCTGCTCCTATCTGGGTGAAGTCTGCATGCCCCAAATTGTTTTAATTTAGACTTTCTCCTATCTAGCTGAAGCCTGCATCCCCCCAGACTGTTAATTTAGGGTTCTTCCCATCTGGTGGAAGCCCCCTATTACTTAATTTAGGCTTCCTCCCCACCTGGATGAAGCCTTCTCCCCCCCCTTCAATTCCTCAACTGCCTCCCTACTGGGGTGAAGCTCTGAGGAAGGCATAACCCAAAACGTCAGCCTGTTGTGCGTGCCCCTCTTGGGATGCATGCTGGTCTGCAGGCTGCCTGTACCCCACACGGGAACACCATGCTGGTGTCGGTGGTTAAGTTTATTTGATTTTGTCCGCTCATAGTTCGAACTGCACTTTATCTACAGGATATTTACTTGTCCTTGCACCTGTTTTGCACTTAATAAAGGAAGGCTGTATGTAGGTAAGCCTCTTTGGTGTTTTGAATTTGCAAGTAATACCAGGGAATTTTTGTTACGGTGTGCTACGTCTTTGAGACTTTGTCTCTGAATCCCTGTGAAGCTTACTCTCCCACCCTTTAACTGGCAACATTTCAGCATGACAACTTCTTGCTGTTGCTCCAATATGCTACATCTAATCCTATCACTCCCACTCCTATTTTCCCTTGCCTCCCTACTGTCTCTCCTTGCCTTCCCCCTGTATCTCTCTCCCTCCCCTGCCCACACACACACACACCCTCCCTACCTCGTCCCTTCCCACCTCATTCCTAATGGCATTCTGGGTGCAATCTCCTGCCTTCTCTTTGTGTTCACTTTGAAGCCCTCAGGTGCCTCCTTCCCTCTTACCCCTCTCATCCTCCTCCTCATACACACCCTCCCACCTCCTCTCTCCACAGGCTCCCTCAAGCTCCTTGTCTCCCTGTTGCTTCTAGTAGTAGGTGATACTGAGCAAAATCCTAGCCCTGCCCAGCCAACCCCCTCTCATCTCCCCAAAGGAGTGAGAGTGACTCATGTCAATATCCAAAGCCTCCTCCCCAAGATTGATCAGCTGCAACCACCCATGGCTGATCTCAAGCCTTTTATTTAATTTTTTTTTCACAAATGTTTATTTCAAAGTGTAAGGCTGGTAGTGTAAAGCAAGAAATCATGACCCTGACCACACAGGAAATCATGCGACCTGAAATGTTAGGAGACTGAGGGCATGTTTTTTCATTATACATATACTCTTCATGGCACTCTGGAAGTCCTCACCATTGCGACAGTCCATCTGCCGGAGGCTGGATGCACACTTCAATGAAAACTCAAGTGTGTGCATCTGGCTTCTCCTCCACCTGCAGCCCAGCTTATTCAGTTATTTTTATGCATCTTTTTTTTTTTTTCCCCAGTTCAGATATTTATTTTAATTATAAATTGCAGAATACAGAACTGCAAATGAAAATACTTTAAACTCTGGTGTAGGATAAAAACTGCCCTCCCTCTGGAACCAGCTACCCTTCTCCGTCCATTTGACCATCTCCCTTTCCCTCCATTAGA
Organism: Neoceratodus forsteri; assembly: GCA_016271365.2. NCBI lineage: Eukaryota > Metazoa > Chordata > Ceratodontiformes > Ceratodontidae > Neoceratodus > Neoceratodus forsteri. The sequence continues at coordinate 185,288,193 of CM028134.1, forward strand.
GGCCAGCTAAAACTCCTCCCCCTCCCCCCTGCTCCTGCTAATCCTCTTCTTGAACACTTACTTATGCTTGCCTGGCTTCTAACTACCCCTTACCTCTCCCGCCACCCTAAGCTCATAGTTCTGGGAACTTCGCTGAAGTTTATCAACCTGTTTTAACTCATACTTTCAGCACCAGCTCAGCCTCCCGTCACTCTGGCACTATGCTCTTTTTGAGTTTGCCCAGTTTACAGAGATGATTTGTATGCTGATTTATTTGTCCTCCATATGCAGTGTTTTGCCATTTTGTCTGTATTTCACTCTACTTTTGCTCTTTACGTCATCCTCAGTGTAACCACATCACCTGACTGGCTGTATTTTGTTTGTAATTGTGGTTCTCCACCTCCTCTTTCCCTGGGTTGCACCTGGACATAAGCTTTGGCTCAATGTGCCTCTCCCAGTTATCAATTTTAAATAAGTCAAATAAATAAATATGTAACCCCCACACCGGCCCCCCCCTTGTTTAACCAGCAGGGCTTCTCCTCTCATCACAAACGTCAAGGGACAACAGAGAGGGGTGGGTATTTACCGAGGTTAAAATTTGACATAGAGAAAACAGAGAACGTGGCCACCATTAGGCTAGGTGGACAAGACTGTTATACAAAAACAGTCGACTAAGTGTGGCAACTACCTGGCACACACCTGGTGGGACCATTTACCATGACCAGCAACCAAGGTCCCTGGGAGAAAACGTTTGCTCACAATTATGCTAGGTTTGCACTTCTGGACAGGGGCACCCAAGTAAATCCAGACACATGAAAGCAATAACAATACTGTCCAAACCAGGCTGGGATTCTAGAGTGTGGCTTTTATTCACATAACAAAGCAGGAATAAACAGAAAGCGAAGATGGACCCCCCACGGGGCTATACATCTGGGTATTGCAGATTTCTCCAGTGTACAGAAGTTCCTGAATTCCCATTTAGCATAGGATGAAAGAAACACAACAACAGCGAACTCTCCGGTTCTAAATTGGAGGTTGGCACACACGGCTGGACTAGTACTGTTCCCATTTCCCACGGGAATGAAAGAGGTACCCATGACCACAACGAGCACATCCAGGCTCAAATCTTCCAGAACCCACTATACTAGGGTAAACTGAAGAAACAGAAATTCCAAACCCACATCTTGGAGTAATTACTTCCATTAGGCATTTGCCAAATGCACTAAATGAAAATGTACTGGTGCCCAAACTGAACCCGGAGAGGCAAACTAGTTACTCCAGATTGGGGGGGGGGGGTCTCCCACCTTTTGCTCCTAAGTTTATACTCTGCCATTCATCTGGTTAATAACACCCACACAGAAGAACATTTGAAGTTGTTATTTTAAATGTTTATCACACTTAATCTACGGACACACCCCTGGGTGTCAAGGGTAAAAGTTCTGTACTTGGACAGTCACATTCTTGGACTCCAACATAGACGGACAACTTTTACTTAGAACTGGGTGATACAGTGACCCATTATCAGAGAAATTCACCTCAAGGTATTGCAGATGTCCCTGGGCTTACACAGAAAAATGGATTGTACTCACAACAAATGAAGAAGTACAAGGCAGCTTCACCAACCAAGTGGATTAAGGGGATTTGCCCCCTGAATCCTGGAGTTCGCCTCCATTCTTCTGGCACTGGTCTCCACCACTTCAGAAAACTGTTTTGTTTGTACTTCCTCTAGGGTGAGAAGAAACTACCACAAAACAAAATGGGGTAGCTCTTTGTCAGAGCTAATCTGAGGAGCTGCCCAACAGCTGCAGCCTCATCCTCGAACTCCACTCTACTACCAACTCACTGAACATTCCAAATCACTCGCAAGCCAGTTGAGACTGTGGCTGATGCTACTGTGAGAGTTATATGATTACATCATCACTCCAGCTCAGCTAAGACTGAAGACAGTGCGACAGTGTGAAACCCATTTACCTGGCATTTCACAAGCTGCCTTCCCAGCCTACCACTGATTCTAACTGGGATTCTAGTAACCCCAAGGAGCAAGGGGGTTACAAATACATAAAAACTTGACATACAGGTATTAAAAACATCTTCTGACATTGCAGATATACAATTGCTTGTAAACATTCATGAACATACTTAACTATTACGTTAAGAACACAACATAACATGCCAACAGAATAAAGGACCAAGTTACTTGTTTATTTATTGAAATGTTTCACCAGGAAGGCACACTGAACAACAAGTTGCTCGTCTCCTGGTGCGACCGGGGGGAAGGGGGTTACAATTGGATGAAGAATGAGACATACAGTTTAACATTTAACATATCCGACAAATTAAACATTCAATGACATTTGTAACAAGACATATAGTTAAAAAGTATCATAAATAATCATACAGTCGCATTTGTGACATAACATACAATTAAATATATCACACCTGTGGAATATGCATTTAATAACAAGTGGCATATCTGAGGAACATAGTACATAACGGTGAAGGGAGAGAGAGCGTGATGAGAAGCACGCTCAGGGGGGATGGAAGGTTTAATAGGTGATGTTAGTCATGGAGAGGAGCACAGGCATAGGAGGACAGTTAAGGAGGGTTAAAGCAGGAGCAGTTAGATGAGAGATGAGAGAAAGTTATGTAAAGCAGAGGCAAGGAAGTAGGAGGAGGAGGAGTGCCATATTTGGGGGGGGTCCAGATTTGCAGGAAACAATGGGTAAAGCCTGACTGACCGATGAGAGTGGTCCGACGGGGGACCAACAAAGTGCAAGTGTCAGAGGATCTGAGGGAGTTGGAGGGGGAAGGGAGTGAGCATGAGAGGTAGGAGGGAAGTTCTCCTAACCAAAATTTAGAAGTGAGTTTGGCACAATGAGATAGGCGCCTGTTGGCAAGTGGAGGAAGGGACATGGTGTGGTAGAGGTCACAGTGATGAGTGCGTGATAGAGCATCAAGGGAAAATCGACAGGAGTTAAAGAGAGTGTCCAATCTGGTTAGGGAGGATTTGGGAGCGGCACCGTAGACTACATCACAGTAGTCGAAAATGGGGAGGATCATCTTCTGGACTATTTCAAGGAGTCCCAGACCAAGTCTTTCATTATTAGCTAGTGTTCCCGAGGAGTCTAATCATTCCCTCTGAGAGAGGTACCTACTTTCTTTCCTTCCAATGTTTCAGAACTAATCTTTTAATAGCTTGGGAAGCAAGTAGTATCCAGCCTTGTTGGGGACACTGCATGTAAGGAATGGAAGAAGTATCTCCCAAAAAAAAAAAAGTAAAGGAGAAAAAAGATATGTTTGAGCCTGTTATTAACTGACATACTATATGAATATTCTTCCAGGTTTTTAGTATTTCAGGGCAGAACCACAGTAGATGACGTAAGTCAGATCTGGGGCCCCACATTTCCAACAGTTATCTATTGTGGATTTGCCTATGTTTTTAATTTGTATTGAAAAGTAATAAAAATGGTGAAGAATTTTAAACTATATCAGTCTCCCTTGCACTTCCCTAGAACAGCAATATGCATTTTCCCACATGTTGGACCAGTTATCTTCTGAAATTGTTGTAATGAATCCTTCTCACTTACCTCTAGCTGAGTATGTTAAGCTATAATCATTAAAAGCTATGAGTTTATAGATGTAACTAGCACCTCTCCTTACCTTAAAAAAAAGTTATGCCATTCTGAATTTTCAGGAAGTTTGTGATCTGATGCCAAGATTTCCTTGGTTAGTGTTTCTCTCAGTTGCAAATAAAATCAGAATTGAAACCTTTATATGTTATATTTTTTCTTAAGTTCTTCAAAAGGTAATAAATAATTTTGTATGTTCAATAAATCTCCAATTCGAGTAATGCCTTTTTTTACCCTAACCTGTGTTTCTGAACCTTTTACCATAGGGAGTAAATGCAGGGTCATTCTAGAGAGGAATGTAATATAAGAGGGCACGGGGTCATTTGCGCGCACAACACTATGTCGCATGGCACAATCGCGCTGTTGATACAGCGTGATTATTGCCAAGTGGCATTAACTTTCTTTTCTGTGGGGGGCTGCACCCCCCCCCATTCCGGTTCAAGTCGGGGAGCACACAAAGAGTAAAAAAATTTAATTTCTGGGACCGGGAATCAAACCCGGTCCCAGAACCATTGCCTGGGTTCCTTGCTGCTGTGGCTCAGTCCGTTGTGCCACAGCAGCTGATTGGCAGAACCCACGCCCAGCACAGGTGTTATCCTCTGCCTGGGAAAGTGGGAATGGTGCAATACTGCATACAGCAGTATACGCGGTATTGCACCATTCACTCACTAGTGCAGCACTGTACCGGGTTAGCCATAATGTCATACGCTATCAAGCATGTGACATTATGACCCAGTATGATATAAGAGAAGGGATGCAGCATTCATGATCTTTGAATATTTCTTAAAAATTGTAATGGAGACTGAAGGATGTCTTGTTATATGATTGGGGGTAGGTACAAATAGACCTGTTGGTAAGTGAGTTTTCTGTCTTAGCCCACAGCGGACAGTTAGAGTGCTCTGGGTCTATGGACCAGGCTGCTGCCCGTCTTACTCTGAAGGCTCAACAGTATCCCTGCCCCCAAGGAAAAGCAAATTGTCTGCATTGCCTAGATGCTTTTAATTTCCTGATATTTAGTCTTGGTGGGTTATTTTTCCACAAGTACTTAGAGATTAGGTTATCTACCTTCTTGAACCATTTTCATTCAATGAAAGCTGGAAGGTTATTCAGCATATAAAATATATTGGGGACAATAATTATTTTTTCTGAATTAATTTTTCCCCAAAGAGAGAAATGCAGTTTGGACCATTTCTGTAAATCCTTGTCTATTTCTTTTACTGTAAAACTGAAGACAAATTGTAATCTATTGTTTAATAGTGGTAAAGTTGTTCATCTTCAAGTAGGATATGCCTTTGTTTACCCATGGAAAATTATAGTCTTCAGTCAATATAGATTCTTCACTTTTCAAATAGGCAAGCATAATAATAATCTCAATGCTGATGTGCTGGTAATCTCAGAATCTTGTCCCCCCCAAGATTTCTGATACTGTTGTTGCCATCCCCATGCACACAATCATCTGGCAGATCACACTAAAGGAGCAGTAGGGTTGCAATCTGCCTCCTCTAGCATCCAGTTGGAGCCTGCGTTCTCTGTCATCTCCCCTTCTGCCTATAGATTCCTCCTCCTCAAGCTCTCCTTACCCTTCTCTGTCCCTATAGTTGTAGCTGGTGCCTACTAGTGTCCTGGTTTACTCACCTTGAGTCACCAAGCTCATCACTACTATCTCCTCCCATGCCTCTTCTGGAAAACTTCTCATCCTCTGTATTTTACTCTCAGTTGCCTCTCCCCCTCTCTAAATTAAATTATACCAAAACATAAAGCCCATCCAACTTTCCCAACTAATCAATGACCCACCCGGCATAATCACAGAGCCCTCGAACACTCCCTCCTGGACTGGGTTCTCTCCTCCCACCCCTACCATAAAGTGGATTCTGGTATCCTCCTCAATGCCCTCAGTGCCCACCATATGGTTTACTGTGTGGACAAGATTCATCATCCCAAGGTCCCCCTAAATTCATCCAGATCTGGTCCTTCAGGTCGCTGAACTTGTCCTCCCTCCATGTTGACCTGATGGCTAGTGACTGGTCACCCATCTCTACAGCCAGCAATATAAATTCTGCCCTCTAATAACTCCAAATTTATGTCTGCCTGAGATCTCCATGCCCCTTTAGAAAAACCAGGGTCCGAGGTTCCCACCTCCTATGGATCTCAGCAGAGTTGCTAGTCTGCCTCTGCATGCAAGACCTTGCCTGGTGGATCTCCATGTCCTCCAACTCCCTTGCCATCCTTATCAAGTAACGTACCCTTTGTAATGCCTGCACTAGAGCTAGCAGGCTTGCTGTGTTGGAATACTTCACATCCATGCTTCAGACCGACCATAACCACCATTCCAAGTTCTGGAAGGTTATCCACTTCCTCTTCTCACCCCCCCAACCCAGTCCCCTCCCCCTGTCCTCAAGATGGATGACATTCCTGTCTCGGACCACTCTTCTGTCGCTTTAGCTTTCAACTCTTTTTTCACCTCCTGTGCCTGTCCCCACTCTCTTCCCCTCCCTCCTCCTACCACCCAATGTCATCCCTTCTCCTTCTCTCCTACCACTTCCACTGTATCCCTTAAAGCCCTCTTGGCACAAACCCTCTACAAGGGTGTGAGCCTTGGTGGACTTTTTTTTTTTTTTTTTAAGTTCTTTTTCCCTCCGGTCACTGCTTGTTGGGACTCTCTCAGGCATCCTGGCCTGATCCTGCCCACTTGCGATCCCCCCCAGCCTGAGTCTCCCCTGCGGCCCTTCTAGCCCTTGCACCTACCTTGCAGCTGGACCCCTTGGCTTGTCCCCCCCAGGGGGGCCGCCACTCCATCTTTGGCGCTTCCTGAAGGCACTATCTGCTGCAGGCAGGGCTTGGGGAGGACAGAATTGAGAGACCAGGTGGGCGGGATCTTGCAGAGGGCATGGGGTCAGTGCCATCGCCTACTCCATAGAGCGGGTTTTCCTTGTTCGAGATTTTTAGCCTGAAGTGCTGGACGTGCAATGGCGTCCAGCGCGATCAAATACGCACTCCCACATGTCTGCAGGGTCTCCACCGACACCTCTCCCTTCTTGCAAGCAATCCCTAGTTCATGCACACTCCAGCCTCCGCTGGGTGTGGCTAGCACTGGGAAATGCCTCCCCGCCTCCCCCAGGAGAGGAGAGGAGAGCCTTCATCGACGCTAATCCTCTCCTCCCAGCCAACCTCCGCAACCTGAGCTTGTTCTCAACCCGGGTCGCCGGTGTGGTGCAAGGTGTGGTGTCCAGCACCTTAACCCTCAGTGCCCCCAGGCTGGCTGTCTTGGAGATCTTAACCCCAAATTCTTGCATCGATCTGCACATGCCACTGCTCTATCTACTGCCTATTATCTCAACCTCTCCTTCTCTGTAGCCTCCATCCCTGATACTTGGAAACATATCACAGTTACCCCCCTTCCCAAAGGGGCCAATTCCATCTCCCCTTTCAAACTACTGCCCTATCTCACTTCTCCTCCCCACCATGGCTAAGCTTCAGGAACACCTTGTGCTATCCCAGTTCTCCCTCTTCCTTGATTCATCCTCCTTCCTCACTCCCTTCTAATCTGCCTTCCTACCTTTCTGGAAATCCCACTTCACCTCCCTCCTCCGGCTTACTGATGCCATTTTATCTGGCACGGATCAGTGCCTGTTCACCTCCACCATCTTTGTCAACTTGACCAAAGCCTTCAGTACTGTTGCCCACCCCTTTCTTCTAGACAAGCTCAAGGTAGCGGGGCTCTCTGACTCTACATTCAGGTGGTTCCATGCCTACCTTGAGGGCAGGTCTCAAGCTGTCCGCATTGGAGAATCCATATACCCACCACTCCTCATCATGCCCAAAGAGTCTGTCCTAGGCCCAGTACTTTTCTCCATCTTCCTGAATGACTTCCCTGCTGAATGCTCCTCTGTGTCCAACCATACGTATGCAGATAACATGGTACTTTTTGCCTCCAACTATTCTACCCCTAACCTCATGGCCAGGCTCCAACTGGACTTTGCCAACATCCTCCACTGGTTCCTGGCAAATCAGCCATACCACAACACCAACAAAATGATCTCTATGACCATAGCCGCTAACCATACGCTCGCTAGGCTCTCCCCTCCTTCCATACCCTTGATGGTGCAGTGATTGAGGATGTCCCCTCATTCAAGTACCTCCGGGTCTGGCTGGACCAGCACCTCGATTTCTAAGCACATGTGAAATTCATTCACCAGAAGCTTCACCCCAAACTTGGTGCACTTTACAGGAATAAAGGGAGTATCCCACTTCCTGCCTGAAGAGAGGTCATCTCAAAAATGTTACTCCCCATCTTCGACTATGGTGACATAGTATTCAGTGCTGCCCCCAAGTCCACCCTGACCAGACTGGATCACCTCTTCACTCCTTATATTGCTCTGTCCTGGACTGTCTCCTCCCCCCCCCTATACCACTGCTCCCTGCACTCCTTATCCTTCCTCTCCCTTGAGACCAGACGCCTCACCCATCGTACTTCCTTTATTTCTAAGATACTGGTTTGGCTCTCTCCCTTCCTACCTTGCTTCCCTCCTCATTCCCCCACCCCACCCCCACTTCTTACCCTTTTCTCAACTCTGGCTCTTGCTCTGTTGCTCTCCCCTCAAAGAAATCCACTCCTGGTCAAGCTGTCTTCTCCTTCGTGTTCCCCAGACTTTGGGGTTCTTTCCCTCTCACCATCCGCTCTGCACCTTCCCACCACTCTCTAACCTTTCTCTGTTCCGTAACTTTATTACTCACTCTTGCAGCTGCCCCTAATACTGGACCCTGGGCTGCTACCCACCACCCTCCTTCCTTTGCTCCCCTTTCACCGTGCACCTACACTAGTGCAGTCCCCCTCTTCCACCATCCCCAATCCACAACCATTGTTCCCAGCCTGAACTCAGTACTGCCTCTTGCAGACTGCAAATGTTGTTATCTTCTAGCACGTCGTCATATTAGTATATTTTACATCCTCCAGCCGGTCAGTTGTGGAGACCAAGGAACACCTGACCAGGCTGGGTGACAAACTATCATCCATTTCATCCCACATCTCCTTCTCTGAGATCCTTCCAGTCTGGGAGAGGGGGGCAGATGGACGGAATGTCAGAGAAGGGGCGATAGGAAAGCTAAACATGTGGCTCAAGGGCTGGTGCCAGGAAAAAGGACACAGATTTGTAGGGAACTTGCAACAGTTCTGGGAGCGAAAGTTCTTTAAATTTGATGAACTGCATCTGACTAAGGAGGGAGTCAGTGCATTGGGGCAGAAGCTTGAAGTCTTTGCAGAATATTTAAACTAGCAAATGGGGAGAGGGGTGCAGCACCCCCTACGTCGAATGGGTAGAACACCCCTCCCCCTTCAGCTAGTGGTCAAACAGGGATTCAGCATGTTTTCAGTTCATTTGCATCACCAGGTAAGAAAAAAGGTCAGTCTCCCCATACGACGCATAGGGGAAATGCCAAACCTCACCCAACAATTAACACACCGAAATCTGGCCAATGGAAAATCATGTACACAAATGCTCACGGCCTGGGAAAGAAGATCCCAGACCTGCAGGCAATAATGTCAGAGGCTACACTGGACATAGTAGCAATTAGTGAGACGTGGTTCACCAGTAACCACACCTGGGAGACTTCAGTACCTGGCTATGTACTGTTCAGAAGAGACCGAAGTGCAAAAATGGGGGGTGGAGTGGCAATGTATGTCAATGAAAATATCAAAGCTACAGAAATTCAGAATACACATAAGGGGCATGTAAAGGAAGGGATAAAGGCAACTGAACAAAAGAGTAAACAGGGAGGAGAGGAGGCACTGTGTGTCACCTTGGAGACTGGAAAGGGCACCACAATCCGCTCAGGGGTTGTGTACAGACCCCCATGTCAGGGGGAAGGAATGGACAAGAATATGATAGAAGGCATTCTTAGAATGGCAGAGAAAGGGGAGATACTGTTGATGGGAGACCTGAATATGCAGATGTTAACTGGAGCACATTTGCTGCAGCCACATCCAAGAGCAGGGCCATTCTTGATGCCCTACAGGTGGCAGGCCTCAGACAGCTAGTTTTGGAACCCACTCGTGAGGGAGCAATCTTAGACCTCGTACTCTCAAACGAGGGCAGTGAGAGGATCTCAGATCTAGAAGTGGGTTGCCATCTGGGAACAAGTGACCATCAAACAGTGTGGTTCATGTTAAACTCAGCTACAGAGTCAAGCCATACAAAAGTGAGGGTACTGGACTTCAGGAGGACTGACTTTGGCAAGATGGGAGAGTGCCTCAGAAAAGCACTAGCAAACAGGCTAGAAGGAGGTGTGGAGCAACAATGGGGAATCATCAAAACTGCCATCACAGAGGCAACAAGCCTTTGTGTGAAGCAAATAAACAAATCAAAATGAAAGGAAAAGCCACTATGGTTCTCAAAAGAGGTGGCTGTGAAAGTCAGGAAGAAAAAGATAGCATTCCGGAAGTATAAGGAAACACAGAAGGAGCAGGACAGAGAGCTGTACCAGTTAAGGCAGAAGGAAGCAGGAGGGAAGTCAGAATAGCAAAGGCCCAAACTGAGGAAAGATAGCCAACTCGGTTAAGAAGGGGATAAAACCTTTATAGGTAAATCAACAAGCGTAGAAAGACAAAGGGAGGGATAGTGAGGCTGAATAGAACGAGCGGTGGGTGGGCAGGGGGGATAGTGAAAAGCAGGGACACTGAACGAATATTTCTGCTCAGTATTCACAAAAGAGGAGGAAGTACCTAATCCAATTAACAGAAGCACTCTTGATGGGGGGTCGATCCCAGTCCTTTCACAGAAGAATGGGTTCTGCAAGAACTCCTAAAACTGAAGGTGAACAAAGCAATGGGGCCTGATGGAATTCACCCCAGAATTCTACAAGAATTAAGAGGGGAACTAGAGAAACCACTGGCTACTCTTTTTAATAAATCATGGGAGGATGGTGTGGTACCAGAGGACTGGAGGGAGGCGGATGTGATTCCCTTTCACAAAAGTGGGACCAAGACAGAGGCAGGAAACTACAGACCTGTCAGTCTGACCTCTGTGGTAGGGAAAGTGATGGAGTCACTTCTGAAGGAAAGAATTGTTGAGTACCTAGAGGCCAGTGGGGCACAGGACCCAAGGCAGCATGGGTTCACAGCGGGAAGGTCATGTCAGACGAATCTAATAGATTTCTTTGACTTGGTGACCAAAGTAGTAGACCAGGGAGGGGCTGGGAACATGGTCTACCTAGACTTTAGCAAGGCATTTGACACAGTCCCACACAAAAGATTAATAGTCAAATTAACCAGCCTGGGAGTGGGTCCCAGGGTGGTAGCCTGGGTAAAACATTGGCTGGACAACAGGACACAGAAGGTAATTGTAAATGGAGTCCACTCTGAAGAAAGAGGGTTACTAGTGGGGTACAGGGGTTCAGTATTGGGTCCAGTCCTTTTAATGTCTTCATAAGTGACATTGCAGAGGGACTGGAAGGAAAAGTATACCTCTTTGCAGATGACACAAAGATCTGCAACAGGGTTGATACACAAGGAGGCGTGGAAAGGATGAGAAGGGACTTGGCAAGGTTGGAGGAATGGTGTGGTCAGGAGTATAGCAGCTAGGATTCAATGCAAAGTGCAAAATAATGCACCTGGGAAACAAGAACCAGGGAAGAATACACAGTGGGGGGTTAGTAACAACAAGAAAAAGGAAAGGGACCTGGAGGTAATCATATCAGATGACCTTAAGGTTAGTAAGCAATGTGAGAAGGCAGTAGGGAGGGCTGGGGGTATACTGGGATGCATAGGGAGAGGCATCAGCAGCAGAAAACAGGAAGTTGTTATCCCTCTGTACAGACAGTTGGTGACACCCCATCTGGAGTACTGTGTCTAGTTCTGGAGACCCCATCTCCGCAAGGACATAAACAGGATAGAGGCAGTCCAGAGGAGGGCAACTAAAATGGTGCAGGGTCTGCAAGAGAAGCCGTATGAGGACAGACTACAGGAGATTAATATGTACACCCTTGAGGAAAGAAGGGAGAGGGGGACATGATAGAAACTTTTAAGTACCTCAGTGGAATCAACAAAGTCCAAGAGGGTAGCATCTTTCAGAAAAAGAGACGTGCAAGAACAAGGGGACAAAATTTAAAGATAGAGGGGGGGCGGTTCAGGGGCAATGCTAGGAAGTATTATTTCACAGAGAGGGTAGTGAATGCATGGAACAGCCTTCCTGAGGAGGTTGTGGGGTCTAAAACTGTGGGAGAATTCAAGAATGCATGGGACAGACGTAAGGCAATTCTTGTGGGGGGTAGGTAGAAATAGGCTGTTGGTTAACTAGGATCTGCGGTCTATCCTGTAGGTAGGGAAATGGGCAGACTAGATGGGCCACGCGGTCCTTATCCACCGTCAAAGTCTATGTTTCTATGTAAGAACTGTGGGTCACCCTGGAAACAGGAAATGGGACAGCCATAAGAACTGGGGTTGTCTACAGGCCCCCAGACCAGGGGGAGGACATAGACACATTACTGTTAGAAAATATACAAAACATGACAGCTAAAGGGGAGGTTCTGATAATGGGAGACTTCAACATGCTGGCTACAGATTGGTCAATACCAGCAGGAACATCTACCAGAACTACACACATGGTGGATTCCCTGTATGGGGAGGGCCTCAAACAACTGGTACTACAACCCACAAGAGACAGGGCTATCCTAGATCTAGTACTGACTAACAGGAAGGGATCACAGATCTCCAGGTAGAAGGTCACCTAGGGGCCAGTGACCATCACATGGTATGGTTCCATTTGGCCACCATCTAAATCATCCCATTCCAAGGCAAAATATGGGACTTCAGAGGAGCTGACTTTGATAAGATGGCCAACAGAGTTAAGCTAGCCCTGGCAAAAAGAAACACAGGTGAGGGGGTACAGGCAAAGTGGGCAAGCATTAAGGATGCAATACTTGAAGCAACATCCCATTGTGTTAGACAGAAAAGGAAGTGCAAAAGAAGAAGGAAACCACTTTTGTTCTCAAATACAGTAGCAGAAAAGGTCACAGCCAAAAGTCTGGCCTTCAGGAAATATAAGGGAATACAGCGGGATGAAGATAGGGAGGCATACCAAACTGCTCTAAGGGAAGCAGGGAAGGCAGTAAGGCAGGCAAAGTCCCAAACTGAGGAAACACTAGCACGAACAGTAAAAGAAGGTGACAAGACTTTCCATAGATACATTAGTGAAAGGAGAAAGTCCAGAGGGGGTATTGCTAAGCTCAAAGGAGAAAAGGGGGCATGTGAGGAGGAGGACCCTGTAAAAGCATCTATCCTAAATAGATACTTTTGCTCAGTATTTACTGAAGAGAAGGTCGGGCAGGGCCCACAGCTCAGCACCATGGACACAGGGGGGATGGAGGTGAGCACTAATCCCTTCACAAAAGAAAGGGTCCTACAAGAGCTCGCTAAGCTCAGGGTGGACAAGGCAATGGGACCTGATGGCATACATCCCAGGGTACTTAAGGAGCTAAGGGTGGAACTAGCAGAGCCATTAGCAGAACTGTTTAGTGAGTCGCTGAGGACAGGAGAGGACCCAGAAGACTGGAGAAGGGCTCATGTGATCCCGCTCCACAAGAGTGGTAGCAGGGAGGAGGCAGGGAACTACAGACCAGTCAGTCTTACCTCAGTAGTGTGCAAGATTATGGAGGCACTCCTTAAGGAAAGGAAAGTGCAACACCTGGAATCCATAGGGGCACAGGATCCAAGACAGCATGGGTTTACAAAAGGAAGGTCCTGTTAAACTAATCTCATAGATTTCTTTGACTGGGTAACCAGAATGGTGGACCAAGGAGCCAGTTGATGTCGCCTACCTTGACTTCAGCAAAGCTTTCGACACCGTTCCACATAGAAGATTGATAAATAAGCTGGGTAGGCTCGAGGTGGGTCAGAAGTTGGTCAACTGGGTGGCAAACTGGTTGACGGACTGAAAACAGAGAGTGGTGGTAAATGGTATACAGTCAGAAGAGATGCAAGTCACAAGTGGGGTACCTCAGGGATCAGTCCTGGGGCCAGTCCTCTTCAATATCTTCATTAGTGACATTGCAGATGGACTAGAAGGTAAGGCTTGTCTGTTTGCAGATGAGACCAAGATCTGCAACAGAGTAAATGATCCAGATGGGGTGGGCAGAATGAGAAGAGATCTGTATAAACTTGCAAAATGGTCAGAAGAGTGGCAACTAGACTAGGATTTAATGCAAAGAAGTGCAAGATCATGCACATAGGGAAGAGAAACCCTGAAGCCACCTATTAGGCTGGGAGGGGAGTTGCTGGCAGTCACAAAGGAAGAAAGAGACTTGGGCATCATCATCATCACCTGAAATCATCCAAGCAGACCTCTAAAGCAGTAGGTAAGGCTAGGGGGATGTTAGGGTGTATTCTCAGGGGTATCACAAGTCGTAAGAGGGAGGTAATAATCCCTCTTCACAAGACACTGGTTAGGCCCAATCTGGAGTACTGCGTGCAGTACTGGAGGCCACACCTTCACAAGGACATTAACCAAACTGAGGCCGTCCAGAGAAGGGCAACCAAAATGCTGCAATGACTGCATCAGAAGACATATGAGGACAGATTAACAGAGCTCAATATGTATACCCTTGAGCAAAGGAGGGAGAGAGGTGACATGATCAAAACATTCAAACACCTTAAGGGCATTAACAATGTGAAAGAGTCTAACATGTTTAAATATAAGAAAAATGGCAGGATAAGAGGACACAGCATGAGAATAGAGGGAGGCCGATTAAGGGGGAATGTGAGGAAATTCTTTTTCACAGAAAGAGTGGTGGATGCATGGAACAGCCTACCTCAGGAAGTGGTGGCTATGAATACAGTGCAGGGCTTCAAACAGGCATGGGATAGGCATAAGGGAGCAATACAGATGAATATGGATAGATAGGTCATTGACAGTGTAAAGGTGTGTGGCACATTCATAGGTAGAAAAAATGGGCAGACTGGATGGGCCTTGCGGTCCTTATCTGCCGTCAACCTCTATGTTTCTATGTTTCATTACAGTACAGTATTTTTCATACGCAAGAACCTTTGTCTTTGCATAGTTGTTATTTATTATGCTTTTTTTGCTGTTATTTGTATTATGGTTCTTAATGTACCTTACTGTTTCTCCCTTCCCAAGGCCACAGCTGGAAACAAGCTGTTACCAGCTCAGTATGTCTTTCCTGGTAAACATTTTGAAATAAAATAAACATATAGCAGTGTAAGGCAAGTGAAAAGCAAACTTAAAGAGCACCTTTCCTGGTGCTCAGTACAAAAACCTTAGAAGATCCTTACCTGCTCCAAAGTCCACGGGAAACAAAAGCACAGTTTTAATGTGGCTAGATTTCGGGATGGAAGGGACCGTAATTTGGTTCTGTGGAGCCGAGCACCCAATCCTTCCCACCTCCTTGTCTCCAGTGCTGCCCATGCAAGCACCTATTGTGATGTATTACATGGAGAGTGTGGGGGACGTGCTCCACAGATTACTATAGGGGCTGATTTTTACTTTTTTTTTTTTTTAATTTTTTTTTAATAGTTCAGGGTTCCGATTCAGATAAAACAAGGCCACCGTTCAACTAACAAGGCTCTTGCTAGTTGAGTGGGGGCCTGATGATATCTGAATCGGAATCTGAACTATTAAAAACAAATGTAAACACAGCTCATAGTACCAGGAGTGCGCCCCCGCCTCCATATATGTCACAAAACATTCTAGTGCGAAGCCAAATTTGATCCTTCCATCCCAAAAATTGGCCACAAAACTGTACTTTTGGCCCCCCGTGGACTTTGGAGCAGGTAAGGCAGCTATAGTATTTCTGGGGGAAATTTCTAAAAAAAAAAAAAAAGTCAGTAAAGGTGCTGTTTTAAAAACAATGGTTACCCATTTCTTTCTCTCCATGCAGTTAGCCACTGCAAGTCAGTTTAGAAAGTCCAATTGTAGAAATGAAAGGAAAACTGTGACTCCTACCAGGACTCGAAACCAGGGACTGCAAAAGGTGGAGAGATCCAGATAACAGGAGAAACTGGAGTGCGAAGAAACTGGATAGCCTTATGTCCTCAACTGAGTGACTTATATTATAGTAATACTAAAGACTTAAAGAGGCAGAAATCTCAAATGCAGTGGTGGTGGTGGTGGTGGGGGTGTACTGTGATGTAATGTTTTTTTCTTATTCATAGCACTAATGGGTAACTGTATGCCTGAATTTATCATTTCAGCCATGTTAGCAGCATAGTTTAAATGTTGAGGTTTTCATTCTCTTACACAGCTAAAATGACGGCTGCCACATGACTGGTGGCGGCCATGCACACTGTGATGTAGTGAGTGATTCTATAGAAATTGCGACAGGCATTGTAATGCCAGGGTGGGGCACTACAGTCACAGACCTTCTCACTCCAGGATTTAAATATTTGGAGGTTTGTTGCATTATTTTTTACATTCCATACTCTGTTTATCCTCCAGGGAGGGCTCCCTTCTGCAGTCTTTCATTCTTCCCACCACCGTCCAATGCCACACCAGGATCCCAGTGGCAAGGGTACTCCCACGGATTACCCCCCATGGCGGGGACAGGAGAGGGAGGTCCATCCTCCCCTCCCCAAAGCACAGAATCCAGTGCCTCGCTGCAAGCTGGCCCGGTGACGTGGTGGGTGGAGGTGTGGCAAGCAGGTGTCATAAGCCCTCGCTGTGCCCTTCCTTTTTGCTCCAGCTTTTCTCCTCTACTATTCCCTGGGGCCTCAGCACACTCAGCCGTGCAGGCGCGTAGAGGTGTGTATGTGCACCAGAAATTATGGCCCTGCTCCACCACCCTGGTCTAACGCCAGCTCCCCATTTGTGCAGCACTACCACCAAGCCTCCAATCAGTGGCAGCCAAGCACCAGGAAGATCAACCTCCCCAATCTGGGAGAGGAGAGCTGCCTGATGGCTATTCAGTCCTACTCCTGGCCCTCCCCCAGCCGACCCCCAGCGGACTGAGCTCGTTCCCAAACTTGGGTCACTGGCATGGGTGAGCTAAGGCAGTTTAAGCACCTCAGCCCTCTGCACCACCACACTGGCTTTGTTGCATTATTAACAACTGATGTTTTTTTTACTAGTTGCAAATCTTAAATGCACAAGTGGATACTCTCCTCCTACTCTAGTGGGGGGTTGTCGCATCCTGCACCACTACTGCCACCTGTAGATGTACAGATGGCAGAGCGCTTGGAACACAGGGAGGAACGGACACCGTGTGGCGTATTGCATGAGCGTGCTGATGCATGCTCACGACAGGGACTGCGTCCCAAAAACTGGTGTCCTAGCACAGGCCTGGGGTCACACAGCACAAAAAGAAATGGGGGGGGGGAGAGACTAACAAAGGATAAAAATCCCCCCTTCCCCACCTGTAGCTCTATGAAGTCTGGTACATCCAGACTGAAAAGGCAGCTATATCTGTCACACTGGAGAGGAGGGGGTGCAGAAACAGAATAATAATTAACAAAAAGGAAAAAATGCACAGGTTATCAGAGTTGTCCACAGCTGGGCAGTTTTCACTGTCAATTCAAGTTTAACAATTATGTTAAATGAGCAGGTTATTATAATTCTTATGCACACTGTTATGGACTAGTACTGTTCTAGTTTAGGACCATAAAGGTAATCACTGACTATTTTAATGGGTTCTGGGAAGGCAAGACTGTGAGGAGGAGGCTTTACATGTTTGGAAATTTCAACATGATTGTGCTGAGAGCACATCCCATCCCTGGTGTGGCACTGTCAGATATGCTTGGAGATAATGATAGATACAGGAAGCTCTCTTTCTCTCTCTCTCACTCTTACAAGGTGTAGTCACTGAGTTTAAATTAATTCCTACAACTACTATCTGTTGTACTACCCTCACATCCGCAAAGCAGATTGCCTAGATTTGTATACTTTTCTTTAGGGGGAATGTATCCTGCCTATATATGTTATTGGCCGGCTAAGTTGTAAAACTTATTATTTTATTTTAAATGCAATAAAATATAAGTTTGAAAAGGGGGAAACCAGTCACCAGATCATACAGGTCAGAGGTTTTCAACAGTCTCAGGAGATGAAACAAAGACTAGTTATGAGACCTCGGCATCTGCCGACTCCTTTTAATCCTGTGCTCCACCCATTTTGAATTTCATCTCGATCATTGCAACCCCCTTCTCTGCTTTTGCTGGGTCAGTAAACTGGTAAGTATGGCCTCCGTACAGAATGGCTCTTCAGCGTGGCATGGGCCGCAGCAAACATTTTGTTGTGACCGGGTTGCAAAAAACCGATCCAGGAAGATATGCAGAGTGTGCCCTTGATGTTTAAATTCTGAGAGTCCCAGAAGGCTTTCAACATCAAGTCTCTAGTGACTTTTCCTACAGTCACTATTAGGACTGCCCTAGTCTGCCAGGGTGGGCTGGGGGCAGTCATTCGGGAGACTGCCCATACAGTCAGAGATCCCAGACCCGCGCTGTCCCACTTAACCCCACCTGCAGCACAAAGGATCCATTCTGGGACCCAGGACGGGCATCTGCGCCTGTCCATGGCTGCGTAGGCACACACACTTTCTGTGTGAATAGCGCATAAATCGGGCACAATGGAGAATAGCCCCCAATGACTGTTTTCTAGTGCCTATGATCAGTAGTAGGGTTGGCTGTTCATTTGCACCAGTTTATTGGTCCTAGTCTAGACAGTGCTTTCATAGCTTATGCCTCTGTTGAGGTTGCTGTTCTGGTGGCAGTTTCAGTTTTTAAGTCCTGTTCAACCAATCTCTGCTGGAAAACTTCCAATTTTAAATCTATTGCCTGCATGGAGAGTACCAAGGACTGCCATGGTGGACTGCTTGTCCCTGCTGTTGTTGCCAAGCATGTTAAGACCCGCTCTCCTGAATGCTGCTAGTTTTTGGAGCCACCTGCACCTCCTTTGTTTCGTTGCACCATTGATGATTTTTATATCTTCGTGCTCCTCTCAATAAGAGCCACCTGTCTTTTTTACATTATATTTTAGCAAATTTTTCAATAAGCATGCCATTTGGCATAAAAGAGCTGCAAACACTATAAATTCACGACAGGTGCATGGTGTACATGTGCAATACAATATTTTTTTTTTTGAAATTTCTGTTTATACTCCTACCCTGCACCCAATCTCCACTCCTTCAGGAGACACACATTTCAGTCTCCCCGCATCATAGCCTGCCCGAGCCACCCCAGCGAGTCCCCATGGAGCCGTGGCTGTACACCCTAGGTGGGTACGGGGTGGGGCGGAGACACCTCAAGACTTTCAAGTATTACTTCGGACTTCTCCAGGACGCCAGGCAGGCATGAGCTATCAGGGTCTCTGCTTTTCCATGCTCTGTCATCTAAAAGACTGGGCGCAGTTTTTCCTCTGTTCCGGGGGGAGTAGCATGCACCCTGGCATCATGGCATCACCGCCGACGTCTCCAATTCCCATCCCCTGGAGTTAGCTCTGTGCTTGCTGTACCTCTGGCTTCTGCCAGAGGCCGGGCAGGCGCCGAGCACAGACTCCCCTCCCTCCCGGAAAGGGAGAACTGTCCATTGGACACTCAAGCCTCTCCCATCTCTGCTGACCCCCGATGGCCCAGGCTTGTTCCCAAACCCGGGTCGCTGGTATGGCGCAAGGTGTAGCGTCCAGCGCCTCAACCCTCAGCGCCACTGGGCCGACTGCAATACAATCATTTTAATGATAGGATTTAGAAACATAGACAAATGACGGCAGATAAAGACCAAAGGTCCATCCAGTCTGCTCAAGTTCCCTATCTAACCCTGGGATCTACTCTCCATCCAGGTCCTAGTCCCCCCAATTTTCCTTCCTGATTCTGTCAACCTGAGTGACCACGGTACCCTTCACTCTGTCCCAATCGTGCTTGAAAGCAGCAACTGTTTTAATGCCTACCACCTTGGCTGGTACTGTTCCATGGCTCTACCACCCTTGCTGTAAAACAATACTTCCTCATGTCCCTCTTGAACCTCACTCCTGTCAGTTTCCATTCATAGCCTAGTGACCTTGAACTAGCATTCAAGCTAAAAAGTTCCTTGCAGTTCACCCTGTTTATTCCTTTTAGAAACTTGAAGGTCTCCATCATATCTCTCCTCTCCCTTCTGGTCCCCAGTGAGTACATGTTTAGTCACTTGAGGCGCTCCTTGTAAGACCTGCCTTGTTGGTCCTGAATCATTTCTGTCACCCTGTGCTGAGGTGAGGGTTCCAGAACTGATTGCAGTATTCTGGGTGCGACCTCACTAGAGATCTATAAAGGGGTATTATTACCTCCTCCATCCTGCTATCAATATCACTCCCGATACACCCCAGCATCCTACTTGCCTTAACATAAGCCCTGCACTGGCTCAACTGCTTGAGGGTGTGTCTGATGATAGCAACCAGGTCAAGTTTCTCAGGCATAGTGCTAAGTCTCACTCCACCCATCCAGTGTTCTGTCCTGGGTTCTTATTCCCTAGGTGCATTACTTTGCACTTTTTGGCATTGAATTTTAATTGTCAAACCCTAGACCACCCCTCTAGCTTTTGTAAGTCACTCTGCACTTCCTCGATTCCCTCGTTGCTATCCACCCTCCCACCAAGCTTAGTGTCATCTGTAAGGAGACACAGCCTGCCACGGATATCTTCTGTATTTTTTTTTTTTTTTTAATTTTCCCTTCTTTTTGCCCCACAACCCGGCTGCGTTACATCAGCCGTCGCATGGCGCCTGAGCTTCCACCTCCGGTGCCCCTTGCGCTCTTTGCCCCAGTACCCTGGCTTACCCACCAGAGGTGGGGATGCGGCACCAGAGTGCCGCGCGGCTAGTAACTGCCTGAGGGAGGCAGGGGTCCTGGAGGCTAATTAGCTTGAGGCAGGCTTCACTGCATGTGACCAGCTGTGAGAGTTTTCCTGCTTGGCAGGGGGCGGGGCTGTGCAATGGCGTCCAGCGTCTGCCCTGCCCCTCAGATGTTGGCGCCGGTAGCTGCGCGCGAACCCTTGGCTTCCACCAGGGTCTGTCAGGCACCGTTGCGACCCACCCTCCCCAGAGAGGAGAGCAGTCCGTGGGATGCTCAATCCAACTCCTAGCTGGCCCTCCAGCGACCCGGGCTCGTTCCCGAACCCGGGTCGCTGGTGTTGTAAGTGGAATTCGAACTGCTGCGTCGGCGGGACAGCCTATCTTCTGCATTGTTGCTGATGAACAATATTGAAGAGCACCAGGCTCAGGAAAGATCCCTGCGGCACCCCACTTGTGACCTCCACCTCCCTCTCTTCTAATTTGACCCCGTTAACCAAAACCCTCTGCTGCCTACCCTTTTGTCAGTTTTCCACCCAGTTCACTATGTCATTAGCCACACCCAGGTTCTCCATCATTTTCAGCAAGCATCTTTGGGGCACTAAGTAGAAAGCCTTGCTGAAGTCGAAATAGAGCAAATCCACAGTATGGCCCCTATCCAATTCCCTCATCGCACAATCAAAGAAAACTATCAGCTTCATCTGGCAGGACCTCCCTGCCACCCGTGTTGTTTACTATCCTGGAGCCTGTTGCTCTCCAGGTAGTCCACGCAGTCTTCCTTAATCAGTGACTCCACTAGCTTCCCTACAATGGAGTCAGACTCACAGATCTGTAGTTTCCCACTTGTTGCTTCACCCCCTTAAAAAGTGGAATGATGTCCCCACCCTCCAGTCCTTCGGAACTACCCCTATCCATAGTGAACAGTTGAATAGTCCTACCAGGGGTTTAGCAAGTTCTGCTGCTAGTTCCCCAAGAGTCCTCATAGGCAACCCATCTGGTTTCAGGGCTTTATCTCTCTTAAGGGCTGCCAGCCCTTTCTGGACCATGTCGCTTGAAAATATTGGCTGCCTCATATCCAGGGCCCCCTTATTGGTCACTTTGATTCGATCCTCAGGCAAGGGCCCACCTTCCTCCCTGGTGAAAACTGAGCAAAAATGGTTATTAAGGATGGCAACCTTATGCCCGTCCTCTTCTATCACCCTACCACCCTCCAACAGCCTAACGTTTCTCCCTCCTCCCTCCCTTCCTTACCTCTTTCATCCCTTCCTTTCCCCCCAATTTATTGGAAGCAGTGTTTTTCTCTGCCCTTAACCCTTTCTGCAAAACACAGCGGTGTCCTCTTTTACTTCCTTAACTTTGCTTCCTTATTTCTCAGTAAATATTCTCCCCATTCTTCCTTCCCCTGCTTCTCTCTGCACCTGTAGAAGACCTTCTTCTTAGTCCCCTATCACTTCCCTGACTTTTGCCGAGAACCATAATGGTCTCTTGAACTTATTCTTTTTGGCTACCATTCTCATGCATAACTCAGATGCCTCGAGAATGGCCCTCTTTATTACCACCAACTACTCCATTCCACCCCATCCAAATGGTCTATTCTGGCTAACTTTTTCCTGACTAGTTCTCCCAGCCTGCTGAAGTCTGCCTCCTAAAATCAAGGACTTTGGTTCTTGATTGGGGCTTTCCAGTCCCCAGGGCCAGTTTGAACTAAATGGTGTTCTGGTCACTGTTCCCTAGTGGCTCCCATACTCTCACTATGCCTACCGGCTCTGAGTTGGTAAGCACCACACCAAGAATGGCAGTCTGCCTGGGGGGTTCCTTAACGAGCTATACCAAGAGACAGTCACGAAGTGCATCCAGCAAGGCTGGAGGACTCCTGCTGCTCCTGGCCACCAGAACAACCCAACTGAAGTCCGGTTGGTTCAGACTGCCTACCACCACTACTTCCCTGTTTGCTACCCCCCTTTCAAGTTCTTCTGCAAGCTTTCTGTCCCTCTCTTCCCCTAGTCCTCGAGGTATACAGACCACCCCTAAGCATAGCTTCTTGCCTGAAGCTGCTGTGAGTTGCACCCACAGCGACTCTGGTTCACTAATATAACCCCTGATGCACCCATCCTCCACCTCAAGGCCATCCCTGACACAGAGGTCTACTCCTCCCCCTCTACCTTTTCCTCTCTCCCTCCTGAACAATGAGCACCCAGGAACTGTCAGGTCCCAATCATTATTAGCTGTAGCCCATGTTTCTGTGATGGCCACAAGTTCCACCTCAGTGTCTGCCATAAGTGCCTGTAACACACTGATTTTATTACCCAGGCTCCTGGCATTATGACATACTACCTTCCATCTGACCCCTGAACCCACTTTGCTGTTCCCTTGACTATAGCCCTTGTGTTTCCTATGCTCGCTTAGTCTCTTGTTTTTCTTGGTTTTTGCACATTTAGCATTCCTCCTCTCTAATGTCCTCTTATATGGCCCAGATTATACCTCATATCTTTTTATATTCACTGAGCTACTACTAGCCTGCAGATGTGGGGGGAGCACTAGCTAGGATCCCCTTCTTCTCACCTGTCGTCATGGTTCTCTTAGCCCCAGTATCCCCCCACAGTCAGTTTAAATGTGCAATATAGACATCAAAGTTCCGCCACAACGCACAGGCCCCTTCTTGTCAGGTGGAGTCCATCACCTTTGAAGAGCCTCCTGTTCTAGAAGTCTCCCCAGTCACCAGCAAAGTGGTACCCTTTCTCTTAACACCATCCCTTAAGCCACCCATTAAACTCCTCTGTCCCATCCCTCCTAATTCTATCCTTCTTCCCCTCCCTGCCCTACACAGGGAGGACCTCAGAAAAGGTCAGGGAGACCGAGCGTGCCACCAGTCTGTCTCCCCCAGTCTTTGAAAGTTCTGCTTCACCATCTCCAGAGACTGGTTTGTGAGATCACTGGTACCTAGGTGTACCAGCACCCCAGCCCCCGTTCCCTCTCTGCCACTCTCCCTATTCTAACTACATCCTGGATGACTGATGCACCAGGAAGGTACCAGACTGCCACCTCCCTTCCAGTCCCCCTCCACCACCCTCTCCACATCCCTAATCACTGAGCCCCCAACCACCAAGACTCTCCTGGTAGACTTGTCTCTGCTTGTCTCCTTGGGTGCCCTTGTGCTGACCTGCCCAACACCACTGACTGGCTCAGAGTCCCCCGACCCCCAGTGGAGTCAGGTACCTCAGCCTCCTCTAGGGGTGCAAAACAATCTGCCGTCTGGATGGTGCTGGGCTGGATGACCTCTCTGTGGCTAACCCTGCTCTCCTTCCCCGGCCCTCCCTTTCCACCACTCTCCACCCTCTGGACCAGTGGACCTCTGGGAAAGTGGAGGGGGTGCGAGTGGTCTCCAGTTGAGCTGGTGACACAGCTGAGATATTACTACACTTGTTGCCACCAGCTGAGCATGGAGCTTCACCATGGTCCTGCAGATGGGGCAGTGCCCCTCCTCCAGAGAATATCTCTGGAGAAGAGCACCCCACAGCTGCCACAACTGACTGTCTCCCCTCTGTAACCCATACCAATACCTTAGGCAATAATTTTAGTACTAAAAAAGACATCTAATTGGACTTGCAGTTTTCACCCAGATAAGGTATAGCAACAAATTTAACTTTAGCACAAACTTTTAAATTAAGCTGGAAGTATGAGTAACACACAAACAGGCTGCTAAATTGAAATGTTCACCCTGGTAGGGTGTTGCTAGGACCTAGCTTAAATAGGTTCAAAAAAACAAGGTACTGAACTTCTTATAGCTTTACCAGTGTTGACACATTCAAAGTTCCTGGCTGCAGGCTGTCTCTCCAAGATGCCCTTTAGCTACAGCCCTTAGGTGTAAGGACCACGACAGAGAACTGCTAGGCCAAAGCCTGGAAGTACTGTGTGCAGGACCCTCCCACCAACAGACTCATGCTCCCGACTGAAGCAGAGGGTCGGGAGGACAGAGGTTGTTTACAGACAGCTCTTAACACAGTCCAGAAACAACTAATGAGCACCTCCACATGGCCCAAGTCCCACCAGAGCTAGATAATGAGCTCAACTGGCTCCGATTTACTCCCAGAGCAAAATAGCTGATCTGAGGATTTTATGGTTTACAGTTGTAACACTTCACATGGGGTAAATTCCACAATTTATCACACATATGGATCTCATGTGCCAAACCACGCAAGACCTGTGGTGCAAATAAAACATTAAGTTTGGCATAATTAGTACATGTAACCCTTACAGTTACTGTGCCCACTTTTCTAATATCCTTAAACAGATCTCTAGGGCTTCTAACAGACAGGTCCCTCCCTGGCCCCACTCCATTTCAATCAAGATACATTTGTCTGAAGAAGTTTACAGTTTGCTTTAAAGAAACACATTTGTCTTTTTCCTTTTTTAATGGCAGCACACACCCCAATGATGCAGCCAGGAATGCAGAACCACAGCATGATGCACCCAGGAATGCAGAACCGCAGCATGATGTAGCCAGGTAAAAAGAACAACCTGATGATGCACTCAGACAAGTAAATGCAGGAGCAGACTCCTAGGGGTAAAATGAGGAAGTCCCTCCTAATGTGGGTCAGTTGAGAGATATGTGAGGAGTTCTGAGGGATACAATGAGATTAGTCCCTCCTAGTGTGGGACAGTTAAAAGGTGTGTGATGGGTTCTTGAGGGCTGTCTCTCCTAGTATGAGACAGTTGAGAGACATAGACAGAGGGGTTCTGAGGGATAAAATGAGGGAAGTCCCTCCTAATGTGGGACAGTTGAGAGGTATGGGAGGGGTTCAGAGGGGTACAGTATAGGAAGTCCCTCCTAGCGTGGGACAGATGAAAGGTATGTGAGGGGATCTAAGGGATAAAATAAGGGCAGTCCCTTCTAGTGTGGGACAGTTGAGAGGCATGGACAGAGGGGTTCTGAGGGGTAAAATGAGGAACGTCCCTCCTAATATGAGGCTAAGAGGCATGGAAACAAGGGTCAAAACTGGCACTGGTCCACTAGCCAAATGCTGGTAGAATTTGTATCAGGCTAGAAAGATTTCCCTTTGACTAGCCTTGCAGGCTTGTACTGGAGAAGGTAAGATTTCAATAAGTAAACCAGCAGGGCCACTGGAAAAGTCTGTGGGGCTAACAGATTTTCTCAGTTACTAGCCCTGCTGACTAGTGGCTGCAATACTTAAATTCAGCCTCTGTGGAAAGAGGGGTCCTGAGAAATAAATGAGGGATGTCCTTTCTCTTTTTTTCTCAATAAAAATTTACTTGAAATTTAACTGGTGATGAATACAGTTAACATACATAGCGTAACTTCATTAAGGTCCAAGGCCCTAGAATGAATAGTATCGAACCAACTAGTCAACTACCTGTGCAAGTACAGTATGCAATGCCCACAACAACACAGATTAGAAAGCATCACAGCACTAGTACTGCCCTGTTTGGGGGTTAATCCTTATTAGCCACTCAATTTGCTTTAGAATTGATTGTGCATTAGTGTTGTACGGACTGCTGCACGAGGAGGAAGGTAGGTGGTAGGGGTAGGTGCGGAAGGGGGGTATGGAGGAGGGGGCTGTTTGTTTGTTCCAGTTGCTAGATGTTTTATTTTATTGTACAATTGTCCTGCTTTTGTTATTTTGTTTCTTCTCAGTATGTTGAGTTACTGAAAGACCCACCCAGAAAGACCCAAAAGGTGAACAATCCTCTATGGGGAACTGTCCGTTTTAGGAATACAATAAAGAATATTAAATTGCTTAAAAAAAAAAAAAAAAAAAAAAAAAGAATATATCCACTTCTTGCATGAGGCCCTAGATGGTGGTCACCTGGTGGGAGCTATATACATTGACTTGACCAAAGCGTTTGACCTTGTTAACCATAAACTGCTGCTTGACAAGCTCCTCTTACTTGGCCTCTCACAGGACATGGTAACCATTCACAGATGGTAAAGGCTCTCTAATGTTAAAAGCGTTTTATAAAACGGGCATCAAAAATAAAGAAGTCTCATCAGTCAAAATATACCATGTGACCGTGCATGAAATCTGTTTCATGCAGTCATCCTGGTCCTAAACCACATCACACAATGAGCAAATCAGTCCTCCTACAACCAGAACTATCTTCCATCAGTCCCCATACAACCAGAATTGACCTTCCATCATAGACATGGCTGCTACCTTTACACTGTAAAACACCTTCAATTGGGCCCTAACAATCAAACTACCTTAAATAAAAAATTAAAATAATTAATTAAATGTTTCCCCGATAATCACACTTTCTTTACACACATAAACAAATTAGAAACATTAAGTATTGTTTATAGTTTTCATTACAACTGTTTCTTTGCCGACAATGAAAAATCCCCCTTCTGTCTTTACCTGCTCATCAGGGAAATCTCTTCTGTTTACCCTGACAGTGAGATAATTGAGTCTGTGGCTGTAGAAGAGGCATTTGTTTTGTGCGTGTGTGTGTGTGTGTGTGTGTGTGTGTGTATATATATATATATATATATATATATACAGTATGTTAGGAGAGAAACATTCTACCAGTGGAACTGAGCTGAATTCTGAATCCATGTTTTCCATGGTAAACATTCCATGTTAAACATTCCATATCTTGAATCTTGATTCCAGCAAAGGACAAACTTTGTCCAGCAGTAATACAATGACCTCATCAATGACGTCATTTGCAGTAGGCGGAAGAACTAGTTTATCATAAATGCACACAAGTAAATGTATTGTTTCTACATAAAAACATTATTTTCCCGCAACTGTAAAAAGTTAAAAAAGTATCCCATTTTATAAGCTCAAATAAGACACTCCAGTGGTGTCCATGGAACAGATTTTACCGCACTTCCAGAGGCTGAAGGCACTCGGCCTGTGGCCTCGTGCCTCACTACGCCCCAGGCATATGGTAAAATCTGTTCCATGCACACCCCATTGTGTCTTATTCCTTATTCAGTGGGCGTGCCGCAAGGCTCTATTCTCGGCCCCTCCTCTTTAGTCTGTTCATAAACAAACTCCCAGAGGCCTTTCTGACATCTAAGGTGCTCTAATACGCTGACGACGCTGTTATCTACACCAGTAGTGCACAACAGGCGAAACTATGTTCCGACCTCAAAAACAACTTTAAGTCCTTGGAGAAATGGTTCTCGCTAAATAAGCTGGTCTTAAACTACAAAAAAAAAACAAGATCATGCTGTTCTCAGGTCCACAAGTGAAGAAAAGGATCCCTCCCCTAGTCATCCTAAATGACAAAGGAGATACAGTGCAACAGGTCAAATCTTTTAAATATTTAGGCATTGCTCTGGATGACGCTTAATCTTTCTCTCCATATGTGGATAACATTATTAGCCTTGCATACAGAAAGCTAGGCACACTGTTCAGGCATCGCCTCTCCACTGAAGCAAGGCATCTTGTAGTGTCCTGCACAGTCCTACCGATTCTGGACTACAGCCTTTCTGTCTATGCAGCAGCTAATGACTCCGTACGTAAACTTAGAGTAGTGCTTGATAAGGCTTGTCGCTTTGCACTTGGGGCTGACATGCTTACACATAGCTGCTTTCTTTATACCCTGACTAACTGGCTCCCCCTACACGAAAGGCTAAGATATCAGACATGTTTGCACGTAAAAAAAGCAGTATTGGGCCTTACTCCATTAGCGATTTATAACATCTTCCACCCATTAACAACCAATACACTACCAGGAGTATGTCTAGGAATGCCTTAGAGATACCTTTCCGTACTAGTAGCCTTGGCAAGCACTCCTTTGCAGTAAGGGCAACCCCAACAAGGGTCAACTACAAAACGGGCACTAGAATACTACTGGACTGGATCCTTTCCAAGCGACCCAGTCATATCACCAGCACCACCGTGCTCCCTGAGCGATCACTCACCTATGATTTGCACCTGGCAAAACAACTTTAGCAAGCCTCCCAGAACCATAACCAGCTGCATACTTCTCAAAGGGCACCTACCTCAACTGAAAGTGAACCTAAACAGCCTAGACTGGTTGGACCTACATGAAACAGACAACGCAGACTTTGCACTCGACCACTTCATCATGAAATTCAACACCACCTGCGATAAACATGCCCACTTGAAAACAAGAAAAACCAAAGGTCCCTGCAACCCCTGGATAATGCCACACCTCCTGCTTCGACTCAGTGCTTGAGACCAACTCTGGATGAAGGCATGAGCACATGGTACAGCTGCCAATATCCAACTATATAAAAAAGCTAGAAATGAGTGTACAAAGGCTATCTGCCTAGCCAAATGCTCCTACTATAAAGAAACTCTCTCCAACTCCTAGAACTGCAGCAAGTCCTTCTGGGACAACCTCAGCGATATAACTGCCAATGACCCTAAAATGGCCCCCTCCATGCTCCTGGTCGACGATGTCCCCACTGTGGAACCACTCCAACTAGCAAACGCTCTAAATAATGCTTTCATGGACCTAAGTGGAGTACTCTTGGCAGACTATTTCAATCCCCCCCCACCCAGAAAGACCCAAAAGGTGAACAATCCTCTATGGGGAACTGTCCGCTTTTTTCCTTTAAAGAAGTCACCACCGCCGAGGCTAGAAAATACCTTGAGAAGGTACTGGGCAAATCAAGTCACAGCGGAGACACCCTGGACCTTAAATTTCTTGCTCTGGCACTTTAAGAAGTCCTAAGCCCTCGGACCTTGATAATCGACCTGTCCCTCCACCATTCTCAATTCCCTCAACTTTGGAAATCAGCTACTGTAACGCCAGTCCACAAAAGTGGTGACTGGGCTCTACAGAATAACTATAGACCGCTCTCCATACTCCCACCACTCTCCAAAGCACTTGAACGGATTGTGGCAGATCAGCTCGTGGAATACCTGGACATGCATCAACTCCTATGCCCGGAACAGCATGGATTCTGGGTGAGGCACAGCAACATCGTGGCCCTGTTGGAATTCACTGGATATATCCTCCAAACCCTTCATCAAGGGCAGCTAGTTGGGGCTACTTTCATTAATCTATCAAAAGCTTTGGATACAGTTCACTACACACTTCTCCTCCTTGAACAGCTAGCCGGCACCGGTCTCTCTCCTGATACAGGTCTATAGTTTAACAGCTATCTCAGCAACTGCTCACAGCGGGTCAAGATTGGGGACATCGTCTCTGATATCAAACCTGTCCGCTCGAGGGTCCCCAAAGGGTCAGTACTGGGGCCCCTCATGTTCAGTATCCTCCTAAATAAACTTCCAGGCTCCTGCACCAATTGCATGCTATCGTGCGCTGACAACGTTATTTTCACCTGCAACTCCAACCCCAAGCTACTACAAAATGACCTCCCACAAGGATTCACTGCTGCTAAAACATGGTTTAAGGAGCACAGACTAGTCCTTAACTACAAGAAAACTAAGACTATGATCTACTCTAGCACTCATAGCAAACATAAGACCTTACCACTATCCATCTTGAACGACAGCGACAATGTGCTGGACCTCGTGCAGCACTTCAAGTACCTGGGTATCACACTTGAGTCAACCTTGTCCTATGCTCAGCACATAGATAACACAGCTAAGGCCATCAGTTCCACAATCAGGATACTCTGCTTACATATGAAGCACTAACCATGGCCATCACCCTTGTTGACTATGACCTGGCCATATATGGATCAGCTCCGGATTCAGCTCTTCAACACATCTCCCTAGCTCTAAATAAGGCCTGCCAACTCCTCAGAAGAGCTGCAAAACTCAGACACCTGTGAGCTCTATGCCTGAGCAGGGTGGCACCAGCTGAAGAACAGAATTAAGTACCAAACCTGCCAACTGGCCCCAAAAAAAAAAACACACTAAATCTGATGCCACTAGGAGTCCAGAACCTGCTCATGTTCCATGTGAGTGCCAGACTGACCAGAAGCACCCACAGTCAAATATTCAGTGAACCAAGATGCCGCACCGCACAGGCTCAATTTGCATTCTACTATCGTGCACCACACTGGAACAATGCCCTACCATCCACCATTTCCAGCATCACAACCATTGGTGCATTCAATCGTAATCTCAGGCAGCACCTCGCCGCTGAAGACAACTGTGACTGCTTCGGCCAACCATGATGGCAAAAACAATTTTCCTATACTTGGACCACCCAAACAAATGCAGCATTTAGTGAACCTCTTGTCCCAAAGGGAACCTGCCTACACAGCACTCCTATGGTCCCCCCTGTCTACCTGCCTCCCCTCCCCCACAAGGCACCTCCCCTTCCCTTCCCTTCCCCACTCTGCCCCACCCACACGGCCCACTAACTGTTCTGCTTGGTCTGTTAGCTTCACTGTCTCTAATCTTCCCCAAGTCTGTTCTAACCCATTTACACAGGCATACACTATACAATGCAGCAGCTGTGACTGTTATACTCACTGTTTCTTTTCACCCCCAAGTATGTCTAACTCGTGGAAGCAGACATTCATTAAACAATGCTGTAGCTGTGTCTAAATGTGTAAACCACTAGCATAATACTGTACCATCACTGTAAATGCACTGTTTTGTTTAGTACCTGACTATAAATGTAGGGTGAGGTATTCAAAGGGGTTGCGCATGGGGCAACAGTGTTGTGCCATGAGCAACCCACAGATGCGCCCCGGCGTGATACTGAAAGGGGCAGGTTGCTCTGCGCAATCTCCGATGCGCCGGGGTGCACCATAATGTATGCGGCGCAAGTGCCCATGTATATGTGGCGCAACCCGATATTCAGCCCAGAATGTGTGGGGCGCAAAGATGTGCCCATTAAAACCAGGAACAAGTCGGGGGACACCCACAGGTGGGCTGCCGTATTGCTGGGCGCAACACGGCGCCCACCTGCAGTGGGTGGCCACCCGACCTCCCGGGACACAGTACAGGCATTGTGCCCCCCTCACCCGATCGCGGGCATAGTTATAATTAACCCCAGTGGTCCAGTGGACCGCTATCCTCTGCCCAATCGCAGACCTGTAGTATAACACACCCTGGTGGTCCAGTGGACCTGAACCCCTGACCGATTGTGGGCATATGAATATAAGATCCCTGGTGGTCCAGTGGACCCGATCTCCTGCCCGATCATGGGCAACTGTAAATAAGATCCCTGGTGGTCCAGTGGTACCCCCCTTCCCCACTGAGTCCCACCACCCTGCACCCCCCTGGTCAGCGGCGGGCGGCAGATCCTCGCCGCAAGCTGCCCGACTGACAGCATAGAGTACAGCTGTACGCCTATTTGTCCACCGCGTGGGCCAATGGGCGTGCAAACCGTGATTGTACTACACGGTCCACGAAATGAATGAACCATTCACAATTCGGGATGTATAATCAACTCGTCTCCGCTCATTGGCCCTGTACAATGGTGTACAGCCGCACTGCACGCTGTCAGTCGGCGAGTAACTGCTGGTGGAGCTGCCACCTACCACTGACCAGGGGTGCAGGGTGGCGGGGCTCAATAGGTGGGTGGAGACGGGGGTACCACTGAATCACCAGGGATCTTATTTACATTCGCCTGCGATCGGGCAGGAGATCAGGTCCACTGGTCCACCAGGGATATCTTATTGCTATGCCTGTGATCGGGCAGGGGTTCGGATCCACTGGACCACCAGGGATTTCTTATTGCTATGCCTGCGATCAGGCAGGGGTTCGGGTCCACTGAACCACCAGGGATATCTTATTGCTATGCCCGCAATCGGGCAGGGGTTTGCGTCCACTGGACCACCAGGGATATTATATTCATATGCCTACGATCAGGCAGGGGTTCAGGTTCACTGGACCACCAGGGATATCCTATTGCTATGCCCGCAATCGAGCTACAGGGCGCGCTGCCCGCCAGGGAGAAGGGGGTGTCAGTCCCCGACGGCTGCAGCCTGGCAGGGCGCCAGGCACATGCCGCTGGGGATCAGTGCACCCGCATGCAAATGGGGCCATAATGACATGCAAATGGCCCCATTTGCGCCTTACCTCTGTCATTGCCTCATTTGCATGCTCATGGCTGAATAATAGATTCTTGTTGCGCCTAAGCGCAACACGCACTTCTTGCTTCAGCACAGCCTCCTGCTCCCCTGCTGCCACTTTTAGTGCCATTGCGTGCCGAAGCCTGGTGCAGTCTGAATATTCCACCCATAATGTTTTGTATCTGCTCTATATTATGTAAACTGATGTGGAACCTATAAAACAGCATCCTGCTCACAGGTGTTTCTCCAAGACCTTAATAAATAACAACAATAATAATAAAAAAAAAAATGGCTCAATGACTTGCCTGAGACCTTGTAGGACTCCCTAAAATTGCCCAATTCAGGAAAGTGCTGAGAACAGAACTCACAAAAAGTACCAAATGCACCTCTTATAGCTAATTAGGTCCCCTTGGCTCATCCCCCCTCCCCCACTTCTTATGAACTGTGTGCACACAGGTACCTAGGGCCTCCAATGCTTGCTGCTGATTATGCTCCCCTGGAGCTGCTGTTTTCTAGTTACTGTACCTTTCATATGTTCTGTTGACAATGGTCTACATGAGCTGTTTGTTTTCTACTGTTGACTACGCTCCATGTGAGCTGCCGGTACTGTATTACTAACTGGAATGAACTCAAGATTACTGTTTTATAAATCATCTTCTTGACACAGATGTGGAACTTTTGCAAATTAGCACTTATGCTCAAAGGTGTAATCCGGATGATGAAATAAATAAATAAAAATGCTATACAAAGAAAATGATTGATGTAGGACAGTTAAGGGGTATGGAGAGAGGAGTTCTGAGGGAAGTCCCTCAATGTGCAGCAGTTGAGAGGTTTGGACAGAGGGGTTCTGAGAGGTAAATAAGGGATGGCCCTTCTTTTTTTCTCAATAAAATTTTACTTAAAATGTGTCACTTGTGATGAACACTATTAACATACATAGCATAGCTTCATTAAATGCAATACAAAGAAAAGTATTCTTGTGCGACAGTTGAGAGGTATGGACAGAGAGGTTCTGAGGGGTAAAATGAGGGATGTCCCTCCTAATGTGGGGCAGTTGAGAGGTATGGCTATAGGGGTTCCAATGGGTAATATGAGAAAAGTTTCTCCAAATGTGCAACAGTTGAGAGGTTTGGACAGAGGGGTTCTGAGGGGGCAGAATGAGGGAAGTGCCTCCTAATGTGGAACAGTAGATACCTATGGACAGAGGGGGTTCTGAAGAGTAAAAATAAGGGATGTCACTCCTAATGTGAGGCAGTTGAGAAGGTTGAACAGAGGGGTTCTGAAGGGTGAAATGAGGGATGTTCCTCCCAATGTGGGACAGTTGAGAGGAATGGTTAGAGGGGGTCTGAATGGTAAAATGAGAGAAGTCCATCCTAATGTGGGAGGGGCGAGAGGTATGGAAAGAAGGGTTCTAAGAAGTAAAATGAAGGAAGTCCCTCCAAATGTGAGACAGTAGACAGGTGTGGACAGAGGGGTTCTGATGATACAATGAGGGATGACCCTCCTAATGTGGAAAAGTTGATTGCTGATGACTGAGGTGTTCTCTGGAGTAAAATGAGAGTTGTCCCTGCTAATTTGGGACAGTTGAAAGGTATGGACTGAGGGTTGAAATGAAGGAGGTCCCCTAATCAGGGATAGTTGGGAGGTATGGACGGAGGGATAAAATGAGGGATGTCCCTCTTAATGTGGGAGAGTCATGGACGTGGGATTCTGACGGGTAAAAAAGAATGACCTTCCTAATGTTGGACAGTTAAGAGGTATGGACAGAGGGATTCTGAGGGGTTACAATGAAGGATGTCCCTTCTACTGTGGGACAGTTTAGAGATACGGACAAAGGGATTATATGGGGTAAAATGAGAGACAGCCACCCTAATGTGGGACTGTTGAGAGGTAGGGACATTGGGATTCAGAGGGGTAAAATGAGAGCCACACCTCCTATTGGCCCCCATGCACAAATATGCGCAAAGCCTTCACTGGTTAGCTGAACATCCAGGGTCCCGTAGACTCCCACATCATTCATGGAAGGGATGCGTGCCCCTTCCACACCAGATCCTATCCATCCATGCAGCTTCACATGCAGCCCAACTGGGAGAGTGGCCACAGGGCATTCCCATACTCTGCACCATTCATTAAAGCTGG
Organism: Neoceratodus forsteri; assembly: GCA_016271365.2. NCBI lineage: Eukaryota > Metazoa > Chordata > Ceratodontiformes > Ceratodontidae > Neoceratodus > Neoceratodus forsteri. The sequence goes on from CM028134.1 coordinate 185,322,629, forward strand.
AGTGCTGGGGGTGTGTGGTGTAAACTACATGAGCAGAGGCCCTGCCATAGCTGCTTTGTGCCCCCCCATGTAGTGCACCTGCTGGCCATGATGGGACAGCCGACCCTCCCTGCCATGCTGCCCAGCCCTCTGGTCAGGCAGAGAGGGCTGGGGTAGCCACTAGGGTAGTTGCCTGAAATATTTTTTATTCTGAGACACGTGGGGTCCCACAATCCCCTGCTTCATGAGAAGCTGGTGATCTACCTCATCCCCAGGATGGGCATCCAATTAGGTGACCGCCTGTATCCATCGGTCTGGCCCCTGTGCACCATCATGCCAATTGGTGTGGCCATGGACAGGTGGCTTGCAGGGAAGAGCGGTAGTGAATGCGTGCCCTGCATGCCTATCCACAGGTACGGATGTGTATGGGCTGGGTACATGTCTCCGAGAGGTAAGGACAGAGGGGTAAAATGCAGGCTGTCCCTCTTGATGAGTGAAAATTGAGGGGAATGAACAGAAGGGTAAAATAAGGGGCTTCCCTCCAGTCACTTGTACACTTCTCAACCTTTTATCACTGAAATGAACGACATGGACCTCAAAATGAGGGACAATGGCCCTCATAAGGAGGGCACGTTATCAATCACTGGATGGTTCAAATGCTTTGGAAACCACTGTGTTTATCTGTACAAAGTTTATTTTTGATATTGCTGCAAGTTCAGTTCTCCAAAAGAATCAAACACTTACTCTTCAAACTCCGGATATTACATTCTTTTGGACTGTGGCGAACTATTGAGAGGAACCAGCAGCCTTTTTGGTTTGACTGGTTTGCCGTGGTCGGAATGGTATGGACCGGGCGAAACAATCGAACTGCGATTCGCAACCGAAACACAAATTTCCACTCAGAAATGCTAGGAAAATGCCTGGAAGTTCCAAGCAGACTAGCGGAGTTCTCTAAAAGTGCTTCAGTTTTCATGTTTGCCCACCTGAAATGAACATCAATATTTTCAACACTCTGCAATTCATAAAATTGAAAAAGTTGTTAAGTTAATGCATTATGTAGTTTGCGGCAGACGAATTAAAAATGAAAACAATTGTTATTTTAAACAGGCAATCCAATGATGAATCGGCATTTCGCTTCTCCGATCCTTCCAACTATGCATCGTCTCATTTAAACTCCAGTGTTATAATAATAGCACAGACCACAGAAATAAATTGTACTAAATATATAAACTCACTCTGGCCAGGCGACAGAAACAACCTGCCTCTCCTTTGCTAAAAAGAATTACAGTTTTTCAAGGCAGCAGTGGCTCCAGGTAATAACTCGCTGGTGGCAGTGATGATGCAGCACACTAATTAGCCATTTTAAATAATAAGGTTACCACCATGAATACAACACGGAGGTGATAGATGATCGATCGATAGCTAGATGCCCAGCTTGCATTGGACGAAGCAGTCCGCTGGCACGGGACCTCTGGCGAACGACCCCAGGCAGTTCGACGGTCAAAGTTCGAGAGGTTCGCACAGCCGACAGCCCTAATTTGATTTAGCATCTTATTATAGGATAGTATGAATTTCTGCGTTAAAGTCTAAAAAAATGTACAACACATTCTCTGTGTGGGCAGCACCTTTTTTCACATGGGGTAAAATGAAGGACATGGCTCTTAATCAGGGACAGTTGACAGGTATGAGGGATTAAATGGGAACATCTCTCCTAATGTGAAGCAGCTCCGTTACACTGTGAGAAGACCTACTGGGAAGCGCAATTTCTGCAGGCGCTCAGGAACTTAGAGGTTGTGGTGGCGTTGTTCGCAGAACTTGGAGAGAAATACTTTTTCTTCCAGTTCTGTGGTCTTGCCGGTGTTGCTGCGGGACTGACCACTTATCCACCGTCAGCCGACTCCGCGCAGGGAGTGACCACGCTAGCCGTTTGACAGCTACCTAATAACCACCAGCCCCGGCCACGCCCCTCTCCGGAATCCCATCCTCGTATTGGCTGGCGGGCCGGCTACCCCGGATCGGATAGGCTGTGGTCCTCTCCCTTCCCGCCCTCTCCCCGGTAGCGACCCTTCCGAACTCTCAGACGGACAGTATTCTGTTACATTGTGGCAAAATGGCGACTGTCATTCAGAACCCGCTCAAAGCGTAAGTAGCACGGCACCTTTTTTATTTACCGTCAAACTGGAGGAATGGCAGGTAGAAGAGGGCACCGCCGTCTCGTGTGCTCCCGGCCCGTCTTGGGTAGGCGAAGCCCTTGCGAATGGCAGCGACATCACTGCCCCGGCGGCGGGTAGCAGCCGTCACTTCTGAGACGATCTTGGGCTGCAGTTCTTACTCTTCTGACTGAATTTAAGTTTGCATGGTTTCGAAGCCCGAGCACACCAGCCAAGCGGCTGTAAGTGCGGAGAGAGGTCGGGTTAACGATTCCTAGCCCACCCGCCCCCTGCGCACTGCATGCATTTCCGCAACTTGGAGTGTGTTACGAGCGCGGAAGGAGGCGGCCAAGAAGTTTGTAATTGTATTCCTGCACGGCATGTTTCCAAGTGCTGCGGCTGGGGAACAGGGGGCTTAGGTTGTTTGCAAAGTGCTGTTTTGCACAAGGTGCACGCACCCAACCGATGGAGGGGTGGTCCGTTCGGGGCTGCAGAGATGCTCACGGCTGGACCCTGGGAGTGACCGTGACCCGCTCGTGCCCTCAATGCCAGACCTCCCTGCAGCTGCAGACGGCGAGTTCCAGGCGCCCTCCTCCCGGATACTTTGCAATTCCCTTGCCATTAGGCTGTGCCGCTGGGCACCCCTCCCTCGGTGTACTTTGCTGCTTCCCTGGTAGTGAGCTCTTATTGTGCCCCGGATACTTTGCTGCTGCCCTGGCAGTAGGCTCTGTTGATGCCCCCGATACTTTGCAGCCCTGGCAGTGGTCTCTGCTGCTGGCCGCCCCTCCCCCTCTTTGTGCATCGTTGCTACAGCTGGACTTGGCTTTTGTGTCTGCAGTTAACATGACAAGTCCTGCACTGTATCCCCGTCTCAGACATGATGCTGCACACAGCCCTGCTGCAGCTCTCTAGGGTTTATCTATTATGCATTTTTTTAATTGAATTGCAAATACAGCAGCGTTTGCACGTTACAAGTCCTCTCTGAAACTAGAGTTGGTGGTGAGAAGAGAAAGAGCTCTATTGAGAACCACCAGGCAAAAAAGTCAGTTGGTTTTTATGTCTGCATAATATATGTGTGACATTTGCGTTGGGTCTGTGCATGTACATTGTGGAATGTAATTTGTAGAGTTTATATGGTTGCTTATGTCATGAATGACTTTGCAGATTGGCTGTACTTATTTAAACAAAAAGAAATTCCAGGATTAGAAGACTTAAGTCTGCTCTGCATAGCGCCCCAAAAAAAAAGCTACAGTAAACTTAAAAGTGCAGAGGCATTGTTCCTCTTCCTCAGCCAAAGTGTCCTTGGGGTTTCCCCATTCTGCATCTGTATGGGGAAAATACATTTTGAAGTTAAACAGTTTTATTGTTTGAATAAAAGAAAGGTGCATACATATAGGTACAAATACATCAGATATATAAATATATTTTGAAAATTATCTGTAAATGATATCCTCAAAAGAGGTGTGCCATAGGAATAGGAGGATTAGAGACTCCTTGGAGAATAAGGCAGTAGTGTGGCACCAGGTTGCTGCAGGTTTCACTGAGATGCAGTAGAAGACTTTTTTAATCCTCGTACTCTGAGATGATTTTTTTTTCTTTAAAATATGTTTGTTTCATAATATGAGTGTGTCTTGTTTTAGTAAGACTGGGTTTGCAATCAATCGAGTCTTACTTTAGTGGAAGTGTCATTAAAAAAAAAAAAAAAAATAATGTGTTTGGCTTGTAGAACTGCATATGTACATTTTAACTTTTTTTTTTTTCCTGACAATCCTTGAATTTTCAAGTATGTATACCGAGTGTCGCAGATGGCAGTGTACATTAGGTAGATAATACAGCCTTATGTTTGCTGCATTGGTAATAAGGAAAGATGCACCTGCTTTATCTTTCTCTCTGGTTTTGCAGCCCATCTGTCTTTTCTTTCAGTGAAAGCAGGGTGAGCCATGTCAGACATTAGCCTTTCTTCCTGTCTCGTCTTTTCACCTTGTCCTGGAAAAACAGTGACGCCATCTACAGACACTTGCCTGCTGATGCAGTTTGCTGTTTCATTCTTATTGAGCAATAGATTGATTTGTTATTGGGGAGGGAGCTATAGTGCCTGCCTGCTGTCTTGTCTGTTGTGCACTGGGACCTCCATGAAAATGAGATGCTTTGCCTCATAGAACCCTCTTGCATAAAATAAATGCATTACCATAGCCTGGTGGTTAGAGCAGGGAGCTGTGACCAAGCTTTGTACATCCAGCAGACTTGGGCCTGAGTCCCATTACTTCCACTTGCGTGTGTGACCCTGAACAAATCATCATTTAATCTCCCTGTATTCCTGGAACACACCTAAAAAAAAAAAATAGCTTAAGGGCATTGTACGCTTCCTCACTAAAAACTGTCAAAAAAAACAAAAAAAAACAAAACATTAACAACGCCCTAAATGTGAGACACTTTGAGGGGGGAAGAGACAAAATGTTGCGCACTTTGTGATATGCTGGAGAACAAAGCTTTGAAAGTAGAGTGGAAATTCATGCTTTCCTGTTTGTTTGCTTTTGAGTTATCAACTTCAGTTCATCTGAATTTCTGCTTCATTGTCTCAGTACAAAATGTAGATCAGCACCTTTTCAGTCTGGGGCATGGATTCTGAGGGAAGGCCCTCCTAATTTGGGACAGGTGAAGAGTATACCTCTCACATGTCCCACATTAGGAGGAACATCCTGCCTTTACCCCTCCGAACTCCTCTGTCCGTAAGTCTCAACTGTCCTTCATCTCACCTCTCGGAGCCCCTGTGTACATCTCATCCATAGCTCTCAAGTGTCTCTCAGTGGGAGGGACGTCCCACATTTACCCCTTGGAACCCTTCTGTCCATACCTCTCGGATGTCTCGCATTAGGAAGGACATTCCTTCATTTTACCCCACCTCTCAGCTATCGCACATTAGGAGGGACATCCCTTATTAACCAGTCAGAACTCCTGGGTGTTGAGGGGTAAAATAAAGGACAGGCCTCTTGAGACGTAGGTTAGTTAAGCGGTATAGGAGAGGGTGAGATACAGCGATAAAATATTTTATAGGAGGCTAACTGTAGTCCTGAAGACAGCTTTGACTCCCATAAAGTTGTCTCCTAGGTCCTGGAATCAATTTCTTAGCTTTATTAAAGATGTACTTAATCTTAAAATTTGGCTTTTATAGCAAAATAGTAGTATATCGTGAAGAATTGGTGAGCTATAGTTACGCTTCTTGTAGTATAAGCAGAATTCAACATCTGGGCACTGGGAGTTGGAATTCCACAAAAAGCAGTGGGAGTTGCATTCAAGGTTAACGTGAACTTTTCCACTGCGGGCCCCAGTTTTCGGGCAAGGGAGACTGTGTTGATGATTCTTGCTTATTTGTTGCTTTGATTTGTACCAGTTGGCAGGCAGGTCTTTTTTTCAAAGCTATAAATCCCAGAATTCTTACTCTCATGGCATCAGCCCTGACTTCTGTAGTAATGATGAGCCACCCCCAACAGCAACTGGTTCCATCTCTGATGTTCAGTTTAATGTCATCATGTGATTTGTGGCTTCTGTTCCATTTAGAGTCACCCCCACCCCAATAATATGTGGCATGTCATGAATTTTACTTGACTTTGGCTCCTCATGTTTCTGACCCTCTTCTCCTACACAACATATTTCATATGCAAAGCAGGAGAAGGGTCAGAGGAGACAAGGAGCGGGTAACAGATGTCATGTGGCTGCATTTACTGATATGCTACACTGAAAATTAAGTTGAGTTCAGTTTCTCTTTCACAGTTTGTAGGTGTGATTCTCAGAAAGAGGTGAGGGCTGAAGTCTTTCTTTAAATGACCCTTTTTCTCTTATCAGTGATCAGTACACAATACATCACAGACAGGGCTCCCAATACTTAATAGAGGTGGACTTTAGTGCATCCAGGACTCCCAAAATAAAAAAACTAAATAAATAAATAAAAAAAAAGTGGTTCCAAGACAAAATCCCTGAAATCCAGCAGAGTTCTATCTGGCGTTGTATCCCACTGCACAGCAGGTGCCAAGCAGTGTATCATGTGTCCTAACATGGCAGTGCTTTCCAGGGATGTAAAAACACTGATGGAGGTTGTGTCCTGCTGTGCTGCTGCCATTCCTGTATCCCTAAAAACCCTGTGCCAGAGCTTACTTTGGGACTGTACTTAGTCCAGGGAAGACAGCGGGACCAGCAGTCAACAGATCAGAGCTTATAAAAACTCTTAACAGTGCACTACAGGGTGTTGAATTTCACACTGCTGCAGCCTTTCTCTGATATCAGCTGCAGGGGATTCTGGGATTTCTAGTTATAGAAAATGTCAGCTTGCAAATCAACAGAAACAGTCTGATACAATCTACTACACTGCAGTAAAGAGTAAGTTAAAAAAAGAGTTTTGCACACAAAGTGCAAATTAAGACCAGGCTCACACTTTGGTATGGAGCTGTTAGTGCTAACTGTTCCCCTTTAAGATTGACTTTCTTATCCATTCCATGCCAATAATGTATTTTGTCAGACCTGGACTCCCAGCATTTTTTTGTGTGAGACACTTGAATGCAGTATCTGCAAGGGGTGTGTGTGTCAAACTGTTACCTACCCTGCTCTGCAAGTCTGTCACAATTGTCTGCCACTCGTTCTGTGAAGTAGTTCTTTTCCTGGTAATTCCACGAACCCTTCTTTCAAAGGCACTGTGTGTTGTCCCTTTTATGCTAGTATATCCAGGGGTGTGACACTTGGTCTGCTGATGCGATTCCTTTCAGATACTTGTATACTGTGGTTATATCTCCTGAGAATTCACTTTTCCATTAAGAACAGTCCCAGTTGGCCAGCCTGTCGACACAGCAGTACTGCTACCACTTGCGGTGCCGGCGAACAGAGTTCGGGAATGAGCTTGCGCTGTCGAGGGCTGCTGGTGGTGGACGACTGAGCGTCTCCGAGGATGCTGTCTTCCTGTGGGAAGGGAGGGAGGGCTGCCGCTGCTTTACTGCCACCTGGGTGACCATAGGTGGTAGTGCAGTCAGCAGCACGTGTGGGACGAAGGACATCGGCTGAGGTTTGCATGAGGCACGTTTGTGTGGCTCTGATTGGACTTTGTGTGCTGACATCCTAGGGCGGGGCGTGGAGAGAGGAAAAAAAAAGCAAAGGCCTCGCAGTACTGTAATCCAAGTGTGTTTCGAGCCCTGACCCTCAGCCACTGGCCTCGCCAGGAACCCCGGGAACTCCCACCCCGTAAGCTGGAGGGGCGGGAGGTTGGACCCAGCACAGCTGGCCCCACCATAGGGTGTGTGTGTATGGTGCACGCCCATGAGGTTGGAAACCTGGAAGTAAGTGCCAGGGACACTGGGGAATGGGTCTGGGACTGGTCTGACTGGGTGATGGGCTGCTGGTATAAGAGAAACAATACCTTATAAAAAAAGAACAGTCCCAGTTCTGCAGTTGGTCCTTATAGCCCATGTTTTCAAAGCCTTCAGATACTTTGGTCTCTCTCCTCACCCCCAGCACCTCCATCCTGTCATCCTTTATCAAATAAGGGGATCTGAATTGGGTGCAGTGCTCAAGATGGGGTCTGTGCAGGAGAATTAGTCTTTCTTGATCTGCTTACAAAGGTTTTCTTTATGCACACAGTGACTTTAATGAATAGATGAATGAAAGTTTTTATTGTTCCACCATTTAGTCATTTCAAAATTGAAGGGGGAAAAAAACAAAACAGTGACCATTGTACTCAGCTGTTGCCCCATACAGTTGCCACCATTAAAAATTTATGTTGATCATTACCCAGAGGTCCTTTCCTGCCTAGTTTGTGATCTCTGTGTTGTGTGTGCGTGTGTGGTATTTTGCCTTCATATTGTTCTTTCATATGGGTAGCACTTGCATTTTTCAACCATGAACTTCCATTTGCCAGATCTCCTCCCACTTCCTGAGCATGTCCAGGTCTTGTGGCATTTCATTTACCTCCTCAATGCAACTACCTTTCCCATTGTGATGTCCTTGGCAAACTCGACAACCCAACTAATGATGCCCACCTTCAGACCCTTTAGAGACACACTGAACCATGTTGGCCCCAGTACAGAACCTTGTGGGTCACTTTTTTTCCATTTGGATAGATTAACATTTATTATAATCCTTTTGATATAATGCAAGGTGTTACAGAGTCGGTTATGTTGGTCTAATTCTTTGCTGATAGAAAACAGGTGGGTGACATTAGTGACACCAGTAACCCATTAGTATGATATATGGTATTTAGGAGCTAGAACGCAAAACGGTATGGTTTTGTGTTAGGTGGAGGTTGATTAGTCAAGGTTCCTGTGGCACTCATGGCTCGCTGTTGCATTTGCAGTTCAGAATTAAAGCCAGGTCTGGCTTGTGTTTGTAGTAATGCCCCAGGAGATTGTTCTAGGCCTGGAGACCCAAGTTAGAGAAGGTTCTTTGACCTGTGCAAGTTTTGACTTTTTTTTTGGGGGACCCTTCTGCAGGCAAAGACCTTGGGTTGGTGTTCCAGGTAGCTTGCTAAGGGAATGGGGGTGGCATTTCCAATTATTTTTACAGTTGAACTCCCCAGTGGTGGTGTCCCCTTATGGTGAGGGATAGTACAACCATACGTGAGTACAGGAGACATTGATGGTCCATTTATGCAGGAGGTAGTACAGATTGTCATGTTATTGAAAGTTATGTTGAATTTGTAGAGGACTGATTCCAGGACATTTAGAAAAAGGGCACACCTGATCCTCCGAGGCTAAGAGGTTGCAAGATCGGGTGCGAACAGCTACCTTGTTGCGGTCACAGACCTAGCAGCTATCCATGAAGTGCTGACTTAACGGAGAAGGAGGGAACTCCCTCTGTGACTGTGTTGCAGTGCAGATTAGCAACTACAGCTGTTAGTGTGTGCAATCTGTGTTTGTGGACACTAACACGTAATCACCACTGCTCACAGACATTTGTGAATGGCAGAGTGTCCGTTGTAGAATGTTGTGCCTTGTGCAGATGTCTGTGTACCAGGTGCTGCCGCCTAATTTGTCCTCCAGCTTGCACAGTTGGGCCTGCTGATGGCCTCAACTGCTGGGGACCTTGCTGGTCCCTCCTGATGGCCAAGCACCCCACCAACTCTTCAAATCAAACAAAGTCCCAAAGTGTCAAGAGGAGCTCTGCACCCTAGCCATGTTCTACTCATGAGTAAATCATTCTTTTTTTATATATGTATGTATGTGTTATATCTGATGCAATACCTTCTGAGCTTGTGAAGCTCATTTGTAAAGGTTCCTTGTCACATGGATACTAAGACTATATACAAGTTGAGTTACATATAGAATAGACATTAGTACATAATCACATGATATATACAAAATGTAGTTAAATCAAATGGGTAGAATAAATATTGATCAAATGTGATGCTCAGAATATAGAAATGTTTACAGAAATATACACATGATACATACGGGATGTAACGGTGAGAGCAGCGCACAATTGTGGCTTTTGTCAGAGTAGATTTTGTTAGGTTGAAGTAGTTGATGTGGATGGTAAGGGGTACGAGGGGGGACTTAGCAGCAACTGGAGTGTTGCCAAGTGGCGGGATAGGTGGTAAATGGCACCTGTGGTGTACGGACTCGGTGGAAAGTACAGTTGGTGTTTAGGGGTGAGTACCCATTTCTGTGCTTTCCTAAATTGTTCTAATTTAGGAATGTTTAGTAGAGTATCTGGTAACTCATTTAACCATTTTGGTGCCCTAATGGCAAAGGAGCGCAAGTCTTGAGTTGTTCTGTAGTAAGGTACAGCTAAGGCATTTCTGGTGACATTTCTAGTGATGTGGTTTGGGAGTGGACAAAGGGGGTCCTGGATTCCTGCTGGTGTGAGACCCAGCAGCGCTTTTTTGCCTAGGAGGCCTGTTTGGAGCAGTATCCTATCCTATCCTGAAGTGTGAGCCATTAAGTCTGGGCGTATAGGGTGCAGGTGTGAGTTTACCTGTCTGCATTGAGAGCAAAGCGACAGGCCTTATTTAAGGCAGTTTTGACTCTGCTGAGGATGGTGTCAGAAGCTGCCCCATATATAGTAATTCCGAAGTCGATAGTAGGGGGGATTATGCTGGATACAGCCTATCCATTTGGCCTCCTGAGTGCGATTATGCCTTTGCCTGTATAATGTCCCCAGTTTCCTATTGACTAGGATGTCCACATGGGGCCGAAATGTTAGAGCATCATCAGTAGTGACGCCTACGTATTTGAATGTGGTGACCTGTTCTAGAGTAGCACCAGTTTCATTGAGGATTATTAGTGGATAAGTTCTCCTTTTCATCTGTGGGCCTGCAAACAACATTGTGGTTTTTTTTTTTTTTTTTTTTTTTGTTTGTTTTTAATTTTATTTTTATAGTGTAGGACTAGTTTATTTTGTTTAAACCAATCCTGTAGGGAGTGGAAATCCCCTTGTAGGTATATTGTGAGAGTGTCCTGGTTCTAGCTGCTGGAGAACATCACGGCATGGTCTGCGTATAGCAAGACCCTTGACATGTGGCAGGTTATTGGGAGGCTGTTTATAAAGAGGTTGAACAGGAGGGGCCCCAGTATTGAGCCTTGAAGCACTCCTATGGTGACATTTTTGATATCTGATAATACCCCATTGATTTTGACTTGTGATCTGCCTGTGAGGTAGCTGCTAAACCAGGAAACTGTGTTGTATGAAAGACCCAGTGAGAGAAGTTTGTCAGTCAGTAGTGTGGTTGACGAGATCAAAAGCCATTGTCAGGTCAACGTAAACTGCCCCCATAAGTTGTCCAGAGTCGAGGGCTTCATGTATGAAATTGGTGTGTTTAACTAGTGCTGTGTTTGTGCTGTGTAGCTTGCGAAATCCATTTTGTTTGCATTGTATGTTGTATTGACTGAGATAATCTACAAGTTGGTCTGAGGCTACTTTCTCAAGAGCTTTTGACAGTAATGAAAGGATAGTGATGGGTCTATAGTTAGAGACGGAGGTGTGGTCTCCATTTTTATGTACGGGTGAAACTAGCCCTAGTTTCCAGATCTTCATTGCAGTCCCTCGTCGATCTTGACCCCTACTGGCTCATGCTGTTTCTGTCCTCATATTTGTGACACACTACCTCCTGCCTCCAACAGTTCTGCAGGCCACGGGTGTTAATGAAGGTGCAACTGCATAAGCGAGAGTGTCTGTCCTTTGTGGATGGTGCTGCGACTGCGTGCTATTTGCATAGCAATCCCCGGCTTTTTCCCCTCATGGATGCATTTTTTTTTTTTTTTTAATCAATAACATTTGTATTTTACTGTATTTTAAAATAGTCAAAAACATGTATACTGTACCATAATGCAGTTCATGAGATGTTTAAAAAAATTCATAGACAGAAACCAATCTAAATACACTAACATCAGAAGGGAGCTATAAGATTACAGTAAGAAATGGCTATCATATTACCTCTATATAGAACATATTTAGAATTCTCCATCTAATCCGGTATCAGAAAACGGGGCTTTATCATAAACTGTACTCTGTTTTGATTAGTCTTACAATAGTTGCATTTAAAATCTGTTGCCAGTGAGGACAGAAATGGAAGAAATAAAGAAAAAAAAGAGACAGCGCGAGAATGTGTGTGTGTGTGTGTGTGTGTGTGTGCGGCGTGTGTGTGTATGTATGTATGTGTAGATATATCATATAGGTAGTGCTATCCAAGGCTACTACCCTGCCTGCGTGACTGGTTGCAGGTTAAGGCACCTGGGTACTGAAAATGGGTGCTCACACTTGGAGGACAGGGTTAGTGGTAGTGTAGCTGACCTGGGTATAGCCGTCCGGGACACTGTGACCCCCCGTTCCCTTCTAGTGGCCTAAACCATGAACAGCATACACAGGTACAGTAGCCCCTAATCAGCATACAAATCCCCACTCTGTTTGCACTTACCACCAGGGCTGGTTCCACCAGTCCAACCCTGGAAATACCCTGTAAAATAAGGTTAGACACAGCAGGTAACGGTACAGTGCTTCTGGTGCAAAATGGAACCACAGTCCAGTTAAATGCAAAAATAATTAGATCTGATTTATTCTGGGGGCAGCTGGTCGGAGCCCTGTGATGGAAAGAAGAAGCATGCACAACCACACACAATTTGTTATCTGGAGCCAGGAGGCTCAGTTCGTGATAATTAGACAAAACACTTTGTTCTAGGGACATGGATATGTTGTTCATCCACACTCATTGGCAGTATCCTTGCCGCTTTAAATCTTGCCGGAAGGTCTTCAAGCTTGCTCCTCCCACCCACCCGGGTGGTATAACTCTCGGCTCCGCCCCATGACGCCAGATCTTCCTTACCGCTTGGAAGCTCAGGTTCCCTCCTTAACGCTCTGCGTTTGCGACTGGTTCCTATTTCTCCGTTTGCGGATTTAAAAATAATATTTTGCAAAAAGACTTCAGTCTTGATCCCTGCGGCTGCGATGGACAAATCGACTCAGTTTGGAGATGCCCATGCGGGCAGAAGATGTCTCGGGCGGATCCACACTCCACGTGTGTCTACTGCTTAGGCCTTGAGCCACGACCCGCGGGCTTGCGACCTGTGCTCATCTTTCGGCCTCGTCCTCGAGGCCGTGCTGCCCGATTGCAACTGGGCCGTCCCGAGAAGCGTTTCCCTTCGGTGAAGTCCAAGGAGGCCCGGTTGGCGGTGTCCGCGGCGGCGGGCTCGGCGGATCAGCTCGAGCGGATGGTCGCCCTCGAAGAGGAGGCGGCGCGGGCCGTATCTTCCTCGGCCGCGGCATTTATCCCGCTCTCTCTGGGTTCTTCCTACACGGCTTCCTTTAAGGAGCTTTGTCTGTCCCTCTCCACTAAAGGAGAAGGGCCTGCGTCTGCTGGACCTTATTCTCGGTCCAAAAGAGAGACAGGGTAGAATCCCTCCGTCGCGCTCTTGGGAGCGGGAAGGTCCTCCAGCCGTCGACCGTCGGCGGTCGACCGCTCGCTTGACCACTGGCCTCCGGTGTCCCGTCAGGTCAGTTGACCGAGACTCCACTGATGAAGTCGAGATTTTCGACCCATTAGACAGGCTGTCGCCTTTAGCAGCCGAGATTCCCTCTCCCGGTTCCCCGGGAGGAGTTGAGGATCCCGTGGGCTCGCCTGTGCCTCCGGTTCCGGAGCCCTCGGATGGACCTTCCGAGCCGAAGGGAGTGCCGGTTCCGGCCGACACCTCCCCGCACCGACCCGGAAATTCCGGGACTCTCGGTCTCGGTCTCGGACCTCTTCGCGGTCCAGCCGTTCCACCGTCATAGGCGGTCTCGGTCTCGGCACCGCGGTAGGCGGCGTCGCCGCTCATCCTCGTCCTCCTCCTCGGATGAGGGGAGGCTTCGGCGTAAATTACGTCGACGGTACGAGGACCTTATGTTGCAACAGCTCCTCCTGGCCGGGAATAAGCCGACTCCGCGCCTTCCCCGGCCATTAAGTGGCTGTCACTGGAGCAGCCGACACAACCCTCGACTTGTCCGAGGCCTATACCAGGCGGTTGTTGGCAAAACCAGCTGCTCCACCGATTCCGGTGGAACCTCGCCTTCACAGCCACCAATTGGGGCTCCGACCAGAGATTCTCGGTCGGCTAAGGGTTCCCCATCGGCTGTCAGTTACCCTCACTCCCGACCGACCTCGGCAGGTGAAGGGTGGCTCAGGCCAGAGGCAGCTCTTCGAGGACTCTTCCGAGTCCGAAGACGATTCCTCCTTCTTCTCCAAGTGACTGGACTTGGAGTCTTCAGGAGGTCAGTCAATGGACGATAGCCCGTCGTCCTTCCTAGGACTGCTTCGGCTCATCTCGGAGTCTACCGGGATGGAGCTCGAACCCGTTTCCAAGCGGGCCAGGTATCCCCTCACGGAGATTCTGGACCGAGGGGATTCTCCGACGGAGGCCTTTCCGGTGGCCGAGGCCATAGTGGGTCCGGCACTGGAACTTGGCAGCGCCCTGCTTCCTGCCCTCGCCTCGGCCAGGATGGCCAGGAAATCACCGGTCCCTCCGGTTCCTTGTCGGTTTTGGACACCCTCTGCTGAGGGTTGGTTACCGACAGCGTTTTCGGCGCGCCCGGCAACGCCAGGGATGGACAAACCTCCTGACAAGGGTCAAGAATTGGACTATGTCGGGCGAAAAGTCTCGCTGCGTCCTCTCTCGGCCTTGGCCAGGCCAGCTCGGCCGTCCTCATGGCACATTTTCTCATGCCCTGTTGGGCTCCCTGGATGAGGTCATCCTCATCTTCCGCCGATCTGCAGACTACGGTTAAGCAGGTGCGGGACCAGGGCAAGGGCAGTGGCCAAACAGCAGCTCCAGACTGCTTTGGATGTAGGGGACTCATGTGCTAGATCGGTGGCCGCGGTGGCTATCTTGTCGTGAGCTTGGCTGAGGATATCCACCTTTACTGGATACCCGGGCATGTTGGCGGATGTTCCTTTGGGGACTGACCTCTTCGGCCCTGGGGTGGAAGGTCACCTGCAGAGGATCGAGAAGTCCAATGCCACCTTGGACTCGGTCTCTTCCGCTCAGAAGGACAAAGGCCGCAAACCACAGCCTAAGCCCTTTCGTCCTTCTGTGCCCCCGGCGCGCCCGGCCCAGCAGCGTCAGGGCCAGCAGGCTCGGCCTTGGCATCCCAAACCCAAGCCGCCGGCTTCCTCTAACAGAAGGCAGGGAGGAAAGGGCCCAGGAGGTCCCTCGGCCGGTCCCTCCTCCAAGCCTGCCCAGTGACGGGCTGAGGGTGCGCCCATCTCCGTCACTCACTCTGGGTCCCGTGGGACGGCCCGGCACTTCCGCTCCGCCTGGTCCGCTGTTACCAAGGACAGGTGGGTCTTGAGGTGGTGGAAGAGGCCTGCCTCTGGAATTCGAGCAGGCACCACCCTTCAGAGCCGCCCCCTCGGGGGCTTCCGGGATCCCAGCCTCACTGGCGGCTCGTCGAGCCGACATCACTCTCCTCCTCCAGAAGGAGGTGGTAAGAGGTGGTGGACCCTCCTTCAGACCCAGAGTTTGTGTCCAGGTACTTCCTGGTTCCGAAGCAGACGGGGCTGGCGCCCCATTCTCGACCTACAGACTAAACAAGTTCCTAAGGTCTCGAACCTTCAGGATGGTCACTCTGGCTCAGATAATACCATCCTTGGAGCGGGCGTGTGGTTCTGCTCTCTGGACTTGCAGGCCTGGTTCACCGCCCCTATCCGTCTGTCTCACCAGAGATTCCCTTCGAGCAGAAGGATCTCTCTTGAGTTCCAAGCCATGCCCTTCGCTTGTCTCCAGCTCCCAGGGTCTTCACCAAATGCATGGCAGTGGTGACAGCATTCCCTCTTGCGCCAAGGGGTCCGGGTGTACCCTTACCTGGACGACTGGCTGATAGCAGCTCCCTCCAGGAAGGAGGCGGAGTGGTCCAGAGATCTGGCCCTCCAGGTCTGCTCTCAACTGGGCCTCCTTATCAACGAGGCCAAGTCGGAACTCGAGCCGAAGCAGGTGATTTTATTCATCGGGCAGCTCGACTCTCTTCGAGCCAAGCGCGGCTCCCGCGGACAGGGCCGAGTTCTTCCTCCTTTGCCCGATCATTTCTGGTTGGGCAATTGCACCTGCCGGGACTTCCTCGCCTCCTGGGTCTCATGGCGGCCTGTACCAGCGTGGTCCGTTGGGCCGCTGGAACATCGTCCTTCAGTGGGACTGGCCAGCCAGTGGTCTGGCGCTGCGATCCCTTGGACCAGCTTGTGTCGGTGACACAGGGATGTGAATGCTCTCCAGTGGTGGACCGTTCCAGATCATTTGCAGGAGGGCATCCCGTTCGTCCGCCCGAGCCGGCGGTCTCTCTGTCGACCGATGCCTCTCTGATGGGTTGGGGTGCCCATCTGGGGAACACCGGGCTCATGGCCTCTGGTCCCCAGGGAGTCGATGCCACATCAACCTGCTGGAGCTCCGAGCGGTCCGCCTAGCTCTCACCGCCTTTGCTCCGTTCCTCCGGGGTCAAGTGGTCGAGTCCAGGCGGACAATACCACGACCATGTACTATCTAAACCGCCGAGGGCGGGGCCAGCTCCATGCTTCTATGCAAGGAAGCTCTCCGCATTTGGTCACTCGCGCTGCAGCCTGGAGGCGGATCTCCTAGCCATTCACGTGGCAGGGAGCCTCCAACACCCTGGCCGATGCCCTGAGCCGGATAGGGGCTGCATCCCACAGTGGTCTCTCCTGCCGGAGGTAGTACAGCATCTGTTCTCCCTTTGGGGCACACCTCAGGTGGACCTGTTGCCTCCATGGAGGCAAGGCTGAGTCTGTTCCATGCCGCCCCCTCAGCAGGGGCTCGCTGCAGGGGATGCCTTCTCGAGGCAATGGACCCGGGCCTCTTTTCGCCTTTCCCCATTTCCCTTGATCCACAAGGTGCTTCTCAAGGCGAGGAGGGACAAGGCGCAGGTGATTCTGATAGCCCCAGACTGGCCTCGCCAGTTCTGGTACCAGATCTCCTCAGTCTCAGCTCCAGGACTCCGGCAGCTTCCAGCTCGCCCGGACCTGCTCTCAGTCAATCAGGGAAGGTGTTCCATCCGGACCTTCAATCCCTGCACCTGACGGCCTGGTTCCTGAGCGGCTAGAGTTCCAGGCTTTGGGTCTTTCCGACGAGGTCCTCAATGTAGTTGAGGCGTCCCGTATGAGTCGACCAGAAAATGCTATGCCTTCAAATGGAAAAGGTTTTCCATTTGGTGTCAGGCAAGGGCTTGGACCCTTCCTCCTGTTCCTTGGCAAGCATCTTGGACTATTTATGGTCCCTTTCTAGTCAAGGGCTTAGGTCGGCGACCCTAAGGGTGCACCTGGCAGCCATCTCTGCTTACAGGGCTGGCCGGAAGCAGTCGGTATGCAGGAGAAGGTGGTCTGGCGCTTTTTCAAAGGCCTTGATCACATTTCCTCCAGTGCGGGAACCCCACCTCCGTGGGATCTACTGCTGGTACTGGCAAAGCTCATGGGCAAGCCATTCGAACCTATGCACAGGTGTGCTTCTCTCACCTGTCGTGGAAGACCGCCTTCTTGGTGGCTATCACGTCAGCCAGAAGGATGGGAGAGCTCCAGGCGCTTTCCATCGAGTCTCCTTACCTGGTCTTCCACAGGGACAAGGTTGTCCTCGCCCCACCGAAATTCCTTCCGAAGGTGGTGTCGGAGTTTCACCTTAACCAAGTGTTGACTCTGCGGTGTTCTACCCCAATCAACCTCGGAGGCCGAATATAGGCTCCATACTCTGATCCTAGAAGGGCGCCGCTTATTATAAGGGAGCGACGGCTGAAATTGGGAGAGGTTCGCCAGCTGTTTGTCACCTACGCTTGAAGCCGCATCTGGCAGACCTGCAGCCAAGCGGACGATAAGCAGGTGGGTAACCTCCTGCATAGATCTCTGCATATAAGTTAGCGGGCATGGAGCCTCCCAGAGGGATAAGAGCTCATTCTACCGCCATACTGCTGCAACGGTGGCTGCTTCCAGGGACGCCCCTATCCAGGAAATCTGCAGGGCTGCTACCTGAAGTCAGCAAACACCTTCATTACCCACTACCACATCGACCTTGAGTCACGCCGGGATGCTGGTTTTGGGGCCTCGGTTCTCCAGTCTCTTCCCAAGTAAGTATATGGGGTGTGCGTCTTGCCTCCCTCCTCCCGGAGGAACTGCTAGAGTCTGCCAATGAGTGTGGATGAACAACATATCCATGTCCTAGAAATACAGGTTTACTCACCTGTAACAGGAGTTCTAGGAATGGTATATTTGTTCATCCACACGACCCACCGACCCCCCCGGCTTCGACGCACAACCTGAGCTTCCAGCGGGCCAGATCTGGCGTCATGGGGCGGAGCCGAGAGTTATACCACCCGGGTGGGTGGGAGGAGCAAGCTTGAAGACCTTCCGGCAAGATTTAAAGCGGCAAGGATACTGCCAATGAGTGTGGATGAACAACATATACCATTCCTAGAACTCCTGTTACAGGTGAGTAACCTGTATATTGAGCTGTTGTTGCAGGGAGCTACCCTGGTGTTTACTCACATTACCCAGTACAAGACACAGGATGGACGAAATGGAGACTTTAGGATGACTTGCTGGTTTGCCAGGAGAAGCAGGGCCCACACGGATCGCTGAGGTGTCGTTCCTATTGGAGGTATTGAGCAGGGGGCTGATCCCTGGGCAGGTCTCACGTCGATGGTTTTCTCTGCGTCGCGAGTAGCTGGCTGGGCCAAATTGGCAGGGCCCAGACCGGGTGAACAGTTCAGATTCAGTCCTGTAAATGCTGGATGCAGCTTCCAGCAAGCGTGACACAGTTAGGCAGTGGGGAACCAAATCATGACCCACTAACAGCATTCAGCACACTTATAGTAAAAGAGAAACAGCACCACAGTTCGGATGACAGTCCGGTTGCAATTTCAGCTTTTCTGAGCAAAACCGTGATCTCTGTGGTGATTCAGACGTCCTGACAGGCCGATCACGTGGAGCAAATCTTCGGTCTTCTTCAGGCTAAGGTACATTCACAATTCGGTGGCTTTTGTCACAATTGGTTCAGATGCAGTCTGGTTATTTAAGCACTCTTTAAGGATCCCTTTCGCGGGACAGCAGGCAGACGGGCCAAACTCAGCCTTTCCACCCATTGCCCACGCAATTATGCAGGAGCAACTGCTCGAATCACTCGAGCTGTTCACTCTCTCAACTCCAAACTCAGACTGACACCCTGCTGCAGGCAGCACCGGGACTTCCTCTAAGATCCAAAAGGTTTGGTTGGTTGATCCATCTGTCTGTCACAGCTAGAGCTTCCCCTCCAGGTTCATTTAGGTGCCAAAGTGGAAAAAACTACAATTCCTACAGAAATTCACTCCCACAAGACCTCTGGGGACAGACTCCATTTTAAGGTCCCCAAAAGGTACTGATTGGTGCAATACAGAAATGTCTATGCTGCAAAAAAAGGCAAGTTAGACAAACTATAATACCATTGTTATTAGAGCAGACACTCTGCTCCTACCCAGATTAATTATACACTACAAAAATAATATCTCTTAAAGAGACAGGCACAGAGGCTAACAGGGCACTTGCATGCAAGCACTTTTATACCTGTAAAGACACAGAATGCCCGCCTGGCAGTGGGCATTTAAGCACACCCAAGGAAGACTTTTGGGAACCCCCATTTATAGAGGGTTACACACACACACACATATATATATATACATACATACACACACACACACACATATACATATACGTAGAGAGAGAGAGTACCCCAGGGCCATTGGTCCAGCTAGAAAAATAAAATTTGTAAGCCAGAACCCTTTAGTGCCCCCTTGCCACCCCCCTTCCGTGTTGTAAACGTGCACATATTTGCTGCTCAGACCCCCTCCCAACCCGCACATGAAAAATTGTACTTCAGGAATTGGAGAGTAAGAGCAAATAGTAGTACATACAGTAGTTTTGCATTTAACATGTTTTGTTAAAACAGGCACATTTGAGAGGGTGGCGAGACAGGTCATAATAAAGAATAGTCGTGGCATCCCTTTGATGTCACTGCATGTACGCTGCTTGAGAACATCGGAAAAAGGTCCTGGCTAGCAGGATGACCACCGACCTCTTGCAGGCTCTCACCAGTGACCCAGGCATTGGCCAACTGGATCCTTGGCTGGTAGCTCGGTGATACCCCCCGCCCACAACAACCCACCACAGGGGTAAGCTGTGCAGTGCAGCTAGTAGAAGTCAGGGAGAAGCCAAGTGACAGGGTTGGTGTGTAGGGAGCCAGCCAAGTGAGGGAGCATAAAGAGATGGCTTTAAACAAGAACAACAAAAAAAGCACAACATTCACATTCTAACACCTGTAGGAGTAACCAAAATTGGTGGTCAGGGCCCAGGATGCTGCCCACTCTCCAGTCAATTCCGGAGCTGTGGCTTACTTGGTGTAAGCCTTCCTACACCCATGCCTGGGGCAAATTTAACAGCTTGGATATGCGGGTCCCAACAGGGACATTTTACCATTCCAGAGGTGATAAATGCTTAAATTGTTTTCTATTTCTGGTTAAAACTTGCATTATTATAGTTATGAAACAGGTTCTCTAGCTTCAGAGATTCCAGTACTTCCTGTTTCCATTCATTTATGGAGGGCACTTTCCTCAATACAGACTTGACATTTTTGGGTGCTACTGCAGTCAGGATCGGGAGCGAGATACTGGCACAGAATTGGCACACAAAATTTGCACCCGCCGCATTGTGAATGAACACTGTACCCAAAATTCTCATATCCAGGGGTAAGGAAAGGGACATGGGGAGACAACCATCTTTTAGCCTCTGAAGTAAGATGGTTCGGTGTCAATGTAGAGCAGACAGTTTTTGGTCGAGTTTCCTTTTTTTTTTGTGTCTAATGAGATGTATCAGTAGGACAGATGACCATAAAGAGTTGCGTTCTGTTTATAACATGGACCATTCTCTCAGTCCCAGGTGCAGGATGTGTAGGCTATTGCAGCGGTGTGAGGCATACTTCCTTTGGATAGCAGAAACCACTTGGCAGATTATCCCAGTATATCTCCATTCACTGGTGTTTTGCTCTTGTACTGTTGGAGCAAAACCCTACAAAACTCCTGTGAACATTTGGCGCCACCTACTACACAGGCCATGTGCATGCTATTACCACACTATTCACATCACTCCTGAAGAGCTCATTCTAAGGGTTTTTTTAACATCCACTTTTACTTTTATGCATAGTATTACAAAAAAAACAAAAAAACCTTCAATTCTTTTTTTGCCTTAAGTTCTGTGCTGGATTGTGTTCAATTTAAGGTATAAAACTGTCCGAAGAGCTGGACCCCCCCCCCTTTCAGGTTATGAATTGCTGCATAATTTGATTGATGGGATATTTTGTTCTGTATCTTTATGTTACTATAATATATGGCAAATGGTTGCAGTTGTATGAAATACAAGACATTTCAGTCTTATGGTGTACAGCTTTAAAGAGCTAGTGTACGTTCCGATATTAATAGTAACTTTCAGAATTAGTTATCTGTTACCGCTTACAACGAAGTTTTTTTTTTTTTTTTTTTTTCTGTTTTGCTAATTAGAAAATTTTCCAACTGGCAGTACTAGGTATGGTGTGTGAAACAGCACTCTACCTGGAGGCTGACATAGTTCTATTCCTCCCTATACATCACCAACATTGTGACCTCACTGCGACATCACTAGTAACCAAGAAGAGCCAAGCTCCTGCTACTTGATTGGTAACTTGTAGCACGTTACCAAGCAGGCAGCATGGCTTGTGATGTAACAGTAAGTGAGGTCATGTGCTGATGATGTAGTGGGAGGAATAGAACTTAATTATGTCTGCTTCCACATCACAACCAGTACTATAAATAGGTAGAAAACCATCTAACGCACACATAGAAATAGAAAACCACTTCAGAAATAAAAAGCGAACTGGGATTAGAAATGACTAAAATCTGCTGCCTGCTGTTTGTGGTGTTACTAGCTCTTTAACTTCAGACTGAGCTATATACACCATGAGTCTAACATTCAGTCACAGATTGTCCCCACAGTAACCTTTAAGCTCATCCTACAAGTAGGTGACGAGCTAGTAGCATTAAAGGGTTTGGGGGGGGTGGAGGATGGAGACCAGGGTGCCAGAAAATTGGGAGCAGGAAATGTATGGCATATACAGCAGTTAGTACTGGAAATGGACTAGGGTGTTGCAGAAATCAGGAGCTAGACTTTAGCAAGTCTGAAGGCCTCGTTTGAACTTTTTTTTCCCCTGTGAGTATTTGGATCAGTCGTGCTGCTCCTCCACTTAAAATTCACTTGATGTTTATTTAAATGAAGAAAAACTGCTTTTTTTTTTTTTCCTTTCTATGTCTTTTTATCCCCTGCCCTGTTCAGGGTGCTGTCACCCGACCCCTCCACCAGTGCCGCAAGCCTGGAGGGACCCCCCACGGAGCTGTGGTTTACCCCCCAGGCGGGGACAGAATGGGAGTGGTAAACTGGCACTCTTAGCTAAACCCAGCCCCCAATTCCATACCTTATGTTCTCGTTGGGGTCCACTTCCGAGCTGCAGGCACCGGTGGTGAGAACATTGCCCAGTCCTTCTGTTGGTGTAGTGCTGGGCCAGGGCATTTTTCAGGTGTACCCCCCTTGGAGCTGTGACGTGTGCTGATGCCATGGCATTATGCCACCGCCCATCACGCTCCACCCCTTATGTGCTGCTTGGGCATGCCGAACTTCCAGCCTCTGCTAGAGGTTGGTCATGCACCGAGCCCTGGCTCTCCCCACCCCCTGGAGGAGATGAGCAGTCCTCACAGATGCTTAGCCTCCCCGGCTGGCAATCTGATAACCTGAGCTAATTCCGAAGTGGGGTTGCTGGCATTGTGAACAGTAGCGCTACCTCTGCACAGGCGGGCTGGCCCAAAAAACAGCTTTTTATTATTTAAGCTGTAATTCTGTCATCAGAGAGGTTTGTGGTCTAATGATTCATACAGCAATAGTCAAGCTTAACATTTTTCAGTAGTATAAATCCAGCTACTTACAAAATTACTGTAATTAAATGATGGCTTTTAAATTGATGTTTGTATATTATCATTCTTTTATGTTTGAAATACCATTTTTTTTTTTTTTTTAACTTACGGTACATTTTATTTGCTTATTCAAACCAACTGAAATTGAGCCAGATTGTTGGTGGTATTTTAGTGACTGGGGAAAATTTGGCCAGGACACCGGGACAAGTCTCCTAATCTTTTTGAGAAATGCCGCGTCATTTGGTAAAAGGAGATTCTAGCCGTATTGGTCCTTAACAGGAAAACAGGAGACGCTGGACGGTTTGTTGCCTTTTATTGGACCAACAAGAGTCTTGTACAAAGATGGAATTCTACACAAGCTTTCAGGGCCTCACAGGTCCCTTCTTCAGGTGAATGACAAAACTGAGCAACATAAGCAGTATGAAAGAAGAATTGCCATGGGATCTTTAACATCCACCTGAACAGCCACTAGAAAAGGCAGACAAGCCTTCGGCTTCATGTCACGTCTGAAGGATGGCACACCCTGACAGAGTAGCATCCCCACAATACTGCACTTGGGTGCCAGTATTGATAGTATGAGCCCAATCCCGGTGTGAGACTAGAAGCCATGACCTTGTGGCCCAGAGGTAGATGTGCTACCAATGAGCCACATTTACGCCTCATTCTGTTTTTATTACTTTTATGAAAAGAACTTAAGTAAATGTATGGAGCAGTATTTCTGGTTCAGACAAGCAATAGAAAGACATTTACAGTAGGATTTTCATTAGTCTGTCCTAATGAGTCAATCTGTAGGGGGAAATAACATTACAGTAAGGAATGCTGCCGGCCCGGTGGCACCGAGGGTTGAGGTGCTGGACGCCACACCGCGCGTCACGCCGTCGACCCGGGTTTGGGAACTGACTCGGGCTGCCGGGGATTGGCAGGGGAGGGAGAGGATTGAGCATTCAATGGACTGCTCTCCTCTCCCGGGGAGGGTTCTGGGGTTTGCTCAGCAACTTAGCGGCCCCCGGTGGAGATTGGGTGCACTACAGATGTTGAGCTGAATAAGGGAGGAGCAGCAGCGGATGTCAGCGGCACACCACGCAGACATCATTGCATGTCCACGCTTCTAAGGAAATTACCATGGAAAATTCCTGGTCTCGGGGGGATGGGCGAAGGCTCCTCCAGTGCCACACACACTCCCGTAAGTCAGGCTTGCTCACCAACCTCCCTCTGACTCCGGCCTGGAGCATTAGATTATAACTAGAACGCCAGGGCGAAGGTGGCCCCACTCCATGGGTCTCAGAGCCGGGGGATCTGTCAGGCCGAGGGTGGGGATCTGGTAGGAGAGGCTTCAGACGGGAGGTAGAGCTGTCTGTGAGCAGGGACGCTAGAAGGAGTTCTCCAAAGACCGGAGCAGAAATAGTCTACAAAAAAAAAAAGGAGTGCTAAATACAGCTTCAAGAGCTGGACTTTTGTAAGGATAGTTGTATAACAAAGTCTACAAGAAGGACAGCTTATGAAAAGGCCTTATGAGTCCCAACAGTCCGTTACAAAGTACAGTTTCAAATCAGACTGAACACTATCTTTAGACTTAACCAAGTGTAAGAAAAACTTTAAACAGTTGTCTAATAAGGCATGCGTGTACAGTTTAACTCCTAACCTGCTCTGTGAAAATTAAATTTGAGATTTTTCAAGGCAACCCAAACTTTATGTGGCTCACATAGAGACAAGCTGACATGTAGGCGCCTCAAAATATTCTCTTGCAGACTGCAATAATGCATGGCAAAATACACCATTTTAAGTAATCAGTCTCTACAGTATATAGATCTGGGGAATACTTACAAACAGTACCCACAATAGTCTTATAAGAAACTAATAAAGATCAGAAATGTGACACTGTAAGAGAGCTAGCTATGGTTTTTATTTACTTGTGCCAATATCTTAACCAAAATATATGTTTTGTGCCATATGGCAGGCATGGCCTATTTTCAACTCTATTTAATGCTGCCAAAATGTAAAAAAAAAAAAAATTGGCATTTAAAAATACAATTTTTTTTTTTTTGCTCCAATGGCAAGTGCTGCTGTAATATAGCCCTCACACAGTCACTCTAGTAACAAGCCTACGTCACATCTGCATTCAGGTGGTGTCCCTAAGAGAGATACTGCTAAGTGTCTGAGTTGGAAGAAACAGCTGCCTCCCAGCAGGCCCATGGGCATAGCGATAGGGCTGCCGCTCGCGATGCCAGCGACCCAGGTTTGGAAGCGAGCATTGATCATTTGGCCTGGGGTGGGGTGGGGGCTTGCCGGGGAAGGAAGACTGACAGTCCTAGAGGATGCATTTCTCCTCTAGGGAGGGAGGTCAGCTGACTTTGCTGCAAGACTGCCACCTGTGGCAATGCAGTCGGAGTCGCTTCTTGGGTAGGAGGATGCCAGCTCATGCTGCGCCATGCATGCCCACTTGTGTCATTGGGCATGTGCACACTTGTCTGCTGATATCCTGAGGACTGGGATGACCAGGGAAATAGACAGGATGGACTGCCAGCCCCTTGCTGGCCCAGCACTAGTGACCCAGGCACTGACTGTAACTGGATCCTGTATTGCAGCAGGTTGAGAAGCTCCCTGCTGTCCCTACCATGGAAGGTAAACTGGCAGTGTAGCCTAGAGGTTAAAGTAACAAGCTGGGAATGAGCTTGGTACATCCAGCAGACATGGAGTTGATTCCCACAACCTTCATTTGCATACTGTGTGACTTTGAGCCAAGTCACTTAACCACCCAAGTGCTCCTGGGTTGCCCCTGAAAACAGGCACTTGTGCTTAGTGGACCTTACCCGGTTACCAAAGAATTGAAGACTGGGAATTGAGCAAGTGCAGGAGAAACCAGGTGACTGTGGTTGGGGGGGCCAGCCTGAAGAGAAGTATAAAGAGAGAGAAAAAAAGAAAACTGAGCCTTGGTCAGAATGGAGTGGGCGACTAGGTGCTGGCAGGTGGGTGGGCTGGCCATGAAAGGGGTATTTAATATAGGGGAAACAAGTTGGATTGACAAGCCTGCAAGCTTCTAAGCATTCAGACTGTGTGGACTGATGCGCTACACTTGAGGAGGATTTTATTAACCACTAGACCACCAGGTATTCCATTATACCTATAGATATATAGGGGATACACAACAGGGACCTGTGGAATAAACTGTTTATTTTCACGAGTGATGTTTGACCTTGGGTAACCTCACGAGTGGCGTAAGGCTCGAGTGATGTGTCCAAGGTCAAACTGCACGAGTGAAAATAGTTTTTTCCTCAAGGTCCCTGTTGTGTATTTCATTTATGCTGTAGGCAGGGACCTTATGGGTTGTGATAATTAATTGTATTTCTTTTATTATTTTTGAAAGAGTATTAAATTTATATGGTTTATGTTTCATAAAAGTGCTGTTGCGCCTTTAGTGTTGTCTGTTGGTAGGGAGGTTGCTGGGGAGTGGGGAGTCAGGACGTCGCATCACTGCTTAGACATCTTGCGTGGTTGGTGCATTTCCTTTATGTGGGCGGGCATTCCTGGAAAAAAAAAAAAAACAAACATGGCGGCTTTGGTTCTCCGTTACGGAGAAGGTACTTTTGATGTGCTAGTTTTGTGTTTTTTTTTTTTTTTTTTAAAGTGGGATTTATCTGGTTGATCCTGCATTCGGTGGTTTGTATACTGATGTATCTGGCTGCTCTGCTTTTCGCGGCGTCTGCGGCAGTTTGTGGCTGGAGAGAGAGAGGAGTATAAGCGTGTGCAGAAAGTGAGCAGTGTTGCATGCGGGAACCTGTGTGGAGTGAAACTAGCAAATGAAACCTGGAGCAAGATTTTTTTTTTTTTTTTTTAAAGGTACTGTTGGCTGCAACTGGGGAGAACTCTGTGAAGGTACTGCAAGGTGAGGATGGGTGGGTGGGAATGAGGATTTCTGATGGGTTGTGTGTGTTCAGAAGAAAAAAGGACAATAAGAGGAATGGTCGGGGACAGTGATCTAGCTCCATCAGGAGGGGGGGATGGTTGATGGCAGGGTGTTAAACAGTGGTTGATTGACGTTAGGGTGTTAAATAAATGCTAGAACCACTGTTTATTTAACACTAGTGAGAATAAATTAATTTAACTGTTTATCCACCCACACCTGTTGTGTAAATATATATATATGTGTGTGTGTGTGTGTGTGTTTATATTATAGGGCGTGATAGCGCCCCTATAATGAGAGCTGAGTTGTCAGTTCAGTGTTTGTTTAACCTAATTTTTTGCACCTTAATAGCTTTGCCATCGTTTGATGAAATAGTACGAAAATTGGTATGCGCTGTGTCAGGCTGTCAGAGTCTCAAGATATGAAAAGTTTCATGATGGCATGTTGAATGGTTTTTGAGATACAGAGGGTCAAAGTGAAAAAGACGTACTTTATTTTTCCCCCTCTACTTAACATAGAGTATTTTTGCTCACCTACAGACTACACAATATGGAATTTCTTCATGAAATTTTCAGGGATGATGGGGCCTGTGCCAAGGGTGTGCCGTTGGATGGTTTTGTGGGGGGAAAAAAAATTCTACAGTTTTTGAATTATAGCAATTTTTGGGATAACGTCTAAGTTTGAGTGGGGGGAAAAAAAACTGTGCGATCAATAGTTTGCAAGTAATTTACTGAAAAACTGTGCGATTGATTAAAAAAAAAGTTTGCAAGTGTTAAGAGGTTGTAATTTACCAAGGCATAAATTAGTTTCGGAGACCTGATTAGCGGCCTTCGCTAATCAAAGTGAAAAATGATTAGCAATTGACCGAAGTTGATTAGCAATTACCGAAAATTGATATTTTTGCTCAAAACCCAATAAAATGTACTTATCTTGCTCTATATTGATAAAATACACATTATACACTAACTTCTGATGCTGATACTGTTTTATTTGGCCATCAGAGTCTGAATACTGCAATTGTGCAGCAGCAAATACATTTTAAGAGTTGTGAAGGAGGATGTCTGCCAAGGCAGACCGTGAATTATCGTGACGTGATCGTGAGTCGTGACAATTAAAATTAACTGCCCCCCCCGCCCTATAAAATCTGCTGCTCCACCTGGGACAGTAATTGACCATAAACTGCAACATAGGACTGTTTTGCTACTCTTCTCTACCAGGCATGTAGCTAGTTATTTTGGCCTGGTTTGGGGAGGAGGGACCAAGGGATGGTCCACCATCCGCAGCTGCCAAATCACCAGGACATCTTGGTTTAGCACTAAAAAAATATGTCTACAGCCCTGTCTTAGTTGAATTCATCTGGAGGGGGGTTCTGCTTTTTAATGCGAATCAATGTTTCTACAGTATCCTCTGCCAGACTTGCTCTCCAGTCAGTTTTTTCTTTGTTCATAGTTGAAAAAACACCTTTCTACTATTGCATTAGACACAGGAAATACTCTCAACACATTGACAAGCTTTAACAGATTTGGATAAGAATTTTGGAAATCGCATGCCAGCTTTGACCAGACAGCAAAGGCAGACATATTATTGATTATTGCTTTGAGCAACATTCTTAAACTCTTGCCATTCTGCAAGCACTTGATTGGTGTCATAATCGGGCTGAAAAATGGACAGCTACTTCAGTGATGTCATTGTTACCATACAGCTCCAGTTCCTTTCGGTCTGTTGGCCACAGTCTGGTATCTAACACTTTTGCACGGTTATAGATACTACTTTCATCATTCAGACTGAACCTTCGTTCACAACAGTTCTCAATATTTGTAACATATTTTTTACATTGCTGTTTAAAAGTTTTAATAGATTGAGCACTTAGATGTGTTAATTTTACACCCGTGTCAGTGATTTCACCCTGCTTTCCAAACCACGAGTGCTGGGGGTTATAATTACTCTCCACTATGCTTTCTCAACTCATTATCCTCTCATCATTACTCCCTCTCTTCTACCTCCCTGGTGCCTGTTACCCCTCTCCTGTATCCAGTTACTATTTCGACTTCATCCACTACCACCCAGGCACTCTACACTCTGTGCCTCACTTCCCCCCTGCACCCCCCACTGATTATGAATAGCTGCTGACAGGAGCCCCTGTACAAGGACTCTGGGCTCCCCCACCCCATCTCCCATTCTTGGTACACATGACTACACTCTGGGACCAGCACCAGCAGCTCTCTCTGCCTACCAGCATGGCGCGGTCTCATAAACTCTCCATCAGGGACCTACGTTTGTGTACCCTGAAGCTACTGCTCCTTCTGCTACTGCTGCCTGGCAGCATTCACCCTAACCCTGGCCCCATAACCAAAGGCTCATCCAACCAAGTAAAACACTCTGGGGCACTCTCCTTTGCAACCATAAACATGTGTAGCCTTCTCTCAAAGCTTGATGCCATGCAAGTTTTTGCTAACCAGCACAAATCTGACATCATTGCGGTTGTCAAAACCTGGCTAACACCTAAAGTCCCTGACTTGGCAATTGCCCTACCAGGCTACACCGTCTTTAGGCTGGATTGGAATACCAAAAGAGGAGGGGGATCTGCTATATACCTCAAAGAAACTCTACTGGGCCACTCCTCTCTCTGACTCATCTGCACAGATTCTTCCTATCCGTATCATCCTGCAAAGCCCTCACATTCGAAGCAGTATACATCCCTCCTAAGGAGCAAGTGAAAGGCCTCAGTGCCGTCCTGGACTCCGCCCGAACACAACCCCCTGGTTCCGAGTTAATCATGCTTGGCGACTTTAACATAAACTGGCTTGCCTCAGATAATGGGTGCCTCAAAGAGGCCATATCTTCTGTAAACCTTACACAACTGGTCGTCTCCCCTTCCAGACACAACTACAGAACTGGTACTAGCACCCTTCTGGATTGGGTTCTAACCAGCCACCCTGCCCGTATGTCCAACATCTCCATCCTCCCGGACTCACTTAGTGATCATTCTCCTTTCATCTGTGAATGGACAAACAAATTCTGCAAACCTCCTCCATCAGTCATGACCAGCAGAATCCTCCCCCGTGGGAAGCTGAATATCCTCAAACCCTACCTCAGGCAGCAGGATTGGTCTCCTATCTACAACGCGACGGAAGTCAGTTCAGCCCTGGATTCCTTCATTTCCAACTTCAGTGCAGTCTGTGACTCCTATGCCCCCCTCAAAAAGTGTAAAGTCAAAGCACTTTGCAGCCCCTGGCTCACCGAGCAGCTAAAATCTAGGGACCACCTATGGTTTCTGGCCCAAGCCTCTGGCTCACAAACCGACATTCAGAACTATTAACGTGCATGGAATGGCTGCACTAAAGCTATCAGACTACACAAAAGCACCTACTACAGGAAGCTCTCACCAATTTATAGAGACAGGGAAGAAGCGTTCTGGAACAGTATCAAAGAAGTAACCGGAAAGCTTAGCCAAAACCTCACCAACTATGCTAGACATCGACGGGACTATTACCCTGGACCCCACGACTATCGCTAACACTTTCAATACCGCTTTTACAGACCTTGGTTCTGTCCTCCCCCCTGACTTCTTCAATGATGTTGTCCCCTTTGCTCACTCTACCAGCACTCCCCCCCACCCCCCTTTCTACTTTAAAGCAGTCAAGACGCACGAGGCACACACATACATCAGTAAAGCAATTGCCAAATCAAGAAATAGTGGGGACTCACTGGACCTAAAACTGCTGTCCCTCACCCTTGAGGAAGTGATCTGACCGTTAATCAAGATCTTCAACCTCTCCCTTAGCCTCAGCCAGTTCCCTGACAGATGGAAATCTGTTACCGTCACTCCGGTCCATAAAAATGGAGACAAGACCAATCATGGAAACTACCGCCCAATCTCCATATTGCCTCCCCTCTCCAAGGCTGTCGAACACCTTGTTGCTGACCAACTCACTGACTACCTGGACAAACACAATATCCTCTGCACACAACAGCATGGCTTCAGAAAAGGACACAGTACCTCTTCTGCACTCTTGGAATTTACTGGAGCCATCCACAGTTCCCTGGACAGTGGTCACTAGCCGGGTCAGTCTTCATTGATCTAACTAAGGCCTTCGATACCGTCCATCACTGACTGTTACTGGGACAGCTCTTAACTGCTGGGCTCTCCCCAGACTCCACGGGCTGGTTTAAAAGCTACCTGGAAAATAGATCACAAAGGGTAAAAATTGCTGGTGTCCTCTCCGATGCTAGGCCAGTCCGCTCTGGAGTCCCCCAGGGTTCCATATTGGGCCCACTTCTATTCAGTCTTTTCCTGAATAGACTCCCCTAATCGTGCCCAGAACAAATTCTACTCTATGCTGATGATGCCGTAATTGACACCTCCCATAAAGACCCACAATCTTTGCAAAATAATCTCCAGCTTGGTTTTGCCTCTGTTGAGAACTGGTTCAGCAAACAGAGACTCATTCTCAACTATAAAAAAACAAAGTCCATGCTTTTTAGTAACTCCCACAGCAAGCACAGACTGCTTCCTCTGACCATCACAAACCACCTAGGAACGACCCTCGAACAGGTGCAGTCCTTTAAGTATCTGGGGATCATTCTTGGCAGTAACCTGTCCTATGTGGCCCACATCGACAACGTTGCCAGGGCTGCCAATATGCTACTTGGTCTCCTTTTACAGGCATAGGTCATGCTTAACCCCATCAACCTTAAGTGTCGCTGTTCAAAGCTCGGTTGTCCCCATTATCCGACTATGGCCTCGTCATATATGGCTCAGCCACGTCAACAGCCTTCAGATGCATTTCTACATCACTCAACAAAGCCTGTCGACTTATCACTGGATCTCATTGACTTACCCATACGTGCGACCTCTATGCCCAAAGTGACTGGTTACAACTATCCAATGGCCTAAAATATCAAACCTGCATTATGGCAAAAAAGATAACCATGGGCCTTGCCCCCGGGGTCCAAGCCCTCCTCTGTCCAAGTAGTAACTCCCGCCATACTAGAAGCGCTGGAACCCAACTCCTGATGGTCCCGTACTGTAGAACCTCTCTGGGACAACGGTCGTTTGCCTACAGGGCCCCTAGCTGGTTGAATAGTCTCAATGTTGAGATCGCCTCCGTTCCCAAGCTAGGCCCATTCAGAACAAGGCTCCGACTCAATCTCTCTGCCATCAGCACTTGTGACTGCCTCACCTAACCAGCCCTCCTTACTACTCCACAGTTCCTGCCTAAAGTCTTCACATCATACTTTCTCTCCCCTTATCCTTCCTCCTCTCTCCCCTCATTCCCCTCCCCCTCCACCCAGCCCCACTACATGCACTTCTCTAGGTGTTGCAACAATTGCCCCGGCATGCTACTACCAGTGTCTTACCCATCCTTGTAACCCTATTGTATTCCCTCTGCTGCCCTGCCTGTCTTATCTGAAATGTATGCACTTATGTACATGTAACTGAGTGTTAATCTGTATAGCATGCCTAAAACTCATCTGCTCTGTTGTACTGTCCCGGAATTGACTTGGAACCTTTGTAAAAGAGCCTTGTTTCAAAGGTACTTGTAATCCTAGAATCTAAATAAATAAATAAATAAATAAATTTCAGGACATGCTATTGAAAGAACGACATACCCATTTTTTAAGAGAATGTTAAATTCACTGCCACCTATGGGGCCACTCTGCTTAGCATGGTCAAAAGTGTTTCTCAAAGTTTCAACAGAGCTAAGTAGCTCTGGCACTTCAGCTGCTTCTTTTTGAAGTGCTAGTGAGAACCTGGCAAGTGGCTGAAGCAACTGTTCAAAATACAAAAGGTGTGCAACCATTTGGAATTTGGTCAAAATTTGCAACACTCCCTTGGCTTTGGACTGATCAAGAGTTGGGTCTGCAGCCATAGATTCTAAATGGGCAGTGATTACAGGGAATGATTTAGTAACAGACCGGGTGGCAAGAAGTTTATGCGGCACCCAGCGTGTGCCATGGGCCTTCTTGGGCTTTTCAACTGACATCTCCATGGCCTGGGCAAGGGACTGCAGTTCTCTAAGTCGCTTAGGACTTTTCTGATAGAGATAAAACAGCTGGGTCAAAAAGTTTGAAACTTCATTGAAACAGGTATTATCCAAAGCATCTTTCATGGCCAGTTCTAATCTGTGTGAGAAACAATGAACAGCAACCAACCAGTGTAGGTTTTCCCTTAAAAGTGCAGCAAGACCCCGTCTTACACCCATGTTGACAGCTGCCCCATCAGCCCCAAACCCAACCATTTAAAAAAAAAAAAAAAAAAAAAAAATTAAGGCCACTCTCTGCAAGAATGTCTAAGAGGAGATTTTTGAGTCCCTCACTTGTGCCATCTGATACTGCTTTCATGTGTAAAAATGTAGTCTGTACGTGACCATTGCTGGGATTAACATAAATTACATAAACCAGCTCCCTTTTCAATTACACCACTATCAGTACTACCATCCATAAGAACTGAAAAATAATTAGCATTTTTTACAGTTGCCCAGCAGGTTTTGCTCTAGGTTCTTGCCAATACACATTGTCGGTTCTTTCCTGCTAACAGCATTAATGTATTTATTGCCCTAATGAACTCCATGGCGCATCTCTTGTTCTGCTATTGCTTTAAACTTTTTAATAGGGATGTCCTCTTTGGCCATCATATACAGGATCTCCATCAGCCTGCCTATAACCATTCTGTGCTGTTCCTCTGCATTACTGAAAGCTATCCCTGTAAATAAATTAAAATTATTTAGCTCTGGGTCCAATCCTCCTACCCCCCCACCCCTGATTACATTAAACCTACCAATTGTGACATGGCGCTATATTCAAGTGGTGACCATGTTTTACCAAATTTTAAAATGTTAAGAGCTTTCTTGTGCTGTTCTGTCTGAAGATGTTTCCAGATGGTGTCAACTTTTAGCTGGGGGCCTGTTATCCGTGCAATTAATGCCTTACTGAAGTTCCTCAACCCACATAGCTCATCTTTATACTGACTGCACAATTTGCAACCAGCACGCACTGCACAGTCTCCCTAGCTGCTTATCTGTAGCCAGTTTTTGTCTGGATCATATTTTTTGTGCCATCCTTCTGCAGTTGCTAATTTTACTCCGTCAGTCATGTTGGACTGCAGTTATCAAAAAGTTTGAAGTTAGCAAAACGAGACTCTGTCAAGCTGTGCACTTTACAGTAACTTGATGTGTTAATTTTTATCTGGCTAACTCTCTGTACTGGGAAAAAAAAAAAGATAATGGCAGCTGCAGATTTGCTTGTGACCCCCTGAGCGCCCCCCTCCCCCCAGTTAAATTGTTTACTTGCCCCCATCTCTGCCATAGGCAGGGCACACACTTAAAGTTTCAGAGTTGTGAACAGAACACTTCCCCAAAGTTCACTGCTGCAGCAAAGCTCTAGCTGGCAGCAGGGCTAGTGTCCCCTCAGGTCCGATGGGCAGGGCACACAAGAGTTACAGCTTCCCCAGTGCAACAGAGCAAGCGAGTGTAATTTTGTTTTTGTCCCCTTGATCTCTGCCAAAGCAGGGAACTGATACAATTTTTTTACTTCTTTGTTTCCTGTCCCCTGAGAACTCTGGAAAAACCAGGGCATAATTCTTATTACTGCTGCAGAAAAGGGCTGGCTGGACACAAAATAAAGTGGGCAGGGTGGGCATGACCACTCATTGTCCCCTTCATCTCTGCCAAAAGCAGGGTACATTTACTTAAATGTCACAGAAGTTTGTATTTTGTTTCCTCCCCTTCATAGAGTAAATTAGGGCACAATTCTTAGTCTGTTCTCTTTCCAGAAATGTTCTGCTACTTGCAGGTCAGTACAGTTTGTTTAATCCCCCATCATCATCATCATCATTGCTGCAGTAAGGGCTGGGCACATTTTAAAGCTGGGCATGACTGTTTAACCACTGTTGTCCCTTAATCTCTGCCAAAAGCAGGGCACATTTAGTCACACAAGTTACTTTTCCCTTTTTGTTTCATCTTCCCTCAGAACTCTCTGGAAAAAACAGGGCACAATTCTTATTTGTTTTCTGTTCCCAAACAAGTTTGCAAGAGCACAGTAAAGCTTGATATTTTTCCCCCCATCAGATCAGTCACTGGCATTCGATTGGGCTGGGCACAAAATAAAGAGTGTTTACACCACTCTGTTCATCTCTGCCAAGTAGGGTAATAGTTGGTTCACATTTACTTTCTTGTTTCTTCTCCCTGATTCCTCTCCGTTTTGCCCGCAGTTCAGGCCCATCCCACGAGGTGCCCGCCATGCCCTGACTGCCCTCCAGTCATGCCACTACCCTGCCACTTGCCCTCCCGTTGAGTTTACTCCTCCAGGCTCCCCGGACAATAAATTGAAAAGTTTGTACTTGTTTTTTTTATAGAGACACCCCTGATTGTCTGCTCAGCTGCGCGCTGCTCCTCCGCGAGTTGCTCGGCCGAATCTGCGCCACGCTGCCTGCTCGCCCCACCACAATGCTTCGCGTGGCTCTCCTCTGGTCCCGGTCCTCTCTCACACCGTCTTGGCCACCTTGGCTCCCCTTCTCCTCAGTGTGGCTCTTCCCTGCAAACACAGAAAGAAATTCATTCTGGATACCACCACCAACGAGCTAAAAAAATGCAATACAAAAAAAAAAAAGAAACTGGAACTTACATTCCTTAAATTTTGCTCCGGCTAGAGCTTCTAGTCCTGCTTGCTCTTCTCCTGGGGTCACGCTGCAAGAGGGGCAGTATGCGTTCTCCCGCATTAGAGACGGGGGTGGGGGGTGGGGTGGGGGGTTCATCTGGCAAGTCAGAGAGCGCGAGGAGGACAGAAAAATGAAAACTAAAAAAATAAATTTAAAGAAACATGGCCCAAAATGCCAAAAAGGGAATTTTTAAAGGACCCAAGGCCAGTTCAGAATGATGAGCAATGACTGCTAATCATTCCACAAGTTGACTCGCTTTTCTTCGATCTTGGGTCACAAATTGCGATGCAAACCCACTTATTTTATGCCTTGTTTACTGAAAAACAGAGCGATCGATTTTAAAAAAACAAAAAACAAACAAAAAAAAACCCCGGTTCGCAGGTATTAAGAGGTAGTAAATTACTGTTCATATGTACAGAAAAATCGTTCTGGTTCCCACTATTTGCGTTGTGTTTCCTTGATATCTAGTGGCACCCCCCGCCCTCCAGTGGTGACCCCCATATTTTGTTTGATTTTCCCAGGTGTCTAGTGGCACTCTCCACCCTCTGACCAGCATCCCCATATTGTGTTGTAATTTCCCTGGTATCTACTGGCATTCCACAATCTCTGACCAGTATCACTGTATTGTGTTTTAATTCCCCTAGTGTCTAGTGGCACCACCCCACCCTCCGACCAGCATTGCCGTATTAGGTTTTAATTTCCCTTTTGTCTAGTAGCCCCCCCACCAGCATTCCCATATTTTGAGTGCATTTTCCTGGTGTCTAGTGGAACCCCACCACCCTTGGATCCATGGCTCCATATTCGGTGTCTTTCCTTGTGTCTAGTGGCAACTTCTTCATCCATCAGATCAACATCCTCGTAACAGGTTGTGCTTCACTGCTCTTCTGTATTAATACACATCGCACATGCCATGTATTGAGGTGTGATATGTATTTGTTGATGCAGCTGTTTGAATTGCAGTACTGTACAACATAGGTCAAGTTCGACTGAAATGATGTTGCAGTGGTGCACAATCACATTTTTGGGATTTCAAAATTTACTGTACCGAGTACATGAGGTGGGGTAATAAGAAGGCTATGCAGGCAGTTTGGTTTCTGTTGTCTTACAAATGGAAACGCATGGCCCAGAGGGCCCTGCGCTTCCACAGTAACATACATACACACATCTATGGAGGGATGGGACCCTGCGCTCCCACGGCAAATAAGGATACGATTACACTATCTCAAAAAATTATTATGGATTAATGCACCCCCACAGGTAAACAAAGATACAATTATGGAGATATGGGCCCTGCGCTTCCACAGGCAAATGAGGATACAATTATACTGTCTCAAAAAGTAAGGAAATTCATTGCAAAAAACTTCGTTAGTGCACTAGTTAGGGTTAAAGCAACAAAAGTAGGGAAATGTGGCGTTAGGGTTTCCAGCCCTAACACCCCACCCACACCCTGCAGGCAACAGCAAGAAACACCATTACGGTTTCACCTCTCTTGCCTCTTCGTAAATCAGGCATGGCGTATGCCTTGGGGTTCTCAACCCTAACTCTCACCCCTTTTTTATATACTGTACTCATCTCAGCTTATTTACTGATGGAATGGGGTAAGCGTTGGGGTTGACAATCCCAAGGCACACCCCATGCCTGATTTGTGAAGAGGCAAGAGAGGTGAAATCGTAATGGTTTTCCTGTTGCTGCCGCGAGGTGAGGTGGGGTGTTAAACCCTAACGTAACATTTCCCTACTTTTGTCACTTTAACCCTAACTAGTGCGTTAACAAAGTTTTGTGCAATTAATATATACATACACCATTATAGTATCCAGAGCAACCATTCCTATTCCCATAGCACTCGGAACGTAGCGTGATTTACTTGAGATAGAACGGGCCATAATCAAAACGGTTCATTGAAGTGGGGCT
The DNA here is from genome assembly GCA_016271365.2 of Neoceratodus forsteri. Classification (NCBI taxonomy): domain Eukaryota; kingdom Metazoa; phylum Chordata; order Ceratodontiformes; family Ceratodontidae; genus Neoceratodus; species Neoceratodus forsteri. Next base: position 185,359,686 of record CM028134.1, read on the forward strand.
CTTAAGCAGATTTGATGACTCATTGTGCTCTGTTCATGTAGGTGTGCGAGACGTCACCAGCGCTCACTTTACTGTTCACATGGGCTCCCAACTTTAACCGCTGCCTTTCATTCACTTCGCTGCCTGCAGTCCGCCGTTTGTTCCTGAAAAAACTACCAGTCCTGTCCCCGACCTGGGTCCCGAACATGAAAGTCCAACAAGAGCTGTTTTAAGGTTTTTGCTGCTGTCTCTTGCCTTTTCTTTCTTTGTTCCTTGAACGGCTCCCTTGGCCGTCAAACCCGCTGGAAATTTTACTTGTCCTACCCTCCTCCATATTTGCTGCCTTATGTTGTTTTGTTCGGGTGATAAAAAGACAAATTTCATTTGTTTATGCTAGATTAAGTAAACAAAATCATGGCTTTACATGTGAATTTCTAAAAATAATACATGTTAAGTCATGATTTTGATTATTTTGTTGAAAGAATTATAAAATGTCCAGAATGAAAGGAACCAGTTAGGACTGTATAGAGTACTATTTAGCTCTGCCACTTGCTTCAACGATGTCATTATGTCTGATGGCCATTTTGTAGAGCTGGCTTGGTGGTTTTTTAAATGGGAAGGCTGTTTACATTTTTTTTTTTGAATGCTACGAAACTGCATTTATTTTAAATTTATAATGCAGTTTTGGCATCAGTTGTCAACAGCAAACTTTCCTTTACTTTTAGCGATGCCTGATTTTGGAATTGAGCGTTAGAAAAAAAGGCTGTTACTTGTCTTTTCAGGTAGCTTGAGCCCAAATTGTATAGGGCCTTAGAATAATTGTGTAGCCCTTTGCACAAAGTAAGTTTGATTCAGGATTTCTTTTTTTTTTATTATAAAATTGGGAGTCGTTTCAGAGCTTCTGCCTCATATTAAGGAAAGGAATTTGTTTTTATAGTGCTTTACTGTAGCCCAAAGTGCTTTACAGTCCAGGAGGGAGCGGCAGAGAGCATGTTGTTGTCATTTCAGGTACACAGTGGCATTTAAAGAGCACAGATACTCTAGAGGGAGGTTTTAAGCATGGGGAGATTAAGTCTTAAGCTAACAGTATAGCCTAGAAGTCAGAGTAACAAGCTTGGTACATCTGGCAGACCTGGGTTTGATTCCCATAACTCCCACTTGCATACTTTGTGAACCTGAGCATGTTACTTAACCTCCCCGTGCTCTCAGAATGTACCTGTAAATGAGCATTGGCTCAGTGTGCCTTTCCCAGTCAAAAATGGTCAAGTGCTCTTTGTCGCATAGTGTAAGTGGCAGTTGTGGGTCATGTGAACTGTTGCCCTGTCCTTTACCAGCATTTAAAAAAAAAATTCTTAGTATTTTGGGCTGTTCGTGAACATCAGTTTATAACTGAAACACCGAGTTGCACATAAACGCGGAGTGTAAGGCATCATGGGTTAACATATGGGTTTCATCCCTGTGTAAATAATTTTAAATCAATTAAATAACTCATGCCTACCACCCCGTCGTAATAAAATGTCACCTCTCCGTTGTCCTGTTTCTACTTGAAAGCATTCATATTGATTTCTCTCATCTACTGTTCCCTCTGGCCTTTTTTAGCTCTCTGTGTTTAGGTTCATTTTTTTTTTTTTTTTTTTTGTGCCAAACCCCTTTCCCATATTCTTGCAGAATTGAGGCAGGTACTGCTGCACAGAGTGTTGTGGGAGGTCCTGGAGAAAGGTAGGACAGGTCGAGTGCTTTGAGTATGCGTTTTTCTTGATCAGTATCAGAGACTTCTGTTTACAAATGTCAAGCCTGCAGCATAGCTAATATCTGTTGCTTAGAATTATAAATGACTTGCAGGATTCCAGCCAATCAGCTTAGAGAGGACCTCTGTTCCTGGGTATGGTTGGCATCTCATGTGACTGCTTCAGGTAGAACATTGTTTGACAGCAGTGTGGGGCAGTAGCAATATGTTTTGTTGTTGTAGTTGAACCACCGACTCTAAAGTATTATAGGTCACTTTATGCAAGAGGGACAGACATAAATGGAGTGTGATACATCCATTTTTCTAAGCTACAATATGTATAAATGTAAAATCTTACATTCTTACACAAGTAGGCATGCCATGGCCCATTTATGTATGTAATAGACACGTCACAGGCTCCCACCCCTCCTCCCACCTGCTGCACTACTTCTCTCCTTAGACCAAAGACACTACAGGCTGCTTTTCTTCCCCAGTAAAACAAGAATTATAGTGCCGTCCTCGATTTCAACATACAGGACATTGCACTGCCTCTGCCTCAGAAAAAACAAAATATGCTGAGAGCATTCTTGTTTTTAAAGTCCATTTTTCCTCCTGAATTGCAGTGCTGCTTGCTCTTTCATGCCTGCACCAACAGACACCGGCATGGTACTCGCTGAAGCGCCCCTCCCCAACCGCTGAACAATTATTTAAAAAAAATAAATAAATAAATACAATTTTAAAATATTAAAAGTAAACCAGAATTTTTTAATTTTTTTTTCCATTTTAAAACCCTTCCGAACCAGGAAACCCTGCCTGCACTTGCTCACACACTTGCTCCTCAGTATCAGAATTAATCCCGCAGAACGAGAGTGTAGTGGAGCACTGCCCGCGGTATTCCTCCTGACTCAAGTACTGGGCAACAGTTTAAACATTTATATATTTAAACAACCGCTGCTCTCCTCCAAATCGCATCTGCACTGAATAACCTGCTCGCTCTCCCTACGTGAGTCTACCATCTTTTTTTGAGGTTACCCGAGGTCGGATGCCACTTGCGTAGATCAGTCCTATAATGCAGAGCTCCCCCTGCATATCCCTTATTTATATAACACCAGAGGAGATAAAATAATGGGTTTTTAACAGTGGAATGCCGAACCAATTGGAGAGCAGTTGTCATAATGCTGACGACATCACAGTAGTCATTTCAAAAGTTATGGTCCTGCTAAACTGCATATTTTAAGTCTGCCTATTGCATAGCCTCTATCTAGGGAGCTTGAGTGATATACAGTGTGTTTTATATAGTGTGGGCTGTCTCTTATTGAAACTTATAAAATGCAATTCAGAGGAATGGCCACAGCAGGAATAGGTTTGGTGCCAAGGTCAATAACCAAAGCAGCCAAAGTACAGGACAGCACCCAAACCACTGACTTGAGTTTGTTCTGATGAAGCTTGGCAGTGTGGACCAAGTGAAACGTAAGTTTTTTGTTTGTTTTTTTTAGTTTCATTTGCTGGTCACTGTATGTGACTTTTTCAGCCTTGAGATTCATAAGCACTGGAGCACTTTTGTGACAGTAAAGTATATTATCTGTTTTAAATTGAAGTCCTTGGTTTGGGTGCTGTCCTGTACTTTGGAAACGTTTATAAAATGGTATGGATAAACAAAGCCATCTGACTGGTAGAAATAAGCCGCATGATTTCACCATACTTACACTGGTGTCTCTTTAAAGAGCAGCTGACATTTTTTCATGCTCAGGCAAGAAACTCCTACCGTATAGTTGCCTGCCTTAGGAGCTTTCTTAAGCCATAAATGGATTTTTTTTTTTTGTGTACAGGATAAAAAGTAAGCTTGTAACTTCCTGATACGAGCCAAGCGGCCACCAAGTGCTGCAGCCCTGTCCCTTAAAATAGCCAAATGACACGAGGTAGGGAACGGGGCTTCAGGTGATCTATGGAGCTAGTAATGGAATTGGGGAAAGGGGCTGCCTAAATGTACTGAGATTATCATTGCAGGCATGTACAAAACTCCTGCGTGCCTGCAAGATAATCTCCAGTAGATTGAGCAGCCCCTTAATTCGTTATAACTCCATAGATAGATGCAACCCCGTTCCCTACCTCATCATTTTAGGGGCAGGGCTGCAGCACTATGGCTCTATCCTGAAGTTAGAACCAGGCTTTATGAGCCAAATTACTTTTTATCCTGTACCTACAAAAAAATCCATTTATGGCAAAAAAGGCTCCTAGGGAAGACAACTACATGGTATGAGTTGCCTGCCTGGAGTACATCAACAGCTCTTAAAATGTATGGTTTTGCTTTAAAATCATTTAATAAGCACAGTAAGGGTTTTCAGGATGTGTAATCGTCACCAGTAATATCAACATTAACTGCTTCCTCAAATTGTTTAATAGTTCAGTACTGGGACATCTGGGGCAAAAAGTACTCCTGGGTTTTAACCCACTCCTAGCTCTACAGTTACCTCCTCCATCATTTAAATCTCATCTCCCCTCCCCCTCTCTGTATTACCCCTTCATTAATCACAGATAGAAGCAGAACCAAATCCATGTCTCCCCTTGCTTCATTTTTCCCCGTCCAGTACCTTTGTTTACCTCCTTTTCATTCAACATTGTTATAGCCATATTTATTTTCGACATCATCATCGCATTCGTACTCAGTCACATGTACATGTTCCTGTTGTGAATTACACAGTGCCGAAGATATAACAGTATTTTGTGATATATATCGTTTTGTAAATCTAAATAGCCAGTGTCCTGTCCAGTAGTCTCCAAACCTTTAGAGTAGTTGTATAATGTAGTATTTTTGAAGTGATACTTCGTCTCCTCATGAGTTCAAAAATGTCCACTCTTAAATTTCATTCATTAACATTGCTTGTAGGAACAAATTTTAACCCTTTTGATAACACAGACACCTGTTCCTCAGATAACTCGACTGAGGAGAGGTTCAGCTCCTGGATATTTTGCATATTATGGTCTCTGGGTTAGAACTGCTCAGCTACACGTTGCAGTCCTGTCACCCACACAGCATAAGAATGCCTTTTTCCAACGAGAGGCATCTCACACTACACTTAGAAACATCTAGATAAAGTGTTCCTTCTGCGATCAGGTTACATGAGATTGTGACCCGCCAACAAGTGGTGCACAAAGATGGTGTAAATGTAGCTGGTGATGCCATCTGCTAACCATGTCCCCGATGAACTCCTATCTACTGATGGAAATGCATCACACTGCCTCCGGGGGAATGTACTGCGAGACGTGCAGTTGTACTTTGGCAGAATGCTAACAGACCACTGACTTTCTGCCCTCATAAATGGCCAATTTCATTTTTTTCCCCCCAATATTGAGTGTATATTCAGCATGTTTCAGCATTAAATTTTGGCACAAAATTATTATATATATTTTTTTTGTTTTTACAAAGAAGCATACATGCACATTCTTTACTTCCCATAGAGATATTTCTCTCCCCCACCCACCACCACCACGTCTGTCGATCGGGTCTGTCTCTCTTGCCTCCCCGGCACCCACCAGCCCACTGGCTATCCCCACCACTCTGCAGTCCATGGCAGGGGCTCCGGTTTAGGGCTGTCTTTCCCCCCCTTCCCAAGGCAATTCATCATGTGGGCTAGGATCCATTGCTGACAGACACTAGGACCTGGGGGGGGGGGGCATGATCCCAGATCGTCATTCAGATGGCTGTGGAGTCTTCTTCCTCCCATTTTTCTGGTGTCTCACCTCCCTGACATGAGCGTAGCCTCTGTCGGCCTCATGTGCATGCAGCACGTCCCCCCGCAGCCGGAGCAAGCTCCCTGGCTCTGTCACAGGGGTCGCTGTGGCGTCGGAGCTCGCTGTCAACCCTCCTCTGCTGAGGCTTGCTGCGCAGCAGCAGCTACGTCAGCCTGACCTGCCTCCCGACATGGCCACCTAGGTTTGTTCCCAAATCTGGGTTGTCTTCATGGCAGTGCATCATACTGCCACTGGACAATCTGGGCAGCCAGAAGTATTTTTTAAGTAAAAGGTGGGCCTTAGGCAGGAGTTCTGCACAACCGTATCGTAAAGGGTTTAAAAATGGCAAAAATACTGGCGTCTTCTCCTTGTATCCTGGGCTTAGGGTGCAAACCTGGGTTGTCTGTGTAACAGAGTAGTCCTCTACTGCTCGGCAACACATAGCCAGCTAAAATAAAGCACTTGTTAAATGCAAATTTCCAGTATCCACAGAAATGTGTATTTAAAAAAAAAAAAAAAACCTTGGTTTTAACTGAGTTTAATGTTTATCTTCTACCATTTTTTGATTACTGAAGACATTTACATGAAATCAGCTGTGGAAGTCCACGAGCTTGTGTTTGTGAGATCATAGTCATTTCTACTACATCTAATTGTGATAACCGTGAAGACAGGAAAATTGCTTTAAAATATTTATTTTTTTAATTGCTCTTTCTCCCCTTGGTTCATGAATCCTTCTCATGCTTCCTGGTGTTCTTCCAGCCCTAACAGCGCGCTGCCCAGTTTATTGTGTGATGCTGTTCCAGGCAGGACTGAAGCTGCCGTTCACTCACTTTGTGCTGCCCCATGCCTGGGACTAGCATTGCCAAGCCCAGCTTCCCTTGTTTTAAGGAGGTGAACTTCCTTGGATCCTTACAAGGGTCACTGCACATCTCCCTTGGACGAGGACAGGCTTCTGCCTACAGCACTCTGTGATCATTGCTGCCCAGTTGCTGGCATCATGGGATTGCTTCTGAACCTGGGTCATCGGCATTGGAGCATGACATGCTATTGGTGGGCCTTTAGGTGACCCAGAAATTTTGCTGTTAAAATTTTATTAAAAAACTTGCTGTAGATCCAGTTCAGCACTCTGTGCAGTTTTGTTTTGTCTGAAGTGGGCTGCTGCTTTAAAATCCCTGAAATGTATTTAAATCTGCTGTAGATGCAGAGTACTTGCATCGCCTGCAGAGCATACCTCTCAACCTTTTTCCCCCAAATGTGGAACATTGCTTGTCAAAATGTGGAACAAATGGGAAAAATGTGAAACACTTAATCAAATCTTTACCTAAGAAGCTCAAAACACTGTTAAAATGTTGTATTTATGTTCAGAATGTCTGTTATTAATTGAATAAGTTATTTTTTCCATCATTTACTATGGATTTTTGCTTTAAAATGTTGACTTTGAATGTGGAACAAGTCCTCACAATGTGGAACAGGGACCTTTTCTGAAGTAAAATGAGGAACGTTCCTCGTAATGTGGTACAGTTGAGAGGTATGTTGCAGAGTTCCTCTGGCTGTCACCTGTGGCCCTGGAGGAAACTGCTATCCGTTACAGTTCTGTGAGTCAAAATGGGAAACTGGCACAGCAGAGCGTGATTATTGCAATGCATTTTGGGAGGTGGAAAGTTCAAGAGATGCATCCACTTTATCAAATTAGATAATGGTTTTGCTCTAGCACACATCTAATCTTGGTATTAAATATGTCAACATGGCAAACTCTGAAACAAAACAACGTGTTGCCAGGATAAAAAAAAAAAAATTAACATTTTTCCATGTGGATACCATATTGGTATCTTTTACATTGCAATGCTTAATTTAAATAAACTACCAGTGGCTGCATGTACATTACTTAGCATGGATTCTTTTTTTTTGCCTTGGTACAGACCACCAGTAAAACAAAAATAAAACACTAGTTGGCGTTGCCTGCTATAAGCTGGTCATGTGATTGCAGTGTTTGTATATATTGTATGGGGTAGGGGGCAATGTTCTCATCATTATGGTGGCTATAATTGACTGTGATTGCAGCGTAGCACCCACTGTGTATTATAGACCCTCCTCAGAAATGCCTTTTGCCTTGTGTGTGTACTATGCAGGTCACTGTAACAAGAAATCTTCTGGCTGAGCAGTAGGTGTATTTTATTTATCTCAGAATTCTGGTGACAAACCATCTCCACCAGGGATACATTTTAACATTAATTTACTAGTCTCGGGAATAGTAAAAATCACCCCAGGCTTGTGCAGTTACCCTCATACATATCTCTGCTTGCTAGTGTGCAGAATCACACTAAAGTTACTGCTCTTCACTCTGTACCTGGCCATGAAGATTAACGGAGGGCTGCAGTCTCCACTGCTGTCAGTCCTTCACCTTTCACCAGTACAGAATACATCACAGTGTGGGGTAGCCTGCATTGTACATGCCCACACTGTATCTGGTCTGTGAATGAACAAGAGCATTTCAGAGTACAGTGCTGTCTGTCCCTCAGCTTCTACCAGAAACGGTTTCATCACAGTGTTGGGAAGCCTGTAGGCTGCTCACTCTGCACCTGGAGGTTTTCAGACTATGGTATTGTCGGTCCCTCGCCTTTCACTAGTACCAGTTTCATCTTAGCGTGGGGAAGCCTTCTGTGTACCTGCGCACTCAGTAACTGGCATGACCCTGGGCCCAGGTGGTGGCTCCATCTTGCACTCAAGCCTAGCAGTGTAACTCCTGAGAGTATCTAGAACCCCACGGTGGCCACAGATATGTCCCACTACCCTTCATAGGCAGGATGGTGTACATTGCCCAGCCTTGGTGTCTTGCATAAGGTGTGCTTCTCTCCTGCTGCTTTGCATGAGAGCCTGCCCACCCACCCCCACCCAGATCTGCCCCTCGGCTGCCAACCTGTGAATAAGCAGTGCGTTTTAGTCTTTAGTGCCGACCATCTCTTACCTTTCACCAACACTAAATGTATTACAGTATGGGAAGGTTTGCACTGTCTTTGCTCTGCAGTGTACCTGGTTCTGTTCTTAAACAGAGGGTCCCTTACCTTTCATAAGCGCTAAATGGGCTCATTTACAGGAAAACAGAAACACGGAATGTGTTGTCAGAAAATGACCAGTGGTCCCATCTAGTCTGCCCTATTTTCCCTGCATAACATACACCCTGGACCTTATTTGGTCACAGATGTCCCTCCTTCCTCTCGTATCTCTACTTATTATACCCCTGTGCCTATCCCATGCCTGTTTGAAGCTCCCCACTGTCTTTGTGCCTACCACCTCTTCAGGCAGGCTGTTCCAGGCGTCCACCACCCTTTCTGTGAAGAAGTATATCCTCAAATCCCTCTTAAACACCCCCCCCCCCATTTTCAAGCTTCATTGCATGCCACCGTTTTCTGGTTCTCCTCGTTTGAAAGAGATCCACCTCCTGCACCTTGTTCATGTCTGTGAGGTACTTGTAGGTCTCCATCTTGCCCCCTCTCGCTCTCCTCTCCTCCAGGGAGTACATGTTGAGCTGCTGCAATCTGTCATCATATGGCTTCTCGTGCAACCCCCGCACCATTTTAGTAGCCCCCTGGACTTTTTCCACCCTGTTGATGTTCTTGTGGAGGTGCGGCCTCCAGGACTGGACGCAGTACTCCAGGTGGGGGTCTCACAAGTGAGTGATACAGAGGCAACACCACCTCCCTTCTTTTGCTAGAGATCCCCCTTCCTGAGCACCCCAGTATCTGGCTTACCTTGCCTACTGCCCTGTCGCACTGTCCTGCCACCTTGAGCTCATAAGACATTACTATCCCAAGGTCCCTCTCTTGCTTGGTAACTGTAAGCAAAGAGAATCCCAACATTTTCATCAGATTTTTACTTGTTCTTACTGCAAGTGACGTAGCTGAAACAACTTTCTGTTTGCCAGAGAAAAATAAATGAAGTTAATTAGTAGTAGTCTAGGGCCCAAGTAGGATGGGCAGAATTCATGGGCCAGCAAGCCTTTCTCTGTTGTCACTTTCTGTGTACAGAAAATGTGTTACCTGATTGGATGCTGTTTACTGACCATAGAATGAACAGAGGGCTTGTGTTCTCCCTTAAAGAGCCGCGTCCGACTAATCATACTAGCTCCTCAGTGCAACAGAAACGATGACTGACCTGGCCAGGAGTCCAAATGTACAAACCTTTCCTTTGTTCCAGTCATATTAAAAGTTATCGCCTCATAATTTTTGTTCCCAGACCCATGACAAAAGCGAGTCAGTTCCTGATCCTCTGACCCACGTCCCAGGCACGCCACATGCGCCCCTGATTTGTGATGTCGCTAAACAAAGGCTGTGTGTGCGCGTCCTATTGACTTGAATGGGGGCTTATTTTTCCAAAGGTTTTATACCCATTCAGCGTCGGGATTTTAAATCAAAGTGATTGCTTTAGTTGAGCGATCGGTCTGATTTATTAAAATCCTGACATTGAATGGATATAAAACGTTTTGGAAAAATCACCCCCATTCAAGTCAGTGAAAGTGCGCACATGCAGCCTTCATTTAGTGACATCACAAACCGGGCTGGTGTGCTGGCATCAGAGCGTGGCGTAGGATCAGGAACTGACTCGCTTTGTTCATGGTCTGGAATAAAATTACCAGGGCATAACTTATAATATGACTGGAACAGAAGGAAAAGTTTGTACATTTGGACTTCTGGCCAGGTCAGTCATCATTTCTGTTGCACTGGGGGGGCTAGTCGGAAGCTGCTCTTTAAAGACCACCTTTCCCAGTCCTTTTGACATTCATGCATAAATTTCCCCTTCTTGCATTGATTCTTGGTTTGCATTTCTGTAATATACTCTGCAGTTAGTTTTTGCATTCTGAGCTGCTAGAAACTGCATGGTGTACCAGAACTTCTACACCAAGCCTGATGTTGCTGTAGACTGGGGACTGTGCTGCTGACATCACTATATGGAGTAGGAGTGAATCGCACAGTGCTGTACAATGAAGTTGCAGCAGGTTCGCTAGGGAAAACTTTCATAACTTGGTGTACATACTGTGTTTAGCATCGTTCCCCTTCCCCAGGATGCCCTGTTATTTATGTATTTGCTTACCGGGGCGGGCGCACACTGATCCAGTGGACTGTTTTCAGGCACGACCCGGGCCATAAAGTTGGCACACTGGTAATACAGTTTGGAAATATAGTTGCAAAAGAACAAAGGGTACGGAATACAGGACAATAGGAATATAAAGTGCAAAAATACAGTAACGTTGCAGAGTAATAAATACAGAAAGTTGAGCCTACGGCAATATTTGTTCAGTGCAGTACTTAAGGACTGAAACGGGCGTAAATACAGTAAGTTGAAGAAACCACAGTTGAAGTAAGAAACAGCATATTTTATTTTATTTATGTCTTTGATAACCGGGTAGGTGCACTGGTCCAGTGGACCATTTACAGGCACGACCCGGGCCACAAGGCACGAGTAGGTACAGTAACAGTTGGTAAATCAAATTACAAGGTTACATTAAAAAGAAATACATAACAGTTACGCATGAAATACATAATAATTGTACAATAGTTGGGTACAAGGCAGAGATAATATGTATACTAAGGAGGCAGTATAGTGCAGTGGTCTAAGGCTCTGAGCTGCAAATTTGGTGACATCCAGCAGGCCAGACCTGGGTTTGAATCCCACAGCTTCCACTTGCATACTGTGTGACCATGAGCAAGTCACTTAACCTCCTTGTGCTCCCAGGTCGCTCCTGTAAAAAAGCTTTCAGCTTAGTGTGCTATACCTGGTTAAACAACTAAATAAAATAAAAAAAAAAATATTTACAAGACGAGGCATTTCAGGAGGATTAGTACAGGAGTGCCAATGACTAATGTAGGTAAGAAGTTGGGGAAACCCCACTTGATTTGAAGGTACACAAATGAGGACCAGCGATGTCCAAACGAGAGCTGAAAAAGGGGGAAAAGGGTAAGAGAAAGAAGCTGGAATAGGAGATGGGACAAGACAGGAGAGTGGGAGGGGTGTCGGCGAGCAAGGCAGCTGCATCAACCCTTGTCCAGAAGTCAGGATTTTAGGTTAAGTTTTAAGTTTTGATGAGAGTTGGAAATACGCAGAGTGGGGTGTAGCCCATTCCACAGAGAGGGGGCTGCCACCGAGAGTGCTTTCCCTCCCGTATTTGTGGTGGTTCTTGACACCTCACGGGTGGGAGTGGTGGAGGAGCGAAGATGTCTGGTCAGGGTTCTGGTGTTGAAAAAGGTAGAAAATTCACCTGGGGGGACAGGTACACAGGGCGGCAGCCATCAAGGCAGCTTTGTATTGTGATTTAATTGCTAGCTGCATGTCTAGAGAGCGGACGGAAGCAGGTAGACTGTTCCATAATTTGGGTGCAACAAAGGTGAAGGCTTTGCTACCCAGGCAGGTGCATATCCAGGGAACCTCTAAAGAAAGGACACTGGAGTTCTGAAGGTTGCAGGGGAAGTTTTTTTTGTTTGAGCAGGGAGAAAAAGGGGGACAGGTCTCTACTTCTGATGGCATTATCTATGGTGCAGCTGAGGAAGTAGCTGTTTCTGGCCTGGGAGGGGGGGAGCCAGCCCAGGGACTGGTATAGGGACCAGTGGTGTGTGGAGTAGAGCACCATCGGATCAAATCTGCAGATGTTATTGTAGGTGGTAGTAAGCCTTGCGAGAAGTTGGGAGGAGGTATGTGTATAGATGGGGGCACAATAATCCATAAGAGGCCGGCACGAAGGCATAGCGGTTAGCTTTCTACTTGCGACGCCAACGACCCAGGTTCAGGAACGGAATTGGAGGGCCGATCGGGGGAGAAGGATTGAGCGTCCTGGGGACTGCTTTCCTTTTCTGGGGGGAGGGAGGGGAAGAGTGTCCGGTGCTTGATGGACCCCTGGCAGAGGCCGGGGGGTAACACAGCACTGCTACCTCCACGTGGGGGGGGGGGCTGGACATCACTGCACATCCCTGCCCCCTGGGCAACAAAAATGCTGGTCCCTCAGAATGGCGGGCTGTTCCATGCTGCCATCCACTGCCTCCAAAACCCACCGGGGGTGTTCTGCCCTCGTGGCCCTGACCGGGGGGGGGTAATCCAAGGCTTGCCCACAGTGCCCATTAGGGAATGGGAAGCCCCCTCAGCGGCCCCGCCCAGGGGGGTAAGCCTGGGCATGGGGATGACGGTGGGACGAAGCCTGAAGAGAGAGAGGGAGAGGGACTCGGACCAAAAAATAAAATCCATAAGAGGAAGGAGGTTGCCTTGTGCTGTGGCAAGCTGGGCCTCTGGGTCAGATAGTGCTTTAGTCAGAAGCCCACTGCCAGTTTCTGGTTGATAGACTGCAAGGTGTTATTGATATGTATGGAGAAGGTTAAGGTGGGATCAAAAGGGTGACTCCCAAGTATTGCATCAATGCAGTATGCCAGCACCGGTGGTTAAGTAATGCCTTGTGTGTATGTCATTTTCTAAAATGGATTTATTTGGTGCCTTGGTAGCAAAGCACGAGGAAAGAGTTGCTGTCAGCTGAGACAGCTCACTGTCAGTTTATTCATCTGTGTTGGTGCTTCACCTGTGTTAGTAGTGCCTTTGTACTTCTGTAATCTGAAGTCAGTAATGCCTCCTTATCAGTTTGACAGTTGTGCCTTACATTTCTTTTTGTAATGAAAAGCCTTTTGGTCACCCCGACCGACATTCGCTCTCTCCTCCTGCCTCCCTTGCCTCCCCGAGATCAGAATGGCACCATGGGACGCCGAACTCTGATTTTGGTGGCATGTACAACAAACATGGTGTTTAAATGATCCGTGATTCCTTATGCCCACTATAGATGTGGTTTTGAAAACCGAGGGCTATTCCCTAGAGAAATTCTCGTTTTGAAAAGGGAAACCAAGATTCCATGCACTATGCGATTTCCATATGAATACCAGAAAGAGGATCTGAGATAGTAGAGATCCGGCAGATTCCATTTTGTACCTCTAGCCAAAAAGCGTATGTGGGCATGTGCTGCCACCAGCTCCCTACAGCACCTTCAGCACAGGGTACCAGGGTCCCATTTACTACAAGCCTGGGGAACCAGAAAATAGTGAATGCGCACTTTCCAAGTGAATTCCCTCCACCTGGGGAGGAGAAAGAATACCAGGAAGTCTCCCAGACTTTCTACCACTGTCTGTAAGTTAAGATCTGTGTTCCATGTTTCTCAGATGTATTCTGTATCTAACCCAGGGTGGATTGGTAGTCCAGATAAAGATGTGAAATCACCCCTTTAGCTGATACCAAATTCCACATTGAGCTATTAGCAGTTGTGGGGACCCCCCACCCCCGTCCCAGTCCCTGACGTAAATGTTTGTGAGCATATTCCCTAAGCTAAAAGTATGAGAATTGGTCAGTGTGCCTCGAGCCAAACTGGGTGAGGCACTTCTCAGAGAGTTTTTCTTTATTTTAAGAGATTACCTGCAGTAGTGCACAAAGACCCGACCTGGCTTGTTGCCTAAACCACGGGTCCAGAGCTGTTGGGCCAAATGTAGAGTCCCAAGCCAACTACCAAAAACACCACATGTATTTGAAGTGATGGTTTTTTTTTTTTTTTTTTCATTTCTATTTATCCCCTCCTACTGCCTGCCAGCCCCGACCCTTCAGGGCATCCAAGCAGTCATCCTCCTGCCTCGCGCCCATTCAGACTCACCTCCCAGTCCCCCATGGAGCTTTGGCTTCCCTCCGAGTGGGGACATGGAGGGGTCCATACCCTGAAATCCTTCATTTTGTTGGGCCCGTGGAGGTGATCTGGTGAGTGGGGCACATAGGAGGCACGCTCTGGGAAGCCCATCTTCCCGGATCCGGCAGGAGTTTTTCTGTGTTTTCCTCCCTCAGGCACAATGAGAGCCCCCTGATGTCAGGGCGCGCATGCCAACGTCCACTGCATCTTGATGGCCACCCGTCCCCTTTCATTGGGCTTGTGGCCCCCCCCCCCCGAGCCTTTGCCTGAGGACACAGACAAGTGTTGTGGGCATTGGCCAACCCACCCCAACCCCCTGAAGATGGCGAGCTGTCGTGGGACGCTCAAGCCATTCTCCCCCTGGCTGGCCCTCCAGCGACCCGAGTCCGCTTCCGAACCCGGGTCGCTGGCGTCGCAAGTGGAAATCCAACTGCTGCACCGACAGACCGGCTTGCTTGAAGTAATGTTTATGCCAAAACCTTTATCCCAACCCTCCTTGGCTGTCCTTATCCCTTGAAGCACTGATTTCCCTACTCAGTGATTCAGTATAAAGGAAAAAAGGGTTGCTACCAGAGGTGTTTCCTCATTTTCCCCTATATCAATGTGTTTCCAGTGCATCGCGCAAGTAGCACATCCTTACAAAAGAACTAGTCATATTTGGGCTGCCACCTAGTATCCTTCCAGATTTGGTATGGCCCATTCTGCCCATTTTCTTTGGAAGTTGGAGTGTCGTCCTCCTAACTCTCTGATAGTTATCTTTCCAGACAAATAAAAGGATTTGCTTTTGCCATTACTGAAAAACAAAACCTGTTACTGAACACAGAATACACTGGAACAAGTAGAGATGTTTAGGGAGGGCATTCATCTTGATTGCCTGCACCCAAAAGTGCACTGGAAGCAGTAGTAGGGCCCACCTTCTGAAATCCTCAATTTGGCAAGTAAAGGAGAATAGTTGTCCTCGAATAAAGATCTAGAGTCCAGCCCCCAAAGTGATGGTGAAGTACTTTAATGTAGTTAGCCCCCAGTTCATATGGTACTGCCTTTTCAGATAAATACTTACCTGCTGGTGAAACACCAGGACCTCTGTCTTAGCAGTATATAAAGTGTATCCTGAGAGGCGTGAGAAATAACTGATCTCTGACATAACTAATGTCTGGGAGGCTTCAGGGTCCCTGAGGTACAGTAGCACATCATCTGTGAAAAAATGTAATTTTGTGCACTCTCTCTCCCTCCCCCCATTCTGAATTTGAGTGATTGCCCCATTCAGATGAATACTTTGAGCCAGTGACTTAATATATAGGGCAAGTAAAATCAGGGATGGGGGGCAGCCTTCTCTTGTCCCCCTGCCCAAAAGGAGACTACCTGAAATGTGACCATTGGCCTACACATACACTACGGATGATGTATATAGGATTCTCATATAATTCACAAGTCAAAAAAACCCAAATCTGGCAAGGACACCCATTGGATATTCCCAGGACACCTGACAGAAAGCCTTCTTGGCATCTAAGCTCTTTAAAAAGGCGGATTGTTTAGTGTTGCTCAGGTGACCTGTAGTATGTACAGTTCTCCCGATATTGTCGTGGGCCTGACGACTCGTTATGAAGCCTGTTTGGTCTCAGTGCACAGTTTGGGGTATAATAGCTTCAAGAAGTCCATGTCAGAATAGCAGTAAGCAACTTATAATCAGTAAAGATCTTTTATATATCACATTTGTATTTCTGCCATTGTAATGACTATTGAATGTTCGTTATTCAGTGTTATTTGCCTGTGACTAAATCCTTTGATATGAAAACTGTATGAGTATAAACAACTATGTAGCTTTTCTCTGTTATTTAATGTATGTAACTAACTCCGGGTCGCCCCTGAAAAAGGGACACTTCACCTCAGTGGGCCTGCCCAGTCACCAAAATTCAAATAAATAAATGATTTAGGATTGAAATGGGTCAGTAGAAAGAAACATTAGAGGGGTCCTTGCCAGGCTTAGGAATAATTGAGATGACTGCCTGGTGCCGCAGTGGGACTAGAGAACCCCCCTTCAGCACAGGCTGCCCCGAATCCCTTCTGCAGCAAGGGAATTACCCCTCCCCTAAATTTCTTATAAAATTCCCTTCAAAATTCATCATTACCTGGACATTGCCCCGTTTTCAGTCTCAGAATGGCTGCATCCACTTCAGAGGATGAGATTGAGGCAATTAAGGCAGCGTTTTTATCTGTGGAGGTCTGTGGCAAATTGAGTTTGTTTAGAAAAGTAGTGAGTTCGTGGCAGGCTATTCCCTGCTTGGCTGAATATACTGTAGTTCCTCATAGAAGGATCAAAAGGCCTCTGATACATCCTGATGTTTAGTAACCTTTTGCCCTGTATTCTTTTTTTTGTTGATCTTTTCCCCCTGCCGACCTGCCCCCTTCCCCGTCACATTGGCATCCTCTGGGACTTACCTGTCCAACTCTTCCCTCAGGGCTTGCCCCAATGGGAACAGGATCCAGTTTGCATGGACATGCCCAGATAGCTGGGTGTGGAGCCTGCGGAGACTGGTGTTATCCTGCCGGTCAGCACTTTTTCTGTTTTCTCCCTGGCAGAGAGGAAGAGCGTGCAATGACACCAGTGGCTGTCCTGCACACACTGCTGTATACAGCATGCCAGGTGTCTGCCATGCCTCCACTCCTCCCTTGCGCAGTCCTGGCATGCTGATCCCCAGCTACCACTTGGGGCCAGGCTAACACTGGGCACTGATCCCACCCCTCCCTGGAGGAGGAGAGCAGTCCCTGGGATGCTCGAGCCCCGCCCCCCCCGGACGACCCTTAGACTCCCGAGCTCACTTCTGAACTTGGGTTGTCGGCGTCCGAAGCGGTAGTGCTACTGCTGTGCCAGTGGGCCAGGTTTCTGCCTTGTGTTCTGATTTAAAGGAGTAGTACAATCAGAATTTACAAAAACATGCCTTATTTCACCGTTTAGAAGCCGCCCCAATTAATAGCCATCTCTGTTTAGAAGCCACGGACAAAAACAAGTTTAACAAAAGCCACCCCTGTTTTAAAGCCACGGCTTCTAAACAGTGAAGTCAGTCTGATTACTGACTACTAGATTATAGGATTTAGGAGCATGGCTGAACAGGACAATTGATAAAGTGGTTACACTTCTTAGTTTTTCAGGTTTGTTTTACTTCCCAGTTTTAGTTTACAGATCAGTTTATCTTTTTATATAAAAAGTACAATAAGGTACAGCTGTAGGTTAAGCAAATTGAAACTGAGTGGCGTGACATTTCATCTGACCATGTGATTAAGGAGCAGAGCAGAGTTTAATAAAGAGGCACCATTTTTACAGTGCTTGTTTGTTCATATATCCATGAAAATCCTAAATACAAAAATACATAAATACGAAAGTCCTTAAAGCTATCGCAAACTGCTAATTTGGCAACCTTCAAGACGTTGCTTTATGACCTATTGGAAGAAACTTGTAATTGCTTCCTTAAGAACTAGCACTCCAGCCTAATCCTTTGCAACCATCTTCTTGCTTACTGTTTTGCGTAGGTTAGGCTTTAGCCGCCTTCCTCTCCTGTTAGGTTGAACTTGTGATCTTTGTGTGCGTTACCCCACCCTACCCCTTCCTTGTTTCCCTTCTTTACCCTACTGCTTCCTTTCTTATTTCCCTTCTCACCAGCATCTCCTTCATGCTTGGTGTGCACTCTACTCTCTCTCCATAACTTACTACTCCTTGACCATCCCAACTACTCGGTTTCCCGTCATACTCTTGACTTTATATATTGAACAGGAGGAATATCTGATGTAGTCTATTACCTATGTATATGTTGAACACAATGTGTTTTTTAACGTATTCTTTTCCCTATGTATGTACTCGATGTATTAAGTCCTTATTTGTACCCTACATGTGTCAAATTTTGTGCATTGTCCACCCAGGACCACTTTGTAAATGAGCTTTTCTCAATCGTGTTTCTCCTGGTAAAATAAAGATTGATTGATTTAATAAACGGGAGGTTATGTTAAAGTGAAGTAAAGCAGCCTGTGAATGAATGTTTTAAACTGGCAAATGAGGGAGACCTGGGACAACTCCAAACAACTAACACTGGCTGCGTTAAGGAGCAGAGCTGACTAGGGTTACCACCTGTCCTGAGTTTCAGAGGACTGTCCTGATTTGGGCAGCCATGTCCTGCAAAAAAACATGAAAAACACTAAATGTCCTGACATTATAGTAGGAAAAATATTTTCTGACTTTCTTCTAAATGTTGCAAAAAACTATAATACCTTAGCTAAAATACCTTAAAATAAGAAACAGTAGAAACAACTAAAAAACTATCACATACAGTCTTAATTCTGATTATTTAGTGAAAACAAGTCCAATGCATTGGTTGAAGTTACATATTGTCCTGCAAAAAATCATGTTTCCGTAAGAAATGTCCCACTTTGGGCTTCCTCAAAGGTGGTAACCCTAGGGCTGACCAGCCCAGTGGCTCAACGATTGGCGCTGGGCACCACGCCAGTGACCAGGGATGGGGGCGGACTCAGGCAGCGAGGTCAGCAGGGAGGAGAAAATTGGCGTCTGGAGGACTGCTTTCCTCTCCTGGGGTGGGTTCCAGGGTTCCTGTATGGTGACAGCTCTAGCGGTGGCTGGGAGGCGAGCTAACATCTGAGGAGACAGCCAGTGGGGATGGCAGTGGCAGGCAACTGTGGGAGGCGAGATCATATTCTCTGTCTTTTCAGCCATGTGCAGCCACGCCATGGGGTGTAACAAAAGAAAAATTCCCTTATCTGCCGGTAGATGAAGGCGGGACCAGTGGTCGGCCCCATGTCCAATGCTGGACTTCCCAGCTCGCACATCCGGTTCTGCCTCCAAGTCCCTGGTCGCTGTACTAGATTATAGATGGAGTGCCAGGAGGAGTTCGGCGGTCCTGCCCAGAGGGCTCAGAGCCAGGGAGTTGTGCAGCCAGGAGAGGTGGAGAGGAGAAAGGACCCAAACAGAGTGTTGGGGAGCTGGAGGCTTCAGGCGGACAGGAGAAGCTGCACAGAGCATCCACGCTGGAGAGAGTCCGGTAGGTGGGGTGCATAAACAGAGTTGACAAAAAAAAAAAAAAAAAAAAAAAAAAGCAGAGCTCAATAAAGAGGTACTGTTCTTAAAGTGCTGTTTTATCAATCTGTCCACGAAAATCATAAATGGGGCTTAAAGAGCACGTGCTTCGTAAGGGTGTATATCTTAAAGAATGAAGGTTTGGGGCTTTTAGATGCCTCTGCAGTCATTCAGTTTGCTTTTAGTTGTTTCGTTACTCACCTTTTTTTAATAATTTTATTAGTATTTTGCCAACTGCTTCCTTGTACTAAGATGTCAGACACTCTTTACTGGCAAGGCTGCCAGTGTATTTGAGTGGGAAACTGCAAATCTGTTTCCAGATTTCTATGGAGAAATAACATTTCCTGCCACCAAAATATTATATATTTAATAGAAATATGTGATTTTTGTTTGTTATAATTTAGCAGGTGACCTTTTTTTCATAACCAGATTTTACTTGGAAAGAAAAAAAGAGAAACTAATTATTTTTAAAAATGTAAAATCATACAGATGGAGCACAATAGTGCAAACATACAAAAGGCAATGTTTGTTGATAAAATAAGTATAAATTTCTTTTCAAAAAGATAGAAAAATATATTTAGTTTCTCATTGAATTATATTGGGCTCTTAAGTAGCTGGCAGTTTTTGACATCACAATACCAGCATTCTACTGAATTCCTTTTTACTAGCGGTGTGAAAAGCAAAGGTGAAAATCCACTTGTTTCACTGCACTAACAAATATTTTATTATAAAAGTAGAAAGTAATTACAAACTCATCAAAATGAAATAGTCCGTTTTCTATTTATTAGAAGTAAACACCTGCTCTTTAAGTTGCGTAAAGCAGCCAGTGAGCGAGTGTTTTAAACCAATGAATGAGACAGGGATGAGACAACTCTGAGAAAATAACACCGACCGTGTGATTAAAAAGCATGCAGGTAAACTGAACTCGGGGAGGTACTTACTTTTCACATTGCCTTTTTTTTTTGTGTCTAATAAGTGAATAACAGAGAGTTTTGTGTTATCTCACAAAAAGTGGAGCTGAGAAAAAAACAGTGTCTTTGATGGTTGGCTGGCAGCTTATCAATTAAAGCCGCCCCTGAATAGTAGCCTCCCCCATTTAGAAGCCGTGGCTCAAAAAAGAAAAAAGGTAATAGAAGCCGTGGCTTCTAAATGGTGAAATACAGTATGTTGTGCAGAGTGTTTTGATTTGTGTGTGGTCCTAGTGTGTCCTTCCCTTTGTCTGATGTTAGTTTTTTTTTTTTTTTTAGTTAGCCTGCTAGTTTTATGGTAGTTTTTATAGCCCCTGGGTACTTCCGTCTCAGCATGTTTATTGCTCTTCTTGTTCCTACAATGCCTCTTCTCCCATATAACAGTGATGTATCCGGGAACATGGATTTGGCAAGCACTGGTTTAGGGTCAATTTTACAACCGCAGAACTGTGATATTAAGTAACTTTACTTATCCAGTGAGCACTAATGGCTACATTTACAGTTTAGCAAATACTTGAGGGCTAATTGAGTGGGTTATTCTGTAAGAAAATAGCTGCAGTCTTTACAAATCATAGCATTGATGATCTGCGGTGTTGTGTGTGCTTTTTATGGCTGCGCGTAGTTTGATGAAATGAAAAGTTTGAAAAGCAAAACATTTACTCCTGTTGGCTAGACCTCACATACACATAGGAGACAAAAAAATATTCGAGCTATTTAGTGGAGGCTAGGGGCAGGAGGCATTGTAGGGAAAAACAATAATAAACCTTGCTAAGATGCAGAATCCCCTACCATATAACTAGCAGGCTAATTTAGAAAAAAAAATTCTAATAACAGACGAAGGGAAGGACACACTAGGACTACACATACAAAACAAAAACATTGCACAACATATGTTTTTGAAAATCGTAGTAGTACTCCTTTAATAATCCCCATGATGTAAGCCTAGGCTCTTTGCACCTATAAACGCCCTGTCAACATACAGATTGACCTTGGTGCCCCCCATAGAAATCCTGTCTAAGAAATAGCAATTTATGCTTAACTTATAATCGAATATGGCTTCTAGTTCTTTTCGAAGACACACCAGTCTTTTCCCTCTTTTATCCAGTTTAACTGTCTGTTGGGCTTCCAGATCTTCTTGCTGTCTAAGGACTGCTGTCTGGCCTCCTGCAGTTTCTTTTTCCTTGGAGCAAATTCTACAAGTCTACCCCACAGAAGAGACTTAATGGTATCCCACAATATATCTGGGGATGTCTCGGGGGTGTCGTTTTTCCTGAACTGCTTGTGCTATCACCCTTGGGATCACATATTTCACCTTGTCATCTTGCAGTACAGACATTCACATGCCAGAAGGTAGTCCTTTTAAATTGGCCTAAGTGGATTCTCAGAAAATGGGGGCACAGTCAGACCAGTGTTTTCCATCCAACTAGCGATTAAAGAACCCCCCATTCCTTGTGTACCACAAAATATTCCAGTCTAGAGTAGGTTTGGTATCTTGGGGAAAAATATGTACTGTATAATCCATAGTCTGGCCATATAAAGACTGCCATGCATCCAGAAGATCAGGTTAGTTTTTCCAGCAATTTCCTAATCTTCGCAACTAAGTGTTCTTTTCTCGGAATTTGGGATGTACTGTCTAGAGTTGGCTAGGATGTAAAGATTTGGATCCCCACTGACTGTAAGAGCCCTTTCTCCCCCATTCAGCAATCAAAAGAAGCAAAGATCTTAAAAACAAACAAAAAAAGAAAAGCACAAGTAATTGATGCCTGAAGAAGCATAGACTGAGGCTAATGTAATTAATGCTCCATTGTGTTTGTTTCCCTTTAATCGGGGCATACCGGCCTTTCTTATCTGTCTTTTGATCTAATGGGTCAAAAGCCACAGAATCTGGCACCAGAACAACAGTCCCCCTCCTACGCCCACCTTAGTATGCAGAGGGGACCGCCATCTGGAACCCGAATCTCTTCAGTTTATCCTGCTACCCTGGATAAGTTTGTCTTTTGGACCAATATAAAAGCAGCGTGGGACTTTCTAACAGATGATGGCGCTTTGCTCCATTTGAGCAGACCGGTCAGTCCATTAACATTGTAGGATAGAAAACAAATGCCTACGTTAGCTATATTCACTTTACAAAAAGACTTCTACATAGAATAAACCCATCTTTACCCAAGACAGTCTGACTATAATAAAATATTGCTGTGGTGTGACAAAACACGTGACACAGGAAATAGTAACAGTATGAACTTGAATACACCAGTAGGGTGTGTAATAACCAAAACTTGTGAAACTACACTTCGAGGTTGGAGATCTGTAACAAAAGATCTCTATTCTCTGTCCATGAATAACAGTTCCCTGCTGTTCGTGAGATGGCGGCGGAATAACGGGCCGCCTCATGAGCCATTCACAATACTGTATGGCTCAGAAAAAGTAAAAACATCACATACCATAATCCCCGCATAACAGAAAATGCCACACACACACACCCCGCACCTACTAGTTTTGGGCCATAAGACATAAGGCATGTCCCACCTCTCAATGCTTTTTCTATGAGAAATAGGCACCTCCCACCCCTCTGTTTGATCATGATAGGAACTGTTCTGCAAAGCAAACAAGCCCTAAAAAGTAATTTATTCTTTTCTGGGGTTATTTCTCAGTGGCACTTCCATTGTCCCTACATTAATACAAAGTCCTAGAGTTTGGCAGGCTTCACCTTGATCACGCTGTTAGAAATAGTATTCAGTACCCGTTGCCGTCTTCCTAACCTTGCCAGGATGTGTCCTTATTCGGGCTCTGACACAACTTCTGTTTTGACTTGTGCATTTGTTTTCTCTTGTTTAGGTTACTGCAGTCCTCTACAGGCTGTTTTATCTCAGATTTCCTTTAAGACCGATGTAAACTGGTGCAGAACGCAGCTGCATTTGTCTTGTCTTGAATTAAGACGTTCAGTTGCATTCCTCTGAGTTCACAGAACAGAACTTTAACTGACTGCCAATTATTAAGCAACATCTTTCTTGTAGAATCATATCCTGAACAGTTGATCCTCTTTGTCTGATCCCCTGTCTTGTCTTTCAGTCACATGGTTTTATACTCACTGCCCTGAACAATACGGCATATAGCTGAAATGGGAATGATTGTTTCCAAAGGCAGGCTGGGAACAGTCTTAGTATCGGTATGGTTCAGTGGTTTCCGTGTGGCACAGGGGTGGCCCTCAGTATGGCACTGTGGTTCAGTAATGACTCTGTGGTTCAGTGGTGGCCCAGTGCTTCTCTGGACCAGACTGTCATACACTGGGCTGGGCTGTGCTGTTGGAGGGGCCTCGACCTTAAATTTGCGATCCCTTCTACCCATTTTATTCCCATCTGGTCTGGCCTTGGTCGCGCATTTCCACGCGTTTCCAACTGGCAGCCACTCAGCCCCACTACCAGTCATCTCCCCTTGACCCCCATGGATTACCTCCGTGGCAGGGCTGGAGAGGAGGGCAGGCATCCCCACGCTCTGTAACCGGAGCACAATCCAGTGGGGAGTGAGTGGTCTCGGGCTCAAGCTGGCTGCTGCAGACGTATAGACAGCCACTGTTTTCCACCTGATTCTCCCCCCCACACACACATTGACCTAATACTTCACTTTGCCCTGATGCTGTGCCGGCGATGAGGTCAAGACTCAAGAATCCTTTGTGACATAATTCGTTCTGTGTCAACGGATTATGATGTCACAAGCAGCGGATTATGGCTTCAGCTGCTGAATAACATTAGGGCAATCTGAACTGTAAAGGGTACATGTTCTGTTTTCTTTCATTTATCTTCAGTAACAAAGAAAGCAGTAACTTGAAATTCAGTTGGTTTGTTCACTCTGTTCAGGAGAGGGGCTGAACTGAAGACTGCACCGTAGTCAAAAATCACGATCAGTGGTGCAAAAGAGCTGCAGCTTGCAGCTGAACAGCACCACTGCTGGGTAATTTTACTCTGTGCATGTCACAGACATACAGGAACTGTGCAGTCAACAGAAAAAGGAAAACGCAAGGTATGGAACAGCCAGTAGAGCCCTCATGAGTACGGTACAGCTTGATTCATGACAGGAGGAGTGGGGACAAAACCATCTTCTCTGTGTGCAGGTCTAAGGACAGTTCTCCCGTGCGCATCCAGGGCCGTGTCATCTCCAACTACGACTCCCAGGGACAAAGTCGAAGCAAACACTCCTAAGGTGAGAAACTGGCATTCAACTAGGGACTGGCCAGCAGACTTGGAACCCATAATTTCACAGGTATTTGAAGCCATCGACTCTCACCTGCAAGGTGCAGCAGCAGGAAGCACTGCATCTTCAGCAAGGTGTCAAACGCAGACGGCAGCCTTCTGATTCAGCCACTCCCAGGCAGCCTCCTTCAGTGACCTTTTAGGCCCACCCCAATGCTCCTATGATATGGGACCAGAGGTCATAGGAGATGGTTCTTTCAGCCCCCATCCTAGAGGTAGAGGAAAAATAGGTAAGGTCCTGCACAGATACAGATCACCTTCCAGGATCGAGGACCTGGATTTGGGGTCCACCTCAAAGCCAGACAATGAGCCAGCAGGACACAAATTTCAGTTAAACAAGTTACAGTGTCTAATTAAGCAAACCTACCCTACTCTCTTTTCAGATTAACAAATGGGACGTACTTGAGAAAATGTCATTAGTATTCTGACATGCCACTAAAGTGTATTGGTTTGGCAAGAAACAGGACAAGGTTTGGGACATATACCCTGGGATAAAAGTGTCATTAGGAGCGGTTGCTAGTAAGACCACTTTGCTTCATCGGGGGCAGCAGCACACAAGGACACTATGGTCTGTAAGCTTGAGGGAATTCTTGAAAAGGCATAGGAACTGGCAGGTATGGCAGTGAAAGCAACCTTATCCATTGCACATGTATTTCTAGTCAGATGGTGTGGAAATGGCTGCCCACTGGACTCTGAATTGGCTCATATCATGCCTCTACTGGCCATGGTGGCAGAGTTCATAGAGGATTGCTCTGTAGGTTTTCATGCTCTCCTCCAGTTCGTTCTTTAATTTGATTGCAGGGCCATATTCTTTTGCCCGTGGGCAACTGATGTGGCTTCCAAGTCCTGCTTGCTGAACAGACCATTTTAAGGGGACCTTCAGTTTAGTGAAGAACTGGAGCAAGTGATAAAATGAGTGTCAGATGTCAAGCTTGTGTTACCTCAAGCCAGGAAGCATCAGGGCAGATGTCAGACCTTCAGAGAGGTGTGTCAGCACAGGCCAAGGGGAAGAGCCTCTTTCAATCAGAATTGCTTCTCCAATTTCTCACAGCAAAGTTCCTTTCATTTTTTACAAGGAGGCCATGGCAAGACCAGAACAGGGGAGGATAGACGAGAAAAGTGTTAAGAATTCCCAGACCTCAAAATCAGCCTTCCTATTGGCTGGAGGCTGCACTGGGGGCCAGATTACTGTCTTATGCTGACCAGTGGACACAGACGACTGTGGACTGCTGGGTGCTAGACCTCGGCAAAATGAGGGGAAAAATTGGAGGATAGCATGAAGGACATAGTGAAGGTAGAGGGCAGAGGACGACTCTGGACCTCATTTAAAAAGGCGATGATGGAAGTGGCAGCAGATAGTCCTATTCCAAAGGTATCTGTGGGTAAAAGGGCTAAGGGGCCAGTGTGGTTCACAGAGGATAAAAAGGTGGCAGTGAGAACCAAAAGGAAGACATTTTCCAAGTAGTTCAAGGGAAAGACAGGGTGAAGTAACTGGAAGCAACAAGAGAAAACCACAAGGAAGGCAAAATGCAAACAGAGCTCAGGCTGGCAAGAAGGGGGATAAGGCATTCTTCTGGACAGCCAGGAGAAATGCAAGTTCAGAGGGATATAGTGAGACTGAGGAGTGGGAATAGGGAGATAATAGGAAGGTAGAGATACTGTACAATTATTTTGGTTTGGTATTTACGAACGAGAAGGATGGACCACTGCCACATTGTGATGTTAGGAAAGGTGATAGCAGAGGTTCAGATAATGGAGAAAAGGGTGTTTAAAAAAAGCTAGCAGGATTGAAAGTACATAAATCTATGGGACCTGACGGCTTACACCCAAGGATGCTAAGTGAGGTAGCAGGGGTTATAGCAGGGCTACTAGCAAACATTTTAATAGCTCATTGGCCATGGGTGTGGTCCCTAGGGACTGGAAGTCGGGGGATGTTATTTCACTGCACAGGAGTTGGAAGATGGTTGAGCCAGGGAGCTATAGGTCAGTGAGCTTGATATCTATAGTAGGGAAGATCATGGCGTCTGTACTGAGGTAGGATCTGGTGGATTTCCTAGAAGGGAACGGGCTGCAGGACCCCAGACAGCATGGGTTCACGAGGGGAAGGTGTTGCCAAATTAATCTGGTCAAGTTTTTCCACTTTGTTACCACAGCAGTAGATAAGGGGCAGGCAGTTGATATAGTATACCTTGATTTCAGCAAGGCCTTTGACTTAGTCCCCCACAGGAGGCTGGTCAAAAAGAGTAGGGACTTTTGGGTAGAGGAAAAGATGGTGAATTGGGTAGAGATCTGGCTGAGGGGTAGAACAGAAAGGGTGTTAGACAGTGGTGAATTTTCAAAAGTGAGAGAAGTGACCAGCAAGGAAGGGGGAGAGAATGTAAGATATGCTTACTTGCACACACGACATACACAAGGTACGTCATCACTACAAAGCCTACGCACATGCACATGACGTACACAAGGTGTGTCATCATTACCTGTATGCTCATGCCATGCAGATGATACACAAGTACATAACCCACAGCCATAAGTGGGATAGTCTTATACACACACACCCACCCCCACACACACACCCACACCCACAGCCATAAGTGGGATAGTCTTACACACACAAATCCACATCTGTAAGTGAGCATTTACATTTACACACAAACCACAGATATAAGTGGGATAGCAACACAGACATGCCATTTACAGTACAGAGCTAGAGTTATCCACTTTGGGGGGATACACATTTTTCACAAAGCACTAGGGATGCACACATAGAGCTAGGGACACTTGCATAAAGTTTTAGGGTTACACATAAGGATAGGTAACACTTCGCCCTACAAGTAACTATCTAGGAAAGAGAAGAAGTCATCACAAATAAGGCAAAGCTGCCCCTACTGCCGTAATGTCAGATTTTTTATAGCTTTTTTTTTTTTTTAACTTTCAACCTGTATTTAATTTTCTTAATAAGAACATTAACAAACATGGTATGAAACAGATTATAAACACTACAACTACAAAATTTAAACCCTAAACCAGAACCCAAATAGAACAGAGTTAGCTGAATCTGGCTATTTACACACACTGGCAGTCCGGTTTACAACCGTTATTTAAAACGGTTATAAACTCACCACTGACGTCTGTCCACACTTGTCTCTTCAGGCTTTGTGACTGTGTTTTAAGTACAGTCGCGCTGCTGCCGTTGCATCCACACTGCAGCCCTGTAATGATGTAAGCTAGCATGGTTTGCAGCAGGGATAAGTGGAAACACGGATTGATCTCCCGTCCACACTGCAGGGTAAACCGTGTTTAAAACCAGCTTTAAGCCTAGGTTCCTTGCAGGGTTTGAGCACGGTTTTTAAACACGGTTTCAAACTGTGTTAGGGGTGGATGCAAACCGTATTTCCTCTTTTTAAAATGTTTTAAACCACTTAAAACATTGTAAAAAGTCTAGTGTGTATGCAGCCTAAAATGTCGAAACATTGAAGGTAGAAACACCCCACAAAAAAATAATGAACCCCCTCTCCAAGTTAGAAGAAAAAGGTTACAATGTATTAATGTACAGGTAAAAATAAGTTCTACCAAGAGAGCTAATTGTCAAACCATACAAAATATATAGCCAGGTTAACATAGTATAAAAAAAGAATCCATCACCATGCCTAACATTAACATATGTTTAGAATATATATCTCTAGCAGGGTCTAAGTCTACAAGAATACAATTAATAAGTTGTACTACAGAAATGATAAACATATACAATAAGTATAATTGTTATAATATAGATATGTACATTGAAGTTCTACTTAAAAGGGAATGCGATCCGTTCAAAATCTTTAGAGGTTTTTTATAACTACTAACAATATGGGAGCGCCCTCTACAGCTAAGGTGTCATGTGCAACCACAGCAATAATTTATGAGTGGACCTTGCAGAGAGCATGACGATACATTACAAAATGTTTCATCCATAAGAACACGTCATTGACATAAGCATATCCTTATAAACAGAATGATGCACATTGTAGCATTCAAAAGGGCAACTAAGATAATACTCTGCTGCCCCCCAAATTGACCAAAAGAAGTAACAGTGAGTGCGATCATCACACGGACATGAGCTGGCTATCTATCACCAGATTAGATGTTATCAGGGTATAAAACCCCATGCACCCCGTAACCTCTTTGAGGAAAATGCAGGCAGACCTTGCATGACAGTGCAGTGTTTGAGAGCTCCAGACTCCCAGGTGCATACGTTACATAATTAGTATGCAATGTATAATGACTGTCCAATAGGCAAGCTGGTGGGACAATAAAATAACCTGTTGCTTTTATAATTGCTTCTGTTTCTTTTTATTATCCTTTCTTGGTGCTAGAACCTGTAAGAGGGGTATTGTAGTTTTGTTATGGTGTAATCTTGACGTTTGCCAAAGAGTTACATTTCCCTGCAGGTAACTAAGGGTTTATTATATCATAATAACGAAGTCAGAGGGTGTCTAGCAGAACCCAGCAAAATACCCAACACTGGGCAGGTTGGAAAGCTGGTCCAAGATTTGGCAGCAGAATTTTAGAGCTAATCAATGTAAAGTAATGCATGTTTGGGAAAAGGAACCTAAGGGTGCAATACGGAATGGGAGGGGTGGTGCTGGATAGCACTCTGGAAGAAAAGGATTGGGGGTGATGATATCAGAGATCCTAAAAATGTCTGGACACTGCAGTAGGGCAGCGAGCAAAGAAACAGAATGCTGGGATACATAGGGAGGGGGATAAACAGCAGAGGGCGGAAGTGATCTTCCCTCTGTACAGGTCGCTGGTGCAGCTGCATCTGGAATTCTGTGCAGAGTACTGGAGCCCATAACTGAGGAAGGACTGCAGCAAGGTGAAAGTAGTACAGCTCAAGGCAACTAAGATGGTGCATGGCCTTGTGGATTTGACATGTGAGGACAGGCTGTAGGACTTGAACATGTACACCCTGGAGAAAAGGAGAGAAAGGGGTGACATGATTGAAACATTCAAGTACAGTGGTCCTTCACTATAATACAGTGGTCCTTCACTAGAAGTCCCCTCATTATAATAATTCCAGGTTATAATGAACAGGACTTTTGTACCCTATTATCATGTGCTTACTGAGACTGCAGCTCAAGTTAATCGCAGTTGCTAGAAAAGTACTTGCTGCTTGCTTGATGGGTACTAGATTGTTTCTCTCTGCCCTGACCTGAATTAACTAACTGACAGCTGAAGTCAGTCAAGTGGTAACTTAAATAATGCTTGTTCGAACTTTCTCCTGTCTTCCTCTGTGTGTTGGTCAGTCGGTCCTTCAGCACAGTTTAGCGCTAGCTGAAAAACATGGCAGAAATGGGAAAAAAGACAGATACTAGATCTGGAACAGAAAATAGAGATCTTGGGCAGAATGAAGGATGGCGAATCGGCATCAAAACTCACTGTGGAATACGGGCCCCTGAAATCAGCGGTGTGCGGCTTGTGAAAGCTGGACAAGCTTCAAAATTTTGCATCCAGTGCAGCAAAATAAATGGACTGCAGAGAAAAAAGATGCGACTTGGTTCTAATGCCAAGTTCAACTCTGTTGTGCTTCTGTGGTTTGAAAACCAATGGAGGCAGGGATTCCCGTGTCCGGAGCGATCCTCCAAGAAAAAGCAGAGTTGTTTGTAAAAAGCATTTTATGGGGAGGAAAACAACTTCAAGTCCAGTCCCAGATTGTTGTGGAGATTTCAAAAAATGGAATGGCATCAGGCAACTAAAGATAGCTGGATAACCGAGATCTTCAGACTCTGCCACTGTGACAGCCTTCATGCCGCAGTTGGCAAGGATTGTAGAAGCAGGAGGCTATGACATGGATATGCAGTACAACATGGATGAAACTGGTCTTAAGTGCTTCCCAGACTGTATTTGGCAGCCCACTCAGAAATAGACACCTCATAGGGCAATAAGATGTTTAAAGACTGTTGTAACCCTGCTGGCGTGCACCAGTGCCAGCAGTGAACACAAGCTCAAGCTGCTGTGCATTGATAAGTACGGCAGTCCACATTGCTTTCACGATGTCAGTAGAGAAGTCCTTCCACTACTGTACACCCACTCTAGCAACACGTGGATGACACGGGTCATTTTTAGTTTGTGGATCCACAGTGATTTTGTGCCTGCAGTCTGCAGGTATTTGTGGAGCAAAAGAAAGGTACCCAAAGTGTTGTTGCTGGACCAGTGTCCAGCCTACCCTAGTGCTGAAGAACTGCACTCACAAGACTGGAAGATCACTGTGCTGTATCTGCCAGGCAACACTACAGCCCATATGCAGCCGATGGACTACGGGAGATCATATCCAGAGACACTGGGTCAGAACTGATCAGCTTCTTAAAGGGATGCACAATTAATGTGTTCTATCACCACCCAGGCATGGGTCCATGTCACTCCACAAAAATAAACTGCTGGAAGGACACTCTGGGTCCTCTTTTTGGATAGCCTGAGTCAGACGACACTGATGACCCTACTGATTAAGTGGTTGCATTTGGATGACAGTTGTCCAATAATTGAGCCACTTACAGAGGATGATATTATTGCTGAAATAAACAAGCATTTGTCAATGCAGAATGTTGTCTTGATGGCACCGACATTGGTAGTGCAGAAGTTAGTAGGAATGGCAGTGAAGCATTGAACTGACGCTAACTCCACCCTGCAGAGACTGACAGGCACTGGGGTGTGCCTATGGGTCGTCTGCCATAACACTCACACCATTTCACCTCACCCTACCCTGCAGACACTGACAAGAGTTGCGGTGTGCCTTGGGGTCTTCGGGCCTTACGCTCACCGTATTCCATAAGGAAATATGCTGAGATGGGTGCACTATAGGAGAATGGGGTGAACTTTGGGGCCGAAGAGTCCAAGGCACACCTTGATACCTGTGAGTGGCTGCAGGCTGGGGGTGGAATGGCATGAGCATTACAGCCAAAAATTCCAAGTCACACCCCTGACGCCTGTCAGTCTCTACAGGGTGGGGCGTTACAGTTGGAAACCCTAACGCCTCAGGTGTTTGTTGGTTATTTTCACTCCAAATTATCAGCATGGCCTTTTTGTGAACCCACCTCATGAACAGTGGCACTATCAGTTCATTAGCCGAAAGCTGATTTTGCACAGCGACTACGCCATTTAGCGCCACAGGTGCAAAAACGCATTTCGGGCAGGATGTGAAAAATTACAGCTGTACTATTCATGAGGAGGTGTAAAAAAAAAAAAAAAAATGGTAATGTTGAAAATCCGGAGCCGCCGCCATGTATATTGAAATGTTACACCAGGCAAGGCTTGTCATCGGTGCCACTGCATGACGAGCTTGGCTCTGATTGCAGTGGTGAAATCGTTTCAAGTTGGTGGCACTGCAAAACACTTGTGTCACCGCTAGCATGTTTGCTAATTGGCGAATGAGGGACTCACCTTCTAAAGCGTGCCCTGCATTCTCCAAAAATGACGCACCTCTGCATTTCTCCTACTAATCTCCTACTGCCACAAAATGTTGCTTGAGCATGTGCAAGACAACATAAAAATGACCAGAGAGCTCTAGAGAAATGTGGCCCCGAAGAGCAAGCCGAGGACTTTGCAGAGACACAGAACTCTGCTGAGAATGGGCTGGCAGGGCTTGAAACCGGTTTGAGATTCCTCGAATGACAGCCGTGTATCTCATTGCTGCAGCTTTTACAAGTAAAAAAAAAAAAATCGTCTCACAAGTACAGGCTGGGCAGACCAGGCAACGTAAGATTCAGTCCACTTTGGACAAATTTTTTTTTTTAATGAACGACCGGATAAAGTCTATTTTAATCCTTGTGTGTAAAAACACAGGTTTATTTATTAATTTTTTTACCTAAACAGGTTGTTTTAAATAAAATACATATTTTACATTAAAATGGCATCTTGAGTCCTTTATTTTATGGTATTTTAGGGGATTTCAGCTATAAGGAACCCTCGCTATAACAAACAAAACTGATGGCTCCAGAATCGTTTGTTATAACAAGGGACCACTGTACCGGCATGGGATAAATAAGAGTAGATGTCAAGAAACTATTCTCCTTGAATTCAAACACAGGGACAAGAGGGAACTCACTAAAGCTGGCAGGGGGAGGATTCAAAAAGGACATCCGGAAGCAGTTCTTCATGGAAAAGATGGTGGACAAGTGGCATAAGCTACCAGAAGAAGTGGTACAGGCCAGGTCAGTCAGCAGCTTAAAGCAGTGATGGACAGGCAGGTGGGTTTATTTAGGAAAAGAAGGGGGGAAAATTAAAAAAGGGGATGATTGCCACTAAGGCATGGCAGAATAGTTGGGTAGGGTGGGCATACTGGATGAGCCAAGAGTCTTTTTCTGCTGTCAACTTCTATGTAACTATAGGTTATTAAGTATGCTGTTCAGCTTGGAAAGAGACCGTTAGAGGCAGCTACATACACTACTGTACATCACCATAATCCAGGGTAGGTGAGAGCATGTGTTCAATTATATGTATTCGGGTGAATGAGAGACTACTCTGCAACCTATGGAATGCACCTAGTTTAGCAAACCATTTGGATAGGATGATGTTATTATGTGGTGAGAGAGGCAGTTCTTGATCAAGTATCGTGGCAAGGTATTTGAACTGGGTTACATTATCCAATAGAGCCTTATCCAGGGCATGGATACACAGGGGATCAGAATTGTTTAGCCCACATTTGGTACCAAAGGACATGCAAACAGTTATCTTCTGGTTTAGAATAAGCTGACTAGCCCCCCCAAAAAACACAGTTCTGTACATTGCTAAACTCTAGTTGGGATTTCAGCTTAGTTGTTAGTTTCTCCATCTATGAGAGTGGAAGCTACGTTTGGAGGTGTTTCTCCTCCTATGTGACAGGTGCGGAACCCCAGTGATCGACCTCATGGCCACAGCTGTCAACTCAGCAGTGCCACATATTTTTCAGCCACTAGAAGGAGCAGGGATTACTAGAAACAGACTGCACATCTCTACCATTGGCAGATGCTCCAGCAAACGCTTCTCCCCGATGGCCATTGATACCGAAGATATTGTGCAAGCTTCTTGGGGAAAGAACCAGCGTGATAATGTTAATACCCAGGTGGCCAAGGAGGTTATGGTACTTGGACCTAGTAAAGACAGCCTTGGACAGGCTGATCCCTCTTCTCTTCCACCCAGATGTGCTGAGGCAGGGACCTCTTTTAACCCCAGATACTGAAACATTGCAGCTAGTAACATGGCTTCTGAACTCAGACTGTTCTTGAGAGTGGGCTATTCGTAGAAAATGGCCCACAACTCTAAAGGGGCTGTTACAGAATTGGCAAGTTTTCTTCTCCTCGTACTCTGGGGGACATTAGACCCCTGCATGGGCATAAAAATGTATATGCCATGTAAGCTGTGTCTTACAAGTTGATTTTTGAGGGGGTGGCATTGTGGGTCCTGGCTGTCAGTTCTGGTTGGTGCCACTGTTTGATCCCTATGCATGTTCATAATAAGATCATTCTGCTGTATGAATTAAACATAAGGCTAAATGCTCAAAACTTGAGTACTGCTAATTTTTAATTTTACTATGCACTTTCAGAAATACAACATAGGGCATAAAACTGGAGGGAAGGCAAAGATGGTACTGGCATACAAATCTTATTTTTCGAGCTACACCACGGGACCCCTGTCCTGCACTCGTGCACACATACTTGACTTCCTTCAGGACAGGTAAGACAAAGGCCTGCCAGTTAGCTTCAGGTGAAGCCATTGGGGCTATTCAAGGGAAGATAGGGCGCCTTCCCATATGTCTGCACCTGGACATTGTATGCTTCCGTAAATCATGCAACAAGATTTATTCTTGGATCAGACCAAAAGAGCACATTGGCGGCTCTGTGGTCTTCAAAGCTTTCATGGAGTCTCCGTTTTAGTCCCTTAACCAAGTATCCCTGTTGTTTATGACCCTCACAGTCATGCTCCTTGTCGGCATTTGCTTGCTAGGCGAGTAGGGAGAAATCCAGGGTCTCGCAAGGACAAAGCGGACCTTGGGACTCTGCCTCCTTTCTCCCCAAAGATCTCGTCTGACGTCCACAGTAATTGGGAGATTATTCTCCCTCCCTTATGCCCTTCTTTAGTGAACACCAAGACTCCATATGCTCTATACGTTCGATGTCCACAAAGGTTTAAAGATGTACCTGTGCTGCATAGAAGACATCAGAAAGGATTCTCCAGCTGGCGGGGGGGCAGAGACTTGCCACACCCTAGCTCGGTTACTATGAATGGGTATCAAACAAGCTTACCTAGATAAAGGGCTTTCTCTTGGCAATGGCTAGAGCCTACTCCACAATGGCTATGTCAGCCTCCTGTACAGAAAGGGTGGAGGCTTTGCTCAAGGGTATTGTAAGGCAGTGAAGTGTTATCTTCCCATAGCTTGTGCTAAGTGCCAGAATGCCACACTGATTCCCGCCCACCTGAGTACTGCTTATGAAAGCCCGTGCAGTTCCAAATCATATGAGCAGACACACAAATGGGAATTTCATTCCTTTACTGGTAATGCCAGTTGTTTTGAGGCTCTGTGCATGATCTGGAAGGTCCATCCGAGGTTGGTCACTGCTAATGTGCTTGGTTAAGTGGTTCCAGTTTGAAGGTTTATTGGGGCACCCCCTCTCTGTCTTATAGATGTTTACATGTTTGTTTGTTTCGGCTTGTATTTTACTCTCCCTTGTTGGCTTAAGGGCTGTAGGATAAATATTTTTCTCTGGGACACAGGGATTTCACAGGTACAGGTTTACATGGAGGTCCCGGGTGCTTAATCTGTTGCTGTAGTGTGTTCCAGGTGCTGAGTAAGACATGAGACCAAGGAGCATGGGAAGGGGGCAGTCCCAGGAAGTTCTTCAGTTAAGTCCACCTCCTGTCTAAGGAAAGGACAGGCCCATGCCTGGGTGCTGGAACATGGGTGGGGGGGTGCGCTTGGTACGTTTGACTGACTCACAAAAGACTGTCTGTCAACATCCCATCTCCAAGTTCCCGACTGAATTAAAAGGCAGATGCTCATGTTACCGTATACTTGAAATCCCGATTGACTGCACAGCAACATTGTTAAAGTACAGAAAGGTTTTCACCGTAGTACAACGCACAACAGCAGCTAGTGCTACGGGAGCAAAAGTACAGATTTTGCTATGTGTGACTGTGGGGCTTTACTTCTGGTGCTGGTTTTGACCGAGTGCATGATTGTTAAACAAAGCTGTGTTTCAGCAGAGAACAATAACATTAACATTATAATTATTATTGACTCACCAGCTTGGCTTGGGTCCTTCCGGATGTTACTTGTTTTCGCTACCACTTCCGATTTGAAGAGGCTCAGCATGTCCTTGTTTACACTGCTGCAAGAACGCTGCTTTCCAAATGCACGCAGCTTTCACACATCAGCATATTTAGGACAGCCAGGTAAAGAGGCATTTGAGATAAAATGTCATTTATTTCAAAGGACTAAAAACGAGAGCGCTATGTGAGCAGTTCATCAGTTGAAGTGTGGTTACAGTACCATATTGTGTGCAGTTCCTCGAAGAAATTCTTTTGCTGACCGTTGTTCTTTTTCTTGTATGTTTGTGATTTTCTTCTCCCTTGCTACAAATTTTTTTTTCTCAAAGGGAATGGGGGTAGACCTCTATTGATTCTCTCTCTCAATCATGTTCTGTGTGGTTCTTTGCTCATTCATAAGCTCTCTTACAAATCTAGTGATTCCCGCATGTGCAGATCCGATCAACACTCTGAGGTGTCAGTGCCACATCTCAGCATTGTTCTGTGTGTGTGGAAACCCGAATATAATCTGATCATTGACAGACCATAGATCAGGTGGGAACAGTGGTGGGCTACGAACAATAGCATTATTGTGCATCCTACGGCGCACCCTCCCAAGCACATAGTTCTCTTCAAACCATTCGATAACCGGGGTGCAGCGATCTGGGAAGTCGGCCTTCAGCGACTCAGATGTGGGAAGTATTTTGTTTGCTGGTAGGAAGGCTAATGCCTGCAAATGCCTCATCAGGAGGCTGAAGCCGGGATCAGGTCCATGTTTTGCAGCCAATCCAACGCTCTGAAATTTTCGCCATATAATCTGTCCAAAATGGGCAGCCTTTATTGCTCGTGTTAGGAAGTTCTGCTTTGCAAGCATTTATGGCTGCCTGTTCAAAGTCGCTGACAATGAACTGTGGCTCAAGATTGACACAGTGCTCATCCGCAGTATCCAGGATATCCTGGAAAAGGCGCACATAACAATCTTGAGATTAAGATGACATTAATGCAAAAACAAGCGGTAGCACTCTGCTGTTATCTGCACTACCAGCTGGTGCATGCACTGAATACAGTTGGCAAAATAGGGTTAGAACAGTTTTAAAAGTTCCACCCATCAGCCAAACTGAAGCAGTTGACAACTTTATGATGTTCACTTTAGTGGTGAAAATAAAAATGTTGTCATTGCTACAAACAGATTCCTTTGCTAGAAATAACCCCCCCGTCCATGTACCTCAGGGAATCGGAAATTGTGATTTCATCCAGCGTACAGGGCTCCGGTGGCATATTTTCTTGGCGTGCTCTTTCGACCACCTGTTGTAAAGCATGCCAAGATGGCATGCTGTGGCACACTTCTGCATCAGCATTGGCACATTCAGCCTGTAAATTTGTGCTGGTGAATCGTTCGTGCCAAGTGCGCGTTGTTTTATAGCTGCGATAGCTTCAGCCACAGGTCCCCCGCTAGCATCAGGCGAATGATTATGGTCTGTTTGTGAACATAAATGGTGCTGACCTCCAACTTTAACAGTGCACATGTCCACGGCATCCGCACTTTCTTTTTTGACAGCACCAGTAAAAGAGGTCACCCCTCTGCCTCTCCTTAACATACATAAATCCATCGACACTTAGCTTGTCATGTCCCTTTTGTGAAGGGACTATCTTGCAGGGCTCCACCATAGAAGCAGCCATCCTAGGTTGCAGTACAGTGTTACATGAACGGTGTACCTGAGCAAACTAAATACAGTCTGTCAAATGAATGTGGAAGTACAATTAGTGAATAACAGGTGCACTAATCAGTATGTCACGTGATGTGATTACGTCGAGTAGAATCTGTAATGTCTCAATGTCTGTCAGTGTATTACGTGATTAGTGCAGCTGTCATTCAAAATAAATTCATTCAAATCAGTATGTTTTGGCAAGTACAGATTAATGTGAAATTTTAGTGCATTCAACACACAACACGCAGTTCACATTCACTCAGAATCCTTTGTTGGGATTTTGACATACGGTAAAATACAATGCGGGCTTTTAAACGATGCGGGATTCTGGAGGCTGTCAGTCAGGTGTCAGTCTTCCAAGAGTTGGTCAAACGTACTGCTCCCAGGGGGCTGTAGTAATTAAAGAAGAGACCATGATTGCTTCCTTCTGACCTTGTATGCATTAAAGGGCACTTTGAATGCTCACAGGCAAAAATGGGGTAGTTACCACTCCCTCTTGTGCATAGGTTCGGCACCTATCGACTGTAAGAAGGCAGAGTTCCTGTCCAGGGAGATTGCTACAGGGAGGAACAGACCAGCTCAGCTTTTTCAGACTGTGGACAGACCACTCCATCTGGTCTGTCTGCAGCTGAAAAAAAGCATTTCCAATCGCATTGTGCGATTAGTTTGCTCACTTCTTCTCTGATAGGGTGTCCTCTGTCCAGTCCGGTCTGGTCTGGCAGGAGCATGGACACTCCTGTTGTCTGGGAGGAGTTTAGGCCAGTGGAGGTGGCTGAGGTTTTTGAGGTGATCTCGAAGCTGCGGCCCACTTTTTGTGAAATGAACCCGACCCGTCTCCTAGTGGGATGTGCCGAGACAGTTGGTCCAGTGTTCGCCAGGATAATCCAGTGTTTGCTTTCGGAGGGGATCTTCCCTGATGCCTTGAAGGAGGCATTGGTGAGGCCCCTCCTAAAGAAACCATCCCTTGACCCTGATGTCCTGGCGAATTATCAGCCTATCTCTAACCTCTCGTTTTTAGGGAAGGTTGTTGAAAAAATAGTGACACTGCAACATGAGGTGCACCTCATGGCCTATGACATCTATGAGCCATTCCAGTCCAGTTTCAGGGCTAGGCATAGCACTGAATCGGCATTGGTCAGGGTGCAAAATGACCTCCTCAGGGTGAAGATTCTTGTTCTCCTCAATCTCTCCTCAGCATTGACACCATGGACCACATTGTGCTTTTGGATCACCTTAGAGAATATTGTGGACTCGTCGGTACTGTCATCAACTGGTTTGAGTACTATGTCTCAGTCGGGGAGCAACGGGTGGTAATGGGGAATCGCTCCTCCTCCCCAAAGCTCCTGCCATGTGGAGTTTCTCAGGGATCGATCCTGTTGCCAGTGCTGTTCACGGTATACATGCTACCCTATGGGAGAACTCATTAGACAGTACAGTCTAGGTTTTCACTGCTATGCAGATGATACCTAGCTCTAAATGTCTTTTGCCCCTGGAACAAATGATGCCATGGAAGTGCTAAACAACTGCCTGGCCAAAATCCAGAACTGGATGGCCTCTAACTGGCTAAGGCTAAATCCTGACAAGACAGAAGTCCTGGTGATTGAACCTGGTTGCGGGCATGATGGGAGTGCCTCTGGAGTGGCAACAGGATTGGTCCTGGGAACCACTCTGCTGATGGCTTCCTCTAGGGTGAGAAGTCTGGGCATCTTCCTGGAAGACAGACTAACACTTGATGCTCAAGTGTCATCTGTTGTCCAAAGTGTTTTTTACCACTTAAGAAATGTCGCCTGGATTAAACCCCTAGTTCCTCCCGAGAACCTGCCATCACTAGTACACGCCTTTATTACTTCCAGGCTTGACTACTGTAATGTTCTATACTTTGGGGTTTGTGGAGGGACCCTCTGCTGGCTTCAGCTGGTGCAGAACGCAGTGGCCAGGTTACTGACGGATCTGTCTAGGTCATGTCATGTGACCCCGGTCCGGCAAGATCTGCACTGGCTGCCTGTCAGGTGGAGGATCGTCTTCAAGGTGGACTTGCTCACCTACAAGGCCCTGTACGGATTTGGCCCTGGCTATCTGACTGATCTCGTTACCTCTGCCACTCCAGTCCACTCCCTCCGCTCCTCCACCAGGGGCCTCCTTGCCATTCCATGGGCCAGGCTGAAAACCTCTGGCGATCGAGCTTTCGAGATGGCCGGCCCGGCCCTCTGGAACTCTCTTCCTAGCCCCGTCAGTGGAGGTATTTAAGAGGGGCCTAAGGACTCATCTCTTCAAACAGGCCTTTCCGGACTAGCCATAGTGTTTTTAAACCTGTTTTTTACTATTTATTAAATCATTTATAATTGCTTATTTATGTCTTAATTTTAAAATTTTATGTAACCCTTTAGAGCTTTTATTCTATTGTTATTGCTTACCCTGCCTGATTTTTTGATTGTGTAAGGCACCCAGAGCCTCTGGAATTGGGTGCCATATAAATTCATTTTACCGTACCTTACCTATGGGCTCATGGACTCCCAGGCCATACCTGGAGCTTAGACACAAACAGAATTAACATGGAGAATGAAATTCCCAATTTATTTTGCAGTGTTGGATAATTGGGGTCCACAGATGCCTGCTGGGATTTCCTTTTAGTGGTAACAAGAGACCCTCTTTAAGGCATGACCTGAGGGGCTAACTATAGGGGAGGATCATGAGGCACAAGGCAAAGCTGAGTGCCTTGCACCCCTATGGTTAGATTAATGAAGGTAACCCAACCCCTGGTGTGCCTTAATGCTCTTATTAAACAGTTTTTTTTTTTTTTTGATAATGAATTTTTTTAATAGTAAAATTGTAATCGTTGTATTGTACAGGAGGGTTTCTAGACGTTAATATAACTAGTTTAAAATTCTGTCAACCAATTAGATTGCTCAGTTTCCAACCATTGTTTTACAAATATAATTATGAAAAGTGCCCTATAACTCCATTACTCCATTTGGTTTACTATACATATCGTGTCTCCTAAGCATGGAATATCTCACCCAGTCAGATATGTTAGTATCCATTTCACAAGCCTCATGTATTGTGCGTGTGTGTTTTTTTTTTTTTGTTTGTTTGTTTATTAATCGGACAATATCAGGAGTTTGTCCCCTTTCCACATACCCCTCAAGATTAGTACAAATGCAGTGCATTATAAACCTCATAGGCTGTTGAGCATGGAATCCAGTGTTCTCAGTGGTTCAGTGGTGGGTTGTATGTCACAGGTAATAAACATGTGTTGTGTAAACAGAAGTTGAGACCTGTTTCACGTGTGCAGCTCTACAACTGGTTTTAAAGTTATTTTGCACACCCAACATATAGGTATACAGGGTTTTAAAGAAGCTGTGAAAATTGATTAGCACTTTGTGCTAATCAGTTGTGAAGATGCATAGCACTTGCCTCAATTTGATTAGCAAAATTAAAAATACTAAAGATGACTGTACATACATACAATTTAAAAAAAAAAAAAAAAAGTATCCTGAATAAAAATTTGCATTAAAAATTAGCTCTGTCTTTGCATGATCTGTTTCAGTACACACTACAGACACAGGCCTAATTGGCAGTATAGCCTAGGTTAAAGTAATGTAATGAGCTTGGTACAACGTCCAGCAGACCTGGG
Organism: Neoceratodus forsteri; assembly: GCA_016271365.2. Lineage (NCBI taxonomy): Eukaryota > Metazoa > Chordata > Ceratodontiformes > Ceratodontidae > Neoceratodus > Neoceratodus forsteri. The sequence continues at coordinate 185,400,715 of CM028134.1, forward strand.
TTTGATTCCTACAACCTCCACTGCATACTGTGTGACTCTGAGCAAGCACTTAACCTCCCCTAAAAATGGGCACTTGTATTGTGCCATACCTGTTTTCCCCAAGAAAGAGTCCACACACTCCCCACTCCGGCAGACCTACCTGGGTTTGATTCCCATAACCTCTACTGCATACTGTGTGTCTCTGAGCAAAACTTCCCCTAAAAACAGGCACTTGTATTGGGCCATACCTGGTGGTTGCCAAAGAAAGACTCCCCACTCCAGTAGACACGGGTTTGATTCCCACAACCTCCCTGCATACTGTGTGACTCTGAGCAACAAGCAGCTTTGTGCCAAAACGCAGAACCGACAGGCACAGGGGAAGTGCAAGGTGGGGGGGGGGGTGTTGCAGTCTGTGCAGAGGAACCAGTGGAGAGCCGGGGGTACTGGTGTTTAAATCCCCCTCGAGTGCCATGGAGTTTTGGTGCTGTGCCGCCTGTAATGTATTAACAGTCTCACTGCCATGGCCCCAGGTGCCGTCAATCGCTCCTAGTAGTGCTTTGTGGGATTGTTATACCGGAGAGCATTAGTGGGAGCAATTTCTGCACCGGGGCCACAGCAGCTGGTATTTTAATACCGTGACTATGAGGCTATATGGGCAGCTAAGGAGGCTCACAGTCAATGGATCGCACTTTTTTGCGATCCAAAAAAGAAATGGGTCGCATGTAAAGCTGGTTTGCATCGCAAAATGCGATGCGATACCGGCTGTTTAAATCCCTGGGTATAAAATAGCTTATATCAAGCCGGGCACAGTGCAGATGGGCAGTAAGCAAAGAAACCCAGGACTGCTCAGTGACCCAGCGGAAGCACATTGTACATCTGTGTTGGTGACCTGGGTTCTGGAGTGAGCCTGGGAGCTGGGACCAGTGTGGCCCATGGCTGGGAAGTGTTGCTGAGTGCAGCGTGAGCTAGCCTGGGGAGAGAAGCACCACCTTTGGCACCACAGCGCCCTTTCATGGTGGGCCAGGTGCTTGCTCTTCAGTGAAGGGTGGGTCCAGCCCTGTGTGCACTGCAGTTGCATGAGGACACCAGGCTATGCCGGTGCCATGGGAGGAGAGAGGACACAGATGTCTAAAGGGTTGTAAAACCCCCAGTGGTGTCAGGATGTTGGCATGTGGTCCTCTGGCTCCCAAGCCACAAACCTTCTGCCCTGCACAATATTCTGTTGCATCGGGGGGGGGGGGACTGCCCCTTGGGCCCCAGCCACAGAAGACAAGCTGCGGAGGACAGCAGATAGATTTGGTAAGTGACGGGGGTTGGATGATATCCCAGGACTGATCAGATTACATCCATGTACAGGGTATATCTTTCAGACAGCACTGGGTAGGGAAAAACAGACGTTTGAAAAAACAATGGGCTGGACTGTCGATGCAGCACTAGGGCTGCAGCTTGCAACACCAAAGACCCAGGTCCAGGAATGAACCAGATTGTTGGAGGCTGGGGGGTGGGTGGCAGAGGAGAGGAAGAGGACTGTGCATCTCAGAGGATGCTGTCTGGGGAGAGTGGGTTGTGTCTTGAACCACAGCATTGCTACTTGGCTAACCGCGGATCTTTGGACAGGATGAGGCTGTCTGGACGTCTGCATGTGCCATTGGCATCAGCAGCCACAGTCCTTCACAGAGTTTAAAAAAAAAAAAAAAAAAAAAAGAGGAAAATGGCCCTGGCTTCTGCCCCACACCACTACCTGAATGCAGTGGTGTGAAGACACCAGAATCAGAGGTATATTCACAACATGGACCCCAACTGGGGGCACAACCAAGGCTCTATGGAGGCCAGATATCCACAGTATATGGCACTGGGGGATCGGATGCACCGTAGGTGTTTCCAAGGGAAATCAGAGGCATAAGTATACAAAGATGAAAAAAATTAACAAAGAACCCCAAAGCATGTTCAATGCCACTCCCAGCATTTGGTACTGCCCCCATGGACACAATAGAGCAAGTTTGATTACATTTCTGTGTACGTATTCTGGCTGATTAGTGCTTGGTGCATGTTTGATATTTGCCACAGCTAGCACCCCCTTTTTTGTTTTTATCCTTTAAGAAAGGACCGTTTAATAGAAACGTTGTTGGTTCGGAGCTATGTTTTTGTTTGCGAACAATAACCATGATCCGTTGGGCTCATGTGTATGTATGTGTGTACTTCTTTATTATTCTAGTTTTAAATAAATTGCTCACCTTGTTTCTTCCTGGACGCAGAATGAGCCTTATGGTTTAAAACTCGATCTCACGGTCCCGGAGTATGATATTCAGACCAAGGAACTTTAGTATGATGTAGGAAAATAGTGTGCTTTTTTTCACCTTATAAATTGTTATTAAATAAAAAGAAAAATGACATGCATTATAGCAACATCAGCACTAAAAATATGTAATGAAACTTGACAGAAAATACAGAATATTGTTAAATATCTTAAAATTATAGCTGTTACAAGAAATGTATTTATGCATATATTCTCGTAGTTCTGTGAGTTTCTGTAAAGCAAGAGTAATAAGGATTAATATATCGTTCATGAGAATAATTTTGTATAATCCTTTTATAAATAATGCTTGTCTTTTTACATTAATATTGTAAACATAGCAATCTACTGGGACACAATAAAAACGGTATTAAGGGGACATATAATTAAATATTCAGCGCAGAAGAAACGGCAACGCGAAGAACATAGGGCAGTACTTGAAGAAACTCTTCATTTTCTACAACTAGCCCATAAACAGGGAGACAACTCCCTCCTACCTCAGATACAATACACCAAGCAAGAATTGGATAAGCTTGCTATACAACAAACCGAAATAGCCCTTGCTTTTTTGAAGCAAAGGTACTATGAGATTGGGCCACGGGCGACACGTTTGCTCGCATACCAGGTACGTAGAAGAAGGAAAGCAGCAACGATAAGTAGCATCAGACACCCGGTTGGGGGACAGCCCCTCTCTAAAACACACGCAGTAGCAGAAGCGTTTCGGACCTACTATAAGAACTTATACACCCCAGAGTCAGCTTCATTCCCAGAAAACATCAGCACATACATTGAGGCACTTACTCTGCCCACCCTAGAAGAACAGAGTAGAGAGGCCCTTATACAGCCCATAACTGCTATTGAAATAGCACAAACAATTGCCAACTCTAAGTCCCAGAAAGCCCCAGGTCCTGACGGATATGGTGCAGAATTTTATAAGACTGCTAAGGCTTCGGTTCTCCCCATGCTTGAGCGAGTATTTAACTCAATTTTGCAGGGTGACCTACCTCCAGACTCTTGGTCCTACGCAACCATATCAGTAATCCCCAAACAGGGGAAGAATCCTCAGGAATGTGCGTCGTATAGACCGATATCGGTACTAAATCAGGATTACAAAATATTTATGAGCATTTTGGCCCACCGAATGGATCAAGTGCTCCCTGCACTGATCCATAGGGACCAGACAGGCTTCGTGAGGGCACGTAGCACTACTGACAACATTAGGCGTACTCTGTATCTGGTTAACCAGATGAGTGGCACAGATGCCCCGGCGGTATTAATCAGTCTCGACGCAGAGAAAGCCTTCGACAGAGTCGCATGGCCCTTTCTATATTCCATTTTACAGCGATTTGGTTTTCCCCTTGGTCTTGTTCAGGCCTTGGAAAATATATATTCCGCGTCCCGGGCCTGTGTAAGAGTCAACGGGCACCACTCTGAATACTTTCCACTCCAAAGGGGCACACGCCAGGGTTGTCCACTGTCCCCGCTGTTATTCGCAATGACCATAGAACCTCTGGCACAGAAAATCAGGGAACACCCTAACATCAAAGGATTTCCACTGGGGGGAACAGAACATCGAATTGCCCTATATGCGGATGATATCCTTTTATATTTACAAGACCCAGAGCAATCTATCTTAGCAGTAAGACAAGTCTTAGACGAATACGGGAGACTGTCGGGTTACAAGCTAAACCTAACTAAAACTGAATTGCTTACATTTAACTATACTCCTTCACAAACAACGATGAGCGTCCTCCCGGGCAGATGGAATCTTATGAAGCTAAAGTACTTGGGTGTGTATGTTCCCCGAGAGGGAGCACACTATTACAAGTACAATTATTCCCCCTTTATGACACAACTGAGGCAGGACTTACAGGCTTGGTCGGTCATTCCATTGAATATATTGAAACGGATAGAACTTGTTAGGATGATAACTCTCCCTAGAGCATTATACCTGTTTCAAAATATCCCCCTTGTTGTACCCGAAAACTTCTTTAAAGAAATAAGCCGTTCACTATGGAACTTTGTCTTGGCTGGGAGGAGGCCTCGGGTGAGCCTTAAGGTGTTGACACTTGCACGAACTGAGGGTGGTCTTGCACTTCCAGATTTAAAACGTTACCAACAAGCAGTAACTATGATGCACATAATGGCAAGACAGAACAGAAGTGCTCATCCACACTGGATCGACATAGAGAAAGTATTGATAAATGACACTACCTACTTCCGTACAATATATAGCCCAAACCCAATAGGGAAGGTCTTTCCAACCGCCAGTCCCTGGTTGATAGCGCAATTTCAAAATTGGAATGTAATTAAAAAGTCTTATAGACTGTTGCCCTGCCTGCCACTCTTGTGCCCGATTCAGGCTCTTCTGGAATTCTCCCCTAACAAGCTGGACACTGGGTTTGGTGATTGGGATGGCCTTGGCCTGCCATACATACCTCAAATAATGACACAAGGAGTAACCTGGACGTTTGCAGAAATTCAGGCAAAGTTCCACTTGCCGCATAAAGACTTTTTCCGCTTTCTACAAATTAGGCATTACATAGAGAGCTTACCTCTAAGTTTGAGAGATCCAGAAAACTACTCAGCATTAATTAGGTATCAGATCACTTTGAATGACACGGGGAAGTGGGAACATTTAATATCTATATACTACCGGGCTCTAGATCTGCAGGGGGAAATGGCTACTGAAAACGTCTGCAGGCAATGGAGGGAGGAATCTGGTTGCCAATTAACTATAGCGGACTGGCAGCTGGCATGCAATAATTCCTCTAAAGTTACAAGCTCATATCAATGGCGGGAATTCGCCTGGAAAGTTTTGATAAGATATTTTAGATCACCCAAAGTAACTAAGCACTATTCCCGAGACAAATCCGCTGAATGCTGGAGGGGATGCGGTGAACAGGAGGCCAATCTGACCCACATCTTGTGGACGTGCCCGATGCTCTCTAACTTTTTTAAACAATTGGAAGAGCAGTTGCAGCAATTAATTGACCCACATTTTCAGTTAATGCCGGAGATTTATTTATTTCTTTTGTTCCCCAAGCCCTACAGAGGCCCGAACACTAGATATCTGCTTGCAATACTTATTACAGCAGCCAAAAAAGTGTTAACTAAACAATGGTTGACAGTACACCCCCCAACCATACGTGATTGGTGGGACATCATCAGGCAAATCCATAATATGGAGAAGATTACACATAATATAAATGAATGAGGGGAGCAGTTTGCTATGAGGTGGGTACGATGGCAGCTGTATTATATGCTGATAGACCCCGCCTTCATGCCCTAACTCTAGTACACTAGTAGGGCCTCCCGGAGCTTTCACATAGTGGTGGTCTCCCTTCGGTGGAGCCCCTTCTGGTATGCCCCCCCTTTCCTCCCCACCCAATGCCAGACAGTGTCTGGAATTCAGGTTATGACTGGAAAGGTCAAGCAGAACCAGAATGGGGAGGTTTGAAGACCTGAGGAATAATTAGAGAGTACATGTCCGCTAATCAATAATACAAGTAAAACTCTGTTTTGGAAATTAAGTGGTTTGGTAGTGCACAGGAGAGCAGTAGAATATATGGAAGATGTTTTAAATATTGGTCTGAGGATGTATTTGAACCTTACACTTAATGGTGCAAAGAGGCCAGATATGGATGTACTGTTTAATGTAATTACTGTAGACCTATTTGTATATAAGTTAAAATATGACTAATAAAAAGAATATTTAAAAAAATATATTGTAAACATAGTATGTGTGTTCTTCTAATAAAGGAGTCACACAGAAGGAACTCTTGGTCTAACTGTGCAATTCTTATAAGTGTTGGTAACATTCCTGTCCAGTTTTGATACTGTTATTTGTTCGTATTGTTTAGAAAGGGACTCTAAATTAGGGTGTAAATTTCTATTTCCCCAGAGCAGCATAGCTTTATCTCTCATTGTTCACCAAAGTGCCCCTTGTATTGCAGCCATTCTGAAAAGGTGGGAACCAGATCAGTGTTCCATTTTGATAAATAAAGTGCCCTGTTTACAAATGCTTGTTAAAGAAGCTTTGTGAAAGGGTAAGAATTCTTTTGTTTAAATATTGGTTGACAGCACTGCACAAAAATGGTCCTGATCTGTTGAAATGAAAAAAAGTCCGTGCCCTTTTAATTGCGTGACTAAAAATAACCTGGATACTGTTTAAGGTATTTAGCACATTTAGAGATGGCAGCATACAAGCGTTTGCAAGACACGCAGTGTGTAGGACCCATAAAAGGACAAAGTGAAGAATTGTCTGAATTTGTTTGGCTTCTATCTCTCCATCGCAACCACAGGCATACCGTACATACTTGCATATAAGTCGACTTCCCATATAAGTCGAGCCCCCATCTTGTAATTTTTAGCAAAATTGCAGACATTAGCCCAGTCTGGATGGAAAAATGTTTTGTGACCAATATCGAGCACAGAATCAGTCTTTGTGGCCATAACTGGGCAAAACAATCCGGTTAGACTGTTTCAAAAAATGATTTACTATTGTACACCCAGCAGATAGGTCGACCTCGCTGGTAAGTCAAGTCTCCTATCTTGGAGGCCTAATTTAAGCATCAGAAACTGGACTTGTGCATGAGCATGTACAGTATAATGAACTGAATCCATTGTCAAGCATGATGGGTAACACCTGGTCACCCCCCCCCCGCTATCAGCTGGACTTACTCTGTGCTTCTAGACCCTTCCTACAGCCTCCAGTACCTCAGTCTTCAAGCGAATCGACTTTAATGCCTGTTGTGGGGTCCTTCTGCCACCACCAGGAAGGAAGTGCCTTGGTTCTGCCTGCATATGCTGGAACTGGAAGGGCCAGCTCAATTTGGAGGCCTGGTATCATGGCAGGGGCTTCCAGGGAGGCAGTCACATCGGGTGCCCAGTGCATCTCTTTACAGTGTTCAAAGCTCCATCACTGCTTGTGCGCTGTTGCAGCAGAATTCTGGGGCTGAGACGTTCACCCAAGCTACTAGGGGTGTCTTTGCACAGCAACCACCAGGAGCCCCGATCAAAGTGGAACTGAGCCCCCCTCTCTGCTGGAGTGAAGCATGTGAGGAATGCCCTGAAGCCTTTCCTGCCTCCCTACACTCCTGATGTCCTGGGCTTTGGGCACGAACCTGGATTGCCAGCATGCCAGAGTAATGCCCCACTGCTTGGCGCCATGGAGTCTGCTCCAGAAAACAGGTTTTACAGAGCTAGAAGTGCCAAACGTAGCAGGCAGAAAATGTTATTCATTTTTATAAGTAGCCAATTGCTACTTTTTATTTCTGAAGTAATTCTGTTTTTCCGTTAGCAGTATTAGGTGTGATATGAAGAGCTGTACTTTACCTGGAAACTGACATATTTTCCGCTTAGACATAGTATGATGATGTAAGAACACATTTGATTGGCTGGCAGATACCTTTTTTTGAACGTACAGTGAAAGCCAGATAGAAGTCCTTTAGGATCTTTTTACTCCCCGATACTGTCATTGCAGGCTTTTTGCCCAACTGAATCCTCTTTGTATATAAATGCAGTCATTGAAAAATCTTGTTCAGTTCCAGTTCAGTAAGTAATCCGATTCTCCTCGCTAAACTTTTCCTCGCGAGGTTGCCCTCTAGATGATCCTACCGGAGTCTGACTACAGGGACATGGTTTACAGTGCTGCCCCAGTCCACAAATTGAGCCTTAACAGGCTGGACCACCTCTTAAACTCTGTCATGTCTACTCATCAGTACTCCTTGTACCCACCACTGCCCTGGTACTTCTGCCAGAATCTTTCTGTCCTCTTTTTGGAGGCTTGGCAGCTCTCTCAATGTTCCACTTTTCTTGCTAAATTTTGGTTTTTGGCTCTTCCCTGCTATCCCTCCTCACTTTGGTCCCCCTTCTTCCCTTCCTCTTACTCCTTCAGCCTGACCGAGACAAAATCCTTTTCTCTCTACTGCTGCAGAACCTCTACGGGACAGTCTGCCTTCTTCCTTTCCCCTGAAACAACCTCCTTCCCATCCCCCTTCTCTCTGAAACAGCCTCCCCCCATAAGCTTCTTCTCCTACCACCTCTGGAACGGCCTCCCCTCCCCATGCTGTTTCTCCTTCCGTTTGTGGAACAGCCTCCCCACATTTGCTCCTTCTTCCTCCTGTGGTACAACAGCCCCCATGTGCTCCTCCTCCCACCATCTCTTGAACAACCCCCATTTGCTGCTCCTCCCCGCCTCTGGAACAGCCCCCCATGCTGCTTCTGCTTCCGTTTGTGGAACAGTCTCTCTCCATAGTGCTTCTTCTCCCACTATCTCTGGAACAGCCCCCCATTTGCTCCTTCTCCGCCATCTGTGGAACAGCCCCCATTTGCTCCTTCTCCCACCATCTGTGGAATACACCCCATTTGCTCCTCCCACTATCTCTGGAATGCTCCCCCATTTGCTCCTTCTCCCACCTTCTCTGAAACAGCCCCCATTTGCTCCTTCTCCACCATCTCTGGAACAGCCCCCCATTTGCTCCTTCTCCTTCCATCTCTGGAACAGCCTCCCCACCAACCATTTCATTATTTTCCCTGCCTCTCCAACAGCTCACTCCCCTCATTTTGTTATTCTCCCCAACTGTGAAACAGCCTCCTCCCCATATGATCCTTCTCACCCTGCCTCTAGAACGGCCTCCTCCTCCTCCTCCCCCTTCTCATTTGCTGAGTCTCCCTGCGTCTATAACAACCTGCCCCCCCAAGTTATCTTCTCCTCTTACCCCTCTTTCAAAGCCCTCCTGATGGATCATATTATCTTCTCATGGGCCCGCAACTAGTTATATAATCCTTTGTTCCCCTTCCTCAGCTGAACTATGAAAACTAAGAACGCCTGTCTAAATGCTTTCAGTGCTAACTGTAATCCTTGGGTTTAGATTTAAAGAGCTAGCAGAACAAAAAATAGCAGAAAGGAAATTGTTAATAATTTTAAGAAGTATTTAGCTCTTGCTTTTTATTTCTAAATATTTTCCTTTTGCTTATTAGAAAGTGTTCTGATTTAAACTTCAGTGTTTACAGTGGTCACATTTAGATTAGCTGGGGGTGGGGTGGCTGAAGAAATTGGCACAGCAGTAACTGCCCCCTCACGGGCTAAACTAGGAAATAAGGAAAACGTGAGGGAGAGAAGTACCTAAGGGTGCAAATGAATAGAGGAATCAGGAGTAGAAAATGAAGGGAATGGAAACGGGAGCAGTAGAAACGGAGGAGCAAAGGAAGGAGGGCAAAAAGAAAAGATGTGCAATAACAAAATCTTGAAGGCCATGTGTGTGAATGCTAGGAGTCTAAGTAATAAGATTCCGAACCTAGCGGCATGGCAGAGGCCAACCTGAATATTGTGGCCATTACTGAGTCATGGTGTACTGAAAACAATGATAGGGTCATGGCCATACCAGGCTATACTCTGTTTAGGAAAGACAGGGTGGGAAGAAAGGAGGGGATGTGGTGCTTTAAGTTAAGGAAAGCATAAAAGTGACAGAGATACAGGGAATGGGGGGTACAGAGGTACCGTGGTTCACCCTGGAGAAGGGGAACAGAACCACTGAATGCACTGGTATGGTCTCTAGACTTCCAGCCCAGGGGGAGGAGTTGGATAAGGTACTGATGGAAGCCATTGGCAAGATGGCAGCAAAGGCTGCAAGTCGTAATACTGTGCATGACTATGTTAATAAAGAAGTTAAAAAAAGATGGCAGAAAAAGGGGAAGTGCTGCTAGTCGGGGACTTCTGTCTGCGAGATGTAGGTTAGGGCCTCCCAGTTGTGGCTTCAGCTAGAAGCAGGGACATCGTGGACTCCCTGCAGGGGGCATTCCTTGGGTAACTAGTCAGTGAACCTATTAGTGATGGGGCAATACTGGACCTGGTACTCGCAAACAGATATCGGCGTGGGAGCCCGCCTGGGGACCATTGATCACTGTACGGTGTAGTTCAGTGTAATGAGGACAGCTGTGGAATTGAACTACACAAGGATGAAGGGCATATGTTATAAAGATGGGTGAGTGCCTCAGGAATGTCTTGGCGGGGGGGTGACCTGGGTGGGGTGGAGGAATGGTGGGCAAAGATAAAATGAGGCATAGTGAAGGAAACAAGCCTCTGCATCAGACAAGTGAGTAAAAGAAAGAGGAAAAAGAGATTGCTTTGGTTCTCAAAAAAGGTGGCTGAAAAGGTAAAGGCTTAAAGGGTGGCAGTCAGAAGATATAAAGACATGCAGAGGGGGGAGCATAGGGAGGTGTATCAGGAGAAACCGAGAAGCAGGGAAAGCAGTAAGGGGCGCAAAGGCACAAATTGAAGAGAGAATAGCCCAAGCAGTAACAAAAGGGGACAAGACGTTTTTTAGGTAAGTGAAAAGAGCAAGACCAGGGGAGGGATTGTAAGGTTAATAAGAGATTGGGGGGGGGGGCAGTGCAGAGGGGGGCAGGAAAAGGCGGACATCCTGAACAAATACTTTTGTTCGGTGTTCACAGTGGAGGGAGCCACAAAAAAAGTAACGTGCTCTCTGAAGGAAGGGATGGAGGTGGACACTAGTCCTTTATCAGAGAGGGTTCTAAATGGACTCATTAATCTGAAACTGGACAAAGCAATGGGGCCAGATGGGGTACATGCTAGGGTTTTGAAGGAGCTCTGAGAGGTACTGGCTGTGCCTCTGACGGTCCTATTTAATAGCTCCCTTGAAACAGGAGTGGTTGCAGAGGACTGGAGGAGGGCAGATGTAGTCCCACTTCACAAAAGTGGTAACAAGGAGAAGGCTGGCAATTATAGATCAGTCATCCTGACATCGGTGGTGAGAAAGTTAATGGAATTAAGGCTGAAGGGAGAGGATAGCAGAACATCTTGAATCTAATGGGTTAAAAGACCCGAGAAAGCATGGATTCACGGGTGGGAGGTCATGTCAGATGAATCTGAAAGATTTCTTTGATTGGGTGACCAAGGAATTGGATCAGGGTGGAGCGGTGTATGTTGCCTACCTAGATTTCAGAAAGGCATTTTACACCGTTCCACATAGGAGACTATTAATTAAGCTGGGTAGCTTAGGAGTGGGTCAAAGGGTAGTAAACTGGTTAAGGAATTGGTTACGAGATAGGCCAGAGGGTGGTGGTGGTGGTAAATGGAGTTTACTCAGAGGAGGGGAGGGTGGCAGCGGGGTGCCTCAGGGATCAGTGCTGGGACCAGTCCTCTTTAATGTCTTTTAAAGATAACATTGCAAAGGAGCTGGAGGGGGAGGTCTGTCTCTTTGCAGATAACCCCAGAATCTGCAATAGGGTGGATACTTCCAGGGATGGAAAGGATGAGCAGAGACCTGAGAAAACTCAAAGTGTGGTCAAGAGTATGGCAGCTGAGTTTCAGTGTGACAAAATGATGCATTTGAGGCACAGAAACTCTGGGGCAGAGTACAAAATGGGGGGAATGGTATTGATGACCACCAAGCAGGAGAGAGACCTGGGGGTAATCATCTCTGATGACCTAAAGGTGGCCGGGCAGTGTGACAAGGCAGTTGGGAGGACTAGTGGAGTGATAGGATACATAGGGAGAGAGATCACCAGCAGAAGGAGGGAGGTGGTGCTGTCTCTGTATAGATCGCTGGTAAGATCTTACTTAGAATACTGTGTACAATTCTGGAGGCCACATCTGTGGAAGGACATAGACAGAGTGGAGGCAGCTAAAATCATGCCAGTTCTTCTTCATCAAAAGCCCTATAAGGCGAGACTAAAGGAACTCTGTATGTACACCCTGGAAGAGATGAGGGGGATATGGTAGAGACCTTTTAAATACCTCACGGGGTAAATAAGGTACAGGAGGAAAGTATTTTTCAGAGGAAAATGGTGCACAAGAACAAGGGGTCATGCTATGAAGTTGGAAGTGGGAAGATTCACGAGAGATGTGAAGAAGTACTTCTTCACAGAAAAGAGTGGTGGGTTCCTGCAACAGCCTACCAGCTGAGGTGGTGGGGGCAAAAACAGTGGTGGGGTTCAAGAATGCATGGGATAGGTATAAGTGTTCACTATGCAGACTTCCTTTATAGTCACTGCCCCATCTCCTACCATCACAAGTTGGATACCATATATCATAGAGCAATAAGGTTCATTACAGATCTGCCATCTAATACTCATCATTGCTCTCTTTATGCTGCAGTTGGGTGGGTTTCCCTTCACCTCAGAAGGAACAGAAATGCAGCACTATGGATTTACAGAGCGTTGTCAAAAAAACTTCCAAACTATATCCTGGACTGCTTCACCCAGACCTCTCCTAGCTCCTATGCCCTAAGAAGCAACATCATCCTGCTCAAATTGCCCAAATTCAACACCAGGCTAGGGAGGGCAGCAATCAGCTATTCTCTAGCTATAGCATGGAACACCCTACAAAAATCCCTAAAACTGTCCAATATCATTCCATTTGCATCCTTTAAACAGCATTGTACAGTCTTCTTCAAAGAGAAATGCAATTGCTACCACTAGAGCTAGCATTGTCATCTCACAAATCTCCTTCCAAACCATATATGGCATATTCCTTCCAGACAGACACCCCATCTTATGGCACCCAGTAATACCTTCACCATCCTAGTATTACATTATGTTGAGTGTCTGCCATGCCCCCCACTGGGATATGCATATACTGTACATACTGTAAATATTAGCTTAACTTTCCTGTAACCGTTTTTTGTCATGTGAATTTACTGTACATCACTGTGTTTATAAACGTTATTTTCCCCTGTATGTATAACTGTCTTATATAAGTGTATGATGTATCTGTTGTGTATCAACTATTGAACCTTGACCTTATCAGGTCCATCTTGTAAATGAGCCTTGCACAATGATGTTCGCCTGAATAAATAAAGGTTTGATGATGATGATGATGATAAGGGAATCTTAGTGGAAAAGAATGTGGGGAGGGAGAAAGAGCCAGAGATCAAGTAGTGTCTACAGTGATACTGTAGGTGGGGAAAAATGGGACGACTGGGAGAGCCAAACGATCCTTATCCGACGACAGAGTCTGTGTTTCTGTGTGATAGTAGTATGCTTGATGTGTGGAATAGCACGCTGCCTGGCAGCTGACATATCTAGTTCTGTTTCTTCCACAACATCATCAGCATTGTGACCTCACTGACAGTGACATCACGGGTTATGGACCTGGCTGTTACTGAGTGGCTCTTCCTGAGCAGCTGTGATGTCACATTCAGTGAGATCACAATGCTGATGATGTAGTGGGAAGAAGAGCGCTATATATGTCATTGACAGGCAGAATGCTGTTCCACACATCACACCAGCTAACATCAGGTAAAAAAAAAAATCTTCTAGTTGACTAAAGGGGAAGGGAAAAGTACCGCAGCTATAAAAGGTATTAGTTGGCTGCTTTTAAAAACTAATACAGTATTAGACAGTACACTAGCTGTTTAAAGGAATTGTGTGATGTCACACGTTGGGCTTCATAGCCCGCTACCCTTGGGCGGCGATAGCACCTCTGTGTAAAAATAAAAATGTTTTACTCACGGATCAGAGTTTGGGAAGGAATCATAATTTGTCCAAACCGTGAACTAGCCGATCCCTTCCCACTTCCAAGACTGCCTGCTCCACCCCCGCGCTCCCCCGTTTTGTGATGTGGTACCAGGGAGAGCGCGGGGACGTGCCCCATGCAAGCCTATAGGGCTTATTTTCAGAACCTTTTTTTTTTTAAACTTATTTGATAAAGAAAGACACCCCTCAACTAATAGGGTCCCTATTAGTTGATCGGTGTCTTTCTTTTTTTATCAAAAGGTAGTTTAGAGAGCTTTGTCGCATACTATAAAGACCTCTATTGCCCCCAGCAAGACACAAGACCCGAGGAGGCAGTGCGGTTCTTAAAGAACCTGCATCTACCTGAGCTCACCGAGACACATAGGAAATTATTGGAGCAACCAATCACACAAAGGGAAATAACGGATACCATAGGTAGGTTAAAAGCAAAAAAATGTCCGGGCCCGGATGGCTTTGGAGAATTCTACAAAATGTTTCGGTGGATTTGAGCCCCCTACTACATACAGTGTATAATCAAATATGGCTGGAAGAGGTAATGTCCCGCCTTCCTGGAATTACACTTCCATATCGGAATACCAAGGAGGGAAGGATCCGAGGAATGTGGATCATACAGACCGATATCCCTACTTAATGTAGATTATAAAATGTTCACAGCAATCATAGCATCGTCACAATCCTTTCTACAAGATATTATTCATCCGGACCAAACGGGCTTTGTGGAGGGTAGGCAGGCACCTGAGGGAGTGAGGCGAACCATAAATATTATTGACATAATAAACAAAAGGAAAATATCAGCCTGCCTCATGAGTCTCGATGCGGAGAAGGCGTTTGATAAGGTGGATTGGAATTTCCTTTTCCTGGTTTTGAGGAGAATGGGATTCCCACCGGCATTTATAGAAGCAATCAAAACTCTATACGCTTCTCCACAAGCCTACGTCAAAGTTAATGGAGGATTTCACAGAGATTCAGCGTTCAAGGCGTGCTTACGAGGCATTTGCCCCTATCCCTCTGTTTTGATCTTTATATAGAGCCACTAGCTCAAGCAATAAGGAATCAAAGGATTACAGGGATAGACATAGAAGGGGAAGAACATAAAATATCTCTATACGCAGACGACGTGCTCTTGTACATATCTAATCCGATGACTCTATCCCAAAATTTGGGAACTCATAGATAAATTTCATCAGTACTCAGGGTATACACTTAATAAGAACAAGACAGAGGTGTTAAAATTTTATTACCGCCCCACAGAGGAGGTGCACCAATCCCTGAAGACACAATGGAACAAGGAAAAGATTAAATACCTGGGCATACAAATTTCCAAAAATTTAAGGCTGTTGTATGCAAATAACCTAGAACAGACAACGGGTCAGATTAAACAGGACATCAAAAGGTGGGAATCACTTAACCTACCATTATACGCAAAGATACAGTCAGTATCTATGAATATACTCCCAAGATATCTTTACATGTTTCAATGTCTCCCCATTAAAATACATAAGAACCAATTCCAGATCTGGCATAGGATGCTAACAAGGTTTATTTGGAACAAAAACGACCCTAGGTTAAAGGCAGGAGTCATTCGGTCAAGTAAAAAAAAATAGGAAGTCGGAATGTACCTAACCTGGGGACTATTTCTTGGCAGCACAATTGAAGTGGGCCCTGCTCTGGTCAGTTAGCTCATGTAAGGCGAGATGGAAAACAATAGAGATAGCTTTAACAGATGGTGTACCTTTGGAAGCTAGAGTAATGGTAACTAAATTACAAGGTAGAGAGAAAGATATTACATTAACAACAGTTAGAAATACATTGTGCTCTCTCAGAAGGCTTTGGAATAAACATAAGCTTGAGGGGGAGACCTGGTCGCTGAGGTGGTTCACTTGGGATCCGACTCCTCCCAGCTAGACAGGACCTCACCTTTAGAATTGGGGAAAATTCGGACTGTGCTCTCTAAGTCAGTTTCTTAAGGAGATACGGTTATGGAATTTGCACAGATTAAAGAGGAATTTACACTAAGACAATCAGACTACTTCAGGTATCTCCAAATAAGATCGTATATACACACCTTACAAAACAACTATACAAACTTAGTCCAAACAATGAAGTTAAGGGACACCATAGTAGACATACTGAATCTTACAAGAGTAAAGGGCCTATTGCCATATATGGAGCTCTGAGGATCGGGTGAAGATCAAACTACACACATTAAGAACAGATGGGAGAAAGAGATGGGGAACAACTGGAGGAAAGGGCATGGACAACTCGCTGGCAGGGCCCTCCACCACGTCCTCTCCCTACTGGAGAAATCTGAATGGAAGGTCCGAGTAAGATATTTTTGTACTCCAGAAACACAAAGTAAATGGGACAAAACTTGTACAGGGTCTTGCTGGAGGGGCTGTGGTGTTGATAAAGCAAACTATCTCCATATGTTCTGGTCATGCCGGGTCCTTACACAATATTGGAAGGAGGTAGAAACGAGGATAAGAAAGATTCTTCATATATAATCATATTTAGGCCCGACAAACCTGATCTTAGGAGTATTACCGGAAGAAATAAGAGGAACAAGTCAAATCTATCTATGGAATATATTGTTGGGGGCAGCCCATAAAGGCGTGACCAGAAAGTGGTTCACCGCTACCCTCCAGCGAACCAAGATTGGGAATCAATAGTAGATGAAATCAAGGACATGGAAGAGGTGACATATAGAATAAATATGAGGGGCAGGCTTGGGTGGAAAGATGGACCCCATGGTTTATGGAGATGGAGAATAAAGAAAGGACTAGAGTGAGGAAAGGGAAAAGAAAAAGGAGGCGGAGGAAATAGCTGGATAAAAGCCATGTTTGACCTGGTCAAGCCTCAGTTGAGACGATGAATTATGTAAAGTGTATAAATGGAAATGTGATTGAATTGTAAGCAGCGGGCAGAGAAGAAGAAAAAATAAATAAATAAAAAATAAAAGGGAGCGGGGAGAGAAATCCTGACCATGTACTATGTACTATCCTCTTGCACTGTGTAACGTAGAGCAATGAGTTGTAATGGACATGTATAAGTGCCAAATATGCAATAAACTTGAATATAAAAAAAAAAAAAGGTAGTTTAAAGTATTAAAAAAAAGGTTCTGAAAATAAGCCCCATAAGCATGTGGCGCGTCCTCTCCTGGTACCACGTCACAAAGCGTGTGGGTGGAGAAGGCAGTCTAGGAAGTGGGAAGGGATCAGCTGGCTCTCAGTTTTGACAAATTACGATCCCTTCCCAAACTTTGATCTGTGAATAAAAAAAAAATAATAATTTTTACACAGCGGGGCTATTGCCGCCCCAGGGTAGTGGGCTATGAAGCCCAAAGTGTGATTTTAACACATCACACATTTACTTTAAATAAAAGTGGTGGCAACTGCACTGATCTAGACACCATTGCCAATATCTTCAAAGAATATGTCTATTCCAGCCTTTTCTCCACTGCTGTGGTTGAATCTGACCAGCCATCCCATCCTGCTGCTACTGCTATACCTGATCATCCCCTTATTTCACCAAAAAAAACCTGCTCTCGCCTCTTGCTGTTTCTAGTTTCTTGCGCTTTGTCTCTTCAGATAACATGCTGTCTTAGATAAACTAGAGTTGCTGCAGTTGCTCTGGCCCCTTCCCTGTGCTTGCATTTTCAACCTGTTCCTTACCATATGCTCTGTCCACAATATCTAGAAAGTTGCTACGGCTGTCCCTGTATTTAAAAAGGTTGAGCCTAAATTTGTGAATAACTATCGGCCTAGCGTCTAACCTCAGCAAACTTATTAAAAAAAAAAAAAAAGGCAGATCTTTATCCAGCTTATTGTATTGGCTATCTTCATTGCACAACATTCTGTCCCCGGCTCAGCATGGTTGTAGGAAGGGGTATGAGGTACTGATACTGCTTTGGTAAAACTGGCCAGTGATATTAGAGTTGCCACACACAAAGGGATGTTGGTATTTGTAGATCTGTGTAAGGCATTTGACTTAGTTGATCATAACTTGCTTATTTCTGAGCTCCAAACCATTGGGGGTATCTTAATTCGCTGACCGCTCCCTTTCTGTGTGTCTGCCATCCAACTTGGTGTACCTCAAGGCTCGATTCTTGTTCCTCTGTTCTTCTAAAAACAAAATGTTGTAATTAATATTTATTGGTTTTTATAAGTAAAACTTGCAAAATTGATCCATAGTGAGAGAGTTTATTTAGACATCGCAAACAACATACATTACAGTATATTATTTATTTTAAAAGTTACACCAGGAAAGACATACTGAGCTGCTAACAGCTCATTTTCAGATGCAACATTGGGGTGAGGGAAGTGGCGCTAGATCAAGAGGTTGAACAAAACTAAACAGTAATAACATTACAAAAACAGAAGTTATATACGACAAATACAGTGTATCAGAGGAGCATAATCTTAAATATTGAAGGGAAATCTGTGCAACAGATACATGTAGTAGATAAAATTGAGTTATGACAGGCAAGGGGAAAACTAATCATACAGGTATAGCCTAAGGGATGAGGGGAGCAAAATGGCCAGTGGATAACTAGTGGGGAGGAGGGAAGACTAGAGGTGAAGTGTCATGGACAGATGCGAGTGGGAGAAGAAAAGCCACAAAGAATAGACTGAAGGGAGAAAGCAGAAGAAGCAGAGTAGATTGACAGGGAAACAGAGGACCAGAGTTTAGAAACATGATATGAGAAAGCAGACTGACCAATAGTAGATTTCCTAGAAGGAATAGAGAGGGAATGGGGAATATTACTGCAGAGGGGGTAGGAAGAAGAAGGGGAAGGGAGAGGATAGTAGGAATTTGAGGTACGAGGGAAGGGAACCAAACCAGAATCTGGATATGAATGACGCACAGTGGGAAAGGTGCCTGGCATCGAGAGAGGGGAGTGAAAGGGCAGAGTAGAATGACCAGTGGTGGGTAAGAGGGGGACAGTCTAAGGCGAAATGACAAAAAAGTGAAAGATGGGGTCCAGTCTGGCAAGGGAGGATTTGGGAGCTCCACTGTAAACTATGTCACCATAGTCAAAAATAGGGAGATTCATCTTTAAAACAGTCTCTTGGCAGGGAGGAAGTGGGATATTGTATTCGCTTTGTTGCTATGTAGTGCACCAACTTTGGGGTGGAGCTTATGGCGCATGGCATCAGTATGCACTGAGAAATCAACATGTTGGTCCAGCCAGGTCCCGAGACACTTAAAGGAGAATACATCTTCAGTCATAGCACCATCAAGGGTGTAAAATGAAGGGAGAGAGTTAAGTTTCTGTCGGGTGCCAAAAGTCATGGAAACTTTTTTTTTGGCATTGAGGGACAATTGATTAGATTGGAACCAGTGCTGAATGTTGTCAAGATTCAGCTGTAGCTGTGTGGTAAGGTCATGAGAGGAAGAGCCAGATCCAGAAAGATCTGTATCATCAGTGTACATACAAATGGATGCAGAGAAACTGACAGAGGGGAGGTCATTCAAGAATATGGAAAAGAGAATATGGCCCAGGACAGACCCTTTCAGGGATGCCTGAGCAGATGGGGAGTGGTGATGAAATGCAGGTTCCTATCCGGACAACTTGAGACCCTCTCTCAAGGTAAGAACAAAACCAACTGACTGCAGAGTTGGAGAGGCCTGCTACTTTAAGATTGTCCAGAAGGAGGGGATGTGACATAGTGTCAAAGTTTTAGCAAGATCAACAAATATGGTAGCGGCGATCAGCTCCTTATCCATACCTCAGAGGACAGAGTCAGTGAGCCGAAGGAGGGAGGTGGAAGTGGAGTGGAATTTCCTAAAACCAGACTGGAATGGGCTGAAGGAAGAAAAGTCAAGGAAAGGAGAGAGTTGAGATAGTACAAGGTGTTCTGTAACTTAACTTCCGTCCTATCTCTCTCTCCTTCTCACCCTGGTTATCAGGAGAAGAAGGCTCACCACCTTTAGGGAGAGGTATGGTACCATGTGATAACAGCTAAGAGATAATAGCGACGGACTTAGTGGTGAATACACTTTGCTGAAAACACAAATGGCGACTGTACACTACAGCGGACCCAATATCAGTGAAGGTCCGCAACACAGGCTTTGGCTCAGATACTAACATTAAGTTTTATGCGGGAGGCTATGCCCCCACACACCCCTTTATTATTATGATCAACTCCAGGAGGGAGCCTGCACTGGGTGCAGAACATAACTCTGGAGGGGCTATTCTGGGGCTCAAGGCATCAAAATGGGGACCGTGACATAAAAAAAAAAATCAACATTTTCTACCCACCCCTAGCAAGCCCCGAACCTCTCGCATTGAAGGTATGAACTCACACCACAATACCAAATGGCCAGCTGGGAACTGCCTGGCCAAACTACCCCTCATATACTTCTTTCCTTGAGCTCCCTCTCACAGTCGCTGTATTTTGTAGTCACGGTTCTTCCCCTAACACAGTCGCTCTCAGCATGCCTCGGTAATCTTTCATATTCGCTAATTTTACAGGTGGTCAAATTGAATCGCTCAGTTTGACTCTCCCATATCATGGGTCACCAGAGGTATGACAGTAGCCTGCTTCCAGGCTTCAGGGACAGTTGCAGGAGAAAAAGAAAGGTTAAGGAGTCATGTAATAGGCAGTGTGATAGGGGCCTAGAGAAGCAGCAGCTTAGGATCAAGGCCATCAGGGCAATCTCCCTTGAGAGGATTAAGGGAAAGCAGGGCCTTTTAAGGGAAGCAGAGGGGGGAGTAGTAGAATAGAAGGAGAAAGAAGAGGGTAAGACAGTGAGGGAAGAAAAGGGGAAGGAGTAGGAAGGGATGAGATACAGGGCAGAGGTAGTAAAGTATGAGTTAAAGGAAGAGGCAGCAGCGGAAGGGTCAGAGATGAGTCACCAGCTTTGAGAACAGGGGAAGGTGACTGGGTCAGAGGGGAGAAAAGGGGATGGATAACTTTACAGAACTTGGAGGGGTAATTAGTGTTGTTCTGAAGAGTGGATACAAAATACTCAGACTTCGCAAGTCTGATGACTGTGGTACAGCCGTTGCAAAGATACCGATAGCTGGCCAAAGCAGCAGGGGAGCCAGTGATCTTTAAATGAATGCCAGGCAAGGTCTCTAGTACAGAGGCAAGTCATCACCTCAGCTGTTATCCAGGGAAGATGAGAATCCTGTACTCTGTTTTTTCTCAGGGGTGCATGATGATCCCATACAGCCATAAATTTGGACGGAAAGTATTGCAGGGCAAAATTTTGTATTACTGGCTGCAGAAAGGAGGGATGACCAGTCAGATGCCTATAGGTGAGCTTGTAGGGAGGATAAGTCCAGTGACCTAAAGGACCTGAGATGGATGAATTTAGGGAGAGCCATAGAATGATGTATCTTGAGCACACAGTAAACCATATGATGGTCACTGAGGGAGTTGGGGAAGGATTCTTGTATCCACAGTATGGTGGGGTGGGAGAGATGAGAGGACCTAGTCTAACAGAGTGTTTTTTAAAGATTTAAAAATTTAGATGAGTAGGGGCAGAAATCAATTGAGTCAGTTGTAGTGACTACATTTTGTATAGAAGGAAAAAGTATGCACATTATACCCAATCTGGTACATCAGTGAAGGCTAACTAAATATGCAACCATAAACACAGAGTTGTAGCAAAGTAGCAATAAAAAAAACAGCATATTACCATCATGCCAAGGACCTATATTTTAAAATCTTAGTGCCCTGAATGTCCATGAATGAGCTGTTCAGCTACTAGAGGTCCATATTCAGCACTGCACAAACGCTTGTAGTGCTTCACTGCATATTGCCTAGGTCCGTCCACACTATGTTGTGCTCAGGATAATTGTAACTTGTAAATTTATAAAAACAGCAATAAACATCCTACCTCAGACTCAGGGCATTATCTCAGTTGTATAACTAGATTCTTTGCAGAACACTTCTTTAATGCATCGGTTAGTGTTCAAGTTAATGCCACAGAAGTAGGGAGATGTGGCATTTGGGTTTCCATCCCAAACTCCCCACCCCCACCGTCAAGCAGCAAAAGGAAAAAACAGTAGGATTTTGGGTCTCTGGAGTTTTGACGAATCAGTGGTGGGGTGTTCCTTGGGGTGTGCTTAATTGTGGGATAATGGCATTTCCCGAATGTGTAAGATACTCAGCTTTGCCTTGTGCACTACTTCTCAGGGTGTGCCATTGTTCCACAGTAATGCACACACCCTGTCATGCCCTTTTGCGTAAACGAATTAGCAGGGTTGAGCAAGTAAAACTTCAGTTGTATTACTGCATATTTATTTTTCCTTGTGTAACCCTGGTGCCATTATACCAAGGACTATTATCCCTGCCTGCTTCCCTGACTGCAGGTTGAGGGGCCTGGGTTCAGACTTTACGGGTACTGTCGCTTAGAACTATAGTAATGGTGCCTCCACCCAGAGTAACGCTTATGTGGGTAATGGTTAAAACTAGTACAGTCCTCTGGGAAGCAGTACCTACCGACAACCCCACCTAGTGGCCTTACACACCAAGTTTCACAGCTACCGTGTATGACATTCAGTGTACAGTTAGTTGAGAGCACTAATGATATGCTCATGGACAACACACTTACGAACGGGGTCTGGTTTTCTGGTGTATACCCTGTGCCCCCCTGCAAATAAAGCAGTTTTCAGCAACAGTGTAATTTCACAGTACTGTTTGGATGACCCCATAACTGAAAAGCTAGGTAATAATATGCTCACAGCCCAAATTAACATCAGATGGTAAATCTGGTTTATTAAAGGGGCATAAACAAGGGAGGGGTGAAAATTTAGCTTAATTATTATTGTACTGTAATAAACAGACAGGATTTATCATTTTCCCATTTAGTCTCTGACTTCGTTTAAGCAATTGCTGGGTACCCAGAATGAAATAGGGAGCAGGCCTGAAGCGTTGCCGAGGGTTGGCCGGCATTACAGCCGGTTGGGGCTCTGGATGAGAAGAAGATTGTTATTAAACAGATAAAACCCTTGCAAGCAGCAGAATATTTGTAATCCCAGACTGAGTAGTCTGTAGCCACAATTATACCCACCGAGGAATTATAAGGCAAATCAGATGACACAATACAGTTATTTGGTTGTTGCAGGAGGCTACCCTGATTGTACTCACTGCATCCAGACAGACTAAGGAATTAACTGAAGACACCATGGACCTGCTGGCTTTCCAGGATGCTGGGGGGGGACTGGGGCCAACATGACTCACCTCCACTTCACGGCCTTTCCCTGTAGGTGGCTGCAACCTGTGATTGGCTTCTTCGCAGGGGCTGACTCCCCAAGGCTGGTCTCTCTCCGGGCAGACGGTGAATTGGGTGCAGGAATAGTCTCTTGGGCTGCAGCTGGCATAGGCCCAGTACATGAAGTTCAGCTTTGGATACAGTTCGGAAAACTTACTCAGCTTGCAGACTGGCTTAACTTTGTTTGGAAACAAACAGGAACAACTGGCAAAAGGTCTCCCCCTTTATGGAACGTGGCAGGAGACAAACACAACATCCACAGGTTCCAAATGGCAATGGAGTCCATTGAACATAAAGTCTGCATAACAGTCCCTTAATTAAGCCACTTCTGGCAAAGCGTCCTCTTTCTCTCGACTTGGCAGCTGAACACACAATTCCTTTTCTGCTTTCAGGCAGTCCAGAGTTCAGCAGGGAGGCAAGAGCAGGCCTTTCCCCTGCAGGTCTGCAGATGAGCCACACAGGCGGCTTCTCTCTTGGTGGCTCGAGCGGGACTCTCCACAGGCTGACTACAGACTGAGTCAGTTCAAACAGTCCCTCTTAAATAAAGGGCAACGTTTCAATAATCCGATTGGCTGCCCAAGCTGTTAGTCACAGTCAAAGTCTTTTTACTGGTTAGTATTTGGGTGCCAATAATTGTACCTCCTTTTTCACCCAAAAGTCTCTAGTAACTCCCAAAAGTCCCTCTGGTAAATCCTGGCTGTTGACTGGCTGCAAGGCGGCCAAAATGGCTGCTGTGGTACAACGTTTTAAGCAGTTTACATATTGTCCAATAATCAATGTTCTGGTGTAGCTAGACAAAATACTTTTTATTTACCAAACCCCCCCAAGTCATGTAATCCTTTTGGTGCCCTCTTAAATGAGCCCACCTTTACACATTAATGTAAAATACTTTTTCTGTCGCTGCTGCCACAATACAGTGCCCCTAGGTGGCAGGCAGCTTCCTCATTAATATTTATGAGGGCTCATTAATTTGTATGAGCCCTCGATTGTGCCCTGATCTAAACTCTTAATTTTTTTTAATTAATGAGGCTTCTGACCCGCCTCATTTTGATCACTGGTCCCTGTTTAGGCACACAGAGGCACTGGGACCGCTGAAACATTCCCCGCCTGACTGCAAAAACAGCAGTCAGAAAGATCATAGTGGTTTCTAGCACATGCGTGAGTGCCGGCCCACCGGGGAAGATGCTGGCGGCTGTCAGTTCAGCTTTTACAGCTCAAATCTGCTGAAATAACGTAGGAGCTTGTACGGGAGCCCTGGGGCACACAGAAAGAACTTGGGCTATGGCAGTGAAGTGCTGGGGGAGAACAGAGACGCCAGAGGCAGAAATGGAAGAGAACAAGAGGGGCAATTAAGGTAAGCCCCCAAAGGGGGGGGTTATACTTGTAGTCACTTTTATCTGTATTTTATATCACTTTACCGTTCCACAGTATTTTTATGTATTTTTGCTGTGAATTCTTTCTTTACGCTGATTATAATTTTTATGACTTCAATACTGTACAGAGTCATGTGATTTGCCTCCCCTCCCCACCCCACCCTTGTCTCCTGGGTCATACCTGAAACGAGCCTCTGCACAGTGTGCCTTCCCCCAGACAACAAAATGTTTTTTTTTGTTAATTTTTTTGTTTATGCCCAGTCCCTTCACCCCACCATCCTGTGGTCCATTAACAAAATGTAAAATAAATAATTAAAACTCTTTTTAGAAAGTGCCAAAAAGGTTAGAACTATTATTACAATAATTATTCATAACTTCATTACTGTTTTATTGGTCTGCTCCATATTTTAGATGATACTGCACTTATTTCACAGGGTCCTTCAGAAACCATCTGCCTGTCTCAGCAGACCTCACAGTTGCTGTGTGTTGCATCAGAGTCTGTTGTCGTGGTGAGCACTTTGATGTCATAAATGAAGGAAGGTGCTATGAAGTCAGATAGGATGGGAAAGTGCTGTCATAGTAGATGGGCTATTAGAATATGTCCTAAACCCTGGAAAGGAAAACTGAAAGTACAAAAAAAAACAAAACAGCAGCTCTTGCAAAGTACAACTCTTGAAATATTGACTGTGAAAGTATGCACTGACATGCAGATCTGCTCATTAAACTTCCGTCTGGACAGCCACCATATACAGGGAGAATGGCTCTTGGATTAACTTTCCATGGGAAGGATATCTCTAACAGCATCGAACCCCTTGTACAACACTGCACTGCAGTTTTTTGGCTATGAGCCTATTCACCTGGATGCAACTTCAAACCATGACCTTTTGACCTAGAAGTGAGAGCGCTCCCACTGAACCACACTAACTGAAAATGATGAAATGTCAGCATTTGATGTGAGTGCTCACATAGTGCCGTATATGTTCAGCTGGAAGCCACCATTGAATACAAGCTGCAGGCCATAAGGAATCATTTGAATGGAAGTCATTCTTGAATATAATCCCCACTGTACCCTGTACATTTCCACAGAAAGGTTAGAGGAATTGCAGCATAGGGTCGCCATGTTTCTGCAAAAAAAAAAAAAAAAAAAAATAATCTGGCTTTCTTTTTTTTTTTTATTTTTGCTCCACAGCCACCACAACCCCCTTCCTGCCCTGTGGCAAGTACGCAGCCCCATCATCCCCACACACTGCATTCCATGCCTTGGCACCTTTGGCCAAATAAGATGGACAGTCCTCCAGATATCCCCCCCCACACACACACACAAGCCTACATCCAGTTGTAAGGCGAGCAGAGATTGAGGGAAAGGGCCTGACCATATCTGGGTTCTCCTCCTGCTGTGGCATAGTGTTTCCTTGGTTGCTCCAAAATCTTGGAATATTGCTGTAGAGAACAGCATGGGTGTGTGCAGGCTGTGCATTCTGGCGCACTGATGTCCGTAACAGGCCCTCCGACTGCACTACCATCTGTGGTCACCCTGGTGACAGTATTGTGGTGAAGGACATTGCTCTCGCTCCCCAGAGGAGGAAAGTGTCCTCTGGGATGCTTGATTGTCCCCCACCGCCCGGGCCATTGACCCTGGCTTGTTTCCTGAACCCAGCCTGCTGGTGGTGTCTTGAGCAGTAACCATTTCAGTGTGCTGATGGGCTGACTGAGTTTGCCATGCATTTTTAGTGCAAAACATGCTAATTTGTAGTTCACTGTGGGGTGATTTTAAAGTATTATAAAATGGAATTGCCAGTTTTTTTTAATGGATAATCTGTGTCCACACAGCAAATGCTTCCTGGAGTCAGGATTTTTGCCGCTATTTTTAGCATTGAAATGCTGCTCAAAAAGTATCTCTAAGTGGCCATAATATATTTCATTTCCAATACTGTTATTTACTCCTTCCAGCCCCACACCACTGTTTGGCTGTAGCCAGCTACCACCCTGCCCCATTCTCCCACTAGTCACAGACAGGTTGGACCTCTAAGTCTTCTGGTGTCATCAGATTTATTGCTTCTGTGCTATGTTTTTATTCTCCCACGGCTTGTTCTCCGGGAGGGCCGTCCTTCAATCAGCCCAGATCTGGTCTCAGTTGCAGGCTTTGTGGTTTGGGGCTCGAGCGTTGTGGCAGCCATAATCCTGGTGGGGATTGCAGTTTTTCCACTTGTCTCCTCTCCCACCCTCTACTCCATGGCATAGATATAGCCTGTGTCAGTCTCACGCATGCACAGCGCTCCCCTAAGTAAGGAACAAACTCCTTGGCTTCACAGCAGGGTTTGCTGTGGTGCCGTAGCTCCGCCACTAACCTTCCCCAGCTGAGGTGCACCACCAATTAGCAGTTGCCCTAGCCTAGTCTGCATCCTGATTTGGCTTTCTGAGTTCACTCTGAACCCGTGTCACCGGTACGGCATTGTGTTGAGTCATAGGAGCAGCCATGGCCACATTATCTTTTACAGGGTTTTAAATAATTGATTAGCAGTTTTTTTTCTTGGGACAATGCTAACTGTACAGAAAGTATTTATATAGGTTTTCTAGTAGTGTTATGTTTGTTAAACACAGAGAGGCAAGTGCTATGCATTTTCACAATGTTTTGGCACTTTTATGAGCAAAACGCTAATCAATTTTTGGAGTTAAAACCCTGTTTTACTAGCCAGTCAGAAACTAGGTGCAAAAAACATCCACTGTCCATCTAACAACTGGGTTTTTACATTCTATTTGCTGAAAGTACAATACTGTTTTAAAACTTACTTTTTTAAAAAAGAACTGTTTGTAGTCATATTCGTTCTTGTACAAAAAGATGAACAAAGTGGGTGATTTGATACCTTATATTGGACCAACAAGACATTTTTGAAACACAGGCTTTCGGGTTATACAGAGCCCTTCATCGGGTAAATGTAGGGCTCTGGGTAGCCTGAAAACTTGTGTTCTTCCTGGTCCAATAAAAGGTATTAAATCACCCACTTTGTTCATCTTTTCAAAAAAGACTAAGAATCCTGCACCTATGTGTGAATCTCTCCATAAATGGACTCCGGCTTTGTCTGCCGAACAGCATGATTGATGATTTTGTATGTTTTCCCACATCCTGTTGTAACCCCTAGGTGGCGCTATCCTAAGGGCTACCACCCCTGCCTGCGTGGCTAGTTGCAGGCCAAGGGGCCTGGGTACTGAAACGGGTGCCTCCACCCAGAGGTCGGGGTTGTTAGTGGTCAAGCTAACCTGGGCACAGCCCTCCGGGACACCGTAACCCCAATCTTTCCCTTCTTGTGGCCTGAGCAATATACAATAATCACTTTCACAATGACCCTTATTCACCATGCAATTACCCACACTGTTTGCACTTACCCCCAGGGCTGGTTCCTCTAGCTTGACCCTGGAGACCCCCTGTAGAACAAGGTTATGCACAGCAAATAGCAGCAGTACAGTACTTTGGGCACAAACTGGAACCACAGTCAGGCTAAATGCAAAAAGAGTTGGAGATGATTTATTCAGGGGACTTGAACAAAGGAGGGGCGTAATCAGGTTGCTTTGTTTAAAGGCTATATCAGTCAAACAGTCATGCATGCACTTCAGAGTCCCTACACAGTCACACACACTGGGTACTCAGGTAGGAGGAAGGTGGGCTAGCCAGGATCGTTGCCCGGGGTAGGCTGGTGTTGCAGCTGGTTGGGGCCCTGTGATGGAAGAAAGCAACATGCACAACACACACTACTTGTAATCCGGAGTCGGAGGGCTCAGTTCGTGACAGAAAAGACAACAAAGCAATCCGATGACAACACTTTTAGATTTAGCTGTTGTTGCAGGGAGCTACCCTGATGTCTACCCGATGATGCGATACCCGATGCAGGACATAGGCAGGACGAAATCGAGACTGCAGGTTGTTTAGCTGGAGTGCCAGGAGAAGCAAGGCCCACACGAATCACCGAGGTGTCATTCCTGTTCAAAGTTTTGAGCAGGGGGCTGATCCCCAGGCAGGTCTCTCATCGATGGCTTTCTCTGTGCAGCAGGTATTCTGGCTGGGCCAGTGTGGCAAGGCCCAGGCCGAAGGGAGATGAATACGGATTCAGTCCGTTGGAGCTGGATGCAGCCTCCAGGGAGCAGAACACAATTCAACGCACAGTGGGGAACCAAATCACGACCCACTATCAGCACACAGCATATTTACATGTAAGAAATTCTAGTGTACCAGGCAGATTGCTATCCCGTCGCAATTACAGGGTCTCTGCACAAGCCGGGAGTTCAAAAGTGGCTGGAAATCCTGACAGGCTGATCGCATTCAGCAAATCTTTGGTCTTCTTGAAGTTAAAGCCTGGTCACAGTTCTGTGGCTTACCTCACTCTCACAATTCGGATTCAGTTCGAATAAGCTCTTATTTTCCCTCTCAGGGACAGCAGGCAGATAGGCAGGCCAAAGCTCAGCCCTTTCACAGTTCTCCTGCACGAATTACACAAGGGCTGCTACTTGAATCAGTCAAGCTGTTACCACTATCACCTCCCAATTCAGACTGACTCTAGCTGCAAGCAGCCTGGGACTTCTCCCCTGGATCCAAAAGGTTCGGTTGGCTGATCTATCTGTCAGTCAGTTCAAGGGCTCCCCCTTCAGGTCTGTTTTGCTGCCAAAATGCAGAAACTACAGTTCCTACAGAATTTTGCTCCCACAAGACCCCTGGGGACAAGCTCCATTTTAGAGTCCCCAAAGGTACTGATTGGTGCTGACTGGAAGTCCAAAACCAAAATGGTGGTGCAATACATAAGGTCCATGCTGCAAAGAAGGCAGGTTAGACAAACTACAATATCATTACTATTCTAATGGATAATCAGCAAATAAGTACAGCTTCTGTCAGAGCTCCCTCTGCACTAACAGTGATGGCAGAAGAGAGCGATTGTCTGGTACCCCGGGCAGGACTCAAGCATAGAAACACTCAACCCCCCTCCCAGATTAATTATGACTGCAATCTAGGCAGCTCTTAAAGAGACAGTACACAGAGGCTTTACAGGCACTCTCTGGCAATACATTTGCACTGCTAAAACGCAGGACACCAGCCTGGCAGTGAGCATTTAGGCCAGCTCAAGGAAGACTTTTCGGGAACCCCCATTTGTAGGGGGTTACACCCTTCCTTGCCTAGAGACAACTTGGTGTCTGCGTCAAGTCTGTACCATCATAATATTGAAAATATATACGAGACATATAACATCTGCTGTATCAGTTAACGTAAACTTATATCTTTACTACAGTATATGTATTCACTACACTATATCCATGACCCGTGTTCGGGAATAGACATGAGGCGCCCGGGGTTTG
Source organism: Neoceratodus forsteri (assembly GCA_016271365.2). Lineage (NCBI taxonomy): Eukaryota > Metazoa > Chordata > Ceratodontiformes > Ceratodontidae > Neoceratodus > Neoceratodus forsteri. The sequence continues at coordinate 185,430,427 of CM028134.1, forward strand.
GCAGGGAGGAGAAGGATCGAGCGCCCCTAGGACTGCTCTCCTTCTCCGGGGAAGGGGGTTTGCAGGGCTCAGCGACTGCGTGCAACCTAGCGGAGGCTGGGAGGTGGTACGTCAGCACTGGAAGTAGACGAGCGTACGGCAGGCACTTGACAGGACATGCACGGGAGCGTGCGCGCAGCTGCCTCTGGCGCCATTGCACGCCACACCTCAAGAGGGAGAATATAGGAAAAAGTAGAGTCCTCTGCGTATGACGATGCTCCCCCTCCATGATGGACCAGGAAGGCACCTCCCTGAACGCTAATCTGGACCTGTGGGTTGAGTCACTCCCCACCCCCTGCCATGAAGGGTAAGTCGTGAGGTTATGGGGAGGGGGTCTCATACCTGGTGCCTATACGAGGGGGACGTCAGATGCAGGCAGAGGACTCCAGGGGGAGAAAATAGTAACTACAAAAAAAAAAAAAAATACTATATCCATAATGACAATGCTTCTGCATGTTTCATACATGTGATACCGATTCCACTATGATTAGCATATTTGTAACATCACAATACTGATTCATGTTATAACTTCCTGTACATTAAACAATGTAGGAGGGGGCCTTTCCCTATTGGTTAACTTGGGACTGGATGGGGCAGGGGCACCATACTGAGAAGGAAGAACAATCAACCTGGAATTGGCTATTAAGCTCAGTTTGGGTAGTGAGCTCTGAGAGATATAAACACCTTTTGTGAACCACATTGAGAGGCAAATCCACTGGCCTCCCAGGAGAATGATAACTGAAGCGCAATACTGGCTTGACAGCTTGGCCAGTCTTTCTGGGGGGGAACAGCCACAGTCTCTGTACTTTCCGCACTAACTTTGGAGCTTTCATCATTCGTGAGGGGTGCCTCTGCATGGACGGGAATGTCCAAACCGGGAGCACTGTCAGCTTCTTGCTCTGTATGCTCTGTTCCCACAACACTTTGCTCATTATAATCTTCTGACGAAGGCCCAGGTTGCTTATTTTGAGGAGGTTCTGGCACAATTCGGCTTTGTGGCACTGAAGGGGGGGGGGCTGTCAGTACTCTCACACTGTTCTTCAGGTTCTGGTGTGTCACCAGGGAGACTCAGACTGTCGGACCCTTCGGGCAATTCACACAGTTCCACAAAACACAGAGTCTCCACAACCTCAGACGTAATACTTTGCACTTCACTTTCAGGAGAGCATTGGCTCCAAGGACGAAGCTGGGGGGTTAGACAGTCCAGAAGGCCCAGCTTCACCCCCACAGTTAGTCACAGGGTTACCTCGAAACAGCTGACTCAGTTCATAGAAAGGGTACTAGGCATCGTCACACTCACTATCGTTAGAGGTGGACATACAGTAACTATCATTCTGGGCCTGCTCCGGGGGAACCCTTAAATCTGTAACTACTGGGGTAGGTTGACTCTGTCTCTTTTTTTGCAGCAGCACGAGTCACCGGCCCAGGGGAGGCAATGGCTGCTGGCTCAGCTTCTATAATAACTTGGCCGATAGGTAGCAAGTGGTTATGGTGCATGGTCTTGACAGCTTTGGAGTTATTCTCTGGATGTGCCTTGTACACTGGTATATCATCCAACTTTCCAACTACTACATGAGGAAGATGGTGCCACCTGTCAGCAATTTTGTGCTTGCCAGTCCCAAATTGCACAACAACGCATGGTCTCCAGGCTGTAGCTCTTGAGCCTTTACTTTCTTATCGTGCCTCTCTTTATCGGTGAGATTTCTCTTGGCGGCCATTGTCTGGGCCAATTGATATGCATGGTTCAATTGAGCTTTCAGTTTCTGTACATACTGCAGGTAGTTTTTGGCCCGGACCCCGTCTGGAGAGACCCAAAGCAGACATCAACTGGTAGTTGGGCCTCCCTCCCAAACATGAGACGGTAGGGGGAGAACCCAGTAGCGTAATTTTTGGTGCAATTGTACGCGTGTACCAAGGTGCTAATCTGCTGGCTCCATTTATGCTTGTCTTTTGGATGGAGGGTGCCCAGCATGTCTAGAAGGGTGCAGTTAAAACGTTCTGGTTGAGGGTCCCCCTGTGGGTGACAGGGGGTGGTTCTTGACTTCCGCATACCCCACAGAGAGAGCATTTCATTGATTAGTCTACTTTCAAAGTCTCTGCCTTGCTCAGAGTGGATCCGCTGGGGGGCACTGTAGTGGATGAAGAATTTTTCCACTAGCACCTTAGCCACAGTAGAGGCCTTTTGATCTTTAGTTGGAAAAGCTTGTGCAAACCGTGTGAAATGATCTGTAACCACTAACACATTGCCAATATTCCATTGATAAGGTTCTAAGCACAAAAAATATATGCAGACCAGTTCCATGGGGGCACTTGTAGTGATATTGACAAGGGGGACAGCACTCTGAGGCAGGGCTTTTCTTTGGAGGCAACGACTACAGGTCTTTACATGGTGCTCAACTCCGGCCCCCATCTTGGGCCAGTGAGATCGTACCAGGTCGAGAGTCCTGTCAATACCGAGGTGCCCCATGTGATCGTGGAGGGATCTCAGTACCAAGTGTTTAAAGGCTGTGGGCAGGACCATTGTTGCTTGTCTACCTGACCACTATGATCCACTGTCCCTCTGTATGACAACTGATTGAGTAACTTCATCCTGGGGCCTTCTTTAAACAATAGGGCAGTTCGCAAATCAGGGGAACTCAACTTACACATCTTTCCCTGCATGCAGGGCATCAAGTGCGGGTTGAATCATGGGATCTTGGTGTTGAGCCCACTGAATACTGTCATTGTCAAATTGAGGTAGTGTACTAATATCTAGAGCAGAGAAATGGCAATAGACAGCCGGTATGCAGGTATCGGGAGGGCCCAAGCAATCTACTAAACAGTCCACTGTGTCCGCAGATATCTGTTCATCTCTGTCAAACTTTTGGCACAATGCTCGAATGTCCGGTTCAGACAGCCTGACCCAATCACTCTTGGAAGCAGGCCTTTGTGAGAGGATGTCGGCATCAATATGGTTCGGTCCTGGTCTGTATTCGACAGCATAATCATAGGTTCATAAGGCAGAAAGCCACCGGTGCCCAGTGGCATCTATTTTAGCTGAAGTCTGTACACAGTTCAATGGGTTATTGTCAGTCTTCACCAATATCTTTGCCCCATAGAGGTACTTATGACACTGGTCAACGATGGCCCATTTTAGCGCAAGGAACTCCAGCTTGTGCACAAGATAGTTTCGCTCTGACAGGGTCAAACTCCTGCTGGCGAAAGCTACCGGTCTCAAACCATCCTCATGGTCTTGATAGAGCACAGCTCCTAGGCCCTGCAGGCCAGCGTCCGTATGCAGCACATAGGGCTTGGTAGGGTCAGTATAGGCTAGGAAGGGTGCGTGGGTGAGCTGGTATATGACTTCGTGGAAGGCTGCTTCAAATTCGGGTGTCCAGCAGGGCCCAAAAGGTTCACATGTGCGGAAGTACACTTTCTCTGGTTCTTTGACAGACCCTTTTTTGTATGTACGGTTGGGGGGGGGGGGTAACCCTGGGTAAGATTCAGGAGTGGGCGAATCACCTTGGAATAGTCTTTTATGAACCTGTGGTAGTAGACACAAAACCCCAGAAAACGTTGTAGTTCTTTCAAGTTATGGGGCTGGGGCCAAGTGGTCAGTGACTCAACCTTACTGGGATTGGTCTCTATCCCTTCCACAGATACTATATGCTCCACATACTTCACGGAGGTTTGAAAAAACTGGCACTTGTCGATGGACAGCTTGAGGCCGAAGTCTTCCAGTCGGTCCAGCACTTCAAACAGTCGGGTCTCGTGCTCCTCTGTGTGTCTGAACACAATGACATCGTCTAGGTACACTAGACATTCCAGCAAGTTCATATCTCCCACCGCACGTTCCATCAGTCGCTGAAAGGTGGCCGGGGCACCCGAAATCCCATGTGGCATTCTCAGGAATTTGTAGAACCCCAAAGGGCAGATGAAGGCTGTTTTCTCACGGTCCTCCGGGGCCATTGGAATCTGGTAATATCCACTGCGAAGATCCAATACTGGGAACCATTTGCTCCCATTCAAGCAATCCAGGGCATCTTGTATACAGGGCATGGTGTACTGATCTGGGATGGTCCGCCGGTTCAGGGTTCGATAATCAACACACATCCTCATGGACCCATTCTTCTTACACAAAACTACAATGGGAGAGGCATATGGGCTCCTTGATTCTTGTATAACGCCAGCAGCAAGCACTGAAACTTAATTTTAGACTGTTTGAAATGTTTAGTGACTACTGTTAGCCTGCCAGCATCTGTTTACTGTGCCCAACTTGCTAAAGTGATCACAGCCCTTTTTTGGCAGTGTTTCCCGACTGCATACTGCTGGGTGCCAAGCTACATCGGCCCCTTTGTGGTGCAGATTGCCCCCGTATCTGGACTGTGTGGCATTTTGTCTCCGGCCAATATTTAATCTTCTCCCGTCTCCTCTCTCCTCAGCAGAGAACCCTCCAGGGCTCCCAGCTCTGACGCCGAGCGAGACGCAGTCTCCCAGGCGGGCAGCACCTCCACAGCCACCACCTGAGACCACAAGCCCGGATACATCCAGCAGAAAGGTACGGCAAAAGCTACCAGCCAACCAGAATGCGAGCGCCCTTTTTTTAGCCTCGCCCTGATTGGTCCCTTACTTAATACTGTTTTTGCCAGGAAAAATTGCACCTAGAAAAAGCTGTAATTGCCTTGTAACCTAATTTTAGATTGTTTGTTTGAAATGTTTAGTGACTACTGTTAGCCTGCCAGCATCTGTTTACTATGCCCAACTTGCCAAAGTGATCACAGCCCATTTTCGGCGGTGTTTCCCGACTGCAGAATGGTGGGCGCCAAGCTAAATCAGCCCCTTTGTCGTGCAGATTGCCCCCCGTATCTGGACTGTGTGACCTTTTGTCTCCGGCCAATATTTAATCTTCTCCCACCTCCTCTCTCCTCAGCAGAGAACCCCTCCAGGGCTCCCAGCTCTGACGCCGAGTGAGACGCGGTCTCCCGGGCGGGCAGCACCTCACAGCCGCCGCCTGAGACCACAAGCCCGGATACATCCAGCAGAAAGGTACGGCAAAAGCCGTATTTTTTTCGTCTACCCCCCATCCCCCACCTCCACCGTTTCATTAAATAGGCTTATGCCCCGTCCTCTGCACCTTCACGCCCCTCAGCCTCTTTCCCAGGACCTATAGGCTTCCCAGTCCCTTCGTAATACCCGCCTCTTGACAGTCCCAGATTACTTATTGATAGATTCTCACTGTTCCCAGTCTCCCTAGCAAATACGCTTCCCTGGTGCTGCCTGCCCAACTTAAAATTAATTCTCTGAGTATCCAGATCTTGTGATACTCCTTCCTTGGGCTCCTAACCTATGCTGGTAGTAGCTTAGGTTGCACACTATTGGCATATGTCACTGTCTAGCCGACAGAATATCATTACATTATTAGAGAATAGGCGTTCATACCCATCTATCCTTACTCTTATGAACCCCTGAGGTGACAGTGTAGGTGCTTATCAAGCCAACATACTAAGACGTGGAGGCATAACTTCTTCTGCCTATCTCAAGGCTCAACCATGAGGGTGCCCCGCTGGCTCCTAGCTCTGTTTCTCCTCATAATCATGCCTTCTGTAGTGCCTGAGCCCACCTGTTCTACTACTAGAGGAGACTTTATTTCCCCAGTGGGCTGCCGTGCCCATCGTTTCTCTTCATATAATTCTGTTTGTGCCCTCAGACTTCCCCACTTGCAGCCCCTCATCAGAACGGCGCACAGAGGTGGGACTGATGTAGAACCGGCAACGCAAACTATTCTCACCATGTTACCAAGCAAACTCCCCCGCCTGCATCTCCCAGCCTGGGTATTGGTGCTTGGGGTGCTAGGATGATCCAGGCCTAACAATGGGCTCCTTCTTACCCAACTTGATACACTCAGCAGACGCCCACAAACTAGAATCCTCAATATATCTCTTGCAACCCGAAGGAAGCTTCTTCTTCTCCTTCTACTGTGCTCTGGAGATGTTAAGCTCAACCCTGGCCCACCAAACATTCTCTCATCACCCTCAGACCTAGCAAACGTGAAAGGCATGCAATTCTTCCATATGAATGTATGCAGCCTGTTGAAAAAGTTCACATTTATCCAGGCCTGGGTATGCCATACCAAACCAGATGTACTTGTGATCACTGAATCCTGGCTCAGATCCTCTACGCCCGATACGGAAATCAACATCTCCGAATACTCCTTATTCAGAGCCAGCAGGCCCACCAGGGGAGGAGGGGTGGCCAAGTACATTAAGAACAAGTACACGGTTACATGCCTAGAAGCGTCTTCTGTCACTAACCAATTCGAATGCCTGACCCTAAAGCTGGAGATATCATCATCTGCGCTATGTGTCATAGGTTGCTACAGACCTCCCTCCGCTGGTACTCTAATCCTTACCCACCTATCCAACACCATTCAGCTTGGCCCTCCTGAAGCTATTATCCTCGGGGACCTAAACTTCGACTGGTTGTCCCAAGCCGCTGTACCCTTTAAGGAGTTTTGTGATGCCCGTGGCCTCTCTCAACTAACTGGAGAACCTACACGCCCCAATAAACATTCCCTGACACTGCTGGATGTCATTCTAGTAAACAAACCGCACCTATTCTCCCATGTGGGGGTCTTCCTCACGGACATTAGTGACCACTGTGTTATTGCTAGCATAAGGACTACCCAGAACCCACCCTCCATGTCAAGGTTTACCACTAAGAGGGACAGGTGCCACTTTGATCTACCGGCCTACCTCGATGAGCTAAAATTCTCAGTGCGCTGGCAGGACTTTTATCTTGCCAACTCAGTAAAGTTGGCCTGTGAGATCTTCTCTGAAATTATGACTGTGGCCTTAAATAAGTATGCCCCGCTCATGAAAACTAGGGTAAGGGGGAGAACCTGTCGCTGGTTTACTCCTGAGCTTAAATTAGTATTACTGAATAGAGACAAGCTTTGGAAAAAAGCACGAACCACTAAAAACCTGCTGGACTGGTGTAACTTCAGGAAAGCTAGGAATGAATGTACCAAGTTGACGAGTGATGCAAAGGAGTCTTACTTCTGCATGGAACTGGACTCTGCTTCCAGGAACTCCTCCAAATTTTGGAAATCCATCAAGGACATGTCTGGACACACCCTGGTTGACTCCTTGCCTGCAAGGATCACTTCTGGCAGTATCCCCATCTGTGACAAGGTGGAAATCCTGGATGCTTTTAACAACCACTTTGCCACTGCAGGCCTTGCTTTTGACAACTCTCCTGCAAGCTCCCTTCGCTCCCAACTGGATCTCCAAAGCCCAGAACCCACTCTAACCAACTCAGTCTTCTCTCTTCAGCATGTTTCCTTGAAGGAGGTCGAAGAACTCCTACTAAAGCTGGATGTTAGAAAAAGTGCAGGTGCCGACTCTCTGGATCCCTACTTCCTAAAAGTCGCCCTCCACGTCCTGTCCGCACCTATTACTCATCTTTTTAATCTTTCTCTGCCCCATGGTACCCTCCCTACTGTATGGAAAACAGCTCATGTTATCCCCTTGTTCAAATCTGGGGACCCTTGTGACCTAAACAATTACAGACCTATTTCTTTACTTCCTACAATGTCCAAACTTCTGGAAAAAATGTTAAACAAGCAACTAAAAACCTACATAGAATCCACAGACCTCCTAAATCCTATGCAATCCGGCTTTAGGGCATGGCACAGCACTATTACGGCCCTAGCTAAAGTTACCAACGATTGACTTCATGGCCTAGAAAATGAGAAGTTTGTCTGCGCCGTGTTCTTAGACCTGAGCAAGGCCTTTGACACTGTCGACCATGACTTGCTCCTCTCCTCTCTTAAAGCCGTAGGACTGGATCCACTGTCCCTTCACTGGTTTGCAGGTTACTTGCTGCCATCGATCGGAGAGGTAAAGTCAGATGGTGAACTATCCCGCCTCAAACCTGTGCAAAGAGGGGTCCCACAGGGCTTGATCCTGGGCTCACTACTGTTTGCAATCTATGTGAACAACATTGATCTCAACATAACCAAGGCCAATATCCATCTCTTTGCAGATGACACGGTCCTCTACCTTAGTCATTCCTCTCCTGAAATTGCCTGTAAAGAATTACAATCGGAATTCAACATTCTCCAGCGCCAACTCCTTAAGAAAAAACTGTTACTAAACGCTAAGAAAACCAAGGCTGTGCTGTTCTCTCCCTACCCACTGGATGCAAACCCCATCACTGCCGTCACTGTCCCTCAGATGACCACAGTGGTTAGCAAGTTCAAGTACCTAGGGGTATGGCTCGATCATAAGCTCTCCTTCACTGACCACATTGGAGACCTCCTAAAGAAATTAAGACAGAGACTTGGTCTTTTCTATAGGATAAACTACCTCACCAGTAATGCCAAATGACGACTGGTTCAAACCATATTTCTCTCCTTGGTGGATTGTGCTGATTTCCTCTATAGCCACTGCCCTGCACCGCAACTGGTCAAACTGGATACGTTATACCACAGGGCATTAAGATTCATTACTGGGCTACCTCTTGCCACCCATCACTGTGCTCTCTATGCAGCTGTGGGGTGGCCCTCCCTACACTTCAGGAGAAACAGGAATGCTCTTCTCTGGGCATTCAAAGCTATCACCAAGAAACTTCTCCCCCCATACATCTCCAATTGTCTCCCACTGTGCAAACCCGGAGCCTATGTCCTGAGAAGCTCTTCTTTCATCTACTTGAAGGTACCCAGTTTGAAAACACGCTTTGGAAGAATGGCTATGTCCTTTGTGCTACCTTCCTTATGGAATACCTTACAAAAAACCCTGAAGCTTAGCTCCTCAATCAGTATATCCTCATTCAAGTCCTTATATGACCGCCTAGTTAAAGAAATCTGTAGCTGCTTTCACCGCCCATAAATTAAAATACACCCTGTACCCCCGGCTCACTATGCCAACTAATAGACAGGACTAACCTACCCGAAACACCTCGGTACATGTCCCCTCCCCCGAGTCACGGATAGGCAGTTACTCTCAGCACTCTGATAGCCCCTTAGTTAACCCAGTCTGTACCCGTTCACCCCCTAAGGCCTTACCTATTCCTTGTATTGTACCATTGCATCCCTTGTATTGTCTGTATTGCCAATATTGTATAATGTCTGGACTGTATTATTACTTGTATCTATGTGTCAGGTCAATCTTATAAATGAGCTTGCTCAGTGGCATTCACCTGAATAAATAAAGACTTTGATTGATTTCCTGCAGGTGCCTCCTAACATCATCTATGTCCACTGGGGCGAGGCATCGGGATCTCTCTCTCGAAATGACCGATCATTATGCAGGTGAATGTGTTTCTCTGCACCTTGGACACACCCCACGTCCCATTCTTTTAGCGAAAGCACTTTGTCTCTCTGGGCGAGTTTCTTGCTAATTCTAGCCTTCCATTCAGCTGGCAACGGGGAATCACCAAAGTCGAATAAGTCTGGGGTCACGCTTTCCTTTTCATCAGAGTACTTGTTTCTGGGTAATATGGCAGTGTCTGCGCAGTGTACTGTAGCTAGGGTGCACCCTCTGTTCAACTGGACCTCCCGATCTGACACATTCCTAATCTGGACCATCACTCGTCATGCATAGGCGTGGGCACGGGCAGGCAAAATGCTGGGTTTAACCAATAATCCCTCTGGCAACTTTCCATCACCCGGTGCAGCCAATATTGATGTTTAATTTTTCACTTCCTTTCTAATGTGAACCTCTCCCTGAATGGTGTACTGAGCATTGGGAGGGAGTACCAGAGAATCAGGATCTTTCTTCCACACTATCCCCACCGGCTCATCTCCGTCAGCTTTGGTAGTCCGTTTTTGCAGATCATAGGCTCTCTTTATCAGGGCTGGGATTCTCAGTGCCTGCCCAGTCCGTTTCCCTTCTTTTTCGTGACACAACTGCACTAGTCTTCCAGACACGTAGGCGTTGGTTCCAGTGAGCAAGGGAATCCCATCGTACAATTCTGTAGGAGGGCGCACCTGGGCTAGTGTCTCTACTTGTTCATCTACACCAGTTACAGTCACAGGGAAAGACAACCAGAGCCGGACATATCCTTGGTAGGGCTAGGACTTGTCGCTCAGGCCCCACACATGCAAACCTTCCAGAGATTGTAGTGGCGCATCAGATAAGTGTTTGTCATACCAGTCCTGGAATACAGTGGTCACTTGCGACCCACTATCGAGCACAGCCCGAGCATGGATACCATTGACAGTTACAGAAGTCTCCATCGAAGGGCCCACTATTCTGAACCAATCTGGAGAGGCAGTAGCAGCAGCCAAACAAGTCAGCCACAAAGATGTTTGAGTTACAGTTTCTCAATCCTGCACTGCGGTCATTTCCGGCGCTTCCCGGCTGTGGTCTTGCTTTCCGATGCTCCTCTTGAAGTCTGTATACAACTTTATCTAGGTATTTTGGGGACCGGCATTCTCTCTTCATGTGCCCATCCTTCCGCCAATTATGGCAAAATATGCCTTCTGGGGTTTGGTGTGGCAGAGGCATCACATTGGGAGCTGAGGCGAGGGTACTACCAACAGAAAACCTTGGTTCCACCTCTTTCTGTGGTGTGACGAGCATTTGGTGACATCTCGTCAGTTCTCTCACTTCCATAGTCAAGTTATCAATTTTTGAGCTGCTGTCAGCAGGAGATGCCTGGGTGTGCACCCCCACCCCCATAGCAGAGGCAGTCGTATAAGGATCGGGGCCTATAGCCGCAGGAGCAGCCTTCATAAAGAGACTGTTTTTTGTTTCTCTGATCTCCCTCAGCAGTTCATCCCATGGCGGAGCATCCATAGCAGTTCCCCTCTTGCTGGGCCCCCCAGGGCTGGCATTTAGTTCTCGGTTTCCATCATGTGATTCCTGTAATTCCTGGCCATCGGCGACTGACCCCACGCCTGGAGCAGGGGTTGCGGCAGCTACGACTGCACAGGTCTCCGATATACCTTCCTCCTCCTCAACGTCCTGTACCTCCTTCATCAACACATGGAAGGGCAAGGGACCAGATTTCCTTTGGTGCAGTTGCAATTTGAGCAACACCCAGCTGGAGTGCCGGGCAGTGCAGAGTATATGATCCAGTCTTACCCAGTCCACTTCACTAGAGGCCCAGCCTCTTTCTGAAAAATGGTTTGTAGGATTCCCTCTAATCGATCCATGTAAGCAGATGACAATTCCCCCGGCTGTTGTTTAACCTCTTTAAGTTTCCACTTCAAGGCCTCAACACTAGTGGTGCCCCCAAACGCATTTTCAAGGGCGACTATGTACTCTTGGGCTTTGGCGTCAGGGTCAGAGGACCTCAGGGAGTGAAAAGTATGTAGGGTGGGCCCCCCAGAGGCTGTCCCCCAGGCGGGTCCTTTTTTTCGGCCTCTGAGCATTGCCAGTTCTGTACTGCAAGAGTAGCAGAGTCTATCCAGGTCTCCAGGTCGACTTCCCCATTAGGAGTAGGGCAGATGCCAGAGAATACCTTGAGTTTGCAGTAAGGGCCATGACTACTGGCTGGCTCAGAGGCCAGGTACAGAAGTTGATGAAAGAATAGGTGCTGGGGTGGGTGTCGACAGCAGGGAAGTGACACTCCCAGGTGGCAGAAATTATTTTTTTTAACTCCTCCACAGTTTTACCCTCCTCCAGTAACAACTTGGCAAACTTCTCCTCAAAAGACTCAGATAATGGTGGGGGCTCATCCTCTAAGGGATCCTTGCTATCTTTGGTTATCACCTTCCAGGTAGCTGGGAACCCTTCTGGAGTGATAGTCTGGGGCACCTTTGAACTGTCCAGGAGGTCGTTACACTCCACCAAGGCCATGAGAGTTTGGTCAGTTAAATCAGCCTGTTGACCCACCACTACAGCTTTTTTCAAACATTCAACTCTAGAAAGTGCTCCTTCAACAGTGTCCTTACTAATGCCCATAGATATATCCAGTATTAGCAAAGCATTATGGGGGGCAATCTCTTGCCTCGTACACCACCCCATCAACTGGTGCACAGCCAGTTCTGTTGGGGTGGCCATTTGTGTTTGACAATAATTCGTAACTTCGGCCACTAGAAGACACAAAATCCCAGCAATGAGCCCCCAAGATGTAATCCTTAGGTGGCGCTATCCCAAGGGTTACCACCCCTGCCTGCATGGCTAGTTGCAGGCCAAGGGGCCTGGGTACTGAAACGGGTGCCTCCACCTGGAGGTCAAGGTTGTTAGTGGTCAAGCTAACCTGGGCACAGCCCTTCAGGACACTGTTACCCCCCTCTTTCCCTCCTAGTGGCCTGAGCAATATATAATAATCACTTTCACAATGACGCTTATTCACCATGCAATTACCCACAGTGTTTGCACTTACCACCAGGGCTGGTTCCTCTAGCTCAACCTTGGAGACGCCCTGTAAAACAAGGTTATGCACAGCATATAGCAGCAGTACAGTACAGTACTTTGGGCACAAACTGGAACCACAGTCAGGCTAAATGCAAAAACAGTTGGATCTGATTTATTCAGGGGACTTGAACAAGGGAGGGGCGTAATCAGGTTGATTTGCTTAAAGGCTATATCAATCAAACAGTCATGCATGCACTTCAGAGTCCCTACACAGTCACACATACTGGGTACCCAGGTAGGAGGAAGGTGGGCTAGCCAGGATCGTTGTCCAGGGTAGGCTGGCGTCGCAGCTGGTTGGGGCCCTGTGGTGGAAGAAAGCAACATGCACAACACACACTATTTGTAATCTGGAGCCGGAGGGCTCAGTTCATGACAGAAAAGACAACAAAGCAATCAGATGAAAACACTTTAGATTTAGCTGTTGTTGCAGGGAGCTACCCTGATGTCTACTCACAATACCTGATATAAGACACAGGCAGGACGAAATCAAGACTGCAGGTTGTTGAGCTGGAGTGCCAGGAGAAGCAGGGCCCACACGAATCACCAAGGCATTGTTCCTGTTCAAAGTGTTAAGCAGAGGGCTGATCCCCAGGCAGGTCTCTCATCGATGGCTTTCTCTGTGCAGTGGGTATTCTGGCTGGGCCAGTGTGGCAAGGTCCATGCCGAAGGGAGATGAATATGGATTCAGTCCGTTGGAGCTGGATACAGCCTCCAGCAAGCAGAACACAATTCAACACACAGTGGGTAACCAAATCATGACCCACTATCAGCACACAGCACATTTACATGTAAGAAGTTCTACTGTGCGAGGCAGATTGCTATCCAGTCACAATTACAGGGTCTCTGCACAAGCCGGGAGTTCAAAAGTGGCTGGAAATCCTGACTGACTGATCGCATTCAGCAAATCTTCGGTCTTCTTCAGGTTAAAGCCTGATCACACTTCTGTGGCGTATCTCACACTCACAATTCGGATTCAGTCCGAGTAAGCTCTATTTTCCCTCTCAGGGACAGCAGGCAGACAGGCAGGCCAAAACTAAGCCCATTCACAGTTCTTCTGCACGAATTACACGGGGGCTGCTGCATGAATCATTCAAGCTGTTACCACTTTCACTTCCCAGTTGAGACTGACTAGCTGCAAGCGGCCTGGGACTTTCCCCAGGATCTGAAAGGTTCGGTTGGCTGATATATCTGTGTCAGTCAGTTCAAGGGCTCCCCCTCCAGGTCTGTTTTGGTGCCAAAATGCAAAAACTACAATTCCTACAGAATGTTGCTCCCACAAGACCCCTGGGGGCATTTTAGAGTCCCCAAAGGTATTGATTGGTGCTGACTGGCAGTCCAGAACCAAAATGGTGGTGCAATACATAAGGTCCATGCTGCAAAGAAGGCAGGTTAGACAAACTACAGTATCATTACCTTTCTAACAGATAATCAGCAAACAGTTGCATCTTATAACAAAGCTCCCTTTGCGCAATCAGCGATGGCAGAACGGAGCGATTATCTGGCAGCCCGGGCGGGACTCGAACATAGAAACACTCAGCCCCCTTCCCAGATTAATTATGACTGCAATCTAGGCAGCTCTTAGAGACAGCACACGGAGGCTTTACAGGCACTCTCTGGCAACATATTTGAACTGCTGAAACGCAGGACACCAGCCTGGCAGTGAGCATTTAGGCCAGCTCAAGGAAGACTTTCAGGATCCCCATTTGTAGGGGAGGGGTTACACCATTGTGTTTTTTTTTTTTTTATTTTTCTGTAAACAGTCCAAAAGAACCAAACTAAAGAGAAAAAAAATCCAGTTTCAAAGGAAACGGGTAAATCATTAATGATAAAATTAGGGGTGGGGAATGGAAGTCTCACCTCACGGTGTAAGTACATTCCGTCCTAGAAACACTGATATTTACATCTGCCTGTTGTAGTGGATATGGAAGGAAGCTACAGCACCTTGTTTTCGAGGGAGGACAAATATTTCTTTCTTTTGCGTTACCGCAAATGAATGGAAATAACTGTTCTGTTTGTCTCGGGAGCTTCATGTGCTTATCTAAGACATCATTTCCATTGACTGTAATGGCAGTTGTGCACTCAGTGCGAGTAGTACAGAACAACATTTCTAACTAATGAGAGTCAGCTTACTGTCTACACTATGGTGGGTTCCACTGAGCATGCGCAGGGTTTGAAGGACTCCTCCCACCACCGAACCACATGTTCTGTGGTCTCTACCTGCAGTGCAGTGCTTTCAAATCTTTCTATCCATTTGTAGAAATGGGCCCCCCTTCTTAACAGCCATTGCTTGTGATGTTGGAAGTTTTGCAGCTTTTGCAAGAGGATTTTATTTGTTTTGCATTTTCCTTTGGCTCAGTCTGAGTCCCCACCATTTGCAGTTGGTAACGCAGTATGCTGTCGTCTAAATCTGTAGAAAATTGTCTGATAAGAGCGCTTAAGGGGAGACGGGGGCCAAGGAAGACATTGAGGATATCCACTTGATTAACCTCTTGGAGGTTTACTTGATCTAAATGCAGTGCAAAAAGGTGCCAGGATGTGTAGGTTTCCCAATAATACCAAGATTGGGGCTGTAGTCAACACGAAAGAGGTAAAAGGTAATTTTAAGGAAGAACTATGTCAGATAGAAGAATGGGCTCTTAACGCTAAATTTTAATATTAAGTAAATATACAGTGATGCACCCTGGAAATGAAAATCTGAAGTATCCACTGTATGGCACTGAACTCAAGAAATCCGTAATGGAGAAAGACTTGGGAGTATACATAACAAGTAAACTTAAGTTCAATAAAAAACTGCACTGAAGTAGCCAGGAAATGTTACAGGATTTTGGGATGCTTTGGGAGAAACATAAAAAGTAGGGACAGAGTGATCATTATGCCCTTGCATAAGACATTGGTGTGGTTACATGTGGAGTACTAAGGGCAGTTCTGGTCTCCCCAAAAAAAGGGTATTAGAACATTAGAGTGTGTCGAGTGTGTCAAGAGGTGAGTCAGTAGGATGGTTTCAGGAATGAGGGTAAATCATATGAGGAAAGAAGGTGGAAGCTTGATATGTACACATTAAAACAGAGACTGTAACGTGGTGACAGGTTCCTAGTATATAAAGCTTTTAATGACAGAGACCCATAGAATTGTCTGGGTCTTGATCATAAGGAGTCTCTGTATGAGAGAAGGGACAGAGAAAACAATTAAAAGGCTATTGAAGAGGGACATGAATCACTAAAAGAATTGTAACTGTGTGTACTAACTTGCCAGAATCAGTTGTGGGCATTGGAAAGATAGGCATCTTTTACTCAAATCTGGATAAACATTTTGAAAATAATAAAATCATTGGATACAACTGTTGAGAAATGATGAGCAAACTAATGGGCACAAGCCTGTTGCTCCCATTTTCCTGTGAATCTTCATGTCAAGCAGCTGGACCCACAAAAAAAAACTGTGGAGCACTACTGTCCGTTTTTACTCTCCCTGCAGTTGAACACGGGCAGTCCTTCCTAGTCTTCCGTTGTCCTTGTGGAATCAAGGTACGCAAGCCACAATGACTTTTCACCATCCTGGCTTGGTAAGGGCCCAAAGAAGTATCAGAAGTGCTCGTCCGAAGCATTCTGTTGCTCGACTTGCTCACAGGGATTTACTGATCTCATTTGATGCTGGGTGTCCCAAAGGAACAGAAGGATGACCTGATGTACACACAGTCACACCATGAGTAACCATGTCTCGGATCTTAAGCCTTAACCTGGGAATCCAGCAATCAATCCCAGTAATTTTTAAGGTGCCCTTCCAGGCTTGTCTGCTCACCCTTATGCAGTCGGTGAGCAAGCGAGTAGCAGATACAACACAGCAGCAGTTGACCACATTACATTTCCAGTTAATCCGTATACTGTACTTGAATTAGGCAAAATGTGCGCTGTTCTCTTTGTGCAGGTCATGACCCTTGCAGATTCAGGTTTATTTATTTATTTTTGGCAAACTAAGTCAGTAGCTCATTTCAGTATTTGAGTGTTGTCATGATAAATATGTACACCACCGTAGTAAGGTCCTGTGGTGGAAGTATTAAATGCTGTATGTTATTATTATCTAAATGATGGAAGCCATTTTTCATCCTGACAACCAATTCTCCAGAGTCGAACTGTGATCAAGGAAAACTCCAAAAGCTGTTGATGACCGTGACCATCTTCAGAGCCCTCACATCAATAAATCTAATCCCTGTAGAGCTGACTTTATTGTCCGAGACCCTGATGAAGCAAAACCTCCATCTTCTCTGTTTTGAGTTGAAGCCAAGTTTGGCCCATCCACTGATGAATTTCGGTCAGGCAGGTCACTATATTTCAGATATACTGACTGCATCAGGCAGGTCACCATGTTAAAGACTGACTGACTGCAGTTAGAGGGGCACAGAGATTGTAGCTGAGAATGATTGCCATGGAAATGTAACTATTTCAGTCATGTTTTCATTCCACTAATCTCTCCTGGGGCATCATGCTTATGTTTCTATTGAGTAACATCAGGTCCAGAACTGATTCCCTGAGGAGTACCACTGTTAGTCACATACAGTGAAAAGGAAAATGACTACATTCACTCACTGAGTTCTTTCTAGGAGGAAAGACCAGTACCATTGCAAAAATGTTCTGAATGGACCACCATGAATCTCTGGGTGATCAATAAAGACTTGGTGATCAACTGTATAAAATGTTGCTGAGAGTTTGAGTAGATATTGCTTGAATCATATATGAGGTATTTTGAACACACCAAAAATTGTGGGTGGAACACTTATTTCCAGCAGTTGGTACCATGTTCTGTTTTGAATTCTGGACCTTAACAAAAATTAGTTTCCGTGTGTGTAAGAGAATAATGCAGCTGTATTTAGTCTAAGGTTGTATGTAAGTAGCTGCATGGACATTTACCCTTGTCATACCCAAGTCAATGGTCATATTGCCATTCTAATGTAGTCTCAGTGTTGTGACCCTCTGTGAAACGTGATTGGGATTTTTTTTATTTTTCAAAGATGTTGAAATGGTCACGGTACCTCTGAAACTGTTCAGTGGCAACACTCCCCAATACGTTTGTCAAAAATGGTAAACTAAAGACACAGCAGCAGTTCCCAAGGACGTTAAGGTCAAGTGAGGATTTCTTGATTAGCGACTGTACCACTGTTTATAAAGTGGACATTGGCAGTCCTGTGGATCACTGGAACCGTGGTCTCCTAGCAGTTCTTAATAGGTCAGGTGGGACCATGGCTCAGCATGCAGAAAAAATGGGTGCATTCTGGGTATCCGCCTGCGAAGACTCAGCTGTGGATCTGACTCAAACTCTGTCCTGCGACCAAACCGCTTCTCTTACTGGGAGAGCTTTATAAGAAGGATCCAAGCTAATGTTATCAGTAAGCCGTACACACCAGGTTTGGTGGGTCTTGTCACTGAAGAACTCCAGAAATGCCTCGTATTTGGCTTGTGATGCAATATCCCTGGGATGGCGACAGTTTCAGTGAAGTAGACGACCAGCCATCCAGAGCAGAGCTACCAGTTGTTTTTTGCTTTTCTGAAGAAATGAGAAATTAACTGGTTTGCGCTCCGATGCATAGATGTTTGTTTATAGACAGAAAAGGGAAGTGGGCACATTCAGTGAATGCCACATATATTCATTGCACGATGCAGACTTCACAGGTGTTGCATGCAGGGAAGGGGAAATTGTTTAACCAGGAAAGGCACACTAAGCTGAAGCTTGTTTCCAGGTGCGACCTTGGAGCACAAGGAAGTTAAGTGACTTGCTCAGGGTCACACAGTATGCAGGTGGGGGCTCTGGGATTCAAACCCTGGTCTCCAGGTTTGCAGCTCAGTGCCCTAAACCACAGCGCTATACTGACTCCTAAAAGGCCCTGAGGTCCATCAAGCTTGCCTGTTTCCTAGGCTCATGCCAGTCTAGTGCTGGTTAAATAGAGAGGCAGGAAAACCTGATATGTTGGTCAGACGTGCTCTTGAAACTATCATAGATCAACTGGAGTGGAACTAGAGTGATTTTCCTTTTCTTTTCTTTTCCTTGCCTAGCAGAAAAAGAACTCTGCCTGGTTTGTGGTTGTACTGCTGATCTGGTGCCGAGTTGCTTTTTCCTGCATCAGAATGCAGCCCTTGCAGCTCGTGTGAACATTTAAAGTGCGACACACAATCACCTGATCTTGGGCAGAGAGACTGATCAAATCACTCCCCAGTTCCACCCCTAAAAGGAGCTGCTCTGGCTGGTATGAGTACCACATCATAAATGTGCCCTTTCTGGTTTACAAGTACCAGAATACAGCCATATATTGAGTTTGCTGCTGTTATTCCTTCTAGGAAACTGCAAGGAAAACTGTTGAAGGGGGGTCATTAATTGTGGTGATAAAATATGTAAGTGCCAAAACAGCCTTGGAGACTTTAAAAAAAAAAAAAAAAAAGGAGGCCACCGTTCCTGTAAGTTCCTGGAAGAAACACAAAGAGAGCGTACACCCATCACTGTGTAGCACCCCAGTGGCTGGTTCAGTGACTGCTTACACACAACCCTCGTGGCTGTGCTGTGGTGTAGTCGCAGTGATATATTTATTTATTTAGAATTTCTGCATGCTGGGATATCTTAATTTAGGCTACAGCCTAGTTTCCTGGGGGGACAGTTGCAGCAGCAGATATGATTAACAGAAGCATGATACACTAAAATATGTACAGCCTGGGATATTATAAATGACAGACTGTGGTATAAATATAGAATATACATATTTACAGAGTTTAGGTTTGCACAGTATTTAATGAGCAGTACAGAAAGAATACATGGTTAGGCAGATGATACAGGTGGGGTGGGGGTGGGACAGCTGCAGGGAATGTAGAAATGTTAGAATATGTCATTAATAAAGGCACTGCTGCCTGGAGCTTCTTTGGCACATGTGGGTAGGGGATTCCAGGTAGTTGGAGTGGTTGCAGCAAAGGATTTTGAACCAGTGGGCCTCTGAATATTTTGCACTTGGAGGAGGCCCTTTTACGCCCTCTTTTGTCACTGGTACCTGGGCCACCCTCGTTGCCACTTGCCTTGGGTTTTCCTGGGGCCATCACAGTACCTTGGTTTTTCTTCCCAAGTGGGGTTAAGGGTGGGGTACCCCTCAACAGGATCTGCATTTTGGCCCTCCTATTGGGACAGCTAGCATAAAGGGTGGGGCTGGATATACAGAATCTACTAGTCCCTAGTGCCAGGGCTCATTTCTGTCTTGTCCCCCTCCCCCGTCCCAAGGAGGTGAATGGTGTGGCGTCATGACTGGCATGCACCATGCACGTCAGCACATCAATGCCCGCTTCTGCCTCCAACTGTGTTCCTCCCAGTTACACTGCCACCTCTGGTCACCCAGGTGGAGTGTTGTGGTGGAGGAGACTACCTCTCCCTCCTCCCCGGAGGAGGACTGCTTCCTCTGGGAGGCTCAAGCCTCCTCTCTCTGACTGGCCTCCAACAGCCCAAGACTGCTCTGATCCTGGGTCGCTGGTGTTGCGAGCAGTAGCACTAGGAGGCTCTTATTTTGAGATCTCAGTATATGGTTGGGTGTTTATAGGAAACTGCAGAGATAGTTGGGCTTTAGTTCATGTAGGCATTTATAAATCCACATAACCCATCTCCACTCTCGCCTCTTATCTGGCGCTAGGAGACTAAGGTTAGTGTAGACAAGACAGTGATGCATGGTTTTGCTTAATCATCGATATCTCTGGACTGTTGTGAGCTACGGGTATGCCCAATACCTCATTTAAAATAACTTATTGGGGGCTTTCAAACTGTGATAGGTGAAGTTCATGAATGTTCCCCTAAAACCATCAGTGGCCTGCCGGGGTCAGATAGGACTCGAACCATGAAACTATCTGTGGTGTGGGCCCAGTGATAGAAGCTTGCCAAGGAGGGTTGTCATGGTTCAAGGTATCAAAGCCCTTGGTCAAATCTATGAATAACTGCACCTGATTGGAGGCCAGAATGGGGATGTGGTGCAGATAATAGGTTATTGGTAACTTTCAACAGTGCAGTGGAGGTGGAGAGATTTGGGCGGAAGCCTGATTGTGCTTCTCTGAGCAAGCTGTAATAATGAAGTATGTGGTCCAGGTGCTTGTGTACATACCTTTCCAGGGGTGTACTGAGGACCATAGGACATATCTGATAAGGGAGTAAGGGACGGACGGGGGAAACTGGTTAAACATTAGATGATTGCCTCATTAGAATGAAGAACGTTATACAAATTTTACAATGTTTTTTTTTTTTCTCTTTCTCTGAGACTCATTACTTGTGCTGGGATTTTACTGTTCCTGCACCTGTTGTTGTCATAGTTGTTGTTGTTGCTGTCTCACTCCTTGCTGCATCCCCTCCCTCAGGTCACACGTGGAAACGAGCTTCGGCTCACTGTGCGTGTCCCGGTCACCACATTTTAAATGATTAAATAAATATAAAATAACTGGAAATACCCGGTTCAGATGCCCAAAGGGAGAAAAATATTTACCAGCGGAGACCTCCATGGACACTAGAAATATAACATTTTTATATTTTGTTCCTGAATTAGTTTTTGTACTACCCTCCTAAACCTCCCGGCTAACTTGTGACTGAAGTCCTTCCATGTCATGTGTCATTATATTTGCAATGGGCCAGAAGCTCTTTCCTGGGTATTCCTAAAAACTTAGGGTAAAATTCAAATACTGACACTGTAGTGTATCCAGAGGGGAGTGTTGCACTCCAAAGGTACGGTTAAACCAAGGTCCCCTCTGTCTGTTCTGGTTGTTGTTCGGGTGGACGTTTATTTTATTTTTTTATTTTTTATTTAGTTTTTGTTGTCCGGGTAACTGCACTAGACAAATCCTGTCCATTTTCAGTCATGACCCGGGGGAGGGGGATACAGATGAATGGCAGCTGACCTTGAACCAGATTAAGCTGTTGACGTTAGAGATCCCGCGGCACTTCTCAAAAAAATTAAGGGAATTTCCCTGGTGTTCTAGTGAAATTTCCACCATTCACTAAAATACCACCAACAGCTTAGCAACCTTTCAGTATATCAGTTTGCATCTGTATCCCCCCACCTCCCCCGGGACTGCCAGAGGGGGTCCGCAGGACACCTGAGCGGACTCCTCTGCTTGGTGGAACACACCAGAACTGCGGAGCTTGAGGCTCCAGGAAGGCTTTAGGCAGGAGTCAGTCAGGAGCAAGACCGCTCCTCCAGGGAGTCAACTGGAGGTGAGGACCAGCAGGGACAGGAAGAGCGGGGGGTTTAAAACCCCCACTGCAGTCTCATGGTCCCTTCAGGAGGGCCTAAGCTAGAAATCGCCATAAGGGGTCCATGGGACACATCAGTGGGGCCCTTCTGCCTGGTGGAACACACCAGAACTGTGGACCTTGAAACTCCAGGAAGGTTCCAGGCAGGAGCCAATCAGGAGCAAGACCGCGCCTCTGGCCCTCCAGGGAGCCAGTGGGAGGTGAGGACCAGCGGGGACAGGTAGCTTCCTGCTACTGTAAGAGGACTAGGCCTCCAAGTGGTCCCTGCATGAAGGACCAGCTTGCAAAGGATGTGTCAGTCTGGCCAATGAGGCAGCCAGCCACTGTGCTCCCTTGCCAACCCATGGGGACCCCTACCCAGGTAAGCCTGTTGGGGGCTGCATTATAGGTTGGCTGTACTTAGGAGGCCAGCTGAGCGTGTCACTGGGCATAGGGGCTTGCTGTTGTTTTTTCTTGTCTTTATTATGGTGGTGTTTGTTCTTATCTGATACAAGGTATCAGTGTGTTTATGGGTAGTAGGGAGTGTAGGTAAACTTGCTAGGTACTAGGGTGTTTCAGGGATCAGCGGCCTATTGTTAAATAGTTGCTAGATATAGTAGGTGTAGGGACTTGCCCTAAAAAGCTTGCTAGATATTAGTGAGCCTCAGGGTTTAAGGGCATATGTTTACCGGGATGGTAGTAGGATAGCCCGACTGGGACTGGGACAAAAAAGGAAGGAAGGACTAGGAGAATGGGGAAAAGGAAATGTGGGGAGTGGTGCAGTGGTTGTGGGGCAGCAGCCTATGTGGAGACCTTGTGGAGGCTGTGATGCTGTCCCATTTGCATGCGCCTCTCTGGGTGGAGGGAACAGGTCTCAAGGCTTCAGGCAGTACTGGCAGAGTCGAGAGAATGTTGCAAGACTCAAAGTTGCATTGGCAAGGAGTCGGGGGTGGGGGGGACCATCTCTTCCACCCAGGGACCACCTAGCCAGACACCACTACCTCAAAGGTTGCCAGAAAGAAGAAGTGGTTGGACTCAAGGAGGGCAGGGGTGGTAGGATCGGGATGGCTGAGAGGAGTGGGTAACAGGTACACGGCACATCCTCTTCCACTAAGAAACTCCTATGCCATTCTGGAGGAGTGGAACTGTCATGAAAGGGCACCCGAAGTGGTGGATGGAGAAGATGTGGGGGACCGCCCAAATAGAGTCCCCAGGCGGGGAGAAGGAGACCCTCAGAGAAGGAAGAAGCAACTTTCTAATGGGGGACTCAATAGTCAGGGAGATAGAGCTGGGAGAAGGAAAGGGGGATAGACAGGGAGGTTAAGTGACTACCTGGCACATCGGCTTGGAAGGACGGAAGCATATCCAGTGGATCGCGAGGGCTATAGAAAAGAAGGGGAGCTGGATGTCATTGTCCACCTGGGGATGAAGGACCTCACTCTGGAAGGGACGGGGCACTGCAGGAGCAGTTTGGGGAGCTGGGGAAGGGTCTTAGGCAGGTAGCATGCACTGTAGCCTTTATGGAAGTGCTGCCTGTCTACAACATGGGAAGGAGAGGGAGCTCCGCACTAAGGCGGAATGTGTAAAGAAGGTGACAAAAAAGGAATAAACACAAACGCCCCATTTATTTCTCAGATCAAGTGAAATCAGCCATTAGGGCCAAGAGGGAGGCCTTCCACAACTTCAAACGGAAGACGAGAAACGATCTATGGGAAGAGTATGTACAGAAGAACAAGGCGGCTAAATCGGTAGTGAGGCAAGCAAAGGCGACAGTGGAACTTCAGAGAGCAAATGGAGTCAAGGAGGGAAACAATCAATTCTTCGGGTATTTACAAGAAAAGAGAAAGAAAGGGGGAGGGGCAGTTAGACTGAAGGACGGGGACAGGATAGTGGAAGATGACAGAAGGCCACTGTTCTGAACAAATACTTCTGTTCGGTGTTCACTAAAGAACACAGTGACCCAATGCCTGACAGTGGCATTTACAGCACAACAAGGGTGTCCCACAAGTGGAAACTCTAATTATTACCCAGGCAGGGTTAGGGAGATTCTTGAGCGTTTAAAACATTACAAATCTTTTGGTCTGCATGGAATACATCCAAGGATATTAAAGAAGTTGGCAGGTGATTTAGCAGACCTCTTGGTGCACCTGTTTAACTGTTCACTTCAGACGGGAGTTGTGTTGAAGTGCCCCCTGCATGGGGTGGTAGCAGGGAGGAAGTCAATAACTATAGACTGGTCAGCCTCACATGAGTGTTAGGAAAATGAATGGAGGCCCTGATCAAGCAAGTCCTAGTGGAATACCTTGGTAAGAATGGCCTATAGGATGACAAACAGCATGGTTTTGTGGTGGGCAGGTCATGCCAAACGAACCTCATAACGTTCTTTGATTGGGTGACTAGGGAAATGAATAAGGGCCATCCAGTGTACCTCCTCTATTTTGACTTCAGCAAAGCCTTTGATTCCGTGCCACATAACTGCTGCTGAGGAAACTAGAGGATCTGGGCATAGCAAGCTGCATTATTAAGTGGGTGGGTAACTGGCTGGGGGCAGGAAGCAGAGAGTAGTAGTCAATGAGGAGAGGTCAGATGGGGTGGGTGACGAGTGGGGTCCTACAGGCCTCGGTTTTAGGACCAGTCCTGTTTAATGTGTTCAGCGACATAGGAGTAGGTTTCCAGGGCAAACTTGACACGGTTTGCAGATGACACTAAGCTAGGGGGTAGAATGGACAGCGAAGAAGCAGTTGGGAACCTACAAAAAGATCTGAAGATGTTAGAAAAATGGTCTAGTATCTGGCAGCTGAAATTTAATGCCAAGAAGTGTAAGGTGATGCATCTAGGCAAGAATAACCCGAGAACTACCTATTGGCTCAACAGGGTCAAACTCAGTGCCTCACAAGAGGAGACAGATCTAGGAGTTCTCATATGTGACACCTCAAAACAAGCCAACCATTGCAATGCAGTATATAGTAGGGCCGACAAAATAGAGAGGATGTGACAGTAGGCATCGGGAGGTGATTCTGCCTCTGTACAAATCTCTGGTGAGACCCCACCTGGAATACTGATTCCAGTTTTGGAGCCCACGCCTTTAAAAGGACAGGGACAGGCTAAAAACTGTACAGAGAAAGATGACCAAAATGACCAGGGGCTCCTGTAGAAAGGACAGCTGGAGACCTTAAGTGTGTACTTGCTAGAAACAAGGAGGGAAAGAGGGGATATGATAGAATCCTTCACATACATGAGGGGATTAAATGCAGTGCCCTACTCTGAACTATTCACCAAGGCTTTTTGCTCAAATATGAGGGGGCATGGATGGAAGCTGAGGGGTAGGAATTTCAAAAGGGATCTTGGGAAACAATATTTCTCAGAAAGGATAATAGAGCCATGGAACAGGCTGCCTGTAGATGTGGTAGAAGCGAAGTCCGTGTCTGCATTCAGAAGGGGTTGGGATAAAGAGTTTGCTCAAATTAAATCCGTGGGTAAAAGCATGGGCTAGGTCCCGAGAGCTCCTAGGTTCTCTGGAACTTTAAGGGCAGACTAGATGGACCTGTGGTCTCTTTCTGCCATCACCTTTCTATGTTTGTAAGGTCTTCAACTCAAGGTTGAAAGAATGGTGCTGAGAGGAGGGGTATGGCTACATTGGGGACTGGGGCTCCACCTGGAGGGATCAGAGCTTGTACCGAGGAGATGGCCTGCATCCATCCCGGAAGGGAGCGGCAGTCCTCAGTAGACGGTTTAAATGTTACTTCGGTAGGCATTTAAACTAGTCAAAGAGGGTGGTGGAAGGCAAAGGAGTGGCAGAAACTGCTCCCCCCCCCCCGGCTGTGATGGAGCGTAGAGAATTTCTGGGGGAAAGGATTCCCACCAAAATGAAGGACAACCAAGGGTGCAAGGGGTCAGCATGGGAGGAAGGGGGGAAGAGAAGCAAGCAGAATGCAAAAGAGAATATGGGGGAACAACTAGACAACATGAGAAGGGACAAGAGTAGGATTAATAAAACCTAGACAGCCATGTGTACCAGTGCTAGAAGTCTGGGTAACAAGATATCAGACCTAGAGGCCCCATAGCTGAGGCAGGCCTGGATAATGTGGCCATCACTGAAACACGGTGCACAAACAACCATGACTGGGAAATGGTCATACCTGCCTGCAGAGTGTTTAGAAGGGACAAGGTAGCCGGCCCTGTGGTGCTGAGGGTTGAGATGCTAGACACCACACCTTGCACTACACCGGTGACCTGGGTTCTGAAACTACCTCGGGTCGTCGGGGTGCCGGCGTGGGGGGGGGGGCGGAGCAGGATTAAGCATGCCAATGGTCAGCTCTCCTCTCCTCTCCCGAGGGTGGTGAGGGTGGGTTGGCACCCCCCCCCCGTAGTTCCTCTCCCACCGGGTGGAGGTCCAGTGGGTAGCATCGGCAGAGAGGGGGAGGCAAGCAGTCACAGGATGTGGAAGCGGCTGACCTGGCGCCACAGGGTGCGTAGCGTGCCTCCACACACTCGCACGGCCGTGTGCCGGGGCCTTTGGGGGGGGGGGTTAGAGGAGAAAACCTGAAAAAATACCTATGTGTCCCCTTCGCCATATGGCGGCAGGAGGAGGTGACGGGGACCAAATAGCTATTTAAAAAAAAAAAAGGGACAGAGTAGGAAGGAAAGGTGGGGGAGTGGTGCTACGTTAAGGAAAATGTCAGAGTGATGGAGGTGTAGGGAAGGACGGGGGTCGAGGTGTTATGGGTCAACCTCGAGTCTGGAAATGGAGCCACCATTCGCATGGGAGTGGTATCCAGGCCTCTGATACAGGGAGAGGAAATAGACAAAGAGATGTTGGAAGGCATAGGCAAAATGGCCAAGAAGGGGGAGGTGGTGCTGGTGAAGGACTTCAGTCTGCCAGATGTAGAGTGGAGCCTACCTGCTGCAGTATCAGCTAGGAGCAGACACATCTTGGACTCCATGCTGGGGGCATTTCTCAAGCAGCTGGTCAATGAACCCACTCTGGGTGGGGGACAATACTGGACCTGGTACTTACAAATGGGGACAGTGTGGTGGATGTCAGAGAGGGGAGTCATCTGGGTACCAGTGACCATCGCACAGTATGGTTTAATATAAGAACAACAGCAGAATCCAGTTGTATCAGGGCAAGGGTCCTGGATTTCAGGGCTGACTTTACAAAGATGGGGAATGCATCCAAAACGACCTGTTTGGAGGGGGGGGGAATGTTGACAGGGTGGAGGGGAAAATGGGCCAGAATAAGAGAGAGCATAGTAGCTGGTGTGGAGAGCAGAAGCATCCATGCCTAAGCTGCCGCCATGCCAGTGTCCCAGGTTCGGTGATGGACTCAATTTGCCTGGGGCTGGCCAGGAAGAGGAGGAGGAGTATTGAGCATCTGGAGGATGGCTCTCCTCCCCTGGAAGGGAAGGTTGTGGGTTGGTCTGACCCCTGGCGGAGACTCGGGGCAATCAGTGCACCCGGGGCTGGAGGGCCGGCAGATGTCAACACCTTACACATGGTATTGTGCATAATGTGTCTCTGTCAGGACTGCACATCCATC
Organism: Neoceratodus forsteri; assembly: GCA_016271365.2. Taxonomy (NCBI): domain Eukaryota; kingdom Metazoa; phylum Chordata; order Ceratodontiformes; family Ceratodontidae; genus Neoceratodus; species Neoceratodus forsteri. The sequence goes on from CM028134.1 coordinate 185,457,577, forward strand.
CCTCCCTACAAGAAAGAGGAAAATGGCTGGGTGTGTCACAGATGACACTGTCCCTCTCGCAGACTCCACACCGGAATCCAGGACTCTCTCCCACACCGGATCCGTTTCATTGGTGGGTGGTACCTGCCGTTGTACCCTTCCACGGGCGCTAAGCCATGGGGAAGTTTGTGCTGAGGGCCCACAGTGAATCTGTATCGTCAGCAGCATGGTGCCCCCCCCATCAAACCCTGCCATGGGCGGGGGACGTAAGCCATGGAGGACGCTTGGGAGACGGTAAGTCCCTGGATGCCGGGTGACTGGGCTGGGGAGGTCACTGGAGGGCTAGGCAGCAGTGTGGTGGGGAACATAAGCAAATTAACAAAAAAAAGCATAGTCACTGGAGGGCTAGGCAGCAGTGCAGAGGGAAACATAAGCAAATTAACAAAAAAAAGCACAGTAAAGGCAATGAACTTGTACAACAGGCAAATAACTAGAAAGAGGAGGAGACCATTATGGTTTTTGAGGGAAGTGGCAGAAAATGTAAGAGCAAGCCGGCCTGCAAGTGCAGGTGTTGGATTTCCGTCTGCGATGTGGATATGGACTCGGAGTGTCTGAGGTCTGGCTGGGGGGGGGGTGGGAGTGACTGGCTCATGATTCACCCTTTGTGGAGGCTGGGGGGGATACAGCTGCTGGAACCAAGTTGTCAGGGAGGCGTGATGGATGTCGTGCATCAAGCATTACGTCATTGCACAGCACACCTCCCGGGGAGCTCACTGTTCACTGAAAAATTGCTGCCAGCTCCATTTGACACCCCATTTCTCTGGCTCTGCGCTGCCCTCTGTGACGCTTGGCCGGCGACTGAGCAACAAGTTTCAGTCGGTGTGGTCTGGTCCCATGGCCTAACCCTGCGGGGTAAGCCTGGAAGGTCTTCCCAGTGGTGTTCCCACTGGGATCCTTTGACTAGTCCTCCGTGGGGGCCGTGCCATCTGAGAGCCCTGCCCAGAAGGGGTAAGCCTGGTTAGATCGCCACTTCAGGTAAGTCCCATTGTGGGCGGAGGTTGGGGAGCCAGTGGCTGAGCCTTCAGAGCTCTGGCACTGTGACAAAGAAGCACAGTAAATTGAAAAAAAAGAAGGAAAAGGTAAGAGCAAAAACTGTGGCACTCAAAAGTGTGAGGAGGACAGAGTAGTGTATCTGGGGAAATGGAGGGAGGCAGGCAAGGCAGTAAGACGTGCAAAAGCACAAGCTGAGGAAAGAATAGCCCAAACAGCATCAAAGGGGGACAAGATATTTTTCAGGTATATCCACGAGAAAAGGAAGTCCAAGGGAAGGATTGCACGGTTAATAAAGGAGGCAGGGAGCTATACTGAGGAGGACCAAGAAAAGGCAAGTATCTTAAAGGTGACCTGCAAAATAGCGATGCAGCCCCCTCCTGTCCTCATATACCTTGCAAGACTGTTGCGGGAGTCCAGGGCTGTGATCACCATGATTTTTCATCAGCAGGTTTAATTTTAACAAAGCGCTGAAACTTTCGGACAAACGCGGAAGTGCGGCGGGGACCTGACTGAGCGGGCGCAAGTGTTCATGGGTATTACATCCATTTAGTGACGTCGCTCCCACCACTATTATTATAAGCGCAGCATTGGCGGTGGTTTATTATGGTGATTTTTATCGCTTCCCCAGGGGTCTTGACACCCCAAATATTACTTACTGCAACAGCCTGTCCAGGTGAGAAGTAGACACCAGTCCCTTTTCTGAGGAGAGGGTCAGGAAAGCACTCTCTAAACCGAGGGTGGATAAAGCCTTGGGACCAGACTGGGTGTATCCAAGAGTGGTCAGTGAACTCGGGGTGGTGCTAGCTGCATCCCGGACAAACTTGTTTAACAGTTCACTGGAGACTGGCGTGGTCCCAGAGGACTGGAGATGGTTGGACGTAGTGCCACTTCACAAAAGTGGTAGCAGGAAGTAGGCGTGAAATTACAGGCCTGTCAGCCTGACAATCTGTAGGAGGGAAACTGTTGGAAACACTACTAAAGGAAAGAATCATGGAACACCTGGAATCCAGTGGACTGCAGGATCCAAGGCAGCATGGTTTTTACGGAGGGGAGGTCATGCCAAACAAATCTAATAGATTTTTTTGACTGGGTAACCAGGGCATTGGATCGGGGGGATGTGGCCTACTTGGACTTCAGCAAGGCCTTTCTCACCGTTCCACATAGGAGGCTGGTAAACAAGTTGGGTAGCATGGGGGGTGGATAATAAGGTGGTAACCTGGGTAAGAAATTGGTTAGGGCAGTGGTGGCCAATATGTGGATATAGACCCACTGGTGTATCTCAAGAGATTTTTGGTGGATCCTGGGGCAAAGGTTGCATTTTCGAATTAATGAAGATCCTTAGAGCTGATGAGCACAACTGTTGTAGTTTTTGTTCACTTTATTGTTGGTGGATCTTGGAGCTTCTTGAGATCCACCAAAATGGATCCCCCAATACAAGGTGTACTGGCCACCACTGGGTTAGGGGATAGGAGGCAGTGGGTGGTGGTAAATGGAGTTCGCTCTGAGGAGGGGAGAGTGACCCGCGGGGTACCACAGGGTACAGTACTGGGGCCAGTCCTCTTTAATGCCATCACTAGTGACGTAGCAGAGGAACTGGAAGGGAAGGGAAGGTCTGCCTCTTTGCGGATGACACCAAAATCTACAGCAGGATGGACACTCCGGACAGGGTGCAAAGGATGGAAAGAGACATGAAATGACTGAAGGAGTGGTCAAAAGTTTGGCAGTAAAGGTTTAATGGAAGAAAGTACAAAATAATGCACTTGAGTCACAGAAACCTGGGGTTGCAGTACAAAATGGGGGGCAGAGATACTAGCAGCGACCAAACAGGAAAGAGATCTGGGATAATCATATATTTTTTTTTTTTTATTTAGTTGTTTAACCAGGTATAGCACACTAAGCTGAAAGCTTTTTTACAGGAGCGACCTGGGAGCACAAGGAGGTTAAGTGACTTGCTCAGGGTCACACAGTATGCAAGTGGAAGCTGTGGGATTCAAACCCAGGTCTGGTCTGCTGGATGTCACCAGATTTGCAGCTCAGAGCCTTAGACCACTGCGCTATACTGTCTCTCTGTTGGATTACTTGAAAGTGGCAGACAGTGTAACAAAGTGATCGGGAGAGCTCATGGGATGCTGGGATGTATAGGTAGGGGTATTACCAGCAGGAAGAGGGAAGTGGTGATCTTACTTAGAGAGGGCTCTTGCAGTAGATAATTACAGATAGGACTGTAGCCAGCAGGCACCAGGACCCCACGGAAAAATTTCTAGCTAGCAGTCTCTGGTGGAGGACCGCCCACACGTCAGGTGACTGTCAGTATAAAGGGGTGGTTCCCCATGCCCGCCTTCCAGTTCTTTCCCGCCGTTAGCTCGTGCAGCACCTTGCGGTTAAGTTCACTGCTTCGCAGTCGAGCGTCTGTAGTTTTACCGCCTATTTTCAGGTCCAGGCTCGAACAATCACTTCATGTCAGTGTGCTCGAGCTTTGGGCCGTGCTGTATGCCCTTCAAGCTCTGCGTCTGCTCCCCAGGCATCTGGCTGTCCAGACGGACAACATGTGTGTAGACTGGTACATCAACAAACAGCGAGGAACTCGTCCCTACCCTCTCTGCAGGGAAGTGATGTGAGTTTGGGATTGGGCAGTGCAGCACAACTTTCACCTCACGGCAGTTCACGTCGCCGGGGTCGAGAACACTTTGGCAGACCACCTCAGTCGATCGTCTGCTCACGAGTGGGAACTGGATCAGGGGGTGGCAGACTATATCTTCCTATGCCGGGGAACACCACAGGTAGACCTGTTTGCGTCACCCCACAACACAAAACTTCTTGCCTTCTGCTCTCTCGCTCCAGGGCATGGCATTTTTTTGGAGAGACGCTCTGTCTCTAGACTGGAGGGGTAGATTCATCTATACCTTTCCCCCGATCCCCTTGATTCCGAGGGTCTTACAGAAACTCGGCTCAGAAGGAGCTCACATGATCCTAATCGCTCCTTTCTGGCCCAGGCAAGTTTGGTTCTCTCTTCTGCAACAGTATTCAGAGGAACCTCCTCTTACTCTGTCACAGCTTTTGCTGACCCATGATCAGGTGACCCTGGTCCATCCAGGCCTCAAGTCCCTTCAGTTGCACGCATGGCTCCTGGCAGACGTAGCTCAAGCCCGAGTCAGGGTTTCCTCGCTGGTGGCTGAGATTCTGGTGAAGGCCAGAGAGCCCTGCACTAGATCTACCTATGCCATGAAATGGAAATGGTTCTCTATTTGGGCCGCCTCCAAAGATTTCGGGCCCTTCTCTTGCTCAGTTGGGCGGCTTCTGGACTACTTGCGCCATCTCTTTTATCTGGGTCTCAGTCATTCCTCTCTGAAGGTTCACATGGCGGCCATCTTCGCTTACCATGTTCCTTTTGGAGACGGAACCTTTGCGCAGTTGGAAGTCTCTTAAGACTTTTCTGAGAGGAGTTCTCCACTTGAGACCCCCTATTCGCGTTCCTGCCCCTCCTTGGGATTTGAATTTTATTCTTGAGAAGCTTACTCTACCTCCTTTCGAGCCAGCAGCCTCAGCAGACCTAAAGTTCCTTTCACGGAAGACTCTCTTCCTAGTGGCCATTACCTCTGCTGGAAGGATTGCCGAGCTCCAGGCCGACATGTGCAAAATTCCGTATTTGATTTTCCACAAGGAACGTGTAGCTCTGTCTACCAACCCTAAGTTTCTCCCCAAGGTGGTAGGGGAATCTACGCTGAATCAATCCATTGAGTTGCCTGCTTTCTTTACGTAGCACTCCAATCAAGGGGAGTACCTCTTGCATACTTTGGATGTTCACTGAATTCTGAGATACTACACCACCAGGACGAAGGATCTCAGAAAGACTGATCAACTGTTTGTCTCTTTCACTCGTAAAAGAGAAGGCAATGCTGTTTCCAAGCAATGCCTATCTAAATGGTTGGCTCATTGTATCACTTTCTGTTACGACAAGTAGGGGTCAAGTCAGAGGCCACTCCACCAGAGGGGTCACTGCCTCTGCTGCTTGTTTCAAGAATGTGTCAGCGGCAGACATATGTGCAGCCGTAACTTGGACTTCTGTCCATACCTTTACAAAACATTACAGTTTGGACATTGCCTCTCGCTGTAGAGCTGGCTTCCGGTTGGCTGTTCTGTAAGGTCTTCTTAATTAAGACCTTCACAGTCAGAGGGTCTACATTTGGGTAGTTTCCTCCTCCTATTTGCTTCTTCTTGTTCCAGACTGCTTGGGACTCAGTCCTATCTGTAATTACCTACTGCAAGAGCCCTCTCGAAGTAAGATAGTACAGTTACGTAAGAACTTACCGTAACAGTAGATCTTCAAGAGAGGCTCTTGCAGTAGGCAATACCTTCCCACCCTCCATCCCCCTAAGCTTTTTCAGCTCCTTTTCCAGGGAAGGAAACATCCGCTTCTCTCTCGTCTTGCCTTTTTGGCCTTTGGCGGGAAAGAACTGGAAGGCAGGCATGGGGACTGCCCCTTTATACTGACGTTGGTCACCTGATGTGGGGGTGGTCCCCCACCAGAGACTGTTAGCTAGAAATTTTTCCATGGGGTTCTGGCGCCTGCCAGCTTCAATCCCATCTGTAATTACCTACTGCAAGAGCCTCTCTCGAAGATCTACTGTTATGGTAAGTTCTTACGTAACTGTACTTTGCCACTATATAGGGCTTTAGTAAGACCGCTCCTGGAGTACTATGTCCAGTTTTGGAGGCCACATCTCAAGAAAGACATAGACAAGTTGGAGGCTGTCCAAAGAAGGGCTACCTAGATGATACAGGGTCTACATCAAATGTCCTGTGAGGAGAGGCTAAAGGAACTAAACATGTACACGGGGGATAAAGACCTTTAAATACCTCACAGGTGGGAATAAGGTACAAGTGGGAGATATTTTTCAGAGGACAGGGTGCTCCAGAACAAGGGGCTACGATACGAAGCTGGGGGTGGGGGCAGGTTTAGGAGAGATGTGAGGAAATACTTCTTCACAGAGAGAGTGGTGGATGCCTGGAACAGTCTTCCAGCAGAGGTAGTGGGAGTAAAAACAGTGGTGGGCTTCAAAAAAGCCTGGGATAAGCACAAGGGAATCATAATGGAAAGGAAATGGGGTGCCAGAAAAAGTGTCATAGACCTGGAGGGGTCTACAGTGTAAGCAATGCAACAAAAAAGGGCAGACTGGATGGGCCATGCGGCCCCTATCTGCCACCAGCTTCTATGTTTCTAAGTTTATATGAGGCTGAAAATAGGCAGAAGTGCCTCATCCTCCTTCCCGGTCATCAAAAATTAAATAAATGGAAGGCCGGCCCGCCAGTGCAGCGGTAGGGTTACCGCTCGCGGCGCCAGTGACCTGGGTTCGGGAAGGGACTCGGGGAACTGGAGGGTCGGCCGGTGGGAGGAGGATCGAGCACCCAGAGGCTGCTCCCCTCCTCCGGGTGGGGTGGGATGCGAGTCCCGCTGCGATACCGCCACCTGGGTGACCACGGATGGTGGTGCAGCGAGGACTGCATGTAACATGGAGGGAGGACGTCTGCCGGGAGCCGGAGCGTTAGCATGCTGTGACATGCGTCGCTCCTAGGCTCTCCTAGCACGCAGACGTCCTACGGGGATGGGCGAAAAAGGAAAATACCCTCCAGTGCTGCTCCCATGAGGCAGACTTCAGGCCCCGATCCCAGGGCCCCTGCGCTGCTGCGGATGATGGATCTGACGAAACACAGTCTCCGGGGCGGTGAAAGGGGGCCGCCTCGTGCCCGCCTGGGGGTCAAACCAAGGCAGCGTGGGGGGATTACTGCACCCGATGCTGACAGACAAGCAGGGACGCACAAGGCTGTAGGAGACTCCCGAAGGTGAGGAAGCACCGGGGTGAGAAGGGGGCGTGAAAAGAAAGTATATAAAAAAAATGAAAATAAATAAATAAATGGTGAGGAACAGATTCCCTAAAAACAAAACAAAAACCCACTACTAAAAGGCATACCTAGAGTGCTATTTTTAAAGCAAGGTGCCACTCATTTTTCACCTAAATTTCCCTTTTCCGTGAGGATATAGATGAATGTAGGATAATTCCATGGGCTGGATAAAACTATCACATATATTTTTATCTACAGGTTTGACCTGTATTGACCCAACAAGGGACATCCTTGTCTCCAGTCTCACTTGAGAGACCAGCAGTTAAATGCATGGTGTCTGTTCATATCTTTGTACAAGACACACCACTAGTCCATCAGAACAGTGGCAACATTGCTGTTCACGATGTTGGCGACCTGGCTTTGGGAACAAGCTCAGGAATGTGGACTGCTGGGGGCGAGGGGGACAAGTGTTCCAGGAGGACACGTATCTCGTCCGGAAAGGGAGAGCTCCTGGCTTTGCTGTGCAGTTGCCACCTGGGTGACCACAGTTGATAATGCAGTTAGGAGCTGCAGTGGAGTGAGGACTTTGGCTGGTTCCATATGCGCATGCCCTGGAATCCCTAATGCCAATTTCTCGTGGGGACAGGTAAAAATGGGAAATGCCTGGGCCTATGCATTATGTACCAGCATTTCTGGGGCCAGAGCTGTTGCCTAACCTGGAGTGGCGCAGTGATTTGGACATCAGGAGGGATCTGAGGAGCACTGATGTCCCTGCCGTGGGGTGGGGGGAAGGGAGTTGAGTTGTGACCTTGAAGCTTAGCTTGGAGGGATGGTGACAGACTGGAAGCTTGCCAAGGGCTGATGGGGAGCGCTCAGGAGAGAAGAATAAAGAGTTAACTCCAGCATCATACATTTACGTAGACAGCCTCGCAGTTAGAAGGTAGCAGACAGATATGTGCTCACAAGGCCTTCTGATCTCCAGGGAAGTGCTTTTACTAGGTTTGCTAAAGGCAGTGCTCCTGATAAGAAGAGTAGCAGTTATAGCCACTGTTGTTAAAGAAAAGCTTTTTGAAAACCAAATTGAGGGATACTCTCACCTCATCACCTGGAAATGCTTCAGGCCTGAAAGAATATGCTTTTGTAAGACTTTTGATATGTTGTGTTAATCATTGTCCCTCTGGCTTCGAAGAGATCAAGTTTACTCATTGAATATAAATAAATAGTGAGTAAATTAGAAGGCATGGGGGGTGTTGAGTGGTTTGAGCACCAGCTTGGGACCCAGACGATCACAGGTTCAAACCCCGGTAGAGCAGTATACTGTGTGACCTTGGGCAAGTCACTTAATCTCCCAGTGTTCCAGCCTACCCAGCTGTGGAAATGGATAGAAGCAGGACTGCAGTGGAAATGACATGCTGAATCTCACTCTGAGCCCTTGCCATTTGCTTCGCCCCACACCACTTCCAGTCAAACTGGATCATGCTCTGGAGGGTTGGGGGGATGATAGTAATCGGGGGGTTTGTTGAGGCTTGGCCAAAGGAAGGATGTAGGCAGCAGCGATTCCAGTGAACATGGCAAGGTGCAGGGGGCTACTAGGAGAAGAAACGGAGTGTGTTTCTTTGTGTTTTACACAATAAAAAGATAGTGTAGCTGCCATATTGGTCCTAGTAAGAACAGATCCAGAAGCAAATGGTTTGATACCTTTTACTGGAACAACATAGATGTTGGTCTGAAAGCTAGAGCACTTTGTTCTTTTGTTGTAACTTCTATGTTGGTCCAGTAAAAAGGTATCAAACCATTTGCTTCTGGATCTGTTCTATACAATAAAAAGCCCATTCAAGCTCAGGAGGACTTACAGCATCTCTTTATTCTTCTCTTTGATTTTTCTGTTTTTTTTTTGTTTGTTTTTTCCCAAAAAAAGACCTCGAGACTGTTTCAAGGCCAGTGTGGGAGGCAAGGATCTTTAAATGAAGAAATATCTGCACTGTGCTGTGAGCCCACTCTGTTGTTCATCTACAGTTTAGTAACAGACTAGTAAACTGCGGGACGCTACGTACCCATAGGAAAGAAAAGTTACTTATTTTTCAGGAGATAGCGCCCTCCCCAAATAAAATACAGTTGTGAGAAGCTTTTTCAACAAGAAGCCCAGCCAACTGCTTTGACAGTGTTTGGTCGGTGTATTTATTGGTGTGGTTCTGCTGTTTGTCACTGACATGCCTCAGTTATAGCGCCCCCCCCTCCCCCCACAAGGCTTGTCCTGTTGCCAGAAAATACTTAGCGCATTAGCAGGCTGAAGCGTCTACAGTTGCAAGCACTTAAGAGATAGCGGAGGCACATAAATTCCATTTCAGCTTTCCTTGGTTTTCTACACTGAACCCATAGTTACTTGAGAGAGAGAAAAAAAAGAACCCCGCTGACAAGAAATGAAATGCAGCCCAGGCAGCCACAGATCACATCATTTTTTGTTACGGTTTTCTTTCATTGGTGCTCTTTTTGTTTAGTTTATTGTATGTGCTTCTATCTGTAGTGTAAGGTGTTCCTTGTTAACAAACGCTAGTCTGAGCCAAAAGAGCTGCTAATGCAGTAGTATGAATATTATATTCCCAGTACTAGCATTTATTAAACACGGACCGTAGGGTATTATATTTAAAATAAAGCCCTTGTTAGTCACCCCATGCCCTTGATTAATCACCAAATGGTCGCTTTGATAGAGAAAGATTTTATTAAAGCTGCAACCCCATAGATGATAATGGAGCTGGTCCCCGCGCTCTCCCTGGGATCACATCCTACAGTAGCAGAGTGCAGGGCAGATCTAAACACCAGGAAGGAAAACTGACCGGTGGATTAAAATTTATGAGTGATTTTTCTTTTCCACTACTTGAAATATTTGGGACAGCTACTCACAGGCAGCATTTCACTCACATAAGGCACCAAAATATGTGGTGCCTTAGGCTAGCTTAGTAGATCTGTTTAATCTGTTTTCTCCCAAGTTGTTTTTTGAGAAAATCACCATGAAAGATGCTATTTAGCAGGACACGGTCCTTTCAGTTAAAAGAGGCTGCTTTCAGTGATGGAGAACGGCTTGCGCTACACTGCAGTGTGTTGATTGACAGCTGTCTCATGCTCGTCATAACCGGCCGGTTAACAGAATATGTTACCATGGTTATCTGAGTGTATTCAGTCTAAGTCAGTATTTATATTGAACTGGGAAGTGATTTACCTTTTTAGCAGAAGTAACAGGAGTTTGTGAAGTAGTACAGGTACATTTTTGTGTCGTATATTTAATATTTAGTAAGCAACAGAACTGGACGTGATGGTATTAATTTTTGACGCTGTTTTGTATGCTGTATAGGATTCCCTAGTGCCTAGATGTATAGGGTGGTGTTTGTAATGATCAGGGCCAAGGGTATGCTCTTTCTTGGACCTCCCATTTGCAGTTTACTAAATGTTTTTTAAAAATAAGGTAAGGTATAGCGCACTGTATCAAAACCAGGGTAATAGTGCAGTTAAATGATGGTAAAAAAAAAATGCAAAAACAAAACAATTATGGATGATTTTATAAAAACAAAAGCATAGGGTGGTGTTATTGTAGTGCTTAGTTAGTAGAGAGGCAGAAAACAGTGCACATACCCGATATTGCAGACATATAGCTACTTATACATGGCGCCTACCTGAAACGCTATGGTCCGTTAGCGTTTGACGCTGCTCCCCATGCTGCACTCTGCACCAGCTTTACACGCCGACCCCTGCACCGCTCTCTTGGCCCTTTCTGTGTATTGGCTGTGTTTTCGGCTAGCCAAGAGAGCCCAAGATTGTCGAAATTTGCATTTTCAACCCGAGTTCTGCTAACAGTATCTTAAGATACTAGAAAGTGCTCTGTATTGCGACTCCACTTTTGGAGCACTTTTAAAATACTTTTTAGCCCCCGTTACTGAAAATGAACTAGTTTCCCTAAGTTCAGTGTTTTTTCTTTGTGTTCTTTCTAGTAATGTAAGATACCGTCTGCTGAACTTGGGTTTAAGATCCCACGCCCGAGCCTTGGCGGGATTGGTGTGGTCATATGCAGCCTGGGAAAGCACTAGGGACTGATGTGAATGCTCTCAGGTGATTATGCTGCCACTGGATGCGGCGCAGAATGATACGCTAAAACGGTGAACCCAGAAAAATGGGGAACGCTGTTTGAGTGAATGCTTGCTTTGGATGTGGTACTGGGAGCCTCTACACAACAACAGAGGTAACGCTCCAGTTGCTCTGTACTACTTGTTGTGGTGCAGAGCCTGCCGTGTAAAAGGGGCTTTATTGTCGAGTGCTACCAGTGCAGAAAAAGCAGACCACCTACCCATGTGCATTGCCTCTTGGGAACGAGGCTTCTTCAGTGGGCCATAGTATTGGGTGTGTGGACTGTTTTCTGCCTTTTTGTTTCAGTATTTTCAGACACTGGTACCTGTGGGAGTGCTTCCTTTCTGCTTGCTCCTTGCAGTGCATACTTAGTATTCGCACACTAAAGGTTTCTTCATCTGCATTATTGGTATGGACACCTACTTACATTTCGTCTTTCCAGTAAGACTCTTGTCTACAAAAGGGGGACCTGCCACTCTTCCCAACCCTATGGAAGCTCACTGCCTCCTTACTTACCATAACAACTCAGGGAGTGCTGCTTCGCCGAGATACACTGAAAATGGTTCATAAGGGCGAGGAGTTCAGGAACTCTGCACCAGACCCAGGCTGCACAGCAGTACTGCTGTCCCTCCCCACACTGCTGCTTGACCAGCTGAGGAGCAGCATAGCTCGCTCAAGTTTATGACCTTCAGAAGCCAGTCAGCCAGGAGCAGTTAGCACCACTTTATTCAGTCTTGGCATGATCATAAACAGAAGTAACCCCAAAAAGTCCTGTTAGTAGACTTCTCTCAAAAACACATGCAAGGCTGCTCCTAAATTAAAGGCACACGGTCAACCCCATCAGGTTACAAAGTGTTTTTCATTTTAAAAAACACAGATTATGAATGGTCACATTCTGTAGATATTGTTGTAGCTGGTAGTTTCTCCGATTCCATTTTTTAATTTTAAAAGTGAAACACAGACTGCACATCATATTGGTGTTACCACACAAAAATGTGTTTGTTTACAGTCCCTGAACAACTTCAGCTGCACCTTTCCTGGACTTGGAAACACCCCTAACAGTGTAGTCACTCATGATGCAGTGGGAGGAGAGGAGACTGTTGCATCATGAGTGGCTGCACTGTTTGGGAATATTAAATGTGTAGGAAGTCGGCAAAAAAAAAAACATTAGATCAAGGATTTGAAACAAAATAAGATTAGGTATAATTACAATGTTTAGCATACATTTCAGTTCTACCAAAAAAAGAAGCAAATAAAACAACCAGCAACATCAATTAATTTTTAAGAAGGTAGGCGATCATTACATGGGTTTTCAACTAGAAATGATATGATGAAAAAAGGATTGACAATGTCCCTTTAAGACTCTGTACTTGCTGTTTTTAAAGTGCCAAATGATTTATCCAGGGAAGTCTGTTTAATAAGGTGTTGTCATATAATACAAGGGTACTAGGACCGGTCCTCTTCAGTATTTTAATCTCTGACACAGGTGAAGGTATCAAAGGTAAGAGCTGCTTCTTTGGGGATGTACACAAAGATCTGTGCAAGGGTAGATTCTGAGGCAGGGAGAAGGGAACTAAGGGAGGATCTGGGCAGATTGGAGAGCTGGTCCAAGATAACGCTAAAAAATGCAAAGTAATGCACATTGGGAAAAGGATCCCAGAGGTGCAGTATGAAATGGAGGGGTGGTGCTGGAAGAAAAGGATTAAGGGGTGATATTGGAGACCCTTAAAACATCTGCACATTACAACAGGGCTGTGAGCAAAGCAAACGGAGTGCTTGGATGTATATCAGTAGAAGGTGGGAGGTGATCCTCCCACTGTACAGGTTACTGGTATGGCTACACCTGGAATGCTGCACAAGGTACTGGATGGAGTGCTCACCTGAGGAAAGACTGTAGGAATGTGGCGGCAGTATCTGGCAGTGCAACTAGGATGGTGCATGGACTTGGGGATTTGTTGTATGAGGAGAGGCTGCAGGGCTTAAACATGTGCACCCAGGAGAAAAGAGGGGACAAGATTGAGGCATGCAAGTACCTGCATGGGATAACTAGAGTAGACACCAGGGAACTGTGCTCCTGGAGTTCAAACTCAGGGATGAGAGGGAACTCACTAAAGCTGTGTGTCGGGGGGGGGGGGGGCTTCAAAAAGGACATCAGGAGGCACTTTTTCAAGGAAAGGGTGGTAGATAAGTGGCATAAGCTACTAGAAGAAGCGGTACAGGTCAAGTCAATTGGCAGCTTCAAGCAAGGATGGGAAAGGCAGGTGGGTTTACTTAGGAAAAGGGAAAGTAGAAAAGGGGAGGATTGCCACTAGGGCAAGGCAGAATAGTTTGATAGCCTGGGCAGACTGGAAGGGCTAAGAGCCTTGTTTCTGCTGTCTGCATCTATGTGTCTGTACATTTCTTTACAAAGTAAAGAACTGCATTTGCAGTAATTTAATCGGTAAAGATAGTTTTTGTGTCAAAATCTCCACAAATCCATTTGACATCTTCTTGTTGCAAAATACAAAATTTTCCTTACAAACAGCAGGGCTGCATTTCCTCATGAGACAATAAATGATGGAGTTGACATTTTACTGTTGCAATGCAACAAATGTTTTGAAGGAAGGAGAATTATCTGTGCAGAATATACTAGGGTTAAAATTTTTCTACCTGTGCCACAATATTGAGATTTTTAAATCATGTATAAATGTAATACTTTCTCATTTGTTAGTCATTTTTGACCAGGAAAGGCACACTAAGCTGTATTGTAACATGGCATTAAACATGATAGGTAAATGGAGAAACCAGAGTGGTTGAAAGGCATCAGGTCACCAAAAGCGAGGGGGTATTAATCCACCAGTAGAGCCCGCTCGCTAGTGCATGTAGGATAAAGATAGCTCGCTTCGTATTGTGAATGCACAAAATATAGAGAGGCAGTGTATGTTTTAAAATTTATTTCTGGTAGTGTCTGTGCATACCGGTAGATGGCGTTGGTGGTGCAGCAGCAGTAGAATCCTCATCGGCATCGAGCGGCTCGGGAAAGCTCAGAGCCAGTAGCCAAGGTGGCAAACTGCAGCGGTATGTAAAAAGGAATTTTGAGAGCGCACGCAGCACTGTTACGATGAACCGAGAAAGAGAGGCAAAGGAATAGAAATGAGTGTGTTTATATTTAGGAGTGTTAGCGGTTAGTTGTAAAAGTGTCCCAGGATGCAGTGGTGTAATGCAGCATCGGGATATTAACTCATCGCACAAAGCACTAAAACTGTCGTCGAGAATCACAGAAGGATAATGTTGTTGACTGTGTCACAGAGCAAGAATGCATCCAGCAGGTCATTTGAAAGTACTCCACACTATGTAAATAGTAGTGTGCCGTACAATGGGAACATGCACGTTTGTCGAGGATAGCTGTCTGTAGCAAACAAGGAAGTGCAGCATAGTTTTAAAAAAATAATTGTAGATCTCTGCACCTGTAGTGTGCTGTGAAGAGGAAGAATGTTAGCACAATTTGTCTCTTGCACTTGCCATGTTACAAGCGCATTAATCCCCTCCAGAGTCGGGCTCTACCGGTGGATTAATGCCTGGTGGGTGGTTGGAAGCACTCTCGTGCACCAACCCCCCCCCCCCAACCCGATAATTAATCCACCGGTAGAACCCTCCTCTGTCAGGGATTAATGCTTACATAGCATGTTTCTAAGTCCAGGTGTTGTGCGGAGGGTGGGTGGAGTTGGTGGGTACATGACGTGATGACCTGTTTTATTGACAAAGGGATTGTTGGCCATGGTACCGGGGAAACTCCTCTTCTGTTCTTCAGTAAGTTCCATGGGATCTTTTACTTCCGCCTGGACAGTGACCAGAGCTGGGCAAAAGGAACCTCAGTCTGGTGTCTCAACTGAAGAACAGCACCTCACCAGTGCAGCATCCCCCTTGTATTGCACCACAGTGTCTGTTATGTGTGTTACCCCAGGTACCTTGTGTGGGGCTAGAACCCAGTACCTTCTGAACATCTGGGCCTAGAGGCGGGCATACTGTCTACCAAACCATGACACTGATAACTTTGTTACTGCACTATCAAGGTAAAAGTTTGTAAAGTCCTTTCCGGCAGCATATCCCTTTCCAAGAAGCTTTCTTTTTTTCTTAAAGCTTTAAATGATAGTTGGATATGTGCCCTAAATCTTTTTTTTTTTTTTTAAAGTCCCTTTCTTTCATTATCCATGAAAAGTGTGCAGTGGATTGGGATTAAGGTCTGTTAGGAATTTAGGAACCAGGGGACCTGTGAACAAGGATATGAGAAAGAAACTCTTAGGAAAGAGATGGCTGATCTCATCTTTTATTTCTGTTTTTTTTCAATCCCCCACCCCAGCAGCTTTGGGACTGGTATTACTTGTTTATTTTGATCTTATTAGCTTTAACTCTGGTAAAGCATCTGTTTGTTTTTGCTAAAGACTTTTGCAAACCCAGATGTGATGTTGGGGGCAGGTATGTTTTTAAAAATCTAAACCATGAAACAAAAGAGATGAGAGATGGTGAATGTAAATGTGGAGTTCCACAAGGGAGGACTGTGTTCTGAAGCGGCAGCACATTAAAGTAAACAAACTAAAAACAATTAATTGCTGCTGGTGGAATGACGGATCAAACGTCAGGAAATGGACAGCTGGCCCTGCTGATTTCTGGCTTTTTTTTTTTTACCTCCCATAGGCTAAGAGTGCAATAAGATATGGGCTGAAACTAGGAGAAAAACATCTCCGTAACACTTCCCAATAGTTTGCTTCCCTAATGACTCCATCCGGCTTGTCTCAGTGCAGGCAGTCAACAAAGTGTTCCCCACACCCATGCACCCTATCAGGTGTTCATGTTTATTTAAATCCCTTAGCCCCCCATCTAGCTGCCATTCCAAGCCACCATTCCCCCCCCCCCCAGTACCTTAATACAGTTGTTTCTTCATGGATGATTGTAGTTGTTCTTAGGGGTGGTCCCTAACCTTCTTCTACCAAATCCAGTGTTTGGGGTAGGGGTGGGGCAGGCAGTACAAAGTCAAGTATTCCCATGGCCAGCCTGCAGCTATGCAGTTATTGAAAGCTCTAGCAGGCAGTGTGTAAAAGCACCCCAAGGATGAATCCATGGGTGGGTGGAGGGTTAGTGCATGCCTTCCTCAAGAACAATCTAATAAGGTACCGTGTTAGTACTGGAAATGGCAACCGGGAGGGGTGCTGGGTTCAAATGTACATTTTTTTTTTTGCAAATGGGAGGAAACTGATTATTCTTTTACAGTCTGCATGGTGCAGGCAGTTAATGGATAAATTTGATAGATGTTTCATGGTTTGACCCTGATAATCTGACTGAGCAGATAAACTTTCTGTCCAGACTTCATGATTCACATTCCCCAGCAACACGTTTGAGTTCGCTGCCAACTGTAAGCACTGTATCTGGAGCAAGAGGCCTTTCCAGGGTTTGCCATTTCTAATCTTGTGACCAAATGCAGAGAAGCAGCACATCAGTGCAGTGGTAGTGCTAGTGCTGGCAGTGGCATCACTCTGCGTTTGAGAATGTGCCAGGGTCATCAGAGACTGGGCAAAGGGAGGGGGACTGAGTTTCTCAGCACATGCTTTTCTTTTGGGAAGGGGGAAGGATGCTCCCCACTGTTATACTACCACGTGGTGTTGCACTAGCGTGAATTCGAGGGAGGGTAGGCTGCGCAGACGGTGATGCAGCATTCCTGCTGGCCTCAGAAGGCATCATGTTTGCACACCCTTATTGGAGAGGCCCAGAAACTGATGTAAAGGGGGAGCCCTCAGGAGGATGAAGCCTTGTTCATCATCTCCACAGCCGTCGTGAGTCCTCCCTCCCACCATGCCTCTGAACCATTGAGACTGCTGGCCATATACAGGTTATGGGGCTGAAGGCAGGGCCCCACCATGGGGAGATGGGGTAACTGGAGGAGTACCCTTTTGCTTGAGTACGAGTTAGTGAGGATGAGGTGGCAGTTGGGCGGGGCTCTGCAGCAGGGAATGGATGATGCCTGGTGAAAGTAGAAGAAGGTCTAGATGAATGTACAAAGGAGGAGAAACTAAGTTAAAAAAATAAATGTAGCTCCTTAGGTGAAAGTTGCATAGGCTGTTTTAAATAGGGAAAAAGTCTCATTTCCAGTTTAGAATGTCTCATAGATAATAAAAAGGACCTGCTGCCCTGCTTTTTTAAATGAACTGTACCACTGCGAGGGCCGAGGGGCCCAGTTCTGTGATGCTCTGTTCCTTCATTTCAGCGAGATGCTGCTGATTCTGCTGTTGCTGTAGCCATGACAGGGCAAGCATAATGCACTTGAGGTTCTAGTGTGGTGGGTGACAAGTTCCAGTGTGCAGCTATGACCCTAACTCCAAGTGTTTATGTCCTTGTGGTCTCCACAGATTGGTTCACAGGGTTTGAGGAGATGGAGGGGACACCACTGGACACATGGGATTACACCACAGAATCATGATGGCAGAAAAGGACCCAATGGCCCATCTAGTCTGTCCCTGCCCCCCCCCAACTCCTTTCCTTTGCCACTGTCCCTCCCCTTCCTCTTTTCAGCCCCATATGTATGTCCCATGCTGTCTTGAAACCCTCCACCATTTCAGCCCCCACCACCTCCTCCAGCACTTTGTTCCATGCCTCCACCACCCTTTCCGTGAAGAATCATCCCCTTACATTGCTTCTGAATCTTCCTCCCTCCAATCTCGGGCCATGCCCCCTAGTTATAGTCTCCTCCTTTCTATTAGTAAACCTCCCTTTACTGTGTTAAACCCTTTTACGTATTTAAAGGTTTCAGTCATGTCCCCCTCTCTCCCTTCTGGTCTCCAATGTGCACCTGTATATAACTGAGGTGCTGCGCACAGTGCCCTGACAATGCCCACTGGGCAGCATCCACTCCACATTGCACTAATCCTCATCCATTGCTGTTTATACTGCTTTGACCTTGCTACATCTTGCAAACTTGCTTATCTGCTGACCGGATGTAGTCACCGGTGCTTGCTACCATTAATCCAAATGCTGTAACCAAAATCCAGTTGTCTCCTGTGCTTGCTACCATTAATCCAAATGCTGTAACCAAAATTCAGTTGTTTGTCTGCATCATATGTAAGTCTGTTATGTATTGTCCTCACTGTGATGAGGTACCTTTGGAAATGAGCCTCTGGCTCAAAGGTTGTAAATCGAGTTCTCAAATAAATAAATAAATAAAAAATGTGTACAAATCCAATTCCTTACACCTCTGCTCATATGTCTTCCCCTGCATACCGTGCACCATTTTGGTTGCCCTTCTTTGAACTTTCTATGTGGCATCTATGTTCTTGTGTAGGTGCGGTCTCCAGAACTGTACCCCGCACTCCCAAGTGCAGCCTCACAATGGCTTTGTACACGGGGCATCAGTACTTCCCTCCATCTGCTAGTGGTGCCCCTCCCAATTCATGCCAACATTCCGTTTGCCTTTCCCACCGCTTTGCTACATTGGTTACCTACCTTAAGATTACTAGATAGTATTATCCCCAGCTCTCTCTCTTGCTCTGTTTCCCTGATTTCCTCCCCCCTCTAGAGTGTACACTTCTCTCAGATTCATTCTTCCCAAGTGCATTACAGCGCACTTTTTGGCATTGAATTTCAGCTGCCAAGTCTCGGACCACTCCTCCGGCTTCCTCAGATCCTGCTTCATGGCCTCCACTCCCCCTGGGGTGTCCACCCTATTGCTGGTTTTCATATCATCAGTAAATAGGTACACCCTCCCTTCCCGCCCTTCTGCTATATCACTGATGTAAATATTGAAAAGGAGGGTCCCGAACACTGACCGGAAACTAACTGGACATGGACACGGGTTTGGGGGGGATATAAAATGGGTTGGAAACTTTCTGCTTCCTGATAGGCTAAGCCAGTCCTGAGACCTGTATCTTAATGTTTCACAACTGCATAGGTTTAAACAAGTTCAGGCAGTGTGATTTGGAATTAGGAACAAAAACCGAGCACCAAGAGGCCAGCAATTTACTTTTTAAAAACTGGTCCAAAATCCCACGCATGCGCAAGTGCGGCATGAGTGAAGATCCCGCACATGCGCAACAGTGGCTTGCTCTTGCGCATGCGTGGGATTTCGGACCCCTTTTTAAAAAGTAAATTGCTGGCCTCTTGGTGCTCGGTTTTTGTTCCAACACACCAGCCACAATTCCAGTAATTATGATGCTCC
This sequence comes from Neoceratodus forsteri, assembly GCA_016271365.2. Taxonomy (NCBI): domain Eukaryota; kingdom Metazoa; phylum Chordata; order Ceratodontiformes; family Ceratodontidae; genus Neoceratodus; species Neoceratodus forsteri. The sequence goes on from CM028134.1 coordinate 185,476,748, forward strand.
AGATGGAACGGATTTTATATACTGCATGTCCCAAAACTGCACTTCGAGACCGCGCTTGTGGCAGACGCGCGGTCTTGTACAACTTATGCTTCCGGGTGGAAAGTGAGTTTCGGTCGGTCCGACCGACAACCTAATCTTTTAAAAATAAGCAAAACTGACAAAATTAACTACGTTTGTGAGGTGGAAGAGCATTCTAGACTCGGTGTTTGATACATGTGTGCCAAGAGGCACACTACTTGCATTTAGAGGAAAAACGGACGCACAAAGCTGACAGTGCCCCTTTAAGAGAGATGCATAATAGGAATGGCAGTGAAGTATTGAACTGAAGACAACCCCACCACCACTCTGCAGAGACTGACAGGCATTGGGGTGTGCCTTTGGGTCGTCGGGCATAACGGCCATGCCATTTAACCATACCCTACCCTACAGACACCAAGTGTCACGGTGTGCCTTGGGGTCTTTGGGCCTTATGCTCACCCCATTCCATATGGAAATATGATGAGATGGGTGCAGTATAGGAGAATGGGGTGAACTTTGGGGCCGAAGAGTCCAAGGCACACCTCGATGCCTGTCACTGGCTGCAGGGTGTGGGTGGGGTGGAATGGTATGAGCATTACAGGTGACAATCCCAAGTCACACCCCTGATGCCTGTCAGTCTCTACAGGATGGGGCATTATGGCCGGAAACGCTAATGGCCCAGGCGTTCATTGGTATTTTCACTCCAATTTTTCAACATGGCTTTTTTGTGACCCCCACCTCATGAACAGTGGCAATATCAGTTAGTTAGCTGAAAGCTGATTTTGCACAGCGACTACGCCATTTGGCAGCATAGGTATGAAAACACATTTTGAACAGGATGTGAAAAATGACAGCTGTACCGTTCGTGAGGAGGTGAAAAAAATGGCAATGTTGAAAATCTGGAGTGAAGATATGAAAACTAGCAAAGTCACGAGTGTGCGTATAGACTGTGCAACGCACACCCATAATGTAATTAGTTTGGGGATTGTTTACAGCAGATTGTCAACACAGGCATTTTGGGACCTCCGCTCATGAATAGTGTCACTGTGATTTTCTTAATGTGTCCCGAACACCGATTTCCCACAGCAACCACACATTTCTGCGGCGGAAGTGTGACAACACATTTCGGATATGGTGTGAAAAATGACAGCTGTACTGTTCATAAGGAGGTGTGAAAAAATGCCAGTGTAGAAAATCTGGACTGAAAATATTACAAATTCGTGAACTTACAACGGTGCGTGGAAACTGCGCAATGCACGCTCGTAACACAGTCAGTTTATGGACTTTTGTCACCAAATTTTCAACATAGCCATTTTAAGACCTCTGCTCATGAACAGTGTCACTGGTTTTCTTAATCTTTCCTGAACATTGATTTTGCACACCGACCGTGCCATTGCGTGCTACTTGTGCAAAAACACATTTTGGGGGCGAGATGTGAAAAATGACAGCTATACTGCTCATAAGGAGGTGTGGTAAAATGGCAATATTGAAAATCTGGAGTGAAAATATTAAAAATTTGCGACGTTACAAGCGTGCGTAGGAACTGTGTAACGTATGCCTGTAAAACAGTCATTTTTGGGAATTTTTCACCAGATTTTCAACATAGGGTTTTGGGGGGCCTACCTCTTGAACTGTGTCACTGTTGTTTCGTTCCTTGGTCCCAAAAGGTGGTTCTGCATAGTGACCGCGAAATCACCTTTCGGGACCGAATAACAAAATGACAGTGCCAGAATTCATGAGGTGGGGTCTCAAGAACCCCATGTTGAAAATTTGGTGAACAAATTCCTCAAAATGCCTGAGATGTGCATCAAAGTTGAAAAAACCCTATTTATTCCATTATACAGCTTCGGCATTTCCTCAGTTCGTGAGTCGACTTTGAAGAGTGCAGGCGTGTTCCCGGTCCACGAAGATGCGTTGTGCCCGGACTCTGGAAATAAGTATGGGGTGAGGGGGTGTGGGGAGGCAGGGTGCACAGAGGGTGGTGCGGGTGGGGTCAAGACAGTCAGCGAGGACCGTTTTTTCTTACAGGTCATTTTATTTTAAGACAACGCGGACTTTTGCCATGCTAGGGTGGGCTCCCAGCATGGCAGCTGGAAGGTTGTTTTTGGGGAGGCAGTGGAGCCGGCGGAGGATTGGGCACCCCCGTCGCTATACAGACTTTTACCATGCTGGGGTGGGCTCCCAGCGTGGCACCTAGAAATCTGTTTGGGGGGGTCAGCGGAGCCAGTGGGGGATTGAGCACCCCCGTCAACCATACAGTGTGTGGGGGGACTCGGGACTGCATGAGCATGCTGGGTGGGCTCCCAGCATGCTACGTTGGTGTGTGTGTGTGGGGCGCGAACTGTCTGACAGTTTGGATGCAGTGAGCGGCTGGCGTGTAGGCAGTTTGCATACTGCCAGCGAGCGACGGTATGCAAGTGCTACACGATCATGCGTGTTTTCCTTTCAACTGCACGCTTACTGTATCTGGAATGGCTGTCATAGACAGCTTGGACATTCATTGGCTGGTGGAAAGCTGCTCCTGCAAAAGGGAGCAGGGCGTTGGAAGTGGGGGAGGCACACCTACGGAAACTCGTATGGTGGAACTATGTTTCTTGCATATGCATGCAAGCAAATATAAAAAAATCAAGTAATGTTCCAAGTTTCCATTGCTGACATTTCTTTGATGACCATGAAAACCCACCTCCTGTCCTTAACAGCTTCCCAAAGAACTCCCTGCTCCTTACCCTTCAGCAGATGAAACTGAGGTTCTGACTCCATGTGAGGTCTGTGTGGTCATTTTGTGTGTGTGTGTGTGTGTGTGTGTGTGTGTGTGTGTGTGCCCCTGTGAAATTCTGCAGAGTTCTGAATTCATGTATTCCATGTTACCACTGCCTGTTTGTGTGTGTATGAAGAAGAGGGAGCATTCTACTAGTGGAACCCTGCATAGTTTTTAATGTTTGTATTCCATGATAAACACACCATGTACTGAATGTGTAGAAAGACAGATGACTGACAGGTGACAACCATCTGTGGAGGATCTGTTTCACATTTTTTTGAATATTTTATTATATTTTGTTTTTTTGTGCAAGTATGTGTTTTGTAAAAGTTGCCTCTGGACCCATTTTAGAAGTGCAGTAAGACACGATGGGTTGTTGTTGTTAGTGCTGATTTTAACACACTTCAAGGGGGGGCTGAAGGCACTCGATCTGCGGCCTCATGCCTTACTGAGCCCCTGGGTGTGTAATAAAACCAACACAACCAATGCCCTACGTGCCTTATTAACTTACAGCATAGTATCAGGGAGTGAGAGGGAGACACCACTGGACACCAGGGATCGCAGCGTGGGATCAGGGAGTGGAAGAGGGACACCTCTGGACATCAGGGGTCAAAGTATAGAGTCAGAGAGTGGGTGAGGAATGCCACTTCAGGGATCGTGGCGCAGGGTCGGAGAATGAGTGGGACACCACATCCAGGGATCATAGCATGGACACAGAGGAAGGGAGGAGGATATGCTGGATACTAGGTATCACAGTGTGGTGTCAGGGAGTGAAGAGGGACATAACTGGACACCAGGAATCACAGGTCAGGGAGTGGGACACCACTGGATACCAGGGATCACAGCATGGTGTCAGGGGGAATGGGAGGGGGATACCATTGCACACCATAGATCACAGCATGGAGTCAGGGAGTGGGAGAGGGACACCACTGTACACCAGGATCACAGTGTGGGGTCAAGGAGTAGGACACCACTGAATACCTGGGATTACAGCATAGTGTCAGGGAGTGGGAAAAGGCACACCACTGGACACCAGGGATCACAGCAAAGGGTCAGGGAGTGGGACACTACTGAATACCAGGGATTACAGCACAGGGTCCGAGAATGGGCTTGGGACACCACTGGATACCGAGGATCACAGCACGGGATCAGAAAGTGGGAGAGGGACGCCACTGGATATCCGGGATCACAGCACGGGTCAGGGAGTGGGACACCACTGGATACCAGGGATAACAGCACGGGGTCTGGGAATGGGAGAGGGACACCACTGAATACCAGGGATCACAGCACAGGGTCGGGGTGTGGGACACCACTGGCCACCAGGGATCACAGCATTGGGTCAGAGAGTGGGTGTGGGACACCACTAGATACCAGGGATCACAGTATGGGGTCAGGATGTGGGACACCACTGGATACCAGGGATCACAGCATGGTGTCAGGGAGTGGGAGAGGGACACCATTAGATGCCAGGGATCACAGTATAGGGTCAGGGAGTGGGTGAGGAACACCACTGGATACCAGGGATCACAGTTTGGGGTCAGGAAGTGGGTGTGGGACACTACTGGGTGCCAGGGATCACAGTATGGGGTCAGGGAGTGGGTATGGGACACCACTGGATACCAGGGATCACAGTATGGGGTCAGGGAGTGGGTGTGGGACACTACTGGATGCCAGGGATCACAGTATGGGGTCAGGGAGTGGGTGTGGGACACCACTGGATACCAGGGATCACAGTATTGGGTCAGGGAGTGGGAGAGGGACACCATTGGATACCAGGGATCACAGTATGGGGTCGGGGTGTGGGACACCACTGGACATCAGGGATCACAGTATGGGGTCAGGGAGTAGGACACCAATGGATATCAGGGATCACAGCCCGGGGTCGGGATGTGGGACACCACTGGATACCAGGGATCACAGCATGTGGTCAGGGAGTGTGACAGGGACACCATTGGACACCAGGGATCATAACATGCGGTCAGGGAGTGGGAGAAGGACACCACTGGACACCCAGAGATCACAGCAGAGGGAGGGGGATATTTCTAAACACCAAAATCAGTGATGTGCTGCCAAATGTTTACCGCGCCCAGCCCTTGGCCCTGCCCCTGGCCCCGCCTTCTGCCAGGCCCTGCCACCTGTCCCCCATTCCCCTGTGCCCTGCTTACAGACCATGCCTGACATTCTTCCTAGTGTGCCCTCCCCATGCTGTATTTCCAAATGGGCCGACATACGGAAGAATTGCCTTATTATTGGAATATTTTTTTTTTAACCAAGCAATCAAACTCTCATTTTTTTTTATTTTTTTTTTAAATAGTGTTTTTAATTTGCAATTGATTATTTGCAAAACTTGCTTTGTAGCTGACCCAGAGATCTGAGCGCCAGACATGGACTGTCTGATTTTGTTTTCTCTTGCACTTTTTGAAATTGTAATTCCATTAGCTGCTTATCTTACACTGTTTTACTCGTAGTACCCAATTATTATTGTGACACTTGGCCAGCTGGTTATGATTATTGTATGATATTGGTATTATAAATAAATGGTCAGTGTATGAAATGTCAGTCAGGTGAGACATTTGGGCCTTTAAGTTACAAGGTGTCAGCAGCTGAAACCACAGGATGTAATTAAAACTGACTAGGGGGACCAGTTAATTAACTACCTTCCTTCCAGTGGGCATTTTATTACCTTTTATGACATGCTCAGGCTTATGAAGAGGAACCAAAATCTAAAGTTTATGACGTCAGGAAAGAAAGGGTAATTTGGCTGTTCCTATCAAGTCTAACACCTAAATGACAAATGCTGGGATTGCCAAGTTCAAAGGAAAAATGGTTAGTTAAGGAGTTGTGTATAGGAAATGTCTTTTTTTTTCTTCTGATGTCACATTATTTAACATACCTCTTGGTAGGAAATTATGTTTGTAATTTTATATTCAAAAAGGAGGAGCTCGATGACTCATCAAGTGGGTGTGGAAATAGAGTTGAAAATGTATCAGTGTATCTGAGATGGGACATATCTTTTTGGACTCTTAATAAACAAAGTTCTCGGACCTAACTGAAAAGGCACTTACAGAGGTAATACATTAGATAGAAAAGATCTAAATGTATTGTGGTCGGAGTTTTGTTCTGTAGTTTTCTTTTTTTTTTTCTTCTGTGTGATTGTGATGCTCTTTGATATTTGTTCTGTATTTTATCTTACTGTTTTTATCCATTTTTAGTAAACATTTTCTTTAAGATACTGCCTGGGTCTCCTCAGTAATTTTTTTTTTTTTGCATATTATTGCTGAATGGATATTAAGTCTGACAACTGTTCAAGGGCTTGATGGTGTTACTAAGCTTGGTAAAAGGTAAGAATATATCTAAGGTCTCTCTTTAAGGGTTCATTTTGGATACCTGATTAGGTGCCCTTAGGCAAAAGATTTATTGCATCTCCCTGAAGAGAATATTATCTAAGCCTGTACATTTGGGTATGCTAGCATAAGGTTCACAGTTTAAATCCCCCCAGAACTTGAGAGTAAAGGTGATTCGGACCCAAAAGCAGACAGGAGGGCTACCCTGTCTGTTATCTGTTCACACTGTTGCGCTCTGAGGTTGGCATTGTGAGAGCAGAGGGCCTGACCTGCGGAGTGCATTTGTGACAATTATGTATGATTTTACTCTGCTTATTAAGGCATCTCATAACCACCCCTCTGTAATGTTTATTCTCTGTGTGTTACTCTTTAACTCTTCCAGGTCATGCCTGAAACTGGGCATGTTTGCTTAGCGCACTTACCTGCTAAACAAAAACAAATAAACAAATTGCCAGGCTACTTGTGTCTTTAAATAAAATGCCTCTTTCCATAGGGACCCCCATATCAAGGTCAGCAGGATAAACAAGAACACATTTTTAAGCCATGCGCTCATTCAGAATGAGAGTTCCAGGGCCAGGCTCAGGAGTTCAGTAGCAAGGAAGCCAGGACCTTACTGGCCTGAGACAGGTGCCTGAAATTATTGAAGCCCTCCGCTCCGTGCTTGGTCCATACAAGTCGGATCAGTTTTCAATGCCAGACAATTTTGTGGCAGCCAGCAAATCTCAAGCGTAACCGGGACAATAAGTAGCTTTTTTTTTTTTTCCCCATTGTCACCCTCTGCACTCTGACCTTCAAACTCCATTATACAACCAGATTCTGTTTGGGTTCTTTTTTTTTTTTTTTTTGCTAACTTTCTTTATACTTTTATTAGGAGGCCTTTAGGCGAGACCCACTGAACAGGCACTACTGCCCTACCTGAATCCCCACCTGTCGAGGGAATCAGGGGCAGAGTCCTCCCCTCTGAGGCCCCGGGGAGAGGGGAGGACCTGGGAGAGTTGACTGGGCAAGGACTGGCGGTGGGCGTGTATGACCACCATCTACCTCCTGGTGCTGGAGGGATTTTTTCCTTTTTGGTTGCCCCTGAGGTGGCAGACGTGCAATGATGTCAGCGCAGTGTCCCCCCACCCAGACGTCTGCCACTGCCTCCCCCAACTTACGTCCCCACCCAGTGCAGTGCCCCCTATCTCCACCGGGGGGGGCACTGCAGGGTGGGGAAACACCTGGATTTCACCCCAGGAGAGTAGAGCAGTCCTCTGGACACTCAATCCTCTCCTTCCCCGCTAACCCCCCCGATGGCCTGAGTCTGCTCCTGAACCTGGGTCACTGGCATGGCATGAGGTGTGGCGTCCAGTGCCTCGACCCTCAGCGCCACCGGGCCGGCTCTCGGTTTGTGTTCTGAACTTGACTTTTACTCTCCCTGCTGGTCTCATACATTCTGCTGCCCCTCGTATGTGTGCCTCAATCAACCTCCTATCCCCAGTCCCAGAGTTGAAACTTTTTTTAATATAAAAGTTGTTACTTTTCTGTGCAGTTAGTCTTACCTGTTCACTCGGTTTCTTATCACCATGCTGTTTTCATAGCATTTGCAGAATGCTAGTAATTAAATGCTTGTTTGTTTCTTTATGAGTTTGTTTTTCTCAGGACCAGGATTTTATGGTTCTTGGTAAAATCTGGACCATTGGAACCAGACCAAAATGGTAAAAACAGGACCAGGCGCAAGTGGCGCAGTCTGGTTGTTCTGGCTGCACCAGTTGTTTGTTTTTTTCTTGCTCCTCTGACTCCTCGGCTGGCCACTCCTTCGGGCCGCCAAGGCCCTCACCACCACCACTGAGTTCCGTACACCATCCACCGCCCCTTATCACCGTGTCATCAGGTAACTTGACATAACCCTCCCTACCCCTGTGGGTGCTAGCAGGGGAGGAGATTTTTCCCTGTAGCGCTTCGCGTATCCAGGGCACAACAGGGGTCAGTATGGACTCTTTGCCCTGGGCTGCTGTGGCGGATGGGGGGACTGGCAGCCATCATCTGGCCAGCCAAACGGATGTTTTCCTGTTTTTCTTCCACCCCACCCACCCTCCATTGGAACACTTGCAACGTCCTGTCTAGGTGACATGTGATGACAGCGCCAACAAAAACGGAGCTCAATGAAATGGCGAGTACATATCGCAGAGAGTCAAAAGAGTGAGCCACACAACACTCACCTCCACAATCCATGACTCGCTGTCAGCAACTCTATGGCGCTACAGTATATTTTACATTTCATGCCGTAGCAGGGACCATACCCTCCTTTTTATAGTAAAATCAGCTCAGGGGTTGATAATGGGGAAGGGAAACTCAGGAGGGGGGGCTAAACTTGGAACAAAACAAACTAACAAAAAAAAAACCTATAGCCAGTCCCGAACCTGGGTTCGTCAGAGACACAGGCAGTGTCTCTAACCTCTGCACCAGGTGGCCAGCTCGCGACTGGCTCACCCAACATACCCCTGTATACCGCATAACTCCTCCTCCCTACACGCGCAATCTCGCTATCCTTCCCATGGTCTATTAAGTACACAGAGCCCATTTTACAATCGCTGTTTTGACGCTCAAATTCACTCACTCTTATTCATTCGGCCATATCACGGTTTACCCCTCTCTAGACGCTGAGTGGTGCATGGTCACCCATGCCACAGCATATATCTCCCCTACGGGCTGCTCAGGAGCGATGCTAGCTTGCACCCACACCCCAGGGGAGGAGAGCATCCATGGGAGACTCTGAGCCCTCCCCGCCGGCCTCCGCTCCTGTCGCCTCCTGCTTGGGAGCGAACCTGGGTCGCCAGTGTGCCACGGAGCTGGCTTTGTTGGACCAGTTGGTACAGTTCTTACCGTTTTGGTACGTCCATTCCAACTGGTCTGGATTTCATTTAGGTGAGGGTATAGGTGAAATCTGGACCACCGGACCCAGACCATACATCATTTTGGTCTAATCTAAGTACAGTGGTCCAAATTTTGCTCCATACCCATCACCCTACGTGAATCCGGATCAGCCCCATCCAGTTTTTGGTGATTTGGTCTGGTCTGGGTCCAGCAGTCAGACTTTCACCCATACCTGGGTTTTATTGCCTGTTATTACACACAAAGGATATAGCTAATGTAAAAACACATCTGCCTACTCCCATAAGCACCAAGTGCCAGCTGATGGCTGAACCCCCCAGTCATCTGTAATATAGAGGCAGAAGAAACTAGTGACTATTGCTGGGAGTGTGGGAGGCATGGTTTTCTTGAACCAGACAGGCAGCCCTAGTTGACACCAGTGGACTCTTTGTAATCGCACGCAGCACTTTTTTTCTTTTTTATTGTACCTCATGTTTGCTGATTATCCCTCTGAGACAGTCTTGTAAGCCTCGCTCACTCTGCTTGCGTCAGAGTCCAGCCCTGATTCGGTCCACACCATCTGGTCAGCTCCTTATTTGAAAAAATTCATCCTAGTTGTGGTTATTGAGCACTTGCTGAGCCAGCAGCTCACCTCACCTCGGCTCTGCTCCACGTACATGTCACTGTATGCCTTTCATTACCTAGCACATACTTCAACTGCAAAATGGCCCTTTTTGCACCAGTCATGTTCTGCTCAGATGTCACATCCCATAGAGAATGTGCATGACAGTTGGGAAAAGAGTGGCTGTGAACGGGAGAGGGATGTATCGGAGCATGGCAAAACAAGTGGCAGGTAGTTGTAATGACTTCTGTCAGAGGCCCATATCTACCTTACCTGCCACTGCATTTCCTGCCCATCCTCCTTCCAGCCACTGCCAGCGAGGCCAGGATACCATGTGAAAATCAAAAATAAGGCTTCCTTGTGTGTATCCTACTGTACTGCACAGTCACAAACAAAACTTGCTCTGCTGTACTGAACTCACAGACATAGTGATCTGTGGCTCTGTGCATGGGCACAAAAGCAAGTCTTTATTCTTCCAGCCTGACAACCCCCCCTTTTGTAGTACACCACCACCTTGACTCAGGGGAAACTGTCAATAAAAAAAGAATTGTCTATCCATTTTCAAATCATCCCCACCAGTTGCTTGGGGTCGTTGCTGTAACATCCAGCTGGCATTAGCAGGTAAAACAACTTTAGACACTTAACTAGCAGCTCTAGCGAGCCAGCTCCAGAAAATCCCTGTCAGGCACTGCTGGACTTGGAATGTGTCAAGGAGGGGTAACTGCTAGACGTCAGGGACTTGGAAGAGTGGCATTTGTGTGGCAAAATGGGGACTGGACAATAAGAAAATGATTGGGAGGTGGGGCGACACATATGGCCTTGGGTTGGACCTTTTTTTTTTTTTTTTTTTTTTAATCAAGATTCTGTGCCCCCTCTGTCTGCTGGCCCCCTTTTGCCTCTCAACCACCATCTCCGGGACTTACCTGGCTCTCTTAAGTCCCCCACAGATCCCCTCCCCCATGATGGGACCAGGGAAGGGAGGACTGTCTCCCCCCCGGAGACACATTCCTCATAGAGCCAGGCCTGGTTGGTGGTGCAACGCAATGTTTGTTAAAGACACCCAATCCCAGAGGCTCTGGGTGCCATACAAAATCAAATACACAAATGAATCCATAAATCTCAAGGAAAAAGAACATTTAAACAGACAAATCCACAAAATAAAATGTATCGCTAAAAATGCCGAGAACAGTGTCTGTCCCAGTAGACTAAAACCTGAGTCTGGAAAAGCCTGGGCAAATAGGAGGGCCTTAAGGCGGGCCTTGAATACCTCCAAGGTTGGGGCCCCCCAACCCTGAAGGATAGCTAATTCCACAGGACGGGGGTGACGACACTAAAGGCCCTGTCACCAGCTGTTTTTAACCTCGTCCTGGGAGTTGCCAGGGTCCCCCACAGGAGGAGCGGAAGGATGGACCGAGAGAGCCGGCACAAGAAGGTCTGACAGGTAATCAGGGCCCTGGCCATGTAGGGCCTGATAGGTGAGAAGATCCACCACAAAAAGGATCCTCCAATTGACCGTCAGCCAGTGCATATCACGCAATACCAGTGTAATATGGCAAAATTTAGGCTGCCCAGTAAGTTACCGGGCAGCTGCGTTCTGCACCAACTGCAGTCTACGAAGAGATCCCCCCATGACCCTGAGATGGAGCGCATTATAGTAGTCAAGCCTTGATGTAACTAAGGCATGTATCAAAGTGAGGAGGTCCAGAGGTGGCACAAGGGTCTTTATCCTGGCAACATTTCTAAGATGGAAAAAACAGGAGCAGACAGTCGCAGACACCTGCGCCTCCATCGTCAAACTCCTGTCCAAAATGATACCAAGATTTCACACTTCAGATGAGGCCTTCAATGGAACAGATCCCAGAACAAGTCCAGTCTCTAATCCAGAGGCCATCCTATCCCACACTCTGTTCAACTCCACCACCAATACCTCTGTCTTATCAGGGTTCAGTCGCAACCAGCTAGAGGCCATCCAGTGGTTGATCTCGGCAAGGCAGCTGTTAAGCACATTTGCCGCGTTGGATGTTCCTGGGGCAAAGGATAAGTACAGCTGGGTGTCATCAGCATAGTAATGAAAGCCCAAGCCATACTTCCTAATGATCCCTCCCAGGGGTAGCATGTACACTGCGAACAACATCGGGGCTAATACCGACCCCTGAAGTTCTTCTGCAAGATAGGCGACTAAGGGTGGAGGAGAAATTCCCCATCACAACCCGTTGCCTCCTGTTGGTTAAAAATTACTCAAATGGGCTGGCTCGGTGGCACTGAGGTTTAAGGCACTGGACGCCACACCTTGTGCCATGCTGGCAACCCAGGTTCAGGAACGAGCCCGGGACGTCGGGGTCAGCAGGGGAGAGAGAGGATTGAGCATCTGGAGGACAGTTTTTCTCTCCCCGGGAGGGAGGATGGTTCCAGCTCGGCACCTGACTGGCCTCTGGTGGAAGCTGGAGGCTCAGCAAGAGCATGAGCACAGAAAGAGGGTCGGGAGTGAGGACGTCAGAGATGCCTTGACGTCAGGGCGTAGCCATTCCCTTAGAACAAGGCAAAATGACACCAGAGCGCTGAGGAGAAGGAGCACCGAGAATAGACCCTAATAGCTGCTGCCTACCTGACCACCGAGGGACTCGATGAAACGATGATTGATCGGGGTGTACGTGCCCCACTTCGTACTCGCCTGGGAGGTATAGCCATAGCTCCATGGGGGTCTTCCGGGGATCCAGGTAAGGCAGCAGTGGGGTAATTCCCTTGGTGTCTCCCGACTGAACAGGGCTCTGGTGTAGGGAGGAGAGAAAAACTACAATTTAAAAAAAAAAAAAAAAAAAAAAAATCAAACCAGCAGATGACGGCCGGCGTGGTGGCACTGAGGTTTGAGGCCTTGGATGCCACACCTCGCTTCACACCGGCGCCCGGGTTCGGTGACTGACTCAGGCCGCCAGAGGGTCGGCAGAGGAAGAGAAGGACTGAGCACCTAATGGCGGCTCTCCCTCTCTGGGGAAGGTTGCAGGTCTGTCCCGCTGCTCTATTGCCACCTCCTGGGTAAACCCAGGATTGGCAATGCAGATCGGGACACACAGCAGGAGGGGCAGCGCCAGCCTAAAGCCCGGGGAGGAGTTGTGTCTCGATGCATGCCTCCTCATTGGCTCTCCCAGTGTGCCGGCAACTGCGAGGGTAGGGTTTCACCAGAACAGGAGAAAATGAAGCTTGTCACTTCTAGGTGCCGACTCTTTTGAAAGCCAGACCATGTCACTGGCGCTCACCTGGGCAGACTCTACTGTGTCCAGCTCGCTCCACCATTATTAGGGGGAAGGCTTGGGGATCCCTTCCCCCGCTCCACCCGGGGGGAGGGGTAAACCGGGTTACCTGAGTGGACGGACACCCTAGGAGCAGACTCCTGTGGGCACCATGGGACATTGTGGAAGGTGACTAGGGGCTCTGAATGAGTGAAAGGCAGTGCAGTAAAATGCGGATCGACATAAGGTTTAAAAAAAAAAAAAAAAACAGTACATGATGGAGTACCGGTGAGTCATGAAGTTTCCCTAAGGCGGTCAAGCAATACCCAATGGTCCACAGTGTCAAATGCTGAGGAGAGATCGAGGAGAACAAGAATTGTTCTTTCCCCTCAATCTCTATCCCTGAGGACATCATTCTGCACCCGAACAACCATGGTTTCTGTGCTATGCCTTGCCCGAAACACCGACTGGAAAGGTTCATATAACTCGTGGGTCACAAGGTGCTCCTCCAGCTGAAGGGCCATTACCTTCTCCACAACCTTCGCCAAAAAAGGGAGGTTGGAGATGGGATTGTAATTTGCCCTAGCCGCCAGGTCCAAAGATGATTTCTTAAGGAGTGGTGTCACCAATGCCTCCTTCAAGACATAGGGAAAGACCCCCTCAGACAAGAAACACTGGACAGTCAGGGCAAACACCAGGCCAACAGCATCAACGCATCTCATCAAGAAACGCGTCTGCACGGGTCCAGTTCACAGAAGGTGCGCTTCAAGATTGATGCATACCGCTTAATGACTTCACCTACTTCACTGGTCTAAACTCCCCTCAGCCAGGTGGAGTGCACTCAGAACACTTCGGGCGACCACTGCCAGCTGTGAACTGGCTGACTGGAGGAACTCCCTGCCGGATACTGGACACCCTGTCTGAGAAGAACCGAGCAAACTCTTCACATTCAGCGTTAGAAAAAACCTTCTTTGGCTGTAGACAGGCTGGACAAACTAGCCTGTCGACAGTCTCAAAAAGTACAGCTGGTCGGTTCTTCCTGGCAGCAATCTCCCTGGATAGGAACTCTGCCTTCTTATGGTTGTTTGCCCCCCTGGTATGCATTATAATGCACGTGCAGGGCCAGTTTGTCCTCCTCCAGACCGGACTTCATCCAGCAGCGCTCTAATCTCCGACCCTTTCTCTTCAGCTTGCTGAGGTCGCCATCAAACCATGGCGACCTCAGGTAGGAAGATTTGGGTTGTACATGGAAAGTGCTAGGGAGTCAGTGGTGTTGGATAGTACCCTATTATAGGAGCCCACCACAGCACCAATGCCTCCGACGCATACATTACCCACACTAGATAGATGGACTGCCACCAAAAAACCCTCTCAAGGTTAATCCCTGCAAAGGACTGCAGCTCATCATCTCTGTAGGGGGAGGGCATCCGGTGGGTGCCCCGAACATGAACCACACCATGCAGTGATCGGACCATGCCACGCGGTCAATCTTGAGATCATTTATTTCAAGCCCCAGCGAGAACACCTGATCCAACGTGTGCCCGTCCTGGTGTGTCACGGCAGAAACAGCTTGCGACAGGCCCAGCGATGACATGATGTGGAGGAGGTTATGTCCAAGCCAAGAAGATCTGTCGTCGGCCCAAACATTGAAATCCCCCATGATAATACATTTGGAGGCTTCCAGTGTTTCACCGACGAAGCAGTCGGAGCAGCAACCTCCTGCAGGAAATCCCAGGGGGGGGGGTAGATCAGGAGAATCCTGCAGCCTGTCCCCGGACCACCACGGACAGCCACACACTCAAAAGAAGCTGGGGTTCTCACTGGGTGCACGGTGAAGCCCAAGTCAGATGTAAAGCAGATAGCTACCCCACCACCCCTACATTCCTCTCTGGGGCAGTGCATCACGGTATACCCAGAGGGAACGGCAGCCTTAAAAACCGAGCCAGCATTGTCCTGAATCCAGGTCTCCGTAATGCAAGCCAGATCGAACGCGGAAATCAAGTCTGCAGTAATCGCAGTCTTGTTCCTGATCGATTTGGCATTGCATAGCACTACCCTCAGGGGGTGGTGGGCAAGACAGCCCCTCGGGTTCCTGGCCACTCGGTTTGGTGGACTCCCTGGAGACAGGCACCAAACACGTCTGGCCTCTCTCTTGTCCCCGTCATAATCCAGGGCGCCTTCTAGACCTGACAATCTTTATCCTACCACGCCCCGCCGTACACGGGGCACCCCACCGCCCAAGAGCTCCCCGGCCCCTCCAAATCCCCACCTCCCGGCAGCATCTTGCCGTGATGTTAGAAACTGAGAGGCTAGTGAAGGGCCGTAAATCGCGCAGATGAGATGCCCCGTACAGCATCCTGGCCCCTCCCCCCAAGACAGCCCTGACACATCACACCTGACCAAGATCCCGGCACACCCACTTAATTTTACTCACACCACAGTTTTACCCTAAACATACAAACCCCCACACACACACACACACTCACACACAGACACCTCACCCCCAGTGTAACAGTCAAATAAAATATGATTTCAAGAGAGAGTTTTAATATTGTAGAGCTCCCACCTCTGCAACTTTTTTGTCCATAAAATTCCTCAACAAACCTGTCTCTCACCCAGGTCTGTGTCGAAAAGCCAGACACTACTTCTTTAGCAGAAACATAATTTGCTTCCACAATAAATGGCAGAGCTCACCACCTGGAGCTTTACATACAGTCATAAAAGGATACTGGATATGTCACCAGATCGGGAGATAGTCCAAGATAATTTCCGATCTTTTCAAAAGGAAAGAGACTGATCCAGATGAAATTATTCACCCAGTCCTTTCACCTTCTGACAGGGGCCACCTTCCGTCAAGCTCTGCTGCCTCAGAGCCCAGCCTGATGGCAGCGCAACTGCACAACCATCAGACCGTGCCCCTGCACTCCCTAGAGATCCGGCACACAGGCCAACCCTTCGGTAGACTCAGGACAAGTCCTCCCGGCTAGGCCCACGAAACCAAGAAAAGCTACACACAACCTTCAGGATGGTCCCTATGAATGCTCCTCTTCCCTAGACGAAAACTGCAAAGGCAACACTTTCCCGGTCCAGCCACAGCAGCAGTCCGATAGTTTTTCTGGTGGATAATCCATCGGTCTCTCACCCCAACAGACTCCACACTTATCTGCATTCGTTCCAGCACCTCCAGCAGTCCGCTCCTCAGCTGGTACCACAGCCGATCCAGAAATAATGGCCTCCGCTCCATTTCGGCTCCATCTCCACTCTTCAGCCGACAGGGAGCTCCAGGACACCTCCTCGACCAGCAGAAAACTCAGGGTTACGTTCTGATTAAGAGATTTTTGTTTTCCTTTTCAAAGCAACAGTCGGGTTCAAACACACAGTACCACTATCCGGAATTTTAATTAATCCTTCATCCCTGAAAATAAGAAAACTGACTCCTCACACTACAATCACTTCCCCGGTCCCTAACTAATCCTTATTGCCCTAAACCTTGCCACTAAAGACAACTTCTAAAACTTGGGACACAGAACAGAAAAGCTAAATAAATAATAACTCTCCCCTAGAAGGGTTTTAGGCATCTAGAAAAGAAAATTATTATGCTCCCTTTAGAGTCCATGCAGACGGCATGCCCAGTGTGGCCGCCATTTTGTGAGGAAGTATTTCTTCACTGAAAGGATGGTGGACGTGGTGAGGTGCCAGCGATGTGTCAGGGCTTCATCTTG
Source organism: Neoceratodus forsteri (assembly GCA_016271365.2). NCBI lineage: Eukaryota > Metazoa > Chordata > Ceratodontiformes > Ceratodontidae > Neoceratodus > Neoceratodus forsteri. The sequence goes on from CM028134.1 coordinate 185,493,292, forward strand.
CTGGTGGAGCCCATTTTTATTGGTTTTCTGCTTAACCCCCAGCGTCTGGCCATATCCATGACCGAAATTGCACATACTTGTGTCCCACTGCAGAGGAGACAGACTCCTTGGCCCACCACAGGGTCGCTAACACGCGGAATCTGATCATCATCCCTCCCTGGCAGGAACTATGCACAACCAGCTTCTTGAGCTATGCCAAACTTGGGTCACCAGTGGAGGCGTGCCCACTGGGCCATTGGGCGACCCTTCGGTGGCACTATTTTAAATGTGATTTGGGGGGGTCTCTGAGATGGTAGAGGGGTTGAGCCGATATCAGAAAAAGAAAAGGAAGAACAGAATGATCTGGTATACTAAGTAGGTGATCCGTTTTGATTGCAGATACTGAATGTAGTGTACATCGGTTCTGCTTTCACCTTACCATTTTCTCTTGTGAATGCAGTACGTCATACGCTATGCAGCCGTAAAATAAAATGATGTTCTCTCATGTTGCTTGGGTGAGAGGACTATGCAGCACTCGTGCAGCAGGCCCTCCATCATGGGTTGCTACTGAGGTGGAACGTGCCACCAGTCCTTCCCAGTCTGGGACACGCTGCCCTAGGTGGTGCACCTCCTAGCTCCATCTACCCGACTGCCTGTGCCAGAGTCTGCTCCCAAACCTTATTTACCACCATGTCAGTGCAATGCGATGCTGCTGGACCATTGTGAGGCCTCTGGCTTTAATTATTTTGTAACCCTTTCTATCTCGAAGCTTTAATCTGTGTCCCCCTGGCTCTTTTTTCCTGGTTGACAGCAAACAGTCTGCTAAGAAAACGGCTTTTTTTTTTTTTCAGTTCTCTTCATCTCTTTGCAGCCTGGGCATCCTTCTGGGGTACTCTGTCGGCTGGGCCTCTACTCCCTGCCTGAACCCCCACTTGCCAGTATCCTCCCACCGAGCACCCAGTCGGGACCAGTCCCACGGCTAATCCGGTACCCCTGGGGGAGGGTCTGCCCTCCCGTGGCGACCTTACAGACTCAAAGGACCCTATCTGGGTGGGAAAGGAGTTTCCTGGTGTGCTGGGTCGGCCTTGGGATGTGGGCCTGACCCTGGAGTCCCCATCATCTCTAACTGCAGAGGGCTTTTGTCCCTTAAGCATGAAGTTTCCCTGCTGGAGTGCAGCACGCAATGATGCCAGCGCAAGGTGGTTCCTGCTGGCGTCACCGCACTCCACCCACTACATTAGCCAGCATGCCTGTAGTACCCCGATCTCCATCGGGGGCCACTAGGACACCGAGCATCCCTGGATCCCACCCCAGGCAGAGGAGGGCTGTCCTCCGGATGCTCCATCCTCTCCCTCTCTCTCTCCCTCTCTTGCCGACCCCTGGCAACCAGAGTCTGTCTCCAAACCCAGGTCGCTGGCGTGACGTGAGGTGTGGTGTCCAGCACCTCAACCCTTGGTGCCACCAGGACGGCTAAGAAAATGGCTTAATGTGAAAATTTGACTAAGTGGTGTATACAAATGGCAAATACTACTTTTGATTACGTTTTTTCTGTTTCTGCTGAAGAGGGGTGGGTCTTCATACTCCCAATTATCATTGTTGCTCTCCGGTTCTGTAATGTCATCTTTGTAGTGTGGTGCCCAGGAGTTTTAAGTGAGCCACCCCAGTGCCTTATACAGCAACACAATGTCTTCTGGCTTTAGTACGTGCTTTCAGTCTGCCATCTTTCATTTACTACAAATTTACTACAAAAAAACATCTTCTGAATTTTGTAGTAAATGTAAATATTAACTGATTGCTTGGCCTGGTGCCCCACTGTTGATAGTGGGAGTGGGGAGGCCCTGATGTCATGGGTGAGCATATGCTATTGTCCTCCAACCCCCACATACAGCACTAGTGCTTAAATTGGAAGTATGGCATAGAGGAGTTGGGTGGAACTTACGGGTGGAGGGGATGCCCCTTGAGACTGGCAATGATTGCTGAGGTCTGGCACCCTCTCTGGTGCCCTCCCGCCCACCCCAGGAACCATGTCAGCTTCTCTTGGGTCATCAGGAGCCTCACCTCCAACAGGGTTTAGAGGTGTTTCTCTTTGCAGCGTTCCTCTTGGGGGGCCGTGGTGTGGACTAGCTGTATGCAGAGGTTTTTTTTTTTTTTTTCGCATCCCCAGCACCTCGGCCGGCCTCTCCTTTGAGCCGCCTAGGACCTGCTCATCCTAGGGAACTCCTGTCGCCAACTGCTGCCTCTCAAGGTAACCCAGTGTATCTCTTCGTCGGGAGGGTCCTCTCCTTCCAGAGAGAATGTGCCTTACTGGCTTCTGCTTGGCCCTGGGTGCTGACCTGGTCCCAGCTGTCCAGGGGCTCCATGGTGGTGAGGGTCCGCGGCCGTCATCCGATGAGCCGGTGCTATTTTCTGTGCTCCGCCCGTAAGTTCTTGGCCTTGTGGGGTCGGTGTCCTGGGCGAGGGGGTGTCGAGGCATCACGTTCCCCAAGCATGCGCCCAATCCACCCAGAGGTGCCTAGGCAGACCCCCCGGGAGGGAAGCGCTCAGTGGGTGCTTGTGCATCCCCTCCCTCCCTCCCGGTCTCCGCTCCTGGTACCCGGGCTCGGGGTGCAAACCTGGGTTGCCAGTGTGATGCGTGAACCCCCTTTCCTGAGCGCCACGGAGCCAACATACAGAGTTTTTAAACTCCACAATTCACTGAGTTAGCCGTGAAAAGCATCAGTTCATGTAGTATCTTGCTACATGAATTGTGAAATTCATGCCACTGAGTATTGTACTTTGCACCTTTTGGCGAATTTTACTATGCAAAGTGGTGAATTGCATCAGTTCACATAGCAAAATTTGCACTATTGCGGTGAATTGTGAAGTTTCCATTACTCAAACTCTTTGTGTATTACCTGCAGTTTACGTGCAAATTGAAAATTCGTAACCTTCCTAGTCTGGACAGAGTTTAGCAGATAGGGCCCAGTCTACTGATGGATAGCAGCAGGAAGGCAGTGGCTGGAATGACGAGGGAAGGGAGGCAAGACAAACAGTGGGGAGAAAAAGACTAATTGTAAAACTAAACCAAACAGACAGGCTGATCCACAAGTGGCTCGGCTGGAATTTTACAGCTGCTTAATGGAATTAGTTTAGTTTTCGGAGACGCAGATCTTATTTTGTAAAGCAAGATTTGTTTTATTTTTGTTATAACATTTTTATTGTTTTCTTGAAATATTAAACATACATTACAGAAGTCTCCTGCAAAAAAAAAAAAAAACATTAAACATATTTCATTTTATAACAAGCTGTAGGTGTGTGTGTGTGTGTGTACCCATTGTGGTTCATTTTTTTTTATTATTTAAAATGACAAACTTTTGATCCCCTGTGTAAGTGGATACTGCAGCCTGATAGCTCTGATCTAACAGAAAGGACAGTCATTGCCTTCCAGTGGGTGTCTGATTACATTTCCGCTCTCCCTTCGTAAACTGCACTGAATTCCGTAGACTCATGAATGTAAATGAAGAGAATTATTTGGGAGTTACAAAGATCACAATGGCACCTTGCTGCAGGGTTGTGGGTCTGTGATCACTGTGATCACTCTGAAGAAACCAACTAACGTAAAAGAAAATTTTTAAAGACAGACCGCAAACTGCTGTTGGTTTAGACACAGCAGTTTGTTGTTTTTTTCTTTTTGTCTAAATATTTTTTTTTGCCATTCTGCTGTTGCACTGCTTGTTCTTTATTGGTTTTACATGGTTGTGGGTTACTGAGCCCTCCATGCAGTAGCAGTGGGTGTCGTCCTTTTGGTTTGTTCTTCTGGTATTTGTGGTTTATTCGACTGATAAGACGTTTTCACCTGGTTCTCTTGAGCCCGTCAAACTGTCCTTTTTAGTAAACAAAAAAAGACTACTGCTTGTCCCCCAGGAGTGTAGCCAGCAGTTTCCATTTCGTACACACTCTCCAACTGCTGCTCCCCCATTAAAAAAAAAACAAAAAAAAAAACACACACATCCTCTCCAACTCGCTTCCCCATTACAAACAAATCAGAGTGTAGTCAGATGACTCAGCTAATCTGTAATCGGGTTGTACACGTATTTGTCTCCTAAACAATTGAAGTTTAAGCAGAGACACTGCTATGTGACCTACACCAACTCAAATACTCTAGGTTGGAATGATAATGTTAACAAAAAGGTATATGATTTGGGACAGGTACTCAACAAAACCGCACGCAAATAGGTACAGTGGGTATGCCTGCCTACACCCTTATATCCCATGACAAATGCCAGTACTGCAGTGTTCAACCGTTTTGCCTTAATTGTTAGCATTGTAAGGGGTTGGAAGCATTATAAAAACTGAAGTTGACTTTTTTACTTAAGCGAGAACACATGAATAAGCAGGCATTTCCAGGCAGTTTGGGAAAGGGAAAAAATTCAGCAGGGGAATCCACTACCTCTGATGTAGGTGTGAACTTACCTGACTGGGATCTGGGGCATGGTTCCTCACTGTATATGTTGCATTTTTACACTGTGTGTAGTCGGTTAGGTTTTACATTTTAGCCAGGTGCAGTATTTCCCCATGTTGCTCCTGGAACTAAGTCAGGCTTTTAATTTTACTCCCAGAATGCTGTTGCCTTGGGTTCTCACCTATTTCCGCTACTGTTTCCAGGAAATGAATGCCTAGTCGGGTTGAAAATGCTTGCTTAAAAGTGTTTCTGTGATGAGCTGTACCGGATGTTTGAGACCCATACCCAGTGGCAGTTTACGGAAGTAGGTTTATGGTGTTGGAAATCACCCCCCCCCCATCCCCATTTCTACAACATTAGAAGGTTTTTTTTTCTGGACCCCTCAAATGTGTAGACCCCCCCAATAAGATGTCTAGGTTTGGCCCCCCTTGCCAGCCTTTCAGAGTACAGAATCTTTTTTGGGGGGGAGCGGTATTGTGGTGCAATCCCCAAGAGTGCCAGGGCTGTGTCTTCACACTGATAGATGGTTGTGTTTTTTTTTTTTTTGTATACTTTGAAGTTTCATCTTGTGTGCATTCTAGTTGAGGGTTGCATGACCCCTGACCCTCTCAGCGCCATGCAGTTGCCAGATGGGCTCACCAGAAGCAGTGTGCTAGTGCATGTGCCCCCTCCCCAATGAGCGCGTAAACTCTCTGGCCCATTATCGGGGGTAGCTGCAGTGGCGGATGACAGCACTAATTCACCAAATCCGCTCTTGAACCAGGGTCACCGCGTGAAAACACGTTGCACCTATTCCTGATCACTGGGTCAACCCAGCCTCGTGTATATTTATTTAAATATTTCAGTACTAGAACAGACATGAACATGAGGGATTCCATCCCCTGCAGCATGATTTCAAGACCCATTATGGAAAGAAAACCACGGAGAAGGAGACAGTGTGGACCAGTGCTTAGAAAACAGAACTGTAGGCGAGGATGTCCCGAGTTTGAATCCCATCATTTCCATAAGTTCACTTTGAGATATTGAAAAAGTAAAGGTTTCTGTCTTCTCAGCTGTCAAATTGTGGAGCAGCAGAACACCACTTTAAGCAACATTGCATCTCCCAAAAATGTATATACTCTTTTTTTTTTTTTTTGTATTTTCTATTTATGCTCCATCCCATTTGGAGCTTCCCTCGTCCGGAGGTCCCCAGTGCCCACCCAACCCCTGCCACAATCCCCAGGTAACCTGACATATCACTTTGTCTGGTGGGTCCCTCTCTTCTGAGGGGTAAGAGCCTTACCGGCTAACGGCGTATCCTCAGTGCTGCGGAGTTGGTCCAGGCTGTTTCTGGGGCTTCGTGGCGGATGGGGCCAACACTCATCATCTGGCGAGCAGGAGCCCTTATTTACGTTTTGACCGCCCCAGCAGTTCTCAGCCATGGGGCCTGACCCTTAGCGGGGGCGTACAGGGTTGTGTCGAGCACAACATTCCCAAGCACATCGCCCAATCTGTCCACGGGTGCCAAGGTCTGACCCACCCCTGGGAGGGAAGCGTCCAGTGGACATTCTGAGTCCCCTTCCTGCTGGTCTCCGCTCCTGGTATCTGGGCTCGGGGCGCGAACCCTGGTCACTAGTGTGCCGAGCGAACCCATTTCCTCTGCTCCACGGAACAGGCGTATATACCCTTTAAGCGAAGGGCAGCATGGGTAATATATGCAAATTATCATGAAATAATTTAGGCTGGCTATGCTAGGGGATAGGAAGTTATTTTTATACAGTTAATTGCCCTCTCATTTTCCTTTCCATGGCAGTTATGTATTCTGATATGCTGTGAACCATTTTTGATAAATAATCTAGCTTTGGGTGCTCTCAGATCTCCCTAAATTTCCTCTCTCCTCATTATCTACAGTTTCCTCCCTCCAGACTATAATTTGCCTCCTCCGACTACCAGTGAATCCCCCACGGATTGCTCTCTTCTCCCCCCCACTTTAGGGCCAGGAGGGGGTGGGCCGTCCTCCCCCTGGTGCAGACATATTCAGTAGTCCGGTGGCAGTGCGGATTGTAGGAGAGAGGGCACAGCTTCATGACACCTGCTTCAGTCCTTTTCCGTTTTTTGATCCCTTCCTGGGACGTGCAACTTGGTGCATGCATGTGGAGGCATGCACGTGTCATGGAAGTCCACAGTTCTCTCCCTACTGTGCCACCTCCACCTGTTGGTAGTTGTGCAGTGGAGTCAACAATCCTCCCTTGCCATGAGGGGACAAAAGACCAAGTCCAGTGGATGCTCAGTCCCCCCCCCCCCGGCTGACCCCTAGCAACCCAACAATGCTCCCAATTCCAGGTCGCTGGCATGGTGGGAATTAGCTTTACTGCCGCACCACATGGCTTGGCTGTTTAGAAAGTTCTTTATTTCAGTTTGTGGCAGCCTCTCTCTCTTTTTTTTTTTTTAAATAAGGCATGGTTTCTTTAGTTTGTTGTGGCACAGCCTTAACACTAATGTTAGATCCCGGCATCAAGCAGTTACAGCACAGCTCATGCTGTAGTTGCCATTGATTGACAGCTGTAAGATGTCAGTTGCCATTCCCATATAGCCTATGAGGAGACAGCTACAAGAATCCAGTGGTTAAGGCTCGGAGTTCTGTAAAAAGGTACAGTAGATAATGGCTGGTCTCCCCAACGACTGTTACAGTGGTAACACCACCTCTCCCGTTCTGCTGGAGATTGCCCTCCCTATAAACCCCCAGCATCCTGCTGGCTCTGCTTACTGCCTTGCACTGCTTCGCCACCTTGAGGTCATCATAAGGTCCCTTCCCTGTTTAATGACAGTCAGTACCTCATCTCCCATTTTATACTCTGTCTCCGGGTTTCTGTGCCCTTGGTGCATGGTTTTACACTTTTTCGCAGTGAAACCCAGCTGTCATACCCTTGACCACTCCTCGAGTTTTCTCAGGTGTCCACTCATTCTTTCTACCCCCCTCTGAAATGCCTGCCCTATTGCAGATTTTAATGTCATCTGCAAAGAGGCACACCTTCCCTTCCAGCCCTTCTGCACTGTCATTTATAAAGACATTAAAGAAGACTGGTCCCAGTACAGAGACCTGAGATACCCCAATGGTCAGTCTCCCCTCTCCCAGAGTGAATGCCGGTTACCACCACCCTTTATCGCCTATCCATCAACTGATTACATATCCAGTTTACCACCTTGGATCCCAATCCCAAACTGCCCAGTTTTCTTATGAGCCTCCTATGTGGTACGGTGTTGAAGGCCTTGCCAAAATCTAGTAGGCCACATCCACTGCGCCCCCGCCCCCATCTATTTCCCTAGTCATCCAGTGGAAAAAATCAATCAGGTTAGTCAGACATGACCCCCACCCCCATGAATCCATGCTGCCTTGGATCTTGTAACCTGCTGCATTCAAGATACTCCAGTAACCTTTTTTATTGTGGGTTTTTTTGTTTTGTTTTTGTTTAAGTGTCTCCATTAACTTCTCCACTACTGACCCCAGACTGATCAGTCTGTAGTTGCCATCTTCTTTTCTGCTGCCACTTTTATGAAGCAGGACTATATTTGCCCTCCTGTCATCTAGAACCATTCCTGTTTTCAGTGAGTTGAACAGGGCTCTCAGAGATGCAGCCAGTGCCTCCTTGAGCTCTTTCAGTACGCTTTGGTGTACCCTATCCAGCCCTCATAGACTTGTCCACTTTCAGATTTGCAAGTCCTCTTAGAACTCTTCTCTGTGAGTGGACTTGTTTGCCCCCCACACTGTTTCTGCTGCTTTTATGTGGTCCATCCCCTTCTCCTTCCACTCTGAAGACTGAACAGAATTATCTGTTTGAGATGCCTGCTTTTTCCTGATCCTCATCTGTGCAGTCTCCCCCTGTCCTTCTTAACGTCACAATCCCTTCCCTTGTCTTCCACTTTTCACTTATGTACCCCAAAAAAAAAAAAGTCATGTTCCCCTGCTTAGTTACCCCTTTGGCTACCCTTTCATCAGTTTGTGCCTTTGCTCCCCTCACCACCTTCCCTGCTTACCTATGCTTTTCCTGGTACACTTCCCTATCCTCCTCCTCCTCTGCGTCTCTGTGTACCTCCTGAATCCTACCCTTTTAGCCCTTACCTTTGCAGCCACTTCCCTCAAGAACCATAGTGATCGTTTCCTCCTGTTTTTGCTTACTTCTTTTGCACAGAGGTTTGTCACCTTCACTATACCTTCAGTTATTTTGGACCGCTGTTCCTCCACCCCACCCAGGCAGTCCGACCCCACGCCCCGTTCTCACTGAGGGATTCAACCATTTTCTTAAATTAGCCCTCCTGACATCCAGAACCATCGTCCTTGCGTGGTTTGCCTCTGCTGCTGTCCTTATGTTAAACCACACTGTGCAGTCATTGCTTATCCCCAGGTGGCTCCCCACCTTGACGTCTGCAATACTGTCCCTGTTAGTGAGCACCAGGTCCAGGATTGCCCCATCATGAGTGGGTTCCCTGACTAGTTGCCTGTGAAATTCTCCCTGCAGGAAATCTAGTACTATATGTCTCTGTTCTCTGTTTCTAGATGAGGCCGCAGCTGAGCGGCTCCAATCTGCATCCGGCAGATTGAATCCCCTACCACCAGCACCTCCTCCACCTTTTCTGCCTTCATGCTGATGGCTTCCCCTAGTGCCTTATCTAGTCCCCCGTGTTAGAGGTCTGTATATCACCCCAGTGCAAATAGTTGCTCTGGCTCCAGTCTCTGGGATGACCCACAGTACCTCCAGCCTCCCCGGTTCCCTTGTGTTTCCTTCACCTTGGTACCCTCCCCTTACACACAGCACAACCACTCCACCCTTCCTCCTCTCCCTGTCCTTCCTGAACTGAGCGTAGCCTGATATGGCTATGTCCCAGTTGGGGTTCCCTGTGCACCATGACTCAGTAATAGCCACAATATCCAGGTCTGCCTCTGACATGAAGGCCTGGCCTCTAAGGCTTGAATTTTATTTTCAAGGCCCTTTGCATTTGCACACATGGCCCTCCACACCTTGCTCACACTGCCTGCAACCCCCCTTCCCCTCCTTGTGCCCTGCTTCATTTTCTCTTCTTTTTGCAACTTTTTATCCCATCCCCCTTGTCCTTTACCACTCGCTGCTTCCATTCTTTTGCTCCCTGGGGGAGTTTCCTCCCCTCAGGTCCTCCCCTTCTACTGCTTTAGCCTGTAAAGGGGAAGGAGAATTTATGCCTCCCTTTGTCTTTCTGCCACTCCCCTCAGCTAGTTTAAATGTTCATCAAAGTAACAATTAAACCATTCGTTAAGGGCAGTGGTTCCCATCTTAGACGATTGCAGGCCATCACCTCTGTATAGGCCAATATCCCTCCAGGTTGTTCCCTACTCCAAATGAAGCCAAATCCCTTCTCTCTGCACCATTCCTTCAACCACGAGTTGAAGCTCCTGGTGTGGAGTACCCTATCCTTCCCTCAGCTGTAGACAGGCAGCACCTCAGCAAATGCCACCATGCCTGCTACTTGCCTTAAGCCCTGTCTCTTGCAAGGCCATTGGTTCCCAGGAGGACTGTCTTCTGAGCTATGGTGCCAGGTAGACACCTAACCGCTCCCCCCCTTCCTGTTCTCAAGTTTAACCCCCCAACAGTTGGGTCCTGCATCAGAAGCTGCTTCCTCTTCTGCTGGTCCCTCTGCCTCCTACCTTGGGGTCTCATCTTTGGAGGACTCTTGCATCCTCCCTTGCCAGTACTATGGGTGCCACTTCTTGGCAGTCCTGTCCTGCTAGAATGTCAAAGCAGTTCTGTAGTGGCACAGGCTGAAGAACGTGCCTGATGCTGCTACCCTCACCCTCCCAGAGCCCACCACGGTCCAGCTGGCCCTCCTTTTCCTAGGCAGCCTCTGGGGCAGTGGTGGTAGACTCCATGGCCTTTGTATAGGGTAAGATGTCTTCTGTGTGCCAGCCAGCTTGGCCGAGAGACCAGCAACGTCCTTCCTCAACCCAAGGAGCTGTGTGCAGATGGAGCAGCCCCTCAGTCTCCAGAATTTCTTCAGGCATACTGCAGCTCCGCGCCCATTGCACTGCACCACTCGCATAATTAAAATTATGCATCTGCAGCCACTGCTTTCAAATGTGCTTGCCCCAGTTGTCCCTTTCCTCTGTTTTTCCTATCCCACCTACACTCTCCATTAGTATTTACTTTATTACCCTTCCCTAGATAGGGAGTTTCTTGCTTTTCCTGTTTCTTACTTGTTATCACTGGGTTCAGATGTACCTTACCCATTATCCCCTTCCTGTGTTTGTTCCTTTCCCACCTACAGCCTCTGTCAGTATTTACTTTATCGCCCTACCCTAGAAAGGGTGTTACTTGCTTTCTCCTTTATTCTCTTACAGTAGAAGCCGCTTAATCGGGATGGCCTGGTGGCAGGCTTTTCATCCTGATTAAGTGGTCATCCCTGTTATGGGAGGCAGTATAGCATAGTGGTTAAGGGCACTTGTCTGCAAACCTAGAGACCTGGGTTTGAATCCCATCAGCCCCCACTTGCATACTGTGTGACCCTGAGCAAGTCACTTAACTTCCTTGTGCTTCCATGTCACACCTGGAAATAAGCTCCAGCTTAGTATGCCTTTCCTGGTTAAACAATTTCCCCTTTCCTTATCAGCGGTGAACATTTTCCCTTCTGATAATCCGCAAATAAACACCACACAGTCACTGTCGCTAGTCTGCCTGGCTCTCGATTGCCTCCTGATTGCTAAATGTGTGTGTGAGTGAATGTTAAACCACAGCCTCCTGAGCCGAGTCAGGCTGCCAGTTGGATAGCACTAGTCAGCAAAAAGAAGCACATAAAAAGGTCAGCGTTCCTTTTACATTTTATCTAACACTTGAAAACATGTCCACACGTTCAACCAAGTCAGACTGCCAGTCCGATAGAAGAGATTGGCAAACAGAGAAACCTAAGCAGATCGGTGCTCATGTTTTTTTTTTTTTCCCCAAATGTTTAACCAGGTGAGACACACTAAGCTGAAAGCTTGTTTACAGGTGCAGCCTGGGAGTACAGGGAAGTTGAGTGACTTGCTTAGGGTCACACAGTATGCAAGTGGGGGCTGTGGGATTCAAATCCAGGTCTCCAGATTTGCAGCTCAGAGCCTTAAACCACTGCGCTATACTGCCTCCTATGATGATAATGTTGTACTTCATCTGTCCAGCACGGAGTGTAACTCCTCTCTATTTGTCAGTTTCTACCCAAATGGACATTGATACAACATTATGCAGCAAAACACGGTCGGCACACCAGCAAATGAATGAGAGCGAATCGGGAGCTCAGCACAGTCACACATAACAGGAAGTGGAACTTATAGAGTGTCAGTGTGGAGGAGGCTAACAGTGCTATTCACACATGCTAAATGGCCCTATATTGGCCAGTTGAAAGCAGCAGTGGTTGTAATGGCCAGTGGAGGACCTGTGAAAAGGAGGCTGACTACTTACTAATGTCCGGTGAGAGGGACTGAACTGTCCCACTAAAGCGAAGTGCAGTGCTGACACTTGTCTCGCTAAATCATAATTACAGCTAATTGTTTTCAGCAGGTGTGAATCTGTTCTGCAGTGGGCCTACCTCTAAAGCGATTGTCCTGCTTAACTGCGCCCCATCTATTTGGCGTGGATTGTACTGACTTTGGTTATAGCACCCCCTGTACCCCTCTGCCTCTTTTTGTTTTCCTTCTAATTAACCCTCCCCTTTTTGCCCTCACCGAACAGTTACTGCTCTTCTGTAGCATCCTAAAACAGGTAACAGCAAGCTAAAGAGGAACCCCACCTTACCTTGTCAGTCTGGTAGAGCTCCCTGTGTGCCTGCTGACACATAAGATGCCAGTAGTAACCAGTTCCACTCCTGCTGTATTCCATTCACACTCTGGGACACAAGGATGATGGGACATACTGGGACTGGATTCTTTTATTCTTCTAGTGGGACTTCCTGGTGTGTCCAGATTGGCACTCTTCTCAGTGGACCCTTCTTTCCGGCTTGAGTTTCCCATGACCTCTGACCAGGAGATCCTGCCCTGAAGCACAGAAAAAATGTATTCCAGGTTAGCATTAAGTTTAAGCCACTTGTTCAACCCTCTTTTAGTATTCTGTTTGTGGTGCTGGCTGAAATACAAAAAAAAAGTTGCAGTCAGTAATTGTAATACATACTATATTTCAGTTGGGCTATCCAGGGCTTGTTTATTTATTCTCAGATTGGTGACTGGGAAAGAAACACTGAGCCATGCCTTGTTTCCAGGTGCGACCCAGAGAGGAAAGGGTATCACTGGCATGGGGTACAACAAAAACTATACACTTAATAATAGACCGTACATACCAAAACAGGTAATCTCAAAATTAATATGAGACAGCAACAATACTGTACAAAATAAATACAAGACAGCAATAATACTGTACAGAATAAATACAAAACCGCAATAATACTGTACAGAATATAACAAGACAGTAATGATACTGTACAAAATAAATACAAGACAATACTGTACAAAATAAATGCAAGACAGCAACAGTACTGTACAAAATAAATACAACAAAGCAGCAACAATACTCATTACCATACAGAATAAATGCAAGGCAGCAATACATACAAAATAAATACAAAACAGTGACAATACTGTACAAAATAAATACAATAAGACAGCAACAGTACTGTACAAAGTAAATACAACAAGGCAGCAGTAATACTGAACAAAAATAAATACAAGATAGCGGCAATACCATGCAAAATAAATATAAGATGGCAACAATACTGTACAAAAATAAATGCAAGATAGCAGCAATACTGTGCAAAATAAATATAAGATGGCAACAATACTGTACAAAATAAATATAAGACTGCAACAATACTGTACAAAATAAATACAGGACATTGACAAAACTGTACAAAATAAATACAAGACAGTGACAATGCTGTATAAAATAAATACAAGACCATAACAATACTGTACAAAATAAATACAAGGCAGTGACAATATTGTGCAAAATAATACAAGGCAGCGACAATACTGTACAAAATAAATATAACAAGACAGCAATAATACTATACAAAATAAATACAAAAAGGCAGCAGTGATACTGTACAAACTAAATGCAAGACAGCAACAGTGCTGTACAAAATAAATATAGTAAGGCAGCAACAATACTGTACAGTAAAAACACATGGAAAAATAAACAGCAGTAGTACAAAAAGACTGGATCAGGCAAAAAAGCTTCAAGGAGCAGAATATATGAGAGCTGGTGGGGGGAGAAAAATGCTGCTACTAGAGGGAATATTGGAGGTGGGCTCTAGGAGACAGAGGACGGCCCATTGAGCCGGGGGTGGGGCAAGGGTGTTTGCACACACTGAAAGAGCAGTTTCTATGTGAATGACAAGCCCCCCACTGACACATATACCACAGCTAACCTTGCCAGGATTCATTTTCCAGCAATCTTTCCTTCGGGGACTTTCATATAAAAAAGTTATATCCTTCGTAAGTGTGTTCCCTGACCAGCTGGCTGAAAACTGAGCCAGTTCCGCATCTTACGCCCCCCACGCCAGCACACACAGCCCTGTTTTGTGATGTCACTAAACAAAGGCTATGTGCACGTACCCCATTAACTGAATGGGAGATTTTCAAAGGTTTTATATTATTTAATGTCAGAGATTTTAAGAATTAGTGACCGCCGACGACCCTGTTAGTCGCGCCGGTCGCTTTGATTTCTTAAACTCCTGACATTAAATATGTATAAAAGCCTTTGAAAAATCTCCCTATGCAAGTCATTAAGACTTGACGCAGCCTTTCGCTTTAGGTGACATCACAAACGGGCCTGCGTGCCAGTGTGGAGACGTCGTAGGATGCGATTTTCAGCTGGCAGGTCAGGGAATAAATTTACGAAGGATATAACTTTCTAAATGAAAAGCCCCTGAAGGAAAGATTGCTGGAAAACAAATCCTGGCAAGGTTTGTTGTCATATATGTGTAAGTGTGGGGGGGGGGGCTAGTCGAGAGCTGCTCTTGAAGGGAACAGTAGTAAGCAGGCAGGGGCAGTCGCTGAGGAACAAAAAGGGACAGAAGGTGGTAAATGATCCAGCAGTGCACCAGTTAGTTAAGTGGCTTAGCTAGACTATGGTAACTAAGATTTCAGCATATACTTTCTCTATCCATCAATCAATCTGATTCACACACAAGCCCGGATATTCAGAAGGGTTGCGCATGGCGCAACAGTGATGCACCATGCGCAATCCACTGATGCGCCCCGGCACAATATTCAAATGGGGATTGAGCCTGGCACAAATCCCGATGCACCGGAGCGCATCAGCAATGTATGCAGCGCAGGTGGGGGGGGCGTGCCCATGCATACTCCGCACATCACGATATTCAGCCCTGGTTGTGCTGAGCCCGTGCATGCGCAACCCCTACCTGCGCTGCACACAGGCGAGTCAAAAAAAAGGAAAGGAACAACAGCTGGCCACCCACAGGTGAGCTGCCGTATTGCAGGCGCAACCGCGGCAGCTGCCGCCTATAGTTCACCCTCGGCTGCACCTTCATGGCGAGTGCCTCCCCATGCCCGATCGTGGGCATATGTAGAATAATGTAAGCGTCCTATATCCCTGGTGGTCCAGTGGACGCTCACAGCCGATCACGGGCATATGTTGGATTAAAAGCGGTCAATATCCCTGGTGGTTCAGTGGACCGCTTACAGCCCGATCACGGGCATATGTAATGAAAGGAGTACAATATCCCTGGTGGTCCAGTGGTACCCCCTCCCACCGCCCACTGAGCCCCACGCCCGTCCACCCTGGTCAGCAGTGGGCGGCAGTATCGCCCCCGACTGACACCGTATGGTAGGGCTGTCGCCCATTGGTCCCTGGCGTGAGCCAATGGGTGTGCAGCTCCAATACCACAGTCTAGATATATGGTGTCAGCCGGCGGGGCGGCAGGCGGGTAGGGTGCTGCCGCCCACCGCTGACCGGGGAGGAGCAGGGCAGTGGGGCTCAGTGGGCAGGTGGGGAGGGGAGTACCACTGGACCACCAGGGATATTGGACCTCTCCTTTTCATTACACATGCCCGCGATCGGGCTGTAAGCGGTCCACTGGACCACCAGGGATATAGGACATTTATTTTACAACATATGCTCGCAATTGGGCTGCGAGCGGTCCATTGGACCACCAGGAATATTGGACTGCTTTTAATTTAACATATGCCCATGGTCGGGCATTGGGGCACTTTTCTGCGATGTGCAGGGGGCGTCTGTCCCCGACGGCTGCAGCCTGGCAGGGCGCCAGGCGTAAGTCGCCGAGGATCGGTGCACCTGCATGCAAATGGGGCCATAATGACATGCAAATGGCCCCATTTGTGCCTTGCATGCATTATGGCCTCATTTGCATGTGCACTTCTGAATATCGCAGTTGTTGTGCCTAGCGCAACGGAACTTGCGCTCGCGCATCCCCCTGCTCCACTCTGGCCACTTGCGCTGTCGCAGTGCCACTGTGGGTGGCTAGGGTGCAATATTCAGCGATATTGTGCCATGGCACAGCTCCGTTGAATATCACCCTGTCAACCCCCCCGCGCAGCCAAGTTGCTCTGCGCCCAGGTTTGCGCCACAGCCTGGCGCAGTCTGAATATCCAGGCCACAGTGTGTATAACTATGATACAGCATGGTGCTTTCTTTTTCCTTTCCTCCTTATGGGGGGGGAGATAACTTGGGCACTGAACTTAAGACTTAGTGAACTTGGTACCATGTAACTCCTGGACTCGTTGCACAGATATTTGGTGTTTTCTACCTTGTTTATTAGTGGAACACCTCTCAAAGATGTATCTTATAACACCGATACTGATGTACTATGTATATACATAGGTGTGGCACCCTCATTGGTGATAATGTATGTACTGTAATATTGGTGTTAGGAGTTTCAAACTGTATGTTTTGGTTTTTAAAACAATAAACAAAGTATAGAAAAAAGGTGGTAAATGGAGAGGGAGGGTGCAGAGGTGAGGGTTAATAAGTATTAAATGAAAATCACTTTCAGCCCAATCTCCCAGAGTTTGGACTGGCCCACCAGGATACCTGGAAATTTCCAGATGCCCTCCCCCCTGTTGTGTACCTTTTTCCTGAACTTTGCATTTTGTCATCTTTTTTTCTAATTAAATGGGGATGTTTGGGGCACTGTAGGAAAATGTAAGATGCAGGCACAAAGCTGGGCCCTCTCCTATTAATTTTCCAGGTGGGCCCCTGTATCCACTGTCTAGGTGGGCCCCCTCTTCCAGAGTCTGACTTTGCCACCTCCTACCCCATCATTAAATTAAAACTGTGATATATGTCTTTTAAGTCCAGCAAACTTTGGAATACAAGCACTGGCTTGTGATATTCCTTTAATTAGTTAATAACCAGCTGTAATTGTTTTACATTTTTTATTCCTAGCCAGGAATATTTATTTTTCTTTCTTCTTGAAATGTCTGTGTCCTTATTTTCCATTTTTTTTCTTTTGATTATTTTTGCTGTATATAGAGTTTGTATGGATTTAGTATTTGATCTGTGTTGTGATTAGCCGTTATCTGTGTTTGAAAACCTAAAAAAACTTTTATTTGCAAAGTTTCAACAAACACTGAGAGACCTAGTGAGTAGGGCAGTGGATCCGCTTTCTGTCTCGACCTGCTTAATTTTTCTGTTCCTCTCTACCTTTTTCTGTCTCCCCCTTCCCCTCCCTCTCTCCTGGATCAGTCTCTCCCCCCTCTCTCTCCTAGGAACCAGGCGTATTGCTTGTGCTGTCTGTTTGAGTTACAGGGATCATAATGGGTTGTAACAGACCTTGGAGCCATGATGGAGCAGCCTTGACTGCAAGAGACTTGCACAGAGAGATGTCCGCTGTTAATTTCCTTTTGATTGCCTTTTCACATTAAGTCCTGTGGTAAAAACTGTCAGTTCAGTCCCGGGTTATTGATTGATTAAAAAGGCAGCTGTGACCAGCACACTGGCTCTAAGGTGTCTGGCTTCAGAGCCTGCTGCGGTAAGAGTGTTCAGTCCAGTATCATCAGTTGAGAATTGTAACTGTGCTACCAATAGCAGGATGTGATTGGGGGTCTCATTTTTAGCTTCTGTAACATAGGTAGGGAGAGGGAGGTAGGTGGTTGGTGGAGTGCCGTCAGGTGACAGTGCATCAGTGCACATTATCGGCACAGTTAGTGTGAAGGGGTCTGAGGGAGCTCCCTGGGCGCAGACCTGCACGTGTTGTGTAGTGGAAATAATTTTGCAAAGGCAGCCATTTGCAATCCTTGCTAAGCGACTCCCACTACCTTTGCAGAAAAGTTTTCTCCCCTACACAAGAACTGCAGGTGTGGTGGAATGGGAGAGAGGGAGATCTGTTTTCCCCTGCCTGTTAGTCACCCTGTATTTCTGTTGTGCTCCCCACCCACCTGCCTCGCGGACCACCAGGCACCGCACACTGAATGGGAAGGGAGGGGGGAGAGAGAGAGTTCGTGTAAGAGAGCGAGATGAGAGAGAGAGAAACAAGACAGCAGTTACCAGTACTGCATGAATCATGTGCATCTGCATTTCTGTGTGTGTGTGTGTGTGTGTGTGTGTGTGTGTGTGTGTCTCTCTCTCTCTGTTTGAGTGCCAGCATGGAGCTCTGTGCGATCAAAGTGCAGAGAACGCTGACTGGGGAGAGGGAGTGCTTCTGACAGAGAGAGAGAGACAGACAGACAAGAGAGTGGGTACCATTACTGCATGAATCCTGTGTGTGTGTTTTTCTCCATCTCAGTGCCAGCACGGAGCTCTGTGTGATGAAAGTCCACAGAAGGAGTGCGTAAAATCCAGTAAAAGCTGTACCTATCTCATGCCCTCCCCTCCCGCTGGTCACCACCTGTAATGTGTCCCCTGGACCTCACATCTGTCTCTATTGCCACATCATGCTGTCACTGTTTGGGTCCAGACTCGCTACAGCAGTAATATTGCCTCACCCTTTGTAGCCCAAGCACGCTGGCCCTAAGTCAGGTTCCATACAGTGGAGAGTGCTTGCCGGTGATGGGTGAAGAATGACCATTTTCTTCTGTTGTCCCCATAGCGAGCAGCAACTCCCCCCCCCCGTGACAGCTCCTGTGTTTCATGGTCCATTCCCCCCACCCCGGACGAGCAATAAGTTGCCATAAGGCAGCAGCACTGCAGGAGAGGGAGAGACACAGTGAGGGAGCAAGTCACGGGGAGAGAGAGGCCTTGAGCGAGAGAGATACATAACTGACTACTGAAATTGAGGGAGCCGAGGTGAGTGCCTCTACTGAGTGTGTCAGCTTTGGGTTCCGATGTTATCGAGTTAACGGTGTGGTGAGTTGCACATTCTTCGTCACCAAACGTGGCACTCGGAGAGAAAGAGAGTGACACTGCATGACTACAATGTACAGTACAGATTTCCGGCAACGTCCCCTGTGCGTGCCTCTCTGTTAGTACTCTAATACCCCCAAGGATATGATATTAAATGGGGTGCACTGTAACGATCCTAAGACCATTGCAGATGCTCTAAACCAGAAATTCTCAGATCTGTCTTTGTATACCTCTGCTTTCCCACCACAGACCTCTCCCCACCAGGGCAGTGAGCCTCAAAGACTACTTGGCTCCTCTACAACGCTCCAGATATCTCAGCATACACCTCCCTTTTACTTTAAGGAGATTACTGCACTAGAGGTCTTTAAACTTCTCTTATCCATATCTGGAAACACTAGTGTGGGGGTCTGACCTCCTTGAACCCCGTTTACTCAGACTTGCTGCTGCCTACATAGCCTCACCACTGGCGAAAATATTTTCACTATCTCTGATCACTGGTACTGTCCCAGTCCTGTGGAAATTTGCTCGAATAACTCCTGTATTTAAAAAAGGTGAAAAGAAGGGTATCAACAGTTACAGACCTATTGCTATTCTCTCTGCTTTGTCCAAACTACTAGAAAAGGCTGTCGCTATCCAAACACGTGACTTTCTAGCTAAGTGGTGTATCCTATCTGATGCCTAACATGGTTTCCGTAAAAACCATAGTACATCCACTGCGCTATTGAAACTTACCTCAGACATAATCTCTAACATGGATGCAGGTAGACTCACTGGTGCTGTATTCATAGACCTTACTAAGGCCTTCGACCTTGTGGACCACCCCCTACTATCCTGCTTGCATAGCCTAGGTTTCTCCTCTCCAGTTGTATGCTGGTTTAGTAGCTATCTATCCGATCGGTCTCAAGCAGTTAAATTTAACTCAGCCATTTCTGAGTCTGCCTCAGTAAACGTGGGGGTTCCTCAAGGCTCCATCCTGGGTCTTCTCCTTTTCTCTGTCTTTATAAATAATGTCTCCTGTGCCCTACAGAGTTGCTCATCTCTCTTGTATGTTGATGATCTTGTCATTTATGCCAGTGATAACAACGTGGAAAATCTGAACGCAGCACTCTCAACTGATTTCACAAATATACAAAACTGGCTGTATGAGCACAAGCTGGTCCTAAACATAAAGAAAACCAAGGCCATGCTTTTTGGCTCTGCCCCTAAACTCCGTAGGTGCCCCATCTCCCTTACAGTCAATGACTCAGGTGATACAAAACTAGAAACTGTCTCATTCTTTAACTATCTTGGTGTCATGCTTGACTAATCCCTTGATCTGAGCCTGCACATTCAATCCATTTGCAAGGCTGTAAATTGCAAACTCGGTGCTGCATAGAAATCGGGATACTTGCTTACGCCATCTGCAAAAAAAGTCATTGCCAGGGGTGTACTGCTACCTTCCCTAACCTACAGTGCCCCCATCCTCTCTAGTGCTCACAAAACTGCCCTCCAGAAATGGGATGTCACCTACAATAACATATGTCGATATGCATCCTCCTCCTCAAGACCAAAGCACCACTGTCAGCTTTACGATGACTTAAGGTGGCTCTCCCCCATGGCAACAAGAAAATATTATCTTGGCTCCCTTACTGACTCTGTTGTATGGCTCAAATCCCCTAAATGTCTGGCTGAACTTTTAATTCCCCACTCAATCCCTCACGGTCTGAGGTCTGCTGAAAACTCTCTACTCCAAGTTATAAGATGCTGTACCACAAAAGGCACTGGGGCTTTCAAGTGTGCGGCTCCCCAGTTCTGGAATACACTTCCCCCCAAGCTCAAATCGGCTGGAACTCATCAGAGCTTTAAAAAAGAACCTCACTGCTATCTATCGCGTACTGGCCCCTGCACCTGCTTTGATCCCACCTGATGGTCTTGTTTATATTGCGTGCCCCAAATGCTCTCTCTTTCCTTTCTGTTTTCCTCTCTGACTATGTCTGGTCCCTATTTTTTCCCCTAGTCCCATAGACTTGCCTTCCCTTGTTGTTCTCCAATCTCTCAAACCTCGATCTCCCTACTCCTGTATCCCTGCTCTAGATTCTTCATGCTATGATCCCTCTGCCCTGTCACATTCTTGCCTGACCTCTACTTCCTACCTCCCTCTAATACATGTCCCTCCCTACCCCTGCTCCCTGCTACGACTCCTCTGTCCTATCTCTCTCCTGCCCTGTTATCCACCTTTCTCACTTGCCCCGGCCACTCTTCTTTCCCCAAGCCTCTTCTCATTATATTATCCCATTTCCCCCCGACACCTCCTCCTCCTCTACTGTAATTCCAAAAGACCTTTTTTAGAGTTAGATCTTTTACATGAAATCTCTGCAGACTGAATTTGCTTGACCTTATCCTTGTTTACCCCAACAATTGCTACTTACCTTGCCCACCGTGGTCTACAGATGTATGTTTCCCTCCTGTTTAAGCCATGTTATCTGCTTCTCACTACGTGAAAACCTGTAATGCTACCTATTACCTCTGTAATGTTAAATAAGTTCTTTCTTTCTTTCAAGGTTTTTACATTATGTACCTTTGCCTAAAATTATGTTTGCTTCTCCCCATGTTAAAAATGTTGATGTTTCTTGCACCTGTTTTATTTTATGTTGTACTCTCCCGGGTCTTACCTGAAAATAGTCATTGTGTTGGCTAGTGTACTTACCCGGTAAACAAAAACTAAATAAAAAATTGTAAGCCACATTTGTGGCTCCAGTGCAGTTTGCTGTCAGGCGACAGAAGAGAGAGATACAGAGAGAGAGAAAGACAGACCCATAGTGAGAGCAACGAGACCAGGAGAAGTACTTCATAATTCCTGCACTGACTGTCCAGTGTCCACATTGCTGTCTCTCTCTCTCTCTCTCTCTCTCTCACGTGGCAAGTGGCACAGCATAGCGTATCTCTTTGGGGGCTCCTTCCGCAAGGAGTGGTCCCCGCTCCCACCAGAGAGTCACACCAATAAAGTTACTGCACTGTTGTCTGTATCTGAGTGGTGTTTTGCAGTACCTCGGGGGTTGTGAGACATGCATGCCCTTGGTGCCCAGGGGAACACTTGTTCTGTGTGGCTGTGTGTGTGTGTGTGTGGGGGGGGGTGCCTCTCTGCATGTGGTAGGATGTGTAGGAGTGTATGTTATGCACAAGAGATGTCACAGATCATATCAGTAGTGTACATTTGTATGTGCATAACAGCAATGTAGGATGCATTATTTGTTAGGGACTATTTTGCCAGGTGGCAGGATATAGTACCTTTTTTTTTTCTGGTTAAACAGTTCTGGCCCAGACAAATTTGGTTCACCTTGCTTTAGCAATTGGTAGTGCAGCCTCCTGTCCCACTCACTGTACGAGTGGTGCTCCTGTCAGAGAAGCAGGGCTCTCTGGTGCAACTGGATCTTGGATCCCTGTACCTCTGTGCCTGGCTTCTGAGGACACAGAACATTCCCACTTTGGGGTGTTTCCTGTGGTAGCAGCAGTTCTTCTTTTTTTTTTTTTTTAAAACTTTAATTTTATTGATAGTTTGCAGGAAACTTGAATACATTTGATAAATCCATCAGTACAATCAAAATGTGCTGTTACAGTATATTGTACAGTCATTTCATGCATATAGTGCTTAGACCAATCTAAACTGGTAGATTCATCAATCCTCTTTCACAGTTCTGAAAACTGAGTTAAGTCAAGAAGAGGAGGTTTTCTTTGTCCATTTACCCCATCTATGTCTCTTTTTCTACTTGCTTCCAAATCTCCCACCTCGTCCACCTCTGGATATAAAGTGAGGTCCTGTGACTTATTTTAAAGGTGAGCTCCTCAAGTTCAGCTAGACTCTGGACAACTGACATCCAGTCCTGTTTCATAGGGGGTGAGGGATTGAGCCATAACCTGGTTATGGCTTTATGGGCCGCTGTTATTAAAATTGCCCATAGGTACACAGAGTCAGATCCCCTAATGTTGGCCGGAGGGGTTCCCAGGATCACTTCAATCCAGTCAAGGGGCTGGTCTGACGTGAGGATTTCCCCTATAGCTGTTGTGACCTCTGCCCAAAACCTTTGCAACTTCGGGCATACCCAAAATATATGGAGGTAGTCCGCCTCCTCCTCCCCACATGCTCTTCAGCAGCTAGCTGAGTATTTTATGTTTCTTTTATTTAAGGTCTTAGGAGTAAGGAAGAAGCGGACCCTTACCTTCCAGGTGAACTCCTGCCAGAGGGGGGACCTGGTCGTTTTTCTGACTACATTAAAAATAGATCCCCAGTCAAGATTTGAGTAATCAGGATTGATTTCCTCCTGCCATTTAGTCTTAATCCTAGTTAATGGATCAATTGTCACTGTTCTAAGGGATCTGTAGAGGTGAGACATCAGTCCCTTCTGAGTAGTAGTGGATTGTATCTTTTGAATGGTTGCTATTGGGGGGCAGACCTGGCTGGGTCCGCCTCTTTCTTTTGAAGAGATGCTATGTATGCTCTGACCTGAAGGAACCTAAAATGGTCTGAGCTTTTAAGCCCGAACATGTTCCTGAGGGAGGCAAAATCCTGGATCGAGTCTCCCTGGATAAACTGGCCCAAGTATTCCAGACCCAGTTTGCCCCATTGTTTATATGTAAGATCTAGGCGGTTAGGAGGGAAGTCCTCTGCCCAGGCCAGGCTTTTTAGTGGCCGTACCGAAGATTGTAATTTATATTTTTGCCAAAGCCTATGGACTGAACGGATAGTATCCCTCACAGAGTGTAGTTTAGGTACAGGGTGACAATGGGACAAAAGGGGAATTACTATATGGTCCCCCAGGGTACCCTACCTCCCCCCCCTCCTCCTCACCCCTCTCCATTTCTCTCCAACCGGAGGTGGAACTGGGACCGACCCATTGTAGCGCATTTTTTAGTTGGACCATCAAGTAGTAGTCCTCCAGCTCTGGAAGAGATCTACCTCCTCCATCCCGGTGGGCCTGCAGATTTTTAAATTTATTCGGTGTCTCTTGTTGCCCCATATGAATCTGGAAATCATTTTATGCCACATCAGAAAATTTGACTTATGTATGTGTAATGGTAGACACTGAAATAAGTACAAAAATTTGGGCAATACATTCATTGTTATGGCCTGGATTCTAGAGTGCATGGGCATATTGGTTAAGGACCATCTTTCCATATCTTTTTTTTAAGTGAAGCCGTTGGAGGAGAATAATTTGTTTTGAATAATTTAGAAAAGTGTTTAGTGATATTTACTCCCAAATATTTCATTCTGTCGGCGGACCAGTTCAGGGGCAAGAGCCGGCGTATATCCTCAGAAGGACTAAAGAAAAAGCTTAAGACTTCCGTTTTAGTTTTATTTAGTGAGTATCCTGAGTGTTTTCCAAACTCTTAGAGTATGGGCCAAATCTGTCCTATGGACCTGTGCGGTTGGGAAAGGCACAACAGGACATCATCTGCATACAGCAGAATTTTTTTCTGAACACCCCCCACCTCAATCCCTGATACCTCCACCCTCCTCACAGCCTCCGCCAGAGGTTCAGTATAGAGGGCGAACAGAAGAGGGGAGAGGGGGCACCCCTGCTGAATGCCTCTGTCAAGCCTGAATCTATTTGAAAGTCCCCCATTCACTCTAACATATGCCTGGGAACCTGTGTATAGGGACCTTATAGTGTCTATAAATGATTTGGGGAACCCCCTCTGCTCCAGCGCCATGAACAGGCAGTCCCATGAGACCTTATCAAAGGCCTTTTCGGCATCTAGGCTCAGTAGGCACGCCGGGGTGTGGGAATGTTGAATTTTATCTATCATGTTCAGGACAGAGCGCACTCCGTTTGGCGCCTGTCGGCCCATAACAAAACCAGATTGGTCTGTATGAATCAGATCCGGTAGGATAAGATTCAACCGAGAGGCAATAATTGAGGTGAATATCTTGTAATCATGGTTAAGTAGAGACATAGGGCGATATGATTCACACCTTGTGGGATCCTTTCCCTCTTTGTGCAAGATGGTTATGGTTGCATACTGTCAAGAGGGCGGGGGGGGGGCCCTCCCTCAGCCCAAATATTTGAGAAGACCTTGAGGAGCTGGGGAGCTGTCTCTGAGGCAAAGGCCTTGTAGAATTCAGCTCCATACCCATCTGGGCCTGGGCATTTAGCCAACTTAACTTTCTTGATTGTAGAAACTATCTCTTATTGTGTAATGGGCCTAGTCAGCATCCTTACTGAATCTGGTGCAAGCGAAGGAAGGGGAATGGATTTCAAGTAATTCTGCTTATCTTGTATAGAAGATTTTTCATTTGGGCCATATAAGTTCGAGTAGTATTCAACAAATGCCTCTGCTATCTGTGAGTCCTGTCTAAGCATTTGACCGGACCAAGGAGATACTGTTTTGGTTATTGTGGCTTTTGCTACATACTGACGCAGTCTGAAGGCCAGTAGTTTGGTTCCTCTAGGGCCTCCCTCGTAATATTTTTGTTTTAAATAAGACAGGGCCTTTTCTATCTCAGCTTTTTGGACTTTTTGTAGCAGATTTTTACATTTTTGTCAGGTCCCCATTCCGAACCTCATCCCACTTGGTTTTTTGGGCATCTTCCAGTTCTTTAATCTGTGTTAATAATTTCTGTTGTTTCGGCTTCATTTCTCGTTTCTTATGGGAAGCTATAGATATCAGTTTGCCTCCAAGTGAGGCTTTAACTGTGTCCTACAAAATTTGTGGAGACGTCTCTTGTCTACTGTTTTCTTGTAAGATTATTTTCAGGTGCTTTTTAAGCTCCTCCATCACCCCTTTATCCTGGAGGAGAGGCATTCAGTCTCCATTGTGTAATGTGCTTGGGCAGTCCCAGCTCCACCTCCAAATAGATCGTGCTATGATCGGAGAGAATGGTCGTACCTACCCAGCTAGAAGGAAACCTACTTAAGTCCCTGGAGAATGTGAAGAACATATCCAGTCTGGAAAAGACCCGGAACCTTGGACAGAAACAAGTGTACTCTCTCGCTCCAGGATACTTCTCTCTCCAAATGTCGACCAGGCCCAGCTGATCCAACAGCACTTTTATGGAGCGAGCTTTCGCCGCATCCAATTTCGGGATTTGGGACATTGAATCAAGTGCTCTGTTTAAAACTATGTTCCTATCCCCTCCCAATATCAGTATGCCTTTAGCCCTTTCTGCCACCAGCTGGAGGATTTTTGAATAGATTCTGAGCGGGGACCCTGGGGGGATGTAGACATTGACCATAGTAACCTGAATATCTTGAATAGTCGCTATAACTATGAGGTACCTTGCCTCAGGATCCTCTATCACCTCCTGCTGTTGAAAGTGAAGGTTTTCCGAGAGGAGAATTGCCACCCCCCTCTTTCTTCTCACTGGGAGAGACGAGTGGTAGACTAGAGGAAAATACCTTGATTTAAGCTTTAAAGCTTCCAGAGGGGAGAGGTGGGTCTCCTGTAGGAACACTCCATCACACTTCTGAGATGCTATGAATTGCTGAATCCTCCTCCTCTTAATAGGGCCTGATGATCCATTTATGTTAAATGACATAAATTTCGTAGCATAATTAGCCATTTTCCAACCAGCTAAAAGTATATACCTTTTTCTTGAACACTGACTTACTAGGCTTTAACGATTTGACCCGATAATATTCCTGCAAAAATCGAACTTTTTAATATAAACATCAACAGGTTTTAAAAAAACATTCATTGTAACTATTGAACAACTGAACTGTTGCTCTGGCTTCATCCAACTTCGAGCCAAGAGCTGGTTTAGGTGCTGGACAGCCACTGCCAAAACTACTCTCGGCTGGGCTACCCATAATCCACTGGTTAGACTTCGTAGGGAAGGCTGAACGGTGGTTGTCAGCAGAAGGGTGTCTGAGTATGCAGACCAGAGCAGGGAGCTCAACAGTGCAATGAGTGTTCTCTGTGGGCCCCAGGAAAATCCTTGGGAGACTCCCCCCTTCCTGTTCAGTACGCATCCGCATAGGCACCCAATTCCCTCCCCCACCCAGAAAACAAAGTCATAACATCCAGTTAGCCCGCCATAACTTCATAACCTAAGATTGCATGGCCTCAGCATCCCAAGCTCCCTTCACTCTATCTCTTCAGGCATGGGACCCCCCCAAGCGCGATCTTTAAATATGTGTGTGCCTTTTGTGACTGCACACTGCACAAAACTATGGACTTTTTTATTTATTTCTCAACTCCCATGGATAGTGAGGAACGTCTCCTGCAGGATGACCATAGGATGCTGCATTGGTAACTTGATCATACTAAGGAGTCTAGGAAATCCTCTCAATGGTTTGTGTCCTTCGCTCCCAGGATGGTGGGTTCCCCTGTTTCTAAGAAGTGCCTCTTCAAATGTTTGGCTTGTTGCATTGTTTTCTGTTACTAGAAGCATGGTAAGCAGCTTTCCAGTCCTTTTCATGCCCTCTCCACTCGTGGCATGACCACTTCCATGGCTTGTTTCCACAATGTGTCTGCTGCTGATATCTGTGCTGCTGTCACTTGGAGTACTTTTCGCAAATTCACTAAACATTACAGTCTGGACATAGTCAGGCCAAAGCCAACATGTCTACAAGAGAGAGTTTAGCAGTTCCTCTGGTCTTCGGGTCATTTGATCTTTCCTGCCTCCCACAATGTTTTGGTACTGTTTGGGAATTGTTCCTCAGTGTGGCTCAATGGAGAGGGATATCCATGAAGATATATTATTTTCTTTTTTTTAAATTTTTTAATTACTGTACTTTCTGGCTGCCGGCCGCTGGTCCATCAGCGCCAGTCCCAGAGCACTTGCCTTGCTCTCCAATTGCTGTGCCCCTGCAGATACCCTGGCTTACCCCCAGGGCAGAGGCTGTGACACCAGACAGTCCCATCTCAGCGGGAGAAGGTGTTGGTGAACCAACATTGGCTCCTGGCCCCAGGGCAGGGTTCAGGCCTGTGGTGCCAGAGGGGCCGATTTGCTGGCAGGAAGGCGGAGAGCAATGAAGGCCAAGCTTCAGTGGCCTTCATCCATGGTGGCTGGCAAGTGTTTTCTAGGCTGCCCCAAGGGTGGGGACGTGCAATGACATCCAGCGTTTGCCCCGCACTTCTTGCGTGCTGGCACCAGTCGCCTGTGGTTCTCCCAGCCTCCGCCAGGGGTCCATCAGGCGCCGGATACTCTACCCCTTCCTCCTCCTGGACAAGGAATGCAATCCATGGAACGCTCAGTCCTTCTCCCCCGGTCGGCCCTCCAACTCCCTGGGTCCGTTCCCGAACCCGGATCACCGGCATTGCAAGCAGAAATCCAACTGCTGTGCTGGCGTGTGCCGGCTGATATAATATTTTCTTACCATAACATTAGATCTTCGATCGACTCTCCTCCATTGAGCCACAGCTCACCCACCCCCCTTTCTATCCTTAGGTGGTTATTACTGGGTATCCTGGTCACTGCTGCATGCTGATTCTTCTGCCTCTGCCCGATTAGGTAATACTAATTCTCAGGTTTCATATCCTCTCCTTTGTGCCTGGTTTTGGTCATAATTGCTTTGGTCCCTGCTGGTCTGATGGTCCTTCTAGCTTACCTCTGATGAGGAACTGAAGTATGATGGGGCCATCCATGTTATATGTTATATGACATGTTCTGTAGAAACATAGAAACATAGAATTTGACGGCAGATAAGGACCGCTTGGCCCACCCAGTCTGCCCATTTCCCCTACCTACTGGATAAGCTGCAGATCTTAGTTAACCAGCAGCCTACTTCTTCCTACCCCACCCCCTAGAATGACCTTATGACTGTCCCATGCATGCTTGAATTCCACCACTGCTTTTGACTCCACAACCTCCTCCGGAGAGCGTTCCATGCATCCACAACCCCTCTTTGTGAAAAATACTTCCTTAAATTACCTCCTGAGCCGCCCCCCATCTTCAAATTGTGCCCCTTGTTCTTGCACACCTCTTTTTTTGAAAGATGCTACCCTCTTGGACTTTGTTCATTCCCTTCAGGTAGTTGAACGTTTCTATCATGTCCCCCCTCTCCCTCCTTTCCTCGAGGCTATACATATTAAGCTCCTTTAGTCTCACTTCATATGTCTTCCGGTGCAGACCCTGCACCATTTTAGTTGCCCTCCTCTGGACAGCTTCCATCCTGCCTATGTCTTTGCGGAGATTGGGTCTCCAGAACTGCACGCAGTACTCCAGATGGGGTCTGACCAGCTGTCTGTACAGAGGGATAATAACTTCCTGTTTTCTACTGGTGATGCCTCTCCCTATGCATCCCAGTATCCCCCCCAGCCCTCCTTGTTGTCCTCTCACGTTGCTTGCCCACCTTTAGGTCATCTGATATGACTACCCCCAGGTCCCTTTCCATTTTTGTTGTTGTTAGTATCTCACCCCCGTTGTGTACTCTTCCCCTGGGTTTTTGTTTCCCAGGTGCATTACCTTGCACTTCTTAGCATTGAATCTAAGCTGCCATACATTTGACCATTCCTCTAAACTTGCCAAGTCCTTCTCATCCTTTCCACCCCACCTTGTGCATCAACTCTGTTGCAGATCTTTGTGTCATCTGCAAAGAGACATACTTCCTTCCAGTCCCTCTGCAATGTCACTTATAAAGACATTGAAGAGGACCGGTCCTAATACTGAACCCTGCGGTACCCCACTAGTAACCCCCCCTTTCTTCAGAGTGGACTCCATTTACTATTACTCTCTGTGTCCTATTCTCCAGCCAATTCTTTACCCAGGCTGTCATCTTGGGACCCACTCCCAGGCTGGCTAACTTGTATATTAATCTTTTGTGTGGGACTGTGTCAAATGCCTTGCTAAAGTCTAGGTAGGCCATGTCCACAGCCCCTCCCTGATCTACTACTTTGGTCACCCAGTCAAAGAAATCTATCAGATTTGTCTGGCATGACCTTCCGCCAGAATCCATGCTGCCTTGGGTCCTGTGCCCTTCTGGCCTCTAGATGCTTGACAGTTCTTTCCTTCAGAGGTGATTCCATCATTTTCCCTGTCACTGAGGTTAAACTAACAGGTCTGTAGTTTGCTGCTTCTGCCTTGCTCCCACTTTTGTGAAGGGGAATCACATCTGCCCTCCTCCAGTCCTCGGGTACCACCCCATCCTCCCATGATTTGTTAAAGAGGGTAGTCAGTGGTGTCACTAGTTCTACCCTTAGTTCTTTTAGAATTCTGGGATGAATCCCATCAGGCCCCATTGCTTTGTCCACCTTCAGTTTTAAGAGTTCTTTCATAACCCTTTCTTCTGTAAATGGGCTGGTATCAACTTCTGTATCCAGAGTGTTTCTACTGTTTGTTTTAGGTACACCCCTCTTCATTTGTAAATACTGAGCAAAAATATTTGTTTAGTATCTCTGCCTTTTCACAGTCTCCCTCTGCCCACCCCCTCCCCTTTATTAAGTCTCACTATCCCTCCCTTGGTCTTTCTTCGCCCCTGATGTACCATAAAGGTTTCATCCCCATTTTTAACTGAGTTGGCTATCTTTTCCTCGGTTTGGGCCTTTGCTGTTCTGACTGCCTTCCCAGCTTCCTTTTGCTGTAACTGATACAGTTCTCTGTCCTGCTCCTTCTGTGATTCCTTGTACTTCCTGAATGCTTTCTTTTTCTCTTGAACCTTCACTGCCACTTCCTTTGAGAACCACAGTGGTTTCTTACATCATTTTGTTTTGTTTATTTGCTTCACACAAAGGCTCGTTACCTCTGTGATGGCAGTTTTATTATTCCCATTGTTCTTCCACCCTCCTTCCTGCCCATTTGCTAGTGCATTCCTTAGGCACTCACCCATTTAGCAAAGTCAGCCCTCCTAAAGTCCAGTACTTTTTCCTTTGTATGGCTTGAGTGTATTGCTGTGTTTATTGTGAACCATACTGTTCGATGGTCGCTAGTTCCCAGATGGCTACCCACTTCTACATCTGTGATCCTCTCTCCATCTCCATTTGAGAGAACCAGGTCTAAGATTGCTCCCTCTCGAGTGGGCTCCAATACCTAGTTGTCTAAGGCATGCCCCCTGTGGGGCATCTAGAATAACCCCCCTCTTCGAAGTGGCTGCTGCAACTGCACTCCAGTTAACATCTGACATATTCAGATCACCCATCAGCAATATCTCCCCTTTTTCTGCCATTCTAAGTATACTTTCTATCATTTCCTTGTCCATTTCCTCCCCCTGAGAAGGGGGTCTGTATACAACCCCTGTGCGGATTGTGGTGCCATTGCCTGTCTCCAAATTTACCCACAGTGCTTCTTCTCTTCCTCCCTATTTACCCTTTTGTTCTGTTGCTTTGATTCCTTCCCTTATGTAAAGAGCTACTCCTCCTCCTCCTCCTCTTTTACCCTCCCTGTCCTTCCTGTAGATAGTGTATCCTGGTATGTTTACGTCCCAGTCAGGGTTTTGTGTGTACCATGTTTCTGTGATTGCCACAATATCCAGATGTTCCTCCTCCATCAAGGCCACTAATTCAGAAAGCTTGTTACCCAGACTACGGGCATTGGTACTCACTGCTCTCCATTTTTTGATGGCTTTACTTTCTGTTGCAGCATCCCCCACTGACCTTTCTACCTCGGTCTTTTTCTCATTTAGTACACTGTTTTGTAGGGAGAGGCTGGGATTTTCCTGCTGCTTATCAGTGCCTCCCTTTGACTAGTTTAAAAGCTTGCCAATTAAGCATTTAAACCGATTGCTCAAAGACTTGTTCCCTTCCTGGACAGATGCAGACCATCCTGCCAGTATAGGCTGGTGTCCCTCCAGGTGGAACCCCAGTCCCCAATGAAGCCAAACCCCTGTGGTCCACACCATTTTTTCAGCCATTCATTAAACTGCATGGTGCAAAAGTACCCTCGCCTCCCCCATGCCAATGACAGGCAGCACCTCTGAGAAGGATACTGTGTGTGCTACTTGTCTTAAGCCCCTTCCCAACTCTATAAAGTCCTCCTGCACTGCTCTAATCTCATGATGAGCCAAGTCATTTGTCCCTAGGTGGACAATGACGTCCAGCTCGGACTCCCGTGCGGAACATGTCATGATGCATATTGAAGTGGATGGACCCAACTAGCAAAAGTTTCTGAGTGGTCCTGATGCCGACAGCTTTCAGTTCCAAGATGTGGCTTAGTGGAGGAGATTTTCTCTCTCAGCCAGAAATGTGAAAATTATTGGAAACTTTTTTGAAACTGACTACTGCAGTACCTAGTTGTGTGGTTTATTAACACTGTCAGTATTATTTTGGTTTTGTGGAAGAAATAAGTTATCAGTCTGTTCTAGCGGTTAGCTTCTTATCACATTCCAAAGTTCATGCTGAATAACTGGGGTCTTTACAACTTGAACACTTGATCTTACTTCGAGTAGGAGCTCTTGCAGCAAGCTATCACAATAAGGACGATGCCGCAGGCACTCGAACCCACCGGAAAACTTCTCAGCCAGCAATACCCAACAGAGACCGCCCCCGACATCGGCTCCACCCCGACATCAGCCCTGGTATAAAAGGGGGTGGACCCAACTCCACCTCAGTTCTTTTCCCGCCGCGTCCCGCACATGTGAAGAGTTCTTGGCTTGCCAGCCCAGCTGAAACCTTGGTTTTTCACCATTTTTCTTCCGCTTTTCCTACCGTTTTCGACAGTTTTTCGCAGTACCAACGTATGTTGTCCCCATCCTCGGTCTCCTCATCGGGACCCCACAGAAATAAGTGCAGTTGCGGCTGTCAGATTCCAGCTAAAGACAGCCACACGAAGTGTGTCTTTTGCCTGGGGCCTAACCACGACACCGCGGCCTGTTCCTTCTGCCAGAGCCTCACAAGTAGGAACAGAATCCACCGCCTCAAGGCCTTGAAGGCATAACTCTTAGAGAAGAAGATGGACCTCCACACCTCCGTGGAGAAGAAACACAAAGATGAGTCCAAGCGGTCCCGCGACAAAGACCGTAGTTGGTCCTGGCACCGGTCCAGGTCCCGGTCTTGCTCCCGCTTGCGGACCTCTCCCAAGAAAGCCTGTGCTTCCCCGGGCTCAGGTGAGCATTCCAAGTCTAAAAAGCAGGCTAAGGCTGGGCCTTTGGGGGGAGAAGCCAGCAAAGCCTAAGGTGACCATGCTAAGGGTCACCACCAAGTCCTCGCAGGCGCAAGCTTTGGCCCCGCCTTCCAAGGCCTCAGCATCGCCCAGTAAGAGCACGCCCCTGGAGTCTATGGACACTCCAGTGCCCCTCATGGATAAGCCGTCGTCTGTTCCAGTACCGACGTCAGTAGAAGAGGGTGACAGATTTTGATGTGGCCGGTGCAGGCGCAGCGTCTTCATCCCCTAAGTCCCCCCCCACCGGGGCTCTACAGGCGGCTCTCCATCCAGGTCCAATGCAGACACCCCATTTCTGGGGAAGCGGCCTCTGTCTTCACAAAGGACGAGCTCCAGGAACTGTTTTCCTTCTCGTGGGGCCAGGTCCAGAAGTGAACCCCCCGAAGCCGGCCCCGTCACCAGTACCAAACCCATTGGGTGAACTACAGCCGGGAGGTGCCTCATCGCCACAGAAGATCCTCGAGAGGCCGCCACCTCCAACATCTTCTAAGGCTCGTTCCCGATCTTGGTCCACAGACCGACGCCGGCACTCACCAAGGTCTGGTAGCCAACGCTGGGTCAGGTCTCGCACCAGGAGCCGTTCCTGTTCTGTTAGATGGGACCGCTCCTGACGTCGGTCCCCGATCCGTCGTCGGTTCCGTGACCGCCGTCGGTCGGTGAGTCACCGACGCTCGAGTGGGGCTAGTCACAGGGACAGGTCCGGCTACTTGACGCCCAGTAGCCGGTCCACACCTTCCTCTTCCTCTTCCATTTTGGGAATCGGGGGTTCCCCAGGAGAGAAGGACCAGCCCCGCTTGCTTCCTGACGATTCAACTTTCATGGACATCATGAGGCACATCCAGGCCTCCCAAGTAGAATACGGAGGACCTGGACCCGGAACACCATCAACTGGCAAAGTACCTGAGGCAGAAGGAGCCCAAACCTTTTTTGTGGTGCCTCCTTTGGTGGACACCTTCCAGGATCTCACCCGGATCACCTGGAAGCGTCCAGCTTCAGTCTTGGCGGTTCTGAAAAAGTCGGGTAGGCTTTACAGGGCCCCAAGGGATGTACCTTTTCTGGCTGAGCACCCTCAGGTGGTCTGCTCCATGATTACAACTATTCATGATAAATCGAAGCAGCCTAAGCACCTTAGCTCACAGCCTCACGATCCTGAGTCTCGCTATTTGGACAAGGTAGGCAAAAAGGTATATTCTGCCTCCACCTGTTCCATTAGGTCCCTACATTTCCTGATGCATATGGTCCAGTACCAGAATGCGCTCTGGGAGAGGGGACAGGAGCTAGTGAATGCCTTACCAGACTCCGAGAAGAAGATGGAGATTCTGGAGCTTCTGAAGTCGGGCTCGGACGTAGGTACACATGTGTTGCGTGCTTCGTACGACACTGCAGATACGGCGCCCAGAGTGGCAGTGGCAGGTGTCTGTCTCTGGCGCCATGCTTGGTTGAGGGTCTCGGGCTTTCACCAAGATCTCCAGTCCAGGATCTGGGACCTTCCATTCCAGGGTACCGTTTTGTTTGGGCAGGAGACACAGTCGCTCATCTCTCGTCTCCAGGAGTCAGGGGAAATCCATCTTGTCTGTCCATCAGATGTACAGAGGAGACCTAGGAAACAGCCTTTTCATAAGCCCTCAGGTGCCCAAGCCCGTGGCAGCCAGCAGGGCCAGAGAGGTGGCTTTCGAAGGAGAGCTGGCAACCAGCAGCCTGGAGGCGCTCCTTCCGATGGCCCCAAGTCCTCCCAGGCCTCTCTGCCCACTCCCGGCTCCGCCCAGTGACTCCCTCCAGCCCCCTCCTCTGGCAGGGGTTCCAGGGGAGGCGGTAGGAGGTCGCTTCTCCCTTTATCTAAAGGGATGGAGCTCCATAACTGCGGACCAGTGGGTCCTCTATATCATAAGGAGAGGACATACTCTAGAGTTCACAGAGATTCCTCCAGACACCCCACCAAGGTCCTTCAGATATCCTACTTCTCACATTCCACTCATAGAAGGAGAGATACAGGTCCGCTTGCAAAAAAGGGCAATAGAAGCAGTCCTTCTGCAGCAACAGGGGAAAGGGTATTATTCCCACTTCTTCCTAGTCCCAAAAAAGACACAAGACCTTTGTCCCATTCTGGGCCTCAGCTCTTTAAACTGTTATTTACAGTACAGAAGGTTCCGGATGTTGACTTTTATAGGACTGCTTCCTCTGCTGCACCAGGGGACTGGTCTGTTCCCTTGACATGCAAGATGCGCACATGCACATCGGGGTCTTTCCCCCTCACAGGAAGTACCTGAGGCTCCACTTCCAGGGGGAGCATTATCAGTTTCGGGTTCTTCCATTCGGCCTCTCCTCCACTCCTCGAGTCTTCACAAAATGCTTGGCAGTAGTGGCTGTGGCTCTAAGGTGCCAGGGACATTATGTTTTCCCTTGCCTGGGCGATTGCTTGTGGATCCGTCAGGGTCACGTCGTCTTCAAGCTCTCTGAGACACGTATACTCTGTTCTGAGACCTGGGGATCACCCTGAATCTTCCAAAGTCTTCCCCAGAGCCCAGCCAAAGAAGTGGCTTTATAGGTGCGGTCCTTGATTTGGTCCAGGGCATGGCTTTTCTACCCCCAGAAAGGGGCGGTTGCCTGCGGGAGATTGCTGGATCAGTCCTAGTAACCCTTCGGGTCCAGGCAAGGACCTTCCTCAGACTTCTGAGGCACATGGCGGTGGCCATTCCAGTCACTCCTCTGGCTCGCCTCCACATGACAATCCTACAATTGATGCTCAGGGTATAGTGGGATCAATGCTCAGACGACCTAAACTACATCGTCAGAGTCTCAGAGCCGGTGAAGAAGACATTTCTTTGGTAGTTGGACCCACTAAATCTGGAGAAAGGGGTTCCTTTCTGTCTGGAACCCCCGAATCAGACTCTGACAACAGATGCCTCTGATTTGGGTTGGGGCGCACCTGGGGGCCCGCCAGATGCAAGGCTCTTGGACCCCCACGGTGCGTGAACTCCACATCTATGTCCTGGAGATGAGAGCGGTCCTCAGTGCACTTCATGCTTTTCAGGAGGACCTCGTGCCAGGCTCTCTTCTTGTTTAGACGGACAACATGGCGGTCGTCTTCTATATTAACAAGCAAGGAGGCGCTCACTTTTATACCCTGTGCAGGGAGGCGATGAGAGTCTGGTACTGAGCACTGGAGCGGCACATCTCTCTGTCTGCAGTGCACATTCCAGGCGTCCTAAACGACTTGGCAGACAGCCTAAGCAGGTCTCAGTTCAAGGCGTACGAGTGGGAGCTACTACAATCAGTAGCGGATCAGCTGTTCGACACTTTGGGTCGTCCAGAGCTGGACCTCTTTGCGTCTCCATGCAATGACAAACTGCAATTTTTTTGCTCGCGAGAGCCCAGGCCTTCTGTTTTCTGGTCAGACGCGTTGTCCCTTTGTTGGGCAGGGAGGTTTCTTTATGCCTTCCCTCCCTTTCCTCTTGTCCAGAGAGTTATTTTGAAGTTACATGCTGAGGGGGCTGGGATGATTCTAATCGCCCCACTGTGGTCTCAGCAGATTTGTTTCCCACTACTTCCGCAGTTGTCCACGGAACCTCTGATCTTGCTGCCA
This sequence comes from Neoceratodus forsteri, assembly GCA_016271365.2. Classification (NCBI taxonomy): domain Eukaryota; kingdom Metazoa; phylum Chordata; order Ceratodontiformes; family Ceratodontidae; genus Neoceratodus; species Neoceratodus forsteri. Next base: position 185,529,597 of record CM028134.1, read on the forward strand.
ATATGCTCACAGTTGCTGTCCCAAGATCGGGGCTCGCTGGTCCATCCCGATCTCCGATCTTTGCACCTTCACGCTTGGCTCCTTCGGATGTAGCAAAGTCCAGGTATGGGGTGTCTCCAGAGGTGGCAGATGTACTTGTTTCAGTGAGGAAGCCCTCTACACACTCCACTTATGCTATGAAGTGGAAGTGGTTCTGCTTATGGGCGTTGTCTCACTGTCTGGATCCCATTACCCATCCGGTGAACTCAGCATTGCAGTATCTCCTCTCCTTATACCAACAAGGCTTGAGCTACTTCTCCATAAAGGTGCACATGTGAGCCATCTCTGCTTATCACTCCCTCTTGGGAGATAAAACCTTAGTCCAATTGGATGTGACCCGCACCTTTTTGGGGGGGATTCTTCACATGAGATCTCCCATTCGGGGTCCTATCCCACCGTGGGACCTCCTGTTTGTGTTGGAGAAGCTTACTGTCCCCCCATTCGCACCTGCCGCAGACTGTGAACTGCGTTATCTTTCCTGGAAGGTTTGCTTTTTAGTTGCCTTTACGTCCGCTCAAAGAGTTTCTGAGTTTCAGGCTCTGATGTGTAAAGAGCTGTATTTAATTTTTCATAGGGAAAGGGTTTCCCTCAGAACGAATTCTAAGTTTCTTCTTAAAATGGTCTCGGAGTTGACCCTCAACCAGTTGATTGACCTTCCAGTTTATTTCCCTTCTCCCTCTAACAGAGGGGAAGCTCTCCTTCACACTTTGGACGTCCACAGGATGCTGAGGTATTACCTTAAGCGAACGGCTAATCACCGTAAATCGGAGCAACTGTTTGTGGCATTTGTGCCATGACACTTAAGTAAACCGGTGTCCAAGCAGACCATTTCCAAGTGGATTGTCTACTGCGTTACCTTCTGCTATGAGAATCACAATAAGCCCCTTCCGGGCCTGGTTAGGGATCACTCCACCAGAGTAGTGTCTGCTTCTTTCGCTGCTCTGCGGAATGTCTCTATTAGGGACATATGCGTGGCTGCTACCTGGAATTCAGTGCATACCTTCGTAAAGCACTGTAGCTTGGACATTGCATCCAGATGCCATGCCGGCTTCGGCCTGGCAGTCCTTCAGGGACTCTTGTCTTGATTTGCTGTGTCCAGCTTCTTCTCTTCCACCTCCTGGGATCGGATACCTCCTTGGCAAGGGACTGCTTGAGATTCAGTCCTTATTGTGATAGCCTGCTGCAAGAGCTCCCACTCGAAGTAAGATAGTACAGTTATGCAAGAACTTATCGTAACAGTAGATCTTCGAGAGGAGCTCTTGCAGCAGGTGTTGCTTTCCCGCCCTCCATCCCCCAAAATGAGGTGTGCAGATCGTCATCTTCAGGCTTCGTCTCCTTCTCTTGTCAGGGCTTGTTCACGGGTCTTGGCGGGGGAACTCGGGTGGAGCTGGGTCCACCCCCTTTTATACCAGGCTAACGTCAGGGTGGAGCCGATGTCAGGGGTGGTCCCTGTTGGGTAGTGCTGGCTGAGAAGTTTTCCGGTGGGTCCTAGTGCCTGTGGCATAGTCCTTATTGAGATAGCCTGCTGCAAGAGCTCCTCTTGAAGATCTACTGTTACAGTAAGTTCTTACGTAACTGTACTTTTTAGAAGACGTTGTTCCTTTGGAATGCATTTTTCTCTCTTTCCGTCTCTGTTGCACCTGCTAGTTCATACTCCTATCTGGGCATTCCGTCTCTGTACATCATGTGAGACTAGGAGGACCTGCCAATCCGTACTCAAAACTGGGTATCCCTTCTCTGTACACAGTGTAGGATTAGGAAGACCCACAGCTGAGTATCCTTTTTCTACACACTACGTGAGGTTGGGCAACCCCCGTACTCACTGTCGTGTATTCCTCCTCTATACATGGTATGTGGCGAGGAGGGGAGGAGGAGGAGGAGGAGGATGAAGAAGAAAGTTTATTTTATACAGGATCAACAAGAGCCCTGTACAGTACACACATACATAAAATAAGATGGTACAGACAAAATATGTTACCAGCCAGGCAACATTAAATATTAGAATACTTATTTCAACAATATGCTTAGAGGACAAACGAAATTATCTGTAAATGTAAACTTCATATGTAGCATGCACATGGTAACTGCAAAACTTTCTTAAAAACAGCTTGGAACTCTTTAACTGAGTTTTTTGCTCTTATATTACCAGGTGTTGCATTCCAAGATTTTACCACAGACATTTGCAAGTTTATGTTTCCATAGTTACTATGCACACAAACATAGGGCAGTCCCATGTTTCACATTCAATTGCTATTTATTATTTTGTGGAGCTTCCAGACTTTTATCTCTTTTTAGAGGATGTTTGCTCTAAACACAGTGAAAGCCAATTAAGTAAGCAATAACCCATGATAGGGTATGGGGTTACTGGAGATTAATCAACACCCTGGGTGCATTGTGAGGTACGAGGCCGCAGGCTGAGTGCCCTCACAGCACCCGGGGTGTTAATTAATCCCCAGTAACCGCATACCCTGGAGTGGGTTGTGGAGGGGTTGTGGGATAATAGATGGACCAGACACCGAAATTCAAGTTCAACACACAATCTCTGTGTGATATTTATTCAGAATGCAGGAGATAACCTTAAGCAATGGCAAATCCCTTCTTCAGTACATCAGTTTGCAGCAGCAGAATGTGTATGTCTTTTCTCTGCACTTAGCCAGCACCAACTAACTCAATGATCTCTGATCTAACTTAGCAGCTGAGATTCAGCCTCCACCCCTGTGTGAGCCTTGTTTGCTTGGGTGGTGGGGGCTCAAATAAAACAAAAACAACACAGGCTAAAAAACAAAGAACCTCCGTGCAGAAGCACTGAAACATGGGTTACTTCAAAAGGCATTGACAATAAGCCAAGTTTCAAAGAGAAACAACATCACACATACTTCTATAATGCAATGCTTCATGGGATATATGTAAATCACCATGACATTTCAGACTTGTTCAACTTACAGAAATTTACATGCATTTTAAATAGCACAACTAACTTAATTTCTATAATATACAGTCATCTAGTACTTTTTACCTTTATCAAAAACACCTAGTGCCATGGTATTTTCAACATTTACAGGTTTTATACACATAAGATGTATACATTGAAGTATTTTATGACAGTGCCATTGCATACTAAATCCAACAACGAGGAACACAGCCTGTTTTATATCAGCTCTGAGATCACAACAATAACCTCCCTGTACAAGGACCTGAGAGGGAAAAGGAAAATTAGAAAGGATACTATAACATAGTAAAGAAAGGGAAGAGGGTGCCCATAGGTGGCCAACCTTATGGACTAGAAATTGTAAAGGATAGATTAGGCTAAGAAATAGAAGAACTGTTGCAACAGATTTTAAGAAATGGTCAGTCCCCCAGAGTGGCAGGAGCTCCCTGTCACATGGGTTATTGCGCTTATAACATGGGGCATGCTGAGGTGAAAAGTAATCCCAACACCTCAAGCATATATTATGTAGGTTATGAAGATACAAATGTCCGAAATAGATTGCTGATATTATTTCTGTCATTTGCATGTGCATACACACATAGCATATGCATGATTGACTGTACCCTGCATGTCGCTGTGTTGGGTGTGTGCTGGCTCTTGTTTCCTCCATGCGACACCAGTATGGATACAGACTGTCATCACTGCACAGAAGAACTCTTGTCGTGTACACTTACACATCTCGCTATTGCCACTGGGAGACGGAAGACACAGTACACTTACATACCGAGCTCACATATTCACAGTTGAGACATTCCTGTGACCCGCTGTCACCAGGTTTGTACTTTCCTTTGGTGCTGCCTGCACTCCATGAATCTGTCTCCTGGGGAGCTCACTGGCAGCACAGCTGCAATCCTGCAAGGGGCGGGGGACAACCGACGACGTGGATAGAAACATCACTGCTGTGGTGGGCACAGCAGGTGGAACAGACCGACTCGTTCTGTCCACGAGCTCACCAGGCTTACATCCTGTTGGGGAGGGGGGAGGCAAGGAGGAAACCGACCACAGGGAGAGAAACATCACCGCTGTCTGTCAAGCAGCACAATGTTCAGGAGGGCACTCTTTCGGCATACTTACAGAGATGGCAGGAACAGCCACAAATGGCTATGGTGGGGACAAATGGTTGAAGAGGGGACGGGAGCACAGCGGCTAGTAATCTTGTAGGACAGCAGGGCATGGCAGAATCTATGTTGGGAGTTCACCGCACATCGTGCTTCGAAGGGGGACATTACTGTGCACAGACAAGGAACGGGATGGCCAACAGAAAAATGGACAGCTGCACTACTCTCTCCCCCTGCACTTCAGAACATACTTTGCTGCCCATGTGTGGAAATTTGAATAGCTGCCATGCTGATTTCTTTAGGTTCCGTGGGTAAGAAGTCCCGATGCTTATCAGGGATCTTGCCACAGGGACTTCTCACAGCAGCTGTGTGTATATCCCTGATTAATGCACAATCACCTGATACTACTACACCAATTGGATATCTCCTTTTTCCAACCCTATGTTATAAAATCTCTTTTACCACTTGGTTGTAGCCACTTTTAGGTAGCATATAGCACAAGGTGATGTTTACTGAAATTACTAACACTGGCAAATCTTATAAGCGTATTGTACGTACAGTCTGTTTCTAGAGAGTACTTTTAGTTGAATTCCTGTATAGTAAATTACTGTTAATTCCAAGACTGGGATCAATAATTGCTTAACTACTTTGATTCTTGATTATTGAGGCATACAAGAGGATATTCTATGAAGAGGCTCCAATTTGTTTTTTGTTTTTTTTAACTCTCTTTCTCCCCTGGTCCTGTTAGGCTCTACATCCCGACCATCCTCCCAGCCATATACCCTGACATCAGACCAGCTTCCCCTTCTTCCCCCATGGCTTCCCCTCCATGGCAGGGTGGTGAGGAGCCCCCCAGCTCGACTCCCCTGAGAAGGATCCAGGTTCCGGGGAAGTGCCTTTCGGGGCTGGTGCATGCAGAGGATGGAAGCTCATGCTGCTCGACCAGGACCCTTTTCTGCATTTTTGATTAGTCCCGAAGGGGTGAGCATGCAAGGACACCAGCGATTGCACCATGCATGCTCCCACGCACGCACCTAGTCAGGCGTCTGCCCCGCCTCTGCCCAATTCCTGCAGCGTCTGTGTGCCAGCCCTCAGCCGCTGCTAGGTGCTAGGCATGCACCGTCTGCTCACTCTCCCCCCACGGAGAAGGGAGAGCTGTCCCTGGGATGCTTGATCCTTTTCCTCCCCTGGCGGCCCTGCTCACTCCCAAACACAGGTCGCCGGTGTGGCGCGAAGTGTGGCATCCATGCCTCAACCCTCCACGGCACGGGGCTGGCCAGCCTCCAATTTGTGATTAGTTTTTTAACCAATATAATAATGTGCTCAAGAGAAGTCAGTTTATCATCAGTTTGAACACCTAAATATTTGTGTTTTACCCACTCTCGAAAACCAAGTGCAAAACCACATTTCCATTTTTATTTGACAGCTGGGAAAAGTGAATCCATTGTATTTTTCCCATTTAACAGAAGGCTCAACCATGTGAACCACCCTTCCACTGTGCTAAGATCTGTTTGAAGTTTGCATTCCAGTTTAGTCCATTTGTTCATGGAGGCCACCAAAAATGTGTTGATTACATGCAGTCTGAACCTCCGTGCTGGCAAGTGTTTTTGGTAGATCATTTACATAAATATTAGAAAGCATTTGGGCCCTGGATGAAGCCTTGTGGGACTCCTCTACCTATTTCCTTGGGTACAGATGTACTAGAACCCTGGGGAACACCTACAAGTACAATTGAAACCACTTTAGGGTTTCCGCATGCACCCCTAATTTTGACATCCTATCCAATAGGACAGAGTGGTTCACCAGGGTGAATGCCTTAATGGCCCGCCAGTCCATATTCACAGCTGGGTATCCCTTCTCTCTACACTGTGTAAGGCTAGGATGACCCACCATTCCATGCTCACAGCTGAGTATTCCTTTTTTACACACAGCGTGAGGCTAGGGCAACCTGCCAGTCTGTACTCATGGACTGGTATCCCTTCTCTATATACCATGTGATGCTAGGATGACCAGCCATCCATAATCTCAGAAACATAGAAACATAGACTATGATGGCAGATAACGACCGCTTGGCCCACCTAGTCTGCCCATTTCCCTACCTAATGGATAAGCTGCAGATCCTAGTTAACCAACAGCCTACCCCCCCCCCCGAATTGCCTTTTGTCTGTCCCATGCATTCTTGAATTCCCCACTGTTTTTGACTCCACGACCTCCTCAGGAAGGCTGTTCCATGCATCCACAACCCACTCTGTGAAAAAATACTTCCTCACATTACTTCTGAGCCGTCCCCTCTACCTTCAAATTGTATCCCTTGTTCTTGCACATCTCTTTTCTGAAAGATGCTACCCTCTTGGACTTTGTTGATTCCCTTGAGGTACTTAAAAGTTTCCATCATGTCCCCACTCTCCTCCTTTCTTGAGGCTATACATATTAAGCTCCTTTAGTCTCTCTTTGTATGTCTTCTGGTGCAGACCTGCACCATTTTGAATTACCCTCCTCTGGACAGCCTCCACTCTGTCTATGTCTTTGCGGAGATGGGATCTCCAGAACTGCATGCAGTACTCCAGATGGGGTCTCACCAACTGCCTGTACAGAGGGATAACAGCTTCTTGTTTTCTACTGGTAATGCCTATCCCTAAGCATACCAGTATCCTCCCAGCCCTCCTTACTGCCTTCTCAAATTGCTTGCCCACTTTAGGTCATCTGATATAACTACCCCCAGGTCCCTTCCCATTTTTGTTGTTGTCAGTATCTCACCCCCCATTGTGTACTCTTCCCCCTGGGTTTTTGTTTCCCAGGTGCATTACTTTGTACTTCTTTGCATTGAATCTAAGCTGCCTTACATTTGACCATTCCTCCAACCTTGCCAAGTCCCTTCTCATCCTTTCCACCCCACTTTGTGTATCAATCATGTTGCAGATCTTTGTGTCATCTGCAAAAATACATACTTTTCCTTCCAGTCCCTCTGCAGTGTCACTTATAAAGACATTAAAAAGGACTGGACCCAGTACTGAACCCTGCGGTACCCCACTAGTAACCCCCTCTTTCTTTGGAGTGGACTCTGTTTATTATTACCCTCTGCGTCCTGTTGTCCAGCCAGTATTTTACCCAGGCTACCACCCTGGGACCCACTCCCAGGCTGGCTAATTTGTTTATTAATCTTTTGTGTGGGACTGTGTCAAATGCCTTGCTAAAGTCTAGGAAAGCCATGTCCACAGCCCCTCTCTGATCTACTACTTTGGTCACCCAGTCAAAGAAATTGATTAGATTCATCTGACATGACCTTCCCGCTGTGAATCCATGCTGCCTTGGGTCCTGTACCCCGCTGGCCTCTAGGTACTCAACAGTTCTTTCCTTCAGAACTGATTCCATCATGTTCCCTACCACTGAGGTCAAACTGACAGGTCTGTAGTTTCCTGCCTCTGTCTTGCTCCCACTTTTGTGAAGGGGAATCACATCCACCCTCCTCCTCCTCCTCCTCTGGTGCCACACCATCCTCCCATGATTTGTTAAAAAGGGTAGTCAGTGGTGTTACTAGTTCTCCCCTTGGTTCTTTTAGAATTCTAGGGTAAATCCCATCAGGCCCCATTGCTTTGTCCACCTTAAGTTTTAGGAGTTCTTTCAGAACCCTTTCTTCTGTGAAAGGACTGATATTGCCCGCCCCCATCCAGAGTGCTTCTATTGTTCTATTGACTGGATTAGGTACCTCCCCCTCCTCTTCTTGTGTGAATACTGAGCAGAAGTATTCGTTCAGTATCCCTGCTTTTTCAGTGTCCCTCTCTGCTCATCCACCCTCCTCTTTATTCAGCCTCAGTATCCCTCCCTTTGTCTTTCTTCGCTTCCTAATATATACCGATAAAAGGTTTTATCCCCCTTCTTAACAGAGTTGGCTATCTTTTCCTTGGTTTGGGCCTTTGCTATTCTGACAGCCTTCTCCGCTTCCTTCTGCTTTAACTGGTACAATTCTCTGTCCTGCTACTTCTGTGTTTCCTTATACTTCCTGAATGCTGTCTTTTTCTCCCTAACCTTTCCCGCCACCTCTTTTGAGAACCATAGTGTTTTTTTCTTTTGTTTTGATTTGTTTATTTGCTTCACACAAAGGCTTGTTGCCTCTGTGATGGCAGTTTTGATGTTTCCCCATTGTTGCTCCACCCTTCCCTCTTGCCTGTTTGCTAGTGCTTTTCTGAGGCACTCTCCCATTTTGACAAAATCAGCCCTCCTGAAGTCCAGTACCTTCACTTTTGTATGACTTGACTCTACAGCTGAGTTTATCGTGAACCACAGTGTTTGGTGGTCATTTGTTCCCAGATGGCTACCCACTTCTAGATCCGAGATCCTCTCTCCGTCCCCATTTGAGAGTACCAGGTCTAAGATTGCTCCGTCCCGAGTGGGTTCCAACACTAGCTGTCTAAGGCATGCCCTCTGTAGGGCATTGAAAATGGCTCTGCTCTTGGATGTGGCTGCAACAAAGGTGCTCCAGTTAACATCAGCCATATTCAGGTCCCCCATCAGCAATATCTCCCCTTTCTCTGCCATCCTAAGGATGCCTTCTATCATTTCCTTGTCCATTTCCTTCCCCTGAGATGGGGGTCTGTATACAACCCCCTGTGCAGATTGTGGTGCCATTTCCAGTCTCCAGGGTGACCCACAGTGCCTCCTCTCCTCCCTGTTTACCCTTTAGTTCCGTTGCTTTGATCCCTTCCCTTACATAGAGAGCTGCTCCTCCTCCTCCTCTTCTACCCTCCCTGTCCGTCCTGTAGATTGTGTACCCTGGTATGTTGACATCCCAGTTATGGTTCTCTGTGTACCATGTTTCTGTGACTGCCATGATATCCAGGCATCCCTCTTCCATCAAGGCCACCAGTTCAGGGAGCTTGTTACCTAGACTACGGGCATTGGTACTCATTACCCTCCACTTTTTGATGGCCTTACCCCTTTTTTGCTTCATCCCTGTCCTTACTGTCTTTGTCTTTTTCTCCATTTACCCCGCCCTTCTCCCTATTGACTTATCTATCTTGGTGTTTACCTCACTTACTACCCTGATTTTTTTTTGGGGGGGGGGGCTAGGATTTCTCTTCTCCTTTTCAGTGCCTCCCCTCTTGGCTAGTTTAAATGCTTGCCAATGAAGCATTTAAACCTATCACCTAGGATCCTGGTTCCCCTCCTGGACAGATGTAGACCATCACACCAGTATAGGCCTGCATCCCTCCACGTGAACCCCCAGTCCCCAATGAAGCCAAACTCTTGAGCTCTGCACCAGTTTTTCAACCACTGATTGAATCCCATGGTGCGGAGCACCCAAGCCTCATCCATGCCATAGACAGACAGCACCTTCAAGAAGATTACCGTGTGTGCTACTTGTCTAAGGCCCCTCCCCAACTCCACAAACTCCTCCTGCACTGTTCTGATCCCTTTTCCAGCCAGGTAATTTGTCCCTAGGTGGACAGTGACATCCAGCTCCCTCCCCTGTGCGGCTGCTCCTGCGATGCTGAGGATTCGCTCCTTGTCCCTCCAAGGCATGGCACTAGGCAGGCACCTTACCTCCCTCTCCCCTCCCTCCTCCAGTTCTACCCTCCTAACAATGGAGTCCCCCACCAGGAGTTGTTTCCTTCCCGTGTGGAGTCCCATGCCACACTCCTGTGGATCTCCTTTGTGGAGGTTCCCAGCATCCTCCTTGTTCTCCACTGCGGGTGCCTCCATGGAGGAACCACACTCTACCAGAAGGCATATGAATTGTGGAAAGGTACAACTGGAGGGATGTGCCTCTGTTCCACCTCTCTCGCCCTTCCTGAGCCCACTGTGGTCCAACCACTCCTCTTTCTTGGCAACCCCTGAGGCAGCGGCAGTGGCCCTGGTGGTCCCTGGCTGGGAAAGGAGGTCCCCCAAATCCTGGCCAACTCAGCCTGGAGATGAGCAACCTCCTTCCTCAGCTGAGAGAGGTGCCTGCAGATGGGACAACACCGCATCCTCCAGAATGTTTCCGGGAAGACTGCTGCTCTACAGCCACTGCACTGCACGACTCTGTGACAGGGTAGACTAGAACCCTGCCCCATTTGTAAAGGAGAAAGTGTTTAAATGCAAGGATCTTTTCTTTTCTGTCTCTTCTCTGTCTGGTTGCGTAACTAAATTTTCCTGTGAGACTTCGGACTTGATCAGCCTGACAGGCTTGTAGTTCTTTGCCTCTCACTGTCTCTCAGTTTTCCCTTGCTGTCTGTCTTTTCCTCCCTTGCATATCCGCTGATATAAAAATATATGCAAATCCATATGTAGAAATTTAACTGATGTTGGGACCTCTTTTGTTTAGAAAATATATAGTGTTACTGTTGAAATGTATATATTTATAATTTGAGATGGCTGCAAAAAGCTGTTGGAAACTAGAGGTTACCTTAGTGCAAATCTTTAAAGAGGACCTTCCCTGATGGTCCAGAAAGTTACAGTTTGTAGTCATTATATCCAGTACTAGACCTGAAAAGGTGTATGCATTTGTTATTTCTGGCCAAGGTTTACTCTGCCTTCCATAATTTGGATTTGTTTTTGAGCCCTGCTGCACTTGCCTTTGCTGTTCAGCTTGCTGGACTGCTAGCTCCTAGTGACATCACTGTAGGATACAGGCGTGACTCGCACTGTTGAGTACCATGCAGTTGCAACAAGGTTGCAAGGGAAACCTACCAGTACTCAGTGTACATACTGTGTTCCCCCTTCCCCAAGACACCCTGTTAGCAATGCATTATGCCGAAATCTAAATACCTTGTGTGTGTGTGTGTGTGTGTGTGTGTGTGTATAAATATATATTTATTTATTTATTTATTTTGTGAAATTGGCTCTGCCCTACAGTGATGTCAGCAGTACAACCCTGGGCCCACAGCAACACCACGCTTGCTATAGAAGCTCTGGTACACCCTGTAGTTTTTAGCAGCTCAGAATGGAAAAACTAACTGCAGCAGACATTAATGAAATACAATTCCAGAATCAGTGCAAGAAGGGGTAATTAATGCATGAAAGTCAAAGTGATTGGGGAAGGTCCTCTTTAAGCCTTTTGCAAAAGCTGTGCAAAAGGGGGCCTCAATTCAAGAAGCACATTGTGTTCTAGCAGCTCCTGCCTGATATTTACAAAAACAGGATGCTTGCTAAGGAGGGGGGTTGAAAGGACTTATAAAAGCTAACCTGCAACTGCAAGAAAGATTGGAAGAAAAAGGGACACAGAGACTGAATTAAAAATACTGTTTTTCTCCTCTGTACATAGTTATTCTGAATAAGTTTATTTCTTTTTATGTTACTGCTACTGTAAATAAATATTTTTTGTGAATTCTACAACTGCTGCTGGTTTTCCCTATGTTTCCTGACCTGTGCCTTGACAACACACTCCCATCATTGTTGTATTTGTGGCCCCTTAACTGTTGTTTTGTATACTTACTCTTTCCTCTCTATTTTTTGTTTTTGTATGTTTTCTTTTTCTCTCTCTACTTTCCTACTGCCTTCGTGCCCTTAAAGCTCCTGATTTTCCTGTTCTGGACAGGAAGTTCCTATATTCCTCAGTAGTCTTTTTACTTGCTCAGAGTCAGACCTCCAGCTGCTTTGAGGGGGATGGAGAGCTACTCTTTCTAGGGATGTGGATATGTTGTTCTATCCACACTTTCTGGCGAATCGCCTTTCCTTTAAAGTGCTTGAAAGCGATCTTCAAGCTGGCCTCCCACCCACCGGGTGGTATAACCCTCAGCTCTGCCCGTGGCTGTAGATCTTCCTTTCCGCTGGAAGGTTCAGGTTCCCTCCTGTTCCCTCCTTAGCACTTTCCGCATGTGGTGGGCCCTGGCTCTCGAATCTTCAGATTTGCTTCCAAAACGTATCTTAAAACTCATTCGAGTTTCATCTGCTCCTTCTTCTTTCATGATGGAAGAGAAAACCGTCCCTGGGTTTTGCTGGTGCCCCTGCGGGCAGAAGATGTCGTGCACCGACCCTCGCGCCATGTGCGTGTACTGTTGGGACCTGACCACGATCCGCAGGCTTGCGATCTGTCGTTCCTTTCACCTGTTGGTGCTGGATGACCGCGCTGCCCGACTTCAGCTGGAGCGACCGGAAAAGCATTACCTGTTGGTTAAATCCAAGGATGCCTGTTGGGTGGTCTCTGCGGTTGCGGGGTCCACTGAGCAGCTTGTACAGCTCAGGCCGCGTCTAGTTCCTATTCGGCTCCGGCCTTCATTCCACTCCAACTGGGCTCCACTTATTCGGCTTCCTTCAAAGAGCTGTGCGGGGCGTGGCTAGCTGTCGGCTGATGAAGACGCACTTCTGGTGAGCTCCCTTGAAAGCACCCTGAAATAAGATAAAATTATAATTTCGTGAACCTACTCCATCGTATTTCGACTACAGCAAAAGCCTATATTTGGTTGTTGACTTTAATCAGAGATGGGGAAGAAAAATAATGACCAGCTAGTTTTTTACACGCGTGGCTGACGTCTAAAGCGTCTTCCCATCTGGCAGGCCAGACCCAAGAGGATCGAAGGAGATGTTTCACTGCCAGCTACCTAGAATCTCTGCAATCAGCTGTTCTAAACCTTACAAAGGCGGTACAACAGCTGGACAGAAAATGGATTCTTACCACGATAGGATGCTGCAAGTGGAACAGAAGATGGATGGTCTGGTTGAGGCCGCTCAGACAGCTGAGAAAACCTCTGAACGGGCCCCCCAGGCTACGGCAGCAACTTGTGTAAAGGAGCAGGCGCTGCTGAAATCACGCCTGGAACACTTAGAAAACCAGTCTAGGGCCGCGAATGTACGCATATTGGGCCTTTCAGAGGGGACAGAAGGGGATGACCTCCTGGCGTTCCTTACAACCTGGCTAGAAAAGACATTCGACCTACATCTACGAGATTCTCTTGTCCGAGCTTACCGAATTAATCTCCGTAGACCCACAGGTCAGATGGGAGGCACTAGAACTGTTATGCTTCAAACCGCCTCCTCGGTGATTCAGGACAAAATACTCTTTGCGGCCCGCACAAAGAAGGGGATCGAGATGGATGGGACCAGAGTGACGATCTTTCGAGATCTTTCATATGCTACTTGCATGAAGCGGAAGAGTTTCGACCCGATTCGGCGCAGACTGAGGGACCTGGATATCCCTACCAGTATACTCATGCCTGCCCACTTACAGGTGGTAGTTGGTCGGCGAGTGTATGTTTACACTGACCCCAAGGAGGCAGTAAAATTGTTGGAGAAGTTGGAGGCTGAGCGAGCTGTAAGAGATGAGGATTCCTCAAATGAATCTGAGGACGGTGACACTTGAAACGAGACTGTGAGTTTTCTCTGCCCCATCTCAGCTTACTAAGAACTATACTAGGGCTATTGCTCTACTGGACAATCGTACGTTTGGTGCAGACATTTATGGTTATTAGAACCTGAAAGTTAACAATATATTTAATCTGGATGTATACCTATTACAGCTTGATATATTATTAAGTCAGGCTGGGTTTAAACTTTTTGATTATAATTCTGAAGTCAACGGGGTGTGTGATGGGGAGTTTACTGAGAAGGAAAACCTGGGTGTTATTAAAGTGAAATTCAAACAAAGGCAGGATTGCCGGTTCAGAAATTTGGGGAAGCTAATATTAATTGTTCTGGGCATTGACAGCACTGGTCAGAGTGTTGATTATACTGTATAAGAACTATGTATTTGTTTTTCCCCCATATCTTGTACCAACAGTAGCCATGTCTTTCACTCCGCATATCAAATCTTAAGATTTATACATACAGTATGGCATGACTCAAGGATTCTCTATGCATGGCATTGTAATGTCATAAAATATATAAATAAAAAGTTAAAAAAAAAAAAAAGCTGTGCCAATCTGTCTAGACTAAGGGAGAGAGCCCTTCTGGGTCACATGTTTCACGCTGTCGCGAGGAGGAGTCGAAGAAGGAAAAGACTCAACGTCAATGCTCTTGGGATCAGGAGCAGTCTTGCTCTCAGGAGACTCCAGTTTCGACTTCAGTTGAAATTGCGTCCGAAGCGCTGGTTTCATGGAGAACCCGTCGGACCAGTTGGCTGAGACTCCTGTTGACACGGGCAAGATTTTTCTTGAACCGACCGACAGGTTGTTGCCACATGAGGCCGACAGTTCTCTCTTTCAGACTCCGTGTGTTTCTTTCAGACTTCTGGTGTCTTCGGACAAGCCGTCTCAGCATGCTGGGTTGAACCTGCCCACTCAGGCCCCTGACCTGAAGGAGCTGCGGGCATCCCTGGCTCCTTCCTATATCTCCCGTCGGCCCTGCCGATGGTCAAGGTCTTGGTCCTCCTCTACCGGCTTAGGCAGATCTCGCCGTCACTGGCGATCTCGCTCCCGACATCATTGTAAGTGGTGGCTACACTATTCCTCTTCATCATCCTCCTCGGATTAGGAGAGGCTCCGGCGCAAATTGCATCGGCATTCCGAAGATTTGATGTGGCAGCAGCTGGTTTTGACCAGTAAGAAGCTGACCCTGGTTTCTACCCTGGCTATCAAGTGGTTGTCACCTGAATGGCTGACGTCTGCTCCCACCACCGTCACCTCTGCGGAGGTGCCGGCTCAGGCTCAGTTGACTCAGCTGAAGCAGGTTTCTCTGCCAATTGTGGTGGAGCTGCCAGTCAAACTGCCAAAGTCCGGGGCCCCCGACCAAAGGATTCTCGGCCAGCAAAAGGGTTGCCCCATCGTCTGTCAGTCACTCTCACTCCTGATCGCCCAAGGCGGGTCGAGGGTGACTCAGGTGGACGCCCGCTTTACGCGGACTCCTCAGAATCCGAAGACTCCTCGTTGCACTCATGTGCTATTGACATGGAGTCCTCGGGGGGGGAGCCTCTCCATAGACGAGGGACCCACCTCGTTAATGAGTATTTTTCGGCTCATTTCTGAGTCCACAGGGATGGAGCTCGAACCGGTCCAGAAACAGGCTAGGTATTCCCTGATAGAGATTCTGGACAAAGGGGACTCTCCTATGGAAGCCTTCCCTTTGGCTGAGGCCATTGTTGGCCTGGCTCTGGATCTGTGGCAGCGTCCGGCATCTTGCCCTGCACCCTCGGCCTGGATGGCCCGCAGATATAACCGGTTCCCTTTCAGGGTTTTCGGAGCATCCCTTGGCTGAGGGTCTGGTGGCTGACTCCATCTTTCGGTGCTCGGGCAATACAGGTGACTTGGATAGACCGCCGGACAAAGAGTCCAAGAAATTGGATAATTCTGTGAAGGTCTACGCTGTGTTCACACTTGGCCTTCGTCAGACTAGCTCGGCTGTGCTGATGGCACATTTTCCACATGCCCTTTTGGGCTCACTGATGAGGTCATCCCTCACATCCCAGCGGACTTTTAGACCACGGTCAACTAGGTCCGGGACCAGGGAAGGGCAGTGGTGAAACAACTCCAGACTGCCATGGACATTCTTGTGCCTGCTCAGTAGTGGCCGCAGTAGCCATGTGCTGCAGGGTTTAGTTGAGGATCTTGACCTTCATGGCTGACACTCAACACAAGCTGGCAGATGTCCCCTTTTTGGGCACTGACCTGTTCAGGCCCGGAGTGGAGGATCACCTCCAACATATTGAGAAGTCCAGTGCCACCCTGGGCTCTGTGACATCTGCCCAGAAGGACAAGGACCCCAAGCACCAGAAGCATAAGCCCTTTTGCTCTTCCACTCCTGTGGCCAGACCAGCCCAGCAGTAGGGCCAGCAGGCTCAAACCTGGTGACCACGGGCCAAGTCAGTGACCTCATCAGTCAGAAAGCCTGGAGGGAAGGGACCCAGTGGCCCCTTAGCCAGATCCTCCTCCTCTAAGCCTGCTCAGTGATGGGTTGAGGGGGTGCCACCCTCAATCCCGCCACACCTCCCCTTGGGGCTGGCTCTGCCACTTCCTTTCTGCCTGGTCCGCTATCACCACAGACCGATGGGTGCTGGAAGTGGTTGGCCGGGGCCTGCCTCTGGAATTCCAGCAGGTCCCCCTAAGCCGAG
The DNA here is from genome assembly GCA_016271365.2 of Neoceratodus forsteri. Classification (NCBI taxonomy): domain Eukaryota; kingdom Metazoa; phylum Chordata; order Ceratodontiformes; family Ceratodontidae; genus Neoceratodus; species Neoceratodus forsteri. The sequence goes on from CM028134.1 coordinate 185,545,642, forward strand.
CTTGCACCCCATGGGAGTATCTGGTGTCTGCTGTCACTCAGTCGGCTCTCTGAGATGACATCACCCAGCTCCTCTGCAAGGAGGTCGTGCACAGAGTTGCAGAACCTCCTTCAGACCCAGGGTTCATTTCCAGGTATGTCCTGGTACCAATACGGATGGGGGGGCTAGCACTCCATTCTCGATCTGCATGAACTGAAAGGGTTCCTCAGGTCTTGCACCTTCCAGATGGTAACTCTGGCTCACATCATACCATCCCTGGAGCACGGCATGTGGTTTTGCTTCCTGGATCTTCAGGACGCGTTCTTTAATGTCTTGATCCATCTGTCCCACCGATGATTCCTCTGCTTCTGAGCCAAGGGAATCCTCTATGAGTTCCAGGCCATGGCCTTTGGACTCTTATCGGACCCCAGGGTCTTCACCAACTGCATGGCAGTGGTGGCAGCTTTCCTGAGGCGCCGAGGGGTCTGGGTCTGTCCCTACCTGGATGACTGGCTCATAGCAGGTCCATCCAGGCAGGAGGTGGAGCGGCCAAGGGATCTGGCCCTCCAGACTTGCTTCAGACTTGGCTTCCTCATCAACGAGGCCAAGTCGGAACTCATTCCCTCGCAGGTGATTCAGTTCATCGGGGCAGAGCTTGACTCCCGGCGGACAGGGCGGTGGCTCTCTCCTCCACTGCCCAGTCATTTCTGGTTGGGTAATCGTGCCCTGCCCGGGACTTCCTGTGCCTTCTGGGCTACATCGCAGCCTGCACCAGCGTGGTCCGATGGGCCTGCTGGCATATGCATCCCCTTCAATGAGAACTAACCAGCCAGTGGTCTCAGCAATCGGGTCACCTCGACCAACTGGTCACCTTGTCTCTGAGGATGTGGGACGGCCTCCAGTGGTGGCTTGTCCCAGATCACCTGCAGGATGGCATCCCGTTTGTCTGCCCCAAGTCGATGGTCATCCTGACGACTGATGCCTCACTGATGGGTTGGGGTGGAAGCACACAGCCCATGGGCTCTGGTCCCCTCGGGAGTCCCGATGTCACATCAACCTGCTGGAGCTCCGTGTGGTTCAGCTAGCCCTGACTGCCTTCACTGTGTTCATTCGGGGTCAAGTGGTCCAGGTCCAGATGGGCAATACCATGACCATCTACTATCTCAACAAACAGGGCAGGACGCACTTTTTTGCCTCTGTGCAAGGAAGCTCTCCACACATGGGCCCTTGTGCTCAGCCTGGAGGCGGATCTCCTAGCCATTCATGTGGCAGAAGCCTCAAATCAGCTGACCGATGCTCTCAGCCGGATGGGCGAGGCATCTCACGAGTGGTCACTCCACCAGGAGGTATTATAAGGCCTGTTCTCCCACTGGGACACCCCTCAGATTGACCTGTTCGCCTCCAGGGAGAACATGAAGCTGAGGCTGTTTCATACCCACCCCCCTCAGCAGGGCTCGCTGCAGGGGGATGTCTTCTCGAGTCCGTGGACCCCAGGCCTCTTCTGTGCCGTCCCTCCACTTCCCTTGATCCACAAGGTGCTCCTGAAGGCCAGGAAGGACAAGGCACAGGTGTTCCTGGTAGCCCCAGACTGGCCATGCCAACTCTGGTACCCAGATCTCCTCAGCCTCATCTCCAGGCTCCTGAGGCGTCTTCCAGCATGCCTGGACCTGCTCTCCATCAGTCAGGGGAAGGTACTCCATCTGGACCTTCAATCCCTGCACCTGACAGCCTGGTTCCTGAGTGACTAGAGTTCCAGGCTTTGGGTCTCCCTGACGAGGTCCTCACGATTGTTGAGGCATCCCGTAAGGAATCAACAAGAAAATGCTGTGCCTTCAGATGGAAGAAATTTTCCATGTGGTGCCAGGGCAAGGGGGTTGGACTCCTTGTCCTGTCCAGTGGCTAGCATTGTGGACTGCCTGTGGTCCCTCTCCCAGCTGGGGCTTTGGTCGACGACCCTTAAGGTGCACCTGGCAGCCATCTCTGCTTACCAGGCGTGGGCCGGTGTGCAGTCGGTGGCACAGGAGAAGGTGGACTGGCGCTTTTTCAAGGGCCTAGATCACATATCCCCTCCGGTGCGTGAACCTCCACCTCCATGGGATTTACTGCTGGTTTTGGCAAAGCTCATGGGTAAGCCATTCGAACCTATGCACAAGTGTGACATGTCACATTTGTCATAGAAGACGGCCTTCTTGGTGGCTATCATCTCAGCCAGAAGGACTGGGGCGCTCCAGGTGCTCTCGGTGGAGTCTCCTTACTTGCTGTTCCACAGGGACAAGGTTGTCCTGCACCCCCAACCGAAATTCCTTCCAAAAGTGGTGTCAGAGTTTCACCTTAATCAGGTGTTGTCTCTGCCAGTGTTCTACCCCAGTTACACCTCAGAGGCAGAGTACAGGCTCCATACTTTGGACCTGAGATGAGCGCTCGCCTACTACAAAGAGCATATGGCAGAAGTTCGGGGAGAGGTTCGCCAGTTGTTTGTCACCTATGCTGAAGCCACACCTGCAGCCAAGCGGACGATTGGCAGGTGGATCACTTCCTGCATTGATCTCTGCTATAGGTTGGTGGGTAGGGAGCCTCCTGTAGGGCTAAGGGCTCATTCCACCCACCATACCGCTGCGTTGGTGGCTGCTTCTAGGGATGTCCCTATCCAGGAAATCCGCATGGCTGCTACCTGGAAGTCAGCACACACCTTCATTTCCCATTACCACATTGACCTCAAGTCACGCCGGGATGCTGATTTTGGGGTCTCAGTTCTCCAGTCCCTCTTCCCCAAGTAGGGGGTGTGCACCTTGCCTCCCTCCTCCCAGAGAACTGCTAGGAGTCTTCCAGAAAGTATGGATAGAACAACATATCCACATTCCTAGAAAAACAGGTTACTCACCTGTAACAGTAGTTCTAGGAATGGTATATGTTCATCCACACTGACCCACCTGACCCCCCTGGCTTCAACGCACACCTCTGCTTCCAGCGGGCTAGCTCTGGCATCATGGGGCGGAGCCGAGGGTATACCACCCTGGTGGGTGGGAGGAGCCAGCTTGAAGACAATCTGGAAACCCTTAAAGGGAAAGGTGATCTGCCAGAAAGTGTGGATGAACAACATATACCACTCCTAGAACTACTGTTACAGGTGAGTAACCTGTTTTTTTTTCTTCTAGGTTGGTAGGCCTTTTATGCTTCTGTGATCACTCCCTTCCTGCTCCCAAACAGGAAGTTCCTGTCATCAGTCAAATCCTGTGCCTATAAAAGTAGAACTGGCTAAGCGTGGGGGGTGGAGGGGAGGGATGGAGGGCAATATAGTCCCAGTAAAGTTCTAACAGCAGCTTCCTCTTGTTGTTCTCTGCCAAAAGCTATCTAGCTCAGTTTTTAAATGCAAACACCTGGATTCCTTTTTGCCTAAGCCACTCCCCCTAATTTACAGTTTCTTTCTTCACCTAGCTAACTGCACAGCTTGGCAGCCCTTCTCTATACATCACATTAGGCTAGGACAACCCACCTCAGTAAAACTGTGCATCCCTTCTCTATGCACCATGTCAGGCTAGGATAACCCACCAATTCATACTCGCAGCTGGGTATGCCTTTTCTGTATGTTGCGTGGGGCTAAGATAACCTGCCAGTCCATACGTACAGCTGGTTTCCCTTGTCTGTAACACATGTGAGGCTGTGATGTCCGACTTCTGATTGGCAGCTTCTCACCTGGATCCTCCTCCTCCTCCTATTTCCTTCCTGACCCCGTAGTCTTCTTACATACTGTACGAACATAACCAGTATACCAGCAGATGAAGGCCTTACGTCTGTCCAGACTGCGCAGGTGTGGAGGTCCCCCCACCACAGTGTCACGGCTTGATTCTGAGACCATGTTTTCTGCAGTTTTTAATCCTAGGTTTTCAAATAGAGCCAGTTCCCCGAGTTCAACTGTGTTTAAACTATCAAAAGCTGTCTTTAGCTGAACTGTGGTCTGAAGACCCATCTGCGATTCTTCTGGCATTACAACGCCATTTCTATGGGTCACACTGCTTCCCCCCCTCACTGGAACCCTATTCAAAAAACTGGAACTTCTAGGGGGGCATCTACAGCGCTCCAGAGCCCGGCCGTCTGAACACTACTCCCCAGCGTTTCATTAAGTATGGTCACAACGATCTACACAGCGCCGTTGTCGATTCTGGCCATGTGAACGAGGCAAGTGTTCGGAACCACTTTACTGTTACCTGTTTGTTTAGTGTTGTCAGTCTCTAGCTGTGGTATGAGTTTTGGCTGTGTAACTCAGTATCACATTCTAAAGTTGCAGTTTTGTCCCTGCATTATAATTGGGTCCGTCACAGTATTTGCAGTATCGCCTTTTTTTAAATGACTTTGGAAAACCCATTATCATGATTGGCCAAAATATGTTACATGACTGTGCATCAAAAAGCTAACACCCTGTCATCTGTTACTGGCTACTTAAGGTATCACTAGCATGGCTGATTTGATGACATGGAACCTTTGTACAAGAGCATCATGCTCAAAGGTTATTTCTGAAGATGCAATAAATAAATATTCCAGTTGCAGGGAGGGGAGGGAGGTTTAAAATGCAGACACTAATATCCATTTTATGATGTTACAGACGACCATATGCGTCTAACATGGAGTGGTAAGCACATAAATTAGTCCATCTGGGATCCCTCGGGCCATTTAGGTTCTGTATATTTCATGTGCCATGGCTGCGTTGCCTTGCAGGGTTCTGCAGCTTTTGTTCTCCAGCTCCATGTCACACACAGAAGGATTTTGATCCCTTCTCTTCTTTGTTTAAATGTTGTATAAATAACCAGCCAAAAATGTAATTCGTGAGACTGTTGTTTTTTCTTTACCTTTTGAAATGTTTGAAGAGAAGTCAAGGAAGCTAGCTGTTTGTAACATTACCAGATTGGTTGCTTGTTACTGAAGTGAGAGCATTTGGGGGTCTGGAAAAATAGTTCATTCATTTTTATCCTTCATGTTTATTTTGTATTTTGGATAATGCTGAAATCTGTGGTCTTACCACATAATGCATACATTTTAAAAACTAATGAACAAGGATTATAGTCAGAATTGTTTTCGATTAGTTTAATCTGGCTAGCAGTTTTAAGCTTGCTGTCCGAGCTCTAATTTTGCTTTCTTCCTTTGTTTACCTTCCTGTCTCTTTTTTATTTTGTAATTTGTCTTTCCTACTAACTGTGCACCGAATCTCTGCTCCTGGCAACCTCCAAGCTCCGTCACTCATGACTGTGGCCCCCAACTTTCAACCCCTCATCTAACCCACCCCCCGAGGTGGGGCTAAGAGATCCCCCTTCTTTGTAGACCCTATGGGTGCTAAGGCATGTGGCAGGCCTTGTGGAGCCTGAGTATACTAGACGTTATAGAGGTAGTGCTTGGGATTATTTCTCCTGAAAGCTGGCTCTGGGGGATGACAAGCGTGCATGGGATCGAATTGCTCTGCATGTGGCCTCGGCCTGCAGACCCCACCAGGTCTGCCCTTATCAGGGGAGGCTGGTCCACCTCAGGACCCACTCTCCCAGACACAGGACCTGCCAGCCTTACCCAGTGAGGTTGCCCCACCAGATGAGCCTACTCCACCACTGGATCAAACTAGGCCAGCCCTATTGCCCAAGCCTCCTGCTTTCAGAGGGAAGAGTGACCAGTGGGGTACCACAGGGATCAGTGCTGGGACCGGTCATGTTCAACATCTTCATCAGTGACATTGCGCAGGACCTAGAAGGCAGAATTTCACTGTTCACTGATGACACAAAGCTCTGTAACAGAGTAGACACACCAGAGGGTGTAGACAGAATGAGAAGGGACCTGCAGAAACTTGAAGAATGGTCAGGGGTTTGGCAGTTGAAATTCAATGCAAAGAAGTGCAAGATAATGCATATGGGGCACAAAACCCGGCACAATATATCAGTTGGGGGGTGAGGATATAACATGCACCAAGCAGGAAAGGGATCTTGGGGTTATCATCTCTGATGACCTCAAGGTAGGGAAACAGTGTGACAAGGCAGCAGGTAAAGCAAATAGGATGCTGGGATGCATAGGCAGGGGCATCACCAGCAGGAAAAGGGAGGTCATAATACAAGACACTAGTGAGGCACCACCTGGAGTACAGTGTACAGTTCTGGAGACCATACCTACGTAAGGACATAGACAGGGTAGAGAAGGTTCAGAGGAGGGCAACAAAGATGGTGCATGGATTGCATCACAAGTCCTATGAAGACAGATTGAAGGAACTGAACATGTACTCCCTGGAGGAGAGGAGAGAGAGAGAGAGGGAATATGATAGAGACATACAAGTATCTTACAGGGAGGAACAGGGTACAGGAATACACTATTTTTAAGCGAAAAAAGATGTTCCAGGACTAGAGGGCATGGGATGAAGTTGGAGGGAGGATGATTCAGAGGAAACGTGAGGAAGAATTTCTTCACAGAACGGGTGGTGGACAAGTGGAACACCCTGCCAGAGGAAGTGGTGGGGGCCGAAACAATCACGGGATTTAAGAATGCATGGGATAGACATAAAGGAATTCTGGAGGTCAGGGATAAGGGGCAACAGACTTCTAGGAAAACATAAACTGAACTTACAAGCTCAAATGGGCAGACTGGGTGGGCCATAGGCCCTTATCTGCCGACACTGTCTATGTATCTGTGTTACTAACTCCAACCAGGCCCAGCCTCCTAGGTTTACCACCATTGCCTCAACCATCATTTCATGCCCCTTGGAGGAGGATACCTCCACCTTGGGTTCATACCCCTTGGGGAGGACGGCCTGGCACATTCAGCCCACTAAATGTCCTTAGGCCAGCAAATTATAATAACCCATGGATGGAAAGCCACCTAAGGCTACTTGCCACGCGGGGTTTTCTTGTCCCCCTGCCCCCAGAGGCTGAAGAACTAGAACCAGAGTTTGAAGACATGATAGATGCATGTATTCAGACTGAATACCAAGAATAAAGCAAAAAGGCTTAGATTTTCTGAGACCAAAAATTAGCAGTAAACTCTTGTATGCTTGCCACTGTATTGACTGATTGATTAACAATTCATGGTGAAATAATTACTAATGGATTTTAAATATCTTAAGCTTAGCTAATAAATAACTTGTACTGCAACACATTGTATTTTATAAAGCTCTAAAACTGATGTACTTAGCTTTTATTTTTTTGGTTTTTTAAATAATTTTTATTGATTTTCTTTATAAAATACAACAAAAAGAGAGAAAGATGCTGACAACTATTAAGCAGCTAAGTCCACTTACAATTAAAGTGAAGACGCATACCACAATTTCCACTGACAGTGCAACATCATCTTAGACATAATTCAAAAAACAATCCGAGACCTTTAAATATATTATTATTTAGCTAGAAATGAAGAAAAGAGAAGAAATGGAGCACAGGACATAAAAAGTAACCAAGAAAAAGGAAAAGAATAAAGAGGTTAGAGAGAGAGAGAGAGAGAGAGAGAGAGAGAGAGAGAGAGAAAGACAGAACAGAAGAAATACAGGTGCACTGCCCACATTCCAGTTATACCAAATTAGAGAGTAATTTCAATTTCATGGGGTCAACCTCATCAAAAAGGGGGTCAAAGTAGTCTGCACTGTATTCAGGCAGGTGTTTCCACCTTCATTCCAGGGGGAAAGTGGATAAAGCCCATCAAGGGACTTCATGACACTCTCGCCAGGACCTCCAAGATGTTTATTTGCTCTCTTTGGGCCTGAAAATGAAAAAATGGTAGCCAGCGGGCCTTAAATCATTCCTTATGTAGCCTTACTCTGGCTGTAAGTTCCACCATTTCCAGGATGGCCAGACAGTTTGTATACCATGCCTCCATTAAGGGGGTAGCCGGGGACATCCAACTCTGCGTAATTGCTTTAAGAGCTGCGGCTACTAAAATATTAAACAAATAATGTTGGGCCTGATGCTTGATTGTCCAAGGGAATTCCCCCAACACCTAATGTACAGGGTCCTTAGGGAGATATACTTCAAGGATCGATCCCATCAGGGCCAAGACCTGAGCCCAGTAGGCCTGGATCTTGGGGCATGACCAAAACACGTACGTGTGAGTACCCCTCTCCCCACACTCCCGCCAGCAAAGATCCGAGAATTGCTGGCAATAATGTTTTGTGATTACTGGAGTGCAAAAGTATCAGGTAACCACTTTCCACTGAAACTCACGCCAGCTATTAGACGCAGTCATGGAATGAGTAGCTTCCCATATCGTGGCCCAGGTGGATTCATCGAGTGCCCTTCTGAATTCCAAGCTCCAGGCTTGCTTAACATTTTCCGAAGGGTCTGATTCAAGGGCTGAAAACTGTCCGACCAGCCTGGAAACCCAGCCACAATGCTGTAAGTGCCCCGCTTCCGCCACCATAAAGTCCACTAAGGGATTATTGTTATCCATAATAGTTCCTTGTCTCAGACGTTCCTTATCTTGTATAAAGTGTCTAAGCTGCAAATATCAAAACAGATTGCTATGGGGGAGTTTGTACTCCCGAGACAATTGTTAGAAAGACTTAATGTTGGTGTCTTCGTGCATCTAACCCACTCTAATCAAGTCTCCCATCTCCTGAAGCCCTGATCTCAGGCAAGGGGCATAAAACTAGACATGCTTTAATCAGTGAGTTGGGACCCAACTCCAACCGAAGGGACAGTTTCTTAATTTCTAACCAAGAAGAAACAATCACCTTGGACCACTGATTGTTCACTAGTAATTTCTGAATTCCCCCTCTATCCATGAACACCAAATCCCGAATGTCCCCCCAGGAGGACTCCGGCCTCTCTAATTCCACCCATAAAGGTGTCTCTACCATAGTCATGACCGACATCAGGGGATGGACTTGCGCAGCCCAGTAATATTTTTTTAAGGTCGGGCAAGTCCAATCCCCCCCTTTCAATTCTCCTGAAGTAAAGAGTTCCACTTCATTCTAGGGGGTCTACCAGACCAAACAAATCTCTGCAAATCAGACTTAAGTGATTTCCAGAAACCCACAGGGGGCTTGAGGGGCAGGGACTGGAATAGAAATAAAAAATGTGGGAACACATTCATCTTTATACAATCTGTTCTGTCAAACAGGGAGAGAGGCGGTTCCCCCCCATCTCTTCAAATCCTCTTGTACAACCTGAAGTCTCCCGTGATTAATGACATATCATTTTTGTAAGTCCCTGGGGATCCAGATCCTGAGATAACTTTATACATTCTTTTTCCCATTTATACTTACCTATCGGTGGGAGGTCTCTGGTTGGGGTCCTTCCAACGACTACAAGCTCGGTTTTGGTATTAATTTTAAAACCAGATGCTCTGCCAAAATCCTGTAGCAGGGTATTAATAATTGGCATCTGGCCTGTTGGGTCAGTAATGTACAGCAGAGTGTCATCTGCATGTAATCCCCTTACAAATGAGGATTCCTGAAAAGTCTTCGTTGAGCTTGCCTAAATGCTCACTGCCAGGCTGGTGTCCTGCATTCTGTCTGTTTAAATGTGATTGCCAGAGAGTGCCTTTATAGCCTTTGTGTACTGTCTCTTTAAGAGCTGCCTGGATTGCAGTCATAAGTAATCTGAGAGGGAGCTCTGTTGAAAGATGTAACTATTTGCTAAAAATCATTTAGAGTGATAATGATAATGTAGTTGTCTAACCTGCCTTCTTTGCAGCAAGGACTGTTTTGTTTATTTATTTATTTGCTTTTGTTTACCGGGTAAGTCACACTAGACATCCATGTGCCTATTTTCAGGTGCAACCCGGGAGAGTTACAGACATGAATTTTACAGGTACAGTGAGTAATACAACTTATACATACAGTGAAGTGACTGGTTCATCTTTTCATACAGTGAAGCGGCTGAATATAGTTTTTACATACAGAGGAGAAGACATGGAGAGATGACAGTCAGTACAACACAACACACTATCTTGGCCCGGGACTGTGAATTGGGCCAATTGGTACTGGTGGGACCTAAAGTGGAGCTGGACTACAGGAGCTGTCTGGAGTCAAAATCTGTAGGAATTGTAGTTTTGGGCTTTTGGTGCCTTTTTCGCAACTGAAGGGGCAGCTCTTGCTTGTCTGACAGCTGAATCAGCCAACTGAACCTTTTGGATCTGAGGGAAATCCCCAAGCTGCCTGCTGTTTAAGGCAGATCTAAGTTGGGAGCTGAAGAGGCACACAGCTTGAGACAGTCAAGCAGCAATCCTGAGTGGATTCGCATGGGAGAACTGTGAAAGGGCTGAGTTTTGGCCTGCATGTCTGCCTGCTGCCCCTGAGAGGGAGAGAAGAGAATTATTTCTGAGTAAATCTGAGTTTGTGAGAACAAAGTAAGCCACTGATTTTTACCAGGTTCATACCTGAAGAAGACCGAAGATTTTGCTGAGTGCGATCAGCCTGTCAGGATTTCCAGCTGCTTTTGAATCCCCGGTTTGTGTAGAGACTCTGCGATCGTGACCGGAGAGCGGTTTGACTGGTACAGTAGAATTTCCTTACATGTAAATGTGCTGTGAGTTGTTGGTGGGTATAGTGATTTGGTTCCCCACTGTGTGAACTGTGTTCTGCTTGCTGGAAGCTGTATCCAGCCCAAAACGGACTGTATACGAATCTGTCTCCATTTGGCCGGGGCCTTGCCACATTGGCCCAGCCAGACTACCCGCTGCACAGAGAAAGCCATCGACAAGAGACCTGCCTGGTGATCAGCCCCCTGCTCCACGCTTCAGGGTTTTAAATAATTGATTAGCAATTTTTCCCTTGGGACTATACTAACTGTTCAGGAAGTATTTATATAGGTTTTCTAGAAGTGTTATGTTTGTTAAACACAGTGAGACAGGTGCTATGCGTTTTCACAATGTTTTAGCACTTTTATGAGCAAAACGCTAATCAATTTGTAGAGTTAAATAAAACCCTGCGCTTGAACAGGAATGACGCCTTGGCGAATCGGGTGGGCCCTGCTTCTCCTGGTACTCCAGATCAACCACCTGTAGTCTCAATTTTCGTCCTCCCTGTGTCCAGTCTTGGGTATCATGAGTAATCATCAGGGTAGCTCCCTGCAACAACAGCCTAATCTAGAAGTGTGTCATCTGATTATCTTGTTCTTTTCTTTTTACGAACTGAGCCCTCTGTCTCTGGATTACAATTAGTGTGTGTGGTGCATGTTGTTTTCTTCCATCACAGGGCCCCGACCAACTGCAACGCTCCTGGCTAGCCCACATTTCTCCATCTGGGTACCCAGAGTGTGTGAATGTTTATAGACCCTGAAGTGCGTGCATAACTGTTTGAATGATAGTCTTTAAGCAAATTAACCTGACTACGCCTCTCCCTTGTTTAAGTCCTTTAAATAAATCAGATCTAACTTTGTTTTGCATTTATTTATTTATTTATTTAAGCATTTAACCAGGAAGGCATGCTGAGCAGGCTACTGCTCATTTCCAGATGTGTCCCATTTACCCTGACTGTGGTTCCAGTTTGTGCAAGAGTACTATACTGCTGTTATTTGCTGTGTATAACCTTGTTTTATAGGGGGTCCCCAGGGCCGAGCCAGAGGAAAGCCCTGGTGGTAAGTGCAAACAGTGTGGGTACTTGTGTGGTGTATCAGGAGTATTGTGAAAGTGATTATTGTGTATTGTTTCCGGCCACTAGTGAGGAAAGAGGGGGGTTACAGTGTCTCGGAGGGCTGTGCCCAGGTTAGCTTGACCACTACCAACCCTGACCTCTGGGTGGAGGCACCTGTTTCAAAACTCAGGCCCCTTAACCTGCTACCAGCCTAGCAGGCAGGGGTAGTAGCCCTTGGGATAGCACCAGCTAGGGGTTACATGCGTACAATGACACCCTAACTTCAACCCCCGTACTTGTACGCCCTTGTAGCCGACTGATTGTCTTATCAGGGCTACAAGACGTTTCATACGTGAGGCAAATAGCAGGGGTGACAGTGGACACCCCTGCCTGGTTCCCCTTCCTATCCTAATCCTCTGCGATGTGACCCCATTTACCTGAACAGTTGCCCAAGGATCCCTATATAAGTTTGCTATCCAGTTCCTAAATTTATCGCCAAATCCAAATTTTCTCAGAGTATGAGCCAGGAAGACCCAATCCAGGTGATCAAACGCCTTCTTGGCATCTAAGGCCATCACCGCCCTAAGTATACCAGGTGGTAATGCCCCCGAGGCAGACAAGACATTCAGTAAGAGTCTGATATTGTCCTGGATGTGCCGGCCAGGTATAAAACCCATCTGGTCTCTATGAACCAACTCAGGAATATACTCCTGGAATTGCAAACTTAAAATCTTTGCAAAGAACTTTGTATCCTGATTAAGGATATGGGGCGATAGTTCCCGCACTCCATGGGGTCTTTGCCTGGGTTTGGTAAGAGGGTAATCACCGCCTCCCCCATGATGCTGGGGACTCTCCCTCCTCGTGGGCCACGTTAAACACCTTGGTTAACAAAGGGGTCAGCTCTGTGGCAAAGTGCTGGTAAAATTCGGCCACAAATACATCCGGACCCAGGGCCTTCTCTCTGCTAAGGTTTTTAATGACCCGTTTAACCTCCAGTTCGGTAAAGGGGACTTCCAGTCTCTGACTCTGCGTGACATCAAGCCCTGGCAAGATCTCTCTGTAAGAAGCTCTACACATCCCCAATATGATCCTTGCCCCTCTCCTGGGTGTATAACTCGGTGTAATACTTGCAGAAACTGTCCGCTATTTGCAAAGGATCCGATGAAACTGATCGGGACCCTGACCTCTTAATTAAAGGGATATACCAATCCACCTCTTGCTTTCTCAATCTGAGTGGCAAAAGACGACTTGCCCTTCCCCCTGCTTCATAATATCTTTGCTTGGTATATCTCAGGGAGTTTTCAGTTTTCTTTGTCATCCCAGTATTGTATAAATCCCTGGCTTCTCTCAATTTAACCAGAGTCGAAGGATCCCTAGTTGGTTTATGCTCAGCCTCCAAGGATGCAACATCTGACAACAGCCAACTTAGCTTGTTTACATTTGTGTTTGTAGGAGGTGTAGCTAATGATCTGGCCACGGAGGACTGCCTTCAACTCATCTCAAATAAATCTAATGTGAGTGTCTTCTTCCCTATTTTGTAATAAATGCTGCTGAATGGAGTCCTTTATTTGGTCAGCAAATACCTTGTTGTTAAGCAACCACAGATCAAATCTGCATGACCCCTTAGCTTTGACCCACTCCAAAATCGCTCTGGCACTGATCATTGCATGATCAGAGAAAGTGACTGGGTGTATTGTTATGTCTGTCAAATTTGGGGCATCCACCAGTTGAGTGTAGAATCTATCCAACCTGGAGTATGAACCCGCAGAGTCAGAGAAGAAGGTGAAGTCTATTGTATCTGGATGCCATTGTCTCCAGGGGTCTACCCAGCCACCCTCTGATATTTGGGTTCAAGAAAGTCTGGAGCATGCAACCCCCCCCTTTCCCAATGAGCTCTTATCTAAAAGAGCATTTTCAACACAACTCCAGCAACTGACCATGACTATCCTGCCCGAAGGAAGAGAATCTATTATGGGGAAAACAGTGTCTAAAAAAATATCCCTGAGGAGGGGGTAGGGGCATAAACCGCCGCTAGGTGAAGGGTGGGTCACATATATTCCCCTGAAATTATCACAAAATGACCGGTCCCTGCCACTTGTACCATATGGACCTTAAACGATAATCCTTTGCGTATTAATATAGCCACTCCTGCTCTGGAGGCATCCAGGTGTGAGTCTGAATACCCCCCCTCCCCACGTTCTCCTCAATTTAAAATGCTCAACCTGAGATAGTTTAGTCTCCTGGAGACAAGACACATCACACTTTAGTCGGTTTAGCTCCTGGATGACCCTGGCTCATTTAACCACCCAATCAATCCTCTTGACATTGATGGAAATTATCTTAAGTGAAACCATGACAAAGGGTAACATAGGAACCGACACCCACATTTTCTATAATCACAACTTTTACAACCCTCAACCAGTGCTTTAGAGACACACAAGCATTTACCTGTAGAGAAAGCGTATATTAGATTAAAAAAACAAAAATTAAAAGTTCACAACAAACATACAGAAAATTATCACAAAACATTACACTATATGCTGGGTTAACCCAAAACAGGGGCCCTAGGGAAAGAAAAACAAGAGGGAACAAGGTACTAGCTACTTCACTAAGTACCTGGAAGCTCAATCAAAGCTTTAGAACTGAGGCAGAGGGTGGAAAAACCTCAGAAGGCTAGGAACCTGCACCCTCGGCTTGTAGGAGAAAAATGCCTGCGTGCGCTAGTGGATGAGCTCCTGGTAACCAGGAGACCAGACCCTCTCCTAACTGTCGGATCCAGTGCCGAAGGCGGACGGAGTGATGCACCCCGGACAACAAAGAAAATATGTACTGCACACCCTGTGCAGTAAGGGCCTAACTCAATCACCAGTTATTTATTTATTTATGCCCCTATTACTCGGGGGCACCTTAATACCTTACATTAGCCATAACCACCAGGAAAGAGAGAAGCAATACATCCACTCGCTAGGCCCCAGCACATCTAGGATTCATAATGAGCTGGCTTGTTCTCCCAGGAAGGTGACTATAGGCAGCTGGAATTCCAAGTCCTCAAAACTGTGGGAGGCCCGGGTGCCCCATTAAACCATTTTCTTCCCCGCCCTCCATGATTCATTTGTATAAAACAAAACAAAGCTGTTCATACAGTGTAAAAACGAAGAGAACTCCCCCTTCTCAACTTATATTGTCACTGCCTTGGACTTTAAGGGAGACAACTTGGCTCTAGATAAAAATAGCTATTCTTACAACTATACCAAAGTAACATGGCATGTAAAACTGGTTTGTCCATTATTTAAAGTCATTAATAAGCTCCCAACAATGAGAGAAATAAAGTTTATCTTTAGTCCAACTGCATGCGCCATTTGGGAGAGGCAGCCTGTTCCTTAGGGGAAGATCAACTTTGTCGCACCACCAGGAAAGTTCCCCTTAAAACCTTCCCACTGGAAACTGAAACTGCAATAAAGAGAGGCCATCCCCTCGAACTGCTAACAGAGTTAATATGAATTAATCAGCTCGAACAGCAGTGTAATCTCCATTACTGATTATTTCTGGTGAAAGTAAACTATGTATTTTCCAGGAAATTCCTGCGGAAAGAGGGAAGCCCCGTGACCACAATGCCACTCAGGGTTGGGATCCCCAAGTCAGTGCAGGTAGGGCAAGCAATCAAGAACCCCAATCCATTTAAAGTCTCAAGTTTTCTTTACTTGTATCCATCTAGACATGTCAGCGTGCAACGGGATGAGGGCATCATTTCTCCTCCTTCCTGCTTGCCTTTTAGAGCCAGGGGCAATTGACCACAGGAGATCCTCGATTTCCTTCTCGGCTTGCTCTTCTTTTGTATCCGGTGTGGGAATCCCCTGAGCTTCTAAATATGGAGTAGCCATTAGGAGGGAGTCAAAGATTTTTGTTCCATCATTGTCCTGTACCTACAGCTTAGCCATATCTGAGGTATGCCTTGAGCCCCCTATCTCTCAACGCCTTCACCACCACCAGAACTTTTTTGTGGTTGGCTAGAATCAAGGGAGGAAAGTCCTGATCGATATATATCCTCTGGTCATCGAGATTGAGATCTCGCTTGGCGCACGCTAATCTGAGGATTTTCTCCTTTGTGGGGTAGCATAGGAATTTTACGATTACAGACCTGGGAGGTGCACCTTGCTTAGGCTTAGGTGCAATAGCTTTATGTGCCCGCACAATCTCGGTTTTAAAGTCCTCCCCGAGATCTAACTCTGTTTTTTAGCCAGGTGTCCAGGAAATCTTCTATGGAGGGGGGTTCCACCCCCTCTGCAATGCCAAAAATGCGAATGTTGTTGTGGTGGGCTCTTGCCTCTGCATCCTCCTCCCGCATGGTTAACTCATTTTCCCTTCTGTGGCCTACGCCAAAGATCTTCCAAAGGCCATGTGTTCTGACTGAAGGCCCTCCACATGCGTTTCCACGGAGGCTGTACATGCTTCCAGCTTTTTAAAGTCCCTTTGGATGTCCGAAATCCCAGCGTCTGTGTGGTGCAGAATTTTGAGCATTCTGTACCCATCAGCCTTTGTGAAAGTTGTGGCATCCTCCGACTCTGAGCCTTCCGATTCTTCACCCAGTGCTGTGACTATGAAGGAGTGGGATGGGAGGCCGCAGGGCACTCCGTTCTTGAGTTTGACTGCCTGCATCCATGGGGGTTTCTTTTTTGTGTGCCCCATGATGACCATACACGTAAGAGCCTTGTCTGCTACAAAATTAGCCCATAGAACCACGTGATGGCGATCGATTGAGCCACAATTTATGCCCGAGGTGCAGGAGCTCTGTTTTAAGCCACCATCTATCGCGTGACATCACCACTCGTTTTTAATTTTAAATATTATTAAGAGCAAGCTAGTAAGTTGATCTGACAAGCTATGCCTTCGTAAGACCTAGAGCATGACCCTTCCAGACACCTGCAAGGGACTTTCCACAGCCAGACATAGTCAATATTCTATCAGCAGGGTCGATCTTAACATTGTTTTACTAACCCAAACACTAGTGTAAATTGACCAGGACTAGTGCAGCTAACTCTCTACTAGCCCGCTTTGACTAGTGCAGATTTCATGGCTGTTAGCGAAGTTAAAAATGTCTCTACTTTAGCGTTCTCTAGTCTTCATGCTAATCTCTCTGTGTTCCAGATGGCCAGGTGTGATTAACAGCTCATTAAGAGCTGCAATTATCTGTCAGTTCAAGAGGGGAATCCCACAAAAGACTCAATGTGAGTCATTATCACTCCACTGTTGAGACTTTCAGCTAGTGTTCAGGGTGTGATCAAGGGTAGAGTGCTGTTAAGTCACTAGGTTCCAATTTTCTGAATGTGTCTATGTCTAACAATTTGTCCAATATTATTAAGACCACTGCCCCTCATTTCTCTACATTTTGAGTGTTTGTATCCAACATTTCAGTGACCAAATGCAAAGAGGTGTACATGATCGGCCCTGCAGGTGGTGGGTTTTATCCCAGCCTCACTATAACTTCCCTCTCCCCTCCAAAACTCTTAACTCTGTTCTTTCCCTGGACACCACTGCAGACCAGTCTCTGAAGTGACCATCCATAGCTACCATTACTGGCAAGTGTAGGGGGTCCATAGCTCTTCTAAATGGACTATGCCAGCCATCACCATCCATACAGTTCCACCCTCATCCCACTCAGCATGTCCTTTCAGCCTAAAAACAAAGCTTTGGATCATGTATGGTACCAAAATAAACCTTGATAAAATACATAATTTGAAACCTTGAAATAGGCATTCCTCGGATGCATAGATCATCCTATACAGAAATAGAAATAGTATAGTGTTATGCCTGTGTACTGTCTCTCCTGGGCTGATGAAAGGACAAGGTTTAAGAAAAAATATGTTATTGTTGGGGCAGAGCATATTAAAATCAATGCTTTTACAAATAAAAATGTCATAGTTTTATATTTCCCAAGCCCCCAAGGTTTGTCTAGCCCTCACCCCGAAGAAATCTTAGATGTGCTCCTGGCTCACTTGAGACTGTACAAAAACTTTCAAAAGTGCAGTCTTCAGCTGACTATAGGGTGGGGACTGAGAGTGTCTTTCTCTGCCTTATTCTGTTTATTGCCCTGTGGGTGGTGGTGACAGTGTGGTGAGGTGCATGATGATGTCAGCTATTGTGTGCGCAGAGCTAGGACTGCTTGATTGAACATTTGCTGTTGTGATATCCTCTCTCTGGTGTGGGGAGGGGGGACAGAAAGAGGAAGAGAGGAGGTTATGGTACAAAACAATGGGGGGCTCACTGTGATGGCACTACGGTCTTTTTTTTTTTTCTGCTGGGGAACTGGAAGCAATGTGGGAGCAGGATAAATGTGCAATAATCAGAGTATTTCTTGGCTTTGCTTGCATTGTTTTCTGCATAAGTGATCAAAATTTACTTTAATAATTAAGGGCTAGTGCAGTGATCTGCAGGCTAGTGCAATTTTGAATCAACTTACCCTGCTGGCTAGAGCAAAAAAAAGTTAAGGTTGACCCCTGCTATCAGCTAATCAAATTTGGCTGTATAGGGTAAAACAATCGGTCAGCCTCATCACACTTGCGGTTTCCTAATTGCATGAGCATGCAAGGCGGTCAACCTTGTCTCAGCTGGACTGATGTCTTAGCTTAGACTAACCACAAAGGGTGACAAGTTGTTTACCTTGCTGTCAAATGTAAAATTTCAGACTGTGGTCCCATGTTACTTTTTATGTTTAGGAGAGTTTTCTCTTCCCCGACTCCTACGTGAGATGCTGTGATGTCAGGTTAGACGTCACAGCTCAAAACAAAATCCTATGTCAATGACTTGTTAAAGTTGTTGACAATATTTGATATCTGATCAACAACTCATGATCGATTACTCAGAAAAAGACGCAGGACTCCATAACCTGAAAGTCAGGAAGAAAAATATAGCATTCCGGAAGTATAAGGAAACACAGAAGGAGCAGGACAGAGAGCTGTACCAGTTAAGGCAGAAGGAAGCAGGGAGGGAAGTAAGAATAGCAAAGGCCCAAACTGAGGAAAAGATAGCCAACTCCGTTAAGAAGGGGGATAAAACCTTTCATAGGTACATCAGCGAGCGTAGAAAGACAAAGGGAGGGATAGTGAGGCTGAATAGAATGAGCGGTGGGTGGGCAGAGGGACAGTGAAAAAGCAGGGATACTGAACGAATATTTCTGCTCAGTATTCACAAAAGGAGGGAAGTGCCTAATCCAAGTAACAGAAGCACTCTTGATTGAAAGTCGATCCCAGTTCTTTCACAGAAGAAAGGGTTCTGCAAGAACTCCTAAAACTGAAGGTGGACAAAGCAATGGATCCTGATGGAATTCACCCCAGAATTCTAAAAGAATTAAGGGAGGAACTAGTGAAACCACTGGCTACTCTTTTAATAAATCATGGGAGGATGGTGTGGTACCCGAGGACTGGAGGAAGGCGGATGTGATTCCCCTTCACAAAATGGGACCAAGACAGAGGCAGAAACTACAGACCTGTCAGTCTGACCTCTGTGGTAGGAAAGTGATGGAGTCACTTCTGAAGGAAAGAATAGTTGAGTACCTAGAGGCCAGTGGGGCACAGGACCCAGGCAGCATGGGTTCTGGCGGGAAGGTCTTGTCAGACAAATCTAATAGATTTCTTTGACTGGGTGACCAAAGTAGTAGATCAGGGAGGGCTGTGGACATGGCCTACCTAGACTTTAGCAAGGCATTTGACACAGTCCCACACAAAAGATTAATAGTCAAATTAACCAGCTTGGGAGTGGGTCCCAGGGTGGTAGCCTGGGTAAAACATTGGCTGCACAACAGGACACAGAAGGTAATTGTAAATGGAGTCCACTCTGAAGAAAGAGGGGTTACTAGTGGGGTACCGCAGGGTTTAGTATTGGGTCCAGTCCTTTGTAATGTCTTCATCAGTGACATTGCAGAGGGACTGGAAGGAAAAGTATGCCTTTTTGCAGATGACACAAAGATCTGCAACAGGGTTGATACACAATGAGGTGTGGAAAGGATAAAAGGAACTTGGCAAGGTTGGAGGAATGGTCAGAAGTATGGCAGCTAAGATTCAATGCAAGAAGTGCAAAATAATGCACCTGGAAACAAGAACCCAGGGGAAGAATACACAATGGGTGGGAGGTAGTAACAAAAACAAAAAGGAAAGGGACCTGGGGTAATCATATCAGATGACCTTAAGGTTAGCAAGCAATGTGAAGGCAGTAGGGCTGGGGGTATACTGGGATGTATAGGGAGAGGCATCAGAAGCAGAAAACAGGAAGTTGTTATCCGTCTGTACAGACAGTTGGTGAGACCCCATCTGGAGTACTGCGTCCAGTTCTGGAGACCCCATCTCCGCAAGGACATAGACAGGATAGAGGCAGTCCAGAGGAGGGCAACTAAATGGTGCAGGGTCTGCAAGAGAAGCCGTATGAGGAGAGACTAAAGGAGCTTAATATGTATACCCTAGAGGAAAGAAGGGAGAGGGGAGACATGATAGAAACTTTTAAGTACCTCAGTGGAATCAACAAAGTCCAAGAGGGTAGCATCTTTCAGAAAAAGAGATGTGCAAGAACACGGGGACACAATTTAAAGATAGAAGGGGGGCGGTTCAGGGGCAATGTGAGGAAGTATTATTTCACAGAGAGGGTAGTGGATGCATGGAACAGCCTTTCTGAGGAGGTTGTGGGGTCTAAAACTGTGGGAGAATTCAAGAATGCATCGGACAGACATAAGGCAATTCTTGTGGGTAAGAAGAAATAGGCTGTTGGTTAACTAGGATCTGCGGCCTGTCTTGTAGGTAGGGAAATGGACAGACTAGATGGGCCAAGCGGTCCTTATCTGCCGTCAAAGTCTATGTTTCTATGTAACCCAGTTGTCAGAAACCCATTTTCTACTCTGGCAAAAAATATATAAATCCTCAACCACCCCAGGCAAGGTAAGGAGCTTCAGAGGAACAACTGCTGCAAGTGGTTACCTTGGCTCTTAGGACCTCGAGAAGGCATCAGGTTTGTGCAAGGATCTGGTGAGTGTTACCAGTTTTAGGCATAGGACATAGGAAATTGGCAGGAATGGCTTAAGTTTTATTTCTTTTAATAGTGGCGGAAAGGGTATGGGCTGTTGGGGGGTGGGAGGGACCTGGGAGGACAGTAGTCTCTATGCCAAAGACAGACTACACTTGAGTGAGGAAGGAAAGAAAGTGTTGAAACAGAGGATGGAGGAGTACATAGAAGAAGTTGGGAATTTAAACTGGGAGTGGGGGGTGGCAATTGGGCAAGAGATTTGCAGAGACCACAGGTTGGGAAACCATATGAGCTTAACCCCCATAACAGTGACAAAGGACAAATGGCAAGTACTGTTGGTGATGCTAGTAAAGGACGACAGGATGGAGGGGGAAAGGATGGAAGGTGGTTACCCTTAATGCTAGGAGCCTTGGGAGAAAAACTGCAGTTACAGGTGCTCATGGCAGAGGGAGAGGTAGACATTGCAGCCATTACAGAAACATGGGCCACCCAATACAATGACTGGGACCTGTCTGTACCAGGGTACGGGTTATTTCGTAGGGACAGGGTGATTGGGAAAGGAGGGTGTGTGGCACTATTTGTAAAGGAAGGACTGAAGTGTGTAAGGGAGGAAGGGGAAGAGGGTAGTACAGAGTCACTTTGGATGCAAATCCAGGATTCCAAGAATAGGATTCTTAGAATGGGAGTGGTGTACAGGCCACCGTCTCAGACGGAGGAGTTAGACACGGAACTAACAGAACAGATCAGGAGGACCTGCGAGAAGGGTAGTGTGGTGATTGTGGGGGACTTCAGCATGCCAGGAGTGGACTGGAGTATCCCAACAACCAGGAACAGAAGGGAGCAGGTACTGCTGGATGCCTTCCAGGACAGCTTCCTGCTGCAAATGGTCAGTGAACCAACCAGGTTAGGAAATACCCTTGACCTTGTGCTGGCAAATGGGGACTTTGTGAGAGAACTTACAGTGGAGGAACCGCTATCAGGGAGTGACCACCACTCAGTATGTCTCACATTGGATATGGGCAAGGAAGGAGTGGAATCAGGCACAAGAGTGCTGGACTTCAGGAGGGCCAACTTTGGGAGGATGGGGGAAGTGGTAAAAGGGTACCTGGCCAGAATTCAATCTAGTATGAACACTAACCAGAGGTGGGAGCTCATAAAGCTGGGGATAGTGGAGGCAGCCAAAACCTGCTGCAAGGCCCACAGCAAGAAGGATAGGAATAAGAAACTGAGCTGGTTGAGCAAGGAGGTCATGGAAAAGGTAAGGAGAAAAAGAGCTGCCTTTAGGAAGTGCAAGAAAACAGGGAGGGGGAAGGACAGGGAGGAGTACTTGACAGAATCGAAGGAGGTGACAAGGGCAGTAAGGGAAGCCAAAGCATCTACGGAACTCAGGCTGGCACAAGGCATTAAGAAGGGGGAGAAGGACTTCTTGAGGTACATCAGGGAGAAAAGGAGCTGTAAGGACCACATAGTAAGGATTAGGAAGGAGGTGGTTGGGTGGAAGCAGGGTGCGATAAGGCAGAAGCACTAAATGAGTACCTCTGCTCAGTATTTACTAAAGAGAAGAAGGGTGACACCCAAGGGGGGAGAAATGGCAGAAATGGGGGGGGGGAAGGGTACTGAAGGAGCTGGCAGAGGTCCTTGCAGGACCTTTGGCAGACCTATTTAATGCCTCACTACATTCGTGGTGTGTACCTCAGGACTGGAGGATGGCTCATGTGGTGCCCCTCCACAAGAGTGGCCCCAAGGATGAACCGGGAAACTACAGACCAGTGAGCCTCACATCCATCGTGGGTAAGCTAATGGAGACTATCCTGAAGGATAGGCTGGTGGCCCTCCTAGAGGCCAGAGGACTACAGGACAGCAGACAGCATGGCTTCATGTGGGGCAGATCCTGCCAAACCAACCTGGTCGAGTTCTATGACTGGGTAACTAGGCAACTGGACAAGGTCCATGCAGTGGATGTCCTGTATCTGGACCTAAGTAAGGCATTCGACTCGGTGCCGCATGGAAGGCTGAGAAGTAAGTTTGGAGGCACAGGGGCGGGTGCAAAGCTGGTGAGATGGGTAGGAAACTGGCTTCAGGGAAGGCAACAGAGGGTGGTGGTGGGTGGGGAGCTCTCACACCCAAGGGTAGTGACGAGCGGTGTTCCACAGGGCTCGGTGTTGGGACCAGTGTTGTTTGGGATATTCATTGCAGGCATATCATGGGACATCAAGAGCAAGATCAGTCTGTTTGCTGATGATACCAAGGTAGGAGCAGTGGTGGATGACCTAGGGGGATGGCAGGGGTTGCAGGATGATCTGGCAAAGCTTGAAACCTGGTCAGACACCTGGCAACTGGGGTTTAATGCCAAAAAGTGCAAGGTGCTGCATTTTGGGATGAAGAACCCAAGGAGGAGTTACCAGCTGGGGGGAGTGCAGCTAGCCCAGACAGAGGAGGAGCAGGATCTGGGGGTGCTCATTACAGGGTCAGTGAACAACTCTGCACAATGTAGGAAGGCAGCTGCAAAGGCCAACAAAATGCTGGGTTGTATTGCAAGGGGTATATCCTTGAGGAGGGAGGAGGTGATTCTGCCACTGTATATGTCATTAGTTAGACCGCACCTGGAGTACTGTGTGCAGTACTGGCGCCCGTATCTGAAGAGGGACATTAAGTTACTGGAGGGGGTGCAGTGCAGGGCGACAAAGATGATCAAGGGGCTGGGGGACTTATCATACGAGGGAGGTTGAGGGAGTTGAACATGTACTTACTGGAGGACAGGAGGGACGGGGGGACATGATTGAAACCTTTAAATACATGAAAGGAATAAACAAGACAGGTACAGAGGGGCTGTTCAAAGTAAGGGAGGGGAGGGACACCAGGGCTATGATATGAGACTGGAGGGAGGAAGGTGCAGGAGGGAGATGAGGAGACACTTTTTTACAGAGAGGGTGGTGGCTGGGTGGAATGCGTTGCCTGCAGAAGTGGTATCCAGTAGAACAGTGGACTGCTTCAAAAGGGGATGGGACAGGACAAGGGGGAGGGTTAATGAAGGGGAAGGGTGGAAGGGAGGGGCAGCTGCAGAATAAGGGGTGCTAGCTGCACATTCGAGCAGACTAGATAGACCTCTAGGCCTTTATCTGCTGGCAAATTTCGAATGTTCGTATGGCGTATTTTTATCTGAGACGAGAAAGAAATTTTTTGCTTTGCACTGCTGATGAGAAAAAGTTATAATTGTGTATTAAGGATTCCTCTTTTTAAAATCGTCCTTGTCTAATCATGGAATGCCAAAACTCTCACAAAAACTATGTTCATGTGACAAGTGACTTTGAATGTATGATAATGATTGCTTATTTATCTTGTCATTAAGACTAATCTGTAAGCATTTGAAAACTAACAAACCCAACAGTAAAAACTTTTTATCATGAATAGTGGTACTAGTATTCATTCCCAGACAAACATTATTAAACTTAGAGCAATGAGTTTAGAGCCAGAAAATCTTAAAAGTAAGACAGGCTTAGATTTTTGTTTTCAAGGCCATGCGGGCACTCTTAAAGTGACAGTAAAGGGATATATCCACATGTTAAATTGCGCAGATTTAATTGTTTAATTAGTATTTCGGAAAGACCTTTGAGCGTGAGCTCTTTTACAAAGGTTCCACGTCAGGGTGGACAATAAAACAATATACACATTCAGTGGTTACAGAGGCCTGATCAGTAGGCATTAAAGAGCGATTACATGACAATTAGACAAATAGGAGAAAAAAAAACTGAGCAGTTGTAATTGAGTACTAAGCTATTTCTAATCGGTTGCCCTAGGTAGCACACCCCTGGAAACCTCCAAATCCGTTGATAGACTATGGATTTGTCATGCATTGAGCCCTTACATAATATCTGGGATGGTGTTTTCTAGATCCTCACAAAAAAACATTGGTGCAAGATATTTGACTGTCCCAGACACCATGCAACAGATGGGTTTAAAGTTCATGTAAGAATATTCGAGGAATTGGGCAAATATCACTGTCCCCTATTACAGAATCACAACCACAAAGGTAATTTAGATTTTAACGAACACACAGCCTTTGCAGACCGAGACCAAGTGGTCTTGGTCAGCCAGATGTCAGATGCAATAATAGTGACAGGCGCCCTGAGAGAAAACTCAGGGGACACACTGCCCGCTCTTTGTGTCTTGACCCCAAACAAACTTTATCCTAACCTAGCTAAACTGGTGGATGAATTGCAGAGGCATCATCCCTAGTCAATGGAATGCTCAGAAGAACTGCCAGATTCCGCCGGTCATGGGGGCATCCATGTACACGAACCTGACCAGGGGAGGTTATAGTAGGGAGCCCGAAGGCACCCTGACTTATCACTCCCACATCGTAGAATGCACGCACATGCAACTGTATGAAATCCGGAGTAGGCCAGTACCTCCCTCCTCATTTCCATTCCAGAGCTGCACCTATGCCTGTGGACACCCACGGGGCAGTGTAAGTTTGAAGCAAGGCAATACCCGCCCCCACCGGAGAGAAGGACCATCCGCTAAGATGTTTGACCCTTCTTCTCTGGCCGGCCCGCCAATTATCTATCCCGAACCTGGGTCATCAGCATCGTGAGCGGCAGCCCTGCTGTTGCGCTGGCAAGATGGCCTTACTTACCTTTCTCTAATAATTATTTTATTTTCTTTCACATCCTGGGCCCTGGCTACCTGATTGAACTCCTAACACCTGCCACCTCAGTCCACTCCCTCTGTTCCTCCACCAGGGGCCTCCTTGCAGTTCCAAGGGCCAGGTTAAAAACTTCTGGCAACCAAGCTTTTGAGATTGCTGGACTGGCCCTCTGGAACCAGTTTCCCATCTCTGTCAGGGAGGCCCCGATGGTGGAGGTTTTTAAAAGGGGTGTAAAGTTGGACTTCCCAGACTGATCAGAAGCGGTTATATTTTAGGATTGTATTTGTAACCCATAGGTGGCGCTATCCCAAGAGCTACTACCCCTGCCTGCGTGGCTAGTTGCAGGTTAAGGGGCCTGGGTACTGAAACGGATGCCTCCACCCAGAGGTCAGGGTTGTTAGTGGTCAAGCTAACCTGGGCACAGCCCTCTGGAACACTGTAACCCCTCTCTTTCCCTTCTAGTAGCCTGAGCAATATACAATAATCACTTTCACAATGACCATTATTCACCATGTAATTGCCCACACTGTTTGCACTTACCACCAGGGCTGGTTCCTCTAGCTCGACCCTGGATACCCCCTGTAAAACAAGGTTATGCACAGCAAATAGCAACAGCACAGTACTTTTGGCACAAACTGGAACCACAGTCAGGCTAAATGCAAAAAGAGTTGCATCTGATTTATTCAGGGTACTTGAACAAGGGAGGGGCGTAATCAGGCTGATTTGCTTAAAGGCTATATCAATCAGACAGTCATGCATGCACTTCAGAGTCCTTACACAGTCACACACACACTGGGTACCCAGGTAGGAGGAAGGTGGGCTAGCCAGGATCGTTGCCCGGGGTAGGCAGGCGTCGCAGCTGGTTGGGGACCTGTGATGGAAGAAAGCAACATGCACAACACACACCATTTGTAATCCAGAGCCGGAGGGCTCAGTTCATGACGGAAAAGACAACAAAGCAATCAGATGACAACACTTTAGATTTAGCTGTTGTTGCAGGGAGCTTCCCTTATGTCTACTCACGATACCCGATGCAGGACACAGGCAGGACAAAATCGAGACTGCAGGTTGTTGAGCAGGAGTGCCAGGAGAAGCAGGGCCCACGTGAATCACTGAGGCGTCATTTCTGTTCAAAGTGTTGAGCAGGGGGCTGATCCCCAGGCAAGTCTCTCGTCGATGGCTTTCTCTCTGCAGTGGGTATTCTGGCTGGGCCAGTGTGGCAAGGGCAGGCTGAAGGGAAATAAATACGGATTCAGTCCATTGGAGCTGGATGCAGCCTCCAGCGAGCAGAACACAGTTTAACACACAGTGGGGAACCAAATCATGATCCACTATCAGCACACAGCACATATACATGTAAGAAATTCTAGTGTACCAGGCAGATTGCTATCCCGTCGCAATTACAGGGTCTCTGCACAAGCAGTTCAAAGGTGGCTGGAAATCCCGACAGGCCGATGGCGTTCAGCAGATCTTTGGTCTTCTTCAGGTTAAAGCCTGGTCACAGTTCTGTGGCTCATCTCACTCTCACGATTTGGATTCAGTCTGAATAAGCTCTATTTTCCCTCTCAGGGACAGCAGGCAGGCAGGCAGACAGGCAGGCCAAAACACAGCCCTTTCACAGTTCTCCTGCGCGAATTACACGCGAATTACACAGGGGCTGCTGCTTGAATCACTCAAGCTGTTACCACTTTCACTTCCCAGTTCAGACTGACTCTAGCTGCAATCAACCTGGGACTTTCCCCAGGATCCAAAAGGCTCAGTTGGCTGATCTATCTGTCAGTCAGTTCAAGGGCTCCCCCTCCAGGTCTGTTTTGGTGCCAAAATGCAAAAACTACAATTTCTACAGAATTTTGCTCCCACAAGACCCCTGGGGATAGGCTCCATTTTAGTCCCCCCAAAGGTACTGATTGGTGCTGACTGGCAGTCCAAAACCAAAATGGTAGTGCAATACATAAGGTCCATGCTGCAAAGAAGGCAGGTTAGACAAACTGCAGTATCATTACTATTCTAATGGATAATCAGCAAATAAGTATACCTTCTAACAGAGCTCCCTCTGCACTAACATCGATTATCTGGTAGCCAGGGCAGGACTCGAGCATAGAAACACTTAGCCCCCCTCCCAGATGAATTATGACTGCAATCTAGGCAGCTCTTAAAGAGACAGTACACGGAGGCTTTACAATCACTCTCTGGCAATACATTTGAACTGCTAAAACGCAGGACACCAGCCTGGCAGTGATAATTTAGGCCAGCTCAAGGAAGACTTTTCTTGAACCCCCATTTGTAGGGGGGATTACATATTTATTGATTTTAAGTCTGCATTATGTGTTGTATGTTTGTATTTTATGGTAACTTATTTTATTTTGTGCTACCCTGCCTATTTTTACGTAAGGCACCCAGAGCCTCCGGGATTGGGTGCCATATAAATAAATGTGCCTTGCCTTTTCCAGGATCTGTCTTTCTGCCTGTCTATCTTCTGTGTGTGTGTGTGTGTGTGTGTGTCTCGCTCTCTCCCCCTCTCTCTCTCTCTCTGTCCCTCTTTCAGGTTATTTACTTTATTTTTATTGCACATTTGTATCTCCCAGTGCCGGCAGGGCTCGGCGACAGTGATACTGAACATCCGTGCTCCATCCCCCCTCTTGGGGATCATGTTGTGCAGCAGTGGAGGGTTGATTGTTTTTTTTTTTTTTTGCATGTGTATGGCTCCTTCAGTTGTATTCCTGAGGCTTAAACATTTTTTTCTGTCTGTCTTGACTTTTCTTTGATTCTCTGTGGTGTTTTCTGTCTTTGTTTATCATTACATTTCTCAGTCTGACTTTGAGATTTGCTCTTGCAGCAGGTAACACCTTTATGACTGAAGCTGGCAGGCGCCAGGACCCCACAGAAACTTTCTAGCTAGCTATACCCAGTGGGGGACTGCCCCTATGTTGGCCTGCCCCCGACATCACATGTGGTATAAAAGAGGTGGTCTTCCAGCCCATCCCCAGTTCTTTTCCTGCTGTTGAACACGCAGGTCGGACCTCCGAAGACGCCTTCAGCTAGTCGACCACCATCTTGACCGTGTTTTCAATTCTTTTTTTATTTTCTTTTTCGATAGTATTTCGACAAATTTGTGCATGTCGTCTTCTCCTCCAACATTGTCGATCAAGAGGCGCCCTTCCAAGTGTGCGTGCAGCAAGCAGAACCCGCATAAAGACGGCCATTCAGCTTGCCTGTTCTGTCTGGGCACAGACCACAACATCAAGACCTGACAGCACTGCCGCAATTTCAACCACGCACATGGCTGCAGTGCCAGAAGACCCTCGAAGCCTTTCTGCTTAAAAAAAAACAGATATCTGCCTTAGAGAAGGAACTCCACCGCAAGAGCTGGTCATCTTCTCCCTCTTCATTGTCTTCTCATAAAGAGAAGAAATCGAGCGGCAAACAAGCACCAGGACAAGGAGAAATCCCGGGCAGAAGACTGCACTTGGTCCCCGACGAAGTCTGCGATCTCCTCCTCCGGGCTCCCAGTCTCAAAGCCTCCCTCCCTCATCTCCATTACTGGAGAAGGCTCTTCAAGGTGAGGGAAGCCCTCCCACACCTCCCAGCTGCTCAAGCTTAAGCCCATTACCCCTGGGGGGCTCTAAGCCTAGTGGCTCAGCTGGTGGTCCTTCGGGCAGCAGACCCCTGTCTCTCTCACCCTCCCAGACAGGGTGTCCACCGAGTCTGCCCTAATGTCCAGGGCCGATGCTAATAAGCGGCGCCCAGGACAGTTGCCCTCTTCCTTCAGGAGCAATGGACATACGTCCCGATCAGGAGCGATGCCTCCTATGCAGGCATCTTCACCTAGGCATTCGCCGGCTAGTTCCTCAGCCTGGCCTCTGCTTATACCGGTCACCTCTACACCGACCTCCCTGGTGCCCCCTTGGGAAAACCCTGCATCTCCACAGACGTTGACAGATTCCAGCACCCCCAGTAGGCTGACACCCGAGGACCCGATGTTCGATGGTTGGACATCAGATCCAACACCTCCAACGCCTGAGGGTACTCCTTTGGTCCCGATGTTGGATGACCAGGATCAGACTACCCCCACGCCGGGGTTACCCCAGCCAGATGACCTGACGCTGGGGCCATCTGTGCCCGCTCCCCCGATACTAGATACTCCAGCTCTGCCACAGAACCCCCGCAGGGTCTTAATGAGCTTTTCACTGCTTGGTGGGTGTGCTTCAAAGATAAAGAGGCCCCCTCAACTCCTGTTAAGCCGGCTCCCCAAGGACCTTCTCCAGTCGAGCCCTTGGGCCACCTTTCTACTCTGCCTCTGAGGAGGCCAATGCCTGACAAGGACCTTCCTTCTCCAAAGGAATGACCATGCGGGCCCCCAAGATCACCTTCCCCCTCTGCAGATTCTGAGGACTTGGAAGTGGATTCTTACTCTTCCTCCAGCCATGGGGACTTAGACCCTCCATCCGACCCTGACGTCAACAATGACCCCCCGTGCTCCCTGCCTGATGACCCTTTGTTTATGGTTGTGATGTGTCACATCCAACAATTGAATGGACGGGACTTTGAAGACCTTGACCTGGAATGGAAGAGGTTGGCTGCCTTCCTTTGGAAGAAGGACGCCCTCCCCATGGTAGTTCCCCCCAATGGTCGATTCGTACAAGGACATCAATAAGCTGGCATGGAGGCATCCTTTCTCAGCCCCAGCAGTGTTCAAAAAGTCAGGCCGGTTGTATACTGTTCCCCAGGATGATCCCTTCTATGGGGAACAACCGGAGGCAGACTAATAATGCTGAATGCCACCCACGACAGATCCAGACATCCGTGGCACCTCAGTACACAACCCCCAGATAAGGACTCTAAGCAGTTTGGTCATCTGGCCAGGAAAGTTTTTTCCTCCACTACATGTGCCATCTGGTCACAGAATTTCCTTGCTGACATAGTCCAGTACCAAAATGCCCTGTGGGACAAGGCACTGGAAATTGTTCAGACCATGCCAGACTCACCCAGACGGGTGGCGCTCAAGGCCGTCGTGAACTCCTGCTCGGACGTCGGTAACCACATCTTGTGGGCTTCATACGATACTCTGGATTATGTGGGCAGAGCCGCGGCTTCTGAGGTCTGTATACGCCGATACTCTTGGCTGAGAGTCTCCAGATTAACCCAGGATGTCCAGTTCAAGATTATGGATGCCCCCTTCAGAGGGCCGGTTCTACTTGGGGAAGGTACTCAAAATATCATTACCCATTTGCAGGAGGCAGAGAAAGCAATTAGGTCAGTGTAGACTATGTACAGACCCAAGCAACAACCTAAACAGTCCTTTCATAAGACTGGATGACAGCAATTTCGAGGTCAGCACTAGCAGCAGTGGGCTGGCTTCAAACATAAGGCCACTGCCCCATGGTGCCCCAGAACCTCTCAGCCTGCGCTTCCCCTCCCCAGCTCCTCCACCTGACTCGCTGCCTGACCCTCTTCCTTCAGCAGAGTCCGCGGGGGGGGAGCAGTGGGGGGTCGGTTCTCCTTGCACACCGAAGGGTGGCGTCGGATAACATCAGACTGCTGGGTCCTGCATCTCACTGAGAGAGGGCACACACTTTCAAATTCATGGAGGTTCCTCCAGACAACCCCCCAATACTGTCTCAATACTCTCAGGCCCACAGTGCTCTCCTTCAGAAGAAGACCATTGAGCCATTGTCCCCGGAACAACAAGGAACAGGGTTTTACTCCCATTTTTTCCTTGTGCTGAAGATCTGGAATCTTCGTCCTATCTTGGATTTAAGCCAGCAGAACCAGTACATAGAGTACAAAAAGTTCAGGATGGTTACCCTGATAGGTCTCCTTCCCCTACTACACCAAGGGGATTGGCTATGCTTCCTGGATGTGCAGGATGCATAACTCCACATTCTGATTTTCCAACCACACAGGAGGTTCCTGTGCTTCTGCTTTCAAGGCCACCATTACCAGTTCAGGGCCTTACCCTTGGCACCAAGGGTGTTTATCAAGTGCCTTGCTGTGGTAGCTGCACGTCTCAGGAGGCAGGGGCATTATGTCTTCCCCTATCTCGATGATTGGCTTCTAAGCGCTCCCTTTTGGGACCGGCTTGTAGAAACCTTTTGAGACATCTTCTCCCTCTTTCAGGACCTGCGGTTTACTCTAAACCTCCCCAAGTCCTACCTCTGGCCAAGTCAGTGGCTTCAGTACATAGGGGAAATCCTGGACACGGCACAAGGCAAAGCCGCCCTCCCCCAGGACAGGGCAGAACTCCTTCAGTTCCATGCTCGGCAGCTGCTTTTGGCTCGCCAAGTTCCAGCCCAAACAGTACTCAGGCTATTGAGGCATATGGCAGTGGCCATTGCCATGGTCTGACTGTACATGAAGATGATCCAGTGGAACCTCCATATTCAGAGGGATCAGAGGTGAGATGTCCTGGGCCAGCCAGTCCTGGTATCCAGTCCAGTCGAGTAGTCCCTGGCATGGTGGCTCGATTCTCTCAACCTTTCCAGAGGGGTTTCCTTCAGGAAGGAATCTCCCACCCAGATCCTGACCACCGATGCATCAGGCCAGGGCTGGGGAGCTCATCTGGACACTTGCCAGACTCAAGGATTCTGGACTCGGCAAGAGCTTCATCTCCACATCAATGTCCTGGAGAGGAGGGCAGTTCTTTATGCCCTCCAACTCTTCCAGACAGTCCTACTGACTGGTCCCCTATGGATACAAACTGACAACATGTCTGTGGTATTTTATATCAACAAGCAGTGGGGGACACACTCTTATCCTTTTTGCAGAGAAGCCATGCGAGTGTGGACTTTGGCGTTAGATCACCAACTGGAACTCTCTGCAGTTCACGTTCCAGGCATTCACAGCTCCCTGGCCAACAGCCTCAGTCGGACTTGGTTCAGGGCCCATGAGTGGAAGCTGCTTCCTGTAGTGGCGGAAGATCTTTTCGCCAGATGGGGTCACCCAGAAATCGATCTATTTGCCTCCCCGTCCAACACAAAACTGACCACTTTTTGCTCACTAGATACAGTGCTTGATGCTTTCTGGCAAGATGTGTTGCCCCTCTTCTGGGCCGGGAGGTTTCTTTATGCATTCCCTCCCTTTCCCCTTGTGCAAGGTGTACTCATCGAGTTGCAGTTGGAGGGGGCAGAAATGATCCTGGTTACTCCGTTCTGGCCTTGTTTGATCTAGTTCCCACTCTTACAGCAATTGGCGGTGGAACCTCTGGTGCCCCTGCCCCTCTGGTCAGACTTGCTGTCCCAGGAGCAGGGCTCCTTGGTCCATCTGAATCTCAGATCTCTGCATCTACATGCGTGGCTCCTGCAGACCTAGCCATCTCCAGATTTGGGGTCTCCCCAAGGGTAGCAGACATCCTAGTGGCAGCCAGAAAACTCTCCGCTAGGGTGACCTACGCTATGAAGTGGAAACAGTTCTGCGTTTGGGCCACTGCTAGGAGCTTGGATCCATTCACTTTCCCAGTGAACTCGGTACTGGAGTATTTTTTTTATTTATTTATTGAAATGTTTCACCAGGATGGCACACTGAGCGACAAGTCTCCTGTCTCCAGGTGCGACCTGGGGGGAAGGGGTACAATAGGAGTGAAACATTAAACATTCAAGTTACAAGATCAACATTAACATACAGTTCTAAGGCAGGTGATACAAGCAGTGGTACAACAGTGTTGCGCGTAATTGGTAGAAAGAGTGGTCAATAATAAGTGCCAGGTTAATAAGTAAACAAGTGTTTACGTAAAAGAAAAGAAGGGGGGGCGGTGAGATGGGGAGAGGGAGGGGTAAGTGGAACAGTCATGTTCAAGTTACATTCGAGTTACAAGATCAACATTAACATACAGTTGCAAGGCAGGTGTTACAACAGTGTTAAAACAGAGCTGTGCATAATATGTAGAAAAAGTGAACAATAATAAGTGCTGGGTTAGTAAGTAAACAAGTGCATTACATTAAAGAAAAGGGTGAAAGGAGAGGGAGGGGTGAGGTGGAGGGATGTAGGGGGAGGACAGTAGATGAGGGATACAAGCCCCGAGGGGGGTAGGAGAGGGACCCATGGAGAGCATTTAGCATCCCTTACATTATGTGAGAGATCAAGGGAGGCCACTAAGGGGGAGCAATTTGGGGGAAGGGGAGGAGAGCTAGAAATTTAGGGGGTGTGGGTGCATAGGGTAAAATGAAGGTGACGATAGAGGGGTAGGGTTTATCCATGGCTTATAGGAGGGAATTAGGGAGGGACATGGCAGGAACAGCTAGTCGCAAGGTAATTTTTTAGGGCAGAGCAGAAGGAGTAGGTGGAGGATGAGTGCCGGATTTGAGGGGGGAGTGAAATCCAAATTTCTGGGAGGTGGTGAGAGTAAGCGGATTTGCCGATTTAGGGTGGATCTGCGAGGGACTACCAGGGTTTGGGACTCTGTTGATCCAAGAGAATGGGAGGATGGGGGGTTTGTTACAAAGGAGGAGGTTAGGTAGGAAAGGAGCTCACCTAACCAGTGTTTGGAGGTGAGTTTAGCACAGTGAGAGAGTCTGTTTGTAAGAGAGGGGAAGGATAGGGTATGATAAAGATCGCAGTGGTGGGTGTGAGGGAGGGCATCTGGCAGAAAGAATTCAAAAGGGTGTCCAGTCTGACCATGGAGGACTTAGGGACAGCACCATAGACTACGTCACAGTAGTCAAAAATTGGCAGTATAATCTTCTGAACAAGTTCAAGCCTAGCCGTAGGAGGGATACAACTATGGTTCTTAAACCAGGCACCAAGCTTGGGGCACAGTTCTTTCCTGTATGGCATCAGTATGTCCAGAGAAGTTTAGGTGTTGGTCCAACCAAACACCTAAGTACCTGAAGGAGGATGTGTCCTCAAGTAAAGTCCTATTAAGGGTGTGGAAAGTTGGTAGGGAGGGAAGCCTTGAGAGTCTCTGCCTTGTGCCAAAGGTCATGGAGACAGTCTTCTTGGCATTGAGGAAAAGTACCTCCTCTCTCTTTCAGATGCAGGACTCAGTTACTCTTCTATAAAAGTACACTTATCTGCCATTTCCGAATACCATGTGCCTATTTGAGGGCAAGTACATTGCTTAGCTGGACCTTTCCCACACTTTTCTGTGGGGCATGCTTCATTTGAAGTCTTCCATCCAGGACCCTGTCCCACCTTGGGACCTTTTGTTTGTTTTAGAGAAACTCACTCTGCTTCCCTTTGAGCCTGCTGCGAGTTGCGCTTTCTGTCATGGAAATTGTTATTTTTAGTTGCTATTACTTCTGCTTGAAGAATTTCCGAGCCTCAGGCCCTGATGTGTAAGGAGCCTTATTTAGTTTTTCACAAGGACAGGGTGTCCTTGAAAACTAATCCTAAGCTCTGCCGAAGATGGTCTCAGGGTTTACCTGGAATCAAGATAGCCACCTGCCGGTATACTATCCAGAGTACTCAAACCGAGGGGAAGCTCTGCTGTATACTCTGAATGTCCACAGGGTGCTCAGATACTATTTGGAGTGCACCCATCCTGCTCGTCAGTCTGATCAGTTGTTTGTGTCTTTTGCGCCCCCCAAATGGCAGGGGCTTCAGTTTCTAAACAATGTTTATACAAATGGTGGGTTAACTAAATAATGTTTTGTTACAGTAAGTACGACAAACGTTTACTAGGCTCGGTAAAGGGTCATTCTACCAGGGACCTGGTGGCTTCTTTCGCCTCACTGAAAAATGTGTCTGCCACTGACATTTGTGCAGCTGCCACTTGGAGTTCTGTCCACACCTTTGTGAAGCATTACAGTCTGGACATTGCTTCTCACTGCAGGGCTGGCTTTGGACGTGCTGTCCTTCAGGGCCTCCTGTACTAATTTCCTCTGAGGAGACTTCTACCTCCACCCTTCTGCCTGGGATTACTCCTCTGCTGCTTGGGACTGTGTCCTAAAGGTGTTACCTGCTGCAAGAGCAAATCTTGATCTAAGATAGTACAGTTATGTAGGAACTTACCATAACAGTAGATCTTCGAGAGGAGCTCTTGCAGCAGGTACTATTTTTGCCACCCTCCTTCCTCCTGGTGATTTCTTCTCCATCTCAGATACTTTCGTTCCTCAGTTCTCCTTTTCTGATTTTCTCACTAGCTGATCTCTGGCGGTAGAACTGGGTATTGGCTGGGGGACCACCCCTTTTATACCATACGTGACATAGAGGGTGGTCCCCTGCTGGGTATTGCTAGCTAGAAAGTTTCCATGGAGTCTTGGCACCTGCTGGCTTCAGTCCTAAAGGTGTTACCTGCTGCAAGATCTCCTCTTGAAGTTCTACTGTTACGGTAAGTTCCTACGTAACTGTACTTTCTCTGTGCTGTCTTTGTTATAGCTGCCTGGATTCCTTATTCTTAGTCACACACATCTCAAGACATTGAGAGCTACAGAGGGTTGAAATTGTAACCTGGAGCTGAGTTTGACCCAGCTTCATAATAAAACTGGGGGTAGTTCTCTACAGCACGCTATCAATATTATCTCTCTAAACAAACCTACTAATATTTTTATACTGGGTGTACATAGTAGTACCAAACCAATTTAATTAAACAAGACAAATCAACTAGTAATTAAAAATGTGGTATAAGACACAGTGAGAGATTTATGGGTTAGAAACATAGACATTTAGACAATGATGGCAGAAAAAGACCAACGGTTCACCTGGTCGGCCCATATTACCCTGTCATGCCTTGGGGCCTATTGTCTCTGTGGGGTCTGCACATACTGTATTTCCCCCTTTTGTTCTCTGTTTCTGCCTCCCTCATTCTGCTGAGTAACTGCTATACCTTTAGCTCTGTCCCAGCTGTGTTTGAAGCTGTTTAAGGTTTGTGCACCCACCACTCCTGCCTGCATACCATTCCATGCGTCAACAACCACTTTTTTTTTATTTTTTATTGATTTTAACATTTTTAAGAGACAATATTTAACAGTACATGGATGTGATAGTTCCACAGTGCTCAACCACTCTCTGTAAAATAATGCTTCTCACATTCTTATTAAGTCCCCCACACCCAGTAACCTCTACTCATGATCCCATGTCCTGGCTTCTCTTTTCCTGGTAGATAACTCCTCACAGTTCACCTTGTACAACGGTCTCAATCATACCTCCCTCCCAGTCTGGGTTTGAAATGTTATGACAAGCATATGGGCTGAGTATCCGGGGAGGGCGGGACTGGCAGGGAGGGGAGGTGGAGGGGAAACAAAGGGTAGACTAGTTGGGCCGGTATGGTCCTTTTCTGCCATCAAGATCCTATGATTCCTAGAACTGAATAATCTTGGCCATCGTCCATTGTACCGTCTCTGGCCTGTCCTTGTCCTTTTTTTGGTGGGGACTCCAGAACTGGGCACAGTACTCCAGGTGTGGCCTTACCAGTGACCTATACAGAGGTAACAGTATCTCCTGTTTCTTACTGTTGAATCCTCTCCTAGTGCACCCTAGCAGCCTGTTAGTCTTGTTGGAAGCCTTGTTACACTGGCAGGTTTGTTCAAGGGAGATGCTCATGGTGATGCCTAGGTGCATTTTCTCTGATGTCGTCTCCGGATTGAATGCACAAGCACTTGTGGTGCCCAAGTAAGTGAATTTTCACAGAACGTTGATATTTTTCCATTGAACTATGTGTTTAATGCATCCTGAGTGGTACAAAATCCGTTTAAGTGAGTCTCACTCCAATTTGTATGCTTTGCTACTTGTTCATAGATGATAGCTAATCAGGTGTGGTATTGCAACATGTTGTCCATGGCTGATGGCTGAGCAGGTGAGGTATTGCTACTTACTGTCCATAAGTGATGATGGAGCAAGTGTAGTATTGATACATACTATGTTCCTGCTAGCCACTCGCCACATCACCACCGGCGAATGTTTTTAGCGCATGGCTAAAATCTCTAACGATTTTTAAAGTTACCTGAGCCACGGAGGCTAAAACCTTCTGTTCATGACGTTTTTAGCAATGGCATAGTACATGGTTTAGAATTTGGCAGTATATATCATGGTGTGGCTCATGATTTCACATAGTGGATAAACAGTTTGGGGTCACTTTAACCACAGTGGCTAACATTTTGAAAATCCTAGGGGGAAAGGAGACATATTGTGCATGAATGATGTCTGAGCAGGTGTAGTATTGCAACTTGTTGTCCATGGGTGATGGCTGAGCAGATGTGGTGTTGCAACATGTTGTCCAAGGCTGAACAGGTGTGGTATTGCTACATATTGTCCATGGCTGATGACTAAGCAGATGTAGTATCGCTACATATTGTGCATGAATGATGTCTGAGCAGGTGTGGTATTGCAACATGTTGTCCATGGGTGATGGCTTAGAGGTGTGGTATTGCAACATGTCCATGGTGATGGCTGAGCAGGTGTGGTATTGCAACATGTCCATGGGTGATGACTAAGCAGGTGTGGTATTGCAACATGTTGTCCATGACTGCTGGTTGAGCAGGTGTGGTATTGCAACATGTTGTCCATGGGTGATGACTGAGCAGGTGTGGTATTGCAGCATGTTGTCCATGGGTGATGGCTGAGCAGGTGTGGTATCGATACATATTGTGCATGAATGATGTCTGAGCAAGTGTGGTATTGCAACATGCTGTCCATGGCTGATGGCTGAGCAGGTGAGGTATTGCTACTTGCTGTCCATAAGTGATGATGAAGCAGGTGTAGTATTGATGCATACTGTGTTCCCGCTAGCCACTCACCACATCGCCACCGGCCAATGTTTTTAGCGCATGGCTAAAATCTCTAACGATTTTTAAAGTTACCTGAGCCACAGAGGCTAAAACCTTCTGTTCATGACGTTTTCAGCAATGGCATAGTACATGGTTTAGAATGACTAATTTGGCAGTATATACAGTATTGTGGTGTGGTTCATGATTTCACATAGTGGATAAACAGTCTGGGATCACTTTAGCCACAGTGGCTAACATTTTGAAAATCCTAGGTGGAACGGAGACATATTGTGCATGAATGATGTCTGAGCAGGTGTGGTATTGCATCTTGTTGTCCATGGTTGATGGCTGAGAAGGTATGGTATTGCAACATGTTGTCCATGGCTGATGGCTGAGCAAATGTAGTATTGCAACATGTTGTCCAAGGCTGAGCAGGTATGGTATTGCTACTTACTGTCCATAAATGATGATGGAGCAGGTGTAGTATCGATTCATATTGTGCATGAATGATGTCTGAGCACATGAGGTATTGCAACATGTTGTCCATGGCTGATGGCTGAGCAAATGTAGTATTGCAGCATGTTGTCCAAGGCTGAGCAGGTATGGTATTGCTACTTACTGTCCATAAATGATGATGGAGCAGGTGTAGTATCGATTCATATTGTGCATGAATGATGTCTGAGCACATGAGGTATTGCAACATGTTGTCCATGGCTGATGACTGAACAGGAGTGGTATTGCCACACGTTATCCATGGCTGATGGCTGAGCAGGTGTGGTATTGCTACATATTGTCCATGGCTGATGACTGAGCAGGTGTAGTATCAATACATATTGTGTATGAATGATGTCTAAGCAGACGTGGTATTGCAACATGTTGTCCATGGCTGATGGCTGAGCAGGTGTAGTATTGATGCATATTGTCCATGAGTGATGACTGAGTAGGTGCGTTGTTGCTACATGTTGTTCCTGGGTGGTGGCCAAGCAGGTGTGGTATTGCTATATGATGTATGTAGGTGGTAGCAGAGCAGGTGTGATATTTCTACACTGTGTTCATGGGTGATGATTGAGCAGGTGTGATATTGCGACACGTTGTCTGTGGGTGGTGGCTGAGCAGGTGTAGTATTGTCACATGTTGTCTGTGGGTGATAGCTGAGGAGACGTGGTAGTGCTGCCTGTAATCCAAGAGTAATGGCTAGTAATGTGTGGTGTTACTAGGTGTCCATGAGTGATGGCTGGTCTGGTGTGATATTCCTACACGTTGTCCATGAGTGATGGCTGAAGAGATGTGGTATTGCTACATGTTCGTGAGTGATGGCCGAACAGGGTGGTATTGCTACTTGTCTGTGGGTGATGTCTGAGAAGGTGTGGTATTGCCTCATGTTTTCTATAGGTGATGGCTGCACAGGTGCGGTATTGCTACATGTTGTACCTGAGTAATGGCTGGTCCGATGTGGTATTGCTACATGAGTGATGGCTGTATGGGTGTGGTACTACAGCATTTTGTCCATGAGTGATAGCTGGGCAGGTGTGGTATTACTACATGTGATTTTGTTAATGGTTAATGGCTAAACACATGTCGTATTGCTACATGTGATGTTCGTGGGTAATGGCTGAGCAAGGGTGGTATTGCTATTTGATTCAGGATCCGTTTACTACCAGCACTGATCCTGGGTTCACAGACCTGGGATCCATTTACTGACAGCAAAGATCATGGCTTCACTGACCTAGGATCTAGCACTGACCCAAGGTCCACTGACTATGAATTAGTTTACTACCAGCACTGACCTGGTGTCTATTGACACGGGATCCATTTACTACCAACATTGACCTGGGTCTGTTTGCTGCCAGATAAAATGGCAGATGGGACAGCTGTAGGGAGCAGAGATGCAGGGCCCCTGCTACATGCACGCTTGTTTTGTGCAAGTTGTGGCTGACATCTCAGGATGGGAGCAAACAGGCAAATCTCCTGGATAACGGGCTGTCCACGCACTCTCTGGCCCTGCTCCCTCCGATCACCAAGCATGGCAGGCTCCCCTCAGATTTCAGTCACTGGAGGTGAGTTCTTTCTCTGTATGCCCTGAATTTCTACTAGAGGTAAGGAGGCCTCTGGGGTTTGGGCATGAGGGAATGGACTGTGATGTTGCCAGTAGGTGAAGACTGATGAGGGTTGTGTCGATGTAACAAGAAAAACTGTGATTAAAACAAAACAAAAAAACACAAAACAGGTATTCTCCCTTTAGGGTAGATTTAATATTACAACACCATGTCACCATAGATCACCACTGTTGTGAAATGTGAGGGCAGAGGAAATTTAAGGGAACAAAATTCAGGCTCAGTCTCAGACTATGCTGGCTGTTGAGCTGCTTGGTTCTGTAGATATGCTGAGACCTGTTTGGCTTCCTTCTTTTTTTTCTTCATATAGCTGTTTGACCATCCAGGTCACCTCCTTGCTCTTCTGTTGGGCAGCACCGGTGCCCCCAAACCCAACCATCACTTCCCTGCTGTCACATCAGTGGGGATCCACATGGGGAGGGGTCCGAAGGCTATGGGGGAGGGGCCATCATACACTGTAATCTATGATGCATTGTGACCAGCGCACAAGACTTTTTCCTGTTTTCTTTCCACTTACAATTCTGGGGACATACCAAGGCAGGAGCATGCACCGTTATGATGCAGCACTTGCTCAGCTCTGGCCTCCAGCTAATCAGAAGGCTTTCTCTGCGGCGCCATACATCCTCTGCGGCGATTGTGTAGATTATCAGCCCAGTACAAGTAGTGTAGCACAAAACTATAGTGAATACAGCGTAGGTTTGCTGCGATGTACTGCAACTGTATTACTCTACTTGCGCCATGTGTTTATCGTTGATTTAGGGTTTGTCACTTTGTTTGAGTTGGGCTCTGTCCCACACATCCCCTGTGTCTTTTTTAAAATGGGGGGTGGGGGGGAGCCCCCTACCCAAATAAAGTAAAGTAAAGAAAATAACTGACAGAGCATGCCCTGAGATGTTTTCTAGCGAGCGACTCATTAAGTGATTTTCTATTCGTCGGAGCGTTTTCTAGTGGTCAATGTTTACAGTGAGTTTTTATGGTTGATTTAGGGTTTGTCACTTTGATTTGGGGCCTCTGCTCCCCCCACCCCCATGTCTTTTTTAACATGGGTGGGGGGGTGAAACACCCCAACTCAAAGTATAAAAAAAATAACCGACAAAGCACGAAAACAGAAATAATTATACAAAATCTGTGACAGTGCGCACTTTCACATCTACAAACCACTGTGTGCTGTGTAAGGTAGATGTGTGCGTCACAGTGTACTATGGTTCCCTGTGCTAATAAGGGAGGTGCTGCTGTGGTCCAATAAGCTACACAATTGCTGCTTCTGCTAAGTGACAATCAAGCAACGACTCACACAGTCTCCTCCTCCCTGAGGGAGGAGAGCCGTCCGTGGATACGCCATCCTCCTTCCCTTGTCTGGCTTTCAAGCGGCCCTGGTCCATTCCTAATCCCGGGTCACCTGTTGCGGCAGCTGAGGTGCTCAGCACCTCAGCCCTCCACGCCACTGGGTCAGCTGTTGGGCTTCCTTTTGTGGGTCCTTGTTAGTGTCAACATAATAGGTGACCAACAGATACAAACTCGGTGCCAAGGCCTACCTTATGACCTAGGGTAGGCCTGTTGCACTCCATTTTTAGGTCTCTCTCGCTTCTGCAGACTTTCCCAAATGATTACACTTGTGAGGGGTGAACTTGTTCTCTGGAGTTCATTTCTGGAATGTTGGTCCGTGGGGGTCCTCTGGGATAAATCAAAAAGGCACAGCGACACCACAGGAAGAGACGCAGTTAAACTGTCCACCTTTATTTACATACACTTCAGTAGGCAAATTATGAGTCAGGCGGTAGTAATTAGTGTACAGAGTCCACAGTGAAAACCATTGTAAAGCTCCACTACTCAAAGGCCCACATTTCTGCAGCTACAGTTTGGAGATAACACACCCTAAGGGGGCTACACCTACTCAACCCCCGCCCCCCCGACACCCCAGTCCAACATAGTTGCAGTTTGTGGTCCTTGACCCTGGCGGCACCTTTATTTTCATTAAAAAAAGTAAATAAATAAACTGCACTGGGCAGCTTTCAAGGAGCTCTCCAGCTGCCCTACCCTCTAATTGCTACATAGTTACTTGCTGACCCTGAAACTTAGTTCTGTCTTTATCTTTGGAGGGGGTTGCATGACCTCATGAGCTTAGATCAGAGAGGAAATTATCTCTTAATGGCATAATTACATTTATTTATTTATTCAGTTCGTTTTTGATAACCGGGTAAGTGCACTAGACACACAAGTGACTATTTTCAGGCACGACCCGGGAGGTTACAACATCAACAGGAAAAAACAGCGATGATACAGTACAATACAGGAGTACAACATATTAGGGATACAATTAAAATGGAAAACAATTTGAGGTGATGGGAGTAACATTCCGATGTACTTTGTATCAGAAGTGAAAGTAAGTGCATATTATACTATAGCATTTAAGGATATAGTAAAAATGGATAATGGTTTGAGCAATTGGTGTTAATTACTCTCGCATAATCAAACAAAATTGTTTTCAAATGATTTTCTCTTCTGCATTTCTAGTTTTGGGTTAAAAAATAATTTTAGATTCTGAATTTTTTGAGCTGTATTTCCAGTTTGTGTTCATACCTACGTGCTATAAATCTGATTTGTTCTGTGCTGTCTCCCCTCCTCCCCCAATAAATAAATAAACAGACCTGAATTTGTTGCCTTACTGCTGTTGGATTGCTTCTGTATTCTCACTGGGACCTAGGGTCAGGATCCTTTGGCTTGGAATCTTGGCTACTGTTCTTGGAGGTAGAGGGAGCTATGCCACGAATGCTACTGCCTGGTTTTTGGACCATGTACTACCACCATAGGAACATTAGCCTAGTATAGCAGTGACGAAAAGGACTTGGGGCTCATCTTGTCTCCCTTTCTCTGCAGTAACATGCACACAATTTGAGTACTGACATTTCTAAACTTATCAACCAGCATGCTACCGCTACTCATACTGTGTAACCCTTAGTGCTAGTCTTGCTCCAAAAGCCTGATGTTGGCTTTCACAACATCACCGGGTGTCTGTTCCACATATTATGTGAAGTAGTGCTTTTTAGAGGGAACATAGAGTAAACACTGTTTACATTTTTTTAATATAATTGTAAATTTGGACATGTGTGAAGTCTGTTTTATCACTTCAGTGTATTGTTTTGTGTGTTTGTTTTGCAATACTCCAATTGTTTCCTTATTTATGGCCCCATATTAATACCGCCTTTACCCTCTAAATATTATTTAATACTGATTTTTCAGTTCTGGAACACAGACATCTTTTGAGCTGAAGACAACAGTCAAGTGGAACCCAGTGACATCAGCTGAAATAGGGGGATGACTAGCAGCATCGATCAAATTGTGTGTGTGTGTTGGGGGGAGGTGGTGATCAGCAGAGCAGGGAAAATAGTGCTGCCACTTTTCAAGGCCCTGGTCAGGCCTCAGTTACAGTACTGCATGGAGTTTTGGGGTCAGTCTGAAGGAGTTAGTCTTTGAAAACAACTCTTCGCTCCCTGATGTCCCTTGCTCCATAGCCCTCATGTAGGCCTGGTGGGGGAACATTTTGCAGTGGCTTCTGCTCGTGCTATTCCTAGGGAAATAAGTCTGCCACAGGGGCAGCCACTCCCTAAGCAGCAGTCCTCAGGTGCATATTTAAGGTTCCAAAGGGTCTGCATTCTGGCTGTTCCCTCCACCTTCTGACTCCCTTCTGTCCTCCCTACCCCTCTATGTGGAGGGATCAGATAGTGGGCAGGATCTTCCTGTTCCTGACACAGTGGCAGGAGATAACATTAGCTGGGTCTTCGATATTATCCAACAAGGTCAGGCGCTGAAACTTACAGCACCTTCCCTTTTGCATCCTCCCATTCCTTGACATTACCCCAAGACCACATATCAGTCCTACTGACTGAAGTGTATACACTCTCGAACAAAAGGGCTATTCACCCTGTACCCCTGGCCAAACAGAACTGGGGTTTCTATTCCCAGTATATTTCCTAGTCCTGGAGAAAGGCGATCTATGCCCTGTCGTAAGCCTCACAGATGTGAACAGATACATTTAAATAGAAAAAGTTTTCCATAGTGTCTCTCTAGCCACTCCTCCCTCTGCTCTTGCAAGGGGATGCTTGACTGCACATCCGTATCTGTCGCAGCCATCAACAGTAGCTGTACTTCTTTTTGGTAAGCCAGCACTACCAATTTTATGTCTTGCCCTTTGGGTAACCCTCAGCACAACAGGTCCTTATCAAGTGCTTTGCTTTGTTGGCTGCAGCACTACTCCAGGAAATC
Organism: Neoceratodus forsteri; assembly: GCA_016271365.2. Classification (NCBI taxonomy): domain Eukaryota; kingdom Metazoa; phylum Chordata; order Ceratodontiformes; family Ceratodontidae; genus Neoceratodus; species Neoceratodus forsteri. Next base: position 185,589,820 of record CM028134.1, read on the forward strand.
TAATATGTATTCCCTTTCCTGGACAATTGGTTCTTCAAGGTGCCTTCCGGGGAAGGGGTGGCACACATTTTGCATTGGATTTTGTTTGATCAACTTGGGCATCATATTCAACAAACCCAAACAGTCCTGAATCTTTGCCAGTGCCTTCTGTTCATAGGTGTTGTTTTGGACATGGTTCTGGTGCAGGTGTTCTTTTGGAATTCTGTGTTGGCACGCTCACTCAGGCAACATTGATAGCCACTAGCACTGGAGTACCTGTGAGTTCCATGATTTGGCTTCTTGGCCTTCTGGCTGTGCCAGTGATTCCCCATAACCTGCTTCCAGATGTGTATTCCACAAGGAGTGCTCTGTGTCCATTAGACTCAGGCTACCCAACCGTGCATCATACTGTTCTGGTCACAGCCCCCTTAAGTAGGGCTGGTTGCTGGTAACAAGACGGTCTGCTTTTGTGTGTGTGTGTGGAGGGGGGGGGTGGTTGTCCTATTTCTCTGCCCGTCCCTCGAGATCCTCACCACGAATGCTTTTTAGGATATAATTGGGGGGATACCTAAGTGCTCTAAAAGAACCAGGGGGTATATTCCCTATTAGACTGCTTTCTCTTGGAAAGAAGTGTGTCCGGGTACCCCAGGTTCAACTGTGTGAGCCTATAGCTCAGTGGTTAGAGCATGGGGATGGTATTCAGGGGCCTGGGTTCAATTCCCAGTAGGTCACATTATTTCTTTCTCACTACAGTTTGCGATTTAAATTGCTTTACAGTGGCTAACACTGCACCAAAAACATCTGATTGTCATCTCGATTGTTCCTAGTTGCCGGATATGCAGTACCAGAGAATGAAAGTGTGTCCGGGAAACTCGGGTCCAACTATGTGAGCCTATAGCCCAGAGGTTAGAGCATTGATTGGGACAGTATTCTAGGGACCTGGGTTCAGTTCTCAGTAGGTCACATTATTTCTTTCTCACTACAATATGTAGAGAATCTCTGAGCTCTGTAGATGGCAGTAAAATTAAGTTCATGTGCTTTAAATTTCTATTGTAGTTTTGCAAAGGAAAGACGTTTGCTGGTATCTTTATTGATTACATCTTTAATATGATAAATGCCCATGTCATGTTATCTGGTGGGATTCTGTTGAATGAATGTATATATAGGGTTATTCCAAATGAGTATAAGGTAAAAAGGTTTCTCTTTGGGGTTGTTTCAGTTAATTTTTTTGTTTTTTTATCGACTCTGTAATGCAGAAGTTGACTATTGGGGCTTTAGGTAAAGGCAAGAAAATAGTCTGACAATTTATTAGAGTTTAGAAAATTAGTTTTCAGAGTAACCCATACTGGAAGTTGTCTTATGTTTCTAGTATCATTTTGTAGGAGTTGTATTCAGTTTTTAGCAATAAAAGCCTCTTGGTATTGTCATCCCGCAAAAAAAGGAGCTATCGGTATATCCAGTTTCCTACTGTTTTAACAAAACGGGTATATTAAGAAATACATGAAAAAGTTTTGGAGCTGTTACCATTTCAATAGAGTTTATTTTTACCCATAAACAGGGCTTGCATTAGCACTAGTAAAGTGGGGGTCAGCTTGACCCTCTGTTTCAAATGCTATGGGTCAGACCAGAGAATCCTGGGGTTAGTACTTTGCTGTAGTGACTTTGTAAAACATTACCTGATACTTTATCTGCTAACGAAATCCATGAAAAACTTTCCATATACAGGGTCAGTGCTGAAGCACTGCTTTCTTTTTTGTGCTTCAAAATCCTCAACATTCCCATCTGGGGATTCCAGTAGGGGGTTAACGGAAGCCCCACCCATAAAGATAGATTTAGTTTTCCGTCTCTGAAAATCTACTTCAATTTCTTTAAGTCTAGGGTTTAAATTGAGGTCCATGAGTTTGCATAGTTTTATGGAAATGTCAACTCCTAAAGTAAGTTATCTTATTTTTTTATCCACTCTATGAATTACTTTCTGTAAATTACCTAGGATAGTACTGTACATATTGGTATGAATTATCTGTGTTTTCTGCCACTCGATAGGTCTGAGAGCAAATTCATGTACGAGCTCCTTTAGCCTAACACAAGACTCCACAGGTCTGGTTAGTTAGAAGGTCATCAGCAAAACCAATTGTTTTTTGTCTGGGGTAGCCTGTGTTTATTCCAAAAATGCCTAAATTGCTATTAATTGCCCTAATTAATGGTTCAAATGCTGATCCAAAAAGATAAGGAGACAAAGGGCTGCCCTATCAGGTTCTGCATTTTATGTTTAAAGAATCCGAGAGAGATCCTTTATTAATAGCTTAGCTGATGGGGATTTGTAGATTGTTTTAACTCAGTTGTAAAAGTAACTACCACTACCAGAAGAATTCGGAACAAGATGTGAATAACTCCAGTTAATCAAGTCAAAGGCCTTGCTGCTGACTAGAGACACAGCAGCGTAGGGGTCTTTATGGTTATTATTCCACCATATCACACTGACAAGGCGCCGGACACCATCAGCTGTGGATCTGTTCTTTATAAAACTTCTTTACTCCTTACCTACTAGTCACATAATTATTGTTTGAATTCTTGTAGACAGGATTTTGGTGATTCTCTTGAAATCAGTATTCATGGGGGAAATGGGCCTATAATTAGAACAATCCAGAAGGTCTTTTTTTTCCAGAACGAAAGTAATGAATGTGTCATTCATAGATGGGGCAAGGTGTAGTTGTTTTCGCGTTCCCTTATTATGTGACTTGGCTTTTTTAATATTGGTTCTGAGGTTTACAGAACTTGCTAGGCAGGCCATTTGAACCTGTGTTTTGTATTTGTAGGGAGATCCTTGATGGCTAGTGAAATTTCTTCTGCAGAAATGGCCTTATTTAAAGTTTATTTTTCCTTGTCTGGTAGGGTTGGAAGATTTAGAGATGTTAAGAAAATCATTTTTTTTTGGGGTGGAGATTTGTTCTGTTTTGCTCAAAAATTGTTTTCTCTCTCTTTGAGTAACTCCTCAAAAAATTATTGAAAGACTTTCTTTCTGAGTTATTGAACACCAAGTTTCCTTTTTTTTTATTTTTAACACCTGCTATAATATTTTGGGATTGAATTTTCTTAAGGTGTGCTGCAAGTAGTCTTCCTGATTTTGTGTCTGTCTCGCAATACACATTTTACCCCATTCACTAAAAATACCACCAACAGCTTAATCTGGTTCAAAGTCGGTTGGCATTCATCTGTATCCCCCTTCCCCGGGTCGTGCCTGAAAATAGGCAGAATTTGTCTAGTGCACTTACTCGGTCAACAAAAGCTAAATAAATAAATATGTCCAACACCTTCTGTTGTAACCTCCTGTGCTGCTTCATCTGTGAGCAGGACTGCTGTTGCAGGATTCCAGACCTTCAGTCCCTGTAGCTTCACGCCTGGCTCCTGAGCACGTAGAACTGTCCTGGTTTGGGGATTTTTCAGACGATTTCAGACATTCTGGTGTTTTGTATGCCTTGTACATGGCACACATTTCCTGATATAGAAAACGTTTTTGCATTTGGTGTGCCCCTCATTCCCTGGACTCTTTATTTTTTTTATTTTGTGTGCAGTACAGAGCATCTTGGACTGCCTCCTGTTCCTGCCTGACTCTATCCTTCAGTACTCTTCTGTGAAGGTGCATCTTTTGGCCATTTTTGAATGTCATGCTGTTTTAGAGGGCAAGACTGTGACCCAATTGGAAGTGTCCCACAGGCTCCTTAAACGGCTCCTGCATCTACGTCACCCAGTCTATAGGGCAGTTCAGCTGTGGGACCTTAACTTAGTTCTGGAACCTCTCACACAGCTTACTTTCCAACCTGTTGGCACTGGTGATGTGTCTTTTTCATTAAAAATGTTTTTTTTTCTGCTGGTGATCGCCACAGCTGGGAGAGTGTTCAAGCTTCAGGCTTTAGTTGCAGATCCTTCTTACCTTGTGTTTCACCAGGATCGGGATTCACTACATACCCATCCTTGGTTCCTTGCCAAGGTCATTTCTGAGTTCACATTGAACCAGACTGTCCACCTTCCTGTAATTTTTCCTTCTCTTCAGAAACCAGGAGAAGTATTCCTGCATTCTCTTGATGTCTCTAGAGACTCATTTTTCTATCCGGACTGCATGGAAGTCAAAGTCGGCACTTTTTTTTGGAGTTGTTTGCTCCCAGGATGGTGGTTAGCCTTGTCTCTAAGCAATGCCTTTCTGAATGATTGGCATATTGCACTTGTTTGTCACCAGAAGCACAGTAAGGAGCATCCTGGTCCATCCATGGACATGCCACTCATGATGGCGTGGCCATTTCTGTGACTTGTTTTTGTTTATTTTCAGCAGATAAAATATGCTGTGTTGCCACTTGGAGTTCTGTCCGTACTTTCACTAACCACTACCATCTGGATCTGTTATCCCGCAGACGGGCTGGCTCCAGCCTTTCTATACCACAAGGCCTTCTGGCATGAGGGTATTATATGACTCGGGAATCATTTTGAAGGCATCGCTGTATGGGAAGGAGATGTCCTCAATGAAGATATGTTTGTTATTGACCTGTAACTATAGATCTACAAGAGAATTTCCTCCATCCAGACACAGCTCACCCTCTCACTTACCCCTTCAGTTTTTCAAGGCAAGACATATATTTTTCTATAGTGCTCCATCCAAATGACTCAGAGTACTTCACAGATTATCATTAATAATGATATGTATATCTATTATAATAATAAATAATACTTTTAAAATACAGTTAATACAGCAAACTTGGAGATGTGTTAGGTAGCATACTCTAGAGGACTGTTGATTACTGCACGCTTGGTCTTCTTCTTTCCTCTCCTTCCAAATGGGCTTTTCTTTCTGGAACCACCACCTCTCTTGTTGGCTTTGTTGGGGTTGGCTGGGGTTCTTGTCTCCTATTCCTGTTGGAGTGAGCTTGTTAATGGTAAGAAGATGAGCAGGTATGGGGATTCACATGTTATATAGGTGTAACCCCCCTGCAAATGGGGGTTCCCAAAAGACTTCCAGGAGCTTGCTTGAATGCTCCAAGCCTGAATGGTGTTTGGCGTTTAAGCCATTTATCAGTGAGTGTTTTTAGAACCTCTGGTACTGTCTCTTTAAGAGCTGTCTGCTTGCAGACATAATTAGTTTGTATGGGGGACTGTGTGTTTCTTTGATTGAGTACCACTCGAGCTGCTGCCAATTCACTCCATTTTGCAGTCACTAGAGTGCAAAGGGAACCTATCTGAAAGATGTAACTGTTTGCCAGAAACCATTTAGAGTAATAATGAAATTACAGTTTGTCTAACTGCTTTCTTTGCAGTCAGAACTGTGTCTGCCTAGTTCCCCATTCTGATTTTGAACTGCTGAACTGGACCAATCAGTGTGGGTAAGCTAGCTCTAAAATGGTGCCTTGGACGAATCAGAACTTGGACTCATAATCTGAGCCAGCCACAAGAGGATTGTATGGGCAGTGACTCTGGGAGATGTAGTTTAGACTTGCGCCTTTTGGACCAACAGGAGCAGTCTATTGTGAGTGACAGCCAATCCAGTCAAGAACTGGGAGGAACTCAAAGGAAGTGCTTGGTTTTGTCTGTTGGAGTTTCAGTTGAGCTCTGGCAGTGAAGAAGGAAGGAGCCCTGTGCTTTTTTAGTGTGCAGTTTTAGTCGGGAAACGTGTGTAAGGCCCAGAGTTCCAGTCTTCAGCTTGTGTAACTGATATCTGAAGAGTAGAAACCAGGCTCACCCTGTAGAAGACTGGAGAAATTGCTGATTTGCACTCGGTCTGTCAGGAACTGAATCTGCTGTGTGTTCTCCCGGGTATTGTGCAGTAATTGCAATCGGGATAGAGAAGCAGCCTGCCTGGTATAGTACTTTCTTTTAACATATAAATGTGTGAGAAGGCTTGTGCAGCTCAAGTGAATCTTGCTGCCATTAAAGGACTTTTTCCTGTTACTGTTTACCATATAAATGTGTGAGAAGGCTTGTGCAGCTCAAGTGAATCCTGCTGCCATTAAAGGACTTTTGCCTGTTGCAGTTTGCCATATAAATGTGTGAGGAGTCTCGTGGAGCTCAAGAGTAGCCCTGCTGACATTGAAGGACCCTATCTTGTTTGGAGGTCGTGAGTACTAATTCAGGGTCGCTCCCTGTTGAATTGCCACATTGAATCAAATGGAATCACTGTACTGCTGACTGTTTAAACTAATTTTTCTTTTCTCTGTGGGAAGGGCCCTACCAGCTGCCACGGTTTGGACTAGCCACTAGGGCTTGGGTACCCAGGGACAGTAACTGGTAGGGATAGGCCTGTGCACAGAGCCATAGGTAGATGAGTAAAGTGATAAGCTAATTAACCTGATTTCCCTGTCCTTGTTATATTACCCTAAATAAATCCGAGCTGCTTGTTTCAGCAAAGTTATACTGCCTGAGGTATTTGTCTATGTTAAAGTATTGTACTGTGATTGTTGCACTGTATCTTATTTTACAGGAGGTCCCAGTGCCTGAACCAGCCCTGGGGTAAGTGTATACTGTGAAGGTAATTCTGATATATTGTGTGGGCCACTAGTGGGAAGAAGGGGTTGCAGTGTCCCAGAGGGCTGTGACCAAGTAAGTTTAACTATTGCAAACCCTGACCTCTGGGTGGAGGCACCCGCCATTGGATCCAGGCCCCTCAACCTGTTAGTGGCAAATCAGGCAGGGGTAGTAGCCCCTGGGATAGCGCCATCTAGGGGTTACATAGGTTTTTATTTTATTTATTTCATCTTGGATTAATACCTATAAGCTAAAAGCTCTTTTACATAGGTTCCACGTCAAGTATGGTTCACAATAGGGTGAGGCTAACAACAGATAGACTGAAATATGACAGAGGCAAAACATACAAGGTATAAACAATATTGACAGACAATCATGTTACTACAGCAACAGTTGTAGAATTATATGCAGTATTTGAGTAGCAGCCAGTGAGGCATTGTCAAGGAGGTTAAATTGAGTGGTGAATAAGTGGGGTGATATGAATGGGTAAAGGGGGGGGAGATTAGGAATAGATGGGGGGAGGGGGTAGTAGAGCATGGAAACTGGCAGGGCAGAGGCTGGTAGCAGCTAAGTTAGTTATTGTCAGATGGAGTCCAGAGTAGTATGGGGGAGGTCGAGCAGGGAGGTAAAGTAAAGAGTACTAAAGGTTAAGAAAACCAGGGTATGGGGTGGGAGGAGGGGAGTGGTGTGGGAAGGAGGTGAGGAGGGAGAGTGTAGTAGATATCGGAGAGAGGGACGGGAGGGAGTGTTCCAAAAGAGTAGCTAAGGGGGCTGAGTGGCATTATGTATATTAGAAGAGATAGGATGCTTACTGGAATGGAGAGGTGCAATTAGAGATTACAGTCACAGCTGTTATTAGCCAAGAGGAATTGCCACAGTTTATGTTTAAAGTGGCCCACCTTGGGGACTAAGGAAATATCAGTCAGCAGTGAGTTAAGCCATAATGGGGCCCTAGATGCAAATGAACGTTGGCCTTGAGTTGTGCGACTGCACGGAACATCAGAGATCTGATTCTCAGAGCCATGAGTTCTTGGGGGGTTACAGAAAGGGCTCAGAATTTTTTGGACTCCAAGGGGCGCGAGTCCTAGGCTAACTTTCTTTGCAAACAGGCAGGTTTGGTACTTTATTCTGTCTTTTAACTGTAGCCAACTGGCCTGGAAATAGAGCTCACACGTGTGTGTGTAAGGCGTGCTGCCTCGATGAGAAGCCTACAGGCTTTAAGAGCTGTATTGATTATTCAAAGGGACGTATTGGTGGCCGAGCCATAAACAATCAGCCCATAGTCGAGAGAAGTGACTGAGCTGTGGATTGCTAAACTAAGAGCTTCAGCAGAAAGACTGTGCTTATGCCTATAGAGCAGTCCTACGCGAGTGTTGACTGCCTTAGTAATGTTCTCTACGTGCTGTGAATAGGATAAGGTACTATCAGTGGTGACTCCAAGGTATTTGAAGTGCTGGACTTGTCCCAGAGTGGTGCCAGCATTGTTTCTGATATTCAAAGGAAAGGTTCTTTGTTTGTTTTGGTGGGTATGGAAGAGCATGGTTTTGGTTTTTTTACTGTTCAGAATAAGCTTGTGTTTAACAAACCAATCCTCCACAGATGTGAAGTTAAGCTGTAGTTGTTTTTCAAGGAGTTCAGGATCTGAGTTGTTGGTAAATATTACAGCATCATCCGCATAGAGCAGGATACGATCTTTGCATGAGCTGGGGAGTCCATTAAAGGGAGACAATGGAAAAGACAGAGCTTTCCTCAGACACTGTAGAAACTCTCAATTAGTGCTTTCAGACAGTAACAACTTTATTTAATGATTTAGAACAGCTACCCACATCTTCCACTTCCTGTTGCTGGCAGCAGCCATTTCATGAGCAGCAGTGAACTTCCTGAGCTCACTGTATGCTAATATGCCTGTTTGACCTCAGCTATTGGTTGGCAGGACATATTAGCATAAAGTGAGCTCAGGAAGCTCTCTGCTACTCATGAAGTGGTGGCTGCCAGCAATAGAAAGTGAAAGTTGAAGGCCACTTTTTAAATCACTAAAAAATCAATTAGAGTTATTTGTTAAAAAATGTTACCGTCTGAAAGCACTAATCAGGCATTTTTGTAGTGCCTGGGTAAAGCTGTGCCTTTTCCACTGTTTCCCTTTAAGGAAAATGCTGAACAGTAAATGACCCAATATAGACCCCTGAGGAACACCAGATCGAACTGCTTGGTGTTCAGATAAGCTGTTCGCAATCTTGACGTGTTGAGTATGATTAGCTAGATAGCTTTTGAACCAGCTAGTGGTGTCTTTTAGATAGCCCTGTGCTGGCGAGTTGCTCAAGTAGAAGGTTGTGGTTCACGGTATCAAAAGCCTTGGATAGATCTATGAAGGCAGCACCAGCAAGCTGGCCTTGATCAAGAGTATTGTGGATGAAACTGGTAAGTTCAAGTAGTGCTGTGCCCTTTTCGAAACCCGTGCTGCTGCGGACATTGGATCTGTTAGGTAGCATCAACATGCGCCAATGTTGGTGACCTCAGCTACCCAAAGTTTCCAAGTCGTCCTGACACTGATGGCTTACAGTTTGAGTTGCGGCACCATGGAAGAAACTCTGACAAAGATCCACTGTTACTGGATAGTAACTAATCTTTCTCCAGGTTGCTACGTTAATTATCATCTATATCTGGTAACATTTGAGGCATGATCCCCACGGTTCCACTTCCTGCAACAGAGGTCACTATTTGCTTAATTACAGCCACACCTCTCTAATCATAAGGTGGATTACCTTCAGAGTTATGCTCCCTACACTGGTGGAGTTTGGGCCATGCATGTTTTTTTTTTGTATTTGTTGGTGCATATTAATCATCTCTGTGGTATACATGGTTCCATCAGTACATTTCAGGGCAGAAGTTGAATCTTCGGACATTTTATAACATTGGAGGATTCCAAGGAAGTAAGATATATAGCAGAATTAAGGGTGCATGTGACACCCAGTGGTGATGTCCCACGGGGCTGGAGGTTGCCAAAGTATGTTGTGATACAGGGGCCAGAATTAGAGGGAGTGGGATTGTATTTACTTAAGCTGTTGTATCAGTGGAACTTACTTGCACCCTCTGCCTCTTCTTTTAGGTTTTGACAGAAGCTGAAAGTCAGACTTTTTTTTTTCTTACTGTGAACTGCGTCTGCTGCTAGCTTCCTGAAAAATTGTAACAGATGACAATTAGATAATTTCATGTACACTAAAAAAAAGAAAATGTTGGCTCTATGATAAAGACATGAGCAGAACTACATCAGGGTCCTTCCCCAGGTCTGAAAATGGCATTAACAGGGCACCAAACGTGTAGTTTCTTGGTTGGCCCTTGTAGCTCCTGCTGATGAGAAAAGCATCAGTGCCCATTTCTTACTTCGCTGTATGTAGAATTCTCCATTTGACTGAGTATCATGTGTCCCAGGCATGCGTCCTTGGTGTATGGCCCACTACAGCCAAATACTCATTGTGTGACCTTGGGCAAGTCACTTAACCTCGCAGTGCTCCTCGTAACCCACCTGTGGAAATGGGTAGAAGCAGGATACCAGTGGAAATGGGATGTTGCATTTCAGCTGGGCTGTTCAGGGAAAATGCATTGTAAAAAATAAATACGTAATTGCCATGAAGTTAATCTGTTTCAGGTTGGGGCACTGATGAAGTGGCTATGGCCACAAGATACCTGGTGCCTTGGGGACGTGACTCTTATACCGCATGCCTTGGAGGAGCAGAGTTTGTTAGATTACACTGCGATGTAATTCTAGAATGTTAAAGCAGATTTTCTGTCTTTACACAGTGCTAGTGAGTCAGCAAAGGCAGTGCAGCAAAATAACATTTGTCCACTTACCTCACAGCCAGCTCCACAATGAGAAGCCAAGAATGGCAGGGGAGGAGGAATAGAGGGACAACACATACAAGGTCTGTCCATGCAGCAAACACACAAGGTATTTTTTTTAAGGAAGTGATAGTAGCCTGTCTGCACAATGGTAGTGCAACCACTTGTGACTTCAGCGACTGGCGTTCGGGAATGAGTGAGGGTCATCAGGCACCGACCAGGGAGAGGAGGGGAAGTAAGGTGGGAAGGAAGGTGAAACTGTTCATTCTGTGACTGCCACCTAGGTATCTGGGGTAGTGGTGCAGATGAAAGTGGCTCAGGGAGGGGAAACGTCTACTGACGCTATTAGGGTGCATGCTCCTGCATCAGGTCCTGCGAGGCGTCACAGGGCATGGAGGACAGGAAAAATGAAAAAGAACCTTTGCTACAGGTTGACACTAGGGGCCTCTTGCAGGCTCACACCACCCACAGGGCTCTCTCCTTAACGGTGTACCAACCACACAGCGAAGACCATCACAGTGACAGAATTCGACAGAGAGCGTCAGATCGCTATGATGGTCCCCACTGGTACCGGCACTGCATCACCCGATGTTTTGGCCCTTCCCCGAGACAACTCCGACTTGGAGTTGTATATTTAGAAACCAGGGGGTTCGGGGGCACAGGCCCCCGAAGAAAACACACACACACACACCCAACAGTACAATGCCGACACTCTGCATTGTGTCTGTCGATGTTGGCGATGCAGATGTCGCCTCGCTGTAGGTAAATCCTCTTTAACCAAATGTAGCTCCCAAAGGGGGAATACAAGGGGCCGCCTCCCCATGATGGCCCCACCATAGCGGAGCAATCCATAGGGCACTGTGGATGGGATACCCAGAGATCAGGCCAGGTTAGGTCGCAGCTTGAGTGCTGTGTACAGTTCTGGAGACCTCATCTGAAGAAGGACATAGCACTGCTGGAGAGGATCCAGAGAAGAGTGACCAGGATGATTCGGGGCATGGAGGAGAAGCCTTATGAGGAGAGACCGGAAGAGCTTGGGCTTTACTCACTGGAAGAGAGGAGGGACAGGGGAGATATGATAGAGGTTTTAAGTATGTTAAAGGAATAACCAGGAGTGGAACCAAGGAGCTTTTTAGGCTAAAGAAGGGGGGAACAACCAGGGGCCATGAGTGGAAGCTGTAAGGGGGAAACTACAGGGGGGAGTGTAGGAAGCATTTTTTCACCGATAGGGTGGTGGAGCCATGGAATGCACTGCCTGGGAGGCTGGTGGAGGAGGGCACAGTGGAGGGATTCAAGGAGGGGCGGGACAGGTACAAGGGGAAACTGAAACTAAAGAAGACCCTCTTGGGGGCTAGGGTTGGTGGTAAGGCGAGCAGCCACTAGGTTGCTGGCTTCCGAGCAGACAATACAGACCATTTGGCCTATTCTGCTGGCTTTTTAGTATGTTAGATGGTGGATGATAGAGCTAGGGGGTTTCTGGTAGAAAGGGGGCAGGCTGGAGTGAGAAGAGGGCATTAAAAAAACAAAAAAAGTGGTGGTAGAGTGAGCTGATCATCCGCTTTCCAACAAGAAAAGTTGAGAAATGCGATCTGCTGCCAAGGGTGGTGATTGTTAGACTTCCAGTCCAAGTAATGATCACAATCATTTTCCTTGCCAGAAGGACAGAGTGGCAAGGGGCACCAGCTGGCCAGTCAAGGTTGTGGGTGACTTGCAGGAGAGATTTAAAAAAATTGGGTTTCAGTGAGCAATGCACGGTTTTGATGTTGATCGTTGCTGCCGGTAACACAGCTAGCAACAAACAGATGTAGGGAAGAGGAGAAACTCTGGGAACTGTCAAGGTCGTCTTTCATAGGATAGAATACACCACTTTATTATATTTTTAATATAATATTTAAAGCCATAATAGGATTAAGTTGGCCAAGTGCAGTCTCTCATGAGCTGCTGAAGAATTGCGTGATTATACTACATGTAAGAGACAGCACTCCCTCTAACACTTGTTCTCAGACTGATTCCAAAATGTCTATTTCTTAATATCTTTGGCAATAGGAGTAATGCAGATAATTAGTAAGAAGTGTGTTACACATTTATAGCCATTAAGTGTGGATGTATGTACTTGAAAATGGTATATATAATTATTAAATAGGCTATAGTACAGCAACAGAAAATGTTGAACTTTTTGAAAATATATTAAAAAAACAAAGTAACATGAGGCTGCCCCAGTGGCCAAGTGGCAGTGCATTGCGCTACCGTGTAGATGACCTGCATCCAGGAACAGACTCGGGTCACCACGTTGGGAGATGGGTCAGGCGGTAGGCAGCTGTCGGAGGGCAGCACATCTCAGCTGTGGAGGGTCTGCGGTGGGTTCTGGCACACAGCAGCCTCTGCTGGCAGGTCAAGGAGTTTGCTCCTTCCACAGGAGGCACGCTGTGTCGCTGAGGCTGACTGGTATGGCCCACTTCAGGGGGTGGAGTGTGGATTGAGGGAGGAAAAAAAAATGGGAAAGTAAAACATCCTGCCGTCAAATGACGGCGTATGTCATAGAAACATGGAAACATAGACTTTGATGGCAGATAAGGGCCGCTTAGCCCACCTAGTCTGCCCATTTTCCTACCTATTGGATAAGCTGCAGATCCTAGTTAACCAACAACCTACTTCCTCCTACCCCCCACTATAATTGCCTTATGTCTGTCCCATGCATTCTTGAATTCCCCCCGTGTTTTTTGACCCCACGACCTCCTCAGGAAGGCTGTTCCATGCGTCTGTCATCCTCTGTGAAAAAATACTTCCTCATGTTGCCCCTGAGCCGTCCCCTCCATCTGTCTTCAAATTGTGCCCCCTTGTTCTTGCACATCTCTTTTTCTGAAAGATGCTACCCTCTGGACTTTGTTGATTCCCTTGAGGTACTTGAACATTTCTATCATGTCCCCCCTCTCCCTCCTTTCCTCGAGGATATACATATTATGCTCTTTTAGTCTCTCTTCGTATGGCTTCTGGAGCAGACCCTGCACCATTTTAGTTGCCCTCCTCTGGACTGCCTCCATCCTGTCTATGTCTTTGAGGAGATTGGGTCTCCAGAACTGCACACAGTACTCCAGATGGGGTCTCACCAACTGTCTGTACAAAGGGATAACAACTTCCTGTTTCCTCCTGGTGATGCCTCTCCCTATGGATCCCAGTATTCCCCCAGCCCTCCTTACTGCCTTCTCACATTGCTTGCCTACCTTAAGGTTGTCTGCTATGACTACCCTCAGGTCTCTTTCCATTTTTATTGTTGTTAGTACCCCCAAAATTGTGTACTCTTTCCCTGGGTTTTGTTTCCCAGGTACATTACTGCACTTCTTTGCATTGAATCTAAGCTGCCATACTTTTGACCATTCCTCCAAACTTGTCAAGTCCCTTCTCATCCTTTCCACCCTCTTGTGTATCAACCCTGTTGCAGATCTTTGTGTCGTCTGCAAAGAGAGGCATACTTTTCCTTCCAGCTCCTACGCAATGTCACCTATAAAGACACTGTAGAGGACTGGTCCCAGTACTGAACCCTGCAGTACCCCATTAGTAACCTCATTTTCTTCAGAGTGGACTCTGTTTGCTATTATCCTCTGCGTCCTGTAGTCCAGCCAATTTGTTGCCCAGGCTACCACCCTAGGACCCACTCCCAGGCTGGCTAACTTGTTTATTAATCTTTTGTGTGAGACTGTGTCAAATGCCTTGCTAAAGTCTAGGTAGGCCATATCCACAACCCCTTCCTGGTCTACTACTTCGGTCACCCAGTCAAAGAAATCGATTAGATTTGTCTGACATGACCTTCCCCGCTGTCAATCCATGCTGCCTTGGGTCTTGTGCCCCTCTGGCCTCTAGGTACTCAACACATTCTTTCTTTCAGAAGTGATTCTGTCATTTTCCCTACCACTGAGGTCAAACTAACAGGTCTGTAGTTTCCTGACTCTGCCTTGCTCCCACTTTTTTGAAGAGGAATCACATCTGCCCTCCTCCAGTCCTCAGGTACCACACCATCCTCCCATGATTTGTTAAAAAGTGTAGTCAGTGGTGTCCCTAGGTCTCCTCTTAGTTCTTGTAGAATTCTGGGGTGAGTCCCGTCAGGCCCCATTGTTTTGTCCACCTTGAGTTTTAGGAGTTCTTTCAGGACCCTTTCTTCTGTGAACGGACTGATATCGACCCCCGTCCAGAGTACTTCTGTTGTTTGGTTTGGGTACCTGCCCCTCTTCTTCTTTTGTGAATACTGAGCAAAAGTATTTGTTCAGTATCTCTGTCTTTTCACTGTCACCCTCTGCCCACCCTCCTCTTTATTAAGCCTCACTATCCCTCCCTTGGTCTTTCTTCGCTCCCTAATGTACCTATAAAAGACTTTATCCCCCTTCTTAACTGAGTTGGCTGTCTTTTCCTTGGTTTGGGCCTTCACCATTCAGACTACCTTCCCCGGTTCCTTCTGCTTTAACTGATACAGTTTCCTGTCCTGCTTCTTCTGTGATTCCTTATACTTTCTGAATGCTATCTTTTCTCCCTAACCTTCCCTGCCACCTCTTTTGAGAACCATAGTGGTTTTTTACTTTATTTGCTTCACACAAAGGCTTGTTGCTTCTGTGATGGCGGTTTTGATTTTTCCCCATTGTTCTTCCACCCCTCCTTCCTGCCCATTTGCTAGTGCATTCCTTAGGCACTCACCCATTTTGCCAAAGTAAGTCCTCCTAAAGTCCAGTACCCTTGCATTTGTATAGCATGACTGTGGCTGTGTTTATCGTGAACCACACTGTTTGGTGGTCACTTGTTCCCAGATGGCTACCCACTTCTAAATCTGTGATCCTCTCTCTGTCCCCATTTGAGAGTACCAGGTCTAAGATTGCTCCCTCCTGAGTGGGTTCCAACAGTAGCTGTCTGAGGCATGCCCCCAGTAGGGCATTGAGAATGACCGTGCTCTTGGATGTGGCTGCAGCAAATGTGCTCCAGTTAACATCTGGCATATTCAGGTCTCCCATCAACAATATCTCCGCTTTTTCTGCCATTCTAAGGATGCCTTCTATCATTTCCTTGTCCATTTCCTCCCCCTGAGACGAGGGGATCTATATACAACCCCCATGCAGATTGTGGTGCCATTTCCTGTTTCAAAGTGACCCACAGTGCCTTGTCTCCTCCCCATTTACCCTTTAGGTCCATTGCTTTGATTCCTTCCCCTATGTAGAGAGATACTCCTCCTCCTCCTCTTTTACCCTCCCTGTCCCTCCTGTAGATTGTGTACCCCGGTATGTTGACATCCCAGTCATGGTTCCATGTTTCTGTGACTGCCACGATATCCAGGCATCCCTCTTCCATCAAAGCCACTAGTTTAGGAAGCTTGTTACCCAGACTACAGGCATTGGTACTCATTGTTCTCCATT
Source organism: Neoceratodus forsteri (assembly GCA_016271365.2). NCBI lineage: Eukaryota > Metazoa > Chordata > Ceratodontiformes > Ceratodontidae > Neoceratodus > Neoceratodus forsteri. The sequence goes on from CM028134.1 coordinate 185,605,536, forward strand.
TTTTTAGGGCCTTACCCCTTTTAGCCCCATCCCTGCCCTTACTGCCTTTTTCTCCATTTACCCCTGTCCCGCTCCCTATCGACGTCTCTACCTTGGTGTTTATCTTGCTAACTGCCCTGCTTCGTGGGGGGAGGCTGGGAATTTCCTGCTTCTTATCAATGCCTCCCTCTTGGCTAGTTTAAAAGCGTTCCAATGAAGCATTTAAACCTGTCATCTAGGAGCCTGGTTTCCCTCCCGGACAGATGCAGACCATCGTGCCAGTATAGGCCTGTATCCCTCCAGGTGGATCTCCAGTCCCCAATGAAGTGAAAACCCTGTGCTCTGCACCAGTTTTTCAACCATTCATTGAATTGCATGGTACGGAGTACCTGAGCCTCACCCATGTCATAGACAGGCAGCACCTCTGAGAAGGTTACTGTGCATGCTACTTGTCTAGGGCCCCTCCCCAACTCCACAGACTCTTCCTGCACTGCTCTGATCACATGCCCAGCTAGGTCATTTGTCCCTAGATGGACAATGATGTCCAGCTCCCTCTCCCTTGCAGCTGTTTCCGTGATCCTGAGGATTCACTTCCTGTCCCTCCAAGCCATGGTGCCAGGCAGGCACCTTACCTCCCTCTCTCCTCCCTCCCCCAGTTCTACCCCTCTAACAACTGAGTTCCCCACCAGGAGCTGTTTCCTTCCCCTGTGGTATCCCGTGCCACCTTTCTGTGGGTCTCCCTTGTGGAGGTTCCTAGCATCCTCCTTGATCTCCACTGCAGGTGCCTCCACAGAGGAACCACGCTCCGCCAGAACAGCATATGAATTGTGGAGAGGTACGACTGGAGGGATGCGCCTCTGTTCCACCACCCTCATCCTTTCTGAGCTCACTGTGGTCCAATTACTCCGCTTTCTTGGCAACCTGTGAGGTAGCAGCAGCGGCCCTGGTGTTCCCTGGGTGGGTGAGGTTTCCCTACTCCTTGCCAGGTAGGCCTGGAGACAGGCAAGCTCCTCCCTCAGAGCAGAGTCACCTGCAAATAGGGCAGTATCGCAGCCTCCATAATGTCTCCCAGAAGACTGCCGCCCCACAGCCAGTGCATTGCACCACTCCCCACATGTCTCTCTCCCTTCCTGTTTAATTTTTTATTTTTTTTTTTCATCTCAACAGGGTATATCCCTGTTAGCAGGATATATCCCTGCAGCGTTGGTAGGGAGAGGGATTGAAAAAAAAAATATGTAAAGAAGAAACTTATGAGATCTTCTTTGGGGGTATCTCAGTCATCAGGTCACACCGTAGGAACTTCACCATCGGTGAAGCGGGATCCACACTGAAGATTTACCAGCAGTACTACTGGGGCCGCCCACCAAGGACGTAGCTACTGATACTCCAAGTAAGCCATGGCGTACCAAGTTTAGTAGCAGGGGGTAGCAAACAAGCTGGCCAGCATTGCTCTGCCCTTGCTAGTCCATTGCATTTAAATTCCTTTGTTTGGCTTCGCAGGCTTTTTCTTTCCCTTTCAGCTTTGTTTTGAGGGGGTAGCAGAGTGGACCACGGATGTTGAAGCTGAAGGTCTCAGTTAGGTCCACATGGTGTGCCTACATAGTGACTGGCTATGGCATCTGGTAGGGGGTGTGGCATGTCTTAGGTGGTAAATGCTCCAGCAAAGTTAGAAGCCATACTATTAGTTCAGTTGTATTGGGAGCAAGAGAAGCAGTAGAAGAACTGAGGAGCAGCAGATGGAAGAACAGACTCAGAGCCAGCTAAAAGAATGAAGACTTCATGTGGAGTGACAAGTGAAGCAAATCTGCTTACCTGCAGGGGGCAGAGAAGAAATTTCTGTCATGGTCTTGGACTTGTGGTGCAGTCAGTGGTGTTTACCAGTGGGCAGCGAGTACCACACTAGCAGCTCAGACAGACAGCAAGTCAAGTGTGGGAATCATCTGATTGGAGCCTGGAACTTTGGACTCGAGTTGTGTGGTGGGGGGCAGGCATGAACAACAGTGGGGGAGGGGGTAGCAGTGTGGCAGGTTGGTGTACAGATCTGAAATGACTGGCTACACCCCTGCCACCCACGCTGACATCATCTGCTGACATCACCAACCCTATAAAGGCATGAGCAGCCCTGCTCCCTCCTCAGTTCTTTCCTGCCGTCAACCCTGTTCACATGGGTCTCTGTGGAAGCTCCGTCGCAGTTTGAGCCATTTTTGCCTATGATTTTTTTCTTCTACCCTAGCATTCAGAATCTCTTTCAAACAAGAGATTCCTTTACCTTGCTTATTTTGAGAGTTACTCCTTCCAGTTCTCTGTTCCGTTGCTGCGGCCGCAGAAAGAAGATTGCCTCTTCAGATGACCACAACCTCTGTGTCTGCTGTCTTGAGTCTGACCATGACATCTCTGACTGTGAGCTCTGCCAGAAATTCAACCTCACAACCCTTCGGCGACACAAAAAGGCTTTGAAGAAAGTCCTCATGGAACAAAAGGTAGCCAGTTCTGGGCAGGGGTCCTCCGGGGTCCCTCCTTCCCCATCGCCAGTGGGTTCATTGAGCTCCCAAGCTTCAAAGGCCTGAGACAAATCCTCGGGGGGTCACAAAAAAGACAGTGAATGGGACTGCTCCCTCCAACGGCATTCCCTATCCCTGACAGTTTCTTCTTCTTCTTCCTCTGGGGGCACCCCATCGGCTGTGGCTGCACAGATGCACACTGCTGTCCAGACCTCTGCTTCTCCCAGGCCCATACCGACAGCATCTCCTCCCACTTCTCGGGGAAGCCGGCTGTCGACCCTTGGGTAGTCGGTCCCCTGTTTGTCGACTCTCGGGTTATTGACACTAGCCCCTCCATCATGGCCTGATGCTTCTCCAGGCCCTCAGACTTTCAAAACCCAGCAGATGGCTTGCCCTGTTGTCGGCGACCCCTCCACCGTCGACGCATTCTTCTCCTGCCGTTGACCTCAATGATATTTTGGCCAGGATAACTATAGCCCTGGTGTATCAGCTGGGCTCTTATATATATGGATCCCCGGCACCATTGATGGCCCCGTTGTTGTCGGCACCACTTAGGCCTTCTCAGGCTGCACCTTGCAGGCCGTTGTAGGCCCCTCAATCTCAGACCTCGAGTTAGAACAGGTCCAAGTTGAGGAGGAGTATCATCCTGACCTCATCCTCCCTGAGGAAGAGGAGGAGGAGGAGGAACCTCTTTTTACAGACAGTTCTACTGCTTCTTCTGTAAGTGAGGACTCTGTTAAACATACTCCCAGGTCCCCTCTTGAAGATTCTTCCTTCTTTAATGTCATGAAGTAGCTGTCCTCAGCTATGGGCTTCCACATTGAGGAAGAGGATGCCACCAAGAGAGACCTGGTGGACTTCTTGGGATCATTCCTCCCATTCTTCCAACTCTGAGGAATGCCATTACTGTGGCTTGGTGCTGACCAGACATGGTTCCGGCCATGCCCCACAGGGCTGACAAAGTCAGACTTCAGCTGGTCAACACACTTTCTCCTTTTGTCTCCCTTCTCTTTGGAACAAACTACCTCCATTCGTCTTATCCCTTTGTTTCCGGTGTTAGGGCATCTGTTTTTGACCATCTCCAGTAACCTCCTGCAGTTGCTCGTAAGCCTCCAACCATTTAGGTTGTAGTCCCTTGACTGCTCCCTTCCTGTTGGCTCACCTGTCCTCCCTTGCGATTATTATTTTTATTTGTATTTGGTTGAAATCTGCCCAACTATTGCATCTTGCACCTATGCTGTGTAACTTTGTGTTTATTTCAGTGTGTCGTAATGTACACTTTACTTCAGCACTCCGTATTTTGTGTTTTATGTGCGTTTGCCGCCCTTTGTTATAGTCTGCTCCCCAAGTCCCCGGGTCGCACCTGGAAACGAGCCTTGGCTCATTGTGCCTTTTCTGGTAACCAAGCTTTAAATAAAATAAATAAATAAAACTATCTCATGCCCCTCTGGGCCTGCCTTATTATGCTGCTCAACCTGAGACCAATTCTGTGGTCATCAAAGCAGCATGTGACAGTACAAGATGCCCAAGCACCTTCGCTCCCTTCCCCCTGACAGTAGTAAAAACTTTATTTTTTTACAGGAAAACATGTCATTTAGGTTATACAACTCAGTTTTCAAGACAGTCCTGTTTGCATCCATCTATGTTACCTATGCATATACATATAATAGAACTAACAGGAGGCACAATTAGCATATGAGACATTAACTGTCAATGTTGCCTAAATATACTGTATATATAAAAACTAACTTTGGGGTAAATGGGTTTATGCCTCCTCCAACTTGGGACTTCGGATTAGCAGCTGTCTATCTCATTTGGTCGAGTACCAAAACACCATCTGGAAAAAGGGCAAGGTGGCAGCCCAAGCCCTCCCAGAATGTTGCCAGAAGCAGGAGGTTCTCGGATCCTTGCAGGCTGCTGAGGACATCAGTAAGCACTTCCTCAGGGCCTTGTGTGACATTTCTGATATGGGTGCCAGGGCTGCTGCCACAGGCATTGCCTTCTTAGACATGTCTGGGTAAGAGTTTCGGGCTTTGCAGCGGATGTCCAACAGAAGGTGCTGAATGCCCCCTTCAGTGGTTCAAAGTTATTTGGGCCAGATGTACAGGACATCATTAATGATTTACAGGCATCTGGTAGGGCTGTCAAGTCTGTCCATTTGCTTAACCATACACTGCCTAGGAGCAGACAATGCCCGTCCTTTTGCAAGGTGTCCCACAAGTCCGGAGCGGGCTCCCACCCTCAGGGCAAAAGAAGAGCCTCCTCTGCCTTGCCTACCCCCTCTTTCTCAGGCTGAGTCGCAAAGCAATCCAGGTGTGCAGAACCATTCCCAGTGGCCAGATCCACCTGTGCCTGACTCCTTGCCAGACCCCCCCCCCGCCTTCCGTTCCTTGAGCAAGAGGTGGTGGTCAGAGGTTGGTTCTTCCTCCTTCTCAACCAATGGAGAACCATAACTACAGATGCCTGTATTCTTCAGATTATAGAACTGGGTCACTCTCTGGAGGTTGTGGAACAGCCCCCAGAGACTCCCCCGGTTACCTCCACCTGTCCTCTGACCCATGTTATGGTTCTTCGGGAAGAGGTACAGTCCCTTCTGCAGAAAATGGCAATTGAGACAGTGCCCAGGCAGCAAAAGAACAGGGGTTTCTACTCCAGATTTTTCCTGGTCCCCCAAACGAACCAGAGATCTGAGGCCTATTCTTGATCTCAAGGACCTCCGTCTTTATATCCAGTACAAAAAATTCCTGCATGGTCACCCCGCCAGGCCTGCTGCCCCTACTCAAGCAGGGCAATTGGCTGTGTTCCCTAGACATGCAAGACGCTTACCTGCAAATCTCAGTTTGTCCTCCACGCAGAAGGTTTCTCCAGTTTCTTTTTCAGGGTGAACTCTACCAGTTCAAAGCCTTGCCCTTTGGCTTAGCCTCTGTGCCACGTGTCTTCACAATATGCTTAGCAGCAGTCACTGCTGCCCTTTGGAGAGAAGGCCTGTACGTCTTCCCCTACCTGGACGACTGGCTTCTCAAAGCCCTGTCCAGAGATCAGCTCCTTTGGACCCAGGAGACGACCCCCTGCTTTTTCACTCTCTAGGGATCATGGGCAGTCTGTCCATATCTGTTCTGATTCTGTCCCAGAGGCTGCAGTATATCAGGGTGGTCCTGGTCTTAGGGCAGGGCAGGGCCTTCCTCTCCCAAAACAGGGTGGAGTGCCTCATTTCCCAGGCTGAGAAAGTGTCCAGAGCCATTACATTACCGCAAGGGTGTACTTGAGGCTATTAGGTCTAATGGTTGCGACCACTGCCACAGTCCCTCTGGCCAGACTGCACATGCGGGTGCTCCAGAGGAAGATCCAGGTGCAGTGAGACCAGTGCAAGGATGTTCTTTTCAAGTAACCATAAATGTGAAGACCTTTCTCCCATATTTAACCTTAATGGGTATGGGGGGAAATTGTTTAACCAGGAGAGGCACACTAAGCTGAAGCTTGTTTCCAGGTGCGACCTGGGAGCACAAGAAAGTTAAGTGACTTGCTCAGGGTCACACAGTGTGCAAGTAGGGGCTGTTAGATTCGAACCTCAGTCTCCAGGTTTGCAGCTCAGAACCTTAAACCACTGCTCTATACTGCCTCCTAAATACCACAGAATTAACGGATAATTTTAAGTATTTAGGATTGATTTTGTATTAATAGTGTCAAGAAAACTGTTCATTAAAGGTTAGGGGGTCTCTATCGAGTTAAATCTTGTTTAACCACAAAAGTAAGGGCCTTATTAGCACATAGCTTTTATTCAGTGTATTGGATTACGGTCTCATTGTTTACTCTGCTGCTAGTATTAACTTGTTAGACTGTCTTTGGGTTACATATAATCAGGGCTGCAGTAATGGGGGGGGGGAGTGGGGAAGTTGTCCGGGGCCCTGAGCTCAGGAGGGGCCCATCTGAGGAACTGGCATTACCCCTGGCATTAGCTGGTTTGGGAAACAGGGGCCCATTTCAATTGACTTGTCCTGGGCCCCAAAATTCATAGCTGCAACCCTGCATATAATTCTGTTTTTAGGTTTATGTTAAACGCTCCTTTTCGTACCCATCATTGCTCTCTTTTTCTGCAGTCCAACAGTTTATCATTGGATAACAGAATCTCTTTGAAAACTGGTATTTTTATGTTGAAAGTTATTTCAGGTCTCCTCCCAAACTCTGTTTTTAGATCATTCCCCAGATTTATCAATGGCTGTGTTACCAGATCTCATAATCGGTTCACCCTTAAGCTTCCTTTGTTTAGGAAAGTAATTGGCCAGAGATCAATTCTCTATCAAGCCCCACTATTTTTTAATTCATTACCTGTTGAACTTTTGAACTGTAGAACAGTTACTAATTTTAAAAGGTGACTTACACTGTTTTTAAGAGACCTGAAACAATGTGTTTGTAAGAATTAGTATTCTTATTAACATGCGTTTTGTCATTACTTGTATGTTATTTTTTTTATGTTACTAGATTGTATATTGTATCTTGAAGTTATGTGTTTTTGTATACTCCTACCTGTTGCCTGTGAAAATGAGAATTTTTGCTCATCAGGCCTGCAAGAATAAAAAAGAAATAAAATGACCTGGAGCAGCTAGTGCCGGTTTCCTCTCCAGTCCGCAAGGTGCTTCAGTGGTGGATGGACCCCCAGAACCTGTTACAAGGGGTCCCATTCCTGATCTCCTCTCCTTAGCAGATTCTCACCACGGAAGCATCTGGTTTGGGCTGGGTTGCGCACCCGGATCCTTTTCAAACTTAGGGGACACAGTCCCAGATCGAGACGCCTGCATATCAACGTCCTTGAGATGCGGGCAGTTCTACATGCCATGCAGGCCTTTCAGAACCATCTCCTTCTGAGTCAGTTGTTGGTCCAGTCAGACAAATCTCACTGTTGTCTACTACAGCAACAAGCAGGGGGGGAATGCATTTGTACCCCCTGTGCAGGGAAGCCATGAGAGTCTGGTATTGGGCACTGGACCACAGCCTGGTCCTATCGGCAGTCCACGTCCCAGGCGTTCTGAACACTCTGGACAGCCTCAGCCGATCTCAGTCCAGCATGCACGAATGGGAACTTGTCTCATCCGTTGCAGATCTTTTCGATAGATGGTATTACCCAGAGCTGGACTTTTTTGTGTCCCCACTCAACGCAAAACTGCCTAGTTCTAGGGACATGGATATGTTGTTCATCCACACTCATTGGCAGGTATCCTTGCCGCTTTAAATCTTGCCGGAAGGTCTTCAAGCTTGCTCCTCCCACCCACCCGGGTGGTATAACTCTCGGCTCCGCCCCATGACGCCAGATCTTCCTTACCGCTTGGAAGCTCAGGTTCCCTCCTTAACGCTCTGCGTTTGAGACTGGTTCCTATTTCTCCGTTTGCGATTTAAAAATAAATTTTGCGAAAAGACTTCAGTCTTGATCCTCGTCGGCTGCGATGGACAAATCGACTCCGGTTTGGAGATGCCCATGCGGCAGAAGATGTCTCGGGCGGATCCACACTCCACGTGTGTCTACTGTAGGCCTTGAGCACGACCCGCGGGCTTCGACCTGTGCTCATCTTTCTTAGCCTCGTCCTCGGGCCGTGCTGCCCGGTGCAACTGGGGCGTCCGAGCGTTTCCCTCGGTGAAGTCCAAGGAGGCCGGTTGGCGGTGTCATGTTGTGTTTCGGCGGATCAGCTTCGATGGATGGTCAGCCCTCGAAGAGGTAGCGGGCCGTATCTTCCTCGACGCGGCATTTATCCCGCTCTCTCTGGGCTCTTCTTACATGGCTTCTTTTAAGGAGCTTTGTCTGTCCCTCTCCACTAAGGAAAGGACCTCGTTTCTTGGGACCTTATTACCGATCAAAAGAGGACGGGGTAAGTCCCTCCGTCAACGCTCTTGGGAGGCGGGAAGGTCCCTCCCGGGCCGTCGACCGTCGGCTGAGTCGACCGCTCCGGCTTGACCACTGGCTCACGGTGTCCCGTCAGGTCAGTTGGCGAGACTCCCACCGATGAAGTCAATTTTCTCGACCCATTGGACGGGCTGTCTCCTTTAGCAGCGAGATTCCCTCTCCCGGTTCCCGGGAGAGTTGAGATCCCGTGGGCTCGCCTGTGCCTCCGGTTCCGGAGCCCTCGGATGCACCATCCGAGCGAAGGAGTGCGGTTCCGGCCGACACCTCCCGCACCGACCTCGGAAATTCCGGGACTCGGTCTCGGTCTCGGACCTCTTTGGCGGTCCAGCGATCCCACCGTCATAAGGCGGTCTCGGTCTCGGCAGCTGTAGCGGCGTCGCCGCTCGGCCTCATCCTCCTCCTCCGGATGAGGAGGCTTGGCGTAAGTGCGTCGGCATGCGAGACCTTATGTTGCAACAACTCCTCTGGCGGGAGTAAGCCGACCCGTCGCCTTCCCGGCCATTAATGTTCACGGGCGGCTGACACAACCCCTCGACTTATCCGAGGCTATACCCAGGCGGTTGTTCGGCCAAAACCAGCTAACTCCACCGATTCGGTGGAACCTCCGCCTCCACAGCCACCAATTGGGGCTCCGACCAAGGATTCTCGGTCGGCTAAGGTCTACCCATCGGCTGTCCAGTTACCCTCACTCCCAACCGACCTCGGCAGGTGAAGGGTGCCTCAGGCCAGAGGCAGCTCTTGAGGACTCTTCGAGTCCGAAGATGATTCCTCCTTTTTCTCCAGCGACTGGACTTGGAGTCTTCAGGAGGTCAGTCAATGGGCGATAGCCCGTCGTCCTTCCTAGGACTCACCTGACTCATCTCGGGTCACGGGATGGGCTGAACCCGTTCCAAAGCAGGCCAGGTATCCCCTCACGGAGATTCTGGACCGAGGATTCTCGACGGAGGCCTTTCCGGTGGCGAGGCCATAGTGGGTCGGCACTGGAGCTTTGGCAGCGCCCTGCTTCCTGCCCTGCGCCTCGGCCAGGATGGCCAGGAAGTATCGGTCCCACCGGTTCCTTGTCCGTTTTTGAACACCCCTCTGCTGAGGGTTGGTTACCGACAGCGTTTTCCGGCGCCCGGCTAGCGCCAGGGATGTGGACAAACCTCCTGACAAGGAGTCCAAGGAGTGGACTATGTCGGGCGAAAAGTCTCGCTCGTCCTCTCGGCCTTGGTCAGGCCAGTTGACCGTCCTCATGGCACATTTTCTCATGCCCTGTTGGGCTCCTGGATGAGGTCATCCCTCATCTTCCGCGATCTGCAGACTACGGTCAAGCAGGTGCGGGACCAGGGACAGAGGCAGTGGCCAAACAGCAGCTCCAGACTGCTTTGGATATAGGGACTCATGTGCCAGATCGGTGGCGGCCGCAGTGGCTATCGTCGGCGGGCTTGGCTGAGGATATCCACCTTTGCACTTGGATACCCAGCACAAGTTGGCGGATGTTCCCTTTGGGGACTGACCTCTTGACCCTGGGGTGGAAGGTCACCTGCAGAGGATCGAAGTCCAATGCTACCTTGGACTCGGTCTCTTCCGCTCAGAAGGACAAAGGCCGCAAACCACAGCCTAAGCCCTTTCGTCCTTCTGTGCCCCCGGCGCGCCCGGCCCAGCAACGTCAGGGCCAGCAGGCTCGGCCTTGGCATCCCAAACCCAAGCCGCCAGCTTCCTCTAACAGGAGGCAGGGAGGAAAAGGCCCAGGAGGTCCCTCGGCCGGTCCCTCCTCCAAGCCTGCCCAGTGACGGGCTGAGGGGTGTCGCCCCCATTCCCGTCACCTTACCCCTGGGTCCCCCCGTGGGGAGACGGCTCCGGCACTTCCGTTCCGCCTGGTCCGCTGTTACCACGGACAGGTGGGTCTTGGAGGTGGTGGGAAGAGGCCTGCCTCTGGAATTCGAGCAGGCACCACCCTTCGAGACCGTCGCCCCTTGAGGGCCGGGATCCCCAACCTCACTGGCGGCTCGTCGAGGCCGACATGGCTCTCCTCCTCACTCCAGAAGGAGGTGATAAGAGAGGTGGTGGACCCTCCTTCAGACCCAGGGTTTGTGTCCAGGTACTTCCTGGTTCAAGCGGACGAGGGGCTGGCGCCCCATTCTCGAACCTACGACCTAAACAAGTTCCTAAGGTCTAGAACCTTCAGGATGGTCACTCTGGCTCAGATAATACCATCCTTGGAGCGGCGTGTGGTTCTGCTCTCTGGACTTGCAGGACACGTTTTTCACGTCCCTATCCGTCCGTCTCACCGAGATCCTCAGCTTCAGCGGAAGGATCCCTCTTGAGTTCAAGCCATGCCCTTGACCTTGTCTCCAGCTCCCAGGGTCTTCACCAAATGCATGGCAGTGGTGACAGCATTCCCTCGGCGCCAAGGGTCGGGTGTACCCTTACGAGGCTGGCTGATAGCAGCTCCTTCCAGGAAGGAGGCGGGTGGTCAGAGATCTGGCCCTCAGGTCTGCTCTCAACTGGGCCTCCTTATCAGCAGGCAGAGTCGGACTGAGGCGAAGCAGGTGATTCTATTCAGCGGAGCAGCTCGACTCTCTTGACCAGGCGCGGCTCCGGCGGACAGGGCCGAGGTTCTTTCCTCCTTTGCCCGATCATTTCTGGTTGGCAATTCGCCCTGCCGGGACTTCCTCGCCTCCTGGGTCTCATGGCGGCCTGCACCAGCGTGGTCCGTTGGGCCGCTGGAACATCGCCCCTTCAGTGGGGACTGGCCAGCCAGTGGTCTGGCAGCGCGATCCTTTGGACCAGCTTGTGCCGGTGACACAGGGGATGTGGAGCGCTCTCCAGTGGTGGACCGTTCCAGATCATTTGCAGGAGGGCATCCGTTGATCGCCCGAGCGGCGGTCTCTCTATCGACGATGCCTCTCTGATGGGTTGAGGTGCCCATCTGGGAACACCGGGCTCATGGCCTCTGTGCCCCAGGAGTCGATGCCACATCTACCTGCTGGAGCTCGGCCGTCCGCTAGGATCTCACGCCTTTGCTCCGTTCCTCCGGGGTCAAGTGGTCCGAGTCCAGACGGACAATACCACGACCATGTACTATCTAAACCCGCCAGGCGGGGCCAGCTCCCATGCTTCTATGCAGGAAGCTCTCCGCATTTGGTCACTCGGCGCAGCCTGGGCGGATCTCCTAGCCATTCACGTGGCAGGGCCTCCAACACCCTGGCCGATGCCCTGAGCCGGATAGGGCTGCATCCCAGTGGTCTCTCTGCGGAGGTAGTACAGCATCTGTTCTCCCATTGGGGCACACCTCAGGTGGACCTGTTTGCCTCCAGGGAGACATGAGCTGAGTCTGTTCCATGCCCGCCCCCTCAGCAGGGGCTCGCTGCAAGGGATGCCTTCGAGGCAGTGGACCCGGGCCTCTTTCGCCTTTCCCCATTTCCCTTGATCCACAAGGTGCTTCTCAAGGCGAGGAGGACAAAGGCAGGTGATTCTGATAGCCCCAGACTGGCCTCGCCAGTTCTGGTACCAGATCTCCTCAGTCTCAGCTCCAGGATTCGCGGCAGCTTCAGCTCGCCTGGACCTGCTCTCAGTCAATCAGGGAAGGTGTTCCATCGGACCTTCAATCCCTGCACCTCGGCCTGGTTCCTGGCGGCTAGAGTTCCAGGCCTTGGGTCTTTCCGACGAGGTCCTCAATGTAATTGGGCGTCCCGTGAGTCGACCAGAAAATGCTATGCCTTCAAATGGAAAAGGTTTTCCATTTGTGTGTCAGAACAAGGCTTGGACCCTTCCTCCTGTTCCTTGGCAAGCATCTTGGACTATTTATGGTCCCTTTCCAGTCAAGGGCTTAGGTCGGCGACCTAAGGTGCACCTGGCAGCCATCTCTGCTTTCAGCGTGGGCAGGAAGCAGTCAGTGTGCGCAGGAGAAGGTGGTCTGGCAGCTTTTCAAGGCCTTGATCACATTTCCTCCAGTGCGGGAACCCCACCTCCGTGGGATCTACTGCTGGTACTGGCAAAGCTCATGGGCAAGCCATTCGAACCTATGCACAGGTGTGCTCTCTCTCACCTGTCGTGGAAGACCGCCTTCTTGGTGGCTATCACGTCAGCCAGAAGGTTGGGAGAGCTCCAGGCGCTTTCCATCGAGTCTCCTTACCTGGTCTTCCACAGGGACAAGGTTGTCCTGCCCCACCCGAAATTCCTTCCGAAGGTGGTGTCGGAGTTTCACCTTAACCAGGTGTTGACTCTGCCGGTGTTCTACCCCAATCACACCTCGGAGGCCGAATATAGGCTCCAGACTCTGGACCCTAGAGACGCTAGCTATTATAAGGAGGCAGCCGCTGTAGATGAGAGGGTTACGCCAGCTGTTTGTCACCTCGCTGAAGCCGCATCTGGCAGACCTGCAGCCAGCGGACGATAAGCAGGTGGGTAACCTCCTGCATGATCTCTGCTATAAGTTGGCGGGCATGGAGCCTCCCAGAGGAAAGAGCTCATTCTACCGCCATACTGCTGCTGTGATGGCTGCTTCAGGGGACGTCTATCCAAGAAATCTGCAGGGCTGCTACCTGGAAGTCAGCAAACACCTTCATTACCCATTACCATCGACCTTGAGTCACACGGGATGCTGTTTTGGGGCCTCCGGTTCTCCAGTCTCTCTTTCCCAAGTAAGTATTGGGGGTGTGCGTCTTGCCTCCCTCCTCCCGGAGAACTGCGAGGTCTGCCAATGAGTGTGGATGAACAACATATCCATGTCCCTAGAAATACAGGTTACTCACCTGTAACAGGAGTTCTAGGAATGGTATATGTTGTTCATCCACCATCTCCATTCCCGGCCTGGCACAACCTGAGCTTCAGCGGGCAGATCTGGCGTCATGGGCGGAGCCGAGGTTATACCACCGGGTGGGTGGGAGGAGCAAGCTTGAAGACCTTCCGGCAAGATTTAAAGCGGCAAGGATACCTGCCAATGAGTGTGGATGAACAACATATACCATTCCTAGAACTCCTGTTACAGGTGAGTAACCTGTATTTTCTGCTCACTATATCCAGGGCCTGGAGTTTTCTGGTGAGATGCGTTGTCCCTCTCCTGGAGCGGGAGGTTCCTTTATGTCTTCCCTCCATTTCCTCTGATTCAGCAGGTGCTAATCAGGCTGCAGACAGAGGGGGTCAGCATGATCCTGATCGCACCCTTCTGGCCACGGCAGATACGGTTTCCATTACTGCAACAGTTAGCGGAGGAACCTCTGGTTTCTCTGCCCCTTTGCATGGATCTGCTGATGCAGGCTCAGGGGATCCTGGTCCATCCAAACCTCAAGCCCTTTCGTCTGCATGCCTGGCTTCTGAGGACATAGCCATTGCCCGGTTTGGAGTATTTCAGAGGGTGGTTGGGGGTCCCTGTGGCAGCTTGGAAGCCCTCCACTAGAGCCACTTATGCCATGACGTGGAAGAGGTTTGCTGTCCTTACTGCCAGACATCATCTGGACCCTTTCACCTGTGTGATGAGCCAGATTCTGGACTACCTGATCTCCATGTCTGACTCAGGCCTCCAGTATTCCTCCCTCAAGGTGCACCCTTCAGCTGTTTCTGCCTTCCACGAGCCTGTGGGCGGTTGTACAATGGCTCAGTTAGATGTGTTCCATACCTTTCTCAGGAGCATCCTGCACCTGAAACCTCCAATCCATTCCCCTGTTCCGTCTTGGGATTTAAATTTTGTTTTGGAGAAATTGACCCTGTCTCCGTTTGAGCCAGCTGTGACTTACGAGCTACGCTTTCTTACTTGGAAAGTGCTCAAAGGATTTCTGAGCTTCAGGTTCTTTAGCGTGAGGAGCCTTAGTTGATTTTTCATGAAGACGGTGTCTTTGCGCACAAATCCCAAGTTTCTCCCTAAGGTGGTGTCTGAGTTTACCCTAAACCAATCTAGCCATCTTCCAGTTTATTTTCTGAAGCATGCCAATCCAGGGGAAGCACTGCTCCATACTTTAGATGTACGCAGAATTCTGAAATGCTATCTGCTCTGAACTAAGGACTGCAGAAAAACAAAGCCACTTTTTGTTTCTTTGGCACCAGGAAGAGAGAGCATCCAAGTTTCCAAACAATGTTTGTCCAAATGGTTGGCCCACTGTATTGTGTTCTGCTACAACAAGCATGGCAAGGAGTTGCTAGGGACAGTAAAAGCCCCCTCTCCAAGGGGCATGGCTACCTCTGTGGCCTGTTTCAAGGTGGTTTCAGCCACTGACATTTGCGCTGCTGCCACCTGGAGTACCTTCCATACTTTCACCAAGCACTACAGTCTGGGCATTGCTTCTAGAGCCAGAGCAGGCTTCGATCGGTCTGTTCTGCAGGGCCTCCTATCCTAGGCTTTTGATTGGCCTTTCTCATAGACTGTTCTGCTGCACCTGTAGCTGCCTGGGACTTATTTCTACAGCGTCACCTGATGATTGCGATACCCCCGAAGAAGATAGAACAGTTATGTAAGAACCTACTGTAACAGTAGATCTTCGAGGATATCTCAGTCATCCGTTCTGCTTTCCCTCCCACCATCCCCTTCTTACGGGGCTCTCTTCTCAGAACTGGCTAAATGGTGCATCCAGCCTTTTATTCTGGCCTGGGCATCTCTCTATCTCTCTCTCTCTCTCCCCTCAGTCCCCCATGGTATGGGATTGCTCCCTTAGTCTCTGGGAGAAAGAACTGAGGAGGGAGTGGGGCCACTCGTGCCTTTATAGGGTTGGTGATGTCAGCAGGTGACATCGGCGTGGGCAGCCCTAGTGGTACTGCTGGAAAATCTTCCGCGTGGATCCTGATTCACCAACAGTGAAGTTCCTATGGTGTGACCTGATGACTGAGATCCTCTCGAAGATCTACCGTTACGGTAAGTTCTTACGTAACTATTCTTTTCTTAATGCATTTGACAGATATCGAAATATTTTTAATATAGCGATGTATGAAAACTGTACATATGCAAATACCAGTATTGCTTTAGCTACAAACTTTCATTTGGGAGGAATTGAGTTTGTAGCCCCCATTCCAGGGTTATCTTCCTTTTGAAGAAATTATCTTTAGAAGGGGCTAACTTTGGAGCTGTTAGGGATGGAACCATATTTTTTTAAGGGGAGTGTGGAATCTGTGCAGTATCACTATATGATATTAATATAGTGTTCGTGTGTTGCAGTCCGCAGCGCAGTGAAACATTTGTTATTTTTTTTATTTATTTGATCATTTGGAAGACACATTTGAACAGTGCTGATTTATAAAGGTTCCACGTCGGGGGGTACAAACAGGGTAACGATACGAAACTATTAATACAATATCAAAATGGCAACTACGACGAAGTAAAGTGTAACAGCAGCGTTAGCATTGCCAAGATCAAGTACTGATTATTTACAGGTTGTCTGAGCAAAGGATACAAATTGTGCATTAAGAGAGGAGGTGTGAAAGAAAATGGAGAGTAGCCAGGAGGCATTGGGGAGGAGAGGCGCAATCGTAGTTAGGAGAGAGGGGTGAGAGATCTGAATCTGACATGGCACTATGCAGATCATTGGTGCACCTGGAGTACCGGGAAAGGTTCTGAGGTCTGTAAGGACTGTGAATGGGTGGGGGAGGATGTGGCGCACAAAGAGTAACCAAAATAATCCAGGGCATGGGGGGAAGGTGCAGAAGGAATGCTGTAAGACATCAACATGTACACCCTGGGGACTGGAAGACAGAGGGGGGACATGATAGAAATGCAAATACCTTCTCACAGTAAACAGGATGGCTTGCACAGACATATTTGTCCTTTGTACAAACACGGGTATGCAGGAATTCACTAAAACTGACGGGACGATACATGAGGGATGTCCTCCAGCACGTTTTCACTGAACGAGTGATTAACAAGTAGAGCAGGCTGCCAGAGGAGGTGGTAATGGCCAAAACAGTGAGGTGGGGGGGTAAAGGTAGGGTGGGAGAGGCACATGGCAAAAGTAAAAGGTTAGAAGGCAGAGGTAAGAGAGCGGGATGGTCACTAGGGCCTGCGTAGGGCAGTTAGGTAGGATGGACAAACTGGATGGGCCACTGGGCCCTTTTCCATCGTTATTTTCTATGTTTTTACGTTTCTGTTTGCCGCCAGTTGCCCAGAGGCATTTCTCTCTCTTTGTTTTCTAGTTCATTTGCCACATGACCACTGTATTTAGAACCTTGTGATGTCATGGAGAGTGAAGCTTTGCCTAACCATATTGCAGTTACACATAGCTTCATCTTCTCTAACATCACGAGGTTCTGAAAATGGGGCAGTGTAGAACAGACTTAGCCATTAATATGCAAGCAAAAAGATCCACTAGTGTGCACACTGTTGGGGATACCGGCATACTCGGGGCATAGTGAGGCCCAGCGCTGCTGATGGAGAGCCTTACCATCCCTGGAAGTTCGGGTATTCCCCAGCACTCTCAGAAGGGTCTTATTGCCCTTAGAAAATGGGCTTTTACAGTAACAATAAAAAAAAAATATATATTTTTAAACATTTAGACAGCAAGGTAATGTACAATAAATCTTTATTCAGAAACAGTGCTGTTTTTTATTAGAGGGCTCTGTTGCTTGATAACTGCTGTATATGCCTGGTTACTACTGTCAGCCAGTTGGGATTTTTTTCAACCCCTTTTCTAACTATAGGACTACAGCCAGTTACGGGCGAGCCCTTTACGGGAAACAGTTTTATAAATATTTTCCTTTTAAGGGGAAGGTATCTACAGAAGTATAAAAGTTTGAACCATATTGTTTCCAGTAACTATATTTATCTATTTAGGTTTTTTAGGATAAATCAGATGGTTGGGCAAGGGGCGGGGGGCAGCGGCAGTAGATTACACTGGGAGCTGCACACTCGAGCAGACTCGATAGACTGTGGCCTGTTTCTGCAGGCATTTTTGTATGTACATGTGTTTCTGACTTTGTCCTAGTTTGTCTTTTCTGTATTTTTGTGTGAACTAGTATTTATTCCTCTGTGTGTTTTCGACATATCCGACTATCGACAACTGGAAACATAGTTGATCTTCATAAGACATCATGGTCACTTGTCATGAAAAGGACTGTGGTGTCACAAATAAACACACGCCGATGTCACTAAAGCTTTCCCCAGGGTTTTCATGGATATGTTAATGTAAATGTATTGGAAACCCTGGGCACGTTAGCTAAATATTTAAAGAGAGATTTTTCTCTTTTAACTAGCAGCGGTTGACTTATTAAAGTTTACTGAAGTACTGTACATACCAAAGTAGACACCTGCTCTGCAGGGGACTGACCTTTGCTGCCCACTGAGACTAATCATGTGAGTTAGCTGTTACAAGACTCATTACAGGTGGGGTTCCATAGGTCAGCCCGTCTTGCTGATTTAGTGGTGGTTTTACCGCTGTCATAAAACTGGCTGTAAATTAGATACCCCTCATCCTGTTACACTGGACAGCTGTGCACACAACAGGCAGCTGTTTTCCTTATGCAGTCTTAAAGAGCCACTGACAGCATTGATAAAACTTTGAAAAAAGTAAGATTTATATTCAACTCCATCCCATATTCGTTAGTACTTCATATATTTTCAGTAATTCATTCCCCATTTTCTTTATTACTGAAACTAGTTGCATGAAAACAAGATCCCTGTTCCTTAGACTCTGTCTACTGTGGTTGCTTCTCTACACATGACATCACAATCTCCTGTTTATGACATCATAATTATCTCTACAGCAACACATTTTGATGTCATAAACAGAATTATGATGTCAGGTATAGGCAGGCAGCCAGAGCTCAAAGAGCAGAGATACTGCATTGATGCAAATACCCCAAGAATAAGGAAATAAGAGTGAGAATTACAGAATAAAATACAAAATATAGGCTGCAGCTATGTCTGAATATTACATTTTTTCAAAGTTGTCTCAGCTGTGTCAGGAGCTCTTTAAAGGAATAGATAACATAAGAGATAAGGAGTGGGTAGCCTCGTACATGTCACATCCAGGAGTGGATAGCCTCATACAAGTTGTATCCAATTTGCCTTTGTCACTTAGAACTATCATTTCTTTCAGGTGATTTAGATTGCATCATAAAAACAGCCAATAACCTTTTCTAAATTGTACCCGTTTCTGAAGCATGACAGCAACTTGAGGACTTTATGTACGTGTCCATAGTTACTTAACGTTGTTTATGATATGTGCAAACTGTTTGCCCAGGTCGCTCCTGGAAAAGGAACTTGTTGCCATTGAGCTAATTTGGTTAGCAAACGTAACTAAAGTAATACCACATCGGAGAAGTCATGTGAATATTTCTGATTTGACTGCTTCACTTATTATACCAGTTTATTTTTCCTTATGAACCAATGGGGTGCGCTTGGTTGCACAGCGGTAATGTTGCTGCTTGGCATGCTGGTGATCCTCGACTGGGAATGAGCACTGATTGTCAGGGGATGGCTGGGGAGGAAGGATTGAGGATCCAAGGGACTGTTCTCCTGCCTTGGTTGGGGCGGGAATGCTACTACAGCTCCTAATTTCTGACCAGTGGAGACCAGTCAGTGGCACCAACAGCAGCGTCTGTATAGATATACATATGGGTTATCATTCCTCATGCTGAGCCATTGAACAGAGAGGCACAGTTTACATTTTGTACTTTTTTCTTTTCTAACTTTTTGCCATCCCATGGTTCACATAGGATATCCCATGAAGTAGCTAAAAATATGATTGTTATTTTGTGTAAAATGTTGGTGTTGTTTTTCCCTTGCACAAGTGGCTTTGTTTCACTCAGCCACTCATAGCACCCACATTTCACATAAAATAAGAGAAAAACTGTGTTTTTTGTTGCTGAACTCGTAGGATAGCCCACCTGCGGGAAATCTAATTATATCCAGCATTTGCAGTCTGGGGAGAAGAAAGTCCAGGATATTTTATAGTTCCAGTGTGGCCATTTTAAGACCATATTTAGAATAAAATGTCAGAGTTGCTTATACATTTGTCATACTTGTATAAAACAGTGTAGAAGCATAATGCGCACTGGCTAATTCCCTTACTTCAGAATCCCTTACAAGAGTCACATAAAACGTCACGATCAGTCCCAGACTCCCAGCTGAAACCAAAAAGAAAAAAAAAAGCCAGCTTGTCCTTTTTTCTCCCCAGTCCCACTCTCGCTCGTCCCCGACATAATGCACGCATGTGGAGGCATGTGTACACACGCCCTATGGAGTGCCCCACCCTACCGGTCGCTCTGGTACCATCTGCGCCTATCACCGGGCCTCCATCCAGTGACAGCTGGACTACGGGCGGGCGACTCCCTTCCCAGGAGAGGAGAACCACTGCTCAATCCTACTCCCACCCCCCCACCTCCCCCATGCTGGCACCCCGGCGACCCGAGGTCATTCCCGAACCTGGGTTGCTGGCGTAGCATGAGGTGTGGCATCCAGCTTCTCAACCCTCAACGCCACTGAACCAGCCAATTGTAGTCTTTTTTTTTAATATAGTTTTTTTGTTGGCTCCTCTGTCCATTGTGATGGAAATACCACTATTAGGCTGGATTTACCAGACATTGTGAAGCTTGGGGAGAGGGGATTTACCCCTTAAGTTACCCCCTGGGCTGCAACTTTCCCAACCCTGTGGAGATGCCAGCATGGGGATCTGGGTCCCGGCAGGAGTGTGCTGATGCATGCTCCACTCAAACAATCTCAGCACCCCACCCCGCACACCCCGAGTCTCCTCAGCTGCTCTACCATCTCTATACCTACAGGTGGTGGTAGCACTGCGCTGCAGTTATCCCTCTGTCTCCGGAGGAAGAATGCATGCACTGGGACGCTGGATCCTCCTCCCCCTGACTGGCCCCTGATGACACAGGCTCGTTCTGAAACCAGGGTGTCCAGTGTTGTGAGCAGTAACTCTATCGCTGCACTGATGGGACAGCAACTTGCAGTCTGTTCTGTGTCTGAAGAGGAACTTTTGTGTTGATCGTTGAATTCTGCCTTAGATTTGGCAACACATTTCCTAGCATCCGAACACGTTTTTCCTCCGTACACAGTTTTGAGATGTATCGACAACATCAAGTCATGGTGGATCCTGAGCTCTTACTTGCACCTGGACACCATTGAAGCTCTTATGCCTTGATCTGCTGGTGAACCTCTAGTCTGGGAAGACAGACCGAGTATTTCTCCCAGTTCAGCTGTCCCTTTAGTTTTGCCACCCTATAGGATGTCCCTGTGTTCTGCTAAGCTTCCCAAGATGAGCAGCAGTGTCCTCCTTTGCTGGTCTGGTCCCTGAGCTCATCGCAGAGCTGCACTGTACGTCTTCATAATTTCTGGTGCTGCTCTAACTGCAGCGCTCCTGACGCCATCACCCAATGAAATCCAACGGATTCCCAGCCTTATCCTCCTCTGGTAAACCCACCAGCCTTACATTTTCAGCCCTGGCTGAATTTTCCAAATTCTCAAGCCACTGATGAACAAAGGCATTTTCTTTCACAGGCCCAGCTGAGGATTTCAGAGCTTTGTTTGATCTAGACTGTGGATCTTTCTTTTCTTTGGGCAGTGTCTGTTTTTTAGTTCATTGTAAGGGCTTTGGTAGCAAATGCCTCCATTTTTTTGGGCTAGTGCCTGTATAGACTGTAATAGCACTACATTCTTTGGCTGGGGGCCCTTTGCACTTGTTGATGGCACATATGCTTAACTGTTGGGTCCCTTCTGCCGAGATAAGTTTTCATTAGTCGCTTCACTGTTACTTTGCCCCCTGATCTCAGATTCACCAAATTTAGGTTTAAAATGTTCATTTCGAATTCAGCAATGTAGATATGTACAACATTGTGAAAATGAAATAGTTTTGTAGGATTGGCACTGTAGCCTAGAAGTTAGAGTAACAAGATGTAAATGAGCTTGGTACATCCAGCAGATCTGGATTTGATTCCCACGACCTCCACTTGCATGTGACACTAAGCAAATCGCTTCCCCTCTCCAGTGCTCCCGGGTTGCCCTGGAAAACAGGCATTTGTGCATAGTGGGCCTTACCTGGTTACCAAAGAATTAAAAAAAAAAAAAATTGCCATGAGGAGCTCTTCCTGCTACTGCTAGACTGAGTTGCTAGTTTCCTTCCATCCCCATGTACTTTAAATAGATATGTGTGCACGTATACCTGTATATGCAGCACATGCATCCCATGCATGTACACACATACCATGCACATGTATCAGTGCAGTGACAATAAAGGAATATGTGCAGCATATGAGGGAGATGAAAGGTACATTAGTAGAGAAAATAGTGTCATTTAATCCTGAGGGTTACTGCACTTCCTCTGTTGGGTTTACCTGATTATGTGCTGCACATGCAATACTGCTCTAGCTAATGTCTTACTCGCTCTATAAAAAATGTCGATAAAGTATTACAAATGTGCTGGCCAGCCCGTCGATGCAGTGGTTGGATTTCTGCTTGCGACGCCGACAACCCGAGTTTGTGTGCAAGCTCGGGAAGTCGGAGGGCTGGCTTGGGGGAAGAGGATCGACCGTCCAGTGGACTGCTCTCCTTCTCCAGGGGAGGATGGGGAAGCACTCTGTGTGCAACCTACTCCTAGCGGAGACTGGGGGCCAGCGCAGGTGAGGCTTGGTAGTTCCGAGAGGTGTGCCAGACGTGGGCAAATGTGCCCCTGTGTCACTGCACGCCACACCTCCCATTGCAGGGGGACAAAAACGGATGCCGAGGCCAGTAGCCGAAACCCCCATGAAGCTTACCCAAGGACTCACAGCCACCGGACAACACGACGTGGCACTGTTTAGAGGGGTATGAAGGGGACCCTCCCAGTGGCCCTGCTCCGGGGGCAATCTAGGGTGAACACTGGTGGAGGTGACCACGGTTCTGGGGGTTAGGGGCAAGGAGAAGGAGCAAGGTATGTTCAAAAAAAAAAAGTATTACAGATGTAAAAAGGTCTGGGACAGCTGGCCTGGTGGCGCTGAGGGTTGAGCTGCTGGATGCCACAGCTGGCGCCACGCTGGCAACCTGGGTTTGGGAACGAGCCTGGGCCACTGGTGGTTGGCAGGGGGAGAGAGGATTGAGCATCCGGAGGACTGCTCTCCTCTATCCGGGGGAGGGGACTAGTTGTCCCACCCGCTGACTGCCCTCTACTGGTGGCTGGATGGTAGTACAAGTCGGGAGGCTCAGAAGGCGATGTGCTATGTTGGAGGGGAGGGAGGGAGAAAACAGAAAAAGGCCAGGGCTCCATAGACCTGTGATGGCCCAACCGCTCTGGCAAAGTCTGTTCCTGCCACCAGATTTGCCATACCAGGTGGCGGGGGCTGTTGTCACCCCTCCACCTGGCCCCTGCAGGGAGGGGAATCCATGGGGGAACCTCGGGGAGGGGCGCGGACAGGCTGGGGGTTGGGCCGAGGATGTATCCTCCCGAGGAGGGGGGGTCATAGCCCCGAGTCTCAAGGGAAGGCGAGAAAATTAGAAGGCTACCGCTTGCAGTGCCAAGGACCTGGGTTCGGGAACAGACTCTGGTTGCCAGAGGGCCAGCTGGGGGGGGGGGAGGCTGAGTGTCCTATGGACTGTTCATCTCCTCTGGGGGGAGGAGGGCACCTTAGCTCGGTGCATGTTCGACCTCTAGTGGCAGCTGGAGGATCGACATGCCCAAGCTGTACAGAGAGGTGGAGCACGTCGGACGCCGGCATTAAACTTGGCGTCAAGTGTACGCCATGTCTGCCGTGGGGCGTACATCTGGAAAAATGCCCCGGCCCAGCACAACACCGACTAGAGGGCTAGGTTGGCCCTCACCACCAGCTGGAGCAGCTCAGGAGTGCAGATCCCAAGGAGGACTAAGGTATGGAACCAGGAGTGGTAGCTTAAGGGGGTTTGGCTGCCCACTCCCATGCTGTCCCTGCCTGGGGGGTAAGCCACAGCTCTGTAGGGGCGGGGGGCTCTCCGAGCTTGCGCCATGGTGGTCCATTGGATACAGTGTCAGGGCTCAAGGTAGAAACATAGACTTTGACAGCAGATAAGGACCGCTTGGCCCACCCAGTCTGCCCATTTCCCTACCTAATGGATAAGCTGCAGATCCTAGTTAACCAGCAGTCTACTTCTTCCTACCCCCACCCCCTAGAATTGCCTTATGACTGTCCCATGCATGCTTGAATTCCACCACTGTTTTTGACTCCACAACCTCCTCCGGAAGGCCGTTCCATGCATCCACAACCCTCTCTGTGAAAAAATACTTCCTTAAATTACCTCTGAGCCGCCCCCCATCTTCAAATTGTGCCCCTTGTTCTTGCACACTTTTTGAAAGATGCTACCTCTTGGACTTTGTTGATTCCCTTGAGGTACTTGAAAGTTTCTATCATGTCCCCCTCCTCCTTTCCTCGAGGCTATACATATTAAGCTCCTAAGTCTCTTTTCATATGTCTTCTGGTGCAGACCCTGCACCACTTTAGTTGCCCTCCTCTGGACAGCTTCCATCCTGTCTATGTCTTTGCGGAGATTGGGTCTCCAGAACTGCATGCAGTACTCCAGATGGGGTCTGACCAGCTGTCTGTACAGAGGAATAATAACTTCCTGTTTTCTACTGGTGATGCCTCTCCCTATGCATCCCAGTATTCCCCCAGCCCTCCTTGCTGCCCTCTCACATTGCTTGCCCACCTTTAGGTCATCTGATATGACTACCCCCAGGTCCCTTTCCATTTTTGTTGTTGTTAGTATCTCACCCCCCATTGTGTACTCTTCCCCTGGGTTTTTGTTTCCCAGGTGCATTACCTTGCACTTCTTAGCATTGAATCTAAGCTGCCATACATTTGACCATTCCTCTGGAATGGTGGGGGATAAATAGAAATTACAAAAAAAAAAAAAAGTCTGGGACATTCCCTAACAAACCATACCCAACCAGTCATGTACATACCCCAGAACTAGCCAGTGAAACAGGTAGCATGGGCCTCTCCCTAGCAAACCAGACCCAACCAGTCATGTACAGACCATAGAACCAGCCAGTGAAAATCGTATCATAGGCCTCTCCATAGCAACCCAGACACAACCAGTCATGTACAGACCATGGAACCAGCCAGTGAAAAACATAGCATGGGCCTCTCCCTAGCAAACCAGACCCAACCAATCCTGTACAGACCACAGGACCATCCTGTGAAAAATGTAGCCTAACTTCCAACAGATCAGAGATAAGGAACATGGTACCTAGAAATTGCACAGAAAAGCTGCGAATTATTTAGCTTCATATTGTATTACTGAATGTAAAATATTATGTGTAGGACATTCTAGCCACCTGAGTGGCTAAAAGACAACCACAAGAGTGTAATTTTATGAACATAATTCCACTTCTCTAGTTCTTTAGCCTGTGCGCGAGGTTCATCTGCAATATCAATATGCCTCAACTGGAACTGTTTGTCTTTTGCTCATATTGCATACAAAAAACAATATTTTCTTATTTAAATTATGGAAAAAAATGTTTTAAAAACAATTAACGGAAACGACTCCCCCTCTTATATTGTACATTTTATCAGTTTACTTGTCACTAGCTACTTCCATTCCAGTAGCTGTTGGGGATAGAAACTGTTGCTTCAGTTTGCTTTTACCAGTAGTCCTTTGTAACCATGCTGGGCGACTCAGCTTTCGGATTGTTGAAATCTCATTTGTTCCTGAGCTCTGCATTAGCAGTTAGAACCTAATGTCACCACACCCATTTATGCCATGTATCTCTGTGCTGTCAGTAACCTGAAAAACACTCCAGAAACGCACAAATTCAATGCATTTTAAAAGATACCTGCACTGCAACTCCTATGCAGTTTTCAAAACTATCTTTGTGTGATGTATCTATTGCTTTGTAACAATGCGTGTAACTTTACACATGTTTGTACCAGTATAGCTGCTGCCTGTAATCTTCAAGTGTGTTTATGTATCTCACCCGTATGTTCATCCCTGTCCCAAACTCACTTAATTGTTGTCTCCCCCCCACCAAATGACGAGGTACCTTTGTAAACGAGTCCATGACTCAAAGGTTGTAAAACTGATCTCTCCAATAAATAAATAAAATAAAAATAAATGTGGTATTTCACACCTTGCTGCAACTTGTTGTCAGAACTCTAAACAGGCAGTTTGGCATACTGTAGTGTCTAAAGGGTGCTGACGCATCATGTTCTCATGTGCTAATGCAGCTGCCAGGGGCAGTGTGAGTTCAACAGCCCGGAGAATGGAGTCCCCTAGGATAGTTAGTGCACTAGTAGGAATAGTGAAAATAAACTAAAACAAACACCTACATTTCCAAAAGCTACAGGAAAAGAGTTGAATTTTGACAAGGAAACGACATTTACAAGATCTACTCCTTTAAGTAGAACAATGTTAAAAGTGCAGTAAGACACTTCAGGGATGTGTAATTCTAGTTATTAATTGCATTTTCCTGTTGTATGTTCTAAGGCACTAGGAAAATGCATGGTGTGTGATTATTGGCCTGTAATTACTCTTTGTCATGTCATATTGCATACATAGGCCAGGATAGTGTAAGAAAATGAGTTAGTGCCTCGCTGACTGTGATGAGTGCTCCATAAGCAGGGGCTCTCCCTATATGTGCCATCCGTCTTTCGGATGAGACGTTAAACCGAGGTCCCATCTGCCTGGATTGGTGGTAGTTCAGGTGGATGTTAAAGATCCTATGGCACTTATCGAAAAGAGTAGGGGAAATTTTTATTGGATAACAAAAACAAATATATCGAAAGAAAATAACAGACTGTACACAATACAGGAGGAAAAAACAATAAGAAGATACAAACAGCATATGTAACAATAAATCGGGGGGGGGGGGAGGAAAAACGATAAATTCACCATACCCAGTCAACATTACGCCAAAGAAAAGTACCTACGTCTTCCCCCAAGATACGGAATTGTTAGTCATAGAGAGTGTCCTGTTCTTCCTGTATATGAAAAAAAACCTCCTGCAACTGTACAATTTTGTTTTGAAGCACGCTCAAACACCTAGCCTGCCAAATATGCCATTTGAGACAGGCCAACAAAACTTTTATGCCATTTATTCCATTCTGCTGGAATCTGCCCTAACACCAAAATATCATAGGTAATTAAACCAAAAAGTGGTTCTCCCCACCAGTGTGCCAGAGCAGACCAAAAATTGTGAGTAAGGGAACATTCAAAGAATAAATGCTGCATCGTCTCATACTGTCCCTGACAAGAGTGTTCCTGGCAAACCCTGTCACTTAGGTGCTTGTGCTTATGATTGGCCCTCACGTTAAGCTTTTGATGTGCACACAACCAAACTACATCCTGCATTTTCTTTGGAATTCTGGGTTCTATCACACATCTAATAATGAAACCGTTTATACAAGTGGGAACAGAAAAAGGGGTTCCTCAAAATAACAAAAGAAACAACATAAGTGTAAAAGGATTTCCGCCATGAGAAACAAACCAGCTGAGCTCCACTTTCCACAATCTAATATATTTCAAGGTTTGCTGAACATATAAGGGAAGTTGTTTATCCGTAGGATGCCACTTACCCCGTCCCCAGGCCGTTAAAAAAGGGCAACCCCACAGGGACATACACATGCGACCCATTTCATCTTGCTGTAACAACATAGGCCTTATTGAACTATAAAAAAAAAAATTACCAAAAAATTTAACAATGGGATGTATCATACCCAGTCCACCTACATTCCAGGGTCTGTAGGTGTGCATCCTTTTCACAGGGTTCAAACGACTACCCCACAGCAGCTGAAAAAAAAGACTCAAAATTTTGGAATGCATACTAAACGGTAATGGAAAAATACGTGAAATAAACAGAAAAAGAGGAGCAATATAGGAATTTAAAAGAAACGCACGTTTTCTCCGTGTCATTTTCCAAGATTGCCATTTCTTAACCTTTTGAAATGCTCCATCATAAACCATGTTCCAGTTACCCTGTACTGACTCTGTAGAACCAAAATATATACCAAGGAGTTTCAATTTAGTGAAAACAACCGGAATATCAAAAGTACCGATACTAGGGGCCATACCTAAAGGCATTAATGAACACTTAGAAGCATTAATTTTAATTCCAGTGCTGATTTGCAAATAATTTAAAAGGACAAGGACTCGCTTTCCAGAATCAATATCAGCAATAGAGCAGATACAGTCATCCACATAAGCCAAAATTTTAGCAAAATAATAGCCATCTGAGGAAACAATAGCCAAAATATTGTCATCCATTTCAATGGAACGCAACAAAGGATCTAAACCAAAAACAAACAACAACGGGCTCAGAGGACAGGCCTGGCGCACCCCGACCTGATAAGGAACAGAGACACCCAAATGTCCATTAACCAAAGGTGTTACCCTTGCTGAGCTGTAGAAGGTTTGAATTAAAGCTAAAAAATGAATAGGGATACCATAATATGCCAAAACAGCCCAAAGATAATCATGGCGTATGGCATCAAAGGCTTTCTCCTGATCTAGGGCTAACAGATAGCCAGATAGTCTATTTTGAAGACCTTGATCTATCAATTCCCTAACATAGACTAAATTCTGGGAGATGTTTCTGTCAGGAACGGCACAAGATTGTGTGGAAATTAACAGTTTGTTGGCAAGCCTAGAGAGACGGTGATTTAAAATATTAGCCAGAATTTTATAATCTGAGGTCAACAAACTCAATGGTCTCCAATTTTGTAAGAGAGCAGGATTCCCTTTTTTATATAAAAAAATCATTACACAATTTGTCATACTAGAAGTTAGTCTTTTTTCTGCCCAAACAGTTTGAAAAACTACAAGTAACCATGGTGAGAGAATATCTATATATGTTTTATAGAATTCATTCGGCAGGCCATCTATCCCTGGTTTAGTACATGTAGACAAATGGCCTATGGCCTGACTAATTTCATATAAAGAAAAAGGGGACTCAAGTGCCTCAATTTCGAGAGTTGAAAGTGACGGAATTTCATGATGGCGTTAAAAAGGGTGAAAAAAATCAGAATTGGGCTTTTTAAAAGTCTGAATAACATAGGACTGAACTATATTCTGTAAATCTCTGGTATCATGAACTAATGACCCATCAGGAGTCTGTAAAGCAGACATACACAATTTTGGCAGTTCCTGGTCAGAAAGGTCTAATGGGTTAACCTGCTCACGAGTACCAGTAAC
The DNA here is from genome assembly GCA_016271365.2 of Neoceratodus forsteri. Classification (NCBI taxonomy): domain Eukaryota; kingdom Metazoa; phylum Chordata; order Ceratodontiformes; family Ceratodontidae; genus Neoceratodus; species Neoceratodus forsteri. Next base: position 185,633,953 of record CM028134.1, read on the forward strand.
AACGTATTTTTGTTGATATCTATACCTTCGTTCACGTGATTTGAGAAAGTCAAGCATTTTTGTTTTAATGGCTAAAAACTGTTGGCGCTGAGTACCTGATGAGGAGCATGCCTGCGACAACAACCTTAAATACTGTGCTCTATAACTCAGATATGTAAGATAGGAATTCCGGGCTTTAGTCCGAGAGACCCAAAGAAAAAGTATCTTTAGATCATTTTTTTTGCGTCTTCCCACCATTCCAGTGGACTATCATACAAAAAGGAAACATCCGACCTGACTGAAAGAAAAGAATGTATCTGCGAGGAAAGATCATCATCTTGTAATAAGGACGTATTCAGTCTCCAATAAGCACGTCCCATCAGAAGTTCTTGAAATAGCCAGTGGTCAATTTGAGAATTAAATTATCAGAAGTCTCTAATGGTAATGTTGTAACAGTAAAACAAGTGAGTCTCCCGGACAAGAACCAAAAATCTATCCGAGAAGAAATAGTCCCTTTATGAAAGGTATGCTCTGGCATCTGTTGCAATAAATCATAAACATCCATTAGATTATTACTTTTTAAGACTTGCAATAAAGCATTAGTATCACAAAACAGCTTTTGAGTTTTATGGCCCCAATCTCGAGTAGCTAAACCACAATTAAAAACGCCACCCCACAGGACCAACTTTGAAGTATGCAAATACGGAGAGATACAATTAAACAAAGCTGACCTGTTGACCTTAGCTTGAGGGGCATAGACATTAATAAGGCGGTATGCACAATGATAAACAATAATATCCAAAAGCATAGTCCTACCAGGTAGAATGTCTAACACCTGTAAAACTTGTATTGCTATATTAGAAAAAAATAATATACCTAAACCATCACACACATCTTCTTCCAGTGACCAAAAGGAAGCACCTCCTCGGCAGTCTTTTTCCGCATCCTTTATGCCTTTCAGGGAGCCCAATCTGGTATTCTGCAAGAGGATGGTAGAACCAGAATGCTCACTTAGGCTGGCAAAAGTAAGACGTCATCTTAATTAGGATTTAATACTGTTTACATTAACAGTAATAAAGGAAATGTCCTTTGTCAGAGAAGTAAAAAAGGAGAAAATCAAAGACTAGAAACAAGTAATTTCCTTTTTTTCCTCTTTTTCGGTTTGGGTTTTCCCTTAACCTCTGTATCAGGGGCAGGGTCTGGAAGTGAGGAGGCAACCGAGGAGAAATCCGAGTCCACCCCATCATCGTCTCCCTCATGATCCAGTAAGGGGGCAAAGGGATTAGAAGCTATTACTAGGTCAGGCTGGACCAGAGGAGGGGCTGCAGAACCAGTTTTGACATAGCTAGATCGAGTGGGGGGTGGGCATGCAAGGAGTCTTCTGCTCTCCCATAGGCACACTAGCCCGGGGAATATCATCCATCGATCCCCAAAATTTCAACTGCACTGCATTACGTCTGGCAGCAGGCTCATTCAATAAACCAAATGTAGCAGGAAACAGTTTCTCATTCACCTTGTCATGCCACATAGAGGAGGTATTTTTCTTCTCAGGTTCAGGCAACAAAGGTGCTGCAGGACTAGACAGTTGGGATGCAAGGCCATCGGGGGGGGGGTCAGAGGGAAGCGGCAGGCCATCTTCTTCCAACTGCCTGTCATCCATTAGGTCAGGACAGGGAACAAGGGATACAGAAGCAGAGTTGTCATTAGGCAACTGACCAGGAGGAAGTCCTGAGTCTGCAGATGGGGAAGAGAGAGCTGCACCCCCTCCATTTGGCATATTTGCATCCCATGATTTCCCATCAGGGGAGTTCACCCACCCCGCAGCTTCTAAGGCTGCAGCTACCCACGTAGCAGGGGCTTTCGTTTCTCTATCCAGCAATGGTCTAGGTGGTGTAAAAACAGGCGCATTTACTGGTAAGGAAGGGGACACACCTCCATTAGTAACCGCCTTACTGACCCTACCCCCACCGTGAGCGGTTGGTCTTCGGGGAGAGGCCCATAGGAAAAAAAAAAACACATTTGAACCTTCAGTAGCAATAGTCGAGCTACTTGCAGCAGCAGTCCCCACAGTGTCAGTAAACTGAGGCTGTAAAACAGCATTAGAAGGAACCGCAGACTCACCCCTTTCTAGCCGTGGCTTGGTAGTGGAACAAGAAAGATTGTCAGGCAACCGCTTCGCTGAAACCATAGCTGGAATGTCAGAGAAAGATGCTTGAGCAACAGGGTTACGAGACCCTTCCTGTTCTGGTACGCGGGAAACATCCGTCTGAGTCTGCTGCAGTTCAGCAAGCAAAAGGTTCCGTTGGCGGTCGAGCTCCGTAAGCCATAAACGAATGTCAGCAACAGTCAACAAGGACTCTCCCACTTCCAATGGAACCCCGCAGGACCCATCCTCAACAGGTAACTGCACATCATCCATAGAGATAGCCTGATCCATAGCCACGTCCGAAACCATCCCGATCATGTCATCCATCGGGAGCTGAGGAGGTGATCGGCTCCTCAGCCTCCCACACGTCTGGCTCTTCCAAAATCTCCCACACACTGAGGAGAAAACGCAAAGACACAGCACCCTCTGTCACACAGAGTAGGGGAATTTCCCCGGTGTCCAGGTCAAATTTCACTTATTCATTAAAAATACCACCAACAGCTTAATCTGGTTCAAGGTCAGTTGGTATTCATCTGTATCCTCCTCCCCTGGGTCGTGCCTGAAAATAAGCAGGATTTGTCTAGTGCACCTACCCGGTTAACAAAAACTAAATAAATAAATAAAAATAAATATTGGAAGGCACAGTTAGCGAGCTACTAACCCCTTTGCAACCGTCACTAAGTGATGCCAGTGTACCTTTGCAAAGCAGCAGACCACGTTTGCACGTAAGCACACTGGCATAGCCTAAGTTTTGGAGGGTGGTAAATAGCTGTTAGTGTCACACTATTTACTGTATCACAAACCTGGTCTTATGGTTGGTGCGCCCCCCACTGATGGCCCGTCCTGTATTGTTAAACCTATTCCCTGGCGTCTAGTGTTCCTCCCACCCCATGATCACCCGTCCTGTATTTTTAACAGTATTCCCTGGCATTTAGTGGCTCCCCACCCCGATTACCTGTCCTGTATGGTTAATAGTATTTCCTGGCATCTAGTGGTCCCCCCCCCGATCACCCATTGCATATTGTTAATATTCCCTGTCATCTAGTACTCCTTCCCCACACCCCATGCTCATTCCTTACTTCGGAATAATAATGCAGGCATACTTCAGAATAATAATGCAGGCATCCAAAGGCCCATCTCCCTACTGGGTAGGCAGCCAAGTAAACTTTCCCAGTGCCCCTTGGTGGCCAGCAGTAGCGACCATTCACGTCCTTAATCATCAGTACCATGCGTATATCCTGTAGTGTCAGAATCACTACCAGACTTGCTTAGCGTATAGTCCCAGTACCGATCGTCAACAGGCAGGTATGGGCATCTTCTGCCCATAACTCCAGAACTTATGGTTCGATTTGGCCTCAAAATTTGGGAAGGGCCTTAGAGCCCCCCCACCTTATGGCCACATCAGTGGTGACATGCAACACCCACCTAAAATGGGGAGTGGGGGGGGGCACTGGATGCCAGTGAATACTATTAGTAAGACAAGACGAACGATCGAGGAGTTATGTTGGGAGGTACCACTAGACACCTGGGAATACAGTTAATACAGAACGGGTGATTGGGGGGGCCACTAGACACCAGGGACTATGCAATACAACAGGGATGGGTACTGTGTTGGGAGATGCAATCAGCGTATGCTTGTGACCTGTAATGACGTTGTAATGGGATGCAAATGACCCCATAGTGCCTTACCAGTGCTGTGGGATTATGAATATGGCAGATAGCTACACAGGAGCATTCACCATTTTCTGGCCACAATTGCCTGTTTCCTTCTGCACACATAACACCCTACTGACCACATTCCTCCAGTAGCCAGCAGGTGGGTTAGGGTTTGCGGGAGCAGTCAGAATAGTGCCTGGCTTAGTTGGGATTGTATCTTGGAACCTGCCAGTCATGCTTCCTATGTGCTTTGGGCACGTTCCAATACAAGATACCAGTAGTTTGCACCAATTTGTACCTGGAGCAAATTTCTATGAGCACAAACAGGGATTTTGAGTATCCATCCCATAATCTATAGACTGTGCTTCCTGTGCACGCCTTTCTGAATGATGTCACTGCATTTGTGATCAGGCATTTAGCACACTGGGAGGTAGCATACCAAAGAGGTTGTTTAAGACAAGAGCAGGGCGTAGGATCTGCAAAAGGATGCAAAGAGAGTATAGATATCCAAATGGTTTAGTTTCTGCGTGTCTCTCTCTAAACCAAATTATAGATCGAGGAAGTACTCCCGGCCAATCAGAGCATGCTTTTCCTTTTTTTTTTTTTTTTTTAATATTATCTGTTTTTGCACCTTGGGAGCCTGGCAGGTGGCTCTGGTCCCTCCCTTGGAGGGACTCTGTCTCCAGGTCTTCATTCCCCACCCATCCTCCCCCACATACCCCACGAGTCATTGATCGAGCACCCCATCATAAGTTTTTATTGATTTTTCAAAATACATCCATCAAAAAACATACATACATATTATTAATAATTTCTGAACTTGTAGTCCCTTATTATGAATACAGCAATTTAAAAATACTGACATAGATTAATTAGATATTTAAAGTCATGCACCAATTAGTATGATTTTAAAAGACGTTCATAGTCAAGCATGCTTAGGACATTCATATTAGATAAACTTTAAAAGTGGAATTCTGTCAAAATTCGTGGAGCTGCGTTAAGGAAAGGTGACCATATTCTATAGAACAGATACAGTTTATCATTAATACTATCGCTAATGCGCTCATTGTTAGCTAATAGTGCCATGCTTTCATACCAGTCTCCTATATGAGGTACTGTAACAGATTTCCAATTCCTTAGTAACATTCTTTTAATTGTAAGCGAAGCAAGACAAAACCAAACAAATTCCTGTGAATCTAAACCACAGTGTTCTGGTAAAATGCTTAATATGTAAAGTTCAGGGGAAATGTGATGGGAGCCCTTAATATCTCGCTAACAATCTTGTGAGTTTCCCACCAGAGTCCTTTAATAGCTGGGCTGAAGGACATGAGCAATATACCTGAGTCAGACTTACCACAGTGCCAACAATTAGAATTTAATGCTAAATTCATATTAAATAACTTGAGAGGCGAATAATAAAATCCATGCAATATTCTGAATTGAATTAACCTACCTTATATCTCTTTATAACTCAGTCGTGCCTGTTTCCAGGTATTTTCCCCACTCTTGTAGGCTGATAGAAATACCAAGTTCATCCTTCCAGAATTCTTTTGCTTTTAAGGTAGGGGCTGTAGAGAAGGCAGGGGAAATTAAGACTTTGTACAAAATGCCTGTGTTTCTTTTAAGAGTCCCGAGCTTCAAGATCTGTGCCCATTCTGCATCCCCCCCCCCCCCAACAATAATCATGTGCTGGAATTAGGCTATTTAATAAATCTCTTAGCTGAAGGTATTGATAAAATTGTGATTTATGAATCTTACATTTGTTTTGTATCTCAGTGAAAGAGAGTATCCAACCAGTATTTGGGTCTGTAATATCCCTCACTCTAAGAATGCCTGCTTTTTTCCTTATAGTATTAAAAGATAGTTTTCCCACCAAAGGCCAAAAAAGGGTTGGACCATAACGGCATAAAATCTAGGGGAGCATTACCAGGATTAATAATAGCATTAACTTTTTTGAGAACCTGAATGGATAATGTTAGGCAGGGGCTGTCATTCCATGTAGCTGGCTTTTTAAGAAATAGAAAATCCACCAATGTATGTGGGGTTAACAAAGATCCTTCTAACTGAAGCCGCAGTGGTTCAGCAACAGCATGGGCTGGATTTCTGGACAAGTGAAGCAGGGTTTGTTTTAAGGCCAAAGCAGGTAATACCTTTCCCACAAGGGCAGAGCTTAACCCCCCATCTCCTTAGGGGCCCTTAGTTTATTGATTTCCAATCGTGGAGGAAGTCTATTCCATAAAAATTCTCTAAAAGGTTTCTCAAATTACCTGCTTAACAACATAGGAATGGTTTGAAAAAAGTAGAAGAGTTTGGGAGCTATAATCATTTTGACCGCATTTATTTTCCCCCATAGAGAGAGATTTAACTTCGACCATCTTGCCAAGTCAATATTAACTTCTTTCATAAAAGGAATATAGTTTAGCTCAGTAATTGAGCTGAGGTTGACAGATACATTCACACCCAAATATAAGATGGATTTCTTAATCCATTTAGTGTCCAGTATCCCCTCCAATTTGGTTTTGTTTAGAGGAGAGAGACAATTGACTAGTACTTGCGTTTTATCCCGGTTAACTACTAACTCTGACAATTGCACAATTTTATCCAAGAGATTACAGAGTGTCTTATAAGATTCAGCAGGTCTTCTTATAGTCACAAGCAGATCATCAGCAAAGGCAAGAAATTTGTGTTCGTCTTTACCCACACTAAAACCCGAAATGGATGCATCCTTATTTATGGCACATATTAAGGGTTTGATATCATTGATCGAGCACGATCAATAATAGAAACATAGACTTTGACGGCAGATAAGGACCACTTGGCACACCCAGTCTGCCCATTTCCCTTCCTGCTGGATAAGCTGCAGATTCTAGTTAACCAACAGCCTACTTCCTGCAACCCCCCCCACTACAATTGCCTTATGTTTGTCCCATGCATGTTTGAATTCCCTCACTGTTTTAGACCCAACAACCTCCCCAGGAAGGTGGTTCCATGCATCCACCACTCTCTCCATGAAAAAAAATTTCCTCACATTACCCCTGAGCCGTCCCCCCTCTATCTTTAAATTGTGCCTCCTTGTTCTTACACATCTCTTTTTCTGAAAGATGATGCCCTCCTGGACTTTGTTGATTCCGTTGAGGTACTTGAAAGTTTCTATCATGTCCCCCCGTCCCTCCGTTCATCAAGGGTATACATATTAAGCTCTCTGTCTCTCTTCATATGGTTTCTGATGCGGACCCTGCACCATTTTAGTTGCCCTCCTCTGGACTGCTTCCATCCTGTCTATGTCCTTGCGTAGATGGGGTCTCAAAACTGCACAGTATTCCAGATGGGGTCTCACCAACTGTCTGTACAGAGGGATAACCACTTCCCTTTTTCTACTTGTGATGCCCCTTCCTTCGCATCCCAGTATGCCCCTGGCTCTCTTTACTGACTTCTTCCATTGCTTACCCACCTTTAAGTCATTTGATATGACTACCCCCAGGTCCCTTTCCATTTTTGTTGTTGTTAGTACCTCCCCTGCTATTGTGTACGCTTCTCCTGGGTTTTTGTTTCCCAGGTGCATTACTTTGCACTTCTTTGCATTGAATCTAAGTTGCCATATGTCTGACCATTCCTCCAACCTTGACAACTCCCTTCTCATCCTTTCTACCACCACTTGTGTATCAACTCTGTTACAGATCTTTGTGTCATCTGCAAAGAGGCATACCTTTCCCTCCAGACCCTCTGCAATGTCACCTATAATGATGTTAAAGAGGACTGGACCCAGTACTGAGCCCTGAGGTACTCCACTAGTAACCCCCCTTTCTTCGGAATGTGTTCCATTCACTATTACCTTCTGTGTCCTGTTTTGCAGCCAGTTTGCTACCTAGGCTACCACCCTGGAACCCACTCCCAGGCTGGCTAACTTGATTATTAGTCTTTTGTGCGGGACTGTGTCAAATGCCTTGCTAAAGTCTAGGTAGGCCATATCCACAGCCCCTCCCTGGTCTATTACTTTGGTCACCCAGTCAAAGAAATCAATTAGATTTGTCTGACATGACCTTCCTGCTGTGAATCCATGCTGCTTTGGGTCCTGTGCCCCGCTGGCCTCTAGGTACTCGACAATCTTTCTTTCAGAAGTGATTCCATCATTTTCCCTACCACTGAGGTCAAACTTACAGGTCTGTAGTTTCCTGCTTCTGCCTTGCTCCCACTTTTGTGGAGAGGAATCACATCTGCCCCCCTCCAGTCCTCAGGTACCACCCCATCCTCCCATGATTTGTTAAAAAGTGTGGTCAGTGGTGTCACTAGGTCCTCCCTTAGTTATTTTAGAATTCTGGGGTGAATCCTGTCAGGCCCCATTGCTTTGTCCACCTTGAGTTTTAGGAGTTCTTTCAGGACTCTTTCTTCTGTAAAGGGACTGGTGTCAACCCCCCTACCCAGAGTGCTTCTGTTGTCTGGTTTAGGTAACTTCTCATCTTCATTTGTGAATACTGAGCAAAAGTATTCATTCAGTATCTCTGCCTTTTCACTGTCTCCCTCTGCCCACCTCCCCTTCCCTTTATTAATCTTCACTATTCCTCCCTTAACCTTTCTGTGCTCCCTACTATACCTATAAAAGGTTTTATCCCCCTTCTTAACTGAGTTGGCTGTTTTTTCCTTGGTTTGGGCCTTTGCTATTCTGACTGCCTTACCCACTTCTTTCTGCTTTAATTGATACAGTTCCCTGTCGTGCTCCTTCTGTGATTCCTTATATTTTCTGAATGCAGCCTTTTTCTCCTTAACCTTCCCTGCCACCTCTTTTGAGAAACATAGTGGTTTTTTACTCCGCTTTGTTTTCTTTATTTGTCCCACACAAAGGCTTGTTGTCTCTGTGATAGCAGTTTTGATTTTTCTCCATTGTTCTTCCACTTCTCCATTTTGGCCATTTGGTAGTGCATTCCTCAGGTATTCACCCATTTTGCCAAAGTCGGCCCTTCTAAAGTCCAGTATCCTTGTTTTTGTATGGCTCATCTCCATGGTTGTGCTTACTGTGAAGCACACTGTGCAGTGGTCACTTGTTCTCAGATGTCTACTGACTTCTAAATTTGTGATCCTCTCTCCATTTGAGAGTACCAGGTCTAATATTGCTCCCTCCCGAGTGGGTTCCAACACTAGCTGTCTTAAGGCCTGCCCCCAGCAGGGCATTGAGAATGACCCTGCTCTTGGATGTGGCAGCAGTACATGTCATCCAGTTAACATCTGGCATTTTCAGGTCCTCCATCAACAGTATCTCCCCTTTTTTCAGCCATTTTGAGAATGTCCTCTATCATTTTCTTGTCCGTTTCCTCCCCTTGAGACAGGGGTCTGTATACAACCCCTCTGCAGATTGTGATGCCATTCCCTGTCTCCAAGGTGACCCAGAGTGCCTCTTGTCCTCCCACTTTACTTTTTAGTTCTGTAGCTTTGATCCCTTCCCTTATGTATAGAGCTACTCTACCTCCTCTTTTACCCTCCCTGTCCCTTCTGTAGACTGTGTACCCTGGTATGTTGACATCCCAGTCATGGTTCTCCGTGTACCATGTTTCCGTGACTGCCACAATATCCAATTTTTCATCTTCCATCAGGGCTACTAGCTCAGGAAGCTTGTTTCCAAGACTACAGGCATTGGTACTCATTGCCCTCCATTTAATGTTGGCTTTATCCTTTTCCCCATCCCTGCTCTTATTGCCCTTGTCTATTTTTCCATTTACCCCTGTTCTGCCCTCTGTTGAGCTCTGTACCTCAGTGTTTACCTTACTACCTGCCATGTTTTGTGGGGGGAGGCTTGAAATTTCCTGCCTCTTATCAGCACCTCCCCCTTGGCTAGTTTAAAAGCTTGCCAAGGAAGCATTTAAACCTGTCACTTAAGAGCTTGGTCCCCTTTGTGGACAGATGCAGACCATCATGCCAATACAGACCTTCATCTCTCTAGGTGTATCCCCAGTCCCCAATGAAGCCAAAGCCCTGTGCTCTGCACCAATTTTGCAACCATTCATTAAACTGCATGGTGTGCAGTACCCTAGCCTCAAATCCTTGTGTGGTGACAAGGCTTCACCAGACCAAAAGATATCTTGCAAACAGACTTCCACATCTGACCAATAATATATTAATACCGCCACCAAGACCACTTTTATGGTTGTGAGAGTGGTCTCGCTTACTACTGTAGGGTATCAGAACCACTCAGCTTTGGCTCGCAGTTGTCATACCCTAAGAATGTGTGTGAGACCACTCTTTCATCTGTAAGAGTGGTCTCGGTGGCAGGAATAGCATACACACTCTAAAGTCTTAAACCATCTGCAAGGCAACATGGGACTATTGAAATCCTTTTGTGAGGCAGGTTGGCAAGCTGCACATCAAATGGTCAGATGTGGAAGTCTGTTTGCAAGATATCTTTTGGTCTGGCGAAGCCTTGTCAGCCTTCTCACCACACAAGGATTTGCATACCCATGGTGCCTTGCATTGGTTTGATTTTTTTTCCAGTGTATGCATGGTTGGAAACCAAGTAAATCATAAGAGACATACAGAGACCAAATTATCTAGCTGGCTTGTTGGCACAACAGTGGAGCTACTGCTCGTGATGCTAGTGATCCGATTTTGGAAGTGATGTAGGGTTGCTGGGGGCTAGCCAAGGGAGAGAGGACTGAGTATCCCAGGGACAGCTCTTCTCCCTCAGGGTGGAGGGAGTCTGTATCTCACTGCGAGACTGCCTCTTAGGGAGTCCACGTGGTGGCACATCAGAAGGGGAAGGGGCTGCTGACAGTTGCGGGCACGCATGCATGCCACCATGTGCATGCACGTCATTTCAGGCTGCTGCCTGGAGAGAAAAAATAAAGGAAAATGTCCCGGCCCAAGCTGGTACTCCCCCACAGGGAACTCATGACCATATTATCCAGCTCCAGAGATGTACTCCTAGGAGTCCCTCAAGGATCAATTCTAGGGCTCCTGCTTTTCAGCCTCTTTGTAAATGACCTACTCACAGCCTGTGACACCAAACTTATTCTGTATGCGGACGATGCCGTGCTGCTGAGCAGCAGCACCTCTCAGGTTGCCCTACAAACAGAACTACAGAACTCTCTCAGTAAACTCGAGGACTGGTTCAGTAGGCAAAAGCTGCTACTAAATTACAAGAAAACCAAGGCCATGCTATAATCCAGCCCCTACAACAAACACAAGCATGCTCCTCTCGTAATCACCAACAAGGCTGGTGAGCAGATTGAGCAGGTGCACTTGTTCAAGTACCTTGGAGTCACCATTGATGACTCTGTCACTTATACGCACCACGTAGACTCCCTTGTCAAAGTGGTAAACACAAAGATCGGGTCTTCTATAGGCATAAGAAATCCTCATCCGAAGCACTCTGATCTCAGTCTCCAGCTCCATACTTTCCACGATAGACTACGGGCTGGTGGTCTATGGAGCTGCTACTGATACAGTGCCTGAAGGGTCCAATTGCACTCAGTAAGGCATGCTGCCTTACCTCTGTGTGCAGATCACTACACCTCATACTTGCACCCTGTATGAGCCGTACAAACTGGCTTAACCTAAAAGGCAGGATCAAATACCAAACTTGCCTCCTGGGAAAGAAGGCACTCCTCGGAAAAACCCCACCCTGTATAGGAAACCTGCTCGAGGCTTCTCTCTCAACACACATCACCAGACGGAGGAAGAATGGAGCACTGTCCATACCATTCCGCCGAACCTCACTAGGGCGGCGTGCTTTCTCCTATCGGGCCCCCCCTGTGTAAATGAACTCCCGATGAAATTACAAACAAACAGCCTGTCTCAATTCAAAGTAGGCCTCAAACAGCACCTAATGTTCAACTCAAAATGCACCTGCTTCTCAGGCCCCACTTGATAGACAGGCCTACCCCCAAGGTAACACCCAGCAGGGCTACCTAGAGAACCCTGCCTCCATTCCAGCCTAGCCAAGGGCTTAAGTAAGCTATCAGTCCTCTTTAAACGCACTTGGTACTGCCCTCCCACCCCCACCCCCACACACACCATACTCGACAAAGCCCTCTGGAGCTGCTCCTCCATCACAGCCCCCCCACCACCACCGTTTCACTATCCCCCACCTCTCGCTCTCTCGGTTGGTTTAAAACCCAATCCCCTTGTTTCACTGTCACCCAGCTCTCGCCATCTGGGATAGCGTTAAACTCTATGCAGTTACTCTGCCATAGTCTGTCAACGGATTTGGAGGTTTCCATGGGTGTGCTACCTAGGGCAACCGATTAGAAATAGCTTAGTATTCAATTACAACTGCTCAGTTTTTTTTTTTTTCTCCTATTTGTCTAATTGTCATGTAATCGCTCTTTAATGCCTAATGATCAGGCTTCTGTAATCACTGAATATGTGTATTGTCTTATTGTCCACCCTGATGTGGAACCTTTGTAAAAGCGCTCACGCTCACAGGTCTGTCCGAAATACTAATTAAACAATTAAAATTAAACAATCACGGCAGACCACTTACCACCATGTATAGTCTTGGGTAAGTGATGGATAACCAGTAATTCCACGAGAGGATCAGTGACTGTTCGGGGGAGGGCTGCTGAAGGGACCAGGGGACGGAGAAGCAGAAACGAAGGATGGAGGGGGGGCAAGCTATTTGGTTACAGTCTGTATCTTATTTGCATCAACATCAGCCTCCCTCGGGTGGTTTCCAGTGAACCCGCTTTGATTTGATTTGATTTGATGGCATAGACAGCCTGATGCACTGAATAAGGGGCAAGAGTCTGAAGTGACTTCAGGCAGACTTGCAACAGGTCCAGAGAAACCAGCTTACTCCGAACCTGTTCAGTAGCTTGTCCGAGCTTACAGAAGTAACGGTGTGAACATAAAGCTATTGGGATAAACTACATTGCTGTGCTCTGCCTGAAGAGGGGCAACTACAGATTGAGACATTTTTATGTAAGAACCTTTTAGTTTCTTTATGGAGAGAATTGATGATGATGGGATGTGTCGCTGAAAATCTAAAATGCATTGTGTCGCATTCCACCTCATCCAAAGCCCTTAATCAGCTTATGGGAAACTGTGTGTGTGTGTTTGTTTTGCACATTACTGGCATTGCAGAATGCCCAGGCTTGCAGAAAATAGTGCTGCATGGATCCCACTGTGGCACACTCCTGTGTTATGAAAATATTGGATAAACAAAAACAGCTGTGTGCTTCCTCATACAGCAGTCCTCCTCCCCCAAGGGAAACATGGAGTTTGAGCAGAGTGGGACCAAATTATTATATAGTTTCCAAGGTGCCATTCCTGTTCATAGGGAACCAAGGACTTTGTTTTTCTTCTTTTTTCCTTTGTATAATCTTTTTGTTTGCTTTCTAAGACCAGCTTAAAAACAAACCTAGATGGCATGTACAACAGGGATGATATTGAATTACAACAGCAACAGGAGATTATGCAGTTCTGCCTGTTGGAGCAGAAGACCAGCCAGAGGCAGATGTGGACGTGAAACACTTTCTTACTTAGGACAGTAAACGGTGAGTAAGGGGGGGAGGGGTGCTGGAGTGTGGTTGATAGTGGCACCACATCAGATATGCTATATGCATATGGGGGGAAGGGGTTACATCCTTCTGATTTGGTTGTATATAATTATTGGTTTTGATTTTATGCTTGTGTAAATAGTTAATGGAGAGGGGGAACTGCCCTCTTCACAAGATAGCATTGCCGCATGGCAGCACTTTAGAAGTTTGCCTCCCCCCCCCAATCCATTCCGCTCCTCTAGCAGCGAAATACCACCATGCCATCTAGGCGCACATCTTTGGGATTTATACTCATGAGAGTAAAGTGAGGTTTTGTTTTCCCTTTTTTCTTCTCCCCCCTGTCAGTCTGCCCTCAGGAGATGATCTCCCCCTGCCCTGGTATTACTAACCTACAGTACCTCTGTTGCTCCCCCATGGTTTGCCTCCTGTAGCATTTTCTTCAGGGTGTGGCATCCCCCCCACCTCTGAGAGTCAGGATACTGTGTCAGGAGGCAGGCATCACAAGAGTACCATGCCGACATGGTGACGGGAGGGATTTCGTCATGGCATGATTACTGGCTCTTGCCAGTGATGCCCTTGTTGGTCCCTCCAACCTCGCCTGAAGTCGTATGGCATGTCTGGTGGCCTCACGCACTGTGGCATCTCAGCGCGAGCATCCCTGCACACCCCTTGCAAGGGAGCAGGCTTCACAGGCCACCTTGAGTGTATACCACAACAGTGGGAAACGATGCCCTCCCCTCCTTCCCTGGGCTGGGATGTGATGTGATGTGCTGCTCTTGGCAACACTTAATCCAATCCAGATGCTGCATGCCCACAAATGGAGTCTGCTCTCTAACCCCAATCACTGGCAGAGAAGCAAAGCATACTTCTGCTGGGTCAACATGTGGCCCCTTTGGTTTTCCTTTAATAGATAATGACAGTTTTTATAAAACGGGCTTCTGAAAACTTCAGAATCCTAGAAACTTAATAGGTCCAAACACACCACCTGACCATTCATTAATCTCGGAAATACGAACAGTTTGTGACTTGCTTGTTGTAATCTGCCTAGCAATAGCATAACTAAATGAAAATAAAACCTTTCTCATTTAAAATAAAAACTTTTCTACTTTTTATTTTTTTAATTTAAACTTTATTAAATTTATAATAACCAACAACCATAACCATAAAAATAAAACAAGCAGTGAGAAGTGTCATAAAAGCTTGAACATTAGATACAGTCAACCCCCCCATTGGATTAACTAAAACTCCACCCTCTCTGACCCCTTGTAGCTCCCCACCTCTTCTCCCCCCACAGATATCCTCAACCCACCCCCTTACTCCCAGAGCACACCGACCTACGAGTTACCAGAAATGGAGAAAGGGGTAGTCCAGGACCTTTCGGGGCTTAGACTCCACATAAAGAGGCCTTCATCCCACCTGCTCAATGAGGGAGTTTTAAAATAGATAAGAGAGTATAAAGCTGCTCCCATCTGTTCTGGAAGAGATCAGGGCATTGATGAAGTCGGCAATCTGCTTCTCAACTGCCAGTGCTTGCATCATTTCTCCGTACCATTTCCGAAATGATGGGGTATACTCAGCATGCCAGTGATGAAGGATGATAACCTTTGCCACTGAAGTGATCAAGGCCATATGAACTTTGCGGTTCCCAAACAAGGAAGTTGGGAAGTTCCCAATCAAACAGATCTCAGGAGTAAAGGCATCTTCCAGACCCAATAAAGGGTCCAGTGAAGCCTTAATTTTAGACCAGAAAGGGGCCACCTAAGGACATTCCCATAACATATAATATAGATGTCCTTCCGCTATCCCGCATCGAGTACATAGTGATGTACCCGAACGTCCCATCTTATATAACTTAGAGGGAATGTAGTAGAGGTTATGCAATATCCAGAATTGAGTCCATCGATAGCGATCCTTTTTAATAAACTTATACAGGTTACACCAGATGCGTTCCCACTGACTGGTGTCTGGCTGCTGTTGAAATATCTGTTGCCAGTAAAAACTGACACAAGAAGGGGCTTCAGGATCCAGGGCCTGTAAACATGCATAAAGCCAGGCTATAGAAAGGGGCTGGAGCACCAATGCAGATGGCTGGGAGTGAGGCACCTGTCTCTGTCTGGACCCAGGGGGTGCGGGCCGAGGATCGAGGAGAGGGCTGCAGCCAGTTGCCAGTATTTAAATATATGAAACGTGGGAATGGAAAATATTTCTTGCAGCCTGTGGTGGGCGCAAATCTTCCCATCTTCAGTAATGGAGGAAGACTGCTACAGTTCCAAGCTGGGGGCAGAATGCAATCGGTATCAGACGACCCTCAGTTATAATATTGGGATTCACCAGGACAGGTTGGGAAAGGGAATGGGACCGGTCCTCCTTGAGAAAAATGTTCCAGTTGCATTCTAACCTTAATAGACCATGAGATGGGGGAGTATTCAAAGAAGCTGGAAGGTTGGTTAACCTGGTATATAGAAGGCTAGCACAGGATACGCCTGCTTTCCGGCACAACTCTGCTTCGATATGAAGCCAAAGTGGAAAATAACTCCTGCTATTTGGAGCAGAACCTCAGCGCAGGAATTGGCAGTGTGAAGAGTCAAGTAGCAGAGATAGAAATGGGGACGGCATAATCCCCCCTTCTCACGTGGGGCAGTAAGCCTATGATATGCATGAGAAACCACCCCCTCATTCCAGCGGAATCAATTCAGTGAACTGTGCAAGTAGTGAACCAGACCTTAGGAAGATGCATCCCCCAGCATACTCATTGGGTATAGTAGCCGGGGTAGGATGTTCATCTTAAGGGTATTGAAACAGCCCCAGAATGTCATGGGGAGGGAGGGAGGACCATGTAGTTAAATCAGCTTTAATACTCTGAAGAAGGGGCGGGAGGTTAAGTGGAACTAAGTCTGGGAGATGACTGGGAAGATTCCCAAATATTTAAGAGCCTTAGATTCCTAGGATGAGCCCAGCTCTAGGATATCTTGCTTTAGGACGTAGGCATTGAGTGGCATGACTTGAGTTTTTTAGAGGTTCAACCTGTAACCCGCTAGTTTAGAGAAGACCTCAATCTCAGCTATTGCAGCTGGGATGTAGGAAACCAGATCAGAGACATGAAGAAGCAGGTCATCCCCGTAGGTAGAGAGTTTGAATGTCTGATCCCCTACTGGGATACCATGGATGGTAGGGGAAGTTTGTAAACGTCGAAGGAGGGGCTCTGAGTAAAGGTTAAGCAAGATGGGGAAAGGGGACAGCCCTGTCGTGTGCCCCTTTCCAAAGGGAAGGTGGCAGAAGCGAGTCCATTGCAACAAATTCTTGCTGAAAGGCTGGTATATAACAGTCGTAACCAGGTATTAAAATTATGGGGAATGCCAGACTTTTGTAAAAAGGAAGGGCCAGGACACCTGATCAAAAGCCTTCTCTGCATTCAGAGAGACCAGGGCACTGGGGTCCTGTTCACTCTGGACGCAGAGATGAGGTGGTGCAATTTCCTCACATGATCGCTGGAGTGGCGCCCTTCCATAAAGCCCACCTGTACTGGTGAAATAAGTATGTCCCAGACAGATTTCAGTCTATTGGCCATTATTTTGGCCAGAATCTTGGCATCTGAATTCAGAAGTGAGATAGGCCAATAGCTAGCCGGCAGGAGCTCATCTTTACCCGGCTTATGGAGGAGGGTTATCCAGGCCTGGGTAAAAGAGAAATCCTGAAGGCCATCCTTCAGGAAAGAACTGAAGAGCTGGGTGAGGAAGGGTGCTAGGTCCTCCAATAAGACCTTATAAAAGATGTTACAGAAGCCGTCCGGACCGGGTGCTTTGTCAGAGGGGAGTTGCTTGATGACTGCCTGAACCTCTTCTAATTGGATAGGCTTTCCCAGAAATTCTTGTTGTGATGGAAACGGGGGAGAGGGACTTGATTCAAATATTCGCAGATTGCTCTGCGTTCCTCTGGGGTGATAACTGGTGCCTCATAAAGGCTTCTGTAGAAGCCCCCAAAAGCCTCCACTATGTCCCTAGGCCGAGTGAGCATTATAACGCCTGGTTCTGGCCTAAGGCATGGGACCGCCCTCAGTTCGTCCTGTTCTGTCAGCCTCCATGCCAGGAGTTTGCTGTTCCCTTTCCCCGGTCTCCAGGTATTGGGACTTAGTTCGCAGAAGAGCTAATTCAGCCTTTTCAGCCATCAGTTCTGAGTATTTAACATGGGTAGACTCAAGTCGCTGCCAGACTGTGGGTGAGGAAGCAGCCTGTAGGTCCCGCTCCAAGCACTGTACTTCTGCCAACAGCTGGTCCACCTGCTGAGTACGGAGTTTCTGATGCTCAGAAGCCAATTTGATACATTTACCTCGCATGGTGGCTTTAATGGCTCCCCACAACCAGTCTAGTCTGGAGACTGAGCCCTTATTATCTGAAAGGGTCGAATGAAAGAAGTCCCGTATGTTCTGAGATAAGTTGTTTTCTTGAAGAAGCTGAGTGTTCAGATGCCAGATCCCATCTCTCTCTTCTCACCTCCTTGTAAGGATTAGATTAGCTCAACTGGGGCGTGGTCTGATAATACCATTGGAAGAATCTCCGAGGAGACCAAGCCACCCAGAGTACTTCCACTCATCAGGAAGTAGTCTAGCCTAGAAGACGTGCAATGTGCAGGTGAGAAAAAAGTATATTGCCGATCCCGGGGGTGTAGTACCCTCCATGGGTCTAGCAGACCTAGGTGGTCTAACAAGTCTCTGAGACCCCATTGACCAGGAGACAGACCCCGCCTAACAGAACCTGATCTGTCCAAGTCAGCCTGATAAACAAGATTCCAATCCTCTCCCAGAATGACCGGTAATCGAGGGAAGGATGCAAGATGGAACTCAAGGGTGGAAAACAAGGAGGGCGAGTCGATATTGGGGCCACAGACTGACTCCAAAACAACCTCCCTAATACCTTAGCAACCATTCAGTAAAATGTAGCGACCTTTAGGATCCCAACATTCACGGATAACCTGGAATTGAGCACCTCTGGAAACAAGGATAGCCACCCCACCCATAGCAGAATGAACCCCTGCCCCCAAAACCTGTGCCACCCACTGTCTGTGCAGACAGGTCAACTCCTCCCTCTTCAGGTGAGTAACATTTCTACTTTTTAAACACACAGACCCACAACAAGGCATAGGTTTTTTCATCATAAAGTTTGCACTTCCAGGGTTTATTCAAAGGCACACTGCCTTTGTTACCAAACTCACATACCTTACCTAGCAACAACTGAACTAAATAAAAATGAAACCCTTTTCCATTAACAAAAACAAATGCATTTTTCCATTTTAGGAGCACAATAACCCACTCCAGGGCATGGTTTTCTTGAGAATTAATGGATTTCCGGTGTGTGTTGAATGTCACTTGGCTGTTGGCCTTGTGCCTTCCTGTTCACCCAGAGGCATGCATTAATTCCCTAGAAACGCACACCCTGTTGCATGTTATTGCATATTTAGTACAGAGATTTGGCACCAAAACCCATTAAGGCTGTGACCCCAGGGATGGAATTAAAACCTGGTTGTCATGAGTGGTAGAAGACAGGACAATGTTTTGTAGAGGGACACTTCTGCCCTGTGTTCTTTTGGAGTCAGGATTTCTTGGTTAGTTGTTTGTTTAGTTTTTGTCAGACATCCGGTGCATGGTCTTATTTTAATCAGAAAGACAACTAACTTTGTGGTTGAGGTGGCTTTTTATTTGGAAAGGAACTCTTGACAGTGGTGCAGCCCTGAACTACCCTGGGGACAGCCTGCCTGCCTGCCTGCGGGAGACCAGACAGCATGAAAGACCAAATGAAAGAAAAAGGAGTCCTCAGCAGATTAATTCTTGATTTCCCTAGAGCTCATCTTTAATTCTTTTTATATTTAAAGGTTTGTTGTTTTCCCATCATGAACAAACAGAACTATGTCAGCTCCAAAATTAGTAGTAGCCACAGTATATGGTAGCTTAAATACAGAATCCAGTAATGTTCAAGTACAATATTTCCTCAATGTTCTCACAGGAAAAAACTGAATAACTAATTTCACAGAGCGGGCTATGGTCAACCCAAGTCTTTCCTTTTTTTTTTTTTTTTTTTGGTAAACTTGGTGTACCTTATTGATGTTTAAAACTGGCATACATACACATCACATATGTCATACATATTTGAGGTATTAAAACTGCAACACTGCCGGCCCAGTGATGCTGAGACTCATTTCACAACCTCCTAACCTCATGCTGTGCAGGCAACCCGGGTTCGGGAGCGGACTTGGGCCACCGGAGGTCAGAAGGGAGGAGAGGATTGAGTGTCTGGAGGACTGCTGTCCTCTCCTGGGAGGGAGAGTTGGGATTTCCCGCTACGTAGTGGCTCCCAGTGGAGACTGGAAGCACTACACCAGCAGGGGACATACATTGGGGATAGGTGTCGACGGACATCTGCGAGCGGGTGTGGGAGTGCGCCCGCTGTACACTGACGTCACTGCATGACCGCGCCTCAGGGAGGGGCCGAACAAGGAAAAAAACCCTGACTGTGAGAGGATGAGGGTACCATGAGGGACTGGCCCACACACCCACCCACCACCGGACCCAGCCCAACCGGCTCTCCCCGGTCTCTCCACTCCCGAGCCTCGGGCACGGAGAGCCGGGGGGAGGGGGGCATTTGAGAGCTTCGTGGAGTGGAGGACCTAGCACCTGATTTCCTGGTCAGCAGGGCCTCAGGCAGGGTGGTATGGAGCTAGCTGAGGATGGACGCCTGAGAGAGATCACACAGCCTGGCGCCCGGAGGGAAAAAGAGTTGACAAAAAAAAACCGCAACACAGTTATAGAACAGTACAAACAGTAACAATAACTGACATCCTAAACACATAACAGGAAAACCTAAAACAAAGTAGTAAACTGACATTTATTTATTTTATTTATTGAATTTTGTTGACCGGGTAGGCCCACTGAGACAGAAGTCCCTCTTTCTGGGGCGACCCGGGATTAATTACGTGGAAACATAACAGAGAAGCACACAAAGTCAGATGAGCAGTACAAGCCGTAACAATAACAATGAAATTGAGGGGTTACAGAGTTGGCAACATTGGTGTAAACACAATGAAGTACGACCACACAGACTGTCTAGATTTAAGAGTAGCAGACTCAAAAACAGGAAGACACATGTCAATGAATACAAGTACAGAGGCTGAACTCGAGGAGAAGGGTCGAGTCCTTTTTTAAAGCCACCAAGCGAGGAGCAGTCTTGAAGGGGTTGGGTAGCATTAATTTGTCACTTTAGTTGATTCGTACCATCTATTACTCAGATCAGATCTAATGACTATAGACATTTGGAAATAATGTTGAGAAAAAAATGGAATTAATAAAGCTCTTAGAGTGGTTGCTCTGTCTAGTGTAACAGCTTACATCTTGATCAGGCCGGCCCCCCATTTGTATCCTGTGGTAACTCAAGAAGAACCTGTAGTCTCTCCCATCTGGAAGTAAAGGTTTTATATCTGTGGTGCATGCTAGCCAGCATCTTTTTCATCCTTAGCACCTCAAAGGTGGTTGTTAGCCATTCTTTATAACTTAGGATCTGATCATCCAGCAAGTGTCTGGCAATTAACCGTCTGGCTGTGGCAGCAGTGAGGGCCATTTGGTATCTTTGCTGGCTTAATAGTTTCTCATAGTCCAAGGCTGAGGAGGCATACCATGGGCTCGAATGCATACTGGAGTCCCAGCAAAGGATCTAGTCTAGCTTTTATTTCACGCCACAAGGGCACAGTTGGAAAGGTCCCAAAATATATGCGTGAGTGTTCCCCTGTGAGTTTTACACTTATTTTTTTTACCTGTATATTTATTGTTTCAAGTAAACGAACAGAATCAGGATACAAGTATTGATCTGACAGGGTAAACGTATACAATACAATGAGGGTGCCATTCCTCTTAAAGGAAAGCTGTTTATTTAGGTCTCCTGCCCTGCAAATCTTATCCTCTGGTTAGTTTTTGAGAAAAGTGCCTTTTTGCTGTCCAGGAAGTACTTAATTTAAGAACAAAAGTCCACTACCCGGGGCGGCGGATTATCGCGTTCAT
This sequence comes from Neoceratodus forsteri, assembly GCA_016271365.2. Lineage (NCBI taxonomy): Eukaryota > Metazoa > Chordata > Ceratodontiformes > Ceratodontidae > Neoceratodus > Neoceratodus forsteri. The sequence continues at coordinate 185,655,260 of CM028134.1, forward strand.
TAACTGTAAGCAGCGGCGCTGTACCCCGCGCTTCAGTGCATTTGTATTAAGCACGGGTAGTGCTGCACCTTACAGTTAATGGAGCCGCCCTATAGTCCACCATACTCCGGTAGCAGACTTTGTTCTTAAATTACTTTCCTGGACTCAAAAAGGCGCTTTAAAAAAGATTAACTGGAGGGTAAAGTTTGCAGGGGGCAGGAGCCCCTGCAAATGACAGCTTTCCTTTAATACTCTCAAATTATCTATCTAATGGTTTGAGATATGTCACTGGGAGGGAAAACGGTTAAAATACAGAGTCAAATAAATTGCCAAACTGCTGTGAAATGAGTCCATGAGCTGCATGGTATAGTCCATTCAAAGTCTATTCACAAATGTGTGGTAGTTTATTCTCTTCCTCCAAGGAGGACAAGAGAAATTCACCACACATTTAAAGAATGTGCTCAACATGTGCAAATCCATTATAGATAGCGCATCCCAAAACTAATGTGGCACTGACAGATATAAAATGATCGATTATATGTAGTGCAGAACAGTATTAGGCACCAAGACCACTGTAAACCATGATTTTATATTAAAATAGGAACAGCATTCTAGCAAGAAACAGACTTTGACGGCAAGATAAGGACCGCTTGGTCCACCTTGGTCCACCATTTCCCTACCTACAGGATAAGCTGCAGATCCTAGTTAACCAACAGCCTATTTCTTCTTACCCCCCCACAAGAATTGCCTTATGTTTATCCCATGTATTCTTGAATTCTCACACAGTTTTAGACCCTAAATCTCCTCAGGAAGGCTGTTCCATGCGTCCACCACCCTCTCTGTGAAAAAATACTTCTCACATTGCCCTGAACCGCCTCATCTCTATCTTTAAATTGTGCCCCTTGTTCTTGCACATCTCTTTTATGAAAGATGCTACCCTCTTGGACTTTGTTGATTCCACTGAGGTACTTAAAAGTTTCTATCATGTCCCTCCTTTCCTCAAGGGTATACATATTAAGATCCTTTAGTCTTTCTCCTCGTATGGCTTCTCTTGCAGACCCTGCACCATTTTAGTTGCCCTCCTCTGGACTGCCTCTGTCCTGTCTATGTCCTTGCGGATAGCGGAGCAAGGTGTGGCTATGAATAAATGCCAGACTAAGAAGAACTTTGACACAGTTATAGTTCTCAGTCAAATAAGTAGGTCAACAGGACCACAACGAGGAATACGATCCAACTTGAGTGGGTGTTTTGTTGCCCCAGTCTTTCAAAGAAAAAGAAAGGTGAGAAATACAGTCTCACCTGAGGACAGCGGCACCCACCCTAACTGCACAAATAGAAACATAACAGTCAGCCTTCAAGAATCCCCTTCCTCGGATGAAGGATCCTCACGGTCAGCCGCTCAAGGTCTCAAAGGTGCATATCTCTGAGACCATTTCAAGGCATCGGTCGGGTTGGAAAAAAAGGAAAATCTTATCTTGATGAGCAATCTGGAGACGAGCTGGGAAAACCATGCCGTGCGATATACCGGCCTCCATCAACAAGGCTCTGGCACTGTCAGATTCCTTCCTCTTCTGCAGCGTTGCGAAGCTGATGTTAGGGTAAAGCCTGATTTGATGCCCATCCTGCAGAAGCACTCCTTTTTGCCTTGCTAATGCCAACAAATAGTCACAGGTGCCCACTCCATCTGTAACTGCAACCACTGTATGCCGTGCTTCTGGGTTATCAGGCCTGCTTCGTGATGTGACTCGGTATACTTTTTGGAGACATTGAACCCTGGGAGCAACCTCCTCACCTAGTTGTTGTATATGCCAGTCCTGGAGGAATAACAAAAGGTGATCGCCCTCACAGCTTTCCGGGAGGCCAAGAACTCCGATATTATTAGCCCTTACTTGGTTTTCTAGCTTTTCAAAATGCGATTTCAGATGTTTGTTCTCCTTAATAATTGTAGATCTTACTTTGAGAGGGCTCTTGCCGTAGGTAGTAACCTAGAGGACTGCTCCCTCTGGCGTCAGGACCACACAGAAACTTTAGCTAGCAATGTCTGGTGGGGGACTGCCCACCTGATGTCACATGACGGATGTCAGCATGACACTATATAGTGGGTGGTCCCCATGCCTACCTTCCAGTTCTTTCCCACTGTCGACCTGTGTACGTCGGACCTCGCAGAGATCATCGCTACAGTTCGACCGCCATTTTTCGGATGAGTATCCATTTTTTCTGTACTTTCAGTCAATTCTTGGTTTTTGCATGTCTTCTCCATTGTCCGTCGAGTTGCATAAAAGCAAGTGCGATTCTTGCTGCACGCAGCTCCTGCACAAGGACTATCATTCTCTTTGCCTCTTCTGCTTGGGCCCGGAGCACAACACTGAGGACTGTGAGGCCTGCCAAGGATTCAACCAGGCCATCTGGAAGCGCCGCCAGCAGGCCCTTGAAGCCCATATCCTAAAGAAGAAGATGGCATCCATGGAAAAAGAGCTGCAGAAGTTGGGAAGCACTTCTTCCTCTCCCACTGACAACCACAAACACAAGAAGGGGGACAAAGAGAAGCATTGGGACTAGGATCGGTTCCCCTGTTACCCACGGCCACCCTCTGGCCCCTTGGGTGAGCTGCAGCACTCTTCCTTTGGGAAGATCGCTGCTGCAACCAAGTCTGCTCCACCTTCCCAGGAGCAGCCCTTGGTCCTCCTGCTGCCAAAGTTTACGATGGCTGCGGGCGCCTCGGCAGAGTCCAAGGCTTCCGCCACCCTTAGGCCCATCTCCACCACCGGGTCTGAGCAGGCTGGCAGGGCCTATAAGCCGCTTGTCTGGCCCTCTGATGAATGTCCGGCCTGGGCTGAAAAGTTGGGCTCCAGGGACTCTAGTGCCTGCAAGGCCAAGGCCGATAAGTCAGTCATCGGACCCTCCAACAACTGTCTGGCCGTTCCGCTCCTTTCGGGCTCCAGCACGAGCCCAGATGATGTCCAGCCAGACAGAAGCCAGCTGCCTGTCTCTGGGCAGCATTCTCTGGTGAGTTCCACCCATGGAGATACCCCCTCTTCTCTCTTTGTGGAATGCCCTTCGCCCTCCCCAGATCAGTGGGAGCCAGAGGATGGTGGTCGTTCGGGGTGTCACTGTTTCTGGATCAACCCTGGACCTGACGTTGGAGCTTCCGGGCACCCCACAGGACCCTTCCCCACTGTTTTTTCCGGCGGGACCGTCAACACCGCCACAGGACTTGTCTCCCGTCAGCCCCGTACCTGACTCTGCTCCTTTGGGTCCATTTGGGCAGATATTTAGATCTCAGGGTCCCACGTCGGCCCCCACAGCTCTTCCATGGGGTCCTTCGTCGGGCTACCCTCTACTCGGCTACCCAACCTCTCATTATGTCTCTGGGTACCCTCTGCCAGGCTACTCAGTGTCGGGATATGTGCCTTCATTCCCTTTGCCGGGTTACCCATTGCACGGGTACCACACGTCGGGATACCTGATGACTGGGTACCCTTCGGGGTTCTAGCCAGTCTATCAACCTCATCTGCCCCCTCTGCCTTCTCCTCAGTTCTAGGCGGACTTTCGGGCCATCCTCCAGTCCTGGGGGTCCGAGACTAAATCTCAGCTTGTCTCGGAGCTGGACAGCCGGTACCTGGTAAGATCATTTTTCCAGTCCACCCGGATCAGACTCCTAGGTCTGTTTCCCAGTTGACATCGAGCCTGATGAAAGGTCCTTCGATGGCCCTGACAACAGACAGTATTCCTCCTAGAACTCAGGAGGTCGCTTGTCCAGACATCAGACCTTCAGATTCTTTTGACTCAGAATACGAGTCCGGGTCTTCTCCGCAGCTTCAGGGTTTGAGACTTCCCCCTCCAGAGGAGCCCAAGTCGAAGGAATCCCCCAAATCATCTCCAGAGGACCCTTCGTTTGTGGATGTCTATGAATGGAAGACTGATGCGCAGGATACCAAACGTCAGAATCTTGCTGAACACCTGGACATCCAGGAGACATCACCTGTCTTCACACCTTCATGGCTAGAGCCTCATGAGGATTTGGCCTCCACTATATGCATGTTGCCTTCCTCCATTCCAGCTGTGGTGAAGAAGGCTGATAGAACATATAGAACCGCAGAGGATAAGGATCACCTATGTGTCCACCCTAAGGCCAACTCTGTAGTCATCACGGCGGCCCACGATGGGTCCACCAAGCCCAGGCACATGAGCACCTCCCTTCCTGACAAGGAGTTGAGGCAGCTTGATCAATTTGGATGAAAGTTTTATTCTTCCTCCACTCTAGCCATGCGTGCTCTGAACTATGTAGCACATATGCTGATGTACCAAAAGTTGCTGTTCAGCCAGTTGGAGTCCATCATTGAGGCCATGCCAGACTCTGAGGCCAAGACTGTATTGGTAGACACCATTTGGTCAGCCAACATCGCCTGTCGCCACTCTCTGAGGGCCACCTATGATGCGGTGGACTCCTCAGCCAGGGGCACCGCTACGGCAGTGTCTCTCAGGATAGTTTTCCTGGTTCAGGGTGTCAGGCTTGGCACCTAATGTCCAGGCAGCTATCCAGGATGTCTCCTTCAGGGGTTCTGTCCTGTTCGGGGGTGATGCCCAAGATTTAATTTACCAGCTTCCAGGATAAGGGCAAGGCCTTGAGGTCTGTTCACACCATGTACCATCCTAAATCCAAGGCCAAAAAATGCCTTTTTGTTGCCTGACCAAATGGCAGACGAGGCAACAGCAGACGGCAGACTAAACTTTGGGCACCTTCAGCAACAGCTACCCCTCTGGCCAAAACCCAGAGAGCCTCAGGGGTGGCTCTTCCCATCCCTCCCGCCCTCTGTCTATTGACCCACCCCCTCTCCTCCTCTTCTTCCATTAGGAAAGCCGGTGGGCGGAAGGTTCACCAGTTACCTACTAGGGTGGGAGGCAGCCACCACAGTCTCGTGGGTCCTTCAGTTGATAAGACAAGGCCACACTCTGGAGTTTCGAGATAGACCCCCAGACAAATCACCAGGGGTGTCTCATTATCCAAAGGTGCACATTTCCTTCATAAGGGAAGAAATTGAGGCTGTTCTGCAAAAGGAAGCAATAGAGCCTGTTCTATCAAGCCAGGCAGAAAAGAGGTATTACTCCCAGTACTTCCTGGTTCCAAAAAAAAGACTGGAGATTTACATCCCATCTTGGACCTCAGTGCTCTAAACCTGTACATAGAATGCAAATGGTTTTGAATGCTGACTCTCCTAGGTCTTCTGCCCCTCCTGCACAAGGGACAGTGGCTCTGTGCCTTGGATATGCAGGTTGCCTACCTGCACATCCCAGTCTTTCAGGCCCATCGCCGCTACCTCAGATTCTCCTTTCAGGGGCAACATTATCAGTTCAAGGCCCTCCCCTTTGTCCTGTTCTCAGCACCCTGGGTTTTTACCAAGTGCCTTGCGGTAGTGGCCCTGAGATGCCAGGGCCACTACGTGTTCCCCTACCTCAATGACTGGTGTCTGTCAGCCCCGTAGAGGGAGCAGCTAGAACTTTCCCTTTCAGCTACCCTGGCCCTTTTTGCGTAAGTGGAGATTACTGTCAGTTATCCCAAATCCCAACTTGCCCCTTCCCAACGCCTCCAGTTTTTTGGAACGGTGTTGGATATGGCCCAGGGTATGGCCTTCCTCCCTTGGGACGGGGCCGAAACCTTGCAGAAACAGGCTCATTTAGTAGCCTCCAGCAGGTGAATTTGGGCCAGGTCGGTTCTTCGACTTCTTGGCCTTATGGCAGCGGCCATCCCCACTGTCCCTCTAGCCAGACTCCACATGCGAATTTCGCAGTGGATGCTCAGAGCACAGTGCGATCAGAGGTTGGACGACCTAGACCACATGGTCATGGTCTCCAGTTCAATGTACGGTGGCAGGATCTCAACAACCATTGGGAGCGTTTACATTGAAAATCAACATTGTTTTACAGATAAATGCAACAATATATAAAAGGAAGCATGAACACTTATGTATACGGTATAAAAAAAACAGAAATAAGTGTGTTCAGGGTAAGCACAAGTTTGTGAAATCAATAGATTAATCACCTTGAGCTATATAAATTAATTCTGCATTATGTGATGATTACCAAGGATAACAGTTGCAACTTTCTATATCTATAGGCAAAATAAGATATATGGGATGCTGAATTGCAGTTACGATAGCCAGGTGTTTGATTGTTGAGCAAGTGTCTTAAGCATTAAATAACATAATAGAGAAGTGGTGTAATAATTAAGATTAAATTAAAAATGGTTTATATGTTATATTTTGCAGATATGGTACTGTATTGATGAAGGTTTAAACCGAAATGTTTACATAGTACTATTTTTTAGCACTTGGTACGATATCAAATGAGATACGGAATTTTGTTAAAATAAAATCAACTCATAATAATATTGGGTGAGTGGGCCTTATTTACCAATCTGCAGTTATATAAGGATCTCAACAACCTCACCAAGGGGGTTCCCTTCCAGTCCCCTCCTCCCACCCAGTCTCTGACTACAGATGTATCAGGGATGGTTTGGGCTGCTCACCTAGGGAGCTACAGGAGTCAAGGGCTGTTGTCTCTGTCAGAGCTCTCTCTGCACATAAATGTGCTGGAGATGAGGGCAGTGCTGTGTGCTCTTCAAGCCTTCCAGCACTTGCTTCACCAGGGCCCACTATTTGTTCAGTTGGACAATATGTGTGTAGTCTGGTACTTCAACAAACAAGAGGGCACTCACTTGTATCCCCTCTTCAGGGAAGTGATGCGGGTGTGGAACTGATCAATTCTGCACTGGATGCACCTCTCTGTGGTTCACGTTCCGGGCGTGCAAAACATCCTAGGGGATAGTCTGAGCCACACCAGAGTAAGAGCCCACGAATGGGAGCTCAAGCAAGCGGTGGTCAGAGACATATTCGACCTATGGGGTTGTCCAGGCCTGGATCTGTTCGCCTCCCTGTACAACACAAAACTACCCAGGTTTTGCTCACTCACTCCCGGGCATGGTGTTTTTTGGAGAGACGCGCTATCACTTTGCTGGACAGGGAGGTTTTTGTGCGTCTTCTCTCCCTTTCTGGTCCTGCAGAGGATGCTGCTCAAGCTTCAAGTGGAGGGGGCTCACATGATTCTGATCGCCCCGTATTGGCCTTGTCAAATATGGTTTCCACTTCTTCAGTGGCTTGCAGTGGAGCCTCTGGTCCCCCTGTGCCTCTGCTATGATCTCCTGACTCAGGAGAGGGACACGCTGGTGCATCCAGGGCTGAAATCCCTTCATCTTCACGCGTGGCACCTCATGACATAGCTGCTTCACGCTATGGAGTTTCCTCTGGAGTGGCTCAGGTCCTCATGGAGGCCAGAAAGCCTTCTACGAGGACGATGTATGCCATGAAATGGAAGCGTTTCTCCGTTTGGGCCACTTCCAAGGGTTGGGACCCTTTTTTGTGCCCTATCCCTCAGGTCATGGAGTATTTACTACACCTCTCTGGCCTGGGCTGAGTTACTCTTCGCTGAAGGTTCACCTGTCTGTTATTTCTGCCTACCACACCTTAGTGGAGGGCAAATCTATGTCTCAGCTGGAGGTTTCCAAAACCTTTCTGAAAGGGATCCTCCACCTGAAACCCCTGGTGCGCAATCCCACGCCACCTTGGGATCTCAATTTTATTTTGGAAAAACTGACCTTGCCTCCTTTTGAACCGGCTGGTAGTTGTGATGTGCACTATTTATCATGGAAAGCGCTCATTTTAGTTGCAGTTATTTCTGCTCAAAGGATTTCTGAGCTTCAGGCCTTGATGTGTAAGGAGCCTTATTTGATTTTTCACAGAGACCGGGTGGCTCTGCGTACCAGTCCCCAGTTTTTACTGAAGGTGGTCTCCGAGTTCACGTTGAATCAGTCTGTTCAACTCCCAGTGTATTACTCTGAGCATTCCAATCAGGGGGAGGCAATTCTGCATACGTTAGACGTTCACAGAACAGGATTTTAAATAATTGATTAGCAGTTTTTTTCTTAGGACAATACTAATTGTACAGAAAGCATTTATATAGGTTTTCTAGAAGTGTTATGTTTGTTAAACACAGTGAGGCAAGTGGTATGCATTTTCACAATGTTTTAGAACTTTTATGAGCAAAACGCTAATCAATTTTTACAGTTAAATAAAACCCTGCAGAATCTTGCATTATACTAACCAAACTAAGTCTGTCCGGAAAATGGACCAACTTTTTGTTTCATTTGCACCCAAGAGAGAGGGTGCGGCAGTTTCCAAACAGTGTTTATCCAAATGGTTGGCAAACTATTGTTTTCTGTTACCAGAAGTATGATAAAACTCTCCCGGGGGAGGTTATGGGGCATTCTACCAGAGGCATGGCTGCTTATACTGCTTGCTTCAGGAATGTGTCGGCTGCAGACACTTGGAGCTCTGTCCACACTTTTATCAAACATTACAGTCTGATAATTGCCTCTAGGCGCAGGGCTGGCTTTAGACTAGCTGTCCTCCAGGGCCTCCTGTCCTAAATTCTGTGCTTTCTGCAGACATTTCTTGCCTCCCATGTTTCAGTTCCTTTTGATTCACATTGCTTGGGACTCAGTCCTCAAGGTTGTTACCTACTGCAAGAGCCCTCTTGAAGTAAGATAGTGCAGTTACGTAAGAACTTACCTTAACAATAGATCTTCGAGAGAGGCTCTTGCAGTAGGTAACCTTTTTCCCTCCCTCCTTCCCCCAACTTCTGCTGCTCTTCTTCTTTGACTCTGTCTTGGCCCCAGGAGCCTAATTTTCTGTTCTCCTGTCGCGCCCCTTGGAGGTCTCTGGTGGGAGAACTGGAAGGTGGGTGTGGGGACTGCCCACTATACAGTGTCACATTGACGTCCATCACATGACATCAGGTGGGCGGTCCCCTGTCAGACACTGCTAGCTAAAGTTTTCGGGTGGTCCTGATGCCAGGGGGCGCAGTCCTCAAGGTTATTACCTACTGCAAGAGCCTCCCTTGAAGAGCTGCTGTTACGGTAAGTTCTTACGTAACTGCACTTTACAGCCCCCATCGCTGCATTAGCCCGCTTCATGGCTTCAGCTGTCGCCATGGGTCAGAGATTCCACAGAAGTTTCAATGCTGGCCACCCAATTTGAGAGGCCATCAAATTTGTCGGAAAGCCCCGCAGCAGAGGCAATCAGCCTGTTTATCTTCAGGCCAAGTGAATGAAGTGTCTCTTCACCCGAGCCTTCTGAGGTATCCATACTACTGCTCTGTGTAGACTGTGTGGCTGGAGTACTGGTCGGATTTTTCGCTTTGGCTCCCTCGCCCAGAGGCTTTTCTTTTTGAGGATTTCTCACCTGGTGCAGCCAAGTGTCCCACACAATTGAAAGCAATTTTGAACACAGTTGCTCAAACAAATTAAGTACTGCCAACTCACAAATTGGATAAAGTTGCAGAGCACTATCTAATAGCGGCCATCTTGCTTGGGCTCCACAGTGTCCCCCCCCTCCAGGTTTTGCACTTATTACGTAGGTCAGACTCTGCTCTTTGCATCCTATATAGCTTTACCGGGGCGAAATACATGTTGTTCAGCAACTTGTAGTATACTAGTTGCAACCCGACAAACCTGAAGTATTTGAACAAATGTAACCAGATTCTGTATTCGAGTTATCAGGTTCTTCTGAAACTGGGAATTCTAGTGCCTAATAGTTATTGTCTGAGGTGAGGTCACAAAGTTTTTATGTTTGCTTATGCACATGCGCACGAAACATAGTGCCACCATACGACTTTTTGGAGGTGTGCCAATGCCCTGATCCATTTTGCAGGTGCGACCACACTGCACCAGTGAATGGCCGAGCTGTCTATGACAGCAGTTCAAATGCAGTGGCAGGCAGTTGAAAGAAAATCACTGCTGCAATCAGCGGTGGTAACGTGTAGGCAATTTACATTTTGATGTCAAGCGGTGGCTGTCGCTGGTAGACTCTCAGTCCACATGAAAGCAGATGGGGATGCCCAATGCCCCTGTTGGCATGCCCCCTTCCCAGTTAGTTTGCTGATGGGGTAGCCCAGTTCCCATCGGCATAATGTCCCCCCCCCATTTGTTGTGTGCTGAGGGGGGTGCCCAGTCCCTCTCGGCTCATGCGCCCCCCCCCCAAACATTCTGTATGTGCAGACAGGGTGCCCAGTCCCCGCCGGCTACAGCCCCCCAAGAACACTACAGGTACGCTTGGGAGCCCAACCCAGCATACCAAACCACCTGTAAAAAGAAAACCTTCCTGCACTGTTGTTTATTTTTTAAAACCCTGTAAACAAGAAAATGGTCCCTCGTTGTGTCTGGTGCCCCCTTCCCCAACCCACACCCACCCTCTGCGCACTCAACCTCCCCACACACACCCTCACCCATACTTACTTCCGGAGCTCGGCGTGACAATCTTCAGTGGAGCAGTAACACATCTGCACTCTTCATAGCCGACCGTGTACTGAAGAAATGCTGGTAAGCTGTATAATGGCATAAATGGGGGGGGGGGGGGTCTTCAACTTATGTGGATATCTCTGCCAGTTTTCCGAATTTTGGTACCAAATTTTCAACATGGGGTTCTTGGGACCCCATCTCATGAATTCAGTGACTGTCATCTGGTTATTCAGTCCCGGAAGGTGATTTCGTGGTCACTGCGTAGAATCACGTTTTGGGACTGATTAACAAAATGACAGTGTCACTGTTCATGAGGTGGGCTCCCAAAAAGCCTATGTTGCAAATTTTATGAAAAAATTCCAAAAAAGGTCTGTTACGAGCATGCGTTGTGCAGTTTCCACGCACACTCATAACTTCGCGAATTTGTAATATTTTCACTCCAGATTTTCAACATTGGCATTTTTTCACACCTCCTTATGAACAGTACAGCTGTCATTTTTCACATCCTGGCCGAAATGTGTTTTCGCACTTCTGGTGCACAATAGCATGGTCGCTTTGGGTAATCAGTGCTCAGGACAGATTAAGAAAACACAGTGACACTGTTCTGAGTAGAGGTCCCAAAATGCCTATGTTAAAAATTTGGTGACAGAAGTCCATAAAATGACTATGTTATGAGCGTGCATTGCGCAGTTTCCATGCACACTCATAACTTTGAGAATTTGTAATATTTTCACTCAAGATTTTCAGCATTGTCAATTTTGCACACCTCCTTATGAACAGTACAGCTGTCATTTTTCACATCGTGCCCGGAATGTGTTTTCTCACATCTGGCGTACAGTGGCGCGGTCGCTATGGGAAATCAATGTTCGGGACAGATTAAGAAAATTATTAGGACACTGTTCATGAGTAGAGGTCACAAGATGCCTATTTTGAAAATTTGGCAAAATAGTTCCACTAAATGTGTTACGAGCATGCGTTGCGCAGTTTCCACGTATGCTGGTAACTTCAAGCATTTTTGATATTTTCACTCCAGATTTTCAGCATTGCCATCTCTTCACATCTCCATATGAGTGGTACAGCTGTCATTTTTCACATCCTGCCCGAACTGTGTTTTCGCACATCTGGCACAGAATGATGCGGTCCCTGTGGGAAATCAATGTTGGGGACAGATTAACAAAAGCACAGTGCCGCTGTTCATGAGCAGAGGTCCCAAATGCTTTCATGAGGTGGGGGGGGGGGGTGTCACAAAAAGGCCATGTTGAAAATTTGTAGTGCAAATACCAACAAAAGCCTGGGGCGTTAGGGTTTCTAACCGTGACGTCACACCCTGTACAGACCGACAGACATCAGGGATGTGCCTTTGGATTCCCAGCTGTAATACTCATGCCATTCCACCCCCACCCTGAAGACAGTGACAGGCATCGAGGTGTGCATGGGACTTTTCGGCCCCAGAGTTCACCCCATTCTCCTATACTGCACCCATTTCAGTGTATGTCCTTATGAAATGGGGTGACTGTCAAGACAAACACCCCAAGGGCACACCTCAACACTTGTTGGTGTCTGCAGGATAGAGTGAAGTGAAATGCCGTGAGTGTTATGGGCGATGACCCAAAGGCACACCCCAATGCCTGTTCATCTCTGCAGGGTGAAGGTGGGGTTGGCGTGAGTTCAGTACTTCACTGCCATTCCTATTCTGCATCTGTCTGACTCCTGCACGTCCAATGCTAATATCAGCAAGCAAACATTCGACGTTGACAAATGCTTGTTTTGTATAGAGCTGGAGTGTTGTGTATTTGAGAGGCCTGTCAGCTGAGTACTGACCACACCTCGTTTGCAGAAACAGGGCAGGCTCATGCCCCCAGTTTACAGCATATCAAGTCCCGTAATTGTATAAACTAAAAAATATGGTGATTGTTGAGGATATTCCTGTTCTTAAGGGTAACAAATGTAACAACCCCCTTCCCTTCTATTAGGAAGTGGAATTTATCTAAGTTTTCCCCTTCCAAGAAAGAATCTCCCACCTTCTTACCTCCAATGATAAAATTAAGATTGTGGCACACTGGTTGGTTATGGTTGAATGGTGGCATAATGCCCAAGACATTATGGAGTTCTGTGCATGCCCTCACGGATGTTCCTGTAGATATATTTGGTAAGGCTCGGGAAGGATTATAAGGGGCAGTAGTCTGGGCTGTCATGTCTAGGACATACTGTTTGCACAAGTACGTTACCTGCTCCTCACCTCTTATTGTTACAGTCTTAAATAGCAGTGGCTGCTAGTACAGACTTGAATGTTCGCTTTTTGTATGGCAGGACTGTTTTAAGAGGCAGTGTGGTCTAGTGGTTAGAGCACTAGATTGTGAACAAAGGGATTGCAGGTTCAGACACTGCTAGAGGCAACTACTCATGGGTGACTTTGGACAAGTCACTTGTTACTTTCGGTAACTCCTTACGAAGTCCCAATTGAACTGTTTTAAAAGCTTGCTACGTGCACTACTTCTCGAAGAAGCCTGCTGTAATTGTAATTGTAGACAGTTGCTCTGTACTTTGTCTGCTCTGTATTATGTACTATATGTAGTCTTTTTTAATTGTTCTGTACTTAATCCTGACGTGGAACCTTTAAAAAGAGGGCACTGGCTGCTCAAAGGTAATAAAGTAAAGTAAAAGTGTGAACCATCCATTGCTTAACCTGATACAGAATGGCCACCCTAGTGAAAATGAGTTAACCTCTCAGTGCTCCAGTCCACCCATCTGGGGAGGTCAGTAGAAGCAGGACCCCACTGACAACGAGATGTTGCATCTCAGCTGGGTTATCCTGAGTAAATAAATAAATAAATAACAATTTCCTGTAGTTGCGTTTGTCTTATAATTTCCTGTAGTTGCGTTTGTCTTATTTTTTTTGTTTGTTTTGATTCATCGGTTTGCCTGCTTTCAACCTAAACTTGGCAACTTCGAATCAGGCCTGCAAGACAGAAGAGTGATACCGAGAGTCAAGAGACTGCTGACATTTATGGGTGAGATGAAACTGGATAGGGCAAAGATTTTAAAGACTGCCTCATTTTTATTGGGGTGGGGTGAGATTAGGTCTATGATTTGATCTTTAGCCGTCTGTCCTGTTCATGTGCAGAACATTTCTGGAATTTTTTTTCCTCTGTGATTATATAAAAAAAAAAAAAAAAAAAAAGTTGCTTGTAGTCTGTGTTAGTACAAAGGAGCTTTTATTGAATTCTAGGTCCCTCCATTGTGCAGACTAAAGTAGATAGGAGTCGCAGCTTCCTTTGGGAAAACTGCTGATTATAAAGAAAAAAATATGGGTTATTTGCAGACATGTGGATCAGGTTACTTTTAAATTACATCTCAGGACTTTTCATTAAAACAGGAAAAAGTCCCCCATTTTTGAAAGATGCTTAAGGGCCTTAGAGTAAATTCCTGCGACCTTCACTAAAACCAACTTAATGCTAAGGAGACTGCTGTTAACACGCATTTCATTTTTTACTGCAGCCCTCACGATAGGAAGCTTTGAAAGAGGGCTTGAACCAGTTGTGTCTGAACAGGAATTTATGAAGTGTGACACACCATAACGCAGCACGTGGTATCTGTCTTGGGGTTTGTGCACTCCCAGTGGCCCCCATTGACACATTCCTTCAGGCACTCCACTGCTTGTCTTCCTGTGAGGATACTACTGTTTTCAGGGAATCTCCATCTGATGCCCCAAGTACCTCCACTATCCGAGACATGTAGTATGGTAGCCCTGCATCCATAAGGAAGAAGCAGCGTGTTTGGCTTGAATGTGGCTGGGGTGGCAGACAATGGGGGCATCATAGACTCTGTGCTGCTGGAAGGGGTCTGGTGCCACTATCAGGTCACCAGACTGGCCTCTCTTCCCTTATTCTGTCCCTGGGAAGATACCTCCAGCACCATTCCTCTGACTAGTGCCTGGCTGATGGTGTGTAGTTTGTCCATGTTTTGTTCAAGGTCATGAGAGCAGGGAGATGACTAGACTGCAGCTCTTCATTTTTGTAGTTACATTAGTTTCCTCACTCTTGTGCTGATGCGCAAACCATAACGATACCTGTACTAACCATGGCCAGAGAGAGACAGGCCATGGCCATCAGTTGTCCAAACTGTAGACTAACCATGGCCAGAGATGGACAAGCCGTGGCCATCAATTATCCAAACTCTGATCAGACATGAATACCTTATGACCTGATTGGAAACCTCCTGGTCAGGCATGGACACCTCCACATCAGGTATGGATGGCTCCTGGCCATGGGTACTACTTGTCATGCATGGTCATCTTCTGGTTGAGCACAGGCATGTTCTGATTTGGCACCTCCTGGTTGGGTGGACATCTCCTGGTCAGTCATGGGTACCGCCTGGTGAGGCACGGGCACCTCCTGGTTGGGCACGGACACCTTCTGGTTGGGTAAGGATGTCTGATTGGGAATGGACACACCGTGGTTAGTTTATGCCTGAGCGTGGTTTGTCCATGGTCATAACAGCATGATATACCCCAAGCTACTGAGCTTGAAAAGAAAGTAATGACTTACTGTGTCTTTGAGTAGGTAACTCAAATCCATAAGGATTCATGTACATAGCTGGTGGAAAATCACTACTCCCGTAATAAATCCTGGAGCCTCCCGTGGTAGTGATTAAATAATCTGAAACAGGTACTGGTGAAACAAAACAGCGTGTGTTAAATGTATGTATTAACCATAAACTAAAATTGGATATAAGTCATTTATTATTTCAGCCAACGGGATAACTCCTTGAGATGCAGCATCTCCTTTGCGAGTTGGGTCCCAGGGCAACAGCAGCCAGGTAGCTGCAACAGTTGTATATACATTTATTGGTAGCACATTTTGTTTTGCTTTGGGGAGGGGGGAGTTAATTCTAGCAGTCTCCATCCTATGGTGAAAACTGCTGGAACTTGAAGTGGTTGGACAGAGCTGCCCTAACATAATTTCTTAGTATTACAGACTGTTTTTAAGATTAAAAAATGAGGGTTATTACCTTGGCAGCACCTTCCACATTTTTCTGTACCATTGAATCATTAACCCTGCCAATGTCAGAGTGCTCACAGGGCCGTCTCTGTGGTGCTTGGCAGAAGGGGGCAGCTCTGGCACGCTGGCAACCCTGGGTTCACACCCTGGGCAGGTAGAGTGGAGATGTGTGCTGCTCAGATGGCAGCTGGAGGTAGTGTGGCATCATTGCTAGCATGGACGACCACACGCTGGGGGAAGGGGTCCCCGACTCCAGGGTGCCCACATGGGCACACTCCAAGTGGGGAGAACAGGGGAAAATGGCCAGACAGCCTTAGGTGATGGCTTCCCCGTGCACTGTCCCGCCACCCGACCCTCATCGGCAGCACGACTGCTACCTAACTGTTGGTGCCTCAGCTGTGGCTTTGATGCATGCTTCTCCTCCTATGAAGATTCCATTGAAGGAGGGGGGCCCTCCCTGTCAGGGAAAAAAGAAACCAGGCACCAGAGGGACACACTGGGTTGGTGGTGGATAACACAGACAAGAGTGAGTGTTACAACTTGCAAGCAGTGAAGTGGCACAGTACAAGGGCTTGAAAGAGTGAGACTTCTAACGGCAAGGAAGGGGACAAAAAAAAGTGCTCTCTCAACTGAAATTAAACATCTCATTTTGACGGGTAATCGTACTTCGACTCACCATTATGACTGGGTTCATTGAAGTACGAGAAAGTTTACCAGTATGCTCATGATCACACAGGGAGCCAGTACCTGTGAAGAGATTCAAGCCCATGAGCTCCCATTTCATAGTTGAGTACTGTAACTGGTAGACTACATACCTTCCCCTTAACTGTGCTGTAGTCAGTTATCTAGTGGAGGAGCTTACTGGCATGGGGCTACCGCTTGAAGAGCCTCTTGGTGTCGCAGGAAAAAACAATATTGAGACACCATTCAAATAATAATTCAGATATTACCAGTATTTACCTTAGCTTTATTCTTATTTTTTTACTGAACATTTGTATGGTAGCCATCTTGGGCAGGACCAACAAAGCTCTGGGCCTAACAGGCCATCCTGTAAAAATATCTTCATACAGATGAATAAATATGAAGACAGGATTGCTGGGACTTGTTTTTTTTTTCTGATCCTGCTGCTTGTCTACAAGTGATATCGTAATTTTGGCTTGTTAATTATACTCAGTGTTACAGAAAACTGTGATGTCACAAGCAGAGGAATATGATGTTACTTGTAGACTTTCAGATAAGGCAGAACAAGATCCAAGTAAAAATTGTATAAGCTGTAAAGTATGGGAGAGGATATATATGAAATATCGGTAACTTTGGCACATTGTGTAAGCTTCCAAGTTCAGGTGTTGAAGGTTATGGATCATTTGCAGTGCATGCTGTTGATGGATGGCGATTACAATTTAATATGCAAGCAACCCCAGCCCCTGACAGTACGAGTCATAATCCCCTTCGTGATCACTGCTCAAACAATGTTGTAAAAAAAACATGGATGTCCTGGGATGAGCGGATGTTTGGGGTCCCTGAACCCCCTTGGGGTGGGATTATGCCTACAGTTGCTCTCACAGTGCTGTTTATACTAGAAAAGACTATTTCCATGTGACGGGAGAACATGTATATAGAGTGCATCATTGTGATACTGTATACGCCCCATCCTACTATCAGACCATATGCCTATTAATCTTTCTGTGGATTTGGGGAAATCTAATAAATCCACCCATTTGCAGTTTACTGTATCTATGTTGAACTAGAGTTTAAACAGTTGGTAATGGATAAGATAGTCACTATTTTGCAAGACAATATAACTGGGGGGGGGGGTCTCTCCACCCATCTTAAGGGATGCAGTTTAAGCTGTTTTGACCTGAAGATGCTAAAAGTTTTAATATTTTACTAGTAGGCAGTAGTGTTCATCATTGACTCTGTGTACTGTATAATGCATATCTGTATTTGATTGTACACCATGCTACTCAATAAAGCTAATTAAAAAAAAAACTGTTTTGAGAGGAAAGCTGATTGCATCTGCCTCTAGCTAACAGCACTTGGGGGAACAATGTCTTACTACCATAGAGATACTGTTTATATAAAAATTGGAGAGGTCCTCACGTGACTGTGGACTGAATCGGAACATTAGATTTATGACACACTATGGTAAACTGTAATTCTTAAGGTTATTATTTTTTTCTGTGTTCCTGCCTGCTCTGTTTTTTATTACCTGTCCCTAACTTCCTTCCTGCCTCTCTAACAAATTCTTTCAGCTTCAGTCCTGCCCACCCTCCTTCCCACCCCTTGATTAGTTCTCAAACCTCACTGTATATACTAACCGTACACTCCGTTTATCTAGGCCTTTGTTGTTTTGTTTCTTCAAACTTCAAAGCTTCCATGCATTTCTTAAACACTTCCTACCTGTTCTGCTCTTTCTGCCTACTTTCAACTCCTTGTTTCTCATCTTTCTTATCTGTGTTCCTGTCTGGTCACTTTTTTATTACCTCTTTCTAGTATCCCTATATCTCCAGTTGACCTGTTCCTATTAATTGCCCCCCAACCCCAGTTCTTCTCACACATCTTTTTTTAATTTGCAACTTATATAGATTTTTTTATTTATTTATTATGAGATCGGAATTACAACCTTTGAGCTAAAAGCTCATTTACAAAGGATCCTTGTCAAACAAAGTGGGGGGGGACATCAAGTACATGAGTCAGGGTGAGACAGTAGCTGCTAACAGACATTATCTGTAAAACATCATGTAAAAAGGACATAGAGTAGTCCATATCATAGAATGAGGACAAAGAAACATGGCATAGTCCTTAACATAGGTACAACATACACATGGGGAAACGGTCACCCAAAGCAGGAAGAGATTATTAAAGGGCATCTATGTACAAGTCTAGTTGATACGCCAAAGTAGCAGCTATGTAGGTAACATTGTCAGTTTTCTAAAGGGTACAACATGTAGATACATCCATTATAGCCAGTACAGTTGTTGGGTAGTGGTAGGGTACAGGTTAAGAAGGTGCGGGGGAAGAATCAACAACAGGTAACAGGTTAAAATAGACTGGAATAGAATAGGACCTAGAGAGGGAAGCTGGTGGAGACGTGTCAGGGGGATGTGGAGGAAGTAGGGGGGAGGGAGTGGTACACGGGGTCAGTAGGTAGGGGAAAGTGGCAAGTAGTGGGGAGCATCTAAGGACCTAACTGTTCAGTACCAGGTGAGCCAGAACGAGGCCCAGGTGCAAGAGAAAAGCTAGTTTCAGCTGGGATTAAGTGTGGCAGTAGCAGTATTCAGGAGGGGAGATGGAATTCTGAAGTTCGGATTGACTGAGGTGTGTGAGGCTTGTGGTGGTGGAGGGGAGCTCATTTAGTCAGGTGGGGGCTCTTACTGCAAAGGCTTGCCTTCCCAGGGCAGTTTTTCTGAAAGGCACTGCTAGGGTGTGTTTTGTTAAACTTCTCTTGGCACGCTCGGCGGGGGCAGGACAGAATAGTGCCTGTAAGGAAGGAGGTGCAAGTCTTAGAAGGGCCTTCTTCTCTAGCAGGTAGGACTGGAGCTTGATTCGATCTGGAAGAGAAAGCCATTTTGTCTTGATCTATAGGTCGCTAGTATGCATGAGGTGATCAGCACCTAAAACAACTCTACAAGCTTTGTTGAGGGTAGTATGGACTGTTTGTAGGCTGGTTTCAGAGGCTACACCATATACCACATTTCCATAGTCCAAGATAGGTAGAATTGTACCTCTGCCAGCCAGGAGCCTAGCCTTAGGTGTGAGGCAGAACGGAAGTCTGTAGTGGGCCCCTAACTTCCTTTTGGCAGCAGAGGTAATGTTGTGTATGCGTTCATCAGAGGAAAGGGACTCATCGATTGTGATCCTTAGGTACCGGAACAAGCACACCTGCTCAAGGGTGGAATCAAGGTTGTAGGCTATTGAGAAGGGCGCTGTAGAGCTCTTCTTTTGTCGTCCGACGAAGAGCATTGCCTTAGTTTTTTTTTGCTGTTATGCACTAGCAGGCTGACTTTGAACCAGTCCTGTAGGAGGTTAAAGTTGTACTGCAGGTTCCTAGTGAATGCATCTTGGCAGGAGTCATGAGAGAATACTGCCGTGTCATCTGCATAAAGCAGGACTTTGGAAGTAGGGCAGTCATCAGGGAGGTTGTTCACAGAGAGGCTGAACAAGAGTGGGCCCAGTATAGACTCATGAGGGACTCCTACTGTGACTTCACTGGTCTCTGAGATGGCTCCATTTATTTTTACTTGCTGAGAGCGTCCGGTCAGGTAGCTAGAGAACCAACTAACCATGTCGGGGGACAGCCCTAGGCAACTTAACCTGTGGAGCAACAGCTGGTGATCCATAAGGTCAAATGCCTTGGTTAGGTCAATAAAGATTGCCCCAACCAGATGGCCCTGGTCAAGTACCTAGAGGACACAGCCTATGAATTCAATTAGGGTAGTATCAGTACTATGCATCTTGCGGAAGCCGTGCTGTTGGGTGCATAGGAGGTTGTATTTATGTAGATGGTCTTTGAGTTAGTCTACTATAATTCTTTCCAGAGCTTTAGAGTGTGGGGACAAAATCGAGATGGGCCTATAGTTAGATACTAGTGACCGTCACCTCCTTTTAGCACAGAGGTGACCAGTGCAGTTTTCCAAATAGTAGGGAAGGCGGGCAGGCTGAGTGACCGGTTAAAAAGCTCAGTGATGGGTACGACGACCTCAGGGAGAGTGAAGGAGATCAGTTTCATATCGATTCCATCACCTCCCATCCTTGTTTTGCCCAGGACTCTTGCAAGATATTTATTAGTTTCCTTGACAGTCATCTGTCTGAAGTAAAAGTTTGGGGTGGGCCTAGTGTTGGGATAGGAGGGCGATTGGTCTGTAGTTGGTATTCCATCAGGGTATGCAGCCGGTCTGTGGGGAAGGACTGTGCTGTAGTCCGTGAATGCCCTGTTAAAGATATTGGCCATCGTAGCATCAAGTATGGTTTCATCATTGTGGTGAAGCATTGGGGGGGGGGGTTCCTGTCACAGGTCCCAAGGAGGTGCTTGATTGAGGCCCAGATTTTCTTCCTGTCACCCCAACACTGTGACTGTCGGTTCTTATAATACGTAGCCTTGGCCTGCCAGATTGCTCAAGTGCACCTGTTTCGAGCTGCTTTGTAGTTTTGGACGTCCACAGTTGTCCCTGTTGCTCTGGCCTGGTACCAGAGGAGATCTCGTTGCCACATCATATTGAGAAGCTGAGGGATGACCCAGTCCATGCTAATACCTTTTATCATTTTTTTACGATACGGGGTGAACTTGCCCGTTGCAGTGTTGAATTGAGTGAGGAACAGCTGAAGGGCTATGTCGACAGAAGGGCATGAGTCAAGGAAGCTCCAGTCTGTGCCTACAAGGTGGTTCCTGAAATCGACCATAGAGCTATTTTTGACAGCTCTGTTCCTCACCAGTCTTTGGTGGGCGGGGGGGCGTGATCTGCTTTGTTGACCACTCACACTGGATGGGTGAGTGGTCACTCAGGGCATCCAGGAGTATCTTGACATCAGTTAGCCTTTCAGGGTGCGTGGTTAGCACCCAGTCGATCATTGTGCTTGTACCCATGCAATAATTTGTTCTAGTTCAACTCCTGACCATCTGCGTTAGATGGAGTCCAGTTACCAGATCCCTGTGAGCGGCACTAGAGCTGGCAAGCCAGTTGGAGTTGAAATCCCCCAGTACAATAGTTTTCCTTGTTCTGGCTAGCCTGTTTGTAGTGATTAGCAAAAGCTTCTAGCCACGTTTGCTGCCGCCCTGGTGGGATGTAAACTGCTGTAACAATAAAGGCCTTTCTGCCCCATGCCTAGCAGGATTTTTATTGCTAGGCATTCACAGTCATTATTGGCTATAGCCAGTTGGACACTGTGGCATTGCAGGTGGCTGCGAGTGTAGATTATGCATCTGCCACTTTTTTCCCGGAACGGTCCTTCCTCTGTAGGTTGTAACCAGGGATGGAGACTACTGAGTCAGTTGTTCGAGGGAGTGAGCCAGGTCTCTGTCAACGCTATGACATCTGGTGGAATATGTGTCACCCAAGCCTCAAACTGTTAGCTTAGCTAGGAGGCTACCAATGTTCATGGCCACAATCTTTAATTGCCCCATTGGTGCCGGGCTCTGAGTGTGGGTTGGCAGGGAACCAGGGTTGGGGTGAATGTTTCCTGAGATCAGCAGTAGGATTAGGATGAGTTTCCTAGATATGTTCTGGAATTGGTGTTTCGCTTTCGACCTCCACAGATTCTGAGAAGCACATTTAGTAGGCAGGGGACCATGCGCGCTATGGAGGCCAGGAAATAGACATAAGTATGGGGTAGAAATCCACGAGAGGGTGGAGGTCCAAGAGAGGTGTTGTGCGGGGTGAGTAGGAGGGGTGGCACTACTGCTGGTCTCCCACTGTGCAGGTTTGACGCATCGTAGTATAGGATGGTCTTGGTGGTAGGTGATGGTCGCTATGGTTGGGTGTCTTTATGTTAAGGCTAGCGCCAAGAGTAGAAACAATTGGATAGCAGTACCTCCTGGTGCAGCGTGCCGACTCATTTTGGAGTGTATACTGTGGTGAGTGCTAAAACCTCCCCTACACACTCTTTTTACTCCAATTCCCCCTACCCCTCCTCCTCCGTGCAGCAGACCTTGCAGATCTCTGATGAGTATGGGTGATAGTTACTACAAGTGATTAGCCCCTTTAAGAGAGGGAGTGCGCCTGTCCCTGCGTTAGGCATATTAGAGAGAGTGTGGGTGCTGTTTGCAGAAAGAGGATTTAAAGAGCGACGGGGCGGGAGAAAAGTCAAGCTGCTACCTTACAGTAAAACTAGCTAGAAGAGCAGCAGAAATGAAAAGGTGAGGCGGTCCAATGGGATGAGAGCCGAAGCAGAGTGAGCCAGTGGCAGCCAGGGCATAGTTGGAGTTAGCCAATCATTTCACTGGCTTAGAAGCCGAGAGTCCCTGGAGTGTTCACCGTACCTGGTTGCCTGGGCGGGCAGAGGAGCCGGTGTGGCCGGCGAGAGTCAGGCCTTGGCCGCAGAGCTGCTGGTGAGCCCGATCAAGGGCTGGAGCCCTGGGGGAGAGAGAAGAGGGTAGAGGTCAGAGATAAACCTGACACAAAACAGTGCCTGGGGTTTAATCGGTGGGAGGGACTGCTAAAAACAAAAGAAGAGAGTGAAAGATGGGAATGAGTGTGTTCAGGCAGAGGGAGAAACCTGGGGGGGGGGTGTCTGGGCTTTGGCGCCAGAGGGGCAGTGCAGAGATAGAGGTCTGAAAATTAAGCTTTTCAGCTGGGACTCAAGTGGTGGAGAAGTAGCTAGAATTAGATTGGCGGCTAGGGGAGAAAGCGCAGAGAAAGAGGGAGCAGAGAAGAGTCAGAGAGAGAAGGAAAAAACAATTTAGCCTTAGCACAGTATAACACTGACATTGAGCTCTACAGATTAAATGCAGTAAGGAGTACAAATATTAAAACATTTCCATAAAATTCAAGCTGCTACCTTACAGTAAAACTAGCTCGAAGAGCAGCGGAAATGAAAAGGTGAAGCAGTCCAATGGGATGAGAGCTGAAGCGGAGTGAGCCAGTGGCAGCCGGGGCTTAGTTGGAGTTAGCCAGTTGTTTCACTGGCTTAGAAGCTGAGAGTCCCTGGAGTGTTCACTGTACCTGGTTGCTTGGGTGGGCGGACAGAGGAGCCGGTGTGGCTGGTGGGAGTCAGGCTGGGGCCTCAGAGCCGATGACCCCAATCAAGGGCTGGAGTCCTGGTTGCTTGGGCAGGCAGAGGAGCCAGTGCGGCCGGCGGGAGTCAGGCTGGGGCCCCAGGGCAGATGAGTCCGATCAAGGGCTGGAGTCCTGGTTGCTTGGGTGGGCAGAGGAGCCGGTGCTGCTGGTGGGAGTCGGGCTGGGGCCGCAGAGCCGATGAGGAGCCCAGTCAAGGGCTGGAGTCCTAGTTGCGTAGGCGGGTAGAGGAGCAGGTGCAGCCGGCGGTAGTCAGGCCGGGGCCACTGAGCCTGATCAAGGGCTGGAGTCCTGGTTGCATGGGCGGGCAGAGGAGCCGGTGTGGCCGGGGGGAGTCAGGCCGGGGCCACAGAGCTGAAGAGGAGCCCGATCAAGGGTTGGAGTCTGGGGCTCAAGGCCTCATTGTTCTGTGTCCCTTTATCACTTTCTAGCTACACTTCCTGCCATTCTTCCCTTCAAGTAATTCTTTTCAATTATTTGAAAAAAAAAAATGTGTTAGCCGTGTTAGTCCAGTCAATAACGCAGAGAAGAAAAACAACAAATATGTTGAGGGTGATACCTTTTATTGGACTTACAAAATTATTTCTGAGACTAGCTTTCGAGAGATAATGCTCTCTTCTTCAGGTCAGAGTGAAAACAGCTGAATAGCATGACAGATGTAGAGGTTGGATGTTGATTCAAGACATAGACTAGCAGTTTACACATCAAAGCATTGCAGTCAATACATGTGTATTGAGGTGAGCAGTGCGGCCCCGCACTTTCTTAGGAAATGGACTGCATCTGCCATGATAGGAGATCAGACTTTTTCAAAATTAAATAAAGTAAGTTCCTCTAAGAAAAAAAATGTCTCTTGTGGCTGAAAAGCCTATTCGGGCGGTACAGCTTTGGGGGGTTGGGGTTTCTTTTTAAAGAGATTCACCAATATGCATAAAAATACCCCTGCACCTGAAATACAGGTGTCTTACCGCCACAGGAGTCCGTATTTGTGAACATTTCCCAATATAATTAATTTGGAAAAAACTGTATGCCTCGTAAAATTGTTGAAACAGGGTCCCCCAGACTTTTCTGTTATAAGTGCCACCCTCGCTTCGCTGTAAGTAATATTACAGGTATTAAGACCCCCCCTTAGAAGCCATAAAATAAGCATAATAAAGTACCGCCACTGCTGCTACAATAAGAGCAGTGGTGGTAGTGACGTCATTAAATGGGTGTAATACCCATGACTCTTTGCGCCCTCTCAATTGGGAACCGCGCAGCACTCCCGCATTCGGCTGAAAGTTTTGGCAGTTTATAGAAAAAAAAAAACCTTGATGGATTATAAATTAAGATCACTGCAGCCCTGGACTCCCGTAGCAGCATTGTGAGGTATGTGGGGATGGGAGCGGGCTGCAGTGTTTCTTTGCGGGTCACCTTTAATAACACAGACCTGGAAGCTGGAGAAAAAGGGAGGGTTACATAGTTAAGTCACCTTGAGCACTCCCATCTTGTAGCAGTGCCCCCTGGTGGGAGCTACTGTACTGTGGATCACTACCACACTCTCAGATCCCACCCAATCACTATTTATTTACTTGTTTGTTGACCGGGCAGGTGCCCTGATCTAAGAACCATTTTCAGGCATGACCTGGGCCATGCAGATGGCACAGGAATACGGCCAAGTACAAAGTATCAGGAGACATCAGTAAGCACTGGTAAGTTAAGTCTCGAGTCTCAGATGCAGCCCAGCAGCATATAGTGCTCCCTCCAGGAGTGGGGACCTTGTGGTGCCTAATAGAGGTAATTAAGTACCTCTAATGCACCTTAGAGGGAGGTTAGCCGCCGATGCGCCTGTGCGTGTCGACTGCCCTGCCCACCCCACCACCCTGGGTCGTCATTTCTTATATAGGTGCTGCCTCCCCCTCACTTTTGTTTAAGTCCCCACTTTCCCATTTGCAGGTTATACCTGCTAGCCACTAGAGGGACCCTCTGTCCTCTCTGCCTCAGACTCCTCACTAGAATCCCCTCATGCCGGCCCGGTGGCGCTGAGGGTTGAGGCGCTGGACGCCACACCTCGCACCACGCCGGTGACCCGGGTTCGGGAGCAAACTCTGGTCGGCGGTGGGTCGGCTGGGGGGAGATAGGCTTGAGCGTCCAACGACAGCTCGCCTTCTCCGGGGAAGGATTCGGCCGATGCCTGACACTTGCATGACCCCGAGCGGAGGCTCGAGGAACTGCTAGCTCCACTTGGGGATGGGCGGCCATTGAGCAGCATGGACGTCGGCGCTGCAGGCCATGACATCGGGAGGTTACCTGCTGCTCGGGAGGGAGAAAACGCGAAACAAGCCTGCCTCAGCTGGGAAGATGGGAGGACCATGGCCGTGCCCACATTTGCCTGTGCCCACCCAGCAGACCTCAGACCAACCAAACGTAAGTAACGGGGTTTGAGCCCCCCGCCTCGTGCCTGCCCGGGGGGTAATCCGCGGCTCCATGGGGCCAGGGGTCTGCTTGGGTAGGGTTCCGGGCAGTGGGATGTCCAGTTGTCCCCCTGAAGGGTCGGAGGTGGCAGGCTAGGGGAGGAGGAATAAACAGAAATTTCAAAAAAAAAGAATCCCTTCCAACTGCCTGTAGCCTGTCTACCAGCTTGGCTACTTCTCTCCCTACTCCCACCCCCAGCCTCAACCCACACCTCACCCCTGACCTGCACCCAACTAACCCTAACTCACAAACCCATTACCATTTGCCTGACCACACGCACTCTGTTACTAACCCCTACGAGTCACTATTTCAACCCTGTTTTTAGGCCCAAACCAGACCACTTTTAAGCCAACTAGTAACTGGATCCCTGCTCTAAGCCTAGTCCTATCCCAACTCCCCTGCCAGGGCTTGAACCTGGTACCCTGTCCACCAGAGTCCGTGACAGTACCACTACTCCAAAGTGGTATCTACTCTTTCTGAGGGGCAACCAGGATATATAAAACCCCTCACCCTCCTACTGCTAAGGCACTATGCTAGGGCTCCTCCTCCCCAAATCTGGTAAACTGCCCCCACCAACAACCCTTGTACCTCTGCTCTCCCCATTTTACTGTCCCTTCCCATCCTCATTCCCCCACTAAGCTGCTTCCCTGCACCCCCCCACCAGTAACCCTGACCCATCCTACAAATACCCCCTTTAAATCCTCCTCATCCCTCCCAGCTATCTCCTGGTCCCATTTCCCCTCATCGCTCTCCTCCTCAGTCTTTTTCTTCGGCTGCCTTCTGGTCTCACTCACCCACTCCAGTTCCCTTTCCCTCCACACTGCACCCCATACTAAAGCTCCCAGCCAGCACAAAATAAAATCCCGGTCTCTCCGGGTCGTACGATGCCACCTAACCATTGCCCTACTCCTTCTGGCTGCAGGGGGATATTCACCCTAACCCCGGCCCTACCCCAACCCCAGGCCCAGAGCACCCCATACCTAATCCCTCAGCCAAAGCCACCTCCAACACTCGACCAGGCTACCTCCCCAAGAGCCCTCACGCCTCTCCACCTAAGCATTACGTAGCCTAGCCCCTAAGCTCGATCAGCTTCAGGTTCTAGCCACCCACCACGCCCCTGACATAATTATCCTATCTGAGACCTGGCTAAACGCCAGCCTACCTGATAACACCATTGCCATCCTTGGTTTTATTACCATAAGGCCAGACCGGCTCACCAGAGGTGGAGGGGTGGCCATCTACATCAGATCAGCCCTTCATTTCACTGTCTCTCTCAAAAAAGCTGAATCCAAAGCTTATGAGCTTCTCATGGTAAAACTGTCCCCGCTCTCCTCTTTACCTATCTTTGTGGCTGGCATTTATTGCTGCCCAGGCACTCCAACCACAATAGTCACCGACCTACTGTGCCAACTCTCCTCCCATGCCCAGTCGGGTGAACTATACGTCATGGGAGACTTTAACCACAACTGGTTAGCTCCCACTGTTAACAAAACCCAAACAGAGATAACCGCTCTCAACCTTACCCAAACCATTTTGGAACCCACCCGCTCCAACCATAAGTCCGGTAACCACTCACTACTTGACTGGGCACTTACATCCCACCCACATTGCGTCATCAGCTTGGGCCTCCTTCCCGATTCCATCAGTGACCATCACCTAATGTATTTGGTCCATAAAATCCACAGAGTTAAATCCCCTCCCAAATTTATTTTCCAACGCTCATACAAATCCCTCGACCTCTCTCCCCTCCTGGAAGATCTATCTCACTCAAATTGGGTCCCGAGCTCAAACTGCTCTAACATGGATTCGGCCTTTACGCATTTGGAACACCTTCCTCACCGCCTGGGACAAACACGCTCCCCTGCGCCAGGCTAGAGTCTGCGGGTCTCACCTACCCTGGATATCCCCTGAGTTGATAGCTTGCCAACAAGCCCGTGACAAGGCCTGGCAAAACTACAAATCTACGCCCCTCCCAAGCAACCTTGTCACATACCACATGCTGCGTAACAAATGCACAAGGCCATCCGCTTGGCTAAGGCCGAATATTTCAACAACACCCTAAACTCAAATCTTGGGCAACCTTCTAAATTCTGGAAAGTCATTAACTCCCTTTTCACCCCTCAAACAGCAAACCCTCTGCCTCTTCTCCTCATCCAAGGTACTCTCCTCACCGACCCCCTGAAGGTAGCCTCCGAGTTTAATTCCTATTTCACTACATGCGCACAAACCCTCCTCGATTCCCTTCCTCCAGCAACCTCGCCAACCCCCCACACATCTATAACCACATCCGCCCCCCAGTCATCTGTCCCCCCGCCAACTGGTAGGTACCCCTTTTCCTTCAGACCCATCTCCCCCACAGAGACCTTAGACGCCCTACTCTCCCAGAACCCCTCCAAAGGCAAATCCCCCGATGGTCTCGATAACAAACTCCTCTTCCTTTCTGCCTCAGCCATTGCTACTCCCCTAGCCGCCCTACTAAATCTGTCTTTCACCACCGAGTCACTTACCTCCATATGGAAGCATGCTACTGTCCTACCCCTTCCAAAAGGCGGTGATCCTTCCTCCACTACTAACTACCGTCCCATCTCCCTCCTCCTCTCCCTCGCCAAACTTCAAGAACACCTAGTTCTATCCCAGCTCTCCCACTTCCTCTCAGAAACTAACTTATTCACCCCATTTCAGTCCGGCTTCAGAAAACACCACTCTACTATCTCCTCCCTTCTAAGACTCACGGACTCCATCCTCACTGGGATGGATAAAGGGCTTATCACGGGCGCTATTTTCATTGACCTAGCTAAAGCTTTCGACACGGTATCCCACTCCTACTATCCCGCTTATCAGGGGCTGGGTTAGCAGAGTCCGCCACAAACTGGTTCAGTGCCTACCTACTAAATAGAACCCAATCCACCAAAATAGCTGACCACATCTCCCCCCCCCCCACCACCGGCATTCCCCAAGGCTCAGTTCTTGGTCCCATCCTATTCTCCATCCTTCTAAATAATCTGCCAAATTCATGCTCCTCCTCCGCAATCCACATGTCTCCGGACGACACGGTCCTCTTTATCTCCGGCCGGACCCACGAAGAACTCACTTCCAAACTACAAACTGATTTCAACAAAATCCAACACTGGTTCAATAACAACCAACTCTCCCTAAATGCCAAGAAAACCGTCTCTATGACTTTCGGCACCAGACAGCGTCTATCCAAACTCACCCACCCTCTGATCTTCCATACCGTAAACAACACTTTCCTTGAAGAAGTGCCGTCCTTTAGGTATCTAGGGGTCTGGCTCAATCGCCACCTCTCCTTTACCACACACATAGATGCCATTATTTCAAAACTGCACCCTAAACTTGGGGCCCTCTATAGGAACCGCTCTTGCCTCTTGCTACCCGTCAGACAAGATTTAGTCATGAAAATGATTCTACCCACCTTCGACTATTGTGACATAGTCTACAGCTCCGCCTCAAAGACCACCCTAGCCAGACTGGACCCCCTCTTCAATGCGTTCTGCCGCTTTGCCCTCGATGCCCCCTCCCGCTCACATCACTGCGTGCTCTACCGTTCTCTGGCCCTGCCAGCCCTGAGCAACCAGCACCTAATCCACACTGTAAAATTTGCTTCCAACTTCTGGCTAGGCTCCCTCTCACCCTACCTAGCATCCTCCCTATCTTCCCCACCTACCCCCACTCACAACCTCAGATCCACCGACACAAGGCTATTATCCATCCCCCATCGAAGGACCACCGCCGGCCAATCAGCCTTCTCCTACCTCTTCCCCAAACTCTGGAATGGCCTACCGGCCCAGATCCGCCATTCATCATCCAAATACTCCTTATCCTCTGCCCTCTCTAACTTCCTCACTACAAATTGCAACTGCCCCTGACTCCCCTCCACTTCGGTACCTCTCCCCCAGTTGCCCCCAGAGCCTGACCAGTGGCCTGGCAATCGCCTAATTGACTGGCTTATATACTGCCCTTCGCACTTACACTCACGCCATCTCTCCTCTCTCCCCCTCTCCCTATCTAACATACCCTCCTCTGCCCTACCCTCAGCAATCTCTACCATTTTGACTCCTTTTCACCATGCCTAACCTACACCCCCACGCTCCTATTACATACTAGTCCTATCTCCCTACCCCGCCCCATCTTCTCTCCAACTCCTGCAGGCAACTTGGGAATCTCACTGCAGCTCAAGTCTGGTACTGGCACTCAGTTTGTCCTAGCACAATACTGTGCAATTGGCACTTATGTAACTACTGTAGTCCCTCATAGTGTTACCATGTTATGCTCACCATGTCCCTGTTGTGCATGCTATGCATTGCTCCTACTGTGCCTTGTACCAATTATATGTTTACCCATGATATGTCTAACCTGTCTCTGACGTGCAAGTTCTATATTGCTCTTACCGTGCCTTTATATCTATGAATTGCATACCCTGTCATTGATGATCATTGTTCTGTACTGTTCTCCTATGCAACAAGTCCATATGTAATACCTCCAATCCATGTACATTGTCTGTATTGCATTACCGTGAAACTCAACTACTGTATGTATACCTGTCTCTTCTGTAACCCCTCCCCCCAGGTCGCACCGTGAGACGAGCATCTTGTTGCTCAGCGTGCCTTTCCTGGTGAAACATTTTCAATAAATAAATAAATAAAATAAATAAGTACAGGAAGAGAAATTATACATTGGTGGTTAAAAAAATAAATAAAAAGGGGTAGAGTATACGGCTAATAATAAAAATAATTACAACACAGCAAAAATAACACTAAACTAGCAGCCAGTTTTCAATGCAATGTTTAGGCGTGGTAGAGAAATACTGTCCAATCAAAGGGCATGATAGGATAGTTTAGGCTACACAAGGTGTGGAATATTTGGAGTTGCAAGTTTATGGCTTGTTGGGGGGGTTAAACTGCAAGCTTGCTACATTTCATCGAGTATACCACCGAAGGAACCTAGGCAATGTAACTGCTAGACTTGCACTGGGACTTACTGTAATTCTTGGGTACTGTACCGGGACTCAGTGTAACTCTTGGGTATCCAGAGTTGTAACATGGCAAAAAAAAAAAAAAAATCAGTTGTAAAGAAGAAAGGTGATAGGAGCAATACCGTTAGCTGGTACAGGAGCAACACGGCATTATGAGACGATAATGCCGTGTTGCTTCTGAACTACCCAAAATAGCCACGGGAGGAAAAAAAGCAGTAAAATGAAAAAGCAGAGGACAAGAAATGAAAGTGAGCAAGTTGTAAAGTAGCAAGTAGGTACACTACTGAAGTAGTATGAGCAGTGTTAGCGAGGGACTAGGAGAAAAAATAGAACGAGGGAAGGAGGAAATGTAGAGAGGGGGAGAAAGTCAAAAATGTTCAGTTTATGTGGAGAAACAGTGATGGAGCAATGGGTAGATGAAGGAGAGACCACTGAGCGACAAATGGAAAGATTCCAAAGGACCGAAAATACAGGACCTGTCGCACACAGAAGACAGGAACCTGCACCAGAAGTAGTCAGGGAGATGGGATGGAATGGAGCGGAAGACGCAGGAGCACACGGAAGATCCGGAAACTAATTCCGTTTCAAGAAGTTCATGGTGTATGGGTCTGTTAATTTCAATTATCCAGCCGCAAGTACAGACACAGGAGAGAGGAGAGAGAGTCGGTAAATGTGAGTAGTGAAAATAAGCGAGTATTAGAACCCGAATATGATCACGCAAACAGTAGCAGCAAGGGGGGCGAAAGTAAGCCAGCTATATGCAAATGAGAGAGACAGCTAGATCGCGATGCAGTGAAACAGCAAAGCAGCGGTCGTCCTAGGAACGAGAAAAAACGAACAGCCGCTGAGAAATGTTGCCAATGTTGCGCAATCGTTATGAAACTCATAACTGTAGTAGTATATGAAACAGAAAAAAAAACATATATGTATGTAACTCAGGTTCAATCACAGTTCTGAAAGTAACAGTAAAAACAAGTGATAAACTTTATTGCTGTTGTGTGTTATATAAGATCACCAGAAAGATATGTGTGACATATACAGTCATCTGCAGACCATGTTACGAGCACATTAATCCACTCTGAAGGTGGCATCTAATGGGAGTTAATGCATGGTTGGTCCGCTAGGTGGTATTTGGCCTGCGGCCTCGTGCAACAACGGTCTCAACCATGCATTAACTCCCCATTAGATGCCACCTTCGTCGTAGATTAATGCTTACTTATTTACTGTCATTGTATACATACAAGTATAGTTCTAGAACTGGTACCATTTAACCTCCCAACAGGCCATAAACTTGAAACTCCAAATATTCGGAAACACAACTTTATAATCCCAATGAGGTAATTATAATCCAAAAAGAAAGTACCAGAGACCCCCCCCCCCAAGCCTGCAGCGCTGACACTCACATAACCCACGGATGCACCAGCTCAGACAAGGTGAGAACCAGCCACAGCAGCAAGTCAGGCAGGATTTGGCAGGAGGCCCCAGTGGCCTGGATATGAAGCACTTCGGACTCTGTCACTTGGCAGCAGTACAACCCTTCTTGGCTCAACACTCTCAGGACACATCCCTTCTGAATCAGTTCTCAGTCACAGGAGCACTACATAACAGCTTTACTGTTCCCAAGGAGCTCAGACCCCAGGAGCAACCCCCCTTCCCCCACGGTCCAGCTCCCCTTTGAGTCGAGACTCGAGGCAACCCATGTACTATGGGCACGCGCTGCATCACTTCCTGTTCCCCAGCCCACCCCACTAGATGAGGGCTGCAGGCTTACCTGGCTCCAAAGTAACCAGGGTGTAGTATGCAAGCCTCTTGTCTCCACTTTCTACAGCTTAACAACTTTGGTCTGCTACAATGCCCCACAGGCACGGACTCCCAGTGGTTTCTTTCAACAGGTGCCCATATGGCAGAATTCTCATTAAGCAGGTAACTTTCCCTGGCACAGTTGAATATTATAAGCCAGGGATCATGGGTACAAACCTCAGGGGGGGATGAGGGGGTCCAGTCCCCCTCAACTTCTTAGGCACTGCAACATGGCCAGTGACCTTGGCATCAGTGTGAAAGAATCGGTAGACCCATGTCCCTTCCAGCTTTTTTAGCCGTGTTTGTACCCATGCCCAGGAGAAGGTTCACTGTGATTTTGCAGGATGAACCCTGGTGAGGGCTCACTGAATTTTATTTCTTGGATAGGCCTCTAGCTTGATCTCACCAACAGCAGATTTTTCTTTTTTTTTTTTTTTTTTGCTATTGCTTTTCCCTCCCTTGGCCCTGGTCGGCCCCTTCCTTCAGCCGTCTGCCCAGCCCCATCCCCCAACCTTTGGGCACTCACCTTCTTACCCCCACAGCTTACCCACTGTGGCAGGGTGGTGGGGAGCCCCCAACTCGACCCACCAGGACTGGATCCCGTTTTTGGGTGGTGCCTTCTCTGGTGCCGGCACCTGCAGTGCACGACCATCATGCCGCTTGACCAGACCGCAGTTTTCCACTTTTTCCTGCGGAGGGGAGTGTGCAGTGCCGACAGTGGCCACAGAGAGTACGCGCCTGCACACAGCATGCCCTGTTGGCTGCTCCGCCTCCGTGCCCCACTGTACAGGACCTGGCGTGCCAGCACCTAGCCTCTGCTAGGTGTCAGGCAAATGCCGGTCTCTGTTCCCCACCCTCCCTGTGAGAGGAGAGCTGTACTCCAGCTGCTCGATCCTCTCCCACCCCAGCTGGCCCCAGGCGACCTCACACTGCAAACATGGGTCGCTGGCGTGGCAGGAGGTAAGGTGACACTGCCTCAGCCCTCCACACCACTGGGCTGGCTATCAACAACAGATCTGAATACCTCAGTGTCTCTCTCAGACTGCCCCGGGCGCCCCTCCTGAACCCAGAAACTTCTTTCTTCCAAGTCGGAGTTTGATTTGTCAGGTAGGTTGTCAGTCTGTCCATGTGCCCTCTCATTGGCTCCCTTTTGCCTACCATCTGGGGAGGTTCCTGTATCATCTTGCCCCACAGTCCCTTTGTGTTCCTCTCGGGGCTTTCTAGCCCTCCAGTTGGATGGCTGGCAGGGTTGGAAGTCGCCAAGATGGGAACCACCATGCTGTGTAGGAGTCGTCTTCTCCAAAATCATTGTTTCATTTGTTTTATGTGCCGCAATGTGCATGCTGGCCCCAGGGTGTGTCAGCAGCCCTCCTGAGCTATTGTTTGGTTGGTTTGTGGCAGTCAGTAGTGTGGTGGGTCCCAAGTCACAACATGCCAGGTGAGAAGAGCGGGAGCACTGGGGAGGAGCCTCTAGCACATGCGCTTCCACTTGAGATATGGTGGCACTCTCATGGTGCTTTGAGCACTGAAGATGTGATGGTGTTCCTGATTGTTTTCTGGTCACCTATGCTAGGATTTGGGGACTGGGTTAGAGAACAATGGCTGCTGCTATGAAGACTGACAAGGCATAGAGGGTGCCAAGGACCTCCTTGCTGCCGCGTTCTCTCTCTCCCACCTCAACACATGGAGTCAAGCAGGAGGGAGCCCGCAGCAAGAGCCGCAGATCCAGGGACCATGAGAAGGTGGCAGTAGCAGCAGTCCTGGTAAGCCCACTCCTGAGGAGGGGGGGATGCATCTTGTTTCATAAATAGAACTTTGTAGAATGTTGTCCATGAAAAGAAAATGATTGAAAACACAGTTTTTCTTATCTGTGTTTATGAAACAACAGTTAAATATGAATCATTTGAGTGTATGAATTTCATTTCTGCCAGTAGGAACATTAGTGGCATACATTTCCTGTCCCTCTTAACCTTAATTTCAAAATGGCTGCCTCAGAGCGGATCATATTTAGGTATTTAATCGTTGAGGATTTAATCGTTTGGGCTGAATTTTTTCGGGTCCTGCTGGGATTTGGCTGGGACGAAGAGTGAAGCGAGGACGTCCTTGTGGTTGGTACTGCACTGCTAGAGCTGACACGGAGGTGAACGCAAAGCGGTTTGAGGCTCGTGGTTTCGAGGATTTTTTTCAGGAAGCTGTTTTCCCCTTGACTGAGGTACTCTGTCTCTGAGTGGAACATGAGCTGGGGAATAATTAGATTGTTTGTTGATTCCTGGGGCTGTGATTTCTATGAAGATTTTTTAAGGAAGCTTGTGACTTTTTCCTTATATCGATTTGGGGTGTATTCTCCTGCTGGGCCTCATTTGATTTGTGGTCCAAAGGGGGCATTTGGGAGCCTTTAGTCAAGGAATTGGCTGGGGGCCTCTGCCCCCTAAACCCCCACATTGGGCCACTCTCGTGGCCTGATTCTGGGTGTTATATTGGTCCACTTTTCATGTGTGGTTGCCTGGCTGGGGGTAAAGGGCCTTATTCAGATCGTGACCTGCTTGATTTTTGGTCCTGGATGTTGGATATCCTCTGGAATGACCTGTGTTTTGTTGATTTTAAACCCTCGGACTAATCCATTTCTGTGCTTGGCAATTTGAAGACTCTTTTCTTTGGACATTCGAGGTGGTGAGAGGACCTTGTGTCCAGTATTTTAATTTGGACTGTTCTCTCTCTCCCTGGGTCGTGAAAGGACTGGGGGGAAGAGACACGTTATTTATTCTGTTTAAAGTTTAAATTATTTTAATTATTATTTTAGCTAGTAGTGAGAGTGCTAAGGTATTCTTTTTTTCTTCTCTCTCCCTGACTGTGACAGAGCTGGGGGGGGACTAATTTTTCTATTTCTTTTTGGTATTCTTTTTTCCTTCTCTCTCCCTGGCTGTGAGAGAGCTAAGGGGGGGGGGGTAATTGATTTTTTTCAATTTCTTTTTGGTTGAAGGGGTGGTGAGAGAACCCTTACATTAACATTTTATTTATATTTATATTTATATTTTCATCTTTTGTTTGTTTTAATTTATTTTATTTTATCTGTGAGTCTTCAGTCCAGCCCAGACTTGGTTTTGTATGAGGTGAGGTTGTTTGTTTATTAGATTTTGTTTATTTATGTTGGTTGCGTTTGGGATTATTTGGTTAATTTTATGCTGTTAAGACTGATTATTTTCTGTTTGGGGTTTGTTGTTTGTTTAAGCAGCGACATGTGTCAGCCTCAAGTCCCCATGGTGGTATGCTATTCATCCTCCTCTCTTTGCGCCCTTCACCCTTTTTATACTGCTCCCCTACAATGCGATACTTACCAGTGCTGTAGAGCATTGGGGATTGTTCGTAGGAGAGTGAGGAGGGTGGGGGTGTGCAAACAGGATATAATGAATGAGGGGGCCATTGTAACGGGGTTATTAAGTTCAGATGGCGCTGTGGAGCGAAATGGAACCCAGATCATGGTTTACCATGTCTGGTGTCCATACCCAAGGGCACTACTGAATCTAGTAGGCAGATAGGCCTGACAGCCTCCGAGGTTTGTCCAACTCAGGCGGTGTTATGCAATGCCAGGTCCGTCAGAAATAAGACTGCCATTATTGCCGATCTTGTTGATTCGGCGGACTTGGCTTGCATCACCGAGACCTGGCTGGATGAAAATTCTGGCCCCGTAGTGGAGGCCATGATACTGGCCGGGTACTCGGTGATACACCGCCCGAGATTGGACCGCGGGGGTTGCAATCTGTTTCAAGACTGAGTTGGGCCTCACTAATGTAGTATTGGGTGTGGCTGAGTCCTTTGAGTGCACAGTTGTAGTGGATGTAGGCATTCGAATTGTCCTCATCTACCGTCCACCCGGAGATGGGAAATGCTTCTTACAGGAAGTAGCAGACTTCCTCATCGATATGTCGTTTGAGTCACCCAGATTGATGGTTCTGGGTGACTTCAATGCCTGGGTCGACAATGAACTCTCGCAACTTGGCAATCACTTCCTCCAATTAATGTCTTCTTTGGGCCTTACACAGGTAATTTCCACTGCTACTCATAAATCTGGGCACTCTCTGAACTTAGTCTTCCTCTTAGGGATTGATGCATCCGACGTGGGGGTGGAACCAGTCGTCTGGTCAGACCACTGCACCCTGAAGTTCAATTTTTGCACCCTTCTGAGAAGGCCTTCCCCTGTGGAGATGGTCAGGTACCGCCCATTACAGAATATTACTTCCCAAGGCCTTGCGGCAGTCCTTGACCTATCATCCCCCGTGTTGGCGAGCAGTAATCCGAAGACGCTGGTGGCGGCCTATAATATGGCTGTTTCGGCAGCCCTGGATTTTATTGCTCCTGTTCGTGAGCGCCCCCTATCCCTTCACCCCAGGTCCTCTTGGTTTGATGGGACATTGAGGGAGATGCGGAGACAGGGGCAAAGGTTAGAGTGTTGTTGGCGCAAGTCCACCCTGGAGGTCGACTGCCTTAGATTGATGGAACATTAGTCTATCTATCAATCTGCAGTCACCCGTAAGAAGGCAGAATTCCTGTCCAGGGAGATTACAGTTGCTCGGAATCGACTGGCTCAGCTGTTTCGGACTGTAGGCAGACTGTGCAACCCAGCCTGTCTGCAAGTTCAGAAAGCCTTTTCGCAATTAGAGTGCGAGGAGCTCGCTTGTTACTTTGCAACTAAAGTGGCCGACATCAGGGCGGACTTGTGTCCGGCAATCTCTAAGGGTGATGTCGTAGAACAGTGCAAGTTCACAGTACCTCAGTTCTCTTGGAGTTCCTTTGGTCAACCTGAGTTCGTGGATATTATGAGGATCATCCATAGTGTGCGTCCCACAAGCTGTAGTTTGGATCCTGGACCGACTACCCTAATTTTGGTTTGTATTGATATCATTGGTCTAATCCTGGTGCAAATAGTCTGGAGCTCCCTGGAATCAGGCGAGTTTCCTAGCTCCCTGAAAGAGACAGTGGTGACATCTCTCTTGAAGAAAGCTACCTTGGACCCAGACTGTTTCTCAAATTACAGACCTATCTCTAACCTTCCCTTTATTGGGAAGGTTATTGAGAAGGTAGTGGCAGCCCAATTGGAGGACCATTTAACCATCCATAATATGTACGAATCCTTCCAATCCGGTTTTCGAAAAAGACACAGCACCGAGACTGCGCTGGTTTGGGTGCTTAATGATCTTCTGAGAGCGAGAGATCAGAAGAGACATTCCATTCTGGTTCTCCTTGATCTCTTGTCATCTTTTGACACTGTGGATCACCTGGTGTTGACAGTATGCCTGAGGCAAATTTGTGGAATGTCGGGAACTGTTTTACAATGGTTCACTTCATTCCTCACTGGGAGATCACAAAGAGTTGTGTTGGGAGTCTTTTCTTCTGGCCCAACTCCTTTGTTGTGTGGGGTGCCTCAGGGTTCCGTGCTGTCACCCATGTTATTTGCAGTGTATATGCTGCCCCACGGAGACTTTATAAGACGGTATGGCTGAGGTTTCACTGCTATGCAGATGATACCCAGATATACCTGTCTTTTGCACCCGACCAGGATGAGCTCTCACGGTGTTTAACACCTGTCTGGAAGAAATCCAGGGTTGGATGGATTCTAGTTGGTTAAAGTTGAACTCAGAGAAGACAGAGGTTCTGGTTGTGGACCCGGGTGGTCAGATAGAGAGGTCGTGTGATGGCACACCCTCTGGAATTTTTCTTGGCGGCGTGTCACTTCCGACCTCTGAATGGGTGCGTAGCCTTGGGATTGTCCTAGACGACAGGTTGACATTACAGTCTCAAGTGTCGGCCGTTGTCAGGACTTCCTTTTACCATCTTAGGAATATCGCCAGGGTTAGGCACCTTGTTCCATCTGACTCTTTGCCAACGTTGGTCCACGCGTTTGTGTCCTCGTGTTTGGACTACTGCAACGCCCTTTACTTTGGGCTTTCTGGGGTCGAAATCCTTTGCCTACAGCTGGTGCAGAACGCTGCAGCCCGGGTTTTGACTGGGACAAGTAGGTCCTGTCATATTACCCTGGTGCTGCGCGAACTGCACTGGCTTCCTATATGGTGGCAGATCACCTTTAAAGTCATTTTATTGACTTTCAAAACCCTTCACGATCAGGGTCCGGCCTATCTGAAAGAACTCCTGGGCCCAGATATTCAAAAGGGTTACGCATGGCGCAACAGTGTTGCGCCATCGCAACTTCTGATGCACCAGTAGCGATATTCAAAGGAAAAGTGCATCAAGATAATCCTGGCGCGCGGACAGATCAGTATTGTGTATGCAGGCACAGGTAGGGGCGTGCTCATGCATAACCTGTACAGATCGATATTCAGCCTGGGATGTGAGAGTCATGCATGCGCAACCCCTACCTGCGCCTGCACAAAGTTAAGCAAAACAAAAGGAACTAGTGATGGCCACCCACAGGTGAGCTGCCGCATTGCAGGGCGCAACACGGCAGCTGCCACCTGTGGGTGGCCACCCAGTTTCCTGCCGCACCTGGCGGCGCCCCCCCCATGCCCATCGGGCAGCCCTGGAGCGCAATCCCCGTCCAATATCCCTGGTGGTCCACTAGACCTCTGTGTGCCCGATCGCAGGCATCGGTATAGTCCCCCCGTCCAATATCCTTGGTGGTCCAGTGGACCTCTATGTGCCCGATTCCGGGCATCAGTATAGTCCCCGTCCAACATCCCTGGTGGTCCAGTAGACCGATCGCCACCTGATTGCGGGCATCCGTAACACATAACAGACCCCTACCACCCTGGTGGTCTAGTAGTACCCTCTCCCCACCCGCCCACTGAGCCCCACTGCCCCCGCCAGTCAGCGGGTGACAGCACCCACCTGCCCGGCCGACTGATAGTTGGGTTGCCCGCCCATTGGTCCACGCGTGAGCCAATGGACGTGCAGCGTGCATCGGTAGCTTGTCCAGATATGTGAATGATTCATTCTCATATCTGACTGAGTAGTGTGGAGGTTGCACGCCTATTGGCTCACGGTGTGAACTAACGGGCGGCAGCCCCACCGAGCTGTCAGTCGGTGGGTGGCAGGCGCAGGGGTGCTGCCCCTGCCGCTGACGGGGAGGGTCTCAGTGGGCGGGTGGGGTACACTAGACCACCAGGTGGTAGGGGTCTGTTATGTGTTACGGATGCCCGCCATTGGTGGCGATCGGTCCACTGGACCACCAGGGATATTGGACGTGGGGGGGGACTATACTGATGCCCGCGATCGGGCACATAGAGGTCCACTGGACCACCAGGGATATTGGATGTTTTTCTTTATATTACAGGAATGCCTGCGATCGGGCTGCAGGGGGCGTTGGTCCCCGATGGCTGCTGCCTGGCAGGGCACCAGGCGTAAGTCGTCGGGGATCCGGCGCACCTGCATGCTAATGGCATCCAAATGGGGCTGTAATGAGATGCAAATTGCCCCCTGAGCACCTTGCATAAATTATGGCCCTATTTGCATGTCCCCTTTTGAATATCGCAGGTGCTGTGCATGGCGCAATGGCACTTGCGCCAGCACATCTCCATGCTCCACTCTGGCCACTTGCGCTGGCGCAGTGCCACTGGCACACACACAGTGGGTGGCCAGGTGCATATTCAAAGCTGCTGTGCCACAGCGCAGTTCGCTGAATATCGCCCAGGCCACACCCCCGCGCATAACAAAGTTGAGTTGCGCTCAGGCTTGCGCCACAGCCTGGCGCAGTTTGAATATCCGGGCCCTGGTGCCTTACTACCCTGGCTGATCGCTCTGCTCAGCTGACGAGGGGTTGCTAGAGATTCCGAGAGTGAGTTTAAAATCTTCTGGCAGCAGAGCATTTTCTCATGCTGCTCCCACTCTTTGGAATTCTCTACCACGCTGGTTACGGGAGTGCACCTCCGTGGAGGAATTCAAGAAGAATTTGAAGACTCATTTGTGGCAAATGGCCTCCCTTGATGGTTAAGCTAACTATATTGTGTTGAGATCGTATTTTGTATTTATTAATTGATTTTAATATTTGATGTTATTATGATATGATTTTATTTATATGTATTACTGATTTATATTTGGTGATGTGGTTTTAATGTGTTCAGTGCCTTGGTATACTGAAAGGTGCTTTATAAATAAACTTATTATTATTATTTATATTCCTATTGAGTTCAACTGTAAATCTTTAACTAATACCCTAGAGCAGGATCACCAACACTGC
Organism: Neoceratodus forsteri; assembly: GCA_016271365.2. NCBI lineage: Eukaryota > Metazoa > Chordata > Ceratodontiformes > Ceratodontidae > Neoceratodus > Neoceratodus forsteri. The sequence goes on from CM028134.1 coordinate 185,695,752, forward strand.
CAGTAGCATTTATTTAGAAGATTGACACTGTCTGAATGAAAAATATTCTACTCTGATAATTGTATTTATTTCAAACCATTCCGGTGGCTTCTGCTAGGACTTATTTTCAGAACAGGGGTAATTGATCTCCTGGTTTATAAAGGGCGGAAAAAAGCTGCGGGTTTCGTATGGACTTGTACAGTTACCAAAAAGGCAGGGATCAGATTGGCTGTCACTAACCTAGGGTATTATTACAGGACAGCACAGTTGAGAACAGTTTTATATTGGCTTTCCCTGATATATGGTGCCCACTAGAAGTCTGTTGAAATTACAGAGGAAGGATTGTTCCTTTTTCCAGTTCATTAATTGCAAATCCTTCAGTTTATTGGTCTCTGCTTACTAATAACTCTTATACACTGGAGACTCTTAAACTTTGCAAAACCCTTATCTCTTGGCCTAAGCTGCTCCATGACTTTTTCTTTGTCCATTCCCTTTCATTGGACTCTGCTTTCTACCCTTCTGTTATGGGTATCAGATTTCCTGAATGGGGGAGGCAGGGTCTCCATAAGATATTACATTTTTTGTCTGAAGAGACAGTTTTACTATTTGAGGATTTCTGCATAATTTACTTACAAGTGTGGTCCTATATTCTAAAAAAACAAACAAACTTAAAAGACCATGGGGGTGTCTTAATTTTTCATGCTTCTTTGACAAACACTGGCACCCCCTCTCCTTACCATTTAATTTCACAGCTTAGTATCTCTTTACAACACCAGATGGAATTGAATTTTGATGAGTCTAAGTCTGAAATGGCATTTGGAGCTGGGTGTCAGAAATTACGGAGGAAGAGTGGTCCAGGGCTCTGGCAATTTTCCATAGAGTTATAGTTATAGAGTGACCTCCCAGTTCGAGTACCTCACCCCCGCCTCAGGAGAACCGCTCTGGTGGTTCACGGACTCATCCCCGCCCTCCTGCTACCGGGAAACAACCTGCATAGACAGAGTGACCGCCCAGTTCGGGTGCCTCACCCCCGCCTCAGGAGAACCGCTCTGGTGGTTCACAGACTCATCCCCGCCCTCCTGCTACTGGGAAACAAGCTGCATAGGCAGAGTGATCGCCCAGTTCGGGTGCCTCACCCATGCCTCAGGAGAGCTGCTCCGGTGGTTCACAGAGTCATCCTTGTTCTCCTGCTACCACAATGTACGGGTCCCTTCTCAGCAGCCTAGACCTTCCAGACTTGGTGAGTATTGAAATGGCTGCTTCCCACTGGCTACTTATTCTCTTTTAGTGCCTATACCCGTTAAGCTGCTAGAAAGCTAAAACTGTGATTGGCTTACTGTATTTAGCTGTATTAGAAGCATTCCTGTGTACCAGCTCTGTTTAAAGTTATTCTGTATAGTTTTCCTTAAATAAAATATGTATGTTAAGTTAATTAGCCTGCGAGCTTGACTTTGTCTAAAAACTGTCTTTTGCCTGTGAACTTGAATGTTGCCCAAAAGCTGTCCTTCTGTACCGAATTGCTTAAAACTCTTTTTCCCTCTCGAAGTCTACCTCCTGAATGGAGCCCTGATCCCTTCCCCCGCTCCTGCTCTGAAAAAGATTTTTGTCTAAAAGCTCTCCTTCTTTACTGAACTGTTTAAAGCTCTTTCTTCCTCCTAACTATGCCTCCTGAATGGAGCCCTGACCTCATCCCTCGCCCCTCACTCTTGCCTCTGTGTGAGACTCCCCTTACCCTGCCCATGATTACAGCTCCTTTGTTTGAATCTGTGTGATGAGCCTCAGCCCAGACAACTGAAATTGGAGCCTCCTTTTGTTTCTCTCTGTCTCTCCCCACAGGCAGAGTGACCGCCCAGTTCCGGTGCCTCACCCCTGCCTCAGGAGAACCACTCCGGCGATTCACACAAGCGCCAAGTTTCTCATTAGCAGCTTATAGAGATCGACCTCTAGAGGGACCGCATTTCTCCTCATATTGCAGTGTTCTGTGGCTTCGCTATCTTCTCCTTCCTATATTTTCAGCTGCTCATACCTGCCTTTAGACTTGGCACGGTGTGTATTCCCATACTTTGGCCGCACCTCTGAGTACCTTATCCATACCTAGGACACAATGATCCGGAAGGTATATAGCATGCAGTTTAGTATACTTTGGTGTGCTCTTCTGCTAGGTAACTTCCAACTTACCCATGATTCTCTCACTGTTAAGAATGATTCTGTTCTACTGACTTGCCCTTATTCCCTGATACGGTACTCCTACCCCTCCAGCACTGAATCCCAGGGAAGTAAGGCTTCCTTTATATATCCCTCCCTATCAGTCTACAACTCTGCACCCTTAATCCTTTCTGCCAGGGTGGTTATCTATGCTTCCGCAGTTTCCCATCATCGTACCGACCCCTGCTCGTCTCCTGCTACCTTCACTGTCTCTAGAAGGAGACGGTTACTGCTCTCCAAACTACTAATCAACGCCCTTAAGAAACTACTCTTTATATTGCTACTCTGCTCAGGAAACAAAGAATTAAATCCTGGTCCCCGTCACCTATCACAGTCCCCTCTGATCTATCACACCTAAAAGGCATGTGTTTTCTCCATATAAATGCCTGCAGTCTCCAAAGAAAACTTGACACCATCCAAGCCTGGATTTGTCACACAAAGCCCGACCCTATTAGTCATATCTGAAACCTGATTAAAAAGCGCCACTTCCGACCATGAAATACATTTTCCCTCTTATAGTGTGTACAGAGCCGATAGACAAACGAGGGGGGGTCGCTATATATGTCCTAGACAAATTTTCAGTCTCCCTTATTGACTCCACTACCGTACCTAAACACTTTGAAAGTCTCTCTCTCTCTCAAGATCATACTATTGCCTACTAAGTCGATATGTATCACTGCATGCTACAGACCACCATCAGGGTGCCTCGATTTGCTGAGCCACCTTCGCATATTGATGGATACTCAGACCTTGGAGGTGATCATAATGGGAGATCTAAACCTCGATTGGTATTCCCCGTGCTCTAAACCTCTAGAAGAATTCTGCGACGTATATGGTCTCACCCAGCTCATTACAGAGGCTACCCACCCCAACAATCCTGCCAACAGTACACTCCTTGACATAATTCTTGTAAACAAACCTCATAACATCGCCGACACCAGGGTATTTTTTTTTTTTTTAATACTACTTTTATTATCTTAATGATTTCACTTTCTTCCATAGTATTCTGTTACAGCAATTCAGAATCTTAGTTTTCATAACATTCACGTGTTACAAAGTTCTGCAAACTTTACATACGTTTCTTTGTTGATCTTTTCAAGTTTATATAAACATAAAAATCTTAAAATAAAACACATTTGATACACTAATAGTTAAATTCCAGATGGGATAGTCTTGAGTTGAAGACAGACATTGGGCACAAAAAGGGTAAATCTAGTTGATTATAGTCTTATATAAAGATATTCAATAGCGGAAAATTACATTTATTTATGTATTTCATATTCTACCTTCAGACAAGGAGGGCTTCTGAGAGGAGGTTCTACGGGACAAGATTACTTGTTATCGCTGGATGTTATCCATTTGTGTTACCCACTACTCCCTTGTTTACTTACAATATCTGTTTTTGGTTTAATTCCCATCTGGACCATCTTGTGGTATAGAGTTGCATCTTATCATTTTAGAGCATATGACATTTGCTCATTGTGTTGAATGTTCTGAACTGTAGCTTTCCACTCCCTCACAGTAGATGAGGCGTTCTGGAGCCATTTCTTAGTAATTGCTTTGTATGCTGCCCCCAGGAAAATAGTCCAAAGATATATGGTGTGTCTATCCCTCATTCCTTCCGGGGGGATACCCAGCACAAGGTTGATCCCAGTTACTTGGTAGTGCTCACCTAAAATGTTTACTATGTGGGCTGAGATTGTGGACCAAAAAGTGATTATTTTTGGGCAATCAAAAAATATGTGTTTGTATGCGGCCCTACTTTCTCCACACTCCCTCCAGCAGCTTTCTGATATTCCCTGAATTCTCCGTGCTAACGTTGAGGGTACTAGAAAAAATCTCACCCTAACCTTCCATATAAATTCCCTCCACAAAGGGGAAGAGGTAGCCGACCAAGTATTTTTCCATACTTTAGGCCAGTCCTTGACACTTATTACTTGTTTGAATTCTTTTTCCCAGTTAGCCTTGACTGGGTCCATAGACTGTTTGTGCAACAAAATTAAGAATTTATAGATTGTTGAGATGGCCTTTTCTCCCGACGTAGAGGACCAAATTTGCAGAAATTGGGAATGGTCTTCATAAAATCGAGAATCCCTCTCCCTTACTCTTAAGTTGTGTTACTACGTAGTCCCTCATTTGGTAAAAGAACAGTCTGTCCCTTTCAGTCCAGGCAAATTTCTCTTGGGCTTCTTCAAAGGTCATAGGTATATTCCCTCTCATTATTTGCCAGGGAGCTACTATACCTTTCTTTAATTGGGATTTATACCATGACCCCACCACAGGGGAATCAAACTGTTCCTTTATTATAAACCATTGGTACTTCCAAAAATGGTTTAATATCTGTTTATTCTTCGTTCTCCTCTTCCAGCCTTCCAGTATAGTAGAGGTAGCTTTCGATGTAGTAAGTATTATTCGCCGTAGCAAGGGGGGAGAAAAAAGAACTGCAGGGAGAGGTAGGGATTCTCCCCTGTTTAAGTCCATTTGTTTCCAAGCTGCATGGTATTTACCTGCACCCCACAATAGTGCTAAACGCATTTGGGCGGCTGCCCAGTAGTCAGCTAGGGAAGGGAATGATATTCCCCCCATTACTTTTGAGAGCGTAAGTTTCCTAAGATTTAAGCAAGGTTTCTTATGGTTCCATTGGAAGGCCACGAATGATTTCTGCCAGGATAATATTTCTTCAGATTAATAATACAGGGAACACATTGAAATAGATAAAGGAGACGGGGTAATGTATTCATCTTTAGGGACATAGTGCGAGTGTAAAAGGAGGTTGGGAGAAGATCCCATCTTCTCATATCGTTCTTTAGTGTTTCTATTTCAGGAGTATAATTCTGTTTATACAATTGGGATAAGTCTTTAGGAATCTGTATTCCTAAATGCTTCAAGGAAGAACTATCCCATTTAAGTGGAAATTTATTTCGGAGCTCGAGTGAGGGTTCATAAGTTACCCTAAGGGCTTCTGTCTTGTTAATGTTTAAAGTGTAACCGGACAGAGTGAAAAAACTTGGACTTTCTGCATGACCGCAGGTAATGAGGTTTCTGGATTGGTTTAGTATAATAGTAAGTCGTCCGCAAACAACGCCAGTTTATGTTCGACCCCAGAGAAGGTAATACCACCAATATCAGGAGATTGCCTAATATATTGCGCTAGTGGTTCTATATAGTAGGCGAACAAGAGGGGGGACAAGGGGCAGCCCTGCCTGGTTCCCCTGTAAAGGGAAAACCGTTCAGAGAGGTGCCCGTTTAATCGTATATAACCCATGGGACTTTTATAAAATTTAAGCAAGGTGTCTATAAACTGGTTTGGGAATCCGAAGCGGGCAAGGACCTCCCCTTAAAATCTCCAAGATACCATGTCGAACTCTTTTTCGACATCTAATCCTAGTAAAAGGGTTGGTTTATTTTGGGATTGAGAATGTTCCAATAGGTATATGGTGCGTCTTACATTGTCTTGAGCCTGACGTCCCGGGATGAACCCACATTGGTCCATATGGATTTTATTTGGGGAAAATTGGATGAGCCTCCTAGCGAGTATAGATGTGAAGATTTTGTAGTCCGTATTCAGTATGGATATAGGTCTGTAAGACGAGCAATAGGAGAGGTCCTTACCCGGCTTCGGGATAACCGAGACTATAGCCTCATTCCACGAAGGAGGGACATTCCCCTCCTTTGTTGTGACATAAGCGTAAACCCTATTGAGTATGGGAGTTAAAATTTTAGAGAATGATTTGTAGAATTCCTCTGGGAGTCCATCGGACCCCGGGCATTTTCCCGTCTTTAAGCTACCTATTGCAATCTCGATTTCTTTCAATGTTATAGGAGTAACCAATTGGGGACTTTGTTGTACCGAAAGGGTCGGGAGGTTTAACGAGTTTAAAAAACTTCTTATTTCCTGTCTTGACGAGGAGTCCTTGGATTTGTAAAGCGATGTGTAATAGTTGAGAAATGCTTCGGCTATTCCTTTTATCATGTTATGAATTTTACCCGTTTGTGGGTGTCTGACTTTTGTTATATTTGATTTTGCTTTTTGTACTCTCAGCCTACGTGCTAATAATCTGAGGGACCGAGGACCCCCATCATAGTAGTTGTGTCTTAAGTACATTAATTTTTGCTCTATAGAGTAATCTAATATTTTATTAAATTCGCGCTTTAAATGAGCAAACTCTTTACCTCTAGTCTTGGTCTTTTCGATAGTCTGCAAATCCTCCAGCTCTTTTATCTTACTCTCTAGGGATACTCGTCGTGCCTTCCTAAGTTTTTTCTTATTTGCCGATATGCTTATTAACTTACCCCTTATGATTGCTTTTTATGGTATCCCATAGGATCGATATTGATATGTCTTGCATATCATTTAGTTCTAAAGCCTGAGTTATAGTGTCCTCTATACTTTTAAGGACCTGATCGTCCCTTAACAGAGAGAGATTTAGTCGCCAGAAAGTTGCCTTCCTCTTAGCCTGGGGGCTAAAATGACAAAAAATCGGGGCATGGTCAGATAATACAAAGTCCCCAGCCCAAATCTTTAAAATATCTCCCATTTGTTCCTTAGGGGTTATAAGATAGTCTATACAAGAATAGACATCGTGGGCCTGGGAATAATATGTATGTCTAGGGGAGGAACCATGGAAATGCCTCCAAATATCTTGATAACCTAATTCTTGAAGTAATTTCCTCACCTGACTCGTGGTCTTCTTTCTTTTGCCCTGGTTTTGTGGAGTGGTGTAGGTCTTTGCTATATTCAAATTCAGATCACCACCACATATCATTTGCCCCTCAGCCCATTCCATTAATTTAGAAAAAAAGGATCTATATACCTCATATTCTGAGGCTGGGGGAATATATATGGATGCGAAGGTTACTAAACGACCATCTAATTGACCTTTAACCATGGCATATCTCCCTTCCTTATCTATTACTTTGTCCTTAATATCAAACTGTGTTCCCTGCTTAATCAGTATTGCTGTTCCCCTTCTTCTTCCCCCTTTATATGAAGAGGCCATGACGTGAGAGAAACCCAACCTTTCAAATTTTCTATGCTCTAACTGGGAGACATGTGTTTCCTGTAGTAAAACAATGCTTGCCCCGGCCCTTTTTATGCTCTGTAAAATTTTACTTCTTTTTATGGGGCTGGTAATTCCATGCACATTGTAAGTGCAGATCGTATAGGGTGTTACATTAATCATGAGTATGTTTTAATTCCCCTTGTGTTACCCCATAACCTCGGTTGATCTCCAAAACGCTATTCCCCCGTTCCCCGCCCTCGTCCTGTATGCCCAAGTTCACCTTTGTCTGCTTCATTTACCCTGGTGAAAAAAAAACATTTCAGATCAGCCAACATGGCTTAATACAACTTCTAACAACTTCTTGAACTTTTAACTAGAACTTCCAAGGTAGGGGGCTATTACCCAAATTAGCCCTTTTGTTCTATCTCTTTATGAGAAGAACGAGGAGGATTACTAGTGCTTCCGTTACCGGAAGACCTCCTACTGAGCAACTAATGATATTGTGCTCCTAATTTCTCCTCACTGTAGGAACAGAGGCGAGTGTAGAGGTTTCTAGGTCTCAAACTACACAAGATCCCTCTATGCTCCTACTCAGTCCACCGATCCTTAGCATGTCACAACCACCAACATTACAGCTATAGAGTACTACCAGACCATCAAATATGCAACGTGATATTGCCTTAAGTGTTACTCTGGCCTTTATGGGGCCCCCCCCCTCGCAATATGCTGCAGTGTTGACTTTTTAAACTCTCTCCCCATTTGAGGAAGCAAGAGGAGAGCTCAACTTCTGCCAGTGCAGAGAGAATATTTTATACAACCTTATAGGCAATTACCCTGTGATGTACAATCAAAATCTCCTCTGTAGGTTGGCCAGCATCATCAACTTCAAAGTATAAAATAAAAAAGTGTAAACGGAAACAAAGGGGAGAAATGGGGGGAGGGGGCCCTGGTACCGTAAAATCACAGTAGGCAATCGCAGTTGTAGGGGAGCAGTTCTCTGACTGTACATCAACAGCTTTGCCATATAGTAAGAATCCCATAACATGTGCAGTTTAAGACTTCCATTACCAAATTTCAACATTGTTAGGGACAGTATTGGCTTGTCATCATTATGCCTCCCACCCCCCCCCCTTCCGGTACTGGAGCGTAATCATTTGTGAAGCACTTATCTCTAGCAGTCCACTGCCTTAACATGAGAGGCCTTATTAGTTCAGTGGTAAGTTCAGGTAATAAAAGTACTCAAAATGAATCAAGCAAGCTTCTCTCCTTCGCCTCTTTGCTTATCGAGCATAGTTTGCAGTCTGCGTAGCGCTTCTCCGTGTAGCAATACTTTGGTTCCTGTCTTCGTCCTGTTTTGGGTGCGCTGCCAAAATGGGTCACTTTTCTTGCTATTTTGGTTCCGGATCCAAGTCTCCACTACTTGTATTTTCCTCTCAGAGCTTCCCTCGCCTCCTCCACCGTAGAGTACAATTTGGTTCCATCTTCCCAAAAAATATGAAGTCTGGCTGGGTAAGGAGTATGAAAACGGATCGCTTTTTCTCGTAAAGATTTCAGGATTGGAAGATATTTTAGTCTTTGCTGTTGTACTTCTTGTGGGTAATCATGATCCATGAATAGTCTGTGAGTGAGGTATTTTATTTCTTTTTTGGCCCAGGCATGATGCAATATCTCCTCTTTGTCACTGAAGGAACTCAACTTAAACACTATAGAGCGAGGCCTGGCCGCTGGGTCAGATGGTTTCGCTTGGAGTGACCTGTGTGCTCTCTCTATGTGAAAAGTGAAAGTAGAGGGCAAATCCAGAATGTCTTTAAGTAGATTCTCCATAAACGGGGCCATAGGGGTAGTTTCCATACCTTCGGGCAAGCCATATAAGCGGAGGTTGTCCCGCCGCGAGCGGCCCTCCGATCCAGGCATTTTGACCTCAGCTCCTCCGATTGCTGTACCAGGGCCTGCACTATCTCCACAAGTTGTGGAAGACTCTTTGTTTTCAGCCACTCTCTCCTCTATTTTGCCTATGCGTGTCTCAAATGTGGAGAGTTGCATGCGAACAGCTTTAAACTCTTGTTTATTTTCAGTTCTCGATTTCTGAATCTCCTTTAGTAAAGTTTCGAATTTTGTTCGAGATAATTGTTCTGACTCTCCATCAGTGTCGTAGCTGGCCATGTGGGAGCTTGCCGGAGAGAGAGAGAGACCTGCTAGGGGGGTCATCTTGCAATCGGTCGCCATCTGTATTCTTCTCCTTTCCTCTCGATCTGTTTCTGCCTCTATAGGTTTCTAGGTGCTTCCCTCCTGTGTTTATTGACATTTTTGGGTGAATTTTGCTTGGTTTTGGAGGTTGGATCGACGGACTTTGCAGGGAGCAAGAAACCCTAAGCTCCTATCTGCTCTGTGACGTCACCGGAAGTCCCAGGGTATTTTTTAAGGACATAAGTGATCACAGTTCCATAGCTTGCGTGAGGACCATTCCCAAGCCTATTTCTACATCCGGATACATATTCAAAAGGAGCTGTCGGAACCTTAACTTTAGCTGCTTCCTCATGGATCTAAATAACATTAGATGGCAAGATTTCTATCTTGCTAACACGGTGTCAAAGGCCCATAACCTGTTTGAAGACCTAGTTCTAAAGGTGATAAACACACACTCCTAGTCAAAATTAGAACCAGGAAAAGGTCTTGCCCTTGGTTCACCGACCACCTAAAATCTGCCCTTCACAACAGAGATGTTCTTTGGAAAAGGGCACGCAAAACCAAGCAGCCTACAGACTGGGCAGCTTTCAGAACGGTGAGGAATCAATGTACTAAATTAGTAAGGGCCGAGAAAGCCAAATATTTCCAATCAGAACTGGTCTTCTCCACTAGTAATTCCGCTCGGTTCTGGAAAACCCTAAGGGGTATTGAAGGACATTGTCTCGCTACTTCTCTCCCTGCTAAGATCACCACTGGTGATAAAACTATCACAAGTAAACGGTGTATATTGGCTCTCCTAAACAATCACTTCGCTACAGCTGGATTAGCCTTTGACACCTCACCTGCAAGTAAATTACTCCCACAGACCGGTAACTCTGATATGGCAGGCCCCGCTTTAATGGACCCTGCCCATAAAGCCAAATTCACATTCAGTCCAGTATCTTTTAAGCAAGTCGAAGACCTTTTACTGGCCCTAGATACTAAAAGAAGTGCAGGAGCAGATCTCCTTGACCCATTCTTTTTAAGACTGGGCTACCATTTGCTCACTGCACCCGTTACATTTCTGTTCAGCGTGTCACTCGCACAAGGTGCTCGCCCTGCTGCATGGAAAATAGCGCATGTCTTCCCGCTCCTTAAGTCAGATGTCCCAAGTGACCTCAGTAGTTATAGACTTATATCCATACTACCCATCCTATCGAAGCTCCTCGAAAAAGTAGTCGGCTCACAAATAAGAGATCACCTAGAGTCCTTCAACATGCTTAACCCCATACAGTCTGGCTTTAGACCTAATCACAGCATGGTAACTGCCCTAGCCAAGGTGTCAAAACAATTGGCAATAGTACTCGACTCTAAAAACCACATGAGCACACTATTTCTTGACCTGAGTAAGGCCTTCGGTACGGTAGATCATGACTTGCTGCTGATCATGCTGCGAAATACTGGCCTTGATGACACTGCCATGCAGTGGTTCTCATGTTACCTTACAGGCAGACAACAGCAAGTAAAGGCACAAGGTAGCCTCTCTCCTCTTAAAACACTACTGAGAGGAGTTCTGCAGGAGTCGATATTAGGGCCCCTACTATTTGAAAATATATATTAATGACATCAATTCAGAACTAAAGACTGCAAATGTCTATCTCTTTGCTGACGACACCATTCTGTATGTCGCCAGGCCTACATTTGAACAAGCTTGCACGTTACTGCAGCAAGAATTCAGCCTGTTACAGCAAAACCTTCTGCATCTAAAACTGTTGCTTACTAGTCTAACTCTCCTTTGTCTTGCTAAACTGCTTAATCTAAACGTATCCTACCTGTATGCTATTTAAACCCTGCTATTTTTTCTTCTTTCCAGCTGCCTGCCCTTGAACAGGGCTGCTTCAGCTCCCCCACGGTCGGTCGGCACCCAGCTAGCCACCGACCGAGACCAGGACGCCTGCCTGCAGCTCCTTGGAAGGTACGGCGACAGCGCAGCCAATCGGAACACGGGCGCTTCCAGCAAACCCTCTCTGATTGGCCAGGACGTTTCCCCTGCTTTTGCCACCTGGCGCTTTTTACAAATAGATTTAGCTGCTACTAAGCAAAATTCAAGTGTCTAATAGAAGTTTTTCAACTGTATTAGCTGGATTGTAATTTCTACTACTGTTTTAAAGTGCTTACAGCTCTTCTGTTCCCTTGCTCCTGCACCCCCCCCCCATCCAAGCACTCTGCCTTGGCGCCGAAAAGTCTAACTCTCCTTTGTCTTGCTAAACTGCTTAATCTAAACGTATCCTACCTGTATGCTATTTAAACCCTTCTATTTTTTCTTCTCTCCAGCTGCCTGCCCTTGAATGGGGCAGCTTCAGCTCCCCCACGGTCGGTCGGCACCCAGCCAGCCACCGACCGAGACCAGGACGCTCGCCTGCAGCTCCTTGGAAGGTACGGCGACAGCGCAGCCAATCGGAACACGGGTGCTTCCAGCAAACCCCCTCTGACTGGCCAGGACTTTTCCCCTGCTTTTGCCACCTGGTGCTTTTTACAAATAGATTTAGCTGCAACTAAGCAAAATTCAAGTGTCTAATAGAAGTTTTTTTTTTTTGTGGCTAGTTTTCCATTAGCAGGTTATACAGACCTGCCACTAGAGGGATTCTTGTTCTTTCATTTAAAAAAAAAAGGAAAAAAAAAGTCTACCCTCTTAAAGTCACAGTTGCTTACTTGCTATATACCTTCCTTCCCGCCCTCGAGATCCTCTTGAACCGGATAAGACTTCCCTGAACCACCGGGACTGCTAAGAGCCATGCCATTGGCCCCACGGTATCTTTTTTTTTTTTTAAATTCAAGTTTATTGACAATATTTAGGTACATTCTCACAATCAAATTAATTAGCATTTCAGCCATAATATTTATCCCAATACATTTTGTAGTTATCACTTGTACAGTAAGTCTCAGTCCAATCAGATTACATATATTCATTAAGCTAATATAGTCCTACATAAGGAGAGCTTCAGCCCTCCTCAAGCTGTTTCTGCTATCCTATGAGTCTCCCTCAAACATCAAACTGGGCCCCAATCCCCTCTCCCCCATCCCAACCAGGTTCCCCATCCATCTCCCTGCTCCCCCTCTGACTGGCTCATTTCGCCATTAATTATGTAATGATTAGTTATTTCTTCCCTGCCTTGAGGCTCGCCACAACTCCCATCTAGTCCACCTCCTTAGGTGTATCGAGGTTCTGTTATTAATTTTATATGCGAGTTCCTCCAAGTCTGCTATAGTGTTCACTATTGTTATCCATTCCCCTATAGTGGGGGGGGGCTGGGAGAGAGCCATTTCTTTGTGCTGGCTTTGTGTGCAGCCGTTGTCAGGATGGACCACAGGTACAGTGAGTCAGAACCTCGTACCTCTTTGGGTGGCAAGCCCACGATCATTTCTGGCCACTCCAGCCTACTCTGTACTGTAAATAGCTCTGAAATTGCCCCCTTAATGTCCCCCCAGTAATTCAGTAGTGCCTCACAGGTCCAAAAAATATGTAAATAGTCTGCTTCCAGTTGAGCACATCCCTTTCAACACCGGGCAGATACATCAGGATTTCTTTTGCTTAATATTTGGGGAGTGAGGAAATAACGGACTTCACTCTCCATGAGAATTCTTGCCAGTATGGTGATTGAGTTGTCCGATTAGCAAGGGAGAATATTCTCTCCCATTCAGACTCATCCAGCCTCTGTGTGGTTTCTTGTGTCCACTTAGTCTTAATTTTGGTTAACGGGTCTTCCTTTAATGTCGACAAGGCTTTATAGAGTTGGGAGATCATTCCTTTATGATTGGTTGCAGTTATTCCTTTCTGTATGGCCTCTATTAGGTGCGGCGCCCTGTCTGGGTCCGCGTCTTTTTTCTTTAGTGTAAGTATATAATTTCTAGCTTGTAAATATCTAAAATGGTCTGAGTTCTGCAAATTATATTTGCTTTTGAGGGAGGCAAAGTCTAACAAAGTTTCTCCCTGACAGTATTGGGAGAGGAACTTAAGGCCCTGTGTATCCCAGGTTAGGAATGTTTTATCCAGCTGTCCTGGGGTAAAATCTGGGTCCTGAGATAGTCTCCTCAGCGGCCATAGGGAGTTTCTGAGCTTAAACTTTTGCCAGATTCTATGAAGTGCTCTAGTTGTATCCCTAACCGAGGTCAGTTGTGAGGAGGGATCCTTATTTAGACTGTCTGTTAAGAGGGCGTGGTCCAAGGATTGTGAGCCCCTTCCTACTTCCCCTCCCTCTCCATGAATTTCCATCCGTGGAAGCATTGGGGTTGGACCAGATCAGCATGTTTAATTGGGCTGCCAAGAAGTAGTCTTCGAGGTCCGAAGGACTGCCCCCGATGCTTGAAGTATCCTTAAATTAATCCTGGGTTTTTGGAGTTACACAAAAATTTAGTTATCATTCTATTCTATGTCTGAAAGGTCACTTTGCGTACTAAGAAGGGTATACACTGAAATAAGTAAAGAAATTTTGGGAGTACATTCATCCGCAGGGTTTGTATCTTAGAGTACATTGGAAAATTTAGCAATGACCAGCGCTCAAAATCTTTCTGCAGGGTAGTTATTAAGGGAGGGTAATTTGCCTCGAACAGCTGGGAAAACTGTTTCGTGATGTAAGTCCCAAGATATTTCAACTTTTTGGCCTTCCAATTTAGCGGAAAGAGGATGGAGATCTCCGGATTAGGATTGTAGTTGAAGGTGAGAACCTCCGTTTTGTTTTTATTAAGAGAGTAGCCTGCATGGCTACCGAATTCTTGCAGCATTGTCCAGACCTTTTTTATAGATCGGTTGGGTTGTGTGAGGCTAAGGAGGACATCATCTGCATACAGAGATTTTCTTCTGAAGGTCACCCACATGCACCCCCGATACCTCCTCCGACCTCCTCACTGCCTCTGCCAGTGGCTCTATGTAGAGGGTGAACAGCAGCGGCGATAGCGGGCACCCTTGACGAGTGCCTCTTCCTAGATCAAACCTATCTGAGATGCCTCCGTTCACCCTAACATAAGCCTGTGGTTTATAGTAAATCGCACGGACGATAAATGGGAGGGGGAACCTCTATGTTCTAAAACAGCAAATAGAAAGCTCCAAGAAACTTTATCAAAAGCTTTTTCAGCGTCCAAGCTCATGAGGCACGCTGATGTTTTTAATCTTTGGATAGCATCTATTAAGTTTATCGCCGCCCTGACGCTGTCTGGAGCTTGACGGCCCAGGACAAAGCCTGTTTGGTCCATGTGTATTAGTTTAGGCAGTATAAGATTTAACCTCGATGCAATTATTGCTGTAAATATTTTGTAATCGGTGTTTAGTAGGGATATAGGGCGGTAAGATTCACAATATGCCGGATCTTTACCCTCTTTATGGATCACTGAGATCGTGGCATATTGCCATGAGGGGGGAATCGGTTCTTCTCATGTCCATACCGCCGCAAATGCCTCTGACAGGATAGGGGAAATCTCACCCTCAAAGGTTTTGTAAAATTCCGCACCAAATCCATCAGGGCCAGGGCATTTAGCTGTTTTTAAATTTTTTATTGTATGTTTTAGTTCTGAGGCAGTAATTGGACTAATGAGTACTTTCGAATCCTGTGAGGGGAGAGGAGGGAGAGGGACAGTCTCTAAATATCTCTTTTTCTCTTGGGGGGAGGTCATCTCTTAGGACGAATATAGTTTGATATAGTAGGCCCTAAAGGCCTTCATTATTTGTGTGGCTTGAGTAGTCTCTTTGTTGTTATCTTTAGATTTTATTTTAGTGATGGTCGCCTTTGCTATGTTTTGCCTGAGTCTAAAGGCTAAAATTTTTGTTCCCCTAGGGCCTCCCTCGTAATATTTTTGCTTCAGATAAAACAGGGCTTTTTCTACTTCAGAGTTTTGTATTTTTGGAGTGCTGCCTGTTTTCCTTAATTTTTTCCTCCCTATCCGGGTCCCATTTAATTTTCTGATGCCTTTCCCATTCCTGAATTTGAGAAGTTAGCTCTTTCTGCCTTTGAGCCATAATCCTTTTTTTATGAGTGGCTATCTGTATTAGTTTGCCTTGGACCATCGCCTTCAAAGAGTCCCACAGTATCTGTGGAGACATCCCTGGTGTGCTGTTTTCCTCTAACGATTTTTTGAGGAACTGTTTGAGCTCCTCCACTATTTCTTTATTTTGGAGGAGAGAAGTGTTCAGCCTCCACAGAGTTTTTCTTCCTGGGGAGACCCAGGTTTATCTCCACAAACAGCGGGGAGTGGTCTGACAGAACTGATGTTCCCACCCACATCGAGGAAAAGAGGGGAAGGTCTCTTATAAAAGCGAAGAACATATCCAACCTCGAGTATATACGAAACCTCGGGGAGTAGCATGTGAACTCCCTAGAAGCCGGATACCTCTCCCTCCATACATCCACCAACCCTAGTTGCCGGGTGAGCATCGTCAAAGCTTTAGCTTTACTTATTTCGGGTCTGGGAATTTGAGATGTAGTGTCCATCCCTCTATTGAGGATTATGTTCCAGTCCCCTCCCATAACTGCTATGCCCTCTGCCTTCTCCGCAACAAGTTGTAAAAGAGCGGAGTAAGAGGAGATCGAACCTGTGACATATACGCTGATCAGAGTGACTACCTGTTCTTGCAGTGTTCCTGTTATTAGAATGAACCTCGCTGCGGATCTCGAATCACCTCCTCACCTGTAGGGAATCTAGCTGAGAGAAGGACAGCCACCCCTTTTCTCCCACTCGACAAGAAAGAGTGAAACACAGGGGGGGAAAGCTGGGCTCTTTAATTTCTGTGCCTCCAGAGGGGTAAGATGAGTCTCTTGCAGGAAGGCCACTTCACATCTCTGGGTCCCCAGGTATCTCTGCAATTTCTTCCTCTTAATAGGACTTGAGCAACCGTTTAAGTTGAAGGAGACTATCCTTGTGCAGTGATTACTCATCACTACGATTTTCCTGAAACTTAAATACTGACCACTGAGACACTGTACATATAGTGAGATAATTTAGAACATTGTATGTACCTTGTCTTATTCTAAACCTAAAAAACTCATAACAAGACAACTTTTCTTTTAACTTTAACATGAAATGCTTTAACCGTTTAAATTTTTGCTTTGGCCTAATCCAGTTTCTAGCCTTAAACAACATGAGTGTAATAACACTCGTGGCAACCGAACTCCTGAGCCACGAGTCTCTATCTATTTGTGATGGACTTCCAAGGTGTAGCTGAGTGAAAAAACTCAACAGAGGAAGTAGTGTCCTTTCTGGACCTGTAGGAGAGCTCTGTAGTGCAGTGAGGTTACCCTTTGGCCATATCACATGATCTTTATTAGGCTAACCTCTTGCAGGTCCCTTCTCTGGGATGTCCTCATGTCAAGCATCCAATCCCTCTCTCCCCTAGTGTTTCTTTCCTTCTCCCTTCCCCCAGTCCATGCGGGCTGGGGAAGGGGAAATATTCCTTGAACTATTAAATCGCCCTCAGTTAGTGAAGTAAGGGTTTTTTTTTTTTGGTCTGGATAAGACCCGACCTCTTTAACTTCCCCAGTAACCCAGTCTATTAACTGTCCTACCTTTCGTATTCCAGGCCTCCCAAATTCACCGTGGCCCTCATACTTAAGGGGTCCGAGTGTGCTCTGATTTGGAAAATACCTCTTTGTCTGGATGTGCCCAGACTTCTCCAGTTTCCCCGGTGATTCAAAATAATAACCCTTCCAACCTCCATCTTTCAGACCTCCCATCTCCCCCCAGCGATCGACGAAATCCCCATTTTTAAAAAAACTCCAGACGGACTCTGGTTCAGGAGATACCCTTCGTTTCTCCGCACGTCCACCCCACAAGCACAGCAAGGAACTGTGTCGTTTATTGTCGACCTTGTTCTCACCAGGGTATCAGAACCCTTCACACCTGCAGGTGGAACGAGCACGCAACCCACAATCAACCAGGTCAGGCATTTTCCTTTGGTTGTTCCCCTTTCCCCCTCTCCCTCCTTCTTTGTTTATATATGGCCTCAACGGAGTATTCGGGACCCATTTCTCCCCTTAGTAGCCAGGTCACCTGTGAGCAGAAAGCCCCCTTCCACATTCGTCCTTCCTTCGCCAGAGACAGCATTCCAGGGTCTTGATGGGATACCAAATACAGAGCCCACGATTCTCCAGAGGGCCGGGAAACAAGTATCCAGTGTCTTCCCCCCCCCATCCTCTAGACCTAGATCTTGAACTAAATAACTTGCCCGTAGCCTAAGGTCAACATCCAGTTATCTAGACATCAAAACAAATTTAGGTCTAAGCCCATTGATACATGCTTTGAGTCGTTGTGCACAGAGACGTGGTGGGGACCCCAGTGGGAACTAGCCCCTCCACAAGCCGACACCGTGCTTGACATTAGATCAAATTCAGTCCTGGGGGACCAACGACTCGCCGCTGTCCAGGCAGGCTGTCCTAAGTCTACAATAATTCCCCAATATGAAGTAGGCTGTACCTCCGAGGTTGGATAGGCCTCTCACTCCCTCCGCCCTACTGCTGCGTGGTCTCTGTTATGTGAGCTGCGAGGCGCCCCTGGAGTCACCCAATCTAGGAGGGGAGCTCAGGATTCGGACTTCGGTCCGCTGTAGGGAGCCTATGCCACGGAGACCAAGTTATGGATTCACGCAGCTCAACAGGTGCTACAGCCATTTGTTTCGTCTCAGAACGCGAGGCCTTTTGACTGAAAGCCGAGGAAAAAGTAAGGGAGCGTGTCCAAACTACATGGAGTGGGTTTATACAGCACAAAGCCTCACGAGGCCCAAATCTAACAGACTTTGGCATTAGGGCCAAGGCGACAGGAAGGGTACATCTTGGCAGTAAGTAGACTTCAAGGGTATCAGGGGTCTCAGCGCTGTGAGCCATGTTCCGCTCGTTATAGCTAGTTACTTTAAACTTCAGTGCCATATCAGACCCCAACTACAAGTTGCCTCCCAAACTGGGAAACAGCTCTGAGTCGCCCCGAGACCCCCCCAAGATCCCCCCCCCCAGTGAGCCCGAGACCTCTCTCCGGCCGCGTATAGTAAGCGCACGGGGATTCAGGTAAACTAGGGACTGAGTAAAAAGAAGATGTAACGTCTCAACAACCAGGTTTTCCGCATATGAGACTAGTAACATTCACCCGTGCCTACTCACAGCTGGATACCGTTCAGACAGAAACAGTTCAGTCCCAGTGCAGGTCATCTGGGGAGAGGAGAAAGAAAAAGAAAAGGTTCAATTTGTCCTTTGATTATTAATGTTCATCTAGGGCTGTGTGGTTGTTCCAGTCGCGCCTCTTCATGTTCAGATGATTCTTCTTCCGCTTGGTGTTCCGGGGACTGTAGATGCATCGCAGCTTTGTTTACTGAGGACGGTTCACCATACTTGCGGATCATCTGTGCGATGTCTGCCCGTAGTGTTGTCTGGGGGTTGCGCTGCCTGGAGCCCGTCTTCATTTTTCCTTTTTGGGCTATGGCCCAAGCTGAGGCTATCAGATCCTTTTCGAGCTTTTCCTTCATCATTGGGGGGGCATGAATGCCGAGACTTTCAAGGTATGTAGAAGCTGCTAAAAGGTCCTTAAAAACTTTATTCCCTTGCTGTGTGAGCACTTTAATTTTGGCTGGGTGTAAAATCTGTGCTTTGATGCCTTTAAGCCTCAGTTGCTTGATTATGGGCCAGAGAGTCTTCCGTGCCGCCTGAACATCAGTCGTGTGATCGTTGTCATAGATTATTTTATGGCCTTGATACATGATGTTTTTTTGCTGCCAGGCCCTTCTTAGGATGTCCTCTTTTCTTCTGTAGGAAGCCATTCTGACTATAAACGAGCGGGGCCTCGCCTCTGGATTTCTAGGTCGGGGTACTAGCGACCGGTGCGCCCGGTCTATTTCTAAGTCCAGCTCTGTTGGAAGCTTCAGCGAGCTTTGTAAAAGGGTTTGAATAAAGACAATATTATCTGGCTCTTTCTCCTCCAAGCCCTCCGGAACCCCGTAGATACGAATATTTTGTCTCCTGCTCCTCCCTTCAAGGTCGTCTAGTCTACGGTTGATCTCTCGCTCCCTGGCCAGGAGGTACATCATCAGGCGGTCCTGTCTGTCCATCTGCTCCATGGTCTGTGTTAACCCAAGTTCTAGCTGTTCTGCCTTGTGGTCGATCTGATTTAAATCCGATCGAGCTCGTAAGTGTATTATCTATCTTTGCAACCATGCGGGCCGCCTGTTTTATCATTTCAACGATGTCTTCTTGTGGGAGGCCGTGCTGGGGCAAGGCCTGGTGTGGGTCTGAGGACGCGCCTCGCGTCTCCGGGATATCTTCAATGTCTGCCTGAATCATCTCCCTTAGTTTTTGCATGGGAGTACCTAGAAGCTTCCCCGGCTTGTTCCTCTTTTGTTTGGCTGGAGATGCCATTCTATGAGAGCCGATTTGTTTGGATTGCCTTTAGAGGGATCAGAGAGCCCATCGACTAAGGTGCCATTCCAGTCGGTGACGTCACCGGAAGTCGGCCCCACGGTATCTGTACCGCACCCTGATTGGACGCTCTCTTGCCTCCTGCTCGGGGATTGGCTCTTGAGTCAGCTAAAACTTTGCTCTGCTCGGGGCTGCTGCGCCCATTCATTTATACGGCAAAGGACGAAATTTTATGCCCACTCCTCCGACCTTAACTTTGTAGACCTTCCTCCATGCCCCCTGGTAGCTCTGTCCCCCCACTCGTGCTCCATTGGGTACCTGTTTTGGGCCCCCCCATCTTTTAGTCGCCACCTCGCACTCCCTGGCTGCCTGGCCTTCCTGGCTGTATCCTCACTTTCCACTGATCCAGCTACTGCTCTTCTGCCCCCTTCTCCTAGCCCCACCAGCCTGTCTTAACCCCCTCCCTTCGCCTACCCCAAATCCTACCTTAATCGTGCGCATCCACCGCTCTCTACCCCCATTCTATTTCTCCTTGCCTGTCTTCCTCTCCTACTGCATGCCCCAAAAGCCTGCTTTCCCTCTCTCCCTCCCCCACAGCTTCCACATTCCTACATCCTTCCTCCACGTAGGCACGCTGTACACTGCCCCTTACCCAGGGTCCATCCTACTGCCATGAAACTGTCCTACACCCACACTGGTCCTAGCCCTCCACTCTGGTCCTCCCTGTCTCACGCTTACCCTCACCCCTATCGTTGATGCTCGGCACTCTCCTCAGATGCTAGCAAAGTAAAAGCATTCCCTTTAAAGAAATACGCCCATAGCTCCTTGAGGCTAGTCCTTCTCTCCCACGTTGTCAGCAACGTACCCAAACCCTGGCCCATTCTGCTCTAAAGCCACTAATCTGAGCAAGACTTCGGTGCCCTCTCATTCATATCAATCAACATCTGCAGCCTCCTCCCTAAAATGGATGCCCTACAGGCCTTCACCAGCCAACACTGCCCTGACATCCTGGCAGTTGTCAAAACCTGGCTCACGCCATCAGTACTGGACTATGCAATCAGCCTTCCTGGCTACAATGTCTTTAGGCTGTATCGCCTCTCCAAAAGAGGCGGGGGCTGCGTTTTCTACCCAAAAGACTCCATACAGGGGCACCACATCATTACCTCACTCCAACCCACAACTGCTCAGATACTGCCAGTGAGAATCCTCCTCGAAGCCCAAAACAAAACCCTCACTGTTGCCACCATCTACATCCCTGCCAAAGAACAGGGAACTGGTCTAACAGCTGTTCTTGACTTTGTAAAGTCACTCCCACCGGACACCGAATCCATCCTCCTAGGCGACTTCAGCATCAACTGGCCTGTGGCCGATGCTGGTGCACACAGGGATACCGTTGCTGCAGTGAACCTCACACAAATGGTTGACTCACAAACCAGGAAAAATTACAGGACCAGGACCAGCACCAGCACACTCTTGGACTGGATCCTTACCAGTCACCCATCACGGATATCTAACACTAATGTCCTCCCTGACTCTCTTAAAAGACCACTGCCCTGTTGCCTGCATCTGGTCAAATAAATTCATCAAACCACCGTCAAAAACTATCACCAGCAGGGTTCTACCCCTTGGTCACCTTCCTCGCCTCAAATCCCACCTCCTCCATCAAGACTGGTCTCCTATCTTCAATGCAACCAACGTAAACTCTGCCCTTGACCACTTCATAAACATCTTCACTGTGGCCTGTGACACGTATGCTCCTATTAAGAAACGCAAAGTCAAATCACTCAGTAACCCTTGGCTCACAGATGACCTCCTCAGGATGCTAAAAACAAGAGACCACCTGTAGGAGCTGGCCAGAAACTCTGGAAGGCAAAACGACATCCAAAACTACAAACATGCTCGCAATGACTGCACCAGAATCACACGGCAAATGAAGTCCACCTACTGTAAGCATGCCTTCACAAACTCCTGGGAAAATGGTCAGGAATTCTGGAAGAACATAAAGAAACTCACCAGGAATCCACCCAAAATCCCCCCTATCAGTACTCAACATCAATGGAACCACAACCCTCAACCCAAAAACTATTGCGGATACCTTTAACAAAGCCTTTACCGAACTCAGCGCTGTCCTACCCCAAGACTACTTCAAAGATGGTGAAGCCTCTCTGTCCGCAATGAACACTACCCCCACCGGCTCCCCCCGCTTCTACTTCAAAGCAGTCAAGGCTCACCAAGTACGCAAATATGTTACCAAAGCCCTTGGTAAATCAAGATTCAGTAATGACTCTCTCGATCTCAAAATCCTGTCTCTCACACTTGATGAAGTGCTTAGTCCTCTGACCAGAATTTTCAACCTCTCCCTCAGCCTTAGCCAGTTCCCGGAAATGGAAATCTGCCACTGTCACCCCACTCCATAACAGTGGTGACAAAACTGCCCACGATAACTACAGACCTATCTCCCTGCTATCCCCACTCTCCAAGGCACTAGAACACATCATCTCGGACCAGCTCACAGAATACCTGGATACGTACAATATCCTGTGCAAGCAGCAACACGGGTTCTGCAAAGGTCACAGCACCTCCACAGCCCTACTTGAATTCGCCGGCGCAATCCACAACGCACTTGACTCTGGTGAACTACTAGGCTCAATCTACATTGACTTAACTAAAGCCTTCGACACCATCAATCACCGCCTGCTGCCTGTCCAGCTTCAGAACACTGGGCACCAACTCCATTGGCTGGTTTAAGAGCTACTTTGAAGAACGGTCCCAAACAGTAAGAGTTGCTGATACATTCTCGGACCCTAGACCGGTCCACTCGGGAATCCCCCAGGGCTCCATTCTGGGACCCCCTCCTCTTCAGCCTATTCTTAAACTCACCACTGAAATAAATAAATAAATAAACAAACAAACAAACAAACAAACTCACTACTGAAATAAACAAATAAATAAATAATAATGCCAAAAACAAAGTTATGTTTGCCCCACCTGGTGTCAGTGCCCTCCTTAAGCCTAGGCATAGGAACGTCACTACCAGGAGATCCAATTCCCATCTACTACATATCCCACGATGTCGCACAACCCAAGGACAAAGATCATTCACCTATCTGGCATCCAACTGGCTCAACTCTCTTGGCAGCGACATAGCGACCGCTCCAACACTCGGCCTCTTCAAGTTCAAGCTGCGCCTCTCACTGCTTGCATCCTGTGATTGCCCAGCTTAACATTTCCACCATTCCAGCTGCACATGCCCCAGCACTTACAATCAGTCTTGCACCCCTAGCACCTTACCTGTCATATTCCTGACAAGGCCCCCATTGCACTGTGTCCTGCCCTCGCCCACCCCCCCATGATCTCCACTCCTGCCCCCAACCACCTGTCATAATCCCTCTACCCCTGCACCTCCTTCCCACCTTGATCTCCTACCTCACTCCCCCCCCCTTCCCTTGCCTTGCTCATAGCTCAAGTCTTTGTACTGGTTATTACATGTCTGTAAGTCGATGATTATATGTTTGTAACTAGAAATGATGACTGTTGCACACGCTGACGTGCAACCTTTGTAAAAGAGCCTCGGCTTAAATGTATTGTAATCCTAGATTGAAATAAATAACTTTTTTTTTTTTTTTTGCATTATTTTTTATTTATTTATGTTTCTTTCCCCGCAAGTCAACTTGGTAAATTCATATCCTATGGGAACAAAGCCACAGATCACAACCCTCCTGGGGGAATCACTGGAGTTAGTGGCCAAATTCAAATTTTTGGGCTTCTGGATTGACGGCAAACTCTCCTTCGCTGTACACATTGAGGAATTGTTAAAAAAGTTAAAACAAAGATTAGGACTCTTTTTTTTTCGAATTAAACACCTACTTACCTATGATGCTAAAATAAAGTTGGTGCAGACCACTTTGCTCCCTCTTCTGGACTATGCTGGCCTTCTTTGTAGTCATGGTCCTAGCACTGTGTTAGCCAAATTGGACACATTGTATCGCAGGACTCTAAGATTTATTACTTGCGCTCCCTACAATACCCACCACTGCTCCCTCTACTTGCAGCTTGGTTGACGGTTACTAAAAAACAGAAGACTGAAAAATGTGGCCACTTGGACCTAGAGAGCCCTTACCAATAAACTTCCCCGATACATTTCCGGTCTCCTAACCAGTACCCATGGAAATTATTCACTTCAATGATATTCTTACATCTTACTTTATAGTCCCAGAATTAGAACTCGTCATGGTACATCCTCCTTAAGTCATGCTCTCTCCTCCTTATGGAACAATCTCCAAAAGTCCCTGAAATTATCAAACATTGTTAGAATGGCAACTTTCAAAACACTACTCAGGCAGTCCCTGAAGGACACCTATAACTGCTATCCGTAAGTCTATACGAACACTTTTGCACTGGACGTTTACACTAGCTCTTCATACTCAGTGCATGCGCCCATAGCTATTGTCCCCTGAACTGTACAGTGGCATGGTTGCGCCATTCTTCCATCCCTAGTCCACCTCAACCATCCACCTATCTGGTTTTCTCCTCCTACCTATCCCTAGGCTACTTTTTGTAGTGGGTTTATTACCACTATTAAAATGTATTACAATGCTAAAGCTGATTTGCAGTAACTGTTTGATGTATACATGTCTGTGCCTAACATGTATTTATTGTAATCATTCTGTGATGTATATTCTTAAATGTACCTATCCAGGTCCACTTTGTAAATGAGTTTATTCAATGGTGTTTTGCCTGGTAAAATAAAGATTGATTGATTGATCATCTTTGGAGGGATTCCACATGAAGAATACTTATAAAATATCTTATTACTTCTAGTGTATAATGCAGTGTAAATATCCCCCACAATTTGTATCTCACTGCTGAAGAGGTAGTGGGCAACCCAGGCATTCCACACGTGTATTTTTTGGGTCGTGTCCAGTGCCGAGACCTTATTGAGTGCAACTAAACATCTCTGCCTCACCTACTCAACCTCTCCTTCTCCTTCAGTCCTGGAGATTGGCCAATGTTCTTCTGCTGCACAAAGGGGGGGCACCCTTCCTCTCTGGGTAACTTCCGTCCAGTCTCCTTCCTCCCTTTCCTTGCTAAGCTGCAAGAAAAGCTTGTCTGCACTAGACTGTCTGATTTCCTATCCTCCACCAGTTTCCTCTCTCTGTTCCAGTTTGGCTTCCGGAAGCATGATCCCACCATCTCCTCCCTGCTATGTGTAACTGATTTTATCTTCTCAGGGATGGATCAGGGACACATCACAGCTGCCATTTTCATCAGTCTGGCCAAGACCTTGACTTGGGGGGGGGGGGTCCATCCACTCCTTCTGGACAAGCTGGATTCTGCAGGCCTCTCAACTCCTGCTGTCGAC
The DNA here is from genome assembly GCA_016271365.2 of Neoceratodus forsteri. Lineage (NCBI taxonomy): Eukaryota > Metazoa > Chordata > Ceratodontiformes > Ceratodontidae > Neoceratodus > Neoceratodus forsteri. The sequence continues at coordinate 185,720,852 of CM028134.1, forward strand.
TGGTTCCGTTCTTACCTCTCAGTGCCCTGAAACCTCCACTTCCCATAGAGGCTGGGGTCCCACAGCACCCCATCCTGCTGTCCATGTTCCTTAACAACCTCCCTGCAGCTTGTGCCAACTTGTATATCCACAAATATGCAGATGACTGTTTTCTACACCTCTAGTTCCCCCATTACAGCCATGGTGGGTCTGCTTCTGCAAGACTTCCACAGGTGTCCTATGCTGGTTCCAATCAAACCAACTCCGGGTCAACACACACACACACAAAAAAAAAAACTGTGTTTGTGATCTTTGGCACCAGCAGAAATTGGCCAGATTCCCAACACTGCCTATCTTCTCCACCTTGGATGGCACCCCTCTAGAAGTGTTTTGTTCCTTCACATACCTCGGTGTGTGACTTGACAGCAAACCTGACTTCTCTGCCCACATTGATGCCATCCATGTGAAGCTCCACCTAAACCTGGTATCTTGTACTGCAATAAAGACTGTTTGTCTCTGCAGGTATGCCTTGTGATTGTCATGGTGCTCCTGCCCTTTGACTGCAGACGTGGTCTATAATACCGCTTCCTCCACCTCCCTGGCTAGATTGGACACCCCCGTAACATCTTCTTCCACTTTACCAACTTCTCCTCTCATACTCATCACTGCTTACTCTATTCCTCCTTATCCATTCGTCCTCTATCCTCACGTCGCCAAAACCACTGTGCCCCATTCATATCCAAATATTGGTTTGAGTCCCTCCCCTCTTGCCTCACCTCACTCCTGTCCACCATCCCCTCAGCCTTCTTTTCCCTCTGCTCTAGAGATGTTTGCACCATCACCGTTCCTCATCCCTGCCCCTCTGCTGGTCAGTCAGTCATTCCCTATTGTCTCCCGTCACTCTGGAATCAGCTCCTGTCCTCCCTCCACTTCAAGTACTTCCCCTGGCTGCCTCGGGTACCAGTTGAAATTCCTGCCCCGCTCCTGCTTTCCCCTACCTAACTGATTCCCTTGCGTTTGCCTCCTACCCCAGTGTAGATGTGCCTGAAGCGCCAGATTTTTGTTGCTTACTCATTCTCCTGTTTTAAATCATGTTCTCTGATTGCACTTTCTTGTACTGTGAACTGTGACTATGCAATGTATTTTGCATCCCCTGTTCCCTTCCCCTGGGTTACACCTGGAAACGGACCATGTCTCAGTGTGCCTCTCTTGGTCACCAATTTTCCAGTAAATAAATAAATGAAATGGAGCTTTGGACAAATGGCCAGGTAATCCTGAAATATGATGTATGATGGAACATTTTGGACAGTGGAATTCGGTGACAGCACTGTGCTGTTGTGCATGGATTACAGCTGCCAGTAATTTGTTGTGTATGGGAGTGGTCTGCTGTTGTGCACTGGCAGCTTAGCCAGTCAGAATCATACAGCAGATAGTTGCCAGAACACTGTCATTCCGCAGAATTCCAGAAATAGAACATCAGCTTTGTACAAATACTAACCACTTTCATTTCAACATGATCTGCCTCACTGTTTTATTGCGGGCAGTTCGAGTGTGTTATGATTTGATAACTTGAAAACTTCATTTTGCCCCCCTCACTATTTGGTCTACAAAACATGTCAATTAAATAATGTTTAGCGTTCTTTTTGGTAAACAAAATGTTCCTTCATACACTATTAAAAATAGTGTCTGGATAAGAGAAGCACTACAGGACTGTGATTCCAACTCAGGATTCCAGTGGTGTCAAACTTCTCGAGCTTTGCTCTCATAGTTTGTGATGTCATCAGAATTATTGGCATCACAACCTTGTGCACATTTTTCCTTTCACTATTCTATGTTATAAGTTGAAATTGTGCCTTTTTTTTTTTTTTTAATTCCCCACGACTCTCACTGTGAAGTCACATCAGTGCATGATGAAGGTGTATATTACTGTAATGCCCAGTGGCATGCTGTTTGTTTGTGACAGCAATACCAGGTGGGCTGGGTTCGGGGAGGAATAGGTCACTCGGCACAAAGGCTAGGTTTGGCTACTCTGCACAGGGGCACCCAAGTAACTCCGAACACAGGAAGCAATAACTGTAATATCCAATACCACAAGTGGGGGTTCTAAAGTGTGGCTTTTTATTCACATCCAAACAGAATAAACAAAGCATAGATGGACCCCCATGGGGCTACACTCCTGGTAATGCTGATTAAAAGAATCAAGAACATTTCCTCAACAGCTTAGCCCTCAGGCTCTGAACCGACCTGGCACACAGCCCGGACTTGCACGCTGCTTTGGGTACACAGCCCAAACTTGTACACTGTTCTGGGATGCCCCAGGCTCGGCTCCCTTGCCAGCCACTCGGACACCTTCCATATGTCATGGAAACATTTTCTGGTGGCTCCCTAAACCACCTAAGAGTACCTCAGCTCTATCAGGGAATTCTTCTTTTAATCCCACGTCTGGGTACTTTCCTCAGGCACTGGCCAAATACCTGAGAGAAAGTAAAAGGTGCCTCGGAGCAAATCTGTAGAGGTGAATTTGGTTACTACTGATGGGGGGGGTCTCCCACCTCTTGCTCCCACAGTTCATACCCGGCCATTTCTCCAGACAATAAACACCTCATACTGTAAAGCTTGGCAATGTAGATTCTTCCTAAATGTATGTCACATTCCATCTACTTGTCTTGCTTTCCCTTTGTGCTGGACTTGAACATACTTTTAAGTGGCATAGCCCATTGTCCTAGGCCCCTCACTGATTAAGCAGTCCAATCCCCACTTTGCAACTGTACTTGGCTGTCTTTTCCTGACCCCACAGTAACAGTCCCTTTAGTTTCCTTCTGTTAAGGTGAAAAACACTTGGCCTTCTTTCAGAGCGAACTCACCCTTTGGTTGCAAGTGCCCCACAGGCGATTCCTCCACAGGAATTTCTCTCTCAAAGCTTTTGGTGCCGCAGCACAACTTGAATAGGCAGCCTCTTCCCTTAGCTGGAACCAGGAGGGTTGCCCCTGGAAAACAGGCAAACCTTTCCCCCATCCCCTCAGGGATGGGGCACTTGGACCAGTAACAGCGGTCTCCACCACTTCAACTACCAGTTTCTGTGTTCCTCTTATGGTGGAAACACACACCTTCCTAATCAGTAGCTCTAAAACAGAGTTTAAAGCTCTGACAGCCTGCACACAGACAGCTGTACTACTGTCTCTCACCAAGACTGCACACAGACTGAATTCAAAATCCCTAACATTCTATGCTAACCTCCAACTGCAACATTCCAGTGTGGCTTATGCAGCTGCGAAAGTTCTATGGTGATGTCATCCCTCAGTCTCAGCTGAGACTGAGAACAGAGTGAGACAGTGTGAAATCCATTTAATTGGAGTTTCACAAGCTGCCTTCCCTGCCTACCACTAGGTCTTACTGGGATTCTAGTAACCCCGGGTAACAGGGGGGTTACATTACATAGTGACAGTGCTAGGGATTTTAAAATATGGGTCATGGTGTTAGAAAAAAAAAAAAAAGTGGGTCAAAAGAGAAAAAACTGGGACAAAATCTAATTGGAAGTACAGATTTCACCAATGCAGAAGCTAAAATTGTCAAGTAAAAATACTTTCCTGTTCACTTTTCCATCTTTCAGCTTTTGTTACACACCAGGTGCACTACTATGGACCCACTGTCAAGTGGAAAGTGGGTCATTTTTATGGGCAGACTGAAACGTTTTCTTTTTTTTTTTTTTTTTGGCCCTATGTAGCGTTGTTGTTGATATTATGTCAGTGCAAAAGATTATCACCAAATGTCACTTGTAGCAAACTTCTCCATCTCTCACTCAGTGGCAAAATATTGTAATAGTGACTTTAAATTAGAAAAAAATGAAATGCTTTGAGAAATAAAATGTCTTTATTTCAATCTTTTTTTAATTTTTATTTATGCTTTTTGGCCCCATATCACCGGCCAAAAGTCCGACCATCCCACTGCTCTTCCACCCCCACAGAGCCTCGGCTTATCCCCTGGGCAGGAGAAGAGGGGCGGCTACACCCCCACCCATCCAGTCATCGAGCGGGTCTGGCGGTGGCTTGGAGATCAACACAATTTTCTTGTATTTTTGGTTCAGGAGGCATGGCATGCACAGACGAACAGCATAACCACACCACGCCCTCAACGCTTCCCAGCCTCAACTGTTGGGGTAAGCTCGGCCCTGTGGTCACCCGGGAGCACTCACACTGGAAGGCACATTCTCCTCCCTTCCTGGAGATGGAGAGCATGCTGCCGCTGATCCATCTCCCCACGGCCGACCCTCCAGCCACCCAAGCTTGTTCCCGAACCCGTGTCGCTGATGCTGCAAGCGGTAACACTACCGCTGCACCAGTGGGCTGGCCCTTTATTTCAATCTTGATGTCAAGCTTGGATGTAATATTTTATGGAATGGCATAGGGACTTTGTTCCATAGGGTGGAACTGTTTTTTTTTTTAACCTTTTCTCTTAAGGTGTAAAAGGTTCTCTCTTGTCTTTGCTGCTCCTCACTATCGTCTTGGGCATCTCCACGACACCCATGTGTTTCAGGATCTGGAATGGTAAGGTACTTTTAACTCCTTATGTATGTAACAGCTATAGGTACATTGCTATTTTTTTCCCACCCTTTGTTTATGCACCCATTGTCACCACCAGCCCCCCTTTGGTTCCTGGACCACCCAGACCTGTCATCTACTATCTACGGGACTTGCCTGGTTCAAACCAGTGCCCAGTAGTTGGTGTGGAGCTTCTGCACCAGGCTGGTGGGCATCATCCTGGCAGGTGTTGTTTTTCTGCCTTGTTTTCGCCTCATTCCACAGGGTTGGCACGCATGCCATGGTGCGGACATGCAGTGTGAAGACCCTGCGCGCAGTCTGTGCTGGGCTCTCTGAGAGGCATCTGCTGCTGTATCACATAGCTTCTGCCAGGTGGCAGCTAAGCTGCAGCTGTCATCCCCCACAAGGAGAGCTATGTCTGGTTGCTCAGTGCTCCCCTGACCAACCCCATGTGATGCTGGTCTGTTCCCGAATTTGGATAGCCAGTGTTAAAGGTTGTGTGGCAAACAGAACCTCAGCCCACCATGTCACCAATCTGGCCACGTACATTACTGATCTGCATATGTTTTGTGTTTTGCAATTACATGCAACACAACTAAATAATTATGAAAGTATAAAAACAAATCGGCTAAATTCACCAAATTCAGTGACTGCCAGTACACTGGCAATACTATGATATCGCTGTTATTTATATACTTATTGGTAATTTCTGACCAGGAAAGACGCACTGTGCTGTGACAGCTGGCTTCCAGGAGTGTACTGGGTTGAGGGTTACATATAGATATGTTTTATTGACCGGGGCAACGTTGGCCAGGGAACTGTCTCTTAGGATACATGCCATGGGATCTGTAACTTCTACCTGGACAGCCACCAGAGATGGGCAGAAGAGATCTCAGTTTAACATCACACACAAAGAATGGCACCTCATTAGTGCAGCATCCTCTTAGTCTGCATATGCAAATCACCACAGAATGTTATGCTGGTCCAACTTTAAGCAGAATTGCATGGTGCCAAAAGAGTCCTGGTAGGACGAAACACGTGTCTATGTCTTCTGTTAGCACCCTTTGCAAACTGTGTGAGAGGTCTTTTGGCACCATGCAATTCTGCTTAAAGTTGGACCAGCATAACATTCTGTGGTGATTTGCATATGCAGCCCATGATGCTTTGCATTATGGGGGCATGTGTGATGTTGTATCCTCTTAGTGCTGCACTCCGGTGTCAATGCTGGGTATTAGCCCAAGTTCCTTGTGCTGGGCTAGAACCCACGGCCTTTTGGAGAGGTGACACTGGCAGTGTGTTAGTACTGCTGTACATTTGTTACTAGCCAGAGCCCATATTTTTATTTATTTATTTACACTTTTGGGCCAGGAAGGCTTGCTGAGTCATTGACTCGATTTCCAGGCACATCCTGGGGGGCAGGGGACAGTAGGAGGAAGGACATAACAGAAAGAATTTTTTTATTTTAATTTACTGCATTTTATGCCACCTTACTCTGATCAGCCATCCCTCATAACCTGGTGCCCTCCCCCACACCCAGTCCTGTCCGCCCCTGTCCCTTGGGCTTGTGACCTACCACTTCAGCGTGAGCATGCAAGGGTGCTCATGTCCCAACCAGATGTCACCTGCCCTTGCATTGCAGCTTCAGCCTGCACTGCCACCTGTGGTCACCCAGGAGGCGGTAGCACGGCAGAGCACACTGCCCTCCCTTCCTGGTGGAGGACAGCATCCTCTGGGCTGCTTTGTCCTCCTCCCCTTGGTCAGCCCCTGATGACTTCGGCTCACCTCTGAACTCTGGTTGCTGGCGGCAGAAGCGGTAGTGCTACCGCTGCGGAGATGCTACGACTAGAAACAAACATGTATAGTGTATACATATTATACCACTATGGTTTGGAAAAGGTGTTCGATTCTGATAAGATTTTATTCCGATAGTATTGGAACACAGTACTCTTAGCAAAGCTCTGTATTTGAAATTGTAGGTAAGAGAGAGTGCTTCCAGACAGAATGAGTCCAACTAATTGCAACGCTCCATTTCTCTTTGAGTGAGAGACACTTATTCTGCAATGTGTCACTTGTGCAGTTACCCTAGAAACTGGTTAGTTCTGTGGGTCTTTGTTTTATTTATTTTCATATTTTAAAAACATGTGCTGGTCCCGCTTGTCCTATAATATGTACAGTATATGGATCTACTGACGAGGCACTTACAGTTGTAAGAGCAGTCTCACTTATATTAATGCCAGAACGGTGTCCTTTGCTTCCTTACCACATCCAAAGAATGCGGGAGACCTGACCACCTTCACAATGCTTAGGAGTACTGTCGGAACATATAAAGGATCCCCTGGCAAACATCTCTGTTTTTGGAACAGGCAGCATCAGTTAGGGGAATTCTGCATTTTGGTCAGCTGCAGGATGGTTTCCTTAGGTGTGGAGAGTGCTTCAGTGATCCAGGTTTGATTCCACATGCTACCACTTTGGGAACAGAATACCCTACCAGCACTCTGCTTTCAGAATGCTCTGGTTTTTAAACGGTCAGTAACATCTGCTAAACGGTGATGCTCCTTTAGCTCAGCTGCAGGGTGTTTTTTTCCTTAGTTTTTTTTTTCTTGGTTTATAATTTGTGGATGATGCAGTCATGACCATAACCAAAAAAAAAAAGCTGCGGGTGTTAACTTTCCCCTACAGAGCGGTCTCCAGACCCTGGTTTGGAATGCAGTGCTTTGATAATACTTTTCTTTTGGAATGTGATCCTTTGACAACCATCTGTGTAAGAAACATACTCAAGCAGGTCCCAGTGTTTGAAAAAATATACTCTAGCAGGTCCCAGTGTATGAACCATGATACTCTAGCAAGCCCCATTTTATGTAACTTAATACTCTAGCATGTTTCCTGTGTATGAAATATAGTACTCTAGCAGGTCCCAGTGTATGAAACCTAGTACTCTAGCAGGTCCCAGTGTATGAAACCTGATACTCTAGCTAGTCCCTGTGTCCAAACCATGATACTCTAGCAGTTCCCAGTGTATGAAACGTGGTAGTTAAGCAGTTTCCAGTGCATGAAACATGATACTCTAGCTAGTCCCTGTGTCCAAACCATGATACTCTAGCAGTTCCCAGTGTATGAAACGTGGTAGTTAAGCAGTTTCCAGTGCATGAAACATGATACTCTAGCTAGTCCCTGTGTCCAAACCATGATACTCTAGCAGGTCGCAGTTCATGAAACATGAGACTCTACTACGTCGAAGCGTATGAAACATGATACCCTAGCAGGTCCCAGTATACGAGACATGATACTCTAGTAGGTCCCAGTGTATGAACCATGATACTCTAGCAGGTCGCATTACATGAAACATGACATGCTAGCTGATCCCAGTGTTTGAAACAAGCCTCTCTAGTAGTTCCCAGTGTTTGAAACATGATACTCTGTTACTGCGCAGGTCTTCAAACATAATTCCTTGGTAATGCGTCATTTAGTTTTTGAAACAAACTCTGTTAATGTTGTCAATTGGATATCACTAAACTTATTTAGTAATTGTTCACAAGCACTCTGACTTAGACGACTCGTTGTCTTAATGTTAACTCTGCATATTTTATTTCACAACTTGCTATGTGCATTCAGTTTGATAAAATCATTCTTTGCACTTAGGGTTCAGGATACATTTGTAAATAGTAGACATGTAATTATTATTGTGTCTTATTTAAGTTCATCTTTTCCAAAATGAATTAATAGAGTTAATAAAGACAACTGGTACTAACTGTGTCCTGCTAGGGCTCCGTTTTGCTTCTGGTACACTTTATAAAAGCAAAAGATACTTACCGTAGAACTCGGGTGAAAACCTTTTTCTTGGCTCAATTGCCTATTCCAGTTCGTGTGCTGCAGGTCAAATGTTCCAAATTTCCCCGCTCTGACCACGCCGAAATTTGGGAAATTGACCTCTCTCTGGCTGGTCTTCTTGAATTCAGATTGATACAAAATTACATTCTATGACCCGCATATATGCACCAAAAGAAACTCACACGCTGAATAATCCATTGTTAGGCAACTGCCATTATCTGCCTTTGACCTGCAGCACACGAATTAGAATAGGCGCTTGAGCCAAGAAAAACGTTTTCACCTAAGTTCTACGATAAGTATCTTTTGCTTTTATAAAGTCTGCTAGAAGCAAAATGGAGCCCTAGCAGGACACAGTTAGTACTGGTTGTCTGAACTCTGTTAATTCATTTTGGAAAAGAAGAACTTAAATAAGACACAATAAGAATTACATGTCTACTATTTACAAATGTATCCTGAACCCTAAGTGCAAAGAATGATTTTATTAAATTGAATGCACATGTCAAGTTGTGAAATAAAATATGCAGAGTTAATATTCAGACAAAGAGTCATTTAAGTCTGAGTGCTTGTGAACAATTACTAAATAATTTTAGTGATATCCAATTGATTGAATGCCCTGCACTAAGCACCAGAAGTTTTACCCAGAGTAAAGTAGTAGGCTAAAGAGCATTGCAAAGGAAGTGAATTTAAATTCTGATAATGTTGTGTTTGGACCTAGAATCTAGACTGGGTTATATAGTGTATAGTGGAGTGCGATTCTGTATGGAATTCCATCCCTTTCAAAATGTTGTTGTACCACAGTTCAAAGGTCATGGAATGTGATTCTACCCTATTGTGGTAGAACAGCATTCTAGAACCTCTAGAGACTGCATGAGTCAGTTTCATTTTGAAAGCAAAATAACTCACAAACACATGTTTCACACAATACTATACTCTATAAAAAAATACAGGATGAGCAACTTTATACACAACCAGTGTGTTTTGCCACCTCGGGGTTCTGATTTCCATGGACCTCTCGAGCTTTGCTCTCGCGGTCAGAGGGAATCAGAATCCCTCTGTGGCAGAACACACTGGTTCTGCATAGTTGCCCATCCAGTATTCTCTACGTTCTACTGCTGGAATATGATACTACAGGAATTGTTCTGGTTTTGGAACATGATGCTGTGGCAGTTCTCTGTTCGGAACCCGACACTTTGATAATATTCTATTGCTGGAATATGATACTATAGTGATTTTCTGTTTTTAGAACATGATGCTGGTCTGCTGGTGCTCAGTGTTAGGATTATAGATTGAGGGAGCGCTCCTGGATAATCGGAACAGTCCATTCCTTCGTGTGTGAGACACTCTTATTCTGTGAAGAGTCTCACTTACATCCTTAGGGTATCAGAAACGCTCATACCCTAAGAATGCACGTGAGACCACTCTTAAAATGGTAAGAGTGGTCTCAGCAGCGGCGGCGTTAACAAACAGCTTAGTACTCTGGTAATGTTCTACAGTTGAAATATAATAACTATAGGGATTTTCAGATTTTTTTAACGTGATGCTCCGGCAGTGCTTTGTGTGAGGAACTCGATATTTTGGTAATGTTCTACTGCTGGAATATGATACTATAGCGATTTTCTAGTTTTGGAACTTGATGCTCTGTAAGTGCTGTGTGTTAAGAACTCGATACTTGAGTAACATTCTGCCGGTGGAATATGATACTAGAGCAGTTTATGTTTAGAACATGATGCTCTGGCAGTGCTTTGTATTAAGAACTTGATACTCGGTCAGTTCTGGCATTGGAATATGATGCTGGAGCAGTTTTATATATTTCAGACATGATGCTCTGGCAGTGCACTGCTAAGATTTTGATACGTGAGTAATGTTCTACTTTTGGAATATGATACTGTAGTGATTTTGTATTTTTTAAACATGATGCTGTGTAAGTGCACTGTGTTAGAAACTCGATACTCAGGTAATATTCTACTGCTAGAACATAAGATTTTCTATTTTTAGAACCTGGTGCTGTGTGTTAGGATCATGATACTCGTGATATTCTACTGTTGGAATATCTTATTGTAGTGATATTCTGTTTTAGTACATGATGCTCTGGTAGTGCTGTGTGTTAGGTATGTAATACTTTGGCAATGTACTGCTGCTGGTCTATGATAGTAGAGCAGTTTTCTGTTTTTAAAACATGATGCTTTGGCAGTGCCTTGTATTAGGAATGTTCTACTGTTGAAATAGGATACTATACTGATTTTCAGTTTTTACTGCATGATGCTCCGGCAGTGCTCTGTGTTAGCAATTCAACACTTTGGTAATGCTCTGCTGCTGGGGTATGATACTGTAATGAGTTTCTAGTTTTAGTACGTGATGCTCCGGCAGTGCTCTGTGTTAGCAACTCGACACTTTGGTAATGCTCTGCTGCTGGAGTATGATACTGTAATGAGTTTCTAGTTTTAGTATGTGATGCTCTGGCAGTGCTCTGTGTTAGCAACTCGACACTTTGGTAATGCTCTGCTGCTGGAGTATGATACTGTAATGAGTTTCTAGTGTTAGTACGTGATGCTCCGGCAGTGCTCTGTGTTAGCAACTGGACACTTTGTAATGCTCTGCTGCTGGAGTATGATACTGTAATGAGTTTCTAGTTTTAGTATGTGATGCTCCGGCAGTGCTCTGTGTTAGCAACTCGACACTTTGGTAATGCTCTGCTGCTGGGGTATGATACTGTAATGAATTTCTAGTGTTAGTACGGGATGCTCCGGCAGTGCTCTGTGTTAGCAGCTCGACACTTTGGTAATGCTCTGCTGCTGGAGTATGATACTGTAATGAGTTTCTAGTGTTAGTACGGGATGCTCTGGCAGTGCTCTGTGTTAGCAACTTGACACTTTGGTAATGTTCTACTGCTGGGGTATGATACTGTAATGAGTTTCTAGTTTTAGTACGTGATGCTCCGGCAGTGCTCTGTGTTAGCAGCTCGACACTTTGGTAATGTCCTACTGCTGGAGTATGATACTGTAATGAGTTTCTTGTTGTAGAACATGACGCTGTGGCAGTGCTGTGTGTTAGCAACTCAATACTTTGGCAATGTTCTACTGCTGGAATATGATACTATAACAGATTTATATTTCTTGTACATAATGCTCTGGCAGTGCTCTGTCCGTTTTTTTGTTATATAGAGTACTTTCTGTGGAATTCTTTGTCCCGATGGTTCATATGGCTATTGTGTGCTTATACTGCACTGCATTCCTTGAACTTGGGGTTTTAACTTGACACTTTAAGCTTTTACTCATTACACATTACATATTACTTGCATACTGCCTTGAACAAATGGATCCGTATACTATTAGCAAGCTGCGAGCGGCTAAAAAGTAGTGTCTCAACTGCCTATCATTCTAGCGGCATGCCATTTTCACTGCACTATCTAGCCATTGCCTCAGAATTATGGGAGAAGGCCAGAAACATGTCACTCCTCATTACCACCCAGCATCACCCATCAGGCAGTGCTCTGTGTTAGGAACGCAGTACTCGAGTAATGTTCTGTTGCTGGAATGTAATACTATAGTGATTTTCTATTTTTTAGAACATGAAGCTCTGGCAGTGCTCTGTACTCGGAACTCAGTACTCTGGTTATGTTCTATTGCTGTAAGACGTTGTGTAGCAAATTTCTATTTTAGTACATTATGCTTTGGTAGTACTCTCTTTCTGTTAGGAACTCGATACTCAAGTAATCTTTTACTGTTGGAATATAATAACTATAATGATTTTCTGTATTTAGTACATCACGCTCTGGCAGTGCTCTCTGTTAACTCTATAATCTGATAATATTATACTGCTATAATTAATGGTCTCCCTTTTTTCCCATAGGGAAACCGTGGCATAATTTGCTTATTACGGCAAACACTTGCACGGTTTCCCTCAATCTGCGCAGATGCCACCGCATTCCCCCATGTTCTCGACCGCTCAAGTTCTTTGGCTCAGTGACTCTTTACTTATCGTCTCCAAAACAATCAGAAAATACTGAACCGCCACTCGGACTCGGCGGTAAGTTTCTTTGAAAAAAAAATTACCACAAGGTGTTTTTTTTCAGATGTCAATTAAAAAAAAAAAAACTGAACGTGACCTTGGATTGTGCGCTTTGACTGGACCAGACAACGACCACACGGCAACTTCATTTTATTTTATATAATTGCTGAGGCGAAAATAGGAAAACCCAGCAATTATATAAAATAAAATATATAATTAATGGGTTTCCCCGTTTTGCTTCGCTCTTGGGGTTTATGTAGCATCTAACCCCTCAAGTGTGTGTAAACTTCTCGTTAAACACACCACCCCATACTTTATTCTATTTATTATTTAGAATGATAATTTGGTAATACTCTACTTTTGGAATATTGTACCCTGGTAATGTTCTTGCTGTTCTAGAAAATGTTACGTTAATGTTCTCGGAAGTGCCAGCATTTTAGTGAAGTACGTGTTAATACGGAGACCAGGGGTACTCTGATTGATGTTAGAGTGGTCTCACTTTCTTCTGTCTTGGGTGAGAACCGCAAAGGAAAGCTGAGCGTTTCTAACCCCAGGAAGCCCTTATTTAATGGTTAGCCTCTAAGCATCATCTCCTAGGAGACAGATGCCCCGGAGACAGAACCCTATTCTAATTAGTAGAATTTAGAATCGTGGTTTGAAAAAATTTGCAGCCACGCTCCTCTCTGTCAGCTGCCAGATTTGTTTCTCTGACTGGAGAGAACGGTTGCCCCAAGTCAAGCTCTGATATTGTTGGGTTTTCCAGCCATTTATTTGTTTTTAAATATGTAGTTAACTGTTTGAATATTTTAAGTAAAATACTCTATTACTCTGTATTAGTTAGGGATTTTAATTTGTTACAGTGTTTTTTCTGGCTCCTGTTTTGATTCCAGGGAACTGTAGAGCTCCCTGCCAGGCTACTTTTTGTTTTAAGCTATTTTAAGAACCACCTACTTTTCCTTTTTTTATTGAGTGGCTCAGTTTTTCTTTTTTTTTTATGCTCCCCCTTTCCTTGCAGCTCTCCCCCTCTTCGGAAGACACCTGTGGCCTTTATTAGCCCTGGCTGACCTACAGGTGACCGGGCAGTCCATCCCCATGGAGCCGTGGCTGTACCCCAGGCAGGTGCAGGCGGGGCACATCCGAAACATCTGTATTATTCGGGCGCTGTCTCGGGCCTGGTAGGGGCATTGAAGGTCGGGGCTGGTGCTCTGTCTACGGGAGGCTGCGAGGATTTTCACGTTTTCTCTGGGCGTGCCATGTCCCCTGACGTCAGGCGTTGGCGCCCGGCGTCTGGCGCATCGCCCCTCCTTTCGACATCGGACTTGCTGTACCTCGGGTCTCCACCTGGGGCCAAACAAGAGCCGAGCTCTGGCACCCCCCAGAGAGGACGAGCAGTCCCTAGGACGCTCAAGTCCTCTCCCCCGGCCGGCCCTCCAGCTCCCTGGGCTCATTCCCGAACCCGGGTCGCTGGCGTCACTAGCGGAAATCCAACCGCTGCGCCGGTGGGCCGGCTGTGGTTCAGTTTTCATTGTCGTTTTTACAGAAAACGGAAGCACTTTCACTTTCCATTTCTGCCTTTCACCTTAATAATAAATTCCTGTTACAAGAAAACCTGAATTTGACCTTTGGCACAATTTTTGTAGGTAAGAGACGTTTTTACTACTGGGCTCTTACTATTCTTCTGTTTTGCTATGTTTTTTGGAATTGCTTTTAATATTTTACTAGGATCTCCGTAATTTGACATGTCAGAGACACCTAGGGGTTCCACAGGCTGCAAAAACTGAAAAAAAATGTTTACAGCTTCTGGTGAAGGCAGACTGCCACGAGCTCTGTTTAGATTGCTTGGAACATACAACTTTGTTAATTGTGAGTCTGCATTGCTTTTGACCTAGAACATTAAATAAAAAGGTAAGTAAATTAAGTAGCTCACACAAGCAGGGCAAGCTGTCTTAAAAAAAAAAAAAAACAGCTCACGCTCACTTCTGGCTCGGCCACACACTCACCTCCCCAGGCACTGATTGCAACCTACAGTGTGATGGCATTCTGCAAGGCTAAGTGATAAGTGCTTTCTCCCACTCAGTCCAGCATTCTCCCAGGCAATGCAGTGACTGCCAGTGGTACGCTGCAAGTCTCGTACACCAGGCTCAGTGCTACATGCACTATGGTTTATGCAAGGGACAAAACGACATACATTAGCCTGTTACCGCTTGCACAGGGAACAGGTTTTGTATGTTAATTTCGACCTCTGGCTTAGGCTGCAACCTATCCACCTGCGGAGGAGGAAGAGGAGTACTGTGTATAAGAGGAGAAGGGGACCCTATTGAATCAGTGGATGCACTCAGGCAAGACTTTTGCTCTCTTCCAGGGCATAATGAGGAATATACTTCATTTTACTAATTTGTCAGACAAATGCTTGATACTCTCAACATCCCCCCTCAGGAAAGTGAGGAGGATGGCGAAGATGCTGAATTTATGGAATGATGAGTATAGCACCTTCAGGGAGGTTGCTAGTCCTATAACCTAAAATGTATTGCATAGTACTCTACCCTCTGAGTCGTTACACTGTATGTATCCTACCCTTGTCTGCAATTTTTTCTCCCAAATTGTTAAGGAACAAGCCTTTGTTCATTTTTGTACTGTCTATGCATTACCAACTATGTATGTGGGTCTCAGCCCCCAGGTCGCATCTGGAATCGAGCATGTTGCTCAGTATGCCTTCCTGGTAAATCTCGTAAATAAATAGTCGAATATGTAAGTCTCATAAGGCCATATCAAAATCATGTCTGCACCTGTTTCAGCTGCAGCCATGAATAAAAAGATAGAAAGAAAGTATCAGGTGGACAGACAAAGTGGTGGAATACCTGCATGCCCACCCTAATTACCAGGGTGTAGTCCAGGCTGCCGCATGCAAGAGGGCAAAAGTCACCCTCTCTGCACAGCTTCCAGAAAAGGACTCCAAAAAAGAGGATGAAGAAAGTTCATAATTCAGCTTCCCTGCTTGTCAGGCAGACAGCTTATTCAACATCTGTTGCACAGTGCCAGAATGCATTGCAGAACACAATTCTGGCAATTGCTTATAGTGCACATAGTGAGCTGGCACAGGACTTCGTTGTCACAGCAAGATCTGCCCTGGATGCCAGTAAATACCATTTCTACACTGCAAGATTTTCCTGGTTGAAGAGCTAGTGTACTGCTTAAAACTTGTATTAAATTTTAAAAGCAACTGTTACCTTTTATATCTGAGGTACTTTTTCTTTTCCCTCTTTTTGATTGGCTTGGCAGCTGACATATCTAGCTCTCCTGCCCCCCACTACATCATCAGCATTGTGACCTCACTAACTGTGACATCACTGCTGCTTAGGAACAGCCACTCAGTGACTGCCAGGTCATTCACCTGTGATGTTACTGTCGGTGAGCTCACAATGCTGATGATGTAGAGGGGGAGCGACAGAGATGGATATATCAGCTGCCAGACTAAGTAAGAGCTGTTCCATATACCCAGCACAGTATTATCGCATAGAATACTTTTTAATGAGCAAAAGGAAAAAGAAAAATACTTCAGAAATAGAAAGTTACAAATGACTACTTCTTAAAATTTGTATTATTTTCCTGTCTGCCTGTTTTGGCTCCACTAGTTCTTTTTAATTTTTGGCACGGCCCCCGTCCCCCATTCCAGGCTGAGGCTCAGCTTCCTGCCCCGCACACCATCCCACCATGCCCAGGCTTACCCCTGGGTGGGCCCCCCAAACAATGATAATCAGCACTGGCTTGTCTCCCCCCCCCCAGGGCGGGGCCTTGGGAGCAGGACCCCCTCAGCGGACACTGGTGGCAATGGGAATGGCAGCTGGGCAGGGCGTCATACATGGAGGCTGGATTGTGTTGATGCTGTAACCCCCCCCCCCGGAGACAGGATGCGCAGTGACATTAACATCTGTCCCACCTTCCACGCAACTTGGCACCAGCCTTTTCCAAAGGATCCCTGGCCTCTGCCAGAGATCACTAACAGATTGGATGCTTGCCCCCAGAAGGAGAGCTGCCCTCGGGTTCTCAGTCCTTTTCCACCAGGCTGGCCCTCCATCCCCCAAGTCTGTTCCCGAACCCGGGATGTCGGCTCCACTAGCTCCTTAAGGACTATCATCCTTTCCCAGGATACCCAAACCCAAGCTGTGGATTTCTTCTTTGAGGGAAATTAAGTTTTTGTTGACAAAACAGAGGCATACCTGAAAAAAGTGGGTGAATACAAAACCACTTGTAAGGGTAAAAATGAGAAGGAAATGGCCCCTGAAGGCCCTGTGGAAGGGGAGGCAGAGGTAAGAGCTACTTCCCAAGGGTCTGTACCCCATATGCCTCTTACCAGTATCTGCCACAAAGAGGCTACTACAGCTGTCGGGGTCAGCGGGGGGTGTGGATGAAGAGCAGGATCGAGCTGCCACAAAGCGGCTCTCCTGTACCGGGGAGGGACAAGGGGTTTCTCCAGCCATTGGCTGCCACCCGGTGGCGGACAGATGGCAGTTTGGGCTATAGTGGAGCCCAGCAATTGCCAGGGGTGGGGTGGAAGGGGCTGAGTCGGCACCCGGAGTGCGTGTGCGCCTCCACGTGCATGCACTGCCGTGTTTGCCGGGGCCCTGGGAACAACGGGGGGGGGGAGAGAGAATGGACCGCAAAAACTACAAATTAAAAAAAAAAAAAAAGAGGCTACTACAGGGGCAGAAGGGGTACAAAGTGTACTGTTGCTGCAGCACCAGCACCCAAGCCCCAACCAAAGCAAAACCCCTCACAGTTCCACCCAGGTCACCCATCCATTGCCATTGGCAGGGAGATTGGCTCACTATCTTCATGAACTGGTAAACATTAGGTAGTGGCCCTGAGTCTGTCTCTGTAGTTCAAACAGTTCCCAAGACTGCAGAAACACAAAAGTTTTCCAGCACGGTCTCCCACGGAAAGAATGCTGCAGGAACTGGAAGTAAAAAAATTGCTGGCAGCAAAAGCTGTAGAAAAGGTCATTGCCTCTCACTGGGGCAAGGGTCTATTCTCAAGGTACTTCGAGTGGCAACCCATTTTAGATCTCAGGTATCTAAACAAGCGTATAAAGAAAAAGAAATTCAAGGTGGTCACACTGAGAACAGTGATACCATCCATGCAGTCAGGACACTGGCTGGGATCACTGGATCTGAAAGATGCCTATTTTCTTATCTCAGTCATGCTATCACACAGAAAATATCTCGGATTCAAGCCAGGGAACTATCAATACCAGTCTACACCTCTCCCCTTTGGCTTCACCTCAGCACCAGTGGTATTCACAGAGTGCTTGCCTGTAGTGGCAGCACACCTGAGAAGGCAAGGTGTGATGGTTCTCCCCTACCTAGACGGCTGATTTAGTCTCAGGAAAAACTGAACAGGAGACAAGGTACTCAACCAAGACTGTAAAAAGTACCTTGGAGTCTCTGGGATTCTTGATAAATCTAACAAAGTCCCATCTAGAACCCGTTCAAGTACTGGACTTAATGGGAGCAGAGCTAAACACCCTGCAGGGGAAAGCCTCCTTGCCACAGGCCAGAGTTGCAGCTTTGAGAGCAACAGCAGAGTCCTTGACAGCAGGCCACTTAAGACCTGCAAGAGATTTTCTGCAGTTACACGGTCATGTGGCTGCATCCAGAGCTGTGGTTCCATGGGTCAGATCCAAATGAGAGATATCCAGTACCACTTAAGAGACAACTGGTCTCAAAGATGGGAATCCTCTTTCAAAGCTAGTACCAGTGACAAAAGCACCGGTAAAGTAATTGGAATGGTGAAGGAAGAATGCAGCCTCAGAGAGGGCATTCCCTTCCTGCAGCAATCTCCAACAAGTGTACAATGGATACCTCACACCTGGGGTGGGGTGCCCACCTATAGGACCTCACCCTCACAGAGAGTGGCACATGGAGCCAACAGGAATCATTGGAATACATCAGCCTCCTGAAGCTCAGGGCAGTTGTGTTAGCAGTACAGTCATTCTCCTCCCAGTTAAGGGGTCAGTCTGTCCAAATCTGAACAGGCAACACCACAGCAATGTATTACATAAACAAGCAGGGAGGGACAAGATCCTTAAAACTGTGTACAGAAGCAGTGAGGATCTGGGACCTGGCATACACCTTAAAAGCAGACATTCATGCAATATGCTTGCCAGGCTAAGACAACGTTCTGGCAGATTCCTGGCAATGCCCTGGCAGAATCAGCCAGGGAAATCACGAGTGGGCCTTGAACACACAGGTTCTGGCCACATTGTTCAGAAGGTGGGGCATCCCTGAAATAGACATGTTTTGCTTCTTGGGAAAACAGTCAGCTCCCACAGTTTTGTTGCAGACTACCAGCCAAAGGAACGGTCCAAGAGGATGCCCTGGCCTTGGGCTGGACAGGAAGACTGCTGTATGCCATTCCACCATTTCCACTCATTCAGAAAGTCATCCTGAAACTCAGGAGGGAATCTGCAGCAGTGATCTTGGTAGCTCCAGAACTGGCCAGACAGACCTGGTATTCAGTTCTGCTGGCCCTGTCAAACAAGTCTCCAATCAATTTGCCACTAAGTTACAATCTGCTGACCTTATCTCAGGGCAGGATAGCATTCCCAAAACCCCAAGATGCTACGCCTGAGGAATGTTTTTTTTTTTTCGGTCAACTCTATTTATGCCCTCTCTTCACTGGCCCCACAGGACCTCTCTCTCCCCCATTCTGCCTGAAATCCTCTGTTCCAGTGTGCTCTCGTACCTCACCCGACCTAATCAAACCCCCGGCTCTGAGTCCCCTGAGGTGGGACCGCCAACTCTTCCAGTGCCCTTATCTAGAATCTAGAAGGCGACTAGAGCGAGGGTGAGAGCCGGAGGTCGGTTGGATGGATCCAACAATGAGCGTGGGTGCTGTCCACGGGTTCCTCATTCGCCTTCCTGGGTGCCAGGGTTTTTCCATTTTTCCATGTCCCCTGGGACATGGACATGCAATGATGTCCAGTGTGCACCCATGCGCAGGATGTCTGTTGACACCTCCATACCCCGTGTACTTGGCACCGCTAGCTGTGATGCTCCCAGTCTCCTCTGGGAGTCACCAGAACTGCAGGATACACTACCCTTCCTCCCCAGGAGAGGAGAGCAGTCCATCGGACACTCAATCCTTTCCTCCCTGGCCAACCCCCGGTGACCCGAGTCCGCTCCCCAGCACGGGTTGCCGGCGTGAAGCGAGGTGTGGCATCCAGCGCCTCAAACCTCAGTGCCACCGGGCCGGCAAGGAAATGGTTCTTGGAAGTTAGAATACTCTGGTTTAAATCTCTCAGAGGAAGTCCTGAAGGTGGTTAGAGTTTCAAGGAAACTAGCAATCAGGAAAACATATTCCTCTAAATGGAAGAGATTTTCTTACTGGTGTACTTTGAGAAAAAAATCCCAGTAGAAGCAGGGTTGCCTGTAGTCCTGGAATACCTGGTACACTTGCGGTCTCTAGGCCTACACTTAGCAGGTACACTTAGCAGCAGTGTCAGCCTACATAACAGTAGTCAGTGGAAAATCACTTGCCTCATAACCTATTTTCAAAAGGTTTTTTAAAGGCCTCAGCCACTTATATCCATTGGTAAGGGACCTAGTCCCTTCATGGTATCTGAACGTCTGTCTTGCTCAGCTCATGGAGGCTGTGTTTGACACTGTGGACAGTGCTGAAGTGAAGTATATTACATGGAAAACTGTAAACTATATTCCTGATTACCATGACCTCTGCTAGGAGGGTGAGTGAATTATATATAGGATAAAGTTTGAGGTGGTGTGTGTGTGTAATGGGAATTTCACCCCCCCCCCCCAACCGAGATGTTGGATGTCTTGGCATCCAACACTGAGGGTGTGTGTAAATGTGAGTTTACACACCACCCCATATTTTTTCAAACCACTATTCTAAATTCTACTAATTAGAATAGGGTTCTTTCTGCGAGGCATCTGTCTCCTAGAAGATGATGCTTAGAGTGTAACCATAGTGAGGGATCTTTGAGAAGAAACAACATTACTATGGTGAGTAATTTTTTCTTCTTACCCTCCAGAAGACTGATAGACGACACTTATATTGATGAGTACTAGTGGTCTCCATACTAACATATTATTGATCAACGGCATGTTAATTTTTAAAAAGCATACTTCTAGGGACATGGATATGTTGTTCATCCACACTGTCTGGCAGGTTCCTTGCCGCTTTAAATCTTGCTGGAAGGTCTTCAAGCTGGCTCCTCCCACCCACCCGGGTGGTAAAACTCTCGGCTCCGCCCCATGACGCCAGATCTTCCTTACCGCTTGGAAGCTCAGGTTCCCTCCTTAACGCTCTGCGTGATAGACTGGATCCTAATTCTTCGATTCATCCGAAACTCATTTTAAAATTTTCAAGACTTGGTCATCTTTCTCCCTAGGCTGCGATGACCGTCGACTCCGGTTTCGGTGGTCCCTTGTGGACAGAAGATGTCCAGGGCGACCCGCACTCACGTGTGTCTACTGCCTCGGCCTGAGACCGACCCGGGGCCTGCAAGTCATGCTGTTCGTTCTCGGCCAGTGTCCTGGAGGACCGCGCTGCCCGGTTGAAGCTAGGGCGCCCCGAGAAGTGCTACCCACCGGTTAAGTCGAAGGAGGCCCGTTGGGTGGTTACCGCGGTGGCTGGCTCGGCTGAGCAGCTCGAGCAGATGATCGCCCTCGAGGAGGAGGCGGCCCAGGCCGCATCTTCCTCCTCCTTGGTCGCGGCATTTATCCCACTCTCTTTGGGTACCTCGTATTCAGCTTAGTTCAAGGAGCTTTGCCAATCCCTTTCCACGAAGGGAGAGGGGCCATCGGGACATTCCTCTCGGCCCAAAAAGAAGGATTCTAAGGGTAAGTCCCATCGTCGACATTCGTGGGAGCGGGAGAGGTCTCCTTCCCTGGACAGCCGACTGTTGACTTCGGTCGAGGTTGCGGCTAAGGCCTCGGGCTTCACGGCGTCCCCATCAGGCCAGCCGGCCGAGACGCCCGTCGATGCGGTGGAGATTTTTCTTGACCCGTCGGACGGGCTGTTGACTGGTGAAGCAGACAACCCTTCTTCGCCGGTTCCCCTGGTGGAGACCGAGGATCTGCCTGCGCCCCCGGTGCAACAGTCCCAGTTAAGGTTATCCGAGCGAGGGAAGAAGCGGGTGTCCCCGCTCCTTCCAGACCCGTCCCCCGGAAACACCGAGGATCTCGGTCTCGGACTTCTTCTCGGTCCAGCCGATCCCGCAACATCGGGCGGTCTTGGTCCCTCGGCTTACTGAGGTAAGCTGCACCGCCCTTCGTCCTTCTCTCCTCCTCTGAAGAGGAGAGGCTTAGCGCAAGTTGCGTCAACGCTATGAGGACCTGATGTGGCAGCAGTTACTTCTGTCAGGGGGCAAGCCGACGCCCTTCCCGGCCATCAAGTGGCTATCACCCGAGCGGCCGAAACAACCCCTCGCTGCAGTCGAGCTGCCCAAGCCTGGGCCGGTTATTTGGCCGAAACCTGCTGCCCCATTGAGTGTGGTGGAACCTCCGCCTCCACAACCGAAATCGGGGGCGCCGACCAAGGACTCTCGGTCGGGTCAAGGCCTGCCCCACAGGTTGTCGGTCACCCTCACTCCCGACCGTCCTTGGCAGGTGGAGGGTGGCTCAGGCCCTAGGCAGCTCTTCGCGGACTCCTCGGAGTCCGACAACAACTCCTCCCTGTTCTCCAGGCTGGCTGACCTGGAGTCCTCCAGGGGGCCAGTCATTGGACGAAAGCCCATCGTCCTTCATGGGTTTGCTTCGGCTCATCTCGGAGTCCACCGGGATGCAGCTTGAGCCTGTATCCAAACGGGCCAAGTGTCCCCTGATGGAGATACTGGACCGAGGGGATTCACCCACGGAGGCGTTTCTGGTGGCTGAGGCCATTGTTGGTCCAGCCTTGGAGCTTTGGCAGTGGCCTGCTTCCTGCCCAGCGCCCTCGGCCAGGATGGCCAGGAAGTATGCAGTCCCTACCGGCTCTTTGCCCAGGTTTTTGGAACACCCCTCTGCCGAGGGGTTGGTCACCGACAGCGTTTTCCGGCGTTCCGGGAACGCTAGGGACGTGGACAAGCCCCCCTGACAAGGAGTCCAAAAAGCTGGACTACGCCGGGCGCAAGGTGTGCTTCGTCCTCCCTTGGCCTCCGCCAGGCCAGCTCGGCCGTGCTGATGGCACACTTCTCCCACGCCCTCATGGGCTCCCTGGATGAGGTAATCCCTCATCTCCTGGCCGACCTGCAGACCACGGCCCGGCAGGTTCGGGACCAGGTTAGGGTGGTGGCGAAGCAGCAGCTCCAAACAGCTCTGGACATAGGAGACTCCTATGCCAGATCGGTTGCGACTGTGGTGGCCATGCGCCGCAGAGCATGGCTGAGGATATCCACCTTCACGGCGGATACCCAGCACAAATTGGCGGATGTCCCCTTCTTGGGAACTGACCTCTTCGGCCCTGGAGTGGAAGGTCATCTCCAGCGGATCGAGAAGTCCAGTGCCACTCTGGACTCGGTCACCTCCGCCCAGAAGGACAAAGGCCACCGACAGCAGCAGCATAAGTCCTTTCGTCCTTCTACGCCTGAGGCACGTCCGGCCCAACAGCACCAGCACCAGGGCCAGCAGGCTCGCGTTTGGCATCCCAAACCCAAGCCCGCGGCTTCCTCTAACAGGAAGCAGGGAGGTAAAGGCCCAGGAGGTCCCTCGGCGGTCCCTCCTCCAGCCTGCCCAGTGGCCAGGTTGAGGGTGTGCCCCAACCTCGTCATTCCCCTAGGTGCCCCCTGTGGGGGGCTCCGCCACTTCCTTTCCGCTTGGTCCGCTATCACCACGGACCGCTGGGTGTTGAAGATGGTAGGAAAGGGCCTGCCTCTGGAGTTCGAGCAGGCCCCACCCTTCCGAGCCGTCGCCCCTCGGGGGTCCACGGGGTCCACAGCCTCGCTGTCGGCCCGCTGAGCCGATATTGCCCTGCTCCTCGAAAAAGAGGTGATCAGGAAGGTGGCGGATCCTCCTCCAGACCTGGGGTTTGTGTCCAGGTATTTCCTGACAGGGGGCTGGCGCTCCATTCTCGACCTGCACAACCTGAACAGGTTTCTAAGGTCTCGGACCTTCAGGATGGTCACTCTGGCTCAGATAATCCCATCCTTGGAACAAGGCGTGTGGTTCTGTTCCCTGGACCTTCAGGACACGTTCTTTCACGTCCCAATCTGTCCATCCCATCAGAGATTCCTCTGCTTCAGAGCGGAGGATCCCTTTTCGAGTTCCGGGCCATGTCCTTCGGCCTCTCCCTAGCTCCCAGGGTCTTCACCAAATGCATGGCAGTGGTGACAGCATTCCTGCGGCGCCGAAGGGTCCGGGTGTACCCCTACCTGGATGACTGGCTGATTGCAGCCCCCTCCAGAGCGGAGGTGGAATGGTCCAGAGATCTGGTCCTCCAGGTTTTGCTCTCAGATTGGCCTCCTCATCAACGAGGCCAAGTTGGAACTCGTGCCAAAGCAGGTGATACATTTCATCGGGACAGAGCTCGACTCTCTTCGAGCCAGAGCACGGCTCCTGGCGGACAGGGCCGAGGTTCTTTCCTCCTTTGCCCAATCATTTCAGGTTGGGCAATCGCGCCGTGCCTGGGACTTCCTGTGCCTCCTGGGCCTCATGGCGGCCTGCACCAGCGTGGTCCGTTGGGCCTGCTGGTACATGCGTCCCCTTCAATGGGGTCTGGCCAGTCAATGGTCACAGCACTTCGATCCGCTGGATCAGCTAGTGACAGTGACCCAGGGGATGTGGAACGCTCTCCAGTGGTGGACCGTTCCAGCACATCTGCAGGAAGGCACCCCGTTTGTCCGCCCCGAGCCAACGGTCTCTCTATCGACCGATGCCTCTCTGATGGGTTGGGGTGCCCATCTGGGGGAGCACAGAGCGCACGGCCTCTGGTCCCCTCGGGAGTCCCGATGCCACATCAACCTGCTGGAGCTTCGAGCGGTTCGTCTAGCCCTCACCGCCTTCACTCCGTTCCTATGGGGTCAAGTGGTTCAGGTCCAGACGGACAATACCACGACCATGTACTACCTGAACCGCCAGGGCAGGACGCGCTCCATGCCTCTGTGCAGGGAAGCTGTCTGCATTTGGTCACTCTTGCACAGCCTGGAGGCAGATCTCCTCGCCATTCATGTGGCAGGAGCCTCCAACACCCTGGCCGATGCCCTATGCTGGATAGGGGCTGCGTCTCACGAGTGGTCTCTCCTGCCAGAGGTAGTACAAGATCTCTTCTCCCACTGGGGCATGCCTCAGGCGGACCTGTTTGCCTCCAGGGAGAATGCGAAGCTGAGACTGTTTCATGCCCGCCCCCTCAGCAAGGCTTGCTGCAGGGGGATGCCTTCTCGAGGCCGTGGACCCCGGGCCTCTTCTACGCCTTTCCCCCATTTCTCTTGATCCACAAGGCGAGGAGGGACAAGGCGCAGGTGCTTCTGGTAGCCCCAGACTGGCCCCGCCAGTTCTGGTATCCAGATCTCCTCAGCCTCAGCTCCAGGCTCCTGAGGCGGCTTCCAGCCTGCCCGGACCTGATCTCAGTCAATCGGGGAAGGTATTCCATCCGGACCTTCAATCCTGCACCTGACGGCCTGGTTCCTGAGCGGCTAGAGTTCCAGGCCTTGGGTCTTTCCGGCCAGGTCTTCAAGCGTCGTTGAGGCGTCCCGTAGAGTCGACCAGAAAATGCTATGCCTTCAAATGGAAGAGATTCTCCATTTGGTGTCAGGAGCAAGGGCCTGGACCCCTCCTGTTCCTTGCAAGCATCCTGGACTAACTGTGGTCCCTTTCTCCAGCAAGGGCTTTGGTCGGCGACCCCTTAAGGTGCACCTGGCAGCCATCTCTGCTTACCGGGCGTGGGCCGGGAAGCAGTTGATGGCGCAGGAGAAGGTGGTCGGCGCTTTTTCCAAGGCCTTGATCACATATCCCCTCCGGTGCGAGAACCTCCACCTCCGTGGGATCTGCTGCTGGTACTGGGTAAGCTCATGGGCAGGCCATTCGAACCGATGCACAGGTGTGACATCTCTCACCTGTCTTGGAAGACCGCCTTCTTGGTGGCTATCACATCAGCCAGAAGGATAGGAGAGCTCCAGGCGCTTTCCATCGAGTCTCCTTATCTGGTCTTCCACAGGGACAAGGTTGTCCTGCGCCTCCACCCGAAATTCCTTCCGAAGGTGGTGTCGGAGTTTCACCATAACCAGGTGTTGACTCTGCCGGTGTTCTACCCCAATCACACCTCAGAGGCCGAATATAGGCTCCATACTTTGGACCCTACAAGAGCGCTCGCTTATTATAAGGAGTGGACGGCTGAAGTTCGGGGAGAGGTTCGCCAGCTGTTTGTCACCTACGCTGAAGCCACACCTGGCAGACCTGCAGCCAAGCAGACGATAGGCAGGTGGGTCACCTCCTGCATAGATCTCTGTTATAGGTTGTCGGGCATTGAGCCTCCCAGAGGGATAAGAGCTCATTCTACCCACCATACCGCTGCATCGGTGGCTGCTTCCAGGGACGTCCCTATCCAGGAAATCTGCAGGGCTGCTACCTGGAAGTCAGCACACACCTTCATCACCCATTACCACATCGACCTTGAGTCACGCCGGGATGCTGGTTTTGGGGCCTCGGTTCTCCAGTCTTTATTCCCTAAGTAGGGAGTGTGCGCCTTGCCTCCCTCCTCCCGGAGAACTGCTAGGAGTCTGTCAGACAGTGTGGATGAACAACATATCCATGTCCCTAGAAATACAGGTTACTCACCTGTAACAGGAGTTCTAGGAATGGTATATGTTGTTCATCCCTACACACCCTGACCTCCCTGACTTCAGCGCACAACCTGGCTTCCAACGGGCTAGATCTGGCGTCATAGGCGGAGCCGAGAGTTTTACCACCCGGATGGGTGGGAGGAGCCAGCTTGAAGACCTTCCGGCAAGATTTAAAGCGGCAAAGAACCTGCCAGACGGTGTGGATGAACAACGTATACCATTCCTAGAACTCCTGTTACAGGTGAGTAACCTGTATTTCCTTCCCCAACAACCTGGCTGTCCTGACCGTTTGCCATCACTTAGTAACGGGAGTCCTGCATGAGAGAGACACTTGCCAGGTTAAGAGTGTCTGACACGAAGGACAATGGAGTACTCTGTTTGGTCGATTGATCTATAACTACTTACCTACCTACTTCCCTACCTACCTAACATTGGGATGCCTGAGGTGCTTGTACCATCTGGCGCTTTAGAGTTTGCAGAATGTTTTAGTCCGCTGTTGTCACCTGTGGGGGAAGTAGTACTCCTCCGCCTCTTGCAATATTTGTCATTAAAACCAGGTAAAGTGACACTGTGAATGTACTGGGAAATGCTTTTAATGTAATTTACTGTCCCCCAACCCGAGATAGGATTTAAACATTATTGAGTCATCTTCTACCTCTAGTCATGTAATACAAATGGCAAAGCGGGCACTCCTTCGGTCAGATGATGTATTCCTAGGCAGGGCACTTAACCAAAGGGTCCATATAGGGGTCACAGGCTGCACAACGAATCTGGGTACCATGTGACTACATATCATACTTGACTTTTACCAGATCACATGGAAAACATTGGAAGCTTTTTATAGGGGGATGTGTGTGTGTGTGTGTGTGTGTGGGGGGGGGGAGCTGTTTTACTCTTAGGCAACAGCTGCTGTGTGTTATTTTTATATTAATGTGTTCATCTTTATGGATTAGAAAAAGCAGTTGCTGCCCCTCTCCCTCCCCCCAGGTCCAGATAACAGATACAAAATGTTTCTTTCGCACATACAATAGGCTGCCTTTCTCTGACGTATGAGATTGTCTGACACAAAGGCTGTATCTGTTCCAGTGCTTTGCCTTTTTTGGTTTGTGTGATATGTTGTTATCTGGCAGGTCAGTAGAAGTTTGTTAGTGGTGTGGTGGGTGGTAAAGTGCTGAGCTCCTTGGGGAGAAAAAATTGGCTTTCCCTAACAGCAGAGAAGTGGAATAATAATCCTAGTCACAGATCTTTCCCACATAGAGCATCTTATAATTGGGATGCTGTACTAGTGGATGGAAGAGTGGTTCTGAAGCCTGAATTTATCAAACTGTCTAAAGAACATATATATATAATCTATATCTTGAAATTCCGTTGGCCTAGAGACATCACCCGATCGTGCTTTAAATCTCTCTAAAAACATGGCCAGGTGTCAAATCTCCTTTTTCTCCCCCTAAAACACTAGTTAGAGCCATTTTATAAGTGTAATAAGTTCATCCAGGGTGTGCATTATAGGATTTTAATGCACTTCCCAGGGGCATAAGGACATTCAGCCTTCTGCCTCGTTCCTTACTACACCCCGGGTCGTGCAGTAAGTAAGCAATAACCCAAGATAGTGTGTGCAGTTATTAAGGATTAATCAACACCCCGGGTGCGTTGTGAGGCATGAGGCCGCAGGCCGAGTGCCCTCACTGCACCCAGGGTGTTGATTAGTCCCCAATAACCGCACACCCTGGAGTGGGTTATTGCACTTATAACATAGGTATGTTTAAACAGCAAAAAATCTAGAAAGGTTTTTTTTTTTGCTGTTTAAATAGGGAAAAAAGTACTGTATCCTGCCACCTTGCAAAATGGTCCCTAACAAATAATGCATACTGTACTGCTGTTCTGCACAAAGAAATGTCACAGATACATTACTTACATGCTTTGTGACATTTCTTGTGCATAATGTGTTCTGCTACCTTGGCTACAACATTTCTTTTAGCCCCCCCCCCCCCACAAACAGACACACACGCACACAAGTTCAGAGGACCCTCTCCACCGCCCCCCCCATGTGTCTCTTTCTTGGACGGCATCTACCACGGGGAAACTATAGGCTTCACACCACAGAAACACAGACACGGGCAGACAGAGATGAAGAGGAGATTGCAAGAGAGAGAGAGAGAGAGAGAGAGAGAGAGAGTTTCCACTCTCCTGCCTTTTGCTGTCTCGGTGCAGCGGCTTTCTCTGATGCTGAAGTAAGTGCTGACCACAGGGAGTGACTATCGGGTGATTTTCATGCTCTGTATGCTGCAGCAACTGCGCTTGACACTGTGTCTCACCTGCTGTGTGTCTCTCTCTGACGCTGGACTACACGTCTCCCTGACATAAGCACCCCAGTTGGCACAACAAAAATGCAAGGAGAATTTTCAGTGCCACCCGCCGGATCACACTCGTCTCTCTCACATAAGCAGCCCAGTCAGCACAACGGCAAGGGGAACAAAAACAGTCACAGCTGTCTCTGATACAGGACACTGTGTCATGCTGTCACTCCCATCTCTCTCCCCCCAAAGTGCTGCATAACATTTCTGCCGTGTCCTGACTGCTGCTGTACATGCCACATGCCTTCAGGCTGGCAATCACCAAGATAGAGAGAGAGACACACACACAAGGAATTCTGTTGTGCACATCTGATGGTGAACTGTTGCCTCTGTGTGTGTGTGTGTGTGTGTGTGTGTGTGGCTGTCTCTCTCGGTCTCTCTCTTAAATGTTTCCTGCCAGTGACAAAGGAGGGCAACTGTGTATGGGGGGGTGCTACCTGCACCTACAGGGAGTCTTTATTCACTGTGCCACACTCTGTCTGACATTGCTACACAAACTGACAGACAGAGAGACACACAAAGCACTGGACCACACTCACGACTCTTTCCCGCCAACGCTGTCCATCCGCTATCACTCACCTGTCAGTCTCACTGAGTCTCTCTCTCTCTCACTCCTTAAGGACCTCGCTTGTGCCTTGCTTACCCATCAGACACAGGCATGTGCTGCAACTGTATAGTACCGTTCCCTGCTCTCTCCCCACCAGTTTCGCCTGGTCGCTGTGTTTAGGGGGGGGGGGGCAAGGAACAAACACGCTGCTGTCTCCTGTGAATACCCGTCACGTCAAGCTAAAGACGGATACAGAGGAACTCCCTGCTCTGTCATCACTGCCTTCCCATGGTCACTGTGGTGGCGGTGGTGGGGGTGGGTGGCACAGGAATGAACACGCTGCTGATTGATGTGGCTGACATGCAGGGTACCTGACACACGTTTTTACAGATCCCTGTGTGCCACGGCAGCTAGGAGCAACAGCAGGAAGATGGTGGCCACACAGTTGGAGATGGTAAGTGGCAGGTCTCACTCCACCGGGGGACAGTCACTGTGCATTGTCTCTCTCCCACTACATCGTGGGTGATCTCTTCACTGCAAGAGTGGTGAATGACTACCGTACACACACACGAGCTGCTGTCTCACAATCCCCAGCTTGCTGTCGCTCTCTCTTATGTACGGTATGACTACATTGTTTCTCTCACTCAGCCACAGATGTCCGGGAACATTTGTGAGTTACCCACTGACCGGAGGGTGGGGAGAATTGACACAGTGAACAGATACACATACAGCCGGGAGATCCCGATGTTGACAGTGCTGCGTTTGTCTCTCGCTTGCCTACAGCTATTGATGCCTTCCTTTCTCTTACTGAAAACTCGGCAGGCAAATGAGTCCCGAGGGCATAGTGCTGGAGTCGCTCCGCGCAACTGTGGATTAATGCTAATTTAATCCATGGCCACACAGTGCGACTCCACCAATTGCAGCAGACGTTTTCTACAACCCATGTTATAAAATCCTATAATCCACATCGTGTTGTGGCTTTTTCATATATATATATAATTTTTTTTCTCCCTTGGCCTGGGTGCGGGTATCCTAAAAGACACACCCCTGATGTTTGCTGGACTCACCCTACACTGCTGGACCTGCTGCCAATCCCCGGTCCTCTGTCTGCTTAAGACTCTGACTTATCCCTCTCAGGGGCCCTCCTCATGCCACCAGAAGAGAAGCGTCTTGATCAACCTACTGAAAGTGGGGGGTGGGGGGGGGGACTAAGCCAGCTCGCCTGGGGATGTGGGAGGGGTTGCCAGAGAGGCAGTCTTTTAGCGGGCCCGGGGTCATCCCTTTTTCCATTTTTGGGGCCCCACTCCTGTACATGTTGCTGTGCGAAGCCCTGGGGGCGGAGATGCTCGGCAGCACATGATCACTCATGCAATCAAGAGTCCCTATGCAACACCAGTACCAGGAGTTGCTAGACGAGCGGAACTGCACCACACACTTTTCAGGAGGGACGCCTGTAAGTGCACTCTGAATCCCTTCCTGCTGACCACCACTTCTAATATCCCGGACTCATGGCATGAACCCGACTCGCCAGCATGATGCCCCATCGCTTGGCGCCACAGAGCGAGTCTACAACAGGCATGTGAGCCTAAAATTTACTTTTTGCTAGGGAAGCCCATTGGTGCAGCTGCAGGGCTATCGCTCATGACATGTGCAGGTTTGGGAATGACCCTCCAGCATTGGGGCTGGCAGTGGAGAGGAGGATGGGAGTCCCAGTGGATGCTCTCCTTCTCCTCTGGTGAGGGAGGGACTCTGTCTTCAGTTATCACAGATGGCAGTGCAGCAAGGCGCCATGACAGAGAGGAGGACCCCGGCCAGGGAACTGCTCTGGGCAAGCATTGCGCGCACATACACACTGGTCCCCTCACGTGCTGGCATCCTCATGGGAATTGGGGAGAAAACAGGAAAAGTGCCACTGGTGCCAGCTAGGTGGGTGGGGCTGGCCCCCTCCTCACTGTGCCTCCTGACATATGGCACATTTGGGGGGCATATCTTTGCCTGGGGGAGGGGTAAATCAAGGCTGTTTGGAGGATGGCACTTGAGGTAGGTGGGAGCCAGTAGGATAATGCCAGAGGGTTCCGCAGGAACCAGGGCACTGGTGAAACAGGAAGGTGGCATAAATTATAAATTTAAACAAAAAATGTACTTTTGCCTTTATGGTTAGACATTTTTTTGTTTTTGCTGGACGGACTGGGGTGAGAAAAGGCACTTGAGGACTTCCACTTTCAGATGGACTGGTGAAAGGTACTCTTAGCAGTTAAATACGGTAAAAAAGAAGTTATTGTTAAAATGTACTAGTAGCCCCTTTCTCACTTTAGCGTGGCCAAGATGGTCCTCTTCTTTGTTGTTGAAGAGGGTGGGCAGTTCTTACTGCTGCAAAGAGTTTTTCTTTTCCTGCTGCCTTCTTGGTTGTCTCAGGGCTCCCAGGAAGGGATGGTGTGCATGGTCGTGCGTTAGAAGCACACTGCACTGAAGCAGAATACTGTAAACTGTTTAGAATAGAGTTTCATAGTTTGCAACCGAATGTTTGCTATGTTACTGTAGTTAAATTGCATTTAGGTATTAATAAGCTTAAAAGAAGAATTTGGGCTTCTTTAGCTGGGGTAGACAGTTGGTAAGGTCAGCAGTGCTAGGCACTGCAAGTGAAATCTGCATCTCTATGTGAAAACAAAACGCCTCTTGAATGTTTTTGTTTGGGATCCTGTGAACTTGTTTGTATATGGGAAGCTTATCGGGGTAACCTCCGTGTTAGAGCCCACTGTTTAACAATTGTTAGCCATTCATTGTATTTTTTTTTTTTTAAACACTGTTTTCGATACTCTTACATGATGTTTATTAGAGCCAGAACACTGTACAGGTAAGAAATATATTTGGGTTGTGAGATAGAATCATGTATTGCATAATTTAAAAAAATATATAATAAGATCAATGCCAGCCAGTTGGCACAGTGGCAGGGTTCACTACCCCAGTGACCAGGTTCGGAAATGGACCCAGTACGCTGGAGAGTCAGCAGGGGCACTTTCCTCCTTGGGTGGCTGGACATTTGATCCATTCTGCACAGGCGCCACCGAGGGATGCACAGGAGGTGCAAGCCAGTCGGGAATGGCAGTGGGAAAGGAGATGCTCTGGTTTTGTGGCACACTTGCTGCATGGCACAAGTCGCACATTCCCAGTCCAGCGTCTTGAGGTGGGTGAACAGGGAAACCCCCAGCCCTGGCAGGACGATGCTGGCATTGATTGGGCTCCGCACTGCCCACCCAGCATGAAGGATCTCACCTGCCACAGCGTTTGGCGAAGTCCGTAGGGGGATATGGCGCCCCCGAATGCCCTGCCTTGTAGGGTACTCCACATGGAAAGTAAGGGGAGATTTCCAGGGTGCTGATCCGTGTCAGAGCTGCGTGTCTGCCAGGACTGTTGGGGGAAGAGGCAGGGCAGTTCATGATAATAAAGAGGAAAAGGAAATAGTAATTGTACTAATATTATAATATGAGTTTAAAATATAAATGAATGAATAAATGATGAACTTCTTTCAGTCCTTATAGTGGTACAGCTGGTGCTTATTTTAATCACTCATGCCACTTCTCAGTTGTGTGCATAGTGACAGAACCCCAGAACAGATATTTCACTGGTATAGAATAGTACAGAATAAGTCATAAATAATCTTTTAAGGAACTGAAACACTGAAAAAGTGGCAGGGAGGTCGGATACAGCCAGGAAAAGGCACTGAAATGGAATGCAGTGTGATTGGAAAGCCCTCATGTTATTTAGAGATAACGACAGTACATTACTGTTTTACAGCCTCCACTTTGTTGTAATGTAAATATCTGTCCTAGAACAGCTGGTGTGAAAACAAATGTTAAATTAAGCTGTAAATATTGAGAAATGTTGCAGAGTTCTAGAATATATTGTGCTGAGATTTAGACTACAGTGTGTAGAATTTTAAAAATGCGGTGCAGAAAACAGGCATATGTGTGTTTACTGTATTAATGGACTGATAAAGATGGTGTCTTTCTACTTTCTGGTCACTGCTCAGAGTGGTCTTAGCGTGTCATGATTCGAGGATGTGAAGGAGAAAGAAAAGTTGTTTAGTAACTAAAAAGTTATTTCTTTAAGAGAGTATCTACCAATCCAGAGCCGGGGATCAGGTCACAGGGGCTGCATTCTTCTGTTGTCCAGAAGGGCATGTAAACGGCTGCTTCATAACTAACACCAGCTCCTTGGTCGGCCAATGAAGGGAAACCCCGCCTTCCTCTCTCCTCCCTTGGAGCCATGTGCACTTCTATAACACAGCTGACCCCCCACTGGCAGGCTCCTGACAGGGGTTCTGTAGATCACTTACAGACTCTGCTCTCCCAGGTGTGTGGTCTGGCCAAGCCTCTCTTCCCCCACTACTTCTCCCCACCCCCAAATTGCCACCTATACCTCCTGATTGGGTCTTGCTGTGTGCCTTAGCCTCTTTAGCCATTTCTCCCACTATCACGGTGGGGATCTGCTTGGAACAGGAGCTGAGGGTGCTATTGTCCATTATATGGAAACATAGAATTTGACGGCAGATAAGGACCGCTTGGCCCACCCAGTCTGTCCATTTCCCTACCTAATGGATAAGCTGCAGATCCTAGTTAACCAGCAGCCTACTTCTTTCTACCCCCAACCCCTAGAATTGCCTTATGACTGTCCCATGCATGCTTGAATTCAACCACTGTTTTTGACTCCACAACCTCCTCCTCCGAAGGCTGTTCCATGTGTCCACAACCTCTCTGAAAAAAATACTCTTACATTACTTGAGCCGGGCCCCCATCTTCAAATTAGCCCTTGTTCTTGCACACTTTTTTTGAAAGATGCTACTCTCTTGACTTTGTTGATTCCTTGAGGTACTGAAAGTTTCTAGCATATCCCCACTCTCCCTCCTTTCCTCGAGGCTATACATATTAAGCCCTTTAGTCTCTTCATATGTCTACTCGGTGCAGACCCTGCACCATTTTAGTTGCCCTCTCTGACAGCTTCCATCCTGTCTATGTCCTGTGGAGACTGGGTCTCCAGAACTGCATACAGTACTCCAGATGGGGTCTCACCAGCTGTCTGTACAGGGGGATAACAACTTCCTGTTTTCTACTGGTGATGCCTCTCCCTGTGCATCCTAGTATCCCCCAGCCCTCCTTACTGCCCTCTCACATTGCTTGCCCACCTTTAAGTCATCTGATATGACTACCCCCAGGTCCCTTTCCATTTTTGTTGTTGTTAGTATCTCACCCCCATTGTGTACTCTTCC
Organism: Neoceratodus forsteri; assembly: GCA_016271365.2. NCBI lineage: Eukaryota > Metazoa > Chordata > Ceratodontiformes > Ceratodontidae > Neoceratodus > Neoceratodus forsteri. The sequence continues at coordinate 185,755,143 of CM028134.1, forward strand.
GGGTTTTGTTTCCCAGGCATTACCTTGCACTTCGTAGCATTGAATCTAAGCTGCTATACATTTGACCATTCCTCTAACCTTGCCAAGTCCCTTCTCATCCTTTCCACCCCACCTTGTGCATCAACTCTGTTGCAGATCTTTGTGTCATCTGCAAAGAGACATACTTTTCCTGCCAGTCCTCTGCAATGTCGCTTATAAAGACACTGAAGAGGACCAGTCCTAATACTGAACCCAAGTGCACCCACCAGTAACCCCCTTCTTCAGAGTGAACCCCATTTACTATTACCCTCTGTGTCCTGTTCTCCAGCCAATTCTTTTACCCAGGCTATCATCTTGGGATCCACTCCCAGGCTGGCTAACTTTGAGATATTAATCTTTGTGTGGGACTGTGTCAGATGCCTTGCTAAAGTCGAGGCCATGTCCACAGCCCTCCCTGATCTACTACTTTGGTCACCCAGTCAAAGAAATCTATTAGATTCATCTGGCATGACCTTCCCGCTGTGAATCCATGCTGCCTTGGGTCCTGTGCCCCTCTGGCCTCTAGGTACTCGACAGTTCTTTCCTTCAGAAGTGATTCCATCATTTACCCTATCACTGAGGTTAAACTAACAGGTCTGTAGTTTCCTGCTTCTGCCCTGCTCCCACTTTTGTGAAGGGGAATCACATCTGCCCTCTTGCAGTCCTCAGGTACTACCCCATCCTCCCATGATTTGTTGTCAGTGGTGTCACTAGTTCTACCCTTAGTTCTTTTAGAATTCTGGGATGAATCCCATCAGGCCCCATTGCTTTGTCCACCTTCAGTTTTAAGAGTTCTTTCAGAACCCTTTCTTCTGTAAATGGGCTGGTATCATCAACTTCTGTATCCAGAGTGTTTCTATTGTTTGTTTTAGGTACCTCCCCCTCTTCATTTGTAAATACTGAGCAAAATATTTGTTTAGTATCTCTGCCTTTTCACAGTCACCTCTACTCCCCCCTTCCCTTTATTAAGCTCACTATCCCTCCCTTGTTCTTCCATCGCCCTGATGTACCTAAAAAGGTTTTATCCCCCTTCTTAACTGAGTTGGCTATCTTTTCCTCGGTTCGGGCCTTTGCTGTTCTGACTGCTGTCCCAGCTTCCTTTTGCTTTAACTGATAGAATTCTCTGTCCTGCTCCTTCTGTGATTCCTTGTACTTTCTGAATGCTTTCTGTTTCTGTTGAACCTTCATTGCCACCTCCTTTGAGAACCATAGTGGTTTCTTACATAGTTTTGTTTTGTTTATTTGCTTCACACAAAGGCTTGTTACCTCTGTGATGGCAGTTTTTATTATTCCCCATTGTTCTTCCACCCCTCCTTCCTGCCCATTTGCTAGTGCATTCCTTGGGCACTCACCCATTTTGGCAAAGTCATCCCTCCTGAAGTCCAGTATATACAGTATATAGACGAGTTGGTGCACGTAATTTGTCCCCAGTGTTTTCCCTAAAGCCCCTCCCTCCACACCATGGTGTCAGTGGTGCTTGCATCAGCTAAGGATGTCATAGCATACCTACGGCAAGAGGCAAGCTTCCTGGCCCAACTGGCCCCAACTTTTTTTTTTAATGTAAATTCAGTGCATTTATTTTGTTTTTATAAAGACATCACATACAAAGACTGCATATAAACACTCATGAAATAGCATCCCTAACTATGTACAGTAGTACATCGAGAAGATCAGTAAGCTGGGTAAGATAACTCATACATTATACAGATAGTTGTAAAATTCATCATTGAGGCCCACCGGTGCAGCAGTAGCGCTACCGCTTGTGACACCAGCGACACGGGTTCGGTAGCGAGCCTGGGTCGCTGGAGGGCCAGCCGGGGGAGAGGGATGGGCAGCTTTCCTTCTCTGGAGAGGGTTGGCTGCAGTCCCCACTGCTATACCGCCACCTGGGTGACCACGGGTGGTGGTGCAGTTGGGGACGCAGTATTTCAGGAGGGGCAGACATCAGCCGAGGATCGGAGCGAAGGCACGTCTCTACGTGCCTCCGTCTCATTGGTCCTCCCCGAGTGCTGGTGTTTGCAGGGGGTGGGACCAGAACAAGGAAAAAGACCCACGCCCACGCAGAGACTGGCCCCATGCCAACAACATGGGAGGCGAGGATGCAGCTTCAGGTGTACACTCTGCGGGTCTTGGGGAGGTAGGGAGACCTCCGCCCCACCCGAGGGTGGGGTTATCCAGTGATAAATGGATTTACTTGGGAGTGGGGCACTTAAGGGAGCAAGGTGTCCTCCAGTTCCTTCCCAGCGTAGCTGTGTGGCACATTGGGGACCCTGAGGGAAGGGGTGGACGTGGCGAGAGAAGAATAAATGCTAAGGAAAAACTAAATGATCATCTAGACAATATATTATACAAAGCTTGTACCGAACTGGTCAACCCCCTCAATTTCACATTCCTTTACGGTTTTCTCAGATCACGTATTCCATTGGTGAGAATAAGGTATACAGGGTGTCCCATCTTCAGGCAAATGTTTGGTGCCTGTTATTTACGCTGCCCAGACCCCCCCTTTTTTTTTTTTTTTAAATCATGGTAGTTTGAGGAGTGAGTTGGCTACAGTGTGTATAGAGGATTGTAGGAGTTTGAGTGCCTAGAGTAATACCTACCTGTCTGGCTCCAGCTGTCCTGCAAACCTTAAATGTAGAAAGGCAGGGTTGCCCCCAGTAGTCTATGTTGGTATGCTTCCTCGTAAAAGGAACATCTTAGGTGCTGAATTACTTTTTTCAGGAATCGGATAAAGCTGAATCAGATGCCTCTAAGAATTGTTTTGATCCCTGAGTGCCACCTGTGCCTTCCCAGTCGGACTCCTCCACCACCACCACCACGGTTGTGCCCTTTGGTGCATATATATATATATATATTTTTTTTTTTTTGTCCGGTTTTCTCACCAATCTGTACTCTCTCTCCCTTCACCCTATGGCATGATCACAGCCACCATTTTCCTCGTGTGCAAACAGCCCTGCAGCAAGAGCAAACTCCCTGGTTCAACCGCAGAAGTTGCCATAGTGCCGGAAATCAGTGCAGTTGACCCTCCACAACTGAGAATGCAGTGCCAAGTGGCAGCAACCTCAGCCTGACCTGCCTTCCGACACGGCGAGCCAAGTCTGCTTCTGAATGTGGGTCACCAGCATGGCAGCAGGACACGCTGCCTCCGGCCGTTGGAGCAGCTCGAGTGTTATATATATTTTTATGTTGTTTGAGATTATTTTCCAAGCCAGACAGGCTCAGAAATCTGGGCTTAGTGTACACAGCATCTAAAAACATTTTTCTTTTAGCCTTACTTCCTCCCTCCCTCCCTAAAAACACCTACACATGTCTAAAAAGAAATTTATATTTGGCACTGTCACTAGCCAAATGTGGTAGATTTTGTATTGTGCTAGTAAAAGTTTCCTTTAACTAGCCCTGGTGGCTTGTAAGGTAACATTGCAATAAACACACCAGTTAGGGCAGTGGAACATTTTGCAGTGTCAGTGGATTTACCCGTCACTACTCCTGGCTAGAGGCTGTAAAACATAAGTTGCTCCCTACTATTCATCCCTGTGTTCGTGGTGGAGTTAGGCTGTTCTTCATCCCAGTTCCACAAGTCCTTTGTCGTTGCTGGAGTGGTTCCTACCAATCTGTCTCACCTACCTGCCCTGGACTTTCCCCACTGAGTGGGGCTGGCTAACTGGGCAGGGGCGGCAGCTGGAACCATCCAAACATCGGTGGAGGACCTGGTGATCTGAACCCCATAGCTGGTAGGGGAAGTGCTACAGCAGCATCCACCTGCACTCCACCCATTTTTCTTTTTTCTGTCAATCCTCAGTCCCTGGGGGTATAACCTGTATTGGGACCGTACCTGGGGATGGGGCCAAGCCTACCTAACATAGGTCTGCCCTTCACTGACATGGGAACAGACACTCTTAACACTACTGCATCAGGTGTCAGCATCACACATCATCATGGTGACCCCTTGTTCCCACCCAGATCCCCCCATATCACTAATGATCAGTTCTGTAGTAGCAGGAGCTCTAACACACTGAGGCAGGGAAGCATCCAAAGTCGACACATGCTCTGGTTCAGTCACGCGATGTGTAGAGACCTGAGTTCTGGATGTGAAACGGGGTCACCAGCATAGTGAGCCAGCTCACTTACCTTTTGGCTGTTGGGCAGCCTGCTTAACTATATGTATTATCTCGAGTACTGTCTGACTTGATCTGTATTCTAAGCTACCTGTACTATATACTATGTACCTGTACTATATACTATGTATTGTATAATCTCATCTCATTTTATGTATGTATTATCCCAGGTCGTGCCTGAAAATAGTCAACTTTGGCTAGCGCACCTAACCCGGTTAACAAAAACTAAATAAAATAAATATATTTTTAATGTTACAGTATCATCATCTTGGAACTGCTGTATATGAAAAAAGGTCAAAGATCAGATGTAAGCTTAAAACTGGGCCGGCCCATCTGCGGAGGGGTAGATCTGCCACGTGTGACGTTGGTGATCCCTTCGGGAACAAGCCTGGATCATTGGGCCAAATTCAGGGAGGAGGATTGAGCATCCCAGATGACGCTTTCTCTCCCTGGGGTGGGGGCTGCATCACTACAGCGCCGCCGCCTAGGTGACCATTGGTGACAGCGGACTGAGAGGCAGACAGTAATGAGTGGCCATCAGCTGGATGTGTGGAGGACATGCCAGCCACTGTGTGTGTTTTTGCTGATGTCCCTAGCACACCCACGACCTATGGAGAGGAAAATGGCCAAGGCATCCTAGACAAAGGAGGCTGCTAGATCCTGGCCTTGTATGTCTGTCTGGATGCTGCTGCCTGATGAACTCGGGATTTTGGGGGGTATATCCTACTCCCCTCTAACCCTTCCTGTAGAGCAGTCCATGGCTCTGTGGAAGGGCAGTGGCAGATGTAGACATGCAGGCCAGTCAGCGTATATGTAGGATTCTTGAGAGAATGAGTGCCGGACATGGAATGGAGACTTGACTTAAAAAAAAAAAAAGAAAGGTTAAAACTGATTTCTTCAAAACTCCGCAGCTGAACTGGTTCAAGACTGACTCATCTCTGACCTGAACTGTAAAGCTACTTTTCCTGATGCTGGACGCTCCAGGAATGAGACAGAAGCAGAGCAGAAATAAAAGCAGACAGTCATGTTGTTGAGGTTTTTATCATGTGGCATATTTTTTTGAGACGGATGATTCATGAGACATGACTCACCACAGTTTTACTGTAACGAGTCTGAGGAGGCTTCGGCTCAAAAGCACTCTGGATAGGTAGGTAGCACTTTATTCGGCATTTGTGGTGAGGCATGAAATTGCCTGGCGGTTAGAGATATGATATCTTATGGTTATTAGAAAGGAGCAGCTAGTGTGCTATCTGCACTTTTATCGAGTGAAACCTTTGCTACACTCCACTAACAGGCAGGTGCCAAGTTCGTATGTGCGAGCAGCGGTTTTTACCTTTTCAGATTTTGTTGCCAAGCTTGTTTGCTTTTCAGGCAGTGCTAACCCTCTAGATAGCAGCTGCAAGAATTATAGCAGTCTTTACCGTAAAGCTCAGATGCAAGATGGTTTCCCTTTGCTTTGTGTTTTGAGTCTCCAGGATTTTTTAAACTCCCCGATCCTTTCACCAGGTTAAAAAAGCAGAGTCTGTATTCTTTGTTTATAATTGTATTTTCCCAGGACAACCCAGCCAAGATGTAACATCTTATTCCCAGTCAGGGGTCCTGCTTCTACACATTTCAACAGCTGGGTGAACTGGAGCACTGAGAGATTAAGTGACTTTTCTAAGGTCACAGACTGAGTATTTGGCTGTAGCAGGAGTTGAACTTGCTATCTCCTGGTCTCTAAGCCTGGGCTGTAATCGTAAAACTACACAGCTTATCTGCATACCGGGCTTCTTACTTGTCTTGCCACTGACAAGAGTCAGTCCCGTTCCAGTGTCCCTGAGATTACAGTCAGGAGATGGCAAATACCATCTGGAACATCCACTCACCTCGGGGGGCTAGGGGGTGGTGGTGGAGGAGGAGGAGGAGTCATGTACTGAATACAGCTGCTTGGGGAACAAATTGAAATTGCTCTGCGAGTCATGTGGCAGCAAAGAATACAGGGTCAGATACTTCATCATCTCAGGGAAGCCCATGAGCCTGAATAGTTCCACCTGAACATGAAGGATGGATGTTTCTTTTTTTTTTTCATTGATGTGCTTAATTTATTTTCAGTACAAACAACAAGACAAATGACACATTGTTACATGACATACAAATTAAATACAGAGAGTAAACATCCCAGAACTATTTACAAATGTTAGGAATTCATTCACATCAGTCTGACTGGTGGGTCTTCCTTGTTCAGCAGTTGGAATATTGGAGTAACAGCATCAAATCTTGTATGTCCAGTAGTGCATTAAAAAGTCCCTGTTCTTTCTAACAAGGGAGATCTGTTCGTTAGCAGTTTGTTGTTGTTAGTCCTGTACTGCATTGTTCTGTGGGAGGAAACAGAATGTAAAAAAGCCTGCCCTGACATTTTTCAGACGCTTTACATCTATTATTTAAATTGGCAACCATTTTCTCAGTTTTCAGAAACAACAATAAATCTTGATACCGTTCTTGGTAGCTTAGAGTTTCTTGATCTAGCCAGTGTTTTCATCTGACTTTACTGGCAGAGGCTGAAATTAGTGCCATGTAGAATTTTCTTCCCTTTACAGATATTCTGCCTAAGTCCCATAAGATACAGATTTCTGGGGTGAAGTGATCTTCTCATCCTAACATAGGGTCAGCCTTGGCTTTTTTTTTATTTATAGCATTTTGTACATTAAGCATACAAATACTTTAATGCTGAACAGGTATAACTACTCAGTTGTCTAGAAGGACATAACATAGGATGTGGACTATCTGTTCGATTGGTACAGCATAGGGGGTGACCAAGGTTACACATTTCACATCAAAGTATTAAATTTCAGTTCAGGAGCAGTAAGCTGCCAATGCCCTAATTTCCAGTTAGAAATTTTAACAACAAGAAAAAGTTTTCAGTCTGACCTTATGAGGTCTATATTAGTGATGCACAACAATATTTTAATAAGTCTCCACTCTAGAGCTCCCATGGGCTAGGTGGGTGAATACTTCTAGCTAGATAGCTTTATATTCTCAGGAAGAAAGAAAAAAATATAATCTGCCAGATCTGTTTATGCTTCTATTAAAATATATTAAGGCACTCAGAGAAGGAAAGAGGAGTTCAAATCTCCTGAGCTTCCTGAGAAATACTAACTAGCTGTAACAAACTAACCTGCAGCTAGGCAGGTTATACTTTTATTGTATCCCATATTAAAGCTTACCATGACTGGTTGCCCATTTCAAAAAAATATATAATATCCATGGAAATTCCCACCTGTTTGAAAACTAAGTAAGCAATTGTTTACACTACAAGTTGTTTTTAGAGGAAAAACTGCGTAGATAATAAAAAGGAAGAAAAAACCACCAACAGAATGTCTTTTAGAGTCTCAGTTCTCCAATGCAGCCAGTTTGCAAAGAAAGTCTTCATTAAGTGGACTTTTAGCCTACAGACCTGGATTCCTTCGAGAGAAAAAAAGACAACGAGAGTCCCTCTAATGTAGGGAACTACTGGCTCATTAGGAGAGATAAAATGCAGGATATAAAGTACGTTACTCTCATGAATGAAAGCTTCAGTCTCCTTCCAGGTCTTCTTCTTCTGAAGTGCTTCTCTCTCTCGCTGTCTCTTAGCTGCAATTCTCTTGACACAGGATCCAGCTTCTTTCGGTCTGTGAAGCGGTATTGTCTGCGGCCCTCCGAGAAACAGAATTGAGCCGGGAAAGCCAGGGTGAATGAGATACCTAGGTCTCTGAGTCTGTTTTTAACTCCATCAAATGCCTTTCTTCTAACACGTGTAGCATAGGCGACATCTGGGAAGAACAAAATACGAGCCTCTTGTATATATATATGGGACCCCTGTTTCTTAAGACCCCAAGCAGCCTATCTCATTCTCCCGGGGATTGAAGGGTGAACAGGATCGTGCGAGGGTTGTCCATAGCAATCTGGGCTCTTCTGGGAGTGATCCTGTAGGCTCTTGTTATTCGGAAATCTGTAAGTCCTGATATGTCCTCCAGCCAATTTTGGAGATAAGAGAGAAGAGCCTCTGCTTCCGTTTGCTCGGGGAGGCCGAGAACCCTTACATTTGCGGCCCTCACCGTGTTCTCCAACTGTTCCTCTCGAGTACGCAGAGCTGCTTGTTCTTTTAAGGACGTAGCGGTTGCAGCTAGGGCCTTTCCCGCCGTAGCTTCAGTCGTCTTCGTAGTCTCTCCCATGGCATCCAATCTATTTTCCGTGGTCAGAAATTTTTCGGAGAAGCAGTCCAGTTTCTGATTCATTTGTTGTACCGTTTTGGTTAAGGCATTTACTGCAGCCTGTAAAGTTTTCAAAGTAGCACCCTCCAAGTCGGAACTCGTAGCTTGCATGGGGCCTGCCGCCTCATCTGGAGGTTTTGAGCTGGAAGCGCGTGGTAAAAAGAAATCTTGCTTAGCGGTTTTATTTCGGCCCATCTTCATTTAATTTTAGGTCTCTGGGTGCAGCAAGTCTTCCTCTATCGAAGTATATGCACAGCTAGGTGTTTATTTTTGTAAAACAAAGCTTTTCTTTTAAATATTAAGCCTCAGATTGGGAGCACTAAAAAGCTGCTGTTGCTGGCTCCTCCCCCCCAGCGGGTCAGCCTTGGCTTTGATGTTTCCCCAGAGGTCATGGGACAGCTTGCAAGGCCAGAAGATGTGAAGCAGAATCCCTTCTCCTTGCCACACCCGCCCAGTATGGACATTTCTTTTAATTAAAGGCCTGTTGTAGCTAAGAATGTTTTTGAAGCCGTTCCGATTGGCACTTCTGCCACTGCCATATCCATTTTCATTTCCACTTGGGTTAATCAGGTGTTATAGGTTCCAGCCTAGCACAGCCAACACTGATGACCTATCGTCCATTTATTATATACCCTAGTCCAGAAAATCCATGTAACCAATTAAGCTGCTCTACATGGGCACTTCAAATCTTTCAAAACTCAGAAAGGTAAATAAAACTCTTCCCCTATACAGAATCACGATGGCACCTTCTATGCATGAATTTACCTGGAAATGTAGGGCACATTTTTTTTAGAACTCCGGCAATGCTGGCACAACCTATGGGGCCACAAAGTGTGCCCTGCTGGATGGGTGGTGGCACCAATCCTGCAGATCATTTCCTTATTTTCTGGGGGTGCCCTCACTTTGCTCAGTATTGGGAACAAATGGCCACCTCCTTAGAAACAACGTTTGATACCCTGGGAATTTTAATACCTGCTTTAGTACTACTGGCTGTACCACAGGAGGGCTTCACTGTCCAGGGGAGACAGCTTAAACTGTTGTTATTACATACCATGGGGCAAAAAAAAAAAAAAAAAGTAATCGCGAAGCTCTGGATGCCCAAAACATAGATACATAGACAGTGTCGGCAGATAAGGGCCTACGGCCCACCCAGTCTGCCTATTTGAGCTTATAAGTTTACTTTATGTTTTCCTAGAAGTCTGTTGCCCCTTAACCCCTGACCTCCAGAATTCCTTTATGTCTATCCCATGCATTCTTAAATCCCATGATTGTTTCAGCCCCCACCACTTCCTCTGGCAGGGTGTTCCACTTGTCCACAACCCGTTCTGTGAAGAAATTCTTCCTCACATTTCCTCTGAATCGTCCTCCCACCAACTTCATCCCATGCCCTCTAGTCCTGGAACATCTTTTTCACTTAAAAATAGTGTATTCCTGCACCCTGTTCCTCCCTGTAAGATACTTGTATGTCTCTATCATATTCCCTTCCCTCTCTCCCTCCTCTCCTCCAGGGAGTACATATTCAATTCCTTCAACCTGTCCTAGTAGGACTTATGATGCAATCCATGTACCATCTTTGTTGCCCTCCTCTGAACCTTCTCTACCCTGTCTATGTCCTTACGTAAGTCAGGTCTCCAGAACTGTACACTGTACTCCAGGTGGGGCCTCACTAGTGTCTTGTATAGTGGAATTATGACCGCCCCTTTTCCTGCTGGTGATGCCCCTGCCTATGCATCCCAGTATCCTATTTGCTTTACCTGCTGCCTTGTCACACTGTTTCCCTACCTTGAGGTCATCAGAGATGATAACCCCAAGATCTCTTTCCTGCTTGGTGCATGCTATATCCTCACCCTCCAACTGATGTATTGTGCCAGGGTTTTTGTGCCCCATATGCATTATCTTGTACTTATTTGCATTGAATTTCAACTGCCAAACCCCTGACCATTCTTCAAGTTTCTGCAGGTCCCTTCTCATTCTGTCTACGCCCTCTGGTGTGTCTACTCTGTTACAGAGCTTTGTGTCATCAGAGAATGGGGAAATTCTGCTTTCTAGGTCCTCGCAATGTCACTGATGAAGATGTTGAATAGGACTGGTCCCAGCACTGATCCCTGTGGTACCCCACTGGTCACTCTTCCCTCTGTGGAGTGACAGCCATTTACCACCACCCTCTGTGTTCTGCTGCCCAGCCAGATACCTACCCACCCCACTACTGTCCAGAAATCCAGATAGGCCATGTCCTCTGCCCTCCCCAATCCACCTCCCTAGTCACCCAGTCAAAAAATTCAATGAGGTTGGTCTGACATGACCTCCCCCTGGTGAAACCATGCTGCCTTGGGTCCTGTAGTCCACTGACAATCAGATGTTCCACCAATCTCTCCTTTATTAGTGCTTCCATGATCTTCCCCACTACCGAGGTGAGGTTGACTGGTCTGTAGTTCCCCGCTTCCTCTTTGTTCCCACTTTTGTATAAGGGGACTACATCTGCTGTCCTCCAGTCTTTGGGTACCTCCCTGTTTCCAGTGATCGGCTAAACAGGATTGCCAGAGGTTCAGCCACCTCCTCTTAGTTCTTTAAGGACCCTGGGGTGCACCCGTCTGACCCCATAGCTTTATCAACTCTTATTATTTTCCAGTTCCTTCAGGATCCTTTCTTGTATGAAGGGACTTGTGTCCATTTCTGCACCATTCCCACCCCTTGTACTCTCTTAAGACCCATTACCCTCGTAAAACGAAACCTACCTGGAAGCAGTGGATTACCACAGGGGACTCCCATGTACTCTTGCAGAATCGGATTTGCTCAAATAGTTTACATGTTTTTTAGGCGACCTGGAGACGCTGGGTCTTACTTAAATGAGACACGGACCTTACTTTTGTACCATTATAACTTGTATTCATTATGTATGGACACAACACCATAAGATTTTTTTTAAATTATCTAACTTATAATGCCAATACTTTATGCTCTGTACTGATGTTATTACTGGAGGTGTCTCTCACTCTTCTACAGCCACCCCCTTATTCTGTATCTCTGTAATGATGGAAGTGCCTGTATGTTTTTGGTTTTTCTTCTTGCCCTATAAAAGCAAAAAATATTCTCTCACAAACAAAATATTAAGAAAGGAAAAAGGTAAATAAAACGGTTTTGTTAGTGGACTAGGAGGAGCTGAGGCAACATACAGAGGTATAGTTAGGAAAATTAAATGTAAACAATTTTCACATGAATCCTGATACCCCCAGCCATCCATCATGCACAGTTTCACATGTATTATTTGTTGCCCCACAGTTGTTTACTTAAGAGCACTTTTGAGAAAAACTGTTGCAGCACCCTGTTTTATTTCCATTTTATTTGGCTCGGGTACAGCACAAACATATTGTAATGCCGGGACACCTCTGTCCTTACCTATTAACTGTCCCTCATTGAAAGATGTTTACATTTCACCCCTCAGAACCCACTCTGTTCAAGTCTCTCAACTGTCCAACACTAGCAGGTGTGTCCCTCAATTTACCCCTTGAAACCCCTCTGTCCAGATCTATCAACTGTTCCACAGTATTTTTTTTTTGTATTTCAGATGACACCTTTGAGCTGAGGGCTTTTTTACAAAGGTGCCATGTCAAGGCAATAAGATACAAAACATAACATGATCATTACAATGAAACTAACAAAAAAAAAAAGACAAGTCATAGGCAGCTCAGTGAAGCTTTGTTAGGAGTGGGTTAGTAGGAAAAGATAAAGAAGAGTGGTGGTGAGGGGGTGGTATGGGGGGAGAGAGAGAGAAGGAGGAGGGGAGAAATAGGGAGGGCATTGCGTTGGGTATGTGGTAGATGGGAAATAGCAAGGGAGGAGGAATGGGGGGAAGAAAAGGAAGAGGAGATAGATTCATCTTATACATAGTAATGGGGGGGTAGGAGAGGAGGAGGAGGAGCTGAGGCAGTGAGGAGGGATGCTTGAGGGTAGGTATTCCTGGTGGGGATTATAAGAAACAATCACAGAAGGCACCAGCCATGAGGTGTTGACGCAGTTTACACTTAAAAGCACCAATCGTGGCAATGTTGGAGATTTCTGAAGGTGGCAAGTTGAACCAGGTGGAGGCTTTGACAAGGTAAGAATGCTGAGCTTGACATGTCCAGCAGCAAAGTATTGTAAAGGTTAGACTTTCCGATCTTCTAGTTAGGCAGTGGATATGCTGCGGGGTCAATATTGATTGGACTCCGGGGGCATAAGGCCCAGTGATGTCTTCTTAGCTAGGATGCAGGTCTGGTACTTTAGCCTGCCGGATAGCTGGAGCCAGTTAGCCTGCTTGTAAATGCCACATGTGTGAGAAAGGCGGGCAGCTGAAATAAGGAGCCTACATGCCTTATTAAGGACTACAGCTATGCGCCGGGGTGCAATATCAGTATTGGGTCCATAGATAACGAGCCCGTAGTCATAGTTGAGATAACAGAGCTCTGGATAGTGAAGTTCAAGGCTTCAGCTGTTAGGCAATGTTTATGCTTGTATAGTAGCCCTATGTGGGAGTTCACAGTTTTAGTGATATTGTCAATGTGTTTGGTGTACGAGAGGGAGCAGTCAAGGGTCAGACCCAGATATTTAAATGTATCCACCTGCTTAAGGGCAATGCCTTCGTGGTTGTTAATTATGAGCTCATGGTCCTTGTACTTGTGGGTTCCATGGAACAACATTGTTTTATTTTTTTTTTGTGGTTAAGGATGAGTTTATGTGAGCAAAACCAGTCTTCCACTTCTGTGAAACTTTTCTGTAGTTGAGACTGAAGGGAGGTGAGGTCAGTGTGGGAAGTGAAGATTACTGCATCATCTGCATACTGTAACATTCTGTCATGGCAGGAGGCAGGGAGATTGTTCAGGAATATGCTGAATAACAATGGACCCAGGATAGAACCTTGGGGTACTCCAGAATGGATTGGTAGGGATGACGAGAGAAATTCACCAATCCTGACCTTTTGGGTCCGGTTACTGAGGTAGCTTTGAAACCAGAGGGTAGTTTCACTTTAAAGACCAAGGAGGGATAATTGTTCAAGGAGACTGGAGTGATTGACAGTGTCATATGCCTTAGTCAGGTCAGTAAAAGAGGCGCCGACCAGCTGGCCTTGATCAAGTGCATGATGGATAAGTGTGGTGAATTCGAGGAATGCCGTGGTAGTGCTGTGCCCTCATGAAGCCGCAGAAGCGGGAAATATTGCAGGCTGTATTTTACATGGTACTCCGTGAGCTGATCAGCCACTATCTGTTTCAATGCTTTGGATAGAGGGGGGAGGATGGATATAGGCCTGTAGTTGTTCATGAGAGTCTTGTCATCGCTTTTGTGGATTGGAATCACCACTGCCAGTTTCCACTTTTGGGGGAACTGGGAGAGCATGAGGGAATGGTTGAGGATTTTGGTTAGTGGGAGCAGAACTTAGTCAATGGTGAGAACGAGAAGTTTCATATCCAGTGAATTGCCACTGACCCTAGACTTTCCAAGCACTGTAAGTATGAGTTTTTTAGCTAGGTTTTCTGGGATTGCTTTGAAATGGAAAGGAGTATGCCCTGGTGGCAAACCTGAACTAACAGGAGCTGAGTTGTCTGTGGTGGGATCAAAAAAGTTAGGGGGTAGTGTGACGCTTGGACAGCTGGTTCTGATTACTGTATGATTTTTTGTAAAATAAAAATATAGTGTGATTGTCTGTCATGAGAAAGGATGTGCTCCTGGATGACCCCCGAGGTTTCACTTCAAAGGGCAGGATATATATTAAACAGCAGATCTCTGTAAGGTGATTAACTTGCAAAAACTCACATTTTATAGCTTTATTTAGGATCTGGGTTGTTTGAAGCTAAGAACTAAAATATCCATTTTATGACGTCCTCAGGAAGGGCAGTTAATTTCAGCTGGAGCTGGAAAAACTATGTTACAGCTAGGTGAGAAAACTGCCGAGTTGTAAAAGCTCTTTGATGTCTTTGTGAAAGCAGGAGACTGCTCCCGGATGAAAGAGGACACTGGAAATCACAGTCTTAATTAAGAGTGTCATCATTTGGAAAATTAGTTTTGCTGAAATCACAGAATTTAATACCTCTTGATGGGACCTCCTGTTTTGTGTATATATATATATATGTGTGTGTGTGTGTGTGTGTGTGTGTGTGTATACTGTACATATATATATATATATATATATATATATATATATATATATCCTGAAAAGGAGGAGCTAGATCATGACATTATGGAGAAGGCAGGTTCAAGACAGTGTTTTAATTATCCGGTGACTGACCTTTAGGTGATATACATGTTTGGACTTTGAAGAAGAAGAAACTTCTATTCTAGCACTATTAGAAGAGATACATTAGATAGATAGGTCTAATTGTCTGGTAGTAGGAATTTGCACTTTTTAAACCTGATTCTTTTAAGTGATTGTATGTTTTTGTGATATATTGTTCTGTGTTTACATTTTACATTTTTTTATCTATTTTTAAGTAAACCTCTATTTTAAGAGACTACTTGGTGTGCCTTTGAAATTCTTTATTTGACAAGTGAAGCATATCTGGTTAAAGTTGACACTGTGCAAAAACTTATTGATTTACCAAACGGAAAAGGTAAGAATTTATTCTGAGGTCTTTTTAAGGGTTCATTTTGTACACCTGGTTAGGTGCCCGTAGGCGAAAGATATCTGCCTCCCCCCCAAAGAGCAGAATTATCTGAGCCTGTACATTGGGTATGCTAGTAAGAGGTTCACAGTTTGAATCCCTCCAGAACTTGAGACCAAAGTTTGATTCGAACCCACAAAACAGACAGGAGGGTTACCCTGTTTCTGTTCCTGTTCACAATAATGCACTCGGAGGTTGGCACTGTGGAAGCAGAGGGCCTGACCTGCTCAGTGGGGTTGTGGCAGATTGGTTGGCAGCGGTGTGCATAAGTTTGGTATTGCAAGGTTTTATTGTTCAGTGTGTCAGCTTGAAACTGTCAGCTCACTTGCAAAAAAAAAAGAAAAAGGCAGTGATTTAAAAAAAAAGAAAAAAGGAAACGGAACTATATCACTTGGCTTACAGTCACGTTCCTACCCATTTTATTTTTTTTCTCTTAAGTGCAAGTCAGAGTAGCCGTAGTTAGGGAAGAAGATGGCTTCCAACTACAGCGGACACACTGTAGACTACTTAAAGCAGTTGTGCAGGGACAGAGGACTCCCGTTCGAGGCGAAAGCCACCAAGCAGAACCTCGCGCGGATGCCCTGATGGTATCAGATACCCAGAGCATCGAGTCACAGACAGTGACTGTAAGGGACTGAACCGTGAATGTGGAAGGGCTAGTGGCCAGTGCAGTGGCCAGATCTGATGAGGAGGGCAACAGGGCCAGTGCCAGTGAAGGGCCACAGCAGCAGGGAAAGTTCACCAGCATTCTGGAGCCAGAAGTACTCAAGCTGCAGATTGATTTGAGCAGAATGGAGCTGGAGTTCCAGAGGGAGGCAGCTATGCCGAACGCCGAGAGGCAGAGTGAGAACACCGAGCTGCAGAGGAGAAGGAGCGAGAACACCAAGCTGCAGAGGGGAAGAGGGAGCAAGAACTGCGAGAGGCAGACCATGAACAGTGGGAGGCAGACCGTGAGGAGCGTGAGCGCCAGATGCAACATGAACTGGAGAAGCTACGACTCCAGCCACCAGCACCAGAGCAGGTAAGTGGCTTGGGTTTAACTGGGACTACAGGACTGGGTTACAAATTGAATTCCAAATTGATAGCCAAATTTAAAGACTGGGAGGATATGGATGCCTTTTTAAACTCTTTTGAAAAAGTTTGCATTCAGGCTAAAATTCCTAGAGAGTCCTGGAGCTTCCAGCTATCCCTGCTACTTACCAGGAAAGCTCGGGATTCATTGGATCAAGTGGACAATGAGGACAGTAATGATTACAGCAAACTTAAAGCTGCACTGTTAAAAAAGTTTGATTTAACTTCTGAAGCATACAGAGCTAAATTCTGTAAGCTCAGGAGAAGCCCTGATATGAGCTATGAGGAGCTAGCCACGAAATAACGTCAGTTTTTGAAACGTTGGTGGGAAGGAATTGGAAGCATACTCTGTAGATAAAATTGAAAATCCTATTTTGTTATAACAGTTTTTTTGGGCATGCTCAGCAGAGCTGACAACCTGGCTGGAGGACCAAAATCCCAAAACGGTGCTAGAGGCTGCTGAACTCTCAGACCGCTATGCCAAGAGCAGACCTGCCCTGATAGCAAATGGGGTGGGCGTGGCAGCACAGAAAGGGAAAAGCGTGCCTTCAGGGCAGCTAAAACCCTCACTGCCTCCACTAAAACCAGTTAGCCCCAGGTTTCAGAGAAAAGATTTCTCTGAGAAAAGAAAAGAAATGAATGTTGGTTGTGTAAAGAAACTGGGCATATTGCCAGACAGTGTCCCAAAAGGGTGAGCAATACACAACAGGGGGCTAGGAAGGAAGTGGGTTGTCTGTGTGTCCCTGGAAGCATGCCTGTGAACATGAGGGAGCACATGCACCCAGTCATGGTGAATGGTGTACAGATGCTAGGATTAAGGGACACAGGGGCCTCCCTGACCTTGGTAAAGGGGGATCTAGTAGAGCCTGAACATCTTATACCCAATAAATACGTCACTGTACAGTACTTTACTGGTGAGGAGAAAACATTTCCCCTTTCTAGTGTTCTCCTAGACTGGGGTGAAACAGGGAATTGTGCAACAGGTGACTGTAGCCAAATCCTTAGCAGTGGATGTGATCCTGGGCAACAATCTCAAACAAGGGATGGTGTGTGTAGTTACCTGTAGCCAAGTGGCAAGGGAAAATTGTAGTTCCCTGAACCTCACAGAAGCCATTGTGTAAACCATTGAGAGGCTGGTTCCCCAGCCTGTGTCTCAAGATAGGGAGACTAACGAAAAGGGGGTAGAAATTTCCCCAGTAGCAGTTAACCACACAGCTACGGAAGGTTACTCCGAAGAGGGAGGGGTGACCCATTGTCAGAAGGTTTGGATTGACAGTGATCCTGAGTGCCCTGACGCTACTGCTAGGGACCCTAGTTTAGCGACTGAAGGGGACCTGTCCCATGCCTTGGGAATGTGTGAGGAGTTTGCAGCTGCTCAGAGAAGTAACCCTAGTCTAGAGAAGCTGAGGGTTTGGACAGACTCTGACAGTACAGGGAGGTGACTGCAGACATAAGGTTTATTGGGAAAATGGACTGATGTATACTCTGGCTGTGCAGACAGAGGGAGGGATGCTAGGCAGGCAGCTTGTCGATCCCCATGGGTATTGTGAGCAGTTGCTCAAGATTGCACATGATGTTCCCTTGTCTGGTCATCTGGGAATTGCACGCACTACGTATTGGTTGGCTCAGAATTTCTATTGGCCTAACTTCACCTAGCAGGTGAAGGAGTATTGCAGGTCTTGTCACTGGTGCCAAGAAATAGGGAAGGTGGGCAAGAAAACCCAAGCCACCCTGATTCCATTCCCCCTAGTGGAGAAGCCATTCCAGAGTGTGGGAATGGATATTGTGGGGCCTTTAAATACCCCCAGCTCCTCAGGGAAGAGATTCATCCTGACTGTGGTGGATTATACCACCCAGTACCCAGAGGCAGTCACCCTATTCTCACTGAGGACAGACAAAGTGGCAGATGCCTTACTTGGGATTTTCTCCCTTGTTGGGATTCCGCAGGAGATTATCACCGATCGAGGGGGTTCCTTCATGTCTGACCTGATGAAATGTTTATGGGAGGAGTGTGAGGTGGTGCAGAGATGCACAACACCGTATCACCCACAAGCCAATGGACATGTGGAAAGATTCAATGGTACCCTGAAGTCAATGCTCCGGGCATTTGCTGAACAGCATGAGAGGGACTGGGAGAAATACCTTCCCCGCCTGTTGTTTGCATACAGGGAGGTGCCCCAAGAGTCGACAGGATTTTTCCCCTTCAAACTCTTATATGGACGCCGGGTATGTGGGCCCCTTAGACTTGATCCGGGAGGACTAGCAAGGCAAGCATGCCACCCAGGGAACTGCCATAGTGGATTATGTCCTTCGGTTTAGGGAAAGGTTGAAGGAGCTTATGGGGACAGCCCAGAGCAACCTGGCAGCTGCCCAACAGAAACAAAAAGTGTGGTATGACTGCAGAGCCAGAGCTCGCTTGTACATGGTGGGCCAGGAAGTCATGGTCCTTATTCCAGTCCGGAAAGACAAGCTGTAGGCTGAGTGAGCAGGACCGTACAAAGTAGTTAGGAAGGTAAATGATGTAAACTATATTATAGAGTTACCTGACAGAAGACAGACAGAAAGGATGTACCATGTCAACATGATGAAGCCATATGCTAATAGGGCTGACATGGTGTTTGAAGTGTGTAGTCCTGGGGAGGGTACGGATGAAGGATACCCCCTTCTGAACTTGCTGGATGAAAGTAAGCGGGAGTCCTCTGTGGAGGCAGTTAAATTGTCTCCTCAGTTGACCCCAGACAAGATCCAAGAAGTACGGGAGGTTTTAGCAGACTTTGCCCCATTGTTTAGTGCCAAGCCTGGACTAACCCTCTTAACGACGCATGATGTGGAGACAGGGACACAGACGCCCATACAGCGGACAGCATATCTGGTGTCAGAGGCTGTCCAAAAGGACATTAGGAGGGAAGTGGAGGAGATGCTCGATTTAGGGGAAATCCAGAGATCCCACAGCCCCTGGGCCACACCCGTGGTCCTTGTGCCCAAGCCAGATGGTTCTACTCGTTTCTGCATGGATTATCATGGACTGAATGCAGTCACGAAGTCAGACGCCCACCCGATGCCCTGGACGGACGAACTCCTGGACAAATTGAGGGGGCCACCTACCTTACGACCATTGACCTGACAAAGGGGTATTGGCAGATAGAGTTGACGGACAGAGCTAGGGAGAGGTCGGCCTTCATCACTCTGATAGACTTATTTGAATTTAAAGTGTTGCCTTTTGGAATGAAGAACACCCCTGCCACTTTCCAAAGGTTGGTGAACCAGGTGTTAAGTGGTGCTGAGGAGTACCCCGTGGCGTACCTGGATGACATTGCCATCTTTAGTGCCAGCTGGGAGGAACACCTGTCCCAGCTTAGGGAGGTGCTGGGCAGGATACAGAGGGCCGGCTTACTGTCAAAGCTGGGAAGTGCCAGGTGGCCCTGGGAGAAGTGGCATACCTCGAGAATGTTGTAGGCCGGGGACAGCTCCGTCCTAACCAAATAAAAATAGAGGTAATCCAGGTGTGGCCCAGACCAGAAACGCAGAAGCAGGTCAGGAATTTTTTTGGGACAGCAGGGTACTATAGAACATTTTTACCCAATTACAGTGCCTTGGCTGCTCCCCTATCTGACCTGGTTAAGAAAAGGATGCCAAAGAAAATTTCTTGGGGACCAGCCTATGAAGAAACCTTTACCAGATTGAAGGAGGCACTGTGCAGTGCTCCTGTTTTGACAAGTCCTGACTATAGCAAACCCTTTATAGTTCAGACTGACGCCTCAGACATGGTATTGGGGCAGTTCTGAGTCGGACATGCAGCCAAGGGAAAGATCACCCAGTAGTGTACCTGAGTAAAAAGTTACTTCCCAGGGAGCAGGCATACTCCACTGTGGAAAAGGAGTGTCTTGCCATAGTGTGGGCCCTAAAGAAGCTAGAGCCATACTTATATGGGCAGCATTTTGTGGTACAGACTGACCCCAACCCCCTTGTTTGGCTGACTCAGATGGTAAAAAACAATGGTAGATTGCTAAGATGGAGTCTTGCTTTGCAAGAGTATGAAATGACCCATGAGGCTCTTTAAGGTAGAGGGCACAGCCTCCTCCTTTCTTGGTAAGTCTGTCCTGTCTGAAAAACTACATATCCAGGAATTGCTATTGCGGAGTCAGGTATCTTCAGAGACAGCCATGTTTCCAGCACTGATAGGATGTCTGGATTGTGCTGGGAAACCCAGACAGAGAGGGTATCAAGTTTGGAGGCTGCAGATGTTAATACTTGCCAACAAGAGTGACCCTGCACCATTGGTAACCTTGTGGCAGACCGTGGTTAGGGCGAATGTTGCCTGAGAGGAGCAACAGCAGCAGTATTAGATGTTTTAAAAGGGGTTTAAAGTTGCTTCTGTGGGGCAGCAGGGCCCTTTCTTTAACAGGTTCCTTTCCATAAGGATGATGCATGAGGTGGTGACCAGTTAGTAATAGCAAGGAGCTGTAAGGGCACAGTTGCAGTGGTTTTGAGAGAAGGCCAAAAGTTTCATTTGTTCTTCAGAATGGTTGTTGGATAGATGGCCCTTAGAAACAAGTACATTAAGAGTTGATTTCAATTGAAAATGTTGATACCTGGTGGTTAAGTCAAAAGCCAAAAGAAATGATCAGCAGCTAAGGTCCAGAGTCACAGAATATGTTAGAATTCCTGAAGGTGATGAACCGTGCCTGCGCATATTCAGGATGTGAAATTCTTTTGTCTGTATGCTTCTTTGTCATTCAAAGAGGTTGTTGAAAAGCCCACATACAGATCATGGAGCAGGTCAGATGAAAATGTGAATTCAAGCAGGACTCGGAGTCACTGAGTTTGTCAGACTTAGTTGCTTGACTTATGTTTTGCTTGGATAGCTTCCAAAAAGTTGATTTTAAAATGAAAAATGCAGATACCTGGTGAAGATGTTTTGCAGAAATCCAGTCCAGGAGACTTTCACGGATGTAATGAGCAAGAATGATGTTATTACTCCAAGCAGAAAACCATGTAAATCCACAAAAACTAAGCTACAGACAAACACAAGCAGCCACCACACAGACCCAGGAGGAGGAGTTAAGATGTAGTAGGAGGGATGTCTATTATTTTGCCTCTCGGAAACCTCTGTCGAAATCTCCCAACTGTCCTAGCACTAGGAGGGAAGTCCCTCATTTTACCCTTTGGAATCCCTCTGTCCAAATCTCTCAACTGTCCCACATTAGGAGGGACTTCATTTAGTTTAACCCCTTTGAACCACTCTGTCCAAATCTCTCTGCTGTCTCTCACTAGAAAGGATGTCCCTCATTTTACCCCTTGGAACTCCTCTGTCCAGATCTCTCAACTGTCCCACATTAGGAGGGACTTCACTCAGTTTAACCCTTAGAGCGCCTCTGTCCAAATCTCTGAACTATTCCATACTAGGAGGGATGTTCCTCATTTTAACCCTTAGAGCTTCCACACTAGGAGGGATGTCCCTCATTTTACCCCTCGGAACCTGTCTGTCCAAATCTCTCAACTGTCCCACACTAGGAGGGATGTCCCTCATTTTACCCCTCCGAACCCCTCTGTCCAAATCTCACAGCCGTCCCACACTAGGAGGGGTGTCCCTCATTTTAACCCTCGGAACCCCTCTGTCCAACTCTCTCAGCTGTCTCACAGTAGGTGGGATGGCCCTCATTTTACACCTTGGAACCCCTCTGTCCAGCTCTCTCATCTGTCCCATATTAGGAGGTACTTCACTCAGTTTACCCATTAGAACTCCTGTGTTTGTACCTCTCAGTTATCCCACAAAAGCAGTGACTTCCCTCATTTAACTCCTCAGAACTCTTCTGTCCATACCTGTCAACTATCCCATATTGGGATGGACATCTCTCATTTCACTCCTTAAATCTCCTCTGTTCAAATCTCTCAGCCATCCCACACTAGGAGGGATGTCCCTCATTTTACCCCTCAGAACCTCTCTGTCCAACTCTCTCACAGTAGGTGGGATGTCCCTCATTTTACCCCTTGGAACCCCTCTGTCCAGCTGTCTCATCTGTCCCATATTAGGAGGACTTCACTCGGTTTACCCATTAGAACTCCTCTGTTTGTACCTCTCAGTTATCCCACAAAAGCAGTGACCTCCCTCATTTAACTCCTCAGAACTCCTCTGTCCATACCTGTCAACTATCCCATATTGGGATAAACATCCCTTATTTTACTCCTCAAAGCCTCTCTGTTGTTGATTCCTCTTAACCGTCCCACACTGGGGGATGTCCCTTATTCACCCCTCAGAGCCTCCCTGTTGTTGATGATGCCTCTTAACTGTCCCACACTGAGAGATGTCCTTCATTCACCCCTCAGAGCCTCTCTGTTGTTGAGGCCTCTTAACTGTCCCACACTGAGGACTGTTCCTCATTTACCCCTCAGAGCCTCTCTGTTGTTGAGGCCTCTTAACTGTCCCACACTGAGGAATGTCCCTCATTCACCCCTCAGAGCCTGTGTGTTGTTGATACCGCTTAACTGTCCCACACTGAGGGATGTCCCTCATTTCACCATGGGAACTCCTCTGTCTGTACCTTTAAACTATCTTACATTAAATGATGTCTCCCATTTCACCACTCAGAACCCCTATGTCTCTACCTCTTAATCCCACATTGAGGGGATATTGCTCATTTTACTCTTCTGAACCCCTCTGTCCATACAGGTCAACTGTCCCACATCAGGAGGGGCAGCCTTTGTTTTACCCCTCAGAACCCCTCCGTCCATTCCTCTCAACTGTCCCACTTTGGGAAACGTCCCTCATTTTGTCTCAGAACCCCTCTGTCCCATATTGTAAAGCAAAAATTCATAGCAATGAATGTGAAAATTTGTTGCTGAGTACAGGTAAAGAGCAAATTTTGCAAACATGAATGCACACATTCAATCAATCAAACTTTATTTAACCAGACGTAGACACCATTGAACAAGCTCATTTTCAAGGTGGTCCTGGGCATCAACAATTTACAGGCACAGGTAGACAAGCACAAGAGTACATGAGAAAGGTCATACATATCATAAAATACTAGATGACAATATTACATGCAGTTAGCAAAGACATCACAATAAAAATTATTAGCATGTATGTATATACCAGACCAAAGTAAGATAGGCGAGGGGGGGGGAGAGAGTGTGAGAGAAGGGGAGAGAGGGAAGGAGAGTGAAAAAGACAGAGTGGGGGGAGAAGGAGAGAGAGAGAGAGAGAGAGAGAGAGCGAGAGAACAGAAGGGAGGGACAAGTGTTGGGAGCCCCCTAAATAGTGAACTAGGTGAACTAAGTGCCAGAATAAATGCAAAAAATATTGGTGGTTGAGGAAGCTAGGTCACCTAAAGCAGTTGCAGGTTTCCCGCAGTGTTCTGAGATTCTGTCTCAAAGACTTAATGGTGTGTCCCACATTTTGCCTCTGTGTCACAGAAACGTAGATGGTGTCGGCAGACAAAGACCATTGGTAAATTCAGTCTGCTAAGTGTCACCGTACCTAACCCCATGATCCATTGTCTAGGTGGGGTTTTTCACCCTCACCTCACCTCACGTCCCTTGTTCCCTGCTTTACTTCTACCCCCTGAGGCTGTGTTAAGCCCCTTACTCTGTCCTAGCTATGCTTAAACCCATTAATGGTTTTTGTGCCCACCACCTCTGCCGGTAGGCTGTTTCATGATTCAGCCACTCACTCTGTAAAGTAAAACATTCTCGCATCCCTCCTGAATCTCCCCCCCCCCCGTCAGCTTCCACTCATGTCCCCTTGTTTTTGACGCACTATTCCTGTAGAATACAGTATTTCCTCATAATTTACCTTCTGTCCAGCATTTTGACCTACCGTGCCCCACACTTGGGTACTGAAAGTTTAAGAGATATGGTCAGAATGTAGGAAGAAAATGGCGCCCCTCAAAAATAGATTTGCACAATGTTGCATACATGGGGTATGGTTTCCTACACCCATGGCAATATGCTTCTTGCCCGGTTGACTGCTGCCCCCCCCCACTTCCCCTGCAGTTGTCTCAACTTGACTCCTTTTTCTCACTATATCTTGCACATCTGAATTAGAATGTAGGTAATACAAAGAAATACACAGAAATAGCAATAAATTCTCTCAAAAAAAAAACAAACACACACAAAAAACTGGAAAGGCACAGAAAAATGAAAATGGAAGACGTGATGTCAACTGCCCATCTGAAGGGAAGGACACAATGATCTGGGTGCCCCTGTGTGGGGCGTGAAAGGGCCCAGTGACTGCGGGACCCTGTGTTGGGGGGGAGGGTACAGTGGTGTGGGGGGCAGTGATCTAGGGACCTTGTCTGTGTGTGTCGGGGGGCACGGGTCCAGTTATCTGGGGACCCTGTCCGGTGGGGGGGGGCATAGTGATCTAGTAACACTCCGTATGGGGGATGGGCCCAGTCATGTGTGGTCACTGTGTGTGGGGGTGTATTGAGAGATCTGGGGACTGTGTGTGGCTGCACAGTTTGTCCTGCGGTTGTGTGACTCAAGGTGGTCTGCTGCGGAAAAGCCTATTCTGGAAGAAGTGATTTTAACAAACACCTTTGAATTAAACCAGAAAAAAAAGGTAAGAAACCTGTCTGCAGATTTCTGTAGCTTTTAGTGAGAACCACTGGATGAGTAAAATAAAGGGAATTTTTTTATTTATTTACATCTGTAGTGCTTTTTCCCCTGTTTTTTTGCCCTGCCCTTTCTCTGGCGCGCATGTGTGCACGTGGAGGCACGTGCACACTGCATTCCAAGATGCCATCCTGGCTTGCTGTCCCCTCCCGCCTACGCCGACACTGGACCTCCACCTGGTGGCAGTGGAACTACGGGGGGGTTGGGGAACCACCCCCGGAGAGGAGAGCTGCCGTTAGGTGGCTCGATCCTGCTCTGTCCCCCCGGCCCCCCAATGCCGGCACCCTGACAGCTTGAGGTCATTCCCAAACTGGATCGCCGGTGTAGCGGGAGGTAAGGTGTAGCTCCTCAGCACCACGGGGCAAAGAAAGATATTTTTTCACATTTTTATCCATGAGATATTGCTCAATCCAAGCTTAACTAAGAAGTAATGGTGTCATTCGTAGTGTTTTCCCTTACTTTTCAGAGACCTCTAAACTGGAAGGTTAACCCTTGCTGTACCTCGGACTGATATCAGTCCAAAATTCCTATACGCTCTAATTCTGTTGGCATCCTAAGGGTTAATAGGTAAAAAGCAAAGCAATTGGGTGCTGTTGTAGTGAGCACACCTGTAGTGCCAGAACTTTGACAGGGGCTACTGCTTCGGTGTTGCTACCTCAGAGAGGAAGCTTGTCTGGAAATACAAGGAGCGGCAGGCACGACTTTCAGATGCAATTAAAGATTTTTTATTTGGAGGAAGGGAAAACAAGTGTCCCCTCAGAGACAGGATGAGCAATGCCACAGGGTCAGTTGGTAATGCCTTTAGTGCTAAACATCTGTTTAGTACTGGTACTTGTAATACTGTATGAGACACCACCAGTAATCTATTCTGTATCAGAAAATTTGAAGTTAGGCGGACAATGTGAAAAGGCAGCAAAGAAGGTGAACAGGATGCTGGGATGCATAGGAAGGGGCATCACAAGTAGAAGAAAGGAGGCGATCCAGTTGCTGTACAGATCCCTGGTGAGATCCCACCTTGAGTATTGTGTCCAGTTCTGGAGACCTTATCTCAGGAAGGACATAGGTAGATTGGAGACCGTACAGAGGAGGGCAACAAAAGTGATGCTCAGTTTCTGTAAGTTGCCATATGAAAGCAGGTTACTGGAACTCGACATGTACTCCCTGGAACAACGCAGGGATAGAGGGCACATGATTGAGGCATTCGAGTTTCTGAAGGGTATAAACAGTCTCTCCACCCAGGAGCTCTTTATGGTCAGTAGCACCAGTAGGACAAGGGGACATGAGGTGAAATTGAGGGGTGCAAGATTAAGGGGCAACATGCAAAGGTTTTTCTTCACAGAGAGGGTGGTTGACCCATGGAATGCTCTACCGGCTGGAGTCATTGACTCCAAAACAGTAGGGGAATTCAAAGCAGCTTGGGACAGACACAAGAGGATTGTCTCACAGAAATCCCAAAGAGGGGGATAGGGCTCAGGGCAGACTTGATGGATCTTTGGCCCACATCTGCCATCAATTTCTATGTTTCTAGATAACTATTAGCACTCTGAATGACCCTAAACAGTTCAAGTGATTCTGAACACTGAAAGTGCCCTGACCAGGAGCAACCTGAAACTGTTGTCTGGTTAGCCTCGCATGATACCTGATCTCTCAGTAGCCTGCAGCTTTGGTTTCAGCAAGGTGGTGAAGCTGAACAAGTGGAACGTCTTGCGAATTGGGAGTTGTGCAGTGGTTCGGAGCTCAGGGAAAGGTGACTCTGATGAAGGCCAGAATGACTTTGCTGCAAAAAGTGGGATCAACAGAGGGCATACCTCATCCCCTGGTTTGTCAGAAACTTGATTGCCCAGGATAGGACATGTCAGACTGCCAAGCAAAATGCAGTTGCTTAGAACTCTTTTGTTGGACCCTCTGATCACCTCGGAAAAAGGGTCATGACAGACTGCCAAGTATATAGGGTATACACAAAGAAACACCAAAATTGTATCTTGCAGCTGTCGTCGATTCTGGTGATATGTCCACTTTAGTTATTCCTGGGGATCTGGCCACTTTAGTTATTCCTGGGGATCTGTCCGCTTTCAATGCTACTGGGGATCTGGCTGCTTTCATCACTTCTGTGGATCTGGCCACTTCATTACTTCGGAGGATCTGACTGTTTTCATCGCTCATGATGAAGAAAACCCCAGCCGACTATGTTGAAGTCCCTGCCTACTGAGCCGCTGCACTCCTAGACTGTCTTTACTTCTAGCAGGGATGGGCTGCAGCAAAAGAGGAAGAAGCAGCAGACAGTGACCTTGCCCAGCTATCACCCTAGGTTTGACTCAACGTCTGGCCCCAGGACAGAGATGACCATTCTTTTTGACAGTTTAGGGTTCTGTTCTCGAACCCCGAGTGTGAGCCACTAAATGTCTCTCAGTTTGAACCCTAGCTGTGCACTGGTCAGTGCTGTGGCCCCAGCATGTGGTACCTTCTTCTTGCATTGCCTGCTGGGGGGGGGGGCCCTAGTAGCTCCTCCATACAGATGATTACCCAATCTGATCATGCCCCAATAGAAACAATACTGCCACTGGGAGGTGGAGCGGAAAATATTCTTGTGACACCTAAACACATCTCTTCTTAATGATACAAAGCTCAAAACTGTTTTCTGTAAAACAAGCACCAACACACATGACCTTAACCAAAACCAAGCTGTTATGCAAGCAATGGTTTGGGATACAGTTAAGACAGTCCGTTAATAAATCTTGCCTCTGCCAAGAAAAAACAGGATATAGCAGCTCAGACAGAATTACTGGTCAAAATTCAGCAACTAGAAGTCTGTCGTAAAGACAACCTGGCAAACTCCAGAACACTCAAGGCCCTATCCCTTGTGCAACAGAAATACCAAGAAATAGAAGACAGGAAGGCAGAAGGCTATTTAATATGCCAGTCACAAAGATTATGAAATTGGAGTAAGGCAACTAAGTTATTGGCATAGCGACTAAAGAAAATGGCTGCGGACAGAGTAGTACAGAGGGTCAAAGATCCTACGCACCGAGGGCAATTTTAGTTTGCCCCAAAGAAAATAGCTGAGTGTTTTAAGTACTTTTATACCACGTTATACACTGATAGCACAGACCAGGAGACTGCTAAAGCTGCAACCCAGGATTTTCTGAAAAACATAAATATACCAACCCTTAGCCCAGACATGCAAACTGCCCTCGATAATCCCATTACAGAAAAAGAAATTGTTAAGGTAATAATAGACTTAAAATGGAAAAGCTCCTGGCCCAGATGGCTTCAGTGCTAAGTTTTTTAAAAGCTTTTAGGGCAGAGCTTACCCCTATCCTTAAGCAAACCTTTAATACCTGTATGTTCAAAGGTATCGCCCTACCATCATGGCAGGTAGTAGTGGTAGATTTTATTTATTTCGGGTGCCCTTCCCTGAAGTCTCAGGGCATCCTTACAAATATAGGATAGGCATTAAACAGGTAAAACACATCAATAGTACTGTTATCCCAAAACCAGGTAAAAGCAGAGAGTCCCATGCAGCTTTTAGACCGATCTCATTGCTAAATCAGGACATGATGCTCTTTACGAAAATCTTGGCAGATAGGCTCCAAACATGCATCGGCGCCATTATCCATCC
Source organism: Neoceratodus forsteri (assembly GCA_016271365.2). Classification (NCBI taxonomy): domain Eukaryota; kingdom Metazoa; phylum Chordata; order Ceratodontiformes; family Ceratodontidae; genus Neoceratodus; species Neoceratodus forsteri. The sequence continues at coordinate 185,783,446 of CM028134.1, forward strand.
AGACCAGAGAGGGTTTATTCCTAAGCAGAGAGAACACTAGTAACTGTGTGCTCAGATTTAGCAGCTGGTGCCAGACAAACAAAACAAACTGGTCAGAAGAGCACAACGCCCGCAAACCGCTGCACTCTCCCAGATATAAATGAAGTCAAAAAATGTAAAGGTTGCTACAAACTCGCAGTTTAATGGAAAGTAGTGAACGCTTTCATTACTTTCCAGTAAATTTGTAGCAACCTTTACATTTTTGACTTCATTTATATGTGAATGAGTGTGGGCGTTGTGCTCTTCTGACCAGTGTATTCTTAAGCAACATCTCCACATCAATATCTGACGTCTCTTGAACCTATTGGCACACCAGCAAAACACCAAATTCCCTCAATTGGCAATATTTATAGACGCTGAGAAAGTGTTCAGTCATTTGAACTGGACATATTTGCAGACAGTTATGCAGACAGTAGGATTTGGGGAGAGCTTGATGTCTTGTATTCAGATGTTTTATGCATGACATACTGCTAGGGTAAAGGTGAATGGTACTATTTCGGAAGCTTTTGCTGTTGAGAGGGGCACGCGGCAGGGCTTCCCACCATCCTCGCTCCTCTTTGTACTGAGCATTGAGCCTCTTGCAGCCGTGATTAGACAGGCAGAGCAATTTAGGAGGATTAGAGTTGGTGAAGTAGAAAACCACAGGCAGATGACACTAATCTATGTCAGTAATCCACAGAATACCATCACCATAGTGAGAAATATTTTACAGCAATTCAGAGAGGTGTTATGTTTTAAGTCTAATGCAGTAAAATAAAATGAGACTTCAATATCTTGGCATTCAAATCCCGGTGTGCTTAAATCAACTTTACCTTGAAAACTGTACATTCCTTAAACAAATGATATTGACCGTAACAGATGGAATCAATTACCACTAACATTCTCTGACACGCGCTAGCAATGTGGTGTCAAGTAATGGACGACAGGGTAGGAGGAATGGACACTAAAGCTGGTGAGGGCTATAGGAAGAAGCTACAGGGCTGAGAGAGAGGGAGGGAGGGAGAGGAGAGGAGAGGAGAGGGAGAGGAGAGGGAGGGACGGAGGGAGGGAGGGAGAGGGAGGGAGGGAGGGGAGGGAGAGGAGAGGGAGGGAGGAGGAGGAGGAAGGGAGAGGATTGGGTTGGGGTAGCAAGTGGGGAGGGGTGGAGGGAATAGTGATAGGAGAAGAGGAGAGGGAGGAGGGTAGTAGGGGATGGGGGAGTAATTGAGATAGAAGAGCAGGAGTGGGGATATACATATGTATCTGTCTGACAAAGGAGTAAGACAAACAGTAACCAATAAATTGTACCAAAATCAGTAATGTCCTCAAGGCAGTGAGGCACTGAGGGTCCTGGGCTCCATCTCCCCCCCCCACCCACACACCCCCGTACATCAAAAAAGATTGTCAGATACCAGACAAACAGGTAAAGTTACATGTTTCTGTTAGTAAAGTGCCATTCTTTTTGCAATATTTTCTTTATCTCTCTGCCTTTGGTGCGGCCTGCCTCTGTTTGGTCACCTTCCAGCCCTGTCCTTACCTTCTCTGTCACTTATGCTGCCTTCCAAGGGGTTCACAGACCACTGTGGTGGTCCCTTTAGGGGGGGATTTGAAGAGCAGCCCCGCAGATGCTACAGTGCCAGAAGTCGGATGGGCAGTTGACTAGGCGGGACCCAAGAGTAGATGTTTCCTCTCTGTGCTTCACCCACCCCTCAGAACATGCTGGCAAGGGCTCTAAGGTGTGCTTGTGCAATGCAATGCATGGCAGCGCCACCCGAGCCAGGCAATGTCTTTCCTCCACTGAGCAACTCCTGCTGCACTGCCGTCTGTGTTCACCCAGGAGGTGGTGTTGCTGTAGGGCATGTTGCCCCCCTTTTCCCCTGAGAAGGATGAGAGCATGCACGACCCCCACCCCCTAGCTGGCCCCAAAGGATTCAGTTCTGACAGACGGCAGCAGTGACAGCAATGGGAGGTTGAAAATATGTACTAAAGAGCAACTCTCTATTATAACAAAACGCTTAAAAACAATAAATTTCCACCAATTATGTTTTAACTTTATTGTCTTTAGTTTGTTTGTTTTTAACTTTCCCCTGCTGTTTGTCTACTAAATATTGTAGATTGTGCAGGAATTATTTCAGAGTCTTTTAAAATGTATCTGACTCTCCCTTGCTGACCACACAGTTGCTCTTTGTGACATCACAATCTGTTGTCATGATGAACACTATGATGTCCTAAACAAAGGCACTGTGAGATTAACATAGGAGAGAGAAATGTTTTCAAATGTTTCCTATACAGACTTTTTAGTGGACTACCAAGACGTGCTATGTAAATCTTGGAAAGGAACACTGAAAATGAAAAAGATGTATTCTGTAGTCGATTGTAATAGGTGAAACATCTTATTTGTGAAAGGACATGCTGAAGTGCAGAGCTGCACTTTTAAATCGGACCCACTTGTACTCTCATTTTCCCCAGAAATCAGGGAGCAGGGTGTGTTGCATGCTGGTTCATATTAGTCAAAAAAACATGGTGTTAAACAGTGGGTGATCAAAAACAGCTGAGTATAATGATGAAAATGTTAGGAAAGCCATATTTAAAAAAATAGCACTCCTTTTATTTATTGAGGTGTAAACAAAGTGCTAAAACGGACTCGAAATGGGGGAAGGGTGTCTTACAGGACAGAAGATAAGGAAAACTCTAAAACGGAATTAAAAGTGTACAGTGCATCAGAATGTTCAGTGTTAACATGCACTGCTGCTTTAAAGTTTAATGATTTGTTTATTTTACTGTTTCATTCTCTGTGTTCCGTGAAACTGCAGTGTCCTAACTATATCACTCAAGGTGGGAACTTAGGGATGTCGATGATGTCATGATGTTAGACCCCCGGCCCAACCAAACAACTAGTATTGCTTATGTCCCCAACAAAAAGCAGTTGATGTAAGAAGCACTATATAATCTGATGCTTAGTTCATGACTGACAAGTATTGTATTCGTCATTTTTTAGCAGTTGCAGGCGTTTGACATTTCTTAAGTGTGGCCACTCAACTTAGCAATTTTTTGGCATTGGGTAAGGTTTGTTGTCTGTCTGTAACAATGAGTTCCTTTTGTTGTACTGCTTCACAGACTTGGGGATCAGTTCTACAAAGAAGCTATTGAGCACTGCCGGAGTTACAATTCAAGGCTTTGTGCGGAACGGAGCGTCCGCCTCCCATTCCTTGACTCGCAGACTGGGGTCGCACAGAACAACTGCTATATCTGGATGGAGAAGAGGCATAGAGGACCAGGTATGTATGTCTTTGCCATGTGCAGTTCATGTTTGTGATAGAGCTTTTGTTAACCCTGTGTTTAGGGTTCCTTGACCTCTGATTTTTGCCTAAGATTCTTGTTTAGAAGAGCGGGTAAGTCCAATAATGCACCAATTTGATTTTTTTGGCATTTCATGCTTTTAACGTGCATACCTGTGCAGCATAAGTAGAGTATATTGCTGGACTATGGCTGGTAACATTCTGAGTTGAACCCTTCAAAATTTTTAAGTTAAGGGTCCTTGGGTCAGATATGCAGAAGTCCCAGTTTGCACCTTGCAAAGGCGCTATCCTTAGCACAAATTAACACTTGGCCCTAAATGTGCTATAATATTCAAACAAGGTCAGAGCACAGTGTGAGTGCCCTAAACCTGTTTGAATGTAGCCCCCCGAGTGCAGCCCTGTGGCATTAACAGGTGTGCTTCATGCAAAGCACAACTACATGCTGGCCACAGAGTGGTATGTCCTTCGAGGATATCTCCCTCCATTGAGTCCACGTCATGGAGCTATAAGCTGTCGGTGTCGGAACCACCCAGAAACTTTTTGCAAGGTGGGACCAACCACATCAGCGCACCTCCCACGTCACCACGCCTCACTGGTGCCCATGCAATGTCGGCATCCCCAGCATGTCTCACTTCTTTCTGTCGTCATCAACTGCTCATTGGTCCACCGCTGCTGAATGCTGTTGAACTTTTGCAAGTATTTAGTGGCACTGTGTACTTACTTCTGTTTATTATTTTAAAACTAAATGTTATGCCGTGAACTGACAAAGAACCATTGTTTCGCTATTGCTGTTGCCGCTCCATGAAGATTTACAAAGATGGTGACCACTCCATTTGTATTTGTTGCCTTGGCAAGGACCATAATGTTAAGGCCTGCACAGTCTGCCTGGGCCTTAACCAGGTAATCGGTAGATGTCATAGAAAAGCTTTAGAAACATTTTTTTTTTTTTTTTTTTAAACTCTTTTTCCCTCCGGTCACGGTCTGGGGGCCTCTCTCAGGCATCCTGCCTGATCCTCCCCAGCCTGAAGTCCTCCATCTGTACCTCTTCTCCACTGTCGGTACCCCCGGCTTAACCCCTCCGGGACGTGGCCGCCCATCCTCTTTGGGCGCTCCTTGAGACAGACTCCAATGGGAGAGAGGAACCTGGAAGGTCAGACTGGATGGGCCTGGCATTGGGGATGGGGGCAGGTGCCATCGCCTACCCCACAGACCGTTTTTTTCCTTTTTCTGTTCCCCTTCCCCCCTCCCATGCGTGTGCACATCCCTGACGTAGGACGCACAGCAATCCCTGTCCACGTCAGGGCACACTAACTACGTGCAGCCAGACATGATGCAGCGCCCCCGGTCTCCATAAGGAGCCGCTGGCATGCTGAGCAGTCCTACTCCATCCCATGGGGAGGAGAGCAGCTCATACGGGCGCTCAATCCTCACCCGTCCCCTGCCGACCCCTAGTGTCCTGAGCTCGCTCCCGAATCCCGGGTCGCCGGCATGGTACGAGGTGTGGTTTCCAGCACTTCAATCCTCAGTGCCACCGCGCCAGCTAGAAACATTTCTTTTAGTACAAGAAATGGAGAAGGGGTACTGCTAAGGTGGCTTCACCATCATCATCCGCTCACGGTTCACCATTGGCTCATCAATCTCCTCAGACAATGGCGGCCAGTACTGACTGTTCTAAGAAAAGAGACAAGGACAAGTCATCCAAGTCTGCAGATAAACACCGCCATTCTGAAAAAGGGAGACGTCAAAAGGAGAAAGAAGCTTCTCCTGACTATTCTTGTTCAATATTGAAGGGGGGAGGCATTAGAAAAAGACTGGCCCTGGCTACAGCGAAGGATCCTGCCACTCCCCGACTGTCTGACAGACACCAAGGTCAGGGTCTGGCATTGGCATGTTTCCCCATGCAGGGATTCGCAGCCTATTCTGCCGTCAGGCACTGTCTCATTAATGCAAAAGCCATCACCGTCCCCTCCAGGCTCCGTCAACATTTAAAGACTTTTTATCAGATAATGTCTGAACTGTTTTAGAGGATAATGCTATCGTCAGTGACAATTTTGTCATCAGCACCTCCTGTTGATCTATTGTCTGTGATCCCATCGATGCCTCAGTCTTCTGTCCCTGCCTCCTGGCTGGGTTCTGATGAACTGCTGTTGATGAGTCATCTGACACCGCCACCTACATTTTTTCCTTCTGTCGTCGACCCACAACCTATACCAGTGGACGTCGAGGATGAGCTGGAATTTAATCCAGAATACATGGAAGAGGAGGAGGAAACAATAGAAGAGGAGGAGGAAATAATAGCTGTGGTTGGATCGAGCTCCACCCTGTTCTGTTGCTCTGAAGGGAGTGTGGTGAATACAACCAGATCTTCACCTGAGGATGCCTCACTCCAGGCCTTCCTAAAAATGGTACAGGCCAAATTGGGATTTCAAGGAAGAGGATTCTTACAAGAGAAATCTTCGAGTTCTTGGAAGTCTCTGCCTCTCCAACAGTCATTATCCCTCCAGTGCTTTCCACTCTAGAGGATGCTACATTGGCTGCCTGGCATAGGTCTGCACAATTGCCCGCTGTTCCTAGAAAGGCAGATAAACAATATCCTGCCCCTGCTGCTAAACCATATTATTCATCACAACTTGAAACAGATTCTGTGGTAATTTTGGTTGCACATAATAGATCTAAAGTGCCAAAGCATTTGAGCTCCCTGCCCCCGGACAAGTAGTCACAGAAGCTGGATGTCATGGGTAATAGGACTTCTGCCTCCACTACCCTTAGTCTAAGGATTATAAATTATCAGGCATACATGATTAAATATCAGAATTGCCTATGGAAGACTGTGTTGCCTGAAGGCCCATTCAAGAGAGTGGCTTAGCAAGCAACTGCAAATGGCCAAGAGGCTGGCAAACATTTGCTTAGATAAGCATATGGTGTCTCGGATGCTACTGTCAGGACTGCTGCCTCTGGACTCTGCATTAGGCGCAGTCTTGGTCAGTAATGAATGCTCCCTTTAGAGGGAAACAGCTGTTTGATAATGATATTGAAAACACTTTGAGGGACCGCCAGACTTCAGGAATGACGCTAAGTTCCCAGCACACTTTGAATCCTAAATCCAGTGGAAGGGGCTGTGGTTCTTTTGGACCTGTTCCTGTCATGGCAGAGGTTATTCCAGAGGCTGCAGCTGTGGATGTCAAAAGGCCTCGGCCCTCTACCTCCCAGGTCACTTCCCTGCCCCCGTGCCCATGCCTGTCTTACCAAAGGTGAGACCAGCTCCAGAACTGTTACAGCTCCCAGTGCCTTCTGACTGCCTCCAGTCTCCCTACCTCAAGAATTATTAGTTGGAGGCTGCATATTCCTCTTTCTAGAGAAATGGAGGGATATTATGAGAGATTCCTGAGTTCTAGAGGTTGTTCAGCAAGGACATAACCTAGAACTCCTTACAGTTTATCCTGTTACTCCTCCATTGGCAAAGCTGTATCTTTTGGGACATCTTGCCCTTCTTCTGGCAGAGGTCCAATCCTTCCTTTGCAAAAGGGCTGTAGAAGTGGTCCCGGCTGTAGAAATTAATCAAGATTTTTACTCCCAGTACTTTCTGGTTCCAGAATGGACAGTGAATTTAAGGCCTGTCCTGGACCTAAGGGACCTGAAGGGGTACATAGAGCACAAAAAGTTCAGATTGGTCTCCCATCACCGCCTGTTACCCCTACTGTTATAAGGGGACTGGATGGTTGCACTAGACATGAAGGATGCTTTCCTTCACTTCAAGATTAGAAAATCTCACTGAGATTCATGCTTCAATGCCTTTACTACCAGTTTCATGTGTTTAACCCTTTGGCTTATGCTCTGCACCACATGTCTTCACCAAAGTATTTGTAGCAGTTGAAGCAGCCCTCTGCAGGAAGGGTCTGTATGTCTTCCCTTACATAGACGATTGCCTGTTAAAGGCCATGTCCATGGAAGTGATAGTGCGCACACTGTTTTGGACCAGACAACTTTCGACCAACTGAACATATTGGTCAATGAGCCAAAGTTTGTTCTTACCCCCTGTCAGCACCTCCAGTTCATTGGAGCCGTTTTAGACATGGATGTGGGTTGGGCACTTCTGCCCTCTGACCATGCCATGGCACTAATGGCACAAGCTCAACTGGTGATATACAGTAATTACGTATCTGCCTGTTGTCTCTATCTGCCTGTTGTCTTCTAAGACTGGGCTGATGGTGGCTGCCATCCTGACGGTTTCGCTGTCCCGCCTCCACATGAGAATTCCACAGTGGTTTCTCTGGGTGTAGTGGGCTTAGCATTCAGATGAGTTGGAGCTCTTCATACAGGTCACTCTTTACAATGGTGACTAGACAGGTCCAACTTGAAGAAAGAATCACCATTCCTGCAACCATTTCTGCTGTTGGTAATGACCACAGATGCCTCAGGGACGGGACAGGGGATCCATCTGTGCCCTTTCCGAACACAGAGCCAGTGGGGGCCCTCTGGATACACTGCTTCACAGCAACACTCCAGAGACTAGGGCTGTTCTACATGGCCTACAGGCTTTTGCCACCTTCCTTCCAGGGAATCAGCTGTTGATTCACACAGTATGTCAGTCATGTATTACGTCAAGTCAACAAGGCTGATTTCATTCATATGCTCTCTGCAGAGACATGTTGAAAGTTTGGCAGTGGAACACAACATATTTCTGTAAGCAGTGTTCCTCCCAGGGACCCTGAATGCACTTGCGGATCACCTCAGCTGATCAAATGTGCTCCGACACAAATGGTAACTCTTGGACTGTGTCATGGACACACTGTTCGAAAAATGGAGCTGTTTGGACATAGACCCGTTTGCCTCCCCTACAACACAGAACTACTGCGTTTCTGCTTGCTTGTTTCAGGGTCTCTAGCTTTTTTGGCAACACGCATTGTCCCTTTCTTTGAAAGGGAGGTTTCTGTCTGCTGTTCCCATGTTCACTCTAACACAGAGAATTCTGGTCAAGCTGCGGACTGAGCGTGCCATACTAATTCAGGTGGCTCCTCACTGACCCAGGCAAATTTGGTTTCTGCTTCTCTAACAATTGACAGTGGAACCCCTGGTCCTGCTCCGCTTGCAAGCGTTCCTGCTAACACAGGAGCTGGGTACTCTGGTGCTTCCAGATCTTTGATCTCTGCACCTTCTTGCTTGGCTCCTGGAGACATAGAGCTTTCCTGCTATGGGGTTTCTCAGCAGTGGGGGATGTCCTCTTGGCATCTAGAAAGCCGACTACCTGATACACGTATTCTCAAAAATGGAAACGTTTTACTGTTTGTTGTACTAAACATGCACTGAACCATTTTACGTGTCTAGTTCCTAAACTTCTGGACTACCTACTGTCCCTAAAAGGCTCAGTCTAGGGTACTTCTCCATTAAGGTCCACATGGCCACTCTGTCGGCCCTTCATGCCCTTTCAGAGGGTAAGACAGTGGCCCAGTTGGAGGTTTCCAGGAGATTCCTAAGGGACAACCTCTTTTTGCATCCCCCAGTCTGAGATTTGGTTCTGGTATGGGACTTCAGTTTGGTCTTGGGGACCCTCACTGTGTCTTCATTTTAGCCAGTGGCTACCTGCAAGTTGCGCTTGCTCTCGTGGAAGACGCTGTTTCTAGTAGCTGTGACATCTGCTAGATGCATCTCGGAGCTGCAGACTCTGGTTGCAGATCCTCCTTTTATTATTTTCCACAAGGATAGGATCTCATTACTGACCAGTTCTCATTTTCTTCCAAAGGTTGTGTCTGAAATTAGACAATAGACCATCCTGTTTACTTTCCCTCTCTCACAGACATTCACAGGGCGCTGCATTGGCAGCTGGATCATACTAAGAATTGTAGAAAATCCTCTCAACTGTTTATTGCTTTTGCCCCAGAATGGTGGGCTCACCAATTTCGCAGCAAGACTCTGTCCAAATGGCTGTCCAGTTACATTAAGTTTTGTTACCAGCAGCACAGTAAGCAGCTTCCTGGTCCTGTTCATGCTCATTCCACCCGAGGGGTGGCTGTCTTCAGAATGTGGCCGTTGCTGATATTTTTGCTGCTGCCACTTGACGTACTGTTCATACAGTCACTAAACACTACAGTCTGGACATCGTCGCTTGTATATGTGCCAGCTTTGACCTTACTGTCCTGTAAGGCCTCCTCACTCAGGTTCATTAGGCCCTGCCATCCTCCCTCAGTGCTTGGTACTGTTTGGGAATCATTCCATGACGTGACTCAGTGGAGGGAGATATACTTGAAGGAGATAGAAGAGTTACCTTTGGTAACGGTAGATCTTTGAGAGAATCTCCTTTATTGAGCCACAGCTTTCCCTCACGCCTACCCCCCCTGTCAGGTGACTATACTGCCTGCTGTTGCAAGCTGTTTTCTCTTTAAGTGCCATTACGGCATCCATAATCAGGTTCTCAGAGGAGGTTAGGGAGAGGAATGGCTGGACTGTGGTGGACTCTGGAAGGGTGGAGGTGGTGGGACAGCAGCATATTCCTCAACTAGTACTAATACATAATTCCTATGCTCTCTGGTGGGGCAGGACTGTTGGGAGGAGGCACCCATGCTAGTGATCAGGGAGGATGTGGGGCCCTGTGTAGTGGAGACCCCAAGGAGGGTGCTAGATAACCCCAGAGGAGAAGGAAGCAACTTCTGGTGGAGGACTTGATTGTAAAGGGTATAGTTTTGGGAATAGGAAGGGGGGTGTCCAAAACATCCTGACAGATGGGCTAAGTCGAACAACAGCAGAGCCTCACAAGTGCTCACTAGCACCAGACATCATGAGATCGCTGTTCAGTAAGTGGGGCACTCCATATACGGGTCTTTCTGTGTCCCCATTCAATGCCATACTGCTTTGATTCTGCTTCTGAAATCCAAGATCTGGCGTTTTCTGTTAGGATGCATTTAGACTGCCATGACACAATCTGTTTCTGTATGCATTCCCTCCAATTCCTCTCATTCAGAGGGATCTGTTCAAGCTGGAGGCACATGAGGGCAGGATGATCCTGATGGCCCCTGCTGGCCTCGGCTGATATGGTTTTCTTTATTGAATCGACAGTAAGCAAACCAAGGATTCTGCCGCTCAGGGTGGACTTATTATCCCAAGCTCGGCGTCAGCCAATCCATCCCAACCCGCACTCCCTTCACATTCAGGCCAGGGTCTTGAAGAAATAGAAGTGAACTGGTTTAAAGTGTCTAAGAGAGTCTCTGAGATACCCTTGGTTGTGCATAAACTTTTCACCAGGAAGACATACATAGCCAAGTGGAAATGCTTTTCCATCCACTGTTCCAGAACTCCCATGGACCCTTTCAACTGACCACCTGAATAGTTTTGGAATACTTATTGGACCTTTCTGATGCTGACCAGCATCCCCGACCGAATAGACAACACTCTGTCAGAGAAAAACAGAGCAAACTCTTCATATAAAGTGGATGAAAAAGTCTTTCTCGGCCGTAAACAGGCAGGATGGAGAAGGCTATCCACGGTCAAAAAAAGCTGTCATCATCTGCTTTTCCTTGCTGCAATTTCCCAGGACAGGAATTCTGCCTTCTCATGGAAAATTGTTTCCTGGTACTCACCATAGTGAGCCCGCAGGACCAGTTTATCAGCCTCTGACCAGGTCTTCCACCAGCAATGCTCCAACTTCTGACTCTTGATCTTCATCGCCTTGAGATCCCCATCAACCTAGGGGGATCTCTAGTGAGAAGATCTGGGTCGTATACGAACCAGAGTGATGATGTCCAGTGCTTTGGATGCCACCCTGTTATAGGTGGCCACCACCTCACCGGTGCCAATCGCATAAGCTGCGTCAACTCTAGATAGGTCAGCTAACACCAGCAGTCCCTCTGAGGACAAACCCCTTAAAGGGCAGTAGCTGACCATCTCTGCAGGGAAGCTCTTTCAGGTGGGGCCCCATGCGTGAACTTCATGGTGCAGTGATCAGACCATGAGACCAGATCAATCTTTTTTTTTTTTAATTCTATTTGTAGCCCTCCAACCTGGAACTCTCTCAGGCCACTGCACTCACCAGCTTGCTCTACCGGCCGCTGTGTTCCCCTGCCATCTTCAAGTTCGGTACGGTTCCCCGGGTCGGGGGAGGACAACCCAGGGAGACCGTGGGGGGGAACCAGTGTTGGGCGTGTGGCAGTGGCACTGGCAGGGCCATCGTCTATCCAGAGCTGGAGGGGTATTTCTTGTGGTATTTAGCCCGAGATCACCCCCCTGCGTGGTGCATGTCTGACGCCAAGGTGCACGGCAACCCTGCCTGCGTCAGCCATGCTCTTACATGCAGCCTGGCATCTCGATGGTACCTCCGGTCTCCACCGGGGGTTGTCAGAGCACCGGGCATCCCTAACCCTCCTGCCCGGAGAGAAGAGCTGCCCAGAGGCACTCAATCCATCTCCCTCTCCTGCCAACCCCCTACTCCCGAGCTCGCTCCCGAACTCTGGTTGTTGGCGTGGCACGAGGTGTGGCGTCCAGCACCTCAACCCTCAGCGTCATCAGGCCGGTCGACCCAATCAATCTTGAGGCTGTCAACCTCAAGACCCAGCTGGAACATCAGATCGAGTATGTAACAGTGTTGGTGGGTCACAGAAGCAACCACTTGTACCAGGCCCAGTGATGACATCAACTTGAGGAGGTTGTAACCGGAATGCTAGGATTTGTCGTTGACCCAGGCATTGACGTCCCCCAGGATTAAACACCTGGGGACTCCCAACATCTGGTCAACGACAAATTCCGCTGCCTCCTGCAGGAATTCTCCCCCCAGCCTCACAGTCCGCCTTGCTAATTCCTTTCAGGAACTTGAAGGTCTTTATCATAGCTTCACTTTTTCTTCTGGTTTTGAGTGAATACATGTTCAGTGCCTTTAGCTGATCCTCACAGAATCTGCCCTCCTGACCCTGAATAATCCTGGTCATTCTGCGTTGTACTGTCTCCAGCCTGTCATTGTCATTTTTTAGGTGGGGACTCCACAACTGGGCACAGTATTCCAGGTTTGGCCTCACCAACAACTTATACAGTGGTAACAGTACTTCCTGCCTTCTCCTGTTGAACCCTCTCCCGACGCACCCCAACATCCTTTTATCCTTGCTGAAGGTCATGCTACAATGGCTGATATAAGGGAGTCACTAATGTCGATTCCCAGGTCCTTTTCCTCTGATGTTCTGTCCAGCATCACCCCCCCCCCCATACTCTCTTCTGGGGTTTTTGTTTCCTAAGTGCATAACTGTACACATTTTGGTATTGAATTTCAGCTGCTAGAGTTTGGACCAATTTTCCGCCTTTGTTGGTCTCTCTGCAACTACCTTATCCCCTCCATGTTGTCAGTCCTAACACAGAGTTTAGTGTCATCTGCAAATAGACACAACCTACCCTTGATTCCCTCTCCCATGTCACTGATGAACATATTGAAGAGGACTGGGTCCAGAACAAGTCCTTGTAGTACTCCACTAGTGACCTCTCTTTCCCCTGGTCTGATCCCGTTCACCACAACTCTCTGCTGCTTCCCCTCCAACTAACTCCCTACCCACCTTACTATTTCCTTATCTGTTCCCAGATTCCCCCATCTTCTTCAGCAGCCTTTGATATGGTACCGAATCAAATGCCCTGCTGAAGTCGAAGTAGAGTAACTCTGCAGCCAGTTAAAGAATACTATCAGGCTGGCCTGACAGAACCTCCATTTCATGAATTCCGTGCTGCTTACTATCCTGAAGTCTGTTTTTCTCCAGGTATTCCACTGAATCTTCTTTGACTAGTGTCTCCATCAGTTTCCCTACCACAGAGGAAAAGCTAATGGGTCTGTAGTATCCCGGCTGCTTCTTGTCCCCTCCCTTGTGTAGTAGAACCTTGTCCACCATCTTCCAGTCCCTGGGAACCACCCCTTGCTGCATAGAGCTATTGAATAGCCCTGCCAGTTCCCTTAGCACACTTGGATGCATGCCATCTGGCCCCAGGACCTTGTTTACCTTTAGGGCTACTAGCCCCTTTTTCACTCTTTCGCCAGTAAATTTCTGCAGTTTCATTTTTGGGACCCCTCTATCTGCTGCCTTTATGCCGCTTTCTAGCAAGTGCCTGCTATTCTCCCTAGTGAATACTAAGCAGAAGTAGTCATTGAGCACAGCTGCTTTCTGCCCATTTTTTATTTCTTTATTTATCGAAGAGTTTCACCAGAAAAGGCACACTGAGCAATAAATTGCTCGTCTCATGGTGCGTCATGGGGGAAAGGGTAGAGGGGGCAAATATACGGAGGAACAGAACATCAGAGTAACACTCAAGTACACAACAAACAGTTACATTACAATTGCATAACATGGTAGGGCAGTCAAATATAGTCAGAGAGGCACATACAATAATAACAGCTGATCTAAAACAAAGATACAGTCAAAGTGCAGGGTAACGTGTAAGATCTGTATAAATTTAAGTGCCGGGGTGGGAGCCCTTGCTGTTTAGCTGCAGGGTATGCATAACTTAGTAGAGACCAGATAGGTGATGCAAAAATAGCTAGGGCAAGAGAGTGAGGCATAATTAGGGGCGTAGGCAATTCGATGAGTAGAAGTTAGCAAGGGTGTTTGAGGTAGCTTGAGGTAGAGTGAAGGGAGGAGGCGTGCCTGATTTGAGGAGGTAGCAAGTTCCATAGTTTAGGGAAGGAGTAGGAGAAAGCAGACTGTCCAGCAGAGGAGAGTCTGCATGGATAGCCAGAGTCCTGGCCTCAAAGGATCTAAGTGAATGTGCAAGGGGAAGAAGGATAGACAATGAAGTAGAAAGGTAAGAAGGGAGAGAGTTGAACCAGAATTTGGTGGTAAATTTAGCCATATGGGACAGGCAACTGTATGTAAGAGAAGGGAACGCCAGAGAGTGGTAAAGATTGCAGTGGTGAAAGTGGGGTGGAGAGTCTAGAGTGAAGTGACAGAAAGAGTTGAAAAGGGGGTCCAGTCTGGTTAAAGTGGCCTTCAGGGTGGCACTATAGACTACATCACAGTAGTCAAAAATAGGGAGAATCATTTTCTGGACTAGTTCACGCCTAGCCGTTGGAGGTAGACAGTAACGGTTCCTGAAGAGAGCACCTAACTTGGGGTGCAGGTTTTTCAGGATGGCGTCCACGTGCCCAGAAAAGTTGAGATGCTGGTGAAGCCAGACCTGAGGTATCTGAAGGAGGTGGTGTCCTCCAGCGAACTCCCATCTTAGGGTATGGAAGGAAGGAAGGAAGTGAGGTGAGCCTAGAGTCTTTGCCTCATGCCAGAGATCATAGAGACAATCTTTCTGGCGTTTAAGGAAAGCTGATGAGTGATAAGCCAGTGTTGGAGCTTGTCAAAGTCCAATTAGAGTCTGGTTTCGACATCTGAGAGGATGTGACCGGAGGTGTACAGGACAGTGTCATCAGCGTACATGTGAATGGAAGATGTAGTACATACTGATGGGAGATCATTTAGGAATATCGAGAAGAGAATTGGACCAAGCACTGATCCTTGAGGGACACCAGTGTCAGTGGGAAGGGTGGGTGGATAATACGTCAGTGATTCCGACCTGCCAACCAGATAGGCTCTGAACCAGTTTGTGGCAGAGTAGGACAGACCAGCTGAGGAGAGATTACTTAGGAGGAGGGAGTGGGAGACCGTATCAAAAGCCTTTGCAAGGTCGACAAAGATGGCTGATGTGATTAGGCCATTATCCATCCCTGTGAAGATGGAGTCAGTGAGTCTAAGTTAGAAGGTGGTTGTGGAGTGATGTTTCCTGAAACCAGATTGGAAAGGTATGAAAAAGTTAGTATCTGAGAGACAGGTGGAGAGTTAAGAAAGGACCAGGTGTTTCTTGAGTATGGCTAGGATAGGGAGAAGAGAAATAGGACAGTAATTGCTGGGCGAGGATGGGTCACTACCCTTGGGAAGTGGTAAGACTATAGTATGTTTCCAGATTTTCAGTACAGTAGTGGTGGCAAAGGAAAGATTTAGGATGTCAGCCAGAGGGGAGGCAATAGCAGGGGCAGAGAGGTAAAGGAGCTTTGAGTCCAGTCCGTCAGGAGAGCTTCCTTTAGTGGGGTTTAGTGCAAAGAGAGCAGACATGGTGTTAGCTGGTGTGACTAAAGAAAAAGTGAAATCCGGGTTATTATGTTTGTGGCTATGAGGAGCATGGGCAAGCACTTGGGAGGGAGGGGGTGATGGTAAGGAGGCAAGGAGGGAGGTTGCACAGGAGGTGAAATAAGAGTTGAATTCTGTATGCGACTATGAGGTGGTCTAAGATTAACGAGTTATTTATCTTAAAGGGGGGGAGGTTTATTTTGAGGGGAGAACCGAGAGTGGATTACCTTCCAGAATTTGGAAGCATTGTCTATGTTCATTTGGAAGGTGTTGCTGAAATATTCTGCCTTGGCTAGTCTAGTAGCTTTCATACATTTATTGCGGAGGGTGCGATAGATTATGTAATTGTTAGGACACTTATGCACTTTGTGTTTTTTCCAGGCTTGGTCACGAGCACGTAGGTATGCTAGTAACCCGTTCTCCTCTGTTACCCTGCCTCCTTCATTAGTCTGACAATCCCCTTCCCCATCTTTCTTTTTTCTCTTATATATCTAAAGAACTTTCCTAAGGGTGTGGATAGAATTCAATATCCAGTTAATGGCAGTTCCACTTGAACAGGCTGATTCATCTGACATCTTCAAGCTAGCTTCTCTTACTACCTAGGCGGTATGTCCTCTGACTCCGCCCCATGACGCTATATCTTTTTTCCTACTGGAAGGTGCAGGTCACCTCCTTCACAGTTCTGCAGTGTTCAAGGACTCTCCATACCTAGCACTTTTGGTGATAATTCTTTCTTATACTTTTGTAAAGTACTTCATCTTCCGCATGTTCCAGCTCTGACTTCGACATTAATCTTGGCATGGAAGAGAAGTTGCTGCCACACTGTTATAAATTCTACATGCAGTGTTGACAGAAAATGTTGAACATGGACCCCTCACATGTCCTGTTTGTACTACCTGGGAGCGCAGCATGACGTGGAGGGTTGTGGCCTTTGCCAAACGATGCCTCCAGTGTCACTGGAAAATCGATGGACAGGGTTCATCCTTGGTTGGCACTCAGGGCGGGACCCTAAGGATTGACCTGCGAGCTGCAGAAAGGCCTTGACTGCTGCTGGGTCTGCTGCTCAGCTTGCGGCTTTTGAGGAGGAGGCAGCTGCTGCCATGGTGAGTACCTGATTAATCTCAATGTTGTTCTGGCTGGGGCCAGCATTGGAGGGTCCTTCATAGAGGATTTCCATAAGATGTATCAGGCCCTCCAGACCTTTGGGGAGAACCCTCACCGGGGCAGAAAACATAAATGTCACTGACGCAGGTCGTGGGACTGGGAGAGATCAAACTCCTCCCATTCCCTCGACTCTCCCTACTGCTTGACTGCAGTTGAGTAGCCTTCATTCAAGGGCATGATCGAGAGCTCCTCGGTACCCTCTTCGGGCTTGTTGACATCAACACCAGTTGAACAAGCTGTCCAGATAGACAATACCACAACCATGTTTTACCTGAACAGGTAGGGCAGAACTCACTTCCTTCCCTTGTGTTGGGGGGCCGTCCTCACCTGGACACTTGTATGCCGTCTGAGTGTAGCTCTCCTGGCGATTCATGTTGTGGGAGTTCACAGTCAGTTGGTAGACACTCTCAGCTGGGTGGGAGAGATGTCGCACAAGTGGTCCCTACACCAGGAAGTGATAAGATGCCTGTTGTTTCAGTGGGGCACCCCTGATGGACCTGTTTGCTTCCTGGGAGAACAGAAAGCTGAGGCAGTTTTGCATCTGCCCCCCAGAGTTTGGGACACAGATGAGGACCCTCACGAGGCCCTGGACCCTGAGCATGGTCATCAAGGCCCGGAAGGCAAGATGTGGATGATTCTGATAGCTCCAGGCTGGCCCAGACAGTTCTGGCGCCCCTGTCTCCTCAGCCTCAGCAGCAGGCCTGCATGGCAGTTTCTCTTCATCCAGACCTGCTGAGCAAACAACAGGGGAAAGTCCTGCACCTGTACCTTCAGTCCCTGTAACTCTCAGCCTGGGTCCTGTGTGGCTAGAATCCCAGGCCTTCAATCTTTCGGAAGATGTGCTCCATATTATGGAGGCCTCCAGGAAGGAGTCGACTTGTAGACGCTATACATTTAAGTGGAAGAGTTTTTTTGATTTGGTGCCAGGGCAAGGGGCTTGATCCCCCTTGCCTGCTGTCTAGTGAGTATCCTAGAGTACCTCTGGTCCTTGCCTTAGTCAGGACTTCGGGCAACAACCCTTAAGGTGCATCTGGCAGCCATCTCTGCTTACTGGGCATGGGCTGGTAAGCCAATGATGGCCCAAGAGAAGGTGATTGAGAGCTTTTTTAAATGGCGTTGACCATCTGTCCCCACTGCAGCCAACGCCACTATGGAACTTACTACTGGCCTGGCTCTGCTCATGGGCAGGCCATTCACGCCTACATACAGGTGTGAGATGCCACATTTGTTGTGAAAGAAATTCTTCTTGATGGCTATCACATCAGCCAGAAGGATCAGTGAGCACTCCCGGTGGAGTCTCCATATTTGTTCTTCCACAAGGACAGCGTTGTCCTTTGCCTCCAACCAAAGTTCCTCCTGAAGACTGTATCAGAGTTTCACTTCTGGTATATTTAACAACCCATCTTTGGAGGCTGACCGAAGGTTCCCTACTTTGGTCCTGTGGAAAGCACTCACTTATTACAAGGAGCATGTGGCTGGAGTTTGAGGTGAGGCTCACCAGCTGTTTGTAACATATACTGAAGCTGCACCTTTCAGACTGGCAGCTAAGCTGATGATTGGCAGGTGGATTATGTCCTGCATCAACCTCTGCTATAGATCGGCTCGTAGGGAGCCTCCCAGAGAACTTGGGGGTTCACTCCACCAGACATACCATTGCCTTGGCGCTCACCTCCTGGGCCATTCCCATACGGGAGATCTGTAGGGCTGCTGCCTGGAGGAAAGCACACACCTTCATTTCCCATTATAGCATTCACACTATGTTACGTTGGGATGCTGCTTTTTGGGCCTCGGTTCTCCAGCCTCTGTTCCCCAAGTAGGGGTGCGCGCCTTGCGCCCTCCTTACAGAGAACTGCTAGGAATCTGCCATAGTGTGGATTGTGAACTGAACTGTATGCATGCCCTTAGAAATATAGATTATGAGGGGGCGCCAGAGAGCCAGCTTCTAGACTGGATGCACTTTCGAGGAGCTCTTGCACAGCTGCTGAAATAATTTAATTTAACTTTTATTCTGAGCTGAGCTACCTCTTTTTGGTGGTGACCATTGTCTTCCTGAGTTTGAAGGCAAACGGTGGACACCAAACCTTTCAGGATGGGACGTCAAAAACCTCAGATTGTAGGCTCTTCAAAATCAGCTGCGTCACAACCTGGGCAGAATGGCAGTAGCGGCACTCAAGCAGGAGGCCTTCAGATTGATGTGACCTTGGTGACTCCGTGGAACACCGTTTTGGAATCTATAAAGGCCATGGATGCAAAAATAGAGAAAACGCTTACGAAATGTGGCTATTAGAGACCTGCATACATCAGTCTCTGACGTCGAGAAAAGGAGCCTCTCGACGCAAGCTATGGTGGCTGCTTTGATGAAAGAAAATGTGGCTATTAGAAGTTGCCTTGAAAGCTTGGAAAATGAGTTGAGGACTGGCAACTTGCTGGTGGTACGCATCCCAGAGGGTGCCGAAGGCATTAATCTGCTACTTTTTATTAAAGATTGGATGACTCAGCATGTGGATGTTCCGGAAGATTCCAACTGGGCCCTCCTGAAGAGAGCTTATCGGGTGACTCTAAGGGTGAGGCAGGCTAATCCTAATCAGCCCCAGACTGTAATTCTTAAAACTGCAGCCAAGAGGTCAGGGACTTGCTACTGTCTGCTGCATGAGCCGCCTATTCATTATATATTCAGGAGCAAGATGTTAAGTTTTTTCCTGAACTGTCCTACCAGACACGGGCCAAAAGGAAGCAGTTTGATGCTGTCCGACAACATCTCGGAGCTTTGGGAATCTTCCACTCTTTTCTTATACCAGCCAGACTCAGAATTACTTATGGTGGGAAATCCTGGCAGTTCTCTGATCCATAAGATGCAGGTTGCTGGTTGGAAAGGACAGAGGCAGAATTTGTGGTGCGATCCATGGTCGATCCTCAAGAAAAGGACTTGGATTTAGAGGAAAATTGAGAGTGACTAATTTCAACCGAAAGTTGATGAAAGGGGACAAGAAATTTGTGCTAATTAGCAGATCTTTATAAAGTTGTTATTCTCAGAAATGATATGCATTCCCCTAAACTATCCATATGTATTTATTTATTTTATTTATTTATTTTGGTTTGGGATTAATACCTTTGAGTCAAGGACTCATTTTCAAAGGTTCCGCGTCACTGTTGAACAAACATTACAAAAATACAAGGTTTACAGAGGAAAAAAAGAAAAACATTGAAGTATATACACAGGCAGTAATAATAAAATTTGAACTTCTACACATCAAATTTGTACATAGTAACAGACTAATTAGATAAAAGGGGGTTGGGGAGTCAGTCGGAGGTATGGTACCTGATTAAAAAATAATACAAAAAATGTTTTTTGCATTGTTTTATTTTTATGGGCAGCATTCCGTTACAGTTCCCTTCATGGAACCTGTAATTTGGAGTTTTTACTATGTCATGGCTTGTGTACAGAATGCTAATTATGAGCTGCTGACCTATCAGAACTATGTTTAGAGTTTTGTGCACAAGCCATGACATAGTTAAAACTCCAAATTACAGGTTCCATGAAGAGAACTGTAACAGCATGTTGCCCATGAAAACAAAACAGTGCAAAATACAGTTTGTTTGTATCACTTTTTATTCAGGTACAGTTAAATGTGGATAATATAGGGGAATGCATATCATTTCTGAGAATAACAACTTCATAAACAGCTGCTAGTTAGAAATGATTTCCTGTCCTCTAATCTTTATTATGAATAATCTGCTGGGACTGTTATAAATAAGCATTTCTCAATGCCGAATGTTGCTTGCTTGTATGTGCTGCTTAGGTATTTGGAAGTGATAGTTCCATGCCTTCCTCCCAAGATATCCACTGTGTCTTTCCGCTCAGTATTCACAGAAGAGTGGGAGGGGCAAGGGCCACAGCAGTACAGCAGTTGCCAAGGGGGTGAAGAGGTGAACAATAGTCCATTCAAAGGCAAAAGAGTCCTGCAGGAGCTCACTAAATTGAAGGTGGACAAAGCGATGGAACCAGATGGCATACGCCCAAGGATATTAAGACAACTGCGAAGGGAGATAGCAGTACCTCTGGCAGCCATGTTCACTGAGTCATTCAACACGAGTGAATTGGAGGAGGGCACATGTGGTCCCTCTACACAAGTCCGGCAGCAGGGAGGAGGCAGGGAACAATAAGTTGCTCAGCCTCACCCCAGTAGTGGGAAGATCATGGAGACATTGCTTAAAGAAAGGATAGTGGGCATCTAGAAGCCATCGGAGCCCAGGACCACAGACAACATGGATTCACAGTGGGGACATCATGTCAGACAAATCTGGTTGATTTCTTTGACTGGGTGACAAAGGAAGTGAATCAGGGTGGGGCAGTGGACAACGCTTACCTTGATTTCAGCAAAGCCTTTGACACCATCCCATATAGGAGGCTGATAAACTAGCTAGGTAGGCTGAGCATGGGGGAAAGGGTGGTAATCTGGGTTAGAAACTGGCTAACAGACAGGAGGCAGAAAGTGGTGATAAATAGTGTGCAGTCTAGGGAGAGGGGGTGACTAGTGGGGTGCTGCAGGGATCGGTCCTGGGGCCAGTCCTGTTCGATGTCTTCATTAGTAACATTGCAGAACGTCTGAAGGAAATATTTTCACCAAATTTTCAACATAGCCATTTTAAGACCTCTGCTCATGAACAGTGTCAGTGTGATTTTCTTAATCTGTCCCAAACATTGATTGCGCACACCGAATGCGCCATTGTGCCCTACATGCACGGAAATACATTTTACAAGCGAGGTGTGAAAAATGACAGCTGTACTGCTCATAAGGAGGTGTGGTAAATGGCAATGTTGAAAATCTGGAGTGCAAATATAAAAAAAAATTCACTGAACTTATGAGGTGTGCGTAGGAACTTTCGTAGCGCCGCTGTAAAACAATCATTTTAGAATTTTTCACCAAATTTGCAACATAGGCTTTTTGAGCTCCACCTGCGAACACTGGTGACATTTTGTTAATCAGTCCCGAAGGTGATTTCACACAGTGACCGCTGAATTACCCTTTCAGGTCCGACACCATGACAGTGACAGAATTATGAGGAGGGGTCCCAAAAACCCCATGTTGAAAATTTGGTGCCAAAATTCAAAAAATGCCTGAGATATGCAGCAAAGTTGAAAACCCTGTCTATCCCATTATACAGCTTACCGGCATTTCCTTAGTTCGTGGTTGACTTTGAAGAGTGCAGATGTGTTCCCAGTCCACCCAAGACTCTGCCGTACAAGATCCAGAGGTAAGTATGGGGTGGGGGGTTTGGGGAGGCAGGGTGCGAAAGTGGGTGGGTGCGGTTGTGGAGGGGGCAGGGAGAAGCGCTGAGGACAGTTTTGTATCTACAGGTTTTTTGTTTTTAAGACGACGACGAGGGACGCTTGCCACGCTGGGATGGGCTCCCAGCATGGCAGCTGGGAGGCTGTTTGTGGGGGCTGGAGCTGATAGGGATTGGGCATCCCTGTCGGCCATAACAAATTTTACTTACGCTGGGTGGGTTCCCAGCGTGGCACCTGGAAGCTTTAAGGTGGAGCCGACGGGAGTTGGGCTCCCCGCCGGCCACAGTGTGCTTGGGGAAGGCAAGACACGCAGTGTGCATGTGTGTGGAGGAGCCTGGTCACTGAAGCGGAGCTCCTTCAACCGTACCACCACTACATTCAACTGCTGTCATAGACAGCAGCAGCAGTGATTGGGGAACAGCCGCCTGCAAACACACTGACTGAATTGGAAGATGGGTGCCACACCTCCGAAAACTCGGATGATGGCACTATGTTTCTTGCACATGCGTGCAAGCAACATAAAAATGGTTATTTTTGTCAAAGGGACATAGACTCTGAGCCTGTTGTATCTGATCCTTACTACATACTGTTAGAAGACTTTCATATTTGTGATGTTATATTTGGCTCTGATATTATTTAATAGGGTTGTTCTGGGCTCCCTCTTTGTTGGATGCCTGTTATTTAATGTAAAGGTTAGCCCCCTGTTGTCTGTTTATTCCCAGCACTGTTTCAGTGGTTTCCTATTGGTCAAGAAGTTCTGTTCACTATATCATTTGTTAAGTGTAAGTCTCTGCTTACTTAAGTTAGTTTAGGGGTATGCTGTGCTGACTGGGTACCCTCTTAGTTGCCTTATTTCCTGAATTGTAACATTCTCTTACTGGAGTAGGGTTATAGCACTTTGATTAGTGCATAGTTTTTGATACATTTTTACTTCTCCTTAAACGGACAATACCCTAGTCATGAAGCGGCTGGCATTTTTGGGACTGTTTAGGGACTATAACTAATATAATTACAGGATCCCTGCAGGTCCTACTGTATCAGATTGTTGGCATGGATGTTCTATTTTCTCCAGTAATCCTTTTGATGGCAGTATTGCTTGTGTTATAATTTGATGTCCTACATGAGATGATGTCTTCTGTATTGTTATTTGCTAAAATGACAATAAACAGAAAATACAAATATATGTAATATATATAGAGTACTCATCTGTAACCATAGTTCTAAGAGTGGTATACAGTTCACACCCACACAACCCATTTGGTCTCCCCTGGCAATATGGCACCCAGATCCCTGCTTCCAGTGTGCAAAGATCTGACTTCATGGGCTGGAGCCAGAGGATCTATCACCTGGGTGGTGGGAGGAGCTTAGCTTGAAGATGTCTAATGAATCATCCTGTTACAGGTGAGTATCCTGTATTTTTTCCCCCTTCCTTGAGCCCCTCTGCAGTATGCAGCTCTGTGTCTGCCTTTGCGGTCCTCACTGCCCTCTTGGCCTCTCTAGTGTTCTCCTGGCTCTCCTCCCATTCTTTATTCCTCTGCTTTCTTTGTACCTTATAAAGGCCCTCTCTTTATCCCTCACTACCTTATAAAGGCTCTCTCTTTATCCCTCACTACCTTATAAAGGCTCTCTCTTTATCCCTCACTACCTTATAAAGGCTCTCTCTTTATCCCTCACTACCTTATAAGGGCCCTCTCTTTATCCCTCACTACCTTATAAAGGCTCTCTTTATCCCTCACTACCTTATAAGGGCCCTCTTTATCCCTCACTACCTTATAAAGGCTCTCTTATCCCTCACTACCTTATAAGGGCCCTCTCTTTATCCCTCACTACCTTATAAAGGCCCTCTCTTTATCCCTCACTACCTTATAAAGGCCCTCTTTATCCCTCACTACCTTATAAAGGCCCTCTCTTTATCCCTCACTACCTTATAAAGGCCCTCTCTTTATCCCTCACTACCTTATAAAGGCCTCTCTCTTTATCCCTCACTACCTTATAAAGGCTCTCTCTTTATCCCTCACTACCTTATAAAGGCTCTCTTTATCCTCACTACCTTATAAAGGCCCCTCTTTATCCCTCACTACCTTATAAAGGCTCTCTTTATCCCTCACTACCTTATAAAGGCTCTCTTTATCCTCACTACCTTATAAAGGCCTCTCTTTATCCCTCACTACCTTATAAAGGCTCTCTTTATCCTCACTACCTTATAAAGGCTCTCTCTTATCCCTCACTACCTTATAAAGGCTCTCTTTATCCCTCACTACCTTATAAAGGCTCTCTTTATCCTCACTACCTTATAAAGGCTCTCTTATCCCTCACTACCTTATAAAGGCTCTCTTATCCTCACTACCTTATAAAGGCCCTCTCTTTATCCCTCACTACCTTATAAAGGCCCTCTTTATCCCTCACTACCTTATAAAGGCTCTCTTTATCCCTCACTACCTTATAAAGGCCCTCTTTATCCTCACTACCTTATAAAGGCTCTCTTTATCCCTCACTACCTTATAAAGGCCTCTTTATCCCTCACTACCTTATAAAGGCCCTCTTATCCCTCACTACCTTATAAAGGCCTCTCTTTATCCCTCACTACCTTATAAAGGCCTCTCTTTATCCCTCACTACCTTATAAAGGCCCTCTTTATCCCTCACTACCTTATAAAGGCCCTCTCTTTCCCTCACTACCTTATAAAGGCTCTCTCTTTATCCTCACTACCTTATAAAGGCTCTCTTTATCCCTCACTACCTTATAAAGGCTCTCCTTTATCCCTCACTACCTTATAAAGGCTCTCTTTATCCTCACTACCTTATAAAGGCCTCTTTATCCCTCACTACCTTATAAAGGCCCTCTTTATCCCTCACTACCTTATAAAGGCTCTTCTTATCCCTCACTACCTTATAGGCCTCTTATCCCTCACTACCTTATAAAGGCCCCTTTATCCCTCACTACCTTATAAAGGCCCTCTCTTATCCTCACTACCTTATAAAGGCCTCTCTCTTATCCCTCACTACCTTATAAAGGCCCTCTTTATCCCTCACTACCTTATAAAGGCCCTTTATCCCTCACTACCTTATAAAGGCCCTCCTTATCCTCACTACCTTATAAAGGCTCTCTTTATCCTCTACACACCTTATAAAGGCTCTCTTTATCCCTCACTACCTTATAAAGGCCTCTCTTTATCCCTCACTACCTTATAAAGGCCTCTCTTTATCCCTCACTACCTTATAAAGGCCCTCTCTTTATCCCTCACTACCTTATAAAGGCCCTCTCTTTATCCCTCACTACCTTATAAAGGCTCTCTCTTTATCCCTCACTACCTTATAAAGGCCTCTCTTTATCCCTCACTACCTTATAAAGGCCCTCTTTATCCCTCACTACCTTATAAAGGCTCTCTCTTTATCCCTCACTACCTTATAAAGGCTCTCTTTATCCTCACTACCTTATAAAGGCTCTCTCTTTATCCTCACTACCTTATAAAGGCTCTCTTTATCCTCACTACCTTATAAAGGCCTCTCTTTATCCTCACTACCTTATAAAGGCTCTCTCTTTATCCCTCACTACCTTATAAAGGCCCTCTTTATCCCTCACTACCTTATAAAGGCTCTCTTTATCCTCACTACCTTATAGGCTCTCTTTATCCCTCACTACCTTATAAAGGCTCTCTCTTTATCCCTCACTACCTTATAAAGGCTCTCTCTTTATCCCTCACTACCTTATAAAGGCTCTCTCTTTATCCCTCACTACCTTATAAAGGCTCTCTCTTTATCCCTCACTACCTTATAAAGGCCCTCTTTATCCTCACTACCTTATAAAGGCTCTCTTTATCCCTCACTACCTTATAAAGGCTCTCTTTATCCTCACTACCTTATAAAGGCTCTCTTTATCCTCACTACCTTATAAAGGCCTCTCTTTATCCTCACTACCTTATAAAGGCTCTCTTTATCCTCACTACCTTATAAAGGCTCTCTTTATCCCTCACTACCTTATAAAGGCTCTCTCTTTATCCCTCACTACCTTATAAAGGCCCTCTCTTTATCCCTCACTACCTTATAAAGGCTCTCTCTTTATCCCTCACTACCTTATAAAGGCCCTCTCTTTATCCCTCACTACCTTATAAAGGCCCTCTCTTTATCCCTCACTACCTTATAAAGGCCTCTCTATCCTCACTACCTTATAAAGGCTCTTCTTATCCCTCACTACCTTATAAAGGCCCTCTTTATCCCTCACTACCTTATAAAGGCCTCTTTATCCCTCACTACCTTATAAAGGCCCTCTTTATCCCTCACTACCTTATAAAGGCCCTCTCTTTATCCCTCACTACCTTATAAAGGCTCTCTCTTTATCCCTCACTACCTTATAAAGGCTCTCTCTTTATCCCTCACTACCTTATAAAGGCTCTCTCTTTATCCCTCACTACCTTATAAAGGCCCTCTCTTATCCCTCACTACCTTATAAAGGCCCTCTTTATCCCTCACTACCTTATAAAGGCTCTCTTTATCCTCACTACCTTATAAAGGCCTCTCTTTATCCCTCACTACCTTATAAAGGCCTCTTTATCCCTCACTACCTTATAAAGGCTCTCTTATCCCTCACTACCTTATAAAGGCCCTCTCTTTATCCCTCACTACCTTATAAGGCTCTCTTTATCCCTCACTACCTTATAAAGGCTCTCTTTATCCCTCACTACCTTATAAAGGCTCTCTTTATCCTCACTACCTTATAAAGGCCTCTGCTTATCCTCACTACCTTATAAAGGCTCTCTCTTTATCCCTCACTACCTTATAAAGGCTCTCTCTTTATCCCTCACTACCTTATAAAGGCTCTCTCTTTATCCCTCACTACCTTATAAAGGCTCTCTCTTTATCCCTCACTACCTTATAAAGGCTCTCTCTTTATCCCTCACTACCTTATAAAGGCCCTCTTTATCCCTCACTACCTTATAAAGGCTCTCTCTTTATCCCTCACTACCTTATAAAGGCCCTCTTTATCCCTCACTACCTTATAAAGGCCCTCTTTATCCCTCACTACCTTATAAAGGCCCCTTTTACCCCTACTACCTTATAAAGGCCTCTTTACCCTCACTACCTTATAAAGGCCTCTTTTTTTAACCCTCACTACCTTATAAAGGCTCTCTCTTTTTTTATCCCTCACTACCTTATAAAGGCCCTCATTTTATCCCTCACTGCCTCCCTGACCCTTTTAGAGAACCAAATTGATCTCTCGTACTTGTTTCTCTTGATAACTGGTCTTATGCTTGGTTTTTTGTTTTGTTTTTAACCTCAAGAATGTCCCTTTTTATGACCCCCATCTTTCCTCTACTCCTCTGATGCTGTCTACCCCAGCTAACCTGTCCAGCACGGTTTCCCTCAGATGGTTGAAACCTTCCCTCCTGAAGTCTAGCATGTCAGCCTTAGACGAGGGCTTTCAGGTGCCCAGAGCCACCTCTAACAATATAGTGTTGTTGTTGCTTGACCCCAGTGGTTCCCTGACCCGTACTCCACCTTCTGTTTCCGAGTTGGTGAGTACAACATGTAGAATGGCTGACTGTCTAGTGGGATCCCTGACCTCTTGTACCAGCATGCAGTCCTGCAGGACATCACGCAGGACCTGGCTCCTGGCACTTCTGGGCATGTCCCAGTCAATGTCTGGCAGGTTGACAGCTCCCACTTTTATAGCCTCCCCCTTTGCCATCCCCCTCCCTACTTCTAGCACTCAGTTGCTTATCTCTCTCTTCTCCCTGCTCCGGTGGCCTGTAAACCACCCCATGTGCGAATCTTCCTGCCCTGATAACTCTGTGAGCTGAACCCACAGTGATTCTACATCATCTGCCCACCCCCAAATGGTAGCATCCTCTACTACCGTAATCCCTTCCCTGATGTAGTTGGCCACCCCTCCACCTTTACCCATCCCTCTGTCACACCTATATAAGGTGTAGCCTGGGATTGCTATGTCCCAATCGTTCACACTGGCCAAGGTTTCTGTAATGGCCACTAGCCCAGAGTCTGCCACCAAAGCCTACAGCTCACTAATCTTTATTACCCAGATTCCTGTCATTGTGGCATACCTCCTGCCAACATGCACCTGCACCTCTGTTAGCTCTTACTTGCCCTCCTCATTGCCCTTGTCTAACAGCCTTGGTGTATTGTGCTTCCCCTTCCTTTCACGTCTGTTGTGTGTTTCCTGCCCTGGACTTGTTCCTCCCATCAGTTATTCCCTGAATACCTTATTCCCATCCCCGGGGGAGTCCTGTCTTGGTTCCTGCTACACTGCCTGCATCAGCGCTTCTTGTGATAAGGAGCATAGTTCTGAGCTAGAAACCGTCATTTTCATCAGTCTCTCAAGTTTGAATTTATGACATATACAAGCTCTGCTGTGAAGTTCCACATTCCCTTGAAAAAGCTCCCAACTGAGGGAGTAAAACGAGTGTAGAAATGTGGAAGTAATGCTGCAATAATTTAATAAATAAAGTACACAGTTATGAACCTAACTCTGGGTGCTGCAGGGGCGTCCTGTTTTCACACCTCTGAAATCTGGACATGTAAGGTCCATCAGTCTCTCCTAGCTATTTCCTCCATACCTCCCCCATTGTTTTGCACCCTTTCAACTACCTCAATATATTTTTTTTAACATGTATTTTTTTCTCCTGCACTGGGCCAGACTGGGACCTCCTTCTGCCACCTGCCAGTGCCTTTTTTTCCCATCCGACAGAGATCTTGTTATCCATCCAACGGGCCCACTGGTCAACTCGCGACTCACCGCTGTGCTGCCCTCCTGGCTCACCCCCCCACTTCCAAATGGATATGCCTTCAGCTTCTTCTAGATTTCTTTCCTGCAGACATCTAGCCACCCAAGGCGGAGGTGAAGACTGGTGATGACCCTGCTGGATGGTGGCACGGATCTGGTGGTGGATGTAGAGGCTGGCAGGGGCTTCATCTGCCCATGCCTGCGCCTCCATGTTCTGGCCCTACCCCCCTGCCAGCAGCATGCAACATGATTGGCTGCCAGCAAGTCCCAATGCAGCCAACCCAAGGTCGTGCTCCAGTGGCGCCTCCGTTGGCTGCGGTTCCCCTGTACCACCACCTGTGGTCACCCATGTAGCGATAATGCAGTGGGATGTGGTTCCCCCCCCCCGAGGAGAATTTCTCATCCTCCCCCCAGCTGGCCCAGGTTTGTTCTTGAACCCAGGTCACCAGTGTTGCGAGTGGTAGCACTGCCGGTGTGCTGGCAGGCCGGCTCTTACCTCAATATATTTTGTACCTGGTAGCCTGAAACTGCATGCAGTATTCCAGGTGGGCCCTGACCCAAGCCTTGTAAAGTGGTAGGCTGATTTCTCGTGTTTGCTGACCCCCCGCATCCTTTTCCTGTTTGACTGCAGCAAGAAGAGACCCACTCAGTGTCTAGATCCACCCAAGTGTAGCACTTTGCATATGGCTACATTGAATCTGAGACTCCAAGAAGGCGACTAATCACTTGTTCAGGTCTTCCTTAAAGCAGCAGTTTCTGTGAGCGGAAAAAAAAAAAAAAAACTTTCAACATGTAGTGTTTTTTTTTTTTTTAGTAATAGTGTATTTCTGACAGAAACAGCAGTGTATCCATCTTCTTTTCATTGCATTTTTATTGTTATTTCAGTCCTGAACTGAGATACAGGATTTTAATGTTTTTAAAAGTCTGTGTTCTCTGGTCACACGTACTATAAATAAATTAAACATTTTGGTGCGGTGCTGTGCTGTTTGTTATAAAAGATATGGTCTAAGGGCTCCCCTGATAGCCCAGTGGTAGTGGAACACCTGGAATTAGGCAGAGCACAGGATCCAAGGCAGCATGGATTCACAGCAGGAAGGTTATGTCAAACAAATCTGATACATTATTTTGACTGGGTGACAAAGGAGGTGGATCGGGGGGAATGGTAGATGTCACCTACCTCAATTTCAGCAAGGCCCTCGACACCGTTCCACATAAGGCTGGTATATAAGTTGGGAAGCCTGGGCCACAAGGTGGTGAACTGGGTTTGAAACTGGTTGGGGGACAAGAAGCAGAGGGTGGTGGTAAATGGGATCCAATCCGAGGAAAGAGTGGTGACCAGTGGGGTACCTCAAGGATCAGTCCTGGGGCCAATCC
Organism: Neoceratodus forsteri; assembly: GCA_016271365.2. Taxonomy (NCBI): domain Eukaryota; kingdom Metazoa; phylum Chordata; order Ceratodontiformes; family Ceratodontidae; genus Neoceratodus; species Neoceratodus forsteri. The sequence continues at coordinate 185,813,397 of CM028134.1, forward strand.
TTTTTAATGTCTTTATTAGTGACATTGTGCAAGGGCTGGAAGGGAAGGTTTGCCTGTTTGCAGATGACACCAAGATCCTCACCTCACTTAGTTACTATTTAGTTGCACTGGACTATGATTGCATTGTATTATGTATAAGACAAGCAGGGCTGTAGCCAGGGATATCAGATCTGCACACCAAGTGGATTCACTGCTACCCCCCCCCCGCCTTGTTAGGGTGTGCTACCCCCCCCCAGGGTTGTAGCCAGACAATATACAAATGTACATCAGGACTGTGTTTGTTGCCTCATTTGGCACAATACATACAACTTTTGTATATCAAGACAATGGTTGCTGCCATGCTTGGGTAAACAAATGCTATGTATTGCTCCTTAAGACATCACATACCAGCCCAGAGCCTGTAAAGTTGTATTGTCCTTGGGATGCAAATACAGTATTAGTGACCAGTCCTTCTAATTTCGACTCCTGTGAATAAAATTACAGATGGGTTCAGCATTTTCTTTGTTAGTTTTCAAGGAAAAAGGAAGCAGTTCAGAGCCCATTTGCTACCCCCCTAAAATAAAATTGCACACCATGGAGTACTTGGAGTATGCCTGGCTACACCCATGAAGACAAGGCCTCCCTGAGGTGGATTACTACCAACTCATATCATGCATTGCTTTAGCTGCCAGTTGTATAGGTCTTAACCGCTCATTAAATAAGTATGTCGATAGCTCTGCCCCGTTTTAGCTACCAAATGTATAGGCATTAACCAGTGCTCATTGTACTTATACTCTGTATGATTGCTCACCCACATTTATTGTATGTATGTACTGTATGAATATCTATGTTTTATTCTGACGTGGAGCCTTTGGAAACGAGTCTATGACTAAAAGGGTTGTAATTCCGATTTCCTAAATAAATGAATGAATGAATGAATGAACAAAGGTGCTGTGAGGTCAGTTGGGGATAAGCGGTTGCTTTCTGTACACACTTCCTAGGCAGTTTACCAAGATGTGTAATGAACCCTGGAAAAGAAAACTCTAAATGATAAAGTTTGCTGCTATGAATTGTAATTGATAACCATTATGTTTGTGAATATAAGTGCTAAAGTGCTCTTAAAGCAGCAGTGCAACGAAAAATGATTTTCCACAAAAAAGCTAGTTTCAGCTACAATTAAGAAAAATATTAGCATACCTGTCAGATGTACTTGTCTAGATACCTCCTATGCTGTGCACAGTGAGTCTTTTTTTATTTTTTCTGTCTGAACCACTGCCAGGTCTACAATGTTATTTTTATGGAAAATGTGGTGGCCATCTTTTTTTCTTGAGAAAAAAACTCAATTAAAACATTTATAAAATGCTAAAATGTTGGTGGAATTAGAAAATTGTACCATCAATTAAACTGGAAGATGCCTGGAATCTTTTCTAGTGAAAAAAAGGTAGGGGCAAATGTTTGCCCAATTTCATTGCACTGCTGCTTTAAGTCAGAAGTTGCTAATTGTGCTGCTCCTCTGACTGACAATCTGTTTAATTTTCTGCTTTACCTAGGGATTGGCCCAGGTCAGCTGTACACGTATCCAGCCCGATGTTGGCGCAAAAAAAGGCGTTTACACCCACCAGAGGAACCCAGGCTGCATGTCCTCGATATTAAACCTGGTGAGTGAAAATCATTTTTATTTGTTTTTATTTATTGCATGTTTAAAATCGTGTCGTTCTGTGCTGTGTTTAGGGATTGGTAAATGGAGACTAAAGGTCAGAGTAACCCCGGGTTAGTGGAGGTGGGGGCTAAAAAAGCAGTTCAGTAGACTCCCATTATTTCTGCAAGAAAGTAAAAAGTGCTTGCTGTAGGAAATTATGCATTTTCACAGTGTCAGTGGCTCAGCAGATAGCACACTCGCCTCTGAGGCCAGGAGATCAGAAGGCTGTGGGTTCTATCCCCACACCAGGCACTTGGGTTAAATCCCAATACTGACACTGTAGTGCAGCATGAGAGGGGTGCTGCACTCCTTAGGAGCCGTCTTTCGGATGAGATGTTAAACCGAGGTCCTGTCTGCTTGTTCTAGTGGTTGTTCAGGTGGCTGTTAAAGATCCCATGGCACTTCTCGAAAAGAGCAGGGGAATTTCCCCAGAGCCCTGGCCAAATTTCTCCCCATTCATTAAAAATACCACCAACAGCTTAATCTGGTTCAAGGTCAGTTGACATTCATCTGTATCCCTCTCCCCCGGGTCGTGCCTGAAAATAGGCAGAATTTGTCTAGTGCACTTAACCCAGTCAACAAAAACGAAATCAGTTTTACAAAAAAATACTGTAAACTTTACCATGGAATTACAGGAACATTTTAAAGTGGGCTACCAGCTCCTGTAACCTGGTAGCCACTGGGGCATTTGCTGGTATTTCTTGAGAGCCTCACATAATGTCTTGGTTTCCCAATAAACTGAGAGAAACAGGGAAAGTTGTAGAACCACATGTTTTTCAGTGGGCAATGTGTATTGTCATAACTGTAGGAGTGTGTGCCCTGGACTACAAAGCTACCCATATTTTTTCACCCTGTTTACTTATTGTCTTCCAGTACTTCATAAGTTTAAGGGGTTATACTGGTGGGGAGGTTAAAAGTGGCATAGTTCCTCATAAAGTAGGCTAACATGGAACCAAAATACAGAAAAAGTTTAAAAATGTATTTCTAAATGTAACCCCCACCCAGGTATGCCATTTCCATCTGATAGCACTACCTGCTGGGCTGGGTTTGGGGAGGAATGTGTCACTCGGCACATTGGCTAGGTCTGGCTACTCTGCAACAGGGGCACCCAAGTAACTCCGGACAAAGGAAGCAATAACTGTAATGTCCAATACCAGAAGTGGGATTCTAAAGTGTGGCTTTTATTCACATCTAACAGAATAAACAAAACATAGATGGACCCCCACGGGGCTACACTCCTGGTAATGCAGATTTAAGGAGACCAGAACACATCCTCATTCACTTTAGCCCTCAGGCTCTGAAACACACTGGGCACACAGCCCTAACTTGTACGCTGCTCTGGGTATTCCCTGGCTCAGCTCCCTTGCCAGCCACTTGGGACATTTTCCGTATGGCATAGAAACATTTGCTGGTGGCTCCCTAAACCACCTATGAGCTCTTCTACTCCATAAGAGAATCTTTCTCATCAATACCACGTCTGGGTACTTTTCTCAGGCACTGGCCAAGCACCTGAGAGAAAGCAACAGTTGTCCCAGAGCAAATCTGTAGAGGTGAATTTGGTTACTACTGATGGGGGGGGTCTCCCACCTCTCGCTCTCATAATTCATACCTGGCCATTTCTCTGGACTGTAACACCTCATCCTTTAACACACTTTGATGTGTAGATTCTTTCTTTTTAAATGTATTTCACATTCAATCTACTGTCTTTCCATCCCATTTGTGCTGGACTTGAACATACTTAATAAGTGGCTTTTTCCATTACTCTAGACCCCCCACAGAGTCAAGCAGTCCAATCCCCACATCTTCCAAACAGTACTTGGCTGTCTTTTCCTGGCCCCACAGTAACAGTCTCTTTAATTTCATCTTGATGCAGGTGAAAACACATGGCCCTTTAGCAGAGCAAACTCACCCTTCGGTTGCAGGTGCCCCACAGGCGTTTCTTCCTCAAGGAACTCTCTTCCAGAGCTTCTGGTGCCTCAGCACAAACTTAAACTAGGCAGCTTCTTTTCCCTAGCCGGACCAAGAGGGTTGCCCCTGGAAACAGGCTGATACCTTCCCCCCCATCCCCGCAGGGATGGGGTCCTGAACCATTGAAAGCGGTCTCCACCACTTCAATATGCAGTTCTTGTGTTCCTCTTCAGGTGAAAACACACACCTATACAACAAAAGTAGCTCTTTGACAGAGCTTAAAGCTCTAAGGGCCTGCTTACAGCAGAGCACCTCTTTCAGGCTGCCACCCTCTACTGAACTCTACAGACTCTACTCCAGACTGACTTCAAATTTCCCAGCGTTCTACTCTAACCTCCAACTGCGACATTCCAGTGTGGCTTATGCAGCTGCGACAGTTCAAAATGATGTCATCCCTCAGTCTTGGCTGAGACTGAGAACAGAGTGAGACAGTGTGAAATCCATTTAACTGGAATTTCACAAGCTGCCTTCCCTGCCTACCACTAGGTCTAGTAACCCCGGGTAACGGGGGGGGCGGGGGGGAGGGTTACATAAAAACAAAAAAAAAAGAGTTTTAAACTGTTGAGCTTTTTCGTATATTGATATATGAAAGATGTAACGACACTATGTATCGAAAATAAAATAATATATGTCGCCTAGTGATTAAAGCATCGACGTGGGAACCTGGAAATCCCAGGTTCGAACCTCACTAGAGCCAGATCTTCACACTGTGACCTTGAGCAAGTGACTTAACTTCTCAGCGCTCTAGTCCACTGAGCTGCAGTAATGGGTAGAACCAGGACCCCACTGGAAATAAAATGTGTCATGGTAGCCGCTATCCTGGCAAACATGTAACAAAAATAAAATGAAAAACAATGTGCTTTTGTTACATCAATAAAAAAAAGGTATTTGTTTACACATTTTTCACCTGGATAGACACACTGAGCCAGGGCTCATTTCCAGGTGTAACCGGGGGTGGGGTGGGAGGAAGTAAAACAAAAACTACAAACACGAAATAACACAAACAAGACATCTTTGAACAGATCAACTCAAAATTGATACGCTATTACTAAGGGAGAAAAAAATTATTGTAATCCTGTTACTGCTGTTCCCCTTCCCCAGGGCTGGAAACAAGTTTCTTCTCCATGTGCCTATCCTAACAACAAATTTTAAATAAAAAAATGTATTAACAAAGCAGTAGTACAGTAAAGCTGGTTAAGGCAAAAACGTATTAAGGAGAAGGAAAAGTGCAATTGTTACAGGAGAGGAAAATACTGTCAGTAGATGGAGCATCTACGGTGGGCTCTAGGGGACAGAGGATGTCCCATTGAGGCAGGGGGCAAGGGTGTCTGTACACTAACGGGAACAATACTATGCAGGCAGGGATAATCATTGAAGGGCAGAAGGTGGTAGATGCATAGATGAAAAGGGGCAATAGTAGTTGAGGATCGAGGGATGGGGAGGATCGAGGGATGGGGTGCGTGAGTGACCGCTAGGGTACTGGCCTTAGCCAGTATGTTGGTTGTAGTAATATGTTGCTCTAGGGTACTCGCAACATGCTGTAGTAGGGCTGGACAGAGTGAATGGGTTGTGAGGCCTTTTTCTGCCGTCAGTGCCTGTTTTTCTAGGCAGAATGAAGAAGGCAAGAGGAGGGTTAGCTGCAGGAGCAAGTATTGATGAAGTCACAAAGGAAATATTGATGTTTTGATATACTGATATTACTTCAGTAATGCTGAAAATGTTCTGGAAGTATTATGACAGAAACATTCAAAAATTATATCTTGATATTACTTCAGAAAAGCTCAAAATGGGCCATCCCAGCAGCCTCGCTGTCGACTGCCACCAGGTGGAGGCCTGCATGTAGTGCAGACTGGGGCAGCACATGGTGGGGCCGCCAGTTTGGCATGGTGCATGTATGCCTCCACACGGCACGCACCACTGCTTGCCCAAGGCAGGGGGTGGGTGGGGCCACAGGAATACAGAAAAAGGGGGTCTGTGAGGCTCATTGAATTTCTGCCCACATTCCCCTGGCCCGCACCGCCATGTAGCCACTGGAGATCTGGATTTGTATATGGGGGGAGGCCTCCCCCCTCCTGGCCCTGCCACAGGGTGCAATCCTTCCAGTGGACCAGGAGAGGCGAGCACCAGTTGATTGGGAGGGTCATAAACACATGGTAAAAGATTATTTTATCTTACCATTTTTATTCCATGCATCATGTGCAAAATAGTGAAGTAAGACTCAGAAGGCCATACACATATAATGCACAGGCAAAGGACTAGTGACATCACATGGAGGGGAATACCTAACATTTCATCTAGTGGCTATTAAGCTTCATCAGAGAAAATGTTCCACCAAAAATGGTGCTCTTTTATAGTCCCCATTTAAAGGGACACGTACTAAGTGTAACAAGTGATGGTTAAAAACCATTAACACAACAAAACATGACTGTAACAGTGGTCAGGCGCATACGTAAGTGTTCCTAATACAGTGTTATAACAACTTAGGTATCTGCACACATACACGTATAGCCAATCAATGCACAAATCAGAGCAGTCAGAAACCAGCAAGATAAAACTAATGCCTGTCCATATGTCTGCCTGAGCCAGTTAGAAAAAACATCCAGTGCTCCAGGGACCTTCTTCACAGGATAAGTATACATCTGTGCTTAAAAAATGCAGTGGCAAAAAAACTACATACACAGCTTTAATCCAATGTGTGGTGAAGGAACCCCACCATGAAATGTATACAGGGACCAGATTTCAAAATATAGCGGATAACCTTGCAGTCAGAAAGAAGATCCAACTTGGCAAAAGATGAATTGAAAAGTATCCAGAACACTCATGGAATGTGAAGCTGGATAGGAAAAAAGGGGTAAATCAAACAGAAGAGTAAAAGTACATCTCCCCCCTCCACCCCTCGCTTAAAGCCATACAATATTAAGGTATACACAAGAAAAGGAAACTGACCAAATAGATATAGCTTAAAAGCAGACAACCGTATGGAGCTGTACATCCATCATGTGAGACGGAGGAAGGATGGAATCGCAGCCATACAAATACACATAGTGTAAAAAGCCCCATTCAAAACAAAAAAAAATGTGCAGAGCACAGAAATCCTACAAGAATGCTGCCGAGTCTATGCATTCATTTAATTTTAAAGCCTCTTTGGTTTCTGAAGTAAAAATCCAGAATCTGTCTTGTTTTACCTATTAGCCGCTTCCAATCTCCCCCTCTCTAATCCCAAACTGACTTTTCCGATCCCCATAAAATAAATGGTACGTACTCCCTGATGTGCAGATTTTAAATGTCACTATTACATAAGAACCGTCGGCCTTCTGCATTGCTTCATCGGGCTCCCTGATTCTGGTTTTAAACTGGCGGATGGTTCGCCCAACCTTAAAAAGAGCCACGGGAGCACAAGGCTGTGTATATCGCTCCAAAGGTTTCACAGCTGACAAAATGTCTAGTGTGGCACTCCTTCCCATCATTAGGATTGACAAAACGTCTTGCCCTGTTGAATGTATGTATAATCCATACATTTACCACACCTAAAAGTGCCAGTGGGGAAGGGTGGCAGGCAATACTGTTATTAGAAGGAACTGGTAAATGGCTTGTGACAACCCTGTCCCGGATAATGTCTGTTTTTTCTAAACACAAAGCTGGGATCCACCACAACAGTGTCTTTAAGTTTAGCATCGGTATTCAGAATCCCCCAGTTCTTTAGGATGTTTTTAGCCAGCCAAGTGGCACTGAGGGTTGAGGTACTGGACACCACACCTTGTACTACGCCAGCGACCCGGGTTCGGGAGCGAACTCTGGACACCACGGGTCGGTGGGGGCGGTTGAGGATTGGGCGCCTGTACGGGCTGCTGTCCTCCCCCGCAGGGGTGGATGGGATCGCCTGGCATTGTCAGTGGCTCCTGGCGAGACCGGGAGCGCTGCAACACATCTGGCAGCATGTATCTAGCGTGCTCCTGACGCGGGCAGGGATTACAGAGGTCCTATGTCGGGGAGTGCACAGCATGGCGGGTGGAAGAAATAAGATCGCGAAGAAAAATGGAAAACCCAGTCTGAGGGGGTTGGTGACAGCACCTGCCCCATCCCCATTGCCGGTTCGTCCTACCTGGCCTTCCGGTTCTTCCATCCGAATCATCTCCCCACATCGGGTCTGTCTCCAGAGTGCCGAGAGGAGGGTGGGGTCACCCGGAGGGGCACTGGGCACCGGCTAGTGGGTAGAGAAAGAGGAGAGAGAGGCACAGAAGAAGGACTTCAGGCAGGGGAGGATCAGGCAAGGATGCCTGAGAGAGGCCCCCAGACCGTGACTGGAGGGGAAAAGAATCGGGGGGGGGGGTGATATTTTTGACCTGATTGGCACGAGTGCTATAAGTAGTAACGAAATTGTGTTTAGACTGTATATCCAGATCTGTCTGTGTTTTGGCGACCAAGGTCGATGGGCGAGATATGTTACTCACATCAAGTGCATTTGCAATGGAAACAGAACTATAGCCCTATTCCCTAAATCTATGTACCTGTTCTGGTTTCCTCACTTCAGAATGTACCGATTTGGTGCAGTTACCGAGTCTGTGCATATCCTCTGGCCTTTAGGAATATTGAGTATTATTGGCAATGTGTGGAGGATGACAGTTCTGAAACAACAGCAAGCTTTTATGGTCTGTGGGTTTTTGAAATATATCTGTACCCATGTTGCCATTGCCAATGTTGCCAAACCTAAGATCAAAGAAAGAAAGAAATGTACTCCTGGTGTATGTGGCCTTTAAATCTTAAATTAAACTTTGTAGATTCCAGGCAGCGTACAAACTCCAACTGCTGAAAGAATGGATTTGTGGCATCACTATAAACAGTGGTTAAATTGGCAGTGTTTAGGTGGGGGAACTCTCACATCTAGATTTCTAGCTGGCAGAACTGTCAACTGTAGGTAATACAACTCTCCTATAGTAGTCAATGGAGAACGATGACATAAGTGGTGGAACTGTCATACAGTGTTTTAGGAGGTGGTAGAATGGAGTTCCTGTGGGCTCCTGCTCAGTTTAACCCCTGGATATAAATGAACTCTGCCTCTCACTTTTCTGTATGTAGATCAGCAAAGCTAGGGCCCATAGTGACCCCCAATAGCAGCACTCTTCTGCTGTTTGTAATACTTGTTTTGGAAAATAAACATGTTAGAGTCTAACATCACTCTAGCCAGTTTAACAGTATACCCAGTGGGAACACTGATAGTTACTCTCACTCTGTTTGTCCAGAAGGTATGTACGAATATCCAGGCCATCTTGATGTAGGATTACAGTGCATCTCGGTTGAATCTCTCACAAATGATGGTAGCCATCATGCTAGTGGTTGAAGATGAATGTCCACAAAATTTGACGCTGTTTCTGTCAGCCAGGACTGCCATCATTTGTGACAAATGTGATGGCGATTATTAAACTCCTCGAGAATTTGGATATGGAGGACCCGTGATTTTTTTATAACCGTTGACATACACTCTTTATTTAGTTTTTGTTAGCCAGGTAAGCACACCAGGCAAATACATTGTATTATAATACATAGTGGAGGGAAAAAAAAGAAAATGAAACATAGCAATGTATCTGGAAGGGGAGATACATAATAGGCAATGTATTCAGTGAGATATATTGTAGTGCAATAGTATATAACTACTAAACAAAGCACATTATAGAAGGGGCAATATTTAGGAAACTGTGTCCATCCACATGGAGTTACATCAAAGGGTGTATAAGGACAATGATAACGTATCAACACTAATCATATGAAATGAGTACCAAACAGAGAATTATTCAAGTACCATGGCATGAGCAGTGTGCCAGACCAATGAGATGTTTACAATACCTAAGATGGAAAGTATGTACAGAGTGGCAGAGACGAGTTTCAGGCGGTGTGGAGTTCCATAGCCCTGGGGCTGCAAAAGCAAAGGATGCTTCGCCAGCGCAGGTTCTGACCTTGGAGACAGACAGCAGGGCACTATCACTTGATCTCAAGAGGTAGCTACTGTTCACTGGTTGGAGACATGAAGCAAGGGATGAGGGCTGTCCATTTTGCATTATGCTAGAGATCACACCTCCCAAACTATGATCTCGTTGGAAAGATGGGGGGAGCCAACCTAGCTTGTCATAAAGGGAGCAGTGGTGCTTGAACCAGGGAGATGCCAATGCAAAACAACAGATACTGTGGTATGTAACATCCCATCTGTGGAGACTCAATTTAGAGGCAGTCAAGTACACCATAGAGAAGCTTAGGGAGGAGCATCCCACAGGTGATAGCAAGGTGAGCCTGTGGGTTCAGGTCATGGCCCACTTTACCGGAGACACCCGGCATGGGGTTCACAGACTTGCAGACACTCATGACATGAGATGAGTAATCAAGCAAGGGGCCAAGTGTGACCTTGAGGTATGTGAAGGAGGAGACAGTGGGGACCAAGGTGTCATCATGGTAAACTACGGATAGAGGTGACGGGCAAGGCCTTAATTTGGGGGACGTACCGAATAGCATGGATTGTGTTTTAGTCACGTTTAGAATCAGTTTGTTTTCAGACAACCAGCTGTGCACTGACTGTAGATCAGTTGTTAGGTACTAGTTGATTTGGTCAATACTTTTGGAGCAGGTATACAGAATCGAATCATCAGTGTAGAGGATGGCAGAGCAGTGGGACAGGCTTTGAGCTATGGAGTTGATGTGTAAAGCAGACAGCAGTGGACCTAGAATGGAGGCTTGAGGAACACCCACCAGAGTTGGGCAGGGTCAAAAAGGGAGGACACATACATGACTTTCTTAGATCTGTTTGCCCAGTAATTACAAAACCAGGGGAGGGCAGTTGGTGAGATATCCAGATTGGCAAGTTTGCTGTTGAGTAAGAAGTGATCAACAAGATCAAAAGGTTTTGTCGGGTCAATAAAGACCGCACCTGTGATGTCACCATTGTCCATCGCTGAGGTGATACTGTTGGTAAGAGTGAGGAGGACAGTGGTGGCGCTGTACCCTTTTTGAAAACCATGTTGTATATGGGATAAAAGGTTGTGGGTGTAGAGGTAGTTAGTGAGTTGCTTGACCACTACTTTTTCTTTCTTTTTTTTTTGTGCCAGCAATTTGCCTCCCATTTGCATTTGGGAGGCCCTGGCCCCCCGCTCCAGCTTGCCGCTCCTCCCCATCCCCAGGCTTATCCCCCCTGGGCGGCCCCCTCCCCAGGAAACATGGTCTCGAGGCCCTGGCTTGTCCCCCAGGGCAGGGTCAGGGGAGTGGGACCCCCTCCCGGTGGACTTTGGTCTGCAGCAGGGAGCGGAGGCGAGGACCATTATTAGCGGCTGGCGATGATTTTGGCAATTTTTCTTCCCTGGGGCAGGGACGTGCAATGACGCCAGCGTCAGCCCCACCCCCTTTATGTGTGGCACTGGCCACGGTGGTACCCCAGCTCCAGAGGTCCACATTGCACCAGACACTCTTCCCCTCCCCGAGGAAGAAGAGCAGTCCATGGACCGCTCAACTTTTCCCCTAGCCAGCCCTCCAACTCCGTCCTCGAACCCGGGATGTCGGTGCTGCAGACAGACGCCTTGCTGGTGGGCCAGCGACCACTACTTTTTTTAAGTATTTTGTTTAAAACGAGGAGACTAGCAATGAGCCTGTAATCTAATCCTGCATCAGAATGGCTTTGATGCTCTTTCATAATTTCTGGATAAACTGAGCTATTTTCCCTTGGCATTCACTTTTATACAAGGATTCTTAAAACTAACTAAACATTTCCCTGATGTTTTTGCCGTCATTGTCTAAGTTGCCTTGACATGTTCTGATTGCAGTGATATGGTTTGACTCTCGTCTGCCCCTCGCAAGGTGAGCCAGCAGTGTACTAGGTTTATTTCCCCACTCAGTTAGGCATTGTTTTTGCATAAAATAAGCTGGTTTGGGCCCCATCATTGAGTAGGTCATTTTATACCTCTGTGGCTGTTGCTACCTGCCATAGACAGTCCTCAGACTTATCTGTATAAGACTTAACCTTGTGGTTTTTGAGCTTTGGGTCCAGGTCCCGCTGCTTCTGGTGCTTCACTTTTCTTTTGGCAGCAGCATAAGCTATTATCATACCACACAGGTATGCCTTGCCAGCCTCCCACAGTGTTCTTTTGGATGGGGCCAAGTCTTTGTTAGTGGCCATGTATATTTCCTAGTGGGTCCCTAGATATTCTTCAAATTCCCTGTCCAACATAAGGTATGATGGGAATTTCCATATCAGGAGGGAGGGTGGCTTCCCTCTTCTGCATGTGGCGCCCCTCCACAAAAGCGGACCCAAGGATGAACTGGGCAACTATAGACCAGTAAGCCTGACATCCATTGTGGGAAAATTAATGGAGACAATCCTTAAGGAGAGGTTAGTAACCTTTCTGGAAGGTAATGGTCTCCAGGACAGGAAGCAACGTGGGTTTGTCTCTGGCAGAACGTGCCAGACCAACCTGGTTGATGGCCTCTAAATCCTCCCTCCATAAATGGGACACCACCTACAATAGCATCTGCCGCTATGCCTCTGCATCACCACGTTACAAACACCATTGCCAGCTCTTTGCTGACTTAAAATGGCCATGCCCCTCCACCCACCGACTCCAGTCCTTTGGCTAACTAATTGACTGTGTTGTCAGATCAGGCCTCCCCCAATCCCTCACCTCCCTACTGGACACACAGCCTCTCTCCTATGGGCTACGATTGACTGTCCAAGCCCTTTTTCACATCTCCAGATGCAGAACTAATATGGGTGCACGTGCTTTCTCTCACACGGCTCCAAAATACTGGAACTCCACACCTCAAGCTATTCGTCGGGCGACCACCCATGCCACCTTTAAGAGACTTCACCACAAGCATCTACACGATACTAACCCCTGCACTTGCTTTAATCCACCTTAGTTCTGTTTTTTCTTTTCCTCTCCTTGCCCTGTCTTTCGCTAGGTAATCCACTTCTCTGACATCTCTTCCCTGCCTCTCTTAACACCCTCTTTCATGTCCTCTCTCTCATCCCCACCCCCTCTCTCTCTCCTTCCTATCACTCTCCCTTCCTCTCCCCCCTGTTCTTTAACCATTAAATTGGGACTTATTATATTGTTTTTATGTATGCCCTCTCTTGCAATGCCTGTTTTCTTACATTGTATTGATCTTGTGTTTACTTGTCCTGCTGTTTTGTAACTGCATCATACTGTTTAAATGTACTCCTGGTTTGTTGCAGAAATGTTTCCCCATACCCGAAGTTTTGATTCACTCCGAACTGTGCTGCTTTTCATGTGCTGCGTCACATATATAATTATGTATGTTTAAGTTGTGTTCTTCCAGGTCGTGCTTGAAAATAGGCATCCTTATGCCTAGTGCACTTACTTGGTTACCAAAAGCAAATAAATAAATTATGACTGGGTGACTAGGGAACTGGACAAGGGCCATGCAGTGGTTGTCCTGTATATGGATTTTAGCAAGGCATTCAGTTCGGTGCCACATGGTGGGACGTCGATTAGCAAGTTGGGATACCAGGGAGCCGGGACAAAGATGGTGAATCGGATCAAGAACTGGCTGCAAGGGAGGCAACAGAGGGTAGTGGTGGTAGGAGGGGAACTCTCAGCTCCAAAGGCTGTAACGAGCGGGGTGCCGCAGAGCTCAGAACTGGGCCCAGTGTTGTTTGCCATTTTCATAGCCGACATCTCACATGGTATTAAGAACAAGATTAGTCTTTTTGTGGATGACACCAAGATCAGTGCGGTGGTAGATGACACAGTAGGGTGGCAGGAGCTGCAGGATGATCTGACAAAACTTGAGGACTGGTCAGGCACATGGCAGCTGGGGTTCAATGCTAAGAAGTGCAAAGACATGCACTTGGGAGCAAGGAACCCATGGAGGACTGTTATCAATTGGGAGGGGTGCAGATAGCTGCTGCAGAGGAGGAGAAGGATCTTGGGATGATACCGGGGGAAAGTGAACCAGTCAGCACAATGCAGGGAGGTAGCAGCTAAAGCCAGCAAGGATGCCGCATTGTATTGCTAGAGGAATCACCTCCAGGAGGAGGAGGTGATCCTGCCTCTGTACAGTTTTTTGGTGAGGCCACACCTGGAGTACTGTGTGCAGTATTGGCACCCTTACTTGAAGAAAGATGTTAGATTACTGGAGGGGGGCCAGCGCAGAACAACAAGGATGATCATGGGATTGGAAGACAAACCCTACGAGGGGAGGCTGAGGGAGCTTAACATGTGCGCTCTGGAGGGGAGGAGAGGAGGATGGGGAGATATGATTGAGACCTTTAAATACATGAAGGGTATAAACAAGATTGGTACAGCTGGGATTTTTAAGTTGAGGCGGGAAGGGACACGAGGGGGCATGGTTTGAGATTGGAGGGAGGAAGATTCAGGAGAGAAATGAGGAGGCACTTTTTCACGGAAAGGGTGGTGTCTGTGTGGAACGCACTGCCTGAAGAGATGGTGTCCTGTAAGTCGATGGGCAATTTTAAAAGGGGATGGGACAAAGTGAGGGGGGCAGTCACCATGATGGGAGGAGGGGAGGGAGGGGCAGCTGCAGTATAAGGCATTGCTAGCTGCACACTTGAGCAGACTTGATAGACCATATGGTCTGTATCTGCTGGCACTTTTGTATGTTCGTATGTCAGTGTAACCTTCTCCCTAGCATGGTCAGATATAGCAATAGGGCTTATATCTGTCTGGGCGTCTCTAGCATACCATCTCCTGGCTAACATAATGTAGTCTAGTCTGGACCATATTGAGTGCGGGCGTGAAAAGAAAGTGTAAACTCACTCTTGTGGGTGCGCAGTCCTCAATGCATCCATGAGGTCCAGCTCTATAAGGACCTGACACCATTGTTCTATGACTGACTCACGTTTGTGCCCTCTTCCCTCCTTATCCAGGTGAGGCTACAGTGGCCAGTTAAAATCCTCACCAATAACCAGCTCCTCAGACTGCCTGCCCCCTCTGCAATATTCTAACCATCTCCTGATAAAAGTTCCGGTGAAATGTAGCTGTGGTATATAAGGAACCTAAGGCAATGCTTTCCCCTTCTATCCTGCTCTTCACAAATCTATATCTGGCTTCCTTGGGATCCGCTAGTATGGTGTCTAATGGAAAGGCAGAGTTTTATGCAGCAATGCAACATTTGCCCACCCCATCTGTTTTTAACTTCAGGTGTTTCAGTGCCGTTAAGTGCACTTTTTTTTTTTTCCCATGAATTTTTGTGCCACCGCTACCCCTAGCCCCGCGAATGGCTTGCTTCATCCTCTGTGAGCCCTCACCCGAAAGCCTCCCCGAGTGGGCCACTGAAGCAGAACTGTGGTGGTTGAGGGTCAAGCACTATGGCGGCTCATACATGGAGCCGCACTTCTGTACTGTCCCCCTGGAGCTGGGAACATGCAGTGACCCCAGCAGAAGGCGTCCGTCCCAGCTCCACCCAACGCTACGGTGTGATGCCCTGTCCCCCAGCCTCTGCCAGGGGGCAGCCGACACCGGCACCAGGAAACCCCCTCCCCGGAGGACGAGAGCAGTCCTCCGGATGCTCGATCCTTCTCCTCCCCTGCCGACTCCCAGTGGCCCGTTCCCGAACACGGGTCACTGGCGTGGCGTGAGGTGTGGCGTCCAGTGCCTCACCCCTCAGCACCACCGGGCCGGCTGTTAAGTGCATTTCTTGAAAAATAGTCACTTGGGCTCCGTCCCTCGTCAGGGTAGTAAGCAGTTTCTTCTGCTTCGCTGAAGATGAAATTACCCTCATGTTCCAAGCAACAAGTTTTAACTGATTACTTGACATTTAGGTAGATTGGAACCAGTCAGGGGCCATGCCCCCAAACACAGGTCCTGGTTCTGGAACGTAATAGCATCCCCATCCCCCACCAGAGGGACTGTTACATCTGGTGTTGCACAGACTGAGAAAACAGATTTCTGTACTTACCCATCAGGTGATGAACATATAAACTTTGGTGAAAGCATTTGGTATAGCATGAACATCAAACAACAACAAGAAAAAACTGTAAACGGTGGTGTATGGATCATATAGTGATGGTACTCTGTCCTTGCACTCCCAACCATGAATTTCTTGAATTCATCCCCATCAAGCAGCTCTCTCTCTCAGATCCAGATATAAACCAGACTATTCCAGTCTGCCTCTCCCTCCGCTCACTGCACCTTCCTTTTCTCCCCTGCACAATCTTAAACAGTGGTTATCTGAATGTTTCTAGAGATAAGAGTTATGTATGCAAACTGTTTGTCATCTCTGCTCGTTTATCAAAGCCTTCCCTAGTACCTGTGTTGAAGTTAAGTCCTCCCTCCTCCCCTGCAGACTACATGGGGAGTCAGGAAGCTTCATATCAGACTGAGCTTTTTTGCTGCACTTGTTCTGTGGAGTTTGGTACATTAAAACCACTTGAGCTTTACTTGTGAGCACTGGTCTTGTTTTTGCGCACCTTTTTGCTGTTTTGTTTTGTTCATATCAGACTGCCTTCCCCGCCCCCCCGCATCTCCCTGTATGTGCCTTAACCAGTTAATTTATTACAGCATTAGCAGTTCGTAAGAGAAAGAAGTTCAGAGTGCCTGCGTTGTGCCCTAGCTGTCGGTGAAGCTCGGTGGCTGTTTCTTTGTCAGTGGACCAGCGTTGCCCATCAGCAGTATGGCTGCCACTGTGGAGGCTGCTACAGATCTGTCTCTTGATGTTGCTGGAGGAGTTCAGAGAACCGATTGCTTGACCCATCGTGATTACTCCAGTTCGCGCCTGCGGGAAATTTCCAGATCAGTGCGGGGAAGATGGTCAGTCCTGACAGTGTTTCATGCACCAAACATTAGGCCACCATGTTAGCAAAGCAGTAACAAACTGCAGAACCTCATAGTGCTGGGTGATGAACCCTCCTGATGGTGTGGGCAATCACACATGATGCCACTGTCTAAACTGCAGCCCTACAGAGTTACCCTGTACATTCCTCGCTTGATTACCACTTGAGTCCATCCATTACAGAGATTGCCTTCACACACAAATCCCATACAAATTGCGAGCTAGCAATGAGTCAGTGAACTGGCGGAGATTCACAGTATACAGGGGTTCTCAAAAATGAGTCTGTCAACATTGTAAATAAGGACAAACTAGTCAGTTCACTGGATCTACAGCTTGGTGTAACAGTTTGAGGTGGGAGTTAAGGCTTAAAGCTAACAGGGGAGACAGTCATGGGAGCCACAAATAGCATGGCAGTCGTCAGTTTATTACATGTACAGCACAATAACTTTGTGTGTGTCAATCGTCCTTTGGAAATCTTTGCTCAATGAACTGCTTGGCTACAGTGGGGTTAGTAAATGTATAAGGGGTTCCATCAAATTTAACTCTTAGGATGCCAGGGAAGCAAAAATAAATTCAACTCCTTTGGTGCATAAGGTATCCATTAGGAGGCCAAAGCTTTAGTGCTTTTTCAGGACTCTATGTGAAACGTCCTGCAAGAAATAACTGATGGTCTTCATAGCTTACCTTTTTCTTTTGTCAATATGTTTTGAACAGCACTGTTTGTTAATGCAGGTGGATAGTTATCTGGCAGGGTTGGTCTCCTTTGGCAAGTTTGGGGAAATAAAGCCCTATGCCCTCTGTGAATTTAATGCAGTCCCCTTCACTCAGCAATTCAGAGAGTGTAGGGAGCAGCTTCTCAAAGAAGCTGACTGGATCAGCACCCCCCCCAATTCCTCTGGTAGGCCTCTAATTCGGAGATTGTTGCGGTGACAAATGTTTTCTTGTTTATCCAATAAGTCTTTGAGCTCCTCCACCTCCTTTTCCAAGCATACAGTCTTGACTGGCATAGGGGTTATGTCCTCCACTCCAGATACTCTTGTTTCCACCTCTGTGTGTGTTAGGTTCCATGTCCAGCTGCCTCCTGGGTCAGCATTTCCAATTTGCTGACAGCTGCATCCTGTTATGGTGATAGGGCAGCAAGCACTTGGGTTGAGATAGTGAGACCAAGTGTCACCATCATCTCCTTCAAAGGCTCCGGGCTGGTGTTAGCCTCCGCTCCTGCATCCTGCCAATGCTGATCAATCTTCTGGCTTCTCTGCTGCCTCACCATCTCATCAAAAATTCATTCATCCTGCAGGTCACCAGAATGAAGCACTATGAGGTTAGTAACTTCCAAAAAAAAAAAAAAAATAATTTTGACTGCTCAAATTGAACTGTTAATGGTGCAGGGAGTTTGGAGCTCTGGTAGATGTCACCACACTTATTAGCTGCTCCTCAGTGCCCCTTCATTTAATTTCAATGTTTTCTGATAGGGTAACGTTTACTGTAATCCTTGCATGAGGGGGACGACTACAAGCCCTAAATCTAGCTATGGAATTTTTTCCAAGACTTAAACTTAAAGCCCAGTTTAACCGTTCAAATGCTTTTTCTGCATCAAGTGAAATTATAGCTCTGTGCTCCGTCCTTGCCACAGTTTGCTGAGTACCATGATATTCAGGATACTGTACAACGGATGTCTTCCTGCAAGTGCCTGCCTGAAATTAAGCCAGTTTGGTCGGGATGCATTATATGGGTAATCACTCTCCGCAGTCTGTTTTCCACAGCCTTAGCCACAATCTTTGCATTCTGGTTTAGGAGCAAAATGGGCCTATAACCCCTGCATTGTGTTGTATCCTTACCCAGTTTAGGCAAGACCATAATAACTGCTTCACCTCAAGTGTCAGGCACATCTCCCTCATATTGTACACTGTTACAAACCCAGGTAAGTGTAGGGGATAGGTCATCAACAAAGCATTGATAAAATTTGGTTATAAAGCCATCTGGGCCTGTACTTCACCCATAGACAAGGATTTAACAGTTTTAGCAATTTCACCTAGGGAAAAGGGGGGCTCCAGTTCTTGTTGCGCCACTGTCAGTTCTGGAAGTGAGTGCATCAGGTACTAGTGCAGTCTTAGGGTGATCCTAAATCCCCTCCTGTTCCCTACAGAGTGAGGAGTAAAACTGTTGGAAGGCCTTTACTACCTGCCCAGGTTATGTAACCTAGCTCCCCCCCACCCCATTTTATGTTTCTCTGTATATCTGTCTGCTTCCTGCTTTCTTAATCAAAATGCCAGGAGTCAGCTCGCCTTGTTTCCTTTTCCATGGTACTTTTGATTTGTGAACCTTAGGGTGTTTTCAGCCTTATGCAAGGTCTCCTCCTCATTAGTCTCTCGTATCTTAGGGACCAGCTCGGGGTCCCTACTAATTTTATATTCCAGTTCTAAGTTTCTGAGTTTATCTTCTGCAGCATTTAGGATACTCCAGAGCTGTTTTTGTTTGAAGGAGGTGTAAGAAATTAAATGCCCCCTCAGGACTGCCTTTAAGATATCCCATACATATTTTCGGAGGTGTAAGAAATTAAATGCCCCCTCAGGACTGCCTTTAAGATATCCCATACATATTTTCAGTTTCACTTCCCCTTCCCTGTTTTTCCTAAGGTAGTGTTGTATAACTTCAACCATTTCATTCCTAAACACCTCATCATAAAGTAGGCCAGCATTTAACCGCCATTACACCTTTTGCCTCAAAGGCCTCTGGTCAACCACCAGTCGTACCAAGCATGATCAGATATAGAGATAGGCAGGAACTCCTTCATTTTAATAGTTAACCTCCACTGCTTTTGTGTGTAAAAGTGGTCAAGACGAGAGTACCTGTTGTTTTGGGAGGAATAAAAAGTACAGTTTTGTCCAGTAGGATGTTCCAGATGCTAAGGATCTACGAAACCACCTTCTGACACTAGGGCAGCTAATGCTTTTGATATCACTGAATTTCCCCTGGGAGACCCTGGTGACCAGTCTAATTCCAAATTTTCAACATTGTTCCAGTCTCCTCCCCGAACAGTTTGACATTCCTGGTAGTTGATCAACAGTACCAAATACCTTCCTGAAAAATTCAGCCTTGGAATGATGGTGGGGGAGCCCGAAAATCGAAATAAAGTGCATCACTCTGTCCCCTGTAACTCCAGCAAGAATGATCAACTTCCCTGAACCGTCAGCATGAGAATGGGTAACCCCTAAAGTGAGACCTCCTTGATAAGAATCGCCAAACCGGCCATTTTCATATTCAGTTGGGAGTCTGTGACCACCATGTTCATCCAGCTTCTCCTCGGCTTTAAGTGTTCAGGGCAAAACGGTGGGTCTCCTGTAATAACCCAATGTCACACTTTCTTCTGCCTAATTCTTCCATAATTCTGGCACTCTTACCACATCATTAATCCGCTTAACATTAAGAGAGTAAACCCTAAGTGACCTCATTGGATAAGAGGACTAAAATGCCAAGGTGAATACCCTCCTCCCTTTCATGTAATTGCACCTCTGATGATGCCCGGACAATCAGAAATAGTCCCCATCAAGAACAAACATAAACATGGCAGGCATAACAAGAACAAAGAGGATCTCAACAGAGAGCAGCATTACTTAAGGATGCAGTTGTAGGTTACAGTGGAGAAGAAAAACCCTCTACCTGAGGGACTCGCTGTTTGTCCAGTGTTGGAGCCCACTTTCTGGACTATACCTCCATTCACAGGGGTTGTTGCATTCTACATTGCCATATTACGACAAAGTAAGTTGTGTCAAAAAGTAGTATCCCTCACCCCCCACAGCTGGCAAGAACCCAAGCAGCAGCCCTAGTGCTCGGGTGCTTGGTCTCCCTTCCTTAACCCATCAGTGGTATGTTCCTCCTCCACACACACATTTCCCCCAGCATGAGCTGAGGGCCTCCTAGCCCCCCCCCACCCCACTGGGAGGCTGAGAGGCCTCACATGCTCCCTAATATTAGTGAGATTGCCTGCTAAACAGTTTAGTAGCTAGGGTCATGGAAGTCCACCACCAAATGAATGAGGCAAAAAAAAGATTAGTCACTACTGATATCCTGTGGTAAATGGCGAGTCCAAACTGCAAAGTGTCAGAGCAACCAAGTAAGACAGGGGCTGCTTGCCCTGGGGCCGAAAATTGGCACCGGCTGACTAGCCAAATTCTGGTAGATTTTGTATCAGGCTAGTTATATTTTTCTTTAACCACCCCTGCAGGCTTGTAGTGGATAAGGTAAAATTTTAATAAGTACTCCAGCTGGGCCAGTGGAAAAGTCTGTGGGGCTAGTGGATTTTACCAGTCACTAGCCCTGCTAGCTAGTGGCTGCAAAACTTAATTTCGACCCTGGTGCTATATTAAATCTGCAAGCATCATTTACATTACCACCACCCTTCTCCAGACCAACCTTATGAAGTCACAATACTCGCATGTTTAGTAGTAGTAGTAGTGGTAGAGTTTATTTATATAGGGCACCCTTCCCAACAGGCTCAGGTTTAGGTCCGGCGAGGGAGCAGTGGTGTCGCATTTGGCCACCTTCAACTGGGAACATTGTGCAGAACCCTTTGAGCAGCTGTCAAGTTGGCAACATTGGGACCTGCAACATTTTCTTCTTCTATTTCCGGTCCATCTGCTGAATCTCTCTGGGTTCCTCTCACCCTTCTCCCATAAGAGCCCACTCGAGCAGCTTCAGATGTGTCAGGATGGCATGAAAAGAAAGAGAGGGGAGGTAGGCCTCAGTCTGTTAACAGCACTATATTGGGAAAGGGGGTGCTTCACTGGCAGTCTGGAAAGGGGCCCAGTATTGTACAATCCGTAGTCTGGTTAATGGAAAGCAGTAGCGGCTCTAGCCACAAATGGTTACCAGGGCACAGCTGGGGCACAACAGATGGCAGCCAGGGCACTGATATATTGTTACTATGGGGGAAGCTCTGCACCACATGGGGCACCCACTGGGGCACGTGCCCTGGTGGGCCCTGGTGTAGAGCCGCCACTGATGGAAAGGGCTTACTTCTGCTGCCAGAGTAAGAACACCTCAGGAATGAGACCACTACCTTTTTGGAAGCACAAAACAGAATATAAGCAAGAAGGCTTGGCTTGTAGCTACAGACGCCACCTGGCAGATCCATTTCACATTGGCTTGTAGGAGAAGCAGATTTTCACCCTGTTTTGGGGAGGAACTTCCACTGGGGAAGATCAGCTCTCAAACCACATCTCTGATTTCCTTCTCCAGAGACTCCTGTTGTAAATCTTTCAGCTCTGTGCCTTTGCTGATCAAATATTTATTAGTGGCTAGGAGACAGTAGATTCAAGATTTTTTATTTAAAACAGGACAAGAGATGTTACACAAACAATTGAGCTGGGACTCTTTTACAAACATTTCCTGAGATAGTCGCACAGTAAAGATTTTTTTTTTGGTTACAGTTACATAATAAATAATACAGCAACAGTACAAATCACATAACGTTTTTAACAGGGTATTAGCAGAAAGTGAAACTTTGCAAATTATCACTGAATCAGTTCTGTAAGCTAGATACTGAGACAGAAAACATCCCGTCAGAGGATGCATAATTGGGGTCATATAATTTCAATGTTATGGGCCTACATTTGAAAAAGCTTGCTGGCCAATCAGACCATTGACATGAGGGATGATACATTCCATGCCGACTGATGATCTGAGACCAGCTAAGGCCAGTTTTAGTAGGTCATTTGACAGTAATGTTCATCAGCAACATAGAAGGAATTCAGGGCAAGATGTTTCTCTTTGTAGCGAACACTAACCTCTGCAGTAGGGTAGACAGCGAGGAGGGGGTGAGAGTGACCTGCAGAGGTTGAAGTGGTGGGCCAAGGTTTGTCAGTTGAGGTTCAGTGCCGCAGGGTTTTGCACATTGGAAACAAGAACCCCAGGACATAAAATTGGAGGGGTGGGGTTAAGCTGGACACTGCCACTGAGGATAGGGACCTAGGAGTCATCATTCATGACTCCCTTAAACAATGTAGCCAATGTAACAAGGCCTACAGCAAGGCAGTTAGGATGCTGTGGTACACTTGGAGGCGATTCAATAGCAGGAGAAAGGTTTTATTACTCTTATTAATAATTGCTGAGGCCCCACCTGGAGTACTGTGCCCTGTTCTGGAGCACTCACTTGAGGAAAGACAGGGGCAGGCTGGAGACAGTGCAGCACAGAGTAACAAAAATGATTCATGGCATGCAGGACAGATCCTATGAGGATCGACTTAGGGCAATGAACATGTACTCACTGGAGGCCAGAAGGGAGAGGGGCGATATTTTTATTTTAGTCTTTGTTAACCGGGTACGGCCCACTAGGCACACGTACTTGTTTTCAGGGGCGACCTGGGAGCACTGGGCTGTTAAGTGACTTGCTCAGAGTGACACAGTATGCAAGTTGAGATTGTGAGAATCAGAATCTGGTCTGGTCTACTGGATGTATCAAGCTCATTCACACCTCGTTCCTCTAACCTCTAGGCTATACTGCCAGCCCAATGATAGATACGTTCAAGTTCCTGAAGGGAATGAACAGGGTAAACTGTGAGGAACTAGTCAACAAGAATAGTGAATCTGGAACACTGGGACCTGAGTCGAAACTGGCAGGAGGGAAGTTTAGGAAGAACATGAGGAAGGGAAAGTTTGTTTTTTTTGTTTCAGAAAAAGTCGGCTGTGTAACAGCCTGCCGACTGATGTGGTGGATACCAGGACCATTAACGGAGTCAAGCATGGTTGGGACAGTGTTAGAAGCTTAACAGTCACCCAGAGTGGGGGTGGGGGGTGAGGGGGTAGCAGCAAGGCAGAGAACATGGGTCAGGTAGTGAGTGTGTAAACCCCCAATAGACACTAGGTCCTGGTGGTAGGATAGGGTATTACAGGCAGACTGAATGGACCAATCATCTTTTTCTGCCATCAATATGTGTGTATGTGTGTGTTTGTATGTGTGTTTTGCTTTGTTTTTGTTTTGCTACTTTTAAGAGCAAGAATGCGGATGAGTGCAGCTCATGCCTCTCCTGCAGTGGTAGACAAAATTTCATCCCGAAACATCACAGAGCATCACACATCATCTACAGTGGTAGATGAAATTTCATCCAGAGGCAAATACAAGATTTACATTTTGTGGGTTGAGTATAGTAGTGTTGACAACAAGTGTTTGGGGGGGGGGGTTCATGAGTGATCGGTGGGGGACACAAAGCCCTCCAGTTCTCTACATTCGTTTGATCACTGAAACAAGATTTCGAGATGAAATTTCATCTGCCATTGCATGAGGTGTGTTCTATACTACTGGCCAAGAATGTATGGGGGCGTTTTAGATTTAATGCACTTCTACAGAGAGAGATCCAAATATGCAACAGGTGCGTTCCAGGAAGACCTGCAGCAACTGAATTCTGAGATTGTAGGTTTACTTCCACTGCTACGAGCCTTGGTGGGGTGGGGTTGGGAGTTACAGGGCCAAATACTTACAGGGCAATAAAAATATCATAATGTATGGTGGAACGTAGTTCAGCATGGATTTCCGTGCTGTGTAAAAAGTCATTCTGTTGCACTAGTGATGACCGTACTGCAGCAGAACGACTTTTTGTTCTGCTGCAGCAGTGACATCAACCGACAATGCTCCAAAGCTGTTTGCCACTCACGCTGCCACCACTGGTGTGTGCAAGTGAGGTAAGCAGTTGTTAGTGATGTTTAAAAAATGTTTTACCTGGCGCATGTTAAAAGTTGACTGTGGGTGGTCATGCTCACTGTTTATCAGATCGGAGTGCAGCCGCAGTGGCAAGTGATCGGTCGTAGGTCAGAGTGGAGATTGAAACTGATTGGGCACGCCGCCCATAAGCCAAGGTAGCAACTCATTGCTAGTGATGTTTCTGATCTCCTTTTTTTGTCTCTACAGAGTCAGAAATGGTGCTGGGTTTGTCCATACACTATATAGAACAGTGTATGGCATCCCATACACAACAAGGCTACTCTTTACCCTCATTGTTACTGTGATGACTGAAGGACCTCTCGAGCTTCGCTCTCGAGGTTAACAGTTGTCATAGTAACAACTTGGGTAAAGAATAGCCTTGTTGTGTATGGAACGCCGTACACTATCCCATATGGTTCAGTATGATGGCTGTGGTCCACAGCTGTATGAGTGCTGTGTTAGTGTAAGAAACGTAAGTTTTAGTTTGGGTCCTTCAGAAGGAGCTGATGGGCCAGCAAAACCAGAGGTGGTGATAACTATTTCCAGAAATGCACGGCAGACTACTGTCCGTCACTTTCAGTGAGTCCACGGCACTGCTGACTACATGAATACAACTTTTTTTTTTGCTAATCAATCTGTGCCAAGTACTATGCATTTTCTCAGTTAAATGCCACTTTTACACATTGAAACTGCAAATCAAATTTGTTGGCTCATTTATTACCCTGAAAAACTCACCCGAAGGTTCCTTGTGCACATTCCGTACCTTACAATGGCAAGGTGCTCATGTGACCTGTGTGGATACCATTTGTTGTTCAGAGACAGATTTATGTGTGCTATTACACAATCCGGGGTGATTTTATTCAGTTGCTGTAGTGATTGTGTGTCATAATTCCTTCAGCTGCAACTGAGGTGATAATTATTCAGCAACAAGGCACGGCTCACTGTCAGGTGTTCGATCCTCATGCACCAAACAGCACGAGCTGGAAGCAGGTGCTGCTCACCGTGGGGATGATGTTATCAAATGGTAACACTTCCTCCCGAGTTGCCTTACCTCTGTTATGAAATGCAAGAAGGCAATTCAGTTCTTTCAGAGTTAAAAAAGAAGTACTTTCTCCGCATGTGGTCCCGCAGCACACAGTGGTGGATTGTATGTGACTTGTATGGATACTATGTGGTATTTACATAAGCATCGACCAATCAGAAAGCTGGATTTCTGAATTATGTTTATAATAACTGTGAGGCTTTGTAGGCCAAAAGCTATTTCTGATCCAACTCTAGCAGTTGTTTAGGTGGGGATTGTTGTCCACGCAGTTCTTGAGGTACAGTTGTGTTGGGTTTTCGCCCTTTTCGTAGTGGTTTTGCAAGTACACATTTCTAAGAAATGTTGTCCTGGGAGCTAGCCACATGAGCTGTACTGTCTCATTTTCATAGGGGTCCCAGTGTAGAGTGAGACAAGACACCGGACTGTACAGTTAATATTTAGATACTGAGCCGTCAGCAAACAATGACAATACACTGAGGCTCGGTCCTGGATGTTCTAGGCACTTTGTAACTCACTCCTGGCTCTTTAGGCCCTCAGCATTGTGAAGTAAAATGTTCTCTTCCTTCCCCATGCTAAAAAACATAATTTCTCTTCAGAACTAAGCAGCATAGGTGCCAGAACCTATTGGTGAAGAGTGGTGGTAGCCCACCCCCCCACCTCTGGTTTTGCTCATGAGCATTTAATGTGCCCCTTTAATGCATACAAGGTCAGAGGAAAGCAGTCATGGTCTTTTTACGGCTGCAGTAGGCGGAGCCTGCAGACGTTTTGCATGTACAAAAGGAGTGATGTCATGTTTTCTGTCCGTGGAACTGATTGAAGGTGTAAATAGTCTTCTCCGCCTTACCCTCCTCCAAGAAATGTTTTCCTCCCTCAAATAAATACGCTTTCATGTTGGTCAGTGGTTGCAGTGCACTATTTTCTATCTTAAGTGGGAGATACAAGAACTGAAATCTGAGTAGTGGGAGGCAGCATTCGTTTTTTGGGGGGACTAAGATCCACCCCTACCTCCACCCAAAAAGCTCCGAAAGATCCACCCCACCTTTTTTTGGTTCATGTGGGAGGGACATGAGGTGGATCTATCATGCTGGAACAATTGACTATCAGAGCTGCTTGGGGCATCAGAGCTTAAGCTTCAGAAGGAAAAGCCTGAAACTGCATCCCTATATAGCACTTGTTTAAACAGCCTTGGCTCAGCTTACATGCCTGTCCTGGTCACACATGTTCACAAATACATTCCAAGAGATGGAAAGTCCCTCCTGGTGGGTATATGGTGTTATTCAGACCTGTCCTCCAACCCTGCCCCCACCACCTTACTCAGTATTTTGCATCAGCTGAAGCATGTCGGTACTGCAAGAGGCTGCAGTGTATATTTTTCACTGAGCTTGCAGTTTTAAAGGAGTAGTTCACTCAGAATTTGCAAAAACATGTGTTATGCAGAGTGTTTTGATGTGTATGTTAAGTCCTAGTGTGTCCTTCCCTCGGTCTGCTATTAGGAGTTTTTCCTAAATTAGCCTATTAGCAGACACCTGAGAGCTAGCTAGCTGGGGTTTCTATAAGAAAACTGCTACTAAATTAAGCTCTCATTCATTATTGTTGTTTTCTGTGTGTGTCAGGTCTAGCTTGCAGGAATGTTTTAATTTTAAAACATTTAATTTCATCAAACTATACACAACCATAAAACCATAAAAGCACAGAAATTGCCCAGATCATTAGCGCCTATAATTAGTTAAGACTCTACCTGTTTTCACTCAGTTAGATTTCAGGTATTTGCTAAACTATAAATGTAGGCACCAGCATTCTATTAGGAAGAACTAACATTTAGTGCTGATTTTGCTCTGACATGATTTTAATTTTTTTTTTTTTTTTTTTTTTTTTTACAAATGAAGTGTATGGTATGAAGCTGCAGCCTAGAAATGGCAGAATACTTTAAAGTCACTTTTTCTCCTGTGTGTGATATAGCATGAAAACAACAGGATGACAGTGACTATTTCAGCTACACATTTGATCCCATTTTACAATGGTTCATTGCACTACACATTTAGTGTATCCCATTTTTTTCAAATAATAAAATATTCGCCAACCTAAATAACTCACACATACATATTTTATACTTTATTAAAAAGATACTTCACATTTATAACCCCCCCCAAAATTTGAAAATCATGTCACAAGAGCAAAATCAGCACTGACTGACAGTTCTACCTATTAGAATAGAGGAGGCAGTATAGTGTGGTGGTCTAAGGCTCTGAGCTGCAAACCTGGTGTCCTGGGTTTGAATCCCACAGCCTCCACATGCGTACTGTGTGTCCCTGAACAAATCATTTAACTTCCTTTTGCTCCTAGGTCACACTTGTAAACAAGCTTTAGTGTGTCTCTCTTGCTAAAAAAAAAAAAAAGAATGCTGGTACCTACATATACAGTTTAGCAAATACTTTAGAGCTAACTGAGTGAGTTTTCTGTAAGAAAACTGCTATAGTCTTTACTAATTATAGCAGTGATGATCTGGGGCAATTTCTGTGCTTTTTATTGTTAGTAGTTTGATGAAATTAAATTTAAAATGAAAACACATATTACTGCTAGCTAGACATGACACACCCAAAAACACAAATAGTGAATTAGAGTTTTTTAGTAGCTGTTTTCTTACAGAAACCCCAGTTGGGTAGCTCTCAGGCATCTGCTAAATTGTAACTGTTGCCATTTGTGCTCACTGGATAAGAACAGTTACAAAGCTCTGCTGTTGTGAACTGATTTTAAAAAGCACTGCATATGCTAAATCTATGGGCCTGGCTACATCACTGTCACATGAGACAGGGTGCATTATAGGAGGCCGAAGGCAATAAACCTATTTGTGATGGAGATCCCCAGGGGTCATAAAACTACCCTAAAGCTAGCAGCCTAATTTAGGAAAAACTCCTAATAGCAGACAGAGGGAAGGACACACTAGGACCTTAC
Source organism: Neoceratodus forsteri (assembly GCA_016271365.2). Lineage (NCBI taxonomy): Eukaryota > Metazoa > Chordata > Ceratodontiformes > Ceratodontidae > Neoceratodus > Neoceratodus forsteri. Next base: position 185,841,519 of record CM028134.1, read on the forward strand.
ATACAAATCAAAACACTCTGCATAACATATGTTTTTGCAAATTCTGGGTGGACTACTACTTTAATTGAGCCATCCCAAATCTGTATCCTTCCAAGAACCACTTTATGTGGTGTGCATTCCAGCGTGGTTATTTCACTCTTATTTACAGCTTTACACCTTTATCAGTTTTTAATTGCAGTTATGTCTAAATGCTCCACCATGTAGCCTCCAGTCTCCCACCATACCTGCACGCATTGCAGCAGTGTTTCACTGCATGCAGGGAGATCGGAGGCTACCAGGACATATGCAGATGGCAGTGTGGAGCACGGGTGTAGGCTGCAATACTGGGATGCCTCCTTACCACAGTAATCTGAGAGCTGTATGTGCACCCCCCCGGGTATACCCCCATGTCCCCACCTAACCTACCTCTCTGTCCGCACTTGCCTCCCCGAAGACCACCTCCTGATGGTATCCGGGTACTGTCCTTGATCACTCTTCTCACTGTGCCGATGTTGGGAGTACCCTGCCTGCCCATGTGTGATGTGGCAGCAATACTACCGGCAGAGCAGTGCCAGTAGTGACCACATGCATTAGTGGAGCTTCTGAGTGCATCGTGGAGCACTGCTGCAGTGGACAATAGACGTGTGGCACTGTGTACAGTGGAGAACACTGAAGGCAGTAGTAGAGGTCTGCCTTCAGCCATACAACAGCAGTACATGAACATCTGTTGTGCCCAGGTGCCCTAATACTGGCAGAACTGATGCCATGTCTCCACTTCCTCTCTCTCTCTCTCCCTCCCTCCCTCCCCCTCTCACTGACGTATCCCCCGATTCCAACATACAGATCTCCCCCTCCCTCGAACCTCTCTCTGTCACCTCCACAACATAAGTGTGTCTCATAACAGTGAAATATGGTTATTTACATAATATGTCTGTTCCATATACACAGTACTCCATAGGACATGTAGGAGGGCATCTCAAAATGCAGCTGTCATTACCGAGTGCACCATGGGATGTGCACTGCTACTACAGCGTTGAGACCACACACACTGTCGCACTCAGTGTGGACAGGCTGTAATGTTTTCAAACCATTATCCACACCGTTCACTGGCAGTGTGGACACACTGCAACGTTTACAATCTGTAACAGATTGAATCCATTACAGCTTTTTCGAGAGTAGTGTGGACAGGGCCTACATGTCTATGTAATTATCCGTCTTTCCATCAATTGCATGTATTGCTGTTTTTACCTATTTCTAAACAAACTCAGCGATCACATTTGCCTGCACTCTGAGCACATACTTATGAAACTGTATATTTGTACTCCACTTCTGCATAGACCTCATACTTTCCTAACATTCCTATTATCACAAGCTTAACTACCTTGCCCTTATCAAAAGCAACCCCCTCTGAAAGTTACTAACACATTTTCTCTGCTAACAGTCCATCATCATTACACCTGACTTCCTGACATCAACACATTGCTTAAATATAACTTACATCACCTCATGGACAAAAACCCTGTTTCTCAAAAAAAAAAAAAAAAAAACAAACCTGTGTAAATAATCCCAAGGCTGAACATATGCCAGCCATTACTTTTTCATGTACTGCCACCTTCTGTACCATCATGGGGATTTGCATGCGTTTCCCTTGATGCTTTGCATTATTGGGATATGTGCAATTGTGTTTTCTTTAAAATTTGGCTGTCTGACCAGTATCATCCGGGATAACACATACATCAGTGGTATTTGCTCCGGGGTTCTTTTGTAAACCTACAGTGCTTCCTAGTCCTTCCATTAAAATGTACACCTCCATGTATTTTCCTAATAAGGTGTATGCCTTCCTTAGGACAGAAACTAAAACAAATCTTACTACTTACAAATCATTGTGTTGTTTCTCCATACCTCCTTAACAGTTCCACACAACTTCACTAACTTCATTATGCAGCCGTGGTGGATCTGACTAGAATTTGTTTGTAATTACTACAGCCACCCCCCCCCACACACACACACACACGCACACACACTTCACCCTGTGTTCTGGTACCCATGTTAAGCATAATGACTGAGAAAACAGACATATGGAAATATATTTTACCCTGTCAGTTTTGAGATTTTTGAACCCCTCTTCAGTAGTGCAGGGCCCTGACCCTAGCCCTGAATCGCTGGATCCGGTGCCAGATTCACCTGCGAACAGTTGCAGTTACCAGCATCAGTCTCATTTACTTTTTTCCTGAAACTGAGAAACTTGAAATCACTGAATTAGTCTTTCCTGTGTGATCACACTGTTTTATAGGGCAGCGGTACAAGTTTTATAATGACTCCGCAGGGCTGGGGTTCTACATTTTCCTTTGCTGTGCCAGACTCCCAAGCAGTCAGTGGCAGTTACCAGCATCAGTCTCATTTGCTGTTTTTCTGAAAGTGAGAAACCGTTGAAATCACTAAATTGGTCTTTCCTGTGTGATCACAGTGTGTCATAGGGCAGTAGCACGAGTTTTATTATGGCTTGGCAAGGCCAGGGTTTTGCATTTTCCTTTGCTATAACCTGCTAAGAGAGGAATTGCAGTTGCTTAGTCTTTGTACTGTTGCTTAGTAAGTTTGCTGCTTCTGAAACTCTGAAACCACAACTCCTTTGGTAAATAAGGTTTTAAAAGCACTCAGCGGATTTCGTTCTTAACTGTTGGGAAGTTTTTTTTTTTCCCCTTCTTCTCCCCCCCCCCTTGACAAAACCATAAATGCAACTTGTTCTCCGTTTACACTGTGCTGCTGAAATAATTTTGGCTGGGACCATATGTTACTACCCCGGGAAATTTATGGAGGCAGTTTCAGGCCATGAAAATTGGCAAGGGTGCAGAACTGTAGAAACAAGTATCTGATTTGGGATTTTACTGGAAGGCCATTTCCAGGATCACCATTCTTTATATCCCCTGCATGACTGTAGCCCCGAGAATGTGGATCTCGCGGAAAACCTTCTGTAAGTTTGTAAGCGAGCTATGTAGTAGGAAGCCAGCTTTTGGCTTATATCTTGAGAATGCCTTATTGGAGTGCCAGCAAACCTGGTATAGATATGTAACGCTATGAGTTCTACAAGATGTCAGAATATTGGCCTCTGTTACTTAAAGAGCTGTTGACATGGCTGCCCGGTGGCCCAGCGGTCAGTGTGTCCATGCAAGTGACCCGGGTTCAGGAGCAGACAAGGAGAACTTGACCGGGGGCTAGGGTGGTGCCGCCTCATGGCATTGCTCCTGGTCAGTTTGGGACAGTGCTGTGATTCTGTCGTTGCAGTGAGCCCTGTGGTGGGCTGAGGAGCTTGTCTTCTTCACAGGTGCATCACTGCATATGTATGAGGCTTGACTGGGCCACTACCCAGCGCCAGTGGGAAGGACTACAGTACAGAAACTAAAAACAGGGAAGAAACTCCATGTCTGTGGGTGAATGATAAGGTCTAAAATATCTTGGCCACTGTGGCTGAAATGCATCTTGTTTAGCCACATTTGAAGTGGATTAGCCACTAAATCAGATAGAGTCTAAAAATCAGAGAAATTTAATTGGTTATTTTCGCATAATGCACAGTCATCCTGGTGCTAAACCTGTCCGGATTTGTTAGTAGCCACATCACACAGTGAGCAAATCAATCCCCTACAGCAGAATTGACCTTCTGTCACAAACATTGCTGCTACTTTTATTTAAAAAATAATTTTACGAGGCCCTAAAAATAAAGCTACCATATATAAAATATAAAAAGTTAATGTTGTTTCCCTGATCGTCACACTTTCCTTACACACAATATCTTAGAAACATTAAGTTCTGTTCATAGTTCTCGTTACTAGTGTTTCTTTGCTGACAACGAAAAATCCTCCTCCTGTCTTTACCTGCTTGTTAGAGAAATCTCTGCTGCTTACCTGGACATTATTATGTACTGAGGGGGATCAGTCGAGAGATTAGGATCCACTGGACTACCATGGACAGGGAGATTACATTCTTAATAGTCCAATGGGGATTGCGCAACAGAGGGGGATACCGCTGTACTACCAGGGAATGAATGGATTCCCTTCCCCAGCCCTAATCTGTACTATCCAACCTCTTCCCCCACCCACCGGAACTTTTATTCTAGACCTTAAGCCAGCATTCCCATGTAGAACTTGGGGTGGGGGTTGGGGGTAAGAGCTGTGCCTTGTAACCATGGTGGTTGGTGAGCCACTGAGCCATGCCAGCACCTACTTTAACTTGGCTGCCCCTTTCCCTGTGCTAGTGCAGTGCCATTACAATGGCACAGGGAAGGCCATGTGACTCTGTTGCGTATGGCACAACATGATGCAAGTCGGAAAGAATGACCACTTTGCTCAGCAGAATAAATAGCACATGGGTATGGGCCTGAGGAATTCATCTAAGTTTCGAGGAGAGGCCTAAATTATTTTTTTTCTATGGTGCTTTTCTACCCAACCGTGTGTGACAGGGATATACCCTGTTGTGGCATGTTGACCACCCCCACCCTTCCCGTCCCGCCACTGGGTCCTGGCCCTACTGACATCTGCCATGGGTCGACCCTCCCGTGGCAGGTACCCCAGTGACGAAGGCCATGTCCTGAACCTTACCCATCACTTCACTGTGTAGTCTAAGATCTGGCTTTCCGCTGGCACCAGAACCCAGGGGAAGTCCAGGGAGCACAGACCATCATATAGATGGACAGGCCCCCCCCCCCTTTTCTCTCTTGGATCCTCCCTCCCTACTCCCCTTGCATGGGCGTAGCCTATGAGAGGCCTCGACTGCACACAGTGATGTCCTGTGGAGAGAGCATGTTGCTTTGGCTCACTGCAGAGGCCCCTACTGCACCGGAGCCCAACACGATCCTGCCATGATCGTAACACACTGCTGAGAGGCAGCTGATGTGATCTGGCTTGCCTCTTGACACGGCATTCCGAGTTTGCTCCTGAACTTGGGTTCCTGCATGGTGGCACATTATGGGCCATTGGGATGGCCGATGAAATTTCTAAATTATAAAGAAAAACATTCCTTGTTGCTGAACAAATCATTGAAGAGCCCCTGATGCCACCAGGAAACCTTGAAAAGAAGGAATACTTAAACGCCACTTAACTTAGAATTTACGTACTTCCTGTATTTACTGAAAAAATGTAATCCTTTCTTTATTAGTTCTGTTCACTTGGTCTTCATTTGCTTTGAATGCTTAACTACAAGTGGCATCATAATCCTCTGCTTGTGACATTACAGTTATTTATTTTTTTGCTGCTGAGCTGTGTCCTGACAGGCCTCACACTCACACTCACGCAGTGATACCCCTGCAGAGGAGGGATGTTCCCAGGCTCACCGCAGAGGTCACTGCGGAAATGGATCCACTGCAACATCCTTCCTTGGCTGGGAGTGCTGCCACATGATGATGCGACCCAAGCCCCCTCAGCCAGCTGCCCACCCAACTCCGTTTCCAAGTTCATTCTGAACCCAGGGCACAGGAGCATGATGTACTGTATTACCTGCTGGGCCGTTGGGCGTCCCCCCCCAATCACAGTAATTCTCACTGGAACCAGTTGTGATGTCGCAGGAGAGATCGGTCACTTGTAGACAAGCTGCCAGAACAGATAAAGACCATGTGATAGAGATTCTGCTTTCATGCAGATTATATAAAATATGAGAAGGTAGGTGGATATAGGCTTCATTGTGTGTGTATTGATTTTGAGTTGGCCCTGTGGTGCTGAAGTCTCTTTAAAAGCAGGCCCCTTATTAAACAGAAGTCAGTGTCTTGGATGAAGGAGGATGCCTTAGTCCAAAACATCTGCATATTTTATAGGTTGTACACTGCAGTTCGGAAATTGTGGAGTAGGTGACCTAGTGCCTAAAGAGAGCTGAGGCTCAGTGGAGGATTATTAGCCTCACAGGTGAATGTATTTTGTGACGTCTCGGTTCCGTCTAAGTGAAACTTCTGAGAGTGTTTGGGCATTTGCGAATGGAGGATGCACACTGAAAATGGAACCTAGATAAACACTTACAGAGTGAGATCTGTTTGTAGTGGATATCTTTATTTTTCCAGAATCTGAGCTCTGCTCAAATTGTGTGGTCCAATTCACACTGGTAGAGTGCTTCTTGTGGATAATTAACCAAGGGGAAATGCTGTAAAACTCTCACCCATGTGTTGTCTGTCTTTCTGTCTGCCTGTGTATTAGCAAATAGAATATCTCAGCTGCTAGAGGTGGGGGACATTACTTATATATTGGAATGAAATGGGAAGTGGAAACGGGACTACTTGTCCCATAGGAGATGTGGACCCAAATATGCCTGAACCATCACAAGACAACAGGCGCTTCATCATAGAGAGAAAACCTATGGAAGCACGGCAGCAAATTCTTTATCACCCCATCACTTCAAGCGAAGTTCAAACCTGACCTGCATCTGCTGGAGACAATGTGGGGAACTTACAACAACATATAACTTGTGCTCTCTGGAGCTGCCCAAAGATCCAAGAGTACTGGACACAATGCATAAGGGCCATCAATGAAATACATTGGAACACCATGCCCAAGGGACCCTAAGGTGCTTATTTTAGGGGCCACACCATTAACCGTGTAAGCAAAACCCAGGCGAAAGCTATCCTGCTGAAAATGGTTGAGGAAACCCTTACCTGGAATTAGCTGAATACCACAGTCCCACAGGTATCGGACTGCAGGGCCCTAACTGAGACACTCTACAGGATGGAAAAAATTATCCACAGAAGAAATCAACAGAGTCCCAAATTCTAGGACATCTAGGCCCCTTTGCTACACTGTGTCTTGGAACATGATCAGGACTTTATTCTTTTGGTTGATATGCCAACACGTTGGAAATACTTACTAGAGAAGCACCCAACGCCAGAATCTCAGCTCTGACCTCAACTTGGAAAAATGGACTCAATATGACCAGTTTGGAACATAGTTAAATAGGATAGAACCCTGACAGAGGGCCACCCATTACCTGATAATTGGGGTAAATAAGGGACAGTTATTCCCTAATATAAAACAGCAGGAGGTCTGGTAAAGGACCTCTAGAGAATATCAAGCGGAGGGGATAAATTATTTATTTATTTATTGAATTGTTTCACCAGGAAAGATATACTGAGCAACTTAATGCTCATCTCATGTACGTCCTGGGGGAAAGGAGAAAGGGATATACAGAGTACAAGTTCAGGTAAATACATACAGATGGTGAATTTTACATACAGTTATGAAACAGGAACGTGGCACATGAGACAATAGAGGTTGTTGTAGAGTTTCTTTGCAAGCAGAACTTGGGAGCAGCATACAAACAGAATCAGTACAGGTAACAAGCAATAGGAAACAAGGTTGACAATACATAAAATATAGACAGTACACTAGTGCAATAAGCAGCAGGGTGAACACATAGGAACCTGTCACCCCTATTTAAGAACTAGTCTATAAGTGCAAGTGGGGGGGGGTGCGAAGGAAGAGAGGAGGAGAAAAAAGAGAGGGAAACAGATATGGAAGGGGGGTTCAGGAGCAGGTGCAAGAGGGTGTGAGGTAGTTGTGCAATGCAGTGGTAAGGGAATAGAGGGAGGAGGAGTGACAGATTTGTGGAGGGAGAGCATTTCACATTTTAGGCAGATGGTAGGAAAAGGCTTTTTGGCCAGAGGTAGTGGTTCTGCAGGGGGAGTGAGAAGGTGCGAGTGTCAGCATGGGATCTCAGGGAATAGAGGGAGAGGGTAGGGGTGCCAAGAGAGGAGGAGATATAGGAGGGAAGAGATCCAGCCAGAATTTAGAGATTAATTTAGCACCATGATGTGCGCCGGGAGTGTAGAGGAAGTAGGTTGAGAGAGCGGTGGTCTCAGGATGGGTACGGGGGGCATCAAGAGCAAAAATGACAGAAGGAGTTAAAGAGAGAGTCCAGTCTGGATAGGTGGGACTGTGGGGCAGCATCGTAGACTATGTTGCAGTAGTCGAAAATGGGCATGATCATCTTCTGTACCAGCTCACGCCTGGCGGAGAGTGGGATGCAGCTGCGGTTTCTGTAAAGTGTCCCAAGCTGAGGCCTTAGTTTTTTCAGAATGGCATCAATATGTACAGAGAAGTCAAGGTGTCTGTCCAGCCAGATGCCGAAATACCTGAAAGCGGAGGAGTCCTCTAGAGCAGTCCCATCGAGGGTGTGGAAGGAAGGGAGGTGAGTTAGCCTAGCGAGTCTCTGCCTTGTGCCAAAGGACATGGAGACTGTCTTCTTGGCATTTAGAAAGAGCTGATGAGAACTAAACCAGAGTTGGACTTTGGTGAAGTCGGACTGGAGCCTGGTAGTGACATCAGCAACAGTATTGCCAGATAAATAAAGCTGTCCCACTCCTCACCCCAGGGAACAAAGAGCAATTTGCTGTAATCTCTTAGCACATCTCTACAGAGCCCTCTCAGTCAAACAATGGGCAGTCATAGATCTGCCCCATGAAGTATACTCACAATGATACACTGAGGTAAGTTTAAGGGTTTAACTGCTTCATTCTTGGTTTCTGTGCATGTCATTGCATATGGCAAGGTACCTACATAGATGGCTTGTCAAACACATGCAGTAATAATTAAGCAGTAAGGCACAACAGGGTGTGTGTTATTGTGTAATAATGTCACGCCTCAGGTGGTTGAAGCACGAGGACACAGGCAGAGTGTGTTCCACACCTGAGAAGTGACATTATTACACAACACACCCTGAAGTGCCTTATTGCTACTATGCAATGGCTACTTTGTTAAAACAGAAAAATGGGAAAAAAAATATATTTTAAGCATTTTTTTATTTGATTTTTGTATGTGGAGGAATATGTTTTTTTAAAAAAAAGTCCAGTATATTTTTCTGCCACTAGGTGGAGCTGGTACCCAAATCATCCTGTGTGCCCAGTCTAACAAGGGTTCTCACTGTATTATTGTTGCGATGCTGAATGTCATCCCCAACAGCTGTTCTCCTGCCCATGAAGAGGGGCAGTATTTAAAGTGCCGGGGTTTTTTTTGTGTTATTTTAATGATTATTTTTTCTTTTTTGTGGTGAGAGAGCCACTCAGTAATGCTGGAGCACAAGCGTAGTGTCAGGATTTTCTGAGCCGATGAAGACATTAAAAAGCCGTTTGGTGACACGGCTTTGGTTTTCTTTCACAGTTTTGCCCGTGAGTACAGGAGAAGCAGGGCGGGGATTGAGGCTGAATACTACTGGCAAGTATGGCCCAGATATGGAAAGTTAATTTTAATACCAGGATATTCTCCCCAAAGCGAGTGACTTCAGTGAATCACGCGACTGGCAGGTACAGCAGTTCACTGAAGCTACACCATTCTGAGGAAAAAAAAACAGAAGCTGCCTTTTTTTTCCTTTTCTCCAGAGGACAGTGGGTCAACATTAAATTTTGTATTATCCCTGGTTGGCTGGCACCTTTTCAGCGTGATAAATCCTCCAGTGTACCCACTGGAAAAGGTGCCAGCCACCAGTCAGCCGCATTAGTAACCCCATCTAAAATCCCTCTGACCATGCCAAACCCAGCACTGGCATTCTCGCAAACACGGTGATGGACAGCGAGATGCTCACCCACAGAACGTCAGCGTTCACAATACCACCCTTTCTCAAAAAAAACAAACAAAAAAAACCTCTAGATAAACGTAAACCCCGAATTCCAGCCGCTGTTCTCACAACCACAAAATCGTACACATACTAAACAAAACTACTGCCAGTTGCCTCACAGGAGTTTGTCATAAGCACGCAGTATCAACCCTCAAAACTAAACAACCACAGACAAAACAGGGAAACTCTAAAAACCAGAAGGTGTGAGGAATCTGATGCTTATCTCTACGCACTGCTCCAAAATACTCAACTCACTGTTTACTGTAGTACATGCCCTGTAACCCCATTTTATGAGCCAGTGGTACAGCTGTATCTGTGCTTGACCCCCGCCCTGCGCCCTCTACTTTGATCCTGGAGCCACTATTATAAGCGAACCGATGACTTGGGCTCGGGACTTACCTGGTGACTAAAGCGTGTGTAGTCGCTTCAGTGCCTCATTGGTTGCCAACATTGCCCCCTCGCTGACTCTCTTCCTGACAACACTCCGACAGACTTACTACGTGTCCAGCGCACGCTCTCTTACCTGCTGCACGAGACACCCATTCTCAGCACAGCTTGATATTTCTTGTTTAACATCACGGCACTTACCTGTCTTGAGGGGGAAGGGGTATAAAACTAAAATAACCTGATAAAAGTAAAAAAAAATGAAAATTAAAAAAAAAAAAGTTATGCTGGAAACCCTTACACCTCAGCTTCCTCTCCCTACCAGCACCCTGCCTAGCAACATGGAACTATTTGATGTGGTGGAGCAATAAATACCATGGAAGTCCCTAAAACTAAAAAAAACAAAAAACACTTTCACTTTTTTTTTTTTACAAAAATAAAATGAACCATTGTATAATAGTAATATACCTCTCCAGGGAGTGGGTACATGGGTGGATTAACCACTTCTGGTGTAGTTAAGTGACTCGGCTACGCCTCATGACCAAACCACACCAGGCGTGGTAAATCCACCCATATACCACTCCCTGTTGTGGTATATTGCTTAAGTAACGTTCTTGTTATCTTCCTCACTCCCAGTTGCTCCCTCCCCACTCTCTCCTTTTTTCCTGGTCCTATACTGCAGGTGAAATGAGGGGACACTACCTGTTATTTGCCTTTATATGCTCTCTACAGACTTTTGCCCATTAGGCCAAAGTCGCCCATCAGAACAAGTCCATACTTAGGAGCATGGGTTACATAGCTCACTACTGACAGTGGTACTGACTCACTGAATGTAACGTACTATCATGGTATGGACTGTGATCCTAATGATACCAGTTGTGTTTGAACAAGTGGAACGTTTGCCTTTTCCTACAGGAAATTCAGTAAACTCTGAATTAAGAAAAAAAAAAATCTTGGCTATGTTGAAAAGTCACTTGGAACCCACATTAGACCACAAGAACTGAACTGTATCAGGATCAGAGTCATTCTAACTGGAATGTAAGCAGTGTGGGGCAGTGGTTTGAGTACTGAGCTATGAAACAGGTGGTGCTGTCTTTCAGTCTTACCACTGCCTCTACCTGCCACAGTGCCCTTTGCAATCCTTCGGCTCCAGTTCCCCCAGTAAAAACTTAATGTGTTTTAGAGATACCCTAGGTAAATAATGAAACTGTAAAATAATAATGACAAAAAAAAAAAAAGAGAGACTTCACTTTGGTGCTCAAGTCCAGCTGATCTTTGATTCTCAGTCTAAGTGGCATAGATTGCGTAGCCAGGAGCTGACTAGCTGTTTCCCTCAGTACAGGCCATAATTCTTGAGTTTTTCCCATGAGAAACCAGGTGGGAGTTGTTGTCTTGTAGTACTGCCAGCAGTCTGTGTTTGGGTGCTGTGGTTACTGCAGATAAGACAAAAGAGGATTCTACTAAAATATGCACACGCTGAGGGAAAGAAAAGGATAGGAATTTGGTTTTATATAGCACCTTTCCTGCACACTACATCCAGAAGCACTACAGTTTGTGAAGGGTGTCCATAGCAGTTAGATGCACACAGGGAGGAAGTGAGACTGAGGGAGTTGAACACTGGTTTTACTGTGTCCAGGAATACATTTTAAAATATGATAGACACAGTGCTACTGTACCACTGGGCGCCATGCACTACTCTCCTTCTCCCTCGATGTCACAACTGAGCACTGCGCATTCCCCTTCTTCGCCCTCTAACTACTGGGCACTGCAAACTCCCCTCCTTCTTCCTCAGTGCCACCACTGGACATCACGTACTCCTGTCCCTTTCCCTCGGTGCCACGACTAAGCAACACGCACTCCCTTTTCCTTCAGTGCCCCACTGCACACCGTACACTCCCCTCCTTCTCTCTCAGTGCTACCACTGGGTACTGTGCACTCCCCTCCTTTTTCCTCAATGCCAGTATTGTTCACCATGCATTTCCTTCCTTCTCCCTCGGCGCCACCACTGTGCACCATGCACTCCCCTTTTTCTCCCTTAGTGCTACAACTGGGCACCATGAACGCCCCTCCTTCTCCCTTGATGCCACTATTGTGCACCACGCATTCCCCTCTTTTCTCCCTCAATGCCACTAGTGGGCACTGTGTACTCTCTTCCTTCTCCTTCTTCTGTGCCACAACTGTGCACCATGCATTCCCCTTCTTGTCACTCGTTGCCAGCACTGGGCACCGCACGCTCCTCCCTTCTCCCTCAGTGCCAGCACTGGGCATGCAGACTCCCTTTCTTCTCCCTTAGTGTCACCACTGGGCAACACGTATTCCCCTCCTTCTCCCTCTGTGCCACCACTGTGCACCATGAACTGTCCTCCTCCTCCTCCTCCTCCTCCATTTGTGCCACCACTGGACACTGTTCATGCCCCTCCTCCCTCAATGCTATTATTGTGTGCAGCAAACTCCCCTGCTTCTCCCTCAGTGCTTCCTCTGGGCATCATGTACTGTTCTCCTTCACCCTTGTGGCCACCACTGGGTACCGTGCACTCCCTTCCTTCTCCCTTGGTGCTACCACTAGGCAACATGCACTCCCCTCTTTCTCCCACGGTGCCACCTCTGTGTACAATCACTCCCCTTCTTTCTTGGTGCCACCACTGCACCACACACTCCCCTCCTCCCTTGGTGCCACCACTGATCACCATGCACTTCCCTCCTTCTCCCATGGTGCCACCACTGTGTACGCACACTCCCCTCCTTCTCCCTCAGTGCCACCACTGTGCACCATGCACCCCCCTCTTTCTCCCTCGGTGCTGCTGCTGCACACTGCACACTCCCCTCCTCCCTCGGTGCCACCAATGGGCACCATTCACTCCCCTCCTTCTCCCTCAGTGCCACCATTAGGCACCAAGCACCCCCTCCTTCTCCATCAGTGTCACCGCTGGCACTGTGCACCCCCCTTCTCTCTCGGTGCCACCACTGGGCACTTTGAACTCACCTCCTTCTCCCTCATTGCCAGCTGGGTACCACAGAGTTTTCCTTAGTGCCACCACTGGGCACCACGTACTCCCCTCCTTCTCACTCGGTGGCAGCACTGGACACACAGATTCCCCTGCTACTTCCTCAGTGCCATCACTGTGCATCATAAACTCCCCGTCTTCTCCCTCAGAGCCACCACTGGGCAGCATGCACTACCAGCCTTCTCCCTCAGTGCTAGCAGTGGGCACCACAAACTTCCCTCCTTGTCCCTGCCTCCTCTGGGCACTGCAAACTCTCCTCCTTTTCCCTCAGTGCCAAACTGGGCACCACTCACTGCCCTCCTCCCTCATTGTACTGCTGGGGACCTTACAGTCTTCTCCGCCTCCTCCCTCTGTGTCACCACTGGCACTACATACTCCTGTCCTTCTTGCTTAGTGCCACCACTGGCAACACCCACTCCTGTCCTTTCTCGGTGCTACTACTGGCCATCCTGGTCTCCTCTTTGCCCTTGGTGCCACTGCAAACTCCCTGTCTTCTCCCTCGATGCACCTCTGGGTACCGCAGACTCCCTTCCTTCTCCCTCAGTGTCACTTCTGGGCAGTGCACACTCCCTACCTACTCCCTCTGTGCCACCACTGTGCACCGTGAACTCCACTCTTTCTCCATTTGTGCCACCACTGGACACTGTGCACTCCCCTCTTTCTCCCTCGGTGCCATTACTGTGTATAGCAAACTCCCCTTCTCTTTCGGTCTACCACTGGGCATCATGTACTGTTATCCTTCACCCTTGTTGCCACCGATGGGCATGGCAAACTCCCCACCTTCTCCCTCATTGCCATGACAAGGCATGGCAAACTACTCCCCTCCTTCAGCCCCTGTGCTCATTTATTTGTTTGCCTTTGCATTTTGTTCCCCAGGAAGTGCACACTGTGCTGATATAGCTAGTTTCCAGGTGCATTGGGGGTTACAGTGCAGTAAGAGCGTATTAAGCTGAGATAGCGCGTGTATCACAGAGGGGGGTTTGTAGTGCATTAAGAGTGTGAGCTGAGCTGAGATAGGTAGTTTCAAGATGTAGTGAAGTGAGGGTTGTAGTGCAGTAAGACCGTACTGAGCTGAGATATCTTGTTTCCAGGTGTATTGGGGTGATACAGTGTTGTAAGAGCATACTGAGTGGAGACTGTTTGTTTCTAGATGTATTGAGGGGGGAGTGTACTGTGCAGTAAGACTGTACTAAGCTAAGATAGCTTGTGTCCAAGTGTATTGGGGGGCATATGGTGCTGTAAGAGTTTACTGAGTGAGATAGCTAATTTCCAGTTGTATACCAGGGGGAAGGGGGTTACAGTGCAGTAAATGTGTGCTGAGCTAGCTGATTTCCAGATGTATGGTTGGGGGGGGGGTACAGTGCAGTAAGTGCTTTCATATATTATCTTTACTGTACTGTTTATTATACATTTATGTGCGATATGTAAATATTTTACTTTTGTATCATTGTAGTTCCTGTAATTAACTGTACTAAATTTTTGCTCTTGTGCTCCCTACTGTTACCCTTCCCCCTGGACACACCTGGAAATGAGCCACGGCTTTATGTGCCTCTCCTGGTCGGCAGTTTTCATACAGATAAATCGTAAATCACTGGGAGGATAATTTAGACAATATCATGTCGGACAGGAAAGGAGAAGGGTACACACCGTATTCTGATATAGTAGTATATGGTTAGGGCTTATTGTGCACTGAAATCAAACACCTCCAAAACCTTGTTGTACATGTTCTAAAATTGTTGTGCACGTTCTATAATCACAGCACCTGTGCCCCACTGGGGCTGACTGCTGCAACTTTCAGTTTTTTGCGGTGCTAGTCTGTTCCAGCTGCTCTTGCGCCCCACTGCATTCACTCCTGCTAGTTTAACTTTGTCTTCTGTGCCCCCTGAGTTGAGTGAGGGAGAGATCCCTTTTTCTTCTCTTTCATCCCCCGATGCACGGTGAAGCCCGAGTCTTCCTGACGTAAGTTAGAGAAACTGACTCAGGCTTCATGCATTGGCTCCCACACTCCTATGATGGATTAATGAAGTGTGTGCTAGACTTGGTCCTCTTGGTGGGAGGGCAGGCAGGCAGGCGAGATCCGTCTCACTTACAGAAGCAAAACGGATTTGAAGCAGTTGTCTTCTGCGAGAGGTGCATGTTTTGTCTTTCTTGTTTAACAGTTTAGTATTGTGACAAAATGTGAGCTTTGTGAGGGGGGAATGGGATAGGAAGCACATCAGTGTGCTACATACAAATTATTTTTAAACCATTTACTGTACTATAAATAATAAATATAATAAAATGTGGCCAACCATATGCAACTCACTTTGTGTTTCCATCTCGGGGTTGAGATAACAGTACAGACCTCTTGAGCTATGCTGTCGAGGTCCACATGCAGTTATTGCAATCCTTTGGTGGAAACACTGGCTTGTTGTGTATGGTCACCGCTATATTATTCCTTGTATGAGGGATTTTGCTTGGGTGATGTTTCTTGTGGCTGGCACCTGTGTGAATGTAGAAGTCTAGGGGATTGTCCAGCCAGGCACCCAGGTATTTAGAGGTTAGAACATCATCCAGTTGTGAGCCACCAGGGTTGGGACGATCTGGGAAGACTGGAGCTCTTACTGTCACTGCCTGCTACCAGAGGTCATGGGAGCTGTTCATTTAGGATTAAGTGTAAATTGGTTAGTACAAAACCTGCATAAGATGTTGCCAAGGTCCCGCTGGAACTGTGCTGCCAACACTGGAGCTGAGGTCCACTGACAGAAAGCACTGTGTTGTTCATATACTGTATATATGGATATGCTAGAAGAGCTGGGTCTTAAGGAGGTCATTCAGGAAAGTCCTGAGCAGGATTAGGGGGTCCTTAGTTAACACCTGAAACAGTTGGTGGGAGGTAGGGAGTATCTCCTAGGAGAACTACTTGAGACCCATCATCCAAGTATGAGCATAGACACTTGACTGAGAGGTCAAAGAGACCAGCCCTAGCTAGTTTGTGATGTAGAAAAGGGTGACTGACAGCGTTGAAAGTCTTGGCCAGGTCAACAAAGATGGCAGAGGTAATCAAGACATGGACCATCATCTTTAGGGTCACAGAGAGTGAGCCTAAAGAGAGGAAACAGTAGAGGGGATTTTCCTGAAACCCTACTGAAAAGGGCTGAGGAAGAGGAGTCTAGGAAAAAGAGCTGGGAGAGCACATGCTGTTCTTTTTTTTTTTTCAATTAAGAATTTATTCAGTTTTCAAAAGAAATATAACATTAGAAACATAGACTTTGACAGCATATAAGGACTTCTTGGCCCACCTAGTCTGCCCATTTGCCTACCTACAGGATAAGCTGCAGATCCTAGATCTTCTTCGAGATACAGCTCTTGTAGCAGGTTACACCATTAGGACGGTAGCCGTCAGGTGTCAGGACCCCACGGAAATCTTCTAGCTAGCAGTCTTCAGCGGGGACGGCATCCGACGTCAGTCCTGCCCCGACATCAGGCGTAGTACATAAGGAGGTGGTCCCGACAGAATCTCCGGTCCTTTCCCGCTGTCGACTTTGCATGTCTCGGACTGTTAGTCTAGCTTACGCAAGCATCAGGAAAACTTATCAAACTTCGGAAAAAATCTACTCTTCAGCTGTTTTTTTTGTCTGATGTCCTCCCCAACTTCAGTGGAGGGCCATTCTTTGAAGTGTGCCTGTGGGAAACAGATTCCTTTCAAAGACCCTCATTCGGCCTGCGTTCATTGCCTGGGCCCGGACTACGACACCCAGGCTTGCTCCTTCTGTCAGGGCTTTAACAGCCGAACGAGAATCCGCCGACAAAAGGCCCTCCAGGCTTTCCTCCTTGAAGAAAAACTTAAGGCCATGGAACCCTCCTCCAAAGGGGAATCTTCAGGGAAGTCACACAGGCACCATGAGAAGCACTGGGAGAAGGTGAGACCCAGATCCCCCTCCAGGGTCTCGGAGTCCCGCAGCTCCAGCTCCAGGTCGGACTGCTCTCCGTCGAGGGCCCACTCTCAGCCTCCCCCGGTTGTGGTCAAATCAGTCAGTGGTTCTTCTACTCTGCGGCCTGCCAAGACCTCCAGACCCGCTTCCTCGGCTAAGGCCTCGTCCAGGTCTGGGGAGTCCCACAAGTCGTCTTCCCGGCATTTGGCCTCCAACGTCCGGTCAGTCTCCCTGCCGCCGCCACCCCAACGCAAGACCAAGGAGCTGACCTCCCTTATGCGGACGTGGGACCTGACGTCGGCCAAGGTACATAAGCACTCCAGGAAACCGGCGACCATTTGTCACCCGTCGCTGATAAGGCATTCACCCCCCAGGACGCCGGCGGGGGGACCGGCGTCAGATACCGCAGTCAGGAGGACCACACCACCGCCTACCGACGTTGGTTGGGAGGCGCTGTCGGAGGAGGAGTCTACCCAGCCCGAAGACCAGGCGGGTGATTCCGGACCCGTCGAACTCCCACGAGAGCCCCCTCCAGAACCAGAGACCCCCGGGAAGCCGGCGCTCGGCCCCGACAACAGGCCACCGCACCGTCCGTCTGCCGGGCCTAAACTTGTCATGAAGTGAAGGAGTTTTCACCTTCTGGTGGACACCATCAAAAGGATGTAGTCACCACGCAGCTCCTCCCGCACCTGCTGCACCACCGACGCCTGCACCCCCTCCTTTACCTAAGGGGTCAGCAGGACGAGCACCTTCCCCCCAGGAACCAGCAGCACCTCCTAGGGGCAGATCTTTGGAGAAGAGAAGGCCTCCGTCAAGATCCTCTTCAGGGTCACCCAGCCCCAAGAGACCCAAAAGACACCGGTATTCACTGTCCACGGAGGATTCCAGATCTGACATCTCTGAATGCTCCAGGTCTCCTTCACCAATCAGCATCCCCTCTCCGGACCCACACAACCTCCCTAGGTCTCCTTCGGATGACCCCTCGTTCTCCGAAATAATGAGACATATTCAAGAGAACATGGGATGGGATGCCGAGGAACTCGACCCCGAAAGACTACGCCTTGCCTGCTACCTTCGACAAAAAGACCCCAAGCCTGTGGTAGTGCCACCCTTAGTGGACACCTTTGTGGGCATCAGCAAGGCAGCGTGGAAGCATCCACATTCGACCCCGGCAATGCCGAAGAAGGCTGACTGCCTGTACAAGGCCCCAAGGGAGGACCAGTACCTGGCTAACCATCCTCTGGCCAGCTCCCTGGTCATTACAGCCTCTCATGACTGGTCTCAGAAACCGCAACATTTGAGCACGCAGCCACTGGACCCGGAGTCCAAGCAGTTGGATATGCTGGGCAGGCACACATACGCGGCCGCGACTTGCGCCATTAGATCATTGAATTACCTGACCCACATGGTTCAGTTCCAGAATGCATTGTGGGAACAGGGACAGGATCTGGCGGAGAAATTGTCGATGTGGCCAAAGGAGGAACTCTAGCTCCTCCGTGACGTGGGTTGAGATGTGGGGACCAGGTGCTCCGAGTACATGACTCTGCGGACTCTTCGCCAGAGCGGCAGACACTCATGGGTCCGTGTCTCCAGGTTTACCCCGGACGTCCAGAAAAATATCATGGACGCTCCTTACCATGGTGAAGTTTTGTTTGGTGAAGCCTCGGAAAAGGTGATCACCAAATTGCAGGAAGCCGGGAAGGCTGTTAGATCTGTCTATGCCATGTACAGATCTAGACTTAGTTCCTTTTGTAGGAACCAGAGTCGCTCTCGCAGCCAGACCCAGAGGCAACAACCTCGTTCCGGCCAGCAACAGAGGGGTTCCTTCTCTCAGAAAGCCCAGGCTAAGACACCCTCAGGCAGAGGCCAGCGAGCCACAAAGCTGGCCCAACCTACAGGATCTAATGCTGCCACAGCATGACTCCTTCCCAGCCCCCGCCCCTCCTCAGGATCTATGGGAAACAAAGGTCGGGGGTCGCTTTGCAGACCACCTGCCAGGGTGGCGGTCGATCACCACCAACAGGTGGGTGCTACAGTTGGTCGAAAAAGGCCATTATATAGAATTTGTAGACAACCCCCCCACAAGGCCTCCTCTGCTCTCCCGTTATTCGGGTGAGCACGCCCTGCTCATACAGCAGGAAGTGCTCACACTTCTAAAGAAAGAAGCTTTGGAGCACGTTCCAGGGAACCAGACAGGAGCAGGTTACTATTCACACTTCTCACTGGTTCCAAAGAAAACAGGGGACCTCCATCCAGTGTTGGACCTCAGCGACCTCAATATGTCGGTCATTTACAAGCGCTTCCGCATGGTGACCCTTCCGGGACTAATCCCCTTGCTGAAGAAGGACACTTTCTTGGCGTCATTGGACATGCAGGACGCTTACCTGCATATCCCTATTGCTCAAGTGCACAGGAGGTTCCTGCGCTTCGAGTTTCTTGGCCACCATTATCAGTTCCAGCTTCCTTTTCGGCTGTCATCAGCACCCAGGATTTTCACCAAGTGCATGGCAGTCATGGCAGCGTCTCTGAGGAGACAGGGCCACTACATGTTCTCTGCACTCTGGATGACTGTCTTCTCATGGCCTCCTCCAAGGAGGCATTGCTGATGGCCATTCAGCATACTCAGGCCCTTTTTCAGTCTCTGGGCATTCTAATCAACTACGAGAAGTCTCTCCTGGTACCGTCCCAGAAACTGCAGCTCATAGGGGCAGTTCTGGACACCGTCAAGGGTAAAGCTTTTCTTCCCGAAGACAGAGCAGAACGCATCCCATCCCTCATAAGGGACCTATCAGCGAAGAAGACCGTCCCAGCCAGATTGGTCCTTCGCCTGCTCGGACACATGGCTGCGGCCATTCCAACAGTCCCGATGGCAAGACTCCACATGCGGGTAACCCAGTGGATGTTAAGAGTGCAATGGGACCAAAGGCAAGACCATCTGCAGCATCCATTCAGAATCACGAAGACCGTGGTTCAAGACTGGCAATGGTGGCTAGATCTGGGAACCCTCTCTGGGGGGGTTCCCTTCACAGCGCCATCCCCGGTGATAACCCTCTCCACAGACGCCTCAGGGCTGGGGTGGGGAGCGCACTTGAACGGGGTGAGGTCTCAGGGAACATGGACTGCCCAGGAATCTCTTCTCCATATCAACATATTGGAGATGAGGGCGGTCCTTTATGCCCTGCAAGCCTTTCAGCCAGAGATTCCACCGAGTACTCTTCTGTTACAAACAGACAATACTGCGGTGATGTATTACCTCAACAAACAAGGAGGCACACACTCCTACCCCCTTTGCAGGGAGGCCATGAGGGTGTGGGAATGGGTAATACGGCACGGCGCAAACCTCATTGCAGTTCATGTTCCCGGGGTGGACAACACTGTACGAGACAGCCTGAGTCGCCCAGGCCAGGGCCCTACGAGTGGGAACTCCTACAGGAGGTGGCAGAGGATCTATTTACAGATGGGCACTCCAGAATTGATCTATTCGTGTCCCCATCCAGCGAAAACTGCCCAATTTTGCTCGCTAGATCCAGGGCCTGGTGTTTTCTGGCGAGACGCGTTGTCCCTCTCCTGGGCGGGCAGATTCCTGTACACCTTCCCTCCTTTCCCGTTGATCCAGAGAGTCCTTCTCAAGCTTCACAGTGAGCACGCAACGCTTATTTTGATAGCGCCTTTTTGGCCCAGGCAAATTTGGTTCCTGCTTCTGAATCAGTTGTCCCGGGAACCTCCGTTTCCCTTGCCAATCAGCTCCCACCTGTTGTCTCAGGAGGAGGGTTCACTAGTTCACCCGGACTTACATTTGTTGAACCTACATGCCTGGCTCCTAGGAGATATTGGGCGTTGCGGCCATCGGGTCCGGTAAGAGGCAGATGTACTTTCTGCCAGAAAACCGGCAACACACGCAACGATGCCATGAAGTGGCGTAGGTTTTGCCTGTGGACTCAAGCACGGGTTTCGCCTTAGACTGTCCTGAGAAGCTGGTTCTGGAGTACCTGCTTTCCTTTTTCAATCCGGGCTAGCTTACTCCTCGATCAAAGTGCACCTTTGTGCAATCTCAGCTTATCATGCCCCTATAGGCCATCGCATGGTGGCCCAGTTGGATGCTACTCATGCTTTTCTAAGTGGGGTCCTCCACCTTAGGCCGCCCATTAAGGATCCCGTCCCTCCTTGGGACTTGCCCTTTGTCTTGGAGCAGCTTACACTGCCACCCTTTGAACCAGCTGCGGATGGCGAGCTACATTTTCTGTCGTGGAAAACGTTGTTTTTAGTTGCTGTTACTTCGACAAGAAGAATCTCCGAATTACATGCTCTCATGTGTAAAGAACCCTATTTAATTTTTCACCAGGACAGGGTATCCCTGAGGACAAATCCTAAGTTTCTGCCTAAGGTGGTTTCAGCCCTTACCCTTAATCAGGACATTGATTTACCAGTGTACTTTCCCAAGTACACCAATCGAGGAGAAGCACTGCTTCACACCCTGGATGTTCACAGGTGTCTCAGATATTATCTGGCCAGAACCAAACAGCACCGAAGGCAGAGCAGCTGTTCGATCCTTCGCTGAGAGGATGAAAGGGTCCCCCGGCTCGAAGCAGACCCTTTCATGCTGGCTTATTCAGTGCATTTCTTTCTGTTATGATAAACGCAGAAAACCCTTGCCAGGAGCGGTCAAGGGCCATTCCACTAGAGGAGTGGCTATCTCCTTCGCAGCACTGAAAAACATGTCCACTTCAACTATCTGTGCTGCAGCCACCTGGAGCTCGGTGCATACTTTTATCAGGCATTATAGCCTGGACATCACCTCAAGGCGAAGAGCTGGTTTCGGCCTAGCCGTCCTCCAGGGAATTCTGTCTTAGGCTCAGAAGGGGTCTTAATCTCCATCTTTCCTCCTCCCAATGGCTTTACAATGTCGCCATTGCTTGGGAATCAGTCCTAGAGGTGTAATCTCGTTGCAAGAGCTGTATCTCGAAGAAGATAGTACAGTTACGTAAGAACTTACTGTAACAGTAGATCTTCGAGAACAGCTCTTGCAGCAGGTACCTTCCCGCCCACCATTCCCCCTTGGAGGAACTAGGTCCTACCTAACATCCATCCTTCGGATTGGGAAAGTCTGTCTTTACTCTTGGCCATCTGATGGCGGGTCCTC
Source organism: Neoceratodus forsteri (assembly GCA_016271365.2). Classification (NCBI taxonomy): domain Eukaryota; kingdom Metazoa; phylum Chordata; order Ceratodontiformes; family Ceratodontidae; genus Neoceratodus; species Neoceratodus forsteri. The sequence continues at coordinate 185,863,520 of CM028134.1, forward strand.
AGTCTCCTCTTCTGATGTCATCCAGCAGCCGGGAGTCTCCGGCGGGAGAACTGGGGATTCTGACGGGACCGCCTCCTTATGTACTACGCCTGATGCTCGGGGCAGGACCGACGCTGAGGTCGGTCCCCGCTGAAGACTGCTAGCTAGAAGATTTCCATGGGGTCCTGACGGCTACAGTCCTAATGGTGTAACCTGCTGCAAGAGCTGTTCTCGAAGATCTACTGTTACGGTAAGTTCTTAGTAACTGTACTTTAACAAACAGCCTATTTCTTCCTACCTCCCCCCCACAAGAATTGCCTTATGTGTGTCCCATGCATTCTTGAATTCTCCCATAGTTTTAGACCCCACAACCTCCTCTGGAAGGCTGTTCCATGCGTCTACCACCCTCTCTGTTAAAAAATACTTCCTCACATTGCCCTTGAGCTGTCCCCCCTCTATCTTCAAATTGTGTCCCTTGTTCTTGCACATCCCTTTTTCTGAAAGATGCTACCCTCTTGGACTTTGTTGATTCCACTGAGGTATTTAAAAGTTTCTATCCTGTCCCCCCTCTCCCTCCTTTCCTCAAGGGTATACATATTAAGCTCCTTTAGTCTCTCCTCGTATGGCTTCTCTTGCAGACCCTGCACCATTTTAGTAGCCCTCCTCTGGATTGCCTCCTTTCTGTCTATGTCCTTGTGGAGATGGGGTCTCCAGAACTGCACACAGTACTCCAGATGGGGTCTCACTAACTGTCTGTACAGAGGGGATAACAACTTCCTGTTTTCTGCTGCTGATGCCTCTCCCTATACATCCCAGTATCCCCCCAGCCCCGCTACTGTCTTCTCACATTGCTTGCCAACCTTAAAGTCATCCGATATGATTACCCTAGGTCCCTTTCCATTTTTTGTTGTTACTACCCCCCCAATTGTGTAATCTTCCCTGGGTTTTTGGTTCCCAGGTGCATTATTTGCACTTCTTGCATTGAATCCAAGCTGCCATACTATTCATTCCTCCAACCTTGCCAAGTCTCTTCTCATCCTTTCCATGCCTCCTTGTGTATCAACCCTGTTTCAGATCTTTGTGTCATCTGCAAAAGGCATACTTTTCCTCCCAGTCCCTCTGCAGTGTCACTTCTAAAGACATTAAAAAGGACTGGACCTGGTACTGAACCCTGCGGTACCCTACTAGTAACCCCCTCTCTTCAGCGTGGACTCCATTTACAATTACCTTCTGTGTTCTGTTGCCCAGCCAATGTTTTACCCAGGCTACCACCCTGGGACCCACTTCCAGGGTGGTTAATTTGATTATTAATCTTTTGTGTGGGACTGTGTCAGATGCCTTGATAAAGTCTAGGTAGGCCATGTCCACAGCCCCTCCCTGGTCTACTACTTTTGTCACCCAGTCAAAGAAATCGATTAGATTCGTCCGACATGACCTTCCCGCTGTAAACCTATGCTGCCTTGGGTCCTGTGCTTCAGTGGCCTCTAGGTACTCACCAATTCTTTCCTTTAGAAGTGATTCCATCACTTTCCTACTACAGAGGTCAAACTGACAGGTCTGTAGTTTCCTGCCTCTGTCTTGCTCCCACTTTTGTGAAGGGGAATCACATCCACCTTCCTCCAGTCCTCAGGTACCACACCATCCTCCCATGATTTGTTAAAAAGGGTAGTCAGTGGTGTCACTGGTTCTCCCCTTAATTCTTTTAGAATTCTGGGGTGAATCCCATCAGGCCCCATTGCTTTGTCCACCTTCAGTTTTAGGAGTTCTTTCAGAACCCTTTCTTCTGTGAAAGGACTGGGATCGACTCCCTATCCAGAGTGCTTCTGTTAATTGGATTAGGCACTTCCCCCTGCTCCTCCTCCTCCTTTTGTGAATACTGAGCAGAAGTATTTGTTCCGTATCCCTGCTTTTTCACTGTCCCTCTCTGCCCACCCACCGTCCATTCTGTTCAGCCTCACTATCCCTCCCTTTGTCTTTCTACGCTCCCTGATGTACCTATAAAAGGTTTTATCCCCCTTCTTAACTAAGTTGGCTATCTTTTCCTCAGTTTGGGCCTTTGCTATTCTGACTTTCCTGTCTGCTTCCTTCTGCCTTAACTGGTGCAGTTCTCTGTTCTGCTCCTTCTGTGTTTTCTTATACTTCCTAAATGCTACCTTTTTCTTCCTAACCTTCCCCGCCACCTCTTTTTGAGAACCATAGTGGCTTTTTCTTTCATTTTCATTTGTTTATTTGCTTCACACAAAGGCTTGTTGCCTCTGTGATGGCAGTTTTGATGTTTCCCCATTGTTGCTTCACCCCTCCTTCTAGCCTGCTTGCTAGTGCTTTTCTAAGGCACACTCCCATCTTGCCAAAGTCAGCCCTCCTGAAGTCCAGTACCCTCACTTTTGTATGGCTTGACTCTGTAGCTGAGTTTATCGTGGACCACACTGTTTGGTGGTCACTTATTCACAGATGGCTACCCACTTCTAGATCTGAGATCCTCTCACTGTCCCCATTTGAGAGTAAGAGGTCTAAGATTGTTCCCTCACGAGTAGGTTCCAAAACTAGCTGTCTGAGGCATGCCACCTGTAGGGCATTGAGAATGGCCCTGCTCTTGGCTGTGACTGCAGCAAAGATGCTCCAGTTAACATTTGGCATATTCCGGTCCCCCATCAACAGTATCTCCCCTTTCTCTGCCATCCTAAGGATGCCTTTTATCATATCCTTGTCCATTACATATGGAGTGTTCAAGAAATATAGGCCTTGTTCGCACTGGGCTATTTAAAATGTTTTATCAGCGGTAAAACATTTTAAATGGCCACTAGCACGGTTCGCGTTCGCACTCAGCATGACTTGAGAACCGTTTTAGTGAACCATGCTCAAACCCTGTTTTGAGGTAGGCTTGAGCACGTTTTTGAAAATGGTTCCGATTGTAATTCGGACTTACTGGCATTGCGATCATGAGAACACGGTTTCTACAGCACGATTCTTTTGGTTTGTGTGTTACCGAAAAGCATGATGGTAAGCAGTTTTTGGCTGCTATGGGCAGGGCCGGCTTTAGGGTTTTGGGGGCCCCCAGCAGAATTAGTGAAATCATGGGGCCCCTCTACTTGGCCCACCTTTAGCCCATGTGATTTACTGTAGCCCATAAGTGCAAGATTTTATTTGTGGTGATACTATAGGCAGAGAAAAATGGGCAGACTAGGTGGGCCAAGCAGTAGTTATCTGCCAGCAAATTTCATATTTCGTTCTTTCTATGTATAGCTTTAGTATAATATAACCAGTAGTATTTTAAAAAAATGTTTAGGAGGACACAGCTGTGTCATTTCTTGGGGCTGTTCTTCCCATCCCATCCATTGCTGCCTTTCCACCTCATATTGACTGGATCATAGCTTGTTGAGGTATTTCATGACAGAACCAGAAAGATCTGCACAGTCTTTTACTAATGTCTTAAAAATATATTAAGATAAAAAATGTTTAAAAATGAATACGGTAAACTTCTCTTGTTGGGGGCCCCCAGGAGGAGGGGCTCCCAGCAACCGCAGGGTTCGCTGGTGCCTAAAACCGGCTATGGCTATGGGTGCTTGAAAACCTTCACAGGGACACCAATACCGCAACAGTGAGAACACGCTGACGTTGATTGCTGCAGGTACCAACACGTTTTTAAACTCGCTTTTGACAGTGCAGACGCTCAGAACCAGTAAGCTTTAATCCGTTTTTAAGAATGGTTTAGTGAACCGTGGGGCCCTAGAAACATGTTACAGAAATAAAATGTGTATAAAGCAAGGAGTTGAAATTAAAACCAACAATGTATATTCAATAAACATTTACATAACTGTAAGAAAAAACACGAAATTTCTTAGTAGTACTTCTAAATTAAAGACATATTTCTAGAAAAGATCCCCATGTATCATTAAACATGTCAGTGCGGTCTAGAGCAAGATAACTGATTCTCTCATGATTCGCCCAGCTAGCGAGAGACTCGAGCCATTGTTTTAGTGAAGGGACTTTTGGATCTTTCCAGCTCTTTAACAGAAGTCTTTTAAAAGCCAGAGGAACAGAGAATAACCACAACATCTTATGTTTTTGTATACCATGAATATCAGAAGTGTCCCCCAGGATGAGAACCAGTGGATATAGGTGTCTCCAGGAATGTTTGGCATATTGTGTGAGTCTCTTGCCATACATTCAGAACTCCTTTGCATTGGCAAAGTAAATGACCCAGGCCTGCCTTTGCAATGCCACATCTCCAGCATAAATCATTTTGTATTAGACGTAAATTATACAGCTGTTTAGGAGAATAATAAAAGTAGTGTAATATTTTAAATTGAATACGTTTCCCTTGGGTTTCCCTACAGCATTTGATTGTGTTACCCCAAAGTCCCTCCCAGACTGTATAAGAAATTTTCAATTTTAAATCATTTTCCCATGTTGCTTTAGCTGAATGTGTTAAAGAAGAATCAGTATCATTTAAAATTTTATAAATAAGACTGAAGGCTTTAGGTAAGAAGGCAACTTTAAAAAAATGATCCCAAACTGAGAAACTTTTAAGAGAATAATCTGCTTCTAAGCAATTAGCTTTCAGATAATGTCCTAACTGCAAATAAAAGCTAAAATCATATTTATTTAAATGAAATTTAAACTTTAAATCCACAAAAGAGAGCATTCTGTTGTGACTGTCTAACATGTTGTTCTTGAACCCTAGCCAGGACAGGAGTAAGAGAGGATGGTAGTTGCCAGGGGAGGAGGTGTCATCACGAACTTTGTGAAAGGGAAGAACGTTTGCCCTCTTTCAGGCTCCAGGAATGTTACTGGTGTGTAAGGAGAGGTTAACAAGAGTAGAGGTGTGGCAGCTATAGCAGGAGCGGAAAGATGGAAGAGTTTAAGATCACACCCATCTGTGCTGTTATACGTGGAGAGACTTGTAGACAACAGAGCAGATAGGGTAGCAGCAGAGGAGAAGGCAAGAGGAGGGAGTAAGGATGAGAGCGATTTGGCCAAGGGGGACTGGGAGGGGAGCAGCAAAAGAGCTCAAGGGGGATAAGCAACCTCCAAGGAGTCAAAAATAATAGAACTGCCTAGTTTGATGACTGAAGGTGGACTGGGAGGCAGGATAGAACAGGGAATGGATGACAATCCAGAATATGGATGCATTTTTAAGGTTATTTTGGAGTTTGGAAGGAAAGTAATCAGCCTTGGCCAGCGTGGTGCGTTCTGTTTATTTTTTATTTTTATTTTTATTTTATTTTATTTAAACAGCAGTTTGGAAAACCTTTGAGCCATAGGCTCATTTACAAAGGTACCTTGTCACAGTAAGACAAACCAAAATACACAGTATAGCAGTACAACACATAAGTATAACAGTAAAATTAAGACATAGATACAAACAAGCTGGTACAGGTAGGATGGATGCAAACAATACCAGAGTTATGTCATTCCAGTGTTTAGTAATAAGTTTGGCTGCTAAGCATTGAGTACTGGCTTTGACTAGTGGCAGTTAGGCAGCATCAGGTGTTAATAAGGTGGTTACGTATGGAAGCTTTGAAGTACTATATAGTTGGAGCTCGAGATGGAGGGGGCAGTGTGTTGAACCAGGAGGGGGGCCTAAAGCTGAAGGCTCTTTGGCCGTGGAGGTCCTAGCTCTAGGGATAACAAGAGAGGTCTTCCCAGAGGTCCGAGTATGAACTAGTGGGACAGAGCGGCCTATGGTGGTGGTCAATCCGGGTTGGGAAAGCCCAAGGAGGGTCTTTTTTGTAAGGGTACAGGTAAGATATTTGAGGCGCTCGTCGAGATCAAGTACCAGCGCTTTAGCATACAGTAGACAGGTGTGTGTCATCCTAGGTGCTCCAGTAATTAACCTGCAGGTGCAGGTATTCAGTAGAGAATAATACATGGGATGGTGTGTGTAACCAGAATTATATACACAACCGAGGTGTGGAATGCTACATAAACCCTGAGAGTGAAACTTGAGGGGGTTTATAAAAAGCATTCCACACTGCGGGTGTGTTTTTAAAATTCCAGTTTACACCCACCCACCTATGTTCATTATAATTACTGATGAGTATTTTTAATAAATGTGGTGTTTCCGATTTGCTTCCCATGAGCTTGATTGACAGGAAGCAATTACAACTGCCCGGTTGTAACGCATGATTATTACCAGGCGGTTGTAATGCAGTTTTAGAAACCCATTGTTGGAGCATTTGAAATTCTCACCAGCAATTATAAACTGGTTTGTACTTCACTAGGTCCTTCAGCTAGCCAGAGGCTTTGTGATGGTGCGATACAGAGTCCTGAGCTTTGAGGCAGGCAGTAAATTCAGGCAAGACCCAGGCAAGGTATTGGGGCTTCCCTGTGACCCAGCAGACGGCATCATACTTCCATGTCAGCAACACAGATTTGAAAGCAGACTCTGGGACCCAGGAATGGGTGCCGCCAGGAATGGGGCGTGCAGATGAGAGCAGGGTGAGATGGCCTGGGGATAGAGATGTCAAGGTTCTGGCATCGCAGTGAACCCTTGTGGTAGGCAGGAGGCCTGGTCACATTCAAGGGGTGGTGCACAGGCACACTGCCCTGTAGTTGCTGAAGCCAATGGATGCGTAGCCTGACATCAGGGAACTCTGGAGGGATAAAAAGAAGTGAAAAACTATACTGCCATCCTGTCAAGAGCTGGCAGCTGCCTTGAGCTTGCACAGTGCATGCATCTCCCACCATCAAGGAGGTAGGGGCTGGGGTAGTTGAATTGGGTGAATACTCCAGGGTTGTGGAATGGGCAGATAGCGACGTAAGACAAAAAGCTTGATTAAGTTAATAGGCCGTCCGCAGGGTCTGTGTTATAGTGTAAGAGACAGTGTGAGGTTTGGGCAGGAGGGCTGCGAAGTGAAGCTGAGTGGTTCTGGCTGGCCAAATTTCATGACAAGTATGATAAATCACTTGAGTAGCTAGGAGGATTTATAATAAGTTCTAAGTATTTATTTTTTTAAATTTCAGAAGTTAAATAAGGCTGTCCTCCTCTGGCTGTAAAGTGGAATTCTTCACTCCTAATGTGCCTGCACAAGAGACGACTGTGCACAGGATGAGACTTACAGTGGCTCTGTGTGCTGACTGGCTGTAAGTGATATATTATAACAAAAAAATAAAAAAAGACACGTGAGGTGGAAGCCTTTAACACGCACCCACTGAAGAAGGGTAGAGAGGGAGGTCAGATGCCTTCCAGGAGGTGCAGCACGGAGGGATGGGAAGCGGATCCATAAGATCACAAGGGCGGTAATAAGGAGGGAGGAACTGGATGCCATTTTCCACCTAGGGACAAATGACCTGGCAGGGGACAAGGTGGAGATGGTCAGTATTCAGGAGGATTTCAGGAAGGGGGGGGGCTAAAGCAGATGGCACACTCCGTCTCCTTCTCGGAGGTACTACCTGTACACGGCAAGGAGGAGGCTAGAGATTCTGCATCCAGAAATTCAACTCCTGGTTGAAGGAATGATGTGGAAAGAGGGTTTTGGCTTCATGAGAGACTGGGGCCCCACCTGGGGGGATGTGAGCCTGCATAAAGATGACAGCCTACATCCATCCGGGAAGAGGACCTTAGTCCTAAGTGAGAAGTTTGAATGCTTCAGCAGCAAGCATTTAAACTGGCCAAGGGGGGGATCCAGGAAGGTTCGAAAACTTAGTATCCCCCCCCATGACCACATGCTGTACACAGGTACTCAAGGCGAAGATAGACCAGCAGAGGTCACTATTCAACATAGAGGCATGGGGCAGGGTGGACCAGGGATGAAGGGTGCCCAGGAGAGGGGGAGGCACATGTCAACAAAGCAGGAGAGGGAAGTTACGTCTTGGAGAGCCATATGTGCTAATGCCCGGAGCCTGAGTAATAAGATGGAGGACCTTGAGGCGGCCATGGCGGAGTCAGATTTGGACATTGTGGCCATCACAGAGACCTGGTGTAATGATAACCACAACTGGGAAATGGCCATACCAGGCTGCAATCTATTCATGGAGGGACAGGGCAGGCAGGAAGGGGGGAGTAGTGGCACTTTATGTGAAAGATAATATAAAGGCCACAGAAATTCAAGGGGATCAAGGTGGGGAGATACTGTGGGTTAAGCTAGAAAGAACAGGTCAATCATCCGCACAGGGGTAATGTACAGACCACCAACCCAACAGGAGGAGATAGGTAGATGATGCTGGCTAGCCAAAGGATGGCGCACAAGGGGGAGGTAGTGATGGTTGGTGACTTCAATATACCGGACATAAACTGGAGCCTTCCTGCAGCGGCAACAACCAGGAGCAGGTTTATCCTGGACTCCTTACAGGGAGCTTTCCTTAAGCAACTGGTCGTTGAACCCACATGGGGGACAGCAATACTGGATCTGGTGCTCACAAACTGGGACAGTGTGACAGGAGCACCGTAGGGGAGCACCTGAGAAACAGTGATCACCGGTCAGTGGGGTTTGAGATAACTGAAGGGGCGGAATCCAGCCACACAAAAACAAGAATCCTTGACTTTAGGAGAGCAGGTTTTGGAAAAATGGGGAAAAGCTTAGAAGAGGCATTAGATGGAATAGGGAGGAAAATAGGTGTGGAGGAACAGTGGGCGGTGTTCAAATCTGGGATAACAGAGGTGACACAACTCTGTTTAAAACAGGTTAGCAAGGGGAAAAGGAAGAGGAGACCATTATGGTATTCCAAGGAGGTAGCTGAGAAAGTGAAAACAAAAAAAAATCGCATCCAAACAGTACAAAAAAGACAAAGGCAAAAGGGGACAGGGAGCGGTACCAGGAGAAACCAAGGGGGGCAGGGAGGGGCAGTAAGGGAAGTCAAGGCACAAACAGAGGAAGTGGTGAAGGGGGACAAAACCTTTTACAGGTACATCAGAGAAAAAAGGGAGGCAAAGGGAGGGACAGTGAAACCGAAAGGGGAGGACGAGTGTAGAGTGGAGGATGACAACCGCACAGCAGACATACTGAACAGATACTCTGCTCAGTCTTTACAGAGGAGGGGGCAGGAAAAGCAAACAGGATGCTGGGATGCATAGGCAGGGGTATCACCAGCAGGAAAAGGGAGGTCATAATTTCACTATACAGGACATTTAGTGAGGCCACACCTCAAGTACAGTGTCCAGTTCTGGAGACCTTTCCTACATAAGGACACAGACAGGGTGGAGGTGATTCAGAGGAGGGCAACCAAGATGGTGCAAGGATTACATCACGAACCCTACAAAGGCAGGGTGAAAGACTTAAAAATGTACTCCCTGGAAGAGAGGAGGGAGAGGGGGGACATGATTGAGACATATAAATACCTCAAGGGGAGGAACAAGGTGCAGGAAAACACAGTTTTTCAAAGAAAAAGATGCTCCAGGACTAGGGGACATGGGATGAAACTGGAGGGAGAGAGGTTCAGAGGGAACATGAGGAAGTACTTCTTCACAGAGAGGGTGCTAGACAAATGGAACAGCATGCCGGAAGAGGTGGTAGGGGCTGAAACTATTACAGGATTTAAAAATGTATGGGACAGGTATAAGGGGAACCTGGTAGTCATGGGAAAGGGGACAATCTAGTTCCAGGGAAGCTGGAAGAAGCACAGTTAATTGCGTTAATGGGTAGACTAGGTGGGCCAAAGGCCCTTATCTGCTGACTGCATCTGTGTATCTACATTAGGCATATTTATCCACGGTGGCTGTGAATTTTAAGTGAAAATTGCTCACGGTATCATCAACATCAGAATGAAACTTAATAATACCTTATTTTTATTCATGATTTATAGTGGTTTCCAGTGGACAATTTCCAGGTGAATCCTGTGGGTACGGGGCAGTTAAGTGACTTGCTGAGGATCAGACGGCATGTAAGTGGAGGTTGTGGGAATTAAACCCAGGTCTTTTGGATGCACCAAGCTCATTCACAGCTTGTGACTCTAACCACTAGGTTGTATTGCCAGCCCAGGTAAAACTGATTGCCAGCTTATAGTTCAGGTAACAGCAACAGCAGCAAAAGAACACACACCAACATTTCACGTGTTCTTGTGCATTATCAGAGTGCAGAGTGCCCCTTATAAATTACAGCTCCATGTGTCGGCCTGGTGGTGCTGAGGGCTGTGGTGCTGGTCGCCTTATCTTGCGCTATGCCGGCAACCCGTGTTCAGGAACAAGCATGGGCTGCCGGGGGTAGGCAGGGGAGGAGAGGGATCAAGCGTCCACCGGACTGCTGTCCTTCTCGGTGAGGGGGGGACACCAGCTGTCAGTGGTCGACTGGCCCCTGGTGGAGGCTAGAGGCTGGTGCACTGAAGGCCACAGAGTGGGGGAGACGAGGCAGAGGAGCATGTATGGAAGCATGCATGCTTGCTCCTTGCAGCGTCATTGCATGCCTTGCCTTAGGGGTTTAAAGTAGGAGGAAAAACACAGGTACTGGCACTGCACAAATGATGGCCGGTCCCCGCAGGTGCCACCCCCGCAATGGGCAGTAACCCCTCCGGCACCGGATTCGTAAGTTGGGTGGGTTGAGGGATCCCCACCATGAGGAGACAAGCCGTGGGGCAGCTGGAGGGGTAGGCTGCGAACGGGGGACGGGGCTGGGGGATCCGACTGGCTGCAACGCCGCCAGGGACCAAGGCGAATGAAAAGAAATTAACTGTAAAAAATAAATCACAGCTCCATGTACATAATATAACCATGATTACAAAGTTTGAAACCAAAACAGCACATTGGTGCACCGTCACTTAACCCAGTTTAATACTGACACTGAGTGCAATTTGTAATATGTGCCCACTGTATAATTCAGGCTACATTTGCATTTAATTAATTATAATTATCTTCTCTCTCTGGCTTCTGGGTATACTCCCGGGCTTCCCCTTCACTGTGGGTGACTGGATATTTGGGTGGAGCTGTTGAGGGGCAGAATGGCAGGCCCTGCCTCAGGGGGCATGAGCCAAAAGGGTAATGCAGTGTTCTGTTGTGGTTGGCCCCAGGAGTCCAGGTAAGAAGAACTTCGATGGACGGGAGGAGATCCTAGCCAGAGGACCGGTGGGGAAAATTAGAGTGGGGGGGGGCAAAACCTGGTTAGTGTACCACCTTGATAAACCTTGCGAATGTTTGGCCATGTCAGTGAGTGCCAGACAGAGCCATGGAGAGGGACACCCCCCAACCCCAAGTCTTCAGTCATTCACCCCCCTTCTCTCCTCTCTTCTCCTTTCCCCCACACATGCACTTTATGCACATGGTCTGCACTTGAACCATTGCCATACAGTAACACATTTGCAGAGTAAAGCCTGCATGCCATTGTTGGATTCCTAGAGTAAGCACGACTCTGTGCACAGTAGGCTAGTTGGATATATTATTCATGCAATGTACTAGAAATCGCTTTGAAAGCGTGAGTTAGAAGGCATGCCATTGTGTCTCTTCATAACCATTTTTATGTTGCTTGCACGCATATGCAAGAAACATAGTGCCATCATCGGAGATTTCGGAGGTGTGTCACCTCCTCCTCCAATTTAGTCAGTGAGCTGGCAGGCGCGGCCCCTGTAAGCAAATGCATTTTGGAGCTGTCTATGACACGCTCCAAAATGCAGTGGCATACAGTTGAAAGGGGGAGCTACGCTTCAGTGAGCAGAGATAAGAAGCCCACTGAAGTGCAGCCCCCACATGCAGGAAGTGTTGCCCTGCACCTACTGGCGAGCCGACGGGGTGCCCAACTCCGCTGGCTGAGCATGCCTCCCTCCCAGCTGTAGGTGCCATGCTGGGAGCCCACCCAACGCGGGTAATGAGTCCTTCGGCCGACGGGTGCCCAACTCGCCGGGCAACGCCTAACGTCCTGTGCCACGCCAGAGCCCACCCCAGCATGCAAACGGTCCTATCGACGCCTTTTTTTTTTTTTTAACCTGAAACGAAAAACGTTGTTGCTGGAGCGCCTCCCCACCCCCTCCCACAACCCACACCCACCCACTGTGCACCCAGCCTCCACGCCCTCACCCCATACTTACTCCGACTCCAGCGATGATCTTCGTGGACCGGGAACACGCCTGCACCTTCAAAGCCGACCGTGAACTGAGGAAATGCTGGTAAGCTGTATAATGGCCTAGATAGGGGGTTTCAACTTTGTTGCATAGTTCAGGCATTTTATTCTTGCATCAACATGGCTTAGATTCTTCGGCGATGATGTCATCGTCGGCGTTATTCGGTTCGAAGGGTGATTTCGCGGCAGACTGCGAAATCACCTTTGGGCTGAATACTGCCATGACAGTGACATCATTCATGAGAAGGGGTCCCAAAACCCCATGTTGAAAATTTGCGCAAAAAATCTAAAATGACTGTCGGATGAGCGTATGCTATGTAGTTCCTACGCAGGCTCGTGAAGTTCGAATTTCTCAATATTTTCACTCCAGGATTAACATTGCCATTTTATCATTAATCTTCTTATGAGCAGTACAGCTGTCATTTTTCACATCTCACCTAAAATGTGTTTCCTTCATGTAGCTAGGCATGGCGCAGTCGGTGTGCGAAATCAATGTACGGGACAAATTAAGAAAATCACAGTGACACTGTTCATGAGCAGAGGTCTTAAAATGGCTATGTTGAAACTTCAGTGAAAAAATTCCTAAAAATGACTGTTTTACAAGCGTGCGTTGCGCAGTTCCTACGCACGCTCGTAAGTTCGCAAATTTTCAATATTTGCACTCCAGTGACTTCCAAATACCTAAACAGCACATAGAAGCAAGCAACATTCGGCATTGACAAATGCTTGTTTAAGTGAGTTCTTCACATGGTAAGAGTTCTTCAGACATAAAATACACCAGCCACACTAGGAAAGACCAGAATGATGCAACTCACTCTTATTGGTTTGACGTATTTGAAATATGCCAAGTAAAAAAGTATGGACTGAAAAAAATATACCGACCACTGCAGTTCTTTAAAAGAAACGGCTGAAATATTTGCAGTTGCTGCACACCTGCACAGGTATGGGTGAACTTTCTGAGGAGCTGTATTTCTGCTCTGCCATAGTACAGTACCACCACTGTACCAGTTAATTTGATCCCTGTTAACACAGCTTTGACAAGGGGATTGTGGGTAGCTTGGGTCTTGTAATTAGCTTGAAGGGTGACCTATAAACTTGAATTCTTCCTCATCTTGCGAAGCCTGCAGCTCAGAGGAATGTGGTGGGGGTGGTGGGAGGGAGGGAGAGGGTCCTTGTGTAGCCTGTCCTTTGTATTTACCTTAATTTTTCTTTTTTGAAAACCCTTCAAGTGTTGTTTAGTATAATGTTGAGGGAGATATTGCAGTCCATTTCCCACAGCTGAACCGTTTCATCTTCTTTCTCACTAGGTATATTATTTGTACACGTTCTGCTCTAATTAAATCGGGTCGATAATTTGATAGACCGTTCTCTTTGTAAAGCAGGCTTCGAGGGTATATGACAGATTGCAGCGTCTGTGTTATTCTTGCATCCACTGCCCCGTGGAGACTGCTGTCTGCTTGCCAGCAGCTCATCCCAAAGACACTGCATCAACACAAAGGCTTGCCGATGGATGCTTAGTGATGGTTCCATTTAAATTACAAATAAAGTGCAAATGGATACAACTGGACTGACTTCTGTTGTTTTCCTGAATTTGTGCCGAACATGTCAGAATGTACAACTGTGCAGTGCCTATTAGTAATTAGATAATTGCGTCCATAACTCAACCGCTGTACTATAGATGGAAGTGGACACTAAAGGTTATTGTTTTTTGGCATTAAATGGAGCAAGGTTTTGCTAAAACACACTTCTGTTTTAGCTACTGTGGTTCTACTAGCTATGATTCTTTTTTGGTCTAATATGTTTTTATTTTACTTCAACATGTCATGCATCTTTGTGTGGTCTTTCAATGTGGCAGAGACAAATTACTATCAAAACAACAGTAGTACGGTCTGATGGATAGTGTGAAGGACTGTTGGGGGGGTGATGTAGATTGCTGCTTAGTCATTGGCTCATTGTGCGACCTTCGAAAAGTCATCGGATTTCCTTTTGCTTCACTTCACACAGACATAACACTGGATTGAATCTGGATCCTATAGCAAATAAGATGTATTTTCTCAGTTGTGCTGTCTTGGGGGAATTGTATTGATATGGTCAGGGAATTGTTTGTCTTAAGACAGAGTGTCGTCTGATTTGATGACAGAAGAATGGTCTAACTCATTTATTTTACACTTGTAACATGGACTTAAAACACTTTTAACACAGTTTGCATCTCTTAGAACAATATTTCCACCTAGAACTTGAGATAAATTAATAGAACTATAAAAAAAGATGAATTTTGTTTACAACAGTGAGGAAAATGTAATTAAGTGAAAACATTTTGTGCCCCGTAGTCAAAGGTGGCCGTTAGCACCACATGAAAAAGCAGCGTGCAAATAGCGCACAGCCATCAAGGTGCCATATGATGATACAGGCAGTGCGCCCTGTCCGGGGTACTGTCGGTATGAATATGGAACTATCTTTATTCATTGTTTAGTTACTATGCTTTTGGAATCTGACTGACCCCCCCCCCCCCATCTGCCTGCACCACTCTGTCCCAACCACCGCTTCTCCGGACACACCTCCACTGAATATTTATTTATTTATTTATTTTTTGTTCACCTGGTAAGCGCACTAGACAAATCCTGCCTATTTTCAGGCATGACCCAGGGGAAGGGGATGCAGATGAATGCCAACTGACCTTGAACCAGATTAAGCTGTTGGTGGTATTTTAGTGATGAAGCTATCTTGGCAATGCAAAGAGAATATGCATAGTGGTAACACAGACCCCTGCTGCCAACTGACTTCCAGGAGTAGAGGGAGAGAGTGCATTCCAAAACAGGATAGCACCTGCTCCTGGGAGCCATCTTCAGTCACTGTCATGCAGAAATTGCTCATGGCATGCAGTGCATTAAGGGCCCATTGGCATATGATTATGTGGCCACCATCAGCTCTGCACAATCTCTCTGTACACTAGTGTGCAGAGGCACTATACAGAGCTTCGCCGCCCCCTGTCCTGAGAAACTGTCAGATTTCCTAGTAGTCTCCCCCCCTCCCCAAAATCTCAGAGTAACTGTCAAAAACCGTGATAATCCAGTGGTCCATCCCCCCTTCCCCAAATTCCTGGGAACCTGTCAAATTTCTGATAGTCCAGCACCCTCCCACCACATCCGATCTCAGATTGCAGAGAAATGTCCTTGGTAGTTACGTGGTCCCTCCCACGCAATCCTCTGTTGCAGAAAAACAATCCTGGTAGTCCAGTGGTACCCCCCCCACACCTGAACCTTGTTATGCTGATCATACCCCACACCCGTCTTTCTGGTCCACTCATTCAGAATCCCTCCCCCCTCTGCTCACCCCCAACTCACCCACAAATGTGTCATCTCCAGTCCACCTTTGGATCAGCAGATGGTCATCAGTACAGATGCTCCACACACCACCTCAGCCAGCTGTTGTCAGAATGCATACGTGCGTACTGTGAAAGGGTAAGTAACACCGTCTATTTCACTTGCTTAAGTCGCGCTGTCACACCAGAATGTCAGTCAGTTTGATTGACACCCCATTCTTGCCAGTTGCAAACAAATTTATTCCCAACTGTAGCTAGTAGTAAGCCCCTGTTTAAAATGAAAAATAATGCACCCATCACCATCTTCTTTCACCGCTTACCCACAGCCCACGCAAATTCTTTTAAACTAAAAACCAAAAAATCCCTATAGTATTGTGTTATTCTGGCAATACTGTATTATCTTAATTTTTACCTCCCCACCCCAGTTCCTGTACTGCTTTTGTATTTCCCTCTGTTTTGTCTGGCCATCCGCATGAACCACTGGTTTCAAAAAGGAACCACCACTAGAGAAGGAACCGCCACAGATAACACTCACTCACCCTTTGCTCAGTTGTGTAATTGAAAAACTCCTTGCAGAACATAACAGGTTTGCCAAATTAAATATGTTTTGGGGCATCTGTGGCTCTCAGTATTTACTGCCGCTAACTCTACAGTGATCTTGTGCCCCTTGCTGGCATGTGGTTCTGTTGTCACATTGGCAAGTCAGATTGGGGAACTGGGGCACAGTCCGTGTACCTAAAGAGTGTCCAACCTGCTAAACTACTGTACCAGGGGGAGGGAGGGGGGACATCCAGTGAGGTGCAGTACTTTCATGGAGAGAATTAATTCTACTAAACTTCAGTGTAGGAGGTACCGTCTGAACACCTGCATTGTATATGTAACCCCTAGATGGCGCTATCCCAGGGGCTACTACCCCTGCCTGATTTGCCACTAACAGATTGAGGGGCCTGGATCCAATGGCGGGTGCCTCCACCCAGAGGTCAGGGTTTGCAATAGTTAAACTAACTTGGTCACAGCCCTCTGGGACACTGCAACCCTTCTCTTCCCACTAGTGGCCCACACAATATATCAGAATTACCTTCACAGTATACACTTACCCCAGGTCTGGTTCCGCACTGGGACCTCCTGCGAAATGAGATACAGTGCAACAATCACAGTACAGTACTTTAACATAGACAAATACCTCAGGCAGTATAACTTTGCTGAAACAACAGCTCTGATTTATTTAGGGGATATAACAAGGACAGGGGAAATCAGGTTAATTAGCTTATCACTCTAATAATCTACCTATGGCTCTGTGCACAGGCCTATCCCTATCAGTTACTGTCCCTGGGTACCCAAGCCCCTAGTGGCTAGTCCAAACCGGTGGTAGCTGGTAGGGCCCTTTTCACACAGAGAAAAGGAGAATTAAACAGTCAGCAGTACAGTAATTCCATTTGGATTTAATGTGGCAATTCAACAGGAGTGACCCTGAATTAGTACTCATGACCTCCAAATAAGATAGGGTCCTTCAATGTCAGCAGGGCTCACTTGAGGTACACAAACCTCTTCACACATCCATATAAAAGAAAGCACTATACAGGCAGGCTGCATCTGTATCCCGATCGCAATTACTGCACAATACCGGGAGAACACACAGCAGATTCAGTTCCTGACAGACCGAGTGTAATTTTCAGCAATTCCTCCAGTCTTCTACAGGGTGAGCCTGGTTTCTACTCTTCAGAGATCCTTTGATTCTTTTCACAGGACGGATTCAGTCCTAACAAGCTGTTACACAAGCTGCAGACCGGAACTCTGGGCCTTACACACGCTTTTGACTAAAACTGCACACTGAAATAGCACAGGGCTCTTTCCTTCTTCACTGCCAAAGCTCAACTGAAACTCCAACTGACAAAACCGGCACTTCCTTTGAGTTCCTCCCAGTTCTTGACTGGATTGGCTGTCACCACAATAGACTGCTGCTGTTGGTCCAAAAGGCACTGAAGTCTAAACTACATCTCCCAGAGTCACTGCCCATACAATCCTCTTGTGGCTGGCTCAGATTATGAGTCAAGTTCTGATTCGTCCAAGGCACCATTTTAGAGCTAGCTTACCCCACACTGATTGGTCCAGTTCAGCAGTTCAAAACTAGAATGGGGAACTAGCAGACACAGTTCTGACTGCAAAGAAAGCAGGTTAGACAAACTGTAATTTCATTATTACTCTAAATAATTTCTGGCAAACAGTTAACATCTTTCAGATAGGTTCCCTTGCACTCTAGTGACTGCAAAATGAAGTGAATTGGCAGCAGCTGAGTGGTACTCAGAGAAGCACACAGTCCCCCATACAAACTAATTATGTCTGCAAGCAGACAGCTCTTAAAGAGACAGTACCAGAGGTTCTAAAAACACTCACTGATAAATGGCTTAAATGCCAAACACCATTCAGGCTTGGAGCATTCAAGCAAGCTCCTGGAAGTCTTTTGGGAACCCCCATTCGCAGGGGGGTTACATATACATAGAAGATACAGTGGCCTGTGTTAAAATATGACATTTATTTCTGTTTGTGAGGGGGTGGGACTTTCATAACTCACGTGTGGCTTTGCCACTTGTGAGTTATGGTGCCCCCCCCCCCATGCAGATAAATGCCATATTTTAACACAGGCTATTGTGTATCCTCCTCCCTCCCCCATATATATATATGTATAGAGGTAAAACTCCACGACGGGTTAGGTTGCACACAACGACAGTGAATGTTGTTGAAAGCTTACAGCTCACTTTCTCACCGCATGCAGATTGTCGCCGGCCTAACTCTCACCCCATCACATGTGTAAAGCGCAGAAGTATAGGGAGAATGGGGTGAGAGTTAGGACCTAACACCCCAATGCGCACCCAGTGCCGTTGGGAGGTGGGCTGGGGTCCAAGGGGTTTTTCAACCCTAACACCGAATTTCCTGACTTTTGTCATTGTGGAACAACCCTAACTGATGCATTAAATGGAGTTTTTTGCCTCTAATTTCCCTTCTTTTTGAGAATGATAACGAGAAATAGTGAATGTAATGCAGCGGCGGGAGCGCGGGGCCCTCTGGGCCCCGCACTCCTGCCACGTGGTGTCTTGTGACATAGTAACAGGAACAGCAACGCAAACAGAAGCGCTAACAGTGCCGCATATGGTAATGCAAGCGCGAATGAGAACAGAAAGGGTAATGCACACTGTGGCGTAGACGGGAACGGTCCGCCACGTGATGTCTTGTCACATAGTAACATGGTGCCCGCAAACGGAAATGTCAATGGGCGATGCAAAGCGAAACAGAAACAGTACTGTAGACACAAATGGCAAAAAATAACGGAAACACAAGCGCAAATGAAAACGCAAAGGATAACGCACATGGTGGCGTAGACGTGAACGGTAAGTGAAACAGGTACGGAACCGTAAGCGGAAAGGGCAACGGTAACAGTAATGTAAGCACACAGGCTGGTTTTCCCCAAAAGCTGCATAGAAAAAGACAGTGAGTACAAGGAATGTATGCATAATAATGGGTCTCTGAGCAGAAAATGAGGAGTTGGAATACTAAATAGCTTATATCTCAGGAACCCTCGACGTAGAAAAAAATTTAAAAGTCATATAATTTATGACTTTCCTGGTTGTTTTTACTTAGCCCCATCAGGGGCTAAGCATTTTAGACGAAAAGTCCGATCTCGCACCATTTCCAAGATACGGGCCCTGAAAGGCGCGGCGAACGTCGTAATGTTATCCTATGGGAAAAAAAGAGAAGTTCGGAGTGCCATAACTTTGGCTCCCTGTAATATTTCTTCACCAAACCACTAAAAGACACATCTATGGGATGTTGGCTGTCTTACCTCCAAATTTCAGCCCAAAAGACCAAGCCGTTATATTGCGGCAGGGCGCCAAAGGATTGCTGCAATGCGTCTGATGCCGTAATGTTATCCTGTGGGAAAAAGTGTCAACTTTGGAGTGCAGTAACTTTGCCGCTGTGTAATATTTTGGCTACGCAACACTGAAAGACACATCTGTGAGATGTCGGCTACGTTCCCTCCAAATTTCAGGCCAAGCACCAAACGTTCTTTTGCAGCAGGGTGCCAAAGAATTGCTGTCATTTTCCACAGCCTAGAAAAGTACTGTCTAATTCAGAAAGCTGCAAAATTTGCGACACTTTCGTGAGTGCGACACTTCTTTGCGAAAGTACTTTTTCCAGAAATTTGAAAAATATATTTCTGGGGTGTTTTACCCCAAAATAAAGACATGGCTAGCATCTTCAGGGCCCGACTAGGTGAATACAAAAAGAATTAGGTTGCTAGAGGGTCCCAATTTTAAATGCCAAGCATTTTTCTGATCTCTAACTGAAAACAAAATGGCGGATTTGCTACAGTAAAAGGGCCATTTGCAACAGTAAAAAGTGCATTTGCGACACTGTTGAAATTTTTGTTAACTTTTCCCATTGACTTATAATGGGAAATTGTTTTTTGAATAACTTTTGAGCCATTAAATATTTTTTCACGAAGTCTTCAAAAGGCACATCGGGGATCCTGGCCGCACGTTCCCTGAAGATTTCGGACCGGTCACGCAAACCATGCGACCTGTAGGTGCGACCGTAGAATTCCAGAAAATGCGTAAACGCATGCGCATATCATGCTTAATAACTCCGCAGCCTTGTATCTGACCGGTACGAAACTTGGCAGATCCCAAGGCGTATGGGTCTTGATCATGTATTCAAAATTTCAGGCCAATGTGTCAAGCGGTTGCAAAGTTATTAAGGTGCAAAATTTTGGGTTTAACATGTAAATGGCTCCTCAACCCTAACTATGGTAGCACTACCGTGCTACCATAATATATATATATATACACATATATATTTTTATTTAATTTAATTTATTATTTATTGTTATTTCGGAAAACACCTTTGAGCCAAGGCTCTTTTACAGCGGTTCCACATCAGGAGACAGTACAGAACAAAGTGAGGACAGTAACAGGTACAGCGAATTACAAGTAGCTGAAAGGCTTTGTCTGTAACATGAATCTTTCATATAAGAAATACAGAAATAAGCACAATGAATCAGCGTATGTACATGAGTTACAGTCAATAGGAGAGAGATCTGCTTTGTTGGAACATGATTCTTTCATTTAGGAAATAATGAAAATAAGCAAAATGAAAACTGCGTAAGTACATCGGTTACAATAATATGAGAGTGATGTGCAAGAACATAGACGCAGTAAAATGACCCTGTGGAAGATGGTACACTTGACTAAGTTAGAAGTTGGGGTGGATTTAAAGGTGGGAGGGACTAGAAGGGGGACATTAGTGGGAGGAGTATAGTTAAGAGAAACAGTTCAACAGAGGCCAGCATGGGGGTGGGTTTCGTTAAGGGAAACAGTCAGAGGAAGCCTTTGTGACAAGGTGTTTGTGCAGGCTGCCCTTGAAAGTACCCAGTGTTGTATGGCTGGTAGCATCTGGTGGGAGCAGGTTGTACCAGGATAATGCTCTGTATGTAAAGGAGCATTGACCTTGGGTGGCGCGGCAGTGTGACACTGTGAAATTAGGATACTCAGAGCTCCTGGTTAGCTGGGGGACGCCCCGGGTACCAGTAATGACTGAACCCTTGAGGGGAGGAGATTTAAGGTGATCTTTTTAGCTAGCATACAGGTCTGGTACTTAGGAACATAGAAACATAGAAGTTGGCAGCAGATAAGTACCGCAAGGCCCATCCAGTCTGCCCATTTCTTTGTCTATCTTATGAATGTGCCATAGGCCTTTGCTCTGTCAATGGCCTATCTATTCATACTCATCTGTATTGCTCCCTTATGCCTATCCCATGCCTGTTTGAAGCCCTGCACTGTATTCATATCCACCACTTCCTGAGGTAGGCCGTTCCATGCATCCACCACCCTTTCTGTGAAAAAGAACTTCCTCACATTACCCCTTAATTGGTCTCCCTCAAATCTCATGCTGTGTCCTTTTGTCCTGCTATTTTTCTTATATTGAAACATGTTAGACTCTTTCACCTTGTTAATGCCCTTAAGGTGTTTGAATGTTTCAATCATATCACCTCTCTCCCTCCTTTGCTTTAGGGTATACATATTGAGTTCAGTTAATCTGTCCTCATATGTTTTCTGATGCAGTCCCTGCACCATTTTGGTTGCCCTTCTCTGGACTGCCTCAATTTGGTTAATGTCCTTGTGAAGGTGTGGCCTCCAGTACTGCACGAAGTACTAGAGATGGGGCCTAACCAGTGTCTTGTAAAGAGGGGATTATTACCTCCCTCTTCCGACTTGTGATACCCCTACTAATACACCCCAACATCCCTCTAGCCTTACCTACTGCTTTAGAGGTCTGCTTGGATGATTTCAGGTCGTCGGTGATGATGACGCCCAAGTCTCTTTCTTCCCTTGCGACTGCCAGCAACTCCCCTCCCAGCCTGTAGGTGGCTTTGGGGTTTCTCTTCCTTATGTGCCTGATCTTGCACTTCCCTGCATTAAACCCCAGCTGCCACTCTTCCGACCATTCTGCTAGCTTATCCAGATCTCTTCTTATTCTGCCCACACCATCTGGCTCATCTACTATGTTGCAGATCTTGGTGTCATCTGCAGACAGACAAACTTTACCCTCCAGTCCATCTGCAATGTCACTGATGAAGACATTGAAGAGGACTGGCCCCAGGACTGATCCCTGAGGTACCCCACTTGTGACTTGCATCTCTTCTGACTGTATACCGTTTACCACCACTCTCTGTTTTCTGCCCGTCAACCAGTTTGCCACCCAGTTGACCAACGTCTGACCCACCCCGAGCCTACCCAGTTTATTAATCAATCTTCTGTGTGGAACAGCATCAAAAGCTTTGCTGAAGTCAAGGTAGGCAACATCAACTGCTCCCCCCTGGTCCACCACTCTGGTTACCCAGTCAAAGAAATCTGTGAGATTAGTTTGACAGGACCTTCCTTTTTGTAAACCCATGCTGTCTTGGATCCTGTGCTCCTATGGATTCCAGATGTTGCACTATCCTTTCCCTAAGGAGTGTCTCCATAATCTTGCCCACTACTGAGGTAAGACTGACTGGTCTGTAGTTCCCTGCCTCCTCCCTGCTACCACTCTTGTGGAGCGGGATCACATGAGCCCTTTTCCAGTCTTCTGGGACCTCTCCTGTGCTCAGAGAGTCACTAAACAGTTCTGATAATGGCTCTGCTATTTCCACCCTTAGCTCCTTTAGTACCCTGGGGTGCATGCCATCAGGTCCCTTTGCCTTGTCCACCCTGAGCTTATCGAGCTCTCATAGGACCCTTTCTTTTGTGAAGGGACTAGTGCACCCCCCCCCGTGTCCATGGTGCAGAGCTGTGGGCCCTGCCCTACCTTCTCTTTGGTAAATATTGAGCAGAAGTATTTATTTAGAATAGATGCTTTTACATGGTCCTCCTCCTCACATGCCCCCTTACCCCCTTTGATCTTAGCAATACCCCCTCTGGATTTTCTCTTTCACTAATGTATCTATAGAAAGTCCTGTCACCTTCTTTTACGGTTCGTGCCCCTCTGGATTTTCTCTTTCACTAATGTATCTATAGAAAGTCCTGTCACCTTCTTTTACGGTTCGTGCTAGTGTTTACTCAGTTTGGGCCTTTGTCTGCCGTACTGCCTTCCCTGCTTCCCTTAGGGAAGTTTGGTATGCCTTCCTATCTTCATCCTGCTGCGTTCCCTTATATTTCCTGAAGGCCAGCCTTTTGGCTCTGACATTTTCTGCTACTGTGTTTGAGAACCAAAGTGGTTTCCTTCTTCTTTTGCAACTTCCTTTTCTCACTAACACAATGGGATGTTGCTTCAAGTATTGCATCTTTAATGCTTGCCCACTTTGCCTGTACCCCCTCACCTGTATTTCTTTTTGCCAGGGCTAGCTTAACTCTGTTAACCATCTTATCAAAGTCAGCTCCTCTGAAGTCCCATATGTTTGCCTTGGAATGGGTTGATTTTGTTCTAGTGGCCAAATTGAACCATACCATGTGATGGTCACTGGCCCCCAGGTGACCTTCTACCTGGAGATCTGTGATCCTTTCCCTGTTAGTCAGTACTAGATCTAGGATAGCCCTGTCTTTAGTGGCTTGAGTACTTGAGTCTGTTGGAGAGCTGGAGCCAGTTAGCTTGCTTGTAGATGTCACAAGTATGTGATAGTCATGGAGCGGAGGTCTGAAGACGACATGCCTTGTTAAGGGCAGTGACCATCTGCTGAAGAGCGGAGTCCATGGCAGAGCCGTAAATCACTAGCCCATAGTCGATTATTGATATGACTGAGCTTTGAATGGCAATGCTTAGGGCTTCATTAGTGAGGCATCTATGTCTAAAGAGAAGACCTATGCTGGTGTTCACAATTTTGGCAATGCTCTCAGTATGCTCAGAGTAAGACAAGGAGCTATCAAGGGTAACTCCCAGATATTTAAACTGTTGAACTATTTGTGATAGCTAGACATTTGGTCTTATGTTTGTTATGGATGCCAAGAAACATCATTGTTTTAGTTTTTTTATAATTATGAGTTTTTGGGATTTAAACCAGATTTCCATTTGTGTAAAGCTTGTTTGCAGTTGCAGTTGTAGGAGGGAGGGGTCAAGGTGGGAGGTGAAGATAACTGCATCGTCTGCGTAAAGGAGGAGTCTGTTAGGGCATGAAGCACAGAGATTAAGAAAAATACTGAAAAACAAGGGACCCAATATGGACTCTTGGGGACTCCAGGGCGAATCAGAAGGGAAGGTGAGAGGGCCTCACCAACTCTGACCTGCTGGGTACGATCGCTAAGGTAGCTTTGAAACCAACATACAGCGTCATCTGAGAGACCAAGGCCGGATAATTGATCAAGTAGTAGGGGGTGATGGACTGTGTCAAATGCCTTTGTCAAATTGATGTAGGCGGCACCGACCAGATATCCCTGATCAAGAGCGTTTTGGATAAAGGTGGTGAATTCAAGAAGGGCTGTAGTGGTGCTATGTCCTTTCCGAAAACCATGCTGCTTCTGACACTGTAGGTTGTGGTTCGCCAGGTAGTCTGTAAGTTGGTCAGCAACTATTCTCTGCAGGGCTTTCGAGAGAGGAGGACGAATGGAGATGGGTCAGTAGTTAGAGGTTAGGGTTTTATCCCCACTTTTGTGAATAGGAGTTACTTTAGCTGCTTTCCATTTTGGGGGGAACTGAGAAAGCATTAGTGATCTGTTGAGAATTTTGGTGAGTGGGGTTAGGACTTCATTAATGGTGAGGGCAAGGAGTTTCAGTTCAAGGGAGTCGCCACTGAATCTGGACTTCCCAAGCACTTTTAGCAGTTGTTTTTTGGCAAGGGTCTCCGAGATGGTTTTAAAGTAGAATGGTGGATGATCCTGGGATCTTCCTGTTTTGTCAAAACCTGGAGAGTCCGTTGGATGGTCAAAAAAAGTTGGAGGAAGCACATGACTAAGGTCCGTAAAAGTTGTGTTAAAAACATTAGCCATGGTGATGTGGTCCAGGGTCGGGCTGCCATTTCGTTGAGCATCGAGGGTGGCACCTTGGGGACATGCCCTGTAACTTCAGAGAGATTGGACCAAAACTTATTTCCATCTTTCCAAGTGTTAGCAAGTGCGCTCCTGTAGTATCTTGCCTTTTCTGTTCGAGTTGCTCTAGTACAGGCATTTCTTGCTGTTTTGTATGCCTTGATGTCAGCCTAGGTTCCAGTCAGGTTGGCCTGTTGCCAAAGATGATTCCTGGACCTAAGCTGCTCCAGTAGATTGGCGTTAATCCAAGGGTTGTTGAGGCCTTTAATCTTATATTTTTTGAATGAGGCATGTACATCACAGGCGCTGTTAAAGCTGTGGATAAAGTATTCAAGAGCAGTGTCTACGTTGGGTGTGGTGTCGATCGGTGACCAATCATGGTCTCATAGGAGGGTATTTAGAGGCCCGAAATGACCAGACATAAGTCTTCTGCTGTTG
Organism: Neoceratodus forsteri; assembly: GCA_016271365.2. Classification (NCBI taxonomy): domain Eukaryota; kingdom Metazoa; phylum Chordata; order Ceratodontiformes; family Ceratodontidae; genus Neoceratodus; species Neoceratodus forsteri. Next base: position 185,888,734 of record CM028134.1, read on the forward strand.
ATGGTTTTGGGAGGAAGCTTGGTGCATTTGTTCGACCAGTAGCAGAGGATTGGGGAGTGTTCGCTTAGGCTGTCGGAGAGAACTACAGTTTTTGTGATGTGATCGGGGCAGTTCGTGAGGACCCAGTCCAGAAGGGTGGTAGTACCTGTTCTGTAGTTCACCCTTGTGGGTGATGGAACCATTTGCGAGAAGTTTGCTTCAGTTAGTGCATCCTTATATTTGTTCGCACAGAGGGAGGACCAGTTACATTGAAGTCCCCAGGAAGGATTGTTTCTGCATTTTGATTGACTGTGTGTATGAAGTCAAAAGTATGGGGTTAAGTCTTTGGTTAGTTAGCTTGGGGGGAATATAGACTCCAAGCAGTATCTTCACCGCAAGCACCTGGATGTCATTGTTGGGGAGAGGCATACTGCAGGCATGACCCTTTAGTGATTCTTTTATGTAAATGGCACAGCCCCTGCCTCTCTTGGACAGCCTGTCTTACCTGAAGACAGTATACCCCGGGATTGATATTGCTGAGTTAGGGATCTTTGGTGAAAGCCAGGTATCAATTACTGATAGAATGTCAGGGTTGTGATATGCTGACCAGGCTGTGAGGGATTCGAGTTTATTGAGGAGACTACAAATATTGATACTTGCCAGGGAGAGCATCCCTGCCCTGACTTGTTCTCTGGCATAAACTGGAGGGGATGGGCCAGGGTTTGGATGTACGTTTCCAGACATAAGTAGTATAAGCAGTATTAGGCGTTTTATGATGCCTAAGGTGTAGTTCCTGTGATGTATTGATATGCTGGAATTAGTGAGTCCTTTTCCAGAGAGATGATGTATCTGGCAGAAACCAGTTAGCACCAGAGATGTACTGAGGAGCATTGACACTTGTGTTTTAGGTAATAGGACCATCCAGAAATGAAATGGCCTGGGGCTTAATTGAAGATCATGTGGCTGAAGGTAGTTGTACGTTGTGGACCATTGTGTGGTAAGTGGGAGATCGGAGAAGAGTGCAGAGGATGGTGGGGGTGATGAGATACCTAATAGCCCAGAGTAAGTGACAAGAGAGGCAAGGGTGAGTGAGGTAGAAATGAGATAGGAGTTCCACATTTTTGAGATTTAGGCAGTTCCGGCTATGGGGGAATTGGGCTGCTGATGTGTAACTTACAGAAGTAGTGGGTGAGAGAGGGGGGCGGTGAAGGAGAGAGAGGGAGGGAGCTGAGAGCCAACAGGAGTGGATGAGAGGATAAGAAGGTGGAGCCTGTGGGGATTTAATAGAGGTCAGGGCTGGAGTGGGTGGGACAAATAATCCCCAGAACAGCAGCAGCAGAAAAAGAAAATTGGCTTCCAGCGGTGAACAAGGGCTTGGAGCAGACGCTGGCTCGAGTGGAACACCAATCCCAAGTCTCGAGCTAACCAGGCAGCCAGTCAAGGTTCAGGTTTTCTGAGTGCCAAGGTTTAAGTTTTAAAAGTGGCGTAAAGCGATGTTCCATACCTTCAGCGGTCTTGTGGTGGGAGGCGGCTGATTAGGTGGCCGCACCGCGGCCGAGGATGCCCAGTACCGGGCCGGCTTGCCGGATCTGTGGGGAAGAGAAGGCAGATACAGAAAGGTTAAGAGGGTAGGTAGGGGCAGGGTAAAGTTGCAAGTAGTTAAGTTTAACAAGGAGGCAGGGGTGGGGGTGTCTGCAGTAGGAGCAGGAAGGACAAAGCACTAGGATTGGTGGCGATGGAAGAAACAAAGGCTTAAACGATGGGCAGGGTTAGTAAGGATAAGCTGGAGAAAACTGAGTGCAGAGGCTGCGCGGAAAGAAAAGAAATATGTTGACACCAAGCAACCTCTCTGCGGGGAGTGGGGACGAGATGCAGCCAGAAGGTAAAGTTGCAGAAATAAGGAGGTTACAGCAGGCAGAGTTACAGTTTTTCTAAGAATAAGACACAGTTGGCAAATATACTCTACAAAACTTATGCAGATTACTAACAACAATAAAAAGCACACTGTTTGCATATATGCTCAGCCGAACTGCAGCACATTGCTAATAAATTAAAGGTATACAGTTTGTATATATACTCTGCTGGGCTTCAGCAGAGTGCTAGCAATTAAAAGCACAGACTTAGCCGACTTAAGCAGCTTGTTTACCAATTAAAGGCATTAAATAGAGTCACATTGGCAACATTGATAAATTTAAAAATAATCCCCAGAACAACAGCAGCAGAAAAAGAAAATTAGCTTCCAGCAGTGAACAAGGGCTTGGAGCAGACGCTGGCTCGAGTGGAACACCAATCCCGAGTCTCGAGCTAACCAAGCAGCCAATCAAGGTTCAGGTGTTCTGAGCGCCAATGTTTAAGTTTCAAAAGTGGGCAAAGCGATGTTCCGTACCTGCAGCGGTCTTGTGGTGGGAGGTGGTTGATTAGGTGGCTGCACCACTGCCAAGGATGCCCATTCACGGGACAGCTCGCCGGATCTGCAGCAGTCTTGTGGTGGGAGGTGACTGATTAGGTGGCCGCACCGCGGCTGAGGATGCCCAGTCATTGGCTGGCTCGCCAGATCTGCAGCGTTCTTGTTGTGGGAGGCGGCTGATAAGGTGGCTGCACCACAGCCGAGGATGCCTAGTCACGGGCTGGCTCGCCGGATCTGTAGTGGTCCTGTGGTGGGAGGCAGCTGTTTAGGTGGCCGCACTGCAGTCGAGGATGCCCAATCTCGGGCCGGCTCGCCGGATCTGCAGCGGTCTTGTGGTGGGAGGTGGCTGATTAGGTGGCCACACCACAGCCACGGATGCCCAGTCATGGGCCGTCTTTCTCTCTCTCTCTATATATATATATACATATATTCTTTGCAAAAAGTTAGTTAATGCATCAGTTAGGTTGTCAGTGCTTGGAAATTCCCGTTAGGGTTACCACCCCCACCTCACCCAACGAGCATCCGGGTGTGCATTGGGTTGGTTGGCTACTCTCACCCCATTCCATGTGTAAAGGAGCTGTGGTGGTGCTGTATAGGGGGAGTGTGAGTTGGGACGCACCATTCAACGCACACCCCATGCCTGTGGTGTGTGGGGTGGTGGGTGGTAACCCTAATGTGGAATTTCCACACTTTGTCGGTGTGGAAACAACCCTAACTGATGTATTAATGAACTTTTGCAAAGAATTTCCATTTTTTTTTTTAAAGTGTAATGTAAGTAGTAATGGAATGTGTTGGTGGGAGCTGCCCCACCAAAGCTGCCCATCTGTGCATAACGGTATGTGTGTTTGGAGCGGGGCCCGCCCACTCAACACAAACCTATGGAGCATACCACAGCCCTGTAAGGCAAGGAACCATGGGAGGTGGAAAAAAAAATCCAAGTGTGGCAATAAAGGTGAGAGTGACTAGTTCCCACAACATAAAGTCGATCGAAGCTGTATCTTGCATTGTTTCTGAGATATGGGCACCGAAACGCAATGTGAGTGCTACGTGTGAGAGTGTAATTCTGGGCTACAACCATGAAAATGGGCAATTGAAACAGTAAATCACAAATATCTCAGGAACCATACATGCTAGAAAAAAAATTCAAATTTGTGGGGTTTCGTGTCTTTGTGAGCTAGTTCTATGCAGGGGGAGTAAAAAATGTTGCAACAAAAGTCCGTATCTCGAACTGCTTAGATAATGGCCCCGGAAGACACGATGGGCGTTACAATGTTATCCTATGGGAACATTTCAGAACTTCGCAATGTTGTAACTATGGCCGTGTTCAATGGTTCCATACCAAACCACCCAAAGGCACACCTGTAGGACCAGGGCTTTGCACCCCGAAAAGGTCAGGCCAATACCGCAATGCACGTTGACACAATGAAGGGATAAATAAAAACAGCCGCTACAATGTTATCCTATGGGGAAATTTCCACACTGTGGAATGCTGTAGGTCTGGGTCTGTTTAATTTTTCCGCTCCAAACCAGTGAAAGGTACATCCGTGGCACTAGGGCTTCTTTCCCTGAAAATTTCAGGCCAGTAGCACAATCCACCTTGCCACAGTCAAGTGACAAAAAAAGCAAAAGATAGCAAAAATCTCCTATCTTCATAATGGGGATATGATCGCGATAAAAAAAAAAATGTGATCCCGATCATTTTTAAAGTTGTTGCGATTGTTTTTGCAGCACAAAAAATGTTGTTTTGGTCAAAAAAAATAAACATTCAAAAACATGTTTCTAGGCTAGCTAGCCACAAACTGATGCCATAGGCATGTTCCTCGGGGCCCGTTTAGATAAACCAAATGATTCCTGTGTTCAGAAGTGCAGTATTTATTGAGTTAGAATGTTTTTCTCTCCCTTGCTAACTGAAAACAAGATGGTGGCAGCTCGACAACATTTTTGGCAAGCGTGATCAAAAAATGTGATCACGTTTGTTTTTGCAGTGTACATATAAATTTTCCTATAGGCTATAATGGGACAGTAAAAATGCTATAACTTTTGAACGAAACAAGATTTTTTCATGAAATCTTCAAAAGGCACCACTGCTAGCCAGGACCCATGCAGATAACCCAATTCGAACCCACTCAAATGCATTCTTCAGTGCATTATGGGTGAACAAAGAAAACACAACGTTGGCGATTTTTCACTTTTTGAGCACGCTATGATTCCAGAACCGTACCTCTGATCGACAATAAAATTTCCAGATCTGGAGATCAATGATTAATCTTTCTACATTCCAAATTTCAGGCAAATCGGACAGACGGTTCAAAAGTTATTGAAGTCCAACATTTGAGGTTTAACGGAGAAATGGCTACACAACCCTAACTATAGTGCACTATATATTATAGGGGTGTGACCGCACCCCTATAGTTAGGGTTGAGTAGCATGTTTAATGCTAAACTTCAAATTTTGTACTTTAATAACTTTGCAACTGCCGGCCTGGTGGCGCTGAGGGCTGAGGCGCTGGTTGCCTTACCTCGCGGTACGCTGGTGGCCCATGTTCGGGAATGAGCACAGGTCGCCAGGGGTTGGCAGGTGAGGAGAGGGATTGAGCGTCCAAGGGACTTCTCTCCCTCTCTAGGGCGGGGGGATCTCAGTGGTCGGTGCGTTTCTGACCCCTGGCGGTGGCTGGGGGCAGAGCACCGATGCTGTAAGAAGGGACTGAGTGGGGCAGGCGTCGGGACGAGCGCATACAGACACGTACATGCTCCCTAAACTGGCATCATTGCATGACCCATTCATGAGGAGGAAACAAGAAAATGGTCCTGGTCATGCTAGATGAGGCAGCCATGCGCCGCAGGCCCTGACCCCGAATGGTAATCCCCAAATTGGATCCTGGTAGAGGTGAGTTGAGCTTGGGGGGGCTCCTCGCCGCCCCGCCATGGGGGGGGTAATCCGTGGGAAAGAGTTGCTGCTGCCTGATGTTGGGGTACGGGGCTAGATGGGTGGCTGGGATGGTTGCCAACCTGGGACCCGGGAAGAAATGTAATATCTAAAAATAAATAAATAAATAAATAAATTATAACAGACCAAATCTCTTGATAAAATCAGAACGGCCTGGGAAAGGGACCTGGGGACTGAGCTGTCTGTTTCCTACTGGCAGACTCATGTGAAAAATATGTATGGGGAGTCAGCTCAGGCAATTGGAAGGACTTTTCCTGGAAGCTCACAGTTAGGTACTTCAGAGCCCCTGTGGTAGTCCAGAAGTACATGCCTCAGGCAGGAGCAGAATGTTGGAGGCAATGTGGATACTCTCCTGCAACCTTGAGACATGTTTTTTGGTCTTGTACGGCTCTACAGCCTTTTTTCTTTCAACTTAGTGAGTCTCTCCATCAGCTAATATCTTCTGACCTAATTTTGGACTCTCATTTATTCCTTTTTGGTGTATACCCCCAGGAGTCCATTGAGATTCCCTCTAAAAATTTTTGAATCTGGCTCTTCTAGCTGCCAAAAAAGCTATCACCAAGAGGTGGAGTGTTCGTTCTCCTCCTACACTTGAATTATGGCAGCAAATAATGATAGACCTATATAAGATGGAGCGGCTCACTGCCATACTTAATAAGAAACAGAAGGCCTTTGAAAATGAATGGAGAAAGTGGGTTATATACATAATGCCCTTACGTATATATTTTGTTCCATAATGAAAATTTTAAGTCTCCTTTCTTGCCAATGTTGCATTGAACTAAATGGATTTTGCTCTTACCCTCCGTTTAAGTAGTACTGTATGAATTATTTGCCTACTCATAATAACTGTGCACATTACATGTATTATTTTTTCTCTTGTTCTCTGTTATTTATTAATTTATTAATGTTTTAAAGTTTTTCTTGCAAAAACTAAATAAAGATTGAAAGTTTAAAAAAAATAAATAAATTATAACTTTGCAACCAGTCAATGGATTTGCACAAAATTTGGTATGCGCTGTCCAGTGGGGTAGAAGATCTCTTGACGTGGCAAGTTTCGCTCTTGTGAGATGTATGTATTCTGAGATCTGGATAGTGCAAAAACCTTGAAAGTCGCCATTTTTTGCAGCTTTTTCCTCGTCGCCTTGCATCCAGATGGTGTGGAGTTTTGGTGTGATTTTTTTTTTTTATGGTACAAACAGCTTGGTTAACAGAACTGTCATGCGTTTATTTAATTAAATTTTCAAGTTCCCATTGTTTTCAATAGGAAGATCACTTCCCAGGATAGAGGGAGGAAGTTCGACAAAGGATTTGGCCTCACGAAAAAGGATCCTTTTTTGTGAGGGGCCAGTCCTTTTTCGCCACAAAAAATTCATTTTTTGTGAGTCGCCATCTTGTTTTTTTTCCCCCACTAACTAAAAAGTGTGGAAAATACATAAAAATGTTGTCAGTTTTAAAATCGAGCACCAGAACATAGCTAAAAGGGCCCCATTTAGCTAGATTCTGATATTTGTTTTTCACAATTAGGGCCAGAAATACTTTTTATGGGTACCCAAAATCCCCGGTGCCCAGCTTAGCGAGAGGAGTGCTTCCCCCGTGTTCTCTGTGAGAGAACAGCGGATTTTCTTGACTTCTGCTGCTGCAGCTGAACTCTTGCTGCTGGCTGCAGTGTGAACCGTGAGCCCCCTTGGCCTGGTGTCTAGTGACACCCCTCACCCCCTTATCACTGTCCCCCTAAATCAATCAATCAGTCAAACTTTATTTAACCAGGCATCAACACCATTGAACATGCTCATTTTCAAAGTGGTCCTGGACAAAAAAAACAATACAATACATAGACACAATTGCAGAGACTCGGAAGCAACAACATAATACAGGTAAAGGTCGATATAGACCAAGTTAAGTTTAACATAGGGTCACACAGGTACAGTTTGTAATGAGGTCTCATAGGAGAGAGGAGATGATAAACCACGGCTAGCTCTACTAAATGGAGCCTAGTACCTTCATGAAGATATCATGAAGAGGAAGAAGGAACATTAGTGTGCTTGGAAGGAGGGAACGGATGCAAGGATGGCAGAAAAAAGCTAGAAGTGCTGGGTTTCCCGTGAGAGGGATGTGAGTTGAGTGACATTCTGTTACGTTAGAAATGTGGAAGAGCCAGAAGCTGAGGACTCAAGGACGCCTAAAGCAGCTTCAGGTTTCCCTCAGATATTCAGATATCAGAGCTTTGAAAGTGAATAGACTTGGGAGTGAGGAGAGCTTTAGTGAGCTTTGCATAGTGTTCCATAGAGATGGGAGTGAAAAGTTGATTGCGGACGTGCCATAGGTAGTATTTGCTCTGGGTATCTGGAAACAGAGTGTGGTATAACGTCTCAGGCCATAGAAACCATTGGCATGCTTGAAAAAACTTGAGATGTATGCGGGAAGTTTGTTAGAAAGTGCTCTAAAGAGCCAAAGGAGAGCATTTATTTTTCTTCTTGTTGAGAGTGAGGGCCATCCCGACTTTTGGTACAGATGGCAGTGGTGAGTGTGAAAAGGCAGGTTAAAGATGAATCTTAAGGCTCGGTACTACAGAGTGTCAAGTTTATTTAGTGCTGATAAGGGGCAGTGAATGTAGAGGAAGTCAGCATAATCGAGTATGGGTAGGAATGTGGATTGTACTAGTCTTTCTAGCTTCTACGGTAAGCAGGTGTTTAATACGGTAGAATAAGCCTAGCCGCTGTCTTAGCTTTTTCGAGACTTCGTTTAAATGGCACAGAAAGTTAAGCTTGTTGTCCAGCCAGAAGCCTAGATATTTGAAGGTATCAACTATTTCAAGGGGTTCGCCCAAAAGCGTTGGTATCTTAGGGATATGTGTACGTTCGGAGACTGCCTTTGGTGAGAGAATCATGGCTTTAGTGTTTTTGGCATCGAGTAGAGTTTATGTTTGATAAGGCTATGTTGAAGAGTGATAAAGTCATGTTGTAAGTCCTCATATGCCTCATAAATAAAACACATATATTCCCTGGTTTCTAGTGGCATCCCCCCAACCTCCGATCACCATCCCCATAATTTTTTGTGTATTCCTGGTGTCTAGTGGCACCCCCCACCCTCCAATCACCTTCCCCATAATTTTTATATTACTCTCTCTCTGGCATTTGACACTGTGGACCATGGTGTGCTATTGGAGTACCTGCGGCTTCTCTGTGGACTGTCAGGGACAGTCCTTGAATGGTTTCGATCCTTCCTCATGGGCAGGTGTCAGAGGGTGGTTACCGGAATTTGTTACTCTGACACCCTCCCCCTGTCCTATGGGGTGCCGCAGGGCTCCATTTTGGCACCCATGTTATTCGCAGTGTATATGCTGCCATTGGGAGATATCATTAGGCGATACGGTTTGAGTTTTCACTGCTATGCAGATGATACTCAACTGTATCTGTCCTTTCTACCCAGACAGGGTGATGCAGTCTCTGTGTTTGACAACTGTCTTGCCGCGATCAAGGACTGGATGAGTACCAGCTGGCTGAGACTGAATCTGGACAAGACCGAAGTGTTGGTTGTGGACCCGGGTCGTCTGGGGCTGGTCTGGGGGCTGGACAGGTGTTGGGCTTATGGCTTGAAGGCATCCAGCTCACTACCTCAGACCAGCTGCGTAACTTAGGCGTTATTTTTGATGACGGCTTGACCCTGAAATCTCAGGTGTCGGCAGTTGTCAAATGCGCCTTTTACCATCTGAGGAACATCTCCCGGGCGAAACACCTGGCTCCTCCGGATGACCTACCAACATTGGTGCATGCCTTCATCACTACCCGCCTTGACTACTGCAATGCCCTCTACCTAGGGCTTTCTGGGGTTGATATCCACCACTTGCAGCTAGTGCAGAACGCAGCGGCCAGGCTATTGACGGGAACATCTAGAAACAGCCATATAAGGCCTGTGCTGCGCGGACTGCACTGGCTGCCTGATCAGTGGCGGATCACCTCTAAGGTCGGTCTACTGACGTTTAAAGTCCTACACGAACAGGGAACCAGCTACCTGCAAGATCTCTTGACTCCCTACTGCCCCCTCCACCCTCTCCGATCCACCGAAGAGGGATTGCTAGAGATTCCCAGGGTACATCTTAAGACATCTGGTGCTCCTGCTTTTTCTTTTGCGGCCCCTACCCTGTGGAATTCTCGACCTTGTCGGTTGAGAGAATGCCTGACTGTCGAGAGATTCAAGTTGGATTTTAAGACATATTTATTTAATATGGCCTTCCCAGATGATTTTAATTAATTTATGCATCTGTAAATTTTATTCTTATTTACATGTTTTATTCTATTCTGTTTGTTAAAGCGCCATGGTTTTAGGGCTGGCAGTATAGCCTAGAGGTTAGAGGAACGAGGTGTGAACGAGCTTGATACATCCAGCAGACAAGACCTGAGTTTGATTCTCACAACCTCCACTTGCATACTTTGTGACTCTGAGCAAGTCACTTAACCGCCCAGTGCTCCCAGGTCACCCCTGAAAACAGGCACTTGTGCCTAGTGGACCTTACCTGGTTATCAAAAGACTAAAATAAAAAAGAAAAAGAAAGGTGCTATATAAATAAAGGTTTGCTTGCTTGCTTCTCTGGTGTTTAGTGGCACCCCCACCTTCCGATCGATGTCCCCATAATTTTTCTTGTATCCCTGGTGTCAAGTGGCACCCCCCACCCTCCACTGCAAAAAAAAAAAAAAAGCCTAAAATAAAGAAAATGGTCCTCAATGTTTTTTTTTTTTTTTGGTAAAACTTGTAAAAAAAAAAAAAAAAGTCCCTTGCTGATCAGCCCACCTCCCACTCAGCACCCACCACCCACCACCCCACACACCCTCAGGCACCTGAACAGGTGCAAGGGTCGAGATCCGCTCTCTGATCGAAGACACTTCTTGCTGCTGGAACCAGTGACTGCAATATGAGAAACTAAGGTAAATGCGGTTCAATGTATTTCAATGGGGGTTTCAGTTTTTATGCATAACTTTGCCATTTTTTTGAGATTTTGACCCTGAACAATAGGACTGTCATTACGCAACTCTCACCCGAAAGGTGATTTTGCAGTCGGTTGGTGAAATCACCTTTCAGGCAGGATTTGTGTAATGACAATCATATTGTTCATGAGGTGGAGTCATAAGAAGGCTATGTTGAAAATTTGGGGTCAAAATTATTAAAAGTGGCAATGTTATAACTATTCGTTACAATTTCTCTACACACGCTCGTAATTTTGGAAATTTTAAATATTTTGACCAGAGATTTTCAACATAACCTTCTTATCACCCCACCTAATGTATGTCGCAGCTGTCATTTTTCAAATCCTGGGCAAAATGTGTTTTCGCACCTGTGGTGCGGATATCCACCTCTCTCCTCCCCAGCATGGCCTGCGGTCCTCTCTGTGGACACCCTGCAGATGCCACCTAGTTAGGTGCCACACTCCTGCTTCGTGGCAGTCATGCTTCAGGGTCGCTAGGCCCACTGGGTAAGGGAAGAGGTAGGAAGACGACAGAGGGAGGAAGAGGGAGGGAGTGAACAAAGGCGAACCACGTGGCTGTGGGTAGGCCAGTCAGGCCTCGGGGTTCTATATTAATTACCCAGTGGGCCTAGCAACCCCGAAGCATGAGTGCCACGAAGCAGGAGTGTGGCACCTGACTAGGTGACGTCTGCAGGGCATCCACAGGGAGGACCACAGGCCATGCTGGAGCGGGGAGAGAAGGAGTCGGGAGTAGACACTCTAAAGGGGAGAGCTGGTTTGTTTGTAGCAGAGGGGGTTCAGAGCTGGATTAGTACTTGGAAGGGAGAACAGGGAGGATGGAGGGACCTAGGGATTGGGGTAGTAAGCAGGCAAGGGAGGGACATGGGATGGAGGGTTTGCTGGCAGACAAACGGGGAGGGAGGCGGATGGGTGGTAAGTTGTAATGGTTGAGGGGGGCCATCCTCTCTGGGGGTTGCATGGAGGGGAAGGGAATTTATGGTGTGTGGGCAGATGGGGCAACTTCGAGAGGAGCTTGGATGGTTGAGAAGGGAACTGAGTAGAAGGGGTGGGGTTGGGGGGTACACCAAGTGCCATGGAACCGGAGGAGGGCTTCCCCAGATGTCGCAGCAGGCAAATAAGGAGGTAATTGGGGAGAGAGGTCAATTGGAGCAGCCACTCTGGAGCAGCTGAGAACAGGGGCTAATGACTAGAGGGCAGTCAATCACCAGGGGAAGACGGCAGCGGGGCAGAGCAGGGACATAAGTCACAGGGAGTGGCAACTGGGGTAGTTCAGGAAATGGGGAAGGAGTATAGGAACAGGTTCTCAGTGTTGACTAGCCTGGGGGAGTGGGGAAGTCGCGGGAAGAGGGGGAGGTGGGTAGTAAAAGTGCAGGAAGACAGCAGAGAAGCAGAAGGCAAGATCAGTAGTCCAGACAGCAGCAGAGGAAGGAGGGGAGTGAAGGTAGGAGGCAGAGTAGCAGTTACTGGAGGGGGAGGGTGGGGCGGACAGAGAATGGTCAGGGGAGAGCAGCAGTTAGCCCAGGCAAGGAAGGTACAGGAGAGAGGGAGGGGTGCAAGGAAGGGGATGAGCATGGATCCTGGGAGACATGGGAAGCCAGTGGCAAGGAGGGTGTTAAGGTACAGGAAGGGGTAGCAGATACAGAAAGGGGGGGAGGAAGAGTAGATAGGGAATGGTAGGAGGGAGGATTCAGACAGACTGGGCAGCGGTGTGTGAGAGAGGAGATGAGGGGACAAAGGATAGGGGATAAGCAAGGTTCAAGGGAGGCATTGGGGTCCATAAGAATAGGAGTAGGGGAGGGGATCGAGTCGGGGGCAGAGGAATAGCATGCAGCAGGAGGGTGAATAGGATAAAGGAGGGAGGGTCATCATTCTGGGGGACTCAGTACTTAAGGGTGTAGAATTGGGGGGGGGGCAGCGGTGCCAGGAAAAGCAGCATTTGGGTAGAGTGCATGCCAGGCAAGATGGCAGGTAGAGTGGGTCAGTATATTAACAGGTGTGTGGAGAGGGTAGGGGAGAAACCACATAATGTGGTGCACCAGGGCAGAAATGACGTAGAGGGGAAAAGGGTAGAAGAGATGCAGGAAAGTTTCAGGGATGTGGGAGGACTATGCAGTAAAGAGGGAAGGTCGGTAGCATTCTCTGAAATTCTCCCAGTATTAAGAGTTAGTACAGCCAGGAAGCAGAGAATCATTGAGTTCAACAAATGACTGGGGGAATGGTGTGGGTCCGTGGGGTATGGATTGGTGGGGGGAGTGGGGCAAGAAATGGGAGAATAAGGACCTGTATGCACAGGATGGGTTGTATCTTAGCAAGGAAGGCAGGTCCTAAAGCAAAAGTTGGAGTTCATTCAGGCTAACTACAATTTAGACTAGTTTAAGCCCCCCCCCCCTTCCTGCCTAGGGGCATTTAAGATGGTAATGAAGATTGTGGGGACGGGGGAGCGCAATACAGCACAGGAAACACAGTCCAAAACTAGAGTCCACATACCTGGTCGGCCTGGCTTACCAGACCTGATGGAACCGGGGTGTCCTCGGATCTTCAGGGTGCAGAGATGGTACACAGGAAGGATGAAGAATGCTGACTCTTTACCTGCCTGGCCTTGCCAACTTCGCCCGTAGACCTTATAGACTGTTTTCACCAGGCAAGTTTCTCAGCATCTTCCTCAGTGGTTCCGTGGTTCTCCTGAGGCACATTCTGAGCACACTAGGAAGATGGCTGTGGAGGCAAACTTCTTTTAACAGCAAACAGTTCCTCCAAACACAAAAGGCAAACACAAAAGTTGCAGAAAACAGGGGACCCCATTTAATGAACAGTTAAACTGAACAGAAACCATCACTCCATGGAGCAGTAAAACGCAGGTTGCTCAGGACCGATTGGTCACATCAGAAGCTCATAATGTCACTTTGGACCATGTGGTCGCATTCAAAACTGATAGATAATCTGGACCAAGGGGTCCCACTGAACAGTCAAACAGTGCTCTGGACTGAGGGGTCACATTTGAACAAGAAATCCAGGCGACCACCCCAAAATCAGGGGCAGCCAGATGGTCCAAACACAGGCAGTAAACTCGAGGCCGAATAGGATCCTCAACAGCAAGTAGCATTAGGTATCTGTCTCCCATCTTCATACTTCTGTCTAGGAGAATGGACCTCCAGGGGATGGCCGTCCCGACTACAGCCCCCCTCACTATCTGCTCCTCCCTTCCTGGTACCCACAAGATGCACACCCTTGAGGGATGACTGCCCGACCCATAGCCACCCTCATCACATGCTTCTCACTTGTTGGACACAAAGCCCAGAACTAGCAATTCAGGCATCAGGGGCATGCCAGGACCCAAGGCTGCCCACTCCCCAGGCCCCCATCAAGGACCCCCCTCACCTCATGGTTCTTCAACAGCAGGTAGCAACTTTCTTCTGTCACTCTTCAGCAACTCTCTGCAGTTTAGCCCCAAAGCACGGGGGGCTCCACAGAAACAGCAGCCACCACCTTCTTTTGCCTCACTGCAGCACTAATACTTTTTTAAAAAAGCAAAAGAACAAACGTGGCCAAGTGGGCAAACACCCTGCTTCGACCTCCTTCTTTTCCTCCTCGCACTCCCTCTCAAATCTCCATCATTTCCCTCCTGCACTTCTTTTTATGCCCTCCATCCTACTTGGTGCCGAAAATCTATCGTCCAATCACGGACCGATCCCGAGGCGTTAAAATATACTATCTCCCCGAGTGTCCCGCGAGAGAGTTGTAGTCCCAATTCACTATTTACAAGTTGTGCCCCGTGGTGCCAGCCAGCACCAAAACTACTTGCTCTAAAAAGAGCAACTGCTCCTTTAAATTTTGCCCAGTCGGCGGCCACACATGCGCTTTGTGCGTGGGTCCACCATCTTTATTTACAGTTATTTCCCCCTTAAACGCTGTGGAGCAGTCCCGAGCCTGGCCGCCCTAAAACAGGGCCCAAGACCACCACCGCGGCCATGGAGGCACAGACACAACCCCGCCACTCAGCTGAGACAGTGGGGAAGAATGGTCGCAGCAGCAAGCCACACCAACCGGGGTCACCAAGTGCGACAATCACCTGGAGCCACAGAACAGCCAGTGCCACGGGGAGACCCAAGGCCACCACTTAGAGGTAAGCCCACTTTGGGGGGCTTGAACTAAAGAAGGGGGGCCAAGGGGTAGGCAGTCACCAGGAGAAGGGGTCCTCTGGACCTCCCCCATAGCTAGTCAGGAGCAGAAGCCAAATAGGAGTGGGGATGGGGGAAGGGGAATGGTGCTGCGGGGAGAGGATCACATTGGAGGGTGGTATCCTTGAATGCTAGGAGCCTGGGTAACAAGACAGTGGAATTGCAGGCAATGATGGTGGAAAGTGAGGTAGACATAGCTGCCATCACTGAGACATGGACAACCCAATACCATGACTGGGGCCTAGCTATCTCAGGATCCAAACTGTACCACAAGGACAAAGAAAAAGAGAAAGGGGGTGACCATCTATGCCAGGGAAGGGATAATGTGTAACAGGGAGGAAGGCAGAATGGAAGCCTTATGGGTGCAACTCCACAGCTCAAAGGGTAGAAAGGTTAGATTGAGGGTTGTATATAGGCCACCAACTCAAAAGAAGCAGATTGATAGGGAGCTTGGAGCACAGTTAAAGAGGCTTAGGGGCAAGGGTAACACTGGTGATTAGGGACTTTAACATGCCAGGGGTAGATTGGAACGTCATGGCTACCTCATGTGCCAGGGAGAAGATCCTCCTAGGGGCCTTCCAGGATGGCTTCCTTTTTTTAAAACTTTATTTTTAGTTCAAGTTTTAACAGGTATAGGATCACTTTGCAATCATACAGGAATATATTGATCTGTGTAAGTCAAGACAATGAGCATCAATAAGGAAAGCAACCCCCCATACGGGGAGATAAATCTATATATAATGTAAGGATGAGTATTAATACAAATGAGTAAATAATTGATATTCACCTTGCTAGTATATGACAATAGCTCTTTAAGTCCTTTCCTGCTTTAAAGTAAACCTACAAAAACAGGTACTCTGAACCAAATTATGCATTGTGATTATGCTTTCTGGGATACATAATTAGGTAGATACACACTTAAATAAGTGAACGAGGGGGGGCCGGCACAGGGGGGAGACTGCTTCCGGGGGAATGATGTCAGATGGAGACCCCTTCCTTTTCATTAACAAGGGATCCCGTAAAGGAGAAACTGTTCTTGGGACTGGCTAGGCCCCACCAAACAAACCCCCTCATAGTTCTCTGTCTAAACCCTCATTCTAAGGTATCTGGTCTGATCTGAACTGATCTATCGAGAAGAACCAAGGACTCCACCTGTTCATCAGCTCGGGAACCTTATTATGAATCCTGCCAGTCATATGTTCAAGTTTATATATGTCATATACTGTATTTTCCCAAGCTGAAATGGAGGGGGGCTCCCGGTGAAACCAGAGCCTAGTTATACACTTTTTGGCCACTCCTAATAGGATATTAAGAAGATATACCTGGTGTGGGTTTCTAAAAGAATGGGGATAGTGGAGCAGTAGCCCCATTGCCGGGGATAACTCGATCAATGCCGGGAAAAGGTGTATTATTCTATCACCTATAGTTACCCAATATGTAGTTAAAACTGGGCAAGACCACAGAATGTGTGTGTGAGTAGCGACCTCACATCTGCAGTTCCTCCAACAAGAGGAATCACCACCTGTCAGGAACTTGACAGTGATCTGTGGAGTACGGAAATATCTGGAGACCACTTTCCAGGAATATTCTCTCCATGTGTAAGAAATGGAGGTTTTATGCTGTCTCCTCCATATCCGGAGCCAGTCCTTCTGGGACAAGCCAATCTGGAGTTTCCCCTAAAACCAAGCAGGAGAGCAAGTATGGGATCTGCCTTGGGCTTCTCAAGCCTAACGCTCAACCCATTCTCATAAAGTCTACACATCTGACCTTATTTACAGATGGAATAAAGTGAGAGTAAGACTTGAGAAACCCAAGGCACACCCCACACCTGCTCTCCTGCCTGGTGTGGGGGTGAAATGGGGTGTTAGGGTTTGAAACCCTAATACCTTTTTTCCCAACTTTTGTCGCTTTGACCCTAACTGGAGCATTCACAAAGTTTTTTGCAACATATATAGTGTGTGTGTGTGTGTGTGTTAGTACAAGTAGTAGCTGCTGTATGTATATCCCTGGACTACTAACATCCACTACTATTTGAAACGCTTTGGGATACATTCTCTTTGGAAGGCACTTTATAAAACCCTGTACTTTTCTATTCTAATTACGCCAGTCAATCTCCTTCTGTTCTGTTTTTGTTTAAAATGGCTTCACCAGAGTTGTGCTGAGCTGAAAAAACACTCTGTTCCAGCTGTGTCTCCGGGGTATAAGAAGCACAGTAAGCACGATGTAATTACTGGTTAGGCTTCATATCAATCTAAACCAAATGTGCCGATTTCTCCATTGTACACAGATATGCCATTACGCTATGGTGGGGAGCTGTCGTAAACATGGGTCCAATTCAGTGTAATTCTAACAGCAAAAATTGGGGTAATATTACTACCACTCTCTCCAATGGGACGGAGTCTGCTGTGGCCACTGAGAGACAAGTCAGTACCCCGATGGACTCTGCTCGTGAACTGCCAATCTGCCAGGGCAGAGAAGAGGTACCATAGAACTGGCACATTAGTTATAAAAAATAAACATGGTAGCAGTGTTCAGACTCATTTGTTTTACACACTCTATTGGCAGTTTTGGAATTACACGGGGGACTTGCCAGGGTTAGGCCCTCCAGCTCTAAGGTGAGCCCAGTAGCTCACACATCGCTACCATCAACTTATAATGGGAAGGGTGGGGGGCTCATTTTAAAGCTAGCACCCTTATGGGCCTCCTAGCTCACAAAGTGTAATTCCTAGATCAACGATCGTTCTTAGGTTGCTGTATAAACCATCATATTTGGCATCACACACCTGGGGTGCGTAAAAAAAAAAATTGTTACACACTGCTACCCTTGTAGTATTCTATGCATTCTCCAATAAACAAGCGTTCAGCTCAGCATGTGTTTCCTGTTATATATTGTGAATAAAAAACTACCCCGGTGGCCCATGTGCAGGCAACTAGAGTTTAGGAGCGGACTTGGGTTGCTGTGTTGGGAGTCAGGCCAGACTGTGTTAGCCGCCTTGGGGCAGTGTACCTTGACCAGGGAGGGTTGATGGTGAGCTCTGTTGCCACAGTGACCCCCTGTGGCTGGGCTAGGGAGCTTGCTCCTACCATGGGGGCATGCTGTATATACGCAAGGCAATCAAGAAGGCTGTGCTGAAGCCTGGAAAGGAGCAAAAACAGAGATAAAAACTCACTTCTGTCTGTGTGACAGCCTGGGCCCCAGAACTCCTCAGGTTCATCCTAGTGCCTGCCACCACAAGATTCTAGTCCACAAAGTAGAATGCTTCTGGGAAGGGGATGGTCCTTCCCTGGAGTCCCTGCCACAGAGGGGAAGCTGTAATCGAAGTCATCTGGGGGAGGCACTGGCCCACAGATGTTCCAGAGTGTCAAGGCCTGATCAGGGTATATGCCTTAGGGCATGCACGACTGGTGAGAAAAAGAAGTTCTATGCAAAGAAAAAAAAAAAGAACATTGTGATTAAATAATACATATGATATCTAAAATAATGATAACAGATAGCACTGATATGGAAAACAGTATAAAAAGATGTCCCACTTAGCTTATGCTATTATGAACTCAAGATTTTATTCTAAACCATCCTCTTAGCCCCTAAAACAAACCGTGTAGCATTAATTGTACAAATATACCTATATTTGAGCTGTCTCTTCTCTAGCATTGTCTTCTGTATTGTCACGGACGGATTAGAAACTCATACACTGTAAGTATCATAGAATGTTTTACCTGCATGTACTGATGCCTGTACCATTTTAAAGGAAAATTAATAAAAACTAAAGTAAAAAAACCAAAAGAGATGTCCAGCATTTTACTTTGTGCTCTCAAAGCCTTGGTCACAACATTGTATGCACTCAGTTGCTGCTAGAAAATGCGTCTGTGGCAAAAAGTGGTGCATAACTCTGTTCCGTTCAGTTTGCATAATAAGTTACGATTAAATATCTTGCAAACCTTTTTAAAATTAGAGCTGCACTGTCTATGCCATATATACAGCATATAGTTTACTGTGTATGTAAAAGAAATCTAAATTAGGAAGATATAACAGCTGCCGAAAAAGAAATCCGCCTATTATCATTCTGGATGAGGGTTTATGCTTTGAAATACCATTAATTATGTTTTGACACACAGACTGTCGGTCTCCTATTGTTGCAGTGAAAGGATATAATTAATTTTATGCTAAGTGAGGAATCCCATCAGGATTGATTCTTGTCTGCAGATGCAGACAGATAACAATACATAGGTTCTGATTTACTGAGTGTCTGTGCTTGGGGCAGCGATGAAAGAGTCATCAAAAATAAAAGGCTGGAAATCATCCAGGATCGAGTCTGATCAGCTCAACCTTTTGCTTAACAGTAATACACAAATACCTGAGTGTGCTTGTGCCTCAAGCAGTATAGACTTCCTTTTATAAGTCCTCATGAACAGTCGTAAATATTACATACAGGGTACAGTCAATGTTCATACACTCCTCTTTTTTATATCCGTATGAGCTGAATGGCCTTCGTTCTCTCGCAGCTTGGGGCTTAGGCTTTTTCAAAATAATTATCAAGATCTCCGAAGTTTATAATTGCTCTTGGGTTAGAGCTAAAAGTCAGTCGTTGTAGTCCCATATTTCAGGCAATGTCTCTGGAATTTTCATCCCTGCACTTACATATTCTGTGCCCAAGTTGGTAATGATTAGTAATTGCTTCTTTCAGGTCATATTACCTGTAGTACCCATCCTGCACAAACAAAGAATGTTGCAAGTGTTTCAGTGTACCACCTATAGCCAATTTATTTTTATTCAAGAAAGTAATAAAGGCTAAACATGCCCAGTAAAACCATAATTCTGTATGTCTGATGTGGTTTTTGGATCTAGAAACATGCCGACAGAAGGAGGCCTTATGGCTGTAGAGTCTGCTCTGTGTGGCTGCACATGTCCTTTGAGAATCACGTCCAAGCACTGTTTGATGTGCAGAGCGCTCCAGGTTCGTTTATGTATTAAGCTATTCTGGCTTATTTGAGGTTGCAAGTTGGAATCGCATCGGGAGCCTTTAATTTTTTCTGAAAAGTAAAAGAATGGAAGCCATTTTGCAATTAATGTGTCCTTCTGTAATCTGAGTCACGCAGTAATATATTCCATTTGCTAGATTTATTTTACATTTAGATCTGTCAACCAGATGCCAGTTATATTTTTCTCACTTCAGCAATAAAAATATTGTGTAGATATATGGCTGGCAGTATAGTCTGGAGGTTATAGTAACGAGCTATGAAGGAGCTTGGTACATCCATCGGACCAGGATTTGAGTTCCACAACATCCGCTTGCATACTGTGTGACCCTGAAGCAAGTCACTCAACCTCCCCACCTCTGTAAATAGGCCTTGTGCCTAGTGGGCCTTACCCAATTAACAAAGAATGAAATAAAATATGTAAGCTCTTCTTTAAATATAGGTTTTCTCGAGCCAAATAAGCAGTACCCGTAACAGCTTGTCCATTAAAAAGAGTAACCCTTGATCTTTCTCCTATTACAGTAGTCATCTAGCCTTCTCTTGAATAGTTCCATACTTTCACTGCCCGCCACCTGTGTTGGTAGTGAGTTCCAAAGGCTGATCACCCTTTGACTAAACCATGATGCCCTCTTCCTGGTATGGCATGTTTCTCACTTTAACTGTAAGATGTACACTCTGGTATTACCGGTGTGTCTGGTTTCTCTTATCCCTAGATCCAAGCAGTTCTGTAAATCACTGTTAGTGAAAACCTTATAAACCAGGCATAGGTCCCCTTTAATCTTCTTTACTCTAGGGAGTACAACCCCAGTTAATTTAGTCTTTCTTCATAACTCAGATGGTTCACCATATTTATCATTTTTGTTCTGTGCTGTACCCTCTCCAGTATCATAATCTCAGCTTTATTGTAGGGGGATCAAAACTGTGCAAAGTACTCAAGACCTGGTTTCACCAGGGATGTATACATAGCTAACATCACACTCTGCAGTGACATTTTAGAGGGACTGAAGGAAAAGTATGCCTCTTTGCTGACGACACAAAGATCTGCAACAGGTTGATACAGCGGGGGAGGGTGAGAAGGGACTTGGCAAGGTTGGAGGATGGTCAAAAGTATGGCAGCTTGGATTCAGCGCAAGGTAATGCACCTGGGAAACAAAAACCCAGGGGAAGTGTACACATTGGGGGAGGGGAGGTTGTAACAACAACAAAAATGGAAAGGGATCTGGGGGTAGTCATATCAGATGACCTAAAGGTAAGCAAGCAGCGTGAGAAGGCAGTAGGCCTGGCTGAAGGGATACTGGGATGTATAGGGAGAGGCATCACCAGTAGAAAACAGGAAGTTGTTATCCCTCTGTACAGACAATTGGTGAGACCCCATCTGGAGTACTGCGTGCAGTTCTGGAGACCCCACCTCTGCAAGGACATAAACAGGATGGAGGCTGTCCAGAGGAGGGCAACTAAAATGGTGCAGGGTCTGCAACAGAAGCCATACAAAGACAGACTAAAGGAGCTTAATACGTATACCCTTGAGGAAAGGAGGGAGAGGGGAGACACGATAGAAACTTTTAAGTACCTCAAGGGAATCAACAAAGTCCAAGAGGGTAGCATCTTTCAGAAAAAGAGATGTACAAGAACAAGGGGACACAGTTTGAAGATAGAGGGGGATGGCTCAGGGGCAATGTGAGGAAGTATATTTTCATAGAGAGGGTGGTGGACTTAGAGAACAGCCTTCCTGCGGAGGCTGTGGGGTCAAAAATGGTGGGGGAATTCAAGAATGCATGGAACTGACATAAGGCAGTTATTGTGGGGGGTAGGAAGAAGTAGGCTGTTGGTTAACTAGGATCTGCAGCTTATCCAGTAGGTAGGAAAATGGGCAGACTAGGTGAGCCAAGCGGTCCTTATCTGCCGTATAAGGCCCTGTCCACATTACACCTCTGTAACGTTACTGAGTGCCCAAACTGTTACCGCAACGGTTTGCGTTTACACCTGTAACGTTACAGAAGGCGTTTTGCTGACTGCGTTGTTGAAACCACATATGAGTGGGTTTCAACAATGGTTATGAAATCGGTTACGCCTTGGTAACGCTATCGGCCGTAGTGTGGACGGTGGTAACGGTCCCCGCAGGGCTTGTATGCAGCGCCGAGCTGCATTCTGGGAGCAGGTGCGCCGAACGTCGCCTGCCCCGTAGTGGACTGGCGGTACCAGTCCCCTAACGGACACTGCCGCAGTGTGGACACGCTGCACCGCTCCCCGGCCGTAATGGTTTGCATCCGTTACTTGGCCTGAGCGGTGTAGTGAGGACAGGGCCTAAGTCTGTTTCTATGTTTCTATCCCTGCTCCTGATCCTGTGCTTCCCAAGTTGTAATTAACCCGTTTAGCTATGGTGTTGCAATATTTTTTTGTTTCTGTATCTCCCAACTAGGAGAAAACACCACCAGTTTACAGATGAGCAACAACTTATTTGTAATGAGGTGTTTTGTATGTAAGTTATTGCTCTTTATATATTTTTATGTACAGTTACTGGGTCTCTTATGGTTATAAAAGTGCACTCTCAAGTTCTGATTGAGAGAACTGTGTCGTGAAGCTGAGCACTCCTGGCACACACAGGACTTGAGAAGAAACTCTTATAACCACAAGAGAAGCAGTAACTGTACATATAAACATATTATAGATCATGTTGAAGATTGCTGTTATTGAAAACTGGAACTAGAGTTCCAAATCAGAATATTTAACTTGGTAGAAAATAGGTGAAATTCCTTCACACGTAGCATAATTTCCTTTTCTGTTAGCGCCAATGTTGTCAGTGGGGGAGTTAATATATATGGGTATGTAACTACTAATCTGCATGTTGCTAAGGTCAGTGAACTCTCTCCATAACCCGACACCATGTAAAAAATGTATGCCATGATAAAAAGGATAAACGAATGATCTATCACATTTGGAATGCTGGCTGAAGGGGCCTCGTCGACCAGTTCATAAGCATCACATCACTCATTGATCCTCTGCTCATGCTGCCAGTAACACTTTCAACATAAAAGAGGTTTAGACATAAGTAACATTGGCTGTAACCGTAGTGAACAAGTAAAGCATGAACCTGTAACGGTGAAGCATTGAACAATACCCCAAAATCATAACCTGTTAATCTGCATGCTTGGCAAGGCCAGTAGAATATAAATATATTTGTAGTTAGACAAATGTGAACATCCAGCTGTAATTACATACAAGTTATCTTTGCTGAAAATCAATTCCTTAGATATCCTGGACAGTATCTCCAATAGGAGCCATGGTTCCTAGGAGAGGCCTTATTGACAGTGTTGGAGCTAAGAGAAAAGAAAATTACGGTAAGTATGAAGGAATTTCTCCTTTTTGTGTCTCTCCATGTTGTCATTGGGAAGTTAGTACTTATGGGTTCTAAAAGCAGTAGTAGTAGTAAAATATTTTATTCATCATATGAATCGGATATTCAGTTGAGCAAAGCTGATTTTCAATGAGATCTAGTACATTGCACATGATACAAGCAGAAAAATGTAAAATAACATGTTTAGACATCGTTGCATTTGTGGTAGAAGTACGGGGAAGGTGCAAAAATATTGAAGGTAACAAGATTCAGACATTGTTGCAGGCATAAGTAACAACATATGCAACAGGAAGTGCAATAATACATAAAGAGACTCATGCATTCATTCTGGAACTAGGCAGCAGGACTGGGGCTTGTTGGTCTGTTCGATGTGCCATTGTTTGATTTTGCCCATGTTGATGGGTTTGTCTGCTGGTCTGAGGTGGGTTGGCATGGAGTTCCGGAGTTTAGGACCTACAAAGTGTTTTTTTGCCTACATCCTGGTTTTGGTTGAGGAGTGAGAATTCTATCCCTCTCGCAGACCTTAATGACCCCTTGATATCTCTTGTGTGGATATTTCTTTTTACATAGTCTGGAGCTTTGTTGCCATAACATTTGTGCATGTGTGCTAGACAGTGTAATCTCCTTCTCTCCTCTAGCCTTTGCCATCTCAATCTGCTAATTAGTTTGCACCTGTGTTCTGTGATGGGCATCTAGAATGAAGCGGGCGAATCTGTCATACATGGTGTCGAGCTTTGCCAGTTCCAGGCTAGATGCTCCCGAGAAGAGTGTCACCATAGTCAAAGATTGGTAAGATCGTGGATTCTACAAATATTTTCTTGGTCTTTGTGTCCGTTGAGTGTTTAATTTTGTAAAGGGCTCCTAGGCGTTTCCCCCAGATTCTTTGTCAGATTATCTTTGTGGGCGTTCTATCTGATTTTCTCGTCTAGCCAAACACCCAGGTAGCAGTAACTGGACCTGCTGTAGAGTGATTTGGTCTGCTGTTCTGATTTGTAATGTGCCTGCTGTGCTCTGACCTTTAGTTTTGCTGAAGTACATTATCTGTTTTTTTTTTTTTGTTTTTTTTTGCATGCAAATAAAAGTCTCGGAGCTCATCTAACACCACTTGTAGTCTGGGTTCAATTTCTTAGTGGTTTGTGCCTACCATGTAAAATATCATGTCATCAGCGTAGAGCTGGAATTTGACATGGGGGTTGGTCATGGTATGGGTGTTCATGTATATGTTAAATAATATTGGCCCTAAAATTGAGCCTTGGGAAATCCCTGACATGATAGGGGCAAAGCAGGATCTGAATCCATTTATTGACACAATTTGTTTACAGCCTTTTAAGTATGGGTTGAACCAGTCCACCATTCCACCAGTAATAGCCGAGCTCTTTATTCTGGTCAGGAGGATGTCGTGGTCCAAGCTATCAAATGCTTTTCATAGATCGACAAAATGGTTTCCCATGGCCCTCCTCCTGACCAATGCTCTCCGAAGTCTCCAGTGACTTTTCTTAGTACTGAGGTGGTGCTGTGGAGTGGTCTGAAGTCAGACTGGCAATTGCTCAGTAGGTTCTCAGATTCTAGGAAGTGCTTCAGTTGTGTGCATACCAACCTTTCAAAGATTCTTGAGACTACGGACAGCAGGGATATGGGTCGGTAGCACTTACTTCGAGGGGGCTCTTGCAGCAGGCAACACCAGTAGGACTAAGCTGCCAGGCACTAGGACCACACGGAAAACTTCTAGCTACCAGTGTACAGTGGGGGACCACCCCCAATGTCGGCATGCCGACGTCCGCCTATGGTATAAAAGGGGTAGTCCCCCAGCTCTAACTCAGTTCTTTTCCCGCCGTCGACCTGCGCACGTTGGACCTTCACGGACACTTGCTTCAGTCAACTGCCATTTTGCTTCACGTTTTTCTGTGTTTTTTCTTTATTTTCACCTTAAAATTGAAGTATTTTCTTTTCTTTTGCATGTCTTCTTCTCCAGCTTCGTATTCCGACTGGCATACAAAGTGTGCTTATGGCAAGCAGCTTCCCTCCAAGGACAGTCACTCTTCTTGCCTACTCTGCTTAGCCCCTGACCACAATACCGAGGTCTACCAGCACTGCCAGGACTTTAACCAGGTCACACAGAGACACCGCTTGAAGACCCGTCAAAGCTTCCTACTGCAGCAGAAGTTAGCCACGATGGAGAAGGAGCTCCAGGGCAAAGGCTCTTCCTCTTCCCCAGCCTTCGGGGCATTGACTAATTCTCTTGCCCAGAAGGAGAAGAAATCGGTTGGGAAGCATAAGCACTGGGACAAGTACAGGGATCGTCCACAGTCAGCTTCCCATTGTTGGTCCCCCCCACAAGTCAGCAACCGACTTGGGGTTTTCCTCCCGCAGGAGGTCAGCCCCCTACTGGCGGCAGCCCTCACCTCCATGGAGTTGCCTGTCTCTTCACTGCCTGCCCTCATTTCTGTCTCTGGCAGTGTCTCCTTGGGGCTCCAGACTTCATCTGCTGCTCCCCAGCCCCTGATGCTCAGGCCCTTACACCCAGCAGGTCTTCAGCCAGGCTGTTCAACCAGGCTCTCTTCTGTGAGTGGCAGGTCTTTGCCCATTGCTCCCCTGGTCCTGGCATTGCCCACGGTCGGTTCCCTACTCTGGGACTGGTGCCTCCTTGCAATGCCTGGAGTAAGCGTTCACCTCCTCTACACAGGCATCGCCTCTATCTCCGTCAGGACCTATGCAGGTTCCCGCCTCCACTTCGGGGCCAGTGGCACCTGTCTCACCGGACCGGTGTCTGCCTTCGCCCATCCGACCAAAGCCCAGTGTCTGCATCGACAACACCTCAACCATTGTCACCTTAACCGCAGCCAACACTGGCTGGCCTGTCTGGCAATTCCCAGGTGGCACTTGAGTGATCAACGCCGGGACTCCCGATGCCTCAGAGACCGATGCCAGGGAACCTGATGCCTCGGGGGGCCTATGCCTGGTTACCCGGCACCTTTCAGACTTACACCAGGGTACCCCACACTCCAGGGACCAATGCCGGGGTACCCAGCACCGCCTCCTCAGTATCCATATCCACCTTATCACCCACCTCCACCGGTAGATTAGAATGTGGTTTTCTCGGCTTGGTGGACTTTCATGAAGGATGAGACCCCTAAGAAGTCCCCTACTCTGTCTCCTAGGGACCCTCCTCCTTGGTACTCAGGACGGGTGGGGCCTAACCAACCCTGGTCTCCAGTACCCTCCCCATTTCGAATGGACTGACGTAAGGAGGGCCGTTGACTTCCAGCAAAGTCCCAGAAAGTGAACCGTCTGGCATGGATTCCTCGTCTTCCTCTTCCGAGGACTTGCCAGGGGGGCCTTCTGACGATCCTGAAAACCCCAAGGAAACTCCTAGGTCCCCTCCAGACGATCTTACGTTTATGGATGTGATGAGAGGCATATTCAGTCCTTAATGGCTGGGAGACGGAAGAACTAGATCCTGAGCGTCTCTGTCTGGTGGTCTGTCTCCTTAGAAAGGAGACTCTCCCCTTGGTGGTGCCACTCTTCATTGAGTCATATGAAGACTTCACCAAGGTCACCTGGAACCATCCCTCCTCCACTCCAGCCTTTGCCGAGAAGGCTGACCATCTGTATCATGCCCCCATTGGCAAAGCCTATCTGGGGGAGCAGCCAGAGGCAGACTCGGTGGTCATGAATGCAGCTCATGATCGCACCAAGTAACCTAGGCACCTCAGCACCCACCCTTCTGATAAAGAGTCTCGCCAGGTTGACCAATTCGACAAGTGGGTCTATGCTTTGGCCTTGCTGGCCATCAGGACTCTGAACTACCTGGCCCACATGGTGCAGTATCAAAATGCTTTGCGGGACAAGGCTTTGGATCTTGTGCAGGCCCTCTCCAGGGATCCCACGGAAACCCAGTTGGTCCAGCTCCTTAAGTTAAGTTCGTACATGGGCAATCATGTCCTGCGGGCTGCTTATGACACTGATACAGCAGGTCAGGCAGTGGCCACTGGTGTCTACATCCACCATCACGCCTGGCTCTAGTATCAGGTTTTGCGACAGATGTGCAGGCAAAAGTCCTGGATGCCCCTTCCACGGATCTGTCCTTTTTGGCAGAGATGCCCAGGACATTATTTCTCACCTACAGGAATCGGGCAAAGCCTTGTGCTCGGTGCAGTCTCTGTACTGTTCTCAGCCCAGGTCCAGCCAGCATCCTTCCTTTTGTCGGACCCCTAGACAGCAGCCCAGAGGTGCCTTCAAGCCAAAGGCTGCCACCCAGCTGTCTGGAGCTTCCACTCCAAGGGCCCCTAGAACGTCTCCAGCTGCTCTGTCCACCCCTGGTACTACTACCAGACTCCTTACCCGACCCCTCTCCTCTGGCAGAGGCCTTGGGGGAGGTGGTGGGGTCACTTTTCCTTCTACTTCGACAGGTGGTGCACTGTAACTTCAGACCAGTGGGTCCTTCAGATGGTGGAAAGAGGGCACACTCTGGAATTTCTGGAAATTTAAAGAGAAAAGACCCCGCACCTATCTAGAATCCCCAGAAAGGATCCGAGACTTACTCCAATATGTTGGTGTTTCACACCCCTTTGGCTGCCTTTTCAAAGGTTGAAAAAGCACTCGCAGGAGTGCAAAATGCTGTTGAGATAGTTTGTTGCACTGTGTGGGATTTATATATATAATTTCTGCCATGTACTTGGTCTTTTAAGATTTTGTATTGAATAAACAAGTGATTTTAACTCTGACATCTTGGAATAAGTCTCAGATCCTTTCTGGGGATTCTAGATAGGTGCAGGGTCATTTCTCTTTAAATTGGTTATTTGTTTGACCCACTTACACTATTTACCGGGTCGGCTAACTTTTTCTTTGACTAATTTCTAGAAATCCCTCTGGACAGCCCTCCCTTGCAGTTCCATTACCGTCAGGCCCACATCTTCCTAATTCAAGGGGAAATTTAGGCCTTGCTTCACAAAAGGGCCATAGAGCCCGTTCCCCTGACATAGAGAGGGAAGGGGTTCTACTCCCACTTCTTTTTCATCCCCAAGAAGACTGGGGATCTGAGACCAATTTTGGATCTCAGCAGCCTGAATCTGGACAGAGAGTATAAGTGGTTCAGGATGGTCACCCTTCATGGGTTGCTGCCCCTTCTTCACTGGGGGGGGACTGGCTTTGTTCACTGGATATGCAGGATGCCTACCTTCATATTCTGGTTTTCCCACCCCACCGTCGGTTCCTCCATTTTTGCTTTCAGGGGAGCCATTTCCAGTTTCGGGGTTCTCCCCTTTGGTCTTTCTTCAGCCCCCGGGTCTTTACCAAGTGCATGGCAGTGGTGGCTGCAGCCCTACGGAGACAGGGGCATTATGTCTTACCTTACTTTGACGACTGGCTGTTAACCGCCCCTTCCAGGACTCGGTTGATCAGGACCCTGGAAGACACCTTTCAGTTGTTCCAGACTCTAGGGATTGTTCTGAATCTCCCCAAGTCTTGTTTCTTGCCCAGTCCGTGCCTCCAGTACATAGGAGCAGTCCTAGACTCGTCCCTGGGTAAAGCCTTCCTGCCTTAGGACAGAGCAGAACGTTTGGTAGCACAGGCCCAGCTGGTTGCCTCTTCCCGGCTCATCCCAGCCAGGTCCATCCTGCGCTGCCTCAGGCACACAGTGGTAGCCATAACCACGGATCCCCTAGCCTGCCTGCACATGAGATTACCTCCATGGACTCTTTGAGCCCAGTGGGACAAGTGCACCAATGACCTAGATCAGCAGGTCCTGGTCTCCAGTCCGGTAAGGCAGACCCTGGAATGGTGGCTAAACCCCTCCAATCTCCTCAAGGGTGTTCCTTTCAGAGTTGTATCCCTGCAGCAGATTCTAATTACAGATGCCTCGGGCCTGGGCTAGGGTGCCCACCTGGCCCATCGTCAGACTCGGGGGATCTGGTTGGAGGGCGAGACGCATCTCCATATCAATGCCCTGGAGATGAGGGCTGTCCTTTATGCGATGCAGGCCTTCCAGACTCGCCTTGTTCCAGGCCCTCTTTTAGTTCAGACAGACAATATGTCAGTAGTCTGTTACATCAACAAGCAAGGGGAGACTTATTCCTACCCCCTTTGCAGGGAGGCCATGAGAGTCTGGTACTGCGCCATTCAGCACAACCTGGAACTAGCCACTGTATATGTTCCAGGCATCCAGAACATCCTGGCCAACAGTCTAAGCAGGTCCAGGATGAGGGCTCATGAATGGGAGCTTCTCACCTCTGTGGTCGAAGACCTCTTCAACAGTTGGGGCTGTCTCAGGCTGGACTTTTTGTGTCCCCACTCAACGCAAAACTGCCCAGTTTCTGCTTGCTCGATCCAGGGCCTGGTGTTTTCTGGTGTGACGCATTGTCCCTCTCTTGGACAGGGAGGTTCCTGTACGCTTTTCCCTCCCTTTCCACTCCTGCAGAGGGTACCTCTCAAGCTTCAGTCAGAAGGGGCGGAGTTGATTCTCATAGTGTCCTACTGGCCACATCAGATATGGTTTCCACTGTTGCAACAGTTAGTGGTGGAGGCCCTGTGCTCTGACTTCTTCTCCCAGGAGCAGGGCACTCTGGTCCATCCGGTCCTCAAACTCTGCATCTTTTTTTTTTTTTTTACCAGGAGAGACGCACTAAGCTAAAAGCTTGTTTACAGGTGTGACCTGGGAGGACAAGGAAGTTAAGTGACTTGCTCAGGGTCACACAGTATGCAAGAGGGGGCTGTGGGATTCAAACCCAGGTCTCCAGGTTTGCAGCTCAGAGCCTGCACTATACTGCCTCCTTCATACGTGGCTCCTGCAGACTTAGCTATTGCCCGCTTTGGGGTCTCATCCCGGGTGGCAGATGTCTTAGTGACAGCTAGGAACCCTTCACCAGGGCCACATATGCCATGAAATGGAAGCGCGTCTCCATTTGGGCCACCGCTCGATACTTGGATCCCTTCACCTGTCCAGTGTCTCTCATCCTGGAGTACCTCCTATCTCTTTTAGACTCCAGTTTGGGTTACTCCTCGCTTAAGGTGCACCTTTCCACCATCTCTGTGTACCATGCACCTGTTGAGGACAAAACCATAGCCCAGTTGGACCTTTCCCGCACCTTCTTGTGGGGTATGTTGCATTTGAAGCCTCCCATTAAGGACCCTGTCCTGCCATGGGACCTTTTGTTCATTTTGGAAAAGCTTACGTTGCCTCCTTTTGAAGATGCTGCGAGCTACCCTTCCTTTCTTGGAAAGCGTTATGTTTAGTTGCCATTACTTCTGCTTGAAGGATTTCCAAGCTGCAGGCTCTGATGTATAAAGAGCCTTATTTGGTTTTTCACAAAGATAGGGTGTCTTTGAGAACTAACCCTAAGTGTCTTCCTAAGGTAGCGTCTGAGTTCACCCTAAATCAATCCGTCCACCTGCCGGTGTATTTTCCTGAGTATTCTAATCAGGTGAAGGCCTTACTTCATACTCTAGATGTTCACTGGGTGCTCAGGCATTATTTGGATCTCACTTGGGCTATCACAAAGTCTGATCAGTTGTTTGTTTCATTTGCTTCTTGGAGAGAAGGAGCCCCTGTTTCCAAACAGTGTTTGTCTAAGTGGATAGCCAGTTGCATTGTTTACTGCTGTCGCAAGTACGACAAGCCTTTACCGGGTCCGGTCAAGGGTCATTCTACCAGAGGCATGGCTGCTTCAGTTGCTTCTTTCAAGCATGTGTCCGCTGCAGACATTAATGTGGCTGCTACTTGGACTTTTGTCCATACCTTTGTCAGGCATTACAGTTTGAACATTGCCTCTAGATGTAGGGCTGGGTTTTGGCCTTGCAGTCCTTTAGGGCCATCTTTCTTGATGGCCTGTGCCTATTCGTTCCTTCTCCCTGCTAACTGGTTCAGTTCTGATACTGCTTGGGACTCAGTTCTACTGGTGTTGCCTGCTGCAAGAGCCTCCTCGAAGTAAGATAGTATAGTTACATAAGAACTTACCGTAACAATAGATCTTCAAGAGGAGGTCTTGCAGCAGGTGCTACATTCCCTCCATCCTACCTCGAGGGCTGGTTCTCCTTCTTGGCTTCTCTGCTTTCCTCTGTCATGAGGAATCGCCTCAGTTCTCTTTTTTCCTGAGTCTGCCGGCATCTCTGGCAGGAGAATGAGATGGAGCTGGGGGACCGACCTTTTTATATATACCATAGACAGACATAGGCGTGCTGACGTTGGGGGCGGTCCCCCGCTGTAGACTGCTAGCTAGAAATTTTCCATGTGATGCTAGTGCCTGGCGGCTTAGCCCTGCCTGCTGCAAGAGCTCCTCTCGAAGATCTTCTGTTATGGTAAGTTCTTATGTAACTGTACTTTTTCTATTTTGCTTTTCAGTCTTGCTTTGGAAGTGTTCTAAAAAGCAGTACCCATTCAGATTCAGAGAGCAGGAGAATATTGTCTGTTATATAACCCATACGGGTAACATACATGATATGAAATTTGTAAAAAAAAAAAAAAAAAAGTACATACCCACTGTGGCATGTAAGTAGTAAACATGTGCCACCCTATTTATGCCGCATAATTTCAGCCTTAGCTAGTTCAGCTCTCAGTAGCTTTTAAAGCTCCCAGTACTTGAGTCCCAGTCAGTAACTCTTCAAGGAGCTGTTTTAGTTAGTTTACTTCCCGGATACACTGAGACCCTCCCTCCTCTCCCTCTGCTGTAGCCTACTTCACTATCTCTAAGGCAGCACAGTTATTTTTTTTAAGATGTCTACTGCCTGCTTTGTATAATTAAGTGACCACAGGAGTCTGCACAACTTTTAATAACTGAGGTCAGCACAGTACTGATTGCACCCTCCTTTGCAGGGCTGGTGGTTTGACAGCACCTATCTAACTCCCAGCTCAAGCCATCCATTTTTTCCTTAAGAGAGTAACGATAGGCAGGCTAGCTCTTAAAAGAGCTTTTGATTGTAAGTGTTTTTAGACTCGGATTATTGATCACTGGTGCAGGTGAGAGTGGCGCGCTTTGCAGAGTAGATGCAGCATGAAAGGAAGTGGGTGGGAGAACGCAGAATGAAATGACTGTCGCTGGCACTCGCCATCTGTGTGGCTGCAACCCAACTCTTGACCCCCTTCACTTGCAACAGCAGGCTTTTCAGGCTGTCATTCATGCTGGAGGAGGGCTTGTCACATGGTGACCTTTGATGAGTGAGGGTTTTAGAAAAAGGTTAACCCCTTCCCCGTACAGGATAGAAAGTGTTTAGGTGATTTAGTTATTTATAGTACAGGTATGGATGCAGCTTTGTAATGAAATGGGCTGGAAAATATTTGTTTGAGGTTCCTTTGGGGATTCGTTTTCCTAATAGTAATTATAGGTGTCCTGACAACACTATGAAGTAGTGAATGCCTGAGTTAGAATTTCCTTCTTTTTTTTTTTTTCCAATTGTTTAACCAGGTGAGATGCACTAAGCTGAAAGCTTGTTTACAGGTGCAACCTGGGAGTGCAGGGAAGTTAAGTGACTTGCTCAGGGTCACACAGTATGCAACTGGAGGCTGTGGGATTCAAACCCAGGTTTCCAGATTTGCAGCTCAGAGTCTTAAACCACTGCGCTATACTGCCTCTTTCTGGAATGTATTTGAATAATAGCAGATGCTAGTAAGCAATGGTGCACAAAATGGTGCTTTGAATTGTGCAGTGCTCTGCTATTTGTGCTTATATTTATAGTGGAAAGCAGGAGTGTTTGAATAGTAAAGGTAAATAGTGAAGGTGATTAGTGGAAACCACCATTCGGGGACTTGCAGGTTGTAAATAAAGGCTGTTCCTCGTGGTGTTAGGGCTTCTCTAATTTCATGCTTATGCAGGCTGCGTTTTAGGAGATAAAAGGGTTTAAGCGCAGTGTTGTGAGTCTGGTAGTTATTTATTAATTATGCAGTCCAGGGAGATTGACAATAATAGGCTTGAAAGAATGTCTGTAAAAGAAACACACAGTTTAGTGCTGTTTTACTCTACATGGGGTAAATATTTGAGTGGGGAAAGGTAGACTGTTGTGAGTTGTGGGAGTCCCCAGAGCGAAAGTGGCATGTAGCCTTTAGGGAGAGTTGCTACAAGGGTTTGAGCCGCCTATCTTTTTGGGGAGGCTGTGTTTAGATTAGCTTTGAGCATTTGCCTGTGTTGCCTTGACGTTGGTGAGGGAGTGCAGGGTTGGGAGCAGTATAGCCGCCTCACGGATAACTGCAAAGATATGGTGCAGTTCTGTGGAGGTGCAGCTTGGTATATTGTGTGTTCTGATTCCTAACTAGTTCCCTTTGCTTTGGTGCTGGTTGTGGCGGACCGCCATGACTTTAGGCACATTTGTGCTGTTGGGGATAATGCTACTGTTTTTTTGGGGGGGGGGGGTGGTTTGCACTTCCTAGGTAATTATTTCTTGTAGGGTGCTGCTAGCAAATGTGGTTTCTCAGGTCAAGAGCTGCCCTTCCTCGCCCTTCGTGGACACTACTATTTAACTATACTGTAAAAGGGTCAAAAGGCTTAGTAGTGTTAAAGTTAGACTGAAAAATAGTTTATTTATTTTGAAAGTCGGATTTACAACCTTTGAGTCAGAGACTCATTTACAAAGGCACCTCGTCGCAGGGAGGATAGACATGGTTACAGTGTGAGATACAACAGTGGTAACATACAGGTACAATACAGATAACAAAAAGAACACAATATAACAGTGGTTTACGGGATAAAGTTACATGCAGTAAATAGCAATCGGATTTAAAAAAAAAAAAAGGGGGGGGGAGCAGTCCAACAGACATTGTCAAGGCTATTGACAAGAAATGGGGAGGGACCCCAACATTAGGTTGATTAAGGGTAAGTACAGCTTCGGGCACCAAAGAGGTGGTTACGGAGAGCGACTTTAAAGGGACCAGTTTTGGTAGACTTAATGACAGAGAGCGGGAAGGAGTTGAACCATGTGGGGCGCTGTAGTGGAAGGACCTTTGGGCTAGGGAGGTCTTGGTATGGGGCACCACACCAGAAAGGTGGCCTTAACTGAGCTACAGGTGGCAACGGATGGGGATGCAAGCTGCAGGGATGCGGTGACCCCTGGGGGGAGAGTCCTAGCAGGGATTTTTTGGCAAGTAAGCAGGTTTGGTAGCACAGGCGCTCCTCCAAGGTGAGCAGGTTGGTGGTGGAATAGAGCAGGCAAGTATGGGTGCAGAGGGATGCACCGGTCAGGAGCCTGCAGGCCTTGTTTATCGAGGTCTGGATTCTGGTGAGGGCGGTATTGTCGGCCACAACTTAGGTAGGCCGTAGACCACTAGGGACAGGATGGAGGAGTTGACTGCCAGTCTGAGAGCGGTTTGGGGGAGGCAATCTCTGTGGTGATAGAGAAGGCCAGTCCGAGAGTTTATGGCTGAGGACAGGGTATTGATGTGGGTGTGGAATGTAAGAGCCGAGTCGAAGGTGATGCCCCGGTACTTGTAGGATGACACCTGCTCGAGAGGGTGAGCATTACTGGGGAGAATGCAGAGGGGGGCATTTTTGGCCTTATTCTGGTGATCCGAAAAAAGCATAGATTTGTTTTTTTTGAGGTTAATGACCAGCTGGTGGTCAAGGAACTACTTTTTGGCTTGGTTGAATGTGTGCTGCAGGGATTCCTGTAGAGATGCAGGGTCAGGGTGGGAGGCAAGGAGAACCGCATCATCGGTATAGAGTACCATATTGCCCGAGCAGGAGTTGGGGAGGGTATTGAGAAATAGGCTGAACAGAACAGGGCCCAGGATGGAACCCTGGGGGACCCCCGAGCGAACGGGCAGGGTATTGGACAGGGTGCCGTTTACCTTCACGTGCTGTGACCTGGCAGAAAGGTAACTGGTGAACCGAGCCAGTGGGCCAGGGGAGAAGCCAAGTTGGTGGAGGGAGTCAAGTAGGAGTGGGTGACAGACAATGTCAAAGGCCTTAGAGAGGTCAATGAACACTGCACCCGCAACATGACCAGAGTCGAGAGCAGAGTGGAGGTGCTGGGAGAACTCCAGGAGGTCTGTAGTGGTGCTGTGTTCAGGGCGGAATCTATGTTGTTCTGGACGAGTAGGTCATATTGGCCAGATACTTGGAGAGCTGAATGGCCACTATTGTTTCTAGTGCTTTGGGGGGAATGGAAATGGGCCTGAAATTGTTAGGGGAGGTTCTATCTCGACTCTTATGGATGGGGTGATTACTGCAATTTTCCAGGCACTGGGAAATTGACCAAGACATAGTGACCGGTTTAAAAGGTTGGTGAGAAGGGCTAGTACAGTATCTAGGACTAATCGGAGAATCCTGGAGTCCAAGGGGATCACAGCTGGGGTTGTTGCTAGCTAAGGCTTTTTGCAGATGAGGCCTGGCTTCAAGGGAAATTGACCAAGAAATAGTGACCGGTTTAAAAGGTTGGTGAGAAGGGCTAGTACAGTATCTAGGACTAATCGGAGAATCCTGGAGTCAGGGATCACAGCTGGGTTGTTGCTAGCTAAGGCTTTTTGCAGATGAGGCCTGGCTTCAAGGGGTGATATGGCACTGCAGGTAGAAGGGGCGATCCGAGGTGGGGGGTGGTGGAGGTAGGGATAGTGTTGAAAAAGTAGTTGGGGAGGACAGAGCTTAGATCTGAGAAAGCCATATTGAGGCACTCAGCTATGCGGGGAGGATCAGTAGTGACGGTACCGTCTATGGAGAGTAGTGATGGTGGGGGAAGCGGGTCTTTCCATTGAGCTCTTTCATATTGTCCCAGAAGGCACGGGATGAGCCCCAAGTGGATTCAAGGGTGGCTTGATAATATCTGGCCTTAGCCTGCCTTATAGCCCAGGTGCACTTGTTACGTGCTGCATTATAGGATGTTTAAGGATGTATCTTTTACATTTCCTCTTTTCTCAACACCGAAAATAAAAGGTATTGGGAATAAAATTGCTGTATTTGCACTTACTATTGGTTTTCTGGCTGGGGCTTGGTTAGAATGCTGTGGGGAGGATTGTTTCCTGTTTTCACTTCACCTGTGTGTAATTTACTTAAAGGACTTTAAAGTGCTGACATAGAAACTGCCCAAAGAAACTGAAGCAAGTGAGTTTTGTTACTCCTTGTTTAAACATTTACAGTTAGGTGAAACAATGGTCCTAAGGGAAAGAAACTCCACTTACACCTCTCTCTGGTCTGCTCTTCCCTGTGTAAATTCAGGACTTCTTTAGCAGCCTGCTGGCCTGTAGCCACTAAATTTATATAGCCTAAGGCAGGACAGTTTGAATGAAGGTGGAGACCATTAATTATTCATGAAGTCTTTTGGGTTGTCTTGTAAGA
Organism: Neoceratodus forsteri; assembly: GCA_016271365.2. NCBI lineage: Eukaryota > Metazoa > Chordata > Ceratodontiformes > Ceratodontidae > Neoceratodus > Neoceratodus forsteri. Next base: position 185,924,807 of record CM028134.1, read on the forward strand.
TACAAATTAGAAAGTATTTGTTTCTAGTGTTATGTTATAACAATACTGTTAAATGAAAACGGAAGTAAAAACAATTTGTATTGTGTAAATAAAAGTTTGAAACTTTAGATGGGGTGGGCTCATAGTCACATGGGTTTGTAAGCAGGTATATAAGGGCTGTTATTGCAAGTTATTTCAGATAGGTGGTGGGTCTGGAGACAGACTCCAGCAGGGAGCTCTGAGCCTTGCTCCCAGGTGATAAAGTAGAACACCTGGGATGGCTAGCTTTTTCTGGCCATGGATTCCCGGTGATTTCTATGCATTGAAGTTGCCATTTATGATTTGTATTTATGTTGTACCAGTTCGCTGTTTAAATATGTCTTGCTAAAAAAGAAGAAAGATGCTGAAGTAAAATAAATTTGCTGAATTTTTTACCTGCCATTGTGTCACACTACTGTGCAGTTTGTTCAGTCCATGAAGTTACTTGCACCCTACGACAGGGCTGTCTCTCACATAGCCTTACAGCGTGCTGCTCATTATCTGTAGTCTTGACTGAAGCCTGACCTGTCAGCTGATTGAACAAGTGGCGCCTCGTAGTCTGTAGCACTACCGCATCAGTGTTCCCCCTGCCCCCCCACACACACACAGTGATGAGCTCCGAAGGGGGGAACAGACTTGGCTCATAATTACCTTAGGTGCCCCAGTGGGCAGGCACTAAATATATGTAGGTGTCCAGAGAAAAAAGTGCCTTCCCTGGGGCACCTAAGGTATAGGAATTTTGCACCCTGGTGACATATAATATTCATCTACTGACCGTCGCCTGCTGCATTGACAGACATTTGGACATCCAACCTGTAGTGCTTAGTAAATGTGTGAACGGAGGACCATGTTGCAACTTTGCACAGTTCCAACACAGTCATCTCTCCTCTCTCCACCCAGGATGCAAGCCTTTACCCACCTAGCTAAGGTGACCTTAGAAGCCTTCTGACCCTTCTTAGCTGCGCCAAACAGGCCAAACTCTTTGATTTTCTAAACTGTTCTTTTTTTTTTTAATATAAGTCTTAACTGCCCTGTGCAAATCCAGCTTGTGAAATTCTTTCTCTTTCGGATGTGTTGGCTTGGGACAGAAGGATGGTAGACAGATGTCCTAACTGACTTGGAAAACTGTAGGAATCTTGGGCGCAAAAGATGTAACTGTCCTCAACACCGCCTTTTCCTTATGCATTACAAGGTAGGGTTCCTTATGGGACAGCACCAGAAGTTTGCCAGTCCTTCAAGCTGAACAGATAGCAATTAAGAAACACCCTTTATTGGACAGTATGTCCGAAGGCAGTGAAGAAAGAGATTTGTAAGGTGCGTTACACAGAGTGTTCAACACCAAATTCAGGTCCCATGGTGGTATTGGTGAAGGACAGGATAGTTGGCTTCTGTTGACTGCCTTGAGGAAATGAATAATATCCAGGCTGGTGCCCTGGGATGATTCCATGGATGTTCCCAGCACTGTCTCAAGAGCAGACACCTGTCCTCATAGGGTGCTCAACACTAGATCCGTGTTTACTCCCACCTGTAGAAAATCTAATATCTGCAGAATCATAGCCTTAGATGGTCTTATACCTCTCTCTCTCTCTCTTTCTGGCCCACCCTGGTTGTAAGTTGCAGATGTAGAAACCTTCCTTGAGAGCATCAGGGTATCTGCCACCTCCTTGGAGAAACCCTGTTTTAATAGCCTCCTCCTTTCAGGAGCCAAGCTGCTAGCTGCATTACCTCTGGATGTGGATGCAGAATGGAGCCCTGATATACAAGGTCCCCAAAGTGGTAATCAGAATGGCACCTTCTGAGCTAGATTCGCTAGGTCAGAGAACCATGGCGTTCTTGGCCATGCTGGAGCAGTCTAGAGGAGGAGGAAGCTTCCTCTCGAGTGCCTTATCTTTTGAATTACTTGGAAACCAGAAGGAGCGGGAAGGGGCAAGTAAGTTCTGAGAAAATCCCATTGCTGGGACAAGACATCCACCACTGTCATCTGAGGATGCTGAAACTGGCTGAAGAACCTGGGTACCTGAGCATTTTCCTTTACATATGAACACACGATAAAGCCAGCAAAATAAGGCCAATAGGTCTGTCTAGTCTGCTCATATCGCAGGGTCCTCAGCATAAGCTACTAACCCTGCCCCCGATCTACCCTTCCCCTTCTTCTGCCCCACCCTTGACCCTTATTTGACCTTTGCCACAATATAGTAAGTGGAGCAGGCTCACATCCATAAAGTGTCCACCATCACACCCCCCAGAAAGGCAGAACCCAAGGATACAAGCTGCAAAATGTTTTCCCCCTTCAACTCTGGAGGGACTTAGCTGCCCAAAACAGTGACCCACGAGTTCAGTGCTCTGGAAAAAATGATATGACACTCAAAGATGTACCCCATTCGAGCCAAATGCCATTTTACACGACATGTCCGCTCTTATATCATTAGTGTCAATTAAGGCCTCTGAACCGTCAATATTTGTCAGTTGTGTGCTTGACAGAATTATGGAAAAGCCTTCTCTGCCAGTGGAGGAATGTTCCACTTCTTGGAACTCTCATCCAGATATGGGTAACATCTTATCCTCGGCCAAGGCCAGCCTGCTGGCACAGCATAGCACTACCACTTGCGACGTTGATGACCCAGGTTCAGGAACGAGCCTGGATTGTTGGATGGCCGGCCGGGGGAGGATGGCTGAGTGTCCCCGGGATGCTCCCCTCCTCTGGGGTGGGAGGGAGAATGGTCTCTGCTGCAACACCACCACATGAGTAGTGTCAGGTGGAGGTTCATTGGAGCCGTGGATTCAGGGTGAGGACATCGACAGCATAATGTGCTGTGTCAGCAAGGCCACCTACGTGTCAGAGGGTGGAATTAAAAAAAAAAAAAGAAAAAGAAAAACCCTTGAATAAACCTAGAATGCTGTCTGCTGCCTGCTGCAGGCCCCTTACCGCAGATTGGCTCTCCCCCTCACCCACCAAAACTTCAGCCCAGCCATGGGAGTTAGGGCTCAGCCCCTGGCAACCCTTTCCATGGGGAAACATGTGAGGTAGGAGGTAAGCCTTGGAGATGACAGGTGAAGTGGCTGAGCAGGGTGGCCTGACCGATGGGGGCTTGTTGAGGCTCTAGGGGAAGAAGCACAGTAAATGTGAAAGAAACATGCCATCCTCGGCCTAGGAAGCCATTTGCGCTGATCCATCCCTGCCTATTCCTTTTCAATATTCTTATCACAGTGGACAAAGTTTGGAAAACACTTTGGTGTAGAGGCCGAGGCAGACAAAATAGGATTCACATTCATGGAGCATGCTCACGAAGAGTGGAGGAGCATCATGGCGACCAAGCTAGTCCGTCATATGGGCTTAAACAATCCAGGACACCCTCCAGGTTCTGCCCTGTTACCTGTTCAATGTTGGATGATTGCCATTGATGAACTTTGGTAGTGAATCACAAACCTGGGAAGAGGAAATGGAAAAGGAAAATATAAAATTGCTACTGGCGTTCAGAATTATGACGAAAAAAAAGACACCAAGCAAATTTCAAAAGGAGCTAAACCGAAAACTCTAAAACCTTCAGCAATGTCAACTAGGAAGACAAACTCTTTAAAACAAAAATCAACAGCATTAACTTACGACGTTCCATCAGGCAAAGAGAACAATGGAGCTGGTTTCCTTTCATTGTTTCATTACCCAGAGAAATTGAAAGACGCCAGTACAGACAAAGCCACACCTGAAGCAGGTATGCCTCCTATGATAGGGGCCCAGCTCAAAGGACCCATGGAGTGTGCTGGAATGCCCCAGGTGGATCCATCGGAGAATCAAAATGAGACTGAGGAAGCCGCAGTTCAGAAGTTAAAAAAGTCAAAACTATTGCCAGCTTCTGAGGACACCAACAAACAGAATTCATTGAATTTTGAACATCAGTTACAAACGGATGTCTCTACAACAGTGGAGGAAAATATTGGAAATACCAGATCGGTCTACAACCAACAGAAAAGCCGACAAGCTGTAGAAACAGTGGAAGAAGGGGTAAGAAAATCTTTAAAATTGCAGAGTATTACACCCTTAAATGAAAATACTCAGATATTTAAAACAGAACAAGTAACCTAAAGTGCAAAAAATAATGTTACAAATGTAGCTGCAATAAACGATAAGGAGGCTCCGACTACAAACTACGAAAATGTTAAAAATATGATTGATGATAATGTTTCACAGAACAGCCGGATAGACTCTAGTGATGATGAATTCAGCGATTGAAAAGAAAAATTCAGTCCACCACTGTGGACTAAATCTCTGTTTAAACTAATAAATAGTATTGCACACAAAATGCTAACAAATGCTAAATATGCAAGAAAAGTTGGACAACTATTATGCACGGACCCAGAATTTAATGAAAGAAAACTTAGATATGAAAAAGGAGATACAGCAAATAAAGTAAATTTTAACAAATCTAACAAAAGAAAATATCTCTATATCATGACAAATAAAGGATTTGGAGAGTTTGAACACATAAATAAAATCAAAATTGCTTGATTTGGAACTACGAGCAAGAAGGAAAAATATTAGAATTTTTGGAATATCTGAGGCATGGGACAATTCAGGAGGTCTAAACAAAATCTTTAATCAGATTGCAGTAGCCTACTTGGATACAGACACAACAAATATGTATTTTGAAGCAGACCACATACATTGGGGCTTAAGAGCAAAACCCTCAGACTCAGCTCCTCCAAGACCAATAATTCTAAAATGTATGCGTTCAGCGGATAAAGATACACTAATGACAGCAGTGTATAAAAGGAAAAAGGTTAACCTGATGGAAGCAACTACATCTCTATATAATGACTTTCTGCTGGAAATTTTACACGAAAGAGAGAAATTAGATTTTTTTTGTCTAAAGCAAACTATGGCCCCATGGGTACCGAGCAACAATGACATTCCCTGTGAAGTTAAGAGTGGTGATAGATGAGGAAACGTTATGCATATGGTTCACTGCAAGATGCTTTGAAAGACCTAAAAGAAAAACTGCCTAATCTGTTTTGAAATGTTTATGTTTATCCTGAAAAATAATTATGATGTAGCAGATTAAAACAATGTTTACTTAGGAAATTGAAGTATAGAATGGTGACAGGTGGAGAAGTTTTTTTTTTTAAGGGGGGAGCAATTTCCTGTATCGGCGTTCAAGATCGCAGGGGCAGCTTGACAACTGTTTATTAAGCCCCCGAAGATATTAAAGAAGTTGGGAAGCAGATATAGGAATGTTTGTGTTTTATGGAGGAGAGAGAAAAATGAAGACATTGTGTAAAATTAAGAGGAGTGGGAGAGAGGGAAAGGATGGGTTAAAGGTTATAGGTAAATAAGGGGCTTTCCAGTATTGTTACATCAGAACCTATCCAGTGGTTATTTATAACTATCTGACTATTTTTGTTAAAAACCTATTTGGGCTACAGAATTTAAAAGTTAGGAACTTGTATTGTCTCAACAGAAGGAGAACTAAGGATGTATGTTAACAGTCCTCTTGGAAATAGGAATTGTTGCTATCTTATATCATTTCTTTTTTCTATTTTATTTTTAAAACGGTAACAATGTATGACAACAAGAGAATTAAACTGATTTTCCTGAATGTAAACGTTATCAGCTCTCCTATAAAAAGAGCGAGATTGTGGACTTATTTAAAAAAAAAAACTAATGCAAGCATTTTTTTTTGCATCCAGGAAACCCATTTGGATGACAGTGAAATTCAGAAATTACAAAGAAGTGGGTTAGCCATATATTTTTTTAGCACTGGATCAAAAAAAAGTCGAGGTGTAGCCATCATAATAAAAAATAACCAGTTCTCAGATAATGAAGGAAGAATAATTCTACTTGGTTTTATTAAATAAGCAAAAAATATAATTATCAGTTCACTGTATGCACCTTTTATTAACTACTCCTTTTTAGCTCAAATCATAGAACGTCTACAAGTTTTATGAGTATATAATATAGTGCTAGCAGGGGACTTAAATGCATTAATAAACCCATACCAAGATAAATTATCAACACCTACAAAATGTAATCTATCTGTTTCAAAAAAATTAACAAACTTCCTACAAACTGAACATTTAAGATTCATGGAGACATTTCCACCCAACAAATAAAGAATTTTCATATTCTGAAAAGAAATCAACAGTTGTCAACTGAGTAGATTACATTTTAACATCCAGAAACATGGTGAAATACATACCTACAACAGATAAAAATTCTATATTTGTCTGACCACACCCTAACTAGTATAGAGACAGTTATGTTAAATAAAGATAGACGTTTCCCAACAATGGACTTTTAGAATGAATGTCTAAAAGATAATGCATTTATAGTATTGATTAAACAAACAATTTTAGAGTTCTGATTTTATAATTATACCAGTCAGTGTCCAGGGATGATGATCTCTTATCAAATGAAAATCAATAATAGGGAAAAAAAAATACTTAGAGAAAAACAAGAAATAATCCATCAACAAAATGGCAGAATAGCTTCCATGATTAAAAATGTCAAGTATTATAATATTGATGAATTGGGGAAACTATTAGCAAATCTACTACGGAACAAGAAGGAAAAGAACACCATCACCGCTATAAAAAACAAAGAAGGAAATATTAAAGTAACAGATGAAGAAATAGTGGATATCTTAAGCCAGTATTACAAAACTGCCATAATAATTTTCAGCTGGACCATTGGACAATGAGAGAGTTTGTCAACGGAGCAAATATAAAAACTAAGACTTTGAATTTCTACACATTGATCAAAAAGAAATGATTGAGACAAATAAATCTTTACCTAGGAAAAAAATCTCCTGGATTAGATGGGATAATGAACAAATTCTACCAAGCTTTTGCATAGGAATTGTCACCATGGTTAGAAAAAATTATAGAATCACTTATACTAAATGACAACAAAAGTGAAATACTTCCCTCGATGCAACTGGCAAAAAATCATATTAATCCATAAAGAAGGCAAACCTCCAGAAAATCCCGAAAGCTACAGACCTATTGCAATATTAAACTCAGATTACGAACTGATTGCTAAAATAATAAATAATAGAATACAAACTCGAATTTCATCATATATACACTACAGTCAGTATGGGGTTAGGCAAAATTTAGCTCAAGCCAACAGAAAAATACAAACCATTATACAATTAGTAAATGGCAAACACTATAAAGATGAAACATTTTATGCCATAGCGATTGACGCAAGTAAGGCATTTGATCTAATAAACAGAGAATACATATTTCAGATGCTAAGAGAATGGGAACTACCTCATGAACTAATCATATTAATAAAACACCTATACAAAAAAACCTTAGTCAGATTTCAAATAAACACGTTTTTAGCAGAAGATTTAATATGTTAAACAGAGTTCATCAAGGGTGTCCACTATCACCAGCTAGTTTTTTCTAGGATTAGAGCCATTACTGCAAATAATTAGGAACACTCCAGTCATTGAGGAGGGGGGTTAAAATGGATCACGAACACCTAAAACTAAGCGTTTTCGCGGACGACGTCCTATTGGTTATAAAAAAATATACACAAACCCTTAGCTGCTTTTTTACAAGAAATAAAGACCTATTCATCAGTCACGGGTTACCAACTAAAAATAAATCGGTGATAATGAAATTAACAAAAACAAAATCCCACTCAATTGAGAAATATGAAGAAGACTTAAAAATACAAAACTCAGTAAAATATTTAGGGATCCAGTTATCGGTGGCACAACCTATGAATATTAAATCAAATTACAGCAATGCAAAACTAAAGATGACTACACTATAAGACAACTGGTGAAACTTATCTCTGTCTTTCATGGGGAAGAATTGATACGTTGAAAATGATGGCTGTGTCCCATGTTATATTTGTGTTGCAAAACGTTTTAGGTGCTCCATCTCAGAAATGGTTCTCAGAACTAAAAAGAACATTTACTAAATTTTTGTTGGTGGGGTGGGCACGTATAGCATGGGAAGTTCTAATTATTCCAAGAGGACTGGGAGGTTTAGGTTGCCCTGACCCTTTAATTTATATGGAGTCACATATTTTTTTTTTTCTACTTATTGTTTTTCCCCCGCCTTTTTCACTGTCCCTCAACCTTCCACTCCTTCGGTCCCCCAAGGAGTATCACCCTCCCAACCCTACCGACACTCAGGGTCTGCCCCTAGAGTACCACACTCACTGCCATCGGACCTCCATTGATGGCCCGGATTACCCCGGCGAGGAGAGGTTCCCACCTTACCTCCTCTGTCCTGCAGCGAGCTGTACAGCGAGGTCTGCCCTGATCAGTCTGCGGGTGGTGAGACTGGCTCTGAGGGGCGTCATCTAGGCAGGCTGAAGGGCTTTTTTCCTCCGATTTCCCCGACGTCGGCGTGCAATGAGGCGCAAGGCTGCCGGGGTGCATGGAGGTGCACGTCGAAGCCGGCCCTCTGCCAACGTCTACCCTTATCGCATCCGGCGCTCCTCAACCGCACCAACCACCCTGAGCTTCCCTAACAGGTGGCGGTATCGCGCGGAGAGAGGTGGTCCCCTCCCGGAGAAGGAGAGCAGCCATTGGGCGACAATCCTTCTCTCCTCCCCTCGTTAAACCAGGCTCGTTCCCAAACCGGATCGCCCGGTGTAGTGCAGTGTGGCGTCCAGCGCCTCAACCTCAGCGCCACCGGGCGCGGAGTCACATATTTTGACAGTTATATCAATGGTCATTTTTTTCTACATGACAATAGGAGTCTATTCCAAGATATGTTTATGAACAAAAACTACCATGCCAAGAGACATAATCTTTTTTTAGATTATGACATATATAAACAGAAGAACCATTTTCTCTGCTCCTGGTTCTAGATAATTTACAAAAGAGTTAAAAACCTCAACAAACTTCAGTTACCTTGGCTATACTTAAATATTTGGACAAGTAAATGGATCAGGGGAAAAACATCACATTTAATTACAGATTATTTCAAAAGAAAAATATTATTACATGGTATGATTTATTAATAGAAGACAAATTCCCATCCTTTGAACAATTATTAAATAAACTTCAGAACCCCAAGTGGAACAGACTGCACTACTTCACAGTTTATAACACATTTAAAAAAATTCAAAATACAGTGTACTCCAGTTAACACGGACTCGGCTAACACGGACTATCGGCAAAGGCGGACAAAATTGCAAAACCCAATTCATTTACTGGACTTCATTAGTTGTTTTTAACGTTTTACGCAGACATTATATGCCATCAGCCACGGACAGCTGATGAGGCTTGACAGCGCTGCATTAAGTAATTATCGCCTCGTTCCACCGCAGTTAATTACCGACCGCTTAAATAGTGTTGCCGCTTACCATTCAATAGATTCTTTGCTGTCTGTGTGCTTAGTGCTTCTTGAGAGAGGTCTAAACGCCTCGGAGAGGCTGCACCATTAGATGACATAAAAAGGGTTCTAGATGAGTTGCAGCATACCAGCAGTCAATCTGCATCAGAGGGGGAGGAAGGTGAGGCTGAAGATGTGACCGACGAACTGGAACCCCTGCCGGTAACTGCTGCTGATGTTTCAAAAGCTCTACTAATGCTCAGGTGAGCCATGGAGCAATGCGAAGAGATACAGCCTGATTGGGGTCTGATGCACAGCATCGAGCGAAGCTTCAGCAAATACACAGTGAGAGCTACTCAGCAGACCACCATAGATAGCTTCTTTAAATGAAGTAAAAAATTTTAAAGGCACAATTGAATAAAGTTGATTAAAGTTTATGTTTATCTACACCTGCCCCCCTCCCACTGCCACAGTAAAGCACAAATCACTGATCTTCAATCAACCCTACACAGCCCCAATCCCATTACTGTACCACAGTAAAGCACAACACAAGCAAGTAAACAAGCAAAAAAAAAAAAAACGATGAGCCGCCTGTCGGCAATGTCGGACAGAGGCTTAGGCGGACAAAACATAATAGCACGGAGGTGTCCATGTAAAACGGCTTGCACTGTATTTATAATAATGAATCAACAAATTTACTCTTAGCAATCATGAAACAAAGTAATATGATGAAAAAAGAAACTTCAAAATTATTAGCAAGATTTTATGAAATCCTGGCAGGCAGGGGTGGATAAAATACAAATAAGTTGAATAAAAAATGGAATGGAGAAGCAAATTTAAGTCTGACCCACCAACATTAGAAGAAAATAAGGATTCAAGGGAACAAACTCTATGTAGCAGCAAAAAAAAAAAAAAAAAAATACAAAGAAAAATTTTAGGCATGGCATACATCACACCTATCCAATTGCCAAAATCAACCCTGAATATTCAGAATTATGCTGGCATGGATGTGGAATTAGAGGTACTCTGATCCACTGTTTATGGGAATGCCCGAAGATAAATAGTTGGTGGTTCAGACTGAAATATTACAGGACTTGGCTGGTATGATTATCTCATTTCAACCGGATATAATGTTATTTAACAACATACTAACATTAACTCAAATCAAGCAAAAAGTAAAATAATCATACTGGCAACCATGACCACTAAAAGATTAATCCTGGAGAACTGAAAAACAAAAAAATATACCGTGTATGAAACTCATAGATGGTGGTATATATTTAAAGAGACTTTATTATTTGAAAAGCTTATTTATAAGATAGATGAAACTAAAGATGACATACAGTATTTGGATCCCATTGGAGAGACATTGAAGACAATATGACACCATTGATGAGATTACGAAGGGTCAAATGCAAGAGTTATTGAGTTATTTACCTTCTTTCGTAACTGTTTAAATACCCCTATATGAATAAATATATTATAAATTAACAGATCTAAAGATGTTTATATGTATATAAGCATAATCTATATTGCCCTACAGAGAATGAATATAAACTCATCATGAATTAGAATATTAATTGATATAGGGAGGGAGGGGATCATAAGTTCAAGCTTTTTTCTTACATACATGGAAAAGGAACTCTTTGTGATGCATTATAAATGAGTGAAATGTATAATTTTAATGTATTGTGACAAATTAATAAACATAAAAAAAAAAAAGGATACAATTCACGTTCAGGGACTCAGTGAACTGTGCCTCCTTTAGCTGCAATGTCCAACGCACTTCTGTTATAGGAGTGTCACTTGGTATCAAGTGGTGGGGGAGAGGGGATTGGAATCTTTTTCTTAGGTTCGGCCCACTCCTCTTCCAATGGATCTTCTTCATTATTAGACAGCTCCAGTGCCATTGGGTCAGGATATTCCCCATGCTCCCCTGCATCATCATCTTGACCTTAGTTTCGGGGATTGCCTGCAGATCCAGGTGAGCAGGATTGCTCTGCTGTGGTGCACCTGGACATGCTTGTAAGGGTCTCCCATGACCTGAGGGACCCACCATGGGTTCGGGTGTGTTGGAGGAAATGTCTTGCAGGACACTGGAACTCAACAACACATTTAAGAGTAACAAAACGTATATATGCAACTCTGTTTTACCACTGCCAGTCGGTACTCCAGTACACCCCATCCCCAGCTCAGTGGTTTGGCTAGGGGGCTAAAATAGACATTTTAGGTTGTGTTACACAATTAGTGCAGTAAGACCCCAAATGTGAGGGTCTCATCTCCTCCTGTGGGTCTTACAAACACTGCTGGTCTTCTGTAAGACATGGTGCCAATCCTAATAGGAAAAACTGAGACCAGAATTTAATTTAGATTGCTAAGTGACATGCTACAGGGAACCCTATGGTTCCTATGCTGCAGCGGGTTAAAAAAAGGTGTCCTTCAAAAGTTGAGTGCTGTTAGACTGGCCCGTCGACACAGCAATTGGATTTCTGCTTGCAATGCCGGCGACCCGAGTTCAGGAACGGAACCGGGTTGTTGGAGGGCCGCCCGGGGGAGAAGGATTGAGTGTCCCCAGGACTGCTCTCCTTCTTTGAGGGGGGGGAAGAGTGTGGGATGTTGCCAGTGCTTGGCGACCTCTGGCGGAGGCTGGGGGTGCCACAGCAACCAGCAGCAGCAAGGAACTACGGGGGCAGGATGGACGCTGGCATCATTGCACGCTCCCGCCCCCCACCTAAGGGGGGAAAAAATCCAGCCCACCCACTGCCTCAATGATGCCCACCCCTTGACTGCCATCTGCTTCCCAGGCTGACTCCCGCCCTATCTCGTTGCCCGTGGCACCCTTCAGGGGAGCCGGGTGCCACGGCCCCACCCTGGAGGGCAAGCCAGGGGGTCCCAGGAGAGGACGGCCTGGCAGTGGGAGGGGGCACATAAATACTCAAATCAAAAAAAAAAAAAACTGAGTGCTGTTATCTAAGACTGAGCCCCCACCCTCACGCTGTGAGTTGTGCCTCCAAGTAAAAAAAACTCACCCCAGCACTGTTCCTCCAAGGTCTTCTGAGAATGAATGGGCGCTTCATCTCCCCTAATGGAAACATGAACCTGCCAGCAGTGTCGGACAGCTAGCTATTGAGCTGGGTGGGCTTGCCTGAGGGGTGAGTGTGACGTCATGTGTTGCTAGGAGGTCTTGTCTACACAAGCATGCTGCAGTAAGAAGCACAACTGCTTTTGGATGCTGTGACGCTGGCGAGCTTCCAGCAGTGGTGTGGTGAAAACTTCGTGGAGTGCCTAATAAAAAGGCACGAGGCTGGTGCTGCTTTTTGAGGCCATCTCACTGGCAAGTTACCAGCAATGGCAAGGAGAAAGCACTCCATTATCAAGGAAAAGGGGAAGTTTGAGGGGGGGAGGCTGCTCGTCCTAACAATTACAGCCCACAAAATAACATTTAGGGCCTTGGAGGGCACACTACTCTGCACACTCTGTTTGTTTGTTTTTTAACACAGGGAGTTTCAGATAATCCAAAGGAAAACTGCGAAAACTTGCAAATGTACTTTTTTTCTTTTATTACTGGCACGGTAATACTGGTAAGAAGGCTCAGACTGTCCCCAGGAAAAACTGTAAGAAGAGGAAGGGTCCATTGCCAGCAGCAAACAAGGGAAAAAAGGAAAAAAGTGAGAAATTAATTAGTCCCAACCTAGCTGAGTAACTGTGCCACCCCCCGAAATACATGACATGCTTACCTGAGGCACCAGGCTGTGGAATTGGAAACCTCTGCTGCACACCCTGAACAGAAGAAAAGAGATGTGGTCCGCCCTTCATGTTAAAAAGGCACTAAAAGGAGAACAAAATATGGCAGAAAGTCACAGGTTAACAGGCATGATTTTTACATTTGAGGGTGCTCCTTTTTCACCAGATGTCCCCAGTCCTCACCTCAGTTGCACAATCCTTCCCAAAAAAAGAAATTGATTGTAGAACAGACTTATGCTGCTTACTTTTTCAGTGGTACAGCAAAGACTGGATAACTGGTGATCTTGGAATCCTCATGTACACAAGGTTTTATGGTGGTTGACAGCTTTGGGCTGTACCATCCTACCCCAGTGGGGGAGCTCATTACCCATATGCATTAACTCCCCATTGACAACGTGGAGCGATACATAATATAGAAACCCCGTGTTTGTGGAAATGGACTGTGCCAACTGAACTTAGAAATTCAGAATTTTAGAGTTGTGTACATGAGTCACCCTCTTATGGTTATAAGAGTACCTGGAATGTTTAGAAATAACCAGTCCTGATTGGCTAAGAACAATATCATGATTTATAATTTCAGTTGCTACAAATAAATTGTTGCTAATCTATAGACTGGTGGTGCTGTCTTTCGCCTAGTTGCTCTTCATTCTGCTGTTGAGTCCAGCACGCCATGTAGTGGAGCTGCCTTTGTTGTTTTGTCTTTTCTTTAAATATAACTGGGGGGTGGGGGTGGTTTGGAGCACTCAGCAGTGTGGACGTTCTTCAAATGAGCTCTGCAAATGACATTTATTTTATACATTTATCTGTTATTTGCACTCAGACTTAACTTTTGTGGATTCATTTATAAACCGGGCTAGTTACAGAGTACAGTGATCCCAAAAAAGTAACCCCACCACACTCCTTCGAGGCTCAACTTTCACTTCGGTGGCCAAGGGACCAGTGCCTCAACTAAATCAGGAGGCCCATCTTCTGCTTCGTCACCAAAGCTTTCACAAATACTTTCACTCCTAACTAAACTACAGGAGACCGGCGACAAAACCAATAAACGGCTTGCGGTGATGGAAAGAAAATTTACCGACCTGGAACAGAAGCTTACTGAAAACACCTCAGTGATATCTGACTTTACCACTTTTTCGGAATGGCAGTCAGAGATTAGCACAGGCCTGATCTGGGACATCAGTTTCCTCAGAAATAAAGTGGAGATGCTGGAAAATGGCCTCCGGCAGAGGAACGTTCGAGTTGTGGGCTTCCCCCCCTCGCTTTGCCAGCCGCACGGAGCTCTTACCAGTACTTGAGCGAATGATCTGTGAGGACTTAAATCTCCTGAATAGAGACATGGATATTAACATTGTACAAGCCTTCACAATCCCAGTGCGCTTGGGGGGGGCAGGGGGAATAATCTTCTCGACCACTGACTGCGATCATGACCTTATCTACTCCTGAGGCCAGAATACCATTATTGCAAAAGACTAGGAAAAGAGGAGACATTGTTTGGGAGGGGAATCGCTTGGACTTCTTCTTGGACCTTTCATCCCAGACACAGGACAGAAAGAAAAAGTTGCAGGAAATTAAGAAATCACTTCTGGCAAAAAGGGGTGAAGGCCCAGATGCTTTTCCCAGCATGCCTACATGTTATACACCAGCAGAAGCCTCATGTTTTTACCGACGCAGAGGCTGCATCTAGCTTTGCAGAAACACTGTTTACCCACATGGAAGCTAGGGCCTCAGACCAAGAATCGGAAGGAGAGCCAGAATGACTATAGCAGGACTGTGGTTTTATGGTTCAGATTAATAAGACTATTTCTGGCCCCCCTGGTCTTAATGCTCAGTTGTACCTGTTGAGTGCGCCTTATAAAGTAATTTAATAGGTAGGATGGATGGTGTTATTGCTGTTGTTTGTTTAAATACTGTTGGAATCTACTTACATCCATTACCTGCCTGCAGTTTAGACTGATTATACATTGGGACTGTAGAAATGTTGGGTGTGCTAATGCACGCTGCTCCATTTGTGGACTGCATAACCCTCTAAAAATGGATATTCTTCCCTCTACATGGCTTCTTAACAGAGGCCTAAGGGTGTAGGGTTTCAAAATAACTTAATTGAGCTCAGACAATCTGGTTACTTAAATGTAGTATCCCTTTGTAATGGTTCTCCCAACACTATACTATATTATCTGCTAGTGGGATGAAAGTTTGGCATGTAGACTGCTTTAAATCCTGTGGTGAGAGTAAGACTTCCTACGAACTTATTGTCCTTTAATATTTACTCCTAAAGCTTTTTGGGGGAGGAGGGCTCTTATCTGGGATATTTAATAAGATTGTACAAATGATAGATCAGATCTTTAGCACAGACATTGTGTTGCCTCTATCCTGTGTTGTAACATGCATGTGATATACATACATGTCATTATTAATATGATGAAAATCAATAAAATTAAAAAAAGTGTGTGTGTATATATACATATAAACAAACTGTGGGGTGTTTTTGTTTATTTATTTTATTTATTTATTTAAATCTAGGATTACAATACCTTTGAGCCGAGGCTCTTTCACAAAGGTTCCACATCAGCGTGTGCAACAGTCATCATTTTTAGTTACAAACATATAATCATTGACTTACAGACATGTAATAACCAGTACAAAGACTTGAGCTATGAGCAAGACAAGGAAGGAGGGTGGGGTGGGTAAGGGGAAGTGAGGGTAGGAGATTGAGGGAAAGGAGGTGCAGGGGTAAGGGGAATCTGAGAGGTGGTTGGGAGGGCAGGAGTGAGAATCGGGGGAGGTGGGCGAGTGCGGGAGCAGTGCAGCCAGGGAGTCTTATAGAGAATATGACAGGTAAGGTGCTAGGGTGCAAAGACTGATTGTAAGTGCTGGGTACTGGGGCATGTGCAGCTGGAATGGTGGAAATGTTAAGATGGGCAATCGCAGGATACAAGCAGTGAGAGGCGCAGCTTGGACTTGAAGAGGCCGAGTGTTGGAGCAGTCGCTATGTTGCTGCCAAGAGGGTTGAGCCAGTTGGATGCCCGATAGGTGAATTATCTTTGTCCTTGGGTTGTGTGACATCGTGGGATATGTAGTAGATAGGAATTAGATCTTCTTGTAGTGACGTTCCTATGTCTAGGCTTAAGGAGGGCACAGACACCAGGTGAGGCAAGCCCCATTATCATTTTCTTGGCCGTGATGGAGGTTTGGTATTTTATGCGTTTGTCCAGTTGAAGCCATCCAGATTGGGAATAAAGGTCACATGTGTGGGTACGGCGATGTGAGCCAGTGATGAGACGACAGGCCTTATTCAGGGAGGTCGCGATACGTTTGAGAGCAGTGGTAGTTGCAGACCCATATATGATAAGACCATAGTCTATGATGCTGACGATGGAGCTTTGGACGGCCACTGATGGTGCTTCTGGGGATAGGTGTTTCCTGTGCCAGAATAATACATCTAACCTCGCATTGGCAGACTTTGCAACATTGCTGATATGGACAGCGTATGAGAGGTGGGGATCAAGGGTGACGACGAGGTACTTGAATGATTGTGTTTGCTCTAGGATGGCTCCTTGTTCGGTTGCAGTGGAGAGGTGGAGTTGTTTGTTTTTGTTGTGGGAGCTGCAGAAAACCATAGACTTGTTTTTTTTCTGATTGAGAAGCAGTTTATGATTTAGGAACCAGGATTCAATGGAGGACAAAGCCCACTGAAGTTTATTTTGTAATTGGATTGGATCAGAGTCCGAGGTGAGGATCACAGCATTGACGGCGTAGAGAATTTTGTTCTGGGCAGCTGTCCGGTAGTGAGTTTAAGAATAGGCTGAAGAGGAGGGGTCCCAGAATGGAGCCCTGGGGGACTCCCGAGTGGACCGGTCTAGGGTCCGAGAGTGTATCAGCGATTCTTACTGTTTGGGACCGTTCTTCAAGGTAGCTCTTAAACCAGCCAATGGAGTCGGTTGACTGCCCAGTGTTCTGAAGCTGGACAAGCAGGAAACGGTGATTGATGGTGTCGAAGGCTTTAGTTAAGTCAATGTAGACTGAGCCTAGTAGTTCGCCGGAGTCGAGTGCGTTGTGGATTGCGCCAGTGAAATCAAGTAGGGCTGTGGAGGTACTGTGACCTTTGAGGAACCCGTGTTGTTGCTTGCACAGGATGTTGTCTGTATCCAGGTATTCTGTGAGCTGGTCCGAGATGATGCATTGTAGTGCCTTGGAGAGTGGGGGTAGTAGGGAGATAGGTCTGTAGTTATCGTGGGCAGTTTTGTCACCACTTCTATGGATTGGGGTGACAGTGGCAGATTTCCATCTGTCCGGGAACTGGCTAAGGCTGAGGGAGAGGTTGAAAATTCTGGTCAGAGGACTAAGCACTTCATCAAGTGTGAGAGACAGGATTTTGAGATTGAGGGAGTCATTACTGAATATTGATTTACCAAGGACTTTGGTAATGTATTTACGTACTTGGTGAGCCTTGACTGCTTTGAAGTAGAAGCGGGGGGAGCTGGTAGGGGTAGTGTTCATTGCGGACAGAGGGGCTTCACCATCTTTGAAGTAGTCCTGAGGTAGGACAGCGCTGAGGCCGGTAAAGGCTTTGTTAAAGTTATCTGCAATGGTTTTTGGGTTGAAGGTTGTGGTTCCATTGATGTTGAGTATTGATGGGGGGGGTTTGGGTGGATTCCCGGTGAGTTCCTTTATGTTCTTCCAGAATTCCAGACCATTGCCCCAGGAGTTTGTGAGGGCATGCTTATAGTAGGTGGACTTCGTTTGCCGGATGGTTTTGGTGCAGTCATTGCAGGCACGTTTGTAGTTTTGGATGTCGTTTTGCCTTCCAGAGTTTCTGGTCAGCTCCCATGGGTGGTCTCTTGTTTTTAGCATCCTGAGGAGGTCATCTGTGAGCCAAGGGTTACTGAGTGATTTGACTTTGCATTTCTTAATAGGAGCATACGTGTCACAGGCCACAGTGAAGATATTTATGAAGTGGTCAAGGGCAGTGTTTACGTTGGTTACATTGAAGATAGGTGACCAGTCTTGATGGAGGAGATGGGATTTGAGTCGAGGAAGGTGACCATGGGGTAGAACCCTGCTGGTGATAGTTTTTGGCGGTGGTTTGATGAATTTATTTGACTAGGTGCAGCTAACAGGGGAGTGGTCGCTGAGAGAGTCAGGGAGGACATTAGTGTTAGATATCTGTGATGGGTGACTGGTAAGGATCCAGTCCAAGAGTGTGCCGGTCCTGTAATTTTTCCTGGTTGGTGAGTCAACCATTTATGTGAGGTTCGCCGCAGCAACGGTATCCCTGTGTGCACCAGCATCGGCCACAGGCCAGTTGATGTTGAAGTCGCCTAGGTGGATAGATTCGGTGTCCAGTGGGAGTGACTTTACAAAGTCAAGAACAGCTGTTAGACCAGTTCTCTGTTCTTTGGGAGGGATGTAGATAGTGGCAACAGTGAGGGTTTTGTTTTGGGCTCCAAGCAGGATTCTCACTGGCAGTATCTGAGCAGTTGTGGGTTGGAGTGAGGTAATGATGTGGTGCCCCTGTATGGAGTCTTTTAGGTAGAGAGCGCAGCCCCGCCTCTTTTGGACAGGCGATCCAGTCTAAAGACGTTGTAGCCAGGAAGGCTGATTGCATGGTCCGGTACTGATGGCGTGAGCCAGGTTTCGACAACTGCCAGGATGTCAGGGCAGTGTTGGCTGGTGAAGGCCTGTAGGGCATCCATTTTAGGAAGGAGGCTGCAGATGTTGATTGATATGAATGAGAGGGCACTCGAAGGCTTGCTCAGATTAGTGGCTTTAGAGCAGAATGGGCCAGGGTTTGGGTGCACATTGCCTGACAGCATTAGGAGGAGGAGGCCTAGCCTCAAGGAGCTGCGGCGTACTTCTTTAAGGGATGCTTTCGCCTGCTAGCATCTCGGGAAATTGCAGAGCATCGACGATAGTAAGTGTAGACAGGGGGTACCAGAGTGGAGGGCTAGGACCAGTGTGAGTGTAGGACAGTTTCATGGCGGTAGGATGGACCCTGGGCAAGGGGCAGTGACCAGTGTGCAGCATGCCTATGTGGAGGAAGGATGTAGGAATGTGGAAGCTGTGGGGGAGGGAGGGAAAGCAGGCTTTTGGGGCATGCAGTAGGGGAGGAAGACAGGCAAGGAGAAATAGAATGGGGGTAGAGAGGGGTGGAGGCGCATGATTAAGGTAGGATTCGAGGTAGACGGAGGGAGGGGGTTAAGACAGGCTGGCGGGGCTAGGAGAAGGAGGTGGAAAAGCAGTAGCTGGATCAGTTGGAAGTGAGGATACAACCAGGAAGGCCAGGCAGCCAGGGAGTGGGAGGTGGCGACTAAAAGATGGTGGTGTCCCAAAACAGGTACCCAATGGAGCACAAGTGGGGGGCAGAGCTACCAGGGGGCATGGAGAAGGTCTATAAAGTTAAGGTCGGGAGGGCAGGTGTAAAATTTGGCCGTTTGCTGTAAAAATGAATGGGCGCAGCAGCCCTGAGCAGAGCAAAGTTTTAGCTGGCTCAAGAGGCAATCCCCGAGCAGGAGGGAAGAGAGCGTCCAATCAGGGTGTGGTACAGATACCGTGGGGCCAATGGCGTGGCTCTCAGCAGTCCTGGTGGTTCAGGGAAGTTTTACCCGGTTCGAGAGGATCTCTAGGGCGGGAAGGAAGATATATAGCAAGTAAAGCAACTGTGACTTTGAGGGTAGACTTTTTTTTTTTAAATGAAAGAACAAGAATCCTCTAGTGGCAGGTCTGTATAACCTGCTAATGGAAAACTAGCTACGGGGGACTTTATTACACACTTGAATTTTGCTTAGCTGCAACTCAATCTATTTGTAAAAAGTGCGAGGTGGCAAAAGCAGGGGAAAATTTGTGGCCAATCAGAGGGTGTAGTCCTGCTGTAGTACTATGTGGGCACAACCTAACCCCTGATCATCAGGGAGGATTTTGGCTAGTTCCCTAATGCCTTTTGTCCAAAAAGGAGCCACCTTTGGACAGGCAGTATAGTGCAGTGGTTTAAGGCTCTGAGATGCAAATCTGGAGACCCGGGTTTGAATCCCACAGCCCGCACTTGCATACTGTGTGACCCTGAGCAAGTCACTTAACTTCCCTGTGCTCCCAGGTTGCACCTGTAAACAAGCTTTCAGCTTAGTGTGTCTCACCTGGTTAAACAATTGGAAAAAAAAAATGTGGTGGTCTCTGCTTTGTTGACAGCCTTTTCAGCACTTGTTTGTGTTGGGATATGTTTCCTGGGCTGTACTCC
This sequence comes from Neoceratodus forsteri, assembly GCA_016271365.2. Classification (NCBI taxonomy): domain Eukaryota; kingdom Metazoa; phylum Chordata; order Ceratodontiformes; family Ceratodontidae; genus Neoceratodus; species Neoceratodus forsteri. The sequence goes on from CM028134.1 coordinate 185,945,097, forward strand.
ATTAAACCCAAGTTCCTGGTGCTGGGAGAGATGGGGAAGAAAATAATCATATAGCACAACAACCTGCCTCTGAAATGTCCAGCCTCCCGCCCACCCAGCGCAGCTTCTAGTCCCTTGGAGACAGCAAAGTAGGGTCTCATTGTTATTTGCATCCCAACTTTCTGCTCTATTATACCATTGTTGTATTATTGCACTATATACCTCAAATGTTCCTGTAGTGTTCTTAAACTGTATACCACAAATGTTTAATCCTAGCTATCTTTATATTCATGTACTCATGTATTGTGTTTTACTGTGATATCCTTGTAACTTTCACTTAATATACAAACTTACAACTTCTGTATCTCTGTATATGTGCCATTCTCTATGGCCCGGGTCGTGTCTGAAAACGGTCCCTGGGACCAGTGTACCCACCCAGTTAACAAATAAATAAATATGTTTATCTCATATGGAGGGATTAACCCATGACAAGGCGTGGGTTTACTGAGCATTAATAAACACACGGGAGGGGGTGACTTCAACCATCCAGGCGTTGATTAATGTTCAGTAAACCCTTGCCCTGGGTTGGGCAACATCATGTTAGTGATTTATCTAAAGGAATATTAAAATAAATCTCTGTGAACATGCATTTGTAATAAAATAGTCCTTTCGCCTAATGGGTTTGTCCTTCTGAGGATGTCGTAGCTGTAGTTCTCCACTAGGTGGATTTGTCTTAATGAGGATGCCGTAGTTGTAGTTTTTTACATGTTTCTCTGGTGGAGTGATCTGAAAAGATCACTTTACATTGCTGTCAATCAGGATTTTGTGGTCTGACAAGGCAACTGCGGGTATACTGGGGATTAATCAGTGGTCAGGTGACCTGTTTGGTTGAATCAGAATACAGGATTTTTTGTACCCATGTTATAAATATAATTAAGGCTATCCCGCTGTGGCTCAAACATGATCGGTAATCCATTGGATGATGGTTCCACTGGTGCTCAGGTGGGGAACCTGACAGGCTTACAGGTCGCGCGTATAGTGCCTCATGCAGTATTAATACATCACAGCACTGCAACGAGCTGTTTCTTGTCTTTCATTACTAGAAGATTAAATAGAAGACACCTCTGGTGAGTGGAAGGTTTCTAAGAAAATAAAGAAGTTGATAGGATTATGGGCTAAAATTGCGTAATTAGCTCACTGTCAATTGCTGTTGCAGTTTTTTTCTCTGCCTCTTTAAAGTGCAAATGGCCAGTTTGTGTTTTTCTGTCTTTTTTGTGACAAATTTAGCAGGGAAGATGCCATTGGGAACAGGAACGTTCTTTTTCTCATCAGAGGTGCATTCTTTTTCTCATCAGAGGAGGAACACCACAGATGGCTACACTGTGGCCTTCCTAGGCTTGTAATCCACAAATGCACCCCTGCCGTGTTCTGGGTGGATCATTCTGACCTGGGGCAACACGGTTAACTCGATTCCTCATGATGATCAGTCCGAAACTCTCTTTGAAGGACAGGCTGTCAAGTTATTCAGACAGACCTAAGTGTGATTGGTATAAACTAGCATGTGGACTAGAGTACACTGCAAACAGGACAGAGGGACGATGCCCCCCCAAACTGCCTTCACTAGTTCCCTGGATTAGTAGGTAGCACGCTAATACAGAGGCAAAAATGTAAGTACACTAGTCATTGTTCAACAGTTACTGTAAGTACACTAGTCATTGTTCAACAGTTACTGTACCCAAACGTACATGCAAGCAGGAAAGATCTAGGTGTGTGTTTGTAGTTAGCAGTGGCAATATGCCACCATGGTGGCTTGGAGGAACTGAGTAGGCAGTGCAAAACGTAATGGCTGCAGACTGGAATGTAGCACAACCAGTACTTAGTCTGTAGAAGGCAGTGGGACTGGCACCGGCAAAATGGAGCTATAAATAGCTCTGAATCCACTACTGACTAACTGAATCTTCTGTGGCTGAGCCCAGCTCTGACATTAACAGCTGGGGATCCTGGGATGCCATCTGGACTGATGGCTGCTTGTAATGTTGGGGGGCATCAGGATCAACAAGATAAATGGTAGTTTACTCACCTGGTAAAGGTGATTGTGGGGGTGTAGATCTCTGAGGCACTCCACATTCATGACAACATGGGTTGTGTACACCTGATAGGTTGCTTCAATGCACATATAGATTTGAAGCAAGTCCGTCCCCCTTCTCCCAGGAGTCAGCTTACCGCAGGTCAGTTCGATGTATTCTAAAGCTGTATCTGTAACTATAAGATGTTATTGTATATGTCTCGGTAACGGTTTTATAAAAGGATGTCCTCTAGTGTGATTTCAACCATAGACTGATTTATTTGTCATTAATCACTGAACAGTACAAATAAAGGTAAAAAATGGAGTACTGCCCTAAGGGCATGACCCCTTAACATCAGTAAGGTATGACCATGTTGAATAGTATCAGAATAGTTCAAGAACAGTGCGTCTGTGGTTGTAGGCACGTCTGCTTGGGAGGGCTGTGGAGTGCCTCAGAGATCTACACCCCCACAATCACCTTTACCAGGTGAGTAAACTACCATTGTGGGGTTAGTCACATCTGACTAACCCCCACAACTGAGGCCTCTTCCTCCCTGACTAATGAACCCTCTGGTACCTCTAATAATTCCTGTCTCCCACCCAGACTCACTCCCCCCCTTTTTTCCTGTCCCCTCTCACTTACTCTCCCGCTCACCACCTTTCCCTCCTCTCTAGCCTCCTTTTGGCGCCTAATGATCACCCTCTCCCTGGAAGTTTCCTTAACCTCGAAATTGTCTACTCGCTTGAACCTGTTATAGCTTGTTTTTCTATGAAACTTAAAAACGTTACTGCCTTAAACTGTTAATAGCAAATTTATGATGTAACTTTCCTGTCTGGTTTTACCTGTAATGTGTATCATGCTTTGTTAAATGTTCCTTGTGACGTGGAACCTTTGTAAAAGAGCCCTGGCTCAGAGGTATTAATTCCTAGACTAATAAACTAAACTAAAACTAAACTAGTCTCTGAGGCACTCCACATTCATGACATCATGGTTCATTAATAAGCAGTGTGTCCCTGTTCGGGTGGGTGAGACGTGTTCTGTAGCACTGTTTTCAGTTTTTGGCTGCAGTCAGTACTGCTCTTGCGAAGTTTGTTTTGCAGTCTTGTGACACATCCATCCGATAGTGTCTAGTGAAGGTATGGATTGAGGACCATGTGGCTGCTGCGCATATTTCTTGTGCTGATTCCATGTTCTTTTCTGCCCATGAGGTGGCAATGGCTCGTGTCGAATGGGCTTTGATGTCAGTAGGTGCGGTTGTGTTGTTTGCCATGTAAGCCTCTTTGATCGCCATTTTAAGGTATGAGGTTATGGACGACTTTGATGCTGGTTGTCCTTTTCTTTTTCCTTGGAGAGTCATGAATAGTCTGTCCGTGAGTCGAATGTCTCTTGTTCGATCGAGGTATGAGGAAAGTATGCGTCTCATTCCGAGAAGTTGTAATTGAGGGTCCTCCTGTATGTCTTCTGGAGGGAGTGCTGCTGGTATTTCTATTGACTGGTTGAGGTGAAAAGTGGATGCGATCTTGGGTCTGAAAGCAGGTATTGTTCTGAGTGATATTCTGTCGTCGTAGAACGTTAGGAATGGTGACTTGGATGATAATGCCTGTAGTTCTCCTACCCGTCTTGCTGATGCTATGGCCATCAGAAAGACGTCTTGAGTTGCATCCATTTTACTGGTACTGTTTCAGTTGGCTCGAAAGGGGGTTTTGTCATTGCCCGCAGTACTAGAGTAAGGTCCCAGGGAGCAGTTATGTCCTTGGTGACTGGTTTAAGGTTGGTTGCCGCTTTAAGAAAGTGCACTACGTCTTGGTGTGAACCTGGGGTTGAGCCTTGTATTAGTCCCCTAGCTGCTCCGATTGCTGCCACTTGCACCTTTAGTGAGGCTGGCGATAGGCCCAGGTGAAGGCCCTCTTGTAGGAATAGTAGTATTTGATGTATGGTGCAGTTGAGAGCCTCGATGTTGTGGTGGCTACACCATTTAGAAAATATGTTCCATTGTCTCTGATAGGTGGCATTTGTGGATGGTTGCCGTGACATGGCCATTGTATTGATGACTGTTGGATGGTAACCTGCTTTTAGCAGTCTTGCCCTTTCAGGAGCCAAGCTGCTAGTTGTAGCTGTTGTGGATTGAGGTGTATGATTGGTCTTTGGGATAGCAGATCCGGTCTTTGTGGTAATGACCACGGGCCGCCTAGGGCCATGGAGACTATAGTTGCGAACCATGCGTGGCGTGGGGCTATTAGTATCACTGTGGTTCTGGATGTGCGTATATTCCATAGTACTTGAGTAATCAGTGGTATTGGTGGAAAAATATATGCTATGTGGAATGTCCAGTGTGCTGTTAATGCATCCACTCCCAGAGCTTTGCTGTCCTTGAACCGTGATCAGAATTTCTGGCATTGGTTGTTGTGTCGTGATGCCATAAGGTCTTGTTCCACTGGTCCCCATTTTTTGTTGATCATGTTGAATACTTGAGGGTGTAATTTCCACTCCCCTGGGTGTATACGCTGATAGCTCAGCCAGTCTGCTGTGGTATTCAGGGTTCCTGCCAGATGGATAGCTGTGATTGATTTCAGGTTTCTTTGTGCCCATGGTATGAGCTTTGTTGTTTCTGCCATCATTGCTCTGCTCTTTGTTCTGCCCTGTTTGTTTATATATGCTACCATGACTTGGTTGTCCGATTTGATTCTGACATGCTTGTTTCTTATGTGTTTTGCAAAATGGAGGAGTGCTAGGAAGACTGCTCTCATCTCTAGAACATTTATTGACATTTTCTTCTCTGTTAGTGACCATGAGCCCTGTGCTATAAGGGTCCCCGTGGCAGCTCCCCATCCTAGCAGGCTGGCATCTGTCTCTAAAATTGCCTCTGGTTGTGTGTCTAGAGGTATGCCTGCTGTCAGTTTGTGTCTGTTTGTCCACCAGGATAGGCTTGACCTTACCCTGTTTGGTAATGACACCTTTCTTGATAGGTCGATATCGTAGGTAGGGCCTTGTTTTTTGAGGAATGCCATGAGGGGTCTCATGTGCCATCTTGCCCATGGTATCATGTCTATAGTGGATGACATGAGCCCCAATACTTGTTATATGAGAAGTAGCGTAGGTTCCTTTGGTCTTTGCAACTGAGATGTGAGTTGCATGATAGTTTGTACCCTGCTGTTTGAAGGGAAGACTTGACCTGTTTCGGTATCTGTGATTTGTGCCTAGATGCTGTATAGCTTGAGTGGGTGCCAGGCAGCTTTTGGTGTGGTTTATTACCCATCCATGATCTTGGAGGCATTGTACGACTGTATTTGTCTCTCTTATTGCTTGTTGGTGTGATCTTATTCAAATCAATCAGTTGTCTAGGTAGGGTATAACGTGTATGCCTTGTTCTCTTAGTTTTGCGGCCAGTATTATAGAGACTTTTGTGAATACTCTTGGTGCTGAGCCCAGGCCAAATGGTAGGACCTGATACTGGTAATGACCTCCCTGTATGTGAAAGCGAAGGACTTTGAAGTGTCTCGGTCTGATTGGTATGTGCAGGTATGCGTCTTTTAGATCTATGGAGGTGAGGAAGTCTCCTGGCCTGACTACTCTAAGTGTTGATCGGATTGTCTCCATTTTGGATGGTGTATATCTTACTGATTTGTTCAGGTATTTTAGGTCTAGTACTGGTCGTAGATCCCCAGACTTTTTGGGTACCATGAAGAATAGAGAGTAAATTCCTTGACCTTGTTCTTGAGTCGGGACTGGGGCTATCGCATTGTTCTGTATGAGGTTTTGCAGCATGTTGTCTACTTGGTGAGATGTTACCTTGTGTGGTGATATGGGGGATTTCACCATGCGATTGTTTTTTGGTATGTTGTCAAATTCGATTGCGTACCCTTGTCTTATTATTTCTAGGACCCACTTGTCTGTGGTGAAGTTTTCCCATGCCTTTGCAAATAATAGTAGTCTTGCGCCTACTGGAGGAGATTTGGATATCATGTGGAATTGATACTCATGTTCTGGAGTGACATCTCCATGTATATTGGCTGCCTCATCCTCTAGGTGCCGATCCTCTGCCTCTAACCTTCGTATGTTGGTATGAGGATGTATACTGTTGTCTGTAGTGTGAGCCTCTGTAGGATATGTTGCCTCTTTTTCTGTCTCGAAATGCCAACTGAGATCGAAATCTGTGCCTGGAAGGTAGATGGGTGTGTCTTGCATTATCTTTGGATAGTGCTTTCCCTCTTCTTTCCCCTTGAGGTACTTTTCCAGGCCTTCGACGAACAGTAAGTTTCCTTTGAATGGCAGTTTTTGGAGGGTCTTCCTTGGACTTTCCATCGGCATCCCAAAGTTTCATCCATAGAGCTCTCCGCGCTCTGTTGGTTAGTACTGCTGATCTGGAATTGATTTTGAGGGAGTTGACTGCCATGTCAGCCAAGTATTTAGTTGAAAGGATCGCATTGCCTAGCAGCGCTGCTTCTGTGGATTTAGGTGGCAGGGTTTTTATGACCTCCTGTAGCCATGTTAGTTGTGCCCGTGTGGCATAAATAGCTGTAGAGGCAGCCCTGGTTCCTAGTCCTGCCAGCTTTGCATTTTTCTTAAGTATGTCTTCCAGTTTCCGATCGATAGGGTCTTTGAGCCCTGAGGTGGATTCTGTGGGTAGTACTGTTTTCTTGTCAAGGGATGCTATTTGGGAGTCAATTGTTGGTGGAGTGCACCAAAGGGGTAGCTTATCTGCTTGTAGTGGGTACATTTTGTCCCACGACCTGCGTTCTGGGATGCGTGCAGGTTCTGTGGAGCCCCATTCCTTTAGTACGACCTCGTCTATAGCTTCACATACTGGGAATACATCCACCTGCTTTGATTGCGGTTGCAGTGAAGGGATGAGTTTAGATGTAGGTGCCGGGGCTGGTGTTTCGAACCCCACTGTAGTCATGATGTTTCTGACTAGAGCTGGAATTTGGTCAGGGAAGCACCATTTTGCCGTGAGGGTCTGGGGTTCTGGCTCCATTTCACCCTCTTCCTCCGAGACCTGTTCGGTGTCATTTGGGTCATTTTGTACCTCAGTAGGTATGGTGCCAGTGGGTCTATTGAGGTTCCCGGTGGCCCTCTTTTTTGCTGGTGTAGGGTTGAGATATTGTCGTGCAGTGAGCTCATTGAGTCTGGCTAGCATGGCAGCTAATACTTCTTGCTGCGCTAGCATCAGCTGGTTAGTCTGCATCGTAATGGGATTGTTGTCTGAGTCGGGCTCTTTATTATGTTTTCCCTTATTGGCGTTATTTTTGTGTTCCACTAGGTCCTTCTCCAGGATCCTCTGTGTTGAGAGGTGGAGGAGTGTCCTCCACACATGTAGCGCAGAGACGGCCCAGTTGTTGAGGAGGTAGAGGGACATTGCAATGTCTGCAGGATTTATTGTTGGCCATAGTGATCTGTGGAGAATAGGCACAGATCAGATATGTGACTTGGAAGTTGTTAAATATTGTTTAATGAACAGTGCTGTAATGTAGTAAATGCATGCAATAAGCCTGTGTGTAGAGCCTGTCTTTTTAAAACAGCTGTGCCCTTGTTGTATTAATTGGAGGCAATGTTGTGGTAAACTGGGGCATGTCTCTTTAAATGTGAGAGACTGAGCAGTGTCTCTGTAAGAGAACAGAGCCATGTCCCTTTAAGTGGGAGAGGCTAGCAGTTTTCCTGGAATGTGGAAGTTAGTAAGCAGACTGCTTGTATAGCAGTATCTGTGCACTGGTGGCCCTCATTAATAGGCATATTGCAGTCACGGGGCAAGCACTAGCAAGGTGGGATTTTTTTTGGTAAAAGAGCCTATGAATGGCTTATAACGTGAACTAGCACGAGACCTATGTTGTGGCGAGATCTCGCTGATTTGCCCCTCAACAAGATTTCAGCCATTGTCTCGCGATGCTGCTGAGCCAGTCAGCGAGTGGCTCACTCGTTGCGCGAGACTTCGAACTGGAGAAGAAGGCAGGAGAATGTCTCGCTGGATAAGAACCTTTACGGACCTGAGAGCCATAAAAAAAACATTTAGTCAAGCTCCATTTTGGTCCGTAGAGGTAGCGCTTGGCTAGGAGGCTGAAGTATGATGGCAGGAAGTGTCGGAGTGCCACGATTCATTCGAACTTCACGAGGAGGATGGCCTGGTAGTGAATCTGGCTGCAGAAGTACTTTTCCTGGATATTGTGGAGTCCGAAACAGATTGGGCTCAGTTTAATGGACTGTAATGTTTGATAGTGGTGCAGTACTCGGGCACCACTGGAAGGGGTGTCAGGTAGCAATTTTGTGTAAAAAAAAAAAAAAAAAGTTTCTGTTAGGAAGCCTCTATAGGAGGGTGAGGAGCTCATTTGTCTGGAGCGTCAGTGTTATGTGAATATGATGCTTTTAGGCAGGGTGAATGCTCCTGGGACTGCTAGCAGGGGTTTCCAGGTAGCCCACCATGAGACTTATTTGGAGCATTCATTTTGGATCTTTATAAGGCACTCGTGGGACCTCTAGTAGGGGTTCCCAGGTGCTGGTTGTCTTCCTGAATTTTAAGGAGAGTTGTTCTACATGGGGCTGTTAGCAGGGGCTGCCAGGTAGATAACAAGAATGTTGTGCAAGCTGTGCTGCTCTAGATAATAAGTGGTAAACCGACGTTAATAGACACAGAATTAACAAAACATGCATTATTCTTGTGTCTGCCTGCCTTAGTCCGGTCTATGATCAATATGTATATCTTATATATTTAAAATGGTATTCTGAGGCCTACCTTAGCCTGTAGATTCGATTTGTTGGAGGTGTAGTGTGCTTGCAACCTCGTTGATGCACATCTAGAACTGACCTGAGGTAAGCTGACTCCCGGGAGAAGGGGGACGGACTTGCTTCAAATCTACATGTGCATCGAAGCAACCTGTCAGGTGTACACAACCCACGATGTCATGAATGTGGAGCGCCTCAGAGACTAACCCCCACAATGTAAGTTTAAGCACTTAAACATAATCAAAATGCATTTATACACTAAGAGTGCAAACCAGGGGCTGTAGCTGTGGTGTTTTGGGGGCATGCATGTTCCGCTTTAAAGAAGATATGGTTACACTTTTATCTCTCAAATTATAATGGCAAAAACCAGTTTTGTGGTGATATTCATTCTGCCTGAGCTGTACATCTGGCAAGGCAATTTTATTTGTATAGCGCCTTATCCCAAGGGTCAGAGCACTTAACATACCGTGACATGACAAAAGAGTAAAAACAACAGATTTAGTAATTAATATATTCAGAGGTACAGGTTAGAGTCAAGCATCCGGTTCATAAGCAGGGTCAAAGAGGTGACTTTGCAGGCCCCATTTAAAACACCTCCACTGAGGGAGAACTCCGGAGGTGATACAGCAGGGAGCTCCATATTGTAGTTTCAAACAAAAAGAAATAGCAATAGACTGGGTTGCTGGTGGCTGCTCTGCCTACGTGCCTCTATCTGGTTGTGAGTGCCGTGGATCTCTCTTTGTTTGCTAGCTCCAAATTGTAGGTGCCACCTCTGAGAAAACCTGTCTTCAGATTGTTTCAGACAGTATCTTAGGATGGCTAACAACAACTCCTCGGTGGAGCAGAGATAGCGGCTGGGAGCACACCAAGCCAAGAGGTCTTTTAGATACAAGCAAAATTTCAGCACTCCTACCAGTGAAAGTGCTATTTGCCAACACACTGAGCATGTTTTACTCACAGTAACAAAAAATAAAAAAGAGAGCAGAGTACATTCCATGTCAGTATTCAGTACAGCACTGCATCTTTGTTATTTTAGTTCTTTCAGGTAGGCAGGGCCCGAGCCATGCAGGGCTTTGTAATGTTAAAAGCAATCTTGAAGGTGGTGCACCACCCAGGCAGGGGCCAGTGCAGCTGCCGCAGCACCAGTATAGTATGATCCCTATAAGGCACACTGGCCACAGCATTCTGCACCAGAGCATTACAGTAATCGAGTCGTGAGGTCAGAGCGGCACGTACTGGGGTTGCCAGATCCTGTTGCGCTAGATAAGGTCTGATCCTGGAGATATTCCTTTGTTATAAAAATCCATTGCAGACCAGAGCCGACACCTGGTGTTCCAGTGTCAACCATGAGTCTACAGTGACTAGCAGATTCTTAACCTTATCCACAGCTGTCATAAATGTGCCATTTTAGATATGGAATCCTGACAGCATCTGGAAACTGGGCACAAACAGGAGAATTCTCCGGGCTGAAAATCCAAAACTTCTTTGTGGTACAGTACGAACTTCATTTCATGTAACATCTTGAGTACAAGCCCATGTCATAGTGATTTGTGTAATAACACACAAAGGTTGGACAGCTAACTTGCACACCGCTTTTGTAGTCTGCACCAAATATGAATTTTTTATGACAAATACCGCTCCACAATGTATTTCAACTGCAGTCAGTGGCAAACAGCGGGACTGCAGTGGAATTAAGTTGTGAAGTGATATTTGCCATAATAAATTCACATTTGGTGAAAACTATTAAGGGGGTGAGCGAGTCAGTTGCCTAGCATTTCGTATGTTGTTATTGGGTCTCTGTTGGAACAGACTTCCTATGTAGGGAAGCTGGGATGGACTTTCCATTTCAAAGTGATTTCTGTGTTGGCTCCTGTAGGCAGTTAGATGGTATGGGCTGTCCTGCCCTGCTAGTTGAAACAGGATGAAAGAAGTACATAGGTACTGTTGGCAGAGAAGGGCCGCCAGGCCCACCCAGTCTGCCCATTTATGCTACCTGACGAAGCGGCCAGTGACCCTGTCTGGTCATTGGCTTTAACTTTTTCTTCCCATCTCTGATATTCCTTTATTCCTGTCCAATGCATGTTTGAAGCCTGCCACTGTATGGGCGGCCACCACTTCCTGGGGCAGGCTATTCCATGCATCCACCACCTTAGGACATACTCCTTCCCAGACTCCCTCAGTTTTTACATCCTGCTCAACTGCTCTGAAAGTGACTTACAGGTTTGAGACATAGAAAACAGTAGCTTGCAGCATATAACAGCATCATTGCATGTAAAAAATACACTGTTAAGAAAGTTACTTGTGGCCATCAAAAGAATAACAACCATACAGCTAGGTAGGACTCAGGGGAGGGGGCGATCAGGAATCATAGGTGAGGTAGGAAAGATAAATTCTGAAAAAGAAAGGAGAGCGAGCCAGTGAGGTGGAGAGAGGCAAGGGGTCTATTCCAGATATTAGGTGCTCCAGAGAAAAAGAGAGAGGCTTGGCCAGTAACAGTAGTGAGATTGTGGGAGGGGTCAGAGGGATGGTAGGAACATTGTGGGGGGGTTTGGGGTGAAGCGAAAGGAGAGGAGGTTGGTGAGGGGGCAGGTATATGAAAACGAGAAGTACGATATTCAGTTCGGAGCTCTCCATCTATATTGCAGATGTTTCTTTTCAGTATTTCTTTACTGCTGTATTGTATTTGGAGTAGCACTGTCAGTTATTTCTGATTTTATTGATTGATTGATTTAGTTTTGAAACTTTTTCCCCCCCTCATTGGCAGTAAGCAGCAGAGATCCTACTTTAGCCACTGCCAGGGGCCACATCCTGTTCTTTCAAGGCTCTTCTTATCTGCGACTTTTAGGGCACCCATGACCCCTCTGCTGCATTGCCCCCTTGGCTTGACCCCCCCACCCCTACCTGGTTGGGTCGACCTGCAGCTCTACCCACTTGTCCAGCCACTCATGGTAAACATGAACCCCATGTGCATGAATGCCAGGGGGAGAGAGCCCAAATGAGGACCTGTGGGGCAGGGGGGCACTTCATCCATCCTACCAGATGCCCCATCCCCCCAATCCCTCCCCTTGCATTCTGCTGAAGGCCACCTGCGTGTGCATACTTGTGGCAGTAGCAGTGCTGGCCCAGTCCCATCCCTGCCACTGCAGTACCCTCAACTGCACACTGAGTCTTCCTTCCTCCGGTCAGTCCCCGACAATCCGTGCTCGTTCCTGAACTTCGATTGCCGGTGTAGCGAACAGTAGTGCCATCACTGTGCTACTGGGCCAGCCAATGTTTCTAATTTTATTGATGTACTCAATCACCATGTATAAAAATTTATTACATTAGAGAGGAACATGTGTTTACAGGGTTCCTAACAGTTTGAAGGACCATGAGAAGCTGCATCACATTAGGTACTTAGCTAACCCATAATAGTCGGCAGTCAAGGGATATCCATATCTAAGTCAACCATATATTGTTTTTATTTTTATACTTAAAAAAAAAAAAAAAAATGCCGTGAAATATTATGGACACAGTGAAAAGCAATGGATACTGCACGTCACAGAAAATAGCACTACGTAGTCCAGCAATACAAACAGAAAGATAATTGAGAGACCAAATAAAGGGAACATTTAGAAGGCATATAGTCTAAAATATAAAGATAACAAATACAAGAAATTAGTCCTGCTTGGGGCCGCCAAAACAGACATCTCGAGAAGGTATGCGAGGTCATCTACTACCTTCAGAAACAAAGGTGATAAAGTACAACGTGAAACCTAAAAGTCAGCTACTTTATCCTCGGAGCCTGATGTTAGTAACTGTATATAACTTTGACTCATTGGAGATCCATATGGGTGATCTTGTTTTTCCTCCTGTAAAGTAGAATGCACCTACAATGACTACAGTGTACCATGTGAGAAAACTTGAACAAACCTGTGTCACCACAACATCATTAAATAAAAAGTTTATAAAAAAAAGTCTGTCCCGTAGGGGGGAAAAAAAAAAAAACTACGATATAAACATCACGTCACATTATTCAGAAATAAAAGCCTGCTGTTCCCCTGAGGCAGCTGATTGGGAGGCTTCCCACCTGGTCCATCTGTTTAGGGGTGTCTGTAGGCGAGATTGGACCAGGAAAGTGATTCTTTCCATTCCCTGAATGTGTTATAGCACCACCTCCCACTCATGCAGAGTAGACATATATTGTTTCAAGGCAGCAGCCGTGAGACAGAATGTGAAGTCACGGTTGGGGAAGTTGTGCTCGAGGACACACAGTTTCCCAACCTGTGATGTCACTTTTCTGTCTGAGTTCCTAAAGTGACTGCTGCCTTGGCTTGTAATAGAGTTGTCATGTGCTTGGGTATTTCTGTACTGTTTTATTTTGTTTCTGATTTTACTGTATGGTTCTTTCTTCTGTAAAGGGACTCTGGGATATATTTTTTATCCGTAGATCTTTTTCTGCCCAGCCATCTCCCTTGAGGGATATACCCTATTCCCAGGGATATACTCTGTTCTTGCCTGTTAACCTCTGCCTTCCCTAGTTCCCACTCCCCAACATACCCACAATTCTCCCCTCCATGGCAGAGGCTCCAGGGAGAGGACTATCCTTCCCTCTGAGTCAATAGACGATGTGGACTAGAAACCAGCGTTAGTGGGCACTAGGAGGGAATCCAGGGTGTCATACAGACGGTCTTGGATTTTTCTCCCAGCTTTTCTGCCTAGTTCCTCCCTCCCTCCTCCCTTGGTGGGGGTGTTGCCCATAGGGTAGCTTCGGCAGCATACAGAGACCTCCTGTGGAGGGAGGAAGCTCCCTTGGCCACCGCAGGGGTTGCAGTGGCACAGAAGCCTAATGCTGTCCCTCCCTGACTGCTGGACATCATGGATCAGAAGCTGCCATGGTCTGGCTTGCCTCCCAGTGCAATGTCCCGAGTTCACGCCGCATACCTGCACTTTGTGTGGCATACTGCTGCTGGCCCATTGGGCATCATGATATAATTTTTTTTTTCTTCTTTTATTTATTTATGCTCCATCTCCACACCTCTGGGCCGTCCACTCCTTGGGGCCGCATAGTGGCCCCCTACCTGCTATGTTGTCCCATTCGCCATTCACTGCTACCCCAAGTTCTGTGCATCTGGGTGCATCCAACGTATCCCTTTGCTGGGAGGCCCTCTCTCCTTTGGCTGAGAGAGGAAAGAGTGGGGTTCAGCCTTGACCCGGTGTGTGGGGCAACGGGAGCAGCACAAAGAAGGCAATCTGCCGGGGCTTTGAGGCATGAGGGGGACCCGGCGACCGTCATCAGGTTGACCGAGCAACCATTGTCCTTTTTCTTCCTGTTGCCCGCATGCTCGCAGCGTCCTGGCTGGACGCTCACCCACGCTGCAAGGTGCGCTGCCACAATGGACCTTCAGGAGCTGCTCAAGAGCAGTGCATGCTCGCACCCCTCCCCCAGGAAAGAGAGCATCTGATGGACACTCTGAACCCTCCCTGCCAGTCTCCGCTTCTGCCATCCCGGACTTGGGCATGAACCTGGGTCACCAGCGTGCCGAGTGAGCCCCTGTTGCTCGGCGCTACAGAGCTGGCAGGATATGATTTTGATGAAAATGCTGTATAAAACTGTATTCTGGTGGAGCAAAGGGAGGTCATGTGACTTGCTGTACCATCACATTGTGGGTAGTGAAACCTGAGGACTCTTGACTTCACAATTCAGTGCAATAGCAAACGGACCATACTGCCTTCGCCATATATGTGTGACCTGTTTTATGTACTCAAGTCATCGAAAATTATTTTCTTATTAATTCTAGATTCAGAGCTAAATGTGAAGAAGGATGGAGTGATGTCTGAGGGAACAACATTAGAGGCACTGCTTCGGGGAGACATCCTGGAGAAAAAGGCAGACCAGAAAGACGAAGACACTGTAGCAGAAATCCAGGTAAAAAGGCACTGTTCTAGATCATGTAGTTGTTAGTAGATTGTCCCTCAAAATAAAGAAAAAAAAAAAATCACCCATCAAAGAGTGTGAGTGGCTGAGTAGGTAGCATGTTCACCTCTGGGGCCAGAAGATCGGAAGGTCCTGGGTTCTGTCCCCACACCAGATACTTGGGGTGATGCCCATAACTGACATTGTAGTGCAGTATGACCGGAGGGGGGGCTGCACTGGTGGGGTGCTATCCTTCAGATGAGATGTTAAACTGAGGTCTCTTCTGCCCATGTCTGGTCACTATCCAGATGGAAGTAAAAGATCCCATTGTACTTGTTGAAGAAGAATAGGGGAGTTTACCTGGTGTCATGGCAACCATTCCCCATGTCAATAAAACCAGTCCATGCAATACACACCCCAGGATCAACCTGGAAAAAAGCTGTCATAGTTTAGTGCGTCTTTCCTGGTCACAAATTACAAATAAAAAGGGCCACCTGATGGCCCAGCGAAAGCACCACACACATCAATGCAGATGACCTGGGTTCAGGAGCAGACCTGGAAGGCTGATCAGATGGCCAGGGGGCTGGGGAAGTGCTGCCACGCGACAGTGCTTCCAGTTCAGGGGAAGGAGATTCCTGCGCCATAGTGACCCTGTAGTAAGCCAGAGAACTTGTTCCCCGAACTTTGCTGTGTGTATGAGGTGATAAATGTGTGGGATGCACTTTCTGCACCAGGGCATTGGGGAGGAGGGAGAAAAGGGAAAAATATCCAGAAAAAAACATGTACACCGGAGGCTGTGAATGACAGCACCGGCACCCTCGGGTCCTTCCCCATATGGATCTCTGTTGGGTGGGGAGGTGAGTGACGGTTGGGACAGGGGGTGCTGGAAAGATGGTTGAAGCAGGCAGAGGTGGTCCCGGTGGCCAAAAATCTCTATATAAAAAAAAAAAAAAAATCACGAAAAGTAAATAGTTGATGAAACAGTTTGATCACTTTGTATGTGGGAGTGGGAAGGGAAGTACATAAGCAGTTTCCTTATCCCTATGAAATGTACCACCAGTTATAGCAGACATAAAATGTACTGTATGTTCTCTCCTCTTAAAGCACAAATAAATAAGGGATATGCCATAGGCTATCTAAAAATATCACATTCATTTTTATCGGCAGATTGTTATCCTCTATGAACGCATGAGTGGCCGAGCCATGAGTAGGAATGTTGCTCTTTAAAATTCACATGTGAATTGTGGAGAATTTGGCTGCTACACCTAGCATTTGCATAGTGCGCACTATGCAATTCTCAGCAATTGCACAAACTTTTACTAAGGGAATTGAGGCAGTTTGCACTTTGTGACAAATTTTTGACATAAAGTGTGCCAATTCACATAGTAAAATTAGCCACAAAGTGCATAGTGCGGCAAGTCACGTAGTAAGATCTGCACAATTTGTGCATATTTTATTACGTAAAGCTGTGAAGTACACAAATTGTGCAGCTAACCTTGAGGGGGGGTCTATAGAGGTCAAAGTTTGCAGGTAAAAATAAACAGGATATTTTTGGCCAGTATGCAAATACAGTAAGGTAACTGTCTCCAGAAAGCTTTCTGGAGTCTGTTACCTTGTTTGCGTATCGAATTGTCCTGCAGCAAGCAGACCCAAAGCACAAAAATGTTTTATTAAGTTTCTGAGGGTTTTTGGTAACTTTTCCTGAATGAGTATTTTTAGCCAGCCCTTGGTATGTATCATTTATACATTGACAGTCCCTCTCTGGCAAGATTAGTTCTTTTAATGAAGATTTAGCTGTTTGTTTGATTTCCCTGCTCTGTTTTTAATTACAGCAGATGCCGTTGTCATGTTATCAGGCATTGTGCAGGCTGTTCTCTCATTGGTTAAGAGCTCCATTGTGCCCAACCTAATGTGGAAATAAATGCTGAAGACCTACCTAACACTGAAATAAATTATGTATTTCCACTATAGGCCTGTTGTACTTGAAAATTAACGCATTGATTTGGAAAATGTTATTTTCACAGTTATTGTATAAAATTATATGGTTTTCACAGGTCATGCTTTAACTCAGCATGTTCGCATGGACCATGCTTTGACTCAGCAAGTTCTCATGGACCATGTTTTGACTCAGCAAGTTTGCATGGACCAAACTTTGACTCAGCAAGTTTACATGGACCATGCTTTGACTCTGCAAGTTTGTGTGGGATATGCTTTGTCCCAGCAGGTTTGCACACATGATGCTTTGACTCAGCAGGTTTGCATAGGTCGTGCTTTAACTCGGCTGTTTGCACTGCTTATTATTTGACTCTGCAGGTTTGCATTTGTCACACTTTGACTCTGCAGGTTTACGTTGGTCATGCTTTGACTCGGCAGGTTTGCATTGGTCATGCTTTGACTCTGCAGGTTTGCATTGGTCATACTTTGACTGCAGGTTTGCATTGGTCACACTTTGACTCTGCAGGTTTACGTTGGTCACGCTTTGACTTTGCAGGTTTACGTTGGTCACGCTTTGACTCAGCAGGTTGCATCGGTCATGCTTTGACTGCAGGTTTGCACGGGTCATGCTTTGACTCTGCAGGTTTGCACGGGTCATGCTTTGACTCGACTGTTTGTACTGCTTATTATTTGACTCTGCAGGTTTGCATTTGTCACACTTTGACTCTGCAGGTTTGCATTGGTCATACTTTGACTCAGCAGGGTTACGTTGGTCATGCTTTGACTCTGCAGGTTTGCATTGGTCATGCTTTGACTCTGCAGGTTTGCATTGGTCATACTTTGACTCAGCAGGTTTACGTTGGTCATGCTTTGACTCTGCAGGTTTGCATTGGTCATGCTTTGACTCTGCAGGTTTGCATTGGTCGTACTTTGACTGCAGGTTTGCATTGGTCATGCTTTGACTCGGCAGGTTTGCACGGGTCATGCTTTGACTCGGCAGGTTTGCACGGGTCATGCTTTGACTCTGCAGGTTTCCACGGGTCATGCTTTGACTCTGCAGGTTTCCACGGGTCATGCTTTGACTCTGCAGGTTTGCACGGGTCATGCTTTGACTCTGCAGGGTTGCATGGATCATGCTTTGACTCAGCAGGTGTGCACTGGTCATTATTTGACTCCGTAGGTTTGCATGGGTCATGCTTTGACACTGCAGGTCTGTATGGGTCCTACTTTGACTCAGCAGGTTTGAATTGGTCATTATTTGACTCAGCAGGTTTGCAGAGGTCTCAACAGGTTTGCATTGCTCATTCATTGACAGCAGGTTTGCGTGGCTCATTCTGGCACAGTAGATTTGCATGGGTCATGCTTTGACTCAGCAGGGTTGATTTGCTTATTCTTAGACTAAGCAGGTTTGAATGGGTCATTCTTTGACTCGGCATGTTTGCATTGTCATGTTTTGACTAAGCAGGATTGCATTGTCATTGCTTGACTCAGCAGATTCGCACAGGTCATTGCTTGACTCAGCAGGTTTGCATGGGACATGCTTTGATTGACCAGGTCTGCGTCGATCATGCATTGCTCTTGGACTAAGCCGGGTGGAATGGCTCATTCTTTGACTCAGCAAGCTAACTTGGGTCATGCTTTGGCTCAGCATGTTTTGTTTGTACTGGTCATGCTTTGACTCGGCAGGTTTTCGCAGGTCATGCCTTTAACCGGCAGATTTGCATAGATCATGCTTTGACTCCCTAGGTTTGCATTGGTAACACTTTGATTCCGCAGGTTTACATGGGTCATGCTTTGACTCCGCAGGTTTAAATGGGTCATGCTTTGACTCCACAGGTTTGCATGGGTCATTCTTTAACTGCTGATTTGCATTGGTCATGCTTTGACTCTCCAGGTTTGCATTGCTCAGTCTTGGACAAAACAGGTATGAATAGCTCATTCTAGGCATGTGGATAGGGTTCAACTTGTCCACACTCTGGCAGCTCCACTGGAAGGCGATGATTGGTTGGACATCTTTAAGCTAAGCTCCTCCCACCACACAGGCAGCTATATCCCCCAACTCTACCCTGTGATGTCAGATCTTTCTATCCACTGGAAGAGCAAGTCACCTCCTTTGTGCTCCCCGGAGAATTTTCTCTGCACCATTGGTGAACCGTTATTTTGAAGTTTTTCAAGATTCTTAGTACTTTGCTATTGGTTTCCTCAACTCCGTCTCCAGATTTATGATGGATAGCAAGAAGCCTAGATTTAAATTCTGTATCAATGCAGCCAAAAGATGTCAGCCACCGATCTGCACGACATGTGTTTGTACTGCCCGGACAGGCAACACAGTGTTGTTGGGTGCAGCCTTTGCCTGTTCATGCTTCTTGAGTCCCCTGAGGACAGGAAGTTCCAGCTTGTGCTGGGCTGGCCTTCAGAACGGGATCTGAAGGATCTCTCTAAGGTCTCTGTGACTGCTGGGTCTGCGACACAGCTTGCAGCCCTTGAAGCTAATGCTGGGACCAGCGTCAGAATGGCCGTCATGGACCAGTTCCGCGATTGGTGCCGGTCCCTCCAGACCCTCCGCAGCTCTCAGTTGAAGACCAAGGTGAAGAAATCTTCTCACCACCATCACTGGTTGTGAGGTGGGGAGAGATTGCGGTCCTCCCGGTCCCTCGACCGCTTGCTGACTGTTGAGTGCCCCTCAGCTGAGGGGCAGGTCGAGGGCTTACCGGCCTCACAAGTGAGTCAGACGACCTCAATTTCAGTTGACCGGCCGGCTGAGATTTTTTTATCTGGTCGATTTGTTGTCAGTTGAGGCTGAGGATTTGGTCTCGCAGACCTCAGTGCTCCCGGTCCTCACCCTGGAGGCCATGGGTCGATCAGTATTCCCAGACGATCTGTTTGGGACAAGCCTCCAGCTGAGGTCGGGTCTTCCACGCCCATGCTTTTGAATGTGGGCCAGCACGTTATCTACGGCCAGCACCAGGGAAACCCTACTTTCTGTCAACTGCGTGGTCGAGGTTACGGTTGAGGCATTCATGCTCTCGATCCTGCTCAACTGGGAGGCGCTCCCATCGGCACTTCTCTTCCTCTTCATACTTGGGTGAGGAGAGGGACCACCACAAAATACACTGCTGCTACGAGGAGTTCCTTTGGCAGAAATTGGCCATCGTGGGGCAGGGTAGGGGGCTACCCCAAGGACCTACAGTCCCCAGGCAGCCACCAATGGTGTCCCTGTTGGCCCAGATCTCGCAGGTGCTGCCAGTACCCGGTTCTCTGCCAATCACTGTGGAGCCGCCACCCCAATAGCTGCTGACCGATGGTCCAACCAAGGAGTCCAGCTGCTCACTTCCCAGCTAACCAGGCCAGTTGTCGGTGAGGATCACTCCGGATGATGAGTCCTGGGAAGTCCATGGTGAAATATGGCCAAGAGCTGTGTTTGAGGACTTATCGGATCACTTGGATCAAGAGTCCGTGGCATTCTCTGTGGCTTTGCTCTTCAACTGGGACACGATTGACAAGTCTTCTATTGGTTAGGTGTCGGTATTGTTTGGGGGCACTCCTCTGCCTTATTGCAGAGTCCATGGCCATTCTGTTGTAACCAGTACAGAAGAGGACCAAGTACCCTCTTACAGACATTTTGGACTGGGTCGATTCCTCAGGGGTTGCCTTCCCTGTGGCTGAGGCCATCTTGGGACCGGCCCTAGATCTTTGGCAGCATCCTGCCCGGTACCCTCGGCCCGTATGGTCTGCATGTATGTGGCCCTTACCAGCTTCCTTTTGGGGTTCTCATACCACCCTTCCGCTGAAGAGCTAGTTATGGACTTGGTTTTCCATAAGTCAGGACACCAGGGGACTGTGGACAAGCCCCTGGACAAGGAGTCCTGTAAGATTGACCATGCTGCTACAAAGGTGTATGTGCAGCTGCCTTGGGTCTCTGGCAGCCTAGCTGTGCCATCATGATAGCTAATTATGGGCATTCCATGATGGGAATGTTTGACATGGTCCTCCCTCACCTCTGCCCAGAGCAGCAGGTGGTGGTGGAACTCATCACAGACCATGGTCAGTTGCTGGCCAAACACCAGATCCGGACAGCTTTGGACATGGGTGACTCGTGTGTCTGTGTGGTGGCAGCAGCTGTCTCCATGCATCACAGGGCCTGGCTGCGATTGTCCACCTTCACAGTGGACACCCACCACAGATTGGCGGATATCCCTCCTGGGCACTAACCTCTTTGGCCCAGGGCTTGAAAAGCATCTCACAAGGATCGAGAAGTCCATTGCCACCCTGGATTCTGTGACTGCATCCCAGAAGAAACCGGCGTTTGAGTACCGGTCCTTTCAGTCACTGCCTCCCCAGCAGCAGCACCCGCAGGGGCAGTTGGTGCCCTGAGAAGTCTGGGGGTCAAGGCCTGTGGGGGGGAGGCAGGGGTAGTGGTGCCACTCTGGCAGCGGCCACCGGTATCCCTGTAAAAGTTGCCCAGTGATGGATTGGGGGGTGTCATCCCTCCACCTGTTCTGTCCCCAACAGCTGTTCCCACAATCTTAATGGACAAGTGGTTCTTGGACATAGTGGGTAAAGGATTGTCTTTCGATTTTGAGGCTCTCCCACTCTAACGCCTCTATGTGCCTCAAGAGTCTGGGGCGTCTCAGGACATGTTGTCTGTCCTCAGGGAGAACGTTGCTCAGCTCCTTGTGAAAGGAGTCCTAGCCTGTGTCCTGGACACCCTGGCTGGCCAGGGGTTACATATCCAGGTAGTTCCTGGTCTCAAAACGGATGGGTGGCTGGCATCCCATACTGGATCTTCACGATCTCAACCAGTACATATGGAAGCATGAGTTCTGGATGGTCACTCTGGGCCACTGTGGAGGGGTTGTGGGATAACAGATGGACCAGACACAACTTCAGGTTCAAAACACAATCTCTGTGTGATGTTTATTTAAAACACAGGGAATAACCTTAAGCACTAAGCAGTGACCTATCCCTTTTTCAATACATCAGTTTGCAGCAACAGACTATGCATGTCCTTTCTCTGCACTTATCACCTACTGATCTGTCTCTTCAGTGGAAATTAATTAATTTCTTATGTTGGTCTTCTGTGTTTGGGTGATGAGGAACTCAAAGAAAGAAAAACCCCAAAACAAGCTAAAGACAAAGAACCTCAGTGCAGAAGCACTGAAGCAAGGGTTACCCCAAAGGGCAATGACAATAAAGCCCAGTTTCAAAAAATCATCACACATACCCCCATAATGCAACGCATTATGGGATGTATATGCAAATCACCATGACATTTTAGGCTGATTCAGCTTAAAGCAGGACTGCATGGTGCCTAAGGGCCTCTCAAACAATCTGTAATTTACTTGCATTTTAACAACACAATGTTTTTTTCTGATATCTCTACCCGGTAACTTAATTTTTATAATACAGTCCCCTAGTAACTTTTTACCTTTATCAAAAACACCTAGTGCCGTGGTATTTTCAACATTTGTAGGTTTCATACACACATAAGGCATATACATCAATGTATTTTATGACATAATGCTGTTGCATACTAAATCCAACAACAAGGAACACAGCCTGTTGT
Organism: Neoceratodus forsteri; assembly: GCA_016271365.2. Taxonomy (NCBI): domain Eukaryota; kingdom Metazoa; phylum Chordata; order Ceratodontiformes; family Ceratodontidae; genus Neoceratodus; species Neoceratodus forsteri. Next base: position 185,967,253 of record CM028134.1, read on the forward strand.
TTTACATCAGCTTGGAGGTCACCACAATACCCTCCCTGTACGAGGACCTGAGAGGGAAAAGGAAAATTAGAGGACACTATAGCATAGTCAAGAAAGGGGAAGGGGCACCTATAGGTGGCCAACCTTATGGACTAGAAATTGTAAAGGATAGATTAGGCTAAGAAATAGAATAACTGTTGCAACAGATTTAAGAAAAGGTCAGTTCTCAAGAGTGGCAGGATCTCCCTGTCACAGCCACAGCCACATTATACCATCCCTAGAGCAGGACATGTGGTTCTGCTCCCTGGACCTCCTGGATGGATTCTTCTACATTCCTGTCTGCAGGTCCCACTACTAGTACCTCCAGTTCCATGTGGAGGAGGTCCTGTACCAGTTCATGGTATTTGGCCTCCCCTCACTCCAAGGGTCTTCACAAGTGCATGGCAGTTGTGGTGGCCCACCTGTGGTGCCTTGGGGTCAGAGTGTGCCCCTCCTTGGATGACTGGTTGATTGTTGGCCCATCCAGAGAGGCCATGGCGAGATCTACTGCCCTGGCTCTCCAGACCTGCAGAGACTTGGGCCTATTGGTCAACCCGGAAAAGTCCTAACTGGTACCAAGGCAGGTGATCAAGTTCATCTGGGCAGAACGAGACTCCCTGTGGACCATGGCCTGCCTTCTGGTGGACTGGGCACAGGATTTTACCTCCTTTTGTCTGATCATTTCAGGTTGGGTTCTTGAGCCCTGAGCAGGATTTCCTGCAACTGCTGGGGCATATAGCATCCTGCACTACTGTGGTCCATTGGGCCTGCTGGCAGATGCACCCCCTTCAGTGGGAGCAGGGCCATCAGTGGTCCTAGAGCCTATGTCACTTAAGTCATGGTGACCCAACCAATGTGGGATGTCATCCAGTGGGTGCTGGTCCTGGAACATCTGGAAGGAGTCCCATTTGTCCATGCAGAGCCGACTGTCACGCTGACAATGGACACATCTCTTGTGGGGGGAGCGCACCTGGGAGACCACACGACCCACTCCGTCTGGTCCCCCAGGGAGTCCTGTCACCACATAAACTTGCTGGTGCTCCATAGAGTGTGATTAGCCTTGCTCCTCTGATAAGGGATCAGGTTATTCAAGTTCAGATGGATAGTACCACAACCATGTTTTACCTGAACAGACAAGGTGACATACATTCCCTTCCTTTGTGTCAGGAGGCACTCTGCACCTGGACCCACTTGCACAGCCTGGGTGCTGATCTCCTGGCGATTCACATTGTAGGAGTGATGTCACATGAGTGGTTGCTGAATCAGGAGGTGGTGAACCACCTTGTCTCCCTGTGGGCTCACCCTCAGTGGATCTATTTGCCTCATGGGAGAACACCAAACTGAGGCTGATCTGTGCTCGCCCCCCCCAGTCCGGGACACTGATGGGGTATGACATGGTGAGGTCCTGGATGCTGGGCCTAGTTAATGCCTTTCCTTCCTTCCCCTTGATCCACAGGGTACTGGTCAAGGTCAGGAAGGACAAGGTGCGGATGATCCTGATCACTTCAAACTGGCCAAGGCAGGTCTGGTACTCAGATCTCCTAAGCCTCCGCAGGAGGTCTTCGTAGCGGTTGCCTCCCTGCCCAGACCTGCTGGCCAGACTTTGGGGAGCAATCCTGTACCCAGATCTTTGGACTCTGATCTTCATGGCCTGGTTCCTGAGTGGCTAGAGTTCCAGACCTTGGGTGTATCCGAGGATGTCCTCCATGTGGTGGAGGCATCCAGGAAGGAGTCAACTCGTAGGGTACTATACCTTCAAATGGAAGAGAGCATCTTCTTCAGGGATGTCTCAGTCATCAGGTAACACTGTAGGAACCTTTGCTGTCAGTGAAGGGGGAATCCACATGGAAGAGTTTCAGCAGTGTCAGTGTCTCAGTAGGTAGCGCGCCTGCCTCTGAGGCCGGGAGATCAGACGGCTGTGGGTTCAGTTCCCACATCTGGCACTTGGGTTAATATCCCAGTGCTGACACTGTAGTGCAGCATGAGAGGGGTGCTGCATTTCTGAGGTGCTGTCTTTCGGATGAGAGGTTAAACCGAGGTCCCATCTGCCTGGATTGGTGGTAGTTCAGGTGGATGTTAAAGATCCCATGGCACTTCTCGAAAACAGTAGGGGAATTTTTATTCAAGGACTCGCAACAAATTATACAAAAAGGAAGTACAACATATCAAATCATAATGGAGCGAAAACAATACACACAGGGTCCCTGTTGTTCTGCGGCAGAATTTTCTGATTTCTGCGGCAGGGCTCCTTGACTTCTGTGGCAGTATTTTCTGATTTCTACGGCATGATTTATTCATTTCTCTGGCAGAATGCAGTCCTGTCATTGGCTAAATATGATGTGATGTCATCGATGACATCATATGCTGAGCACAGAGGAGGGGCTTCAGGATAAACGAGGTGGGAAAGAAAGCCTGACACCATGAAAAACAGTATATTTATATGAAAATTCACCAAAAACAATGAATTACGTGGCACTATATATATTCTGCGGCATGATGCAAATTCCGCAACCGCAGAACCGCAGAATTCCAGGGGCCTTGAATACACATAATGAAGTATTCCATTATACAATAATATCAAACAAGAATAATTCCTGACAATATCACTTCCTCATTACAATTTATAGAAGTTTTGACTATTCCAAAATTTAAGAAATACAAGCTAGTACCCCAATTCTCTATACATCATGAATATTTAAATAAGTAGTACGGTCATACCAGTTCTAATGCGCAGTCAAAACTGGTTAGATATTGCTGTTTAAGTTTAAATCTTATTCCCATAACAAAAAACCTTCCCCTTCTAGAAGAGTAGGTGGATTTTAACTGTTACATTTATACAAAATTAAATTATACAATCATTGCTGATGTACAAAAATAATAATCCATATATCTGATCGTGCCCATAACTGCCATAGTGTTCCTATTATGCAAACAAGATAAATACAAAGTCTTAGATTTTTTAGCCTCCCCCTGGTTTATCCCCAATTCAGACTTCCTGTCATCATAGCTACTATAATGTAATCACTCTCCCAAAACATTCATATCTCATAATGCTAATAGACATACATGTATATAGTTTAGAAGACATAACATAATCTTGGATCGAGCTGTCTATTGTCCTGGTAATCTTCACTAACTCTTATCTGTTCTAAGCTATGATGCTTGACAGACTAAGTAGCTTACTTGTTCCCCTTTTATTTATAAGATCTCAAGATGTATCCATTTTCTTTTATTCTTATCCCTTTTGCACTCCTGATATTTAATGCTGCTTATATTCTCTTGTATCATATTAACCAGTTGTGCTGTTGACCATTCTGTCTGTTGCAGAGTTAGCTTGCATCTCGCCTGCCATATCAGTATCTGATGCATATGGTAATTACTCTTAAGGTCCTTCACCTCATATTTATTATTGTGTTCTGGAAATATCCCATAATATAAGGCCTCAGGAGTGCTTGACCATCTCGGAAACCATATCCATGTTCGGAAAACTGTTGCCCAAAATGACTGAATATACTGGCATTAAAAGAAGAGATGATCCATTGTCTCTAGCTGACCTAAACATCCCTATCTTGGGCACCCCCTTTCTGATGTATCTTTATGTTTTTGGTTATCTTTCACAGGAAGTTTCCCGTGTACACATAACCATGTGTTATCCCACATCTAAGGTACTATCTTATTTTCTGTTAATAAAGCTGTGATACACTGACTCTCTTTTTCTGGTCTCTTCACATACAGTATTCTGGTATTTGTGTAAAAAAATTCTTTTGTATGTCTGCGTAAAACTGTTTCCTATCCATTTTTTTGTCATTTCCATACTTACTTTCCATAGTTTAATTTGCCTATACACTCCTTAAGATATGCAGGTATCTCTGTGAACTGGCTCTGTCTTGGAATTACCCCATGTTTCTCCCATGTATGCAATACAGACTGCATGCTATCTATTACCCATGGGCACCATATATGTGTCTTCCCCTGTACTAATGGCTTTATATTTGCATATAAAAATATGCTATGATAAAAAGTAATAGGGTTGATCAATTTTAATCCCCCTGCCCTGATTTCTAAGTATAGGATACCACGTTTTATGGGGTTCAAACTGCTGCACCAGATCCCTTGAAAGAAACAGCTGTACAGCCTTGTTTCAATTTGTTTAGGTGGTGGAAATATATAACTTAGATAAAGGAACATGGGCAACAAAAAGGTATGGATCATATACTCTCTCTTTTTCTTGCTCATCCTCCATCTATTCCATTTGGCTACTGTGTCTAAAGTTATGTTCAATAAGTATTCCCAATTATATAAACCAGCATCAGGGACCCCAGAGAAGATCCTTAAAATCTTGCTTCCTGTGTTACTTTTTTGGTATATTATGGGTATGAGTATCTTGTGAGAAATCTCTTCCTATGATGATGCAGGTACTTTTATGTAAATCAACTACTGATCCAGAAAGTGGTGAAAATTCTTCCAGCAATTGCCCCATTGGTGCTGCTGAATACAAGTCTGCTAAAACTATACATAAATCATTCGCGTACCACAGTGTTTTAATTTCAATATCTTGGCTTGATACTGATAATCCCTGTATTCCCGGATGTAGGTGAATCTTTCTAATTAATGGATCAAGAGTCAGAAGATATAGGAGCGGGCTCAACGGACACCCTTGCTGTACTCCTATTTTAATTTGGCATGCGTTTCTCACCCTCCTATTTACATAAGGCCTAACCTGGGCTTGGGCATAGCATAGTTTAATCCATTTAATAAATCCTACTGGGAATCCATATTGTTCTAAACAGGTCCATAAATACTGGTGCGAGACCTGATCAAAGGCCTTGGATTGGTCTAGATTAATTATGTACCCTGATATTTCTCCATTCTCCCCTTTCTCTATTAATTCCCTAATCAGGATTAAAAGGTCAGAAATCTTCCTCCCTGGGAGAGAGCATGTCTGTGAATAATGTATTATTGATGCTAGTGTTGATGATAGTCTGTTGCTTAGTAATTTTGTCAGTATTTTGAAGTCAGAATTTAGTAGGGATAGTGGTCTCCAACTATCTAGGCTTTCTTTGGGCCCCTTTTTGTGGATCAGAAGTCGTCCCTGGTACATTGATTGTGGCATTTATTCTTGATGTAAAATCGCATTACAAACTTCTGTTATCTCAGGTCCCATATATTTCACCAGTACCTTATAAAAGGTGTTGGGTAGACCATCAGGTCCTGGTGCCGTCCCTGACTGTAATTGCTCTATGACTGTTCTAATTTCCTGTATCATTATCTTTTTTGTTAGTATTCTTTTCTCAGTTTGAGATATTTGTGGCAAGTTACACTCTTGTAACCAATCTGTAGTATTCCCTGGTATGTTATGTGCTGTCCCAAATAACATCTTTATGTAAGTCTGTACTTCTGTCATAATGTTAGTGTTACCAGTAATCACCTGGTCAGCTGTTTTTAACAGTGATATGTATTTCTTATTACTTTGTGATATGCAGTTTTCATAAGGGTTTGCTTGTTCTTGTTTACCCTTGGTACCATACCGTTGTTCAAATTCTATGGACTTATTCCTATCATACTGCCTTTCACTCATTTCTTGTTTGATTTATTTGTTCTGAGAAATCATGTCTATTTTCTAATTGTAAAGAAGTCAGCTTATATAGTTGTTTTTGTAATTGTTCATACCATGTATTCCTATATGCCCCCATCAGTTGGCTCGTGTATTTGCAATACTTGGTTAAATCAACCTTTGTTTGTTCCCACCAGACTAATATATTGTCATATAGGCATTTAACTGAGAGTCTTGCTTGGACTGTATCTAGGAATCCCTGTTTTATTTCTGGGATCTCTAATAAAGAAGTATTACATCTCCAATATCCTTTCCCTAATGTTACCTCCTGGGAATATGATAAAGTAATATCTAACAACAGATGATCTGATGTTGCAATGGGTTGCATCCTAGATATTTGAATAGGAATATATGTTGATATAAACCAATAATCTATTCTTGTTTTAAGACAACCTCTTAAATATGTATACTGCGTAGTAGGGTGATTGGTGTGAAATACATCTATTAAATTTGTCTGCGAAATAATTCTGTTTAGAAGTGCAACGTCACAGAATACTTCCTCAGTTTGAACGCCGCAATCCTTTTTTTAGTCTGCTGCAATTAAAGTCTCCCCCCCCCCCACAATACTGCTCATGCTGTCAGTAACAGGGGTTGTAAGAGGTTAAACATCTGTGTCCTTTTCGCTCTTTCTTGTGGAGCATAAACATTGATCAAACAAAAAGCCTGTTGTTCCACCACAAAATCCATTAATATCGCTCTTCCAGGTATTATGTCTTGGGTCCTAGTGACTTCTATCCTATGGTTTGTAAGGCAAATCCCAACCCCACTACATGTATCGTCTCCCACTGACCAATAGGATGGACCTCCTATCCATTCTGCTTTTGCTTTTTGTATCTCGGTGATTGTAAATAGCCGTGTATCCTGAAATAAAACAATATCATACGTTTAAGAAAAAAAATATTGAAAAGTGAATTTCCGTTTCTTGTCAGATTTCAGGATATTAGCATTAAGCGATGCTGACCTTAAATTATAACCCTTCAGGATTTGCTTGAATCAGTGGCTTTTTTCTTCCTTAGATTATATCTTGTCCCCAAATGTCATTTTTTTTTAACCTTCCCTGCCGTTTCTGAATCCTGCCCTTTGTGGTCCGAGGTTCCCCCTATATATGAGGAACTTTCAGGCACTCTGTCTGAATCTTCTTCCATCTCTGTGTCCCCCCACTGTAAAACCTCATATTTATTTATTTGGTAGAGGTATCTCCACTTCTGGTTGCACATGCTCTATGTGTGTTTTGGAGACTACTGTAGTAAAAGTAGTCTCCAAAGGAGATGGCGCTCGAGGCGGTGGCATTTCTGTCTCTGGGTCTGCCGTTTGTTCCATCTGACTAGAGGGGTCTAAAACCTCTTCCCCTCCCTCCTGATTTGCCTCTGCCTGTTGTTGTACCTGTTCTGTGGGAGGTTGCTGAGTATCTGACTCTTTGTATCTGGGTGTCAGGGGTGTTTCTCTCTGTTCTCTAGGTGGGGTGGGAGGTGCTGCACCTTTCTGTCTTGTTGCTCGATTAATATAAAAATCCTGTTTGGCAAAATCTCCATTCCCATTATTATGTGAGGCCCACTGACACGAAAAAATGGAGTGCCCCTCTTCTTCACATAAGTGATATACTGGGGGAACAGTGCACCTTGCACTGCTGTGCTCCTGACTGCCACAGTGTAAACATCTTTGCACCTCACAATTATTGCTGAGATGTCTCGAGGATCCACATTTATAGCATTGCCTAGGTTGTCCCTGATAAAACAGAACGCCTTTATCTTTACCTAGGTAGAAACAATTCGGCAAATGCTTAATCCCAAAGTCATCTTGTTGAAGCTGAATTTTAACTCTCCATCCTCCCGTCCAAAAACCTTCCTCATCCACTATAGGTTCAGGTGTATCTTTAACTTCACACTTAGTCCCTAACCAATATAACATATCTGTGACATTCACTCCTTTGTTTCTAAAGAGGATGGTGATCATTTTAAAGGTAGGTTTCGTAAGTGGAATGACTTGAAAGGGGGCCCATGTTGGAGTTCTTTTGTGTGCATTATATAAGAGCCAAAATCTATCTAACTGGGTAGAAGACCGAACACTTAAATCAAAAGATGCTTCCCCTGGAGCGTGTATTAATGCATACACCTCTGAAGGTGTAAAACCCATATCCATTTTCACCAATTGTTTCCCTACATAAGCTCTGTCAGGAGGTAGATCCAAACCTCCTATGTACCTGAACCTAGCTGCATACCTTCTTTTAGCTTGTTCTAGCGTTTTTTTTAACCAACTAACATAAGTGACCCAATTAGTTACAGACTCCTGCCCCTCTGTAATAGTTTCCCCCTACGTTTGTCTGTTCTTCCAGAGCAATGTCTGTAATATTGTCAGTAGTAGATGGCTCTACTTCTGACAGAGCCTCAAAAAAACTTCATTAGAAGACTGTAATGGGGAATATGAAATACCTTGAGAGTCCTGGGCCCCCATTACCAGTGGCGTCTTATCTCTTTGCGAATCAGCTGTTCTTGCTGTCATTCCATTTTTCCGTCTCCTTCTGTGCCGCTTGGGTAGTGGCCATCTGTGATGGCGTCATATCGCTCCCTGCTGATGCACACCATCTTCTGCTGTCTGTGCATCCATCTTCCGTTTCATTTACTCCAACGTCCACAGCTCTGGATTGTAACCCTAGCAGGGTTGATCCCGGAAGTGGAATCAATGGGTCGGGGAGCCAAGCCCCGTTTGAGTTCTGTACCCATCCTACTCCTTCCAACACTGTCTTAGCATTCCACTCCTCTCCCATAGTGCTCTGTGTATTTTCTGTTCCGCTACTGCCACCTTCAGGCTGTAAGGTTTTGGCACCAAAAACAAAAATACCCTTTGCTGCCGACGCAGCTTCGCCTTGCTCCGGGATTGTAGTCTCCAGCAGTTGATTATTAGTACTTTGTGAAAGTTTTTTCTTGGTTAAAGTATACTCCTGTTCCAATCGTCGTAGTTGAGATACTAGTTTTTCTGTTTGTGGTTCCTCTTCTACTCTGCTTTGTTTGAAAGGCTTTGTGCTGTTATCATTACTGATTTCTTCTGATAGCACTTTCTCATTCTGGCTCCGTGCCACTGTCGAGGTCTCTGCCTCGGAAACGCATTGCTGGCTACCCTCCGTGGGTTGCAACGCAGCCATCTCCTTCACTGCCAGATCAACTTCTGACTCCTCCATCTCGGACTCAAGGCCCCTCTCTGGAGTGTAGGGGAAGTTTCCCAGGTGTCCTGGCCAAATTTCCCTCATTCACTAAAATTACCACCAACAGCTTAATCTGGTTCAAGGTCAGTTGGCATTCATCTGTATCCCCCTCCCCCGGGTCGTGCCTGAAAATAGGCAGGATTTGTCTAGTGCACTTACCCGGTCAACAAAAACTAAATAAAAATAAATAAAGTACAGCTGGGGCTGCGCACACCGTCAGCGTCTGTTGATGTCACCACTCTTGTATAGTTGTGGGCAGCCATGCTCACTCCTTAGTTCTTTCCCCGCTGTCGCATCACAGCATGGGTCTCCGCGAAGTCTGCTGGGTAGTGTTCATGTTTTTTCAGCCTACTGCTTTTTTCACTACTTTAAAAAAATCTCTTTTTAAGAGATTTCTTCTTTTTGTTTGTTTATGTTGAGAGTTAATCCTTCTACTTCTCTCTTCCATTGCTGCGGCTGTGGAAAGGAGATTGCTTCTACAAACGAACACTCCATTTGTGTCTGCTGTCTTGGGCCTGACCAAAAATGTTTCTGATTGTGAGCTCTGCCAAACGATTAATCAAACAACCCTTTGGCGATGCAAAAAGGCTCTAAAGAAATTCCTGATGGATCAACAGGTAGCCAGATCTGGGCAGGGGTCCTCCGGGGCCCTGGCTTCCCAGTCGCTGGCCGGTTCTTCGAGCTCCCAGGCCTCCAAGGCCCGAGTGAAGTCCTTGGAGAAAAGTCATAAGAAAGACTGAGATCGTGACCACTCCCCCGGGCATCACTCTTGCTCCCTGTCTGCCTCACCTTCTTCTGGGGGATCTTTGTCAGCTGTGGCCACTTCGAAGAGAGATGCTGTTCAGGTCTCTGTGCCCACCAGACCCATACCGACAGCACCTTCGCCGAATTCACAGGGCGCCTGGCCGTCGACCTCCGGGTAGTCGGCCCCTCCATCATCAACGACAGGCTCGTCATCGATTACCCTCCCATCGAGGCCTGCCCGTTCTCCCACCAGGGCTACAGGCTCATTGGGTTCTTGGGACACAGCAGGCGAGTTATCGACACCTGTGCCATCGAACTCCCCTCCGTCGACGCCTGCCATTGACCTCAGTGAAGTCCTGCTCAAGTTCACCAGCGTGCTGGTGCAGCAGCTGGGTGCCTTAAACAGGCCCCCTTTGCTGACGCCGTCGAGAACAGCTTCATCGTCGATGCCAACTCAGCCCTGTCAATGGCACACCCGACGATGTTGAGGAGGGGTACCATCCAGACCTCATTCTTCCTGAAGATGAGGAGGAGGAAGAGGTCCTGCCCTCTGACAGGTCTAAAGCCTCCTCTGTCAGTAGGGACTCTGTGAAGCATACTCCCAGGTCCAATTCTGAGGACCCCAGATTTTTTAATCTGATGAAACAGTTGTCCTCAGCCATGGGCTTCCACATTGAGGAAGAGGATGCCACCAGGAAGATCTGGTGGATTTCCTGGAGATTCCAGAATTTCCCCCAAAGATCATTTCTCCAGTGCTCCTAGCATTGAAGAATGCAGCCACGGCAGTCTGGTATAGACCAGACATGGTGCTAGCTGTGCCACGCTGGGCAGGCAAACTTTATCATACCCCCCCTCGGTCTCCCCTGTTATGCTGCCCAGGCGGAAATTGACTCCGTGGTCATTAAGGCAGCTCATGACAGATCTAAAGTGCCTAAACACCTTAGTTCCCTTCCCCCAGACAAAGAGTCTTGTATAATTGACCTGTGGGGTTAAAGAGTTTATGCCTCCTCCATCTTAGGTTTGAGGATTGCTAACTATCTTGTCACACATGATTAAATACCAAAATACCAATTGGAAGAAGGACAAGGCTGTGGCCCAAGCCCTTCCTGAAGGCACTCAAAAGTAAAAGCTGCTTCAGTGCTTCCAGGCAGCTGAGGATGTTAGTAAACAACTCCTCAGAGCACTGTATGACGTGGCTGACATCATTGTCTGAGTAACTGCCATAGGCATATGCCTCCACAGGCACTCCTGACTCAGAGTATTGGGATTTGCAGCTGATGTACAGCAGAAAGTGCTTAATGTTCCTTTCTGTGGCACTAAGCTGTTTGGCCCTGATGTGCAGGACATCATAAATGATCTGCAAGCCTCAAGCAGGGCTATCAAATTCCCTCTGCCACACTCAACCAAAGGGTAGAGGGCGGCCTCCTTTTTGTAAACAGAACAGTAGGCCTGGAACAGTTCCCTGTCCTCAAGGAAAACATAGAGCCCAGGCCTCCTTACCCGCCTCCTCCGGTGCTGGAGCGTCGGCCAAGCACCCCAGAAGTGAGGGACCAGCCTCTGTGGCTGGCTTCACCTCTGCTTGACTCCTTGCCAGACCCCCCTCCTCTGGTCCCAGACCAGGAGGTAGTGGTCGGAGGTCGGTTCTGCCTTCATCTGAACCAATGGAGAACCATAACTTTGGATGCAAGGATTCTGCAGATCATAGAAAAGGGTCACACCTTGCAGCTCATAGAACAGACTCCAGACACCCAGCCTCCACCCTCCAGTCCCCCCCCCCCCCCGGCTCACTTGTCTGTTCTCTGGGAGGAAATGCAGTCTCTTCTGCACAAGTAGGCCATTGAACCAGTGCCCAAGCGCCAGAGAAACAAGGAGTTTTATTCCAGGTTTTTCCTGGTCCCCAAAAAGACCGGAGATCTGGGCCTATTTTAGTCCTACAGAACCTCAGTCTGTTTGTCCAGTACAAAAAGTTCTGGATGGTAACTTTGCTAGGCCTAATGCCCTCCTCAAGACAAAGGACTGGCTCTGCTCACTGGACATGCAGGATGTGTACCTGCACATTTTATTTTTATTTATTTGGCTGTTCGGAATTACAATCCTTTGAGTCAAAGACTCCTTTACAAAGCCTCCATGTCAATTACAGAGAAGATACAGTACATATAACAGACTGAAATAAGTGTTTAAGACAGGTACAGTTCATATACATATTGTTGTGCACACTGTGTTACATTGTATACATCTCGGTCTTTCCTCCGCACAGGATATTTCTCCGTTTTGCCTTTCAGGGCGAGCATTATCAGTTCAAAGTGCTGCCCTTTGGCTTATCCTCTGCACCATAAGTCTTTACCAAGTGCTTGGCAGTGGTTGCAGCAGCTCTCAGAAGATGGGGACTGTATGTCTTTCCTTACCTGGACGATTGGCTCCTAAAGGCCCCGTCTAGGGAACAGCTTTTGCTGTCTCTGGAGCGCACTCTCCAGCTTTTCCATGCCTTGGGCATTACCATCAACCTACCCAAGTTGGTTCTAATACTGTCCCAAAGGCTGCAATATATGGGGTGGTTCAGGACTCCACGCAAGGGAAGGCCTTCCTGCCCAAAAAACAGGGCAGAGTGCGTCATAGCCAAGCTCAGAAAGTCACTTAGAGTGGGTACATTCCTGCCAGGGTGTATCTCAGATTGCTGGGCCTCATGGCAACTGCCATACCCACCGTTCTGCTGGCCAAACTTCATATGCGTGCCTTCCAGTGGACCCTCCGGGTACAGTGGGACCAGCGTATAGACGAGTTAGACCATGTAGTCCTGGTCTCTTCCCCCAGTACGCAAGGTACTGCAGTGGTGGATGGACCCCTTGTATCTGCTTCAAGGCATCCCATTCCAGATCTCTTCCCTGCATCAGATCCTAACCACAGATGCATCAGGTCTGGGCTGGGGAGCACACCTGGGCCTCTTTCAAACCCAGGTTTCGTGGTCACGGTGGGAAGCCTCCCTTCATATCAGTGTCCTGGAGATGAGAGCGGTGCTCTATGCCATACAGGCTTTTCAGGAGCATCTTGCTCCAGGCCAGCTGCTGGTGCAGTCGGACAATTTGAGTGTAGTACACTACATCACCAAACCGGGGAGACTCACTTGTACCCCCTTTGCCGGGAGGCGATGAGAGTTTGATACTGGGCTCTGGATCACAGTCTGACACTCCCTGTGGTCAATGTGCCAGGCATGCTAAACACCCTGGCAGACAGTCTCAGTAGGACTCTGTCCACGCAAAGGTAGTGGTGCATACACAAGGAATGCAGGAGGTAGAAATACTTGAAAAAAAATCTTTACCTAATGTTGTGCCTCTTTTATTAGCAGGCTGATGCATACAGTGTACAGCCTCATCAGTATGGCTGTTTCCCCTAGTGCCTCAACTCTTACGAGTCTTCAGTGGGGCTCAACAGATGGGGTCGTCCAGAGATGGATCTTTTTGCGTCCCCACTCAGTGCAAAACTGCCCAATTTCTGCTTGCTAGATCCAAGGCCTGGAGTTTTCTGGCGAGATGCATTGTCCCTCTCTTGGAGTGGGAGGTTTCTTTATGCACTCCCTCCATTTCCTCTGATACAGAGGGTGCTAATCAAGTTGCAGATGGAGGGGGCCAGCATGATTCTAGTGGCTCCATTCTGGCCTAGCCAGATATGGTTCCCTCTACATCAGCAGAAGGCGGAGGAACCTCTAGTCTATCTTCCTCTTTGCAGGAATCTGCTGACCTCGGATCGAGGGACCCTGGTCTATCCCAACCTCAGGTCCCTTCATCTGCATGCCTGGCTCCTGAGAACATAGCCATCGCCAGGTTCAGTGTTTCTAATAAGGTAGCAGATGTCGTGGTGGCTGCCCGGAAGCCTTCCACTCGAGTCACGTATGCCATGAAGTGGAAGTGGTTTGCCATCTGGGCTGTCAAACATGACTTAGACCCTTTCACCAGTTCGGTGAATCATATACTGGACTACCTGATCTCACTGTCCAACTCAGGCCTCCAGTATTCTTCCCTCAAGATTCACCTTTCGGTTATTTCTGCATTTGATGAGCCTGTGGATGACCACACGATTACTCAGCTGGATGTCTCCTGTACCTTTCTCAGGGGCATCCTACATCTGAAACCTCCAATCCGTTCCCCTGTCCCGACTTGGGACTTGAATTTTATTTTGGAGAAGTTGACTGTCTCCTTTTGAACCACTTGCGATTTGCACTTTCTCTTTTGAAAAGTGCTATTTTTAGTTGCAGTTACTTCTGCTGGAAGAAATTTCAGAGCTTCAGGCCCTCTGGTGCAAGGAGCCTTATTTGATATTCCACAAAGACAGGGTGTCTTTGCACACAAATCCTAAGTTTCTGTCTAAGGTGGTTTCTGAGTTCATACACAGTCAATCTATCCACCTTCCTGTTTATTTTCCTGAGTATGTCAATCCAGGGGTAGCACTGCTCCATACGTTAGATGTGCACAGGACTTTGAAGTACTACCTGCTTAGGACCAAGGAGTCCAGAAAGTCAAAGCAGTTGTTTGCTTCCTTTGCCCTGGGTAGAGAGGGCGTTTCAATTTCTAAGGAATGGTTGGCAAATTGCATTGTGTTGTGCTACAAGTATGGCAAAAAGTTGCCTGGTGCTGTCAAGCTCATTCCACCAGAGGAATGGATGCCTCGATGGCTTGTTTCAAAGGGGTCTCAGCTGCTGACATTTGTGTGGCTGCCACCTGGAGTACAGTCTGTACTTTCACCAAGCACTACAGTCTGGACATTGCCTCAAGAGCCTGTGCAGGATTTGGCAGGGCTGTGTTACAGGGACTCCTGCTTTAAGTTTATGGAGAACTCTCCACCCAGACTGTCTGTTTTGCACTTGTAACTGCTTCGTACTCGTTCCTGCGGTATTACCTGATGACTGGCATAACCCCCAAAGAAGATAGAACAGTTACATAAGAATTTACCGTAACAGTAGATCTTCGAGGGGATCTCAGTAATCGGGTATATTTTCCCTCCCACCATCCCCCTTATTGGAGCTCCTGTCTAGGAACTGGCTATCTGGTGAATCCAGCTTTTCTCTTGGGTCTGGGTACCTCTTTCTCTCCTCAGTTCCCCAGGGTGAGAGTCTTGCTTCCTTAGTCTCTGAGGGAAAGAACTGAGGAGGGAGCGGGTCGCCCACAGCTATATAGGGTTGGTGACGTAGACGGCATGGGCAGCCCCAGTTGTACTGCTGAAAAATCTTCCATGTGGATTCTCCTTCACCGACGGTGAAGGTTCCTACAGTGTTACCTGATGTTTGAAATTCCCTTGAAGATCTACTGTTATGGTAAGTTCTTTCGTAACTGTTCTTTCCATTTGGTGCCAAGGCAAGAAGATTGATCCCTTCGTCTGCCCTGTGGTTAGCATCTTGGACTACCTCTGGTCCTTTCCCTGCTGGTACTGTGAGCAACGACCCTTAAGGTGCAATTGGCAGCTATCTCTGCTTTCTGGACGTGGACCGGTATGCTGACGGTGGCCCAAAAGAAGGTGGTCGGGTGCTTTTTCAAGGGCCTGGACCACTTGGCCCCTTCGGAGCATGATCTCCCTCCACCGTGGTACTTACTGCTGGTCCTGGCTGTGCTAATGGGCAAGCCATTCCAGCCGATGCACAGATGTGAGTTATCACATCTGTTGTGGAAGTTGGCCTTCCTGGTGGCCATCACATTTGCCAGAAGGATTGGGGAGCTCCAAACGGTCTTAGTGGAGTCTTCCTACTTAGTCTTCCCCAGGGACAGAGGTCATCCTTTGCCCCAACCCGAAGTTCCTCCCGAAGGTGGTATGGGAGTTTCACCTTAACCAGTTGATCAGCTTACTGGTATACTTTACCTTCACCCATTCGGAGGCTGACCGTAGGCTCTATTCTGTGGACCTGTGGAGAATGCTGTCCTGTTATATAGAACATACAACTGAGATTCGGGGACAGACTCACCAGTTGTTTGTCACCTACACTGAAGCCGCACCTAGCAGATGACAGCAGGGGGGCTCACATCTTGCCTTGACCTCTGCTATAGGTTGGCTGGTCAGGAGCCTCTTGTAGGGATTCAGGCTCATTTCACCAGCCATACTGCTGCCTAGGTGACTAATTCTGGGGATATACTCATACAGGAAATCTGTAGGGCTGCTACCTGGAGGTCTGCTCACACCTTCATTTTCCACTACCGCATCAACCTCCAGTCACACTGGGATGCTGGTTTTGGGACCTTGGTTCTCCAGTCTGTTGCCAAGTAGGGATGTGCGCCTTGCCCCCCTCCTTCTGGAGAACTGCTAGGAGTCTGCCAGAGTGTGGATAAGTGAACCATATCCATGTCCCTAGAAGAATAAGTTACTCACCTGTAAACGTAGTTCCAGGAGTGGTATATGGTGCACATCCACACAGCCCACAAGGTCTGCCCTGGCAGTTGGCACCTGATCTTGCTTCTAGCATGAAAGATCTGACGTCATGGGGTGGAGTCGGGGGGATATATTCACCCAGGTGGTGGGAGGAGCTTAACTTAAAGATGTCCAGCCAATCATCGCCTTCCAGTGGAACTGCCAGAGTATGGTTGGGAACTGTGTACTACTCTTAGAACTATGGTTACAGGTGATTAACCTATTCTTCTTAGACTCAGCAGGTTTGCATGGGTCATGCTTTGACTCTCCAGGTTTGCATGGGTCATGCTTTGACTCTCCAGGTTTGCATGGGTCATGCTTTGACTCAGCACGTTTGCATTGGTCATTGTTCTGCTCAGCAGGTTTGCGTGGGTCATTGTTTTACTCAGCAGTTTAGCATGGGTCATTGTTTGACTCCGTAGGTCTGCTTTGCTCATTCTTAGACAAAGCAGGTTTGCACTGGTTATGCTTTTACTTGGCAGGGTTGCATTGCTGCTTCTTACTCCGAAAGTTTGCAATGCTCATTCTTCGATTAAACAGGTTTGCATTGGTTATGCTTTGACTCAGCAGGTTTGTATTGCTATTTGACTCAGCAGGTTTGCATGGGGTCATACTTTCACTCAGCAGGTTTGAATGCGTCATGCTTTGACTCAGCAGGTTTGCATTGGTCATTATTAGACTCAGCAGGTTTGCAGTGCTTATTGTTTGACTCAGCAGGTTTGCATGAGTCATTATTTGACTCAGCAGGTTTACATGGGTCATTATTTGACTCTGCAGATTTGTATTCGTCATTATGTGACTCAGCAGGTTTGCACTGCTCATTGTTTGACTCAGCAGGTCTGCATTGCTCATTTTTAGACGACTCTGCAGGTTCGAATGGCTCATTCTTTGACTCTGCAAGTTTGCATGGGTCATGCTTTGACTAAGCAGGTTTACATTGCTCACTCTTTGACTCAGCAAGTTTGCATTGACCATTCTGAGGCTCAGCAGGTTTGCATACATCATGCTTTGACTCTGCAGGTTTGCACTGGTCATGCTGTGACTTGGCAGGTTTTCACATGTCACATCAATGAGCTTGCATAGACCTGGTGGTAGTATGGTGGCATGGTTTCAGAAAGTATGCAATTTTGAGTGCTAGCAGGCATATACAGTAGAACAATAAAAAAACATAGACTGTTCTTATTTCAGCTACTAATCATAATTCGGTGTTGCTCCACGTTGTCAGTGGCTGTTCATTTACTTGCAGAGTAACTCTTGTATTCCCACTAGGGACTGATACCTCCCAAAACTGTGACATCATTACTGACTCCTTCCCTCTTCTTAGTACCATTACCTTGTACCCTCAGTTATGTTGTGTATCAAAGGAGCAAACAGCAAATCAAAGCTAGAAAGCTGTCTTGCTTGACATGTACTTCGTAACATTTGTTTACGCTTTGGTTACTCTTAGCAGAAAAGTTTGTCCATGACAAAAATAATTTTAAATGTAAAGCATGCCTGTTGTTTTTGTGCCAAGTTGGATCCTGCTTTTTAACCCCAGCTCCTGTTGGATGTCTGGGTGTTTTGCCATTCAGCCTACAAAAGTATAAAGGTGTAATCTTTGCTGTTGTTGATCTGATTGCTAGCCAGGTGTCTGTGGTAAGTTTTACGTATTTTTTCCTCCACATAATCCCCCTGCCTTTTCAGGGCTGTCCGCTCACTTTTCCTCCATCCAGTGTAGGCTGTTCTCAGGAGATTTCTTCTCAGCCTGGGTATTTTGTAATTTTGTTGTTGTTAATTGTTGTTAATTTACTAACCATTTTGTCGTTCTTGTCAATCCCTGCCATATTTTGATGCAGTTGTGTCATTTTCTGATTAAAATTACATCATAATCTGAGTTTTATGCACAGTTACACAGCTTGTAGTAAATTAGGCGATACAGGAAAAAAGTGCACAAGTAAGTTCACAGGAATAACAGAGTGTGCAAAAACTGATGCAAAGAGGAAAAAGTGAGCAAGTTGACTCGAGTTCACAAGAATTACGTGAGCAAAAACTGATGCAGGTGTGGAAAAGTGCACAGGTTGATTCAAAGTGCACAGGAATCCCAGAAGTGAGCAAACAAGTGCTGCAAGTGCAGAAAACAAGTTGACACCAACTTCTCTGACATAAACCTCTTAAATTGTCTGATGCAGCAGCAGGTGTGATTTTTGGATGCAGATGTTATTTTTCCTTAGTGGTTTTCGATGGAATAGCACTATGGCATTTCACAGGCTGTGTGTTTTCTATTAGAAATGCAAAGTTTCATAAAAGAGTCATAGAAGTGTGAGACAGTCGTCACGTGGTATGTTCTGTCCATTCTGTATTAGCAAGACCAATGCTAGTTTTAGAGCCCGTGATTCCCAGTCTGTTTGTTGCCTCGTGGAATGTGCCTCTGGTTTTCATTTTGGCAGTGGCAGCAAAGACTTGCACAGTTCCATTGTCTTCTGTCTCAGTGAGATCTTTCACAGGGAAGATCCATGGTTCGGGTCTTGAAAAGGTGTCCCAGAACCAGAAAAAACATCCAAATTGCAAGTGACCCTTCCATCTGGAGGGTCGGGATGGAAACTTCCAGATGTAGCAAGAGGTTCTTTATGTGACTTGAGTGAGAAGGGTGCCTCTCTGATTATGAGGGACATCCCTCATTTTATTCCTTAAAATTACTCTGTCCCTTATCCATCTCTAATGGAAAAGGTGCTGCACGTAATGAGCATGTGCTGGAAATTCAGACTTTAAAGCAGAAATTCATAATATTCCAAGATGCTGAATCAAAAATATACTTTGTACAAGTAAACACAGTGGTTTAAACCCACAGTGTTCTTAGCTTGTATCTCCAAGTCTGATGGTACATCCCACAATCTCATGGCCAGCGTTGCTCATTGTCCCACATTTCGAGTGTCATCATCCCACGTTTGTGTCAAAAGGTTGAGAGGTTTGGTTTGCAGTTTTCAGGAAAAGCAGTATGTGGGACCTGTAAAATAACGCTAGGAGAGCAGATGTATCCAGACTGTTTTTTGAGCATCTCTCTAACCCAAACATGTACTCTCAAGCCTCATTCCCAGAGCAGGGTATCATTCATGGGTATGCAAGTCCATGTGCATGTCAGGTTGACGAGGCTTCCCCAAAACGGACTCTGCCTTTTAAAATGCCCCAGCTGACTTGCAGTCATTCCCAGATCCATCCGGGAGAGTAATACTCCTCCGCTAGAAGAGCTGGAAGGCTCCTAAGGCAGTGGTAGTTCTACGAATCCTTACACTCCAGGAGTCCCTGCAGATCTGAAGAAGAGATGGAGAGTAATTACAGTTATCCCCAGATCCGTCCATACAGGGTAATATTGCTCAGCCAGACGGTCGCTCCCAGAGCAGTGATAATTCTGTGAAGCTTCAGAATCCGGGTGACCCTGCAGATCCTGAGGGTGAAGACATTGAGTTGCTTTTTATAGTCAGGGACTATCATGAATCACCTGCCCTTACAAATACTGAGTGCTGTTGTGTATATTTGGGGACTCTCACCAAATACCAGCCCTCACAGTCGCTGAGTGAGTTGCTATATACATTCAGGGACTGTCACCAAATATCCACCCTTGCAGACATTGAATGAGCTGCTGTGGATATTCATGAGCTGTCATCAGATACTTGCTGCAGTTGACATTGAATTTGAATGAGTTGCTGTATGTGTTCAGGGACTGTCACCAAACACCTGCACCTACAGGCATTGTTTAATATGTATGTTCAGGGACTGTCACCAAATATCTTCCCTCAGAGACATTAATTTGAGTGAGTTGCTGTATATTCGGAGGCTGTCACAGAATACCTGCTCTTGCAGACACGGAGTGCTGATGTGTATATTTAGGAACAGGGACTGCCACAGAATTCCTGTGTTAGGCATACGATACAGAGATGTAGTGCTTCAGATGCATTTCATGCATTAGCATGGCTACTGTGGGACTGTCAAGTAGTTTATCGCTACAATAAATATGGAAAGTTACACATGAAATTGCAGCTCCTAAGTGAATAAATCAGAATGTTTTCGGAATGTAGACTCTAAAACTGAGGCATTGCTCCTAAAAGTTTTCTTCAAAGTTATGGCATCCTTTGTTTGATTAGGCATTTAATTTTGTTCTTTGTAGAGGGTTTTAGAAAACGACGAGAATGTGGAGGAAGTAAACGAGGAGGAAGAAGTGGAAGACGATGCTCCCAAACGGAAGAACAAGGGTAGAGGACGGGTAAGTGATCGTTCCTTAGTGAGTACTGAGACTGGGAGAGTGAGATCTGCTGTAGTGGGGGGAAATGGTAAGAAATCACTTGTTAATTTTGTTAAGAGAGTTAGTCCAAGTGAAGGGGAGTGTGGGATAGTGGAGCCTCACACCTAATGTTTTGGGTTACCACAGATGTGCACGTGAAGTGCAAAGTTAAAATCTTTCTTTACCTGTACGTACCTTTAGTAGATGATTTAGCCCCTCTCAGGTAGCAGTGTGACCAGACTCAGCAGCTGCCCAGATAGCATCCGTCAATCTGCGGTGTTTGATGCCACTACCTGTGTTTAGTCACAGGATTAGTGGGGGACCAGCAATTAACATAGAAACAAGGACAGAAAAGACAGTAAGTCCATAAGTCCATCAAGCCTTTCATGACATGCTGCTATTTGCTAGTCCGAATTAGTCTTTCTGTCCGAGTCTTCCCTGCCGCTCCCCAATTCCTAATAACCACCTTAAAGATGCCCCATTGTGTTCTGAACCCAGCTGTGGTCCCAGCATCAACCACATTGCTGGGCAGACTGTTCCACCCATCCACCACCCTGTCTGTGAAAAAATACTTCCCATTGTTCTTTATGAATCCCCCCTTCCTCTTCCAGCTTGAGATTGTGCCCCCTGGTGGATAAGCTGTTCCTCAGCTTGAACTACTCTGTGCAGTTCACCCTATTATACCCCTGCATATATTTGTGGGCTTCTATCATATCCCCCTTTCTCCCTGCTGTCCTCCAGAGAATTATCGAGACTTTCCAGCCTCTCCTCATAGGGCTTACCTTGCTCTTATTTATTTATTTATTTATTTATTTATTTATTTATTTATTTATTTATTTATTTATTTATTAGATCATCAGTTTACAGACCTTTGAGTCATAGACTCATTTACAAAGGCACCTGATCAAGAGAACAATACATCACAGCAAACAAAACAGTACAGTACATAAAGATTAACTCTCCTCAGATCATTTTTGTTACCCTTAACTGTATTTGTTTCCAATGTATTCCTATCCTCCCTAAGATGTGATCTGCAAAATAGCATTCGATACTCCAGTGACTTGTATAGCGGCAGAATCACCTCCCTCTTGTGACTGGTGAAGCTGCCATGGATTATGGGGTACAGCCCAAGTAGCCAGTTGAGGCTGATCACACTGCAGGTGGATAAACATAGAGACATATCACTCTGTCAGCTGAAGGAGGCTGATGAGCCTCAAGTCTGCTCACGTTATTGAGACTTAGCAGTCAGTAATAAACTGATTTACTGAAGATGTGTGTAAGGAAACATTTCAGCACTGCGCTTAATGAACGAATCATGGAGCAGTCCTCCACACATAAATGCTGGGCGCCAGAGGCATATATTCCTAGACCTACAAGTAGTCTGATTTACAGAATATGGGCCAGCAAATTAACACCTTCTTTTGTGCCCAAAACATTCTGCTGTATTTTCCCCAGAAGATGTAACATTACTACCAACATGTAAAAACATTTAAGCTCCGTTCCCCTTGCCTCTGTGTCAGGTGGTTGTAAGTTTGTCACTCACAGATACATAGAGAATGATGGCAGAAAACTACCGTCAGCCCATCCATTCTACCAACCCTACCTAACTGCTCTGCACTGGGCGTAGTGGCCTTGACTCCTCCCTTTTTTCTGCCTCCCTTTTCTAACTATTCTTGTGTGCATATCCTATCCCTGCTTGAAGCCGCTCACTGATTCGGAATCGGCCTGTACCACCTCCTCTGGCAGCTAGTTCCACTTATCCTCCCCTCTTTCTGTAAAAAGTGCTTACGGACATCCCTCTTGAATCTCCTCCCTTCAGGTTTCAGTGAGTTCCCCCTCATCCCTGTCTTTGAGCTCGAGGAGAATCGTTCCTTGGCATCCTCCCTGTTTATCCCATGAAGGTACTTGCATGTCCTGCTCCTGTCCCCTTTCCCTCAGTTTCTCAAGGGTATACATGTTCAAGCCCTGTAGTCTCTCCTCATATGTTTTTCCCTCAATATTCTATGGACCATCTTGGTTGCCCTGCACTTTACTACATCCACCTGGTCACAGTCCTTCCTCAGGTATGGCCTCCAGTACCTTGCGCAGTATTTCAGGTGCAGCCGCACCAGGGACCTGTACACAGGGAGGATCACCTCCTGGCTTTTACTGCTTATCCCCCCATGTTATGCAAGCCGGCATCCTGTTTGCCTGTCCACTGCTCTATCACAGTGTGCGGTTGTTTTAAGGCTCTCTGATATCATGACTTGTAAGTCCTTTTCCTCTATTGTAGTTTCCAACACCCCTCACCCCCTATTTTCATACATTTTGTGGAAGTTCCTGATGAAGGGCTTGAGCGCGTGCCCAATGTTACAGTACGTTACTGGTCTGGGGTGCTGCCCTTTTGGAGGAGTCGTCATTTGTAAAAGACATTAAACCCAGGGTTCCAGCAGTGAGGACATGAGATTTCTGTTTTTTGAACAGAT
Source organism: Neoceratodus forsteri (assembly GCA_016271365.2). Lineage (NCBI taxonomy): Eukaryota > Metazoa > Chordata > Ceratodontiformes > Ceratodontidae > Neoceratodus > Neoceratodus forsteri. The sequence goes on from CM028134.1 coordinate 185,989,935, forward strand.
GGGATATGGCGTAGAGATAAAACATATCCAGCATGTCATTAAAACACAGTTTCAACCTCACATACAGACAAATATCCAAACGCTTGGCCTTAATTTGACAAATCTGTGTTGAATAGATATGTTCAGTGGTTCTGTTTTGTACCCCAGACTTACACTTTGCATTGTGAAGTGCTTTGAGGCAACTGTTTGTATAAAACATGTTACATAAATCAAAATCTGATTCTGTTCTTCTGAGGGAAACAGTAAGCTTGATTATAAAAGGTGGCTGAGTGTGGTCTCAGCCTTGTGTCTCTGGGGCCACATTCCTTTGGTCCTTTGTAATATGTGGGCCACTCTACATATCATATTTAAAAAAATAATTGCCTGTGTAGCAAATGTGAGCTTGGTGCGTATCCACTGTTCCTTGTTTCACCTTCACTCCCTAAAATGGTTTGTCCCTTCTGGTCCCAGCAGGGAAGAAAAGCACACCATCTGGCTCATAGCAACGACAGGGACAAGAGCTGCAATTTAGTGGCATAATTTCATGAAAGCCAGGGGGAACATTTGAATGGAAATTTTCAAAAGACAAACCCTGGTCACGCATCAATCCCTGGGCTTCTTTCCTGGATTAGGAGCTGTTCTAATAATTATCATGGCTTCTTAGTATAGTCGTTTGTTAAGCTAGCTCCTCAAAAAAAAAAAAAGCTTTAAACATTTAGCATTCTTGCTTGCTACACTTTTGAACATAGATGCAGTTAAGGCAAGAAGGGAGAGAGGGGGCACAGCTGAAGTATACAAGTACCTCCATCAGGTACATAGGGTTAATAGTGGAGAACTGTTTGGACTGAAAGGAAACATGAACAATAGGGGCAAGTTTAAGAAGGATACCAGGAAGTACTTTTTCATGGAGAGGGTGGTGGGAGGATGGAATACACTTTTGGAGGAGGTAGTCTGTGCAGAATCAGTGGGGGGGGGGGCTTCAAAAGAGGGTGAGACTGATACAAGGGCTTGGTAAGACCACACCAGAAAGGGAGTAGGAGTGGGAGAGTGAAGACCCTCTAAGGTTCTCTCAGTCAGTAATGGTTTGGTAGGGGGTTGCCGTGGGTCGGCAGGGGGAGGGAGGATCGAGCGTCCCAGCGGATGCTCTCTTCCCTCAGGGGTGGGTTACCAGGGACACAGTAATGTCCGACACTCCCATAGAGAGTGCCGGTTGAAGCACCGGCCCTTGAAGGGAACGGCGGCTCCGATATGCCGAGTCGGGAGGGGGTCGACAGCGGCGATGAGAGGATGACGGCATCTGCACACGCTTTCTGGACGAAGTCCTAAAGGCGCCGGTGTCCTAAGGGGACTGGGAACTAAGGGAGAAAATCAGGGGGAAAATGTAAACACCCCGGACCTACGAGGCAAGATGAGGCTAGGGGATAGGACACCTTGGGTATTGCCCTGGCAGATGGAGTAGGAGGAGGTACAAGGCCTCCTCTGAAAGCCATGGGAGCCAGCAAGTATTTAAAAAAAAAAAAAAACATGAATGGTTTGGTAGGAATAGGCATACTCAGTGGGCCGGCGGGCCTTTTCCTGCCAACATATTCTGTGTTTGTGCACTTTGTCTTTTGTCTGTTAAATCCCAGTTGGCCCATTAAGAGACAGTATCTAATTCTCAGCAGGGTCCTTCTTTGTTATCTGGAGGGTGGGCCATGTGACCCATTCAGGGTCATGTAGTGTGCCAGTGGCCATGCTGGGATTCGAACCAGAGTGTGTGATTTTGAGTTTAGTGCTGTAAGCACTGCAGTACATTGCTTTCCTTGCCTGGACACTTTTTATCCCCTACATCATTAGTTCTCAGACTTTGCCATAGTGAGCCTCCCCAAAACCATGGAAAAGATCTTGAGCCTCCCCCAGATACTAAAATAATCGTGGGCCTCCCCATAGAAAGATAGCATACTTTGCACAGTACACCAGGAATAAAGTGAAACTCCATTGAATAGTTGGCTCTCATTATATTCAGCTTATTGTAACCCCCCCCACCACCACCACCACCACCACCATGTAACCCCATCCCCAGGACAACCTGCTTGCTCTGCTGTTTGACTTTCAAACTATATTGCTTGCTGCAATACCTTGATGGTCAGACTGCTTTCTTGGTTTCCACTCTATCAGAAATAACCTTCCTACCCACCTCTGCCTTGCCCCCTCTGTCTCAGAGGATCCTTTTGCTCCTTCCTGTTCTTGCTCCCAGTATTTCTCTGCTTGACCTTGTATTTCTGCTGTTCTGCTACCAGGCTAATTCATCAGTTGTTACCACTCATTATTTGTTCATTGTTCCTATTTGTTTGCAGTATTGCTCATTTTGTATTGCTTGACTGTTTTGCAGTTACCTTTTGAATTGTATTCACTCCTACATTTTCCTAGGTACACCTGAAATGAGCCTTGGCTCAGTGTGCCTTTTCTAGTCACCAATTTGTAAATAAATAACATTAATTTACCTGCTATCATCTTTTTTTCAGTTTGCTGTATCCCTTCACATAAAATATCTAAAACTCAAAATTTAAATACAGTATTTTTTTCAGACTTGCTTGAGCCTCCCCTGGAACAGGCTGGGGCCTCCCCAGGGAGGCTGGCCTCACCATTTGAGAAACCCTGCCCTACATAGATCTTTTTCTCCATAGCAGTGATTGTAATGGAGAAACTTTGTTCAGACCTGTTAACCCCATTCCTCCCTGGGTCCTTATCCATCCTGACATCCCCCATGGTTCTACTCTCCATTTTAGGGGTTCCAGGGGGAAGGGCCATCCTCCCCCTGAGGGAGTCCACTGTGTGGTGTAATGTTGGCCAGTGCTAGGACCCAGGAGAGTTCATGGAGTGCAGGCCACCATATAGATGGCCATGGGTTTCTCTCCCCAGTTTGCTCCATGGCTTCTCCCCCCTCCTGTGGTGTGGGTGGAATGTTCCTGGTGGCCTCTGCTGCATGCTGTGACATGCTAAAGAGGGAACAAGCTCCCGAGGACCACTTCAGGGGTCACTGCAGAATCAGAGCCCACGCTAAGCCTCCTTGATCGTAGCTCTGCCACTGTGATCTGGGCCACTTCCCAACATGGTGTACTCAGTCGCCTATGTGGCAGTGTGTTGCACTGGGTTGCTGCTGAGCCACCAGGGGGGCTCTCACCTTGCCACTTAACTGACAACAGTCTTATGTACAAGTAACCATTCATTTAATTGTGCCATCTGGTGTTAAGAGTGACCGGAACAAAATACAGACTTGTTTGCATGAAGCCAGAAGTCATTATCCTCATCCTTTTGAGGGACTGTCATGTGTTGCAGTGGGCCATCAGTGCAGCGTTAGTGCTACTGCACATGACACCAGCATTCTGGGTTCCGGAATGAGCCCAAGTTGTTGGAAGCCAGACTGGGAGAGGAGGATTGAGCATCCCATAGAACGCCGTCCTCCTCCTGAGGTGGAATCATCACTGCCTCCGCCACAGCACTGCCACCTGGGCGACCACAGATGGAAGTGCAGCAGAGGCACACTGTAAGAGGGGAGGACGCTGGCCTGGATCTGTGCCACTACGCAACTGTGTCTGCGCGCGCTTTGATCCCCATGTGTGCCAGCAGCCTTATGGGGCAGGAAGAACTGATGCAGAAAGATCTCAGCTGCATAGCAGGATGACAGAACACCTTTGGACCCTGGTCTAGCCGACTACCTAACCGTTGCAGTAGGGGACATCCACAAAAACCCAGGTTTACTTCTGGGCCGCACTACGGGATCAACCTATCCCATACTAGGCAGAATACCCTATTACTTAAGCATTGAGGCAAAAACAAGGGTTACACTGCCATCAGTTACTTTGATCCTGGGGGATCATGAGGCAAAACCCATTGCCTTATGTCCCCAGTGGGCAGAAAGCACTACTGTGCACTGATGAAATGGTGCTACATTATGAAGTTCTGGGGTGGCTTGAATCCCAGTTGTGTATGTAATTTATTTATTTTTTGACTTGTCATATTAAATTTTTTTATACTTTGTTTACGTGAGTGTATTGTGTGCACTGCTTTTTGTGTTTTGCTGCATGTAGATAGCGGTTTATTTGCCCTTGTAGCTGCACTGGCTCCAGCTAGGATGCACACTCCTGTGTTTCGGATAAAATTATGTAACTCCCAGTGCTCAAACTCTTTGGCGTGGTAATAGCGTTGGGCAGAGGGTAGGGGGCGGTTGTCACTTGTGATAACAGTAAATGGATGTAGGCCCCCTACGATTTAGATTATGAAATGCGTAAAGAAAATCCTCAATCCTGATTGATTGTTACCCATGAATTAAATCCGTCTAATGCACAGGGTGAAACAAGCTCAAGCAATCGGATTTGGTCAAATCATGAACAGAATTAATGAGCTACTTCACTCTTCCATCACAAACATGAGTGCCATGTTTACTCACAGATAAAACCCTTCCACTAAACCCTAAAGTTAAAACTTTCTTAAATAAAAAAAATGAGTGGTATTTGCTCGCATGATCCCCTCCTTACACAAATAAAAGAATTAGAAAAAAAAATCAGGCACCATTCAGAGTATTCATATCTGATGTTTCCTTGATGACCATGAAAAATCCCCCTCCTATCCGTACCAGCTTGCCAGTCAAATAACTTCTGCTTACCCTGCCACAAATATGGTTGAGGCCCTGGCTCCATATGAGGGGTGTGTGTGTGTGTGTGTGTGTGTGTGTGTGTGTGTGTGTGTGTGCGCACACATATATGCCTGTGAAATTCTGCCGAATTTTGAATTAAAGCATTCTGTGTAAGCAGTAAGACCTGACAGAGTGGGGGGTATTGGTGGCTACCCGCATACTCAGGGACATGATGAGGTATTGGTGGCTACCAACACAACCACTGGCGTGATGAGGCCAGATGCTGCAGGGGGTGGGCTTTACAGCCCCTGGAAGTGTGGGTATCCACCAGTACCCCGATACCCCACACCCTGAAGGGTCTTATTACTCTTGGAAAATGGGATGGGCAAATTAAAAAATAAATCTCTAAAAGATAAGACGCAAAAATACAATCAAATGTTGCTTAAAAATGTATTTAATCCCTCTGTGAGTGGTTTCTGTCAGTCATTTGTTTTTCTATACATGTAGTAGAAGGTTTGTTTGTTTACTATGGAACGTAAGAATTAAATGTTATGCAGTATTCCTCTAATAGAATGCTTACCCCACCCCCACCGAAGCGTGGGATGTTAACATGAAATACATGAATTCAAAATTCCACTGGCATACATTCCACATACACACACCTAGGCCTCTCATATAGACTCAGAGGCTCAGTTTTATTTTGGGTGAGGGTTAACAGCAGAGATTGCTCTGTCAGGCTGGTTAGGCTACAAGGAGGATGTTTGTCATCAAAACAACACTGGAAATAAAAAATCTAAATAGTGCTTGATTTTTTTTAAATGTGTTTGTGTCTAAGAACGGAATCGTGAGTAGAAAAGAACATTCAATCATTTATGCATTTTTGAGGAGTTTTATTTTTAGGGTCTAGTTGAAGGTTTTTATCTGAGTAAAGGTGGCAGCCGTGTTTGTGATGTAAATGAAGAATGTGTGAAGTGACTGAAAAACTCTGAATATGATCTGTCCAACTTTCACATCACGTGTTGGACCTTTTTGTTTGGGGAGGGGTATTGGCACATTAACGTATGCTAGTGGAATGGCAATAGCCAATTAAACAACAGTATTTAACTTGCCCATTTTCAAAGTAAACATTCAGAGTGTGTGTGTGTGTGTGGGGGGGGGGAGCATTCTACTAGTGGACTACTGCAGAATTCTGAATTCTTATATTCCAAGGTAAACAAAACACACCATTTAATGAATATGTAGAAAGGCAGATGACTGACAAATGGTTGCTATCTGTGAAGGACTGTTTTACATGTTCTTATCAGTATTTTATTTATTTATTTAGTTTTTTGTTGTATTTTTACAAACGTTTAGAGCTTTTGTATTTTAAACATTTTCTACATACCCAATCTTTCAAGAATCAGTCTTCTCCGTAGATCCCCACTAATGGGTGAGTGCCAGTGCCGCTAGAACCCCAGGGGGGCCAGAACATTTCTGGAGTGCTGGTGGCATGAGTAGACCCTGTGCATCAGTGCCTGCACCTGCTGGTATACTGTAGTGTCAGCCACCAATTGCCTCAGTTCCTTTTTTCCTGCCATCAAGTGCGGAGCAGCAGCAGCATTGCTGCTCTCCATGTTGGGGCCAGATCATCACCACCTATACGACCACAGCATTTGTTTTTTTGGTTTTAGCTTAAAGTACGCTAGAGTTATGTGTGTGTCAGTTTAGTTTAATACACAAAACTCTACAGTTTTCTTCTAGCCCTACCTCATGCTAATGGTTGACGACCGTGGAAGAAAGTGAGGGAGCCTGAAAAAATCAAGTTGCTTCAGTAGGGGCTGTGTTTGGCCACCACCTCTTTCTGAGCATGTGCTCTGACAATGGTCAGTCTGGCACCCGGAAGGATGGATAGTCCTCCCAGTCTCACAAAAAGACACAGTCCAGAGCCTGTACATGCTTGGCGTTTGGGTCTTTGCACCAGTCAGTCTTAACCTCTTCTTGTAAAAAGCATAAAGTGGAAGAAACGGCACCAGTCGAGGTCATCATCTTGTTGTTCTGCTCTTAGGCACTTGACTTTTGCAGGCCCAGGTACCCTGCCATCGTCCTGGACAGCACCAGGGACACCTTGGCCTGCAAGATCATAGCCTCTGTCCTGGAGCCCCTCTCTGTCCAGTAGGGGGGACTCCAGCAGGCAGTTTGGCCTGTGGGCTGAGATTGACAGAACCATAGTGCCCATTGAGGTCACTGTGTACCCCACTAACAAGGAGTCCTACAAGGTAGATGTCATGGGCAAGGGGGTCTGTGCCTCGGCTGCCCTTGGCATAAGCATAGCTAGGTACAGGGACACTTCTCTAAGTATGAGTATGCCCTCTGGTGCAAGCTTAAGTCTCTGACAGAGGCTTTGCTGGACACAGAGGCAAAACAAGAGATGTTGCTAGCTGTTAGGCAAGGTATTGAATCTAACAGCCAGCAGCTTAAAGCCTGTATGGAAGCCTTTGATGCAGCAGCTCGCTCTGAGGCCTCAGCTATTTGCACCAGGTGGACACCATGGGCATGCGGGTCTGTGCCTCAGCTTCCCTTGGCATGAGCAGAGCTAGGCACCAGGGACACTTCTCTAAGTGCGTGTACGCCCTCTGGTGCAAGCTTAAGTCTCTGGTAGAGGCCCTGCCAGAGACTAAGGCAAAACAAGAAATGCTACTTGCTGTTAAACAAGGTATTAACTCTAACAGCCACCAGCTTAAAGCATGTATGGATGCCTTTGATGCAGCAGTTCTCTACGTGGCTGCAGGTATTTGCATTAGATGGCATTCCTGACTGAGAACTGCTGGACCCCCTCCCCCCGGTGTCCAGCAAAAGATCATGAATGTGCCCTTCAGTGGCCCTTATCTGTTTGAACAGTAGGTGGAGCAGTCTCTTATAGTCTAACAAAATGAGAATGACTCTTTTAAACTTCCAGGCCAGCTCGCTGTATAACCCAGAAAGGGGTAAAGGACACAGCTCTTTTCACAACAGGCAGTCTTTTCGTGGAAAGGACCAGAGAGCCCAAAAAAATAAATCCCAGCCTCCACAAGCTCAGAATAAAGCACAGCTGAAGGCACAATCACCAGAAGTGCTCAGTGCCACCATCTGAAGCTCCAGCCCCAGTCCACTTCAGCTGCCTGAGGTGGACCACTTTTTCCCAGTAGGGGGATGCCTAACAGACTTTTACTGTCAGTGGGAATCCATCTCGATGGACAAGTGGGTTCTAAGGATCATCCGAGAAGGGTATCCCCTGGAAATATTGGAAACCCCCAACAGTTCTCCCAGAAGGCAAGCCCCCTTGTCAGTTCATATTTCAGAGCTTCTGGCACAGGTGATTACAGGCCTTCTGAGAAACACGGTATTGGAAATAGTGCTAGAGTCAGAACATAACACAGGGTTCTACTCACACTAACTTCTGGTGCCAAAGAAATCGGGGGGCATGTACCCCATTCTTGACCTCAGAAATCTGAACAAATGCATGGAGCGAGAAAAATTCAAAATGATTTCTCTGCAATCCTTGCTACCTTACCTGAAACAGCAGGATTGGCTAATATCACTAGATACACAGGACACATACCAGCATATACTAGCGCATGCCAGACAGCACAGGTACCTCCAGTTCTGCATGGAAGGCAACCCTACCAGTTCAAAGTCCTACCCTTTTGGCTTTCCTTGGTGCCACGAGTCTTTACAAAGTGCTTTGCAGTACTCTTGACACACCTCAGAAAGCTAGAACTCCCAAGTTTTCCCATATCTAGATGACTAGCTAATTTGAAGTCTGCCCAGACAGGAGACAGAGCAAGCAGTGACTACTGTGTCTCACTTCCTGTCATCCATGGGAATCCTGCTGAACCCCTCGACGTGTTAGCTGGAATCCTCCCTAGGAACTGCTGTTCATAGGACCTGTTCTGGACATGATCTGGCCTAGGGCTTTCCTCTCAGATAGCAGACTATGGGCATAGTATGCTACATCATGGAATGCACGACAGTGCCAGCCCACTCCATGCAATGCATGCTGGGCCTAATAGCCTCTTCATTGTTCACTGTGCCTTTAGCAAGGCTGCTCATGAAGACAACTCAGTGGATGCTCAGTACCAATGGTCACAGGCATTGCATCCTCAAAACTTTCCCATTCAGGTGAACAAACCCCTGGTGAGATCCCTGTTGTGGTGATCCTTTGAGGACAACCTCCTCCAGGGCTTCCCCTTCTCCCCACTCGCGCCAAAGGTGACTTTCTCCATGGATGCCCCCCTCTGGGGTTGAAAGTCCACTGCCAATCAGACGCCGGATGTCTGGGACTCGTCAGAAGCACATCTCTGCATCAATGTGCTGAAGTTCTGTAAGGTCTGAAAGCCCTAGGGGAAATGGTCAGCCGGAAGACAATTCTTCTACAGATGGAAAACAAGTCTGTCATATAGTATAGCGACAAGCCAGAAGGAGCACACACTCACTTTCTCTGCAGGGTGGCATTGGCAGTGTGGAAATGATGCCTGGAGGTTGGGATCGTGCTCAAGCAATCTTATCTACCAGGGGTCCAGAACACTCTGGCAGATAAATCAAGTCAAACAGACGTGGATCCTCACTGTGACAGGGAGCTCCTGCAACTCTTGAGGACCGACCTTTTCTTAAATCTGTTGCCCCAGTTCTTCTGTTTCTTAGCCTAATCTATCCTTTACAATTTCTAGTCCATAAGGTTGGCCACCTATGACTTCCCCCTTCCCTTTCTTGACTATGCTATAGTGTCCTCTTTAATTTTCCTTTTCCCTCTCAGGTCCTCAGACAGGGAGGTTATTGTGGTGACCTCCAAACATATGTAAAACAGGTTGTGTTTATCGTTGTTGGAGTTGGTATGTAATAGCACTATGTCATAAAATACCTTGATCTATATACCTTATGTTTATGAAACCTGTAAATGTTGAAAATACCATGACACTAGGTGTTTTTGATAATGGTAAAAAGTACTAGGTGACTGTTATCGAAATTAAGTTAGTTGTGCTATTTAAAATGCATGTAAATTGCTGTAAACTGATCTAGACTGAAATTTCATGGAGATTTGCATATATCCCATGATGCTTTGCATTATGGAAGTATGTATGATGTTGTATTTCTTTGAAACTTGATTTGTTGCCAATGCCCTTTGGGGTAACCCATGTTTCAGTGTTTCTGCACTGAGGTTCATTGTTTTTAGCTTGTTTTGTTTTTTTTTTCTTTTTGAGCCCCCACTACCCAAGCAAATGGGGCCCACATAGAGATGAAGGGTTTTCACTGAAAAGTGGTTAGATCAGAGATCAGTGTCAGTAGGTGCCGGCTAAGTGCAGAGAAAGGACATACGTAGTCTGTTGCTGCAAACTGATGTACTGAAGAAGGAATATGGCATTGCAGAAGCTCATTTCCTGTATTTTGAATAAATGTCAGAGATTGTGTGTTGAACCTGAAGTTTGGTGTCTGGTACATCTGTTCTCTCACAACCCCTTCACACTCACGAGTGGTCACTAGTACCAGACGTTGTGAGATCATTATTTGACAAGTAGGGCACCCCAGATGGTGACCTTTTCACATCTCCACTCAACACCAAACTGCATCAATTGTGCGGCAGAAATCCAGGACATGACATTTTCTGTCAGGATGCATTCAGTCCGCTGTAGCAGAATCTGTTTCTGTAGTCCGTCTCATCTAGTGAGTGTTGTTCAGGTTGGGAGTCACACAGTGGCAAGATGATCCTAGTGGCCCCCTGCTGACCTCATCATAAATGGTTTCCTCTGTTGAATTGACTTTCAGTCAGCAAACTGAGGGTTCTGCTACTCTGGATGGACTTGCTGACCCAGAGTCCACTAGTCTATCCCAACCTGCGCTCCCTTCACCTTCAGACCTGGCTTCTGAAGAGATAGACGTGAACAGGTTTAAGGTATCTCAGAGGGTCTCTGAAACACTTTTGGCTGCCTGTAAACCTTCCACCAGAAAGACATACAAAGCCAAGTGGAAAAGATTTTCCATCTGGTGCATCAGCATCCACCCCTCCCCACTGTGGACCCTTAAAATGTTTTGGAGTATTTGCTGGACCTTTCTGTTACTGGCGTACAGTATTGCACACTTAAGATCCACCAATGTGCTATATCAGCATACCAAGAATCTGCAGGTACCCTCTGTTTGGCTCAGCTGCCACTGTTTAAAAGGTTCCTCAGGGATATTCTGCACACAAGGTCTTCCATCAGGAAGCAGGTGGCTCCATGGGATATCATTCTTGTGCTGGATATGCTCACGCACATGCCTTTTGAGCCAGTTGTGACTGGAAGTTTCTTACTTGGAAAGCAACATTTCTGGTAGCTATCACCTCTGCACACAGAGTAATTGAAATCCATGCTTTTGTCACAGATTCTCCATATACTGTTTTCCATAGAGATAAGGTAGTTCCCTGTACACACCCAGAGTTTTCTACCTGTGGTGGTGTAGGAGTGCCATCTTAATTATACTGTAATCCTGAATACCTACTCTGCCAACTTCCAGAATGAGGGCGAAAGGACTCTCTACTCACTGGATGTTAAGTGTGTCCTTAGGTTTTACCTGGACAGGACTAAGGACTACAGACAGTCAAAACAGCTGTTTGTCTCTTTCGACCCTGTTCGAAATGGACTGTAAATTGCCTTTGCCATTTCTGTACCATGGCTCAGGTTGAACTGGAAGGCAAGGTACATGCCAACTCCTCCAGAGTGTTTGCTACTTCCTGGCAGAAATACACTATGCCTATTGGAGACATTTGCAGATCTGCAGCTTAGAACACAGTACATACCTTTAACAAGCACTATGTTCTCGATGTCCATGCCAGGCAGCATTCACCATTTGGCAGGACAATTCTGAATAGATGATTATCCTGAGTGAGCCCTGAGCTATAGCCTCCCTTGTCCAAGGGACTTTCTCCGAGCTTGGTACTCTAACCCACTAGTGGGAATTTGGAAGCTATGAAAGCTATGTACTTACGGTAACTGTTGATCTTCCTGAATATCTTCTCTGTAGATTAGCATGCCTTCCCACCATCCCCTGGACTCACTCCAGTATTGTTCTGATGATCTTCACCCCCCTTTGCACTTGGTTTGGGCTGTGAAGACACTGTGTTTGGAGGCCCTTCTTACACGGGCCACACCAGGGCTATCTTATGCCTTTAAGGTAAGTGCACCGGTTACTTGTTAGGGTCATGCTGCTCACCTCCTCCATAAAACAGACAAAAAGAAAAGTACTGAGGTGGTTGGGGGCTGGCACCACAGTATACCAGTAGGCACATGTGGTGACATGAATGCAGGCCTACTTGTGCCGCCAGCCATCCAGAAAAGTTCTGTCTCTCGCAAGGTCCATGCACCTCAGGCACAGACCCATTAGTTGTAATCTATGGAGAAGATACACAGGAAAAGCAATAGTTATAGTAAACACGTAACTTGCTTTTTTATAAGCGTAGTAAGACATTCTGGGATATGCATTGTGCAAAGATAAACGCATTTCCAGGTGCTGACGGCACTCGGCCTGTGGCCCCATACCTTGCTATAACCCTAAGCATGCGTTTCTTAGTACAGTGCACATCCCATCATGTTTTGTTGCTTACTTTCTACTTCCGGAATGTTTCTGAAGCTAATTTTATCGATAGGACATAGTCTAGTAATTGTACTGTGTGGTGATTGTTCCAAATTGGTCACCTTACCAATTATGCACGATCACGTTTACAGTATTGCTGTTCATTTTCCTACCCATTTAATAAGCTTCATTTCACATAGGTGTTATAGGGGCATATGTCAAGAAGCATAGGCAAACCAGGAGAAGTTATAAAATTCACAAGTAGTGTTTTATTATTATCAGTAACAATAACATTTAAAAAACAGATTACAGTTGTACAGGATAGCTCTTCATACAGACAGTACAAAAGAAGTCCTACATCTGGGAGTCTCTCTAAATTGCTCTCTATCACTTTAACAACACGTTGTCCTTTTATAAGATATTTTTTCCTGGCAGTTTGAACTCTGCATTCTGATTGTTTAAGTTGCATCTCTTGTTTCTCACAAAATATACCAGGACTTTATTAATTTCTTTCCTGAGGGCTGCCTGAAGAGCACATCCAGTCTTTAACAGGTGCAGCAAAATAGAATGTTCTGTCCTAGAGCTGGAGCTAGATTTTCAAAACCTCTGAAAGTCAAGTGGGAGCAGGAATAAACTAGCTCAAGTGGATCTCCACTTGTGGAGCCACAGTTTTTCACGCAGCTATCATATTTTAAAAGGTGGAGCCGGCCCGCTCCACAATTTACAGCAGCATTTGACAGTTTTGTAGGCACAGCTGTGCCAAAATATTATGCCTGGTGGGACCAGGTGTAACATCTCCCGCAGGTGCTCCTGCCACCCATACGGAGCATGGGCTGAAGATAGTAATTCTCACAGGTGCAGAGATTTCTTAATGCAGTGGTGGCTGCAAAGTGGGGATTTAGCCCCTGAATCACTAAAAATGCAGCCCTTGGTCTCCTGTTGACAGTTCTGTAAACAAGCTTGTGGAAGTCAAAATACATCTTGAGGTCAACCTCCTGTATTACAAATTATCTTTCTAAGAAACCCAAATAGCTTTCTGTAATCATCTCAACAACAATGCAATTCTATACATTCACAAACCAAGGGATCCCAGTTTCACATAAGATTCACATGTATTTTTTATAACCACAGAGAAGCAGGGGAAAAGAAAGAATAGAACAGCAGTGAAGTAAGGGGGTGTGGGACCATTGAGTGGCCATTTCCTGGGTGCCAGAAGAAAATTGGATTCATAGAGAGGCAGGCTAAAGACAGAGTAGGAGAGGACAAAATAGATCCTTGAAATGGGACAGGGACTTACCAACCCTGTCACGAGGGTCTGCACAGGAGCAGTGAACAAGGGGGACCAAATTCTAACAGTTGGGGGTCTGCATGCCCCCTGAAATGTTTAAGAAAAATCACGTAAATGGTGCATTTTCCTGCATTTTACCATTAGGCAAGATACATTTTGCAGCCCAAAGCATGAACAGGTATGCACAATTGGCCATGCCCAGGTCCAGAGAAGCTGCCGAGCTGCCTGCCTCCTGTCACAATAGGCAAACAAATACTGTAGCAATCAAATGATAAAATGCTGTCTGCCTCTGCTACACTGGGCTGAATTCAAGACTACCTCCACCCCCTTTGAAAATCTCCCTTAGCACTACCAATATTAGGGTACGCATTAGGTCTGGTAGTACCATCAATTTAACTTGCGGTACTCCTTGTCCCTTGTTATCTGGGCAAAATGCTGTAGCAAGTCTGAAAGAACAAGTTAATTTCAAGTCTAATGAATCTCACGGAATTTTAAAGGCATGTATGTGCTATTCTGTCCATGCTGCCATGCTGGGTTGAAACCATTGGATCTTCTCCCTTCCCCCACTAGAAGCCTACCTGCAGTATCTCCTGTTACAGATTTTACAGGCAGAGCTTGTGGGCTTTGCCAGCTGGCTGTCCCCAGAGGCAGTGAAGAGATTGATTTAAATTTCTGCAGTCAGACAAGGAATCAGAACAGCAAGCCCTACAGAGGGACTGGCTGCAAGCTGTACTGTTACCAGCTCAGACAGCTTTGTACATCATCAAAACCACAGTTGCTCGCTGAGCTCCCCCACCTCCCAAGATGCAGTTTGTATTTGAGTGTTCCTGGTAATATAACCTATTTTAAAGATAAGGAGTAATGTAAATCTGCTCAAGATGGGAGTCCATATCAAGTGTCACATGCAACTGATGCATCTCTTCCCTCACTGAAAGTAATCAGAAAGACAAGCGTGTAATTTACACACAAAGTATGGCTTAGTAGGCCTTATAATGTTTAGGAACGCTGCAGTAAATCACTGACCACACTGTATTTAACAAATCTTTAATGGTTTACTGATGCTGCTTACGGCCTAAGAGTTGGTAGTTATCGACCCCAAATGCTACCCAAAATAGAATCTGGTTTGCCCGCGTGGCATCATGTTCTTGGAACAACTTATTGCACAACTTTAGAAATATTGACTTTTTCTAACTTTATCTTAGTAACAAAGGATTCCAATACTTTCAGCAATTTTGTTTGTACATAAAGAGAACAAAGTGCTTAATAATTGATTCTAGTCAGCAAGGCCAACAGTGTACAATTGGCAGGTCTCTTCCCCGATACCGTAAGCAATCACCACCCAATAGGCTGCATCTGGAGAAAAAAGTTGAAGAAACACCCTAACAAAAGTTATGGAGTGTCATCATATTGCTAACTTTGACACAAGCAACTTCCTGGCTGACTGATATAATTGTGACTGGAACTTTCTAGATGCAGTCACATCCATAGATGCTGCGCTTGACTTTTTCGTTCACAAGTTCAAAAGACAAGTACAGAGACACGCTCCAGTGGGTAAAAGGAGCGTTTTAGGGTTGAACAACAAATGGCTAGAGACAAATGTAATGGCTGCAATGAAGAAGACGAATTGGGCCTGGAAGCTTTGCAAAACTCAGGAAGCTAAATCTTATCTTTCCAAGGTCCTGGGAAAATCTAGATTTAGTGGTGACTCACTGGATTTGAAGCTCCTGCTACTGGCCCTTGATGGTGTCCTATCCCCCCTTACCAAACTTCTTAAATTCTCCCTCCGTCTAGGCCAGTTCACCTCACAATAGAAGTTGGCGGTGGTTACTCCAATACTTAAGAGCGGTGATAGAGCCTCCCACAGTAACTATTGCCTGATCTCCAGCCTCCCCCCCCCCATCTCCAAAGCCCTTGAGAGGATAGCATCCGATCAACTCTCTGACTACCTCTCAGAATACAGCCTTCTTTGTCATCAGCAACATGGGTTCAGGCAAGGCCACAGTACTACCACTGCCCTCCTGGAATACTCTGATTTCATACACAAAGCCCGTGACCGTGGCCACTTAGTTGGGACTGTGTACAAAGACCTAACAAAGGCTTTCGACACAGTCAACCACGCACTTCTAATTGAATCCCCTCCGTCTCTGGGCCTGTCACAAGATGACACCTCCTGGTTCGCTAACTACCTTAGTGGGCAAACCCAGCGGTAAAAATCAATGATATTCTTTCCTCTAGTCTTCCGGTTCATTCAGGAGTCTCCCAAGGCTCAGTTCTAGGCCCGCTCTTGTTCAGTCTTTTCCTCAACTCCTTCCCCCTCTGGGCAGATGTTACTCTATGTGGATGATGCCGTAATCTTTTGTAGCCACCCTGATCCCGCCCCCCTGCAAAGTAATCTTCAGAGGTTCTTCTCGGAATCCGAATCTTGGTTCTCCCATCATAAACTCATTTTAAATTACAAAAAAAACTAAAGTGATGATGTTTGCCAACCCACAAAACAAAAACAAAGGCTCTCCACTAACCATTCTTAACTGCCAACGAAAACCACTGGAGCAAGTACATAACTTCAAGTACCTCGTGATCACTCTTGATTCCACCCTCTCTTTCCAGGAGCACATAAACCTGGTCCATAAGGCGGCCAACACCAGTATTGGTCTTCTCTACAGACATAGGTCCTGCATGCCAGCCGATGCCCTTCACCTGGTGGTAACCAGTTCAGTCCTGTCAGTCGACTGTGGCATTGTTATTTATGGATTGGTGGCTGACACTGCAGCAAGCAGAATTAAGGTCACCTTGAACAAAGCTTGTCGGCTTGTGGTCGGTTGTGATCGATACACATGCACCTGCGACCTGTACCATCAAACTAATTGGTTAAACTTCAGTGGTAGGCTTTGTTATCAGACCAGCCTGTTAGCCAAAAAGATGGCCACTGGTCTCTCTCCTCCTGCTGCTCAACATCTCCTAACTCCTGTGTCAACTACTCGGGCAACCAGAAGCTCATCCAAAGCCACCTTCCTTGTCCCGTTTTGTAGGACCTCCTTGGGGCAGAGGGCTTTCATGTGTAGGGCCCCCCTCACTGGCTGAATGGTCTGCCCTGAGGTCTTGTCTGTAAATAAAATAGGCCCTTTCAAATTTAAACTTCAGCAGCATCTCCTTGTCTCTAGCTGCTGCGACTGCTACTAGCCTGTCTTGATGTTCCCTCTCCCCCAATTTTGCCCCCACCTCATAGCCACATCTTATGTGACAGTGTCATTACTGACTGCAACATAGAGGATAATGCCGGAGTAACAGTGGTTAACCACAATGTAATCACCTTAGGCAGTTGCCAGGTCAACCAAATAAACCTCAAGAGGTTTACAGTTGTCATGACAACCGTGAGAGGTGATTATGTCCGTGGTTGACCACCATTACTCAAGCATTGTATTTTATAGTGTATGGAAATACTAGCCAAGGGGGTGTTTTTCAGTGTGCATTTGTTATCCTGCTCAGCTATGAATGCATCCTGGTTTGAATGTTGAGCAACTGAAGTACTGAAATTAGCCAGTGCAATCTATACTGCAGCAGGTCCATAACTGTATGACTGGAATGTGTGTGTTTTGAATGAATGTCCGAGCAGCAGATCACCTTTCCTTTCCAAGAATTTTGATAGGTGGTGACATTTCATCCTGTAATCCCATCATTATGACATAGTTAAGCAAGGTTTACAGCATTCTGATGTCATAACGGTGGGATTATCAGTTTATAAACTGATTGAAAACAGGTTAATAGACACTGTCCATACATTATATATACTATTTCTAGGAGCATGGATATGTTGTTCATCCACACTCTTTGGCATGTCCCTTTCCCCTTTAAGGATTGCTGGAAGTCTTCAAGCTGGCTCCTCCCATCCACCTGGGTGGTATATATCTTGGCTCCGCCCCATGATGCCAGATCTTCCTTTCCGCTGGAAGATTTGGGTTGCCTCCCTCGTGCTCATGCATTTTGTAGGCCTTGGCTTTCAAACCTTCAATTTTGCCGAAACTTCGTATCTTTCGAGTTAGCGATCGCCTTTTCGCATCGTCGATTATGGAAGAAAAATCTTCCCCCGGATTTTGCCGGTGCTCCTGTGGCCAAAAGATACGCGTGCCGATCCTCACTCCACATGCATCTACTGCCTTGGTGTCGGCCATGACACCTCGTCCTGCAGTTTCTGCTTGGCCTTCCATCCCAAAGTCCTGGACAACCGTCTTGCACACTTGCAATTGGGGAGACCAGAGAAGAGGAATCCTCCGGTGAAATCAGAAGAGGCCAGGTGTGCGGTTTCCGCGGCTGTGGGATCTGCCGAGCAATTGGAATGCATGCAAGCGTTCGGGGAAGAAGTGTCCCGCTCTTCCCGGAGCTTCCTTGTTCCGCTCAACCTGGGCTTCACCTTCTCAGGTTCCTTCAGGGAATTGTGTCAGTCTCTCCCTACCAATGGGGAGGCGCCTGCGGGCCCGTACTCTTCTCAATCCCGTAATCGGGAGAAGGCTCCAAGCAAGTTTTCGTCTCGATGAAGGCACTTTTGGGACCGAGAGAGGTCTCAGTCCCAGGATCATGCGGTCTCGACCTCTGTCGAGGCCGCTTCTTTGACTGCTGGCTTCTCAGACCTCTGTTGGGCCAGCCGACCGAGGATGTGGTCGACGAGGTTGAAATAGTTATCGACCAATTGATCCCCTGTCACCGACTCCAGTCGACGACTCCTTAGAAAGGACTCTGATCCTTGTCTTCCCTGATGAGGAGACCCAGCCTGCTGGAGTCCCCATCAAGGATCCGGTCCCGGACTTCGGGAAGTCGCCGGCCCCGCTGGTGTATCCCAACCGACCAAGTCAGCCTGCCCGATCTTGGTCGAGGTCTAGGACCCCCTCATCCAACAGGCCGAGGAAGGGCCACAAGCGCTCTAAGAAGAGGCAACGCCATCGGTCATCCTCATCCTCTTCGGATGAGGAGAGGCTCTGGCGGAAACTCCGGCGCTACGGGGACCTCATGTGGCAGCAGCGGATTCTGTCCGGGCATAAGCCTAACACGGCTTCCTCACCGGCCATTACTTGGCTTTCACCTCCCTGGCCGAAGCCGACTCCCTTGGAACCTATCAGATCGGTTCCCCTGACCGCGGAGCCGGCAAGATCACCTGTTTGGCCCATAATGGTCTCTCCACCTATTGTGGTGGAACCACCACCCAGGCAGCCTATGGGAGGGGCTTCTTCCAAGGAAGATAGACTAGACACTGGACTTCCCCGGCGATTGTTGGTCATGGTCACCCCAGACCACCCCTGGCGAGTCGAAGGTGACATGGGTGGTAGGCCGTTGTATCCGGATTTTTCGTGTTCGGATGTCACCGGTTTTCATTCACATCCAGGGGATGATGATTGGACCTCTGGCCTAGAGACGGAGGAAGGTCCCTCGTCCTTCAAGGAATCCTCCACTTCACCTCTGAGTCTACAGGGATGCCCCTGGAGCCCATTCAGAAAAAGGCGGAGTACCCTCTCACCGACATCCTCAAGAGAGGGGATACCCCAACGGAGGCCTTTCCTGTGGCCAAGGCCAATGTTTTGGACTGGCCTTAAAATTTTGGCAGCGTCCTGCCTCTTGTCCAGCTCCATCTGCCCACATGGCTCGCAAGTACGTGGTGCCCATGGGGTTCCTTATGGGGTTCACAGAGCACCCTTTGGCCAAGAGCTTGGTGACCACCTCTGTGTTCAGGCATTCGGGCAGTTCTGCCGACACTGACCGACCTCCTGATAAAGAGTCCAAGCTCTTGGACCATTCAGCCAGGAGTGTCTATGCGGCTTCCTCCTTGGGCCTTCGTCAGGCAAGTTCGTCTGTCATCATGGCACACTTCTCTCACGCCCTTCTGGGGTCATTGGATGAGGTCCTCCCACATTTTCCGGCAGACATGCAGACCATGGTTAAGCAGGTCCGGGATCAGGGCTGAGCTGTTGCCAAACAGCAGCTCCAGATGGCCCTAGATCTTGGGGAGTCTTGTGACCATTCGATGGCTGCCACAATTGCCTCTCGTTGCAGGTCTTGACTGAGGCTTTCCTCCTTCCCGGTGGATACCCAGCATAAATTAGCTGACATGCCCTTCCTTGGGACCGACTTGTTTGGCCCGGGAGTGGCCAGTCACCTTCAATGCATTGAGCAGTCCAGTGCCACCTTGGACGCTACCTCTGCCAAGAGTTCTTTGGGCAATAACCAGCAGAGGAAAAAGAAAAAGCCCTTTTGGCATTCTGCCCCTGCGACTCAGCAGTCCTTCTTTTCAAGGCGGACAGCAGCACCAGCAGCAACAGCAGCAGGCTCAAGCTTGGCACCCTTGGCCCAAGCAGGATCCCCAACAGGCCTGTAAAGGAGGCCGAGGTTCAGGTCCTGGATCCTCCTCCTCCTCCAAGCCTGCTCAGTGACGGGGCGGGGGCTGCCATCCCCGCTCCCGTCACACCAGCTCTGGGTCCTCCCGTGGGGGTGCCACTTTCTTTCCGCCTGGTCCGTTGTCACCACAGACAGGTGGGTTCTGGAAGTGGTTGGTCAGGGACTGCCTCTGGAATTTGAGCAGTACCCTCCAAGTTGAGCCTGCACCCCTTGGGAGGAAAGAGTATCCGCTCAGACCCAGTCGGCTCTCTGAGATGACATTGCTCAGCTCCTCCTCGAGGAGGCAGTAGCTCCAGTGGCGGATCCTCCAGCAGACCCAGGCTTTGTCTCCAGGTACTTCCTGGTGCCCAAGCAGACGGGGGGGGGGGGTGCTGGTGCCCCATTCTAGATCTGCAGGACCTGAATCAATATCTCAGGTCACGCACCGTTCGGATGGTCACTCTGTCCCAGATCATACCATCCTTGGTGCGAAACATGTGGTTCTGTTCACTAGGTCTGCAGGATGCGTGCTTTCACGTCCCAATCCATCTGTCCCATCAGCGGTTCTTCCACTTCAGGGTCGGGGACCCTGTATGAGTTCCGAGACATGCCGTTCTGCCTGTCATCGGCCCCACGAGTCTTCACTAAATGCATTGCAGTGGTGGCGGCCAATCTCCGGCGTCGGGGGGTCAGAATTTACCCCTACCTCGATGATTGGCTCCTAGCAGGTTCCACCCAACAGGAGGTGGAGAGGTCCAGGGACCTGGCCCTCCAGACCTGCTCTCAACTCGGCCTCCTGATCAACAACGCCAAGTCGGAACTCATGCCTTCTCAGGTGATAGGCTTCATCGGGGCAGAGCTCGACTCTTGTCAAGCCAGAGCTCGTCTCCCGGCGGACAGGGCAGAGGTTCTCTCCTCCTTTGCCTAATTATTTCTGTTTGGGCACTTGCGCCCTGCCTGGGACTTTCTGCACCTTCTGGGTTACATGGCGGTGTGCACCTCAGCTGTCTGTTTGGCCCAGTTGCACATGCGCCCCCTCCAATGGGAGCTGGCCGCCCAGTGGACTCAGTGCCATGGTCATTTCAACCAGCTGGTCACTGTAACCCAGAAGATGTGGGACGCTCTCCAATGGTGAACCGCCCCAGGCCAATTGCAGGAAGGGATCCCGTTTGTCCACCCTGAGCCGACATTCGTCCTCACAACCGATGCCTCTCTCATGGGCTGGGGAGCCCACATGGGGGACGAAAGGGCCCACGGGCTTTGGACCCCCGAAGAGTCTCGATGTCACATCAACCTGTTGGAGCTCAGAGCAGTCAGACTGGTACTGTTAGCTTTCGCTCCTCAGCTCCAGGGTCAAGTGGTTCAAGTCCAGACAGACAATACCACGACCATGTACTGCCTCAACAGACAGGGTGGCGCGCACTCCCATCTGCTGTGCAAGGAGGCACTTCCCATCTGGACCCTCGTGAGCCGGTTGGCGGCAGATCTCCTAGCCATCCATGTGGCAGGAGCCTCAAACCATCTGGCGGATGCTCTCAGCTGCTTAGGCCAGACATCCCACGAGTGGTCTCTCCATCCAGAGGTAGCTTACAGCCTGTTCTCCCATTGGGGCAAACCGATGGTGGACCTGTTTGCCGCCAGGGACAACACCAAGCTGAGGCTATTTCAGGGCTCACTGCTTGGGGATGCCTTCCCGAGGCCATGGACCCCAGGCCTCCTCTACGCCTTCCCTCCTTTTCCCTTGATCCACATGGTGCTTCTCAAGGTGAGGAGGGACAAGGTGAAGGTGATCCTGGTAGCCCCAGACTGGCCATGCCAGTTCTGGTATCCAGATCTCCTCAGCCTCAGCTGCAGGCACCCGGAGCGGCTTTGCACATGTCTGGACCTGATATCACTCAGTCAGGGGAAGGTATTCCATCCAGGCCTTCAGTCCCTGCACCTCACAGCCTGGTACCTGAGCAGCTAAAGTTCCAGGCTTTGGGTCTTATCGAAGTTGTCTACACCGTGGTGGAGGCATCCAGAAAGGAATCAACCAGGAAATGTTATGCCTTCAAGTGGAAAAGGTTTTCCATTTGGTGTCAGGGCAAGGGCCTGGACCCTTTGTCCTGTTCAGTGGCTAACATTCTTGACTACCTTTGGTCTGTCTCCAAAGGGGGTCTCTGGTCATTGACCATTAGGGTGCACCTGGCAGCCATCTCTGCTTACCGGGCGCGGGCCAGTCAGCCAACGTTGGCACAGTAGACAGTGGTCGAGCACTTTTTCAAAGGCCTGGATCACATATCCCCTCCGGTGCGTGAACCTCCACCTCCATGGGATCTACTGCTAATACTGGCAAAGCTCATGGGCAAGCCAATCGAACCAATGTACAGGTGTGAGCTGTCACACTTGTCATGAAAGACGGCCTTCCTGGTGGCTGTCACTCTGCCAGAAGGACAGGGGAGCTCCAGGCACTTTTGGTGGACTCCCCTGATCTGCTTTTCCACAGGGACAAGGTTGGCTTATGCCCCCACCTGAAATTCCTTCCAAAGGTGATTTCAGAGTTTCACCTTAACCAGGTATTGACTCTGACAGTATACTACCCTAATTACACCTAGGAGGCCGAGTACAGGCTCCATACTTTGGACCTGAGACATGCTCTTTCCTATGTCAAGGAGAGGACAGCGGAAATTCGGGGAGAGGCTCGCCAGCTGTTTGTCACTTTTGCTGAAGCCGCTTCTGGCAGACCTGCAGCAAAGGGGACTGTTGCAAGATGGATTACATCATGCATAGGTCTCTGTTATGAGCTGGCGGGCAAGGAGCCTCTCAGAGGGATAAGAGCTCATTCTACATGCCATACTGCTGCATCGGTGGCTGCTTCCAGGGACATCCCTATCCAGTAAATCTGTTGGGCTGTTACCTGGAAGTTAGCAAACACCTTCATTACCCACTACCACATCGACATTGAGTCACGCCTTGATGCTGGTTTTGGGGCCTCGGTTCTCCAATCTCTGTTCCCTAAGTAGGGTGTGTGTGCCTTGCCTCCCTCCTCCCGGAGAACTGCTTGGAGTCTGCCAAAGAGTGTGGATGAACAACATATCCACACTCCTAGAAGAACAGATTACTCACCTGTAACAGTAGTTCTAGGAGTGGTATATGTTGTTCATCCACATGGACCCACCCAACCTTCCTGGCTGCGGACGCACACAACCTGGCTTCCAGCAGGCTAAGGTCTAGCGTCATGGGGAGGAGCCGAGGTATATACCACCCGGGTGGGTGGGAGGAGCCAATCTTGAAGACTTCCAGTGATCCTTAAAGGGGAAAGGGACATGCTAAAGAGTGTGGATGAACAAAATATACCACTCCTAGAACTACAGTTACAGGTGAGTAACCTGTTCTCCCCCCTCCCTTCATCTCAATTCTTTTTCCCCTTCTGTCCCCTTATCCTCTCTTCCCCTGTCTTCTGTCCTTGCCTCCCCTGCTCCCTCCTGCCCTTTGCTATCCTGAACCTTTGCCCACCTGGATTCTTACTCCTGATTGTAACTTGCACCATATGGCAAACCACATTGATTCCTTGTACATTGTACATTAACTGTTACTGCAGCTTTTATTCTGTTATTGCACCTTGTATTTCATTGTTGTTTATTTGATATGGAGCCTCTGTAAAGGAGTCTCTGACTCAAAGGTTTGTAATGCAGAAACTTTAATAAATAAAACCACAAAGCTTAAAGGGACATTGTCAGTCTTTTGGAACAGTTTTATACTGCCTGTAACGAAGGTGTCTGGAGCAAGCTTTATTAATGTAAAATATATACATGGCAAGCAGGGCTAGAAATAATTTTTTTGAGATGCCTGTCCGCGGGACAGGTGGGGTGTAAATTTTGCCTGTCCGACAAAAAGTTTACATGTCCACATAGTTGTAAGGTGAATTTTGAAATATATAACATAAAACTTTTTCCCCCCCACACAGTTGGTGTCCTGTCTTCTGTTTTCTAATCTGACAGTCCCCCTCCTCTCAACTCAAAGATTACAAGGGTCCTATAGGGCTACTTGGCAAATGGCAAGGCTAGGGTAAGTTAAGGCTTCACTGCCTCCAAAAACTCTGAAAAAGGTCCCAAACCCAGACTAACACTGTCCTGCCCCTCCTCCACCTTGCTGAGATTATCAGTCACCACTTGCTCAGCCTATTCGTTTTATTTTTTTCAGTAGCTGCGTTATTATTATATTAAAATAGTAATAGTTTTTTTGTGTTTTTTTTGGTGGAGCTTTTAGAAGTGAACTGTCTGAAAAATGAATGCAGCACTGGACCTTGTGCTAAGAAACCGCTCCCTCTCCTCTCAACATCCTTCCTCTATGAGATCGATGCCAAAAATGAAGACAGCAAGTACTGAAATGTAAACCGCGCATGTGCAAGGACGATCCGCGCATGCATGCTTGACGAGACCGGCCGTTTCTTGGATAATGTTCTTCTCGCCTGCCGCCACTTCAAGCTCCACCAGAGGAGAAACACGTCGGGTGACAGAAACAATGTTAGGTCACCTGAGTCAGGATAGCAGCGATGGGCGGGACAGGCGGTTACAGCGTCAGATAACTCAAGACTCCTCTTCTCTTCATTGCAGAGCACAGACTGTCAGTGATTCCTCTGGGTCCTAGTTCCTGGTACTGACGAGGATTCAGCTACAGTAAAGCGCCTGTCCCAGGGACAGGCGGGATGTTAAAAACGACTGTCCCAGATTAAAAATGGCTGTCCCAGACAGGCGGACAGCCGGTTATTTCGAGCCCTGATGGCAAGATATCTGTACAGTAGTGCAAGACATTTGTTCTTGTAAAAAGGATACTTTGGTTGTCCCAACCGAAATGATGGTGGCACTCATCCCTGAGCTAGAATGGCATGGAGCTGAGGGGAAACTTGTTCATGAATGAGTTTGTTATTTTTGGTCATATATGTGAAAAAAGGTTGTATCTCTTACCGTTCCCGATAAAAGATGTGTGTTGTGACCCCATTTTATTTTGTATATGAAAACTGAAGCTGTGACTCCGGGCATGTGCATTAAAGTTGACTCTAATGTGCATGCCGGATGTGACTGATTTTATATCAAAATAAAATGGGTTACGCTTTTGTTAGGATTATCTGTCTACAAGTGTGTATTGGGAATGGTAACAGATACAACTGTTTTTACACTTATGACCAAAAATAACTAACTCATTCATGAACGAGTTTCACCTCGGCTCCATGTCATTCTGTCTCAGGGACATGCACCACCGACATTTTGGTCGGGATGAACAAAATATCCTTCTTACAAAAATAACAAATATCTTGCTGTAACCCCTAGATGGCGCTATCCCAAGGGCTACTACCCCTGCCTGATTTGCCACTAACAGGTTGAGGGGCCTGGATCCAATGGCGGGTGCCTCCACCCAGAGGTCAGGGTTTGCAATAGTTAAACTAACTTGGTCACAGCCCTCTGGGACACTGCAACCCCCCTTTCTTCCCACTAGTGGCCCACACAATATATCAGAATTACCTTCACAGTATACACTTACCCCAGGTCTGGTTCCGCACTGGGACCTCCCATGAAATGAGATACAGTCAACAATCACAGTACAGTACTTTAACATAGACAAATACCTCAGGCAGTATAGCTTTGCTGAAACAAGCAGCTCTGATTTATTTAGGGATATAACAAGGACAGGAAATCAGGTTAATTAGCTTATCACTCTAATAATCTACCTATGGCTCTTGCACAGGCCTATCCCTATCAGTTACTGTCCCTGGGTACCCAAGCCCTAGTGGCTAGTCCAAACCGTGGCAGCTGGTAGGGCCCCTTTCACACAGAGAAAAGGAGAATTAAACAGTCAGCAGTACAGTAATTCCATTTGGATTTAATGTGGCAATCAACAGGGAGCGACTCCTGAATTAGTACTCACGACTCCAAATAAGATAGGGTCCTTCAATGTCAGCAGGGCTCACTTGAGGTACACAAACCTCTTCACACATCCATATAAAGAAAGCACTATACCAGGCAGGCTGCATCTGTATCCCGATCGCAATTACTGCAATACCCGGAGAACACACAGCAGATTAGTTCCTGACAGACCGAGTGCAATTTTCAGCAATTCCTCCAGTCTTCTACAGGGTGAGCCTGGTTTCTACTCTTCAGAGATCCTTGATTCTTTTCACAGGACAGTTCAGTCCTAACAAGCTGCAGACGGAACTCTGGGCCTTACACACGCTTTTTGACTAAAACTGCACACTGAAAAAGCACAGGGCTCCTTCCTTCTTCACTGCCAAAGCTCAACTCAAACTCCAACCGACAAAACCGGGCACTTCCTTTGAGTTCCTCCCAGTTCTTGACTGGATTGGCTGTCACTCACAATAGACTGCTGCTGTTGGTCCAAAAAGGCACTGAAGTCTAAACTACATCTCCCAGAGTCACTGCCCATACAATCCTCTTGTGGCTGGCTCAGATTATGAGTCCAAGTTCTGATTCGTCCAAGGCACCATTTAGAGCTAGCTTACCCCACACTGATTGGTCCAGTTCTGCAGTTCAAAACTAGAATGGGGAACTAGCAGACACAGTTCTGACTGCAAAGAAAGCAGGTTAGACAAACTGTAATTTCATTATTACTCTAAATAATTTCTGGCAAACAGTTACATCTTTCAGATAGGTTCCTTTGCACTCTAGTGACTGCAAAATGAAGTGAATTGGCAGCAGCTCGAGTGGTACTCAGAAAGCACACAGTCCCTCCATACAAACTAATTATGTCTGCAAGCAGACAGCTCTTAAAGAGACAGTACCAGAGGCTCTAAAAACACTCACTGATAAATGGCTTAAACGCCAAACACCATTCAGGCGTGGAGCATTCAAGCAAGCTCCTGGAAGTCTTTTGGGAACCCCCATTTGCAGGGGGGTTACATTGCACTACTGTGCAAATCTCTGCCATGTATGTATTTTACATTGATAAGGATTGCTCCAGACACCTTCATTACAGTCAGTTTAGAATTGTTCTCCAGAAGGCTGACGGTGTCCCTTTACTGGTGATGAGCTTAGATGCAGGACACTTAGGAACAAATGTCAAAAAGAAATCTGTGAGGAAAAAAACAGTTCCTGAAACTGTCATACTGAGAGTTTAAAAAAATCCTAAAGCATTTTAGACAGATATAAATAGTGTGATAAATACTCCGACCTGGAGTTGATAATAAATGTGTGTGTGTGTGTGTATGTGTGTGTGAGTGTGAGGGGGCACAGCCCCCGCAAAAAAACATAGTCTGTTGTGAGGGCACAATACCGGTGTCAGTATTGTGCTGACAGGGGTGTCTGGTGCTTCCATGCCTATATTGGTCCTGTCCTGCCTGGGTAAGTTATCAGAGAAAATTGCAAGTAGTCAAATTTACAGCTACCTTGCAGGCACCCAGTTCCTCACAGCTTGCTAGAATGGTTTAGGCATAATCATAGTACAAGAGACTTGACAGTTATATTCTGGGAGGAAATCGAAGTAAATACTACCACTGAGCAGTGGGAAGAAGGGGTGTTCCACATTGGGTCCCTAGCGTACTTCTTCCCTTATAACCATATAGGGAATCATGTATTTGTCGCCATTGTTGTCCTGCCTGCTCTGACAGTTGTTCCCCCTTGCATCCCCTGTCAGGTTTCTTTGGCCTGCCTTGTGGATCCCTAGCTGTGGTACTTCCTGTCAGACCGGGCTTGGTGGGCCCAGTGCCGTCGCTGTCCCTGAGTACTCTTTGGATGGCACCATTTGGGAGCCTAATGTGGCAGGAGCACTTCTGACCTCCCTCTCGCTCTCTGCCCCCCCCTCGACTGCTGTAAGGTGGACAACGGTGCTGGGGGAGGAGCCATGCCTGTCGGCAGCCCGCGGTTCCAACATGGAGGCAGTATAGCGCAGTGGGTTAAGGCTTTGAGCTGCAGATCTGGAGACCTGGGTTTGAATCCCACAGCCACCTAAGTGCATATTGTGTGATCCTGAGCAAGTCACTTAACTTTCTTGTGCTCCCAGGTCGCATCTGGAAACAAGTTTCGGCTTAGTGTGCTACTCCTGGTTAAACAATATTCCCTTTCCCTTTCCTATAGTGGACACGGTTTCAGTAGGGGTTCCAGCCGTTTGTTTCCCGGGCTGCCCCTCCAATCTGTTGGCTCACCACCCTCTTATTTTCCTATGGAGGGACCTTCTTTGTCTCCCCTGGGCCTGGGACTTACTGCAACTATGCTCCCACCCAAATGTTTGGTGACCAACGCCAGCGGTCTTTGCGTGGGGTGTCGGAGCTTTTCAAGCTTGCCCTCCCCTTGCGACTCTCTGGCTCTCCTTTTGTTCACCTGCCCCTGATGAAAAAGGGCGTGGCCTGGGCCCCATCACACTCCTGCCCAGCTGTCTGCCCCTCTGCTATGGTACAGGCTTGAAATTCCTAGCCGAGTCCTACCCTGCTTCGCATCACCCTGGCCACCCCTGACGTGGTATGGCAGAAGGTCCGCTTTCCTCAGGCCAGGTATGTGGGGCCCTTTTGCAGGTCTTGCTTTTCCCTATTGGGGTGCCGTAGGGCAACTGGCAGCTTTGGGTTTTCCCGTCCCCCCACACCGTCCATATCAGTTCTCATGGCGCCCGAGGGAGACCACCTCCCTCACCCACTGGTGGGCAGTAGGGATGTGCCCTCTCCTCTGAAGCTTGGGGGTTGTCTTTTCCTCTCCAAACCCTTGTAGTGACTCCTGGTTCAGGCCAGTGGCAGTGGTTCAGGCCACTCCTGCCCGATCACTCCCGGGCCCTCTGGAGGGTCCCTGGTTTGGAAAAGAGGGCCGTGATACCTGTTCTTTGAGGCTCCTGCTCCATCTGTGTGCTCCAAACCCCTCCTTTCTCTGCATGAGGTTCTGCAGGGCTGTTTGGCAAGACCTACTGTCCCCTCGGGTACAAGGGGGCTGGGATCTGCCCCCTCCCTTTGTGGGCGGTTCGCTGGCTTTCCCTGCTGGGTCCTCTTGTGGGC
This sequence comes from Neoceratodus forsteri, assembly GCA_016271365.2. NCBI lineage: Eukaryota > Metazoa > Chordata > Ceratodontiformes > Ceratodontidae > Neoceratodus > Neoceratodus forsteri. The sequence goes on from CM028134.1 coordinate 186,018,705, forward strand.
ACTCCTCACACATTGCTGCAGCACAGACCCACTGGGCCTGTTCCTGAGGGTTCGGGGATGAGAGGGCTGGCAGGTTGTTGCAGAATACCATCTTAGCCTCTGTTTATTTTGAAGCTCTGGGTCGATCCTGAAAAAGGGCCTTGGCCCAGTGATCTTGCCTGGTAAATAAAGTGAATTGATATTGATTGAATAGGGCCATAGAACCTGTTCCTGCTGATCAGAGGTACAGGAGGTGCTATCCTACTTTCTTCTAGTCCCTAAATCCACTGGGGATTTACTTCCCGTCCTAGATCTGAGAAACCTGAATCTCTATATCCAGTACAAGTTCAGAATGGTGACCCTACATTGCCTGTTGCTACTGCTACACCAGGAAGACTAGATATGCTCCCTCAACATGCAGGCTGCTTTCCTGCATATCAAGGTATATGCCCCCCACAGACAGTACCTCAGTTTCCAGTTTCAGGGGGAGCATTACCAGTTCCAGACATTGCCCTTGGCTTGTCTTCTTCACCTTGTGTCCAGTGGCACTGGAACAATTTTTATAGTGGGGTGCTGAAAGCCATTGAACAAAACTGCATAGGAAGTCATAGGGAATTGTACTTCAAGCAAGGGGGTGCTGCAGCACCCTCAGCACCCCTAGTTCCAGCACCTATGCTCGTGTCTTTACCAAATGCTTGGCGATGTTAGCAATCGCCCTCAAGAGGGAGGGGCTGTACATCTTCCCTTACCTAGACATCTCATTGCTCAAGGCACAGTCCAGAGAGCAACTGCTGTAGACTCTGGACCATACCCAGTAGTTGTTCCATGTCCTGGGATTCACGGTCAATCAACCCAGGTCCGTCCGCCTCCAGGACATCGTGGCAGTACTGGGCACAGCACAGGGTTTTGTGTTCCTCCTGCAGGACAGGGCGAACCACCTAATGGCTCAGGCCCAGCTGCATCACAACAGCAAATATGTTACGACCAGATTCTTCTTACGAACATACGAACATAAGAATGTGCCAGCAGAAACAGACCATCCGGTCTATCTAAGTCTGCTCGAGTGTGCAGCTAGCACCCCTAGTTTGCAGCTACCCCACCCCCTTCCCCTTTGTCATCCCACTGCCACCCCCCAACCTCACTCTCCCCTGTTCCATGTCCCATGCCCTTTTGAAGCTGTTCACAGATTTACATGATACCACCCATTCTGGTAGGGCGTTCCATTTTGCTACCACCCTCTCTGTGAAATAGTGTCTCTTCATTTCCTTCCTAAATCTTCCCCCCTCTATTCTTAGCCCATGCTCCCTGGTGACCCTTCCCCTCCATAATTTAAAAGACCCCATCTGCCCCTTCTTTATTGATTCACCTCAAATACTTGAATGTCTCTATCATGTTCCCCCTGTCCCTTCTATCTTCCAGGGTGTACATATTCAGGTCTCGCGGCCTGCTGTCAGTCTCTCCCCTCCATGCCACATATCATCTTTGTTGCCATTCTCTGCACCCCCTCCAGTAGCCTGATATCACGCTTTAGGTATGGCCTTCAAAACTGCACACAATACTCTTAAGTGTGGCCTTACCAGCGACCTGTAGAGAGGCAAGATCACCTCTCTTCACCTGGATGAAAACCCTCTCGTTATGCACCGTAGCATCTTGTTCGCTTATGCAGCTGCTCTCCTGCACTGGGGAGTGTTGTTCATGGTCCCTGTTATCATTATCCCTAGGTCCTTCTCCTCCTCCTCAGTGATCCCCAGCTTAACCCCTCCCAGCCAGTGTTCTCTCCTTGGGTTCTTCATCCCAAAGTGCATAACCTTACACTTCTTTGCATTGAACCCCAGCTGCCACCTCTCTGACCACTACTGTAGCTTGCTTAGGTCCTCCTGCAGCTGCTTTCATCCCTTCTCTCCATCCACCACTGCTCCAATTTTGGTGTCATCAGCGAATAGACTTATCTTGCTCACCACCCCATGTGCAATGTCTGATATGAAGAGCCCAGACAATACTGGCCCCAACACAGAGCCCTGTGGCACCCCACTTGTCACCAGCCTTGGAGTTGAGAGCTCCCCTCTCACCATCACCCGTTGCAGCCTCCCACTCAGCCAGCTTGTAATCCAGTTCATCATTTTTGCCCCTACCCCTATACCAGTTAGCTTCCTCCCAAGCCGCCCATGAGGCACAGAATCGAAGGTCTTGCTGAAGTCCAAGTAAAGAACATCCACCGCATGACTCTTATCCAGCTTAGCTGTCACCCAGTCATAATATTGTATCAGATTGGTTTGACAAGACTTCCCTGAAATGAACCCATGCTGCCTCACATTCTGGAGGCCATTGTCCTCCAGGTACGACACCAGTCTTTCCTATAGTATTGTTTCCATGAGTTTGCACACTATGGAGTTGAGACTTACCGGGCAATAATTATCTGGTTCATCCCTTGGTCCATTCTTGTGTAATGGCACTGTATGTGCCATCCTCCAGTCCAGTGGCACACATCCCGACTCCAGTGAGGTGCTGTACAGATCCGACAGTGGCTCTGCCAACACCTCTGCCATCTCTCTCAGCACCCTGGGGTGGATTCCATCTGGCCCTGGTGCCTTGTCTACCTTCAGTGCCCTCAGTCCCTCTAGGACTGTACTTGCCTTAATTCTTCCATCTGTTGCTTCCTCCCCTGTCCCCACCCTCCCAGCCCATGGTGGTAGCGGTCCCCCCCTTTTGTTCTGTGAACACTGAGCAAAAGTATTCATTCAGTGCTTCTACTTGCTCCTCACCCTTTTCGTCCACCCCCAACCCTTTTTTCCTCGCTGTTGTCTCCTTGCACTTCTCCCCCACCCGTTAATTCCTTGCGCTAATCTCAGCTCCCTCTGGGCCTTGGCTTCCCTCACTTTTCTGGTCACCTGCCTGGACCATCTTGCATACTTCTCCCTGTCCACTTCCTTACTCATCCTCCCATACCTCTGGTGCGCTTCTTCTTTTGCTCTCACCACCTCCACTACCTCGATGTTCATCCAGCATGGTTTTCTTGCTCTGCTCCTCTTACTCTGTGTCTTGGTGCAGGCTTCTGTTGCCTCTGTAATCCCCCGTTTAATAATATCCCATTTCTGTTCTGCATCCATCTCCTGCCTTATGCCCTCTAGTTTCCCCTTTCAGTACTTCCTGCATCCTCCCAACGTCTGCTCCCCTGAAGTTTGCCACCTGAGCAACTGATTTCTCTGGCTCTCCGCACAGCGTGGTATTAAGCCACACCGTTTGGTGATTGCTGTCGGCTAGTGGGTCCTTCACCTTTATTTCCCTTACTGCGTCCCCATTCGACAACACCAGATCTAAAGTGTTCTTTGGCCTAGCAGGTACACTAATCAACTGTGTCAGGAGACCCTCCTGGATCGCATCCAGGAGCACTTGCTCCCTAGCACTGGAGGTGACTGGAATGCTCCAGTCAACCCCTGGCAAGTTGAAATCCCCCACGATGACCACCTTCCCTTTTTTACATACCTTTCTGATTTGTCCTGCTAATTCCCTGTCAAGCTCCTCAGACTGGGACGGTGGCCTGTATACCACCCCAAACCTCAGTTTCCTACCCCTTGAGTCTAGGAGCTGCAGCCAGATTGCCTCTGTTCTTCTTTCTTCCCAGTCTTCTCTTGTGCATTTGATCCCATCCCTCACATAGACTGCCACCCCACCGCCCCTCCCTTATGGTCCTTCCTGTATACTTTGTATCCTGGGACTGCCAGATCCCAGTCCCGGTGCTCAGTTGCCCATGTTTCTGTGACAGCTGCAATGTCCACCCTCCACACTGCTAAGAGTGCCTATAGCTCAGCTGATTTGTTGCCTAAGCTTCTTGCATTCAGTGAGACCACCCTCCATCCTGCCCCCTTCCCTTCATTGGCCTCCGTTTCCTTCCTTCTACTCCCTCCTTTTCGTCAGCCCCGAGTCCTTCACTACTAGCCTGGGGGGTTAGCTGTAACTCCACTCTATCGGATCCCTGCCTACCTGCTGTCCACTTGCCACCCCCCCTTATCTAGTTTAAATCCACCTTTGTCGCAGTATACCTCCCCAGTCTTTGCTTTAATACCTCATTCCCCTTCCCACTCAGGTGCAGCCTATCCCTTGCAAACAGATCGTTATTATCCCAGGTGCTGCCCCAGACGCCCACAACACCAAATCCCTTGGTTTGACACCATTCTACCAATCATGTGTTCAACTCCCTAATCCTCTCCTTTCTCACTGTGCTTGCGCAGGGTACTGGGAGCACCTCAGAGAATGCAACAGACTCCCCACTGTCTTCGTACAATCTTCCCACTTCCTCAGTCCTCTCCTTTGTTACCTCCACTGTTTATCCTGCTAGGTCATTTGTCCCCACATGTACCACAGTGTGTGTGGTTTCCTCCTACCCCTCCTTATGCTCATTAGGATTGCCTGTCCTGCCTTGTCTGCCTTTAATCCTGGTATGGACTCCACCCATATCTGACTGTGCCTCTCCCCCTTGCTGCCCCATCTGATGCCCTTGAGTATGGAGTCCCCCAACACCAGTATACCTCCCTCCTCTTTCCTTGTGCCTGTCGCCACCCTCCACCCAGGTTCTCATTTCTGGGGCAACTCAAGACGGTGCTTTTACAATGTGTCCCAGTGTCTCCCCCCCCCCGCCCTTCTCAATTGAGACTTCTCCGCCTCCTCCTGATTGACTGCCAACCTTCCACTCCCTTCTCACCTCTCCAAGTATTATCCCTCCCCTTCCATGCCATGCTCAATCTCTCCACTAGTAATGCCCCTCTGTGCCTTCTGTTTGTGAGTACTATCCCTTGTGCAGTCTCCTCCTGCATCCTCTTTCCCATGTATTGCTAGCACAACAAACATGTTCCCTCCCCCCTTTGCCTTATTGTGCGTTTCCTCCTCCCTCCTGCTTACTGCTGCTCCTCTTTTTCTAGCTCCTACTAGAGTCCGCCCTTCATCAACTGACTTCATGTCTGCTGTGCCCTCTCCCCCTGACCTCTCCCTTGCCCCACTGTTCCTTCTCTGTGGTGCCCCCACAATACTCTTAGATGTCAGCGCTCCTACTGATGCAATCCTCCCCTCCTTCCTCAACCTCCCCAGTTTCCTGCCAAGCCACTGAACCTCTTCCTCAAGCCTCCTTAGTCTGTGGCATATCGGGCACCGTCCCAGCCTCTACAATATGTTCATCTGCATTGCTGCCCCACAGCAATTGCACCCTACAATCCTACTCATTGTCCACACTACCTATACAGCCTCTCCACACCAATTATCTCTACAGCAAGTAGAATTAACTAATCCTAGCCCAGCCTCTAACAGAAATTGTTATCCAAAATGCCCTTGCAGGCAGCGCAGGATAGCCAACTACAGTACTAACTGGAAACCACAATCCTACTCATAAAAACTATAGATCTACTCACATGTTTTGTATATTTATATATCCTTAAGACTTAGCTCATATGGCTGTTCCTTGTTTCCTCCTTTCTGAGGGCTCAGATCAGTTTGCAGCTCCCCAAGCTCCTCCCCTCATAGCCTTCAAACCCAACCCCCAGTGGGTATTTTAGTATTTAAGAAAGGCTGGTAAAAGGCGTGGGTTGGAGGGCCACAGAAACCTTTACGCTAAATTCCACTTTAAGCTAAATTAAAAAGAAAATAAAACAATGTCAAAACTTAACAAAAATCCTCTATACATTAACTCCCTCAGCAGCAAGTAGAATTATCTACTCCTTCTCTCCTGTAGTTTAAAAAACAATAGCAAAACTTACAGAAATCTTCTCCACAGCCAGCAAGCAGACTTAACCAATCCTTGACTCCCCTGGGCCTGATGGCTGCAGCCTTGTCACGGTACCTTTAGCCAGGCTGCACATGCGGATTCTTCAGTGGACATTGTGGGTCCAGTGGGACCAGCGCACCGATGACCTAGAACAGCAAGATCTTTCTCCTCCCCAGTCAAAGGGTGCTGTTGTGGTGAATGGAACCCAGCAACTTGTTGAAAGAGACTGCCTTTCTTTTTCCTTCCCCTCAGCAGATTCTCACCACAGATGCTTCAGTGTGGTGCTGGGGGGCTCATCTGGGCCTCATCAGACTCGAGGGATGTTGTCCAGATTGGAGGCTGCCCTCCACATCAACGTCCTAGAGACAAGGGCCATTCTGTATGCCTTACAAGCCTTCCAGACCCATCTGTCCCCAGGCCATCTGTTGGTGCAGATGGACAGCCTCAATGTAGTACACTACATTGACAACAAGGGGGCACCCATTCGTGTCCTCTGTGTCGGGAAGCGATGAAGGTCTGGTACTGGGCTCTAGAACACGGTCGAGAACTGTCAGCTGTTCATGTTTCAGGTGTCCACAACGTCCTGGCAGACAGGCTTAGCTGGTCGCAGTCTCGGGTGCATGAGTGGGAGCTGCTGACTTTGGTCATAGAAGATCTGTTCGACAGGTGGGGTCACCCAGAGTTGGGCCTTATTGCATCCACACTCAATGCAAAACTGCCACATTTCTGCTCCCTCGCACCAGGGTCTGGAGTTTTTTGATGAGTTGCAGTGTTCTTATCTTGGAAAGGGAGGTTGCTCTATGCCTTTCCTCCCTTCTGTCTGATTCAGAGGGTGCTAATCAAGCTACAGATGGGAGGGACCACTCTGGTCCTCATTGCCCACTTCTGGCCTCGTCAGATCTGGTTCTCCTTGCTGCAACAGCTGGCGGTGGAACCTCTGGTGCCCCTGCCCCTGTGCAAAGGCTGGCTATCGCAGGAGCAGGACACCCTGGTCCATCTGGACCTCAAGTCAATGCACATCCATGCATGGCTCCTAAAAACATGGCCAATGCTAGATTTAGGGTGTCCCAAAAGGTTGCTGATGTCCTGGTGGTCTCTAGGAAGCCTTCCACCAGGGCCGCTTACTCTATGCAGTGGAAACTCTTTGCTCTATGGATGGCTTCCCATCATTTGAACCCTTTCAGCTGTCCAGTGAATCAGATTCTGGAGTATTTGCTGCCCGTTTCAGATTCTGGTCTGCACTACTCCTCTATTAAGGTGCAACTGTCAGCCATTTCAGTCTTACACGTGCCTGTGGACTGCTGTAGAGTGGCACAACTAGAGGTATCCTGGACGTTTTTGAGAGGCATTCCACATCTGAAGCCTCCCATCCACAGTCAAGTCCTGCCATGGGACTTGACTTCGGTGTTGGAGAAACTTACTTTGGCTCCTTTTGAGCCAGCCGCGATATGCGAGCTATGATTTCTTTTGTGGAAAGCATCATTTTTAGTCGCTATTACTTCTGCTTGAAGGATTTCTGAGCTTCAGGTGTGTGAGCCTTCTTATTTGGTTTTCCACAAAGACAGGGTGTTTTTGCATACAACTTCTCATTTTCTTTCAAAAGGGGTGTTTGAGTTTACCCTAAATCAAACCATCCATCTGCCTGTGTATTATCCGGAGCATACCAATCGAGGGGAAGCATTTCTCCCCACTTTAGATGTGCATAGAATTTTGTGTTACTATACACATCGTACGAAGGACTGCAGGAAGTCCTCGTAGCTGTTTGTTTCTTTTGCTTATGGGAAGGAGGGCGTACCAGAATCTAAAAAGTGCCTGACCAAATGGTTGGCCAACTGTATTACTTTTTCTAACAAGAAGTACAGTAAGGAACTTCCTGGGCTTGTGCGTGGCCACTCCACCAGAGGCATGGCCACCTCTGTTGCCTGTTTCAGAAGTTTGTCAGCCACTGAAATCTGTGCTGCTGCCGCTTGGAGTATTGTCCACACTTTCACTAAACTCTACAATCTGAACACTGTCTCTCAGAAAAGGGCAGGCTTTTGCCCTGGCTGTACTTGAGGCCTCCTGTCTTAGGCTTATTGCCTCCAGTCACCCGGACTGTCTCTCTGTCTGTAACTGCTTTGGACTCGTTCCATAGGTATGGTCTAATGCAAGAGATATATCCTCATTGAGGATAGTACAATGATGTAAGAACTTACCGTAATGGTAGATCCTCGAGAGAATGTCCTGCATCAGGCCGTGCTGTCCCACCCCCCATTCCTATTGTCTTAGCGCTTTCTGTGTTTGTCTCTCTTTCTCCAGGACGGTTAACACCTTCTGTTAAATCACTGTCTTTTTGGTGGGAACCTCTGGCTTCCCTTGTTCCTGGCCAGTGATCCTCTGTTAGGGATCTCCGACAGGAAAAGAACTGAGGGAGCGCAATGCCGCCCATGCTTATATGGCAGGGATGTCAATGGCGTATGTCATCGTCATGGGTGGCCCCCTTTTAGACTGCTAGCTAGAAAAGTTTCTGTGTGGTCCTAGTGCCTGGTGGCTATGGTTCCATAGGTGTGGCCTGATGCAAGAGATTCTCTTGAGGATGTACTGTTATGGCGAATTCTTACATAACTGCACTTTTCAGTAAGTTCTTACGTAACTATACTTTCTGACATCACTACTGCAGTACAGCAGCATTCTGACATCACTACTACATTACAAGAGTGTTCTGACATCACTGCAGTGGTACAACAGCATTCTGACGTTACTGATGTGGTACAGCAGCATTCTGACATCACTACTGAGGTACAATAGCATTCTGACATCACTACTGAGGTACAACAGCATTCTGACATCACTACTGCAGTACAACAGCATTCTGACATCACTACTGCGGTACAACAGCATTCTGACATCACTACTGCAGTACAACAGCGTTCTGCCATCACTACTGTGGTACATCATTCTGACATCACTACTGGAGTACAACAGCATTCAGACATCAGTACTGCAGTACAACATCATTCTGCCATCACTACTGTGGTACAACATCATTCTGACATCACTACTGCGGTACAACATCATTCTGACATCACTGCTGCAGTACAGTAGCATTCTGACATCACTACTGCTGCACAGCAGCATCCTGGCATCACTGCTGCGGTACACTTTGTTATCACTACTGTGGTTCAGCAGCATTCGGACATACTACTGTGGTATAACAGCATTCTGACATCACTACTTCTGTACAACAGCATTCTGACACATTATAACAGTGTTCTGACATCACTGTTTGGTACAACAGCAGTCTGACACCACTACATTACAACAGTGTTCTGACATCACTATTGCGTTACAACAGCATTTTGACATCACTGCTGTGGTAGAACAGCATTCTGACATCACTTCATTACAGCAGTGTTCTGACATCACTACTGTGATACAACAGCATTCTGATGTTACTACTGTGATACAACAGTGTTTAGACATCACTACTGCTTTATAACAGTGTTACAACAACATTCTGACATCACTACTATGGTACGTCAGTGTTCTGACATCACTAATTGGTACAACAGTGTTCTGACATCCCTACTGTGGTACAGCAGCATTCTGACATCACTACATTACAGGAGTGTTCTGACATCACTACTGCAATACAACAGCATGCTGACATCACTACTGCTGTACAACAGCATCCTGACATCACTGCTGTGGTGCACTTTGATATCACTACTGTGGTTCAGCAGTGTTGAGAAATCACTACTGTGGTGTAACAGCATTCTGACATCACTACTGCTGTACAACAGCATTCTGACACATTATAACAGTGTTCTGACATCACAATTTGGTACAACAGCGTTCTGACACCCCTACTGTGGTATAGCAGCATTCTGACATCACTACATTACAACAGTGTTCTGACATCCCTACTGTGGTACAGCAGCATTCTGACCACTACATTACAACAGCATTCTGACATCACTACTGCGGTAGAACAGCATTCTGACATCACTTCATTACAGCAGTGTTCTGACATCACTACTGCGATACAACATCATTCTAACATTACTACTGTGATACAACAGTGTTCAGACATCACTACTGCTGTATCAGTGTTACTGCGGTACAGTAAAATTCTGACATCACTACTGTGGTACAACAGTGTTCAGACATCTCTACTGCAAAACAGCGTGCTAGAGTGCGACACCACTGTGCGGCACAGCACAGTGTCTGCCACCCACCTTCCTCCTCCCACCCACCCTAAGGTTGGTTGACATTTATGGTTGTGTGTACCAGTCAGCTCTACTTTGTTCCCCCTTCAATATTGGTTTGTCCCAGCTTAGTTTCCCCTCGGCCTGCTTCCCCTTTGGTTCCTCCCGGCATACTCCACTCTCTAAAACTTCTGACAAGACTCCAGGCGTAGCAGTGGAATGCATTTTCTTCTTAGCTAGCTCAACACTTACCACTCCAAGGATCATCCCTCGCTAACCACACAACCCCTTACGGACGCTGTATTGCCAGACCATCCTACGGTTCCCCAAATCCTTGGTATTAACACCTCCCATCTAAAATGGCCTTACCAGGCTGCCCACAGAGCATTGTGGTGTGCACTCTTTATCCTGGTAGACAGTTTTGTTTCGAGTAGCCTTTCTCACACAAATTATCATTCGCAGGAATCTTTCTCTGCCTTCAGACCCACGATTGATCTTTGGATCTCGAGCAGTGTCACTGTTGGGTTAATTTGCGATAAGTAATGCATTATGTTTTTTCATTCATTAAGATCTGCCCATATTAATAGAAAGCATATAAGAAAGTACTGGGTACTAGCCAGGTTAGTAATGATGCTAACTAGTACTGTTATCGAGGGATGTAGAATGCAATCCTGGTCCCGAAACCTGTGCAGGTAGTGGCAAAAGCTGCTGGACCAGCAATAAAGACTGCATATTATGCATCTAGGTATACACAGCCTTGCCCTTACCTCTAAAATGCCTGAACTGGAGTCACAAATAGCAATGCATTTGCCACATATTTGCTGTCAGTGAGAGTTGGCGCAAACCTACCGTTTTAGATCACTAAGTGGCGTTGCAAAATTCTGTTGTCTTCAGAAAGGATAGACCACAAAAGAAGGATGGAGGTGTCATGTTTTATGTGGGCAAAAATTTTAACACCAAAATAGTTGCTCATGACTATTCAGCAAAGACTGCCTGAAGTGGGTGGTCATAAATCTAAAATTGAACACGTAAAAGCTCTACTTATGTTGTGTTTACAATCATAGATACATAGACACATATGTCCTCCAACAGTTGGTGCTGAAGAACTTCGAGATTTACTAGCATGTTATCTCAACTGGGTACCGCAGAGATTATTGTGCTCGGTGATCTAAACTTGGATTGTACTAGGAATACCACCATATACAGGGACTTGCTGCATAATTATGGATTTAGTCAAATTATCCGTGATTGCACCAGGCTGAATAATAAATTATTATAACACTCACTCTTAGGTTGTGTAATGGTCAACAGAACAAACAGAATCAGGGAATCAGACTCTCTGGTGGATTCCATCAGCGACCATGCTACAGTCTTTTGTGTGTGGTCCAGTGGGGCTGTACGGAGACCCAGACCTGCTGTCTAATGGTTTCATAATTGCTCAGAGCTAGTCCTTCCTAAATTTGTAGAAGACCTCCGCAACATCGACTGGTCTTACAGAGACTCATTGCCAAACATAAATTATGCTGTAGAGATTTCATTACTGAATTCTCTAGAACAGTGCATAAACACACACCGTTAACAAGAAGGAGGTGTAAAGGTTTAGGATCTAGGTGGCTGATGAAAGAAATCTTTAAACTCATGAAAGATAGAAACAGGGCCTGGGCTAAATTCAGACGTACTAGCCTTAAGTCTGTCTGGGAGATGCTGCGAAATACATATAAAAAAATCAATAAACTTAGGGGGGGAAAAGGGTCACTTTAGCAAGTAACAGACCTCTTAACTTATCTGACCCAAAGAGTTTCTGGAAATGCTTGAATAACCTGCTAAATCCCGCCAAAGAGCAGCTTCAGCTGAGCCTGGAAAATAACCGCAATAACAACCGATTCATTGGAAATATCCAATATCTTTAATGACTACTTTTGTGACTATGAGAAACATCGCTCTTGTCTCAAATATAGCCCATCACACTCAGCAGAATTTGCTGAATTACCCATTATTAACCGACTACTATTTTATTTTAAGGCAGTCACCAGCGCATAGGTATACAAATTACTAAGGGGTATTAAAATGGACAAATCTGCCGGGACTGACGGTCTGTACCCCAGGTTCTTGCGATTAGCTGCTCCAGCCATCGCCTATCCAATAACTAGGGTAATCAATTTTTCTTTTCTTTGCCTTTTTTCTTACTAATTGCCCTCCATCCCACCCACCCTAAGCCAGTTCTACTTTTATAGCCACTGGATTTGACTGTCAACAGGAACTTCCTGTTTGGCAGTAGGAAGGGAAGGATCATAGAGAAACATTGGTTTTGTCAACCCTAAAGGAAAAAAGTAGCTCACTCTCCACCCCTAGCTGCTGGTGGTCTGACATTGAGCAAGGAAGAAGGAGGCTACTGAAGAAGATAGGAAGTTGCTGTCCCAGAACAGGAAGGGTGAGAGTTGTAATGAGAGGAGAGAGTAAGCTTACAGAGAAACAGTAGAGGGGACACAAAATAAGACATGATAGGAGTGGTGCAGTGCAATGGCTGTGAGGCGGCAGTGTTCCGGAAGACATTCTGGAGGCTGCGATGCTGTCCTATTTGCAGGCACCTCTCTGGTCTGAGAGAGGAGGTTATCTGTCTCCAGGCTGACCTGGTTAGGATTCGTGAAACCTCCTCCCCCACCCAGGGACCACCAGGGCCAATGCCACTACCTCAGAGGTTGCCAAGAAAGAGGAGAGGAGAGGCTGGACCAGGGTGGGCTCAGGGAGGGAGAGGGTGGTGGAACAGAGTTGCATCCCTCCAGCTGTACCTCTCCACAATTCATTCGCTCTTCTGGTGGATAGTGGTTCCTCTATGGAGGCACCTGCAGTGGAGACCAAGGAGGATGCTGGGAACCTTCACAAAGGAGACCCACAGGAGGGTGGCATGGGACCCCACAGGGGAAGGAAACAACTCCTGGTGGGGGACTCAATCATTAGGGAGGTAGAAATGGGGAGGAAGGAGAGGGAGGGCAGCCTTCCTGGCGCCACGCTGAGGGACAGGGTTTCTAATCCTCAGGATCGTGGGAGGAGCTGCACGAGGGAGGAGCTGGATGTCATTGTCCACCTAGGGACAAATTACCTGGCTAGGAATGGGATCAGAGCAGTGCAAGAGGAGTTTGTAGAGTTGGGGAGGGCCTTAGACAAGTAAGCGCATGCGGTAACCTTCTCGAGGTGCTGCCTGTCTATGGCAAGGGTGATGCTAGGGCACCCTCACCAGGGAATTCAATGAGTGGTTGAAAACTGGTGGAGCCCAGGGTTTTGGCTCATTGGGACTGGGAAGACTTGGAGGATGCAGACCTATACTGGTGCGATGGTCTGCATCTGTCCGGGGAACCAGGATCCTAGGTGAGAGGTTTAAATGCTTCATTGGCAAGCATTTAAACTAGCCAAGGGGGGAGGCACTGAAAAGGAGCAGGGAAATCCCAGCCTCCCCCCACAAGCCACAGTAATTAGTGAGGTAAACACCAAGGTAGAGAAGTTATTATGGAGCAGAACAGAGGTACAGTAAATGTAAAAAAAGGCAAAGGCAGTAAGGACAGGAATGGGGCTAAAAGAGGTAAGGCTATCAAAAAAGTGGAGGGTGATGAGTACCAATGCCCATAGTCTGTGTAACAAGCTCCCTGAACTAGTGGCCTTGATGGAAGAGGGTTGCCTGGATATTGTGGCAGTCACAGAAACATGGTACACCTAGAACCGTGACTGGGATGTCAACATACCAGGATACACAATCTACAGGAGGGATAGGGAGGGTAAAAGAGGAGGAGTAACTCTCTATGTAAAGGAAGGGATCAAAGCAATAGAACTAAAGAGTAAACAGGGAGCAGATGAGGCACTCTGGGTCACCCTGGATGCAGGAAATGGCACCACAATCCGCATGGGGGTTGTATACAGACCCCCATCTCAGGGGGAAGGAATGGACAAGGAAGTGATAGAAGGCTTCCTTAGAATGGCAGAAAAAGGGGAGATATTGTTGATGGGGGACCTGAATATGCCAGATGTTAACTGGAGCACCTTTGCTGCAGGCACATCCAAGAGCAGGGTCATTCTTGATGCCCTACAGGGGCATGCCTCAGACAGCTAGTATTGGAACCCACTCGGGAGGGAGCAGTCTTAGACCTGGTCCTCTCAAATGGGGATGGAAAAAGAATCTCAGATTTAGAAGTGGGTAGCCATCTGGGAACAAGCGACCACCAAACAGTGTGGTTCACGATAAACACAGCCATACAATCAAGCCATACAAAAGCAAGAGTATTGGACTTTAGGAGGGCTGACTTTGGGAAAATGAGAGAGTGCCTCAGAAAAGCACTAGCAAACAGGCAAGGAGGCGGGGTGGAGGAACAATGGGGAGTAATCAAAACAGCCATCACAGAGGCAACAAGCCTTTGTGTAAAGCAAATCAATAAAACACAATGAAGGAAAAAACCGTTATGGTTCTCAAAAGAGGTGGCAGGGAAGGTTAAGGAGAAAAGGATAGCATTCAGGAAATATAAGGAAACACAGAAGGAGGAGGACAGAGAACTTTATCAGTTAAAGCAGAAAGAGGCTGGGAAGGCAGTCAGAATAACAAAGTCCCAAACCGAGGAAAGGATAGCCAATTCTGTTAAGAAGGGGGATAAAACCTTTTATAGGTACATTAGGGAGCGAAGAAAGACCAAAGGAGGGATACTGAGGCTTAATAAAGGGGAAGGAATGTGGGTAGAGGGTGACAGTGAAAAAGCAGGGATACTGAACGAATATTTCTGCTCAGTATTCACAAAGGAAGAGGAGGGGGAGGTACCTAAACCAAACAAGAGAAACACTCTGAAGACAGGGGTTGATACCACTCCATTTACAGAAGAAAGGGTTCTAAAAGAACTAATAAAATTGAAGGTGGACAAAGCAATGGGGCCTGATGGGATTCACCCAAGAATTCTAAAAGAACTAAGGGTAGAACTAGTGACACCGCTGACTACTCTCTTTAACAAATCATGGGAGGATGGGGTGGTACCCGAGGACTGGAGGAGAGCAGATGTGATTCGTTTTACCAAAAGTGGGAGCAGGACAGAGGCAGGAAACTACAGACCAGTTAGTTTGACCTCAGTGGTAGGGAAAATGATGGAATCACTTCTGAAGGAAAGAATTGTTGAGTACCTAGAGGCCAGTGGGGCACAGGACCCAAGGCAGCATGGAATCACGATGGGAAGGTCGTGTCAGACGAATCTAATAGATTTCTTTGACTGGGTGACCAAAGCAGTAGACCAGGGAGGGGCTGTGGACGTGGCCTACCTAGATTTTAGCAAGGCATTTGATACAGTCCCACGTAAAAGATAAATACATAAGTTAGCCAGCCTTGGAGTGGGTCCCAAGGTGGTAGCCTGGATAAAAAATTGGCTAGACAACAGGACGCAAAGGGTAGTAGTAAACGGAGTACACAATGAAGAAAGGAGGGTTACTAGCGGGGTACCGCAGGGTTCAGTACTGACTGGTCCTTTTAATGTCTTTATAAGTGACATTGCAGAGGAACTGGAAGGAAAAGTATGTCTCTTTGCAGACGACACAAAAACCTGCAACAGGGTTGATACACAAGATGGAGTGGAAAGGATGAGAAGGGACTTGGCAAGGTTGGAGGAATGGTCAAATGTATGGCAGCTCAGATTCAATGTAAAGAAGTGCAAGGTATTGCACATGGGAAACAAAAACCCAAGGGAAGCATACACAGTGGGGGGTGAGATACTGACAACAGTAAAAATGGAAAGGGACCTGGGGGTAATTATATCAGATGACCTAAAGGTGGCAAGCAATGTGAGAAGGCAGTAAGGAAGGCTGGGGGATACTGGGATGCATAGGAAGAGGCATCAATAGTAGAAAACAGGAAGTTGTTATCCTCTATACAGACAGTTGGTGAGACCCCATCTGAGTACTGTGTGCAGTTCTGGAGACCCCATCTCCGAAAGACATAGACAGAGTGGAGGCTGTCCAGAGGAGGGCAACCAAAATGGTGCAGGGTCTGCACCAGAAGACATACGAAGAAAGACTAAAGGAGCTTAATATGTATACCCTTGAGGAAAGAAGGGAGAGAGGGGACATGATAGAAACTTTCAAGTACCTCAAGGGAATCAACAAAGTCCAAGAGGGTAGCATCTTTCAGAAAAAGAGATGTGCAAGAACAAGGGGGCACAATTTGAAGATAGAGGGGGAACGGCTCAGAGGTAATGTGAGGAAGTATTTTTTCACAGAGAGGGTTGTGGATGCATGGAACAGCCTCCCTGAGGAGATCGTGGAGTCAAGAACAGTGGGGGAATTCAAGAATGCATGGGACAGATATAAGGCAGTCCTAGTGGGGGGTAGGAGGAAGTAAGCTGTTGGCTAACTAGGATCTGCAGCTTATCTGTTAGGTAGGAAAATGGGCAGACTAGGTGGGTCAAGCGGTCCTTATCTGCTGTCAAATTCTATGTTTCTATGTTTCTTTCGAATTCCGGCAAGTACCTGACCTTTGGAAGTGTGCACAGGTAGTTCCACTATTCAAAAGGGTAATATGAGACTAGTGGAGAATTATAGACCTATAACCGTTCTGTCAGTGTTGTCAAAGGTTCAGGAAAGGATCATTCATACCCAAATGACTGACTGCCTAGAGCAGTATCACTTAATGAGGTAACAGCAGCATGGGTTTCGTCGCAATCATGGAACAGACACTGCCTTGGTGGGGTTCACAGACAGTGTATACAGAGCTATGAATAAAGGACTGATGACAGGAGCAGTGTTCATGGACCTCACAAAAGCATTTAGCCGGGTAGACCATAGTTTATTGATTACTAAGGTAAAAAGACTGTGTTTTGTGCCCCCATAGCTAGCTGGTTTACTAACTACCTAGATAACAGGATGCAACAAGTTAAAATGGGATCAGCATTGTCAAATATAAGGATGGTCATGTGTGGGGTGCCACAGGGGTCCATACTAGGACCTTTGTTGTTCTCACTTTTCATAAACGACGCCTCCACAGTCTGCACCAATACTAGCATGCTACTTTATGCAGATGATGCAGTACTGTTTACCCAGGCAAAGGAGATTGTGGTCATCAATAAAAACCTAAACAGTGAACTAAGGTCTCTGCACAGGTGGTTCGAGGAAAGTAGGGTGATCATTAATGTTCAAAAACATAAACAATGTTAACTGAGGTCAACCGCAAAAACTGGAACAAATGCCGATAAATTATCAACATCAACTTACAGGGGTGAACCCCTTGAGACGGTTAATGTTTTTAAATACTTTGGTGTTCATATAGACTCAAACCTGACTTGGCCCCCATATTAAAAACCTAACATGCAAAGTCCATCAAAAACTAGGTCAACTCTACCGCATAAGCAAATTTTTGACATATGATGCCAGGCTAAATATCGCAGTAGACATAATTTGCTTTCTTAGTAGACTGTGGCTCCTTGGTTATTGACGCAGCACCTAAAGTCAATCTAGACACTAAAAAAGTCCTATACTATATAATTTTAAAGTTGCGTGTCAGCATGGTAACAGGCTGCATCTCTGCTCAATTCTAGAAGGTTTAGGATGGCTGACTTTCGAAATGAAATCCAAGCTGGCCCTAGCAAACTTCAGTTTCAAAGCATCAGACTGTGAGCCTGGCATGCCTACTCCAACCGGTTGCACCAAATTTCAATTTAAGATCAATCCCAAACCTTTGCCTGTCTGTTCCACACATGTCTACAAGCATTGGCCCAAAATAGTTTCGTTTTCATGCCCCCTCTATATGGAATACTATCCCTGTCCCAATCAGAACACGGACTCATTTTCTAAAGAACTGAAAAATCATGTCTTAATGCTGAATGACTGCGTGTGTTCTGTCTGAATTTCTTAGTATCCCACTGCTGCCTCCTTATCTATGTTCCGAGAATTCTTATTTAGTTGGTCATTGTACTGTGTATACCTGTACCTAAACCCTGTTCTGTGACATGCCTTAACTATGTATTCAAATGGGCAGACTATATGGGCCTAGCAGTCCTTATCTGCTGTCAATTTCTATGTTTCTATGCAGTACCTGTTTATATAGTAACTCATCTGTTTGATATTACATTGTTTTATGTTGTATTATTGTACACCGGGTCATAGCTGTAAAAGGTGCCGTTGGCACCAGTGTATCTCACCCGGTCATCAAAATAAAAATAAATAAACAGCACTCTGACATCACTGCTGTGGTACAACAGCAATCTGACATCACTACTGTGGTACAGCAGCAATCTGACATCACTACTGTGGTACAGCAGCACTCTAACATCACCACTATGGTATACTACTGCACTACAGCAGCACTCTGACATTGCTACTGTGGTACAACTGTGTTCTGCCGTCAGTGCTGCTGTAAAACAATTCTTGCATCACTGCTATGGTACAACAGCACTCTGACATCACTAGTGTGGTACAACAGCACTCTGACCTCACTATTGTGGTACAACAACACTGTGACATCACTACTGCAGTGCAGTAGCACTCTGACATCACTACTGTAGTACAGCAGCTTTCTGACATCACTACTGTGGTATACTACTGCAGTACAGCAGCACTTTGACATCACTACTGTGGTACAACAGCATTCTGAAATCACTGTTGTGATGCAACTGTGTTCTGTCATCAGTGCCGCTGTACAACAGAATTCTGACATCACTACTGTGGTACGGTTCTATGTCATAATAGTGAACACCGAATGGCGATTGCTATTATGGCGAGTGTATATCGCCGAAAAGCAAATCAGTGATATACACTTACCGGCGAACCAAAATCCGGTATCCTAAACTGTTTTTGCCCCCGCACCCCCCTGAATTAGGATTCCTAACTCCAAGGGGATGCATGTCAGGGAGGGGGCACAAATTCAGCCACAAAAAAAATTTAAGTCTGGGAGCCGCTGCCTGTGACAGAATTTAGTCCCTCCCATCCCCAGCCCCGAACCCAGTACCTGCAGTGCCAGAGCCCGCCTCCCTCACCACCACACCACATGGCTGGCTCGGCGGCAGCAAGGATAGTTCCTGTACGTAACCCTTTCCCCATCCCACCCCTTCCCTTCGCCATTCCCTTGTTCCTGTCGCTTTCGCTTACCCTCGCGGTAGAACCAACTGCTACCCTTGTGGGTAGCTCTATTTCATAGCACCGAATATGGACTTGCCGCTTGACGGTCACCCATATTCTGGTGCTATTGTCACTGGATACCCTGTGGTACAACAGTATTCTGACATCACTACTCTCACCCAGCTGATTTAACAGCTCCTTGCTTCCAGTTTTGTAGAGTCTGCAGTTAACTGGATCAGTGGCTACCTATATGACCAAGAACAGATGGTTATAAATAATGCAGTCACGTCTGCTCCTCATGCTGTATGCGGCGGTTACATGCTGGTCCCCTGTTCATCAACAAGTTCCTAGGTATGCAACCAGGCAACAGCAATTTTGTATGCAGGTGATGTGGTACTGTATACGAGTTCAAATGCAGTTGAAGATGTAAACATCCCCCTGCTGGCAGATTTCACTGCACTAGAAAAATAGTTTGAATAACACAAGCTTGTATTTAATTAAAAAACAAAAAAACAATGCTATGCTTTCCAGGTCAAGGGCCGAGCTTAAAGCCCATCATTTCTTCCAAGTACTGGCCAGTGACCACACTCCAATTGAAGTAACTGAAACTTAGAAATACTTGGGCCTGCACCTTGTTCCTCGCTTACCTTTTGAGCTCCATCTGTCTGAAATCACAAAAAATATTCACCGCAGTATAAGTGTGCTCAACAGGTTAAAAAGTCAAATGGCCAGGGACATCAGACAAACATTAGCCAGAATCCTTATCAGTTCATGTTCATCAGTGACACAGGAGAAGGAATTCAGGGCAAGATGTGTCTCTTCTGAAATGACAGTAAGCCGATGACAGTAAGCTCAGTGGTAGGGTGGACAGCAAGGATGGGGTAAAGGAGTTGCAGAGGGCACTTTGAATGTTGGAGTGGTGGTCCAAGGTTTGGCAGTTGGAATTCAGTGCCAAAAAGTGCAAGGTTATGTACATTGGGAACATGAACCCCAGGACGGAAAACTGGATGGGGAGGGGTTAAGCTATACCCTACTTACTGAGGGACGAGACCTAGGAGTCAGAATAAGTGACTCCCTTAAAACCATCTAACCAGTGTAATAAGGTCTGCAGTTGGGCAGTCAGGATATTGGAGTATATTCAGAGGGGATTTGATGGCAGGAGAAACAAGGTATTGCTACCTCTCGTTAGATCTCTGGTAAGGCCATAACTGGAGTACAGTGCCCAGTTCTGGAGCCCTCGCTTGAGGAAAGACAGGGACAGGTTAGAGATAGTGCAGTGTAGCATAACAAAAAATTATTTGTGACCTACAGGACAGACCCTGCAAGGATTGGCTTAGGGCACTGAACCTGTACTCAACCGGTGGCCAAAACTGAGATGGGAGATATTATAGAGACCTACAGGTTCCTGAAAGAAGTGAATAAAGTAAACTGTGAGGGAGTAGCCTACAGAAAGAACATGGGGTCATGAGTGGAAGCTGATGGGAGGGAAATTCAGGGAGAATGTGAGGAAGTTCCTTTTTCGGAGAGAGTGGTTGAGCTATGGAACAGTCTGCTGGCGGAGGTGGTGGGCACTAGGACCATTCCCAGCTTCAGATACAGTTGGGACAGAGTTAAGGGCTTAATAGTCAGGGGTGGGGGGGGGTAGGGGGTAGCAGCAAGGCAGGGAATGTGGGGTCAAGTAGGGCGGGCATTAATAGGTCTTAGGGGTAGGATAGGGTATTACAGGCAGACTTGATGGATCAGTGGTCTTTTTCTGCCACCAACTTTTATGTTTCTGTGTCCTATATAATCTGATAGGGTGATTTGCCATGGACACTGAGTGAGACCACTACCATTGTGACATGCAGCGTCTATTGAACTGACTTCTGTCGAATCCTTGACTAAGCTAAACACAGCCACATTTATATACAAGGTACTATCAGATGATAACCTTCCTGCCTGCTTGAGCTCTTCACTCCCCATGCCCAAACTGAACCTGAGGTCGAAGGATGAAAAGCTCCTCAGTATCCCACTGCTAAAATCAAACTGGGTACAGAAATCCCTCGTCTTTTTGAGGATATCTCTCGTCAGGCCACACCTGTGGAACATAAGTTGTCAGGCACTAGGACCACACAGAAACTTTTGCTAGCAGTTCGCTAGGGGCTGCCCACGTTGATGTCTAACATCGTGCCTCCCGTATAAGCGTGGGCAGCCCCATCCCTCCTCAGTTCTTTTCCCAACGACGATAAAGACTTGTCAGACCCTGCAGAAATGTTACCTCAGCAGTCTCGACCATAACAGAGTTAGTGGATCTATGATGCCGACTCCCGCGCTGCCATCACCCACGACTTTGGCCCAACTGTTGCTGGTTCTGGCAGTTATCAAGTGGTGCTCGGCCAGGCCAAGTTCCCCGATTTGTCTTTGGGCCTAGGGGCCTTCTTGTTGCCAGCAGACCGTCACCTCGTGGGAGCTGTGGCACAATCACGAAGAATTTCTCCTAGCGAGCCCCTTGGATTCTTTCAACCCTCTGCTCTTAGCGACCGCTTTTGGATGCCACCCTGCAGGATTCCCAAGCAGGGGTTCTGGGGCGGGCTTCCAGAGTCCAGCTGCAGCTGGAGCCTTTTGATCGTTGACACCTTAGCTTTTCCCATCCTTAATGCCTCCTGTCACCTAAAGGACAGGGTATGGCTGGTCTCTCTCTCTCTCGCTCTCACTCTCTCACTCACATCAGTCTCGGCTGGTCCAAGTTCATCAGTGCTGGCTCCCCGTGCCTTCCCCACTGACGCTTTCCTCCTTGACGGTGATGCCTTAGTCTCTCCGGTCCCACCCGCCACCCATCGCCCTAATGGACGGGGTATGGCCGGTGCTCTCTTAGGCCAGTTACGGCTGGCCCTGTCTCATTGATGGTGGCGCCCTGTGCTTCCCTGGTCAATGTTACCCTCCTCACCACACTGCACTGGCCGGAGTGATGGTTCTCTCTTAAGCCAGTCACAGCTGGCCCAGACTCGTTGACAGTAACGCCTTGTGCCTCCCCTGTCATGCTCCTGATGGGTGGCACCTCTTGCCTCCTGCGTCAGCTATCCTATTGAGCCCATCAATGACATGTACATCGACACCAAGTAGCTCACTTGCCTTGGTCCCTCCTGCTCGGACCAGGTTTTTTTCTTACAGAGTCTCGTCGATGCTCCCTCTGGCTTCTCACTGTCGACATAGGGTGCCTGTACTAAGGTGGTGCCTCTGCCTTCCCTGTCAGCTCTTCTCTCCGGCTCATCGACAGTACAGACGTCGATACCGGGTGGCTCTCTGCCTTTAGTCCATCCAGGCTTCATTTCTGCACAGCCTCGTTGATGCTTCCTGTTGCTTTCCACCGTTGACGTAGCCTGCCACAACCCCTCAGTGGAGAGCTCTATCTTTGCCTTATGGCCCCTGCCTGGCTTTGCAAGGTCTGAGGTTCCCGAAAGGCCCCTGTTGCTTCTTCGCCTGGCACACAGCCAGTGCAGTTTGCCTGGCTTCTGCAGTTATACACCAACCTACTTTCTCCTGGACTGCCCCTTAGGTGGGCCGGCTCTCCCCTCTCCTTCATCTGACGGAGGGCAAACCTACATCTCCCATACAAGTGGGCTATACTCTGGGGCTTACAAATGTTAGGGCACCAGAACCTTGGCCCTCACCTTCATTGGCTTTGGGGCTTGCTGAACTCCAAGCTCATCTTCCCCCTTTGAGCAGCCCCTTGGGGAGTGAGGCATAGACACCTCTCGGCACTCCCGCCCCAGACCATTTCTGTGGCATGTTTGGGATCCAGTTTGGCCACAGGGTGGTACCAATTTATTCTCCCTGGCCGAAGCAAGGTAGGACCCAGACCCCATTATGCTATCTTGGCCACACCCAGCTAAGAGACAGCAGATGGGTGTCTTTTTCTCCGGGCAATGATGACCATTTCTCTATTGCTCCACCTCGGGATATGGGTAAGATAACGGGTGTCTTGCCTACCCCTGCCTCCATTCCGGGTTTTTTGCTCAGTACCCTGTGGGGGCACTGCAGTGGTACCTGAAGTGCTAGGCTCCGTCTGTGTTCGCCTACACCCCCAGTTCCCCTTCCTGGTGGGGTTGCAAGGAGTCCCCTTTTCCTTCTCAACTAGGAGAGAGTGCCAACCACACATGCTCTTAGACATGAAGGTGCGTGGTCATACTCTGGAGCTTCTAAGACTGCTTCTGGATCTTTCTCCAGATCTCCCCATCACCCTTCAGCCCAACTTCCAGTGGTTCTGGTGGAGGTGTCTACCTTGCTATGGAAGGCAGTAGCAACTCTGGCCCTTTGCCCCAAAATAGCATCCCACTACCACAGATAGGGGCCTAGATTTATTCTTGGGATCAGCATGCTACTAGTGGGCACGTCCATGTCATTGAACTGGCCCGACCCCTTGAGGTTCTGTGTCCGGGGCCATCTCACCATTTTAGGAGCTGCCCCTTGGCTCACTGTCTATGCTTTATACCACTCAGAGGAACTATTTAAGTCACCTGTTTCAGGGGTCAACACTACCAATTCCGGGTATTGTCCTTTGGCTGGCCTTCAGTGCCATCGG
The DNA here is from genome assembly GCA_016271365.2 of Neoceratodus forsteri. Lineage (NCBI taxonomy): Eukaryota > Metazoa > Chordata > Ceratodontiformes > Ceratodontidae > Neoceratodus > Neoceratodus forsteri. The sequence continues at coordinate 186,042,253 of CM028134.1, forward strand.
TATTTACCAGTGTTTAGCAGTGGTGGCAGCAGTTCTCTACAAAGAAGGCCTGTATGCCTCTCCTTACCTGGATGACTGGCTTCTCAATAGCCCCTCTAATGTGCAGCTATTCCAATGCCCTAGTGCGCACCAGACCTCTTCCATTCGGCTGCAGTATATGGGGGTAGTTTTGGACCCAGCCCAATGCCTCACCTCCCTGTTACAGCACAGGGCAGGATACCCCATGTTTAGGAGAGCTGCCATACCAGGTATGTCACAGCCAGGACATTCCTGAGGCTCCTCGGCCTTATGGCAGCAGCCATTACCGCACTACCGCTGACCAGGCTACACATGAGAATCCCACAGTGGACACTTAAGAGTCCTGTGGGGTCAATTAATGGTCGATCTAGAACACCAAGTTCTAGTGCCTTCCCCTGTTTGGAACTTGCTTTAGTGGTTCAGGGATCCCAACCGTTCGCTGAAGGGGGTACCCTTCCTAACCCCCTTCCTCAGCAAATCCTCACCGCAAATGTCTTGGGACTGGGCTGTGGGGATTGGCCTTCACCAGACATAGGGCATGAGGACAATGGTGGAGGCCACCCTCATACTAGAAGGTCCTAGCAATGGAAGCTGCCCTGTATGGCCTACAGTCCTCCCAGGCTCCATGTCCTCGGGGTCGTCTGTTAATCCAAACAGACATCAGTGTAATGCACTATCTCAACAAACAGGGACAAACATTTTCCTGTCCTCTGTGCCGCGAGGCAGTGAGACTAGGGTACGAGGCTCTGGACCACAGTCGAGAACTACCTGCAGATCTTACTTCGCGAATCAGCTCTTACAGCAGGTAACAAATGTAGGACTGAAGCCAGCAGGCAGCAGGACCCCATGGAAAACTTCTAGCTAGCAGTCTATGGTGGGGACTGCCCCCCCCCCCCGACGTCACACATAGTATAAAGGGAGGGCGGTCCCCAGCGTCCCTCAGTTCTTTTCCCGCCATCAACTCGCATTTATAGGCTCCACGCATCGAATCTCGCTAGTTCGACCACCATTTTGCCAAGACTTCTTAGCTGGATTCTTTATTCTTTCACCAAAAAAGTTCATTTTTTCTGCCGTTATTGTTCCTGTTTGTCGTCTTCTCTGCCGTTCTCTATAGAACGGCACCCCTCCAAGTGTGCCTGCAGCAAACAAATCCCGTTCAAGGACAGGCACTCTGCGTGCTTGCTGTGCCTAGGCCCCAACCACGATACCCAGGCCTGCCAGCACTGCCAAAAGTTCAGTAGCAGTATGAGGATCCGCCATCAGAGGGCTCTCCAGGCTTTTCTCACAGAGCTACATTTGGCCACCATGCAGAGAGTTTCCTTTTCGGGGAGGGGTTCTTCCCACCATAAATCTTCTGGGAAGCATAAGGAGAAGCAGAAGGAGAGAGAAAAGGAGAGAGCTCCCTCCAGATCCAGATCTTCAGACTCCTACTCTGCCTCCAGGGGCAGTTCTGACTCTGCCTCCCAGGTGACCCATCCTCCTTCCAGGCTAACGGTTCTTAAACCCCCCACCCTGGTTCGGGCATCAGGAGCCAAGGACCGCGGCTCCTGGTCCTCAGGCACCACCCTGCAGCCAGTTAAGGTACGGCCACCTGATCAGGCCTCAGGCCGGCACTCTAACCTCGGTAAGGGACCGACATCAGCTCATTCCTGGTCGGCCTCTGTCTCTGCTGCCGACTCACGGGATAGACATAAGGCCTCGGGGCATTCCTCTGGGAGATCTGCCTCTCAGCCGCCCAGGCCAGCCAAGCCGTCATCGGACAGGTGTCTGTCGACACAGCATTCGTCGGGTGGTGATTCCCACCGACGACAAGCGACCGATGTTGCTGCTTTGGTGGCCCAGCCGCTGGCACCACCGACCCAGTCCCCAGCATCAGTGGTCCCTCCCCCGCCACCGGCTGATGATCAGTCAGGACACAGTCTTCTGAGGACTGCTGGACGACGGCCTTGGACCAGGCATTGGGCACCAACTTTGGGCCTACTACTATAGCCCCGATGCCTCCTCCTGTTTGCCTACTGTCATCAGGTCACAGCTGTAGGCCAGACCACAGCTCTGGGCCGGCATTGGGTCTGATGACCGATTCAGAGCTTCAGCTCCACCTGTCTCAGGTCAAGAACCTTTTTGGTTACTGGTTGGAGACCACTGAGACTGACCTTCTACCACCAAAAATTCCGCGGACAGAGGACCCTCCGCTGACACAGGGGCCCCTCCTCCGAAGGAGCCCACCCCACCTTTGGACAAGGGCAAGGCTCCTCACAAGCGCCACTTCAGGTTCCGGTCCAGGAGCCTGAGTTCTTCCAGCTCCTCCGACCACCATAGGCACAAACGGCGCAACAGGTCTCGGTCCTCTTCCTCCGTGGACTCTGACCGTTCCTCGGATGTGTCCTCCTCTATTCCCTCATCCCTTGAGGGTCTGTCTCGCCTGGACCCCAGCGGTACTCCCAAATCACCACCAGATGACCTGTCCTTTATGGAGGTAATGCAGCATATTCAAGCCAGCATGTGCTGGGAGACAGACATAGGACCTGAACCCGGAGAGACTCCACTGGGTCAAGTATGTGCACCAAAAGGACCCAAAACCAGTGGTCATCCTACCCTTGGTGTACACATTTGCAGACATCACCAAAGTGACCTGGAAACGTCCCCACATCTCCTCCGCGATACCCAGAAAGGCTGACCACCTTTATAGGGCTCCAAAGGAGGAACCTTTTTTTTGGGCGAGCAACCTTTGGTAGACTCAGTAGTCATCTTGGCTGCCCATGATAGATCCCAGAGGCTGAGACATCTCAGTACTCAGCCTCCAGAGGGGGAATCTAAACAACTAGATTCCATGGGGTGTAAGGCTTATTCTTACGCCATATGTACCATATGGAGTCTCAACTTTCTTACTCATATGGTACAATTCCAGAATGCCCTTAGGGAACAAGTGATCAACACTGCTAAACATATCCCAGACTGTCCACAGAAGGCAGAGCTAGAGAAGTTGCTGCAAACCAGTTCAGATGTGGGCATGCATGTCCTCTGGTCAGCCTACGTCTTGGCGGACATGGCCGCATGGGCTACAGCCACTGGAGTGTGCGTCCAGAGGCATTCGTGGCTCCGGGTATCTGGTTTTGCCCAGAATGTGCAGACGAACATCTTGGATGCACCATTTCATGGTTCCGTCCACTTTATTGAGGACTCTGAGAAGATCGTCACCAAACTGCAGGACTCTGGAAAGGCCATTTGGTCTGTACATTTTGTGTACAAGCCGAAACAAAGACCTTTTCAAAAGCCTCGCTTTCATGGGAAAGGGGGACAGCAGTCTCTCTTTCAGCCACAGAAGCAACAGCGAAGTGGTTATGGCCATAAGGGACCCTCCAGAGGCCCCACAGGATCTGACGCTTAGGCCACCAAACCAGCCCAAGCAGCTCTCCCCCCACCTACCACATCCTGACTCCTTGTTGGACCCACTCCCTCTCGTAATCCTGATGGGGAAGGCGATCGGAGGCTGCTTTTCTCTCTACACCACGGGTTGGCGAGAGATCACCTCCAACCAGTGGGTCCTACAAATGGTCGACAATGGACACTCCATAGAATCTGTCCAGATGCCACCAGACAGGCCTCCCCTTCCCTCTCGATGTTCCCTGGCTCATGCCGAGCTCATCCGGGCCAAAATTCAGGCTCTTTTGCTCAAAAGTGCCATAGAGCTGGTTCCCCCTCTCAGAGGGGCACAAGCTCCTATTCACATTTCTTCCTCTTGCCCAAAAAGACCGGGGACCTGCGTCCCATCTTGGACCTCGGCAACCTCAACCAGTTTGTGGAATACAAATGGTTTTGGATGGTCACTGTGCAGGGATTACTGCCCATGATCCATCAAGGGGTTTGGCTGGCGTCGCTGGATATGCAGGACGCCTGTCTCCACATCCTGGTGGCCAAACCTCACAGGGGGTTTCTCAGGTTCGAATTTCAGGGAAGGCACTATCAGTTCAGAGCGGTGCCCTTCGTCCTATGTTCAGCCCAAGGGTTTTTACCAGGTGCCTGTCAGTGGTTGCGGCAGCCCTCCAAAGGAAAGGGCATTGTGTTTTCCCTTACTTGAATGACTGGCTTTTGATGGCCCTGTTCAGCGAGCAGCTATGGCGCATGATCCAGGGCACCTGTTCTCTCTTCGGAGACCTGAGTATCACCATCCATGCACCAAAGTCCTCCCTGCTCCCGACCAAATCCCTCCAGTCCATCGCAGCGCTGCTCAGTACCACTCGAGGGAAGGCCTTTCTACCAGAGGACAGGGCACTTCGACTCCGAGGCCTAGCATACCATATCTTGTCCCTCCCAAGTATCGGATCCCAGCCAGGATGCTTCTCCAGCTTCTAGGCCATATGGCTGCTTCCATTGTTACAGTCCCTCTACCCAGGCTGCATATGAGGACGATTCAGTAGACTCTTGAGAGTCCAGTGGGACCAAAGTTGGACAGTATGGACCAACTGGTCTCTATTCTGGAACTGTTTCATCGAGAACTCAGCTGGTGGATGACATCCCCCTCTCTAACAGAGGGGATGCTCTTTTAGAGAACAGCTCTGGATCAAGTCTTAAGCTCAGATGCCTCTGGCATTGGTCGGGGCACACATTTGGGCGTCCATAGGGCACCTGGTTTGCAGCCGAGGAGCCTCTCCACATAAATATTCTGGAGATGAGAGCAGTTCTTTACGCCCTACAAGCTTTGAGAACGGTGCTTCTCTTGGGACACCTCCTCATCCAGACAGACAACATGGCGGTGGTGTTTTACCTCAACAAGCAGGGTGGCACTCACTCATACCCCATTTGTTGGGAAGCAGTGTTTGTCTGGAACTGGGCCATAACTCACCATCTAGATATCTCGGTGGTTCACATCCCAGGATTTCAAAACACCCTGGCCTACACTCTCAGCAGGACTCGGTCCAGAGTGCACGAGTGGGCCCTTCTACAGTTTGTGGTTGACAATTTCTTCGACAGATGGGGTAGGCTGGAGCCGGACCTCTTTGTATCCCGTATCAGTGCAAAGTTGCTGAGTTTTTGCTTGCTAGATGCAGGTCCTGGAGTTTTCTGATGAGACACATTGTCCCTGTCCTGGAGAGGGAGATTCTTTTACACCTTCCCTCCCTTCCTGCTCCTTCAGAAGGTACTTCTCAAGCTGCAAGCAGAAGGGGCAATGATGATCCTTGTGGCCCCATTGTGGCCACAACAGATTTGCTATCTTCTGCTGCAACAATTGGCTGCCAACCCCCGATGTCACTGAGTACTCACTTGCTCTCCCAGGACAATGGGAACTTGGTTCACCTGAACCTTCGGTCACTGCATCTCCATGCATGGCTCCTGAGGAACTAGCCAAGTCACATTTTGGGGTCTCGGACAGGGTTGCCAACGTTCTGGTAGCCGCTAGAAAACACTCCACCAGAGCCACTTATGCCATGAAATGGAAGCACTTTTGCCTCTGGGCTACTGCCCGCCATCTTGATCCCTTGGCCTGTCCAGTGAGCTCGATCCTCAAGTACCTGTTGTCGCTCTCAGACTCTAGGTTGGGTTACGCGTCCATCAAAGTTCATTTGTCTGCCATCTCTGCCTAACATGCACCTGTTCAAGGCAGAACTGTGGCATAGTTGGATGTAGCCCGCACCTTTCTGAGGGGCATTCTTCATATGAAGCCCCCCATCAGGGATCCCCATCCCCCTTGGGGCTTGCTTTTCTTTTTTTTAAAACTTTATTTATTTAAGCTTTTTCGAATAGACAATACATACATAAAAAATACATTCATACTTGAATTACATACTAACATACTATTTGCCAGCAGATTAGGCCTTACGGTCTATCGAGTCTGCTCGAACCTAGATCCTTAGTTGGATGCCGAGACCCTCCCATCCCTTGTTCTCCAGAAACCCCTATCATCCATCCCCACCCCTCCGGGACAGGCCATCATCTGATACATCCACTTTCTGTGTCTGTCCCACCTCTCTTGAAGCCCTCCACTGTGGATCTCTGAACCAGCTCACCAGGCAGTGCATTCCAAGGGTCCACCACCCTCTCGGTGAAAAACCCTCCTCTTTTCCCCTCACCCTTCCACCTTCCAACTTCAAACCATGCCCTCTGGTGATACCTCCTGCTTTAGTCTAAAGATCCTCCATGTTTACCCTATTTATTCCCTTGAGGTACTTGAAGACCTCAATCATGTCCCCTGTCTCTCCTCCTCTCCTCCAATGAAAACAGGCAGAGCTCCTCAAGTCTGTCCTCATAAGTCAAATCCCTAGCCCTCGTGATCATCTTTGTTGCCCTCCTCTGTACCCTCTCCAGGAGCTGTATGTCCCTCTTCAAGTGTGGTCTCCAGTACTGTACACAGTACTCAAGGTGTGGTCTAACCAGTCCATTGTACAGCGGCAGAATCACTTCCTTGCTCCTAGAGGTGATCCCCTTACGATGCATCCCAACATCCTGTTTGCCTTGCTTGCTGCCTCCTGCACTGCTCAGAGTTATTCATACATGTATCCACCATGACCCCTAGGTCTTTTCCCCATTGAGGCCTCCAGCTCCCCTCCCAGGTGTACCTGTGTTTAGGGTTTCCCCGACCAAGATGCAACACCTTGCACTTGGTGATATTGAAATTTAATTTCCATGTGTGAGCCCAGCTTTCCAGGGTGTCCAGGTCCCCTTGCAGGGCCATCCTCCCCTCTTCTCCCTCAACTACTGCTCCCATCTTGGAGTCATCCATGAAGAGACTCATTTCACACCCTATACCCTCCCTGATGTCCGATATGTATGCATTAAACAGGATCGGACCCAGGACTGAGCCCCTCGTGTACCCACTACCAACTCTCTAGGGTTCGAGGCTCCCACAGACCACTACTCTCTGAGTCGTCCAGCTAGCCAGTTTTCAATCCATCTGACCATCAAAGGCCTACCCTAACCCCATCAGTTTCTCCACCAGACCATTGTGGGGGACAGAGTCAAACGCCTTGCTGAAGTCCAAGAATAATACATCCACAGGCTTACCCCTGTCCAGTTCTGATGTTACCCATTCATAGAACTCCACAAGGTTGGTTTGACATGATCTACCTGGCACAAACCCATGTTGCCGACTATCCAGACCGCCCACCTCCTCCACACCCTCAATCGCTCCTTTAGTATACTCTCCATTAATTTTCCCACCACTGAGGTCAAACTGATGGGTCTATAGTTACCTGGTACTTCCCTCGACCCCCCTTTATGGATTGGTACCACATGTGCCTCTCGCCAATCCCTAGGTACCCTCCCTGTCTCAAGTGACCTGCTGAAAAGCTCCGCCAGGGGTGCAGCCAGTATGTCCGCCAATTCCCATAGTACTCTCGGATGAATGCCATCCGGCCCAGGAGATTTGTTTTTCTTTAGGGCCTTGAGGGCTAACCACACCCTTTTGGTGTAGATAGCATCATCCGTCCCCTCCCCCTTACTTGTCTTTTATCCTTATCCAGATGTGACACCCTGGGGTACCTTTCCTCCTCTTGCTCCATTTCTGTTGCTCCCTAATCCCACTCCCTGCCGCTTCTATCCCCTTCATGCCTTGCTTTGTAGATATCCCATCCCCCTCCCTAGTGAACACAGAGGCAAAGTACTCGTTAAATACCTCTGCCTGGTCCCTCGCCTCTTCCACCCACCCTCCTTCTGATCTCAATCTGCTGAGATGGCCCTTAGTTTTTCTCTGCTCCCCAATGTAGCGGAAGAACCCCTTTTCCCCTCCATGTATCCCCTGTGCCAGCCGCTGCTCTTTACTGGACTTTGCTCCCTCACCATGCGGTGACTTTTCTAGATGCAAGCTGGTACATTTCCTTATCCTATCCCTCTTGTTGTTTTATATTTTTGTAGGCCGCCTCTTTCTCTGACTGCTACCTGTACCTCACTGGACCACCAGCATGGTTTACGTGACCTTGCTCCTTATGCTTCAACTTAGCGCAGATCCTGACTGCCTCATGAAGTCCCTGTTTTATGACCTCCCATCTCCTTTCCACACTTGTCGCTGAGGTAATCCCTTCAAGTGATCCTTGAGAATATTTCCCATGCCCATAAAGTCTGCCCCTGAAGTCCACTGCCAGTGTCCTAGATCCCCCACTCCCCATGCTTATTTGAAACCAGACAGTATTGTGGTCACTCCCAGTCAGGGGTCCTGTACAACTATGTCCCTTACCAGATCCCCATCTGCTAGAACCACATCCAGGACATGCCCCTTCCTTGTGGGCTCCATCACATGCTGTGTTAAGAACACATCCTGGAAGCCATCCAGCAGCCTCTGCTCCTTGGCCACCTTAGAGGACATGGTTCCCCAGTTTGTACCTAGCATATTAAGGTCCCCCATTAACACCACTCCTTCCCCTTTTGGAACACACTGGGCAATGATGTTGTCCAGCAAACCATCCTCTAGAACATCACTCATCCCGGGGGGCCTATATGCTACTCCCAGCTTGACCTTATCTCCTGCTGGGGATCGGCAGACCCATAAGGCCTCCACGTTTCCTCTGCCTCTTCTACCATAGCAATTTCTATATCATCTCTAATGAACATAGCCACTCCACCCCCTCTGACCTCCTTTCTATCCTTCCTAAGCATAGTGTACCCCTGTACATTTAGGTCCCAGTCATGGTTTTTGTTGGCCCACGTCTCCGTGACCGCCGCCACATCCACCCCCAACAGCATGGCCTGGAACTCCGGCAACTTGTTTCCCAAGCTCCTGGCATTTACTAACACCAGCCCCCACCCTTATCCCTGATCCTCTTTGTCAACCCCACCCAGATTCTTTATACGTCCATCCTCCCCCTGCTTCTCCTGAAACCTCCACTTCCAGTCTGTTTCCTCCCTCTTGGGCTTGACGGCTACTCCTCATCTGGAGGAGAGGGCTTCTGGTCAGCCCTTCCTCATCCCTTCCCCTTACAAGTTTAAACCCCACCTTTCTTGTATGTAGTCAGCCATCCCTGTTTAAGGACTTCCTTCTAATGGGGCAAGATGAAACCTGTCCTTGGCATATAGTCCCTTATCCTCCCAAACTCCATTCCAGTTCCCTAACACCCCAACCCATTCTCTTCACCCACTTCCTGAGCCAGTCATTAACCTCTGTAGCTTCTTTTTTCTCCACTGAGGCCTTTGGTACTGGCAATATCTCCGAAAGGAAATGTTGCATCCATTATCCCGACAGACTCTGGCAAGTTCTTGGAACCTTGCTTGATTTCCAAAATGCTATTTCCTCTAGATCATTAGTTCTCAAATGCACCAGGAACCGGTTTCTCCACAATCCCTAACCATTTCATACACCATGAACTTTGCTCTGTGCACTGTCAGCCCAGAGATACTACTACCTTCACCTGGCTATGGCATCCACCCCTGTCCCTCCCAATGATATCTAATCATCGAGTCTCCCAGTAACAGAACCTTAACACCGCCATCATCCTTATGGTTTCCTCCACTGTGCCCTCTCAGCCCCTTCCCCTTTATTCATGATCTCAATTTCATGGGAGTCTTCCTGCCTTATTAGAGACCCCTTGTCACCCTCCCTTTCTGCCTCCTTGCTATTTTGCCCACTTAACTCAAACCCTCTGAATAGGTGTCCCTTTAACCCTCTCTTATCTGAACCATTTATCCTGGCCCTGATGGTTTCCTTCCCCACACCACCATCCTCCCCCTTGTAAGTATCCCTGCCTCCAGAGGCTCTCTGTGGGTCCCTTTAGCTAGCCCCATCCTTGGTACTGACCTCCCTGCAGAAGGGGGCCCCTCCCACCTCCTTGTCTCCAGTTTCTCCAATCATGCTCTCTCCCTCATGTCTGGAATATGTTGCATCTCCCCATTTGCTTAACATATATGTTTCTTCTCCTCTGGGACTATGTCTATCCTTTCCATAGCTGGTCTGTGATGCCCTATGGGTATCCACTCCCTCCCCGGCCTCTGTATAAGTTTCCTCATTTCCACCAACCCTTCCTCCCTCTAGGTTGCTTAGTAGCTCAAATTTATTGTGACACTCTATGTCAGCCTCCATCATGTAACCCGAGTTTCCTGACTGCATCTCTAAACTGACCCTCTTCTTCCTCTCTTGCACTGTTCACCTTAGGAGCTCCTTCCCACAGTCTGCTGTTTTAGGCTTCCACACAACAGCCCTCCTGACTCTTCCCTCCAGTCTCTTTGTATTCAGAATGTTCACCCTGACGCTTTCCCCTTAGCATCAACTTCCCTATCTAAGGGTCCTCTGTCCCTAATATCCCCTCCTGCTTGCTGTAACATAACGTCCTGTAATTTCAGAGTGTTGCCCCAGCCTCCCTCAGCCCCACCCTTCTGCTGCCCATATCCACACCCTTATCCTTGGACACCCCCAGCTCCACAGCTTACTCCTTAACCAATATACCTCACTCCTGATACAAGATAGCTGTCTACAGAGTGGGCAGCCTCCTCTCCAGGCCCAATTTAGAATTATTGCCATCCCACAGCCTGTGCAGCCTACAACCCTTCCGAAGATGCCTGCCATGGTGGAATATGGCCACCCTGATTATCCTCCTGTTTATAATAGCACACCCCTTTCTCAGTCCCTTTCCCTGGAGTACAGTTTCTCTATACTGACTGTAGTTATTTACAAACCCAATTTCAACTCCACCAATAGCGTTCCAAGTCTCACAAACACATACAGTCCAGTGTGTGTTCGGTCCCACTAACAGTGTGTGTAAGCAGACATCAGGTACCATATGATGTCACAGGCCCACTAGTTCCTGTTGCTCGAATTTCAGTCCCAAACAGAAATACTCAGCCCTTCAATCCCAACCCCCAGTGGCTTTTCAGTATTTAAGAAGGCATACAAAACAGGGTGGGTGGGAGGACTCTTACCAAACACCAGGCAAACAACACATTTAAATTTCCCTTTAAGTATCCCTGCCAAACAACTATCCCCAAGCCACCAAAGTTACAATGTAACAGTTCTAATTCAAGGTAATAATTTTTAACACATAAAACTAATTTCACTTACAAACTATTCAAATATTTCAGTTAAAACAGAATATAACTCCAGCCCTCTTTCCTACCTGCCTGCTGCTTAAGCTCCCAAGTGAACAATGAAAGCCAAGGTAATTCCTGTTTAAAGACAAGGTAATTGCAGCTAATGTCCCTCCCCAAACACCAGGCAAACAACACATTTAAATTTCCTCTAAGTATCCCTGCCAGACAACTATCCCTAAGCCACCAAAGTTACAATGTAACAGTTCTAATTCAAGGTAATAATTTTAACACATAAAACTAATTTCACTTACAAACTATTCAAATATTTCAGTTAAAACAGAATATAACTCCAGCCCTCTTTCCTACCTGCCTGCTGCTTAAGCTCCCAAGTGAACAATGAAAGCCAAGGTAATTCCTGTTTAAAGATAAGGTAATTGCAGCTAATGTCCCCTTCCCCAAACACCAGGCAAACAACACATTTACATTTCCCTCTAAGTATCCCTGCCAAACAACTATCCCCAAGCCACCAAAGTTACAATGTAACAGTTCTAATTCAAGGTAATAATACATAAAACTAATTTCACTTACAAACTATTCAAATATTTCAGTTAAAAAAGAATATAACTCTAGCCCTCTTTCTTACCTGCCTGCTGCTTAAGCTCCCAAGTGAACAATGAAAGCCAAGGTAATTCCTGTTTAAAGGCAAGGTAATTGCAGCTAATGTCCCCTTCCCCAAACACCAGGCAAACAACACATTTAAATTTCCCTCTAAGTATCCCTGCCAAACAACTATCCCCAAGCCACCAAAGTTACAATGTAACAGTTCTAATTCATGGTAATAATTTTTAACACATAAAACTAATTTCACTTACAAACTATTCAAATATTTCAGTTAAAACAGAATATAACTCCAGCCCTCTTTCCTACCTGCCTGCTGCTTAAGCTCCCAAGTGAACAATGAAAGCCAAGGTAATTCCTGTTTAAAGACAAGGTAATTGCAGCTAATGTCCCCTCCCCCAAACACCAGGCAAACAACACATTTAAATTTCCCTCTAAGTATCCCTGCCAAACAACTATCCCCAAGCCACCAAAGTTACAATGTAACAGTTCCAATTCAAGGTAATAATTTTTAACACATAAAACTAATTTCACTTACAAACTATTGAAATATTTCAGTTAAAACAGAATATAACTCCAGCCCTCTTTCCTACCTGCCTGCTGCTTAAGCTCACAAGTGATTCTTTGATTTTATTCACATTAAGTCATATTATTGTATCTTTACTTAACATTGTATCCTTAGAGGAGACATGGGGTAAATATATATATATATATATATATCTCTCTCTCAAGACCTTCCAGGGGGAAGACGAAACTTGTACCACTCAGGTTACTTAAAAAAAAAAAACTCTTAATTACTAGGTTACTGGATTACTGTATTACTAGATTACTGGAGGAGAATAGTTCCCTGCCCAGTCCTGACTTTTACCTTATAGGTAGGTATAAATTTAATAAACTAACTTATATGGTGGAATGGAGCCATAAGGAGAAAGGAAAAATAAATGGGATTCACCTCCATCTTTCCCTACTGAAATATATCCTACCCTACTTGTGGGACCTTAATATAACGTCCCAAAAGAGACTCTCTATCAGGGAATGAAATCCACTCTCACTTCAGACATATATGATACCCAGCGTCTCCACAGTATCTCAAACTTTGGTATTTTCTTATTAATAGCTGCCGTTAAGGCTTCTGTTCTGTAAATAGAGATCATAAGATCCTGCCATATTTGTATTGTAATTGTCACTGGTGACAACCAGTGTTTAGTTATCACCTTCTGGGCCGCCAGGAAAGGGGACTTGCTTTTAATGTTGGAAAAGCTCAACTTACCCCCGTTTGAACCAGCTGTGGATTGCAAGCTTCGCTTCCTTTTCTGGAAAGTGTTATTTTTAGTTGCTGTTACTTCTGTTCGAAGGATTTCCGAGCTACAGGCCCTGATATGTAAGGAGCCTTATTTGGTGTTCCACAAGGACCGAGTGACCTTGAGGACCAATCCTAAGTTCTTACCGAAGGTGGTGTCCAAGTTTACCCTAAATCAGGACATATACCTCCCAATGTATTATCCTGAACACTCAAACTTGGGTGAGGCTCTTCTCCACACGCTGGATGTTCATTGCATTTTCTGTTTTTCTCTCTCTCTAGAATGAGAAAGTTTAGATGCTGTTATCAACTTTTTGTTTCCTTTGCCCCCAGGATCCAGGGGGCTCTTGTAGCAAAACAGACCCCCTCTAAATGACTGGTTAACTGCATTTCATTTCGTTACTAGAAAAATGACAAACGCTAGCCAGGTTCGCTGAAGGGTCACTCCATGAGGGGAGTAGCGGCATCTTTTGCCGCTCTTAGAAATGTGTTTGCAGCTGACATTTGTGCAGCAGCCACATGGAATTCTGTTCATACCTTCATCAGAGATTACAGTCTTGCCATTGCCTCCAGACGCAGAGTGGGCTTTGGCCTCATGGTTCTGCAGGGACTTCTCTCCTGAGGGCATTCCCCTCTTGGCTTTTCTCTGCGTCTTCCACCCAAAATTAGTCTGGGTCTCCTTTACTGCTTGGGACTCAGTCCTACGTGTATTACCTGCTGCAAAAGCTGACTCTCGAAGTAAGATAGTATAGTTACATAAGCACGTACTGTAACAGTAGATCTTTGGGAGAAGCTTTTGCAGCAGATATAGCTTCCCGCCCACCTTCCCCCAAGGGACTCTCTTCTGCACCTGGTTTGCAATGGCAACGTTATGCTTGCTCTCTGCGGAATTCTCCTCGGTTCTCTGTTCCTGATCACCTTCCATCATCGATGCCGGAGTCTCCGGTTGGAGAACTGAGGGACGTCAGGGGCAGTCCCCACCATAGACTGCTAGCTAGACATTATCTATGGGGGTACTGCCACCTGCCGGCTTCAGTTCTGCATGTGTTACTTGCTGCAAGAGCTTCTCTCAAAGATCTACTGTTACAGTAAGTTCTTACGTAACTGTACTTTCTTGTGCCAGGTGTCCCAAACATCTTGACAGGCAGACTAAGCTGGTTGCAGTCCAGTATGGATGACTGGGAGCTGCTGACCTCAGTGGCAGAAGGCCTGTTCAACAGGTGCAGTCATCCAGAGCTGGAGCAACAGCTGGCAGTGAACCTCCAGTACCCCTACCATTATGTCAGAGTCTGTTGTCCCAGGAACAGAGAACACTGGTCCATCCAGATCTCGCGTCTCACCACCTCCATGCATGGCTTTCTTTTTTTTTTTGTAAAATGTTTTTAATGATAACACAAACATAGTAGAAACATGTGAACATGTCTGGACACCAACATGGTATCCAACAGAATTACATAACAGTAGGATACACACGAGTCTGATTCAGCGTATAAGCAAATATGCTAATGAAGCCTAACATTTTGGTTGCTAGCTGTGATTCACTGAGTAATTACATTGTAGTTTATGTATAGTCGAACAAGTTAAACAATTCTCATACCACATGCTTCCTAAGATAGGCAGTTGTACGATGAGTAAGGCCTACCCATTTTGTGCTAGTAATGGCCTAGCACGGAAAGTGACCATTTTCCAGTGCACCCTCTAGTTTGCTCCAGACCCGGGCAAACTGCTCGCCTACTCCTGCCAGCTGGCCTTGTGCTCTCTCTATTTTGAGGCAATGCAATAGGTTTAGCGCCCATTGCTGGATTGTAGGCGGGTTGTCTGATAACCAGCATTACGCTGTCATTTTTCTAGCATTAATCAATGCCAGTGACCATATTGGGGCATCTTGTTCAAGTTTCATATGAGCCGGATCTGCACCCAGCAGGGATTCCAACGGGGACCTGGGTAGCACCCTCCCCACCACACCACACATAATCTTGTGAACCTCATGCCAGAATGCTGAGATTCTTGGGCACATCAGCGTCATATGCAGAAATGTACCCTCCTCTGTTTTACATTTTGGACGCATAGGTGACTTAGCAGGATCAAGCTTGTGTATGTAGCTTTGCAGGAGACATGTATGTCCGGTACATGAAGTTTAGTTGAGTTTTGGCATAACCTATTGCTTCTAGAACATGCGTTGAAGTGTCTGGTGGCCCCGGTCCATATTTTTGGGGTTAGTGCCTCTTCCAAATCCTCTGTCCACTTCCCCTTGATTCCCAAGGTATTGTCTGGGCTCCCCCAAAGAAGGGTACTATAATAAACTGACAGAGGGCTAGTTAAAGGCTGTGGCCTGAACAGTTCCTTCTCAAGGAGATTGTGCAGAAAGGACACATATCGTGGACAGCCAACTCTGAACCTGTAGGTAGACAGAGGTCTCAGGGGGAGAGGAACCAGCACTGTTGAATGTGGCTAAAGGGGGACATCACCCCCCCATATAATTGCTCCTCTGTATAAGCCCTTTCTTTTTCCACTTGAGTAGACCACTGTGCAGAAACACATTATAGTGCGGGGTGTGCTTCAAGGTAGACCATATAGATGCATGTAGAGAGGGAGCAGTTGGAAACTGCAGAGTTTTGTGTGCCAGTTCCCATATTTCAGGAGAGTGACCATGAATGGGGTTGGGCAGTTTCTGTGACCCAGAAGGCAGAATGCATTCGCCATTCTTAGATCTCTTCCTGGCCTTCCCCCTCCAATGCCATCTACACAGGAGGCGCCGGGGGGGGTTGGGAGGACCCACCGGAAGGAACGCCAGCTGTGTAGCCCAGTTGTATAACCTAAAGTTCAGTAAGCCTGCCCCCCCCCAAGCCTCACTGGGAGCTGCAAAATGCTGCGCTTAACCCTGGCGTTTTTCCTCCTCCATAGGAACATATGTATAATACTATTTAACTGTTTGAAGAACCTCTCCGGCACCCACACTGGGAGGGACTGGAACAGGTACAGGCACTGCGGCAAAATGGTCATCTTGACTGTTGCTACCCTCCCCAGCAGGGTCAGTGGGAGATCCATCCATCTGTCGCACTCCCCAGCTATTCTAATGAGTATGTCCTCAGTTTAGATGGAACACCTTAGAAGTCTGTACTGAGATATGGATCCCCAGGTACTTTATCTTGGGCACTAACTGCACCACCAGGGAATTACCAGTTAATACTCTCCTGTCTGTCTCCCACTGGCACTAATTCGCTTTTGGTCCAATTCATTTTGTGACCTGAAATTAGCGAGTCTTCTTAAGCAGTGCCTGCACATGTAGGAGGCCCATCCTTGAGCTATAGAGATATAACAACATGTCATCCGTGAACGTGGCTAGCTTATGTTCTCCTCTCTCGCCATATCCCACAATATCCGCGTGGCAGTGGATGGCAGCTGCCAGGGGCTCCAGGGCCAGAACTTACAGAAGGAGCGACAGGGGGCACCCATGGCATGTCCCACGCTGGAGCTCAAAAGCTGAGGATACGTTCTTGTTGGTCATAATTTGGGATGTAGGGTGGTTGTAAAGTGTGTTCCGACAGGACATCATGTGGGGGCCCACCCCAGATGCCTGAGGTGTTTCATACAGGTAGCCCCACTCTGCACGATCAAAGGCTTTTTCTGCATCTAGCGTCAGCACTGCGGCCCCATGTGCTCTGTGGGAGAGAGGGCTCACCTGTCTATAATGTTTAATGTTTTATGGATGTTGTGCTTGCCCGGTCTCCCCTGTATGAACCACATTGGTCTGGGTAGATCAAACTTGGCAGTAAAGGTTCCAAGCTGGCCGCTATAATTCTGGTCAAAATTCTGTAATCAGAGGTGAGGAGTAAGATTGGTCTGGATGATGAGCACACTGCCCGATCCTTCCCTGGCTTGGGCGACACTATAATAGTGGCGGACCTCATGGGGGGGGGGGGCTCTCCTCTACTAATACTTTTCCGGTATGCACCCTCCAGGGGGCCCACCAACTGAGCCTGGAAAATCTTAAAGAAATCCATAGAAAGGCCGTCTGGACCTGGGGCGTTACCACCACCACCACCCCCCACAGCTGCTTAATATCCCTGGTGATTTCTGTGGTTTCCAGAGGTTTTATCTAGAGCACCAGCAGAGCCCTCCTGGATACGCGGCAATGTGGTTTTGTTAAAAAAAAAATTGAATCTGCTGGTGGTGGGGGAAACCTAAGAGGAATATAGTTCTTTGTAGAACTTGACAAAAGCTCGCCCTGTGGATTGTCCATCCATCTCCTCCACTCCAGCAGAATTCCTAACGCCTCTAATGGTATTTTCACCCTCTCTTCTCTTCAGTTGTCATGAGAGAAGCTTCCCTCCCCTGTCTCCATCAAAGTAGGGTCCTACCCTACCCAAAAGCAGGCTACACTTTAGATTGGTGCAGCTAAGTGTGTTACAGCGCCATTTAAGGTGCTGCAGCCTGTGGTATAGTACAGGGGTGGGGTGAAGCATGTGTGCTTTTCCTAGTTCTGAAATCTTCCCTTCCAGGAATACCAGGTCCCTTGTCTCTGTTTTCTTCTTGTGGGCTGCATAATAAGCCTTCAATGCCTCCCACCTTACCGAGTGGAAAGTCTGCCCCTCCCTGTTACACTCCAAGAATTCTGTAAATATCTTTATGAATGAAATGTACTCGATCTTTTAGTAATACTGGATCTAAATGCCATGGTCTGGCCCTGATGCCACTAAGATTGTCCTGTACTGGTGCAGTGAGCGGGGCGTGGTCAGAGACTAGTATCGGCTCATACCTGGCAAGACAATGTCAGTGGCTCAGTAGGTAGCACACTCGCCTCTGAGGCTGGGAGATCAGAGGGCTGTGGGTTCAGTTCCCACATCTGGCACTTGGGTTAATATCCCAGTACTGACACTGTAGTGCAGCATGAGAGGGGTGCTGCACTTCTGAGGTGCCGTCTTTCAGATGACACATTAAACCAAGGTCCTATCTGCCTGGATTGGTGGTAGTTCAGGTGGATGTTAAAGATCCCATGGCACTTATCGAAAAGAGTAGGGAAATTTCCCGGTGTCCTGGCCAAATTTCCCTCATTCACTAAAAATACCACCAGCAGCTTAATCTGGTTCAAGGTCAGTTGGCATTCATCTGTATCCCCCTTCTCCCGGGTCGTGACTGAAAATAGGCAGGATTTGTCTAGGCGCTTACCCGGTCAACAAAAACTAAATAAATAAAATAAAAAATAAAATAAAAAGACCCACACCCAAAACCAAACTAGCAGAAACTAGCAATTTGTCCAGTCTGGCATAAGATTGTTGGGAGTGAGAGTAAAAACTATATTCCTTTCCCTTAGGGTTCCGGTGCCACTAGAGGTCCACCAAGGAGCATCCAGTTCCCAGAGAGCTTGGGCGTTCTTCATTACCCTATTAGGTGAGGGGTTCGATCTATCTGGGACCGTGTCCCCCACTCAGTTGAAGTCCCCTCCCAAGATGGAAGGATCCCTGAAGGGTGCCATGTCCATGAGGAGTGTGTTGTAGAACCCTGGATCCTCTTATATTTGGACCATACACCGACCCTATAGCCAGGGTTGACCCTGTGCTTAGCTGCAGCTACGCCAGCACATACCTTCCCCCTTGGTCCACGTAAGAATATGAAACCCTCCACTGACTGAAAGCCCTTGGGCAGCCAGATAGCCACTCCTCTCGACCTCCTGGAGTGCGAAGTTGCAATCCAGGTGCCAACCCAAGATTTAGTAATTTCTTTCTATTTCTCTAGGTAACGTGTATTTCCTGCAATAATCCTGTATTAGTTTTCAGTTTCCTGAAGTAGGTCTGGGCTCTTTTATGTTAAACCACGTCTTTAAGGCTGTTTACATTCCAAGTAGTGACCGTCAAACTAGCAACCATGATGAGAAACATAGAAAAATGGCCAGCCTGTACGCCCTTTCTGAATAAGAGAATAGCAAAGCTGACATGTGCATATGCTGTTATTGTAACTTAACGCTGTAGCCTTAATTGTTTGTATAACAGTGGAATCATAACCATATATAAACACAACATTTTCCCTATTGTCTGCCCCCAAACTCTTCCCCACCGTCCTTTTCTGTTAACTTCTTCCTGGTCACCCCCTCTCCGGGTGTCATTACTGATCCCTTTATACTATTCCCCCGCATTCCTGTCTAGACCGGTCAGCATGAGTGCCAACCCTGAGCTAACCTCTCTGTTTGTGATGGCATAAAGTAATGCTGCCATGGACTTGCCCAATTAACTTGGCTAACACTATTATGTACAGCAGTGATATCTCATATATTTGAAGTAAGGGGGCCCTATTAGCCCCCCTATCCTATTAACGTTTTGGCAGTTTGAGACTAGGATCTAATGTTGACGGCTTCTCCACTAGCACCCCCTGATGTCTTTAAGGTACTAACACTGCATCCCCCTGGTTGAGTTACCTGTCCTCCTCCCCATCCTCCCCGTCACATATGCCACTCCCAGTGTACCCCCCCCCCATCACAAGTGCACACCATATAGCTGCATTTTAGTTACTTGTGCTGTTGTGCCCACTGGATATGCCAGCAAGTCCTGCATACGCTCTTCATTCTGTCTGATCCGCCTCTCCCTGAAGCATCTGCTTCCCCTGCTCCCACTGGTACCTGTGTCCCTTGACACAGTCGGGGGTTGGGGGGCTGCCACATTATTCCAGGCACATCCTGAAAAATGCCTTAAGGACTGATGGCAGTGAGATTTGTAACAAAGCGGAACCTACACTGTGCCTTAACTAGTTGGCCACCACACACGTGCAGCAGCCAGTTGATTTGCCTCCCTGCTTACGACCGGGGCTGGGAAGCCATGGACAGGCCATCCGAGATGCAGTCCAGATCGTGACAGACTATAGGCGCATACCGTGTGAGAGGTGACCCACTGCACAGCTAGTACTGAGTCTGCCTCGTCTGCCCAAAAACACGACATGGGTAAGGCACAAGAGAAACCCCACCCCCCTTCATCATCGCCACCTGCACTCCAAGGTGCAGTTGGAAGGGAGAGCAGAACATGCCCATTAAATCCACACTTCACTCGCCTTAAATTGCCAGCCATTGGGTGCTTTACAGGCACTAATTCTTCTAATTTTGTTGTTGATTGCTTAGCTTGACCTCTTGTGCAGGCATCTGTGTCTTCCCCCGCCAGGTTTGTGTTCACACCACATGGCCGGTTGAACTCTGCTCCAGGGCTACAACAGTTTGGTGGGGGGGACTGGGATCAGTTAATCAGCCAGTCTGCCCCGATGTCTGTGCTTCAATGTCCTTTTCCCTGTGTGTGTCCAATTAGTCCTCCCTCCGCAGGTGTCATGAAGGGTTCTCGGGTAAGAGAGGTCTTAAATTATTGAACTTGCCGGGGTCAGGCCTGCTCTCTCACCTTCCCCTTCCCTCTCATCCCAGATCTACCACTGCATCAGTCCACGAATCTCCACTCCAACCGAAGTATGAGTTTGGGGTACAGTAGAGCCGTGATGGAATGGGCATACCTGGCTTTAACATTTGGAGCAGCAATCCATGAGTTGTGGGAACAGTAGGGCAGATGATCAGAGTGAATATAGCATTGCTAGAAAGCTGCAACAAGGGGGGGGGAGCACAGCGTGCAGCCATGCAGTCTCAATCAGAGATGCCTGAGAGAGGCCCCAGTCCTGTCACATTTGACAGCGAAATTTACAAATGTCAGGCCTGAGCTCTGCCCTCATTCACAGCCTCCTCCGTATGGATTAAGCACTCCGCTTCATGTGGGGTGTCAAAGAAGCGAGGAGCCTTACCAGGTCGGATGATCTGAAGCCTCAGTGGGTACAAGTGAGCGAACTCCCAGCCCTGTAAGTGCAGCGTTGATTTTACTCCATTGAACTTCTGCCTGCGAATTTGAAGGTCTCTGCTGTAGTCTTGCACTATGAAGACTTTGCCTTCCCCTTCAACATTATGGTACCAGTAGACTTAACAGCTCTAAGGACCCTCTCCTTATCAGCATATTGTAGGTACTTTATAAGGAAATGGTAAGGTTTGTCTCCTGGTCGCGGCCTGGGCCCTGCACGATGAGCCTGCTCCACCTCGTATCTGAGTACAGAGTCCCCCAGTTTGAGATGCTGTACCACCCACCGATGCACCTCCGCTCCCGGGTCCTTTTTTCCTAAGCCTCCTGGAAGTCCTGTTATTCAGAGATTAGACCCTCTGGACCTATTTTCAAGGTCGTCCAGTTTTTGGTGCATCTCCACCAGCTGCCTTTTGAGGTCCGTTTTCTCCCACACTAGATCTGCCAGAATATCCTTTGTTTCTCCGATTCTCCGTTCCACCTTGTCCAGCCTGGTTGTGTTGGCGGCCGTGGTCTCCGATAATCCTGTGACCACTGTCTGCAGGTGAGAAATTTTGTGCCATTATATTTTCGAAACCGGATCACATTTCATTTTGTACATTTGCCAGCGTAGTGAGCATATTGTACTCCTCCTGTCAACCCTCTATTCCCCCCCCCGAGGTATGACATACCCTATATTGTTTGCTCTATTGACAGTGCCTATATTATGCTGTTATCTACCTATGAATCTGTTATGCCTGATGTTCTTGTATGTTACCTCGACTCTGCCTGATGTTCTTGTATGTGCCTTGTAATCCTCCCGGGTCGCACCTGAAAATAGGCACTTGGCCGTCTAGTGTGCCTACCTGGTTAACAAAAGCAAATAAATATTTGCTAGTGATTTCTCCAAGGCTGTCATTGTGTCTCATGGTGAGGATGCAAGCTAAGGGCCTCGTGCCACCTCATGTTGTTGAGCGGTCTGGTCTTGCTGCTTATGAGTTTGAAATTGTATCTTGGCTTGCCTGGTATTTACTTTTCCTGCACCCCCTTATCCTCTGCCAGCCATAAAAGCTAGTGTTGTATTCCAATCGCCTTTGTAATTGTTTCTCTACTAATTTATTTTTCAGTCTATGTAGAGCTCTCCTAAAAGACATCTGCCATCTTGCCTGACTAGCTGAGCCACCTCCCCAAATGGCTCTTAAAGACATAGCCATTGCTCAGTTTGGAGTGCTGCAAAGGTGGCTGATGTCTTAGTGGTTGCCAGGTACCTTCCACCAGGGTCACTTCCTTTATAAAACGTGGACACGGTTGCTTTGTGGGCCACTTTCCACAAGTTGGTCCCATTTACCTATACAGTAAACCAGGTTCTCTAGTATTTATAGCCCTTATCTGGTGTGGGCCTACAGTTCCCCACTGTTGCAATGCACTTGGCAGCCTTTTTGGCCTTCCACATATCTATTGCTGGTCGTACAATCACCCGATTGAAGGTGAACCATACGTGTTTGAGGGGTATTCTGTGTTTGAAGCCTCCAGTTTGCAATTCTGACCCTAATTCAGATTTGCATTTTGTGTTAGTGAAGTTTTCTTGACTCTTTTGAGGCAGCTGCAACTTGTAAGCTGTGCTTTCTGTCATGGAAAGCATTATTTTCTGGTGACATGGTTTCTGCTTGCAGGATTTCTGCACTGCAGGTCCTTATGTGCATGTCTCCTTATTTGCCTTGCAAGAAAGACAGGGTGTCCTTTTTTTTGTTACTTTTTCTCCTCGTGTCCCAGTTGGCTCAACATCCCAGTCGTCCCCCCAGCCCCATACACTGACATTAGACCTGCTTCCCCTTCTTCCCCTCCATGGCAGGGTGGTGAGGAGCCCCCAACTCACTCACCATTGCAGGATCCAGATTCCGGTGAAGTGCCTTCTCAGTGTTGGGGCCTGTGAGGGACGGCCGCTCATACTGCATGACCTGGGACCCATTTTTCCTTTTTCTCCCCTTCAGGGGCAGAGTGTGCAAGGACTCCAGTGATGGCGCCATGCACGCTCCTTGTCAGGTGTCTGCCCTGCCTCTGACCCGACGTTTTTGCAGCGTTGGTGTGCCAGCCCCCAGCCACCGCTAGGGGCCAGGCATACATCGACAGCTGGTCTCCCTCCTCCCCGGAGAAAGAGAGCTGTCCCTGGGATGCTTGATCCTTCTCCTCCCCTACTGACCCCTGGTGGCCTGCTCTCGCTCCCGAACACAGGTCACTGGCGTGGCACAAGGTGTGGTGTCCAGCATCTCAACACTCCGCGCCACTGGGCCAAAGACAGGGTGTCTTTGTGTCTCCATCTGATGTTTTTGCCAAAGGTGATGTCTGAGTTTCCCTAAATCAGACTATCCACCTGCCAGTTCATTTCATGAGCATGCCTCCCCAAGGGAAACATTGCTGCACACCTTAACGGTTCATGACTTGCTCAGACATCATCTCTGCCATGTGAAGGACTGCAGGAAGTCCTTGCAGCTTTTGGTTTCCTTCACCCTAGGAAAGAGGGCATTCCTGTTTTTGTTCAAACAACTGTTTTACTCTATGTTACGCAAAGTATGAGGACGCACTTTTTGTAGTTGTTCGTGGCCACTCCTCTTGCAGCATGGCCACTTCAGTTGCTGTTTTCTGGGATGTGTCTGCTGCAGACATTTGTGCAGCTGCCACCTGGAGTACTGTCCACACCTTCACTAAGCATCACAGTCTGGACGTTGCTTCAAGCAGAAGTATAGGCTTTGACCTAGCTGTGTTTCTCAGCCACTTTCTTAGGCCTGTAGGCTCCAGCCCCCAGACTATTTTTTATATATATATATATATATATATTTATTGCGCTTTCTCTGATAGGGCCTCCTGTCAGACTCAGCCCTGGTCATGGAACCCGGGACTTCCACCTACCGTCAATTGCCATTGCTTCTCCCGGTCACCCCTGGCTCCCCGGGAGGCAGGGCCGTGCACTGGTCCCTGCTATTTCCAGTACCGTGAAACCAGTATCTGGTTCAATCAAAGTCTTTATTTATCCAGTCGGTCACCGTTGAGCAATGCTCATTTGCAAGATGGACCTGGTTAGAACATGTATACATGGTTAAATCAATCCACACAGTGATAGTACATTCACAATATGGGCAGAGCCCCGAGATAATATTACATATGAGTAAGAAAATACAGATAATGCAAACATAGATAATACAATGCAAGGGTTCATGTGGGTGAGGGATAGCATCAGCATAGCACAAACACAGGGTACAATGCACATATACATGCTGAGCGAAGGCTGCAGCCACAGGCTGGGTAAGAAATAAGATAACACAGAGGGGGAAGGAGAGGAATTAAGGGGAGTAAGAAGGGTGTGTGTAATGGTGGCAGGGTGCAAGTGGTAGAGGTGGGAACATTGAAAAGGTATCTCAAACCAGAGTGTTGGGGGAGCTCCAGCCAAAAAGGGAGACTGGTGGGGGGGGATTATACTGAAACGTCAAGAGATCAGGGAAGATATTACAGGAAACTGTGGGAAGGCAAGACAGTGGAGGCAGCTATGAGCGGGTTCAAGCCGGAGGGCGGACCAAGGTGAATTTGGACGCCGGTACTGGGCGAGCGAAGCAGTTGCAAACTTCTGTGATTGTGTGGGAGTATAATGCCTTGAAGGCGGGTAAGGAGACAATGGCACTCAGTTTAAGGGTTCTTTGTAGGTTATTCCATAGGGTGGGTGGTGTAAAGCTAATTGCCGCTCTGCCGGAGCGAGATTTGCTTTGGGTATTTTGAGAGAGATGTATGAATGGCTTCTAAGCGCGTAGTTTCCTATTGCGCTTAAAGGTAGGCAGCCAGAGATGTAGGGGGGTAGTTTTTTTGTGAGAGCACGGTAGGTCCAGAGTGTAGCATTTTTGTTGGGCCTAAGTTTAAGGGAGGTCCACCCCACAGCAGCATACAGCGCGCAGTGGTGAGTAGCAATGGGGAGACCTGTGATGAACCTCAAGGCTCGGTGGTACAGCATGTCTAGTTTTGCTAAATGAGAGCTGGGGCACTGGCTGTACAGGAAATCAGCATAATCGACCAGTGATAAGAAGGTGGACTGGACCAGTCGTATCTTGGCATCTATGGTAAGGAATTCTGAAGAAGAGTCCAAGCCTTTGTCAGAGTTTTTTTAGCAAGTCCTCGATATATTCGGTGAAGGAGAGTCTGTTGTCAATCCATACTCCCAGATATTTGAACTTTGTGATGAATTCCAGCTTTTCTCCTAGGATTGTGGTTATTTCAGGAATAGACCCACAGGCTGCCGGGTTGGTTACATGGGCGAGCGGAGTGAAGAGCATCGCTTTTGTGTTTTTAGCATTCAGGAGTAGCTTTTTGTGAATTAGTTGGCTTTGCAGGAGGTTGAATTTGGCTTGGAGATCTTTGCAGGCAGCATCAGGTGTAGGTTTACTAACATAGAGAACGGTATCATCTGCGAACAAGTGGATGTTGGCGTTTTTTTTATGCGATTGTCGATATTATTAATGTAGATTGAAAATAAGAGAGGGCCTAGAATAGATCCCTGCGGTACCCCTCTTAGAAGGGGCTTGAGAGGGGACAGTTCACCTTCCGCTTTCACTTGCTGAAGTCGCCCTGAGAGGTACTCAGTGAACCAGTGCAGCGAGGAGGAGTCCACTCCTATGGTTTGTAAGGAGGACAGGAGGAGGCTGTGGTCGACTGTGTCGAAGGCCTTACTTAGGTCCAGAAAGACCGCACAGGTGAAGTTTCTGGAGTCAAGGGCTCTCAGCCAGTCGTCAGTTACTTTAGTCAGAGCTGAGGTGGTGCTGTGTTGGGCTCTGAACCCTGACTGCATAGGATTTAATAAATTTGTTGTCTCGAGGTAGGACCTTAATTGCACATTCACAATTTTCTCAAGCAGTTTTGATAACACTGGGAGGAGGGAAATGGGCCTATAATTATTGCGGTCACATGGGTCACCTGATTTGAAGAGAGGGATGACATGAGCAGTCTTCCAAACAGGTGGCAGGATACCCTGGGACACGGATAAATTGAATAGGTGGGTGATGGTAACAGCTAGGACATGGTAGACGATTTTAAGAAAGTACGGGTCTAGTGAGTCAGCGCCTGCACTTTTTCTGGTGTCCAGTTGAAATAATAGATCTTCAACCTCTTTTATGGAAGCGGGTTGAAGCGTAAATAGAGAAGAGGTAGCTGGGGGTGTTGAAGGGAAGTTGTCTGTCAGGGAGTGTATCTTACATGCTGGAGAGTTGTCAAACGTCAGGCCTGCGGTTGCAAAGTGGTTATTGAAAGAGGCTAGGATCTCCATCCTTTCGTTGATTGTAGTATTGCCGGAGATGATCTTGTTCGGAAGGGAATTACCTGAGGAGTGGCCCAACAGATCCTTGATAGTGCTTCAGAACTTGGACGGGCTCTTGGAGGCAGAGTCAAGTTCTGAGCGGAAGAAAGAAGCCTTGGTTTCTTTAATTGACTTAGTGTATAGATTTTGTGTCTTTCTGAACAGATTCCAGTCATTGTGCGTGTTCAGTTTACGTGCCTTTTTTCAAAGCCTACCCTTTCGAAGAGCAATGACCTGATCTCAGGGGAGAACCATTTACAGGATTTATTCTTGGCTCAGACTTTAGTCAGGGGAGCATGCTTGTTGAGAGCCCCTGACAGTATGTCATGGAAAATGTAGTAGGCAGCAGTGACTGTTTTGGCTAAATAAAACTCCTACCAGCGCATAGAGAGCTTCAGTTCATTAAGATTGGCGGCTAGATCAAAGTTGTGTCTGAATCTCTTCAGGGAAAATTTTGATGTAGTCATCGGTTTGTTGGTTGATCTTACTCCTGCGATAAAGCAGTGGTCGCTGACATCCAAGAAAAAGGTGCCAGCATGGGAGAAAAGGTGGGGTTTGCTCACTAAGAGCATATCCAGTGTAGTGCTTTTATTAGGGTTTTTTGTGTTAGGGCACGTTGGGTCAGTAATAAGTTGAGTCAACCCATGAACGTCACAGAAGGATACAAAGGTGGCAGATGCATTGGACAGCCAGTCGAGATTAAAGTCACCAAAGATTATGGTTTCAAGCGAGCCTTGTCCCAGGATGTCATTTAGATGGGATAGAAGCTGTAAGTCAGCAGACGGGGGCCTGTAACATCCTATTAGCTGAAGAACACTTTTTGGGAGATTTCCACTTTGAGGGCTAGGCATTCGTATTCGTTGGCAACAGAAGATGAGGCAATGCAGGAAACAGTGAATTTATCTTTGACATATATGGCCACCCCTCCTCCTCTAGTTTGCCTATCCGCTCTGAGCAAAGCATAGCTGGGGAAATTTATTTCCACATCAGAGGTTGCTGGTCTAAGCCATGATTCGGAGATCACTAGTACATCGGGGGAGATGTGAGACACCTAAGCTTGGATCAGGGTGAGTTTTTTTAGTAAGCTGCATACGTTGATGTGCAAGAATCTCATGCCTTTTAGCGATGCTAGGTCTGAGGGTGAAGAGATTGGTGCAGGTGGGCCAGGATTAAGCTCTAAGTTACCTGAGCACAGTAAGAGGAGGAGAAGTATTTTCCTAAGTGCAGCAGAGGAGAGTTTGAGATTCCTGGTCTTATCCCATTTGTCATACTTGGTGACTTTAGGGAGTAGGTTGTTACCATTGTAAATGATGCCACCTGTGATTGCAGCTACTAGTACTCTGGTTGCAAGGTACCTAGGAGAGTAGGTAGGCTGAGTGGTGGGAAACGTACCTTGCGGCCGAGGTACCAGGTATGTACTGCTTGAACGAGTTAGCCAAAGGTAGGAGTGCATTCGAATAGCCATGAACTCGCAGGGGCATAGAAATATAGACTTTGACGGCAGATAAGGACCACTTGGCCCACCCAGTCTGCTCATTTCCCTACCTATTGGATAAGCTGCAGATTCTAGTTAACCAACAGCCTACTTCCTGCAACTCCCCACTATAATTGCCTTATGTCTGTCCCATGCATGTTTGAATTCCCCCACTGTTTTAGACCCCACAACCTCTCCAGGAAGGCGGTTCCATGCGTCCACCACTCTCTCCGTGAAAAAGTATTTCCTCACATTACCCTGAGCCGTCCCTCTAACTTTAAAGTGTGCCCCTTGTTCTTACAAATCTCTTTCTGAAAGATGCTACCCTCCTAGACTTTGTTGATTCCTTGAAGTACTTAAAGTTTCTATCATGTCCCCGTCCCTCCTTTCATCAAGGATATACATATTAAGCTCTCTGTCTCTCTTCATATGGTTTCTGATGTAGACCCTGCACCATTTTAGTTGCCCTCCTCTGGACTGCTTCCATCCTGTCTATGTCCTTGTGTAGATGAGGTCTCCAAAACTGCATGCAGTACTCCAGATGGGGTCTCACCAACTGTCTGTACAGAGGGATAACCACTTCCCTTTTTCTACTTGTGATGCCCCTCTCTATGCATTCCAGTATCCTCCTGGCTCTCCTTACTGACTTCTCACATTGCTTACCCACCTTTAGGTCATCTGATATGACTACACCCAGATCCCTTTCCATTATTGTTGTCGTTAGTACCTCCCCTGTTATTGTGTACTCTTCTCCTGGATTTTTATTTCCCAGGTGCATTACTTTGCACTTCTTTGCATTGAATCTAAGTTGCCATATGTCTGACCATTCCTCCAACCTTGCCAAGTCCCTTCTCATCCTTTCTACTCCCCTTGTGTATCAACTCTGTTACAGATCTTTGTGTCATCTGCAAAGAGGCATACCTTTCCTTCCAGACCCTCTGCAATGTCACCTATAAAGACATTGAAGAGGACTGGATCCAGTACCGAGCCCTGAGGTACTCCACTAGTAACCCCCCTTTCTTCAGAATGTGTTCCATTCACTATGACCTTCTGTGTCCTGTTGTGCAGTCAGTTTGCTACCCAGGCTACCACCCTGGGACCCACTCCCAGGCTGGCTAACTTGATTGTTAATCTTTTGTGCAGGACTGTGTCAAATGCCTTGCTAAAGTCTAGGTAGGCCATATCCACAGCCCCTCCCTGGTCTATTACTTTGGTCACCCAGTCAAAGAAATCGATTAGATTCGTCTGACATGACCTTCCTGCTATGAACCCATGCTGCTTTGGGTCCTGTGCCCCGCTGGCCTCTAGGTCCTGAACAATTCTTTCTTTCAGAAGTGATTCCATCATTTTCCCCACCACTGAGGTCAAACTAACAGGTCTGTAGTTTCCTGCTTCTGCCTTGCTCCCACTTTCGTGAAGGGGAATCACATCTGCCCTCCTCCAGTCCTCAGGTACCACCCCATCTTCCCATGATTTGTTAAAAAATGTGGTTAGTGGTGTCACTAGGTCCTCCCTTAGCTCTTTTAGGATTCTAGGGTGAATCCCGTCAGGCCCCATTGCTTTGTCCACCTTGAGTTTTAGGAGTTCTTTCAGGACTCTTTCTTCTGTAAATGGACTGGCGTCAACCCCACTACCCACAGTGCTTCTACTGTTTGGTTTAGGTAACTCCTCCTCTTCTTCTTTTGTGAATACTGAGCAAAAGTATTCATTCAGTATCTCTGCCTTTTTACTATCTCCCTCTGCCCACCTCCCCTCTCCTTTATTAATCTTCACTATCCCTTCCTGGTGAAATAGTGCCAGTTATCGTAAGGCACATGAAGGATTGTATTCCATGCATGGTATCGGCCGATTTGGCAGGTGAAGACCAGCCGATACTCCAAATAGGAGAGGCAATAAGCAAGGCCATATGAGTCCCCACATGATGAAGCTTGTGGTAAGGTATGGAACTCTGATAGCTTGGAGATCCGCTCAGCCAGGGCTGCTTCCTACAGCAGCTGGGTCAGGGAGACAGAGCCTGAAGTCGGGTCGAGATGAGCCTAGCGGGGTCTTCTAGCCTAGTGTAACACAGCCCTATAGAATTAGGCACTGAAGCTGTGCAGGCCAGTAGAGGTCACGGAAGAATACGAATGGATGAGCACAGATCCAGGGAGGCATCGCCAGGGAAGGGTGGGAAACAAGCGTGTTAATAAGAGGTGGGGTGGGAGGGTGAGCGTAAAAGTTGCGCCAGTTGCCGTACCTTTTGGAGCCAAGAGTCCGGGGCTATGGTCTCGAGTGGCGGCTGAGGTGGAGCCGGCCGCCCGCTGGCTGGGAGTCCCGCGGCTTCGATGCAAGGAACCAGAGAGAGTGATCCTCGGCTGGAGAGAGAGAGGAGAGCAGGAGTTAATATCAGGCCGTGGACAAAAGGGCAGACAGAACAGCAGGGGGTCCAATTTAGAGCACAAAGGGGATGAGTATTCCTTTGGAGCCCAAAAGTCTAGGGCCAGTGCAAAAGAGCAGAGGAGAGCTGTAATTCACAATTCACACAGGCTTAACACTTTACAATAAGTCAAAATGTGCAATTGGCAAGCATAAACAGCATTAAAACATATTTTTACTGGGTAATTATAGTCTAAAGAGAGATTTTTTCAGGGCAAAGAATCGGCTTTCACCAAGGACCAATATGGACGCAGCCTGCAAAAGGCGTTCGCGTTCCAACTGGTTGCAGCAGTTGCCGTACCTTTTGGAGCCAAGAGTCCGGGGCTATGGTCTCGAGCTGCGGCTGAGGTGGTGCTGGCCGGGAGTCCCGCGGCTTCGATGTAGGGAGCCAGAGAGAGTGATCCTCAGCTTTAGCAGCTGAGAGTCAGGGCTATGGTCTCAAGTGGCGGCTGAGGTGGCATCGGTGGCCCGCTGGCCGGGAGTCCCGCGGCTTCGATGCAGGGAGCCAGAGAGATTGATCCTCGGCTTTTGGAGCTGAGAGTCCGGGGCTATGTTCTCGAGCGGGGGCTGAGGTGGCGCTGGCCGCCCACTGACCAGGAGTCCCGCGGCTTCGATGCAGGGAGCCAGAGAGAGTGATCCTCTGTTGGGAGAGCTTCTGGTGACAGAGGCTGATTGAAGCTCCGGGGAAGGCTTCATGAAGACGGAGGCCCCCACCTTGTTTTTCCTCTTGTAGGCTGGGGCGGAAATGTGCAATGACGTCTGGCATCTGTTCCGCCCCAGAGAACATCAGTTTTGCGTCACTACAGGGTGGCAACCCGGCCTCCGCCAGGTGTCGCTCCTGTGCGATCACAGGCCCCACCCTTCCCCCCAGAGAAGGAGAGCAGTCCTAGGTACGCTTAATCCTTCTCCCCCCGGCAGGCCCTCCGATGACTTGGGTTCGTTCCTGAACCCAGGTCGCCGGCGTCACAAGCATAAATCTGACCACTGCGCCCCCAGACTGTTTTGTGATCAGTACTGCTTGGTACTTGTTCCATAGGTGTGGCCTGATGAAGGAGATATCCTCGAAGAGAGAATAGTTACGTACTTACCATAACAGTAGATCTTCGAGAGAATCTCTTTCATCAGACCATGCCATCCCACCCTCCGTCCCCTTGGACATAGTGCTTCTTTAACTCTTGGCATTTTGTCTGGCTCTTCCTTGAAGATGGTCTGCTGAGTGTTTCCAGCTGCACCTGATAGCTGCATATTTGTTCTCTCTTGGTTTCTTAGATAGAGGCCCTCTGAACATGTTCCTCTCTGGGCATTAGGGCCATACCAGTGCTGCCCCTTTCTTCTTGAGGGCTTCTCTGCTGTCTTCTGCCTCTGCTTAGAGGCAGAACCATAGTCTCTCTCCTGGTTCATTATAGGGAGGTCCTCCGAGCATGATCTCTGGCGGGAAACCGAGGAGGGATGGGGCTGCCCATGCATATATGGGAGGCACGGCATCAGACATCAACATGGGCAGCCCCTAGTGAACTGCAAACAAAAGTTTCCATGTGGTCCTAGCCGCCTGACAGCTTATGAGGTGAGGCCTGATGAAAGAGACTCTCTTGAAGATCTGCTGTTACGGCAAGTACGTAACTGTTCTATATACTGTGATGAAGGCATGGAATGATGTACCCTTGGAGATACGTAGCATTACCTTCAGTAAACTGCTTCCAGTTACAATAATGACCTCTTCACAACACTAACTTGTAATTGCAGTCACTGAGTGTGATGATGCACTGTAACTTGTATATCACTGTTTTTCTCTATTGTAGTTCTAGACTCCCCAGCTAAGGAAAGACAGACGGGCAGGAGACAGTGCAGTATAGGGTAATCAGAATGATTCAGGGCCAGCAGGGGAGGTCCTGTGAGGATCAGATTAGGGAAATGAACATGTATTCGGTGGATCACAGAACGGAGAGGGGCGATATGATAAGAGACTTTCAGGTTCCTTAAAGGAACAAACAGGGTAAACTGTGAGGAACTATTCAGCAGGAATAGTGAGTCAAAAACATGGGGACATGAGTGGAAGCTGGTAGGAGAGTGGCATTCAGGAGAGACGCGAGAAAGTATTATTTTACAGAGAGTGACTGAGTCATGGAACAGATTACTGGCAGAGGTGGTGTGTGCAAAAAACATTAATGGTTTCACGTATGGTTAGAACAGAGTTAAGGGCTTAATGGTGAACCTATCTGATGAAATGAGCAAATACAAAACATACATGTTGCATGTGAGGAGAGCCAGTCTGTGCAAAGCAGTGCTAGCTAGTGACGAAAGCTGCGCATAACAATTAAAGCAGTGCCATCTAGTGCTGAAAGCTGCGAATAACAGCCAAAAACAATACATCCATCTTGTGCTGATCCATGGCATGGCAAATATCTGGTAAATGAGCACTTTAACATCCTAGCTATGAGAATTTTCCTTTAGCTGAAAGGTTATAGCTGCTACCTTTGGGATTCGGGCTCCCTGGTGGATTGGGATACTTTGTGATTCCACCTGTTGCAACACTTGCTAATGCCATACCCTGAGTTTTATAACATGGTGGCATCACAGTGACGCCTTACAGCATGGAGGCACACGGGTTTGATTTTTTTTCCCTATACATGATTTTATCCTCCATCCATGCCCCCCATCCACCTCTGGCAAGCTCCCAATCCCATCACCCGCTTACCTTCACCGGTGCCATGGGGATTCAGTAGAGGTATAGGGCCCGAGAGTGCCTGTGTTGACATCCTGGGAGGCTGCCATTTTCCTCCACCAGTTTCTTTGAGTGCCCCTCACTCTCCCTCCTCCCGTGTGGCACCGAGCAGTTGCTCTATTGCTCGTACTCCCGTACTTCTGCATGGTAAACCCCTGTGGAGGAGCAAACAGTCCGGGCCACTATAGGGGTCACTGTGGCAGTGGCCCTATCTCTCCTTGCATTAAGATGCACTGCCTGTGGAAACACTGTCCCAGCCCTGGTCAACCTGAACCAGCACCTGGAGCCTGCTCCCAGTCTTGGGTCACTGTGGCAGTGACACCATCGCTCCTTGTGCTAAGGTGTGCTGTCCCAGCTGATCCAGTACCCAGAGTTTGCTCCCAGTCCTGGGTCACTGTGGCAGTGACACCATTGCTCCTTGTGCTAAGGTGTGCTGCCCCAGCTGATCCAGTACCCAGAGTTTGCTCCCAGTCCTGGGTCACTGTGGCGGTGACGCCATCCCTCCCTCTGCTAAGGTGCAGTGCCCCAGCCCTGGTTGACCTGACCCAGCACCCAGAGTACACTCCTAATCCTGGGTCAATATGGCGGTTGCACAGTCCTTCCTGCTAAGGTGTGTGCGCTCCAGCCCTGGTCGACCTGACTCAGCACCCAGAGTTTGATCTCATTCCAGGGTCTCTTTGGCTGTGGCTTCATCCCTCCTTGTTCTGCGGTGCACTGTCTCAGCCCTGGTCGACCTGACCAGCACCAAGGGTCTGCTCCCAGTCCTGGGTCACTGGTAGGGCACTGCAGAGTGCTGCAGCTGTACCATTGGCTAGCCTCTGTGATTAGGTTTTAGTGCAGACTGGATCTATGTGCTTCATTGGTGGCCATCTTTGAGTTACAGTTTTTTTCTATGTTGGTGCAGCTTCTGATAGAGGGCGGCTTGTATTAGAGGGCAGCCTCTATTAGAAGATGCACGGTATTTGTTTTTACTTCTCTTCTCTCTTTATCCCCCATTCACTGAAGCTGCCCCCATCTGCTGGCACCCTCCAGCCCCATCACCCATCTTTTCTGGAACTTACTTTCACCTCTTAAACAGGACTAGCTTCTGGTATGTTACTGCTGGGGTTGGTGGTGCAGGGCATGTGAGGGTGCTGGTGTCAGTCTGCCTGCCGCGAGGTTCCCCCCAAGATTTTTCACCTCAGAGGGCCACCAATTGTGCAGTGACACAAGTATGTGGACGTGGAGGTAAGCATGTGCATATCCGCATCTAGGACCAGTAGACCGGTTTGTGCAGGGTGGCTGGCAAGTAGCAGGATGCAGGGTCTCCCCCTCCCTGAGGGAGGAGAGCTGTCCTTGGGATTCTCGATCCTCCCTTCCCCAGCCAGCCCAAGAGCGACCTGAGTTCGTTCCCATACCAGGATCACTAGCTCAGTGAGCAGTAGCACAATTGTGCCGGCCTTGATCTTTGATTTATTTGCATTACCAGGTTTGCTTCAAACTGGCTGTCATCATGAATTCAGATTTTAAGCAAGGGTGTCCCTATATGTAAAACTGCACTTATTAACAGTTTGTGAAGCAACCAGTCAAACAAGGTAATTTGAGTACTGTTTCTGTTTTTATACCATTATAATACATTTTTGCTATGATGCCTTCACAGAGCAGCTGGTTGAGTGGGAAGAAGGAACTCCAGCAGACCAGACCTGGGTTCGAATCCCACAGCTTCCACTTGCATACTGTGTGACCCTGAGCAAGTCAATTAACTTCCCTGTGCTCCCAGGTCGCACCTGTAAAAAAGCTTTCAGTTTAATGTGCTACTCCTGGTTAAACAAGTAAAAAAAAAAAACAAAAAAACTCTGGACCGACGGTCTCCTTTCCTCCCTGTAGCTGATTTTTATGCAAGGAATGTAATGACTTGGCTTGAGATTTCCCCCTTTGTCTGAAGGTGTGTTGCCCACATTTCTGTTCACAGGTGATTAAAGATGGCTGCCATCCTGTCGTATTCGGAGTTGCTCCTCAGTGTCCAGGTTGACTTCCTTCAAATTTTACTAATTAATCTGCATGTAAAGGGGTGCTGATCACCGTTTGGGAAGGTGGTTGTCAGGTGGCCAGCTTAGTTAAACTCATTACTCTGCTAAACCGGTTTTCTACATTCACACAGCGGTGCGCACGGGATACAAAATTGCTGACTGAAGGCCTTGTTTGTTTAACTTTTGCTGTGGGGATTAATTTCAAACCCTGCCACTTACAGCTGGTTACAACCACTTATGCTAGACTCTTGTCACAACAAATCTTCCTCAGCACCAGAATCGAGTTCTGCTGGTTTTATGTTAGGGTAACCGGGCTGTAGTTTCAGCAGGATACCTCTCAACTGCCCCAGTGTTTCTGTGGCATGTGCTGGATTCAGGCCAGCAAAATGTAGGGAAGTAGCGGTAACTGAGAAGACATTGTGGTCTAGAGATTTGAGTGCAACACTGTGACTCAGCAGACCACAGTTTCTGATCTGACTACAGTCACTCACTGTATGACCTTGAACAAGTTTCCAAGTTCTGATTGGGATCCCTGCCCTGCTGCAGTATCTCAGCTCCTTCCTCTCCTGCCCCCCTCGCCACCTCCTACTCTATCCATTCTGCAGCCCCCCATTTTAACTGGTGCTGAAACTATTGCAGGGCAGTCGACCTTCTCGTATGAATTCCCTTGGCTGGTTAAGCCTCCCTGTCCATATCTGTACTTCTTCCTTTTGTGCTCTGAAAGCTCTACCCCATGTGTACCCTTCTCACATGCACCTGCACGTAATCCCCACCCTGCTTGTCCCCCCTCATCTGCTCTAAACCAATTTGTTGTTCGCTTGATGTGTTGTATTTCAACTTTGTATTGCCTATGTACTCTTACCAATCCCGTAATTCACCCATGTACCAGTGAACTCTTGTTTATCTCTGTACTTCCTTCTCTCTCTCAGTGCACAATATGTGCTCCCTGTTTTACCCCACCTCACTGTAATCCTCTCTGGTTGTGCCTGGCAATAGTCATATTTTTGGCATGGCACTTACCTGGTAAGCAAGACTAACTGTAACCGGTTATAATTACTACGTCTGTATGAACCAAACTGTGCAAAACAATGTAACCTTGTTTCTGTAACCTATTCTAAACACTGTACCTTATTCATGATGAAACCCAAATGTGAGTTCTCTTGTCTGTTTTGAACGATTTCTGTATTTGCCACTGTCTGTTACTTCCCTGAAATTGCTCTGTAATTCTCACGGGTCGTGCCTGAAAATAGTCATCTCTATGGCTAGCGCATTTACCCGGTAAACAAAAACTAAATAAATAAATAAAGCTGCAAGACTACTCTTCTACTTTTTTCTCACGTTTATCCTTCTCCGTTTTTTTTTTTTATTTTAGAATTTTGGGCTAGGAAAGACACACTGAGCCAGAGCTAGTTTCCAGGTGCATCCTGGGAGCACAGGAAGGCTAAGTGACTTGTCCAGGACATGCAGTTGCAAGAAGTGGTATCGGGTTTCAAACCAGGTCTGCTGGTTCTCCAGGTTCACATTGTGGTGCTGTAACCCTCTAGGCTATTTATTGCCTCCCTGTCTTTTTGTTCCTGCTTGCCAGAAATTGCTTCCTATTGTTTTTCTTTGCACCAGCAGTACATGTGCTTCCTAAATTGTATTTTTTTTGTATTTTGTATCACACAAATTAAATCATTCCAGCTAACCTGAGGGATTTATGAGAAGTTAATAGGTCTTATGCAGCGTGATTAGAGAGTCCTGGTGTGATGCTTGGGCAGCCAGACCCACTCAGCTTTGCAGTGCAGTCCTCTCACTCAAACCTTACGCATACTTTTTTTTTTTTAAACCAGGAGAGACACACTAAGCTGAAAGCTTGTTTCCAGGTGCGACCTGGGAGCACAAGGAAGTTAAGTGACTTGCTCAGGGTCACACGGTATACAAGTGGGGGCTGTGGGATTCAAACCCAGGTTTACAGTGCAGAGCCTTAAACCACTGCACTATACTGCCTCCTAAATACTGTACTGTAGATCATACTGCCACAAGAGACACCCCACAGAGCACCTGTTAACTTGTAATCTAATTTTGTATTCGGCATAGTAGCACCAAACTGCTGGGCTCCTTTTGTACCCTGTTTGGCTTTATCCTCCATGCACCCACCTCAGCCACCTGTCCTGTTGTAATTACCAGCTCTCTGCACCAGTTCCTAAGCTATGTATACCAACTAACTAGTGGCCATCATTTTTAGGGTGGACTAAATGATTATTTATAATGCATTTGCTTTGGATATAAAAGCTGCCAAATGAACTTACCCAGTTCCAGGACTCATAAAATTAATTCTGGTTTCTAGTTACTCTTAGGCATGGGGAGGACACTGGGCTGGGAAATGAACTACTCACTTCATAATGGGCTGCTGGCAGTGTAACTGCAGCTATTGGCAGCTGGATTCTCTTAGCAGCATTGCTTGGTACCTGCAGAACAAACAGCAGTATACTCATTAACACCATGTTTTCCAAATACACTATCACAGCAATTTGCTGACAGTGATTCTGAGCAACAGTAAAGTAGTTTTTCTGCTGATTGTAATCCTAGTAAGTGTCTGACAGAACATAGGCAGCTCAAAGGGTTAAAAATCACCTGCTGGCAAGTTGGCTCATTACAGGATGACAGATGGATAGATAGGTAGATCGATACATTAATAGGTAGTAGGTAGGCAGGTGGAAGATAGATAGATGGATAGGTAGGTAGATAGATGGATAGTTAGAGGGACAGATGGATAGACAGGCAGGCAGGTGGATAGGTAGGTGGGTGGATGGATGGATAGGTAGGTGGATAGGTAGGTGAATAGATGGATAGGTAGATAGATGGATAGGTAGAGGGACAGATGGATAGGCAGGCAGATGGATGGATGGATAGTTAGGTGGATAGGTAGATATTTATTTATTTATTTATGAGAGGTATCGGAATTACAAACCTTTGTGTCAGAGACTCATTTACAAAGGCTCCACGTCACATTTCAAACAGTACAAAATAGTGTTCGGAGATGCAATACAGAGGCAGTGATTTATTTATTTTATTTATTTGTATTTCGGATGACACCTTTGAGCCGAGGACTCTTTTACAAAAGTTCCACGTCAAGGCAATAAGGTACAAAACATAACACGATCATTACAATGGAACTTACAAAAAAAAAAAAAGACAAGTAAGGTTACAATAATAGCAGCCAAAGGCATTGTCAAGGAATTGTGTTGAGTTAATTATACAGTACAAGTCATAGGCGGCTCAGTGAAGCTTTGTTAGGAGTGGGTTAGTGGGCAAAGAGAAAGAAGAGTGGTGGTGAGGAGGTGGTATGGGAGGGAGAAATAGGGAGGGTATTGGGTTGGGTATGTGGTAGATGGGAAATAGCAAGGGAGGAGGAATGGGGGGATGAAAAGGAAGAGGAGACAGATGGAACAGTAGTTACACATGCTGTATATACTGTACAACAAATATACATTAGCAAGCGGTAAGTAAATACAGGGATTCAGAAGCTGGGGGAGGAAAACAGTAGGAGTGCAACGATCAGAGGGTTAGCAGGATGGAGCTCCTTTGTTGTAGCTCAGGCGCAGTCAAGGACTTAGGTTAAAGGCCCAGGTTCATGCCATTAGGAGAGTGGGGGAGAGGGATGCGGGGGAAAAGAGGCAAGCCTGGAGAAGTCATACATTCCATGGTTGGAGGGAGCACTAGGGTGTGGGCTAGTAGCAGTCGCAGGTGCTCAAGGACCAGAAGTGTTCCCAGAGGGTGGTTTTAAAGTGGCCTCTTTTATTTTCAGAGGAGATGGTGCTGGGCAGGGCATTCATCCAGAGGGGGTCTCTAAAGCAGAAAGATCTCTGACCTTGAGTAGTTCGACAGCGGGGAATCGGGAGGAAGGGTTTGGTGGAGCTGTGAGTAGGTATCACCGAGGGTGCAGGTTGTAGTAGGTTGGTGAGGTCAGGAGGGGCTAGGCCGATGGTGATCGTTTTGGCTAGGAGGCATGTCTGGTACGTAAGTCTCCCATCAAGGTCAAGCCAGTCGGTGAGACTGTACCGAGTACAAGTGTGTATCAAACCAGAGAAGCCCATAGCAAGGCGACAGGCTATGTTTAGGGAAACACTGACTCTGCAGAGGGCAGAGGTATTGGCCGACCCATAAACCAGGATCCCATAATCGATAAGGGACCAGATGGATGATGAGACTGCTAGTCGGAGGGCTAGATAGATGAGATAGGTGAACGTTTACCATGAGAGTGCAAATACATTTGGAAGACAGAAGCTGTTATTTTCACTGAAGACATAGCTACTGTGCAAGTAACAGCTGAAATCATGTTATCTGCATTTATTTATTTTTTTATTTATTTGTAAATTTGGACACAACCTTTGCGTTAAAAACTCTTTTGCAAAGGTTCCACGTCAAGAATAGAAGACTTACATTTAAGACACATTACAATTACAGAGCATTCCTATACAAACATAGAGGCTTCAGCAGGTGTACTGTAATTTACATTGGGAATGACAACAGGTACAAGAAATGCAGGAAACCCAATATAATGTGCATAAAACACATGCTTGGAGTAAATAATGAGCCACCCTGGGGGGGCCTTGTCAGGAAAGCACTAGAGGTGAGAAGTCAAAACATTAGTTACAGGGAGGGGGAAGGAGAGGATGTGAGCTAGAGAGTGAAGTATAAGGAGAAACAGAGAGGGTGGGGTGGGAAATAGTAAGTGGTAAATGCAATGGAATAAACGAAGAGAGAGATAGGAGAGGAGGGTGGGGAGAGAGTGCGTGAAGGTCTGGAGACTGGGATAGGCAGAGAAGCAGGCGAGGGAGAGAGAGAGAGAGAGATATAGTGAGGGGGAGAGAGAACTAGAGAGGGGTGGGGATAGGGAGAGAGAGGAGGGAGAAAGAGGGGTGGGCCAAAAGGTGATGGAGTGGGGGAACAAACGGGATAAGAAGAATATAATAGCAGAGATGTAGAGATTCCTGGGGAGGGGGATACAAAGGGAAGGGGAATATGCAGCAAGGGGACACAGTCAGTGAATGAGGAAAAGGGGTCAGAGTATGGGGCTAATTCGGATAGCAATTGGGGTATAAGGGGGAGATGTACTAGAGGGCATAGGGAAAAATTAGGACCTGGGAAAAATTAGAAGGGTGTTATTTACCCTGTTTAAAGACCAGAGAAAGTAGAAAGATGGAGCCAACCAGTACGAGTATTTACCTTGCAAGAAAGCTTTTGAGGAACTCTAAAGCATAGGAAAACAGATTTGTCTTCAAAATAAACATAAATATAGCTAGAAAGTTTATAATACCGTGGCTTGATGAAGTGACGACGACCATGAAATGTTGCCATTTGAAAGGTGTAGAGCTAAAGCGATAATAGGTGCTAATAGGGTAGTGATCATTGAATGGTTGGCCTCCAGGTGGTTCAGGTTAAACCCAGATAAGACTGAAGCGCTACTGGTGGACCCGGTGTCAGAGGGGTGGCTGGTTTGCATCTTGGGGCTACTCAGCTTATAGCCAGAGATAGGGTGAAGAATCCAGGCATCATTATGGATCACAAACTAACTGTGGAGCTTCAGGTGTCTGCTGTGGTCTGTACTGGTTTCTTCTAGCTGAGGAACATCGCCCGGATCAAGCCATTTCTTAGCCCACATGACCCGAAGTCCCTGGTGCATGCCTTCATGACATCTAGGCTAGACTATTGCAATGCTTCTTATCTCTGGCTATCTGGAGGTTTGATGCGCCACTTGCAGCTGGTGCAGAATGCCACGGCCAGATTGACTGCTGGAGTTTATCTTGCTCCGAGCGTATCTCTCTGGCTCTACAGACATTGCACTGGCTGCCTGTGAGGTGGCGCATCTCCTTCACAATACGTTTGTTAACATACAAAGCCCTACACAATCTGGGTCTGTACTACCTAAAAGAGCTGCTGTATCCATATGCTCCTGGTCAGCCTCTCCGCTCTTCAGAGGAGGGCCTCCTGAAGGTCCCCAGATCACGTTTAAAGTTGTCTGGGGATTGTGCCTGTGCTATGGCTACTCCACTTTTTTGGAATTGGCTCCCTCGAGGCCACCTTGGCTGAGAGCTTTAAAAGAGGATTGAAGTATTTTTTATTTATTAGAGCATATCCTACAATTCTCTAAGTTGGCTTGTGTATTTGTATAATTTGTACTATATGCTGCGGTCTAGTAACTGTATTCTTGTTCTGTAAGGTGCCCAGAGCCTGTGGGATCGAGTGCCTAAGAAATAAATATGCTGCTACTTCTAAAAATCATTAGACTATTAACTGAAAATATCTATATGGTGTTCCTCCACTGGATATTTGCATGCATGGATTAGTCAACGTGGATGACCCAAGACCAAGTATTTACCTTCACTAGAGGGAAGGGCAGCCTGCACCCCCATGCTTCACAGATAGGATGTAAATGTTCCGGATCCACCAGTCAATTGGTATGATGAAGAATGTACTGTTTTTTTTTTTTGTTTTTTTTTTTATTTCTCTCTTAAAATATGTGTTTATTGGCACAGTTGTACTTTGTAATCACATCTTTACAATGACTCACTTTCCAGGAGCACTGCTTATTGAAATAATGAATATGCACATTTTATGTGTATTTAAACATGATGTTGTACACTCCACCGATGAAGCCCCATATATTTATTTAGTTTTTGTTTACCGGGTAAGTGCCATTAGCCAAAACATGACTATTTTCAGGTGCGACCCGGGAGATTACAACAAGCAGGGTGAACAGTGGAATACAGTTTGATTTGGGGTAGAGACATAATACATGCAGACCTAAAACAAGGTTTTACAATCGCATAATTAGGTGGAAAATAAAAGTTCAATAGTTTACATGAATTGGAAGAATCAGTGAAAAGTCAAATACGGCTGACAGTTGATTGGGTAAGGGTAGCTACAGCACAACAAGATGAGACAATACGTGCCTAGAGTGATAAGCTGGAAGTGCTGCCTAGGGTTTTCGCTGTATCCTGCACATATGGCTCCACTTTATTTATTTATTTAGCTTTTGTTTACCGGGTAGGTACACTAGACAGGTAATATGCCTATTTTCAGGAACGACCCGGAAGAATACAGAACTTACAAGATACATACAAGGCAACTTAGGAGGTACATCTTATTACAGGAGGTACTAACAATTGTAGTAAAACATATACACAAGCAGCAGTTACATCATATAACAGAAATTGCTTAGATTGACATTAGTGACAACTGGGGTTCATCAAAAAACATTTCACTACGGAGGCTTGAAACAGTCACACACTGATGATAATTTTAAGTGCAACCACAGGGTGGAGCGAAAGGTCCCATGGGAGGGGGCCATGCGGACATGATCAGGAAGGGAGTTCCAGAGTCTGGGCACGTAGGCCGCAAAGTCTCGGCCCCCCATGAGAGTCCGGGAGGGAGGAATTTTGAGCAGTCCAGCAGACTGTGACCTAAGCTTGTAGGGCATGATGTCCATTTTTGGGAGGAGATTCGCTAGTCCCTGAGGAGAGCCAGTAGCGAGCACCTTCTTGGAGAAGCTTCCAACACCGAAGTCCAGGTATTCAGCTGGAGGCAACCAGCGGAGTTTATCATAGAGATCGCAGCGATGGATGAGTTTGGGGACGGCAAGTGCAAACCGACATATATTGTTATATGCCGTGTTCCACCGGGCAAGGTGAATTTGGGGGGACCGGGCAAACAGATGGAGTCCATAGCTGAGGGAGGGAAGAAGCACTCCTCTAGCAAGTGCGAGTCTCGCCCCCGGGGTCAGGTTGTATTTGGCCCTATAGGCCATACCCAGCTTGTAATGTGTGCTTCTACTGATGTTGAGGATATGACTCCCCATGTCAAGTTGGGGGTCAAGAGTAACTCCAAGATATTTGGTGGAGTTCACCGTTGGCAGCGAAGGTTCCCCATCACAGGTTATGTGAAGCAAGGATGATGAGGCTTTTATCTTGGCCGTGGAGCCGAATAGTATGGCCTGCGTTTTATTAGTGTTCAACACCAGCCTATGGTGAGTAACCCAGGCCAGGACTCTTCTGAAATCATCAGTCAGGCTCTGGTTTAGTGCAGCGACAATGGGGGAATGGGCCACTAGTACCAGATCATCTGTGTATAGAGTGGCTTGGCAGTGAGAGGTCACCAGTGGCAGTTGATTGATAAAGAGCGAGAAAAGGAGAGGGCCCAGCACTGATCCCTGGGGGACTCCCAAAGTCATCGCCCTGGGCTCTGAGAGGACCTTGTTGAAGCAGGTACGCTGCTGTCTACACTTCAGATAATCCATGAACCAGTTCAGGGCATGGGAGGAGAGACCAACGGCCCTTAGTTGCTCTCCTAGAAGGTCATGGTTAACAAGGTCAAAAGCTTTTGATAAGTCTATAAATATAGCACCGGACAGTTTACCTTGGTCCATGGCAGATCTTATGCTGGAGGTTACAGTGATCAGAGCAGAAGTGGTACTGTGACCCTTTCGAAAGCCGTGCTGTGCCCTGGATAGCAGATCATGGGAGTGCAGATACTCCGAGAGTTGCTCGGCCACCACCTTTTCAAGAAGTTTGCTAAGGGATGGGAGGATT
The DNA here is from genome assembly GCA_016271365.2 of Neoceratodus forsteri. Classification (NCBI taxonomy): domain Eukaryota; kingdom Metazoa; phylum Chordata; order Ceratodontiformes; family Ceratodontidae; genus Neoceratodus; species Neoceratodus forsteri. Next base: position 186,085,451 of record CM028134.1, read on the forward strand.
GCAATAGGGCGATAGTTGTCAAGAAGCTTGGGATTGCCCTGCTTCAGAACTGGTACTATCCTTGCTTCCTTCCATATGACAGGAATTGTCCCTGAGCTATATACTTTAATAAAAGTATAATTACACATTAATATCTGGTGAGTGCTGTACCTTATTATTTTTCTCATGTAGTCAGACTTCGGTCTGTAGCTAGCACTAGCACCCTTGGAGATGGGAGTGCTCTGGCGTTTTTCTATTACAAACCAAATAACATGTATTTGAAGCTACCTCATGGGATATTCCCTATACATACAGTACCATGAGAGTGGAAATAAATTTTGCAAATATAAAGTGACTAAAAGATCTCAATATGTACACCCTGGAACAGAGGAGGGAGAGGAGAGGAGAGTTATGATACAGACCTTTAAATACTTCACGGTGGTAAGTAAGGTACAGAGAGGGAGTATTTTTCAGAGGAAAAGTGCGCAAGAACAAGGGGACATGCTATGAAGCGTGGGGGGGTAGATTCAGGAGAAATGTGAGGAAGTACTTCTTCACAGGAAAAGTGGTGGATTCCTGGAACAGTCTTCCTGCAGAGGTGGTGGGTGCAAAAACAGTGGTGGGGTTCAAGAATGCATAGGATAAGCATAAAGGAATCATAGTGGAAAGGAAGGGAGGAGGGAGAAAAGAGCTGTAGATCAGGCATGATCCGATATAGTGTAGGTAGGGAGAAATGGGCAGACTGGCTAGGTCAAGTGGTCCTTATCTGCCATCAAATTCTGTGTTTTTTTGTTTTTTTTTAATGCTCCTTCCCTGGCCCCCAGGCATCGCACCTTTGGGAGGTGCCTATGGTGTCTGCCCTGCTTCCTTCACCTTACCTGGAACCCTGCTGGACCACCATGGAGCCGTGGATCTCCCCCCCCCCCCAGACGGGGATGACGTGGGGCACGTACACCCCAAACTATCTTGTCTTCGTCGGGTCCAGCTTGGGAAAGGCAGGCAGGTACTTCTGGGTTCCGCATCGGGCGCTCCGTCTACCCGGTGCCTGGAGGCCATTTTCCGGTTTTCTTGGTAAGCGTGGCGTGCGCCTGATGTCATGGCGTTGCCCCCGACGTCCACCACACTTGTTCCCCAGGCAACTTAGTTGAACGCTTGCCATCCCTCAGGCCTTCGCCTGGGGTCGGCAAAGTGCTGAGCTGCAACCCCCGCCCCGGAGAAGGCAAGTGGTCCTTAGGATGTTCAGCCTCCTCCCCCAGCTGGCCCTCCGACTCCCCAGGCTTGTTCCCGAACTCGGGTTGTCGGCGTCGCAAGCGGTGGTGCTACCACTGTGCCAGCGGGTTGGTAATTCTATGTTTTTATGTTTCTGTTCTCTTGGCCCAGCACAGCAAAATAAATGAAGTTGGTCACTGAGGGCGTTTAGAAAATCATCTTGCTTATTTTGGCCACAATGAGCATGCTCAGAAATTTATTCGCACACGTGAGATGCATGAACGTCTTTGAACTGCAGGAACTTAAACTACTTTAAACTGCAGGAATTTCTAATGGAAACACACACACTAATTGGAACTCCTACAAAAAAAAAAACAATTAAGAAAACCTCGACATCCCGTGATATACATGGAATGTCCCTTATGGTAGCTCAAAATATGTTTATTATTTGGAGTGAAACGTTGATGTTGTTATTCCTCTGCACTTTTGACTTTGTTTCGCTAAGCCATTTGTGCAAGAGAACAATAACATCAACATTCCACATCAAATAATTACAATTTGAGCTACATCATGGGATATTCCCTATATATAGTTAATGCTTACATTAGGGTTATAAAGCCACAAAATTCCAGAAGTGTGGCGTTAGGGTTTTTTACCCTAATGCCCACCTCCATTCCTAGTCCTCTTGTCCCAAGTTACAGGTCCGGGGTATTCCCCACAGGTCGGCTTGTAATAACCCCCTCCTACCACTAGTGGGTGAGGGGTTTATTACTGGATTGCCAGCGCCTACTTTCTAGCAGTAACACTGACTTAGATAGCCCAGTGGGAGGGGCTTAGTGATAGAAAGGAGGGTGCTAGGGTACCTTAAAGGATCTTTTGTCCTGGGGTGTCAAGGACCTCATGCCTGCTAGCTGTTGTTGAACTCAGACTTGTGAGACCAGGGTAACTCGATGCCTAGATGTGTGGAAACCTCCATAGACAGCGCAAGGACAGTCATGCAGATCCTTAGAAAGGGATCTGGGAGTATTTAATGTAGATTGTTGGTAATAAGAGGGGCTGTGTAAGGGAACACAGGGACCCTGTAGGGCTGCCCCCTATAGGGGAACTCCTGACAGCCTTGTGGGGCAGAAGGGGTCACTCAGAAGAGAGGGTTTCACCTTTGGAGGATGTTTGCGGTCCTGTGCTCAAGTGATGCTGCATGGAGAGCAGCTGATAGAGAAAGAGACCTGGTGAGAGAGAGACAAGATTGGTAACTAAGGTAGGAGATCTGTCTACATTACATAGAAGGAGATCACAAGCTGAGATGGGTACTGGAGCTGCTGCTGCTGGCATAGGGGCTGGGTCGATGGGGAGCCGCGGCCAATGGGCAGGATGGAGTTACCACTGCATAGCACAGCTTCCGGTGAGTGGCAGAGCTGTGAAGCAAGGCACCCAGCAACAGGGGCGACCTCTAGAGGGGAGACTAACCTGGCACATTGCAGATGCCCTCAGGATCAAGGGACCCATGGATGCTGCAGTAGCAAATAAAGTGCTGTTCCTGGCTGAGTGAGTCACCAAATCATATGGACTTCAATGAATTGTCCCTCCAGCAGTAGAGGCCTCCTGCACCACTCGCTGGCCAGGCACCATGGAGCCAAACTATGTTATACCTGTCAAAGTAATAGCGTTGTAGTGCAGTAGGAATACTGTGGTTTTCAAGGAGTAGATCAGACTCTGGCCCGAGGTATTACCTCACCCACTAGGGTGTGTGGATCTGGAAAAAACAAAAAGAAATAAAGGGGGTTGTGTGGCTCCAAATATTGCATGGGGCAAAACATAGAATGTGTTGCCAGAAAAGGACCAGTAGGCCTATCTAGTCTGCCCTGTTTTCCCTGCTTAACACTACACCCTGGTTCTGTTTGGTCACAGGTGTCCCTCCTGCCTCCCTTACTTCTACTTATTATACCCATGTGCCTAGCTCATGCATGTTTGAATCTTCCCTCTGTCTGTGCCCCTACCACCTCTTCTGGCAGACTATTACAGGCATCCACCATCCTTTCTATAAAGAAGTATTTCCTCACATCCCTCTTAAACTCCCCCCCTCCCCAAGCTTCATAGCATGCCCTTGTGTTCTGGTGCTTCTCCTGTTAAGTAGATTCCCCTCCTACACCTTATTCGCCCCCGTGAGGTACTTCTAGGTCTCAATCAGGTCCACTTTTGCTGTCCTGTCTTCCAAGGAGTACATATTCAGCTCCCACAGCCTCTTCTCATATGGTTTTTTGTGCAACCCCTGCACCATTTTAGTAGCCTTCCTCTGGACTGCTTCCACCCCGTCAGTATCCTTGCAGAGGTGTAGTCTCCAGAACTGGACACAGTACTACAGGTGGGGTCTCACAAGCGAGCGATACAACACCATCTTCCTGCTGCTAGAGATCCCCCCTCTCTATGCACCCTATCATATGGCTCGCCTTGTCTACTGCCCTCTTACCCTGCCCTGCCACGCCACCTTGAGATCATCGGATATGATCACCCCAAGGTCCCTCTCTTGCTTGGTAAATGTAAGTACCTCCCCCCCACAATCTTATACACAGCTCTCGGGTTCCCCCTCCCTAGATGCATGACTTTGTACTTTTTGGCATAGAATCCCAGCTGTGACTGCCTAGACCGCTCTTCTAGTTTCCCCAGATCCCTTTACATTCCTCCCACCGTGTCCACTCCATTGCAGATTTTTGTGTCATTTGCAAAGAGACACACCTTCCCCTCCAGTTCCTCAGCAATGTCACTTATGAAGACATTGAAGAGGACAGGGCGCAGTACTGATTCCTGTGGTACTTCACTAGTCACCCTCTCGTCCTCTAAATAACTGCCATTTACTGCCACCCTCTGCCTCCTGTCTTTGAACTAGTTAGATACCCAGCTCACCACCTTCTCCCCCACCCTCAAGCTGCCTAATAAGGGGTTCCAAGGGTCCTGATTTATATCTGGGGTCAGGATTGAACCGGTTTGTACAGTACCAATATGGAGAGTGGCCAGGAACCACTGTTTCCAACTGGTATTGCTGAGCTGTCAGTAAAAGTGTGTCCCCTGTGTGGGCCCCACGCAAAGCAGCAGACCCGTGTGACATGGCCCAAGACCTGTGGGCAGAATACAAAATGGGTGGAGTGGTACTGTATTGACAACAATCAAGCATGAAAGAGACCTGGGGGTAATCCTATAAGATGACTTAAAGGTGACCAGGCAGTGTGACAAGGCAGTTGGGAGAGCTAGTGGGATGCTGTGATGCATTGGGAGGGCTGTCATCAGCAGAAAGAGGGAGGTGATGTTACCTCTGTATAGATCTCTGATAAGACCCCACATCTCCGGAAGGTCATAGACAGAGTGAGGCTATCCAGAGGAGGGCAACTAAAATGGTGCAAGGTCTGCATCAAAGGCCCAATGAGGAAAGACTAAAGGACCTCGGTATGTACACCCTGGAAGAAAGGGGGGGGGGATATGATAGAGACCTTTAAATACTTCACGGGGGGGGGTTAAATATGGTACAGGAGGGAAGTATTTTTCAGAAGAAAAGGTGCTCAAGAACAAGGGGGCATGCTATGAAGCTGGAAGGGGGTAGATTCGGGAGAGATGTTAGGAAGCACTTCTTCACAGAAACAGTGGTGGATTCCTGGAACAGTCTTTCAGCGGAGGTGATGGGGGCAAAGGCAGTGGGGTTCAAGAATGCATGGGATAGGCACAAGGGAATCATAGTGGAAAGGAAGGGGGAGTGCGAGGGAGCAAGAGCTGTAGATCATGTATGGTCTGCAGTGATAACTTAGGTAGGGAAAAATGGTCAGTCTGGGTGGGCCAAGCAGTCCTTATCTGCTGTCAGATTCTGTTTCTATGCTTATGACAGTTACCTGTGGGTATTACATGAAGCAGCAAACCCATGGGGCATGGGTCCAGGCCTATAACTTGCTTCTGACAGTTCCCTGTGGGCCCTATGTGAACCAGCAAACATATGAGGCATGGGCCCAGACCTGCAGCTTGCTTCTTGCAGGGTCCTGCTGTCCCTACGCAAAGGAACAGACAAGTGGGGAATGGCCCCAGACATGTAGCTTGCTTCTCACAATGCCCTCTGGGCCCTATCCGAAGCAGAAAACCCATGGGGTAGCTTGCTTCTTGCGGGGTCCTGCAGGCCCTAAGCGAAGCAACAGACCTTTGGAGGATGGACCTGGATCTGTAACTTGAATCAGTAGACCAGTTGGGGGATAGCCACAGACCTGTAGCTTACTCCAGCGGTGCATGGCTACTGACCTCTGGGGCATGTCCCTGGCTACTGACCTATGGGGCATATCTCTGAATCTGTATCTTGGCCTTGGCTCACTAGGGCAAACTCTAACCCATTTCCTGACCTTTGTGGCTTTATAACTCTAACAGATGCATTAACTTAGCTTTTTGCAATGAATTTCTTTACTTTCTCAGAAAGTATTGTGACAGACAAATATCCTGCTTCGCCCTTGGCCAATAGTAATGTGAAACAGGAGATAAGTGGTAACTTTAATTGTACGGTGCCCTGCATGAAGTAGTAGTTATGTCTTAATTTGTGTTGGGCTCTGTGGGCCCTGCACACAGTAGCAGATGAGTAGTGGAGGAATCAAAATTTTAACTGTTTTCGGAGTTCATATATTTTGTTCATGTGTGACTTTAATTGTAGTACAAAATTCACATGTTCGTTTTTTTGTTTGTTTGTTTTTCTTTTTTGGGTCATGTTCACAACTTTTTTATATTTTAGGATTTTGACTAATTGTGTAGGACATTTTTCGCAATGGTTTTTCCATTAGGAAAGTAAATCGTGAACAAACAAACAAACAAAAAAAATTAGCCTCTATGACGAGACTGCCCACAAAATGTCACACCATTCTAGCAGCTAAGATGGCCAAGATACAGTAAAAGATGTCAAAAAACCCTGTTCTAACAAGGTGGATGCAGTTCACAATCCACACTCTGCCAGTTTGGAGGTCTTCAAGCTAAGCTCCTCCTGCCACCCAGGTGGTTTATCCTTTGACTCCGCTCCTTGACATCGGATCTGTCTTTCCGCTTGAAGGGACAGGTCTCTTCCTTTGCAGCTCTGCAGCATTGTGATATTTTAAGTTTTCAAAGCACTTTTCAAGCGAGTCTTCGACTGTTTCAGTCCGCATTCAACATTAAACTTGCTCACAAGTTTTCTGGCTTTAGTTCATGATCACATTCAGTGATGGAAGGCAAGAGACCAGGGTTTAAATTCTGCACCTGGTGCAGAGAGAAAATGTCTGCCATGAATCCCAACGACATGGCTTTTGTACTGTCTGGGCGATCACTACAAGGTCGTGGGATGCAGTCTTTGCCAGGCCATGCTTGATTGGCCCTAGGACAGCCCAAGGACTGCAGAAAGGCCTCAGTGGGTGCCAGGTTGGCTGCTTAGCTGCAGCTGTGGTGAGTTCATCAGTCTTGGCACTGTTCGCATCTGGAGGATTCCTCTGACTCTGAAGATGAGTTGCAGGCCCTTCCCATGACTGTTCCGGGGTCTTTTTATTCTAGAATTAGAGAAGAAAAGAAAAAATTCCTGTGACAAGGTTAAAAAAAAGATTAAAAATAGAAAAATTATGTTCATCAGAAAAATTAGCTGGAATTTACCTAATTTTATCTGGTATTTCATGGCAACACAAATATGGTGTTTCTTTGAAATATGTTCTAGTGAAACTCTGTGTACACAATGGATGAAGATTGAACTAAGTACTAATTCATTCTCAGATATAAGTGAAGCTTTGACTTTGCCAGTTTTCTGAGATAATCAGTGTGAGAATATATCAACATTCTTGAAATATTCCAATACAAAGTGGAGGCAAGTGAATAATCTTCTAGGACAGAAAACTATGATATCAAAATATATGCCGATTGAAAAATAAGTTATTTGAAAATCATATATGGAAACCGGCCCGGTGGCACTGAGGGTTGAGGTGCTGGATGCCTTACATCATGCTACACCGGTGACCTGGGTTCGGGAATGACCTAGGGTCATCGGGGTGTCGTCACGGGGGGGCAGGATTGAGCAAGCGGCAGGCTGCTCACCAAATCTTCCGGGGGTGGGTTGTTGCCCCCCCATAGTTCCGCACCCACTGGGTGGAGGTCCGGTGGGATGTGTAGGCAGGAGGGGGCGGCAGCATGGTGGGCGGAAGGGGCTGAGCTGGTGCCATGGTGTGCGTGCGTACCTCCACACACACGCACAGCCATGTGCCGGTGCCTCGGGTGGGAGAGGGAGAAAAAACACCTACAAAAATACTATGAAATGTACATGAAAAAACATCATATATGGAAGACATGAAATCAGAAAGGAATAAAGAATTTAGAACACTTATACTCATTTAATAATGTGATTGAGATTTGATGAGATGAAGAAGAATATAAACTTAGTAACACAGATTATTTGCCCATTTTGCAATTAAGAATTTATATTAGAAATAATTGGAATTTAAAATGTGGAATCCCATTTTTCTCCTCTTGAGGAATTATTTTAAATGAATCATCAAAATATCATAGGGAAGATTTATAGTACACTGAAAGAGAAATTTCAGGGAGTGCGCCAAGCTTCTCTCCAATCTTAGGCTTGTTCATCATAGCCTTTGAGCCACTGATTAGAGGTATTGATGTCATTAAAGTAAAGGAATTTACACAGAAAAACATTTGCTTTTGTGGATGACATCCTGCTAACCCTCTCCAAACCAGCTGTATCCTGCATTAACCTGAAAATAACTCTTTTCCACTTTGAACACCAGTCCAGATTGCAGATTAACTTGGATAAAACTCAAGCTCTTCAAAATAACCTCTCCATACTCATAAAAAAAAAAAACTTAAGACCTTAATAAATGAAGAATGGATGCAGAATGAAATAACCCGTCTAGTACTAAAAGTCTCACATAATCAGTCCCATTTGCTGTGCCATCAACCTCATTCCTCAACTGAAAGAACTAGAAATTGATCTTGAAAGATGGGCCAAATCAAAAGTTTCACTTTGGGGGAGGGTGAATTCTATTAAAATGATTATGGCTCCCAAAATATTTTGCTTATTGAGAATATACCGATGCTAGTGAAACGAAAAGTGCTGAAAAGAAAAAAATAGACAAAATGATTAAAAATTCTTGTGGGACGGGACACCCCCCCTCCCACACACACCCACCAATTAAGTATAATTAACTTGGGGCCCATCACTACTTGGGGGACTAGGCTTGCCTTGGTGGGACAAATACCAGATGGCTTACTGACTAAAACATATTACACTACCTGAATACTGACCTCAAAAACAGCAAGACCCCAATTTGATTCTTTATTGAATTTCAGCTTGTAAAGCCTAACATCCTGCCCGATTTCTTATACAGTCGGTTACCAAGAGACCTCCAGGGTAATTCCTACATCAGTGAATCTATTGAAATTATCAAAAAAGGTGAATAGTATCATTAATCCAAACAAGTTTCCCTCCACGAGACATAATGCCAGTCCGATCCAGCTCCAAATAAACTTTAAAGGATCTCCTATAACGACTTGAGACTGGTCAAAAGTGGGTATAACTAGACTAAAAGACTTGATTGATTGATCCAGACTCCAGATTACCTCTCTCATTCAAAGAATTGCAAGAAAAGCATAAACTTCACAAATTTCAATTTTGCACATACTTGTAAGTCAGGAATGCCCTTAGTAAATCGTTGCTTCTCCCAAATCTGTCCCTCCTCACATGTTCAGAATGGGTTCAGATAATCAGAGTTGAGGCCCTTAAAAAAGGAGCAGTTATGTGATACATAAACTGTTGACTGATGCCTTTCTCCCACTGTCTTTAACATCTAAAGCAAAAGAATGCTGGGAGAATGAACTTTCTACATCATTCTCACAGGAGGGAGCAGCACTTGGAAAATGGTGTACCTATGCAGCATGGAGTTGCAAGGTAAGCTAATCCACTATAATATATTACACCAGTCATACCATTCGCTTCAAAAACTTAATGGGGTTTATTAATGTCAGCCAGTGCTGGAAATCCTCTCAGGATGATGCAGATTTAACCCATATGATATGGTCATCCTTGTCACAAGCCCCTGGCCCCCAAACCCCAGGCAGCTGGATAGGACCTCTTGTTTGCAGAGAGGATCCCCTTTTTAAGAACTCATGAGCAGGAGTAAGGATTTCAGGAAGACTTGCCATCAAACCTTCCTTTTTCCTGTGGGAGGGTGGAGTCTGTAGTTTCGAGTTCCCTTGACTCTGCACTATTTTCAGTATTTGAATCCCACCACGGCCACTAGCTGCGTCTTGCCTAAGTAGTTTGGGTATGATAGCTGAGTGGTGCTATCTGTCAAGACAAACAGTCTTTTCAAAACTCTTATGTTAAAATGTTAAATCACACAATCGGACCCCCAGGCAGAGTTGATAAGAAAATCATAAAAGTTTACTTAAAATAAAAGCAATACAGAAAAGTCTACAGTTTGGAAGAACTTTGAAATGCAGACAGTAACAAAAGTAAAACTGGATGGTTTACAGAAAACACTTGATCTTACTTCGAGAGGGTTCCTGCAGTAGGTCTTCACATATAGGACTGTGCCCCCTGGCGTCAGGTCCACACAGCAAACTTGTAGATAGCAATCATCAGCGGGGACCGACGTCGAGGCGTCGTGACGTCAGCCCGACTATAAAAGGGGTGGTCCTGCGCCCGCTCTCCAGTTCTTTCCCACCGTTGCCTCAGTCACGTTCAGCTCGCGTCAGAACAGCTAACGTCCGCGTTGTATTTCTCGAAGCATTTCTTCACCTCTTGTAAAATTCTTACAAACATTTTTCTTCAAATTGATGTCTTCTAGACAGAAGAAAAAGTGCTCTAAGTGCGGCACTCAAATCCCGTACGGGGACAAACATTCCCGCTGCCTCCTCTGCCTCAGTTCGAAGCACGATGTCTAGGAGTGTTCCATCTGTCAGGCCTTCAACCAGGCAACCAGAACCAGATGCAAGAGGTCCCTTGAGGCCCATCTATTGACCCGATGCTTGGCGTCTATGGAAAGGGAGCTTCAAAAACTTTGGGAAAGGTCATCTTCGCTGGCCCCTAAGAAAAAGAAAAGTAAGGAGAAGCGCCAGGATAGGAGTCCATCGCCATCTGGGAGGCCGGCAACCGTGAGTACTTTTTTGGGCGCCCCGTCCACTTCTTTGGGCCAGGCCCCTTCTCCCCCTCCTACTGAAGTGAGCAGGCAGCCAGGGGTTGCCTCTTTGGAGGTGGTAATTCTGTTGACTGATCCTGCTGGTAAGTCACCCCCTCGCCTCCGGCGAAGGGCGCACGGGCTCCGCTGATCAGCCTAACGGTGGCCTTCCAGCCGTCTCTAGCCCGGCTGGATCTGTTCAATCGGACGCCGGCTCCTCTGACGCCCATGTAGATCTGCCCACTCTCCTGTCAGGCTCCAGTTTGGCCCTCGACGTCGGTCAGAGTAAGGGACCAGTCGACCCGTCGTCTCCCAGGGTCCTCCACCCTAGAGACTCGCCACCCGACCCTTTGCTGTCTGCATTAGCAAAGTCGCGATCAGACCTGCCATCGGGGGCCCCTAGTGTCTTCCCCCCCTCACCAGGCCTTCCTCCATCGCCGGAGTTCATTCCACTGCCAACTGAGGACCCGGGTATGGAGCCTCCACACTCCAGTATTTCGGGCGCGCTCCAGGTCCTCATGCCCCCTCCGTGCTCCATGGCACCTCCCCCTGTGGTCCCTTCGCCTGGGTTAATTCCACAGGAACCCTCCTTCCTGCAAGTGGGCGCCCCTTCGTCGGTTACTCATTATCCGACATCGGGTCAGGTGCCTCCGTCGCTGGGTTTCCCGATGCTGGGCTATCAGACGCCGGGTTTTCAGACACCGGGCTTTCCGACATCATCATTCCCAACGACGGGTTATCGTACTCCAGGACATCCCACGCCAGGCTACCCAGGGTACCCGTATTATCCGTCCTGGCACTATCCGCAGTACTAGAGTTATCCGAGTTATCAACCACCACCACCTCCTCCTCCTCCGGTGATGGAACTTGAGTGGAAAGAGGCTAAAGCGCAGTTTGTGTTGGAGTTGCGACAGCCAGTGCGGGAGCCACCCTTGGTTATGGTGACCTCTCCACTGCCTCCTGTCTCCAGAATCCTTACCTCTGTTTTGGTAGGCGTTACTGAACCAGACCCTTCTGTTCCTTCTGGCTCTGATTCCTCTGACGCTAGTTCCGACTCGGATGGGTCGGACCCCAGATCTCCCATGGAGGTTCCTCCAAAAGACTCACCAAAGTCACCTCCAGAGGATCCTTCCTTGGGAGACTTGCTACGTTCAATTCAAGCGGCTGGTGGTTGGCAGTCCAAAGAGGTTGATCCCCAGCGCAAACGCCTTATGGAGTACCTGGATCTGGTCACCTTGGACCCTGTTCCCATTCTGCCATGGATGGGACCTCACGAGGACCTAGTTACCACAGTCTGGCAACAACCATCCTCCATTCCCGCGGTCTCCTGCAAAGCTGACTGCACCTATTATCCCCCGGAAGGGATTTTTCACCTGAACTCCCATCCTAAGGCTGACTCTATGGTCATCACGGCAGCTCATGACCACTCAGCTCAGTCCAAACATCTGAGTTCTTCACCTCCTAACAAGGACTCGTGTCAACTTGACCAGTTTGAGCGAAAAATGTATTTGTCTTCTTCTTGTGCGATTCGTTCCCTCAACTACGTCTCGCACATGGTTGCCTTTCGAACAGCTTCTCTTTTGGACCTTGAAAGGGACCTCTAGGATGTTCAAGATGAAACCCTGAGGAAGAAGCTCTTGGATAAGGTAAGGATGGGGAAATCCTCGTGCTGCCACGCCCTTCGGGCTACTTATAACTCGGTGGACTCGGTGGCGAGAGCAGCTGCCATGGGGATCTGCTTCCGACACCTCACCTGGCTTCGTATAGTGGGACTGGTGGACATGCAGGCCTCTGTTGGATGCCCTTTCAGGGTTCTGTCCTCTTGCGGCGATGCTAAAGACATCATTACCGGGCTGCAGGAGAGCGGATGCTCCTTGAGGGACGTCCGTTCCTTATACAAGACGGGACAGAAAAAGCAGCCCTTTTGCCACCAAAGAAGGTGGAACAAATCCCAGGCTAAGCGCCAGGCAAAGAAATACGCACCTGGATCAGGAGCTCAAACTCTGCAGTCCAAATTTCAAAAACAGGCCTCTGGGGCTAAAGTTCCCCTCCCCTCGGTGTCCTGATTCCTTTCCCCTCCTTCCGCTACTTCTGGTACATCAGGAGGAACTGGTCGGAGGGAGGTTTGGCCTCCACCTTGAAGGTTGGAGGTCCTTCACAGCAGAAAACTGGGTGCTTCAGCTCTTCCAGCGAGGTCACTCGATAGAATTCAGCGAAATCCCAACCCCTCAACCTCCAGGACGGTCCTTCTATCCTTGGGATCAGGTCCCCATAGTCTCTCAAGAGATCCAGGCACTTCTCCTAAAGAGAGCCATAGAGCCTGTCCCATTAAGCCAAATAGGAAGGGGATTTTACTCCCACTTTTTCCTGGTTCCAAAGAAAACAGGGCAACCTGAGACCAATCCTGGACCTCAGCACACTAAACATCTTCGTCGAACACAAGAAATTTCATATGTTGACCCTTCAGAGGCTCCTTCCCCTGGACATGCAGGATGCTTATCTGCATATTCCTATCCTCCCGGCCCACCGTCGCTTTCTCCGCTTTGTTTTCTGGGAGAAACATTTTCAGTTCCGAACACTCCTGTTTGGCCTTTCTTCGACCCCCGAGTGTTCACCAAATGTCTAGCAGTGGTGGCGGCCTTTCTGCGCCGCCAGGGCATTTATGTCTTCCCGTACCTGGACAACTGGCTCCTCTCAGCACCCTCTCCTACCAGCCTGAAAGAGGCTCTCTCTTTCACCCTGAGTTTGTTTGCTTTACTGGGCATAACGGTCAATTTTCCCAAGTCCCAACTAGTACCCTCACAGAGACTCCAGTTCATTGGAGCTGTACTAGACACAGTTCAGGGCAAGGCTTTCCTACCGTCAGATCGGGCCGAGACTCTTGTTTCTCAAGCCACACTGGTGGCACAGGCCCATTGGATCCCTGCACACTCGGTGCTTCGTTTATTGGGTCTGATGGCAGCCGCCATTTCGACAGTCCCAATGGCCAGGCTTCACATGATGGTCACCCAATGGTCTCTTCGGGTCCAATGGGACCAGAGGACAGATGACGTGAACCAAAAAGTCATGATCTCCAACAGCCTCCAGAGAGATCTGCACTGGTGGCAGGATCCCTTGAATTTGTCAAAGGGGGTCCTTTTCCTTCCGACAGTTCCAACTCAAATTCTCACTACGGATGCCTCAGATCTGGGCTGGGGTGCCCATCTGGGGTCTCACAAGACACAGGGGTCTTGGTCTGATCAGGAGCTGATGCTCCACATCAATGTTCTAGAGACCAGGGCGGTTCTTTACACACTCCAGGCACTCCAGCCGCTACTGGTTCCGGGATCTGACCTGGTACAGATGGACAACATGTCCACTGTCTAGTACATAAACAAGCAGGGGGGGGAACCAGATCCTACCCTCTTTGCCGAGAAGCCGTGAGGGTGTGGTACTGGGCGATTCAGTACAGCCTTTATCTGACAGCAGTTCATGTTCCAGGCATCATCAACATCCTGACTGACTGTCTCAGTCGATCAGTGGCCTGGGCCCACGAGTGGGAGCTCAAGTCAGTGGTAGTCGAAGACCTCTTTCTTCGATGGGGTCGACCAGAGATGGATCTGTTCGCCTCGCCATACAACGCAAAACTACCCATCTTCTGCTCGCTCGTTCCCAGGTATAGTGCTTTTTGGTGAGACACGCTGTCTCTTTCGTGGACAGAGAGGTTTCTGTATGTCTTTCCTCTAATTTAGAAGGTCCTGGTGAAACTTCAGAAAGAGGGGGCCCACGCAATCCTGATTGCTTCTCTTTGGCCACGCCAAATGTGGTTCCCTCTTCTGCGACACTTGGCACTGGAGCCTCCGGTTCCTCTGCGCATTTCTCACGACCTTCTGACTCAGGAGCAGGGCACCCTGGTGCATCCGAACCTTCAGTCTCTCCACCTCCATGTGTGACACCTGTGGACATAGCGATTTCTCGCTATGGGGTCTCTTCGCAGGTTGTGCACATTCTAGTGGAGGCCAGAAAAGCCTCCACTAGATCTACTTGCGCTATGAAATGGAAGAGATTCATGATATGGGCCCAAGCAAGGAGCTGGGATCCATTTTTGTGCTGGGCATCCCAGGTTCTAGAGTACCTCGCACATCTGTCTGAGGTGGTCCTTAGCTATTCCTCCATTAAAGTCCACCTATCTGCGATGTCGGCCTACCACCTCCCAGTGGAGGGCAAAACCTTTGCTCAGATGGAGGTTGCCAAAACCTTTTTAAAAGGTATCCTTCATCTGAAACCTCCGATCTGGAATCCTTGTCCACCCTGGGACCTGAATTTCATGCTCGAGAAGCTGACCTTACCGCCATTTGAACCAGCTTCTTCTTGTGACTTGATCTTCCTGTCTTGGAAGACTTTGTTTTTTAGTCGCTGTCACTTTGGCCAGAAGCGTTTCTGAACTACAGGCCTTCGTATGTAAAGAATCTTATTTAATTTTTCATAAGGACCGAGTAGTCCTTCGGACTAACCCTTCTTTTCTGCCCAAAGTTGTTTCAGAAACCACTTTGAACCAGAGCGTGGAATTACTGGTGTACTATCCACAGTATTCCAACAGGGGGGAACACCTGCTGCACACACTTGATGTGCACCGGATCCTGAGGTACTACATGAACAGGACTAAAGAGGTTAGGAAATCTAACCAACTGTTCGTAGCCTTTGCCCCTCAGTGCCAGGGCAAGGCTATTTCCAAGCACACCATCTCCCAATGGCTAGCTAACTGCATCCATTTTTCATACACGAAATATGGGAAGTCCCTTCCCGGGGGCAGTCAAAGGCCAGTCCACCCACAGCGTGGCTACCTCTACTGCCTTTTTCAGAAATGTGTCCACGGCAGAGATCTGTGCTGCGGCCACCTGGTCGTCTGTTCACACCTTCACTAAGCATTACAGTCTGGACATTGCCTCTAGGCGCAGAACTGGCTTTGGTCTTGTGGTCCTGCAAGGCCTTCTGTCGTGATTACTCTTGGCGACTTCTCCTCCTCCCGGATGCACTTATGCCTTACTTTTCTTTGGGACTGCTTGGTATTCAGTCCTATATGTGAAGACCTACTGCAGGAACCCTCTCGAGGTAAGATATAGCAGTTATGTAAGAACTTACCGTAACAGTAGATCTTCGAGAGAGGTTCCTGCAGTAGGTCTAGTTTCCCTCCCTCCTTTCCCCATTTTTTGGATGTTTTATTTTCCATCCTATCTAGTCCAGCTGGACTAGAGTGGAAGCAGGGTCTTTGGAGTTCACTCTGGTTTTATTCTTAGGTCTCCATTGGAAAAGAACTGGAGAGCGGGCGCGGGACCGCCCCTTTTATAGTCAGGCTGACGTCACGACACCCCGACGTTGGGGGAGGTCCCTGCTGATGATTGCTATCTACAAGTTTGCCGTGCGGACCTGACACCAGGAGGCGCAGTCCTATATGTGAAGACCTACTGCAGGAACCTCTCTCGAAGATCTACTGTTACAGTAAGTTCTTACATAACTGCTATACCTTGTTTTGATGTTATAGTCCAGACAAGATTTTAAATGTCCTTGTTGAGATGAGTCCTTAAGCAACAATCTTGTAGCAAGGTTGTATTCCAAGTCAGTTCCTCTGAATGTCCTTTTTAAAAAAAACTTTTGGTGTTGCCCTTGGTGAAAAGTCTTGGTTTCCAAAATTCTGACTTACAAATCAGAATTTTCTGTTCAGTATGTGAGAAGTCGAACTTCCACAAACTCAGGCCTGGTTTTAGAGATATTTCCAGGCCTACACATATACTTCTGGTCTGCAGATATATGCCAGCTGGAACAGGCGATCTGACCCCCAGCTAAACTGTTTATCAACTGCCCCGAGTTCAAAATGTGTGTCTTATACATACAGGCTGGTTGGTCATCTTCAAGCCACACTCAGTGTGATGGGGTGCAACAGTTTACCTTTCCCTGTAGGTGTCACTGTGGTTCCATGTCAATCCCAGTGACTTCTGGTCAATGCATTTGGCTTAATCCCTGACCCCAAGGTCATCTCCCTGACCTCTTCCTGTCATGGAAAACTAGATACCCAATTTTCTCTCAGAGTTATGATTTTCTGGCTCTATAAAACTGTCTCCCTTATCTGGATGTGCCAGATTCACCCTAGCCATTAGAACAATTAAGGCTATTTTTGTAAGTTTCTTCCTAAAAAGCCTTTTAAAGAGACAGTGTCTTAATTCTAAAGTACATTACAATCATATACAATATGAACCTACATAAATGGATATAGGCCTATCATGCGACATTCCTGTGGCATGAAGTCCATCAAACATGTGAGAAGGTTACAGGCTCCAAAATCCCTATTACCCCGCATCCCCCTATTTTTATCTTAGGATATTCTCAGAATCTACCACTGTAAGGCTCTTTCAGTGAATTTGGGTTGCCTCAGCATCGCTAGCCCTTAAGATAGTTCTTTTGCAAAACTGGAAAAATAAAGACTCTTTTACTATCCAAGAATGGTACACCCACATGAGTTTCACTGCAAATAATGAAATACTGTCACTCCTTAACTGACAAATCTGAAAACTTTCACAGAATATGATCTCCTTTCCTGAATTGCAGTGCTGTATAATTAAAAAAAAAAAATAACTGTATTCCACAATGTCGGATTCTATATTACTTAACATGTTTATCCCTAAGAGTTAAGTAATCTTAAGTACAGTAACTGATTATTTCCTTAACATGTGTATCCACTGATATCGTTACTGTGTTAGCCACATGTGCTACACTGTTATTTCTCTCCTGTTAATTTTGTTCATGGTCTTGAATGTATTGTTCTGGTCCCTTAAATGAAATAATATTATTGAAAAAAAGAGAAATTTCAGTTTTCACCTTTGGCACTAACCAGACACCTGGAATAGGGAGGTGGGCACTAAAGTTGACAGATGCAATGGTATATCCCCATACTGTATCTAAAACTATTAGATTTAAACACATACAGAATTTATTGCACTTCTTCAGAGCTTCATAAATATAGTGGAACAGTTTTAGAACTGTGTCTGCAGTGTCCAGCAATGGTTCTTTGAGTCATATGTTTATAAACTGTACATTTTTAATGACTCTCTGAGGAAAAAAAAAAACCAAAGTTGTGATAAACAGCACTCTAGGGGTAGAAGTCCCATTTGACCCAGGAGGAATCTTATTTGGTATACACTCTTGCATCCCAACAAGTGTATGTACCTGCAACCTTCTCTTTAATGATATGGTCACACTTAATGCGAAGAAATTAATATTCCAAAAATGGAAAAAACTATCCACCACCTTCATGTAAAGAATGGCTTAATATTGTGATAGACACTTCAAAACTAGAAAGAGCAGGAGTGTCATGCAGTCAGAAATTTTGGAGGGGCAGAAAATCCAAACCTCTCTAGGGGGGTCTGATGGCATGCTCCCCCGGTAAAATTTTGAAAAATTGAAGTCAAATGGTGCATTTTGGTGACTTTTAGCAGGCCAGAAAGCTGTTCCCCAACAAGCTAAATGCCATAATACTGATACAGGCTAGCACAATAATAAACTGTTCTTGTTCTTTGTTCAGTCTGTGTGCAGTGTGACCTTTTGTATTTTAAAGGAATCTTTAAAGAATTAGTCAGAACTTGTGCATTTTGTAAACCTTTTATCGTATATAGAATCAGCTAACTTAGTCCATGAATGAAAGAAGCTTGCAGGTCTGCTGGCACACAACAAACCAGACTACAATACAATCTACAGAATATTGCAAACAACACTAAAACTGCCTGGGCCGGGGCACACACAGACATTCATTACTCATTTAGTGACACCTCACCTCCCACAGGCTCTCCAAAAGATAAAACCCAATAAGTTCCTCCATACTGCTTATTTTTACTAATAGTACTCCAATAATGGGTGTGATGGTGGGGGTGGGGGGGGGACCCAATCAAAGTAAAAAATAAATAACAAGCACACCATTGCAGGCCCCCCACACACACACACACACAGGTCTGCAGACCAGAGGCAGGGATCTGAAACTAATGGCTGAGGTGGAGGTCTCATCTGCACTTAGGTAGCCCCCTCCCCAAAGTGAACTGAACAGCAAACAAAGTCAAAAACACATGGATGGCATGTCTGCCTGCTGATGACAGTGCAGCACGGGCAAAGGCAAGGGTTCACCACAGAATATCTAATGCATGGATTACATATAGTAAAACACAAAGCTTGTTGTGGTGAGGGAGTGAGGGACAGTAATATTTCCACTGCATCTAGACACAACACAATCAGTGCATTAGATATTCTGTGGTGAACCCTTGCCCATGTGGCACTGTCATCGGCAGGCAGGCATGCCATCCATGTGTTTTCGACTTTGTTTGTTGTTCAGTTCACTTGGGGGGCTAACAAAGTGCTGATGAGACCTCTGCCTCAGCGGTATGGTGCAGTGGTTTAAGGCTCTGAGCTGCAAACCTGGAGACCTGGGTTTGAATCCCATGGCCCCCACTTGCATACTGTGTGACCCTGAGTAAGTCATTTAACTTCCTCGTGCTCCCTGGTCATACCTGTAAACAAGCTTCAGCTTAGTGCGTCTCTCCTGGTTAACAAAAAAACCAAAACAAAGAGCAGACGAAGAAGGGTCGCTCCCATGGTGATAACTGCTCGTATGTCCCACAACATGTACACATGAACAAGGACTCAGCACTCTGTATCAAAAAGTTGCTTGTAGATGTGTCGGGTCATTTTGCCAAGTTGTGTGAAAAGAAATTTATTGTGAAAAAGAACAACAAAAGAAGTATGTCCGTGGTAGCCCAGGGAGGCTACACACTAATACCAATGTTTCATACTCGGGTGCTTTGACAAAGCGTGACACATGTAATGAGTGTGAAACATTGGTATTAATGTGTAGCCTCCCTGGGCTACTACAACGGACACGGACACTGCTTTTCTTCTTTTTCACAATAAAGTTCCACAACTTGGCAAAATGACCTGACCTGTTCACAAGCAGTTTTTTTGACATAGACTGCCACTGACGAGTCCTTTTTGCTCATTTCTAGTTACAGAAAGTCAAATGAGCCATGTAAAATTCCAGCTGCTAGGAATATACCTTTAGTAGAATAGTTAGAGCTGCTGCTGAGTGCTGACTCAGGGTCCCTGGTTTGGTTCAGGTCCCAGCAAAGGGCACTTAGTGATGGCCAATAGAGGGGACAGACAATAATGTTCAAACAGGATCACTGGTCTGATCTTTGTTACTATTTCACAGATGCAGGACTGCCCTGAGAGCATGCCTCATCAGGTGCGTGTGACCCAGATTGCAAGGCCATGTTAAAGGGGGGGGGGGGTTTGGGAGTCCCCCACTTTAAAAAGTACTAATGAGTGACGCAGCTGGTGGGCCTGAGGGCTTGGTGTAATGTTGAATGGAAACAGAAAGGCATACTTTATGGAGAAGGCATTCACAGGGAAGCAGAGACTTGCGGTTGTAGTTCTATTTACAACTGTGGGGTGGCAGTGAGGAAACCCAGTCGTTATACATTTGCTGGAACTATGGCATAGGGTTCATAGGTTAGGGGCTGGAGTTCCCTCCCTACCAGCCTCACGCCTCTATGGGGTCACCCACCCAATACATCCAGAGTTCCTGAGTGATCCAGGCTTTAAAAGATGGGAACAGAAAGGTATTAATTCAATGTTACATTACACCACCTCAGTACCGGGACCATACCAAGCTCTACAGGAAGTACATTGCCAGCATTTTTGCCTAATGCTCAAGAAGTAAAAATATATGTAACCCCTAGATGGCGCTATCCCAGGGGCTACTACCCCTGCCTGATTTGCCACTAACAGGTTGAGGGGCCTGGATCCAATGGCGGGTGCCTCCACCCAGAGGTCAGGATTTGCAATAGTTAAACTAACTTGGTCACAGCCCTCTGGGACACTGCAACCCCTTTCTTCCCACTAGTGGCCCACACAATATATCAGAATTACCTTCACAGTATACACTTACCCCAGGTCTGGTTCGGCACTGGGACCTCCTGTGAAATGAGATACAGTGCAACAATCACAATACAGTACTTTAACATAGCGAATACCTCAGGCAGTATAACTTTGCTGAAACAAGCAGCTCTGATTTATTTAGGGGATATAACAAGGACAGGGAAATCAGGTTAATTAGCTTATCACTCTAATAATCTACCTATGGCTCTGTGCACAGGCCTATCCCTATCAGTTACTGTCCCTGGGTACCCAAGCCCTAGTGGCTAGTCCAAACCGTGGCAGCTGGTAGGGGCCCTTTCACACAGAGAAAAGGAGAATTAAACAGTCAGCAGTACAGTAATTCCATTTGGATTTAATGTGGCAATTCAATAAGGGAGTGACCCTGAATTAGTACTCACGACCTCCAAATAAGATAGGGTCCTTCAATGTCAGCAGGGCTCACTTGAGGTACACAAACCTCTTCACATCCTTATAAAAGAAAGCACTATACCAGGCAGGCTGCATCTGTATCCCGATCGCAATTACTGCACAATACCGGGAGAACACACAGCAGATTCAGTTCCTGACAGACCCGAGTGCAATTTTCAGCAGTTCCTCCAGTCTTCTACAGGGTGAGCCTGGTTTCTCTTCAGAGATCCTTTGATTCTTTTCACAGGACGGATTCAGTCCTAACAAGCTGTTACACAAGCTGCAGACCGGAACTCTGGGCCTTACACACGTTTTTGACTAAAACTGCACACTGAAAAGCACAGGGCTCCTTCCTTCTTCACTGCCAAAGCTCAACTGAAACTCCAACCGACAAAACCGGGCACTTCCTTTGAGTTCCTCCCAGTTCTTGACTGGATTGGCTGTCACTCACAATAGACTGCTGCTGTTGGTCCAAAAGGCACTGAAGTCTAAACTACATCTCCCAGAGTCACTGCCCATACAATCCTCTTGTGGCTGGCTCAGATTATGAGTCAAGTTCTGATTCGTCCAAGGCACCATTTTAGAGCTAGCTTACCCCACACTGATTGGTCCAGTTCAGCAGTTCAAAACTAGAATGGGGAACTAGCAGACACAGTTCTGACTGCAAAAGAAGCAGTTAGACAAACTGTAATTTCATTATTACTCTAAATAATTTCTGGCAAACAGTTACATCTTTCAGATAGGTTCCCTTTGCACTCCTAGTGACTGCAAAAATGAAGTGAATTGGCAGCAGCTCGAGTGGTACTCAGAGAAGCACACAGTCCCCCCATATAAACTAATTATGTCTGCAAGCAGACAGCTCTTAAAGAGACAGTACCAGAGGCTCTAAAAACACTCACTGATAAATGGCTTAAATGCCAAACACCATTCAGGCTTGGAGCATTCAAGCAAGCTCCTGGAAGTCTTTTGGGAACCCCCATTTGCAGGGGGGTTACACCCTTCCTGGCCTGGGAAAGCTTGACGTCCGCGTCAAGCAAGTACCCCCATAAGTTTCAACTGCAACCATATACATTTGCATTAGGCTCGCACATGTAATCATCAGTCAATATATCATTTTACCAAGAACACATTTCTGAAACATTGCAGTACGTCACCCTTTACATAGTATTACACACACATTGTACCATAACTCAAGTTATTACCTCTTGTACATGAAACCTGAAGAGAGGGGACCCTTCCCTATCAGTTACCTTGGGGCTGGACAGGACAAGGGCACCATACTTAGAGGGCAACACAAGTAACTTGGAGTTAGCACTGACGCTCAGTTTGGGCAGTGAGCTCGGGGACACATACACTCCTTTATGGACAACATTGAGAGGCAAATCCACAGGCCTCCCAAGGGAATCATAACTGAGGTGCACCACAGGCTTTACAGCTCGACCAGTCTTTCTAGGGGGAACTGTTATAGTCTCTGCACTCTGAGCCTCATTTTCAGCATTGTCCTCACTTGTCAGGAGTCTCCATGGGGGTAGAGAGGCTAGAACTTGGGGCACTTTCAGCTCCAGGAGTTACAGTTTCTGAGTTCACAACATTTGGCTCGCATGGAAGCTTTCGGACACTGGCAGTGGACTGTCAGGGCACTCAAAATACTCTTCTTGTTGGTGTATCACCAGTCTGCCCCAATCTATCATTTTCCTCCCTGAAGCTCAAACAGTTCAACCATGCACAATGATTCCATTTCATCTGATCTGATGCTTTGCACTTCACTTTCTGGGAGCATTGGCTCCAGGGATGAAGCTGGGGGCTTAGACAGTCCAGAAGGCCCAGCTTCATCTCCAGTATTGACTAGGGGATTGCCCCGAAACAATTGACTCAGTTCGTAAGAAGGATAGTATTCAAAGTCACTCTCACTTTCTTCTGATATGGACTGACAGTCATGCTCAACTGGGACTTGTGCAGGGGAACACTTTAACTCTGCTTCTGTAAGTGCAGACTTCCTTGGTCTTTTCTTAGCAGCAGCTCTAGTCACTGGTCCAGAGGGGGCATCTTCTAGGGGCTCAGACTCAATTAAGATTTGTCCAATGGGCAGTAAATGATTTCTATGCATTGTTTTTACATCTTTTGAATTATTCTCAGGCCTTACTTTGTACACTGGCAGATCATCTAGTTTGCCCACTACAATGTGAGGGAGATGGTGCCATCTGTCAGCAATCTTGTGCTTGCCATGCAATCCCAGATTTCTTAGCAATACCCGATCTCCCTCCTGGAGTTCCTGTGCTTTCACCTTTTATCATACCTTTCTTTGTTGGCGAGATTTCTTTTGGCAGCCATGGTTTGAGCCAGTTGAGTACATGAGTTAGCTGGGCCTTTAACTTTTGCCCATACTGTAAATAGTTGTCAGCTTGAACCCCATCAGGAGAGACCCCAAAACACACATCTACTGGTAGTCGAGCTTCTCTTCCAAACATCAGGCGGTAGGGGAGAATCAGTGGCATCACTTTAAGTGCAGTTATAAGCATGTACCAGGGTGCTAATTTGTTGGCTCCATCTAGGCTTGTCCTTTGGGTGCAGTGGTGCCTAGCATATCTAGCAAAGTACGGTTGAAACGTTCAGGCTGTGGGTCCCCTGGGGGTGGTAGGAGTGGTTCTGGACTTTCGCACTCCCCACAGAAAAGCATCTCTTTGATCAGACGACTCTCAAAGTCTCTCCCTTGATCAGAATGGATTCTTTGTGAGCCCCATAGTGAACAAAAAGTTTTCTACAAGTACTTTGGCTACAGTGGATGCTTTCTGGTCTTTGGTGGGAAAGCTTGGGCATATCTGTGAAATGGTCAGTGACCACCAGCACATTACTGATATTTCTTTGATCTGACTCCAAACTTAGAAAATCAATACAGACCAGCTCCATGGGTGCACTGGTGGTGATGTTAACAAGGGGGCAGCCCTTTGGGGCAAAGCTTTCCTCTGTAGCTAGCGACTACAAGGTTGAATGTGTTGCTCCACATCAGCCCCATCTTAGGCCAATAGAATCTGGATCTCACCAAGTCAAGTGTTCTGTCTATACCAAGGTGCCCCATGTGGTTGTGCAAGGACCTCAGTACTGAGTCTCGAAGGCAGTGGGCAGCACTAGTTGTTGTTTGTCTACTTGTCCCCCTCTGTCTACTGTTTCTCTGTATAACAGTTTATTGATCAGTTTCAACTTAGGACCTTCTTTGTATAACAGTGCAGTTCTCAAATCAGTGGGCGTAATTTGGACACATCTTTTCCTGCATAGAGGGCTTCTAAAGCTGCTTTGATCATGGGATCGCGAGGATTGAGCCGCCGAATACTGTCATTGTCCAGCTGAGGCAGTGCACCAATGTCTATTGCAGAAAAGTGGCAATAAGCAGCAGGTATGCAATTCTCAGAGCTCCCAAGCAATCCACCATGCAGTCCACTGCGTCCGTGGACATTTGTTCCTCCCTGTCAAACTTCCGGCAGAGTGCCCGAATGTCAGGTTCTGCTAATCGGACCCAATCATTCTGGGGAACAGGCCTCCGGGAGAGAGCATCAGCATCTATGTGGTTCAGACCTGCTCGGTATTCGAGAGCATAGTCATATGTAGATAATGCAGAAAGCCACCTATGGCCAGTGGCATCCAACTTAGCTGAGGTCTGCACATAGGTCAAAGGATTATTGTCAGTTTTTACTAGTATTTTAGCCCCATACAAGTACTCATGGAATTGGTCAGCAATAGCCCACTTCAAAGCTAAGAACTCTAACTTATGTACAGGATAGTTCTTTTCGGATGGGGTCAGGCTTCTACTGGCAAAGGCCACTGGTCTCAGGCCATTCTCGTGCTCTTGGTACAACACAGCCCCAACCCTTGCAAGCTAGCATCAGTGTGCAGGGACGTAAGGTTTTCTTGGATCGGCATAGGCCAGCACTGGAGCATGGGTAAGTTGATATATGATCTCATGAAAAGCAGTCTCACAATCAGGAGTCCAGCGGGCCCCAAATACTTCACTCGGATGAAAATACACTCTTTCAGTCTTGAGGGGCTTGACTTTTGGTATTTTTGTGGGTTGGGGATACCCTTGAGTAAGGTTAAGTAAAGGCGGATCACTCTTGAATAGTCCTTGATGAAGCGATAATAACCACAGAATCCCAGGAATCTTTGCAGTTCTTTTTAGATTTTGGGCTGTGGCCAGGTAGTCAAGGCCTCAACTTTACTTGGTCGGTCTCTATTCCCTCGGTGGATACTATGTGTCCCATATACTTTACTGATGTTTGAAAGAATTGACACTTATCAATGGACAGTTTAAGGCCAAAGTCCTCCAGTCGGTCCAATACCAAATAATCTGCTCTCATGTTCCTCCAGTGAGCTGCCAAACACAATAACATCATCTAGGTATACCAGGCACTCTAGTAAGTTCATGTCCCCACTGCACGCTCCATCAATCGTTGAAAAGTGGCTGGGGCACCTGAAATCCCTTGAGGCATCCTCATGAATTCATAAAAGCGCGGACAGATAAAGGCCGTCTTCTCACGGTCCTCTGGGGCCATCGGGATCTGGTAGTACCCACTGCGGAGATCCAGCACAGAGAACCACTTGCTCCCGTTTAGGCAGTCCAAAGCATCCTGAATCGGAGGCATTGTGTACTGATCAGGGATAGTCCGCCGGTTTAAGGTGCGATAATCCACACACATCCTTACTGTTCCATTCTTTTCCTCACTACCACAATGGGGAAGCATAAGGGCTTCTGGATTCTTGTATTACACCAGCAGCTAACATCTCTTGCAGATGCCGTCTCACATCATCTATGTCAGCAGGTGCCAGGCGTCGAGACCTCTCACGAAATGGTCTTTCGTCATGCAGCCGGATATTGTGCTCAGCTCCTTGCACGCATCCTACATCCCATTCCTTTAAAGAAAACACCTGGTCTCTCTGGGCAGGCTTCTCACTGATCCTCACTTTCCATTCAGCTGGCAGCGGGGAGTCGCCGAAATCAAACAAGTCAGGTGTTACTCTGTCATTCTTCCTTGAACTCTTGCTGCTGGGTAGCACTGCAGTGTCTGCACAATGCACATTAGCCAGGATGCAACCTCTGTTTACTCGAATGTCTCTTTCAGACACATTATGAACTTGGACCATTACCCTTCTGGCATAAGCATGGGCTGTAGCGGGCAAAATACTAGGCTTGACCAGCAGTCCCTCTGGCAATTTTCCATCGCCTGGTGCATCCAACATTAATATTTTATTCTTAACATCCTTTCTGATACGGACCTCTCCCTGTAAGGTACACTGGGCATTTGGCGCCAGGATCAGAGACTCAGGATCCTTCTTCCATACAATTCCGACCGGTTCCTCTGGTTCTGTTTTTCAGCATCTCTGTGCCTCATAGGCCTTCTTAATTAAAGCCGGAACTCTTAAAGCTCTACTAGTCTTTGACCCCTGTTTTTCCTAACACAACTGTGCCAGCCTTCCGAACATATGAGCATTTGTTCCAATCAACAAAGGGACACCATCATACAGTCCAGTGGGGGACACACTAGGCTAGGGTCTCTACTTGTTCGACCACTCCAGCCACGGAGGTGGGAAAGACAGCCAAATTCGGATATACCGGAATAGGGGTAGAGCCTTCTCACTTAACCTCCATACATGCAGTCCTTCTAATGGTTGTAAGGTCGTCTGACAATACTTCTGATACCAATCCTGGAACATAATTGTCACTTGGGAGCCACTGTCTAATACAGCTCTTGTAGACACTCCATTCACCTTTACAGTGGTCTCCATGGAGGACCCACTATTCTGGACCAGTCTGGAGAGGCGGTAGTGGGGGCCTGGGCAACTGACCTTGCCACAAAAGGACGTGAATTAGCATTTTTGGTGCCCTCACTGGGATCATGTCGTGCACTTCTTAACCACTGATTTCTTCTCCGAAGCTCTCCTTGTAGCGTATATGCAACTTTGTCAGTGTCTTTTGGGGACTGGCATTCCCTTTTCATGTGCCCATCTTTCCCACAATTATAGCAAAACGTACTTTCTGGAGTTTGAGCTGGCCGAGGCGCCACACTGGGAGCCAGGGCAGGGGTATTACTAACTGGAAACCTTGGTGCCATCTCTGTCTGCGGCGTGATAAGCATTTGGAGACATCTCGTCACTTTCTCCACTTCCATGGTCAAGGAATCGAGTTCGGAGCTGTTATCAGCAGGAGATAACATGGGTGGGTACCCCCAACCCCATAGCAGATGCAGTCGGATATAGGTCAGGGCCCGTACTTGCAGGCGTGGCCTTCATAAAGGGACTGTTTTTGAATTCCGGATCTCTCTCAACAGTTAGCCCCATTGTGACATATCTTTTTCCTTGTCAGAGCACTCATTGACTGCCAACCTCTGCCCTAGAACTTCACTGATGGGTCACCCTCAGTCACTCGGGTCGTAGCCGCAGCTATTGGTGCAGGTCCCTCGAGTCGTCTTTTCTCAACTCCTCAATTTCTCTCATTAACTCATCATAGGAGGTGGGGATTCAGTCGATCTGCCAGGCGTAACTGGAAGCAACAGCAGTTCTGAGAAGGGGGCAGACTTAAGGATCCTGTCCAGCCTGGTTCGGTCCAGTTCAATCGCTGGCAAACTACCTTTTCTGAGGCATTCTTGCAACAATTTTCCAGCGAGATACATACACAGACAACAACTCCCTTGGTACTGTTGTGCATCTCTTACTCTCCACCATAGGTCCTCATCAGAATCTGGGCTCCCATACACATCTCAAGGCCTCAAGATAGGCCTGTGCAGTCGTTCAGGGTTACTGGCCCGTTAGCACGGATGGTAGCCAGGGCAGGGGCCTCGGGGCTCTCACTAACCCTCTTTTGCTTTTAGCCTTCCGAGCATTGCCATTCTAGCACTTGGGGGCAACATAGTCTATCCAGGCTCCCAGTCATCCTCCTTGAGAGTGGGAGGGTCCAGAGAAGATCCTCAACCTTCGGTAAGAGTCGTGACTAATGGCAGGTGCAGAAATAGGAGTCTGCATTGGTTCAGCCACCATTACGGGCACTGGAGCAGGAGAGGGTGTTGGGGAGGAACACCCCAGGTGGCAAGAATAGTTTCTTCAAGTCCTCCACAGTTTTCCCTCTCCCAGCAACCATTCAGCAAATTTCTCCTCAAAAGTTTCAGATAGTGGTGGGGCTGATTCCCCCCCGGGTCTTTACTGTCCTTAGTTATCACTCTCCAAGCAGTGAGGGCTCCCTCTGGGGTAATGGTCTGTGGCACTTTGGAGCTATCTATGGGATCCTTAAACTCTACTAGGGCCAGGAAAGTGTGGGTGAGCGGATTAGCATGCCGACCCACCACCACAGGGTTTTGTAAACCTTCCACCTTGGAAAGTACTCCCTGCACAGTGTCCGTATTGATACCCAGGGGATGTCCAGGATAAGCATAGCATTTTGGGGTCGATCTCCTCCCAGTACACCACTCCACCAGCCGTGCACAGCCACTTCTGTCGGGTACCCATTTTTTCTTAACAGTGGTTCATAAATATGGCCACTAGAGGACACACAATCCCAGCGGTGAGCCTCCAAGATGTAACCCCTAGATGGCGCTATCCCAGGGGCTACTACCCTGCCTGATTTGCCACTAACAGGTTGAGGGCCTGGATCCAATGGCCGGTGCCTCACCCAGAGGTCAGGGTTTGCAATAGTTAAACTAACTTGGTCACAGCCCTCTGGGACACTGCAACCCCTTTCTTCCCACTAGTGGCCCACACAATATATCAGAATTACCTTCACAGTATACACTTACCCCAGGTCTGGTTCGGCACTGGGACCTCCTGTGAAATGAGATACAGTGCAACAATCACAGTACAGTACTTTAACATAGGCGAATACCTCAGGCAGTATAACTTTGCTGAAACAAGCAGCTCTGATTTATTTGGGGGATATAACAAGGACAGGGAAATCAGGTTAATTAGCTTATCACTCTAATAATCTACCTATGGCTCTGTGCACAGGCCTATCCCTATCAGTTACTGTCCCTGGGTACCCAAGCCCTAGTGGCTAGTCCAAACCGTGGCAGCTGGTAGGGGCCCTTTCACACAGAGAAAAGGAGAATTAAACAGTCAGCAGTACAGTAATTCCATTTGGATTTAATGTGGCAATTCAATAGGGAGTGACCCTGAATTAGTACTCACGACCTCCAAATAAGATAGGGTCCTTCAATGTCAGCAGGGCTCACTTGAGGTACACAAACCTCTTCACACATCCTTATAAAAGAAAGCACTATACCAGGCAGGCTGCATCTGTATCCCGATCGCAATTACTGCACAATACCCGGGGAGAACACACAGCAGATTCAGTTCCTGACAGACCGAGTGCAATTTTCAGCAGTTCCTCCAGTCTTCTACAGGGTGAGCCTGGTTTCTACTCTTCAGAGATCCTTTGATTCTTTTCACAGGACGGATTCAGTCCTAACAAGCTGTTACACAAGCTGCAGACCGGAACTCTGGGCCTTACACACGTTTTTTGACTAAAACTGCACACTGAAAAAGCACAGGGCTCCTTCCTTCTTCACTGCCAAAGCTCAACTGAAACTCCAACCGACAAAACCGGGCACTTCCTTTGAGTTCCTCCCAGTTCTTGACTGGATTGGCTGTCACTCACAATAGACTGCTGCTGTTGGTCCAAAAAAGGCACTGAAGTCTAAACTACATCTCCCAGAGTCACTGCCCATACAATCCTCTTGTGGCTGGCTCAGATTATGAGTCCAAGTTCTGATTCGTCAAGGCACCATTTTAGAGCTAGCTTACCCCACACTGATTGGTCCAGTTCAGCAGTTCAAAACTAGAATGGGAACTAGCAGACACAGTTCTGACTGCAAAGAAAGCAGGTTAGACAAACTGTAATTTCATTATTACTCTAAATAATTTCTGGCAAACAGTTACATCTTTCAGATAGGTTCCCTTTGCACTCCTAGTGACTGCAAAATGAAGTGAATGGCAGCAGCTCGAGTGGTACTCAGAGAAGCACACAGTCCCCCCATATAAACTAATTATGTCTGCAAGCAGACAGCTCTTAAAGAGACAGTACCAGAGGCTCTAAAAACACTCACTGATAAATGGCTTAAATGCCAAACACCATTCAGGCTTGGAGCATTCAAGCAAGCTCCTGGAAGTCTTTTGGGAACCCCCATTTGCAGGGGGGTTACATATACAAAAAATACAAGTTAATAAACCTTACATAAAAACAAACAGAAGTCACAGGAAAATGAGCAAATGAGCTAGCATTAAAGAAGGGTGGTGGCAGAACAACGTGGGACAGAAAAAAAAAACCCACTCAGAACGACTGATATTGTCTGATATAGTTTTTCTGTGAGCTTGCCTTGGGATGTGGTATCCAGAAATGATGGGTGGAGGATCCCAAGCTCACATAAAAACTGTTAATAAGTGAACAGCCACTGGCCAACGCCTGTGTGAGTTACTTGCTCAGAGCGGCAGTAGCAGCAGCAACTCCATCGAGGTACAGAATAAGAGAGAATAACGACATCCATGCCACATACAGCAGTAGTGCACCTCACTCACTGAGGTGCTGCATGTGGGCATGTCATTATTCTGACTGTCTTTCACTGTACACTAGTAGAAATAATGAATCTATCTACCCCAGTCAGAAATCAGAATCACTATGTCAACTTTCATTCTTTCAACATAGGAGTCCTCCAGACTCCACTCCAGATTCTTACCAGGCTTGAAGACTTAAAATAATAATCTGCAGTTGCTGCCTGGCCCTGGTCCTCGCTAAGCCCGATGGCGATCTGTGGTGGCTCAGTGGCTCCATCCACTCCTTTTGCTTGCTGGTGGCACTGCAGTCAGATGTCCGTCTGAACCGGAAGGGATGCCTGCCAGGCCGCCACAGTGTTTTTTTTTTCAGATTGTAGTGCTTTGATGTCCCAATTCCCTCCCGAATCTCCACCCAGGCAAACAGGCCAGAGCCAGCCCAGCCCAGCACACCCTTTCAAGTTCAAACTGCGAGGCTGTACAGAGGAGTAGGGTAAGGGTGTCACAAACCCACTCTGCAGGTCAGCCCTCTACTCCCAAAATGCCAACCTCCGAGCGCAGTCTTGTGAGCAGTTAACAGAAACAGGGTAACCCTGCTGTCTGTTTTGTGGGTTCGAATCAACCTTTGGTCTCAAGTCTTGGAGGGATTCAAACTGTGAACCTCTTGTTAGCGTACCCAATGTACAGGCTCAGATAATTCTGCTCTTCGGGGGGGGGGCCAGATATCTTTTGCCAACTGACACCTAATCAGGCATACAGAATTAACCCTTAAAACTCTATTGAAGACCTCAGAATAAATTCTTACCCTTTCCCAGTTTGGTAAAACCAGTAAGCTTTGTGCAGTGTCAGCTTTAACCATGTATGCTTCCCTTGTCAAGAAAAAGACATTCAAAGGCATACCAAGTAGTCTCTAAAAATAGAGATTTTACTTAATATAGATAAAAATATGTAAAACATAAAATACAGAACCATGTATCACAAAAATCTTTTAAAAGAATAAGGTTTTAAAAGTGCAATTCCTACTACAATACTTAGATTTGTCTCTCTACTGTATACCCGGTAAAAGTGCTGAAAGATGTTTTCTTAGAGTCTCAACAAGAATGTGTCTAAAGGAACACAGAATACTGTTTAAAAACTGTCTTTGCCAACCTCTTTGCGTGAGGTCACCTAACTCCACCCCTGTTTATTAAAAACCATACACCCAGGATGTCTTATTTTTCAGAAGGTCAGTTAATAAGGGTGACCTCAGCAAAAAAAACTCCTTTCCCCATGTGACTTCCCAATCAAGTTTGTAAATTTCCAAGATTTTCTTTCATCTCCAAGCAGCATTCTCTCTCACACAGACATCAAGGAACATTTACAACTTCGCACCAAAGTGACATAACCTGCACTCTTCCCCTAAACGCCATAAAAGTTTATGATTTCCCTCTTAGCAGCTACAGCTATAATTAAGCTAGATAAACAGGATATCCTTGATTTATGTCCCTTCTAGCCTTTAATTATCTCTTGGCTTTCATCTTTTAGCTAAGACCTGGGGGGGAGGGTGAGGTCATTCCAAGAGCACCAGATTTCTCATGACAGACAATCACACTATATTTTTTTTATATTACAAAAATCTTACAGCTATCAGAACCAACTGTCCAAGTGTCACAATCCTCCCCATCTAGACTGAATTTGGGGGCTGTATCCCCTGCATGGGATGAGCTTCCCAAATCAGTTCACTCTTCATGGACACGAGACAAGCCATCTGAGTTTTGGTTTCTGGCTCCAGCCCTGTTTACGATTGTCAGGTCATACCCTTGCAAAGCAAGACTCCATCTTAGCAATCTATCATTGTTTTTTTTTCCCATCTGCAGCAGCCAAACCAGGGGGTTGTGGTCAGTCTGCACCACAAAATGCTGCCCATACAAGTATGGCTCTAATTTCTTTAGGGCCCACACTATGGCAAGACACTCCTTTTCCACAGTGGAGTATGCCTGCTCCCTGGGAAGTAACTTCCTACTCAGGTACACTGCTGGGTGATCTCTCCCTTGGCTGGATGTCTGACTCAGTACTGCCCCAATACCCACGTCTGAGGCGTCAGTCTGAACTATAAATGGTTTGCTATAGTCAGGACTTGTCAAAACAGAAGCACTGCACAGTGTCTCCTTTAGTTTGGAACAGGCTTCCTCACAGGCTGGGCCCCAGGAAATTTTCTTTGGCATCCTTTTCTTTGTCAGGTCAGATAGGGGAGCAGCCAGGTCACTGTAATTGGGTACAAATGTCCAGTAGTACCCTGCTGTCCCTAGAAAACTCCTGACCTGCTTCTGTGTTTCTGATCTGGGCCATGCCTGGATTACCTCTATTTTTATTTGATTAGGATGGAACTGTCCCCAGCCTACCTCATGCCCGAGGTATGCCACTTTTCCCATGGCCACCTGGCACTTCTCGGCTTTGACAGTGAGCCCGGCCCTCTGTATCCTGCCCAGCACTTCCCTAAGGTGGGACAGGTGTTCCTCCCAGCTGGCACTAAAGATAGCAGTGTCATCCAGGTACGCCATGGCGTACTCCTCAGCACCATTTAACACCTGGTTCACCAACCTTTTGAAAGTGGCCGGGGCGTTCTTCATTCTGAAAGACATTACTTTAAATTCAGATAAGCCTGTCAAAGTGATGAAGGCCAACCTCTCCCTAGCTCTGTCCGTCAACTCTACCTGCCAGTACCCCTTGGTCAGGTCAGTGGTCATAAGATAGGTCGTCCCTCCCAACTTGTCCAGGAGTTCGTCCATCCGGAGTATCGGGTGGGTGTCTGACTTTATGACTGCATTCAGTCCATGATAGTCCACACAGAAATGAGTAGAGCCATCTGACTTAGACACAAGGACTACAGGTGAGGCCCAGCGGCTGTGGGATCTCTGGATTGCCCCTAAATCCAGCATCTCCTCCACTTCCCTTCTAATGTCCTTTTGGACAGCCTCTGACACCCGATATGCTGTTCGACGCATGGGTGTCTGTGTCCCTGTCTCCACATCGTGGTGTCGCTAAGGAGGTTAGACCAGGCTTGCCAAACAATGGGGCAAAGTCTGCTAAAACTTCCTTACTTTCTGGATCCGTCTGGGGTCAGCTGGGGAGACAATTTAACTGCCTTCACAGAGGACTCCCGCTCACTTTCCTCCAGCAAGTCCAGAAGAGGGTCTCCCTCATCCGTCCCCTTCACAGGACTACACACTGCAAACACCATGTCAGCCCTATTTGCATATAGCTTCATCATGCTGGCATGGTACATCCTTTCTGTCTGTCTTCTGTCAGGTAACTCTGTAATGTAGTTCACGTCATTTACCTTCCTAACCACTTTGTACAGTCCTGCCCACTCAGCCTGCAGCTTGTCTTTCCGGACCGGAATAAAGGACCATGACTTCCTGACCCACCATGTACGAGCGAACTCTGGCTCTGCGGTCATACCACACTTTTTGTTTCTGTTGGGCAGCTGCTAGGTTGCTCTGGGCTGTCCCCATAAGCTCCTTCAGCCTTTCCCTAAACCTAAGGACATAATCCACTGTGGGAGTTCCCTGGGTGGTATGCTTGCCTTCCCAGTCCTCCCGGATCACGTCTAGGGGCCTGCGTACCTGGCGTCCATATAAGAGTTTGAAGGAGGAAAAACCTGTTGACTCTTGGGGCACTTCCCTGTATGCAAACAACAGGTGGGGAAGGTATTTCTCCCAGTGCCTCCCATGCTGTTCAGCAAACGCCCGGAGCATTGACTTCAGGGTACCATTGAATCTTTCCACAAGCCCATTGGTTTGTGGGTGATACGGTGTTGTGCATCTCTGCACCACCCCACACTTCTCCCATAAACATTTCTTCAGGTCCAACATGAAGGCACCCCCTCAATCGTTGATAACCTCCTGCAGAAACCCAACACGGGAGAAAATCCCAAGTAAGACATCTGCCACTTTGTCCTCAGTGAGGATAGGGCGACTGCCTCTGGGTACCGGGTGGCATAATCCACCACAGTCAGGATGAATCTCTTCCCTTAGGAGCTGGGGGTATTTAAAGGCCCCACAATATCCATTCCCACCCTCTGGAATGGCTCCTCCACTATGGGCAATGGAATTGGGGCAGTTTGGGTTTTCTTGCCCGTCTTCCCTATTTCTTGGCACTGGTGACAAGACCTGCAATACTCCTTCATCTGCTGGGTGAAGTTAGGCCAGTGGAAATTCTGGGCCAACTGCTGCTTAGTGCGTGCGATTCCCAGATGACCAGACAAGGGAATATCATGTGCAGTCTTGAGCAACTGCGCACGCTACCCCTGAGGAACGACAAGCTGCCTGCCTAGCATCCCTCCCTCTGTTTGCACAGCCTGAGTATACATCAGTCCATTTTCCCAATAAACCTTGTGTCTGCCGTCACCTCCCTGTTCCCCATCAGAGTCTGCCCAAGCCCTCAGCTTCTCTAGACTAGGGTCACTTCTCTGAGCAGCTGCAAACCCCTCACATTCCACAGGCATGAGACAGGTCTCCTTCCGTTGCTAAACTAGCGTCCCTAGCACTAGCGTCAGGGCACTCAGGATCACTGTCAATCCCAACTCTCTGACAATGGGTCACCCCTCCCTCTTAGGAGTAACCCTCCATAGCTGTGTGGTTGAATGCTACTGGGGAAATTTCTACCCCCTTTTCATTAGTCTCCCCATCTGGAGACACAGGCTGGGGAACCAGCCTCTCAGTGGTTTCCACAATGGTTTCTGTGAGGTTCAGGGAACTACAATTTTCCCTTGCTGCTTGGCTACGGGTAACTGCACATACCATCCTCTGTTTGAGATTGTTGCCCAGGATCACATCCACTGCTAAGGTTTTGGTTACAGCCACCTGTTGCACAGTTCCCCCAGTATCACCCAGTCCAGGAGAACACTGGCCAGTGGCAATGTTTTCGCCTCACCAGTAAAGTCCTATATAGTGATGTATTTATTGGGTATAAGCTGACCAGGCTTGCTAGATCCCCTTTTACCAATGTCAGGGATGCCCCGGTGGCCCTTAACCCTTGCGTCTGTACACCATTTACCATGAGTGGGTGCATGTGTTCCCTCATGTTCACTGGCATGCTTCCAGGGACACACAAACAACCGACTTCCTTCCTGGCCCCCTGTTGTGTATTGCTCGCCTTTTTGGGGCACTGTCTGACAGTATGCCCAGTTTCTTTACACAACCAACATTCATTTCTTCTCTCAGAGAAATCTTTTCTCTGAAACCTGGGGCTAACTGGTATTAGTGGAGGCAGTGAGGGTTTTAGCTGCCCTGAAGGCGCGCTTTTCTCTTTCTGCTGCCACGCCGACCCATGCTAGCTCTCAGAGCAGGTCTGCTCTTGGCATAGCGGTCTGAGAGTTCAGCA
Source organism: Neoceratodus forsteri (assembly GCA_016271365.2). Taxonomy (NCBI): domain Eukaryota; kingdom Metazoa; phylum Chordata; order Ceratodontiformes; family Ceratodontidae; genus Neoceratodus; species Neoceratodus forsteri. The sequence continues at coordinate 186,121,048 of CM028134.1, forward strand.
GCCTCTTGCACTGTTTTGGGATCTTGGTCCTCCAGCCAGGTTTTCAGCTCTGCTGGGCATGCCCAGAAAAACTGTTCTAACAGAATCACATTTTCAATTTTATCAACAGAGTTTGCTTCAATTCCTTCCCACCAATGTTTTAAAAATTGACATTGTTTCATGGCTAGCTCCTCATAGCTCATGTTGGGGCTTCTCCTAAGCTTACGGAATTTAGCTCTGTATGATTCAGCAGTTAATTCAAATGTTTTTAATAGTGCAGCTTTAAGTTTGCTGTGATCATCACTGTCCTCATTGTCCATTTGACCCAATGCATCCTGAGCTTTCCCGGTAAGTAGCGGGGATAGCTGGAAGCTCCAGGACTCCCTAGGAATTTTAGCCTGAATACAAACTTTTTCAAAAGAATTTAAAAAGGCAACCATATCCTACCCCTCTTTAAATACGGCTATCAGTTTGGAATTCAGTTTGTAACCCAGTCCCGTAGTCCCAGTTAAACCCAAGCCACTTACCTGCTCTGGTACTGCTGGTTGGAGTCGTAGCTTCTCCAGTTCGTGTTGCCTCTGGCACTCCTGCTCCTCACGGTCCGCCTCTCAATGTCTCGCTCTCTCTTCTCCTCTGCAGCTCGCTGGCACTCGTGCTCCTCGCGGTCTGCCTCCTGCTGTTCTTGCTCTGCCTCTCGTCTATCTTGTTCTCTCTTCTCCTGGAACTCCAGCTCCATTCGATGCAACTCAGTCTGCAGCCTGAGTACTTCTGGATCGAGGATACTGGTGACCTTTTCCTGCTGGTGTGGCCCTTTGCTGACAGTGGCCCTGCTGCCCTCCCCATAGGATCTGGGCAGCGCATTGGCCGCTAGCCCTGCCACATTCGAGGTTTGGTCCTTTTCAGTCACTGTCTGTGACTCACTGCTCTGGGTATCTGCTACCATCAGGGCATCTTCGAGGTTCTGTTTGCTGGTTTTCATCTTGAACGGGACTCCTCTGTCCCCGCACAACTGCTTTAAGTAGTCTACAGTGTGCCTGCTGTAGTTGGAAGCCATCTTCTTCCCTATCTACAGCTACTCTGATTTGTACTTTAGAAAAAAAAATTAAATGGGTAGGAACTTGACTGTATGCCAAGTGATATAGTTCTGTCTCCTTTTTAAAAAAATAAATCACTACCTTTTTCTTTCTTTGCAAGTGAGCTGACGGTCTCAAGCTGACACACTGAACAATAAAAGCTTGTAATACCAAAATTATCACACTGCTGCCAAGCAATCTGTCACAAACCCACTCAGCAGGTCAGCCCTCTACTCCCAAAGTGCCAACCTCCAAGCGCAGTCTTGTGAACAGTTAACAGAAACAGGGTAACCCTCCTGTCTGTTTTTTTGGGTTCGAATCAACCTTTGGTCTCAAGTCTTGGAGGGATTCAAACTGTAAACCTCTTGTTAGTGTACCCAGTGTACAGGCTCAGATAATTCTGCTCTTCTGGGGGGCCAGATATCTTTTGCCTACGGGCACATAACCAAGCATACAGAATGAACCCTTAAAACTCTATTGAAGACCTCAGAATAAATTCTTACCTTTTCTCAGTTTGGTAAAACCAGTAAGCTTTGTGCAGTGTCAGCTTTAACCATGTATGCTTCCCTTGTCAAGAAAAAGAAATTCAAAGGCACACCAAGTAGTCTCTAAAAAGAGAGATTTTACTTAATGTAGATAAAAATATGTAAAACATAAAATACAGAACCATATATCACAAGAACCATACAATCTTTTAAAAGAATAAGGTTTTAAAAGTGCAATTCCTACTACAGTACTTAGATTTGTCTCTCTGTCTACTGTATACCTGTTAAAAGTGCTGAAAGATGTTTTCTTTCTCAGTCTCTCAACAAGAATGTGTCTAAAGGAACACAGAATACTGTTTAAAAACTGTCTTTGCCAACCTCTTTGCATGAGATCACCTAGCTCCTCCCCTGTTTATTAAAAACCATACACCCAGGATGTCTTATTTTTCAGAAGGTCAGTTAATTAAGGTGACCTCAGCAAAAAAAAACTCCTTTCCCCATGTTACTTCCCAATCAAGTCTGTAAATTTCCAAGATGTTCTTTCATCTCTAAGCAGCATCCTTTCTCACACAGGCATCAAGGAACATTTACAACTTCACACCAGAGTGACATAACCTGCACTCTTCCCCTAAACGCAAAAAAAATATTATGATTTTCCTCTTAGCAGCTACAGCTATAATTAAGCTAGATAAACTGCTGAAACTGCTGCTCTGCTGAACACAAGCTCTTATCCCACCTGGGAAACCTGGTCAAGTCCTGTACTGAAGAAGTCATTATCATAGGGGACCTGAATTTCAACTGGCTCACCCAGGCAGCTACACCTTTGGTATCATTCTGTGACACCTATGGGCTCACACAGTTAATTAATGAACCAGCAAGATTAAATGCAAGGAATAGTAGTAACAGTACTCTACTTGACATCATGCTAGTGAGTAAACCACATCTATTCACACATGCTGGAGTGCTCCCATGCGACATAAGTGATCACTGCCCCATCGCAGGGGTAAGATCCAACAGCATTAAAACATATCCTGCAAAATTCCTCATGATGAGATCCAAGAAAAACACCAATATTGAAGGATATCTGCATGATCTAGCCTACTCTCCACACTGGCAAAAGTTCTATCTTGCACATTCTGTAGAAAAAGCTCAGCAGGTGCTAAATAGCATTATAATAAATGCCCTTAACACCCATGCCCCAATCTCTAGTATCCGAATAAAAACAAATCCTGTCACTGGTTTTCAGCTGACCTCAAAGCTGCACTGCTGGAGAGATAAACTTTGGAAAAGCAAGAAAAACTAAAAATATCATGGACTGGATGATCTTTAGGAAAGCCAGGAATAAATGCACTAGGAAAGTTAGGGATGCAAAGGCTGCCTACTACCTGGCCGAGCTCGACTCCTCCTACCATAATACTGCTAGATTTTGGGGCACCATCAAGGGTATGATGGGCCAGGATGTTAACAACCCCCTTCCAACCCAATTACACAGTAACTATGGCCCCATTATTGGCACAATGGAAATCCTGGATGCATTCAACAACCACTTCACAACAGCTGGCCTTGCCTTTGACTCCTCCCCAGCTAACCTATTAAGGGATCAATTAAGCTCCCACTATACTCGTGATCAAAGAGTTGACTCCTCCTTTAGCTTCAAACCTATACTGTTGAAACTGTCGGGGAGTTGATACCCATCTCCAGCCAGGGATGATGGTCAGATGTCTCCCAGGTACATCAGCATGGAGAGACACTGACCGCATTGCTAAAATTGTTCACAAAGCAGGAGAAAACATTGATGTCCTAGTACACATAGGGACTAATGATCTCGCCAGCCGGTCAGTTGTGGAGACCAAGGAACACCTGACTAAGCTGGGTGACAAACTATCATCTATTTCCGTTCGGCATCTCCTTCTCTGAGATCCTGCCAGTCTGGGAGAAGGGAGCAGATGGACGGAAGGTCAGAGAAGGGGAGATAGGGGAGCTAAACACGTGGCTCAAAGACTGGTGCCAGGAAAAAGGACACAGATTTGTAGGGAATGGCAACAGTTCTGGGAGCAAAGTTCTTAAATTTGATGGACTGCATCTGACTAAAGAGGGAGTCAGTGCATTGGGGCAGAAGTTTGACGCCTTTGCAGAATATTTAAACTAGCAATGGGGAGAGGGGTGCAGCACCCCATAGTCAATGGGAAGAACACCTCCCCTCAGCTAGTGGTCAAACAGGAATTCAGCATGTTTGTCATTCATTTGCATCACCAGGTAAGAAAAAGGTTTGTCTCCCCACGATGCACAGGGTAATGCCAAACTTCACCCAACAACTAACACACCAAAATCTGGCCAATGGAAAATCATGTACAAATGCTCACAGCCTGGGAAATAAGATCCCAGACCTGCAGGCAATAATGTCAGAGGCTAAACTGGACATAGTAGCAATTAGTGAGACGTGGTTTACCAGTAACCACACTTGGGAGACTTCAGTACCTGGCTATGTATTGTTCAGAAGAGACCGAGGTGCAAGTGGGGAGGAGGGCCTGTATGTTAATGAAAATATCAAAGCTACAGAAATTCAGAATACACATAAGGAGCCAGAAGAACTGTGGGTCACCCTGAAACAGGAAATGGGACAGCCATAAGAACTGGGGTTGCTACAGGCCCCAGACCAGAGGGAGGACATAGACACATTACTGTTAGAAGATATACAAAACATGACAGCTAAAGGGAGGTTTTGATAATGGGAGACTTCAACATGCCAGATACAGATTGGTCAATACCAGCAGGAACATCTGCCAGAACTAGACTCATAGTGGATTCTCTGCAGGGGAGGCCTCAAACAACTGGTACAGCAACCCACAAGAGACAGGGCTATCCTAGATCTAGTACTGACTAACAAAGAAGGGATCACAGATCTCCAGGTAGAAGGTCACCTGGGGCCAGTGACCATCACATGGTATGGTTCAATTTGGCTACTACATCTAAATCATCCCATCCAAGGCAAAATGTGGGACTTCAGAGGAACTGACTTTGATAAGATGGCCAACAGAGTTAAGCTAGCCCTGGCAAAAAGAAACACAGGTGAGGAGGTACAGGCAAAGTGGGCAAGCATTAAGGATACAATACTTGAAGCAACATCCCATTGTGTTAGACAGAAAAGGAAGTGCAAAAGAAGAAGGAAACCACTTTGGTTCTCAAATACAGTAGCAGAAAAGGTCAGAGCCAAAAGGCTGGCCTTCAGGAAATATAAGGGAACACAGCGGGATGAAGATAGGGAGGCATACCAAACTGCCCTAAGGGAAGCAGGTAAGGCAGTAAGGCAGGCAAAGTCCCAAACTGAGGAAACACTAGCACGAACAGTAAAAGAAGGTGACAAGACTTTCTATAGATACATTAGTGAAAGGAGAAAGTCCAGAGGGGGTATTGCTAAGCTTAATGGAGAAAAGAGAGCATGTGAGGAGGAGGACCCTGTAAAGGCATCTATCCTAAATAGATACTTTTGCTCAGTATTTACTGAAGAGAAGGTAGGGCAGGGCCCACAGCTCAGCATCATGGACACAGGGGGAGGGAGGTGAGCACTACTCCCTTCACAAAAGAAAGGGTCCTACAAGAGCTTGCTAAGCTCAGGGTGGATAAGGCAATGGGACCTGATGGCATACATCCCAGGGTACTTAAGGAGCTAAAGGAGGAACTAGCAGAGCCATTAGCAGAATTGTTTAGTGAGTCTCTGCACGGGAGAGTCCCAGAAGACTGAGAAGGGCTTATGTGATCCCGCCCACAAGAGTGGTAGCAGGGAGGAGGCGGAACTACAGACCAGTCAGTCTTACCTCAGTAGTGGGCAAGATTATGGAGGCACTCTTAAGGAAAGGATAGTGCAACACCTGGAATCCATAGGGGCACAGGATCCAAGACAGCATGGGTTTACAAAGGAAGGTCCTGTCAAACTAATCTCATAGATTTCTTTGACTGGGTAACCAGAGTGGTGGACCAAGGGGAGTTGGATGTCGCCACCTTGACTTCAGCAAAGCTTTTGACACTGTTCCACATAGAAGATTGATAAATAAGCTAGGTAGGCTCGTGGGGTCAAGTTGGTCAACTGGGTGGCAAACTGGTTGACTGGCAGAAAACAGAGAGTGGTAAATGGTATACAGTCAGAAGAGATGCAAGTCACAAGTGGGTACCTCAGGGATCAGTCCTGGGGCCAGTCCTATTCAACATCTTCATTAGTGACCTCGAGATGGACTAGAGGTAAGGTTTGTCTGTTTGCAGATGACACCAAGATCTGCAACAGAGTAGATGATCCAGATGGGTGGGCAGAATGAGAGAAGAGATCTGGATAAACTAGCAAAATGGTCAGAAGAGTGGCAACTGGATTTAATGCAAAGAAGTGCAAAATCATGCACATAGGGAAGAGAAACCCTGAAGCCACTTATAGGCTGGGAGGAGTTGCTAGCAGTCACAAAGGAAGAAAGAGACTTGGGCATCATCATCACTGATGACCTAAAATCATCCAAGCAGACCTCTAAAGCAGTAGGTAAGGCTAGGGGTGTTAGGGTGTATTAGTAGGGTATCACAAGTCGTAAGAGGGAGGTAATAATTCCTCTGTACAAGACATTGGTTAGGCCTCCATCTGGAGTACTGCGGTAGTATTGGAGGCCACACCTTCACAAGGACATTAACCAAATTGAGGCAGTCCAGAGAAGGGCAACCAAAATGGTGCAGGGACTGCATCAGAAGACATATGAGGACAGATTAACGGAGCTCAATATGTATACCCTTGAGCAAAGGAGGGAGAGAGGTGATACGATCGAGACATTTAAACACCTTAAGGGCATAAACAAGGTGAAAGAGTCTAACATGTTTAAATATAAGAAAAATAGCAGGACAAGAGGACATAGCATGAGATTAGAGGGAGGCCGATTAAGGGGGAATGAGAGGAAATTCTTTTTCACAGAAAGGGTGGTAGATGCATGGAATAGCTTACCACAAGAAGTGGTGGCTATGAATACAGTGCAGGGCTTCAAACAGGCATGGGATAGGCATAAGGGAGCAATACAAATGACTATGAATAGATAGGTCACTGACAGAGCAAAGGCCGATGGCACATTTATAAGGTAGAAAAAGAAATGGGCAGACTGGATGGGCCTTGCGGTCCTTATCTGCCGTCAACTTCTATGTTTCTATGAAACAACTTGAGGATCTATTATGGCATCTGGATACCAAAAAAAGTGCAGGAGCACATCTTCTGGACCCATTATTTCTAAAGATTGCGTGTCATGTGCTTGCAGTCCCCCTAACTCACCTCTTTAACCTTTCCCTAAACTCTGTCTCTATTCCCACACTGTGGAAGACAGCCCAAGTGGTCCCCCTTCTAAAATCAGGGGACCCTATGGATCTTAATAACTACAGGCCCATTTCCATCCTACCTGTGTTATCCAAGATGCTGGAGAAATTAGTGAGTATTCAGTTAAGGGAATATCTGGACAATGCTAATCTATTAAATCCAGCTCAATCTGGATTCAGGGAAACATAGCACTATCACTGCATTAGCTAAGGTCACCAATGATTGGCAAACCGAATTGGATAAAAAGAACAATGTCTGTGCAGTATTCCTGGACCTGAGCAAAGCATCTCGACACTGTGGACCATGAACTGCTACTCTCATCCCTACACTCCATTGGCCTAGATCCATCCTCCTTAAGTGGTTCAGATGCTACCTCCGGTAGATCACAGCAGGTAAAAGCTGAAGGTGACCTATCTCATTAAGACCACTGTCAAGAGGAGTCCCCCAAAGCTCTATTCTGGGTCCTATCCTTTTTGCCATTTATATAAATAAAATTGATTCAACCCTTACCAAGTCCTCAGTACATGTCTGCTGATGACACTGTACTGTATGTTAGCAACCCTTCGCCTAAAGTTGCTCATGAAATCCTACAAGCAGAATTCTCCCTGTTACAACATCAGCTTCTCGAGAAAAAGCTTCTGCTAAATGCAAAGAAAACCAAAGCAATGATGTTCACAACCCAAAACTCCACCGACACATCATCTTCAATCAGTCTCCTCCAGCTATGCACTATACTTGAGAAATCTGGAGTATGTTGAAAATTTCAAATACCTAGGTGTGTGGATTGACAACAGACTTGACTTTACTCAGCATCTAGAACAACTGCTGAAAAAGCTTCGCCTAAGGCTTGGCCTCCTCTACAGATTAAAACCCTTCCTTAATAGAGATTCAAAGATGAGATTAGTCCAGGCCATCTTTCTTTCATTCATTGACTATGCAGACTTCCTCTGTAGTCACTGCTCCACTCCCTACCTTCAAAAGTTAGATACCTTATATCATAGAGCAATAAGGTTCATTACAGACCTGCCATATAATACTCACCATTGTTCTCTCTATGACGCAACTGGATGGGTTTCCCTTCATATCAGGAGGAGCAGAAATGCAGCTCTATGGATCTACAGAGCTTTATCAAAAAAACTCCCAAGCTATATCCTGGACTGCTTCAACCTGACCACTCCTAGCTCCTATGCCCTAAGAAGCAACAATATCATCCTGCTCAAATTGCCCAAAGTCAACACCAAAATAGGAGGGCAGCAATCAACTATTCTCTAGCCATAGCATGGAACACCCTACAAAATCCCTTTAAACTGTCCATTATCATTCCATTTACATCCTTCAAGCAGCTCTGTACAGCCTTCTTCACAGAGAAATGCAGATGCTATCGCTAGAGATAGAATAGTCATCCCACAAAACCATATTCCAATCACATATGGCATATTCCTTCCAGTCAGACACCGCCAGTATATGGCACCCAATATTCCCTTCAGCATCCTTGTACTCATTATGTGAGTGACTGTCATGATTCTCATTGAGATATATATGTACTGTACATATTGTAGATGTTAGTTTAACTTTCTCTTAGCCAAGTTTTAACATGTGAATTCTCTGTATATTATTGTGTTATAAATAACATTTTCCTTTCTTCTGTATGTATAACTGTCTCATAAGTATGTGATGTAATTGCTGTGCATCAGCTCGAACCTTGACCTTATCAGGTCCATCTTGTAAATGAGCTTTGCTCAATGATGATCGCCTGAATAAATAAAGATTTGATTGATTGATTGATCGATTGAAACAGGATATCCTTGATTTATGTCCTTCTAGCCTTTAATAATCTCTTGGCTTTCATCTTTAGGTGAGACCGGGGCGGGTCATTCCAAGAGCACCAGATTTTCATGACAGACAATCACGCTATATTTTTTTTTATATTACAAAAATCATACAGCTATCACAACCAGCTGTCCAAGTGTCACAAAGGGTATCACACTACTATCCCACTTGCTCAGCCTCTGTCTTTCTGAATGAGCAAGCTCACTGTCTTGCTCAGTCACTAGTCAGAGCCAAATATTACAGAGAGGCGATGAACCCTTCAGCCGATGGTCATAACTCGAGGTGAGTTGCTCCTTCCTTTCCTGGGTGGCTGCTCACTCAAGTGCTTAGACTTTCCAAATCCTGGCGCAGACCACACACTCTCTTACAGTCTCACAACTGAGATGCTGTCCTGACCGAGATGGCACTGGAAAAGTCACCGGTTTGCCACGCGGTACGGTTGTTGTCTACTCAACTCTGGGCTGTGTCACTTTCCGATTGGATGTTAATGTGATATTTCTTCACGGTGATTGGCTGCACAAAAGACAACAGAAACCTGCGGGGAAAAAGGAGAAGTGATTGGTAGAGTTTATGCTGATTGTCAGCATGGACTACCAGTCACTGTCTTTTCTTCTTACAGACCACAGCCAGCAACGCAAGCATGCATTTTTTGAAAGTCACTCCTTGAGACCAATTGGATTGCCCCCCACAACCAAAGACTTAAAAAACAAACGAAAAAAAAAACCACTGATTTGTTTTTGGCCCTTTCATAGATTAAAACAAAATACATGACTTTCTTTCTAGATTGGACACAAATATTGGGAGGGTGCACATGCTCCCTCAGGCTCTATGGGCATGACGCCACTGAGAAAGAGTATATTATAATTTAGAAGGAAGCCTAACACAATTTGAAAAAAATAAGGAATCCTTCTATTAAAAAAATACACATAAGTTAAATTACTATTAACTGTATCCACAAGGCAAAATACAGATTTAATAGATTAGATGAAAATATTAGATTGAAATGGTGATGGACACTGTCGTCAAGGCACAGGTCAAGAAGCATAGGAAACCCAGGAGCAGTTATAAAATTTGCAAGTAATGTTTTATTATTGTCAATAACAATAAAATTGTTCAGGATAGCTATTTACAAAGACAGTACAAAGAAAACAGACCTTCATCTGAGGATATCTCTAATTCTAAATTTCAGTCTCAGTCTCTAACAAAAAATTGCTTTCTTTATACATAATGGCCGCGATATTCAAAGGGGTTGCGCATGGTGCAACAGTGTTGCACCATGCACAACCCACTGATGCTCCTGCCGCACGATATTCAAAAGGGATGTTGGCTGCTGATCCTAGTGTGCCAAGCGCACTAGTATGGGATGCAGTGCAAGTGCGGGGGCGTGTTTACATATTTCTTCGCACATCCCAGTATTCAGCCTGGGATGCAGCGATATGCTGGTGCAACCCCTACTTGCGCCACACACTGGTGCTCAAAGTTGAGCCAAAAAGAAATAGAAGTAAGGGCTGGCCACCCACAGGTGAGCTGCCATATTGCAGGGTGCAACACGGCAGCTCCCAGCTGTGGGTGGCTACCCAAGCTCCAGGGCTCGGGTCTGTCAGCGTCGCACCCAATCGAGGGTATCGTAATAGAAATAATATCCCTGGTGGTCCAGTGGACTGCTTCCAACCCGATCGCGCGCATAGGTATACAGTGATACACATTCAGTATCCCTGGTGGTCCAGTGGACCACTTCAGCCCGATCGCGAGCAATGGTATACAAAATGACACTTTAAATATCCCTGGTGGTCCAGCAGCAACCCTCCCCACCCGCCCACTGAACTCCGCCACCCCGATCCTCCTCCCTGGTCAGCGGCAGCCTCACCCGCAAGCCGCCTGGCTGCCTGTCGATTGACTCGCGCATAGTATGGTTGCACCCATTGGTCCACAGTGTGGTTATCGGTGTAGATATCAGACAGGTATTACACAGTCCAGATATGTGAATGGCTCCATTTACATATTGGGACTGTGTAGCACGGTAGATCTGCACGCCCATTGACCCATGCTGAGGACCAATGGGCGATAACTGTACTGTACGCAGTCAGTCAGCGGGCGGCTGGGCTGCTTGGTGGTAGGGGAGCTGCCCGCCGCTGACTGGGGAGGGACTGGGTGGCGGGCCCAGTGGGCGGGTGAGGGGATTACCACTGTAAGGCCAGGGATATTTTAAGGTTTCATTATGTATACTTATGCCTGCGATTGGGCTGGAATGCAAATCGGGCCATAATGACATGCTAATGGCCCCAGTTGCACCTTGCATGCATTATGGCCCCATTTGCATATCCACCACTGAATATCGTGGTTCCTGCGCCTAGCGCACTCACACTTGCGCTGGCACATCCCTCTGCTCCTCCCTTGCTGCTTGTGTTGGCGCAGTGCCACTGCAGCATGAGCAATGCAGCAGACCACGTTGACATATTCAATGGTGCTGAGCCATGGCGCAGCACCGTTGAATATTGCCCAGTCCATGCCCTGGTGCATCCCAGTTGCAATGCGCATGGCTTACACCCCTGCCTGACGCATTTCTGCATATCCTACCCAATGTCTTTTCCTGGCAATTAACATCTGCTTCCTGAGCTCCTTAAGATACCTCCTGTTTCTCACAAAAAGTATCAAAACTTTGTCAGTTTCTTTCCTTCCAGGTGCCACAAAATGGAACATGACGTCCCAGAACTAATCTTCTGCTGACATCTCTGCAAATGAGTTTGTGGAAGTCAAACTGTATCTTAAGGTTAACCCTCTGAGTTTCAAATAGCTTTTTGCAATCATTTCAGCAATATAACTATATACATTTTTAAATCAGAGAACCCAGTTTCACATAAAGATCCAAATATTTTTATAACCACAGATAAGCATGGGGGAAGAAAGAAGAAACAGCAAGTGAAGGCAGAGAGATAGCGGGGGAGAATCATGAGACTGTCAGAGTAAACGATTCCTAGGTCTCACAAGAAAATTTGATTGCGTAGTTAGACAGACAAGAGGCAGAAGAGGAGAGGATAGAACAAATTCTTGCTTTTAACTCTTTCTGCATAACAAATTGTACAGGGTCCTATTCAACCCTGTCACAGGCATTTAACACCAGATAGTGAATTAAATATGGAGATGTGTTTCTGGTTGGTTTATGGGTGATGGTGATTTGCGATCTGATTTAACAAAAAAAAATTCCTGAAACAGGATAAATATCCATTTAATGACATAATGCATAGGGATGATTCCCTGAGGGTTGCTTTTCCTTTGGCTGAGGCCATCTTGGGACCATCGCTGGAGCTTTGGCAGCAATCTGCCCAGCACTCTCTACCCGTGTGATCCCCAAGTATGCGGTCCCCACAGGCTCCTTTTCTGGGTTCTCTGACCAACCTTCTGCAGAGGGTTTAATTACAGATTCTACCTTCCATAGATCTGGAGGCCAAGGGGATGTGGACAAACCTCCAGACAAAAAGTCCAGGAAGATTGACCACACGGCTATAAAAATGTACACTGCCACATCACTGGGTCTCCATCAGGCCAGTTATTCCATCATGATGGTGAATTTTGGCCATTTCCTTATCGGAATGTTAAGGGAACTCCTCACTCTACTTCCAACTGATAAGTAGCTTCCGGTAAAAATCATCAGGGACCAGGGTCAGTCAGTGGCTAAACACCAACTTCAGACAGCCTTGGTCATGGGTGACTCTTGTGCCCATGTTATGGCTACAGCCTCCGTCATGCATTGCAGGGCACGGTTGAGGCTCTTCATCTTCACGTTGGACACTCAACATAAGCTGGCCAGTGTCCCCTTCTTGGGCACTAAGCTCCTTGGCCCTAGTGTAGAAGCGCATCTCTCACAAATTGAGACGTCCAGTGCCACCCTTGATTCTATGTCTTTGTCCCAGAAGTATCACAAGACCCAAAAGCCTAAGAAGAATGCCTTTTAGTTTAGGTTCTTTCAGCCTCAACAACTTCAGCAGCAGCCCCAGCAGGGGCACTTTCATTGCTGGTGTCTGAAACCCAAGTTTGACAGCCATGGGCAAAAAAAGAGGGTGGGCAGACATGATGGTGCCTCTGCAGCCCCTGTAACAGGAGCCCCCTCCAAGGCTGTGCAGTGACTGGCTATGGAGAGTCATTCCCCCTCCTGTCCAGTCCCTGTCCCAGTTCCCAGTCTGGGGTTGGTTGTGCCACTTCTTGCCACAGTGGTCCACCATTACTTCAGACAGGTGGGTTCTAGAAGTGGAGGGCAGTGGATTGCCGAGGCTTTCCTGTCGTACTGACTCTGAGCTCCTTAGGAGTACAGGGTGTCGAAGGACACACTTTCCAACCTGGGAGCCAGCATCTCTCAGCTCCTAGAGCATGAGGCGATAGCCCATGTTCCAGACACCCTGGACACTCAGGGATGTTTGTCCAGGTACTTTCTGGTTCTGAAACAGATATAGAACTGGCCCCCCATTCTGGACTTGCATGATCTGAACCAGTTCATGCAGAAGCGCAAGTTCTGGATGGTCACTGTGGATCAGATTATACAATCTTTGAAGCAGGGATGTGATTCTGCTCTCTGAACCAACAGGGCACATTCTTCCACATCCAAGTCCATTCATCCATCCCATTGCCGGTACTTTGGTTCTATGCAGAGGGGGTCCTGGACCTGTTCCAGGTCATGCACTTTGGCCTCTCGTCTGACCCCAGGGTCTTCACTAAGTGGATGGCAGTGGTGGTGGCTTTTGTGCGGCACAAGGATGTCAGGGTGTATCCCTACCTGGATGACTGACTAATAGCCAGGTCATCCAGGGAGACTGTGGAGAGGACCAGGATCTGGCTCTCCAGACCTGTCAGGACTTGGGCCTTCTGGTCAGCCAGGCCAAGTTAGAGCTGTCCCCCTCGCAGGAGATCAGGTTCATCAGGGCAGAACTGGACTCCTTGCAGGGCAAGGCCCACCTACCAGCAGACCAGGTATCAGATCATACTTCCTTTGCACAGTCATTTCAGGTTGGACGCACACCCTGCTGAGGACATCTGGTGGCTGCTGGGGTACAGGGCATGTTCCAGTAGGAGTTGCACCAGCAATGGTTGCAATACCTAGCTCGCCAGGACCAGCTAGTCGTTGTGACCCAGCCAGTGTGGGGTGCCATCCATTGGTGGCTGACCCCACAAAATTTGAAGGAGGGAATCCCGCCCTGAACTGTCCATCATGTTCATGACAGATGCATCTCTGGGAAAGTGAGGAGCACACCGGGGAGACCACAGAGTTCACAGCTTCTGGTCACCTTGGGAGTTGCTACACCACATCAAGCTGCCGGAGTGCATCTGACCATGATGAAATTTGCTCCATTGATTTAAGGTCAGGTCATTCAGGTCCAGAGAGACAACATGACAGCCGTGCTACACCTGAACAGGCAGGGTGGGTCACACTCCTTTCTGTTGTGTCCAGAGGCTCTCTACACCTTGAGACTCTCTCACAGCCTGGAGGCAGATGTCGTGGTGATCCATGTAATGGGACAGAACAGCCAGCTGGCAGATGCTCTCAGCTGGGTAGGGAGATGAGGTACGTGTGGTCCCTGCATTAGGAGGTGGTAGACCACCTGTTCTTTCAGTGGGGCACCCCTCTGGTGGATCTGTTTTCTTCGTGGGAGAACAGAAAGCTCAAGTTGTTCCGTGCTTGCCCTCCACAGTCCACTACACTGATGGGGGATGCCTTTGCTAGGCTCTGGACCCCAGCCTTCTGTATGCCTTCGCCCTTCCCCTGGTTCACAAGGTCATGATCAGGGCCCAGAAGGACAAGGCATGGATGATCCCGATAGCCACAGGCTAGCCCAGGCAGTTTTGGTATTTGGATCTCCTCAGCCTCAGCAGCAGGCTTCCGTGGAGGTTGCTTCTCCACCCCGATCTGCTGACCAGACAACTTGTAAAGGTCCTGCACTCAGAGCTTAAATCCATGCACCACTCAACCTGGTTCCTGAGTGGTTAGAGTTCCCAGCACAAGCCTTTTGGAAAACACCCTCCAAGTTGTGGAGGCATTCTGTAAGGAGTCTGCTCGTAAACACTATGCATTTAAGTGGAGGAGGTTCTTGATTGGTTGCCAGCGTAAGGAGATTGATCCCCTTACCTGCTCCACAGCGAGAATCCTCGATTACCTTTAGTCTTTGTCTCAGTCAAGACTGTGAGCAACAACCCTTAAAGTGCACCTAGCAGTCATATATGCACACTGAGCATGGGCTGGTATGTCTGTGATGGCCCAGGAGAAGGTGGCCTGGTGCTTTTTCAAAGATCTGGATCACTTGTCCGCTGCAGTGCGTGAACCTCCACCTACATGGGGCCTGCTGCTATGTTGGCAATGCTCTTAGGCAGGTTTGAGCCAGTGCACGAATGTGAGCTGTCACATTTGTTGTGGAAAGCCACCTTCCTGGTGGCCATCATGTCAGCAAGAAACTCCAGGCACTCAAGGTGGCATCTCCTTACCTGGTCTTCCACAAAGACAAGGTCGTCCTTCACCCCCATCCGAAGTTCCTCCCAAAGGTTGTATTGGAGATCTACGGCTCTGCCACTGACACTACACTTCGACGAATAGCCATTGCCCTTAACAAGGCATGTAGTCTACTGACCTCTGCTCCACACCTCTCACATACCTGTGAAATCTACAAGCAAGCAAACTGGCTCCAGTTCCCCAGCAGATTCAAGTACTAGACCTGTATGCTAGCAAAAAATATTACCTTAAATCTCCTACCCTCAAGGGTTCTCAAAAGAGGTGGTGGTGAAGGTTAGGGAGAAAAATATAGCATTTAGGGAAGTATAAGGAAACACAGAAGGAGCAGGACAGAGAACTGTACCAATTAAGGCAGAAGGAAGCAGGGAGGGTAGTCAGAAAAGCAAAGGCACAAACTGAGTTAAAGACAGCCAACTCGGTTAAGAAGAGGGATAAAACCTTTTATAGGTATATCAGGGAGCGTAGAAAGACAAAGGGAGGGATAGTGAGGCTGAATAAAATGGACGGTGGTTGGGCAGAGAGTGACAGTGAAAAAGCTGGGATACTGAATGAATACTTCTGTTCAGTATTCACAAAAGAGGAAGTGAGGGAGGTGCCTAATCCAGTTAACAGAAGCATTCTGGAGAGGGGGGTCGATCCCAGTCCTTTCACAGAAGAAAGGTTCTGAAGAACTCCTAAAACTGAAGGTGGACAAAGCAATGGGGCCAGATGGAATTCACCCCAGAATTCTAAAAGAATTAAGCAGAGAACTAGTGACACCACTGACTACCCTTTTTAACAAATCATGGGAGGATGGTGTGGTACCTGAGGACTGGAAGAAGGCTGATGTGATTTCTCTTCTCAAAAGTGGGACCAAGACAGAGGCAGGAAACTACAGACCTGTCGGTTTGACCTCTGTGGTAGGGAAAGTGATGGAATCACTTCTGAAGGAAAAGAATTGTTGAGTACCTAGAGGCCAGTTGGGGCACAGGAACCAAGGCAGCATGAGTTCACAGCGGTAAGGTCTTGTTAGATGAATCTAATTGATTTGTTTGACTGGGTGACCAAAGTAGTAGACCAGGGAGGGGCTGTGGACATGGCCTACCTAGACTTTAGCAAGGCATTTGACGCAGTCCCACACAAAAGATTAGTAGTCAAATTAACCAGCCTGGGAGTGAGTCCCAGGGTGGTAGCCTGGGTAAAACATTGGCTGAACAACAGGACACAGAATGTAATTGTAAATGGAGTCCACTCTGAAGAAAGAGGGGTTACTAGCGGGGTACCGCAGGGTTCAGTACTGGGTTGCATCCTTTTTAATGTCTTTATAAGTGACATTGCAGAGGGACTGGAAGGAAAAGTATGCCTCTTTGCAGATGACACAAAGATCTGCAACAGGGTTGATACACAAGGAGGCGTGGAAAGGATGAGAAGGGACTTGGCAAGATTGGAGGAATGGTCAGAATTATGGCAGCTTGGATTCAGTGCAGAGAAGTACAAAGTAATACACCTGGGAAACAAAAGCCCAGGGGAAGATTACACAATGGGGGGAGTAGTAACGACAAGAACAAAAATGGAAAGGGACCTGGGGGTAATCCTTTCAGATGACCTTAAGGTTGGCAAGCAATATGAGAAGGCGGTAGGAGGGCTGGGGGATACTGGGATGTATAGGAGAGGCATCGCCAGCAGAAAACAGGAAGTTGTTATCCCCCTGTACAGACAGTTGGTGAGACACCATCTGGAGTACTGCATCTAGTTCTGGAGAACCCATCTCCGCAAGGACATAGACAGGATGGAGGCAGTTCAGAGGAGGGCAACTAAAATGGTGCAGGGTCTGCAAGAGAAGCCATACGAGGTGAAAATAAAGGAGTTTAATATGTATACCCTTGAGGAAAGGAGGGAGAGGGGGGACATGATAGAAACGTTTAAGTACCTCAGTGGAATCAACAAAGTCCAAGAGGGTAGCACCTTTCAGAAAAAGAGTCTTGCAAGAACAAGGGGACACAATTTGAAGATAGAGGGGGGACAGCTCAGGGGCAATGTGAGGAAGTATTTTTTCACAGAGAGGTTGGTGGATGCATGGAACAGCCTTCCTGAGGAGGTTGTGGGGTCTAAAACTGTGGGAGAATTCAAGAATGCATGGGACAGACATAAGGCAATTTTTGTTGGGGGGTAGGAAGAAATATGTTGTTGGTTAAATAGGATCTGCAGCTTATCCTCTAGGTAGGGAAATGGGCAGACTAGATGGGCCAAGCGGTCCTTATCTGCCGTCAAAGTCTATGTTTCTATGTTCAGTCCTTACTGGCCCCAGCTGCGGCCCCCTCCTAACCAGGAGCTCAGAATATCTTACCTTTTCTGTTCCACACTGCTACACTACCCAAGGACAACGCTCCTTTACATACAGAGCCTCATCCTGGCACAACTCGCTTCCACCTGCTGTTACCAGCGACACTACCCTGGGCACTTTCAAGTGCTACCTGCATCAGCACCTTGTCACAGTGGCCTCCTGTGTATGTTTCTCCTAACTAAACTTACTCTCCTTCCCTCTAAGTTCCCCCCCAAGTCCCTCCCACCTTTACCCCCCTACTATCTCCTATCTCCTCCCTTTTTATTTCCCCACTGTTATCTACATTCTGTCCCCATAGCTTCCTCTACATCAGGGGTTCTCAAATGGGGAGGCCCTAACCCGTTCCGGGGAGGCTCAAGCAAGTCTGAAAAAGTACTGTATTTAAATTTTGGGTTTTATGTACTTTGTGTGAAGAGATGAAGCAAACTGAAAGAGGATAATAGTATGTGAATTTTATGTATTTATTTACTAATGTAACCCCCCTGCAAATGGGGGTTCCCAAAAGACTTCCAGGAGCTTGCTTGAATGCTCCAAGCCTGAATGGTGTTTGGCGTTTAAGCCATTTATCAGTGAGTGTTTTTAGAACCTCTGGTACTGTCTCTTTAAGAGCTGTCTGCTTGCAGACATAATTAGTTTGTATGGGGGACTGTGTGTTTCTTTGATTGAGTACCACTCAGCTGCTGCCAATTCACCCCATTTTGCAGTCACTAGAGTGCAAAGGAACCTGTCTGAAAGATGTAACTGATTGCCAGAAATCATTTACAGTAATAATAAAATTACAGTTTGTCTAACCTGCTTTCTTTGCAGTCAGAACTGTCTGCCTAGTTCCCCATTCTGGTTTTGAACTACTGAACTGGACCAATCAGTGTGGGTAAACTAGCTCTAAAATGATGCCTTGGACGAATCAGAACTTGGGACTCATAATCTGAGCCAGCCACAAGAGGATTGTATGGGCAGTGACTCTGGGAGATGTAGTTTAGACTTCAGTGCCTTTTGGACCAACAGCAGCAGTCTATTGTGAGTGACAGCCAATCCAGTCAAGAACTGGGAGGAACTCAAAGGAAGTGCCGGTTTTGTCGGTTGGAGTTCAGTTGAGCTTTGGCAGTGAAGAAGGAAGGAGCCCTGTACTTTTCAGTGTGCAGTTTAGTCAAAACGTGTGTAAGGCCCAGAGTTCGGTCTGCAGCTTGTTAGGACTGAATCCATCCTGTGAAAAGAATCAAAGGATCTCTGAAGAGTAGAAACCAGGCTCACCCTGTAAAGACTGGAGGAATTGCTGAAATTACACTCGGTCTGTCAGGAACTAGATCTGCTGTGTGTCTCCTGGGTATTGTGCAGTAATTGCGATCGGGATACAGTGATGCAGCCTGCCTGGTATAGTGCTTTTATATGGATGTGTGAAGAGGTTTGTGTACCTCAAGTGAGCCCTGCTGACATTGAAGGACCCTATCTTATTTGGAGGTCGTGAGTACTAATTCAGGGTCGCTCCTGTTGAATTGCCACATTAAATCCAAATGGAATTACTGTACTGCTGACTGTTTAATTCTCCTTTTCTGTGTGAAAGGCCCTACCAGCTGCCACGGTTTGGACTAGCCACTAGGGCTTGGGTACCCAGGGACAGTAACTGATAGGGATAGGCCTGTGCACAGAGCCATAGGTAGATTATTAGAGTGATAAGCTAATTAACCTGATTCCCCCTGTCCTTGTTATATCCCCTAAATAAATCAGAGCTGCTTGTTTCAGCAAAGTTATACTGCCTGAGGTATTTGTCTAAAGTACTGTACTGTGATTGTTGCACTGTATCTCATTTCACAGGAGGTCCCAGTGCGGAACCAGACCTGGGGGTAAGTGTATACTGTGAAGGTAATTCTGATATATTGTGTGGGCCACTAGTGAGGAAGAAAGGGGTTGCAGTGTCCCAGAGGGCTGTGACCAGTTAGTTTAACTATTGCAAACCCTGACCTCTGGGTGGAGGCACCCGCCATTGGATCCAGGCCCCTCAACCTGTTAGTGGCAAATCAGGCAGGGGTAGTAGCCCCTGGGATAGCGCCATCTAGGGGTTACATCTTGGAGGCACCGCTGGGATTCAACCCAGGATGGGGTTCCCAAAAGACTTCAGGAGCTTGCTTGAATGCTCCAAGCCTGAATGGTGTTTTATGCTTAAGCCATTTATCAGTGAGTGTTTTAGAACCTCTGGTACTGTCTCTTTAAGAGCTGTCTGCTTGCAGACATAATTAGTTTGTATGGGGACTGTGTGTTTCTTTGATTGAGTACCACCAAGCTGCTGCCAATTCACCCCATTTTGCAGTCACTAGGAGTGCAAAGGAACCTGTCTGAAAGATGTAACTGATTGCCAGAAATCATTTACAGTAATAATAAAATTACAGTTTGTCTAACCTGCTTTCTTTGCAGTCAGAACTGTCTGCCTAGTTCCCCATTCTGGTTTTGAACTACTGAACTGGACCAATCAGTGTGGGTAAACTAGCTCTAAAATGATGCCTTGGACGAATCAGAACTTGGGACTCATAATCTGAGCCAGCCACAAGAGGATTGTATGGGCAGTGACTCTGGGAGATGTAGTTTAGACTTCAGTGCCTTTTTGGACCAACAGCAGCAGTCTATTGTGAGTGACAGCCAATCCAGTCAAGAACTGGGAGGAACTCAAAGGAAGTGCCGGTTTTTGTCGGTTGGAGTTCAGTTGAGCTTTGGCAGTGAAGAAGGAAGGAGCCCTGTACTTTTTCAGTGTGCAGTTTTAGTCAAAAAACGTGTGTAAGGCCCAGAGTTCCGGTCTGCAGCTTGTTAGGACTGAATCCATCCTGTGAAAAGAATCAAAGGATCTCTGAAGAGTAGAAACCAGGCTCACCCTGTAGAAGACTGGAGGAATTGCTGAAAATTACACTCGGTCTGTCAGGAACTGAATCTGCTGTGTGTTCTCCTGGGTATTGTGCAGTAATTGCGATCGGGATACAGATGCAGCCTGCCTGGTATAGTGCTTTCTTTTATATGGATGTGGAAGAGTTTGTGTACCTCAAGTGAGCCCTGCTGACATTGAAGGACCCTATTCTATTTGGAGGTCGTGAGTACTAATTCAGGGTCGCCTCCCTGTTGAATTGCCACATTAAATCCAAATGGAATTACTGTACTGCTGACTGTTTAATTCTCCTTTCTCTGGTGAAAGGGCCCCTACCAGCTGCCACGGTTTGGACTAGCCACTAGGGCTTGGGTACCCAGGACAGTAACTGATAGGGATAGGCTGTGCACAGAGCCATAGGTAGATTATTAGAGTGATAAGTTAATTAACCTGATTCCCCCTGTCCTTGTTATATCCCCTAAATAAATCAGAGCTGCTTGTTTCAGCAAAGTTATACTGCCTGAGGTATTTGTCTATGTTAAAGTACTGTACTGTGATTGTTGCACTGTATCTCATTTCACAGGAGGTCCCAGTGCGGAACCAGACCTGGGGTAAGTGTATACTGTGAAGGTAATTCTGATATATTGTGTGGGCCACTAGTGAGAAGAAAGGGGGGTTGCAGTGTCCCAGAGGGCTGTGACCAAGTTAGTTTAACTATTGCAAACCCTGACCTCTGGGTGGAGGCACCCGCCATTGGATCCAGGCCCCTCAACCTGTTAGTGGCAAATCAGGCAGGGGTAGTAGCCCCTGGGATAGCGCCATCTAGGGGTTACACTAATAGGTGATAAGGGAAGGTAAATGAGCCAAGGCCCATTTCAGGTGAAGCTGGGAAAGGGTAGGGAGTGAATACATTTCAAAGGGTAACTGCAAAACAATCAAGAAATACACAATGAACAATAGTGCAAACAAATATGAACAGTAAACTAACAATGAATGGTGGTAATTGATCAATTTGTAGACTGATGGAGGAACAGCCCAAATACAAGGGTTGAGCATAGAAGTGCTAAGAGCAATAGCAGGAAGGAGCAAAGTAATCCCAGAGAAGTTGCTTAGGAGCAGGGAAGAAGGGGGAGAGGCAAAATATGTAGGAAGGTAATTTCATATAGAGAGGAAACGGAGAAAGTAGTCTGACCCATGAAGATATTGCAGTAAGGGGAAACAATGGTTCAAGAATGAAATTAGCGGAGCGAGCAGGCTGGCCTGTGTGTGTGTGTGTGTGGGGGGCAGTATTACAATAAGCTGAATAATAATATTTGTTTATTTTTTATTCAGATAACACCTTTGAGCACAGGAGCTCTTTTTCAAAGGTCCTACATCAGTATAAGACAAAGAACTGAATGTGAGCCAAGCACTCAAAGGGGTTTCAATTTATTCATGGTGTACTGCACAAAGTACAGTATATTATTTTTCTTTGGGGAGACCCAAGATTATTTCAATTTTTGGGGAAGGCCCAAAATATTTTCCATGGATTTGGGGAGGCTCACTGTGACAACGTCTAATAACTATTGCTCTACATGTATCTACCATCTCTCCTAGCAGTTTCTAATTTATTCTAGTGAACCATATTACAACTGTTTTTTTTTTATTGTACATATGTTCTTGAATAATATACACAAATTACTGTAACTTAACATACATGTGAATCATTGCACATATTACAGTAATTCCATATGAAAGCTTTAATGTACCCGACAAAGCCTATGGCTGCTTGAAACTACTGTACTTGTTATTGTCCTCACTATGTTCTGTATTGTTTCCCTGATGTGGAACCTTTGCAAAAGAGCCTTGGCTCAAAGGTGTCTTCCAAAATAATAATAATAAACTTAAACCTTAATCAGGTTATTAACTTAGCCAATATACTTTACCAACCTGACCTCGGAGGCTGTTCACACAGGCTCCATACCCTGGATCTATGGAGGGTGCTCTCTTGCTATAAGGAGTGCGTGGCTGGAGTTTGGGGCATGTTTGTGACATAGGCTGAAGCCACACCTGGCAGACCAGCAGCAAAGTGGATGATTGCCAGGTGGATTACATCCTTCATTGACCTCTGCTTTAGGTTGACTGGTAGGGAGCTACAGTAGGTGGATTACATCCTTCTTCGACCTCTACTGTAGGATAGCTGGTAGGGAGCCCAGTGGATTACGTTTTGCACTGATCTCTGCTATAGGATGGCTGGTGGAGAGACACCGAAGGGGCTTTGGGCTCATTCTACCAAATATACCGCTGCCTCAGTGGCTGCTTCCAGGGATATCCCCATTGCAGAGATGTGCAGGGCTGCAACCTGGAGTAAAGCGCACACCTTCATCTTGTATTACAGCATAGACATAATGAGTCATCGAGATGCTGCTTTTGAGTCATTGATCCTCCAGTCTCTGCTTGCCAAATAGGGTGCCTGCCCCCCACCGAGGACTGCTAGGAGTCTGCCAGAGTGTGGATAGTGAACTGTACCCATGTTGTTAGAAATATAGATTACTCACCTGTAACCATAGTTTTACTAGTGGTATACAGTTCACATTCACACAACCCTCCCAACCACCCCTGACAAGGGGCACCTGGATCCTTGCTTCCAGCATGCAAAAGATTTGATGGCACCGAGTGGAGCCAGAGTATATACCATTCGGGTGGTGGGAGGAGCTTACCGTGACGACTTTCATTGACTCATCTGTCTCCAGCAGAAGTTCCAAACTGTAGATGTGAACTGTATACCCCTAGTAGAACTATGGTTACAGATGAGTTACCTGTATTTTTGACACAAACACTAACTCAGCTCTTACAGGTGCTACCATGCTTGCATTTATATATGTAATAGATAATCCAATATTGGGGAATTTGGTCGTATTCTGATACATGTACGCCTTAGTGAGCATTGTGAGAACAACCCAGGGTGTGTGTATATCAGAGTACAGCCGCGTGTCCTGTAGTGGATTATATGTATAAAATGTTCAGAAGGTTCTGTGGTCTGAAAAGAAGTACAGGCATGTGGTCGTTGTGGAATGATGCATGGTCATGTGGTTTGTTTCATCCAGTCAGGAGACTGGATGTTCACAGATTTTTCTTACCCATTTTATAAATACACACACACGCTCACACATATACATACTGTATTCTGTTTACGTGCACAAAAATGACATGTCCCTGTCCCAGTCCTATGTACTTAATGATAACAAATTTGCTTGTATGCACACCAAATTTTGGTTGTATGCGCACTTTTACTTCCAGACCGGGGCTCCACAGATATTAATACTGTCCATCACACCTGTTGCAGGTGCTACCTGTGCTGCCAGCCATGTAAGTTTTAGTCAGTTTCAGCCTGCCTGCTTGTGCCTGCCAGTAGCCATTGAGAAGACAACTGGCTTGCATAGCTCAGTGTTGGCAGCATTTCAATATATACTGGTACAGCATGTTTCCAAAGAGTCTGTTCTATCAAATAAAGGTAAAAGTGAAATTGTTTGTGAGAAATGCATTTTACTGAGCAGCTCCAATGATCCAGTATCATTTCGGTTGCATGCAATGTCAGATGTATGCACATAAATTCTATGTCCCAAACATGAGCATATATCAGGAATTGAGTGTACATATAGATATAAATCTGTGTGTGTGTGTGTAGATAGACGGACGGGATGTAATATGACCTAAGATATCAGAAATATCTTCTCGAGTTGTCCTTGATTCTGACCTCATGAGTGGCGAAGCAGGGCAAAGAGAGAAAATATTTCTGAACAGAATATAATGATTCACTAATCAAAGAAATTGGACTAGCTTCCATTTTGAGGACGCATTAAGGGTAATTTCAGTACACCTGGAATAAACTGGATAACTCTAAAAGGTACATCACCATTTGAAAGGAATCTAGTGGATATCATTGTTGCAAACAGTCTTGAATAGTTGATAAATGAGCCAACTAGGGATCTCTATATTCTGGATCTAGAGATCACAAATATGGAGAACCTGTTGAGAATCTGAGAATCTGTTGAGTCCCCTAGGAACAAGTGACTACTGCATGGTCAGGTGTGCACTGATGGCTTGCACATTGACATACAATAGTTCCATCTGTTTCAGAGATTATAACTGTGTGGATTGGAGGAAAATCCAAGAATCCTTGGTATTGGTACAGTGGGAACAATTACTAAATAATCCTAATGTGGAGGCAGGGCTGCAGCTATGAATCCTGGGGCCCCGGACAAGTCACTTGGAATGGGCCCCCGTTTCCCAAACCAGCTAATGACAGAGGTAATGCCAGCTC
This sequence comes from Neoceratodus forsteri, assembly GCA_016271365.2. Taxonomy (NCBI): domain Eukaryota; kingdom Metazoa; phylum Chordata; order Ceratodontiformes; family Ceratodontidae; genus Neoceratodus; species Neoceratodus forsteri. The sequence continues at coordinate 186,145,714 of CM028134.1, forward strand.
CTCAGGAGGGCCCCTCCTGAGCTCGGGGCCCCGGACAACTTCCCCACTTACCCCCCCCCCCATTACTGCAGCCCTGTGTGGAGGATTGCTGGAAAAAATAAAACACTATTCGGGTTTAGAATATAATTATGTCCCAGTCAGAACAAAATATGACTAGAAAAGGTAGAATACCAGTTTGGTTGACCAAAAATATAAAAAGACAGATTAAAAAGAAAGACAAAGTTTATAAAACAAAAAAAGGTAACTCATCAGATGCCGCCAAATTTAAGTATAAACTTGAACAAAGAAAATTAAAAACCATGATAAAAAAGGCAAAAATTCAATTGGAATTTAAGATCTCGCTTCGAGGGGAAGCTCTTGCAGCAGATTACACCATAAGGACTGAAGCTGGCAGGTGCCAGGACCCCATGGAAAACTTCTAGCTTGCAGTATACAGCGGGGGGACTGCCCCCTGATGTTGGCCAGTAGTATAAAAGGAGTGGTCCCCCAGCCCTGCCTCAGTTATTTTCCTGCCGACGACCTGTGCACATCGGCTCCATGGACACCTTCTGCTCCAGTCAACCGCTATTTTTCGCGATTACCCGCACTTCATTTTCACAAAAATGATATTTTCTTCACTTTCTCTGCATGTCTTCATCTCCAACTTCGTCAGTGGAACTGCGGCAGTCCATGTATCCTTACGGAGAACAGATTCCGCCAAAGGATGGCCGCTCTTTCTGCCTCTTCTGTCTAGGCCTAACGCACGATACTGAGGCCTGCTAGCATTGATTGAAGTTCAACCATAGGACCAGGATCCACTGCCAAAATGCCCTTAAACATTTCTTGCTAATGCCGGCCCAGTAGCATGGAGGGTTGAGGCGCTGGGTGCTACAACTCATGCTACACCAGCGACCCAGGGTCGGGAGTGGACTTGGGTTGCTCGGGGGCCGGTGGGGAGAGGAAGAATGGAGCATCCCAGGACAGCTCTCCTTCCTCGGGGAGGGAGGAATGCTGTGGTGCGCTGAGTGGCTGGGTGGCAGCACATACACGCTGCAATGTAGGGAGGGGATCCTACATTCAGGGTGCTGAAGTGGTCTCCGCAGAAGCAGAGCTTGGACTTCGAGCCCATTGCACATACTGTGGGACCTGGGGAGAAAACTGAGGAAAAACCCCTCTGTGCGGCAAGATGAGTGACTGACCCCTCACAGGCGCCGCACTGGTGGCCAGACACAACAATGGGTCCTATGGCAGAGGACAGTGGTGAAGGTAAGTCCCAGGGAGCCAGGTGATAGAGGCTGGGGGTTGGTTCATAAAATACTGATGAAGCAGAGAGATAAACCAAATGATGATTTAAAAAAAAAAAAAAAGCTTCTTGCTAAAGAAGAAGGCAGTGATGGAGAAACCAATGCAGTGCAAAAGTTCTCCTCCTCTCCAATATCTGGGGCCTCCACCTCTTCATCCTCCCACCAGGAGAAAAAGCCAGATGGAAAACGTAAGTATAGGGAGAAGCACACAGACAAGTTTTCCTCCCGTTCCCGGTCTCATTCGAAATCGACCAGCTCCGGTGCATCTTCCTGCAGGAGGTTAGATTCTACACCCGCAGGAGCCATCCCTCCTACCAGGCTCCCCGTGGTGAACCTTCCTGCCTCATTCAGATGTCGGGTGATGGTTTGTTGGGGTCTGGGGCTTCAGCCTCCTGGCCCCTGTTGCTCCGGCTCTTCCATCAACCTTCGGACCAGCAGCCAGGCAGTTCAGCCAAGTCTTCCTTGGATGGCGGGTCATTACCTGATGTCTGCCCGGCCTCGGCACACACTAAGTCAGTCCCCGGCTCCGGGGCTGATTTTTCCAGCGGCGCCAGTGGCGTGCATCTACCTCCCCTGGCAAAGTGATGCCTCTACCTCTTTTTGGAGTCAGCTCACCTAGACAGATGCCCTCCAGACTGACACCGGCAGCATCCCCCAACTGGTATCAGTTCACGCCTGTCCGGTGTCGAACCTGGGGATACCCATTCCATCGTCGCCTGATTGCCAAGCGTCGCCTATTACTCTCAACATTTCTGTCCAGCCAGTGCCAAAAGGCCTGCCGTCTAACCCAATGACACATGCCGGGCAGACGCCAGATATTCTGACGCCTGCTGTGCCCGATGCTCCAGGCCACCTCCGAAGGAACTGACTCTGGGACCATCTGACCTCCCCCAACTGACGCCGGTTTATCCTTCCAATCTGCAGAATCCTCTGTCAGACCTGACTGCCCTGTTTACTGCCTGGTAGAATGCAGTTAAGGGCGACTTGCTTCCAAAGCCATCTCCACCTCCCAAGGATCCTCCTCCTCCTCCTCCTTCTGGGGTCCAGCCTCAGGCTCCTCCTTCGAAGCCTTCTCCACAGCCCAAGGAGCCTACCCCACATCCAAGTGACACACTCGGGTTGCTTCGAACATCATGGGAGGAAGCACCACCGCTCTTCCTCCTCCTCCTCCCGGTCTTCAGACAGGCACAGACGTTGGTCGCATGGCTGCTGGCAACAACATTCGAGCTCAAGGACACCCCCAGGTCACCTCAGATGATCCAACCTTTATGGAGGTAATGCGAAATATCCAGACTAACATGGGCTGGGATACAGCAGATTTAGACTAAGAGAGACACTGGCTAGCGATCTTTCTCTGCCAGAAGGATCCATAGCCTGTTGTTGTTCCTCCTCAGGTGAACATCTTTGTGAATGTAACTAAATCAGCATGGAAATGCCATCTTCTACACCTGCTGTTTCCAAGAAAGCTGACCATCTCTATAACGCTCCCAAGGATGAACCCTGTTTTGGGGAGCAACCGATTGCAGACTCTGTGATCATCATGGCAGCTCATGATTGGTCCAAGAGGCCGCGCCATCTAAGCACTCAGCCTCCGGACAAGGACTCGAAGCAGGTGGACCAGCTCAGCAGAAAAGTTTATGCCTCGGCCACTTGTGCCATCTGCTCTCTGAATTGTTTTGCCCACATGGTCCAGTACCAGAACGCCCTTTGGGAAAAGGCCATGGAGCTGGTCCAGACTCAGGAGAATGGTCCCCAGAAGGCTGAGCTGCTCCACATTCTAAAATCCAGTTCGGATGTAAGCACTCATGTTCTGTGTTCCTCCTATGACACAGCAAATGCTGCAGCCAGAGCAGCTGCCTCAGGCATTTGTCTTTGGCGCTATTCTTGGCTCTGGGTCTCTGGTTTCACCCTGGACATCCAGGTGAAGATTATGGATGCCCCCTTCAAGGGCAAAGTCCTTTTTGGTGAGGATTCTGAGAAAACCATAACTCTCCTCCAGGAGTCTGGCAAAGCTGTATGATCTGTTCACACTATGTACAGATTGACTCAAAATCAGAACCATCACCAGCCATTTCGTCGGTCATCCAGGCAACATGCCCGAGGCCAAAATAATTTATTTATTTATTTTTATTTATTTATTTATTGTAGAGATCAGTTTTACAACCTTTGAGTCAAAGACTCGTTTACAAAGGTACCTCGTCAAAAGGAGACAACAATAGAGTGAGGTTAGGACAGGGAATGACGAACAGGTTAGATACATAAAAATATACACTTGGAGAGAGCAGACAGCGAAGCTGTACTGGATTAAACTTGTGTAAGGTACTAACATTGGTAAAACAACAAGAGATACATTATTCAATTTGACAACAAGTCACAAGCTAATAGGTACTAACATTGGTAAAACAACAAGAGATACATTATTCAATTTGACAACAAGTCACAAGCTAATAGGTACTAACATTGGTAAAACAACAAGAGATACATTATTCAAATTGACAACATGTCACAAGCTAATATGTAGAGTTATAAGACCGGTAGGCGAGGGGCTTGAAAAGGTTAGTAGGGACCGGCACAGGGCAGCTACAAGCATTTACAACATCGGCTGTCAATTATATGCTGGCGGAGGGCGAGTTTGAAGCGGCCAATACCTGGGATCTTGGAGATAGTTTCAGGAAGGGAGTTAAACCAGGACGGGGCTTGGTGATGGAAAGATCTTTGGCAACGAGAGGTCCTCGCTCTGGGAACGTTGAAGGTGGCTGCGGCGGCATACCGGGTTGGCAGGGACCTAGCAGCCCGCTGCAAAGGTCCAGAGACCCCAGGAGGGCAGAGACCTGACAAGGATTTTTTGGCCAGTAGGCAGGTTTGATATTTCAGTCTTTCCTCAAGAGTGAGTATTTTTGTGGCGGAGTATAGCAGACAGGTGTGGGTTCTGCTGTGGGCACTGGTAAGGAGCCTACATGCTTTGTTGATAAAGGTCTGGACTTTGGATAAGGCAGAGGCATCAGCAGCGTAAACAGGGAGTCCGTAGTCAGCCAGCGATAATACCAATGAGGTGATGGCTAGTTTTAAGATGGGTTCGGGGAGACAGTCTTTGTGGCGGTAGAGAAGACCGATCCTGGAGTTCATTGCAGATGACAGAGCTTTAAGATGGGCGTGGAAAGTAAGGCCGGAGTCAAAGGTGATGCCCAGGTACTTATAGGATGAAACCTGCTCCAGAGGGAGGGGCGTGCTGGTGGTGATGTGGAGGGGAAAGTCCCTGGCATTGTTTTGCCGATGAGAAAATAGCATGGACTTAGTTTTCTTTAGGTTCAGGACTAGGCGGTGATTATTGAACCACTTTTCGGTTTGGAGGAAGGCGCTTTGCAGCATGATTTGGAGTGGGAGTGGGTCAGGGTGTGATGCAAGGATAACAGCGTCATCAGCATAGAGTAATATTTTACTGGAACAGGAGCTGGGGAGGGTGTTCAGGAATAGGCTGAAAAGGGTCGGGCCAAGGATGGAGCCTTGGGGGACTCCCGAGTGTACAGGAAGGTGGGAGGAGGGGTCCCATTTGCTGTGACTCTTTGGGACCTGTTGTGTAGGTAGCTTCAGAACCACTTCAGAGGGCCGGCTACGAGACCTAGTATACTAAGGGAGTTTAGTAGCAGGGGTGGCACACCGTGTCGAAGGCCTTGGACAGGTCTATAAAGACCGCCTGCAAGATGACCTTGTCTAGTGCTGAGTGAATGTGGTGGGAGAATTCCAGAAGGGCAGTGGATGTGCTATGGCCGAGGCGAACCCGTGTTGCTCGGACAAAAGAAGGTTGTAGTTAGTAAGATATTCCGAGAGCTGTGTGTTTACTATTTTTTCTAAGGCTTTGGATAGGGGGGGGAAGGATGGAGATGGGCCTGTAGTTATTAGGCAGAGTGCGGTCCCCAGACTTATGGATGGGGGTTACTTCTGCATGCTTCCAGGCCTTAGGTAATTGGCCGAGGCATAGGGATTTGTTAATGATAAGCGTAAGCGGGGTGAGCATGACATCCAGTGTGAGGCGAAGTATCCTGGAGTCGAGAGGGTCATTGGTAGGGTTCTGAGAGGCGAGGGCCTTTATTAAGAAAGGTTTGACATCGTGGGGTGAGATCATTCGGAAGTGGAATTGTGGCCTGGAAATGGGAGCGTGGGTGGGTTTGGCAACGGGTCAGAAAAATGGGCGGGGGCGGCACTTAAGTCAGTGAAAGTTTTATTAAGGCAGTTAGCAATACAGGTGGGGTCAGTCGAGACAGTCCCATTTATGACAATCTGGGATGGAGGTGGGGGCGGGTCTTACCATTTAAATCTTTAATGTTGTCCCAAAGCTCTGGGACGAGCCCTAGGAGGATGTCAGCGCAGCCTGGTAGAATTTAGCTTTAGCCTGCTTGATTGTCCAGGTGCATTGATTGCGGAGCTGTGCTTGTAGGCTTGCTGTCAGCAACCCTACCGGAGTCATTAGCTAAGTGCCAGAGGTTATCTCTCTTTTTAGTTGTTGGATCAGCGCGGGAGTGATCCATGCAGCAGTCCGTTTTTTTATCCTCACGAGTGTTGAGGGGTGCATACAGATCACAGGCGTGGTTGAAGGCCGTGGAGAGGTAGGTAGAGGCATAGTTAAATCAGGGCGCTGGCCAATGGGGACCAGTCGATTTGGGTGAGGTGACGTTTGAGGTTGGGAGACCTCCGGGAGAAACTTGGCAAGGGTCCTGCTGTACCCAGGGCTGAGGGTTGGGGAGGACCAGAAGCAGATGACTGGGGAGTGGTCACTGAGTGAGTCCGCAAGGACATCAATGGAGACTACTTTATGAGGTCGGTTAGAGAGGATGACGTCCAGGAGGGAGCTAGTTCCTGTTACTTTAAGTCTAGTGGGCTGAGTGACCAGTTGGGACAGGTCAAGGGCTGCAAGCTCATTCTTCAAATTATAGAATAGAAGAGCCTTAAGTGCAAGGCCGCTTCACAGACCTCAGGAGGCTCAGGTGCCAGAGCCCCCAAAGCCTCCCAGGCCTCTCTGCCTGTCCCAGGTTCCTCAGCCTGACTCCTTACCCTCCCCCACCCCGGGCAGAATCCCTGGGGGAAGCGGTAAGGAGTCACTTTTCTCTCTACCTAGGGGGATGGAAAAAAATCATGACGGATCAGTGGGTTCTTCATCTGACAGAGAGATGACATATCCTTGAGTTCACAGAGATGCCCCCAGACAACCCTTCCGTAAACACCCATTGCCCTCCGTGGCACCTCTCCCTTATCCAGGAAGAGATCCAAACGCTCTTGCTGAAACAAGCCATAGAGCCAGTTCCCCCAGATCAAAGGGGAAAGAGATTTTATTCCCACTTTTTTCTGGTCCAGAAGATAACAGGGGACTTGCGGCCCATCCTGGACCTCAGCTACCTGAACAAATACATAGCATACAAAAAGTTCAGAATGGTCACTTTCAGGTCTGCTCCTACTCCTTCAAGGGTACTAGCTGTGCTCCCTGGACATTCAGGATGCGTACCTCTACATTTTGGTGTTCCAGTCCCACAGGAGGTTCCTTCACTTCCACTTCCAAGGGAACCATTACCCATTCCACACTCTGCCATTCAGCCTGTCCTAGGCCCCCCCCCGCCCCCCGAGTCTTTACAAAGTACCTAGCGGTAGTGGCTGCAGCCCTCAGGAAAAAGGGCCACTATGTCTTTCCCTGCCTGGATGACTGGCTCCTGGCAGCTCCATCCAGAGATCGACTGGTCAGTACAATGGCTGACACCTTTACTTTGGGACCTGGACATAACCCTCAACGTCCTGAAGTCCTCTCCATGGCCCAGCCAAAGACTGCAGTACATTGGGGCAGTTCTGGACACAGCCGAAGGCAAGGCCTTCCTACCCCTGGACAGAGTGGAATGCCTTCAGGAAAAGTAGCCGAGTCCCAACCAGAATATTTCCGTGGCTGCTAAGGCACATGGCAGTGAGCCATCACAATGGTTCCTCTGCTTTGCGTGCATGAGGAGTTCCCTAGTGGACTCTCAGAGTCCAATGGGATCAACACACAGATGAATTGGAGCAGCTGGTGTCAGTCTCCACTCCAGTGCGCCAGACACTGGCTTGGTAGTTGAACCCCCTCCAATCTTTCTGTGGGGGTCCACTTTCGACAGCAGTCTCCTGGTCAGGTCCTGACAACAGAAGCATCTGGCATGGACTGGGGCACTCATTTGGCAGACCATCAGACCCAAGGTGCTTGGTCTCCCCAGGAGCAACATATCAATGTTTTGGAGATGAGGGCGATTCTTTATGCTCTCCAAGCCTTTCGGACGAATCTGCTCCCAGGCCCTCTTCTTATCCAGATGGACAATAAGTCAGTGGTGTTCTACATAAACAAGCAGGGGGGGACTCACTCCTGTCCTCTCTGCGGGGAGGCCATGAGCGTCTGGTATTGGGCCATTGAGCCTCATCTGGAACTTACTGTCATGTACGTCCCAGGTGTACTAAACACCTTAGCCGACAGTTTAATCCGGTGTCTGTCCAAGGTGTACAAATGGGAACTTCTTCAATCTGTAGCCGAAAAGCTATTCAACAGATGGGGCTGGCCTGAGTTGGACCTCTTCGCGTCCCCGCTCAACACCAAATGGACCAGTTTTTGATCGCTAGATCCAGGGCCTGGTGTTTTCTGGTGAGACGCATTGTCCAAATTTTGAACAGAAAGGTTTCTGTATGCCTTCCCTCCCTTTCCATTACTGCAGAGTTCTTCTCAAGCTGCAGTTGGAAGGAGCGGGATGATCCGGATAGCTCCTTACTGGCCATGTCAGATTTGGTTCCCACTACTTCAGCAGCTGGCAGTGGAACCCTCTATACCCCCCTGTCCCTGAGCTGAGGCTTGTTCTCCCAGGAGCAGGGTACCCTGGTCCATCCGGACCTCAAGTTGTTGCACCTGCGTGCTTGGCTCCTCCAGACTTAGCCGTGGCTCAGTTTGGGATGTCCCCCAGAGTGGCAGAGGTTTTGATGGCTGCTAGAAAACCTTCCACCAGGGCCACTTACTCTATGAAGTGGAAGCGGTTTTGCCTTTGGGCTTCTGCTCGCCATCTTGACTTGGTCACATGTCCGGTGAACTCCGTTTTGGAGTACCTCTTTTCTCTGTCAGACTCTGGGTTGAGCTACTCCTCTATTAAGGTGCACTTATCAGCAGTCCCACTGGAAAATTGTGGAAAAAGTTACCCTAAATTGCGGGAGTTCTACTATAGAGCTGTTTTCAGCAGCATGTATTAGTCAGTATAAACTGCTAAATGAATACACTGCCACTTGAATATGTTGTAGACATAAAGAAAAGCTCATGTTCCTAATGTAACCCCCCTACAAATGGGGGTTCCCAAAAAGTCTTCCTTGAGCTTGCCTAAATGCTCACTGCCAGGCTGGTGTCCTGCATTTTAGCAGTTTAAATGTGATTACCAGAGTCTGTATAGCTTCTGTGTACTGTCTCTTTAAGAGCTGCTTGATTGCAGCATAAGTAATCTGAGATGAAGCTCTGCTGAAAGATGTAGTTATTTGCTGAAAACCATTTAGAATGATGATAATGTAGTTTGTCTAACCTGCTTTATTTGTAGCAAGGACTGTTTTGTTTGTCTCCACTATCTTGGTCCTGGACTGCAAATTGGACCAATCAGTTCTGGTGGGACCTAAAATGTAGCCGGACTACAGGAACTGTCTGAATTCAAAATCTATAGGAACTGTGGTTCTAGGGACATGGATATGTTGTTCATCCACACCATCTGGCAGGTTCCTTGCCGCTTTAAATCTTGCCAGAAGGTCTTCAAGCTGGCTCCTCCCACCTGCCCGGGTGGTAAAACTCCTGGCTCCGCCACATGACATCAGATCTTCCTTACCGCTTGGAAGCTCAGGTTCCCTCCTTAATGCTCTGCGTGATAGACTGGATCCTAACTTTTCGGTTTGTTTGAAACTCGTTTTAAAATTTTCAAGACTTCGGTCTTCCTTTTCCCTCGCGGCTGCGATGGACAAATCGACTCCGTTTCAGCGGTGCCCTTGTGGGCAGAAGATGTCCAGGATGGTCCGCACTCCACATGCGTCTACTGCCTCGGCCTAGAACACGACCCACAGGCCTGCAAGTCATGCTGTTCATTCTCTGCCAGCGTCTTGGAGGACCGTGCTGCCCGGTTGAAGCTTGGGCGCCCCGAGAAGCGCTATCCTCTGGTAAAGTCAAAGGAGGCCCGTTGGGCAGTTACCGTGGCGGCTGGCTCGGCTGAGCAGCTCGAGCTGATGATCGCCCTCGAAGAGGAGGCGGCCCAGGCCGCATCATCCTCCTCCTTGGTCGCGGTATTTATCCCGCTCTCTTTGGGTACCTCGTATTCTGCTTCATTCAAGGAGCTTTGCCAGTCCCTTTCCATGAAGGGAGAGGGGCCATCGGGGCATTGCTCTCGGTCCAAAAAGAAGGATTCCAAGGGTAAGTACCATCATCAGCGTTCATGGGAGCGGGAGAGGTCCCCTTCCCCGGACAGCCGACCGTCGACTTCGGTCAAGGTTGCGGCTAAGGCTGCTGGCTTCACGGCGTCCCCTGCCAGGTCAGCCGGCCGAGATACCCATTGAGCGTCGAGATTTTTCTCGACTCGCTGGACGGATTGCTCGACTGGGAAGCCGACTAACCCTTCTTTGCTGGTTCCTCCCGTGGAACCCAAGATTCTGCCTTCGCTTGTGCAGCAGTCCCGGTTAAGTGTCCGAAGCCGAGAAGAGCGGTGTCCGTCTCCCCTACAGGCCCATCTCGGACACACCGAGGATTTTGGTCTCGACCCTTCGCGTCCGATTCGATCCCGCCGACATCGGGCGGTCCTCGGTCTCGGGATCGAGGTGCCGGGCGACATCAGCTCGCCTCTTCCTCCTTGAGGAGGAGAGACTTCAGCCGAGATTGCGCGCGACGCTACAAGGAACTGATGTGGCAGCAGTTACTTTTGTCTGGGAGAAAATCGACATCGACGCTTCTTCCTCGCCATCAATGGCTGTCACCCTCGAACGGGTCAAACAGCCTCTCGCTGCAGTCGAGATGCCCAAGCCTGTGCCGATTATTCGGCTGGGAAACCTGCTGCCCCACCGATTGTGGTGGAAACCTCCTCCACAACTCAAAATCGGGCACCCAACTAGACCCTCGGTCGGGTCAAGGCCTGCCCCACAGGTTGTCGGTCACCTCACCCCCGACCGCCCTCGCAGGTGGAGGGAGGCTCAGGCCCCAGGTAGTTTTCATGTGACTCCTCGGAGTCTGATGACTCCTCCCTGTTCTCCAGGCCAGTCGACCTGGAGTCCTCTGGGCGCCAGTCACTGGACGATGGCCCATTGTCCTTTATGGGTCTGCTTCAGCTCATCTTGGAGTCCACCAGGATGCAGCTTGAGCCCGTATCCAAATGGGCCAAGTATCCCCTGACAGAGATACTGGACCAAGGGGATTCACCCACGGAGGCCTTTCCAGTGGCTGAGGCCATTGTCGGCCCAGCTTTGGAGCTTTGGCAGCGGTCTGCTTCCTGTCCTGTGCCCCGGCCAGGATGGCCAGGAAGTATATGTCCCCACCGCCTCTTTGTCCGGTTTTTGAGCACCCTCTGCCGAGGGGTTGGTCACCGACATGCTTACTGCATTCTGGGAATGCTAGGGACGGGACAAGCCCCCCCCCCCCCACAAGGAGTCCAAAAAGCAGGGACTACCGGCTAAGGGTGCACGCTTGTGTCCTCCCTTAGCCTCCTGCCAGGCCAGCGTGGCCATGCTGATGGCACATTCTCTCACTTGCATGGGCCCTGGATGAGGTGATCCCTCATCTCCCAGCCGACCTGCAGACCATGGTCCGCAGATTCGGGACCAGGGTAGGGCAGGTGGCTTAAGCAGCAACCCAAACAGCTCTGGACATAGGGGACTCCTGTGCTAGATCGGTTATGCGTCGCAGTGCCATGCGTCAAGAAGGTGTGAGTGGACAGGATATCCACCTTCATGGCAGTGGATACCCAGCACACATCTTGGCAGACGCCCCTCTTGGGATCGCCTGCCCTGACTGGAAGGTCACCTCCATAGCGGATCGAAACCAGGTGCCACTCCTGACTCTCGTCACCTCCGCCCAGAAGGATAAAGGCCGGCTCAGCAGCAGCACAAGCCCTTTCGTCTTCTGGCGCCATGGGCGTGCATGTCCGCCCAACAGCACTGGTGGCACCAGGCAGGCTCACGCCATATCCCAAACCCAAGCTCCCGCTGCTTCCTCCCAACAGGAAGCAGGGAGGTAGCGCTCCAGAGGTCCCCGGCTGGTCCTCCTCCAAGTCTGCCCAGTGACTGCTGGAGGGTGCTCTCCCCAACCTTGTCACCACTCCCCTGGGTTCCCCTGGGGGACTGCCCCACCTCCTTTCCGCCTGGTCCGCTATCACCACCGACCACTGGGTGTTGCAGGTGGTAGGAAAGGCCTGCTCTAGAGTTCGAGCAGGCTCCACCCTTTAGAGCCACCTCGGGGTCCACGGGTCCATAGTTCCTGCTGTCGTCTCGCCGAGATGATAGGCTGTCTCTGCCTCCCTCGCCGAAAAAGAGGTGATCAGGAAGGCATGATCCTCCTCCAGACCCTGGTTTGTGTCCAGGTATTTCCTGGTCCCAAATGGACAGGGGACTGGTGCCTCCATTCTCGTCCTGCATGTACCTGGAACAGGTTCCTAAGGTCTCAGACCTTCAGGATGGTCACTTGGCTCACGATAATCCCATCCCTGGAACAAGGCATGGTTCTGTTCCCTGACCTCCAGGATGCGCTTCTTTCACCGCCCCAATCCGCCTGTCTCATCAGAGACTCCCTCCTTCAGAGCAGAGGGATCTTTACTTAAGCTGGCCATGCCCTTCGGCTCTCTCCCTATGCCCCAGGCTGGGTCTTCACCAAATGCATGGCAGCAGTAGTGACAACATTCCTGGCGGCCGTGCGAGGGTCCAGGTGTACCTCTACCTGGGACAATCCTGGTTGATTGCAGCCCTCCAGACTGAGGTGGAGCCGTCCAGAGATCTGGCCCTCCAGGTTTGCTCTCAGATTGGCCTTCTGATCAACGGCAGGCCAAGTCGGAACTCGTGCCAAAGCAGGTGATACATTTCATCGGGCAGAGTTTCGACTCTCTTCTCGGAGCTGCAGAGCATGGCCTCATGGACAGGGCCGTAGGTTCTTTCCTCCTTGCCCAATCATTTCAGGATGGGCAGCTCGCGGGTTCTGCCCGGGACTTCTGCGCCTCCTGGGTCTCATGGTGGCCTGCACCAGCGTGATCCCAACGGCTTAAGGCCATGTGTGCATGTGTCCTTCAATGGGGACTGGCCAGCCAGTGGTCATAGTGCTCGATCCGCTGGATCAGCTAGTGACAGTGACCCAGGGATGTGGAATGCTTCCAGTGGTGGACCTGCTCCGCACATCTGCAGGAGGGGCATCCTGCCTCCAGCCTGAGCCCACGGGTCTCATCTGATCGATGCTCTCTGATGGGTTGGGGTGCCCATCTGGGGAGCACAGGAGAGCAGCACGGCCTCTGGTCCCCTCTGGAGTCCCGGCTGTCATCAACCTGCTGGAAGCTCACAGCGGTCTGCTCAGCCTCACCCCGCTTTTGCCCGCTTCACGGGGTCATGGGTTCAGGTTCAGACCTGACCAATACCACCACCATGTACTACCTAAACCTTGGTGGGGCAGACATGCTCCATGCCTCTGTGCAGGGAAGCCTCGCATTTGGTCTCGCACCCGCCTGGGAGGCGGATTTCTCACCATCTCACATGGCAGGAGCTCTCCAACACCCCTGGCCGATGCTGCCCTAAGCTGGATAGGGGCTGCAAGGCTCATGAGTAGTCTCTCCCGCCGAGGTAGTACAAGATCTCTCTCCACTGGGGCACGCCCAGGTGGGACCTGTTTGCCTCCAGGAGAATGCTAAGCTGAGATCAGCCTGATGCCCGCCACCCCAACAGGGCTCGCTGCAGGGGGGGGGATGCCTCGAGGCCGTGGACCCCGGCCTCTTCTACGCCTTTCCCCCATTTCCCTGATCCACAAGGTGCTTCAAGGCGCAGGAGGACAAGGCAGGTGATTCTGGTAGCCCCAGACTGGCCTCTGGCCAGTCTCCTGTATCCAGATCTCCTCAGTCTCAGCTCCTGCCCGAGGCGGTGCTTCCAGCCCGCTCCGACCTGATCGCAGTCAATCAGGGGAAGGTATTCCCCATCCGGACCGCCAATCCTGCACCTGACGGCCTGGTTCCCTGAGCTGCCAGACTTCCAGACCTTGGGTTCTTCCTCGAACAGGTCCTCAGCCGCTGGAGGCGTCCCGCAAGGAGATCCGACCAGAAAATGCTAATGCCTTCAAATGGAAGAGATTCTCCATTTGGTGTCAGGGCAAGGGACTGGACCCTTCCTCCCGTTCCTTGGTAAGCATTCTGACCACCTGTGGTCCTTTTCTCAGCTAGGGCTTCAGTCGATAACCTCATGGTGCACCTGGCAGCCATCTCTGACCTTGGCGGGGCTGGGAAGCAGTCGGTGGCGAGGAGAAGGTGGTCGGGTGCTTTTCAAAGGCCTTGATCACTATCCCCTCCATTAGCGAACCTCCACCTCCGTGGGATTCTTCTGCTGGTATTGGCTAAGCTCATGGGCAAGCCATTCAAACCGATGCACAGGTGTGACATTCTCACCTGTCATGGAAGACCGCTTCTGGTGGCTATCACGTCAGCCAGAAGGATGAGAGAGCTCCAGGCGCTTCCATCGAGTCTCCTTATCTGGTCTTCCACAGGGACAAGGTTGTCCTGCACCCCCACCTGAAATTCCTTCCGAAGGTGGTGTCGGAGTTTCATCTTAACCAGGTGTTGACTCTGCCGGTGTTCTACCCCAATCACACCTCGGAGGCCGAATATAGGCCCCATACTTTGGACCCTAGAATAGTGCTCGCTTATTATAAGGAGCGGACGGCTGAAGTTTGGGGAGAGGTTCGCCAGCTGTTTGTCACCTACGCTGAAGCTGCACCTGGCAGACCTGCAGCCAAGCAGACGATAGGCAGGTGGGTCACCTCCTGAATAGATCTCTGCTATAGGTTGGCGGGCATGGAGCCTCCCAGAGGGATAAGAGCTCATTCTACCCGCCATACTGCTGCATCGGTAGCTGCTTCCAGGGACGTCCCTATCCAGGAAATCTGCGGGGCTGCTACCTGGAAGTCAGCACACACCTTCATTACCCATTACCACATTGACCTTGAGTCACGCCGGGATGCTGGTTTTGGGGCCTCAGTTCTCCAGTCTTTATTCTCTAAGTAGGGATGTGCTTTGACTCCCTCCTCCCGGAGAACTGCTAGGAGTCTGCCAGATAGTGTGGATGAACAACATATCCATGTCCCTTAGAAATATAGTTACCTACCTGTAACAGGAGTTTGTAAATGGTATATGTTGTTCATCCACGACCCACCTGACCTCCCTTCGGGACATGACAACCTGGCTTCCCAGCGGCTAGATCTGCGCCATTGGGGTGAGCCGAGTTTTACCACCCGGTGGGTGGAGGAGCCAGCTTGAAGACCTTCCGGCAAGATTTAAAGCGGCAAGGAACCTGCCAGGTAGTGTGGATGAACAACATATACCATTCCTAGAACTCCTGTTACAGGTGAGTAACCTGTATTTTGAGTTGTTGTGCCTTTTTTGCAACTGAAGGGGGAGCTCTTGCTTTGACTGACAGCCAAATCAGCCAACCAAATCTTTTGGATCTTGGGGCAGTCCCGGGCTGCTTGCAGTTTTCAGTTAGAACTAAGCTGGAAGCTGAGCAAGAAGGAGCTGAAGTGTTTCTGAGCAGCCATCCTGAGTGGATTCGCATGGGAGAACTCTGAAAAGGCAAAGTTTTTGGCCTGCATGCTGGTGTGCTGCTCCTGAGAGGGAGAGAAGAGAATTATTTTGGACTAAATCCAAGTTTGTGTGACTGAAGTAAGCTACTGAAGTGGGCCAGGCTCAACCTGAAGAACGAATATTTTTGCTGAATGTGATCAGCCTGTCAGGAGTTCCAGCTACTCCTAAGCTCCCGGTGTGCAGAGATTTTGCGATTGTGCCTGGGGAGCGCTCTGCCTGGTACAGTAGAATTCCCGTACAATTAAATGTCCTATGAGCTGTTAGTGGGTTGTGAGTTAGTTCCCCACTGTGTGAACTGTGTTCTTGCTGGAAGCTGTATCCAGCCCAAAATGGACTGCTTCCGAACTTGTCTCCATGTGGTCTGGGCTTTGCCAGACTGACCCAGCCAGACTACCCATTGCACAGAGAAGACATCGACGAGAGACCTGCCTGGGGATCAGCCCCCTGCTCTACGCTTGAACAGGAACGATGCCTCTGCGACTTGTGTGGGCCCTGCTTCTCCTGGCATTCCAGATCAACCACCTGCAGTCTTGATTTTCGTCCAGCCTGTGTCCAGTCTTGGGTATCGTGAGTAAATACCAGGATAGCTCCCTACAACAACAGCTTAATCTGAGTGTGTCATGTGATTGTCTTGTTGTTTTGTTTCCTTTACAAACTGAGCCGTCTGGCTCAGGATTACAAATATTGTGTACTGTGCATGTTGTGTTTTCCATCACAGGACCCCAACCAGCTGCAGCCCCGGGCAACTGTCCTGGCTAGCCCATCTCTTCTCTACCTGGGTACCCAAAGGTGGACTGTGTGGGGAGACTCAAAGCCTATGCATAACTGCTTGATTGATATAATCTTTAAGCTAATTAACTTGATTTTGCCCCTCCGTTGTTCAAGTCCCCTGAATAAATCAGATCTAACTTTTTCTGCATGTAATCTGACTGTGGTTCCAGTTTGTGCTGAAAGTACTGTACTGTTGCTATTTGCTGTGCTTAACCTTGTTTTACAGGGGGTCCCCAGGGTCGAGCCAGAGGAACCAGCCCTGTTGGTAAGTGCAAACAGTGTTGGTACTTCTGTGGTGTACCAGGGGTATTGTGAAAGTGATTATTGTACAGTGTTCAGGCCACTAGAGGGGAAAGAGTGGGGGTTACAATGCCCAGGTTAGCTTGACCACTACCAACCCTGACCTCCGGGTGGAGGCACCCGTTTTTGAACTCAGGCCCCTTAGCCTGCTACTAGCCAAGCAGGCAGGGGTAGTAGCCCTTGGGATAGCGCCACCTAGGGGTTACATCTTGGAGCCTCACCACTAGGATTTTGTGTCTTCTAGTGGCTGAAACTACACATTATTGTCAAACATAAACGGCTACCCCCAGCAGAAGTGGCTGTACACCAGTTGGTGGGGTGGTGTACTGGGCAGGAGATCGACCCCCAAAATGCTATACTTATCCTTGATATTTCCCTGGGTACCAATAAGCACACTATAGAGGGAGTACTTTCCAAGGTTGAATGTTTACAAATCCCTGTGGTGGTGGGTCGACAGGCTAATCTGCTCGCACAAAGTTTCATGGCATTAGTAGAGTGTAAGGACCCAGTTGACAGTTCCAAAGTGCCATAGACTATCACCCCCGAAGGAGCCCTCACTGCCTGGAGAATGATAACTAAAGACAGTAAAGACCCGAGGAGAATGAGCCCCCACTGTCTGAGACTTTGAGGAGAAATTTGCTAAGTTGTTGCTGGAGGAAGGGAAAACTGTGGAGGAGTTAAAGAAACTATTCCTGCCACCTGGGGGTGTTCCTTCCCCAACACCCCGTCCTGCTCCTGCACCCATTATTGCCCCTCCTTCTGTGCCCGTGCCAATGCTGGCTTCTATGTCTGTACCTGCCATTAGTCACGACTCTTACCGAAGGTTGAGAATCTTCTCCGGCACCCTCCCCAACCCCAAGGGGAGGATGATTGGGAGACCTGGGTAGATTGTGTTGCCCCTTTGGTTCCTGAATGGCAATGTGCGGAGGCTGAGAAATGGAAAAGGATCATAGAAAGTTTGAGGGGTCCTGCCCTAGAGGTCATTACATTTCTGAGGTCTACAAACCCTGATGCATCTGCCCAGAAGTACCTATCTGCACTCGAAGGCAATTTTGGGAGCACCGAGTCAGGGGGAGAACTTGATGTAGAAATTTCGAGGTACAAAACAATGGTTAGGGGAAAGTTTGTCTGCATATGTTACTCATCTGGAAAGAGTGCTGCAAAAGGCTTAGCGAAAAGGTGGGGTAGCCATCAGTGACTTAAACCATGTGAGGTTGGAGCACATACTGCAACATGCAAAACATTCTAAATTGCAGCTTCTTCAGTTAAGGCTCCCAGATAGAAGGGGTAACACACCGGACTATTGTGACTTAATAAAAGAACTCCAGGAGGTTGAAGAAAAAGAGGGGGATTGTAATTCTAGGGTGAGCGCAGCCCAAGTGATCACAGCATCAGAAGGCCCTTCTGAAGTGGGGACCAATGAGGGTGTGCCACCATGGAATGAACTGCTGAGGGAGTTCAGGGAAACAAAAAAACAGTCTCTTTATGAAGACCGCTCCTGCAAGTACAGGCACCGACCCTTATCCAACTGTATCTGCTATGGGGGTTGGGGTGTCCACCCAGGCATCTCCTGCTGACAGCAGCTCGAAACTCAATGCCTTGACTATGGAAGTAAGAGAATTGACAAGATGTCTCCAAATGTTCACCAGACAGCAGACAAAGATGGCACCAAGGTTTTCAGTTGGTAGTACCACCGCCCCAGCTCCCAGTGTGATGCCTCGTCCACCCCAAATCCCAGAAAACATATTTTGCCATAATTGTGGGAAGAATGGGCACATGAAGAAGGAATGCTGGTCCACAAAAGACCTAGGTTAAGTTGTATACAGGCTTCAAGGAGAGCTTTGGAGAACGAGTCAGTGGTCAAGGAGTACTCAAAATGACCGCAGTGAGGGTTCAAGAAGTAGTAACTCAAATTCCTGTGTGGCTAAATCATCTGCCCAGGCCCCTGCTGCTGTCCCTCCAGACTGGTCCAAAATAGTGGGCCCTTCAATGGAGACTATGGTGGCTGTGAATGGTATTCCTACTCGGGCTGTGCTGGACAGTGGGTCTCAAGTGACCACTGTATTTAAGGACTGGTATGACAAATACTTATCTGCTGTGCCCTTACAATCCCTGGAAGGCCTACATGTGTGGGGGATGAGCGACAAGTCTTATCCCTACCTAGGATGTGTCTGCCTCTGGTTGTCATTTCCTGCAGCTGTAACTGGTGTAGAGGAGCAAGTCGATACACTGGCCTTAGTGTGTCCCCCTACTGGACTGTATGATGGGGTTCCCCTGTTAATTGTTCAAGTTCCAGTTTATTGCAGGAAAGACTCCGTTGAACAAGCTCATTCACAAGGAGGTCCTGAGGCACATACACATACATTTCGCAATTACATAGACAGGAGACCAATGCCCATATGTTTGGGAGACTGGCACAGCTCTGTCGCGAGAAACAAGGGCGACGGACTGGGAGAGCCCTAAGAATTCCCGCTCTGATCAAGAGGGCCTATGATTTGCAACAGAACCCCAAGGGAGTGAACCAGGATGAACCGGTAGGGGTTGTGTAGAAGAAGGATCCTGATTCAGTGGTACTGGCCCCTAATGCTCAGTGTACCATTCAAGGGGAGGACCGCCTCCACAAAGATCTCAAGAACAAAATGCTGATGTTGGACGCGCCAGGCAATGGAAAATTGCCGGAAGGATTATTGGTTAAGCCCAGCATCTTGCCAGCTCGTGCTCATGTCTATGCACGAGTGATGGTCCAGATTCATAATGTTTCAGTTCGGGAGATCCGGGTGAACAGAGGATGCACCCTAGCTACGGTACACTGCGCAGACACTGCAGTGTTGCCCAGCAACAAGCACCCTGGCAAGACAGGTAGAGTGACTCCTGACTTGTTTGATTTTGGTGACTCCCCATTGCCAGCTGAATGGAAGACTAGAATTAGCCAGAAACTTGACCAGGCAGATCTGTCCAGGGTGCGGAGCATCACATACGCCTGCACGATGAATGGCCATTTCGAGAGAGGTCTCGACGCCTACCCCCTGCAGACATAGATGATGTGAGAAGACACTTGCAGGAATTGCTCGTGGCTGGTGTGATACAAGAATCCAGGAGCCATATGCTTCTCCCATTGTGGTTGTGCATAAGAAGAACGGATCTGTGAGAATGTGTCTTGATTATCGAACTCTGAATCGGTGGACCATCCCCGAGCAATACATCATGCCCCTGGATTGTTTGTATGGGAGCAAATGGTTCTCGGTGTTGGATCTTCGCAGTGGATATTACCAGATTCCGATGGCTCCAGAGGACCATGAGAAGACAGCCTTCATCTGTTCTTTGGGGTTCTACGAATTCCTGAGAACACCACAGGGGATATCGGGCGCCCCAGCCACCTTCCAGTGACTGAATGAATGAGCGGTGGAAAACATGAATTTGCTGGAATGCCTGGTGTACTTGGACGATGTCATTGTGTTTGAGAGCTCCCTAGAGGAACATGAGAGTCGACTGTTCAAAGTACTAGGCCGACTGGAAGATTTCGGCCTCAAGCTGTCCATTGACAAGTGCCAGTTTTTCCAAACCTTTGTGAAGTATGTGGGGCACATAGTGTCTACAGAGGGGATAGAGACTGATCCTAGTAAAGTTGAAGCCTTAACTACTTGGCCCCAGCCCCACAATTTGAAAGAACTACAAAGTTTCCTGGGATTCTGTGGCTACTACCGCTGGTTCATAAAGGACTATTCCAAAGTGATTCGGCCACTCTTGAATCTTACCCAGGGTTACCCTCCTACCAATCGGAAATACAAAAAAGGGTCCATCAGAGAACCAGACAAAGCATATTTCCGCCCAGGTGAACTTTTCGGGTTCCGTTGGACACCTGACTGTGAAGCAGATTTCCACAAAGTCATATTCCAGCACACTCATACCCCCATCCTCGCTTATGCTGACCCCACCAAACCCTATGTGCTGTATACTGATGCCAGTCTGCAGGGTCTAGGAGCTGTACTGTATCAAGACCATGAGGATGGTTTGAGACCAGTGGCATTCGCCAGTAGGAGCTTGACCCCGTCAGAGTGAAACTACCCTGTGCACAAGTTGGAGTTCCTTGCATTAAAATGGGCCATTGTTGAGCAGTTTCCTGATTACCTCTATGGGGCAAAAATATTGGTGAGGACTGACAGTAACCCATTGACCTAGCTACAGACTTCGGCTAAGTTGGACGCTACAGGGCACCGGTGGCTCTCTGCATTGTCAACATATGATTATGCTGTCGAATACACACCAGGCCTGAATCATATTGATGTTGACGCCCTATCTTGGAGGCCCATTTCCAAGAGCGACTGGGTTAGGCTGTCTGAACCTGACATCTGAGCATTGTGCCAAAAGTTTGATAGAAATGGACAGATGTCTACGGACACAGCGGACTGCTTAGTAGATTGCTTGGGCCTCTCTGACACCTGCATGCCGGTTGCGTATTGCCACTTCTCTGCTCTAGATATTAGTGCACTACCTCAGTTTGACAATGACAGCATTCAGCGGGCTCAATCCTGAGATCCTGTGATTCAGCCAGCACTTGACGCCCTTCGTGCAGGAAAAGATGTGTCCAAGTTGTATTCCTCTGATCTGAGAACCGCTTTATTGTTGAAAGAAGGCCCCAGGTTGAAGCTGCTTAATCAGTTGTTGTATAGAGAGACTGTAGATTGGGGTGGCCAAATAGACAAGCAACAATTGGTCCTGCCCACCGCCTTCAAAGATTTGGTACTGAGGTCCTTCCACAGTCATTTAAGCCACCTCAATATTGACTGGACCCTTGACCTAGTACAATCTCGATTCTACTGGCCCAAGATGGGGGGCCAATATTGAGCACCATGTAAGGACTCATAGTCGCTGCCTGCACAGAAAAGACCTGCCTCAGAGGGCTGCCCCCCTTGTCAGCATTACTACCAGCACCACAATGGAACTAGTCTGCATAGACTTCTTGAGTTTAGAGCCTGATCAAGCGAAACATTGGCAATGTGTTAGTGGTTACGGACCATTTCACACAGTATGCACAAGCTTTTTCCACCAAAGATCAAAAAGCATCTACTGTGGCCAAGGTGCTAGTGGAAAATGTTTTCGTCCACTATGGTGCCCCTCGGTGAATTCACTCTGATCAGGGCTGGGACTTTGAGAGTCGGCTAATCAAAGAAATGCTCTTTCCATGGGGAGTGTGAAAGTCAAGAACCACCCCTTATATCCCGCAGGTGGATCCTCAACCTGAACGCTTTAACCGCACCCCACTAGACATGCTAGGCACCCTCCACCCAAAAGATAAGCATAAATGGAGCCAGCAGATTAGCACCTTGGTACACGCTTGCAGTTGCACAAAGAATGATGCTACTGGGTTCTGTCCCTACTGCTTCATGTTCGGGAGAGAGGCCGGCTGCCTGTTGATGTCTGTTTTGGGGTTTCTCCCGATGGGGTCCGAGCTGAAGATTACCTGCAATATGTACAAAAAACTTAAAGCTCAATTGAAACATGCCTATCAACTGGCCCAGACAATGGCCGCCAAAAGAAATCTAGCCAACAAAGAGAGACATGATAGAAAAGTAAGGGCTCAAGAGGTTAGGCCTGGAGACCGTGTGTTGTTGCGAAATTTAGGATTGCATGGTAAACACAAAATTGCTGATTGATGGCACCATCTTCCCCGTGTCATAGTTGGAAAGCTGGATGATTTGCCAGTGTACAAAGTGCACCCAGAGAATAACTACAAAGCTGTCAAGACCATGCACCGTAACTACTTGCTACCTATTGGTCAAGTTTTAATTGAGGCTGAACCCACTGAGACTGATTCCCTTGGACCAGTGACTTGTGCTGCTGCAATAAAGAAAAAGAGTCAGCCTGCCCCCGTGGTTGCCGATTTAAGACTTTCCCAGCAGCAGGCCCAGAGTGATAGTGACTGCCAGTCTAACTCGGATGACAGTGAGTGTGATAATGCCTATTACCCCTCATATGAACTGAGTCAGTTGTTTCGTGGA
This sequence comes from Neoceratodus forsteri, assembly GCA_016271365.2. Taxonomy (NCBI): domain Eukaryota; kingdom Metazoa; phylum Chordata; order Ceratodontiformes; family Ceratodontidae; genus Neoceratodus; species Neoceratodus forsteri. Next base: position 186,167,890 of record CM028134.1, read on the forward strand.
AATCCTATGTTGAATTATGGGGATGAAGCTGGGCCTTCTGGACTGCCTAATGCCCCGGCATCATCCTTGGAGCCAATGATCCCTGAAGGTGAAGTGCAGAGTATCACATCTGAGGATGCTGAGTCTTTGTGTATCGTGGAACTGTATGATATGCCTGAAGGAGAGGCTGCTGGTATGAGTCTTTCTGGTGACTTGCCAGAACTTGAACACTATGAGAGTGCTGACAACCCTCCTTCAGTGCCAGAGTGTCTTCAAAATGAGCCAAGTGTTGTAGAAATAGAGACTACAGAGCAAGGGGCTGACAGTGCTCCCAGCTTGGACATTCCCCTTCATGCAGAGGCACCCCTCACAAGTGATGATCGCTCCAAGACCATTGTTGAAAGTACAGAGACTGTGCTTGTTCACCCCAGAAAGACTGGCCGAGCTGTCAAGCCAGTGGTGCACTTCAGTTACGATTCCCCCGGGAGGCCAGTGGATTTGCCTCTTAATGTAGTCCACAAAGGTGTTTATGTCTCTCAGAGCTCACTGCCCAAATTGAGCTTGACGGCCCATTCCAGGTTACTTATTTTGCCTTCTCACCATGGTGCCCCTGCCCCATCCAGCCCCAAGTTAGCTGATAGGGAAGGGCCCCCTCTTGCATTGTTTAGAGTACAAGAAGTTATTACTTGATTCTGTATAGTAATATTCAATTTACCTGTATGAAATATACATAATGTATTGTCAGAATGGAAATGATATAGTGGAGTACGTTTAAATGTATAGTAAAGTGACAAGTTATGCCAAGTGATGAATCAGATAGTACTTGTAGAGCATGCTAATGGTATAAATGTCTTGTTTATGTTACATTTTCAGTGTTATGATGGTAGAGACTTGACGCGGATGCCAAGTTTGCCCAGGCAGGGAAGGGTGTAACCCCCCTACAAATGGGGGTTCCCAAAAAGTCTTTCATGAGCTTGCCTAAATGCTCACTGCCAGGCTGGTGCCCTGCATTTTAGCAGTTTAAATGTGATTACTGGAGTCTGTATAGCCTCTGTGTATTGTCTCTTTAAGAACTGCTTGATTGCAGCATAAGTAATCAGAGATGGAGCTCTGTTGAAAGATGTAACTATTTATTTATTTATTTATTTAAGAGTTTTACCGTGAAGGCATACTGAGCAGTGTACCGCTCGATTCCAGATGCGCCCTGGGGTTGCTGAAAACCATTTAGAGTGATAATGATAATGTAGTTTGTCTAACCTGCTTTCTTTGTAGCAAGGACTGTTTTGTTTGTCTCCACTATCATGGTCCTGGACTGCAAATTGGACCAATTAGTTCTGGTGGGACCTAAAATGTAGCCGGACTACAGGAGCTGTCTGAATTCAAAATCTATAGGAACTGTGGTTTGAGTTTTTGCACCTTTTTTGCAACTGAAGGGGGAGCTCTTGCTTTGACTGACTGCCAAATCAGCCAACCAAAGCTTTTGGATCTTGGGGAAGTCCCGGGCTGCTTGCAGTTTTCAGTTAGAATTAAGCTGGAAGCTGAGCAAGAAGAAGCTGAAGTTCAAGTTTAAGTTTATTGCAGGGAAACTCTATTGAGCAAACTCATTCACAAGGAGGTCCTGATTACAGGTTTACAGACAAGTACACAATACATATAAAGAATGACATGACAGTAATTAATAAACAGTAAGATTCAATGTAGTACATTATGTTCAGGTCATAAAGTAACATTCTTAAAAACAATCAGCATGAGCCTATGGGGAGGCGTAAGCAGCAGGAAGGTTAAGGAGTACATGGCAAATAAGAGAAGGAAAAAGGGGGGAGGGTAGGTGATGGCTAAATGAGGAATACTAGGATGGAGGAGAAGATTAGAAGCAGTTACATATATCTTTTAATTTGTTAATTGCTTTCCTTTTGAAGAAGTTAATAGGGACAGTACCGGATAATTTCAGCGAGGATTGTAAGCGATTCCAAATGGTTGGAAGGGAACGTAAGATAGCATGTTTACCAAATGCGGTTCGAGTCCTGGGTACATCTAGAAGGATAAAGTCCAACTTTCTGAGTGAGTAGACACTGTGGGAAATATGAACAAGAGAAGTTAGATAGCTCGGGAGTTTATTCAGAAGAAGGTTTAGGGTCCAGGTGCCGGCATGGAGTGCACGCCTAATGGTTAGCGAGGTCCACCCAACTGCTAGGTACAAATCACAGTGATGAGTTCGGTACGGGGAGTTGGAGATAAAACGCAGGGCACGGTGGTAGAGGGTGTCTAATTTATGGAGGTTGGTAATTGCTGAAGTGTTATGAATTATGTCTCCATAGTCCAGAATGGGGAGGAAAGTGGCTTGTACAAGTCTGAGTCTGGTCTCCAAAGGAAAGAAAGACCTATTGCGGAAAAAGAAACCTAGCCTGACTTTTAATCTCCTGGATAGGTCTTCGAGGTGATCATTAAAGGAAAGTTTATCAAGCCAGATGCTAAGATATTTGAATTTAGAAATAATTTCCAGTGGTTCTCCTAAAAAGGTGACAATAAGGTCTTTAGATGTGTCAGGAGTAGTAGTACGGGAGGTATATGGAGAGAAAAACATGGCTTTAGTTTTATTGACATTTAGTAGCAGCTTGGCATTAATTAGGTTAGTTTCTAGCTGCGTTAAAGTCAGCTTGGAGGAGGTCTCTGACTCCACATAATGTGGGGCCAGAGGTATATAGCACTGTATCATCTGCAAAGAAATGCAGGTTTGACTTAGATATCTGGTGGTCAAGATTGTTGATATATAGAGAGAAAAGAATTGGACCTAGGATGGAGCCTTGTGGAACTCCTCTGGTGATAGGCAGGGAGGATGATAACAAACTTCCTACTTTAACTTTCTGGGTCCTTCTGGATAAGTAACTATTGAACCACTGGGTAGTGGAAGGGGTGGAACCAGTTTTAATAAGGCTATTCGCTACTAAGTTATGATCTACTGTATTGAAAGCTTTACTGAGATCTAAGAATACTGCTCCCATTATTTTCTTAGAATCCGTTGCAGCGACCCAATCATTAGTAACTTTGGCCAGAGCTGTCATGGTGCTGTGATTAGGGCGAAAACTGGATTGTGCAGGGTTTAGAAGAGAATGGGATTTGATACATTTTTTTAGTTGTATGTAGATCAATTTTTCGAGAACTTTTGAGAGGATGGGCAGAACTGAAATGGGCCTATAGTTGTTTAGGTCACACAGGTCACCCAATTTGAATAGAGGGAGAACATGAGCAGATTTCCAGCAAGAGGGAACTGTGACGGAGGAGATAGAAATGCTAAGAATATGGAGGATAGGGGCAGTAAGGTATGAGTAACCAAGTTTTAGGAAGAGTGGATCCAGTCCATTTTCCCCTGCGCTTTTTTTGGTATCTAAATTAATAAGAGAGTCTTCAACTTCTTTGAAGGTCAATGGGAGCAGCTGGAATGAACAGGCCGAGGAAGGCAGCATTGAGTCCATGCTGTCTTGAATCTTAAAACGAGTAGCATACGGTGAAGAATCAAAGGCTAGGCCAGCAGTGGCGAAGTGGGAATTAAATTCTTCAAGTATTTGTTGATTAGTATCCACAACCATGCCTTTACTGTGGATCTTGGTTGTAACAGAGGGGGCAGTCGACCGACCCTCGGTGGATTTTAGGGTCCTCGAAATTTTATGGGGGTTCCCCTTAGTCTGTTCTAGGGTGGGAACGTAAAAGTTCGCTTTGGTGGTACGAATACATTTAACACAGGCGTCCCTAGCTGCTCTAAAGGCCTGCCAGTCTACAGGGTTCTTGGTTCTCCTGGCCTGGGCCCATAGTTTATCACGGTTTATCAATGCAAGCTTAAGTTCCGGAGTGAACGAGGGGTGAGAGATTTTACTCCTCCAGACCTTGATCAGAGGTGCATGTCTATTAGCCAAGATAGTAAGGTTATTGTTAAGGACAGTAAAAGCGTCATCAACTGATTTTGCTAGAAAGAGATTTTGCCGTCTGACCTTGCTTAGGTCGGCCAGGTAGTTTAAGACATTGAACTTTTGAAAGGACCGTTTAATAAAGAAATTGGGCTGATGTTGTACTTTGGCTTGCGACCTTGTGCAGACTACAATGCTGTGGTTGCTCATGTCGTTATGGAAGACTGCTGCATGTGAAATTTTATGTGGGTGAGTGGTTAGTACTACATCTAGGATCGAGCTGTTTTCGATTTTTGAAGTATTAATCCTAGTTGGTTCACTAATTAGCTGAGCAAGGCCTAGATCGTCGCATAGGGATTTCAAGCCAAGCGATTTGGGGGACAGCCAATCCAGATTGAAGTCACCAAGGATTATTGTTTCTGTATTAGCATTGATGGCAAGAGATTTAAGGATGTTAAGGACATCTATCCCACCAGGAGGGGTCCTATAGCCACCGATAATAGTGATGCTTTCTATAGAAGGAACGCGGCGCTTCAGAGAAACGATCTCATATTCCTTCTGCTTTGAATTGCAATAGATATCACTAATTGAGAACTTGGATTTGGCATAGATGACTACTTCACCCCACCACCGGAGTCTCTGTCTGCCCTATGCAGATTATAGCCCGCTAGATTAATTTGTTGGTCAGAAGTGTTTTTTCTTAACCAGGATTCAGTGACGATGCTGAGATCTGGTTTGGTGTGACTGGCCCATGCTTGTAATTGGGTTAATTTTTCAGACAGGCCCAGAATGTTGATCAACATTATTTTTAATCCGGACGCTGCTGTGAATTCCGAAGGAGAGGTGAGCAGCAGTGGAGGGCCAGGGTTTAGCTCAACATTGCCTAAGCAAAAGAGAAGCAGGAGTAACAGTTTCTTTAGGAAATTTAAATGTGCTCTGAGTGCTTTTTTCCTTCGTGGGTGGTATGTAGGTGAAAAGGAGGCTGGCAGTTGAGTGTTAGAGACAGACTTGCATGACAATTTTGGGCTAAGAGGAGGAGAGCTTTAAGGGCCATAGAGGAAGGGAGTAGTGAGAGTGAGGGGGAACAATGTGATGTATAAATAAAGAATAGGGGGCATGTAGAGAGGCGAGTAATACAGTGATATGAGGCAGTGTAAGTGAATGGCTCCAGGACAGGGCTTGAGTATTTAGTTTTATTAGGAAAGTCTGCATTAGGAGCGTTACTTATTAGCAGCGAAAAGGCAATAGTTAAAAATGCCATGACTCTAAGAAAGAATAGTCTGGAAGTGAGTGGAGAATAAGGCAGAATGAATACAGGGAAGAAAGTGGTATGGTCTTGATTCTAATCATGGACCTATTGGATGACAGAAGGCCAAGGAAGGTGTGGCTAAGGTGTATTTAAAGGAGGCCTGGGGGGGTTGGGGTGGGACGAAAAACTAGCAGAAAAGGGTCTGTGATACAGTGGCCGGGTAAAGCAGGAGAGGTCTGGACCAATCGGCTTGCTTCAGGAAGGCGCCCACGATCCGGTTGGCTGGCTTGGGGCTGTACCTTAGTGCAGGAGGGATCCAGTTTTCGTGCTGTGGCCGTCGGCTACTGAAATGCCGTCGGGCTGGTGAGCTGGAGTCTGGGAGCTGAGCGTAGGCTAGCCCTGCTTAGGGCAGCAGCTGAAGGGAGAAAGAGGCAGGGATTTATAGAGGGCTAGGACAGAGGGTTAGGCAGAGAGGCCAGGGAGCAAGAGATTAACAGGACAAAAGAACAATTAATTTAGGCGCCAAGGGCAGCGGGGGGTTAAACAGAACAGTCTGGTTTCACTAACAGTGCTGTAAATCACTTGGTAACAATTCTGTAGCTCTAAAACAAATCAAGTTATACAGGCAGATAGTTCTTACATTAATTTAGAGTGAAAAACTAGCAGAAAAGGGTTCAAATACAGCGGCAAGGGTAAAGCAGGAGAGGTCTGGACCAATGAGGACTTGCTTCGGGAAGGCGCCCCGCGATCTGGTTGGCTGGCTTAGGGCCATATCTTAATGCAGGAGGGATCCAGTTTTCATGCTGCGGCCGTCGGCTACTGAAATGCCGTTGGGCCGATGAGCTGGAGTGTTTCCGAGCAGCCATCCTGAGTGGATTCGCATGGGAGAACTCTGAAAAGGCTAAGTTTTTGGCCTGTATGCCGGTGTGCTGCTCCTGAAAGGGAGAGAAGAGAATTATTTTGGACTAAATCAAGTTTGTGTGACTAAAGTAAGCTACTGAAGTGGGCCAGGCTCAACCTGAAGAAACCGAATATTTTTGCTGAATGCAATCGGCCTGTCAGGAGTTCCAGCTACCCCTAAGCTCCCAGTGTGTACAGAGATTTTGCAATTGTGCCTGGGGAGCGCTTTGCCTGGTACAGTAGAATTCCCGTACATATAAATGTGCTATGAGCTGCTAGTGGGTTGTTAGTTCCCCACTGTGTGAACTGTGTTCTGCTTGCTGGAAGCTGTATCCAGCCTGAAACGGACTGCTTCCGAACTTGTCTCCATGCGGTTTGGGCTTTGCCAGACTGGTCCAGCCAGACTACCCACTGCACAGAGAAGGCATCGACGAGAGACCTGCCTTGGGGTTCAGCCCCCTGCTCCACGCTTGAACAAGAACGACGCCTCTGCGACTTGTGTGGGCCCTGCTTCTCCTGGCATTCCAGATCAACCACCTGCAGTCTCGATTTTCGTCCAGCCTGTGTCCAGTCTTTGGTATCGTGAGTAAATACCAGGGTAGCTCCCTACAACAACAGCTTAATCTGAGTGTGTCATGTGATTGTCTTGTTGTTTTGTTTTTACAAACTGAGCCGCCTGGCTCAGGATTACAAATATTGTGTACTGTGCATGTTGTGTTTTCCATCACAGGGCCCCAACCAGCTGCAACCCCGGGCAACTGTCCTGGCTAGCCCATCTCTTCTCTACCTGGGTACCCAGAGGTGGACTGTGTGGGGGGGGACTCAAAGCGCATGCATAACTGCTTGATTGAGATAACCTTTAAGCTAATTAACCTGATTTTGCCCCTCCCTTGTTCAACTCCCCTGAATAAATCAGTTCTAACTTTTTCTGCATGTAATCTGACTGTGGTTCTTGTTTGTGCTCAAAGTACTGTACTGTTGCTATTTGCTGTGCTTAACCTTGTTTTACAGGGGGTCCTCAGGATTGAGCCAGATAAATCAGCCCTGTTGGTAAGTGCAAACAGTGTTGGTACTTGTGTGGTGTACCAGGGGTATTGTGAAAGTGGTTATTGTACAGTGTTCAGGCCACTAGAGGGGAAAGAGGGGGGTTACAGTGTCCCGGAGGGCTGTGCTCAGGTTAGCTTGACCACTACTAACCCTGACCTCCGAGTGGAGGCACCCGTTTCAGAACTCAGGCCCCTTAACCTGCTACTAGCCAAGCAGGCAGGGGTAGTAGCCCTTGGGATAGTGCCACCTAGGGGTTACACTAAAATGAATACTAAACTGATAAGCTATCATAAGCATTGCCTATCTTCCAAAAATGTAAAAACATTTGCCTTATACAGTGCTAAATTGATTCTATAAAATGAGCCACATCAAATAAATATTAAATCCAGAATAAACACACATTTTTCTGTTTGTGGGTGTAGAATGATGAAGCCTGATCAACAGCTGTTTATAGTGCTCTGTCAACTATTCACCCACTTTGTTACAATAAAAAATAAGCAGACACAGTGGTGAATAACTGAGTTTTAGTAAGGTGTTTTAATGTTCATAATTTGCACTGTAGGTACTGTAGACTATTTTTGAAATCACATATTTAAACGTTTAATCTGGGAGTAATTGGGGCTGGCAGTATAGCCTAGAGGTTAGAGTAACTAACTGTGAATGAGCTGGGGACATCTGGCAGAGCTGGGTTTTTGAGTCCCCCAACCTCCACTTGCAAACTGTGCGACTGAGCAAGTCACTTCACCTCCTCAGTGCCTCTGGGTTGCCGCTGAAAACAGGTACTCGTACCTAGTGGGCCTTACCTGGTTACCAAAAAATCTTAAAAAAAAAAAAAAAAAAAAAAAATACCTATATAGATATTTTAAACTTTTTATTTTTTCATTTTTCTTTCAGCTCACAATGGAGACAATATATTACAATTTACAGCTGGCATACTGTATCTTAGTTACGTAGATTAATGTAGTTAAAGTTTGGTACGTTGTCAACAGTCCAAGTACCAGATCTTTCATTGATTGTATCTGTGTCTGTGTCTGTCATAATACATTTTCATTGCTCTAGAGTAATCTGGGGTATCATTTTTGTATCTCATTTTAAATTGTATAAATAAATAGCAGGGTATGGGGGAAGAAGTAAAATCTCAGTTTTTGGCCTGGCTGGCTACCAATGTATTTTTAATGCATCATACAGTAACCAAGGAACCCTGTAATTTATCTTTGTTTCACTCTGGCTGCAATTATTTTGTTTAAAGATAAATGTTCAAATACATTTTATGTGTTTTAAAAGCTTGTTTTTGGACTTTAGTCAGATTTGTATTGTAGTCTTTGCATGTGAACATCTAGGTGGTAGATTGCTGAGAGCGAAATCACTGTTACCAACTAGCTTATGCAAGCAAAAATACCCGACAGGGTGGGCGGTGTTGCCCATACCACCCACCCTGGAGGGTATTATTCCGCTTAGAAAATGGGCATCTGTGTAAATTTTAATTAGGTTATTGAATAAAAGAGGATATTATTTTGAAATTGGATAGAAACAGCAGAAAACTATTTTTTGTGGTAAAATAGTCCTTTGTTTTTGTGCTGTTCCATCTGCTGTTGCAACCCCCCCCAGCTATTCTGTTGTAATTAGCCCCACCCCCTGCACCCACACACCACTGTTTACGGAAGCACAGAAGGAGTATTTTTTGAAGTTCCCTCCAAGCAGTTCATTTTGGTATTTTAAAATGCAGCATGTTTTTTTTTTTGTGCGGTCCAAAGATGCAGTGTTTAGCCACGTAATGTTGCACGAGACTGTTATGTGAAACCAGGAAGTGGAGAAGCCAATCCTGTAACAGGTGTACGGTGGTTAAATCCCGCAATGTTTTTTTTTTTTTTAAAACAGGCAGAATAGTGAGGCAGTTTAACTAAGGTAATGGATTTTAACAATAATACATTTATTGAGGTGATTTTACTGTTGCCACGACGTCAGGTTTGACTGAAGTTGGAACGGAGCAGCTGTTGGTATCGCAGTTACTGTGGGAACGGCGAAACTGTAGGATAGTTGTTGTGCAGTGAGCTACTATCAGGGACAACAGAAAAGAAAGGTTATTTTTTGGTTTTATGATTTGCCTACAAATAAATATTCATGTGCGAGGTTTTTGTTGATAGTTGTGACTGTGAGCGAGGATATAGACCTTGTGCTGCTGACGGAAATCTCGCTAAGCGAGAGAAGATAACATGGCGCCTGGGCAGTTTGAAAATCAAGGTGCCCAAGAATATGTTAAGTAATGGGGCACCCCAAATTAGGACTTGTTTTACACTGGTCGTCTGTCGAAACTTAATGTACCCCCTGCTATGCTGCTCAGTCAATCAGAAAAGTCCTACTGTCTAGTCCATTTTCTAATCAAGTTTCTAATCAGCAGAGTCATCCAAAATCCTCAGCTGTTTGAATCAAAACTAGTCTGAATTAAAGTATGCTTACAAGGAAAAACCTGCCCTACAACTTACAAAAAGGCTTCATAGTTAGCACCTCGTTTAGGTGAATGGGATCATTTGCATGTTTTCTCCCATCTTTTGGAGGAGCCTGCAAGGTGTCGCAGCAGGTGGGGCTTTGTCTGGGGGCATGGCTTGGGACACCTGGACAAACAGTAGGGACCCAGGTAGGACTGCCCAGAAGGGGTAGGATTCCCGGGGGTGGGGGAGCTTGCGGCCAGGAACAGGGAGGAGCTAAGCCCTTAAGAGGGGCTGCACAAGAGGAATTCTTCCTCATTTCTCCTTGTCCCAGGTCGCAAGCAGAAGAAGAAGGTAGCCAGGATGAGCACCAACAGCAAACCAGAGGTAAGGGCTTGGATTGGGCCTGTACGCCGCATGGCCTGGTGGGGGACCAAGCTTAGAGCCTAGGTCTGGGATACCTTGCAGACCCCTCCAGCTGCTCAGCTGTAGGAAAGGAAAGTAAATTGTTTATAGTGAGGTATTTGCTGTAAAAGTTTACTTGACTACCACTCCTAGAAACAAGACAGTTCATGTGCTGGCTCTGTAGCCTAGAGGTTGGAGTCATTGGCTTTATGTGTAGGCTGTACCCATACCTGGGTTCAAAACTTGGTGTTTCTCATAATTTTAATGGTTGGATGCAAAAAAAAAAAAAAATATTTTTTTGCTTTGCTTTTCCTTGGAATTTTTGGCCTTGGGAGGAGGAACGAAAAGGATCAAAGCCCCAGGGCTACAGACCTGGATTTGAATTCCTACAGCCACCACGTGCAGGCTGTACGACCCTGAGCATGCTTCTTAGCTGGTGGTACTCCCTGGCCACCTGTAGTCTGGCTTGCCAGCACGGATCTGAATCCTCTCCCCCACAATCAAGTGAAAATTAATTTGTTAAGAAGCCATGGCGCGTATCTGAAAGTCACCAGGCAGTCTGGTCAGTCCTGGCGTCTTGTTGCTTATAGGGGGGCCTCCACAGATGAGGCGTACCTGGCGGCAGGCATCTGGTTTGATGGGGGGCTGGCGCTGGCATGCCTACGGCATGCTTCAGGACACGTGCCGGGATAGGGGGCAGATGCTAGAGACTTACTGGAGCTGCAAGCCTGCCTTCTGAGCCACGGACTGATCCACAGCTGCTGCTCCCTTTCTGTCAGTGAACACCGGCCAAGCAAGGCCCTTCCTTGAGCCCTTACCCCTTCCAAGGTGGGCTCCCGGGTCAGGGCACAAGTTTGCAGTGCCCTAGAGTTAAGGAGGGCCGGTGGGTGAGGAGGGTCGGGAAACGGCTCCATGGTCGGGAAAAGATGAGGCCCAGCTACAGGCAGCCTACTCCTATGCCAGACAAGCAGCGGATAGGGCGCCGTGGTAGAGGCTTACTGGAGCTGCGAACGTGCCTCCCGAGCCATGGACTGTCCCGCAGCTGCTGCTTCCTTTCTCTCAGGTGAACGCGGCCAACAAGGCCCTTCCGGTGAACCCTCACCCCCTAACGCCGCCCAGGTTTAGGGCAACGCTGCAGTGCTCCCCGAGTTACAGAGGACCTTTCTTACATCGCTGGGAGCATAGGCCCACGCCACCAAGAAAAGCAGTGATGTTCCGGTCTAGACGCCATCCGCCCCTGCACGCAGGCACGTGACGAAGGGAAGCGCCATCTTGGAATGGTACAGAGCGGCAGTCACGCACAGATGGTAAGTACATGTGCAAAAAGTTAAAGCCTGCTGACAAATGGGCACTCCTCTGCTTGCAGTCTCATGCGTTTCAGTCACTGGCTGATCAGGGGAGAGCGTAAAACGAAGGAAAGAGGATGTAACCCGAGGCAGGAGGCATGTAAAAAAAAAAATAATAAAATAAATAATTTAAAGGGGCCGATAAAATGGGAATAAGGAAGGAGTATCAGCGAGGGACAATAGGATGCCTCATGTGGAGTATTAGTTAAAGACAGTGGTATCCCAGTAAAGGGGATAAGCTGGAATATTGCATTCTGGGTATTCGTAAACGGAGACACGGAGGCTGGCTGTATATGAGACCAAAACAGCTCAGATCCACTGGGGAGTGCAATCCGAGGTCATTTTCTTCAAGGCAAAGTAGGGGGCAGTGGAGGCAGTAGAAGACAGTGATTTAAGGTGATAAACTGCAAAACTTTGGAGACCTGGATTTGATCCCACAGCCCCTTCTTGCTTACCGCGTGGGCCTGAGCAAGTAACTTCAATTCATGGGGCTATTAGGTTGCCAGGTAAACAGACATAGAGGGTTTCTCCTCAAAAAATAAATAAATAAATTAAATAAACAAAGGTGTTAAAATGTTCCATGGTCAGTGACCCATGTTGGGTGCAGCAGCAGAAGCTTAAGCAACAGCAAGGGGAGAGTGGCCATGAATTTGTTTTGATTGCAGAGTACGAGCAGCATATTGTGAAGTTGAGCGGAGACTTGGAACAGCTGCTGGCCGCCATTGTCTGGGGCAAGGGCAAGGCATGGTGGGAGGTGCTGTTCAGGGATCTGGGTGAAGGGGGGGGTGAAGGTCCTTCGGGGCTGCTGCCCCCACCGGAACCCAAGAACCTGGAAGAGGCCAACCTGGGGAAGCAGCCGGTAACCCTGGCATTACTGACCCTGCCGGCTGAACCCGTGACTCCGGCGGGGGTGCTGGGCACATTAGGGCAAGAGGCAGAGAAGCCGATGCCCATACCGGACGAAGCGCTGGTGCACCCTCCTCCTCCTCAGAAAAAGCCACGAAGGAAGAGGGCCGATCAGTGAGCAGTGGCAGAGGCCCAAGTAGCAGGTATGCATGAGTTAGACAAGCTGTCAGCTGATGAACTGAGGGCTCTGCTTAGGAGTGGGGCGCCCCCAAAAGGAACAGGGAGCGTCCTCACAAATGGGGCAGAGAGTGGAATGCCATGGAAAAGGTGCTGCTGGGGCAAGGGACAGAAACTGTGACATCAGCTCCCAAAAGCATGGGCATACCGGGGGGGCCTTCCACGTGGCCAGCCAGCACAGCCGGAGGCGAGCTCGCGGAGTCCCAAGCAATTGAGACATGGTCAGCCCATCCTGCCACAAGAGAGCTACCCACCTGGGAGTAACGGGTCATGGGTCCCACATCAGATAGCCCTCGGTGGTTGGGCCAGCCAGCAGCAGGGCTCGGAGAGGTGGCCTCGGCGATACCCCAAGGGTTGGGAAAGCCTAGCACATGGCCTCCGGCGGGAAACCGGCGCCAATCGGGTGGGGAAGAAGCTTGACTGGCTGCTGGAATTACTGGCAGGACAGAATAGGGCTCGGCCAGGAATGGTCCAAGTGGCCCCAGCTGCAACAGGGATCGGGGACGCTGGAACGGGAGTGGCATCGCCACCACCACCAATACCGGGGCAGCAAGGGGTAGTGAGCTTCTTATCCCTGGCAGAACCAGTTGGTCACACTTGCCAGACAAGGTGAGGCAGCAAATAATCAACAGAGAGTACGTTGACGTCTTTGTCCTTCTGAATCGGCCTGAAGAGCCAGAGAAGGACAAGGATGGGGATGACAGGGTTGAACAGAAGTGCAAAGCAACTGTGCAGCGGACATGGGAGAACTGGGCCACAGGCTTCACAATTTATGCAGGGATCCTCACCCAGGGCAGCCCAGGGAAAGCTGACGGGCTATGGGTCTACTTTAATAGGATAATGACCATGCACGCTAGTAAGCCAGCGGGTGGTAGTTAAAATATGACAAGGAGTATTGGAGGAGAAAGCAGATGGACATGGCACGGTCTTGGTCCTCCCGCTACTGTGGACGATTGACTTGAGGGGAAGGGTTTAACATACAGGTAGCGGTTTTCCAGTGAGGCTCCCTCCCCCCGCCGAAGAAAGGCTATCAAGGGGGTAATGAGGGAGAAGGGGGGGCAGAAAAGGGTGTTGTTTCAGCTACAACCAGGGCTCATGCAAGACCGAGCTTTGTAGATACAAGCACGAGAGCATGGCGTGCAGGAAACCACACTTGTTTCAACAGTGTGGGAAAGCGACAGAGGTGGGGACAGGGAAGGCCGACAATTTTCGTCCCTTTCGGAAGGGCGGGACAAAGGCTGCCAACACCGGTCAAGGCCTGAAATATTGAGGGGTGGTTGGTCAACTACCCAGACAGGGCGTCCGCTCACTCTTTGGCAGCAGGATTCAGGGAAGGGTTTCGTATACCTTACCAAGGCCTAAGGAGGGCATATGAGGCCAACAAACTATGTTCTGCCAAGGAGCCAACAGAGGTCGTATGGGCAACCATGAAGGAGCTAACAAGTGGTCGTGATTAACGGCCCTTCACCTCCCCCGCCCATGCTTCAGGGTGTCTCCCATTTGCTTAGTCCCCAAAAAGGGTGCTGGGCGAAGTTCAATGATAAACCCCCTGTCGTACCCAGAAGGGGATTCGGTCAACACCTTCATTGACCCAGTCGATACTGCAGTGTATTACACATCGTGCGACAGGGCAGTGGAGGTGGTGCAACAGGCGGGCCGAGGGGAAGTGCTGGGGAAGGCTGGTATAGAATCAGCATTCTGCCTGTTGTCAGTGTATCCGGCAGATCGGGAGCTATTGGAATGAAATTTAACGGGTACTACTACATGAACAGCTGCATGCCCATGGGGTGTGTGGTGGCGTGTGCGTTTCTGTGCACCAGCACATTTCTGCACTGGGCCACGGCACAGAAAGCCAAAGTTGACCACATGGTACACTATTTGGACAACTTTCTGTTTGTGGGGAGGGACGGCTTGGGGCAATGCGCACATATCATAGCAGCATTCCACAAGGTGCGCACTGAGTTGGATGTACCGCTGGCCCAGGACAATACGGAAGGGCCATGCACAAGGCTTTCCTTCCTGGGGCTCGAAATCGACACAAGCGAGCAAGTATTCCGTCTCCCCTGAGACAAGCTGGTGGTCTTGCGCACCTGGCTGGACTCTGTAATGAGAGCAACTAAAGTCACGTTTTGGGAGCTCCAACAACTGGTGGGCCACCTCAGCTTTGCCTGCTGGGTAATGCCTGTGGGCAGGATGTTCATGAGGTGCCTGGTGGGCGTTAGGGCGGGCTGTACAAAACCACACCATAGAATCTGCATCACAGCAGCAATGTGGGAAGACCTAGGCATTTGGCAGACATTTCTGCAATGCTTCAGTGGGGTATCGATGTGGCTGGTTCCAGTGTCCAGTGAGGAACTGGAACTTTCACAGATGCCTCGGGGGGGCCTGGGCTCCGGGGCTTACTTGCAAGGTAAATGGTGTGCAGGGCGGTGGCCTCCAGAGTGGATCAGACAAGGCATTACGAGGCAAATAATGGTGATGGAATTCTTCCCCATTGTCACGGCATTGGTGATCTGGGGGGATGTGCTGTTGGACAAGCACATCACATTCAGGTCTGACAACACCGGAGTGGGGTATGCAATAAACAAACAGCTGGGGGGCAAGGGCCCAATGGACAACCTCATGCGGGTGTTTGTTCTCAAGTGTCTGATGTTGAATATTACCTTCAAGGCAGTGCACATACCAGGTGTTGAAAATGGCATCACTGACGCTTTTTCTCGTTTACAGTGGCAGAGGTTCCGAGAATTGGCACCAGCTGCAGACCTACAGCCCAGGGAAGTCCTGCCATTCCTATGGGAATTGATAACCCAGAGGCCTGGGAGTTGATTGAGAATACCCTGATGCCTAGGATGCGAATAACATACCAGAGGGGGGTCAGCTGTTTTCTGGAAGTGCAGTATGCACGAGGGTGGGCAGTGACATAGCCAATCCCAGTGACACAGCTGTGCGAATACGTACTGATCAAAAAACATGCGGGGGCCACCTGGGCAACGGTTGAGCAGCACATGGCTGGCATTGCCTGGTTTTAGAAAGTCAGGGGCTTCCCCGACTCCACGAGGGCATTTGCCCTCTGGAAGATGCTGAGAGGTTGGATGCGGGCAGCCCCGAGGGGTACAGACAACAGACGTCCAGTCACCCCGACCATATTCAAGCAGATCTGGAACAAATTGCCTAAGGTATGCTCATCCCCTGATGAGACAAGGCTGTTCCAGACAGCGTACTTGGTATAATTTTGCGGGGTATTCTGAGTGTCGGAGCTCGTGCTGCCCAGCAAGGCTGCTGGGAGACCATTAGTGCTGGCATAGGCTGATGTGGAGGCCACAATGTCTGGAGTTTTTGTTCACATCCAGAAGAGCAAGATGGACCACCTTGCCCATGGGCGGTGGTGCCGGCTAGCGGAGCCCCACGGGTTCCCGTGGAATGTGGGAGCATGGGTACAGGATTATATAACTCAGCACCCGGCAATGGGGGGGCCTTCTTCCTTCATGGGGGCGGTGGCCCCCTGATAGTGTACCAGTTTAGGCACATGTTGCAGAAGACCTTGCAACAGCTGGGCATCCCGGTGGAACACTACAACACGCACTCCTTTAGGATTGGCACAGCATTGCATGCCAGGGCAGAGGGCTTTTCAGATAGGACAATACAGACTTTGGGAAGATGGAACTCGCAGGCCTTTGAAAGGTACATGAGACCACAAATGTTATAATTCTCTCTTGCTTTGTTTGGACAGGTGTTGCGGCCCGAGCAGAGCAAATCTGGATTTGTGGCCACTCGTACATCCATTGGGTGGCCCTCAGGACGAGGCAGTATCCTGAAGGAGTAAACCTGTTCCTGGCACCCATCATGGGTTTAGAAGACTGTTCACAGCATGGTTTTAGGCAGGGTCTCTCGTACAACCAACCTTATAACCTTTTACAATACAGTCACACCAATTATTGACGGTGGGAAACCAGTTGATGTTATCCTTCTGGACTTTGGGGAGGCATTCGACACAGTGCCCCACGACTTATGAATCATAAAACTAAGAAACATGGGATTTAGCTCATATATAGTAAGGTAGATTGAAAATTGGCTTATGGATCAAAGACAGCAGGTCGGAATAAATGGACACCTGTCAAATAAGGGCATCATCAGCAGTTGTGTGCCCCAGGGATTGGTTCTGGGACCAGTGCTTTTTGGTCTCTGTATAAGTGATATGGATTCAAATATAAATAACTCACTAAGTTTGCAGATGACACCAAGCTTGGAGGGGAGGTAGACACCCTTGACAAATATAAATCTTTGACCCAAGATTTAAAACCTATTCAGGTCTGGGCTACACAGAATGGAATGTAATTTAATCTGTAAAAGTGCACAGTTTTACACTTTGGTGAAAACAACCCAAAACTGCCATATTGCCTGGAAGGGGTGCAGTTACAATCACTGGATAAAGAGAGGGCTCTAGGAATCAGTTACTAATTAACTTGCTTCTTTTTACCACTGTACACAGGTTCTAAAAACCACAGCCTGACTGATAAGCTCTATTCAGCGCACAGCTGTCTCTAGGAATGCCCAATGTATAATGCAGTTGTATAAAACCTACATAATACTGCATCTGGACTTTGGATCTCCATTTTGGAAGCCCTACCTAAAAAGGGACATTGCCTTAATCAAGAGGACTCAGAGGAGAGTAATCAAACTAATACGTGGGATGAAAAACCTGAGCTATGGGAACAGATTGGCTTCACTGGACCTGTTTAGTTTGGAGGAAAGAAGGCGGCTGGGGGACCTTTTATTATTGTTTAATATTCTAAATAACCCAGAATGTATGACTCACTGTGACCTAGAATTCAATAATAGATCAGTTTACTTAAGGTCCCACAAAAAACAATTGCTGCTCCCAAAGGCCAACACTAATAAGAGGAGTAATTATTTTACAATAAAATCAGCCCGTTTGAGAAATAAACTTCCAGATGAACCAGTAAACAAAACTTCATTTAATAGTTTTAAAGTGGGGCTTGATGGGTACATTTTGACATCAAGAGCAACACAAAACACCCACTAGGAGCGGAAGACATTCTAACAGGCCTTTGGCATTTTTTGTCTTATCAAACCAAGTAACAAAGTAATCTTAACTTAGGTCATATCATATTCGATGTATACAACAGGTGTTGTTGTCTCCATTCTAACTTTTTCCCATTCATTTCAGTGGGGCTTGAGCAGACTGTGATTCTTCTTTCTGTCGGTTGGTTTCCCTCATTCAGGTAGCCAGGGCAGTTACTAAGGTGGGTGTGGTTCATTAAGAGGATCAAAAACGAAAAAGTCCTTACACACCACTGACCGCACAAAAGTGCTACCAGTACTTCAGTGCCTGAAAGAAATCACAAAAAAGGGTGCATGTACCACCATGGACTTGGACTAGGTATTATTACATTGTAATTTATTAAAGTACATACGGACATTCAACACCTCTATGTAGCGCCTGTACTTAAATAAAAATATAACATAATAATACCCAGTCCGAGACCGTAGTGGTATGTGCACCTTTTTTTATGATTAAGTACGAGGAACAATGAGCTTGTTATGGAGTTGCTGTATCATAGTGACAGCATAACAGTTCTGATTGGTCCATGTAATGTGGGAAAATCATTTGATTGGACAATGGTTTTGATAGGCATTTCTGTACAAATGAGCATGCGCAAGGTCATGCTTGGCTGAGTCTTCAAGGGGGGAATATCGCAAAGATCTTTGTGATGCAATAGGCCTTACAACGGTGAATTTGCATCAGTCCTTGAGGAGCATGTAGTTCAGAAAGAAGATGCGTCTGCTGGATCCTTCTCATAACATAGTGTAGTGCAGGTCTTCAAGCGGGGCCTGCCAGTGGTTTACATTTCATTGTGGAAGCACAGGTACATGGAGGTTTTAACGTCTGTGACATTACTTGCTGGGAAGTATATGTGTTGGGAATCGTGCTTGATAATGAGTGAAGAGACCACATGGAGCAGCAGATATTTCAGGTAATTTTCATCTTTGCTGGGACGTCTGACATGTGAATGATCAAGCATTTGAAAGCCACTGGCTATTAGTGGTATGCGTGCGCCCAGACTCTGACCTCTGTGACTCATTCTGTTACTAGAGAAGTGCAGGGGGCGTGCAATGTGACTGGCAATGACAAATCAACGTTTCAAGATATCGACTATGACATATCTAGGTCATGATATCTTGAAACTTAAGTCTAAACTGATAAAGACGGTGCTTTTTATCTTGGCCAATATACTGTACACTCACACCTGTTGCAGACATGCATACATATATATATATAAACTAATATGTACACACACACGTTTTAACCTGAACTACACAATATCAGCCCCCAATGCACAACCTGGTGCTGCACAGATTATTACAGTTTCATTCACAAGGGTGCAGTGTGCACATAGGAACCCAAACAAACAGAAGAGAGAGAGAAATAAGTGCCTCGGCTGGGATTTGAACCAAGGCCACCTTGACTGTCGTTCAGATTGCACTACCAGCTATGCCACCAAGGCATCTGAAAACTTGGGACTCTCACAAACACCTTAGGTGCTGCACAGTTAATTACATTTTTATTCACTACGTTGTTATGTGCACATATATGGAACCCAAACAAACAGACAAGAGAAAGAAATAAGTGCCTCAGCTGGGATTTGATCCCAGGCTGCCCAGAATACTGTTATTCTGGGTGGCTTTGGTTCAGATCCAATCTGAGGTACTTATTACTTTTCTCTCTTCTGTTTGGGTTCCATATATGTGCACACAGCACTCTTGTGCCTGAAAACTCAAAATAGTGTACTAGCTTGGAAGCCTGCAGAACTGGCCTGATCAAGACAGGATCTTGTAGTTCACAGTTTCTCTGCTGAATCACATTGTGTGTGTACATGTGCACTCGCCATCAGTTACACATACCCCCATAGTGTAAAGCATCATGGAAAGTAAATGCAAATCGCCATCAAAGAAAAAGTTGGAGTGTATGGTGCCAAATGGCCTCTCACACGGTCTGCAGAGACTGAAGACCGAAGACACAGACAGGTGTTTTGTCTTTGTCAGGACTCCTATCTCTCTCTTTCCCTCTCTATATATATATATATATATATATATATATATATATATATATATATATACACACACACACACACACACACACACACACACACACACATATACACTATATATTATAGTGGCGTGGTAGCGCCACTATAGTTAGGGTTGAGTAAGCAGTTTAATGTTAAACCCCAAATTTTGCACTTTAATAACTTTGCAACCGTTCAGCGTATATGCACGGAATTTGATATGTGCTGTCCCGTGGGACAGATCTCTTGAAGTGCCAAGTTGTGTTTCGATCGGATGCACAGTTTTTGTGCAGCTCATAGTGAAAAAAGTGTGTTTTGTTTGCTTTTTTTTTTTTTTTGACAGTTTCTGCTGATTATGGACACACCGTTTGGAATTTTGGTCTGAAAGTTTCAAGGTAGAAAGATGTTGCCCATCAGAACAAGCCAGCATTGGTTTGGTGAAAAAATATGAATCTGTTCCAAAGTTATTAAATTTTGACATTTCGGGTTCTGAGCATACTCAGTTCAGTCTTTTGGATAGGTGTATAAATTGTGAACAAGGATTTGCCTCACGAACCTGGATTTTGGCAGCTTGTGAACAGAGATTTATAAAATTCAATCCCTAGTCATATGAAAAAAATATCTGTTCACGAGCCACCATCTTGTTTTTTTATTTTGCCCCCAAAAAAGTGTCAAAACTCACAGCCAGAAGACTATGTCAAATGAATCTAATAGATATTTTTGATTGGGTGACTAGGAAACTAAATTGGGGAGGGGCGGTAGACGTCACCAACCTAGATTTCAGCAAAGCCTTCAATACCGTCCCACGAAGAAGGCCGATTAACAAGATGGGTAGTCTGGGCATGGGAGACAAGGTGGTGAACTGGGTTAGGAACTGGTTAACAGACAGGAGACAGAAGGTGGTGGTAAATAGGGTACAATCTGGGGAGAGGGGGGTGACCAGTGGGGTACCACAGGGATCAGTACTAGGACCAGTCCTGTTCAGTGTCTTCATTAGTGACACTGCAGAGGGGCTGGAAGGAAAGGTCTGCCTGTTTGCAGATGACACCAAGATCTGCAACAGGGTGGATACTCCAGAAGGGGTGCAAAAAATGAAGAGGGACCTGAAGAAGCTTGAAAGATGGTCAGAGATGTGGCAACTGATGTTTAGTGCAAAGAAGTGCAAAATAATGTGGCTGGGTAGAGGGAACCCTGGTGAGAACTACAGGTTGGGGGGGGGAGCTGACTGTCACCAAAGAGGAAAGGGACCTAGGGGTTATCATCTCTGATGACCTTAAGGTATCAAAGTGTACAAAGGTGGCAGGGAGGGCCAGCGGCATGCTGGGGTGCATAGGCAGGGTTATCACTAGCATTAGGCGAGAGGTGGTGTTGCCATTGTATAAAACATTGGTAAGGCCTCACCCGGAGTACTGCGTGCAGTTCTGGAGGCCACACCTGTGCAAGGACATAGATAAGGTGGAGACTATCCAGAGAAGGGCAACAAAGATGGTGCAGGGCTTGCACCACAAAACATATGAGGAGAGACTAAGGGATCTCAATATGTTCTCACTGGAGGGGAGGAGGCTGCAAGGGGACGTGATTGAAACATTCAGGTACCTCAAGGGCATAAACAAGGTGCAGGTGGGGGACCTTTTCCAATGTAGAAAAAGTACTAGAACAAGGGGGCACAATATGAAATTGGAAGGGGGTAGATTAAGATGTAATGTGAGGACGTTTTTCTACACAAAAAGGGTAGTCGACGCTTGGAATAGTCTGCTCAGGAGGTAGTGGGGGCAAGCACAGTGGAGGGGTTTAAGCATGCCTGGGACAGGCACAAGGGAAGCCTGAGAGGGGAGGGAGTGATGAAAAGACATTGATCACATAGGGTCAGTGGCCACATACAATGTATAGGGCCCACGGGCAGACTGGATGGGCCTAGCGGTCCTTATCTGCCGACAATGTCTGTGTTTCTAACTCTGCCCAGGGCATCTGTGCCACACATCTAAGTATGGTTTATGCTCATCGGGAGTTGATGAGCTCTGCTGTGTGCTTTGTGGCATGTTTATGCCCTCAGAAATTTGTATTTTTAGTTATTTAATTCGTTGTCCATAAAACATCAGTCTTGTCCATCAGTCTTTGTGCGCCATGACGAACAAGGAAAACAGCTGACGGACAAGTATTCCTGATCTGGCTATCTGGTCATGAAAGTTTGACGACCAGATGGCCAGACCGGAAATCCTTGTCCGTCAGTTGTTTTCCTTGTCCACCATGGCGGACAAAGACTGATGGACAAGGAATTCAGCTGGCAGACAAGGACGTCCCCCCAGACTGCCACTCTCCTGAGGAGGTCCCTGGTTTGACACTCGCTTCTGCGATCGAAGACTCATCTTGCTGCTGGAACCGGTGACTGCAATCTGACTAAGGTAAATCTAGTCCTATGCATTTCAATGGGGGAATTTCAACTGTTGGCCATAACGCGGCCATTTTTTAAGATTTTGGTCCCAAATTTTCAATGTGGAGTCTTGGGGACCCCCACCTCCTGAACAATATGACTGTCATTAGGCGACTCTTGCTGAAAAGGTGATTTACATGATCACTTTTTAGTCTGGTTTCCCCTATCCTTGGACCAGCTCTCTGCCCTGCGCCTTGATGCCCAGACTTGTCCCCTTGGGCAGAGCCACAGGTGTGTGTGTACCTCCCTCCCAACGGACAATGTTGGTAAAACCCCTGCCTTATTCCCCGGATGTCTGAGGTAGTGGACAGCGGGGTAGAGCAAGTCGTCATGACGGGGAGCCGTTTTTTTTCCATGCTTGCTCCCTGGAGGCAGGGAGGTTCAGTGACATCCAGCATCCGCCCTGCCCCGCCCCCAACATGATAGCACCGGTTGCGGCGGTACCCCCAGCCTCAACCAGGGGTCCATAAAGCACCGGACACTCTTCCCCTCCCTCCCCCTGGAGGATGAGAGCAGTCTCCAGGACATTCGATCATTCTCCCCCTGCCAGCCTTCCAACTCTTGGGTCCATTCCCGAACCTGGGTCATCGGCATCGCAAGCGGAAATCCAGCCGCTGCACCGGTGGGCTGGCTCCATTGTAGGGAAGTTAATGGAGACCATTCTAAAGGAGAGATTGATAATCTTTCTGAATAATAATGGTCTCCAGGATGAAAGGCAGCACGGATTTGTCTCAGGAAGATCCTGTCAGACTAACCTAATTGACTTCTTCGACTGGGTCACAAGGGTGGTTGATGGGGGCCATGCTGTGGATGTCCTGTATCTGGACTTTGGTAAGGCCTTCGACTCAGTGCCTCATGGAAGTTTGCTGGACAAGCTAAGGAACCTGGGAGCCAGGGAAAAACTGGTGGGAGTGGGTTAGGAGCTGGCTGTAGAACAGACAGCTGAGGGTAGTTGTAAGGGGGAAGACCTCTAAGCCAAGACCCATGACCAGTGGGGTACCACAGGGCTCGGTGCTAGGCTGTGTTTTATTTAACATCTTTATCGGGGACACAGCAGAAGGGATCAAGAGTAAGATCAGCCTGTTCCCTGACAACACAAAATTATGTGCAACAGTGGACAGTGAGGAAGAGAGAGACAAGAACTCAGGGAAGATCTGGCAAAACTCGAGCACTGGTCAGGTGTATGGCAGCTAGGGTTTAATGCTAAAAAGTGCAAGGTCATGCACCTCGGAGCCAGAAACCCCAGGACCAGCTATTGGCTGGGGGAATGCAGGTATCTATTTCTGAGGAAGAGAAGGACCTAGGGGTACTAGTCACAGGGAACATGAAGGTATCGGCACAGTGCTGGAGGGTGACAGCAAGGGTTGATCAAATGCTGGGGTATATTGCTAGGGGTATCACCTCTAGAAGGGAAGAGGCCATACTGCCACTGTACAGATCACTGGTGAGGCCACACTTGGAGTGCTGTGTGCTATTCTGGTGCCTGTTCCTAAAAAAGGATGTAAGGTTATTGGAGGGGGTGCAGCGTAAGGCAACAAAGATGATCCTAGGTCTGGGGGATAAACCCTATGAGGAAAGATTGAGGGAGCTCAACATGTATTCCCCGGAAGATGGAAGGGAGAGGGGGGCATGACCGAGACCTTCAAATACTTAAAAGGCATAAATGGGGTTAATATGGGGAAATTGTTCTGCTTAAAGGGAGGGAGGGCCATGAGGGGGCACAATCTGAAGTTGGAGGGGAGAAGATTCAGGAGGGAGATGAGGAGGCACTACTTTACAGAAAGGGTGGTGGTTGCGTGGAATGAACTGCCGGAAGAATTGATTACATTGAAGACAGTGGACAGTTTTAAAAGGAGCTGGGGTAGAGTCGGAAGGAAGATAAGCACAGATAAGCACCCAGGGAGGGAAAAGCCAGGGAGTAGGGATGATGGAAAGGGACTTTGGGGGGGGCAGCTGTACTATTGGGCAGACTTGATAGGTCTGTGGGCCTTTTTCTGATGGAGTTTTTATATTTTCCAATGTAATAATTTTAATATAATTTTATTATTCGTTTTATTTTATTTTATTATAGGTTTTGTCTGGTTAGTATAATATTATCTGCTTAATTAAGATAGGTTTGTCCTAAGTTGAGATAGTTTGTTAGATATTGGTTGTTAAGATGTGTTTGATGGGGTCTACGATGGTCAGGCGCATCCTCCACTGTGCTCCGGGGCCTCCGTCCTTTTCACTGTCCCCGCTGGCTTTTACCGACGCTTTTTGACAAGGGGTCGCAGCGGGGATAGTGAGAAGGCATTTAAGGGATGAATGGGCTGGACAGAGTGGGAGACTGGAGAGGATTGGACAGATAGGGATAGTTGGGACGAGGAGACGCCCTGGGGCGAAATGGGATCAGGAGAGGGGTCCTCCTTGCCTGATTCCCATACCCAAGGGCTCCACAGATTGTGGGCAGGTACTGCGCTCTTCTCCGAAAATCCATCCAACCCGGGCAGTGTTATGTAATGCCAGGTCCATTAGGAACAAAACTGCAATTATCGCAGATCTTGTTGCAACATCTGTCCTGGCATGTATCACCGAGACCTGGCTGGATGAGAACGCAGGTCCTATATTAGACTCTGCTGCTCCGGCTGGGTTCTCGGTGATGCACCGTCCGAGATTGGATCGTAGGGGCGGGGGAGTAGCCATCTTCTTTAGAACAGATCTGAGTCTTGGGAGGTGCCAGTGGGTAACACCAGATCTTTTGAGTGTATCCTGCAGCAGGTGCAGAGTTTAGGATTCTCCTCATCTACCGTCCACCGGTGATGGTGGAAATTCCTGAAGGATTCAGGACTTCATCATTGAATGCATTGGAGTCGCCCAGATGGTTAATACTGGGTGACTTCAATGCCTGGTCTGACGATGAACTCTCCTACTTTGGAAAGAACTTCCTCCAACTTATGTCTGTGTTGGGCCTGTCACAGGTAGTTACCTCTGCTGCCCATATAGGGGTCACTCTTTGGATCTGGTGTTCCTACTGGACTTGGATGTCACGATCTGGGGTGGAACCGAATGTGTGGACAGACCATCACACCATAAGATTCAGCTTTGGAGCACCCCCTAATAGGCCTGCCTCTACGGAGATGGTCCAGTATCACCCTTTAGGGGGAGTTAACCCAGAGGGCCTACTAGCGGTACTGGACCTATCAGGTATTTCGGGTGAGAGCATGCGTCCAGGGGACCTTGTTCTTGCCTATAATAAGGCAGTGAGAGAGGCCTTGGACCAAATTGCTCCTGTTCGTGTTCGCCCACTCATCAGCGCCCAAAAGACTCCATGGTTCGATGAGTCTTTGAAGGAACTGAGGAGAGTGGGCGAAGGCTGAGAGGGCCTGGGAAATCTTGCCTGGATGCTGACAGACTTAGGTTGATGGATCATTATGGTATCTATCAATCGGCAAACCCGTAAGAAGGCAGAATTCCTGTCCAGGAGATTGCTGCGTGAACGACCAGCTCAACTCTTTCGGACTGTCAGCAGACTGTGCAATCCCACTCTGTCTACAGTCTGGAGAGATTTTTCACAAATAAAGTGTGATGAGCTTGCTCGGTTCTTCCTGAATAAGATTGCCAACATTAGGTCAGATATCGGCCAGGCTCACTCTTTAAGGGTTTGCGGTGATCGGCAAGGGGAAACAAACACCTGTGTCACCTGGTTTGACTTTGGTAAGCCGGAATTCATGGATATTGTGAGGATTGTCCAGACTGTACGTCCAACCAGCTGTAGTTTGGATCCGGGCCCTACGCCACTATTACTAGGTTGCGTAGATACTATCTGTCCGATCATTGCTGAAATTGTTTGGAAATCTTTGGAGCAGTGGATCTTCCCCGATCCCCTAAAGGAGGCAGTCATTCGATCACTCCTGAAAAAACCTTCACTGAATCCGAACTGTCCAGCCAACTACAGACCTGTCTCTAACCTGCCCTTTCTGGGTAAGGTTATTGAAAAGGTGGTTGCACTACAACTGGATGACCACCTTGCAAATCACAATATCTATGATACTCTTCAATCAGGATTTAGGAAAAGACATAGTACTGAGACTGCCCTTGTCCGGGTTCTAAATGATCTCCTGATAGCGAGAGATCGAAGGCTCGTACTATTCTAGTCCTTCTTGATCTCTGCAGCATTTGATACTGTGGACCATGGTGTGTTTTTGGACGCTTGGCTGTATTGCGGACTGTCTGGTACAGTTCTGCAATGGTTTCGATCTTTCCTCACGGGCGGAGACAGAGGGTCATCACCGAATTTATTCCTCTGATACTGTTTCCTGCCCTGTGGGGTTCCACAGGGTTCCATTTTGACACCCATGTTGTTTGCTGTCTATATGCTGCCATTGGGAGACATTATTAGGCGATACAGCTTGGGTTCTCACTGCTATGCAGATGACACCCAGCTGTATCTGTCCTTTAGTCCCGGAGAGGAAGATGCAGTCTCTATACTTAACAGCTGTCTATCCGAGATCAAGGATTGGATGAGTGCCAGCTGGCTAAGGTTAAACCCGGATAAGACTGAGGTGTTGGTGGTGGACCCAGGTCGCCTTGAGGCGGGTTGTAGGGCTGGGCTTCCTTCGGGCATATGGATAGATGGTGCCCAGCCCCAGCTTCAGACCGGTGCGTAACCTGGCGTTATTATTGACGACTGTTTGACCCTGAAATCTGGTGTCATCCGCTGTCAAATCCTCCTTTACCATCTTAGGAATATCGCCGGTAAAATACTGGTTCCTCCAGCTGACCTTCCGACATTGGTCCATGCCTTTGTTACTTCTCGCCTTGATTACTGCAATGCCCTGTACCTAGGGCTACCGGGGGTTGATATCTGCTGCTTGCAGCTGGTGCAGAATGCAGCAGCTGCCAGGCTTTTGACTGGGACATCTATGAGAAGTGATCACGCCTGTGCTGCGCGAACTGCACTGGCTGCGGTTCAGGTGGTGGATCACCTTCAAGGTCGGGTTACTGACCTACAAAGCCCTCACACGAACAGGGACCGCAGTATCTTCAAGATCTCCTTATTCCCTACTGTCCTCTCGCCACTCGATCCGCTGACGAGGGTTGCTAGAGATTCCAGGGTTTGTTTAAAAACATCTGGGGCACGGCATTTTCCACGCTTGCCCCCACCCTGTGGAATTCTCTACCTCGCCGGATACGGTTGCCTGACCGTCAGAGTTTTAAGTCAGAATTAAAAACTTATTTATTCTTAAAAGCATATGGAGTGATTTTATTGTGATTTTACTGTGATTGTATTGTTATTATTGTTGTTGATGTTATGTGTTTGTAAATTTTAATTGCCTGCCCATTTGTACAGCGCTTTGGTTTTGAAAAGCGCTTAAAAATAAATTTTTACTTACTTTACTTACTTACCTTGTCATGGCTTATTACATACACACACACACACATATATATATATATTAGAGGCAAAAAACTCCGTTTAATGCATTAGTTAGGGTTGTTCCACAGCGACAAAAGTGAGGAAATTCGCTGTTAGGGTTGAAAACCCTAACTCCGAATTCACCCCCCCAGCACCACACACACACAGACACACACACACACATTCAAGTATGGGGGAGGACCAAGTCAACACAACCAATGACAGACATCCAGCAGCAGGTGACAGAAATAACAAACAATTGTCTAAATGTACTACGAGACATCCCCACCCACCTGACCAGGTACTGCATGCTCAGTGGAGATCAACAGCAAAACTGAGGCCATGTACACCAAACGTATACATCCCTGATTGCAGCTGCACACAACGTACCACACTTAGTAGTTGCATGGCCTTACCTACCGATGCCCCACACCACACCACACCACTTGTGGTGGGCCACCTGAGCAATAGAGTTAAGCAAAACCAAGGAGTTGTACAGGTATAATATCTCTGATTATAACAAGGGTTTGAGAAATGCAGCTTTCTAATTGACTGTAAACATTGTAACAGCCTTATGTTTAGTTTTATTAACATACATGTAGAGCCTAACCATATGATGAACATGGTTTAATGTTGTTTAAAAAACAGTTTTATTATGATAGCAATAAGCTACTCCCAGGTATTATGTTAATGGTCAGTTTATCACTGTCTAGCGACATGTGGCACCTCGGATATGCCTCATTCAACATTAAACCCCTACAGGGTGATTAACAGACCATTTAACATAACTGTTGGTCATGCCTTATTGCTTAATTGTCTTTATGAGTAGATACTCTCCCTCTGCTAGCACTGCAGCAGCTTTGTAACACAGTGTCCCACCCAGTTACACCATACACTGTCTAGTTGCTGGAGAATGGCTGTGAATATGAACTCATGAAGATGAACAGTGTAACTTGATCATTACAGTCATCGAAACCTTAGTGTGATTTATAACTGACAGTCAGTGATAGAGGATAACCCTGCTGTCCTAGTACACTTACCCCATTGTGAGTTAAATCAATACTAAAAGACATTCTGTTTATATCTACACCATACCTACTTGATTCCTGTTGTAGCAGAATTAACATAGTTATCACTTTGATAGCATCAGTGACAGAAGTGTGGCAACCAAACAGTAGGCATACAGCCTGAGTATGAAACAACTGTTAAAAATCACACTGTGTCCATAAGTGGCATAGATCACTCATTGCAACAATAGCAAATGTATTACTATTTGAATAAGTTAGTCATCACAGATGCAATGAGATTGTCTTTATCAGGTACAACGATCAGTAAGTGCCTACAGGAAAATCTATTCTATATACATGTCCGATACAGGTACATCATTGTTGGCTCAGTAGTGCTATGATATTTGAAGTTGCTTGCCTGGATCCATGCAATTACAATCTTTCTTACAAAGAATACTTACTGCATCTTTAATATTGAAACACACTGAAGGTCTATGTATGACATCAGCAGTACACATTCATCAGTAAGAATGCATGTGATACTGGCAGTACCAATTTCTCAGCGTTGAACAGGCAATGCTTTTCCATACGTTTACATCAGCCTCTCTATGTTGAGTAAACCATTGCAGTAAATGTACTACTATGTAAATCACCTACTAAATGTATCACTACTTTTATCTTGAGCATGCTAGTGTCTTGTAGTTAATTTATGTGTTCTCTTAATTAATGTATATACTCAGTAGTGTTAAAACTTTTCTACAACTGTCATCATGCACCTTCAGCATTTATATTGAATAACGGCACAGTACCAGTTGTGGTGTGGTGGGGCACGTAGGTAAGGCCATGCAACTACTAAGTGTGGTACGCTGTGCAGCTGCAATCAGGATGTGTCGCTTGGTGACATGGCCTCAGTTTTGCTCTTGATCTCCACTGAGCATGCTGTACCTGGTCAGGTGGTGGGATGTCTCGTAGTACATTTAGACAATTGTTTGTTATTTCTGTCACCTGCTGCTGGATGTCTGTCATTGGTCCTCCCCATACTTGAATGTGTGTGTGTCTGTGTGTGTGGTGCTGGGGGGTGACCGAGTTAGGTTTTCAACCCTAACAGCGAATTTCTCACTTTGTCGCTGTGGAACAACCCTAACTAATGCATTAAACGAAGTTTTTGCCTCTAATTTCCCTTTTTTGAGAATGATATTGAGAAATAGTGAATGTAAGGGCCCCGCGCCGCCACATGATGTCTTGTGGCATAGTAACAGGAGCAGCAATGCAAACAGAAATCTAACAGTGGCACACATGGTAACACAAGCACTTAATGATAACAGAAAGGTAACGCACACGGTGGCGTGACGGGAATGGTGTGCCACGTGATGTCTGGTCACATATAACATGGTGCCTGTAAATGGAAATACCAATGGCGTGGTGACGCAAAGTGAAACAGAAGAGAAACAGAAGTACACACAAATGGCAAAAAGTAACAGAAACGCAAGCGCAAATGAAAACGCAAAGGATGACGCAAGATGGAGGGAGACAGGTGCATTGGGATCATCTAACTCTCACCCCATGACCTGTGTAAAGCAGCAGAAGTATAGGAGAATGGGTGAGAGTTAGACTCATGATCCCAATGCACACCCCAATGCCGGTTGGGGGTGTGGGTGGAAGGGGTTTTTCAACCCTAACAGCTTAATTCTCACTTTTGTCGCTGTGAACAACTCTAACTAATGCATTAAACTGAGTTTTTGCCTCTAATTTTCCTTCTTTTTGAGAATGATAACAATAAATAGTGAATGTATGCAGCAGTGGGAGCGCTGTGCCTCTGGGCCCCGCGCCCCACTGAGCATCGCGGGCGGGATCGCAGAGCCTTTGGCCCCTGCCAGCCCCGCCACATGATGTCTTGTAGGCATACTAACAGGACAGCAACGCAAACAGAAATGCTAACAGTGGCGCACATGCGTACACAAGTACGAATGAGAACAGAAAGGGTAACGCACATGGTGGCGTAGACGGGAATGGTCTGCCACGTGATGTGTTGTCACATAGTAACATGGTGCCTGCAAACAGAAATGTCAATGGGCATGGTGATGTAAAGTGAAACAGAAAGATAAACAGTACTGTAGACAGAAAATGGCAAAAATAACAGAAACGCAAGCGCAAATGAAAACGCAAAGGATAACGCACATGGTGGCGCAGACGTCAACGGTAAGTGAAACGGGTACGGAACCGCAAGCCGGAAAGGGCAACAGTAACAGTAATGTAGCGCACAGGCTGGTTTTCCCCAAAACCTGCATTGAGAAAGACAGTGAGTACAAATAATGTATGCAAAATAATGAGTATCAGGCGAGAAAATGAGATCTTGGAATACTAAATACATTATATCTCAGGAACCGTTACGACGAGAAAAAATTTAAAAGTCATATTATTTACAACTGTCCTGGTTAATTTGAATCTTAGTCCCATTAGGGGCTAAGAAATTTTCCGATGAAAAGTCCGTGATCTCGCACCGCTTCCAAGATACAGGCCCTGAAAGGCTGCCAACGTCAGAATGTTATCCTATGGGAAAAAGAAAGTTCGAGCGCCATAATCTTTGCCTCCTGTAATGTTTTTTCACCAAACTATTGAAAGGCACATCTGTGGGCTGTTGGCTGTCTTCCTCCAAATTTCAGGAAAAAGACTAAACCATTATTTGCAGCAGGGCTCCAAATGATTTCTGTTAAGTGTCGGGCGCCGTAATGTTATCCTATGGGAAAAAACGTCAATTTTGGAGTGCCGTAACTTTGCCGCCATGTGATATTTTTTCACCAAACTACTGAAAGGCACATCTGTGAGATGTCGGCTGCGTTCCCTCCAAATTTCAGCCCAAAACTCCCAACGGTTATTTTGCAGTGCAGTGCCAAAAATTGCTGTCATTTTCCCATAGACTAGAAAATTACTGTTTAATTTATGAAAGCTGCGAAAATTTGCGACGATTTCATGAGCACGAAAGTAATTTTATGAAGTATTTTTCCAGAAATTTGAAAACATATTTCGGGGTGTTTTACCACAAAATAAAGACATGGCAAGCATCCTCAGGGCCCGACTAGGTGAATACAAAAAATTAGGTTGCTAGAGGGTCCCAAATTTAAATGCCAACCATTTTTCTGATCACCAACTGAAAACAAAATGGCCGATTTAGGAAGTAACAGGCCCATTTGCAAAGTAAAATGCATTTAGCGAAGTGTTGAACTTTTGTTAACTTTTCCCATTGATTTATAATGGGAAACTGTTTTGAATAACTTTGAACAGTTTAATATTTTTTCACGAAATCTTGAAAGGCACATCGGGACCCCGGCTGCACGCTCCTGAAGATTTCGGCCGGGTCACGCAAACCGGTGATTGACCTGTAGACGCCGATCACAGAATTCCAGAAAAGCGAACGCGCACAGATCACACTTAATAACTCCACAGCCGAGCATCTGACCAGTACAAAACTTGGCAGATCCCAAGGCCTATGGTTCTTGATCATAAATTCCAAATTTCAGGCAAATCCATCAAACGTTGCAAAGTTATTAAGGTGCAAAGTTTTGGGGTTTAATATAGAAATGGCTCCTCACCTTAATTCATGGTAGCACTACCATTACCATAATATATATATATATATATATATATATATATTATATATATATATATATATATATGTTTATATGTATATACAGGCTGTCATGCAGTGATGAAGGCACTAACTGCCACACCTGGAGAGAGAGGTGTGTGTTTGCACTGCATGTGTGTATACTTGTGCACGTGTGTGCTGTCACATTGTGTTGAAGGCATTAGCTCCTGCCCCCTCGAAGATACTGTATGACTAGTGAGCAACACCCTGTCTCCTTGTTGCCTGCTTTTGATCAGAAAGTGGACCTCAGTTCCTCCACTTGATAAGCACACAATGCTAATCACTCGTCCATTGAGCACTCTTCCTAACCTGTAGATTTCTGTTTTCCTGGGGCCAGTCCGTCTATTTTTTTGTGATGGATATGCCCAACTTATAAAATGGACAAAGGATTTCAAGCAATCTGATTGGTTGTTAGCCGTGCATTAGATGTGTCTAATGCACAGCTAAAACTAGAACCCCCCATTTAGAATACACAGGCCCATTTTATAAGCGCAATAAGCCACTCCGGGGATGTGCATTAGACAGTTTTAATGCACGGCTATAGGACTGGACGCCTCGGCCTGTGACCTCGTGCCTCACTACGTCCCCCTAGCCATGCATTAGAACTGTCTAATGCACACCACATCATGTCTTATTGCTTACATACAGTGAATTTTCTGGGTTGTAGTTACAAAGAAACATAGACAATGTCAGCAGAAAAAGACCATTGGTTCATATAGTCTTCTCTGTTTTACCCTACTCTGACCTATTGTGCAGACGGGATTTTTGCCCTCCTGTCCCGCCCCCTGCCTTAGTGATACCCCCTAAGAAACTATTAAGCCCCTTACTCTGTCCCAGCTATGCTTGGACCCATTAATGTTTTTTGCACCCACCACCTGTGCTGGTAGGCTGCTCCATGGCTCAGTCACTTTCTCGGTAAAGTAAAACTTTCTATCAGTCCTCCTGTATCTCTTCCCCGCCCCCACCCCAAGCTTGCATTGATGTCCCCTTCTTTTTGACCCTCCATTCCTGCTAAATAGTTCTTTGCAGTTTACCTTATTTATTCCTTTCAGGAACTTGAAGGTCTCTGTCATGTTGCCCCCTCTCCCTTCTGGCCTCCAGCAAGTACATGTTGAGTGTCCCAAGTCAGTCCTCACAGGATCTGCCCTGCTGGCCCTGAATCATTTTGGTTACTCTACACTGCACTGTCTCCAGCCTGTCTCGGTCTTTCCTCAGGTGAAGATTCCAGAACTGGGCACAATACTCCAGATAGGGTATCACCAGTGATCTATAGAGAGGTAGTCTTACCTCTTTTCACATGCTGTTGAAACCCCTTCCAGTACATCCCAACATTCTGGCTGCCTTGCTGTAAGCTTTGTTACATTTGCTTGATTGTCTTAGGCAGTCGCTTATGATGACCCTTGGGTCCCTTTCCTCTAAAGTAGAGGCCAGTTTAACCCCTCCTATCCAGTATTCCTTCCTCTGATTCTTGTTCCCCTATGTGCATAACTTTGCCCTTTTTGATGTTGAATTTCAACAGCCAGACCTTGGATCATCTCTGTGACCTTTGCAAGACCTTCTGCAACTCTCTTACCCCCTCTGTAGTGTCTACCTAGCCACAGAGCTTAGTGTCATCTGTGAAGAGACGCATCTTGACTGGTTTTCCTTCTCCAATGTTGCCAATAAACATATTGAAAAGGACTGGTCCCATGACTGACCCCTAGATACCCCATGTGTGACCTCCCTTCCCACGATTTGACCCTGTTTACCACCACCCACGGATGTCCTCCCCCCAACCCACTTCCCACCCATATAACTAGGTACTTTGCTGCTCCCAGATCCTCTTAATTTCTTCAACAACCTTTTGTGCATCGAGTCAAATTCCTGCTGAAGTTGAAATACAGTAGATCTACTGCTTGTCCTTTATCCACCACCCTTGTTACCCACTTAAAGAACACTATCAGGTTGGTCTGACAAGATATCCCCGCCATGAGGCCATGCTGTTTAATATCCTAGAGCCCATTTCTCTCCAGATAGTCTACTAGGTCCTCTTTGACTCATGGCTACACAGAGGCTACAAAAGATGGGGAGGGGGTTTATTGATATTGTCATTGGTACCTAACACTAATTTAAGTATAAAAATATGGTTTGAATCTTAGAATAGCGTCCCCTGAGGAAGCTTCATAGAGCGAAGCGCTAGGGTTTCTGAGATAGTGGTCAGGCAGGCTCCCGTTATGTTAAACTTCTTTCAAAAAGGTTGTGATGTATGTTGGTATATTGTGCCGTTAAATTCTATACACTACTGAGACAACATGGATTGCCAGTGCATCTTTGGTGTTTTGTATGTCATTACCTTTTAGAACTCCTGTGTGCAGTTGAACAGTTGCTTTCCTCCCTGTTCTGTCCCTTGTGGAGCAGTACCATGCCCACTATCCTCCAGTCTTTTGCAACCAACCCTGGCTGTAGTGAGCTATTGAATAGCCCTGGTAGGGGTTCAACCAATTCTAATGCAGTGCCCTGAGCATTCTTGGGTATACCCCATCGGGCCCTGGAGCCTTGTCTATTTTCAGGGCTGCAAGCCCTTTTCTAACCCTTTTTCCTGTAATTATCACCTGTCCCATTTCTGGTATCTGCCTTGCTGCAGACTTAATGCCACTTTCCAGCAGAGGCCAGCTATCCTCCACTGTGACTACTGAGCAGAAGTAGTCATTTAAAATGTCTGCCTTTTGCTTGTCCTCCTCTACTACCCTGCCCCCTCATCAGCCTGACAGTTCCCCCTCTTATCCTCTTTTCCCCCTCATGTACCTGAAGAACTGTTTTTCTCCTCCATTGATCTGTTCCACAGTACGTAGCTCTGTGTCTACTTTTGCACCCTGACTCCCTTCTTGGTGTCTTTCATCTTTACCTAGTAATTGCTCCATTCCTCACCCCTGCTTTTTTTTACTTTGTGGACAATGAAGACCCTTTTTTTGGGGGCCATCACTGCCTCTCTGACCTTCTTAGAGAACTGGATTGACATCTTGTACCTATTCTCTTTGATAACCATTTCTAAGCATTGTTTGGTTGCATTGGGAATTGCCTAGTCCCCTTGGTAACCATTTGAATTGTTTGGTTGCTTTGGGAATGGCCCCTTTAATTTCCCTACACCTCTCTCCACTCCCCTGATTTTTGTCTACTCCAACCAACTGGTTCACAAGGTGCATCTAGTTTAAAGGTCAGATTCACAGACTTCAAATTGAAAATGTGTCCCATTTTAGCATACATCAAAGTTACGGACACCAATTTTCTGTTCAAAAATAGCCAAATCTTAACATCCATTTTTTATGGTTTTCTTCCAAATTCTGTATAGATCAGTATGCTGTGCATTAGAAATTGGTATGAAGTTAATATCTGTGCAAATGGTTTGCACTAATGGGATGATCTTACTTCGAGAGGAAGCTCTTGCAACAGGTAATTACATGCAGAACTGACGCCACCTGGCGACAGATCACGGCAAAACTCTTCTAGCAGTACCTAGGGGAATGCCCTCCTTACGTCGGCTCCACCCCCAACGTCCCATCCAGTATATAGGAGGCGACGGTCCCCACGTGCTCCAGTTCTTTCCCGCCATCGCACGCATTAGTTGGCTCTCGGCTAGCTCTTCGCCAGTACCGACCGCAGCTTACCTCAGTTTACCTTTTTCTCAAAAATTTCAATTAAATCTTCTGTATCACCACTCCACCGATGGGGCACACCAACAAGTGCTTGTGCGGGCATCAGATCCCTTCCAAGAACAGTCACTCTGCCTGTCTCTTCTGCTTGGGCCCAGACCATGACACCAGCGCCTGCTCCCACTGCCAGGCCTTTAACAACAGGACCTGCATAAGGCACCAAAAATTGCTCCAGGCCTTCCTTGCGCAAAAACAAATGGCCACCATGCAGTGAGACACTTCATCCAGAGGGGATTCCCAAGATCGCTCGCCCGACCGCTAGGAAGAAGCACCATAAGGAGAAGCGCAAGGATCGGGAGAGATCTCACTCAAGGTCCCAGTCCTCCAGATCACATGTGGCCTCCAGATCAGGCTGTTCAGGTAATGAGTCCTGCCTGATGACCCTGAAGCCGGCCGTTCCCACGACTAGGTTGGCCTCTCTCTCCATGTCCACTGGCTCTTCGGCTTCTCTTCAGCCAATCAAGATCCGGCCTCCCCTGGCTTCATCAGGGATATCTATGGACTCAGTAAGACCCCTCCCGCTCGACTTCTGTCTCCGGTGCCGACTCTCGGAAGGGAAAAGTCCTTTGACATTCATCTGGTTGGGCTTTTTCTTTGCCTCCAAAATCTAAGTCTTCCGACCACCATCAGCCTCCGGCATCAGAACAGTCCGCCTGGACAAGACTCACAAATCCTCCAACCACCCTCAGCCTCCAGCATCAGAAGGCGTCCTGTTGGACAAGAGACACAAGCCAGCCTCGAACTGCCACCCTGCCGTCAGTCCTCCGGCTGCCATCCTGCCGCTCCAGCTAAGGTTACCCCAATGCCAGCGACTCGCCAAACCCGATACCACTCCAACATCACTCTCATCTGAGGAGCGGATGCCAGCCCATCCAGCCATCTCGAACCTGATGACGGACCTTGAAGACCAGGCCCCACTGTCGCCCATATGGCCACCACCGATGCCGGACTGGCCTCATGCCGCTACTGACGTAGGTACTGGGACACAGACGCCTGACTCAGCTCCTAGCTCCCCAGGCTAAGTATTTCCCAGGTTAAGGAGGTTTTTTCCCCACTGGTGGGAGACCATGAAACCAGACCTGCTGCCCAAACCGGGCCTGGCTCCCACTCCTCAGCCTGATTCAGTTCCCGAATCTCCACCAAAGGATAAAGAGGCTCCACAGCCTTCCGGTGATGATACTGGGAGACCCCGTTCACCTTGCAGTCCTAGAAAGCATCTGGACAAGCGTAGGCACAGACGGTCTCATTCTAGGAGCTCCTCCTATTCTGCCTCACCCAACCGAAGGCACATGCGAAGGAGATGACACTCTCCTTCCCCCTCTTCTTCAGACATGTATGTCGACTCTGACTCCTCTCCTCCCACTTCTGACATTGAGTCTCTACCTGGGGATGCAGGGGATCAACCCAAATCTCTGCCAGATGACCCCAGTTTTATGGAGGTCATGCGCCACATACAAGAGAACATGGGGTGGGACACAGAGGCCCTTGACTCGGAGCACTTGAGGCTAGCAATATGTCTGCGCCAAAAGGATCTCAAGCCTGTGGTCATTCCACCTATGGTGGACACCTTCCAGGATGTTACCCAAGCTACCTGGAGGTGTCCACATTCCTCCTCCGTGGTTCCCAAGAAAGCACACCATCTTTACCGGGCGCCTAAAGACCATTCCTTTCTGGCCGAACAACCAGCCGCAGATTCGGTGATGATGTCAGTGGCTCATAACTGTTCGCAGAGGCCCAAACACCTGAGCATCCAGCTGCCTGACAGGGAGTCTAAGCAGCTGGGTTTGTTGGGCAGAAAGGTGTACACATCTGCCACTTGCAACATCAGGAGTCTCAACTTCCTGACCCATATGGTCTAGTTCCAGAATGACCTCTGGGAACAAGGGCTGGACATCCTGCAAGGCATGCCCAACTGCCCGCAAAAGGCAGAGCTTGCAAAATTCACCACAGCACTGTGCAGGATGGGCCACTTTGTGTTCCCCTACCTGGATGATTGTCTCCTGCTGGCTCCCTCCAGGGACCACCTTCAAGAAACGATTCGGGACACCCTCGCCCTGTGTCGGCGTCTGGGTGTCACAATAAATCCCGGCAAGTCATTTCTGATTCCCACTCAAAACTTATAGATCATAGGGGCTTTATTGAACACTGTTCAAGGAAAAGTGTTCCTGCCAGGAGACCGGGTAGAGCGCATTCGGGCTCTAGCCGGCCTCATCTTTTCAGCCTCTATAGTACCCACCAGACTGCTGCTCAGGTTACTAGGCTACATGGCAGCAGCCATAGTTTCTGTTCCCTTCGCATTATTGTGGATGAAAACAATTCAGTGGACCTTCAAGGTCTAGTGGGACCAGAATCGGGACAACCTAAATGCGCGGGTCAAAGGCTCGGGGCCAGTCCGCCAAGAACTTCGCTGGTGGATGTCATCCTTCAAGCTTCTGGAGGGAGTTCCATTTCAGCCCAGAACCACTTTGCAGACAATGTATACGGATGCTTCAAATACAGGATGGACGCGCACTTAGGGGATCACAGGACTCAAGGTTCCTGGTCCCTGTCAGAGGAGAATCTACTCATAAATGTCCTCGAGTTGAGAGCGGTCCTTTATGTGCTGCAGGCGCTGGACTCTGTAATCTTTCTGGGTCACCTTCTTGTCCAGATGGACAACACCTCAGTGGTCTTTTACATCAACAAACAACGAGGTACCCACTCTTACCCTCTCTGTCAAGAGGCCATGAAAGTTTGGGATTGGGCCATCACTCATCAGTTGACCATTTTCACTATTTACGTTCAGGGGATCCAGAACGAATTAGCGGACACTCTCAGCAGGTCGAAGTCGCAGGCCCATGAATGGTCCCTCCTTCAAACCATGGCCGACGATCTGTTCACCAGGTGGGGGACTCCAGATCTGGACCATCCAACGCAAAACTGCCCAGTTTCTGCTTGCTAGATCCAGGGCCTGATGTTTTTTTGGTTTTGTTTTTGCGTGATCTTTTTACCTCCCCTACACTCCAGCGTCCACCTCTCCTTCGGACCACCTAGTGCTCCACGCCCCGGCAGTCCTCTTCTGGAGCTCTCCCTCTCACACACATCGCAACCGACCCCAAGTTGTCCTGGTGTATCCCATCGCCGGGTGGGTCCCCCTCCTCCAAGGGAACCCCAGCACACTATTTTTTCCACGGTCCGGGGGCGCTGCTGTAGTGGAGGAGGCTCCCGGAGGTTCCGGGGAATATGTAGCATGGAGGCCATCATCCGGTGGCGCCAAAGCTGTTTTTCCGGCTTTGAGTCCCTCCTGCCTGCTTTGTGTAGTACCCCTGGTCTCCACCAGGTGCCACTACAGAGCAGAGCTACCCCCATCCCTCCCCAGGAGAGGAGAGCACTCCATCAGATGCTCAGTCCTCTCCTTCCCCCTGCCAGCCCTCGGCACCCGAATCCGTTCCCAAACCTGGCTTGCCGGCATGGTTTGAGGTGTGGCATCCAGCGCCTCAACTCTCTATGCCACCGGGCCAGCCACTGATGTTTTTTGGCGAGATGCGTTGTCCCACTCTTGGAAAGGGAGGTTCCTTTATGCCTTCCCTCCCTTTCCACTTCTGCAGAGGGCTCTTCTCAAAGTGCAATCAGAAGGGACTACTATGATCCTGATCGCTCCTCTGTGGCCTTGTCAGATATGGTTCCCCTTGCTACAGCATCTTTCGGCG
Organism: Neoceratodus forsteri; assembly: GCA_016271365.2. Classification (NCBI taxonomy): domain Eukaryota; kingdom Metazoa; phylum Chordata; order Ceratodontiformes; family Ceratodontidae; genus Neoceratodus; species Neoceratodus forsteri. The sequence goes on from CM028134.1 coordinate 186,207,169, forward strand.
GAACCTCCTGTACCCTTGCCAGTCTCAACCCATCTTCTCTCTCAGGACAATGGGTCCCTGGTTCACCCAAACCTGCGTTCCCTCCACCTGCATGCCTGGCTCCTCAGGACCTAGCTAGGCTTGGGTTCTGAGTCTCTGATAAGGTGGCGCAAGTCCTGGTGGAGGCGAGGAAACCCTCCACGAGATCTATTTACGTAATGAAATGGAAACATTTCTGTCTATGGGCCACAGCGAGACATTTGGATCCATTGGTCTGTCCAATCAGCACAATTCTGGAGTACCTGCTTTCCTTATTGGAGTCAGGTTTAAGTTACTCCTCTATTAAGGTACACCTTGCTTCTCTTTATGCCTACGACGCCCCTGTCCAGGGCAGATCAGTGGCTCAATTGGAGATGTCCAAAGCCTTTCTGAGGGACATCTTGCACATCAGCCCCCCTATCCGGGACCCTGTTCCTCCTTGGGACCTGCTCTTTGTGTTGGAGAAGCTGACACTCCCTCCTTTTGAACCAGCCACGGATTGTGAGCTTCATTTTCTGTCTTGGAAAACATTGTTTTTAGTTGCTGTTACTTCTGCTCTGAGGATTTCCGAGCTTCAGGCGCTCATGTGTAAGGAGCCTTACCTGATTTTTCACTAGGATATAGTAGACCTGCGCACTAATCCTAAGTTCTTGCCTAAGGTGATGTCGGAGCTTACATTGAACCAGGCGGTTCAGCTCCCTGTGTACTACCCAAATTATTCTAATAAAGGGGAGGCTGTTCTCCACACTCTGGATGTTCATAGAGCTCTGAGATTTTATTTGTCCAGGACCAAGGAGGTTAGGAAATCCGACCAGTTATTTTTGTCTTTCGCTTCCAGGTCCTTTGGCTGCCCGGTCACCAAACAGATGCTTTCGCATTGGTTGGTGAATTGCATCACTTTCTGTTACCAGAAACATGGCAAAGCCTTTTCAGGCCTGGTCAAGGCTCATTCCACTAGAGCACTAGCGACCTCATTCGCAGCTCTCAAGAGGGTATTGGCAGCAGACATTTGTGCTGCAGCTACCTGGCACACAGTTCATACCTTCATCAGTCATTACAGTCTGGATATAGGCTCCAGATGCAGAGCTGGTTTCAGCCTTGCAGTCTTGCAGGGCTTGATCTTCTGAGGGGTTCTCCCTGGCATTCTGTTCCTTGCCTCTCCCTTTCCTCCTCCCAAGTAGTTGTCTTTAGTTTTATACTGCTTGGAAATCAGTCCTACATGTAATTACTTGCAGCAAGAGCTTCTCTCAAAGTAAGATAGTACAGTTACGTAAGAACTTACCATTATAGTAGATCTTCGGGAGAAACTCTTGCAGCAGGTACAACTTCCCCTTCCTCCATCCCCCACGGATTATGCTCTTTCTGCATTGGCCATGTGGACTCCTTTTTGTTTGACGAGGGGAGTATGAACTGTTGTTTTTTTTTTTTCTTCTAATCCTGCAGCCTCATGCAAGATCTGCCATTTTCCAGCGTCCAAGAACTGGAGCACGTGGGGACTATTGCCTCCTGTATACTGGATGGGATGTCGGGGGTGGAGCTGACGTAAGGAGGGCGGTCCCCTAGGTACTGCTAGAAGAGTTTTGCCATGATCTGCCGCAAGGTGGCGTCAGTCCTACATGTAATTACCTGCTACAAGAACTTCTCTTGAAGATCTACTGTTATGGTAAGTGCTTACGTAACTGTACTTTTTGCATGACCATTTGGGGGCAAGGTGGGATTTTGCATGTTAAAAAAAAGAAAAGAAAAATTGGCACAAGGTAGATTTTGTGAAGCAAATTGTCACACAATACTAATTTGAATGCAGAAGATGAAAAGTGTCCCATATTGTCTCTCCCCCCCTCCCCCCCATGGCCAATCCTGCATCTCCCAAAATGGCCATTCGGCCCCAAAATGGCCAATTCTGTTTATTTCCTACCAAAGACTTGGTAAACCCACTGGAACTGTCCAACTTTGCCCCCTCCTCAACATGGCCAATTCTGTTTTCTTCCTCAAAATGGCCAGTTCTGCATTTGCAGAAAGTTGTGGGCCCTACATCACATCCTTGCTATTTAGCTTAAAACAATAACTTTTTATTGTTTTAAAGTTTTCCTTTTTTAATAAACATTTTCATCATGAATATTAGTAGTTACAGTGACATCCACCAGCTAACCACCTGTCATACCAGCAACATCCTGACTACTGCAGAGGTTCTTATTTAATTTCAGCAAAAAGCCCATGGAAGTATTTCTGCTGACTGTGCAGGATTCAGTTAAACCCTACCAAAGCTATTCCATATCATACAAGATAGCACAGCCTGTGCAAGCTATTAACAAGAAAGAAAAACAAAGTTTGCAGTTTCTCTTTCTGTGAGAACTGGACTCCTTTCACTGTCTGTTTTTTCCCCCCTAATAATTCCAGGGTCGTGGCTCTGTGGGCCGGAGGAGGAACAACGATGCGGCTTTGCAGGAAGACCACGATAACTGTCACGATGTGACAGAAGCAGCCCCACACAGAAGTGATTGCAGAGCAGACCGCTACATCCAGCATGCCTTCGGCTCCTTTCCAGCACGCTGTTCTTTCTGCATGTGGGTAGAAAGAAAGAGAGGGAAAGAAAGAGAAAAACAGAAAAGAAAGAAAGAAAAAATAAAAAAGGCAAAGATTGATCACTGCAACTTGAAAAAAAACTGCAAATTCATCTCCCCCCTCTCTCTCTCTCTCTCTGTGGTTTCTTCTGCCTCAAGTCATTCTACGAGATTCACTCTTTATTTTTCTTTGTTTCTTCTTCTCTGTTTCAGATAGTTACAAACAAAAGCATAACTCAAAAACCTCCGACAAAGGTACTTCACTGTTGCTTCATTTCTTTTTCCAGTCCTTTAGTAACTAGTTGTTTTCTTCCTTTCCGCTATCTGAACTTCTCATCTTAAACACAAATTATAAAATCGGCCATGAACATCCTGTAACCTCATTGGTTGAAAACATGTCACATGACTGTTGATCATTCTGTGACAACCGGTCCCCTCAACTGAACTACAAATTATTTTAACAAATAAAAGCCCATTTTATAAGTGGGATGGCACATTCCCGGGTGTGAGATCATACCGGAATAATGCAGTGCTCAGGTGGTTACAGCACTCCGTTACACCTCATGCCTAATAGCCATCCGAAGCATACATTACTCTCCTATAATCACACACCCTGTCATGTGTTATCCCATATATAATTAATGCACCAGATACCTCAACTGAAGGATAGCACTTTCCTCTACTCCCAGGAAGAAGCATCTTTTTTTTATGATTATTGTTATTATTCCATAGAAGGCAGACCAGCTGCCAGCTCAACAGCTCTCTTAGCTATCCACTAACTTTGCCAGTCTATGGAAAAAGGTCAACACAAACCTCTTAACTGCCCCTTGTGTTTGCCTCAGAACTTTTTCGTTTGGCACTGCTGTCCCTAAGGAGTTGGAATTTGAAGTCTAAATTACTGCCCGTCGAGAGAACTACAGTCTAGCTATCTTTCAGTAAATGCTGCTCATCAAAGCCACATATTATGACAACTGCTGGAGCCAATTTTACAGTTTTTAAGATGTGCCAATTGTTTTTTTTTTTTTTTTGTAAGGCCTTGTTCCTGATTTGTGGGGCAGCTGGTTGAGGGGTGAGGGTAGGTGATGGGAAGCACAGGGAGAGTGGTATTTTCACTAGGTTTGGCGAACTGGGAAAGGCACATTAGGGATTATATATTTCATGCTGCGCAGCATTGCTGTGTGGGTAGAGATGAAGTGTTGTTAGAAGGAACAAGTGACAGAAACTGAGGGCGGGCATTTTGCTCCCCCTTCCTTAAAAAGGGACAAAAAAAAGTAGCAACCTTGCTGGGAGAATGTCCACAGCCTATTTCCTCCTAGCAAAAATGTCTTGCTGATGACAGTAACAGTGGAGGATATTCGACAAGGTCATTGGGAGGGTGTGTGTGTGTGTGTGTGTGTGTGTGTGTGTAGGGGAGTTATAGAAAAATGAACAGAACAGAACTGTATGTACAGTTGAACAGCAATTATCTAGTCCCACTGTTGGAAAACATTGATCATAATGGGGAGGTTCTGGGATTCTGACACAGATATCCATAATGTAACTGTGTTGTCCTTTTGGGGAAAACACAAAGTTTCTCGTACTATTTTTGGGAAAGTAAAAGCATAGCGTAGAGACTACTGTAGCTCTCCATTTTTAGCTCCTAAATCACCAGGGTAGCCACTGTTTCTGGGTGACTTAGTGCGCTTTGATTGGCATCATTATGTGGTGTGAGTAGGAATTAGTGAGCAAAGCCTTCACCATCCATACGTTCCACTAACTTCTCATATTTTAAAGCTCTTTATTTCAGAATTATGTCATAGCAAAATATGGAGGTCCTCCCATGCTTACTCCTCAACTACCCTTCCCCCAACATTCAGAATTCATTAAATATTTTAGAAGACTTAAACACATTCCAGTAAGACCACAGGAGGTTCTAAAATTGCTGTCTCAGAACCCAGCCTTGTGCTTGTCTTCAACCCATATTGCTACTGTACCACGCAGAAACCAGGTCAGTGTTGCGCCCTGCTGATTCACACGGGGAAGTGACGGGGGGGGGGGGGGTTGATTAATATAGAAAATAAAGAAACTCCCTTACTACAGCACTGGAACATCCAATAATGTGCATACATAAAGCCTAACTAATAGTAGAAGTTACATGTCTCTTGTTCATAGGGTTTTGTTTAGTACCAGTTTGGGTTCTGCTTCTCAGAACTGTGAGATGTTGATTACTAACACTTGTTGAATAAGTAGAAGTTGCAGAAGCAACAGTGTTGTTCAGTGCTTGGTAGCGTAGTCTAGTAGCTAGGGTATAGGCTGGGGAACCAGGAGACTCAAGTTCAAATCCCAACACAGCCATGTAATTGAGCAAGTCACTTAACCTCCCAGTGCTTTAGTCTAACCGGCTATAAAATTGGGTAAAACTTGATCCCACTGAAAATGAGATACTGTGTCTCCACTATACTATTATGGGTAAATTGTAAAATAAAAAAAAAGTTAGATGTGGGTTGTCTTGTAGTCACCCTGCTGTTATCGGCAACGGAAGAATTGTTGCATGGGGGTGATTGCCAGACATGCCGTGACATCTTAAGTATGGCACATCAGAAGGACTGAGCCCACTAATCTCCCCTTATACCCCATTATGCCATCTGTTGAAGATAATGGAGTGGGGGTATGTAAGTAGCTTCAAGAAAATTTAAAAGCAAAATACAATAAAATGTAGTATCCTTACCCTTCAACCAGGGGCTGCTTTCTTGGCCCAAAAGAAATTCCGGACTTGCAGAAACCAGAGGTCACGATCATAATATTTCCGCATTTCCAATCTGGTCGGAATCTTTTGTTAGGGGCATGGCAGCCTTCCTGCAGCTGAACTTTTATTGCACTTGGCACTGTGACACACAGGCTACGTTGTCTGCTACAGCTGGACTACTTCATCATTTTTACAATGTGGATCTAAAAAAAGTAATTTCAGAAATGAGAACTGAAAACCCCTTTGCCATGTTTATCACCTCTGACAGAAAGTGTGGAGTTCAGATAGCTGACATGTTTCTCTTTACTTCTTTTCCGTTTCTGCCACTGTTTATCTTTCCCATCATTATGAAGGAGTTGACCTTTGTTGCACAGTGAAAGAAGGTACATGCTGGCTAGAAAAGGGGGTCCTGCTGACTTTTGCTGCTATTTAGGAGCCCAGGCAGGGGTAGTACTTGTGTGTTTTATGTGAAATACCACTTTATGCATGACTAAAATCTAGGGCCACTGTTTTCAAATCCTTCAGGCCCTGTCCAAACTGTAGAACTGTTTTTGAAAACCAAAAGTCACAAATATGGAGCTCCATACTGTAGCTAATGAAGGCATGCTCACTCCGGAAGCAAACATGAAACAACTCACAGGACATTAGTCGATGACGAGAGCCCTCTCCACACATTGACCAAAGTACTTATGCCGAAGTACCTTGCTTTATTTAATCCACAGCAAGAAATTAAACTTAATTTATCGTAAATTACTCAGGGCTGCGTGAAGAAGACACGCTCGTGCCGAAATCTTACAGTGTAGTTACGACGACACCCAGCACTCCCATGTGGGAGACTGAAAGAATTATAGTGGAGCTTCAGTAACTTGTGTTTTATTTCTTGCTCTGGATTCAGTAAAGAAATACATTCCAGCACGAGTGCATAAGCTGCTTTGTGGAAGCCGTGCTGTGGGTCTCTGTTGACTTGTTACAGGGGAGTCGTTTCATGACTTTGGAAAATGCTTTCAAAACCGGTTTAGTGTGGCCACACTATGCAGTTATCATGTGTGTCCACATTACTGGTGTTAAACCTCATCTTCCAGAAATCGGTTATGAGTAAATTCCTTCACCCAGAACTGTGATTGGGGGTCTACACTGCAGATAAACGTAGAAACACAAGAGTTTCTCAGCAGACATGGACCGCTTGACCCACCCCGTCTTACCATTTTTCTCTACCTGCAACATCACTGCAGACCCTACTTGATATCCGGCTTATTCTCCCTCCCCCACTTCCTAGCCACTAAGATTCCCTTATGTCTGTCCCATACATTCTAGAACCTCACCACTGTTTTTGCCACCCCCCACCTCCACTGGTAGGCTGTTCCAGGAATCCACCACCTTTTTCTGTAAACAAGTGCTTTCTCACATCTCTCCTGAATTAACCCCCCCTTCCCCAAATCTTCATAGCCTGTCCCCTTGTTGTTGAGCAACTTTTTTTCTGAAAAATACTTTTCTCCTGTACTTTATTTGTACTTTATTTACGCCGTGAGATATTTAACGGTCTCTATCATATCCCCGTCTCCCTCCTCTGTCCCAGGGTGCACATATTGAGTTCCTTTAGTCTCTCCTCACAGGGCTTCTGATGCAGACCCTGCACCATTTTAGTTGTTCACCTCTGGACCCACCTCCACTCTATCTGTATCCTTCTGGAGATGCAGATTCTAGGACTGGACACAGTACTCTAGGTGGGGTCATTTCAGCAGTCTGTACAGAGGAAACACTATCTCCTTCTTTCTGCTAATGATACCCCCTCCCTATGCACCCCAGCATCACACTAGTCCTCCAAACTGCCTTGCCATGCTGCCTGGCCATTTTTAGGTCATCCAGTATGATCTCCCCCACATCTGTCTCCTACTTGGTGGCCGTCAATAAGACTCCACCCATTTTTTACTCCGCCGTTGGATTTCTTTGCCCCAAGTGTATTATTTTGCACTTTTTCACATTGAAATCTAGCTGCCATACCCTTGACTTCTTGGGTTTTCTCAGGTCTCTGCTGTTTTTTTCCACCACCACCAATTGTCCACCGTATTGCAGATTTTTGTGTCATCCGCAAAGAGGCAGACCATCCCCCCTCCAGCTCCTTTGCAATGTAACTTATGAAGACATTAAAGAGGACTGGTTCCAGCACTGATCCCAGAGGCACCCTGCTGGTCACCCTCCCCTCTTCTGAGTGAACTCTTGTTTACCACCACCCTCTGTCGCCTTTCCCCTAACCAATTTCTTATCCAGTTTACAACCTTTGTACCCACTCCGAAGCTACTCCGCTTGCTTGCTAGTCTGCTGTGTGGAATGGTGTCAAAAGCTGTATTGAAATCTAGCTAGACTGCGTCCACTGCTCCACCCTGATGTAATTCTTTGGTTACCCAGTCAAAGAAAGCGATCAGATTAATTTGACATGACCTTCCCTCCGTGATTCCATGCTGCCCCGGGTCTTATAACCCTTTGTATTCAAGATATTCCATTATCCTTTCCTTCAGCAGTGATTCCATTAACTTTCTCACCACAGATGTCAGCTTGACTGGCCTGTAATTGCCAGCAGCCTCCTTGCTACCACTCTTGGGAAGTGGGTCTACATCCGCCCTCCTCCTGTCCTCTGGAACCACTCCTTTTTCCAGAGAGCTGTTAAATAGGACAGTCAGAGGTGCAGTCGATACCTCTCTGATCTCCCTCAGTACCCTTGACTGCACCCTGTCTGGTCCCATTGCTTTGTCCACTTTCAGATTATTGAGTCTCTTCAGGACTATGTCCTCTGAAAAAGGGCCAGTGTCCACCTCCCTCCCTCAACTGCTTATGTTACTTTTTTGTGGCCTCACCCCTTAGAACTGGTAGAACTGGTTTAGTTAAACCATTGCAACTTAAACTGTTCTTGAGACCATCTCCTTTGGTGCTCTCAACAGTGGTTTACAAAAACTGTTCTACTAGGGCAGCAGCAGTGTGGATGGTAACTGTTTTAAACTGGTTTAAGCAGTGCAGTGTGCACAGGGCCGTGGTTTACATTTATGACATGAACTTGACAATTTATCTGAATGTGAAATACTGTGACTTTTGGTATTCTCGGGGATTTTAGTTTCCCAGTGAAAATTTCAAGTCCAAGGGAAATATCTCACTTCAGTGCCTGCAGATGTTCTGCTCTGTTTTACTATTTTAATTAGTATCTGTGGTTACATGTTAAATATGATCTCCAGAAATGTACGCTTTCTCATGCTGGGGGGTAGGTGTGTTGTGGAAAAAGAACAGTAGATTAATTTAACGAAAAAAAAAAAAAGAATGGGTATCCTTAAACTGGAAACAGTATGGTTCTAGGTAAGTAATGGTTAAGTTAGCTAATGTCATTTTGTTGTTTCTAATGCCTGTTCCAGTTTGGGGAAAAAGTTTCTTGCTCGCACTGTGCATGGATTTCAAGTTCTTTCAAAATTTCTATGAAGGTTCTGAAGTCGAGTGATAGCAGTGCATTTAAGTGGACTTGCATGCTTCTTTTATCTGCCACTGACTTTTTTTAGTGCCTCCGGTCTGTCTTGCCGAGTGAAAGGTTTTTACCTTGAGCCCTCATCCTGATTAAGTAAGGCAAGGTTGCAAATATTTTGTTCCCTTTTGTGGAACCACTTCTGTTTCAGAGATCTTTCCAATTTTAAGGGATGAGAAAGTTGTTTCTTTTGGGGGAACTCCTAGAGGCAGAGAGAAAGTCACCATGAGTCAGAGATTGTGTTTCATTCTCAGAGTCATAGTTCCTGCTGGTTTTCCTTGTCTCTTGTTCCAGTAAAAACAGATATCGGAGAAACTCCACTGACCACATGGCTGTCCAGGAGGAATTCTCCAGCCATTCGAGTGCTTTGGCCTCATCCCAGGAAAGTAACCCTGAACACACAAGGGCAGCAGTACCATAATGCCCTAAAGATCTCAACTTATTCAAAATGGCTTCCATGATGAAGTTCCTCCTTATGTTTATGGTGACAGCCAGTATTATCAGTTGAAATCTCCTACCAAGTCATTGGCAACGTGAGATTCATGAGGCTTTGAAGTTCTCAAAGATGATGATTTGCTGCTGACCCCGTGACAGTTAAGGCAGCAGGAACAAATGACACAAGAGAGGCAAAGAGCCTGTTTTCATGCAAATGTCCTAAGTAAGAGACACTGTACAAGTATGGTAAAGGACAGAATAGGTGGAGTCCATCAAGTCTATACTGTTGTTCCTCTCTAGATTTACTCAGCCCTCTCAGGATGGAATGTCCAACCAACCCCTAAGAACAGCAGCAGGGTTGCAGCTCATGATGTCAGTGACTGTAGTTCAGGAACGAGCCCAGTGCATCGGAGGGCTGGCTGGGAGAGGAGGATTGAGCATCCCAGAGGATGCGCTCCTCCTCAGAGCAAGAGTTGCAAACTCAGCTGCTTTACTGCTACCTTGGGTAACCATGGCTTGTGGTGTAGCCTGAGCTGGAAGTGGGAGGGTGGATTCAGACTGGCTCCAACATGAGCAGCCACGTGTCACTGAACTCTTGCTGTCCGTGTCCATGGGGAAAGTGAGGAAAGCATGGAAAAAACCCTGCACCATGCGTCACTGAGCCCTTGCTGTCTGTGTCCTTGGGGGAAGTGAGGAAAGCACAGAAAAACCCTGCAGGCACAGCACATGAAGCAAGGCACTCTCAAGCCCTGATGCATAGACTGTCCTTCACCTCCCCAAACCATGTCATTTCAGTGGAGAGCTAAGTGTGCCTGGCTCCCAACAGACCCCACCACAGAGAGGGACGTCCAGGGTAGGAGGATGAAGCAAGGTACGTGGCAAAGAAGGTATGGTGGGACTGGGAGGCTACCTGAGTGGATGGGGTCACGGAGGAACAAAAAGCGACAGAAATACTGAGGGAAAAAAAAACAGATGAGAATGTCCAGAAATTCTAATTTTTGGAGAATGTTTGGAGATTTGAGTCCTACCAATTTCAGCTGTCATTTTGTTTGCAGGAAAATGAAAACTCACTAAGTCTGTCATTTCCTGACTGTTCACTACCGACTTCTAATGCTAATCTTGCCCTTTTCTAATCTGCCTGACAGTGACCTCTCCACACATCATTACTGCCATCATAAACTGATCCTCCTTATTTCTAAACAGAAATTCTGTCTTTGTTTGCCCTGCAGACTATTTAGTTAGTGACCAAAGACAGCCAATCTCGGCGCAGGAATAAAAATGACATTCTGTTTTATAATACCCATTAGAAAGCTACTGCGTGGGTCACCCGATGCCCAGCAGCAGTGCATTGCTGTGCAGGCAACCCGAGTTTGGGAGTGAGTTGAGAATGCCATGTCGGGGCCAGGCCTGACTGCAATAGCTGCCGCTTGACAGCATGTTGCGGTCAGGGAGGGATGGCGCTGCGCCACCAGTGCCACAGTGACCCCTGCAGTGGGCCAGTGGAGATTGCTTCCTCCACAGGACATCACTACTTGCAGCTGAAGCACAAGAGGCTATTGCACACCAAGGGGTGGAGGGAGGGTGGGGAGAAACACAGGGAGGAAAATCCAGGCTCCGCCTCTATTAATGGCCTGGGTTCCTAGCTCTCCCTGGGTCTGAGTGCCTGCCAACTCTGGATCCTTGCCCACAATATATCCGGGCTGCCTCGAGGGAGAGGACAGCCCTCCTCTGGAGCCCCCACAACGGGTGAGGGGAGCCGTGGGTGTTGTCGGTCAGGAAGCATAGGAAAACCAGGAGTAGTTTCAAAATTCGCAAATAGTGTTTTATTTTTCTCAATAACAGCAAAATAAAAAATAAAAATTATTCAGTATAACTATTTAAATAGGCAGTACAAACAGAGAAAAGTCCTTCTGAGGGTATCTCTTAATTCCAAGTTTCAGTCTCTCACTCTCCTTGTCTCTAGCAAAAGCATTGCTGCTCTTTTTATAAGTCTTTGTCTGGGAACTCATTAAGAGAGCCTGCTTCTCATAGAATGTTCTTGTCAGTTTTGATGCAGGTACAGCAAAACAGTACATGCTGACCCAGAACTGATCTCTTGTTTACAGCTCTGCAAAAGGCTTAAAAACTGCATCTCAGGTTAACCCCTTGAGTTCCAAATAGCTTTTTGCAGTCGTGTCAACAGTATAGCTGTATACAGTTTTAAACAAAGGGATCCCAGTTTCACATACAGTTTTAAACAAAGAGTCACATAAATTTTTTTATAACTGCAGATATGCAAAGGGGAAGAAAAGACAGAAATAGCAAGGGAAGGCAGAGATAGCGAGAGGCGGAGAATTGTGAAACTGTCAGAGTGATCAGTTCCTAGGTCTCACTAGAAAATGTGGTTACGCAACCAGACAAGAGACAAAAAAGAAGAGGATAGAACAGACCCTTGTGTTTAAACTCTTTCTGTATAACAAGTGGGACAGGGCCTTATTCAACCTTGTTACAGTGGGGAACGTCAGTAAGGCATGGGGTCCCAGTGGAGAGGCAGGGATTTACAAGGTCTGATCGGGGCACATCCCTTGGACCATGGTATATACCTAGTGGAGCATGGCCAGGGAGAAACAAAAAATGAAAAAAAAAAAAAAGCCAGTGCTTGAGGGCTGCCTGATAACCAAGTGGGGCAACATATTGCACTCCTACGCCGGTGAGCCGGGTTAGGGATCAGGAGCTGGTTTGGGCAGCCGGGGGAGAGGTGGCAAGGTTAACACTGTTGTGCAGCAGTGTTTTCAGCCCTTGTGGCACTTGTGCTGGGTTCCACCACCACAGCAGCCCCTGCGGTAAGCCAGGAAACCTTCCTCCTCTGCAGGGACTTCGCTGTATACATGCATGGTTGGTTGGGACACTGTCAGCCATTGCTGGAGGGACTGTGGGAAGAAAACCCAGAAAATCCAAAACTGGTCCAGCCTGGTGGTGCTGGAGGTTGAGGCGCTGATCACTACATGCTGTCGACCTGGGTTCGGAAACAAGCCTGGGCCGCGGGGGGTCGATGGGCGAGAGAAGACCGAGCATCCAGAGGACTGCTCTCCTCTCTCTCGAGGGAGGGAGGTTTGCCATCAAGCTCGCCAGCTGACCTCTGGCAGTGGCAGGAAGGCAGTATGGGTCGGGAGGGCACGTGCCGGCGTCCTTATGTCAGTGGGAAGGGGGGACAGGAGGAAAAAGGAGCTGGCAGGTTCCTTGATGGCCGCACCAGTGCCCCAGCTGCCCCCCGACATCTGGATTTCGCTCTGGGGTGGGGGCAAAGCGGCACCCCCTCACCCCAGCCCTGCCATGGGGAATTCACGGGGTTGGGTTGGGAACGTGTGGCCGAGACTGAGTCCTCCGGGAGGGACCAGAGCTGCCTTCCGGCTCGGGGGCATAAAAACCTATATGGAAAAAAAATTAAAATCCAAAACTGCGATCTGTCTGAACAGCCGAAGGGATACAGGAACTAACGGATGATCTGGAAAAGCTGGGGAGGTGATCCGGGATCTGACAGTTTGTCTTCAGTGCCAAGAAATGCAAAGTTATGCACATTGGTGTCAAGAATCCCAGGAAAGAGTACCACCTGTGTGGAGTTCAGGTGTCTGCATCAAAGGAGGAGAAGAACCTGGGAGTGATGATCATTAGTGACGTGAAGCACTCCGTGCAGTGCAAGAAAGCAGCAGCAAAGGCAAACAAGATGCTGGGATACATAGCTAGTGGGGTCAGTAGTAGGAGAGAGGAGATTATACTGCCCTTGTACAGGTCACTGGTGAGGCCACATCTAGAGTGTGGAGTTCAGTACTGGTGCCCACACCTCAAAAAGGACATTAACCTGCTGGAAAAGGTCCAGAGGAGGGTTACAAAGATGATCGCGGGTCAGCAAGGTAAGGTATACAAAGAGAGGTTGAGGGCACTGAACATGTACTCCATGGAGGACAGAAGAGAGAGGGGACATGATTGGGACCTTCAAGTACTTGAAAGGGATAATTAAGGTGGATAAGGAGGGTCTCTTTGAGCTGAGTGGCAACCATAATACGAGGGGCACAGTCTTAACATAGAAACATAGACTTTGACGGCAGATAAGGACCGCTTGGCCCACCAAGTCTGTCCATTTCCCTACCTACAGGATAAGCCGCAGATCCTAGTTGACCAACAGTCTATTTCTTCCTACCCCCCCGCAACAAGAATTGCCTTATGTCTGTCCCATGTATTCTTGAATTCTCCCACAGTTTTAGACTCCACAACCTCTTCAGGAAGTTGTTGGGTCTAAAACTGTAAATCTCTATAAATGCACGGTCACGTGCCAAATTTTGTTTTCTTCCTCCTAAAGAACTACTTAGAGACATTTTATAAGTGTAATAAACCCCTCCAGGGTGTGCATCATAGGATTTTAATGCACTTTCCAGGGGGCATAAAGACACTCGACCTATAATGCACACCCTGTCGTAACTTATTACTTACTTAGTTACCTAATGTATTTGACTTCCAGTGCTGAACAGCAGTCCATTTTCACACTAATCCCAAGTGGCAGGGTGGCCAGTTATTCTTGTTTCCTGGTCAGTAGTAGATTATAAATGTTTGAGACTAATTCAGTGTCTGATGTTTCTAAGACACAGTACATGCTGTACCAGTGCGCATTCCTTGTGGAAGGGCTATGTGGTTATTCATGTGTGTGAACAAGAAAGACTGGCACACTGTGCCTCAACCCTCATCAGCCTTTGACTTGTCTCAGAAATAATCACCAATTTATAAATCGGTGCCATCTGATGTTGTAAATTTATGTCATGATCTGCTGTCCATTTTACTAGACGGGATTTTCTTCAGGGATATCTGTCTCCTCAGGTCACACCTATGGAACTTAGACATCAGTCATTAGGAGCCCATGGAAGCTTTTTCTGCAGTAGTCTATTAGGGGCCACCCATGCCGACGTCTGGCTCCAATGTCACACACCCTGTATAAGCGCAGGTGGCCCTGCTCCCTCCTCAGTTCTTTGCCGCCATCGACCATTCGTGCATGGACTCCATGGAAACTTCATCACTCAGTTTGACAGCCAAGACTACTTACCTTTTTTCTTTGATACTTGCCTTTGAATCACTTTAATTTAAAAAGTGATTCTTTTGTCCTTTGTATGTCGAGAACTAATCCCTCATTGACTCTATTCCATCACTGCCACTGTGAAAAGATGAATCTTCATCAAGGGTATCTCTTGTTGCAGGTCATACACTTGAGATATCTGCCAGAGGGCACTCCTTGCACGGTAGCTTTCTCAAGCAGTGTGACTGGGGGCCGCCCACAGTGACATCAGGGTAGGTGCATGTATAAATATGTGGACAGCCCTGAGGACTCCTCAGTTCTTTTCCTGTCATTGACCAGTTCACTTCAACCGCATGCTGCTTCTCGCAGCAGCAACCGTTCTGATGCCGCTGACTTACTGCTTCTCTCTTTGTCAAATCCCAGCTCACTCTTTTGCAGTTGCCGCTGTGATCATAAAATCTACCACTACGATCGGCAGTCTCTCTGCGTTAGGTGTCTGGGGGCCGCAAATGACATGACTTCTTGTGCTTATTGCCAGGACTTCAACAAAGCCACTTGTCGCCGAAGACTCAAGGAGTTGGAGTCTCACATCATGGAACAGAAGGTGGCTCTCTTAGAAAAGGAGCTTTACCCAGATCTTCCTCGTCACCATCACTGTCAATGAGCTCCCAGCCACTAAAATCTAAAGACAAGCACCACTCAGGTAAACAGACACAGGGATAAGGCCTCTAGAGACAGAAGTAGGTCTCCCCATTCGTAGACGATGTCGGCCCTTGGCCTGCTGCCAACAACTATGGCCTCTCCCACTCCACTGGAAAAAAACTCAATGAATGCTGACTACTTTGTCACAAGGATGGAAGCCCAGCAAAAGACCCTGGGACTACCATCAACAAGCAGTCTGCCCATCCTGTCGACATCAGAGCTTTCCAAGGCTTTGTCAGCCCTGGCTCCACCTACACACCTCCTATCAATGTCCACTGTCCCTTCGTCGACGACCTTGGCATGGCCATCTGTCCACATTCTCAAGACGGACACGGCCTTTGCTAAACCCACGACCTCCAGCATGGGACCGGGTTTCTCGTTGACGGACTTTCCCTTGCTGCCTCCTCCGATGAGACCACCAACTTACTATGGCTCTTTGATGCAGGCTCCATTGACGTTCTGCTCGGTCAACCCTCCAATACTTTATCCACAGCCAAAACCCATTGACACAGCTCCAACAGGTTATGGACTTTGCCACTACCAAGTAAGACCAACAGAGGAGAAACTTAGCTGATTATCTGGACCTCCCAGAGGGTCCTGCCACTGTAGTGCCTCCTCTGATTCAAGCCTACATTGATACCATCACTGCAGCTTGGCACAGACCTCACACCGTACCTCCAGTGTCTAAGAAGTCTGATAGATTGTACCAGGCTCTTCCCGACCAACCTTATTTCTCCACTGTCCCTCAGATGGATTCGGTTGTAATCGACACAGCCCATGACTGAACAAAATGTCCCAAACACCTCAGCACCCTTCCTCTAGATAAGGAATCAAAGAAGTTGGATTTCATGGGAAAGAGGGTCTGTGCATCTTCAGCCTTGGCTCTCAGAATTTTAAACTACATGGGACACGTTAAAATATCAGAAAATGCTTTGGAATGATGCCATGGAAACAGTTGGGAAATTGCCACAATACCCAGATACTGAGCAGTTGCAGGCCACTCTCTGAGCGAGTGCCAGCATGAGCCGCCACCTCCTCTGGGCAGGCTGTGATGCAGTGGGTGCTTCCACCCACTCCTCTGCTACCATTGTTTTGCTCCGGTGACATGCCTGTCTCCGGGTCTCCGGATTCACGCCTGACGTGCAACAGTCCCTACTGAGTGCCCTTTTCCGTGGGTACAAGTTATTTGGCAGAGACGCCCAGGACATACTTAACCTCTGGCAGGACCGTACATACAGTGCATACTATGTACCACTCCCAACCTCAGGGTCTTCAACGCCGTCTGTTTCAGCGGGTGTCACATAGGCAGAAAGGGGGTGCCAGACAACCCGCCAAGAGGAAGTCCACCCTTCCCATGCCAAGTGCCTCTGTCCCCTTCGCCAAAGCCAATAGGGTTGTTGCTCCCACAACCCCAGCCAGATCCCCTTCTGTCTGACTCCTTTGGCTCCATCCCAGTGCCTCCTCCTGACTGGGAGGCCATGGGAGGACGTTTCTCACTACATCTGGAGGCATGGAACAATATCACGACACGTGAGTGGGTGCTCCTCTTAAACGTGATGGGGCATACCCTAGAATTGCTCACATATCCCTCCCCCAAAATCCTCTGAGGCCAACGCATTACCTGCCCAAACACATAGCTGTCCTTCTGACAGAGTTACTCTCGCTCATCCAAAAGAAAGCAGTGCAGCCAGTACCCCTAGACTCCATGGGAACAGGCTTTTATTCACATTTCTTCATTGTTCCTAAGTACACTGGGGACCTTCAACCAATTCTGGACCTCAGAGATCTCAGTCTTTACATACAGTACAAAATGTTCTGCATGGTGACTTTACCGAGTCTCCTTCCACTGTTACACCAAGGGGATTGGATCTGCTCCCTGGACATGAAGGACAACTACCTTCATGTAAAGATCCACAAAGCCCACCGCCAGTACCTATTTTTTTAAATCCTGGGCAACCACTACAAGTTCTGAGCCTTACCATTCTGTCTCTCTCCCGCACCACAAGTATTTACCAGATGCCTAGCCGTGGTAGCAGCGGCACTCCGCTGTCAGGGTCTTTACATCTTCCCTTACTTGGACGACTGGCTCCTCAAGGCTTCATCCCGAGAAGATCTGGTACGATCCCCAGAGCACACTCTCCACATCTTCTCCCAACTTGGAATAACCATCAGCGCTGCCAAGTCACACATGACGGCCTCTCAGAGCATTCAGTATGTAGGAGCAGTCCTAGACACCTCCCTAGGCAAGGTCTTTCTAACAGAGGACAGGGCACAGAGACTTATCTCTCTTGTGTGCCAGTGCCTGGAGACCTCCCATATAACAGCTCGGCAGTATCTCCAGTTATTGGATCACATGGCAGCAATACTTACCGTAACGAGAGGATCTCTTTGAGCAGGTCCTTGTCCCTCCCTCCATCCCCCTCCTTTTCGCTGAGAGCCATTTTTTCTATTCCACACTTATGGGATGTGTCCTTTCAGGTTCTTCTTGGTTCCCCTCAGAAGGCCCACATGACCTGGTTGCCAGCCAGACTGTGAGGGGTCCTCACGGCCTTCCGTATTTGTCGTCTTTCACACGTGACGTCACCATGGATGGCCCCAGTCACACTGCTTGAGAAAGCTGCCATGCAAGGAGTGCTCTCCAGCAGATATCCTAAGTGTCTGACTTGCTGCAAGAGACCTTCTCGAAGATCTGCTGTTACGGTAAGTACGTAACTGTGTTTTTCTTCAGCTGACAACCACGAACTCTGTGTCTGCTGTCTTGGGCCTAGCCACAACGTTCTCGTCTGTGAGTCCTGCCTGAAGTTCAACCTTACCACCCAGCGCCGACACTGGAAATCCCTGCAGAAGTTTCTCATGGAGCAACAGGCAGCCAGCAGAGATCAGGGGTTTTTCTGCCTCCCCCCCAATCACCGGTGTCTTCTTTGGGCTCTCAGGCCACCAAGGCCCTGGACAAATCCTCGGGGAAACATTCTTGTTGGGACAAGGACTGGCCTAAGGACTGTCCCTCCTGTCTGTGATCCTGGTCCCCGTTGAATTCCTCCTCCTCCTCCTCGTCCTCCTTTTCTCTTGGGATTGCTCTGTTGACCACCTCAGCATCAGCGCCTTGCTCCATGCGGGCCTCTGCTCCTATCAGGCCCCCTATGGAGGAATCTTCTCCCAGCCATCTCAGGGCAGTGGAGGGGCCATCGGTCTGGGTTGCCAGCCGCTGCCCCACTGTTGAGATCTCTTGAAACTAGAGGTCCACTGGTGCTGGACTCAACTGCTTCCACTATGGCTAGCGACGTGTCATCGTAGACAGGCTACGCACCCCCTCTGTTGATACCTGTGTTGACAACGATTCCTTTTCCTGCTGTTGACCTTAACACTATTCTTTCCTCAATTACCACGTCTATTATACAGCAGTGTGTTCCATGGCATTGGCCATCATCGCCCATGCTATCAGGTTTCTACCTCGGCGTCAACACCAGTTTGACCCATTTGCCCCACTCCTTCTAGAGAGACATTGGTACTCTGACCATCAGTCCCTGCTTCGGAGCAGGCCAACGTCAAAAAAGTATACCACCCTGATCTCATCCACCCTGAGGAAGAGGATGAGGAGGAGGACATTGAAGTGGAATCATCTGATAGGTCCACTGTCTCCTCCTGGGGTGAGGACTGTATCAAACAACCCCCCCACCCCAAGGACCCCTCCTTCTTCAGAATTATGAAGCAGCTTTCCACCACTATGGGGTTCCAGATTGAGGAAGAGGATGTCACAAGGAGAAATCTGGTGGACTTCTTGGAGATCTCAGAATCTCCACCTAAGGTTATTCCTCCTCTGCTGCCAGCACTGAATGATGCTGCCACTGCAGCCTGGCACAGGCCCAGCCTGGTACAAGCCATGCCCAGAAAGACTGACAAGCTTTACCAGGCACCTCAGGGGCTGCCCTTTTATGCAGTCCAGCCAGAAACCGACTCCGTGGTAGTTAAGATCGCTCATTATAGGACAAAGGCCCTCAGGAACCTTTGTTCCCTGCCCCCAACCAAGAATCTAGGAGGCTAGGCCTCTGAGGCAAGAGGACCTTTTCCTCTGCCACTCTAGGCCTTAGGATTGCCAGTTGTTTGGCTCATTGATTAAGTACCAGAATACCCTCTGGAGGAAAGGCAAAGCTGCTGCTTAGGCCCTCCCTGAGGGTTCCCAGAGACAAGAGCTTCTTAAAGTGCTCCAGGCCTCAGGAGATGTCGGTAAGCAATTCTTCAGAGCCACCTATGATAGTACTGATACTACAGCCAGGGCAGCTACCTCAGGCATTTGCCTCAGAAGGCACTCCTGGCTTGGAGTCTCTGGCTTTGCAGCTGATGTCCAACAAAAGGTGTTGAATGCCGCTTTTGTGGGTCACACATGTTTTTGTCCAGACGTGTAGGATATTATCAATGAACTGCAGGCCTCTGGCAGGGCTATTCAGTCTGTTCACTCCCTTTACCATACTCAGCCCAGGAGTAGACCAATGCCCTTCTTTCGTAAGCTCTCACAAGTCAGGTTCCGGAACCAAGCTCCAGAACAAAAGAAGGGCCAGCTCTGCCTTGCCTGTTCCCTCTTACACCTCTGGTTCCTCTGTCAAGCAATCCAGAGGAGGAGGAGGTGCTTCCCTGACTGCTGGTTCAGCTTCATCTTGACTCCTTGACAGATACCCCCCCCCCCGGTCCAAGCCAGAAGGTGGTGGTCAGAAGTCTATTCTCCCTCCATCTGTCCCAGTGGAAAACCATCACAACAGATGCTTGAATCCTGCAGATAATTGAACAGGGCCGTGCTGTAGAACTTCTAGAATAGCCTCCAGGTGTTCCCCAAGTCCACACGTTTTATCTTCCCAACCACATAGAGGTGGTTAGGGAGGAGGTCCTCACCTTGTTGTGCAAGCTGAGCATAGAACCAGTGCCCAGGCAGCAAAGGAACAAGGGGGTTCTATTCCAGGTTCTTCCTGGTTCCCAAAAGAACAGGGGACTTGAGGCCCATTCTAGACCTCAAGGAGCTGAACCTTTTTATCCAGTACAAAAAGCTCTGGATGGTCACTCTGCACAGCCTTCTTCCTCTGCTCAAGCAGGGCGACTGGCTATGCTCCCTCGATATGCAGGATACCTATCTGCATGTCATGGTCTGCCCCCTCACAGACACAATACCTCTGGTTCCTGTTCAGGGGAAGCATTGCCAGTTCAGGGTATTGCCCTTTGGCTTATCCTCTGCACCACAGGTATTTACTAAGTGCTTAGCAGCTGTTGCAGCAGCCCTCTGGTGCAAAGGCCTCTATGTGTTCCCATACCTGGACGTCTGGTTGCTGAAAGCCCAGTCCAGGGAGCTCCTGTTGTTGACTCTAGAACTTACCCTGCAGTATTCCAGTCCTTAGGCATCACTGTCAGTGGACCCAACTATGTGCTGACCCCGTCTCAGCAGTTGCAGTACATTGGGGGAGTCCTGGACTCTACTCAGGGCAAGGTCTTGGAGATGGCTCAGAGCCAACATGTACCAGCCAGGGCATTCCTTAGGCTACTAGACCTCATTGCTGTAGCTTTTGTTACGGTCCCTCTGGCCAGGCTGCACATGAGGATCCCGCAGTGGACCCTCAGGGTTCAATGGGATCAGCACTTAGATGATCTAGATCAGCTGGTCCTTATCTCCTTGCCAGTATGCAAAGTGCTTCACTGGTGGATGGACACAGCCAGTCTCTTAAACAGGGTCCCCTTTCTTATCCCCACTCCTCACAAAATCCTCACCACGGATGCTTCAGGTCTGGGATGGGGAACCCATCTAGGCCCTTATCAGACCCAGGGCCTCTGGTCCCACTGGGAGAGTCACTTCCACATAAACATCCTAGAAATTAGGGCAGTTCTATATGCCTTACAGGCCTTTCAGAACCATTTCTCTCCAGGTCCTCTTCTGGTGCAGTCGGACAACCTCAATGTGGTCTGTTACATCAACAATCAAGGAGGGACCAATTCCAACACTCTGTTCCAGGAAGCAATGTGGATCTGGTACTGGGCTCTAGATCACAGTCTAGAACTGTCAGCCGTTTATGTGCCAGGTACCCAAAACATCTTGGCAGACAGCCTCAACAGGTCACAGTCCAAAATACATGAGTGGGAACTGCTGACATCAGTCGCGGAAGACCTGTTCGACAGGTGGGATCGTCCAGAGTTGGACCTTTTTGGTACCCCACTCAACGCAAAACTGCCACGTTTCTGCTCGCTAGACCCAGGGCCTGGAGTTTTCTGGCAAGATGCGTTGTCCCTCTCCTGGAAAGGGAGGTTTCTGTATGCCTTCCTGCCCTTTCCTCTGATTCAGGGGGTGCTCATCAAGCTTTAGATGGAAGGTTCCACCCTAATTCTAGTTGTTCCATTCTGGCCTCAGCAGATATGTTTTCCATTACTGCAAAAAGTGGCTGTGGAACCTCCAGTTCCTCTGCCCCACTGCAGGGACTTGTTGACACAGGCTCAGGGGACCCTGGTCCACCCAGACATCAAGTCCCTGCACCTGCATGCATGTCTCCTGAGGACATAGTCATTGATCGCTTTGGTGTGTTTCAGAAGGTGGCTGATGTCCTGGTGGCCGCCTGAAAGCCTTCCACCAGGGCCACCTACTCTATGAAATGGAAGTGGTTTGCCATCTGGGCCACTTCTCATAGTCTGGACCCTTTCACCTGTTTGGTAAACCAGGATCTTACTTCGAGAAACAGCTCTTGCAGCAGGTTACACCATTAGGACTGAAGCCGGCAGGCGCCAGGACCCCACGGAAATTTTCTAGCTAGCAGTATTCAGCGGGGACCGCCCCCGATGTTGGTCCCGCCCCCGACATCAGGCACAGTACATAAGGGGGCGGTCCCCCATAATCCCCAGTTCTTTTCCCTCACTGTCCGACTTGCTAGTATCGCCTCTCAGTCCCTACTCTAGCTTTAATGACGACTAGAACTCCAGAGTTTAATGCACTAATGTTCTCTCCAACCTCTTCATTTGAGAGTCACCTTTCAAAGTGTGCCTGTGGAAAACAGATCCCTTTCAAGGATCCTCATTCCTCCTGCGCATGCTGCTTAGGCCCGACCACGATACTAAGGCTGCACCTTTTGCCAGGGGTTCAACAGCCGCACCAGGATCTGCTGTCAGAAGGCACGTCAGGCTTACCTGCTAGAGGTAAAACTTAACAGGATGGACAAGGAACCTTCCTCCAGGGGCGATTCTTCCTCCAAGGTCCACAAACACCGGGACAAGCACTGGGAGAAGGCAAGGTCCAGATCCCCGAACCGGGTCTCGGACTCGCAGAGCTCAGTCTCCACCCGATCGGACCGGTCTCCCTCCAG
This sequence comes from Neoceratodus forsteri, assembly GCA_016271365.2. Taxonomy (NCBI): domain Eukaryota; kingdom Metazoa; phylum Chordata; order Ceratodontiformes; family Ceratodontidae; genus Neoceratodus; species Neoceratodus forsteri. The sequence goes on from CM028134.1 coordinate 186,229,478, forward strand.
GGCTAGGTCTCAGCCCCCTCCGGTCAAGGTCCGGGCTTCCAGCGGTTCTTCGACTCTTCAGCCCATTAAGACCTCTAGGCCCCTGGCTTCCTCTACTCCCTCTCGGGCTTCTTCAAAGTCCTCGGAACTCCACGAGTCTTCCTCTTCCACCCGACGTCGGGAACCCGACTCCAGGTCGGTCTTCCAGCCCCCTAGGGGCCCGGACCCTCCACCCAGGAAGACGAAGGACCTGACGTCCCTCAAGCAGACGACGGACCTGACTTCGGCCAAGCACCAGACGCCGGCCATGCGTTCACTGGACCCGAAGTCGTTGGCCAAACGACCGACGTCAGCCTCACCAGAACTGAAGACCATTCCCCAGTCATCAGTTGACACCGGTCACAGGGACTCCACGGAGGAGGACACCACGTTCCCTGAAGACACAGAGGATGCCGGGCTTCGGAGGGAACCTTCACCCACCTCGGAGACACCCGAGGACCCGACGCCTGACCCCGGCGCCAGACCACCGGCGCCAGGCCCGTCGGGCATGAATATTCAAGAAGAAAGGAACTTTACTTTTCTGGTGGGACACCATCCGCAAAGACGGGTCCCAGTGAAACATCCTCCCCCTCCTCCTACTCCTTTGCCTCCTACGCCCTCCTCCACTACAGGGGCCAGCAGGACAACCACCAACCCCCAAGGAGAGACTCCACCTCCTAGGGGTAGATCCCAGGATCGGAGAAGGCCTCCCTCAAGATCTCCATCAGGGTCTCCCAGCCCCAAGCAACCCAGACATCGGCAGTATACCCCGTCAGAGGAGGACTCCAGATCTCCTTCTCTGCTCAGCATTTCATCACCTGACCCACATGACCTTCCCAGGTCTCCTCCGGATGACCTGTCTTTCTCTGAGATCGTGAGGCACATCCAGGACAACATGGGATGGGATGCTGAAGAACTCGACCCCGAAAGACAGCGCCTTGCCCGTTATCTTCGGCAGAAAGATCCAAAGCCTGTGGTAGTGCCACCCTTGGTAGACAGCTTCGCGGACGTCACCAAGGCTGCATGAAAACGTCCGCACTCCACTCCTGTGGTGCTGAAGAAAGCTGACCGCCTGTACAAGGCCCCAAGAGAGGACCAGTACTTGGCTCAACAACCTCTGGTAGACTCCGTGGTCATTACGGCATCACATGACCAGTCCCAAAGACCACAACACATGAGCACACAGCCACCGGACCAGGAATCCAAACAATTGGACGTCCTGGGGAGACGCATGTATGTGGCCTCTACATGCTCCATCAGGTCCCTGAACTACCTAACTCACATGGTACAGTTTCAGAACACCCTATGGGAACAGGGCCAGGACCTGGTCGATAAACTTCTGGATGGTGAGCAGAAGGCGGAGCTCCTAAACCTCCTTCGCACAGGGTCTGATGTGGGGACCCAGGTACTATGGGCCAAATATGATTCTGCGGACTCGTCCGCCAGAGCTGCAGCTTCAGGTGTCTGTCTCCGGCGACACTCTTGGCTCTGTGTCTCCGGCTTCACCCCGGACGTACAGAAGAACATTCTTGACATCCCACACAACGGCAAAGTACTTTTTGGTGAACCCTCGGAGAGGGTGATCACCAAATATCAGGACGCTGGGAAGGCAGTCAGGTCTGTGCAGGCTATGTACAGACCCAGGCCCGGTTCCTTTCGTAGGAACTGGAGCCATTTTCGCAGCCGGCAACAAAGACAACAGCCACGTTCTGGCCAGCAACAAAGGGGCTCCTTTCAGCGAAAAGCCCAGGCTAAGTCGTCCCCAGGCAGAGCCCAACGTTACACTAAACTGGCCCAGCCTGCAGGGACCAGTGCTGCCACAGCATGACTCCTTCCTGGCCCCCACCCCTCCTCTAGATCAACGGGCACAAAAGGTTGGGGTCGCATCGCTCGCCACTTCGATCACCACTGACTGGTGGGTTCTCCAATTGGTCAAGGAAGGGCCATTTCATAGAATTTCTCGACCACCCACCGAGAAGACCTCCCCTGCTTTCCTGTTACTCAGGTCAGCACGCCCTGCTTATATGGCAGGAGGTGCTCACGTCCCTGGAAAAAGAAGCGATAGAGCATGTTCCACGGAACCAGAGGGACGCAGGATATTATTCTCACTTCTTTCTGGTTCCCAAGAAAACAGGGGATCTCCGTCCAATCCTGGACCTCAGCGACCTCAACGAGTCGGTCCTGTACAAACGCTTCCGCATGGTGACCCTTCCAGGTCTGATTCCCATGCTCAAGCAGGGTGCCTTTCTAGCGTCTTTGGACATGCAGGATGCCTACCTGCATATACCCAGCGCTCAAGCACACAGGAAGTTTCTGCACTTCAAGTTCCAGGACCACCATTATCAGTTCTGAGCCCTTCCTTTCGGACTGTCATCGGCACCTCGGGTATTCACGAAGTGTATGGCGGTCGTAGTGGTGACTCTGAGGAGGCAAGGCCACTACGTGTTCCCGTACCTGGATGACTGGCTTCTCATGGAGCCCTCTCGGGAGGTCTTGATGTCCACCATTCACTTTACTTAGTCTCTGTTCGAGACGCTGGGAATCTTGATCAATCAAGAGAAGTCTTGTCTGGTTCCATCTCAGACCCTGCAGTTCTTAGGCACAGTTCTGGACACTGTCCAAGGGAAAGCTTTTCTTCCCCAGGACAGAGCGGAACACATCAGATCCCTCATCAGGGACATTTCGGCAAAGAAGACCGTTCCTGCCAGATTGGTCCTTTGCCTGCTTGGACACATGGCTGAGGCCATTGCAACAGTCCCGCTTGCTCATCTCCACATGCAGGTCACCCAGTGGATGTTACGGGTCCAATGGGATCAAAGGCAAGACCATCTGCAGCTTCCAGTCTGGATCACGAAGACCGTAATCCGGGATTGGCAATGGTGGCTAGATCCGAAGAATCTATCGGCAGGGGTCCCCTTCATTGCACCGTCTCCGATTGTGACACTCTCCACAGACGCCTCAGGGTGCGGATGGGGAGCACACCTCAATGGTGTCCGGTCTCAGGGCTTGTGAACAGCCCAAGAGTCTCATCTCCACATAAACATCCTGGAAATGAGAGCAGTTCTTTATGCCCTGCAGGCCTTCCAGTCGGAGATACCATTGGGTACTCTTCTGTTACAAACAGACAATTCCATGGTGATGTATTACCTCAACAAACAAGGAGGCACCCATTACTACCCACTTTGCAGGGAGGCCATGAGGGTGTGGGATTGGGCTTTGCAGTACGGTGCAAACCTCATTGCTGTTCATGTCCCAGGAGTGGACAACGTCATCACAGATAGCCTGAGCCGCTCTCAGGCCAGAGTCCATGAGTGGGAACTACTTCAGGAGGTAGTAGAGGATCTGTTTCACAGATGGGGTACACCAGAGTTGGACCTTTTTGCATCCCCATCAACGCAAAACTGCCCAAGTTTTGCTCGCTAGATCCAGGGCCTGGTGTTTTCTGGCGAGACGCATTGTCCCTGTCCTTGGCGGGCAGATTCCTCTATGCCTTTCCCCCCTTTCAGCTGATCCAGAGGGTTCTTCTGAAACTTCACAGAGAGCAGGCGACGCTGATACTCATCGCACTGTTCTGGCCTAGGCAGATCTGGTTCCCTCTGCTACATCAGCTATCCCGGGAACCTCTGCTGCCACTGCCAATCAGCTCTCACTTGCTGTCTCAGGAGGAGGGCTCCTTGGTCTATCTGGACCTTCGTTCACTGAGCCTGCACGCTTGGCTCCTAGAGACATAGCCATTTTGCGACACGGGGTCTCGCATGAGGTAGCTGATGTTCTGGTGGCCACAAGAAAACTGGCCACTCACGCTACTTACGCCATGAAATGGTGCTGTTTTTGCCTATGGGCTCAAGCGCGGGGGTTTTCGCCTCTAGACTGTCCAGAAAAATCGGTCTTGGACTACCTCCTGTCTCTTTTTCAGACAGGCTTGGCCTACTCCTCGATCAAAGTACACCTCTGTGCCATATCATCCTATCATTGTCCGATAGGCCAATGCACCATATCCCAGTTGGACACGGCACAAGCCTTCCTGAGAGGTATTCTCCACCTTAGACTTCCAATTAAGGATCCAATTCTGCCATGGGATCTACCCTTTGTCCTGGAGCAGCTCACGCTGCCACCCTTTGAACCAGCTGTGGATTGAGAGCTACGTCTTCCCACTTGGAAGACGTTGTTTTTAGTTGCCGTTACTTCGGCCAGAAGAATTTCTGAACTCCATGCACTCATGTGCAAAGAGCCTTATTTGGTTTTTCACCAAGAATGGGTATCTCTACGGACTAATCCCAAATTTCTGCTTAAGGTGGTCTCAGCTCTCACCCTTACTCATGACATCGATCTACCAGTGTACTTTCCCAACTATTCAAATTGAAGAGAGGACCTGTTGCACACTCTAGATGTGCATAGGTGTCTCCAATACTAGCTAGCTGTCCAGAACCAAACACCACCAAAAATCGGACCAGCTGTTTGTCTCCTTTGCCCACAGGATGCTGGGAGCTCCTGTTTCCAAACAGTTGCTGTCCAAGTGGCTCATTCAGTGTGTCACGTTCTGTTACCAGAAGCGCAACAGTCCCTTACCGGGCACGGTTAAGGGTCATTCCACAAGGGGGTGGCTACTTCGCTGCGGCCCTTAAGAATGTGTCCACTGGCCATCTGTGCTGGAGCTACTTGGAGCCCGGTGCACACTTTTGTCAGGCATTATAGCCTGGATATTGCGTCGAGGCGAAGAGCAGGTTTTGGTATAGCAGTCCTTCAAGGACTTCTGTCTTAGGCTTCATTTTCATTAAAGATTTCTACCTTCCCTCCTCCCAATGGTGTGGGATTTCCATGATTGCTTGGGAATCGGTCCTAATGGTGTAACCTGCTGCAAGAGCTGTTTCTCGAAGCAAGATAGTACAGTTACGTAAGAACTCACCGTAACAGTAGATCTTTGAGAACAGCTCTTGCAGCAGGTACTTTCCCTCCCACCATCCCCGCTGGAGGTAGACTGTAGTTCCAACATCCTTCTCCTAGGATCAGGTGTCTCAGCATCTCTCTGACTGCCATTTGATGGCGGATCCTCAGTCTCCTGTTCTGATGTCATACAGCGGCCGGGAGTCTCCGGCCGGAGAACTGGGGATTATGGGGGACCGCCCCCTTATGTACTGTGCCTGACGTTGGGGGCGGTCCCCGATGAATACTGCTAGCTAGAAAATTTCCGTGTGGTCCTGGCACCTGCCGGCTTCAGTCCTAATGGTGTAGCCTGCTGCAAGAGCTGTTCTCGAAGAGCTACTGTTACGGTAAGTTCTTACATAACTGTACTTTCTGGAGTATCTCCTGACCTTGCCTGATGCAGGTCTTAAATACTACTCTCTTAAAGGGCACTTGTTAGCCATATCGGCTTTTCATTTGCCCATTGATGGCCATACTGTTGCACAGTTGGATGGGGCCTGTTCTTTTCCTACAATACATTCTCCACTTGAAGCTTCTTATCCGTAACCCGGTTCTGGCTTGGGACCTGAATTTTGTTCTGGAGAAGCTGACCTGCCTCCCTTTGAGCCAGCCACATCTTGTGAGCTACAATTTATGTTGTGGAAAGCATTACTTTTAGTTGCTATTACTTTTTCTTGAAGAATTTCAGAACTACAGGCTCTCATGTGTTAGCAGCCTTATTTGATTTTTTTTTTTTTTTTAGTTATCTTTTTACCTTCTCCTATGCTCCGGCTCCCACCTCTCCTTCAGGTCCTTCCTAGTATCTACGCTCCCAGCGATCCTCTTCCTGAGCTCTATCCTCTCCACATATCGCGGCCAACCCTCCGAGTCGTCCCGGAGTGGCCCATCTCCAGGCGGGTCTCCCCTCCTTTGAGGGGGAAGGCACCGCGGCCGGAAACCCAATGCTTTATTTTTTCCTTACAGGCTTATGGGTGTCGCTATGAGGGCAGGCTCCTGAGGTTTCTGGGACATGCAGAATATGGAGGCCATCATCTGGTAGGAGCCGAAGTTGTTTTCCGACTTTCGGATTATCCCGCCTGCTCTGCTGCATGCAGTACCCCTGGTCTCCACTGGGGTCACTACAAGAGCAAGACTACCCTCCCAACCCACCCCAGAAAAGGAGAGCAGTCCTCCGGATGCTCAATCCTCTCCTTCCCCAGCCAGCCCCCGATGACCCGAGTCCGTTCCCGAACCCGGGTCACCAGCGTGGTTCGAGGTGTGGCATCCAGTGCCTCTGCGCCACCGGGCCGGCGTATTATTTGATTTTTAACAAAGACAGTCACTTGTGTACTAACGCTATCTTTCTTCCTAAGGTGGTGTCTGAATTTACCCAGAATCAATCCATCCACCTTCCTGTTTCTTTTCCAGAGCATGCCAGTCCAGAGGAGGCATTGCTTCATACTTTGTATGCGCATAGAATTTTGCGTTACTATACTCATACCGTACGACAGACTGCAGGAAGTCCTCTTAGTTGTTTGTTTTGCCTCTGGCAGAGAGGGCGCTCCAGTTTCAAAACAGTGCTTGTCCAAATGGTTGATCAGCTGCATTATTGTTTTGGTACAGGAAGTACAGTAAGGAACTTCTGGAGTTGTTAAGTGCCATTCCACCAGGGATACGGCCACTTTGGTTGCCTGTTTCAGGGGCATGTCTGCAGCTGAGATTTGTGCTGTTGCCACTTGGAGTACTGTCGACACGTTCACCAGGCACTACAGTCTGGACATTGCCTCCAGAGGAAGGGCAGGCTTTGGCCTAAGCGTGCTTCAGGGCCCTCTGTCTTAGGCCTCTGGCCTCCTGCAACCCAGACTGTCCTTGCTCTTAGCACTGCTTGGATCTTGTTCCATAGGTGTTTCCTGGTGACAGAAATATCCCCAATGAAGATGGAACAATCTTACCGTAACAGTAGATCTTCAAGGGGAATTTCTGTCATCAGGTCATGCTGTCCCTCTTTCCATCCCGCTTTCTCTCTCTCTGTACAGTTCAGCTGTCCTGTTTCTCCAGCCTTCAGCTTGCTGGGCACCTTCTCTCTCTCTCTCTCCTCAGTTCCCTGGTGGGAATCCTGTATCCCATGGGTCGCCCGCGCTTATATAGGGTATGTGACATCAGAGCCTGACACTGGTGTGGGCGACCCCTAGTAGAATGCTGCAGAAAAAGCTTCCGTAGGATCCTGATGCCTGATGGCTAAGTTCCATAGGTGTGACCTGATGACAGAGATTCCCTCAGACATCTACTATTACGGTAAGATCTTCCTCGGGGGTATCTTAGTCATCAGGTAACACCGTAGGAACTGAGCTGTTGAAGACTGGGAATCCACACGGAAGAATTTTCAGCTGCACAGCGGGGCCCGTCCACGCTGTTGATGTCGCCAACCCTATATAGATGCAGGCAGGCCCGCGCCCTCCTCAGTTATTTCCCGCTGTCGACTTGCAAGCACAGTCTCTGCTGAAGAAACCATCGCAGTGTTCACACCATTTTGTGGCCTACGGTCCTTTTATTTCCCTCCAACCCTCCCAAAAAATTTTTGGGGGATTTTTCTGTTTTTTTCTTTTTATGTTGAGAGTTAATCCATCTACTTCTCTTTTCCGTCATTGCCGCTGCAGAAAAAAGATTGCTTCCAACGACTAGCATTCAGTTTGCGTTTGCTGTCTTGGGCCTAACCACGACGCCTCTGATTGTGAGCTCTGCCAGCAGTTTAAGCAGACTACCCTCAGGCATCGCAGAAGGTCTGTCTGCACCTTCATGGAACAGCAGGTAGCTAGCTGCGAGTTGGGGTCCTCCAGGACTTCCACCACCAAACAGTCCTCTGGGTCCAAGGGCTCTAGAGACTCACAGGCCAAAGACAGATCCTCAGGGAAGAGTCACAGGAAAGACCGTGACCATGACCGCTCCCCCGGGGGTCAGCCCATTCCCCATCGGCTTCTCCACCTTCGGGGGCCTCTTCATCGTTGGCTGCGGCTATGACAAAGAGACAGCCTGTTCAGGTCCTGGTTCACTCCAGACCCATACCGACAGCTCCGTTGCCCGATTCTCAGGGCAGCTAGCCGTCAGCCTCCGGGTCAGTGGCTCCTCCTCCATCGACAAAGGGCTCGTCGTATACGATGGCTCCTTTGGGTACCGACCTATCCCAACCAAGCAACCTGGGCTCATCGGATGCACAGCCAGGCTCGTTGGCTTCAGTGACATTGACCGCTTCGTCGACGATTGACCTCAACGAGGTTCTGGTATGTTTCACCAAATGTTATGATGTAGCAGTTTGCTGCTATCAATAGGCTGTTGTTACCTTCTCCTTCATCTTCACTTTTGATGTTGACTCCCATCCGCCCACCTAGGGAGCTCCCAGCTGGTCAGCCTTTGACTGTGCCATTGCCAGAACCAGAGGAGGTCGTCGACATTGAGGGGAGTATCACCCTGCCCTTATCTTGCTGGATGAGGCAGTGGGTGAAAGTGAGGAAGAGCAGTACTACACCTCTGACAGGTTTACTGCCTTCTCTGTCAGTGAGGAATCTGTTAAGTATACCCTGAGGTCTCCACCAGAGGATGCTTCCTTTTTCAACATTATGAAATAGCTGTCTGCTACCATGGTGTTCCAGACAGAGGAGGACGATGCCACAAGAAAAGATTTGGCAGACTACCTGGAGATTCCTCCTTGACCCTAGGCCTGAGGATTAACTACCTGTCTCTTATGGTAAAGTTTCAAAACGCCATTGCTAGAAAGGGTAAGGCAGATGCCCAGGTCCTTCCTGACAGTGCCCAGAAGCAGGAGCTTTTCCAGTGCCTTCAAACCTCAGAGGATGTGGGGAAGCATCTACTTCGAACCATTTATGACCTTTTGGATACTGTGACCAGAGCTGCAGCCACTGGAATATGCCTCTGTAGGCATTCGTGGCTCAGAGTCTTATGCTTTGCAGCAGCTATGCAAAACAAAGTGCTGAATGCCCCCCTTCAGTGGGGCCAAGCTCTTTGGTACTGATGTCCAAGACATCATTAATGATCTGCAAGCCTCAGGCACAGCTATTAAGTCCGTTCTTTCCCTCTATCTCTCCCAACAGCGTGGTAGAGGACATCCTAATTTTCGTAGGCAGTCTTAACAGACAGAGCCCAGGTTTTCGCCCCCAAGGCAAATGCCGAGTCAGCAACCTCCACCTACCCAGGCCCAGCAGCCAAGCATCCTAGAGCAGAGGGCCCAGCCTCATTTGCTGGTCCCTCCTCAACATGACTCTTTGCTAGACCCCCCCTCCTCAGTCCCTGACCCAGGAGGTGGTGGTCGAGGTCAGTTCTCCATCCACTTGAACTAGTGGAGAACCATAACTTCAGATGCCTGGATCTTGCAGACCATCAAGTGTGGTCACACCCTGGAGCTCATCCAGCAGCCTCCAGATTGCCCCCCACCACCTGTGAGTTACCCTCCAGTCCACATTCCTGTTCTCAGGGAAGAAGTTCAGACTCTACTGCAGAAATGGGCAATAGAAAGAGTGCCCATCAGACAAAGAAATCGGGTTCTACTCCAGGTGTTTCCTGGTTCCCAAGAAGATGGGAGATTGAGGCCAATCCTGGATCTAAAGGACCTTAACCTCTACATCCAGTACAAAAAAGTTCTGGATGGCAACTCTGTCAGGCCTCTTTCCTCTTTTCAAAGCAGGAGATTGACTTTGCTCACTGGACATGCAGGATGCCTACCTGCACATAGCGGCTCTTCCTCCCCACAGGAGGTTCCTCCGCTTTGCATTCCAGGGGGACCACTATCAATTCAAGGTGTTGCCCTTTGGTTTGTCCTCTGCACCGCAAGTCTTTAACAGATGCTTAGCAATGGTCACAGCAGCCTCAGGAGGGAAGGACTGTATGGCTTGTCCTACCTGGATGACTGACTACTAAAGGCCTCGTCCATGGCACAGCTTCTGGTCACTCTGGAGTGCACTCTCCACTTGTTCCAGTCTTTGGGCATAACTGTCAACCTGTCCAAGTCGGTCCTAATTCCATCCCAAAGGCTTCAATACATTGGGGTGGTTCTCATTTCAGTGTAGGGCAAGGCCTTTCTTCCCCAAAATAGGGCAGAGTGCCTTATATCTGAAGTGCGGGAAGTAGGCAAGAGGCACTACATCCCTGCCAAGCTGTGCCTGAGACTCCTGGGGCTTATGGCTGCGGCCATTCCTACCGTTCCACTGGCCAGGCTCCACATGCATACACTGCAGTGGACCCTCAGAGTGCAGTGAGACCAGCAGTTGAAGGAGCTGGACCAGCTGGTCCTAGTCTCCTCACTGGTAGTCAAGGTACTCCAGTGGTGGATGGATCCCTCCAATCTTCTACAAGGGGTTCCATTCCAGATTTCCTTCCTGACTCCTGTCCTAACCACAGATGTGTCAGGTCTCGGCTGGGGAGTCCACCTGGGTCCCTTCCAGACTCAGGGGTCCTGGTCCCAGTGGGAAGCCACCCTCCATATCAGTCTCCTGGAAATGAGGGCAGTGCTCTGTGCCATGCAGGCCTTCCAGGACCACTTGGCCCTAGGCCAGTTGTTGGTGCAATCAGACAACCTGAGCGTAGTCTATTATGTCAACAAGCAGGGCGGCACTCTCTCCTACCCCTTTTTGCAGGTAAGCAATGAGAGTGTGGTACTGGGCTCTAGACCACACTCTGACACTCTCGGCAGTCCACGTCGCAGATGCCCTAAACACTCTGGCGGACAGTCTCAGCAGGACTCAGTCCAGCATGCACGACTGGGAGCTTCTCACATCCATCGCAGAAGATCTGTTTGACAGATGGGATCATCCAGAGTTGGAACTTTTTGCGTCCCCACACAATGCAAAACTGCCCAATTTCTGCTAGCTAGATTCAGGGCCTGAAGGTTTTCTGGCAAAACGTGTTGTCCCTCTCTTGGAGCGGGAGATTCCTGTACGCAATTCCTTTGTTTCCTCTGATACAGATGGTATTGATCAAGCTGCAAATGGAGGGAGTCAGCACGATACTCATAGCCTCATTCTGGCCTCGTCAGATTTGTTTTCTTCTTCAACAGCTGGCAGTGGAACCTCCAGTCCCTCTGCCCCTTTGCAGGAATCTTCTGACCCAGGATCAGGGTACTCTGGTCCATCCCATTCTCGGATCCCTCCATCTGCATGAGTGGCTCCTGGAAACATAGCCATTGCCAGATTTGGAGCCTCCTACTCATGCTACCAATGCCATGAAGTGGAAGCGGTTTGCCATTTGGACCATCAGACGCTCCCCAGACCCTTTTACCTGCCCAGTAAGGCATATCCTGGATGACCTGATTTCTTTGCCTGATTCAGGCCTCCAGTATTCTACCACTGAGGTCCACCTTACAGCCATATCTGTATTCCATGAGCATGTGGGTGACTGTACCGTTGCTCAGTTAGATGTTTCCTGTACCTTCCTCCACGGCATCCTTCATCTGAAACCCCCAATCTATTCCCCCATCCCGGCTTGGGACTTAAATTTTATTTTGAAAAAGTTGACCCTGTCCCCTTTTGAACCTATCACGACTTGCGATCTGCGTTATCTGTCTTGGAAGACTCTCTTTTTAGTTTCAATTACTTCTGCTCAAAGAATTTCAGAGCTTCAGGCCCTCTGATGTGAAGAGCCCTATTAGATTTTTCACAAAGACAGTGTGTCTTTGCACACAAATCCCAAGTTTTTACCTAAGTTGGTTTCTGAGTTTACACTCAATCAGTCTATACACCTTCCTGTCTATTTTCCAGAGCATGCCAATCCAGGAGAAGCACTGCTCAATATGCTAGATGTGCGCAGATCTTTGAAGTATTACGTGCTTGGGACTAAGGAATCTAGAAAGTACAAGCAGTTATTCGTTTCTTTTGCCCCAGGTAGAGAGGGCGTTGTAGTTTCTAAGCAATGTTTATCCAAATGGTTAGCAAATTGCATTGTGTTCTGCTATAATAAGTACAGCAAAGAGCTGCATGGTGCTGTCAAAGCTCATTCCACCAGAGGAAATGCTACATCTGTGGCTTGTTTCAAAGGGTCTCGGCAGCTGCCACCTGGAGTACAATCCACACTTAAACCAAGCATTACAATCTGGATATTGCCTCAAGAGCCCATGCAGGTTTCGGCAGGGCTGTTCTGCAAGGACTCCTGTCTTAAGATAATGGAGTTCTTTGACAGATTCAGTCTTCTAGGCCCTCTGCCTCAAGTTTGAGTCCTTTGACTGGGTAGGTTGGGGTCAATCTCCTGTCTTAAGTTTATGGAAATCCAGCCACCCAGATTGTCTGACACTTGTCACTGCTCGGGACACGTTCCTGTGGTGTTACCTGATGACTGAGATACCCCCAAAGAAGATAGAACAGTTATGTAAGGACTTACTGTAACAGTAGATCTTCGAGGGGATCTCAGTCATCAGGTCTATTCCCCCACCCACCATCCCCCTGTTTGGGACTACCAATCGGGACCTGGCTGTCTGCTGTTTCCATATTTCATTTGAGAGCTGGGTCCCTCGCTCTCCTCTGTTCCCAGTGCTCTAGCCTTGTTCCCCTGGTCTCTGGGGGAAAGAACTAAGGAGGGCGTGGGCCTGCCTGCACCTATATAGGGTTGGCGATGTCGACGGTGTGGGCCCAGTTGTACTGCTGAAAATTCTTCTGTGTGGATTCCCTGTCTTCGATGGCTAAGTTCCTACGGTGTTACCTGATGACTAAGATCCCCTTGAAGATCTACTGTTACGGTAAATTCTTATGTAACTGTTCTTTCTTACATAACTGTTATGTGCTTACTTCAGACAAAATTGATGTTCATTTTAGCACTTGTCCGCCATCAGTGTGGCACTATATAGCTGGTTATGGGTACCCTCAGTCCTCCTGGTTACGGGGGGGGGGGTGCGCATTTGGTTATGGGGGGAGCTACTGTTAAGATGCCCTTTCCAGAGCTAGTTCTAGTCATCGATCTTTGAAATTTAATTTTGTTTCATGTATTTCACCCTGTGCCAAGTATTAACATCACTAAAAGGGCATCATTCCTTAATGGTACAGTAATGTTACGTCACTGGATTTCTTGCCAAAGTACAGCCCTACCAGTTATAGGCAGTAGGATAAGGGGATCCCTAAGAACTAACCCAGTGCACCCCAACCCAAGACCCTCACTGCAAAGTGAAACTGAACAACACCAGTAAATTCTCATCTGCTGTGGCTTCTCAGTTGCAGATAAAAACTGTCTTTCCACTTTAGATGTTTAAATTAAAGGCAAGATAAACCTCGCTTCCCATATTTTAATATAATTGGGAATTTGGACTTGTGCCGTAACTCTTCTTAATCTCTCTGCTGTTTTTTTCATTTGTTTGCTTTGAAATAACCCCCCCACCACCACCACCACCACCACCACCTCTTTAGCATCCCTTGTTTATTTATTTATTTAAATTTTGGTAACTGGGTAGGCCCACTGGAACCTTGTGGTCCCTTTTTCAGGGGCGACCCAGGTTTAGTTACATGTACCTAGAGGGAGGGAAAAAACAATGCAAACGAAATGTACAGTGCAGCAAGGCTTACATAGAGTGCGTGAACAAACATAACAGTGCAGAAGCCGATACAACCAATGCTTGTTAATGTGTTTGTTTACATTTACCTCACCTGATATTCATTTTCATTATTACTGATCTGTTCCAGAACCTATTGAACTCGGTTGAGTGTCAGCTCACAGGCCGGTTTCAGTGCTTGGCCTCCACTCAGATGATGTCACAGCATTCCAGAACTGAGCAGTAACTATGCAAATGAATATCAGCAGAATCAGGAAGCACAAGCGAGGGCAATACTGTGGCATTGTGTGGTGGGAGACCATTCTGGCATGCTGGTGAGATTTGTTTGCTTCCCAGACTCTGGATGGAAGGTACTGAGACCAGCAAGAAGGACTCGGAGCATCTGTGGAGACATTCACCTCCTGGGTGGGAGGGCAAACAAAGCATGGCTATGGTAGGAGATCCTGATGGTGACTCTGTGGGTGACCACATGCCAGTCAGTAGTGTGCACATCCATGTGGGAGGCAAGGGAGAGCATGCAGAAACAGGCCTGTTTCTCCTGGTCTGTATGATGTTCTGCATGCTCACTTGCCTTCACACCACCATGTGCTTCTAATTGTCATGCATATGGCCCAGGATTCCATGGCACTTCTGTCACCTCCCCAGTGGCCAGGGAACACTGTAACTGGGGAATGGGGTACCACTGTGTCAGGTGGCATGGGATGCCAACTAAAGTGAGTCCAGCAGGCAGAATTGCAGGACACTGAGTGGATCTGAAGGCGAGGAACAATGGGGATACCCATGGTTGAGGTAAATAAAAAAAAAAAAAAAAAAATCAAGACCCCAAAACAAGTTTTTTTCAAAATGAAGAAAAGAAAAAGCACATTTGGGAGATTTGCGAGCCTGCTCATATGCCCACATTCCAATTTATAATAAAACTGGTAAAGCCAGGTTTATATTTACTTTAAAACTGGAGTTATCTTGTGACAGATGCAAACATCATGACTAGTCAAATCCATCTTGTGTCCCCCTACCCTGCTTTCATTTCAGTCTGCGGCAAACGCTACAAGAACAGACCTGGCCTCAGCTACCATTACGCACACACCCATTTGGCCGACGAGGAAGGGGAGGAAGAGAGAGAGTCTGAACCACGATCTCCGCTTGTTCACCGAAGTGAGAACCATAAACGTAAGATAAACCCCAACTTTTTATTAGTTTGTTGTCTCTCTTTTTTATATAATTTTGAAATATTATTTATTGTTTTTTAATGTCTAATAAAAAGAAACAAGTGTTGATATAGAACATCAGAACCTTCCTTCATGCACCGATCACATGTTTGAGCAGTTGCTGAACAGGGGGCTGCATATTGTAGCACTATCAACTAATCCTAGGTCAGTGACAGGACAATGAACTCGTACGGATCTTACTTCGAGAAACAGCTCTTGCAGCAGGTTACACCATTAGGACTGAAGCCGGCAGGCGCCAGGATCCCACAGAAATTTCTAGCTAGCAATATTCGCGGGACCGCCCTGACATCGTCCGACCGACGTCAGGCATAGTACACATAAGGGGTGGTCCCCCATAATCCCCAGTTCTTTTCCCGCCGTCGACTCACCAGCATTGGCCTCTCGGCCTCTACCTAGCGCATGATGACTTAGAACTTCCAGAGTTTCTACACGACTAATGTCCTCTCCAACCCCTTCGTTTGAGGGTTGAAAGTGTGCCTGCGGAAAACTGATCCCTTTCAAGGATCCTCATTCCTCCTGCGTGCGTTGCTTACGCCCGGACCACGATACTAAGGCCTGCACCTTTTGCCAGTGTTCAATAGCCACACCAGGATCCGCCGTCAGAAGGCACTTCAGGCTTACCTGCTAGAAGAAAAACTTAATAGGATGGACAAGGAACCTTCTTCCAGGGGCGATTCTTCCTCCAAGGTCCACAAACACCGAGACAAGCACCAGGAGAAGGCAAGGTCCAGATCCCCAAACCGGGCCTCGGACTCGCGAAGCTCAGGCTCCACCCGATCGGACCACTGTCCCTCCAGGGCTAGGTCTCAGCCCCCTCCGTTCAAGGTCCGGGCTTCCAGCGGTTCTTTGACTCTTCAGCCCATTAAGACCTCCAGGCCCTCGGCTTCCTCTACTCCCTCTCAGGCCTCTTCAAAGTCCTCTGAACGTCACAAGTCTTCCTCTTCCACCCGACGTGGGGACCCTGATTCCAGGTCGGTCTCCCAGCCCCCTAGGGGCCCGGATCCTCCACCCAGGAAGATGAAGGACCTGACGTCCCTCAAGCGGACAACGGACCCGACGTCGGCCAAGCACCCATAGTCGGCCAGGCGTTCGCCGGAGCCGAGAACATCGGCCAAGCACCAGACGCCGGCCAGGCATTCACAGGACCCGAAGTCGTCGGCAAAGCAACCAACGTCAGCCTCTCCGGAGCTGAAGACCGACCCCAGTCACCGGTTGACACCGGTCACAGGGACTCCACGGAGGAGGACACCGCGTTGCCCAAAGACCAGGTGGGCGACACAGAGGATGCCGGGCTTCCGAGGGAACCTTCACCCACCCCAGAGACACCCGAGGACCCGACGTCCAACCCCAGCGACAGACCACCGGCGCCAGGCCCGTCGTCAGGCATGAATATTCAAGAAGTAAAGGAACTCTTTACTTTCTGGTGGGACACCATCCACAAAGACGTGGTCCCACTGAAACCTCCTCCTCCTACTCCTTCACCTCCTAAGCCCCCTCCTCCACCACAGGGGCCAACAGGATGACAACCAACCCCCAAGAAGCAGACTCCACCTCCTGGGGTAGATCCCAGGATCAGAGAAGGCCTCCCTCAAGATCTCCATCAGGGTCTCCCAGCCCCAAGCGACCCAGACGTCGGCGGTATACTCCGTTAGGGGAGGACTCCAGATCGGATACCTCGGATTACTCCAGATCTCCTTCTCCACTCAGCATCTCATCACCTGACCCACATGACCTTCCCAGGCCTCCTCAGGATGACCCCTCTTTCTCTGAGATCATGAGGCACATCCAGGGCAACATGGGGTGGGATGCTGAAGAACTTGACCCCAAAAGACACAGCGCCTTGCCTGTTATCTTCGGCAGAAAGACCCAAAGCCTGTGGTAGTGCCACCCTTGGTGGACACCTTCGAGGACGTTATCAAGGCTGCGTGGAAGCATCCGCACTCCAAGAAAGCTGACTGCCTGTACAAGGCCCCGAGAGAGGACCAGTACTTGGCCCAACAACCTCTGGCAGACTCCCTGGTCATTACAGCCTCACATGACCGGTCTCAAAGACCGCAACACATGAGCACACAGCCACCGGACCAGGAATCAAAACAATTGGACGCCCTGGGGAGACGCGTGTATGCGGCCTCTACATGCTCCATCAGGTCCCTAAAATACCTAACCCACATGGTACAGTTTCAGAACGCCCTATGGGAACAGGGCCAGGACCTGGTCGATAAACTTCCGGATGGTGAGCAGAAGGTGGAGCTCCTAAACCTTCTCCGCACAGGGTCTGATGTGGGGGACCCAGGTACTATGAGCCGCATATGATTCTGCGGACTCGTCTGCCAGAGCTGCAGCTTAAGGCGTCTGTCTCCGGTGACACTCTTGGCATCGTGTCTCCAGTTTCACCGGGGACATACAGAAGAACATTCTTGACGTCGCCTACAACAGTGAAGTACTTTTGGTGAACCCTCCGACAAGGTGATCACCAAACTTCAGGACGCTGGGAAAGGCAGTCAGGTCTGTACAGGCTATGTACAGACCCAGGCCTGGTTCCTTTCGTAGGAACCAGAGCCGTTTTCGCAGCCGACAACAAAGACAGCAACCACATTCCAGCCAGCAACAAAGGGGGCACCTTTCAGCGAAAAGCCCAGGCTAAGTCATCCCCAGGTAGAACCCAACATTACACTAACCGGCCCAGTCTGTAGGGACCAGTGCTGTCACAGCATGACTCCTTCCCGGCCCCGCCCCCCTCTGGATCAACGGGCGCAAAAGGTCGGGGGTCGCATCGCTCGCCACTTTTCAGGGTGGCAGTCAATCACCACTGACCGGTGGGTTCTCCAGTTGGTCAAGAAGGGCCATTTCATAGAATTTCTCGACCACCCACCGGCAAGACCTCCCCTGCTTTCCCGTTACTCAGATCAGCACGCCCTGCTTATATGGCAGGAGGTGCTTACGCTCCTGGAAAAAGAAGCGATAGAACACATTCCATGGAACCAGAGGGACGCAGGCTTTTATTCTCACTTCTTTCTGGTTCCCAAGAAAACAGGGGATCTCCGTCCAATCCTAGTCCTCAGCGACTTCAATGAGTCGGTCCTGTACAAACGCTTCCGCATGGTGACCCTCCCAGGTCTGATTCCCTTGCTCAAGCAGGGCGCCTTTCTAGTGTCTTTGGACATGCAAGACGTCTACATGCATATACCCATCGCTCGAGCGCACAGGAAGTTTCTGCGCCTCGAGTTCCAGGGCCAGTATTATCAGTTCCGAGCCCTCCCTTTCAGACTGTCATCGGCACCTCGGGTATTCACGAAGTGTATGGTGGTCATAGCAGCGACTCTGAGGAGGCAAGGCCACTACATGTTCCCC
The DNA here is from genome assembly GCA_016271365.2 of Neoceratodus forsteri. Classification (NCBI taxonomy): domain Eukaryota; kingdom Metazoa; phylum Chordata; order Ceratodontiformes; family Ceratodontidae; genus Neoceratodus; species Neoceratodus forsteri. The sequence goes on from CM028134.1 coordinate 186,247,514, forward strand.
TGCCTGGACGACTGGCTTCTCATGGCACCCTCTCGGGAGGCCTTGATGTCTGCTATTCACTATACTCAGTCTCTGTTCGAGACGCTGGGCATCTTGATCAATCAAGAGAAGTCTTGTCTGGTTCCGTCTCAGACTCTGCAGTTCATAGGTGCAGTTCTGGACACCGTCCAAGGGAAAGCTTTTCTTCCCCAGGACAGAGTGAAACACATCAGATCCCTCATCAGGAACATTTCGGCAAAGAAGACCGTTCCTGCCAGATTGGTCCTTTGCCTGCTTGGACTCATGGCTGCGGCCATTGTAACAGTCCTGCTTGCTCGTCTCCACATGCAGGTCACTCAGTGGATGTTACGGGTCCAGTGGGATCAAAGGCAAGACCATCTGCAGCTGGGATTGGCAATGGTGGCTTGATCTGCAGAATCTATCCGCAGGGGTCCCCTTCCTTGCGCCGTCTCCGATTGTGACACTCTCCACAGACACCTCAGGGCGCAGATGGGGAGTACACCTTGACGGTGTCCGGTCTCAGGGTTTGTGAACAGCCCAAGAGACTCATCTCCACATAAACATCCTGGAAATGAGAGCAGTTCTTTATGCCCTGCAGGCTTTCCAGTCGGAGATTCCACCGGGTACTCTTCTGTTACAAACAGACAAATCCGCGGTGATGTATTACCTCAATAAACAAGGAGGCACCCATTCCTACCCGCTTTGCAGGGAGGCCATGAGGGTGTGGGATTGGGCTTTGCAGCACGATGCAAACCTCATTGCTGTTCATGTCCCAGGAGTGGACAACGTCATCACAGCTGCTCTCAGGCCAGAGTCCATGAGTGGGAACTACTCCAGGAGGTAATAGATCATCTGTTTCACAGATGAAGTACACCAGAGTTGGGCCTTTTTGTATCCCCATCCAACGCAAAACTGCCCAATTTTTGCTCGCTAGATCCAGGGCCTGGTGTTTTCTGGTGAGACGCGTTGTCCCTCTCCTGAGCAGGCAGATTCCTCTATGCCTTCACCCCTTTCCATTGATCCAGAGGGTTCTTCTGCAACTTCGCAGAGAGCAAGCGACGCTGATACTCATCGCACCATTCTGGCCCAGGCAGATCTGGTTACCTCTGCTACATCAGCTATCCTGGGAACTTCTGGTGCCTCTGCCAATCAGCTCTCACTTGTTGTCTCAGGAGGAGGGCTCCTTGGTCCATCCAGACCTTCGTTCACTGAGCCTACACGCTTGGCTCCTAGAGACATAACTATTTTGTGATACGGGGTCTCGCATGAGGTAGCTGACGTTCTGGTGGCTGCGAGAAAACCGGCCACTCATGCTACTTACACCATGAAAGGGCACCGTTTTTGCCTATGGGCTCAAGTGTGGGGGTTTTCGCCTCTAGACTGTCCAGAAAAGTCTGTCTTGGACTACCTCCTGTCTCTTTTTCAGACAGGCTTGGCCTACTCTTTGATCAAAGTACACCTCTGTGCCATATCAGCCTATCATTGCCCGATAGGCCAATGCACCATATCCCAGATGGACACGGCATGAGCCTTCCTGAGAGGTATTCTCCACCTTAGACCTCTGATTATGGATCCAATTCCGCCATGGGATCTACCCTTTGTCCTGGAGCAGCTCACGCTGCCACCCTTTGAACCAGCCGCGGATTGTGAGCTACGTCCTCTCACTTGGAAGACGTTGTTTTTAGTTGCCGTTACTTCAGCCAGAAGAATTTCTGAACTCCATGCACTCATGTGCAAAGAGCCTTCTTTGGTTTTTCACCAAGACAGGGTATCCCTACGGACTAATCCCAAATTTCTGCCTAAGGTGGTCTCAGCTGTCACCCTTAATCAAGACATCAATCCACCAGTGTACTTTCCCAACTATTCAAATCGAGGAGAGCCGTGTTGCACACCCTGGATGTGCATAGGTGTCTCCGATACGACCTGACCAGAACCAAACTCCACCGAAAATTAGACCAGCTTTTTGTCTCCTTTGCCCACAGGATGCTGGGAGCTCCTGTTTCCAAACAGTCGCTATCCAGGTGGCTCATTCAGTGTGTCACGTTCTGTTACCAGAAGTGTAACAAACCCTTACCGGGTGCGGTTATGGGTCATTCCACAAGGGTGGGGCTACCTCCTTTGTGGCTCTTAAGAATGTGTCCACCTCGGCAATCTGTGCTGCAGCTACTTGGAGCTCCGTGCACACTTTCATCAGGCATTATAGCCTGGACATTGCATCGAAGCGAAGAGCGGGATTTGGTCTTGCAGTCCTTCAAGGACTTCTGTGCTAGGCTTTGGTTTCATTAAAGATTTCTACCTTCCCTCCTCCCAGTGGTGTGGGATTTCCATGATTGCTTGGGACTCGGTCCTAATGATGTAACCTGCTGTAAGAGCTGTTTCTCAAAGTAAGATAGTATAGTTACGTAAGAACTTACCATAACAGTAAATCTTCGAGAACAGCTCTTGCAGCAGGTACTTTCCCTCCCACCATCCCCGCTGGAGGTAGATTCTAGTTCCAACATCCTTCTCCTAGGATTAGGTGTCTCAGCATCTCTCTGACTGCCATATGATGGCGGATCCTCAGTCTCCTGTTCTGATGTCATCCAGCGGCCGGGATTCTCCAGCAGGAGAATTGGGGATTATGGGGGACTGCCCCTTATGTACTATGCCTGACGTCGGGGGCGGTCCCCGATGAATACTGCTAGTTAGACAATTTCCGTGGGGTCCTGGCACCTGCCGGCTTCAGTCCTAATGGTGTAACCTGCTGCAAGAGCTGTTCTCGAAGAGCTACTGTTATGGTAAGTTCTTACGTAACTGTACTTTTTGCACAGGTCCCAGTAATCTGATTTGGAACCTTTCCATTTTGTTGAACCCCTGGCATCAATGAACATCCCCTGTTACTCTAAGCACTCTAGCTCTCTTTCATACCTTATGTGGAAAATGCCCCCTTCAACACCATCGGTGGGTCACGCATTTGCCTCTGGAGCCGGAAACTCAGAAGATCATGTATTTAATCCCCACACCAGCTACTTGGGGTCGTTAGATACACACTGTAGTGTAGTTCGTCCCTCAGATGAAGTGTGAAACTGAGATCTTTTCTGTTTCTGCCCGTCTTTGGTCACTGGGGGAAGCTTAAGATTCCATGGCACTTATCGAAGGGGAGTTTCCCCATTTTCCTGGCCAACGTTCACCCCCCATCAATAAAACAGGTCTGTGTACCCCTCCTGGATACACCTGGAAATGAGCTGTCACAACTCCAGTGTGTCTTTCCTGGTCAGACAGTACAAATAAAGCGGGTCCATGTAACCTATCCCCCAGAGACCTACCTGGCAGCCAGGTGTCACAGATCAGTGTACCTTTCCTGGTCAGACATCACAAACAAATAAATAAAACAGGTTCTTTGTAACCCACCCCCAGGAACACACCTGGAAATGAACTGTCACAGCTTAGTGCGTCTTCCCTGGTTAAACATTATAAATAAATAAGACATGGCCTGTGTAACACATCTCCCCCTCCCCCACGCAGGGACCCACCTGGAAACCACCTGTCACAGCTCAGTGTGCCTTTCCTGGTCAGAAACTAGAAATAAAATAAAAAAATGGGTCCCATATAGCCCTGCCAACAGGACACAGCTGGAAACAAGCTGTAGCAGCTAAGTGTTTATTTCCTGGTCAAATATTACAAATAAGTAAAGCAGCTCCCATGTAACCCATCCAGAACAAACCTGGAAATGAGCTGTCGCAGCTCAGCCTACCTGTACCGGTCAAACGTTACCAATAAATAAATAAAACAGTGTGGCGGAGTTGGGCTACACCCTCAGCTATGACTGATGGACCACTTTTCTATCTCCTTATTTCCTAGCTACTAAAACTTCTGTTAAGCAACAGTCAACGCTTTTCTCTCTGCTTTTCTTCTCTTTCCCCCCCTACCCTAGGATGGCCACCTAACGTAGCTCTTTAGTATCCCTACTAAACTTGTTACTAGTTCTCTCTTTTCATTCTTTTTCCATTTACATCCATCCAGTCCCTGGAATGATGCCAAACACCCAGAGAGGTGTTGTGTAAAGTGCATTTTGTGTGCAAAAAGCATGAAGGCTATTTTAAATAGAAATGAATACAGTTACTAAAGGCTTTTTAAAGAAAAACGATTCAGAAGTCATATAAAACAATAATAATGTCATGATTAATACAGTTGTAAGAAATCCTTAAGTTGTTTTCATAAATTCACACTGTAGACCTGTTACTATATAAGGTTCTATGTATAAAAGTGCTTAGTCACTGTGGATCAGAGATAAAGAGAGTCAGTATCTGTGGAGATACACACTGTACCTTTAACTGAACCAGGAAGTCCCCTAAAACAAAACTCCCCCTTGGCTTTGAAACAGCATGTCCAGACATGCAAATACAGAAAGGGCTCAGTCAGGTAACACCACCAAAAGATATAAAAACCTCTTCACTGAGTTCACTTCAGTGCAGTCCAGTGGGGCTCAACCCTGAGAGAGGTTCTATTGTTTGCACAGACAAGCTGTTGAATGCAGATGAGAAGGGTCTTAGGAGCTCTAAGATCCAGGACTGTATTATGGGAGAAACTACTGATGTTAAGTAGTGATTTTCTTTGCAGTTTTTTTGTTTTCATTTATTCTTTTTCCAACCTTTGAAAAATAAATATCACACCACGGTGTGTTTTAAACCTGTAAATTTGCCTTGTCTGATGTTTATTCCCACACGCTGTGACAAACAGGTCCCATGTAACTCACCCCAGGACACCGGGAAACAAGCTGTCACAGCTCAGTGTACCTTTCTAGGGATGTGGATATGTTGTTTCTTATCCACACTTGTTGGCATGTCCCTTTCCCCTTTAAATCTTGTCGGAAGGTCTTCAAGCTGGCTCCTCCCACCCAGCCGGGTGGTATAACCATTGGCTCCGCCCCATGACACCAGATCTTCCTTTCCGCTGGAAGATTCAGGTTGGCTCCTCTTTGCTTTCACTTTTTGTAGGCCCTGGCTTCTAACCCTTCAGTTACTCCGAAAATTTGGCTCATTTGAGATAGTGACTGTGATTATTGTTACTCGGTCATGGAAGATAAATCTTCCCTCAGATTTTGCTGGTGTCCATGCGGACAAAAAATGTTGAGCACCTATCCGCATACCGCGTGCGTCTACTGCCTGGGTGTCGGCCAAGACACCCAGACTTGCAACATGTGCCTTGCGTTTTACCCAGACGTCATCAATCAATCAGTCAAAATCTTTATTTAGCCAGGCGATCACCATTGAGCAATGCTCATTTTCGAAGTGGACCTGGATTTGTCAATAGGAACGGTGAACAACAGAATACAACAAAATATAGTATATACAATAAGTATAGCATGAAACATTGACAGTAAGATATGTATAGGTCAGAAGATACAGTAAAATGTAAATATGAACAAAGATGAAGTATATAGTATTGTAAGGTGATCCAATATAAGGATCAAGAACACATGGCTAGACTAGTCAGTAGCTTTAGGAGGGGAGGGATTCAAGATGATTAGTGTTAGCAGCAAGAGAAGGGCAGGGGGGCAGAAGGTAGGTGATAGAGGCAAGAAGGCATATGTTGAGGGACAGCCACATAGGGAAAGGAGATAGAGATTAGATGGCTCAGTCATAGAGAAGGGTTTGAGGGAATGAAAGAGGGAGGAAGGAGTTAGAGTGCAAAGTTGTGTCCGGGGTTGGGGGATGTGTGGAAATGACTGAGGTCGAGAAAGGGAAGGGGCCAGTTATCAGATGTGACCAAGCCCTAGACAGCAGTAACTTGAGAGTGCAGTAGAATCTTTTGAGGGTCATAAGTCAGGGGAAGCAGGCACAAGATTCCTTATTATGACCTAGGAATAGTGATTTAAATGCTGTTAAGCGGATGGGGTGAGTTAGTTTCAAAGTTTTTTGCAGCTTGTTCCACATTTGGGGTAGCACGTAGCTTATGGCTGCTCTGCCAATACGTGACTTTGCCTTGTATATGTATATGTATATGTGTGTATACATATATATATATATATATGTGTGTATATATATATATATATATATGTACTTCTCAGGGCATACTTTCCAAGAGTGCAAAAAGGTAGACAGACAGAGATATAATGGGGCAGTTTATTTATAATAGCTTTGTAAGTCCAAACCGCAGCATTTCTCTGTTGTCTGTAACTGAGGGATGACCATCCCACTACAGGGCACAGTGATGGGTAGAGTACGGTAGACCTGTGACGAATCTTAAAGCTCTGTGGTAGAGCGTGTCGAGTTTGGCTAAAGCACCGGCAGGACCCTGACTATAAAGAAAGTCTGCATAATCTATTAAGGAAAGAGAGGTCGTTTGGACCAATTTCAGTTTGGCGTCTCTTGTAAGGAGATTGTTGATCCTAAAGAACAGGCCAAGTCTTTGTCTAAGTTTCTTAGGCAGCTCTTCTGTGTGGACAGTGAAGGAAAGTCTATGGTGTAACCAGACCCCCAGATACTTGAACTTTGTTACATATTCCAACTGTTCACCTAGGATAGTGGTGATCTGCCGGAATGTCCCAGCAATAGCAGGATTTGTTGCATGAGGAAAGGGTGAGAGGGACATTACTTTGTTTTTTTTTTGTTTTGTTTTGTTTTTTTTGCATTAAGAAGTAGCTTCTGGTTTAGAAGTTGAAGCTGCAGCTGATTAAATTCACTTTGTAGTGCTTTGTGGGCAGCATCGGGGTGGGTCTACTAGCATAAAGCTCCATGTCATCTGCAAAAAGGTATATTTGTGCTTCTGTAATGGAGGCATATGTGTTGTTAATATAGATAGCGAAGAGCAAGGGACCTAGAATGGAGCCTTGCAGTACACCCCTCAACAGGGGTTTTAGTGAAGAGACTTCCCCTTATACATTTACTTGCTGGAGTAGGCCAGAAAGGTAGGTAGTGAACCATCTTAGGGACAGAGGGTCCAAACCAATGTTCTAGAGGGACGAAAGCAGCAGACTGGTCAGCAGTGTCAGATGCCTTGCTTAGGTCCAAAAATACCTCGCAAAGTTTTTATTGTCCAGTTCACGTTGCCAGTCTTTGGTTACGTTGGTGGGGGCTGAGATTGTACTGTGTTGTGTCCTAAAGCCTGATTGTAGCAGATTGAGCAATTTTTCTGATTCCTGATAGTTCTGGAGCTGAGAGCTCACAATTTTCTCCAGCATCTTAGACAGGATTGGAAGTAAGGAGAGTGGCCTGTAATTAAGGTCACTGGGATCTCCCGACTTAAACAAAGGGACCACAAGTGCAGTTTTTCAGATTAGGTCACCTTGGGACAGGGATAGGATAAAAAGATGTGTGATTGGGACTGCAAGGACGTGGTGGCCAACCTTTAAGAAGTATGGATCGATGAGGTCGGCTCCAGCACTTTTTCTAGTGTCTAACTATAGGAGGAGAGCTTCAACTTCTGTCAGAGATGTAGGCTGCAGGGAGAAAGGTGTGCCAGAGATAGATTTTTCTTGTGTGACTTCTCCAAGTTGTTGGTGGAGAGTGTTAGTGGGCAAGGAGTCGGAGGCTAACCCTGCAGTAGCAAAGTGATTATTTAGGGAGTCGAGGATAGTTGGTCTATCAGAGGTGAGTGTTGCCAGTCGACATTTTAGTAGGTAGGGAATTACCCGTAGTATGGCCTTCAATATCTTTTATCATTCTCCAGAATTTGGTGGGACATGTTGAAGAGTGCTCCAGCTGTGAGCAGTAGAATTTAGCTTTAGCTTCTCTGACCATTGTGGTGCAGAGGTTTCTCGCCCTCCTAAATGCATTCCAGTTGTTTGTGAGATTAGTTTTCCTGGCGGTTCTCCAGAGCACATCCCTACTCCGCAGAGCATCTTTCAGGCCTTCCGTGAACCACTGACAGGGTTTATTTCTGATACGGACTTTCACTAGAGGAGCATACTTGTTAAGTGCCCCTAACACAATTTCGGAGAAGGTGTCGTATGCCGTAGTCAGGGTCTTAGCTAAATAAAAGTCCTACCAACGCAAGGAATCTCGATGATCATCTTGCATGCCTTAAGTTGGGCAGGCCCGAGAAACGGAATTCTGCAGTGAAATCTAAAGAGGCCTGGTGGGCAGTCTTCGCAGCTGCGGGGTCCGCCGAGCATGTTGGGACAGATGCAGGCTTTCGAAGAAGCAGCAGCGCAGGCCGCAGGATCCTCTTCTCGGTCTAGTTTTGTTTCCCTCAACCTAGGCTCCACGGTTTTGGGTTCCTTGCAAGAGTTATGTCAGTCCCTCCCCACTAAGGGTGAGGGACCTGCGGGCTTGCATTCCTCTCAGTCCCGTAAGAAGGAAACGGATGCAAAGATGCTCTTAGGATCGTGAGCGATCTCAGTCCCAGGAGCCAGCAGTATCGACTTTGGTCGAAATTGCTTCCTCGGCCGCTGGCTTCTCAACCTTGCCATCTGGCCAGTTGACCGAGGTCTCGATCGATGAGGTTGAGATCACTCTCAATCCTGTCGACTTATTGTCACCCGATGAGACTGATGACTCTTTGTCCAAGACTCCAGTTCTACCTCTTCCTGATGAGGAGACCCAGCTTGCTGGGGATCTCATCGAGGAACCGGTTCCTGATCCGGGAAAATCACTGGTTCCCCAGTGTCTCCTGAATGACCGAATTGGCCAGTCTGATCGAGGTTGAGATCTCTGACCCCTTGACCAGCAGGTCAAGGAAGACGCATAAGTGCACCAAAAAGAGGCTACGCCACTGGTCATCCTCGTCCTCCTCGGATGAGGAGAGGCTCTGGCGGAAACTCTATCAACGCCATGAGGATTTAATGTGGCAGCAGCAGATTCTGTCCAGACAGAAGCCGGCCACGGTTTCTACTCCGGCCGTCACTTGGCTTTTGCCTCCTAGGCCGAAGCCGACTTCTCTGGAACCGGTCAAATCGGTTCCCCTGCCCATGGGGCCGGCCAAACTAGTCCTGGTTCGGCCAAAATCGGTCTCTCCACCGAATGTGGTGGAGCCGCCACCTAAACAGCCTTCGGGAGGGGTTCCTACGAAGGATTCTTGGATGGTTCCAGGTCTCCCACGCAGGATATCGGTCACCCTTACATCTGATCATCCCAGGCATGTTGAAGGGGACCTTGGTGACCGACTGATCTGTTTGGATTTGGATGACACCGACCTACACTCTCACCCTCGGGATGATGAGTCTGTCAATGGAGGAGTTCCCTTTGTCATTTCAGGGGATTCTTCACCTTATCTCTGAATCCACAGGGATGCCCCTGGAGCCTGTCCAACAAAGGGCAGAGTACCATCTTACAGATATCCTTAAAAGAGGGGATACACCCACGGAAGCTTTTCCTGTGACAAAGCCATTGTTGGCCTGGCCTTGGAGCTCTGGCAGCATCCTGCCCAGTGCCATCTGCACGGATGACCCGCAAGTACGCGGTGCTCTTTGGATCCCTTTTGGGGTTCACAGAACACTCCTTGGCCGAGGGGTTGGTGACCGCCTCTGTGTTCAGATGCACAGGCAGCTCTGCTGACACTGACAGACCCCCGGACAATGAGTCCAATAAATTGGACCACACTGCTAGGAAGGTCTGTGCAGCCTCCTTTTTAGGCCTCCATCAGACAAGCTTGGCCGTCGTCATGGTGCACTTCTCTTATGCCCTGTTGGGCTCTGTAGGTGAAGTTCTCCCGCACCTCCCCGTGGACCTTCAGACTACGGTCAAGCAGGTGTGGGACCAGGGCTGTGCCGTTACCAAGCAGCAGCTTCAGACAACTTTGGGCCTGGGAGACTCTTGCGCCCGCTCGGTAGCAGCTGCGGCTGCCTCACGCCACATGGCTTGGCTGAGGCTTTCCACCTTCACGGCGGATACCCAGCACAAACTCAGTGATGTTCCTTTCCTGGGCACTGATCTCTTCGGCCCAGGTGTGGATGGTCACCTTCAGCGAATCGAGCAGTCCAGTGCCACCTTGGACTCTGCCACTTCTGTTCAAAGCATTCCTAGCTGCAAGAAGCAGAAGAAAAAGCCTTTTTGGTGCCTGCTCCTGCAGCCCAGCAGCCCTCCCATCATGGTGGGCAGCAACAGCAGGCACTGACTTGGCACCCTCGGCCCAAGTCCAAGCCTCCACTGGCCCACAGACAAGAGGGTCGGGGCTCAGGTCCTGGACCCTCTTCCTCCAAGCCTACCCAGTGACGGGAGAGGGATGGCCACCCCATCCCTGTCACTCCAGCTCTGGGTGCTCCCGAGGGGTGGTCGGCTCCACCACTTTCTTTCCGCCTACTCTGCTGTTACCACGGACAGGTGGGTCTTAGAAGTGGTTGGCCACGGTCTGGCTCAGGAATTCGAGCAGTACCCTCCCAGCCGAGCCCACACCCCACGGGAGGAGAGAGTATCAGCCCTCACTCGGTCGGCTCTGAGAGATGACATAGCTGAGCTCCTCCTCAAGGAGGCAACGGTTTGTTTGGCAGATCCTCCAGTCAACCCAGGGTTCATTTCCAGGTACTTCCTAGTCCCGAAACGGATTTGTGGCTGGCGCCCCTTTCTAGATCTGCACGACCCGAATCAGTATTTCAGGCCACGCACCTTCAGAATGGTAACTCTGTCCCAGATCATACCATCCCTGGAGCAAAACATGTGGTTCTGATCACTGGATCTCCAGGACACATTCTTTCACGTCCCAATCTGTCCGTCCCACCAGTGTTTCCTCCACTTTAGAGCAGAGGGAACACTATACAAGTTCCGAGCCATGCCATTCGGCCTGTCATCAGCCCCTCAGGTCTTCACCAAATGCATTGCAGTGGTGGCAGCCCATCTCAGGCATCGGGGTCAGAGTGGACCCCTACCTTGACGATTGGCTGTTGGCAGGTTCCACCCAGCAAAAGGTGGAGAGGTCTAGGGACCTGGCCCTCCAGACCTGCTCTCAACTTGGTCTCCTGATCAATGAGGCCAAGTTGGAACTCATGCCTTCTCAGGTGATATGCTTCATCAGGGCAGAGCTCGACTCTTGCCAAGCCAGAGCCCGGCTCCCGGCAGACAGGGAGGAGGTTCTCTCCTCCTTTGCCCAATCATTTCTGGTTGGGCACTTGTGACCTGCCCGGAACTTTCTGCGCCTTCTGGGTTACATGGTGTCCTGCACCACCATGGTCCGTTAGGCCCAGTAGCGTATGCTCCCCCTTCAATGGGAGCTGGCCACCCAGTGGACTCAGCGCCTAGGTAATTTCGACCAGCTGATCACTGTGATCCAGAAGATGTGGGACTCTCTCTAGTGGTGAACTGTCCTAGACCGGTTGCAGGAAGGGATCCCATTTGTCTGCCCCGAGCCAATGGTCATCCTTACAACCGATGCCTCTCTCACGGGCTGGGGAGCCCACATAGGGAACAACAGGGCCCACGGGTTCTGGACCCCGGGGAATCCCGATATCATACCAACTTGTTGGAGCGCAGAGCAGTCAGACTGGCATTGTCAGCATTGACTCAGCAGCTTCGGGGTCAAGTGGTTCAAGTCCAGAAGACAATACCACGACCATGCACTAACTCGACAAGCAGGGTGGCACTCGGTTCCAGCTGCTGTGCAGGGAAGTGCTCCACATCTGGACCCTTGTGAGCCGACTGGAGGCAGATCTCCTAGCCATCCATGTGGCAGGAGCCTCAAATCAACTGGTGGATGTCCTCAGCCGCATAGGCAAGACATCTCATGAGTGGTCTCTCCATCCAGAGGTAGCTCACAGCCTGTTCTCCCACCGAGGCAAACCGATGGTGGACCTGTTTGCCTCCAAGGAAAACACCAAGCTGAGGCTGTTTCATGCCCTCCCCCCCCCTCAGTGGGGATCGCTGCAGGGGATGCCTTCTTGAGGCTGTGGACCCCAGGCCTCTTCTACGCCTTCCCTCCATTTCCCTTGATCCACAGAGTACTTCTCAAGGTGAGGAGAGACAAGGCGCAGGTGATCGTGGTAGCCCCAGACTGGCCTCGCCAGTTCTGGTATCCAGATCTCCACCTCAGCAACAGGCTTCCGAGGTGTCTTCCAGCATGCCTGGACCTGGTATCTGTCAATCAGGGGAAGATATTCCATCCAGAACTTCAGTCCCAGCACCTGACAGCCTGGTACCTGAGCGGCTGGAGTTCCAGGCTTTGGGTCTCTCTGAGGATGTACTCACAGTAGTGGAAGCATCCAGAATGGAGTCGACCAGAAAGTGTTACGTCTTCAGATGGAAAAGGTTTTCCATTTGGTGCCAGGGCAAGGGGCTGGACCCTCTGTCCTCTCCTGTGGCGAGCATTTTAGACTACCTTTGGTCTCTGTCCAAAGGGGGTCTTCGATCTTCGACCCTTAAGGTGCACCTGGCAGCCATCTCTGCTTACCGAGCATGGGCTGGTCAGCAGACGGTGGCACAGGAGAAGGTGGTCTGGTGCTTTTCAGAGGCCTCGATCACATATTCCCTCCGGTGCGTGAACCTCCACCTCCATGTGATTTACTGCTGGTTTTGGCAAAGCTCATGGGCAAGCCATTTGAACCAGTGCACAAGTGTGAGATGTCACACTTGTGGAAGACGGCCTTCCTGGTGGCTATCACATCTGCCAGAAGGACTGGGGAGCTCCAGGTGCTTTCAGTGGAGGCTTCTTATCTGGTCTTCCACAGGAACAAGGTTGTCCAGCGTCCCCACCCGAAATTCCTCCCGAAGGTGGTGTCAGAGTTTCATCTTAATCAGGTGTTGACTCTGCCTGTGTTCTATGCGAACTACGCCTCAGATGCCGAGTACAGGCTCCATGCTCTGGACCTGAGACGTGCTCTCTCCTACTATAAGGAGAGGACAGCAGACGTTCGGGGAGAGGTTCGCCAGCTGTTTGTCACCTACTCTGAAGCCGCACCTGGCAGGCCTGCAGCAAAACAGACGATAAGCAGATGGATTACATCATGCATTGATCTTTGCTATAGGTTGGCAGGCAAGGAGCCGCCTAGCAGGATAAGAGCTCATTCTTCCCGCCATACCACTGCATCAGTGGCTACTTCCAGGGACATCTCTATCCAAGAAATCTGCAGGGCTGCTACCTGGCAGACAGCAAACACCTTCATCACCCATTACCACATCGACCTTGAGTCACGCCGGGATGCTGGTTTTGGGGCCTCAGTTCTCCAGTCTCCATTCCCGAAGTAGGGGGTTTGTGCCTTGCCTCCCTCCTCCTGGAGAACTACTAGGAGTCTGCCAGCAAGTGTAGATAAGAACAACATATCCACATCCCTAGAAAAACAGGTTACTCACCTGTAACAGTAGTTCTAGGAGTGGTATATGTTGTTCATCTACACTGACCCACCCGACCTCCCCAGCTGTGATGCACAACCTGGCTTCCAGTGGGCTAAGATGGGGCGAAGCCGAGGGTTATACCACCTGGATGGGTGGGAGGAGTCAGCTTAAAGACCTTCCGGCAAGATTTAAAGGTGAAAGGGACATCCCAACAAGTGTGGATGAACAACATATACCACTCCTAGAACTACTGTTACAGGTGAGTAACCTGTTTCTCTAGGTCAAACATTACCAATAAATCAATCAGTCAATGAAACAGGCCCCATGTAACCTACCTACAGGGACACACCTGGAAATGAGCTGTCACAGCTCAGTGTGACTTTCCTGGTCAAATGTTAACAATAAATACATACAGTACATATGTAAATGAATAAATAACACTGCATCTGTATTGGGTATTTTTCTTTTTTTTTTTTTTTTGCAGATAAAGGTGCCCCATAAACTTTGGTAGCACATTGATGTGCGTCCCTTCACTCATTGCCACCTGCCCCCCCCAGATATTCGGGGCTGATGGAGTACTACGCAAAGCTTACCCAAGGGTGTCCTTTTTAATTGGTTTACTGTTTATGCCCCCTTTATCTCAGGGCTCCCATTCAGCCCACAACAAACTCCCAACCCCAGCATCCTGACTGCTTTCAGAGATTACCCCTGTGACTGCATTTTGCAGCAGAGCCCTTGGGGTGCCCCACATTCCTCTGATGACCAAATCCAGCTCTCCTACGTGTCCAGCAATGCCAAGTCCTTGAGTACTGCACCGTATATCATTCTTGGGGCTTTGTGTATTTTTCCGCCTCTCCTTTGGACGTCGCCGGCAAGGGCTGCATGCCTGTGTGGGCAGCTATATGATGGCATGCAGAGCCAGTCAGTGCGCTACCTCCCAAACTGCTCCTGCCTGCACTGCCAGCCTTGGTCACCCAGGTGGCAGCTTCATAGTGGAGTCGATCCCCCACCCTTCCAAGCGGAGGAGTGCATCCTCTGGGACATTTGATTACCCCCGGACATCCGACTTCTTTGTTCCCAACAGTGTAATTTGTGATTGCACACCCTTTAGTTAGTCACACCCCAACCTCTCTCCTGCTGCATCCTCCAGCTACCACCTGAAAAAGCCTCCTCTGAACCCCACTTTACCAGTGAAGGAGGTGACAGTATGCCCCTCAAAGATTAAATTGTAAGGAGATCTTACCCCAAATCAAAACACTCAGACTGGTAGGTCCCAGTTAGCAAAATCAGCAGCATAAATAATTGTATAATTACCTACTTTTTTGTAAGTTATTACTTCTAGGGGTGTGGATACAGTTCACTAGCCACACTCTGGCAGTTCTACTGGAGCAGGCTTTCCATCGGACATCTTTAAGCTAAACTCCCTCCACCTCCTGGATGTTATATCTCCTGACTCCGCGTTGTGATGTCAGGCCTTTCTTTCTGCTGGAAGAGCAGGTCGCTTTGGGAATAAAAAGCTGCTGACACTGTCTTTATCTAAACAAAGTCATATCTATGGTAAGGCCACATAATTTCTCTCACAAGGGTGTTTGGATCACTGGAAGCAGTGGGAGATGGAGCCTGCACTTAATAAGTATAAGGGGTAGGGTCACCTGATCAATTTGACTTCAAAGTATAGCTCACCAATTGGGAATTTTTTTTTTTTAAATGTAAGGGAGACAGACCTGACAATGCTTGCTCTGGTGGTGAAGGCTTAGACCCTAGTAAGCGAGTATGCAGTTCAGGGGTATCGGAAGAAGACTTGATTACCTACAGGGAATGTGGAGCGACTGTTTTTCAGGCAGTACATTGGAGGCATGGCGTATGTCCATCATGTAGAAGATTTGCAGATTTCAGGTCACAGCCAGCTGCGGCACAGGATAAAATCCATCTGCAATGCAGCAGACTGGAATAGGGACTGTGGCCACCTGTTGCCCCCTCCCATGATGACCCTCAACTCCTGGGGAGGGAAGGGGCTAGAGTGAGGTGGTGAAGGTAGTCTGGGACCTATGACCAACAACCATTTTGCCTTTCTGGAGATTGAAGTCAGTCATCATGTCTCCAAAGGACTCAACTCCATTACCTTCCTAGACTCCAAAACAGCCATAAGGGCAACATCTAGTTGGGGGGGTAAGAAGTCGGGGGGTACAACTAGGATGGTTATGGTTGTCTGGGACACAGTTGTTAGGAGTACTGAGAAGGTGGTGTGAACAAGTAGCCAAGGAATGAGTAGACAAGTGCCTCCCCGGGTCTTCAGCCGGGAGTGACACCACCAGGGTAGAGGTCATACTTAGGTGCATAGGGGAGGAGCCTGGCATGATTGCCTACTTGGGGACAAATGATCTGGCCAGCCATGAGGTGGAGGAGGTGAAGGATAGCTTATGCAGGTTAGGTGGCAGATCTTCCTCCACCAAGTCGACTAATAGAATACTTTGCCACGGTATTCATGATGGAAGAAAGGGGCTCATTTCCAGAGTGCTCCACCAAACCAAAGGAGGGCAGTAGACAAATGTTAGAAATTGGGCCATTTAGTGGGGAATAACGTACTCCAAGAACTAAGGCGATTGAAGGTAGTGAAGATGCCTATGCTTGATGGACTACACTGTAGTGTGCTAAGGGAGGTGGGGGTTGCACTGACCTGGTGGACTGAAGAGTGTAAACGTAGTCTTTCTCTATAAAGGTGTAGACATAGGGGACCCAGGTAAATACAGGCCAGTAAGTGTGACCTCTGTAGTGGGGTAGCTACTCAAGACCATTGTCAAACAGAGGACAGTAGATTTCCTTGAGGAGTGACTTTCAGGACATGAGGCTGCAGAGTTTTGTAAAGGGAACATCATGCTGGGCAAACCACATTGACTTTTTCAGCTCTGTCACAGGCAATCAAAAGAGATCAGCCATAGGCATCCTATACGTTGTCTTCAGGAGGGCCTTTGATTTAGTGACACCCAGGATGTTAGTGAAATAAACTGAGGAACCTGGGAGTGGGTGATAACTTATCAGACTGGATAAACATGTTTGGGTGGGAGGATAGTGGTGAATGGGACTCATTCAGAGGTCAGGAGGATGACTAGTGGGGTGCCTCAGAGCTTGGTCCTGGCATTGGTACTCTAATGCAGTGATACTCAGTGCTGACAGGCTTAGGAGCCACATGGGCAGCCAGCATTGGCAAAGGAGCCACAACATACACGTCATACTGAATTCTGGCAAGTGCACTTCAGTGTAAAATAAATGAATATTAAACATTAATTTAATAAACATTAACTAAAAACAATTAAATACTAAGGCCGCAAATCATTTAAAAAATGCCAAACAGACAGCGACCTAAAATTGATCTCTTTGGTACCCAGTATCATCTCTAGCCAAGGGGGACATAATACCATTAAGCAACACCTTCTGATACCTGTTTGATGAATACCCTTCGAATAAAAAATTAACAGTATCAATAAAACAAATGTTATCGAGCGTGGCAAGTAGGTGATTCTGCTGAACCAAAGCAAATGCCTTTAATAGATCCAAGTACTTGCCACTGTTCTAGCCCCATGGGAAGAAGTGGTTAATTTGACCAAGGCAGTAACAGTACTGTGCTATAATGTATGGTTGAACGTTATTACTATTTAAAATCTGTCTTTTCCTAGAGTTGTTGTACAGGGTTTTATTTAACTCTAGAAATTGATTAGCGTTTTGCTCATAAAAGTGCTAAAACATTGTAAAAATGCATAGCACTTGCCTCATTGTGTTTAACAAACATAACACTTCTAGAAAACCTATATAAATACTTTCTGTACAGTTAGTATTGTCCCAGGAAAAAAACTGCTAATCAATTATTTAAAACCCTGTTGTACCATCAATGTGACTTCACCATGTTATTATACTGTTGATGGTATAACAAAATAGAACTCACACGTGGCTGTCACCATGGCAGCATGGCCTATCGAACACATTGACACGATCCACAGTCCTATCCTGTCTTTAGTTTACGGCAGTTCTGACTGGTTGAGGAATTCACGTGACCTGCACCAATGACATTTGTTGTTATAGTTTAAAGTATAGCAGTTATTTGTGATATTTTTTAAAAGTTTGCAGCTTCATTTATTGACTTTTTTGTCACTACTGCTATCATTTGATTAAATAATTCATTCTAACCAAGCTATGATTGCTAGTTTCATCCATTCTAAGGTAAGAGAATTTCTGCTTTAGCAACAGTGACCACATGGTATAGTGCCATAATGTGAAAATTTTAAAATTGTCCTGTTTTGAGGTAGGCTGCTTGTACCGATGCCCATACACTATAAAAGGCAATGTATGGGCATCAATGAACAACCATTCTATGCACGCTTCTCGTGGTTCCCATGGCACCTTTCGTAAACCTCTTGAGCTGCACGCTTGCGGTTTACCTAAGTTGCCATGGGAACCACTCGACGTGAGCATATAGTCGTCGTTCATTGATGCCTGTACATTATCCTCTGTAGAATGCTGGTGGGGGGCAGGATGCTGTATTGCTGTAAGTCTACATGACACTGGCGATGATGCTGGCCCTATGCTGGAAGCATCTGTCCCCCTGGTTACTTGGTGTTGCATTGCCCAAGGAGGGACCATAGAGGGGGCGGGGTGGCCATCTGTTTTCGATCCACCCTGGGTCTCACTGCATCTCCAGTGAGAACACTGGAGTCTATTGAATGTGTGGTTGCCAAGTACGCCTTGGGAGTCAATGGCAGAATTGTTCTCATCTACTGGCCTCCATGGTGTGGGAGTTTTTTCCTGCAGTAGCTGGCAGACTTCATCGCCGAGCAGGTATTGGAGTCCTCTAGGATTTTGGTCCTGAGGGACTTAAGTGCCTGGATCGATGATGAATCCTGTCATTTTGGGCAAGAACTCCCCCAGCTGATGAATTCGCTGGGACTGACTCAGGTGGTTACCTCCAAGACACACATACATGACCGCATTCTGGACCTAGTTTTCTCGTTCAGACTTGACATTATGGCGGTCAAGGTTGATCCAGTGTGTTGGTCAGATCATCATGCAGTTGAGTTCCTGTGTGGGGCCCCCTGTCAAGTAACCTCAACTACAGAGACTATCCGGTGTCATCCGAGAAATAAATTGGAGCCTTGCCAGCTCCAGGAGTCACTGGATGTCTCGAGCTTGCTGTTGGCCTATGCTCAGGGTTCAGAGGCTGGTGTGGAGGCCTATAACGTGGCCTTGACCAACGCCTTGGAGCTGATCACACCCTTCCACATTTGCCCCTTGACCTCCATACGTCCCTCACTGTGGTATTGTGCTGAAGTGCGTTGATCGAAGACTAAGAGGCGTAGGATGGAGCATGTCTGGAGGAGGTCTTGCTCTGAGGAGGACAAGGCAATGCTGAGGCTCCATTACTTGGAGTATCTGCGGGCAATCAATCTAAAAAAGGCAGAGTTCAGTCCCAGTCGATTGCTGCAGCAAAGAATTATCCAGCTGTGCCCTTCCGTACTGTAGACAGTTGGCTAAATCCCTCCTGTCTGCAGTCTGGGATAGCATTTTCACTGAAAAGTGTGAGGATTTTGGGCACTTCTTTGCTGACAAGGTGTCCTCTATCAGGGTGAGTATTGCCTCCTCTGGTACAGCCTTTGCGGGAAGGGATCAGTCTGTTGGTGGAGATCCTTGGTCGAACTGGAGTGAGTTTCAGGCAGTTTCAGCTGCTGAGGTCCTCCATGTGGTCACCAGCTTACGTCCCACCAACTGTGTTCTGCATCCAGGTCTAGCGTGGTTTGTCATTACAAAACAAAAGATCCAGTGCACACCCTCCCCCCCCCCAACAAAAATTTTGACAAATTAAATGTGCTTTCTGCCACAAATTGTTAGGGTAGTGGGGGTCTCTTGGTCTTTCAGATCAGAGCTCTGGTGTGAAATTAAGCTCAGCCACCAGTCGGCAAGGTGAACCTCCCATTGGCTGAGGCCCTATTCTAAAATGCTAACTGCCAAATGACTGCCTTTTGAAAATATTGTGCACTGCCTGATTGGCTCACTTTAAATAAGGTGCAGTTCCCAGCCTATATGTTGGTCATTAATGCACTGCCTAATTGGCTCACTTTAAATAAGGTGTAGAATTGAGTCAATATACTGGCGCTCAGTGGGGAGCCAACTAATGGAGACAACCATAAATCTCCTTTACAAACAAATTCAAAATTAGCTGCTTAACCCATGCAGTATCACACAGATTAAATTGATTTTCTCATTAGGGTGCTGCTGGTTATGGTATACAGTCAACCCAAAACAAAAGATCCAGTGCAGACCCTCCCCAACCCCCAAAAAAACAACATTTGACAAATGTGCTTTCTACCCCAAATGGCTATTTACTTATTTTATCCCAAATGGGGAGAGGGGGTCTCTTGGTCTTTCAAATCAGAGCATGGGTTGAGCAGCTAATTTTGGATTGGTTTGTCATTAGCTGCATGGATTTCCTGAGTCCAGTGTTTATTGAGCTCGTCAATGGGTCTTTAAGTGAAGGTACTGGCTGTGGTGAGACCACTCCTAAAGAAGCCATCTTTAGACCCTGATGTTCTCTCAAACTACAGGCCTATCTCTAATCTTCCCTTTCTGGGGAATGTTATTGAGAAAGTGGTGGTTGACCAGCTGGTTGAACGCTTGGAGAGTGTGTGCATATTTGAACTTCTCCAGTCGGGTTTTTGGCCCTGACACAGCACTGAGATGGCTTTGGTCAGGGTGCCATATGATTTCTTCATGGTGAAGGACCGAGGGCAATGTGCTATCTTGGTGCTCTTGGACCGATCTTCAGCTTTTGACACGGTAGGTCACGGGGTGCTGTTGGATCACCAGCAGAACTATGTGGGCGTCACCAATGCAATTCTGCATTGGTTTGGCTCATTTTTAACCAGGAGATTGCAACACGTAGTCCTTCTGAACTTTTCCTTGGGACTTTTCGCACTGCCTTGTGGTGTTCTACAGGGTTCTGTTTTGGCCCCCTTGCTGTTCTCCATGTATGTGCTGCTTCTTGGGGAGATCATTAGGAGGTACAATATGGGGTTTCACTGCTAGATGGATGACACCCAGTTGTACCTGTCTTGTGCCCCCGGATGACCTCTCCGCCTCAGTTACGCTGAGTCAGTGTTTGGCCGAGATAAACGACTGGATGTCTGACAGTTGGCTGTGTCTTAACCCTGACAAGACTGAGATTATGGTGATTGAACCTGGTCGTGGGGGTGTTTCCACGGATGGCAGGTTGCTTGCACCAACTGTCGGTGGGCAGCCCCTGTCAGTGGTGAGTGCGGTTAGAGATCTTGATGTTTTTGTGAACGACTGACTGACCCTCGAACAATAGATGTTGTCAGCCATTCAGTCTGGTTTCTTTCACCTCCGGAATATTGCCAGTATCCGACCGATCTTTCCTGTGTCAGTCTTCACCATTCATCACTGACTGGGTGATCGCCGGAGGTGCAGCACCCCACAGGAGCTTTTTTTTTTCCCCCTAGGGGGAGGAGTCGGCGCCGGAGGCGGCACCGCCCTCGAGGATGACTCACTGCGTGGCACTCGCGGGTTGGCCAGTAATGGCCACCGATTCCTCCTCCGCCCCAGTTCCACTTCTCCTGCCATCGAGAGCACAGCACCTCGCCACGTGGAGTGACTTCAACTGCGACATCACAGCCTAGTCCAGTTCGGCTCAGAGTTCAACACCGTTGTCAATGCCTAAATTCTCCGTTCCAGTTCTGTTCCAGTTGATACTACTCAGCGAAGTTTTTCCACAGAAACCAGTAAGATCTTTCCTTTTATTAGTGGCACTGAATCCTCTGCTTACTTTGATTTTAGTTACCGTGAGTCATGTCAGATTCGTCTGGGGACAAGAAAAAACGTTCTTCCAAGGCAGGCCAGCCTCCTATGCGTCGGTGTCCCTGTTGCCGGCGGATATCCATCATGAACTGACATGACTGTTGCTTCACCTGCCTGGGTCCATCTCACGACATGGATAATTGCAATGCTTGCTTCTCCGTGGACTGCCAAGTTCTTGAGCTTCACACGTTCAAAGTCGGCTGCGCTCTGCCGACTTTCAAAGGGCAACATCATATGAGGGACTCCAAGCGCAGGTCTCTCAGCCCTTCCTCCAGATCCTCTCCTGGTTCTATATGGACTAGTGAGGAGGGGGCTTCCTTCCCTTCTAGCCTTGCCAGGGAGGAGGCCTCTTCTGCGGTGCCGGAGGATTGGTCCGGCCCCCTCAGGGACTGGGATGAGAGCACCACACAGGCAGTCACCTCCTTGGAGTTACAGGCTCCCCAGTGTCACAGTCCATGCCTGCTGGGCCCGGCATGGGTGGCTTCTCAGCGCTGCCCATTGGCACCTCAGCGCTGCCCATTGGCACTGTTCTGAGTGGTAGCGGACCCGCCCGTGGCGCCGAGGGTGGGAGAACCTTTGGATCTCCTCCTCTTCAGAGCCAGATAATTGAGAGACTGATCTGGACTGGTGGCCCGACTCCTCGGAGTTAGAGGGCTCTCCGGGGCCTAGTACCTCTGCGCCCTCCCAGGTTTCCCTTCCCTTGGTTCCGGCTGTTGCAGTCTGTGCTGGCTTCCGTGCCATGGGCAGCATCGAGAGTGGGTCAGTCGATAGCGGCCCTTGGTCTGTGGGGACAGTGCTTCTAGCCTCGGGGTTCAGATGGCTACCAGCCCTGGTGATGGTGCCATTCGTTCCTTCAGGGCCAGAACAGGGACTCCCTCTTCTACGTCCTCCCTCGGGGGGGGGGGGGCTGTGGGATTGGAGCAGTCCCTATCCTCGGGAGTGAGGAGAACGTCTGCTTCGGAGTTGGCGGGGTTGAGGGGGTGAGGCAAGGGGCAGCGACCCTCCCTGGGGATCCTTCAGGGTTCCGGGAGGAGTCGCAGCACTAAGCCTTCCTTCTCTCCTTTGTCCTCTTCAAGGGAGACCTCATTGGGTGGAGTTGGGATCTGCCATACTGGATCCATGCGGCCCCGGTCTCCTCACAGGGGAGTTTCCCTTCAGGGCTCAGTCCTGACTGCATCAACCTGGTTAAGCGGCCAGTCTCTGTGCAGACCCTCGGCTCTCCAAGGGGTCTGAGATTGCCAGCGAGATCCCCTAACCCTAGCAGAGGTCACTTGCATAAGGTAAAATGCATTTCCCCTTTGCCTCTGGAACCCCCTCCTCTTTTTCCGCGTCATGTGGGTTCTTCGGGGCCTTTGACCTGGGAGCATTCAGAGCCACTGCTGCTGCCTTCCTCAGGTACGTTAGTGCTATGGACGAACAGGTCTTCCGCCTGTCTCCCCCACAGCAGCCAGACTCTGACTCTTCAGATTCGTTGGCCTCCTCATCTTCCTCCTTTAGGGAAGAGGATACCTACATCCACTTGTCCTCAGACGCTGATCAGACAGAGTATCGGTGCTTCCTTGTGAGATTGGTCCACGATCTGCGCCTGTCCCACATTGCAAGATGCAATCCTGAACAGACGATGCGCATTTTCCATAGTGAATTCAGTGCTGACCATCTGGTGGTCCCTTCCTAGCTAATCCCTTTCCAGGAGGCGTCATACCATATGTGGCAGTGTCCGTCCGCCCCAGCTCCAGTCCCGATGGATTGCCAGCACAAATACTGCACACCCCAGGGGTCTCCAGATGACTTGCCTCATCCCACTTTGGGAGTGGGTTGCTGGACACCCCTTCCGAGCATAGACACCTGGTGCACTACCGACCGCCAGATGTGGACTCTGCGGAGTTCAACCGTTGGGGACAGAGAGTGTGCTCCTCGGCGCATGTCATGCTTAGCATCACAGCTGATCTGGCGCATCATGCTACCCACAGTAGGCATCTGCGGTCAGTGCTAAGCCAGATGCTGGTATTGCTGCCTGATTCGGAGGTGACCAGACAGGCCATTGCCCTCTCCACGCTGGGTCTGTAGCTCTCAAGGCACCAGGCAAGGGCATCTTACAACACCAGCGAGGTAGCTTCAAGGCTAGCGGGGACAGCGATCTGCATTAGGTGGATGGCGTGGCTTCATCTATCAAGGTTGTCACCCTTGGCCCAGCATAGGGTGCTTGCCTCTGCTTTCCGGATGACCTGTCTTTTCTCCCGCAGGGGTGACTTCTGTCTCCCAGGTCGTGGGAAACCCTGCCTCACCCCACCAGTCACAGGCCTAACTGGCCTGTAATGGGTCTCCTCCTCCTCTCATAGTTCTCCCCTACGGGGGGGGTGCTGAGGACTCGCGTCCCTCAGGACAATGCTGGGTCCCCTTCGGCGGGCTTGGAACTCACCCAGTCAGTGATGAATGGTGAAGACTGATACAGAAAAGATGTGAAAATTACATACCTGCCATAGTTCTTGATCTTCTTGTGTATCTTCACCATTCATCACTGAAACCTGCCCACCTTCCCCTCTTGGGCCTCAGTCTCTGGGCAATGCCTCCTCCCTGCTTGCCCTCCCCCTCCTCGAGGCCAATTGTGGGCAGAGTCCCACTGGTACCTCCGGGTCCTCTGTTACCTTCTTAAGTGACAGAGGGCCCACCCTGAGGAGGACAAGTAGGGCTTCTC
Source organism: Neoceratodus forsteri (assembly GCA_016271365.2). NCBI lineage: Eukaryota > Metazoa > Chordata > Ceratodontiformes > Ceratodontidae > Neoceratodus > Neoceratodus forsteri. The sequence goes on from CM028134.1 coordinate 186,271,247, forward strand.
ACCCTGGTCGGGTGGACTCCCCATGGGTCCCTCCATTCTTTTTGGATGTTTTCCTCTGGGACTTGTCCAGTCATGTGAGACACGGTCGACTCCCTTGGTGGGGATCCCCCCAGGATGGAAAGGGGGAGAAGGCCCAGAGGGATTCTCTTCTTGTTTCTCTGTACAATTTTCCCTCCTCTTCCCCCCACCTTGGCGGGGGGTGGAATTATCCTGGACAGGATCCCCTCTGAACACTCAGGTTCTCCCTCTGGGACAGCAGTAACTGGGAGGGGTCTATCCTCCCACCCTGTACTGGAGGGGGGGAGACCTTCTCCACACCTTCTTTGCTGGGAGGAGCTCGTGCGGATCTTATCCATCTGAACTGCTGTTCAGCCAAATCGATCTCCACATACGACCTTTCTCCCTAGTTGCACCCAATCTGTCTGATCTTGGTAGCCTAAGTAGAGTTGGGCCTGTTTCTGCTTAGATGAGAGACCACTTGAAAATCCAGGTGTTGTAGGCGTAGGACCAGGAAGGCTTGGTGCCCTCTCAGATGTCATTCAGCATCTCTCCCAAGGTTCAAGGTTCTTAGTGTGGAGTGTGGGAGGTCTCTCTTCTCCCCCCCCCCAATATCTTTCCTTGCTTTTGCCTTTTCTTTCTCTCTCTCTTCTCGCTCTCTCTCTCTCTCTCTGGTTGGACGCCCAGGGGCTGGGGTCAAAGCCCACTCACGTAGGTCCTCCTTCTCCTCCTCCTCCTCTGTCCTCTGGCCAGCATATTCCCTTTTCAATTTTACATCCTTTCCGTCTGCTATCCCTTGGGCTCTCTTGTCTTTTCTCTAGCCATCTAATTTCCACTTTCCTCAAGCAAACAGGGCAGAGCAGTCAGGTGGCATGCTGGCCAACCCGTGAGCGCCCACGCAGTGCTTCGCCCTCAAGGGCGGCGCCACCTCTGGCACTGACTCCTTCCCGTAGAAGAAAAGAGCTTCAGCAGAATGCTGTGCCTCCTGCGATCACCCAGTCAATGATGAATGGTGAAGATACACAGGAAGATCAAAAATTACGGTAGGTACATAATTTTCATTTCTTGACGCCTGAAGACCTGACTGCAGTCATCCACGATTTCATCACCAAAAGACTTGATTACTGCAACGCTTTATACCTAGGGTTGTCTGGAGGACTGATGTGTTGACTGCAGCTAGTTCAGAATGCTGCGGCCAGGATGTTGATGGGTGCCTCTTTGAGGGATCATGTCACTCCTCTTCTGCGTGCTCTGCACTGGCTGTCTGCGAGTTTGCGCATCACCTTCAAGATTTGTTTGCTGACTTACAAGGCCATACGTGATTTGTGACCTGGCTACCTTAAAAAGCTTCTGATTCCCTATCAGCTTCTCTGCTTCACCGAGGCTGACCTGCTTGTGGTGCCTCCCTCGTGCCTTAGGAGATCAGGTGACAGGGCTTTTGGTATTGCTGCACCAGTGCTTTGGAATTCTCTGCCACACCACTTACGTGCAGCCAGCTCAGTGGAGACTTTTAAAGCCTCTTTAAAAACGTTCTTGTTTGATAACGTTTTTAGTGTTATTTAATTGGTGATTTTAAATTTTGGGGTTTCTGTATTTATTCATTGTAAAGCACTCTGAGCCTTTGGATAGAATGCTGTATAAATAAAATTTGCCTTGCCTTTACCTTACATTGTAGAAGCGATTAATGTGATGCCTTTATTTGTGTGTAAGATTTTAATGGGAAAAATTTGCACACATTTCATGATTCCCCCAACCCACATAGGTTTTTAGCCCCGATTTTCAGGCGCATGCAGGCAGGATTCCGCCCCCCTCTCCTGGGTGAGGGGCCTCTAATCTGGCCCAGTCTGTATCCCTGTCACTGGGATCACAGTTGGGACCATCATGGAGCCTGCCAGCTCTGTTTTCTCCCGCCCCTGTTGTGGACGCATACACGCTTGGATTCACACACACGCTACGCTCCTGCAACACCTTCCCTTCATACTGCCCGCCATCCAATACTGCCACCTGGCCTCCACCTGGTGGCAGTCATATGGCAGGGGCAGAAACATCCCTCCCCAGGAGGGGAGAGCTGCCTCGTGGCTGCTCAGTCCCGCTCTCACCCCCCCGGCAGACCCCAAACGACCTAGGCCTGTTCCTAAACCCAGGTCGGCATGAGGTGTGGCATCCAGCACCTCAGCCCTCAGTGCCACCAGGCCAGCTATTTCATGAGTTTTTTAAAAGTATAAAAATCAGCTACGTTTTGTATATCTTTACTCAGTTTTTCAGCGGGACCAGCTCTGCGAGTTAAACTTCAAAACAGAAACTGAGCTAATTTACAACAATCACACATTTGCATTGCTAACAATTCACCTGCAGCTCATAAGCAGGGTTTGTTACCTTGAAGAGCGGCAGATTACAGGGAGTTAATTACGTGTTAAAGAGCCGCAAATAATACCTTGAAGAGCCACATGCAGCTGATGAGCCGTGGGGTATCACTGCTTTAAAGAGCTCCTTTCTTGTTGCATCAAAAAACAAATAGGAGGCTCCCTTATCTGCATGGGAGTTCCTCCATAGCAGTTTTAAAATTATAGAATTGCCCCCCCCCCCCACAGAAGGGAAGGGATCGTATTTTGACCCCGAAGGGTCTAGCCCTTGATCCCTTCTGCCCTGATCTCTGACACCATCCCCGTGCTTTCTTGTTTTGTGACATCACTATAGGACCATCGGGAGGACGGTGTCGATGCAAGTCTATGGAGCCTCATTTTTAAAGTTATTTTCAGTATTTTAATCAGACTTTTGGTACAAATGGAAGCCTGTATTCAAGTAATAAGAGCCTTGTTACTTGAGTACAGGCTTCCATTTGTAGCAAAAGTCTGATTAAAATACTGACAATAATGTTTAAAAATTAGGCTCCATAGACTTGCATTGACACCGTCCCCACAATGATCCTAGAGTGACATCACAAAACAAGGAAGCATGGGGACGGCATCAGAGATCAGGAAGTAGAAGGGATCGAGTGGCTAGCCCCTTCAGGGGCAAAATACGATCCCTTCCCTTCCATGGGGGATAAATCTTATCATTTTAAAACTGCTATGGAGGAACTCCCATGCAGGTAAGAGAGACCCTTGTTTGTTTAAATTAAAGGCTGAGAATACCAGGGAAAGGTGCTCTTTAATGTATTCGTCTGTGTCATTGAAATGGGCATACATGGAAAGATGAGCCTATTTGTAGATGACAAAAAAGATATGTTGCAGGGTAGACATGGAGGAGGGAGTAAAGTAAATGGAAGAGAGACCTAGAGAGGTTGGAAAAGTGATCGAGTTTTGCAGCTCAAATTCAGTGCAAAAAAAATGCAAAGTTGTACGTTCTCTTTTAGGCAGTCAGTTGATATGGGCTAGAGGTGAACTGATTCGGGAGGGATGTGAGGAAGTACTTCTTCACAGAGAGGATGATGGACAGATGGAATAGTTTACCAGTAGGAGTAACTGAGGCAATGAAAGTGCAGGATTTCAAGGAGGAGTGAGGTAGGTAGAAAGGGTCAGTAACTGGGGGAACTGGAAGGGCGGAGGGGGACACAGCTACAAAAAGGACCGTGCTGCCAATAGGGGGCCCACTCTAGACAGAGTGAGAGTGGAAGTTACATAAGGATCCCAATCAAAAAGTATGGGACAGGATAAAGGAAAACATTACTGAGGTTAATGTATGTTATCGCCTACTCAGTGAGGCTGGAGAAACTAGCTGCAGGACTAGACAGATTCCTGAGAGTAAATGGCATTGAGGGTTACACAGAATGAGTGGGGTTAATATTCCAACTGAGAAACTTGGATGTGTGTCCATACCCAAACTGGGTGTAGTCCCTGCCGTGTGGCAGGAGGAGTGGAAAAGATAAGTTTATTCTGTCACCCATCACAGTACTGTGTCACTGTGTTTCATAAGCCCTGCTCCTTCCATACTGTCACTGCACTCCTGGTGGAGTACAGAAGTGCACAACTGAAACAGGACTCCCTCCCCGCACCCCATGATTCATTATATTGGGGGGGGGGGGGTGATAGTGTTCTCTTAAATATTTGTATTATTTTTTTGTTTGTTAAATTTTGACCAAGTGGACCATTGCATGGCTGCCCATACAGGTGCACTGAAAGAACAGAATGGATATAGAGGCACAAAACAGTGTTCCCAAAGATGGTGGTAATTTTAAAAAAGAAAAGCTGTGCCAGCAAGGATGCTTTTAGAGGCAGGGAGGTGTTTTCCCAAACCAAACATTGGTTGAATATTATGGATACTGGGGACGAAGTCTGAATGCTGGCTAGCCTTGATTTTTGGCAAATGTGTCATTATTGTTTCTGGTTTGTGCACACCCCTGAATCTATCCCAAGACCAAAATATTTGTTTGGGGGGGGGGGGAGTAGAGTTCTGTTTTTTAATACCTGGATGTGTTGAGCTCTAGGCTCCTGGGGGTATACAGCCTTGTGTCTCTCCTGCTAACATTCTACATTGGAATTTTACAACAGCACGGAAAGGACCCGACGGAGTGATCATTCCAAATGACTACTGTGACTTTTTGCTTAGGGTCAAATATGAACAAGAAGAGTGGCCGGCCAGAGGCTGGTCTCCTGTTCAGACTGTGGGCGTTCTGGTAGGTGAATTCCATGATGTTTGAAGAATGACCTACTGAGCCCCCGTGTGTTTTGTTTTCTTTCCTTTTGCAGGTTCTAACTGCAGTCATTGTTAAGGGCTCCCCCCACCCCTTTGATATATGGGTGGGTGCAGAGATATGTTTGATATTTACCCTAAACAGCAGTTAATCTAATTCAGAGGTAAAAATGCTTTACCCACTGAACGATGTAAGTTAAAATGAGATGATGACAAATTGTGGCAGTAGGTCACCTAATTGACCTAGGGCTTCAGCAAGAATTGGGTCTTGGTTTTGTGAGCACTTTTACTGGTCCTGCAAGAACTGTTACTGGTCCTGCAAGTACTTTTGTGGTCTTAGAATGTTTACTAATCCTGCAACTACTTCTATTCAGCAGTAGTAATAGTAACAACAACAGTTGTTTTATGTGTATTCAGCACCCTTTCCCCCGAGACACAGGGTGCCTTAAAGTACAGCAGTAACAATAAGTAAAGTGTAAAATAAACGACATAAATAACTCAGATCTATAAATACTGCAGCATAAAACTGTTAAACAGATCAAAATTTAACTGGGATGGCAGCCGAATGTAAGAGGCGTTACTCCCCAAAAACTTGACTAAATAAGTAAGTCTTTAGACCCCTCTTAAAACCCCCACTTCGAAGGCCCGGTCCCCGAGGTCTTTAACCTGGCCCTTGGTACTACAAGAAGGCTGACTTCAGTGGTGCGAAGAGAGCACAAAGATACGTAAGGGTGCAAGACCGCCACCAGATAGCAAAGGCACAGAAGGTGTAGGGCCCTGTAAGTTAGCAAACCAACTGTGAGGGAGATCTGGCACTTTACCAGCAGCCACTGCAGTTCATGCAACGCCAGGGAAACATGACATGTCCTAGAAAGGCCGGCCAACAGCCTCTAGTGGCTGCGATCTGCGCCAGCTGCAGACACTGCAGTGTGCCTCCACTGACCCTGAGGCACAGAGTATTGCAGTTGTCCAGTCTAGATGCCACAAATGGGTGTATCAGCATCACAAACTGTCTGGTGGGGATAAGGATTTAATGTGGTGGCTGATGTTCCTTAGATGGTAAAAGCCACTACTGTTGACACCTGAGCCTGAAGTGTCAGCCCCTCATCCAGAATGACTCCCAGATCATTCACCTTACTGGCAGCCAAGAGCCTAGAGGAAACTGAGTCAGAACCCTGTCTCACTCTCGGTAGCTGCCACTCTCCTACAGAAGATTGGACCAGCTCAAAGTGTGGCTGTTTGACCATTTTTGCACCCACTTAAACGTGGGCAAAAAAATAAAGGTTCAGCTTGGTTCAGGATGGAAGAACCAGTCAAATCTGGTCAAGCTTTAAGTTGCAGTTTTGGTTTTGGAACAAAAAAAATCACCTCAGCCCCCCAAATATGCAAAAAAGCACAAAACTAACAAACTGAAAAAAAGCCCCCATTCTTTGACTCCCCATTTTCCAATCCCCATACCTTTAAAAGTTGGGGGCTAGGGCTCCTCAGTCCAACTGCCCTCCTATTTTTGGCTCTCCTGATAAGGGGTCCACTCTATCTTCCCAGTCTCTTACTGCCCTGCATTGACAAGGATTTTCATAGTCAACATGGGGTCAGGCTTCTATTGGCCACCAGTACTGCCTGTCACCGTCACCCCATGCCACTGTTGCCATAGTTGCCTGCCCCTTCCCTTTCTCCTCGCAGATGGCTTAGAAGGGGTGTAATTAGCATGGGGGGGGGGCTTCTAATGGCCTCCCAGTACTACCCTGATCTATTGCTACCTAATCCTGCAGGCTCAGTGGGGCCACTGCTGCCTAAGCCCTCTATTGCATTTAGATTGCAGTGTCCCTTCCCTAGCTGTCAGTGCTTTTGTCTTGTAGCCTTGCTGTAAAATGCTGGGAAGCTGATGCCACAGTAAGGGGAATACTGGATCAGTCACACCTTTAATGGGCCCTTTGTTTGGGATGCAGCCACGTACTGTATGTGAGAGGCTGTCTCACCACAGAAGTAATACAGTTATGTGTCTAGGGAAGGACATCCTTACAAAGAACAGGGAAAATCCAGATCACAAAATTTAATTTGGTCCTTAATATGCATGATTACTTACGAGAGTTATTTATTTATAGTGTTCATTTATTTTAAATGTTTTATCTAGGAAAGGTACACTGAGCTGGAGCTTGTTTTCAGGTGCAACGGGGAGGGGGGGCAAGGGAATAAAATACACAGGAAGGTGCAATAATACAAAATGCAAATGCACCCGCTGCTGTACCTGTCTCTAACAGATGCTCTGCTACTCTCAAGACACTATTGACGTAGTCCTCTGGGCTGAACTCCCCACCTCACCCCCTCCACTCCCCCATGGCCTTCCTTCCCACTGCCAGTACCTGCCGGTACTAAATTTGTCACTCTGAAATATTTCTAATTATTCATTGTGTTCGAGCAGCTATGTAAAACTCTGTTATTATGTATAATTGTATTCTGTAAGTATGTGACTCTGTATGTCCTCACTGTGACAAGGTACCTTTGTAAATGAGCCACTGGATCAAAGGTTGTAAATCCGATTGTACAATAAATAAATAAATACATTACAGCAGCATAACGGGAGCTGAAGAGGTGCCCAGTTACAGCACAGCAGTATGGTGCAAAAATACAAACAGAAGACGTACCCAACTACAGTACTGCACTAAGTAAGGTAGCTATAAAGTAATGCAGTAGAGTCAGGAACTTGTAACTTGTATGGGAAAAGGGGTATGCACGAATGAGGATGGGGCTACAAGAAAGTGAGGGCCTAGGATGGGAGAGCCACTAGAGTAGTGAGGGGGAGGGAAGAGGAATGCAGTGGCATGATGGGAGGGAAAAGAAGGATGGCTGGAGAGATACGAAAAGGATAGCAATAGGACCAGGAAAGGGCAAAATGATTCCGTAGGCCTCTTAAAAAGAGCGGGGAGGGGAGGAGCCGAGATGGAGAGGGAGGTGGGATGAGGCCGCTGATTAAATATTTACACTTTATTTATTTATTTTTGCAGTTAATGCTTTTTCTCCCGTGGGCCCCAAGCAGCCCTCTGGACACTAGCCACCCAGGCCCAGTCTCCCCGAGTTTTCCACCAGGACTTAACTATCACACAAAGACACACATGGCCTGGGTATTCGTCAGGTGTAGGGCTATGTGGCTGGAAGTTATCAGCCACCCAGAAATCCATTTTCCTGTTTTCCTCCTTGCAGAGTGGATGTGTAATGCCACCCAGACATATCCACGCATGCTACCGCACGTAGGACGTCTGCAGCCACATCTCTGCCCTCCCCCATCCAGACAGTCCATGGCTACCATACCCCTAGCTGAGGCTAGGGGCCAGGCTAATGCCAGGCACTATAATTCTCCCTTTCTGGGAGAGGAGAGCTGTCTCCCAAATACTCTGTCCTCTCCCACCCCGGCCGACCCCCAATGTACCAGGTCCGTTCCTGAACCTAGATCACCAGTATGGCGGCAGGTGAAGCATGGGCATTTCAACCCTCTGCACCACTGGGCTGGCTAAATATATACATTTTATTGTCCAAAAATGTAGCAAATAATTTACAAAGCGTTAGAGTAACAAATTCATTTTTCTGTTCAGTCTGGTGCTAATCAAGGAACAGAGTCACTCATTGGTGAAGTACAGTAGTTTACAGCAACATCTGTCTGAAACAGCAGTGCACAGATGTTTGTTGCTATTCTGAGTGCAACGGCAGTGCAGTGAAAGCTGCTACTGTTCTTTGTGTAACAGCAGTGCACTGAAAGCTGCTGCTGTTCTTTGTGCAACAGTGCATCGAATGCTGCTGCTGTTCTGTGTGTAACAGCAGGGCACTGAAAGTTGCTGTTATTCTTTGTGCAACAGTGCATCGAATGCTGCTGCTGTTCTTTGTGTAACAGCAGGGCACTGAAAGCTGCTGTTCTGTGTGTAACAGCAGTGCACTGAAAGCTGCTGCTGTTCTGTGTGAAACAGCAGTGTCCTGAAAGCTGCTGCTGTTTTTTGTGTAACTGCAGGGCACTGAAAGCTGCTGCTGTTCTTTGTGTAACAGCAGTGCATTGAAAGCTGCTGCTGTTCTTTGTGCAACAGTGCACTGAAAGCTGCTGCTGTTCTTTGTGTAACAGCAGTGCACTGGAAGCTGCTGCTGTTCTGTGTGTAACAGCAGGGCACTGAAAGCTGCTGTTATTCTTTGTGCAACAGTGCATCGAATGCTGCTGCTGTTCTGTGTGTAACAGCAGGGCACTGAAAGCTGCTGCTGTTCTTTGTGTAACAGCAGTGCACTGAAAGCTGCTGCTGTTCTGTGTGTAACAGCAGTGTCCTGAAAGCTGCTGTTGTTTTGTGTGTAACAGCAGTGCACTGAAAGCTGCTGCTGTTCTTTGTGTAACAGCAGTGCACTGAAAGCTGCTGCTGTTCTGTGTGTAACAGCAGTGTCCTGAAAGCTGCTGCTGTTCTTTGTGTAACAGCAGTGCACTGAAAGCTGCTGCTGTTCTTTGTGTAACAGCAGTGCACTGAAAACTGCTGCTATTCTTTGTGCAACAGTGCATCGAAAGCTACTGCTGTTCTTTGTGTAACAGCAGGGCACTGAAAGCTGCTGTTCTGTGTGTAACAGCAGTGCACTGAAAGCTGCTGTTCTGTGTATAACAGCAGTGCACTGAAAGCTGCTGCTGTTCTGTGTGAAACAGCAGTGCACTGAAAGCTGCTGCCATTCTGTGTGTAACAGCAGCGTCCTAAACACTACTGCTTTTCTGTTTGTAACAGATGTGCACTGAAGGCTGCTGCTGTTCTATGCGAAAAAGCAGTTTACAGAGGGCTACTGCTGTTCTTTGTGAAACAGCAGTGCGCTCACAGCTGCTACTGCTCTGTGTGACAGCAGTGTGCTGAAAGCTGCTACTGTTTTGTATGACAGCAGTGCACTGAAAACTGCTGCTGTTCTTTTTGAAATAGCAGTGCACTGACAGCTGCTGCTGTTCTATGTGTATAGCAGTGTGCTGAAAACTGCTGCTGTTATGTGTGTAACAGCAGTGCGCTGACAGCTGCTGCTGTCATGTGTGTAACAGCAGTATCCTGAAAGCTGCTGCTGTTGTGTGTGTAACAGCAGTGCACTGAAAGCTGCTGCTGTTCTGTGCGTAACAGCAGTGCCCTGAAAGCTGCTGCTGTTCTGTGCATAACAGCAGTGCGCTGAAAGCTGCTGCTTTTCTGTATGTTACAGCAGTCTGCTGAAAGATGCTGCTGTTCTGTGTGTAACAGCAGTCCACTGAAAGATGCTGTTGTTCTGTGCGTAACAGCAGTGTGCTGAAAGATGCTACTGTTCTGTGTAACAGCAGTCCACTGAAAGATGCTGCTGTTCTGTGTGTAACAGCAGTGCGCTGACAGCTGCTGCTGTTGTGTGTAACAGCAGTGTCCTGAAAGCTACTGCTGTTCTGTGTATAACAGCAGTGCCCTGAAAGCTGCTGCTGTTCTGTGTGTAACAGCAGTCCACTGAAAGATGCTGCTGTTCTGTGCTAACAGCAGTGCACTGAAAGATGCTGCTGTTCTGTGTGTAACAGCAGTCCACTGAAAGATGCTGCTGTTCTGTGTGTAACAGCAGTGCGCTGACAGCTGCTGCTGTCATGTGTGTAACAGCAGTGTCCTGAAAGCTACTGCTGTTCTGTGCGTAACAGCAGTGCACTGAAAGCTGCCACTTTTCTATATGTTACAGCAGTCCGCTGAAAGATGCTGCTGGTCTGTGTGTAACAGTAGTCCGCTGAAAGATGCTACTGTTCTGTGTGTAACAGCAGTCCACTGAAAGATGCTGCTGTTCTGTGTGTAACAGCAGTGTGCTGAAGGCTGCAGCTGTTCTGTGTTAAACCATGGTATGCTGAAAGCTGCTGCTGTTCTGTGTGAGAGAACTCTTGTTCTTTTGTACTTTACAGAGCAGCACTTCAACCTTTTTATAAAGTGGGATATAAAAAACTGACTAAATTGAACAACTTCATTGGTTAAAACACAACACCTGGCTGTTGATTTACCTAGAAACTGCACGCTTCTTATCTAATGTGCCCTGATCTTCCTGACAGCAACCAAAATAAATCAAAATAAAAGCTCTTTCAATTAAAACAACATTTTTTCCTCTTTTTGAACACAAAAACCCACAACAGGGCATAGATTTCTTTAAAATAAATACAGTTCCCAGGTTCCTTCAAAGCAACACAGCCTTTGTTACCAAAGTCACCTTATTCTACCTAGCAACAACCCAATTGAAGGAAAATAAAACCTTTTTTCCAGTAAAATGAAAATCCTATTTTATAAGCACAATAACCCACTCCAGGGCATGGGTTTCTTCAGAATTAGTGCACTTCCTGGGTACATTGAAAGTCACTCGGCTGTTGGCCTCATGCCTTTCAGTTCACCTGGGGCATGAATTCATTCTCTAGAAACGCATGTCCTGTTCTGGATTATTGCTTACATAAAAGCTTACAACCTTGTCTGGTTGTATTTTAGCGTGTTACAACATGTTACATCTGTGCTTCACGAAGCATTTCCTCACTAACGAACTTTAACTGTAGTTATGAGGTAGTGTGGCAAACACTACAAGCGCATTTGAGGGTATCGAGCTTCTACATAGTACAGTCTGGTAAAACGTAACTTTTTTTTTTCCGAATTAGTTTTATCCTCCCAGTCACTGGTGGGACCTCCTTCCATCTACCTCCAGTTGCTCAGCTTCTGTCTGACTGAAACTTCGCCACCTATCCTCGCAGGACCATCAGACCACCTGCAACACACCGCTGTGCTGCCTCCCTTGGCTAACCCCCTCAGGACTAGGTATGCCTTCAGCTCCACTGCATTTCTTTCCTTCATCAATCTGGCCACCCATGGAGGAGGTGAAGACTGATGGTGTCCCTAAGTAATGGTGGCATGAGTCCAGTGTGGGACATGGTGGGCTGGCAGAGATTTCATCCTCCCATTCCTGCACCATTTTCTGCTGTCCCCCACCCCCACCCCGGTCAGGATCTGCTGCCAGCAAGGCCTGATGCAGCCAGCCTGTGGACATGCTCCAGCGGTTCCTCACTAGCAGTCACTTATCCTGTGCACCACCACCTGTGAACACCCAGGTAGCGGTAAAGCAGTGGGATGCAACACCCTCGTCTCCCCAGCTGGCCCTCGCTTTGGCCCAGGTTCGTTCCTGAACCGGAGTCATCAGTATCATGAGCAGTAGTGCTACCGCTGAGTGGGAGGGCGGGCTTAAAACTTAACCTTTAATGCGCTCAAAATATAATGATAAGCTGTAGAAGCCTGATGCCCTCAAACATGCTTGTAGTGCTCACTACACAACATTATCACTGCAGCTAATGTTCATTAGTGGGGAACGTATCCACAGTCGGTGAGGCACAGACATCACATGTTATGACAGGAAATTGCAGAGCAATACCGCTGCTATAGAAAATGGTGCCCTGCTTCGGGATATCATGGCAGGGAAAAGTTTAAAAATACTGTTTTTCCTTAAAGAGGAAAATCGGCAGTACTACATATAGTATTTAATTGAGCAGTCAGGATCTAGAAAATGAAAGGGAAATACACAAGATAAGAATGCCCTTTAAGTATGGGCCTAAAATGCCAAAAGGAGTCTGGTGAATCTATGAAGGCTGAAAACAGCAAAACATCAACAGGCGTTTTGTCAATTTTAGTGCTCATCGGTTTGATGTTTTCTTTTACTGTATTACTTATGATGCTTGGTAGTTTTTATTTCTGTTTTTTTTTTTTGTCAGTACAGTAGTATTTTATTGAATGTCATAAATGGCAACAGTAATATAACAATAGTAAAAAAATGAAACTGTAAAATCTGAAAATAAAAAAATACAAATAATATAATTAAGAATAAAAGTAGTTTACCTCGTTAAGGTAGAAGAAAGAAGCGTAATAAGATAAATGGGGGGGGGACAGAAAGAGAGAAATAAAGAAGAGGGAGAGAAGATGGTAAAACTAAGCTGTGCAAGAAAAGTTACCTTAGGAAGTATAAGGTGAAGTGTGGAAGGGTCTGAAACTAGTGTCACAGATAAAGCATTCTTTCCTCATGTCACTGTTACTGATTAATAACTTTGTCTGCCATTTAGTAGTAAAATCTCCAGTGTTACCTTTTTATTTTATGTACTAACAGAATCTTGTTTACAATATTTAACCACGAAAGATGCACTGTGATGTTAACAGCCTGTTTCTAGGTATGTACTGACAAAAAGGGAACAGAAAGAAAGGAAACAAAAACAGTTGCAGCGATACTTATTAAGGAAACACATTTAAATTCAGTACAGGCCAGTTACCTACATTAAACAAACACTAAGCAATCAGCGTACACAATGAACAGTGGACTATTTACGGTGGATTAAATGGGACCAGTGAGTTTTTTGTTGCCAACAGAAATCACTGGTAAAAAACTGAATTTGTCATTTTTATACCAACACTTGGGAGTCAATTTTTCATATAACCCCCACAACCCCACACATACACACACTCTTTGTACCATTTGTTTGGGCAAAGGCAACGTTTTGGACAAAACATGTTGATTTGCCCTTAGTTGGTGGGGGGAAAAAAAACAGATTGAAAGATTTTGCTGATGGAATTGTTCATTTTTGAAAATGGGAAATCATTGTCTCTAATTAAAACAAACGGGAACATACATGCAGTTGCAGCTTGGTGGAGAGAGGGATCGAATTTGCATTCAGTTTGTGTTTGTACTTTAGTGTTTCTTTCAAACTTGACTTGGTTGCTAGTCAGCTTTTTGTGTAACCCCTGTTCCATGGTTTAACTTCGATGTTCTTACCATTATTAGATGTAACACCCCAGTATCACTTGCCTCCCTGCTCCTCCCGCAGACATCCTCCTACGGCCTACGGTCTGTAGACCAATCCCTACTGCACTTCCCAAGATGTAAAACGTCCAAGGGTACTCTACATGTTGGAACTCACTGCCCCAAGACATGCCTGGTTTAAAATTGAGCTTCGGTCACACCTATCTAAACTTGCCCCATGCATGTGTTATAACCCTCCTTAACCAACTTACCCTCTTTCCTGCTGCCTGCTGTACTACTCCTTTCGTCTCTTTTAGCCTGTCTTTGCCTTTCAGCCTCCTATGCTCTAAACCTGCCTTATCTATTACTCACCTAAGCATTTCTCCTCTCGTTCTGCATACCTATTATTCATGTTTAATATGGTTGCTCTTTGCTGTTAGATTGCTTACCTGTGACACTTGCCTTGAAAATTTGTGCTATTTCTGCTTGCTGCCTGCCATGCGATGTTTATATGTATGTTCATTTGCTTTGACTATTTTTGTTACTTTGTTTTTACCTTCTTCACTGTGTTTGTACATTGCGCTGGCACTTCTGTAACCTCCCGGATTGTGCCTGAAAATAGTCATTCCTATGACTAGAGCACTCACTCGGTAAACAAACACTAAATAAATAAATTAACAGAGCAGCACTGTAAAACGTTTCCTGCAGCACCAGTAAAAGCAACAACTGATCATTATACCAGATTTCTGACTTTTTCGTCTTGTTAGAAGGCATGCTAACTCATTTGTTCCCATAGACGCCATGTGGCATCGGAACCATCCATTGCTGGATCCGACCCAAACTGGCCACCGGGAGCAAATGAGCTAGGCTAGGCCTCAGAAAATGTGTCTACCTTACCAGCAGTCTAAATAAAAAATGCCCATACCGAAGAATTTAATTTTTTTTCATTTATTGATGCATCTACCAGTCCCCCTAAGCTTCCATAGCAATAACAAAAAACAACGTACCTTTTCTAAGATAAAAATCTTATACAGAGTACTCTGCAGTCAATATAACAATCACCGCAGTTCTGAGTCTGCCATTTCCAAGGTGTTTAATCTTGATTCTTGATATTCTGAATGTACAAACAATGTTTTTTTTTTTGTTTGTTTGTTTTTTTTAATAAAAGGGAACTCCTTATGTAATAATGTGTTTTGACACTGAACATTAACCCTTTCGCTGCCACTAACTGTAGCTGGGTTTCAGAATAACAGAAACAAAAGTATTTTTTTTTTTTTTTATTCTATGACCATTTGACTGTTTTTTCCTTTGTTGTTAAGACTCTAGTATGTATGGATAATATTTGTCTGTTGCTTAACCCTTGTGCTGATATATTCATCATACATGTCAGCTCATTTGGGAAGAGAAGTCAGGAAGGAGGACATTGGCAATTCGGAGGACTTGTTTGGTTCCACATCCGAAAGCGACACCTCAACGTTTCATGGCTTCGAGGAGGATGAGTTTGAGGAACCTCTCGCATATAAAATCTTTAGTTCACCTGACGCAGATAAAAATGGCAGCTGCTGACACACTTTGGGGGTTCTTTTTTTTTTCTTCTTCTTTTTGGGTGTGTGTGTGCATGTTGTGCGTGCGTGTGTTTTAAAAGCACAAACCTATAAAAAACACAGGAATTACTTTGAAGAAATGGAAGGCTTATTTTATTTTTAATTTTTACATTCGGAACCCAGTGATGATTTTTTGTTCCATCTCCCTCTTTGGTTCTGTAAATAAAAAAGTTGATTTTTTTTTCTTTAACTTATCGGCAAATAAGAGAAGACATTTGTGAATCCGCACTATTGTTGAACTGGACAACAGAAAATGAAAAGATCTTTTTTTTTTATGATGAAACTACTATTATAACTTTTAAAGGATTGCATAAAAATCATTTAACAAACTGTGGAAAACTGCCACTAAGTGGACATAAAAAAAAAAATAAAAACAAGAACTAAAAACAAAGCAAATACATGTATAACTTATCTGAAGTGCAATGATTTCTAAAAGAAAAGACTGACAGCTTAGAGAAAATGAGCACGAAACATGAAAACCTCGCAAGGAGTCTCAGTGGAACAAATTTCAGTTCTTTGTGGAACAGTGGCATTTGCAATACGCCTGTTTATTTTTTCTTGTTGATTTTTAACCCTGCGTAGTTCGTTCTTTCCTCTTGTTTCTGTTGTGGAGAATCCCATCTCAAGTGCAATGAAAATGGATTTTCAGAAGGAAAAATGAACAGCCTCAACCAGTCCACTTTGTGTTATGTGGGGGACGAGTACCTCACCTATTTCTTGGATCGCCTGTTGTCATGTTAGGTGTCTAGAAGAAGAACCCCTTGATAACAACCAGAGCGACTGCTAAAGTTCTCAAGAGGAGCTGTGCCATCATCTTCCTGCTCTGGTGCAGCGTGGGCCATCGTCCTATAGAGGTATGTACAGCCAATCTCAGATGTTTCTCTATGCTTGGTGGGGGTGCGATGGGGACAGGTATAGTGACGACGTGTCCAAGTGGTTTGTTCCCTTAAGGAATCAATTCACTGAGCTGTAGCGCTATGCACTGTGAAACAGAGGAATAGAATGGGTTCTCATCCCTGCTTGGTTTTGGGTTCTGTACTAAAACTCACATTACAGAATGGATAGGAGAAATTCTAATAGCTGATTGGCTGAAGCAGTGGCTTACCTAGGATGATATCTCAGTATATCATCACGAGTCTGCACTAATTACGAAGACTGGCCATATCTTAACACTTGAGGCCCACTTTATAATTGCAACACTAGTTATTTGAAATTGTTTGACCAGATGAGCGATACAGAGAGCCAACAGTCTTATTTATAAATGCGCCTGGGAGAGGGGAAAGGGAGGGAGAGATAGGGAAACATTGCGTAACAAAGCAAATAGCAACATTAGGGATCATCAAACTTTAACATAAGAATGATTACAGTACAAAGCAGAAGTCATTGCATTTCTGATAAGTGATGGTAACTCTCCAGGGTGTGATGCATTGTGGGATATCATCACTCATCAGGCAGTTATAAGGTCCTCGGCTTCCATACCTCTCAGCATTAAAAATCATAGCACTGGCCTTCAAAAATCATAGCAAAGGGCCAGAATGTGTAGCACTTTCATATTTTAATCAGTAAGATATCTACAGATAGTGGGGCCCATATAGCTGTGATAAGGAATGTTTCTATCAACTTAGTTCAGTGATTTGATAGTTTGTGTCTCCTGAAATAGCTCCAACATTATGAGGAACATCAGTAAACCTATGCGGAGCAAGGGTAAATTTGAGTGTAAAAATCATAACGTTTTGCAAAATTCGTAGCAGTTGAGAAGTATGTCAGCTTCTCCAAATGCCTTACAGCATACTCAAGGCATAAGGTTATGCTACGATATTTCTACACCTTGTCATGCATTTCTTTTCTTCCCTCCATTAGCTAAAGTGCAGGTCATTCTGTTGCACAACCTTTTATTGTTTGCTTGCACACATGTACAAGAAACATAGTGCCACCATACAAGTTTTCGTAGATGTGCCTCCCCCACTTCCAATGCCCTACTCCTTTTTGCAGGTGTGGTTGCACCGCATCAATGAATGTCCGAGCTGTCTATGACAGCAGTTCAGATGCAGTGGCGTACAGTTCCGAGAAAAACACCACCACAATCAGCAGTGGTAGCATGTAGGCAAATTGCCTACACATCAGCACTGCATCTGAACTGTCATAGACAGTTCGTTCCCAACCCCCAACGAATACCTAGGTAGCAGGCTGGGAGCCCACCCCAGCGTGGCAAAAGTCCCATGTCCTTTACACGCTGGGAGCCCACCCCAGCATGCTCCTGCACGCCCCTCCACACTGTGTGACCGGGGGTGCCCAATCCCCTTTCGGCTCCACTGCCCCCCCAAAAGCAAACTTCCTGATGCCACGCTGGGAGACCACCCCAGTGTGGCCGAAGTCTGTAATGACCCACAGGGGTGCCCAAACTCTGCTGGCTCCACTCACCCCCGCCCAACAACCAGTAGGTGCCACGCTGAGCCCACCCCAGCATGGCAAAAGTCCACGTCATCTTACAAAAAAAAAAAATAGAACAAAAGAAAACTGTCCTTGTTGACTCTCTTGCCCCCTCAACCCAACCCATGCCCACCCTCTGCGTACCCCACCTCCCCACACACCCCAACCCCATACTTGCCTCCGGAGGCCGGCGCAACGTTCTTCGGTGGACTGGGAACACATCTGCACTCTTCAAAGCTGACCGCGAACTGAAGAAATGCCAGTAAGCTGTATAATGACATAAATGTCCTTTTTTTTTTCCCCAACTTTGGTGCATATCTTGGCCATTTTGGGGAATTATTTCACCAAATTTTCAAATGGGGTTCTTGGGACCCCACCGCATGAACTCAGCCACTGTCATTTTGTTATTTGGTCCTGAAAGGTGATTTCGCAGTCACTGTGCGGAACCACCTTTCGGGACCGAGTTATGAAATGACAGTGTCACAGATTATGAGGTAGGCTCCCCAAAACCCTATGTTGAAAATTTGGTGAAAAAATTCCCAAAAATGACTGTTTTACGAGTGTGCATTAAGCAGTTCCTACGCATGCTCGTAACTTCGAGAATTTTTGCTATTTTCACTCTAGAGTTACAACATTGCCATTTTACCATATCTCCTTATGAGCAGTACAGCTGTCGTCATTTTTCACATCTTGCCCAAAATGTGTTTTCGCGCATGTAGTGCACTATGGCACAGTTGGTGTGCGAAATCAGTGTTTGGGACAAATTAAGAAAATCATAGTGACACTGTGCATGAGCAGAGGTCTTAAAATGGCTATGTTGAAAAGTTGGTGACAAAAGTCCATACAATGACTGTGCTACAAGCGTGCATTGCGTAGTTTCCACACACCCACGTAAGTTCACGAATTTTTAATTTTTTCAGTCCAGATTTTCTATAGTGGCATTTTTCCACACCTCCTTCAGAACAGTACAGCTGTTATTTTTCACACCCTGGTCGAAATGTGTTGTTGCACTTCCAGCACAGAACTGTATGGTCGCTGTGGGAAATCGGTGTTCGGGACAGATTAAGAAAATCTCAGTGACACTGTTCATGAGTGGAGGTCCCAAAATGTCTGTGTTGACAATCTGCTGTAAAAAGAAAATCCCCAGACTGTTACATAATGGGTGTGCGTTACGCAGTTTCTACACACACTCGTGGCTTCACCAGTTTTTTTATATTTTCACTCCAGATTTTCAACATTGCCATTTTTTTAAACCTCCCCATGAACAGTATAGCTGTCATTTTTCACATCCTGTTCGAAATGTGTTTTCACACCTGTGGTACCAAATGTCATAGTCGCTGTGCAAAATCAGCTTTCGGCTAACAAACTGATATTGCCACTGTTCATGAGGTGGGGGGGGTCACAAAAAAACCATGTTGAAAATTTAGAGTGAAAATACCAACAAACACCTGGGGCGTTAGGGTTTCCAACCATAATGCCCCACCCTGTAGAGACTGACAGGCACCAGGGGTGCGACTTGGGATTGTCGTCTGTAATACTCCTGCCATTCCACCCCCACCCACACCCTGCAGCCAGTGACAGGCATCGAGGTGCTCCTTGGACTCTTTGGCTCCAAAGTTCACCCCATTCTCCTATACTGCACCCATCTCATCATATTTCCTTATGGAATGGGGTGAGCATAAGGCCCAAAGACCCCAAGGCACACTGTGACACTTGTCGGTGTCTGCAGGGTAGGGTGTGGTGAAATGACGTGGGCGTTATACCTGACGACCCAAAGGCACACCCCAATGCCTGTCAGTATCTGCAGGGTGGTGGTGGGGTTGGCTTCAGTTCAGTACTTCACTGCCATTCCTATTATGCAGCTCTCTAACTCCTACACTACCAATGCCAATGCTAGCAAGCAAACATTCGGCATTGACAAATGCTTGTTTCAGAATTGCCATTGCAGAGGAAATACATTAATTAAATGCTAGCACTGTTGAAATGGACTGTTTTTCCTGATAGCTGGAAGGTGGTGGGTCAGGGGAACCACCTCAGGAAAGCAGTTCTTATGATGCCATTGGGCCTCTCTTGGGGTTGACTCAGTAGTAGAGAGGTGAGGTGTACTAGTAGAAAACTTCCATAATAATCAAGGATGTTGTACAAGCTACTGCCTTTTTATCACTGCACACAGGAGGAGGCTCCAGGGATGATGTCACAGTTCATATCTTTGCATTTTGAGTTTGTAATGACAATGGCGGTGCAAGAAGGTTTGAATACAAAGTGCGACCTTCATGCCACGCTTTTAGGCCACCCCTGACATTCAGATGTAGTTTGCCACCCCTGACATTCAGATATAGTTTCCAGGCTCCTGGCTGCGTTAAGTCTCACTTTTAAATATTTAATTAATACTTTAGACACTCAAATACTGCCCTCTCAGCAGAAGGTGACTCATGGCAACAGCCCACTGAATCAGAACCGTGGGCATGCTCTTTGTCATCGCTACTGCTGCAACCGTATGTCGATTTGAGAAGGAGCTTTCCTTGATGAAAGTAGGTTTACATTTTGCCATCAAAGTGATTGCTTTTGGAGTGGAATTCTTCTTAGATGGCCCTTCACATTCTTTAATACCGGACTATAAAAACAGAAAAAGTGGCGCACATACCAGGTCAATGTCAAAACAAATGCTGTTTATTGCCACCTGAAATACAGAGAATGCTGGGCTAAACTACTTCTACTTATCGCCTTGTGAAAGGCTTCTTTTTTTATTCCTTTATTTATTCATTACAAATCAGGTTTACAACCTTTGAGTCAGAGACTCATTTACAAAGGCACCTCGTCGCGGGGGGGAGGGGGCAGACATCAAGACAGTTATTACAGTGTAGATTAAAACATAGGATAACATTGCAGGTGCAGTAAAAGGAACATTTAACATAGATGCACTTAGGTTACATAATGTAGTAGTTTGTATGTTACTTAGGTCACATAATGTTACAGAATTGTGAGTTACACTCATGGATATAATAAGTCCTCAGAGAAGATGGTGGGTTACATCCCTGTTTGGACCTAGTAGGGAAGGGGTAGGTCTGGGAAAGGAGGGAGAGGCTGTCCAGTGGATGTTGTCGAGCCAGGAGGCAAGGCGGACGGGAACCACAGGTTACAACAGGGGGTTAGTTGCACCTACAACAGCGGGTATTAAAGATATAGTTCTGAAGGGCTGTTTTGAAAGAGCCAATTTTTGGCAAGTTGGGGATGCAGCTAGGGAAGGAGTTGAACCATGTGGGGGCTCGGTAGAGGAAGGCTCTCTGGGCAAGAGAGGTCTTGGTTCTGGGCACCTTGAAAGTGGCTTTAACAGAGCTACGGGTGGTGACGGACGAAGATGGCTGCTGTAGGGAGGTGGAGACCCCGGGGGGGGAGAGTCCTAGCAGAGATTTCTTAGCGAGAAGGCATGTCTGGTAGAGCAGTCGCTCCTCAAAGTTGAGAAGATTGGTGATGGTATAGAGAAGGCAGGTGTGAGTTCGGCTGGGGGCACAGGTCAGGAGCCTACAGGCCTTGTTGATGGAGAGTTGGATTTTGGAGAGGGCAGTGTTGTCAGCTGCAGCGTAGATGGGCAAGCCATAGTCCATGAGGGACAAGATGGAGGAGATGATGGCCAGCCTGAGGGCAACCTGAGGCAGGCAGTCCCTGTGCCGGTATAGCAGGCCAATCCGAGAGTTAATGGCAGCTGACAGGGCATTAATGTGGGTGTGGAAGGAGAGGGCAGTATTGAATGTGATGCCTAGGTACTTGTATGTGGTCACTTGTTCTAGCAGGTGCAGAGTGCTGGGAATAATCAAGAGGGGGTATTTTTAGCTTTATTTTGGTGGTGGGAGAAGAGCATTGATTTGATTTTCTTAAGGTTAATGACCAGTCTGCGGTCCCTGAACCACCTTTCGGCTTGGCTGTAAGCTTGCTGGAGGGATAATTGGAGGAAGGTGGGATTGGGGTGTGAGGCAACGAGGACTACATCGTCAGCGTAGAGGAGCATTTTACTGGTACATGAGCTGGGGAGGGTGTTGAGGTAGAGACTAAAAAGTATTGGACTCAGGATGGAGCCCTGAGGGATCCCAGGGCGAACGGGAAGAGTGCTGGAGAGGGAGCTGCTGATCTTGACACGCTGGGATCTAGCAGAGACGTAGCTAGAGAACCAGGAAATGGGACAACCAGAGAAGTCAAGTTGGTGGAGAGAGTCGAGTGTCAAAGGCCTTGGAGAGGTCAGTGAACACTGCTCCCCTGCAAGGCTGCCAGAGTCGAGAGCAGCATGCAGGTGTTGGGAGAATTCCAGGAGAGCCGTGGTTGTACTGTGTCCTGGGCGGAAACCATGCTGCTCTGGGCACATAATGTCATACTTGGTTAGGTATTCAGAGAGCTGGATCAACACCACTTTTTCAAGAGTTTAGAGAGTGGGGGGAGGATGGAGATGGGCGGGTAATTGTTGGGGTTGGATCGGTCCCCACTCTTATGTATGGGTGTGATTTCAGCAGTTTTCCAAGCACTTGGGAACTGACCCAGGCATAGAGACCAGTTTAGAAGGTCAGTCAGGGGGATTAGGACTTCGTCCAAGACCATACGGAGGATCCTGGAGTCGAGGGGGTCACTGCTGGGGTTATTGCTGCCTAAAGCTTTTAGCAGGTGTGGCCTGGCTTCTTGGGGGGATAGGGTGTGCAGGTAGAATGGTGGGCGATGCAGGACTGGAGGGAGAGAGGTGGGATTGGGTCAAAGAAGCTGCTGGGGGGGACCGAGCTTAGGTCAGAGAAGGCAGTGTTAAGGCAATCGGCTATGAGGTGGATCTGTGGTGGGGGTGCCATTGATGGAGAGCTGAGATGGTGGGGGGGGTGGGACTTCCCATTTAGCTCTTTCGTATTATCCCAGAAGGTCTGGACTGAACCCCAAGTGGAAGTGAGGGTGGTCTGGTAGTGCTCTGCCTTGGCCCGCCTATTAGCCCAAGTGCACTTATTGCGTTCTGCGTTGTAGGCCTGTGTGTCAGACGCCTTTCCAGATTCTACAGCAATGTGCCAGAGATTATCTCTGTTTTTGAGTCTCTGGAGGAGGGGTGAGGTGATCCATGGGGCATTGCATTTTTTGGAGTGGATCCTGGTGAGGGGGGTGAAAAGGTCACAAGCCTTACAGAAGGCATTTGTGAAGTGGTCAAGAGCTGAGTTGATGTCAGGGGCGCGCGGGATAGGGGACCAGTCTAGCTGGGCTAGGTATTGTTTTAATTTTCTGAGGCCGCCGGGCATAACCGGTGGCGTAGAGTGGCCTGGGACACTGGCTTCAGAGTGGAGGATGACCAGAGACAGAGGACTGGGGAGTGATCATTAAGAGAGTTGGGGAGGACAGTGACATCCCGGATTTTGTAGGGGCAGTTAGATAAAACAACATCTAAGAGAGTGCTGATGCCAGTAGAGTGGTTGAATCAGGTGGGCTGGGTGACTAACTGGGACATATCCAGGGCAGCAAAGGAGTCCCTTATATGGGAGGCAGTGGTGGCAAACCAGTTAACATTGAGATCACCTACGATGACTTGCTCCACTTTGTGAGGGAGAGATGTGAGATAGTCAATGATGGACTGGACCGCTTGGTTTTGATTCCTCGGGAGTACGTAGGAGACCGCGAGGAAGAGAGGGCCTCGGGCGGGGTCAGGTGTGATTTTTAAGGTGAGGGCTTGGGCTCCATAATCAAGTTTAGGAGCTGGGAGTGCCTGACCTATAAGGGAGTCCTGTACAAGTAGTGCGCATCCACCACCGCGTTTGCCTACTCGGTCTTCCCTGTAGATGGTATATCCAGGGAGAATGACAGCGGAGTCTGGGGTGGATTTGGAGAGCCACGTCTCTACCAGTGCAGTTATGTCAGGTTGATGTTGAACGACCCAGCACTGGAGGGCAGCAGATTTCTTTAGGAGACTGCAAATGTTTAAGGATGCAAAGCGGAGGCCAGTTGCAGTACAGGGTTTAGAAGGGCTGGAAGCAGTAGGTCCTGGGTTTGGGTGTACATTACCAGATAATAATAATAGCAGTGTAATTATTCTGGTTAGTGGCCGGTGGCAATGCAGACCCTTGGATCGACACCCAGCTGAGGACTTTAGAATCAGGTTGCACGGGATAGATAAAGTGCGAAGGGTGGGAATGGCAGGGGAGAGCTGGGTCCAGGTCAGGCCTCGGAGGGCAGAGGGAGTGGGGGTGTTGGGGGGCCACGGGTGTGTCGAGGGTGGGGGATGGCCGAATCACTGTGGGGTAGTCTGGGGATGAGGTGCCTAGTGTGGAGGAAAGGTGCTCCAGTCTGTGTGAGGTCTGTACCAAGAGGGTGAAGGAGAGCAGACTTAGTAATGGAGTGTAGGCACCCATAGCAGCTGAGCAGTAAAGGAAGAGTGCCAGGAGTAGTAGAGAGTAAGGAGATGTAGAGCAGCTTTGGAATGGTTGGGGGAAAAGCTGAAAATGGGAAAAATCAGTATCAGTCAGTAGAAGAGGGAGGGGCAAAAACAGATGAATAGTGATAGAGTGACCACACAATAAGTGAAATGAGACAGGAACAATATTGTGTTGGATTGGGTAAGTGTGCTTATTACTGGGCCCTCTAATGGCTAAAGGATATAATCTGCTAATGGAAAAAAAAAGAACAGGTAGGAAGTTCTGAAACAAGTTTTTTTTTTTTTTTTGGGAGGGGGGGCACTGCAGCAGCCACAATGGGACACCAAGGTTAAGGGTGCAGCCCACAGACTTACAGCTCTAAGAGAAAGGGCACAGCGCTCAGGGCAGATAGTAAAATCACAGTACCTTAAGGCCTCTCTCAAAACTTAAATCAACTCTTAAGAAATCTCTACATCAGATTAAACATTACTTAAAGTGAGAAATCAAGAACATGTCAAACAGAGGTCAGTCCTAGCATTAATTTCTTGGCAGCAGTTCCTAGAAGACTTCCGGATTGCTGCACAAAGTGTGAGAAACACTGGCGAACAGGGGCAAGTGATATTCCTCCAGGGGTAGATGCCAAAATTCAGGGTTCCAACCTGTACCTTGCTTGGAGGGTGAGCGTCGGGCAGCTTTTCTTTGTTCTGCTTACCAAACTGCAGAATGCAGTTTGCTTGAGAGGAGAGAGCCCGAAAGGGCAGAGTTGTCCCCTGGTGAGATAAGGTGAGAGGACAAAATTAAATAGCAGGCTTGGAGGGGAGGGCAGTCAGAAAACAGAAGAGAAATTAACAGTTTGGGAGAGAGAGAGCCCGAAAGGGCAGAGTTGTCCCCTGATCTTAATCTAGCAATGGATGGTTCCAACGTCATATGGCAGTTTTGGGAACAAATGTGTTAAGGGTGCCCATCTGAAGAAGCCTTTCACAAGGCGATATGTAGGGGTGTTTAGACAACTGTTCCCTTTACTTCCTGTGGTAGCAAACAGCATTTATTTTGACACTCCGCTAACGTGTACTGCTTTTTTTTTTTGTTTGTTTTTATAGTCTGGCCTTGTGGCTTTGGCAGCAGCATATTCAAGGGTACATCTTTCCTGCTTGCTACAGCATTCCGTAACACCAGCTGTGGCCATGCACAATATCTGACAGGCAAGCTGATTCCAGAGAGTTCCTGCAGGGCTTCACTCTGGTCTTCCCCTTGGAATAAACACTTTACTAGAACAAGGAAATGGTATTTACTCACCTGGTAAAGGTGATTATTTGAGTACCCTTTATAGTACTCCGCAGTCAGAACCTGTGGGTATTCTCCATCCATCCTATAGGTTGATGCACGATCCAATTAAATTCAAGCTGGCCAAGGCCAGCCCCTCTGTCCCATCTCTGAATCTCCAGTAAATACTTCCTTAGCTGTGAGAAACTCTGGAGGGAAATAAAAATGGGAAACCAAAACATGTACAAGGAGGGATCGAAGAGGGGAAGTGCGCCATGCGCCTCTATGTCCCCCCAGTCTGGTAGCCTGAGTCAGTTATGGAAACTGAGTATAAATGACTGCAATAAATGACCCGAGATGAGATGTGGAAATAAGAAACTTATTTAATCGCTAAAAAACAGGGTTCATACATCATATGGATCTGATTCCTCACGAACAGTACAAGAACATTTTAATGAAGTGACATTTTCAGTTCTAGCCTAGTCAGTATAGAGTCTTGTACCATCTGCCGGCCCAGGTGGGGCTGTGGAGTGCTATAAAGGGTACTCAAATAATCATCTTTACCAGGTGAGTAAATACCATTATGTCTCATGCCTGTTATAGTACTCTGCAGTCAGAACCTGTGGGATCTGAAAAGCAGTGTAGTCACAGAGATCCAAGCATGGGAGGGTTAGGCGGCAGAGAAGATTGCCCGTTTCGGGTGCTTTCCTGCAAAACTGCTGTACCAAAGGATGCTCTTTCAGAAGAGAGGACATCCAAGCGGTAGTACTTCGTAAAAGTGTGTAGAGAGAACCATGTGGCCGCTGAGCAGATGTCAGCATTGGAGGTTTGGCCTCTTTCCGCCCAGGACGTAGTAACTGCTTGGGTTGAGTGGGCTTTGAAGTCAGGGGGTGGTTCCTGACCCCCTACTCTGTACAGCTCCTGTATGGTGTGTTTTAACCACCTGGCAGTGGTGTCTTTGGATGCTGCTTTACCCACCCTTTTTTCAGTGATGAGGACGAACAGTCTATTGGTTTTTCTGGTGGAGTTGGTCATGGCGAGGTATGCCCTCAGCTGCTGCCCAACGTCTAGTGCCTGTGGTACCCCAGTTGAGGTGTACTGATTTGCAGGGGTGATAGG
Organism: Neoceratodus forsteri; assembly: GCA_016271365.2. NCBI lineage: Eukaryota > Metazoa > Chordata > Ceratodontiformes > Ceratodontidae > Neoceratodus > Neoceratodus forsteri. The sequence continues at coordinate 186,297,402 of CM028134.1, forward strand.
TAGTTCAACTTCCTGCTCCATGTGGAAGCAGGAAACTACTTTGGGAATGAATGACGGAGCCATTCTCAGGGTGACTGTCATTATGGAAAGTTAAAAAGGGTTTATGACAGGAGAGAGCCTGCAGTTCCCCTTTTCTCCTGGCAGAACAGATCGCTACCAGGAAGGCCGTTTTTAGGGTAAACCAATAGGGTGAGTCTTGAACGAAGGGTGGGCCCTGCAGAGCTTCTAGGATTATGTTCAATTGCCATGGGGGCATACCCTTCTTACCTTGGGGTTTGAGAGCTCAATGGCTCGAAAGAGCCAGATTACATCAGGGTGTGAGCCGATGGCTTCTTTCCCTGGTAATGGGCCACTGATGGAGGACAGTGCGGATGTTTGTACTCTCAGAGACAATGGGCTAAGGCCCTTGTTCGCCCCATCATTTAGGAAGTCCAGCAACAGATGGGAAATTCCCCTTTCTATGCACCACCCTGAGAAAATCTTCCAGTGTCTTTGGTACGTCAGGTTGGTGGAATGTTTTCTAGACTGCAATAGTCTGACGACTACTTGGGGGTTGTATCCCAATTTCAGCAGTCTGTGCCTTTCAGTAGTCATGCTGTTAGTTTGAGGGTCGAGGGATTCGGATGCAGGATCAGGCCCTGTTTCGGGAGGTCGGGCCATCAGGGGAGTAGCATCAGGGAGTCTATTGACATCGTCTGGAGGAGCGAGTACCAGGGTCTCCTCGGCCAGTCTGGTGCTATTATCACCACAGTTGCACTCGTAGTCTTGACCTTGTGCAGTATTTTGTGGATCATTGCCGTGGGTGGAAAGGCATATGCTCTGTGGAATGACCATGGTGCAGATAGGGTGTCCGCTGCTTGTGCCATGGGATCTGTGAATCTGGAGTGAAAGGCTGGCAGCTGTGTGTTGTGGCATGACACCATCAGGTCCACTTGCAGTGGGGCCCCATCTGTGCTGTATTTTTTGGAATAATCTCTTGTGGAGCATCCGCTCTGAGTGATTGAGGGTAGTCCTGCTCAGCCAGTCCACCATTGTGTTCTCCTTCCTTGCTAGATATAAGGATGATATTGAGATCAGGTTCTTCTCTGCCCACTGTAAGACTTTCAGGGACTCCGAAATCATGGCCCTGCTGCGTGTGCCCCCTTGCTTGTTCAAGTATGCAACTATTACTTGGTTGTCACATCTCACAAGTAAGTCCTGGTTGGCGATTAGGGGTTTGAAAAAGGCTAGGGCCAGGTATACTGCCCTAATTTCCAGTAGGTTTATTGGCAGAGTTGATTCCTCCTTGGATGAGAGGCCCTGAGTTACTCGGCTCTTGTAAGTGGCTCCCAAGCCAGTTAGGCTGTCACCGGTCGTGATGGTAGACCTGTTTGGTTGAGATAAGGGGCATCCTTTTGAAAGATTCTTGGCGTTTGTCCACCACTGAATTTCCTTCAGAACCTGCGGTGGGGATGATACTTGAAATTGGAAATTTTATGTGGTCTGGTCCCATGCTTCTATGAGGTAGCGTTGGAGTTGCCTCATGTGTAGTCTTGCCCAGGGGATCATGTCTATGGTGGAAGCCATGAAGCCCAGGATCTGAAGGTAGTCCCAGACTGATATGACTGGATGATTCAGTAGACCGCTGGTTTGCATAGTCAGATTGAAGATTTTGTCCTCTGTAGGAATGACTTTGTTTTGTGCCTGGTGTTGATCTTTGCCCCCAGGTGGGAGAGTGACTGGGTTGGGGTAAGGTTGCTTTTGACTTTGTTGGTCACCCATCTGTGATCCTGGAGACATTTGACTGCGAGGAGTGTGTTGCGTTGAGCAGTCTCCAGTGTCCTTGCCCTGATCAGTCAGTTGTCGAGGTGGGGAATTGTGTGGACTCCTAACTTCCTCAGGTGCACTGTCAGTACTACCAGTGTCTTGGTGAACACTCTCGGTGCTGAGGATAGTCCAAATGGTAGGCACATGTACTGGTAGTGCTCTCCCTTAATTGTGAAACGGAGGTATTTGTGGTGTGCCTGGTGTATTGAGATGTGAAGGTATGCTTCTTTGAGATCTGTGGAAATGAGATAGTCCCCCGGTTGAATGGCCAGGAGGGTGGCATGTAGAGTTTCCATTTTGAATTTCCTGTATACTACGAACTGGTTCAGATATTTTAAGTCCAGAATTGTGTGCATGCCGCCTAATTTCTTTGGGACCACAAAGAATAAAGAGTAGACACCCGTGTTCCTCTCTTTTGACAGGACAATGGATATTGCACCTTCCTGTAATAGATTCTGTATAGCCAGATGTATTGCTTGACTTTTTACCAGGCATGAAGGGGTCAGGGATACTAGACATCTCGCTGGGATGTGTGTCGTTGACAATTCTGTTGTGTAACCCAACGTGACCACCTCTCTTACCCAGTTGTAGATGTTGTGTGGGCCCACTGTGATGCAAACCCTCTCAACCTCTGTGCAATCTGAGAGGGCCTTGCGGGGGCCCATGCATCTTCGTTGTTTTTTCCCATGGTATTTAAACTGTGGTTTGTAGCCTCCTCTGCAGAGTGACTTGTTGGGGGCAGGTCTGGTGCCACTGCCATAACCTTTTTGTTGGAATTTAGGTTTTTGATTCCATTGACGGGCAGGGTAGTTATTACTGTTGCCCTGCCCCCTCGGCTTGAAGGGGCTACTCTTGGGACGAAAGGACCAATCATAGTAAAGGTACACGTCCTTTTCTCCCTGGGATTGTTTTCCTCCTGCTCTGTTCTTCAGGTAGGGAGTGAGCCCTTCCCCGAATAGGTTGCCTCCCTTGAATGGCAGTCTCATTAGGGCGGACTTTGACTCATTGTCCGCCTGCCAGAGCTTTAGCCAGAGGGCTTTTCTAGCCCTATTCGCCAGGGTTGTGGTCCTAGATTCAAATTTCAGGATGTCTGAGGAGGCATCCATTATATATTTGATTGCCTGTATCATGCATTCCGCTGCATTGGCTTGTGGCAAGTCCTCCAGGATAGAATCTGTGACGGTTTCTGTCCAGCGTAGTAGGCTTTGCTTGTGAACCAAATGGCAGTGTCAGCAACTTTTGTCATGCCTGCCAATTCATGAATTCTTTTGAGGTGTTCCTCAGTCTTTTTGTCTATGTGGTCCTTGAGGGCCACAGTGCTCTCAATGAGAATGGTTGTCTGTTTAGAGAGTTCAGAAACCGGTTGGTAAACTCCTGGAATTGGAAAGCAGATACCAATTTGAGACCATGCTCTTTTCCGGAAGCCTGGTTGGCTCTGTGGACTCGTATTCCTTGGATATGGTCATTTCTGTTGTCTTACACGTCAGGAAGTGAATCTTCCCTTATGGTTGACCCATGGAGAGCAAGTGGTCCTCTGACGTAGAGGGTTGCTCTGGGTCCTCGGCAATGGGCAGGGCCACCTTGATCATCCTAAGTTCTTATATATTTTCCCCATGGCACATTCTCTGCGATTTGTGCTGAGTCTCCACGTCTAGTTCTGGATGTGCCTCTGTGGATATACTTGCTGTATCATCCCTTGGTCTTTTGGCTGGGGGTTATTCCCCATCTGCCACTGTACTTGGTATCCTCGGAGGTGGGGGCAGGTTGGCTTTCACGGTTTCCAGCAGTTGGAATAGAAACTGAGCCTGCCCTGCATCGAGGGCTATCGAGGCGGTGGGAGGCTTCCCGTGTGAATCAATGTCCACTTGACTCCTGGAACTCCTGCGTTCCGCCAGGATGCATACTGTACGTATATAGTTAGCATCATCGATTTCCCTAAAGGAAGTGCCACATTCTTTGCAGTTTCTCATGTTAGTGCCTTTTTCTGTCGCTCTGTGGGAGGGAGACAGAAAAACTGAATGAGGTATGGGTTCCTTAACATGATGCTCCCTCCCTTCCCAAAAAAGTTGCTGCAAGGTCTTAATAGACGTTTGCCCTTTAACAATTAAATACTGTGCCCCTCACAATAGCCCACCTGTTGAAAGCAGCTGTGTGTCGTCTATAGAAGGGGCAAGGAGGACAAAGGGACAAGCCTCATTGAGACGGTTCGACTGGAGTTGAGACGGCCTGGGTAAGATGGCCGCAGAGATTCTCACGAGACTATGCGCTTGGGACTCCCATATTAAGATAATGAGTCCCAGGTATAATTGCCGCCGTGAATCTCGCTTGATTACTGGCGAGATAGAGGAGCCGGCAGAAGTGACGTTCTTACCCGCAAGACAGTGCTCTGTAGGGAAGGAATGGACGGTCCGAAAGGGTAATGCTCTCCCTTATTCAAGGAGAGGGTGTGGGGTCAAGATGGCCACCACTGGACACGGAGGGCGGAGAAGTTACAGGATGTGGCACCTTGATGAAAAAATGGGCGCTGAGCCTCTCGAATCGGAGCACAGTCTTGAGGACTTAAGTAGCATTCCACTTTCAGTTCAGGGAGAGCAGTGGAGGCTGCGTGATGTTCGGTTCGTTAGCCAAGGCAACCGTGTGTGGTGTGCTGCAGGAGGATAGCCACAACAGTAGAGGGGCTGTGAAAGTCTGCTAGACCTGGACAAAGCTGTACAGAAAGGATCTCTCGGGTGGCTGGGGGGTGGCATTGATGCGCTGAGGAGGCACTACGGGGGGGGTTCCCAGTCCAGTAGCACAAAACGGAAACAGGAGGTGCAGTTGGGTGATGAAGGGCTAACTACAGGAGGTGTCCATTCCAGGCGGGTTTTGAGGCGGTGAGCTCTCCATACGGAGAGAGGGGGTCACTGCTGGAGGGAACCCTTCCTCTCATGATATACAGCTTCATGTCGTTAGCTCTCTCATTATGAACATTCATAACTTTTCATGCTGTTAGCTCTCATGTAGAAAAAGAGATGCCTGCTACCTGAGACAAGTATATATACGATAAGATTGTTATTAAAATAGGTAGGCTACCGGGTATGTTGTTAATGTCAGATATTAAATAAAGGCTGTATCTGAAATAGCAGAATTGAGCTGCTGATTGTTGGGAGTGATGTGGGTCGCGACCAGCCTCTGCAGATGCACAAATTAAACTGGAGATTCAGAGATGGGACAGAGGGGCTGGCCTTGGCCAGCTTGAATTTAATTGGATCATGCATCAACCTATAGGATGGATAGAGAATACCCCCAGGTTCTGACTGCAGAGTACTATAAAGGGTACGAGATATAATGCTTAACTCCCACTAAGAACCATATAAAGAGGCCAGAACATGTCCTCCTGTTTTTTTTAAACGAACAGAAGGCTTTAGACAGCAAGGCCCAGTTACAGTTTTGTCAATGTGCATCAGTCCATATTTTAGTTTTCTGCTCCAGCCACCTCCACGTTGCTGTTTGAGCATGACACTCCTTGCATGTAGGATGGCTAGCATTGTTAGAGCGACATCTGCCTGGAGTTCTGAGCTACTGTAGTATCAGCTGCTCGATGACAGGGTTCAGTGTGGGTACCAGTACTGGTCGGGGCTACCAAAGGGAATCGGACTTTATTTACAGAGAAACATAGAATGTGTCAACAGGAAAGAACCTGTAGGCCCATCTAGTCGGCCTTATATTCCTTCCTTCCTTACCTCTATTCATTATACCCATGTGCCTGTGCCATGCATCTTTGAAGCTCCCCACTGTCTTCACCCCACCATCTCTTCTGACAGGCAGTTCTAGGCATCCACCACCATTTCTGTGAAGAAGTACTTCCTCACATCCCTCTTAAACTCCCCATCAAGCTTCAGAGCATCCTGCCGTGTTCTGGTGCTCTGTTTCCTGTATAGAGAACCCCCTGTGCATCTTTTTCACCCCTGTGAGGTACTTCTAGTTCTCAGTCATGTCCTCTCTCGCAGTTGTCTCCTCCAGGGAGTACATGTTGAGCTCCTGCAGCCTGTCTTCTTATGTTTTCTCGTGCAGCCCCTGCACCATTTTAGTAGTCGTTCTCTGGACTGCTTCCACCTTGTCGATGTCCATGTAGAGGTGCGGCCTCCAGAACTAGACACCTTCCCCAATAACTGGCTGCCTCGCTGGAACCCACCAGCGGATCCTCTCCTCAGGTTCTCTGATTGAATTTTTGGCACCACCGCCGTAAGCGGTGCCTTATGGCCACCTGCCGACTCCTGCCTATCCTCAGGCCGCCTCCATGGAACCCAGCGGCGGGCCCCTCTCACCAGGATCCTCGGTGGATGCCTCTGCACCTGATCCACAAGCAGCACACAACGGCCGCCTTTGCCGACTCCTTCCCCAATAACTGGCCGCCTCGCTGAAACCCATCAGCGGATCCTCTCCTCAGGTACGAGCACCAGCTGTTGGGAAGAGCCCCTTTCTTGTGGCTGTGCCCCGATTGGTGCGGCGCTGATCACAGTGCACAGTGATAGGCTAGGACATTCTCCTCTCACCACAGCCATTGGTGGGGCACTCAGACTGCTATTTTTTCTAACTCCCGCAGCTTTTCAGTTAGGCGGGCTTGGGAGAAGTGTGTAATATTTGGTCCCACCCCCACCACCCCCTCCCAGGCCTCCATTAAATACTCGCTCGTCTCTCCCACTTTTGACCTATACACCTATCTGCTCAGCACCCTCTGTCCTCAACCAATTGTATCTGTCCTCACCCTTAACTTTCTCTCCCCCAAGTACTTCTGTCTCTCTTCTCTCCCTTAACCATGGTGGCTTCCAAACTGAGGCCAACACTATTAGTTGTTGCTTTTATATTACTGATCTACCCCAATGGGCAAGAGGTTGCATCCTCCTACCCCAACTGCCAGCTAATGCTAACCACTGCTCTACACTACACTCCTGGCATGATAACAGGGATCCATTCTAATAATCCCTTGAGCCATTGCTTTGTACTATGGCTTACTCCTTATCTCCTGCAGCCCCATACATCTGGCACACCGTGTTACCTACTGACTGCGGCAGCCCTCTACAGTAAGGCTAGACAATCCCTGCACCGGTGCACCAAGACATACAGACGCTTAACAAGCAAGCAAGCCTTCAAAATTATTAAAACCTCTCTCTTGAGAATTATATTTATACTGCTACTCCTATCTGGAAATGTTCACCCAAACCCAGGACTGCATGGACCAACTACCTACGCTCAGAACAAAGCAACAGCATCCCTCACCCTAGCATCCATTAATGTCTGTAGCCTTCTTAGCAAACTCAACAGTCTCCAATCCTGGATCCAACAACACAATCCCGACATCCTCTCGGTAATTGAAACATGGCTGTCCCCCAAGATCTCTGACTCTGCGGTAGCAATTCCCGGGTACTCAATCTTCAGGATGGACAGGATCTCGAAGCAGGGCGGTGGCTGTGCCATTTACTTAAAAGACTCTCATGGGACATGCTATCCAAGTTCCAAACCCGGACTCACCGTCCCAGGTCCTCACTATCAGAGTTCTTCTAGGGGCCCACAACAAAAATCTTACTATATTCTCTGTATATATACACCCCCTAAACACCAGGATACAGGCTTCAACAACTTAATAGAATGCCTCAGTGGACTGCGCCATAATATGGAGATCATAATAATGGGGGACTTCAATATCAACTGGCTTGCACCTGAGGCCTGCAGCTATAAGGATTGTATCACAGCACACCACCTCACTCAGCTGGTCTCCTCTCCTACTAGAAACAAATACAGAACAGGGTCCAGCACCGTAACAGACTGGATACTATCAAATCGCCCTGACAGAATAAAGTGTCTGTCCTCCCTGACTCGATCGCCTGTGATCTGCTCATGGGCTACTAAAATCACTAAGCCTCCTCCGGAAATTATTTACACTAGGGTTATCAAACATGGACACCTACACCAGCTAAAATCTCATCTTAGCAAACTTGATCGATCTAAAATTGACTCTCTTAAGGATGTCAACAAAGCACTAGAACTGTTCATCAGACTCTTCATTACAGCCTGTGACATCTATGCACCACTGGTCAAGAAGAAAGTTAAGGCGTATCAAACCCCTGGATTAACTCTGAACTCCTAGCACAACTAAAACTCGGGGACCACCTCTGGCAGTATGCCCGAGCCACAGGAGCAAAAAAGGACATCCAGCGCTGCAGAGCAGCAAGAAATAGCTGTACCCGGTCGATTCGGAATGCCAAACGCAAACACTTTAGAGAGGCACTTTCCAACTCCTGGGGAGATGGGGGAAAAATTCTGGAATAACCTGAAGGACCTTACAGGGAAAGAGGCTAAGTCACCGCCAACTATGCTCAACATTGATGGCACACCTACGGTCGACCCCTGTACGATCTCTAACACATTCAACAATGCATTCTCTAACCTGAGCAGCATCCTACCTCCTGATTTCTTCAATGTCCCCACTTCAAGCTCCACCCCAATATCATCATCCCAAGCACACTCTACCCCACAGTTCTTCTTCCAAGAGGTCCAAATGCACCTAGCCAGAACCTACATATGCAAGGCCATCAACAAAACCGGCTACGGTGGTGACTCCCTTGATCTAAAGCTGCTTTCACTAGTTCTCGATGAGCTCCTTGAACCCCTGACAAAAATACTTAACCTTTCCCTAAGCCTGGGTCAATTCCCATCACTCTGGAAACAGGCAACTATCACACCAGTGTATAAAAATAGAGACAAGACAATACACACCAACTACAAGCCCATCTCCATCCTCCCCCCTTATCTAAAGCTCTGGAATGAATAGTCTCTAATCAACTCATGGAGTTCCTGGATAAGTATGAAATCCTCTGCCCAGAGCAACACGGTTTCCGGAAACAGCATAGCACCACCAACACAGCACTGCTGGAGTTCACCAGTTTCCTCCATGACACCATTGACCAAGGCACATGTGGAGGGGGGCGGTATTCATTGATCTAACAAAGGCCTTTGACACCATTAACCACCCACTACTTCTAGATCAGCTGCCCACCCTTGGCCTCTCCAAACATGCAGTAAGCTGGTTTGCTAGTTACCTTGGGGACAGGGTACAACGTGTTAGGATAGCTGAAGTCACCTCAGATGAAAAACCAGTCCTCTTGGGTGTCCCCCAAGGGTCGATACTGGGACCACTACTATTTTCTCTCTCTTTTTTTCTGTTTTTGAATTTGTATTTCTGCTCCTCCGGTCGGCTGCCCCATTCCGCCCAGCCCCGTCCCCCGGAATAGCCGGTGTCTACCCTATGCCCAGCCAGGGAGCGGAGCCTGCGGGGAGTCGGTTATCATCCTGCTGCCGCTGGCATTTTCTACCTCCTTATCACCCAGGAGCCCCAGGAGAGGGAGCGCATGCACGTGGAGGCGTGCATGTGCCCTCTGACCCGATTACGGCTCCTTTCCCCCACCCATGGCTAGCGCTTGGCCCCTGTAAGCCCGTGCCACTCTTAGCCTCCACTGGGGGTCACCATCGGCCGAGGGTGCCGCATCCCTCCCGGAGAGGAGGGAGAGCCTGCCTGCCGGCATCTCAATCCAGCTCGCCCTGCCCAGGTGCTGACCTCCGGCGACCCAAGCTCATTCCCGAACCCGGGTCGCCAGCGTGCCGTGAGGTAAGGCATTCAGCGCCTCAACCCTCAGCACCACCGGGCCGGCCCTCTTTTCTCTCTTTCTTAATGATCTTCCTAGTATCTGCCAACAAAGAATCCTACTTTATGCGGATGATGCAGTATTATTCACTAGGAACCAAGATACTAGCCTCCTAGAGAGTCACCTACAAAGCAACTTTAGGTGTGTTGAAGATTGGTTTCACTCCCATGAACTCGTCCTGAACTTTAGCAAAACTTTGGTTATGACATTCTACAACCAATGGAGCAAGTACAAACCTCTGCTTCTCAACATTATGAACCAAGCCGGGGCCTCACTTGAGCATATTCCTGCGTTTAAATACCTTGGCATCACCCTGGACAGCTCACTTGCATTCACACAGCATATAGGTAATGTGACAAAAGCTGCCAATATACAGATTGGCCTGCTATACAAACACAAGCATTGCCTGACCCCCGAAGCACTCAGACTGGCTATCTATAGTTCTGTCATCTCCATTATTGACTATGGTCTTGCCATCTATGGCTCTGCCTCTCAAACTGCTCTCCAGAGGATATCCAGGACACTCAGTAAAGCCTGTAGGCTCCTAACGAGTGCCTCCCGCCTAACTCACACCTGTGACCTATATGCCGAGACTGGGTGGCTTCTACTCATGAACAGAATTCAATACCAGACCTGCCTACTCACCAAAAAAAATTATCCTTGGGCACATGCCGCCTGGATTTGCTAAACTCCTTACCACCCCCAGCAACATCCAACCTACACAGAGAGCTCTTCAACAGACGTTCCAGGTCCCAAGATGCCGGACCTCTATGGGCAGAGATCATTCTCGTTCAGGGCTCCTCAGTGGTACAATACCCTAAGCAAAGAAGCACTTACAGCTGCGACTCTAGGTCCCTTCAAAAAGGAACTTCGACACTCCATTGCCTCAACCTCGCAGTATTACTGCCACTCCTAAAGTATGGTCTTCACCTTGCACCAGTGACAATGGTACTCTGGATCTACTGCCTCCTTAATCCTCCTTGCTCACCCCCCTCCACACTCCTCCCTTTACTCACCACTCCCCTAGCAGCTGACTCTAGGCCCGAGCCACCATCACCTATCTCTTGCCACCTGCCCCTACTAACTGACAATGGCCTTTGCCTGCTTACTCATCCCTGCATCTGTCCTCTCCATCTGCTGTTCCCCTTCAAAATTGACTCATGCTGGCAATTGCTGAATCTCTCTGAAAACCACTGCTTAGTCAACCTTGAGTGTAATATTTGTAACTATTGTTACCTTTGTATTGTCGTTACCCTGCTTTGTTTGACGTGGAACCTTTGTAAATTAGCAGTCCCTGCTCAAAGGTATTTGTAATCCTAGAGTTTACTAAAATAAAAAAAAAAAAAAACAATATTCCAGTTGGGGTCTCACAAGTCAGCACCACCTTCCTTTTGCTAGAGATCCCCTTCCTGTGCGTACTCTCATCCAGGTCACCTTGCCTACTGCCCTGTCGCACTGCCCTGCCACCTTGATATCATCATATATGGCACCCCTCCCCCCAAGGTCCCTGCCTTGGTTGGTAACTGTAAGTAACCCACCCCCAAAATCCCAGCTGCCATTCCCTAGACCACTCCTCTAGTTTCCTCAGATCACTTTGCATTGTCTCCACCTTGAGTGTCCACCCTGTATGAATTTTGTGTCCCTGCAAAGAGACACCTCCCTCCCCCCTCATTTTATCAGAATGTCACTTGTGAAGACATTGAAGAAGATAGGGCCAGCAGTGATCCCTTTGGTACTCCACTGGTCACTCTTCTGTCTTTTGAGTGACCGCCATTTACCACCACGCCCTGCCTGCTGTCTTTCAACTAGTTTGATACCCAGCTTACCACCTTCTGCCCCACCCCCAGGCTACTAGGTATCTTTATCAACGTCCTGTGTGGTACAGTGTCAGAGGCCTTACTGAAGTCCAGACAAGTTACATCCACTATCTTCCTCTGATTCACCTGCCTAGTTACTCAGTCAAAGAAATCTTTGAGATTCATTTGACATGACCTCCCTTCTGTGAAGTCCCGTGCTGTCTTTGGTCCTGCAGCCCATATGTCTCTAGGTACTCCATCAAGCTCTCCTTCAGCAGGGACTCCATTAACTTCCCTACTACTGATGTGAGAGTGACTGTCCTGTAATTGCTGGCCTTCAGCCTGATGCCGCAGTTGTGCAGGGGACCCACACTGGCCCTCCTTTATTCCTCTGGAACCACCCCCATCTCCAGTGAGGTACTAGATAGTGTTGCCAGAGGGGTGGCTAGAATCATGCTCACTTCCTTAAGTACTCAGGTGACTCCCATCCATCCTCATCACCTTGTTTTCCATTCTTCTTTCATAAATGGACTTGTGTCCACTCTCTTCCTCCCTCCACCACCACAGTGCCTGTTAATACATAACTTTCCATCTTCCCTCCACTGTGAAGACCGAGTAGAGTATTCACTTTAAATAATTTTAGCTTTTTCTTGGTCTTCCTCTGTACAGTCCCCCTACCCCGTCTTCTGATCTTCACTGTACCACTACTTACCTTTGCCTTTTCGCTCACGTGCCTGAAGAAAGTCTTCTCCCCATTCTTGACTTCCCAGGCAATCCTTTCCTCAGTTTGAGCCTTTGCTGTTGTTTCCCTGGATATATGTCCCTGTCTGCCTCCATTTGGGTCTCCTTGTACTTCCTAAAAGTTGTATTTTTTTTTCTCCCTTGCTGCCTTAGCCATCTCCTATGAGAACCACAGTGGCCTTCTGTCTCTTGCTTATTACCCTTAAACAGCTTGCTGTCATCTTAGTTATTCCCTCCTTTTATCTATTCCATTTTGCCTCCCCCTGATATCCCCTTGTATCCAAGTTATTTCCTGAGGCAGGCTCCCATTTCCCTGAAGTCTGCTCTTCTGAAGTCCAGAATCCTCGACCAGTGTGTCTTTTCTCCTGCTCAGTCCATATTGCAAACCATACTGTACGATGATTGCTAGCACCCAGGGTGCTACGCACTGCGATTTTTCTGCAATATTGTCCCTGTTCATAAGTACCAGATCAGCACTGCCCCATCTCTAGTGTGACCTGTAACCATCTGCCTGAGAAATGCCCCTTGCAGGAAATCTAGGTTGACCCTGCTTCTAGCTTTATCTGCAGCCTGGGTGTCCCACTCCACATCTGGCAGATGCAAGTCCCACGTAATTACCATTTCCCCTTTGCTTGCCATTTTGACTAAGGCCTCCCCCAGAACCCTATCGAATTTCTCCCCCTGTGTTGGTGACCTGTACACCACCCCCATGCATATAAAGACCCTGGACCCCGTCTCCAAGCAAACCTAAAGAACCTCAAGCCCCCCCTCCTCCCTGCTGTGTCCTTATATTTCCATGATCTTAATACCATCCCTTAGGTAGTAAACAACCCCCCCCTTCCTCCCTGCCCTATCTTTTCTAAACATGTTGTAACCCAGTGTGGCGACCTCCCAGTTGTGTTTGTCGGTGCACCCTGATTCTGTTATGATAATCAGATCCAGGTCCGCCTGCGCAATGGAAGCCTCAAGGTCAGGAATTTTGTTTCCTAGGCTATTTGCATTGGCGCACATGACTCTCCACTCCTTTTCTTCCTTCCTGCCCCAACTTTGCCCTCCCTTCCCAACTTCATCCTTCACCCTTCTTTTTTTCACTAGTACTGTCCTTCCCCTTTTTAGCCTTCCTCTGCCTACTGTATTTTCCTCCTCCCCAGTTCCACCTCTCAAGCCTCCCCTCCTGTCCCATCCACCTACTCCGCACTACTTCTGAGGAATTTATTTCCCCTGGGTTATTTTTCACTGTTGCTTCATCATCTGGGGCAGGGGCATTCACTGCCTCCCTCGTTTCTTCTACCTCCTACCTTGGCTAGTTTAAATGCCTATTGAAGTAGCAAAGGCCCTGATGGACCTACTCAACCAGTCCCTATGCCTTGGACAGTTCCCCAGTGCGTGGAAAACTGCTGAAATTACTCCAATACACAAGAGTGGTGATCGATCCTCCCCCAGCAACTATCAGCCAGTCTCCATCCTCCCCCCACTCTCCAAAGCCCTCGAAAAAGTGGTGTCTAGCCAACTGAGTACTTGGCTAAGTATGACATTATGTGCCCAGAGCAGCACAGCTTCCACACAGGACACAGTACAACCACTGCTCTCCTGGAGTTCTCCCAATACCTGCACTCTGCTCTCGACTCTGGCAACCTGGCCGGTGCAGTGTTCATTGACCTCGCCGAGGCCTTTGACACTGTCTGTCACCCCCTCCTACTCGATTCTCTCCACCAACTCGGTTTCTCTGCTGGTCCCCTTGCCTGGTTTTCCAGCTACCTCTCTGTTAGAGCCCAGCGTGTAAAAATTAACTGCTCCCTCTCCAACATTCGACCCGTTAGCTCCGGGGTCCCACGGGGCTCAATCCTGGGTCCCATTCTCTTCAGTCTCCACCTCAACTCTCTCCCCAGCTCCTGCAATAGCAAGATGCTGCTCTATGCAGACGATGCAGTTCTCTTTGCCTCACGCCCAGATCCCTCCACTCTCCAACCATCCCTTCAGCTCGCCTACAACCAAACAGAAAGGTGGTTTCTTGATCACAGACTAGTCATAAACCTTAAGAAAACCAAATCAATGCTCTTCTCTCACCACCAAAATAAAGCTAGAAGTGCCCCCCTTCTGATTACCCCCAACTCTCAGCTCCCGTTAGAGCAAGTGCCCACATTCAAATACCTAGGCATCACTTTTGATACTTCCCTCACCTTCCACACCCACATTAAAGCTTTTTCCTCTGCCATAAACTCTCGGATTGGCCTACTTTACCGCCATAGGGATTGCCTGCCCCTCGCTGCCCTCCAGCTGGCCATCACCTCCTCCATCCTGTGCCTAGTGGACTATGGCTTGCCCATCTGTGCTGCAGCTGATAACACCACCCTCTCTATAATCCAGCTCTCCATCAATAAGGCCTGTAGGCTCCTGAGCTGAGCTTCCAGCCGCACCCACACCTGCCTGCTCTATTTCTCCACCAACCTGCTTAACTTTGAGGTATGTCTGCAGTATTAGACCTGCTTTTTTTGCTAAGAAATCCCTGCTTGGACTCTTCCCACCCCAAGGAGTCTCTGACTCCCTACCACGGTCATCCTCATCCGTTTCCACCCGCAGCTCTGTTAAAGTCACCTTCATAGTGCCCAGAACCAAGACCTCACTCGTCCAGAGGTCCTTCTTTTATCGAGCCCCCGCCTGGTTCAACTCCCTCCCTACCTGCATCACCAACACTGCCAAACTTGGTCCCTTCAAAACCACTCTCCGGAACCATCTATTTAATGTCCGCTGCTGTAGGTGCAACTAACCCTGCCCCCCAATCCTAGTGAAGGACCTTTCCCTGCCTGGCCCCCCCAATCTTGACAAGGTCCCCTGGACTGCCGATCCATCTTCCCCCTACCCCTTTTTACCTACCCCCTTATGTTTATACAAGGATGTAGTCCACTGCAACTCCAGAGAAACTGTACATCTTTAACTGTAAATCTGTATTTTACACCAACATGTAACTAAGTGTATTCTGTGTTCAATGTCTGCACCTGTAATGTTGTCCAGTGTTGTATCTGCACAATGTTCTATTGTCTTGCCCTCCCCGTGACGAGGTGCCTTTGTAAATTAGTCCCTGACTCAAAGGTTGTAAATCCCACTTGTTCAAATAAATAAATTTAAACCGTCCACCCAAGACTGCCATTCCCCTCTTGGATGGATGGAGACTATCTTGTTTTGTACAGAACTTTATCCCTCTAGGTAGGACCCCAGCCCTGATGTAGCCAAACCGTCCTCCCTTCACTGTGCCTTCAACCATTTGTTGAAGCCCATGGTGTGGTGTGCCTTCTCTTTCCCCAAGCCTTGCACAGGTAGCATCTCTGTGAAGGCCACCTTGCATGCTGCCTGCTTCAAGGCCCCTCTCCAGATCTCTAAACCTGCCCCCTGACAATTGAGTCCCCCACCAGAAGTTGATTCCTGTCCTGCTGGGTCCACTTCCGCTCAACTTGGTGTCTCCGCTCTGAAGGACCCCATTATCCTCCCTTGTCACTACCATTGGTGCTCCATCTGGGCTGTCCCATCCTGCTAGGGTGGTGAGAGAGTTCTGTAGTGGTATTGGCTGAGGAGTGCGTTCCCTTACCATACCCTCCTGGAGCCCACCACAGTTCAACCAACCCTCCTTCTAGGCACACTTGGAGGTATCTGTGGTGGATTTGGTGGTCGTTGGGTGTGGGAAGAGGTCCCCCGAATCCTAGCCAACTCAGCCCGGAGTCTAGAGACTTCCTTCCTCAGCCCAGAGAGGTGCACGCAGATGGGGCAGAATCATAGTCTCCAGAAGGTCTCCCTGAAGACTTCTGAAGTCAGTGCACTGCACCCCTCCCATCATTCCCAAATCTGCTTCCCCATTACCTGAAAAGCAATTTATACCCTTACCCCAGATAGTGTTTTTTGATTTCCCTTTTGTTTGTCCAGATTACTCCTGAGGTGCAGTCTTTCAGATGAGACATTAAACCGAGGTCCTGTCTGTGTGTTCTAGTGATTGTTCAGGTGGACGTTAAGAGATCCCTCGGTGCTCCTCAAAAAGAGTAGGAGAATATTTTACTTAAAGAAAGCATAAAACACATATGCAAAATACATTTTCCAAGAAATATAGATTCACTAAAAACAAGAAATTTAAATAATGCGTGAAAGAGAGAGAAGTATCAGCAACTGAAAAAATTATTAATAATACTTTGATTGTAGGAGTCCTAGTTCCTAGGTAATAAGAATAGTCGTATTTTCTGATTTCTGTCAGTATGGGCCTTTTTTTTTTTTGCTGTCTATTTTTGGCCCCATTTCTCCTTGCCAGATGCCAGTTCCACCTTCCACCTACCCAAGCCCTTCTGCCCACCTTAGGAATTCTCTGATGTTCCAGTCCACCATCTGCCTCCTCTCTGGACACCCTAACTGTAACCTATGGCTTATCGCCTGCGGGTGGGAGCTTCCAGTTCCCCAAGCCGGGAGGCAGATACTTCACTTGATGGTTGAGGGCTGGGAGGAGGAGCCAGTGAGGCATTGGAGGAGTCGGGAGAACCCTACTGTGGCATGGGAGTGGGGCAACTTCATCTGCCTTGTGCTGCTGTGGTATTTTACTCCCGCTAAGCCCTTCTTCATCCCTCTTTAGAGCATGATCCCGAGAACTGACCCAACAGAGCACACCTGTCAGGACCACTGGAAGGGCGGGTGTGCCCTTCCTACCTTCAGAACTCCCATGCCAGCCCCACTCTTGGCATGTGACATCTCCATGTCACTCATCATCAGCAAAGCAGGTACTTGCAGATGTAGGGCCACTCCAGAGGGATTACTTGTTGCTTCCCACACAACATGCCCTCTCCCTGGGCCACCAGAGGGTAGCCATGCAGTGGAAGGAGGCGTCCAGATAGACACCAGAACCCCATCTCACCAATCAACACCAAATGTCCTGAACTCAGGACCTGAACCCGGGTTATCTAGTAGTAAAAATCTTTATTTTTATACAGGAAACAATGTTGGTACATTACACACCATTAGGACCAAAGTTCTGTTTTCAAGGTGGTCCTCTTTTAAAGATCAATTATAAATAGTTATTAAAAAGTCTTACATAAGAAAGAATCGGCAGATGGGGACCGCATGATCCATCTAGTCTGCCCAAAGTGCCTACCCCCTTCCCTAGTTGTTTTTCTTCCTAAGTTGCCCACAATGCCTGTCCCAAGCGAGTTTGAACTCTTACTGTCTTTGACTCTACCATTTCCATTGGCAGGTTGTTCCATGGGTCTATCGCTCTCTCAGTAAAAAAAATACTTCCTGAAGTTGTTTTTGAACCTACCTCCCACCAGACGCAGTTTGTGCCCTCTTAGACATGTAGCCTTGTTTTGCTAACATACTAATATACTAAAATGCCAGCAGAAAGGCCTAACGGTCTTTCTTGTCTGCTCGTTTGGTCAGCCTCCACCCTGGGAGCTGACCTTGCTGCCCCCTCGCCCTCTCTGGCTTCTCCCTCCCCAGTCCCAGATATTCTCGCTGCACAGGACTTTGCTTCCAGAACCCTTCCCCTGTCTCCACCCCCTCTTGAACCCCTTCACCATCTCTGCCTCCACCAGCCCCCTGGGCAGCACATTCCATGGCTCCACCATCCTCTCAGTGAAGTAGCACCTCCTCCTTTCTACCCTGAATCTCCCCCCTTCAGCTTCCACCCATGCCCTCTAGTTGCCCCCCTCCTTCCTTCAGAGCACCCTGACTGCTCCTCCCGTTTACCCCCTTCATGTACCTGAAGACCTCTGTCATGTCCCCCCAGTCCCTTCTCTCTTCCAATGTGTACATATTTAGCTCTTCTAGCTTCTCCCCATAGGTCCTGTCCCCCAAGCCCCAGATCATTTTGGGTGCCCTCCTCTGGGCCCTCTCCAGGAGTTCGATGTCCCTTTTTAAGTGTGGCCTCCAAAACTGCACACAGAGTTGTTCATCTTGACATCCACCACCACCCCCAGGTCCTTCTCAACCATTGAGACTTGTAGCATTCCCCCCCTCAGGGTGTACACTTGGCCCAGGTTTCTGGCTCCCAGGCGCAGTACCTTGCATTTCCCTGCATTGAACTTCAACTTCCACTTTCTAGACCACCTTTCCAGAGCCTCTAGGTCCCGTTGTAGCACCACCCTCCCCTCCTCCCCATCCACTACCAGTTTTGAGTCATCCGCAAAGAGACTCATCTCACTCCTGATACCCTTCCTTATGTCAGAGACATAGGCATTGAACAGGAGGGGCCCAAGGACCGATCCCTGAGGGACCCCCACTAATGACCCTCCTTGGGGATGAGACTATCCCGCCAACCACGACCCTCTGGGTCCGGTCCTGGAGCCAGTTTCCTATCCATCTGATCATCTGGTTCCCCACCCTCATTTCTCCCAGCTTATGCAACAGGCCCCCATGAGGAACAGAGTCAAACACCTTGCTGAAGTCAAGAAAGAGGACATCCACTGGTCTACCCAGGTCCAAGGCACTTCCTGGAAAAGGTTTCCTGTCTGAGTTTTGTTAATTCCCTTAACATATTTAAATGTTCCTGTCGTATCCCCCCCTATTTCTTCTTTGCTCCAGAGAGTATAAATTCAGCTCATTGCGCCCTTCCTCATCCCTCCTCAGAGCATGATCCCGAGAACTGACTCAGCAGAGCACCTGTCAGGACTTTCTTAAACATAAAATATACAAGACAGGTAAACCAACAGTTTGATGGCAAGCGGTAGCCCTACTGCCGAGCTAGCCAGCTGGCCAATGTGGCATTCTTAACTTTCTGCTGATTAGATTTAAAGAACATTGGATGTGCAAATAAATATGCCACCTTGAAATGCAGTCTTTGTGACATTGGTCTAGGTATTATACCTAGTGTTTCAAAGAAAGATGTTTGCGGGACTTACTTGTTCCATTCAGTATAGTCACTTTTTATAGGGGCAACCAATCTACATATTTCATAATAGACAGCTTTCTAAGGTGCATCAACTTATACTTCTTCCTGTATACAGTACTTCCTTCAGATATTGTTCAATCCAGTCTGTCAGGACTGCTATCTTTATCTCCTCTTGCTGGAAGACTAATTTGCCTCGGGCTGTCCAGAGATAGAATTTTATGCCTGTCAGAGTAATCTACAGAGTGCTGTTATAGAACTGGGAGAACTTTGTTGGTGAGTAGCTTGCAGTGAAGCCTTCATACTACTGTATATTGCAGCCAGCTCTGGGCATTTCCATTTTGAGGATTCTGACTGCAAAAATGTTTTTGCAAGAGGGCAGTCTAGACACAGGTGCTGTTGGGTTTCAAAAACAGCTATGCATTCTCGCCTAGGGCAGAATCTTTCTGTCATCTGTTTAGGCCTACGGTTGTCTCTTACCCCTAATCTCTCATGATTACTCTACCACGTGGTGTCCCAAACTTTTTTTGGTACTCTCTTATCTAAAACTAGTTGCATGACTTTTGGAAAGTTGTTTTGAAACAATCGTGGAATCCCTTTTCTGCAGGGAATTGGGTCAAAATATGGGCATATAGCTTTTTCCTCGTGTCTGTTTCACACGGGACTCCCCACAATTTTATTTTAGAGAAAGCAAATTTTAAACATTCTGGATACGCTTGATAAGGAGATAAGAAACGTCTTTATTATATTTACCTGTCTTAATTTGAAAAGAGCAAGGGAATTTTTTTTATTGAGAAATAAATCAGTCCAAACTATAATACGGATATTTATAAGGACATAATTATCAGCTGCACATCAAATAGTAAATTAAGCGGTGAAAAGATCATTGCCAATACGTAACAAAAAATATCACAGTATATCTACTTTTTTAGTGTTGATAACCTTGTTAAGCATAACTGGGGGAGGATGTTTCCATATATCCAAAAACATTGTCCAAGGTAAGAACCATTTTTCTTTGTTATAAATAGTCAATATTTCCTTCTCAATTTTGCCAGGAAGAATGGGAATTGTAATATAATTTTGTTGGAAGACCCATTGACACCTGTTTTGCCAAATATGCTATTTCAAGGTTGTTATTAATCTCAGAGTCCCTGGGAATAATTTACCCCACTGTTCCCTTAAGTCCCTATATATTAAAACATCATAAGTCGTTCATTTAAAGGGATCACGATACCCTTATGTGCCACCGCCTCCCAAAAGTGACTAATACATGCGCAACCGAACAATAAGTGTTCCATAGTTTCAATAACGATAGTGCAGTCCAGCCTCGGACAATAACGTTCAGAAAGTGCTATAAAAGCCGGCCCAGTGGTGCTGAGGGTTGAGGTGCTGCATGCTACATCTCGCACCACGCCAGCAACCAGGGGTCGGGAGCGACCTCGGTTTGTCGGGGTCAGCAGGGGAAGGAGAGGATTGAGCGTCCTATGGACTGCTCTTCTCTCCCGTGAAGGGGAGGGTTGTTGTCCCGCACCATGGCTGCCCAGTGGAGTCAGGGAGGCACAGGAGCATGGATACATGATGTGCACATGCCTCCACACGCATATGCTTATGCCATGAGGGGGAGTGTGGCAGGGCGAGAAAACGGCATGGACCTGGCAGGCTCTGTTATAGCCACCACGGGGGGATCTGTTGGGGAACTGCCGAGAACAAGCATGATCAGGGAGACCAGGGCCTGGAAAGACAAGCCCTCTGAGAGGGAGGCGGAACCACCTGCCGGGTTCAACGAGGGTGGAAAAAGTATAAATAAAAAAACAAAGAAAGTACTATATGATGGTTGTGTCTAACTTTTAGTTTTTGTGTCACCACATCCACAAGGAGTCCTGCATCATTTGTGATATTTGGGATGCCACCAGTTGGCCAAATATCTAGCTTTCTTGACTCTTGGGGGGGACAAGTAAAGGTGGGGGTTTGACAGAAAAATTTGTCCAAAATCATATTTTAGAGTTGTTATCTTGTGAGGCTTCATACATAACTTCCAGAGTTTTTTTTTTAAGAAATCACGTAAGTATAAGGGGCCTCCACGGGGATATTTCTGAATACCCCTAGAGCCCTTGTCTGCCATTTCCCTAAAGAAATAGGCACACCTAATGTTAAAAGACGGAATCCATTGTTTATTTTCTCCTTGCAAGGTTGGGTAGATCTCATTGTACAAAAAAATGCTAAAGAAAAATAAAACCGGGTTTAGCATTGCCAAGCCACCTTTTTTATGTCCAAATATGTTATATTTCATGAGGTTTAACCTACTACCCTATAACAGTCTAAAAGAACTATTATATAGTTTTGCCTTCACACTTTGAGTTAATGGGAAGACATAACTAATAAAAAGGAAAATAAGTACAATAAAGTTTTCAACATGAAGATCTGTGTTTTTTTACATGGCACAGGCTAAGATTTCCGTCTGTCTTTTGGTCGGCAGTTGCGGATTTCTCCTGCCAATTATGTTCTACCAGATTTAGGACCCCAAAAGTAACCCACAGTACCTTTACTGGCTCCTGTTTAATCTGAATTCCTCTTGCCTCAGTGGCTTGTTGTGCACCTGAGTTACCTACCTGCAAGCCAACACATTTAGTTATTTTAAACTTTGACCCAGATATCGGGGAGAAGTCAAGTAGAAGTTCCAGGGCTAAAACACCTGACTGTGCATCTTGAGCTAAAATGTGCAAATCATCTACATATGCAGAAGTATATAGAAATACCACCCCAGTAGGACCTGTAATACTTCTAATCCTAGCTTCCTGGCCCAGGCGCCTTAACATCTGATCTAGACAAAAAAATGTACAGTATGGGACTTAAAGGGCATCCCAGTCACACTTCTTTCTTAATTTCCATACTTGGCCCCACAGTACCGTTAAAAGTCAAGACATAGTGGGGACTCACTCAATGTCAAGCTGCTCGGCTTAACCCTTGATGCAGTCCTTAACCCCCTAACAAAAATATTAAACATGTCCCTATGCCTTGGACAGTTCCCTACCCTATGGGAAAAAGTGGTCATCACTCCTGTTCACAAAAATGGTGACTGCACCTCCCCTAGTAACTATAGGCCCATCTCTATACTTCCTCCCCTCTCAAAAGCCCTGGAAAAAATAGTTACAGATCAACTTACTGACTATTTGGACACACACCACCTACTGTGCAAGCAACAGCATGGTTTCAGAAAAGGACACAATACCACCACTACCTTGCTCGAGTTTACCTCCTTCCTCCATGAAGCACTTGACCAGGGAGCCCTGGCCGGATCTGTCTACATTGATCTGTCCAAGGCCTTTGATACCGTCAGCCACAGCATGCTAATAAACACCATCCTCTCTGTCGGTGTCTCCCCAGAAGCTGCAGTCTGGTTCTCCAGCTATCTCAACGGCCGTACCCAGCAAGTTAAAATAAATAGCACCTTCTCTGCCAGCCTCCCAGTCCAATCGGGTGTCCCTCAAGGGTCCATCCTTGGCCCTCTTCTTTTCTCCCTATACTTAAATTCCCTCCCTCTAGCCTCCACGGAGCGCCTGTTCCCTTACACAGATGATGCTGTGATCTTCAACTGGCACCCAGACTCTACCCAGCTTCAAAACTCCTTGCAGGGCTCCTTCACAGCGATAGAATCATGGTTCACCTCCCACAAACTTGTCCTCAACTACAAAAAAACAAAGGTCATGCTATTTGCCCACCCTCAACATAAAAACAGCATGACCAAATTATCCATACTTAACTCACAGGGTGCCATGTTGGACGCAGTTTCCAATTTTAAATACCTAGGGGTCACTCTAGACTCGGCCCTTACTTTCCGTGAGCATACAGCATTGACTTGCTCTGCCATAAACACTAGAATCGACCTCCTGTACAAATATAGGCCCTATCTCCCTCCTGATGCCCTCCGCTTAGCCATCTCTGGCTCCATCCTTCCCCTAGTAGATTATGGCATAATCATATATAGCGCTGCCTCCGACACTGCCCTGTCCAGCATAAAACGCACTCTCAACAAAGCCTGCCGGCTGGCCACAGGTTGTGATCGCCTCACACATACCTGTGACCTCTACCAACAGTCATCTTGGCTAAATTTCCAGGGGCGACTTCTCTATCAGACCTGCCTATTGGCCATAAAAATACAACTAGGGTTAGCGCCCCCCTCCCCGGCTGTCTATTGCTCCTCCAACTACGGGCTGCACAACAGGACACAGAAGGTAATTGTAAATGGAGTCCACTCTGAAGAAAGAGGGGTTACTAGTGGGGTACCACAGGGTTCAGTATTGGGTGCAGTCCTTTTTAATGTCTTCATCAGTGACATTGCAGAGGGACTGGAAGGAAAAGCATGCCTTTTTGCAGATGACACAAAGATCTGCAACAGGGTTAATACACAAGGAGGCGTGGAAAGGATGAAAAGGAACTTGGCAAGGTTGGAGGAATGGTCAGAAATATGGCAGCTAGGATTCAATGCAAAGAAGTGCAAAATAATGCACCTGGGAAACAATAACCCAGAGGAAGAATACACAATGGGTGGGAGGTAGTAACAACAACAAAAAAGGAAGGGGACCTGGGGGTAATCATATCAGATGACCTTAAGGTTAGCAAGCAATGTGAGAAGGCAGTAGGGAGCGCTGGGGGTATACTGGGATGTATAGGGAGAGGCATCAGCAGCAGAAAACAGGAAGTTGTTATCCCTCTGTACAGACAGTTGGTGAGACCCCATCTGGAGTACTGTGTCCAGTTCTGGAGACCCCATCTCCGCAAGGACATAGACAGGATAGAGGTAGTCCAGAGGAGGGCAACTAAAATGGTGCAGGGTCTGCAAGAGAAGCCATATGAGGAGAGACTAAAGGAGCTTAATATGTATACCCTTGAGGAAAGAAGGGAGAGAGGGGACATGATAGAAACTTTTAAGTACCTCAGTGGAATCAACAAAGTCCAAGAGGGTAGCATCTTTCAGAAAAAGAGACTTGCAAGAACAAGGGGACACAATTTAAAGATAGAAGGAGGGCGGTTCAGGGGCAATATGAGGAAGTATTATTTCACAGAGAGGGTAGTGGATGCATGGAACAGCCTTCCTGAGGAGGTTGTGGGGTCTAAAACTGGGGAGAATTCAAGAATGCATGGGACAGACATAAGGCAATTCTTGTGGGGGGTAGGAAGAAATAGGCTGTTGGTCAACTAGGATCTGCGGCCTATCCTGTAGGTAGGGAAATGGGCAGACTAGATGGGCCTAGTGGTCCTTTTCTGCCGTCAAAGTCTATGTTTCTATGTTTCCAAATGTGCGTACCAACAAGGGCCACAAGATGCTCTAGTACTACTACGTTCCGCATCCCTTGTACAAGGACCACTGCCAGCCAAAGATCCTTTTCCTACAGGGCACCACACAGGATGAACTCCCTTCCTGATGCTGCCCTCGAAATCCCAAGGCTAGGGCCATTTAAGTCAGTGCTGCGTACCCATATCTTGTTAAATAGCTACTGTGACTGCTAATTAAACTACTGTATAGGGCTTAGGCTTCATTTTTGCAAACAAACTCTGTAAATAATAGTGGCGTAGATCTTTTGCACCTTTAGTGATGCCCTGTATATGTTTAGCCCATTGTTGTCTCTGTACTGTATCTTACTCTGTATATGTCCTCACTAAATGTAATGACGTGGAGCCTCGGAGCCTTTGTAAACGAGTCCCTGACTCAAAGGGTTGTAATTCCTAGACTGTATACAAATAAAATAAAAAAAATAAACAAACAGTGGGTGCAGTAGAGGCATTACTGTTTGTCATTGATCTCGGAGTTCAAAATATATATATATTTTTTTTTTTTTAGTTTTTGAGTGTCTAACCTGTTTTTGAAAAGATAGTGTCAAATAATTTTTCATATTCAGCCACCATAAATTCAGGTTGTCACAGCAAAAACAGATTTCTAGGGACATGGATATGTTGTTCTTCCACACTGTCTGGCAGGTTCCTTGCCGCGCTTTAAATCTTGCCGGAAGGTCTTCAAGCTGACTCCTCCCACCCACCCGGGTGGTAAAACTCTCAGCTCCACCCCATGATGCCAGATCTTCCTTACCGCTTGGAAGCTCAGGTTCCCTCCTTAGCGCTCTGTGTTTTAGACTGGATCCTAACTCTTCGGTTTGTCCGAAACTAGTTTTGAAGTTTTCTAAACTTCAGTCTTCTTTATCCCTTGCGGCTGCGATGGATAAATCGGTTCCCGGCTTTTGGAGGTGCCGAAGTGGGCAGAAGATGTCCAGGACATATCCGCACTCCGCGTGCATCTACTGCCTCAGCCTAGACCACGACCCGCAGGCCTGCTTGGCAGAAGACACCAGGAGAAAGGACTGCTGTGTGACTGAACTTCTCTGCTGGGACTAAAGTAGAAGAACTTTTGTATTTGGACCTTTAATTTAGGGTAAAAAAAACTAACATACAAAACAAAAAAAAGAAAGCGTGTGTTTGGGTTAACTGAACTGAATGGGTAACTGAAAAGTCATCTAGGTGTAAATCTCAGGTGACTGAATGGACTTAACTGTTGTGAGGTTTAAATTACTTGTAGAAAGATCTGGTAAGTAGGGGGAGTGGCTTAGCTAGAAGGAAGCTACATTTAAAGACTGCCTTAGAAAGATTCTGCTAATAGCTTGGCAGAAGACACCAGGAGAAGGACTGCTGTGTGACTGAACTTCTCTACTGGGACTGTATTGCCCTCCTCCCGCCCCAAGCTAGTTCTATTTTTATAGGCACAGGATTTGACTGACAACAGGAACTTCCTGTTTAGGGGCAGGAAGTGAGTGATCACAGAACCACCAAGGACCCACCATCCCAGAAGGGCAAGTAGCTCTCCGGCCCCTCTAGCTGCTGGAGGTCTGCCTCTGAACAAGTAAGTGGTCTACTAGAAATATAGGATATTCTTGTCTCAGAACAGGACAATCAGGGAGCTTAAAGGGCACACAGGCAGAAAGTAAGGAGAGAGAAAAAAAAAAACAGAGGAAAGAGTAAGGATTGCAAACAGTTAAGGGCCAAAATAAGACATGATTGAGTGGTGCAGTGCAGTGGCTGTGGAGCAGCAGTCTTCCGGGAGATGTTCTGGAGGATGTGGTGTTGTCCCATCTGCAGGCACCTCTCTGGGCTGAGGAGGAGGTTGCTCATCTCCCGGCTGAGTTGGCAGGATTTGTGGGACCTCCTCTTCCATCCAGGGACCACCAGTGCCACTGCCGTTGCCTCAGAGGTTGCCAAGAAAGAGGGCGGTTGGACCATAGTGGGCTCAGGGAGGGTGAGGGTGGTGGAACAGAGGCACATCCCTCCAGTTGTACCTCCACAATTCCTGTGCCATTCTGGCAAAGTGTGGTTTCCTCTATGGAGGCACCTACAGTGGAGACCAAGGAGGATGCTGGGACCTCCACAAAGGAGACCCACAGGAGGGTGGCAGGGGACCCTGCAGGGGAAGGAAACAACTCCTGGTGGGGGACTCCATTGTTAGGAAGGTAGAACTGGGCAAGGAAGGGGAGAGGGAGGTAAGGTGCCTGCCTGGCGCCATGGCTTGGAGGGACAGGGAGCGAATCCTCAGGATTGCGGAGCAGCTGCACAGGGGAGGGAGCTGGATGTCATTGTCCACTTAGGGACAAATGACCTGGCTAAGAAAGGGATTAGAGAAGTGCAGGAAGAGTTTGTGGAATTGGGGAGGGGCCTTAGTCAAGCAGTGACGACGTGTAACCTTCTCGAGGTGCTACCCATCTATGGCATAGAGAGGCTAGGGTGTTCGTACTAAGGATTCAATCAGTGGTTGAAAAACTGGTGTGGAGCTCAGGGTTTGGCTTCACTGGGGACTGGGGTCCACCTGGAGTGATGCAAGCCTATACTGCATGATGGGCTGCATCTGTCTGGGAGGAACCAGGATCCTAGGTGATAGGTTTAAATGCTTCATTGGCAAGCTTTTAAACTAGCCAAGGGGGGAGGCACTGGAAAGGAGCAGGAAAATCCTAGCCCCCAAACAATCACGGTAGTAAGTGTGGCAAACACCAACATGGAGGTGTCGATAGGGAGAAGGGCAGGGGTAAATGGAGAAAGTGACAAAGGCAAGAAGGACAGGGATGGGGCAAAAGGGGGTAAGGCCATCAGGAAATGGAGGGTAATGAGTACCAATGCCCGTAGTCTGGGCAACAAGGTCCCTGAGCTGGTGGCCTTAATGGAAGAGGAATGCCTGGATATCGTAGCAGTCACAGAAACATGGTACACAGAGAACCATGACTGGGATGTTAACATACCAGGGTACATAACCTATAGGAGAGACAGGCAGGGGAGAAGAGGGGGAGGAGTAGCTCTCTATGTAAAGGAAGGGATAAAAGCAACTGAACAAAAGAGTAAACAGGGAGGAGAGGAGGCACTGTGGGTCACCTTGGAGACTGGAAAGGGCACCACAATCCGCACAGGGGTTGTGTACAGACCCCCTTGTCCGGGGAAGGAATGGACAAGGATATGATGGAAGGCATTCTTAGAATGGCAGAGAAAGGGGAGATACTGTTGATGGGAGACCTGAATATGCCAGATGTTAACTGGAGCACATTTGCTGCAGCCACATCCAAGAGCAGGGCCATTCTTGACGCCCTACAGGCGGCAGGCATTAGCTAGTTGGAACCCACTTGTGAGGAGCAATCTTAGACCTCGTACTCTCAAGCGGGGCAGTGAGAGGATCTCAGATCTAGAAGTGGGTTGCCATCTGGGGACAAGTGACCATCAAACAGTGTGGTTCACGTTAAACTCAGCTACAGAGTCAAGCCATACAAAAGTGAGGGTACTGGACTTTAGGAGGGCTGACTTTGGCAAGATGGGAGAGTACCTCAGAAAAGCACTAGCAAACAGGCTAGAAGGAGGTGTGGAGCAACAATGGGGAATTATCAAAACTGCCATCACAGAGGCAACAAGCCTTTGTGTGAAGCAAATAAACAAATCAAAACGAAAGAAAAAGCCACTGTGGTTGTGTGGTTCTGTGGTGGCTGTGAAAGTCAGGAAGAAAAAGATAGCCTTCCAGAAGTATAAGGAAACACAGAAGGAGCAGGACAGAGAGCTGTACCAGTTAAGGCAGAAAGAAGCAGGGAGGGAAGTCAGAATAGCAAAGGCCCAAACTGAGGAAAGATAGCCAACTCAGTTAAGAAGAGGATAAAACCTTTATAGGTACATCAGCGGCGTAGAAAGACAAAGGGAGGGATAGTGAGGCTGAATAGAATGAGCGGTGGGTGGGCAGAGGGACAGTGAAAAGCAGGAATACTGAGCAGATATTTCTGCTCAGTATTCATAAAGAGGAGGAAGTGTCTAATCCAATTAACAGAAGCACTCTTGATAAGGAGTCGATCCATTCCTTTCACAGAAGAAAGGGTTCTGCAAGAACTCCTAAAACTGAAGGTGGACAAAGCAATGGGTCTGATGGGTCACCCAGAATTCTAAAAGAATTAAGGAAGGAACTAGTGAAACCACTGGCTACTCTTTTTAATAAATCATGGGAGGATGGTGTGGTACCCGAGGACTGGAGGAAGGCGGATGTGATTCCCCTTCACAAAAGTGGGACCAAGACAGAGGCAGGAATCCACAGACCTGTCAGTCTGACCTCTGTGGTAGGGAAAGTGATGGAGTCACTTCTGAAGGAAAGAATAGTTGAGTACCTAGAGGTCAGTGGAGCACAGGATCCAAGGCAGCATGGGTTCACAGCGGGAAAGTCATGTCAGACGAATCTAATAGATTTCTTTGACTGGGTGACCAAAGTAGTAGACCAGGGAGGGGCTGTGGACATGGCCTATCTAGACTTTAGCAGGCATTTGACACAGTCCCACACAGAAATTATTAGTCAAGTTAACCAGCCTGGGAGTGGGTCCCAGGGTGGTAGCCTGGGTAAAACATTGGTTGGACAACAGGACACAGAAGGTAATTGTAAATGGAGTCCACTCTGAAGAAAGGGCAGTTACTAGTGGGGTACCGTGAGGGTTCAGTATTGGTCCAGTCCTTTTTAATGTCTTCATCAGTGGCATTGCAGAGGGACTAGAAGGAAAAGTATGCCTTTTGCAGATGACACAAAGATCTGCAACAGGGGTTGATACACAGGAGGCGTGGAAAGGATGAAAGGGACTTGGCAAGGTTGGAGGAATGGTCAGGCCATGGCAGCTAGGATTCCAATGCAAAAAGTGCAAAATAATGCACCTGGGAAACAAGAACCCAGGGGAAGAGAATACACAATGGGTGGGGGTAGTAACAACAACAAAACAGGAAAGGGACCTGGGGTAATCATATCAGATGACCTTAAGGTTAGCAAAGCAATGTGAGAGGGGCAGTAGGGAGGCCGGGTATACTGGGATGTATAGGGAGAGGCATCAGCAGCAGAAAACAGGAAGTTGTTATCCCTCTGTACAGACAGTTGGTGAGACCCATCTGGAATACTGTGTCCAGTTCTGGAGACCCCATCTCTGCAGGACATAGACAGGATAGAGGCAGTCAGAGGAGGGCAACTAAAATGGTGCAGGGTCTGCATAGGAAGCCGATGAGGAGAGACTAAAGAAGCTTAATATGTATACCCTTGAGGAAAGAAGGGGAGGAGGACATGATAGAAACTTTCAAGTACCTCAAGGGAATCAACAAAGTCCAAGAGGTAGCATCTTTCAGAAAAGAGACTTGCAAGAACAAGGGACACAATTTAAAGATAGAAGGAGGCGGTTCAGGGGCAATATGAAGAAGTATTATTTCACAGAGGGTAGTGGATGCATGGAACAGCCTTCCTGAGGAAGGTGTAAGGGTCTAAAACTGTGGGAGAATTCAAGAATGCATGGGACAGACATAAGGCAATTCTTGTGGGGGGCAGGAAGATATAGGCTGTTGGTTAACTAGGATCTGCGGCCTATCCTGTAGGTATGGAAATGGGCAGACTAGATGGGCCTAGCGGTCCTTATCTGCCGTCAAAGTCTATGTTTCTATGTTTGTGTCGCTCCTTTTCAGCCAACGTCCTGGAGGATCGCGCTGCCCGATTGAAGCTCGGGCGCCCCGAGGAGCGTTACCCGCCGGTAAAATCCAGAGAGGCTCATTGGGCAGTGTCCGAGGTGGCTGGCTCGGCTGAGCAGCTCGAGCACATGATCGCCCTCGAGGAGGAGGTGGCCCAGGCTGCATCTTCCTCCTCCTCGGTCATAGCGTTTATCCCGCTCTCTCCGAGTGCCTCTTATTCGGCTTCATTCAAGGAGCTTTGCCAGTCCCTTTCCACGAAGGGAGAGGGGCCATCGGGACATTCCTCTCAGCCCAAGAAGAGGGAGTCAAAGGGTAAGTCCCACCGTCGGTGTTCGTGGGAGCGGGAGAGGTCTCCTTCCCCGGACAGCCGACCATCGACTTCGGTTGAGGTTGCGGCTCAGGCCGCTGGCTTCACGATGTCCCCGTCGGGCCAGCCTGCCGAGACACCTGTTGACGCAGTTGAGATATTTCTCGACCCGTCAGACGGGTTGTCGACTGGTGAAGCTGACAACACCTCTTCGCCGGTTCCCCCGGTGGAGACTGAGGATCTGCCCACGCCATTGGGGCGGCAGTCCCCGGTTAAAGTGTCCGAGCCGAGGGAAGAGCGGGTGTCCCCCGCCCCTTCCCAGGCCCGCCGTCGGTTACACCGAGGGTCTCGGACTTCATCTCGGTCAAGCCGTTCCCGCCGACATCGGCGGTCTCGGTCTCGGCACCGAAGTAAGCGGCAACACCGTTCCTCCTCGTCCTCCTCCTCAGAAGAGGAGAGGCTTCGGCGCAAATTGCGTCGGCGTTACGAGGAGCTTATGTGGCAGCAGTTACTTTTGTCCAGGAGTAAATCGACTCCTAGTCATCCCACGTCCATCAAGTGGCTGTCGCCCGAATGGCCGCCAGCCGCTCACCACAGTCGAGATGCCGATTTCTGGGCCATTTGTTTGGCCGAAACTAGCTGCCCCACCGATTGTGGTGGAACCTCCGCCTCCACAACCGAAGTCTGGGGCACCGACCAAAGATTCTCGGTCGGGTCATGGCCTGCCCCACAGGTTGTCGGTCACCCTCACTCCCGACCGTCCTCGGCAGGTGGAGGGTGGCTCAGACCGAGGCAGCTCTTTGCAGACTTTTCGGAGTCCGATGACTACTCCTCCCTGTTCTCCAGGCAGGTCGACCTGGAGTCCTCCAGGGGCCAGTCATTGGACGATAGCCCATCGTCCTTCATGGGTCTGCTTTGGCTCATCTCGGAGTCTACCGAGATGCAGCTCGAGCCCATGTCCAAACGGGCCAAGTATCCCCTGACGGAGATACTGGACGCGAGGATTCACCCACGGAGGCCTTCCCTGTGGCTGAGGCCATTGTCGGCCCAGCCTTGGAGCTTTGGCAGTGGCCTGCTTCCTATCCTGAGCCCTCGGCCAGGATGGCCAGGAAGTATGCAGTCCCTACCGGCTCTTTGCCCGGTTTCTCGGAGCACCCCTCTGCCGGGGGCTAGTCACCGATAGCATCTTCGCCGTTCGAATACTCGGGATGTGGATAAGCCTCGACAAGAGTAAAGCTGGACTATGCCGAGCGCAAGGTGTCGTGCGTCCTCCTCGGCCTCCGACAGGCCAGCTCGGCCATGCTGATGGCACACTTCTCCCACGCCCTCATGGGCTCCCTGGATGAGTCACCCCTCATCTCCCGGCCGACCTGCAGACCACGGTCCTTCAGTTGCGGGACCAGGGTAGAGGCGGTGGCGAGCAACAGCTTCAGACTGCTCTGGACATAGGTGATTCCTGTGCCAGTCCAGTAGCGGCTCGCGGTGGCCATGCACCGCGGGGCGTGGCTGAGGATATCCACCTTCTGGCGGATACCCAGCACAAGTTGGCGGGACGTCCCTTCTTGGGGACTGACCTCTTCGGCCCTGGAGTGGAGGGACACCTCCAGTGGATCGAAAAGTCCAACGCCACTCTGGACTCTGTCACCTCCGCCCAGAGGGACAAAGGCCGCCTTCAGCAACAGCATAAGCCCTTTCGTCCTTCGGCCCCTACAGCATGACCGGCCCAACAGCACCAGGGCGAGCAGGCTCGCGCTTGGCATCCCAAACCCAAGCCAGCGGCTTCCTCCAATAGGAAGCAAGGAGGTAAAGGCACAGGAGGTCCCTCGGCCAGTCCCTCCTCCAAGCCTGCCCAGTGACGGGTTGAGGGGTGTCACCCCCAACCTCGTCACCCTTCCCTGGGTCCCCCCTCCCCGTGGGGGGGCGGCTCCGCCACTTCCTTTCCGCCTGGTCCGCTATCACCACGGACCGTTGGGTGTTGGAGGTGTTAGGAAAGGGCCTGCCTCTGGAATTCGAGCAGACCCCTCCCTTTCGAGCCGTCATCCCCCCGGGGGGCCGCGGGGTCCGAAGCCTCGCTGTCTGCCCACTGAGGCGATATTGCCCTACTCCTCGAGAAAGAGGTGATCAGGAAGGTGGTGGATCCTCCTCCAGACCCGGGGTTTGTGTCCAGGTATTTCCTGGTCCCAAAACGGATGAGGGGCTGGCGCCCCATTCTCGACTTGCACGACCTGAACAGGTTCCTAAGGTCTCGGACCTTCAGGGTGGTCACTCTGGCTCAGATAATCCCATCCTTGGAACGAGGCATGTGGTTCTGTTCCCTGGACCTCCAGGACGCGTTCTTTCACGTCCCAATCCGTCCGTCTCATCAGAGATTCCTCCGCTTCAGAGCAGAGGGATCCCTTTACGAGTTCTGGGCCATGCCCTTCAGCCTCTCTTTACCTCCCAGGGTCTTCACCAAATGCATGGCAGTGGTGACAGCATTCCTGCAGCGCCGAAGGGTCTGGGTGTACCCCTACCTGGACGACTGGCTGATTGCAGCCCCCTCCAGAGCGGAGGTGGAGCAGTCCAGAGATCTGGCCCTCCAGGTTTGCTCTCAGATTGGCCTCCTCATCAACGAGGCCAAGTCGGAACTCATGCCGAAGGAGGTGATACACTTCATCGGGGCAGAGCTCGACTCTCTTCGAGCCAGAGCTCGGCTCCCGGCGGACAGGGCCGAGGTTCTTTCCTCCTTTGCCCAATCATTTCTGGTTGGGCAATCGCGCCCTGCCCGGGACTTCCTGTGCCTCCTGGGCCTCATGGCGGCCTGCACCAGTGTGGTCCGTTGGGCCCGTTGGTACATGCGTCGCCTTCAGTGGGGACTGGCCAGCCAGTGGTCACAACGGTACGATCCGTTGGATCAGTTGGTGACAGTGACCCAGGAAATGTGGATTGCTCTCCAGTGGTGGACCGTTCTGGCACATCTGCAGGAGGGCATCCCGTTCGTCCACCCCGAGCCGACGGTCTCTCTATCGACTGACGCATCTCTGATGGGTTGGGGTGCCCATCTGGGGGAGCACAGAGCACCGGCCTCTGGTCCCTCAGGAGTCCTGATGCCATATCAACCTGCTGGAGCTCCGGCGGTACACCTAGCTCTCACCGCCTTCGCTCCGTTTCTACGTGGTCAAGTGGTTCAGGTCCAGACGGACAATACCACGACCATGTACTACCTAAACCGCCAGGGCGGGATGCGCTCCATGCTGTTATGCAAGGAAGCTCTCCGCATATGGTCTCTCGTGCGCAGCCTGGAGGTGGATCTCTTAGCCATTCACGTGGCAGGAGCCTCCAACACCCTGGCCGGTGCCCTAAGCCGGATAGGGGCTGCATCTCACGAGCGGTCTCTCCTGCCAGAGGTAGTACAAGATCTCTTCTCCCACTGGGGCACGCCTCAGGCAGACCTGTTTGCCTCCAGGGAGAATGCGAAGCTGAGACTGTTCCATGCCCGCCCCCCTCAGCAGGGCTCGCTGCAGGGGGATGCCTTCTCGAGGCGATGGACCCTTGGCCTCTTCTACGCCTTTCCCCCATTTCCCTTGATCCACAAGGTGCTTCTCAAGGTGAGGAGGGACAAGGCGCAGGTGATTCTGGTAGCCCCAGACTGGCCCCGCCAGTTCTGGTATCCAGATCTCCTCAGTCTTAGCGCCAGGCTCCCGAGGCGACTTCTAGCCTGGCCGGACCTGATCTCTGTCAATCAGGGGAAGGTATTCCATCCAGACCTTCAATCCCTGCACCTGACGGCCTGGTTTCTAAGCAGCTAGAGTTCCAGGCCTTGGGCTTTCCAACGAGGTCCTCAACATTGTTGAGGTGTCCCATAAGGAGTTGACCAGAAAATGCTATGCCTTCAAATGGAAGAGAGTCTCCATTTAGTGTCAGGGAAAGGGCCTGGACCCTTCCTCCTGTTCCTTGGCAGGCATTCTGGACTACCTGTGGTCCCTTTCTCAGCAAGGGCTTCGGTCGACGACCCTTAAGGTGCACCTGGCAGCCATCTCTGCTTACCGGGTGCGGGTCGGGAAGCAGTCGGTTGCGCAGGATAAGGTGGTCTGGTGCTTTTTCAAAGGTCTTGCTCACATTTCCCCTCCGGTGCGAGAACCTCCACCTCCGTGGGATCTACTGCTGGTATTGGCCAAGCTCATGGGCAAGCCATTCGAACCAATGCACAGGTGCGATATCTCCCACCTGTCATGGAAGACCGCCTTCTTGGTGGCTATCACGTCAGCCAGAAGGATGGGAGAGCTCCAGGCGCATTCCATCGAGTCTCCTTATCTGGTCTTCGACAGGGACAAGGTTGTCCTGTGCCCACACCCGAAGTTCCTTCCGAAGGTGGTGTCGGAGTTTCACCTTAACCAGGTGTTGACTCTGCCGGTGTTCTACCCCAGTCACACCTCGGAGGCCGAATATAGGTTCCATACTTTGGACCCTAGAAGAGCGCTCGCTTATTATAAGGAGCGGACGGCTGAAGTTCGGGAAGAGGTTCGCCAGCTGTTTGTCACCTACGCTGAAGCCGCACCTGGCAGACCTGCAGCCAAGCGGACGATAAGCAGGTGAGTCACCTCCTGCATAGATCTCTGCTATAGGCTGGTGGGCATGGAGCCTCCCAGAGGGATAAGAGCTCATTCTACCCGCCATACCGCTGCATCGGTAGCTGCTTCCAGGGATGTCCCTATCCAGGATATCTGCAGGGCTTCTACCTGGAAGTCGGCACATACCTTCATTACCCACTACCACATCGACCTTGAGTCACGCCGGGATGCTGGTCTTGGGGCCTCTGTTCTCCAGTCCTTATTTCCCAAGTAAGTATCGGGGGTTTGCGCCTTGCCTCCCTCCCTCCCTCCTCCCGGAGAACTGCTAGGAGTCTGCCAGATAGTGTGGATGAACAACATATCCATGTCCCTAGAAATACAGGTTACTCACCTGTAACAGGAGTTCTAGGAATGGTATATGTTGTTCATCCACATGACCCATCCGACCTCCCCGGCTTCGACGCACAACCTGGCTTCCAGTGGGCTAGATCTGGCATCATGGGGTGGAGCCGAGAGTTTTACCACCTGGATGAGTGGGAGGAGCCAGCTTGAAGACATTCTGGCAAGATTTAAAGCGGCAAGGAACCTGCCAGACAGTGTGGATGAACAACATATACCATTCCTAGAACTCCTGTTACAGGTGAGTAACCTGTATTTCCTGGCCTTCAGGAAATCATTCAGGTCCTGTCTTATTCTACATCTATTAGTAGAGAAGAATTCAGTTCCCAAACCCATGCTTCCTTTGAAGGGTTAATAGGGTACCAAGTAAACAACCCACTAGTTTGTGATCAGAGGTTTCAGACAGGGTGGTGCTCGCTTGGCTGAAAGGTAGCCAACTTGAATAAAAAAATGATATATTCTGTTGGATGCCTTAATAAAATGCACGCTCTGGATTCATGGAATTTATTGAACAGTCTTTCAGACCTATTGTTTTGTACACCTTGTTTAAAAAAAATTTGAATTGCTAAAGAGCTTTTCAGTCCACCCACTTTGATCTGATAAAGACAAAACAGTTGAAATCTCCCGGAAGAATACCCCTTTAGCTGTGCATAGATGAGGCTGAATTTTTTTTCATCATTTCTACCCTAGTAGATTTAGTCTAAGGGGGTGTAGATGTTTATCAAGCTGTTGCTGTGGTTATATATAGTAGCATCCAGAATCAAACCCCTCCCAAGAACTAAATCTGCTAGTTTAGTGACCTTACCTCCTACTGTAGAAAACATTATCCATACAGTCCTCACCTAGATCACATAGATCCTCACCTAGGGACCAGAAAGATGGTCCAGCAAACCATTCTCTTGAGGCCTGTGCAATTTCAGTTTTGTTTGTAGCCTCGTATCTTGTAGAAACTCTATATCATACTTTGGCTCCTAAAGTATGGAAAATGTGGTTACCCTTTTTTGTAAACTTTTAATACTATTTACATTATTAGTACCTATCCTCAAGTTCAGATCCGACACGAGAAAAAGGATAGGCCACAAAAACCAAAACATGTTTGTTTTTTCTCTCGGCTCCCCTTCTTCATAGTTTCCTTCTTTGTTGAAGATGAGTGTGAATTGGTAGAGCCTTCCTTGTTGTCTGTAAAAGGTTCTTGCTGGGAGGAGGCTATGGACGACGCATCAGACTCCTCTGTGTTGTGGTGATAGACTGTGCTGCATCCAGGGGTTCATCAGGAGAGGATGTTCATTCAGCTGGTGGATAGGGTATAGTAATCACCTGTGCATCAGTCACTAGATCATTTGTGTTAGATGTTGGGGGCTGATCTGAATCTACCTGCTGTTCAGTGCTGTTTTTTTTTTTTGCCAACTCAGCTAAGCTCATATTTTGTTTTTGAGCAGTAGACACACAATAACCTTGCTTGTTTTGCTCAGTGGGGTCACTCTTATTGTGGGTGGCCCAAGGACAGTTCTTGTAGGAGTGCCCCTTACCTTCACATAAGTTACAGCACGATGGATTTCTATGGCTTATGCTCGTGTGACCAATCTCAGAGCAAAGAGAGCATTTCGCCTAGTCACAGGCACTGTTGAGGTGTCATCTTGACCCCCATCTAAGACAGGATTTTGGCTGGCCAGGGTAGAACAAAAAAACCTCGATCTCTGTCCAGATAAAAAACAAGTAGGGAGATGCTTCAGTCCTGCTTCTATTTGAGGGAGGCAAACCTTCCTCTTCCGTCCCACTGTCCATATATTTTTGGAGTCTAGAATTGGGTTAGGTGTACCCAAAACCATGCACCTCAGTTTCAACCAGTACAAAATGTCCGTGATTGAAACCCATTTGTTATTAAAAAATACTGTGATGGTTTTAAATGTGGGTTTAGTTAATGATATTATAAAGAAAGGGGACCACAGAGGGAGTAATTTATCTCCTATCTTAGCCAAAATTGTTCTTGTCCATTAGCAGCTTTAAAGCTAATGTCAAATGTAGGCTCTTAGAGGTATGGATGAGTACATAAATTTCTGTTGCTTGAAATCCCAAGCTTGAAGTGTCTAAGCCACACAGACCCTGTTTGGGTGGTCCTCCATCCCACCCTTACATATAATGCATATTGCATTTTTCCTTTTGTCTGGTTCTTCTGGTGTTTGAAACGGGCCTGCGCATGTTTTATCTTTGTGACCCTCACCTCTAGGCCCCATCTGAGGGAGTAGTCACTGTGGGTCCCTGACCAGCTCCTAGACTTTGTTTGTACTTACAGTAGTAGGTCCTGGGTTCTCTTCCCCAACATTTGATTCTAGGAACTGCTTGGGGATGGGGGGTCCTGGACCATCTCTCACTGAAAGCTAAAGGTACCAGGTCTATGAAGTGCAGCAGGTTGGTGCTCAGCACTGCGTGGACCAGTAGTCTCTGTTGGCAAGTTACCCTCTGATACATGCTTTGTCGTATGATTATCCTCAGTACTGCCTGTCCCACTTTTCTCATCCCCCTGTACCCACAGTAGATCATTTTATGAGGCGTTCTCATATCTGAAATCGGCATATCCCCCTGCACCTGTGTTGCTGCTGTGTCAGTGCCGGGAGGGAGTGCTCAATGTTTTTTTTTTTTTTGGTTTCTTTATACCCTTCTCGGCTGGGGGGTGTTACCTATGGTTCCTCCCTATCAGTCCGGCTCGATGGCCCCACACCACTCCCAGTACCTGAGCTTGAGCCCTCCTCCTTTCCTCTCACCGGCTGCTTCACGGCGGGTACATATCCCACCACCGTGGAAGCTGAGGGTCCGGATCCGGGAGGAACTATCCTGAGTCAGAGTGGTGTGGTGCTGTCGGACCGGACGTCATGATGCACGCTGGAGGATTTTTCTGCACAGTTTTGGATCCTCACCCCACGGCACGAACATGCAAGGCATCAGTGATGCTGCCGTGCACGCTTCTGCACACTGCATGTCCGATGCTGTCCCCCTCAGTGAACCGGCTGCCTGCACCAACTCCCAGTCACCACCAGGAGCCAGCACAGCCACGGTAATCCCACCCCTCCCTCCCTGGAGGAGGAGAGCAGTCCCTGTGATGCTTAGTCCTCCTCCCTCCGGCCCACCCTCCAACATGCAAGTCGCTCCCGACACCGGATCATCGGCATGGCACAAGGTGTGGTGTCCAGCGCCTCAACCCTCTGTGCCACCGGGCGCGCGGAAGTGCTCAGTATTGACATTATGTCTGTTAGTCACATTATTAGTTCTCCATCTCAGTTTGGGGCTCTGAGACCTCTCAAATGTAGATGGTAAACAGAAAATCATTTGCTTGGGGGGTTAGATGCGCTTGTGATCCTCGCTTTGTACTGCAGCCTTCTTGTGCCTCCTCACCTGACCCGTTTATTGCGTCATCAGACACCTGAATTTTCCCCAGGTTAGATGCCTTTACTGGTCCTGGAAACATCCTGCCTTGTTTCATTTGCTTCCATCCTGCTGTGAGTAGCGCCTCCTCAACTGTCAAAGCTGGAGCTGAGACGTCACTTTGTGCAGCGGCTTGTTGGAGATGCCGATGTGGCAGTTTGCTACCCTGGTTGGTAGGGGAATGGCCTGCCAGCAATGGAGCCTTACTAGCTTTTCATACTTCCTCTGTTCCCTTCACATTAGTCCAGGTTCCTGATTTCTTTCTCATTGGTAGGCTTTTGAACTCTGCTCTGAACATGAGGTAATGCATTTTGGCAGTCTGGAAATGGCTCTGAAGTAGCAGTTGTGGGAGCAGCCAGTCTCGCTGATGTGGCAGGTCGATCAGCTCCCGAACTTTGAGCTGAACAAGAATCCATAACAAAATAAGATTTGTGGGTTGGAGTTTGATGTTCTGTTGAGTCAGGGTTCATCACATCATTGTCAGTTCTCTGAGCAACACCCCTGATCATGACACTTTGGTCACTTTCAGCAGCTACAGGTGTTGGGTTTGTTTGTATATGAGATACCTGTCCAGTTGAGTCCTTGATTTGTGTACTATGGATCTGCTGTTTATGTAGCTTCATTTTCTTCTCTTCCTCTGGTAACAAAGCCAAGAGATAGGCTTTTTTCCCTGCAAATATGCTGCTTCCAAGTTTTCTTCATCCGTAGGCTGCATCCTGGGTTCCTGTACCTGTAGAAGTGCCTTTTCCTCCATAGGCCTCTCCATTTCCATCTCACCTCACCATTAAGAACAGATGGGGTTGCAGAGCCAGCAATATCTTGCCCTGCAACTGAATCCTCCTCGGTACTCCGGGAGGGGTGAGAAGCAGTCTCCTCCCCCCAGGCAGCCATATCTCCATCCAGCTCCAAAACACCACTCGCTTTCTCCAACAGGAAGCGTGCAGTACCCTCTGTCAAAGAGTAGGAGAGTTTCCCCGGTATCCTGGCCACATTTCCCATATTCAAGAAAGATACCGCCAACAGCTTAATGTGATTATTTCAGTTTACATCTATGTTCCCCTTCCCCTGGGACAAGGCTGAAAATAGGCAG
Source organism: Neoceratodus forsteri (assembly GCA_016271365.2). Taxonomy (NCBI): domain Eukaryota; kingdom Metazoa; phylum Chordata; order Ceratodontiformes; family Ceratodontidae; genus Neoceratodus; species Neoceratodus forsteri. The sequence continues at coordinate 186,337,035 of CM028134.1, forward strand.
AGTTGCCTAGCCCTCCTTTCCCAGTCAACAAAAATGAAATAAGTCAAGTCAAAGTTTATTGGCAGGAAACAAACCTCCATTGAGCAAGCTCATTTATAAGGAGGTCCTGAGAGACAAGTTATGTGCAATGCACGTACAATAAACCAAGGACAAACATATAAAGGGAATACATATGGCAATGTACATTATTATACAGTTTCCCAAGGGAAAATATATACATGGAACAGGATAATTTACAAGGTTAAGACATTGCGGTACACCAATCAGGCAGCTGGCATGGTTAGCAATAGGCAGTATTAAAAACTTCCGGTGATAAGAGTAGCAATGAGAAACCTGGAATTGAGGGTATGGGATTCTAGGAGAGAAGAGAAGGAAGAGTCAGCCGTGAGTAACGGGGAGGAGGAGGTGGAGAGGAAGGTAGACCAGGTAGGGATAATAGGGGAGAGGAGGAGCCTGGGTTGTCGAGAAAGATTGGGGGGGGGGGAGACGGCCCTGAGTGGAGAGGAAGTGGAGTGGGCAGGTAGGGTAGTTGTGGTAAGGGTGGATAGGGAAGAATAGTGTGGGAGGCAAGAAGGGTAGTGGTCAGGTAAGTAGAGATAGGGACGTGGAGGTGTAGTTCTGGTAAGTTGGGGAGATGGGCGAGAGGGGGAGGGTAGGTGATTCAAGGTAAGTATGTGGGGAGGAGCCCTTAAGTGAGGTAACCCATGACAATGATGAGAGAGGGTGATGGCAATCTGTCAGTGTAGAGCATAGCAGTCAGTAGCATTGACAGGAATCGTGTAACTTGCTAGCAAGTAATTTTTTGAAATTGCTCGGGGAGAGTAGCTGATGCAGCTTGAGGATAGACTGGGCTTTGTTCCAGGCAGCTGGTAGGGCATGACTTATGGTCGAGCCCCCAGTGTGGCTGCGGATGCTAGGGACCTCCAGTGTAATGTAAGTGGTACTACGTAGTGTGTATGAGGAGGTAGCTCGCCGGAAGAGTTTGTTTATGTATGGAGGGAGCTTTAGCAAGAGGGCTTTATATAGCCAGGTGAGGGAATGAGAGAGCCAACCCAGTGGGGCATAAAGGTCACAGTGGTGAGTGCGATGCTGAGCATTTGAAATAAATCGTATTGCTCTGTGGTATAGTGTATCCAGTTGGTGAAGGACAGAGTCTGAACAACGGCCATAAAGGATGTCCGCGTAGTCGAGGAGCAGCACAAAGGTTGTCTGGACCAGTTGAAGTCTGGCATCAATGGTAAACAGATTTATTCCTATAGAAAAAGCCAAATCTCTGCTGTAGTTTCTTTGCAAGGGAGGTGATATGAGCAGAGAATGTTAGATGTTGGTCTAGGTCGCAGCCCAAAATATTTGAATTTGGTAACTACCTCGAGGTTGTCTTCAAGAAGGATCTTTATAGGGGCAGGGACAATATATCCCTTTGAATGGCAGTTTGAAGGTCGGAATGGAAATACGTGACTTTTTTTTTTTTTTTTTGCATTTAAAACAAGTTTAGACTGAGCAAGGCTGAGCTGGAGATGGTCAAATTCTGACTGGAGCGCCATGTGGGCTTCGGCTGCTGAAGGTTTGGATATATACTTTTTCTAGGGACATGGATATGTTGTTCATCCACACTCATTGGCAGGTATCCTTGCCGCTTTAAATCTTGCCGGAAGGTCTTCAAGCTTGCTCCTCCCACCCACCCGGGTGGTACATAACTCATCCCCCATGGCCGCCTGATCTTCCCTTACGCTTGGAAGCTCAGGTTCCCTCCTAACGCTCTGCATTTGAGACTGGTTCCTATTTCTCCGTTTGGATTTAAAAAAAAAGACTTCAGTCTTCTATCCCTCGCGGCTGCGATGGACCATCGACTCCGATTTGGAGATGCCCATGGGCAGAAGATGTCTCGGACGGATCCACACTCACGTGTGTCTACTGCTTAGGCCTTGAGCGCGACCCCTTGAGCTTCGACCTGTGCTCATCTTTCTCGGCCTCGTCCTCGGGGACCCGTGCTGCCCGATTGCAACTGGGCCGTCCTGAGAAGCGTTTCCCTCCGGTGAAGTCCAAGGAGGCCCGGTTGGCGGTGTCCGCGGCGGCGGGCTCGGCGGATCAGCTCGAGCGGATGGTCGCCCTCGAAGAGGAGGCGGCGCGGGCCGTATCTTCCTCGGCCGCTGCATTTATCCCGCCTCTCTGGGCTCTTTCACGGCTTCTTTAAGGAGCTTTGTCTGTCCCTCTCCACTAAAGGAGAAGGGTCGTCCTGCGGACCTTATTCTCGGTCCAAAAGAGGGACAGGGTAAGTCCCTCCGCGTCGCTCTTGGGAGCGAAGGTCCTCTCTCGGGCCGTCGACCGTCGGCTTGCGTCGACCGCTCGGCTTCGGCCACTGGCCTCACGGTGTCCCCGTCAGGTCAGTTGACCGAGACTCCCACCGATGAAGTCGAGATTTTTCTCGACCCATTGGACGGGCTGTCGCCTTTAGCAGCCGAGATTCCCCTCTCCCCGGTTCCCCCGGGAGGAGTTGAGGATCCCGTGGGCTCGCCTGTGCCTCCGGTTCCGGAGCCCTCGGATGGACCATCCAGGCCGAAGGGAGTGCCGGTTCCGGCCGACACCTCCCCGCACCGACCTCGGAAATTCCGGGACTCTCGGTCTCGGTCTCGGACCTCTTCGCGGTCCAGCCGATCCCACCGTCATAGGCGGTCTCGGTCTCGGCACCGCGGTAAGCGGCGTCGCCGCTCGTCCTCGTCCTCCTCCTCAGACGAGGGGAGGCTTCGGCGTAAATTACGTCGACGGTACGAGGACCTTATGTTGCAACAGCTCCTCCTGGCCGGGAGTAAGCCGACCCCGTCGCCTTCCCCGGCCATTAAGTGGCTGTCACCGGAGCGGCCGACACAACCCCTCGACTTATCCGAGGAGCCTATACCCAGGCCGGTTGCTCGGCCAAAACCAGCTGCTCCACCGATTCCGGTGGAACCTCCGCCTCCACAGCCACCAATTGGGGCTCCGACCAAGGATTCTCGGTCGGCTAAGGGTCTACCCCATCGGCTGTCAGTTACCCTCACTCCCGACCGACCTCGGCAGGTGAAGGGTGGCTCAGGCCAGAGGCAGCTCTTCGAGGACTCTTCCGAGTCCGAAGATGATTCCTCCTTTTTCTCCAAGCGACTGGACTTGGAGTCTTCAGGAGGTCAGTCATTGGACGATAGCCCGTCGTCCTTCCTAGGACTGCTTCGGCTCATCTCGGAGTCCACGGGATGGAGCTCAACTCTGCTTCCAAACGGGCCAGGTATCCCCTCACGGAGATTCTGGACCGAGGGGATTCTCCGACGGAGGCCTTTCCGGTGGCCGAGGCCATAGTGGGTCCGGCACTGGAGCTTTGGCAGCGCCCTGCTTCCTGCCCTGCGCCTTCCGCCAGGATGGCCAGGAAGTATGCGGTCCCTACCGGTTCCTTGTCCGTTTTTTCGGAACACCCCTCTGCTGAGGGGTTGGTTACCGACAGCGTTTTCCGGCGCGCCGGCAACGCCAGGGATGTGGACAAACCTCCTGACAAGGAGTCCAAGAAATTGGACTATGTCGGGCGAAAAGTCTACGCTGCGTCCTCTCTCTGCCTTCGTCAGGCCAGTTCGGCCGTCCTCATGGCACATTTTTCTCATGCCCTGTTGGGCTCCTGATGAGTCATCCCTCATCTTCCCTCGATCTGCAGACTACGGTTAAGCAGGTGCGGGACCAGGGCAGGGCAGTGGCCAAACAGCAGCTCCAGACTGCTTTGGATATAGGGGACTCTATGTGCCAGATCGGTGGCGGCCGCAGTGGCTATGCGTCGGCGGGCTTGGCTGAGGATATCCACCTTTACTTCGGATACCCAGCACAAGTTGGCGGATGTTCCCTTTTTGGGGACTGACCTCTTCGGCCCTGGGGTGGAAGGTCACCTGCAGTGGATCGAGAAGTCCAATGCTACCTTGGACTCGGTCTCTTCCACTCAGAAGGACAAAGGCCGCAAGCCACAGCCTAAGCCCTTTCGTCCTTCTGTGCCCCCGGCGCGCCCGGCCCAGCAACGTCAGGGCCAGCAGGCTCAGCCTTGGCATCCCAAACCCAAGCCCCGCCTCTAACAGGAGGCAGGGAGGAAAAGGCCCAGGAGGTCCCTCGGCGGTCCCTCCTGCCTGCCCAGTGACGGGCTGAGGGGTGTCGCCCCCATTCCGTCCTGCCACCCTAGGTCCCCATGAGAGGGCAGCTCGGCACTTCCGTTCCGCCTGGTCCGGCTGGTTACCACGGACAGGTGGGTCTTGGAGGTGGTGGAAGAGGCCTGCCTCTGGAATTCGAAGCAGGCACCACCCTTCAGGCTGCCGCCGCCTCGGGGCTTCGGATCCCCAGCCTCACTGGCGGCTCGGGTCGAGCCGACATCGCCTCCTCCTCCAGAAGGAGGTGATAAGAGAGGTGGTGGACCCTCCTTCAGACCCAGGGTTTGTGTCCAGGTACTTCCTGGTTCCGGCGGACGGGGTCTGAGCGCCCATTCTCGAACCCACGCACCTAAACAAGTTCCTAAGGTCTCGAACCTTCAGGATGGTCACTCTGGCTCAGATAATACCATCCTTGGAACGCGGCGTGTGGTTCTGCTCTGACTTGCAGGACGGGTTTTTCAGTCCCTATCCGGGTCCGGCTCACCAGAGATTCTCTCGGCTCCCAGCCGGAAGGATCCTCTTCGAGTTCCAAGCCATGCCTTCGGCTTGTCTCCAGCTCCCAGGGTCTTCACCAAATGCATGGCAGTGGTGACAGCATTCTCTGCGGCCAAGGGGTCCGGGTGTACCCTTACCTGGACGACTGGCTGATAGCAGCTCCCTCCAGGAAGGAGGCGGAGTGGTCCAGAGATCTGGCCCTCCAGGTCTGCTCTCAACTGGGCCTCCTTATCAACGAGGCCAAGTCGGAACTCGAGCCAAGCAGGTGATTCTATTCATCGGGCGCAGGCTCGACTCTCTCAGCCAGAGCGCGGCTCCCGGCGGACAGGGCCGAGGTTCTTCCTCCTTGCCCGATCATTTCTGGTTGGGCAATTGCGCCTGCCGGGACTTCCTGCGCCTCCTGGGTCTCATGGCGGCCTGCACCAGCGTGGTCCGTTGGGCCCGCTGGAACATGCGTCCCTTCAGTGGGACTGGCCAGCCAGTGGTCACAACGCTGGGCGATCCTTTGACCTAGCTAGTCGGGTGATACAGGGGATGTGGAACGCCTCCAGTGGTGGACCGTTCCAGATCATTTGCAGGAGGGCATCCCGCTCGTCTGCCCGAACCCGACGGTCTCTCTTCTCGACCGATGCCTCTCTGATGGGTTGGGGTGCCCATCTGGGGAACACCGGCTCATGGCCTCTGGTCCCCGCGAGTCTCGATGCCACATCAACCTGCTGGAGCTCGGCGGTCCGCCTAGCTCTCACCGCCTTTGCTCCGTTCCTCCGGGGTCAAGTGGTCCGAGTCCAGGCGGACAATACCACGACCATGTACTATCTAAACCGCCGAGGCGGGGCCGCTCCATGCTTCTATGCAAGGAAGCTCCGCATTTGGTCACTTCGTGCAGCCTGGAGGGGGATCTCCTAGCTATTCACGGGCAGGAGCCTCCAACACCCTGGCCGATGCCCTGAGCCGGATAGGGGCTGCATCCCACGAGTGGTCTCTCCTGCCGAGGTAGTACAGCATCTGTTCTCCCATTGGGGCACACCTCAGGTGGACCTGTTTGCCTCAGGAGAAGCGGAGCTGAGTCTGTTCTATGCCCGCTCAGCAGGGCTCGCTGCAGGGGATGCCTTCTCGAGGCAGTGGACCCTGGGCCTTTTTCTTTACGCCTTTCCCATTTCCCTGATCCACAAGGTGCTTCTCAAGGCGAGGAGGGACAAGGCGCAGGTGATTCTGATAGCCCCAGACTGGCCTCGCCAGTTCTGGTACCCAGATCTCCTCAGTCTCAGCTCCAGGACTCGCGGCAGCTTCCAGCTCGCCCGGACCTGCTCTCAGTCAATCAGGGAAGGTGTTCCATCCAGACCTTCAATCCCTGCACCTGACGCCTGGTTCCTGAGCTGCAGAGTTCCAGGCCTTGGGTCTTTCCGGCAGGTCCTCAATGTAGTTGAGGCGTCCCGTGAGTCGACCAGAAAATGCTATGCCTTCAAATGGAAAAGGTTTTCCATTTGGTGTCAGGGCAAGGGCTTGGACCCTTCCTCCTGTTCCTTGGCAAGCATCTTGGACTATTTATGGTCCCTTTCTAGTCAAGAGCTTAGGTCGACGACCCTAAGGGTGCACCTGGCAGCCATCTCTGCTTACCGGGCGCGGGCCGGGAAGCAGTCGGTGGCGCAGGAGAAGGTGGTCTGGCGCTTTTTCAAAGGCCTTGATCACATTTCCCCTCCAGTGCGGGAACCCCCACCTCCGTGGGATCTACTGCTGGTACTGGCAAAGCTCATGGGCAAGCCATTCGAACCTATGCACAGGTGTGTTCTCTCTCACCTGTCGTGGAAGACCGCCTTCTTGGTGGCTATCACGTCAGCCAGAAGGATGGGAGAGCTCCAGGCGCTCCCATCGAGTCCCTTACCTGGTCTTCCACAGGGACAAGGTTGTCCTGCGCCCCACCGAAATTCCTTCCGAAGGTGGTGTCGAGTTTCACCTTAACCAGGTGTTGACTCTGCGGTGTTCTACCCCAATCACACCTCGAGGTCGAATATAGGCTCCATACTCTGGACCCTAGAAGGCGCCGCTTATTATAAGGGCTTAATGGCTGAAATCGGGAGAGGTTGCATCAGCTGTTTGTCACCTACGCTGAAGCCGCATCTGGCAGACCTGCAGCCGGGCGGACGATAAGCAGGTGGGTAACCTCCTGCATAGATCTCTGCTATAAGTTGGCGGGCATGGAGCCTCCCAGAGGGATAAGAGCTCATTCTACCCGCCATACTGCTGTAATGTGGCTGCTTCCTAGGACGTCCCTATCCAGGAAATCTGCAGGGCTGCTACCTGGAAGTCAGCAAACACCTTCATTACCCACTACCACATCGACCTTGAGTCACGCCTGGATGCTGGTTTTGGGGCCCGGTTCTCCAGTCTCTTTCCCAAGTAAGTATTGGGGGTGTGCGTCTTGCCTCCCTCCTCCCGGAGAACTGCTAGAGTCTGCCAATGAGTGGGATGAACAACATATCCATGTCCCTAGAAATACAGGTTACTCACCTGTAGCAGGAGTTCTAGGAATGGTATATGTTGTTCATCCACACGACTCCACCGACTTCCCAGCTTCGACGCACAACCTGAGCTTCCAGCGGGCCAGATCTGGCGTCATGGGGCGGAGCCGAGAGTTATACCACCCGGGTGGGTGGGAGGAGCTAGCTTGAAGACCTTCCGGCAAGATTTAAAGCGGCAAGGATACCTGCCAATGAGTGTGGATGAACAACATATACCATTCCTAGAACTCCTGTTACAGGTGAGTAACCTGTATATATTAGCGTGTCATCCACGAAAAGGTGCAGCTTTGTGTTTATGTTGTTACCAATGGTGTTGATGTATAGCATAAACAGGAGGGGACCAAGGATCGAGCCTTGTGGTACACCTCTCAAGAGAGGAAGGAGTGGGGAGAGGGAACCACCTGCTTTCACTTGTTGCATTCTATTTGTCAAGTGGCTGTTGAACCATGCTAGTGCGGGTCCAGAGATGCCATGCCATTGGAGCATATCTAGGAGTATAGCATGATCGACAGTATCAAATACTTTGCTAAGGTCCAAAAATACTATTCCTATGACTTGTTTTTAATCCATGGCCATGAGCCAGTCATTAGTAACTGAGGCTAGGGCTGATGTGGTGCTGTGGGCTGGTCTGAAACCTGACTGGTATGGAGTTATTAAGTTGTTTTTGTCAAAATAGTCTCTTATTTGGACATTTAGCATCTTCTCAAGTAGTTTAGATAGCAAGGGAAGGATGGATATGGGGCTGTAGTTATTTAGGTCCATGGGATCACCTGATTTAAATAGAGGAAGTACCTGGGCAGTTTTCCATAGGTCAGGCATGGTGCTAGAGCAGATGGACATATTAAGCAAGTACAGTATGGGGGCTATGAGGCAGCGGACGCCAGCTTTGATGAAGTAAGTGCCTATCCCGTCAGCACCAGCACCTTTGTTAATATCTAGTTGAAATAAGAGGTCTTCTACTTCTTTGAACTAGAAGGGAGTGAAGGAGAAGATGCTGCTTGTCAGTGGAGGTGAATATGTATGTTGGATGCTAGAGCGGCTGCTTTTGAAGTATCAAAAGCAAGGCCGGCAGTGGAGAAGTGGTCGTTAAAGCTGCGTAGTGTGCTAGCTTTATCAGAAAGGGTCTGATCATTAAAGGAGATCTTACTGGGTAGTGTGGAGGAAGGTTTATTGCCTTCCACCACTTTAACGATACGTCAGAATTTGCTTGAGTTTTTCTTTGCAACATCAAAAGCAGTGAGGAAGTAAGAAGCTTTTGCGGCCCCAATCTGTTTTGTGCACTCATTTTGGCAAGCTCTGAAGGCTGCCCAGTCTGCTGGGAGTTTGGTCCTTCTGGCTGTAGCCCAGAGATGATCCCTTGCATTTAATGCGGCCTTTAGGACATCAGTGAACCACAGGCAACAATGTTTCCAGGTTCTACATTTTAACATGGGGCGTGTTTATTGATGATAGTGTCTAATGTGTTGTTGAAGAGGGCGGTTGCATCGTTGATGTTTGTGGCTAGATAAAAGTTGATCCAGTCTGTGTCTCTGAGGTCTGCTGAGTAATGAGGTAGATTGAACTTGCGGAAGCCCCTTTTCCAAATGAATCTATTTACCAACTTGAGTGGTTGCTGCCTTCTGACATAGGCTACAGCGCAGTGGTCACTGACATCATTGTGTAACACTGCTAAGTGTGCAAACTTATGGGGTCTGTTTGTAAGAATGAGGTAGATCAGCGACCCATTTGACAGTGTTTTGGGGTTCGGACAAGTGTACTCTAATACCAGTTGAGTGAAGCCAGTCTCGTCGCAGAAGTCCTTGAGTTGTGAGCATTTGTTGCAGGCTTTGTGCCAGTCAAGATTAAAATCACCTAGGATGATTATCTTGTTCTGTCTTGAGTCAGACATGGTGCGAAGATGATTTAGAAGTTCCAGACCTCCAGAAGGTGGGTGGTAACAACCTATTACCGTTAAAGTTTTCATGGAAGATGGGGTAGGTTTATTAGAATGGATTTGAATTCCTTTGGTATAGTGGTCGGGGTGATGTCTGAGACAATAAATTTGTCTTTAACATAGATAGCTACACCTCCTCCCCTGATTGGTCTGTCACTGTGATAGATGTTATAGGAGGGGAAGGATACTGCAGTGTCAGGGGTGGATTTTTTTTAGCCATGTTTCTATTAAGACAAGGATGTCTGGGTCTGTGTGGGAGAGCTAGATCTGGATAAGATCAGCCTTTTTCAGTAGGCTGCACACATTAATATGCAGACACTTCAAGCCTTTGGCGTCAACAAAGGCAGCTGGCGAGGTTAGGGTCTGTGATGGTCCAGGGTTTATTTCAACATTCCCCACGCAGATTAGCAGCAGGAAGATTATATTACTGATCCATCTACAGAGCACTTTAACTTTGGAGAATTTATGGCTTCTACGTATGGCATAGGTAGGTGGCACATATGTACTGGTATAGTGAAGGAATGAGGGACACAGAGCATAGAATAACTATGATGCCCTGAATAATCTGGGATGGGGGGCTGTAGCAGAACCACCAATATGGAAGTATAGGGGTTCCATAAGGAGGGTAGCTAAAGATGGGGGAGTGTGGTAGGAACATGAGGTTAGAAACTGGATGGTTCACTTGGGTGCTCAAACTCAGGGCAGCCAGAGGGTGACGCTGAATTAGGAGGCCGGACTAGGTTGGGAGGATCATAGGTGGGGGAGAGTATGGTGCAGAGGAGAATGCTGGGGAGCGAGACCAAGGCCAGGCAGAGGGTGTGTCTCAACATCGTAAGATATCTATTTCGACTGGCCAATCACGAGGCACTAGGAAATGTGTGCATGTAGCGGTATATCCAAGGAGAATTCTTGGTTATAGGCTTTATGCCACAGTGTGATCAAATAGACTATGGCAGCACTTAAGTGACAAAACAATGGATTTAAGCTATGGTGTCACTAGATGACAAATGCAATTGTTTTAGGCTGTGGCAGCACTTAAAACTATTGTAGAAATTTAGGTAGTCCCTTGAAGGTGTGCCAGAATAGAGTGGACTAGAATATAACTGAGTAGATAAGTGAGCATGAAAAACTGTAGTGCCTAGCACTATAGATGGGGACAATAATTTGGAGGGGAAAGGTGGTGGTGAATAGAAATGCCAGTTGTTATGAAGGCAGAGAGGGGCAGCTAGAGTGCGGGGTAATGGGCTGAAGCAGGGCCAATGGGTGATATAATGTTTACTAGGGGTGGAGTCGAAGTGTATTTAATAGAGGTCGGGCACAGCGAGCGAGACAAAATACTAGGTTTAAAATAATATTACAGATTCAAAATAAGCCACTCGTAGCAGAGCTTATACAACAGCTTGTGGAGCCAATGGCAGGGAGAGAGGTGTAAGAAGCTGCCAGTCGGAATCCGTCCTAAGCTGAGAGAGTCCAATCATAAACACAGGCTTCAAGCCCTGATAAGATCTGTACCTGGAGATTAGCTGTTGCAGCAGGTTGGGTTGGAGAGTGGCTGGCCAGTAGAGCCTCGAGCCATAGCCGCTACATCCTGGAAATAAATAAATGATAAATAGAGATTGATGCATATAAATAAAAACTCGAAGGAATGCTCTTATATGAAATAAATCAGTCAGTGTCCCCTGCTCCCCACTCCCAATTTATTTACTGTTTGTTTTACAAAAAATATGTGTACATTTTGCTGAATCTTTCTTGGGCTGGGACACTTGTCATGGTTGGGGGGGGTTGTTATCACCATTCTCAGTGCAATGCTCCTAGTGACCCATAGAAATGAGTGACATTAATAATAATAACATGCATCCATTTCCTAAGGTCCTTGGCCACTGTGAGGAGTGCCAAGGGTAGGAGTGGTGGGACAGCAATCCAAAGGCAACTGTTTTGGGGCATGGAAACAGAAAGATCTTTTTTTATAGTAGTGAATGGGGGTCAGGATGGGGGAGGGACAAAAGCTATTGGCTAATTCACAAGGAAAAAGAATAAATCCTTCAGTAAGTGCCATGTTTTAGAATATGTATGTTAGGACATTTAAGAATCATTCCTCTTTGACCCATTAGTGCAGGGGTGAGTAGTGAGGGAGGAACTGCAGCCATTCTGAGAGGCACCCACCAAGTATTCTGGGAGTAGGAGTTCACTCTTCCACCTCAGGAAACACTAAAATTAAGGGACTACCTCTTCTTAATCTGAACGCAAAGTGAACCTGAATATTGGAAGCAGAGTGCCAGACACACCCTTGCTTGCTCAGTTTTGATAAATGTGCGTGTTGACTCAAACTCCTATATTCATTCATTCAGTAAGTAAGCAGTAACCCAGAGCAGGGCATGTGTTTCTAGAGAATTCATGCACGCCTCAGGCGAATTAGAAGTCACAAGGCCAGTGGGAAGCATTTCTAGAGAGTTAATGCACACCTCAGGTAAATTGAAAAGCACAAGGCCAATGGGAAGTGCAGTAATTCTCAATAAATTTTATTTATTTATTTATTAAATTTTGGTGACCCGGAAGGCCCACTGAACCCCGAAGGTCCCTTTTTCAGGGGCGTCCTGGGATAACAATACAAGGTATAATACAGTGGAGAACAACTTTTGATCACAAACGTTATACAAGCATATGGTGGTTACAGGCATGGTTATCATCATGACACGGTTTTGCCTTGGTACTACATGACATAGTATTACACATGAAGTAGCATTGGTCCCTGGGTGTCTAGGATCTAGCTGGAGGTTCGTAGGTCGGCTCCTTTTTGGGAGGGTTTGATGCAGGAGAGTGGGATACCTTATGAGCCGTGGCAGTGGCAAGTGCTTGTGTCCAGCATATGGGACTTAAGCCTGGTGCGGAAGTTCCTAAATGAGGAGGCGTCCTGGACCAGAGGAGGGAGCTTGTTCCACAGGCTGGGGGCTAGGCAAGAGAAAGATCTGCTGCCAGCATTGGTCCTTACTTTGGGGACTTTCAGTAGTGTACATTCAGACGTCTGTAGATTCCTGGGGTTGTGTTTAATTGCTATGGTTCCAGCTATGCTTGGTGGGGGGGTGGTTTGAGTAGCTTGCTGGCCTGGACAAGCAAGGGATATTGCAGGCGAGCGCCCAGTGAGGGCCACCGGAGCTGAGCCAGCGTGTCACAGTGGTGGCGTCGCGGGTGGTCTTGGGTAGCGAACCGAGCTATCTTGTTGTATAGGATTTGCATCCTGGAGACCTCTTGTTTTGCCATGCCCTGTATAATCGGGGCCGCGTAGGTCAGGATAGGGAGCAAGACAGTTGTAGCAATGGAGAGCGTGGCCTCAGGGATGAGCTAGTCCTTGAGTTGGTACAAGGTTCCAAGTTTCCGGTGTAGGGTCTTGGCGACCTGGTCCACATGGTCCTTGAAGGTGATTTACTGGTCAAGAGTTAGGCCTAAGTATTTTAGGGAGGGAACTACTTTGATGTTCTTGCCAGAGTGTGTGGTAAGTTGCAGGGATGTGGTCCTGTCGAGGCCCAATGATCTAGGCCCGATTAGCATTGCCTTGGTTTTGTCTGCGTTAAGTACCATTCTGTTCTCACACAGCCATGTCTCTAGGGATGTGAGGTCCTTTTGGAGGGGGGGACCAAGGGCGGCCACGTTGCCCAAGGATCGGTAGATGACAGTGTCATCAGCGTACTGTACAACCGAGCTTCCCCCACAGTAGGGACTTAGTTCATTGGTAAATAGGGAGAATAGGAGGGGGCCAAGGATTGAGCCCTGAGGTACTCCCTGTTTTAGAGGTAGTGGACCTGACTTGGCCCCCTTCCAGGAGACCCTTTGTATCCGGCCTGATAGGTAGCTCCCAAACCACTTGAGGGCATGGGGGTCTAATCACACATTGTTCAGCTTCTGCAGTAGAAGATTGTGGTCAGCAAGGTCAAATGCCTTGGACAGGTCTACAAAGACCGCGCCCATGGGTATCCCTTTGTCCATTGCCCTGAGCTCTTCGTCCGAGAAGTTAATTAGGACAGTGTCAGTCCCGTGGTTTGGTCTGAATCCATGTTGAGAGTGAGCTTGGAGCTGATGAGCTTCCGGGTAGTCCCAAAGTTAGCCATAGACTAGCCTTTCTTGCAGCTTGGCAAGTGTGCAGAGCAGGGAGATTGGCCTATAATTGGTTAGGTTTTCCCTGAGACCACCTTTGTGGATAGGGACCACGTTGGCCTGTTTGCACTGGTTAGGAACAGTTCCTTCCCGTAGTGATCTGTTAAGGAGCAAGGTCAAGGGCCTGGATAAGGAGGTGGCTCCAACCTTGAGTAGCTGAGGGTTGATCCCATCTGGTCCCCCTGAGCCTTTAGGATTCAGCGCCTTTAGGAGGGTTAGGACCTCAGTGCGCTTTACCAGTCTCAGGTGGAAAGAGGGTCATTCAAAGTGTGTTGCTTCGCTTGTGTTTGGGGCCAAAGTCTGGGAGGACTGGCCAGCCTTGTAGGCCTCAAGGTCTGTGAAGTGGTTGTTAAGGGCAGCCACTATTAGAGAGGAGTCACTAATGAGCTGGCCGTTGATCTCCATGGGGCTGGGTTCAGTCTTTTTATTGCCCTTGATCAGGTTATTGACATGATTACCAAATTGCTTAGGGTTACCTAAGCTAGTTTTCTGGAGGTGTGTGATGTACTCTCTTTTAGCGAGTTTAATGACACTCTTGGCTTTGTTTCTTAGGGCTTTGTATGCCACTTGGTCTGCCAGAAGGGAGAAAAGCTTGAACTTCTTCCAGGCTTTGTCCCGAGTAATCATTAGGGTTTTGAGGGATGGAGATATCCACTTGTAACAGCTGCCTTTCGCTCTCAGTTGTTTCAGAGGAGCAAAGAGGTTGGCCGCTGTACTTAGTTCGTCCTGGAAGTATTCCACGGCCTCAGCCAGATTAGGGAGGAGTGTTATGGGGCTCCAGTCCCGGCTGCTTAGGTAGTCGTTGAATTGCACTCCCGAGAATTTGGTGTAGTCTCAAGCAGTAAGGATTCTGGCTGGACCTTGGGTGCTCTGTTCTTCCAGATACAAAATATCGGGGAATAGTCACTCAAGGAGTCTGCCATTGTGCCCGCACTCTGGATGTTGGCTGGATTGGACACCAGAGCCCAGTCCAGGGTGGTGTGATAAGGATTCCCAGCTTTGTAATTCAATCTGATTGGTTCCGAGATGACCTGCATCAGACCTGCTTCTTGGGTCAGTGACATCAAGGCATGGCCAGGGTCCTGGGCCCAGTTGAGGTTGAAGTCGCCCAAAATGAGTAGCTCCATAGAAACTTCTAGGGCCAGAACATTTGTGATGGCTTCAAGGGATTGGAGGGCAGTCTTTGGGGAATGGTAGACGCAGCCTATAGTTAGTTGCTTGGTTTGTCCATGGGTAATATGGATGAATATTGCTTCATCCTCAGCGGGGGGACTTTGCTGTAGGCTTAGGAGTGACACGGTGAGGTCAGTCTTTTTATAGATTAGCACCCCGCCCCCTTTTTTGGACTCCCTGTCCTTACGGTAGGTGCTATAGCCCAGTGCCTGTATCTCATAATCAAGGATGTGGGCTTTTAGCCAGGTTTCTGAGATGGCTAGGACATCAGGCTTGTAGAGGTCTAGCCAGGCTTGGACTTCACATATTTTGTGTCTGAGGCTACATACATTCATATGTGCTATCTTCAGACCCTTTGCAGACACCCAGCTAGGGTCCTGAGGGGATGCCACAGAGATATTGGTGGTATTAGGGCTGGGGTTGGGTTGAATATCTCCTGCCAGGAGTAGTAGCGCTACTAGTAGGCAGAGTAGTTTAGGACTGGGGGAGGTGACGAGGTTCCGTCGACGCAACCTGCTCAAAAAGTAGAACAGGTCATAGCATATACCCTTTTTTTACCATCTCATGAGCTGATGAGAGAGCAAGCTTGCTTGAGATGGGGTTTCCATTGTGGAAATCATGGGGGGGGGTCGTTATGCTAATGACCCCCAGATTCGAAGTGACCTGGGTCGGTGAGCCTGTCCACCCAAAGGAGAGTCAGGGAGTAGATTAAGGCAAGAAGTACCCCCCTGTTTGGGAGAGGGGTGCTTTGGTTTCGTGCACATTGGGGTGCTGGGGGGGTAGCATGTGCTTGGTGAGGCATAGTTGTATGCTCTCGATATGGGTCAGCTGGAGTAGGGTGCTCTGAGTCTAGTTGCTTTTTGGTTTGGTTTATCTGGGGGTCAGCTCCCACCTATTAGCCTTGGTTGTCACTTACAGATCAGTCCCTGGCTCTAGAAGAGCTTTCAGCAGCAGTTTTAGTTACATTTTCTCTAGGGAAGAGCCACTGCCTCGCTTGCTAAAGAATTCTTGACTAATTGGCTAGACAGTAGGGGAGGTTTCTGAGGGGGGAAACACTTTCTCTGGATCTTCCCTGGGCTAATTACGTTATGCTGTAGCGGTTGCAACTCCAAACCCAAAGATAACGGTAGTTTTAGTATCAGTCAAGCAATTGTCTTAGCTAGTGTACAGTTTTGAATCTTTGTAGAGACTGCTAGTTATTCACTTGCGCTGACTATAGATAGTTAAATCTTATGAGGAGTCACAGTTTAGAATAAGGTAGTCATTGGCTAGTGACCAGTTCAGCCCACTAAATGACAGCTTGCTATTCACGTTCACTGGCTATAGTTAAACACAGTTTCTGAAGATGCACAGTGTAGAAACTGCTAATGTGGTCACTTTCAGACAGCTTGTAGCTTATTCATATCCATGCCCTGGAGTGGGTTCTTGTACTTATTAAATGGGAATGTATGTATTTATTTTGTTTAATGGATAAAGGTTTTATTTTCCTTTAGTTAGGCTGTTGCTGGGTAGAGTAGGTGAGTTTGGAAAGAAGGGCCTTGTGTCTTTGAATGACCAAAGGAACTGCCTTTATTTTGAAGAAATCCGTTCCCTGTTATTGTAATGGAAAACCGTTTTATTTTCATTAGGTTAGTTTTTTACTAGGTTGAGTAGCAGGTTAGTTACAAACTGCATAGTTCATAGTTAATCAACAGCCAGCTGCTGTGTTTCATCCAATGAAGCTGTATGACCTGGCCTGTTTGTACGCCCCATTTTATAATATTTTGTCTTTTTTTATTCTTTACATAGCAGTCTACTTGGCACGGCCAGTGTTTCCTGGCTCCAAGGCCGCCTCCTCAGGGCCTGCAATGGTCCTTATTTTCTTATGGGCCAAACCTTGCTTGGTTACCTCTTCCCTCTTCATTTTTTACCAATTATTATTTTACCAGGCGAGACACACTAAGCTGAAAGCTTGTTTGCAGGTGCAACCTGGGAGCACGAGGAAGTTAAGTGACTTGCTCAGGGTCACACAGTATGCAAGTGGGGTCTGATTTGCAGCTCAGAGCCTTAAACCACTGCGCCATACTGCCTCCTCATTTACTATAGATACTATGAATCTTTTATGTATGTATTTCACTTGGCAGCAGAGTGACTGCTGTGACCTTCGGAAGGTAGAAGTCACTCTACTGCCAAGTGAAATACAGCATATAAAAGATTCACAGAATCTATAGTAAATGAAGAGGTAACCTAGCAAGGTCTGGCCCATAAGAAAGTAAGGACCATCACAGGCCCTGAGCAAGAGGCGTTGAGGCCAGGAAATGTTGGCTGTACCAGTTAGGTAGCTGTGTAAAGGAAAAAGATAAAATAGTATTAAATGAATACAGGAGTTTGAATCTCCCTCAATGCACACATTTAATTATTCTGATATCCCACAGAGGCAGACATCGCAGCCTATCTTGAACGTAACCATTATTGGGAAATAGGCAACCAGATGCACACCAGTTGCCTTGCTCAATTTTAATAACATCTTTTTTTGAAGGTACATTAGCCACTTTAAATCTCTTTGTCTTGAATGTGTGTGTGCGGATTTCAAACCCTTAAATAGCACAACATGATTTCTTGTATATTACAAATAAAACCAAATGAGGAGTGTTACAGCTTCAGGTGTTCTCTTGTGATTTTGACCTTCCCGAGTTAAAAGTGGTGCTGGCAGTGACCAGCGTACTCTGTTGCTGTACGAAGTGCTTTTGTCAGGATCCACAGTATTTGCAGTCACTGACTTGACAGCCTGCTGTGGAGTTGTGTGGTGCTCAGAACCCATCATTTTGTGGTGGGGAGGCTTCTTCTCATGCTTTTGTTCTGTAAATATACTGTTTTCCATGGTGGCAGGCTTCTTTTTATTATTTTTGCTCTCATGAAACTCCTCCCCAACACTCCGAAAATCCTGATAGTAGTCATGAAACACACTGCAGCACCTTTATCCTACTGCTCAGCCACTGGGCCAGCAGTATTTCCTCCAGATCCAGAAGAAACACAGGAGAGCTGGCTAAGTGGCTATGTGACAGGTTATTGTGCTGTAAATTATTTAATGGTGGCCATCTATCTTTTTTTTGTTTTGTTTTGTTATCTGTGTAGAAGGAAAGAATACAAATGACTTGACAGCATGTGATTGCTAAGATGTGTTAACCTCCAGCGGTAGGCAGGATGTCTTATAAAAATGACTTGATTGAATACAAATACCGAAATGTGTTGTCCAGTTCTGTCGAAGCAGGTTTTATTGAATGCAAATACTGAAATGCGTTGTCCAGTTCTGTTGAAGCAGGTTTTATGTGTTGTGACACATCGGTGCAGTGGAACTCTTCTCACTTCATGTCTCGTGAATTCTGTGAATGAGATGGGGTGAACTAGTTTCTTCTGTTTGTTTGGTTATTGCCTTAGTTAAGACAATCACAGACTGCAATGTATTACAACTAATGGGGCACCTATAACTTTAGGTGGCTTTAATACATTGTATAATGTGCATGATCTGTTCTTGTTCAGGTTGATATAAACGTATGACAGCCACTGGGTTTATAGTTTGGTGACACAGACTGGTAAAGAGCGAGCTGTCTGTTGCTTTAATTTCCATTACAGTCTACTGCATACAGTGCATGGCAGGGCAGTGTCAGTCATAGCTGGTCACAAATAAACTGAATTGATATCATTTTGTAGTTGTGATGTTGAATGTGACACCTCAAAGGTGAGACTGCTGTTTAGTGTCAAGTAAATAGTCACGACAGAGTAGTCCCCCCAGCTCTGGCAATTGAAGTGAAGGGAGTGAGAAATCAAAGCATGTGGGTGTAGTGCTCCAGAGGATTCGACAAAGGTTTCGAGCAGGGCTTGCATGGACACTTAGTATTTTGAGTGAGCCCCAGGTGGTGAAGTGAATCTCGACCTTTGTGTAAAAGCCGTAAAAGAAAGTATCTTCTGTACACTGCTTTGTTACAGACTGCATCTGAAGTTGGGGGGGCCCTTATATTTTTTTCCTCTATCAAGATCCTCATTTGTATTTTCATGTCCTAGATCGCATCACCAATCTTTGCAATTTATTATGAGCACAGTCATTAGTGAGGAACTGTTTTTTTATTTTTTTTTATATTGAGGATAGCAGGGTGAATTTGTATTCTTCTTTCATGAAGTCCTAAATTAATGAGACTTAACAAAAATATCATGCAAAGCCTAAAGAAAACTGACTGGTTCATGCACCAATCGATGTGGACTGTGTTGAAAATGTTAGAATATTCAAACCAGTGGGCAAGCATTTGTTACAATACTCAGGAGCAAAACATGGGACAAAAAAACAAAACGCCACCAAAGGCTGCAAATTACAGATGTTCACCCCACTCCTGAAAATGCTGAACAATTTCTAGACATTTTCTGCTGAGTGCATACCCCCCCCCCCCCAAATACCTAAAGAAATAGAGTAATGGTAAGGAAACAATTCTCCAGGACAGTCCTTAAAATAAATGTAGTCCATAAATACTCCCAGCAGCTGGAAAGGGGAGATACAGCGCTTTCAGCCTGCGGGCTCTGCCTTGCCTGGGATGAAGCTGTTGCTGATCGCCACACAATTAGTGTGTGTGACACAAGGTGAGAAACCACTGTTCTCATGTGTCAGTGGACGAGCAGCTCGTTGTGTAAAGACTGCAGCATGGTGAAGGGCTTTGTGTCCCCACCACTGCACCACTCTTCCCCCCACCATACTCATTTTCCCCACAGAATGTGCCACTTAGGTTTGTGTCTGTGGGGCCTTTTACTGCACTACTGAGCTGGGTCTTGCAGGGGATGCTCTCTGTGTCTTGAAAATGCTAAGAGCTAGGGGGACGCTCGGTACCTTGAACGGCTATGGCTAAGGTAGTGAGGCTCTCGGTGTATTGAACTGGGAGCAGGAGTCAGAAGCTCAGTCTGTCTGTGGTGTCCATGTGACAGGGTGTGAACTCACAAGAGCTGTATTTAAGTGATAATTGCATGACAGTGTATGTGTGTCATGCTGCGATAGAAACATAGACTTTGATGGCAGATAAGGACCGCTTGGACCCACCTAGTCTGCCCATTTCCCGACCTACAGGATAGGCTGCAGATCCTAGTTAACCAACAGCCTATTTCTTCCTACCCCTCCCCCCCACAAGAACAGCCTTATGTCTGTCCCATGCATTTGTGAATTCTCCCACAGTTTTAGACCCCACAACCTCCTTAGGAAAGCTGTTCCATGCATCCACTACCCTCTCTGTGAAAAAATACTTCCTCACATTGCCCCGGAACCGCCCCCCATCTTTAAATTGTGTCCCCTTGTTCTTGCACGTCTCTTTCTGAAAGATGCTACCCTCTTGGACTTTGTAGATTCCACTGAGGTACTTAAAAGTTTCTATCATGTCTCCCTTCTTTCCTCAAGGGTATACATATTAAGCTCCTTTAGTCTCTCTTTGTACGGCTTCTCTTACAGACCCTGCACCATTTTAGTTGCCCTCCTCTGGACTGCTTCTATCCTGTCTATGTCCTTGTGGAGATGGGGTCTCCCAGAACTGGACGCAGTACTCCAGATGGGGTCTCACCAACTGTCTGTACAGAGGGATAACAACTTCCTGTTTTCTGCTGGTGATGCCTCTCCCTATGCATCCCAGTATACCCCCAGACCTCCCTACTGCCTTCTCACATTGCTTGCTAACCTTAAGGTCATCTGATATGATTACCCCAGGTCCCTTTCCTTTTTTGTTGTTGTTACTACCTCCCCCCATTGTGTAATCTTCCCCTTGGTTCTTGCTTCCCAGGTGCATTATTTTGCACTTCTTTGCATTGAATCCTAGCTGCCATACTTCTGACTAGGTGAGATAACATCACACCATGGGTGGCTGGGGACAAAGATGCAGGCGTGTGTCCAACACCCAAGAAGTGATATTATCCCAACAACACACACCATTCAGTGCCAAGTACTACGAGTACTATATGTCATAGTTATTTTAGTTTAGTTTAGTTTATTATTCTAGGAGTTATTACCTTTGAGCCAATGGCTCTTTTACAAAGGTTCCACGTCATCAATGTACAAACAAACTAGACATGTTACATAGAATGATCAGCAAATTATAAAGGTTTCAATAAGCCAGTATAATACAGTAAGTACATCACAAGGAAAAAAACAAAACATTGGAGGAGATGGTCAAGGTGG
Source organism: Neoceratodus forsteri (assembly GCA_016271365.2). Lineage (NCBI taxonomy): Eukaryota > Metazoa > Chordata > Ceratodontiformes > Ceratodontidae > Neoceratodus > Neoceratodus forsteri. The sequence goes on from CM028134.1 coordinate 186,357,633, forward strand.
GAAGGGTAGGAGGAGATATGGGAGGGAAGCAGACTTAGAGTAGTTAGAGGTACTCAGATGCCTTTGTCAAGAAAGGAGCGGGGGATGAAAACAGTAAAAACAGCCATGAGGGAAGAATCATTAGTCAGGGCAGTCATAGGAGCTAGAGGCTGAGAGGTGAGAGTAAAGCATAGATTTGAAAGCTCCTAGTGACGTGGAGGATGTAATGAGCGAGCTCAGGGCATTGTACCAGCTGAGGGCACGATAGGCAAAAGATCTTTGGCTCTGTGTGGTCCGGCATCTGGGGACCTAGAGAGGCTGGTGTTCCGATCTTCTGGTGGGACAGATGCTGGTATTCGGGCAAAGTAGGTCTTGGATACACGGTGGAGTGCGGCCCAAGATGGATTTTTTTGCCATCAAGCATGTGAGGTACTTTCTGCAATTTGAGAGTTGCAACCATCCTGTTTCAGTGTAGAGCTCACATGTATGAGTACGTCTTTGCGCTACAGTGAGCAGCCGACAGGCCTTGTTTAGGGTGGTTGTGATGCACCTTAGTGTGGTGGTAGTGGCAGAGCCATAGATAATTAACCCATAGTCTATGATTGAGATGACAGAGCTTTGGATAGCAATCCTCGGCGCAGCTTGGGTAAGGAATTGATGGTTTCGGAACAGAATACCAATGCGCTGGTTCACAGTTTATGCTGTGTTATCAGTGTGGGTCACAAAGGTAAGACCTTGATCAAAGGTGATTCCAAGGTATTTAAATGTTGACACTTGTTCAAGGGTATTTCCTGGGTATGTTTTGATAGTAAGTGGAATTTGTCTTTTTCTGTTTTGTGGACTGGAGAAAAGCATGGATTTTGTTTTTTTGTGATTTAGGACCAGTTTGTGATCTAGGAACCACTTTTCAACATTGGAGAAAGCAATTTGCAGGCTCTGGAGTAAGGGTTTCGGGTCCTTATGAGAGGAGAGAATCACGGCATCATCAGCATAAAGGATTATTTGTTACGGGCAGGATTTGGGAAGAGAGTTTAGGAAAAGGCTGAAAAGGAGGGGGCCTAGGATTGACCCCTGTGGAACACCTGAGAGGACCGGTTTTGAGTCTTAGAGAACTTCTGAGACTTTTACTGATTGAGAGCGTTGGGCCAGGTAACTTTTAACCCAGGCACCTGGTCCTTCCGAGAGCTCAAGACTGTGTAGTTGTGTGATAAGTAAGCCATGGTGAACAGTATCAAACGCCTTTGTTAGGTCAATGAAAACAGCTCCGGTTTGATATCCTTTGTCCAAGGCAGTGTGAATTTCTCCTGAGAATTCCAGTAGGGCGGTCGACATACTCTGTCCTTTCCTAAATCCATGTTGCTGCAAGCAGAGTATGTTATACTTATGCAGGTAGTCTGAGAGTTGGTCAGCCACGATGCGCTCAAGGGCCTTGAGAGGGTGGAAGTATAGATATAGGCCAATAGTTTCCTGGTAGGGACTTGTCGCCACTTTTGAACACTGGTGTGACTATAGCAGACTTCCATTTGCTGGGAAATTGACTAAGGCAGAGGGAGAGATTGAAAATTTTGGTGAGTGGGTGCACCACCTCTTCCAGGGTAAGGGACAGAATTTTAAGATCAATAGTATCACTGCTTGCTCTGGATTTAGAGATAGCCTTTTTTATATATTTGTAGACTTCATGTGCCTTAACTACTTTGAAGTGGAAAAGCGGTTGGTCAGGTGAGGCAGTAGGAGATGTTGGTTTTGGCGAGTCCGTGTCAGAGAAGTCCGGTGGGAGGACCCCACCGAGGTCAGTGAAAGTTTTATTTAAGGCCTTTGCCATGACCATTGGGTCTAGGGTAGTGGTTCCATCGACAGTCATTATAGTGGGAGAGGATCTGGACTGCTTACCCGTGATATTTCTGATGTTGTCCCAGAATGATCTCCCGTCACCCCAGGAGTTTGCGAGGGCATTTTTGAAATAGGAGCTTTTCATTGGTTTCGTGCCTGTTTATACTTCTGGATATCCGTCAAGGAGCCTGTGGCTCTGGCTATGGCCCAGAGGTGGTCCCGAGCTTTGAGCTGGGCCAGTAGTTTGGCCGTGTGCCAGGGATTTGGGAGCGCTTTGATTTTACGCTTTTTTACTGGTGCATAGGTGTCACAGGCAGTGTTGAAAGTTGTGATAACATAATCTAGGGCTGCGTCAACATCTAGAGTATTGTATATTGGGGACCAGTCTTGCTGTAAAAAACAGGTCTTGAGCTTAGTCAGGTTTCCATGGGGTAGCACTCTGCTTGAGATGGTTTTTGGAGGTGGTTTTTGGAACTTATTTGTCCAGGTACAGATCACAGGGGAGTGGTCACTGAGAAAGTCCGGGAGAACAACTGTGTTTTTTATGCGGGCTGGGTGGCTAGCAAGGATCCAGTCAATTAGAGTGCAAGTTCCAGTTTTGTAGTTTTTTTCTAGTGGGGGAGCTCACCATCTGCGTTAGGTTAGCTGCTACGATTGCATCCTTGAGGGACCCAACGTCTGATGCGAGCCAATTTATATTAAAGTCACCAAGGAGAAGGAGCTCGGTGTCAGGAGGTAGCGATCTTACAAATTCAAGAACAGTCTGGAGGCCGGACCCTGGACCTTTAGGAGGGATATAGACAGCGGCCACTGTAAGCACTTTATTTTGGGCACCAAGTAGTAGCTTGACAGGGAGAAATTGCACAGAGGAGTTTTTGGTGGAAAAACAGACAGGGTGGCTAGAGAGGTTGTCCTTAATGTAAATAGCACAACCCCCCCCCTTCATTAGTCCTGTCCAGTCTGAAAATATTGTAGCCTTGTAGTGAGATGGCATGGTCCGGAGTGCTTGATGTCAGCCAGGTTTCAACAATGGCTAGTATGTCGGGATTGTGTTGACTGGCAAAGACTTGAAGGGATGCCAGTTTTGGAAGGAGGCTACAGATATTTAAGGTGGCGATGGTGTGACTCCCCTCCGTTTTTGCTAGATTTGTTACCCTGGTAGAAATATTTAGGAAATGCATGAGATTCTGTTAAGAGATTAGTGGGACAGACTAATGTTCATTTTTGTTTTACCCTTCGGCTTGGCTCGTGATTTGGCTCTAAGAGCCAAGCCAAAGCCTTGGCTCGGCTCTTCTTCAAAAAACCAAGGCTTGCCCACCTGTACTCAAGCCCCGTTTATAAACTCACACTTTCTGAACCATTCTGGGTGGTTTGGAGAAGAAAATGTTTTACGTCTGAAAATGTAAACTGTTCAGGAAGCAGATGTTTAGTAAACATTTCACACAGTGTGTCCTCTGATAGCCTGAGGAAAAAATAAGCATGACAAAGCACCAGGGTTACCTTCAGGAAGAGCCCCAAAATGTACCTGGCAGGAAGTGGTAAGGGCCGGGCTGCTGTGATGCCTGTAAACAGGTTTAAAATGGTTGGCGAAGCAGCGGTGTAGAAGGAAGTTGCAAATGTACACAGACACCAAGAGGAGAGGAAAGATGTTCTAGAAGTCTGTTGGTGAATGTTAACAGGGCTTTAGGTAGTTGTTGCTACTGACATCATTAGCAGTGGCTGGTCCAGAACCAGTCAAAGAGGTGGCTCTGTTCTGCAGCAGACATTCAGGGGTTGCATCGGCTGGCTGCTGTATAACGTGTATAGCTCAGAGTGCTGCAGAATGCTTGGGACCTGGATTGCAGATTGAGGTCATCGTCTTGGCATATACTGTATGTTAAAGTGGTATGGCTGTCTTTCATAGCTGTCTGTCTATCTATCTATCTATCTATCCATCTGTCATCTACAGATATCTGTCCCTCTGTACATACGTACGTACGTTCATCTGTCTAGTAACAGTATCTGTCTGCCTATCTCTCTATCTCTATCTGTCTTTGTCAGCAGTAACACACAGCAAGGGGTATACAGTCACTGGGGAATCTAAACACACCTCTGTCTATCAACAGTTTCTATCTATAGACAAAATCTGTCTATAAATCTATATTTATAAACTTTATCTACAGACAGTATGTCTGTCTATCTGTCTGTGTTAGCAGTAACACACAAGGTATACAGTCATTGGGGAATCTAAACACGCCTCTGGTTGTTAGGCATTTGGCTAGCCTCATGCCTTGAAACACCCAATTGTTTGCATTTTTCCCCCAATGACCACGTGCCTTGGAATATGTTACTGTGCTTATAAAAAATCTTCATAACAAAAAAAAAAATAGAAAGGCAAAGAATAGCTCTGTTTTCTAAGAGAACAGCAACTCTGAGAGTTACACAGCCAAACTGACTAATCAGGAAGCAGGAAGTATATGCATACATACATACACATAATAAATAAATTATACTGGTGCAGTAGCGCCAGTATAGTTAGGGTTGCACGGCCACTTCTATGTTAAGCCCAATCTTTTGCACTTTAGTAACTTTGCAACTGTTTGACCGATTTGACTGAAATTTTGCATGCACTGTCTGCTACCATATATCTCTGGATCTGGCAAGTTTCGTTCGGGTTGGATGTGTTGTTGCTGAACTGCAACATGCCAAAAAAAGTGCAAAACAGCACTTTTTTGACCATTGTTGGCAAATTCTTTGATCATCTCTACGGCCCGTGCGGTTTGTCCGTCTGGTTTGAAATGTTCAGGGTATATGGGGACTGGGTCAGGGAAGTGCCTTTTGAAGGTTTGGCGAAACAATATGAATCCGTTCAAAAGTTATCAAAGTGTAAAATTTCCCATTATAGCCTGTGGGGCAAAAAAATATATGTTCCCCTTGAAAGTACTTTCAACTTTTGCGAAAGTTCCCCATGTTAAACACTAAGACTTTCGTGAAAGTCGCGGAATTTTCATGAAAGTTCCACGGGCAAACAGCCCTAAAAAGCCAGTTTGTTTGCCACATCATTGCAATAAAATGGTTAGGACTTTTGGGCTGGAATTTGCAGAGTGGCAAGCCCTTGCCCCACAGATGTGTCTTTTGGTGGTTTGGTGAAAAGATTTGCACCAGTTCCATAGTTACAGCATTCCGAAGTTGAGAAATTTCCCATAGGGTGGCATTGCAGCGCCCGCAGTGCCTTTCGGCATCTGTATCTCGAAAACAGTTCAAGATACAGATTTTTCGCTCGGGGAAGCACGCACGGAGGTTTCCAAGTCACGATTACAACTGCAGTGGAACTTTTTCCATGGTTACTATGGTTACTGAAATATTGCCAAATTAGTGTTACAGTGGTTCCTTTTCAGGTCTCTAGGCCTGCGCTGTCTCCGTACTTATGTGTAAGTTGGAGCACAGAGCCCAGAGGGCCTGCGCTCCCACATATGCATACCATTATGCAAAAATGGGAGTGGGGGGGCATGCCATTATGCAGTGCTGGGCCCTGTGCTCCCACAGTGAGATGAGGGTTCATTACAGTGTCTCTGCACCTATGGATATATGGTATAGTAGGGCCCTGTACGCCAACAAATGGATAACATTACATATTCATGGCAGCGTGAAGGGGCCCTGTGCTCCCAGAGCCACATACCAGTTACATTACATTTTCTCAAAAAGAAGGGAAATTCATTGCAAAAAAACTCTGTTAATGCATCAGTTAGGCTTGATTCCACACCAATAAAAGTTTGGAAATTCGACGTTAGGGTTACCAACCCTACCACCCTCCACCCTCCGCGCACAAACAGGCAGCGGGGTGTGCATTGGGGTCGTCGGGCCTATCTCTCACCTCATTCTCCCATACTGTACCACCTCAGCTTGTTTACACATGGAATGGGGTGAGAGTTAGGCCAATGACTCCAATGCACACCCGATGCCTGTTGGCGTGCGGGATGGTAGGGTTGGTAATGTATGTTATAGCTGCATGGTAGTGCAGCTGTAGTTAGGGTTGCACAGCCACGTCTATGTTAAGCTCAAATGTTTGCACTTTAATAACTTTGCAACTGTCTGACTGATTCGCCTGAAATTTTGCATGTGTCATCTGCTACCACATATCTCTGGATCTTGCAAGTTTCATTCTGGTCAGTTGTGCGGTTGCGGAGTGCCCCAAAAAAGTGCAAAACAAACACATTTTTGGGGTCACTTTTGGCAAATTCTTTGCTTGTCTCTATAGCCCGAACTGTTTGTCCGTCTGATCTGAAATTTTCAGGGTATATGGGGACTGGGTCATGGAAGTTCCTTTTGAGGCTTTGGTGAAAAAATATTAATCCTTTCAATAGTTATTAAAGTTTAAAGTTTCCCATTACAGCCTGTGGGAATAAATACATGTTCCCCTCGAAAGTACTTTTAAATTTCGCGAAATCACTTTTTAGTGTCGTGCTTGGGCTTCTTACTTTCGTGCTGCTTCCATCTTGTTTTCAGTTAGTGAAGTGGAAAAAATGTTGTAGTTCAAAAATTGCTGCCCCCTGGTGAACACCAACAGTTGGGTTTACCTAATCGGGGCCCTAGGAACACAACTCTGGAATTAATTTTTCATCAGGATGCCCAGAAATATGTTGTTTTAATTTTTCCGCCATCTTAGCCACTGAACTTTCACGCAAAATCTGCAGACTTTCACAAAAGTTCTGTGGAAACGTTCACGAAAGTCCCGCATCTATAATTTTGTGTGAAAGGTCCCCCATGTAAACCAGTGGGACTTTCGTGAAATTCCGTGGAAGTTTAGCAGAAGTTCTGCTGTTCAAGAGTCCCAAAACACCAGTTTCTTTGCCACTTCATAGCAACACAGTGGTTAGGACTTTTGGGGTGAAATTTGCAGGGTGACAAGTCCTTGCCCCACAGATGTGCTTTTTACTGGTTTGGTGAAAAAATTGACACTTGTTCCAGAGTTACAGCAGTTTGAAATTGTAAATTTTCCCATAGGATGACATTATGGTGGTCATGGCGCCTTTCGGCACCTATATCTCAAACGGTTTAAGATACAGATTTTTTGTTAAGCGGGTACTAAGCACTTGTGGAGGTGGCTAGGTCATAAATACAAATGCAAAAGAATGTTTTCCGCATTTGCTATGATTACTGAGATATTGCCAAATACGTGTTACAAGGGTTACCTGGAATGCCTCTGGGCCTGTACTGTGTGTCTGTACTTATGGGTAGGCGAAAGGGCCCTGTGCTCCCACCTATGTATACTATTTGTGCTAAACTGGGAGCACTAGGCCCTCCTATGTTATGCCTGTACACTCCAGGATTAGACTTGCACCTAAAAATCGCTGGCATCTGAGTGCAGTATTGGGGGGTGCTGTACTGCTGGGGTGTGCCGTCCTTCGGATGAGACATTAAACCGAGGTCCCTTCTGCCCATCCTGGTGTTGTCCTGGTGGGTGTCCAGGTGGAAGTAAAAGAACCGAGGGCACTCTTCGCAAAAGAGTAGGGAACATTCCCGGTGTCCTGGCCAACATTCCCCTTCCCATAAAACCGGTTCATGCAATTATCCAGGCTGTGTGTGGGTGATGATGTGCGATATGGCCGCCACCACACATTCAGTCACTTCACTACCAGTCTAGCATTGCTTATAAAGCGCTTTGGATGTATGAAAAGCGCTATATAAATGTTGATGATTCTTCTTCTCCTTCTCATGGGTGGGTGGGAGCGCTCACACCTATTGATATGATTATGCAAAATTATAAGCACAGGGCCCTCCTGTGCTTATGTCTCTATACTTATAGGTATGTGGGACCACAGAGCCCAGAGGGCCCGCGCTCCCACCCATGTATGCCATCTTGTGATAGTGGGAACACCGGGCCCACAGGCGCCATGTCTCTTCACTTATGGGTGGGAGGGAGCGCAGGGCCCAGAGGGCCCGCACTCCCACATATGCATCCCATTATGCAAAACTGGGAGCACAGTGCCCTCCTGTGCTATTCCTCTACACTGATTGGTGGGTGGGAGCACAGGGCCCGGATGGCCTTCGCTCCCACCTATGGATACCATATGAATAACATTTCACTTTCTTGAAAAAGAGGGGAAATTGCAAAAAACTCTGTTAATGCATCAGTTAGGGTTGATTCCACACCAACAAAAGTCTGGAAATTTGATGTTAGGGTTACCAACCCTACCAAACCCCCACACCCCACCTTCCACAGACCAACAGGCGTCAGGGTGTGCCTTGGAGCCATTGGGCCTAACTCTCACCCCATTCTCCTATACTGTACCATCTCAGCTTCTTTACACATGGAATGGGGTGAGAGTTAGGGTCCAGTAGGACCACTACACTTAGGGTTGAGTAGGTACTTTAATGCTGAATTCAAAATGTTGCACTTTAATACATTTGCAAGCGTTCGTCTAATTTCCCTGAAACTTTGCATGTGCAGTGTGGTGGCATACATCTCTGGATCTGGAAGTTTTCGTTCTGGTCGGATTTGCAGTTGCGGAGCTGCGGAGTATAAAAAAGTGTGAAAAAATCCTTAATTTAGTGGAATTCTTTGCTTCTCTCCATAGCCCGAATGGTTTGTCCGTCTGGTATGACATTTTCAGGGTATTGGGGACTGGGTCAGGGAAATGTCTTTGGAAGGTTTGGTAAAAAAAATATTAATCAGTTTAAAAGTTCTTAAACTTTTTCGTGTCCCATTACAGCCTATAGAAAAAAAATAATGTGAACAACTAAAGGTTTTGTGAAAGTACTGCAGAACATTTGCGAAAGTACTGTTGTTTAACTTAGGTGGTTTTCACGAAATTCCGCATTAGTTAAGTACCATTGGTTTAATGGAGGATTTTTGCAAAATTCCATAATGCTTTCGCGAAAGCTGTGCCATATAAACCAGTGGTGCTTCCATGAAAATCCAGTGCTCCCACCTATGAATATGATTGTACCGAACTGGGCACAGGGCATTCCTGCACTATGTCTCTATACTTATAGGTGGGTGGGTGGGCAGGGCCCAGAGAGCCCGAGCTCCCACCCATGGATACCATCTTGCAATACTGGCAACACAGGGCCCCCAGGCACTATGTCTCTACACTTATGGGTGAGTGGGAGCTCAGAGCCCTCCTGTGCTATGCCTCTACACTGAAGGCCCACGCTCCCATCTATGTATACCATATGGCTAACATTTCACTTTCCCAAAGAGAAGGGAAATTCATTGCAAAAAACTCTGTTAATGCATCAGTTAGGATTGATTCCACACCAACAAAAGTCTAGAAATTCGAGGTTAGTGTTACCAACCCTAACACCCCAACCATCCACCCTTCACAGACTAACAGGCGACAGTATGTGCCTTGGGGTCGTTGAGCCTAATTCCCACCCCTTTCTCCTATACTGTACCATCTCAGCTTGCTTACACATGGAATGGGGTGAAAGTTAGGCTGGCGACCCCATGACACACCCTGTCACCTGTTGGTCACCAGCCAATTGAAATGAGGTGGGAATTCTGGCCCTCGATTTCCAGACTTTTGTTGGTGTGGAATCAGCCTATCTGATGCATTAATGGAGTTTTTTTTGCAATATATATATATATATATATATATATATAGTAGCAAAAACTTCATTAATACATCAGTTTGAAGTGGCAAAAGTAGGAAATGAGACATTAGGGTTGAGCCCCTAACACCACCTCCCCACTCAACCCCACCAGCCCACCCAACACCCACCCTTCACAGACCAACATGTGACAGGGTGTGCCTTAGGAGTCATCGGGCCCAACTCTCACCCCATTCCATGTGTAAGAAAGTTGACATGGTACAGTATTGGAGAATAGGGTGAAAGTTGGGGCCAGTGACCCTAAGGCACACCCCGGCGGGTGTTGGTCTATGGAGGGTGGTGGTTGGGTGAGGGGGGGTGTTAGGAGCGCAATCCTAATGTCTCATGTCCCTACTTTTGTTGCTTCAACCCTAACTGATGCATTAACAAAGTTTTTTCAATTTATACATATATAATACATCTCATGGGTATGTGTCTTTAGACTTGTGGCTTTGTGATCTGGTTAGCCCCACAATGAGTTTTTCTGAGTACAGCAGACTTGACCATCTTTTATTTTATATAATACATTTAGATGGTTACAGTTAGTTTAATCAAAATTGCATGTGCAGAAAAAGTGTATACAGGTAACTAACTGCTAAGCACTTATACCCATCCATGTATTATACGTAATAGATAATCCACTACAGGGTGTGCAGTCCTGCTTTGATATACACATGCCCTTGTGTGTGTTGTGAGGCATGATGCCACAGGCCAAGTGCATTCAACTACCCAAGGCATGCGTATATCAGAGCACGACCACACGTGCTGTAGTGGATTATCTATCTTATAAAATGGCCAAAATTGTTTTTTTAGGGGGTTAAAAATAAAGAAGTGCAGGCGTGTGGTCAGTGTGAGAGAATGCACAGTTATGTGGTGTATTTTGTTTTATTTTGTTGACCCAGTAAGCCCACTGGGCCTAGAAAGCCCCTTTTTCAGCGGCGACGGGGATACAGATGGTAAGCAACTGAAATTGAACCAGATTAAGCTGTTGGTGGTATTTTTAGTGAATGAGGAAAATTTGTCCAGGACACCGGGGAAATTCCCCTACTCTTTTCAATAAGTGCCATGGGATCTTTAACATCCACCTGAACTACCACCAATTCAGTCAGATGGGACCTCGGTTTAACGTCTCATCCGAAAGGCGGCACCTCAGAAGTGCAGCACCTCTCTCATGCTGCACTACAGTGTCAGTACTGGGATATTAACCCAAGTGCCAGATGTGGGAACTGAACCCACAGCCCTCTGATCTCCTGGCCTCAGAGGCGAGTGTGCTACCTACTGAGCCACTGACACTCAGGAGATGGCATTTTTACAGATTTTTTTCTGACCCATTTTATAAATATGTATACTATATGTAAAGCCAATGTTTTCCCCCCACATATCTGCCCAATGTACTGCTAACTGAAACACTCTGAACACATCAACCCCGGATGAACACACTACAGTGTGCCTTATTAACACACATGGCGACCAGCATAAATACCTTACTGCCTCTCATAAATACAGCCCCCTATAAAACAGCACAAATACATAAAATCTACCTACACAACCTGACCTAGCCTAACACCTTATCACTAAATAGACACCTCACTCTAACCTTACTCACCAGACGCAACACCCCTGAATATTCCAGCTCTCTCCCAAGCAAGTCCTTCATTCTGTTGCCGTGGACTTCAACTTGCTGTTCAGCACAATGCCACACTGCTCCCGACCGCACACTTCATGTTGGTCCAGAACAGCGCTCCTTACCCCACACTCCATGAGGCACAAGACCGAATGCACATCATTCCCAAGAGCCATTCTGAATGCCAACATAAAGGACAGACTACCACAGGTGTGCCTCCATTTGATAGGAGGACCCTACACTATGGAAAATATAAACATGCAATTTACAGCAATAATGCAACTGACAGTGGGGTGCAAACACCAAGGTACAGTTTACAACAAGAGTACAGCTAACAGTCAGACAAAATATAAGCCTACAGTTTACAGCGAGAACATAGCTAGCAGTGAGGTGCAAAATACAAGCATGAATTGACAACAAGAATGCAACTAACAGTGAGACGCACAATAAAACACGCAGTTGACAACAATAATGCAAGTAACAGTGAAGTGCAATATAGAAACCTACAGTTTACAACGAAATGCAGCTAATAGAACCAGAGGCGGATGTGCTACCAACTGAGCCACGCAGACACCTCTCATGAAGATTGGTATGTAGTTGTTATTTGAAAAATGGAGATTGGCTTTAGTGATTGGTATGCAGCAGGAAGGACGGACTTGTCACTATACTATACTGTATAGTATTTATAGCGTAGTGTAGCGGAGCATAGTATGGTATAGTATACAGTGTGTATATGTGTGTATGTTTGTATAGTTAAACTTTTATACCCACACACATGCAAGTATTGCATTTGCAGTTTAACTTGTATGTATTTGCTAAGAAATGTCTCCAAGGAGCTTCTAGGAGTGCCGTCCATTACATTTATATGGATTGCGCTAAACAGAAACGGAATTGTATGGGACAGTATTGTATCTCTCTACAAATGCACAGTACTTCCAAATTCACAAAGCAAGTCCTGTGTGTGTGCATGCTTGTAGGGCAGCTAACAGACATATCAGAATGGCTAGACCCAACAACAGCCACACTGCTGAGCAGCACTGGTAACTGACCATGGCTGACACTTCTGCTTGACAAGTGCTTATACTGACCCTAGATCCAGTTTATAGTTTTGTGTTGATCTTTGTAACCCCCCCCCCACCACCACCACCACCACCATTCTCCTCACACCTTTTCTAGATACAGTCCTTGATGGGAACTGAGCAGTTCTTTTCTAGTACCATAGTAATTTAAGGGATAAAATGTATGCTCTGCAGACATTGGATTCTATGCCCGATGCATGCCAGCAGGGGTGCGTAATGGGCCAGGCAAGTGCGTGGCACATAACTAGCCCCCGTAAGGTGCATGGTGCCAGTATGCACATCCCCTTAGGCAGGCTGAGATGACCCTAACGTGGCCACTTATCTCTGCATTAGGGGCCGGGTCGACTGCCGTTCTTTGGGAGCAGAGGATCATGGCACATGGTGGCCTGCATCCAGGCTGCCATGTCTCTGATGGAGTTATAAATATTATACAATTTCAGAAGTCATTGCCCTGTAGCCTGCCTCCACCCCCTAGCCTTCCATGGCATTTAGGAGGGCAGGGGTCCATGGCTGCAGGGCGGCATGATGCGGTGCCATAGGAGTGCCATTTGAGGGGGGCACGCAACCTTTACAGCAACCTTTTGGCTGATGTAATAGTAAGTTGCTCCCCCGACACCAACCCGGCAGAGTGCAGATGGCATTGTGTATGTAATGCTCCACCAGGCCTCTGCAGTCTCGCCCACTCCTTGCCCCTGCCTGTACTGGCTCGTGTAATTGTACACGATCCTTCACGCATGGTCGTTGGCAGGGGTGCAGAACAGGTGCGTACATTAGTGCACCCATGAGTGTCCGTATCCTGGCCCCACCTGCCGCGTCAAAGGCACATAGGGCTGGGACATCCTTAATGGATGGAGCCCATTTAGAAGCTAACACTAGATGTGCTCCTGAGAGTCAGTCATGGGAGCTTCGTTTGTGAAGCAGGTATCACTGTCTACCCTGAAGAGTGAGCACATCACCTCTAAAGAGCACTTGCTCTCCACTGTTGTGGAGAACAGTAGATCTGCAGTTTCACTTGCAAACGTAGGTCTTTAAAACTGCAATGAGTCGATGTCACTGAGACTTGATATTTTACTGTTTTCAAATAACAACTTCATACCAATCCTGATGAGGGACATCATCAAAGTAAAAAAAAAAATGCAGTTCCAGTATTCCAATGCAGAAAACAACATTCACTCATTATTACTTCTCCTCAGTTGAGAGAAATCAACAATATTATAAATCAGCTTTGGTTATTGGCTTATTTGTAAAGATTTTTTTATGAATAGATACACAAGATTGGGGGGGCACTAGTTCTCCATTTAAAGCAACAGTATTTTTTTAACAGGAAAAAATTTCATTATTTAAGTTTGTTTTTTTAATGATAATATATTTCAGACAAAACATCGATATATCTGTTTTTCTTTTCATTGTATTTCACTCCAGAACTGAGATACATGGTTTTGAAATTTGTAAAAGTCCCTGCTCTCTGGCCACACCCACTATGAATAAATTAATCATTTTGGTGCGGTGTTGTGCTGTTTACCAACAGAAATGAGTGTTAGCACATTCCTAATACAGCCACAGTGTAAATCCAGTATGTAAATATGAACTCAGATGGGCAGACTGGGTGGGCCATGGCCCTTATCTGCCGACAGTATCTATGTAAAGTAGAAAAATAACCTCGAGGGAAGGGATTTTTATTTATTTGTGTATTGTTTTTCTCTTTTTAATTTTACTCTCCGTTTTTCGTTGCCCACTACCAGGTCCTACTTCCACCTGCCCAAGGCCTTCTGCCAGTCGGAGAAATGCTCCAAGGGTCCAACCCACCAGCAGCCTCTGCTTGACATCCTCTTTGAAATCCCGAAGATAACCCGCAGCTTGTCTCCTGTTGGTGGGACTTCTTGGTTTCCCAAGCCAGGGAGAGGATACTACACTCAATAATTGAGGGCTGGGTAGAGGAGATGGTGAGGTGCAGGAGGAGTTAGTGTGACCTTACTCTGGCATGAGCGTGGCTTCATTTGCCTGGGGCTGCTGTCCCCCCCCCCCCACACTAAGCCCTCCCTTATCCCTCCCGTGGTGTGGTCCTGAGGAGTTACCTGGCAGAACACCTTAACAGGGCTGTTGGAAGAGTTGGTGAGCCTCACCCTGCCAGCCACATTCTGGGCATTTGATGCCTCCAGGTCATTCCCCAGGCAAGTAGGTGTTTGCTGACGAAAGATCACACCAAGATATCACCTATTCATTTCCATATGACGCACTTTCCCGGAAGGAGGTGCCCCCCCCAAAGCAGAAGGTATCTGAGGCGGATGCCAGAACACCGCCCGCTTAGTTGCCACCAGATGTCCTGGGCACAGGGCGAAATCGCATGTCATCTGGATGGCAAAGTCGCAGCACTACCCCTGTGCTAGCTGTATATTTATTTCCAGTCTAATACGCTAGCAGTAAGCATGATGTTATTAATAAACATGCATTTGGATTCCAGTCTACTGCACAGCAGTTGATTTCTGCTTGTGACGCCAGCCACCCGGTTCAGGAATGAGCCCAGGAGCTGTAGGGCCAGCCGGGGAGAAGGGTTGTCCGTCCTGTGGACAGCTCCTTCTTCGGGGAGGGGAGGGAGGGCCAGGCTGTGACACTTGACTGGCCCCAGGCCCGGAGGAGCCTGGGGCACAGCAACACCATGCATGAAACTGTGGGGAGGATGTCATGACATCGGCGCTATGCCTTGATGTCTGGGCGAGTTACGTCCTAAAGAGATAAATGTGAAAACACCCTCCGGAGTCGGGGGATGGAAGAGCCGAGCCGAGTCCCTATTTTCCGCTGCCTGCCCAGCTGCCTCGGGGCCCAACGAGATTTAAGGTTCGGGGTGGGCCCACCCCAACCCTGCGTGGGGGGCTATCCACTGCAGGATGGGGAACCTGTGCAGTCAGGTAAGGCGGTGGTAGGGTCAGGCTTAATTGGTGCATCCTGAGGATGCAACTCCGGAGGGACGTAAGAGGGATTAAAAAAAAAAAAACTGCAACTTGTGTCATTTATTTTTATTAGACCCTTAGAAAAAACCCTGGTTTCGGATTGGACCAAGGCCAGTCACATGACATACAACGTTACTGAACTCCTGCACAGTCCAAAACAAAGGACCAGGCATTAGTTCATTAGAACCAGGCAATAGTTTATAAGAAATGGCCAACAGTTTTTTTTGTTTTGTTTTGTTTAACTATTGCCTGTTCTAATCCTTGTAACTCGGGCAAGGCTTAATAAAACAGATACTGAATGGAGTTGTGTCTGGATCTAGTGGAACATATAGGCTCCTCAGGATGAATGTTTGCCTCCCAGTCATCATATTGCCCTCTTTCTTTGGTTTCAGGCAACAGTTCATCCCTCGGGTCAATATTTTCGCATTACCTCACCTCTGGTCAGTAGTTGCATAATATCTTTTAACCAGTCCTTCAGAAGATGAGCTAGTACAGTATTGCTTTTCTTGATATTTATCAATTGATTTATATGCTGTAAACTAAAAAATGTTCACATTAAACTTCCTGCTCCTTGCCAGTGTCCCCACCATGGATGTAGGTAGATCAGGGTGGCATTGTGCTGTTGGTTTTCAGAAACATGTACCAGCAATGCCCTGGCATCTCTGCATGATGAATACAGTGGGTGCTGCTACAGAGTGACTGCAGGGGAAGAGATTTCTGAAAGCTGCCATGTCCCTCGACAGCTTCTCTTCCTCCAAGTTCATCAACTGATGAGCATTGCTTCCTCCTCAGTGGCTGCCTGCTACATGATAGTTCACTCAGAGCTCTTTTTATCCTCCAGCTCCCAATTAAACATGGTTCATGCTTTCTTTCGATTCTACTGAATACAGTAGAATTGAAAGAAAGCTGCTCAGCTGATGAGAAATGATAGACGAGTATCAACGTCTAACATCATAATGCTTTATGAACCAAGTATACCAAATATATTCCATAGGTGACTGATGCAGACAAGCAGATACACACTGTTGCCAAAAGTTGTATAACAAATAGCCAAAAAACAGTAAACAATGCTGTACCTTGTACCCAGCCAAGTGAATGCCCCATGTCCTGTGCGCCATATGTTCGTCACACTTGGACTTGCGTCATTCTCGGCACTTTTGAGAATCCGGCCCTTATGGTCTTTTATTCATGAAAGTGTCTTCATGCCGGTAGATCAGTGCTGTGTGCACATCTTATTGTATTACAGCGTTGCCCCCTGTTGCCCACAGATTTCAGTAAAGTGAGAACTGTTATTCATGGGTGAGACAGATGCAACGCCACACTCGTGAATAACATCACATCTACTGTGTTGTGACTGATGAATGGGGTGCTGTTTTTAACTTCTGGTAGCTGTACCTTTTGGCCTTAAGGATCTCATTGAAAATGAGCTTTGCTCAATTGAGTCATCCTGTTCATATGAAATATGAATAAAAATGTTACTACTGCAACTACATTCAGGAATGTGACATCACACCCACGAATGATGAGGACTTGCATGAAGTAATACAAACTAAAAAGATGCGTGTGAGCAACGTGGTTGTGATTTCATCTTCTGTGTCACAGCTTCACTTGGTGTTCCCAGGTACCCGTGTATTATCCTATGAGTGTTCACCATAGTACAGGTGCAGCTGCCTTCTAAGCAACAAGTGAATGTTATGCCTTTAGTCCAGCTTGCATTCTTTTTAAACAAACTGTTCTCCTGTTGCACTTCCCTCTCGTCAGGCACCTCCCCATTGAACAGCGATCCTCGATCAAGCCGTTATAACGACACGTCATGACAACAGCCATTCTAACCCTTCTCCTCCTTCCCAGTGACTGAAGGACTCCTATGGCCCACCAGTGACGTCAGGAATGTCTAGAGCACGTGCAATATGGAGAGAACCTTTAGTTTTGCACTCCATCAAACCAGAGTCTAATGTGAACTGCTGACCTGAGCTAAAAACTGAACTCTTTTATTTTATTGCAGTATTAAAAAGTTCTTGGAATTGCACAGTGGTACAGAGTTTCCCCAATGATATTTAATTTTTACATAAAGAAATTTTAGGAAAATGAAAAAAATCTCCAAGTAATCTGTGATGTAAAAAAAACAAAAACCTGTATGTGTGTGTGTGTGTGTGTATATATATATATATATATATATATATATATATATATATATATATATATATATATTTACATTTGCCGTGATTGTATAATCAGAGTTATTGTCACTTGTACCTCCAGGCCTCGTTACCGACAAGTACTGTAGCCATGAGTGTGTAATTGGGCTTGGCGGTATGAGTGAAAATGAATTTGATTATACAGTCAGGGTAAGTGTAATAAATATCTTTACACAACTCCAGTGGAAATAAAAATGGCAAGATAAGTGAAATAGTTCAGTATCTACTTAAATAGCAAATGTAAAACTTGTAAGCAGTAAACTGATGTTGTATGTGGAGAACAAAAATGTATAGGTAGCAGTGTATAATGAGTCTTTTTTTTTTTCTGTTTACACAACCTCGGTGTGTGCTGATCACATACAACATGAGAATGACGCTTGAATGGGTGTATTTATGCATAACACTCTGAGGTTGTGTAAAAAAAAAAAAAGAAAGAAAGAAAAAAGAGCCGTACCTGTGGTGTGGTAGACTGAAGCATTGCATGCCATACCACCCCACACACTGGCCACCCGGGTTCCGGAATGGACCAGGGTCGCTCGGGTGTCAGCCAGGGGGAGGGACAAGGTTCCACGTCAACTCCGCTAAAAATAATACTGCATGGTAAAAACAGCATAGACAAAACCCAGCAAGGCAAAACTGCACCTGTCCATAACAGGTAACAGAAAAACAGCGTAAAGGGTAAAACGCTGCACACTAGCCACACATACAACAGCACATACAGTACTACTCCACGAATAGAACAAACAACCTTACCCATAAGTGTAAATTTACTATTACAACACCATGCTGCCATGGATCACCACTCCAACTCAGGATTGACAGCGCGTGGTTAAGATACCTCCTCACTACGCAGTGTCACACAAGCACCATTTTGTATTCCGCGCTTTTCCGTATTTCAGCATTTTAACCACGTGCTATTGACCACGCTCCTTTGGTCTGCGCAGACTTGACATGATACTGAAGGACGATAGAGCATCCACTGACATCTCTCCTCCTTCGGGAAGGGGGCAGCAGGAGCCACGGCTTGCCTGACACCCAATGGAGGCTGGGTGCTGCAGCAACAGCAGCCGCTTCTCAGAGGGCTGGATGCAGATGCAGAGCAGGTATGGCGTCTTCACGCTGTGAGCCCCATGCCATTGCATGTGTTGCCAACCTCAGAGACAGGGAGAAAATAGGAGGAAAAAACACTGAGCAGCAGGATGATCGTCTGCGACCCCGCAGAGACGGCTCCACTGCCCATGGCACCCACTTACCCATAGTGGTGAGTAAGTATTGAAGCGAGTGGTGCGGTGCCACACTTTCACACTAAATAGAACCGTGCAGCATCCGCCATGCCATGCCTCCGACTCCTGGAGTTTACAACAGTAAAATAAAGTAAGTTCCAGCACATAAAACAAAGGCATTTCCTTGTGAAAAGCTTAATCGGGGGGTAAGTCTTTGGGGGGTGAGGAGCTGAAGATTTGGACCGCTTTCCTTTAAACCAACACAAGGCACATTAATGTAGCATTATCCTCTTGACAGAATTGGCTTAATCCACTTATAAAGTGTTTATTAATGTTAGTTTTTTAGCAGTGTAGTAGTGTTCTAATTTTGTGCTGTATCTTTAAGTGATTGCCTTTAGGGCATTATTATAATTAGATATGCAGCAGGGGTTAGGTTGCAGCTGGTAAATTGCACTAGTTGGGTATGGTTGCACTGCAAAGAAGTGGGTTATTTTGTTGCTTTAAATAGATATTCCTGACTTTTAACTTCTCATACTGTACTTCCCATGTGATCTGTGAGGCTAAGCTGGAAGCCTGGGTTGTGTTTCCTAGTCTTTCCTTGTGATCTAAGTCGGATCTGGTAGCCTAGGTGGTTTATTATATTTCATGTGACCGCATTCAGGCGCACTGCTGGTCGGTTGAGATTCAAGAAGCAAGTTTGAGGTGTCCTTTGTTTAAGTAAGGTGATATTTTATTTAGCTGTTAGAGCAATGTTTGTAGAAGGTCTGCTAATGGTTTAGTGATGTTATCTATGCATGTTTCTGTAGTTGTGTAGAATTACAGTTTTGAAATATATTTTTTGTTTTTATAAGATTTTTAAAATGTTTTTTCTTGTATGAGCAGCACTGAGGCTTTATGGTTTGGATTTGTGAGTAGGAAGTACTGTATGTTTTGTTCAATTGTTTGGTGGATTTCCTTTACAGTTTGTAATTCTTTAGCAGTGTTGGTGGGGGTCTATTTTATTTATTTATGTATTTACTTATTTGTTACATTTGCATGATTTGACCCCGAGGATATGTAATTAGTATATTGATCTTTTTTGACTCTTACTGGTTGTGCCCTTGATTAATGCAACCCTATCATGTCTTCTGAGTAGGAAGTATATGCTAGGTTAATGCAGTATCATGTGACTGGGTCCTGACCAATGAGGAGTCAGAATTGACCAGATGCCATTAATACTTGTAATTATAATTGTTGTTATCCAGGGTTTTCCCTTTAATTTAACCTGCATCTTTCTCAATGACATAGGACATTAGCGGAGTCATTTGCTTGGTTTGTAAAACACATTGTCTCAGTGGTTTGTGACGGGTCGTTAAATAATCAAGCTTGGTCAGCTTTGAAAAAGAGCTACATGAGGTGTTTAGTAAGACCAAAAACTATATGTTATGTCCACATGCAACAGTTCTGATTATTGATAAAGTTTAG
This sequence comes from Neoceratodus forsteri, assembly GCA_016271365.2. NCBI lineage: Eukaryota > Metazoa > Chordata > Ceratodontiformes > Ceratodontidae > Neoceratodus > Neoceratodus forsteri. The sequence goes on from CM028134.1 coordinate 186,377,550, forward strand.
GAATCGGGTGTTTTTTATAGGGAAGTTTATAGGACAGCAAATGTTTGTTGTTGAAGCAAATAGTGCAAGACAGTATTGATGGGAAAGAGGTATAAACAGAATTACTGATGTGTAAGGAAAACACACCAGGCTTATAAGCAGCTATATAAAGCCAAAGAGCCAGTGTGCAAAGGGTAGAGGGGGGTCAGTCTGTGGTCATATATACTGACCGAGGAAAAAGACCAATGTCATCCAGGGCATTAGCCCTCCGTTTTCTTCCACCTAATCTCCACCCTGCTGCCATCGCCATGAGTAGCCACAATCGCCTTGTCTCCATCCCAACTATGCTTGAAACCATTTATGCTTTGGCTTCTACCACTTCAGCTGGCAAACGGTTCCAAGGTTCCACCACCATCTCAGTAAAGTAATGCTTCCTTAAATTCCTCTTAAATCTTCCATCTTTCAGTTTCCACTCATGCCCCCATGACGTTGAATCTGTGCTTATGCTAAATAACTCCTTGCAGTTCACCTTATTTATTCCTTTCAGGAATTTGAAGGTCTCTGTCGTATCGCCCCTCTCTCATCTGGTCTCAAGAGAGTACATGTTTTGTACCTTTGGCCACTCTTAGTAAGATATGCCTTGCTGGCCTTGTATTATCCTGGTCACCCTTCGGTGCACTGTTCATAGGGTTAGATATAACTAATACATTCTAACTGTAATAGAGAGGACCTGAGGGAAAGAGACCATTGGGTAAAATATTGAAGAACCTATCATTTTTATTCTTTTCTAAGACAAGCTAGCAATAGAAAGGGCTAAGTTTGGCATCTACTGTGTACCTATATTATTTTGCATGTTTCTCTTGTAAAGCACTTTCATTCTAATTCGATTGGTTTTATATAGTGTAAATAAATGTAGCTCGTTTTAGCACAGTATATATTGACTGGTTGTACATTGTTTTAAAGAGAGGTATTGTGAGTCTTGAGGTATCCATCATTCCAAAAGAGATGCTTATTTATTTTAAATAATTGGAAATCCCTGTTGATACTACGAAGGGATTGGAATAGAAGTTAATTGTACCAAGCCCACATTTCACTGGGGTTTCGATCAGCCTGCCTTGACTTGATGCAGGGGACTGGTGACGGGGCTTAAAGGAAATTGCCACTTACCTGCTGGCACTCTCATGCTAGTGTCTGTGCCCCCAATTAGCAGTTCTGTATGAAAAAATAACATTTTTCTAACCTAATTTATGTAGTGAATATTTAAGTTTCAAACAGCACTCCCCCACTTCCGTTTTCGAAAGCTGCCAGCAGCCATCTCGTGTGAGCCACTCACTCTCTCTCCCTAAATATGCTAATGTGCCCCTGTTGACTGTTGTGCTGAGTCAAAAATATGCTGTTTATCTTCACGTGAGAAGAGGCAGGAGCATAATGCCACAAGTGTGTTATAAAAGTCTTGCCCCATCACAAGTGTTGAATAAACTGTGTATTTTGAGTCAAGCTGTTGCATACGAACATGCATACAAACGTATGAAGAAGCCAGCAGAAAAAGGCCATTTGGTCTATCAAGTCTGCTCATATTGCAGGGTCCACAGCTTGAGCTACTGTCCCTGCCCTCCCTCCCCACTCCTCCCATCTTCCCAACCCATGACCCTTACCCTCCCCTGTGCCTGTCCCAGCCTCTCTTAAAGCTGCCCACGGTTGTCAATGAGATTACCTCTTCTGGTAGTGCATTCCAAGTGTCCACCACCCTCTCTGTGAAGAAGTGCTTGATGACCACTCTCCTAAACCTCCCAACCTCCAGCTTAAGACTGTGCCCCCTCGTGTTATGGTTGCCACTCAGCTTAAAGAGACTCTCTCTTTATCAACCTTATTTATCTCTTTCAAGTACGTGAAGGTCCCAATCCTGTCCCCCCTCTCTCTCTCATCTGTCTTCCAGGGAGTACATGTTCAGTGCCCTCAACCTTTCCTCGTATGCATACTCAACTTATACAATATCAGTTATGCTGTTTATGTAAAGATTTAATGCTTCTCATTGATTTTAATTGCTGGCTTCAGTGCTACTCTGATGTCATCAGCATTGTGAAAGCTGCTCTCTGATTGGTTCTGTATTCTACTGTGATGTACCTAATCTTCGAGATACCAATTGTGACCTAACTTTCAAGATACTACAAAGATATTACTTATCTTGCCATTTTTATCTCTACTGGTGTTGTATAAAAACATATATAAATGGAATAAAATATGAGATCATCAGTAAGAAGGCTGTAATTCCATCAGAGGGATTCTGGTGACATCATAAATCACGAGGGCAAAGCTCGAGTGGTTTATGATGTCACCAGAATACCGAGAGGGAATAACAAGCCTAGTTACTGATGGTTTCTAGTTTGTTGTGTTCTGTAATATATAGAACACACCAAACATTCCATCTCATACCATTAATCTGATGTCAGAACATAGAGAATACTGGATGGGCAACTATGCACAACCAATGTGTTCTGCCACAGAGGAGTTCTGATTCCCTCTGACCTTGAGAGCGAATCAGAACCCCGAGGTGACAGAACACACTGGTTATGCATAAAGTTGCTCATCCTGTATTTTTTGTAGTGTATAGTATTATATTGTATAGTGGAATGTTGTTCTGTATAGAATTCCATCCCTTTCAAAATGCTGTACTACCACAGTTCCAAGGTCATGGAATGCCGTTCTACCCTACTGTGGTAGAACAGCATTCTAGAACCTCTAGAGACTGCATGAGTCACTTTCATTTTGAAAGCAAAAGAACTCACAAAACACATTTTTCACACAGTACTCTACACTATGAAAAATACAGGATGAGCAACTCTATGCACAACCAGTGTGTTTTGCCACTTTGGGGTTCTGATTCCCATGGTCCTCTCGAGCTTCGCTCTTGAGATCAGGGGGAATCAGAATCCTTCTGTGGCAGAACACACTGGTTCTGCATAGTTGCCCATCTAGTATTCTCTATATGTGAAAAGTGTGCAGTGTTTGTTTCTCGTTCACAATGAAACTGACTTGTGAAGTCTCTGGAGGTTCTAGAATGCTGTTCTACCACAGAATTGGATAGAGGAAAGCAACTATGTGGCAGCATTCCAAGTGGTTCTGCTGCAGTAGTGACATCACTACTGCAGCAGAACAACATAATGATGTCACTACTGCAGCAGAATTTATATATTTTTTTTAGTTGTTTAACCAGGAGTAGCACACTAAGCTGAAAGCTTTTTTACAGACCTGGGAGCACAGGGAAGTTAAGTGACTTGCTCAGGGTCACACAGTATGCAAGTGGAAGCTGTGGGATTCAAACCCATGTCTGGTCTGCTGGATGTCACCAGATTTGCAGCTCAGAGCCTTAAACCACTGCGTTATACTGCCTTCCTAAAGAGCATATAGCGCAGAATATAGAGGATTGTGTATGAGTAATCATACACAAGGATATATTTTAATCAAGAGGTTTCCATGGTAACTGGAGACCTCAAGAGTGTAGCTCGAGAGGTCTCGTTACCATGGAAACCACGAGACTGAAAAATATCCTTGTCTGTGTATGGTTGCTCATACACAATCTTTTATAGTGTATGGACAACCATAGATGTACTCCGCCTCTCCTTTAGAGCCTGGTAAAATAAAATTGCCTTACTTGGCCGCAGATGTAGCGGCTTGTTTCAGGACTGCTTGCTTGCTCACCACCACGGCTGCTACATCGTGCATGCGTGAAGACATTCGATATTGTTATACTGCACTAGTGACATACTCAGTGCAGCATAACAACATCATGATGTAGGCAAGACAGCACAACAACGCTGTTCCAGGCATGGATTTCCTTGCAGAACAACATTCTACCATACACTATAAGCATATTCCAGTCATGGAATTCCATGCATAACAGCATTCCACTATGCACTATATAGAGGATAATGGCTGGGGATTGGGGTTTACCATGTTGCCCTAGCAACCACGAGAGGTGATTTCAGTGTGGTTGTCACTCGATCCCCAGCCATCATCTTTTATAGTGTATGGTCAAAAAAACACTGTTTGCATTCTATGTGTGAGAATTATGGAACTGTGCTGCATTCTTTTTTGTTATGCCACTGTTTGGAAGTTCCAAAGTGTGGTTAACAACTTTTAAAATTCTAAACGGTGCATAACAAAGCTGTGACTGCTGATTATGGTGGTTAATAGGCACTTACCATACATTATAATAGTATCATGACTTTCTGATGTTAGCATATAGAGAATACTGGATGGGTAACTATGCACAACCAGTGTGTTCTGCCACAGAGGGGTTCTGGTTCCCTCAGACCTCGAGAGTGAAGCTCGAGAGGTCCATGGGAATCAGAACCCCGAGGTGACAGAACACACAGGTTGTGCATAAAGTTGCTCATCGTGTATTGTTTAAAGTGTATAGTAGTACTATGTGAAATGTGTGCTTTGTGAGTTTTTTTCTCTTTCTCATAATGAAACTGACTTGAAAAGTCTCTAGAGGTTCTAGAATACTGTCACCACAGAATTAAATAGAGGAAAGCAACAATGTGCCAGGATTCCAAGTGGTTCTGCTGTAGTAGTGACATCACAACTGCAGCAGAACATAATGACATCACTACTGCAGCAGAACAATATAATGACATCACTACTGCAGCAGAACAAGCATATTCCAGGCATGGAATTCCATGCATAACAGCATTCCACTATACACTATAATGGTATTATGAGTTTTTTATATCACTGATCCTCAGTGGGGGAAAAAGGCGCCCATATATATATGTAGTTTGTTTTTGTTTACTGTATATTAGACAGTTAAATGGCTATTTATAGGTATGACCCGAGAGAGTACAAATGCATGCGTTTGTTTATGTATGTGTAGATATACATAACACATACATACATGGAAAGAGATATATCTATGTCTATCTATATAATACATACGCTGACACGGGGTTACTGTGGAGGGTTAAGTCAGATCTTCCTGGACATAAGTCTCCACCACTCATTCACACTAGTGGGATTGGCGCCGGAGGCACTAAGACCATCGGGAGCAAACTTTTGCTGGAGGTCGGCCGAGAGGCAGCGCCCGCGAGACAGATGCCATGAGCAGCGGCTCGGCGGTAATGACCATCTCGGCGACCACCTCCAACCGCCTCAGTTCCTTTTTCCCGCCCGTCGAGTGCGCTTCAGGCAGCGTCGCTCGCCTGTCGGGTCAAACTTCAAACTAAGCGCATAGTTTTCAGTTTGTTTTGTAACATTATCACGATAGTAGTATAAGCAGTTTATTCTATTTTTAGTAAAATTTTCTAATATTTAAATTTAACTTACTTGAAGAAGTCTGGCCTACTGGACGGAGTCGACCATGAGCAGGTCAGGTGACGGTAGGAGACTTATGTAAAGCTGTTCAGTCAGCTGGGCTGGGGTCGGTCAGCCTCCTTCTCCTCAGCGGGGTTCCGACCTACGGTCAGTCCGATGCCGGGGGATGGCGGTCCCCGCCGGCATAAAAATAGCGGTCGCATTCTCGGCGCCGTTCGACTAAAACTCTTCTTGACCCACAGGTCAAAAGAAGGCATCACAAAGTGCCCTCTGGTATGTCTGCGCGTGTCGGCGGTCAGTTGCTCGTTGCTGTTGCGGTCTCCCTTCTTGGTCGCCAACTTCCGATAATCGTCGTCCTCGACCGAGCCCCTCCCGCCTATAGGTAGGGGCTCCAGATGAGCAGTTTCATCAGTGGGCGCTCTTATGGGGCGATGGGCTCGGAGGTTGGTTCTTCTGCCTGGCTCGGTTACCTCGGAGCCCTCGGGCTCCTCCGGCGATCAGGTAGGGCGGTTGGACCTTCCTAGTCGCGCGGCGCCTTCTTCGGTGCTAGCGACTCCGTGCTTAGGTGTTTTCCCCCCCTCACATGGCTGCGGCGCAGGGGGCCTCACCGATGCCCTTATCTCCTGGTTTTTTTCCTTCTCTTGCTTTCTAGGTTCCCGGGGCTTTTCCGGCGCCTTCTGCGGGTCTGTGGCCATGTCGGCGCCGTTTCAGAAACCGCCCGGGCTTGCGGCGCCGTTGGCGGCGCTGCGTGTCTCGGCGCCGTTAGCGGCGCCGTCACGATCTCTGGCGCGTCGGTGGTACCGGGTAGATCGAGGCGGCGCGTTCGGCGGCGTCATCTGTGGCGCGTTGGCGTCGGCAGCGGCACCGACCAGCGATGGCGCCGCCCGGTAGCGTTGCGGGCGGCGTGCCTCTTTGGCGCCCGTCGCCTCCTGGTGCCGTCTTCAGCCCGTTTGCCGTCTCGGCGCGGCAGCCATAGGGACTCTCCTTGTTTTCTGCCATTTCCTCCTCTCTAATTTTCCTCCTTTCCTGTCCAAACAGTCCTTTCTGGACCATCAGGAGATGATGTTGAGCCTGACCCAGACCTTCGGTTGGGTGATGAAGTGGAGAAACAGGATCTTTCTTTTCTACAGAGCCTGTGGTCGAGGACCTGTCCTTTAAGTCTCTGTTGAAGAACCTGGGATCACTCTTTCTCTCCAGACTACAGACATCGATCCTGGGAAGATATTAAGACTCCAGTATCTTCATGCTGGAGGATCCCTCGGTTTGACTCCTCCGATTCAGCCTTCCTTGAGGCGCTGTCTCAAATGGTATGGAATAACCCTGCTCTTATTCCCTCAGTGGCTAAATCCATTGATAAAGTATTCAGCTCCCAAGGATCGTCCCATTTTGGCATCCCAAACCTTTGCGGATCCTATTGTAGTCCTGGCAGAGAATGACAAGGTCGTTCTTCCTCAAACTACTACAGCTCGACCTATTAACAAAGAGTCTCGTAGATTGATACATTAGGTAAGAGAGTCTTTGCTGCCTCCACTCTAAGTATCGCGTATTGCCAGTTATCAAGGCTATTTTTCTCAGTATGAGTATATCCTGTGGCACTCTATGAAAAGAATGGTTGAAGCTCTTCCAGATTCGGATTCAAGTCAGAGCTTCTTCTGACCGTTATTAGAGGTATTGAGTCAATAACCAACAGGTCAAAGCCGCCATGGGCGCTTTCGACACTGCTTCTCGCTCAGCAGCCGCGAGGTTTGTACTGGCGCCATTCCTGGCTGCGTACTTCTGGCTTCACGAATGATGCTCAGCAGCAGGTGATGCGCTGCTCTTTGATGGCTCCTTTCTTTTGGCCCTCAGGTGGAGCAAGCCTTAGAGGCCACTCAGAAGACTAGATCGGCCATTAAGTTGGCCAGACCCGCCTCCCCCTCTCGGGGCATGTGAACAGGCGTCAGTTTCATAGTCGTCAGTCCTTTGAGGCAGAGGCAGGGAAGCTTCCATAAAAGCCAACCTGCCCAACCTCAAAAGACTCAGCAGAAAGCGCGGGGACCTAAAGCTCCCAAGCGCTACCTTATAGTCGTTGGCCCAAATTCCATCCACTCTGCCGGTGGAACTTTCTCCTCCGGTGGGAGGTCGTCTGATGTACTTCTACAACCAGTGGAAGTCCATAACCTCAGACAAATGGGTCCCCGGATAATTCGCGAGGTTATTCTCTCAATTTCTTGGAAACCCCGAATTGTCCTCCCATCTGACAACCCAGGTTGTCGGCCTCTCAATCAGACCTCCTCACCCGGAGATCCAGGGCCTTCTGAACAGCAGGGCAATAGAACTGGTGCCCCGCATCTACGAAACACAGGGTTCTCTCCCATTACTTTCTGGTTCCAAGAAATCTGGGGATGCCCCATTCTAGACCTCAGAAAGTTAAACAAATTCCTCCCAGGGAGAAATTCAAGATGATTTCCCTAGGTACCCTGTTACCCTTGCTGCATCAACGCGGCTGGCTGGCCTCTCTGGATATGCAGGATGCTTACCAGCATATCCCCGTCCACCGACCCACCGCAAATTCCTCAGGTTTGTAGCTTTGGGTCAGCATTATCAGTTCAGAGTCCTGCCCTTTGGGCTATCCTCGGCGCCGCGAGTTTTTACAAAGTGTTGTGCAGTTCTTGCGGCGCATCTCAGGAAAGTCGGGCTCCGAGTGTTTCCCTACCTGGACGATTGGCTTCTAGCAAGCCCTTCCGGCCAAGGGACTTTGGAAGCCGTGCAAACGACTTCTCGTCTTCTCACGTCCATGGGAGTTCTGCTGAATTTGAAAAAATCTCAACTGCAACCCTCCCAGAGGCTCCTTTTCATAGGGACGCTTCTAGACACCTCCTCAGCGAAGGCTTTCCTTCCAGAGGACAGAAGACTCGACATCCTTGATGGCCCGTTACATCAGGAGAACCAATCGGTTTACAGTCTCTCGATGCAGCATGTTGGGTCTCATGGCGTCCTCGGTCTTCACTGTCCCTCTGGCCCGACTGCACATGAGAACCACCCAATGGATGCTCTCCACTCAGTGGTCCCGACCTCTCACCCCCAGTCTTATCCATCAGGTGGCGGAGCCCCTTGAAGGTCTCTCACCTGGTGGTCTCAAAAACAATCTCCTGGAAGGATTCCCTTTGCTCCCCGGATCATCAGATCTCCATCACCACAGATGCATCGCTAATGGGATGGGAGCTCACTGTCTCTCCCTCCACACTCAAGGTGTATGGACTCAGTTGAAACTCATCTCCACATAAATGTCCTGGAGATGAGGCGGTCCTCTATGCAATCCGAGCTCTGAAGGATGTCCTTTGTCACAAGAACATTCTCCTTCAAGCGGACAACAAAGCAGTGATGTATTACATCAACAAGCAAGCGGTGCTCATTCTTATCCCCTTTGCAGGAAGCAATGAGGTGTGGGAGTGGTGCTTGAGCACAAGTCTCGATTCAGCGGTTTATCTGCCAGGTATACAAAGCGACCTAGCAGATCACCTCAGCAGAGCAGGCAGACCCTCACAGTGGTCTCTCGATCCAGCCGTAGCTCGGTCTCTGTTCAAAGTGGGGACTCAGACCTGGACCTTTGCATCCCACTCAGCATAAAACTGCCTCTCTTCTGCTCCAGAAATCCAGGGCCTGGCATTTTCTGTCAGGATGCGTTCAGGCTGCGGTGGACAAAACGCTTTCTTTCGCCTTCTCCACCACTTCCTCTAATCCAGAGTACTCCTCAAGTTCGAGTCTCAGGGACCAAGATGATTCTCATTGCTCCTTCCTGGCCTCGGCAACTAGTTTCCTCTACTCAAACAGTATGTTGGCAGCCTCTCCGAGACCACTTCCTTTACAAATCAGTCTTTTGACTCAGGGTTCGTTGGTCCATCCCAACCTGAAATCACTTCACCTTCATGCTTGGCTCCTGAAGAGATAGAAGTGAATCGCTTCAACGTCTCTCGTAGAGTCTCAGACATCCTTCTGGCTGCTCGGAAGCCAGCCACCCGAAAAACGTACGCTTCCAAATGGAAACGTTTTTCTCTCTGGTGTGCAAAATCCTCTTGGAATCCCTTTTCCTGTCCTCCTGGCAAGGTTCTGGAGTATCTTTTGGACCTATCAAACTTAGGTCTTCAGTACTCCACAGTTAAAGTTCACCTTAGTGCCATCTCAGCGTTCCATGAGCCGATTTCTTCCTTAACTCTGGCTCAGTTACCTATGGTGAAGAGATTTCTTAAGGGGATTCTCCATACCAGACCCCTGTTAGCGTCCAGTTGCAGCCTGGGACATTAACCTGGTGCTGGACATGCTCACTCGGAAGCCTTCAGACCCTTAGCTACCTGTGAGCTAAAATTTCTTACCTGGAAGACTGCCTTCCTGGTGGCCATTACCTCAGCCATGGGGTCTCTGAATACATGCCCTAGTTCACGGACCCTCCGTATACTGTATTCCATAAGGACAAGGTAGTTCTCCGTACTCATCCTAAATTTCTTCCAAGGTTGTGTCAGAATTCCATCTGAACCAACCTCTGGTACTCCGCTTACTTCGCTAATTTCCAAAATGAAGAGCAGGCTCTTCATTCCTTGGATGTTAAGAGAGCCTTGCAGTTCTATTTAGATAGAACCAAGGATGTTCAGCAAGACTCAGCAACTGTTCGTTTCTTTCAGCGACACCGGCTGGGTCAACCTGTCGCTATTAGATGCATCTCTTCATGGTTAGTGGCATGCCTTCGTCATTGCTATTCCATGGCTCAAGTTAAATTAGAAGGTAGAGTATCGCTCACTCTACTAGGAGTGATGCGGCATCCCTAGGAAGTCGCAATGTTCCAATTGCAGATATATGCATCGCCGCCACCTGGAGCTCAGTGCATACTTTCGTTAAGCACTATGCACTGGATGTTCATGCCAGGCGACATTCCGCATTCGGCAGAACTATCCTTAATGGGCTTCTATCTTAGACGCGTGAGCTCTGGCTCTCCTGCCGCCCTTTTGGGGGATTATCAGCTTGGTACTCTCCCACTAGTGTGAATGAGTGGTGGAGACTTATGTCCAGGAGGATAGGAAAATTACGTACCTTCCGTAATTCTTGATCTTCTTGGACGAGTCTCCACCACTCATCCTACCTCCCCTCCATCCCGGAGCTCACCGCTGTGTTGGTCTTCCTCCCTCAAATCTTTAGGCCGTGAAGACTTCTTTGCTGACCCTTCTTACACGGGTCATCACGGACTATCTTATGTCCGTTTTTAATATTGGTTTACTCTTTGCGTTAGTTGCGCTGCACCCACCTCCTTGGTAAAAAAGGTACTGAGGCGGTTGGAGGGTCGTCGCCGAGATGGTCATTACCGCTCGAGCCGCTGCTCGCGGCACCGTGTCTCGCGGCACCGTCTCTCGCGCCGACCCTCCAGCAAAAAGTTTGCTCCCGATGGGTCTTAGTGCCTCCGGCGCCAATCCCACTAGTGTGAATGAGTGGTGGAGACTCGTCCAAGAAGATCAAGAATTACGGTAGGTACGTAATTTTCCTTTCTGTTCCTTGTTCCACTTTACAAGCAATTGACTGTTCATGCAGGATTTGTTGCAAAGGTATACGGTAAGTGCTGAGTGTGTTCAGTCCTCCCCCCCCCAATTGTTTGGAAGTCGTTGTGATGTTTTCTATTTATTGATAATTTTCAGTGTGTCACTGTACTATATTAAATAAACAAAATATGAATCAAACTTTACAAGCAGGGCTCTTTGTTACCGATCTGTAGCTGCCTAGAGTTCATACCTGGATGTATACAAGTGTTTATGCTAGTGTGGCAACATGGGCTATCCTGGTGCACGTGTCCCCCATGGCACCTTCCTTTCCGCCCTGCAGTACACTGAGACCCCGACTCTCCAAGCAGGCATGAAGGACTGGTGGCTGTCTCTGTAATTTTTTTAATTTAATGAATGTTGAAGAAGTACGGGCTGCTCTGCCACCTTCAGCAATCTCTGTTCCAGGCAGAACAGGGGCTCCAGCAGACAGCTGGTCCAGACATCTGATTAGATAGCTGCCGTTGTGCCCCGCTCTGCTCCAAACATGACCCCTGGCCCTTCCGTGCTGTTTTCTGTGTGTGGGACGGGATTAGAGGAAGGAAGCAAGGGGCTGTGAATCGTGCCTCTGGCATGCCACTCTCCAACTGCAGAGCTCTGTGGCCCACATCCAGGTCAGCTTTGTGGATCGTGGCCTAAGGCTTTATCTGCCTCCTTTGAAAGACAGAAACATAGAATCTGATGGCAGATAAGGACCGCTTGGCCCACTTAGTCTGCCCATTTCCCTACCTAATGGATAAGGTGCAGATCCTAGTTAACCAGCACCCTACTTCCCCCCTACCCCCCCCCTCGCTAGAATTGCCTTATTTTTTTTTTCTTTCATTTTGTTTTTTGAACAAAATGGGTTAACTCTGAAGACTAGTAATGTTTTTGGACTTGCATAAAGGAGCTGAGGTACTTCCCTTTCAAAATGACGTGCAGTGCGGAAAGATCAAGGCCGTTAGTAAAAAGCAACCTGTGTGTATATGTGTGAGACCTTGTGCGTGCAGACATTTGTATATATATATTTATTATCACATTCAATATGTTACTAGCTAGAACGACAGGCACTCTACACATGTACACACAAGACTACTTCATGTCTTTTCTCTGGGTAGAATTCTAAGTTACTATTCTCACTTACCATCCTGGAGAGCAAATGCAGAGATACTTATCTAGCTTTGTTTCAAGTGGCCTAGGATAGTGATGACTCCTTTTCCAGCTTTAGTTTCGCGGGTAATTGAATTCAAGTACTAAGGCTTATGGTTGGATATAAATGTGTCTCTTGATACGCATATGGTGTTTATTATTTCCAAAGATAGTCGAAAAATAGGGGCAGTTATTTTAACCAATCCAGCTTCAGTTTTGTCTCTGACTGCCGCAGGTTGCGCATATTTTGATTGATGATAGCTCATGCGTCAGTGACATCACCAAGATGGCGTTCTTGGTGGCACTACCCTCAGCCGCAGGTAGCAGGCTTTAAATTGGCTGAGGTGACAGAGTCAGGTAGTTTTGCCTGACGACTGGTTGCCCAAATGTGGTGTGGAGCCAGCAAATGGCGGGAATGAAGAGTGCCTAAGGAAAGAGTCACCACAGAGGGCCCCACACTTGAGTGTGGCGCTGGTCCTGGTGTGCAGAAACATTTGGTTTTCCTGCTATTTGAAGTAGAGTGTATCAGATTAGTTTTGCTTATTTGTAGGCTGACGTCTTCTGTTATTATAAATCCCAGAATTCCCTGCAGCTGACATCAGAGGAGTAGTCCACAGGAGATTCAGTAGTGTGCACTGCATGTTACAGTTTTTAGATCAGATGTTTTCTGGGTCTACTTTTCTTCAGTGACTAGTACAGTCCTCTGTGACAGTACTTAGCTCTGGAATAACCATGGGACCAACAAACAAAGGATCAGAGCTTATATAAACTCTTAACATACACTACAGACTGTTGAAATCTCCCACTGCTGCCTACTGCTCTGGTGCCAGCTGCAAGGGATTCTGGGATTTGTAGTAACAGAAGATGTCAGCCTAGAACTAAGCAAAATTATTTTGATACAATCTACTATGCTACATTAAAAAACGAACAACTCGTGCATGTACGAGTTTACCGACAACAGTCTGTACTGTAGTGGCAACACAAACGCGCAGCTGGCGGACAGAGCAGGTTGTTTACATTTCTTATAATTGTATCTTTAGCACTGTTTTTAAAACATAATTTTCTAACTGGGAAGGGACACATGAAAGCTTGGAGAACAATGATGGCAACAGGGAAACATAAGATGACTGCCTAAAAAAACATTCAAAAGCGAACTGTCCCTTTAAACTGTTATAATTTATGGAATGCTGCAGAATGCTGATGTGTCCGTTTGTGGAATGTTATGGAATGCCAGTGTTCTACCAGATACAGAAGCAAATGATTTGATACCTTTTAGAAAATGGGCAAAACTATTTGAGCCATCTGATTGGCTTAGACACTTCTCTAGGTGGGCATCTATCAGACAATAGATGCCCACCTATTAAAAGGACTAGCCTAGCCTGCCCCATCACCAGGATCTTGGTGCCCAGCCTGCTCTCCAATTGGATAAACCCTCTCACTTGCATTCAAATGTCCGCCATTTGTTTCTGTCGCTTAGTGGGTGACAAACTGAGTGGCCGACATATCATAAAGTAAAAATCTTAAAATGCAGTGTAAAGAAAACATAACGTTTTTCACACAAAGTTCACTTTTCCCCCAAAAACGGCTTCTCTGCGTCTAAATTGAGTACCGTCTTGTCCTATGCCTCTTGAGTGTCCACAGCGGTATTCTGAGAGCTGAACCCGAGTGCTTTCTCTCGTTCCGCCATCAGATGGCAACCCACTATCTCCTGAAACAGACAGAGTTCTACATCTAGCACAAATTTCCCTGACATGACTAGTCTTCTTTCCTAACCGTGATACCTCCGTCCCAAGACGAGAGCACTGGGCACTTCGGTTTCAAACAACCACCATTTGCACATACGACATCGTGAATCATCATACCCTCCCTGAAGTTTGTCAACCATCTGGCAGTTTAAAAAAAAACACAATAACTGGAGCGATCGAACCGCTAGCATCCCTACACCGTCAGCCTACAACTGTGTCCTCCCTAGCTATGCTCCTCTCTCCCTAGATCAAAGGCGACATTTCAGAATAGTACTGCTCATATTTCATTGTCAGAAAAGCCAAGCATAAATCGTTGCCTTCACTGCCGTCCCCCCTTTCCTCGTACCCGCCTCTTGCGCGAAAAAAAAAGAAGGGCGTTACCGTGGCAGAAAACTGCTATCTGCGCCCGTATTCAAGTGCAGGAAAAGTCCGTCGCTGCATATAAGCGGCTCTCCAGTTCCTCCTCTGCTACCCTACCGATATAAAATGAAAAAAAAAAGCTGTAACAGCGCAGTTATAGTAGGCATGCCACCTTTCCATTTACCAATAAACAAGTGAAAAAAAAAGGCGATCGGAAAGGTCGAAGCTTAAAGTGCTGAACTTAAAACAAAAAAATATACAGCGGCTGAAGGAATGGGCACAACAGCGTGGTCAGCTCTCAGAGAGTTGGTAGCAATGTCGGACATGGAAGGACAGCAACAAAATAAACAAACAAATCAGCAAAAGTTAACTTGAAATGCCCCCATTCTGATGTGTTGTATTGCAGGGCAGCAGTATCTCTCACTAAGCAAGAGAAAAAAAATAGTGGCTCCAAATAACATTCTAAGGGCCCAGTGGTGTGTGTGTGTGTAACCATAGCAACCACCTCCCAAGAATGCAGGCGGAGGAACTATTTTATTAAAAATCTTACTTTAAATACATTTTTCTTCAACATTTTTCTTATTAAACTTATTTTTTTGACTGCCCATTTTCTAAGCGCAATAATACCCTCCAGGGTGGGCGGTATAGTACTATACCAGACCTTCCAGGAGCTATAAGGCCCTCCGCCTACGGTAGACTCATTACGCCCCTGGGCGGTCCGGTATAGCACTATACCGCCCACCCTGTTGGGTATTATTGCTTACTTAATGGACCAACATAGATGTAACAACAAGAACAAAGTGCTCTAGCTTTCGGACCAACCAGTCCTTCTTCAGAAGCTCAGTGTTCTACCAGTTATCTGCTGTAGGATTCTGACTGGCTGAGATTCCAATGCACAGTATATGAACCATGGACAACAGCCCTGTACGGTCACTGAATTTTGTGTAATAAAATGGCAGGAGGAAATCCTGTTTCTTGATTGATTATTACCTGTGCACGAAATATGTTCCATACACAGGTAGTAACTAGTACTCAAAAGTGGGACTGCATTACAGAATCAGTGTGCTGTTAGAACTTTCATATTTTGAAAAGCCACCATTTTTTTAAAGTCACTAATGCGGTTCATCCAAACCTTTCCAGCCAATCAGGTAAAGAAGCGGTCACATTAAAAGTCTGTGCCATCATTGTCTGGGCATCACAACTCCACAAAGCAATCCCCTGAATCCCAGCAGAAAACATTGGAATGCCAGAACATTTTTGATTTACATTGGTTGCAAAGAGTCACTATAGTAAAATATCCTTGGTAATTTTAACTAACCCCATCGATTGCTCACTCATTTCGCGGATCTTAAAATGTTGCTCCCAGTGATGATTCCCATCCCTATGCTCATTAGATGCTAAAGTAAAAAAATCAGTTTGGCTTTTCATTTACCTTCCCTTTTTCCTCGTCATTTGTACTTCTGGGTGCAGTAAGTGGGCGGGTGGTTGATGGACAACTTTACTCCCTATTCCGACCCATGCCCCATTCAAAAAAACGCAAGATTAAAGGCGTCAACAACCCTATAATTAACTCTGACCTTCTGGAACATTTGAGGTCCCGGGATCATCTTTGGCATCTGGCCAACTTGACTGGCACCCAGGCTGATACCCAGGCATACAAAGCTGCAAGAAATGCCTGTACTAGAGCAATTCTAAATGAAAAGGCAAGATACTACAGGAGCGCATTCGCTAACTCATGGAAAGATGGGAAGAAATTTTGGGCAAATCTTTCCGAAGTTGCAGGGCATATCCCCAAAGTACCACCCTCTATGTTCAATGTAAATGGCAGCCTCACCATGGCTAATGCTTTTAATGTGTCATTCACTGATCTTAGTCATGTGTGGCCTCCAACCTTCTTTGACCCCGGACTCTCCAGGCTTTGACAAAGCAAGAATAACACAGGGCCATCAACCTTTCTACTTTCAAATGATCTCAGAGGCCCTAGCCAAAAAACAACTGCTTAAAGTGCTTGGGAGGTCTAGATTCAGTGGCGTCTCCCTAGACCTGAAACTCCTTGCCCTCACCATTGACGAAGTCCTGACCCTGCTCACCAAAATCCTCAGCCGATCCCTAATGCTTTCTCAGTTCCCCCAAATATGGAAATCTGCTGATGAGACTCCAATTCACAAAAGTGAGGATAAGACCCTAACCTCTAACTATAGACCCATCTCCATTCTTGCCCCCCTCTCTCGAAAGCACTGGAGAGAATAGTTGCCGATCAACTTACAGAATACCTTGCTAACCACAACCTGCAATGTCAGGAGCAACACGGTTTTCAAAAAGGACGTAGTACCACCACGGCTCTCCTTGAATTCACCACTTACATCCATAATGCTGTAGATCAGGGACATCTTGTCGGCACCACCTTCACCGATTTGACAAAGGTGTTCGACACTGTCAACCACTCCCTGCTATTTGAACAAGTATCTTGCCTTGGCCTCTCAGATGACACCACACTTTGATTCCAGAGCTACCTTAGCGACCGAACCTAACAGGTCAGAGTTGGTGAGTCCCTCTCACCCTCCCATCCAATTCGCTCTGGAGTTCCCCAAGGGTCCATCTTAGGTCCCTTGCTTTTCAGTATCTTTCTGAACAATCTCCCTGCATCATGTCCTAATAGACTTCTGTTATGCAGACGATGCAGTTATTTTCACCTCCCACCCTGACCCCTCCCTCTTACAACTGCAACTGCAAACAAGCTTTACGCAAGTGGAGACATGGTTTAAATCTCAAAAACTCATACTAAATCACAAAAAACCTAAAACAATGATGTTTCATGGCATCCATAACAAACATAAAAAAAAAATGTCTGTCTATCACAAACAGTGAAGGGTTGTTGCTCTAACATGTTTAACTGTTTAAATACCTGGGGGTTACCCTCAACAGCACCTTATCTTACTCTGAACACATTGAGAGCATTGCCAAGATCGTGAACACCCATATAGGACTTCTCTTTAGACATAGGAGCTGCCTTAGCATTGCCATTCAGGGCTCTGTTATATCAATAATCGACACTGGGCTTGTGATCTATGGCTCTGCCACTGACACCGCACTTGGACAAATAGCCATTGCCCTTAACAAGGCATGTCGTCTACTGACCCTCTGCTCCACGCCTCTCACGTACCTGTGACATCTACAAGCAAGCGAACTGGCTTCAGCTCCCCAACAGACTCAAGTACCAGACCTGTATGCTAGCAAAAAAGATTACCTTAAATCTCCTACCCTCAAGGGTTCAGTCCTTACTGGCCCCCAGCTGCGGCCCCTGCCTAACCAGGGGCTCAGAATATCTTACTTTTTCTGTTAAACGCTGCTGCACTACCCAAGAACAGTGCTCCTTTACATACAGAGACTCATCCTGGTACAACTCTCTTCCACCTGCTGTTATCAATGACACTACCCTGGGCACTTTCAAGTGCTGCCTGCATCAGCACCTTGTCACAATGGCCTCCTGTGAATGTTTCTCCTAACTAAACTTACTTTCCTTCCCTCTAAGTTCACCCCATCTACATCCCTCCCACCTTTACCCCTCCCACTTTCTCTATCTCCTCCCTTTTTATTTCCCCACTATTATCTACATTCTCTCCCCTTAGCTTCCTCTACATGTATCTACCATCTCTTCTAGCAGTTTCTAATTTATTCTAACCATATTACAACTGTTTTTTTATTGTACATATGTTCTTGATTAATATACACAAATTACTGTAACTTAGCATACTTACTGTGAATCATTGTACATGTTTCATTAATTCCATATGAAAGCTTTAATGTACCCAACAAAGCCTATGGCTGCTTGAAACTACTGTACTTGTTATTGTCCTCACTATGTTCTGTATTGTTTCCCCGACGTGGAACCTTTGTCAAAGAGTCTTGGCTCTAAGGTGTCTTCCGAAATAATAATAAATAAAATAAATAAATAAGACCCACCCTTGTCAGTTGCACTTCTGCCCTACATTTATAAACAAAATAATTAGGGTATTTTATTTCATGTTAGATTTAGGAAGGGGCAAGGGCACTTCTGCTAGAGAAGGTGCTGGCTGGAAAGTACTATACTTCTTCGGGTCACTAAATAATGGCACCCAATCAACTATGGGAAGTGGGCAAGTCATTCTGTCTTACAGTCATGCTAGAAACGGTACTTATCTTGTTACCAGCCCTTCACAGTTGCTGTTCCACAACAATAGTCACAAAAAATTCAGTTTTTTCTATATGGATTCTTTTTGAATCCGGTGGGGGGGCTCCTACCTTCCAGCCACCTGGCGTCATTTTTTAGCATGCTCTACCTGGCAGAAGGGCTATTTGATAGAAAATACTGACTGTAACAATGTACTTGTACATATAAACTTTGTTTTTTTTATAAAGTTAAAAATTGTTTTAAAAAAGTTGGCCATTTTATAAGCGCAATGAGACATTGGGGGGACATGGAATGGATTTTACTACACTTCCAGGGGCTAAAGGCACTCTGCCTGCAGTCTCGTGTCTTATTACACCCCTGAGCATGCGGTAAAATCTGTTCCATGCACACCCCTTTGTCTTATTGCTTACATAGTGTGAGGTAGAATGTTGTTTTGTATAGCTTTCCATCTCTGTCAAAATGTTGTATCACATTTAAGAGATCATGGACTGTAACCGTACCCTTCTGTGATACAACAGCATTCTGAAACGTTTTGAGGGTGCATGAGCTTACTGTTTACAGAATTTTGAGCGAGCCACTGCTTTCTCATCTCACTTCATCAGTGGCAGCTGACAAGATGGCTGCGATGTGGGGGCGGGTTTCGAAACTGCAGCTGCCAGGCAGATAGTTTGTGTGGTACCTACTAGCACCTACTCTTACAGTTAGTGCATGAGATATTTGCCTTCCACCTGGACAGCCACCAGAGAAGGGCAGAAGGGGCCTCAGTTTAACATCTCATCTGAATGGTGGCACCTCAGTAATACAGCTCCCCCTCCCCCCCTGTGCTGTACTAGTATTAGTATTGGGTGTTACCCCAAGTTTGTGCTGTGGGACTAGAACCCACTTCATTCCAGTCCTCTGGTCCTGGAGGCAAAAAATGTATCATTCATTCATTTACACAATGGATTTCGGTGCAGGTACAACTACCAACAGCAGCAGTAGTTTCCACAGGCTTACTAAAGACAGCACCAGTGCCACTGATAGCAGTAGATATAAAATGGGTCCTCTAGCAAGAGATGAGGATTAGACTTTTTAGCTATCTGTTTTGGATGCAAAGCTTCATGGCATCCAGTTTTGTACAATGCTAGACTGGCATTCAAAACTCGGGAGTTTCAAACATGAGTCCTAGAGATGCCCACTAGACCACGTTTCATCTTGCTGTAGCAGGCAGCCACTTGCGTTCATCTGTTTATGCTGGATGCAAGCTGCCAGAAAGCACTTCCCACAGCCGCAGAATATTAACTTACCATTTACTTTCCTGATTACGGCAGCACACTGCCTGCCTGGCTACAGCTTACTGTCCTTAATTACCCCTCAGTCTTTTTCCTTAGTCGTGCCATCTACTGTTGCCCCACACAGGGAGTATGTGGGGACTCTGATTATTTGGCCCCTAGGTGCAGTTACCTACGTTATAGTGGTGCAGTAGCACCACTGTAGTTAGGGTTGAACCGGTTTCTACAGTATGTTAAACTCAACATTTTCCACTTTAATATCTTTGCAACCGTTCAACAGATTTGCATGAAAGTATACATACACAGTCTCGTGTGGTAGATCCTCTGAATGTAACAAGTTTCATTCTGGTCGGATGTATGGTTTCCAAGATCAGGGTAGGGGAAAAACTGAATTTTTTGTGGTTTGTTTTTCCCCATTGGTTTGAATGGGATTTCTTTGAATTTGGCTACAGCCCAAATGGTTTGGAATTTTGGTCTGCAAGTTTCAGGGTAGAAGGGGACTGGGCCACATTATGTGCATTTTGCTTGTTTGGTGAAAAAATATTAATCCTTTCCAAAGTTATTTAATTTTGAAATGTTTAAAAATGGGTTCTAAGCATGCTCAGTAAGGACTTTTTGCTGTATGAAACAAAAAAAGAATTCTTGTTTCGTATTGATGTCTTTTTTTTGTGAGGGGAAATAATTGTTTTGTTTGACTGCCATCTTGTTGTCTGTTTTCCCATAAAATTCAAATTTAAAACCCACAAAAGTGACATTCCTGAGAGGGACCAAGACAGGTAGCTTGCTTATCAGGGACCCCATTAGCTGGATTTTACACTTGTCTGTTCCAGAAATACCCTTAAAATATATGTTTTTTTTTAAACATTATAAATCTTGTTTCATATCGTGTGATACAAAACAAGATACTTGTTTTGTTTGACAAGTCACAAAACAAGAACTTTTTTCGTATGGAAAAGCAACATATTTCAATGGGGGTTTCAACTTTTGTGTATAACTTTGCCATTTTTTCATATTTTTACACCAGATTTTCAACATGGTCTTTATGAGACCCCACCTCATGAACACTGTCAGTGGAATTACGAAAGGCAATTTTGCATTCGCTTGGTGAAGTCACCTTTTGGGCGGGGTTTGAAACTTTTCACCGCCCTTGTTCATCAGGTGGGGTCATAAGAAGGCTATGTTGAGATTTTTTGGGTCAAAATATGTAAACATGTCACAGTTATGCGCATACATTGACATTTTGCTACACTCCCTCATAACTTTGTCAGTTTTAAATATTTGACTCTAGATTTCCAACATAAACGTCCTTTTACACCACCTCATGAACATGACCACTGTCATTGTTCAAACCCTGGCCAAACTGTGTTTATGAACCTGTGGCGCACAGTGGCGTTGCAGTGGCACGGAATCACGTTTTGGCAGGGATTTCAAAATTTTCATTACTGGGTTCATGAGGTGGGGTAATAAGAAGACTATGCTGACAATTTCATCCCTGCTTTTCTACAGATGCAAGCACAAAAACCCTCTGGGCCCTGTGCTTCCACAGCAAGATATATGCACACATTTAAGGAAGGATGCGCTCCCACAGACAAATGATACAATTATACTATCTCAAAAAGTAAGGAAATTCTTTGCAGAAACTTCGCTAATGCACTAGTTAGGGTTGAAGCGACAAAAGTAGGGAAAGGTGATATTAGGGTTTCCAACCCTAACACCCCACCCCAAAACACCAGATAGCAACAATAAAAACCATTCTAGGGACATGGATATGTTGTTCATCCACACTATCTGGCAGGTTCCTTGCCGCTTTAAATCTTGCCGGAAGGTCTTCAAGCTAGCTCCTCCCACCCACCCGGGTGGTAAAACTCTCAGCTCCGCCCCATGATGCCAGATCTTCCTTACCGCTTGGAAGCTCAGGTTCCCTCCTTAACGCTCTGCGATTAAGCTTTGGGCCTAAATCTTCGACTTTAAAAAAAAAAAAAAAAAAAAAAATTTTCAGAAACAAAACTTTTACCACTTCGGTCTTCTTCCCTCGCGGCTGTGATGGACAAATCGACTCCCGGGTTTCGGAGATGTCCCTGTGGGCAGAAGATGTCTCGGACGGACCCGCACTCCACGTGCGTTTACTGCCTTGGCCAGGAGCACGACCCGCAGGCCTGCGAACTGTGCTCTTCCTTTTCGGTCTACGTCCTCGAGGATCGCGCTGCCTGTCTCCAACTTGGGCGCCCCGGAAGGAGATTTTCTCCGGTCAAATCTAAGGAGGCCCGACTGGCGGTTTCCGCGGCTGCGGGATCCGCTGAACAACTCGAGCAGATGGTCGCCCTCGAGGAGGAGGCGGCTCAGGCCGCGACATCTTCGGCTGCGGCATTCGTCCCGCTCTCGCTTGGGACCTCCTATTCAGCTTCCTTTAAGGAGCTTTGCCTGACCCTCTCAACCAAAGGCGAGGGTCCAACTTCTTCTGGGCTGTATCATCGGTTGAAGAAAGTAGGGTAAGTCCCATCGTCTCGACA
Source organism: Neoceratodus forsteri (assembly GCA_016271365.2). Lineage (NCBI taxonomy): Eukaryota > Metazoa > Chordata > Ceratodontiformes > Ceratodontidae > Neoceratodus > Neoceratodus forsteri. The sequence continues at coordinate 186,399,588 of CM028134.1, forward strand.
CTCCTGGGAGGCGGGAAAGATCTCCTCCCTTGTCGACAGTCGACTTCGGTCGGGGTCGACCCGGCCACTGGCTTCACGGTACCCCCGTCAGGCCAGGTGTCTGAGACACCCGCCGACGTGGTCGAGATTTTTCTCGACCCGTTAGACGGGTTGTCGGCTGGAGAAGCCGAAAATCCCTCCTCCCCGGTTCCCCCGGTGAGGTCTGAGAATACCGTCGGCTCATCTGCGCCTCCGGCCCCAGAGCCGTCGGATTTGTCGACCGAGCCGAGGGGATTGCCGATCCTCGGCTCCCCGCCACGCCAACCTCAGCCTAGCCGAGATTCTCGGTCTCGGACATCATCGCGGTCCAGCCAATCCCGTCGACACAGGCGGTCTCGGTCTCGGCACCGCGGTAAGCGGCGTCGCCGCTCTTCCTCATCTTCCTCCTCCTCGGATGAGGGGAGGCTCCGGCGTAAGTTGCGCCGAAAGTATGAGGAACTGATGTGGCAACAACTATTATTGGCCGGTAGTAAGCGGCTCAGGCCTCTTCGGCCATACAATGGTTTGTCACCAGGCGGCGAAACAACCCCTCGCAGCGGTCGAGGCCTGTTCCCAGGCGGTTGTTCGGCCTATTCCTGCTGCCCCACCAATCCTGGTGGAACCGCCTCCGCCTCAGCGACAGTTGGGACACCGTCGAAAAGTTCCGCAGTCGCCCATGGCCTCCCCATAGGCTGTTGGTCACTCTCACGCCCGATAAGCCTCGGCACGTGGAGGAGGCTCAGGCTCCAGGCAGCTATTCGACGATTCGTCGAGATCGGATAACTCCTCCCTGTTCTCAAGCGCCTTGACTTGGAGTCCTCTGGGGGCAGTCAGTGGACGATAGCCGCCGTCCTTCCTTGGACTTCTTAGGCTCATCTCAGAATCCACTGGGATGAAGCTTGAACCCGTGTCCAAGCGGGCCAGATATCCCCTCACTGAGATTCTGGACGAGGGATTCTCCTACGGAGGCCTTTCCGGTGGCCGAGGCCATTGTCGGCCCGGCCCTGGAATTATGGCAGCGTCCGGCTTCCTGTCCTGCGCCTTCGGCCAGGATGGCCAGGAAGTATGCCGTCCCTACGGGCTCTCTGTCTGGCTTCTCCGAGCACCCCTCGGCCGAGGGGTTGGTTTCGGACAGTGTTTTCCGGCGTGCCGGCAATGCCAGGGACATGGACAAACCGCCCGACAAAGAGTCCAAGAAGTTGGACTATGCGGGGCGAAAAGTGTATGCTGCCTCCTCACTTGGCCTTCATCAGGCCAGTTCGGCCGTCCTCATGGCGCATTTTTCCCATGCCCTGTTGGGCTCCCTGGATGAGGTCGTCCCTCATCTTCCTGCCGACCTGCAAACCACAGTTAAGCAGGTGCGGGACCAGGGCAGGGCAGTAGCCAAGCAGCAGCTCCAGACTGCTCTGGATATTGGGGACTCTTGTGCCCGGTCAATGGCGGCCGCTGTGGCCATGCGACGGCGGGCGTGGCTGAGGATATCCACTTTCACCTCGGATACCCAGCACAAGCTTGCGGACGTTCCCTTCTTGGGAACAGACCTCTTCGGCCCTGGAGTGGAAGGCCACCTCCAGAGGATCGAAAAGTCCAATGCCACCTTGGACTCCGGTCTCGTCCGCGCAGAGGGACAAGGGCCGTAAGCCCCAGCCTAAGCCCTTTCGTCCCTCTGCTCCCGCTGCGCATCCGGCCCAACAACAACAATGTCAGGGCCAGCAGGCTAGACCTTGGTATTCCAAGCCCAAGCCGTCAGCTTCCTCGAATAGGAAGCAAGGAGGAAAAGGCCCTGGTGGTCCCTCGGCCGGTCCTTCCTCCAAGCCTGCACAGTGACGGGCTGAGGGGTGTCGCCCCCATCCCCGTCACCTCGCCCCTGGTTCCCCCCATGGGGGGACGGCTCCTGACACTTCCTTTCCGCCTGGTCCGCTGTTACCACGGACAGGTGGGTTCTGAAGATAGTGGGAAGAGGCCTGCCTCTGGAATCGAGCAGGCTCCGCCCTTCAGGCCGTCGCACCATGTGGAGCTTCAGGTCCCAGAATCTCTAGAGGCTCGTCGAGCGACGCCGCCCTCCTTCTTCAAAGGGGTGATAAAAGTGAAGGACCCACCATCAGAACCAGGGTTCGTGTCCAGGTACTTCCTGGTCCCAAAACGGACGGGGGCTGGCGCCCCATACTAGACCTACACGACCTGAACAAGTTCCTAAGGTCTCGAACCTTCAGAATGGTCACTCTGGCTCAGATAATACCATCTCTGGAACACGGCGTGTGGTTCTGCTCTCTGGACTTCAGGACGCGTTCTTTCACGTCCCTATCCGTCCGTCTCATCAGAGATTCCTCCGCTTCAGGGCGGAGGGATCCCTCTTCCAGTTCCAGGCCATGCCCTTCGGCCTCTCTTCAGCTCCCAGGGTCTTCACCAAATGCATTGCAGTGGTGACAGCATTCCTGCGGCGCCAAGGGGTCCGGGTGTACCCTTACCTGGACGATTGGCTGATAGCAACCCCCATCCAGACAGGTGGTGGAGCGGTCCAGGGATCTGGCCCTCCGGGTTTGCTCTCAACTCGGCCTCCTGGTCAACGAGGCCAAGTCGGAACTCGAGCCGAAGCAGGTGATATCCTTCATCGGGGCAGGCTCGACTCTCTTGAGGCAAATGCGGCTCGGCGGACAGGTTCTTACCTCCTTTGCCCAATCATTTCTGGTTGGGCAATCGCGCCCTGCCCGGGACTTCCTGCAACTCCTGGGTCTCATGGCGGCCTGTACCAGCGTAGTCCGTTGGGCACGCTGGCACATGCGCCCCCTCCAGTGGGGACTGGCCAGCGTGGTCACAGCGCTGCGATCCTCTGGACCAGCGTGTGTGGACGACCCAGGAGATGTGGAACGCTCTCCAGTGGTGGACTGTTCCGTCCCATCTGCAGGAGGGTATCACGTTTGTCCGCCCCAAGCCTACGGTCTCTCTAACGACCGACGCCTCTTTGATGGGTTGGGGTGCCCATCTGGGGGAACACCGAGTGCACAGCCTCTGGTCCCCGCGGGAGTCCCGATGCCATATCAACCTGCTGGAGCTCCCTGCGGTCCGCCTAGCTCTCACCACCTTTGCTCCATTTCTCCGGGGTCAAGCGGTCCGGGTCCAGACGGACAATACCACGACCATGTACTATCTAAACCGCCAGGGCAGGACGCGGTCCATGCTCTTATGCAAGGAAGCTCTCCGCATCTGGTCACTAGTGCGCAGCCTGGAGGCGGATCTCCTGGCCATTCATGTGCGGAGCCTCCAACACCCTGGCCGATGCCCTGAGCCAGATAGGGGCTGCATCGCACGAGTGGTCTCTCCTGCCGGAGATAGTACAGGACCTGTTCTCCTGTTGGGGCACACCTCTTGTGGATCTTTTTGCCTCCAGGGAGAACGCGAAGCTGAGGCTGTTTCATGCCCGCCCCCCTCAGCAGGGCTCGCTGCAGGGGGATGCCTTCTCGAGGCCGTGGACCCCGGGCCTCTTTTACGCCTTTCCCCCCGTTCCCCTGATTCACAGGGTCCTGCTGAAAGCGAGGAGGGACAAGGCGCAGGTGATTCTGATAGCCCCAGACTGGCCTCGCCAGTTCTGGTACCCAGATCTCCTCAGTCTCAGCTCCAGGACTCCGAGGCAGCTTCCAGCTCGCCCGGACCTGCTCTCAGTCAGTCAGGGAAGGTGTTCCATCGGACCTTCAATCCCTGCACCTGGCGGCCTGGTTCGTGGCGGCTAGAGTTCCAGGCCGGGTCTTTCCGACGAGGTCCTCAGCGTCGTTGAGGCGTCCCGTAAGTGCGACCAGGAAATGCTATGCCTTCAAATAGAAGAGGTTCTCCATTTGGTGTCAGGATAAGGTTTGGACCCCTTCTGGTGTCCTGTGATAAGCATTTTGGACTATCTATGGTCCCTATCTAGTCAAGGGCTTAGGTCGCGACCCTTAAGGTGACACCTGGCAGCCATTTCTGCTTACGGTAGCGGGCCGGTCAGCAGTCAGTGGCGCAGGAGAAAGTGGTCGGGCGCTTCTTTAAGGCCTTGATCACATTTCCCTCCAGTGCAGGAGCCCCCCACCTCCGTGGGATTTACTGCTAATGTGCAAAAGCTCATGGGCAAGCCATTGAGACCAATGCACAGGTGTGGTCTCCCCACCTATCGTGGAAGACCGCCTTCTTGGTGGCTATCCAGTCAGCCAGAAGGATGGGAGAACTCAGGCGGCTTAGCAGAGTCTCCTTACCTGGTCTTCCACAGGGACAGGTTGTCCTCGCCCCCAACCGAAATTCCTTCCGAAGGTGGTGTCGGAGTTTCACCTTAATCAGGTGTTGACTCTGCCGGTGTTCTACCCCAATCACACCTCGGAGGCCGAATATAGGCTCCATACTTTGGACCCTAGAAGGGCGCTCGCTTATTATAAGGAGCACACGGCTGAAATTCCGGGAGAGGTTCGCCAGCTGTTTGTCACCTACGCTGAAGCCGCACCTGGCAGACCTGCAGCCAAGCGGACGATAGGCAGATGGGTCACCTCCTGCATAAATCTCTGCTATGAGTTGGCGGGCATGGAGCCTCCCAGAGGGATAAGAGCTCATTCTACCCGCCATACTGCTGCATCGGTGGCTGCTTCCAGGGACGTCCCTATCCAGGAAATCTGCAGTGCTGCTACCTGGAAGTCAGCACACACCTTCATTACCCACTACCACATCGACCTTGAGTCACGCGGGATGCTGGTTTTGGGGCCTCGGTTCTCAATCTCTGTTCCCCAAGTAAGTATATAGAGGGTGTGCTTGCCTCCCTCCTCCCGGAGAACTGCTAGAGTCTGCCAGATAGTGTGGATGAACAACATATCCATGTCCTAAATACAGGTTACTCACCTGTAACAGGAGTTCTAGGAATGGTATATGTTGTTCATCCTGAAATACCACCAACCTCCCGGCTTTGACGCACAACCTGAGCTTCCAGCGGGCCAGATCTGGCGTCATGGGGCGAGCCGAGTTTACCACCGGGTGGGTGGGTGGGAGGAGCTTTTGAAGACCTTCCGGCAAGATTTAAAGCGGCAAGGAACCTGCCAGATAGTGTGGATGAACAACATATACCATTCCTAGAACTCCTGTTACAGGTGAGTAACCTGTATTTACTGTTTCACCTCTCCTGCATCTTCACTAATCAGGCATGGGGTGTGCCTTTGGGTTGTCAGTCCTAACGCTCGCCCCATTCTCTTATACTAGACACATCCCAGCTTCTTTCGTGATCGAATTGGGGTGGGCATTAGGGCTGACAACCTCAAGGCACACCCCATCCCTGATTAGCAAAGATGCAGGAGAGGTGAAACAGTAAATGGAAATGACATACCTACCGTAATTCTTGATCTTCTTGGACGAAGCCTCCACCACTCATTCACACTAATGGGATCTACGCCGGAGGCGCTAGGACCCAGCGAGAGCAAACTTTTTTCAAGGGGGTTGGTGTCAGAGGTGGAACCGTGAGGAAGCGGCACCGTGAGCCTTGGCTCGCGCGATAAAGACTACCTTGGTTTCGACCTTCCAGCTGCCTCGGTACCTTTTTTTTCGAGGAGGTGCAGCATAACTAACCTAACATAAACTGATATACGATAGTCCGAATGACTCGTGTAAGAAATGTCAACAATAGAGTCTTCACAGCCCAGCCATCGAGGGAGTGTAGACCAGAAACAGATACGTGAGCTCGGTGGATGGTGGGTGGGCGTGTGAATGAGTGGTGGAGACTTCATCCAAGAAGATCAAGAATTACGGTAGGTACGTAATTTCCATATCTTCCTGGACATAAAGTCTCCACCACTCATTCACACTAATGGGAGAGCTAATAATCCCCCTAGACGGGCGGCAGGAAAAACTAAGAGCTTACATACTTAGGACAGAAGTCCATTAAGAATAGCCCTACCAAATGATAGATGTTGTCTGGCATGGACATCCAAAGCATAGTGCTTAACAAAGGTATGCACTGAGCTCCATGTAGCCACATTGCAAATATCTGCAATGGGCACGTTGTGGATTTCCGCCAGAGATGCCACGACTGCTCTAATAGAGTGAGCGTACACTCTGCCTTCCATCTTAACTTGTGCCATAGAATAGCAGTGGCGGAGGCATGCTACTAGCCACAGTGAGATGCACCTAATACCGACAGGTTGACCCAGCGGGGTCTCACTGAAGGAAACAAACAGTTGTTGAGCCTTGCGAATGTCGTTTGTTTTACCCAGATAGAATCGCAGTGCTCTCTTAACATCCAAAGAATGAAGGGCACGTTCCCCTTCATTCTGAAAGTTAACAAAGTAGGTAGGCAGGACTAAAGGTTGGTTTAGATGAAATTCTGACACAACCTTAGGGAGAAAGTTAGGGTGAGTCCTAAAAACTACTTTGTCCTTGTGAAATACCGTATGGGGGTCTGTGACCAGAGCATGTATTTCAGAAACTCTACGGGTCGAAGTGATGGCCACTAGGAAGGCCGTTTTCCAAGTGAGGAACTTCAAACTCGCAGGTAGCTAGAGGCTCGAAAGGTTTCCGAGTGAGCATGTCTAACACAAGGTCAATATCCCAGGCTGCAACTGGATGCCTGATAGGAGGTCTGTTATGCAGAATACCCTTAAGAAACCTCTTATCTACAGGTAACTGAGCCAGAGACAAGGACTGTAACGGCTCATGATAAGCTGAAATTGCACAAAGATGAGCTTTGACTGTAGAGTACTGCAGACCTGAATTTAAGAGGTCTAAAAGGTACTCCAAGACTTTATTTGTTGGGCAGGAAAAAGGGTTTGAAGAGGATTTTGCACACCAGAGAGAGAAACGCTTCCATTTGGTTGTGTGGGTTTTTCTAGTGGCTGGCTTACGTGCGGCCAAGAGAATATCTGAAACCCTATGGGAAACATTGAACCTGTTCACCTCTATCTCTTCAGGAGCCAAGCGTGAAGGTGAAGCACCTTCAGATTAGGATGGACCACCGGACCTTGGGTTAGCAAGTTCGTCTGAAGGAGAAGGGCTTTGGGGGGGGTGTTCCGACAGACTTTTGAGCAGCGGAAACCATATCTGTTGAGGCCAGAAGGGAGCAATGAGAATGATTTTGTTCCCCTGAGACTCAAATTTGAGAAGTATTCTCTGAATTAGGGGAAGAGGAGGAAAGGCATATAGAAAGTGTTTTGTCCACTGCAGCCTGAACGCATCCTGACAGAAAATGCCAGGTCCTAGATTTCTGGAGCAGAAGAGAGGCAGTTTTTCATCGAGTGGGGATGCAGAAAGGTCCAGGTCTGGAGTTCCTCACTCTTTGAAGAGTGACTGAACGACGGTTGAGTCGAGAGACCACTCGTGAGGATCTGTCTCTGTTCTACTGAGACGGTCTGCCAGTTCATTCTGCACTTCTGTCAGGTAAACCACACGGATTAGAGCCTTGTGCTCCAGGCACTATTCCCATACTGTCATAGCTTCCCTGTATAATGGGTAAGAGTGTGCACCGCCCTGCTTGTTGATGTAATACTTTACTGCTTTGTTGTCCGTTTGAAGGAGAATGTTCTTGTGACAGAGAATGTCCTTCAAGGCCCGGACCGCATAGAGGATGGCTCTCATTTCCAGGATATTTATGTGAAGTTGGGACTCGGCCTGAGTCCACATACCCTGGGTGTGGAGATTCTGGCAGTGAGCTCCCCACCCCATCAGGGACGCGTCCATGGTAATAGAGATCTGATGATGCAGAGGAGCAAAGAGATACCCTTTCAGAAGGTTGTCCTCCTGTGACCACCAGGTGAGTGATCTCCTTAGAGGTTCTGTCACCTTGATGGGAAAGGACTGAGGGTGAGTGGTTGGAGACCACTGAGTACTGAGCATCCACTGAGAGGTTTTCATGTGGAGACGTGCTAGGGGTACAGTGAACACTGAGGATGCCATGAGACCCAGCATCCGTTGCATCGAGATAGCTCAAATTGAACTGTTTTCTCTGATGTACCGGGCCATCTGTAGGATATCACTCCTTCTGTCTTCTGGGAGAAAAGCCCTCGCACAGGAGGTGTCCAGAAGAGTTCCTATGAAGAGGAGTTTCTGGGAGGGCTGCAACTGCGATTTGTTTAAATTTAGCAGGACTCCCATGGATGTGAGGAAGTCTAACACCGTGGCTACAGCATCCAGAGTTTCCTGTCTGGAGGGGCTTGCTAGAAGCCAGTCGTCCAGATATGGGAACACTTGAATTCCGATTTTCCTGAGATGCGCTGCGAGAATTGCACAAAACTTTGTAAAAACTTGCGGCGCCGAGGATAGCTCAAAGGGCAGGACTCTGAACTGATAGTGTTAAACCAACGCCACAAACCTTAGGAATTTGTGGTGCTTTGGGTGTATAAGAATGTGTTGGTATTCATCCTGCATGTCCAGGGAGGCTAGCCAATCATGTTGATAAATCAAAGGTAGAAGGGTACCTAGAGATATCATCTTGAACTTTTCCTTGTGAAGGAATTTGTTTAACTTTCTGAGATCCAGAATGAGGCGCATGCTGCCAGTTTTCTTCAGAACTAGAAAGTAATGGGAGTAGAATCCTGTGTTTCGTTGGTCCGGCAGAACTACTTCTACTGCCCTGTTGTTCAGAAGACCTTGTACCTCGGAAGCAAGGAGGTCTGACTGTACTGTCGACAGCCTGGGTTGTCATTTGGGGGGATGATCCGGGGGGGGTTCTGAAAGATTGAGCAAATGCCCTTCGTGGATTATCCTGAGGACCCATTTGTCTGATGTTATAGACTTCCACTGGTCGTAGAACTGAGTCAGACATCCTCCCACCGCTGAGGAAGAGTTCTCCTCAAGCAGTTGAGGTGGGACCTGGGCCAGGAAATTAGAATATGGCACTGGGCGCTTTGGGGCCTTGTGTGCCTTCTGCTGCATTTTCTTTTGTGGCTAAGGGGTGTGGTTTTTGTTAAAACCTCCTCTGCCTTTGCCCCGAAAGGACTGACAGTTATAGAATTGACGCTTGTTAGCACCCCCCCACCCCGAGAGGGGGTAGGTGCAGGTCGAGCTGTCTTAATGGCTGACCTAGTCTTCTGTGTGGCCTCCAGAGCTTGTTCCACCTGTGGTCCGAACAGATACATACCATGACCTGCTGCTGGGCGTCATTTGTGAAGCCTGAAGTACGTAACCAAGAGTGGTGATGGGTGAAAATGCCCGCTGCCACTCGAGAAGCAGTATCAAAAGCATCCATTGCAGCTTCAACCTGTTGTTTATTGGACTCGATACCCCTGGTTATGGTTTGAAGTAGCTCTGAATTAGTTTCCAACTCAGGCAGGGCTTCTATCATTTGCTTGAGCGAATGCCAAAGGACATACTCATATCGAGAAAAATAGCCCTGGTAGCTGGAGGCAGCAAAGACTCTCTTACTTAAGGTGTCTATCTTACGAGATTCTTTATTTATAGGCTGGGCTGTTGATTCCTGAGGGGAGGACAGCCTTGTCATTCTCTGCTAAGACTACAGTGGGATCAGCAAAAGCTTGTGAGGCCAGTATGGGTCGATCCTTGGGAGCAGCATACGTCCTATCTATGGACTTGGCAACGGAAGGGATAAAAGCAGGATTGTGCCATACCAACTGAGAAAGGGTCTCAAAAGATGGTTGTACCGGAGGAGTTAATCCATAGGGATCTCTGGGACATGTAGGTATTGGGGTCTTAAAAGCTTCCCAGGATTGATTTCTGTAGTCTGGAGAGAGAGAGAGTGGAATTTAAATTTTTCAGCAGAGACTTAAAGAGGAAAGGTCTTCGACCACAGGCTCTGCAGCAGGATTGATCCCTGCTCCTTCAACATCATCACCCAGCCGCAGATCTGAGTCTGGCTCAAAATCATCTCCTGACAGTCTGGGGGTACTGTATGGACAGGAAAGGAGTGAAAATCAGAGTAAAAAATGGAAGAGGAAGGAATCGGAGTCGAAAAGCCCTGGAAGCTGGACGGCGCTGCACCAAGCATCAGCGCCAAGGAAGTCGGCGCCATTGGAAACAGACCAGCACATGGCGCCGACAGAGGTCACGGCACCAAAAGAGCTTGCAGCGCCACAGCTGGCGCCAACAGAGCCTGCAGTGCCACGGACGACGAGGACAGAGCCCCCGGCACCGACAGACCCCCCCCCCGATGCTGCTGACGGCGCTGAGAGAGTCCCCGGTGCCATGGACAGCGCCGAGAGTGTCCCACAGTTCCAAAAACTGTGATTTGAGGGAAAAGAAGGAAAATTAGCAGGAGATGGAGGCATCAGTGTGGACCCGTGCACCGCAGCCGTTTGGGGTGGGGGGGACACCCAAGCACAGAGTCGACCAGTACCGACGAAGGCACCATGCGACTAGGAAGGTCCAACTGCCCTACCTCGTCCGAATGGCCCGAAGGCCTCGGAGTGACCGGGCCAGGCAGCTGGACCAACCTCTGAGCCCATTGCTCCATAAGAACAGCCCACTGGTGAAATTGCTCATCAGAAGCCCCTCCAATAGATGGGGTCGGGCTCCGATATTGAAGAGGTCAGCCACTGGAGCCAGAAACTGGCAACTAGGAGAGAGGAGGAGACCGGTGCCTGGCCCCAGTGACTGACCGTCGACGCGCAGACATACCAGAAGGCAACCTCGAGTGATGCCGTCTCTTTCTCGACATGTGTGCCGAAGAGCTCGAGGCCGAACAGTGGCGAGAATGGGACCGTTTCCTTTTATGCTTTCGGGGGCGGGCGCCCATCTCCCTGAGCATTGTACAGTCCATTGTCAGACTCACCCTCCAGGGAAGGTGGTGGACTGGACCCAGCCCAGCTGACTGAACAGCTTTCATACGAAGTCTCCCTACTGTCACCTGACCCACTTATGGTTGACTCTGTCAATGGAGGGCTGAAGACTTCTTTATTATAATCAATAAAATTAAATCTAATTCGTACTTGTTTCGAAGATAAATTACAAAGCAATAAACTGAAAACTATGCTGCTAGTTTGAAGTTTGACTCCTGGAGGGCGAGCAACGTCATTGAGGCGCACTCGATGGTGGGGAAAAAAGGAACTGAGGCGGCTGGAGTGTCGACGCCAAAGTAGTCTTTACCGCACAAACCACAGCTCGCGGTGCCGCTTCCTCGCGGTTCCACTTCTGGTGCCGACCCCCTTGAAAAAAGTTTGCTCCCGCCTCCGGCATAGATCCCATTAGTGTGAATGAGTGGTGGAGACTTTATGTCCAGGAAAATTGTTTTTTACTGTTGCTGTCTGGTGGGTGGGGTGTTAGGGTTGGAAACCCTAACGCTACGTTTCCTTACTTTTGTCGCTTCAACCCTAACTTGTGCTTTAACAAAATTTTTGCAAAGAATATTAAATATAGATCCCCACTTCACAGCCCACAGTCCCTTATGTGTGCAGGTCCCTCAATAGCACATCCTCCCCCTCTTGCTGTCTCCAGTATTTTTTGCCAGTTTAATCTGTTAAACAAACTTCTGCAGCCTGCTGCTGCTCCGTCCTCCAGATTATTATTAAATATTTTAAATAGGGCCAGATCCAGCACAGACATCTAGGGTATTCCACTTGGAACATCCTCCTGCTCAGAATGGTGACCATCTGCCTACAGTCTTTGCTTTGTACCGGTCCACTAATTTGCTGTTCACCTTATGTGCACTTTGTACGCTCCAGTTATTTCAGACAGACTAATCCTTTCATGCTATAAGCTATATTATACAATGGGCAAGTTAAATCCTGGCTTCTGATTAGCTAGCTATCAGGCTTTACAACATGTAAATCCTGATAGTACCCCACGGAAACTAGTGCCAGTTGCCAGCAAACCACATCGTAAACCCCCTATGTATCACTCTGATCCCAGTCTTGAACCTCCTCGCTAAACTAACTACCAATGGCAGAACCTAGTCCCTAAACTCACTACCACCTTCCGTTAGCTAAACACTTGTCCAAACAGTGCACTACCAAAGTACTACTGCTGTCCAAAAAAATACATTCAGTCACATAATTTTCCTTACTTCTCACGCTCGCTATCTGTAAAATGCTTCCACTTCCTGTCTCTCCACTCGCTGTCGCTCTCTCTCTCTCTCTCTCCACGTTCCACTACCGCTTACTGTATATCTCCACTGTATTTTCACAGCTGCCACACTATCTCGCTCTTTCTTGCCATCACTCATAATTAAAAAAATAAATTAAATGACAAAAAAACACACAAAAGAAATTCCTTTCCGCAGCGCTACCACGCAACATACTGAAAAGTGAAACCTGGAAGCACACAGTTTGTGCCATCGACTGCTTACCCTAAGACTATTTTTTCTACTGAAATAAAAAAATCCAACAAAATGAAATCAAATTGCCCCCAAACTGTTTTATTTATATTTATTCCCATCTAAAAAAATGCAGACATTGCATAATCGCAGTGTGCCCCAGAGGTGTGGTTGATGCCAGGATTTACCCACTTCTGGTGTGTTGTTAGTCACTTGGCTACGCCTCGTGACTGAACAACACACCAGGTGTGGGTAAATCCTGGCATCACCCACACCCTCTCATGGTATATTGCTTAAGCATACCACTGAGAAGTGGGTAGGCAGTCAAGATGGGCCTCATGGTCTTCCTCTTCCTAAAACACCCTAGTAAATAGTGCTACTGTTTCCGTGCAGTTACATGAAGGTACAGTGCTGAAGGCCTTGTCGAAGTCCCGCTCGATGTCCTCCACCTGGTTTCTATCCACTGCCCTAGCTGACTTGTTAAAGAAGGCAGTCGATTTTGTTTTGGCAGCATCTACTTTGACATGAAGCCATGTTGTGTGCTGAAGAACATTCCATTTACTGACATGTGCTGAAATACCCCCTATACCTTATCGCTGACTAAAGCACTTTGCCAAGCACCAGGGTCAGGCTCCCAGGTCTGTAGTTACCTCGGTCTGACCATGCCCCCTTGTTGAGGAGGATGATATTGGCTGTTTTCCAGTCTTCTGGCACTATCCCTGACTGTAAAAGGTCTTGAAAACCATTAGTGAAGAGCCCCCCCAGAACCATTTTTAACTCCATGATTACTCTCAGGTGACTCCCATCTGGATGTATGCATGTATTAATTTGAAAATGATCTACCAGGTAAACCATACAGAGAACAGCAGTCTCATTTACAGATGCGAACTGGAGAGAGGGGAAGGGAGGAATAGGAAGGGGAGGGAAAAGTACTAGACTGATATTCAGATGAGAAAGGAGCCTGGGATTTCCACCAACTCACACTTCCGATAATTACCTACAGATTCTGGCCAGGATCAGTATTGCCTCCTGTTCAGCCTGCACCTCTTCCATGACTTCCACCACTAGGTACTCATGGCCACCGAATTGCTGGCTGAATCCCATCTCACTCAGTGGTCCCCACTCAGCCTCTTAAGTTTGTTTCCTGTATCTTATTATTCTCCTTGATCTCCTGCAGAATCCTGTCTTCCAGACCTATTATGGCCTGTGTGATCGTCACCCTGCACTCTACTTCCCTCACTGTATCCCCAGAATCCAGCCACTTATCCTATACTTCTTTTTATCCGTTAACTTCACCTGAAATTTAGTAATCCACCACAGAGACCTCATCCTGGCCTTGCTGCCCATGGTGACATATCTGTAGTGCTGTGGGGTTAATTAGGTTTTGGGCAACTTTTGCTGAAGAATTCCAGGTGATGAGAGGGAAGAGAAATTTAGTTCTGTATCTCTTACTCCAGGGGCTCATGGCACATCTTAGTTAAAAAAACAAACCTAAATGCAAGTGTAAAATATTAAGGTATACAGTAAATATCAGTTAGTGACAAAGGTACAAATACTGAATAATTTATCTGCACCGAAAGCATGTGCAAAGAAGTGGGGATTTTAGCCGCTTCTTAAAGGGAAACACTGGAAAAGGCACAGCTTTACCCAGGCACTACAAAAATTCCTGATTAGTGCTTTCAGACAGTTACATTTAAAAAAAATACTCTAATTGATTGTTTAGTGATTTAAACAGTGGCTTTCAACTTTCTGTTGCTGGCAGCCAGCATTTCATGAGTAGCAGAGAGCTTCCTGAGCTCACTTTATGCTAATATGTCCTGCCAACCAATAGCTGAAGTCAAACAGGCATATTAACGTACAGAACCTCTGTGCGTAAACACTGAGGCAAGGGTTACCCCAAAGGGCATTTGGCTGGGAAGCCAAGTTTCAAGAAAATACAAAATCACACATGTCCCCACAATGCAAAGCATCATGGGCTGCATATGCAAATCACCACAGAATGTTGTGCTGGTCCAACTTTAAGCAGAGATTCTGCTTAAAAGTTGGACCAACGTAATTATACTCATGCCACAATGCTTTCATTAGTGAAACATATCTGGATTCTATATTCTTCTTATACAAATGAGCTCAGGAAGCTAACTGCTACTCATGAAATAGCTGCTGCCAGCAACAGGAAGTTGAAGTTGTGGGTAGCTATTCTAAATCATTAAATCAAGCTGTTACTGTCTGAAAGCACTAACTGGGAAGTTTCTGTAGTGTCTGAGAAGCTGCGTCTTTTCCATTGTTTCCCTTTAAAGAGAATTTCTGACATATCTGAGAACAGCTACCACTCACACATAGTGGTAGCTGCCCTCATTGACCGTTATTCTGTGCTGTTTTTACTGAATAAAAGCAGCCCGTACCTTAATAATATGCCTCGTAACTTTTAGTTAAACAGTGGAAGCCCTCTGTATTCTGAGTGTCCAGGTTCTGCTGCCACGCCCCCGTGCTCAAGCACGTAATGACGTGTGGTCAGGGAGAGCGATGGGGTGTACCCCATTCAAATGAATGGGGCTTGATTTCTCATTCGTTTTTAAGCTACAAAATGGTCACTTGATGATTAATGAAGGACACCGCTCAACCAACATGGCCCTGGTTGGTTGGGTGGTGTCATCGTGTCATAAATGGCCATTTTGTAACTTAAAACAGTGAAAATCAAGCCCCATTCATTTGAATGAGGCGTCAATGCTTTCCCTGACCCCACATCATGTATTAGCGGGCGGGGCAGCAGAACCTGGACACTCAGAATACAGAGGGCTTCTACTGTGTAAATAAAAGTTATGAGGCATATTATTAAGGTACGGGCTGCTTTTATTCAGTAAAACCAGGATAGAATAACAACCAGTGAGGGCAGCTACCACTGTGTGAGTGGCTGCCTTACATCGTAAATTTCCTTTAAGTGCTTCTAGCCAGGGGATCTGCTAAGATGAAGTGACAGTAAGTTCCAGATAGCCGGGGCCACCACTGAGAATGTTCAATCACCTGATTGCTTCAGGCGAGATCTTGGGACGGCCAGTAGCAACTCCTCAACAATCCATGCATATAAATGTATTTTATGCTGGTGTACAAATACAGTTACTATTCTAAATGACACATTCTAGTACAGTTCACATATCTATCTGTCTTGGTATCCAAACCATTTCAAGCACCACCAACATCCTATCCCCCATAAGGCAAGCTCAGGAAACGGTAACCTGGAGCCCAGCTTATATTGTTTACGTTATTTAAATAAGTGAAGAAAGCTTAATATGAAATGTTGATATGGTTATATGTTCCTTAAAAACTGGAAGGAAATCTCAGCCGTGGTGTAAATATTTTTTAATTTGTAAAAATAACAATAAACTCTGTATGGTTCTTATGTTTGTGTCAAGGTTATTGTTTCAGGTTTCTGGTGTTTCGGTTGCAGTTACCAGATTCACTTTTTGTGCTGACAGGTGGATACAGTACTATTCATGGCAGAACTTTACTCTGTGAGTTGGCAGGGCCCAACATTCAGCAGTGTAAATGAAGATGCAATTGCTGGTGGTGTTTCTCTTGTGTGTTTTGTTTTTTTCTCTTTTTCTTCAAGATACCCTATCAAATGCCAAAGGAGGAGCCAGTAGGATGGATGACAAGAGCAAGGAAATAACTCGTCCTGTAAAAAGTAGCTTCTTGCAGTACAGCGGCCTTCAACAGTCTGCGATGCAAAGCTGAGATTATGAAGGTAGCCCGGCATGACTGTTTCATGGTACAGGTCACATGTTATATTAAGTGGTGGTATTGATACATAAATTACATATTGCATGTGACTTACTTAGTTGCTTTTTAACGTGTACACGGCTGAGTTCTGATCTGAAACATGGAATTTGATGACAGAAGGAGACCAGAGGTAATCGAGTCTACCCTTACTATACTATCTCACCCGACAGACCTATTGTCCTTGTGGGTTGTATCCTTCTGCTGTACTACCCCACCCCTCAAACTCTTGCGGCCCCCTTGGGAAGTACAAGTCCCCTTGCCCTCTCCCAATCATGTTTAAACCTGTTAAGGGTAGCTGCCCCCACTACTTCTGCTAGCAGTCTTTTCCATGGATCTACCACCTTCTCAGTAAGGTAGAACTGCCTCAAGTTTCTCCTGAATTTGCCCCTACCAAGTTCTCTAGTGACTGCATCCCTATTTCTTACAAATAGATACTCACTGTTTATACCCCTAAGAAACATATATGTTTCAGTCATGTCCCTCCCCAGTTCCCACCTGGCCTCTAGTGAATACATGTTTAGGGTCCACAACTGCTTCTCCTAGGATTGGTCCCGCTGGCCCTGGCTCATCTTGGTGACTCTTTGCTGTACTGACCCTAGTCTGTCATTGTCATTTCCTCAGGTGAGGGTTCCAGAACTGGATACAGTACTCCAGGTGAGGCCTCACCAGGGATCTGTTCTGTACAGTGGTAGAATCACCTCACTTCTACTGTTAAAACCCTCCCTATACAACCCAGCATTCTCCATGCCTTGCTATATGTTCTGTTGCACTGACCTATTTGCTTACTTGAGTCATTGATTATGACTCCCAGATCTCCTGTGTTGAAGTGGCCAGTCTAACTCCTCCCGTCCGTTATTCTATGTGTGGATTCCATCTGCCTCAGTGATTTACTTTGCATTTCTTGGCATTGAACTTTAACTGCCAGACCTTAGACCATTTTGTTAGTTTCTCTAGGTCCTTTTGAGCTCTTACCCCTTCCTCATGATCCCATTCTGCTGCATAACTTTTTTGTCATCAACAAAGATTCAGAGAAAGCGAATGATGAGGCTCTGCACCTGTTGCATGTTATATTCTCTTCAGTTCAGTACTTCCACCACACATCAGCTTTCCATGTTTCATGGCTGGATGTCACTTCTTCAGGGAAAAGGTGGTAACTCATAAAATATACATATGGGATATGACATGGGTGAGAGTGAGGTAGCAGAAACATCTTCAAGAGCTATACTTGACCTCCTGTCTGCATGAGTGAGGTCAGAAGAGGTCAAGTACGGCAAGTGAAGATGTTTCTGCTATCTCAGTCTCACCCATGTCATATTTAATTTGTACAGCAGGTGTTTTGGTGGTTTTGTGATTTAAGGGATTAGAAGTTACAAAAAGAAAAAAAGTACAAAATGTATTCTGTGCCCTTCTGATCAATGGTTCAGCACAACTGAAGCAAATCAATACATTACAGCTCAGTACAGTACAAGTCAATACAATCAAAATAGATGTGAAGTAGAATGCAACTAAGTCTACAAAGAATCTTATATATGCTGCTCTCTGATTGGTTTAGTATTCCATTAACTGACATACCCAGCTTTGCAAGATAGTAGTACTACAGTATCTTGCAGGTTGGTCATAAGATAATAGTTTTATCTTGGCCAGTCCAGACCCCTAGATGGATGGATGGATGGATGGATAGAGAGAGACAGACAGAGATACACACACACATTAGTAAGAAAAATAAAAAGGTACTATAAGTACTGTATATTGTAGTACACATTTTCACCACTATATTGTAATTAGTATTCGTTTGCTTAATGTTAATGAACACCAGACACTCTGTTTCCTTATTAAATGATCGTATTTCATGTATTTAAATAAATACTTAATTGTACATTCATCGAGACACCAAATTTACTACCACTAGATGGAAAATCCTACAGTAATATGTAACATATCACTCTAATTACTAATGAATTTATTCACAAATTGCATCATATACAAAAGTGCACCCAGCACTCCTTTATACCATGTAATTCATAGAAATCCATACATCACACTCTGTGGATAACTGCATATTTTATATGCCCCCATATTAGGGAGCTCAACAAACTCTTCTTCTTTGTGGTCTCCCTCATTTCACCCACGATGGAGGCAAGTCTGACAAGCCCACAGCTACATGGATCCTCCTTGATCATCCCCTCTCCCCTCTGGTGAAGTGGTACTACATTGATGGATCTCCAGTCTGCTGGCACCACTCCAGACTGGAGTGAGTCATTGAATAGGTGGGTTAAGGGTACTGCCGTTGTTGCAGCCCATTCCCTTATCACTTCTTGGTGCTGTCTACCCAGAGAGCTTCTAGTTTTGTACCCTGAACACTGTACCCTGCCCATCTCCTGAACCTCTCTTGTGGTGGGCTTGATACCGCTGTCTGATAGAGGACTTTTGTCTTCCACCTTGAACATCGAGCAAAAGTAACTGTTTCGTACACTTGGCTAGCCTAACAATCCCTCCACTTGCTTTCCTTTTTCCCTTATGTATTTGACAAATTGTTTTCCCCCACTTTTTACTCACTTAGTCATCCACAGCTCTGTGTCTGCCTTTGCCCTCCTGACCTCCACCCTCGCCTCTTTGAGGTTAGCCTGATACTCCTGCCAGGCTTCTTCCCCCTTAATTCTCTTGTACTGTACTTTGTGTATGCCCATCTTTTCACCCTCTCTGCCTCCGACACCATCTCTGAGAACCATATCAGCTTTTTGTGTTTGTTCTTTTGGGCGACCTTCCTTGCACAAGATTGAGTCACCTCCAGGAGTGGCCCCCTTAATCGTGCCCCACTGTTCTCCACCCCCTCAGTCTGATCTACCCTGCCTATTCTTCATAAAGACTTCATTAGAACTACCTAAGAATTACATGGTGCTTGTGGCCTCTTAAAAGTGCTTCTGATGCCTCTGGGAAAACTTTGGAAAACATAATATTTAGTCAGAATTCAGCTTGCGTTTCTTACATCTTCTACATGTTTCTTCCCACCATTATTCATCACTGGGAAATCTGCATGAAAAAAAGTTCATTATCCCTTAGAGTTACTTTCTCCCAACAGTTCATCCCTCACTCATAATCCACTGTTGTGGATCACATCTGGTTGCCATGGGAATAGCTGTGATGTCACAAGCAGAGTATTATGACATCCGGTGGGAAATGAGCAATAAAAGCTGATGAACTCTCAAGGAACAGAGGGCCTGTTTTCATGCATATCAGCTCAGTAAACATAGAAACATAGACTTTGACGGCAGATAAGGACGACTTGGCCCACCTAGGCTGCTCATTTCCCTACCTATTCGATAAGCTGCAGATCCTAGTTAATCAACAGCCTACTTCTTCCTACCCCCCCACCAGAATTGCCTTATATCTGTCCAATACATTCATGAATTCCCCCACTGTTTTTGACCCCACGACATCCTCAGAAAGGCCGTTCCATGCATCCACCACCCTCTCTGTGAAAAACTACTTCCTCACATTGCCCCTGAACCATCCCCCCTCTATCTTTAAATTGTGTCCCCTTATTCTTGCACATCTGTTTTTCTGAAAGATGCTACCCTCTTGGACTTTGTTGATTCCCCTGAGGTACTTGAAAGTTTCTATCATGTCCCCCCTCTCCCTCCTTTCTTCAAGGATATACATATTAAGCTCCTTTAGTCTCTCTTCGTGTGGCTTCAGTTGCAGACCCTGCACCATTTTAGTTGCCCTCCTCTGGACTGCCTCCATCCTGTCTATGTCCTTGCAGAGATGAGGTCTCCAGAACTGGACGCAGTACTCCAGATGGGGTCTCACCAACTATCTGTACAGAGGGATAACAACTTCCTGTTTTCTACTGGTGATGCCTCTCCCTGTATATCCCAGTATCCTCTCACCCATCCTTACTGCCTTCTCACATTGCTTGCTTACCTTTAGGTTATCTGATATGACTATCCCCAGGTCCCTTTCCATTTTTTGTTGCTGTTGTTAATACACCATCCCCCAAATTGTGTACTCTTCCCCTGGGTTTTGTTTCCCAGGTGCATTACTTTGCACTTCTTTGCATTGAGTCTAAGCTGCCATACTTTTGATCATTCCTCCAACCTTGCCCAGTCCCTTCTTATCCTTTCCAGCCCCCCTTGTGTATCAACCCCGTTGCAGATCTTTGTGTCGTCTGTAAAGAGACATACTTTTCCTTCCTGTCCCTCTGCAATGTCATTTATAAAGACATTAAAAAGGACCGGACCCAGTACTGAACCCTGCGGTACCCTGCTAGTAACCCCTCTTTCTTCGGAGTGGGCTCTGTTTACTATTACCCTCTGTGTCCTGTTGTCCAGACAATTTTTTTCCCAGGCTACCACCCTGGGACCCAATCTCTGGCTGGCTAATTTGTTTATTAATCTTTTGTGTGGGACTGTGTCAGATGTCTTGCTAAAGTCTAGGTAGGCCATGTCCACAGCCCCTCCCTGGTCTACTACTTCGGTCACCCAGTCAAAGAAATCTATTACCTTCATCTGATATGACCTTCCCACTATGAATCCATGCTGTCTTGGGTCCTGTACCCCGCTGGCCTCTAGGTACTCAACAGTTCTTTCTTTCAGAAGTGATTCTATCATTTTCCCTACCCCTGAGGTCAAGCTAACAGGTCTGTAGTTTCCTGCCTCCAGTAATAACAAAGAGAAGAAATACAAAGCTAATGTGAAATATAAGCTGAATTGTGTCCAAATATTACATTTTTCATAGTTCTCTTGTAGGCGTCATCTGCTCTTTGAGGAGCTGTTGACATGTGAATCAACTTTGACAAACATAATACACAGATATAGTTAACTTTACCAATACACTGTTTCACACGTTTTTGATTGTTCTGTTTTCCTCTTTCATTGTTGCAGAGTAATTTTCATGAAAACATGGTCTTTGTCACTGCTGCAGTTTCCCTGCTTTATGTCCTAACCCTCTGCTTGTGACATCACAGGCTGCTGCTGCCGAAACAACTGTAGTATCAGAAGCTGATATTTATCATCTCAGGTTGGGAATAAGAGGCCAGAATAGACAAACTCAGAGGAAGTGAAATCCTGTCTTCCTGAAAATTTTCTTTTGTAATAAAGAACACAGGGAGAGAAATGCAGGGGAAACAATTTGAAAAATACTCTGAGATGTCTCTAAACGGTGCGTTTCTCAAAGTTCTTCTGTTGATATGCCCTCTGCTACCCTTTCTGCACCCATTACTGTTCCATGTCTTCCTCGCTGTCTCTTTCATCTCTTGAGGGATGGCATCCCTCTTGGGGTCTCCCCATATCTCAGTTCTGGTTTGGCACCCTGCGGCCCCCTGACTCCCGCTTTTCTTTCCTCATTATGCTAAGAACAAGGCAGTGCAGTCTGCCTTCTCCCTCACCTTTAGCCTAGTCTGTCCCCTCCATCCACTTCTCTTCCTCACCCTGTGCTTCAAAAGCCCTACTCCATGAGACCACACTTCTCCTGTTCACCTCTGCTCCTAACTTCTTCACCCCTCTTCCCTTTATTTTTCCTCCTATTATTCTCCATCCTTCCCTCCCACTCCTTGCCCACCATTCACTTCCCCAAGTGCTTTTATACGGGCTGCCAACATGCATTGGGAACTGGACTTGCTTGTAGTATGGGTCTGCTTTGTACGTTTGGACCTGCTTTGCACCTTTCATGTATTACTCCCTTACCCTTGTTTTATGCTGCCCTGTTATACCTGCTGGTTGCGCTGTTTTGTGCTGTGCCACATTGTTCTATTGCTGTATGACTTCCCCACTTGTGCACTTACCCTGAGAATGCCCCTGGAAATGAACCGTTTGCAGCTCTGTAGTCCTTTCCTGGTAAATATGTTCTTCCAGTGGTGTTACGTAACAGTCTTTTTTTTAATTATTTAAGGTGTAATTTATAATACTTTGTGAAAGCAAACCATATCAGGAATTGTATGTAAGAAAGAGAATGCAACTAACAAAACAAACACAAATGGGAATTAGTAGGCAGTTTTGTCTTGATAGCTGGTAACATCTAGCAGGCATAATACTCTGAAAGCCATGGATGAGGTCATGGGAGGATGTTGGCATTCGTGAGGTGAGCTGCTGTACGTGATCCATAGGAGCCCTCTGTTTGTAAAGATCTGCCATCTATCCTGTATGGTGTGCAGTATGTCAGTTTCTCCGTTATGTATGCTTGTTTCCTTACATTGTACTGCATCAATATTTGTGGCCCTGTTTGTTACCGTTTCTGTATTATTGCCTTTTGCTCTGTAGTGGCCCTCATTGTTGCTAAATATTTAGTATACTTCACAGGCTGAACAGGGGGTAGCTGAGAAAAGGGTGGGGGCAGGCATGTATTAAATTGCTAGTATCTTCTTTGCTACCTCTGATACCTCCCCATAATGCTTTTTTTCTGCTCTTTGGCCACTGGTTCGCCCCCTCCTCCTGACAGTATCTCCCAGCCCTGTCACCAAACTTCTTATCGACTTAAACATACAGAGGAGGACCACTGCGGTTGTGTTTGAGTGATCTGTGACGTCCACCTTGCTTGGGCCTTTGGGAGTGTTAGCACCCACTCTTGGCGGTCTCCTCCATGCTTTTCTCCCAACTGTTCCAGCATGCAGTGATGCGCATGTATGTGCATGGTGCCTGGTGGCAGTCCCTTCCTGTGCAATGTGCACTCACTGCACTACCACCAGGTCTTTGTCAGGTGACAGTCTGATGGCAGGGTACAGTGTCGTTCCCCCAACCCCAGCCCAGGAGAGAGAGCTGTCTCTGGGACTTTCAGTCCTCCCTCTGCTGAGTGGCTGCCGGAATGATGCGAGTCTGTTCCTGAACCCAGGTAACCAGTGTAGTGAGCGGTGCTGCTACCATTGTGTTATTGTGCTGTCTGTCTCCAGGTTACCAGTGTAGCGAGTGGTGCTGCTACCATTGTATTGCTGGGCTGTCTGCCTCCAGGTCACCAGTGTAGTGAGTGGTGCTGCTACCGTTGTGTTACTGGGCTGTCTGCCTCCAGGTCACCAGTGTAGTGAGCGGTGCTGCTACCGTTGTGTTATTGTGCTGTCTGCCTCCAGGTCACCAGTGTAGTGAGAGGTGCTGCTACCGTTGTGTTATTGTGCTGTCTGCCTCCAGGTCACCAATGTAGTGAGCGGTGCTGCTACCATTGTGTTACTGGGCTGTCTTGCCTCCAGGTCACCAGTGTAGTGAGCGGTGCTGCTACCGTTGTGTTACTGGGCTGTCTGCCTTCAGGTCACTAGTGTAGTGAGTGGTGCTGCTACCGTTGTGTTACTGGGCTGTCTGCCTCCAGGTCACCAGTGTAGTGAGCGGTGCTGCTACCGTTGTGTTACTGGGCTGTCTTGCCTCCAGGTCACCAGTATAGTGAGCGGTGCTGCTACTGTTGTGTTACTGGGCTGTCTGCCTCCAGGTCACCAGTGTAGTGAGTGGTGCTGCTACCGTTGTGTTACTGGGCTGTCTGCCTCCAGGTCACCAGTGTAGTAAGCGGTGCTGCTACCGTTGTGTTACTGGGCTGTCTGCCTCTTTAGAAATCCAGAAGTAGCAACTCAGTCCATACATTTTCACGAGCTCATTGGAGTGCTACTGATCATGGCATCCCCCGAAATTTGGCAAGTCATTAAATTGTTACAACATGCTTTCTGCACCAAATGGCTACTCGCTTATTTCATCTCTTAGTTTTTCAGATTAGACTTCTGGTGTGAAAACAAGCCTAGCCATCAGTCGACAAGGTGGACCTGGAGTGAGAGTGCCTGTTTTCCTACTGCTCTTTGTGAACTTGTTTTGTCTTATTTACATGGATGTTGTCGGCAGATAAAGGCCTTTGGCCCACCTCGTCTGACCATTACTACAATTTACTGTGCTTGTTCAAGCTTCCCTGTAACTCGATTATCCCTTCCCCCTGACTGCCAGGATCTCCTTACGCCTATTCAATGCATTCTTAAATCCTGCAGTCGTTTCTGCCCCCAGCACCTCTTCCGGCAGGTTGTTCCTTTTGACCACCACCCTCTCTGTGAAGAAGTACTTCCTCACATTCCCTCTGAACCTCTCTCCCTCCAGTTTCATCCCATGTCCCCTAGTCCTGGAGCATCTTTTTCTTTGAAAAATAGTTTTTTCCTGCACCTTGTTCCTCCCCGCAAGGTACTTATATGTCTCAATCATGTCCCCCCCCCCCCTTCCATGGAGTACATGTTTAGTCTTTCAGCCTGCCCTTTTAGAGTTTGTGATATAATCCTTGCACCATCTTGGGTGCCCTCCTTTGAACTGCCTCCACCATGTATATGTCCTCACGTAGGTAAGGTCTTTAGAACAGGACAGTGTACTCGAGGTGTGGCCTCACCAATGTCCTGTATAGTGGAATTATGACCTCCCTTTTCCTGCTGGTAATACCCCTGCCTATGCATCCCAGCATCCTGTTTGCTTTTCCTGCTGCCTTGTCGCACTGACTCCCTACCTTGAGGTCATAAGAGATGTTGACCCCTATATGTTGTCTTTATATGTTTATACAAGTGTAACTAAAGAAATGATGACCCCTAGGTCCCTTTCCTGATTGGAGCATTCTATAAACCCCCCCCACCGCTGATCTGTTGTTCCTAGGTTTTTGTGCCCCATGTTTTTCTGTATAATGTTTACATTACTTGTTTGGATTGTAAAGTGTCTGGAGTCTTTACGATTGGGCACATGAAAATCAGGCAGCCAGGTGTCCATTGGCCACTAAAAAAATGGTTTAGCAACAACATTTTAAGTTACCAACCAAATGGCTGCATGCATACAAACTGAATTTGAATCTTTTAAAGGATGGCCACTAAAAATACTGATTTGCCTACCAGATTTTAAAAACTAGTGCCCAAACTAACCACCAGCTCACAAACTGATTTGCCCCACCATGACTGGGTCCTCAATAAATAAACTTCCTTGCTATTTTCTGCCCAGGAATTGTTATCCATTTTGAGAACACAGGTGAAAATTCAGATTTTACTTAAACTGCTTAGTGAATGAGTCACCTTCTTGCTTTGTAGCTGCAGACTTGTTTCAGGGGCCAGGTCCAGGCTTGTCACTCACAGAGTTGATGTGCTTACTCTTCAGGAAGGGAGTGAGGGAGACACAAGTGCCCTAGCTGGGATTTGTCCCCCGGCTGCTTGGAATACTATTCCACTGGGCTACCAGCTGTGCCGCCAGGACAACCCAAGGGCACTTATTTCTTTCTGTCTTTTGTCTGTCTGTATTGCATATATATGCACATCACACCCTCGTAGATTAAATATAAATAATCAGGGGTACTGCCAGTCTGTATAATAGGAAGTTAGGACCAGCAGATCCCCCAGTAACATCAAAATGGATTTTTAAGTTACTTCATTCAAAAGTTACACGCATTTCTGTAACCCTACTTTCTCTGCCTGTTAAAAAAGGCTGGATTCAGTGAAGGGCTGCATGTAATGTCAGCAGGAACTCTCACAGCCAGCTCCAGGTCCAGTGTTCGCTGGCATGGTCAGGTGTTCCCTGTCAGAGGGTTGTTTTCCTGGAGTGCCTGAAAGCGCCCCCATTAGACATCTCCCGAAGAAACCGACATTGGACCCAGACATTGAGGAAGGTCATTAGGGGGCAGATTTAAAAAAATGGTTTACTGCCTCAGAGACGACCTATCGGAGGAGGAGGAGGGCATGGGGAGGGTGGAGGAACAGTGGGCTAAGCCAGGGGAACACATAGTCAAGGCAACAACCCCCTGCGCAAAGGAAAGGAGTAAAAACGAGGAAAAATGGACCGTGATGGTTCTTAAAGGAAGTAGCTGAAAAGGTTAAGGCTAAAAGGGTACCCTTCAGGAGGTATAAAGAGATGCAGAGGGAAGAAGACAAGGAAGTGTTTCAAGAGAACCAGAGAGAGGCAGGGAAAGCGGGGAGGAGCATAAAGGTACAAACTGCGGAAAGAATAGCCCAAAGGATAACTAAAGGGGACAAGACATTTTTAGATACATAAGTGAAAAGAGGAAGACTAGAAGAGGAATTTTGAGGTTAAAAAGGGCAGGTGGGGACTGTACAGAGAAGGATCAGGAAAAAGCTGATACCCTGAACAAATACTTTAGTTCAGTGTTAACAGCGAAAAGGGGATAAGCCAGAATCAGGGTTTTAAAAAGGACTGTGGCTTTTAAACAACGTAACAATGAAATCAGAATTTTGGTATGATAGTTATTGGGGATCTGATTATTCCATTTCAAAGTGTAGTGCTTTTGGTACTGTCCCCTCTTTAAACTTTGTGTAGTTCCAGGTTGTGCATCAGAGAAAGAATAGGTGTCTCTGTGGAGTCCCAGGACTCCAGTTGCCCTGGTGACGCATCTGGAAGTGAAACAGTATATTATTGCGAGCATCCTGTGTTCAGGTCCCTGCTAGGGCATATGCACATTGCAGCCTTGTGGATTACATTTTATTTGATCTTTGTAAGTGAAGCATAGAAATATAGAAGTTGATGGCAGATGAGGACCGCAAGGCCGATCCAGTCTGCCCATTTTTTCTACCTTATGAATGTGCCATAGACCTATACTCTGTCAATGGCCTATCTATTCATACTCATCTGTATTGCTTCCTTATGCCTATCCCATGCCTGTTTGAAGCCCTGCACTGTATTCATATCCACCACTTCCTGAGGTAGGCCGTTCCATGCATCCACCACCCTTTCTGTGAAAAAGAACTTCCTTACATTACCCCTTAATCAGCCTCCCTCTAATCTCATGCTGTGTCCTCTTGTCCTGCTATTTTTCTTATATTGAAGCGTTAGACTCTTTCACCTTGTTAATGCCCATAAAATGTTTGAATGTTTTGATCATATCACCTCTCTCTCCCCCCCTCCTTTGCTCTAGGGTATATATATTGAGCTCTGTTAATCTGTCCTGATTTGTTTTCTGATGCAGTCCCTGCACCATTTTGGTTGCCCTTCTCTGGACTGTGTCACTTTCTTTCTTTCTCAGTATCTGCAGACTTGTTTCAGGGGTCAAGCCCAGGTTTCTCACTCACAGCTGATGTGCTCACTCTTCGAAGTGGGAGAGAGTTAGAGCACTTTGTTACACTGCACCCCCTGCAGCAAAGTTGCGATCAGCACTTAATGGGGTCTTGGAGGATTTAGCAAGAGGATGAGCTAGTGGTTACATCACTAGCTTGGAAACAAGGAGATCCTGGGTTCAGACTGCTCTAGAGCCAAATGCTCACAGTGTGACTGTGAGCATGTCACTTCAGTCTCTCAGTGCTCCGGTGCACCCCACTGTGGAAAACTGGTAAAATGCTGTGTGATCCTGTGCCCCCATTGGCGCGTGGCGCAGGGATACTATGGGACTAGGGTGTTTGGTTAAACCTCGGGGATCCCTTCGATCCGACAGTGTAGGGTGGGGGACCATTGTGTCAGGACAAACACTTGCAGTTTCAGCTTCTCTGTGCTTCAGCTGTGTCTCACTGGCCCTGTGAGGTGCCAGCACCTGGTTCCAAAAATGACACAGAGACATTTCTCTGATGAAAACAAAAGAGCAGCTTTACATTTATTAAAGTAATCCTGACAATCATCGATGGGACAAAAGCAGTTACAGCCAAGAAGCTATTTAATAATTCATAACTGATGAAACAGAAAAGGAACACCCCATTTGAGTCACTTTATTGTTACGGCGCCCAAAGCTCAGCATGCAGACAGGGCCCTGAATTCCAAAACATCCATGCTGACAGAATCAAAAACTAAGAGTTCAGGCTGGTTAAGACAAATTGAAGAAGTTGAAATCCATTAAGCGGAATCAGTTCAGCAGTAGTCACGTTATACCTCAGGATCACAGTCCCAGCATAGGTCAGTAGTTTTGACATCCTTATTGCTTGTGGGATAGACGTAGTTTCAGGACTCACCAGTTGGCTACACGATAGCAGACGAAGGGCATCTTGTTATGTCCAGGGAAAAACCTAAATAAATTGTGTGTCAGTGTGCAAATGAAGCGACTGCCTCATAACCATTGCTTCCACCCAGAGACCAATGCCTGCCCCAGTCTTGGACAAAAACCTGGCGGCACTGCTGATTACAGCCAGGCAGGAAGACCACTCTTTCCGTGGAGGTGGTGGCTCTTCTTTTCCTACTGTGTAGTCAGAAATGCTCGTTGCCATCCCTGAACAGATAAGCTCACAGGAGTTCACTCAATTTTCTCTGCACACACTGGTGATCCACACCTTCCCCTTAAGGATGGGCTAACTGGAAGCTCTGAGGCCTGGAGCCCCAGGTCTGTTATGCACACAAGGCCCCCCAATTCCTGGGTTAGAAGATGAGCAGACTAGCAAGCCAGCCTGATGGTGGCTTTTCAACTCAATGAAGCATTATTTGTTAGTCGGCAAAAAATGTACTTATACAGTTTTTCGCTGAAATGCATTTCTGACATCCTAAGATTCGTCTCCAGTGTATTTTTTTGGTTTCTCAGCTATTTTTAAAACAGCTTTTATAGCTAATTTTGTCATTAATAACTCTCGTCATTAAAGATGTCCAACACTCATAATGCTTAAAAATCTCTTCCATTTCGGTTACGTTTGAATGTATATACTAAATTCATACTGTGGATGCATTAGGATGGTATCGCCACATGTTTCTGATGGTAAACAGCACAGCACTGGACCAAGATATTTACATTTTTTCATAGCTGGCATGCCACGGGAGTTGGAACTGTGAAAGACCACAAAATCACGTATCTTGGTTAAGGAATGAAAAAAAGAAAAGAAAAATGGTTATCTTGATATTTTTGACAGAAAACCATTATTGATGAAAAAAGCTATATAGTGACTAACAAGTACTGCCACTTTAAGGTGAGTTACGGCAGGACTCCACTGGAAACAGAATGTTACATCTTAGCTTGGCTATCTTGGGTACGCAGATTGTATAAGCAAATAAAATGGATAATGCACAGCATTGTGCTAGCGGTGTGGTCTGGCTGGAGAACTGGGATCTGGTGAAGGGGGGAATCTGACCTCAGGTAAAACAATCAACCAATAGAAATGCACTGGAAGCATATTAAAATTGTTTTCAGGTGGGTCCTGCTTTCACCCATTTTTTTTATGGCTGGGTGGACGGGACTGCTAAGAGAGTAAGTGACTTGCTCAGGTTCACATAGCAAGTGGCTACGTTGGGGTTTGAACCTGGGTCTCCTGGTTGTGAAACCTGTGCCCTAGGCAGACCACGCTGCCTCATGTGTTTGGGTGACCTGCTCTCTAGGCTTTGCTTCATGTTCACAAATGGAAGAATCCTTAGGACCTACAGGCCTTTTGTAACAGGGACGCAAAATAATGTCCCTCCTAATCTCCCCCCCACCGAGGGAGTTGACACATATTCACACGTTATTGCTGCACAGTGATGTTAATTTACCCACGCCAGACACCAGTGGACAATGAGATCTCTTTTTGACCCAGATTGTTTTTACAGGAGTTGCCAAAGGTCAGTGTATTCCAGCGATTCTTCATCTGTTTTTGTTCTTTCCTTTTCGTAAGTAAATAGAGCCAGTATATCCTAGAGGATTAGAGCACCAAGCTGTGAGCCTGGACAACCAGCAGACCTGAATTTGAAACCCACAACCACCAGTTGTATACTGTGTGAGCCTCAGCAAGTCACTTAACCTCCCTGTGTTCCCGGGATGCAACTGAAAACAAGCATCACATTGTGCCTTTCCTTGTCACAGATTGAAAAAAAGAACATGCCTCCATGAAACCAGTATGATTAAGGAATGAGAGTCAAAATGTTGCAGCATATTTAACACCATTTTATGTGATTCACGCAGCAAATGTTTTGCAGGGTTTGCAAAGCATTAGTTGGTGTACCCTTCACCTGACAGATTTACCTCAAGTTTTCCCTCATAAGTTTTACATTTTTTGCTGCATGCACCATCCCCGCTTGGTTGTTTTTACCACTACCTGACAGCAGGATTGAATATATGCAAAAAAGAAATAACAGTTTGCAGTTTTTATAGTTGCTTCCAGCTGCAAGCTTTGCCTTATTTGTCTATATTTAGCTGCACAGGCCTTCTTTGGGGTGGGAGTGAGGTGTTAATTGGGTTAGTTTACCTAAAACATAGTTTCTGAATTCAGTTCCATTTCTGTCTCTCCTGCTCATTTTCGTTAAGTACCTTTTCTCCATTGTTTTTATGCCATATTTTTAAAACACACATGGTTACGACTTTTTTTTCCATTCTTTGTACTAGGAGTACTCTCTTTGCATCATACTACAAGTCGATGAGAGACGGTGGTCGTCCTCTCCAAGTTTACGTGCTGGAACATTGTAAGTGATTCTGTAATACAGTATAAGGTAGACCTAGGCGAGGGATCATAAAGGCCTGTGGGTGAGTAATGCCAGTGTTACGAAGTTTTCACACTGACAGCTAGCTAATAATGGTAGGGGTTGTCCTCCCCACCCCAAAGAAAACACCTTGTGAAGGCTTTGAGGCATAATAATTGGCTGTAGGGTATTAATGCTGTTTTCTGGAGCCCAGCAGTGAAAGGGTTAATATCTGCTTCTTCTGCTTCTCCTCCTCTTCCTCCTTCCAAATGCTTGCAATGTGTGTTCTGTTATGGATCTTTATGTTGTTTTGTTTCTTTTTAAAAGTTAAATCTTAATTTCTTTCAGGTCACCCAACCTGTCTGCAGTTCACTGTCAAGATGACGGAAGCTGTGAAGACCTACAGGTGGCAATGTATTGAGTGCAAATCGTGTACCCTGTGTGGAACTTCAGAAAATGATGTGAGTGCACCTTCATTGTTTTCTTAACACCCCCTTTACCCCCTCCCAGCACCACTGTTGTTGTTTTTCTGAAATTTTCGTTATATACTTCTTTTTGCTGAAGTTTAAATTTTACAAACAAAACTGTATAACTTTAGAAAACGTACAACCGTAGGTTGGTCTTCAGAGATAACACTCACCTTTCTTTACTTTATAAGTTAACAGGGCTTTCAAGGGGTGTCTGTTATGATATGAGAGACTCTGAGCATGATGAGATTTGGGTGAGGGGAACATGAAGTGAAGCTGATTGGTTACGTCTGCCCAAACCTCACACCCTTGAAGGCCCTATTAACTCATTATAGATCACCCGAGTTCAGCTCAAGTGATTTATAATAAGTTTATAGTCTTTTTTTTTTTTCCCCTGTCTATGCTTGCCCCTTGGCCCACTAATCCTTTGGGGCTGCACATTGTCCTTTTTGCCCGTCAGTCTCACCCCTCTGCTGCTAGCTCATGCCATCTGATTCCTGCACTGTACCTGTGTCCGGAAGGTTTCAGCTTGCCCCTGCCGTGGGGGTGCCCCTCCCAAGAGGGGGGAGGGAACGGGAGAGGAGTAACAGGCTCTGACCTTTCCAGAATGACAGGTGCAGGGGACAGGAGTGGTGCGCCTGGGCGGACTGTGGCATGGTTGCGCACAACGGCCATCATCCGGCTGGCTGAGGTGGCGATTATCCATTTTTTCTTGGGGCCCTGTCCACCTCCCACATGCGTCGTCTGCAGCGATGTCCAGCGGGGGGCATTTGGCAGCGTGTAGTCTTACACTGCCAGGCGCCTCCAACTAAGCCACCACCAGGAGTCGGTTTAGTGAGTGGAATGCCACCCCACCCCCGGAGAAAGCATCAAGGATGCTCTGACTCCCTACTGCCAGCCTCTGCGCCTGACATCCAGGCTCGGGTGTGAACCCATATCACCAGCATGCCAGAGTGTTGCCCCATCACTTGGCGCCACAGAGCTGATTTAGTGTTTCTCTTTAATTTTAGTGTGCCATTCCCAACCCGCTGAAGTGGAGCGCTCGCTCCAAACACTCCTGCGTGAGAGGACACTGTACACAGGATAAGAGACACAGTGGTTTTGCATGTTGATAGGCTGAAATCACGTTAGTGATTTGTAATATACAATAACATTATACTGGCATTGTAGCCATATCTTATTCCGCTGATTGAAATATAACCAGAGTCCCCTATAGCCATTAAGCCTTAGAGCCAGTGCTCCAGATAATATTGACATTTAAGAGTAATATACTCAACATTTTTGACATTACGTGAACAAAATATAATTTTGATGAGTAGAAGTGCTTTAAACTTGGAAAAAAGGGTGGCCCGGTGGCGCTGAGGGTTGAGGCGCTGGACGCCACGCCGGTGACTCGGGTTCGGGAGCAAGCTCAGGCCATCATGGGTCAGCGGGGGAAGAGAGGATCGAACGCCCGAAGGACTGCTATCCACTCCTGGGAGGATGGGGGAATGTTCCGCACAGCCAGTGACACCCGGTGGAGACTGGGTGCACTGCAGACGCAGGCACTATGCAGGGAAGGGAGAACATTGGGCGGTTGTCCGTCGTACGTGTGTGGGAGCGGTCATGTAGCGGGCTGGGTCGCATTGCACTTCCCACATTTGGGGAGGGATGTTAAAAGTCAAAACGCCCTCTTGCCATGGGTAGGCGAAGGTGGGTCAAGAGGTCATAACCCCATGTCACTGCTAGCCAATAGGACTCTCGATCAGGACCCTTCTCAGGTACGGCAGCCCTCAATACTGTAGATAGAGTGCCAGAGGAGCACGTTGGTCCCTCCCTAGGGGACTCCGATCCAGGGGTCAGACTGGCCTGGCTGGAAGGGTGTCCCCACCGGAGACGAGTGGCCGATGCTTCAGGCCGACGGCAAGAGTCGCAGTACCGTGAGTCAATGCCGGAGAGAGGCCAATGGAAGAGAGGTGAATAAACTGAGTTTGAAAAAACTTGGAAAAACAACTCTTTTTTGAAGGATTTATGGAGCATTTCCAAGGGTTGGGATGACTATCGGTATTCATCAGAAAATATTTTAAAGCGTAGTTCTTAAAAATTAGTGCGTAAACCAGGCCAATACTCACCTTATCTGGAGCACTGCTTAGAGCTATCATTGCCCAGTTTGGATCACCAGCTCTGACTTTGAGGGGGAGCTTGCAGCAGGCAACACCATTAGAACTAAGTCGCCAGGCGCTAGGACCACACAGAAAACATCTAGCTAGTAGTTATTAGCGGGGGACCGCCCCCAATGTCGGTCACATCCAACGTCTGCCTATGGTATAAAAGGGGCAGTCCCCTAGCCCAACCTCGGTTCTTTTCCCGATGTCGACCCACACAAGTTGGACCTCCACGGATGCCTGCTTCAGTCAACTACCATTTTCTTTGCGATTTACCTGTGATTTCTTTATTTCAATCCTTTAGATTTTTACTTCGAGTTTGCATGTCTTCTTTTCCATCCACATCCTCTGTCCGGTGGACGAAGTGTGCTTGAAGTAAGCAGCTTCCCTCCAAGGATGACCACTCTTCTTGCCTGCTCTACTTGGGCCGTGACCACGACACTGAGGCCTGCCAGCATTGCCAGGACATCATCCAGACCCTTCAAGCCTTCCTGCTGCACCAGAAACTAGCTGCAATGGAGAAGGAGCTCCAGGAAAAAAGTTTGTCGTCTTCTCCGGTTTCTGGGTCCTCGACCTCTTCCCAGAAAGAGAAGAAGTCCAGCGGCAAGCATAAGCACCAGGACAAATACAAGGATTGGCCCTGGTCAGCTTCCCGCTCACAGTCACCACATAAGTCGGTGGCCGACTCTGGGTCTTCCTCCTGCGGAAGGTCGGCCCTGCCTCCACTGGCAGGCCTCACTCCTTCTGGGCTTTCCATGTCTTAGCCTTCTGCCCTCATCATCATTTCGGGCGGTGGCTGTTTGGGGCAGCAGACTTTGTCCCCAGCCCAACAGCCCCTGCAGCTCAGGCCCTTACACCCAGCGGGTCCTCAGCCAGATGGCTCTGCCAGTGCTTCAGGTGGTGGGTCCTTGCCCATCGTGCCCCCCACCCCAGTTCTGGCGTTGCCTAAGTCAGTACCCAGTTCTGGGACCAATGCCTCCATGCACTTGCCTCCCCTGTGAGAGTGACACCTCTGCTTCCGTCGGGAGCCAGCTCCCCTACTCAGGCTTCCCCTTTGAGGCCTGCACCGGCTCTTTCTCCTGACTGGCATCAGCCTTCACCTGGTCAGCAGACGCTGGCTACCCCGGCATCAGCTCTGACAATACCTCAGCCATCATAGTCCACAACCCAGCTGACGCCAGCTGGCCCTTTGGCCACTCCTCAACTGATGCCCAGTATTTCAACACCCACAAGACTGACACCGGCTCACCATTCACCTCAGAGACCAACACGAAGCAACCCAGCTCCCAGGTCCTTAGCACCTCAGGGACCGACACCGGGACATCATATTCCAGTCTCCCAGTGCAGGATCCCTCCCTCCCACCCCAGTCACCACCGCTGGATTACATAGCGTTGTTTTTGGCCCGGTTGGAGTTTATGAAGTCTAAGGAACCGCAGAGGAATCCTCCCACTCCTCCTCCTTGGGACCACCCCCCTTTCAACCAAAGACAAGATTCTGGATCCTCTGAGGAAGCACCCCACTTCACCTCCCAGGATCCCCTTCTGACCCCAGACAGAATTCCCTAAGGGGGACCATGACCTGCCAGACTCGGACAGGTCAGGAAGGGATTCTTCTTCTTCTTCATATGAATCTGAGGACTCCCAGTTGCCTTCTGAGCCTGAAGAACCCAGGGACACTCCTCAGTCTCCTCCTGATGTTCCCACCTTCATGGACAACATGAGGCACATTTAGTCCCTGAAGGGTTGGGAGACGGGAGGAACTGGACCCCGAACATCATCGCCTGGTGGTCTTTTCTCTAATAGTCCCCCCTCTTATTGATTCTTTTGAGGATGTCAATAGGGCCACCTGGAACTGTCCATCCTCCTCCTCTCCAGCCCTACCCAAAAAGGCAGATTGCCTATATCATGCACCCAGGGACAGTCCTTTTTATGGGGAACATCCAGAAGCAGACTTGGTGGTCATGAGCGCAGCTTATGACCACACCAAGAAACCTCAACACCTTAGCACTCATCCCTCGGATAAGGAGTCTGCCAGGTGGATCAGTTTGGTAAGAAGGTCTACGCATCAGCTACCCTAGCTGTTAGGACATTGAACTTCCTAGTCCACATGGTGCAGTACCAAAATGCCCTGTGGGACAAGGCTCTGGAGTTGGTACAGGCTCTTCCAGAGGACTCTACCAAGGCCCAGCTGGTTCAGCTTCTGAAATCAGGATCAGACATGGGCAGTCCTGTCCTCCAAGCTTCATATGACATGGCAGACGCTGCCGGACTGGCGTCGCCACAGGAGTATGCATTCGCCGCCATTCCTGGCTTAGGGTTTAAGGCTTTGCCCCAGATGTGCAAGCCAAAATCCTTGTTGTCCCTTTCGGGGGTCCTGTACTCTTTCGCGAAGACACCCAAAATATTATCACTTGACTACAGGAATCGGGCAAGGCTCTTAGGCTGGTCCATACAATGTACTGGTCCCAGCCCAAACCCAACCAACATCAGTCTTTTTGCCAGCCTTCCAGGCTGCAGTCCAAGGTCTAGCAGCCCCAGATGTGCCTTTAAACACAAGGCCCCTTCTCAGGCAACCGGAGCCTTTGCCCCCAGGACCCCCAGAGGGGTGCTTGTATTACCATGTACGCCGACAATGTTGTCCTGTACAGATCAGGCAGTTTATCCCACAGATATTTGATATTCATCTTCAGGACTTCAATAGTGTACAAAATTGGTTGTTAGAGAATGGAATGCTGTTGAATACTGCTGAAACAAAATTTTTACTTTGTGGATCCCAGCAAAAGCTGAAACATTTTAATTCTGATTTATTATTATGTGATTTACATGGAGGATAAACTGAGCAGTTTAAAAATTTTCAGTATCTTGGATTTGTCTTGGTTCAGTATTTATCGTACCACAATCATGTTGACAATTTAATCAAATCTTTATAGATTCATCTGGGGCAGTGGTATCAGTTAAAAAAATTGTTTGTCCTGGCGATCTCGCAAAGTATTGGCTCAGTCATTATTATTGTCCTCTATCGATTAAGGTCTTCCAGTATACGCCTCAGCCTCTTCGTCAGTGCTTCAGCGTGTCAAAGTTCTTTAGCATTCTGTTTGTCGCTTTGCTGGTTCTGCTCATCGTTTAACTCACTGTTGTGATTTATATAGTAATTTGGAATGGTTGTCTTTCGAACAGAGGGTTACATATTTTAGTTAATTACATTTAAGCGGTTTTATATTTCACCTGTACAATATTCTTTCATGTCTGATTTTCGTGAATGTTGAAACTTGCATGCCATTACATCTGGACAAACGAATTATTTGTGTCTCTCTTCCTTTAAAACATCTTTAGATCAGAGATCTGGTGTTGCAGAAAGTATTCTGAGTTTGACCGTCTCACTAGCTGTTATGCAGCTGTTCCCGAGTTGTTTATATTTCAAAAGACAAGCTCAAGTACATTGTTTAATACAGGAGCACCAGGTTTAGTCTCTTTCCTGCATCATAGCAGTTAATTATGGGGTAATGTATTCTTCACAATGTTTTAATCAAAGTGTATGTAAAGGAGCAAAAATTGCAGATCTTACTAAATTCAGTAGCTGTATAGTCGAGCATTAAATCCATACTGGGAATGGAATGCAAATAAGACCAGTCTGAGGATGCAGTAGCCACACAGAATTCTTCTACTTTTGAGTTGTTGTTTTTTTTTTGAGACAGTGAAGCAATGTAAATAGGAGGAAATTTTAGGTTTACATGCACTCCATGCACAAGAAACTGGGCAGTGATCACTGAGGCTATCAGCAAGAGGACATGCATGCAGAATCGTGTCGGGCTGAGTAGTCAAAATCCAGTCAAGCTGTGCTTCCGGGCCAGTCTTATAACTTATTCCTTGTAGAGGAATTTATAACCTGTTATAAATTCAAACTAATGAAATGGTCCTTAGTTTAAAAGTTAGATTTTTCAGACTGAGTTACATTTGCATCACACAATAAAATAATTTCCTTAGATATAGGTATGGATGCTTTGTAAGCTGAAATTAAGGAAAGGCCTTCTGCTGAACAGACAGGAAGGAAGTAAAAGGTGGCCAAAAAAAGCAGTTTGACCCCCACTTATATACCCAATCAAAGGAAGAAAATCAAGAGTAGAAAAATAATGCTTACATTTATCAATGGCAACTGAAAAAATAGTTTTAGTGTAAACAAAGATCCCACTATGTCTATCGGAGAAAAACAAATCTTTCAAGGATAATAGCACTGTGTGGTATTTTACTTGATAACCAAGTTTCTGACACTGTTATAATGTTAGATTCGTTGCTTCTGGTTCATGCCTGAAATTCATCTGTCCTACGTAAAATACTTTGCATATTAATGTGAACTAAAGAATGGCCCACTTATATTGAACGTGTAAGATATTCTCACTAAATCAATGCATTCGGGTTCAGTGTTTATACTGAGTCCAGATGCTTATCTTCAAGAAGACTTTATTTGCTGGAATCGTAAAATAAAACCTAGTCTATTACCTATGACGCTTGGCCAGCTGGTTATGATTATTGCATGCTATTTGTAATATAAAAATATAGTATATAATTGTCTCACATAAGACAGCCTGTGTTCCATAGGTGCCCCCCCCCCCCAGGTTTCAGTGAAGCTACATATATTACACTGACAGGAGATCTCTGTAGTGTAATTAACTTCCTTGAGAAATGGCATTTTATGGCCGTTTTATGACCTGTTGCTGCTCTGAAGCTGGGAAACTAAAATATACATTTTATGACTTCAGAAACATGACATCATTAATCTGATTCCTGCCAGCTATCTCACACTTAGGTGAGGGATTGCAGGGTTGAAAAACTTTAAGGGAACTGGTGGATCTAAAGACTCATAATTTGGGAAATGAGTTTTTGCTGATGTCATCTTATTTAATATACCTCCTGATAGGACACCCTGTTTGTATTTTTGTTATATTCTAAATGGAGGAGAGAGATGACTCACAGAAGGGGTGTGGAGAGACACAGTTTAAACTATACTGTGTCTGAACTGTTTAGAGAAATATTCCATCTTGAGACTGTAGAGGCACACAGCTCTGATAAGCACTTTATTTTTATTTATTAAATTTTGGTGACCGGGTAGGCCCACTGAGCCCCGAAGGTCCCTTGTTCAGAGGCGACCCAGGATAACAATGCAAGGTAAAATACAGTGGAGAAAAACTTTTGATTACATAGGTTGTTCAAGCATAAGGTGGTTACAGACAGTGGTTACAGACATGGTTATCATCATGACACAGTTTTGCCTTGGTACTTCTTGGCATAGTGATATACATGAGGTAGCACTGGTCCCTAGGTGTCCAGATACTAGAGGGAGGTACATGGTTGGCTCACCTTTGGGAAGGTTTGATGCAGAAAAAGGGGATACCTTAAGAGTCGTGGCAGTGGCATGCACTTGTGGCCAGTATATGGGTCTTGAGCCTGGTGCAGAAGTTCGTGAGTGAGGAGGCATCCTGGACTGGGGGGGGAAGCTTGTTCCATAGGCTGGGGGCTTGGCAAGAAAAGGATCTGCTGCCAGCATTGGTCCTTACTCTGGGGACTTCTGGTAGTATTCATTCTGATGTCCTTAAATTCCTAGGGTTGTGTTTAATGGCTATGGTCCCGGCTATGCTTGGTGGAGCGGGGGGTTTGAGTAGCTTGTAGGCCTGGACAAGCAATGGGTATTGGAGGCGAGCGGCCAATGTGGGCCACCAGAGCTAGGCCAGAGTGTGTCAGTGGTGACATCGCGGGTGGTCTTGGGTAGAGAACCGAGCTATTTTGTTATATAGGATTTGCATCCTGGATAACTCTTGCTTTGCCATGCCCTGTATAATTGGGGCCGCATAGGTCAGGGTAGGGAGCAGGACACTTGTCGCAATGGAGAGCCTGGCCTCAGGGATGAGCTGGTCCCTGAGTCGGTACAAGGTACCAAGTTTGCGATGTAGGGTCCTGGTGACCTGGTCCACGTGGTCCTTGTAGGTGATAGACTGATCCAGAGTTAGGCCTAAGTATTTTTTAAAGAGGTAATACATTAGATAGAAAATATCTAAACTGTATGTTGGTAGGAGTTTGTCTATAGTTTCTTTGCTTTTTTTTAAGTGATTGTATGCTCTTTGATATATTGTTCTGTGTTTACATTTTTCATATTTTTATCATCTTTTAGTAAAATCTTTATTTGAAAGACTGCCTGGGTGTCTGCCAGTTCTTTTTTGCATATGACATATAGAGGGTTAATACTGACAAAAACTGTTTAAAAGCTTGATGGTGTTACTAAACTGGGAAAAGGTAAGAATATACCTAAGGTCTTTTATAGAGTTTTAAGGGTTCATTTTGGAAGCGTGGTTTGGTGCCCCTGGCGAATGATTGTACCGCAACCCCTGAAGAGGGTATGTATCAGAGCCTGTACACTGGGTATGCTAACATAAGATTCACAGTTTGAGTCCCTCCAGAACTTGATACTAAAGGTGATTTGGACCCAAAAGCAAACAGGAGGGTTACCCTGTCTGTTGCCTGTTCACATTACTGCGCTCGGAGGTTGGCACTGTGGGAGCAGAGGGTCTGACCTGCTGAGTGCGTTTGTGACAAATTTGGTTAGCAGGTGTGCGGTAAAATTGGTAACACACGCTTTAACTGTTCAGTGTGTCAGCTCAATACGGTACAGCACACTTGCAAAATAAGGCATTGATTTATTTTTAGAAAGGAACCAACTATATAATTTTGCTTACAGTCAAGTTCCTACCTGTTTTATTTTTTTTCTAAAGTGCAAGTTAGAGTAGCCGTAGTTAGGGAAGAAGATGGCTTCCAACTACAGCGGGTACACTGCAGACTACTTGAGGCAGTTGTGCCAGAACAGAGGAGTCTGCAT
Organism: Neoceratodus forsteri; assembly: GCA_016271365.2. Taxonomy (NCBI): domain Eukaryota; kingdom Metazoa; phylum Chordata; order Ceratodontiformes; family Ceratodontidae; genus Neoceratodus; species Neoceratodus forsteri. The sequence continues at coordinate 186,439,322 of CM028134.1, forward strand.
GAGACGAGAGCCACCAAGCAGAACCTCATGGATGTCCTGATGGCAGCAGATGCCCTGAGCGTCGAGTCACAGACTGACTGTAAAGGACCACACCTTGGGCATGGAGGGACCAGCGGCCAGTGCAGTGTTAAGATCCAGTGAGGAGGGCAGCAGGGCCAGTGCAAGTGAAGGGCCACAGCAGCAGGGGAAGGTCACCAGCATTCTGGAGCCAGAAGCGAACAGGCTGCAGATTTAGTTGTGCAGAACGGAGTTGGAGTTCCAGAGAGAAGAGAAGCGAGAATAGCGAGCTGCAGAGGAGAAGAGGGAATGAGAACAGCGAGCTGCAGAGGAGAAGAGGGAGCAGAAACAGCGAGAAGCGGACCGTGAAGAGCGTGAGTGCCAGAGGTGGCATGAACTGGAGAAGTTATGACTCCAACCACCAGCACCAGAGCAGGTAAGTGGCTTGGGTTTAACTGGAACTACAGGACTGGGTTGCAAATTGAATTCCATATTGATAGCTGAATTTAAAGAAGGAGAGGATATGGATGCCTTTTTAAATTCCTTTGAAAAAGTTTGTAGTCAGGCAAATATTCCTAGAGAGTCCTGGAGCTTCCAGCTATCCCCGCTACTTACTGGGAAAGGTCGCTATGCATTGCGTCAAATGAACAATGAGGACAGTAATGATTATAGCAAACTTAAAGCTGCACTTTTAAAAACGTTTGATTTAACTGCAGACGCATACAGAGCTAAATTCCTTAAGCTCAGGAGAAGTCTCGATATGAGCTACAAGGAGCTGGTCGTGAAATAATGTCAATGTTTAAAACGTGTGTGGGAGGGAATTGAAGCAAACTCTGTAGATAAACTTGAAAATGCTATTTTGTTAGAACACTCTTTTTGGGCATGCCCAGCAGTGCTGAAAATCTGGCTGGAGGACCAAGATCCCAAAACAGTGCAAGAGGCTGCTGAAAACTTGGACCGCTATGCCAAAAGCAGACCTGCACTGAGAGTGAATGAGGCGGGTGTCGCAGCGCAGAAAGAGAAAAGCGTGCCTACAGGGCAGCTAAAACCCTTACTGCCTCCACCGAAACCAGTTAGCCCCAGGTTTCAAAGAAAAGAGTTTTCTGAGGAAGGAAACAAATGTTGGGTTTGTAAAGAAACTGGGCATATTGCCAGACAGTGTCCCAAAAGGACGAGCAGTACGCAACATGGGGCTAGGAAAGAAGTGAGTTGTTTGTGTGTCCCTGGAAGCATGCCTGTGAATATGAGGGAACACATGCACCCAGTCACGGTGAATGATGTACAGACACAAGGCTTAAGGAACACAGGGGCATCCCTGACGTTGGTAAAAGGGCATCTGGTAGAGCCTGGTGAGCTTATACCCAATGCATTTATAACCATACAGGACTTCACTGGTGAGGAGAAAACATTGCCACTCGCTAGTGTTCTCCTAGACTGGGGTGAAACAGGGGAAACTGTGCAACAGGTGGCTGTAGCCAAAAGTTTAGCAGTTGACGTCATCCTTGGAAACAATTTCAAACAGGGGATGGTGTGTGCAGTTACCCATAGCCAAGCAGCAAGGGAACATTGTAGTTCCCTGGACCCCACAGAAGCCATTGTGGAAACCACTGGGAGGCTGGTTTCCCAGCCTGTGTCTCCTGATATGGAGACTAATGAAAAGGGAGTAGAAATTTCCCCAGTAGCAGTTAACTACACAGCTACGGAGGGTTACTCTGAAGAAGGAGGGGTGACCCATTGTCAGAGGGTTTGGGATGACAGTGATCCTGAGTGCCCTGACGCTAGTGCTAGGACCCCTAGTTTAGAGACTGAAGGGGACCTGTCCCATGCCTTGGGAATGTGTAAGGAGTTTGCAGCTGCTCAGAAAAGTGACCCTAGTCTAGAGAAGCTGAGGGCTTGGGCAGACTCTGACAGAGCACAGGGAGGTGACGGAAAACATCAAGTTTATTGGGAAAATGGACTGATGTATACTCAGGATGTGAAGACAGAGGGAGGAGTGATAGGCAGGCAGCTTGTCATTCCCCAGGAGTACCGTGAGCAGTTGCTCAAGATTGCACACGATATTCCCTTGTCTGGTCATCTGGGAATCAGGCGCACTACACAGCAGTTGGCCCAGAATTTCTATTGGCCCAACTTCATCCAGCAGGTGAAGGAGTATTGCAGGTCTTGTCACTGGTGCCAAGAAATAGGGAAGGCAGGTAAGGAAACCCAAGCTGCTCTAATTCCATTGCCCATAGTGGAGGAGCCATTCCAGAGGGTGGGAATGGATATTGTGGGGCCTTTAAAATACCCCCAGCTCCTCCAGGAAGATGTTCGTCCTGACTGTAGTGGATTATGCCACCCGGTATCCAGAGGCAGTTGCCCTGTCCTCACTGAGGACAGACAAAGTGGCAGATGCCTTACTTGGGATTTTCTCCCGTGTTGGGTTTCCACAGGAGGTTATCACTGATCGAGGGGGGTTCCTTCATGTCTGACCTGATGAAATGTTTGTGGGAGAAATGTGGGGTGGTGCAGAGGCGCACAACACCTTATCACTCGCAAGCCAATTGACTTCTGGAAAGATTTAACGTTACCCTGATGTCAAAGCTCCAAGCATTTGCTGAACAGTATGGGAGGGACTGGGAGAAATACCTTCCCCACCTGTTGTTTGCATACAGGGAGGTGCCCCAAGAGTCAACAGAATTTTCCCCCTTCGAGCTCTTATATGGATGCCGGGTACGTGGGCCCCTAGACTTGATCCGGGAGGACTAGGAAGGCATGCACGCCACCCAGGTAACTCCCATAGTGGATTACGTCCTTAGGTTTAGGAAAAGGCTGAAGGAGTTTATGGGGACAGTCCAGAGCAACCTGGCAGCTTCCCAACACAAACAAAAAGTGTGGTACGACCGCAGAGCCAGAGCTCGCTCATACATGATGGGTCAGGAAGTCATGGTCCTTAGTCCGGTCTGGAAAGACAAGTTGCAGGTTGAGTGGGCAGGACCGTACAAAGCAGTTAGGAAGGTAAATGACATGAACTATATCGTAGAGTTACCTGACAGAAGACATACAGAAAGAATGTACCATGTCAACATGATGAAGCCATATGCTAATAGGTCTGACATTGTGTTTGCAGTTGTAGTCCTGGGGAAGGGATGGACGAAGGAGACCCCCTTCTGGGCTTGCTGGAAGAAAGCAAGCGTGAGTCCTCTGTGGAGGCAGTTAAACTGTCACCCCAGCTGGCCCCGGACAAGATCCAGGAAGTAAGGGAGGTTGTAGCAGACCTTGCCCCACTGTTTAGTGCCAAGCCTGGACTAACCCCCTTTACAATGCACGATGTGGAGACAGGGACGCAGACGTCCATACAGCAGACAGCATATCGGGTGTCAGAGGCTGTCCAAAAGGACATTAGGAGGGAGGTGGAGGAAATTTTGGATTTAGGGGTAATCCAGAGATCCCACAGCCCCTGGGCCTCACCCGTAGTCCTTGTGCTCAAGCCAGATGGCTCTACACGTTTCTTTGTGGACTGTCATGGACTGAACACAATTACAAAGTCAGACGCCCACCCGATGCCTCGGACGGACGAACTCCTGGACAACTTGCGAGGGGCGACATACCTTATTGACTGGGCAAAGGAGTATTGGCAGGTAGAGTTAACTGACAGAGCTAGGGAGAGGTCGGCCTTCATCACTCCGATAGGCTTATTTGAATTTAAAGTAATGCCTTTCGGAATGAAGAACGTCCCGGCCACTTTCCAAAGGTTGGTGAACCAGGTGTTAAATGGTGGTGAGGAGTACACCATGGTATACCTGGATGACATTGCCATCTTTAATGCCAGCTGGGAGGAACACCTGTTCCATCTTAGGGAAGTGCTGGGCAGGATACAGAGGGCCGGGCTCACTGTCAAAGCTGAAAAGTGCCAGGTGGCCTTAGCTGAAGTGGTATACCTCGGGTATGTTGTAGGCTGGGGACAGCTCCGTCCTAACCAAGTAAAAATAGAGGTGATCAAGTCATGGCCCAGACCAGAAACGCAGAAGCAGGTCAAGTGTTTTCTAGGGACAGCAGGGTACTGTAGGAAATTTGTACCCAATTACAGTGCCCTGGCTCCTCCCCATCTGACCTAGTAAAGAAAAAGATGCCTAAGAAAATTACCTGGGAACCAGACTGTGGAAAAGCCTTTACCAGACTGAAGGAGGCACTGTGCAGTGCTCCTGTATTGACAAGTCCTGACTATAGCAGACCCTTTATATTCCAGACTGACACCTCAGACGTGGGTATTGGGGCAGTACTGAGCCAGACATCCAACCAAGGCAAAGTTCACCCTGTAGTGTACCTGAGTAAAAAGTTACTTCCCAAGGAGCAGACTTACTCTACTGTGGAAAAAGAGTGTCTTGTCATAGTGTGGGCCCTAAATAAGTTAGAGCCATACTTATATGGGCAGCATGTTGAGGTACAAACTGACCACAACCCCCTGGTCTGGCTGACACAAATGGGAAAAACTAATGGTAGTCTATTAAGATGGAGTCTTGCCTTGCAAGGGTATGACATGACGATCTTACATAGGGCTGGATCAACCAATCAGAACGCTGATGGCCTGTCGCATCTATATGAGGAGTGAACTGACTTGTGGAGCTCATCCCATGCAGGGGATAGAGCCCCAAATTTAGTCTAGGTGGGGAGGAGTGTGACGCTTGGCCAGCTGGTTATAATTATTTGTATGCTATTTGTAATATAAAAATATAGTATGTGATTGTCTCATCTCACATAAGACAGCCTGTGCTCCATGGGTGCCCCCCCTTCCAGGTTTCAGTGAAACTACAGGATATATAATTGAACAGGAGATCTCTGTAATGTAATTAACTTCCTTAAGATATTGCATTTTATGGCCTTTTTATGACATGTTGCTGCTCTGAAGCTGGGAAACTAAAACATAGAAACATAGAACTTGACGGCAGATAAGAACCGCTTGGCCCACCTAGTCTGCCCATTTCCTTACCTAACGGATAAGCTGCAGATCCTAGTTTACCAACAGCCTACTTCCTCCAACCCTCCTCCCCCACTAGAATTGCCTTATGTCTGTCCCATACGTTCTTGAATTCCCTTACTGTTTTTGACTCTACGACCTCCTCAGGAAGGCTGTTCCATGTATCCAGAATCCTCTCTGTGAAGAAATACTTCCTCACATTACCTCTGAGCCGTCTCCCCCTCTATCTTCAAATTGTGCCCCCTTGTTTTTGCACATCTCTTTTTCTGAAAGATGCTACCCTCTTAACTTTGTTGATTCCCTTGAGGTATTTGAAAGTTTCTGTCATGTCTCCCCTCTCCCTCCTTTCTTAGAGGCTATACATCTTTAGTTCCTTTAGTCTTTCTTCATATGTCTTCTGATGCAGACCCTGCATAATTTTGGTTGCCCTCCTCTGGACATCCTCCACCCTGTCTATATCTTTGCGGAGATGTGGTCTCCAGAACTGTACACAGTACTCCAGATGTGGTCTTACCAACTGTCTGTACAGAGGGCCAACAACGTCCTGTTTTCTACTGATGATGCTTCTCCCTGTGCATCCCAGTACCCCCAGCCCTCCTTAGTGCCTTCTCACATTCCTGGCCCACCTTTAGGTCATCTGATATGGCTACCCCAGGTCCCTTTCCATTTTGTTGTCAGTATCTCACCCTCCATTGTGTACTCATCCCTGGGTTTTGTTTCCCAGGTGCATTACTTTGCACTTCTTTGCACTGAATCAAAGCTGCCATACATTTGACCATTCCTCCAACCTTACCAAGTCCCTTTTCATCCTTTCCACTCCACCTTGTGTACCAACCCTGTTGCAGATCTTTGTGTCATCTGCAAAGAGACATACTTTCCCTTCCAGTCCCTCTGCAATGTCACTTATAAAGACATTAAAAAGGACCGGCACCAGTACTGAACCCTGCGGTACCCCACTAGTACACTATACATTTTATGACTTCAGAAACAGGACATCATTATGCTGATTCCTGCCAGCTATATCTTGCACCTAGGTGACTGATTGCAGGGTTGTAAATCCTCAAAAGGAACTGGTTGATCAAAGGCTTATAATTTGGGAAATGAGTTTTTGCTGATGTCACATTATTTAATATATCTCCTGACAGGAAATCATTGTTTGTAATTCTCAAAGTAGGTGCTAGATGATTCACCAAGGGGGGTGGGGAGATGGAGTTGAAATGCATCCTTGTAACTGAGGAATATGACATATTCATTTTGAGACTCAAAGACAGAGCTCTCTGATCTAACCATAAGCACTATAGAGGTAATACATTAGATAGAAAAAGTCTAACTGTATTGTGGTAGGAGTTTTTGTTTTGTAATCTTCCCTTATTCTTTTATGTGATTGTGAGCACTTTAATATATTGTTCTGTGTTTACATTTTTCATATTTTTATCATCTTTTAGTAAAGTACCTATTATTTGAAAGACTGCCTGAGTGTGTCTTCCAAGTTCTTTTTGCATGTGAGGTATATGTGGTTTAAGTTTGACAGCTGTTCTGAAGGGCTTGATGGTGTTACGAAAGTGGGAAAAGGTAAGCATATACCTAAGGTCTTTTATAGAGTTTAAGGGTTCATTTTGGAAGCCTGGCTTGGTGCCCCGGCAAAAGATTATACCGCAGTCCCCGAAGAGGGTACGTATCTGAGCCTGTACATTGGGTACGCTAGCATAAGGTTCACAGTTTGAATCCCCCCAGAACTTGAGACTAAAGGTGATTCAGACCCACAAGCAGACAGGAGGGTTACCCTGTTACCTGTTCACATTACTGTGCTCGGAGGTTGGCACTGTGGGAGCAGAGGGCCTGACCTTCTGAGTGCGTTTGTGACACAGAGTACACTGAGACATGTATTTTTTGTTTTACATTCATTATATTGCAGATCAGATGTAAATGAGTAATATAGCAGCAGTGTAATGCATTCAACAGCCAGGACTTATAAAATTGATAGTCAAGGCAACTCTTGACAAAGCCTCACCTTTGCTGCTAAAACTGCATTTCTAGGGACATGGATATGTTGTTCATCCACACTGTCTGGCAGGTATCCTTGCCGCTTTAAATCTTGCCGGAAGGTCTTCAAGCTGGCTCCTCCCACCCACCCGGGTGGTAAAACTCTCGGCTCCGCCCCATGGCGCCAGATCTTCCTTGCTTGGGCTCAGGTTCCCTCCTTAGCGCTCTCGTATAAGACTGGTTCCTAGCTCTTGGTTTCCGAAATTAAAGTTTAAGGTTTTCTAGACTTGGTCAACTATTTCCCTCGTGGCTGCGATGGACAAATCGACTCCGGTTTCGGAGATGCCCATGCGGGCAGAAGATGTCTTGGGCGGATCCGCCGCACACGTCGTCTACTGCTTGGGCCCTGGCCGCGACCCGCGGGCTTGGAGCCTGTGCTCTACTTTCTCGCCTCGTCCTGGAAGACCGTGCTGCCCGTCTGCAACTTGGGCGACCCGAAAAGCACTACCCTCTGGTAAAGTCGAAGGAGGCCCGGTTGGCGGTTTCTGCGGTGGCGGGCTCAGCGGAACAGCTAGAGCAGATGATCGCCCTCGAAGAGGAGGCAGTGCGGGCTGCATCTTCCTCGGCCGCGGCATTTATCCCGCTCTCCCTGGGATCCTCATATTCTGCTTCCTTTAAGGAGCTTTGTCTATCCCTCTACACTAAGGGAGAGGGACCAACATCTGCTGGACCTTCCTCTCAGTCCAAAAAGAAGGACAAGGGTAAGTCCCTCCGTCGACGCTCTTGGGAGCGGGAGAGGTCCCCCTCCCCGAGTGGTCGACCATCGACTTCGGTCGATCCTTCCGCCTTGGCCACTGGCTTCACGGTGTCCCGTCAGGTCAGTTGGACCGAGACTCCCGTCCGACGCGATCGAGATCTTTCTCTACCGTTGGAGCGGGTTGTCGACTGGCGGCTGAAAATCCTCTCTCCCGGTTCCCCGGTGGTGGTTGAGGATCCGTGGGCTTGCCAGTGCCTCGGTTCCGAGCCCTCGGTGACCCCTCCGAGCCGAGGGGAGGCGGGTTCCCCAGCCTCCCCGCACCCTCCTCGGAAAAGCCGAGGTTCTCCGGTCTCCGGACTTCTTGGCGGTCCAGCCAATCCCGCCACCATGGCGGTCTCGGTCCGGCACTGCGGCAGCGCGCGCGCCGCTCATCCTGCGTCCCTCCTCCCTCGGGACGAGGCTTCGGCGCAAGATGCGTCGGCGATACAAGGATCTCATGTGGCAACAGCTTCTTCTGGCCAGGAGCAAGCCGACGTCGTCGCCTTCCCCGGCCATTAAGTGGCTGTCACCGGAGCGGCCGAAGCAACCCCTTGCTTTAGCCGAGGCGCCTGTTTCCAGGCCTATTGCTCAGCCAAAACCAGCTGCTCCACCGATTCTGGTGGAACCTCCGCCTCCACAGCCGTTGTTTGGGGCTCCGACCAAGAACTCTCGGTCGGCCCAGGGTCTGCCCCATAGGCTGTCTGTCACCCTCACTCCCGATCGCCCTCGGCAGGTGGAGGGTGGCTCAGGCCCGAGGCAGTTCTTTGCGGGCTCTTCTGAGTCCGATGACGATTCCTCCCTTTTCTCCATGCGAGTGGACTTGGAGTCCTCTGGAGGTCAGTCACTGGACGATAGCTCTTCATCCTTCCTGGGTTTGCTTAGGCTCATCTCGGGAGTCCATCGGGATGCAGCTCGAGCCCGTATCCAAGCGGGCCAAGTATCCACTCACGGAGATATTAGACCGAGGGGATTCTCCTACGGAGGCCTTTCCTGTGGCCGAGGCCATTGTGGGCCCGGCCTTGGAGCTCTGGCAGTGCCCTGCTTCCTGCCCTGCGCCTTCGGCCAGGATGGCCAGGAAGTATGCGGTCCCTACCGGTTCCCTGTCCGGTTTCTCGGAACATCCCTCAGCTGAGGGGTTAGTTACCGACAGCATTTTCCGGCGTGCCGGAAACGCTAGGGACGTGGACAAACCTCCCGACAAGGAGTCCAAGAAATTGGACTATGCCGGGCAAAAAGTCTATGCTGCGTCCTGCCTTGGCCTTCGTCAGGCCAGCTGGGCCGTGCTTATGGCACATTTCTCTCATGCCCTGTTGGGCTCCCTGGACAAGGTAGTCCCTCGTCTCCCCCGGCTGACCTGCAGACCACGGTTAGGCAGGTGCGGGACCAGGGCAGGGCAGTGGCCAAGCAGCAACTTCAGACTGTTCTGGACATTGGAGACTCATGCGCCAGGTCAGTCGCGGCCGCAGTGGCTATGCGCTGTTGGGCATGGCTGAGGATATCCACTTTCACATTGGATACCCGGCACAAGTTGGCGGATGTCCCCTTCCTGGGGACCGACCTCTTCGGCCCTGGGGTGGAAGGTCACCTCCAGAGGATCGAGAAGTCCAGTGCCACCTTGGACTCGGTCTCATCTGCTCAGATGGACAAGGGCTGCAGACCACAGCCTAAGCCCTTTCGTCCGTCCGCGCCCGCGGCACGTCCGGCCCAGCAACGTCACGGCCAGCAGGCACGCGCTTGGCATCCCAAACCCAAGCCCGCAGCTTCCTCCTCCAGGAAGCAGGGAGGTAAAGGTCCAGGAGGTCCCTCGGCTGGTCCCCCCTTCAAGTCTGCCCAGTGACGGGTTGAGGGGTGTCGCCCCCAACCTCGTCACCTCACCCAAGTTCCCCCCGTGGTGGGGCGGCTCCGCCACTTTCTTTCCGCCTGGTCTGTTATTACCACAGAACGGTGGGTGTTGGAAGTGGTGGGAAAGGGCCTGCCTCTGGAGTTCGAGCAGGCCCTGCCCTTCAGAGCCGTCGCACCTCGGGGGGCCCTGGGGTCCGCAGCCTCACTGTCGGCTCGCCGAGCCGACATCGCTATCCTCCTCAAGAAGGAGGTGATCAGAGAGGTGGCGGATCCTCCCTCAGACCCGGGGTTTGTGTCCAGGTACTTCCTGGTTCCGAAACGGATGGGGGGCTGGTACCCCATTCTCGACCTGCACAACCTAAACAAGTTCCTAAGGTCTCGGATCTTCAGGATGGTCACTCTGGCTCAGATAATACCATCCTTGGAACGCGACCTATGGTTCTGCTCTCTGGACCTGCAGGACGCGTTCTTTCACGTCCCTATCCATCCGTCACATCAGAGATTCCTTCGCTTTCGAGCAGAAGGATTCCTTTTCGAGTTCCGAGCCATGCCCTTCGGCTTGTCTCCTGCTCCCAGGGTCTTCACCAAATGCATGGCAGTGGTGACAGCATTCCTGCGGCGCCGAGGGGTCCGGGTGTACCCTTACCTGGACGATTGGCTGATAGCAGCCCCCTCCAGACGGGAGGTGGAGCGGTCCAGGGATCTGGCCCTCCAGGTTTGCTCTCAGGTCGGCCTCCTCATCAACGAGGCCAAGTCGGAACTTGAACTGAAGCAGGTAATTCTCTTCATCGGGGCAGAGCTAGACTCTCTTCGAGCCAGAGCATGGCTGCCGGCGGACAGGGCCGAGGTTCTTTTCTCCTTTGCCCGATCATTTCTGGTTGGGCAGTCGCGCCCTGCCCGGGACTTCCTGCGCCTCCTGGGTCTCCTGGCGGCCTGCACCAGCATGGTCCGTTGGGCCCGCTGGAACATGCACCCCCTTCAATGGGGACTGGCCAGCCAGTGGTCTCAACGCTGCAATCCATTGGACCAGCTAGTGACGGTGACCCAGGGGATGTGGAACGCTCTCCAGTGGTGGATCGTTCCAGCTCATCTGCAGGAGGGCATCCCGTTTGTCTGCCCGAGCCGACGGTCTCTCTATCGACCGATGCCTCTCTGATGGGTTGGGGTGCCCATCTAGGGGAACACCGAGCGCATGGTCTCTGGTCCCCGCGGGAGTCCCGATGCCATATCAACCTGCTGGAGCTCCGGGCGGTCCACCTAGCTCTCACCGCCTTCGCTCCGTTTCTTCGGGGTCAAGTGGTTCGGGTACAGACGGACAATACCATGACCATGTACTACCTAAACCGCCAGGGCGGGACGCGCTCCATGCTTCTATGCAAGGAAGCTTTCCACAGTTGGTCACTCGTGCACAGCCTGGAGGCGGATCTCCTAGCCGTTCATGTGGCAGGAGCCTCCAATACCCTGGCCGATGCCCTAAGCCGGATAGGGGCTGTGTCCCACGAGTGGTCTCTCCTGCCGGAGGTAGTACAAGATCTGTTCTCCCATTGGGGTACACCTCAGGTGGACCTGTTTGCCTCCAGGGAGAACGCGAAGCTGAGGCTGTTCCATGCCTGCCCCCCTCAGCAGGGCTCGCTGCAGGGGGATGCCTTCTTGAGGCCATGGACCCCGGGCCTCTTCTACGCCTTTCCTCCATTCCCCTTGATTCACAAGGTGCTTCTCAAATCAAGGAGGGACAAGGCGCAGGTGATTCTGATAGCCCCAGACTGGCCCCGCCAGTACTGGTACCCAGATCTCCTCAGCCTCAGCTCCAGGCTCCCGAGGCAGCTTCCAGCTCGCCCGGACCTGCTCTCAGTCAATCAGGGGAAGGTGTTCCATCCGGACCTTCAATCCCTGCACCTGATGGCCTGGTTCCTGAGCGGCTAGAGTTCCAGGCCTTGGGTCTTTCCGACGAGGTCCTCAGTGTAGTTGAGGCGTCCCGTAAGGAGTCGACCAGAAAATGCTACGCCTTCATATGGAAGAGATTTTCCATTTGGTGTCAGGGCAAGGGCCTTGACCCTTCCTCCTGTTCCTTGGCGAGCATATTGGACTACTTATGGTCCCTTTCTCAGCAAGGACTTAGGTCGACGACCCTTAAGGTGCACCTGGCAGCCATCTCTGCTTACAGTGGGCGGGAAGCAGTCGATGCTTGTAAGGAAAAGTAGTCGGACGCTTTCCAAGGCCTTGATCACATTTCCCTCTGGTGCGAGAACCTTCACCTCCGTGGATTTACTGCTGCTATTGGCAAGCTCATGGGCAAGCCATTCGAACCAATGCACAGGTGTGATCTCTCTCACCTGTTGTGGAAGACCGCCTTCTTGGTGGCTATTACGTCAGCCAGAAGGATGGGAGAGCTCCAGGTGCTCTCCATCAAGTCTCCTTACCTGGTCTTCCACAGGGACAAGGTTGTCGTGCGCCCCCACCCAAAATTCCTTCCGAAGGTGGTGTTGGAGTTTCACCTTAACCAGGTCTTGACTCTGCCGGTGTTATACCCCAATCACACCTCGGAGGCCGAATATATGCTCCATACTCTGGACCCTAAAAGGGCGCTCGCTTACTATAAGGAGCGCACGGCTGAAATTTGGGGAGAGGTTCGCCAGCTGTTTGTCACCTACGCTGAAGCTGCACCTGGCAGACCTGCAGCCAAGCGGATGATAAGCAGGTGGGTCCCTCCTGCATAGATCTCTGCTATAAGTTGGCGGGCATGGAGCCTTCCAGAGGGATAAGAGCTCATTCTACCTGCCATACTGCTGCATCGGTGGCTGCTTCCAGGGACGTCCCTATCCAGGAAATCTGCAGGGCTGCTACCTGGAAGTCAGCACACACCTTCATCACCCACTACCACATCGACCTTGAGTCACGCCGGGATGCTGGTTTTGGGGCCTCGGTTCTCCAGTCTCTATTCCCTAAGTAGGGGGTGTGCGCCTTGCCTCCCTCCTCCCGGAGAACTGCTAGGAGTCTGCCAGACAGTGTGGATGAACAACATATCCATGTCCCTAGAAATACAGGTTACTCACCTGTAACAGGAGTTCTAGGAATGGTATATGTTGTTCATCCACCAACCTCCGGCTGCGACGCTGACCTGAGCTTCCAGCCGGATCAGATCTGGCGTCATGGGGCGGAGCCGAGAGTTTTACCACCCGGGTGGGTGGGAGGAGCCAGCTTGAAGACCTTCCGGCAAGATTTAAAGCGGCAAGGATACCTGCCAGACAGTGTGGATGAACAACATATACCATTCCTAGAACTCCTGTTACAGGTGAGTAACCTGTATTTCTGCAGACTGGGAGCGCTCCGTCTGAACTGTAACATGATTGTTAAAACACTGTACGCACTTAATTAGTGCTGCATTAATATGTTTCTCTGCAAGTGTGGTCCTGTTTCTTCTCACTTGTTGTACCCTGCTTAATGTTGTAACTGCACACTAATACTACTTGTTAGTTGATGTTCTTTCTGTTCCGCAATGTTTCATCACCTGTAAATGTCTTGTATTCCTTGTTGACTTGGAACCTTTGTAAACGATCCCCTGGCTCAAAGGTATTAATCCGAATTTGAAATAAATAAAAAAAAAAAAGGCTATAAAACAGATTTTTATAACTGAATATTATGTATCTATCCTTCAAGAGGTCTTTCGTACAATATGGAGTCATTTTTTTCTGGATATTAAGCATAGTAAGCATAGTATAAGGGATCGAGCAAGCTTGTATTTTTGTGAGGTTTTCCTTGGGTTTATTTTCACTTATTTTTTTCCTTTTTGGTTCTTTGATGTCTTTTTACATGTAACAATCAACAGAGCAATATGATTGTTGGCTGTAAACCTTGTAGATTGAATACATGGTTTTTTGGTCACACTTTAAGTGTCGCTTTCAATATACTGCAGGGTAGGTAATCATTCCTTACATGCAACAGAGGTAGTTACACTGTAGTTACGTTTGTTGCATGTAACTGCATTGCCTTTGCAATGCGATTATGGTGTAGTTACACTGGAACTACAGTGTAGTTAAGGAAACTTAAAGGGTCACTGATTTGTCTTTAAAATTCTCCTACTCTTAATGAGAAACGCAATGGGATCTTTAACATTCACTTTAAGAACTACCAGGAAAGGTACACAAGATGTTGGTTTAAGGTCTCATCTGAACCCTGACAGTACGGAATCCCCCTAGTACTGGGCTCGGGTGCCAGTGTTTATGCTATGCGCCCAATTCTGGTATGGGAATCTTCACTTGCTGGCCCAGAGGCAGATGTGCCCCCAACAGACCCACACTCTCACCATAACCTGGTGGGTCTCACAAACTGATTTAAATGGGAGAGATCCAAGATTAGATGGGATCCTCCCAACTTCTTGAGGACCATAATGTAAATTGAATAAAAAACCCTTCTGCTTCTTGTGAAGGAATTGGAATCACTGTACTTATTCTGAGCAGATGATCTAACGTTTAGTCTACTGCTTGACGTTTCCTGGATTTTCAGAGACTGGGGACTGGAGAAATTGCCTCCTGGAGGGCATAGCCCTACAACATTATCTCCAGTACCCAGATGTCTGATGTGATCTGGGCCCATCTGTCATGAAAACTCTGTAGCTGTCCACCTCGAGCTTGTAGACAAAGACGGACCTGCACATCCTTACGCAGAATAACTACCTCTGTAGGTGAGTCTCCTGAAACATTTACATGAGAAAGTCTGTATTCTGCTGAGACTTGAAATTGGAGAATGCAGCTCTAACTTGCTGGTATTCATATCCTCAAAAGGAATAAAATTCCATGGGGGTTGCAGCCACATTTGAAACCGCAGCGTCTGATGCCACTGTTGGAAGCTTGTTGAGTCCTTGAACTCGGCAAGGAACCTTTCTTCTTCTTCTTATACTCCTTAAGAATGTCTTCTAACTATATAGCATTACACCAATGAAGGGCCGACTAAGGAAATGTGGCTTGGAGGCGTGGTCTCCCAACCAGTGACGTAGGCAAACTAATCTATGGGCTGCCACAGTTGCAGCACAACCCCTTGTTGAAGCATCAAGGAGATCCACCACGGAATCCCCTAAAGAAAGGTGCTTAAGCACTAAGGGAAGGAGGTCTTTGACCGGACAGTCCTCTGGGACCTTGTCTGCTACTGGAGTTGGCCAGTCACCTACTTCTCATGCCACTGATGCTGAAGCCAATGCTACTCGCAAATCAAAATCTGATGTAGAGATTTGTTGCAGTTCCTACAGTTTCTGCATATTGTTCATGTGCATTAATGTCTTATGCAGATGGGAGTGGGGAGGAGACATGGCTAGTTATTTGACCCCAAACAATAGTGTGTATGAGAGCATCAACTGTCATGGGTAACCTTATATTTGTTTCTTACAATGTTAAGGGCTGAATGGGCCGGTTAAACATGCCAGGATCCTACAAGGACTGAAAACGGGAAAAAGTAATCCTTGAAACAGTCACCGATTCAAACTCCCTGTATATTTTTGGGGAAGACTTTAACACAGTCTTCTCAGCGATACAAGACTGACGGGGACCCCATGCTGCCATGTGTAACGAGGTAAATGGGCTGCTGTCTAGACTACCGTCAGAAGCAGGCTTAACAGAGGTTTGGAGGTCTTTACATTCACAAACAAATGATTGCACCTTTTTCTCCAACAAGCATGGCAGTTATTCATGGATAGATATGTTCCTCGTATCCAAAGAGTGGATGCATAAGGTGTCAGCCTGCAGGATTCTGTCCATGACTTCTTCTGATCGTGCCCACATACATCTTGATCTTTGTATTTCACCAACTTAACCGTAACTCTAATTGGAGACTTAATGTAGGGTGTCCTAAGTCTCCACAGTTAATGAAATTGATGGAGAGCACTGTCAAAAGAGTGTATTATCCAGAACCCCAAAGAACTGACAGCACCAGCTGTCAGATTGGATGCTCTGAAAGCTGTCCTCAGGGAAACCATAATAAACTAATGCTCCAGTGTCGCTAGTCTAAAAGTGGACAAAGCAATGGGACCAAAAGGGTTACATCCCAGAGTACTGAGGGAACTCAAGGAGGTGCTGGCTGCACCTCTGACAATCCTGTTTAACAGCTCACTGGAAACAGGAGTGGTTCCAGAGGACTGGAGGTAAGCAAGCAATTCTTTATTTCTGGAACGCTATTCCAGCAGATCATAGCATTGTACAAATATCATAAAACCAATTTTCAATCCACCCATAACAATAAAATGCATATAAAACAGCAGAACTTTACATGTTAGGAAAAGCTTAATCAAATAAATAAGATTTTAGAACAGCTTTAAAAGGTGGTCAGATGTAGTCCCATGTGGTTGGGGATAAGCTACAGAGGGGGGTGGTAAACGGAGTTCACTCCGAGGAAGGGAGGGTGACCAGGGTGCCTCAGGGATCAGTACTGGGACCACTCCTCTTTAATGTCTTTATAGGTGATATTGTAGAGGAGCTGGGGGGGGGAATCTGACTGTTTGCGGATGACATAAAAATCTGTAATAAGGTGGACAGTCTGGGGGGAGTGGATAGGATGAGCAGAGACCTGAGAAAATGGAAGGAGTGGTCAGTTTACTAGTAGGACTAGTCCATTTAGACCAAACTGCTCAGTTAGTACGTGCATAGTTACTGCTCTATTTCTGTATTTTGCTCTGGGCCTTCTCTATCCCAATGTGTTTCTCCTCTGTCTACCTGCAAGCTTAACAGCATTGCTGCCCGGCATGACGATCAATGTCTATCATGAGAGTACCATTCTGTTATTCTACCTGCTACCTGCTTTGTAAACCCCTGTTGTTTCTTGTATTGACCTTGTTGCTTGATGCGCTTAAATGTAACTTTTCTTGTTTTGCCGATGTTCATGACTGTACCTTGTAATCTCCCAGGTCGCACCTGAAAATAGGCACTTGGCTGTCTAGCGTGCTCACCCAGTAAACAAAAGCAAATAAATAAAGTGTATGGCAGCTGGCTTTCAGTGTGAGAAAGTGAAAAATAATGCACTTGGGGCACAGAAACCTATGGGCTGAATACAAAATAGAGAAAGTGTTATTGACAACCACCAAGCAGGAGAGAGACCTGGAGCTGATAATTTTTGATAACCTCAAGGTGGCCAGACAGTGTGACAAGGCAGTTGGGAGGGCTAGTAGGATGCTGGGGTGCATACGGAGCGGTATAATCAGCAGAAAGAGGGAGGTGGTACCGCCTACGTATGTATCGCTGGCAAGATCTCATCTAGAATACTCTGTACAGTTCTGGAGGCCACATCTCCAGAAGGACATAGAGTGGAGGCAGTTTAGAGGAGGGCACTGCAATGGTGTGGGGTCTGCATGAAAAGCCCTAGGAGGAGACACTAAAGGAACTCAATATGTACACCCTGGAAGAGAGGAGGGAGAGGGATAATATGATAGTGATCTTTTAGTGCCACTTGGGGTTAATAAAGAGCGGGGGAGTAATTTTTCTGAAAAAGTGCTCAGGAACAAGGGGACACACTGTGAAGTTGAAGGGGGGGTTAGATTTCAGGAAAGATGTGAGGAAGTACTTCTTCATAGAGAGAGTGGTTGATTCCTGGAACAGCCTACCAGCCAAGGTGGTGGGGCAGAAAGAGTGGTGGTGTTCAAGAATGCATGGGATAGACATAAGGGAATCTTAGTGGAAAGGAATGGGGGAAGGGAGAAAAAGCCAGAGTTCAAGTAGGGTCTGTGATGATACTGTAGGTAGGGAAACGTGGGCAGACTGGGTGGGCTAATTGGTCCTTATGTGCCGACGAATTATGTGTTTCTGTGTTAAAAGGCAAAAAGCAGAAAAACAATTACAGCTGGAAGCTGAACTAGGAGAAGCAGAATTTCAGCACAAGTTATCACTTCATCCCCAGGCTAAACAGTTATGGGATGCAAAAGAACAAGGTCTGGCAAAATTGCTCACCACTCAGCTGGAGGGTAGTTTGAGGAGGGTACAGCACATTACTGTGAGGAAGGCAACAGAGCAGGCCACTTTTTGGCTTTCGGCCTCCATAAACAACAAAGCAGCAGGGCAGTGCTAAGAACAATGATCCTGACAAAGGAGGGCAATATACAGCGAACTCATAGAGATCACCTCAGTATTTGCTAAATATTATTCAAACTTATATACTCGGAAAGTAGAATCTGATGAGCCATGTAAAATGGATAGGTTTCTGTCCCAGGTAACCCTTCCCACCCTTCAAGACCAAAAGAGGGATTCCTTGGAAATACAGTTTGGACTGTGTGAAGTAAAGAGGAATATGAAGCAGTTAAAAAATGACAAATCACCAGGTGTCAGTGCGTTTCCATCTGAATTTTACAAAGTGTTTGCTGCTCTGCTGCTACCACCTCTGCAGGATTGCTCTCAGGATGTTCTGGAGGGGTGGTAAATACCAGATTCCCGGAGACACTCTCGAATTTCCATACTGCCAAAACCTGGGAAGAACCCTGTGCATTGTAGTTCGTATCAGTCAATCAAATTTTATTCATGTTAACAAGATGTTAGGAAGCATGAACATGGTCATAAAAAAACAACTGAGCGGTAAGGCTCATTTACAGTGGGTACCATAAGCAATAAGAGTTACCCAAGTTACAGTTACAGGCTTAAATTACATATAATACACAAGGACAAGAAATGTTGCACATAAATAAATTACAATATACAAACTCACAACATTGTTATAATTGTAACTTCATATACTAAAAATTGCATCATGTTAGTAATTTTCACCTAATCCCAAAGTCAGGGCAACAGCTTTGGGGTTTAAGACTTTCTTGACTCAACCATTTTTTGATACTGAAATGTAAGGGAGCTTTGCTATTTCTGTATTGGATTGGAATAGCATTCCAAGTGAAATTCCTCTATAGAAGGGTGACGCTCGACCCACTCTAGTCTTCTTTAGGTAACTACAAAATTAAGTTCCCTCTGAAGATCTCAGATTTAATCTATTTTACCTAATTTCCAATTTTTCTAAAATATAACTGGGTAACTGTTTACTATGGGCGTTAAACATAATGTTCACTAAGTGCAATTTCCTATGTTTTTTTGTCATTTCTTTTTCTGCTCCTAGGTATAGTGCAGGGGATATATCCCTTGTCAGCGCCCGGACCTCACATCCAACATCCCCTTCCAGGCTGCCTCGACTGGGAGGCCCCACTCGGCCCGAGGGGAGCAAGATCCACCAGAGGCCCAACCCGAGGCTATCGCCTGAGGCGTCATTCGAGGCGGTGGTTTGGGAGAGCCACAGTGCTGCCAATAACCAAGGATTTTCCTTTGGTAGTTCCCCAGGGCTGGATGTAATGACCATCAGCGCAGGGTCAGGTATGCCCCGCACCATCTGCACTGTAGAACGCCTGCCATTGCCTCTACTGAAAAGTGGCCCTGGCTGTTGGATACCTAGCCTCCACTGGGTGTCTGCCAGGGAACCATGACAACCACCCTTCCCCGGCCCGCGAGAGCTGTCTGTGGGATGCTTGTCTTACTTCTCCCTAATGCCCAGCCTTCGCTCCCGAACATATTTGAGTGGAACCTGCCCTACTAGATTTAAAACCAATTTCCCATTTTCTTGGGCCAAGCACAACTGTATCTGATACTTGGGCATCCAAGTGAATATGGAAACTTCTAACCTTTTCACTATAAATTATCAGAAATTTGTGGCGGGAGATAAAACAAGACTTGGCGAGTTGGTCACTGTTCCCTTCCCAATGGTAGCCAGCTGCACAAATGCTATTAAGATGAATTTACTGTGCCAGACCACTAGCTCAGTGGTAGCGCTACCACTTGCGACGCCAGCGACCTGGGTTCGGTAGTGAGCCTGGTTGGTTGGAGGGCCGGCCTGTGGGAGAAGGATTGAGCACCTGATGTGCTGCACTCCTACTCCGGGGAGGTTGGGCTGTGGATCCCGTTGCTATACCGCCACCTGGGTGACCACAGGTGGCGGTGCAAGTCAGGGAGGCAAAGAACATAGGGAGTGTTGGACGTCAGCCGAGATCCAGACTGACAGCACGACTCTGTGTGCTATCAGCTCCTTGGACCTCCTAGCCTGCCGCCATCTAGGGGGAGGAACCAGAACAAAGGAAACGCCTTGTGTCTGCGCCTGGAGATGGGCCCCAGCACCTAAGGTGGGCATGAATGGACTGCCTGACAAGTTGGACATTGGCTGGGGGGGTATGTCGGGGGTCCCTCCCCTGCCTGGGGGTTATCTCAGGCTGGGGTGGGTCCATCGTGACACTGCCGGACTGCCTTGGGAGTCACCAAGAAAGGTGCATACACAGTGACAGGGGGCATTTTATTTTATTTATTTATTTTTTATTTATTTTAGCTTTTGCTGACCGGGTAAGTGCACTAGACAAATCCTGCCTATTTTCAGGCACGACCCAGGGGAGGGGGATACAGATGAATGCCAACTGACCTTGAACCAGATTAAGCTGTTGGTGGTATTTTTAGTGAATGAGGGAAATTTGGCCAGGACACCGGGGAAATTCCCCTATTCTTTTCGATAAGTGCCATGGGATCTTTAACATCCACCTGAACTACCACCAATCCAGGCAGATGGGACCTCGGTTTAACGTCTCATCCGAAAGGCGGCGCCTCAGAAATGCAGCACCCCTCTCATGCTGCATTACAGTGTCAGTACTGGGATATTAACCCAAGTGCCAGATGTGGGAACTGAACCCACAGTCCTCTGATCTCCCGGCCTCAGAGGCGAGTGTGCTACCTACTGAGCCACTGACACTGTCTGCATAAATAGCAAGTTAAAAAAAAGATGAATTTACTTTCTTTCTTTATGGATGTGTTTGTTTACTTATTTTAAAATTGAAACTGGGAGAGGCACGGTGAGCTAAGGCTCGTTCCCAGGTGCGACCCAGGATATAATATGTGCATACTTGCGTCAATGTTTCCACACTTGCAGCTAAATTCTTCCGCAGCTGAATCAAATCTTTTGCACTTGTGTCAAACATTTTGTGCATTTGAGTCAAAACCTAACCAAAATGAAGCCAGCTGTATAGCGAAGCCGTAGTGTTGCCACTTGCTGTACTGGTGACCCTGATTCAGGAACGGACTCCGGTCCCCTGAGGGCCAGCCAAGGGTGGAAGGATTGAATGCACCAAGGCCAGTTCACCTCCCATTGGGATAGGGGACACTGTATTCCACTATATGACTGCCACCTGGTAGAGACTAGGCAGCTGCCCAGCAGAAGCACCTAGACAGGGAGGGAAGCAGTGTTGGACTCCAGGCACGCATGCCAGCTGCCACACGCATGCATAGAAGTACAGAATTTGCCAGCAGAGAAGGCGCACTTAGCCCACTCAGTGTGCCCAACTGGTCCCAGCCTAGTCTATCTCTGCACACCCTAACTGGTCTCCAGCAACCCTCCTCATCCTTGCTGATTTACTAATATTTCCCTACATCTGTCCTGTGTGTGCTTGAAGCGCCCCCTACTGTTTTTGCCTCCACCACTTCCACTCGTGATTTGTTCAGGTGTCCACCACTCTCTCAGTGAAGTAGTACTTCCTAACATCCCTCTTAACCCCCCCCCCCGCTTCATCCATGGCCGTCTGATCCTAATGATCATTCTTATTTGAAAGAGACTCCCCTGCACCCTGTCTACCCCTGTGATGTATGTTTAGGGTCTCTATCATATCACCTCTCGCTCTCATCTTCCAAGATGTACATGTTGAGATGCTCTCAGTCGCTCCTCGTAGGGCTTTTGACGCAACCCTAGCAGCATTTTAGTTGCCCTCCTTTGGACTACCTCCACCCTGTCTGTTTACTTCCAGAGATGTAGTTTTCAGAACTGGACACAGTACTGTAGGTGGTGTCTTACTAGTGATCTATACACCTGCCTCTTTCTGTTGGTGATAACCCTCCCTTTTGCACCCCAGTATTTCGCTAGCCCTTCCAACTGCCTTATTGCATTGCCTGGCCACCTTTGGGTCATCCAGTATGATCACCCCCTAGGTCTCTTTCCTGTCTGGCAGTCATCAGTACCACTCCTCCCATTTTGTTCTCTGACATTGGGTTTCTGTGCCCGCAAGTGTATTACTTAGTTTACTGTAGTGATACTGTGACCAGTCCCTGGTGTTAGTGTTCCCTATAGAATCCATTTTGTACTGTATGTGTTATTATTGTATTTAATGTATATTCTAGTGACATGGATATGTTGTTCATCCACACTGTCTGGCAGGTATCCTTGCCGCTTTAAATCTTGCCGGAAGGTCTTCAAGCTGGCTCCTTCCACCCACCTGGGTGGTAAAACTCTCGGCTCCGCCCCTTGACGCTAGATCTTCCTTACCGCTTGGAAGCTCAGGTTCCCTCCTTAACGCTCTGCGTATAAGACTGGTTCCTAATTCTTCAGTTTTCCGAATTTAAAAGTTTTTTGCATTATAGCCTTCAGTCTTCTATCCCTCGTGGCTGCGATGGACAAATCGACTCCCGGTTTTCGGAGGTGCCCTTGCGGGCAGAAGATGTCTCGGACGGATCCGCACTCCACGTGTGTCTACTGTTTAGGCCTTGAGCACGACCCGCAGGCTTGCGACCTGTGCTCTTCCTTCTCAGCCTACGTCCTCGAAGACCGTGCTGCCCGTTTACAACTGAGGCGCTCTGAGAAACGTTTTCCTCCGGTGAAGTCAAAAGAGGCCTGGTCGGCGGTTTCTGTGGCGGCGGGCTCGGCAGATCAGCTAGAGCAGATGATCGCCCTCGAAGAGGAGGCGGCGCGGGCCGCATCTTCCTCGACCGAGGCATTTATCCCGCTCTCCCTGGGTTCCTCTTACACAGCTTCCTTTAAGGAGCTTTGTCTGTCCCTCTCCACTAGAGGAGAGGGACCAACGTCTGGGACCTTCTTCTCGGTCCAAGAAGAAAGACAAGGGTAAGTCCCTCCGTCGATGCTCTTGGGAGCGGTAAAGGACCCTCTCCCAGTTGTCGTCCATCGACTTCGGTCGATCGTTCGGCTTCGGCCACTGGTCTCACGGTGTCCCCATCAGGTCAGTTGACCGAGACTCCCGTCGATGCAGTCGAGAACTTTCTCGACCCGTTGGACGGGTTATCGACCGGCGACGAAAGAATCCCCTCTCTCACCGGTTCCCCAGTGGGAGTTGAGGATCAGCAGACTTACCAGTGCCTCGGTTCCGGAGCCCTGGTGAACCCTCTGAGCCGAGGGAGGTCGGTTCCACCGGCCCCTCCCTTTCCGTCCTTGGAAGGCCGAGGGTTCTCAGTCTCCAGCGTCTTAGCGGTCCAGCCGATCCGCCATCACAGGCGGTCTCGGTCTTGGCACGTGTGGAAGCGGCGCCGCCCGCTCGTCCTAATCCTCCTCCTCAGATGAGGAGGCTTTGGCGTAAATTCATCGACGATCACGAAGGACCTCATGTGGCAACAGCTCCTTCTGACCCGGGAACAAGCTAGCATACGTCGCCATCCCGGCCATTAAGTGGCTGTCACGGCGGCTGGAAACAACCCCTCGTCTTACCGAGGAGCCTGTTCCCAGGCGGTTGTTAGGCCAAAACCAGCTGCTCCACCGATTCGGTGGAACCTCCGCCTCCAGCCGCTGTTTGGGGCTCCGACCAAGAACTCTCGGTCGGCTCAGGGTCTGCCCCATGGGCTGTCGGTCACCTCGCTCGATCGCCCTCGGCAGGTGGAGGTGGCTCAGGCCGAGGCAGCTCTTTGCGGACTCTTCTGAGTCCGACGCGTCTCCCTTTTCTCCAGGCGGGTGGACTTGGAGTCCTCTGGAGGTCAGTCGCTGGACGACAGCCCTTCGTCCTTCCTGGGTTTGCTCAGGCTCATCTCAGGAGTCCACGGGATGCAGCTCGAGCCCATATCCAGCGGGCCGTGTCCCTCACGGAGATGTTGGACCGGGGGTCCTCGGAGGCCTTTCCTGTAGTCGAGGCCATTGTGGGCCCGGCCTTGGAGCTCTGGCAGCGCCTAGCTTCCCTGCCCTGCGCCTCGGCCAGGATGGCCAGAGTATGCGGTCCCTACCGGTTCCCTGTCCGGTTTCTCGGAACATCCCTCAGCCGAGGGGTTAGTTACCGACAGCGTTTTCCGGCGTGCCGGAAATGCTAGGGACGTGGACAAACCTCCCGACAAGGGGTCCAAGAAATTGGACTATGCCGGGAGAAAAGTCTACGCTGCGTCCTCCCTTGCCTCGTCAGGCCAGCTCGGCCGTGCTTATGGCACATTTGTCCCATGCCCTGTTGGGCTCCCTGGACGAGGTAGTCCCTCATCTCCCGGCTGACCTGCAGACCACGGTTAGGCAGGTGCGGGACCAGGGCAGGCGGTGGCCAGCAGCGCTTCAGACTGCTCTGGACATTGGAGACTCATGCGCCAGGTCAGTCGTGGCCGCAGTGGCTATGCGCGCCCGGGCATGGCTGAGGATATCCACCTTCACAGCGGATACCCAGCACAAATTGGTGGATGTCCCCTTCCTGGGGACCGACCTCTTCGGCACTGGAGTGGAAGGCCACCTCCAGAGGATCGAAAAGTCCAATGCCACTTTGGACTCGGTCTCATCCACTCAGAGGGACAAGGGCCGCAGACCGCAACCCAAGCCCTTTCGTCCGTCCGCACCTGCGGCACGTCCGGCCCAGCAGCATCAGGGCCAGCAGGCTCACGCTTGGCGTCCCAAACCCAAGCCCGCGGCTTCCTCCTCCAGGAAGCTGGGAGGTAAAGGCCCTGGAGGTCCCTCGGCCGGTCCTTCCTTCAAGCCTGCCCAGTGACGGGTTGAGGGGTGTTGCCCCCAACCCCGTCGCCTCACCCCAGGTGCCCCCCGTGAGGGGGCGGCTCCGCCACTTTCTTTCTGCCTGGTCCATTATCACCACAGACTGGTGGGTGTTGGAGGTGGTGGGAAAGGGCCTGCCTCTGGAGTTCGAGCAGGCCCCACCCTTCAGAGCCGTCGCACCTCGGGGGGGCCTCGGGGTCCGAAGCCTCGCTGTCAGCTTGCTGAGCTGACATTGCTCTCCTCCTCGAGAAGGAGGTGATAAGAGAGGTGGCAGACCCCCCTCAAACCCGGGGTTCATGTCCAGGTATTTCCTGGTTCCAAAACGGACGGGGGGCTGGCGCCCCATTCTCGACCTACATGACCTAAACAAGTTCCTAAGGTCTCGAACCTTCAGGATGGTCACTCTGGCTCAGATAATACCATCCTTGGAACACGGCATGTGGTTCTGCTCTCTGGACCTGCAGGATCCGTTCTTTCACGTCCCTTTCCGTCCGTCACATCAGAGGTTCCTTCGCTTTCGAGCGGAGGGATCCCTTTTCGAGTTCCAAGCCATGCCCTTCGGCTTATCTCCAGCTCCCAGGGTCTTCACCAAATGCATGGCAGTGGTGACAGCATTCCCTGCGGCACTGAGGGTCCGGGTTTACCCTTACCTGGACGATTGGCTGATAGCAGCCCCCAGACAGGAGGTGAGGCGGTCCAGAGATCTGGCCCTCCAGGTTTGCTCTCAGGTCGGCCTCCCCTCATCCAGCAGGCCAAGTCCCGAACTCGAGCGAAGCAGGTGATTCTTTCATCGGGCAGAGCTCGACTCTCTTTGAGCCAGGGCACGGCTCCCGGTGGACAGGGTCGAGGTTCTTTCCTCCTTTGCCCAATCATTTCTGGTTGGGCAGTTGCGCCCTGCCCGGGACTTCCTGCGCCTCCTGGCGGTCTGTACCAGCGTGGTCCGTTGGGCCCGCTGGAACATGTGCCCCCTTCAGTGGGGGCCGGCCAGCCAGTGGTCCCAACGCTGCGATCCATTGGACCAGCTAGTGACGGTGACCCAGGGGATGTGGAACGCTCTCCAGGGGTGGACCGTTCCAGTTCATCTGCAGGAGGGCATCCCGTTTGTCCGCCCCGAGCCAACGGTCTATCGACCGATGCCTCTCTGATGGGTTGGGGTGCCCATCTGGGGGAACACCGAGTGCACGGCCTCTGGTCCCCAACGGAGTCCTGATGCCACATCAACCTGCTGGAGCTCCAAGCGGTCCGCCTAGCTCTCACCGCCTTTGCTCCATTTCTTCAGAGTCAAGTGGTCCGGGTCCAGATGGACAACACCACAACCATGTACTATCTAAACCGCCAGGGCGGGACGCGCTCCATGCTTCTATGCAAGGAAGCTCTCCGCATCTGGTCACTCGTGCGCAGCCTGGAGGCGGATCTCCTAGCCATTCATGTGGCAGGAGCCTCAACACCCTGGCCGATGCCCTAAGCCGGATAGGGGCTGGAGTCCACAGTGGTCTCTCCTGCCGGAGGTAGTACAAGATCTATTCTCCCATTGGGCACACCTCAGGTGGACCTGTTTGCCTCCAGGGAGAATGCGAAGCTGAGGCTGTTCCATGCCCGCCCCCCTCAGCAGGGATCGCTGCAGGGGGATGCCTTCTCGAGGCCGTGGACCCCGGGCCTCTTCTACGCCTTTCCCCCGTTCCCCTTGATGCACAAGGTGCTGCTCAAAGCAAGGAGGGACAAGGCGCAGGTGATTCTGATAGCCCCAGACTGGCCCCGCCAGTACTGGTACCCAGATCTCCTCAGCCTCAGCTCCAGGCTCCCGAGGCAGCTTCCAGCTCGCCCGGACCTGCTCTCAGTCAATCAGGGGAAGGTATTCCATCCGGACCTTCAATCCCTGCACCTGACGGCCTGGTTCCTGAGCAGCTAGAGTTCCAGCCTTGGGTCTTTCCGGCGAGGTCGTCCAGCGTAGTTGAGGCGTCCCATAAAGTCGACCAGAAAATGCTGCCCTTCAAATGGAAAAGATTTTCCATTTGGTGTCAGAAGCAAGGGCCTGGACCCTTCCTCCTGTTCCTTGGCAAGCATATTGGACTACCTTGGTCCCTTTCTCAGCAAGGGCTTGGGTGAAGACCCTTAAGAGTGCACCATGGCAGCCATCTCTGCTTACAGGCGCGGGCCGGGAGGCAGTCGATGGCGCAGGGAGGAAGGTGGTCTGGCGGCTTTTCAAGGCCTTGATCACATTTCCCTCCAGTACGAGAACCTCCACCTCCGTGGGATCTACTGCTGGTACTGGCAAAGCTCATGGGCAAGCCAGTCGAACCAATGCACAGGTGTGAACCTCTCACCTGTCGTGGAAGACCGCTTCTTGGTGGCTATCATGTCAGCCAGAAGGATGGGAGAGCTCCAGGCGCTCTGCATCGAGTCTCCTTACCTGGTCTTCCACAGGGACAAGGTTGTCCTGCGCCCCACCGAAATTCCTTCTGAAGGTGGTGTCGGAGTTTCACCTTAACCAGGTGTTGACTCTGCCAGTGTTATACCCCAATCACACCTTGGAGGCTGAATATAGGCTCCATACTCTGGACCCTAGAAGGGCGCTCGCTTACTATAAGGAGCGCACGGCTGAAATTCGGGGAGAGGTTCGCCAGCTGTTTGTCACCTACGCTGAAGCCGCACCTGGCAGACCTGCAGCCAAGCAGACGATAGGTAGGTGGGTCACCTCCTGCATAGATCTCTGCTATAAGTTGGCGGGCATGGAGCCTCCCAGAGGGATAAGAGCTCATTCTACCCGCCATACTGCTGCATCGGTGGCTGCTTCCAGGGACGTCCCTATCCAGGAAATCTGCAGGGCTGCTACCTGGAAGTCAGCACTCACCTTCTTCACCCACTACCACATCGACCTTGAGTCGCGCCGGGATGCTGGTTTTGGGGCCTCGGTTCTCCAGTCTCTATTCCTTAAGTAGGGGGTGTGCGCCTTGCCTCCCTCCTCCCGGAGAACTGCTAGGAGTCTGCCAGACAGTGTGGATGAACAACATATCCATGTCCCTAGAAATACAGGTTACTTACCTGTAACAGGAGTTCTAGGAATGGTATATGTTATTCATCCACACGACCCACCCGACCTCTCTCGGCTTCGACAGACAACCTGAGCTTCCAGCGGACCAGATCTGGCGTCATGGGGCGGAGCCGAGAGTTTTACCACCCGGGTGGGTGGGAGGAGCCAGCTTGAAGACCTTTCGGCAAGATTTAAAGCGGCAAGGATACCTGCCAGACAGTGTGGATGAACAACATATACCATTCCTAGAACTCCTGTTACAGGTGAGTAACCTGTATTTACCTGCTTTTCTGTTGTTCTGTAACATTGGAGTCTTATGTGTTACTCTGTGAGATGTTTGCCTTGTTGCTTTACTTTGTAACCTCCCAGGTCATATCTGAAAATCTGCATTTTAACTGTCAGGTGTGCTTACCTGGCCAGTAAAAACCAAAGAAATAAATACTGTTGTCATCAACGTATGTAGAGAGCAGCACAGCCTACTGACAAATGAGGGCTTCTGTTTGTACACTGTTCAGGAGGCAGCACAGCGTAGTGATTAAGGGCACTGAGCTGAAAACCTGGAGCCCTGGGTTTGCATCCCATCAGCCCCCGCTTGCATACTGTGTGACCCTGAGCAAGTCACTTCCTTGTTCTGCCAGGTCACACCTGGAAATAAGTTTTGGCTTAGTGTGCCTTTCATGGTTAAACTATTTCCCCTTCCCCACATGGAACACCTGTGAAGTCTGCATTGTGCGATGAATGTATGTGGCATTCATTGAATCTGTCCATTTTTGTAAAAAAATCAAAAATCTGAACTGCCAGGTTCATTAGCGTTTCACAGATTGCCTTTCTTCCTGTGCAACAGTACAAGCCCTGCAAGTCAGTCTAACATAGCGCTGTCATGCCACTCTCCATCCCCCCCATGGAGGTCAGGATCACCACTTGTGCTTGCCATGTCAGGATCTTGAAACTCTCTGGGAGAGGAGAGTTCTTGGTACTAATTCCAACCTGACCAACAAGGCTGGGACTTCAACTGAAAAAAATCATGCCAGGGATCACACTCCTCCAGTCATCTAGCAGAACTCAGTCACAGTAGCAGTGTCAGTGACTCAGTAGGTAGCACACTCGCCTCTGAGGCCGGGAGATCAGAGGGCTGTGGGTTCAGTTCCCACATCTGGCACTTGGGTTAATATCCCAGTACTGACACTGTAGTGCAGCATGAGAGGGGTGCTGCACTTGTGAGGTGCCGTCTTTCAGATGAGACGTTAAACCGAGGTCCCGTCTGCCTGGATTGGTGGTAGTTCAGGTGGATGTTAAAGATCCCATGGCACTTATTGAAAAGAGTAGGGGAATTTCCCCGGTGTCCTGGCCAAATTTCCCTCATTCACTGAAAAATACCACCAGCAGCTTAATCTGGTTCAAGGTCAGTTGGCATTCATCTGTATCCCCCTCCCCCGGGTCGTGCCTGAAAATAGGCAGGATTTGTCTAGTGCACTTACCCGGTCAACAAAAACTAAATAAATAAATAAACAGTAAAATCATCTGCCAGGGATTGATTGCACTAGCTCATTAGTGCGCTGAGCCAGTACTCCTGCTCCAGACTTCAACACTTACTCCTAAACAGTATCCTTTTGGACCCGCATTATTAATGTTGTTTTTCATTTGTATTCCTTCTGAGTTGTTAAAGCATCTGCTTTCTTTCTCTCGCTTTGATTTGCAGGAACAGTTGTTATTTTGTGATGACTGTGACCGTGGCTATCACATGTACTGTTTAAACCCGACAATGTCTGAACCCCCAGAAGGTAAATATAACATTTCATTCTGTCTCTCTCTCTCTCTCTCTCTCGCCACCCGCATCCCAATCTGGAATTTTTAGGTATTTTCCTGGGCTTTATTTTCGTTCACCATAGCTTCAAGCACAAATCTATTCTCAGAACCTGACCTTTGTAGCTTCATGACTAATGCGAAAAAAAATTCCGCTGAAGCAGTCAGCTTAGGTTGCTCATCATTTCCGATTCATTACATAACTGTCTCTGAAACTGACATTAACGGGATTAAAACATGAGAAGCTACACCAATAGGTTCATGATAAGGCAGCCGTTTGTAAAACAGTTTTCCTACTTTTTAAACAAAACATCCAGATAGAATTATTTTTTCAATATTCAGCCCACCAGTGGTGGGTGGATAGGTAGATGGGTGGGTGTGCGCATACCTTTTACTTTAACATTTGAAAACTTCTGTGGTCCACATTTGGAAGCCATTCCACATTTGCATTTTTGGAAGTCAAAAGACTTGTCTTGAATAAACATAAAGTTACAAATAACATACTTCCCAGTTCACAAATTGTGGGCTTCCATAGTCTGGGACTGACCAGTTTTTGAAAGATAATATAAGCAATTACTGGTAAAGTCCTTTTTCCCTATATAACGTTTGTGCTTCCCGCCACCACTTGTCGCCCGCCATTAGGTACTTCACCCACTGCCCCCCACACACACACACACACACCACCATCCAGTTGGTGGGATCCGCACAGTGCGGGTCTGAGAGTGCTGGGGCCATCATGAATGGAGGCAGGGAGACGTATATTTTTCTGTGTTTTTTCTCTCCTCTCCAGGCACAAACCATGTGTCCCCACACACAGACCCCTCATGTGTATGTAGCGAAGTGCTCTAAGGGAGACTAGCTCCCTCATCCAACCACAGGGGTCGCTACGGCAGCAGAACCTGAACACTGTCAGCCGCCCTACCAGACTTCACAAATTCGTTCCTTAACCTGGGTTGTTGGCGCGGGAGCACGTAGCACTTCCGGTGGGCCATCGGGCAGCCTCTAAAGTACCTTTTCTTTCAGACAACTTAACTCTTTGTGACTTCAGTGCCTCCAGTTTTACTTGTGAGAGGAAAATACAACCCCCTTCCCCCTTTATTTGTAACTTTGTATCTGATTTTTAAAAGTCAAATTCTTCCAGAGTGCTTAATTGAAGCTGAAGCCCCAGGAGTTATTATGCCAGAAGCACTCAGACTAATTGACAAACTTCAAAATAGACTAATATTGACCTGATGCTGCCAGCATGTGCTTCCAACAGATTACTTGTGATTTCAATTCAGTTTGGTTTTCCTGCCTGAGTTCTGTTCATTTCTGTTGGCTGCATACTTTGGTTTTATTCCATGCACTGAAGAGGACTTTTACATCAGTGGCAAAGGGAAGATGGGGCTGTCCCCCACTTCTGACTCCTTGGATGGCAGGCGTTGAAGTGGAGGGGGTACTGGGAGGGGAGCAGTGTTTCACTGCTTTTTTACAGTCAGTTGTGACTTTATAAGGACCTCATGCATAGTTCCTCCAATTTATTTTTAAATAAAGGTCTTTATTCTCCTCGCTGGGGACTTGGCAGGCTATCAGCCCTGTCCCTGGTTGCTGATGACCAGCCACCTACCCCTGTCCTGTAGTCCTGATGGGCAGCCGGGGCGGGGGTCACAGCTCCATGGGCAGGGCTTCATGGAATCTGTCCCCCATCCATTTTCTATTAAGTTTTCTCCCCATTACATTCCAAGGCCTCAGTGATACAGTATCGCGTGCGTGGTGGCATGCATGCGCTCTGTAACCAGCGACCCAGCTTCTCCCACTCAGCCTAGCGTCAGCCCCCCACCTGCTCGATGCTACCACTGAGACTCTACTCGGTGGCAGCCCAGAGCCGGAAAGCCAACTTCCCCCAGTCCAGGACAGAAGAGTTGCTAAGTAGCTGCTTCATCCTCTCCCAGTCCACTGACCCCTGGTAACCCAAGCTTGTTCCTGAATTTGGGATGCCGGCATGGTAAGAGGTGAGATGTCCAGCACCTCAGCCCTCTACACCCCTGGGCCAAACCACTTTTGTGTAATGGGGTGTTTGAAGTGGCATAGGATTGTTTAAACAAATGTCATTTACCAAAAAAAAAACATTTGTCCTTTATATGCAAAAATTCCTTTTTCTGCTACTGTATGCAGTATCAGAAATCCGTTAAATGGAGTAATTGGCACCACTTATATATGCCTCTATCAAAGGGTAGATGCCCTACCCGTGAACTTGCTTCTACATCTTTTGTATTTATTTCCGACACTGTCAGTAACCCCACCGATAGATGACTTCCAGAAGTAGGATCAAGCGATCGCCCAAGTTCCTCTTGAGAGGGTCTAAACCACGTATAGCATATGCTAAGCTACAGCTCCCCAAACTAAGTGGGGACTGGCATTACCCTATTTGATATTATGTTGCCAGGTGACCCACTTGAAACATGCTTTGGGATGGTTGGATAGCGGTAATACTTCCCATGGGAAGGACATAGAATTAACTCACGCTATCCCAAACCTTCACAGAGCATTATTTTCCCTTTATCAACTGCCTGAAGGTCCCACACTTGATTATAGCCTCACACAGGATATTGTAGTGAACTGACTTTCAGTGCTTGCCATGTCAGAGCTGAGGGAAGATGCTCAGTATCTGGAGGTTCTCAGTGAGGACTGCAGCTTTGCGCCAGCCAGGATAGATTTTACATTCAGAAGGTGGCACAGGCAGGACTGATGCCAATTACCAAGTCTTCGACAAAGCACAGTTTAAATATTTTGCACAATTCCGGGGGGGGGGGGTTCCCTCAGTCGAACAGATTATTACGGGTGATGAATGAAACTGGAGCCATAACATTAATTCATTATAGCTGCCTGCTCGTTAAAATAAGGTTGCACCGTTTTTGAACCTCAAACCTGATGCACTTGTTTATGGATATTGTTCTGTCATTCAGTACTGTGATTTTATTTCAGTACTGTGATTTTATTTTTTTCTATTAGCTACAGTTTGTTAATGTGCCTAATGATGTTTAAAGGGTGAAGTACTGAATATGTATAGTATATCTCTCACAGCCACGTCTCCTCCTGCCTGTTCCCCGACTGCTTCTTTTCATTCTAAAACAAACACAGCACCGTTTTGTAGATTATAGTAATTATTAACATGGGACTTTCTTTAGATTTTGTTTGAATGATCTGCTTGTACTGTTGATCGAGTGACTGGCAGCTGCTACTGTGAATGAGCACATTGCTCACAGCACCATTTCCGACTCCGAGATCCAGCTGATCAGTCCACCCAGTACTTAGCAGCAGTTGTCAGACTGAGAAGTTGTTTGTCCAGATAATTAGACTGCCAAACTGTGCCTCTCTAAACAGCTGCTGCTGCACCGTCTTGCTCTCTAACAAGTGCAGAGTTAGTTTCCCAGTGTACAGTGCAGTCAGTGATCTTAACCTGCAGGCGGTATCACAGAGACAGATGGCCTGCAGTGACAACCACGCTGAGATGGCAGTCAGTATACACTACTTTTCTACAGTATACTGTACTTTTATGACTTTTCCAACTGTGATGGTGCTGCATTTTCAAAAGGACTTTGGTATAGTGCTCCCTCACTGGTTACACACAGCTGCGATAGCAAAACCATTAACGGCACTAAGTTGAGAGCCACACATGGCATTCACAGTAACTGTGGCTTTGTTATAGCAGGGTTCGCTAGAACGAGGAAGCACTGTAACTGCAGGCGTGCCACTGTTTAGAAGCTAGGTTGGGACTAGTCTGGGACAGAGAGTCTGTCCCTCCACTTCTAGATTGCATATTACAAATCATATACACTGTTTTGCCAAACTATTTGATATCTTTTAGGTACAGACCTTTGCTGGTTCAACACTCTGCTTCTACCATAGATATTAAAAAAAAAAATGGGATCAGGAACTCGGGGAGGACACTGGGAACACAGACTGGTTTCAGGCCTGATTTTAACAGTGCAGAGTAACATGTTCACAAATCTGGAGAGAATATGGATGGAAGATCCTTATTAGATTTTTTCGTATGCCTCATATCACTGCAAAGTTTCACCCTCAAGCAGGAGCTCATTGTTGGAGGGGATGTGGGATATCACCAGCCACTCATTTCCATATCTTTTGGTCGTGTAGGGTACTGCAACAGTACTGGACAACATTGGAGACTGTTCTCAGTGTCTTCCCAGACTTTGGCATGCTTTCATCCCTCACAGCTCTTTTTCTTCATTACCCCATCCATGTTACTGGCAAACTCCTTAAATTCCTGGTAAATATATTTCTTATCACAGCCATAAAAACAATTACACACCTCTGGATACAGGTACAGGCTCCAACACAAGAAGCTGAATTACTTACTGTAATTATTGATCTTCTGAGAATATCTTCCATCATGGGTTCACACTACTGGATGTGAGCTGGAGGTGCTAGGACCCGGTGGGAGCCACAGCTTTCCAGAGGACTGGCGCCACAGTAAGCAGCACACATGCGCAACATCACTAGTCAGCACATATCACAGGTTTACCGCAGCATCAACCCACAACCACCTCAGTACCTTTTTTTACTGAGGATGTTAGCAGCATAACTTAGCAGGGACTTATGCACTTAACCTAAGGGATAAGATAGCCCTAATTATCACCGGCCTGGTGGCACTGGACACCTTACCTTGCACCACAATGGTGACCCAGATTCAGAAACTACCTCAGGTGGTTGGGAGCTGGCATGAGGGGAGGGAGGGAGTAGAAATTGAACAGCCATAGGCAGCTGTCCCCTCCCAGGGTGGTTGTCTGCCCCCCTCGTAGTTCCGCTCCCATTGGGTGGAGGTCCGATGGGTAACGTAGGCGGGAGGGGCAGCGATTGCCAGGGATGGGGCAGAATGGGCCAAGCCAGTACCCAGCGTGCGTGTGCATATGTCTGCCAGGGTCTGGGGTGAAAACCGTGGGTGGGGGGGTGCTAAGAAATCTAAATTAAAAGATAGCCCTAATGGCCTGTGTAAGAAGGGTCACCAAATCCAGTAACACAGTTTCTTCACAGCCCAAACCAAGTATAAAAGGGTGAAGACCAACACAGCAATACTGGAGAGAGTCCAGGAGATGGTGGCCGGGTACATAAATCAATGCTGAAGATATTCTTAGAAAATTAAGAATTACAGTGAGTACGTAATTTTAATATCTTACCAGAATCAAGCTTCACCATTGATTCCCACTAGTGGGTCGGAGTACCAAGTTCAGAAAAAGTCCCCCAGACTAGGGCGGCTAGAGCCGATGGCTCACTAAGTATAGTAATCCCTTCAGGATTGTCCTGCCAAAGGTGGCATGCTGCCTAGTATGGGCATCCAGGGCATAGTGCTTAGCAAAAGTGTGCCCTGTGCTCCAAGTTGCAGCTCTGCAAATCTCTCCAGTAGGCACAGAGCGTATTTCTGCCAGGGAAGTGGCAGCTGTTCTGTTGGTGTGGGCGTGTACAGTACCTTGCTCTGCAATTTAACCTGAGCCATAGCATTTCAGTGACTAAAGCAATTCACAGTCCAAGCAGAAATTCACCTTATTGTGACAGGCTGTCCCTTTCAGTTCGGATCGAAAGCGTCAAAGAGCTTTTTGGACTGTCTGAAGTCCTTGGTTCTGTTCAGATAAAACCTAGGGACCCTTTTAACATCCAGTGAGTGGTGAGTCCTTTCTCCCTCATTGTCAAAGTTAGCAAAGTAGGTACGCAGGACTAGGGCCTGATTAAGATGGAACTCCAGCACTACTTTCATTAGAAATTTGGGTGCATACAGAAAGCTACCTTGTCCTTATGGTAAACAGTACACAGAAGATCTGTGACCAAAACATAGATTTCAGATACTCTGCATGCAGAGGTGATGGCCACCAAAAATGCTGCTTTCCAAGTTAAAAACTGCATCACATGTTGCAGTAGGCTCAAAGGGCTTGTGAGTCAGCATATCCAACACAAGGTTAATGCCCCAGGCAGCTACTGGCTTCCTGATGGGGAGGTCTTGTGTGTAAGATGCTCTTGAGAACTTCTGAAAAGTGGCAGCTGTGCCAGGTAGAGGGTACCTGCAGGCTCTTGGTATGCTGAAATAGCACACAGACGGACCTTTATTGTGGAATACTGCAGGCCAGCTTCGGAAAGGTCCAGTAAGTGCTACAGAACCTTGTCAGAAGGACACTTGAAGGGGTCTGTGTGGGTTTTGGAGCACCAGGTGGAAAACCTTTTCTATTTGGCTGTGAACTTCTTTCTCGTTGAAAGCTTACACGCCACCAAAAGTGTTTGAGACCCTGTTAGATACGTTGTATCTGTTCACTTCTGTCTCTGCAGGAGCCAGGCCTGAAGATGAAGGGAGCACAGGTTGGGATGGACCAGCTGACCCTGTGTTAACAATTCCATCCTGAGTAGTGGACTCCTCTGTTTGCTTATTGACAGTGTGTTCAACAAAGGAGACCATATCTGTTGAGGCCAGCAGGGGGCCACTAGAATCATCTTGCTTTCTTGAGCATTCAACTTAAGTAACACTCTCTGGATGAGAGGGATTGGATGGAATGCATACAGAAACAGATTTCACCATGGCAGTTTGAATGCATCCTGACAGAAAGCACCATGTCCTGGATTTCTGGAACATAATCCCTCTTGAGATGCGCTGTACCTGTTCACTTCAGTCTCTTCAGGAGCCAGATCTGAAGATGAAGGGAGCACAGGTTGAGATGGACCAGCTGACCCTGTGCTAACAGGTCCATCCTGAGTGGTCGAGTTCTCGGTTTGCTGACTGAAAGTCTGTTCAACAGAGGAAACCATATCTGTCAAGGCCAGCAGGGGGCGACTGGAATCATCTTGCCCCCTTGAGCCTCCAACTTGAGTAACACTCTCTGAATGAGAGGGATTGGAGGGAATTTATACGGAAACAGATTTTGCCATAGCAGTCTGAATGCATCCTGACAGAAAGTGCCACGTCCTGGATTTCTGAAGCAGAACCGAGGCAGTTTGGTGTTGAGTGGGAATGCAAAAATGTCCACATCTGGGGTACCCCACTCATCAAATAGCGATCTCATGACATCTGGAGCTACTGACCACTTGTGAGGATTGGCCTCTGTTCAAATGAGTTTGTCTGCCCAAGTGTTCTGAACTCCCTGCATGTAGATTGCTTGGAGCAGGATCCCTTGCTCCAGGCACCATTCCCACACTCTCATCGTCTCTCTGCAGAGAGGTTAGAAGTGTGCTTCTCCGTGCTTGTTGACATAGTACACAACAGACTTGTATGTCTGAAGGAGGACTGTTTTGTGGCTCACTGAATCCACTAGGGTTTTAGACTGTACAGAACTGCTTGCATCTATAACACATTTATGTAGAGAAGAGTCTCTGATGGGTCCCGGATACCTTGTGTCTGAAGGCCCTGACAGTGGGCTCTCAGCAGGAAGGCATCTGTGGTGAGAACCACTTCTGGCTCTGCTGAGAAGAAAAGGAGTTCTCAGAGGAGGTTTTCCTCCACTGACCACCATGTCAGGGACCTTACCAGAGATTTGGTCACCTGAATGAGGTGTGTCTGTAGGTGCGATGCTTGTGGCCACTGGGCACTGAGAATCCACTGGGCTGTCCTCATGTGTGGGCATGCCAGGTGCACTGTAAACACTGAGGAGGCTGTGGGACCCAGCATGCATTGCATGGAGTGAGCTTGTACAGTCTTGCACTCCATGAAATAGCATGCCATCTGCAGAATTGCTCATATTCTGCTTTCTGGAAGAAAAGTCCAAACCCGAGTTGTATCCAGCACAGCTCCTGTGAACAGCAGTTGTTGGAAGGGTTCAAGCTGAGTCTTGTTGATGTTCAGCAAGACTCCCATGGAAGTAAGGAACTGAGGGGCAGGGACTACTGCCTGTTCTGTCTCC
This sequence comes from Neoceratodus forsteri, assembly GCA_016271365.2. Lineage (NCBI taxonomy): Eukaryota > Metazoa > Chordata > Ceratodontiformes > Ceratodontidae > Neoceratodus > Neoceratodus forsteri. The sequence goes on from CM028134.1 coordinate 186,476,320, forward strand.
TGTCTGGATGGGCTTGAAATTAGCCAATTATCCAAGTATGGGAAAACTTGGAGTCCCAATTTCCTCACCTGCACTGCAAGAACCATAGAGCCCTTTGTAAAAACTCATGGCACAGAGGAAAGCCCAAAGGGCAGGACTCTGAACTGGTAATTCTGTCTCAGTACAACGAAACAGAGGTATCTGTGGTGGCTTGGGCGGACCAGTATGTGCTGGTATTCATCTTGCATATCAAGGGATGCTAGTTAGTCCTGAGGTTTCAGGTAGGGTAGCAGGGCGATCAGAGAAATTATTTTGAATTTTTCTCGACTCTTTAATTTGGTCAGATTTCTGAGGTCAAGAATGAGGCGCATACCCCCTGATTTCTTTGGAACTATGAAATAGTGGGAGTAGAACCTTGATCCATTCTGACTCTGGCACTGTTTGTAGTGCCCTGTTGCTCAGACAGCCCATAATCTCCTGCATCAGAAGCTCTGACATGTGAGCTGAGAAAGGCGGTTGCCTTCTGGGTGGGTAAGTTTTCTGGGAAAATCCAGGGAGTACCCGTCTCTGGTAATCCTGAGGACCAATTTACCATCATGATGGACTCCCAGTGATGGTTAACCCCCCCCCCAACTGAAGCAGGACTGGGGCTGGAGCTTCAGATGGTGACACTAGGTTTGTCTTCCTCAGGCAGCTGAGTCAGTACTGGGGCCAGAGGTTCAGATGGTCGTACTAGGTGCTTTAGGCACCTGTGCCTATGGCTGTGCCTTCTTTTGAGTCTGGGTAGGGTGGTTTCTGGTGTTTTGGGCTCCCCTGCCTTTGCCACAGAAGTACTGCTTGTTGTTAAAGGACCCACATCCCTCAGCTCTCTGGGATTTGAAGGGAATTGGTCTGGAGGTCTTAAGAGTCGTTCTGGGTAAGGCAAGTTTATTCGTTAGGCGTTTATAGACACCGTACAGAATCATAAAACATAATGCAAATTATTAAACCACAGAATATAAAGCAATAAATATACGTAATAAACAAAGCTTCAGAAACTTTGGCACTAAATCGGAATCCCTAACAGCTTAAAATTTAAGTCTTAAGTGGTCCCAAAGGCCCAATTAAAAAAGTGAGTTTTAAGTAAACTGTTGAAACATCCCAAAGAGGGGGCTCCTATAATAGAGGGTGGAAGTGAGTTCCACATCATAGGAGTCACAACGCTAAAAGCACTGTTTCCTGAGGATTTAAGTTGGGAGTGAGGAACCAACAGGAGACCCACATCTGAGGAACAAAGAGGACGGATTGGAGTGTATACAGTCAAGAGGTCTTTTTTAGGTATCTTGGACTCAAATCGTGCAAGGCTTTGTATACCAACAAACATATCTTGAAGCTGATGTGCCATTTGACCAGCAACCACTGCATTTCCTGGAGCACTGGCATAATATGCTTGGACCATGAGGTCCCAGCTATCAACCAGGCTGCTGAGTTCTGAACAAGCTGCAGGCAACGCACCAGCCCCACAGACAGCCCTAGGTAAAGAGCATTAGAGTAATCCAAGCGGGAGGAGGCAAAATCTTGTACTAGTGTTTCCAGGTCAGAGCGGGCAAGATAGGTCTGAATAAGGGTGATATGTCATAGATGGTAGAAACCACTGCGAACCACAGCAGACACCTGATGTTCCAGTGTCAGTCTGTCATCCACAACAACCCTCAAGTTCTTAACTCTATCCACAGCCTGTAGTGTGGTGCCACGTTTTGGTGGCAACAAAGCATCATCACTATTCATTGCCACATCTACCCATCCCGGTTCCACCAGTAGCACCTCCATCTTCGATGAGCTGAGCCTAAGCCAGCTTGAAGCCTTCCAGTTCTGGATCTCTGTAAGACACTCGTTCAGCACAGTTGCTGCATTTGCCCCATCAGGTGCACATGACAAATAGATCTGGATATCATCTGCGTAGCAGTGAAAACCCAGACCATACCATTGGATGATCTCTGCCAATGGCAACATGTACACGGCAAACAACATGAATGCCAGAATCAATCCCTGAGGCACTCCACAGCCAAGTGCAACTGCATCCGATAATCAATATGTTACTGTCCAGTGCCACCTGTTGCACTCTGCTGGATAGGTAGGACTTAAACCACCGCATCACTATACCTGAGAGTCCTACATAGTGTCTCAGACGAGACAATAGCACTCCATGGTCTAATACCATGTCAGATGCCGAGGATAGATCCAATAATACCAAGATGGAACAATGGCCGCTGTGTCTAGCCTGGAGAAGGTCATTGAACACCTTGACCAGAGAGGCCTCTATGCTATAACGAGTTCTGAAACCAAACTGAAAAGACTCAATGATCTCAAAACGTTTCAAATCATTCTGAAGCTGCGCCACCACAACCTTCTCAATAACCTTCCCTAAGAATGGGAGATTCAAGACAGGCCTTTAATTTGCCAGATCATCAGGATTAAGCAGTGTTTTTTTTTTTTTCAGAAGGGGTTTCACCACTTCGTTTTTCAGTTCATTTGGGAACACACCCTCCCGAAATGAATACCTGACATTCTCGAGTGGCTTCACAAAAGTGGGAGCAAGACAGAGGCAGGAAACTATAGACCTGTCAGTTTGACCTTGGTGGTAGGGAAAATGATGGAGTCATTTCTGAAGGAAAGGATTGTTGAGTACCTAGAGGCCAGTGGGGTGCAGGACCCAAGGCAGCATGGATTCACAGCAGGAAGGTCATGTCAGACAAATCTAATTGATTTCTTTGACTGGGTGACCAAAGTAGTAGATCAGGGAGGGGCTGTGGACATAGCCTACCTAGACTTTAGCAAGGCATTTGACACAGTTCCGCACAAAAGATTAATAAAGTAGCCAGCCTGGGAGTGGGTCCCAGGGTGGTAGCCTGGGTAAAACGCTGGCTTGACAACAGGAAACAGAGGGTAATAGTAAATGGAGTACACAGTGAAGAAAAAAGGGGGGGTTACTAGTGGGGTACCGCAGGGTTCAGTACTGGGGCTGGTCCTTTTTAATGTCTTTATAACTGACATTGCAGAAGGACTGGAAGGAAAAGTATGTCTCTTTGCAGATGACACAAAGATCTGTAACAGGGTTGATACGCAACATGGGGTGGAAAGGATGAAATGGGACTTGGCAAGGTTAGAGGAATGGTCAAATGTATGGCAGCTTAGATTCAATGCAAAGAAGTGCAAAGTAATGCACCTGGGAAACAAAAACCCAGGGCAAGAGTACACAATGGGGGGTGAGATACTGACAACAACAAAAATGGAAAGAGACCTGGGGGTAGTCATATCAGATGACCTAAAGGTGGGCCAGCAATGTGAGAAGGCAGTAAGGAGGGCTGGGGGGATACTGGGATGCATAGGGAGAGGCATCACCAGTAGAAAACAGGAAGTTGTTGGCCCTCTGTACAGGCCGTTGGTAAGACCACATCTGGAGTACTGTGTACAGTTCTGGAGACCCCATCTCCACAAAGACATAGACAGGGTGGAGGCTGTCCAGAAGAGGCAACCAAAATGGTGCAGGGTCTGCACCAGAAGTTATATGAAGAAAAACTAAAGGAGCTTAAGATGTATAGCCTTGAGGAGAGGGGGACATAATAGAAACTTTCAAATACCTCAAAGGAATCAACAAAGTCCAAGAGGGTAGCATCTTTCAGAAAAAGAGATGTGCAAGAACAAGGGGGCACAATTTGAAGATAGAAGGGGGACAGTTCAGAGATAGGGTGAGGAAGTATTTCTTCACAGAGGGGGTTGTAGTGCATGGAACAGCCTTCCTGAGGAGGTCGTAGAGTCAAAAACTGTGGGGGAATTCAAGAATGCATGGGACAGACATAAGGCAATTCTAGTGGGGGGGTAGGAGGAAGTAGGCTGTTGGTTAACTAGGATCTGCAGCTTATCCGTTAGGTACGGAAATGGGCAGACTAGGTAGGCCAAGCAGTCCTTATCTGCCATCAGATTCTATGAGCTCAAGTATGTATACCCTAGAGCAAAGGAGCGAGAGAGGTGATATGATTGAAACATTCAAACATCTTAAGGGCATTAACACAGTGAAAGTGTCTAACATGTTTCAATATAAGAAAAATAGCAGGACAAGAGGACACAGCATAATATTAGAGGGAGGCTGATTAAGGGGTAATGTAGGACTTTTTTTTCATAGAAAGGGTGGTGGATGCATGTAATGGCCTACCTCAGGAAGTGATGGATATGAATACAGTGCAGGGCTTCAGACAGGCATGGGATAGGCACAAGGGAGCAATACAGATGAGTATGAATATATAGGCCATTAACAGGGTAAAGGTTTACGGTACATTCATAAGGTAGAAAAAATGGGCAGACTGGATGGGCCTTGTGGTCCTTATCTGCCGTCAACTTATATGTTTCTATGTTTTTCAGCTATAATTGTAACCAGGGTTGACTAGCCACTTGAGAGAAAGCTGGTGGACCCTGGATCCAAAATATAGTACATGGGATACAACCCCAGGACTACTTGGGAGACCTTCTCAACTGGGACTGGATCAGACTCCTCCCAAAGTGACAGAGAGCTCAAATCCCTAACCACCTGAACATTACTGGCCCATGACAGACTGCCAGAGGAAACTTCGGCCCTGATGGCAGTCACCTTGTTCAGGAAAAAATCGATTAAACTCGCTGCATTTTTCTGCAGTAAAAAACTCTTCCTAACTGCAAACAGTGAAGACTTAGCAATCTGTCTACAATGTTGAAGAGTAGAGCCGTCGAATTTTACCTTCAGGTATCACATGTGACAGGAGCACTGTTTTTTTCAGTGTGGTAGCTGGCTGAGACTCCCTGTAGTGAGCAAACACTACCTCTTTGTCCTCCTCAGAGAGAGCCTTCCTCCAGAAATGCTCCAACCTTCGCCCCATAGTCTTCTAGTTTCATTAGACACCTTAAGAGACTGCTCCACCTGCTGTCCACACATTTAAGTGCCATCAAAGGGGACATTCATTACCTGTTGCTGGAAATTCCGGGTGAAGCCAGTAGTCTGCAGCCAGAAGTGCGATCTGATGCAAATGTCTGCAGCTTCAAAGGCATCATCCATAGAGGCTTTGAGCTGGTGACTGATGGAATCAGTACCTTGCTTTAACAGTCAGCAGAATTTCCTGTTTAGCCTCTGAATCTGGCAGAGCTTGTGCCAGAGACTTTAGCTTGCACCAGAGGGTATACTCATATTCTGAAAAATGCCCTTGGTAGCTAGCCGTCCTCACACCTGGGGTTGCTAAAGCACAGGCCATTTACCTTTAGTATCAATTTTGTGCGACTCCCTAGTAGTGGGGTATGCAGTGATCTCTTTAGGCACAATGACTTTGTCATTCTCAGCGAAATAACAATAGAGTCAGCTGTGGGCTGAGTGGAATACACCGGCCTATTTTTAGGAGCAGCATACTTCCTGTCTTTCTACTTGGGGCCAGGTGCCACCGAAGCAGGTCTCTAGTGTGGGTTGGATAGGACTAACTAAATTGACTGGCATATTAGGTACGTTCAGGAACTCCAGCTGGAGGCACCTAGCCTGATCAATGGCTACTGGCTCAAAATCCAATGCCGAGTACATATTTCTGAGCAGAGCCTGAAAGATAGGTCTTCCTGAGGTACAGGAACTGGATCTGAGACCTCCTGACCATAATAAGAGTCAACAGCACCTTCCGAGATAATGAAGTCGAGATCTGACTCATCTCCCTCTACACCTTCCTCGGAAGGAGGAGGATAGAGGAGAGTTGGGGGGGGGGGGTTGCAGGGCCAACAGCACTGCATACGGCAATACTGGTGACACTGACCCCAAGGGGTGAAGGACTAGTGCCAGCAGCAGCGCTGGAACAGACACCGCAAGCAGCACTTAGAAAGTTCCCGGCACTGCGAGCCCATACCATGCCAGCCCAACACTGGGCCAAAACCCAGCACCAGACATGATGCTGGAACTGGCATTGAAGATTCAGCTGGCACCAAAATGACCAGTGATGGCACCATGGCTGTCCCCATCCCTGGACAGAGACAACACCACAAGCGGGACAGATGTCAGCAGCACTGCTCCAGGCAAGGACCCGAAGGCTGTTGCCAAAAGCAAACACCCTTCTAGGCTCAGCAGCACTGCCTGCAGCGCCAGTCCAGCCAACCCTGAGGGGTCAGGGACCAGTGGTACCACCTGGGCCAGACACTGCACCCACTGCTGCATAAAAGCTGCCAAGTGGTGGAATGGCCCACCGGTACCCTCACTTAAAGACAGAGGGCGGCTCCGGGCAAGAGACATCAACCTCCCAGGCCTAGAAGTCCCCGGTGTCACCAGTGATGACAGTGGAGACCTCCAACTTTGAGAGGTCAAATGTCTTGTGGTACATGGTTACATGGAGAACTCATCACCAAGAGGGCGGCGATGCTGAGCCAGCTATCAGGAGTTTTCTGTTTGTAAATTTGATTCGCTTGTTATTTTATTTTGTTTGTTTGTTCTCCCGGTTTTATTCTGTTTGTCTCCCCGTTTGTGTCATTTTTGTTTTGTTTTAAGTTTTAACAGAATGCTCGGTGTTTAGAGCTTTATGTTTTTGGACTTGTGGACGACTCGAGGGCGACCTAAGGGATATTCTGTTCAGGAGTTCGTGTCTGGATCCCTAAATTTGCCAGTTATTCAGGTCTGCTGCTGTTCATGGCATGTAGCGGATCACTGGAGACACCTTGCTGGGGCTTGTGGTTGGAATTGTTTTGGACTGGCCGGGACTACTACAGACTAGTGTTGCAGTTTTGCTGCGTCCCTGAACTGCTCGAGGAACTGTGTAACCATGAGTAACACTGAGGATTCTGGAGAGGTATATTGCTTGTGTACTGGATATTCGAGACTGGAAGAGCAGCGTGGTCTGGGGCTGTGCTGGGTGGGTCTCCCTCTGCACCTAGGGCTAGTCAGTGATTGTGCTTCATGCGACCAAGTGGGAGTTGCCCCTGTGCCTGCCGCGGAGCCGGAGCACTGGTTGGGCTTTCTCCAAAGTCTCCTGTGGGATGAGCCTTGTGGCCTGCCCCCTTGGGGACTGTAGCTGTGGGTCACTGGTGGCTAGGTGCCAGGGCCCGAGGGTGGGTGCATTTGGAGGGGGTGCTCCCCTTGGATCTAGCTTGCATGCCTCAGCCCACTGCTGTGTTGAAGATTATTCAAGCTGTGCCTGTTTGTTTTTGGGGACTACAGCTTGGTTTAAAGCCTGTCTCTTTTTGGCTATCGAGGTTTGTCTCTGCAACTGGATCAACTTGGGGTCGTTTTTGTAATGCTGAACTTGGTTTGACATTATATTGCACTCATCGTCCTGTATATTTACAGTATTTTGGGATATTATTAGACTCTACTGGTTTGAATTTCTTTTTTTCCTTACTGTTTACTTCTCTCTCAGATCCTTGGTGAGAACAGAGTCTGTGATTGGGAAGTCTTGACATTGTTGGCCAGGGGAAGTGGGAGCTTCCCTGGCCTATTCATTAAACATCTGGAGTCTATCGTCTGTTTAATCTGCTGCAGAGGGCTGCTGGACTATTTTATATTGGAACTGAATTAAGGTTTTGTAATTTGGAGAGTTCTGGGAGGACTTTTGGAAGGTGGCCTGATTATGGGATTTAAGTCTGAATTGTTTAAATATTGTTTTTGTGGTTTACATTGTTTATGTCGGGGGGATAGTATGTGAATTGAGTGATGATTTGTGTGGCTGATTACAGTGAGTGACGTGGTTGTTTGGATCCTTGGTGGGGTTGCGTGAGAGGCACCCTGCTGAAGGTGTTTGTGAGGGGTGGTATTGGAGATTGAAATTATTTATTTTTGGAGTTCTAATAATTATTATATTTCCAATGTGTTGGGAGGGTTTTAAGATGGTCAGGCGTTATTCTCCCACCATGCTCAGGGAGTTACGTCCTTTCGACTGTCCTCCATAACCAGCTGAGGTGTATCAGAGATGTCGAGCCTTGGGGATAGTTAGAAGCCGACTGAAAAGGATGCGATCTGGGCATGGTGGGAGAATGGAGAGGGATGGACGGATAGAGGTCGTAGGGACTAGGAGACACCCTGGGGCAAAATGGGATGAGGAAAGGGGTGTTCCCTGCCTGGTTCCCATACCCAAGGGCTCCACAAATAGTGGGCAGGTCTCGGGATCTTTCTCGCTGACCCATCCAACTCGGTCAGTGTTGTGCAATGCCAGATCGATTAGCTGATCTTGTTGGAACATCTGATCTGGCATGCATCACTGAGACCTGGTTGGATGAGAATGCAGGCCCTGTTCCAGCTGGGTTCTTGGTGATACACTGCCCGAGAGTGGATCGTAGGGGTGGGGGTGTAGCCATTATGTTTAAAACGGAACTGGGCCTAGTGGATGTGCCAGTGGGGTGCACTCGATCCTTTGAGTGTATCCTGGGAGCAGGTGTAGGGTTCAGGATACTCCTCATCTACCGTCTGGGGGAGAATTCCTGAAGGAGTTTGTGGACTTCATTGTCGACGTGGCCTTGGAGTCGCCCAGATGGTTGATTCTGGGCAACTTCATTGCCTGGGTTGACGATGAACTCTCGGAATTTGGAAATAATCTCCTCCAGCTTATGACTATGCTGGGCCTTACACAGGTGGTTACCTCTGCTACCCATATAGGGAGTCACTCTCTGGATCTGGTGTTCCTCCTGGGGATGGAGGTCATCGATCTGGGGGTGGAACCAGTCATTGGGTCAGACCATCACACCATAAGGTTCAGTTTCGCAGCACCCCCAAATAGGCATGCTCCTACGGAGATGGTCCAGTACCGCCCTTTAAGGGGAGTTACCCCAGAAGATCTATCAGCGGACCTGTCGGGTTTATCGAGTGAATGCACGAGTCCAGGTGGTCTAGTACAGGCCTATAATAAGGCAGTGGGAGATGCCTAGACTCAATTGCTCCTGTTCATGTTTGCCCACTCACTCTGCACCCAAGGACCCCTTGGTTTGATGGGTCCCTGAAGGAGCTGAGAAGAGTGGGTCAAAGGCTAGAGAGAGCCTGGCGGAAATCCAGCCTTGATGCTGACAGGCTTAGATTGATGGAACATTACGAGCGCTATCAATCAGCAGTCACCCATAAGAAGGTAGTATTCCTGTCTGGGGAGATTGCTGCTGCACGGAATCGACCAGCTCAGCTCTTCCAGACTGTGCAATCCAGTCTACCTTCAGTCTGGTAGAGATTTTTCACAAATAGTGTGTGATGAGCTTGCTCGATTTTTTTTTTTTTTTTGCAGATAAGGTTGCCAGCATCAGGTTGGGTATTGGCCCAACTCTCTCTATGAGGGATTGCGGAGATCGGTGGGGGGTGGCGAGCACCCATCTTGCCTGGTCTGACTTTAGCTGGATGGAATTCACGGACATTGTGAGGATTGTCCAGACTCTGCGACCAACCGGCTGTAGTTTGGATCCGGGCCTTACGCCACCATTGGTAGGTTGCGTAGATGTTATCTGCCCGATCCTTGCTGAAATTGTCCCGAGTTCCTTGGAGAAGGGGGTCTTTCCTGATCCCATTAAGGAGTCAGTCATTCAACCACTCCTTAAAAAACCTTCCCTGGATCCAGACTGTCCAGCTAACTACAGACCTGTCTCTAGCCTACCCTTTGTGGGTAAGGTTATTGAGAAGATGGTTGCATTGCAACTGGATGACCATCTTACAACCCACAATATCTATGATGCTTTCCAATCTGTGTTTAGGAAGAGACATAGCAACGGGACCGCCCTTGTTTGGGTTTTAAATTATCTCCTAATTGTGAGAGATCAAAAGGCTTGTACTGTCTTAGTCCTTCTTGATCTCTTGGCGGCATTTGACACTGTAGACCATGGTGTGCTTTTGGCGTGCCAGTGGTGTCTGTGTAGACTGTCTGCAACAGCCCTAAGTTGGTTTCGATCCTTCCTCATGGACAGGTCACAGAGGGTTGTCACTGGAATTTATTCCTCTGATGCCCTTTCTGTGTCCTGTGGGGTGCCGCAGGGCTCCATATTGGCGCCCATGTTGTTTGCAGTGTATATGCTGCCATTGGGAGAAATCATTAGGCAATACAGTTTGGGGTTTTACTGTTATGCAGATGATACCCAACTGTATATGTCCTTTACTCCTGGACAGGATGATGCAATCTCTGTGCTTAACAACTGTCTAGCCGAGATCAAGAATTGGATGAGCACTAGCTGGCTGAGGTTAAATCTGGATAAGACTGAGGTGTTGGTTGTGGACCTGGGTCATCCGGAGGTGGGTCTTGGGGCTGGGCACCCTTCGGGCCTATGGCTTGATGGTGTCTAGCTCATGACCTCAGACCGGGTGCATAACCTGGGTGTTATTTTTGACAGCAGTTTGACCCTGAAACCACAGGTATCTGCTGTTGTCAAATCTTCCATTTACCATCTAAGGAATATCGCCCAGGTGAAAGACCTGGTTCCTCCGGCTGACCTTCCGACACTGGTCCACGCCTTCATAACCACCCGCCTTGATTACTGCAATGCCCTCTACCTAGGGCTTTCGGGGGTTGATATCCGCCACTTGCAGCTAGTGCAGAACGCGGCGGCCAGACCTTTGACTGGTACATCAAGGACTAGTCATATTGCACCTGTGCCGTGCGAACTGCACTGGCTGCTGATACAGTGGCGGATCACCTTTAAGGTCGGTCTGCTGACCTACAAAGCCCTACATGAGCAGGAAACCCGGTATCTGCAAGAGCTCCTGACTCCCTGCTGCTCCTCCCGCTCACTCCGATCCGCCGACGAGGGATTGCTAGAGATTCCCAGGGTTCGGTTAAAAACATCTGGGGCACGTGCTTTTTCTTACGCTGCACCCACCCTGTGGAATTCTCTACCTCGTCGGTTAAGGGAATGCCTGACCATCTCGAATTTTAAATCAGAACTTAGGACCTACTTGTTTTATCAGGCTTTTTCTGAATGTTTTTAAAAATGTATTATTGTTATTGTTTGATTATATTGTATGTTATTTTATTGTACAGCGCCTTGATAATTTGAAAGGCACTTAAGAAAAAATTTTTACTTTACATCTTGTAGAGGGCAACCCTGACCAGTGGCGTTCCTTTCCCTTCTTGTGAGAAATGGAAGAGGCTGAGGTTGAGCGGTGTCTGGACCCTGACATTGAATGTATGTGGGATTGGTGCCGCTTCTTTTTGTACTTATGGGAAAACTGTCTTTCCTCCCTAGTACTGGACCACCCGTTGCCAGAACCCTTCTCTGGAGGAGAGAGTGGAATAGACAGAGCCTTGCTGCCAGACCAGCCAGCCTCTTAGGGCTCCCTACCATCCTCCATGGTTATTGACAGTTGACACTCGGTAGGGCTGAGAGAGAGAGAGAGAAACTAAATTATTTAAAGTGATAAAAACTAAAATGACACAAAAATAACAAACTCTAATTTTAAACACTAAAACTTCGAAAAACTGAATGCTGTTGTCATGTAGACCTAAAGTTCTGACTCCCAGTAGGTGAGCGTCATCATCACTGTTGCACACTCAACAGTGGGGGAAAAAGGTACTGAGGCAGTTGGGGACTGATGCAGCTGTAAGCCAGTGGCCTCACACGCTGTTTTGCGATGTCATGCAAGTGTGCTGTTTATTACGGTGCCAGCCCTCTAAAAAGTTCTGGCTGCTGCTGGGTCCTAGTGCCTGTGGCTCAGACCCACTAATGGGAATCAGTGATAAAGATTGATTCTTGGAAGATCAGTGGGAGGCACCTTTGCCTGGTATATACACAATGGAGACGTAAACGGGTAAAGTAAAGCAGACCAGAAAAAATTCAGAAATTTCTGCAATGGATGATTGACCAGACTTATGGAACATCAGTTGGATTTCATTCCAGAAGACCTCAGTAACTTCAGGCAAGTGGAGAGTGTAGGTTGTCTGGCAATGGCTGGGTTGAACAGGTTCTCATGGGGAAAAGGAATATAAATTATAGAAAGCTAGGGTAGAGCATGATTGCTTTCTCATAGAGATGCAGCATAGGTGACTGATGAGTGGTTAAATGTCACAGCAGAACGTATCATATTTTTGTGCTAGATTCCTCAGCTCTATATTTTTTCGATGTCTGTAAGTTTACATGCCAAGGTTTCTAGATCCTGGAGTTGTACTGACTGTATATGGTTTGTGTTACTGTATCTACACGTAACAGTTTTATTAAAAACAAATAAATAAAAATTGATCTAATGGAAAAACAGATCTGCTTCGAGGATATCTCTTTCATCAGGCCACACCTATGAAGCTTACAGCTGACAGGCATTAGGACCACATGGAAACTTTTGCAAGCAGTCCACTAGGGGCCGCCCACGATGACGTCTTATATCAACTCTCCTGTATAAACATGGGCGGCTCCTTTTCCTCCTCAGTTCTTTTTTCGCCATCGTCTGTACTCATCGGACTTTACACGGAAATGCTGCTAACAGTCATCATTTTGTTGTTTTCTCTCCATAGTTAATAATCACTTTTTAAAAGTGCTTTTCAATGGCATGTACGTCAACTAAAGAGTCATCAGAATTGTTCCGTATTGCGAATGCGTTGAGAAGATATACTCCAGAGATTCGCACGTCTGCGTGCGCTGCCTTGGCTTGTCCCATGATGTGGAGGCCTGCCCGATTTGTAAGAAATTCAACACAGCCACCCGGTGACACTGAAAAAAGCACTTTAGAGACATATCTTCTAAAGCAGCAGGTTGCCAGAATGGAGAACAGTCTCCGGAAAAGAGCTCCACTGCATCGCTGGGCCACTCTTCAGGCTCCAGGTCATCCAAGTCTCAGCAAAAGTCCTCCGGGCAGCACAAGCACTGGAAGAGGGAGCGAGGCAAGGACAGGGCCTCCCCCGATTTGCTCTAGATCACCCATCTATTCCAGTGTGATTGCTTTGGTGCCATCAGCCGCTCCAGCAGTGCTGCCACGCAGGCTGTTGACCTTACTGCTCAATCAGGGCTGGTTGCAAGCGCCACCAGACCTATCACGGCTGGTGAGTCACCATTGACGTCCAGGGCCTTGCCTCCCCCATAGACATCCATCGACATTCCCATCGACCACATGGGCACTGACGTGCAGGCAGTACTGTTATCCTTCACGGACATCCTCAAATGCTTGCTACTTCCTCTTCCTGCAATAGGAACTATGTCTATAGGGCAGCTAAGTCCAACCCCCACATCGACGACTGCCAGACCAACACGCCAACTCTCTTCTCGGGCGTCGACAGCCTCTGCAGCTCACTGTTTGTGTCCCGTTGACCATGGCGACGACGACCAGGAGTGTAATTCTAACCTTATTATGCAGGATGAAGAGGAGAAATATGTGGAAAGTCACTATGAGAGGACTAGTTCCACTGTATCTGCAGCGAGTGAGGACTCTATAGTTTATACACCAAGATCCCCCCCCCCCCGAAGACCCTTCTGTCATTGCCATGATGCACCCATCTAACAGTTGTGCTGCGAAACTTTGGAATGGGGCAGGGTGCAGAATAATCAGGTGTCTAGCCCAAAGTATCAATAAAGTCAAGCAGTACCTGCACTCCAAGAACACCAAAACCCCAAGACTTGTCCATTCAGAAGTTTTAATGCCAAATATCCAGCGATTTGTGTACAGACGTAAATCCACTGCTGCAATGCTCCATTGTGGCAGTGGATTTCTGTCTGTACACAATTCGCTGGATATTTGGCATTAAAACTTCTGAATGGACAAGTCTTGGGGTTTTGGTGTGCTTGGAGTGCGGGTACTGCTTGACTTTATTGATACTAATGCAGCAGCTTCAAGCTGCCTTGGGGTTTGATTTGGAGGAACAGGACATAACCAAGAAGAACCCCTACATTTTTGTGAGGCATTCTACATCTAAAGCCTCCATCCATAATCCAGTCCTGGCTTGGGACCAGAATTTTGTGTTGGAAAAGCTTACTTTGGCTCCGTTTGAGCCAGCCGTGACTTGTGGCTTATGCTTCCTTTCCTGGAAAGCATTATTTTTAGTTTCAATTACTTCTGCTCTAAGAATTTCAGAGTTCCAGGCACAGGGTGTCTTTATGTACCAATCCTAAATTTTTACCAAAGGTGATGTCTGAGTTTATTTAAATCAAACCATCCACCTGCCAGTTTATTTTCCAGAGCATGCCAATCGAGGGGAAGCATAGCTCCGTACTCTAAATGTGCATAGAATACTCAGGTGCTAAATACACTATATGAAGGACTACAGGAAATTCTCACAACTTTTTGTTTAATTCGCCCCTGGGAAAGAGGGCGGTCCTGTTTCTAAACAGTGTCTGTCCAAATGGCTGGCCAACTGTAATTTCTTTCTGTTACAGGAAGTACGGTAAAGAACTTCCTGGTGTTTGTGGTCGTTCCACCAGTGGCATGGCCACCTCTGTTTATTTATTTTAATAACCGGGTAGACCCACTGAGACCATGACAGTCAACTTTTCAGGGGCGACCTGGGATTAATCAACATTCCATAAATTTACACACATTACAGGTAGACATTCTGTAAATTTGCACAGTTTACAAGAGACAGTATTATAGAGAGAATGTATTGGTGTACTTCAAACATTACAATGTTCATATTACAAATTTCTGTTCACGTTTCGACAATTTTCAACACTCAACATATATTAGTTCTTAGGTGACATTCATGATTACAGACAAATTGCAGTAGGGATACTGGTTGCAAATGAGGACTTTCAGTTTTCAACAGTTGCAAGTGCAATGGTTAAGCTCTTACAGATGAACCTTAAGTCCATTTTTGAACCCCCACCCCCAAGGGAATTACATACCTGTACATTTGCTGGAAGAGCATTCCAAGAGAGGCGGGATACTGGACGAGAATGACCTCTGCCCCTGGGATGACCTGACTTTAGGCACATTAAGGAGCTGATGGCTAGAGGATCTAAAGGGCCTGCTATTTAGTTTAATGGATAACGTTTTAGCCAGGCTTGGTGGTGCATTACCTGATCTTAGCTTGAAAGCTAAGCATAACGATGGGTACTCTGGTCTCCCTTTCAATGTTGGCCAAGACAGGGCTTGGAGCACCTGGCAGTGGTGCTCCCTTGGCTGAGCCCCCATAGCAAACCAGCACACCCTATGATATAGGGTACCAAGTTTTTGCATTTCCCCACCTTTTACTATGAGTAGCACTGGTGACCCATACAGCAGGGTGGGTAATAGGGTTCCAGTTGCAGTTCTTAGCCGGGAGTCCTGTGTAAGGAAAGGGTTAAGGCGGTACAGTAGTCCAAGTTTCTGATTCATGGTCTTGGTTAGTAGTTCGACATGTGTCTTGAAAGTGCAATTCTGGTCTAAGGTAATGCCAAAGCACTTTATTGTTTCTACCACCTCAACCTTTGTGCCATTCAAAAGGCTGGGAGTTATGATTGAGGCTATATCTGGCCCCAGGCTTGTGGGGCCGAATAGAATAGCCTTAGTTTTTTTTTACTATTTAGCACATGTTTGTTGCTAGCCAATCAACCCTCGAGTTGCAGGTCATCTGTCAATGAATTGTTCAAAGAGTCCATGTCCTTGGAGGTCCTGTAGAGCACTGCATCATCTGCATATAGGATTATGCTCGCCTCACCCCACAGTGATTCGGCATGTCATTTGTGAAAATAGAGAATAGTAAGGGCCCCCGGATGGATCCCTGGGGGACTCTGTCAAGAATTTGGCAATTTTCAGATTGTGTACCCTGCCATCTGACAAATTGGGATCTCCCCTGAAGGTAGTTGGTAAACCACTGAACTGTCAGACAGTCTAGGCCTATGACTTGGAGATTTGCTAGGAGCAACTGATGGTCCACCAGGTCGAAGGCCTTGGTGAGGTCAGTGAAGACTGAACCAGTGGGCTGGCCTTCACCAAGAGCTGAGAAGATATGATCGGTGAGGCACACAAGAGCAGTGTCTGTGCCATGTTTTTTTCTAAAACCATGTTGTCTACGTGTAAATATGTTGTTGCCTGTTTCAAAAATGTGTTTGCTGCAGAGATTTGTGCAGCTGCCACCTGGAGTACTGTCCACACCTTTACCTTTGGCCTAGTTGTGCTTCAAGACCTTCTTTCTTAGGCCTGTAGGCTCCAGCCACACAGATTGTTCATGGTCAATACTGCTTGGTACTCATTCCATAGGTGTGGCCTGATGAGAGATATCCTGGAAGAAGAAAACAGTTACGTACTTACTGTAACAGTAGATCTTCGAGAGAATCTCTGTCATCAGCCCATGGCGTCCCACCCTCCATCCCTCTAGGGTTCTGGAGCTCTCTAAATGCTGTCTCCTTTTCCAGGAGGGTATACCTGCTGCTTTCTGCCTCGCCTGCTTGGCAGAGCCATGGGTTCTCGCCTGGTTCTGCAAAGGGAGGTCCTCCGAGCATGATCTCCGACAGGGAACCTAGGAGGGAAGGGGTCATCAGCATTTATATGGGAGAATTGACGCAGGACATTGTCATGGGCAACTCCTAGTGGGCTGCTTGCAAAAGTTTCCATGAGATCCTAGTGCCTGGTGGCTCTAAGTCTTGCCAAAACTATTGGAGAAGGTATAAATGAACAGCTCAGATCTCATCTGGAAAGTTTTAATCTACTAAACCTGATTCAATCTGGTTTCCGTCCCATGCATAGTACCTCCACTGCGCTTGCTAAGGTTATAAATGACTGGCAGTCCACACTTGATAACAAACAATACATATGCGCCTTGTTTCTTGACCTTAGCAAGGCTTTCGACATGGTGGACCACGATTTGCTCCTGGTGATCCTGAAGAAAGTTGGGGTGGACAACCTGGCCTTAAGTTGGTTCGCAAACTATCTTGTGGACAGAAAGCAGCAGGTCAAGGCTGAAGGAGACCTATCGCCAAAAAAATTGCTCCTTAGAGATGTTCCCCCAAGGATCCATACTTGGTCCACTTCTCTTTGCCATTTATATTAGTCAAATTGACACTGGCCTAAAGCCATATAGTATCCATCTCTTCGCTGATGATACAGTGCTATACATTGTCAGATCAACTCCGGATCAAGCCATTTTGGATCTCCAGAACGATTTTTACATCCTCCAAAAAAATCTACTCAACTTGAAACTCCTGCTGAATGCCAAAAAAACTAAGGCCATGATTTTATCTCCACTGGCCCCTCATCTCAAAAAAACAAACAAACACCCAGATAAGGTCCCTCACGTAAGCACCCTTTTAGGAGAAGCCCTGGGGTTCATGGAACAATTAAAATACCTGGGGGTCTGGATTGACTAAAAATTGTCCTTCATTGATCACATTGAAGAACTCATTAAGAAACTGCGTCAAAGCCTCGGTATTTTCTTCAGGATCAAGCACTCACTAACCCAGGAGACTAGAAAACTCCTAGTCCAAGCTACCTTCTTGCCTCTCCTAGACTATGAGGCCTTCCTATATGGCCATAGTACTAGCACAGCTCTCTCCAAGCTTGATACCCTATATCACAGAGCCCTTAGGTTCATTTAGGGTGCTCCTTAGGACACACACCACTGCATCCTCTATTCTTCTGTAAGCTGGAGCTCCCTTAGCTTCAGGAGGCAAAAGAATGCTATTCTATGGACATATAAGGCAATCACTCATAAATTACCTCAGTACCTCACAAGTTGCCTAACTCCCTGTATCCCTAGTGCCTATTCTCTCAGAAGTCTTAACATCTTATCTCTGACTATCCCTAAAGTTAAAATGTGCTTTGGTAGAGCCTCAATGAGCTTCACTCTTCCTACGCTCTGGAATAAAATCCAGAAAACCTTAAGGCTCGCTTCCCCGGTCACGTTCTCCCTCTTCAAATCCTTGTTTCTGAGGACCTTCTCCGAGGTATGTCATTGCTTCAAATCAAGGTCTTAACATCACGATTTGTTACTGCTTTAAATTCTGGACTTAAACCTCAGCCATTGCCTGAGGCATCATTTGAGTCCTCCCTTCTGTCATTGTCCAAATCAAGGTCCCAACATCACGTTCTGTCTTTGCTTCAAATATTGGACTTAAACCCCAACCATTGCCAGTGACATCTGTTGTGTTTCTCCCTTAGAACAGTCCTTCCTCCCTAGGCCATCATGTCCAACCCTCTCATATCTCATCTGATCTTCCCTCCCCACTCCCTGTACCCCCCTCCCCTTCCCGGCCCACTTGCCAGGCCATGCCTATGGTATTTATCAAAGGACTCTTACATCTCAGTCTTCTTCGCACTTTGACGCTAGAGGAACTGCCACTCCTGCTCACTATGACTCCTCCAATGATACTTACTGTATAAACTTTAGCTCATTACCTTATATCCATATATCTGTATCTGTGCAATTGTATTTAAATGGCACTACCTCCTGTTGAACCTATTGCTATGTTCTGGTGGAAGTATCTTGTTACATGTGATGGTTATATGTTGTTATGTTGTTTTTATTACTATGTAATTGTTATGTACGTTCACTCAACCTGTTATGTCTTAACCCTGTTGGCAATTGTTTTGCCCCAGGTCCATCTTGTAAATGAACTTGTCTCAATGATGTTCCACCTGGCAAAATAAATATTTTGATTGATTTATTGATTAGTTCCATATGTGTGGCCTGATGAGAGATTCTCTCGAAGATGTACTGGTACGGTAAGTACATAACTGTTCTACTTGCATAAAGGTGTCTTGCAAACTCCATTTCTGAGAAATGATCATGCCATTTTGCACTGGAAATTGATGCATAACTGCAGTGTGTTATAATAGACTATAGTATACTATATATAATGGGTTGGAAATTTCCTGTTTCCTGATTGGTTGAATACGTTGCAATACCCATTTGTTAGTCCACCAGTATTCACCTGGTTCGACAAAGGTGAGACACTAACTGAAATAATGTTCAAGATGAATATGTGACAGAAGGCCTGGAGATTACTCCAGTTTCCTGTTTATCAAAGCATGATGCAGTAACATTAGAATATAAACTGCTAAGATGAAACCCTTGTTTTTTTTTGTTTCATTGGTAGGAAGTTGGAGCTGCCATTTGTGCCTGGGTCAGCTAAAGGAGAAGGCTTCAGCATGCACGGAAAACCCTTAAAACACTTCCAGGGCCGCCTTCACTGCAGGGTTTAAGGCCCATGCATCCAGATACATCATGTGCCACTACCTGGATCTGC
Source organism: Neoceratodus forsteri (assembly GCA_016271365.2). NCBI lineage: Eukaryota > Metazoa > Chordata > Ceratodontiformes > Ceratodontidae > Neoceratodus > Neoceratodus forsteri. Next base: position 186,495,367 of record CM028134.1, read on the forward strand.
TTCTTCAATGAAAGTCGAATTTTTGTTGTTTTGTTTTGTTTTAAATCAGGACCACAAGTTCAGACTGTAAAATGTGACCTAAAGTTAACATTTCATCCTGAGTTCAGGCATCACTACTTCATGTATTTAGGTCCTTTTCATTTGGGATATTTGCATTTTATATGGAAGATGAACTAAGAAACACAGTTATATAGATTTTGTTGTATTTGTTACAAATGAATGGAAAGGGAAAGAAAATTGTGGCTTGCATTGAAAGCAGTTAAATGGTAAGTTTTGTAGTTTTTTTCCAGGCCAGTTGTGTATCTGACGTACAGTATAGATATATACATATATACACATATATATATATATACATATATATCTGTATGGATATATATGTCTCAGAGTTTCACACTGAGGCACCTTGACTCCCAACTCTCAGTGAAGAGAGGCACTCACACAGTGCTAAACGCAAAAACAGTTGGGGCCAAAGAGATGAGCCAGCATAACTCATCAGCGTGGTGCACCAAAGGAGGCAGTGTGCTGTGGTGGTTACAGAACAGAACTGTGAAACAGGAGCTGTCTGGTTCAAGTCCCACCACTGACAATCGCTGTGTGACTCTGAGCAAGTCATTTGACCTCCCTGTGCTTCAGCCTTCCAGCTGTAAATTGGGTAGATGCAGGACCCCACTGTAAACAAGATGTTGCATCTTAGTTTGACAACCCCGTGGAACTAAAACTGTTAAAAAAAAAAAAAAAAAAAAAAAGGTGGCTAAGTTCCCTAATAATGCAGTTTCAATGGTGTCATCCATTCAATAAAAAAAAAGATTGTGAACTGGTGTATCCTTATTTTCTGTAGTAGGGATAAAACATAGCACGAGCACAGTGGCTTTCCTACACGTGCTGAGCAAAGTTATATTTTTACAGTTTCTGCAAAATACAACTTTTTTTTGTTGTTGTTCGATGGCTTTCCATACTCCAATGCACCAGGTAGGCAGAACAATGACCTGCTTCCCTCTGCGTTTCTAAAGACATAGGTTTATAAGAAAATGTTGTGGCCTTTGGTAACTCACTCCAGCACTTGGAAATGTTGCACACCTGGAAGAATGCTGCTTTCACAAAGCTGTTGGTGTCTTTGGGGGGGGGGGGTCTTCCAGGTTTCACACAATTTTACTGATGAAGAATGGATTTTTCACCTCATTTCACAACTTGAAGGGTACTCTGGGACAGTGGCCACACCCTTTGAAACTTGATAGTGGTGTTCCTATGACTAGACATTTTGTAAACCACCACAAAAGCAAAATCAAACCTATAGTGTGTCAGTTTCTGCTCTATCTGCAGGTTATGTTTGTATCTTTGTTGTACGTATGTTTGGGTGGAGATAGGGGTTGCAGTTACACTCCTGAATTTTCTAGGGTTTTCTGCAGCAAAGTCCAAGCATGGACCAGGCCTTGTGACTCCTAATATTGCCTCAGAATGCTGACTGCACTCGCAATAACATTTACTACATACAAGTGCTTGGTAAAAGCCTGAAAGGAAGATCTCGTAAACATTCATGGTGTCCCTTTGTTTTATAGAATCTCTCCCTTAGTACCACAGTCTGCGCCTGTAAGCAGAACTCTTTTGAAGACTGCCCAAAGTGTCATTTCTAGGGATTCCTCTGGTCTGTTTGTTTAGCTGATTTATCACTCCACCCGCCAAGGATACCTGAAAGGATCTTTATTTGTTAAATAATATTTTCATAAAAAGGGATCTGGTAAGAACATAAGATTTTAGTGAGCATGTTACATTTCATCAGAGGCAGAACTGACTAGCCCTCCTTACCCAGTCAACAAAAACTAATGTCTGAAGTCACCTTCAGTTCTTATGAAAGTGGGGCGCTGCAGTCGCACTATGGGGGAAAGGAAACCCTCAAACTGCTTCCTGAAGCATCTGATTTCAGTAGGCATTTGCTCTGATGCATATTGGCAAAGGAAGCAGGATGCTGTATGAGTTTCTGAGCCACTAATCCAGCATGGAAGCATTAAGCCTGGTATGTCAGCTTGGGTCGGCGAAGTCCCTGTTAGAAATGTCAGTATAGCACCAACACACTGTAGCACACTAAAGCTAGGCTGAGCTGAAACCATCACAGAATAGGCCAGTTGTCACACACTTTTTTACATATTGGAAATGTGCTGTTACTAAACTTGACTAATAATAAGTATACCATTCACAACAAATACAGGAGAAGAAAGGGCTGTGACAGCACATGGAGTGTATTTGGGATGGAACAGGTATCGTAAACACATAAAAATGGAAAATAATATTTTCACTGTGGGGGCTTCTTCCAGGATATTTTGGGAATATTCTGTGTGGAAGCTTAAAGTATGACTGTTATTCAGTCTAGAATGTTGCTGTCATTGTTCTTCTGGAGCAAGTAGCCAAGTGAAGCACCAAGTGCAAGGGAGCAGGGACATCAACAGTGTGCACTGAATAACCATCACATTTTGAGCTACCTCATAGATATCCTATACATACCATAGAATGCGAATAACATAGCTACTAGATGTATTTTGAATGTTATTTTACTAGTAGCTATGTTGACAGATAAAACAGCATTCTTCAAATCTATTTGCCCTTTGATGGTATACTATGCATTTTTTTTTTTGACACTTTATTTATTCACTGCTGGTCCAGGGCATCTCTCCATGGTACCCTCGCGGCTGCCATCGCTATTCCCAGCCTGAAACCTCCTCGAGTAAGCTCTCTCTCCCCCCCCAAGCCCGCATGGCTTGTCCAGCCCCGGATCACCCCCAGTGGAGGGCTTCGCCTTGGCAGTCTATCTGCGATTAGAGGGACGGCGGTGGGACCGGGGCAGGAGACAGGAGATCCCAGCGAGGCAGGTCCGGCAGTGGGATGTGGGTGGGTCTCCAGGGCCCCCCTTCACCTTGACTTAGACCACCAGGGATCTTACTTCGAGTAAGAGCTCCTGCAGCAGGCTACACCATAAGGACTATGTCGTCAGGCACCAGGACTCTACAGGAAACTACTAGCCAGCAGTACTCAGCTGGGGCCCGCCCCTTACGTCAGTCCATCCACCGACATCACCAGCTGTAGAAAGAGGGCATTCCCCAGCCCCACCTCAGTTCTTTTCCCGGCGCTGACCCATGCACTTCGGCTCCATCAGACGCCTCGTTGCATCTGTTAACTGCTATTCTATGTCAGTCAGAAGTAATTGTTTTTTCCTTTTATTTGTAAGTGTAGTATCGAGTGAATGTTAGCTTATGTCGTCTCCGTCTTCCTCGACATCCCGACCGAAATCTAAGTGTCCATGCGGGCAGCAGATTCCTGCCTAAGATGGTCATTCACAGTGCCTCTTTTGTCTGGGGCCTACCCACGACGTCAAAGCCTGCTTGGACTGCGGCAAGTTCAACCAACGGACCTGGACCCGCTGCCACAAGACTCGGTAAGGCCTACATTATGGAGCAACAGCTTGCCGCTCTTCAACGCCCATCAAAGGCAAGCTCCTCAGCCTCCCAATCGCCGACTTCCCAAAAGGAGAAACACTCAGGAGGGAAGCACCATCAGCAGGACAAGGAGCACAGTAGATTGGAGTCCAGATCTAAATCTCCTGATAAGGAGAAGCCTTGCAGTTTGCGCTCTGGAGAGAGAGAGAGAGAGAGAGAGTGGACTCAGCCCCCTCCATCAGGCCTGATGTTGACGAAGGCTCCCGCCCTTGCAGTTTCAACGTGCAGCAGCTCTTCGGGGCACAGACTCTCGGGCCCATCCCTCAGCCTTAGGCCCTTTCACCCAATCCTCGGGGCCTAAGAGGAGAACTGCAGCTGACAAGGTTGCGGCGGCATCGTCCTCGTCCTCCAGCCAGTCGGCATCGGACGACGGACATGGATGCCAGGAACATTCTCACTCTAGGGTACGCTCCTCCAGGAGCAAGTTGTCAGCAACTAAGAAACAGACACTGATACATGTACCGGACAAACGGTTTTCTGACAAATGGAAGGACCAAAGGCAGACATCTCAAAGTATGATATCAGGCACCCAGACGCCCGCTATGACCACTAAGAGTCGGACGCCTCTGGAGCAGCCACATCAGAAGCTGACATCGGCTGAGACCATACAGCAGCCTGATGACAGCCCACCTGTCGATAAGTCACCAGATAAAACCCCTTCAGCACCCAACGACCTGACATCAGGGGACCCAACAACAGGCGATCAGATGACAGACCGTGCTACTCCACCGAGTCCTCATGTACCCCATGAGGAGACTCCAGGACCAAGCAACCCTATCATCACTATCATGGAACCCGTCAACATGACACTCTCGGTGCCAATGGTTCCCCTAGCAGACGTGGGACAACTCTTTACCTCCTGGTGGAACACGGTAAAAGGAGATCGGTTAAAGAGGGATGACTTCCCTCCTCCACGACCCCCTACACAGGTTCCAAATAAAGTACCAGTCCCGGCCACAGTCTCCACACATGCCCAGGAGCCCAACGCCAAAACGGTCAGACTCCGAACATACCAGGTGCAGGGGCAGATGTCACTGCTTCTCCTCCAGGTCTCCCTCGGATGACGGGAGCAGATGTAGGCGTGGCATAAGCGCTAATGGTCAGCATCTTCTGACTCTTCCTGAAGCAGCCCTCACTGCTCAGGTTCCTCTTCCAGAGGTTATTCTCCCGAGCCAGAGGGCCCCCGTAACTCACCAAGGTCCCCCCCAGATGACCCAACGTTTATGGATGTGATGCGTCACTTACAATTCCTAAATCAATGGGACACTGAGGTATTGGACCCAGAGAGGAAAAGGCTTCATACCTTTTTGGGAATGAGTGACCCAAGACCTTTGGTCATCCCCACTCTGGTCCCTCCTTTTCAGGACCTAACCAGGTTGGCTGGAGACCATTCTTCCTCTTTTTCGGCTATGCCTAAGAAGGCAGATAGACTATATAAATCTCCTAAGGCAGAGCCCTTCTTGGGAGAAAATCCAAAAAGGAGACTGTATGGTCCTGACCACAGCTCACAGCAGGACAAAGCAGCCGAAACATATGAGCTCTCAACCTCCCGACAAAGAGTCTAAGAAATTAGACCAGTTCAGTAGGGGGGTTTACGCCTCTTACACTTGCTCCATTCGGTCCCTAAATTATTTGGCCCATATGGTGCAGTATCAAAAGTCCCTATGGAAGAAAGGCATCGAGTTGGCCCAAAAGCAGCCTGATAATCGTGCATGTACTGAACTTTTGGACATACTTCAGTCTGGCCTGGACGTAGGAAAACATGTACTTAGGGGATCCTACAACTCAGTGGACACAGCAGCCAGAGCAGCGGCCACGGGGGGGGGGGGTCTCCGTCGCCGCTCCTGGCTGAGAGTTTCCAGTTTTCGGCAAAATCTCCGGGATTCAATCCTCAATGCCCCATTCCATGAGTCTGTCTTTTTTGGACAGGAGGTACAAAAGATAACAGAACTGCAAGACTCGAGCAAAGCAGTCTAATTAGTTCATCATATGTACCGGGCAGAACCTCAACAATCTAGGCACAAGCCATTTTGGCCCCAAAGAGCCAATAGGCAGAAAAACCAACAGCCCCAAGGTCCTTTCAAATGTAAGGCACCCTCACAACAAGCAGGGAATAGTGGACCCAGGAATGCAAAATCTTCCCAAGCTTCCCTGCCTACCCCAGGCACACATGCATGACTTCCTGTCAGCCCCCCTTCTCTGGCAGAGTCGATGGGGGAAGCAGTAGGTTGTCAGTTCTCCCTCTGCCTAGACGGGTAGACCAAAATAATGACAGATACATGGGTGACAGACATCATCGAAAAGGGTTATATGCTGGAATTTACAGAATTTCCTCCGGACAAACCTCCAGCCCCCTCTCAATACCCTCCCACCCACAAAGCCCTCATCAGACAAGAAATACAGACCTTGCTCTCAAAAAGAGCGATAGAACCTGTTCCACACTCCCAACTGAGGATCGGGTATTACTCCCATTTCTTCTTGGTTCCCAAGAAAACAGGGGACTTAAGACCCATTTTGGACCTCAATTTCCTGAACCAGTACATCAAATACAAAAGGTTCAAAATGGTAACCTTACCAGGGCTGATACTATGCTGCGCCAACGGGATTGACTATGCTTTCTGGACATGCAAGATGCATACTTGCACATACCAGTGTTTCCATCTCACAAGTTATCTTCAGTTCACCTTTCAAGGGAACCATTACCAATTCTGGGCTTTGCCTTTCAGTCTCTCCTCGGCCCCGAGGGTGTTCACCAAATGCTTAGCAGTAGTGGCAGTTGCTCTTCACAGACAGGGCCATTTTGTCTATCCTTACCTGGACGACTGGCTCCTAACTGCTTCCACCAGGTTGCAGTTAGTCAACACCCTTTCAGACATTTTTCAAATGTTCCAAGAGCTGGGTATAACAGTCAGTATCCTAAAGTCCTTTCCTTGGCCCTGCCAGCGTCTATAGTACATAGGGGCGATCCTGGATACCAAACAGAGAAGAACATTCCTCCCACCCGACAGGGCCACTCAACTGACAGACCAGGCATCCAGAGTAGCTGCAGCCAATACAGTCACAACAAGAACCATGTTACAGCTCCTCAGACATATGGCGGCTGCCATACCCATGGTACCGTTGGCACGCTTGCATATGAGAGTTCCTCAATGGAACTTAAGGGTGCAATGGGACCAGATGTCCAACAATCTTGGAACACCCAATAAGGGTATCAAGTGCTGTCCAGCAAACGCTGTTATGGTGATTGACTTCACCCAAACTGGTTCAGGAGTTCTGTTCCAGACAGACTCACTGAGCCAGATCCTCACAACGGATGCATTTGGTCTAGGATGGGGAGCTCACTTTCAGAATCACCGTACTCAGGGCACATGGTCAGACATGGAAGTGTCCCTGCACATCAACATCTTAGAGATGAGAGTGATTCTGTATGCCATGCAGGCCTTTCAGACTCAACTTTCCCAGGGACCCCTGCGTATCCAGACCAACAACATGTCGGTGGTCTTTTATATCAACAAGCAGGAAGGGGTGCACTCCTACCCTCTGTGTAGAGAAGCCATGAGAATGTGATACTGAGCCCTAGAACACGGTCTCACACTGACAGCGGTTCATGTTCCAGGGGTCCAAATCGTCCTGCGAGACGAGCTCAGCTGCTCGCAGTCCAGAAACCACAAGTGGGAGCTGCTTCAAGAAGTAGTGGATGACCTATTCCAAAGATGTGGACGTCCAGAGCTGGACTTCTCTGCATCCCCTTGCAATGCAGAATTGCCCAATTTCTACTCGCTAGATCCAGGGCGGCATGGTGCTTTCTGGTGAAATGCATTGTCCCTTTGCTGGAAAGGGAGGTTCCTGTACGCCTTCCCTCCCTTTCCACTCATACAGAGGGTGTTAATCAAAATGCAGATGGATCGTGCTACAATGATCCTGGTAACTCCTCTCTGGCCACACTAGATATGGTTCCCTCTTTTGCAACAGTTAGCAGCGGAACCTCCTTTTCAGCTACCAGTTTTACCCAGCTTGCTGTCTCAAGACATGGGAACATTAGTCAACCCGGACCTCCGGTTCTTACACCTCCATCCATGGCTCCTACAGACTTGGCCATTTCTAGGCATGGGGTTTTGCAAAGGCTGACAGAAGTCCTTGTAGAAGCAAGAAAACCTTCTACAAGGGCAACATATGCCATGAAATGGAAACGTTTCTGTATATGGGCAGCTGCACATTTCCTGGACCCACTGTCTTGCTCGGTGAAATCAGTCCTAGAATATCTCCTATCGCTTTCAGATGCAGGGCTGAGATACTCTTCCATAAAGGTGCATCTCTGTACCATTTTGGCTTATCACGCACCTGTGGAGGGTAAAAACATTGCCCAACTGGACCTTGCCCATACATTCCTTAGGGGCATGCTTCATATGAAACCTCTCATTAGGGATCCTGTTCCCCATGGAACTTACTTTTTGTTCTAGAGAAATTGACATTACCTCCCTTTGAACCGGCTGCGGATTGCGACCTACATTTGTTCTCTTGGAAAACGTTATTTTTAGTTGCCATCACTTCAGCTCGAAGGGTTTCAGAGCTGCAAGCCTTGATGTGTAAAGAACCATTGTTTAATTTTTCACAGAGACAGGGTGTCTCTGCGCACTGATCCTAAGTTTCTTCTGAAGGTGGTGTCCGAGTTAACCTTGAATCAAGACATCTCCCTTCCAGTTTACTATCCTGAGTATTCGAATAAAGGGGAGGCCCTTCCTCACACTCTAGATGTACATAGAATCCTTAGGTATTATTTGAGCCATACAAAACTGACCTGGCAATCGGATCAGTTGTTTGTGTCCCTTGCCTCCAGGGTTCTGGGGAAACCAGTTGCATGACAAACCATGTCAAAGTTGTTAACCAGTTGCATTACTTTCATTTACAAGTACAAAAAACCCTTACCGGGACCAGTAAAGGGACATTCCACGAGGGGGATGGCTGCATCCTTTGCGGCCATGAAAAATGTTTCTACGACAGACATATGTGCTACCACAACATGGAATTCTGTGCATACTTTTATTAAGCACTACACCCTGGATATTGCTTCCAGAAAGAGAGCAGGATTTGGCCTTGCTGTGCTCCAAGGCCTAATCTCCTGAATATCAAAAAATTTAATTTTTCAGAGGTTTATTTCCCTGACTCCTTTTTTTTCTTCCTTCCCTTTGGGGTCACTGCTTGGGACTTGGTCCTTATGGTGTAGCCTGCTGCAGGAGCTCTTACTCGAAGTAAGATAGTATAGTTACGTAAGAACTTACCGTAACAGTAGATCTTCTCCTGCAGCAGGTGCTATTTTCCCTCCCTCCATCCCCCTATAGTGTTTCTCCCTTTGGGATTTGCTTCAGCACCTGCCTCAGAGCTCTCCTGCTAAGTAACCTTTGGGTCTCCAGTGGGTGAACTGAGGTGGGGCTGGAGACTGCCCCCTTTTTACAGCTGGTGACGTCGGTGTTCAGACTGACGTAAGGGGTGGGCCCCAGCTTGGTACTGCTGGCTAGAAGTTTTCTGTGGAGTCTTAGAGCCTGGCAGCATAGTCGCTATGGTGTAGCCTGCTGCAGGAGCTCTTCTCAAAGATCTACTGTTACGGTAAGTTCTACGTAACTATACTTTTTTCCGCTTGAAGTTTTTTGCCCCGGAGCGCGGTCATGCAATGGCATCCTGGCACTGCGTGCTGATGCCCGTCGACGCTCCATCCCACGTTGCTGTGCCGCAGGTGTCCTTGCGGTACCCCCAATCTCCATCGGGGGCCACAACAGAGATGTGCATAGCCCTGGATCCCTTCCCTCCTCTGCCGACCCCCAGCGACCTGAGTCCGTTCCCAAACCCAGGACACTGGCATGGCACAAGGTGTGGCATCCAGTGCCTTAACCCTCAGCGTCTCCGGGCCGGCCAGGTATACTATACATTTGTATATGAGAATGTGAGTCCAGTTATTGGGGAGCTTGCGTTCTAGAAATTTGTTTCGAAAATTACATGGTTCAGACACTGCATTTCTTACTTGCTTTTCAATTTATTCTGTGTGCATTTAAGATAACTGTTTTGTTAAATAACCTCCAATTCCTCAGGGGCAACCTTAAAAAATATATTTAGACGCATTTCAACTTCCAGTTCGTATACTCTGAATTTAGCTTACCATTTTGCTTTATAACTCAGAATACTAATAGAAAACAGGATCACTGCCCCCCCCAGACCTCACCTTCTCTGGCTGCTTGTCTACACCAGACAGCACAGTAAGGAAACAATTATGTAGTATATGGTTAGAGCTTATTGTTTATGGAAAACGATTGTTTTCCAAATGTTGTTGTAGGGCAGTTCAAAGGTCAAAAAAGCTGTTGTACTATTGTTGTACATCACATCGATAGTATAACAACTTTTTACCCTTGACCTGCCACTTGATTGGCTCAGCTGAGGCTCTCTGTAAAAAAATAAATAAATAAATAAATAAATAACAAACATGGCGGCGCGATTTAGCGAGTGCCGGGCAGCGGCACCATCGACAGTTGAATTCGGAGCCGTGACATGGAGAGCCATACATGGCTCGATTTCGGAAAAACAAATGTTTTTTTTCCTAATTTTAAAACTAAGCACTGCGGAGAAGTTAAAGTTAGAAGCCGAATTAGACGGAGCAGGAGTGGCAGTGGGGGGGGGGGGTTCGGGAGCGAGCAGGAGCACCAGGAGGAATGGAGCAGCACCCACAGCAAGTAATTTCAATAAAATAATGAGAAACAAAACCAAAAAACATATACTATATAAAACAGTGGATGGATGAACATCCACAACAAGGCTGTGTTTCCATTGAGGGAGTTGATGACATCACAGAGACCTCAGGGTTAATATGAAGCATTGGAAGCTAACTGCAGGGAATATGTGACATGTAAGCTGAAATGGAAATGGGTCTGAAATGTAGGTTTCCCGTTTCCCGAATACATTGGGTGGGGTAGAGGCGTATTAAAGTGCACTGTTGGGATACCTGAGAATTGCTGGAAAATGTGCATGGTCACAAAATGAGGTTGACTCAAACACTGTACACTATGGCAAACAAGGTCAGTAATTGTTGAGTATTTAACCACTGTGTTTTTAATCCTACAAATATTTATGTCAGGGCATTTAAGTATTGATTTTGTTATAGAATTGTAAGTATAAACACTTATACAGTATCGTCTGACATGAGGACAGTGTATGTGTATGTGTGTATATACAGTATATGTATGTGTGTGTATATATATATATATATGTGTGTGTGTGTGTGTGTGTGTGTATGTATATGTGCGTGTGTGTGTGTGTGTGTGTGTGTGTATATATATATATATATATATATATATATAAAATGTGTAGTCTGCACACTGCAAACAAAATAACATACACACCTAATGCAAGTGCTATGGGTAATATATGTAAATTACCATGAAGAAATATTCCATAATGGTGCTTTGCATGTATTACCCATGATGCCTTGCATGCTGTGTCTATGTGGACTTTAGTGTTTCTTTAAAATTTGGCATTGCGCTTTTAGCATAACCCTTGCTTCTGTGCATTTGCATGGAGGGTCTTTTCTTTTTGGGGGGGATCTCACTATGCACTGTTACCAAGTTTGTTCATGTGTGACGATGCTGCCCCCTCCATTTATATGCTGATTATGTAATGATTTATACTGTAAAACAAAATAAAGTAAATGTTTTGTAAAATAGTGAATTACTAATTCTGCCTGTCAACCCCCCCCAATGCCCTGTTGTTGTATTAAAGTGCGACTCCAAGTAGAAGAATATCAGCGTTACTCCTGCCTATGCACAAAGGCAGGGATGTGATAATCATAGACTATTTTAAGGCAGGCTGGCCCATCAGTGCAGCGGTAGGGTTGCTGCTTGTGATGACAGTGACCCGGGTTCGGAAACGAGCCCGTGTCCTCTGAGGCCAGCTGGAGTCAGGAGGGTCGAGTGTCCTAGATGACTAATTTCAAGGATCTTCTGTTGCAGTACTGACACTTGGGTAACCACAGGTGATCTGCATTTGGAGGATCTACAGATGGGTGGGGTGTTGGTGCACCTGTATGCAGAGCATGCGTGCACCAATGACATGGCAGATCCAGATTGGGGGGGGGTCGGGGCTTAACCCCCCATTTTTAATAATCCCCACTGCCAGATTCCATGAACCTTCCCCCCATGTTGTGTATAGGTATAGATGTGCCCCTCTAAACCTGCCAATTATATGGATTTACACATTGATGCCCATGATGCTTTGCACAGGTTTTGGGGCTATAGAATGTACATGTGTGGTTGGGCAAGAAACACAAAAAACAAAGCATTCAACCTTTTGTTCTCTCCCTGTATCCTTTTTTTAGGATCCTGCACACTGCTCTGCTTGCAGGCTGCCTCTTCAGTATGTTATCACAAGTATACTAGATGTTTACGGTTATTTGTTGGCCTGTAGTAACTGTTTGTTTACCTAATTGTCAAAATAGAACAGCACATGACAGGAATCTAGGAACAAACAAGGAGTGCACACCTTTGCCCACAAAGGTGCTCCAGTCAAGTAGTACCAAAGATGAAAAAATGGGCACACAGCAGGTGAGCATCCATAGAGATAAAAGATGTATTGCCATAAACTGATGGTGAATACAGTGCTAACACCCCTTCGTATTGCCTTTAGAATGAGGCAGACGAGGTGTGTGCACAACTTAACTTTATTGTTTTTTTTTTTCAACACTTAGCAGGAATCTGCTGAGGTGTGGCAAACTCATTATTATGTAGCAGTGCCAAAGTTGGTTCATATATCTACTCATAAAAAGGACATAAAAAACCCTGTACTGTTGTTGGTGGAATCTAGTCATATAACCATGCAGTTACTACAGTATAACTGCACGGGGTCAGGTAGCATATCTTTTAAGCTTTTGGGGCTGTTCCATCATATTCTGGGGTGTGCAGTTTTATAAGGAATAAAACCTGGCTGACTGGGGATTATGTTAGAGTAACATCCCAAATGTATCCCGAGGCCGTAGGCCAAGGGATTTCAAACCACCAGAGAAGATTTAAAGTAATCACAGGCCTAGAATGTGTTATTCTTCATATTATTATTTTTTTAATGATAGATGAATTGTATTATAGTGTATGGTGGAACACTGTTGTACCACAGGTCAGATGTCATGGAATACAAATGTACCTTTCTGTGCATTCCATCTGATTTGGAACGCGGATGAGCCACACGGTTTTAAAAAACAGCTGAGGCAAAGAAACTGCAGGGTTAACTAGATAAAATGCTGCAGGACATGATCACTTGCATAAATCCTGCAGATGCAGGTTCAACCATATATTTTCAGTTATACAAAAATCCAACACAGGATCAACCAGATATTTAAAATTACTCACAAAATAAAATGCAGTTCCTCACAGTAAGTTTCTTCTCGCTAAGCAAGAAATGTAGCTGCCATGTTTTTTTTTTAATCCCTCCCAAATGCTATAGATAACCAATGGAAGTCCACGCTGTAGACGTAGGGACATCTGCTCCCTAACAACCACACCACTGACCCTAGCAACCAGCTCTGAAGCCCAGAATAAGACGCAGCAGCACACAACGTTTTTTGTATTAAAAAAACAACTAAGTGATCAAACTGTATTTAGATTATTTTTAGGGGCACCGTATACTATAAAAAATACTGGATGTGCAACCCTATGCACAACCAGCATGTTCTGCCACCTCGGCGCTCTGATTCCCATTGACCTCTCGAGCTTTTTTTTTCGGAGGGAACCAGAACCCCTCTGTGGCAGAACACACTGATGTGCATAGTTGTCCATCCAGTATTCTCTATATAAGGGCAGTTTCAGTAATGGAATAGGGTTTTACATCTTACTGTCCCTTTCAAAGCCCTTTGTCAGTCTGTTATGCAAGTGGGGCTGGTCACGTGTTTATCATGTGGTTGTTAATGTGCATAATGGCTTTTTTAATGGTAATGGTTGTACCATGATCTAGAATGGATATACTGTCTCTAGCAGGGAGTTATCCATAAAATAAAGGAGCCCCATGTGACCAGCTCTTAACCAATGAGGAGGCATAGTTAGCCAGACCCCATTTGATAAGTTTCAAGTTTATTGCAGGAAAGACTCTGTTGAGCAAACTCATTCACAAGGAGGTTCTGAGGCACATACACATACAGTTCGCAATTACATAGACAAGAGATATAAAATGTAGAACAACAAAGAAAAAATATATAATACAAGAGGTATACACAATAGAAGTCCTTATGCTATATATGCAGTACATTCCAGCTTTAACCTTGCCCTAAATTATGCAACACATTTCAGCTTAATAAGTAGAGGGCCAGTTGGTACCTAGGAAGTTGACTTGGCATTGGGGGCCTAGTAGCACCTACATATGTCTTTTAACTTAGAGATAGCTAGTGTTTTGTAGGAGTCGATACGATGCTGGTTAGCTTCAGCATGGCTTGTAGTTGGTTCCAAATGTTTGGGAGGGCGTATGAGACAGCTCTTTGGCCAGCTGTGGTACGTGTCCTGGGAACATCTAGTAGATAAGGTCGGATTTCTAGGGAGTAGGCTATGCAGATGTGCATGAGAGACGTTAAATAGACAGGCAGTTTGTGGAATAGTAATTTGAGGGTCCAAATGCCAGCATACAGGAGGCGCAGGTGGCAAGAGAGGTCCACCAACTGTTGCATAAAGATCACAGTGGTGGGTCCTGTATGCAGAGTTAGTAATGAAGCAAAGAGCACGGTGATAGAGTACGTCCAGTTTAGATAGGCTCAAGGTTGGGGAGGAGATAAAGATAATGTCTCCGTAGTCAAGCAAGGGAAGGAATATTGCTTGGACAAGTCTTTTGAGGGTCGCAAGAGAAAAGAGGGTCCCATTTCTAAAGAAGAAACCCAAGTGTGCTTTAAGCCTCTTTGATCAATTCTCGATATGGTCGTTGAAGGAAAGCTTGTTGTCTATCCACATACCTAGATATTTAAATTTAGGTACGACTTCCAAGGGTTCACCTAGGGAGGTAACTATGAAGTTTTTAGGTGGGGTAGGTAGGGCACCAGACAAGGCAAGTCTCGAGAAAATCATTGTCTTGGTTTTTTTGGCATTTAAGAGAAGCTTGGCATTGATAAGGTTGCTTTCTAACTGGGTGAAGTCAGCTTGGAGTGCTTCCCTGACTTCAGTTAAGGACGAGCCCGATGCATACAAAACTGTATTGTCCGCAAAGAAATGTATGCTAGAGTTCTTTATGTGGGAGTCAAGGTTGTTGATATACAGGGAAAAAAGGGTTGGTCCTAGGATGGAGCCTTGAGGGACTCCTCTGGCAATTGGAAGGGGGGCAGATAGTAGGCCATCAGCTTTGAATTTTTGTATCCTTCCCATGAGATAACTGTTAAACCACTGAAAGGTAAGTGGAGTGGCACCTATGTAGGCAAGACAGGTGATTAGGAGATGATGGTCTACAGTGTCGAAGGCCTTACTGAGGTCTAGAAAGACTGCACCAGTAACCTACTTGGTGTCCATAGCATGGATCCAGTCATTAGAGACTTTAACCAAGGCTGAGATGGTACTGTGCTTCCACCTGAAGCCAGATTGGGCCGGATTTAGGAGTGAGTGCGCTTCAAGGTGATTTTTCAGTTGGTTGTATATAAGTTTTTCCAGTACTTTGGAGAGAACGGGCAAGATAGAGATAGGACGGTAGTTGTTTAAGTCACAAGGATCTCCTGATTTGAAGAGAGGAAGAACATGGGCAGATTTCCAGCAGGATGGAACAGTGGCTGTGGTAATAGAGAGGTTGAAGTTGTGAAGAATGGGGGCTGTGAGCTGGGCATAGCCTAACTGCAAGAAAAATGATTCAAGACCATCGTCCCCTGCACTTTTCTTGGTGTCAAGGCTAAGAATTATGTCTTTGACTTCTTTGTAGCTAAACAGGCACAACTGGAAGGGATGAGGTGGAGTAGCATGTGTAGAATCTGGGCTAGTGTTGCTATTCACTCGGCTAGCGTATGGGGAGGAGTCGAATGCCAACCCGGCAGTGGCAAAGTGAAGGTTAAGTTCTTCGAGGATTCGCAGTTTATTTTCAACCACCCCGTCCTTGGCTGTAGTAACCTTATTTCCTGGGTGGTTGAAGGCTTTTGGTGTACAGCTTACATGGTGCATGCAGTTATTACACCATAACTACCCAAAGAAAATCAAATGTCTGCTGTTTATATTAGCGCCTGCAAAGTGTGCCAGATAGAGAGGACTGGGCCAGCTCAGTTCTATTTTATATTTTGGCATTAAAGAATTTTGAATAATTAAAAGCATTCATTTTAACATTTGGCTGCCAACAAGTTTGGAGCAGCATTGTATGTTGCTTGGGGACACCCAGTGTTTGGAGACATCATTTTAGTGGCTTAGCTTGATTGATAGGAAACGTACTGCACCCTGATTAAATGGAATGCTGGGAAGGTTGGAAGAACACCGGTTCCAAAATGGTGACTTGGTGAAAAATGTTGTGGGACTAGGGTTGCTATTTTTTTGTTTTTGGAAAACATTCTATTAAGTTTTTCTTTTTTGACTTTTCGATTTATGCACATGTACATACACAATTAATAGAACAGTTAGGGGAAGGGGAAAACTTGGAGTAACCTTAAATATCTAATTTTGTTTCCATCGTTGAAGTTCGAGTGTACATCTTATTGAGATGGTAGAATCAGTGCTGCTAACCAAAAAAAAAGTAAACAAATAACTAAGCAGAGGTAAGGGAAATAGTGGGAAAACACTGGCCCTGAGGGATGAACTATTGCCCGACAGTTGGCAAAAGAGAAATAAATGGGTATACCACGTTTGAACTGCTTGAAATATGGTACACATGCAAGCAGACAAATTCAAGGAGTTGATGGCCACTAAAAAGTGTGCACTATTATACTCAATAATGAAATTCATCAGGCAGCTATCTCAAGAAGAATACAGTTTAGATAAATAATTATCTTACTTTGAGGGAGGTGCTTGCAGCAGGTCAACACCGGTAGGAATACGCCACCAAGCACCAGGACCGCACAGAAAACTTTCTAGCTGGCAGTCTACCAGAGGGGACCGCCCACTGCTATGGCTGGCCTGCTGGTGCACCGGTTGGAATTCCGCCCGCAATGCCGATGATCCGGGTTCAGGAACAGACCCGGGAGTCAGAGGGCTGGCCAGGGGGAGATGGATTGAGCATCCATGGGACTGCTCTCCTTCTCCGGGGGGAGGGAGGGGGAAGAGTGTCCGGTGCTTCGTTGCCCCCTGACAGGCTAGGGGTGCCACATGGCTGGTGCCAAACTGTAGGGGGGGGCCAGGGCAGACGCTGGTCATCCTTGCACGTCCCTGTCCCTGTCCCTGGGGTATCGGCACGCAAAAAATTGCCGGCTCCTGGTATGACGCCCCTGCCCTACCACCATCCTCAACTGCCTTACATGTCCGCTGGTGGGGGGGGCCCTCTCCCGTGGCCCTAACCCAGGGGCTAAGCCAGGGCTAGCCTATAATTACCATTGGGGAGCGAATCCCCCGGGTGGCCTGCCTAGGGGGTGGGGTCTGGGCATGGGGGGAATGAGACAGGGCACGGGCAGACCTTCAAAGGGAGTCAAGGCCAGGCCCCAAAAAAAGTAAAATGGATTACAAAATACTATAAAACACCATGTGAGAAGCGTGATGTGCAAACTTGTGGAAGTATAGAAGAAAGCATAGCGCTCATGTTTAAATCTGCGTACATTTTATGCAAATTTATAGTAAGGCAAAGTCACAAAAATAAAAGTAAAAAAATCTAATTATCATATGCTTAATGTTCCTGAGTTTCATCTTAACATTTTTTACATCACAATTTGACTTTATTTTTATAATCATCAGAAGAACATTTGAGTCTCTAAGACATATAAATCTTTAGCATACTACTTGTGATCACCCATCATTACACAAAACTCATTTTGGGGATCCACCAGCAAACACACTGCACACAGCTGCTTCAGTTGCAAAGTCAACTTTTGGCAAGCCCTGGAGCTTCTGCAAGATGAAAACAAAAAAAAAAAAAAACAAGATATAGCATTATTCAGTAAAACTAAAGCGGATATTCAAAAACATTATTTCTTCTTGTTGGCATGAAATCTAGGTTAGCCAATACAATTGCATTTGTTAGGTTTTTTTACAGGATGTCTTGTCGCTAGACCGCTCTCAAATTAGGGTGCTTCATATAGCACTTTGTATAAAGTATTGGATATTAACCTATCATTTATTTAAGCAAGCCAAAGATGTTCAACTCCCAGACTCTGATCCTCCACCAGAAAGCCCTTAAGGCACACCTCATTAAGCAGCAGCTTGCCACCATGCAGGCCCAGCCAGTGGGGAAATGCCCCTCCTCCTCCTCAACGGTCTCCATGGCTTCCACCTTGAATACCCACTAGGACAAGAAGGAGGACTCAGGAAAGCATCAACCTCAAGACAAGGATCGAGAAAAGTCCTGAGGACGCTCCCGCTCCAGGTACCCGCTACAAAAAAGTCCTCCTTCAGTGCTTCTACTCACGTGGGATCAGACCATTCTTCCAGGCCTACCCTCACTGCTTCGGGGCAGGCTCCAGCTAAACCCTCCACCCTTCCCTCTGCATCAGGCGGAGGTACGTCAGGGTCAGGGTCGGAGGATTTGGCCTCCTCTCCGGCATCCCTGAAGGTGCAGGCAAAACCTTATGCGTCATCCTCTACCTCAGGGACCCGAACCAATCACAAACAGGGTGGTGACGCTTTGATTCCTGTCTATTCGGTCCAGACATCGGTGCTGTCCAAAGCCTTAAACCAGTCCCATTGTCAGGGACAATCATCGGGCCCCTTCGACTGCCCAACAACTCCACCCAGTTTGCATCTACTTCGCCCCAGACACTTCTTAGGCTCACAGCCTCCTCCTCATCATTGAAGCCTCTGTCAGCCGCAGAGACACATGCTCGGACGTCGGCCCAGGAGTCACCGTCCTCATCGCCAGCTCATTCCGCGTCTCCTATGTAGGTGGACTCCCTTCAAAGGAGATCTCTGCTGACTGACCGCGGACATCAGGTAACCCCCCCCCTCGTCCAGCCCGGTCTCCTACTGTTCCACCACCCCTGTCACCCTGACCACAGCTACTCTGACGCCGGACCCTCAGCCCCCGGCTGGTCCCTCAGCTCCACAATTTGCTAAAGATGAAATACAGGAACTGTTCTCATTCTGGTGGAGTCAGGTCAAACAGGACCTGCTCCCACCAAAAGAACTGGTTACGGTGGTACCAGGTCCGACCCCAGCACCCCTCGAGGTGGGGAATCTGGAACTCAAGCCACTGACTCCACCACCGGAAGATCATATGCCCAGTCCAGAGGATACCCACGGCAGACTCCCTCACAGAGGCCTGCATCACCGCAAGTCTTTGCGCTCCTTGAGCCACCACCGACATCGGTCCTCTAGCTGATGGTCTAAAAGTTGTCAGTCACTTAGCCGTCACAGGTCCCATGAGTGACGTCACTCTAGCTCTTTCTCATTGGCCTCTTCGGTGGACTCTAGTGAGAGATCTGAGTCCTTGGGCTCGAAACATTCTGACCACAAGGGTCGCCCTTTGTCTCCTGAAAATAGGGACACTCCCAGGTTGCCTCCTGATGATCCTTTATTCATGGACATCATGAGGCACATCCAGGCCTCCAGTGGATGGGAGACTGAGGACCTGGGTCCCAAGCTGTGGAGGCTGGCTAAATGCCTGAGGCAAAAGGAGCCCAAGCCTCTAGTGGTCCCTCCTTTGGTGGACATGTTCCAGGACCTAACAAGGCTCACTTGAAAGCATCCGTCCTCCACCTCTGCCATCTCGAGAAAAAAAAAAAAAAATAGCTTGGCAGAAGACACCAGGAGAAAGGACTGCTGTGTGACTGAACTTCTCTGCTAGGACTAAAGTAGAAGAACTTTTGTATTTGGACCTTTAATTTAGGGTAAAAAACTAACATACAAAAAAAAAAAAAAAAGAAAGTGTGTGTTTGGGTTAACTGAACTGAATGGGTAACTGAAAAGTCATCTAGGTGTAAATCTCAGGTGACTGAAAGGACTTAACTGCTGTGAGGTTTAAATTACTTGTAGAAAGATCTGGTAAGTAGGGGGAGTGGCTTAGCTAGAAGGAAGCTACATTTAAAGACTGCCTTAGAAAGATTCTGCTAATAGCTTGGCAGAAGACACCAGGAGAAAGGACTGCTGTGTGACTGAACTTCTCTGCTGCGACTATATTGCCCTCCTTCCCTTCCGTCCACCCCCCCCCACCCAAAGCTAGTTCTATTTTTATAGGCACAGGATTTGACTGACAACAGGAATTTCCTGTTTAGGGGCAGGAAGTGAGTGATCACAGAACCACCAAGGACCTACCATCCTAGAAGGGCAAGAGTAGCTCTCCAGCCCCCTCTAGCTGCTGGAGGTCTGCCTCTGAACAAGTAAGTGGTCTACTGAGAAATATAGGATATTCTTGTCTCAGAACAGGACAATCAGGAGCTTAAAGAGCACACAGACAGAAAGTAAGGAGAGAGAGAAAAAAAACAGAGGAAAGAGTAAGGATTGCAAACAGTTAAGGGGCCAGAAATAAGACATGATTGGAGTGGTGCAGTGCAGTGGCTGTGGAGCAGCAGTCTTCCGGGAGATGTTCTGGAGGATGCGGTGTTGTCCCATCTGCAGACACCTCTCTGGACTGAGGGAGGAGGTTGCTCATCTCCAGGCTGAGTTGGCCAGGATTTGTGGGACCTCCTCTTCCATCCAGGGACCACCAGTGCCACTGCCGTTGCCTCAGAGGTTGCCAAGAAAGAGGAGTGGTTGGACCACAGTGGGCTCAGGGAGGGTGAGGGTGGTGGAACAGAGGCGCATCCCTCCAGTTGTACCTCTCCACAATTCCTATGCCATTCTGGCAAAGTGTGGTTCCTCTATGGAGGCACCCACAGTGGAGACCAAGGAGGATGCTGGGGACCTCCACAAAGGAGACCCACAGGAGGGTGGCAGAGGACCCTGCAGGGGAAGGAAACAACTCCTGGTGGGGGACTCCATTGTTAGGAAGGTAGAACTGGGCAAGGAAGGGGAGAGGGAGGTAAGGTGCCTGCCTGGTGCCATGGCTTGGAGGGACAGGGAGCGAATCCTCAGGATTGCCGGAGCAGCTGCACAGGGGAGGGAGCTGGATGTCATTGTCCACCTAGGGACAAATGACCTGGCTAAGAAAGGGATTAGAAGTGCAGGAAGAGTTTGTGGAATTGGGGAGGGCCTTAGTCAAGTAGCATGCAGGTAACCTTCTGGAGGTGCTACCCATCTGTGGCATAGAGAGGCTAGGGTGTTCCGTACCATGGGATTCAATCAGTGGTTAAAAACTGGTGTGGAGCTCAGGGATTTGGCTTCATTGGGGACTGGGGGTCCACCTGGAGTGATGCAAGCCTATACTGGCATGATGGGCTGCATCTGTCTGGGAGGGAACCAGGATCCTAGGTGATAGGTTTAAATGCTTCATTGGCAAGCTTTTAAACTAGCCAAGGGGAGGCACTGGAAAGGAGCAGGAAAATCTAGCCCCCAAACAATCACGGTAGTAATGTGGCAAACACCAACATGGAGGTGTCGATAGGGGCAGGGGTAAATGGAGAAAGTGACAAAGGCAAGAAGGACAGGGATGGGGCAAAGGGGTAAGGCCATCAGGAAATGGAGGTAATGAGTACCAATGCCCGTAGTCTGGGCAACAACTCCTGAGCTGGTGGCCTTAATGGAGGAGGATGCCTGGATATCGTAGCAGTCACAGAAACATGGTACACAGAGAAACCATGACTGGGATGTTAACATACCAGGGTACATAACCTACAGGAGAGACAGGCAGGGAGAAGAGGGGAGGAGTAGCTCTCCATGTAAAGGAAGGGATAAAAGCAACTGAACAAAAGAGTAAACAGGGAGGAGAGGAGGCACTGTGGGTCACCTTGGAGACTGGAAAGGGCACCACAATCTGCACAGGGGTTGTGTACAGACCCCCATGTCAGGGAAGGAATGGACAAGGATATGATGGAAGGCATTCTTAGAATGGCAGAAAGGGAGATACTGTTGATGGGAGACCTGAATATGCCAGATGTTAACTGGAGCACATTTGCTGCAGCCACATCTAAGAGCAGGGCCATTCTTGATGCCCTACAGGTGGCAGGCATTAGCTAGTTTCGGAACCCACTCGTGAGGGAGCAATCTTAGACCTCATACTCTCAAACGGGGGCAGTGAGAGGATCTCGGATCTAGAAGTGGGTTGCCATCTGGGGACAAGTGACCATCAAACAGTGTGATTCACGTTAAACTCGGGCTGACTTTGGCAAGATGGGAGAGTGCCTCAGAAAAGCACTAGCAAACAGGCTAGAATGAGGTGTGGAGCAACAATGGGGAATTATCAAAACTGCCATCACAGAGGCAACAAGCCTTTGTGTGAAGCAAAGAAACAAATCAAAACGAAAGAAAAAGCCACTATGGTTCTCAAGAGAGGTGGCTGTGAAAGTCAGGAAGAAAAAGATAGCATTCCGGAAGTATAAGGAAACACAGAAGGAGCAGGACAGAGAGCTGTACCAGTTAAGGCAGAAAGAAGCAGGGAGGGAAGTCAGAATAGCAAAGGCCCAAACTGAGGAAAAGATAGCCAACTCAGTTAAGAGGATAAACCTTTTATGAGGTACATCAGCGAGCATAGAAAGACAAAGGGAGGATAGTGAGGCTGAATAGAATGAGCGGTGGGTGGGCAGGGGACAGTGAAAAGCAGGAATACTGAGCAGATATTTCTGCTCAGTATTCACAAAAGAGGAGGAGGAAGTGCCTAATCCAATTAACAGAAGCACTCTTGATAGGGGTCGATCCCAGTCCTTTACAGAAGAAAGTGTTCTGCAAGAACTCCTAAAACTGAAGGTGGACAAAGCAATGGGTCCTGATGGAATTCACCCAGAATTCTAAAAAGAATTAAGGAAGGAACTAGTGAAACCACTGGCTACTCTTTTAATAAATCATGGGAGGATGGTGTGGTACCCGAGGACTGGAGGAAGGCGGATGTGATTCCCTTCACAAAAGTGGGACCAAGACAGAGGCAGGAAACTACAGACCTGTCAGTCTGACCTCTGTGGTAGGGAAAGTGATGGAGTCACTCTTAAGGAAAGAATAGTTGAGTACCTAGAGGTCAGTGGAGCCAGGATCCAAGGCAGCATGGGTTCACAGCGGAAGGTCATGTCAGACGAATCTAATAGATTTCTTTGGCTGGGTGACCAAAGTAGTAGACCAGGGAGGGGCTGTGGACATGGCCTACCTAGACTTTAGCAAGGCATTTGACACAGTCCCACACAAAGATTATTAGTCCAATTAACCAGCCTGGGAGTGGGTCCCAGGGTGGTAGCCTAGTAAAACATTGGCTGGACAACAGGACACAGAAGGTAATTGTAAATGGAGTCCACTATGAAGAGAAAGGCGGTTACTAGTGGGGTACATGAGTTCAGTATTGGGTCCAGTCCTTTTAATGTCTTCATCAGTGACATTGCAGAGGGACTGGAAGGAAAAGTATGCTTTTTGCAGATGACACAAAGATCTGCAACAGGGTTGATACAAGGAGGCATGGAAAGGATGAAAAGGGACTTGGCAAGGTTGGAGGAATGGTCAGACGTATGGCAGCTAGGATTCAATGCAAAAAAGTGCAAAATAATACACCTGGGAAACAAGAACCCAGGGGAAGAATACAGAATGGTTGGGGAGGTAGTAACAACAACAGGAAAGGGACCTGGGGGTAATCATATCAGATGACCTTAAGGTTAGCAAGCAATGTGAGAAGGCAGTAGGGAGGGCCGGGGGTATACTGGGATGTATAGGGAGAGGCATCAGCAGCAGAAAACAGGAAGTTATCCCTCTGTACAGACAGTTGGTGAGACCCCATCTGGAATACTGTGTCCAGTTCTGGAGACCCCATCTCTGCAAGGACATAGACAGGATAGAGGCAGTCCAGAGGAGGGCAACTAAAATGGTGCAGGGTCTGCAAGAGAAGCCGTATGAGGAGAGACTAAAGGAGCTTAATATGTATACCCTTGAGGAAAGAAGGAGGGGGGACATGATAGAAACTTTCAAGTACCTCAAGGGAATCAACAAAGTCCAAGAGGGTAGCATCTTTCAGAAAGAGACTTGCAAGAACAAGGGGACACAATTTAAAGATAGGAGGGTGGTTCAGGGGCAATGTGAGGAAGTATTATTTCGCAGAGGGTAGTGGATGCATGGAACAGCCTTCCTGAGGAAGTTGTGGGGTCTAAAACTGTGGGAGAATTCAAGAATGCATGGGACAGACATAAGGCAATTCTTGTGGGGGGCAGGAAGATAAAGGCTGTTGGTTAACTAGGATCTGCGGCCTATCCTGTAGGTAGGGAAATGGGCAGACTAGATGGGCCTAGCGGTCCTTATCTGCCGTCAAAGTCTATGTTTCTATGTAGTCATTACGGCAGCTCATGATAGATCAAAGAAGCCAAAACACCTTAGGACCCAGCCTTCCGATCAAGAGTCCAGATAGATTGACCAGATGGGCAACAAAGTCTATTCTTCGTTTACTTGCTCTATCTGGTCGCTTAACTTTCTCACACATATGGCTCAGTACCAGAATGCCTTGTGGGAGAAAGGGATGGAAATAGCCCAAGCCCTTCCAGACTTGGCGCTGAAGTCTGATCTTCTGGATCTTTTAAAATCGGGGTCGGATGTGGGCACTCATGTTTTGAGGTCCTCACATGACACTGCAGATACAGCAGCTAGAGCAGCGGCCTCTGGCATTTGCCTTAGGTGCCATGCCTGGCTTAGAGTCTCAGGATTCTCCCTGGATCTGCAGTCGGGCATCCTTGACCTCCCCTTTAAGGGTTCAGTTCTCTTCGGAGACCAGACTGAAAAGCTCATCATTCGTCTCCAAGAATCGGGGAAGTCCATTTGGTCTATCCAAAAAATGTATGAGGGGAACCAAAAGCCCTTTAGGAAACAGTCCTTTCAGAAGACCTCCGGTCAGCAGCCCCGAAATCAGCCTCAGCAAAAGTGAGGCTATAAGAGAAAGGCAACCTCCCAGACTCCTGGGAGCTCTTCCTTGTGCCACAAAGTCCTCCCAAACCCCTCTGCCCACTTCCAGATCTGTGTAGTGACTCCTTGCCTGACCCTCCTCCGGCAGTCAGTAGGGGGTCACTTCTCCCTCTACCTAGAGGGCTGGAGAAGCAGAACATCAGGCCTTTGGATGTTACAGCACATAGAGGCCATACTCTGGAGTTCGTGCAGATACCTTTGGAAACTCCACCAATGTGCTCTCATTATCCTCCTCACATTTCCCTGATGGAAGGGCAATTTCAGGCCCTCCTTCAAAAACAGGCTCTAGAGCCAGTCCCCCCCCATCCCAGCACAGAAGAGGGTACTATTCACACTTTATCCTAGTGCCAAAAAAAAGTGAGATCTTTGTCCCATCCTGAACTTTAGCTCTTTGAACCAGTTTATAGAATACAAGAGGTTCAGGATGGTGACACTTCCAGGTCTCATCCCTCTCGTACATCTAGAGGGCTGGCTGTACTCCTTAGACATGCAGGACGCATACCTGCACATTCTAGTCTTTCCACCCCACAGGAGGTTCCTGCACTTCCTCTTTCAGGGTCACCACTACCAGTTTTGAGCCCTGCATTTCGGCCTGTCCTCTACTCCCAGAGTCTTCACCAAGTGCCTTGTGGTGGTGGCTGTGACTCTATGATGCAGTGGCCATTATGTCTTTCCCTACCTAGACTACTGGCTTCTGACAGCTCCCACATGGGATCTGCTGGTTCGCACACTCGGAGACATCTTTACGCTCCTCCGAGAGTTTGGGATTACCCTGAACCTTCCCAAGTCATCACCAGAACCCAGTCAGAGATTCCACTTCATAAGAGCAGTCCTGGATTCTGTACAGGGCAAGGCCTTCCTACCCTCAGGCATGTCTGCTGTCCTCGGCTCCTCTGGTTCCAGCTCGGATCTTCCTGAGACTCCTCAGCCACGTGGCAGCAGCCAACCCTATGGTTCCCACACTTGCCTGCACACGAGGGTCCTTCAATGGACGCTCAGGGTACAATGGGACTAGAGGTCAGTCGACCTCGACCAGCCAGTTCAACTGTCGGAACCAGTTCGCAGGACACTTTCCTGGTGGCTCACATGGAAACATCCGTCCTCCACCTCTGCCATCTCGAAGAAATTGGATAGGCTGTACAGAGCCCCTAGGGAGGAGCCTTTTTTGGTGGAACACCCGACTGTATTCAGTACGGCAGCTCATGATAGATCAAAGAAGCCAAAACACTCTAATCTCTTGGCAGGGGTTCATTTTCAGCAGGAGCCCCTGAGGCGGGTTCTCACCACGGATAACTTGAGTTTAGGATGGAGAGATCATCTGGAGAACAGGCAAACTCGGGGGTCTGGTCTACAGAAGAGCAATCACTCCATATCAATGTCCTGGAGGTGCGGGTGGTCCTGAATGCCTTGCAGGCCTTTCAAGCAGACCTCCATCCCCTGCTGTCTTTTGATCCAATCGGACAATACGTCGGTAGTATTTTACATCAACAAGCAGGGAGGAACTCATTCGTACCCATCTCTGCAGGGAGGCAATGAGGGTCTGGTACTAGGCGGTGGAACACCACCTGGAACTCACCGCTGTTCATGTTTCAGGCATCCAAAACGTCTTGGCTGACAGCCTAAGCCAGTCTCAGTCCAGGGCTCACGAGTGGGAGCTCCTTCAGTTGGTAGCAGACCAGCTCTTCGATAGATGGGGGCATCCAGAGTTGGACCTTTTTGCATCCCCACTCAATGCCAAATTGCCCAATTTTTGCTCACTAGATCCAGGACCTGGAGTTTTCTGGCGAGCTGCATTATCCCTCTGCTGGACAGGGAGGTTCTTTTACACCTTTCCTCCCTTTCCTCTTCTGCAGAGGGTTCTCCTGAAACTTCAGATGGAGGGGGCAGAGATGATTCTCATTGCACCTCTTTGGCCTCAGCAGATTTGGTTCCCACTACTGCAGTAGTTGTCAGTGGAGCCTCCGCTTCCTCTACCTCTCAGCTCACACTTGCTCTCCCAGGATCAGGGCACACTGGTCCATCCGGACCTCAAGTCCTTACATCTTCATGCGTGGCTCCTGCAGGCTTAGCTATGGATAGGTATGGGTTTCTCTAAAGGTGGCAGATGTCCTAGTGGTTGCCAGAAGGCCATCCACTACAGGGGTTGACTTTAGCACCAAAAACCTGGTGGCCATTGGGTCACTAAATTAGCTAAAATTAATGGCCCATGTAAAATTTTGGTGGCCTGCTGGGACAATACTACTGCCTTACTCTGTTCACACTGGCTTAATAATAGGACAAAGGACAAATCTGATAATGACGTTTATTTTTTCTTTTGGGGGGGTGAGTGTAAGTCTTCGAGTAAATAAACTGAACACAGATGTTCGTGCCTAGGGAAAGTAAACTGGCACAGAGACTGGTTTACCAAAGAAGTGACCAAGAGCCCAAATTATGCCACACTAGTTACTTATTGCAGTATATTAGTACCTTACTAACAGGACCATTCTGAACTTAAAAAGACTGAGCGTATAATATTTCACTGGCAAACTGTACACTGATGGACTTCACTTAGATTTTTCTGAGGAGTTGCTGTACGCAGCTACAGTTCAAACACTCGGACATTTATTTATATGGAGAAATTTTGTAGACTAGAAAACTCAATTTGAGAGGTTGCAAACTGGAGTTCTATGTGATTTCAGCGAAAACATAATGGTGAGGGGAATATTGGCGAAAATAAAACACTGAAAACAAAGACAGTGCACACCAACTTGCACGACCATCAGAATCACGACCCCACCTCCGACAGAATATGATATGCAGGGGGCTTTGCCCCGTACCCCCTTAACTTTCTATAACCAACTCTGAGACCGCACAATGCCTGAGGAGGGTCGCAGTCCTGACACATGCTATTTTTCAACTGTTATCCTTTTTTGCAGGCGTTCAGTTTGAGTCGCCCATATCACAGCATACCGCAAACTTGCAGCAGTTCCCTCCCCAGCTAATAAATGAATTCTCACTACTTCTTTTAAATCTGTTTTTCCCCACAATGAATTTGAAAAATTTGTTGGCTAGAGCTTGTCGTTTAAATTAGCAATTGCACCATGCTTAGGGCAGATTAGCCTGCTGCCCAGCACTGCATGTTCTTTTGCCTGTCACCAAGGTCAGCTAGAAGTTACTAGTAGTTACATGATCAGTGTCGGAGCTCCATTGCTGTCATATTTGTCCAACCAGTTGTTCCCACCTGTGATAGGTTCTGCTGTTCGCACCAGAGTGACTGCTCACCCTGACTCGACTATTCCTAGATTCCCACTATGTGCTGCTGTGTGTGTCTCTTCACACATGATTGCAGGTCCAGTACATCAGTTGATGCACAAGTGTGTCAGTCTCCACAACCAGGAAATTGGAGATTCCCAGCACTGGCAACCCTTCATTCCTTCAATGTGCAGTGCAGGATTTACTTAAAAAGGTGCTGGCCAACTGGGCCAGCAAAGTAGGGCATCCTCTGGCCCACTGGGCCACTGCTAAAGTCTGTCTCTGCACTAGATCTACTTATGTTATGAAGTGGAAGAGATTTTGCTTCTGGGCTTCTGCACGCCAGCTTAATCCTCTTTCCTGCTCTCTGAACTTTGTGCTCAAGTAGCTCCTCTCTCTATACAAGCAGGGCCTGAGCTGTTCCTCTGTGAAGGTGCATTTATCCGCCGTTTCGGCAATAGAGGGAAAAACCATTATTTAGCTGGATGTGTTCCGTACTTTGCTGTGGGTTATTCTACATTTAAGACCTCCCCTCTGAGATCCCGTTCCCCCTTGGGATCTCCTTTTTATGTTGGAGAAACTCACGCTCCCCCCGTTTGAACCAGCCGCAGATTGCGAGCTCTGCTTTCTGTCGTAGAAAGTGGTATTTTTAGTTGCCATTACTTACACTCGAAGAATTTCAGAGCTACGGGCTCTAATGCGTAAAGAGCTTAATTTGGTTTTTCATAAGGACAGGGTGTCCTTACGCACAAATCCAAAGTTCTTGCCTAAGGTGGTGTCCGAGTTCCTCTTAACCAGGACAATAACCTCCCAGTTTATCCATTTTGGGGAGAAGCATTGTTGCATACCCTTGGCGTGCACATAACGCTTCATTATTATTGGACCTGTACAGCTCCTTTTCAGTCTACAGATCAGTTGTTTGTTTCCTTTGCCCCCAGATCTCAGGACATCCCAGTCACCAAGCAAGTGCTCTCTAAATGGTTGGTGAACCGTATACAGCAAGCCCCTACCAGGACCGGTAAGGTGTCACTCCACCAGGGGGATAGTGACCTCTTTCGCCTCTCTACAGAATGTTTCCACAACAGACATCTGTGCAGCGACTATCTGGAGCTTGGTTCACACCTTTGTCAAGCACTACAGCTTGGACACTGCTTTTAGATGCAGAGCCAGGTTCAGACTGGCAGTCCTTCAAGGCCTTCTGTCCTAGACCATTAGTTGGCAGTCTAGTCTCTAGCCTCCTCCCGGACTTTTCCTGTGCCTTGTTTCTTTACTGCTTGGGACTAAGTCTTAATAATTATTGCCTGCTGTAAGGGCTTCCCACTCGAATTAAGATAGTACAGTTGCGTAAGAACTTACCATAACAGTAGATCTTTGAGAGGAGCTCTTGCAGCAGGCACTGCTTTCCCTCCTTCCTTCCCCCTGGCTTGTGCTCTGCCTTTACTTTTGGCGAGAACCTGCCCGGATCTCCTTCCGCTTCAGACTTGGGGTCTCCGGCAGGAGAACTGAGATGGGGCCATGTATCACCCCCTTTATACCATTGGCTGATGTCGGAGTGGGCTGACATCGGGGGTGGTCCCCCACTGAGGACTGCTAGCTAGAAGGTTTCCATGGGGTCCTGGTGCCTGGGGCATAGTCTTAGTAGTTATTGCCTGCTGCAAGAGCTCCTCTCGAAAATCTGCTGTTACATAACTTACATAACTGTACTTTTTGATGGCTCCAGTGTGTTGGCACTGAGGTTGGACCCAAGCTTGTCCACAGCTGTACATAAGCTAAGTCTTGTAGGAGGCTATGGCGAGACATCAGCTGGGAACCACAGTCTGTATACTATTCAGCCCCGTTAGATAGGGAGACTGTCTAGTGAATTTTCATCCTCGGGGAGTAGAGAGATGGGCATATCTTTCTGATTGGGGGGCAGAGATGGGATGGGCCCCAGATGTGTGGGTCCTGTTGCACGGGCCTCCTCTGCAGTAGTATTCCCGTTAAATAGGAAATGTATTGAGAAGAGCTCTATCTCTGTCTCTGATCGATAGATTGGATGTTCAACTAGCACATCAGAGGGGTAGAGGTGGGTGGTGGGGACCAGAAGGGCTTCTCCTCACGTGGACCCCTTTCAAACCAGATTCCCATTAAATAGGGATCACATCTGGTAAGAGGTTCCCTGTTGGCCATTGTAGCATCATGGAGCATGGGGATAGTGGGTCAAGGATCTTCCCCATCAATTCGAAATTGAGAGGACACCAGCCTCGGGGGTCAATCGCAAGAAGTTCTGGGGGAGTCAAACATGATGGTATATAGCACTCCATGCGTTTGGGGGGGTGGCTGGGCTGGTTTTTGGGAGGTTGGGCCCTTTCCCTTCCCACCTACCTGGGCTGAGGTCAGGGATCGACGGGCAGAAGTCTACACATGGGGAGACATTTCTCTCTCTTATCCCTTCCCGACGAGGGGAAAGACAGGGGGACAGGAGCTTGGACATAGCAGGAACCACATACAGCATGACGTCTATAAACTTTATTCCCTTACTTTCTTTTAATTCTCTGAAAAGACATTCTGAAATGAGCCTAATTGCAAGGCAGTAATACTTTTTGGATTGTAAGGAGGATAAAAACTACACCCCAATTAAGGGGACTTGGCAACGTCCTTATAGAAACAGTTTTTATTACTTTGATGCATTCAGAGCTCATGCTCTGGGTATGACTTTAACCCTTCTATACTAGAGATGATACACAGGATTCAGAATATCATGACCTACTATCAAGAGACAAGGACATACTATATAAGACTGATTAACAATTAGTTATACTACATTTTCTTTTTTCCTCCTCAGATTAGATAAATGGGTTATGGGGTAAAGGGAGAGTGGATTTTTCTTTGGCTAACTGGAGATGACGCACTTTTTCTTTCCACCCCTTTCCCATGCCTCACCTCCTCTCTGTTGTTTATTCTATTTTTGTTTTTATCCTCATTATCCTCCCGGTTATGGAGTGCGTACCTAGAGGGCCATTTCCCAGATGAGGAGTGTGCTTCTCCTATACAGTTAGACCCGTAGCTGCATCGGAAGGCTTGCTATAGTTTTCCATATTTTAGAAGTCACAATTTGTACAAAGGTTGACAGGGTAGGTTGGGTGACACAACCCTTCCCCTTGGGTCCCCTAGTTTGTGGCTCAGTTGGCTTTTTCATATTTCTCGTTTTTTGGGAATTAGCATTTTTAGTGTTTTTATTGTAGGGCTGAAATTGTTTCCAGTGGTGCATGTTCAGAAAAACTGTAATTCAGCCTTAGGAACATATATTTGTTGTGAGCAGCGTTGTTTTCCTCTGTTTCATATAGGTTTGTTGAGGTATAGTGCAAATAGAAATACAGGGCTTCAGTTGATACAATACAGTATATGGGGTGGGAACAGGGTCTTGTAAATTTATTATATGTTTGTCTAATGGCTTATGAGTACCCCCTTTAGATTAATATCACATAATGTAAATGGACTGACCAGCCCGATCAAATGGTATAGCATGGTAGTGGCCTTAAAAAACTTGGACTGGACCTCTTGCTGCTGCAGGAGACTTACTTATCCCAAAGCAAACACCAGAAATTACAGAGGTTTGTTTTTTCCCAGGTAACAGAATCTGCTTATAGACACTGTAGGTGGCAGAGGGTGGCGATTTTGGTACCCAGAAATTCTCATTTTGTAGTTTCAAGCCAGCATACAGACACGGAGGGACGCTTGGCACTGGTGACAGGCTCAATATGTGGACAAGACTTGACTGTTTGTATTGTATACATTCCACCAGGAAGCAATGCCTCTTCTATCCAACAATTAGGAGACACTATTATATCCCATAAACAAGGTATGTTGGTGGGCGGGGACCTTAACTGCCTATTGAATCTTGACTCTAGACACTTTGGCATCTAGGCCTCCTCCACTGTTCTTTGCACAAAAACGTCTTAGAAAAATCTTAAAGAATGTGGGTTTAACAGATGCCTGGCGAAATCTTCATCCCTCACAGAGTTGATTTTCTTTTCACTCCCATGCACATAAGCATTATTCAAGGCTAGACTATTTTTGTGTGAGTGGGGAACATTAAGATGTGATACAGCACGTGGAAATTAATCTGACCACAGTCTGATTACTTTAGACGTGGCTCTTTTCCAAGAACAGAAAAACACAATATGGCACCTGAATAATTCATTAGTGAGGGACCCAGCCTTTAAGGAATTTTTAAAAGAAAAAATTCCAGAAATATTGAGAGAACTCCTCATCCCACACCTCACCTCAGCTCTTACCGGACACACTTAAATCCGTATTGCGGGGCTAAATAATAGCCTTTGCAACAAAAAAGAAACAGCAGTCTGAGGCCCGACTTAAGGAACTCCAGGACAACCTTCAATTTCTTCAGTTGGCACACATGTAAGGAGACACATCCATAGTGGATCAGGTGCTCCAAACACAACAGGAGAGCCAAAAGCTCCTGATGGTGAAAACAGAGCAAGTTCTGATATGGCTGCATCAGAAATTATATGAAGGAGGGGCTTGGGCATCTCGTATGTTAGCATAACAACTGCGTCAACAGTCGCAGATGGTCACTATAACCAAGATCAAGGATCCCCTCACGGGTCGGTTATCATATAACACCTCCTGCATATTAGCTGTTTTCCAGCACTTCTACGAGGCCCTTTATACAGAGTCCAGTCCTCCAGATAAGACCTTGGTAGATACTTTCTTGTCCAGCCTACATCTCCCATCTTTGGGACCCCATCATATTGAACAGCTGCTCCACCTTATTACACTACAAGAGCTCCATAACATGATACATAACCTTAAAAATGGGAAGAGTCCAGGCCCAGATAGCTACGGGGTGGAATTTTATAAAGGTGCATTTGAATTTGTTAAAGACCCCTTGCTTTTGGTGTTTCGGGAGAGTCATACAACAGTGGAGTATCCTATATCGTGGCGTCACGACACTATCTCGGATAATCTAAAACCCAACAAACCCTGTCATCTGTGATTTGTACCACCCAATATCTGTCTTAAATCAGGATTATAACATTTACACCAGTATCCTCACACACCATCTAGATGATCTTTTACCATTATTAATTCACCCAGACCAATCTGGTTTCATAAAAACTAGACAAATGACAGACAATATCAAGTGAACATTGTGTATCATAAACCACGCTCATACCCATAAGGACCCACTGATGATGCTGAGTGTCAATGCCCAGAAGTCCTTTGACAGGGTCTTCTGTACCTTTCTCCGGGCTTCCCTGTCAAAGTTTAGCTTTCCACAAGCTTTTCTGGATAATGTTGCGGGCATTTACATGAACCCAGAGGCCATGGTAAAGCTTAATGGCTGTCATTCTACCCGCTTCCCCCTGTCCCATGGCACTCAGCAGGGATGCCCCTCTCGCCATATCTCTTTGCTTTATATGCAGATCCTATAGCACAATACCTAAGACAATTCCCGCAGATCCAGGGGTACACAATTAATGGCCAGACACATAAAGTAGCATATTACACAGATGATTTGCTCCTATATTTATTTCATCTTTCGGAAATGACCTTTGAACAAAATGTTCTTTTTCAAAGGTTCCACGTCATGACTTGAGGTTGACACAGAAAGGTGAGTTACAGGGTATGGGTACACAAGTACAGAGGCAAAAGATACAAAATATAACAGCAAAATAATCTATTTACAATTGCAGGCTAACTCATACAAAGGTGCTGCATATTGCAGTTTACTACATCACAAGATACATGGTGGGTACTGTGGATTTAAGTAACAGTAATAGCAAGAAGTAAAGCAGCCAGGAGGAGGCATTGTTGTAATTTCCTAACAAAGAAGTCGGGGGGTGACTCTAACATAGGCTTTCACTCCCTCCAAGGTTAAGCAGCCAGGAGGAAGTTTTGTTATTTCCAAAGTGGGGTAGTGAGGTGTAAGAGGGTTGTGGGTGGAAGTGGTTATCGGGTAGCCTGAAGAAGGGAGAAGTCGGGTACATGGGAGGGTTGTGACCAGAGAGGACTTCAGAAGAGTAGTGGAGAGGTTAAGTGACTTGCTCAGGTTAACGCAGTTTGTAACTGGAAGAATAAGTGCTAAAATCATGAAGAGGAGGGGCACCATGCACCAACCCCCACATTTCAGATTGAAGAAGGAGGGGTAAGGTGAGGTGGGGCTGGATCAATGGATCAGGCCAGTGGCCCGCATGCACAGGACCCAGAAACAGTGAGGTGCTGTTTCACTGCAACTTTAAAGGTAGGGAGGCTGTTATTGCTCAAAATATGTGCCAGGATATCATTCAGCCAGAGAGGAGCCCTATACATGAGGGACCGCTGTCCTAGTGATGTTTTCCTAAATGGAATGGTCAGTGAGCCCCTGGCCATCCCCTGGTCCGATAACTCATGCAACTGTTATGGAGTAAATCATTGATACAGGGTGGGGCTTTGCCTAACAGAGCTTTCTTTACCAGGCGGCGCGTCTGGTACCTGATTCTGTTTGATAGGCTGAACCAATTGGTTTGCTCATAGCGTTTACAGGAGTGAGTTGAGTTGTCAGCTCCAAGGGTAAACCTACAGGCCTTGTTGAGTACAGTCCTTACCCATCTGAGCGCAGTGTTAGATGCAGCACCATAAACTACCAGTCCATAATCAATGATTGAAAGGATGGAACTAGAGACAGTTAATCACAGGGCTGCGGGCGTCAGTTAGTGTTTATGTCTATGAAGAACTCCTAGCTTGATATTCACCACTTTTACAACCTGATCAATATGCTGTGTGAAGGACAGGGTGTCATCAATGGTGACTCCCAGGTACTTGAAGTTATGCACCTGCTCAATAGATTCAGATTTGTTGTTGACTAGGGACAGGACTGGGTACGCCTTCTTATGCTGCAGACTAGAGATCAGCATTGATTTAATCTTCTTGTAGTTAAGAAGTTTCCGTGACTTAAACCAGTCCTCCAAGTGTAAGAAGGTGGACTGTAACCCCTTTTGTAGGTGATCTGGCTAGGTGCTGCTACTTAGAATAACTGCACAGCCTGCTTACAGGATGATTTTGCTCATGCACACTTCCGGGAGACTATTCAGAAATAAGCTGAAAAGTAGTGGGCCCAAAATGGAACCTTGAGAAACCCCAAGCTTAATTTCCCTGGCAGTTGAGGTTGCTGAAACTGTTTTGATGCTCTGAGATCTGCAGGACAGATAGTCTTTGAACCAGTGTACAGCTTCAGAGGCATGCCCCAGGGACAGCAGCTGCTCTAGCAGGATGGGGTGGTAGACAGTATCAGAGGCCTTAGTGAGGTCTGTAAAAAATAGATCCCACAAACCTGCCACCATCCAAAGCATTGTGTACATAATTGGAGAATTCGACAAGCGCAGAAACCGTACTGTGGCTCTTATGAAAGCCATACTGTTGTGGACACAGGAGATCGTACTTCTGAAGATATTATGAGACTTGATCAGCTACGATTCTCTCTAGCACTTTTGAAAGTGGGGGGAGAGAATCACAATTGGTCGGTAACTGGCAGTGCAGGTGCGATCACCACTTTTTGGTAGCGGGGTCACCAGAGCGAGTTTCCATACAGTTGGGAACTTTGCCAGGGTGAGTGATTTATTGAATATTTTGGTAATGGGGGCAGTAAGTTCGTTGAGAGCAACAGCCACTAGCTTCATATTGATATTGTCACTGCCAAACCTTGTTTTACCTGGTACCTTATGGACATGCTTTCTGACCTCCCTGACAGTGTCACATTTGAGGTAGAAGTTTGGGTGATTGGGAACATTCCAAAAAGTAAGCTGTGCTAGGTCAGTGGAATTGAGATAGTCTGGGGAGAGGACAAAGCTAAGGTCAGTGAAGGTTGAGTTAAAGGATTCTGCAATGGTAAGAGGATCCAGGGTTGGGGTACCCTTGATATTCCACATTGAGGGGGTGTTTCCTATCCTCTTTACCAAGAAGGCCCTTGATATTTTCCCAGAACTTTTTCCCGTTACCCTAGTTTTGGTTCAGTTGTTCCTTATAGTATTTTGCCTTAGCTAGTCTGGTTAGGGTCATGCATGTATTTCTAGCATCCCTGTGCTTCTGAAAGTCCGCAAGATTGCCTGTGCTTCTGGCGATACACCAAAGATTGTGCCGCACCCTCATCTGATCGAGGAGGTCCTGAGTGATCCTCCCATTTGCAGATCCTCTAACTTTTCTCTTCCTCACCGGGGCATAGATATCACAAATGTCATTGAATTTGTATGAAAAAATGTCATGGCCTGATCTAGATCCAGGAGCTTGTCTATGGGTGACCAGTCTACCTGGGAGAGGGTGGTTTTAAAGGCGTCTAAGAAGCCTCTCTTGACGACTCGGCTTTGTATGTTGATTGGCAACTTTTTTTTTGTCCTTAAGCACCCACTTACAAGATACTGGGGAGCGATCACTAAGGCAGTTAGATAGCACCTCAGCGTTTTTGATTCTGGAGGGACTGCTAGTCAGGATCCAGTCCAGGAGGGTGTTGTTCCCGCTCTTAATGTTCAACCTAGTGTACTCACTAACCATTTGTGTAAGGTATACCTGGCTACCTGGTCTTTTAATGTGTCAGTATCACTATTGAGCCAGTTAATGTTGAATTCACCAGTAACGATGACCTCAGTGTTCCTCTTTAATTTTGAGATCACATTCATAACTGAGCCAAGCCCCTGCTTTGCCCTACTGGGAGGCAAATAGACAGTGGCGATAGTGAGTGACTTTTTTTGTCGACCTATAAGGAGGTTAACTGCCTGAAGCTTGTAGTCACCAGTGACAGGCAACATGCTCCCCTAGATAGGTTCTGTAACAAAGATGAGGCAACCCCCACCTCTTTTCCTGATCTATCCAGTCTGAAGGTTCCATAGTCTTGTAGCGTGATACAGTTGTCTTTAATTTTCGGGGTGAGCCATGTCTCAGACAGATGGTATCAGGGCTATGCAGCTGCGTCCACGCTTGGAACTGTGCTAATTTTGGAAGAAGACTGCAGATGTTCATAGCTGCAATTTTTAGGCCGCAGCCCTTCTTTCTGTCTAGGGATCTCAGTTGGGGTGGCCCGGCGTTTGGGTGCACATCACCAGAGAGAAGTAGCAAAAGAAGAGTAATTCTTGCAGCAAAACGGAGGAGCAAGATTGTTCTGGCCCTTTTATACTTAAATTTTGAAGTAGAAGCATGGCACCTGCTCCTGTCTGGGAAAGCTGTCAATTGAGCCAAGACCAGAACACTACTGCTTACGTGGAACAGTAGATCTTACTTCGAGAGGGCTCTTGCAGTAGGTGATTACATATAGGACTGACGCCGGCCAGCGGCAGGACCCCAGAGAAAAAATTTCTTGCTAGCAGTCCCTGGCGAGGACCGCCCCACGTCAGGTGACCGGCGTCATACGACGTCGGTATAAAGGGGTGGTCCCGGACGCCCGCCTTCCAGTTCTTTCCTGCCGTTAGCTCGTGCAGCGTCTCGCGGTAAAGTTCGTGCTTTGTCAGCCCTATCTTTCGTCGGTTTTAAAGAAAGTTATTTTTTTCTTATAACGTCAGGTCATCGTCAGTGTATGTCGTCCCCTACACTCTCCGAGCACAAAAACAAGTGCGACTCGTGCGGCGCCCAACTGCCACAAAAGGACGGCCATTCCCTGTGCCTTTTCTGCCTAGGCCCCGATCACCCGGTCGAGAAGTGCCAGCACTGCCTTAACTTCAACACAGCTACCCGAAAATGGTGCCAACAGTCCCTGGAAGCCCATCTACTCAAGAAGAAGATGAGTTCCATGGAAAAGGAGCTAAAAAAGTTAAGGCAGGTGTCCACTTCCCCTGAAGGACATCGAGAAGAAGAGGGACAAGGAGAGGCACCAGGAGAAGACCACCTCGACCGCATCTCCCATGGGAGATGCAGAGACTCTGGTAACGTCCCCCCCCCCGGGGGACCGCTCCTCGACGGCCGCCTCGAAGGTTTCGGAGGCAGCGTCGGCCCGCCCGTCTGGCTACTTTTCCGGGCCTTGCAGGCGCCTCCGGACTTTTGAGGCCTCTGCCCCGGTTCGGCCGCGGGCTCCTTCCCGGCGTGAGCATCCACTAAGTCGGATGTCGGCTCCTCCGACCTCCCGCATGGAAGGTCGGTAAGATGCCCGACCCTTGAAGTGGTAGCGGCCACCACCCTCGGACCAGCCGATCCTTCCTCTCGGCCCGTCTCCGGGGATAGCTCCCGTAAGCCAGACACCAGCTCCTCCGGCGCCCGCTGAGGCTTCCTTCCTCAAACCGCCCGTCGGCTCCTCCAATGCTCGGAGCAGCGGAACCAACAACGGACCCCCCCTCCGTC
The DNA here is from genome assembly GCA_016271365.2 of Neoceratodus forsteri. Lineage (NCBI taxonomy): Eukaryota > Metazoa > Chordata > Ceratodontiformes > Ceratodontidae > Neoceratodus > Neoceratodus forsteri. The sequence continues at coordinate 186,533,453 of CM028134.1, forward strand.
GTGCCGGTTCTCGCAGCCTTCGCTGGCAGTCCGGGGCCCAGTCTCCCAGCCTCATCCGGGATTTCTCCTCCATCCCCAGATGATGTGGGGATCTTCCTCCTCGTCAGAACCGGATCTGACATCGGCCCCGCGGACACTGGCCCCGACGCCGGTACCTCCGACGCAGGCCCAGATGCCGGTTCTGCCGGCACCAGGAGACATCCCGCTCACAGATGTCCCCCCTCCGATGGGCCCTCTGCCTCCCAGGCCCTCCAATGTGGACCCACCCGGGAGGCCGCCGGCTGGGCCATCTGCTCCGGCAGCCCCCCCAGCTCCCCGCCGTCATACCCGGGTTTTCCCGACGCCGCAGTACCCGACGCCAGGTTTTGGATACTCTCCCTATGGGTATAACCCGTACCCTTTTCCCCCTCCTCCACCTCCACCCCCACAGCTGCCGGTGGATCTGCAGGAGACTCTGGCCTCCTGGTGGGCTGAGGCCAAGGCTCAGCTCACCAAGGAGGTCGAGAGTCACCTTACGACGACGGTACTGCCCCAGGTTCCCGTACGTCCGAGGTGGCACACTCCCTTTCCACCTCCGGACTCCAGGGCTCTCCCGTCTGGGTCCAGAGAGGGGCAGGACACGCGTTTACTGGTACCACCCAAGGAAACCGTTCCTCCTCCGAGTCGGATATGGGAGTCTTATTCTTCTTCTTCCTCTTCACTCTCGGATTCCTCGGACTCTTCCAAAGTGTGTTCCGAGAGAGACGACGAGCCCCGCTCTCCGTCGAAGCCCCGGCTGAGGACTCCTCCGAAATCTCCTCCGGAGGATCCATCTTTTACGGAGTTGCTCAGAAGAATCCAGGAGGTGCATCAGTGGCACTCTTTTTAACCAGATCCTCAGTGACTGAAACTCACTGAACATCTGGATCTGCCCATGACAGCTCCTACTTTAGTGCCACCCTGGATAGAGCCTCATGCCAGCCTTGTCACCACAATATGGAAACAGCCGTCGGCATTAGCCCCACTTCCAAGGAAGTCAAACAGGCTATACCAGGCTCCTGAGGGTGTTGACTACCTAGACTCTCACCCTCGGGCCGACTCGGTCGTGATCAGCGCCGCTCATGGCCGGTCGGCTCACCCAAAACATCTCAGCTCGTCCCCTCCTGATAAGGAACCTCGCCTTCTGGACAAGTATGGACGAAAGATTTATGCTTCCTCCACACTGGGAATTCGGGCCCTGAACTACGTCAGCCACATCGGGGATTACCAGAAGGCTGTCCTTACTTAGGTGGAATCTAAGCTGGATCCCAAGTCAAACAGGAGTTAGCCGACCTCGTCCGTTCTGCTCGTTCGGCCAGTCGCCACATTCTGTGGGCGACATACGATGCAGTGGACACTGCCGGGCGGAGCTCCGCTTTGCCAGGGTCTACGGGCTCATGCCTGGCCCAGCGTCAGGGTTGGTCCCGAAGTGCAATCATTATTCAGGAAGCACCTTTCTGGGGGTCGGTGCTTTTTGGAGGTGATGTCAAGGACATCATCACTGATTTGTAGGAGAAGGGGACAGCCCTGAAATCAGTGGATTCCATGTACCGTCCCCAACAACAGCAGCACCGTCCCTTTCGCAGACGGATTCGGCCAAAGGCGAAACCACAGGGAAGGCGGGCCACCAAATGTCTGGCCCCCGCAGCTGCTAAGCCCCCCACCCAAAAAAGCAGCGGGTGCTTCAGCTACCGCACTGCCCCACACCACCTGACTCCTTTCCTCTCCCACCACCTCTGGACTTCCCAGAGGAACCGGTAGGAGGGAGGTTTTCCCTCCACCTTCTGGGATGGGAGAGGATAACCATGGATTCTTGGGTGCTTCAGCTTATAGTGGAAGGGCACTCAATAGAGTTTCTTCAGAAACCACCCCGCCACCCTCCTCTGAGGTCGTCTTATTCAAGGCAACACCTTCCTTTGGTCCGAGAAGAAATCTCGGCTCTTCTCATGAAGCAGGCAATAGAACCCATCCCCCTTCATCTTCAAGGGACGGGTTACTATTCCCATTTCTTCCTCGTCCCAAAGAAGACGGGAGATCTCAGACTATTCTAGATCTCAGTTCCCTAAATCTTTTTGTAGAATACAAAAAGTTCAGGATGCTCTCTCTGCAGAACCTTCTGCCCCTCCTTCGGCCGGGTCAATGGCTTTGTGCACTGGATATGCAGGATGCCTATCTGCACATTCCCATTCGTCTTTCTCACATAAGTATCTTAAACTGCGTTTCAGGACCACTACCAATTCAAAGCGCTTCCTTTTGGTCTATCCTCGGCCCCGAGATTTTTACCAAATGCCTGACTGTGGTGGCGGCCCACTGCATTACAGTGGGAGTACAGGTGTTCCCTTACCTGGATGACTGGCTCTGGCGGCCTCATCCAGGGAGGATCTCCTGCGTTTTCTGTCCCTCACCCAGCAGGTTTTCACTTGCCTGGGTATCACCATCAACCATTCCAAGTCTCATCTGGATCCTTCCCAGAGGCTACAGTTCATCGGGGCTATCCTCGATACGACTGTGAGCAAGGCCTTCCTGCCTCTGGACAGGGTGGCCTCTCTTCAGACCCAGATTTCTCTGCTATCAGAACGCAGGAGGGTCTCGGCGAGGTCGGTCCTCCGTTTTCTGGACTAATGGCGGCTGCTATTCGGCGGTCCCCCGAGCTCGTCTCCACATGAGAATCTCTCAGTGGACTCTTCGCTCTCAGTGGGATCAACTTGTGGACGACCTAGATCAATTAGTTCTGATCTCATCGCTGATGGTGCAAGACTTGTAATGGTGGATGGTTCGAGAGAACCTGTTTCGAGGGGTTCCTTTCTTTTATCCTCCCCCCTCCCAGACTTTGACTACAGACACATCAGGCGAAGGTTGGGGAGCTCATCTAGGTCCTCATCAGACCCAGGGCTCCTGGTCCAGGCTGGAGCAAGCTCTCCACATCAATGTGCTCGAGCTTCGAGCTGTGCTGTATGCTCTCCAAGCCCTTCACCAATACATCCTTCCTGGCCACCTAGCCGTCCAGACGGACAACATGTGCGTAGTGTGATACATCAACAAACAGGGAGGAACTCAGTCCTACCCTCTATGCAGGGAGGCAATGAGGGTTTGGGATTGGGCAACACAACACGACCTTCACCTAATGGCAATTCATGTTCCAGGAGTTGGCAACACTCTGGCAGACAAGCTAAGCCGTTCTTCTGCCCTGGCACATGAGTGGGAACTGAACCAAGGGGTACTCGACGATATCTTTCAGCTTTGGGGGACCCCACAGGTAGACCTGTTCACCTCTCCCCAAAACGCAAAACTTCCCATCTTTTGCTCACTTGTTCCAGAGCAAGGCGCTTTCTGGAGCGACACACTGTCTCTAGACTGGAAGGACAGATTCGTCTGTGCTTTTCCCCCAATTCCTCTGATCCCACGAGTATTACAGAAACTAGCCTCAGAAGGAGTGAGAATAATTCTGATTGCTCCTTTCTGGCCCAGGCAAATCTGGTTCTCTCCTCTACAACAATATTTAGAGGTTCCTCCTCAGCCTCTTCCTCTTTCTTGAGGTTTGCTGACCCAGGATCAGGGGACCCTGGTTCATCCAGGCCTCAAATCCCTTCAACTACATGCGTGGCTCCTGCAGACCTAGCCCAATCCCGTTTTGGGGTGTCTCCAAAAGTGGCGGAGATTTTAGTGGAGGCTAGAAAGCCCTCCACCAGGTCCACTTATGCCATGAAGTGGAAGAGATTCTCTATTTAGGCGCCTCCAAGAGCGTGGAACCTTTCTCCCTGTTCAGTGGCCTTTCTGCTGGAGTACTACGTCATCTGTTCGACCTGGGTCTCAGCCATTCCTCCTTGAACGTTCACATGGCAGCTCTCTCAGCCTACCATGTTCCCTTCGCAGATAAAGCTTTCGTTCAACTGGAGGTCTCTAAGACCTTTCTCAGAGGGGGTCCTCCATCTGACACCCCCATCCGTACTTCTGCCCCCCCTTGGGACTTGAATTTTGTTCTTGAGAAACTTACTCTTCCTCCTTTCGAACCTGCAGCTTCTGCAGATTTGAAATTTCTTCATGGAAGACGCTCTTCTTGGTGGCCATTACTTCGGCTCGAAGAATCTCTGAGCTTCAGGCCCTGATTTGCAAAATCCCCTACTTGACTTTTCACAAAGAATGAGTGGCTCTTTGCATGAACCCTAACCCTAAGTAGTAGCAGAGTCTACCTTAAATCAGTCCATAGAGCTACCTGCCATTTTTACGCAGCACTCTAACCAAGGGGAATATCTACTCCATACTATGGATGTTCACCGGATTCTGAGATACTACACCAACAGGACGAAGGATCTCAGAAAGACTGATCAGTTGTTCGTCTCTTTTGCCCACAAAAGGGAAGGCAATGCTGTTTCCAAGCAATGCCTGTCTAAGTGGTTGACTCATTGCATCACTTTCTGTTATGACAAGTACAACAAGACCCTCCCGGGTCAAGTAAGAGGCCACTCCACAAGAGGGGTAGCTGCCTCTGCGGCTTGTTTCAAGAATGTGTCTGTGGCAGACATATGTGCTGCCGCCACCTGGACTTCCGTCCATACCTTTACGAAACACTACAGTTTGGACATTGAGTCTCGTCGTAGAGCAGGCTTCGGGCTGGCTGTTTTGCAAGGCCTCCTGTCTTGAGGCTTGCACGGCTAGTGCTTCTTTTTCGAGTAGTTCCTCCTCCTGGAGCCTTTCTTTGTTCCAGACTGCTTGGGATTCTGTCCTGTATGTAATTACCTACTGCAAGAGCCCTCTCAAAGTAAGATAGTACAGTTACGTAAGAACTTACGTAACAGTAGATCTCGAGAGAGAGCTCTTGCAGTAGGAAATACCTTCCCAACCTCCATCCCCCTAGGCTTTTTCAGCTCCTTTTCCAGGAATGGAAACATCCGCTTCTCTCTTGTCCGGGCCTTCCTGGTCTGTGGCGGGAAAGAACTGGAAGGCGGGCGTCTGGGACCGCCCCTTTATACCAACGTTGTATGATGCTGGTCACCTGATGTGGGGGCGGTCCCTCGCCAGGGACTGCTAGCTAGAAATTTTTCTGTGGGGTCCTGCCGCCGGCCGGCGTCAGTCCTATATGTAATTACCTACTGCAAGAGCCTCTCTCGAAGATCTACTGTTACGGTAAGTTCTTACATAACTGTACCTTTATGAGTAGGTGGGGAAGTTAGGTGTATAGTACAACGTGCAAGGGATACTGTTCTACATTGCCGCACACTGGGTGTGGGGTCAGCTGTGCTATGCTCAGGGTCATTAAGTAGGACGGGGTGGAGATGCTGACGTACATTGGGAAGGAGGGCGAGTAGTAATACCAAAGCAACAGTCGGTGCCCAATTCATAATTGCTACTGAGAGTATTTTATCGCAATGAACAGCAGATGGTGGCGAGAATCCTAACTGACTGCAGACAGTGGCAAGGACTGCATTCAGAAATTAGTGATTGATGTCTGGAGTGCCAAGAAGAAGAGAAAGAGAAAAAACGCAGTAACTGAGAATGGTAAGGGGAAGAGCAAAGGTGTATTTAATAGAGGCCGGGGTCAGGGTGGATGGACAGGATAAAATACAAGGGAAGAGAGCTAGTAGTGGAGCCGACTAGCTTACGGCTGAAAACCAAAAACCACAGCCGTTTGAAAATGGCGCCAGGAGTCCCAGAGAAGCTGCAGCTAATAGGGAGCCATGAGCTGCATTGTTCCAGCCAATCGGATCCATGGCTTTCAAGCCAGAGTGTCATACTTTAGTTGATGGGTCTGGACAGCGGCTAGCTGAGAGTGCGCGTGGCTGGCTTCAGTCCAGGCCAGGCACGGAGCCAAGGGAAGCCCGCTCAGGGCTCGGAGGCTGTTCCTAGGGGGAGAGCGAGAGAAAAGAGAGGTCAGTGCTATATATATATCACTGACCCAGCCACATCCCTGGCAGCCCTAGAGTAGGGCCTCAATCTCATTAAACACACTATGGGCTATAAAATAAACCAGGGTAAAACTGAGGTTTTAATGGTCCAGAGCATGCCAGATGCAGTTTTGAAGCATAGCTACCCCTATCGTTGGAACTGCACTCAGATAAAGTATGTGGGAATACACATTACATCAAACTCAGGCACTACCCACACCCAAGACTATGATCCACTATACACACAGGTTAAGGCAGACATACAGAGATGGACCCATCTGCCAGTTATTCTCTTTAATACAGTGCAGTCAGTTCAAATGAATATTCTTCCCAGAATATTATATCTGATGCAAAACATCCTGTACTTTCCAAAAAGGGGGGCGATTAGTAGATGGAACAGAATGAAGTCAGTGACTTTAACATTAACTGGCTTTCTCAGGGAGAAGCTCCGGCAAGAGACCAGATTTCTGGACTCTACCTTACCCAAATGGTAACACAAGCCACCTGCTTCAACTACCGAACTGGAACCAGCACACTTATAGACTGGCTCTTATCCTCACACCCAGAACACATCTCTGAGGTTTCTGTCTTACCAGACAGCCTCAAGTGACCATTCCCCAGTCTTGTGTATATGGACAAATAAGTTCTCTAAGCAACCGCCCAAAGTATCCCATAACCACACCCTAAAAGCTTGGAAGCTTTCAAACTACACCTAAAATTGATTGATTGGTCCCTAGTCGACAGAGCCTTGGATGGGAACCAGGCCCTGGACTACTTCCTCAGGACCTTCACCCAGGCCTGTGACATCTTTGCCCCCATCAGAGTCAAGAAGGTTAAAGGTACTACAAACCCCTGGCTCTCAGGCTCACTACTTGCGCTAATGCGCCAAAGAGACAATCTCTGGCATATGGCCAAGGTGACAGGCAAGCAGGCTGACGTGTCTGCCTATAGGGCTGCCAGAAACAACTGCACAAGGCTTGTTCGCTAAGCTAAAGCCACCTACTATAAGGACCAACTAAACAAATTATGGGGCTCTGGTAAAGATTTCTGGCACTCCTTGAAATCGCTGACTGGTTGTGCCCTGAGAGCACCACCAGACCTGATCACCTCAAATACTGAGATGATCCAGGAACCCCTTGATATCACTAATGCCTTCAGTTTAGCATTCACGGATCTGACTTGCATATTACTGGGTGAATATCTTGTACCACCAACAGAGCAGCCCCCAGGTCTGGATACCTACAGGTTACGGACTACCGCCTTTCTATTTCAAGCAGATCTCAAGAACTGAGACAATCAAATATGTCAAGCAGGTCCTAGGCAAGACCAGGATGGGGAGTGACTTAATCAGCCTGAAGCTGGTCACCCTAACCCTGGAGGAGATAGCTTACCCCCTCACTAAGGTTTTTAACTCCTCCCTTAGGTCGAGTGTGTTCCTAGATGCCTGGAAGCTGGCACTAGTTACCCGTCTTCAAAACTGGAGACAGAACTAACACATCTAACTACAGGCCAGTCTCAATCCTCCCCCTCCCCCCGAAAGCTTTGGAAAGGATGGTCTTAGACCAGCTCATTGAGTACTTGGAGAAGTATAATCTGCTCGGCCCTCAACAGCATGGTTTCCGTAAAAACCACTCAACACTTGCAGCACTAGTCGAATACAGCTCTATGATGCTTTGGATAAAGGGATGGCAGTGGGGTCTGTATTCATAGACCTCACAAAGGCCTTTGACTCTGTGAACCACCACCTTTTCCGAAGTAGCCTGTCACCAACTGGCCTATCTCCAAGCACGGTGACTTGGTTTGGAAGCTATCTCTCCCATAGAACTCAAAAAGTCAGAATAGGAGACACATGCTCTGAGCCAATGGAGGTGAGCCTAGGAGTCCCCCAGGGATCTATCCTCGTCCCTCTACTCTTTAGTCTGTTCATAAACACCTTCCCCTCTGCCTGCCCTGCACACGTTGCACTCTGTGCTGATGATGCTGTGATATCCGTCCCAGGCAGAGACCTTCATACCATCACTACTTAACTGCAGGACAGCTACCATAAGCTTGAATCCTGGTTCTGCAAGAACAAGTTCCTGCTCAACCACAAAAAAAAACCAAGAGCATGCTGTTCACAGTTCCCCGAAACAAAACAGTTCAGCCCACTGCAAATCCTGACCCCTAAGGGAGACCCTCTTGAACAAGTCTCTGTATTTAAATACCTAGGAATTTACCTCGACGACACTCTCAATTTCTCCAGTCATATTGACCACGTCATCAAGACCTCCAACATGAAACTGGGTGTTCTGTATCACCACAAGCACGGCCTGCCACCTGCAGCTCTTAAATTAGCCATAAGTAGTTTGGTACTAGCCACCATTGACTATGGGCTCCCAATCTATGGAGCAGGCTCTGACACTGCCCTCAAGAGAGTCAGCACTCTCCTAAACAAGGCCTTTTGCTTAACCTTGGGTGCTGATCTCTCTACCCACACTTGCACCCTCTTCAGTGAGACAGGATGGCTCCCACTCCACCTCCGAGCTCAACTCCAAACTTGCATGCTTATCAAAACAGCCTTGCTAGGGCTTATGACTGAGTCCACTAACAGGCTTTTCGCAAAGGTGTTACCCCTTAAGCAGACTAGGAGCACTGCAAAAGGGGAACTACAGGTGCCATTCAAGCGTACTAAACTGGCACAGAGATCACTTGCCTTCCTGGGCCCAAAGTGGTTCAATGAGCTGCCTACCGCACTCTTAGAATGCACCAAGCTCAGACAATTCAAAATTGGGCTTCGCTCCCAACTAGAACTAAAAACAAAATCTGTGTCTGCAGCACTTAGCCCATGCTCAGGGCCCCTAGGCTATCCCACCAACCCCTTGGCTCTAACCACCCAACCACTGCCCCCTGCACTCTCCCCCGCTCTCTTCAACAAATCCCCCTACCCACAAAATACCTACCTTGCATAGTCTACACTACAATAAACTGTCAACCCCCATAGATTGCCCACCCATCAACAACATCGTGAACATCTGACAATGCCTACCTTGGGCTGCTTCCCACCCCACCCCCATTCTCACCCCTGGCCACCACTGGTGAGGCTCAGCCTACATCTGGCAACCGTCCATGCCCCACCCCCACTTGCCCCCTGTACTTTCCAGTGGAGACTCAATTCCTGGCCTCTCCCCCTCTTTTCCGTTTCTAACACTACTATGCCCGCACTTAGTGCTGTTACTTACAATGTTAGACTCCTATGTCCTAGTGAAACTTACAGTGTTTGACTCCTATATACTAGTGAAACCTAGACTCCTATCTATTAGTTAAACTTAAAAGTATGTGCAACCCTCTGTAACCTTATTTTGTAATCCACGGCTGTGCTATGTGTTATGTTGTCTGTATCTGTTCATTTAACTGAATCGGAACCTTTGCAAATGAGTCCTTGACTCAAAGATATTAATCCTAAACTGAAATAAATAAATTTCAATGTATTTGTGGCAGGGGAATAGACCTAGTGTGGCCCTTAGAAAACTGCAGTTGCCTAAGGATAGGGGAGGGCTAATCCTACCTAATTTCTATATCTATGCAATGACGGCATTGCTCACCCACATGACCAGTTGGTTCATCTCCCCCCCCCACGGAGGCCCTGGGTTGGGTGTCGGTGGAGAGGTCGCTCACCTCATCCCCCCCAGTCAGAACCATGATTTTTCAGCCCAGTAGCGTGGACTTGCCCTGGGAGCGGTCTATATACACTAGGGACCTCATCTCTGAGTGACTACATTACTTGCAGAAGCCAGAGAATAATTGGGGAGCTAAATGGATGGGAATCCCGGTTTTGGATAAGACATTTGAACCAATGACATTGGACCACAGTTTTAGGAGCTGGATAGGAGCAGGTCTCCCTCATGGATTTCAGTATTATCAAGATGGCATACTAAAATCTTTTTTTTTTTTATTTGGGTTTATTGACAACATACAGGTACGTTAGTACATTAGTCAGATATATGAAAAGGAACCTGGTTTTCACATGAATAGATAACTAAGCAATCCATTAGGTTCTAGGCTTGGTTTACAGGAGTGTAGAATAGTCCATAAGTTTTTATACAGTCTTTAAAATTGTGTGATAAAAGAAGGAGGATTTCATTTTCCAATCCATTTTATTTGATATGGTGTAGCCTGCCCTCTCCTATCCTTCAGCCTCCCTCCAAATCTCCCATTTGGTCCATCCCTGGGTATAAAGAGCAACTCGTTGATTTATTTTAAAGGTGAGTTCTTCAAGCTCAGAGATGTTCTGGACCACTGATATCCAATCTTGTTTCCTGGGGGGGTAGGGGGTTTAGCCATGATCTAGTAATGGCTTTATGAGCCGCAGTTATAAGAATCGCCCAGAGATACATGTAGTCGGACCCTTTCATGCCTACTGGTGGGACTCCACGTACTGCCTCCATCCATCCAAGTGGAAGATCTAGGGATAAGATCTCTTTCAATGCATTAGAGACCTTGGACCAATATGTCTGGAGTTTCGGGCAAGCCCCAAAAATATGAAGGTGGTCCGCCACCTCCTCCCCACAAGCCCTCCAACACCGAGCTGGGTATTCTGGGTTCCTTTTGTTTAGTGCTTTAGTGGTGAGAAAATATCGGACCCTAACTTTCCAGGCAAATTCTTGCCATAGGGGAGACCGGGTCGTCTTTTTGGCTATGTTGAAGATAGGGCCTCAGTCAGAAATTGGGGAGTCCAAGTTAGCCTCCTCCCGCCATCTTGTCTTTATTTTAATTAGTGGGTCGCTCTTCACTGTAGCGAGAGACTTCTAAAGATGGGAGATCAAGCCTCTTTGGTTAGGTGCAGCTCTGTTCTTTTGAATAGATAGCAAGAAGGGGGCAGCCCTGGATGGGTCTTTATCTTTCTTTTGGTGGGAGATGATGTAAGCTCTGACTTGCAAGAACCTGAAGTGATCTGAACTTCTCAGACCAAATGTGTCCTTAAGGGTGATGAAGTCCAGAGTCGTGTCTCTGTGCACAAACTGGCCTAGGCGCTGCAGGCCAGCCCTACCCCATTGTCTGTAGGTAAGGTCCATGCGATTTGGGGGGAAGTCGTCAGCCCATGCCAGACTTTTCAAAGGCCAGACAGAGGTTTGTAGTTTATACTTTTGCCACAGCCTGTGGACTGAGTGAATAGTATCCCCAACTGCATGTAGCTTAGGGGATGGGTGTCTATGGGGAGAGAATGGTATAACCAGACGATCCCCGAGGGGCAGCCTCCCACCCTCTTCCTCCTTGCCTTTCTCCATGTCCCTCCAGCCTGCAGTGGAGTTCGGGTTATCCCATTGCAGAGCATTTTTCAGTTGTACTACCAGGAAATAATCCTCTAGTTCAGGGAGGGACCTACCCCCTTTGCTACGGTGGGTTTGTAGGATTTTTAAGTTAATTCGAGGTCTTTTGTTGTTCCAGATGAATTTTGAGATCATCTTATGCCAAATTTGGAAGTTTGATTTATGAATGTGTAGTGGTAAACATTGAAATAGATACAGGAATTTAGGTAACACGTTCATTAATATGGAATGAATCCTAGAGTACATGGGCAAATTGATCAGGGACCACCTTTCTATATCCCTTTTTAGGGTACCTATCAGGGGAGAATAGTTTGTTTTAAATAATTTTGAGTGATGTTTGGTGATGTTTATCCCGAGGTACCTCATTCTGTCCACAGACCAGTTCAGGGGCATGAGTGATCATGTCTCCTCAGAGGGGCTAAAGAAGAAGTTCAGGACTTCTGTTTTTGTTTTATTAAGGAAATATCCCGAATGTTTCCCGAATTCTTCTAGTATGGGCCATACCTGTTCTATGGACTGATGTGGCTGGGTGAGGCACAGCAGAACGTCATCTGCATACAGCAATATTTTTTTTGAATGCCTCCTACCTCAACCCCGGTCACCCCCACCGCCCTCCTCATGGCTTCGGCCACAGGCTCAATATAGAGGGCAAACAGAAGGGGAGACAGGGGGCACCCCTGCCCAGCCCAAATCTATTTGAGACCCTACCGTTTACCCTGACATAGGCCTGGGGACCTGTGTATAGGGACCTGATGGTGTCTACAAATGGTTTTGGGAATCCCCTGTGCTCAAGAACCGTGAACAGAAAGTCCCATGAGACCTTATCAAAGGCCTTTTCAGCATCCAAGCTCATCAAGCATGCTGGAGCGTGAGAGCGTTGGATCCTGTCTACCAGATTCAGAGCAGTGCGGACCCCATCAGGGGCCTGTCGGCCCACAATGAAACCGGATTGATCCGTATGAATCAAGTCCGGGAGAATGGGGTTTAACCGGGAGGCAATGATCGAAGTGAAAATCTTGTAGTCGTAGTTAAGCAGGGAGATGGGGCGATAAGATTCACATCTTGTTGGGTCCTTTCCTTCTTTATGTAAAATAGTTATAGTGGCATATTGCCATGAGGGAGGTACCGATCCTCCGTCAGTCCAAATATTTGAGAAGACTTTTAGGAGCAGAGGGGCAGTCTCTAGTCCAAGAGTCTTATAAAATTCTGCCCCACTGTGCGGACCTGGGCATTTTGCTGATTTAAAATTCTTAATTGTGGAGACTATCTCCTGTTGTGTGATGGGCCTAGTTAACATCCACGCCGAGTCTGGTGAAAGAGTAGAAAGGGGGAGGGATCCAAGATAACCCTGTTTGTCTTGGGGGGAAGTCTCCTCCCAGGGACCATACAAGTTGGCGTAGTATTCAACGAATGCCTCTGCAATTTGAGAGGCCTGTCTGACCATCTGACCTGAACGTGGGGATACTATCTTGGTTATCATAGCCCTAGCTGCGTATTGTCTGAGCCTGAAAGCCAAGAGTTCGGTGCCCCTGGGACCCCCCTCATAATATCTTTGATTTAGGTAAAACAAGGTCTTCTCAACTTCAGCTTTCTGTAGATTTTGTAACTGGTTCCTGCAAGAGGTCAGTTCTTCACCCCGGGCCTCGTCCCACTTAACTTTTTGAGCACATTCCAGTTCTCTGGTCTGCGAGATTAGCTCTTGCTGTCTTTGTCTCATTAGTCGTTTCTTATGGGAAGCTATAGAAATTAATTTACCCCTAAGAGAGGCTTTGATAGTGTCCCACAGGATTTGTGGGGATGTCTCTTGTCTGTTATTCTCATCTAAAGCCATCTTAAGGTGTTTTTAAGCTCATCAACTACCCCTTTATCTTGGAGAAGGGAGGTATTCAATCTCCAATGCGTAGTACGCCTGGGCAACCCCAGCTCTACCTCCAGAAAGACTGGGCTATGGTCAGAGAGCATAGTCGTTCCCACCCACATGGTGGAAAAACTGGACAGATCCCTGGAAAAAGTAAAGAACATGTCCAAGCTAGAAAAAATGCAGAACCTCAGAGAGAAACATGTGTACTCTCTCCCCCTGGTGTATCTCTCTCTCTCTCTCTCTCTCTCTCTCTACATATGTCCACCAGGCCCATCTGTTCCAGCATCAGTTTTAGGGAGCAGGCTCTAGCAACATCCGGTTTCGGGATTTAGGACGTAGTATCAAGGGTCCTATTCAAAACTAAATTCCAGTCCCCTTCCATTATCAATAGGCCTTTGGCCCTTTCAGCCACTAGTTGGAGAAGGGCCGAGTAAACATTGGTCGTTGATCCTGGGGGGATATAGACATTGACCAATGTGACTTGGGTGTCCTGAATAGTCCCAATCACCATAAGGTACCTCGCCTCGGGATCCTCCACCACCTCCTGTTGTTAGAAGTGAAGGGCCCCCAAAAGGAGAATTGCCACCCCCCTCTTTCTACCCGTGGGCAGAGAAGAGTGGTATGCCTGAGGAAAGGTCCTCGATCTGAGCTTTTGGGCTTCTAAGGGGGAAAGGTGGGTCTCCTGTAGAAAGACTGCTTCACATCTCTGGGATGCTATGAATTGTTGAATCCTTCTCCTTTTAATGGGATTTGAACACCCATTTATATTGAGAGACATAATCCTTGTAACTTTTTAGCCATTTATGAACCAAGTTATGTTAATTACTACTTTCTTAGGCACAATCTGTCTGTACCATTGTGATTTAACCTTAAGAGTACACTGTAAAGCATCAAACATTTTAGTAAAACCAGTTAAACTTTAAAACCATTGTTTGAACATTAAATAAAACAGCTAAGAAACAGAACTGTTGCTCTGGCCTCTTCCAACTCTGAGCCATGAGCAGAGTTAGTAGGTGGCTCACCGGGTCCGGGACTTCTCTCGATCAGGCTGCCCAAGATCTACTGATTTGACTTCCAAGAGATTGCTGAGTGATGGTTATCAGCTGAAGGGTGTCTGCGCGCATAGTCCAAAGCAGGGAGCTCAGTAGTGCAATGAGTATTCCCTGTGGGCCCCTGGAGCATCCACGGGTAATGCCCCCCTTCCACTTGTCGATTGACATCCATGCTGGCATATACTCCCGAACTCCCCTCCCCCTCCCCACCTTGTATAGATGAATTTCAAAACAACCGTATAGCCCTCCTTCCACCTTAATCATGAAAATGTATGACTTCAGCCTCTCTCGGCCGCTTTCCCTTCATTTCCATATATTGAATTCCCCATCTTCCCAGGTTCGTGGGTCCCTAGAAAGCGTTTAGCAGTGCCCTCCCTAACCCTAGGGCATCTGTGCCCAAGATACAACCCAGGGCACAAGCACCGAGCTTACGCCCTGTTCAAACATTGAGTTGGGGAGTCCAACTCTAGGCCACACATCTCGGTTGTCAGAAGGAGTGGAAGTGGGAGGGGCGCCCCCAGTGCAGCAGCAACCACTGTAAGACAGCGTTGAGTGAGGTGCATGCCTCCGTATTCAGCCAACCATTCCCAGTGTAGGAGCGTGGCTGGGCAGGAAGAGAACAAGCCCCATGCCAGTCACTACGTCTCAAGCGCTACCACTCAGGTGCCCTCCTCCCCCACCTCACGAACCCCTGAGGGCCGACTGAATCAAGGCAGATCAGCACAGCGAGTGGATCCAAGCCTATTAACAGTGGCCAGTCACCCAAGTTAAAATCTGGCTTAATCTACAGGCAAGAACAATCAGCCGGGCTCCTCGGCCAAACAGGCACCCCTCCCTCCCCCGACCCCAGTGGCATAGACTGGGAGGGGGGGAGGCGGGAAGCCCCGTGCACTCCAAGTGACCACAGGAACATCGTGACATTAAGTGCATGTTTGTCATGTCTGCCAACTCACCGGACACCACAAGGCATAGAAAGGCAGCCGGGCGAAGGTCGTCCCAGCGAGCTGTCCAGTGCCAGGGAGATTCATGCAATCCTCCGGAACGCCAGGAGACAGCCAGGGCGCAAGCATAGGAAACACGAGGGCAGCCCACCGCAACAGGTCAATGAACCTCGCAAGGGTCCCCCTCAAGTAATTGGGGTCAGACATGGGCCTACCACCATAACAGCAATCGAACCCTCAGAAGGGGCACGCAAGCATATTGAGTGTCAAGCCCTCCCACCCCCATGAACCCCGAAGGGCCACTACAGTCAATACCATTTACTGCTTCTAAATATTTTAAGATTCAACTATGATAACTAGGTAAGCAAACAAGGCCTTGGCTATTCCTTCAAGTCCCAATTCCATTAGAGGAGCATTAATCTCCCCCCCAGTCCACAGAGGCCCGGTTCATACTGAGGCAAATTGTCCAATATACTTCAATTAGTTGTAAAGCCAGTGCAGTAATATGAGCTTAGTTTTCATGGTCACCCAGCCAGTTATTCCATATGGGATGGGCAAAGGGTATGTCAAGGGGGATCAATAGTACTTACTGCGGCCCTTTCGAGTGTTCAGCTCCATTTTGCATTGGGGGGTATGTCCAGGGAACAAGATGGGCCCGAAGGTCGGGAAGTGACTAGGTCACAGGGCAAAGGGAGCCAAGATCGAACCGCTGAACAAGATAGTGAGCAGGCCTCACGGAGATCCTCTTCATGTATCTGGAGACCGAGAGGGGCCCGCCTCGTCTACGTCATCAGCCACATCTACTGACTGCAAGTGGGGGGGGGCTCCTCTATTCAGCAACGTCGGGTCTCCAAGTTTCCGGAGCATGGTGCTGATGTCTGCTCGAAGGGAGGTCTGCAGGATCCGTAGTGTGGAACCTTGCTTGGTCAACCCCTCCTGTGCCACTGACCAAGCAGACGCCAGCAGGTCTCGTTCCAACTTCTCCTTGAGAGGGGGGGGGGGTGCTGATTCCAAGCTCCTCAAGGAATGGTGCAGCCGTCAGGAGGTCCTTAAAGATTTTGGTGCCTTGCGCCATAGTAATTTTAATCCTCGCTGGATACAGGGTTTGTGCTTTAATATTCTTTGCCTTGAGTTGCTTTATTATGGGTCAGAGCATTCTATGTGCCTCCTGCACCCCTGAAGTATGATCATTATCGACCGTGATCTTGTGGCCAGAAAATTACAGGAGGCCCTGCTGCCAGGCTCAACATAGCAACTCTTCTTTGCTGGTGTAGGAGGTTAAATGGGCTATGAAGGATCTAGGCCTGGCTTCAGAGTTGTGGGGCCTAGGGCCCAGTGAACGATGGGCACGATCCATCCTTAGATCAAAATCATCTGGGAGGGCAAGGGATTTTCTGAGTAGATCTTGGAGGAATTCGATAGTGCCTGAGGCTTTATCCTCTAAGCCTTCTGGGACCCCGTATATCCTAACATTTTGTCTTCTGTTTCTTCCTTCCAAATCGTCCATGCGGTGCGTGAGTTCTCGGTCCCTTGCCAGTAGGCATAGTAGCAGCCTGTCGTGCCTGTCTGCTTGCTCTGAGACTGTTGTAAGGCACAATTCCATTTGTTCGGCCTTACGATCAATGCGGTTGAAGTCTGCCCTCAACTTGGAGAGGGTCTGGTCGATTTTTGTGACTGTACGGGCTGTTTGAAGAGTGGTTTTGGCCAGGCCATCTCTCGATAAGCCTCCATGTGGCACGGCCTGTTGTTTTCCTCCCAGAGTCTCCCACTCCTCAGTGGTTTCTGACTCTTCTGTCTGCAGCATCTCTCTGAGCTTCTGCGTAAGGGTTAGATGGAGTTTCCCCCAGTTTATTGTGGCGTTGTTTGACCGGAGATGCCATTATTGAGCGGGCGATTTAGATCAGATTGTAGACGGTGGGGAGTGGAGCACCCAGACTAAGCTGCCATCACGGACGCTGACGTCACCGGAAGTCCGCATACTAAAATATTTTTGCTCAATTACAGGCAGTTTTCACTGGGACGCAGAGAGTTTTATAACTGCCTACAGATACGCGACTTCCTGGGAACCACTATGGGTCTAGACATCACCTCTAGGACCATCCCCCCTGTTTTCTTTAATTGTTCATTTACAGGGGCAATCTGCCTCTAGATATTTGATTTCGTGCCTATACAAGGCACAGACACACCTCCCGACGACTTTGATAGACAGAGTACAGGCCAATTGGGAGATGGAGAAGATGCTGGAATTGACACCCGAGGACTGGTTTCACATCTGGCATAGACAACATCAGACAACTGCTTCTTACAGTTGGAGGGAGTTTGGTTGGAAGGTGGTTGGCTCGTTTTTTCTGCATTCCACAAATTACGGCAAAATATACATCCACTAGGGACTTCTGTTGGAGACCGTGTGGGTGTGAGGTCTCTACTCATGCCCATGTGTTTTGGGTCTGTCCGAAACTTCTTTTTGGAAGGAGGTGGGGCAAGTGTTAGGAGATCTTTTTCCAGATTTGGGTAGCTTAACACTAGTGGTGGCCTTATTGCTGCATCTAGCTAGACAAGTAAAACAGACGCAACAGGCTTACTTGATAAGCATTCTCCTAGCAGCAGCCAAGAAGGTAATAACACAGTTGTGGCTCCAACCAACTTCCCCATCAATTCGAAATTGAGAGGATACCACATATGATATTTACAAGATGGAGAGCATGACAGCTGATTTACAAAATAGAACCCATATCCTAATGAATAGATGGACAACCTGGTTCACGTACATGGCAACAAGTAGGCCAGATTTCATTCCATGAACCCGGGGGAGTGGAATCTGATACGATGGGCTATTCCGGTCAGCCCATTTTATAATTTTCAGATCGTTTAGATAACTCAATATATCTTCTAGGATAGTTACCCTGGTAGTACAGCCCGTTAATAAGTTTAAGTAGGCCCCAGCTATCTTGGGAGATGACCTAGAGATGCATGAAACCACTGTATACTGTATAGAATGGCTATGAATATTGATCTGTTCCTGATGTTTTGACTGTATTGATATGCTTTTCATGGACATATACCAACAAACTGAATAAAAATTAGCGTTTTAAAAAAAAAAAAAAGAGACCTGGACTCACAAGATAGATGGAACTTGGAGATTATGCTAGAATTTCTGTATGAAAATGCAAATGTGAATAATGATCAAAAAAACAATGATGAATTTAAACAGTTGTGAAGGCAAAAATTTAAAGGTAAATCAGATTTTTTTCCAAATGTATTCAATCCCAGTATCTCAGCCTATGAGAAAGTAGTATTTTGACAGGTGAATGAACTGTTACAAGCTGAAAAAGAGAAAAACGTTTGAAATGACAATGTAGCCACTCCTGAACGTAAAGCACTGCAGGAGTTAGAAAAAAATGGAACAAATTCTAATTAAGCCTGCAGACAAGGGCAGAAACACTGTCATTTTAGACACAGAAAAATATGAAACAGTGGTATACAAGTTACTAGAAGATGAAAAGAACTATAGAAAACTATGAATGCCTAAATATATAAAATAAAAAAGAGATGTTACGACTGTTGCAGGAATTTTTTTTAAAATGGGAATATCTCTGAGAAAGAACTAGAGTTTATGTGGGAGGAATTCCCAGTAACTCCCACCTTCTGTGCACTTCCAGAAGTGCATAGAAACATGCATAACCTACCAGGTAGACCAATAATTTCCAGGATAGTGTATTTGACAGAAAATATGGGGGGTCTTGTGGCCTTTTTACCACAAACCTCAGTTAGTACACTACCCTCATTCCTAAGAGATACAGGAGATTCAATTAAAAAACTAATTGATCTCGACTGGCAAGAAGAGTATGTATGGCTAGCAATAAATGTGGTGACATTGTATTCCTCAGTAAACCATGAGGATGGGATAAGGGTGAGTAAATACATTTTTAGAAAACAATGAATTTAGCAGCATCATACCAACAGAGTTTATCGGCATTAGAATTCATTTTAACACATAATGTCTTTGAATTGGATGGCACTTTTTTACTTACAAACTTGCGGCAGAGTGATAGGGTCGGTTACGGCCCCATCGTATGCCAGTTTATTTCTAGGGTATTGGGAGTTAACTATGACACAAAATGCAACAGTGAACCCATTTTTTAATAACATAGTCAAGTGGTTCAGATTTATTGATGACTGTTTATGTATTTAGAAATGTGATATCGACTCTGTTAAGGAATTCATTGAGTGGTTGAACAATAATGACCTAAATCAGGTTCACATGTAAGATAGATAAACCAAGCACTGACTTCCTAGACATCTGCCATCACGCACAGAATAACTGCTAAAGGATACAGAAAAACTACAGCTACAAATGCATTGCTCAAATATAGTGCCCATCCAATTAGCCTAACAGATTCCATCCCCTACAGCCAGATGCTGCGTATTCGTAGAAACTATTGACAGCACAGATTTTGATGCACAGGCTTCTGAACTTGAGAGTTGATTACTACAGAGGGGGTACAAAAAAGAGGTGGTAGAAAAGGCCTTTGCTGGAGTGAAAAACCAAAATCACAGCGATCTGGTAGATACAGACAGAAATCCTGGAAGGAACAAGAGAGACAGGCCCAGTTACCCTTTCAATGTAGTTTAATACCTTGGCAGGTTCAATAGGGAACATAATATGGAAGAACTGGCCTATATTACTGGGAGATAGTGTGGTGGGTGGAGCTGTTGGAGTTACCCCTAGAATCTCATTTAAGAAAGCTCCCAGCATTCGGGTTAGAGTGACCCACAGCCAGTTTAAAAGAAAAAAAGAAGAGCTCAGTTCTTATGGCTACCTATGAGACCTACGGGCAACTACAGATGTGCCAGATGTAAGATTTGTCAGTATGTCAGTGTCGGGAAAGATTTAGGTCTTTCTAAAGGGAACAACAACATTGAAGATGGCAGCCACGTTGGGCTAGCCACATTACAGCAGCTATACTTTTTTTTGTTATTTTACCTGCTTTAATGTTAATTTTGTTCTATTTTTATGCTTTTAGTTCATTGTTTTTCTTTATTTTTTTTTGTGGTTATTTGTCGTGCAGAATATCTGCCGATAGTCGTGGGCAGAGACTGCAACAGTGTGTGTGGTATTGCTACTGTTTTTCTCCTTCAGATTGCAAAGTTATCTCAGGAGCAAGATTTAAGCTCTGGAGCAAGATTTAAGAATTCTACCTGGAATACTCTGATCACAATCTGGGAGGCTTCTATCAGGAGCTGGGAGTTCGTATACTGGGACTGTGAACTGGTCGTTGATCTTGCGCTGTCCTGTGACTGTACCCGGATTTTTCTGGAGTGCTCATACGATTCAGTCCGGAGCCTGGAGCTGGAGACTGTGATCTTGAAGCTGGGTTCTTTTTTGAAGACTTAGCGGCTTTCACTCTTAGACTGCTGCATCCTCGATGCTGTTTTTCTGGAGCGAGTGAGCCTGTGAAAATTCTGGTCTGAACCCAGGGTGGTGCATCTCGGGGGACAACTTGGGGGGGGTGAGTTTCTTTAAATGCTGGCCTGAACCCAGGGAGGTTTACTGGGGCAATTGGCTGCGACGGGAAATTGGGGTGGTATTGTCGGAGGACAGGCCCCAGTGTACCCGTGGTTTCTGGGCTTTGCGAAGGGCAGGCTGGAGAGCCTGCTCACATGGATCCAGTCGCTGGTCGACTTCCTCAGTAACATCTTGGGGGACGACCGGGGGAGAATCTGTTTTTGGCTGGTGGCTTGAGCTCGCCTTTAAATGGTTGGGATCAATTTTTGAGGATTTTAGCTGCAGCAAAGGTCTATTTTATCAACTTGGAACTTATGGATCTTGTCTGAATACTACTCAGGTCAGATTGTTCTTTTTTCTTTTCCTCCTGTATATTTCGGTGAAGCAGTGAGAGTGCTTCGTTTTTGTATCCAAGATCAAATTGTGCAACTGTTTACTTTACCTATGTGAGAGATAGGCTTGAGACTAACACCTCAAGGGTGAGAGCTCTGAGGGTTTTTTCATTACTGTCAGTTTTCAGTGGTGTTCAGGTGGAAGGAAACTGAGACTTTGTGTCCAAACTGTTAGTGACTCTTTCAGAGGAGCTAAAATCTGCTCAGACTGCTTAGGATCTTCTCTGAGGAGTTTGCCTGAAGGGGAATGGACTTTTGTTTTATTTTTTTGTTAGAAAGGGGAGTGGGGCTGCTGTTCAAGACATTTTAGTGGTTTTGATAGTATTAATCAAATTGGTTGATTAATAGTTTTAAATATTTGGCAGCATGTGTTGGGACCGGGCTTCCATGGGCAGGCACTATTCCCCCTCTAGGCTGAGGGACCTGCGCCCTTTCGAAAGCTCCCCGTTGCTACCTAAGGTATATAGGCATTGTCGTGCCTTAGGGATTGCATGGAGGGGGGGTTCCTCTGCTACGAGGGGGGGGAGCGGAGTGGGCGAATTAGGGTGGTGGGGTTGGAGAGACACCCTGGGGCAAAATGGGTCCAGGATGGGGGGTGCAATGCCTGGTTCCCATACCCAAGGGTTCCACTGATAGTGGGCAAGTGGCCTGCTTCTCCAAGGCCTCATCCAACCTGGGTGGTGTTATGCAATGCCAGGTCTACAAAAAAACAAGACAACAATTATTGCTGATCTTGTTGAGTCATCTGACCTGGCTTGCATTACCGAGACCTGGCTGGATGAGAATGCTGGTCCCATATTGGAGTCAGCAGTTCTAGCCGGGTACTCAGTAATGCATCGCCTGAGGTTTGATCGAAGGGGTGGGGGGGGTCGCCATTTGTTTTAAATTGGAATTGGGCCTCGTGGAGGTTCCAGTTGTGTCCCCTAGATCCTTTGAGTGTATCATGGGAGCAGGTGTGGGTAGCAGAATCTTACTTGTCTACTGTCCACCCGGTGACGAGAAAGTTTTTCTGCAGGAAGTTGCAGATTTCATTGTCGACCTGCTGTTGGAGCCCTCCAGGTGGTTGGTCCTGGGGGACTTCAGTGTCTGGGTCAACGATTAACTCTCGCATTTTGGTCAAAACTTCCTCCAATTGATGATTTAGTTGGGCTTTACACAGGTTGTTACCAATGCTACCCATATTCAGGGTCACTCTTTGGATCTGGTGTTCACCCTGGGGATGGAGATCATGGAACTGGTGGTGGAACCAGTTGGGTGGTATGACCATCACTCCATAAGGTTAAATTTCACGCCCCCCCTTGTGAGACCTACCCCTTTGGAGGTGGTCCAGTACCGCCCTTTGAGGGGAGTTACCTCTGGGGGTCTGATGGTGGTGCTGGACCTATTAAGTTGGCCTATGGAGTGCATGGAACCAGATGACTTAGTAGTGCACTGTAATAATATGTTGCTGAGGGTACTGGATTCCATAGCACCTGTCCGTGTTTGGCCCCTCTCCCTTTGCCCTCGGTCCCCTTGGTTTGATGGGATACTGAGGGAGTCGAGGAGAGTGGGGCGAAGATTGGAACGCTGCTGGCAGAAATCCAGCCTGGAAGGTGACAGACTTAGATTGATGGCCCATTATGTGGACTATCAATCAGAAATCTCCCGTAAGAAGGCAGAGTTCCTGTCCAGGGAGATAGCTGCATCAAGAAATCAACCAGCCCAGCTCTTCCGGACCGTACACAGACTGTACAATCCAGCCTGTCTGCGGGGTTGGAGAGCTTTTTCACAAATACAGTGTGATGAGTTTGCTCATTTTTTTGAGGATAAGGTGTCATCGATCAGGTCGGAGATCTGCAGTACACGTTCTAATGAGCGTTGCAGGAATCAATGTGGGGTTACAGGCCCTCGGTCTACCTGGACAGATTTTGACCAGGCAGCGATCATGGATATCATGAAGATTGTCCAGGGCTTGCGACCAACTTGCTGTAGTTTGGATCCTGGTCCTACGCGCCTCCTTGTGGGGTGCATGGATGTGATCGGACCAGTCCTTGCCGAGATAGTCTGGTGCTCTTTGTACCAAGGGGTGTTTCTGGAGTCCTTAAAAGAGGCTGTCGTGACACCCCTTTTGAAGAAATCTTCCCTTGACCCAGACTGTCTCGCTAACTACAGACCAATCTCTAACCTGCCCTTTTTGGGCAAGGTTATTGAGAAAGCAGTCACGTTGCAGCTTGATGACTTTCTTACCACCCATGAGGTCTATGATCCTCTCCAGTACAGTTTCTGGAAGAGGCATAGTACCAAGACGGCATTGGTCCGAGTACTTAATGATCTCCTAATAGCGGGAGATTGGAGGAGCCGTTTGATCTTAGTCCTCCTTGATCTCTCTGCAGCGTTTGATACTGTGGACCATGGGATGTTGCTAGATCACCTGCGGCTAATCTGTGGACTGTCGGGGACAGTCCTCAGATGGTTCCCCTCTTTCCTCACAGGCAGAAGTCAGAGGGTAGTTTCAGGAATTTTTTCCTCTGCTCCCTTTGCTCTGTCCTGCGGGGTGCCACAGGGCTCTGTGCTTTCCCCCATGTTGTTCACAGTGTATATGCTGCCGTTGGGAGACATAAGGCATTATGGGCTGAGTTTTCACTGCTATGCTGATGATACTCAGCTCTATATGTCCTTTGTAGCCGAACAGAATGACACATTATCGGTCTTTAATAACTGCCTCGCTGAGATCCAGGACTGGACGAGTGCTAACTGGTTGAAACTGAATCCGGATAAGACTGAGGTGTTGGTTGTGGACCTGGGCCATCATGCAGAGAAGTTGACTCCTGGGTCTCCCTCTGGCCTTGTACTAGAGAGTAACCAGTTGAGACCTTCTGAACAGGCGCAGAAAATCTGGGCGTAATTCTTGACAGCAAGCTGACACTGAAGGCATAGGTGTCAGCCGCTATCAAGTCTTCCTTTTACCATCTGTGGAATATCACTCAGATAAAACACCTTGTTCCACACGGTGACCTTCCTGTGTTGGTCCATGCCTTTGTTTCCTCGCATCTTGATTACTGTAATGCTCTATATCTAGGGTTGCCAGGAGTAGATCTCCGTCGCCTGCTGCTGGTGCAGAATGCTGCAGCCAGGTTGTTTACTGGGTTACCAAGAACTTGCCACATCACACCTGTGCTGCGCAAACTGCACTTGCTGCCGGTGCCATGGAGAATCACTTTCAAGGTCGCGTTGCTGACCTATAAGACCCAACACGGTCAGGAACCGGGCTACTTGCAAGATGATCTTCGAACTTACCACCCTCACTGCTCCGCTGACGAGGGATTGGTAGAGATTCCCAGAGTTTGTCTTCAGTCATCTAGGGCCAGAGCTTTTTCTTTTATGGCCCCAACCCTGTGGAATTCTCTACCTCGTCAGATTAGAGAGTGTCTGTCCACGGAGTCATTTAAGGCATCTCTGAAAAGTTATCTGTTTGAATTAGCATTTGAATAGGTCTACTGCTGCTTTTATTGTTTTTATGCTATTATTTTGATATCTAATCGTGCTTTGATGTGTAGAAAAGCGCACTATAAATAATTTTTGATTTGATTCGATTTGATAAAAAATCTGAGAACTCGTCACATGTAACACCACATTTGTGGTGTTCATATTATGGGATGCATGGGAAAAACAGGTCACTTAAAGAACGCCTACTGGAACATATAAGGTCTATAATAAATATTTAGACTAGATAAACCAGTAGGGAGACACTTTGCTGAGAAACATAACAGCAAACTTGAAAACCTAAAATGCATGGGAATTGAGAATGTGAAATGTGGTAACAGAGGTGGGGACAGACAAAATCTCTTACTCCAAAGAAAAGGAATATTGGATGTACAGATTAAATACTGTTAGTCCACATGGCCTAAATGAAATGCCTGATTTGAAACCATATTTTAAATAAAAATTCTAAATACATGGTCAAAGTGTCTTAAGAAAAGGAAATGAAAAAAATAAACACACCTTCATTATCCCACCTCCAACCTCAACCCCCCCCAAAAAAAATCCAAGTTATTAAATGTGATTAGGTTTAGGGCTTAGAAATCATAGTATGTGGAACATATTTAAAAAGTAACCAGACTAGTTTATGGATTGAACCTTAAGTGTCTACCTAAGATCCCATCTTCTCCTATCTAATCTTCACCCCACCCAAGCACCCTTTCATCAGTCATGCATTCATTGAAATATTTCATCTTTGGCTTGCTTAAATAAATGATAGGTTAATATCCAACGCATTATACACAGCGCCATATGAAGCACCCTAATTTGAGAGTGCTCTAGCTACATATCCTGTAAAAAAACAGTAACAAAATGTATTGGCTAACCTAGATTTCATGCTAACAAGAAACAAATGTTTTTGAATAGCTGCTTTAGCTTTACTGAATAATGCTATAGCTTATCTTTTTTTTGTTTTCGTCTTGCAGGAGCTCCAGGGCTCGCCAAAAGACATGCAGTGTCAGTGGCTCAGTAGATAGCACACTCACCTCTGAGGCCAGAAGATCAGAAAGTGTTGGGTTCTAGCCGCACACTGGGAACGTGGTATAAAATCCCAATACTGACACTAGTGCATCAAGAGAGGGGTGCTGCACTCCTGAGGTGCCATCTTTCAGATGAGACGTTAAACCAAGGTCCCGTCTACCTGTTCAGGTGGTTGTTCAGGTGGACGTTAAAGATCCCATGGCACTTCTCGAAAAGAGTAGGGGGAAATTTTATTACTGCAAATAATATGTACAATATTGGAACAGCAAACAATACAGGTTCAATACTCACAACACAAAGCTTACATAAAAATCAGAAACAATAAAATTACATACACCATTACATAATACATACATAAATCAAAGAAAATATCAGAAAGCAAGTTTCTGTGTATTTGGATAATGCCAAAAGAAAAATTAAAATCTACATAAAGTCAACATTACCAAAACCAAGACAATAATACTGAAGACATCACAATATCTTCAGTAAAGGACACTTCTGAGAACTGGAGTCCTTTATGGGCTACATTATTTCCCACACCTGTGTGAATAATGCACACAGCACTATACACCTCACTCAATGTGTTACAAAATAAACCAGTTCTGACAGATTTCCGGAAGTTCATAGTCCATATACTATAGTGGAACATCCTTCAATCGCTTTTTCCGCAGTTCCCAACACATCTTCTCTTTGTCAAAGTTTGCATGAATAACAATTTATTTTTCAATCATACATACCAGAATCTGTGGGGAAATGTATTTTTGTTGCAGAACAAATTTGCATCAAACCTGCCACATCAAAAACTTTGTAATAGTTAAAATCAATTGTATCGTTCCGGCATCAGTTTGCAAGGTAAGCCGTGCAGTCCCCGTAACAAGATTCACATACGTAATTTTTGTCCATCCCACCCCACCCCACTTGTGATCCAAATTAATCTAAAAGTCCACAGCATAGGGACAGTGAATAAAAAATGCTATTGTGATTCAATCTGATTCTGACAATATTCCCTGGGGCAATATCTCTCCTCAAGGCATTTATGTTTAGCATTACCCTTAACCCCAAGCCGACCATGCATACACAGCCATAGTACATCCCACATCCGTGGTGGAGTTCTTTTATCAATTAAATAAGACTCTACTAATGGATGATCTTCACAGCACGGTGAAGGATATGCTACTGGTATCTGATAAGACCCTTCCTGAATCGTTAAATACAGCATCATCCTGTTTGGAACAGAGATCTGTGCTTCAGTCAGTTTCCAGCGTCATGTTTTGTCTAACCCATGTACCACAAATTGAGGCCAAATCTCTCATTTCCGTGTGCTTAGTGACTCTGTGCCCACAATTGTAACTATGGTGCCACCCGAAGGGCTGCCACCCATTTCCACCCTCTCTCACCAGGATGAAGAAAAACTGATATTGTGTTAAATAAAAATAGGTTATGTAAATAACTAATAGGGTTCAGCATCTGTAAATCTGTAAGGAGGCAGTATAGCGCAGTGGTCTAAGGCTCTGAGCTGCAAATTTGGTGACATCCAGCAGGCCAGACCTGGGTTTGAATCCCACAGCTTCCACTTGCATACTGTGTGACCCTGAGCAAGTCACTTAACCTCCTTGTGCTCCCAGGTCGCTCCTGTAAAAAAGCTTTCAGCTTAGTGTGCTATACCTGGTTAAACAACTAAATAAAAAAAAAAAAAAAAATAAACCACCTTCCTTGACGTTCCTATACAGGATTTCCCTCTTAATGAGGTTCAAATGACTCCCCCAAAGTAATTGAAATGTCTGGCTCAAAATGGTGACGTTCATTGAACTCTGGGGATGGAATATCGGCCCCACATATGTTAGGGGCAAAAAAAAGTCTTAATAATTGATACACGTTTCATTTTTGTTTGTTGCCAATTTTTCCACTGATTAACCTTCTCAGCACTATTCTCCAAAACCTTTTCCCAATTCACCCTTGCCATGTCTCCCGACCCAAATATAATACCCAAAATTGTAATACAATCAGTTGACATACAAATATTTTGTATTTCTCTCAAGGGAGGAGTACTGGGACTCAAAATATACCCACATTTATTAATATTCAAAGCTGATCCTGTTAGTTGTGAAAAATGCTGAATCACCCCTAATGCACGTTCTGCTGAGTCCTTATCCTCCACCAGGAGACAGACATCATCTGCATAAGCTAGCGTTTTTACCATTGTCTCTACCCCCGGAATATGAGTGGCTCTAATCTCGATCTTCTGTCCAATCAAACAGAGCACTGGATCTAAACTAAAAATATACAGTATAGGGCTCATGGGGCATCCTTGTCGGATTCCTCGAGAATTTTCACAGGTCTGCGAACATGTCCATTTATTAATGGACTGGAAGAAGCAGACGCATACAATGTCATAATCCAGTTCGTGAAGATACTTGGTATTCCATAATGATCCAATACCATTTTTAGATATAAATGTGAAACTTTGTCAAATGCTTGTTCCTGATCCAAACTTAACAGGTATCCCTGCAGTAGATTCCTCTGTCCTTGAGAGACCACCTCTCTTAATAGTATCAAATTATCCGTTATTTTCTGTCCTTTAACTGTACATACCTGACTTGAGTCAATGAGAAAGGGGGCCACCATCCCAAGACGATTTGCCAAGATTTTCATTAATATCTGTAAGTCCGTAGTTATTAAGACTCAGCGGACGCCAGTTCTGTAAAAGACGTCTGTCTCCCTTTTTAAACACAAATAGTTGCACTGCATGATCAAATTGTGGGGCCACCTCTTATCCATCCAGAATCATATTAAGGACCATACAAAAAATTCTGCCAACTCTGAAACACATGCTTTATACATCTCTGAGGTTAAACCATCAGGTCCTGGAGTTGTATTATTATTTAATGATACAATGGCTGTCCTTATTTCCTGTTCAGTGATTGGTTTTACCATATCACAAAGCAGACTAGGCTCACAAGGAGGCTGTACACAGTGTTGAAGTAAGTTTGCAATCATATCATGTGATACGGTAGAAGCCGTATATAAACATTCCATATGACAATGGCCCTCATGAAGAATATCTTCATGAGAGTGTACCACTTCCCCTTTCAGGGTGCATAGTGAAGCCATCACTCCTTGCTGCACTCGTGTTCTGCAACTTTCAAAAATATCCCCTGTGGCTGTTTTTCCTGGGGTCCTTGTACGATGTTCGTATAAAAGAGAAGAAGCTCGTTCATACTGTAATTTTTCCATTTGTTGCTTCAAATGAGCAATCTGACTAGCTTATTCACTGTATCCCTCATTAACTAATGACACCACCCACATGTATTGTCCCCTTAAGGTCAGATATCGGAGGTGTTTTTGTGAATGGGAACGGAATGCCCATTTTTTTAAATAGGACTTAATATCTAATTTGGTTTGAAACCACCACCGGCTTACATTTTGTTCCAGTTCAATAACTGACATTCAAGCCCGTATTAGGTCCTGGATACCAGCCACACACCACATCTGTAATACCGTACTATTCATTTTCCATATGCCCTTTCCACGGCTGACACCCTCCCGTAAGGACAGACTAATCTTCCCCATCATGTGGTTCGAAGTCTCTAGTGCAACAGTGGCAGCCTGTATACACTTCAAAGAAGCAGCAATCAATACCAGATCTATTCTTGTAGCCAATTTTGCTTTGTAAAAAGTATACCCTCCAGAGGCATGTACTTGCCTATAAGCATCAACAAGCCCTGTCTGTCGTACTATATGATTTAAAGCATTTGAATCACAATACAATTTCTTTCCCTTAAGCTCTGTGCCAACCAAGGGTAAACTGCAATTGAAATCACCTGCCCAGATCAAAAGTCGAGAAGTAAACAAAAAAGGTTTTATTGCCGTGAACAAATCTACCCTCCCTTTTTTACTTTGGGGTGCATATAGGGAAATTAGTCTCCATTATTTCTGGCCATGATTAAAATCTAAAAGGAGTGCCCTCCCTGGGTCAATATCGACCACCCGTGTGACCATATAGTCCCAACCCTGAAAGACAACCCCCACCCAACCACAACGTTCCTGGGTAGGAGAAAAAAAAGCCAGGCCCCAACACCACAATTTTTTTTTTTTTTGCACATGCTACTTCATTAACCATATACAATCGTACATCCTGTAAGTAGACAATATCTATATGATAGTCTCGGAGAACTGAAAAGGTTACTACACGTCTACGACCATTATGAATAGTATTCACATTAATTGTGTCAATATTATATATATATATATATATATATATATATATATATATATCTATGGTTGTGGCATTGTAGTTTAGCAAAATTGAAACACCAAAAGAAACTGTTGGACATAATCAAGTCACAGCCTGTTTACCCAGCCTTTGACTTCGTCTAGGCTGTGAGCTGCCTTGTTTTAGGCGAGTTCATATTACTTTGTCCACTGGTATCACATCTTCCTCCCCAGAGTCAGAGGACAACTCTTTGTTAGAGGAAATTGTGATAGAATCTTCTGAGTCGTCTCCAATGTCTGTATTTACAGGTTGGAGTACTTCATAAGGATTTGACAGTGGGACATCTGGCACCTCCTTTCCCATTTTTTGTACTTTGGCTTTAGTTTTTACCGTTTTCATTGAACGTTTTTTTGAAACCACCACAGTCATTTCTGGGGGGGGGGGGATTATCCTTTAAGTCCGCCACCTGGGTTTCCCTTGGTAAGTCCACTGCAGATTGTTGTAACCCTGGAGAATCTGCTACAATTGCCATCTCCATCAGAATAGTTTCCACACAATTATGTTCTTCAATAGGCACCTCTTCCTCTGTATCTTCAAGCAGGAGAGGTTGGGGGGACAGGGGAGGGGGGTTCTGTTCAGACACCACGCTAGGGCTATCTGTGACACCTAACGGGCCCTGTATCATTGAGTCTACTGTTGCATCCTTCTGGCTTGTTTCCTTAACATGTTTCCGAATAGTAATACTGTGACTCTGTGCTTTATCCACTATATCCTCCTGACTAGGTCGGTCAGAGCGATTGTGTGTGGCTCATTCACACTGTCTAAAGACATGACCTGGAGCATCACATACATTGCATTTTTGCATTTCAGTGCAATCTGTATTTTTATGCCCAAAGGAGAGACAGGAAGCACATTTTATTCTATCACATACAGTACATTGCTGAGGTGGAGATATGAACCACATCTGAAGCATGTCTTAGGTTGCCCCGGGTAAAAACAGTGACCCCTCTCAGATCCCAGAAAAAACACAATAGGTAAATGTTTAGGTCCTTGTGGCCCAGAATTCAGACAGACTTTATATTTCCACCCCTCTGTCTAAATGTGTTCCCCATCTAAAATCGGGGATGGGGCCCCCAAAACCACACACCGTTGTTTCAACCAGTAAGTCACATCATGCACGGCTACCCCCTTGTTTCGAAACAA
This sequence comes from Neoceratodus forsteri, assembly GCA_016271365.2. Taxonomy (NCBI): domain Eukaryota; kingdom Metazoa; phylum Chordata; order Ceratodontiformes; family Ceratodontidae; genus Neoceratodus; species Neoceratodus forsteri. Next base: position 186,564,324 of record CM028134.1, read on the forward strand.
AACTGTTACTTGTTTAATGGCAGGTTTCGTGAGTGGGGGAGTGGGGTAACACGAAAAGGAATCCATAATGCGGAGTGTTTTTTTTTTTTTTTTTCATATGACATCCAAAACCGATCAAGGCCCGCAGGGGATTTAAAGCTTACATCATAGACAGGTAGCATGTATTAATGTGTATATTTCGTTTGAGAAAAATCTCAAAGAATACTTTATCAATGTCTTACCAACATATACTCTATCAGGAGGAAGTGGCAAACCCCCCATGTATTTTATCCAAACTGCATTTTTCCTCTGGGCTGGAATATTACCAGAAAAAAAAGACTCCCGATTCTGAAACTGTTTCCATAGCAGAGCTGGCTGTACCCCACCCCCCCTTTTTCTGTAAGATAGGGTGTTCTGTATCCATATGTTCCCCCCATGTACCTCTGACCTGGGCAGGGAGCTCCTTACTGGATTCTACATTGCTATGAACAGTAGGGGAAAAATTATTAGGGGCTGCTTTTGACAGTGCAGGCCCAACTATAGCCTGAACTGAAGGACAGGGATCAGCCTGTTGTACCTCCACAGGGGAATCCTCGATCAGGTTCCTTTTTACCGTGGTGTCTGTAAGGTCAGAAACCCACCCCCCCAGTCTCCATTTTTTTTCCAGCCAGCTCCCGTTAGTGTTGACTCCACAGTCCAACCAGTTGGCCTGTGCTCAGCCAAAGCATCACCATTTCCATCTTCTAGGCCACAAGTCTGCACACTCACTGGTGGCATCTTTAAGCTAGCATCATTTTTACATGTTGTTGTTATTGTCTCTGTACTTGCGTCGGGTACAATTTCCTCTGCCGGACTGATAGATTTACAGGCATTACTTACTGCGACCACATCATGAGAGTCCATTACAGTCGCGGATTCCACTGTATTCAGTGACGACTCTGCAGCCTGGCAGTACAGTGAGTCATCATTCTGTAACAGGAACGGAGCCTCACTCCGGGGCGGAACAGCAATACACAGCACAGCTGAGCTCGGGCTTCCACTCTCATTCTCAATTCTAGTATCAGGAGCAGAAACATCGCCTCTTGAGCTTTTACCATGGCCTGGGGTTGATAAAACCAATAATAAATGCTGTTGCTGTTCCCAACTTAACGCCTGTACAAAATCTACCTCTTGCTGCAAGCCTGCAGCACAGAAATCCATGTATCCAGACGGTTCTAGGGCTCCATATTCCACACTTACGCCTTCCATATCATGAGACATTTCCTCCAGCCTTATCTCGTGTGCTGGACCTGCAGAGAGGGAGACCTGTTCTCCTGTAGGGCTACCAGCCTCCATTGCCACATCAGCACTTTCCCCTTGGTCCAGCTCCAAACTGTGCTCCTCCATTCCTGCTCACAGGAAGAAGAGCCCCTGGTGCAAGAGTAGGGGAATTTCCCCGGGGTCCTGGCCAAATTCCTCCCATTCACCAAAATACCACCAACAGCTTAATCTGGTTCTGTAAGTTAGTTTACATCTGTACAAATATTCCCCTTCCCTTGCCCCCGGGTCACACCTGGAAATGAGCCATGGCTCAGTGTGCCTCTCCCAGTCACAAACTTTCAAATAAATAATATAAATAAATATGACTCTGCAACTGAAGCAGCTGTATGCAGTGTATTTGCTGGTGGATCCCCAAAAGGAGTTCCATGTAATGATGGGTGATCACAAGTAGTATACTAAAGATTTATATAGAAACATAGAAGTTGACGGCAGATAAGGACCGCAAGGCCCATCCAGTCTGCCCATTTCTTTTTCTACCTTATAAATGTGCCATTGGCCTTTGCTCTGTCAGTGGCCTATCTATTCATACTCATTTGTATTGCTCCCTTATGCCTATCCCATGCCTGTTTGAAGCCCTGCACTGTATTCATAGCCACCACTTCTTGAGGTAGGCTATTCCATGCATCCACCACCCTTTCTGTGAAAAAGAATTTCCTCACATTCCCCCTTAATCGACCCCCCTCTAATCTCATGTTGTGTCCTCTTGTCCTGCTATTTTTCTTATATATAAACATGTTAGACTCTTTCACCTTGTTAATGCCCTTAAGGTGTTTGAAAGCCTTGATCATATCACCTCTCTCCTCCTTTGCTCAAGGGTATACATATTGAGCTCTGTTAATCTGTCTTCATATGTCTTCTGATGCAGTCCCTGCACCATTTTGGTTGCCCTTCTCGACTGCCTCAATTTGGTTAATGTCCTTGTGAAGGTGTGGCCTCCAATACTGCACGCAGTACTCCAGATGGGGCCTAACCAGTGTCTTGTAAAGAGGGATTATTACCTCCCTCTTACGACTTGTGATACCCCTACTAATGCACCCTAACACCCCCTAGCCTTACCTACTGCTTTAGAGGTCTGCTTGGATGATTTCAGGTCATCAGTGATGATGATGCCCAAGTCTCTTTCTTCCTTTGTGACTGCTAGCAACTCCCCTCCCAGCCTATAGGCGGCTTCAGGGTTTCTCTTCCCTATGTGCATGATCTTGCACTTCTTTGCATTAAATCCCAGTTGCCACTCTTCTGACCATTTTGCTAGTTTATCCAGATCTCTTCTCATTCTGCCCACCCCATCTGGATAATCTACTCTGTTGCAGATCTTGGTGTCATCTGCAAACAGACAAACCTTACCCTCTAGTCCATCTGCAAGGTCACTAATGAAGATGTTGAAGAGGACTGGCCCCAGGACCGATCCCTGAGGTACCCCACTTGTGACTTGCATCTCTTCTGACTGTGTACCATTTACCACCACTCTCTGTTTTCTGCCCGTCAACCAGTTTGCCACCCAGTTGACCAACTTCTGACCCACCCCGAGCCTACCCAGTTTATTTATCAATCTTCTATGTGGAACAGTGTCAAAAGCTTTCCTGAATGGTCAAGGTAGGCATACATCAACTGCTCCCCTTGGTCCACCACTCTGGTTGCCCAGTCAAAGAAATCTATGAGATTAGTTTGACAGGACCTTCCTTTTGTAAACCCATGCTGTCTTGGATCCTGTGCCCCTATGGATTCCAGGTGTTGCACTATCCTTTCCTTAAGGAGTGCCTCTATAATCTTGCCCACTACTGAGGTAAGACTGACTGGTCTGTAGTTCCCTGCCTCCTCCCTGCTACCACTCTTGTGGAGCGGGATCACATGAGCCCTTCTCCAGTCTTCTGGGACCTCTCCTGTGCTCAGAGACTCACTAAACAGTTCTGCTAATGGCTCTGCTAGTAGTTCCTTAAGTACCCTGGGATGTATGCCATCAGGTCCCATTGCCTTATCCACCCTGAGCTTATATGTTTTAGAGAATCAAATGTTCCTCTCATAATTATAACAATAAAGTCAAATTGTGATGTAAAAAATGTTGAGATCAAACTCAGGAACATTAAGCATATAATAATTAGATTTTTTTACTTTTATTTTTGTAACTGTGCTTTATTATAAATTTGCATAGAATGTAAGCAGATTTAAACATGAGCTCTATGCTTTCTTTTATACTTGCACAAGTTTGCACATAATGCACATCATGTTTCTCACGTGGTGTTTTGTAGCATTTTGTAATCCATTTGATTTTTGGTAATCTTTGTAAAGAATGTCACAAATGCTTATGATGTCACTAAATGATATCATTGTGTGGGGACTATAAATGAATGGACTATTATTAAAGAACCCGCCCCCTGATGAAGCCTTAGTTTGAAGGTGAAGCGCTGGGGTAAACTGTCTTTGTTGATTCAGCTCAGACCCTTTGTATGTATGCTAACTTTTCAAACCTGAAAATAAATACCTAACAAAAGACTCGAATGGTCTGGTCATGCTTTTCTACACGTATGGAGTGTACACTGCTTTGTGATTTGCATTATTGTTTGGGGGCTAGCCACCTCTGGTCTGCACCCAGCGTTACTGCTCCATTAGAGCGTAGAAACAAGTCGGGTCAGTACTCTTATGAAATAGAAGCACTTTTCCCCTTTAGGTACCTTGTGCTGGCTGGACCCTTTCACCTGTCTGGTGAATCAGCTGCTGGAGTACCTTCTCTCCCTTTCAGATTCAGGTTGGGGTACTCCCCCCTCAAGGTGTATCTTTCAGCCATCTCTACGTACTATGCACCTATCGAGCAGGGCCGTGGCTCAACTTGAGGTGTCTTACACCTTCCTATAAGGCATTTTGCATCTGAAGCCTCCCTTCCAGGACCCAGTCCATCCATGGGACCTTAATTTTACGTAAGAGAAACATTACCTCCCTTTGAACCAGCCGCGAGTTGTGAACTGTGCTTTCTGTCATGGAAAGCATTCTTTTTAGTTGCTGTTACCTCTGCTCAAAGACAGGGTAGGGTGTCTTTGCGTACTAATCCCAAGGTGGTATCAGAGTTTACCTTGAACCTATCCATCCATCTACCAGTTTATTATCCAAAGTATTCTTATCAGGGGGAGGCTTTGTGCCATACTTTGGATGTACATAGGATCTTGCGATACTATACGCACCTAGGACGTCTAATCAGTTGTTTGTTTCATTCACGCCCAAGAGAAGAGGGCTCCAGTTTCCAAACAGTGTTTGTCTTTAAGTGGTTAGCAAATTGCATTGTTTATGGCTACCGTAAGTACAACAAGGACCTTCTGGATGTGGTCAAAGGCCATTCCACCAGGGGTATGGCTCCCTCGACAGCTTGTTTCTGGACATTTGTGCAGCCGCCACCTGGAGTTCTGTCCACACCTTCACCAAGCATTACAGTCTGGACATTGCGTCTAGGTGGAGGGTCAATTTCGGCCTCACTGTTCTGCAGGGCTTTCTTTCTTAGGCTGCTGTCTAGCCTCCTCCCAGTGCTGCTTCTTTTACACTACCAGAACTACTTGGGACTCAGTCCTACTGGCGTTGACCTGCTGCAAGCTCCTTCTTTGAGTTAAGATAGTACAGTTACGTAAGAACTTACTGTAGCGGTAGATCTTCTGGGGTATCTCAGTCATTAGGTTACACCATAGAAACCTTTGCTGTTGGTCAAGAGGAATCCACATGGAAAATTTTCGGCAGTACAACTGGAGCCGCTCAAGCCGTCAACATCTGCCAACGTCAGTAACCCTATATAGGCACGGGTCGCCCCGCTCCCTCCTCAGTTCTTTCCTGACGTTGACTTGCTAGCACAGTCTCAGCGGAAGCTTTGTCACAGTGTTCGCATCTTTTTCAGCTTACAGCTGCTTTTTCCTCTAACCCTTACCTCCCTGCGAGCCATCGGTGGTGCATCTGATGCCAGACCCAGATGAGGAGGTCAACGTCAAGGAGGAGTATCATCCTGACCTCCTCATCCCTGATGATATAAAGGAAGAGGAAGAAATCCTCATCTCAGATAAGTCCACTGTCTCCTCGGTTAGTGAGGATTCTGTCAAGCATACCCAAGGTCTCCTCCTGAGGATGCCACCTTTTTAAATGTGATAAAGCAGTTGCCTGCCACAGTGGGCTTCCAGACAGAGGAAGAGAATGTCACCAGGAAAGACCTCGTGGACTTTTTGGAGTTTCCTGAATCTCCCCCTAAGATCATTCCTCCTATGCTTCCAGCATTTAAGAATGCCACTACAGCAGCCTGGCACAGACCAGACATGGTGCCAGCTATGCCATGCAGGGCAGACAAACTTTATAATGCCCCTCAGGGCCTTGAATAGTTTGCTGTCCAGGCTGAAACCGACCCTGTGGTTATTAAGGCAGCCCATGACAGACCTAAGGTGCCTAAGCACCTTAGTTCCCTTGCCCCGAACAAGGAGTCCCCCAGGATTGACCTCTGGGGGAAAAAGTCTTATGCCTCCTCCACTAGCACCTGAAGACTCCAAATTATCTGTCAGTCATGGTCAAATACCAGAATGCCAACTGGAGAAAGGGCAAAGCTGCCGCTCAGGCCCTTTCTGATGACTCCCAGAAGCAGGAACTGCTTCATTGTTTTCAAATTGCTGAGGATGTTGGCAAACATCTCCTCAGGGCCCTGTATAATACGGGTGATACAGTGGCCAGAGCAGCTGCCACTGGCATATGCCTTCGTAGGCACTCCTAGCTTAGAGTCTCTGGATTTACAACCAATGTGCAGAACAAGGTGCTGAACGCCCCTTTCAGTGGCACCAATCTCTTCGACCCTGATGTACAGGACCTCATAAATGATCTGCAGGCCTCTGGCACAGCCATTAAATCTGAACATTCTCTCTACCACACTTATCCATGAGGTAGAAGACGTTCTACCTTTCATAGATGGGCCAGTAGGCCAGCCTCGGTCCCCCGTAGCCAGGGTAAACATAGAGACCAGGCTCCCTTGTCCGCCCCCTCTAATGCTGAAACAGCGGCCAAGCATCCCAGAAATGATGGACTAGTCTCTGCAGCTGGTTCCACCTCCACTTGACTCCTTGCCAGAACCCCCCCTCCTTTGGTCTAGACCCAGGAGGTGGCAGTCAGAGATCTGTTCTAGACCCGTAACTTCAGATGCATGGATCCTGCAGATCATAGGGAAGGGTCACACCCTGGAGCTTATCCAGCAGCCTCCAGATACCCCGCCCCCAGCTCACTTATCTGTTCTCTGGGAGGAAGTACAGTCTCTTCTGCACAAGCAGGTAGCTGAATTAGTGCCAAGGTGACAGAGAAATCAGGGGTTTTATTCCAGGTTTTTCCTGATCTCCCAAAGACCAGAAATCTGAGGCCCATTTTAGATCTAAAGGAACTCAATCTCTTTGTCAGGTACAAAAAGTTCCAGATGGAAACTTTGCCAGGCCTCATGCCCCTCCTCAAAACTGGGGATTGACTGTGTTCATTGGACATGCAGGATGCTTACCTGCACATTTCGGTCCTTCCTCCTCACAGGAGTTTTCTTCATTTTGCCTTTCAGGGCAAATGTTACCAGTTCAAAGTGCTGCCCTTTGGCTTATGTTCTGTGCCATGTGTCTTTACCAAGCATGTAGCAGCAATCACAGCAGCTCTCAGAAGGGAGGGACTGTATGTCTTCCCTTATCTGGATGATTGGCTTCTCAAGGCCCCATCCAGGGAACAGCTTTTGCTGGCTCTCCAGCTCTTCCACTCTGGGCATTACTGTCAACCTGCCCAGGTCAGTTCTAGTACCATCCCAAAGACTGCAGTACATAGGGGCGCTTCTGCATTCTGAGCAGGGGAAGACCTTCGTACCCCAAAACAGGGCAGAGTGCCTCATGGTCCAAGCTCAGGAAGTCACTCAGAGTCGGTACATTCCTGCCAGACTGTACCTCAGGTTGTTGGGTCTAATGGCAGTGGCCATTCCCACCATTCCAGTGGCCAGGCTTCACATGCGCATCCTCCAGTGGACCCTCAGAGTGCAATGGGACCAGCGCATGGATGAGTTGGACCAACAAGTCCTAGTCTCTTCCCCAGTTAGCAAGGTACTGCAGTGGTGGATGGATCCTTTGAATCTTCTTCAAGGGATTCCCTTCCAAATTTCTTCCCCGCATCAGATTATGACCATGGATGCTTCGAGTCTAGGCTGGGGAGCACACCTGGGTCCCTTTTAAACCCAGGGCTCCTGGTCCCAGTGGGAAGCCGCCCCGCATATCAATGTCCTAGAGATGAGAGCAGTACTGTATGCCATGCAGGCATTTTAGGAGCATCCTGCTCCATGCCAGTTGCTGGTGCAGTTGGACAATCTGAGTGTTGTTTACTACATTAACAAGCAGGGTGGGACTCACTCGTACCCCGTTTGCAGGGAGGCCATGAGAGTGTGGTATTGGGCACTAGAGCACAGTCTGACACACACTGCGGTCCACATGCTAGAAGTCCTAAAACACCCTGGTGGACAGTCTCAGCAGGACTCAGTCCAGCATGCACGAATGAGAACTTCTCTCATCTGTAGCAGAAGATCTGTTTGACAGATGGGGTTGTCCAGAGTTGGATCTTTTTGCGTCCCCACACAACACAAAACTGCCCAGTTTCTGCTTCCTAGATCCAGGGCCTGGAGTTTTCTGGCGAGACACGTCCTTCTTTTGGAGCGGCAGATTTATGTACATATCCCCTCCATTTCCCCTGATTTGGAGGGTGCTGATCAAGCTGTAAATGGAAGAACCCAGCATGACTCTGGTAACTCCATTCTGGCCTTGCCAGATATGGTTTATTTATTTAGTTTTTGTTGACCAGGTAAGTGCACTAGCCAAAAAATGACTATTTTCAGGCACGATCCGGGAGAGTACAAGGGATTACATACAAGAAACATTTCAGAAGTGCATTACAATAATGCATACAGCTTAGTTTATAACCATTTAAACAATGACACAACAGCAGATCAATAACAGACACAACAGCGAGCAGTACATGTAAACATTAACAAAAGCATATACAACACAGTATAGGAGATACAGTCAGTAAACAAATATTACAATGGGTCACAGCACCAGCAATCAAAGTGCATGTGCATGTGTCAACGCATAGGATACAACTTAGCTCAGTGTGACACCTAAGAATTTCAAAAGAGGAAATAGCAAGAGGAGGGCAACTGTGAAATAAAGTAGAGTAAAAAAGGGGGGGAATTATAGAGGATAAGTATATGAGGAGGCATGGACGGAGGACAAGGGCAGGGGTAAGATAAGAGGAAAGTGGAGAAGAGAATGGGGTGATAGGGTAGTTGTAAGAAGCAGGAGAGTTTTGAGAATTACGGATATCAGGGCAAGGGTATGGCACACCCCCAGACAAGTCAAGTAGGGTCAAAGCAAGTACAGGGTTCAGCCATTGATAGGTATCGTTAGAGCTCACTTTTGAAACAACAGTGAGATGCAGATAGCCTTAGATCTAAGGGAAGAGCATTCCAAAGCAGAGGAGCAGCATATTTAAATGCCCCAGTGCCTTTAGAGTTATGGCACCTAGGTACCCTTAGTAATGATTTGTCATCTGATCGCAGTCCACAGGAGGAGGAGAGGGGAATTAGCAGTGTTGCAAGTGAGGGAGGGGTTTGAAGCCTGATAATCGAGTCAGACAGAGAGCCAAGATCCTATTGTCTGGATGCAGAGGGAGAGAGCCAACCAAGGTCACTATAGAGTTGACCTCAATGCTTAAGTCGAGGGGACGATGATGCGTAGCGACAGATGTTGTAAGTGACGTCCCATTTCTGAAGTGATGATTTTTGGACAGCTGCAAGGATAGGAGCACAATATGTTAGGGTGGGGAGCAGGATTCCCCTGGCAATGGCCAGCTTAGCAGATGGTGTCAGCTTGTAGCTAGTTTTGTAGGCAACACCCAGCCTACTGTTAATTGTTTTGCAGGTTGACAGAATGTGGAGACTGAGATCAAGTGATTGGTCAAGCATGACACCAAGATAATTAAAGGACATGACAGACTCTAGTTTAGTCCCTTTAAGGTCATAGACCTTCAGGGGTGATGGACATGCCCTTAGTGCAGGGGCAGAGCCTAGGAGCATAGCTTTTGGTTTTTTGGCATTTAGAACCAGTTTATGGTTGTGCAGCCAGTTTTGAATGTTCCTGAAATCAGTGGAAAGTGACACGTTGAGGCGATCAACATTTGCAGCGCTGGTGTAGATGACAAGATCATCAGCGTAGAGAAAAGATGAGCAGGTTGTAATGGCATCTGAAATATTGTTGATAAAGAGTGAGAATAAAAGTGGTCCCAGAATGGACCCCTTGGGAACACCAATGTTGATTGTAGTACTGTTAGATATTGCGGAGTTGAATTTCACTGTTTGGGTCCTGCCAGATAGATAGCTGCTAAACCAGTTCACAACAGGAGTTGAGAAGCCCAGGTTTTGTAGGGCAGACAGGAGCAAGGGGTGATCAACCAGATCAAAGAGTCCATTTTAGAGAGTATATCTGAAGTGAGTTTTATCAGAGCTGTTGACATACTTTGATTTTTCCTGAAACCATGCTGAGCGTCGGAGAGAAGATTTGAAGTTGCCAGGAAGTCATGTGTTTGGGCGGCGACAAGCTTCTCAAGTATTTTGCTCAGGACCGAGAGAATCACTATCAGCCTGTAATTTTTAATATCCTTCTTATCCCCCTTTTTAAATATAGGAGTAATCCTTGCAACTTTCTAAAGGTCTGGAACAACACCACAGGAAAGGGATAATGTGTAAATGTTTGCCAGTGGAGAGGCAATGACAGGAGCCGCCAGTTTCAGCAGGCGGGGTTCAACGGAGTCAGACCCTGGCCTAGTGTTGTCAGAGATTGATCTCAGTTGTTAAAGGACCTGCGGTCTGGTTATAGCCTTAAAGTAAATAGGCAGAGTTAGAAGAGACCCTTTAGAAGGTGAAGGGGGTCCGCTAGATTGCTAGAGACAGAGGACTGAGAGGATGTAGACATGGGAGGGAAGGAACAGGTGTATAATGAGAGATCAGAGAACATCCTATTGAAAGCATTCGCTATGGTATTAGAGTCGTTGCAGTGAGTTCCACTGAGAATCATTTCTGATGGGGTAGTAGATTGTGATGCACCAAGAAAAGTCTTTACATGGGCCCAGAATTTCCGAGGGTGACGGGCCGAGCTAGATAACAGATTCTGGCAGTACTTACTTTTGGCTTGTCTTATTCGTTTATAGTGCTTCCACAGATTATCCCTGAGTCGCAGCTCAGCAAGCAGGTCTTTGTGGAGTCACCTAGTTTGATTACCTCTGACCCTCCTAGTAATTTTCAGGGCGTGCTTCAACTGAACTGCACTAAATTCACTAAGAAAAATATGTAGGGCATCCTCAATTTTTCCTGCTTGATAGACCTCAGACCAGTCAATGTTGGAAACATCATGAAGGAATGCATTTTCATCCATGGTTGCAAAATTTGTGAAGGTGACAAAACGAGGTGGAGAAGATAGTGGGGCACCCGAGGTTCAGATACAAAAAATCAGAGAATAGTCAGTTATTGCATCTGCCAGGATTCCTGACGTGGTCACATGCTCCAGGCAATTTGTAAGTAATCAGTCAATAAGGGTGCCTGGTTTAGGTGGAGTTGGCATTCTCGTATGCTCGGTTGCAACTAGTATAGGTTATAGCTGTGCACTAGTGACATCAAAGAGCTTTGAGTAGGTCCTAGACAGTTTAGCTTTAGATCCCCCAGGATTATAGCCTTGTTTAGATTGACAGACTGTGATGCTTGGTCAAGGAGGGCCTGGAGTCCTGCCAAACCCCCAGAGGGAGGGTTATATGTACAGATAATATGTAATTTCTTTGCACCAAGTGAAACTGTGGCATGAATGGATTCACACAGGGCAGGTGAGGCCTGGGTAGGGACAGCTGTAGAGAGCCACACCCCTGCCACGCTTTGCCCCCAGTCTGTTTCCGAGGATCAAGGAGTAATTAGTTATTGAGCAGAAAAAGTCAGACATTCGAGGTTTCGACAAGTTTCAGTAAGACAGAGTATATCTGGGTTATAGACTTTGATCCATGCTTCCAGTGCATCCATGTGGCACATTAGACTTCTAACGTTCATATGTGCAATGAAGAGTCCTTTATTAGTTATCCCAGATAGGTCAGTAGCAGAGAAGTGGGTGGAAGGACCTGGATTAGGTTCCACATCACCTGATAGAAGAAGCACTAGGACTGGTAGGAACAAGAGCCTTACAGAGTAGTATGTAAGGGGAAAGGAATGCTTCCCCCTTCACTTACAAAGGGCAAAATGCTCATAGTATGTACATCCACTTTTGTAGAAAAAGTATGGCCAAGTATATACAGGCCAGTATTTCAAAATTAAAAGGTTAAAGAACCTAAAGTCCCTAAGTTCATGAGAATTACCATTTTGGTTGCACGGTAAAGAAAGAGAGAATTCATTTACGCAGAGTAGTAATAAGAGAGAGAGGGTGACCCCTACCATATGGTAGTGGAGCATTATATTGTCACCAGGGGATCGGGTGAGGCCATTAACCAGTGGCATAGTTAGCACACTACACTGCGCATTACAAAGGGTTATCAAGATATAGCCCGGTTGAACAAATTCCCTGTTTGACCTACAGTGTAGATGAGTACCTATGCTAGCCGCTAAGGAACCAACCATCCCAATTTTATTACAGTACAGCTATAGATAGGCAAAATGAAACAGAGTAGTCATAAGGGTTGGGAAGACATTTAGGTTCAAAAATAGAGTAAATAAAGCTAGTTTAGGAACACCGCTAGAAAAAAGATATTCAAAAAATATGAAACTGAGGCAGTCGGTTAGGGAACACCACTAGACAAAAGCTGCCCAAAAATATAAGACTCAAGCAGCTCAGGCACGTGTAAAGGACTGCGTTGTCAAAGTCTAACAGTGAATATAGATTAGAACACACCCTGTAGTGGCTACACAGTATAAGGAGCCAATGGAAAATCAGGCACTGAGTAATCTGTGTAAGAAAGTCCTATATAAGAACAGGTCCTCCCAGGGTGGGTGAGGTGGTGGGGGCGGGCCAGAAAAAATGGCTCAGAGGAGCTGGTAAAAGTTTCAGCGCCTGCCGTGTGTCTCCGCTATCAGATCAGCGGAACCATGGCAAAAGACACAGGGCACTATTCCAGCACAGAGGTCCAAAGCCTCAGTGGGCTTAAGGAGACCTGCGGGGAGAGGAAGGGAGAGTGGTTTAAGTAAGAGCAAGTGGGGGGTGGGGCGGTTTCGGTAGACAAAGAAACTGGGTGGGCAGAGAGATTAAGGGAGGAGAAGGCAGAGGGGGAGTGGGACAGTGAGACAGGTGTAACCCCCCTGCAAAATGGGGTTCCCAAAAAGTCTTCCAGGAGCTTGCTTGAATGCTCCAAGCCAGAATGGTGTTTGGCGTTTAAGCCATTTATCTGTGAGTGCTTTTAGAGCCTCTGGTACTGTCTCTTTAAGAGCTGTCTGCTTGCAGACATAATTAGTTTGTATGGGGGGACTGTGTGTTTTCCTGCTTGAGTCCCACTCGAGCTACTGCCAAATCACTCCATTTCTGCCATTGCTAAGTGGGCAGAGGGAGCTCTTTCAGAAGATGTAAATGTTTGCTGGTAACCTGTTAGAGTAATAATGAAAATGCAGTTTGTTTTAACCTGCTTTCTTATAGCAGGGACTGTGCAGAGTAAGCTCTCTCATGTTGGTTCTGAACTGCCGAATTGGACCAATCATTGTGGGGATCCTTTAAAATGGAGCCTGCTCTGGGCGAATCAGAACTCGGACTCTCCTTTGGAGCCTGCTGTAAGGGGATTGTATGAGCAGTGACTCTGGGAAATGTAGTTTGGACTTTGGCACCTTTTTTGCACCAACAGGGGGAGTCTGATTGTGAGTGACAGCCAAACCAGCCAACTGAACTGGGAGGAACTGAAAGGAAATGCCCGGCTCTGTCTACTGGAAAGATCAGATGAGTTGTGACTGTGAAGAGGGAAGGAGCTCCGGGCTCCTGCGCTGTTGAGTTTTCGCGCGGGAAGCTCATGTGGGGCCCTGAAGTTCAGCCTACAACTGTTTGTGAGTGCTAGTGTGGACTGAATCAGAGTTGTAAGGAGAAAGAAGCACCAGAAGTGAGGAAACCAGGCTCACCCTGTAGAAGACTGGAGAAATTGCTGAATTGCGCTCGGTCTGTCAGGAACTGAATCTGCTGTGTGTTCTCCCGGGTATTGTGCAGTAATTGTGATCGGGACAGAGAAGCAGCCTGCCTGGTATAGTACTTTCCTTTTACATAAAAATGTGTGTAGTGCTTGTGGGGAATCGCGTTTCAAATCCCCTGTACAGTGAATTGAGTGCATGAAGCTGGAAGTAAACCCCAGCTTAATTCAGACTACATCTATTTGCTATAAACTGCAGTGGGGTCCAGTCACAAGGACATTTTCCACATGTTCTGCTCCTCCTGGCAATCCAGGACAGTCTGCTTTCCATCCAGCTCCCAGCACTGAGTCTGTGAGTATAAAGCAGGGTAGCTCCCTGCCATCTGTTTATTAAATTGCAAGTGTGTCATCTATTTGTTGATGTTTCATTTCTTCGTGAACTGAGCCATCTGGCTCCGGATTACAGTTGGGTATTGTGCAAGTGTTTTTTCCATCACAGGGCCCCACCCAGCTGCACCGATCCTGGCTAGCCACCCCCCATCCTGGGTACCCAGTGAAAGTGACAATTTGGGACTCTGAATATGCGTACAGTACTGTGATTATTAATGTGATTAACCCAATTAACCTGATTTCCCCCTATCCTTGTTACAGATCCTTAAATAAATCAGATCTGTTTGTTTCAGCAAAGTTGCACTGACTGAGGTATTTGTTTATGTTAAAGTACTGTACTGTGGTTTTTGTACTGTATCATCTTGTTTTACAGAGGGTCCCCAGAGTTCAGTTGACAGAGCCAGTCCTGGGGGTAAGTGTACATTGTGAAGATATTTCTGACGCATTGTGTGGGCCACTAGTGGGAAGAAAGGGGGGTTGCAGTAACCCAGAGGGCTGTTACCAAATCTCTTGCGACTGTCCGAACCCCGACCTCTGGGTGGAGGCACCTGCCATTGGATTTAGGCCCCTCAACCTGTTGTTGGCCGAGCAGGCAGGGGTAGTAGCCCTTGGGATAGCGCCCCCTAGGGGTTACACAAGCTTGCAGCAATTAACTACTTTAAAGCTGTACCAAAAACAATTCCTTAAGGCGCTAACGTTAGGAACAGGTCAATATATTAACAGCTATATGCAAACTTAAAATAAAGCCGTAAAGCACATTAGTTAACTTAACCCAAAGAGAAGCTGAAATCACAGTAGTAGCAAATTGACTTTGTGTTCCTTAGCTAGGCACCAGAAAAGGCGCGCAGAAACTGGGGATTTCAAAGGACAAACAATTCCTACTTCATAGTGGCCTAAATGTGGAGTCTACACTACCAGAGGAGCAAAAAACTTAAATGGGTGCACTTCTTGAACTGTAGTCCATGGCTCAGGACAAGCGGTACTAGAGACCGGAGCCTAGAAAGTCCAAGGGACTCGCACCAATCCGTGCTGCTCACGGGAATAGGTTTCCTCCAATCACAGGCAGGGTGCCCCCTTTTAAAATTCGATTGTGTTTTGAGTGCCAAAAGACATATCTTGTGGCTTTTCGGCTTTACTGGCCCAATGCTCCAGTGAGCAACCAGGCTGCTGGTCCACACGCTGGGCTCAGGACGTCAAGTTTGTGGACGGCTCCTTCCATGAGGGATAACTCGGAGGAACAATGTAAAAGTTTCAGTACCTGCCACGTGACTCCGCTACCAGATCAACGGGACCATGGCAAAAGACACAGGGCACTGTTCCAGCACAGAGGTCCGAAGCCCGGTGGGCTTAAGGAGACCTGAGGGAAGAGGAAGGGAGGGGTTTAAGTAAGAGCAAGTGGGGGGTGGGGGGTTTCAGTAGACAAAGAAACTGGGTGGGCAGAGAGATTAAGGGAGGAGAAGGCAGAGGGGGGAGTGGGACAGTGAGACAAGGGGGAGTGGGAGCAAAAAACTAAAATGGGTGCACTACTTGAACTGTAGTCCATGGCTCAGGCCAAGCGGTACTGCAGATTGGAGCCAAGAAAGTCCAAGGGACTCGTACCAATCCATGCTGCTCACAGGGATAGGTTTCCTTCAATCACAGACAGGGCTCCCCCTTTTAAAATTCGATTGAGTTCTGAGCGCCAAAAGACATATCTTGCGGCTTTTCAGCTTTACCGGCCCAATGCTCCAGTGAGCAACCAGGCTGCTGGTCCACACGCTGGGCTCAGGACTTCAAGTTTGCGGATGGCTCCTTCCACAAGGGATGGCTCAGAGGAGCAGCGTAAATGTTTCAGCACCTGCCACATATCTCTGCTACCAGATCAGGGGGACCACGGCAAAATACATAGGGCACTGTTCCAGCACAGAGGTCTGAAGCCCCGGTGGGCTTAAGGAGACCTTGTGGTTTTTTGGCTTTACTGGCCCAATGCTCCAGTGCGCAACTGGGCTGCTGGTCCACACGCTGGGCTCAGGACTTCAAGTTCATGGATGGCTCTTTCCATGAGGGATAGCTCAGAGGAGCAGCGTAAAAGTTTCAGTGCCTGCCATGTGTCTCCGCTACTAGATCAGCAGAACCATGGCAAAAGACACAGGGCACTGTTCCAGCACAGAGGTCCGAAGCCCCAGTGGGCTTAAGGAGACCTTCTGCTTCAGCAGCTAGTGGAGGAACTTCTGGTCCCTCTGCCCCTTTACAGGAATCTGCTGACCCAGGATCAGGGGATCCTGGTCCATCCCAATCTCTGGTCCCTCCATGTGCATGCCTGGCTCCTGAGAATGTAGCCATTGCCAGGTTTGGGGTCTCTAATAGGGTGGAGGACATCCTAGTGGCAGCCCGCAAGCCTTCCACCCATGCTACTTATGCCATGAAGTGGAAGCGGTTTGTCATCTGGGCTGCCAGACATTCCCTAGACCCTTTCACCTGCCTGGTGAATCATATCCTGGACTATTGTCTGACTCAGGCCTCCAGTATTCCTCCCTCAAGGTCCACATTTTGGCTATTTCTGCCTTTCATGAGCCTGTGGGTGACTGCATGATTGTTCAGCTGGATGTCTCCAATACTTTTCTCAGAGGCATCTTGCACCTGAAACCCCCAGTCTCTTCCCTGGCTTGGGACTTGAATTATGTTTGAGAAAAGTTGACCCTGTCTTCCTTTGAGGCAATTGTGACTTGCAATTTGCGCTCTCTGGGAAAGTGTTTTTTTTTGTTTGTTTTTTTGTTTCTTTATTGGTATTTTTGTTGCCGGCATCCCCTAACTCTGCAAATGTGCTTGCTAGGCTTTCGGAAACCTTCCTCCTCATACTCGGGGATGCCCCCCCCAAGTGGGGCCGCCGACGGTGGAACTAACCTGGCCAGAGGGGAGGCACCAGAGCAGGCACTCATCAGTGGGGGCCAGCATTTTCTGTTTTTCAGATCCCTTGGGGGGGCGAGGATGTGCAGTGACCGCCCGCATCCACCCCGGCCCCCATGCTTGTTGGCACCGACCACTCTGGTACCCCTGGCCTCTGCTGGGGGTCCATGGTGCATCAGACACTCTACTCTATCTCCCCCCCAGAGTAGGAGAGCAGTCCAGCAGACGTGCCATCCTACTCCCTCTGGCCGGCCTTCCGACTCCCGGATCCGTTCCCGAACCCGGGTCATTGGTGTCACGGATTGCAGCCATGCCTCTGCGCTAGTGGACCAGCGGAAAGTGTTATTTTTAGTTGCAATTACATCAGCTCAAAGAGTTTCAGCATTTCAGGCCCTCTGGTGCGAGGAGCCTTATTTATTTTTATTTATTTTTTTTGAATAATATGCTTTATTTGATTATCATATCAACAAGTACAAGACAATAAACAAAATATACAATTAGGAAGAAAAGAGAAGGAGAGAAACAAAAACGAAACAATAGGGAAGATAAAACCCTTTGTGCCTATAGCCATGGGAATAGTCATGTAATTTACAGTAAGGATATACAGCTTGAACCAGGAGAGCAACTATCTGGGACAGATTTCAATGTGAGTGGAGGACCTGTGGGGCAGCCTCTGTATCCTGGCAGGGGGCCCATCTGGCCTCCCAGCAGAGGTTCAGTGGCCTGGGCAAGGAATACCCTTGTCCATGATCTAGTAATGGAATAGTGAGATGGATAGGATAGGTGGTCCCCTTGGTCATTTGTGGGTTTCCTTCCCGTCCCCACTAACCTGGTGTCTGAGTGATGTGCAGGTGGGCGGCGAACGTGCCACATCTATCCTTGTAAATGTTCCTGCAGTTCTGAAGTAAGCAGGCCATCTTTTCGATTTTTAGCACCTTAACTATGGTGTTATGCCATTCTTTGTAGAAGGAGGTGGTGTCATCCAGCCAGTGTCTTAAGAGAGTTTGCTTCACCATGGCTGATATTTGGGAGATGTGGAATTTCCAGATCTCAAAAACCTGCTCTAGACCAAGTCCCAGGAGGCAAATTTTGGGTGTGAAGGCTTCGTCAAGCCACAGTAGTGGGTCTTGGTGTTTTTGTATAGTGGTCCAGACTGGGGTAGCTTTTGGACAATTCCATAGAATATGTTTGAGCATGTCTATGTCCTGCTTGCAACTGAAGCAGATAGGAGACTGCAGATGTCCCATTTTGTGAAGCTTCTGTGGTGTGAAGTACGTGTTGTGTGTGATTTTCAGCTACATTAGTTTGAGGCCGTCTGCTTTGAGAAACTTATGTAGGTTTTTCCACATTGTCTTCTTTGTGGCAAGGCATCTACGTGTAACCCCCAAGGGGTGCTACCCTTAAGGCTACTACCCCTGTCTGCCCCCACAGAGGCAGGTTGAGGGGCCCAGGTCCGTTGACGGGTGTCTCCACCCAGAGGTCGGGGTTAGCACAGTTAAGACTACCACGGTTACAGCCCTCTGAACTACTTCAACCCCCCTTTTGTCCCACTAGTGACTCACACTGGGTACCAACAATTCTGTTCACCAGTACACTTACCCAACGGAAAATATATTCCAGCTCCCTTCGGGGACCCCCTGTAAAGTAAGGTACAGTTATGTTGCAATCACCAGGCAGCAGTTCACCATTAATGTACACAATAGCCAGGATGTAGCTGTACAAAAAGCAATCTGATTTATTCAGGGGGAACACAACAAGGACAGGGGGAATCAAGTTGATTAGCTTATCACTAAACTTATCTACCTAGGGCTCTGTGCACAGGCCTAACCCTACAGCTTATTATCCCGGGGTACCCAAGCCCTAGCGGCTAGTCCACACATGGCAGCTGGTTGGGGCCCTTAGCACACACAAACATAACAGTCCTGAACAGGTCAAAGTAAGAATGAAGTTCAGTTAAGTAATCCAAAGTTAAATGGTGCACTGAAACCACTGCATAGACACACTACAGGGAGCGACCCTGAATTAGTACTCGCAACCCCAGCAAATGACGATTCCTTCACCGCTACCAGGATGGAGCCTGACTTTCACCAGTCTTCTTACACATTTATATGGTAAACAACAGAGGGGTACCACACCAGGCAGCTGCTTCCAATGCTCCCACAAACTCACAGCCACTGAGATACTGCAACGGCAGCTTCCACTTTTCTTCGGACCGAGCGCAATCGAGCAATCTTCTCCAGTCCTCCTACAGGTCGAGCCTGGTGGGTAGCTGTACAGAGCACAGCCTCCTCCGACCACCTGCCGAAGGATTTAGTCCGCGGGAGCCGAAAACACAAACAGCCGCTTCAGGCCTTCCCACGCTTCCTGCGCGAACACTCTCCAGCGCAGAAGCACACAGCTCCTCTCCCTTCACCAATCACAACGCATCTGCCCTCCAGCAACAAGGGGCTCTTCTTTCAGTTCGGGCGCTACCCACTTCCATTGGCTGGCGAGACCTGCCAGTCACTTCCTTTAGCTCTCAGTGGTGTGAAAAAGCGCCATAGCCCATAATACCTCTCTCAAATACAAACAGTTCCCCTATTGGTCAGCCAGCTCTGTAGGGTCCCAAGGTACTGATTGGTCCAATTCACTAGTTCGGGACCAAAATAGAGGAGACAATTGAAACCTTCTGTGCTGCAAAACAAGGCAGGTTAGAACAACTACATTATCATTACTATTTCCCAGTATTTAAAGCCAACATTCACATCCCCTTGTAGAGCTCCCCCGCACCACTAGCGATGGCAGCAACGGAGCGAAAAATCAGCAGCCCGGGCGGGACTCGAGCATAGCAACACTCAAACCCCCTTCCTGATCAATTATGACTGCAAACCAAAGCAGCCCTTAAAGAGACAGTATACGGAGGCCTTTTTTAAAGCGCTCACTGGCCCCCCATTTAAACGGCTTTAACGCCGAACTCTTTCCAGGCACAGAGCATTTATCCAAGCTCCAGGGAAGCTTTAGGAACCCCCATTTGCAAGGGGGTTACACCCTTCCTGGCCTGGAAAAGCTGACGTCCGCGTCAAGCAACTACCCCGGGGCCATTTAGACGAACACTCCTATTAACACTACATCACATTTTAAATCACATACAGAAATATCACATTAACAATATATTATGATTCATACACATTGTACACATAACTCTAGTTTCCCTTTTGTTTTCAAATCAGGTTACTAATTCCTGTTTATGGCACCGGGACTGGGGAAGCCCCTCTTTTCTAGTCACTGGTGCATCACCCTGAGCAGAAACACTACACTCAAAGGGTAATACTAACAATCTGGAGTTATCCCCCAAGGCTAACTTAGGCAAAGAACTTGGGGACACATATACCCCCTTGTGAACCACATTTAAGGGCAGGTCCACTGGCTGACTCAGGGATTCATAGCTCAACTTGATTACTGGCCATATCTGTCGGCCGGATCGTCTAGGGGTCTCAAGGGATTCTGAACCAGGCCCTGACTCCACTTCCATGTCAGGGAAATTAGCACCGGGAATCCCTTCAAGGGGATCAGGCTCGATACGCATAGTACTATTAGAGGCTTGACCTTCTATCCCTGAACCCACCTCACTGGGCTCATCCAGGGGCTGTTTAGGTACTAAAGGGGAACCATTAGGGCATTCCAAATATCCTTCCGATTCTGACATATCGCTGCCTTGTTCCCCCGTCTCACTCTCTTCTTCTGAAAAGTCAGATAACTCAGCCAGGCCAGACAATTCAGCCAAGCCTAAGGACTCAGCCCCTTGAGTTTTTCTGCTACCCCATTCATCTTCTGGAGGCATTTCCTTCGGGGACAAAGTAGAGGGCTCAATCAACACAGATGGGCCAGCTTCAGTTCCTGAGTTAATAAGGGATTGCCTCAAACAATTGACTTAGTTCATAAGAGGGATAGTATTCAACATCATCTTGCTGTCTTCTGACACTGAGTGTTGACCATCTCCTTCTGCAGGGGTTGGGCAAGGCTCCCTTGGTGGACTCGTTGAAGGCTCCACGGGCTTGGTTTCTCTCTTAGTAACAGATCTAGTCACGGGCCTGGAAGGAGAGGTAGAGGAAGGGTCAGCTTCAATCAAGATCTGCCCAATTGGCAGCAGATGATTTCTGTGTATGGTTTTCACATCTTTCGAATTGTTTTCAGGCCGCACTTTATACACAGGTAGGTCTTCTAGCTGTCCCACAACAATACGAGGGAGGTGATGCCATCTGTCGGCAATTTTATGTTTGCCATGCAGTCCCAGATTTCTCAACAACACTCTATCCCCTTCTCTCAACTCTACTGTTTTCACTTTTTTGTCATATCTCTCCTTGTTAGCCAGATTTCGTTTAGCAGCCATGGTCTGGGCCAGTTGGTAGGCATGATTTAATTGGGCCTTTAATTTCTGTACGTACTGTAGATGGTTTTCTGCTCACACCCCATCAGGGGAAACCCCAAAACACACATCCACTGGCAATCTAGCCTCTCTTCCAAACACCAGTCGATAGGGGGAAAACCCTGTGGCATCACTTTTAGTACAATTGTAGGCATGAACTAAAGTGCTGATCTGTTGGCTCCATCTCGATTTATCTTTTGATTGTAAGGTGCCCAGCATGTCAAGCAATGTACGATTAAACCTTTCAGGCCGAGGGTCTCCCTGCGGATGATAGGGGGTGGTTCGTGATTTTCGTACCCCCCACAAAGATAGCATCTCTTTAATCAAGCGACTCTCAAAGTCCCTTCCCTGATCAGAATGAATCCACTGCAGAGCCCCATAGTGGACGAAAACATTCTCAACAAGTATATTAGCCACTGTAGTTGCTTTCTGATCCTTGGTCGGAAAAGCCTGTGCGTACCGGGTGAAATGATCAGTGACCACCAATATGTTGCTAACACTTTTCAGATCAGGCTCTAAACTCAGGAAATCAATACAGACCAGTTCCATAGGAGCACTAGTAGTAATGTTGACCAGTGGATCAGCTCTCTGGGGTAACGCTTTCCTTTGCAAACAACGACCACAGGTCTTGACATACTGTTCCACATCCGCACTCATCTTCGGCCAATAGAATCGAGCCCGTACCAAGTCAAGTGTTCGATCTATGCCCAGGTGCCCCATTTGATTATGCAATGACCTGAGAACTAGCTCTCTAAAAACCACTGGCAGCACCAGTTGTTGTCAGTGTACCCGACCCTCCTTATTCACAGTCTCTCTATATAGTAGTTGGTTGATCAGCTTTAACTTGGGCCCCTCTTTATACAACAAAGCAGTCCGTATGTCAGTGGAACGTAGTTTAGATACATCCCTTCCTGCCCGCAAAACCTCTACAGCCGTTCTTATCATAGGATCACAGGACTGAGCCTGTTGGAGATCATCATTGTTGAGTTGCGGCAGTAAGCTTGTGTCCAAGTCAGAGAAATGACAGTAAGCAGCAGGTATACAGTTTTCCGGCCGCCCCAGACAATCTACCACACAGTCCACCGTGTCAGGAGATGCCTGTTCCTCTTTGTCAAATTTCTGGCAGAGGGCTCTTATGTCAGGTTCAGACAACCGGACCCATTCAGTCTGGGACTCAGGCCTCCGAGAGAGAGCATCTGCATCTATATGGTTTAGGCCCACCCGGTATTCTACAGCATAATCATAAGTGGCCAAGGCAGAGAGCCACCTATGCCCAGTAGCATCCAATTTGGCAGAGGTCTGTACATAGGTCAGAGGGTTGTTATCAGTCTTTACTAATATCTTGGCACCATACAAATAGTCATGAAACTGATCAACAATGGCCCACTTTAGAGCCAAAAACTCTAGTTTGTGCACGGGGTAATTTTTCTCTGAAGGCGTCAGACTTCTACTGGCAAACGCTACAGGTCTCAGCCCATTCGAGTGTTCCTGGTATAACACAGCTCCCAATCCTTGTAGACTGGCATCAGTATGAAGAGTGTAGGGTTTGACTGGGTCAGCATAGGCCAGTACTGGAGCGTGAGTAAGTTGATATATGATGTCGTGAAAAGCTTCCTCACACTCAGCAGTCCAACGATCCCCGAACATATCGTTTGGCCGGAAGTACTTCTTTTCCAGGTCAGTGTACACACCCTTCTTATATTTTTTGTGAGTAGGCGGATACCCCTGAGTGAGATTAAGGAGGGGGCGAATTACTCGCGAATAGCCTCTGACAAACCGCCTATAGTATCCACAAAACCCCAGGAATTGTTGCAGCTCTTTTAAATTCCTGGGTTGAGACCAAGTGGTCAATGCCTCCACCTTGCCAGGGTCAGTCTCTATGCCCTCGGTGGACACTATGTGGCCCACATATTTCACGGAAGTCTGGAAGAATTGACACTTGTCAATAGACAATTTAAGGCCGAAATCCTCCAACCGATCCAGGACTTTGAATAATCGTTGCTCGTGTTCTTCCAATGATCGGCCAAACACTATAACGTCATCTAAATAGACCAAACACTTGAGTAGATTCATGTCCCCCACAGCTCGTTCCATCAAGTGCTGGAAAGTGGCTGGAGCACCCGAAATTCCTTGAGGCATCTGAATAAACTCATAGAAGCCTAAGGGACAAATGAAAGCAGTCTTCTCCCGGTCGTCTGGGGCCATTGGGATCTGGTAGTATCCGCTCCGAAGGCCCAATACAGAGAACCACTTACTACCATTCAAACAATCCAAGGCGTCTTGTATGCGTGGCATGGTATATTGCTCCGGAATGGTCTGCCTATTCAAAGTACGATAGTCTACACACATCCGAACTGCCCCATTCTTTTTCCTTACTACTACGATGGGGGAGGCATAAGGGCCCCTAGACTCTTGGATTACGCCAGCAGCCAACATTTCTTGCAGATGCCCCTTACATCATCTATGTCAGCAGGAGCCAGACGTCGATCTCTCTGAAAGGTCTTTCATCGGCAGTCGAATGTGATGCTCAGCCCCTTGTACACATCCTACATCCCACTCCTTCAGGGAAAAACCTGGTCTCTCTTGGCAAGCCTCTCACTGACCCTTCATTTCCAGTCGGCGGGCAACGGGGAATCACCGAAGTCAAACAGATCAGGAGTAACTCTATCACCCGTCCGGGAACTCTGTCTATTTGGTAATACAGCAGTATCTGCACAATGAACACTAGCCAGGGTGCACCCCCTTCTTATTCGAATCTCTTTATTAGACACATTGTGCACTTGAACCATCACCCTCTTAATATAAGCATGGGCCCTAGCCGGCAGAATGCTGGCTTTGAGCAGCAACCCCTCAGGTAATCCTCCTTCCACAGGTGCATCCAGCATCAACAACTTATTCTTGACATCGGTCTTAAGTCGTACCTCTCCATGCAAAACGCATTGTGCATTTGGGGCAAGTACCACGGGGGCCGGATCCTTCTTCCACACCACCCCCATAGGGCCTTCGGGTTCCTCCAAACTACCCATCTTCTGAGTGGCCCTGACCTTTTGAATCACAGCAGATATGCTCAAAGCTCGCCCAGTCTGGAATGCTCGCATCTCTGAGCACAATTGGGTCAGTCGTCCAAACGTGTGCATTTGTCCCAATCAACAAGGCACCCCATCGTACAGTCCAGTGGGTGGGCAAACTAAAACTAAGGTTTCCACTTGCTCATCTACTTCATTCATAGTTGCAGGGAAAGATAACCAGACACGGATGTACCCCAAATACAGATAGGCCTTGTCACTCAACCCCCATACATGTAGACCAGTTAGAGGCTGCAGGGGCACTTCAGATAAGTGTGCTTGGTACCAGTCCTGAAACATGATGGTCACCTGGGAGCCACTGTCCAGTACAGCTCGAGTGGGAATTCCATTTACCTGCACCCGGGTCTCCATAGACGGCCCGACCACATCAGACCAGTTGGGGGTAGCAACACTGGTAGCCCAGCGGGCATGGGCCTGAGTCACAAAACTTTTCTTGGGGGCCCGAAACTGGGTCTGGCGGTGTCGAGCGATCAGTCTGCTGTTAACTTTCCTTAAATTCTCCAGCCTCTGGCAGTCAGGCTGGAAATGCCCATCTTCCCCACAGTGGGGGTATTAGACTCAGGGGTACCACTAGGGTTCACTGCCCCCACACAGGGTTCCCACCCTTCTTCGTCAGTCTCCACTTCCTGAATTTCCCTCATCAATTGACAATATTCAGGCGGGTTGGCCCGCTGATCATGCAACTTGAGTTTCAGCAGCGTTACACTAGAGAATCTGGCAGACTTTAAAACATGTTCTAGCCGAATCTGATTCAGGGCTGTAGCAGTGATTCCCCCTTTTCTATAAGCCTTCTACAAGGCCCTCTCCTCTCTAGTAACAAAAGCTGACAGTTTTTCATTTCTCCACTGCTTAGCAGACCTGAATTTCCATAATAAATCTTCACCAGTCTCTGTACTCCCAAAAACCCCTTCCAAAGCAGAGAGATACTCTGCAGCGGTGGCTTCCGGACGGGTGGCCCGGAAGAACCGAATGGCTTCTAAGGCAGGACCCCGCAAACTCTCCATCAGCCTCTTCCTTTTCTCCCCCTCGGAGCATTGCCACTCCTGAACCAAAGGGGTGGCATAGTCCATCCAGGCCTCCAGGTCATCTTCCCCGGAAGGCACTGGTACCGTGCCAGAGAAAAGTTTTAATTTACGGTAGGAATCTAGCTGTATAGAGTGGACTGCCAAGGGCAGAGAAGCCAACACTGAACTCTTGGGCGGGCAAGGGGATGTGCCCGGGGAACCCCGAGGGGTAGTATCACTGGACAGATTCAAGGCTTGTAGCAACTCCTGGGTAGTCCTCCCCTCCACAGCTAACAATTTAAGCAGTTTATCTTTAAAACTGTTCATTTGAGGAGACCCCAGGAGTGACTGACCCACCTCGATATGGATTAGCCTCCCACCCCTGGGACGACCTCCGGTAAAGTACAGGAGGTACCTTCTCAGGGTCGATGGCCACTACTGCATAGGAGTAGCACCTGCAATGTCTGGTCAAGCAAATCAGCCATACGCCCTTTCACTTCAACCTTACCCAAACACTTTACTCGTTCTGCAACAGAGACAATATCAGCAGCTGAGGTACCCAAGGGCACATCTAACAATAATACAATCTTCTGGGAATCTAGCTCTTCTGCTTCACCCCAACCCATTAGTTTGTGTACCATGGTTTTGATGGGTCCCAGCTTAATTTTTTCCAACATATCCCCTTCCATTTTTTCCATCTTTGGGGTATCGCCTCACTGAGCCACTAGGGGACGCTAATCCCAGTGGTGCCTCCAATTTGTAACCCCCAGGGGGCGCTACCCTTAGGGCTACTACCCCTGTCTGTCCCCACAGAGGCAGGTTGAGGGGCCCAGATCTGTTGACGGGTGCCTCCACCCAGAGGTCAGGGTTAGCACAGTTAAGACTACCACGGTTACAGCCCTCTGAGCTACTTCAACCCCCCTTTCGTCCCACTAGTGACTCACACTGGGTACCAACAATTCTGTTCACCAGTACACTTTCCCCACGGAAAATATATTCCAGCTTCCTTCGGGGACCCCTTGTAAAGTAAGGTACAGTTATGTTGCAATCACCAGGCAGCAGTTCACCATTAATGTACACAATAGCCAGGATGTAGCTGTACAAAAAGCAATCTGATTTATTCAGGGGGAACACAACAAGGACAGGGGGAATCAAGTTGATTAGCTTATCACTATACTTATCTACCTAGGGCTCTGTGCACAGGCCTAACCCTACAGCTTATTATCCCGGGTACCCAAGCCCTAGCAGCTAGTCCCACACATGGCAGCTGGTTGGGGCCCTTACACACCACAAACATAACAGTCCTGGGCAGGTCAAAGTAAGAGGAAAGTTCAGTTAAGTAATCCGGTTAAATGGTGCACTGAAACCACTGCATAGACACACTACAGGAGCGAATCTGAATTAGTACTCACAACCCCAGCAAATGACGCATTCCTTTCACTGCTACCAGGATGGAGCCTGACTTTCACCAGTCTTTACACATTTATATGGTAAACAACAACAGAGGGTACCACACCAGGCAGCTGCTTCCAATGCTCCCACAAACTCACAGCTACTGAGATACTGCAACGGCAGCTTCCACTTTCTTCGGACCGAGCGCAATCGAGCAATCTTCTCCAGTCCTCCTACAGGTCGAGCCTGGTGGGTAGCTGTACAGAGCACAGCCTCCTCTGACCACCCGCCGACGGATTTAGTCCGCTGGAGCCGAAAACACAAACGGCCGCTTCAGGCCTTCACGCGTTTCCCGCGCGAACACTCTCCAGCGCAGAAGCACACAGCTCCTCTCCCTTCACCAATCACAACGCATCTGCCCTCCAGCAACAAGGGGCTCTTCTTTCAGTTCGGGCGCTACCCACTTCCATTGGCTGGCGACACCTGCCAGTCACTTCCTTTAGCTCTCAGTGGTGCGAAAAAGCACCATAGCCCATAATACCTCTCTCAAATACAAACAGTTCCCCTATTGGTCAGCCAGCTCTGTAGGGTCCCAAGGTACTGATTGGTCCAATTCACTAGTTCTGGACCAAGATGGAGGAGGCAATCGAAACCTTCTGTGCTGCAAAACAAGGCAGGTTAGAACACTACATTGTCATTACTATTTCCCAGTATTTAAAGCCAACATTCCATCCCTTGTAGAGCTCCCCGCACCACTAGCTTGATGGCAGCAGAGCTAAAAATTCAAGCAGTCCGGCGGGACTTCAAGCATAGCAACACTCAAACCCCCTTCCTGATCAATTATGACTGCAAACCAAAGCAGCCCTTAAAGAGACAGTATATGGAGGCCTCTTTTAAAGCGCTCACTGGCTCCCCATTTAAACGGCTTTAACGCCGAACTCTAACCAGGTACAGAGCATTTATCCAAGCTCCGGGGAAGCTTTAGGAACCCCCATTTGCCAGAGGGTTACATACGTTCAGGGAACTCCCTTGCCAAGTAGCGACAATTGTTCAAGTTCTCTAAGGATGTTCCTTCCAGGAGTTTTTGGTAGAGGCATGAAGTGGAATGGTGCTGCTCGGCTAGTAAGGCTAGCTCCTCCCAGACCCGTGGGTTGTAGAGGTGCCAAGGCCTGGGTGGAAGGGCTGCTGGGATGGAATGACATAGTCAGAAGAAAGTAAAAGGTGCAAGTTATGCATCTGGGATGAGCTTGGTGAAGGTGTCTAGGGATACAAACTCCCCATTTTGTATAAGGTGGCCCAAGCTTACCACTTGTAGCACTTTGATGAAGCTAGATGGGATAGGTTTGTGCTGGATTTTGAAGTTAGGGTTACCACAGACTGGTTGGGTTGGACTTAGAATGGGCTTGGTTTTAAGAACCCTATGCAGCTGTCTGCTTACCAGGTGGAAAGTGCCCATGAGTGTGCATTTGAGCGTGGCTGGGAGCCACGAATGTGGTGTACTGATGAGAGATTGTATATCGATGTGAGCTGAGTGGCATGGTCTTCTATTTTGATCCGATGCCACAGCGGGGAGTAGCCCCCTACGCTTGCTGTGTCAGTCTTTTTAGTCCACCAAAGGAATTTCCCTGCATGCACTTCTAAGTATAAAAGATGGAAGTCTGGTAACCTTAACTCCCCCTAGCCATTTGGGGAGAGTCAAGTTTTTGTATGCCCTATGGGGCATTTTGTTGGCCCAAGAGGAAGAAGCTTAGGAGGGATTTCAGTTTGTTGAACTAAAGTATAGGAATACATAGAATTGTCATCTCTAAGGGTTATAGAATTCTGGGTAGTATATTCATTTTTATGGGGTTGACTCTGACCTAGAGGGAGAGCGGGATCGACGATCATCTGCCCAGGTCTTGTTTGATGGAAGTGAGGAGTGCCTCATTATTTTGTAAATAATTTTGCCTTTTATTGAGGGTGACATGGGTGCCCAAATATTTAATTGATTTTATGCACCACTTTGCCTCCCATTTCTGCAGCTGGTCTTAGGTTATCCAATGATTCAGGGGCATCAAGCAGGATTTGTCTAGGTTTAGTTTATAGCTTGAGATTCAACCGTAATCCTTTAGCAGGGTGAAGGTTGCCAGAAGTGAGACTAGGAGGTTCTCCAGATGTAGCAGGATGTTGTCTGCATATGTGGATATTTTGTATCTAGTTTGACCTGCCTAGATGCCTTGAATATCCTTCTCCAGTACGATTCTTCAGGTTGGGGTTCAAGGTACAGGTTGAATAGATAGGGGGAAGCGGACAACTCTTCCTGGTGCCCCTATATAGCGAGAAGGCTAGTGAGTTTGTTCCATTGCATCTGATGTGGGCAGAGGGGTGGGAGTAGATGAGTTGCATCCATTTGCTGAATTGGTCCAGGAACCCGAAGCACCGCAGGGTTTGGAACAGGAAGGGCCAGGAGACCCTATCGAATGCTTTTTCAGCGTCAAGTGACAGAAGGACGGCCGGTTGATCCGCGTCCTTTGCTGAGGCGATGAGATGGGCCAGTTTACGCAGATGAACAGAAGATCTTCTGCCCTTCATAAAGCCTACCTGCTCAGAGTTTATGAGGTGGTCCCGTAGTTTCCTTATTCTAGCAGTCAATATTTTTGCTAAGATCTTGATGTCAGTGTTGTGTAGTGAGATAGGTCTGGAGCTAGCTAAGCATTCTGGATGCTTCCCAGATTTTGGGAGCAGGGTTATGAGGGCTTCTTGCAGGGATGGGTTGAGGGATCCTGAGTCCCATGCTGATTTATAAAGTGTGTTTAGGGGTTCAAACAGGAGGTGGACAAAGGCCTTGTAGAAGTTGGAGAACCCGTATGGGCCTGGAGCTTTATTTAGGGGTAGTTTGTTAACTGCACACCGGATTTCAGCCGGGGATATGTCAGCACTAAGTGCCTCAATTTCCTCATACGTTAACCTTGGGAGTAGGGCTGCATCAAGAAAGCTATCGATCAACTGGTTCGGGACCGACACTTCCTCAGTATAAAGCAACTTATAGTAGCCGGTGAAGGCTGAAGCTATCTGTCTGGGTTTGGTGATGAGCGGGGTGGTAGGGCTTACACAGATGCTTCTGACTGTTCTGGCTGCTTCTTGTTATTTCAGTCTAATGGTTAACAGCTTGTCTGCTTTTTCTCCCTGGTCTATGTATCTGGTTCAAGATTTTAGTATGTCATGCTCTGCTTGCTCTCTAATGGTTTCCTCGTATTGTGCTCTCAACGAGTTAAGGTGGAGCCACTCCTCAGGTGGGGCGGTGGCTGATATGGACCATTCTAATGTCCTGATTTCTAGAAGTAGCTGGTTGGACCGTGCTTTTCTTTTTCTTTTTTTTTTTTTTTTTAGTTGCTGTTGCCACTCTAATTAGCTCACTTTTAGTCGAGCACTTAAAGGCACCCCACACATTGTGGTAATGGGATACTGTGCCCATATTCTCCTTAAAGAATGTCTGGATGAACTGTTCTAGTCTTTCCTGCAGGTCAGGGTGTCATAACAGAGAGTTGTTAACTCTCTACAACTTGTCCTTCTCTTGTTGGCGGGTGGTGAACTTTGGGGATAGGTGGGCGGGGGAGTGGTCAGAAATGACTGTAGCCAGTGTCTTGCAATGGTTTGAGCTTCCCAGAAATGAGGGCTAGAGAAAGAAATGGTCTAGTCTGGATGATATGTCATGCACCGAGGACTGGAATGTGTACCCTTTCACACCTGGGTGAAGTGCTCGCCATGCCTCTTTAAGACCCAGTGAGTCCTGCATCTCAGACAGCGCTCTCTAGTTCGGTGTGAGGCCGGCTGCCCGCATGCCTGATCTGTCCATAACCGAGTCGGGGACAGTGTTTCAGTCCCCAGCCACAATCATGGGCAGGCATTGGTACTCCACTAGAATTGCCAGCAGTGCCATGAAGAATTTAGGGTAATCCCTGTTTGGCCCATAAACTGCTGCTAGAACTATATCACTCCTGTCAAGTGTGCATTCTGTTATTAAGAAGTGGCCATTCGGGTCTTCCCTTGTCTAGGTTACTTGGAGGGGGGTGTTTCTGTAGATTAAAACTGCTACACCAATGCCGGCCCGGTGATGCTGAGGGTTGAGGCGCTGGACGCCACACCTCATGCTACGCCGTCGACCCGGGTTCAGGAATGAGCTTGGGTCGTTGGGGGTCGGCAGGGGAAGAATGGGATTGAGCATCGGGAGACAGCTCTCTCCAGTCCTGGGGAGTGGGCTGGGGACTTTCACCCGCTGCTTGGTGACCCCTGGGGCCTGGAGGTACACATAAGTGGCGGTGTAAATTGGGGTTACGTATGGACGCTCGCCTGTATGTGCGGACGCCATTGTACATCTGTGATCTCAAATGGGGAGGAAAACGGGGAATATGGCAGCACGGTTCCACTGCAGCTTGATGGCTGCAGCTCCGCCGGCCGACAATGCCTGGAGGCATGTGCCGGTACTGGTTTCCTCGCCAGGCACAAAGGCTATAGGGGGAGCCCCTTTCGCAAGTGTAGCTGCATCTGCCAGCTTGGCATGCGAGCTTCAAGGTCGGCGACGGAGTGGAGCGGTGGCTGGATGGAAAGCAGGGACTGTGGCTGCAAGGAGGAAAAATGTTAAATGATTAAAAAAACAAAGAAAAACTGCTACACCAGCCTTCTTGTTGTCGGCCCTTGCAGTGAACATGTGGCAAACCCACTGTCTATGCCACAGGTGTGCCTGTGAGGCAAGTGTGTGAGTTTCCTGTAGAAAAGCCGTGTTGACTTTCTCCTGTGTTAGGTGCCTGAGGGTTTGGTATCGCTTTTCTTTAGTTTGTGCCCCTTGGATGTTCCACGAAACTAAATTAAGCCAAGAGATTGCCATCATAGGCATGTTTTATTTTTTTTTTTGTGTTGTCAGTCAGGTACCGTTGTTTTTCTCTATGGCTCACTCGCTTCACCCTGTGCCTTCTAATGGGGGTACTGGGGTGGGAGCTGCTTGGTGGCATGCAGTGTGGGAGGTTGATCCCCTAGGGGCTTGAGGTTGGCTGGGCTGCCCTGCAGGTCATATGTCTCACGACAGTAGGTCCTGGTAACCTGTAGTCGGTAATGTACATTAAGAGTAACATAAACAAACAGACACAATAACCATCTATATTAATAGATTTAAAAAGAACAATAAGTAAAGCATGCATACATTGATTAGCTTGTGGTGGATGGTGGTTGATTCTGCTCGAATCAACAAAGTCCAAGAGGGTAGCATATTTCAGAAAAACAGATGTGCAAGAACAAGGGGACACAATTTGAAGATGGGGGGACGGCTCAGGGGCAATGTGAGGAAGTATTTTTTTCACACAGAGGGTGGTGGATGCATGGAACAGCCTTCCTGAGGAGGTTGTGGGGTCTAAAACTGGGAGAATTCAAGAATGCATGGGACAGACATAAGGCAATTCTTGTCGGGGGTAGGAAGAAATATGGTAGGCTGTTGGTTAATTAGGATCTGCAGCTTATCCTGTAGGTAGGGAAATGGGCAGACTAGGTGGGTCAAGCGGTCCTTATCTGCCATCAAAGTCTATGTTTCTATGTCCAGAAAGTCAAAGCAGTTTGTCTCTTTTGCCCCAGGTAGAGAGGGCGCTTTAGTTTCTAATCAATGTTTATCCAGATGGTTGGCAAATTGCATTGCGTTCAATAAATATGGCAAAGAATTGCCTGGTATTGTTAAAGGTCATTCCACCAGAGGCATGGCTACCTAGGTGGCTTGTTTCAAAGGGGTCTCAGTCGTGGACATTTGTGCCGCTTACACCTGGAGTACAGTCCACACTTTCACTAAGCATTACAGTCTGGATATTGCCTCAAGAGCCCGTGCAGGTTTTGGCAGAGCTGTTACAAGGACTCCTGTCTTAAGCTTATGGCGATCCAGCCTCCCAAACTGACTGTTTACACTTGTCACTGCTTGGTACTCGTTCCTACGGTGTTACCTGATGATTGAGATACCCCCAAAGAAGACAGAACAGTTACGTAAGAATGTACCGTAACTGCAGATCTTCGAGGGGATCGCAGTCATCAGGTATGATTTCCTTCCCACCATCCCTCTTCTTGTGGCTCCTGTCTAGGACCTGACTGTCTGTTGTATCCTATCTTCTGTTTAGAGCTGGGTCCCTCTGTCTCTCTCCTCTGTTCCTCAGGGCTTGAGCCTTGCTCCCTACATCTCCGGAGGGAAAGAACTGAGGAGGGAATTGGACTACCCATGCCTATATAGGGTTGCTGATGTCGGCGGCCCCAGTTGTACTGCTGAAAATCTTTCATGTGGATTCCCCTTCACTGATGGCGAAGGTTCCTATGGTGTTACCTGATGACTGAGATTTATTTATTTATTTATTTACCAGATTTACCAGGAAGGCATACTGAGCTATGAGCTCGATTCCAGATGCGACCTGGGGGCCGAGACCCAAATACATACATGAAATAATATACATATGCAGTACATTATGGGAAAGCCAAGGCTTACCTATAGCATTTGGATGATTGATTACAGACAGGGGTAGATACATACAGTGTAAAGTATGAGAGGGTAATATACATTTCATATACATTTAAAGTACAACAAGCATAATAGTAAATTGTTAATTATAACAGGAGCAGCTGGAGGAGAAATGGTCTCTAAGTAGAAGGTTGCGATGGTAGGGGTTCAGTGCATGTCTTATGGGGGCCAGCAGGGCATTCCAAATCTGTGGGATTCAGTAGTTAAAGGCGGCCTGGCCTTTGGTTGTGCACATAAACGGGACATGTAGTAGTCTGGGGTCCGTGTTCCTGCGGGAGTACGCAGGTGGGGATTGTTGGGAGAGGGTAGAGGCCAGATAAGGGGGGAGGGAGAGGGACCAGAATTTGGTAGCGAACCTAGTGCAGTTTATTTGTCTGTGATCACGGAGGGATGGTAGGGTCAAGGAGCTGTATAGGTTGCAATGGTGTGTGGATTGCGGGCAGTCTAGAATGAAATGGCAGAAGGAGTGGAACAGGGTGTCTAGGCTGGCCAGAGTGGACGGGGGGGGCGATGGAGTAAACTATGTCTCCATAGTCGAGTACAGGAAGAATAATTTTGTGGACAATGACGTGCCTAGTTTGTCTGGGGAGGCAGCTTTTTGTTATGGAATAGTGCACCAAGTTTGGGGAGTAGCCTCTTGTGTAGGGAGTCGATGTGTGAGGTGAAATCTAGGTGCTGATCTAGCCAGACGCCTAGATATCGGAAGCTAGTGCAATTGTCCAGGGGAGTCCCGTCTGCGGTTTTGAAAGAAGGGCTGGGGGCTTGGCGGGAGAGTCATTGTTGGGAGCCAAATGTTTGTGATACTTTTTTTTAAGGTTTAGAAATAGCTGGTTTGTCCTGAACCAGCTCTGGATGGCATAGAAATCCTCCTGGAGGAGGGTTGCTACGTTTTGTGTAGTGGGACCAGAGGCATACAGGACAGTGTCGTCTGCATATGTTTGGATGGATGAATGGGAGTACGCTGATGGGAGCTCGTTAAGAAAAATGGAAAGAGTAGTGGACCTAGGACAGATCCTTGGGGGACACTGGCAGTGACTGGCAGGGGGTTTGAGGTGTGAGAGGCCAGTTTGACTGTTTGTTTCCTGCCCACCAGGTAGTCATGGAACCACTCAGTGGCTGGATTTGAGAGCCCTGCTTCGGTGAGTTTAGAGAGGAGTAGGGAGTGTGAGATGGTATCAAAGACCTTGGCTAGGTCTATAAAGATGGCCGAGGTGATGTGTCCTTTGTCCATGCCAATGAGAATGTCACCAGTGACATGTAGCAGGGAGGTGGTGGTGGAGTGGGATTTACGGAAGCCCGATTGGAATGGAGTGAAGAAGGAGGAGGCATCCAGGTACGAGGTGAGCTGGGACATGACTAGACGTTCCTGTATTTTGGCCAGGATAGGGAGTAGGGAGATGGGTCTGTAATTTCCTGGGGCAGAGGAGTCACCACCTTTTGGCAGGGGTATAACGGTAGCCAACTTCCAGGCCATTGGCAACTTGCCCAGAGAGAAAGAGAGGTTGAAAAGGGCTGCAAGAGGGGTGTCTATGGCTGGGGCAGACAGAAAAAGCATCTTGGCGTCAAGGGACGTAGGGCATTTGCCTTTGTTTGGTTTCAGGGCCCGTAGGGAGTGGAAGACTTCTGCTCAGGATACTGGGCGGAATGAGAATGGCAGGACTGGGGGGGGCAGATTTTGGGGGGAATGTGCGGTGGGGGGGACCGGGGGAGTATATACGGGAGGGAAGATGGGAGCTTGTCAGCGCAGCTGGAGAAATGTGTATTAAAGGCTTCAGCTACGGAGATGGGGTCGGAGATGAGGGAGCCCTGAGCTGATAGTGTAGGGAGTGGGGATAGAGTGGGGGGAGAGCAGGGATTTGAGTGATTTCCAGAAATCAGTCGGGTGGTTTATGTTTTTGCTAAAAGCCGATAGGAAATAAGTCTTTTTGGCTTGGCGGATGGTGTTTGTGCTTGCGTTTCGGGTTCTGTATGTGGTGAGGGAAGCCTGTGTTCCCGTTTTCTTGTATGTTTTCCAGGCGTGGTCCCTGGAGTGGCATTTTCTGATTATGTCAGCTGAGATCCAGGGGAGATGTGCACCTCTAACTCTTTTGTACATGAGGGGGGGCATGTTTGTCCCAGACTTTAAGGAACAGGTTTGAACCCTCAAAACTGTGTCAATGGAGGGTGCCTCGGGTATGAAAGACCAGTTTTTGCATCCTAGGTCTGACAGGAGAGATGCTAAGACGAGGGAGTTATAGGACCTGCGCAGTGTCTTTGGGGGGGGGGGGCAGTGGGGCTATGCACCTTCCTAATCAGGAAGATCATGTGATGATCACTTATAGAATCGGGTAGTAGGCCTGCACTTAGAATCCTGTGGGGGTTGGAGGTGAGAGCCCAATCTAGTAAAGAGTGGTTTTGTGTCTTGTGATTGAGTCTGGTGGGATCAGCAATGAGTTGGGTTAGGTTCAGAGCCTTAATTTTGGTCTTCAAGTGGGCTTTATCTGTACCTAGCCAGTTTGTGTTAAAATCACCGGTGGCGTGTAGCTCACAACCGACCGCTAGGTTCTGTAGGGTGATTAGGTGAGAAAGGATATCCTCGGAGGGTGTACAGGGGGGCAGTATGAGCCTGCCACGTATACGGGGGGTGGAACAGGGGAGAGAGAGTTTGATGAGTATAGTGTTTATGTTGGCAGGGGTTGAGGGGATATCCATTATTGTGAACTGACTGTTGGCGATATACATTGCTGTGCCACCGCTGTTTTTTGCCTGGCCGGTCATGTCTGATTATTGTACACCCTGGTACAGAGACTTCCACATCAGTATGATGTGGTTTTAACCAGGTTTCGGAAATGATTAGGATGTCAGGGTGCTGTGTTAAGGCAATTGGTTGCAGTAGAGAGATTTTGGATAATAAGCTGCAGGTGTTTAGGTGTAGGATGCGGAGACCTTTGGGTAAGGAGAAAGGGGAGTGGAATTTGTGGGGTTAGGGCCGAGGTTTGCCTCTATGTCCCCGACAGTAGTAGAAGTAGGGAGATGAGATGCTTTATTTTTGTCCTAGGGTGGTATGGGTAGGATGTGGTGACCCAAGTGGTAGAGAAAATTGGGGGGCAGCGACGGGTTGGGGTGTGTAAAACCGCGAGCCCCTGATGAAAGGAAGGTGGAATGATACTGGCACTAATACCCACATAATGGTTTTGGACCATGTCATGAGCAGGCGAGTGTGAAGAGGCAGCGTGGCAAGGCTGTGGGGTATGCCGAGGGGCCAGGGACAGTGGGGGTTCTCTGTTTGGGAGGATGGCGGGGGGCAGGGAGGACAGAGTGGCCAGAGACAGAAGAATAAGGGATGTTTGCAGCAGCATCCTGGCCTATTGTGTATAGGTGGCTGGAAAAAATTGGATTTGTGCCCTCTGGTGGTGGCAGCTGATAAGCTGAAAATGGAGAAATAGGCTGATAGGTTTTTTAAATCATGTGACAACAGCCTATATAAGGAGGAGCTCACCAAGGGCAGGGGGTGGCAGGGAAGAAGCTCACAGTCACTGAAAAGCACTGTGCTGGCTTTACTGGAGGCAGCAGTTCATTAATTCAAATATGGTGCCAGAACCACGTATTTCTTTTCTGCTCCTTTCGTACCTGGGTGCTTCGGGGGGTGGGGGTCGACGTTCAGGAGCTTGCAGGAGAGGGCTGGGCTACCCTCACGACCAGACTTCGATACCCAGCATCTGCAGAGAGAAGAGAGGTGCTTTATAGTCAGGTAAGTGGAAGGAGTAACTCTGCCTAAGGCAAAAACAGTAGTTTGTTTGGTCGATTGAATACTGTTGATTGTTTGGTCATTTGGGGGGCTGGGGGCAGTTGGTAAGATGCGTGGATTTGAAACACAGCAAATATCTGCTGTGTAGCTGCTTTTGTTTCTATGTGGTTTGCAGCCTGTTTCCCTCAGAAAATCACCTTTCTGCTCTGTAAGAGTGTGATTTTTTTTTTAAATGGTACAGTTCAGTTTTGCTTTCCTAGGGAACTGGGATACAGGCTTAACTTGAATTTGCTGGCTGGGGAGTCAGGGGGAGCAGCAATGGTGCCTGGCCTACCCTCTGATGGGAAAAACGCTGCCCAAATTAGCCTTAGGGTATTTCACTCCGGAGAGGCTCTGATATACACTATACAGCCAAAACCGCTGAAATTTCTGAGCCTTAAGGGAAATCCCCTTGAAGATCTGCTGTTACGGTAACTTCTTACGTAACTGTTCTTTCCATGATGTGGTTCAATGGAGGAGAGTCTCTTCAAGACCTAGTTATGTAGGTAACATCTCCCACAAATGGAGGAAATACCGTTACTACATCTACCAGAAATGGAGGAAATACTGTTTATTACATTTAGCACAAATGAGGGAAATACTGTTAAATTATGGGCCTTGGTTGGAGGGCTATACAGTCTGTGTAAGAATTTATTGCAAATTATTAGTCCCGGATGCAACTCACAGAGCATCTCCCAATCTTTACCCCAGATCAACTTACCAGCGTGTTTGTATCTTAAGAGAGAAGTCCACACCTATGCCCCTGTTCTGAGCTACTACAGTTGATATAATTTACGTTGATCTGGGCACTTAATATAATTTGCTCCAAAGGATACAGGGGCGATGTGGTGGGAACCTCCCTCCACATTCTCATTTTATAATTGCATGCCTGTAAGTATTTAAAGTGATGTGCAATGGGAATATCCATCTGTCATCGAAGGGCCTGATGCCTTCTCATGCCACCAGGTTCCCTGTACATTGAATGCTCTTTTCCCCCCACCCATTAATGTTCTGTCTTCTAAACCAA
Source organism: Neoceratodus forsteri (assembly GCA_016271365.2). Classification (NCBI taxonomy): domain Eukaryota; kingdom Metazoa; phylum Chordata; order Ceratodontiformes; family Ceratodontidae; genus Neoceratodus; species Neoceratodus forsteri. The sequence goes on from CM028134.1 coordinate 186,602,243, forward strand.
GATGTCTCGGTTGACCGCCAAGAGAATCAGCAGGGTTGGTACCTCTCTCTCTCTCTCTCTCTCTGTTTATGGATGATTCTGTGTTTAGGGTCCTCCTCCAGTTTTCCACAGAGGTACTCTGGTATTTTGGCTGTGTTAGGGTTGTCACATGCAACTAAATCCACTGCAAACCATTCATTGCTGTAGCTGCATATCAGGGTTGAATGCACAAGTCTGATGTCATACAGATATTTGTCTGTAGATCCTTCCGGGTGGTGAAAAGTATAGACCCTTTTATATGGAGCTTACCTTGAGTATTGCTGTCTGAATTCCTCTGGTCCGATTGCACCACTGCCCTGCTTTGATAACTCACTGTGGCTGTGCAGCATTCCCGATGGTCTCGCTGTATCTTGGGGGCTTTTCTGGCAGAGGGGTTAGTGAATGAGAGTGGCAGTGGTGCAGGCGAAGCAGTGTTTCTACACACTGGAAAAAATGCCTGCACCAGGGCACACTGGTCTGCATTCCCAACAAACCAGGGAATGCTGAGCACTGCAACAGAGTGGCTTGCAGTGCTCCAGCAGCTCTTTACACTGCTGGCATCAGTGCAGATCCAATAGCATAAAAGCCCCTTATAGGTAAGTAAACCTTTTCCCATACTATTTTAAACATTGATTTTCTGAATAGGTCCCCTGTCAGGGCAGGCAGCAAACCGGGGGTCAGGGATCTCAGAGGCCCACAGCTATTTCAAGTAGGGAGGGGCTTGAAACCCAAATTAGGCTAAAGAACTACCAAAGGGGTGGTGGTTACTACTTTGCTACACAGCTGGATCTGTCCGTGGGTCTACTTTACATTAAACAGGCAAACCTGAACTAAGCAATTGGAACTTTGCCTGGCTGGACATGAAAGGTTTGTGGAGTTGGGCCCTGAGTAGTTTACACGGCTCTTGTAACAGTTCCTATCCATGTAAGCTTGACATAGCAGCATCCTTCAGAGTGGCATCTTGACTACAAGCAAAGTCAAAGAAGAGATCTTTAACATCACAGTTTACGACCAAATACACATTCTGCAATACTGAACTGAAAAAGACTTCACATATACACCCGTCTCCTTGTTTTGTGTATGTGTGTTGGAGGGGATCATCATTAAATAATGTAAAAACATGGTGGTAACTTGTAAATTTGGATTTCAAATGGAGGATTTTCTGCCCCGTTATACAAAAAAAAGGGTAACATTTGAAACGGGATTGCTGCTAATTAAAGGTACACCTTGTGTTTGTGTTTCAGTCTCTCCTCACTACTGCCCTTTTGCTACTGATGTCCACAGAGCAGCTTGAGAAGGGCGGAGGAGTCCATGCATGTGCTGTGTGCAGGGCTGCACATTTTTGTAGTTTGTTAAAAAAAAACAAAAAAAACCCTAATTCTTTTTACAACAGCCTGGTAGCCTAGTGGTAGTGCTACCAGTCAGGGGAGGAAGTATCGAGCATCCAAGGACAGATCTCTTCTCTTGGTGGGGTCGCACACTGTTTACTGTTACTTGACTTCTACCTGGCCCACATCAAAATAGATGCAGCCTCTGTATGCCAGTAGGCATGTGCAACACTGCACACACACACATGTTCATCACTGCATGCCGGTACCCTCAAGGAAGGAAACGATGAGAAGAAAGCGGCACCAGCACCCCCCCAACCGACCTACGCACAACTGACTGTGTAGACCACCAGCAGTGATCCTGGGTAAGTGATGGATAACAAGTAAGCCCTTGGGAAGGTTGGTGACAGGGTGGGGGTTGTCATCACAAGTAAGGCAGACTTAGAGGGGGTGTGTGTGTGTGTTGTGGGGGGGTTCAACTCTAGTTTGCAGCATTATAATCAAGACAGTGACCTTTAGCCCAAAAAGGTCTTCATAACAAGCAGATGACTGTAGTAAAAAATTGAGAGGAAAGGTTAAATAACCAACAAGCTATCCATGTAACAATGTCAGAGGGTCTTACCTTTTTAGTAGAAAAAAGTAAGAGTCCAGTTCTCAGACGCAGAGAAACTCCAACCCCACCCCTGGTGCAAATCTAGGAATGCAAACAAGACTTTCTTTTTTTGAGTCTTTTTGTCCAGTGACCCTGCTGTCATCGACTTCCAGGGATATACTGTACTCTGCTGATAGGGCTATACCTCGCTCAGGCCAAGGCCATCATTTAGATGGCAGCTGAGTGCAATTTCCCTGTTTTTTTTTTTCTCCCTGTATCCATCTTCCTGTCCCTTTGATAGGAGTAGTGCCTGTCAGCCATAGCATAAGCAGCATATTCTGCAGAAGAAGCAAACTCCCTGGGCTGCCCACTGCGTTGCTATGATACCAGAACCCAGCTGAGGCACACAGCCTTAGCCTGGCCTGCCTCCCGACGTGATAACCTGAGTGCACTTGCACTCTGGTTACCTACATGGTGGTGCAACACGCTGCTGCTGTGTCATCAGGGTGGCCCGGCTTTTGGGGATTTTTGGTTTTGTTTTGTTTCATTTATTTTTTCTTCAAAGGAAAATTGTGTTTATCCGAAACTCCCCAACATCCCAAAGCCTTAGCCCCATGTTAGGTTTTTTGCAAGTGTAAACAATTTTTTTGCAGTAGTACTACAGTACCTACTTTAACTTTGTAAGTGTCACAGTCCGGGAACATGGCAGATGCTGTGCAGTGCCATTTCAGGTTACAGTGCAGCTCTGCACCACTTGCTTGTATACTTTTCAATACAGGCGAGTGGTGCAGAGTTGTACCCACGATGTACACTGATCAGGGTACTTACAAATTTAAAATAAAGTAAGTAGTACTGCTACAGAAAATAGTCCTTCTATAGATGTGGCTATGGTATACTACCCACACTTTTGGCAGTGTCCTTTCCCCTTTAATGCTTGCCTGAAAGTCTTCAAGCTGGCTCCTTCTACCCTCCCGGGTGGTAACTCCATCGACACCACCCCATGACATCAGATCTTCCTTTCCACTGGAAGAAGAAGAAGGTTCCCTTCTTACTGCTCTCGCTCTGAGTAGGCCCTTTGCTTCTAAGAACCTTTCGAATTGCAAATATTTGTCTTGAGGTGATTCCTTCACCTCATCCATGATGGATGGCTCTAAGTAGGCACTTGGATTCAAAATGTGTGTGTGGGCAGATGTACCAGATGGACCCGCATGCCACGTGCGTCTACTGCCTAGGCCACGGACACAATCCCCAGGTGTGTGGCCTGTGCCGCACCTTGCATCCTACTATGTTGGAAGACTGGCATGCTCAACTTCTTCTGGAGTGCCCTGATGAGCAGGATCCTCCCTTAAAATCTAAAGACGCATGTCGGGTGGTCTCCATGGTTGCGGGGTCTGATGAACAACTTGTGGCATTTGCAGAAGCTGCAGCTCAGACTGCGGAGGATGCTTCTTCAGCTTCGGTCTTTTTGCTGCTTCCTTTTGATGCCACCTATTCGGGGGCATTTTGAGATTTGTGCCAGGCCATTCACACTGTTGGGCCCATCTTCGGACACAAAATCTAAGTCTAAAAAAGGGACTAAAAAGAAGTCTCGCCATCGATGGTGGGATCACGAGCGCCTCTGGCCTCGGATTCCCATGCTTCTACGGAAGTTTGGACTACGGTCGATCCTTTGGCCCAGGCTGCTGGTTCCATGGTCTCCCTATTGGACCAGTTGGTTGAGATGCCCATGGACCAACCTGCTGAGATTTTTCTCTAGCCAGTTGACCTGTTGTTGCCAGATGAGGCTGATACCTCTGCTCCCTCCTCCTCAGGATCTGGTGATCCCGGAGGATCCTCTGCTTTCTCTGGCTCTCTCCAAGATCCACCATTGCTGGCCCTGACAGTCGATGTTGCGGTCATGATCCTGAAGTCCCGAGTCAAGCAGCCCACATCAATATTGGCATTCCTGCTCTTCACATTCAGGCAAGTGGCATTGCCACTCTTCCTTCTCTTCTTCCTCCTTCTCGGATGAAGAGAGGCTCTGCTGCAGGATGTATCAGTGCTATGTGGAGCTTATGTGGCACCAGTTAATGTTCACTGGTGTTAAGCCAATTCTGGCCACTACCCCAGCTATCACATGGCTTGCACCACTGAAGCTCCAGCCTACCCCTGCTCGGCCTTCCCCGGCCTCTTCACCTATCCTGGTGGAGCTGCTGCCTAAACAGCTGAAGGAGGGCCCCCCTCCTAAAGATGTCCATACTGCTCCAAGGTTTTCCCATCAGCTGTCAGTTACGTTACTCCCGATAGACCCCGTAGTGTCAGTGGGGGCTCTGGGGGTCAACCTTTGTTTGATGAATCCTCTGAGTCTGAGGGTTCCTCCCTGCACTCCTGTCTGTTGGACACCAAGTCAGCAGAGGATCTGTCAGCGGAGCATGGTCCCACCTCTTTCTCAGGCCTTCTCCAACTTATCCCAGAGTCGATGAGTCTTTCAATGGAACCTGTGCAGAAATGGGCTAAGTACCTGCTTACCGAGATTCTCGACCAGGGTGACTCCCCTGGGGAAGCCTTCCTGGTTGCTGAGGCAATTCTTGACCCTGCTCTGGATCTTTGGCAGCATCCAGCCTCTTGCCCTGTACCTTCAGCCCAGATGGCCCGTAAGTATGCAGTCCCTACCGGTTCCCTTTCAGGATTCACCAAACACCCATCAACTGAGGGTCTGGTGGCCGACTCTGTCTTCTGGCATACCAGCAATGTCAGGGACGTGGATAAGCCTCCCAGCAAGAAATCGGATCACATGGCCAAAAATGTCTATGCTGCCTCCTTTCTCGGCCTTCGGCAGGCGAGTTCGACCCATTTGATGGCCCACTTTGCTCATGCCTTCTTAGGCACGCTCGACAAGGTGCTTCCCCGGCTCCCGGCCAACTTACAGACCATGATCAAGCAGGTCCGGGATCAGGGCCGAGCTGTGGCTAAGCAGCAGCTTCAGACAGCCTTGGACGCTGGCGGCTCTTGCGCTCAGTCCATGGTGGCCGCAGTTGCCATGCGCCACAGGGCTTGGCTGGGGATCTCGACCTTTATGGCAGATACCCTGCATAAGCTGGTGGATGTCCCCTTCTTGGGCATTGACTTGTTTGGGCTGGAGGTGGAAGGGCAACTTACTTATATCAAGAAGTCCAGTACCACTTTGGACTCTGTGACCTCTGTTCAGAGGGATCCCCAGGGCTCTAAGGCTCAAAAGAAGTCCTTTCGGCCCTTCTCTGCCCCTGCAGCCAAGCCGTCTCAGCCTCCAGCTGGGCAACAGACCCAGGCTTGGTATCCCCAGCCGAAGTCCATTGCTTCGTTCATCCAGAGGCTAGGAGGTCAAGGTCCTGCTGGTTCTTCAGCTGGTCCCTCCTCTGCCTCCAAGCCTGCCCAGTGACAGGATGGTGGGTGCCTTCCCCATGCCCGTCCTGACTCCCCTTGTCCTCCCGTGGGAGGTCAGGCTCCACCACTTCCTTTCCATCTGGTCTGCTGTTACTACAGGCAGGTAGGTCCTTGAGGTGGTTGGTCAGGGTCTGCCTCTGGAATTTGAGGCTTAGATGCTGTGCTGAGCCTGTGCTCCATGGGAGGACATGTTGTCTGCTGACATTCTGTCAACCCTTCAGATAGACATTGCCCAACTCCTCTAGAAAGAGATCATGGCTCCTGTCTCGGATCCTACAGTACACCCAGGGTTTGTTTCCAGGTACCTCCTGGTGCCAAAACAGATGTCAGGCTAGCATCCCATCTTAGATCTGTATGGCCTGAACAAATTTCTTCGGCTGCACACTTTCAGGATGGTCACTCTGTCTCAGATGAAGAATCAGCATTTATATAGTGCTTTTCATACACAATGTATCCCAAAGCACTTTACAAGCAATGCTAGACTGGTAGTAAAGTGACTGAATGTGTAGTGGCAGCCATATCGCACATCAACACCCAGACATAGCCTGGACAATTGCATGAAATGTTTTTTTTCAGGGGGGAAGGGCAATGTTGGCCAGGGCACTGGGAATGTTCCCTACTCTTTGCAAAGAATGCCCTGGGTTCTTTTACTTCCACCTGGACACCCACCAGGATGGGTAGAAGGGACCTCTGTTTAATGTCTCATCTGAAGGATGGCACACCCCAACAGTACAGCACCCTCCTAATACTGCACTCATATGCCAGTGTTTAGGAATGCGTCCAATCCAGTGTGGGGCGAGAACTCATGACCTTCTGGTCCAGAGGCAAATGTGCTGCCAACTGAGCCATGCTGACACCTCAGATCATACCATCTCTGAAGCAGAAAATGTGGTTTTGCTGTCTGGATCTTCAGGATGTGTTGTTCCACATCCCAATCCATCCAGCCCACTGCCAGTTCCTCTGGTTCTATGCAGAGGATATTCTCAATAAGTTCCAGACCATGCCCTTTGGCCTCTCCTCGGCTCCCAGGGTTTTCACCAAATGCACTGCAGTGGTGTCAGCTTACCTGAGGTGCAGAGGAGTCTGGGTATACCCCCTACCTGAATGACTGGTTGATAGCGGGTCCCTCCAGGGAGGAGGTGGAGTGATCCAGGGATCTGGCCCTCCTGACCTGCATGTCCCTTGGCCTCCTGGCCATGGAGGCTAAGTCAGAACTCATGCCCTCGCAGGTGATTCATTTCATCAGGGCAGAGCTAGACTCTTGCAGAGCCAGGGCTTGGCATACAGCGAACCGGGTAGAGGCTGTCTCCTCCTTTGCCGATCATTTCAGGTTGGGCAGTTGCACCCTGCTTGGAACTTTCTGTGCCTCCTGGGATGCATGGCAGCATGCACCAGTGTTGTCTATTGGGTCTGGTGGAGAATGCGCTGTCTGCAATGGGAGCTTGCCCACCAATGGTCTCAGCGCAAGGGCCACTTCTACCAACCGGTTGCTGTGACCCAGCTGATGTGGGACGCCCTGCAGTGGTGGTTAGTCCCAGAACATCTACAGGAAAGGATTCTGTTTGTCTGCCCAGAGCCGACAGTCATCCTGATGACAGGTGCCTGCCTGATGGGCTGGGGTGCCCACTTGGGGGACTACAGAGTCCACGGACTTTGGACCCCTAAGGTGTCCCGATGCCATATCAACCTGCTGGAGCTCCAGGCAGGTCAGCTGACACTGACAGCCTTTACTCCACACATTTAGGGTCAGGTCATTCAAGTCCAGATAGTCAGCACCACGACCCTAAACTACCTCAGCAAACAGGGCAGGACGCACTCCCTTCCTCTTTGCAGGGAAGCTCTCTACATCTGGACCCTCATGCTCAGCTGGGATGCTGATCTCCTGGCCATCCATGTAACTGGCATCTCCAACCAGCTGGTGGACACTCTCAGCCATGTGGGCAAGGTGTCTCATGAGTGGTCTCTCCATCCGGAGGTAGTACACAGCTTGTTTTCCCACTGGGGCACCCCTCTGGTGGGCCTGCTCACCTTCAGGGAGAATGCCAAGATGAGGCTCTACTGTGCCCACCCCTCTCAGCAGGGAACACTGCAGGGGGATGCCTTCTCGAGGATCTGGACCCCAGGCCTCCTCTGTGCCTTCCGTCCATTTCCTTAGATCCACAAAGCGCTGATCAAGGCCAGGAGGAACAAGGCACATATGATCCTGGTGGTTCCAGACTGGCCCTGCCAGTTTTGGTACCCCAATCTCCTCAGCCTCAGCAGCAGGCTCCTGAGGCATCTCCCTCTACACCCAGACCTGCTCTCTTGCAATCAGGGGAAGGCACTCCACCTGGACCTTTAATCCCTGCACCTGACAGCCTGGTTCTTGAGCGGTTAGAGTTCCAGACTTTGGGTCTCTCCGACAGTGTCCTCACCATGGTTGATGCTTCTCGGAAGGAGTCAAACCTGAAAATGCTATGTCTTCAAATGGAAGAGGTTTTCCATTTGGTGCCAGGGCAAGGGGTCGGACCCTTTATCTTGTCCGGTCGCTAGCATTCTCATAGAAACATAGAAACATAGAATTTGATAGCAGATAAGGACCGCTTGGCCCACCCAGTCTGCCTATTTCCCTACCTAATGGATAAGCTACAGATCCTAGTTAACCAGCAGCCTACGTCTTCCTACCCCCAACCCCTAGAATTGCCTTATGACTGTCCCATGCATGCTTGAATTCCACCACTGTTTTTGACCCTCTCTGTCAGGCCTTTGGTCGACGACCTTTAAGGTGTACCTGGCAGCCATCTCTGCTTAACCGACATGAGCCGATATGCAGTCAGTGGCACAGGATAAGGTGGTCTGGTATTTTTTAAAGGCCTTGAACACATTTCCCCTCTGGTGCGTGAACCACCACCCTGGGACTTGTTGCTGGTATTGGCAAAGCTCATGGGCAAGCCATTCGAACCAATGCAGAGGTGTGAAACATCTCACCTGTCATAGAAGACTGCCTTCCTGGTGGCTATCACTTCAACCAGAAGGATCAGTGAGCTCCAGGTGCTCTCGGTGGAGTGTCATAGAAACATAGAAGTTGACAGCAGATAAGGACCACAAGGCCCATCCAGTCTGCCCATTTCTTTTTCTACCTTATAAATGTGCCATCGGCCTTTGCTCTGTCAGTGGCCTATCTATTCATACTCATCTGTATTGCTCCTTTATGCCTATCCCTTGCCTGTTTGAAGCCCTGCACTGTATTCATAGCCACCACTTCCTGAGATAGACCGTTCCATGCATCCATCACCCTTTCTGTGAAAAATAGTTTCCTCACATTCCCCCTTAATTGGCCTCCCTCTAATCTCATGCTGTGACCTCTTGTCCTGCTATTTTTCTTATATTTAAACATGTTAGACTCTTCACCTTGTTAATGCCCTTAAGGTGTTTTAATGTTTCGATCATATCACCTCTCTCCCTCCTTTGCTCAAGGGTATACATATTGAGCTCCGTTAATCTGTCCTCATATGTCTTCTGATGCAGTCCCTGCATCATTTTGGTTGCCCTTCTCTGACTGCCTCAGTTTGGTTAATGTCCTTGTGAAAGTGGGCTCCAGTACTGCACGAGTACTCCAGATGGGGCCTAACCAGTGTCTTGTAAAGAGGGATTATTACCTCCCTCTTACGAGTTGTGATACCCCTACTAATACACCATAACATCCCCCTAGCCTTACCTACTGCTTTAGAGGTCTGCTTGGATGATTTCAGGTCATCGGTAATGATGATGTCCAAGTCTCTTTCTTCCTTTGTGACTGCCAGCAACTCCCCTCCCAGCCTATAGGTGGCTTCAGGGTTTCTCTTCCCTATGTGCATGATCTTGCACTTCTTTGCATTAAATCCGATTGCCACTCTTCTGACCATTTTGCTAGTTTATCCAGATCTCTTCTCATTCTGCCCACCCCATCTGGATCATCTACTCTGTTGCAGATCTTGGTGTCATCTGCAAACAGACAAGCCTTACCCTCTAGTCCATCTACAAGGTCACTAATGAAGATATTGAAGAGGACTGGCCCCAGGACTGATCCCTGAGGTACCCCACTTGTGACTTGCATCTCTTCTGACTGTATATCATTTACCTCCACTCTCTGTTTTCTGCCCGTCAACCAGTTTGCCACCCAGTTGACCAACTTCTGACCCACCCTGAGCCTACCCAGCTTATTTATCAATTTTCTATGTGGAACAGTGTTGACAGCTTTGCTGAAGTCAAGGTAGGTGACATCAACTGCTCCCCCTTGGTCCACCACTCTGGTTACCCAGTCAAAGAAAGCTATGAGATTAGTTTGGCAGGACCTTCCTTTTGTAAACCCATGCTGTCTTGGATCCTGTGCTCCTATGGATTCCAGGTGTTGCACTATCCATTCCTTAAGGAGTGCCTCCATAATCTTGCCCACTGCTGAGGTAAGACTGACTGGTCTGTAGTTTCCTGCCTCCTCCCTGCTACCACTCTTGTGGAGCAGGATCACATGAGCCCTTCTCCAGTCTTCTGGGACCTCTCCTGTGCTCAGAGACTCACTAAACAGTTCTGCTAATGGATCTGCTAGTTCCACCCTTAGCTCCTTAAGTACCCTGAGATGCATGCCATCAGGTCCCATTGCCTTGTACACCCTGAGCTTAGCGAGCTCTTGTAGGACTCTCTCTTTTGTGAAGGGTGTAGTGCTCACCTCCCTCCTCCCTGTGTCCATGGTGCTGAGCTGTGGGCCCTGCCCTACCTTCTCTTCAGTAAATACTGAGCAAAAGTATCTATTTAGGATAGATGCTTTTACAGAGTCCTCCTCCTCACACACCCCCTTATCTCCTTTGAGCTTAGTGATACCTCCTCTGGACTTTCTCCTTTCACTAATGTATCTATAGAATGTCTTGTCACTTTCTTTTACTGTTCGTGCTAGTGTTTCCTCAGTTTGGGACTTTGCCTGCCTTACTGCCTTCCCTGCTTCCCTTAGGGCAGTTTGGTATGCCTCCCTGTCTTCATCCCACTGTGTTCCCTTATATTTCCTGAAGGCCAGCCTTTTGGCTCTGACCTTTTCTGCTACTGTATTTGAGAACCAAAGTGGTTTCCTTCTTCTTTTGCACTTCCTTTTCTGTCTAACACAATGGGATGTTGCTTCAAGTATTGCATTCTTAGTGCTTGCCCACCTTGCCTGTACCCCCTCACCTGTGTTTCTTTTTGCCAGGGCTAGCTTAACTGTGTTGGCCATCTTATCAAAGTCCTTACCTGATCTTCCACAGGGACAAGGTTGTCCTTCGTCCCAATTCGAAGTTCCTCCCGAAGGTTATGTCTGATTTTCACCTTAACCTGATGATCAATCTCACAATGTATTTCACTAACCACACCTCGGGGGCAGAGCTTGGGCTCCATACTGTGGACCTGCGGTGAGTGCTCGCCTGTTACAAGGAGCGCACGGATGAAGTTCAAGGAGATGTTGGCCAGCTATTTGTCACCTTCACTAAAGCCACACCTGGCAGACTGGCAGCTAAGTGGATGATTGGCAAATGGATTGTATCCTGCATTGACCTCTGCTAATGGTTGGCGGGTAGGGAGCCTCCTGTAGGGGCTAAGGGCTCATTCCACTCCTTATACTGCTGCCTTGGTGGCTGCTTCCAGGGATGTCCCTATCCAGGAAATCTGCAGGGCTGCTACCTAGAAGTCAGCACACATCTTCATTGCCCATTACCACATCGATCTTGAGTCATGCCGAGATGCTGGTTTTGGGGCCTCAATTCTCCAGTCTTTCTTCCCTAAATAGGGGGTGTGCACCTTGCCCCCTCCTCCTGGAGAACTGCTAGGAGTCTGCCAGAAGTGTGGATAGTACATCATATCTATGTCCCTTGAAAAACAGGTTACTCGCCTGTAATAGTATTCTATAAGTGGTATATGGTGTTCATCCACACTGACCCACCTGACCTCCCCTGGCAAGTGGCACACTGGTCTTGCTTCCAGCGGACAAGATCTGATGTCACGGGGTGGTGCTAGGGGAGGTACCACCTGAATAGGTGGGAGGAGCCAGCTTGAAGACTTTCTGGCAAGCCTTGAAGGGGAAAGGACACTGCCAGAAGTGTGGATGTACATCATATAGCACTCCTAGAACTACTGGTGAGGTGAGTAATCTGTTTTTACTTGTGAAAAAGTTGAATTGGAGGCTGAGGCTTTGGGGGGTGGGGAGTTTCAGATAAATGCAGTTTTCCTTTAATTTGTATTTTATTGCTTTTCAGGTAACAAAATAAGATTCCATATAGAATCAACGTGCAAGACCTAACCAAAGGTTGCTGAACATATCAAATATTTCACTGTCAGAGTGCATAAGCTTACATATGTATGTAGCAACACCAGGGGCGATTCTCAGTTAAGCAAAGAATGAATATTAAAGAATTTGCCTACGGTCATTAATTGGCTTCTGAGAAAGAAAAAAAAACAGTTTGATTAGACAGTACAGCTGACTTTGCTGCTTAAAGGGGAACTGTAAGCACCAACAGCCTCACATCCAAGTGTGGAGCTGGTCCCAGTTTGTACTATGTGTGCAGAAACTTTTTTTTTATTATTATTGTTTACTGCAGTATAGCAGACTGTATTAGACTGATTCTGCTACATTTGACATAACCATAAGTCCCAGAGTCCCCTGCAACTGACATCAGAGCAGGGCTGCAACAGTGGGAGATGCAATAGCCTGCAGAGACCAGTAAAGAAATGACCAGAGCTTTTATTATGCACTGCAGGCTGTTTAATCTCCCACTTCTGCAGCTCTGCTCTGATGCCATTTGCAGGGGATTCCGGGATTTCTGGTTGCAGCAAATGTCAGCTTGGAAGTCCACAGAATTAGCCTGATAAATTTACTATACTACAGTAAATAGTAAGTAAATAAAAAAAAATGTTTTTGCACACCAAGTGCAAATTGGGTCAGATTCATTGGGTGTGGAGCTCTTACCACTGTACATTCCACTGTAAAAACTAAACCAACAGAAGAACAAGCTCCTTTATAGAGCTGCATTACAAATGGGGCTGTTTGATGATTATGCTCTATAAAACTTTTACCTAATACGGCAGTATAATTGTTCCAACATTTTTAATCACTGTCTAGTGTGAGTCAGGTATTGGGAGGGAGACCCCTCATGGCCACAGGCAGAGAAATTAAAATTATGTAGTCATTGTAATTCTTTTTTTTTTAAAATATGAATATTATTGAGTAAGCAAATATGAACTGCAATGAGTACATAACAGACAGCGAATATAAGTCAGTAATACCAGGCATTCAAATACATTTCATAATAGTATAACTGATCATCCTTTATATTTAGCCAACCAAAGGAGCCAGATATCCCATCATAATTCTTTATATTATAGGAATATCTTCGCCTTTGATTCACAATAGTGGGTCTGAGCCAGAGACAGTAAGACCCTGTGGGAGCCAGAACATTTCAGGAGGGCTGGCACTGAGATAAGCTGCATGCATGCGTGGCTTTAGAGATTGAGCTCACAGGCACAGGCTTAACTTGGCACTGGCCCTCAACCACCTCAGTACCTTTTTCACCAAGGAGGTGCAGCATAACCTAATAAGTACTTAGGCACTTAATCTAAGGGCATAAGATAGCCCTGGTGATGTGTGTAAGAAGGGTCAACAAACCAGTAACACAGTGTCTTCACAGTCCAAACAAAGAATAAAGGGCTGAAGACTAATAAAACATACTTGAGTGAGGCCGAGGGATGGCATGCAGGCCTATGAATCAATGAAGATATTCCTAGAATATCAAGAATTATGGTGAGTATGAAATTTTCATATCTTCCAGGAGTCCGTCTTTACCATTGATTCCCAGTAGTTGGTGAGAGTACCAAGCTCAGACAAAATCCCCCGGACTACAGCGGTAGGATCCAGGGGTTCATTCAGGATTGTCCTGCCAAAGGTGGCTTTCTCCATGGCATGGACATCCAAGGCATAGTGCTTAACAAAAGTGTGCATTGTGCTCCAAGTTGCAGCTCTGGAGATATCACCAAGAGGCACAGAGTGAATCTCTGCCAAAGACATGGCAACCACTCTGGTGGAGTGGGCACTTACCTGGCCCTCCAGCATGACTTGAGCCATGGTACAGCAGTGGCGCAGGCAATTCATAATCCAGGCAGAAATGCACTTGATAGTAACAGGATGCCCCTTCTGATAAGGACTGAAGGAGATAGCTGTTTGGATTGCCTGAAGTCCTTGATTTTGTCCGGGTAAAACCTAAGGAACCTCTTAGCGTCTAGAGATTGGAGAGTATGCTTTCCTTCATTCTGGAAGTTGGCAAAGTAGGTAAGAAGCACTAGTGGCTGATTAAAATGGATCTCTGACATCACTTTTGGTAGAAACTTGGAGGATGTATGGAGAACTACCTTGTCCTTATGGAAAACAGTATATGAAGGATCTGTAACCAAGGCACAGATTTCAGACACTCTGCAAGCAGAGGTGAGGACTACTAGAAATACTACTTTCCAAGTTGAAAACTTCAGCTCACAAGTCTCAAGAGACCCAAAAGGTTTGCGGGTGAGCATATCCAGCATAAGGTTGGTATCCTGGGCAGCCACTGGCTTCCTGATGGGAGGCCTTGTGTGTAAGATGCCGTTAAGGAACCTCTTGAACTGTGGAACCAATGCCAGGTAGAGGGTACCGATGAGCTTGTGGAATGCAGATATAACACACAAGTGGACCTGTCCTGTAGAATACTGCAGGCCAGCATCAGAAAGGTCCAGCAAGTACTCCAGAACCTTGTCAGGTTGACACTGAAAGGGGTCCATGCGGGACTTGGAGCACCAGATGGAAAATTATTTTCCACATGGCTGTGTACATTTTCCTAGCAGAAGGCTTAGGAGCAGCCAAAAGTATTTCAGAGACCCACTGAGATACTCTAACTATTCACATCTATCTCTTCAGGAACCAGGCCTGAAGATGAAAGGAGCACAGGTCGGGATGGACAAGGTGACTCTGAGTCAGCAAGTCCTTCCCGAGTGGAAGAATCCTCAGTTTGCTGACTAATAGTCTGTTCAACAGAAGAAATCACATCTGTTAAGGCCAGCAGGGTGTCACCAGTATCATCTTGCTTCCATGTGTCTCCAGTTTGAGCAATACCCTCTGCAGTAGTGGGACTGGAGGGAATGCATACAGGCATAGATTTTGCCATTGCAGTCTGAATGCATCCTGACAGAAAATGCCATGTCCTGGATTTCTGCAGTAGAATTCAGGCAGTTTAGTTTTGAGTGGAGATGCAAAACGGTCCACATCTGGCGTATCCCCCTCATCCAGCAGTGATCTTATTACGTCTGGTGCTAGTGATCGCTCATGAGGGTTGGCCTCTGTTCGGCTGAGCACATCTACCAGAATGTTCTGGACTCCTGGCAGATATATTACTTGAAGCAAAATCCCCTGCTGCAGGCACCATTCCCACACTCTCATTGCCTCCCTGCAGAGAGGGTAAGAATGTGTTCCTGTTTGCTTGTTGATGTAGTACATGACAGACATATCTGTCTGGGAGGAGAATTGTTCTGTGGCTGACTAAGGCTCACAGACTGTACAAAAATGAAAATTATGTACCTACCGTAATTCTTGATCTTCCTGTGTATCTTCACCATTCATCACTAGTGGATGTATGTCGTGAGCGCAGCACCCCGCAGAAGCTTTTTTTTTTCTACCAGTGGAGGAGCCAGTGCTGACAGCACCACCCACTAGGCCAACCCACTGTGTGGCGCTCGTGGGTTGGCCAATAACAGCCGTTGGCTCCTCCTCCGCCTCAATTCTGCACACCAGAGGGACAGAGGAAAAAAGAGGATAGAGAAAATGGGGGTGGGGCAAGGGAGCCCGAGGGACAGTAAAAGGAAAAGATATAAACTGAAAAAAGGAACAGGCTGGCCAGAGGACAGAGGAGGAAGAGGAAGAGGATCTGGAGGACATAGGCTATTAGGTTCAGTCCCTGGATGGCCAAAAAAACAGGGAAGAAAGAACAAGAAGAGAAAGAAAGAAAGAGAGAGATAGATAGATAAAGAAGCAGTAAAGAGAGAAGAGAAGGAGGGACCCGTCTACTGACATGCTTTGATCAGCTCAGGATACTTAAGAGACCGAGGAGTGCCTCCTGAGGTAGGCAGCCAGCTAACCGATGTAGTTGCCGAGAGTTTGAAACTTGGTTATAAACTCCCCACCAGGGTCAGAAAGAGAGAGCGATTGAGGAGAAGATCCCTCTCATTTCTCTAATCCCCCCACGCCAGGTGAAATATTTGCCCCTGGTCAAGAGACCGCACCCCCCCCGGCTCCAGCCTCCAGAGGAGAACCCACAGGGTTTGTGGGGGGGGAGTGAGGACTTCACCCATTCAAACACCTCCCTCTCGGAGAAGGAGGGAGATTGAAGGGGAAGAAGAAGGAGACAAGAGAGGGAATGGAAAAAGGGGTAGCCAATGTCAGCCCCAGTCCTGGTCCCTAATCCAGGGGACCCCCTAAAGGAGCTGGCACACCTCAAAGGAGGTGGACTGGCTCCAGGGGCCACTCAAGGACAGAAGGAAAGGGGCCCACCAGGAGTCATTCCCTCCCTCCGAAGATCTCTTGATTGAGGCCCTACTGGCTCTCCTCCCAAAAAGGGCCCCCTCCCATCTCTTAGAGCAAAAAGGGGTCCTAAGGCTGCAGAGGGGAATAAAACCCTCAACTGGACCTTGGGGAGGAGAGCCAGCAGGGAAGAGGACTGCCCAGGGACTGAGACCTTCTGAGGGGAAGGTGGGTGGGATTCAGTGATGAGTGGTGAAGATGCACAGGAAGATCATGAATTATGGTAAGTATGTAATTTTCATATATTCCTTGTGTCAATCTTCACTATTCATCACTGGTGGGTGAGTACCGAGCCCCTCTGAAGGGGGGTTCAGCACTTTCCTGAGGGACAGATGTCCCTCAGCCTCCTGTGGGTTAAACACAGAAGGAGGAGACCCATTTCAGGCCAGTTAGGCCTGTGACTGGTCAGGGCAAGGTGGAGTCTCCCATTCCCTGGGGGAAGGAAGACATGCCTGAAGATCACGTGTCACTCTGCAGTAGAAAAGGCGGGTCCCCCGGAATGTGGAGGCAATCGCCCTAAGCCGGACCAGGGGTGAGAGCCTTGATAGGTGAAGCCACGCCATCCGCCTGATGCAGATCACTGTCCCTGCCAGCCATAAAGTGACCTCATTGGCCTCATAAGATGCTCTTGCTTTGGTGCCTTGTTAGCTACAGACCTATCGCAGAGAGGGCTGTGACCTGCCTGGCTGCCTCCGAATCAAGCAACGATGCTGACACCTGGCTCAGCATCACCCACAGGTGCTTGTTATAGGCAGCGTGGTGTACCTGACTAGGTGCAACTGAAAGGATAACCCACACCGAGGAGAAAACTCTCTGCCCCAGGTGGTTGAACTCCACAGAGTCTGGATCCGGGGGCCGGTCGCAGAACGGGTGCCTATGCCTGCTAGGGGTGTCAAACTGCTCTATTCCCACAGTGGGATGGGGCAAAGTGCCTGGAGACCCCTGAGGTGTGCAATATCAATGATGGCAGTCCAGAGGGTCTGGAGCAGGGGTGCTGGAAACTGCCAGGTGCTGTACGATGCCTCCTGGAAGGGTATAGGCCAGGAGGGGACCACCAAGTGGTCCATGCTGTATTCACCTAGAAAGGTGCGCATTGTACGCTCGGTATTGCATCTCACCACATAGGAGATGTGCAGGTCCTTAACTAGCCTCACAAAGAAGCACTGATACTCCATCTGATCAACATCGGAGACAGATGTACTAGAGATTCCTCTTCCTCGATGGAGGAAGACGAGGAAGCCGAAGAACCTGAAGATTCAGAATCTGGCTGTGGAGGGGGAGACAGGCGAAAGACCTGCTCGTCCATGGCCCTGACGTACCTAGGGAAGTCCGCAGCCTGAGTTCCCAGGTCTAGGGCCCCGAAAGACCCACATGGCGTGGGAGAGAAGGGTCTGGACACAGAGGTAAGGAAGAAAAAGATTTCACCATCAGTGAAACACCTCTGCCAGGGCTAGGAGACCTAACAGACAATCCCGGACTCTGAGGGGGATCCATAGGTCGGATCAGCCAAGAACCGCTCAACCAGCCTGAAGTGGTCAGGGCTGAGCCCTGTAGGGGAAGCACCCCTATAAGGGGACCGGGGGCTGCATGTGTCCAGAAGGGCGGACCCCAACCTCACCCAACAAGGACTGCTTCTAAGGGAACAAGGGAGAAAACTTGGGCTCAGTGCTGTGGCTCCTCCCTGAGCCCTGAAGGACTGCAGAGGAGTGCCTCAGCCCCTCAACCCCACCAATTCCGAGGAAGACTTCTTCCTCACATGCTGTGCCTTGAGGGCCCCCCAATTCCACAGGTCCTCCGAGGAGGGCCATAGAAGAGGGGGTCCCAGATACAGCATCTGGAAAGGGGGCAGCAATGGGTGCGGCAGCCGACCCCACTCCTGACATCAGAACCACCACTCCCACAGGCCTGGGATCACTATCCTGCACTGTGCTCCTGGTGCTGCCCTCTGCACAGGAGCTGGTGCAGACTGTAGTCACCAGAGTCACGGGAGGAGGGCACCTGGGAAGGTGCAAGGGTCCTGGGTCCCAGAGAGCCCACCGACTCCAAGGAGTCAGGTCGCAAGTCTGGATCAGCATCTTGATCATACGGCTCTGGAGAAGAGGAGATCAAAAAGACCACCAGACGGTTGACCCCGTGGGCTCTCCCACCCTCAGCAGTACGAACGGCCTCAGGATCTGAGACGGCACTGGCAGGTAGTGCCGAGGAACGTCCCATGCCAGACCCAGCAACCATGGGCTCCAACACTGAGAGGAGGTGACTGCCAGAGTGGTGCTCCTGGCCCAGTCCCGAGTGGAACCAGACTAGTCCTCCATGATGAGGTTAGATGTGGAGGAGGCCCCCTCTTCACCAGACCATATAGGCTGGGGAAGGGACCCAGAGGAAGGGTGAAGAGACCTGTGTTTGGACTGAAGAGAGCGACGACGACTCCACCCAAAAGTTGGCAGAGCTCTGCTGACTTTAAATGCATGGTACTTGAGAACACGGCAGTCCATCGAGAAGCAGGTGCTGCAGTGATTCATATCATGCTGAAGTCCAAGGCAGGAGGGGCAAACATCATGCTGGTCTGTCACAGAAATCTGCCTGCCACAGGGAAATCAATGTATGGGAGGCCGGCCTGGTTTGGAAGATCGCTTTTTGTCCCTTGAACCTGGCACGATGCTATGAAAAACTAAAACAATAATCAGACAAGACTCTGCACCATTTAAAATAAAAAAAGGAAAGATCTTACTGGTATTTCCATGAAACGGCACAGAGTAACCGCAATGGCAGAACCAAGGCGTCAAAGTTTGGCTGAGGTGGTGTCGACAGTGTAGAAGAACAGCTCCATAAACTGAAGGTGCGGTACCGCGCGAAAAACTAGGCCACTAACACAGTAACTTTCTCTGAGCTGTGGTGAGGTGCTGTCTCGAACAGCAGGAGAAGAAGAACTGAGGCAGCAGAGGAGCTGACTGTCATTATTTGCCAACCCACAAGCACCATGCAGTGCGTTGGCCTCTTGGACGGTGCCGTCAGCGCGGACTCCTCCTCTGGGGGGAAAAAAAAGCTCTCGCAAGGTGCTGCACTCACGGCATACACCCAACAGTGCTGAATGGTGATTGACACAGGGAAGATCAGCTTACATCTTCAACACATTGATGCAGTGATGAGCCTCTGACAGGTCCCAGACACCTTTTATTTGGAGGCCCTGGCAGTGGGCTTCCCACCCAACAGGGAGGCATCTGTGTAGGGAGTCACCTGATGCTCTGGTTGGAAGAATGGGAAGCTCTGGAGGAGACTGTCTTCCACTGACCACTATGTGAGTGACCGAACCATGGACTTGGTCACCTGAATGGGGTAGATCTGAGGATGTGATGCTTGTGGTCATGCTGCACTGAACAGCCACTGAGTCATCTTCATGTGCAGATATGCCGGGGCACTGTAAGCACTGAGGAGACTATTAGACCCAACATGTGTTGCATGGAGTGGGCTCACACAGTGGCATGCCATCTGCAGGATTGCCTGCAGACTGCTCTCTAGAAGAAAGGCCCAAGCTTTGGGCATATCAAGAAGAGCTCCTATGAACAGCAGCTGCTGTGAGGGCTGAAGATGAGATTTCTCCAGACTCCACAGAACCCCCATTGAGATAAGGAACTGAGAGGCAGTGGCCACTGCCTGTTTCATCTCCATCCTGGATGAACTGGCGATCAGCCAGTCATCCAGGTACAAGATAGATTTGGAGTCCTAACTTTCTCATATGCACTGCGAGTATTGCACAGCACTTTGTAAAGACTTGAAGCATTGAGGAAAGCCCAAGGGGCAGGACTCTAAACTTGGTAATCCTTCCCCAGGACAACAAAGTGGAGGTATCTGTGGTTGCTGGGGTGTACCAGTGTGTGTTCTGGTATGCATCTGCTAATGGTATTTTTTTAAATACCATTATACACAAAAAATGGTATGGGTTGCGTTCCTTTTCAATCGCAGCGTCCTCTTATTGGAACTCTCTCCCTGAAGTTCTTCATTTCTCTCCATCTTTATCTATGTTTAAAATGAAATTCAAGCCACTTTTGTTGCAAAAATCATTGTGTAACTGTTTAAACTACTGTTGTTATGTATGTTTTGTTGCGTTAGATGGCTTTGCTGTCTCTGGGTCGGACCTGAAAAAGGGCTTGTCCAGTGTTCCCAACCAGTTAACAAATTTATAAATAAAATAAATCTTGCATATCCAGGGAAGCTAACCAATCCTGAGGTTTCAAGAAGGGAAGCAGAGAGCCCAGAGAAATCATTTTGAATTTTTCTCAATCCATGAATTTTTTCAGATTTCTGAGACTGATTCTGTATAACTAGGAACTAATGTTTCATTCTAACTCTGGCACTATTTCCACTGCCCTGCTGCTCAGAAGACCCGAATTTCCTGCACCAGAAGCTCTGACATATGAGCTGATAGGAGAGATTTCCTTCTGGGTGGATAGTCCCGAGGAGTTTCTGTAAAGTCCAGAGATGATCCTGAGGACCCGCTTGTCCATTGTAATGGATTCCCACTGATGGTAAAACTGGGTCAGGCACCCCACCCCCCACTGAGGAGGAGAAGAAGTCTGTCCTCGGAAGCTGAGGCAGGACTGGGACTGGAGCTTCAGAGGGTGGCACTAAGTGCTCCTGGTGCCTGTGCATTCAGCTGCACCTTTTTCTGAGGCTGGGAAGGCTGAGTTATGTTTGGTGCTCCCCTGCCTCTGCCACAAAAGGACGGCTTTTTCTGAAAAATACCACATCCTTTGCCCTTTTTAAGTTTAGCAGGGGCTGGCCTGCAAGTCTTAAGGGTTGTCCTTGTTTCATGAGATGCCTAAGAGACTTCTCTACCTGCTGTCCAAACAGGTAAGTCCCATCAAAGGGATTATTCATAACCTGTTGTTGAACATCTAGTGAAAAACCAGACATTTGCAGCCAGGTATCCTGCCTGATGCAAATGCCCACAGCTGCAGAGCGGGAGGCAACATCAGAGAAATCCATAGAGGCTTTGAGCTGATGACTGTTGGACTCCATACCTTGTTTGACAGTCAGCAGAATATCCTGTTTAGCCTCTGAATCTGACAGGATCTCTGCCAGAAACTTTAGTTTGCTCCAAAGGGTATACTCAGGAAAATTCCCTTAGTAGCTGGCAGTCCTCATGCCCAGGGTAGCTGAAGTGTAAGCACATTTGCCCATAGTGTTAATCTTGCATGTCTCCTTGTTAACAGGGTGTACAGTGACCTCTTGGGGGTGTGGGATGATTGTCATTCTCAGCGAGGGTAACAATGGTATCAGTTATAGGTTGAAAGATATACACTGGTCTGTCCTTGGGGCAGTGTAGTTTTTGTCAGCCTGCTAGCAGACAGATACCACCATAGCAGTCTACTGCAGATCACATCAGACAGGATTTCAAATGCGGGAGGGATAGGGGGAACTAAATTGACCAGGATATTAGGAACATTTAGGCACTCCAGACAGAGATGTTTACCCTAGTCAATGGCAGGAGACTCAAAATGAAGTGCAGAGTGCATAGTTCTGAGCAAAGCCCGGAAATTAGATCCTCCTGAGGCACAGATACAGGATCTGGGTCCGAAAGAGTCTAGGTTGAAAAAAGTCATCATCATTGCCCTCAGAAATGATGATGTTGGGGTCAGACTTGTCCCCTTCCATACCCTCATTGGAAGGCGAGTCCTAGAGGGGTGTGGATCGCAGGCACCCTAATCCAGAATGCGGCCGCAGCAACACCAAAGACACAGCACCAAAGGGCAAGGGGCTAGTGCCAGCAGTGGAGCTGGCACCCAAACTAAATCCAGCACCAGAAGCAGCACTGGGCCAGGCTTCAGAAGGCCCAAACCCAGTGCCAGCATTAGGCACAGACCTGGTACCAATGACCCAGCTGGCTACAGAGTGACCAGCAATGGTACTGCAGCTGGTTCCATCCCAGCCCAGTATGAGAGTGCAGCCAGTAGGCCAGAAGTTGGAGGAGTAGTCACCAGGAAGGACTCAAGGGCTGTTGCTGGAGCCAAACACTCTACCGGGCCTGAGGGCCCCACGTACTGCTTCAGTTCCACCGTCCCCGAGGGGCCAGAGACCAGTTTCAGCGTCAGAGGCACTCAGGCTAAACACTGTACCCACTGCTCTGTGAGAGCTGCTCAATAGTGAAACTGCCCACGGAGTCCCCGCTTACAAACAAAGAGGGAATCTGGGCCTGCGACTCCGACCTCCCGGAGCCAGAGGCTTTCGATGCTGTCTGAAAGGAGTTAAACTCCATAGGCATTACTCACTCACTCCCATCTTCTAGCCAAGCTCAAAATTTCTCATGCAGGCAAGGTTTTTATCTTTAATGACCTAACAGAGTGTGGGAAGAGGGTACAGAATATTAATGATGACTTTGCATCAAATTCCCATACCCAATACTTGAAAGAAAAGGACTAGTATTTTTTAATTTTTTTTTGTAACTTCAGGTTTATTTGACAAGTCAGCATTCTGTCATATACACGTGACACAGTACTTGTCTATTGAGTTAAATTCATAGTATTAATTTTTCTATGCTTTGTTTTACAGAGACTTTTTCCTGGGAGGAATCAACTCTGCAACTCTCCCTTCCAGCTGTAAGACATGGTAAAATAACTGTAACCAATAAATAAGAATTAAAGTGTTGTCTGATCATTGTTAAACAACAGTGTCTGTTATTGCAATTACTAATAGGAGGATTCCCCATAATAAACTGGGGTATAAGAATTAAACCACCTGTCCCATTTGTCCAAGAACTTCTCCCTGGTTACTCTAAGGTCTGCAGTGATACGTTTGATACTGGGTATATATTGGACTCTTGCCCTCCACTCAGTCACTGTAGGGACCACAGGAGATAACCAATGGCACCTAATACCTTTCACCGCTGTAGGCAAAATGTGTAATACAATTCTTTTTTTGGTTGTCTGCGGAGACCTGGTGGTGGGGCTCCCAGCAGAGTGACTTCAAAATTAATGTTCTTTAACCAGAGCCACATCTTATTCAGCTCCATATGTAGTTATTGCTAATATGGCTGGATGTGAAGGCAGCTCCCAAAAATATGGTGGTGAGTATGTACCAGGTGTTTGACAGCTCCTCCAGTAAAGATTGGAGTTACCCGTCTTGAAGTAAGAGGTTGCTGTAGGTGTATGAGAGTACTGGAGGAGTATCTGCCACCAAAACTATCCACAGTTTAGGGAATCCATAACCCTACACCCCTTCTCCACAATGGTCATCCACCTGTTTTTTCAGGAATCGGGATTCCACTCTTAGCTTCCCATTTTTGTTTGGATCTAATTATACTGTGTCCTGCAGAGTCCAGAAGTACAGTGCCTTCAAAAAGTATTCACCCCCTTGGATTTTGTCACATTTTGTTGTGTTACTACCAGAGTTTTTAATGCATTGAAATTATTTTTTCCCCCTTGATTCACACAGCATACTCAACAATTTAAAGGGGCCAAAATATTTATATTGTGTAACAAAAATTTATGAAACGTTAAAAACTGAAATATCTTGTTTACTTAAGTATTCACCCCCCTGAGTCAACACTTTGTAGAGGCGCCTTTGGCAGCAATTACAGCTTCGAGTCTTCTTGGGTATGTCTGTATCAGCTTTGCACATCTGGATTTGGGGATTTTCACCCATTCTTCCTTGCAGATTTGCTCAAGCTCTGTCAAGTTGGATGGGGAGCATCGGTGAACCGCAATCTTTAAGTCTTTCCACAGATTCTCAATGGGATTCAAGTCTGAGCTTTGTCAGGGCCACTCAAGGACATTCACCTTCTTGTTCTGAAGCCACTCCAGTGGTGCTTTGGCTGTATGCTTGGGGTCGTTGTCCTGTTGGAACATAAATTTTCGCCCCAGTCCAAGGTCTATTGCAGACTGATGCAGGTTCTCCTCAAGATTGTGCCTATATTTGGCTCCATTCATGTTCCCTCTATCCTGACAAATGCCCCAGTCTCTGCCGCTGAAAAGCATCCCCATAACATGATGCTGCCACCACCATGCTTCATGGTAGGGATGGTGTTACATGGGTGATGAGCTGTGTTCGGTTTGTGCCAGGCATAGTGCTTTGCATTCAGGCCAAAGAGTTCAATTTTTGTTTCATCAAACCAGAGAATCTTTTGCCACATGGTCTCAGAGTCTGCCACGTACCTTCTTGCAAACTCCAGGCATGCTATTATGTGGCCTTTTCTCAGGAGTGGCTTCCGTCTAGCCACTCTCCCATAGAGGCTACATCTGTGAAGTGCTGCAGAGATTGTTGTCCTCTGGACAGTTTCTCCCATCTCAGCCGTGGAACTCTGTAGTTCTGTCTGGGTGGTCATTGGGTTCTTGGTCACTTCCTGACCAAGGTCCTTCTTGCCAGTTGCTCAGTTTGGAAGGACGGCCTGCTCTAGGAAGAGTCTGGGTGGTTCCAGTATCTTTCCATTTCTAATGATGGACTTGACTGTGCTCCTGGGAACTTTCAACACCCTAGAAATGTTTTTATACCCCTCCTCAGATCTATGCCTCCTCACAATTCTATCAGAGTTCTACGGACAGCTCCTTGATCTTCATGGTAGAGTTTCTGCTCTGACATGCATTGTCAACAGTGGGACCTTATATAGACAGGTGTATTTCCTCTGAAATCATGTCAACCATTTGAACTGACCACAGGTGGACTCCATTCAAGTTTTAGAGTGATCTCACAAGGAAACTGGATGCACCTGAGCTCAATTTGGAGTGTCATAACAAAGGGGGTGAATACTTATCAAATCAAGACATTTCAGATTTCTATTTTAAATTACATGTACAAAAAATTCAAGAAGTTTCATTCCACTTTGACATTATAGAGTAATTTGTGTAGATACGTGACAAAAAAATCCTATATAAATGTATTTTAATTTGAGTTTGCAACATCACAAAATGTGACAAAATCCAAGGGGGGGGGGGTGAATACTTTCTGAAGGCACTGTACTTCATAAAATACTGATATGTATATGCCCAACCCTGCCAATTTAATAGACCAGTGCAGTATATCCTCTAATGTAGACAGTGCTCTGCTGAAATGTTTATTAGTTTCCATTGTAGTATAGTACCTCACCTGCAAAAATCTAAAGTAGTCATTGTGTGGTAAATTGAATTTGTGCTGCAAGCTTGCAAATGGTAGGCATACATTCCCTGAGAAAAATTTGGCTGAAAGTGGTTAGCCCTGCCTGATTTCCAATGGTAGCATCCTGGGTCCATATCCCCTTGTGTAAAGCATGGATCACCAATAATTACTATAAGCAGTCCTACTGTCTCAGGGGAGTTAGTCAATTTCTGTAATGTGGTCCATACTTTAATGCAGTTCTTGGTCCAAGGATTGGTGATTTTATTGCGTAGGGATGAGGGCCATTTTATAAAGGGCATGATGTGTAATGGACAGGGAAGTGTTGCTTTATTTTCCAGGATATACCATCCAGATTACAACTTCTTTGTTTGTCATTATAACTTTGTGGGCAGCCGATGCCACCAAGTAATAGCATTCGAAATTTGTTGGGCCCATCCCGCCTTGTTCCCTGGGAAACATTAAAGTATTTGGACTTATCCTAATCCATTTGCCCATCTGAAGGAAGTTTTGAGTTAACTTTCTAAGCTTTCTGCAGAATGTTTTGGTCATTCCAATTGGGAGTGCTTGCAAATAAAATAACAGGCATAGGAGAACATTCCTTTTAAGTACTGTCACTCTACCATAGATTATATATCTCTCTGGAGAGAGACAGAGACAGAGAGGCAGCAGTGTCCATAGGTTCAGATTTTCTGCTATCTCCTGTAGGAGTCTAAGGAGGTTCAGACAGGAAAGTTTAGATGGTTGTGGGGTAATCTGGACCCCAAGTACCTGATGGTGTTTAATGCTGCCCACTTGAAGGGGAAGGATGCATCAAAGGCCCTTGTCTTAACATCTGAAACCACCAATGCCTCAGATTTGGTATAATTAATTTTGTAGTCTGAGAGACTGCCAAAGTTCACCAGCTCCATGCACAAAGCTGTGGTTGAAGTAACCAGATGTCTGCATACAAGGCTAAATTCTGTTCAGAATTGCCCATTTTGGTGTCCTGGTTCTAACTGCAATTGCCAAAGGCTCTATACAGAGCACAAATAGTAGTGGTGAAAGAGGGCAACCCTACCTTGTCCCACTACTGAGGGGGAATCGGTTAGACATCACTTCATTTACCTTAACTGTGGCCTCGGGGCTCATATACAGTGTAGTCATGCAGGCCCGAAACTTTGGTCTAAACCCCATTACCCCTACACTGTGCTGTAGGAAGGCCCAGTCCACCCAATCAAAGGCCTTTTCTGCATCCATGGAGATGGCAGTTGGGATCAATGACTGTGAGGGAAGGAAACTAAGGAGGTGCCATGTAATATTGTGCAGGTTCCTTCCCTTAATGAATCCTGTTTGATCCAGGTGGATTAGGCCCGCCACTCACATTTGTACTCTAGTTGCCAGAATAGCTGTGAACATCTTCAAATGCACTGGTGGCAAAGAAATGGGTCGATAGGACTCACATTTGTGTGGTCTTTATGTGGTTTTGGTAGTATGGAAATCTGGGCCCTATGCCATTTAGGTGGGGCCTCCTTCCCCACCATAACAGCTCTAAATAGGCCAACTAGTTGTGGTACAGCCAGATTACCAGAAAGGAAAATGGGACAATGTCCGGGGCGCTGAGCTCTGGAGGGGGGACCACCTCACCTTACCTTACCTTAACAAACATTTCTTATTTATTTATTTTCCCCACTGTGCCCAGGCCAGCCATCCCCTTGTGGCTTCATGGGAGTATTGCCCCCCACTCCCACGCACACACGTATGCACTGCTGATAACTTTAAAAAAATATGTTATTTTCTTAGCTCCTGTCCATGACAATCTGTTGCAAGGAGATGGTGTAGACCCTATCATGACTGCAGGCAGGTGTGGCATAGGCTGCCATTACTGGTGGCAAAAACTTGTGGGAGAAGTGAGAGATCAGGTCATGCCATTGAAGAAGTCTCACAGAGTCACAGCAGTGCTGGTGGGAAGGGAATCAAATTATCGAATCAGACCAACTGTCATGGTCAACAGTGACACTAACTACCGAGAGAAGAGACCCACCCGAGACAAGTCCCTGCCTGCCTGAGATAGTCTTACAGTCAAGACCAGTTAGAGAGGCCAGCAGTGTTTATGTGAGGAGGAGGGAGAAGTGTGTGGAGCGAGTGGCAGCTCAGCTGCAGGCTGAGCTGGAGAGAGAGAGAGAGAGAGAGACACCAGACAAGACTGGAGACATGAGTTAGACCTGGGCAGTATGTCACTCGTGGCTGCCGGTCGTGCTGCAGTGCAGCAGAGATGGAGCAGTGTGGAGTACTGAGACTGAGAAGAAGAGGTGGGAGCAAAAACCATGCCGGTGTGGCACTCAAGTCTGTAATCTGTCAGGAGAGCCTGTCATAACTGGTGTCTGAGTGGTAGGCATTTTGAAGAGGGGTTCGCCAGCCCTGATCGGGCTCCTGCTTCCTCAAGAAACCTCACTCTGCGGTCTCTGACCCCTTGCTGCACCGCCCACCAGCACCCCTTTTGAAGATGGGTGCACCAGCCCTGATTGGGCTCCTGCTTCCTCAAGAAACCGCACTCTACGGACTTGGACCCCTGGCTACACCGCTCGCCAGCACCCCCTTTGAAGAGGTCCGGTGATCCGTTTTCAAACTTGGCGCTGACCTGAGCTGCTTCTAATTTGGTGCCTGTTCTTGCAGTCCTCCCGAACAGCTTGGTCTGGGCCTCCCTGAACTCTGTTATCTGTGGGCTCCTCTCTAATTATTATAGCACAGCCTGCATCTTGGTACTAGTCCAGTTGTTACAGCCAATAATATAGCATTTTAGGATTAGTTGGATGTCTACCTTACCAAAAAATGTTGCAGTCCACTTTTACAGTTATCAGTCTATTTAGTTGGATGCTTAGCTTACAGCCTATCTTACAGCTCTAAGTTTTTTACAACAATTTAAACTCAGCCTCCTGTTTAGCTTACAGATGATTCTTATAGCTCTAGTTTTAACAAGATTTGAGCCAAGTCTCCTGTTAAACTTAAAGCAGATTTTTTCAGCACTAAGTTTAAATTGAATTGTACTGAGGCTGCTGTTAGCTAACAACCAAATTTACTGCTCTGTGCTTTAATTTGATTTAATTTTTGTCTTTGTGTGCCCTTTCTGTTACTGACCCTGCGCCTTCCTTAATCAGGTTCCACTGCTCCCGTAGTAGCCCGCTGCTCTGCCCTGATCCAAACCCTCCCCCTGATTTAGTGCTCAACTCTCCCGTTCTTTTGTCCTCTTTGTCTCTGCTCCCCCCCCAATCCATCTCCATTGTGCAATTAATTTTTCTCTCTCTCTCTCTCTCTCTCTCTCTCTCTTCCTCTTCCTCTTCCTCTTCCTCTTCCTCAGGGTTGTGCCAGCCCTGATCAGGCTCCTGCTTCCTCAAGAAGCCAGGGTCTCGGACTCCTGGCTGCACCGACCGATAGCACCCCTTTTGAAGAGGTACGGTGATCCGTTTTCAAACTTGGCACCAACCTCCTGAGCTGCTTCTAATTTGGCGCCTGCTCTTGCAGCCGTCCCGAACAGCTCGGTCTGAGACTCTCTAAACACTGTTATCTGTGGGTCCTCGCTAATTATTTTAGCACAGCCTGCATCTCTGTACTAGTCCAGTTGTTGATCCCGCCCGTCCTATCATGGATGGTCACATGATCTGTCACCTGCTTTTTTTTTTTTTTTTTACTAAGTACCCATTTGCCACTTGCTTGCTATCATTTTTAAATGCTAGGGGCAGTGCTCTTGCACCTAGCTGCTGCTAAATTCCTTTTCTGTACCAATCCACATCTTTTCTAGTAGCATAA
The DNA here is from genome assembly GCA_016271365.2 of Neoceratodus forsteri. NCBI lineage: Eukaryota > Metazoa > Chordata > Ceratodontiformes > Ceratodontidae > Neoceratodus > Neoceratodus forsteri. The sequence goes on from CM028134.1 coordinate 186,631,023, forward strand.
AGCAATAATAGCACTCTTGCACCCAGCTTCTGCTAAACTCTTTTTCAATTGCAATCTACAACTTTCAAGCAGCAAACAGCAATGGTTTCTGCTTTCTTAGATATTCACCCTCCTACCTCCACACACACACCCCCCTCTCCCAGTGGCTGTTGACTAATGAAAACGTTTGAGCTCATGCCTCCCTCTCCAACCCTGCATGTTGCCTGTGGCAGCTCACCATCCACATAGGGTTGTTTGCCTCCTTATTAAAGTTCAGCGATTGATGGGCAGTTTCTTAATTCCACACCCAAAATTGTGGCAATTGCAGTTTCTAGCAGTGTATGCTAAACAACATCTGTTGAGACAACCTTCAGTAGCCCCCTCATTTTAGAGCACACTGCAAAACAGCTACAATGCAGATGCACCACAAGATGGTGCTCTTATTATCACTTATCCTCTGCCTCAGGGTAGCAGTACGCAGGGAGATGGTCGCTCCCTCCCAGGACCAACACACTCCGTATGAAATACCTTTGTATGAGATGCATTTAATAGGTGGGACGAATACGGATCCCTTCCTGCAACAAGTTCACAATGTCCCCCCACAAATAATCGAATACCAGGCACCCCCTAATATCCCCATAGCAGCATTGCTCTACTACTGCTCTCCTAATACTAACACCAGTGACACAAAGCTTCCCTGGATGAAGCCCACTCGCTCATCCTGGGTACACTGGTCTCACTTTCTCAGAAAGCTTATCCTGCTATTACTCCTGCTATCAGGGAATGTGCATCCCAATCCAGGACCCCCCCATGTGGGTCCCAACCTGAAAATGGGACAACTAAAGATTGTCTCCCTTAACATAGGGAGCCTCCTACACAAGTTTGCACAATTTCTGGCTGGGTTTGAGATGCTCAAACCAGATATCATCGCTGTTACTGAGACCTGGCTGTCCCCTAAAATCACTGATGCAGCCGTCTCCCTAGATGGCTACAACTTTTTCCACCAGGACCAACTGTCCAAGTGGGGTGGTGACTGCATGGTCTACCTCAGAAACAACATTAGTCAGACCTTGCCCTCCAGTCTACATATTAAAGAGGCTCAAATCCTAATCCTAAACCTAAAGCTAACCATAGGAAAACAGAACAAAAACATTACTGCTCTCCACAGTATACTTAGCCCCTGGTAAACATACCACTGGCCTCCTACAGCTCATCAGTAATCAACAGCAAGTGAGGCAAAAATGGGAGAGGGTTATTGTTGGTGATTTCAACACTAACTGGATTTCCCAAGATGAAACATCAGCCAGGGACCAGGTATCTGGCCTCTACCTCACCCAGCTGGTTTCACAAGCCATTAGACAAAACTATAAAACAGGCACAAGTACCCTTATAGATTGGATCTTCTGCCCGGAACACATCTCCGGGGTACTAGTCCTACCAGACTCCCTCGGTGATGATTCTCCTGTGATGTGCACATGGACGAATAAATTCACTAAGTGTCCCCTCCCAGGTCTCTAGAAACAGACTTCTGAGACCTGGGCTTCTGGATGCTCTCAAGCATTACCTGAAACAAACTGACTGGACCCCGCTTGATAAAGCCAAGGATGGTAACCAGGCCCTGGATTATTTCCTAAAGATCTTCACCAGGGCCTGTGACATCCTTGCCCCGTTCAAGTCCAAAAAGGTAAAAGGGGCCTCAAATCCCTGGCTCTCTGATCCCTCATTGGACTCATGCGTCACAGAGACAACCTATGGCACAAGGTCAAGGAGTCTGAGATGCTGGCTAACCTGTCTGCCTATAAGGCAGCTAGAAACAATTGCACAAAACGTATTCACTTAGCCAAAGCTTTCTACTACAAGGATCTCCTAAATAAAAGTTGGGGGTCTGGTAGGGAGTTTTGGAACTCCATTAAATCACTTACAGGAAAGACCTCAAGAGCTCCACCTGACCTCATAATATAGACTTCCAGGTCACTCCAGGAACTGTATGACATTGCTAACACACTCAACACAGCCTTCACAGACCTTTCTGCTGTGCTACTGAGTGAATATCTCACACCATCTCCACTGGGTCAGTCCCCCAACCCGAATACCCCCACCCCAACAACAATATACTGCCATTCTATTTCAAGCTTAACCAGGTCTGAGACAATTAAATACGTCAAGCAAGTCCTCAGGAAGACCAGAATGGGGAATGACCAAGTCGACATGAAGCTGGTCGAACTCACACTAGACGAGATAGCTGACCCACTCACAAAAGTGTTCAATGCCTCCCTAAGTTCGGGTGTGTTCCCTGACAAATGGAAGGCTATGACTGTCACATCAGTCTTTAAAGCTGGTGGTAGAACAAACACAGCTAAGTACAGGCCCATATCTATTCTACCCCCCATCCAAAGCCCTTGAAAGGGTTGTCTCTGACCAACTCACTGAGTATTTGGAGAAATACGGCCTACTCTGTAAACAACAGCATGGTTTCCAAAAGAAGCACTCCACCCTTACTGCCCTGGTCAAATATACTTTCCAGCTCTATGATGCCTTGGACAAAGGGTTGGTGGTGGGGTCCATCTTTATAGACCTTAGAAAGGCATTTAACACCATTAACCATTGGCTTCTCTTAAACCAGCTGCTATCAACAGGCCTGTCCAATGACATTGTCACCTGGTTTGACAGTTATCTCTCCCACAGGTCACAATGTGTTGAAATTAATGGCATACACTTGGAACCTAAGGAGGTGAGCCTAGGAGTCCCACAAGGGTCCATTCCAGGCCCGCTCCTTTTCAGTCTTTTTATAAATTCCCTTCCCTCTGCCTGTCTGGCACAGATTGTATTATACGCTGATGATGCCGTCATTTCAGCAGTTGGCATTGAGCAATCCTCAATCACCTCTGAGCTACAAGAAAGCTTCCTTAAGCTCGAATCCTGGTTCACTCTAAAAGAGGCACTGGAACAATTTTTATAGTGGGGGTGCTGAAAGTCATTGAACAAAACTGTAAAGGAAGCCATAGGGAATTGTATTTCAAGCAAGGGGGTGCTGCCGCACCCTCAGCACCCCTAGTTCCAGCACCTATGCACTCTGAGCAAACTGATGCTCAACCATAAAAAAAAAAAATGAAAGCACGCTCTTTACCATACCACAGAAAAACAGCAAGTACAGACCCTTGCTAATACAGAGCAGGTCTCCCCCTATCCCTTTCTCCCGCATTGGAACTACAACCTCCCACTCACGAATTACGTTCTAATGATAAAGCCCTTCTGCGTGTTCCTAGATGTCGAACTAATATGGCCACTCGTGCATTTTCCTATACTGCTCCAAAATATTGGAACTCTATGCCCCTCTCTATCCGTCAAACAAATAGCCACGCTGTCTTTAAGAAACTACATCGGGAACACCTTCACACCTTACATCCCTGCACCTGTTTTAACCCTCCTTGAACCTACACTCTTTCTTGCCCTCTCCCTATCTCCATCTTATCTACCTTCTTTTGACTCTCCCTCCTCTCACGACCTACACCGTTCTAGCTCTTTCATCCTCTTTTTCCTTCTCTCTCCCCCTCTCTACTTTTCATGGCACTTATAGTACTGTAACTTACTTCCTTCCACGTTACACTCTCTTTTGCCTGTATTCACAGTATCCTAACCTTCAGTACTCAGAATGTCAATGTACTTATTACATGCTGTTTTTATCCTGTTTTGTATTGCCTCCATGTGCTGCGTCACATGTTTTGTTTGTCTGTAAAATGTTTTCTCCCGGGTCGTGCCTGAAAATAGGCATTGTTTTGCCTAGTGCACTTACCCGGTCACCAAAAGCAAAATAAATAAATACAGAGCCCTCTGGGTGCTCTCATTGAATAAGTATACACGTTTAAATACCTAGGTGTATACCTAGACAGCACGCTCAGTTTCACCACTCACATAGGCCATGTTGTCAAAACTGCAAACATAAAACTGGGTGTTCTCTACTGCCACAAAAACTCAGTAACTCCTGCCGCTCTGAAACTCCACCGCCACCTCGGAGTACAATGTCAGACTTGCCTACTAGTAAAAAAAAGCAGTATTAGGGCTTATGCCAGAATCGACTTGCAGACTATTTAAGGCTGCACAACCAACACAGCAAACCAGAAGAGCAACTAAAGGGGGGCTCCTTGTGTCTTTTAAGTGCACAAAGCTAACCCAGAAATCTCTTTCCTACCAGGGACCCAGGTTGTTCAATGAGCTACCTACCACCCTCATAGAGTGTACCAAGGTCAGCCAATTTAAACTTGGGCTATGGTCCCACCTAGAGTGTGATAAGATCTGTTGATGCTCTACTTAACTATGACCCCTGATATCCCTACCCGGTCCTTCCACAAACCCCCCCCCACACCCCCTTCACTGCTCTCATCCTCCCTCTACTCTCTCCCCCCCCAACCTTGCTCCATTCTATAATCCCCTTAACTCCCCCTCTCTACCCTGTCTTCCTCCTCCCAAAGCTACTCTGTTAAAGCCTATTCTGACTAAACCTCTTTGATGTCTTACCCCTGACAAAGCCCCTGGCTGCATACCTCTCTAATGACTTCAGTGTGCCACACCTAAAAAAACTCGAATGATGGCACTATGTTTCTTGCACATGTGTGCAAGCAAGCATAAAAATAAAAGAACCTGAGGGTGAGAGTTTAATATTTCACGGTTAGTCGAATATATTTTTTTGCTTGTGGTGTGGTGGTGCAAGGTGTTTAAAACTTTTTTTTTATTATGTCTTAGGGCAAATACTGTACTTGCAGTACTAACATGGCTGCCAACATTTTTTAAAAAGTTTTTGGCAGGCATGGATATATGGGTTGCACTGTGTCCTGCTTAGCATTAAAAGTGCCGGCTGGAGGGTTGTTGTCCTATAAGGACATGGCTCCTGACCTCTCAGGATGCAGGATTTCTTTTACCCAATTTTTAGCTAAATATAACCCACAAAAAGAAGAAATTTCATACTTTAAATTTCAGGGGTGGGCTTCAGCTTTAAAATGCCCAGGGGCCTTTTCAGGCTTAATCCGGCCCCATCTTCCCCCCTTCCCAGAATGTGTGGTGTGGTCTCTGAATGGTTAGTTCTGCCTTCTTTGTGAGGAGGTCATTCAATTTGACACGCAGGCTAGTAACATTGACCATGAGGCTTGGGGGGGCAGCTTTGTAAGTGGCCTCTGCTTTCTTCAGTAGCCCTCCACTACTGGGTGGCATATGCCGAAATCCTGCCCCTTGGAGTGACCTTGAAGGCCTCCCAAAAGGCAGCATCTGAGACTATGCCATAGCATCGTCCTGCCAATATGCTTTCACTTGCTCTCTCACCCACTTCTTAAAATCTGGGTCCTCGAGTAGGAAGGGGTTCTGTTTCCAGGTAGTAGACTTTTGCGTGGCGGGTCTCCATAGTACTCCAAGCTCAATGAGGGTATGATCTGATATAACGATGGGGTGTATGACAGCCTCTGTGACCTGAGGCATGGCAGTGGTGCCGACCAGCCACATGTCTAGCCTGCTGTAGGAGCCACGGACACCTGAGTGGTAGGTGTAATCTGGTTCCCCCATCATAGCTTTGACTGCTTGGAGAGCCCCAGTATAGGGTTCTGAGGAGGACCCACTTCTGTCTATCTGTACATTCACATTGACATTCAGATTCTCCCCCAAAAAATAACTAGAGCCAAGCCCTTATTAAAGTCAGTAAGGGCCTGGCTAAACTTGTGGAAGAAGGTAGGGTCATTAGTGCTGGGTGCATACACATTAAGTAGGACCAAGGGACCTGATGGGGTGGCCGCCTGCAGAAGAACCCACCTCTCCTCTTTATCGGACTGAGCAGAGTCTATCTTCCACCCCAAAGACTTGTCTGTTAAGATAGAAACCCCTTGTTTAGATGAATTCATAACACTATGCCACTCCTCCTCCATCCAGTCTTTCTTCAGTTTGTTTGTTTCCACCGATGTCAACTTGGTTTCCTGAAGGAAGGTTAAATGGGGTTTTGAGGCATTTGAACTGTGACATTGCCTTCTTCCTTTTAACAGGGGAATGCAAGCCCCTGACATTCCAGCTTGCATTGTTAAGTTCTATCAAGGGGGTCATCCATATGCTACTCTGTATGTAGGTCTGCATGTATACTGGGGTTGCTCCCTCCCTTTTTTTTCTCTCCCCCCCACATCCTGTCCCTCACCCTCTCTCCCACCCCTGATAGTAGCATACAGCCACCAATAAACCAGGTTAGGTGGCAACAATCAAACAACAACCAAACTGTAACCCATTCCCCGAGCCCCTGCACCCTCCCCTTGACCTATTTTCCTGTGAAGATTCTCTGAAACTGGCACCGACTGCCCAGAGGCCAAGGTGCCTTCAGAGAAATTAAGGGGAAGCAGAATCTCTACTAAGTGCGATATTCGCTCAGCCCTGAACAGCCTAAGCTGTCCTTTCACATGAAGCAGAGAGAAAAATATTGTGGGCTACGCAGTGGATATAGTTCAGTAGTGGATTGCGTTATTACATTAACATCATACGCCCTGACCAGAAACCAGGAATGGCCAGCCCCATAGTATGGCTAGGGTGAGTCAAACCTTCTATCTGGCTGCTGATTTGGCCCTGTGGCCACCTAAGAGTGCCCAGTTCAAGCCCTGCATCAGGTCAGTGGGTAGTGGGGTGGGGGCTCTTCAGTGAGGATGCTGCATGATGTTTTTCAAGGGTAGCATTAAACATCCAGTCCTCCCTTTTACATTCTACCACATCCCAAAGCCACTTTGGTAAGGGAGTACAACGAAAAGCAGAAAGTCAGGATCCCGACATATAGGATCCTGAGTTCAGCTGCCCAACACAAACCTGCCCGACAGACTGACGCTGGTGTCGGCAGGGGTAAGGTAACAGATGTGATGAACTGCTACCCTGCCTCTAGCCGTGCACCACAAGAAGGGGAAAAATCTGGTAGTTGGCCGATCTGCTCCTGTGGTTTGGAGGGCTAAGCCATTAACAGCTCGGCCACCAGTGAGCTCAGACCCAGTTTCTATTCTCGGGTCTACACTTCTGCATGGTGCTCTTTTGCCCCTTGTAAACTGTTTTAACCTACTCCGAGGTCCGCTCCCCCTCGGAGGTGGTTATTTTAGTTACGCGGGTGCGGGCGGAGCTTCCACGTGGGGTGTGTGAGGGCTTTGCCCCCACATTACACCAACACCTTGTGGTCTCAGACAGTCAGTCTCCTAAACTCTGGCTTATGGAGTTTGGGAGACTGACTGTCGGGATTCAGGAGTAGATCCCTTTGGTAAACAGTGATATGTATAAATGGGATAATCTTGCTTCAGCCATCTCCTTATCATTCTCTCTGCCTGGGACCACTGTGGATTTTTCTTACAGGTCCCTGGAGAGCACATCCTGGTGGTAGCCACTCACATCTCTGATATTCATATAACTGGGTCTGCTCCCTTTCCTCTGATTGGTTTCTAATGCATCTGCTGGTGGACATGTTCAGATCCTGTGGGTCTGGGCCCTGATCTAGTTTTTGTTCTGGTTCCTCCTTCTCAGAAGCAGCCTCAGCTCCCCATGGCTGAGTAGGTGGCACCGCAGGAAGCAGCGCCACCTCAATAGTCTGTTCAGCCAGGGAAGGCACATGCACTTGGGGCCTTTTCTGCTGATGCAGCTTTGGGTTTGGCAACAGGCACTTTAACTGAAACTGGCTCTATTTCGTACTGGGGAGCTGGAACCTTAGCAGGCTTTGGAGGGGGTGGCAATTCAAACACATCTGGTGTTATGAAACAGATGTAATGAGAGGTCAGTGGCTCAAGCAAGAGGAGGAGACACTTTGGAAGGCCTTCATGCCCCCTTAATGGAAAACCCCGAGCTGAGGGTTCTGGACTAGATTCTTAAGCCATGGGTTTTGATGCTGGTTTCTGGGGCAGGAGCCCTCCCTCTAACTCCTGTACATCGATGGGGCAGCTGCTGTCATACAGTTCAGTCTCCATCTTTCCATTCCCAGCCCTGGGGACATGGCTGCAGGGTTTTGTGGTACTAGATCAGGCTGGTCCTGTAGTCACTTGTTCCACTGGCCCTAATCATTCAGAAATTCTGAATCAGCTTGGGAAGTTTCACTCGGTAGGGGAGGTTGTTAATGAAACATAGAATCTGACTGCAGATAAGGACCGCTTGGCCCACCTAGTCTGCCTATGTTCTCTACCTACTGTCACATCGTAGACACTACTTGATCTCCGGCTTTACCCCCCTTTCCTTGCTTCTAAGGTTCTCTTATACCTATCCATACCTTCTTAAATCCCATTGCATTTTTTTCACCCACCTCCTCCTCAGGGAAGCTGTTTTAGGCATCCACCACCCTTTCTGTGAAGAAGTGTTTGCTTACATTTCCCCTGATTCTACCCCCCTCCAGCCTCATTGCATGACCCCTTGTTCTTGTGCATTCTTTTCTCTGAAAAATGCTTCCCTCTTGAACCTTATTTATACCCCTAAGGTATTTGAAAGTCTCTATCATACCCCCCCTTCCTCCAGTTTGAATATATTGAGGTCCTTCAGACTCTGCTCGTAGGGCTTTTGATGCAGATCCTGCAACCATTTTAGTTGCTCTCCTTTGGACTGCCTCAACTCTGTCTATGTCCTTTTGGAGATGAGGACTCTGAACTGAATACAGTACTCTAGGTGGAGTCTCACCAGAGACTGAAACAGAGGTATCACCACCTCCCTCTTTCTCTTGGTGATACCCCTTCCTATGCACCATATCAGCCACTGGCTCACCCCACTGCCTTGTCACACTGTTCCCTATTTTGTACTTTGACCCTGGATTTCTATGCCCCAAGTGCATGATGTTGCATTGAAACTTAGTGTAACCCCCCCCTACAAATGGGGGTTCCTGAAAAGTCTTCCTTGAGCTTGCCTAAATGCTCACTGCCAGGCTGGTGTCCTGCATTTTAGCAGTTTAAATGTGATTGCCAGACAGTGCCTGTATAGCCTCTGTGTACTGTCTCTTTAAGAGCTGCCTGGATTGTAGTCATAAGTAATCTGAGAGGGAGCTCTGATGCAAGATGTAACGATTTGCTGAAAATCATTTAGAGTGATAATGATAATGTAGTTTGTCTAACCTGCCTTCTTTGCAGCAAGGACTGTTTTGTTTATCTCCATTATCTTGGTCCTGGACTGCAAATTGGACCAATCAGTTCTGGTGGGACCTAAAATGGAGCCAGACTACAGGAGCTGTCTGGAGACAAAATCTGTAAGAATTGTAGTTTTGGGCTTTTGGCGCCTTTTTGCACCTGAAGGGGGAGCCTTTGTTGTGACTGACACAGATCAGCCAACCAAACCTTTTGGATTCTGGGGAAAGTCCCTGGCTTACTGGCAGTTGAGTCAGATCTCAGTTGGGAACTGAATGAGCAAGAGCTTGAGACAGTCAAGCAGCCGTCTGAGTAGTTTTGTGTGGGAGAACTGTGGAAAGGCCTGAGTTGTGGCCTGCATGTCTGCCTGCTGCCCCTGAGAGGGAGAGAAGATAATTATTTCGGACTAAATCCAAGTTTGTGAGAATGAAGTAAGCCACTGATTTTTTACCAGGTTCATACCTGAAGAAGAACGAAGATTTGCTGAATGCGATCGACCTGTCAGGATTTCCAGCTGCTTTTGAATCCCCGGTTTTTGCAGAGACTTTGTGATCGTGACTGGAGAACGGTTTGCATAGTACAGTAGAATTTCCTTACATGTAAATGTGCTGTGTATTGAAAGTGGGTAGTGATTTGGTTCCCCACTGTGTGAACTGTGTTCTGCTTGCTGGAAGCTTTATCCAACCTAATCGGACTGAATCCACGTTCTTCTCCATTCGGCCTGGGCCATGCCATGCTGGCCCTGCCAGACTAACCCACTGCACAGAGATGTGCCTTTGCAATCCCTGGAAGGCCTACATGTGTGGTGCCTGAGCGACAAGTCTTATCCCTACCTAGGGTATGTCCATCTCTTGTCTTTTCCTGCAACTGTAACGGGTGTAGAGGAGTGAGTAGAGACATTGGCCCTAGTGTGTCCCCCCACCAGACTGCATGATGGGGTCCTCCAGTTAATTGGGACAAATGCCCATATGTTTGGGAGACTGGTGCAACTCTGTCATGAGAAACAAGGGTGCTGGACTGGGTAGGTCCTGAAAATTCCAGCTCTGATCGAGGGGGCCTATGATTTGCAACCGAAACCCAAGGAAGTAGATCTGGATGAACCGGTGGGCATCGTGTGGAAGAAGGATCCCAATTCAATGGTACTGGCCCCTAACGCCCAGTGTACCACTCAAGGGAAGATCCGCCTCAAGAAAGATGTCAAGAACAAAATACTGATGTTGGAAGCGCCAGGCGATGGAAAATTGCTAGAAGGATTATTGGTCAAGCCCAGCATCTTGCCTGCTCGTGCCCTTGCCTATGCATGATGAGTGATGGTCCAGATTCACAATGTGTCAGATCGGGAGATCCAGGTGAACAGAGGGTGCACCCTAGCTATGGTACACTGCACAGACACTGCAGTATTGCCCAGCAACAAGCACCCTGGTGAGAAGGAGAGAGTGACCCCAGACTTGTTTGACTTTGGTGACTCCCCGTTGCCAGCTAAATGGAAGGCTAGAATGAGCAAGAGACTTGCCCAGAGAGACCAAATGTTTTTGTTGAAGGAATGGGATGTGTCCAGGGTGTGTAGCGTAACATACACCTGCACGATGAACGGCCATTTCGAGAGAGGTCCCGATGCCTAGCCCCAGCAGACATAGATGATGTGAGAAGACACCTGCAGGAAATGCTTACTGCTGGTGTGATACAAGAATCCAGGAGCTCATACGCCTCTCCCCTTGTGGTTGTGCATAAGAATGGTTCTGTGAGGATGTGTGTTGATTATCGAACTCTGAACCAGCGGACCATCCCAGACCAATACACTATGCCTCGTATACAAGATGCCCTGGACTGCTTGAATGGGAGCAAATGGTTCTCGATGTTGGATCTTCGCAGCAGATACTACCAAATCCCGATGTCCTGGAAGACCATGAGAAAACAGCCTTCATCTCTCCATTGGGGTTCTACGAGTTTCTGAGGATGACACGGGATATCAGGCACCCTGGCCACCTTTCAGCGACAGTTGTGCCGGAATGGTTTGAAAAGTGGTAGGGCCAAGGATGTAAGGGGTAAATTTTCTCCTATTAAATATATTACCATGATAGCAAAAAGTGATAGGGCCACTTATGAAAGTGGTAGGGCCATGGCCCTAGCGGCCCCCCCGTTCCGGCACCTATGTTCAGCGACTGATGGAACATGCGGTGGGAGATATGAATTTGCTGGAGTGCCTGGTGTACTTGGACAATGTCATTGTGTTTGGGAGCACCTTAGAGGAGCATGAGAACAGACTGTTTAAAGTCCTAGACTGACTGTAAGACTTTGGCCTCAAGCTGTCCATTGACAAGTGCCAGTTTTTCCAAACCTCCATGAAGTATGTGGGGCACGTAGTATCTACAAAAGGGATAGAGACTGATCTCAGTAAGGTTGAAGCACTGACTACTTGGCCCCAGCCCCATAATCTGGAAGAACTACAATGTTTCCTGGGGTTCTGTGGCTACTACCGCAGGTTCATAAAAGACTATTCCAAGATGATTCACCCTCCTACCAATCGTAAATACAAAAAAGGGGCCATTAAAGAACCAGAAAAAGTATACTTCCACCCAGGTGAACTCTCTGGGCCCCACTGGACGCCCGACTGTGAAGCAGCCTTCCATGAGATCATATACCAGCTCACCCATGCCCCCATCCTTGCCTATTCTGACCCCACCAAACCCTATGTGCTGCATACAGATGCTAGTCTGCAGGGTCTAGAAGTGGTGCTGTATCAAGACCAGTAGCTTTCACCAGTAGGAGCTTGACCCTGTCCGAACGAAACTACCCTGTGCATAACTTGGAGTTCCTTGCGCTAAAATGGGCCATCATTGACCAGTTTCATAAATACCTCTATGGGGCAAAGACATTGGTGAAGAATGACAATAACCCGTTGACCTATGTACAGACTTCAGCTAAGTTAGACGCCACTGGGCACTGGTGGCTTTCTGCATTATCAACCTAAGATTATGCGGTCGAATACAGACCGGGCCTGAACCATATTGATGCTGACGCCCTATCACAAAGGCCCATTTCCAAGAGTGATTGGGTCAGGCTGTCTGAACCTGACATTTGAGCATTGTGCCAAAAGTTTGATAGAGATGAATAGATGTCTGCGGACACAGTGGACTGTTTAGTAGATTGCGTGGGCCTTTCTGACACCTGCAAACCACCTGCTTATTGCCACTTCCCTGCTCTAGATATTAGTGCACTACCTCAATTTGACAATGACAGCATTCATTGGGCTCAATCCCAAGATCCTATGATTCAACCAGCACTTGATGCCCTGTGTGCAGGGAAAGATGTGTCTAAGTTACGTTCCACTGACTTGCGAACTGCTTTATTGTTTAAAGAAGGCCCCAGATTGAAGTTGTACAATCAGTTGTTGTATAGAGAGACAGTAGATCATAGTGGCAAAGTAGACAAGCAACAATTGGTCCTGAGATCCCTCCACAATCACATAGGGCACCTTGGTATTGAAGTCAAGTCATTGAGGTAAAGAAGTCGAAGGTCAGTCCACTGCAACACCCCTTCCAAACAAAATTGTGTTTGATGGTACCACTTATACGGACAAAGCTGATATACTAGAGAAGCTTAATGATCACTTTGTCACTGCAGGGCTTGCCTTTGACACCTCACCTATCAGCAAACTTAGCCCGGCAAGAGACTACACTGTTGGCTTCACTGATAATCACAACCATAACCAACTGCATCCCACCCCCTTCAACTTCCTCACAATTACGTTCAAGCAAGTGGAGGACCTCCTCCTTTCTCTGGATACAAAAAAGAGTGCGGGTGCAGATAATATTGAACCTTACTTCCTAAAACTTGGCCATACCTATCTGACCGCCCCCATTACACACTTATTCAACACCTCTCTGATTCAAGGTGAGCTACCTGTCTTGTGGAAAACTGCCCACATCCTACCATTATTCAAGACTGGGGATCCGAGTGATCTGAACAATTACCGGCCTATTTCTATACTATCCATCCTCTCTAAATTACTTGAAAACATTGTCAACATCCAACTCAGAGAACATTTATATTCACAAAAGTTGCTAAACCCGGCTCAGTCCGGCTTCAGAGCCATACACAAGACAGTATCGGCTCTTGTCAAAGTAACTACAGACTGACAAATGGCCTTGGACTCTAAGAAGCATGTATTTGCCCTCTTCCTTGATCTAAGTAAGGCCTTCGATACTGTGGATCATACCATCATGCTTACTGCACTGAGTAACATTGGACTTGATAGTTCTGCCATTAAATAGTTCACCAGCTACCTAACCAATAGGTTACAACAAGTCAAAGCCATAGGAGATCTGTCCCCACAAAAATCCTTGTTACGAGGAGTCCCACAAGGCTCCATACTGGGCCCTATCCTCTTTGCAATATACATCAATAATCTGGACTCGCAGCTGGGCACAGCAAATATGCACTTATTCACAGATGATACTGTACTCTATACCACAAATTCATCCTTGGATCTGGCCCATGAGTACTTACATAAAGACTTTGTCACCCTCCAATACAACCTTCTCACTCATAAGCTCCTCCTCAACTCCAAAAAGACTAAAGCAATGATTCTCTCACCAAAGTCTACTTCCGGATGTCCACATATCACACAGATCTGAACACTCTTAGATGAACCCCTTGAAGTAGTTGATACCTTTAAATACCTAGGGTTCTGGCTGGATAACAAGCTCAACTTTCTGTGCCACTTAAATGAAACCTCAAAGAAACTAAGACAGCAATTAGGTTTATTCTATCGCATTAAACACCTGCTCACGTTAGAAGCCAGAATGAGACAAGTACAAACTACATTCCTACCTATACTGGACTACGCTGACTTCCTTTACAGTCATTGCCCATCAACGATACTAAACAAACTGGACACACTTTACCACCGGGCTTTAAGATATATTTTAAATCTACCCCATAGTACACATCACTGTCGTCTATACCAGGTTTCGGGATGGACCTCACTCTCAACTAGAAGAAAAAGGAATGCTTGCCTCTGGTTTTTTAGAGCATTATCTGATAACCTCCCTGCATACATCTCAAACATCTTCAAATGGGCTAAAGGTTCCTGTGGTCTGAGACGCTTCTCCTTAATCTGCTTCCAGATTCCTAGAGTGAAAACTACCCTTGGCTCAGGAGCAATCAACTTCTCACTTCCATCACTTTGGAACACTATGCAAGACTCATTAAAATTATCCTCACTTCCAAGCATTTTCACATTCAAAGCTCTATTAATGGATTATCTGAAGGAATCATGCAACTGTTTCAGACGCCGATGACCCCTAAGCCCCGGATGCCACTCTCAAATCCCTCGCCCTAAGTATCTCATCCACCCCACATTCAATAACAGAAACCTAGGACCTACAAGCCTAGTTCCCTTAATCCAAGATGGCCCTGCCTATTCTCTACCTTTACCTATTCTGGCCTCCCTTTTGGCTGCCTACCCTTTCACCCCAATTTCTACCCTATTCCTTAATACCTCCTTATTTTCTATCATTTAGGTATGAGCTCTTACTTAGCGGAGACTATATGGGATTGTTGTCTCTTCTCATTTCAGTAAAGCTTATAATTATGTACCTTTGCATGTTAATTATGTTGACCGGTATGTATAGGCCCATATTGACTGGCACCTTCACAATGTTTTTTCTTTTTTTTTTTTTTGCACCATTGTTCACCATAATTGTAATTTTATGAAGTGTACTGTATTGTATTAATGCCCAGGACCACCTTGAAAATGAGCTTGCTGAATGGTGTTTATGCCTGGTTAAATAAAGTGATTGATTGATTGATTGATCGAACCCTTGATCTGGTACAATCTCGCTTCAACTGGCCCAAAATGGGGGCCGATGTTGAGCACCATGTAAAGATTTGTAGTTGCTGCCTGCAAAGAAAAGCCCTACCTCAGAGGGCTGCCCCCTTGTTAATATTACTACCAGCGCCCCCATGGAACCAGTCTGCATAGACTTCTTGTGTTTAGAACATGATCAGTGGAACACTGGCAATGTGTTAGTGGTTACGGATCATTTCACATGGTATGCACAAGCTTTTCCCACCAAAGATCAAAAGGTATCTACCATGGCCAAGGTTCTAGTGGAAAATTCCTTCATCCAATATGGTGCCCCCCAGCGGATTCATTCTGATCAAAGCAGAGACTTTGAGAGTCGGCTAATCAAAGAAATGCTCTCTCTATGGGGGGGTGCAAAAGTCAAGAACCACCCCCTATCACCCGCAGGGAGACCCTCAACCAGAACGTTTTAATCGCACCCTCCTAGACGTGCTGGGCACCCTCCACCCAAAAGACAAGCATAAATGGATCCAGCAGATTAGCACCTTGGTACACGCATACAATTGCACAAAAAATGATGCTACTGGGTTCTCCCCCTACTGCCTCATGTTCGGGAGAGAGGCCTGGCTGCCAGTTGATGTCTATTTTGGGGTCTCTCCAGACGGGGTCCAAGCAGAAAACTGCTTGCAATATGTACAAAAACTGAAAGCTCAATTGAACCATGCCTATCAACTGGCCCAGACAGTGGCCGCCAAGAGAAATCTGGCCAACAAAGAGAGGCATGATAAAAAAGTAAAGGCTCAAGAGCTTCAACCTGGAGACCATGTGCTGTTACACAATTTGGGACTGCATGGTAAACACAACATTGCTGATCGGTGGCACCATCTTCCCCATATAGTAGTTGGAAAGTTGGATGATTTACCTGTGTACAAGATGCGCCCAGAGAACAACTCCAAAGCTGTCAAGACCATGCACCGTAACCACTTGCTACCTATCAGCCAAGTCATGATTGAGGCTGAACCCCCATAAATTGAGCCCCCTGGGCCAGTGACTCATGCTGCTGCAAGAAAGAGACAGAGTCAACCTAACCCAGTGGTCACAGATTTAAGGTTTCCTCAGCAGCAGGCCCAGAATGATAGTGACTGTCAGTCCACTTCTGACGAAAGTGAGTGCGACTATGCCTATTACCCCTCTTATGAACTGAGTCAGCTGTTTCCTGTTTTGAGGTAATCCCATGATTAATTGTGGGGATGAAGCTAGGCCTTCTGGACTGCCTAACCCCCCCCCCAGCTTTGTCCTTGGAGCCAATGCTCCCTGAAAGTGAAGTGCAAAGTATCACATCTGAAGATGCTGAGTCTCTGTGTATTGTGGAACTGTGTGATTTGCCTGAGGGAGGGGCTGATGGATGAGTCTTTCTGGTGACATATCAGACCTTGAAGAACACTATGAGAGTGCTGACCACCCCCTTCATTGCCTCAAAGCTTGACTGTGCCTGAGCCTTCACAAAATGAGTCAAGTGTTGTAGAAACAGAGCCTGCAGAGCAAGGAGCCGACAGTGCCCCAAGTTTGGACGTTCCCACCAAGGCAGAGGCACCCCTCACAAGTGACGAGAGTCCCCAGACCAGTGCTGAGAGTACAGAGACTGTAGTTGTCCCCCTCAGAAAGACTGGCCGAGCTGTCAAGCCAGTAGTACGCTTCAGTTATGATTCTCCCGGGAGGCCAGTGGATTTGCCTCTCAATGTTGTGCACAAAGGTGTTTATGTCTCACCAAGCTCACTGTCCAAATTGAGCTTGACAGCCAATTCCAGGTTACTTGTCTTTCCTTCTCACCATGGTGCCCCTGCCCCCTCTAGCCCCAAGTTAGCTGATAGGGAAGGGCCCCCTCTTGCATTGTTTAAGGTACAAGAAGTTATTACCTGATTCAGTATAGTAATGTTCAATTTACCTGTGTGAAATATGCACAATGTGTTTTCAGAATGGATATAGTATCATGAAGTGTAGTGAATATGTATAGCAAAGTAATTCGTTTATGTTAACTGATGCATGATGGTACAGAGTAGACGTGGACACCAAGTTTTCTCCAGGCAGGGAAGGGTGTAACCCCCCTACAAATGGGGGTTCCTGAAAAGTCTTCCTCGAGCTTGCCTAAATGCTCACTGCCAGGCTGGTGTCCTGCATTTTAGCAGTTTAAATGTGATTGCCAGAGAGTGCCTGTATATCGTCTGTGTATTGTCTCTTTAAGAGCTGCCTGGATTGCAGTCATATGTAATCCGAGAAGGAGCTCTGTTGAAAGATGTAACAATTTGCTGAAAATCATTTAGCGTGATAATGATAATGTAGTTTGTCTAACCTGCCTTCTTTGCAGCAAGAACTGTTTTGTTTATTATTTATTTATTTCGTTTTTGTTTACCGGGTAAGTACACTAGACAAGTTTTATGCCTATTTTCAGGAACGACCTGGAGAGTACAAAAGGGTACAACAGGTACATTGATACAGTAATTGGTTCAGACGAATACATTCAGGTACAAAAACAGGAGAAAAGACAATTTTTACAGTTTTTACATTTCGTGGAAGGTACACCCAGATACAGTACTGGGGCAAGGTATAAATTAGAGATAAATTCAATGACCAACAGGGCTGGTGAGGATTATGAGCATAGTAACATCTAGTGTCAGTCAAGCAAGGAGGGGAGATTTGGATGAGGACATAGCGCAGAGTGGTGGCGTCAGAGCAGGAGAGAAGAAGCCGGCACCAGTGGACACCGGGAGGCTAAGGAGGCTTAGGACATTCACAGCGAGAAGCCACCTTAAGATGATCCCACAGGGAGGTCCGGAAACTCTTGTGAGAGGAGGCAGTATGAATTCTTTCAGGAAAGGAGTTCCAGAGCCTGGGGCCATGGACAGCAAAACTCCGGTCCCCCATGTTGGTGTGGGAAGTAGGTACACTTAGTAGGCCAGGGCCTTGGGATCTAAGCAGGTAGGGGGAGAGGTCAGCAGGAGCAAGAAACCAGGCCAGTTCCGGAGGGGTGCCGGAGCTAAGTACTTTATTCACGAGGCACCCAGTGCTAAAGTTAAGGTGATTGGCGGGGATAGCCAGCCAAGCTTCCCCGGGAGAGCCTGTGAGTGATGGGTGAGGCGGGGCGGCCAGGGCAAACGACAGATGTTGTTGTAAGCTGTGCTCCACTTGCTTAGGAGGGTCTTAAGTATGAGCAAATATGAGGGAGCCGTAGCTGAGGGAGGGAGTAGTACTCCTGGCAAGAGCTAAGCGAGCACGCTGGAGTGAGGTTGTACCGAGCCCTGTGAAGCCATCCCCAGTTTGCGGTTTACCCACTGCAGGCATTATGGATATGACTACAAGGCCCAATTGGGGATCAGCGTCACTCCAAGATATTTGAGGAGGTCACGGTAGGAAGAGGAGCCATCTTCGTAGTTGATATGTAGGGAGTTGAAGAGGCTCGTATTTTGGCAGAGGAACCAAGAGCATAGCCTGGGTTTTGTTTTGATTTAGGACCAGTTTATGGTTGAGAGCCATGCCTGGATGTTCCAGAGGTCTTCAGATAAGTGACGGTTTAGTGTGGCTGTATCACAGGAGTGGGCCAGGAGAACCAGGTCATCCGCATACATGATGACACGGCAGCTGGAGACCACATCAGGAGATTGTTGATGAACAGAGAAAGAGTAGGGGACCCAGCACGGAGCCCTGAGGGACACCAGAGGTGACAGGCCGGGGCGAGAGGACTTTATTGAATTTAGTTAGTTGTTTTCTGCCATTTAGGTAGTCAGAGACCCAGTTTAGGGTGGTGGAGGACAAACCAAGGGACCTCATCTGCAGGGCAAGCAGGTGGGTGGTCAGCGAGGTCGAACACCTTGGATAAGTCAATAGATACCACCTGAGAGTTTCCCTGATCCATAGCAGCTCTGATGCTGGAAGAGACTGAGATGAGAGCCGTGGAAGTGCTGTGCCCTTTACAAAGCCGTGTTGGGCCGGGGTCAGCAGACCATGGGAGTGGATATACTCCGAGATTTGTTTGGCGACCACCTTTTCCAGGAGCTTGCTGACAGCAGAGAAGATAGCTATGGACGGTAGTTGTCCAGGATTTTGGGGTCACCCTGCTTAGGGACAGGGATGACCTTGGCAACCTTCAGATATCCGGGATCAGTCCCTGGGTAAGGATAGGTTGAAAATGTGGGCCACCGGGAGGCTATAAGGGAGCACCTAGTTTGAGAAGCTTTGGCTCCAGATCATCAGGACCAGGGCTAGCATTCTGGGAGAGATCAAGAAGGAGACCGCACCAGCACGATACAGCCCTTAGGTAAAATGGAGGGCGGGTCAGACCAGACTCCCATTGGGACGGGAAGGCAGGGCAGTTTGAGTTTTGGGCTGAGGACCCTAGCGGGAGAGCAGAAGGGTGGTCTGTGAAATGAGAGTTTAGAGCATTAGCAATCACGTGAGGATTGTTGCAGGAGACTCCTTCGATGAGCATGTCAGTGACCCCAGAGTAGGAGCGACCACCAACCAGTGATTGGATGGTTCTCCAGAACCGTCTGGGGTCTTTAGCAGACCTGAGAAGGGCAGCCTTGCAGAAGTCGCTTTTTGCGCCCCTGATCATTTTCTTGCACTCATTTCTGAGTTTTCTGTATTGCTGCAACAGGGCAGTGTCGTGTGAGCGTTTTACCTGATGCCAGCATTTGTCTCTCACTCGCATGTGGGAGAGGAGACCCCCTTTCAGCCACTGGGTGGCTGTCCCACGGACCCTATGCCTAGTGATAGGGGCATGCCTATCTTGTAGATCCACAAAGATGTTGTGGAACGCGGCGACGGCCGATGAGGGATCCAGTGCTCTGTAGACTGTTGACCAGTCTGTAAGCCTGAGTTCCTCCAAGAACAGGTCAGGGTTTAATCTGGCAAAGTTTCGAACCTGGATGATTTTGTGGGGAACCTTAGGGGAAGGGATATTCCATATACACAGAACCGGAGAGTGGTCCGATATGGCGTCGGGTAGGGCCCCTACTGAGGAGATCCTCTCGGGACGGTTTGACATAATCCAGTCCAAGAGGGAGCAGGAAGTGCCGTTTGCCTTTTGATGGGTGGGCTCCCTTACCAGTTGTGTTAGGGATTTGGTGGCAAGCAGGGCCTCAAACTGCTTGACGTTTTCCCCATCCCAGTTTTAGTTATCTCCACTATCTTGGTCCTGGACTGTGAATTGGACCAATCAGTTCTGGTGGGACTGAAAATGGAGCCGGACTACAGGAGCTGTCTGGAGTCAAAATCTGTAGGAATTGTAGTTTTGGACTTTTGGTGCCTTTTTGCACCTGAGGGGGGAGCCTTTGTTGTAACTGAAAGACAGATCAGCCAACCAAACCTTTTGGATTCTGGGGAAAGTCCCTGACTTGCTGGCAGTTGAGTCCGATCCCAGTTGGGAGCTGAATGAGCAAGAACTTGAGACAGTCAAGCAGCTGTCTGAGTAGTTCTGCATGGGAGAACTGTGAAAAGGCCTGAGTTGTGGCCTGCATGTCTGCCTGCTGCCCCTGAGAGGGAGAGAAGAGAATTATTTCGGACTAAATCCAAGTTTGTGAGAACAAAGTAAGCTACTGATTTTTTTACCAGGCTCATACTTGAAGAAGACTGACGATTTGCTGAATGCGATCGACTGGTCAGGATTTCTAGCTGCTTTTGAATCCCTGGTTTGTGCAGAGACTTTGCGAGCATGACCGGAGAGCGGTTTGCCTGGTACAGTAAAATTTCCTTACATGTAAATGTGCTGTGTATTGAAAGTGGGTCGTGATTTGGTTCCCCACTGTGTGAACTGTGTTCTGCTTGCTGGAAGCTTTATCCAGCCTAATAGGACTGAATCTGCTTTCATCTCCATTCGGCCTGGGCCATGCCACGCTGGCCCTGCCAGACTACCCCACTGCACAGAGAAAGCCACCGATGAGAGACCTGCCTGGGGATCAACCCCCTGCTCCACGCTTGAACAGGAACGATGTCTCGGTGAATCGTGTGGTCCTGCTTCTCCTGGCACTCCAGATTAACCATCTGCTGTCTCGATTTTCATCTAGCCTGTGTCCAGCCTTGGGTATCATGAGTAATCATCAGGATAGCTCCCTGCAACAACAGCCTAATCTAAAAGTGTGTCATCTGATTGTGTTGTTGTTTTCTTTTCATGAACCGAGCCCTTCGGCTCCGGATTACAAATTGTGTGTTGTGCATGTTGTTTCTTCTATCACAGGGCCCCAACCAGCTGCAACATCCTGGCTAGCCCATCATTCTCCATCTGGGTACCCAGAGTGTGTGACTGTTTATGGACCCTGAAGTGCATGTATAACTGTTTGATTGATAGAGCCTTTAAGCAAATTAACCTGATTATGCCCCTCCCTTGTTTAAGGCCCTTAAATAAATCCGATCTAACTCTTTTTTGCATTTACCCTGACTGTGGTTCCAGTTTGTGCAAAAGTACTGTACTGCTTTTATTTGCTGTGTATAACCTTGTTTTACAGGGGGTCCCCAGGGTCGGGCCAGAGGAGGCACCCGTTTCAGAACTCAGGCCCCTTAACCTGCTACTAGCCAAGCAGGCAGGGTAGTAGCCCTTGGGATAGTGCCACGTAGGGGTTACATTAGTTACTACTTTCTAGACCAGTTCTCAGGCTTACCTAGATCTCTATTCATTTTTTCCACCCCCCCCTTCTAGTCCCTCTGCAACGTTGCTTATAAAGATATTAAAGAGGACTGGTCCTAGTACTGATCCTTGTGGTACCCTGCTAGTCACCCTCCCTTCCTCAGAGTGAACTCTGTTTACCACTACCCTCTGTTGCCTATCCTCCAACCAATTTCTTACCTAGTTTACCACTTTTAGTCCCACTCCAAGGCTGCCCAGATTATTTATGAGTCTCCTATGTGGAACACGCTGATCTACTTCCCTTGTTACCCAGTCAAAGAAATCTATAAGATTAGTTTGACATGACCTCCTCCGAGTGAATCCATGCTACCTCAGATCTTGTAAACCACCAGATTCAAGATATTCTACAATCCTTTCTTTCAATGTCGATTCTATTAACTTCCCCACCACTGAAGTTAGGCTGACTGGCCTGTAATTGCCAGCCTCCTCCCTGCTCCCACTTTTGTGAAGTGGTACTACATCTGCCCTCTTCCAGTCCCCAGGGACCACTCCCATTTCCAGTGAGTGGTTGAATAGAACCATCAGAGGTGCAGCCAGCACCTCTCTGAGCTCTCAAAAATCTTGAATGTAGCCCATCTGGCCCCTTTGCCTCGTCCATCTTAAGATTTGCGAGTTCTTTTGGGACTCTACTCTGTTAATAGACAAGTGTCCACGCCACTTCCTTTGATGCCCCTGACACAGATCTGTGGTCCCTCACCCTACCTTATGAAAACTGAACAAAAATAATTGTTCAGGATGTCTGATTTTTCCTTGTCCCCATCCACACAATCCCCCTTCCTTCCTTCCTTAGCCTTACAATCCCTCCCTTGGTCTATCTCCTTTTGCTAACATACCTGAAAAAAATTATTGTACCTTTTCTTTACTGCCTGTGCTGTCTTCTCCTCCCATTTGCACCTTTGCACTCCTGACTGCTTTTCCTGCCTTCCTCTGCTTCTCTGGATACACCTCCCTATCCTCTCCCCTCTGTGTCTCCTTATATCTCCTGAATGCTAGCTTTTTTGACCTTACCTTCCCAGCGAACTCTTTTGAGAACCATAGTGGTGGTCTTTTCCTTACCTGCCTGACACAGAAGTTTGTTGCCCTCACTATGGCCCTTTTAGATATGCCCACTGTTCCTCCACTCCTCCCGAGTCCTCCCACCCTGCCAAGGCATCCCCCCCCCAGGCATTTTCCCATCATCGTATAATTGGCCCTCCTGAAATCCAGGACCCTTGCCTTTATGTGGTTCTCTTCTGACACAGTTCTTATATTGAACCACACTGTATGGTGATTACTGCTCCCCAGGTGGCCACCCACCTTGGCATCTGCAATACTGTCCCCGCTGGTGAGCACAAGGTCCAATATTGCTCCCTCAGGAATGTGCTCCTCTACTAATTGCCTGAGGAATGCCCCCTGCAGGGAGTCCAGCATGTCTCTGCTGCTACCTGAAGCTGCAGCTGGGATGCTCCAGTCTACATCAGGCATATTGAAGTCCCCCACCGGCAGCACCTCCCCTTTGTTAACCATCTTTTGGATGGGTTCTTCCAGAACCTTGTCCATCTCCTCCCCCTGTGCTGGAGGTCTGTAGAGCACTCCAATGTGAATAGCAGCTCCGTTCCCCTTTTTAGGGTGACCCCACAGAATTTCTGCCCCCCTTGTGTTTCCTGCATCTCTGTTGCTTTTATGCTATTCCTTACGTAAAGAGCAACTCCTTCCCCTTTCTTACCTACCCTGTCCTTCCTGAACAGCGTATATCCTGCTTTGGCTAAATCCCAGTCATGGTTCCCACTGCACTATGACTCAGTAATGGCAACAATGTCTAGATCAGCCTCGGTCATAATGGGTACTAGGTCAAGGTTCTTATTCCCCAGACTTCTAGCGTTTGCACACATGGCCTTCCACATACTGCTACCACCCTGCTTGCCAACCCCCTCTTTTTCCCTTTTGCCTTCTTTCCTCTCCCACTCTGCCCTCATTTCCATCCGTATTCATACCTACTATTTTTTTTTCCTTATCAGATACCCTTGGGAATTTGCTACCCTTATGGTTCTCCCTACTGACTATTTCAGCTAGTGGGGGGACAGTCTACGTCGCCTTGCTTCCTTCCACCACCCCCCTCTGCTAGTTTAAATGTTCACCTATGTAACATTTTAACTGCTCACTGAAGACTTTTGTTCCCCTCCCAGATGGATGCAGGCCATCTCCCTCATATAGGTCTTTATCCCTCCAGGTAGGACCCCAGTCCCCAGTGCAGCCGAATCCCTCCCCTCTGCACGACTCTGTCAATCATTGATTGAAGCTCCTGGTATGGATTACCCTATCCATCCCCACTCCCCTGCTGTAGACAGGTAGTACCTCAGAAAACATCAATGAGTGTGCTACCTGCCTAAGACTGCTCCCCAACTCCCTGAACTCCTCCTGCACCATCCTAACCTCATCCCCATCTAGATCATTAGTCCTTAGGTGGGCAATGACATCCAGCTGTCCCTCCTGTCCTGCTGCACTAATAATCTTCAAGATCTGCTTTCCATCCCTGCAAGCTGAGGCGCCAAGTAGACAAGTAACCTTCCTCTCCCCCTCCCATCCCACCCCCAAATCTACCCCCCCACAATGGAGTCCCCCACCAGGAGTTGCTTCCTCATCCTATGGGATCCTCTGCCACCCTCACTGGGGACTCCATAACGGAGGTCCCCCACATCCTCCTTGGTCACTACCAGGTGCCTCCCTGGGACAGTCCCTCTCTGCCAGAATGGTGTAGAAATGGTGTAATTGTACCATAGGGGGATGTGACTTTGCCCTTCCACCTTCATCCTTCCCAAGTCCACCATAGTCCAGTCACTCGATCCTGCTTGGCACCCTTTGAGGCAGCGGTGGCAGACTTAATGGTCCCTGGGTAGGGGAAAAGGCCACCCGAATCCTAGCCAACTCAGCCTGGAGTCTACAAACCTCCCCCCTGAGATCACAGCAGTGCACGCAGATGGGGCAGCACCTCAGTCTCCAGAAAGTTTCTCAGAAAATTGCCACCCCACAGCCACTGCACTGCACTGTACCACTCCCAGCATATCTATTTTCTACCCTGCGAATGATCATTATGTGCAAGCTTGGCTGCTGAAGCTGTTACATCAGGATGCTTTGCAATCCTGCATGTGCTGTATACAGAAATTGCTTCCACGTCTGGCCCCCTGTAGCTGCATATATTGCACCTTGATGCAACCTAGGAGGGTTGGGGGTAAACATGATCTGTGTAAGCATGCCTCCCACTCCACCAACCATTGCAGTAGGTGCCTGGGCACTTTCACATTGTGCTTGTTTTGCTTTGCTGTTATTTGTGGATGTTCAGTGGCACTGCAATCTCTACCCACTGAAAAGATGGAACAGATTGTTTTTACATTTAGGGCTGTTAGACCAAATACTGGGTATTTTCTCAAGCTGCGGCAAAGTCTCTGTGCTACACCCTGCTTAGACTGCTCTGTGCATAGTCTCTGTCATGCTGTACCAGTTGACACCTGAAAAACCCTGCCTGCTTGCTCGGTCCTGCATCTGAGGAATTGATTTTTTAAAAGGGTACTTACGGTGGGTACAGATCTAATTTCAAGATCTGGTAGGTGTTCAGCTTCCAGCATGATGCACATGCAGCCCTAACAAATATAGGAAGTCAAAACCCAAATGGGTCACTTTTTAACTTTTCAAAGAGTTTTAACAACTGCAGGGTTTAAACTGGGCTCCTGGCTTCTCTCGATCTTCTGCAGGATAGATCCTCTGACCACATGAGGAAGTCAGCAGCTGTCTCTGGCTCTATCCCCCCCTCTGAAACTGTGTGCCAGTCACTGCAGCAGAAAGGAGGTGGGTAGCGATTTCCAATACATATGTAACAGTACAGCACATGTTTTTGCCTTAGGTCCTCCACGGTCTTGAGATGTGCATGACGCCAACACAGTTCCTGGGCAGGGGTCCCAGTGAGGCAGCCAATCAATTCTTCCAGCTACCTCCACTGCATGCACTGGGTACCCAGTGCACTTCTCCTCCAGCATGAGTATGTATTGAAAGGGTATGAATTACAGCAATTCACAGGTGCCATTTTTACTTACTATGCCACATAGTTTAAACTGCAAGAACTTTGTTTTCTTCCCACTGATGACCACAGTACACTCTGACTGTGAGAGGCACCTCAAATCCCAGATCATGAGCCCCCAAATGTAGGCCCCTCCTATATTTAGGGGTTTTAGATGGCACAAATTCATTTTTAAGGAGGAGACGTACACATACCACTTACTTGACCTCTCAGGTCTGAGATGACCTCTAGCAGCTCGGGTGTTCTTCAGGCCAGTGCAGGGCTGCAAAGCAAGTGGGTTAGTAACAACAAAAGAACTTCAAACAAGAACTGACTGTTCAAACAGTAAGAGACTCAAACAGGGATCCTTTTTATTCTTTCAGCTCATGAGCATATGATGTACAGTAAACATGCTTTATTCACTTAGTACAGCATTCCCCAGTCCGAATCACTTAATGATTCACAAGTCCCACTGGGGAGGTCCACTTTAAAGTTCACTCTAATTCCCATTTCTAAAAGGCCAGGAATTGAGGCAGGCACTGCGAGCAACCAAGTGGAGCACAACTCTAATGACTTGCCGTTTGCTATTTGGGCACACCGCAGACTTTACACTTGCTTTGTCCCAACCAGACCTTCCCCAGTCTAGATGAGAACTTTGTGACTGATAATAATTGTTACTGTGACCCACCTTTAGCTCCTTGGATAATAATACTGACCCACAGGTCAGTGTTAAGGAGGCAGTATAGCGCAGAGGTTTAGGGCTCTGAGTTGCAAACCTGGAGATCTGGATTTGAATCTCACAGCCCCACTTGTATACTGTGTGACCCTGAGCAAGTTACTTGACTTCCTTGTGCTCACAGGTCACACCTGGAAACAGGCTTCGGCTTAGTGTGCCCTTCCTGGTTAAACAATTTCCTCTTTCCTTTCCACAGAGGGTCTTAAAGGGGCACTGTCAACCCCTTAGGCCTCAACGTACCCCTAGTTTAAACAAGAATTTGTCAGTGCTGAATGTTTGCTTGCTGGTATTGGCATTGGTAGTGCAGGAGTTAGACAGATGCATAATAGGAATGGCAGTGAAGTACTGAAGTAACTCCAACCCCACCCCTGCCCTGCTGAGAAGGACAGGCTTTGGGGGTGTGCCTTTGGGTCTTTGGCCCTTACACTCACCCCATTCCATAAGGAAATAAGTTGAGATGGGTGCAGTATGGGAGAATGGGGTGAACGTTGGGGCTGAAGATCCCAAGTCACACCCCTGACGCCTGTCAGTCTGTACAGAGTGGGCATTACGGTTGGAAATCCTAACACCCCAGGCGTTGGTTGGTATTTTTGCTCCAAATTTTCATCATGGGCTTTTTGGGATCCCACTTCATGAACAGTGGCAGTATAATCAGGGCCCCTGGTGTTCTGCGGCAGAATTTTCTGATTTCTGCAGCATGATTTATTCATTTCTCTGGCAGAATGCAGTCCTGTCATTGGCTAAATATGATGTGATGTCATCGATAACATCATATGCTGAGCATAGAGGAGGGGCTTCAGGATAAACGAGTTGGGAAAGAAAGTCTGACTATGGAAAAACAGTATATTTATATGAAAATTCATCAAAAGCAATGAATTCTGCGGCACTATATATATTCTGTGGCATGATGCAAATTCTGTGGCAAATTCTGCAACTGCAGAAACGCAGAATTCCAGGGGCCCTGAGTATAATTTCCTTACTGAATCCCAAAAGGTGATTTCACACAGCGAGTGTGCCATTCGGCGCCACAGGTGCGAAAACACATTTTGGCAGGATGTGAAAAAAGACAGCTGTATTGTTCATGAGGAGGTGTGAAGAAACAGCAATGTTGAAAATCTGGAGTGAAAATATGAAAAAGTGGTGAAGCTACGAGTGTGCATAGAAACTGTGCAACGCACACTCATAACACAGTCATTTTTCTGGAATATTTTCACCAAATGTTCAACATGGCCTTTTTGGGACCTCCCCTCATGAACAGTGGCACTGTGATTTTGTTAATCTGTCCCAAAAGTTGATTTCGTACAGCGACTGTGCCATTCTGCTCCACAGGTGCAAAAACACATTCAGGAAGGATGCAAAAAATGACATTTCATAAGGGAGTGTAAAAAAATGGCAATATTGGAAATGTGGAGGGAAAATATTAAAAATGATGAAGTTACGAGCTTGCGTAGAAACTGCACAATGGATGCTCATAACGCAGTCATTTTTTGAAGTTTTTTCACCAAATTTGCAACAAGTGCTTTTTGGGACCACACCTCATAAACAGCGGCACTGTCATTTTGTTAACTGGTCCTGAATGGCGATTCCACGCAGCGATCACGAAATCACCTTTCAGGACTGAGAAACGAAATGACAGTGCCAGTGTTCATGAGGTTGGGTCTCAAGAACCCCATGTTGAAAATCTGAGACCAAAATTCCAAACATTGGCTGAGATATCAACCTAACTTAAAAAAAAATAATTGACTGCCATTATAGGGACTACCATCATTTCTTCAGTTCCCGGTTGGTCTTTGAAGAGTGCAGCCGTGTTCCCGGTCCACAGGGGATCGCTGCTCCCAACCTCTGGAGGTAAATATGGGTGAGAAGGGGTGCAGGGAGGTGGAGTGCGCAGAGGAAGGGTGCGGGTTGGGGGAGCAGGGCCAGCGGGAATGACGAGGGACCGTTTTCTTTTTTTTCGGGTTTAAAAAAGAAGGCATCATGGGACTGTTTTCTTTTTTACAGGTGAAATATTAACAAAATGGATTTCCGCACACTGGGGTGGGCTCCCAGTGTGCCAGAGTACTTCAGGGGGGATCAATGCTGACCTGGGGATTGGGCATCCCAAGGTCGGCTGAGAACATAGGAGCATGGGGGGGTGCATCTGACACTGGGAGTGGGTATCCCGGTGTCAGAAACATCAAAGAAGTATTTTTGGCACACTGGGATGGGCTCCCAGTGTGCCACATATGGGGGAGAGGGATACATGCTGACACGGGGATTGAGCACCCTGATGTTGGCAGGGGATGGAGAACGGAGGGGCAGCAGCAGTGGGAGGGAGCTAACATTTAAATTTGTTGTCCTGCTGTGTGCCTGGTTGGGAGGGAGTGGGAACTGCCGCTGCAATGACAAAACCGCCCCTGATTACAGTGGCAGATTTCTTTCAAGTGCCCACTCGCTCTGAAATTGCCATCATCTGCAGCTTCAGCATTAATTGGTGGCTAAGGGACTTGCCCATTAAAGTGTCTGCTGCACTGGCCACAACATTGCCACATATCTGCAATGCTCTACTATCTCAATATGTTTCTTGTGCGCTGTGTGGCAAGCAAACATAAAAACATGTTATGATTGTTCACATTCTGCAGACTGTTGAGGTAGTTGGTACTTTTTTTCTGATTCCTTTTTTCTTTTAAAAAAAGAAAAATGGACTGCTCACCATACTAGTTACCACACAAAAACATATTTGTTTACATTCCTTGATCAACTCCCATTTCATCTTTCCTGGACTTGGGAACACCCCAAAACAGTCTAGCTTCTCATAATGCGGTGGGAGGAGAGAAGACTATTGCATTATGTGTGGCTGCACTGTTTGGGGGTGTTCCTAATGTTCAGGAAGTATGAAAGAAGAGTAAATCAAGTATTTAAACCAAAACAAGATTTGGTATAATTATATCATTAGCATGCATTTCCATTCTACTAAGAAAGGAAGCAGATAAAAAAAAAAAAGCAGCATCAATGAATTTTAGAGAAGGTAAGCAATCATAAAATGTAGGGTTTTAACTAAAATGATATGACGCACAAAAGGTTGCCACCCAATACCAGGATTGGGATCTGATGATCCCAAGGTATAGCATGTACAGGAATAGGGGCAAGGAGAAAGGGGCTAGGGTGGTGATTTATGTAAGGAAGGGGATAAGGTGTATAAAGGAAGGGGGGGGGAGGAGGATAGGACTGAGGCATTATGGATGCAGTTCCAGGATTCAAAAAGTAGGACACGTAGGACTGGAGTGGTGTATAGGCCACCAGCTCAGGCTGAGGACTTTTTTATTTATTTATTGAAATATTTTACCAGGAAGGCACGCTGAGCAACAAGTTGCTCATCTCCCAATGTGACCTGGGGGGTAGGGAACAATGGGATATAATACAGAGAAATGTTAGTGTTGGAATACAGTTTGCTTACTTGCATTCAATGGGAGCAGGAGGGATTACAGGTGGATAACATTGGCTAACAATACAACAGTTAAATATAGTAGATATGAAGGCACATATAGCAAATTAGCAACAGTTGGTGACAGTTGATAACACTGGAACACATATAATAACTTAGCAACAGTATGTAGCACTAGATTGTAAGGTGACCCAATAGTAATTGGTAGCCATTAGTGTAACATAGATATTCAAGATTTACAGTGACTGGAGTAAAGAGAGGAAGAATGGAAGGAGGGAATGAAAAATTGTGGAGGGTAGAATGGAAGAAGGAAAGGAAATTTACAGAGAGATGCAGACAACACGATTTTTGAGGCAAACAGAGATGACAGAGTGGACTGTAAGAGGGGCATAGGGATAGGTTATATGTGCTTAATTGAGTGTAGAGGTAGGCAAGTGTTAGGCTACGTTAACCAGAAGGGGGTAGGAGGAGAGGAGAGGAGAGGTAGAGTGTGGCAGAGTGAATAAGAGTATTGTAGGTGGGGGTTGTGATGCTTGGCCAGCTGGTTATGATTGTTCTGTGATATTTGTAATACAAAAATATAGTGTGTGATTGTCAGTGCATCCATGAGTGCCCCCCCCCCAGGTTTCAGTTAAAGTCAAGTGACCTGAAACCAGGAGGTAATTAAAAGACTAGAGATACTTAATTAAGGGTCTCCTGTAATTAGAACTGACCTAGCTGCCAGGATATAGGGATCGTAAACTTTTATGACGTCTTAGAGGAAAAAACATTTTTATACCATGGTGTGAAAGGTCATAAATTCCTTTGATGTGCCCTGGAAAGAGGAACTGTTCATGATCAAATAGGGGATGTTAATTAAGGAGTCATATTGGGAAATTAGTTTTTGCTGAAGTCACAGTATTTAAAATATCTCCTGACAGGAAGATCATTGTTTGTATAATTTTTATATTCTAAAACGAGGTGCTAGATGACTTCATAGAAGGGGTGGAAACACAGATTTTTAAACTGTATTCTGTGTTTCAACTGAGAGACATTTCATTTTGGGCTCTTAAGAATCAAGATCTAACTTTAGCACTATAGAGGTAATACATTAGATAGAAAAAGTTTAACTGTATGTTGGTAGGAGTTTGTAGTTTTCTTTGCTTTTCTTTTAAGTGATTGTATGCTTTTGATATATTTTTCTGTGTTTACAGTTAACATATCTTTATCCATTTTTAAGTAAACCTTTTATTCCAAAGACTGTCTGGGTGTGTCTTCGAAGTTCTTTTTGCATGTGACGTATAGAGGGTTAAGACTGACAAAAACTGTTCAGAGCTTGATGGTGTTACCAACTGGGAAAAGGTAAGAATATACCTAAGGTCTTTTATAGAGTTTTAAGGGTTCATTTTGGATACCTGGTTAGCTGCCCTTCGGCGAAAGATATTTGGCATCCCCCAAAGAGCAGATTATCTGAACCTGTACATTTGGGTACGCTAGCATAAGGTTCACAGTTTGAATCCCCACAGAACTTGAGACAAAAGGTGATTTGGACCCACAAGCAGACAGGAGGCTTACCCTGTTCTGTTACCTGTTCACATTACTGTGCTCGGAGGTTGGCATTCTGGGAGCAGAGGGCCTGACCTGCTGAGTGCGTTTGTGACAGATTGGTTGGCCGCGGTTCAGGTAAATTTGGTAACATAAGCTTTAACTGTTCAGTGTGTCAGCTTAATAAAGTACAGCTCACTTGCAAAAAAAAAGGGCAGTGATTTATTTTTTAAAAAGGAAACAGAACTATATCATTTGGCTTACAGTCAAGTTCCTACCTTTTTTAATTTTTTTTCTAAAGTGCAAGTTAGAGTAGCTGTAGTTAGGGAAGAAGATGGCTTCCAACTATAGCGGGCACACTGTAGACTACTTGAGGCAGTTGTGCCAGGACAGAGGAGTCCTGTATGAGGGGAGAGCCACCAAGCAGAACCTCATGGGTGCCCTGATGGCAGCAGATGCCCAGAGCATCCAGTTACAGACTGACTGTAAAGGACCAAACCTTGAGCATGGAGGGGCTAGTGGCCAATGCAGTGTCCAGATCCAGTGAGGATGACAGCAGGGCCAGTGCCAGTGAAGGGTCACAGCAGCAGGGGAAGGTCACCAGCATTCTGGAGCCAGAAGCACTCAGGCTGCAGATTGAATTGCGCAGAATGGAGCTGGAGTTCCAGAGAGATGCCAAGTGAGAGAAATGAGCCACAGAGGAGAAGAGGGAGCGAGAACAGAGAGAAGCAGACCGAGAAAGACGAGCTGCAGAGGAGAAGAGGGAGCAAGAACAGTGAGAAGCAGACCGTGAACAGCGAGAGATGGACCGTGAGGAGTGTGAGCGCCAGAGGCGACATGAACTGGAGAAGCTACAACTCCAACCACCAGCACCAGAGCAGGTAAGTGGCTTGGCTTTAACTGGAACTATAGGACTGGGTTACAGATTGAATTCCAAATTGATAGCTGAATTTAAAGAGGGGGAGAATATGGATGCCTTTTCAAATTCCTTTGAAAAAGTTTGTATTCAGGCTAAAATTCCTAGAGGGTCCTGGAACTTCTAGCTATCCACGCTACTTACTGGGAAAGCTCGGGATGCATTGGGTCAAATGGAAAATAAGGACAGTAATGATTACAGCAAACTTAAAGCTGCACTGTTAAAAAAGTTTGATTTAACTGCTGAAGCATACAGAGCTAAATTCCATAAGCTCAGGAGAAGCCCTGATATGAGCTACGAGGAGCTAGCCATGAAACGACGTCAGTTTTTAAAACATTGGTGGGAAGGAATTGAAGCAAACTCTGTAGATACAATTGAAAATGCTATTTTGTTAGAACAGTTTTTTAGGGCATACCCAGCAGAGCTGAAAACCTGGCTGGAGGACCGAGATCCCAAAACAGTGCAAGAGGCTGCTGAACTCTCGGACCGCTATGCCAAGAGCAGACCTGCTCTGAGAGCGAATGGGGAGGGCGTGGCAGAGCAGAAAGGGAAAAGCGCGCCTTCAGGGCAGCTAAAACCCACACTGCCTCCACCGAAATCAGTTAGCCCCAGGTTTCAGAGAAAAGATTTCTCTGAGAAAATAAATGAATGCTGGGTCTGTAAAGAAATGGGGCTATACTGCCAGACAGTGTCCCAAAAGGATGAGCAATAAGCAACATGGGGCTAGGAAAGAAGTGGGTTGTTTGTGTGTCCCTGGAAGCATGCCTGTGAACATGAGGGAACACATGCACCCAGTCACGATGAATGGTGTACAGACACAAGGGTTAAGGGACACAGGGGCATCCCTGACATTGGTAAAAGGGGATCTGGTAGAGCCTGGTCTGCTTATACCCAATAAATATGTCACTGTACAAGACTTCACTGGTGAGGAGAAAACATTGCCACCCGCTAGTGTTCTCCTAGACTGGGGTGAAACGGGGAATTGTGCAACAGGTGGCTGTAGCCAAAATGTTAGCAGTTGACATCATCCTAGGCAACAATCTCAAATGGGATGGTGTGTGCAGTTACCCGTAGCCAAGCAGGAAGGGGAAATTGTAATTCCCTGGACCCCACAGAAGCCTGTGTGGAAATCCCTGGGAGGCCAATTCCCCAGCCTGTCTCCCCTGATATGGAGACTAATGAAAGGGGGTAGAAATTTCCCCAGTAGCAGTTAACCACACAGCTACGGAGGGTTACTCCAAAGAAGGAGGGGTGACCCATTGTCAGAGGGTTAGGGATGACAGTGATCCTGAATGCCCTGATGCTAGTGCTAGGGATCCTAGTTTAGAGACTGAAGGGGACCTGTCCCATGCCTTGGGAATGTGTAAGGAGTTTGCTGCTGCTCAGAAAAGTGACCCTAGTCTAGAGAAGCTGAGGGCTTGGGCAGACTCTGACAGAGCACAGGGAGGTGATGGTAAACATAAGGTTTATTGGGAAAATGGATTGTTGTATACACAGGTTGTGCAGACAGAGGGAAGGGTGATAGGCAGGCAGCATGTCGTTCCCCAGGGGTATCGTGAGCAGTTGATTAAGATTGCACATGATATTCCCTTTTCTGGTCATCTGGGAATCATGCGCACTATGCAGCGGTTGGCCCAGAATTCCTGTTGGCCCAACTTTACCCAGCAGGTGAAGGAGTATTGCAGGTCTTGTCACCGGTGCCAAGAAATAGGGAAGGCAGGTAAGAAAACCCAAGCTGCCCTAATTCCATTGCCCACAGTGGAGGAGCCATCCCAGAGGGTGGGAATGGATATTGTGGGGCCTTTAAATACCCCCAGCTTCTCTGGGAAGAGGTTCATCCTGACTGTGGTGGCTTATGCCACCCAGTACCCAGAGGCAGTCACCCTATCTTCACTGAGGACAGACAAAGTGGCAGATGCCTTACTTGGGATTTTCTCCCATGTTGGGTTTCCGCAGGAGGTTATCACCGATCGAGGGGGTGCCTTCATGTTGGACCTGATAAAATGTTTGTGGAAGAAGTGTGGGGTGGTGCAGAGATGCACAACACCTTATCACCCACCAGCCAATGGGCTTGTGGAAAGATTTAACAGTACCCTGAAGTCAATACTCCAAGCGTTTGCTGAACAGCATGGGAGGGACTGGGAGAAATACCTTCCCCACCTGTTGTTTGCATACAGAGAGGTGCCCCAAGAGTCGACAGGATTTTCCCCCTTCGAGTTCTTATATGGATGCTGGGTACATGGGCCCCTAGACTTTATCTGGGAGGACTGGGAAGGCAAGCACACCACCCAGGGAACTCCCATAATGGATTATGTCCTTAGGTTTAAGGAAAGGCTGAAGGAGCTTATGGGGACAGCCCAGAGCAACCTGGCAGCTGCCCAACAGAAACAAAAAGTGTGGTACGACCACAGAGCTAGAGCTCGCTTGTACACGGTGGGTCAGGAAGTCATGGTCCTCATTCCGGTCTGGAAAGACAAGCTGCAGACTGAGTGGGCAGGACCTCACAAAAGTAGTTAAGAAGGTAAATGATGTGAACTATATCCTAGAGTTACCTGACAGAAGACAGACAGAAAGAATGTACCATGTCAACATGATGAAGCCTTATGCTAATAGGGCTGATATGGTATTCACAGTAGTCCTGGGGGGGGACGGATGAAGGAGACCCCCTTCTGGACTTGCTGGAAGAAAGCAAGCGGGAGTCCTCTGTGGAGGCAGTTAAATTGTCTCCCCAGCTGGCCCTAGACAAGATACAGGAAGTAAGGGAGGAAATTTTAGTAGACTTTGCCCCCCTGTTTAGCACCAAGCCTGGACTAACCCCCTCAGTGACGCACGATGTGGAGACAGGGACACAGATGCCCATACGGCAGACAGCATATCAGGTGTCAGAGGCTGTCCAAAAGAACATTAGGAGGGAGGTGGAGGAAATGCTAGATTTAGGGGTAATCCAGAAATCCCACAGTCCCTGGGCCTCACCCGTAGTCCTTGTGCCCAAGCCAGATGGCTCTACTCATTTCTGCGTGGACTATTGTGGACTGAATGCAGTCACGAAGTCAGATGCCCACCCGATGCCCTGGATGGATGAACTCCTGGACAAGTTGGGAGGGGCAACATACCTTACGACTATTGACCTGATAAAGGGGTATTGGCAGGTAGAGTTAACGGACAGAGCTAGGGAGAGGTCGGCCTTCATCACTCCGATATGCTTATTTGAATTTAAAGTAATGCCTTTCAGAATGAAGAATGCCCTGGCCACTTTCCAAAGGTTGGTGAACCAGGTGTTAAATGGTGCTGAGGAGTACGCCATGGCGTACCTGGATGACATTGCCATCTTTAGTGCCAGCGGAGAGGAACACCTGTCCCACCTTAGGGAAGTGCTGGACAGGATACAGAGGGCTGGGCTCACTGTCAAAGCTGAGAAGTGCCAGGTGGCCATGGCTGAAGTGGCATACCTTAGGCATGTTGTAAGCCAGGGACAGCTCCGTCCTAACCAAGTAAAAATAGAGGTGATCAAGGCATGGCCTAGACCAGAAACGCAGAAGCAGGTCAGGAGTTTTCTAGGGACAGCAGGGTACTATAGGAAATTTGTACCCAATTATAGTGCCCTGGCTACTCCCCTATCTGACCTGGTAAAGAAAAGGATGCCTAAGAAAATTACCTGGGACCCAGCCTGTGAAAAAGCCTTTACCATACTGAAGGAGGCCCTGTGCAGTGCTCCTGTATTGACAAGTCCTGACTATAGCAGACCCTTTATAGTTCAGACTGACGCCTCAGACGTGGGTATTGGGGCAGTACTGAGTCAGACATCCAACCAAGGGAAAGATCACCCTGTAGTGTACCTGAGTAAAATGTTACTTCCCAGGGAGCAGGCATACTCTACTGTGGAAAAAGAGTGTCTTGTCATAGTGTGGGCCCTAAAGAAGTTAGAACCATACTTATACGGGCAGCATTTTGAGGTACAAACAGACCACAACCCCCTGGTTTGGCTGACCCAAATGGGAAACACTAATGGTAGACTATTAAGATGGAGTCTTGCCTTGCAAGGGTATGACATGACAATCTTACATAGGGCTGGAGTGACCAATCAGAATGCTAATGGCCTGTCGCATGTATATGAAGAGTGAACTGATTTGGGAAGCTCATCCCATGCAGGGGATAGAGCCTGCAAATTCAGTCTAGGTGGGGAGGATTGTGATGCTTGGCCAGCTGGTTATGATTGTTCTTTGATATTTGTAATATAAAAATATAGTGTGTGATTGTCAGTGCTTCCATGAGTGCCCCCCCAAAGGTTTCAGTTTATTTATTTAGTTTTTGTTGACTGGGTAAGTGCACTAGACAAATCCTGCCTATTTTCAGGCACGACCCGGGGGAGGGGGATACAGATGAATGCCAACTGACCTGGAACCAGATTAAGCTGTTGGTGGTATTTTTCAGTGAATGAGGGAAATTTGGCCAGGACACTGGGGAAATTCCCCTATTCTTTTCGATAAGTGCCATGGGATCTTCCACCTGAACTACCACCAATCCAGGCAGATGGGACCTCGGTTTAACGTCTCATCCGAAAGACAGTCAACTGACCTCAAACCCGGGGGTAATTAAAAGACTAGAGAGACTTAATTAAGGGTCTCCTGTAATTAGAACTGACCCAGCTGCCAGGACATAGGGATCGTAAACTTTTATGACGTCTTAGAGGAAAAAACATTTTTATACCATGGTGCGAAAGGTCATAAATTCCTTTGATGTGCCCTGGAAAGAGGAACTGTTCGAGATCAAAGAGGGGATGTTAATTAAGGAGTCATATTGGGAAATTAGTTTTTGCTGAAGTCACAGTATTTAAAATATCTCCTGACAGGAAGATCACTGTTTGTATAATTTTTATATTCTAAAAGGAGGAGCCAGATGACATCATAGAAGGGATGGAAACACAGAGTTTTAAACTGTATTCTGTGTTTCAACTGAGAGACATTTAATTTGGGGCTCTTAAGAATCAAGATCTAACTTTAGCACTATAGAGGTAATACATTAGATAGAAAAAGTCTAACTGTATGTTGGTAGGAGTTTGTCTGTAGTTTTCTTTGCTTTTCTTTTAAGTGATTGTATGCTTTTTGATATATTTTTCTGTGTTTACATTTAACATATCTTTATCTATTTTTAAGTAAACCTTTTATTCCAAAGATTGCCTGGGTGTGTCTTCGAAGTTCTTTTTGCATGTGACGTATAGAGGGTTAAGATTGACAAAAATTGTTCAGAGCTCGATGGTATTACCAAACTGGGAAAAGGTAAGGTCTTTTATAGAGTTTTAAGGGTTCATTTTGGATACCTGGTTAGCTGCCCTTAGGCGAAAGATATCTGACATCCCCCTTCAGATCAGATTATCTGAACCTGTACATTTGGGTACACTAGCATAAGGTTCACAGTTTGAATCCCCCCAGAACTTGAGACCAAAAGTGATTCGGACCCACAAGCAGACAGGAGGGTTACCCTGTTCTGTTACCTGTTCACATTACTGCACTTGGAGGTTGGCACTGTGGGAGCAGAGGGCCTGACCTGCTGAGTGCGTTTGTGACAGGGGTATCCAAGGGGGAAAGGGGGTGCTGAAATTCAACAGTGTCCTGTTATACCTATCTGGGCAGAGCTGTGGACAACCCTACTGGTAGGACACTGGTTATAGGCGATGAGAGTTTTTTATATATAGTGATGAGAGAGGGGGGTGTTGGGAGAGGGATGTTGTGGGAGGGGGTAGCATAGGTCAACTATAGAGGGGGGTAGTACCCCACCTGTGTGCTGGGTGACCCTGCCTGCACAAGGCAGCGATCTAGCAGTGACTGAGGGGGTGCAGTAAAAGGAAAAATAGGGGAAAGGGGGTAAGGTTGTTGCCTACCATGTGCTATGGATCCTGCCTACACAAGGCAGTGATCGAGCTCACAGGAGGGAGCTAGATTAAAGGCAGAGAAAGAAGGGGGAGAAAGACTTTAGGAGGAGGGAGAGTAGGGGACAAGGAGGAGCATGATCAGAGGGAAATAGGAGTGGTGGGGAGTAGGCATATGAGCCTGAGCAGAGGTCAACTATAGTGGGGGGGATGCTGGTTGAACCTGCCTGCACAAGGCAATGATCTAGCAGTGACTAGGGGGTGAGAAATAGGGGAAAGGGGATAAGTGTGCTATACATTTTGCTTGCGCAAGGCAGTGATTGAGCTCACGGAGGGAGATAGAATAAGGGTAGAGAAAGAAGGGGGAGGAACACTTTAGGAGGAGGGAGAGTAGGGAACAAGGAGGAGCACGCTCAGAGGGAAATAGGAGTGGTTGGGAGTAGGCATATGGTAATATGGGAGTTTAGGGGAGATGGCGGGGGGATTAGGGAGGGTCATGGCAGGCACAGGAAGGTGCAAGGAAGTTTTTGAGGGCAGAGTTAATGGAGTAGCAAGAGGATGAGTGGCAAATTTGAGGGGGAAGTAAATTCCAGATTTTTGAGAGGTGATAAGAATAACTCAATTGGCCAACAAGGGTGGAGTGGCGTGGGACCACCAGGGTTCGTGAGTTGGTAAATCTTAGGGAGTGGGAAGGAGAGGGAATGGCTGTAAAGGCAGAGGAAAGATAGGAGGGAAGTTCACCCAGCCAGTGCTTGGAGGTGAATTTTGCACAGTGAGATGTCGGTTTGTCAGGGAAGGGAAGGATAGGGCATGGTAGAGATCACAATGGTGAGTGCGGAGGGGGGACATCAAGGGAAAAATGGCAAAAGGAGTTGAAGAGGGTATCTAGTCTGGCCAGGGAGGACTTGGGGGCAGCACTGTAGACTACATCACAGTAGTCGAAGATAGGTAGGATCATCTTCTGGACAGCCTCACGCCTTGCCATAGGTGGGATGCAGGCATGGTTCCTGAATAAGGCACCATGCTTGGGAAGCAATTTCTTCTGAATGGCGTCAATATGACCAGAGAAATTCAGGTGTTGGTCCAGCAAGACACCTAAATACCTGAATGAGGGTGTGTCCTCA
This sequence comes from Neoceratodus forsteri, assembly GCA_016271365.2. Lineage (NCBI taxonomy): Eukaryota > Metazoa > Chordata > Ceratodontiformes > Ceratodontidae > Neoceratodus > Neoceratodus forsteri. Next base: position 186,670,193 of record CM028134.1, read on the forward strand.
AGTAAAGTCCCATCAAGGATGTGGAAGGAAGGTAGAGAGGGAAACCTGGTAAGTCTCTGCCTGGTGCCAAAGGTCATGGAGATTGTTTTTTGGCATTAAGAGATAGTTGGTGGTTTGCAAACCAATGCTGAACTTTGTATAAGTCGTGCTGCAAGTTGGATGCAACCTCGGTGGGGCAGGAGCCAGATGCATACAAGACTGTATCATCAACATACATGTGAATGGAGGAGAATGGAGAGAAGGTGGATGGGAGATTGTTTATAAAAAATAGAGAATAGTATGGGGTCTAACACTGATCCCTGGGGGACGCCAGTTCTTATTGGGAGGGGTGGGGAAATTGTGTCAGAGATCTTGACTGATTGGGTTCTGCCAGTGAGGTATGCCTTGAACCAGTCTGTGGCTAAGGGGGATGACCCAGCTGTTGATAGGGTGTCAAGGAGAAGGGAGTGGGAGACTGTGTTGATGACTTTGGCCAGATCAACAAAAATGGCTGTGGTGATTTGGCCATTGTCCATTTTCGTGAGGATAGAATCAGTGAGCCGAAGAAGAGAGGTGGTGGTGGTGGGGTGAGTTTTCCTGAAGCCAGATTGATAAGGGGTGAAGACGGATGAGTCATTGAGGTAAGCGGTGAGCTGGGAGAGGGCTAGGTGTTCCTGAAGTTTGGCAAGGGTAGGGAGAAGAGAGATGGGACTTGGACAGGGAATTAGTGGGGCAGATCAGAAGGGTCTGTGGGAAGGGGAACACAGTGACTGTGGGGGGCTTTAGTCTACCAGGAGTGGATTGGAGCACCCTAGCTACCTCGAGTGCAAGGCAACAGGTCCTACCGTATGGATTCCAGGACAGCTTCCTGGCACAGGTGGTTAACGAGCCGACTCAGTTGGGAAAAACAGTAGACCTAGTACCGTCTAATGGGGAGGCTATAGGGGAGTTGGGGGTGGAAGACCTGCTGGCTGGGAATGACCATAACTCGGTTTGGTTCACACTCAACATGGGCAAGGATGCTGTAGGTACAGGAACCAGGGTGGTTGGCTTCAGAAAGGCTGACTTTAAGATGGGGCAAATTTTGGAGAGGCACCTAGCAGGAATTCATCCACACTTGGATGCATGCCAAAAATGGGAAATCATCAAGCTGGGGCTGGTCGAGGCTATTGGGTCTCGTACCAAGACAGAGCAAGAAGGGTAGGGCCAAGAAACCAAGCTGGTTGAATTGGGAGGTCTTGGAAGGGGTAAGGGCAAAAAAAGCAGCATTGAGGAAATCCGGGAGGGGGGAGGACAGGAAAGGAAAGTGTATGTGAAGAAGTCCAAAGAGATAACCAGACTAGTTAGGGTGGCCAAGGCTTCCAGAGAGCTGAGGTTGGCAAAGGGCATCGAGGATGGAGAAAAGGACATCTGCTGGTACATAAGGGAGAGAAGGAGCTGCAAGAACCAGATTGTGAGGATTAGGAAGGACAGGGAGGTGGGTGGAGAAAGAGGTGCAGCAGGCAGAAGCACTAAATGAATACTTCTGTTCTGTACTCATGAAACAGAAAGAAGGGCAGCTACCGCACGGGATGGGGAAGGTGGGCAAGGGGGGGAAGGGGTGACAAATGAGGTAATACAAAGAGCAGGGTGCTGGAGGGTCGGAAGGCTCTGAGGGTGGCTAAGGCACCAGGACTTGGCGGCATTCACCCTAGGATGCTGAAAGAACTGGCAGGGCCATTGGCAGACCTGTTCAATACCTCCCTGGACACAGGATGTGTACCACAGGACTGGAGGATGGCTCATGTGGTGCCTCTCCACAAAAGTGGCCCAAAGGATGAACCAGGCAATTACAGACCTGTAAGCCTCACATCCATTGTAGGGAAGGTAATGGAGATGTAACCCCTAGGTGGCGCTATCCCATGGGCTACTACCCCTGCCTGCTTGGCTAGTAGCAGGTTAAGGGGCCTGAGTTCTGAAATGGGTGCCTCCACCAGAGGTCATGGTTGGTAGTGGTCAAGTTAACCTGGGCATAGCCCCTGGGACACTGTAACCCCCCTCTTTCCCCTCTAGTGGCCTGAACACTGTACAATAATCACTTTCACAATACCCCTGGACACCACACAAGTACCCACACTATTTGCACTTACCACCAGGGCTGGTTCCTCTGGCTCGACCCTGGGGACCCCTGTAAAACAAGGTTAAGCACAGCAAATAGCAACAGTACAATACTTTGAGCACAAACTGGAACCACAGTCAGATTACATGCAGAAAAAGCTAGATCTGATTTATTCAGGGGACTTGAACAAGGGAGGGGCAAAATCAGGTTAATTAGCTTAAAGATTATATCAATTAAGCAGTTATGCATGCACTTTGAATCCCCCCACACAATCCATCTCTGGGTACCCAGGTAGAGAAGAGATGGGCTAGCCAGGACAGTTGCCCCGGGATTGCAGCTGGTTGGGGCCCTGTGATGGAAAACACAACATGCACAGTACACAATATTTGTAATCTGGAGCCAGAGGGCTCAGTTCGTAAAGGAAATGAAACAACAAGACAGTCAGATGACACACTCAGATTAAGCTGTTGTTGTAGGGAGCTACCCTGGTATTTACTCATGATACCCAAGACTGGACACAGGCTGGATGAAAATCGAGACTACAGGTGGTTGATCTGGAATGCCAGGAGAAGCAGAGCCCACACAAGTCGCAGAGGCATTGTTCCTGTTCAAGTGTGGAGAAGGGGGCTGATCCCCAGCCAGGTCTCTCGTCGATGGTTTCTCTGTGCAGTGGGTAGTCTGGCTGGGCCAGTCTGGCAAAGCCCAGACCACATGGAGACAAGTTAGGAAGCAGTCCGTTTTGGGCTGGATACAGCTTCCAGAAAGCAGAACACAGTTCACACAGTGGGGAACTAACTCACAACCCACTAGCAGCTCATAGCACATTTACATATCTGAAATTCTACTGTACCAGGCAAAGCGCGCCCTAGGCACAATCGCAAAGTCTCTGCACACACCGGGAGCTTAGGGGTAGCTGGAACTCCTGACAGGCCGATCGCATTCAGCAAAATATTCGGTCTTCTTCAGGTTGAACCTGGCCCACTTCAGTAGCTTACTTTAGTCACACAAACTTGGATTTAGTCCAAACTAATTCTCTTCTCTCCCTCTCAGGAGCAGCAGGCAGACATGGAGGCCAAACTCTAAGCCTTTTCATAGTTATCCCATGCGAATCCACTCAGGATTGCTCTCAGAAACACTTTAGCTCCTTCTTGCTCAGCTTTCAGCTTAGTTCTAACTGAAAACTGCAAGAAGCCCGGGACTTCCCCAAGATCCAAAAGCTTTGGTTGGCTGATTTGGCTGTCAGTCAAAGCAAGAGCTCCCCCTTTAGTTGCAAAAAAGGGGCAAAAACTCATACCACAGTTACTATAGATTTTGAATTCAGACAGCTCCTGTAGTTCGGCTACATTTTAGGTCCCACCAGAACTGAATGGTCCAATTTGCAGTCCAGCACCAAGATAGTGGAGACAAACAAAACAGTCCTTGCTACAAAGAAAGCAGGTTAGACAAACTACATTATCATTATCATTCTAAATGTTTTTCGGCAAATAGTTACATCTTTCAACAGAGCTCCATCTCAGATTACTTAAGCTGCAATTAGGCAGTTCTTAAAGAGGCAGTACACAGAGGCTATACAAGCTCTGGTAATCACATTTAAACTGCTAAAATGCAGGACACCAGCCTGGCAGTGAGCATTTAGACAAGCTCAAGGAAGACTTTTTGGGAACCCCCATTTGTAAGGGGGTTACAGAGACAATCCTGAAATAGAGGCTGATGACCTTTTTGGAAGACAGTGTACTCTAGGACAGTCAGCAACATGGGTTCATCTCAGGGAGCTCTTGCCAGACCAACCTAGTTGAATATTACGACTGGCTGATGAGGGAACTGGATAAAGGCCATGCAGTGAATGTCCTGTATTTGGACTTCAGCAAGGCCTTTGATTCGATGCCTCATGGGTGGTTGGGGGGAAAGTTGGAGTATGTGGGGGCGGGGACAAAGATGGTGAACTGGATTATGAACTGGCTGAAGGGGAGGCAGCAAAGGGTGGTGGTGGTGGTGGGGAGCTCTCATCCCCAATGGCTGTGATGAGTGGGATTCCACAGGGCTTGGTACTGGGCTCGGTGCTGTTTGGGATTTTCATATTGGATATCTCACAAGGTATCAGGAGTAAGATCAGTCTGTTCACTGATTATACCAAGATGGGAGTGGTGGTGGATGACATAGTAGGGTGACAAGGGCTACAGGATGACCTAACTAAACTGGAGCAGTGGTCAGAAATGTGGCAATTGGGGTTCAATGCTAAGAAGTGCATGGTACTGCAATTCGGAGCAAGGAATCCTGGGAGAAGCTACGAGCTGGGAGGGGTTCAGTTAGGTACCACCGAGGAAGAAAAGGATCTAGGGGTGGTTATAACAGGGAATATGAACAACTCAGCTCAGTGCAGGAAGGCGGCAGCTAAAGCCAACAGGATGCTGGGTTGTATTGTGAGAGGAATCTCCTCCAGCAGGAGGGAGGGAGGTGATCCTGCCTCTGTACAGGTCACTGGTCAAACCACACCTGGAGTACTGCATGCAGTTCTGGTGCCCATTTCTGAAGAAGGATGTCAGATTACTGGAGGGAGTACAGTGCAGGGCAACAAAGATGTTCCAGGGTTTGGAGGACAGACCCTGTGAGGACAGGCTGAGGGAGCTAAACATGTACTCACTAGAGGAGAGAAGGGATCAGGGGGATATGATTGAGACCTTTAAACACATGACAGGGATAAACAAGACAGGTACAGAAGGGGTATTTCAGTTGAGGGGGAGGGACACAAGAGGGCATGGTCTCAGACTGGAGGGGGAAGATATAGGAGAGAGATGAGGAGACATTTTTTCATAGAGAGGGTGGTGGCTAAGTGGAATGTTCTGCTCAAGGAGTTGGTATCCTGTAGGACAGCGGTCAGTTTTGAAAGAGGATGGGACAGGGTGGGGGTAAACATGAGGGGGGAGGGTGGGGAAGCTGCAATGTAGAGGGCTAGCTACACATTCAAGCACACTTGATAGACCATGAGGCCTGTTTCTGCTGGCAGATTCATATGTTCATAAGTTCATATGACAGTGTCCCTTTAACACAGGGGCACCTTTACCCTTTTACCATGTTTACAGCTTGGCTCATTCTGTACTCTTTCAGATTCCAGACATGGTAAGGGGCATTTAGCTCCACAAAGCTACCTGAGGAATTCCACCATCCAACCCTCCCTTAGACTTGATTTTCAAATAGTAGAATTTGGCACAAGGTGTCTGTGCCAAAAGAGTTTGACGCAAGTGGCACCTTGGTGCTAAATGTTGCAGAAATCCTGATTTTTGAATGCAGGCTGCATTGAAATCAGGATGCTGTGTGCCGAAACAGTCTTATGCCACCACTGCACCAGAAGTGTTGGTGTACCAGGTCATAAGGGACTTGCACCACAGTGGGGCTGCAGCATCCCCTTATTTGGAATTTTGGAAGCCTCAATGTGGATGCAAGATGGGGCTGAGGTTAGGCCAGCCATGAGCTGGTCTAACAGCCCTGCACTGTAGGTCTGGAGGGAGCCGAGTGTGTGTGTGTGTGTGGCCTGCAAGGACATGGGACAGGGCGAGGGACCTGTGGGGGCACCGCAGTGGGTGGTGGTGGCATGGCATCTGTGGCAGGGTAGACAGGTAGCACCAGGCAGATGTGCCCTGAACAGTTAGACAGAGCCATTAGGATCAAGTACTCCCTGGAAGCAAGCACTGACTCTGTCTAGGACCACCAGCCCTGGCACCTGTCCTGGAGCTTACAGAGTTCCCAACATGTGGTGGTAGGCAATGGCTGCAGGGTACTAGGTGCATTCGGTAGACGAGAATGTACGCGGGTACCGCAACATTCCCCTGCTGAACAGCCCATCACGTGGATGCTGATGCCCGACTACACTGTCAGGGACTGTGTAAGCTCTGGAACAGGTGCCAGGGCTGGTGGCACCTGAGGGTCCAGACAGAATCTGTGGTTGACTACTGGGGAGTATCCTGTCCTAGTGGCTCTGTCCAACTGTGCAGGGCACATCCACCCAGTGCCACCTGTCTTCCTTGCCACAGATGCCATGGCCCATCACCCACTACAGCACCCCCACAGGTCCCTCTAATCTATCCCATGACTTCCCAGGTTTCATCCCTCTCCCCAACATCACAGTCTGGACTGGCATTGTGCCAGGCAGGGAGGCTTGATGGGACCCTCTGTTAAAACCCTCTGGTGTGCTAGATCTTTGCCACAACACTACAACTGTGGCAACTCTTGGGACTTTGGTGCAGGAACCACCTTTGTACTGAAATCAGGCACAGGGTCCCTGGTGCATCTGGGGTTTGCCACAGCCTGGGATTGGCACATCATGCACAGATCTAGTGGCTCTTTGAAAATCGGGACCCCAGTACACAGTCAACCCACTCCCCACCTACAGGGAGACTTAGATTAGTAGCCTCCAGGCCCTTAGATCTACTGATGCTCTATAAGTAATATTACATAGAATTAAGGCTGAATTCAGTGGGGAGGGCCCCAACAATTTGCATGGCAAGGGGATGTAGGCACCTCCTGAGGGTCCAAGGGTGCCACTGGTTCCACCTCCCACTCTCTCTCAAGTCCTGCCTCCCATAGACAGAGTTCAAGGCCAAATTCCCAATACAGATGGGGAAACAAGGGGACAAATACAAGGTGGGGAATCAGGGAGACAAATGCAAGGTAGGAAAAAAAGAGGACAGCATTTCATGGAAGGTCATGTACACAATGCCTGCAGTCTCAGGAACAAGGTCCCAGACCTGGTGGCTGCAATGAGGGAGGCAGATCTGGACGTAGCCGCCATAACTGAAACATGGCACACCACCAACCACAACTGGGACATAAATGTACCAGGTTATGCCCTGTTCAGAAAAGACAGGGATGGCAAAAAGGGGGGTGGAGTAGCCCTTTACATCACAGATAACATCAAGGCAACAGCAATTCAGAGCACATAGGGGCTGACAAAAGAAGTATGGGTCACCCTTGAGCCAGGCAAATGAACAGCTATTCACATAGGGGTCATCTACAGACCCCCTGCTCAGGGAGAAGAAATTGATGAGTTACTGCTGGAGAACATACAAGAGATGATGGCAAAAGGGGAAGTCCTACTAATGGGGAATTTTAATATGCCAGACATTAGCTGTTCCATCCCAGCAAGAGCCTTAGCTAGGGCAAGGGACTTCATGGATTCCTTTCTAGGGGCAGGACTCAGACAGCTGGTACAAGAACCCACTAGAGACAGAGCTGTCCTGGATCTGGTACTGACCAGTGGAGACAGAGTGGCAGAACTCTAGGTGGAAGGTCAACTAGGGTCCAGCGACCACCATATGGTGTGGTTCAAAGTAGATGCAGGGACTCCATTAACTCATATAAAAGCAAAGTTCTTAGACTTTAGAAGAGCAGACTTTACCAAAATGTGACTACAGGTTCAGGAAACCCTATCAAAAAGGGGGATAGGAGGGGGAGTAGAGGAGAAATGGACACACATCAAGGAAGCCATAATAGAAGTCATAAACCAATGTGTAAGGCTGGTAGGTAAGGGGAAGAGAAGAAAGAAACAACTTTGGTTCTTGAGAGCGGTGGCAGAAAAGGTGAGGGCCAGGAAAATGAAAATTACGTACCTACCATAATTCTTGATCTTTCTGTGTATCTTCACCATTCATCACTAGTGGGTATAGTGCACCAGAGCTAGGACCCTGCGGGAGACTTTTTTTTCCCATCATGGGTGGAGTCGACGCAGAGCCAGTGCCACCCTTGAGGCTGATGTTCCACGTGGTGCTCGAGGGTTGGCCGTTAGCTGCCGTCGACTCCGCCCCAGCCCCAGTTCTGAGTTCTGACACGCCGAAGAGTGTAAGGAAGGGAGGGTTGGTTGAGGCAAGAGAGCCTTAGGGATAGATAAGAGGAAAGGAATAATAAACTAAAAGGAGAAATAAACGACTGAGGGGACAGAAGAAGAGATTAAAACAGGAATTTGATGAGAAGGGGCCCCAATCTTTGGAAGGAGAAGGAGGAGAAGGAGATGGAAGGGAGGGGGGAACAGTAGCACACCCCCAAGAGCGAAATGCACTCTGACATATTTAGAAGACTATAGTCCAGTCCTGGACTATAGAGCTCAGCTGCAGGAGGCAAGCAGACGGTGCAAGCAGCCTAGGTCTAGAAGACCAGAGAATAAGAGGGTGCAGGCTGAGGGTGTGTCTCAAGCTCTTCCTCCCTCCTTCCCTCCCTCCCTCCCAAAATGGGACATTTTAAACAGCCAAAGGCATGGGGGGGGAGAGCTCAAATTATGAGTCTCTAAATAAAATATGTACTGAGGAAGAGAGGGGAGAAAGGAGGGGCCCCCCCTGCTTCCAGACTCCCCAGAATAAGGGAGAAGAGAGAGAAAGAGGCCCCCAAGATCTCCATAAAACCCCCAAGGGATTCACCCCCTATGTGTCTCCACAGTCCCCTCCTGCCTAATTGCAAAGGAGAGGAGAGCAAAGAAAGAGAATATACACAGGGGCTAGGGAGGAGGAGGAAGTCCAGAAACTGAGGCCCACAGGGGGAAGGAGGGTGGGATTTAGTGATGAATGGTGAAGGTACACAGAAAGATCAAGAATTACGGTAGGTATGTAATTTTCATATCTTATCTGCGTCAATCCTCACCATCCATCACTAGTGAGTACGTACTGACCCTCTCCCCAAAGGGGGCCCTGAACTACCCTAAGGGACTAGGTTCCTTAGCCTCCAGTGGGTAAGACACTGAAGGGGAGAACCCTTACAGGCCTGGGGAGGCCTGGGACTGGTCTGGGTGAGACGAGGATCCCCAGTGGGGGAAGGAGGGTGCCCTGAAAGCCTCCTTCCCCACAGCGATTACAGCGACTAACCGTGGTGAGAGACCCGCTGGAACCCGGCGCTGTCTGTCGGGGTCCTGCACCCCAATCAGCTTCAACTGGGTTGAGAATCCTTAAGTGGGGGTGAGGGGCATAGCCCCCATGGAAAGGGTTCGGTGAAGCCCGAGAAAACAAAAGAACAAAGTGAACCGGCAGCCCGACTGCAGAATGTGGTCGATCTGCTGGTGTCGCTGACAGGGTGTTCAACAAAATTTTTGTCGGACTCCTGTCGTGGATCCCAGAGTAAATTACCTTACACCTGGCCATGGGTAATAACTGGGATAGGCAAAGCCATGCCATCCGCCGAAGGCAGATCGCTGTCCCTACCATTCTGGATACCACTTCATTGGTGTCATACGATGCCCTTGCTTGGTGCCTTGCTAGCTCTAGGCCCTGCGCAGAGAGGGCAATGGCTTGCCTGGTTTCCTCTGAGTCAGGCACTGAGGCTAGGAGCTGACCTAGCCTAGATCACAAGAACCTATTGTAGGCTGCAAAGTGGGCCTGATGTGCAGCGATAGAAAGAGAGATCCGTGCCGAGTAGAACACTCATCTCCCCCAGAAATCGAAATCTGCAGAGTCCGAGTCTGGGGGGCCAGTCACGGTAAGGGGTGCGAGGCCCAGAGGGGGTGTCCAGGGAGGTCAAGCCTGAAGAGGGATGAGGCAGAGAACCTGGTGCCCCAGGGGGGAGCGCAATACTGCTGGCGTAGGTCCCTTGGGGCTGGAACAGTGGAGAAGGGATGTAGCCAGAGCCGATGTGATGCCTCCTGAAAAGGAATAGGCCAGGTGGGAGCCACCAGGTGGGCCGCACTGTACTCGCCTAATAAGGCGCGCGTCACTTGCTCGGGATTGCTGACTGGGACTGGGGTGAGGTGAAGCTTGTCTAACATCCTCGCAAGGAAGTGCCGATAGAAGGACAGATCAGATGCTGGGGAGATGTGGACCGGAGGTTCCTCTCCCTCTGTAGAGGGAGAAGAGGATGAAGATGAGCTCCCAGGTTCAGGGTCCGGCTGCACGGGAGCGTGGTGAAACACCTGCTGGTCCAGGGCATGGAGGTAGGTGGGAAAATGTGCAGCAGAACCTCTTAACTGTTCCCAGGTGAGAGGTCCACGAGGACCAGGAATACCTGGGACAACCTGGGATGGAAACAGAGGCTCAGGGGACAGGCTTCTGACAACAGGAGAATGGTCTCTGTCAGGGCAGGGGCAACAGAAAACCCTATGCAGGGAGGGGGACCCGAAGGCGGCCCCACCTAACAGCAGTTCAATTGGGTCGGAACAGTCAGAGCTGTGCCCAATGGAATAAATCCCCGTGAGGTAACCAGGACCGCAGAGTCCAGAAGGACGCCCTGACCTCAGAAGTTAAAGTCCTCTCGGGACTCCTCCAGGGAAAGGCGAGGCTCATGCTTACTCCTCCCAGAACCCCGGTTGGGAGGGTGCGCCGCGCTGCACCACACCTCTACCTCTCAACCCTTCAGAATCAGAGAGGGACCTTGTCCTCGTAGCCACCAGCCTAGGTAGCTGGCAACTCCAGGCAGCCTCCGTGGAGGCCACCCCAGGAACCGTACCCTTCCCCTTCTGGTATGCCTCGGGCTGCCCCAAACTTGGGCTGTCCAAACACACCAAGGAGGGGGGTACCCCAACTGGAGGAGCAGCAACACAGTGACCCATTTGCCCCGCAGTAGTCACAGGGACCACTGCTGGCTGGTTAGACCCCCTGACCCTAAGGTCCACCAGCGACAACTGACCCCCAGAGGGAGGCTGAGTGAGGGCCGAGGTATTGGAAACAGAGGGGTCTGAAGATTCTGAAGAACCTGGGAGCCAGCCAGGATCAGACCCAGAGTCTGCCTCCAAAGAGGCAGGCTCTGAGTTCCGATGCCAGATAACTCCCCGAGCCCCTCCAGTTCCTGGACCCCAAAGCTGGGCACCCTGAAATTCAACACCACCAACACCACCAGAGGGAAGCACAGCTCCATGCCCTGTGCCAACCCCCACCCCGGTGCCATGAACTGCACCAGAGTCAGGTGCGACCCCGAGCGTGTCTCTGCACCCCTCCAGCACCGCCAACCACCAAACCCAACGCAGAACCATGCTCAACTCTGACACCCACCCAGTGCCGTGAACATCACCGAGGTCAGGCACGGCCCCGAATGAGGCGCCACATAATACTCCGGTGCCACGAGCGGCGCCAAAGGCAGGACTGCGTGCCGACCCCATCCCTGGCGCTGCGAGCGGTGCTGAGGACAGGGACGGTGCTGGCTCCTGCCCCGGTGCTGTGCACGGTGCCAGGACCAGAATCAGGCCCAGAAACATCCAAACCACCACCCCTGGCACTGCCGAGAACTCCGATGCCGTGAGCAGCATCAGAGGTACCAGCGGTGCCGAGAGAAGGCCTGATGCTGACCACGGCACCATGCTCAAAGCCTACAGCACCATGAGTGATACCAGGGGCCAAGAGTGGTGCCACGAGATGCCACAGAGGACAGAGCTGGCCCAGCCCTGCAGGGCCCGGAACATGACACCGAGGGAGCCTTTGCCACCGAAGAGGCAACTGCCGATGCGGTGCCTCCCAACTGACCCCCAAGGGGGCTGGCCTGGGCCTCCTGCACCATGGAAGAAACCCCCACCGCGGCAAGGCTAAAAGAGGTGCAGGTTCCCTCTTCCACGGGCCGTATAGGACCGGGATGGGACCCGGAGGAAGGGCCAAGAATCCTCGCCTTGGCCCGGCGACTGCGCATTCATCCTCTGAAAGTCTGCGGCATACATCCGACCTTCAACGCACGGTTCTCAATTACACAGCATTCCATCGAGAAGCAAATGTCACAGTTATCCATATTGTGGTCGGGGCCGAGGCAGGAAGGGGAGTGGTCATGCTGGTCCATCACGGAATGGGGCACCGACGCATAGGGGGCTGCCCTGCTTTCAATGTCTTCTTGCGCCCCGGACGAGACATGACCGAACGGAAAATAAAATAGAAACAGTACTTGATGCCGCTTAATAAAAGGAAAGGTCTTACCGGTTACTTGAAGCGACGTCGAGCAGGCGAGCAGAACCAAGGCAACTGTAACTATACTATGAAGGATCAATGGACTAGGCCGCAAAACTATTAGTCTCTCTTGAGGTACCACACTCGGTGGGAGAGAAAGAACTGGGGCTGGGGCGAAGTCAGCGGCGGCTAACGGCCAGCCCTTGGCGCCACGTGGGCGATCGGCCTCCGAGGGGTGGTGCCGACCTGAATCGACTCTCGCCCATGATGAAAAATAAAAATAAAAAAAAAGTCTCCCGCAGGGTCCTAGCTTCGGTGCGCTAAACCCACTAGTGATGAATGGTGAAGACTGACACAGATAAGATCTAACCTTCAGAAGGTACAAGAAGTCACAAAGGGATGAGGACAAGGAAGTTTACCAGAATTATCTGAGGGAGGCAGGGAAGGTTGTAAGGAGTGTAAAGGCTCAGACGGAAGACAGAATAGCTCACTCTGTTAAAAAAGGAGACAAGACATTCTTAAGGTACATCAGCGAGAGAAGGAAGACCAGGGAGGGTGTAACTAAACTCAAAGGGGATGGTGGGAGTGTGTGGAAGGAGACATGGACAAAGCATCTGTCTTAAACAAATACTTCTGTTCTGTCTTCACTGTGGAGAGAGAAGGTCAGGGTCCACAGCGGGACTTCAAAGGAATGGAGGGGAAGATGGTAGACGCCAGCCCTTTCACAGCGGAAAAGGTCCTGGAATAGCTTACTAAGCTAAGGGTGGACAAAGCCATGTATCCAGATGACATACATCCAAGGATCCTGATGAAACTGAGGATGGAGCTTTCAGCCCCTCTAGTGGATCTGTTCAGTGAGTTGCTGGACACTGGAACAGTACCAGAGGACTGGATAAGGGCAAATTTCCCTCTTCGTAAGAGTGGCAGCAAAGAGGATGCAGGGAATTACAGTCCAGTAAGTCTTACATCTGTTGTCGGAAAGATCATGGAGTCACTCCTAAAGGAGCGGACAATGGAGTACCTGGAAGCCACTGGAGCCCTAGATCCCAGGCAACATGGTTTCACAGCAGGAAGGTCCTGTCAAACAAATCTGATTGATTTCTTTGACTCAGTAACAAAGGCAGTGGACCAGGGGAGGGTGGTAGATATCGCCTACCTTGATTTCAGCAAAGCATTTGATACCATTCCACATAGAAGACTGGTCAACAAACTCATAAGTCTGGGGGTGGGCCACAAGGTAAAAAGATGGATTACAAACTGGCTACGGGGCAGAAAAGAGGGTGGTGGTAAATGGAACCCACTCAGATGAAATGTACGTCACCAGCGGGGTACCTCAGGATTCCGTACTAGGGCCAGTCCTCTTCAATGTCTTCAACAGTGACATTGCAGATGGGCTGGAGGGAAAAGTTTGCCTGTTTGCAGATGATACCAAGATCTGCAACAAGGTAGACACATAAGAAGGGGTGGAAACGATGAGAAGGGACCTGGAAAAACTGGAGAGATGGTCTGAAGTGTGGCAACTGAGGTTTAACGCAAAGAAGTGCAAAATCATGCACATGGGGAGTAAAAACCCAGGAGCAAGCTACAGGATGGAGGGTGAGCTGCTAATAGTTATAAGGGAGGAAAGGGACTTGGGGTCATTATCACAGCTGACTTGAAAGTCACCGGAAGGGCAGCCAAGGCAGTAGGGAAAGCAAGTGGGATGTTGGGTTGTATTGGGAGGGGTATCACAAGCTGGAGGAGGAAGGTAATAGTTCCACTGTACAAAACCTTGGTGAGGCCTCATCTGGAGTACTGTGTGCAGTTCTGAAGGCCACACCTTCATATACATTGACAGGATTGAAGTGGTACAGAGGAGGGCAATGACGGTGGTCAGAGGATTACAGCAAAAGCCTTATGAGGAAAGAGTGAGGGATCTCAATATGTACACCTTGGAGCAAAGGAGGGTGGGAGCGATATGATTGAGGTGTTCAAGTATCTCAAGTGTATAAACAAGGTTAAAGGGGAAACTATCTTCCAGTTCAAAAAGAATGCCAGGACCAGAAGACATGACATGTGACTAGAGGGAGGCCGATTAAGAGGAAATGTGCTGAAGTTTTTTTTCACTGAGAGGGTGATGGATGCATGGAATAGCCTGCCCCAGGAGGTAGTGGCTGCACATATGGTGGCAGGATTCAAACATGCAGGACAGGAATAAAGGCACACTAGTGATGGGAATGTAAAGCCACAGCCAATGACCACGTAGAGTTATGGGTCACTTTCACAAGCAATTAAATGGGCAGACTGGATGGGCCTGGCGGTCCTTATCTGCCGACAATTTCGATGTATCTATGTTTCTATGAGGTGGCCTTGGAAGCGATGAACAACTTCATCAAGGAAAATCAGCACCTTAACTAGATGTCCTGTGGGGAGCAGCCAAGTGTGCAGTTGGGAGGAATGTATAAGAATGCTGACCAAAATAACACAGAATTAAAAAAAGCCAAGGACCTTCTGAAAAAAAAATCACTGATAAAGAAAAACAGCTTAAACTGGATACCCCAGAGAAGACTTGGAGAACCCTTAGTTCTACCCAAGCTCAGTATAGAAAACTGCACTGGTTATTTTAGGGCTAAGGTTAGATATCTTGAGCAAGGGGAGAGAGTGGGGGAAAAATGGTGGTTCTCAGGCTGAGCCAGCAGGAAGCCTTGTGAGTGATAAAGGGACTAAATATGGGAACTAACCTGCATTCAGTCACCAAACCTAGAGAAACTGTAGAGGTCTTTAAGGGGTTCTATGGTACTCTCTACACCAATGATCAGAAGGACCCTTAGCTCCTTGAATATATTAGGGAATACTTGCATACTGTGCAACTTACACAGCTTTCTGAGCAGCAAAGTAGATCTTTGCAGGGAGAGATTACAGTGGAGGAGGTCAGGTTGGCCATACGTCAGTTAAATTTGGATAAAGCCCTGTGTCCAGATGACTTCCAGGCCAGGGAAGCCAAGACTAGGTTTGCTGGCAAAGGCATCTAGCTTCACCTGAGCTCTTTTCTTCTAGGTTGCTTGAAAGGACAGAGCAAAGAACCTTTTATTTATTTATTTATTTATTTATTTATTTCAGTTTGGGATTAATATGTTTGCGTCAAGGACTCATTTTCAAAGGTTCCACGTCAGTATTGAACAAACATTGCAAAAATACAAGGTTTACAGAGAAATAAAAAACCAAATGAAAAAAACATTGAAGCGTATATGCAGGCAGTAATAGTAAAATTTGAACTTATACACATCAAATTAGTAAATATTAACAGATAGACTGATTAGATAAGAGGGGCTTGGGAGGGGGTCAGCCGAAGGTGGCATAGTCTGAGGTGGGAGAGAGGTAGAGCTTTCAACCAAGTGAAGCCATCGTCAGGTAATTGGGGGTAGGGGAGTGGGTTAAGAAAAAAAAATGGTATATTGCTGAAAGATGTAGAGGGGGGTAGGTAAATGGAAAACTGGGGGTGAGGTACTATCACATTAGCGCAGGCAGGTACAACTCATTTTAGAGACAAGGAGAGATTTAAGCCCAGCTTTGAAGGTACTAATCTTGGTAGTATCAGTGTGGACAGCAGGTAGTTCATTGTACCATTTCGGACCTTGATACAGGATGGAGTTCTGGGCAAGTTTTGTCCTTTTGAAGGGAATCGCCATCTTGTCAGTGACTGCACTAAGGGTAGATTTCATTGAGATGGCCAGTAAGTGTCTGCCCAGTATGACGGATGTCAGTCCAAGTAGTACTTTTTTTAGAAGTAGGCAGGTTTGGTATTGCCCTCTAAGATGGAGTGGGAGCCATCCAGTTTCAGTGCACACTGAGCAGATGTGGGTGTCGAGAGTAGCTCCCAAAGTAAGATGACAGGTCTTATTGAGGAGTGCGTTGATCCTGCTAAGAGCAGTTTTTGTGCCCGCCCCATATATAGGCAACCCATAGTCAATGGTAGACAATATTGAGCTACTGGTGGCTAGTCTGAGTGCATCCGGTGTCACTGAAAGTCTGTGATGATAAAGTACACCAAGTTTTATATTTGTAGTCTTAATGACAGAGTCAATGTGGTTTGAAAAGGTGAGCATGTCATCAAAGGTACTGCTGAGATATTTGAAGTTAGATACTTGGTCTAGGATTTCACCCTTTTGGTTCTGAATATGCGGGTACAGGTATTTCTTTTTGCTTTGGGAGGTAGTGAAGAGCATACTCTTTGTTTTTTTTTTACATTTATAGTAGCTTGTTTTCCGTAAACCCAGATTCAAGTTTATGGAAGCTGCTTTGGAGTTCATTTTTGATGGATGGAACCTTACCAGAGCAAGGAAAATGATTAATGCTTCTTTTGGCTAGGCAGATTTACTGTGTGTTATTTTCTTTTGTACTCACAGGGATTGTTACTATTTGTTGCTAACATTTTATTGCTTTATTTTTCTCTGATTCAAATTGTTGTTGCTGGGTATACCTTCTGCTGCATTATTACAGGGTGTGCCTACAGGTGTGTGCTTACAGATTACTGCTGTAATCTTCTGATTCAAATTGTCTTTTGCAAGGTATATTTTCTGTTACTGCTTTACTTTTCTCTGTAGCAAAGTGTTTCTTACAGGGTATATCTTCTGTGAAATTATTACAGGTGGTGCTTTATAGGTTTTACAGTTTTATCTATCATTAGGATAAGCATTCAGGGCTACTGCATTTGTTGCTGGCTGATTGTTTCTGCTCTTACCTCCTTGTTTCTTTCGTCCATGGTTCTTCTTTGTCGGCAGGGGAAGAAGGGCCCAGCCACCCATCCCCACCCCAACCCTATCCGCATCCCCAACCACCCCACACTACACTCCTTTTATAGGGTAGCACAGTCGTGACATTTCCTGTAGCAAAGCAGGAAGGGGTGGATCCGAGGGGTATCCACACAGAGACCTCATTTACAGGGGCACAAGTAATTTAACTTGTTATAACAAGTTATACACAAGCAAACAAACAAAACACAATATCAAACTTTTGCTTTTATTTTCCTCCTTCTAAATATTCTGACCAGGTTATAAACCCAGCAACATATCTGGACTGAATATTATTAACTGCAGGTACTGTGGGACACTTTTCAGAAGGGCAGTTTTACAGGATTTAGGACACTGTCCTACATGCTGGGCCACTAGAGATCTAAGGGCTCAGCTCCAGGCAGCATGGGCAGAAATTGCACGCCTCAAATAGCATATTCAGGAGGAAATATATTAAAAGAACTGCCCGCCATTTCCCCAACATCCAACAGAAGCACCTCGACCGCAGAGGGTAGTTGGTCCAGGAGGTTGGCAGGTGGATAGGAGGGGCAAATCGGGTGCCCCATCACCCGGTGCTCTCTAACATATCACCTTCACAAACCATATAAAAACTACAAACAGATATCTTCCTCTATCTCCGAAATCAAACAAAGGGGCAGAGGACACTGCAGAGAAGAACACTGCAGCACAGGTGCTAGCACAACAAAACTTGCCCAAAACAGGAGCCAAAGCTAAAAGGAAATCCAAAAAACTTCTGATCATAGGAGACTCCATGATTCAGGGAGTTGATACCTATCTCCAGCCAGGGGTAATGGTCAGATGTTTCCCAGGTACATCAGCATGGAGAGACACTGACTGCATTGCTAAAATTGTCCAGGAAGCAGGAAAAAACAATGATGTCCTGGTACACATAGGGACTAATGATCTCACCAGCTGGTCAGTTGTGGAGACCAAGGAACACCTGACCAGGCTGGGTGACAAACTATCATCCATTTTGTCTGGCATCTCCTTCTCTGAGATCCTGCCAGCCTGGGAGAGGGGGGAAGATCGAGGGACGGTCAGAGAAGGTAAGGTAGGGGAGCTAAACATGTGGCTCAAGGGCTGGTGCCAGGAAAAAGGACACAGATTTGTAGGGAACTGGCAGCAGTTTTGGGAGTGAAAGTTTTTTAAATCTGATGGACTGCATCTGACTAAGGAGGGAGTCAGTGCATTAGGGCACAAGTTTGACGTCTTTGCAGAATATTTAAACTAGCAAATGTGGAGAGGGGTGCAGCACCCGATAGGTCGAATGGGAAGAACACCCCTCCCCCCCGCTAGTGGTCAAACAGGAGTTCAGCATGTTTGTAGTTCTTTTGCATCACCAGGTAAGGAAAAAGGTCCGGCTCTCCATACGACACATAGGGGAAACACCAGACTTCGCCCAACAACTAACACACCAAAATCTGGCCAATGAAAAAATCATGTACACAAATGCTTGCAGTCTGGGAAACAAGATTCCAGACCTGCAGGCAATAATGACAGAGGCTAAACTGGACATAGTAGCCATTAACAAGACATGGTTTACCAGTAGCCACACTTGGAAGACTTCAGTACCTGGCTATGTACTGTTCAGAAGAGACCAAGGTGCAAAAGGGGGAGGTGGAGTTGCCCTTTATGTCAATGAAAATATCAAAGCTACAGAAATTCAGAATACACATAAGGAGCCAGAAGAACTGTGGATCACCCTGGAAACAGGAAATGGGACAGCCATATGAACTGGGGTTATCTACAGGCCTCCAGACCAGGGGGAGGACATAGACACATTACTGTTAGAAGATATACAAAACATGACAGCTAAAGGGGAGGTTCTGATAATGGGAGACTTCAACATGCCAGATACAGATTGGTCAATACCAGCAGGAACATCTGCCAGAACTAGACACACAGTGGGTTCCCTGCAGAGGAAGGACCTCAAACAACTGGTACAACAACCCACAAGAGACAGGGCTATCCTAGATCTAGTTCTGACTAATAGGGAAAGGATCACAGATCACCAGGTAGAAGGCCACCCTGGGACCAGTGATCATCACATGGTATGGTTCAATTTGGCCACTAGAACTAAATCATCCCATTCCAGGACAAAAATATGGGACTTCAGAGGAGCCTACTTTGATAAGATGGCCAATGGAGTTAAGCTAACCCTGGCAAAAAGAAATACAGGCGAGGGAGTACAGGCAAAGTGGGCAAGCATTAAGGATGTAATACTTGAAGCAACATCCCATTGTGTTAGAGAGAAAAGGAAGTGCAAAAGAACAAGGAAACCACTTTGATTCTCAGAAACAGTAGCAGAAAAGGTCAGAGCCAAAAGGCTGGCCTTCAAGAAATATAAGGGAACGCAGCGGGATGAAGATAGGGAGGAATACCAAACTTCCCTAAAGGAAGCAAGGAAGGGAGTAAGGCAGGCAAAGGCCAAAATTGAGGAAACACTAGCACAAACAGTAAAAGAAGGTGACAAGACTTTCTATAGATACATTAGTGAAAGGAGAAAGTGCAGTGGGGGTATTGCTAAGATCAAAGGGGACTAGGGGGAGTGTGTGAGGAGGAGGACCATGTAATAGCATCTATCCTAAATAGATACTTCTGCTCAGTACTTACTAAAAAGAGAAGGTAGGGCAGTACCCACAGCTCGGCACCATGGACACAGGGGGGAGGGAGGTGTGCAATAGTCCCTTCACAAAAGAAAGGGTCCTACAAGAGCTCAATAAGCTCAGGGTGGACAAGGCAATGGGACCTGATGGCATACATCCCAGGGTACCAAAAGAGCTAAGGGCGGAACTAGCAGAGGCATTATCAGAACTGTTTAGTGAGTCTCTGAGCACAGGAGAGGTCCCAGAAGACTGGGGAAGGGCTCATGTGATCCCACTCCACAAGAGCAGTAGCAGGGAGGAGGCAGGAAACTACAGACCAGTCAGTCTTACCTCAGTAGTGGGCACGATTATGGAGGCACTCCTTAAGGAATGGATAGTGCAACACCTGGAATCCATAAGAGCACAGGATCCAGGACAGTATGGGTTTACAACAGGAAGGTCCTGTCAAACTAATCTCATAGATTTCTTTGACTGGGTAACCAGAGTGGTGGACCAAGGGGAAGCAGTTGATGCTGCTTACCTTGACTTCAGCAAAGATTTCGATACTGTTCCACATAGAAGATTGATTAATAAGCTGGGTAGGCTTGGGGTGGGTCAGAAGTTGGTCAACTGTGTGGCAAACTGGTTGATGGGCAGAAAACAGAGAGTGGTGGTAAACGTTATATAGTCAAAAGAGATGCAAGTCACAAGTGGGGTACCTCAGGGATCAGTCCTGGGGCCAGTCCTCTTCAATATCTTCATCAGTGACATTGCAGATGGACTGGTGGGTAAGGTTTGTCTGTTTGCAGATGACACCAAAATCTGCAACAGAGTAGAGGATCCAGATGGGGTGGGCAGAATGAGAAGAGATCTGGATAAACTGGCAAAATGGTCAGAAGAGTGGCAACTGGGTTTAACGCAAAGAAGTGCAAGATCATGCACATAGGGAAGAGAAACCCTGAAGCCACCTATAGACTGGGAGGGGAGTTACTGGCAGTCACAAGGGAAGAAAGAGACTTGGGCATCATCATCACCGATGACCTGAAATCATCCAAGCAGACCGCTAAAGCAGTAGGTAAGGCTAGAGGGATGTTGGGGTGTATTAGTAGGGGTATCAAGTCGTATGAGGGAGTGTAATAATCCCTCTTTACAAGACACTGGTTAGGCCCCATCTGGAGTACTGCGTGCAGTACTGGAGGCCACACCTTCACAAGGACATTGACCAAATTGAGGCAGTCCAAAGAAGGGCAACTAAAATGGTGCAGAGACTGCATCAGAAAATATATGAGTATAGATTAATGATGCTCAATATGTATACCCTAGAGCAAAGGAGGGAGAGAGGTGATATGATCGCAACATTCAAACACCTTAAG
Organism: Neoceratodus forsteri; assembly: GCA_016271365.2. NCBI lineage: Eukaryota > Metazoa > Chordata > Ceratodontiformes > Ceratodontidae > Neoceratodus > Neoceratodus forsteri. The sequence continues at coordinate 186,690,851 of CM028134.1, forward strand.
GGCTTTAACAAGGTGAAAGAGTCTAACATGTTTCAATATAAGAAAAATAGCAGGACAAGAGGACACAGAATGAAATTAGAGGGAGGCCGATTAAGGGGTAATGTGAGGAAGTTCTTTTTCACAGAAAGGGTGGTGGATGCATGGAACGGCCAACCTCAGGAAGTGGTGGATATGGATACAGTGCAGGGCTTCAAACAAGCATGGGATAGGCATAAGGGAGCAATACAGATGATTATGAATAGATAGACCATTGATAGAGCAAAGGCCAATGGCACATTCATAAGGTAGAAAAAAAAATGGGCAGACTGGATGGACCTTGAGGTCCTTATTTGCTGTCAACTTCTATTTTTTCTATGTTTCTATGAGATGCATCCAAATGTCTTTATTTCTTTCAGAGGAGACAGACTAGAGGTTGCTAGTTCTTCTACGTGAAGTATAATGTCATTAGCCTATGACGAAGAATATGTATTCTTCCTGCCCAATCTTGATACCCTTATGTGGATTATTCTGCAGTGACTGCCAGCAGCTCCCCTTCCAGTCTATAGATGGCTTCAGGGTTTCTCTTCACTATGTGCATAATCTTGCACTTCTTTGTGTTAAACCCCAGTTGCCACTCTTCCGACCATTTTGCTAGTTTATCCAGACTCTTTGTACTGCTACAGTGGCAGAACGCTGCAGCTCTTAAAACCTTAATACTCGTATTGATTTTATTTAAATGAAACTTGGGGAGCTGTGACTGAATTGTGTGTTACCAGCTAGATACTGTCTGTGCTGTGCCTGTGTTTACAGTACATGGTCACTTAATAGTTCTCCACAAATACTCTTTTTAAAATACTTTTTGGTTTACCTATGGTCTCAGAGTTGGATCACGTGACCACCAAGAGACTTCCGGGTTTATGGTGCATTTAAGCACTTGCACGAGCAAGTGAGACTCTGTGTACTGCTACAGTGGCAGAACGCTACAGCTCTTAAAACCTTATTACTTGTATTGATTTTATTTAAATAAAACTTGAGGAGCAGTGACTGATTGTGACTGAATTGTGTGTTACCAGCTAGATACTGTCTGTGCTGTGCATGTGTTTACAGTACATGGTCACTTAATAGTTCTCCACAAATACTCTTTTTAAATTACTTTTCGGTTTACCTGTGGTCTCAGAGTTGAGTCACATGACCACTAAGAGACTTCTGGGTTTATGGTGCATTTAAGCATTCGCCCGAGTAAGCCGGGCAAGGGTGTGCATGCGTGCGGAGATGCATGTAGAGATGCACGCATCTTAGCGCATGTCTAGCAGGGATTGAGGGGTGAAGGGGCACTACATAACTATTAACATGAGTACTGGTAGTGGTGTGAATCAAACAGTTGTCGATTGTTGTATGATATTATCACTTTAACATTCTGTGCTCAATAGTTTATAAGTATTAAAGTCCATATTTAAGTTCCTTGTAAAATGGAAGATACTGGTATCCTAGAACCTACCCAGGCCCCACTGTCCTGTGCTCCAGTGTCCAATAAACCACTACCTGAGACTATAAAGACACTTGATGGAGAAATTGGTCTAAAATGTACAAATTGTTTCATGTACTCCCTAGTTGCTCAATTACCAACATGCACTGTATACACATATACTGTATATATATATATATATATATATATATGCAAAAAGTGTCTTGACAATAGTGTTTTAAGGGAAGATATTACTTTATTTTATGCTAAACTTGATCAAATTGAAAACCAACAGAGTAGAATGGCACAAGTACTACAAATTCAAAATGGTGTCCTGAGCAGTAGCACTCTACATAACAAAGTTACTTATGCAAATTGCTTAGATATTGCATCTAATGTTGACAATTTAGGGATAGTTCATGCTAACGTTAAAAGGAAGTGTAATCAAGAGGAAGAAAGGACTAATGAAACGGGAGTTGGTGATTGGATGTTGGTGAAACATGGGCGTAAATCAAAAGTAAGGCGTAGGGCCTTGGGCTATCAAATTGCTGTACAAAATAGATTTCAACCCCTTATTGATTTATCTAATAAAGACATGGAGGTTCAAACTGTAAATTGCAGTCCGAGCAGCACTAACTTAGGAAATCCTGTTCCCCTTATACCAGCAAATGATTGCCACTCCCCTGTACAATAACAAACAATGTATTAATGCCAGATATTAATACCTTGCCTGCTAGCAGTATTATGATGTTGGAATCAAATTGTCCCTCGAATCAAATTGATGAAAACCCGAGTATGATTACTAATCTTGGCTCCACTAAGATTTGTTATGGACTAATTAATAAATCAGTGGTGAAAGGAAATAAAATCTCTCAAATCCAATCTAGGGCCCTTATATCAAATCAGGTCTGTACAGCCAAAATGAACATGATGGAAACTGTATCAAATAGTAAACATCAGGAACCTGTATTTGTAAATAATGGCATCCCTGCATCAAGTGTATCTGACAGCAATATACCTACAACTAGGCAATATTATGTGTTGGGGCACTCGTTGATCAAATATATTGATAAGTTTGTTTGCAGACATGATAAGCACAATATAACTTGTTCCACTTTTAGAGGGGCTGGAATAAGAGATATACATAACATGATTGGTTGTATTCATAGTAATTCTTGCACAAATCTGCTTGTGATTATTCATGCAGGAACAAATTATTTGAATAAAATAACCTTTGAGGAAATAAAACAGGAATATATAGAACTGGCAAATACTTTACAAACTTTGAATTGTGAAATCTATTTTTCAGAAATTCTACCAGTTCCCAGAGCAGGATTTCAAAAAGGAAAAAAGATAAAACGAATAAATGAATGGCTTAGAAAATGGACTTTGCAAATGGGTTACATTTGTGTGACTCATTGGGAAACCTTTGTTAGTAACAACTCCTTCTATTGTTGGGATGGCTTACACATGAGCAAACGTGGGGCTTACGAACTGGGAAGAACTTTCGAGGATATTATTTGTTGTAATTTAAACTAGTTAAAAAGGGAGACAAGGGCAGTACTAAAACAAACAGTAAACCAACCTCCAAATCTAAATTTAAAGTGTTAAATGTAAATGCTTGAAGTTTAAATGTCAATAAACTAACAGAATTAAGATTATTACTGGCAATTGAGAAAATAGATATAGTTTGTGTAACAAAGACTTGGTGGGATGACTCCAATTCTTGGTCTAATAATATATTGGGGGTATCACCTAGTTACAAAAAATCAGATTGGTAAAAAAGGTGAAAGTGTTTGTTGTTATATATCCAATCAGATTCATTGTTCTGAACTGAATCTAAAATTACAATATGATTTCTTGGTAGAAACCTTATGGCTCAATCTTGACTTGGCTCCCCTTCCCAAATTAATATTGGGTGTTTGTTATAGACCTCCATCAGCTGAACCATGTAGTAAAACATTAATATTACAAGAAATTGAGACAGCATCTGGTTTAGCCAACGTATTAATTGTTGGCGATTTCACTGCCCCAGGTATAAATTGGAAATTATTATCTGGTAAAAATTATTTTGAAAAAGATCTATTAGATACCATTGCTTCATGTGGTTCTGATCAGTGGGTATATGAACCCACTAGGGATGCTAACATTTTGGACCTCATTATCACTAATAATGTGAAACGTATTGTTGACATAAGGGTCATGGGTCACTTGGCAACCAGTGACCATAAAATGGTTGAATGTTATATTGACTGTACCAGAACTAAAACAAATATAAAAGCTGTTACTGAAACTCCTGACTATAAAAACACTGACTGGGTAAAAATAATAGACAAATTAAACAATATAAATTGGGATGTAAGTTTAAATGGGCTTAATGTTAGGAAAATGTGCAACAAAATCAATACTACCCTTCAAGAAGTGATTCACAAATTCGTACCAATGAGGAAGAAATATAATAATAAAGGTAACATTTCTTTATGGTTCAACAAATCAATTAATAAACAGATAAGTAGGAAATATAAGCTATTTAAAAAAAATTAAACTAATCCTTTTAGCATAAATCAGATCTTATATAGAGCTGAACAAGCTAAATTACATAATTGATAAAAAAAGGAAAACGGAAACTGGAATTAAAACTAGCACGCAAAAAGGACTTAAAAAGTTCTATGCCTATATAAATACTAACAAACAAAAAATAACACTATCGCCTCAGTTGTACATAGTGGGAAATCAGTTACAGATCCTGAAGAAATAGCCCTAAGCTTTAACCAGTGTTTTATTTCTATGTTTAATCCATCTACCAGTCCAGATCCTGTGTTCTCCGTAGAAGGTATTCAACCATTCGTAATTCAGAAAGAAGAAGTATTAGAAGAGATAATAAAACTAAAACCATCTTCCTCACCTGGTCCTGACAATTTGAGTCCTGTAATTTTAAAGGACTTGGCTAAACCACTTTCTTATCCTCTCACCATGTTATTTAATACATCATTATCATCTGGTGAGGTTCCCGACGATTGGAAAAGGGCTATAGTGGTCCCAATTCATAAAAAAGGAAATAATTCTAGCGTGTCCAATTATAGGCCGATTAGCCTAACTTCTATCTGCTCTAAACTGATGGAAAGGATAGTTAAAAATAGGACTGAAAGTGAAATGGGGGTATTACATCTTTTGGACTTGTCACAACATGGTTTTCGTAAAGGATTATCATGTGTGACAAATCTTTTGTCTTTTTATGAGTTTGTAAGTGACCGACTAGATTGAAATGTATCAACTGATGTCATCCTCCTGGATATAAGAAAAGCCTTTGACACTGTACCCCTGATTTACTGATATCCAAGTTAAACAAAATTGGAATCAACGAATATATTGTTAGATGGATTAATAACTGGCTTACAAATCATAAACAGTCAGTTAGGATAAATGGTGTATTGTCCAGTGAGGAGGGTGTCACCAGTGGAGTACCCCAGGGATCAGTGCTTTGTCCTATGTTGTTTTCTTTGTATATTAGTGACATGGGGAGAGGTATATAGGGTATCTCAAAATTTGCAGATTATACCAAGATAGGACATGAAGTAGATTCCATACAGAGCTGTCTAGATTTTTGTCAGGAGTTGGAACTAACTGAATTCTGGGGAAAATGTAATAAAATGGAATTTAATTAATCTAAATGCACAGTTCTGCATTTTGGTAAGAAAAATCTAAAATAAAAATATAAACTCAATGGAAAAATCTGTACATCTTCAAAGAAGGAACTGGATTTGGGAATTTGGGTGAATATTGATTTAGCTTCTGTTGATCATTCTCGTCATGTCTCCATCACCACAAACAGATTGCTAAGAACTATAAATAAAACTTTCATAACTAAGGATAAAGAGTGTTTAATGAAATTATATAAATCCTATATCATTCCTCACTTTGATTATGGTTCTCCGTTTTGGAGCCCATATTTGAAAAAGGAGATCAGTTTATTAGAAAAAACACAAAGGAAGCTAACACAATCTTTAGAAGGTTTTAAAAATAAGGATTATAGGTCTAGAATAAATGAATTGAAATGGTTTACTCTGGAGACTCGAAGGATGAGAGGTGATTTACTCCTGACCTATAAGATTTTGCAAAATTCTACCATGATGGGGTTATGTGGCCTCACAAATAAAGATATATCATCAATGGATTTAAGATCACATAAGAGACAATTATATGTTCCAAGGGTTAAAAACTGTGAAAAGACTACATTTTTTCTACTATAAGATCAGCTAAATTATGGAACTCCCTACCTAGTAATATTGCAATGGTACCATGCTTTGAGCAATTTAAGATTAGATTAGATGATTACTTGATTCAAAATCAGTCAGGTAGCTGACCCCACCAGGAGTGGAAGACACTTAGATGGGCCTTATAGCCTACTTTGTCTTATTTTACCAAGTATTACAAAGTATCTCTTCTCATTCTGCTCACCCCATCTGGATCATCTGTTCTGTTGCAGATCTTGGTGTCATCTGCAAACAGACAAACCTTACCCTCCAGTCCATCTGCAATGTCACTGATGAAGATATTGAAGAGGACTGGCCCCAGGACTGATCCCTGAGATACCCCACTTGTGACTTGCATCTCTTCTGACTGTATACCATTTACCACCACTCTCTGTTTTCTGCCCGTCAACCAGTTTGCCACCCAGTTGACCAACTTCTGACCCACCCTGAGCCTACCCAGCTTATTAATCAATCTTCTATGTGGAGCAGTATTGAAAGCTTTGCTGAAGTCAAGGTAGGCGACATCAACTGCTCACCCTTGGTCCACCACTCTGGTTACCCAGTCAAAGAAATCTATGAGATTAGTTTGACAGGACCTTTCTTTTGTAAACCCATACTGTCTTGGATCCTGTGGTCCTATGGATTCCAGATGTTGCACTATCCATTCTTTAAGGAGTGCCTCCATAATCTTGCCCACTACTGAGGTAAGACTGACTGGTCTATAGTTCCCTGCCTCCCCCCTGCTACCACTCTTGTGGAGCAGGATCACATGAGTCCTTCTTCAGTCTTCTGGAACCTCTTCTCTGCTCAGAGATTCACTAAACAGTTCTGATAATGGCTCTGCTAATTCCACCCTTAGCTCCTTTAGTACCCTGGGATGTTTGCCATCAGGTCCCATTGCCTTGTCCACCCTGAGCTTATCGAGCTCTTGTAGGACCCTTTCTTTTGTGAAGGGACTAGTGCACACCTCCCTCCCCCCCCGTGTCCATGGTGCCGAGCTGTGGGTCCTGCCCTACCATCTCTTCAGTAAATACTGAGCAGAAGTATCTAGTTAGGATAGATGCTTTTACTTGGTCCTCCTTCTCACATGCCCCCTTATCCCCTTTGATCTTAGCGATACCCCCTCTGGACTTTCTCCTTTCACTAATGTATCTACAGAAAGTCTTGTCACCTTCTTTTGCTGTTTGTGCTAGTGTTTCCTCAGTTTGGGCCTTTGCCTGCCTTACTGCCTTCCCTGCTTCCCTTAGGAAAGTTTGGTATGCCTCCCTATCTTCATCTTGCTGCATTCCCTTATATTTCCTGAAGGCCAGCCTTTTGGCTGTGACCTTTTCTGATACTGTTTTTGAGAACCAAAGTGGTTTCCTTCTTATTTTGCACTTCCTTTTCTCTCTAACACAGTGGGATGTTGCTTCAAGTATTGCATCCTTAATGCTTGCCCACTTTGCTTTGTACCCCCTCATCTGTATTTCTTTTTGCCAGGGCTAGCTTAACTCTGTTGGCTATCTTATCAAAGTCGGCTCCTCTGAAGTCCCATATTTTTGTCTTGAAATGGGATGATTTAGTTCTAGCTTCCAAACTGAACCATACCATGTGATAGTCACTGGCCCCCAGGTGACCTTCTACCTGGAGATCTGTGATCCTTTCCCTGTTAGTCAGTACTAGATCTAGGATAGCCCTGTTTCTTGTGGGCTGTTGTACCAGTTGTTTGAGGTCCTCCCCCTGCAGGGAATCCACCATGTGTCTAGTTCTGGCAGATGTTCCTGCTGGTATTGACCAATCTGTATCTAGCATGTTGAAGTCTCCCATTATCAGAACCTCCCCTTTAGCTGTCATGTTTTGTATATCTTCTAACAGTAATGTGTCTATGTCCTCCCCCTGGTCTGGAGACCTGTAGACAACCCCAGTTCATATGGCTGTCCCATTTCCTGTTTCCAGGGTGACCCACAGTTCTTCTGGCTCCTTATGTGTATTCTGAATTCCTGTAGCTTTGATATTTTCATTGACATAAAGGGCAACTCCACCCCATTTTTTTGCATCTCGGTCTCTTCTGAACAGTACATAGCCAGGTACGGAAGTCTCCCAAGTGTGGTTACTGGTAAACCATGTCTCACTAATGGCTACTATGTCCAGTTTAGCCTCTGTCATTATCGCCTGCAGGTCTGGGATCTTGTTTCCCTGACTACGAGCATTTGTGTACATGATTTTCCATTGCCCAGATTTCGGTGTGTTAGTTGTTGGGCGAGGTCTGGCATTTCCCCTATGCATTGTATGGGGAGCCGAACCTTTTTCCTTTCTTAGTGATGCAAATGAACTACAAACCTGCTGAACTCCTGTTTGACCACTAGCTATGGGGGGAGGTGTGTTCTTCCCATTTGACGTATGGGGTGCTGCACCCCTCTCTCCATTTGCTAGTTTAAATATTCTACAAAGATGTCAAACCTCTGCCCCAATGCACTGACTCCCTCCTTAGTCAGATGCAGTCCATAAAGAACTTTCACTCCCAAAACTGTTGCCAATTCCCTATAAATGTGCATACTTTTTTCTGGGACCAGTCCTTGAGTCACATGTTTAGCTCCCCTATCTCCCCTTCTCTGACCTTCCCTCCATCTGCCCCCCTCTCCCAGACTGGCAGGATCTCAAAGAAGGAGATCCCGGATGAAATGGATGACAGTTTGTCACCCAGCCTGGTCAGGTATTCCTTGGTCTCCACAACTGACCGGCTGGCGAGATCGCTAGTCCCTATGTGTACCAGGACATCAATGTTTTCTCCTGCTTCCTGGATAATTTTAGCAATGCAGTCAGTGTCTCTCCATGCTGATGTACCTGTGAGACATCTGACCGTTACCCCTGGCTGGAGCTACGTATCAACTCCTCGAATCATGGAGTCTCCTATGATCAGAAGTTTTTTGGATTTCCTTTTTGCATTTTTGGTTTTGGTTCCTGTTTTGGGCGAGTTTTGCTGTGCTAGCTCCTGTGCTTCAGTGTCCTGCTCTGCAGTGTCCACTGCCCCTTTGTTTGATTTCAGAGATAGAGGCAGATACCTGTTTTATATGGTTTATGAAGGTGATATGTTGGAGAGCACTGAGTGATGGGGCACCTGATTTGCCCCTCCTAACCACCTGCCAATCTCCCGGACCAACTACCCTCTGTGGTCGAGGTGTTTCTGTTGGATGTTGGGGAAATGGCGGGCAGTTCTTATAATATGCTTTCTCTTGAATATGCAATTTGAGGTGCACAATCTCAGCCCATGCTGCCTAGAGCTGAGCCCTTAGATCTCCAATGGCTCAGCATGTAGGACAGTGTCCTAAATCCTGTAAAACTGCCCTGCTGAAAAGTGTTCTGCAGTACCTGCAGTTAATGATATCCATTCCAGATAAGTTGCTGGGTTTATAACCTGGTCAGAGTAACTGGAAGGAAGAAAACGAAAGCAAAAGTTTGATTTTGTGTTTTGTTTGTTTGTTTTTGAATAACTTGTTATAACAAGTTAAATTACTAGTGCTCCTGTAAATGAGATCACTGTGTGGATACCCCTCTGATCCGCCCCTTCCTGCTTTGCTACAGGAAATGTCATGACTGTGCTACCCTATAAAAGGAGTGTAGTGTGGGGTGGTTGGGGATGGGGGTGGGTGGCTGGGCCCTTCTGCTGCCGACAAAGAAGAACTACAGATGAAAGAAATAAGGAGGTGAGAGCAGAAACAATCAGCCAGAACAAATGCAGTAGCCCTGAAAGTGAATCCTAATGACAGATAAAACTGTAAAACCTGTAAAGCACCACCTGAAATAATTTCACAGAAGATATACCCTGTAAGAAACACTTTGCTACAGAGAAAAATAAAGCAGTAACAGAAGTTATACCTTGCAAAAGACAATTTGAATCAGAAGATTACAGCAGTAATCTGTAAGCACACACCTGTAGGCACACCCTGTAATAATGCAACAGAAGGTATACCCAGCAACAACAATTTGAATCGGAGAAAAATAAAGCAATAAAATGTTAGCAACAAACAGTAACAATCCCTGTGAGTACAAAATAAAAATAAGAATGCACAGTAAATTTGCTTAGCCAAAAGAAGCCTTAATCTTTTTCCTTGCTCTGGTAAGGTTTTTTGCTCTGTCCTTTCAAGCAACCTAGAAAGAAAGAGTTCAGGTGAAGCTAGGTGCCTTGGCCAGCAAACCTAGTCTCAGCATACAAGTTAAATATAGGAAAGACAAATGTTCTGCCCTTGAACAACCTTGTCATCAAATGGGAAACACTGGACTTGGGACTCCAATTGGAACCTCAGTCACTGGCATACTTAGACATAGTAGTCACTAAAGATTTGACTGATTAAAAGAAGAATAACTTGGACCCCCCAATAAAACTATTTAACTGGATCTGCAAACGTGGAGAGTTATACCCTTGCCATTGTGGGGCAGGATAAACATTGTTAAAATGAAACTGCTACCCTGTTAATTATAACTGTTGGGGATGTTGTAGGTGGTCTTGTCCAAAACATGGATTTTTACACTTCCAGAGTTGAATAAATGATTTTCTTTGGCAAGGCAAGACAGTCAGAATGTCTTATTTTAAATTTACCAACCCCCAAACAACAGGGAGGGTAATGGCGTCCAAATTTTTAATTTTATTGTCTTGCACTATATGTGTGTAAGTATTTAAAGTTGGTCAAATCAGAGACTATGGATGTCACCCAGAAATACAAGCCAAAATGGCTTGTGTTTGAAAGGCAGCTCTGTAAGCCATAGGGGTTCAGATGAGCATCCTACTGAGACTCCAGATTTGTCTTAAGAAGACCCAAATGTGCTGGTCTCTAGGAGCTCATGCACAGCTTAGTACTCAGCTGGGTATACCCCTGACTAGGGGCGTCCACCACTGCTACTATATAACCCTAATTTCCAAATAGCCAACTAGCCATTACTGAATGCCTCTGATCTCAGGTTCAGCTAACACTTATGGCACACATTTCACTGTGAGGCAGACTCATATATTTTACTACTTTCAAAATAGACATGGTATACCTAGAGTAGCGTACTTTAAATTCATGCAGTTAACACATGCCATCTCATCATATATGGGCCCTTTGCCACGGGGGGGGGGCGGAGGCTAGAAAAAATTATACACATCACAGGGCAGTCCCACACTATTTCTCTTATCTACAAAACATTACAGTCAATGGATCCGGGTAAACTGACTGGGGTATGCCATTACTGGCAAGAAGCACGTCAAGTGGAATGGACACCAGAGGAATGGCAGCACATATGGGGGATCTCTATAATATGTGAAACAGGATAGGTATAGACTGATGCAGTTTAAAATCTTGCAAAATTTGTACTTCACACCACAGAAATTACATAAAAGGGGAAAACGGGACAGTCCTACTTGCTCCAGATGTAAGAAAATGGAGGGTTCTCTGAGTCACATTCTGTGGGAGTGCAAGAAAGTGACTCCCTTTTGGGAGTATATCAGGCTGCACCTGGATCCTCTCTTAGGTCCAGAAGGCACTTTTACACTGGAGGTCTCTCTTGTTAGGCAGTACCAGGGCAGGGTTGTGGGTCCCAGGAAAGGGTACGTAGGCTTGATTGCGGCAATGGCCAAGATGATAATCCTGAGACACTTGATGAATGACAACATACCATCCAGAGTAGAATGGCATAATGAGATCTTGAGTGCTGTAAATGCTGCAAAAACACATTGCAAGTGTAAATCATAGGTACAGTTCATATTGTAAAAGATGGGAAACACTGCATACTCTTCCCTCCATCACGTGACTGGGATCCAAATATGCTGTCTACTGCCAGTATAAAAGTGTGGTTATTGGGTTTAATACTCCTCATTTCGCTGATACTCAAATGCCCATATAAACTGGTTGTCAGTGTTTTTTTAGTACTCCATGGGGGGGGTATTTTATTTTCTGTTTTATTTTCCTGTAGGGGTATAACTGCATTGTACTTGTGTGCCAGTTCGTGTATTGACCATTTACTGTCTTGTGCTTGTACTTGTCTGTGTAAAATTGAAGATCTTGTTTTTTCAATAAAGTGTACTAAGTGAGGAAAAAAAAGGAAAATCACCAATTGAAGTCGTGTCTGGAATCGCTAGAAAATCAAGCGAGGGCTGCCAAACTTCTAGATGGTCAGTATGCCAGAGGGCAGTAAGGTGGATCATCTGCCCCTGTTTCTCAGAGACTGGCTGGAACAACACATTGGGGACCCCATTAAAGAAAGATCATTGAACATCCAAAAAACCTACTGAGTGGCCATGACAGGCAGACCCCCTAAGGAAGCCATTCTGGTGAAGCGCAGGGGTATAGTGGTGGCTGGCGCACTGAAACTGGGGTAGGTGCACGCTAATGTTTGTTTGAATAAATCTACTTTAACTTGTCTTATTGTCTTGAATGATAGAGATGACAAGCATATCTGTATAACGCACTTTATTGCAAATGTTTTAACTGCAAATTGCATAAAAGTAGAAAAATATAAATATTATTATATTTTTTGCATATCTTTGGTGCTTGTGTGGATTTATTTGCATCACTACCCATTATTTGCTCACCATGTTTTTGTGGAAAAAAAGGCAGACCAGATAACCCTGAAGCCCCAAGAACAATTGTAATGGTCTTAGATGGGGTCGGTACCCAAGATTTTATCCTGTCATTGACCTGAAGGAAAAAAGTGGTGCAGCAGGAGGGGCAAACAGTGTGATTTTAACCTGATCTAAGTTTTGTGTCTCACCAAAAAAAAAAAGCAGTTAGATGGAGTGAGGGCCATGTTATATGAAGCAAGCATACCTCATGGAATGATATTTCCAGCCCATATGCATATTGCCTATCGGGGAGGGCCTTCTTGTTTGCTGATCCAGCAGACGCTCTGAAATGGGTGCAGAGATACACACCCCCTCGGCAGAGAGATGAGGACTCACTGCACCCAGAATCAGAAGACGAGAACAGTACATAATCAGGCTGAATGAGACTCCCAGCCTTACTTTACCATAATTACTATAGGAGTTAGCAGGTACAAGTGCATCAGTCCAGATTAATGGATAAAATGATATATAAAATAAACTCTTATCTAGACCACAGAAATGCTTGGCCTTAAGACTTGTCCTCAATTCCAGACGAAGTATCCTGCCTTTAAGATCTCCAGTTAATGGTCTCTTTTACAATTTTCTAATGGACTTTAGAGTTAAATATTTAATTCCAGTAGTGCGGCAGTCAGTTGTTACAGTTCCATATAAAATGTTCTACTTTGGCAATACAAATGACTATGAATAGATAGGTCACTGACATAGCAAAGGCCGATGGCACATTTATAAGGTAGAAAAAGAAATGGGCAGACTGGATGGGCCTTGCGGTCCTTATCTGCCGTCAACTTCTATGTTTCTATTAATTGCAGAAGCACCTAATTTCAAAAGCAGATTTTTTTTGCGTACGGTGATGATCCTCATTGGTAACACACTTTAGTGTGTGACTGTCGAAATGCATGATACACACTCTCTCTCTCTCCTTCACAGGGACTAGTAGAGTCATTGAAAGACTTTCAGTTTTTAACCAATCAGTTTTATCATGCTGCTCATGGACTGTTTCAAAGCTGCAGTGCAGCTCAAAAATTTGCTTTCAGGTGCTAAAATGATTAAAATGTTATACTCCAAAGACGTATCATTTTGACATAGGAGGTACTAATTGTATGCAGAATCCAACAATACAGTTCCCAGTCTGGAATCCCAGACCAAGAACCCCAACAAATAATATGCAGCTCTCCAATCTACTTGAGTTAAGCTCTGATTTTAATCCCTTCTCTCCATACAGAAAATAAACAAGGAGAAAGCAGCAACTGAGGAACAGAGTCTCCAGCCTCGTATGGTGCTGTGTACAGTACTTATCTGATGTGAGGGCTTACTTCTCTGGACTGTCAGAGTCCTGCAACTGGTGTCTCCTGCACCTGGTGTCTTTATATCATGTAATTTTAAATTGGTGAAGTGGAAGACATGAATAAAAAGATCACATACTATGCTGCACTGACTGGGTGAGTGAAAGTTTTCATTTAGGACATGTGCATACTAAAGCCGTGTTTACATGGTGGCAGCACTGTGGCATCGGTGATGCTCCCTTTCTGCTCTACTGGCATGTTCCCCATCAATTACCCATTTACACTGACTGCCCTCGCAGCACTGCAGGTCACTCTGAGGAGGGGCTCTAAATTATTTTGAGGATGCAAAAAAAAAATACTTTGTACTGGAGTGAGTGCAGCAAAGCGTCCACACCGCCGGTTAATGCGCTTGCTCCAACATCGATATCCACAACTGAGTCGAATCAAAAAAAGGATCTGAAAGGCACCTAAGGCACTCCAAAAAGAGTTAACACTACTGATTTTGCAGTGCATCAACCCAAGCGCATGGGTTGATGCGCTGCAAAGTCGGCAGTGTAAACAAGGCTTTAGACTATAACTGGGACCCAGCCATTTTTGTCTGATGCTGGTATGCCCCCGAAGTATTGAAACAAGTCAGTTCATATCACAGTAGAGTTTAGAAGGCAAGTCTGCAAAAAAAATTTTAAAACAGCTTGGCAAGACTGCTCCCTAATCCATGGCTTTTGTTTGATATAACTTACTACTTAAAATCAGAAAAGACAAATTTGCACAATAAAATATATCCATGTATATGCCTGCTTACTTAACTGTTACTCTGTATGGTGGCCTCTAAAAACTTTCGGGGGTGGTGGGGACTGGTAGTGAAGAGTGACATGTGATCTTGTGTGTGTTCCATTTATTTAAATGAATTGCAAATACAAAATCAAATTAAAAATGAAATATATTCTTTAATGTTGAAACCCAAACCATCAGAATTAAAATCTACATTGTCATGCAGTTCTCAACTCTGGAGGCTCATTTGATTTGGGATAAGCAGGTTGCATACTTCAAGAGTTTACAACTTTTTTTCTTTATTACATACAGTATTGAAGATAAATGTATAAATTCAGATTATAGTATTTTTGACTACTGTTATTTCATTATATCCATCGTGCTATCCTGGTTACCTAGAAAACATGAAGAGATACACTTTACATATATATTACATGCATAGTTTGTGCCAACAAGTTTGTGCTTTCAATGAAGGTGAACAAACTCAAACATTCTTTAAATGTAATTTTTACAATGTTTTACCAAGCAGTATATGTTAAGCTAGAGTTCAAAGAAAAACAAAACTGTACAGTGCCTTTTTTGTGGTTATAGTGAGTTTTCTTAGTCCAAAAGATGCTTGCTGTTTTGGCGCTGTATTGTAAATATAGAATACTGTGGAAGCTTTAAAGCAGCAGTGGTTGTTAATCACAGGTAATTGTTTTCTAAAATAATGTATTTCTGGTAAAAAAAATATATCAATTTTTCTTATCATTTTCGTTCATTCCTGAACTGAGTTATGGCATTTTGAAGTTTTTTTAAAGTTTCTGTGCCCTTGTCACTCCTGTCATGAAAAAGGTTAAATATCTTGGTGTGGTGTTATGCTGTTTACGATCAGAAACATTTGGTAGACCCATCCTAAAACATCAATATTATGAATCTAGTATGTACATTCAAAAGGTATCTTCAATGGAAGAGATTTTTAAAATTGTGTGTGGCGGCCATCTTTAGTGACACACGTCATTAATTACAAATCGGTAACAAAAGCTGTTGAAAATATCTGAAAAAATGAAAACTACACTGATGATGAATCTAAGCATGTCAGAAATACGGTCTTGTTAAAAAAAAAACGACATGATGACTTTTTATGTTAAATACTGCTACTTTAAAGGAGCATTAGACATTTAGATGGGGCAGTGCTGATACTTCTTATAGTAAAAGCAGGGGACAGAGGTGTTCTTCACTTGTCCCAAGTCTATGGCTCCATCTTGCCACACTCTACATTGCAGATTCACTGATCCCAGTGTGTTCTGAGAGCAGAAGTTAAAAAACAGTTCAGGGGATGGTGGTAAGAAAAAGTGACACAGTGTTGTGTTCTAAAATGAATTACAACTAGGGAAAAAAAGGATATTTTGGAAAATAATTCAACATGGATTGGAATTTTTAAATCAGGAGTTGGGAAGCCAAAGCTCATTCAGAACTGGCTTCAAGAGCCAATGAATCAGCCTAACCAGTAGCACAGCCGTAGAGCTGCTGTCTGCTACGCTGACTGCCTAGGTTTGGGAATGGACGCTGGTCACTCAGAGACTGACTGGGGCATGTAGCATCCCTGGAACAGCTTTCCTTCTTTGGGGAGGGGGGAACGCATGTTCTGACAGTCAGCTGCCACTTGGAGGAGTCTGTGTGGCAGCACAGTGGGAACGCATGGGAACGAACCCCACGTCTTGACACCATGGGTGTCACTGCAGAGCTAGAGTGTGCACGTTTCATCATTGTGCATGCATGTTGCATCACTGTGCATGCACAGGGCCAGGGAGAAAACTGGTGTGAAAACAACTCCTTCCGAAGCTGAGTGATGGGCTGGTCCCCCATAGGCTCCGCACTGATGTCTAGGCCCCTCCAGAAAGCTCCAGTGGTCATGATGCACAGAAGTACAGCTAAGTCCCACAGAAGTCAAGTGTCAGAGCTGAGAGGACCAGTTCAAATGGGGGCTAGTTGAGGAGACAACAAGGAGAGAAATTTCAGACTGAAGAAAAAAAAAAGCCAGGGAATCCTCTGAGAAAATATTTGCAAAATATACATGATTTTAGTTGGGTTGCCTATATCCCAGTCACTTTGTTTTTTTTTAATCATCCCTTTATTTTCATTTAGCAAGGAAATTTGCATTGGGAATAGATTTGTCACCCTTTAAACGTCACCTTTCCCTGTTGGTTGTAGACACTTGATATCATATTCTCCTGCTTATGACATCATACAGTAATAATTTCCATGACAACTAATTGTGATTAGTAAATAGAGGATTATGACATCATGTGCAGACAGGAAGCAGGAGCAGAAGAAGTGTGAGGGACAGGGATCCTAATTTCAAGCAGCTGTCCTTCATAACAAAGAAAGAGGAGAAGATATTTATAGAACACATATGACATATAAGCAGAAGTGTGTGTAAATATATAGAGTAATTAACCCCCAACTGTGAAGAACAATAAGGTTCGGGTACAGAGTGGATATGCGATGTTATGTAGCAAGAGATAGTCTTGAGACCGCCGCATGGCATCACAGTACTTACAAGGTGTCTGAGGCAGCTTGTTTTTCACAGTTGAGGGTTTTTTTTTTTAAAGATGATTTTCATGCTTCATGCTGCCAAGAAGTCAAATATATAGAGGTAAACATATCTGGCATTTGAGATAGTTGCCCTTTTCCAGCAACAAAGTTGGTAAATGTCAGTAAAAGCAGGTAATCCAAATGTAGCTCCTAGCAGTAAACTGCTTGGAAAACGGCAAATGGACAAAAAAACAGTAGTGTCTAAAAGCTCAGTTTTGTTTCTTTTGTATTTGAGGCATTTTTTTTTCAGTTTGCGCTCGAATTGCCCTCTGTCCCCTCAGTCAGACTTTGAATCAGAGAACATGTCATGCAGCAGCAGAGCACAGCGCAAGGCAGGAAGGATGACTTTATTATTTTTAATTTTCATGGTTTGCAATCATTGTCCTCATGCTACCGCTGGTCACACAGCTGCTTGTGTTCAACATTCCAAGTTGTTCATTTTTATCTATTTATTTAGTTTGTGTTAACCGGGAAGGGGGGTAGGCAATTCTGCCTATTGGAGGGGGGGGAGAACAGATGCAGCTGACATATTGAACCAGAATAAGCTGTTGGTAGTATTTTTATGACTGAGGGAAGTTTGGCCAGGACTCCTGGGAAACTCTCCTCTTTTTGAGAAATGCCATGGGATCTTTATCGTTTACCTGAACAATCATCTGAACAAGCAGACGCAACCTCGGTTTAACGTCTCATCCAAAAGATGGCCCCTCAGGCTGCACTACAATGTCAGTACTGAGATTTATCCCAAGTTCTTGATTTGGGGCCTGAACCCACAACCTTCTGGTCTTCTGGTCTCAGAGGCAAGTGTACAACCTGCTGAGCCACTGATGATCACGTTCCTCACGTTCTAGGTTGTTCATCACAATTCTATGTGAAGAACAACTTTTAGCAAACCCTGTTGAACATAAAAATCCTCTATTATATTATGGTTTTCAGGGTTTTCTCAGAGATGCCAGAGCACAGACCTTAACTCTGCTTTTAGCCGTGATTACAGAGTACTTTGGGATTAATACAATGAGCACCCATGAGAAAAGTAACCAAACCAACTTCATGTTAAGTTCTTTTCAGGAACATTATTTCAATTACATTTTCTGTTGTTTTCATAAGTGCTGAATCTGGGTAAACAAGCATCTTTTGGAAAGAGCAAACTGCACCATTA
Organism: Neoceratodus forsteri; assembly: GCA_016271365.2. Taxonomy (NCBI): domain Eukaryota; kingdom Metazoa; phylum Chordata; order Ceratodontiformes; family Ceratodontidae; genus Neoceratodus; species Neoceratodus forsteri. Next base: position 186,708,912 of record CM028134.1, read on the forward strand.
AATTAAAAAAATGCAAACCGTAAAATACATAGCCCTAAGCTAATTATAGAAGTTACCCATAAGATAGTATCAAGAACACTCACTAGAAACTGGATTGCTTTTCCCTGAAGCATATACTATGACTCTATTCTCTTATCTGCACTATGCAAAGCTCCCAAGAACAGCTAGAGAGACAACCAGCTTTCAGTTCAGTCAGTTCCCTCCACTGCAGCTTTCTGCTCTACCTTTATTCTGTCTTGGAGAGATTAGCCTAGTATGGAGTTGGAGGAGACCAAGAACTGGACTACACACCACTAATTTGGTATTCTTGAAGCCTAGCACTGGAAAATTGGGGTTGGCTTGAAAGCAGAGGAAGCAGGCAACAGAAAAAAAACAGAGCAACTTTAGAGTGTCAAGTCCAAATGTGCATAGTTTTGGATCTCTATCAAAACCAAACCTTTAAGTAAGACCAGTTGCTGTATAATTGTGCCCTCTTTTGTTTGGAGGAGTTTGTGAGGACACAAGGGAAGATCATCACTTGATCCAGCACAAGTCCATGAAACAGGCTATGGGTTGCCACTGTTGTGGCCATTATCATAAACAAATTTATTTTGCAAGGAGCAACTTTGGTAGTCATTATCATGCATTTTACTTGCTGTAGCCAAAAAACAAAAGTAGGCAGAACTGCAAAGCACTGGTCTTGATATACACCGATATGCCTTGTGGGGAATCTGTGTGAGCATCCACAATAGTTATTTAATAACTGTCTTAAAACTAAATTTGCAAACCTTTACTAGCCAGTCATTATTTTTAATAGTTTTTCCCATAATTATATCAGACTAATCCAGGACTCCAACTCAGTTCCTGTTCTGTGTCAATATATTTTCATGTATGGGGGCCCTTGTGATGGTACCCCCCTTCCCCACTTTTACCACTATGGCCTTAGGGAATAGCTCCAGTATGCAGATTACTGTTCTAGTCTGGGGAATTGGAATGTTACTAGGTATTGCAGCAGGAAAGCAGGAGATAACAAAAATAGTGTGACAAACTGTTACAAGACAGAGCAAAGGAACAACAAAGGCATTTTTTTCTCTGTGCCCAATGTATGTCTGCTGTTGATCTTTAGAGCCCTGAAAAGGGGGAGGGGTATACAACCTATATCTGGAGGGGGAAGTGGGATGACAAAGTGATATTGCTTGCTGGGGCAAATCAGCTGATGACTTTAAATGGATGATTTACTGAGGCTCCATTCACTACTGTGGTCAGCTTGCATGCCCACAGAGCTGTGTGGAGTGGTGCTGCATAGCGCATCTTGCAACTGTATTGACTGTAACCATGTCAAACTGTCACGTTTTGAGTATCATAACTGTGTAAAAAATGAAGCATTTCTAATTTTAGAGGGGGGAAGGTGACATACTGATGGGGGAGCTGATGAGAGGGGGACACAGTGCCAGAGTAGTGGAGGTGAGAAAGTCAACACGATTTACCACGATATCTCATGACATATTGTGTTGTGTGATAATTTATGATTGCAAAAAAAAAAAAGAGAAACACCAAAAAGAAAAACAATTGGCAACTGTGGGAAATATTGTGATATATCCTCATACTGAGTTATCGTGACATCTCCAACTGACTGCCCCCAGTCACCCTACTCCACCCATGCAGAGCTCTTCAAAGAAGGTAAGGGGGCCACGAAGGCTACTAGGAAGCATGGTCTAGTTGCAGAGTGGATCCTTTACATGGCACCTGCAGGGGATCACAGAATACAACAGTCTACATTGCAAGAATGGCTGTTTTTGGTATGTGGCTCTACAGCCATAAAGATTGTGATGCCATAAAGCTATTTATTTATTCTTTTATTTAAAGCTTTTCCACTGCCCCTGGTCTGGCCCCCCTCCACAGAGCAACTCCCAGTCCATCACTGACCTTCTCAGTGTTTAACTGATTATCCATCACTTATCCAGGACCACAAGGTGGTGGGTGGCGTACCCTGTTGGTTGTACAGTATTCTGTAGGGGTGCTGAGTCTGTCTCAGCAGATCAAGGATTTCTCCTCCATTTTTTTCACCCTCAAAGGTATCAGCACACAGTTAAATGCACATATGCGTGACAGCATGTATGCATGCATGGTGGCATCCAGCAACTGGCCCTCTCTCCTTTGACATGTACCAGCTGTACTGCTACCTGACCTCCACCAGGTGGCAGTCAAGTAGCAGGATGCAGCATCCCCCCTTCTCCGAGGGAAGAGAACTGTCCTCAGGGCACTTCATCCTACTGTTCTATCCAGCCTCTGACAACCAGAGTCCATTCCCAAACGGTAGCGCTACCGCTGCACTACTGGTTCAGCTACAAAGTAATTTTGTGAATAACGATTTAATCAATTGGTGGATTAAAAAATATTTTTCCTATTTTTTCCATTTTCTGCACTTCCTATTATAGTGATTTAGTTTCAGTTGTACATGTCAGTGATGTACTAGGTCTCAAGGAGACCATCAATCCTTATTTATTAGTGGTCAATCCTTGCTTCTCAAGGAACCCTTCTTACCACAGAATGAGCCGTGCTTGGAACCGTTAACGGTTTTGGCACCTACCTCCTCTGTAAGTAGGCTGTTCCATGACTCAGCCATGCATCAGATGTTTTAGGAAAGGTACAGAGATACTCCTTGCAGTCACATCCACAGTTGGCCTTTGGAGAAGCTTTAGATAAGATAGACAGTTACTTCTTGCAGCCACATACAGAGCTTGCCATTGTAGAAGCTTTAGGTAAAGTATACAGCTACTCCATGCAGCCACATCTTGAGTGATCAGTTGATGAAATGTTAGGTAAGTGAAACAGCTACTGCCTAAAGCCACATCCAGAGCTGTCAATTGATGAAAGTTTAGGCAGACAGCTGGCTACCCCTTGCAGTCACATCCAGAGTTGGCCACTGGGTAAACTTTAGGTAATGTGGACAGCTACTCCTTGTGGTCACATCAATCTTCATGTGAACACGTATTTGAATTTGTTACAGATTCCAGTGCAAATCATGAAACTGAAAACTTGCTTTCAGTCATCGTTTGCAGTGACAAAGGAGTAGCAGATGATTGAAAATAAAAGGAGTTAGAGGAGGCGGTTGCATGGATGGTTCTGGTAGTGTTTAGGAAGGAAGCAGAAAAAGATAGCAGAGGGTGGGAGGAGAACATCAGGGAGGGTAAGGTTGGGTGTTGAAGCAGCGGTGCAATGAAATTATGCAAAACATTTGACTCTATCTTTTTTCACTGTGTAAAGCTCCCCCCAACCCGCAGGTATGGCTTACTAGTTTACCCTCCTGGTGTCTGATCCTGCCAGCATTGGGTCCTTGGTGTCCAGTGATGTTTCTGCCAGCCTGTTGAGCCTGCTTGCTCTAAGGTGTGGAGGAGCTATGTAAACACTTGATGCTTTGCCACCTAGTGGTACAGCACAGCTTGCGCTGGGGATGCTGCCTAGCTCTCACTGTTTCTGCCTATAATTGGCTTTTGGCTTAAAGGGCTTTTTTTTGCTCCTCCCTAGGCTCCCCAGCTGGCCACTACTTTGGGTCGCCTAGGCCCGCCACCACTCTGCCCTATCATCATCCTCCACCCCTTAGTGTCACAACCCCTTGGTAACCCAATGTAACCCTTCATCAGATGGGTCCCCCCCTTCCAAGGGAGAAGCACCTCATAGATGCAGATATGTATCCCGGGCATGGCGGTGTTGGCTTGGACACTTCTGGGCTTTGTGGTGACAGGGTCCGGTGGCAGTCATCTGGTCAACAGGGGGTCAGTTTTCCACTTTTCTACCCCTCTCCACCTCCCAAAATGGACCTGGTTGTGATGGTGACCTGTGGCAGGGATGTATGGCAGCATGTCAAGGCATCACGCTGCCTAGAACATCACCCAAGCCACCTCCAGGTGTCAAAGATCCAGACACCCGCCCCCAGGAGGGAAGCGTCCAACAGATGCTCTGAACTCCCTCCCTACTTGTCTCCACTCCTGGTACCCAGGCATGGGGTGTGAACCCAGGTCACTAGCGTGCCAAGCGAACCCCTTCACTCAGTACCATGGAGCTGGCAAAAGGTCATGTTTTTAACGTACTCTGACCTCTGGGATCCTGAAACATATGTAAGGGCTCAGACACACGTATTTGGGACATCAAGAGAAATGTGTTAAGTGAATGATGTACAAGCTGTAAATATGTGTACTGTTGCTTTAAATGTTTAGGACTACTCTGTGAATATTTCTGCCTGCCGTGGTGGGGAGTTAGTGCTACGGCGTTAGTGACAGGCAGACCAGGATTCTTTCAGCACCCATTCCACAACCGGATAACAGTACACAGCTGCAGCTACTGTACGAAGGAACAGTTGTGTGCTAAAACAGTTTCATTTGCCTGCAGCAAGATTGCAAAGTAGTAACTTAGTATAGACTGTTTGCATAGATCCCATCTTTGCAATCCATGACCCTTCACTACCCAATCAGAGATCAAGGAGCACAAAGGACTGTAGCTATGGCTCCTGGGTAGGGGGTGGTACCGATGTTCTTAGCACCTTTAGTGACAACTAATGAGCTATCAAGAAAGCCCAATGCATATTAATTTCTGTGATGGACAGCTGAATTGCTCGATGTGGAGTGCTGTTTTCCCCTGAGACAGTTGGGGAGGAGAGGAGGTTCCTTGGGGGAGATGGTAGCAGAGGCTCTCTGAGGAGCGAGGGGAGGAGAATGTGAGCGAAAGAGACATTTTTGGGAAAGTCAACCCATGGCTTCTGTTGTGGCTGCAGTAAAACTTGCTGAAGTTTTCTACTACCTGGGAGAACCAGAAGAAAAAATTACTCACCATAGTAATATTTCTTCTAATGGAGTCTTGCTGTATTCTGGCTATATGCAGTTAGCCCCAGTACTTGAACTGCTCCGGAGAGGAAAGGGTTAACTCTATGCCAAGGCATAGAACATTGTGCTCGAGCTCGGTTTTCAAACCTCTGTCCCTGGTACTCCTCAGTGTAATCATCAGATTCTTACGAGCACTATGCTAAGTAACTACTAAATAGAAATTGTTTTTAAAATGTTGTGCCAAAAAGCAATAAACAGATTTTTAGGGTCCAAAAGACTCAAGTCGAGAACCCCAAAAAGAATCCAAGTAGGTAGTAAAACTTAATAATACATATTTAAAGTAATAACAACAAAAACCTCATCCTAAGAAGAGGTAACCCAGGCACACTTCTGGGGTGCAGCACTGCACCTGCCAAACTACATCCCAAAACAACTAGGTTCCAGGAGGGGAGGCAGGGAGGGAAGTCAGAATACAGCAAGACTCCATTAGAAGAAACAACATTACTATGGTGAGTAATTTTTTTCTTCAAACAACATGAAGTCTTGCTGTATTCTGACTATATGCAGACTACCAAGCAGTACCCCCTTTGAGGAGGGAGTTACAAAACATATTTTGGGAAGAGGGTCTGCAGCACTGCTGTACCAAACCTAGCATCACTTCTTGACTGGATGTCAAGAGAACAATGCTTGGAAAATGTGTGAACAGTTTTCCAGGTGGCTGCTTTACAGATTTCCACTAGGGGTATATCTCTAGCTGCTGCGGCCGAAGCAGCTGTACCTCTGCTGGAGTGAGCCCTCAGGCCTGAGGGTGGCTCTTTCCCCAACTTTGAATAGCAGAACTGGATACAGGAGACAATCCACCTGGCAATAATTCTCTTGGTGGCAGGTTTACCTTTTCCCACTTCTCCATAAGAATTTGTATTTAATTTTTATTTTTATTGTTTTATTTTATTATATGTATTTGATTCCCAGGGTAGTGAGAGTACCAAGGGTTGAAAATTTGTTGTATTTATTATTATTTATGTAAGTTTATTTATTATTTTATTTCTTGGGATTTGAACTCTCTTTAGAAATGGATTCTTAATGGGGCTTCTTTTCTCTGTTTTCTTTGATTTATAATTTGTTTGGATTGTTTAATTAATTATTTTAAGGTAATAGTTTTAAGCTGCCTATATCTGGGAAATGCTGGACAATTGAGATTTATGTATATATTAATGCCCCATTTTATTTTGATACAAGTGGTTGGTTATATATTATTTGCTTGTATTTGATTTGTTTATTGTATATTGTTTTTGTATTATTTATATAATGTGTTGGGGTGATTTAGCGACGGTTGGGCATTATTCCCCCACCAGACTCAGGGAATTGCGCCCTTGAATGTCCAATTATTGCTCATCCCACACCCCATTTTTAGGTGTCGTAAGCTTTGGGCATTTTAAGGAAACATAGAAGAAGGTGGAGAGCGGAGCCTGGTGGGGAAACAGGAGAGGGAGGGCGGATTGGGGTGGTGGGATCCAGGAGACGCCCTGGGGCAAAATGGGGCCAGGATAGAGGTCATTCTTGCCTTGTCCCCATACCCAAGGGTTCCGATTTTAGTAGGCAGGAGCTGAGGTCTTCCCAGACAGCTCATCCAGCCTTGGCGGTGTTATGCAATGCCAGATCTAGTAAAAACAAGACAGCTATTATAGCTGATCTTGTTGGGTCAACTGATCTAGCTTGCATCACCGAGACCTGGCTGGATGAAAATCCAGGCCCTGCATTGGCTTCGGCAACACCAGCCGGGTTCTCTGTGATACACCGTCCAAGGCTGGATCGTAGGGGCGGGGGTGTAGCCATTATGTTTAAGACTGAGCTGGGCCTTGTGGATGTGCCTCTAGGAAGTACCAGATCCTTTGAATATATCTTGGGTGAGGGTGTAGGTTGTGGAATTCTCCTCATCTATAGTCCACTAGGAGATGGTGGAGAATTCCTTCAGGAGATAGCAGACTTCGTTGCCGACCTGGTATTGCGGTCCCCCAGATTGTTAATTCTGGGGGACTTCAATGCCTGGGTCAACGATGAATTTTCTTATTTTGGTCAAAATCTCCTCCAGTTGATGGCCTCACTGGGCCTAACACAGGTTGTTACCTCCTCAACCCATATAAAAGGTCATTCATTGGATCTGATCTTCCTTTTGGATATGGAGATTGCTGACTTGGGGGTGGAACCAATCAGCTGGTCTGACCATCACACTATAAGGTTCAGTTTCAGGGCTCCCCCTAATAGGTCTGCCCCTACGGAGATGGTTCAGTACCGCACTTTAAGGGGTATCAGTCCCAGTGACCTGATGGTGGTACTGGATCTATCGTGGCATTTCTGGTGAATGCATGAGTCCAGATGATCTCATACTAGCCTATAATAAGGCTGTGGGAGATGCTCTGGACAAGACTGCTCCTGTTCGTCGACTTCACCCTCCGGCTCAAGGAGCCCCTGGTTTGATGGCTCCTTGAAGGAGTTAAGGAGAGTTACCAGGTTGGTGAGAGTCTACGGAAGTCCGCTAATAATGCTGACAGGCTTAGGTTGATGGCACATTATGATGGCTATCAATCAGAAATCAACCGTAAGAAGGCAGAATTCTTGTCCAGGGAGATTTCTGCTGCACAGAATCGACCGGCTCAGTTTTTCCGGACTGTTGACAGATTGTGCAATCCAACCTGTCTCCAGCCCAGAGAAGCTTTTTCTCAGCTAAGATGTGAGGAGTTCGCTCGTTTCTTTGCAGATAAGGTTGCTAGCATCAGGTCTGGCATTGGTCTGACTCCTCCTTTGAGGGACTGCAGTTGTCGACAGGAAGTGTTATGCACCCAGTCTGTCTGGTCAGATTTTTGCTGGCTGGAGTTCACTGACACTGTGAAGATCATCCAAACATTGCAACCAACCAGTTGTAGTTTGGATCCGGGTCCTACACCCCTCTTAGTAGGATGTGTAGAGGTTATCTGCCCGATCCTTGCTGACATTGTCTGGAAATCCTTGGAGAGGGGGATCTTTCCTGACTCCCTCAAGGAGGTGGTAGTTCGACCACTCCTTAAAAAATCCTCCTTGGATCCAGACTGTCTAGCTAACTACCTGCCTATCTCTAACCTACCTTTTGTGGTAAGGTTATTGAAAAGGCAGTTGCGTTACAATTGGATGATCATCTTACAACTCACAATGTCTATGATACTCTCCAGTCTGTTTTTAGGAAGAAGCATAGCACGGAGGCTGACCTTGTCCGGGTGTTGAATGACCGCCTAATGGCTAGAGATCGAAAGGCATGTACCATTCTGGTCCTTCTTGATCTCTCTGCAGCATTTGACACTGTAGACCATGGTGTGCTGTTGGAGCACCTGCGGATTTATTGCAGACTGTCTGGAACAGTCCTCAAATGGTTTCAGTCTTACCTCACAGACAGGTTTCAGAGGGTTACCTCCTGGAATTTATTCCTCTGGCGCTCACTCCCTGCCTTGTGGGGTACCGCAGGGTTCCATTTTAGCACCCACGTTGTTTGCAGTGTACATGCTGCCTTTGGGAGATATCATTAGGCGATACAGTCTGGGTTTTCACTGCTGTGCAGATGATACTCAGCTGTATTTGTCCTTTCCGTCCGGGCAAGATGGTGCTCTCTCCGTGCTAGATAACTGCCTTGCTGAAATCAGATTATGGATGAGTTCTAGCTGGCTGAGACTGAATCCTGATAAGACTGAGGTGTTGGTAGTGGACCCGGGTCATCCGGTGGTGGGTTTGGGGGCTGGCCAACCATCGGGCTTATTGCTCGGTGGTATGTCACTCACTACCTTTGATCGGGTACGAAACCTGGGCATTATTTTTGACGATGGCGTGACCTTAAAATCTCAGGTATCAGCTGTAGTCAAATCCTCTTTTTTCCATCTGAGGAATATCGCCCGGTTGAAACACCTGGTCCCACCGGGTGATCTGCCAACGTTGGTCCATGCCTTTATCACTGCCCATCTTGATTACTGTAATTCCCTCTACCTAGGGCTATCTGGGGTTGATATCCATCGCCTGCAGCTGATGCAGAATGCGGTGGCAAGGCTTTTGACTGGGATCTCTAGATCCAGCCATATTATGCCTGTGCTCCGCGAACTGCACTGGCTGCCTGTTAGGTGGCAGATCACCTATAAGGTTGATTTATTAACCTTTAAAGCCCTACATGATCAGGGACCCGGCTACCTGAAAGATCTCTTGGTACCCTATTGCCCCCTCAGTCCTCTCCGCTCCACCAACGAGGGATTGCTGGAGATTCCCAGGGTTCGACTAAAGACATCAGGATCCCATGCTTTTGCTTTTGCAGCACCAACCCTGTGGAATTCTCTACCTCGTTGGTTGAGAGAATGTCCAACCGTCGAGAAATTTAAAAAGGATTTAAAGACATATTTATTTAGTTTAGCATATCCTAGCTATGGCTGTTAATTTATGATTATTTTAATTTATATGTGTATGTGATTTTATTGTACAGCGCCTTGGTTTCGAAAGGCGCTTTATAAATAAAGATGATTTGATTTGATTTGATAAGTGAGAAACAGTTGTGAACAGTCATTTCTATGGGCCTTAGTGTGTTCTATATAATAACTAAGGACCCTCTTTACATCAAGACTGTGTAGTCTTCTCTCCCCAGAGGAAGAATGCTCAGTGAAAAATACAGGCAATGACATAGACTAGTTCAAATGAAAGTGTGATACCACCTTGGGGAGGAACTTTCTGTTCGTTTGAAGGACCACCTTATCCCTGTGAAATGAAATGAAATCCGGTTCCACTGACAAAGCCTGTAATTCACTGATTCTCCTGGCAGAGGTAATGGCTACCAGGAACACAGTTTTCCAAGTCAAGAATTTTAGCTCAGCCAAAGATAATGGTTCAAAGTGTGAGCTGCACAAGCTGTGCAATACAGATATTTAGATCCCAAACAGGAGTAGGGTTCCTAAAGGGAGGACTGACATGAACCAGACCTTTGAAAAATTTCTTGAAAACTGGATGGGAGGCTAAGGAAGAACCCTTCCCAGCTGAAAGGAAGGCAGAGATGGCTGCCAAATGCACTTTGAGAGTGGTAGGCCTGAAGCCTAAACTGTTAAGATGCACCAAATAGTCCAAAGCAGTGGCCACGTCAGCTGAATCTAGCTGAATATGCCTCTGAGAACACCAGAAACCAAATCTTTTCCATTTGGGAATTGTAAGTTTTCTAGTGGAAGGTTTTCTACTAACTAAGAATATCCAAGACAGATTGGGAAAGATTCAGGCTTGCATATTCTAGCTCCTCAGGAGCCAAGCTTTGAGTCTGAGAGTCTGAAGGTTGGGATACTGTATCCTCCCCTGCGAGGAGGTGAGGAGATTGTATTGTTTGGGAAGACACAGTGGAATTGCCACTGACATTTACAATAGTAGGGGGTACTATGGCTGCCTGGCCCAGTCTGGAGCCACTAGGATCACTGTGCAAGGCTGAGATCTGATTTTGACCAGGACTCTGAATATCAGAGGAAAAGGGGCAAAAGCATACAGAAACTTTCTTGTCCAATCCAATAGGAGAGCATCTTGGGGAACAGACCCCAAAAGAGGGGGGGGTCTGCAGCAGAACAGGAAGCTGGTGATTGTCCGGGGCTGCAAAGAGGTCTATCTCTGGAGTGCCCTACCTTATGAAAATGACTTGAAGAATTAGGGGATTCAGGACCCATTCATGGTGACCTTGAGAAATCCTGCTGAGAGCATCTGCCAGTCATTGTCTTTCCTTGGGAGATGCACAGCTATCAGGGAAACCTGAAGGGAATAAGCTAGTGACCATATTTTCATGGCTTTGGTGCACAAGACCAAGGACTGAGTGCCCCCCTGCTTGTTGATGTACCACATGATTGTGGTGTTGTCTGTCCTGATCTGCACCACTTTCCCCTGAATTGTGTTCAAGAATGTCTTAAGTGCTAGAAAGACAGCTCTGAGTTTGAGAAGATTTATGTCCCCATCCCAGTAGGGAAGCATCTGTGGTGAGAATCGTTGTTGGAACCTGACTGAGGAAAGGGACACCTTGCCTTAGATTGTCCTCCTCCAGCCACCACTGGTGAGCCTGAGCCAGTTTGAGACACTGGAACTAACTTGGAGAGAGGATCTTTTTTCTGAGACCAAAAAGATTTTAGATGAAACTGAATATCTCTCATTTGAAATCTTGCCCCTTACACTACTGCAGTGGCAGCTGCCATGTAGCCAAGCAACTGTAAGAAGTAGCTGGCTGGTCGAGACACTAGTGGACGAAAAGAGGAAGCCAGGGTGATGAGGGACTGTGCCCTTGAAAGAGGAAGAAAGGCCTTTCCTGGACAGTGCCCAGTTTCACTCTTGTAAATGTGAGAAGCTGGGCTGCTTCCAGAACAGACTTGTCTAGATTTAGGATGAATCCTAAGGAGTCCAGAAGCTTTTGAGTGACCTCTAGTGCTGACTTGACTTGGTCTGAGGACTGATCCACTATGAACCAGTTGTCCAAGATGCCTTGTCTCCTGAGAAAGGCCACCACTACTGCCAGACACTTGGTAAACACCCTTGCAGCAGAAGTTAAGCTGAAAGGCATTGCTCTGAACTGGTAGTGACCTGAGACAACTCGAACCTGAGGTACTTTCTGTAGGAATGTCTGATAGGTATGTGGAAATAGGCATCCTTGAGATCCAAGGAGGCTAGCCAGGGCCGCTGCCAGAATTTTTACAAGGGGGGTTCTTTTTATGCAGTCTGCAACCTTTTATTTATTTTTTTTATATACATTTTTCATTTTTCTGTTTTTTTCCTTACCCCCCCCAGGGCAACGGCGTACACATGCATGTGCATGCATGGAGGCGCATGCACACGCCAGGATCCGGCGGCCCCTTCTACCCCTCCTGATTTCTGTCACCGCCTACTCACTCACCGGGCAGCCACCCCTATAGAGGGAAGAGCCATGGCTCAATCCTGCTCCAGCCCTCCCCCTTGAGCTGGCACAGTGGTGACCCGAGGTTGTTCCCAAACCCAGGTCACCGGTGTAGCGCGAGGTAAGGCACCAGCGCCTCAGCCCTCTGCGCTACCAGGCTAGCTCACAGTCTGCAACCTTTTAAAAAAAGCTGTGGGTATTAGGGCTGCCAGGACTCCAGAAGCCACGGGATTCTACATGCTCTGGGCGCATTTTGTGGCTTATTGTGAAGCTAAAGAAGTCATATCTCAGATCCCCTACACCCCTTGCTCTAAGCAAAATTATTATCTGGCTGGCTGCAGGGTGAACACATATATTTATTCAGTACCGGAGGGCAGTAAGATGCTACTACTGTAATATACCTAAGGCATTGTCTCAGATATATTATGTTATATGTTTTAATATCTGCAGCTGTATCTACTGGTGTGTAGGTAAGGGGTCTGGGAGCTGCCAGGCCCCCAGAAGCTCTGGGGTACTAGATGCTCTGTGGCTCATTGTGTGGCTTATTTTAAACCAAAACAACTCATCTGTGAGCTCCTCTCCACCTCCTGCTCGAAGAACATTTATTACTATCTAGATGGCACAGATTCTGTGTGTGTCTGTATGTATACATATATGCACTGAACCTCAATGTGGAGTCTATAGCTGGTTTTGGCTGGGTATTGCACACTACCAACTTACTGCAGTGCTGCCTTGCTTCTAGGGCAGGGTTCTGGGGCTGATAGGCTCCCAGAAACCATGGGCTACGGCATGATCTGTTGTGGCTTATTTTAAATCTTTATAACTCATATCTGAGCTTCCTCTACCTCTTACTATAACCCCCAAACTCCCCAACTCAATATACCATTTAAGCAATTGAGTCAGTGCAACGTGGCCTACAGCAAGGCTAGCAAGATGCTGGGATGTATCAATAGGGGTATTGATAGCAGAAGAAAGGAGGTAATACTTCCCTTCTGCAGATCCCTGGTGAGACCTCACCTAGAGTACTGTACCCAGTTCTAGAGTCCTCACCTCAGAAAGGATAACAATAGGTTGGAGACAGTGCAACATAGAATAACTAAAATGATTTAGGGACAGCAAGGCAGATCCTATGAGGAGCACCTCAAGTCACTAAATATGTACTAATTGGAGACCAGAAGGAAAGGGAGATGTGATAGAGACCTTCAAGTTCCTTAAAGGAATTAAAGTGAACTGTGGGGTATTGTTTATAAAGCCTGTGTACCAATTCGCGGTCACATGGACGTGAATGGAAATTAACAGGAGGTAGGTTCAGGAGAGATGTGAAGAAGTACTACTTTATGGAAAGGGTAGTGGAACTTTGGAACAGTCTGTCAGCTGAATTGGTGGGTGCAAAAACAATCAGAGGATTCAAACAGGGCTGGGACATAATGAAGGGAATAGTGGTTACTGGGGGCGACAGGACCAAGGAGGAGAATACAGAGAGGATGGGGAGGGTTAGTACCCTGGAGAAAAGGTAGGTTCCAGGGGTTATAGGGAACTTGGGCAGAAAGGATGTACCTCTGTTTTTTTCTGCCATTGTCTATGTTTCTATACCAGGCACCCTTCTTGGAAAAAAATCTGTAACATAATTCTTAGCTCAGTATTGGGTACTACACTTGTTGCCCCCACTCCATTCTCTAGTGTGGTAGGCATGACAATGGGAGAGAGGGGAAAGGTAATTTGACAGTGGTGGGGATTCCCAGTGCAAAGTTACCATCTCTTAAATGCCCACCCCCATGCTTCCAAAAGTATAGTGGGTATTTTCATACCACTGAACTATAGCAACAAATGTCATTCTATTGACACATGTGGTCATCTGGAGAAACCGCTTCTCACAACGTATTTGTTTTAACAGCATCTGACACAGATGACACAGACAAAAGTGGACCTGAATGTCAATAAAAATGGGACCACAGTGAAGACCTCTTTGAACAGCACAATTAGTGAGGTGGCAGTGTAGATCCCAGCCAGACCCTTCCAAACACTTGCATTGCCTTTCCACTGTGGTACCTCTTTTGCTTAACTTATGAAAAGTTAAGACAGGCATATGAAACATGACAACTTTGCATTTTGTATAGAAGAGGACTAAGGTAATTTATTTCTAAATCTTCAGCCCACTCACAGAACAGCTCCCTTGCCCAACTGCACAGACTATCCCTTGATATATAATTATTAAGGGACACATCTTTGGCAATAGTGGCCAGCAAAATGTACCTCCCGGTGATTGATAATAAGTTGATGTCCTCTACTTCTTTTTTGGCCTCCTGGAGACATCGTCTCTAAGACTCCCACCATGCTCCATCTTCCTCGAGTGCTAGTTGACAGTATGAATTGTGGGCAGCGGCCGTGCTGTATTCCAGTCACATTCACGATGCTGACGTGAGCTGCAATTGGCCAGCCAGTCATAGGGGGATGGTGCGGAGAAAGACTCACAGTGCAGCTCCAGTCATCTTGCTGGCACTGAGGGAGCCGATTGATAACAGATGGTGGGGTCATATGTGCTGGGGTTCATCATGTGTGCATAAACACTCTATGACAGTCACAAAATAAACAGAAATAATGAAAAAAATGTCACAAATGATGAAAAAAAGGGGGAAGTTTCAAAAGGGGGGTTCTTTCGAACCATACGACCCTCCCCTGGCAACGACTGTGCTAGCCAGTCTCCTGGTCTCAGAGAGGGAAGAATTATTCCCAGAGTCACCTTGTGAACTTTGGTTTTAGTATATGTTTGTTTAGGTATCTTAGATCTAGGATGGGTCGCCACTCCCCTGTCTTCTTTGGGGTAAGGAAGTATCTGGAATATAGTCCTTTTCCCCGTAACAAAGTGGTACCTTCTCTACTGCTTGCAGAAGTAGTAGGAGATGTTTACCTCTAAGGCCTTTGTCTCCAAGGGAGAGGGAGAGGGAGGACTGAAAGACTTTATTCTCATTTTTGGGAACCTTTTGAAACAGAGCAAGTCCCTGGCTCACTACTTCCAGGACACATTTGTCTGAAGTAATAGACATCCAGGCCTGGAAATAGCGAGGCAGCCTGCCCCCTACTGGAACTGAGGAGGTGACCCTGACTGACACCTCAGGGTGTCTGTTTGGCAGGGGGCTTAGACTGAGTGGAGGATGGAGTCCTGGTCATCCCTCTTCTGCCTCTTCCCCTAAAGAACCCCCTTTGCTGGAGAGAAGAGGAGGCCTGGGCTTGGTAAAAAGATCTATGAAATGACCTACCCCTGCCAGCCCTAGATTGCTGCTTCTGAGGAGTGATCTGCTTTTCCTTGGCTGCAGCACTCCTGTAGGTGGTCCTGTTTTCATCTGTCTTCTTCATGTAAGTCTATGTTTGCTCCCCAAACAGAGCATTACCCATGACAGAAAAATCCATGGCCTTGGTATCCTGTGATAGATTGGTACACCTGAGCCAAGCAAATCTCCTCAGGGAGACAGATGTAGCCATAACCCTAGAATGTACATCATTCGAGTCAACAGCAGCATGACACTGGACCTTTGATGCCTCAATACCATCTACAGCCACCTGCTCCAGCTCCTTGGCCAGCTGGGGAAGGGCATTCTTAGCCAGCTCCAGAACCATATCCCACATAGATTTCTGCCATCTGGCTGTATATGCCATGTAAGTTGCTTGCCTGAACCCCAAAGAGGATGCCATGTACTGTTTCTTTGCCATGGCATCCACTTTCCTGGAATCCTTATCTGGGCGGTGAGATGCCAAGGGAATGTTAGTCTTGTCACAGGCTGCAGCTTACACTACACCAACATGGCTGCAATGATTTGGAAGGAATTCCATCCCAGGACCTGATAGATATATCTCCTGTCCATCTTTTTATCCACAGGAGGTATGGATGTTGGAAACTGAAGAATTTTTTGTGCCTGTTTCCCCAGGGATTTATGCAGCGGGATATACACCCTTTTGGACTCTGGGACATCTATCATCTCAACATAGTCAGGTTCCTCCTGATCCTGTTCAGCCTCTTCCACTGGAAGCTAAAGAGTATCAGCCACTTTCTTGTAGAACACATTAGAAGGCCTGTCTGGGGAGATGTCAGGCTCTACTGGCTCATCTAGGCCTTCATAATCCTCTTCTTCTTATAATCTTCCTCTCCTTCCCAATCACCCTCATAAAATGCTTCAGGAACATATTCAGAAGCAGAAGCTCCCGACCGAACCGATTGTCTTTGAGTCGGTTTTGGTTCGGTCGGAACCAGGCAAAGCGATTGTACAATAGTTATCGCTTTAGCTATTTCTTCAGCGGTCGGAACATGGGGGCCAGGATCCGAACCGGCTGACTTGCGCTTTTTCTTAGACGGAACCAATTCTGCAGAATCGGCTCTCCTTTTGCCCGAGGAGGTATTGCCCAGGTCAGTAGGAACTCCCTCAGGTTCGGTCGTAAACAAACCGGGCTGGCTATCAGTGGACTTCTTGGCCTACCTTTCCTTCAGCCTACTTAAACATTTATCTAAAGTGGCTTTGGGAAAGTTTTTGAAAATCTGGCAGTCTTCCTTGAGGTGGTCAAATCCTGACAATAAACAAAGACGAGGTGGGGATCAGCCTTAGCAAAGGCCTCCTCACACTCAGTGCAGTGCTGAAACCCAGTGGGACCAGTTTTCTTTTTGGGTTTCTCAGACATGCCGATAAAATAATAAATTACCCTTACCAGCAGTTAAGCCAGGTAACTACAAACCTATCAGTTCCAACCGTGTCACAGGTTGGTTAAAAAAAACAAAGAAAATGTCATTTTTTTTTTTTAGCATCTGATAGGTTCCGGAAACCACAGTACAAAAGGTAGGAAAAATACAAAGAAAAACCAATACAGAATTTGCTTCGGTCCCAACCGGGAAGAAACCGAACAAAAAACAATTTCTACCAACAGAACTCTAACTGCCTACTAAATACATTTACTGTACCATAGACAGAGATCTGAATACCAAAAAAATAAGAAAACAGTTGAAAAAAACGACCAATTTTTACTTGAACCGAACCAAAGCGAAGGAGATCATTTCCGGAGGGACTTCACAGTTAGGTGGAGTAAAGAATCTAACGGTTACACTGAGGAGTACCAGGGACAGAGGTTTGAAGACCTAGCTCAAGCTCAACATTCTATGCCTTGGCATAGAGTTAACCCTTTCCTCTCTTGAGCAGTTCAAGTGCTGGGGCTAACTGCATACAGTCAGAATACAGCAAGATCTCAAGTTGTTTGAATCCCATTTCCAACTGGAAGAAGATAATCTGGCACCTTGAATAATCGCCCCTAGTCATTCCAGGGGCTGAGACTGAGTATCCAGAGCTTGGAGTGTGTTCCAGTGACAAAGAACAAAATTGGGAGAAGCCCGCAAGGTTTCTATTGCCTGGGAAGCCAGAAAGTGGTAAAGATTGCTGCCAACCAGTGTTGAATCTTGCTGAGAGACTCTTTGCTTTGCCTACTAGTGAGTGTGCCAAAGCTGCCCCAAGGTTGTGTCTGCTGCCCACAGAAAGTGGGAGACGGTTTGAATACCAGTTTGAGAGGAAACTACATGCCATTCAGGATGGTCTGGGGAGTCAGCCTGGTACTGTCACTGTTAGGCAGTACCGAATACTTGCGCCTGAGAAATAGAAGCCTGGACACGTGGGGAAGGTGTGTGGCCCTGGTCCCCGAGACTGGCCTAATCCAGCATCCGCAGAGGAACAGCCCGAAGGTGACAAGCTGTAAAAGCCTGCAACCACCTGAAGGTGACAAGCTGCCAGACTTCCATGTCGGCCTCCATAACTGTCACTGTTACCAGTTGAGGCCTCAGTTCAGCAAAGACAAGCAGCCTCTGCTGATCCAGTTCAGACCTTGTGCTGATGAACTTCAGAACTGTGATTACGCACAGGGCCTGCCCTGAGCTGGGAGTCCAGTTTATTTGTTTAAAGTTTTCACCTTTAAAATTCAAGTGCATCAACACCAGCAACGTTCAGGCCTGCACCTCGATTTGTGTACCCAGGTAGACTCTATAGGGACACTGGTACCAGTGAGGAGGGAGCTTGTTAATGATGTTGCCATTGGGGGTGGGTACTTTCGCCATTATTGTTTATGAAGTTACCTGTTTATCAACCAAGTTCAACTGTTTTTGCATTCCCTAGTCCCCTTCCCCCAATAATAAATTATTATTGTTGCTGTTTATAACTGCCTATGAGCATGTTATTAGTGATAACTATTAACTGCATGTAACACACAGTCTTACTTTGGTATATGGTTTTCTGTGTGGGGTGACTGGAAGGGGAGGTGGGTAGGTACAGCACTCCAGGGGGCTGTATCCTACAAACAACTGGCCCACTATACTTACTCTGGGTGAAGGCACTGTGCTATTATTTATTTCTATTTGGGAAAGAACCCCCCTTTCAACATCTGAACAGAGACAGGCCCCTCAACCTGGTTGGATTCCAACAGGCAGGGATAGTAGCCCGCAGTTACGCAGCACCCAGGTTACAACTGTTAAAGATTCCAGGCATTTTCCAGTTTTATTTGGTGGTACAATTTTATAACTCCACCATAATTTGAGTATTTTATAAATGCTTTACTTTAGTTTTTTCTCAAGAAAAAAAGATGGCTGCCACATTTTATATAGGCATAGCATTGTAGACCTGGCAAGGGTTAGCACTGAAAAAGAAAAAAGTCTCATGGTGCATAGCATAGGCGGTACCTAGACAAGTACCTTTGAGAAGTATGGTAATATTTTTTTTAACCGTAGCTGAAACAAGCCTTTTTGGAAAAACATTTTTGATTGCACTGATGCCTTCAGGGGAAGCAGGAGGGGATGAGATTATGGGAGGTCAATCTTTGCATGGAAAAAGAAGGCAAAGTTTATGCACTGGAATGGTGAAAGAGGGGTGTTGGGGTGGAATGAATCATTGGTATGAAAGATAATGCAGGGACTGTCTGTGATTTTAGAGTTCAAAGTGGGGAGATATTTGGATTTTCTGCACACCTAACAGAATTCCTTTAGAAGAAACTGCAGTGATTTCCAAATTTCTAGAACAGGGGTTCTCAAATGGCGAGCCCAGCCTCCCTGGGGAGGCCCCAACCTGTTCCAGGGGAGGCTCAAGCAAGTCTGAAAAAGTACTGTATTTAAATTTTGAGTTTTATATATTTTGTTTGAAAAGATAAAGCAAACTGAAAGAGGATAATAGTAGGTGAAATTTATGTATTTATTTACAAATCATTGACAAGAGAAGGTGAAGGAGTCAAGGCTTATTTCAGGTGTACTCGGAGAAGGGTAGAGAGTGAATACAATTCAAAAGATAACTGCAAAGCAGTCAAGCAATACAAAATGAACAATAGTGCAAACAAATATGAAGAATAAATTAATAATGAGTGGTGGTAATTGATCAGTTTGTAGAGTGATGGCAGAACAGTCTAAATACAAGGGTTGAGCATAGAAGTGCTAAGAGCAAAACTAGGAAGGAGCAAAGTAATCCCTAAGAAGTTGCATAAGAGCAGGGAAAGGGGTGGGGGTGGGGTGAGGTATGTAGGAAGATTATTCCAGATAAACAGGAAACAGAGAAAGTAGTCTGACCCCATGAAGGTACTGCAACAAGGGGTAACAACGGTTCAAGAATCAAAATAGTGGAGCAAGTAGGCTGGCCTGTGTGTGTGTGTGTGTGTGTGGGGGTTACAGTAAGCTGAATAACATTTATTTTGTTTTATTTGTTAGTCAGATAACACCTTTGAGCACAGGTGCTCATTTTCAAAGGTTCCACATCAGTGAAAGACAAAGAACTGAACGAGAGCCAAGTACTTAAAGGGGCTTCAATTTATTCATGGTGTACTGTACAAAGTACAGTACGTTAATTTTCTTTGGGGAGGCCCAAGATTATTTCAGTTTTTGGGGAGGCTCAAAATCTTTTCCATGGATTTGGGAAGACTCACTGTGACAAAGTCTAAGAACTGTTGTTCTAGAAGAACTGTGAGCTGTAAGATGTGCCACGGCTCTCAAAGCATCAATACATGTACTTCAGGGCATGGAGTTGGTCAGATTACTGGGGAAGGGGAACCTTGAGGGTTTGATGAGGAGAATAGATTTAAAGATACCTATGAAATACAAAAAGTCAGAAAGGCTCTCTTCTTAAAGGACCTGAGCAGAGAAGCTGGGCATCTGGTATTTTTCTGTGTAAAAGAAATCTGCAAGGCTGCCATCTCCAGATGCACTGAGGTTCCTTCAATGAGAGCAGCTGCATTTTCATAAGCAGAAAAGGCACAGAGATCTGTAGCAGAACTATTAAAGGGATAATTTAGGCCCTGAATTTTAAACGTAGCAGAACTGTGTGAGCCAATCTGATGCACCCTGGACTCCAAGCATCATCATTAAAGTTGGTCACACAACAGCTAGAAAGGTAATCAAATGGCTCCATCCAGCTGCAAAGCACAACCAGAATGCAAAAAGACCTTACTAAAAGATTCAATGTGCAATTAATATTTTTATTTTTAGTTCCACCGAACTGTTCCTTCCAATGTTTTGTCAGAATACGGACTTCTTCAGGGATTTAAAAGTTGCAGTGGATTAATTAATTAATTAATTAATTTATTTAGATTTTGATGACTGGGTAAACCCACTGAGATCTCTGGTCCCTTTTTCAGGGGCGACCCCGGGTTAAACTACAAACAGCAACATTATATACATCAGACAGTAGTACAAGGATTGGAGGTGAGACAGCAGCAACTGGAGAGACATTAATTACAGGTAGAAAAATCAGGTGAAGCAACTGTCTGTAAATAAAAATAAAACACTATTTAACAGCAGCAGTGGAACAAAAAATGTTTTCTCCCAAAACGCTAGTTTCTCACCCCAGGAATTCTTCAGCATGTATTGACAGGTACAGTATGCCAGCTGGGTTCAGCTGCCCTGGAGAGGAGGAGTCAATGTAAATGCACAGGAACACTGGCCAATCAGGAGAGAGAGGGAGGAGTGCTGCCTGCAGTCAGCCTGAAGGACCTCAGAACTTTTTCTCCGCTGACCTGGCAACACTGCTCCAGAGCTCTGTCTCTCTTCTGTATATTCAAATACGTTCCTGTGAGTTTTTTTCTTCATTTGAGTGCTGCCTTTACATTTTTAAGGTATTTATTGTATTTTTACACATTTTTTCCACGGTTGCATTTTGATTCCTCACAACCGTGGACTTTTTATAGTTTTTTCCTGCTTCTGCACCAATTCTGTGGTAAAAGTTTACTGCGTTTGCTTTAAATCAGCAGTTTTCTTATTTTCCTCTATAGTTTTAGTACAGTGTTATTTTTCCCACATTTGTTTATTTATTGAAATCTCGGATTACAGCCTTTGAGATGGAAGCTTGTTTACAAAGGTTCCACATTATGACAAAACAGGGATACAGTAGTTAAATTATACAAGTCAAAACAGTATTAACAAAGAAAACAAACAGGCAATTCAGATGCAGCCATTTAACATGTAGGATGATAAAAGTACAGATATTATGGTACAGTATATGCAGCAACAAAATCATGTGTAGCAAGCGCACTAATAATGCGAGGCAGGAGAAGGAGAGAGGACCACGGATGGGAAGGGACTGATAGCAGGGGGTGAGGGGAGGAGAGGGATAATGAAGAAGGACTAAGAGAAGGGATGATGGGAGGACTGGAGCAGCCAAGAAGGTCTTGTCAAAATTTAGCGGATGAAGGGAGTAGACAGAGGGGGGAGCGAGGGGGGATGGAGCAGGGGCATATCGATCTGGGTGGGGGAGGGTGGGGCTGGGGATTGGCGTGATTCTAAATAGCGCCATTGCGGTATTTTTTTCCCACACACACATGCCTTTTCTGGCCGTTTTTTTCAAGTAATTCAAAGTATTCTATCAGTAAACTAGAGGGTTTCTCTGCATTATCTCTCAGGGAAACCTCTCTTTGTTGCGCAGTGGGCTTCTGTTAGCAAGAGGTGTGGAGGTTGTTATTGTCATGCCTTACCACTATTGTTAAAAAAAAATAAAATAAAACAAGTCTTTCTTTTAATTGGACATATATTGGCTTATTGCTTTGGCCAAACACATATTAGCATGGCCACCTAGTCTGCCTCCCCCTTTTCTAAAAGCGCTGAGGAGGGTACCTCAAGTCAACACAAAAATATAGATAAGTCCTCTAAGGACCCTAATGAAAATAAGTCTGATAAAAGTAAAAATTCTAGCCAAGCCTCTCAAAGGCAAAATAAGCGGGGTTCTGATTCAGTCCCTGCTAAAAAGACAAAGAAAGATAAACCCACCACTGCCCCTCCCCCGAAAGGCATAGGGAGACAACAGTGGTTGACAAAGATATGCCCTCTGTAAATAAAATAGCTAAAGCTTGACATGTATATTAGACTTTACAATCTATGGGCAATGTTTTCTTGGCTCCTTCAGGGCCTAGCACTCCTCTCCATGAGTCACAGTATGTCCAGGGATTTTATTATGAGGGACAGGATGATGAAGAATTTCCACAGGGTGACCCATTAGACCCAGATGGTCACACTGGTGGTGATTTATCTGATGATGATGAAGTTTCTTCCCATTTTACCTTTGTTAAACAAATGGTGGACACCCTGAAACTCCCCCTCCAGAACGACACCGAACAAGAGATGGAAAAAGACTATGCAGAAATGATGGGCCATACTCCTTCAAATAAATTAATTTAGCCTATGCATAATACACTAAAAAGAACAACTTTTAAAATTCTGGAAACCCCTTCATCTGCTTTATGGGTGGACAGAAAGATTGAGAGGAAATACCAGCTTGGTAAACTGACTGCTGACTTTCTCTACACACATCCGGACCACAAAGGGGCAGTTCAGGTGGCAGTGTGTGACAAAGCTAAATGTGCCACTGTCTGCTCAGCCTCCAGAAAAAGAGTTGAAAAAATTGGATTCCATGGGTAAGAAATTCTATACTACTGCTTCTTTGGTGTTACGCGTGTTTGCTTACATGACATATACAGCTAGATATCAGAGAGCTTTGTTCAAATCTATCCTGGCTAAAGTGCGTCATGGGGGAGACACTATGCTCAGGGATGTCACTGAAACTGTAAAACCGGCCATAGAAGCTACTATCTATCAGTTTCACATGGCCAGAGATAATAATGACACAGCCTTGAGGGTTATGGCGCAGGCCATTTCTCTCAGGCAGTTTGCTTGGTTAAGAAATGGAAATTATGTACTTACTGTAATTCTTGATCTTCTTGGACGAAGTCTCCACCACTCATTCACACTAATGGGACTATGCCGGAGGTCCTAGGACCCCACGGGAACCAAAAATCTTCAGGAGGGTCAGCACCAGGATAGGACCGCGCATGCACGGCGCCGTGCTGTATAGGCTATCTCAGCATCGACCCTCCAACCGCCTCAGTACCTTTTCGACAGAGGAGGTGCAGCGTAAACTAACGAAAGAAAACCTAACCCTAATTTGTGGGCATGTGAAGGCCCGGATGACCCATGTAAGAAGGATCAATTCAACAATGTCTTCATAGCCTGAACAACAAGGAAGTGAAGACCAAAACAAAACAAGTGAGCTCAGGGGATGGTGGGTGGTCGTGAGAATGAGTGATGGAGACTTCGTCCAAGAAGATCAAGAATTACAGTAAGTACATAATTTCCATATCTTCCTGGACTAAAAGTCTCCACCACTTATTCACACTAATGGGAGTGTACCGAGCTAAAAATCAACCCCCCACCAAATAGGGTGGTAGGAGACAGAGCTCACTCAGTACAGAAGTCCATAAGGACTGTCCTGCCGAAGAAAGTTAACTGTTAGGCATGGACACCCAGAACACAGTGCTTTACAAAGGTATGCACTGAGCTCCAACTTGCCGCCTTGCAGATGTCTGCAACAGGTACATTACGAATCTCCACCAGGAAAGCTGCAACTGCTCTGGTAGAGTGGTGAGAACCCAGCCTTCCAACTTGAGCTGTGCCATGGATTAGTAGTGTCGAAGACATGCTACTAACCAAGCAGACACACTTCTCATGGCAACAGGCTGACCCATCCAAGGCATTCAGAAAGATACAATAGTTGCTCGGATGCGTATCTCCTTGTTCTGCTGATGTAGAAAATCCAGAACCCTCTTAACATTCAGAGAGATAAAGAGAGCGCTCGCCTTCATTCTGGAGTTAATGAAGTAAGGAGGGAGAAGCAAAACTTGTCTAATGGTAACTGAGCCAATGACATGTTGTCTACTGGCTCAAGATAGTCTGAAAAAGTGGAGAGATGAATATTCTCTGCCAAGAAATGCAGACCTGCGTTCGACAGGTCCACAAGGCACCCCAAAATTTTACTTGGTGGGCAACTAAATGGATCCAGATGGGACTTTGCACACCAGAAGGTGAAGTGAAACCACTTAGCTGCCTAAGTCCTCCTGGCAGATGATCTACGCGTGGCTAAGAAGATCTCTGCGATTGTCTGGAAACCTAAAACCTGCCCACTTTCATCTCCTCAGGAGCCCAGCATGGAGATGAAGAGAGCACAGGAAGGATGGACCAAAGTCCCTGTGGCAGAGGGTCCACTTGTAGAGGGCGACACCTCGGGGGAACTTCTGACCGACCATTCGTCTACGCAAATTATATCTGCTGAGGCCAGTCTGGGATGATGAGAATCATTCTGTCCCTGTTTACCTACAACTTGAGCAGCACCCTCTGAACTAAAGGAAAAAGAGGAAAGCATACAGGAGCATCTTGTTTACTGCAGTGAATTCATCCTGACAGAAAACACCAGGTCTGGATTTCTGAAGCAGGATAGAAGCAGATTTGTGTTGAGAGGGGACGAAGAAAGGACCAGGTCCGGACTGCCCCACTTATTGAATATCGACTGCACAGTGACTGAATTGATGAAACGTGCTCAAGGAACCACTCTCACCTTCCCACAGCCTTTCTGAACAGAGGGTAGGAGAGTGCTCCACCCTGCTTGTTGATGAAAACATCACCATTTTGTCATCCGTCTGAAGTGGGATCACTTCGTGGCAGAGGGCTTCCTTCAGGACTTGGAAAGCATATAAGACAGTAAGAAATTTAGAGAAGAAGATGCTTCTCCTCCTGGCTCCACACATGAGTGTGGAGATCTTGACAGTGAGCTCCCCAAATGATCAGGAGTGCAACCATGGAGATGGTGATTTGGGATTTAGAGGGTAAGGGTAGGCCTAGCAGAAGCTAGGTCAACTGTGTCTACCAAGTAAGTAATTTTGTCCGAGGTTCTGTGATTTATGTGGAGGATTGCAGATGTGTGGTCAGACACCACTATTTGTTGCAGATGAAGGCATAAATCTCAACATCCGCCGCATCGAAAAGGGCCCGGACAGAGTCACTTTCTGTGAAGTAACAAGACATCTGAAGATGTAATTTCTTCCATTTCCTGGAAGGAAGAACCCTCACCCCGGAGGTACCCAGGAGGGCTCCTATGAAAAGGAGCTTCTGGGAAGGTGAATCTGGCACCTTCCCTGAATCAGAAAACCCCTCCTGGAAGAAAGTGAGTAAGAAGCTGTGGCAACTGCTTCCTGAGACATTAGCCTGGATGGGCTGACTTGGAGCCAGACGTCCAGGGAGTGAAGGCTTGAATACCGAGGTTGTAGTGAACTCCTTCCTGAACAGGTACTTGTTTAACCTTTCAAGGTCGAGAAATGGGCGCATGCACCTGTTATCTTGGAACCAAGCAAGGGAAGTAGGACCCTGTGTTCTGATTCGCTGTGGAACAACTTCTGCTGTTCTGAGGCCCCGTCTCTCAGAGGAAAGAAGGTCTGACAGAAAGGCAAACAGACTGGGCTGCCACCTGGGTCTAGGAAAATTCTCTGTGAAATTGGGACAATCCTGATGACCCATACATCCGCTGGATTGGACTTCTACTAGTTATAAACCAAATCAGGTGCCCCCCACTACCGCTAGGAGGCGCCCACCTCAGACAGCTGAGGTGAAACTTGGGCCGGATCCAAGAGGATGGTACCGGGTACTTTTGGGCCCTGTGCCCTCTGCTGCCATTTTTTTTTTTTTTTTTTGCAGTTGAGGAGTTGGTTCCTGACAAAGGCTTCCAGGCCTCTACCTTGAAAGGACTGCCTCTTACAAGAATAACGATGGTGCCATCCCTCTGAGGGGCAGAAGGAGTCTGAGCGCCCTTCAGAGCTCAATCTGAGGGCCGACCCAATAATCACTGCCAAGGAGATGTTAATCACCTGCTGCCAATGGTAGACACCCTAGGGGCAGTGTCATAGGGGTCTATGAAAGCTTTTAGCTGATTATTGGGCTATATGCCCCTATCAGTGGAGCAGCAGAGTCCGGGAGGCTCTCGACTATTGAATTTAGAGTGTTCCACAGGGTGTACTTGTACTGAGGACTGAAGGAACTCCAGACACAGAAGTCTGCTTTGGTCCACAGATGAAGTCTGAAATGTTATGGTGGACACCATATCCCTGAGGAAAAACTGAAAAGAAGATCTTCCATCACAGGCTCTGCTGATACCGAAGGTTTACATTCCAGCCTCTAAAATGAGTCATCCACTGCATTTCCAACAAAGGAGGACAGGAAGAGACTCATCCAGTTCCACTTCTACCCCAGAAGAAACTCCAAAAGGCAGGTCCAGGCCAGAATCACAAGAAACGGCACCACCCAGAATGGTGTTGAGGAGTTTGGTGTCATTCGCAGCGCAGGCATCACCTGCGGTGCTGGCACCACTCACGGCACTGACACCACTTGCGGTGCCGACACCACTCATGGTGCCGGCACCACACGCAGCACCAGCACCACTCACGGTGCGGACACCACCAGCAGCGCCGACACCACCTGTGGCTCCGACACCACACGCGGGGCGGCACTGGGTACTGCAAGTGGCATCAGACATAATGGCCCTAGACCTGAAGAAAAAAGGGGGAGAAGGAAAGCAGTACCCATGATGGCCCCTGCAGAGGAAAAGGTGAGGGGGTAGGCATGCGGGTTGCGTCGATGGCACTGGCACTGGAGAAGGCACCGAGCACATCCTGCCTGCCCAACTTGGCCGTGGCCCAGTGGCTCTGAGGCCCGAAGGCCCAGAACTTGGTCCACTGGCCAAATCAAAAGGGCAGATGCCATGCCCCCTGCTGTAAGAGAGCGGCCCAGAGGTGAAACTGCTCACCGGAACCCCATCGAGGACAGAGACGGGGCCCAGTGTCGAAGATCATGGCTGTTAGGACTGGAGCCACAGAGGACCCCACCAAAGTCGCGTCAGACCTACCGCTCACCACCACCAATGATTCCTGTGCAGACATACCAGAGGGCGACCTCGAGCGGTACAGTTTCTTCTTCCACCGACAGAAGGAAGAAGAGCTCGAGGTCGAGTGGAGCTGGGTCCCCAATCGAGGCCGGGAATGGGCCCACTGCTTTTGTGCTTCGGGTGGACTGTCCTCCCCCCTGAGCACCGGACTGCCCATGGTCAGACCCTCCCCTCTGCAAAGGGCTGCGGAACGGACACAGCCCCACTGCCATCACAGATTTCAAACGAAGTCTCCCTACTGTCAACGCTACCATCTAAGGTTGACTCCGTTAATAGCAGGCTGAGAATTTCTTCCTCTTCTTCTTGTTCATCTTTTTCTCTCTTTTTTTTTTTAAATAAGAAAAGAACATTAAAAGTAGTAAATTAATTGAATACTGAACGGCTATAGCTGCTGACGTATAGACGAAGACTTGACTCCTGGCAGGCGAGCGACATTGTAATCGAAGTGCACTCGACAGTGGGAGAAAAGGAACTGAGGCGGTTGGAGGGTCAACGCCGAGATAGCCTATATGGCGTGAGCTAGTCTCACGGTACCACGCATGTGCGGTCCTATCTCGGCGCCGACCCTCCTGAAGATTTTTGGCTCCCACAGGGTCCTAGTGCCTCTGGCGTAGTCCCATTAGTGTGAATGAATGGTAGAGACTTTTAGTCCAGGAAGATCTACTAATCTCATTCAGGATACCCAGTTACAGACTATAGATTTTCCTTGTGAGAAAAATTCCCTTTTCGGGGATCAAATGGAGGCTTATCTGAAAAGAATGGATGAGTACAAAACTACCTGTAAGAGTAACTCAGCCAAAAAGAAGCTTTCTACCTCCCAGAAACCTCAAAACAAGGGGGGCTGGGGCAGGGGTTATTTTCCTAGGGCATTCTATCCTATGCTGATGCCTATGGATTTTTCTCAGATGAGAGTTTTTTTCCGGGGAAGAGGTAGGAGAGGCCAGAGGGAAGCCAACTCCATTCCTACCCCCTCTGCTCAAACCAGACAACAGTCCTCCTGACTCCTCTTTGGTCGCCTCCCCTCTCCCAATCGGGGGCAGGCTCTCCCACTGCCTCCATCACTGGCAGCTCATCACCACAGACAAGTGGGTGTCAGAGGTAGTGGGTCAGGGCCTATCTCTTCAGTTCAGAAAATTCCCTTTCCTCATAGTCCCTAAGCTCTCAAAATCTCTAACCTCAATGGAAAAACTGCTGTTGGAGATAGAGTTGAAGAATGTTTTGGAAGTCAAAGCTGTGGAAAGAGTGCACTTCCACCAGTGGGGAAAAGGTCTCTGTTCCAGGTACTTCCTTACTCTGAAGAAAAATTGGGAGTGGTGACCTATTCTGGACCTAAGGTACCCGAACAAGCACCTGCTGAAACCAAAATTCAGAATGCTAACCTTAAATCAGGTCATTCATTCTCTGAAGCAAGTGAACTGGCTAATCTCCCTAGAGCTGAAGGATGCCTGTTTCCACATCCCAATCAGTCAATCCCACAGAAAATTCCTCAGATTCAGGCTGCCTTCAGGCCATTACCAGTTTGCAGCCAAGCTGTTCTGGCTAATTTCTGCTCTCAGGGTTTTCACCAAGTGCCTAGCAGTGGTTGCAGCTTATCTCAGAAGACTAGGGGATTTCTGTTTTTTCCTATCTGGATGATTGGCTAATCGTGGCCAGTTCTCCACAGGCAGTTGCAGAAGCCCTGAACCAGACAAAAGACACCTTGCAGTCTTTGGGCTTCATTATTAACAAAGACAAATCCCAGTTTCAGCTTGCCCAAGTACTGCAATTCATAGGGGCAGAGCTCAACGCACTGCAGGGTAAGGTTTTCCTTCCTGCAGACAGAATTTCCTCAACCTGTTAAATTCCTTCATTCTAGGCAAGCCAGACACTTCCTCAGACTGCTCAGTCACATGGCCTCTATGACTGCAGTAGACCCAGGTGCCAGATTCCAGATGAGGGACATTCACTATCACCTCAGGTCTCACTGGTCTCAGAAAAAGGATTCCTTTGCAAAGCTAGTACCAGTCACAAGAACCTTTCTTCAGGCTCTAGACTGATGGAAGGAAGCAGAAAACCTTAGGGTAAGTGTTTCTTTCCAGATTCAGCTACCCTCCCAGATCCTGACAACAGATGCCTCCCTCCTAGGTAGGGATGCCCACCTAGGGGACCAGTCCATAAGTGGCACCTGGACACTCAAAGAGTCCACATACCACATCAACCTTCTCAAACTCAGAGCAGTGTTCTTGGCCATCAATGCTTTTGTCCCACAGTTCAGAGGACAGGCTGTTCGGATAAGAACAGACAATACCACTGCCATGTTCTGTATCAACTAGCAAGGAGGCACAACGTCAACCAAACTCTGCACAGAGGCAATGAGGGTCTGGTCCTTCACTTACTTCCTGGACAAGTCTCTGTTGGCTATTCATCTCCCAGGCAAGGGCAACACTTTGGCAGACGCTCTAAGCCACGTCAGTCAGGGTCACCGTGAGTGGAGCCTAAACATGCAGGTCCTTGCCACAGTTTTCAGAAGGTGGGGGGTTCCAGATCTGGATCTATCTGCGTCCATCCTCAGCCACCAGCTACCACAGTACTTTATGGAACATAAGTTTCCATGGCCTGGTGGTGGTACTTGACCTCTTGTCCCTCCCTGTGGCCAGCAATGACCCAGAGACCTTCATGTCATCTTATAATTTAGCCATCTCGGCGGCTCTGGATTCAATTGCTCCTGTCCATGTTTGCCTCTCTCCCTTCGCCCCAGGTCCCCTTGGTTTAATGGGACTTTGAGGAAGATGCGGAGAGTAGGGCGAAGGTTAGAGCATTGCTGGTGAAGGTCCGCCCTTGATGCCGACCGCCTTAGATTGATGGACCATTATTTAGTCTATCAATCTGCAACCTCCCATAAGAAGGCAGAATTCCTGTCTGGGGAGATTGTGGCTGCTCAGAATTGACCAGCTCAGCTATTCCGAACTGTGGACAGACTGTGCAACCCAGTCTGTCTGCATGCTCGGAAAGCTTTTTCGCAATTAGAGTGTGATGAGCTTGCTAAATTCTTTGCAAATAAGGTGGCTGACATCAGGGTGGATCTTCATTCAGCACACTCTATGGTTTTTTTTTGTGATCAGTACGGGGTCACCGTACCTCAGTTTTCTTGGATTACCTTCAGCCGTCCGGAGTTCATGGATGTCATGAGGATCATCCAGTGTGTGCACCCTACATGCTGTAGTTTGATTCTGGAACAACCTCCCTAATGCTGGGTTGCATTGACATCATCAGTCCAGTCCTTGTGCAAATAGTCAGGTGCTCCTTGGAATCCAGAGTGTTTCCTTGTTCTCTGAAAGAGGCGGTAGTGATACCACTCTTGAAGAAAGCTACCTTGGACCCAGACTGTTACGCAAACTACAGATCTATCTCTAACCTTCCCTTTGTAGGGAAGGTGATTGAGAAAGTAGTGGTAGCACAACTGGAGGACCATTTGACCATCCATGACATCTATGAACCATTCCAGTCCGGTTTTCGTAAAAGACATAGTACCGAGATGGCTCTGGTTCGGGTGCTCAATGATCTGATGGCGAGAGATCAGAAGAACCATTCCATCTTGGTTCTTCTGGATCTCTCCCCAGCTTTTGACACCGTGGACCACATGGTGTTGATTGGACGCCTGAGGCATATCTGTGGAATGTCTGGGACAGTCCTCAGTTGGTTTACATCTTTCCTCACCAGTAGAACACAAAGAGTTGTGTCTGGGGTATTTTCCTCAGGCCCAACTGCTTTGTCTTGTGGGGTGTGTCAGGGTTCAGTGCTGTCACCCATGTTGTTCGCGGTGTATATGCTGTCCCTCGGAGACACTGTAAGAAGGTATAGGCTGAGGTTTCACTGTTATGCAGATGATACCCAGCTCTACCTTTCTTTTGCACCTGACCAGGATGGAGCCCTCTCAGGCTTTAACAACTGTCTGCAAGAAATCCAGGAGTGGATGGTTTCCAGCTGGCTGAAGTTGAATTCAGATAAGACTGAGGTACTGGTTGTGGACCCAAGTCGTTGGATAGGGGGTTCGGGTGTTGGTGTACCCTCTCAAATTTTTCTGGGGGGAATCTCAATCCCGACCTCTGATCGGGTGTGTAACCTGGGGGTAGTTTTTGATGATAAACTGACCCTGCATTCGTATGTGTTGGCTGTCGTCAAGAATTCCTTTTATCATCTTAGGAATATCGCCAGGATAAGGCATCTGGTCTCATCCGACGACCTTCCAACTCTGGTTCACACCTTTGTGTCCTCGCGCTTGGATTACTGCAACTCCCTTTATCTAGGGCTTTCTGGGGTTGAAATCCATCATTTGCAGCTGGTGTAGAACGCAGCAGCACAGCTTTTGACCGGATCCTCTCGATCTTGTCATATTACCCCGGTGCTGCGCGGACTGCACTGGCTGCTGGTTCAGTAGCGGATCACCTTTGAAGTCGGTTTACTGACTTTTAAAGCCCTACATGGACAGGCCCCAGACTATTTGAAAGAGCTTCTGGTTTCTTACTGCCCTGGTCAGTCGCTCCGCTTGGCCGACGAGGGGTTGTTAGAGATTCTGAGGGTGAATTTGAAGTCATCTGGTTGTAGAACTTTTGCTTATGCAGACCCCACCCTCTGGAATTCTCTACCTTGCTGGTTACGAGAGTGTGCAACTGTGGAGGAATTTAAACAGGGTTTAAAGACTTACCTGTATAGTAAAGCTTTTTTAAGCTAACTAAATTGATTAATGATTACAGAGGTATCTGTTATTTATGTATGTGTTGATTATTTGATGTTGTATCTTTGTTTTTACTGTGAGGCACCTTGGCATTGGAAAGATGCCATACAAATAAATTTTATTATTATTATTTATTATTACTGCTGCTGGCCCCCAGTGCTGGGGACCATCCCAGTAGATGCTTTGACCCTGGACTGGGAAGAGAGGTTTCTGTACGCTTTTCCTACCTTTCCTCTAATTTACAGGGTCCTTCTCAAGCTCAGAGCTCAGCCAGCCACCATGATTCTGGTGGCCCCGGATTGGGCGAGGCAACCCTAGTATTCCCTTCTCCTAGCTTTGTCAGTCAGGAAGCCCATCAGACTGCCAGCAACCCACAGTTTCCTGACTCTTCCCCAGACAGGGGTAGCATACCCCAACCAGTCTGTTCACCTTAAGGCCCGGTACTTGAGGAGTTAGTTTCCTGAATCCCAGTACTCTGAACAAATCCTGAAAATTCTGTGAATGGCTAAAAAAAACTAGCACTAGGAAGACTTATGCTTCCAAGTGGAAAAGATTCTCTCTATGGTGCAAGGATAAGGACATAGAGCCCTTGTGGGCTACTCTTCCTACCCTCCTGGATTACCTAGTTCACCTCCAGGCAGAAGGCCTTAAAGCTTCGTCCTTGAAAATGCATCTGGCAGCCATCTCAGTATGTCTTTCCACTGGAAAAGAGAAATCTGTCATTTCACAGCCCATTTTCAAGAAGTTTTTCAAAGGTCTGCTGCACCTTCAACCTCCTCTGATGGAACCTGTCCCTCCTTGGGACTTTAACCTCTGTATAGCCAAACTCATGAAGCCTCCTTTTGAGCTCATGGTTACAGTTGATCTCAAGTATGTAACCTGGAAAACTGTTTTCTGGTTGCCATCACCTCCACCAGAAGGATTTCGGAGTTGCAGGCCCTTTGTACATAACCTAACTACATCATTGCCCACAAGGACAAAGTAGTGCTTAGGACAAACAGGACATTTCTGCCCATGGTGGTTTCTGAGTTCCACTTTAACCAGTGTATCACCCTGCCGGTCTTTTTCATGGACAAGTCCACCCCAGGTGAATGCAAGCTACATAGTCTGCATGTGAAAAGAGCTCTGACCTACTACTTAGAGGATAGTAAGCAGTTCAGGGAGTTCCATACTCCACTCTTTCTCACCTATGGTGAGGTAGGTGGAGGGAGACTGACTAATAAGTGAACCATTTCCCGCTGGATTGTCTCTTGTATCCAGTTCTGTTACAGCAAAGCTGGTAAACAACCCCCTCAGGGCCCACTTTACTTGGGGCACTACTGTCACAGTGGCAGCTGCAAGGGATGTCCCTTTGCTTGAAGTTTGCAAAGGAGCCACTTGGAAAACTGTACACACATTCACAAAGCACTACTGTTTGGATGTGCAGTCCAGATCTGATGCCAAATCTGGCAGAGCGGTGCTACACAGCCTGTTTCCTAAGTAGGTTTCTGTGCCCACCTCCCAACTTAATGCTTTGTAGTCTGCACCTGTCAATACATGCTGAAGATTTCCTAGGGTGAGAAGAAAACATTACTCACTGTAGTAATGTTGTTTCTTCAGCATTATTGACATTCCCACTCATCCTCCCCTGCGAAATCTGTCTGGGGATGGCTCTGCTGTTGTATCTTAGCCAAATTTGTCTAGTTTCATTGTTTCTTTTGTTGACTTGTTTCATAATCATGGTTTGGAATTTGCAGCTGTTACATTAACAGTGTTTTGTCTTCTGGGCACAGTTTTTGCCCTTTTTTCAGTGTCGAAATAGTTCTGAGGTCCTTCAGGCTGACTGCAGGCAGCACTCTCTCTCTCTCTCTCTCTCTCTCTCTCTCTCTCCTGATTGGCCAATGTTCCTGCTCATTTACATTGACTCCTGCTCTCCGGGGCAGCTGAACCCAGCTAGCATACTGCACCTGTCAATAATGCTGAAGAATCCCTTGGAAGAAACAACATTACTACGGTGAGTACTTTTTTCTTCTGCTACAGTAAATAAAAATATTAGTATACCTGTCAAATGTACTTATCTAGGTACCATCTATGCTGTGCACTGTGAATCTTTTTAATTTTCTCGATCCCAGCGCTTGACAGGTCTACAGTGCTACTGCTATGCAAAATGTGACGGACATCTTTTTTTCTTGAGAAAAAAAAAAGAAATTAAAACATTTATAAAACACTCATATTTTGGGGAATTAGAAAACTGTAGCACCAAATAAAACTGTAAGATCCCCAGAATATTTAAGTGAAAAAAAGGTAGGATCATATTTTGTTGCACTGCTGCTTTAATATGTTTATATTTCCATCCAGCTGTGTTTATGCAAAATGGCCAGTTTTGTGCAAGAAACGGGGGAGAGAACTCAAATGTTGTCCTCATGCACCAGCCCTGTTCTTTTCTAAGGCACAGTGTGGCCCTTCACTGAATCCCTACAAGTTCAGGATGGCTTGTATTAGCATTGATATATTTGTGACGCTAGACTTGGGCTAGTGCAGGCCAAATCAATGTATTCATGGCCATGTCTATGGATTTTAAAAATGAGCTTTAAAAATCGATGGTATGACACTGCTGAAACCCAACCCCCTTCCTCCTGCATGGCCAACATCACTTACTCAATAAGCCTTTATAGTTTCTGACCAATTAGAACACAAGTGCAACCAAGACCACCATTGGGACACATAAATATGTTTTGAGGGCATAAGGCCTTTCAATACTGAGACTTTGGGGATAGTTTCCCAGGACTACAAAAGGGGCAACCATCTTGAACAGCCTCTGAGCCCTATCACCATAGCAATGGGGTCAGATGACATCACAGTAGCCAGACATGATCTAAAGCCTGTCAGGTAGCCACTAAGAGCTCCTGGGACAGAGGAGGACTCATTAATTCACCTGAGAGTTTGAAGGCCAGTTAGCCATTGAATTACAGCCACAGCTTACCATTCAGGATGCTGTCTGTCCGAATCTTCACTAAGGAATCTTAGCTTCGGCAATCACCTTCTTGTGCTTGTCGGTGTTTGTTCTGGTGTTATTTTTTCAACAAGGTGCAAGTATGCTTTACTGTGTTCATGTCCACTGTGATTGTGATGTTTTTGAGTATTTTGTTTTTTGAATCCTGTACAGTTGGTGGCTGCATAATCATAGTTGGTTTCTTATCAATAAAAATGAATGAACGAGCACATCCTCAGTCTGCTGTGGAGTGTATGAGAAGCAGACCTCTTGTCTGCTGGAGTAAGCCCACTTCAGTCTGCAAGAGATAGCGAAGTTGAGCAGAGTTGCCATCTAAAAGTGCAAGCTTGCGCTGTACAGATACTGTGGAGGAAGAAATGTGCTTTTACAGCCATGATGGAGGAAACTGCTGTCCAGAGCACCAGGACAGAGACAGAGAGAGAGAGAGAGAGAGACTGAAGCTGCAGCTGGGGGTCTTCAACTTGTAAGGGTAAGCTGCCCTGCAGTTGAGCCTTAGTTTTCCACTGGATAGACTTTCCTGATCAGGCCTGAGGGGTCTGCAATTGCAACACAGTTGTTAGGGCCTAAAGCCACTAAGCTGATCACCGTTAGGTGACAGCAGCAAAGGGTGTTGCACTGAGGATTTGCCAGGTAAGCTGTAGAGACCTGGGATTCTCAAGACACCTGGAGAGTAACGCTGGAGTAAGACTCCAGCTGAATCTGTGCGAGGTGCCTGACCCAGAGCACCTGGTGAAGGAAAGCTGTGGGAGCCATTTGAGATGTGACACTGGATTGCAGAATGGGTACATCCACCCAGGGTTGCATTCAGAAATGGAGGCCTGCCAACCTCAGGGTCACCATGAGTAATTAAACAAGGCCCACAGGTCCCGCAACACCAAACCTGTAAGCAGTTCTACAAGGCTCCAAGTTAATTACTGAGACTGCTGGACTCAGCCATCTTGCCAGGATCACAAATTTGAGGCTTTGCCAAATTGTCACTTTTTAACTGAAATGCACCAGCGCTGACCAGTCACATGAAACTGCGACAGGCCTGCACTGTGTTGATGGCTGGATACCCAGTGAAGCACTGGGAGCTGCCTCTAGACATAGGATATATTGGTGCCAGTAGTGGGTGGTGCAGAAGCCCAGACAGCACTCTGGCAGGGGCACTGTATTGGTTTTGGGACAGGCTGCACTGAGAGATAGTTACCAGCTGCTGAGGCCTTCTCTGCATATAATTTTATTGCCTTGCCCCTTGGTTGGTATGATTTCTCATGGACAGTACTAGCATATTACCTAGCCCACTTAATGTTTTCCTAGGTGGAGACACGATGTAATTTACATGTGAACTTAAACTCATCATCATTGGGTAACAAATCCCCCAAAAGAGATATCGATCCAGGCCTCATAATCATAACCCCAGGCCCCTCAACCTTATATGAACCCATAAAGAAGGGGTAGCGTTCTGTCACCTATGGGCACTAGGTACACATTCTTTAAAACGGAAAGCAGAATTTTTTTTTGTTTGTTTTAGCAAATGTTTTCACAATGTTTAGCCTTCTTATTCTATTCTGGATCATTTTTCAAAAATTAAAAAAAAGTTTGCTGATATTTCGAGCAGCAGA
Source organism: Neoceratodus forsteri (assembly GCA_016271365.2). Taxonomy (NCBI): domain Eukaryota; kingdom Metazoa; phylum Chordata; order Ceratodontiformes; family Ceratodontidae; genus Neoceratodus; species Neoceratodus forsteri. The sequence continues at coordinate 186,745,182 of CM028134.1, forward strand.
TTGATTTTATCGTATCAGTGTAATTCTAATTTCATCTTGATCTTCATTTCTCTGAGCAGTCTGGGCTCAGAGGAAAGAGTTTTGACTGATGAAAGCTGCAGCCTCTCCCAATGGATATAAGTAGCTCATATACTTACTGTCAGGAATCTGAAGAGCTACTGGGGTACACAAGACTAACAGAAAGAAAAATGCCTGTTAGGTAGTGTTTGAAGTTTTCTTCTTCTTTCAAAGGAGCCTGTGCTGTTCCTGCTATTGACTGTAGAACCATATACAGTACTACATGCCTCTTAGCCACCCTAAAGCTGTTGCCTGTCTAGAGCATATCTTATTACATACAGCATCCACGGTTCTCAAACAACATTACCCATATACAGTAGCAAGGCCCACCAAAGTCCACTTCATGCAAAAGCTGCATACATGCCTGCTGAAAGATTGAAGAGGATTTTTTCCCCATTTGGCCCAGTGGTGCTGGCTGGTGGAGCACTGTTTTACTAAGCGGGACACGTGGGATTGATCCTTCATCATGACTTCCTTGCCCGGGCCTGTAGGGTCTGCAGCACATTGTGGAGGTATCATGCACCAACCCCGGGGGAGGGTGCTGAGCATCTCGCTCTCTGAGAACCACCTCCAGGTAGGAAGCATAAATGCCTTGGCACTGTGGGTGACCATGTAGCTTCTGCAGCTCTCTGCCATTACGTCGGTGCCTTGGGTGCTCACTGGCTGCATGCTAGGGAGGTGGAAGGACCTTAAACAGAAAATACTCAGAGTGAGCAGCATGACAGCAGGCACGTCCAGGCCCTGCTCTCCTGCTACCATCCACTCTGACCCTGCAGAGGGTATCTCCCACCCACATTAGATGCAGCAGTGGGAGACGCTGCCTGGCTGAAGTCTGATATCACCATGTGGAGGCAGTAGTAGGCGATGAGGTCAGGGTGCGGAGGTAAATGCTGGAGACATGGAGGATTGAGGCTAGGCCCAACCAGAGGTAAGAGGAAGCTGCATCACGGTAAAATGTAAATTAAAAAAAAAAAGAGTGATTTTTTTTTTAAAACTAAAATCAAAAATCCAGCTAGCCCGTCAGCACAGCAGTGGTGCTGTGGCATGTGATGTCAGTGACTCAGGTTCAGGAACAAGCCTGGGTTGTTCAGAGGGCCAGTCTAGGGAGGAGGGTTGAGCATCATGTAGAATGCGCACCTCATCTGGGGAGGGAGGACACCTGTCTCTGCCATTCTACTGCCCCCTGGGTGACCACAGAGGGCACTGCTAGAGACTGAGCAGCGGGGAGGAGGGGGGAATGCAAGCTGGCTCCTCATTACCTCACTTTCACGTGATCAGGCATCTGGAGCCCTAAGCCACCGGCATTTCAGGGGTGACTAACAACAGCAAGGAAACTCCCTCAACCCTGCAGAATGATGTAGTCTGTACTCTCAGGCCTGGCACTGTTATGCCCCATGCAGGGATCACTGCATAGGGCACCTGATGGGGTTCTACCCTAAAGGTTTCTATGTAGGGGATACCGTGGACAGCACAAGCCTCGGAGAAGGTGAAAGCTAGGAGGCCACTGGGGAAAGAGGTGGGCCATGGCTGGTGATAAGGGGTATAAATCAGTAAATTAAAAAAATCTAGAAACTAAGGGCACAGTTCACAAGTGGGCTCTTGCACACTGATGGCAGCATACACAGTCCCTGGGGGGCAGACCTGTGCCAGACACTGGGCTTCCAGTCTGAAGCCCAGTCTTGCAGCAGCATGGATTCCCCTGAAGAGGATCATGGGATATGGGAGTTCATGAACAGTACTGTCATATGCCAGTTGGAAAAGGTACATTTTAATCAAAAAATTACAAATGTCTCTATGGGCTGCCGCACGCCCTCTCTCCCCCTCCAGCCTTCCATGATAAGAGTGAGGGCTAATCACAGGCAGGTACCTTTCGGTGGGGGTACACCTGGGCTCATTAAATATCCTGTCTGGGGATGCAGGGGTAATTATGACAGTAAAACAAGCAACCCCCAGTCATTTACAGCCATAAGCTAATTGTGCTGTGATTGCCATCGATAGCGACCAAGCTCCTACATGTCCCCTGACCTGGTCACCTGCCTAGCTTTGTGGAATGGCTGAGATTAGGTGGGTGCTGGGAGGACAGCATGCAAGGGCAGAAGAGAGACTGGTCACCTGCTAAGCTGCAACTTGTCAAAATGGATTCCTAAGTGTGAAAGTGGTAGTGCTGGAGCACCACACCTTGCCGTATCTTATGTTCCTTGTTTCAGGGCAGCTTAAACTAATCTTACAGTTTGTGGACAAGATTTACTATTATTTTCTAAGTCAAAACCAGCAAAAATCTGTAGGCTTTCAACCGTAAATGGCAAACATGGTGCATGGTGTAGTTCTAAAACAACTACCAGGCATATTACCTAGAAACAGAACATTTTACTGGCAGAAAAGAACAAAGTCCATCCAGTTTGCTCTGTTCCCTGCCTCCTAATATTCCTTATAGAAACAGAGAAAATGTTTCCAGGCAGGAAAAAAGTCCATAACCATGTTTACAGCTTTTAGCAAACAGAAGTGATCTTACTGGCCTAGTACTGTAAATGGTGTTTTGAAGATATAAACAAGCAACTCAAAATCTAAGAATGAGTTTTATAGAACTATACTAGCATGCTGTGCCGAAACAAAAAAAAATCTTTAGTCAGGTACATATTTTATACAGAATTTTTTTATACAGAAATTTGGTCAAAATAATCAAGGAACACAACTTTCTGTAAATATGAGATCAGAAAAGCATGATTTAGGTTTGTATGTAGGGAAATCATTTTTAATGGTGTCAAACAGCAACTTTTAGACACAAAAGATTGGGAAGATTTTGGAAAAAAGGAATAACTTTGGCACCAGAGTCATTGTGTGTCTGTAGGTCTGTGTGAATTCATACAATTTAATATGGAGGGAAGGATTTGAGAAGAGACTCTTTCGTACATGGTTATTTCACAGTTGCATTACTGTTTAGCTACGTATCTGGCAGTGCAGTGAAGAATGAAAGCCAGCCACCTCTGTGGTGCCGCATGGTGGGAGACCGCTCTGGCATACTGGTGACTCAGGTTTATGCCCTGAACCTGGGATATCAGGAAGTGGACACTCTCCTCTCAGGGGATAGGTTCAGCATTATATAGCTTATGGAGTGACACCTGGTAGGGCTTAGCTGAGATGCTATTAGTGACATGGATGACCACATGTTGCCTGATGTCTCCCTTCCCAGGTGTGTCATGGGCAGGCACACTTACGCTGGGGTGGAGGCTGAGACATAAAACGAGAAGAAAAAGCCTCTACTGGATGCATAATGATCTCAGGCCTGATGCCATCCATGTTCACTGGGCATTCCAAAAGGAGAGCTTTCATCGCTCAGTGTGGCACAGTGATCCTGAACCTCTCTAAGAATACACTGTATAGGGGCAGCTGGAGACATTGACCCCGCTCTGGGGCAAGCCAATGGGCAACAGCAGTGGCCAGCAGGGAGACTGCATTAGCTAGGATGGAGGCACCAGAGGGAGGAAGGTACCAACAGAACACCTGTACCATGAAGAATAAAAGCAAGTAACAATAATAAAATGAAATTTCCCATTAAAAAAAATTTTGTCAACCAGGGGCAGCCAGCTGCAGACCGAGGGCTTCATGGGGGTGAGGTTTCAGTTTTCAGAGAGGGAGGGCACAAGCCAGTTAGCGTTTGCCCCCCACCTGACATCCAACCAAGGAGCAGCAGTGAGGATGGCTTGAAAGCAATTTGCCCAGTCTCCTAGCTAGAGGAAACCTATAGCCATAGTGATCCCATCTTAAAGTGGGGATGGTGAGCTGGCCTGGTGGTGCTGAGGATTGAGGCACTGGATGCCACACCTTGTGCCATGCCGGCGACCCAGGTTCGGGAGCGAACTCGGGTCATTGGGGGTCAGTAGGGAAGGAGAGGACTGAGCTTCCGGAAGACTGCTCTCCTCTCCTGGGGAGGGTGGGTGGATGACTCCCCTGTGTGAGCGGCTCCCAGTGGAGGCTGGGAGCACTACAGTCTGGGGATTATACTGATGCAAGGGGAAGAGCCTTGGCAGATGTCCACAGGCTGGGTGCAGAAGCGCACCTGGCTGCACTGGACATCATTGCACATCTGGGCTCCTAGGGGGAGCTCTCTAAGAACAGGGAAAACACCTGTTGGCTGGGGGATAGATGTCACCTGCCCCCATCTCCAGCACTGGTTCCTGCCCACTGTGGACCTGGTCTCGGCATCCCCTCTACCCGTGAAAGCACCGGAAGAAAGCGCAGAGGAGCAGAAGGCGGCCCCACTCCGGAGGGGGGGGGTGGATTCCGGAGAGATTGTTCCACAAAGCATGTCACGGGTGTGCCAAGGACCAGCGTACAGCTGGGAGGATTTCAGGTAGGAGGGGAACAGGTAGGTAGACTGAAGGGGCCCCAGCCAGCGGTGACGGGAAGGAAATAAAGTTGGAAAAAAAAAGTGGGGGTGGTGGGGGGATAAGGAAACAAAAGGGGTTACTGGACAGTGAAAAAGAAATCTGTCATAAGAAATTTGCCACAAGTTTACAGAACCTTACAAATAACTTGGAGGGATCTGAAAGCAAGCTAAAGGCTTTCATATAATGTGTTTTTATATATGGGGATATGTTGTCTTGTTTCTCAGTAATCTGTTGCTCCATCTTCAATGTCTGCCAGTATTTTTGTGTTTCCTTTCTGACAGTCCCACCATTTACAGCTAGCTGTGCTCCAGTATAACCTTAACAGATCTTCACAGCTCAATGCAGAGCTGCCCTGTACAGATCGGAAGTGTTAATGTAAACTATGCAGAGAGGGACCTCCATCGAGCCAATCGGCTTCAGTCACTCACAGTGCTCCATTTCCCAAAGACATTCACATTCATTCGCAGACCAAATGCGTCCATCTCCTTGTTTCACTGGCAGCTGTTCTGGCGACCATCAAGAAGATTGCATCAGACCTGTAAGGCGCTTGGCAGTCAGTGACTTCCCCTTGAAGAAGAAAATAGATCAAGTATGGAAGTTCAGTTCCAAAATGTCATAGAATATCAAAGTAAGTAAGCATCTGGCTGAGGAGAACTTTATAAGGCACTGTATCTCTTAGATGGTGGCTAATCATTATGTTGACTGGCTCTACCTTAGGACTAAACTGACTAAACAAGCTACTGTAGCTGACATCAGGATTTACTGGATCAGGTACCGGGCCCACTAATTAACAGTGCCGAATTGGGTCGGGGCAACAGGCTTAAAACTTGATTGAACTGAAGTGGGGAACCTGTATAAAGCATCACTTAGAATTAGAAATTATATAAAGCTCACACATTCCCTCAGCAAACAGGGCTAGAAATTCATTGTACTGCATTATTGCACCCATACTAAAATGTGGCATAGAATATTGAATTAATTGTGGCACTGTGGCATTTCTTGGATCTTTATTTTTTTGCTTCTTTCTCCCCTGAAATATTTTGTACTACCATTGGGTAACTTCTGGGCTTTAGTATAAAGAGATGTGTACAGGCCCTTTGGGGCTATGGCATGTCTAATTTATGCTCCATCACTTGCGATGCTGCCTAATCTGGTGCCACCTAAACTGTAAACTAGTTAGGAAGGAGGCTGCGGGTCCAGCTTTCAACATACTGTATTCTTAGGATGGAACAGTGAAGCTTGAATCCTGATCTTTCACCTGAAATACCAGATTTATATCTGTATTTCTAGCCCTGCTCTGGCCTACTCCATCTGCCAGCAAAACAGAGTCCACATATTAGCGGAATCTCAGTACCTCTAACTAGGCATGCAACACTATAAATACTGTGACAGATATAACTTCTAGTAACCTTGATCTAAACTAGTGTACAAAGTACAGTTATGTAAGAACTTACCGTAACAGTAGATTTTTGAGAGGAGCTCTTGCAGCAGGCAATACCGGTTGGACTAAGCCGCCAGGTGCTAGGACCACATGGAAAACTTCTTGCTAGCAGTCTACAGCGGGGGACTGCCCCTGATGTTGGCACGCTGACGTTCGTCTATGGTATAAAAGGGGCGGTCCCCTAGCCCATCCTCAGTTCTCCTGCCGGAGACCCCGGCATGCCCAGAGAAAGGAGAAGCAAAGCAGTTCCTCAAAACTGAGTGTAACCCCCCTTACAGATGTGGGTTCCGGAAAAGACTCTATAGAGTCTGCCTAAGTGTTTCCCTGCCTGCTGGCATTCGGCATTTAAGCTGTTAAATGTGGTTCCAAGTGAGTGCTGTTTGAGCCTCCACATACTGTCTCTTTAAGAGCTGTCTGCTTGCAGACTTAATTAGTTTGTATGGGTGGACTGTGTATTTAATGCTCGAGTCCCGCCCGAGCTGCTGTCAAATCGCTCCGTCTCTGCAGTCGCTAAGAGTGCAGAGGGAGCCTAAATGAAAGGTGTAACTGTTTGCCTAAAACCAGTTAAGAGTATTAAGTAAAATGCAGTTTGTCTAACCTGCCTTTCTTGCAGCTGGGACTCTGTGTGTTTTGTCCCTCCATTTTGGATCTGAACTACTGAAAAGGTCCAATCAGTGTTGGGGGGGGCCTCTAAAATGGAGTTTGTTCGAGCCAACCAGAATCAGGACTCTCTTGGGAGCCTGCTTACCATGAGGAGATATAGCTAGTAATTCTGGGAAGTGAAGTTCTGGACCTTGGCGCCTGTTTGCACCAACGCGGAGAGTTCTGAGTGATTGACAGCTGAGTCCACCAATTGGACCGGGTTGCGCCCGAAGGGAATGCTCTGCCTTGCATCTGGACAGATCAGATCCATTGTGACCGTGATGCAAGAAGGAGCTCCGAGTTTCTGCACTGTATAGTTTCATGCAGGAAGTGCATGGGAGGTCTAAAGTCGGGCTGTTGCATTGCCAATTTAATTTGGACTGAATCCGAGACTACGGAGAGGAAGAGAGGCTGAAAGAGTGGAAACCAGGCTCACCCTGTAGAAGACTGGAGAAATTGCTGAATCGCGCTTGGTCTGTCAGGAATTGAAGCTGCAGTGTGAACTCCCGAGTGTTAGCAGTAAGTGCAATCGGGACCTGAAAGCAGCTGCCTGGTAAAGTAATTTCCTTTACATATAAATGTGTGGAATGCTTGTGAGAAATAGCTAAACGGGTTCTCTTGTCACCGTGCGGTATAGACTGAAAGCCAAGTTGAATGTATGTGGACTGAATCCGTCTGCTGAGCAAAGCCATGTGCCTGGCTTGTAGAATCTCATCTCCCTGTTGTGTGTGTCTGGCAATCCAGAACCACCACCTGTGCCAGGTTTTCAGCATGGGGTATTGTGAGTACCAATCAGGGCATCCCCTGTGATCGATTACTCATCAACAGTGTTTCATCTGATTTTCTTTTCTTCATTTCTTCAAAGACTGAGCCATCCGGCTCCGGATTACAGTTGGGTGTTGTGCATATTTTTCTCTACAGGGTCCCATCCACCTACACCTGCCAGCCAACCCCGGGCAACGGACCTGGCTAGCCCCCCAACCTGGGTACCCAGAGTGTGACTTTCTAAACCCTGTAATGTGCACAGTACTGTGATCTAATGCTACCAATTAATCTGATTTCCCCCTCCCATGTTATTGTCCCCTAAATAAACCAGATTTGATGTTGTTAAACTTTAAACTGTCTGAAGTATCAGTACCTACATATCAAGCACTGTATTGGTTGGTGTATGCTGATTAACCTTATTTTACAGGGGGTCCTTAGAGACGAACCTCAGAATCAGTCTCGAGGGTAAGTGGTACTTTATGATTGAACAGTGTGTACATGTGGGGTATTGGGATTGTGACTTCTGTGCATTGTGTGAGCCACTAGAGGGAATAAAAGTGGGTCTCAGTGTCCCAGAGGGCTGTGACCAAGCTAGTCTAACCACCACAAACCCTGATCTCTGGGTGGAGGCACCCGCCATAGAACCTAGGCCCCTCAACCTGTCAGTAGTCAAACAGGCAGGGGTAGTAGCCCTTGGGATAGCGCCACCTGGGGGTTACATGAGAAAAGCAGAGTAACCGAGGAGAAACAGCAATCAGGGGGTTGGAGAAAGGGAAAGCAGTGCCTGCTGCAAGAGCTCCTCTCGAAGATCTACTGTTATGGCAAGTTCTTACATAACTGTACTATCTTATTTAAAGGGGGCTCTTGCAGCAGGCAACACCAGTAGAACTGAGTCCCAAGCAGTATAGGAACTGACCCGGTCAGCAGGAAGGAGGAAGAGAAAAGCATAAGGCATTTAGGAAAGAAGGCCCTGAAGGACTGCAAGTCCAAAGCCGGCCCTATGCCTAGAGGCAATGTCCAAACTGTAATATCTAATAAAGGTATGGACAGAACTCCAAGTGGCGGCTACGCAAATGTCTGCAGCAGACACATTCCTGAAAGAGGCAACTGAGGCATCCATGCCTCTGATAGAGTGGCCTTTAACTGGTCCTGGTAAAGGCTTGTCATACTTGCAATAGCAATAAACAATACAATTTGCTAACCACTTAGACAAACCTTGTTTGGAGACAGGAACCCCTTTTCTTCTTGGAGCAAATGAAACAAACAACTGATCAGTCTTTCTGACAGAGTGGATGTAGTCCAAATAGTACCATTGCATCTAGTGGACATCCAGAGTATGAAGTAAATCCTCCTCCTGATTAGAATGCTCAGGAAAATAAAGAGCAAGTGGATGGATTGATTTAACATAAATTCAGACACCACCTTAGGTAGAAACTTAGGACTGGTCCGCAAAGACACCCTGTCTCTGTGAAAAAACAAATAAGGCTCTTTACACATCAGAGCCTGCAGCTCAGAAATCCTCAGAGCAAAGATAACAGCAAGAAAAAATAACGCTTTCCATGAAAGGAAGCGTAGCTCACAGCTTGCGGCTGGCTCAAAGGGAAGTAAAGTAAGCTTTTCCAAAATAAACAAAAGGTCCCAAGGTGGGACAAGGGCCCTAATGGAAAGTTTCAAATGTAGCATACCCCACAAGAACATGCGGGAAAGACCCAGTTGGGCAACAGCTTTGCCCTCAACAGGTACATGGTTTGCAGAGACGGTGGAAAGGTGCACCTTAAGTGAGGAGTAACCCAGACCTAAGTCTGAGAGGGAAAGGAGGTACTCCAGGATGAGATTCACCGGACAGGTGAATGGATCCAAGTGCCTAGCGGTGGCATAAGCAGCTCTGGTAGAAGGCATTCTAGCAGCCACTGACATCTGCCACCTGGGGGGGGGACTCCAAAGTGGGCAATAGCTAAGTCTGCAGGAGCCATGCATGGAGAGGCAGTGATTTGAGGTTTGGATAGACCAGAGTGCCCTGCTCCTTGGAGAGCAAGTCAGAGCACAGGGCTAAGGGGAGTGGAGGTTCCACCGCCAGTTGCTGTAGAAGTGGAAACCATATCTGACATGGCCAGTAGGGAGCTATGAGGATCATCTCTACTCCCTCTGACTGTAGCTTGAGAAGAACCCTCTGCAGAAGTGGGAAGGGAGGGAAGGTGTACAAAAACCTCCCTGTCCAAGAGAGGGACAACATGTCATTCCAGAAAACACTAAGCCCTGGATCAAGCGAGCAGAAATTGGGCAGTTTTGCATTGAGTGGGGACACAAAGAGGTCCAACTCTGGATGGCCCCACCTGTTGAAGAGGTCCTTGACCACAGAAAACAGGAGCTCCCACTCATGAGCCCTTGACCTGGACTGGCTTAGGCTGTTGGGACTGGCAGGGCATTTTGGATGCCTGGAACATGAATGGTGGCTAGTTCCAGGTTGTGCTATGGCCCAGTACCAGACTCTCATGACTTCTTTGCAAAGGGGGGTAAGAATGAGTCCTCCCTTGCTTGTTGATGTAGTAGACTACAGACATGTTGTCTGTCTATATCAGGAGAGGACCTGGAAGAAGGTGAGTCTGGAAGGCCTACATCGCGTAAAGGACTGCCTGCACCTCCAGAACATTGATGTGGAGATGTTGTTCGCACTCTGACCAAATCCCCTGAGTCTGATGATTGGCCAGTTGGGCACCCCAGCCCAGGTCTGAGGCATCCATCATAACAATTTGTTGTAGGGATTCTGCCCTGAAAGGAGCCCCCATGAGGAGACTGGAAGGGTTCTGCCACCAATCCAGGGTCTGCCTCACCGGATTGGAGACCAAAACTGACTGATTCAGGTCATCGGTACGCTGGTCCCACTGGACTCTAAGAGTCCACTGAGGTACTCTCATATTCAGGCAGGCTTGGGGAACCGCGGCTATAGCTGCTACCATGTGCCCTAGGAGCCACAGGAAAGACCTGGCTGGAACCTGATGGGAGGAGGAGACCAGTTGGGCCTGTGCTAACAAACATTCCACTCTGTCCTGTGGCAGGAAGGCTCTGCCCCGTGATAAGTCTAAGAATGCTCCTATGTACTGGAGGTGCTGACTCAGCAGGAGACAAGACATGGGTAGATTTAGAGTAACCCCCAGATTCTGGAACAACCAAGAGGTGATATCCATGGTCCGAATCAACTGAACCCTGGAGGAGGCTGTCAACAGCATGTCATCCAAGTAAGGTAAGACATAATGCCCCTGTCTCTGCAGGGCTGCAGCCACCACTGAAGGGCACTTGGTAAAGACTCGGGGAGCTGAAGAAAGGCCAAAGGGGAGAGCCCAAAACTGAAAATGGGTCCCCTGAAAACAAAAACAGAGGAACCGACGGTGGGGTGGGAAAATTACGATATGGAGATAGGCATCCTGCATGTCCAGTGAACAAAGCCAGTTCCCCTGGTGAGGATGGGCAGTAACCCTTGGAGGGTGACCATCCTGAAATGCTTGTATTCTATGTAAAGGTTCAGGTGGCTGAGGTCCAGAATTGGTCTCAGGTTCCCTGTCTTCTTGGGGATTAAAAAGAAGTGAGAGTAGAACCTCTTCTCTCTTTGTGCTGGGGGGACGGGTTCTATGGCCTTTTTGTGCAGTAGTGCCTTAATCTTCTCCTGGATGAAGGCGACATGGGCCTGAGGGTAATGGGAGTGCAAGGGAGGGCTGTCTGGAGGGATCTCTAGAAATTCTAGTGTGTGCTCCTTTTCCACAATCTGAAGTACACATTGGTCTGAAGTTGCAGTGTGCCACCTGTCCAGGTACAGGGAAAAGCAACCCCCCCCCACCGCCTCCCCCAAGGCCTCCACCGAAGGAAGGAGGTCAAGTAAGGAGTCAGGTGATGGTACCAGGAGTGGGCAGAGCAGCTGGGGATGCTCTATGGGCCCTAGGGGTGAAAGTTCCAGCCAGCTGGGTAGAAGCCTTGCTCTTGAAGGCGCCTCTGGGTTGCTGGCCCTTGGACTGCTGCCTAGGATTTCTGCGAAAGGACTGGCATTGGTTGGACCTGGACTGAGAACTGTACATGGACTGTACTGATCTCAAAGCTTTGAGCAACTCTTGTAGGTGAGATACAATGTCCTGGGTGTCCCTACCAAAAAGGCCAGAGCCCTGAAAGGGGGCATCCAGAATTTTCACCTGCACATCAGGTGCGAAATCTGACACCCTGAGCCAGGAGTGACAGCGGATGCAGACTTCTGTTGCTGCTGCTCATCTGCTCCATCCACCATGTTGTAAGCAGCCCTGAGAACATGGTTGTCCACATCCAAGCCTGACTTTAGGAGCTGGATCAGCTGGGTCTTCATAGGGTCCTTGGAAGGGCCTGCACTAGGTCTAAGGCCTTTTCCCATAAGGCATTTTACTACTGTACCATATGGGCTAGGTAATTCTGAGTCCAAATGGCAAGAGTGGCCAAAGCGTAAACCCTCTTGCCAAATTGGTCCACTTGGCAAGACTCCTTATCAGGAGGGGGAGTGCTGAGGTGCCTAGGTTTCTTGGTGCGGTCATGAGCCACATCTGTGACCACTGAGTCCACCGCCGGTTGCTCTCCCAAATAGGCTTTGCCGAAGGGAGCATGATAAAGACAGTCAGCCTTCTTAGCTAAGGCCAGAGTGGAGGAGGGACAGGTCCAGGTGGCCTTAGTGACATCCTCATATGACTCAATGAGGGGGGGGTACCACCAATGGGAGAATCTCTTTTCTGTGATGATAGACTGCCATAAGGCAATGTTAGGGGTCTAGTTCTTTCATCTCCCACCCCATTAGGGATTGTATATGCCTCATGATGTCCATAAAGGTAGGATCGTCGGGGGGGGGGGACCTAGAAGTTTCCTTGGAGGCTTGAGGCTCATCAGAGGGCCCCCTAGAATCCTCAGAGTCCTCCAAAAAGGAAGAGGAAGAATCCCTTCCCGACTGATCACCTTCTGGGACTGGTGTTGGGGGGTGACATTCCTCCCTGCATCGTTCTGTACGACCGGGAGAAGGTCCTGAAGACCAGTGGTGGCTAGGACCTGCACAACCGGGGTTTCAAGGAGGAGGGTCCTGAGGAGGTGGAGTATGGGGCCTCCTGGGAGTATCTTTGTCTTTCATGAAGGCCCACCAGGCTGAGAAAAGTGCATCATAGTCCACTAGAGAGGTGGATTATAAGGTGGGTACGGGTACTGGGAAGGCGGCACCAGGTATCCTGGCGTCGGGTAACCTGATGCTGGTCCCTGGGGTGTCGAGTACCCTGGCACCGGTCCTTGATGTACCAGGTATTCAGGCATCAGCCCTTGAGGCATCAGGATCCCTGGAGTCAGTCCCTGAGGCATCGGCAATCCGGGCTCTATTCTCTCAGGTGTTGGGTGGGGATTGCTCAAAGGGCCAGCTGGCATTGGCTGAGGCTGAGGAGACGACAGCTGGGGTATCATTGAGGTTGATGCCAGTACAGCAGGCATTGGCCAGACAGGTGAAGGCTGATGCTGGTCCAGCGAGACAGGTGCCGCCGGCCCCGAAGGGGAAGCGTACATCTGGACAGGGGAGCTAGCTCCCGATGGAGGCAGAGGTGGTGCCTGTGTGGAGGAGGCGAGCGCTTGCTCCAGGTGTTGCTTACAGGCACCAGTCCTAGTGTCAGGGACCAATATGGGCAATGCTAGGAGCGGGGGAGCCATGGGCGAGGACCCACCACCCAAGGAAGAGACCCGATCTTGCCGCCTGCCTGAGGACCCGCTGGAAGTAAGGGCCTAAGCGTCAGGGGCTGGGAGGCAGGGGACGAAGTCCAATGCCCTGAGGAGCAGATGAGAAACTGGCAGCCCCAAAGGTGTAAGGGCTGCTGCTGGAGTAGGGGCTGATCTCCCATGAGAGAAAGACCCAGAGGCGGGTGTCGACTTATGTGGTGACTGAGAGCGAGAAACTGATCGGGGCCAGTCCCTATCTTTGTCCCGGTGCTTATGCTTTCCACTGGACTTCTCCTTCTGGGCAAGGGAAGAAGTCAAAGCCCTGGAGGCTGGGGAGGAAGAGAAACATTTGTCCTGAAGCTCCTTCTCCATCATGGCTAACTTCTGCTGCAGCAAGAATCTCTGGAGGGTCTTCAAACGGTGTCTCTGTGTGGCCTAGTTGAAGTCCTGGCAGTGCTGGCAGGCCTCGTGTCATGGTCAAGGCCTTAGCAGAACAGGCAAGAAGAGTAGCCATCCTTGGAAGGAAGCTGCTTGCTGCAAGCACACTTTGTACGCCGGTCAGAAGATGAAGCTGGAGAAGAAGACATACACAAAGGTAAAGAAACACTGAAAAAACAATGTATTTTTTAATGAAAATAAAGAAAATCACGGGTAAAGCTCGAGCAAAATGGCAGTCAACTTAAGCAGGCATCCATGAAGATCCGATATGCGCCAGTCAACAGCGGGGGAAAAAAACTGAGGATGGGCTGGGGGACCACCCCTTTTATACCATAGGCGGACATTGGCATGCCAACGTCAGGGATGGTCCCCTGCTGTAGACTGCTAGCTAGAAGTTTTCTGTGTGGTCCTAGCACCTAGCGGCTTAGTCCAACCAGTGCTGCCTGCTGCAAGAGTCCTGTTAAAGTAAAATCATAGTATATCCCTACACTGCTACTGTAGTACTTTGTGACTTTGCAAGTGAGGTACAGAAGCTAAAATGCCCTCATAATAGCAGTAAAGACAACAAATATAACATCATGGCTTTCAGACATGGCATGCACTGTAGTGGCAACACCCTGCGCTTCCAGTAAATAGGGTTCGCCCCCTCCCCTCAAACCCAGGACTTCCTTTAGTGGAGTCCAGATGGCACAGCTGAGCTGGTGTATATGATCATCTTCCTTGTTGCGTGACCTAAAGAGAGTCATCGATGGCACCTTCAGAGGAAGAAACTCTTTGTATTTCCAGTGGGAATTAAGTTGTGTTTGTGGTGGCTGCTACAAGAGGGAAGGCAAAGTTGAGGGGAGGGATTAAGAAGGAGGGAAAGAAACTATGTGAAGCATGAGGAGAAAGGGGTAATCCCCACTCTTTCCCACCAGAGGCCCCTAATTTCAGAGTCCTAACTGTTGGTAGGGCACACCTGTACCCATGCCTTTATGTGTGGAGGAGGGGGAGTTAATGCGGATGGTGCTGTGTGATCTAGATAGTGAGTATCACTAAAGAGCTAAATATAAAATCATTCAGACAAGGAGGCATGATTTCTAGTTCCCTTTGCTACCACATTCAGAATATAGCTGCATGCTCTTTATATCACTGTCATTTGAGACAAATTTACCCCGCCCCCTCCCCATTACTTTAGCAAAATTGATTAAAAACAAAATTCCCTCATCAGTCTGCGGCTTTGGGAGAGGAGAGAAAAGTTTCAGAAATCACAAACTTACCACACTGCGGGTGAACTTCTCTAGTGAAGTTCTACGGCCTTGCTCGTTCTCAGGCTTTAAAATGGAGTGGAAAAACAGAAAGAAAGGAAATGAAATTTTAACTGTGAATATTGTAAATGTGAAAAAAAGATTGGGATTTCATTGTAAGAAGCATAACCTCCCAAAGAATCATAAAAAGAGAGGGGACTAGGACACTAGATGTATATGTTTGTTGCTGTGTGGGGGTGGAATTGCCCCTTCAAAGCAACTGATGGTAGGAAACAAGATAGGCTTTTTAAAGATAAAAAAAAAAAAGGACACCAGATCACAGCAGCGGGGACAGTGAAGAGCAGTGATATTAAAAATATGGCTAATGTGCCACAGTTGGCCATAAAGGCCTTTTGCTTGTGGTCCCCAACCTGCTGTAAGGTGCAGAATGGAGCAAATTGTTCCCCAGTTGCTGTAAATCCCAAACATAAATACTGAAAAAAAAAAAAAGTTACTTCCCCAGGCGCTGTCAGTATTGGGAAACTGAATAAGAATGCCATGTGAAAACAGTGGGATCTCAGTCAGTTTCAGAACGTAAAAAGTGTTAACAGTATTTCATATCTGCAGTGCCTTGGAAACAACAAAGAGGCTGAGCAAAGAATATCAAGCGGAAGGCGTAAACTGAGGACAGAAAGGAAAACCACAGAGTGAAAGAAGTGCTCAGGCCAAAATCAAAAGTACATAGGGAGAGACAAAAGTATAAAATAAAGAAAAGGAAAGAAACAATACCGGAAAAATGGAAAATAGCTGCAGAGTGGGGCAGCCGTGGGGGACAGCAAAGAAGGGCACAGACAAGGGCACAGAGAGATCAGAGCAAGGGTAGAAAGCAACAAGAGCTCAGAGAAGAATGGGCCTTCCTTAACATACGGTGCTTAATGCAGCCCTTGGGGGTATTATACCATTTAGCAAAGTTTTATAAATCATTAGCACCTTTAACTTTTGGAGGAAGGATTTTTTTTTTTACTCTGTGGTTGAGCACATTCAACAGTTAGCCTGCGCTGTTCACTGATCCCAAGCAGCCAGCTAATGAGGGAAGCAGCAGCTCTTTTGGACTGTAGCTTTTACCTCAAGGTTCCCGCAGAATGAAAGGGGTTAACACTTACTTAGCTAATCAGTGGCTCATACTCCTATTGTCCCAATGTGTCTCAATGCAAGACTGTCATAAGTGACTATCAAGCTTTAAACAAAAATACTCTGAAATGTCACTGTACTGTTCTCTCTCACATGCTTGTTGAAAAACTGCAGGTTTTCAGTTTGGACCAAGATTCTGGTTAACGGGGTTTTGATTCAGAAATATACTTTAGCCGCTTTGAAAAAAAACATTCATTGCCAGTATAACCAGTAATAATGAAGACACTCATAGTTGCAGCATGCACCTTTTACAGCAGCAAAGCAATATGTAATCTTTGCAGTTCCTGTAGTCCATTTTTAGTTAAGGTGTTATTTGAACTTACAGTATGTACTCTCTCAAAAAGAATAATAAACTAGAAAATATACTTTTCTGCTATGCCTCCTAACCTTTAGCATTTTAGCCCTTTAGGTTAAGTCATCCTCTTTGTTGGCAGACATTGGCATGCTCAATCTCGGATGACCAATCATCTGTCAGTCTGCTTCTGTTCCCCCAACAGGGGAGCAGTCTCCCATCTGAATTGATACGGGCCTGTTCCTTGGCAGTAACAGGAACAGGACAATTGCCAGATTTCTCACCACAGAGGTACAGTAAGTCACTATTGGATCTGAAGTCCAGGACAACTTATAGGCCCTGCCCACACTACAGAACTGTTTTTGAAAACTGTTTTCAAAACCGGATTAGTGAAACTGCTTCAATGCATCCACTCTATGCAGTAACCATTCTTAAAAATGGTTTAGTGTGTCCACACTACTGGTGTTAAACCTGTTCTCCCTGTAACCATTTCCTATTCAGTTGAACATATTGAACTGTGATTGCCTGTCCACACTGCAGTTAGAAATGAAGATTATATACTCACCATAATTCCTGCTCTTCTAGGAATATCTTCACCATTGATTCACACTAGTTGGTCTCAGCTGGAGGTGCTAGGAACCTGCGCGAGCCAGAACTTTTCAGGAGTGCTGGCACCGAGGCAAGCTGCACTCATGCATGGCACCGTGAGACTGGCTCACGCCACATGGTTTACCTCAGCACCAGCTCTCAACCCCCTCAACACCTTTTTTTACCAAGGAGGTGCAGCATAACCTAACAAGTACTTATGCACCTAACCTAAGGGCATAAGACAGCCCTCATGACCCGTGTGAGAAGGGTCAGCAAACTAGAGCATGGTGTCTTCACAGCCCAAACTAAGAACAAGGGGTGAAGACCAATACAACATATTGGAGTGAGCCTGGGGCATGGTGGGTGGGCGTGTTAATCAATGGTGAAGATATTCCTGGAAGATCAGGAATTATGGTGCGTATGTTATTTTCATATCTTCCAGGAATCAATCTTCATCAGTGATTTACGCTAGTCGGTCAGAGTACCAACCTCAGACAAAGTCCCCCCGAACTAGGGTGGTAGGAGCCAAGGGCTCACTCAGGACAGAAGTCCATTCAGAACTGTCCTGCCAAAGGTGGTATGTTGCCTGGCATGGACATCCTGGGCATAGTGTTTGACAACAGTTGCAGCTCTGCAAATATCACTGATAGATACAGCGTGAATCTCTTAGGGACATGATAACTGCTCTAGTGGAGTGAGCACATATTGGACATTCAAGCTTGACCTGGGCCATGGCAAAGCAGTGGTATAGGCAGCTCACAATACAGGCAAAAATGCACTATATTGTAGCAGGCTGTCCCTTTCGACTGGGGCTGAAGGACACAGAGGGCTGTTTGGATTACCTGAAGTCTTTAGTTCTGTCCAGGTAGAATCTAAAGGACCCTCTTAACAGCCAAAGAATGAAGAGTGCACACTCCTTTATTCTGGATGTTGGCAAAGTAGGTAGGTAGCATTAGTGGCTGATTCAGATTAGGAATTTGGGATGTGTGTGAAGAAATTAAAATTACATACTCACCGTAATTCTTGATCTTCCAGGAATATCTTCACCATTGATTCACACCAGTGGGTCCTGAGCTGGAGGTGCTAGGACCCTGTGGGAGCCAGAACATTTCAAAAGGGCTGCTCCTAGGTAGGCTACGCACAAGCGTGGCACCGCAAGACTAGCTTGTGCTGCATGGCTTACCTCGGCACCGACCTGCAACCACCTCAGTACCCTTTTTCATCAAGGAGATGCAGAGTAACCTAACTAACACCAATACACTTAACATAAGGGCATACGATAGCCCTTGTGACCCATGTAAGAAGGGTCAACAATGAAGAACACAGTGTCTTCACAGTCCAAACTAAAAACAAGGGATGAAGAGCAACAAACAGAAAAGCGAGCCCTGGGGATAGAGGGTGGGTGTGTGAATCAGTGGTGAAGATATTCCTAGAAGATTAAGAATTACGGTAAGTATGTAATGTTAGTATCTTTCAGGAATCAGTCTTCACCATTGATTCACACCAATGGGTCAAAATACCAAGGTGGGACGAAAGTCTCCCTGGCAGGGCGAGATAGGAGCCGGAGCTCACTCAGGACAGAAGTCCATCAAGGATTGTTCTGCCAAAAGAGACATGCTGCCTGGCATGGACATCCAGAGCATAGTGCTTGATAAATGTGTGCACTGTGCTTCCAGTGGTAGCTCCATAAACATCAACGATAGGTACAGAGTGAAGCTCTGCCAATGATGAAGCAACCGCTCTAGTAGAGTGGGCACGAACCTGGCCCTCCAGTTTGACTTGCATCATAGAATAGCAGTGATGGAGGCAACTAACAATCCATGCAGAGATGCATCTGATTGTAGCAGGCTGACCCAACTGATTAGGGTAAAAGGAAATGAGCTGTTTAGAAACATAGAAACACAGAAAAAATGACAGCAGAAGGAGACCAAGATCCATCTAGTCTGCCCAAGTGTTCCTGAGAACTATTCTGATCTTAGGACCTAACCCCACTTCTACTCAATACTCCCAACTGCTCTCCCTTCTTTTGTTCTTGCAATAGCTGAGTCCCAACCCAGTTTGTATGATGTCACTGTCTTAGCTTCCACCACCTCTGTGGGCAGCCTATTCCATGGTTCTACCACCCTTTCCATAAAATAGTGTTTCCTAAGCCCCCCCCCCAACAATTTCCACTCATGACCTCTGGTGCTGGAGGTGGTGTTTCTACAGAACAGATACAATGAGGGCACTTTGTTTATTCATCTCAGGAACTTATATGTCTCAGTCATGTCCCCTCTCTCCTTCCTATCCTCTACTGAGAATATAGTTAATGTTTCTAGCTGCTCCTCATATGAGAGACCTTGGAGGCCTTGAATCATTTTGGTCGCTCTTCTCTGAATGGTCTACAGCCTGTTTACATCCTTGTTTAGGTGTGGATTTCAAAACTGGACACAGTACTCCAGATTTGGCCTTACCAGGGACATGTAGAGAGGAAGTATTATCTCCCTGCTTCTGCTGTCAAATCCCCTCCCTATGCACCCTAGCATTCTGCTGGCCTTGCTGTAAGCTGTATTGCATTGGCTGGTCTGTTTGAGGGTACTGCAAATGATGATCCCTAGGTCTCTTTCTTCCTGTGAGACATGTAGGTGGACCCCATTAAGCCTGTAAACTGTCCTCAGGTTCCCCTTACCCAGATGCATCACTTTGCACCTTTTAGCATTGAACCTCAGCTGCCAGATGTTAGATCATCATTTCAGCCTCTGAAGGTCTCGTTGCAGGTCCCTAACCACCTCCTCGCAGTCCACCCTTCCTCCTAGCTTGGTATCATCCACGAACAGGGCAAAATCCTTCTGAAAGGGGTGCCTCAAAGTTCAGTCTTGGGTCCTTTATTATTCACAATATATATAAACAATATTAACCATAATATTACATCTGCCAGTATTCACCTATTTGCAGATGATACTGTGCTTTATGTCTCTTCTGCTACCATTGAATCTGCCTATGGGGATTTACAGCAAGAATTTAATATCCTACAGCAAAATCTGCTACATCTGAAACTTCTACTTGATGCCAAAAAGACAAAAGTCATGTCCTTCTCCTCATCAACTAATGCATCTTCCGGATCACATTAGCCTGTCAATATGCATATGGTACAGTATCTATGCAGGGTGAAACCCTGGAAAGAGTGGACAAATGTAAGTATCTAGGCTTCTGGTTGGACTGTAAGCACTTGTATATCCCTCATGTTGAAGAACTCTCCAAAAAGCTAAAACAAAGGCTGGCATTATTCTTCCGTATCAAACGTTTGCTTACCTATGAAGCAAAACTACGATTAGTCAAAACAACATTCCTTCCACTAATTGACTATGCTGACTTTCTTTACAGTCATTGCTGCAAAACTGTCCTTATTAAGCTGGACGTCCTGTACCACAGGTCCTTAAGATTTGTGACTGACTCTCCGTTCAAAACAAACCACTGTTCACTTTATAGCCAACTTGGCTGGACTTCCTTATATACCAGAAGATGGCGTAATGCCTCCATCTGGACCTTCAAAGCCCTCACTAACAAACTCCCTCTTTACATATCCAGCCTCTTTAAATCAACACCTTGCAAATACTTACTTAGGAAATATGATTATATCTCGCTTGATACCCCCAGGGTAAAAATCTCGTTTTGGCACCATATACATAAGCCATGCCTTACGAACCTTATGGAACGCCCTCCAAATTACCCTAAAATTGACTCGACTTGTTAGACTATCCTCCTTTATATCTCTTCTGAAACCTCTGTTGAAGGAAAACTGTCAGTGCTACGCCTAGGGTCCCCCTCTTTTGATATTTTATATGGAACTTACCACTATATTTGCACCTGGCTCTACCTGCTCCCCTTTTTTCTTTTGGTTTGCACTCCTCTCTGTCTATGCCCTGCTACTCTCTAAGCCTCTCTCCCTTACACCTTCCCCCCCATTTCCTACTTATCTTTGACTGTTCCGACCTCACCTTATGGATCATACTCTACCTTCCCCCTTACCTTCTTCCATTCCAATCATATTATGCAGTTAGCTGCTTGCACTTATGTAGATATGTAAAAATCTGTGTAATCTGACTGTACCTTGTTATATATTACCCATTGTATTGTGTGAACTATTGTATAAATCTGTAGTGTTTTCCTTTTATGTATACTGTGTGTCCCCCCCAGGACCACCTTACAAATGAGTATCTCAATGGTATTAATTCCTGGTTAAAAATAAAATTGAAAATAAAATTGAATTGAAAAGTTTGTCCGGTATACCTATACCGATATCGCTGATAAACACATTAATCAGGACTGACCTTAACACTGGGCCATGTGGCACCCCACTAGTAATTTCCCCTTCCCCTGACCTCTCCCCATTGACTACCACTCTCTGCTTTCTGTCCTTCAGCCAGCTACCTATCCACCTGACTATGCTCTTGGCTGCTCCCAGGTCCTCCAATTTTTTCAGCAGGCGATTGTGAGGCACAGAGTCAAAGGCCTTACTGAAGTCAAAGTAGAGGAGATCCACTGGGTGGCCTCTGTCAATTTCCAGAGTCACTCAGTCAAAAAATGTGATTAGGTTCATCTACCATGACCTACACACTATGAACCCGTGTTACCTATCATCCTGAAGTTGGTCCCCACCACCGAAGTGAGACTGACTGGTCGGTAGTTGCCAACCTCCGCACAACTCCCACCCTTGTGGAGGGGAACCACATCTGCTGTCTTCCAGTCCTTTGGCACTACTCCCAACATTAGTGAACTGTTGAACAAATATGCCAACGGACCTGCCAACTCTCCAGCCAGTTCTTTTAGCACTCTTGGACGAATTCCATGCTGGCCCGATGATTTGTCTACTTTGATTTTTTTATATTGCCTCCTTAACCCTGCTTATAGTGATTGACGTTATGTCCACTTGAGGGACTCCTGTTACCTCCGGCTTGATACCACTGTCTGGTAACGGGCCCATGTGTTCCTTGCTGAACACGGAGCAGAAAAAGTCATTTAGAACAGTGGCCTTCTGCTTGTCCTCCTCTATGATTCTGTCTCCTTTCTTAAGTCAAACTATTCCTCCCCATTTCCTTCTTTTTTCTTGTACATATTTAAAAAAGTGTTTATTCCCTGCCTTAACTCCCTCTGCCAGCCTAAGCTCTGTTGCAGCTTTGGCTGCTCTAATCATGTTCTTCGCCTCCTTATTCTTCTAATTGTACACTTCCCATTCACTATCCCACATGGTTCTTTTACAATTCCTGAATGCCTCCCTTTTGGTCCTATTTGCTGTCCTGACTTGGTGTGTGAACCATATGGGGTTTTCTGTCTGTCCTTTTTAGACACTGTCCTTATGCACATCTTGGTAGCCTCCAGTATGGCCTGTTTTACTTGCCCCCAAATGTATTTTACCTCTTGATGCTCCTGTATCTTTGCCAGATTGCTCCTGACCACTTCCCTCATTTTGCCAAAGTCTGCCTCTCTATAAAGTTTGAAACTTTAGTCCTAGACTGAGATTTCACAGCCCCACAGGCCAACTCGAACTACACAGTGTTGTGGTCGCTGTTGGCTGGTGGCTCCCTAACCCTGGTGACACTGCTTGTCCCTGAACAGGGCTGCTCCAGCTCACCCACGGTCGGCCGGCACCCAGCCAGCCACCGACCAAGACCAGGACACCCGCCTGCAGCTCCTTGGAAGCTGCTTGTCCCTGAACAGGGCTGCTCCAGCTCACCCATGGTCGGCCGGCACCCAGCCAGCCACCGACCAAGACCAGGACACCCGCCTGCAGCTCCTTAGAAGCTGCTTGTCCCTGAACAGGGCTGCTCCAGCTCACCCACGGTCAGCCTGCACCCAGCCAGCCACCGACCAAGACCAGGACACCCGCCTGCAGCTCCTTGGAAGCTGCTTGTCCCTGAACAGGGCTGCTCCAGCTCACCCACGGTCAGCCGGCACACAGCCAGCCACTGACCAAGACCAGGACAGCCGCCTGCAGCTCCTTGGAAGGTACGGGACAGCGCAGCCAATCAGAACACGGGTGCTTCCAGCAAACCCACTCTGATTGGCCAGGAGTTTTCCCCTGCTATAGACACCTGGCACTTTGTTAGATTTTCGATAGAACTAAGCACATTTCAACTGTGATATTAGGAGTTTTTCAACTGTATTAGCTGGATTGTAATTTCTACTACTGTTTTAAAGTGCTTACACCTCTTCTGTCTGAGTGCTCTTCCTGCAGCACACAGCCCCCCATCCAAGCACTCTGCCTTGGTGCCGATAAGTCTAATTACCTTTTTTTTTTTTAAGTGGCTGGTTTTCCATTAGCAGGTTATACAGACCTGCCACTAGAAGGATTATTGGTCTTCTACATAAATCACTGTATTCATTTGTGGGCAATATGGCCTGCATTATCATTCTACTTCTTTCCTGGTGCTGCTACAAGGGCACTTGAGTCTGAAGGGTGGATGGCCACTAACTAAGCTGCTCCTGCTCTCCTTGTTCCCCTTTCTGCTGTATTTTCTCATCTAGGTTTTAAGTGAGTACCTAGGTAGGCAAATTTCTTGCCTAGAAAATATTGCACTAATACAAATTACGAGACCACTCAATCTGGGACCATGGCTCTCCTTATTGTGTTTTTATTGCTCCTAAGGTGCAGAGTTTTCAGCAATACAGTGCAATTCAAAAGTACCTCAATGCAATTCAGTTCTCAATGTACCTTATCAATACCTAATGTTATAACAGTCCACGCAGGCGGACTTATGTCATTCTCCTCTCCTTTTAGCCTATTCCCCTGGTTAGCCTACACCCCTTGCTACTGTCCTCACCTATGTCTACCCAAGCACTTACATTGATCACAATCAACTGTCATTACAGTGGTGCGCCTCTTGAGCAGCACGATATGGGTTGCTGCTAAGAAATAAAAAGCAGTCTCCATTCTTATAAGCTCCTTAAGAAAGTTATACTTCCGCTTCTTCTCTGCTCAGGAAATGTGGAGCTCAACCCTGGCCCCCACAACTTACCTCTCCTATCGATTTTGCTGAGGCCACAGGTCTCAAAATGATGATGGTCAACATTTTAAGCCTGCCTAAAAAACTTGTACAGCTGCAAGCCTGGGCTGCACACGTTAACCCAGACCTTATCATAATTACTGAGTCGTGGTTAAAAAAGACGAACACTGCTCAACAAATATCACTGCAGGGCTACAATTTATTTAGAGCAGATAGAGAGTCTAGAGGCGGGGGTGTGGTTATCTACGCCAAATCTAAGTACTTGCTCACCAATATTAGTTGTAAATCTCTAGCCAAGGAATTTGAGTTAGTTTCACTGAGCCTTCATCTCCCCTCCTCGGAATGTATCACTATCCTAGGTGGCTATAGACCCCCATCTGGTGGTGATGAAGTCCTTAATCTTTTGAAATCCATGTTCGTAGATGCAAAAACTGAAACAATATTTCTAGGAGATCTAAATATGGACTGGCTGTCACCTAAATCACACGGCCTCAAATCCCTTTGTGATGAGCTAGGTCTTGGGCAATTAGTCAGTGAACCTACTAGGAACAACACTTTAAATACTGCCAACAGTTCCATTCTAGATGTGGTACTAACCACCCATCCACACAAAATATCTAATTTGGCAGTGTTTCACAACGACATGAGCGATCATGGAATTGTTGCTTGCATAAGATCTCAAATTAAGGCCTGGCCGCAACCCATCTTTATAAAAAAAAGATCCTTTCGCAAATTCAGTGCAGTAAACTTCCAATCTGACCTGAGCATGATCAGATGGCAAGATCTTTACCTAGCCAAAGATGTCAACAAGGCAGCTTGCATCCTTAATGACAAACTCACTACAATAATAAATAAGCATGCCCCTTTCATCAAAGTAAGGTACGGAACAATTCCAACCCCTGGTTCACCTCGGATCTCAAGGCAGCCCTTATAGCTCGAGATAAGCTCTGGGCTAAAGCTAGATATTCCAAAGAATCTTCGGATTGGCAGGCCTTTAGAACAGCCAGGAATAACTGTGTGAAAAAACTTCGCTCTACTAAAGCTAACTATTATATTTCTACTCTCGAACAAGCTAAAGGTAACCCTCATAAAATATGGAAGACTATCAAAGCTATAGAAGGACGGCCCATGGCCCCCTCTGTCCCAACAAAGATAGTTACAAGTGGCAAGATTGTGGAAAACAAGTCCCTAATCCTGGAGGAACTTAACTCCCACTTTGCCACAGCTGGATTAGCTTTTGACTCGTCACCTTATGCTGGTGCTGCTGTGAGCCAGCATACCCCTCCCGCCACATCTAGTCCTGCACCCAGCCCCTTCCAACTGCGCGAGATAACTTATAAAGAAGTAGAAGATTCTCTTCTTAACTTAGACACAAAAAAGTGCAGGGGCAGTGGCTTGGAACCCTTTTTCCTAAGGTCAGGCTACGCCCATCTCACTGCCCCAATTCTCCACATCTTCAATCTTTCCATTACATCTGCTACTGTGCCGTCCTGCTGGAAATCAGCACATATCCTCCCTCTATTTAAATCTGGTGACCCATGCGATGTAAACAACTATAGGCCTATCTCCATATTGCCTATCCTTTCTAAAGTTCTCGAAAAACTGATCCATATTCAGTTAAAATCTCACTTGAAAACCTCTCTAATTAACCCAGCTCAATCTGGCTTCCGGGCTAATCATAGCACAGTCACTGCACTAGCAAAAGTAACCAATGACTGGATCTCTGCTATAGATGCTAAGAAGGTAACTGGTGCAGTCTTTTTGGACCTCAGCAAAGCTTTTGATACTGTTGATCACAAACTATTAGTCAACTGCCTTGCAAAGTTGGGTGCCACATACCATACCACCCAGTGGTTCTCTAGCTACCTAACTGGAAGATTCCAAAAAGTAAAGGCGGAAGGCTTTTTTTTCTGCTGCCTTGCCAGTTGCAAGAGGAGTCCCCCAAGGATCCATCTTAGGCCCTAACTTGTTTTCTCTGTACATTAATGACTTAGATGCTAGCATATCTACGTCCAATCTGCACTTTTTTGCAGATGATACTGTGTTGTACACTTCTGGCTCATCGTTATCTGAAGTCAAGGGAGTGCTTCAAGTGGACTTCACACAACTTGAGCATAATCTAATAAAGGCAAAGCTTCTACTCAATGCTAAGAAGACTAAAGCGATGATATTCTCCCACAGTGCTGTCTCAGGCCTCCCCCAATACCCTTGCCCAAGACTTCATTGTCACTACGCTAAACGAGCCTCTGGAAGTTGTAACCAAATTTAAATATCTAGGTATCTGGATCGACAATAAATTATCTTTCAGTGACCACGTCGAAGATGTCTCTAGAAGGTTAAAAGCAAGGTTAGGTTTCTTCTACAGAAATAGGCCCCTTTTCCCCCATGAAACTCGAAACAAGCTTGTACAGGCCACTTTTCTCCCCCTACTCGACTATGGCGATGTAATCTATTCCTCCACCACTCTTGCAAATCTAAGTAAACTGGACATCCTTTATCACCGTGCGTTACAGTTCATTACCAACTCCCCTTACCATTCGCATCACTGTGACTTATATGCAGCTGTTGGCTGGACATCCCTTACTACTAGATGCCTGCTCCATGCTGGGCTATGGACTCTTAAACTGCTCCTGCAGAAATTGCCAAGCTATCTCTCTTCCCTTATTAGTATCTCACATAGTGCATACTCGTTAAGAAAATCTGACTTTATTATGCTTGACATACCAAGGACACAGACTTCCTTTGGTAAACGTGCTATTGCATATGCCCTTCCCTCCATTTGGAACCAATTACAAACCGTACTGAAACTAACTAGCACAGTTTCAATAAACTTCTACAAATCGCTAAGTTCAGCCAAAATAAAAGACACCTGTAACTGTCATTAAGTCTCTTCCTTCCCCATGTGTGCCATATTTATCCACTGGTAAGGTATAATTGATTTGTCATATTAACTGCTTTCCCTTCCCCTTCTACTCCTGGCTTTATCTTTGCTTACGCCCACTGCTACTCTATCAAATCACTCCCCCATATCAGCTGTAGACTGTTGTTTGTTCTAGCTGCCAAAATACTGTATATGTATTGCACACAGTCATCATGTTTCATTTATCAGTATGCAACCTGTAAGTCGCTTCCCTGTCTCATATCAATGTTTACCACCTGCGGTCACCCTATGTGGTACCCTTGTATGTATATCCAGCATGTATCATGTAACGTGCATTTCATGTATATACTGTTATTATCTATCTGTGTTTGTACTTTAAGTGTTTATATCACAGGAACTCCTTGTGAATGAGCTTGCTCAATGGAGTTTTCCTGCAATAAACTTGAACTTGAAACTTGAACTTACTACTTCTGAATTTATGAGGACCACATCCAGGATGGTGTCCATTCTAGTTGGAGTGTTAACTAGTTGCATGAGTAGGCAATTTTGTAGGGCATCAACCACCTTTTGACTTCTGGAAGAACACTGCCACTGGGATGTCCCACTCAACATCTGGCAAGTTTAGATCTCCTACCACAACTGTTTCCCCTTTTTGAGTTACACCTCTGATTTCCCCTAGGAGCTCTTCATCCCTGCCCTTGGCCTGTCCTTGTGGTTGGTATACTACCCTCATGTAGATCTTTTTCCCTGATTCTAAGCTAAATTGTACCCATAGGGATTCCACACCCTCCTTTTGTTATAATCTACTGAGATGGCTTTAATCCCTTCCTTCATGCACAGTGCAACCATCCCCCGCCTCCCTCGGGCAGCAGAATGAGTCTATATGGGATTTGGAGCACCACACCATGCAGGCACTGGAATGAGTCTACATGAGATTTGGAGCACCACACCATGCGGGCATTGTAATGAGTCTATATGGGATTTGGAGCACCATACCATGCAGGCATTGGAATGAGTCTATATGGGATTTGGAGCACCACACCAAGCGGGCATTGGAATGAGTCTATATGGGATTTGAAGCACCACACAGAAAAACATTTCCATTTGGCTGTGTAGGTTTTCTTGGTGGAGGGCTAACAAGCAGCCAGAAGAGTCTCAGAGACCCTCTGAGACACTTTATACCTGCTCACTTTTATTTCCTCAGGAGCCAGGCATAGAGATGAAGGGAGCACAGATTGGGATTAACCAGGGAGACCTGTTTTAGAAGGTCTGTCCGGAGAGGGAGGGCTCTCGGAGGGCTGACTGTCAATTTGTTGAGCACGGGAAACCATATCTGCTGAGGCCAGCATGGAGCAACCAGTATCATCTTTCCCCCATGTGCCTCCAGCTTGAGCAGTACCCTCTGTACTAGAGGAGTAGGAGGAAATGCATACAGAAAGTGATTTGTGTACTGCAGCCTGAATGCATCCTGACAGAAAATGCCATATTCTGAATTACTGGAGCAAAATCGAGGCAGCCTGGCGTTGAGTGGGGACACAAAATGGTCCACATTTGGGGTTCTCCACTTGTTGAACAGAGATTGCAGGACATCTGGCACCAACAACCATTCATGAGGATCGGCTTCTGTTTGGCTGAGCTTGTCTGCCACATTGTTCTGAGCCCCTGGCAGATAAATTGCTTGGATCAGAACATCCTGTTCCAGACACCATTCCCACACTCTCATTGCCTCCCTGCAAAGAGAATAATAGTGTGCTCTCCCCTATTGGTTGATATAATACATGACAGACTTGTTGTCCATCTAGAGGAGGACTAACTTATGGCTGACAAAGTCCACCAGGGCCCAGAGGGTATAAAGGACTACTCTCATCTCCAACACATTGATGAAGAGGTGGAACTCTGTAGGGCTGAAAACTCCCTGAGTGTGGTGGCCCTGACAAGGGGCTCCCCATCCCAGCAGAAACACATCTGTAGTAAGGGTTACCTAAGACTCTGGTTGAGAAAGGGAACACCTTGGAGAGATTGTCCTCCTGTGTCGACCATGCAAGTGCTGAAGCAGAGGCTTTATCACTTTGATAGGATAAGACTAAGGATGTGTTGCTGGAGACCACTGCATGCTGAGTATCCACTGGGTTGTCCTCGTGTAGCTGAGCCAAAGGTACTGTGAAGACGGAGGAGGCTATGAGACCTAACATGCGCTGCATGGAGCGAGCCCAAACAGACTTGTGCTCCATGATGAACTGACCCATATGAAAGATGGCTTTCCATCTGTCCTCTGGAAGAAAAGCCCTCACCTTGGTGGTGTCCATGAGGGCTCCTAGGAGTAGTAGCTGCTGAGAGGGCTGAAGCTTTGACTTCTCTAGATTTAACAGGACTTCCATGGAGGTCAGGAACTGAGAGGCTGTGGCCATTGCTCGTTCCTACTCCTGCTTGGATGGACTGGCTAACAACTAGTCATCTAGATAGGGAACAACTTGGAATCTGAGCTTTTGAAGGTGTGCCACAAGAACAGCAAAGCACTTTGTAAAGACTCGAGGCGCCGATGATAGCCTAAAGGGCAGGACACAGAATTGGTAATGCTGACCCAGAACCTTGAAGTGGAGAAACCTGTGGTGGCTGGGGTGGTCCAGGATATACTAGTAGGCATCCTGCATGTTCAGGGAAGGCAACCAGTCCTGTGGCTTGAGGAGTGGTAGCAGGGTCCCTAGGGAGATCATTTTGAACTTCTCCCACTGCATGAACTTGTTCAGTTTCCTGAGGTCAAGAATGGGGCACATGCCCCCTGACTTTTTCAGAATGAGAAAGTAATGGGAGTAGAAGCCTGTATTGCACTCTGCCTCAGGCACCACTTCCACTGTTCTGTTGCTCAAGAAGCCCACAATCTCCTTTGTGAGAAGCTCCGACATGTGAGCTGAAAGGAGGGGTTGCTTTCTGGGTGGATAATCTGGAGGGAGTTCTGAAAAATTCAATGAGTATCCCTCCTGGATGATCCTGAGAACCCACTTGTATGTAGTGATGAATTCCCTCTGATGGAAAAACTGAGTCAGATGCTCCCCCACAGGAGAGGAAAGGTTTACCTCGGGCAGCTGAGGCAAGACCGGGGCTAGAATTTGAGTGTGGCACTGGGTGCTTTCGGGGCCTGTGCAGTTTCTTCTGCAGTTGGGGAGGCTGGAACTTGACTTGAGCTCGCTCACTTTTGCCTCAGAAGGACTGCTTATGGTGATAAAAGCCTTTCCCCTTTCTCCTCTGGGGATGAGATGGAGCAGGCTGAGAAGCTGTGATGTCCGTCCTGGTCTTCAGGGAGGCCCCAAGAGACTGTTCTACCTGTTGACCAAACAGATACGAACTAGCAAGGGGAACATTCATAACCAGCTTTTGGATGCCATTGGAGAAGCCAGACATATGAAGCCAGGAGTGTCTTCTAATGCAGACCCCACAGCAGCAGAATGCGAGGCAGTGTCAAAGGCATTTGTAGCTGCCTTCAACTGATGAATATTCAATTTAATGCCATGAGTAACAGTCTGAAGTATCTTATGCTTAGTCTCTGACTCAGGTAAGAACTCTGCAAGAGACTTAAGAGAAGTCCAAAGGGCATACTCATACTTGGAGAAATGCTCCTGGTAGCTGGCTATCCTCATGCTAACAGTAGCAGCAGCAACAGCCAATTTCCCCCATCATGCTTGTCTTGCACACCTCCTTATTCATGGGATGTGCAGTGACCTCCTGAGGGAGAATGACTTTGTCGTTCTCAGTCAGAATGACGATCTTATCAGCTATAGGCTGGGAAGCAAGGCTAGGTCTGTCCTTGAGGGGCAATATATTTATGGTCTATCTGCCTACAGATAGAGGGGATAGATGCAGGCCTAGCCAGTACTACATCTGAGACAATCTCAAATGTAGGGGGAATTTTTATTGATTCTATTTTTATGTAAACATTTGTTGACCGGGATAGGCACATTGAGCCGAGGCTCGTTTCCAGGTGTGACCCGGGGAGTGGGGTTTAGGAGAAACAGACAGAAACAAAATAATATTGTTCCAGGCAGTAAAATACAATCAGATATCAGCATTCAGTGGAACTTGACTAAACATTACAGGTCTATGGGACACTGAGACCACGGTTATCAGTGGTAGAAAAAAATTAGCCTTGCTTAAAAGTGCATTTAGCACAATAGATAGCATTTACAGGGCATGAGACACAGGGAGCCCAGAGTCAGTATAATAAGTGCATGCAGCAAGGGCTAGGATAACTGGGTTAACTGGGGAGCTGAGATGTGGAGCAGAGTCACCTGGGACAGCAGCAGGGGGGAGAATAGGAGGTATGAGACTGACTGGTATGGTGCGGTGAAAATGGTGCGGTGAAAATGTTGAGCCACTCCAGACAGAGATTTTTTGGGTCAATGGCAAAAGGCTCAAAAGCAAGAGTTGTGTACATGTTACGAAGGAGAGCATGAAAAATAAGATCCTCCTGGGGAACAGGAGAAGGGCCTAGGGTTGAATTATCCAGGCTGTATAAAGAGTCATTGTCACCATCCTCAGAAATTATGAGTTCAGGGTCAGACTCGTCTCCCTCCAGATCCTCTTTGGGAAGAGGGTCTGGGAGAGGGGTGGACCTAAGGTTCCCTAACCCAGCTCTAGGAATTGGCAAGACAGGCAACAGCATCACTGGCAGAAAATGTGCCAGCACCAGCCCCAAGCTGACAAAAGGGGAGCTGGTTCCAGCCCCAGCACCGGCAAATGGGGAGCTGGCACCAGAGGTGGCATCACCAAAGAGACTGGGCCTGGTGCCGAGGGCTCTCTCGTTGCTGGGGGCAGTGTACATGGCACTGGGCATGGTACCACATCAGGCCCCAAAGGGCCTAATCCTGGCACCGAACCCAGTGCCGCACGCAGTGCTGAAGGTCCAGCCAACACAGGAGTGATCAGCAAAGGTACCTGTGCCAGTCCCAATACAGTGACACTGCAAGGGGGTACAGCCAGTGGAACAGGTGTCAGCAGTGTGGTCACCGGCAGGGACCTGGAGACTGCTGATGGAGCCAAACACTCTACCAGGCTGGAATGTTCTGACTGGGGGTTCAATGCCCCCAACCCCAAGGGGCCTGGGGCTGACTCCGCAAGAAGGGGAAAATGAGCCAGATGCTGTACCTACTGCTTCAGAAGAGCTGCCCAGGGGTGAAACTGCCCACTGGTGTCCTCACAGGAAGACAGAGAGGGACTCAGAGCCCAAGACCTTGAGCATGAGCAGAAACTGTTGACAACACTGATGGCACCAGGGAAGACCTCCTGCTCCGAGACACCAATGACCTCACAGGAGACCCACCAGAGGGTGACCTTGAGTGGTACCGTTTCTTCCTTTTCCGGTGGGAATAGCTAGAACTCGAGGTCGAACGGTGCTGGGTCCACGACCGGGATCAGGAATGGGCTCACTTCTTTTTGTGTTTATGGGAGGGCTAGCCTCCCTCCCAAACAAAGCCCCACTGCTGGAA
The DNA here is from genome assembly GCA_016271365.2 of Neoceratodus forsteri. Lineage (NCBI taxonomy): Eukaryota > Metazoa > Chordata > Ceratodontiformes > Ceratodontidae > Neoceratodus > Neoceratodus forsteri. The sequence goes on from CM028134.1 coordinate 186,777,248, forward strand.
CAGCATACCTGAGGAGGCTTGCTACTGACACCGTCACTGACCATGGCCTTTGACGGTTGCTAGGTAAAGCTGAGAGAAACTGACAGGAAAAATTAAATAAAATCACTAAACTGACACAAAAATAATAAACACTAACTTCAAACACTAAAACTGAGACAAACTGAATGCTATTGTTATACAGATGTGAAGTTCTAACTACCGATGGGTGAGCGATGTTTCACCAAAGCACACTCGCCGGTGGGAAAAAAGGAACTGAGGCAGTTGAGAGCTGATGCTGAGGTAAGCCATGCAGCGTGAGCAAGTCTCACGGTGCCATGCATATGTGCAGCCTACTTTGGCGCTGGCCCTCCTGAAAAGTTCTGGCTCCCGCAGGGTCCCAGCGCCTCAGCTCAGAACCCATTGGTGTGCATCAATGGTGAAAACTGATTCCTAGAAGTTCTACCTTGTCATTGTGGAAAACAGTATATGGATGATCTGTGACCAAGGCATGCTTTCGACACTCTGTGAGCAGAAGTGATGACCACTAGAAATGCTGCTTTCCAAGTTAAAAACTTCAGCTCACATGCTGCAAGGGGCTCAAATGGCTTGCAGGTGAGCATATCCAGCACAAGGTCGATATCCCAGGCAGCCACCAGCTTCCTGATGGGTGGCCTTGTGTGGATGCTCTTAAGGAACCTCTTGAACAGTGGCAGCTGTGCCAGGTAGAGGGTACTGAGAGGCTTGTGGTATGCAGAAATAGCACACAAGTGGACCTTAACTGTGTGTGCAGGCCAGCATGAGCAGGTCCAGTTAAGTACTCTAGAACCATGACACGTAGGCACAAAAAGGGGTTAGTGCGGGTTTTGGAGCACCAGATGGAAAACCTTTCCCAGTTGTCTGTGTTAGTCTTCCTAGTGGAAGGCTTATGGGCAGCCAAAAGTATTTCAGAGAACCTCTGAGATACCTTGTACCTGTTCACTTCTACCTCTTCAGGAGCCAGGCCTGAAGGTGAAGGGAACACAGGTTGGGATGGCTCAGGTAACCCTGAGTCAGTAGGTCCATCCTGAGTTAAAGAATCCTCAGTTTGCTGACTAACAGTCTGTTCACCAGAGGAAATCATATCTATTGAGGCCAGCAGAAGGCGATCAGTATCACCTTGCCCCCATGTGCTTCTAGTCTTAACGATACTCTGTGCAGTAGGGGGGATTGGAGGGAATGCATACAGAAATAGATTTTGCCATTGCAGTCTGAATGTATCCTGACAGAAAATGCCATGTCCTGGATTTCTGGAGCAGAATAAAGAAAGTTTGGCATTAGGTGGGGTCGAAAAAAGTTCCACATCTGGGGTACCCCTCTCGTCAAACAGTGATATCACGGGGGAGGGGGTGCTGTTGAGCACACTCACTAGAAAGACACATTTCACTTTGTTTCCACAGATTTTGAACTAATGTATCATACAATACTCAAAGTTCATTTTCATTTGAACTTTTCAACAGTTGCATCAATAAGATTACAGTGTGAGGAACTGAAAGAGACCAGAGTTGACAATGGGGCATACAAACAAACGTGGTCCTGGTGCCTCTAAATCACCACTGTCTTCGAAGCAACATGCTTCAATGCTCTCAGCAGTGGCCACGCAGTCTACTGAACCACCATAGAACTCCTTGACCCTCTCAATGAGGGCCACTGATGGCAAAGTTGAGGAAATTCTCTGATGCATGGGGGAACAAGATATAAAAATTGAACCTGCCATGAAAACCGCCACCACCACAGAGTTTCAAGCAGTAAAGGCTCTGAATACCACCACTAAGCTGGTACAAGAAAACGGCCAGCTTCACTACCGTTTGGAGGCCCGCCTAGAGAACTCCCAGAGGGCCAAGAATCTCCGCGTGGTTGGGCTCCCGAAAGGGAGTCAAGGCACAGACCTGCTTGCTTTTCTGTGGTCCTGGCTTCCTGGTGCCTTGGGAGTCGGGGAAGATTTTGGATTGGCTCTGATCTTTGTAAATGCCTACCGAGTTTCCCCATGCACAGCATCTAGTCAGTCAGAACTCCTCAGAATGATCCTCATAGTCACTACGGAAGTGACTGTCCAGGACTCTTTTCTATGTAACCCCCTTGCAAATGGGGGTTTCTACCGTGCCTTATGCCTGGTTGGTAATCGGCATAAAGCCGCCTAAATGGGGACCTGGTGAGTGCTCTTTCAGGTCCTCCGTATTCTGTCCCTTTAAGGGCTGCCTGTTGCAGTCAGAGTTAGCTGAAATGGGGGGGGGTTTGAGTGTTGCTATGCTCGACTCCCACCCGGGCTGCAGAATAATCGCTCCGTTTCTGCCATTGCTAATTGCACAGAGGGAGATTCGATAGAAGATGTGCTTGTTTGCTGACTATCTATTAAAGTAGTAATGACATTGTAGTTGTTCTAACCTGCTTTCCTTTGCAGCCAGGACTGTTTTGACTGTCTTCCCCATTTTGGTCCAGAACTGCTGAATCGGACCAATCAGTACCTCGGGACCCTACAGAGTCGGCTGACCAATAGAGGAACTGTTTGTATTTGGGAAAGGCATTATGGGCTATGGCGCTTTTTTGCACCAGTGAGAGGCAGAGGACGACTGGCAGGCTCAACCAGCCAATTGGATCGGGTCGCGCCGGTGGAGAGTGCCCCAAGCTCTGGAGAGCCAGATGCGTTGTGGCTGGTAAGGGAGTGAGAAGCTGTGTGCTTCTGCGCTGAAGAGTGTTCACGCGGGAAGCGCGGGAAGGCCTGAAGCGGCCGTTTTGTGTTGTTGGCTCCAGCGGACGAAACCCGTTGACGGGCAGTCAGAGGAGGCTGTGCTCTGTACAGCTACCCACCAGGCTCGACCTGAAGAAGGACTGGAGAAAATTGCTGAATCGCGCTCGGTCCAAAGACAAGTGGAGGCTGCTGTTTGCAGTATCTCAGTGACGGTGAGTTTGTAGGAGCATTGGAAGCAGCTGCCTGGTGTGGTACCCCTCTGTTGCTGTTTACCATATAAATGTGCGAGGAGGCTTGTGTAGCTCAAGTAAATCCTGCTGCCATTAAAGGACTTTTGCCTGTTGCTGTTTACCATATAAATGTGCGAGGAGGCTTGTGTAGTTCAAGTAAATCCTGCTGCCATTAAAGGACTTTTGCCTGTTGCTGTTTACGATATAAATGTGCGAGGAGGCTTGTGTAGCTCAAGTAAATCCTGCTGCCAGTAAGGGACTTTTGCCTGTTGCTGTTTACCAGATAAACATGTGAGGAGCTCAAGTTAAATCCTGCTGCCATTAAAGGACTTTGCCTGTTGCAGTTTGCCATACAAATGTGTGAGGAGTCTCGTGGAGCTCAGGAGTAGCCCTGCTGACGTTGACGGACCCTATCTTGTCTGGAGGTTGTGAGTACTAATTCAGGATAGCTCCCTGTTGAATGGCCACATTGGATCCAAATGAAATTACTGTACTGCTGACTGTTTAACTAACTTTTTCTTTTCTCTGTGTGAAAGGGCCCCTACCAGCTGCCACGGTTTGGACTAGCCACTAGGGCTTGGGTACCCAGGGACAGTAACTGGTAGGGATAGGCCTGTGCACAGAGCCCTAGGTAGATGAGTATAGTGATAAGCTAATCAACTTGATTCCCCCTGTCCTTGTTGTTTTCCCCCTGAATAAATTAGATTGTTTTGTACAGCTACATCCTGGCTATTGTGTACATTAATGGTGAACTGCTGCTTGGTGATTGCAACATAACTGTGCCTTACTTTACAGGGGTCCCCGAAGGGAGCTGGATTACATTTTCCATGGGGTAAGTTTACTGGTGAACAGAATTGTTGGTACCCAGTGGGAGTCACTAGTGGGACAAAAGGGGGGTTGCAGTAGCCCAGAGGGCTGTAACCGAGGTAGTCTTACATGGGCTAACCCCGACCTCTGGGTGGAGGCACCTGTCCACGGATCTGGGCCCCTTACCCTGCCTCAGAGGGGCAGACAGTGGTAGTAGCCCTAAGGGTAGTGCCCCCTAGGGGTTACAAATTGGAGGCACCGCTGGGATTAGCATCCCCTAGTGGCTCAGTGAGGAGATACCCCAAAGATGGAAAAAATGGAAGGGGATGTGTTGGAAAAAATTAAGCTGGGACCCATCAAAACTATGGTCCACAAACTGATGGGCTGGGGTGAAGCTGAAGAGCTGGATTCCCAGAAGATTGTATTATTGTTAGATGTGCCCTTGGGTACCCCAGCTGCTGATATTGTCTCTGTTACAGAATGGGTAAAGTGTTTGGGTAAGGTTGAAGTGAAAGGGCGTATGGCTGATTTGCTTGACCAGACATTGCAGGTGCTACTCCTATGCAGTATGGCCTTGACCGAGAAGTACACTCCTACTTTGCACGGAGCGTCTCAGGGTGGAGGTTAATCCATATCAAAGTGGGTCAGTCACTCCTGGGAGGTCTCCTCAAATGAACAGTTTTAAGGATAAACTGCTTAAATTGTTAGCTGTGGAGGGAGGACTACCCAGGAGTTGCTACAAGCCTTGGATCTGTCCAGTGATACTACCTCAAGGCTTCCTCCGGCACCTCCTTGCCCACCCAAGAGTTCAGTGTTAGTTTCTGCCCTTGGCAGTCCCTCCATACAGCTAGATTCCTACCATAAATTAAAACTTTTCTCTGGCACGGTACCAGTGCCTTCCGGGGAAGATGACCTGGAGGCCTGGATGGACTATGCCACCCCTTTGGTCCAGGAGTGGCAATGCTCTGAGGGAGAGAAACAGAAGAGGCTGATGGAGAGTCTGTGGGGTCCTGCCTTAGAAGCCATTAGATTCTTCCGGGCCACCCATCTGGAAGCCACCGCTGCAGAGTATCTCTCTGCTTTGGAAGGGGTTTTTTGGAGATCGCCTACCTGATGTAGTGGATTCAGAAGGGGACACTTGAATCAGCTGTTTTTTTCAGGTTCCAGTTTCTTCAGTACTAGCTATCGGGCCCAGAGATTTTGTTGGCAGACCTGGATTTTAAAGACAGCTGTGTGGCAGTGTACTAATATGTTAAACATGCCGGGGGGCATGTTGGCCTTCTACACCCTTGTTTCACTTGTTTTTTCCTTTAAGCGGAGTACGCTGTTAATTTCAGTGCATGCCTTCAAAAATTCTCAAAATGGCTCCATGGATCAGTTTAAATGTATTTGGTATATTGCTGCCTTAAGTGGTATTCTAATAGTTTACAATTGAGTATTTGATATGCCTCATGGAATAAAACGAGGGGTTATGGTTCTGTGGTGAATGGGGTGAACTGCTGATAATCCTATTCAGCTTATATGTTGGACATGGGATCACATCAGCCCTTGGCTGATTATAAACTATCTTTGGGCTACCTTAATGTTGCTTGATCGCCACAATATTGCGAGGTGCAGCTATGTTTGAGACATCTTCATGGACATACAATGTTTGAAATACCCCCAGATCCTTACATCAGACTACTGAGGTTAACTCCTTTACTGTTTTCCATTGGATGGCTCCTATGTGCTTAGTATTGTATGCCTGGTAGGAGGTATTACCTGTATGTTGTTTCTTTTATTGAGAAAACAATAAATACAAAGTATAAAAAATAAAAGTGATATCACGATGTCTGGAGCTAGTGACCACTCATGAGGATTGGCCTCTGTTCAGCTGAGTTCATCTGCCAGAGTGTTCTGGACTCCTGGCAGATAAATGGCTTGGAGCAGGATCCCCTGCTCCATGCACCATTCCCACACTCTCATCGCTTCCCTGCAGAGAGGGTAAGACTGTGCTCATCCTTGCTTGTTGATGTAATATGTAACATACTTGTTGTCTGTCTACAGCAGGACTGTTTTGTGGCTGACAGGATCCACTAGGGCTTGCAGGCCATACAAAACAGCTTACATCTCCAACACACTGATGTGAAGACAAGTCTCTGATGGGTCCCAGATGCCTTGTGTTTGGAGGCCCTGGCAATGCCCTCCCCCCCAAAAGGGAGACATCCATGATGAAAGTCACCTGAGGCTCTGGTTGTGAGAAGGGAAAGCCCTGGAGGAGACTGTCCTCCACTGACCACCATGTGAGTGGCTAAATCAGAGGCTTGGTCATCTGAATGGCTTAGGTCTGAGGATGTTGTACTTGTGGCCACTGTGCAATGAGGATCCACTGAGTCATTCTCATGTGCAGCCATGCCAAGGGCATTGTGAACACTGAGGAGGCTACTGTGATGGGGATAGTGTTTTTACCCATAAACGATTGGACAAGAATGTCCTTGGTTAAGTGTATAGTAAGGTCAAGATGCTAGCATTAAGTAAACCTGCCAAGTTAAGTGTTGTATGTTAAATGTTGTGGTTTGTGTGTCTTGCTGCACAGCAACTGTTCCAGTACTGGTTTGTCTGTGTTTGTTTATTTGTTTGTTGCGGAGTGGGCTTGAACAGATCTGCGCTGCATTATGCAGCATGCCATCTCCAGGATCACTTGCATTCTGCTCTCTGGAAGGAAGGCCAGAGCCTTTATAGTATTCAGTAGAGCTCCTATGAACAGCAGCTGCTGTGAGGGTTGGAGCTGAGACTTCTCTAGATTCATCAGAACCCTCATGGAGTTAAGGAACTGGAGAGGCCATGGACACTGCCTGTTCCATTTCCTGCATGGATGGACTGGCTATCAGCCAACCATCCAGGTAAGGTAAACTCAGAGTCCCAGTTTTCTCAGGTGCATCTGAAGTACTGCAAAACACTTTGTAAAGATTCGATGCACCAAGGAGAGCCCAATGGACAGAACTCTAAACTGGTGATGCCGTCTCAGCACAGCAAATCGAAGGTATCTGTGGTGGCTGGGGTGCACCAGTATGTGCTGGTATGCATCCTGCATAGCCAGGAAGGCTAACCAATCCTGACAGTTTAGGAAGGGAAGCAGAGATCCTAGAGAAATCATTTGAATTTTTCTTGATCCATGAACTTGTTTAGGTTTCCGAGGTCGAGAATGGGGCGCATGCCCCCTGATTTCTTTGGTACTAGTAAGTTGTGGGAGTAGAAGCTCATGTTTCATACTGACTGTGGCACTATTTTCACTGCCCTGTTGCTCAGAAGGCCTACAATCTTCTGCACCAGAAGCTCTGACGTGGGCTGATAAGAGGGGTTGCCTTATGGATAGATAGTCCAGAGGGATTTCTGTGAAGTCCAGGGAGTATCCCTCTCAGATGATGTAGAGGACTGAGTTGTCCATCATAATTGACTCCCGTTTATGGTAAAACTGGGTCAGGCACAGCCCCCCCCAACCCCCGTGGAGGACAGGTTTGCCTCAGGCAGTGGAGACCGAATCGGGGCCAAAGTTTCAGATGGTAGCACTGGGTGCTTTAATCATCTGTGCCTTCACCTGTGCCTTCTTCTGAGGCTGGGGAAGCTGAGATTTGTTTTGGGCTCCCCTGTCTTTCCCTTGAAAGGAATGCATTTTCTGAAGAAAAACAAATCTTTTCCCCTTCTGAGGGTTCACTGAAACTGACCTGGAAGTCTTAAGGATTGTTCTAGTTTTCTGAGATGCCTTAAGAGCCATTTCTACCTGTTGTCGAAACAGGTAAGTACCATTGAAGGGAATGTTCATTACCTGTTGTTGGACATCCTGAGAATAGCTAGCAGTACGGTAGCCAGGAATGCCTTCTGATACAGATGCCTGCCATAGAACAGCGGGAGGCAGTTATCAAAGGCATCCATAGTGGCTTTAAGCTGATGACTGCTAGACTCATTTCCGTGTGTGGCAGTCTGTAAAATCTTTAGTTTCAGAATCTGTCTGGAACTCTGTCAGAGACTTATGTAATCTCCAAAGGGTGTACTCATATTTGGAGAAATGCCCTTGGTAGCTGGCAATCCACATGCTACAGGTAGCTGCTGCAAAAGCCTGCTTGCCCAAAGTGTCAGTCTTGCATGACTCCTTGTTAACAGGATGGGCAATGACCTCCTGGGGAAGAATGTGTAACCCCCAGGTGGCGCTATCCCAAGGGCTACTACCCCTGCCTGCGTAACTGCTAACAGGTTAAGGGGCCTAGGTCCAATGGCGGGTGCCTCCACCCAGAGGTCGGGTTAAGACAGTCTGGTATGACTTGGTCACAGCCCTCTGGGACACTGCAACCCCCCTTTCTTCCCACTAGTGCCCCACACAATTTAGCAGCAGTACCTTCACAGTATACACTTACCCTCCCCCCGGACTGGTTCGCTCAGCTTGACTCCGGGGACCCCCTGTAAAGTAAGATGCAGTAATACAATAGCCACTGTACAGTATTTCAACACAAACACATAGCTCAAGCAGAGTAACTTTGCTAAACAATCAAATCTGATTTATTTAGGGGATAGTAACAAGGACAGGGGGAAATCAGGTTAATTGATTCAGCCACACTAATATTCAGAGCACTGTGCACAGGGCTGAAGTCCTTAAGAGTCACTGTCGCTGGGTACCCAGGATGGAGGGGGCTAGCCAGGATCAGTGCAGCTGGTTGGAGCCCTGAGGATGAAAATACATGCACAATACCCAATCTGTAATCCAGAAGTTCATGTATCAAGGAAGAAAAATCAGTTGAAACCCTTGCAATTCAATCACTCAACTGGCAAGGAGCTACCCTGATTTTTACTCACGACCTTTGCTGGATACCCTCCACACAGCGAGGAACATGCGCCGGTGAGCAGGACACACTCCACACATTTATATGAACAGAGAAAGTTACCATACCAGGTAGCTGCTTTCATATCCCGTTCACACTTACTGCTAACCCGGGAATTCGCAGTGCATCTTCAATCTCCTGACAGACCAAGCATGATGAAGCCGATTCTCCAGTCCTCTACAGGGTACACCTGGTTGCTCGCCACACAGCCTCTCCTGTTCCTTACATACAGCGGATTCAGTCTGAATCGCCACGACAAATGAGCCGCCCAACTTTTGCCCTCCACACGCGCTTCCTACGCGAAACTCAGCAGCGCAGAAGCCCGGAGCTCCTTCTTCAGTCACGGCCACAATGGATCTGCCTTCTCGGCTACTGGGCAGGGAATTCCAGCAGGCGCCACCCACCCAATTGGAGGCTTCCAGATGCCAGTCACTTACAACTTCCCCTACTGAATGCGGAAAGGCGCCACAGTCCAGAACTTAACTTCCTAGAATTACCGGCCATATTCCCCATTGACAGTTGGCTCCGGAGAGAGTCCCAATCCTGGCTGGTTGCTCAATACTTCATTTTAAGTGCCCCCCCTTCCTGATTGGATCCAGTTTACAGTTCTGATCCAAAATGGAAGGGCAAAGCACACAAAGTCCAGCTGCAGGTTAAACAACTTACATTCCCACTAATACTCTAAAGGATATGGGGCAAACAATTACATTTCTGGAAAGTGCTCACTCTGCCCCTTTAGCGACGGCAGAAAATGGAGCGATTTGTCGTCGGCTTGAGTGGGACTCGAGCAGGAGAACACACAGTCCTCCCATGCAAACTTAATTATATCTGTGAGCAGACAGCTCTTAAAGAGACAGTACTAGAGGCTCTAAAAGCACTCACTAATAAACGGCTTGAACGCCGAACACCATTCAGGCTAGGAGCACTCAGCCAGCTCCTGGAAGACTTCTGGGAACCACTATTTGCAGGGGAGTTACAAATGGCTTTGTCATTCTCAGAGTAACAATGACATCAGCTATAGGTTGAGAAACATACATTGGTCTGTCCTTGGGGGAAGTGTACTTCCTGTCTATCTGCCTGCAGATAGAAGGGATACAGGCAAGTCTGTTCCATACCGCATCCAACAAGACCTCAAAATTGGGCAGAATAGGAAGAACTAAACTGACTGGCGTGGTAGAACCATTTAACCACTGCAAACAGAGACATGTACCTGGGCCAATGACTGAAGGCTCAAACTCAAATGCAGAATGCATATTCCTGAGCAAAGCCTGGAAAGTTGGATGCTCCTGTGGAACAGAAGAAGGACCTGGGTCCGAAGAGACCAGGGTAAAGAAAGAGTCTCTGTCACTGCCCTCAGAAATGATGAGGTCAGGATCAGGCTCAGCCACTCCACATCTTCCGTGGAGGGAGGAATGTTGGGGGGGGGGAGCATAGGCCCTCCAATCCAGAACATGGCCTTGGCAATGTCAGTGACACTGGCCCCAAGGATGGCGCATAACTGGAACTGATTCTAGTGCATAGGAGATCCCAACATCGAGGGTGGCACTGGAACCAGTGGTGAAGCTGGGCCAGACTCAGAAAAGCCTAAACCCGGAGCCAACAGCGGCACTGACCCCATTGCTGATAACCCAGCTGGCACTAACATGACTGGCAATGATACTGTGGCCAGTCCCATCACAGTGACACTGAATGGGAGTGTAACCACTGGAGCCAGACACTCTACCCAGGTTGAGGGTCCCCCATGTGGCTCCAGTTCCACCTGCCCCCAAGTACCAGGGACCGGCTCCGCTGGCTCAGGCAAATGAGCCAGACACTGAACCCACTGCTCCATAAGCACTGCCCAATGGTAGAAGTGCCCACCAGAGTCCCTACTTAAGAGATAGAAGGGGGCTCCGAGCCTGAGACATTGACCTACTAGTACCAGAGGCCCCCAGTGATGCCAGTTGCACTGGTGAAGGCTTCCAACTCCAGACCAATGAGCTCATGGCAGACCTCACAGAGGACGACCTTGAGTGGTACCGCTTCTTCCCCTTCCGACAGGAACAGGAAGAACTTGAGGCTGAGCTGTGCTGATAACCTGAATGGGAATGGACCACCTTCTTTTTGTGCTTCTGGGAGGACTGGCCTTCCTCCCAGACACAGGACCACCCATTGTCAGAACCCTTCCCTGACGTGAAAGTGGATGGGACACAGCCCCCCTGCCAGATCATTTTTTCTGAGAAGGCTCCCTACTGTCAGCGTGGCTCAGTTGGTAGCACATCCGCCTCTGGACCAGAAGGTCGTGGGTTCTCGTCCCACACCGGGATTGGACTTGCACCTAAAAATCGCTGGCATCCGAGTGCAGTATTAGGGGGTGCTGTACTGCTGGGGTGTGCCGTCCTTTGGATGAGACGTTAAACCGAGGTCCCTTCTACCCATCCTGGTGTTGTCCTGGTAGGTGTCCAGGTGGAAGTAAAAGAACCCAGGGCACTCTTCGCAAAGAGTAGGGAACATTCCCGGTGTCCTGGCCAACATTCCCCTTCCCATAAACCGGTTCATGCAATTATCCAGGCTGTGTGTGGGTGATGATGTACGATATGGCCGCCACCACACATTCAGTCACTTCACTACCAGTCTAGCATTGCTTGTAAAGCGCTTTGGATGTATGAAAAGCGCTATATAAATACTGATTCTTCTTCTTCTTCATCCATAGCCATTGACTGTTGACTCAGTAGGGCTGTGAGAGACTGACAGAAAACATTTTTATAAAATCACTAAACTGACACAAAAGTATTAAACTCTAGTTTTAAACAGTAAAAGAGAATTGAATGCTGTTGTCATATAAACATGAAATTCTGGATTGGGTTGGTAGTAGAGCCTAGAGGTTAGAGTAATGAGCTGCAAATAAGCTTGGTACATTAAGCAGACTGGGGTTTGATTCCCACAACCTCCATTGCATACCATGTGACTGAGCAAATCACTTAACCTCCCAGTGCTCCCAGATCACCCCAGAAAACAGGTATTGTGCCTAGTGGGCCTTACCCAGTTACCAAACAATAAATAAATATTTTGACTCCTGGCAGATGAATAACATCATCACCGATGTGCACTCAACGGGAGGAAAAGAGGAACTGAAGTGGCTGAGAGCTGGTGCCAAGGTAAGCCATCCAATGCAAGTCCATCTCATTGTGCTGTGCATGTGCACAGCTTGACTTGGTGCCTGCTCTCCTGAAAATTCCTGGCTTCCGCAGGCTCCTAGCACCTACCTCTAAGACCCATCAGTGGGAATTAATGGTGAAGAATGATTCCTGGATGATCTGTTTTAGTTAAACAATTACAGCTTCTAACATGGCAATAATCAGACAGGTGAAATGGGCAGCAGCGATTGGTGAAAGGGCATCACGGGATCAAGTGTGGAGTGGGTATTAATCCATGATAGATGCTGTGCCCGATAAGGTAGTACTGAAGCCAACCAGACCCCCAGTTTAGCAGCACTGGGCACAGGTGGGGAGCAAGTTGTAGACAGGCAAGTGTGGCAGAACGAGAGGGAGATGAGCTACACGTGGAGTGGAGCACAGTGGAAGGCAGCACACCGGAGAGGCACTAGCAGGACAAGACTCAGTACGCGCGCGTCCGGACGGTGTGCGAGAGGGAAGGGGAAGTGACCCGGCCAGCATGTAAATTTGGCACCGATCGCACACCGCGGCTAGTGAGCAGTGTACTGGAGACCTCCAATGGCTGCCATGAAAGAAATAGCAGCGCCGATTGGCACAGATTCTGGAGTGGCATGTGAGATGCACTATGTGCTTTGATTAGACGTTGTGAATATTTTGAGTGCATCAGCATGTTAATGCTGTTGTCTCATAACATTTGAAAGTGCAGCACAAATGTATGCTCAGAACTCCGACCCCCTGTGTAATGCTGCTGAACGCACACGACTTAGGCTCCTGGTGACTCTGTCCTCCCACGGCCCATGTTACAAGCGCATTAAGCCACTCCAGCGGTAGCATATAATGCGATTGATGCATGGTTGAGCGGTTGTTCGCACTCGGCCTCCGGCCTCGCGCCAAAACCCTTCCAACCATGCATCAATCCAGCATTAGATGCCACCTTTGTCGTGGCTTAATGCTTACTTAAACCATTTTTCTCTTGTCCAGAAATGTGAGTGAAACCATGCTAGCTCTAAAATGGTTTGAAGACAAGGTATCAAGCAGGGTTCAACATGTTTTTGTTAAAACATTTAAAGGTGCTTGTTGTCTGAATGCAAAAAGTGCTAGGTGGATTTGAAATGTCTTACAGCAACTAAAATATGTTAAGATGCACAGTGTGTGTGGAGCCATAGTGTTAGGTAATTCCACCCCCCCATCTACTTAATGAATTCTGACATGCTCCTAACCCAAGAGTTCATTCTGAGTTCTTATTTTCTATCAGCCTGCAGGTCTCATTACAGTTGAAATAGCAGGCATGTCATCAAAGCCCAAAACAATAAGAAGCAAAGCCCTGAAATGTAAATTGTACTGCAAAGTGTATTTTTTTTTTTCTTACAACCACTGTGGGCTCCTTCTGTTCATTTAATGACATAGTAGTTTCTGAAGCATCAGACAAGAGGCAGGCAGCCCTGGAAACCCGTACAGCTTGGGAAATAGATCTGATGGCTGATTCATCAGTGGCTGGGTAGGTGGGTGGAATGGATCTATTTTTACTGACTTATCCATGGCCTTTCCATTGGGAAATCCCAGTCTTCTTATAAAAGAACTCTATGATTTAGAGATTAAAGCAGAACTGAATGATAGTGGTGATTATTTTGACCAGTACTTTTTTTATTCTATTTTTATTGCCCTTTATTTCTTTCCTTGTGTGATAGCTTTATTTCCCAGTTTTGAATCAGTTTTAGCAATTCTTTTTCACATCTGAAATAACAAAAGGAGCACATGGGTCAGATCAGGTTTTCATCAGTATTCTCAACTGTTTTTATTTATCTGGGCTCAGACATTCAAAAATGTGTGCAAGCGCGACACAAAGGTTTCCGACACGCCTGTGCTTGCGCCTGAGCCAGAGGGTTGCTATATTCAGTTGGATTGTGGACTGGTGCTATTTGATTGAATATCAGCCAGTGTTAGCACAGTGCTAAGTCAAACTGTGCTGCCTCGATACAGACCTGGGCTGTATCCAGCACAGAGCAAATTACTCTATGGGATCGGATAGCACCGGGAACTACATCGCTATATACAGCCACACCATGCAGATAAGCCCATTGGGCATGCAAGGCACTAAGGAGCAATTTCCCTGCCCATTATGAGCTCATTTGCACGGTGATGGTGGCCCTTTTGTGCTCATCCTGTGGGCTCCTGCCACATCATCCCTTTTTTACACCCCCATGACCTATCCTTTACCTTGTACGAGCCCAGTATGAAAGGGAAAACACTTTTCTAAAAACGTTTAAATATTTATTGTGAAATTTGATATGTTGCTTTTTGATACAAACTTATGAACTGGTTAAATTTATTATGTGTATTATAGATGCGTCTATTTGATATGAATTAATGAATTATGTAAAGCTACACTGTGAGTATCACTTTAAGGATGGTGTGTAAATGGATATTGGGTTTGAGTGTGGGGACATGCCACCTGACAAAGGCCTATTTGTTGCGCCGAAGAACTAGGGAATGGTACCTCCAGCTTGGTGTTCTTTGATGCTTCAATAAAGGAGCTACGTTTGCAGTGAGTCAGAGCCATCTGTAATTTTGTAACCTGGAGTGCTTGAAGCCTGTGGTTTTGTATCGTTTCAAGGGGTAGAAAACCCTGTTCACAGCACCCTGGCAATAGACCCTGTGATGCACCTGCTTTGCTGTGTACCAGACTGAACTTTGCTGTATCAGGTACTGCTAGGTGCTCAGAGTGAGTACACTTCTCAAAAGGTTACAACGCTGAGAGCTACATTTCTAAATTAAATGACAGTTTTGACTTTGGTGCTCCAAATTAAAAAAAAGCTGCTTAAAACATACAAATAAGAGCAAACCTGAAGCATTCATAAAAGTAAATGCCTTTTTTTCCTCCGTGTACTCATTAAACTTTCTTCTACGTGTGATTCACCTGGGAGGGCATGAGCCAATGCACTGAAACCACTGCTGCGGTAGGAACAATGAAAAATTACAGAGAGGAATTTGATTGTTTGGAGGATAGATAAGCTACATTGAGATGACCCGAATGCTTTAAACAATTCTTATACACTGAAGAAAATGATACCCTGAATACAGGTGAGATCAAAGATTTCTTCATTAAACTTGAAAAAGCTAGGACACAGGAATTGAACAAATACTATAATAAAATCACCCTTGAGCAATATTTAGAAAAGGGGTTGGTCACAGAGGGGTCTTTGTTTTCATAAACAGCCCTCCTGTGGTTTCACAGACCCTATACCAAAAGTAGAATGGGAGAGGGCATGCACAACTTGCATGAGTTATTTTAGAATAGCCCTTATAAAAAAGATGAAAGAGATCTAGCTGAGATAAAAACGGAAATTTCCACAGTACGGAATCATTAAGACCATTGAAGGGACATGCTGAGTTCTCTACCCTAAATAAAAAATACACTACCAACATTACTAAAATAGAGAATGAAATAATTAAAAGAAAGATATCTAAATTAAAAAGAGATTCAGCAGACTTTGAAAATAATAGTCTTCAAACGGGACTGGCCAGATAACTCACCCTCAAGAGGTCGTTCGAGGAGTCGGCAGAGATTTAGGAATTGGAACAGACAATCTCGATCAAAATCTGATAATAATAGGAAATAGCCAAACACCAAAAAGACTGAGACAATTAATTCTGAAGTTGTGCTTATGTCAAATCAGGAACTGGGGATATCTGGCAGATACCCTTTTTTAGTGAAAACAGACCCCAAGCAAGTGAGGAACAAACAGTGACAAGTCAAATACAGAAACAACAACAAAAACATCTACGAAAAGATTTAAACGCAAAAGAAGAAGAGGAAGGGGAACAGGAAAGACCCAGGAGGTCTCAGAAAAACAATACAAAAAAACACAGTAGTAAAACTCACTCAAAATCCCCTTACAAGTGAACAGCTTAAAGAATTGAAAAAAGAACTGTCATTTTCACATCTCCATCTGTTTGAAATTAAAACTGATGTTTAGAAGCTGATAAGGAAATTGATGTTAAAATATTGCTTGAAAACATCAAATAATATGGGTTTCACATAGTTCAGTTGGAACGCCGTACAGGACCTGCTAACAATCAACGCAGATGTGGGTGAGACAACAGCTAAACAAGTCCAACTGGACAAAGGGACTAACGATTCAATTTGTTTATTGGACTGTTCTGCTTAGATGAGCTTCTAGCCCACTATGCTGAAGTACAGTGTGATGATGATACAGATGAAGTAGTATTAACAAAACAAACAAGTACATTTAAAGCCAAATCAACATTTTGCCCACAGATTCAAAATGCTGCAATTTTGTCATTTGAAAAAACTGATTTTATCTGAGATTAATAAGTTAATTGCCAGTTTAAATCATAGAAAATTTAGTAATTTGATGTCAGCAGAAGTAACAGCCTTAGAATACAAAAAATGCAAAATGTAGTGATTAAACAATCGGACAAGGGGGCAATATAGTTATTATAGAAGAGAAATACTATGTTGCAAGGGTATTAGATCTTGTAAATGACACTGCTAATTATGAAAAACTTAGATCTGACCCCCACTTGTAAATACTTGCTAAATCTGTTTTCCTTAGTAGATGAGGAATATATAAAAGGATAGCTAAGAGGACAGGAAGTGGCATTCATCAAGTCCAACTTTCCAATTATTCCTACATTTTATAGGCTGCCTGAAGTCCACAGGGATTTAGAGACCCCCCCCGCGTCTGATTGTTTCAGACATAGACTCCATAACATACAATCTTGGTCAGTACATTGATTATTTTTTAAAACAATTTGTGGGTGGTTTACATTCACATATACGAGATACAATGCATTTACTTGAAAAACTGGACAAATTTGTATGGCATAAAAATTACATTTGGGTTAAAATCGACGTTGTAAAATTATACACGTCAATACAACATCACAAAGGTTTGGAGGCTGTGAGATAGTACCTTTTTAAACCAACTTTGGGTGATCCAATACCAAAGAGCCTTCCATTACAGGGACTAGAGTTTGTACTGGAACACAATCATTTAGTGTTTGATAAAGAGTTTTACAGACAGTAATGTGGGACGGCCATGGGAGCCTCCATGGCTCTGTCCTACGCAAACTTGGTCATGGGGAAATGGGAGGAGGATTTTATTTGGAATCGGAACCAGAATCCTTTCATCAAAAAAGTGATACGATGGTACCACTTTATAGATGTAATTTGCATCTCGGAGGGCAGCTCGGAAGATGTAGAGAGATTCATGGAATATATTAATTCTACTAGCCACGGTCTTAAATTCACAAGTCATTTTGATAGGGAGAGAATCACATTTCTACATGTTGAACTGAAAGCCAAAGATGAATGAGTACTTGAAAGCTTGGGGTACAGAAAACCAACTGCCACTAATGCCATGCATCAAGTGCCCCCCCATAAATTAAAAAATTCCATACACCATGGACAACTAATGAGACTACAGAGACACTGTACAAGGGAGGAAGACTTTGAGACACAAGCACAATATATGATTCAGATGTTTGAAGATAGAGGGTATGAAAAATAAATACTGAATGGTTCATTAGAAAATGATAAAACTATAGACAGAAGTACCCCTTTGAAGCCCAAGACTAAAAATAGCATTGATGAAAAATGTGTAACCTTTTCAACAACACACAATTAAATTTTGGGCAGCGTTTGGCCATATAATTCATAAACATTGTCATGTTTTGTGTACTGACACTGTATTAAGGGATGAAGTGGGTGAGAGACCAAGTATTACTTATAGAAGAGTAAGGAACTTAAAGGACTTGCTAACAAATAATAATTTTAAACCAACGAAGGTCAGGAATACACACAACTGGTTACCATCAAGGCCCTCTGGATTTTTAGATGTGAGAACTGTAATGTGCAAATATGCACAGGAAGGAAATATGTATGTTCATCATAACAATTCAAGAAAGGTTGCAATTACAAGTTTTATATCTTGTGGTTCCATGTGTGCAGTATACATTATTTGGTGCACTTGTGTGAAACACTATGTAGACAGAACAACTGGAAACACAGAAACAGAAAAAAAGATGGCAGAAGGAGACCAAGGGTCCATCTAGTCTGCCCATGTGTTCCTTGGACCTTCTGTGATCTCAGGACCTAACCCCCTTCTGACTAATGCCTCCTGTTGCTTTTGATCATGCTTTAGCCTTGTCCCATCCCAGCTTGAATGATGTCACACACTTTGCTTCCACTACCTCAGCTGGCAGTTCATTCCACGGCTCCATGACTCTTTCTGTAAAATAGTGTTTCCTAAGTTCCCTCTTGAAGCTCCCCCCCCCCCCAACTTCCACTCATGCCCTCTTGTGTTTGAGTCAGAGGCTGTTGAACAGGTCCCATGATGGCACCTTATTTATTCCTCTCAGGAACATATACGTTTCAATCACATCTCCCCTCTCCGTCCTTGTCTCCAGTGAGAACATATTTAATACTTCCAGACACTCCTCATACGAGTGCTCTTGAAGGCCCTGGATCATTTTGATCGATCTTCTCTGAACAGCCTCCACCCTGTTTATATTCTTTTTCAGATGTGGACTCCAAAACTGGACACAGTACTCCAGATGGAGCCTAATCAGGGATCCGTAGAGTGGCAGTATTACCTCCTTCCATCTGCTGTTGAATCCCCTGCTATGCACCCCAGCATTTTGTTGACCTTGCTATAAGCTTTGTGGTATTGACTTGTCTGTTTAAGGGTGTAGTCTATGATGACACTTGGGTCCCGTTCTTCCTGTGTGGTGCTGAGCTGGACTCCGTTGAGGTGGTACTTTGTCCTTGGGTTTCCTTTACCCAAATGCATCACCTTACATTTTTTTTGCATTGAACTTCAGCTTCCAGATGTTTGACCATCATTTCCAGCCTCTGTAGATCTTTTTGTAGGTCCTTAACCAGCTCCTCACTATCAGCCCTTCCTTCTAGCTAGGTATCATCCATGAATAGGGCAATTTTGTCCTGAACACCTATGCCGAAGTCACTGATAAAGGCATAAACAGGATTGGCCCCAACATTGAGCCTTGGGGCACACCACTAGTGACTGTGCCTTTATCAGACTTCACCCCGTTGACCACTACTCTCTGTTTTCTATCCCTAAGCCAATTACCTACCCAACTGACTATGCACTTGGCTGTACACAGGTCCTCCAACTTTTTCAGCAGGTGGTTGTGCGGCACCAAATCAAAGGCCTTACTGAAACTGAAGTAGAGGAGGTCCACTGGGTGACCTCTGTCTAGTTCCCTAGTGATCCAGTCAAAAAATATGATTAGGTTCATTTGGCATGACCTTCCCTCTATGAACCCATGTTGCCTGTCATCCTGCAGATCATTCTTATCTAGTAGTCTACCAAGTCTCATTTTATTAAGGTTTCCATCAATTTCCCCACTACAGACGTAAGGCTGACTGGTCGGTAGTTGCCTGCTTCCTCCCACCTCCCTCCCTTGTAGACAGGTACCACATCAGCTCTTCTCCAGTCTCCCGGCACTACCCCCATCTGAAGTGATCTGTTGAATAAATGTGCTAAGGGACCTGGCAATTCACTTGCTAGCTCCTTTAGTACCCTCAGGTGTATTTCATCAAGCCCTGGTGACTTGTCTTCCCCGAGTTGATCCAGGGCCTCTCTTACCCTACTGTTAGTGATTGATGGTGCTTCCATTTGTGCAACACCTTTGTCAGCAGCCTTGGTGCCACTGTCTGGTACTGGGCCATTGTGTTCCTCTGTGAATACTGAGCAAAAAAAGTTGTTCAGAACAGTGGCCTTCAGCCTACCCTCCTCCACTACTCTGTCACCGTCTTTGAGTCTAACTATTCTTCCCCTTTCTTTCTCTTGTCTTGTAAAGTGTTTGTTCCCTTCTTTAACCCCTTCCCTAAACCGAAGCTCCGTTGTGGCCTTAGCTGATTTCACCATACTCTTTGCTTCTTTGTTCTTCTGAATGTAGGCTTCCCTTGTGCAGTTTTCCCAAGTTCTTTTATAGTTTCAATAGGTATCCCTTTTGGTTCTGATTGTGGTCCTTACCTGGTTACTGAATCATATTTTTTTTGTGTTTTTTCTTTTTGGTCACTGTTCTTACGTACATCCTGGTAGCCTCTAAAATGGCTAACTTAACCATCCCCCATATTTCTTCCACATCTAAATGCTCCTGGATCCTTAACAGCTTGCTTCTGACTACATCCCTCATTTTATCAAAATAGACTCCTCTAAAGTTTAAAACCTCTGTCTTGGGTTGCGACTTTTCTACCCCTAGGGTTAACTCAAACCACACAGAGTTGGGGTCACTGTTGGCCAGTGGCTCCCCACCCCCATAGCTCTTACTACCTCCGAGCTAGTGAGGACCACATCCAGGATGGTGTCCAGCCTAGTTGAAGCACTAACTAGTTGTGTAAGTAGGAAGTCTTGTAGGCTATCAACCACCTTTTGGCTCCTAGTAGAACCTGCCACTGGGATGCTCCAGTTTACATCGGGCATATTCAGGTCTCCTACCACCACTGTATCCCCTTTTGTGCTACACCTCTGATTTCCTCTAGGAGCTCTTTGTCCCTGCCCTCAGCCTGCCCCAGTGGTTGGTATACCACACTTATGTGGATCTTCTCCCCCGTTGCTGAACTGAGTAGCATCCACAGGGATTCCACACCCTCCTTTTTGATGCTATCTACTGAGACGGCATTTATCCCATCCTTTACATACAGTATAATGCTACCCTTCCCCACCGCCCTCCCTTCTGTCCTGTCTGAACAGGGCATAGCCCAGGACCGATAGGTCTCAGTTGTTTTTCTCTGAGGTCCAAGTCTCTGTGATGGCCACCAGATCCATTCGGGAATCTGCGATCATTGCCTGCAGAATGCTTATTTTGTTTCCCAGTCTTCTGGTATTGATGCTTACCCCTTTCCTTAGTCTGGTACCCCTGCTGCTATTCTCTACTATTGGTTCTGCTTTTGAGCCTGCGGATGCGTGGCCCTGTTTTTGGTTCCCAGTAGTTTCCGACCATTTTCTACATGTTTTGTTAGGTTGTGGGAGAGAAATTCCTACTTGTGGGGGAGTGACGACTAAGTTCCTATCAGAAGTGTATTTTCTGATAGGTTCCCTAGCATTAGATTCCCCTTCACCTAGTTTAAAGGGTTGAGATGAACGTCAAATTTCTGCCCAAGTGCACTCACTCCTTCCTTTGTTAGGTGAAGTCCGCCAAACCTGAATAGTTTCCTCTCCCAGAAGCTCCCCCATGAGCCTATGATGTGATATCCTTTTTCACAACACCATCCATGTAGCCAAGCATTGAATTCCTCAATGTTCTTATACCTGATTTTGTCTTTGCAATCCCCTTTGTCCCACACTGGGAGGATCTCTGAGAATGTCAGGGTGGTCGTTCCAGCCTCCAGCATCAATAGTAGAAAACAAGAAGTTGTTATCCCTCTGTACAGACAGTTGGTGAGACCCCATCTGGAGTACTATGTGCAGTTCTGGAGACCCCATCTCCACAAAGACATAGATAGAGTGGAGGCTGTCCAGAGGAGGGCAACCAAAATGGTGCAGGGTCTGCACCAGAAGACATAAGAAGAAAGACTAAAGGAGCTTAATATGTATACCCTTGAGGAAAGAAGGGAGAGAGGGGACATGATAGAAACTTTCAAGTACCTCAGTGAAATCAACAAAGTCCAAGAGGGGTAGCATCCTTCAGAAAAAGAGATGTGCAAGAACAAGGGGGCACAATTTGAAGATAGAGGGGGGACATCTCAGAGGTAATGTGAAGAAGTATTTTTTCACAGAGAGGGTTGTGGATGCATGGAACAGCCTCCCTGAGGAGGTCGTGGAGTCAAGAATGCATGGGACAGGCATAAGGCAGTCCTAGTGGGGGGTAGGAGGAAGTAAGATGTTGGTTAACTAGGATCTGCAGCTTATCTGTTAGGTAGGAAAATTGGCAGACTAGGTGGGCCAAGCGGTCCTTATCTGCCATCAAATTCTATGTTTCTATGTTCAGCTGTTCCCCCAGGTTAATGAAACTTTGCTTGGTTTCTTCCACTGTTCAAGCAGACAGGTCATTTGTACCGAGATGAATCAGAACACAGGTTCCTTTCCCTGCTTTGTCTACTAACCTCCAAATGCGTTTGGTGTCGCACTGTGCTGAAGCTCCAGGGAGGCATATAACTGTCACCTTAGGTTGCACACCTTTACTCAGGTGGGACTTGACTCCCCTGATCACTGAGTCCCCCAAAACAAGAAATTGCTTACTTCTGGATCCACCACATGTTTCCTTGCTGCCTTTGGATGCAGTCTCTCCACTATGCCTGGTCTCCTCAATGAGCTCAGGGTCACCTCTCACTGAGTCAGGATCCTTCATTTTCTCCAGTGGTGAAAAACGGTTCTTCACTGGAATGGTATTGGTCCAAACAGATCCTGCGTGGTCAATCCTTGAAATCTTCCCCCTCCCTGATCCACTACCCTCCAACCCCCAGGGCCAGTGGGTCTCTGAGGGAGAGGATGTGGTTGGCTTGAACTCCAGATTAGCTGGTGATGCAGGCTGGCTATCTCCCTCTATGCTGCTTCCAGCTGAGATCGAAGGTCATTTAGGTTCCTGCAAGTAGGACACTGACCCATCCTTTAGAGAAGACTCCTGAAAATGAGTGCCTTGCAGCCCCTGCAACTTACCACCTCCATCCTGAAAACCAAAACAAAAATGTTGTGTGTGTGTGTGTGTGTGTGTGTGTGAGACGGTGATGGGGGGAGGTTCCTGCTGTGGACTTTTACTTCCTCACTTCCTGTTCTTACCCAGGAACTGCCTGCTCTCAATCACTTTTGTTGCCTATAAAAACAGGACTTCCTTCAGGTGGATGGATTGGTGGGAAATGTGAGTACTGAGTGTGTTGCAGCTGTGCTGTGTGTTGTTGTATAATAGACTCTGACTCTCACACTTTGTCACCAGTAATTGAAGGTCCCAATTTACCTTGCAGACCCTATACTTTTTTTTTTTTACTTTCTGTCTCCCCCCCCGGCCCCCAAGAACTGCACCTTCAGGAGACATCTATGGTGTCTGCCCCTGCTCCTTCACCTAGCTGGAGCCCTACTGGACCCCCATGTAGCTGTGGTTCTTCCCCCCCAGGAAGGGATGAGGTGGGACCCGTACACCATGAACATTTTGTCTGCGTTGGGTCCAGCTTCGGGACAGGCAGGCAGAAGCTTCTGGGGTCTGCACCGGCTGCTCCGTCTACCCAGTGTCTGGACAGCCATTTTCCCTTTTCTTGTGAGCATGGCATGCACCCCGATGTCAAGGCATCATTGCTGACATCCACCACGTCTGTTCCCCAGCAATGTGGCTGGATGCTTGCCATACCCCAGGCCTCTGCCTGGTGTCGGTCAAGGGCTGAGCCACAACCCCCATCCCTCCCAGGGAAGGTGAGCAATCCCTCAGATGTTCAGCCTCCTCCCCCTTCAGTTGGCCCTCAGACTTCCCAGACTTGTTCCCGAACCTGGGTCATCGGTGTTGCAAGCAGTAGTGCTACCACAGTGCTGGTGGGCCGACCAGACCCTACACTTCTGTTAAAGTATCTGCTTACCCCCTAGACAGAAGCATTCTAGTGGTAAAGTTCTAGCTCCTTAGTCAGCTGCCTCCTTGATGTTGCTCTGATTAGATCTATAAAAACATGTGTCCAAGAATATGTATGGGCAATTATTAATAAAAGCGATTGAAGCCCTCTGGGGATACATTTTGTCCAATGCCATAATTCAGACCCCTCTTGTTTAAAGTTTACAATCTTAGAAACGGTGGGCCCACTTGAAAGGGGAGGAGACAGACTCAATAGACTAAATCAAAAAGAAACTCGTTGGATAGTGTATTTGGATACAATACAACCCAAGGGTTTTAATGAAGAAGTGGATTTTCCCCCATATATTAAAACCCCATAATCCACTCCAGTCTGGTTTTGCCTTATTAGAAAATTTGCTTCATACCATATGGTATTTTGAATAAGGAAACTGCTCGGTGATGGAATTGTTACCTGTGTCATCGTCTTTCTATGTTTATTTGCTCGGCGACATAATATGACACCTGTGTTATAGTCTTCCCATGTATTTTGGTTAGTATTCTTATGTGTCTTTAACTGTTAGAATGTAATGATTTATATGTTCTCTCGTAGGTACTAAAGCTCATAGAAATGTGTAACCCCCCTGCAAATGGGGGTTCCCAAAAGTCTTCCAGGAGCTTGCTTGAATGCTCCAAGCCTGAATGGTGTTTGGCGTTAAAGCCGTTTATCTGTGAGTGCTTTTAGAGCCTCTGGTACTGTCTCTTTAAGAGCTGTCTGCTTGCAGACACAATTAGTTTGTATGGGGGGGACTGTGTGTTTTCCTGCTTGAGTCCCACTTGAGCTGCTGCCAATTTGCTCTGTTTTTGCAGTCGCTAAGAGTGCAAAGGGAGCCTATCTGAAAGATGTGACTATTTGCCAGAAATCATTTAGAGTAATAATGAAAATACAGTTTGTCTAACTTGCTTTCCTTTGTAGTCTGAATTGTTTGCCTAGCCCTCCATTCTAGTATTGAACTGCTGAACTGGATCAATCAGCGTGGGGGACCTTTTGAAGTGGATCCTGCTGCTGGCAAATCAGAATTTGGACTCTTAAGTTGAGTCAGCCACAATGGGACTGTATGGCAGATGCTTCTGGGAATTGTAGTTTGGACTTCGGCACCTTTTTGCACCAACAGGGGGAGTCTATTGTGAGTGACAGCCAAACCAGCCAACTGAACTGGGAGGGACTCAAAGGAAATGCCTGGTTTTGTCTACTGGAGAGTCAGTTCAGTTTTGGCAGTGAAAAGACAAGGAGCCCAGTGCTTCTTCGGTGTGTAGTTCTAGCGTGGGAAAACGCGTGTAAGGCCCTAAAGTTTCGGTCTGCAGCTTGTGCAAGTGCCTGTTCTGACTGAATCTGACCTGTGAAGAGAATCAAGGAGATCTGAAGAGTAGAAACCAGGCTCACCCTGTAGAAGACTGGAGAAATTGCTGAATCGCGCTCGGTCTGTCAGGAACTGAATCTGCTGTGTGTTCTCCTGGGTATTGTGCAGTAATTGTGATCGGGCTAGAGAAGCAGCCTGCCTGGTATACTACTTTCCTTTTACATATAAATGTGTGTAGTGCTTGTGGGGAATCGTGTTTCAAATCCCTTGTACAGTGAATTGAGTGCATGAAGCTGGAAGTAAACCCCAGCTTAATCCAGACTACATCCATTTGCTCTAAATTGCAGTGGGGTCCAGTCATAAGGGCCTTGCCCACATGGTCTGCTCCTTCTGGCAATCCAGAACAATCTGCCTTCCATCCAGTTCCCAGCCTGGAGTTTGTGAGTACAAAGCAGGGTAGCTCCCTGCCATCTGTTTATCGACTTGCAAGTGTGTTACCTAATTGGTGTTGTTTTATGTCTTCATGAACTGAGCCACCCGGCTCCGGGTTACAACTGGGTATTGTGCATGCATTTTCCATCCTCAGGGTCCCAACCAGCTGCATCAAATAGGCTAGCCTCTTATTGCCTGGGTACCCAGTAAGAGTGACATTTGGGACATTTAGGACTCTGAAATTTGTGCACAGTACTGTGATTTTTAATGTGGCTAAACTAATTAACTTGATTTCTCCCTGTCCTTGTTATATCCCCCTAAATAAATCAGATCTGTTTGTTTCAGCAAAGTTACACTGCCTGAGGTATTCGTTTAGGTTAAAGTATTGTACTGTGGTTTTCGCACTGTAACATCTTGTTTTACAGGGGGTCCTCAGAGTCCAGCTGACCGAACCAGTACTGAGGGTAAGTGTATACTGTGAAGGTAATTCTGATATATTGTGTGGGCCACTAGCAGGAAGAAAAGGGGGGTTGCAGTGTCCCAGGGGGCTGTGACCAAGTTAGTTTAACTACTGCAAACCCTGACCTCTGGGTGGAGGCACTCGCCATTAGACCTAGGCCCCTCAACATGTTAGTAGTTAAGTAGGCAGGGGTAGTAGCCCTTGGGATAGTGCCACCTAGGGGTTACAAATGCCTTATCTCGGGTTTTTCTTAGAAGAAACCAGGGACACTTATATATTGTTAAATTAGAAAATTGGACAAATTACACCAAAAACTTAAAAATGCAAACTGTGAACTTTTTTATCTCAATGTAGCTAATTTTCCTTGCTC
The DNA here is from genome assembly GCA_016271365.2 of Neoceratodus forsteri. Classification (NCBI taxonomy): domain Eukaryota; kingdom Metazoa; phylum Chordata; order Ceratodontiformes; family Ceratodontidae; genus Neoceratodus; species Neoceratodus forsteri. The sequence goes on from CM028134.1 coordinate 186,803,140, forward strand.
ACCTTGTATCAAGTATTTTACCAGGCTCTGGCTTTTCACCCCTTCCCCCCTTGTTTTTTTCTGTTCCCTTTCCCCCTCCCCCCCATGACCAATCCTTTACCTTGTACGAGCCAGGCATGCAAAAGGAAACAATGTTTCTAAAAACTTTTAAATATTTATTGTGAAATTTGATATGTGACTTTTTGATACAAACTTACGAATTAGTTGAATTTGTTATGTGTATTATATATGTGTCTATTTGATATGAATTAATGAATTATGTCTATCACTTTAAGGATGGTGTTTAAATGGATATTGGGTTTGAATGTGGGGACATGCCCCTGATGAAGACCTAATTGTTGGGCCCAAGTGCGGGGGAATGGTGCCTCCAGCTTGGTGTTCTTCTTTGATACTCAATAAAGGATTTGCTTTTGCAGTGAGTCGGAGCCATCTGTCATTTTGTAACCTGGAGTGCTTGAAACCTGTGGTTTTGTATCATTTCAAGGGGTGGCAAACCCTATTCATAGCACCCTGGCAACAGACCCTGTGATGCATCTGCTTTGCTGTGTACCATATCATCCCTGGTGTCTAGCGGCACCCCCCCCACTCCCCGATCACCCGTCCCATAGTGTAACACCACTCCCTGGTGTCTAGCAGCACCCCCCACCCTCCAGTCACCTGTGCTGTACTATAGATTACCTCTCTCTGGTGTCTAGTGGCATCCCCCATCCCCCTATCACCCATCCTCCATACTGTAACACCTCTCCTTGGTGTATAGTGGTACCCCCACCCTAATCACCTGATCTGTATATAGAAAACCTCTCCCTGATGTCTAGTGGCACCCTCTACCCCCGATCACCAGGCCCGTACATTATAGCCTCTCCCTGGTGTCTAGTGGCACCCCCGGCCCGATCACACATACTGGGAATGTCGCATATCTCCTTGGTATCTAGTGGCACCCCCATCACCCAAAAGCCTGACCTATTTTACCTAGACTATTCTTTGTGTCCAGTGGTACCCCTGCCCCACCCCCTGACTGCCCATCGACTAAACGATTGGCAAACGGCAGTCCAGCAGTCCCCCTCACCTGCCCCACCTGCTGCCAGGACACCTCAGATTCACCCTTCCCTTACCAAGGTCACTGGGGATGTTCCAGGAATCCTGATACGCTGACCGGCACAGCCCTCCTTTCAGTATCTTGGCCGTCTGCCATATGACCTGAAAGTGCATGTACATTCTGTATACTGTATAATGTATGCATGCACACTGTCAACTCATACTGCAGGTGGCTGAAGAGGTGAGAGGAGGGTTGTGCCGGTCACCGTATCAGGATTTCTGGAATATCCCTGGTGAGGGGTGGTGAATGGGAGGTGTCCTGGGAGCAGGCAGGGTGGGTTGGGGGCTACTAGACCGCCAATGGTTGCCAGTCCATCAATCAACAGGCAGTCAGGAGGTGGGGGCAGGGGTACCACCGGACATCAGGGCTAGCCTAGGGAACACTGGCCAGCATTTGGGTGGTGGGAGGTGCCAAGAGACACCAAGGAGATATACTACATTCCTGGGATGGGTGATCGGGGGTGGAGGGTGCCACTAGACACTAGGGAGGGGTTATAATGCATGAACCAGGTGACGGCAGAATGAAGAGTGCCACTATACACCAGTGAGAGGTGTTTTATATATGGATCAGGTGCTCGGGGGTGGAGGGTGCCACTAGACACCAGGGAGAGGTGTTCTATATATGGACTGGGTGATCAGGGGTGGGGGGTGCCACTAGACAGCAGGGTGAGGTTATAATATACAGACTGGGTGATCAGTGGGGGGTGCCACTAGATGCCAGGGAGAGATGTTACAGTATATGGGACAGATGATCGGGGGGGTTGGGGGTGGAGGGTGCCACTAGATGCCAGGAAGAAGTTATAATGTATAGACTGGGTGATCGGGGTGGGGGTGCCACTAGACAGGACCTACATCCTGATTGGTGTGCTGGTGACTGAGAGTGGGCAACTGCAGTACAGACGTCCCATCATCGGCGGGGTGAGGGTGCAGGTTTAGTGCCCAGTTAAGTTGAGGTTTTCAGAAGTGGTAAATAGCACCACTTTGGGTGCTGTTTACCACCATCACAAACCTTTGAACATGCTGTTGTGCCCATATGCCAGAGAAGACCCCCCTCATCTGCATGGGTACAGTGTTATTTTAGTGGCTGGGCGCTAATGGGTTTAGTGCATGCTACAGGGGCCTCTGAATATAGACCACACCCCAAAAATGGATGCAAACCTGGATAGCACAGGCAAAAATCCGTTACTGCTGGCAATAACTTTTGAATGTCTGGCTTCTGCTGTCTGATAAAGTCAGGGGGCAGTGTATGCTGCATGCTAGTTCATTATTTTTATTATTTATTTTATTTATTGTGAAACTGGAATTACAACCTTTGAGCTAAAAGCTCGTTTACAAAGGATCCTCGTCAAGCACGGGGGGGGGGGGACATCAAGTACATGAATCAGGAGGAAACATTAGCAACTAACAGGCATTGTCTGTGAAACATCAACTAAAGAACATAGGGTATTTCATAGCACAGAAAAGGGACAAGCAGGGAACACTGAATAGGCCAAATCTTAGGTACAACAAACTCAAGGGGAAACTGTCCCCAGGCAGGAAGAGATAATTAACGTGCAACTATGTACAAGTTAGTTGAAACTCCGAGTAGCAGCTATATAGCATTGTCAGTCTCCATAGGGGTACAAAGTGTAGCTACATCCATTAGATCCAGCTCAGACACTGAATAGTAGACTACAGAGTAAGAAGGTGAGGAGGAAGAATCATCAACAGGCAGCAAAGAGAGAGAGAGAGGGTCAAGAGGGAATAAACAGGAGGGGATGTGACCGGGAGGAGGTGGGGAGTCAGGAGGAAACACTAGCAGCTAACAGGCATTGTCTGTAGAACATTAAATACAGGAACATAGCGTATTTCATATCACAGAAAGGACAGGCAAAGAGCACTGAGTGGCCCAAATCTTAGATATGACAAAGTCAAGGGGAAACCACCCGCAGGGCAGGAAGAGAGGTAGAGGGGGAGGATATAAGGGGTAAGTGGGTAGGGTAGGGGAGGGTGGGTATATCTAAGGATCAACTGGTCAGTCCCAGGCAAGTCAGGATGTGGTCCAGGGTCAGAGGAAGGCTAGATTCAGCTGGGATTAGGTGAGGTAGTAGCAGTGTTCAGGAGGGGGGGATGGAATTTCCGGAGTTCGGACTTGAAATGACTGATGTGTGAAAGGCTTATGGTGGTGTAGGGGAGTTCATTTAGCCAGGTGGGGGCCCTTACTGCGAAGACTCGCCTCTTCAGGGCAGTTCTTCTGAAAAGCACTGCTAAGGCATGTTTTGTTACACTTCTTGTGGCATGTTTGGCTGGGGTAGGACAGAATAATGCCTGTAAGGAAGGAGGCGCAAGTCCTAGGACTGCCTTCTTCCCTAACAGGCAGGACTGGAGCTTGATTCGATCCAGGAGAGGAAAGCATATTGTCCTGATGTATAGTTCGCAGGTATGTGTGAGAAGATCGGCATCTAAAACAAATCTACAGGCTTTGTTGAGGATCGTATGGACTCTGTGTAGGCTGGAGTCAGAGGCTGCTCAGTATACCACATTTCCGTAATCCAAAAGAGGTAGGATTGTACCTCTGACTGCCAGGAGCCTAGCCTCAGGTGTGAGGCAGAACCAGAGCCTATAGAGGGCCCCTAGCTTCCTACTGGCAGCGGAGTTAATATTTTGTATGTGTTCATCGAAGGAAGGGGATTCATCGATTGTGATCCCTAGGTAGTGGAATGAGCTCACCTGCTCAAGGGTGGAGTCCGAGTTGTAGGCTATTGAGAAGGGGGCTGTAGATGTCCTCTTTTGACATCCAGAAAAGAGCATTGTCTTAGTTTTTTTGCTGTTGAGCACTAGTAGGCTATCCTTGAACCAGTCATGTAGGAGGTCAAAGTTGCGCTGTAGATTCATAGTGAGTGCTTCTTGGCAGGAGTCGCGAGCGAATACTACCGTGTCATCTGCATACAGCAGGACATTGGAAGTGTGGCATGCATCTGGGAGGTTGTTCATGAAAAGGCTGAACAAGAGTGGCCCCAGTATGGACCCTTGAGGGACCCCTACTGTGACATCACAGGACTCAGAGATGGCTCCATTGATTTTTACTTGCTGCGAGTGCCCTGTCAGGTAGCTAGAGAACCACCTAACCATTTCAGGGGACAGCCCAAGGCAAGTATACCTGTGGAACAATACCTGGTGATCCACAAGGTCGAATGCCTTGGTTAGGTCAATAAAGATTGCCCCAACCAGTTGGCACTGGTCAAGTGCCTCGTGTATGCAGCTCATGAAATCAATTAGGGCAGTATTAGTACTGTGCATCTTGTGGAAGCTATGCTGTTGGAAGCAGAGGAAGTTATATTTATGTAGATGGCCTGTGACTTGGTCTACTATGATTCTTTCCAGTGCTTTGGAGAGCGGGGACAAAATTGAGATGGGTCTATAATTGGAAACTAGCGACCAGTCACCTCCTTTTAGCACAGGGGTGACCAGTGCAGTTTTCCAAGTAGAGGGGAAAGCAGACAGGTGGAGTGATAGGTTAAAGAGCTTAGTGATGGGTAGGATGACCTCAGGGAGAGTGATAGAGATCAGCTTCATATTGATTCCATCACCTCCCATACGTATTTTGCCTAGGACTCTTGTAAGATATTTTCTTGTTTCACTGACGGTCACCTGTCAGAAGAAAAAGTTTGGGCTTGTCCTAGAGTTGGGATAGGAGGGTGGTAGGTCTGTAATCGGTATTCCATCAGGGAATGTAGTTGGTCTGAGGGGGGGGGGACTGTGCTATAATCCGTGAATGCCTTGTTGAAGATATTGGCCATCGTCTCATCAAGTATGACTTCATCATTATGGTGACGCATGGAGGGAGAGGGGCTCCTGTCTCCGGTCCCAAGGAGGTTCTTGATGGAGGCCCAGAATTTCTTCCCATCACCCCAACACTGAGACTTTTGATTGTTGTGATACGTGGTCTTGGCCTGCCGGATAGCCCAGGTGCACTTGTTTTGAGCCGCTTTGTAGTTTTATGTGACATTATATTCACATGAAAAATGAAAAACAATAGGTGTTCAAAAACAACAGAGAATAGTGATAAAAGTAATAAAAGAGACTCAAATGGGAAAAAAGGCTATCATACAAGTCTGGAGATAAGGGGCAATATAAAATAGAATAAAAAAGTACATGCCAAAATTTAGTTAAAACAAAGAATTCAGTGCATCCCCCATGTCAAATCTTTCAAATATCATATTGTTCTTTCTGCCTGAATTGGCTACTTACTTATTTTATATTCAACTGGAGTGAGGGTCTCTTCATGTTCCTATCAGAACTGTGCTGTGAAGTAAGCTCAGCTACCAAATGTCACGGTGGACCGCATATCAGCTGGGTGTAACTGCCTGAATCGGTTTCTTTTATATAAGGTGCACTGCCTAACATGGCTTCCTTTAATTAAGGTGCAATCCTTAACCAATGTGTGGGTAACTGGTGAGGTGCCTGCTAATAGAAGGAACCATACATCTCCAAGCGTGATATGAACGCCATGAGATCCCCATTCCAAATGGAGAAAAAATAAGTACGTAGCCAATTCAGGCAGAAAGATAATTATTATACTTGAAAAATGTACGTGCGTGTGTGTGCGTGTGTGAGCGTGTGTGTGCGTGTATGTGCGTGTGTGTGTGTACTGAATTCTCTGTTTTAACTGATGTATGCCATAAAGTATAGCACCCGCAATGTGGTAGGCTTGTGTGCTGGGTACCTACTGTAAATGGCCACACTCAGTTTCCTTTAAACATTTTTAGTTGAATTACAAATTATCACTATGGATGGACCTCAGGGGACCACCCTAGGGCGACTCTTCTCTAATTTTGCGAGTGATTAGCCTAAGCAATCCACTTCATATGCCACCAACATGTACATGGATGTTATCATCCTATGCCATTGCCACAGCTATTTGTCTCTTCAAAACGTTGCACTTAGCTTTAGTCCAACCTCAGTAAAATTGAGACATGGTTTCTCAGGAATAAGCTGATGCTATATGCAACACAAACTAAATCCAGTTTTTGCTTCTCTTGCGCTGATCAAAAGCATAACAATCCCTCTGATTATCGTGGCTGTTATTGGGGATATTCTAGAACAGGTCAACCTTTTGTAAACATATAGGGGTCTGGCTTGACCCTCTTATCACATATAATTGACACCTAGAAATGAAAGTTATGTATTTACTATAACTGTTGATCTTTTGGAATATCGTCACTATTGATTACAACTTATGGGTCTGGGGTTGGAGGCACTAGGACCCTGCAAAAGCAAATTCTTTTGCAGAGAGGGAGCCGACGTCGGGTACTGATGATGCCTGTTCACATCATATGGTGCCACATGCACCAGACAATAACAGTCACCAGCTCCCTCAGCATCTCAGTTCTGTTTGCCAGGAAAGAAACAAAGAGGAGGGGAAAACAAAGAGAGAGCCAGATCCTGTCTAGCCCAAAGGAATAGGAAAAAGAACACAGGAATGAAATAACACAATAAAACCTGACAAGCAACCTTAGACTAATAAGGATAGGGCACACTAGGTGGCACAAGGGTAGAAGGATCTTAGACCCAGAGCCTCGCACCACTAGCGAGACAGGAAGTGAACAGTGGCAAAGAAAAGAGCCACCCTGAGCATGCAACTCATGCAAAAAATCACAAGGGTGATGTCCAGAATGGCACCCCTTGCAAATGAGATGGCACAAAGTGCCTAAGAGAAAATACATAGACTCCTGGACAAGAAAAAGAGCAACTCTGTGCTATCAGAAAATATGGTTAACTTGAAGATTGGTTATATCCCTCATTCTTACCTTAGGCATGATGAAAAAAGGGAAAACGTAATGCTTCTGGAGTTGCCCCACTGGATAGCCCAAAGAGTCGAGATGTACTCATCTTCCCAGATACTGCTAAGCATAGTGGGCTAAGGCCCAAATATATAGGATCTGGGATATCCACCAAAGAAGTCTGACTTAGTCAGAAAAATGTAGCTTAAAAGAAAAAAAAAACTACTTCATCTGCAACCAGAGGGATATACCCTGTGTAACAGCTAGAGCAGATGCTCCAGTAGGGTACATAGCACCTACCCCATGCAGGAAACTACCAAGTGGTATTAGACTGGATATTGCTTAGGTGCATAAGTTGCATTTGACAACTAATAGGTATATATCCCCAAGGGAACATATCCCAGGCAGGGAGAAGGCAAATAAGAAAGAAAAAGGAGGGTGAGGCCCATTTTTTTGGTGGTGTGTGGGCCTAAAGACCCTCAGCCCAGTTTTGTTTTTTATTTATTAATTTTTTTGAGTGGATACTCAGAAGAGTGCCCGACTCTTTTCTGTAAAATAGAGAAGAAAAAAAAAAACAGAGAGTCAGAAACCCTCCTTAGGGGTGTGACCGGGGAGATTCCGGCTCCTTACTGCAGTGCTGCCCACGCCAGCAGGGTAAGCTGCCTAGAGGCCCTAGCTCTGTCTGAGTGGGGGATGGTGGGTGGGGCATGGTAATCAATGGTGAAGATATTCTGAACGATCAACAATTATGGTAAGTATGTAATTTTCATACCTTCCAGGAATCAATCTTCACCATTAATTTCCACTTACGGGTCCGAGCACCAAGCTTCCCTTTCTCATTAAGGATGAGCCGGTTCATCCTGTGGGAAACAAAATCACTCAGCCCTCTATGTGAGAAAGAACACCTGAGGGGATGGGCTTCTTACAGGTCTGGTGGGGCCCCAGACTTGTCAGAGTCAGGTGGGTATTCCTGTTGCACAGGAGTGGGAGGGTGCCCCGACAGTTCTCGTCTGACTCTACAGGAGAAGAGGTGACCTCCTAGAAATGTGAGTTTAGCACCTTATGCTGTACCACAGGTGCTAGTCTAGAAAGGTGAAGCCATGATGTCCACCTGAGGCAGACTGCAGTTCCCACAAGCCTGGAGGCCATCTCATTCTCATCTTACAATGCCCTTGACTGCGGCCTTAGGCAGAAAGGCAAATGGCTTGCCCGACTAACTCGCTTTTAGGCACTGCAGCTAGGAGTTGACCTGTCTCCAATCACAAGCACTGATTGAAGGTGGCCTGATGTGCCTGGTGTGCTGTGATGCACATCATGATGAGTGATGAGATAAACACCTTCCTGCTCAAGTTATCTATCTGAGCAGAGTCAGCCTCTGGACCAGGGAGGGATGACTGCAGTACCATTGTTAAAGGTCCATGGAGTCTTAATGGCAAGGATACTGGATCACAGTTTGTATAGGAGTCATCTTCCAGCTCCTTAGGCATGTCCGCCAGGCCTCTCTGGTACATAGTGTACTCAAAAGCTGAAAACAAGTGGCGTGAGGATTCATTGTCCCCTGAGGAGGATGCCGATGGAAGGGAGGTGCTGAAACCAGAGGATGGTGATGCTGGGGGGGAACAATCTGAAAATGGGCCCTGTCAGACTCACTATGGTGTTGTTCTAAGGCATCAACAATTTCTCTATTCTGATCCCATGTATCTGGCCCCTGAAGGCCTATGTACCCAGGTATCTCCTGCAAGAGTGGTACAGACCTGGGAGGGAACAGAGACACAAGGTCTCTAGGACCTCAACCAGGGTTGTAGTGTTGCACAGGGGACCTTGCCCAACGGGAGGGCCTGGCAGGATTGCCCGAATGGGGTCATTCTAGATCAGAGGAATGACCCAGTTGGTGCCCATGAGGGAATTCCCTCAGGTGGGGAAAGTGGATCCATACAGTCCCCATAGGGCAGCCCTGGTCCCCACTGGTGATGGTGTCAGCCAACATCTCCAGGGAGAACAGCGCTTCATGGTGGTCATCAGAGCACAAGTCAGTGCCAGACTCAGGGTCAACAACAGGTCTGGGGAAAGGTTCATCTCTGTGGTTGCTACTGGTGCCATCATTGGTGTCATGCCTGATGTTGGGCCTGGCATTGACGCTGGAGCTATCTACAACCCCTGTGCTACAAGCATCGCTGGGACCACAGGCAGCCCCAGGGACAACACCATCACCGGCATCATGCTCGATGCTGGACCCAGGACCAAAGACTGTATACGGAGGGTCCGTGACCAAGGCATGTATTTCAGAGACCCTACAAGCAGAAGTGATGTCCACCAGAAAGGCGGTCTTCCAGGTAAGAAACTTCAAATCACATGTGGCTAGAGGCGCAAACGGTTTATGAGTGAGCATATCCAGCACGTGATTAATATCCCAGGCAACAACCAGCTTCCTAACCAGGGGCCTTGTGTACAGAATGCCTTTGAGGAATCTCTTGAACAAAGGCAGTTTAGCCAGAGACATATTCTGGACTGGCTTATGATAGGCAGAAAGCAAGCAGAGGTGTAGCTTTATCGTCGAATACTACAGTCCTGCATCTGAAAAGTCTAACAGGTACTCCAACACTTTATCTGGGGGGCACTGGAATGGATCTAAAGAGATCTTAGCACACCATAGCGAGAAACACTTCCATTTGCCAGTGTAAGTCTTCCTGGTGTAGGGCTTACGCACAGCCAAGAGAACCTGAGAGATTCTCTGAGAAACCTTGGACCTGCCCACTTCTATCTCCTCAGGAGCCAGGGATGGAGATGAACGGAGTGCAGGTTGGGATGGACCAGGGGTCCCTGTGTCAGAAGGTCCATTTGCAGTGGCAGCTGTCTCAGAGGAGCCTCCAACAACTTGTTGATCAAAGGAAACCAGATCTGTCAATGCCAGTATGTTGCAATTAGAATCATCTTGCCCCCATGTGCCTCAAATCTGAGCAGCACCTTCTGAACTAGGGGTAGAGGAGGAAATGCATACAGAAAGTGCTTGTCCACCACAGTCTGAATGCATCCTGACAAAAAACACCAGGATCTGGATTTCTGGAGTAGAATAGAGGCAGTTTTGCATTGAGTGGGGATGCAAAAAAGATCCATGTCCAGACTACCCCACTCGTTGAAGAGCGATTGCACGACATCTTGTGTAAGCGACCACTCGTGAGGGCCTGCCTATGTTCTGCTAGATTGTTTTGAGTTCCTGGAAGACAGACTGCCTGAATCAGCACGTCATGTTCGAGGCACCATTCCCATACCCTCAAGGCTTCCCTGCACAAGGGGTAGGAATGCGCCATACACTGTTTGTTGATGTAGTACAGCACAGCCTTGTTTGTCTGAAGACGAATAACTTTGTGACAAAGGACTTCCGCTAGGGCACGAATAGCCTACAGAACTGCTCTCATCTTTAGAACATTGATGTATAGATGAGACTCTTCCTGGGTCCACATTCCTTTGAGTATGGAAATCCTGGCAGTGAGCCCCCAGCTGAGCAGAGATGCATCTGTGGTGATGGTAATCTGAGACTCCGGTGGGGCAAAGGAGAGACCTTGAAGAAGGTTGTCCTCCTGAATCCACTATGCAAGTGACCTCCTCAGAGGCTATGTCATCTTGATGGGGTAAGACTGTGGAAGTGCAACTGGAGACCACTGCATGCTGAGCATCCACTGGGTGGTTCTTATGTGTAGCCAAGCTAGAGGTACTGTGAATATAGATGACGCCATGAGGCCTAACATTTGTTGCATCAAATGAGCTCATACTAAGAGAGTGCTCTCTGATGTAGCGAGCCATCTGGAGAATGTCATTCCTCCGGTCCTCTGGGAGAGCTGTCCTCACCTTGGAAGTGTCTAGGAAGGCCCCTATGAAGAGGAGCTGCTGAGAGGCTTGAAATTGCAACTTTTCCAGATTTAGCAGAACCCCCATGGAGGCGAGGAACTGAGATGATGTGGAGACTGCCTCTTGTGTCTCCTGCCTTGATGGACTTACCAGTAGCCAATCATTTAGGTGCGGGAAGACTTGAACACTGAGCTTTCTGAGGTATGCAGTGAAAACCGCAAAACACTTCGTAAAGACTTGAGGGCGCTGAGGAGCCCAGAGGGCAGGACTCTGAACTGGTAATAGTGATCCAATGCCACAAAACATGCGGTGGCTTGGGTGCATTGGAACATGCTGGCAGCCATCCTTCATATCCAAAGATGCCAGCCAGTCGTGCTGTTGGAGAAGTGATAGGAGTGTTCCCAAGGAGACCGTCTTGAACGTCTCCTGGAACAAATACATGTTCGACTTTCTGAGGTTGAGAATGGGGCGCATGCCGCCTGTTTTCTTTGGAACCAGAAAGTAATAGGAATAGAACCCCGTGTTCCATTCCTCCCTGGGAACTACCTCCACTGCCTTGTTTTGAAGGAGGCCCTGAATTTCTGAAATTAAAAGGTCTGACTGTGCAGTGGAGAGACTGTGTTGCCACTTGGGTGGACAATCGGGAAATCTCCGAAAGGTTGAGTGAGTACCCTTCAAGGATAATCTGGAGGACCCATCTATCTGTTGTGATAGACTGCCACTGGCTGTAGAACTGAGTCATATGACCACCCACCACTGAGGAGAGGTCCACCTCAGGCAGCTGAGGTGAGACCTGGGCCAGCGTCTCAGAGGATGGCACTGGGTACTTTTGGTCCCTGTGCTTTCTGCTGTGCTGTTTTTGTGGCTGAGGAGGCTGGTGTCTGCCTGGGGCTCCTCAGCCTCTTCCTCAAAAGAACTGCCGATTGCGAAAAGGCTGACAGTTCCTCCCCCTTTGGGGAGCTGAAGGAGCCCACCTGGCTTTTTTAATAGCAGTCCTGGCTTTCTGAGCAGCCTCTAGTGCGTGCTCTACCTGAGGGCCAAACAGATAAGTGCCATAAAAAGGGACATTCATGACCTGTTGTTGAGCATCAGATGAGAATCCTGATGTTATAAGCCAGGATTGCCATCTGATACAGATTCTAGTGATGGCTGCCCTGGCATCAGTGTTGTAGGCATCCATAGAAGCTTTGAGCTGATGGCTATTGGATTCTATGCCCCGGGTAATAGTGTGTAGAAGCTCCATTTTGGAGTCCAACTCTGGGAGATTCTCTACTACAGATCTGAGACAGTTCCAAAATACATACTCATAGGGAGAATGCCCTGGTAACTGTGCGTGAGCCCAGGGTTATGCCAATGCCCGCTTTCCCAAGGTATCAATTTTATGAGATTCCTTGTTGATAGGAAGCACGGAAAACTCTGGAGGGAGAACAGCCTTGTCATTCTCTGCAAGGACAACCAAAGCATCTGTGATGGGTTGTGATGCCAAGAAAGGTCTCTACTTGGGCGGGGCATACTTCCCGTCTATGGATTTGGCCACAGAAGGAATAACAGCAGGCCTCTCCCACACTGCTTGTGACTAAGTCTCAAAGGAGGGGAGAACAGGAAGCATAAGTCTTTTTTGAACATTAGGAATATAAAGAAATGTGAGGAGTAAAAGCCTTCCTGGGTACACAGAAGAAGTCTGTAGAGCCAGGGTTGCTCCCATGTTTCTAAGAAGAGACTGGAAGGAGAGGTCTTCAACCAGAGGTTCAGCTGGAAGTGAGGATTTCTCATCCAAGCTGTAGAATGAGTCATCATCGATATTTTCAGAAATAATAAAATCAGGATCGGACTTCTCCTGTCCCACATCTGTCTCGGATAAATCAGGAGTTGCTCCTGCCAGACTGCATCCTGGACTAGGCAAGGGCTAGACAGGTGACATTGGGACCGACATTGGACCCAGTACCGAAGACCCTGGTGTTGCATGCAGCACCGAAGACACCAACACCGCACATGGCACTGAAGACCGATGCGCATGCGGCGTCAGAAACCCGATGCCGATAGGCACCAAAAGATCCCTGATGCGGCATATGGCACCAAAGATCCCCACGCTGTACATGGCACCGAAGATCCCGACGCCATACACAGCACTGAGAATCCTGGTAATGATGCCTGGGAAAGCCTGCCAAACCTGTAAAAAGAGGGGGATGGGAGTGGTACCTGTGCTGGCCCCTGTGTGGAAACAGAGGTGCGGTGAGGCATGTGGACCCAGCGTTGATGGTGCCAGTCCCAGAGAGAGAGAGAGAGAGACAGAAGAGTTTCCATTGCCAGCGCCGAATGCGCATCCTGCCCTGAAGGCCCCAGCCATGGCCCAGTGTCTCCAAGACCCGAGGGCTCCAAATCAGGTCCACTGGAAAGGGCACATGAGACAGACGCTTTACCCACTGCTCCACAAGAGTGGCCCAGCGATGAAACTGTCCACTGGAAACCCTGCAAGAGGACAGGGAGGAACTCCAGTGCCGAGAGTCCAGGCCATCAACAGCAGAGGCCACCAGGCAGCCAGGAGGGGCCTGGGAGGGCCTTCTGCTCTCAACTACTGAAGACCCTTAGCAGACATACCAGAGGGTGACCTCAAGCAGTACCACTTCTTCTTCCACCTGGAAGAGGAAAACTTGAGGCAAAGTGGCGCTGGATCCCTGACCTGGATCAGAAAGGGGTCCACTTCTTTTTGTGTCTACTGGAGGACTGTCCTTTCATCCAGACACTGGACTTCCCCCCCTCCAGAAATTGCAGCGGACCAGACACAGCCCCACTGCCACAGCAGCCTTCCAATGAAGCACCCCTACTGTCACCGATACCAGCCATGGTGGTCGACTCCATTGATGGACAGGGCTCAGAGAAAAAACAGCATTTTCTTTCTTTCTTTTTTTTTTAAATAACAAAGAATGATAATACTAAAAACAAACTGAATGACTAAAGCTGCTGTCATATACATGTGAAATTTTGACTCCCGGCGAAGGAGCGACATCATCAATAAAGCGCACTCAGCAGTGGGGAAAAAAAGGAGCTGAGGTGGTTGGAGGGTTGATGCCCAAGTAGCCTACACAGGCGCGAGTTAATCTCACAGTGCCACGCATGCACAGGCCTACCTTGGCGCTGGCCCTCCTGAAGAATTCTGGCTCCCGCAAGGTCCTAGCACCTCTGGCTTGAACCCAGAAGTATGACTAAATGGTGAACACTTTCAGTCCAAGAAGACTGGCTGGGACATCCTGTGCAAAAGTGATGCACGTCCCTTCCGTGAATGCACGCAGAAGTCCACGGGACCGCTAGTTCACAGCATTCAAACACAGGGTTGCCTACATGCTACGGATCCGCGGCACATAGGCAACATGCCTCTTAATGCATAAGGGCCATTGTTTCTATATTACGTCTCCTTGAGTAATCATTGCAACCTAAACAAAGAGATGATGTGACTCCACCAACCAGTGCACAGGCAACACCGCTGCTTATGATTCTCCAAAAATGTGCCCACAGACACACTCTAGTATATCTATAGTCCTGTTAATCTGTGATGTTGCATATCATGCAATCCCACATTACTTTAAATTTCAGATCCTGAAATGTAAGAAAACACTTCAGCTAGTATGCTTTCTGCTGCCTGTCAGACGAAATCTGAAACAAACTCCCAGACTACTTCAAATGTCTTCAGGTCTGTTCAAACTCAGAGTACAATCAACATTTCTTGTCTGTACCAATCCTGATTTTCTTATTTATTTATTTACCTACCATTGATACTTCCATTGTAATAAACCCATATCCACTTCATTTGTATACTGTTTACACAGTTTGTATACTGTTTCTACTAAGTATACACTGTTTGTATTCTGTTTGAACTGTCAGTCTACTGTTTGTACAATGTGTACACTATTTCTACTGTTTGTATATGGTTTGTACAGTGTGTACATTGTACACTGTACTATGTGTATACTGCTTGTTCTGTGAGTATACTATTTATACTATGTGCACACTCTTTGTACTCTGTACTATGTGTATACTGCTTATTCTGTGAGTATACTGTTTGTACTATGTGTATACTGTTTGTACTGTGAGTATACTGTTTATGCAATGTGTACACTGTGTGTACTGTTTGTACGTGGTCTGTACTATGTGTACACTGTATTCTGTTTCTACTGAGTATACTGCTTATGCAATGTGTATACTGTGTGTACTGTTTGTATGCAGTTTGTGCTAAGCGTACCCTGTACTCTGTACCTTGAATATACTGCTCATACAATGTATACACTGTGTGTACAGTTTGTATACGGTTTGTATTATGTGAATAATGTTTGTACTGTGTGCATACTGTTTGTACTATGTGTACACGGTTTGTATTCTATTTGCACTTTACTCTGAGTATACCATTTGTGCTATGTGTACATGGTACTACGTGTACTCTGTAATGTTTATATACTGTTTGCATTGTGAGTATACCGTTTTTACTATGTGTACACTATTTGTACTGTTTGTATACTGTTGTACTATGTGTATACTGTATGTACTATTTATATACTGTCTGTACAGTTTGTATGATGCTTATACTATTCGTACACTGTACTGTTTGTACACAGTTTGTATTATGTGTATACTGTCTTTACTATGTGTGCACTGTTTGTGAACACGCTGGGTTGACTGTCAGAATGCAGGAGCAGCAGCATAGTTTTATCATTTTTATTTTGTTTATATTTTCTTTTTTAGTTATATTTGTGTGTTTTGCAGTAGCATTATTACTTTTAGATAGTGATTAGTTTAGTTTTAGTGAGGGATCAAAAAGTGAGTGAAGTTACTGTAGTGCGTTTTCGGCTTAGCTGGCAGCACTTTCATTAATGACTTCTTAGTTTTGGAGTCTACTGTTTAAAAGTTATTCTGGCCCACAGAAATGGATGAGGTGGAGTAATTGGACAAATGTTATCTACCTTCTTTGTCCGTTCGGATGTTTGATCCTGTTGCTTTGACGAGGAGGAGTCCGTTTTTATATCTGCTTTCCACGCTCTGCACCGGAACTGTTGTCGGGTGAGTGGCGCTGGGTCGGTGGTGGACCATGCTGGAGTGTGTGCAACTGGGACTTGGTTTGCTGCTGGACCGCCTGTTGGCCCGAAACTGCTTCTGAGGAACTCCGGGGTTGCTGTGGAGATCGAGGGGGCCTGTGGTGGAGCCGTTTTTTCCCTGGACTGTGGTTGGCTCTGGCATCTGGGACCCTGTTCTCTTTTTTCTCTCCCTTACCGGTGCTCACACGGGGGTTGGGTTCGAGGTGCTACCTGAAGGTTGACCTGAACCTGTTATCCCTAAGCTTTCCAAGGATTCAGCCAGTGGACTGTGTCTAAGGAGAGCTGAGGTGTGGAGTTGCTGGTGATCGGGGAAGGAGGAGGACCACTGTGGAGTATTGCAAGTCCAGTCTGGGATAATTATATCTTGAGGCTTAGAAGGCCAAAGGTTCCCTGTTTGAATCGATCTGGAGACCCTGGAAGCCTAGCTGGAATTGTGCTGGATGACTGGACTACAGCCTGGTTTGACTTTCCCCCTCATTTTTTATTTCTATTATTTTTATTGTTTTGGCCAGAGTATCATTGTTATTATGGACAGTGAGAGAACCTAAAGTTTAGACTTTGGACAGTGAGAGTGTCAAAGTCTCAGATCATATAACGATTTTACCCTGACAAACGTGAGAGGTATTGTTTGGGAAATCTGTTTATCTTCTAGGGAGGTGGGGCTCCGTAGATAGATAAATTGTTGTTTTTGGACTATTTTTGCTGCTGTTTGGAAGCCTTTGCATGCTACTTTAGATAGCTTACTCTGTTTTAGGGGGTTGGGGTATTGTATTTGTTATAGATTGTGTTTTTTCTTTTTTTGTAAGGTTATATATTATTTGGCTTGGGTTATTTGTTTTTAGATAAACGTGCCGGCCAGGGTTGACAGGCATTATTCCCCCTTCAGACTGAGGGATCTTTGCCCTTTTTGTTGCCCCCCTCTATCCCCGGAGGTGTATAGACGGTGTAGGGGATTGGGAATAGCAATGAGGATTAGGGCGGGGTCTTGGCCTGTTGGGGAAATGGAGAAGAGTGGGCGGATTGGGATCGTGGGGACAAGGAGACGCCCTAGGGTGAAATGGGTCCAGGAAAGGGGTTTTCCCTGTCTGGTTCCCATACCCAAGGGTTCTGCTTATTGCAGACAGGAAACTCGGTCTTCCCCAGCTGCTCATCGATTTTGGGTGGTGTTATGCTATGCCAGGTCTATTAAAAACAAGACCGCCGTAATTGGGGATCTTGTTAATTCAACTGACCTGGCTTGCATCACCGAGACCTGGTTGGATGGAAATGCTGGCCCTGTTTTGGCTTCAGCGGTTCCACCCGGGTACTCGGTGATACACCGCCTGAGGATCGATCATAGGGCTGGGGGTCTGGCCCTTTGTTTTAAATCAGAACTGAACCTGAGTGAAATTCCAGTGGGAGCCACCAACTCCTATGAATGTATCGTGGGTGAGGGTGTGGGGTGCAGGATTCTTCTCATCTACCGTCCACCAGGAGATGGGAATGTTTTCCTGCAGGAAGTCGCGAACTTCATCGCCGACCTAACATTGGGACCCCATAGATGGCTGATCCTTAGGGATTTCAATGCTTGGGTCGACGATGAACTCTCACAGTTTGGATAAGACTTCCTCCAGTTAATGAGTTTACTGGGCCTCACACAGGTTGTTTCCTCCTCGACCACATTGGTGGTCATTCACTGGACTTGGTGTTTCTCCTGGGGATGGAGATATCCTACTTGGTGGTGGAACCAGTCGGGCGGTCGGACCATCATACCAACAGCTTCAGTTCTGAGGCCCCCCCAAGAGGTCTGCCCCTATGGAGATGGTCCAGTACTGCACTTTGAGGGGTATATTCCCAGATGGTCTGATGGCGGTGCTGGACCTATCGGGCATGCCGAGGGAACGCGTGGATCCACGGGATCTTGTACTCGCCTATAATAAGGCGGTGACAGAGGCCCTGGATTCCATTGCTCCTGTTCGTGTTTGTCCAATCTCCCTTCGCCCTAGGTCTCCATGGTTTGATGAGGTCTTGAGGAAGTTGAGGAGAATTGGACGAAGGCTAGAGAGGCGGTCATGGAAGTCTGGCTTGGTGTGTGACAGGCTTAGTTTGATGGACCATTATTTGGTCTATCAATCAATAATTTCCCATAAGAAGACAGAATTCCTGTCCAGGGAAATTGCTGCCACGCGGAATCGACCAGCTCAGTTTTTTCAGACCGTGGACAGACTGTGCAGTCCACTCTGTCTGCAGCCCAGAAATGTCTTATTACAAGGGCAGTGTGAGGAGATTGCTCGATTCTTTGCGGATAAGGTTGTCATGATCAGGTCTGACATCTGCCTGACCCTTTCTCTAGGGAGTAGCAGTGGTCGGCAGGAGATGTCGGACTCCCGGTTTGTATGGTGCAACTTTGGCCAGCCTATAATCAGTGATATTGTGATGGTCATCCAGACATTACGTCCTACCAACTGTAGTTTGGATCCGGGCCCTACGCACTTGCTTGTTGGCTGGGTGATGTCATCGGCCCAGTCCTTGCTGAGATAGTCTGGTTATCCTTGGAGAGGGGAATCTTTCCAGCTTCCCTTAAGGAGGCCATGGTTTGGCCCCTGCTTAAGAAGTCCTCCTTGGATCCCGACTGTCTAGCAAACTACAGGCTGGTCTCTAACCTTCCCTTTTTGGATAAGGTTATTGAGAAGGTGGTGGCATTACAGCTGGAGGACCATTTGACTAGCCACATTATCTATGATTCTCTCCAGTCCGGTTTCAGGAAGAGAAAGTACCGAGACGGCTCTTGTTCAGGTACTAAATGACCTCCTGATAGCGAGAGATCGAAAGACTTGTTCCATCTTGGTCCTTCTTGATCTCTCTGTAGCATTTGATACTGTGGACCATGGTGTGCTGTTGGATCGCCTGTGGCTTATCTATGGACTTTCGGGGGTTGTCCTCAGATGGTTTCAATCTTACCTCATGGGTAGGACTCAGAGAGTGGTGTCAGGGGTTTGTACCTCAGCTCCAGTCTCCCTAACATGTGGGGTTCCGCAGGGATCCATTCTAGCACCCATGTTGTTTGCAGTGTGTATGCTGCCATTGGGAGCGATTATTAGATGGTATGGCTTGAGTTTTCACTGCAATGTAGATGATACTCAGCTATACATGTCTTTTGTCCCTGAACAAGATGATGCTGTCTCGGTGCTCAACAACTGTCTGACTGAAATTCAGGCCTGGATGAATGTGAGCTGGCTAAGGTTGAACCCTGAAAAAACTGAGGTGTTGGTTGTGAACCCGGGTCATCGTGAGGCGGGTATGTTGGCAGGTTCACCTTCAGGTTTATGGCTTGGAGGTGTCCAGCTAGCTACCTCAGACCGGGTGTGGAACCTGGGCATTATGTTTGATGACTGTCTGACCCTAAAATCACAGGTGTCAGCAGTTGTTAAAACTTCTTTTTACCATCTGAGAAATATCGCCCGGGTGAAACATTTGGTTCCTCCCGATGATCTTCCAATGTTGGTTAACGCTTTCGTTACCTCCCACCTCGACTACTGCAATGCCCTTTACCTAGGGCTGCCGGGAGTTGATATCTGCCACCTGCAGCTGGTGCAGAACGCGGCAGCCAGGCTATTGACTGGTGCTTCAAGAGCCAGTCATATAACACCTGTGCTTCGCGGTCTGCATTGGCTGCCAATACAGTAGCGGGTCACCTTTAAGGTTGCTTTGTTAACCTATAAGGCCCTACATGACCAGGGACCGAGTTACCTGAAAGATCTCCTTTGTCCCTACTGTCCCCTCCGTCCTCTCCGATCCACCGATGAGGGATTGCTAGAAGTTCCCATGGTACATTTGCAAACATCTGGAGCAAGGGCATTTAGCTTTGTTGCTCTGTCCCTGTGGAATTCTCTACCTCATCAGGTACGACATTTCCTAACCGTCCAGAGTTTTAAAACTGCTTTGAAAACTTATCTTTTTGGCCTGGCATTTGTTAATTGATGCTGCTGTTTTAGCCTTTGTTATGCTGCTATTATACTGTCTTCTGTTGGAAATTATATACTTGATTGATAATAATTCATTTTATTTTTATGTATTTTATTGTACAGGTGCCTTGGTTTAGAAAGGCACCTTTTTTTTATAAATAAAACTGACTTGACTTGTTTGTACACTGTTTGTACTACATTTATACTGTTTGTATTCTGTTTGTGCTGTGAGTATACTGTTTTTACTATGTGTACACTGTTTGTACTATATGTACTCTGTAATCTTTATATACTGTTTGCATTGTGAGTATACTATTTTTACTATGTGTACACTGTACTGCTTGTATACTGTTTGTACTATGTGTATATGGTATGTACTATTTATATACTGTCTGTACAGTTTGTATGATGCTTATACTATGTATACACTGTACTGTTGGTATATAGTTTGTATTATGTGTATACTGTTTTTACTATGTGTGCACTACATGTGTACTGTTTGCACTATGTGTACACTGTCTGTGATATGTGTGTACTGTTTGTCCTGCAAGTATACTATCTGTACTATGTGTACACTCTTTGTATTCTGTTTGTACTGTGAGTATACTACAGTATTTTACTACGTGTACACTGTATTATATATATATATATACTGTTTGTACCTTTTGGATGCTTTTGTACTATGCATACACTGTACTGTTTGTATATTGTTTGTACTATGTGTACACTATTTGTGCTATTCACATATTGAGCCTGTGTAGTACAGTATGGTCTGCACGCCCATTGGATCCGCAGTGATCAATAAGCATAGACTGTATTGTACGTGCAGTATCTGGTGGACGGCCAGGCGGCATGCAGGTGGGTGCTGCCTGCTGATGACAGGGGGTGCTGGGTGGCGGAGGACTCAGCAGGGTGGGTGGGGAGGGGTACCATTGGACCACCAGGGTATCTAGTGATGTTACCACCCGTGATCGGGCGATAGGGGACCTTCCACTGGACCACCAGGGATTATGTTTACATATGCCCATGATCGGGTGCTGGAGGGCTTTCCCCTGGACCACCAGGGATTGTTTTTACTTATGCTTGTGATTGGGCACTGGAGGGCTTTCCTCTGGACCACCAGGGATTGTTTTTACTTATGCTCATGATCGGGCACTGGAGGGCTTTCCCCTGGACCACCAGGGATTGTTTTTACTTATTCTCATGATCGGGCACTGGAGGGCTTTCCCCTGGACCACCAGGGATTGTTTTTACTTATGCCCACAATTAGGCGATGGGGGGGGGGTGTTCCCACTGGACCATCAGGGATTTTAATAGTACAGTTGCTCATGATCGGGTGATGGGGTGGGGGGGCACAATGCTCCCAGGGCAGGGGGGCTTGTGGTCAGTGTTCTGGGTGGGCGGGTGACCACCCACGGTTGATGGCTGCCATATTGTGCCCTGCCATACGGCAGCTTACCTGTGGGTGGCCTGGACTTGTTCCTGGTTTTCCCAGGGACATCTTTGCTCCCCCCTCAGTGGCGCAAGGCAGAGTTGTGCCAGCATATGCGCCGTACATCCCGGGCTGAATATCGGGATGTGTCGCATATGCATGGGCACGCCCCCCCCCCGCACTTGTGCCACATACATTACTGATGCGCCCCGGTGCATCGGGAGCTGCACATTGCAACTTGCCCCACTGAATATCGCACCGGGGCACATTGATGGGTTGCGCATGGTGCATCCCTGTTGTGCCATGCGTAACCCTTTTGAATATCCAGGCCTTTGTATACTGTTCATAGTACTTTTATTATTTGTACAGTGTTTGTACTGTTTGAATATTGTCTGTATACTGTTTATAGTATGTGTATACTGGCTGAGCTGTTTGTATACTGTCTGTACTATGAAAATACAATTTGTACTGTTTGTAGTTTGTATACTGTCTATATACTGTTTTTGCTATGGGTATACTGACTGTATACTGTTTGTACTATGTGTACACTGTATACTACATGTACTGTTGTATACTGTCTGCATACAGTTTGCACTATGTGTATACTGTCTGTAATACACACACACACACACACACACTGCTATCTGTATACTGTTTGTACTATGTGTATACTATTTAGAAACTTCTTGCACTGTCTGTATACTGTTTACACTATGTGTATACTGTTTGTGCTGTTTGCATATTGTCTGTATACTGTTTGTACTGTGTGTATATGGTTTGTGTCCTGTCTGCATACTGTTTGTACTATATGTATACAGTTTGTATACTGCTTGTACTGTCTGTAGACTCTATAGAGTTTACATTATGTGTATACTCTTTGTACTTTATGTATACTGTTTGTGCTGCCTGCATATTGTCTGTATGCTATTTGTACTACATGTATGTTGTTTATACAGTTTGTATACTGTTTGTATTCTGTCTGCATGCTGTTTGTACTATGTATATACTGTTTGTACTGTTTGCCTGTTGTCTGTATACTCATTTTGCTATTTGTCTGTTGTCTGTATACTGTTTGTACTATTTGTATACTGTCTGTACACTGTCTTTACTATCTGTATACTATTTGAAAGACATGATCTTTCCTCCCAGATTTATTTTGATCTGTTATTTAATGCAGAAAATAATGAAGTAAACAACATAGCAACTTATCTATTGGAAATCACCAAATCCAGGAAGAAACATATACAGAATGCCTTGAATATGTAAACATATAATGCGGAAGTCAGCTTGGGACTGTCTGTAAGAGCTGAAGACTGGGTCTACTCTTGGTTGCTTATTTTGGGACCCATGGAAATATTTATTAATTTGTATCTGCTAAATCAAATTTGCTGTAATTGAATGCTGGATATATAATGTATGTCAAATATTTACATGCGAAATAAATAAAAAAAAAAATACAGATCAAAGACAAAATTAAGTATTTATGCTCCTCCTCCGGCTGCCCCTTCTGTCTGATCCCCCCCAACCCCGTCACCCAGGTATCACCGGGACTTACCTTCAGCCTGGTCACCGGATGAGGAGCCTGCAGAGGGTTGGGCATCATCCTGCAGTCAGGGTATTTCCTCTGTTTCCTCATGTTCCCCATTGCTGGGGTGCACACAGTCAGACGTGCATGTATGGAGGTGTGCGCACATCAATGGAAGTCCTGCTGCACCCTCCCTTTCCCTAGTGCCTGACAGAGCTGCACCACCCGCAGGCCTCCACCTGCGGCCAGACATTCAGTGGGGGCACCAGTCCTCCCTCCCCAGGAGAGGAGAGCTGTCCTCCAGATGCTCGATCCTCTCCCTCCCCAGCCAACCACCGGCAGCCCGCTTGCACCAAGAACACAGGTCGCCGGCATGGCAGGAGGTAAGGAATAGATGCCTCATCCTCCATGCCACTGGGCCAGCTTTTTTTATCTGTGTTTTAACTGGATTTGTGTAATGACTAAGTATGTCGAACAATAAAACTAAACTAAACTATCTGTATACTGTTCATATAATGCGTGTACTGCTTGTATACTGTATGTATACAGTTTGTACTATGTGTATACTGTTTGGGTACTATTTGAATACTGTTTGTGCTGTTTTTATATTGTCTATATACAGTTTGTACTATGTGTATTCTGTGTGTACTGTGTGTATACTGTCTGCATACTGCCTGTACTATATGTACAGTATACTGTTTGTACTATGAGTATACTGTTTGTATACTATCTGTATACTGGTTGTACTATGTGTATACTGTTTGTGCTGTTTTCCTATTGTCTGTATACTGTTTGGACTGTGTGCATACTGTTTGTACTATTTGTGTATTGTCTGTATACTGTCTGTGCACTGTCTGTACACTGTCTACACAATCTGTATACTGTTCATATAATGCTTGTACTGCTTGTATACTGTATGTATACTGTTTGTACTATGTGTATACTGTTTAGGTACCGTTTGTATTGTGTATACCGTTTTTATATTGTCTGTATACAGTTTGTATTATGTGCATTCTGTGTGTACTGTGTGTCTACTGTTTGTACTATGTGTATACTGTCTGCATACTGCCTGTACTATATGTATACTGTTTTTACTATGAGTATACCGTTTGTATACTGTTTGTACTATATGTATACTATTTTCCTATTGTCTGCATACTGTTTGGACTGTGTATAAACTGTTTGTACTATTTGTATACTGCCTGGATACAGTCTGTACTATATGTATACTCTTTGTATACTGTTTTATTTACACTCTGTTTGTAGTTGTATAGTGGAGGGGTGATGCTATTTGTAAGGGAAGGGACAGACTTCAACAGAGAGGTGGGCGTGGAAGGGAATGTGGAGGTGTTATGGGTCACCTTACATGATGCAAAGGGAAGGGGGGGGCAATCTGGGGGTAGTCTACTGCCTGCCAACTCAGTCAGAGGAACTCAACAAAGAACTGGTAGATAACCTAAAAGCACACTGTGGTAGGGGTAGGGGCAGTATGGTGGTGGTGGGGGATTTCAACATGCCAGGGGTGGACTGGTGCACTATGTCACCAACGTCTGCAAAAGAACAAAGGATACTGGAAGCATTCCAAGATTAATTCCTGTCTCAACTGGTGGTGGAGCCAACCAGAGAAGGAAGCATCTTGGACCTGGTTCTGGCAGATGGTGATAAGATATAGATGTGGTGGTGGATGACTTATTGGCAGGGAGTGACCATTCCACAATATGGTTCTGTTTAGACCTGGGGAAGGAGAGGAATCAAATGAACATGAAGGTAGCGGACTTTAGGGGGGCAGATTTTGGGAGGGTGGCTGCCATCCTAGAAGGTGCATGGAGGAAATTAGTCCAGAAATGGTTACAGAAAGAAGATAGGTAATATTGAAGTTGGTACTGTTAGAGGCCACTAAAACCTGCACTAAGTTGCACTGCAAGAAAGCTAGGGCAAGGAAACCCAGTTGGGGGACCAGGGAGCTGCAGCAGCAGGTAAGAGAGAAAAGACTAGCATTTCAGAAGTACAAGAGGACCCAAGGGAAGGATGACAGGGAGGAATACCACAGGATATCAAAGGAGGTGAGCAGGGTGGTAAGAGCAGCAAAGGCCGCCAAGGAACTAAGGTTGGCACAGGGGCTCAGGGAGGGGGAGAAGGAATTTTTTTAGATACATTGGGGAAAGAAGGAAAGGAACGGGGCAGATCACCAGGTTAAAAAAAGGTTGATGAGTGGGCAGCGAAGGTGGTTGAGCAGGCGGAAGTACTAAATGAGTACTTCTGCTCAGTCTTTACAAGAGAATTGGAGGGGCCAATCCCAAAGGGGGGAGGTAAGGTAGGGACTGGGGATGGGTGGACACTAACAGATGGGGAGATCCGGGAGAGCAGGGTGTAGGAGGCCCTTAAATCCTGGAGGACTGACAAGGCCCCGGGCCCAGACGGTATCCACTTAGAGTCTTGAGGGAACTGGTGGATGTCCTGGCAGCTCCTCTGATGGAATTATTCAATTCCTTCCTCAGTTCGGGATGTACACCCTTGGACTGGAGGATGGCACACATTGTGCCCCTCCATAAGAGTGGACCTCTGGATGAGCCAGGAAATTACAGACTGATCAGTCTGATGTCAATAGTAGGGAAGCTGTTGGAGACCATCCTGAAGGAAAGGCTGGTGGAGTTCCTGGAGGTAAATAATGTCTAGCAACATGGATTCGCCAGGGGGAGATCTTGTCAGACTAACTTGGTCGAGTTCTTTGACTGGGTGACAAGCTCTCTGGATGGTGGGAGGCCAGATGATGCCCTGTACTTGGACTTCAGCAAGGCGTTTCACTTGGTGCCACATGGGAGACTACTGGGCAAGCTGACGAAGTCAGGTGTGGGGGGAAAGATGGTAAAGTGGATTGGGAATTGGCTAACTAACAGACATCAGCGGGCGGTGGTGGTGGTGGTGGGGGACTTTATATACCCAGAAGGGTCATTAGTGGAGTACTGTAAGAATCTGTCCTGGGTCCACTCTTTTTAATGCATTTATAGCGGACATTGCGGAGGGAGTTAGGAGTAAAATGGTTCCATGTGATAACGACGATTGCGGAAAGGCAATCACCATTAGGGCAAGTGTACATCACCAAAAATCTATTTCGGCGATGTACCTCCTGACACAACAAAAGGTGCGGGCTTTTTTTATTTTATGCGGGGGCTGTGCCCGTGCGCCCTCTGTTGAAGGATTCTCAACTCCAGGGGGTACATGTCAGGAGGGTGTAAAATGGGGAGAAAAAGTCACACTCGGGTGCAACAAAGGGAACGCGCGCCCGGGCCTGAACACGGCACCCTCGCAACCACTGGCCTGCCACCCACCCACCATGCCACAGGGCCAACTTCGCAGCCCACCACCACACTACACCTCACAAACCCTCCCTTTCTGCCCGTTACTCGTCATGCTTGCCCCCCCCATGCGCATGTACATATAGCGACATCCTGTTGCTATATTCGCGGAACCCCCCATCCGGTTGCCCTCCCTGCCCGGTAGCCCTGTGGACAGGCACTGCAATTGAGTCACCCTTTTTGAAAGCGCTCAATCATGGTTGCCATTGTCATGGGCTACCAGTAAAATTATCTTGTTCATTGATGACTCCAAACTAGGAGCAGTGGTGGACTGCGAGGAGGGGAGGAGGTCACTCCAGGAAAACCTGGATTGACTGGAACAGTGGTCACACACATGGCAGCTGGGATTTAACACTCAGAAGTGTAATATACAGCACTTAGGGGCTAGGAATCCAGGGTACAGCTACCATTGGGGGGGACAGCTGAGGGACTCAAAGGAGGAAAAGATCTGGGGGGTAATCAATGCCAAAATGAATCACTCAGAACAGTGCAGGACAGCAGCGGCAAAGGCAAACAGAATGCTGTGGTGCATTGCCAGGGGGATCACTTCAAGAGAAAATTAGGTTATCCCGCCATTGTACAATTCCTTGGTTAGGCCGCACTTGGGAGTACTGTGTGCAGTTCTGGCGTCCTTACTTAAAGAAGAATGTCATGCTTCTGGAGAGAGTCCAGAGGAGGGTGTCTAAGATGATCCACAGATTAGGTGATAAGTCCTATGAGGAGAGACTTGGGGAGCTAAACATGTACTCCCTAGAGGACAGAAGGAACAGAGGGGATATGATAGAGACATTTGAATATTTAAAGGGGATCAATAGAGTGAGCACTGAGGGGCTGTTCCAATTAAAAGGGGAAGGGACCATGAGGGGCCACAGTCTGAAGCTGGTAGGGGGAAAGTACAGAAGAGAACCGAGGAAACACTACTTCACAGAGAGAGTGGTGGCTCCTTGGAATGCGCTACCAGAGAATCTGATTTCAATGGAATCAGTGGGAAGCTTCAAGAAAGGACAGGATAGGTATGGGGCAAGGTACAGGTCAGGGTGAAGAGAACGGTAGAGGAAATGGGGGGGCACCTGGAGTGTAAGTAAAAGGGGAGAGGGGACAGCAGCAGCAACGGTAATGTGAGCTGCATCTCAAGCAGACTAGATAGACCATTAGGCCTAATCTGCTGGCATCTTTGTATAGTGCCTGTATACTGTTTGCATTTAATGTATACTCATTCAGCACTTCCTTAGCATCAGTCATTCCCTCTGTTGCTTTTTGATATTTTAATTATTATTTATTTTCTCGTCAGTTCCACAGTTTGCTGTATAGTAACTTGGTAATTGTCAATTTATTCTTAAGCATTATTTTCTTGTTTATTTTGACATACAGTACTTATTTCCATTCTATGTACTTTATATTCTGTATTTTGCATATGTTCTCTTCACCTCTCCCCCCCCCCCCCAAGACGCATCTGGAAATTAGCTATTACTAGCTCAGTATATCTTTCCTGGTAAAACATTTGAAATAAATAACTTGCCAGCTTGGCAGAAGACACCAGGAGGAAGGACTGTTGTGTGACTGGACTTCTCTATTGGGACTAAAGAAGTAGAACTCTTGTACTTGAACCTTTAATTTAGGGTAAAAAAAAAACAACTAAGAAACAAAACAAAAAAAATTGTGTGTTTGTCTGAGTTAACTGAACTGAATGGTTATCTGAACAGTTATCTAGGTGTAAATCTCAGGTGATTGAAAGGACTTGATAGCTGTGCAGTTTAAATTACTTGTAGAAAGATCTAGTAAGTAGGGGGAGTGGCTTAGCTAGAAGGAAGCTAAATTTAAGGACTGCCTTAGAAAGATTCTGCTAGTAGCTTGGCAGAAGACACCAGGAGGAAGGACTGCTGTGTGACTGGACTTATCTACTGGGACTATATTGCCTCCCACCCAAAGCTAGTTCTACTTTTATAGGCACAGGATTTGACTGACAACAGGAACTTCCTGTTTGGGAGCAGGAAGTGACTGATCACAGAGCCACCAAAGACCCACCATCCTAGAAGGGCAAGAGTAGCTCTCCAGCCCCCTCTAGCTGCTGGAGGTCTGCCTCTGAGCAAGTAAGGGGTCTACTGAGAAATATAGGATATTCTTGTCTCAGAACAGGACAATCAGGAGCTTAAAGGGCACACAGGCAGAAAGTAAGTAGAGAGAGAAGAAAAAACAGAGGAAAGAGTAAGGATTCCAAACAGTTAAGGGGCCAGAAATAAGACATGATGGGAGTGGTGCAGTGCAGTAGCTGTGGAGCAGCAGTCTTCCGGGAGACGTTCTGGAGGATGCGGTGTTGTCCCATCTGCAGGCATCTCTCTGGGCTGAAGGAGGAGGTTGCTCATCTCCAGGCTGAGTTGGCCAGGATTTGTGGGACCTCCTCTTCCATCCAGGGACCACCAGTGCCACTGCCGTTGCCTCAGAGGTTGCCAAGAAAGAGGAGCAGTTGGACCACAGTGGGCTCAGGGAGGGTGAGGGTGGTGGAACAGAGGCATCCTCCAGTTGTACCTCTCCACATTCCTATGCCATTCTGGCAAAGTGTGGTTCTCTATGGAGGCACCCGCAGTGGAGACCAAGGAGGATGCTGGGAACCTCCACAAAGGAGACCCACAGGAGGGTGGCAGGGGACCCCACAGGGGAAGGAAACAACTCCTGGTGGGGGACTCCATTGTTAGGAAGGTAGAACCGAGGGATGGTAGGTGCCTGCCTGGCACCATGGCTTGGAGGGACAGGGAGCGAATCCTCAGGATTGCCGGAGCAGCTGCACAGGGGAGGGAGCTGGATGTCACTGTCCACCTAGGGACAAATGACCTGGCTAAGAAAGGGATTAGAGAAGTGCAGGAAGAGTTTGTGGAATTGGGGAGGGGCCTTAGACAAGTAGCATGCACGGTAACCTTCTCGGAGGTGCTGTCCATCTATGGCGTAGGAGAGGCTAGGGTGTTCCGCACCATGGGATTCAATCAGTGGTTGAAAAACTGGTGTGGAGCTCAGGGATTTGGCTTCATTGGGGACTGGGGGTCCACCTGGAGTGATGCAAGCCTATACTGGCATGATGGGCTGCATCTGTCCAGGAGGGAAACCAGGATCCTAGGTGATAGGTTTAAATGCTTCATTGGCAAGCATTTGAACTAGCCAAGGGGGAGGCACTGGAAAGGAGCAGGGAAATCCTAGCCCCCCCAAAAAAATCACGGTAGTAAGTGCGGTAAACACCAACATAGAGGTGTCGATAGGGAGAAGGGCAGGGGTAAATGGGGAAATTGACAAAGGCAAGGAGGACAGGGATGGGGCAAAAAGGAGTAAGGCCATCAGGAAATGGAGGGTAATGAGTACCAATGCCTGTAATCTGGGCAACAAGCTCCCTGAGCTGGTGGCCTTGATAGAAGAGGGATGCCTGGATATCATAGCAGTCACAGAAACATGGTACACAGAGAACCATGACTGGGATGTTAACATACCAGGGTACATAACCTACAGGAGAGACAGGCAGGGGAGAAGTAGCTCTCTATGTAAAGGAAGGGATAAAAGCAACTGAACAAAAGAGTAAACAGGGAGGAGAGGAGGCACTGTGGGTCACCTTGGAGACTGGAAAGGGCACCACAATCCGCACAGGGGTTGTGTACAGACCCCCATGTCAGGGGGAGGGAATGGACAAGGATATGATAGAAGGCATTCTTAGAATGGCAGAGAAAGGGGAGATACTGTTGATGGGAGACCTGAATATGCCAGATGTTAACTGGAGCACATTTGCTGCAGTCACATCCAAGAGCAGGGCCATTCTCGATGCTCTACAGGTGGCAGGCCTCAGACAGCTAGTTTCGGAACCCACTCGTGAGGGAGCAATCTTAGACCTCATACTCTCAAATGGGGGCAGTGAGAGGATCTCAGATCTAGAAGTGGGTTGCCATCTGGGAACAAGTGACCATCAAACAGTGTGGTTCACATTAAACTCAGCTACAGAGTCAAGCCATACAAAAGTGAGGGTACTGGACGTCAGGAGGGCTGACTTTGGCAAGATGGGAGAGTGCCTCAGAAAATCACTAGCAAACAGGCTAGAAGGAGGGGTGGAACAACAATGGGGAATCATCAGAACTGCCATCACAGAGGCAACAAGCCTTTGTGTGAAGCAAATAAACAACAAAACGAAAGAAAAAGCCACTATGGTTCTCAAAAGAGGTGGCTGGGAAAGTCAGGGAGAAAAAGATAGCATTCCAGAAGTATAAGGAAACACAGAAGGAGCAGGACAGAGAGCTGTACCAGTTAAGGCAGAAGGAAGCAGGGAGGAAAGTCAGAATAGCAAAGGCCCAAACTGAGGAAAAGATAGCCAGCTCGGTTAAGAAGGGGGATAAAACCTTTTATAGGTACATCAGCGAGTGTAGAAAGACAAAGGGAGGGATAGTGAGGCTGAATAGAATGAATGGTGGGTGGGCAGAGGGGACAGTGAAAAAGCAGGGATACTGAATGAATATTTCTGCTCAGTATTCACAAAAGAGGGGAAGTGCCTAATCCATTATAGAAGCACTCTTGATAGGGAATTGATCCCAGTCCTTTCACAGAAGAAAGGGTTCTGCAAGAACTCCTAAAACTGAAGGGTGAACAAAGCAATGGGGCCTGATGGAATTCACCCAGAATTCTAAAAGAATTAAGGGGAACTAGTGAAACCACTGGCTACTTTTTTAATAAATCATGGGAGGATGGTGGTACCCGAGGACTGGAGGAAGGTGGATGTGATTCCTCTTCACAAAAGTGGGACCAAGACAGAGGCAGGAAACTACAGACCTGTCAGTTTGACCTCTGTGGTAGGGAAAGTGATGGAGTCACTCTGAAGGAAAGAAGTGTTGAGTACCTAGAGGCCAATGGGGCACAGGACCCAAGGCAGCATGGGTTCACAGCGGAAGGTCATGTCAGACGAATCTAATAGATTTCTTTGACTGGGTGACCAAAGTAGTAGACCAGGGAGGGGCTGTGGACATGGCCTACCTAGACCTTAGCAAGGCATCTGACACAGTCCACACAAAAGATTAATAGCCAAATTAACCAGCCTGGGAGTGGATCCCAGGGTGGTAGCCTGGGTAAAATATTGGCTGGACAACAGGGCACGGAAGATAATTGTAAATGGAGTCCACTCTAAAGAAAGAGGGGTTACTAGTGGGGTACTGCAGGGTTCAGTGCTGGGTCCAGTCCTTTTTAACATCTTTATAAGTTGCACTGCAGAGGGACTGGAAGGAAAAGTATGCCTCTTTGCAGATGACACAAAGATCTGCAACAGGGTTGATGCACAAGGAGGCATGGAAAGGATGAGAAGGGACTTGGCAAGGTTGGAGGAATGGTCAGAAGTATGGCAGCTAGGATTCAATGCAAAGAAGTGCAAAATAATGCACCTGGGAAACAAAAACCCAGGGGAAGAATACACAATGTGGGGGGGGGGGGGGTTAGGTAGTAACAACAACAAAAAAGGAAAAAAAGGAAAGGGACCTGGGGGTAATCATGTCAGATGACCTTAAGGTTAGCAAGCAATGTGAGAAGGCAGTAGGCAGGGCTTGGGGTATACTGGGATGCATAGGGAGAGGCATCACCAGCAGAAAAACAGGAAGTTGTTATCCCGCTGTACAGACAGTTGGTGAGACTCCATCTGGAGTACTGTGTCCAGTTCTGGAGACCCCATCTTCGCAAGGACATAGACAGGATAGAGGCAGTCCAGAGGAGGGCAACTAAAATGGTGCAGGGTCTGCAAGAGAAGCCGTATAAGGAGAGACTTAAGGAGCTTAATATGTATACCCTTCAGGAAAGAAGGGAGAGGGGGGACATGATAGAAACTTTTAAGTACCTCTGTGGAATCAACAAAGTCCAAGAGGGTAGCATCTTTCAGAAAAAGAGATGTGCAAGAACAAGGGGACACAATTTAAAGATAGAGGGCAGGGCAGTTCAGGGGCAATGTGAGGAAGTAATTTTTCACAGAGAGGGTAGTGGATGCATGGAACAGCCTTCCTGAGGAGGTTGTGGGGTCTAAAACTGGGAGAATTCAAGAATGCATGGGACAGACATAAGGCAATTCTTGTGGGGGGTAGGAAGAAATAGGCTGTTGGTTAACTAGGATCTGCGGCCTAATCTGTAGGTAGGGGAAATGGGCAGACTAGATGGGCCAAGTGGTCCTTATCTGCTGTCAAAGTCTCTGTTTCTATGTTAAATACCGTAAATGCTATTTGTATACTGTTTGTATTATGTGTGCACTGTTTGTATACTATTTGTACTGGTTTTACTATGTGTATGCTATTTGTAGTCTGTATACTGCCTGTATATGGTTTGCACTATATGTATTACTATTTGTATACTGTTTGTACTGTTTTTGCTGTGTGCATACTGTTTGTAGTTTGTATACAGCCTATATACTGCTTGCACTATATGTATACTGTTTGTACTATGTGTGCACTGTTTGTATACTGTTTTTATTATTTTTTACTATGTGCATACTGTTTGCAGAGTATATGCTGCCTGTATGCTGCTTGCACTATATGTATACTGCTTGTATACTGTTTGTACTGTTTTTACTATGCATATATTGTTTGTAGTTTGTATACTGACTGTATACTGTTTGTACTACATGTGTACTCTTTGTATACTGTTTGTACTATGTGTGCACTGTTTGTACTGTTTTTACTATGTGTATACTGTTTGTAGGTTATATACTAACTGTATACTATTTGCACTATATGTGTTTGATACTGTTTGTACTGTTCTTACTACGCATATACTGTCTGTAGTTTGTATACTGCCTGTATATTGTTTGCACTATATGTATACTACCTGTATCGTGTTTGCACTATATGTATACAATCCCGATACTGTCTGTACTATGTGTGCACTGTTTGTGTTCTGTTTGCACTGTTTTTACTATGTGCATACTGTTTTGTAGGTTGTATACTGACTGTATACTGTTTGCACTACATGTATACTATTTGTGTAGTTTGTACTATGTGTGCACTGTTTGTGCACTGATTGTACTGTTTTTAATTATCTGTATTCTGTTTGTAGTTTGTATACTGCCTGTATACTGTTTGCACTGTATGTATATTATTTGTATACCGTGCGTACTGTGTGTGCACTGTTTGTATACTATTTATACTATTTGTATACTGTCTGTATGCAATTTGTACTATGTGTATACTGTATGTACCTTGTGTATACTGTTTGTACTGCTAGTATGCTTAGTTTGCAGCAGCAACATCTGAGTGTATACCTTTGTCCTTTGGGACTTTTGTAAAAAGGAGATTCTGCATCTTGTGTAGTAATTTCAGAGCTCAAACTTTTCAAAAATAAATAAGCAAGCTACAACTGCCTGGGTTGCAGGAAACACACAGAATAAATCCTTGGCCTTTTCATGTTTGCTTGCGCACATGTGCAAGAAACATTATGTGGCAGCTTAGGAGAGAAGTGGGTTGTGGAGGTGCGGCACTGTGGCAGCCGACGGAGGCATTACATTTGGGGTCTTGGCACTGGTGGACAAATGGAGGCACAGTGTGCTGATGGCACTGGTTCCCAAAAGTGCCACCAAGTTGAAATGTTTTCACTGCTGCAATGAGGGGCTGCCTCGTTATTGCAGCATCAGCCATTTTGCTGCAATGAGGGGCTGCCTCGTTATTGCAGCATCAGCCATTTCGCTGCAATGAGGGAACGACCCATCATTGCAGAGCGGTACCTTGCATAGTGTAAAAATTTATGTTAACATGGCGGTGGCTTGCCACCACCTCTCAGCCCCATGAAAGCCGAACGAGGGTGGCCAACCCCCTATCAGCAGCCCCCGACTCAGTTCATTTGCCGTCAGGGGAGCCCAATCCCCGTCAGCATGATGTAACCCTTCCCCATTTGTTGTGTGCCGAGGGAGCCAAATCCCCTCGGCATCATGCCC
The DNA here is from genome assembly GCA_016271365.2 of Neoceratodus forsteri. Classification (NCBI taxonomy): domain Eukaryota; kingdom Metazoa; phylum Chordata; order Ceratodontiformes; family Ceratodontidae; genus Neoceratodus; species Neoceratodus forsteri. The sequence continues at coordinate 186,837,105 of CM028134.1, forward strand.
CACCCCAAACAGTCATTCTTTGCCGATGGGGCCCAATCCCATCAGCTTAAGTACCCCACCCCAAAGGCAGATGGCACATGGGAGCCCACCCCAGTGTGCTGAAAGCAAGCCTGGGGAAAAAACCTTCCCGTGATGTCTTTTTCTTTTTTCTCTCCCAGAAATAAAGGAAATGGTCCCATGCTGGTCATCATCTCCTCCCCAACCCGCACTCCACCCACTGCGCACCCTACCTCCCCACACCCCCCCTCACCCCATACTTACCTCCGTAGCCTGGCGTGACAATCTTTGGTGGACCGGGAACACGTCTGCACTCTTCAAAGCTGACCGCGAACTGAAGAAATGCTGGTAAGCTTTATAATGCCATAAATAGGGTTTTTTCAACTTTGGTGCATATCTCAGGCATTTTGGGGAATTTTGGCACCAAATTTTCAACATGGGATTATTAGGACCCCTTCTCATGAATTCAGCCACTGTCATGGCATTATTCGGTCTTGAAATGTGATTTTGCGGTGACCTTTCGGGACTGATTAACAAAATGACAGTGCCAGTGTTCATGAGGTGGGGTCTCAGAAAGCCTATGCTGCAAATTTGGTGAAAAAAATCCAAAAAATTACTATTTTATGAGCATGCGTTGTGCAGTTTCCACGCACGCTCGCAACGTCATGAATGTGTAAAATTTTCACTCTTGATTTTCAACACTGGCATTTTTCCCCACCTCCTCATGAACAGTGCAGCTGTCATTTTTCACATCCTGATTGAAATGTGTTTTCGCACTTCTGGCACAGAATAGCGCGGTTGCTGTGGGAAATCAGTGCTTGGGACACATTAAGAAAATCATAGTGACACTGTTCATGAGCAGAGGTCCTAAAATGTCTATGTTGAAAATTTGGTGACGAAAGGCAATAAAATGACTGTGATACGAGCATGCATTGAGCAGTTTCCACGCACACTCATAACTTCACAAACTTTTAATATTTTCACTCCAGATTTTCAACATCGGCATTTTTCCACACTTCCTTATGAATAGCATAGCTGTCATTTTTCACATCCTGGCCAAAATGTGTTTTCGTGCATCTGGCGCAGAATAGCATGGTCACTGTGGGAAGTCAGTGTTCAGGACAGATTAAAAACAAATCACAGTAACACTGTTCATGAGCAGAGGTGCTAAAATGCCTATGTTGAAAATTTAGTGACAAAAGTCATGAAATGACTGTGTTACAAGCGTATGTTGCCCAGTTTCCACGCACCCTCATAATTATGCGCATTTGTAATATTTTCACTCCAGATTTTCAACATTGGCATTTTTTCACACCTCCTTATGAACAGTACAGCTGTCATTTTTCATATCCTGCCCGAAATATGCATTTACACATCTGGCACAGAATAGCGTGGTTGCTATGGGAAATCAATATTCGAGACAGATTAGGAAAATCATAGTGACACTGTTCATGAGCAGAGGTCATAAAATGCCTATGTTGAAAATTTTATGAAAAACTTCCACTAAATGACTGTGTTATGCACATGCGTTGTGCAGTTTCTATGTAAGCCTGGAAGTTTGAGTATTTTGAATATTTTCACTACAGATTTTCAACATTGTCATCTCTTCACACCTCCCTATGAATGGTACAGCTGTCATTCTTCACATCCTGCCCAATCTGTGTTTTCATACATCTGGCACAGAATGGCATGGTTGCTGTGGGAACTCAAAGTTCGAGACATATTAACAAAATCACAGTGCCACTGTTCATGAGAAGAGGTCCCAAATGCTTTCATGCAGTGGGATCACAAAAGACCATGTTGAAAATTTGCAGTACAAATACCAACAAACGCCGGAGGCGTCAGGGTGTCTAACCATAATGTCCCACCCTGTACAAACTGACAGGCATCAGGGGTGTGCCTTTGGATTGCCGACTGTAATGCTCATGCCATTCCACCCCCATCCCACCACCCTGCAGTCAGTGACAGGCACTGAGGTGTGCCTTGAACTCTTCAGCCCCAGAGTTCACCCCCTTCTCCTATACTGCACCCATTTCAGCGTATGTCCTTATGGAATGGGGTGACTGTACAGTCGAACATCCCAAGGCACACCTCAACACGTGTCGGTGTCTGCAGGATAGGGTGAAGTGACATGGCATGAACGTTATGGGCGACGACCCAAATGCATACCCCAATGCTTGTCCATCTCTGCAGGGTGGAGGTGGGGTTGGTATGAAGTTCAATACTTCACTGCCATTCCTATTCTGCATCTCTCTAACTCCTGCATTTCCAATGCTAATATGACCAAGCAAGCATTCGGCATTGACAAATGCTTGTTTTATTTTGCATGTCCTACAGTACCTGTCTATGTAACTAAATAAACAGATAAATAAGGGAATTCATAGATGAAGATGTTCTTATTTTGAAGCCTGAAATACTGTAATCAACCAAATGAATGTAGCTTTTGTTTCTACTAATAAAGTACCCCTTCAGCCTGAAAGTTTGAACGACAAATACATCCAAGTCTCACAGATTTTGACACTTGACCCAGCAGTGCAGTGCTACTTTCATCCCAACAAAGTAGGCAGACGGCACATTCCCTAGGGTTTGGATCAATTGTCAGGTTTCCACCCAGTTGAGATGAAGTGGGTGCATCTTCAATCCCTTGGTGTGTGTGTGTGTGTTGGGTGTGTGTGTGTGTGTGTTGGGGGGCATCTACGGTACTGTTATTTGCAGATGGGTAATTCCAGATTGCATCACAATGGGTCTTCCAAAATGCCCAAAGGTATTATGACTTATTACCATGTTGGCGATCCTGGTTTCTGCTTTTTTTTTGTTTGCTAATTTTGGTAACTGGCTAAGCACACTGGAACCAAAGTTTCTTTGCAGGCACTATTCAGTGTGCAAAGATAAACATACATAGAAACAAAATGCAATAAAAGATAAAGACATACAAAATAGTTAAGATGGTCAAAATTAAGTAAAATAAGCACATTTGTTAGAGTTACTATAATGGTTTTTCAATGCTGAGCCAAATGCATCAGTTGAAGGTAGCAGCCTTATGCTTCATGGAAGTCTGTTTCATGTTACTGGTAACCAAAGGACTGCTGACCCATAACCGTGCGCATCAGTGGTACTTGTAATAGGGATTCATTAGCAGAATGAAAACTGAAATAGGCACTTGAAAATTTCAATTAGCTAGCTAACTCCTTTTCAACAACTGGAAAACAAACTTAGAATTTATAAATTCAGCTCTGGATTTGTTAAGAAAGCCAATATAATTTCTTTAAAATAAAAAAGTGGTAGGCATCATTTCCACATGCTAGGGTGCATTTTCCAGTTTTATAATGTACATTTTTTTCCAAGAACTGTTTTAGGGGCAGTATCCACAACAATGGCCCCCAAATCAACTGAGAGAAGATAACTGTGCTAGGCTATTAGGATATTGCTGTTGTCGCTATTGCCAACCTCGGCTCCCTGTACTCCGGCTGCCAGAGGGGATGTGTTGTGCGAGGTGGAACTTACCTTCCCGGGGGACAGTGATAGTATTGGATGCACATGCAAGGACTAATGTAGACAGACCACATGAAGTTCAACACACTCTGTACTGACGCCCGTTCTACTGGGGCATCCGGTCACAGCCTGGCTAGAAATAGGAGGGGGGAGGGGCACAAGAAGTGCGTGTGTGTGTGCGCGAGCGTGCATGCGTGTGTGTGTGTGTGTGTGTGTGTGTGTGTCAGGGCACATGTTTGTTGCATTTAGCCAGAGGGAGGCAAATAAATCCACACCAGGTACTAGGCTCCAATGTAGCCTCCATGAGCCTCAGATTCCACCCAATTCCTGGAATGCCAGATGAACGCCACCTGCCTATTTGGAAGTCAGATAGGTTTTCCCATTGTAGAGGGGGATAAGCCACATAGCACAATAGGAACCAGGAAGGGGTTGGGGGCACTGTGGAAGTGCTGGTAGCTGGTCCAGGGGAAGCTGATAAAAAAAGAGAGAGAGAGAGAGAGAAAAGACTGCATCACATTGTTGGGTTTGAGAACTAGTGTCAAGAGAAAACTCAACAGAATTCACAGAAGTTCCACCAGGAAACATCTTTCTAAAATCTCTAGTTTCTAAAAAACATTCAGAAGAGAGATGTGATGCAAGAAACAAGTTGCCATCTCCTAGACATAGAGTATGTGTCATAGCGCTGGTTCTTCCTCACTAAAGGAGTAAGGTCTCTGTCCCAGATTCCAAAGTCTGCATCATTGTAGAAAAAAGACCTGAGTCATCAAGCAGGCATTGGACTACAAAAAAGTGAAGGCTGCTGCCTTCATTCTAGAAAAGAAGACCTGAGACATCAGGGAGGTACCGGACCACAAAAAAGTGAACTGTCACATGAGATTGTACTTTAAAATGGAAACGTTTAGATCAAAAATGTGGGTGGTCAGTGGTGAGAAATATCTCAGGATGACTTGCCATCTAGCTTCATTATTGGTTGGTTGTCAGGTTCTCCCTTCTAGGTCAGTACAGAAAGCACAGGGATGAGACAAAGCTTATTGTATCATGGGCACTCCCAACAGGTTTTAACAGGGGCAGATGGAATACCAGTATCTTTCTCTTCCCAGTGCTGGAGAGACAGGATTCTAGGCTGAGGTGGCTGTGTGATTCATAGATTCTGTCGGCAGATAAGAACCACAAGGCCCATCCAGTCTACCCGTTTACACTAGTGTGCATTAAGAGTAGGAACAATTCTTAGTTGCTGTGTGACCAGAAGAGAGTAGTCACTCTGTGCAAGTCCTTTTACAGTCAGAAGTGAGAGGTGATTACAACATGAAGTGGGATCTGACTAAGGAAAGAGCACAACTGATCTTCAAAGTAAGGACTTAGGGTAAGAATGTAGAATTTAGTTCAGCTGAGTTAGTGTTTTTCTATATGTACTTCTGTTTGTAAAACCTGTTAGTTGTGATTGTCCTATTGTGCTTGTATTCCCCATTAATTTGCTGTATATCTTATTTATTTATTTATTGTTCAAATCGGAATTACAATCCTTTGAGTCATAGTCTCGTTTCCAAAGGCTCCTTGTCAGATACATGCAGTTTACAATAAACAGAACATCACAATGTAGCAGGGGAGTATAACAACAAGGTACGTACAGTAGAGTAGTTACATGAGTCGATATAACAGAGGTATAACATAGAATAACTTCAAGTAACAGAGGTATAACCTAGAATAACTTCATGAGGATACGGGGTACATTAGTGGGCAGTGCTTTGGGGAGATAATTGCTCTAAATAGTGACTGAGGGACAGTCTAAGGAGGAGTAGGGAGGAGGAGGAGGGAAAAGGCGGGGATTATCGGGGAGGAATATAGAGCAGTAGTGCTAATAAAGGCGCTCTTTGTGGAGGATTAGCTGTCCAGGGGACATTGTCGGGGGGGGCCATGGGCGGCTGGGAAGTCGAAGTGGGGGGGCAATGGTCTGTCAGCAGTTGCAGCAGTGTGAGGCAAAGAGGTGGGTTCTGAGCGCAACTTTGAAGGGGCCTATTCTAGGGAGGTTGGTAATAGCGGCGGGGAGGGAGTTGTACCAAAGAGGGGCACTATAGGGGAAAGACTGTTGTGCGAGCAAGGTCTTGACTTTGGGTACCGTGAGGGTGGGTTTGCAAGTACTGCGGGTCACTACTAAGGGGGAGGTGGCACTGAGGGAGGAGGTTACAGACAGGATTAATATTTACACATTTTGTGTAAATATTAAATATTTGATATCTGATATGTATCTGTGACTGTAATGTTTTAATAGGTACAGGTAATCTATTGTATTGACTATTCCATTGACTCACCTCTAAGAGCCCTACCAACTTGAAAGTAAACCTACATCTGCTACGGACCAGGGGTAAGGTGTATCTGGAGCAACTATGGGGGTTCCCATGTCCAAAAGACCTTGTACTGTGTGAGCAGTGGCCTGTGGTGGGACAAGAAGGGAGTAGCCCCAGCCCCCAAATGAGTCATGACAAGACTGGTGGCAGTGTTGATGATGTAAGCAAGCCAGACAGTCAACTCCCAGGAGGTCTTGAGAGGTCTTGGGTGGTTTTGTGACACATAACATTTCCTGTTTTAACACCTTTTGCTTATATACCTTTCATCTATAAACACTCAGCAGGCACAGGACAGTGGCAGCAGACAAAAAACTACAGTAATAAAAGAATGATACCACTTCCCTTATGCTTTATGGACAGCACACACCCTGGGTGTGTAAAAAACTCGTAACACACCAGTCCCAATACATTATTCTCTATTTAATATTTCATTAGGCCAGTAATAAGCACTAAGACGGGTGCAGGATTTGAAAGAGATTGCATTTGTTTCCATGCTGGTGGTAATAATTAAAGCATAATTTACACACAGTAAGGAGAAACAAAATAATGTGACCTAACTGGAGGGGATCTTTAGACTAAAGGAGGGAGGTATCACCAGAGGGCATGGTTTTAAGTTGGAAAGAGGAAGCAACAGGGGGGAAAAGAGGAAGAGGTTTTTCACGGTGAGAGTGGTGAATCCTTGGAATGTGCTGCCTGGCAAGCTGGTCCAGATTTCCAATATGGAGGGCTTCAAGAGAGGGTGGGACAGATACAGAAAGGGGTATTGGAACACAAAGGGGGGGAGGGCCTCGGTTCCCAACAGGGGATCTGAGGTTCGAGCAGACTCGATAGACCATAAGGCCTAATCTGCTGGCAATTAGTATGTTAGTATGTTAGCTGAATAGAATGCAGGCACCAGGAATACCATTACAATTCCCAACCGACTGAGCTATCAGGTACACTTTATCTTCTCCAGCCACATAGATGCTTCACTCCAAATTAGGTATACTACATCAGAATTACAACTGTGTCCTCCTCACTGTCTGTCATGAGAATGTTGTTAACATGATTCTCCAGAAATTTGACTTTGGAGATGTGGTTTATGTTGCTGCCTCTAAAGCCACCCTGGCTAGACTGGAACCACTCTTTCATTATTTCTGCTGCATTGCCTCTAACTGTTCACCCCGTACCCACCACTGCTCATTATATTCTCAGCTTTTTCCTGCATTCCTTCAGGGTAGATGCCTCTCTCACTGTGTTTCTCTTAAATCTGAACTCTGGTTTGGTTCCCTTTTTTCCTGCCACAACTATCTCCTTGTCCCCTCTCCTTCCTCCTATGCCCTAAGAAAGTCTGAATGCTGCCCTATCTCCCTCCCTCAGTAAAAGACCTCAGCCAGATGGGCAGCTTTCTCCAACAGACTTCCTCTTCTTTGGTCTAACACCTCATTGTGGGGGATAATCTCTGAGGCACTCCACACTCCTTACACCTGGGTATTGTGTCCTCCTGATAGGTTGCTGATCCACATGTGACTTTCAAGAAGAAAGTCCGTTCCCTTTTCCCTGTGATGCTGCTTGTTCTGTATCAGTTCGAATTGTGCATCTGACCAGGTTATGGTGCCTCACAACAGCTCCCCAGCAGTTTTTGAAATCTTTACATAAATTCAGGTAAGCTTACTTTCTGAAGCCTGGAATTATCACAAAAGACATTGTTCATTCAGCTAATGTAAGATAGAGGCGTCTTTTATTGCTTTGCCGTGTTAAGACTACTAATTCTAGAGGCATATTGTAATGAGAGTAGTGGATAAAGAATGTATGGTTTTCTTTCTTTCTTTTAGAGACTATCCCCAGTGCTCTAGGAGGCATTCACTGTTTTGAGTTACTGACCAGCACCAAGGAACAGCGCTGATATTTGGAGTCTCAGAGAATGCTCTGTTGTTGGTTAGCAGCTCATTTGGGTCTCCTGCTAGCAGACCCAGGATTGTGTACTGTTTGACACTGCAGCTGCTGGGGTGTGATTTTGAGACCCCTGCTAGTGGTCTGAAGATGACCCATACCCCCCTCTCAGTACCTTTTCCATGGGGGATTTCCAGGGCATCCTGTGGCTCCTGCTAGCGGCCACAGGACAGGTCCCTGACTGTGCCTGCAAAATATTTATATCATACACTGAATTTCTGCTGTTGTAGCCCGTTTTCCTAGTGGCTTGGTCAGTAGCTCATTTAGTTTTTAATTGCAATCTCTGTGTGGCCTACTTGTCTCTGGAGCAGCTTCCTGGCGATTTTTTTTTCAAAAAATATCTTATTCCCACTTAGATGAGTGCTCTGGAGTCCCGGCATCCTATCATGGCGTTTTTTCACACCTCCCCATCTCTTGTGTATTCAGGGAGGGTGTTGGCCATGATTTTATTGCATGCTGGGCTCCTCTGGATGTCTCCCTCTTGAGTCTCACTTTGTCTTCCGTTTTGTGACTCCACACATGCGCTTGAACCTCTGGGTTCATGCATGCGCGTCTTTTACTCTCAGCTCGTGCTTGCGTGTAGGGAGCCTTCCACTTGCACATGCGCACTCCTCCCGACGCCATATTGCGTATGGCATTACGTTCGGGACACTTGTGCCACTGCAAGCTACTTTCTGACCTCCAGCCACCCTATTTAAATAAAAAATCACTCTCCTTGCTTTACCTAGCGCTCTGCTAGCCCATAATCCGGTGCCTTTCTATGGGGATGGGGAAACAGACGTGTTTCTTTGGTCCTCACAAAAAATCCTCCCATTTTTATGCCCCTTAAGGCACAATGCATCTTCTGCCTTTCCAATTAAAGGTGACAATGACCATTTTAAAGGAGACAGTGACACTACAGGGGAATGAGCCTCCTTAATACCTCACTGGGTTCAGTTTAGAGGTACAAAGTATGGCACAGTTCTACACATAAACTATGTGATTAAGGGACAGCAACTTTATGTTCCCTATTCAAATTTACTGCAGTATTGTACATTATGATTTCGCAGCAGCTTTTTTGCTATGATCTTAAAGCCTTCCCTATTTGTTTTCCTATTCTTTCACAGACATGGGGAAAAATGAAAAGCAGCAGGCTCTGCAAAGTTTCCCTCCCATCAACACAGCTAGGATGCCTCTGAGCATCATGCGCTGAGGAGCCACCCATTTCAACACATACAGCAGATGAGGACATGTTTACAGAGCATAATGAGTTGCAAGGAGCCCCCGATGCTACACAGGCCCTGTCATCAACCTCACAAAGTAACGTAGATACCAATGCGATCCTCCTCCAAAATCAACAAGTCCTTCAGCTACAACAGCAACTCATGACAGCTATGTGGGACAAATTGGTGGAGATTTCGGCCAGACCCCAAGTAGCTCAAGTGCCTGTACCAAGTTCACAGACACAGGCAGACAAGTCCAATTCAAATTCTACAGACTTAACCTCTCACTCAGAGCCCAACTCTGAGGATGAGGAGGACAAAGAGGCCCACCCACAATCCCTCACAGCCCATGTGGTGTTTTCCCGACCAGATACCCGCCTTGGTTCACAGCATCATGACCATGGTGGGCTTTGAGACTCCCTCCTCACCCATCCCTCAATCTAAGCTGCTACCTTCATTACAACCGGCCGCTAAGGAGTCCGACAAATTTCCTGTCTGCGAGGCTATTAATGAAATAGTAAATAATGAATGGAATTCGGGAGATTCTGCCCGTATCCCAGAGAGAAGGTCATGGGATAAGATGAATCCCCTGGAGGCTGACAAACTGGCCTTGTGGTGCACACCCCCTAATGTGGACCCTCAGATAGCATCTCTCAATAAAAAGACGGTCCTGCCAATGGAGTCCACCTCGGCACTAAGAGACCTGATGGACAGAAAGTTAGAAGACATTTTAAAGAAGAACTTTGAACTGGCAGGCCTGGGGGCTAGGGCAGCTACTACAGCAATTTACGCCACCAGAGCTCAGCTCGAATGGCTACAGGGGGTTCAAAAAGCCATTACAGCCAAATCAACGAAATCACACACACTAGATAATGTCATCCTATCGCCCAAATGCAGTGGACTCTCTAAAGATCAATGCCAGAGCTGCCACCCTACTAAATAGAGCTAGGAGATGTATATGGATAAAGCTGTGGAACGCAGATAATGAGTCAAAATCCCTCCGTTTTAAATTACCTTGTAGAGGCAACCTTCTGTTCGGAGAAGGCCTGGAGAAATACTTGAAGGGCAAGGAGGATGGGAAGGCACTGGGGAAGGACAGAGTTAACTCTATGTACGTGCCAGCCAGACAGTTCAATCACGCACACTCCTTTCGAGATAGACGCAGAGGTCAGTCATCATTTAGAGGGCAGAGCTACAGAACAAATTTCAGCGCATACAATACGTTCAATAGATACCGTGGAAGGGGAACGCAGAGCAGAACACGAGGCTCCTACCAGTACAGAAGAAGGAGTCACATCAAACAATGACTATCTCTGTTGCATACCGCAGTCCAAGGTGCCAGTGGGTGCCCGACTAAGCAAATTCACCCACAAATGGATAAAAACCACTCAGGACAAATGGGTCCTGGAGATAATTCAGGAAGGATATGCAACAGAATTTGCAGAAAGACCAAGAATGAACAGGCTCATAACATCGCCAGTGCCAAGACACAAGGCCACGACTTAACAGTTACAAGACATACTAAATGAACTAACAAACAATAACACCATCATAAGGGTGCTCCCAGCAGAGAAGGGTCAGGGAGTGTACTCCATACTCTTCACAGTACCAAAAAAGACAGGAGAGCTCCAACCGGTACTCAACCTCAAATTCGTGAAAAACCAAAGTGTCAAATACAAACCCTTCAAAATGGAAACAATAAGATCCACCTTAAAAGTGATCCATCCAGGAGACATGCTCACATCCATAGACCTGAAGGACACTTACCTTCACATCCCCATAAGACCATCTCACCAAAAATTCTTCCAATTTCACATCATGGGGAAACATTACCAGTACAAGGTACTCCCCTTCGGGCTGGCATCTCCCTGTGGGAGGCTCCATGCCCGCCAACCTATAGCAGAGATCTATGCAGGAGGTGACCTACCTGCTTATCGTCCACTTGGCTGCACGTCTGCCAGGTGCAGCTTCAATGTAGGTGACAAACAGCTGGCGAACCTCTCCCTGAACTTCAGCTGTCCGCTCCTTATAATAAGTGAGCACTCTTCTAGGGTCCAGAGTATGGAGCCTATATTCGGCCTCCGAGGTGTGATTGGGGTAGAACACCGGCAGGGTCAACACCTGGTTAAGGTGAAACTCCGACACCACCTTCGGAAGGAATTTCGATGGGGCACAGGACAACCTTGTCCCTGTGGAAGACCAGATAAGGAGACTCAATGGAAAGCACCTGGAGCTCTCCCATCCTTCTGGCTGATGTAATAGCCACCAAGAAGGTGGTCTTCCATGACAGGTGGGAGATATCGCACCTGTGCATCAGTTCGAATGGCTTGCCCATGAGCTTAGCCAATACCAGCAGTAGATCCCATGGAGGTGGAGGTTCTTGCACCGGAGGGGATATGTGATCAAGGCCTTTAAAAAAGTGCCAGACCACCTTCTCCTGCACCACCGACTGCTTGCCAGCCAGCGCCCGGTAAGCAGAGATGGCTGCCAGGTGCACCTTAAGGGTCATCGACCGAAGCCCTAGCTGAGAAAGGGACCACAGGTAGTCCAGGATGCTAGCCAAGGAACAGGAAGAAGGGTCCAACCCCTTGTCCTGACACCAAATGGAGAATCTCTTCCATTTGAAGGCATAGCATTTGCTGGTCGACTCCTTACGAGATGCCTCAATGACGTTGAGGACCTCGTCGGAAAGACCCAAGGCCTGGAGCTCTAGCCACTCAGGAACCAGGCCGTTAGGTGCAGGGATTGAAGGTCCGGATGGAGAACCTTCTCCTTGTTGACTGAAATCAGATCCGGGCGGGCTGGAAGCCGCCTCGGGAGCCTGGAGCTGAGGTTGAGGAGATCTGGGTACCAGAACTTGCAGGACCAGTCTGGGGCTACCAGAATCACCTGCGCCTTGTCCCTCTTCGCCTTGAGAAGCACCTTGTGGATCAAGGGAAATGGAGGGAAGGCGTAGAAGAGGTCCGGGGTCCATGGCCTCGAGAAGACATCCCCCTGCAGCGAGCCCTGCTGAGGGGGGCCGGCATGAAACAGCCTCAGCTTCGCATTCTCCCTGGAGGTGAACAGGTCCACCTGAGGGGTGCCCCAAAGGGAGAACAGATCTTGTACTACCTCTGGCAGGAGAGACCACTCGTGAGATGCAGCGCCTGTCCGGCTGAGGGCATCGGCCAGACTGTTGGAGGCTCCTGCCACATGGATGACTAGAAGATCCACCTCCAGGCTGATCACGAGGGACCAAGTGCAGACAGCCTCCTTGCACAGAGGCAAGGAGTGCGTACCACCCTCTCGGTTGAGGTAGTACATGGTCGTGGTGTTGTCCATCTGGACCTGTACCACTTGACCCCATACAAATGGAGTGAAGGTGGTGAAGGCTAGACGCACCACTTGGAGCTCCAGCAGGTTGATGTGGCATCGAGACTCCTGAGGGGACCAGAGGCCGTGGGCCCTGAGCTCCCCCAGATGGGCACCCCAACCCATCAGAGAGGTGTCGGTCGTCAGAATGACCGTCAGCTCGGGGCCGACAAATGGGATACCCTCCTGCAGATGAGCTGGAATGAGCCACCACTGTAGGCCATCCCACATCTCTTGGGTCACCGTCACTGGCTGGTCCAGAGGACCGGAGCGCTGTGACCATTGGCAGGCCAGCCCCCATTGCAGGGGATGCATATGCCAGTGGGCCCAATGGAGCATGCTGGTGCAGGCTGCCATGAGGCCCAGAAGGCGCAGAAAGTCCTGGGCAGGGCGCAATTGCCCAACCATAAATGATTGGGCAAAGGAGGAAAGGACCTCGACCCTGTCTGCCGGAAGCCGGGCTCTGGTTTGAAGAGAGTCAAGCTCTACCCCAATGAACTGAATCACCTGCGATGGCACGAGTTCCAACTTGGCCTCGTTGAAGAGGAGGCCAATCTGAGAGCAGACCTGGAGGGTCAGATCCCTGGACCACTCCACCTCCAACCTGGAGGGGGCTGCAATCAGCCAGTCATCCAGGTAAGGGTACACCCAGACCCCTCGGCACTGCAGGAATGCTGTCACCACTGCCATGCATTTGGTGAAGACCCTGGGGGCTGGAGAGAGGCCGAAGGGCATGGCCTGGAACTCGTAAAGAGATCCCTCTGCTCAGAAGCGGAGGAATCACTGATGAGACGGACAGATTGGGACGTGAAAGAACACGTCCTGAAGGTCCAGAGAACAAAACCACATGTCTAGTTCCAAGGATGGAATGATCTGAGCCAGAGTGACCACCCTGAAAGTGCGCTGCCTTAGGAACTTGTTCAGGTCTTGCAGGTCGAGAATGGGGTGCCAGCCCCCCATCTGTTTTGGGGCCAGAAAGTACCTGGACACAAACCTTGGGTCTGGAGGAGGGTCCGCCACCTCGCTGATCACCTCCTTCTGGAGGAGCAGAGCAATGTCAGCTCGACGAGCCGACAGAGAGGCTGCGGAACCTGTTGCCTCCCGTGGGGCGATGGCTCGATAGGGAGGGAACTGCTCAAATTGCAGAGGCAGACCCCTGCCTACCACTTATAGCACCCAGCGGTCCATGGTAATAGTGGACCAGGCAGAAAAGAAGTGGCGGAGCTGTCCCCCCATGGGGGGAACCCGGGGAGGAGTGACACCATTGGGGGTGACACCCCTCAACCCGTCACTGGGCAGGCTTGGAGGAAAGGCCCGCTGAGGGACCGCCTGGACCCTTGCCTCCAGGCTTCCTACTGGAGGAAGTGGCAGGCTTGGCCTTAGGGCGCCAAGTGCATGCCTGCTGGCCCTGGTGCTGGTGCAACTGGGCTGGACGTGCTGAAGGGTCAGAAGGACGAAAGGGCTTACACTGCTGCTGGCGGCCTTTGTCCTTCTGGGCAGATGTGACCAAGTCCAAGGTGGCATTGGACTTCTCGATCCTCTGGAGATGGCCTTCCACCCCCGGCTCGAACAAGTCGGTGCCCAGGAAGGGAACGTCTGCCAGCTTTTGCTGGGTGTCCACCATGAAGGTGGAGATCCGCAGCCAAGCTCTGCGGTGCATGGCCACTGCGGCCGCTACTGATCGGGCACAAGAATCACCTATGTCCAACGAAGTTTGGAGCTGCTGTTTTGCCACCGCCCTTCCCTGATCCCGGACCTGCTTGACCGTCGTCTGAAGGTCAGCCGAGAGATGCGGAATCACCTCATGCAGGGAACCCATAAGGGCGTGTGAGAAATGTGCCATCAGAACGGCCGAGCTAGCCTGACGAAGGCCTAGGGAGAACGCAGCATAAGCCTTCCACCCCACGTAATCCAGCTTTTTGGATTCCTTATTGGGTGGTTTGCCCACGTCCCGAGCGTTCCCGGAGCGCCAGAAAATGCTATCGGTCACTAACCCCTCCGCAGAGGGGTGCTCTGAGAAACCGGAGAGTGAGCCGGTGGGGACTGCGTACTTTCGAGCCATCCTGGCTGAAGGCGCGGGAGAAGATGCTGGCCACTGCCACAACTCCAGGGCTGGGCCAACAATGGCTTCGGCCACAGGAAAGGCCTCCGTAGGGGAATACCCTCGGTCCAGTATCTCTGTGAGGGGATACTTAGCCCGTTTTGAAACGGGTTCGAGCTGCATCCCGGTGGACTCTGAGATGAGCTGAAGCAAACCTAAAAACGAGGATGGGCTCTCATCCACCGACTGGCCACCTGCAGACTCCAGGTCAAGCGGCCTGGAGAACAGGGAGGAGTTGTCGTCAGACTCCGAGGAGTCTGCAAACAGCTGCTGCGCGCCTGAGCCACCCTCCACCTGCCAAGGTCGATTGGGAGTGAGGGTGACCGACAACCTTGTGGGGCAAGCCCTGACCCGACCGAGAATCCTTGGTTGGGGCCCCAGTCTTTCGGTTGTGGAGGCTGAGGTTCCACCACAATGGGCGGAGCAGCTGGCTTCGGCCGAACAACCAGTGCCGGGGTCGGCTCCTCAACCACAATGAGGGGTTGTTTTGGCCACTCTGGTGACAGCCACTTAATGGCCGGAGAAGGCAACGGAGTCGGCTTATTCCTGGACAATAACAGCTGCTCCCACATTAACTCCTCGTAGTGCCGACGCAACTTGCGCTGGAGCCTATCCTCCATAGAGAACAACGAAGATGAGTGGTGACGCCGCTTTCCATGGTGCCGAGACCGAGACCACCGATGTCGGCGGGACTGGCTGGACCTGGAAGAGGACTGAGACCTTCAGGTGTTCCGAGGGTGGGTCAGAGAGGGGACGGGGGAAACCCGCTCCTCCCTTGGTACAGGGACCTTAACCGGGGACTCCAGCACAGGAGGCACAGGCAAATCCTCGGTAATCACCAGGGGAACCGGTGAAGTGGGGTTGTTGGCTTCTCCAGTCGACAAACCATCCGATGGGCTGAGAAAAATCTCGACCATGTCAACGGATGTCTCAGCTGGCTGACCTGACAGGGGCACCGTGAAGCCAGTGGCCGCAGCCGCAACCTCAAACGAAGTAGAGAGTCGACGGTCCAGTGAAGGGGATCTCTCCTGCTCCCATGAATGTCGATGGTGGGACTTACCCTTAGAGTTCTTCTTCTTGGACCGACTGGAATGTCCTGATGGCTCTTCTCCCTTGGTGGAGAGGGACTGGCAAAGCTCCTTAAACGAAGCTGTATAGGAGGATCCCAAGGAGAGTGGGATAAATGCCATGGCTGAGGAGGAAGAAGAAGTGGCCTGGGCCGCCTCCTCCTCAAGGGCGATCATCTGCTCCAACTGCTCCGCAGAGCCCACCGCCGCGGATACTGCCCAACAGGCTTCCTTAGACTTGACCGGCTGATACCATTTTTTGGGTCACCCGAGAAGAAGTCTGGCAGCGCGGTCCTCCAGGACCGGCCGAAAGGACTTGCACACCCGCAAGCTCGCGAAGTTGAGACCAAGCCCTAGGCAGTAGATGCACGTGGGCGGATCAGTCCGGGACATCTTCTGCCCACACGGGCACCGACGGAAGCTGGGAGCCGATTTGTCCATTGCAGCCGCAAGGGAAGACAAAGACCAAAGTCTTGTAAATTTTAAAATAAGTTTTGGAAATTCAGAAGAGTGTGGATCCAGGCCTAAAACGCGGAGCGCTAAGGAGGGAACCTGAGCTTCCAAGTGGTAAGGAAGATCTGGCGTTATGGGGTGGAGCCGAGGGTTTTACCTCCCAGGTGGGTAGGAGGAGCCAGCTTGAAGACCTTCCGGCAAGATTCAAAGTGGCAAGGAACCTGCCAGACAGTGTGGATTGAACAACGTATCCACGTCCCTATAAAAGACAATTTACTAAGAGATATGCAGCTAGACATACAAACAGACATACAGATAGACACAGACGCCAGCCTAACAGGCTGGGTGGCCACGACGGGTCTGACGACGGAGCATTGACTCCGCTAAAACACACTGTATTGATATCCTATTTTTTTTTTTTCTGATGTTCTAGTTATTTCCCTGAACAATGTTAACTTCACCAATCCTGTATGTGGTAAATTGTTGATCTCATTTGTCCTCCTGTATCCTCAAAAAAACTGTACACTGTTTCTCTGTACCAAGTTGTTATCACTGTATTGTCCTCTCTGTGACGAGGTACCTTTGTAAACGAGCCTCTGGCTCAAAGGTTGTAAATTGATGCTTAATAAATAAATAAAATCAGCACAGGGAAAATGGTTGTTACACGAGTCAAAGATGTCAATAAATGTTCTAGAAATATGGGCAGTGTTCAACGCATTGCTACATTTCACAAAGGAAGTCGGGGGAAGAAATGTGCTGGTTCGGTCAGACAATCAAATAACCGTAGCATACACCAACAAACAAGGGGGAACAAAAAGCAGAGCAATGCAAAGAGAGGCAGAAAAACTTATTGCTTGGGCACAGAAACATCTTGCAAGTCTGACAGCCATCCATCTAGCAGGAAAATTAAACACTGCAGTGGACTGGCTCAGCCGACAAATGATTCACCCAGGAGAATGGGTGCTCCACTGTGAAAGTGTGCTGTTAAACCTCCAAATACCTGTCTCATTCTGCTTCACAAGTCCACTGCAGTAGCACTCTCTGAATATCTTTACTGTCCTTTCCCTTACTTTCCCCCTTTTAACTCCCTTTTTCCAGGCAGGCCACCTGGATAAGGGGCCCTTTCTATCACTTTCATTTCATTAAAAAGACAGGTATGGAGCTTCAGTAGGCCCCCCACCATGATAGGCTACAGTGTATAGACCTGGGGTTTAGCATATTTGGGCTAGTAGTTCCTCTTTTCATGTTTAAGCAATGCCCAGGAGACACATTTGTATGCCAAATATAGGGAAATTCTCCTCACAGTGCAAGCACTTAGTTTATTTAGGCAGACAAAAAATAAAGATAGTAAAAGGATGTCAGTTGGAGCTGACTGCCAGAGGTGGTGGACCTCTGAAGTATATACGTTTGCAAGGAGATAGCCTGGTGGCACTGCTGGGCAGAGCAGTGGCTCATCCTGAGTGTAGCTCATCTGTTCATTATTTTGTTGAGACTTTGAAAATGACTGAACTAACTTTATGTTCCTGATTTCTGTGAATCCTGAAGTCAACGCTTCCTGACAAAAATAAAATAAGTGCCTTTCCAGCACTTTTTATGCACTAAGTTTGTGGGTCTGCTTGATTTGTTATCCTGACTATCCCAACCCCGCTACATCCACCCACACATATTCAGATCCATCAACAGCCATTGGGGCCCAATAGAGTTAGACCTAATGGCATCCCACAAGAATCATCAATGCCCCAGGTTCTACTCCCGGTTTTGGGATCACAAGTCCATGAGGGTGGACACGCTATCAGCAACATGGAAATTCCACATAGCCTACATCTTTCCACCCCTTCCATTGATTCCACAGGTCCTGATAAAGATCCGCAGGACCAGATCGAGGGTGATATTAATTGCACCATACTGGCCCAGGAGAAGCTGGTTCACCACCATCATGGCGATGGCGCTGGATCACCCCGGCCCCTACCCTGTAGACACGACATGCTCAGCCAGGATCCAATTTATCATCCCAACCCAACAAGCCTCAAGCTGACGGCCTGGCTCCTGAAAGGGAGAGAGATTGCTAAAAGCAGGCTACCACCCCATGGTCATCAACACTATGATTAACACCAGAAGGAGCTCCACAACTCTGACATACCAACGACACTGGAAGGCATTTCAGAGGTGGTGCACAAAGAAAGGGATAGACCCGTTAATGGCATCAGTAGCCAACATTCTCCTTTTCCTACAAGATGGTCTGGGTAAGGTGTTATCGCCAGCAGCTCTACGAGTAAAAGTGGCTGCAGCTGGGGCAGCCAGGGGCCCAATAGAAGGAACGACCCCAGGGCCACACAGAGACATCATAAGATTCCTTAAAGCAACAACCAATCTTTGTCCAAAAATCAAACAATGGACAGCCCCATGGGACCTCACCCTGGTACTCAGGGCAATGATGGACACACCATTTGAACCATTGGAGACGGTATCCCTACAATGGTTAACACTAAAGACTATTCTGGTCGCCATTTCTACAGCCAGGTGTATCAGTGAGCTACAAGCATTATCGTGTAGAGCATCCTTTCTAGTGTTCCACGAGGATAAAATAACGTTTAGACCTATTCCCTCATTCATACCAAAAATTTGCACTACATTTCATACAAACCAGAACATCGAGATCCCAGCATACATGCCAGCGGAAGAAGTGGATCAAGAGCCCCAACTCCAACTACTAGGAATGAAAAGGGTACTTGAGACATACCTCGCCAGAACAGTGGACATCAGAATAACAGACCGACTCTTTATTATTACACAGGGTCACAGGAAGGGACAGGTGGCTACCAGATCCACTATTGCCACCTGTCTAAAATCAGCAATCACCGAGGCATATAAGGCAACAAATCAAGATCCGCCCCCAGGTGTTAAAGCCCATTCCACTATGGCTATAGCCACATCTTGGGCAGAAAGAAACATGGCATCGGTGGATAAAATTTGTGCAGCTGCCACTTGGGCATCTCCACATACATTTACTAGACACTATAGAGTGGACGTGTCTATGAAGGCCAAGGCCAGTTTCAGCAGGGCAGTGCTGCTAGCTGCAAAGACAGACTCAAAGAAAAACATTGACTGACTACCCACCCTAACTTCAGGTACTGCTACTTAAATCGCTACCCAGGTGGAAGGAGTGTGGAGTGCCTCAGACATTATCCCTCACAATGGTAGTTTACTCACCTGGTAAAGGTGATTGTGGGGGTATACATCTCTGAGGCACTCCACAGCCCACCCATGTACTCAGATCAGATCAGGTAATTTCTCAGTGCATATAGTTTTTCAGCAGCATGCCGTATGGGCTGGTTAGTACTAGTTTGTATAAAATAGGAAATAAACGGACCTCCGGTCCAGGGTGTTATTACTCTAGCAGGTGTGTGATCTCCTCTGTGCATTGCTATCAATACGCTTTACTGTTTGGTGTTACAGGAATAAGGATGAATAACAGGTCAAGCGACCACAATTTTTTTAGTAGGTACAGCTTTGGAAGACATCGAACTGATACAGGAGAGGCAGCATCACAGGGAAGAGGGGACGGACATTCTTCTTGAAAGTCACATGTGCATCAGCAACCTATCAGGTGGACACAATACCCAGGTGTAAGGAGTGTGGAGTGCTTCAGAGATGTATACCCCCACAAACACCTTTACCAGGTGAGTAAACTACCATTCATAGTGCTTTCATTCTTTTTACTTTAAAAGCTCTAGTGTGTCAAGATGCTATCCATACTTGCTGTTGTACCTAACCCCCACATTCCGTTTTGACCTCTTTACCTTAGTTGCAAATCAGGACACATCTGGAAATAAACTTTTTTTTTTCAAGTCAGTATGCTCTTCCTGGAGAAAATTTTCAAACAAATAAGTGAAAAAACATAAGATTCACAGTCACTTACTTTCTTAGACTACAAACCTTGCAGTTACAGACAATTGAGATGGTACTTATTGGTATAGTATTAGCCACTGCTAATCAACTGAAACAGAAATTGTTATGAGAAAGGAATAATGTGATCTAACAGGGACTTGAACCCAGGTCCCTGGAATACCATACAAGTGCTCTACTAACTCAGCTATCAAGCCCTCTTGGCAGGCCTCTGCTTCCTGCAGTCCCTTTCCTTTTTTTTACTACAGTGTGCCACCATCCTATTTCCTTTCTTATACCTCTGCCCCATTTTTTATACCATCATCCTATATTTTATTGGAAGCCAGCAGAGGGAGGACAGGGAGAAGTTTTGCTTCTTAGTCAGATTCTATAAATTTCCACCCCAAAGTTCTAGTCAGTTATAAATCTCGTGGAACGTTCAGCACTGAATTTCATGTTCTAATTGGTTCACTAGTGATCCATATCTCACAGGTAACTGACTGCTAGTCTAAACAGCATGCTGGAACACTTCACCGTGGGAAAAGATGGGCATTGCACACAGCTCTACAACTGTTTTTAATTAAAATAATGTTTTTTCAGTATTGTTTTAATATACTGTACAAACTGCATCAACATGTCTCCAGTAGCTAAAAGGACCTCTGTATTAGTTCTTTATGATTACAATAAGGACCAGCTGGGCATTAGTTTTCCAATCGGTCTTTATACTCATAAAAGATCACCAAGTCTGTCACTACTGCTTATCCTTCTAAAACTCATACTTTTGAATATTTCTAGAAAATGTCAAAATATATGACCTAGGAGTAACTGCATGCTGACAAAAAGCACTTCTGCTTCAGCGGGGTGCATCCCTTGTTGGCTGTCTCCCGAAGGCATAGCTTCAGGAAGGATCTGATGCTAAAAAAGGAGGCAGTTTATGGTTAGTGTCCCATGCTGTTTTGAAGTCCGTGACAGCTCTTTTAAATGAGGTAGAGGGCTCAACTGGAGTTGGCACTGGTCCCGAGATATCAATGATCCAGTCTGCCCCATATTTAATACTACACTGCCACTATTTTTGGAACCCTATGATATCATGCATGGTGAGGCTGTGCCTCAGAACACTGTAGTTAAGTACAGCTTCACTTTCCATGACATCACAAGATGTACCTTGCTTTAATCCTCCTTAATTCCTCTTTACTTGTTCCTACTCGCCAGCTCCTCGACCCCCTGGCAGGGTTCTCAGCATCCTGAAGGGGAATTAGTTTGCTCGCTGCTCTCCACATCCTCTCTCCCAGCTGCCCCTGTGTTAGTTCCTCCTAAATTCCTCTCTACTTGTTCCTACTCACCTCTACCTTGACCCCCTTGTAGGGTTCTCAGCATCCTGAAGGGGAATTAGGTTGCTGGCTTCTCTCTGCATCCTAGTTTTGCCTTTAATCTTCCCTAGAGCGCTGGCTCCTTGCCCCCTTGCAGGATTCTACACATCTTGAAGGGGACTAGGTTTGGGCTGTCTTCCCTCCCCCCCCTTCCTCACTTCCTCTCCAGCACTTCCTAGCTAACTCCCTCCCTACTCTATCAATGGTACTGCCTTCTCCCTCCTGAATCCCATACTAGCACTTGTTTACTACCTATAAACCTAGCACTTGGAACAGCTTTGCACTATGATTGTTTTGTTGCATATTGTTCTGTCTGCTTTATTGTATCAAGTTCTTGGCTGTATCAATTTTACAATCTGTAATGTCTGTGCTGCTTACCAACCATGATTTATAGGGCCAGATATTCCCCTGCCCCTGGGCTAAATTAGCACTGCCTGGTGGGCAAACTTAGCCCAGAGCACAAAGCAAGCTATATTCAAAAGGAATAGCCCGCGGCAAACAGCTTCTGAATATAGCATGGGAATGAGGGTGGGCAAACTGGGCTGGGAGTGCAGCATAAACATAGCCCTGGAATAAGACAGCTCTGAACATAGCAACCAGGAAGTGCAAACCACAACAGCAACACAGTGCACAGCGACGAGGAGGCAGCTAGAGGTGAACTATGTGGCCAATGTGTGCGCCAGCAAATGTGTGGACCCAGTACAGCTGCAGGCAGCAGCAGATGTGAAAGAACAGTGATCAAACCTGTATAATGTTCCCCGAACCATTAGCGCCGCGCTAACACGTTATCGCGGCTTTAGCAAGGAGCTAAGCTGTTTGCCCGGCACTAAGATTTGCCATATTCAATAGTGACATGCAAATGAGCCTACTTCGGCAGACTCTGGGCAAACAGCCTGATTAGCATCTCATCATGCCCTGATTTGCATGTTGTTTGCCCAGCGTTACTGCAGGGTCCCACAGAGTCACCTGTAGGTCAGTCTGGGAGTACAGGGTCTGGCCAGGTTTGAACACAGAGCCACCTGTAGGTCAGTCTGGGAGTACAGGGTCTGGCCAGGTTTGAACACAGCTCCACCTGTAGATCTGTCTGGCAGTGCACATTAATAGCTGCAGGCTGCATGTAAACAGTACAGCATAGCATAGCATAGCATATTGTACCCCAGGGGACAACACAGCATAGGCACAGGTGGTGGTAGTGCAGCATGCAAGCATCACACTGTAGGGCATGCTACAGTGCACAGCAGACACTACAGTAGCAAGGGGGCCAGAAGTGTGAGGGACACAGCACTGCCTATGGTGTGTAGGGCAGTGATGCTGACTGCATTGTACACAGTGACAGGCCCAGCTTGCAGGTATTTACTGACAGTGGACATTACTGTTATGCTGTTGCGTGATCCACAGATGCTGCACCTGCGGCATGTGATGCACACAGTGACATATACATGGCCGGCTGTGAGTGCTGTCGCATCTGTACAGTTGTGCTGTATGTGGCTGGGGGGCACGTAGGATCCGACAGGCACACGAGCGGTGGGGTATTCCCACTACTGGCCCATGTGCACTGCGTGCTGTGTCCCAGTCTTGTGGCCACACTTGGGCTGTGGTGAGGTCTGGCCACCCGTACACCCTCCCCTCAATGGCCACCATGCCTACAGTGCTGCATATGTGTGCTGACATCTGTTGGGCACTACAGATGTATGGTCTGCAGGTGTGTGTGGTGTATGGCCACACTACCTTGATGTCCTCTGTGGGCCTGTTCACCCCTTACTGCCTGTGCATGGCTGGGACCTGTGGCAGCTGTTGGCGTCATGGTGGTGCCTTCAGTGAGCAGCATGTGTCCTCCATGTCTGGCAGGTTCTGTGTCATACTCATACGTTAGGGTCGTGCAAGCCATGCTAATGCCACGCTATCACTGCGCAAAGCAACAATGTCGTGCAAAGCTGTTTGCCCAGGGTTAAGACCAACTTTTCCTGGGCGGTAATTTGTACCACGCTATGGGTCACGCTAAGTTGCGCTAAACACCTTAGCACGGCACTAGTCACTGAATATCTTAATGTGCCTGTATTCATGTTCACTTTGCCCCTTGCATATACTTATGGTTTGCCTGGAGCTAATGCGGTTTGCCCGCGCTATTTGGCCTTTTGAATATTGCAGACCTGCACTAATCCCGTGTTGGCACAAAGCTTTGAATATCTGGCCCATATTGTCTAAATGCTCTAACTTTTTATTATCTGTATACTCTACGTTTTTCCTGTCCTCATTGTACCCCCCAGCCCCGGTTGCACCGGGAGACGAGCAACTTGTTGTTCAGTGTGCCTTCCTGGTGAAACATTTCAATAAATAAATAAATAAAATAAAGATCCCAGCAGTGTCAACTGTAGTATTACTAGAGGGCAGACTAGGAAAGGGATGACGAAGGCTCAGCATGAGCCAAAGTACTGGGCTGTCTGGTGAGAGGCCCAGGCTCAGAATTTTGCACATTGTGTTTTTTTGCACACTACTACCTTACACTTTATGGAAAATCTTAGCAGCACTTTAATTAAACAAACATTTTAAAAACTGAACTACTTGGGCTGTGCCTGCTCCTTTCCATTAGCATCTGACTAGAGTGCAGTTACTGCTGCGGACTGTTAGACAGGGATATCCCTGGACTGCTGACAGCTATACATAAGCATGATACCTAATTTAAAACAGTTTATCATGGACTTTCAAACTAGAGCTGACACTCTTCATAAGCGCTCTGAGTTCAGCTGTGCATTGGGGAATGGGGACAATGGCAGGAGGAGGCTTAACACATGAATGAAGAGGAAAATAATCATTTGGTTGTACATGGGGGTCTAAAAAGTTTTCTTTTTTGGGAGGGATGGGGGTTGGGAGGATTGAACTGCCGTAAGGAACCCAAACTTGGACTTTTATCAAAATTCTGGTTCTGTTCTAAGAAGCTGAATTTACCAGTTTTGTGTGGGCACTGATTATTCCTAGAACTCTTATCCCAGTTCTGTTTTATTTGCATTTATGTGCCTGTACTGAGCTCAATGGAGGTCCAAGGAAAGGTTCTCCCCTTCCCATCACCACTTTAATTTTTCCATACAGTGGGGATCCTAGATCTGTGAAGGGATGCAGACAGTGAAGAGTACCTTCTTTCTTGCCAGCAACAAATCCTGATAAGCACTGGAACGGAGAAAGCGGGCATAACTGTCACTCTTCATCAGCTTGTAAATATGTTCCTGAAATACAAACACATACACAGAATCAGTAAGGACATGCTATTTTGGAGAGAGCAACTCTCCAGGAATGCAAGCGTGCTCAGTGAACTCTGGCTGGTGCAGGTTCAGGGAGTGGCTAACCCCCAAGGCTGACTTAAGAAAATCGATATTTAAGGTACAGTCTGACACTTGTCCTTTTGCATCTAATATTGGCATTTATGTTTATGAGAAAACTGTACTAAAGCGAGTGAAAGATCTATTGAGACAAGACACTGGCTCCATTAAAAACTGCCTCCCCCCTTCCGCACCTTAAATAGCAGACACTAAGAAAAGCTAGCAGACACAAAAGAGATACTTATAAAGCTTGCTGACGGCGGGGGGAGGGCACATGGTAGTCTTAGATAGAGAGCACTACAGAGGGACTGTCCTTACACAACTCTCTGATACAAATAACTACAACCCGGTTCATAATGGCAAGAAAGAGCTCTTTTTGATATTACAGGAGGGGGTCGCTGCAGGTGCCATCAGTAATGAAGAACTAACATTTCTATGGAATGAACACTCCATAGTACCAGCTTTTTACATAATTCCTAAAGTCCATAAGTGCCTGGCACATCCATCTGAAAGAACAACAGTCTCAGGGATTGGGTCTTTAACGGAAAACGTACATGGTTTCATTGATGTTTTCCTTCAGGAATGTGTCATTAGCCTGCCCTCACACCTCAAGGTCATGGGGGACACACTGAGGACATTTAAAGATTCCCAATGGAAAGCAGATTACTTATGGTTTAGTGTGGACGCCGGAAGGATAGGGAAAAGGGGAAGGGGGAAGGGAGGTGGCACTGTACATAAAGGAGGGATTAAAATGCGTAAGGGAGGAGGGAGACGAGAGAGATACAGAAGCACTGTGGGTGCAACTACAGGATCCCAAAAAATAAATCACTAAGACTGGGGGTGGTGTACAGACCACCCTCTCAATCTGAAGGGATGGACAGGGTATTAGCAGATCAGTTCAGGAGGAACTGCAGGAAGAGGGTGGTGGCGATAGTAGGGGACTTCAACCTGCCGGGGGTGGAGTGGCACACACCTACCACAAAGAGCAGAAGGGAGCAGGTAATGCTGGATGCCTTCCAGAAAAGCATTCTAGTACAGTTGGTCAAGGAACCAACTAGGGAAAGGAACACCCTTGACCTCATACTGATGAACGGGGAGTGGGTGAGGAATGTGAGGGTAAAGGAATCACTGGGGGGGGAAAGTGACCACCGGACAGTATGATTCCAGTTACAGATGCCTGAAGAGAGTGGGGCATCTGGCACAAGGGTGCTGGATTTCAGGAATGCCAGCTTTAAGATGATGAGGGAAGTGGTACAGGGATTCCTGTGCAAAATTCAACCTGGTATGGACACACAACAAAGGTGGGAACTGATAAGACAGGGGATAGTGGAGGCAATAGAAACTTGCTGTAGGGCCCAGACTAAGAAGGCTAGGGGAAAGAAACCCAGCTGGATAAGTAAAAGGGTGCTTGACAGGGTAAGGAAGAAAAGGGCAGCTTACAGGAGATACAGAAAATTGGGGAGGGAGGAGGATAGGGAGGAATATCTGAAAGAAGCAAAGGAAGTGACCAGAGGGTAAGGGCAGCCAAGGCAGCAAAGGAACTCAGGCTGGAGCAGAGCATGGGAAAAGGGGAGAAAGACTTCTTTAGGTACATCAGGGAGAAAAGAAGCTGTAAGGACCAAATTGTAAGAATTAAAAAGGAAGGGGGATGGGTGGAAGAGGGGGGTAAAAAGGCAGAAGTACTTAACGACTACTTCTGTTCAGTCTTTATGAAAGAAAAGGCATGGGTGCTACCCACAGTAGGAGAGAGGATAGAAACAGATGGGGAAGAGGTGACAGATGGAGAAATCACAGTGGGGAGGGTGCTGGAGGGGTTAAGGGCATTGAGGGTGGAGTACATCCAAGAGTGCTGAAGGAGCTGGCAGAGGTCCTGGTAGGACCCTTGGCAGACTTATTTAATTCATCTCCAGACACAGGATGCATACCACAGGACTGGAGACTGGCTCACGTGTTTCCCCTCCACAAGAGTGGACCCAAGGACAAACCGGGGAACTATAGGCCAGTAAGTCTAACGTCCATAAAGGGAAGCTAATGAAGACAATCCTAAAGGATAGGCTAGTGGCACAACTGGAGGTGAAGGGGGAGCAGGATGGGAGGCAGCATGGCTTCGTCAAGGGCAGGTCATGCCAGACCAACCTGGTGGAATACTATGACTGAGTGACTAGGCAAATTGATGGGGGCCATGTGGTGGATGTCCTGTACCTGGACTTCAGTAAGGTCGTTGATTCAGTACTGCATGGGAGACTTGGAAGCAAGCTACAGGGTACAGGGGCAGGAGCAAAACTGGTGGGGTGGGTGGGTGGAGAACTGGCTAAAAGATAGGCAGCAGAGGGTGGTGGCAGGTGGGGAATACTCAGCCCCTAAACTTGTGACAAGTGACGTTCCACAGGGGTCGGTGTTGGGCCCAGTGCTGTTTGGCATATTTATTGCAGACATCTCAGATGGCAAAATCAGCCTATTTGCAGATGACACCAAGATGGGAGTGGTGGTGGACGACCGGGGGGGGTGATGAAACATGGGCACTGGTTGACTAACAAGGGCCTTGTTAGTCGACCAGTGCCCACATTTTATCACCAAATGACCATTACAGTATAAAAAAAGATCTGAAAGCCACTGCCCATAGACTATAATGGAGCACGTCCCTGCACTCTCCCTAGCATCGTGTCATAATTTTGCTGAGCACAGGGGTGGAATGCGGGCGGCTCTTAACACCAGGAAGTCCTTGGGACCCGGTTTACCTAATTTTATGAGTAACACTGCTTTTTACCAAAGGGATCATTTTGGGCCATCTATACAATAACAGCATTCTGATGGAGTAAGGCACCGACATATCAGGTGCAGGGGCAACTTAATTTACCTTGGTGGATCTCTTTAACCTTTTGTTATTCTGCTGGTCAAGGGTCATCATCTCTGTATAACTCAGTTTAACACACATAGCCAAGGGATACATTTCTACAGCACCGGCTCCTGTCAAGATTTTCCTCTAACCAATATGTACACACAGCCATGTGTTTTTAGGACTTCATGAACTGCTGCACAGATTAACTCAAAGGACGTGTTCCAGATACTATTCCTTAGTTTGGTTCAGTTTTTATTTTAGCTGACCATGATGATCAGCTGTATCTATTTTCAAATGTATGGTTTTTGAAACAAACTTTCTGAATAAAACTGAAGCTGTAATCTGATGTAGTGCTGGGTGCAATTAGAAAATTATGTTTTACACAACGTCAAGCATTTCATTAATACGTTTGTCCTTTTTTAAGGTGCATAATTTTGCATTTTTAAAATTTGTAAATAGTGTCTTTTTGATGAGAAAATGCACCTTTATGTATTTCGTGCATAAAAGCCCAACACTGCGCATTTTTACAAACATGCAGCCAGTACTTTGGTGCACAGAATACAGGGAGTTGTCAAATGAACAGTTTCAATATTGTATTTTTTCATTACCATTACTAAACACTCCCTGCCCATCTCAGCCCCCCTCCCCCAGTCCTGTAACCATTTCACACAAAGCACTGCTGAGCAAGATTTACCAGTATTTGGGCTGGCCAATGAGAGAACGAGGATTGGTGCTGTGCGTTGGATGGTAGTGATACTGACTCCCTACACGGGGGATTTCTTAGGCAGCTGGTTACAGAACCCAGTAGGGATGGGGCAGTACTGGACCTTGTTCTTATGAACAGAGACAGCATTACAGAAGTCACAGTGGGTAGCCCCCCAGGTACAAACGATCATCATACAGTGTGGTTTAGTACACAGACTGGGCAGGAGAAAAAACACACTAGGACGAGGATCCTGGACTTCAGGAGGGCAGATTTTAAAGGGAAAGTCCCCTCAACCTATTTTCTGTATACCTGTGTAACCCGGGGATGCCGTGTGTCAGCTGGCTACTACCCCTGCCTTGTAGGTCTGACCAAAGTTGAGGGGCCTGGGTTCCTATTTTTGATGTACTAAGGGTTCTTTCCCAAAGATAGAACAATAAAATGTGCAGTGCCTCCACCCAGGGTAAAATTACAAGTGGGTCAGATGTTTGCGTAGTACAATCTCCTGGGATGCTGTACCTACCCACTGCCCCATACAGTCACCCCACACATGGATTACCATAACCCAGAGACCAGATTTTCAAAACTTTAACCTATTGACCTACACTAATAATATGCTCACATGGGGTACAAATATGTTCATGAGTCAAAGGTTGCAAAAACACTTAACCAACAATTTATTCATGGGGGGGGGGTTAGGAATGGGAAATTGGAGGTGGAAGTTAAATAACAAAATTTGCATCTGGCAATTGGCATTAGAAACAATCATTTCAATTTCCATTATAAACATTTATCAGTGCTGGCCACCCACTAACCTTGTGCTGGTTTCTTATTGACCTTTCTTACTAGCTAGCTGCTTTAACCATATTAATGAACAGACCCCCAAACTGATACCAGTCCACAGTCCAGATAAAGACCCCAAAGTCCTATCTCTGGGTACCCAGTACTACTCGTTGCATGCCTGATGTGGGTGCAGCTGGGTGGCTGGCATTGGCACACTTAAAACAAATCAAATTTGGCTGGCCCGCTGGCGCAGAGGGCAGAGGTGCTGAATGCCTTACCTTGCCTACCATGCCGGCAACCCGGGTTTGGGAACGGACTCGGGTTGTCTGAGAGCTGCACGGGGGAAGGAACAGGACTGAGCAGCTGAAAGGCAACTCTCCTCTCCTGGGAAGCTTTTGCCCCTGCCCCCATAGTTCTTCTGCCATCAGGTGGAGGTCTGATGGGCAGTGTAGGGTGGGAGGGCGGCAAGTAGTGGGAGGCGTCCGGTACCACGGCATGCGTGTGCTTCCCTTGTACAGCTGGGACAGAGCAGGGAAAAGCAGGAAAAATCAGGGCCATAAAAACTTAAATTACAAAAACAAAACAAAAAATCAATTTTAACTTTTACCTTTTCTTTGGTTACTTTGGCTACTTGGTGAACTTAACACTGTAGGAAGGCAGATAAACCCCAGAACTTTAATAGCTCGAACTGGTTCGCTACTGAACAGGAAAAATGCTTGATTATTTGATTGCAACTATTTACAGTCTCTTCGAAGCAGGGCAATTCATGCTGTATTCACGGTTTTGTAGTTATTTTCTTGAAACATCAGCAAAGTTTAGAAGACAATAGATTTGAGGTAGACACAATCAATAGACACTTGAACTTGGTTGAGACTAGCAACAAGGGGCTTGCAATGTGCTCTCTTTCTTGCAGTAGGCTCCTTCAGCTTTAGCAGGCTGGTAATACTCTCAGCTTCTTTATCAGTTGAAACAGGACACAGAGGGTAATAGTAAACGGAGTCCACTCTGAAGAAAGGGGGGTTACTAGTGGGGTACCGCAGGGTTCAATACTAGGACCAGTCCTCTTTAATGTCTTTATAAGCTACATTGCAGAGGGACTGGAAGGAAAAGTATGTCTCTTTGTAGATGACACAAAGATCTGCAACAGAGTTGATGCACAAGATGGGGTGGAAAGGATGAGAAGGGACTTGGCAAGGTTGGAGGAATGGTCAAATGTATGGCACTTATATTCAATGTTAGGAAGTGCAAAGTAATGCACCTGGGAAACAAAAACCCAGGGGAAGAGTACACAATGGGGGGTGAGATACTAACAACAACAAAAATGGAACGGGACCTAGGGGTAGTCATATCAGATGACCTAAAGGTGAGCAAGCAATGTGAGAGGGCAGTAAGTAGGGCTGGTGGGATACTGGGATGCATAGGGAGAGGCATCACCAGTAGAAAACAAGAAGTTGTCCTCCCTCTGTACAGACAGCTGGTGAGACCCCATCTGGAGTACTGCGTGCAGTTCTGGAGACCCAGTCTCCACAAAGACAGAGACAGGATGGAGACAGTCCAGAGAAGGGCAACTAAAATGGGGCAGGGTCTGCACCAGAAGACAGTAGGGAGATGGTGGGGGTGAAGACAGTAGGGAGCTTCAAGCACGCGTGGGATAGACACATGGGCATAATGGGTAGAGGAAAGGGAGCAGGTAGGGACACCTGTAACCAGATAGGGTCCAAGTGTAGAAACAGGCAAGGAAAATAGTAAATGGGCCTACCAGTCCCTTTCTGCTGACAAATTCTGTTTCTATATTAATTTTAAACTACTGGGGAGAACTGGGTTCATGGAAAGGGCTTAAGGACTGGGTAGAGAGGATGGAGGGGCTGAGATGGGTAAGGGGAGGGTTTACTATTTGTGGAGTGGGCTGGGCAGAAGTAAACACTGGGAAGTGTGTACAATGTACCCCATTTACACTAGCAATGTGCAGAATGTGAATTAGGGTATTCTGATGTGATCCATGTGCATCTACACATGATTGGAAACAATAGCAAGAATATAATATTAAGAATAGGAACATTCAAAACAGCTGCACATTATCACAAACTTCCTGTCCCTTTTAAACACCGACCCCCCCCCCCCATAGCTGCCTGGACGTCTCTCAGTGGTCAACTACTAAAGGTAGTAAAGATTCAGATGAGGCTTATGAGTGACTAAAACCAAGACCTGGAGCCTAGTGCAAGCATACTGTGTATCACAAAGGGTTTTTCAATGGGACGTGGACGATCTTGAAAGGGGTTGGGAGTCAACCAACCCTTGGTTTCAAACAGCCTAAACTGGGTCTTGGAAAAAGAAGCCATCCTCAGCAAAACCTTTTATAACACTGCTACAATGTTTCAAACACTCTATCAGCAAACAGAGGGAAATCACACCCAACCAACACCACCTCATATAAGTCAAGAGAAAGTTAAAAAAACACAGATAACATTTTCCTTGCCCGCCTTTCCTATCTCATTTCCTCATTGGTAAAGATGACGGACCCATTTCTCATGGAAAAACAATGTCTTGAGTTAAGAGTTGGGGGTCTGGCACTCATCTTTCAGTCTACATGTAACGATGGAGGTTTTATATTTGGTTCGATGTCGTCACTTTAGTTGGCTGAAATAGTACGGGAGGAGTAGAGTTTATTTATATCTGGCACCATCCCTGGAGGCTCAGGGTGTCATTACAAGAGATGCCGTAGGACAGTACAATGAAACAAATATTTAAATGTGATAACCCCACTAATAAAAACATTCCTACTAAAACAGAATTGTAGCTGTTCTAGTCCCGCAGTAGTATGCAGATACATAGATACAACACAGACACATACTGTAGGCATTGATGGCAGGAAAAGGCTCTTGGCCCATCCAGTCTACCCACCCTACCCTAAGTATTCTGCCTTGCCCTAGTGGCAATCCTTCCCTTTTTTACTGTCCTCCTACCTTTCTAACCAAGCCCACCTGCATTTTCTATCCCTGCTTGATGCTGCCAAATAAATGACACGTCCTGTATCATTTCTTCTGGTGGCTTATTCCACTTATCCACCACCCTTTTTGTGAAAAATTGCTCCCAGACATCCTTTTTGAACCTCCACCCATGCTCGTTTATTTGTTTCCACTGCTGCCTGTTGCAGACGCTTGTGTGCCTGAGAGGATTCCCCTGCGCGTTATTTGAAGGACAGCGTCAGTGTGAGAGACTGTGCTGCCTTAATCCATTCATGGGAGTGTGATCTGCTAGACCCATCATTGTGTTGGGGGCTCGGGGGAGCTAATTGTTTGCAGCCTTCTGAAGAGGCTGGGACTGAGGGGATTTTAAATTCCTGCACCACTTGCAAGTGCGAGCACCACTCCGTATAGGAAAAAGTGTTTCGTGTATAGCTATGTCCTATATTAGGTTAAGTTAGGTAATAAGAGGCCCCGGGGAGTTCTATTTGTATCAGGCTTATTGTTTGAGCCTGTACTCCCAGTGGGGGGGGAGGGGGGACCTGAGCCTTATGATTATTGATATGGATATGAACTAGCTCCATCTAACTAGTTTACTGTGTGTAACCTGTAGTTTAAGTAGGATTTGTATTCTTTGTCAATTGCTATACCATTTTACATGTATAGAGTTATATTATTAGCTGGATATAGTTAACTTAGTGCGCTAAGGCCAGGAATGTTTACATTTATTTAATCTGTCTTCCTTTTAGTAATCTAAAGTTTTTGTTTTTTATATTTCTGTGTTAAGGGTGGATTGTCTAGACTGCCTAATTATTTTGGACTGTCTAGTTACTTTTTAGTAATTAAAGGTTTTAAATTTAGTGATGTGCCGGGGTTATTTGGGGGTGGTCTGGGAGGGCCAGGACAGTGTACGGGGCACCCCTTCTGCGTGATTTACGGGCCTTCACCTGCCTCCCGGTTTCTGATACTATGGTTAGACATTGCCAGGAGGTGGGGATTTGGAGTGGCTGGGGTGATCTTGGGTGGTGGGGAGCCCCGTGCACAGCGGAGGGTGGTAGGATAGGGATTATCAGGTCTAGAAGGCACCCTGGATTATGACAGGCACAAGAGATAGGCCAGACATGTTTGGTGCCTGTCCCCAAGGAGTCCACCAGACCAAGTGGTCAGGTAACCCGAGGGGCTGCTTCACCTGCCAATCCCCTAAGGGCAGTGCTATGCAATGCCAGATCAATCAGGAACAAGACCGCAATTATTGCAGACTTGATTTCCTCGGTCGATCTGGTTTGCATCACGGAGACTTGGGTTGGGGACGATACGGGCCCAGTTTTTGAGGCTGCCGTCTCACCATGGTATATTGTGGTGCACTGCCCCAGAGAGGAACATAGGGGTGGTGGGGTAGCCATTTGTTTTAAATCTGACCTGGCTTTCACCGTGCACCCAGTGGGAGCTCCAGGTTCTTTTGAATGTGTGGCCATCTGTGGGGGTCCGGGTGCAGGCTGCAGGATTCTCCTTATTTACCGCCCACCTGGGACGGTGGAGAATTTCCTGCAAGAGGTTGCCAAATTCGGTGTCAGCAAAACATTGGAAGCCCCCAGATGTATCGTTCTGGGTTATTTCAATGTTTGGGCTGGCGACAAATCTTTTTGGCTTGGTCATAACCTCCTCCAGATTATATCATCTCTGGGCCTGTCACAAGTTGTTTCTGCTGAGACACACCAGGATGGCCACATGTTAGACCTGGTGTTCTCACTGGGGCTTGAGATAGACAATCTCAAGATTGATTGGGTGGCTTGGTCCGATCACTGCACAGTGCAGTTCATGTTCGGGGCTTCCACCGGATGCCCTCTCCCTACAGAGATGATGAGCTGTTTCCCTTTGTGGGGATTGACCCCGGAGGGTTTCCTGGCGGCAGCTGATCTATCTAGTATGGGTAATGCATGCATCGGAGGCATTGGTGCTGGGGTGGGCACTTATAATAAGGTGTTATCTGACACCATTGACTCCCTCGCACCTGTCTGTGTATGACCCAAATCTTCCTACCTGAGGTCCCCATGGTATGATGGGGCTCTCAGAGAGATGAAGAGAAAGGGTCGGAGGTTAGAGCGCTGCTGGAGAAAGTCCAGCCTGGAGGGGGGAAAAACTGGCCCTGCGTGTACATTATAATGCATACCAGGAGACAATCAACCATAAGAAGGCAGTGTATCTGTCCAGGGAGATTGCTGCCAGGAAGAACCGACCAGCTATACTTATCGGACTGTGGACAGGCTACTTCATCCTGCTTGTCTACAGCTGAAGAAGGTTTTTACTAATGCTGAATGCGAAGAGTTTGCTCGGTTATTCTCGGACAGAGTGTCCGGTATCCGGCAGGGAGTTTCTTCAGTCAGTGATGTCATAGCTGGCAGTGGTCACCAGAAGTGTTCTGAGTGCACTCTGCCTGGTTGGGGGGAGTTTAGACCAGTGGAGGTAAGTGAGGTCATTGGGGTGGCAACCAATCTGAAGCACACCTTTTGTGAACTGGATCCGGTACAGACGCGTTTCTTGATGAGATGCATCAACACCGTTGGCTCTGATTGTCCGGTGTTCCTTATCTGAGGGGGTTTTTCCTGATGCCTTGAAGGAGGCATTGGTGAGACCACTCTTAAAGAAACCATCATTGGACCTGGAGGTCAAGGCAAATTACTGACCTATCTCTAATCTCCCTTTTTTGGTGAAGGTAGTGGAGAAGGTAGTGGCGCTTCAGTTGGAAGAGCACCTCATGACTCATGAGTTGTACGAACCTTTCCAGTTGGGTTTTCGGGTGAGGCATAGCACAGAAACTGCGCTTGTTTGGGTGATGAATGATGTCCTCAGGGCGCGAGATCGAGGGGATAAGACAATTCTTGTTCTCCTGGATCTCTCTTCAGCATTTGACACTGTGGACCACTGTGTGTTGCTTGACTGCCTTAGGGAACTCTGCGGACTCACCAGCACTGTCATCAGCTGGTTTGAGTCCTTTCTCACTAACAGGAGGCAACAGGTTGTGATGGGGAATTCTTCCTCCACCCCTAGCCTCCTATCCTGTGGAGTTCCTCAGGGATTGGTATTGGCCTCAATGTTGTTTGCAGTGTACATTCTACCCCTGGAAGGGCTCATTAGGAAGTATGGCTTGGGTTTTCATTGCTATGCTGATGATACTCAGCTATACTTTTCCTTTGCCCCAGGAACATCCAATGCGGTGGATGTGCTAAACAGCTGCCTTGCTGAGATTAACGACTGGATGGCCTCTAGCTGGTTGCAACTGAACCCTGATAAGATGGAGGTATCGGTGGTGGAGTCAAACAGAGTGCATGATAGGATGGCCTCTGAATCAGAGACTGGACTTGTTCTGGGATCTGTTTCATTGAAGACCTCCTCTAGGGTGTGAAATCTTGGTGTCATTCTGGATAGGAGTTTGACTATGGAGGCGCAAATATTCTCTACTGTCTGCCCCTGTTTGTTCCATCTCAGAAATGTCGCCAGGATAAAGCCCCTTGTTCCGCCTCTGGACCTCCCCACTTTGATGCATGCCTTAGTTACATCAAGGGTTGACTACTGTAATGCACTCTACCTCAGGGTCATGAAAGGATCTCTCTCCACAGACTGCAGCTAGTGTAGAACACAGCTGCCTGGTTACTTACTGGGCAGCCAAAATTTTGCCATATTACACTGGTGTTGCATGAGCCAGTCAGGTGGAGGATCCTTTTTAAGGTGGGTCTTCTCACCTATAAGGCCCTACATGGTCAGGGCCCTGGTTATCTGTCAGACCTTCTTGTACCTGCTCTCTCTGTCCGCCCCCTCCATTCCTCCTGTGGAGGCCCCCTGGCAATTCCAAGGACGAGGTTGAGGTCGGCTGGCGACAGGGCCTTTAGTGTTGCCGGCCCCATCCTGTGGAATTCGCTGCCCCTTGGGGTTAAGGGGGCCCCTACTTTGGAGGTATTCAAGGCCCGCCTTAAGGCCCTCCTATTTGCCCAGGCATTTCAGGATTGAATTATTAACTTAATGATTTGATCCGTTTATGAATGTTTACATGATGTGTTATTATCTTGTGTTTTTAATTATTTTGTATTTGTGTTCTATTTTTGAAGATGTGTTTATTTGTGCAGAGCCCACAGCCTCCGGAATTGGGTGTTTTTTAAATACATTTTGCCTTGCCTTGCCACCACCCCCACCAGCTTTAGTGAGTTCCCTCTCATCCTTGTCTTTGAACTCAATGAGAATAGTTACCTGGCGTCTACGCTAGTTATCCTATGCAGGTACTTGTATGCCTCAATCATGCCACCCCTTTCCCTTCTTTTCTCTAAGGTGTACATGTTTAAGTCCTGCAGCCTCTCTTCATATGATAAATCCTCAAGGCCCTTTCCCTCCATAAGGGAGGGGCTGACCAGAAGCCCTCTCCTCCAGATGAGGGGAGTAGCCTTCAAGCCCGGGGCGGGGGGGAACAGACTGGAGGTGGAGGTTTCAGGAGGAGCAGGGGGAGGATGGAAGTATAAGGAATCTGGGTGGGGTTTGACAAAGAGGATCAGGGATAAGGGGTGGGGGTTGGTGTTAGTAAATGCCAAGAGCTTGGGAAACAAGTTGCCAGAGTTCCAGGCCATGCTGTTCGAGGGGATGTGGCGGCGGTCACGGAGACATGGGCCAACAAAAACCATGACTGGGACCTAAATGTAGGGGTACACTATGCTTAGGAAGGATAGAAAGGAGGGCAGAGGGGTGGAGTGGCTATGTTCATTAGAGATGACATTGAAATTGCTATGGTAGAAGAGGCGAGGAAGCGTGGAGGCCTTATGGGTCACCTACGATCCCCAGCAGGAGATAAGGTCAAGCTGGGAGTAGCATACAGGCCCCTGGGATGAGTGATGTTCTAGAGGATGGTTTGCTGGACAGCATCATTGCCCAGTGTGGTCCAAAAGGGAAGGAGTGGTGTTGATGGGGACCTTAATATCCAGGTACAAACTGGTGAACCATGTCCTCTAAGGTGGCCAAGGAGCAGAGGCTGCTGGATGGCTTCCAGGATGTGTTCTAAC
The DNA here is from genome assembly GCA_016271365.2 of Neoceratodus forsteri. NCBI lineage: Eukaryota > Metazoa > Chordata > Ceratodontiformes > Ceratodontidae > Neoceratodus > Neoceratodus forsteri. The sequence goes on from CM028134.1 coordinate 186,873,944, forward strand.
ACAGCATGTGATGGAGCCCACAAGGGAGGGCATGTCCTGGATGTGGTTCTGGCAGATGGGGATCTGGTAGGGACATGGTTGTACAGGACCCCCTGACTGGGAGTGACCACAATACTGTCTGGTTTCAAATAAGCATGGGGGAGTAGGGGTGAGATCTAGGACACTGGCAGTGGACTTCAGGGGCAGACTTTATGGGCATGGGAAATATTCTCAAGGATCACTTGAAGGGATTACCTCAACGACAAGTGTGGAAAGGAGATGGAGGTCATAAAATGGGGACTTCATGAGGCAGTCAGGATCTCGCTAAGTTGAAATGTAAGGAGCAAGGTCACATAAACCATGCTGGTGGTCCAGTGAGGTACAGGTAGCAGTCAGAGAAAAGAGGCGGCCTACAAAAATATAAAACAACAAGAGGATAGGGATGAAATGTACCAGCTTGCATCTAGAAAAGTCACCCGATGGTGAGGGAGCAAAGTCCAGTAAAGAGCAGCGGCTGGCACAGGGATACATGGAGGGGAAAAGGGGTCCTTCCGGTACATTGGGGAGCGGAGAAAAACTAAGGGCCATCTCAGCAGATTGAGATCAGAAGGAGGGTGGGTGGAAGAGGCGAGGGACCAGGCAGAGGTATTTAACGAGTACTTTGCCTCTGTGTTCACTAGGGAGGGGGATGGGATATCTACAAAGCAAGGCATGAAGGGGATAGAAGTGGCAGGGAGTGGGATCAGGGGAGCAACAGAAATGGAGCAAGAGGGAGGGAAAGGTAACCCAGGGGTGTCACATCTGGATAAGGATAAAAAGACCAGTAAGGTGGAGGGGACGGATGATGCTATCTCCGCCAAAAGGGTGTGGTTAGCCCTCAAGGCCCTAAAGAAAGACAAATCTCCTGGGCCGGATGGCATTCGTCCGAGAGTACTATGGGAATTGGCGGACATACTGGCTGCACCCCTGGCCGAGCTTTTCAGCAGGTCACTTGAGACAGGGAGGGTACCTAGGGATTGGCGAGAGGCACATGTGGTACCAATCCATAAAGGGGGTCGAGGGAAGTACCAGGGAACTATAGACCCATCAGTTTGACCTCGGTGGTGGGAAAATTAATGGAGAGTATACTAAAGGAACGATTGGGGGTGTACTTGGAGGAGGTGGGAGGTCTGGATAGTCGGCAACATGGGTTTGTGCCAGGTAGATCATGTCAAACCAACCTTGTGGAGTTCTATGAATGGGTAACATCAGAACTGGACAGGGTAAGCCTGTGGATGTATTATTCTTAGACTTCAGCATGCTTGACCTGTCCCCACAATGGTCTGGTGGAGAAACTGATGGGGTTAGGAGTAGGCCCTTTGATGGGCAGATGGATTGAAAACTGGCTAGCTGGACGCACCCAGAGAGTAGTGGTCTGTGGGGAGCTCTCGAACCCTAGAGATGTTGGTAGTGGGGTACCGCAGGGCTCGGTCCTGGGTCCGATCCTGTTTAATGCATACATATCGGACATCAGGGAGGGTATAGGGTGTGAAATGAGTCTCTTCTGATGACTCCAAGATGGGAGCAGTAGTTGAGGGAGAAGAGGGGAGGTTGGCCCTGCAAGGGGACCTGGACACCCTGGAAAGCTGGGCTCACACATGGAAATTAAATTTCAATATCACCAAGTGCAAGGTGTTGCATCTTGGTCGGGAAACCCTAAACACAGGTACACCCTGGGAGGAGGCTGGAGGCCTCAATAGGGAAAAAAGACCTAGGGGTCATGGTGGATACATGTATGAATAACTCTGAGCAGTGCAGGAGAGCAGCTAGCAAGGCAAACAGGATGTTGGGATGCATCGTGGGGGATCACCTCTAGGAGCAAGGAAGTGATTCTGCAGCTGTACAATGGACTGGTTAGACCACACCTTGAGTACTGTGTACAGTACTGGAGAATACATGAAGAGGGACATACAGCTCCTGGAGAGGGTATAGAGATGGGCAACAACGATGATCACGAGGCTAGGGATTTGACTTATGAGGACAGACTTGAGGAGCTCTGCCTGTTTTCATTGGAGGAGAGGAGAGACAGGGGACATGATTGAGGTCTTCAAGTACCTCAAGGAATAAATAGGGTAAACATGGAGGGATCTAGACTAAAGCAGGGAGGTATAACCAGAGGGCATGGTTTGAAGTTGGAAGGTGGAAGGGTGAGGGGAAAAGAGGGAGGTTTTTCACTGAGAGGTGGTGGACCCTTGGAATGCACTGCCTGGTGAGCTGGTTCAGAGATCCACAGTCGAGGGCTTCAAGAGAGGGTGGGACAGACACAGAAAGCGGATGTATCAGATGATGGCCTGTCCTGGGGGGGGGGGATGGATGATAGGGGTTTCTGGAGCACAAGGGATGGGAGGGTCTCGGCACCCAACTAAGGATCTAGGTTCGAGCAGACTCGATAGACCGTAAGGCCTAATCTGCTGGCAAATAGTATGTTAGTATGATAAACCATCTTAGTTGCTCTGTGCTGTACTTCCTCTACCTTGCTGCAGTTTTTCTTCAGGTGTGGGCTCTAGTATCTTGTGCAATATTCCAGGTGCGGCTGCACCAGTGACCTGTACACAGGGATAATCACCCCCCTCCCTATGCATCCCAGCATTCTGTTTGCTTTGGTCACTGCTCTGTTGCAATGTGGAGATGTTTTTAGGGTCTCCAATATCATCACCCCTAAATCCTTTCCTTCCATTGTGCAATCCAGTACCACCCCTCCTATTTCACATTGCACCCTTGTTTTTTTCCTCGGTGTGCATTACTTTACATTTTTACAACGACAACACAACAATTACATTTTTTACAACAGTAGCGTCCTCCTCCCCCAAAGAAACAACTCAATGGTATCACCTCAACAGGGCCTTCAACATACTGTTACCATGATCTATGGTAAGTAGTGGGCAGATATTCAACCTATATATTTATATGTCCCCTGAAGCCACTCATTGCGGGATGAGTGGTTTCATGCATGTTCTGCTCGAGAGAGACTAGCGAGGCGAAACTGTTCTGGCTCGAACTGAACGCAAGTGAAATCACTCTTATCCTGCAATGAGTGGCTCCGGGGGACATATAAATATATTATAGATCAAGGTTCTTTTAAAAAAAAAAACTGTCCCAGAATGTGTCTGTTTCTAGGGCATTTGCGCGTGAGATGCTCTTCACAGAATAAGAGTGCCTCATGCACAGGGAAAGGAGTGCTCTGATTGGTTGGGAGCGCTCCCTCGATCTATAATATATAGAATAGTGGCTGGGGAAACATTACACAACAGAACTGTGATTCCACAAAGAATTCTGATGACATCATCAATTGACTGATCTGATGTAATCGGAATCCTGAGATGGAATCATGGTTCTGTTGTGCTTTTTTTCCCCCCAACCACTGTTATTTATAGTGTACGATAGAACTGTTTTTTCCATTATTTGTTTTTGCTCCTCCATCCCCTGGTCCCAGCAGCATCCCGCGAGTCCTGTCACCGACCTTCTCATTGGATGTGTCGGTTATCCACCACTTGCCAAGGACCACACATGGAGGTGGGTGGCCTATCATGTCAGTTGTGCGATGTCTCTGTAGGGGGGGTGCCAGAAAAGGCCCAGGCATTTTCCATTGTTTTGGAAGGGCTTTGCCTGTGATTCAGAGTGAGGGAATAACTCCTCCTGACAGCCAAATAAAAGCTGCCTCTCCCTTCACACCATGCTTAGTGCATCTCGACTGCTGAGCCACTGCATGGTCTGTGTGGGCTTGGCTGTACTGTTTTACTTTTATGTCCTCTTTTGTTTACTCTGACTTGGAACCTTTGTAAACGAGCCTATTTTGGCTCAAATGTATTAATCTGAATATGAAATAAATAAATCTTCTTCTTTGTTTCTCCCTATTTCATTTTACCGTCTGCGACTCATAGAAACATAGAAACATAGATTTTGACGACAGGTAAGGACCGCTTGGCCCACCCATTCTGCCCATTTCCCTACCTAATGGATTAGCTGCAGATCCTAGTTAACCAGCAGCCTACTTCTTCCTACCCCCACCCCCTAGAATTGCCTTATGACTGTCCCATGCATGCTTGAATTCCACCACTGTTTTTGACTCCACAACCTCCTCGGAAGGCCATTTCCATGCATCCACAGCCTCTCTGTGAAAAATACTTCCTTAAATTACCTCTGAGCCACTTCCCATTCCTATCTTCAAATTGTGCCCCTTGTTCTTGTACACCTCTTTTTTGAAAGATGCTACCCTCTTGGACTTTGTTGATCCCTTGAGGTACTTGAAAGTTTCTATCATGTCCCCCTCTCCTCCTTTCCTCGAGGCTATACATATTCAGCTCCTTAAGTCTCTCTTCATATGTCTTCGGTGCAGACCCTGCACCATTTTAGTGCCCTCCTCTGGACAGCCTCCATCCTGTCTATGTCTTTGCTGGAGATAGGGTCTCCAGACTGCACGCAGTACTCCAGATGGGGTCTCACCAACTGTCTGTGCAGAGGGATAATAACTCTCCTGTTTTCTACTGGTGATGCCTCTCCCTATGCATCCCAGTATCCCCCAGCCCCTCCTTGCTGCCCTCACATTGCTTGCCCACCTTTAGGTCATCTGATATGACTACCCCCAGGTCCCTTTCCATTTTTGTTATTGTTAGTATCTCACCCCCCATTGTGTACTCTTCCCCTGGGTTTTTGTTTCCCAGGTGCATTACCTTGCACTTCTTAGCATTGAATCTAAGCTGCCATTCATTTGACCATTCCTCTAACCTTGCCAAGTCCCTTCTCATCCTTTCCACCCCCCCCTTGTGCATCAACTCTGTTGCAGATCTTTGTGTCATCTGCAAAGAGACATACTTTTCCTTCCAGTCCCTCTGAAATGTCTCTTATAAAGACATTGAAGAGGACCGGTCCTAATACTGAACCCTGCGGTACCCCACTAGTAACCCCCCTTTCTTCAGAGTGGACTCCATTTACTATTACTCTCTGTGTCCTATTCTCCAGCCAATTCTTTACCCAGGCTGCCATCTTGGGACCCATTCTCAGGCTGGCTAACTTGTATATTAATCTTTTGTGTAGGACTGTGTCAAATGCCTTGCTAAAGTCTAGGTAGGCCATGTCCACAGCCCCTCCCTGATCTACTACTTTGGTCACCCAGTCTAAGAAATCTATCAGATTTGTCTGGCATGACCTTCCCGCTGTAAATCCATGCTGCCTTGGGTCCTGATCCCTCTGACCTCTAGATACTCAACAATTCTTTTCTTCAGAAGTGATTCCATCATTTTCCTACCACTGAGGTTAAACTAACAGGTCTGTAGTTTTCTGCTTGCCTTGCTCCCACTTTTGTGAAGGGAATCACATCTGCCCTTCTCCAGTCCTCGGTACCACCCCATCCTCCCATGATTTGTTAAAGAGGGTAGTCAGTGGTGTCACTAGTTCTACCCTTAGTTCTTTTAGAATTCTGGGATGAATCCCATCAGGCCCCATTGCTTTGTCCACCTTCAGTTTTAAGAGTTCTTTCAGAACCCTTTCTTCTGTAAATGGGCTGGTATCAACTTCTGTATCAAGTGTTTCTACTGTTTGTTTTAGGTACCTCCCCCACTTCCTTTGTAAATACTGAGCAAAAATATTTGTTTAGTATCTCTGCCTTTTCACAGTCACCCTCTGCCCACCTTCCCTCCTCTTTGTTAAGCCTCACTAACCCTCCCTTGGTCTTCCTTCGCTCCCTGATGTACCTATAAAAGGTTTTATCCCCCTTCTTAACTGAGTTGGCCATCTTTTCCTTGGTTTGGGCCTTTGCTGTTCTGACTGCCTTCCCAGCTTCTTTTGCTTTAACTGATACAGTTCTCTGTCCTGCTCCTTCTGTGATTCCTTGTACTTCCTGAATGCTTTCTTTTTCTCTTGAACCTTCACTGCCACTTCCTTTGAGAAACATAGTGGTTTCTTACAACATTTTATTTTGTTTATTTGCTTCACACAAAGGCTTGTTACCTCTGTGATGGCAGTTTTTAATTTTCCCCATTGTTCTTCCACCCCTCCTTCCTGCCCATTTGCTAGTGCATTCCTTAGGCACTCACCCATTTTGGCAAAGTCAGCCCTCCTAAAGTCCAGTACTTTTGCCTTTGTATGGCTTGACTCTATTGCTGTGTTTATTGTGAACCATACTGTTCGATGGTCGCTAGTTCCCAGATGGCTACCCACTTCTACATCTGTGATCCTCTCTTCATCTCCATTTGAGAGAACCAGGTCTAAGATTGCTCCCTCTCGAGTGGGCTCCAATACTAGTTGTCTAAGGCCTGCCCCTGTAGGGCATCTAGAATAACCCCACTCTTTGAAGTGGCTGCTGCAACTGCACTCCAGTTAACATCTGGCATATTCAGATCACCCATCAGCAATATCTCCTTTTTCTGCCATTCTAAGTATTCTTTCTATCATTTCCTTGTCCATTTCCTCCCCTGAGAAGGGTCTGTATACAACCCCTGTGCGGATTGTGGTGCCATTGCGGTCTCCAAATTTACCCACAGTACTTCTTCACCTCCTGTTTTCCTTTTGTTCTGTTGCTTTGATTCCTTCCTTATGTAAGAGCTACTCCTCCTCCTCTTTACCCTCCCTGTCCCTCCTTAGATGGTGTATCCTGGTATGTTTATGTCCCAGTCATGGTTTTGTGTGTACCATGTTTCTGTGACTGCCACGATATCCAGATGTTCCTCCTCCATCAAGGCCACTAATTCAGGAAGCTTGTTACTCAGACTACGGGCATTGGTACTCATTGCTCTCCATTTTTTGATGGCTTTACCTTCTTTTGCAGCATCCCCCACTGACCTGTCTACCTCGGTCTTTTTCTCATTTAGTAACCTGTTTTGTAGGGAGAGGCTGGGATTTTCCTGCTGCTTATCAGTGCCTCCCCCTTGACTAGTTTAAAAGCTTGCCAATGAAGCATTTAAACCGATTGCTCAAAAGACTTGTTCCCTTCCTGGACAGATGCAGACCATCCTGCCAGTATAGGCTGGTGTCCCTCCCTCCTTTCATCCTTCCCCACTAGCCTGCCTTTGTGGTTCTGCTTGCTCCCCAATTCCCCTCTTCTGTGTTGCCTCCCTTCGTGGCTTGTCTGTGTATTTGTGCCCCCCCCCCCGTATCTCTTGTCTCTCTCATCCTCATCTTTCCTTTCTCCTTTTGGGGTTTCTTTTGTCTGCTTCTGCAGCAACTCTATTCAGTCCTCTCTCTATTATTTATATTTTCGTAAAAGGTACTTTTTAGTGTAGAATATTTATTATTAGATTTTATATTGTTATTTTATTTATTTTACATTGTTGGTATTATTGTATGTGATTTTAATTGTTCGGCGCCCAGAGCCACCGGGATGGGTGTCTTTTTAAATAAAATTTACCTTGCCTTGACTTGTTACGTCACCACCTGGCTTAAAGCTACAGCACCCTTTTTCATTCTCTTGCCTTTTATTTGTAGGAAGGCAGCTACAGTTAAAACATTTAAAGTATTGTTAAATAATTATATGCATGGTATCTGCACCTGTCATTGATTGTATGGTTTCATCTAGTATGACTGCTGCACACTACATATTTGCTATATGTTACCACGTTTATGTATTTTGCTATATGCTACTATGTAACACTGTCAATCTATAACCACTTGTATATTTACTTATTTTATTTATTTTTTATTTATGACTCTGATAACCGGGTAGATACACTGATCCCAGGGACTGTTTACAGGCACAACCCAGTCCAACACAATGGCACAGGAGCAAACTTATAGCAAAATACATAGGACAGTGAACAGTAGTTAACACACTGACCCAAAGTGAATAAAAGAAAAATACAAACAATAGACTGTAACAATATGAGGTACAGAAACTTGATACAAGGTAATACGCTCAAATACAGTGAATAGCAAAAAATACAAGGTGTCAGGTAACCATGGCAGACAAACAAGCAACTACATAAAGTAGAACATAGAATAAAATACCAACGTGGTCTCCTTGCCAAAAAGTCCACCCTTGGCATGACACCCCCCGGAGTCCAGAATTTCATAATGCCTGCTGTCCCTTCTAGGCAGACTCATGGCTCACAAACTAATCTCTATAAGGTTCCATTCTGCTGCACCACCCAAGGCCAGCGGTCCTTTAGATACTGAGCCCTGCACCTCCTTAACTCCCTACCCAGCGACCTCACTGCCGAAACTAGAATTGGCCCATTTAAATCCAAACTCTGCACCCACCTTGCTAGTCAAATGCAGAGTTCCTGCTGCCCCACATAGTATAACTTGTGACAAAGGACTTGCTCCAACCTCCGTCACAGCACTTTCTCTCCTCCCTTGACAGTGATATGCATGTTAATCTCCACCCTACCGGACTTTCTGACCTACCCTCTCCTTTCTCTTGTCTCTGCTCTCATCCAGAGCTGGCCTTGGAGGGGTTGTGAACTGTGCATGTGCACAGAGCCCTAACAGCAGAGGCCCCCCCAAAAAACTCAGCTGTCCAGCTGGCCTCCTTCTTCCTGGTCCTGTATGTTCTAATTTAAGTAAAGTGGAAAAATGGCACAAAACTAGCTAAAAATGAAGCTACAGGGAGGCCATGATAGGGATGAGGATGTTCTTTGGGGGCTTTGCGACTTCTGATATGGGGCCCCAGCAAGAAGGTTCACACAGGGCCCCAGAATAGCTAGGGCCAGCGCTGCTGTCATCCACACTGCCCCATAACCCTTCTCCTGACCCCACTCTCCACAGTTTGGCTCAACTACTATGCTACCTCCACCCCACTCTCATCCCAACTCAACTCCCCTCCACCAACTCCTCCCCCTACCCTTCCCGCTTTATTCCTTTCACTTTCTGCAGCCTCCCTAAATTGACAATGAGACCCAATTAGGCCTGGTCCCAGCTTCGCTCCTGCACATCTCCTCCTATCTTTCTCTGGAATTCCTCCTCAATATCATTTAGCAATTTATAATCTTTTGCTAAATAATGTGTATTAATTTTCCTTACCTAGCTGATGCCTCCACCCTGCTTCACGTAATTAATGTCATCTAGTGTAACCTTACATGAAGAATCTTGTTAACTAATGAAAATCTAATTGTTTGTATGTATGAATCAAATGTAACCTACTTGATGTATCCTATGTTTCCTAACATTGTATGATCAACACGGAACCTTTGCAAATGAGCTCTTAGCTCAAATGTTGTAATCTGAGACCTGAATAAATAAATAATAAAAAAATAAAATAAATACATGAGGTAGAATTGGAACTGACAAGAACAAGCGCAGATGGAGAAAAAACCCTTAGCAAAGGGAAATGGGGACCCAAAAAAGTGCCAAGGAGTTGAGGGGAGGTCTGGGGTAAGTGCTATGAAAGGAAGGGATGGCGGCGTAAAACATTGCAAGGGTGATTAGGATAGACTTGGGAAGTAGTAGAGGACAAAGGGAGTGAGAAAACTACACAGAATAGCACTGGCAGCATGACTCATCTAGCAGCCAGTCCTTGAGGTGGGATTTGAACAGGCGGGGGGGGGGTGTCCAAGGAGTGGAACTCAGCGGGCAACCTGTTCCATAACGAGGGGGCTGCAGCCGACAGGGCTCTCTCACCCATATTGGTAGCTACTCTGGGAACATTCAAGGGGGGATGGCATTTGAGCGGAGACAGCGGGGCAAGGTTCTGACTTTGAAGAGGGCTGCGAGAGGGGACATCTGGCTGGTACAGGTGGCATTATCAGCCAAGCAGTAAATGGCATAGACAAAGGGGCCTTGTAGTGGGAGTCATCCTAGTGACTGATAAAGAACACAATGGTGGGGTGCCGGTCCAGTGGCGCTGAGGGTTGAGGAGCTGGACAGCACACCTTGCGCTACGCCGGCAATCCTGGTTCAGGAAAAGACTCGGGCCACTGGAGGTCAGCAGCGGAGGGAGGGGATTGAGCATCCGGAGGACTTCTCTCCCTTCCTAGGGAGGGATTTGGGATTGTGCCACTACAGGGGGGCTCCTGGTGGTGGCCAGGGGCAGCACAGAGCTTGTGGTGCAAAGCAGATGCTGGGGAGCAGAGCGTCGGCATTTATCACCATGGATGCCATTGCATGTCCACGCTCCACAGGGGAAAAGCAAGAAATCCCTCTGTGGCACTGTGGAGATGAAGGGGGCTCCAGGGGCAGGCCCATATCCCATCACCGGCCCAGCGCACCAGGGGACCCCCAGGGCAGACCCGACACCAGGTAGGTCCCTCTAATCTCAGACAGGCTGCTGCGGGTGGGTGGGCCCTTCAGGCCCTCCCCCGGTGGTGATCCGTGGGGCTGGGACTGCCTGGGTGTTCGGGGGGGAGGAAGCTGATGACAGGGTTCAGGTACAGTAGGGAGTAGAGGCCCTCACCAAATGAGTACCCCGGAAGGATGCCTGGGCCACAGGATGATACAGTTCACAAAAAAAAAAAAAAAAAAAAAAAAGAACACAATGGTGGGTGGAAAAAGGAGCCAGTAAGGCGAAGCGACAGGCACTACTGTAGGCAACAGAGAGTTTGACCGTGAGGGTAGAGGATGACCTAGCGTAGATGGGTGAACAGTAATCAAGTATGGAGAGTACATTGCCCTGGACAATGGCCAGTTGAGCCTCTGGGGTGAGGTAGTGCCTAAATCTGCAGGTGGCACCCAGCTTTTGGTGTGTGCAGTGAACTACCAAGTTTATGTGCTCTGAGAAGGAGAGGAAGGGGTCAAGCATGACATCAAGATACTTGAAGGTATCGACATTTTCAAGAACCTGGCCATCGGAGGAAACTATGTTGAGAGAGGAGGGGGATGTGGGCTTGGCTAGGAAGGGTTTGACCCAAACAGCATGGACTTTGTTTTCTTTACATTAACCAGGAGGAGGTTGGCTGCAAACCAATTGTGGGCAGCTCCATAGTTTTGGGTGAGGACAGAGGAAATGTGGGAGAGGGATTTGTCGCTGAAGAAAAGGACATGAAACTGTGTACCTAAACAGAACAACTTTGTAAACAGGGCTACAAAGTCCTAACAGTTCTATTCTGTAGAAAAATAAAGATTTATCTATCTATCTCTTCGTTTTCTTTCTACTCTGCATTCTCTTCCTATCTCACCTTTTTCAGACTTGCATTTTTCTTCTGATCAAGCAGAGTCCCTCCTAGTAATGCTTCTTCTCTCCAGCTCTGTTCCTCCTTCTACGAGCTCCCCCTATTGTTTTCACTCCACTGTCTCCAACCCTCACCAGCAGTGCATTTCAGACTCCGTCTCCCTACCTGGTACCTTCGGGAGGTCACGAGTGTAGACAAGGGTTCAACTTGATCCACCAGAGATGGGAGTCCTCATTCTCCTCAAGCATTAATCAATTGCTACTATTCACATCAATTGGTACCATGGCCTCTGCTCCTTCTGGCAATTCTTCTCCTGATGCTGAAGAAGGTCCTTCAGGGCTCTCTCTGACTTCTTCCAACACGTAAACTCCATGCAAATAATCTTCAAAATCAAAATATTCTTTAAAGGATTGGACCATTCCATGCCTGATGTCTGAACTTCATAAGCTTGACATTTCCTACTCAGCATCTGCTCGAACACAAGAACTATTGGATCTATTTGTAGCAGCTAAATACCAGCATGTCGAAACTCTTGTTCTTAACCAACCAGTCCTACAACCAGCCTCTGCTGCCTTATCTGAATTTTGAGACTTCATAGCTCAGCTCACTACCTCAGTATCTGATTTACAATCCTGTATCACCTCCCTCAAAACTCACCTTCCCTTGCAGTCTACTCTGACTTATAATTCAGCAATTCCTGCCACCCTACTGTCCTACAGCCATTCTCAAGAAGAGGTGGTCTCACCCAGCGTTCCTCCTTTCTTAAGCGCTCTGTCGACTTCAGATCTGCCAACTCATCAAAATTCAGGTACTTCTTCAGCCACTACTCCACCATTTATATCTCCTGTACACCTCATCCTTAGTCACCTCTACAAGGACATCATAGAAGGAAAGGACGCCAATTTCATATCTCCTCCTGTTTAGCCTCTGAGTGTGGCAGAGCCCTTAGTAAGCTAAAGCTTCTGCTACTCTCAGCCAGAAGAACAGAGTTGAGTAAATTTTTTCTTGCTATTACAAATGAACCAGGAAAATTTTCAGATTTGTTCTGGCAAGAAAAGCGAAAACCCTATTAACTTAGAAAAACAAGAACATGGCCTGCAACTACAATGAAATCTAAAAGATATAGGTCTGGCTCTGTTCATCTGCCAGAGACTTAAACTTGTTCCAGAGGGTATACTCTTACTTGGAAAAGTGGCCCTGGTAGCTAGCTATCCTCATGCCATGGGTGGTCGATGCAGAGGCCTGCTTGCCCATGGTGCCAATTTTGCATGACTCCTTGTTTGCGGAGTGTTCAATGAGCTCCTTGGGTACTATGGCCTTGTTATTCTCAGCAAGAATAACAATGGCATCAGCTATAGGTTGAGTGAAATACACTGGCTTAGTTTTAGGAGCAGCATATTTCCTGTCTAACTTCTTGGAGATAGCTGCCACAGTAACAGGCATCTTCCAAACTGCTTCTGACAGTGTCTGTAAGGGGGATTGGACAGGAGGAATCAGACTGACTGGAATATTAGGCACATTTAGAATCTTCAGCTGGAGGTGCCTAGCCTGGTCTATGGCAGCTGGCTCAAAATCCAATGGTGAATGCATATTTCTGAGCACAGCCTGGAAAGGACAGGTCATCCTGAGGAACAGACACAGGGACTGGGTCAGCGACCTCTGGACCATAAAAAAAGTCATCATCCCCACCATTAGAGATAATGAAGTTAGGATCTGACTCATCTTCACCTACACCCTCCTTGTAAGGGGGACAATAAAGGGCAGGGGGATCATAGAGCTGATAGCAAAGCGTGTGGCTACGGTGACACCAGACTGGGCCCCAGGGGCCTAAGAAACAGTTTCAGAAGTGGTGCCACAGCCAACACTGCTTGGGAGACCAGGAAAGCTTCTGGTGCTACACACTCATGTGGCGCCACACCTGACACTACACATGGCACGGGGTCCAGCCCTGAAAGGCCTGAACCTAGCACTGTACATGGCACCACATATGGCATCAATGACCCAGTTGGTACCAAAGTGACTGACTGCAGCACAGTGGCTGTCCCCGTCCCCTGACAGGATGGAGGCAACACTACAAGCAGGACAGACATCGGCAGCACTGCTCGTGGCAAGGACCAAGAGGCCATTGTCATGGATGAATGCACATTCAAGCTCAGTGGCATTAGTCCAGCTGACCCTGTGGGGTCAGGGGCCTGTGCCAACATTGGTGCCGCATGATCCAGATGCTGCGGCCACTGTTCCATAAGAACTGCCCAGTGACTGAACTGTGCACTGGAGTTCTCTCTAGAAGATGGGGGAAGGCTTTGGGCTGAAGACAGTGACCCTGCAAGCCTGGAAGTCACCAGTGTCACTGGCAATGACAGTGGGAACCTCCAGCCTCTCAGAAGTTGAATGTCTCATAACAGACTGTACAGAGGATGACCTCAACTGGTGCCATTTCTTCCCCTTGTTGTAAGAAGAGGAAGAGGCCAAGGCCAAGAGGTGCCTAGGTCTCAACACAGAGTGTGTGTGGGATTGGGACCACTTCTTTTTGTGCTTCTGGAAGGGCCGTCTTCCTTCCTAGACACTGGACTGCCCATCACCACAATACCTGCTCAGAGAGGGGTGTTGACCAGACACAGCCCCACTGCTAGAGCAGGTTTCCTCTTCAGGCTCCCTACCATCCATGGTTGTTGACCTTTCAAATGCAGTAGGGCTAAAAGAAACTATAATAGAGTACAATTATTTTAAGCTGACACAAAAATAAGAAACTCTAATCTAATCACTAAAACTGAAGAACTGAATGCTATCTTGCTATAGACAGTGAAGTTCTGACTCCCAGTGAGCGAGTGACATTGCAATTGATGCACATTCAATGGCAGCAAAAAAGGAACTGAGGCGGTTGGGGATTGGTTCTGCTGTATACCAGTGGGTGCGTGGGTCAATGTGCAACATCGTGTGCACGATGCCTACCACGTCACCAGCCCTCTGAAAAGTTCTGGCTCTCACCGGCTCCTAGCACCTCCGGATCAGACCCACTAGTGAGAATCAATGATGAAGACTTAAAATATTTATTTATTTTATTTATTCAGTCTCGGATTACAATACCTTTGAGTGCAAGGTGCTAATCTACAAAGGTTCCACATCAGTGAGGAAGAGTGAACAAACATACAAAAGCAGTAATACAAAGACTAGGTTTAAAAAACAGTAAAGTACATACTTTAATTATCTAGAATTAATAACTTTAGTAGTGGAGAAGAAAGGAGCAGGGGGGGGGTAATAAGAGAGAAGAAGAAGAGGGATAAGTAGCCAGAAGGCCTTGTCAGTAGGAGTAGAAAGAGTGGTGGGTGCAGGTAGTAGGTAGGTAGGTAGGAGGGGAGGTGGTGTGTTAAGTGAGGCAGAAGGGTGAGATACATAACAAAATCATTGCATTGGTGTTACAACAAGGATGCCATGGCACCCCTCCTACTAAGGTACATCATAGGGATTGCATACTTATATAACATTAGTCCAGTAGACCATGAATCCTGAAACCCGCCCAGTGCTATGGTCACAAAAGTTCAAACAAGTCTAGTAAAAAGTTCTTGCCAATATTCATGGCTTAGTGTCCAGATAATCTAAAGACATGCAAACTCCCAATTGGCATATAGCACAGGGAACACGCAACAAACTTCACAATTAATAACGCTACACAAAATGCCTCTGGGGTCCAGACCAACAGAGGTAACTAGCAGTGGCGTCATGCCCATAGGGCCTGAGGGGGCATGTGCCCCCCAATATTGTTGTGCAGTCTATTTAAAAAATAATTGATTTAGTGCTTTATTTTATTCTCCAGAGGGCCGAAAAAAAATGCTGTTTTCAGTCTTTTTGGTGGGAGGGTGGGGTTCCAAATTTGATTGGTGTGGTGTGTGTGATGTGGGATTGGACTGGGCGCCATGTACAGCTGCCGGCGGTTTAAAAAAAAATGTACTTGCTCCCGCTGGCGACTGGCTTCGGGGCTGAGCACCTGTAAGTAACGTAAAAAACAACAGAGACAGACAACAGTTGATTGGTAGTCATCCAACCAACCATGCTGAATGACAACAATCAGCCCCAGTCATGACTTCTCCTTTTTGCTTTCCTAGAGCCACTGCCACCAGCCAGCCAATCACAGCTGAAGCGCGAAGAAATAGCTCACACAGCAAACTGGTTCATTCATCGATCATTTAGGTGCAATCTTGGTTGTCGGTCATTCAATTCCTTTGGATAGTTGGATGAGGACTGGAGGAGGGCAGATGTGATTCCCCTTCACAAATGTGGGAGCAGGGCAGAAGCAGGAAACTACAGACCTGTTAGTTTAACCTCAGTGACAGGGAAAATGATGGAATCACTTCTGAAGGAAAGAATTGTCGAGTATCTAGAGGCCAGAGGGACACAGGACCCAAGGTAGCATGGATTCACAGTGGGAAGGTCATGCCAGATGAATCTAATAGATTTCTTTGATTGGGTGACCAAAGTAGTAGATCAGGGAGGTCAGGGAGGGGCTGTGGACATGGCCTACCTAGACTTTAGCAAGGCATTTGACTCAGTCCCACACAAAAGATTAATATACAAGTTAGCAAGCCTGGAAGTGGGTTCCAAGATGATAGCCTGGGTAAAGAATTGGCTGGAGAATAGGACACAGAGGGTAATAGTAAAGGAGTCCACTCTGAAGAAAGGGGGGTTACTAGTGGGGTACCGCAGGGATCAGTATTAGGACCGGTCCTCTTCAATGTCTTTATAAGTGACATTGCAGAGGGACTGGAAGGAAAAGTATGTCTCTTTGCAGATGACACAAAGATCTGCAACAGAGTTGATGCACAAGGTGGGGTGGAAAGGATGAGAAGGGACTTGGCAAGGTTAGAGGAATGGTCAAATGTATGGCAGCTTAGATTCAATGCTAAGAAGTGCAAGGTAATGCACCTGGGTAACAAAAACCCAGGGGAAGAGTACACAATGGGGGGTGAGATACTAACAACAACAAAAATGGAAAGGGACCTGGGGG
Source organism: Neoceratodus forsteri (assembly GCA_016271365.2). Lineage (NCBI taxonomy): Eukaryota > Metazoa > Chordata > Ceratodontiformes > Ceratodontidae > Neoceratodus > Neoceratodus forsteri. The sequence goes on from CM028134.1 coordinate 186,890,000, forward strand.
TAGTCATATCAGATGACTTAAAGGTGGGCAAGCAATGTGAGAGGGCTGTAAGGAGGGCTGGGGGATACTGGGATGCATAGGGAGAGGCATCACCAGTAGAAAACAGGAAGTTGTTATCCCTCTGTACAGACAGCTGGTGAGACCCCATCTGGAGTACTGTGTGCAGTTCTGGAGACCCAATCTCCGCAACAACATAGACAAGATGTAAGCTGTCCAGAGGAGGGCAACTAAAATGGTGCAGGGTCTGCACCAGAAGACATATGAAGAGAGACTAAAGGAGCTGAATATGTATAGCCTCGAGGAAAGGAGGGAGAGGGGGGACATGATAGAAACTTTGAAGTACCTCAAGGGAATCAACAAAGTCCAAGAGGGTAGCATCTTTCAAAAACAGAGGTGTGCAAGAACAAGGGGGCACAATTTGAAGATGGGGGCGGCTCAGAGGTAATGTAAGGAAGTATTTTTTCACAGAGAGGGTTGTGGATGCATGGAACGGCCTTCCAGAGGAGGTTGTGGAGTCAAAAACAGTGGTTGAATTCAAGCATGCATGGGACAGTCATAGGGCAATTCTAGGGGGTGGGGGTAGAAAGAAGTAGGCTGCTGGTTAACTAGGATCTGCAGCTTATACATTAGGTAGGGAAATGGGCAGACTGGGTGGGCCAAGCGGTCCTTATCTGCTGTCAAATTCTATGTTTCTATGAGACAGAGAGTGCAGTGTTCCAGACCAGAAGACAAGTTAGTTCCTGCTTCCTGGATTAAGAAAAAGGAAAGGTCAGTACCGCCAAGCAGCTGGCAGCAGCAGGGGCAGGACGGCTAGGAAGCAGTGCCCAGCAGCTGGTGAGGTGACCTGAGCAGACAGCCAGTAAAGGAAAATCGGCTGTCAGTTGCCTGTGAGTCATAATGTGAGTGTGTGTGAGGATCGGGCTGGGAGTCGGCCTGGGGTCTGGGGAAAAACAGTGTTGCTGCAGCGGCTGATTACTAGAAGTAGTGACGTGTAGTGGGGCACAACAGTTCTGTACCAGAAGATCGAGAGACCCCACTGGGCGCTGATCCATTCTGCAAGGAGGAGCCTATGTGAGCATTTTGAGCCTCAAGATTAAGGACCCTGGGGCAGGAAGGGGCTCTTAAATTGGGTCTCGGTTGGGACTCAGTTCTTGGCAGGGTTCGAGACGTGGAGGACTCATTGAACAATGACCAGGGGCCTGTAGGGGGGGCCAAGGCCACAGCAGATTGGGGACTCTGGGATACAAACTTAGTGACAAGACTCAGGGCTCAAATATCAGAGGTCGGGATGGGAGTTGAACTCAGGACCCAGGGAGACTAGTGTGACTCTGGGCTCTAGAGTTTGGGGAACTGGAAGTCTGTAATCTTTCTCAGACAATGTTTCATTATGTGATACCCTATGCTGCAGCTTCTTAGGTGACCAGCCAGGTGCCCAAACAGGCAAACAGAAAGAACAAAACTAAAGTTACAAAGCCTCATTAATACAGAAAGTACAAAGGGAGTACTAGTGTGGCTGACATGATTACTAGTTATTTAATTTATTTTACTTATATTACTAGTGGTACACAGAGTGTATTCTGTATAGTCTACTTTGCGATTTCCCTCTCATAAAAATTATGTGATTGATGTAATCTGTTGCTTTTACACTGAACCAGTTGACTGGTCTGTCTGAAAAGACCGAAGAAATCCGGCAAGCTGATTGGTCTATAGGCAGTTCCATCTGTGGTTAGTAATCTCAGTAATACAACAGTCTGAAAATGAGCTAAGAAACATGGAAAACGTGTTTTAATTCTACAGGATCCCAATCCTTTTTTAATCCCAATTATAAATAATGCCGTAATTTGTAGTGTCACTTCGATCTATAATGAAAGAAAAATAGACTGTTTCACCTTAAACTGTTGTGTGTGTGAAAAGCTCACCAGTGCTTAGAGATTTTTATGCCTGGGAAAAGTTAATTTGGATTTTTGGATTTGTCTTCTTTCAACTGAGGATTTTTCTTAAGAGGAAAAGAACAACTTTATGTGGCAGAAAAAGTAAAGTACTTAACTGAGGGAAGGGAAAGTATAGGTGTTTGAAAGATTGTTTTAATCTAAGCTTCCCCCACCTCTTCCCCTGGGGATTTAGACAGGACATCCCACATTTCTACTATGCCTAGCCCCTAGGTAACATCCACAGGGAGGTAGTGTATATTGACCCTTAGCCTCCAATGCCAGTGTGCTCAGGTAATTGGCCCCAAGCTTCAGACTTCTATGGGGTGGGTGACATCAGAAGAGGCTGGTAGCCCCAGTCTATGAGCACCTGTCGGCTAAGGCAAGGGCTGGACCTAATAGTTCTTTTGCAAGTGCAGTCCAGAAGTATCTGTGAGGGTTGTGTTCTGTCTGTGTGGGAAGCTTTAGGAAATGTCTAAAATGACAACAATGTACCTTAGGGGTCCCAGAGAAATTTTACCATTGCTGAGGACTGTCAAACTGCTTAAAATGTAAAAGTATTGCCTCTAACTTAGCCCTTGCAGGGCCACAGACTGATATATCAGTCCCAAATTCCTATATGTTCTAATTATGTCGGCAGCCTACAGGGTTAAAGTGCACAGTTCACCACTGCGCAATTTGAGACTGTGTTGTGTTCTCTGTTAAATTATTCTATGGAGGGGATAAATATTCACCTGTAGTAAAAACAGACTTTTGGACTCTGCCCCTGTGGGGTGAATATGTAAGTCATTCTCCTGAGAAGGAAAACATACCAGAGAAATCAGTGGACACAAGTTCTACAGCAGCATTCTTTCTTGTGGGAGGTGAGTCAACTCAGAGGGTGTGAACTGTGGCTGGGCTGGCTACTTCCACCATTCTGTTACTGGGGCACATTGATTCTGGGTTTGTAAGGCATGCCTTCCATGTGTTTTTCATTTTGCAAAAAAGTGAAAAACACATGGAAGGCAAGCCTGCATGCTGATGACAGTGCTACACAGGCAAGGGCAATGGTTCACCACAGAATATCTAATGCATTGATTGTGTAACTATCAGCCTGTTGCCTCTAGATGCAGTCGAGATATTGGAGGCAGTATAGTGCAGTGGTTTAAAGCTCTAAGCTGTTAAATCTGGTAACATCCAGTAGGCCAGACCTGGCTTTGAATCCCACAGCTTCTACTTGCATGCTGTGTGACCCTGAGCAAGTCACTTAACTTCCCTGTGCTCCCAGGTTGCACCTGTCAAAAAGCTTTCAGCTTAGTGTGCTACTCCTGGTTAAACAACTAAAAAAAAAATATATTATATATATATATATATATATATATATATATATTACTGTCCCTCACTCCCTCACCACAAAAGGCTTTGTGTTTAACTATATGTAATCTATGCATTCGATATTCTGTGGTAAACACTTACCCTTGCCAGTGCGGCACTGTCATCGTCAGGAAGGCATGCCATCCATGCGGTTTTCACTTTGTTGTTCAGTTCACTTGGGGGGGTACCAAAGTGCGGATCTGAAACTAATGGCTGAGGCAGCGGTCTCATCAGTATGTGTGTGGAGGTGGGGCATGCCGAAGTGACCTCCGCTCTGCCATTAGTTTTTCAGATCCCTTCATCCACTCTGTTGATCAGGTATTGCACCAGTTTTTCTCTGCAATCAGTCCCTGATGATATCTGGATCTCTCCCCCTCCTAATGGGCCATTTTACCGAAAGGTAACACTGCCAGTAGAATGAACAAAGGACAAAAACAATTTATCATTCCTCTAACCTATATCAGTATTATGGCATTTAGCTTGTTGGGGAACAGCTTTCTGGACTGCTAAAAGTCACCAAATTGCATCATTTGACTTCACTTTTTTAAAATTTTCCTGGGGGGGCATGCCCCCAGACCCCCCAAGAGAGGTTGAGATTTTGTGCCCCTTCAAAATTTCTGACTGCATGACACCCCTGGTAACTAGAAAGCAATTTTAGAAGTGGAATATAATGCAAAAGTTAATAATCAGATGTCACATTTTAAACCCAAAATGACTGTAGAGAAAACAGTGAAAACTGATGTCCAAACAATACATCATGTAATTATTTAACAATGATTAGAAACATAGAAGCAGACAATGACTGTAGACAAAGATCATTACTCCATCCAGTCTGCCCATAAAACCTTAACAAATCAGAGACCTATCTCCATACAGGGTTCTAACTTACACTATCTACCCTGTGCCCCCCGCCCCTGCTACCACTCTGAGCAACTGGCACTAAGCCCTTCACTCGTCTCAGCCATGTTTGAAATCACTGATGGTTTTGGTGCCCACCACATCAGCTGGCAGATTGTTTCACAGCTCCACCACCCTGTCCGTAAAATAAAACTTTCTTACTTCCCTATTGAACATCCCCCTTCCCAGCAGTTTCCACTCATGCCCCTGTGTTCTTGATCTGCTATTCATGCTAAATATTTCCTCGCTGTTAACCTTGTTGATTCCTTTCAGGAACTTGAAGGTCTCTATTATATCTCCTCTTTCTTGTTTGGCCTCCAGTGAATACATGTTAAATGCCTTGCGTCAACACCATACCCAAAAGCCCCAGATTAGGCTTTTAAGCCCCCAAAATATTTTTTTCACTTGCCTGTTATATTTAATCCATTCTGGGGGCCATAATAGAAACACTCTCAGAGCTGCGTAGTGCCATTTCACATTCTTAGCATGGCACCGTACTGCTCCCTGTGTAAAGTGATATAGTGAGCGGCACCATGCTAAGAATGTGAAATGGCACTACACAGCTCCAGAAGTGTGTACATTACAGCCCCCAGAATAGATTAAATATTACAGCGGGCAGTTGATAAAAAATTATTTTCGGGGCTTAAAACTTTAATCAGGGGCTTTTGGTTTGGGGGTGGGTGCTGTAGAGGAACAGGCGTTCTTTAATGTCAGTCTTTGTCTTCCCTTGTGAAAACAGCGCAGAAGTAGTCATTAAGAATGGCTGCTTTCTGGCTGTTCTCCTCAAATACCCTACCTCCCTCTGTCAACCTAACAATTCCTCCTCCCTTCTTTTTTTGTTCCCTAACATATCTAAAGAAATGTTTTCTTGCCTACCTTGACCCCCTCTGCATTACGCAGCTCTGTGTTTGCCTTTGCTTCTCTGGCCTTGGTTCCCATTGTTCTTATTTGGTACTCTCCCCATTCTTTCTTACCTTGTTTTTCCTCGTACCTGATGCAGGCCTTCTTTTTGGCTCTCAATGTCTCCCTGACCTATCCAGAGAACGATATCGGTCTCTTGTACCTGTTTCTTTTGATTACCATTCTCATGCAAGACTTTTTTGCCTAGAGAATGGCCCCCTTGACCACCCCCATCTCTCCTCCAGATCTTGATCCTAAAGCTGTCCACTCAGATTAATTTCTATCAGACAAGCACTCTCATCTGGTACCTCTGGTCTGCTCTTCTGAAATCTAGAACGTCAGTCTTTGATGAGGGCTTAATGTCCCAAGGACCAGGTTGAATCATTTAAAGTTATGGTCACTGGACCCTAGTGGTTCCCCTGCCCTCACTCCTCCTACCAGTTTCGAGTTGGTGAGCACCACATGGAGAATGGCAGCCTGCCTAATGGGTTCCTTAACCAGCTGCACCAGCAGGCAGTCCTGCAATGGTTATGAAAATAAACACGCATAAACAAGTTGCCCTCCACTGTCAGCAGCAGTTGCATTTATAGCATTCTGCTTAACTGCCTGAAACAGGAAAATGCACCTCCAGGTGGGCTGGTGGAGTGTTGTACTATAACCAGTTATCGCAGCACCACCAGCGTAATCTTGACTATGTAATCTAACATGTAAAGTCTGTCAAGCACCATCTTTGCACAGTTTTAAGTCTAAATTTAAGTTATTTTTATTACAACAGTCTGTGTAAATGTGTTAATTAATTTTAATTTTTGTACGTGTAATTGTTGTTGTTTGTAATAAGTGTTGTTTTGTCTCCAGGTCAGACCTGAAAAAGGACCTGTCCAGTGTCCCTATCCGGTTAATAAACAGATATATTTTTACCCCAATATGCAATATTTGCCCCAGTTGATCCAGAAAACTCTCTCCCCACTTTACTGAATATATGCCCCAACTGTGTAAGGGCGGCCATACTGTCATGAAAACACAATCTAGTAAACAGTACACAAAACAGTAAACCAGCACATCAATAAGAGGTTATAAAAATACAGTTTTTCAGCAAAGCATCCTATGGCTTCAGTAGCCTGACTCAGAGTCTGAATTGCCATCCTCTTGTCCTGCCAAGAATTCTTTTTGGATCTTTTCAGCCAGTTTACCAGCATCGGACAGTTTTGAAAATTGGTAAGTCTTACCTCCATAGTGGATTTTTAGGTGAGCTAGGAGTAGCATATAATAGTTGACCCTCATTTCCCGGAGCAGTGTCCGAACACCATTAAACCCTTTCCTTTTCTGTCTGGTCCTATAGCTTAAATCCTTAATGATTGAGGCAGCCAAACACACATTACTACATTTTTTAGCTGCCAAAAGGAGATCAGCCTTCTCCTCACTGCTGCCCAAGATCACCAACACTGTCTGCACTGTCTGCATAGTTTGGAGTAGTGAGACTTCGGGAATATCTGGGGATTTCACGGAGAGTCAGAGTACCTTCTAGCTGAATCAGAGCCGGAACATCATCGGTTCTCTGAGACTGTGAGTGAGGAGGATTGTGAGCAGGGATTCCCTTGTCCTACACAGGGAGGGTGGCCTTTGAATCTCTGCTGACTCAGGCAGGAAGCATGGGCTCGTGGTCTGCTGGAAGGTGGGCAGGGCTGATCTGTTTCCTAAGCGGTGCGGGAGGGTCAGCTAATTGACTGGCTTAGCCCAGGGGCTGTAGTCGCGGGCTCGGCAGGTGAGGAGACGGCTACCTCTTGGATTTGGGGCAGGGGGGCCTTTTGTTTAAAACAATCCTATTCGGTACTGTGGTCACTGTTTGTGCCTGCCTGATAGCTGTGGAGGCAGCTGTGGGGGGTTAGGTACATATCAGTGTAGTGTGGAACCTGCTTGGATTGGAAGCTTTTAAAAAGATCTGTACACTGGAGTTGGACCCGATCGGATACATAAAGGATTCTCTGTGGAGTCGTGGACTGGTTTGGGTGAGCTGAACTTGTTTTGGACCTCCTGCTATTCATTAAGAGATGGGATTCTTGTTTTAATAAATTAAGAATTGGAATTGACTGACCTTACGAATTACTGGAATATATTGGCAGTGAGAGTGTCTTATCAACTTTTATTTTCCTTTAAGTTCTGGTTGGCTGGTCAGGTTTAAAGTGAGAGTTGAATCTGGCCGTCCTTTCTGGTTATGTCTTAAGAGGTGGGAGCTCTTCAGACCAAAATATCTCAAAAACTGCGAGACATATCTGACTGTGACTGTTTCCTAACTAGGATTTACGTATTGTGCTGTTAAAGTTTTTTATTTGCTTAGTTTTGTAGATGTTTGAAAGAGCTTTTTGATTATTGTATATGTGGGTGTGGGTCAAAATTGTATTTTGGGGTTGTTTATGTGCTGGTATTTGCTTAGTGTGGTAAAGATGTGTTGGGAAGGCATAAGGACGGCCGGGTATTATTCTCCCTCTAGGCTTAGGGACCTCTGGCCGTTTTTTTGTCCTCCCCTGTTACCAGAGGTATACAGGTGGTGTAGGGCTTTGGGGATTGTTAGAAAGAGGAGGAGGATGAGGGTTAGGCCTGGAGAGGGATTGAAAAGGAGTTGGCGGATAGGGATAGTGGGGACAAGGAGACGCCCTTGGGCGAAATGGGTCCAGGAAAGGGGTCCTCCCTGTCTGGTTCCCATACCCAAGGGTTCTGCTTGTAGCACGCAGGTAGCACAGTCATCCTCGGATTCTCATCCTACTTGGGCGGTGTTATTCAACGCCAGGTCTATTAAAAACAAAGCCGCCATAATAGAGGATTTTGTTGGATCATCGGACCTGGCGTGCATCACTGAGACCTGGCTAGATGAGAATGCTGGCCCAGTTTTGGCATCAGCAATTCTGGCCGGTTACTCGGTGATACACTGCCCTAGGATGGATCGTAGGGGCCGGGGTGTTGCCATTTGTTTTAGATTGGAACTGGGCCTAATGGAGGTACCAGTGGGAACTACCAACTCCTTTGAATGTATCATGCGTGAGGGTGTGGAGTGCAGGATACTTCTCGTCTACCGTCCACCAGGTGACGGGAATATTTTCCTGTGAGAAGTCACAGACTTCATTGTCGACCTGACATTGGGATCCCCCAGATGGTTGGTTCTGGCGGATTTCAATGCCTGGGTCGACGATGAACTCTCACAGTTTGGTCAGGACTTCCGCCAGTTAATGATTTCACTGGGCTTCACACAGGTTATTTCCTCCTTGACCCATATTGGTGGTCATTCATTGGACTTGGTGTTCCTACTGAGGATGGAGATATCCGATTTGGTGGTGGAACCAGTCGGGTGGTCTGACCATCGTACCATTGGGTTCAGTTTCAAGGCCACCCCTAATAGGCCAGCCCCTATGGAGATGGTCTGGTACCGCCCTTTGAGGGGTGTTTCCCCAGATGGCCTGATGGCGGTGCTGGACCTATTGGGTTTACCGTGTGATTGCATGGATCCAGGGGGCCTGGTACTTGCCTATAATAAGGCGGTAGTAGGCGCCCTGGATTCCATTGCTCCTGTTCGTGTTCATCCTCTCACTCTTCGCCCCAGGTCTCCTTGGTTTGATGAGACTCTGAGGGAGTTGAGGAGAGTTGGACGAAGGCTGGAGAGGTGCTGGCGGAGGTCGGGCCTGGATTGTGACAAACCTAGTTTGATGGACCATTATGTGGTCTCTCAATCAGCAATCTCTCGTAAGAAGGCAGAATTCCTGTCCAGAGAGATTGCTGCTGCACAGAATCGACCAGCTCAGCTTTTCCAGACTGTGGACAGATTGTGCAATCCAATCTGTCTTCAGCATGGAAGTGATTTTTCTCAAGAATGGTGTGAGGAGTTTGCTCAATTCTTTCAGATATGGTTGTCACAGTCAGGTCTGATATTCGCTCGACCCTCCCTAATGGGAGCTGTGATGGTCGGCAGTAGATGTCGGACACCCAGTTTGTGTGGTCTGACTTCAGACTTCCCACAATCAATGACATTGTGATGGTCATCCAGTTATTGCGTCCGACAACCTGTGGTTTGGATCCGGGCCCCACATGTCTCCTAGTGGGCTGTGTGGATAAAATTGGTCCGGTCCTTGCTGAGATAGTCTGGAGGTCCTTGGAGAGGAGGATTTTTCCTAATCCCCTGAAGGAGGCTGCGGTTCAGCCTCTTTTTAAGAAGCCCTTCTTGGACCCGGATTGTCTGGCTAACTACAGGCCTGTCTCTAACCTGCCCTTTGTGGGCAAGGTTATTGAGAAGGTGGCTGCGTCGCAGCTGGATGATCATTTGACCAGCCACAATGTCTATGATTCTCTCCAGTCCGGATTTAGGAAGAGACATAGTACCGAGACAGCTCTTGTCCGGGTACTGAAATTACCTCCTAATAGTGAGAGATTGAAGGACCCGTTCTATCTTGGTCTTTCTTGATCTCTCTGCAGCATTTGACACCATGGACCATGGTGTGCTATTAGAGCGCCTGCGGCTTATCTGTGGGCTGTCTGGTACAATCCTCAGTTGGTTTTGATCTTTTCTTGAGGGTAGGACTCAGAGGGTGGTGTCTGGGATTTTTTCCTCAACATCATTCTCCCTTTCCTGCGGGGTGCCACAGGGCTCCATTTTGGCACCCATGTTGTTTGCTGGGTATATGCTGCCATTGGGAGCGATTATTAGGCAGTACGGCTTGGGTTTTCACTGCTATGCAGATGATACTCAGCTGTACATGTCCATCGTGCCCGGCCAAGATGCTGCCATTTCGGTCTTTAACAACTGTCTCGACGAAATCCAGGATTGGATGAATGTGAGTTGGCTGCGGTTGAATCCTGAGAAAACTGAGGTGTTGGTTGTGGACCCAGGTCGCCGGGAGGCAGGTTTGTTGGTGGGATCACCTTCAGATTTAAGGCTTGGGGGTGTTCAGCTAACTACCTCAGACCAGGTGCGGAACCTGGGCGTTGTCTTTGATGACTGTTTGACACTTAAATCTCAGGTGTCGGTAGTTGTCAAAGCATCCTTTTACCATCTGAGGAATATCGCCCAGGTGAAGCACCTGGTTCCTTCCGACGATCTTCCAACATTGATCCATGCCTTCCTTACCTCCTACCTTGACTACTGCAACTCCCTTTACCTTGGGTTACCGGGGGTTGATATCCGCTGCATGCAGCTAGTGCAGAATGCGGCAGCCAGGCTATTGACTGGTTCTTCTAGGACCAGTCATATAACGCCTGTGCTCCGTGGACTGCACTGGCTGCCAATATGCTGGTGGATCACCTTCAAGGTCGGTATGCTGACCTATAAGGCCATACACAATCAGGGACCTGGTTACCCGAAAGATCTCCTTCATCCCTACTGTCCCTCCTGCTCACTCCGATCCACTGACGAGGGATTACTAGAGATTTCCAGGGTTCATTTAAAGACATTGGGGGCCAGATCTTTTAGTTTTATGGCCCCAACCCTGTGGAATTCTCTACCTCATCAGGTATGAGACTGCCTGACCATCCAAAGCTTTAAGGGAGCATTAAAAACATTTCTTTTTAGCCGTGCATACAATGATTTTCAATGTGGCTGCTGTGGAATTTTATTTATGGTTTTAATTATTTATTGATTTGTTTTATTATGTTATGTACAGGTGCCTTGGTTTTGGAAAGGCACCTTTTATAAATAAAGATTGATGATGATGATGATGATGGTCTGTTCCCCACCCCCTGAACTGCAGTCTCTTAGGGGTAACGCAGTAAACCTGTCACACAGAAAATCCCTGAGGCAGTTGTCGAGCCCCTGGCAGCCAGTTAATCTGGTAGCCCTTGAGAACATCTCCTGTCACCTTGGGTTAAGCTAAGACTCTCACATTAGCTGCCCAGGAAAAGTTTGCTAGTTGCTCCAAAATGGGCTCAGAGGATGATGTTCTCTTTTACCTACCCTGCGTTGGTCACTAGGGCCTTCTCTGCATTCGTGGTGTCCATCTCAGTGGCATCCACTTTCCTTTAAAGTAAGGCAGTGCTTACATTCAGTTCTGTCATTTTACTATCCAGTTTTTGAATAGCTGCTAACAGGGAGGCCAGCCTTGATTCCCTCCGCAGACTAGAAGAGGATGGCTGAGGGTCTGCAGAACTCGTGGCTTGAGCCTCACAGTAGGTGTGTCTGCTGTTGCTGGGTATTTCTTTGGTTTCACCATTGCTCTGGATACAAATGTATCCCCTTCTCCTTGTCCAGGGGTAAGCAAATGGAAGTCTCTGAGGAGGAGAGCGTACAAACTACAAAACCACTTACTTGCTCTTCTGGGAATGGGGTACCTCCCAGGTGCTAGGACACTCTCAGGGCTGGTACAGGCTTCAAATGAAGGGGTTAGGAAACAAACAGTCCATAAAAATGACAGAACGTCCAAAACTGAAGCAAAGTCTAACCAGGAACCTTTTTATTCTCCAAGCTCATGAACACATTATTAGCAATGACAAAAATGTTAAACCACAGGGGTTTTGGCCAAAGTCCATTTCATTCCATTCTTCGTCCTGAAGGGGTGAAGTTCCAATGTCCTGACCAGGAGATCCTTCTCCCAAGCCATTTCCAAAGTACAGAATTAAGTTTGGGGCTACATACAACCCAAATGGGTAGAGGCAGAAAGTCTGAGTTCAGTTAAACAGCACAGCTAGTAATCGAGCCATCCCAGGGCAGGACTGCAATGTTCACATGCAGCTAAATAGTGACTGACATTTCTCAGGAGTACTTTTAACAGCAGGTCCACTGAATAAATTATGCTTTCTCCAAATCCCCCCCCCCCCCATAGGGGGATCAGTGAGGGGCAGTTTAATTAGTGTGTACTCTCAGAAATTCCAAACAGAGCAAGGCGTACTAACAAAGCAAGGGGCACTGGGATCCCAAGAGCTGCCCGAGGACTCTATCCTCCCTTCCTCCCCTACAGCCGGTACCCCTCACTGACTATCTACCAACTGAGGGTCCACAGTAGCCCTGGACTGGGTTCCTCTGCATCCACCTCCATGTGGGCTTATAACAGCCAACTCAGAGCCCTTGGATCTACATATATGATCCACAAATTGGTCCTTCGCTGCTACCAGAATGTCTGGAACTTGTGGGGATTGCCCCACAATTTAGAATGGGCAAGGAAAGGCAATCACTGCTCCAGGAGTCCCAGTTGTCACAGATCCTTCCTGTTTCCTCTCCCAAGCATTAACCTCCATGGGGCAAAGCATCCAGGACCAAATTAATTATACAGCTTCCGGCTACTGTATGTCCCTGCTTCTGGGACCCATGTGGATTGCCACACATTTTAGAAAGAGCTGGGAGAGGCAGTCACCCCCAAGGGGTTCAACTGCCATGGCTCATGTCTCTCACTCTCTCTCTCTCTCCCCCAAGCAATGACATCTGTGGTACAGAGGGATCCTGGCCAAATTACACATTCAAAGGCCCATGAACTTCCCTCTCCTGCCTTGCTGCAGGAAGGAAGGGCACCAAAAAGGTATTAAAAGCAGTCAGTAAGTTCAGAAAAATTACATTTCTCCTCAGGAATGACAGTTTCAGTCTCTCTCTCTCTCTCTCTGAAACAGATCTCTCTCTGTCAGGAATCTTCACAGGGATTCACCTCTCAGAGGGCTCTTTATTGATGGCAACCACCACGATTCTTAAGACATTTGGCTGGTTTCACTCTCTGGAAAAAGGAACTCTCAGAGAGATCTCTGACACAAGTTGCCAAGGCAGACAGCGCCCTCCAAACTGACTCAACAGCTGTATCTCTCCAGTTACAGCTAGTTAGCTCCTCCCCTTTAGAACTCTGGCGCAGACCAGCTGACTCAGCCTTCTCAGAGCTCCAGAGGTTAACTCTTTCATTCATCGTAGACCTACTGGGAAGCCTGCCTGAGCTCCCTGCGGCTACACAAATAACTTGCCCGTTTATACACCTCGGCAGCCTTTAACAGTTAATCATTGTTGTTGCCAAAAATGTTACATTTTTTACCATTTAAACCAATTTAAGGCTTTAAAAGAGATGGCCCTCCTCCTCTGTGCAACTGTTTAGCTCGCCAGTCAGGTCAAGCCCCCCCGGTAGAAAGCCTTCAAATTAGGTCACAATACTGATGAAGTACGAAGTGGGATGCGCTAGCTTTCAGGTAAAGTTCTGCTCATCACATCACATCTAATTCTATATATCAGGAAGAAAATCTTCTAATGAGCAAATGGGAAAAGAAAATTATTTCAGCAATAAAATGCAACAACTGAGTACTTTTAAAAATGATTACCATTTTCTGCTAGCTATTTTTTGTTGGTGTTGCTAGCTCATTAAAATGTCACATCAGATAGACTGGGAATACATTTTCTTATTCCTGCAATTCTTGCAACTTGCACCTGGGAAGCATATAAAAGGGCTCCCATAGTCTCTGCTGAATTCACTGGTTTTGCCCAGTGCTACTTACTTCAGTTGTTCATTTTCTGCTAGGAAGCCCAGTTTAATGACCCATTCTTCAACTGTTAGTGAATCTGACTGATGCCATTTTGATAATGTCAAATGTTCTACACACAAAATGTCAGTCGTGAAACTCACAATTTTCTGACTAAAGTTTCTCTTGCTGAGGCAGTTTCCAATTACTGTATATACTCATGTATAAGTCGTTTTTTTGGGAGTTGAATTCAGCATCAAAAAGCATGTTCCGACTTACATGCCAGCCATTGAGAGAAACAGAAAATGTTTTCAGCACTGAAAAAAAAAAAGCTTCAAAAATCCCAGATGCTGATTGCTTGAGCTGCCTGAGCTACTGAAACCTAATTATCGACACCTGGCTCTTAGCATATACAGCCCGATTGGTGTTTAACACCTAGTTATCTCTATGCTCTATCTATCTATCTATCTATCTATCTATCTATCTATCTATCTATCTATCTATCTATCTATCTATCTATCTATCTTTATTTTACCAGGCGAAACATCATTGAGGAAAAACTCATTTACAAGATGGACTTGGGACAGAATACAAATGACGTACAATACAGAACAACAAAGTATTTCATACGACAACAGAACATAAGCTGTAACAGGTTAACAGGTAGAAACATAGTATACAAAAACAGTGAGGCAGCTAATACAATAAGAATTGATATATATGTACAATAAGTTCAAGATATAAGTACAGCAGTTGGTAAGCAAAATGCACCGATATATGCGTAAGGGCAAAAGTACAAGGCAGCAACAAATAAGGCACAACAAATGAGAGATAATGCAGGATAATTCAGACAGAGGAGCAGACAATCATCAGTGATATGCAGAGATGGAGGATAGAGATGATGGTTGTCAGGGACCGTGGAACTTACACAGTCAGGTGACCCCAGAGCCATCGCGCCTACATGTCCCCTAGTATCAAGTCAGAGTGGGGGAGAGGCAGAAGTATGGCGGTGTCGGTGATTCAGTGATGGAGTCAGTTACAGGACTCAGTAAAGAATTGCTGGATAAGTTTTTTAAAGGCAGCTAAGGAACCAGGTATGATAAGCTGTAGGACCTTTTGGGCAGTGTTCCAGAGGACTGGAAGAGCGTGGCTAATTGCTGCTGTACCAAAGCTTGTCCTAACTTTGTGGATAATAAGAGTAATTCTAGATTGGCTTTTCAACAGATAATTACCAGGACTGCATAAAGGTAGGCAGTCCTTGATATACTGGGCCAATTTATTGGAGATGGCCCTGAAGATCCAGAGAACAGAGTTCTTATGACGTTTGAGGCTAAGAGAGTCCCAGCCTAGGCTTTTGTACAGAGTACAGTGGTGTGTTGAGTAGGGGTCACCAGTGATGAATCTTAGCACCCGATTGTATAGAGTGTCAAGTTGAGTGAGGGCAGCGCTGGAGCTGCATCCGTACAGAAAGTCAATGTAGTCAATAAGGGGTAAAAATGTAGTTTGTACCAACCTGATTTTCCCCCTCGTATGTTAATAGATGCTTGATTCTGAAGAGAATCCCAAGCCTCTGTTTAAGCTTTTTGGAAAGCTCATCAATATGGGTTTTGAAGGAGAGTTTGGGGTCAATCCATACCCCCAGGTATTTCAAGGAGTTGACATATTCCAATGCTTCTCCAAGGAAGGTGTGAATTTCCGGTGCGGATCCTATAATGGCAGGGTAAGAGGACTTTGCTTCAGGAGCAAAGATCATGGCCTTCATTTTCTCAGCATTTAATAGGAGTTTTGAGTAAAGTAGATTACTCTGAAGGTGGTCAAATTCTGTTTGGAGGTCTCTGCATGCGGGCACCAGCATAGGTCTAGCTATGTACAACACAGTGTCATCTGCAAAAAGGTGGATGTCAGCTGACTTGACTCCAGAGTCTAACTCATTTATGTAGATAGCGAACAAGAGGGGCCCCAGTATGGACCCTTGTGGTACTCCTCTAGGTAGCATTCTGAGGGGGGAAGACCCCCCCCCCCGCCTTGACCTGCTGATGACGACTGGAGAGGTAGTTAGCGAACCACTCCAAAGCCTTGTCATGGACACCAATGTTCTTTAAAGCAACTATTAGCAAGGACTGTTCTACCATGTTGAAGGCTTTGCTGAGGTCAAGAATCAGAGCACATACATAATTTCTGGTATCCAAAGCTCTAAACCAGTCATTCAGGTGTGGGCAGAAGCCAGACTGGGCAGGGTTTAGTAGATCCAATTCATTTATGTGCTGTCTGAGCTGGGAATTGACAACTTTCACCAGAAGCTTGGAGAGGGTAGGGAGTAAAGAGATAGGCCGGTAATTATTGAGATCGCTAGTACTGCCAGATTTAAACAGGGGAATAACATCAGCAGTTTTCCAGATGTCCGGGATTACGCCCTGAGAGAGGGACATACTGAAAAAATGGGTAATTGGAGGTGAAAGTATACGGAAGCTGATTTAGAGGAAGGAGGGCTCTAGTAGGTCTGCCTCAGCACTTTTTCTGCTATCCAGATGGAGGAGAAGGTCCTCAACCTCCTTAACTGTGACAGAGGAGAAGGCAAATGGTGTGCAAGGATGGGTTGAGTTAGTGATGAGGCCTAGGCCAGCCAGACTTGAGGAGAATTGTTGAGCACGTAGGCTGGAGGCAGGGGAGTCATCAAAAGCAAGGCCCGTGGTAGCAAAGTGGTTGTTAAAAAGACTGAGGATTTCTTGCTTATCGGTGACAACCACGTTGCCTTCAGAGATTTTTGGTGGGAGTGAGCTAGCAGGGCTGTGGCCTTGTATTTCTTTTAACTTTTTCCAGAAGTTAGCCATGCTGTCTGAAGAGGAATTAAGTTTAGATTGATAGTAGCTGGTCTTTGCATCCCGAACCAGTCTGGTGCAATGGTTTCTAGCAGCTCTGAAGGCCGTCCAGTCATTAGGTTGTTTTGTCTTCCTGGCCTTTTTCCAGAGTGAGTCTCTGAGGAGCAGCTCTGCTTTCAAGCCTGAGGTGAACCAAGGGCAGTTTATTTTTGTGGTTTGGGTTTTTATAAGAGGGAGCATGTTTATGGATGATGCCGAGGACAATGCTTTGGAAGACTAAGAAGGCTTCATCGACCGATTGTGCCAGATAGAAATCCTGCCAGTATGCATACTCCAGATCAAGGTGGAAAGTATTAGGGTCAAAGGAACATTTAGATCTTTTGAAGGCATAGCAGGAGGAAGAAGAAGAAGAACTAGGGTAGGTCCTCACACAGGCTATGACGCAATGGTCACTAATGTCGCTAAATAAAACGCCGGAGTGGGAATATAGACAAGGTTTATTCACTAGAATGACATCTACTAAGGTGTTTTTATCAGGTTGTTTTTTTGTTGGGTCAAGTAGGCTCCATTATAAGTTGTGTCAGGCCAAAGTTGTCACACAACTCCTTAAGGGGTTGAGAGGCGCTTGTGAGCCAGTCCACGTTAAGGTCTGCTATTATCACTTCAGATGAAAAGGAGGTAAGTATGCTGGAAATGTGGTGTAATACCTCAAGCCCAGCAGAGGGTGGCCTGTGACAACCTATTATATATATAGGGGTCGAAGAGGGAAACTGTACTTTCAGCGTGGTGCATTCAAATTCCAGGGGCACCGAGGTAGAGTTAATGATGGAGGCAGAGAACTTGTCCCAGATATAAATAGCCATGCCCCTGCCCTAGTTAGCATCTCAGTCTGGAAGACGGCAAAAGAGGGGAGGCTGATTTCATGGTCCAGGGTAGATGGTTTCAGCCAAGTTTCTGTTACCACAACAATGTCAGGGGAGGCAAGATTAAGCCAGGACTGAAAGATGTAAAACTTTTTTAGCAAGCTGCAAGCATTAATATGGATCAGGGTAAGGCCCTTGAACCCAGGTAGCTTGGATGGGGCCTGAATGGGTAATGGGGGCCAGGACTGAGTTCTACATTGCTGGCACAAATTAGTAACAGTAGCAGGAGTTTTGTAAGAGAGCTTAGTAGGATTCTTAGCAGGCCAGATCTCGCCCTTTTATGGTGGCTATGGTAAGCTGGCATTGGTGGTGGGAAATAGGTGTGGCTGGGGCACAGAGATGCATATCGTGATGGACTAGACAAAGGTAAAGTAAGGCGGGAGGGCAGGAAGGGGGTACTTAGCACTAGTAGAGACACATGACATAGTAGCTGAACAATGCCCATGGCAGATTAGTTTAGGTTGGGGAAAATAAGATGCGGAAGAGGGAGGGGAGGTTGGGCATAGTATACTTGTCCAAGGGCTGGCTGCAGTGCAGGAAGATGCTAGGTCACCCATGAGAGCTATGGTTGGATGCAGTAAGAATAAGATACAGCCAAGAAGAAAGGAGTTCATTGTGAAGGAGAATAAAAGCCCACAAAACCCAGTAACTGGTGTACTATGAGAACGGGAGAGGAGGGACACAGCAATGACCAGAGCGTGCAGAAGGATGAAAGGAGACAGTGCTGAGAGATACAGTCACAGCACACCCTGACTTCTATAGCAGGTACTAAGGATATGTAGCAGGCAGAGAAAGACCCTGAACTGCAGTGTAGCATGCAAAAGACAATGGGGAACTGGTAACAAGTTGGTACACTTCAATGGGAGTGGGTGAAGTGTAATAAAATTGATGCTATCAAGAAAATATAGTGGCCTAAGCTGCAAAAATAGAGGGCTGCTGCAACAATAGCGAAGAGAGCATGCAGTGTGTCATCTACGAATAAAACAGCGAAGGAAACAACTCAAAGTGGGACAGAGAGAAAGAATAGGAGCTGTCAACAGCCAATGGGATAAAAGGCAGTGGCTTTGGAGAGGGACAAAAGAGTATTTAATAGAGGTCGGGGCTGGGGAGTGTGGGCGGGAAGAAATACAAGACAAACTAATGCAGCCTGCTTTTAAATTGGTCCCCATGCACTGGCTTTTTGAAAGCCACTGGTACAGATCCAGAGGGAAAGCCTGAAGCTTCTCTGCAGCCAATGGCAGCCTCAGGTCTCGCAGATGAGCTAATAGACGCCCTAAGCAGACACGGTGGCAGCCAATGGGCTGAAGAGCCATAAGTATGGCTGGAAACGAAGGGGGCAGGTGTACCTGAAGCTGAAGGCTGGTTCCTGGAGTTTGGGCGGTGGCTAAGGTTAGTGCCGAGGCCCCAGGGAGAAGGACACAGTCACTTGTGGCTACGGCGCCCGTCACTTCAGTCCTGCAAGAGTAGAAGGAGGAAAAAAATTACTGCAGAGATAAATAACAGAGTCAGACAGGGGCAGGGATCAATAGAGGGTGGGGAATTAATATAGGATACCAAGGCAGGAATTCAACATAACAAAGCACAACTAACTACAGGTTTAACAGTCTGTAAATCGGGGTGTGGGGGTGAAGCAGAACGAGCAGACAGTCTGGCGGCAGAGCTTTACTGCAGAGATGTCATGATGGGCTCGGGGGAGGGATAAGGGAGGAAGCAGACTTGAAGAGGTTAGGCAGTATGCGATGCAGAGGCAGAAAGGAACTGAGTGAGGGATAGCTACAGTGAGACAGTAGTAGAGAGACAGTGAGGGAAGGGAGGAAGGTAAAAGAGAGACATAGGGCAGATGAGAGAGCTAGGTCTCAAGGTTAACACAGCAAAAAAAAAAAAAAAAGATACAATTCAATGCGATAAGGCTCCAGGTTAAATAAAATAGGGCAACAAAATATAAATTAACAGTATAGGCACATATCCCAGTGCAAGTATAAAGCAGCAGATTACAAGGCTACAAAATACAAGACAAACTAATGCAGCCGGCTTTGAAATTTTGCCCCCGCGCTCTGGCTTTTTGAAAGCCACTGGTACAGATCTAGAGGGAAAGCCTGAAGCTTCTCTGCAGCCAATGGTGGCCTCGAGTCTCGCAGATAAGCCAATAGATGCCCTAAACAGACGCAGTGGCAGCCAATGGGCTGAAGAGCTGTAAGTACAACTGGAGATGAAGGGAGTGGGCATACCTGAAGTTAAAGGCTGGTTCCTGGAGTTTGGGCGGGGGCTAAGGTCAGTGCCGCGGCCCCGTGAGAGGGCACAGCTGGCCAGGCTACGGTGTCTGCCGCTTCAGTCCTGAAGCCAAAGGCTGGTTCCTGGAGTTTGGGTGGTGGCTAAGGTCAGTGCCGTGGCCCTGGGGAGAAGGGCGCAGCTGCTTGTTGCTACAGCACCCATTGCTTCAGTCCTAAAGCTGAAGGCTGATTCCTTGAATTTGGGCAGCAGCTAAGGTCAGTGCTACGGCGCCCATCACTTCAATCCTGAAGCTGAAGGCTGGTTCCTGGAGTTTGGGTGGTGGCTAAGGTCAGTGCTGCGGCCCCAGAGAAAAGGGTGCAGCCGCTTGTGGCTATGGTGCCCGTCGCTTCAGTCCTGAAGCTGAAGGCTGGTTCCTGGAGTTTGGGCGGCGACTAAGGTCAGTGCCACGGCCCCAGGGAGAAGGGCGCAGCCGCTTCTGGCTAGGGCGCCTGTCGCTTCAGTCCTGAAAGACACAGGGTTACAGATTAGGCTAGTTAAGTAATTGCAGTTACAGTAAATTAGCTTAACTGGGATCCGTTTTTCTAAATAGAGTTCCCTTCAGCAGTTTATTATTCACCAGATTTCACAATGCAGGCACTGAAACGAAAGAGATGTACCTATGATGCGGACTTTAAGTTTAAAGTAGTCAGTGCCTCAAAAGGGAGAGAGAGATGTCATGTCCTGATAAAACATTTACAAGCGCCTCTGATGTGTAAAACAAACTGACTGCTCCTTTCCGCGTGGCATTTCAGAAATGCTGAGATGATGTTTCTTTCAAGAATATTAATGCAGTCTGCTTAAGATAAGAAAGTGTGTATAAAAAAAGTACACAAAGAAAACAAAAATGAAATACAAATATAAATACAAATCTAATTTTAAAATTTTTTTAAATAAAACAAATTCATTTAAATACTTCTGATTTGCTGTTTTATTTGGCTATTTTCTATGTAAATGCTACTAAATTTTACAAATGTTTTTGTATCCATCCAATTTGGTGAAACAAGCACCCATGTAGAACATGCACCCAACTTGTAGGCGGGTTAATGGCTGATGCAAACTTTTGCAGTAGCAATATTGGTCCCTGACTTATACGCGAACTGACTTTTACGCAAGTATAAACGGTATATAAAAACTTGGGCTGGTGGGCATGGCTTTTCCGATTACAGTGCCATAAGTTTCCTTTATTTCTGCTCAAAAGGGGTCTAGGCCATGGCAGTGCCACAAAATATTGGCTACATCCATCCCTTAATTATTGAATCTCCAACAGCAGTCATGGCTAAACAGCTGCCTTGCATCTGTGTCTATCTACATGTCCTAGACCACCTTTTGGATCTGTCCATCCGACCTGTGCTGAAATTTTTCAGCAAATTGAAATTCTTGAAAATCTTTTCATGCAAATTGATATTAAGCACCACTTTTAGTTGCCAGTCGACACTTTTCTTCAAACAGGTGGATGGACACAAACACATGTGAGTAGATGCAGACACTGCACAGAACTGTGTCTGCCTTTTTGAAAATCTGGACCATAGGCTCTTGGATTTTCACTATTTCTGTAGTAAAACTCAATGATTCAATGTGGTTAATAAGTGCAAGGTCCTCTAATTAGGCCCAAATAATTCAAGTAGTAAACATTACTTAAATGATAATAAACTGGCAGTTATGGACCATGAAAAGACTTGTGGGCCGCACAATGGACCAGTGGAACCACAATGTGGTGCTACACTGGTGACCCAGCTTTGGGAGCAGACTTGGGGCATCGGGTTAGGTGACTGGGGTGATGCTGCCATTAGACAGTGCTTCCAGCCAGGAAAGGAGATGCTGCAGGTTCCATAGTGCCCCCTGCCATGTGCCAAAGGAGTTTGTGTGTGTGTGTGTGTGTGTGTGTGTGTGTAGGCTCACTAAACAGCTATGCCCATCATCAGGGGAGGAGGGCGGAGAAAAAACAGAGAATCCATGTGTCCCTGCCACCATTCATGACAGCCACCAGTACTCTTGAGCCCCACACCATGGATCCCCACCAGACTCAATGGTGACAGGAGTGGCAGATAAAGCTGGAAGGTTGCCGAGTCAGAGTCTGAAGGAAGGAGCAGGCAGTGCCAGGGGGTAAAAAGATACATGAAAGGAAAAAAGACCTGAGGATCATTGACGATAAGCTGAAGCTGTCACAGCAATGTGCAGCTGAAGAGGGCAAAGCATTAAAAAATCCTGAAACTGATGTGATGTTGCCATGTTATAGGCCACTAGTTCTGTACTTAGGAGTAGTGTGTGTAATTCAGGGTGCTGCACTACAAAACAGGGTCTTGCAACAATTTAGAAGGTACCACAGAAAGTAAGTAAATTGACGTTGAGAACGCTTTCTCTGTGGAAAAAAGGAAGCTAAGGGGAGACAGAATTTCAGTATTTAAATACATTAATGCAGTAATATAAACTTTTACAGGTGGATCAGGGTAAACATGTTCACCCTGTTGTTCATGACAGTACAATTAAGAGGGCATATATGAGGGGGTTATAGGCCATGGGAGAAAAAAAGCATTATATCAGGGGTTGATTTTAGCATTGTTTTACTAGCCCACGGCCTAGTGCAAATTGACCAGATCTAGTGCAACTAACCCTCTGCTTGTCCATCTTGACTAGTGCAGGTTTCCCATGACTATCAATGAAGTAAAAAAAAATGTCCCACTTTAGCAGGCTCTAGTCCTCAAACTAATCTTCCTCTGTGTTCCAAATGGCCTGGTGTGATTAATAGCTCTTTAAGACCTGCAAACATCTGGCGGTACAAGATGGGGATCCCACAAAAGACAATGTGAATCATTATCATTCCATTTTATTTATTTATGTATTTATGTATGTATGTATGTATGTATTTATTTGATAATTGGGTAAATGCACTGGTCCCATGGACCGTTTACAGGCACGATCCGAGCCATATAGATGGCACATACATACAATTAAAATATTTTACAGAGAAAAGCAGAACAATTATACTATTGGCAGAGATACATGGTATACATAGGTTCAAACCTGGAAAAAAGGGCAAACGGCTAGGACAGTTACAATAGCTTCACAGTTGTCATTATACATTTCGTACACATAGAAAGTACAGTTATGTAAGAACTTACCGTAACAGTAGATCTTCAAGTAGAGCTCCTGCAGCAGGCTACACCATAAGGACTATGTTGCCAGACACTAGGACTCCACGGAAAATTTCTAGCCAGCAGTGCCTAGCTGGGGCCCGCCCCTTAGGTCAGTCCACCCACCGACGTCACCCTCTATATAAAGGGGGAGGTCCCCAGCCCCACCTCAGTTCACCCGCCGGAGACCAAAAGGTTACTTAGCAGGAGAGATCTGAGGCAGGTGCCGAAAACAATCCCAAAAGGAGAAACATAATAGGGGGATGGAGGTAGGGAAAATAGTGCCTGCTGCAGGAGCTCTTCTCGAAGATCTACTGTTGTGGTAAGTTCTTATGTAACTGCACTATCTTACTTCGAGTATGAGCTCCTGCAGCAGGCTACACCATAAGGACTGAGTCCCAAGCAGTGTCACCAAAGGGAAGAAAAAGGGAGGCAGGGGTACAGACTCCTGAAATACTGAATTCAATTGTTTATGAAATTAGGCCTTGGAGCACAGTGAGGCCGAATCCTGCTCTCTTTCTGGAAGCAATATCCAAGGTGTAGTGCTTAATAAAAGTATGCACAGAATTCTATGTTGCGGCAGCACATATGTTTGCCACTGAAACATTTTTCATGGCTGCAAAGGATATAGCCATCCTTGTCTTTGAATGTCCCTTAACTGGTCCTGGTAAGGGTTTTTCATACTTGTTGTAGATGAAGGAAATGCAATTTGTTAACCATTTGGATATGGTTTGTCTTGTGACTGGTTTCCCCAGAACTATGGGGGGAAAAGGACACAAATAACTGATCCGATTGCTGGATTGATTTTGTACAGCTTAAACAGTAATGGAGGATCCTGTGCACATCTAGAGTGTGAAGGAGGGCCTCCCTCTGATTCGGATGTTTGGGATAATACACTGGAAGGGAGATGTCTTGATTGAAAGTTAACTCAGACACCATCTTCGGAAGAAACTTAGGATTACTGCACAGAGACACTCTGTCTCTGTGAAAAATTAAATAAGGTTCTCTACATATCAAAGCTTGCAGCCCGGAAACCCTTCGAGCTGAAGTGATGGCAACTAAAAATAAACATTTTTCAAGAGAGAAAACGCAGGTCGCAATCCACCGCTGGTTTGAAGGGAGGTAATGTCAATTTCTCTAGAAGAAAAAGGAGGTCCCATGGGGGGACAGTATCCCTAATGGGAGGCTTCATATGAAGCATGCCCGGAAGGAATGTATGGGCAAGGTCCAGTTGAGCAATATTTCTACCCTCCACAGGTGCATGATAAACAGAAATGGCACAGAGATGCACCTTTACGGAAGAGCATTGCAAACCCGCATCGGAAAGTGATAGGAGGTATTCCAGGACTGACTTCATTGAGCAGGGCAGTGGGTCCAGGGAACGTGCTACTGCCCAAATGCAGGAATGTTTCCATTTCATAGCATACGTGGCCCTTGTAGAAGGTTTCCTTGCCTCTACTAGGACCTCTGCCACCCATTGTGAAACTCCATGCCTAGAGATGACTAAGTCTGCAGGAGCTATGCATGTAGGTGTAAGAACCGAAGGTCCGGGTGGATTAATGTTCCCATGTCTTGGGATAGCAAGCTGGGTACAATTGGTAGCTGAAATGGAGGTTCCACTGCTAATTGTTGTAAGAGAGGTAATCATATCTGATGCGGCCAGAAAGGAGCAACCAAGATCACTGTGGCATGATCCGTCTGCAGTTTGAGTAATACCCTCTGTAGAAGGGGAAAGAGAGGGAAGGCGTACAGGAACCTCCCTGTCCAGGAGAGGGGACAATGCATCCTGCCAGAAAACACCATGCCCGGGATCTAGTGAGCAGAAATTGGGCAGTTTTGCATTGCAAGGGGATGCAAAGAAGTCCAGTTTCAAAGAGGTCGTCCACCACTTCTTGAAGTAGTTCCCACTCGTGGTTTCTGGATTGCAAGTGACTGAGCTCATCTGCCAGAATGTTTTGGGCTCCTGGAACATGAACCGCTGTCAGTGTGAGTCCATGTTCTATGGCCCAGTACCACACTCTCAAGGCTTCTCTGCACAGAGGGTAGGAGTGCGTCCCTCCCTGCTTGTCGATATAAAAGACCACCAACATATTGTCGGTCTGGAGAAGCAGGGGACCCTGGGATAGGTGAGTCTGAAAGGCCTGCATGGCATACAGAATCGCCCTCATCTCTAAGACGTTGATGTACAGGGACATTTCTGTGTCAGACCATGTGCCCTCTGTATGGTGATTCTGAAAATGAGCTCCCCATCCTAGACCCAATGCATCTGAGGTGAGGATCTGACTTGATGAGTCTGTTTGGAATGGAACGTCTGAATCCAACTTGGGTGAAGTCAGCCATCATGACAGTGTTTGCTGGACAGCCCTTGACACCCTTATTGGGTGCTCGAGATTGTTGGACATCTTGTCCCACAGCACCCTTAGATTCCACTGAGGAACTCTCATATGCAAGCGTGCCAGTGGTACCGTGGGTATGACCTCAGCCATGTGTCCTAGGAGCTGTAACATGGTTCTTGCTGTGACAAGATTGGCTGAAGCTACTCTGGAGGCCTGATCCCTCAGACAAGTAGTCCTGATGAGTGGGAGAAAGGCCCTTCCCTGCTGAAATTCCAGGATGGCCCCTATGTACTGTAGATGTTGGCAGGGCCAAGGACAGGACTTCGGGAGATTGATAGTTATCCCCAGCTGTTGAACATCTGAAATGTGTCCAACAGGGTGTGGACTAACTGCAACCTGGTGGTGGCAGTTAGGAGCCAATCATCTAGATAAGGGTAGACAAAATTACCCTGTCTGCGAAGAGCAGCTGCCACTACTGCTAGGCATTTTGTGAACTCCCTCGGAGCTGAAGAGAGACTGAAAGGCAAAGCCCGGAATTGGTAATGGTTCCCTTGAAAGGCGAACCGAAGATACCGCTTGTGAGTTGGAAACACCGGTATGTGCAAGTATGCATCTTTCATGTCCAGAGAGCATAGCCAGTCCCCTTGGCACAGCATAGGTATCAGTTCTGGTAAGGTTATCATTCTGAATCTTTTTGTATTCGATGTACTGGTTCAGATGACTCAAGTCCAATATGGGTCTTAAGTCCCTGATCTTCTTGTGAACCAAGAAGAAACAGGAATAATACTTGGTTCCTAGCTGGGAAGGAGGCACAGGCTCTATCGCTCTTTTTGAGAGCAAGGTCTGGATTTCTTCTCTGATAAGGGCTACGTCGGTGGGAGAGTATCGAGAGGGGGCTGGAGGTTTGTTCGGAGGAACTTTGGTAAACTCCAGCATGTAACCCTTTTCGATAATGTCCTGCACCCATAAATCTGTTGTGATTTTGGTCCTCCTGTCTAGGTAGAGGGAGAACTGACACCCTACTGCTACCCCCATCAACTCTGCTTGGCGGGGGGGGCTGGCAGGAAGTCATGCGCGTGTCCACCTGGCATGGGCAGGGAAGGCTTGGAGGATTTTGGATTCCTAGGTTCACTGTTCCCTGTTGGTTGTGAGGGAGCCTTTCTTTTGAAAGGGCCTCAGGGCTGTTGGTTTTTCTGCCGGTTGGCACCCTGGTACCAAAAGGGCTTGCGCTTAGGTTGCTGAGGGTCTATGTGGTGAACTGACTGGACTGCTTTGCCTGAGTCTTACAGTTCTGTTATTATCTTTTGTACCTCCTCTCTGAAAAGGACAGATCTGTGAAAAGGGGCATTTAGGACAGAATCCTGGAGATCTTGCTGAAAACCAGATACTCTTAGCCAGGAGCGGTGATGGAGACACAGCCTAGTGGCTGCTGCTCTGGCTGCTGTGTCCGCTGAGTCATAGGATGCCCTCAATATGTGCTTTCTGACATCCGGGCCAGACTGAAGTACATCCAAAAGCTCAGTGCATGATGGGTTAATTTGTTAGATTCTTTGTCGGGAAGCTGTGAGCTCGTATGTTTGGGTTGTTTTGTCCTGCCGTGAGTTGTGGTCAGGACCATGGAGTCTGCTCTCAGATTTTCTCCCAAAAAGAGCTCTGCCTTGGGAGGCTTGTATAGTCTGTCTACCTTCTTAGGGACAGCTGAAAATGAGGAAGGGTGATCCCATGCCAGACTGGTTAAGTCCTGAAAAGGAGGGACCAGAGGGGGAATGACTAAGGGTCTCGGGTCACTCATTCCCAAAAAGGTATGAAGCCTTTTCCTCTCCAGGTCCAATTCCTCAGTGTCCCATTGATTTAAAAATTGTATGTATCGCATCACATCCATAAATGCTGGGTCATCTGGAGGGGGGACCGGGGTGAGTTGAGGGGTCCTCTGGCTCAGGACAGTAACCTCTGTAAGAGGAGTCTGAGGAATGAGGGCGGCTTCTAGAGGAGGTAGATGTGGCTGACCTTGAGCATTTACACCAATGCCGGCATCTGCCCCTGTTGTCCGAGGACGATGACCTGGAGGAGGAGTGGTGGCATCTGTCCCTACGCCTGGCATGCTCGGAGTCTGATCTTTTTGGAGTTGGGCTCCTGGGTGTGTGCGGAGACTGTGGCTGGGAGTCTGGGACTGGTGCTTTGTCCAGGACCAGTGTAGGGGGTTGCGGAGGTGGTGGAGGAGGAAGGTCATCCTTTTCTAACAAATCTCCCTTTACTGTGTTCCACCATGAAGTGAAGAGTTTCCTAATGTTCGCCAGGGGGACCATTGACACCTGAGGTGGCGGCACACCACTGGGTTCCATGGGGGTAATATTAGGGTTGCTTGGTCCTGGAGTCTTATCGTGGTGTATGTGAGGAATCGATGGAGTAGCACAGTCTGTCATCTGGTCGCCTGTCATCGTGTCCCCTGATGTCAGGTCATCGGGTACCAAGAGGGTTTGATCTGGTGACTTGTTGACAGATGGCCTGTCATCAGGCTATCAAATGGTCGGAGCTGCCATCAGCTTCTGAGGCTGTTGCTCCACAGGCGTCCGACTTGTAGTGGTAGTGGCGGACATCTTGGTGCTTGATGCCTTGCTCTGTGGCGTCTGCCTCTGGTCCTTCCGTTTGCTGGAAGACTGTTTGTCTAGGACATGCGTCAGGGTCTTAGGTTTCTCAGTTGAGGACAAGTCCCTGGGGGAGCATTCCCTAGAGTGGGAATGCTCCCGGAATCTGTGTCTGTCGTCTGAGGCCGATGAGGAGCTGGAGGATGAAGACACCTGAACCTTATCGGTTGAGGTCCCCATCTTAGGCCCCAAGGATTGCTGGAAGGGCCTAAGGCTGATGGATGGACCTGAAGGTCCCTGCCCCGAAGAACTGCCGCCCGCTGAGAGGGTAAGGGCGGGAGCCTTTGTCAACGGCAGGCCGAAGGAGGTTAGGCCTGACAGAGGGGCTGTTTGTTCTTTCTCCAGAGTGCGAACTAGGAAGCTTCTCCTTATGAGGAGACTTAGAACTAGACTCCGACCTACTGTGCTCCTTGTCCTGCTGTTGGTGCTTCCCTCCTGAGTGTTTCTCCTTGTGAGACGTTGATGACCGGGAGGCTGAGGAGCTGGCCTTTGATGGGTGTTGAAGGGTGGCAAGCTGCTGCTCCACGATGTAGGCCTGGAGAGTCTTGCGGCAACAGGTCCTAGTTCGCTGGCTGAACTTGCTGCAGTCCAGGCAGACTTGAATGTTATGATCAGGCCCCAAATGGAAGTGGCACTGAGAATGACCGTCTTTAGCAGGAATCTGCCACCCGCACAGACACTTGGATTTCCATCATGAAGATGAAGAAGACAGAGATGACATAAACTAGTGTGTTATTGACGCTTTTGGGGGAAAAAAGAAGAAAAATGGGTACTTCTGACAGTAGAAAATGGCGATTGACAGATGCAACGAGGCGTCCAAGGAGCTGAAGCACATGGGTCGACGGCAGGAAAAGAACTGGGGTGGGGCTGGGGACCACTCCCTTTATACAGAGGGCGACATCGGTGGGTGGATCAACATATGGGGTGGGCCCTAGCTGGGTACTGCTGGCTAGAAAGTTTCCATGGAGTCCTAGTGCCTGGTGGCATAGTACTTATGGTGTACACTGCTGCAGGAGCTCATAC
The DNA here is from genome assembly GCA_016271365.2 of Neoceratodus forsteri. Lineage (NCBI taxonomy): Eukaryota > Metazoa > Chordata > Ceratodontiformes > Ceratodontidae > Neoceratodus > Neoceratodus forsteri. Next base: position 186,918,626 of record CM028134.1, read on the forward strand.
TCGAAGTAAGATCATTCAATGCCTGCCACACCTAATAAGTGCATGATAGATACAATGATAATGAATTCAATACTATTTCAACAAACTTCCAGCTAACAGTTGTAGATCGATGTCCCTATTAGTAATTCCCTCAAGTGCTTTTTGAAAGTGATGGGGAGAGGTGGTGCTCTTCGAGGTGGTTGATGTCACAACCCCACTCAGCAGGTCAGCCCTCTACTCCCAAAGTGCCAACCTCTGAGTGTAGTATTGTGAACAGTTAACAGATCAGGGTAACCCTCTTGTCTATTTTGTGGCTTCGAATCAAACTTTGGTCTCAAGTTCTGGAGGGATTCAAACTGTTAACCTCTTGCTAGTGTACCCAATGTACAGGCTCAGATAATTCTGCTCTTCGGGGAAGTGCCAGATATCTTTTGCCACGGGCACCCAACCAGGTATTACAAAATGAACCCTTAAAACTCTATGCAAGACCTTAGAGAAACTCTTACCTGTTTCTCAATTTGGTATCCCAATAAGCTTAAGCACAGTGTCAACTTTAACCATCTAAGCTTCTCTTACAAAAAAAGAAGCTTCAAGGCACACCAGGCAGTTTCTGTTTTAAAATATGTATATTTACTTTAAGATAGATAAAAATAGGTAAACAGTAAATACAGAACAAAATATTCCTAACACATACAATCTTAAAAACGAAACAGGTTTAAAAGTGCAAAATTCCTACCAACCATTAGACTTATTTATCTAAGGTACTTCTTATAATCTTTCAGTGCTCTTAGATGTTCCTTCTCTCAGTCCAAGTATATGAATGTGTATCAGTGGAATACAGACTACAATTTAAAAATGCTGTGTTTCATCCCTCTTCATGACGTCATCATCCAGCTCCTCCCTTTTAGGATATATAAAATATATATATATATATATATATATATATATATACAAAACAGGAAGTCCCATCAAGGTATTAGATTCTGTGACTCCAGCAAGACCCACTGTCCAAATGATGACACTCTTAATTAAGACTGTAATTTCTCAGTCCCTTTGATCCATGAACAGTTCCCTTTTCTCAAAACACATCAAAGGACCTTTTACGACACCAGGTGCAATCAACTGACTTTCCTGAGGACGTCATAAAATGGATATTCCACTTTCTTATGACACCAGGTGCAATTAAATGACTTTCCTGAGGACGTTATAAAATGGATATATTAGTTCCTGGCTTCAAAGCAAACTGACAAGTTAATTGCATTCAGAGATCTGCTGGTTCAACACATATCCTGTCTTTTGAACTGAAACCTGGGTGAGGTGGGGTTTTGTCATCCCAGGCACAGGATTTTTCATGACAGACAATCCCACTACAATTTTATATTACAAAAATCATAGAGTTATCAGAACCAGCTGTCTAAGTGTCACAATCCTCCCCATCTAGACTGAATTTGGGGGCGCTCTATCCCCCGCATGGTATGAGCTTCCCAAATCAGGTCACTCCTTGTAGACACAAGACAGCCCATCTGAGTTCTGATTGGTTGCTCCAGCCCTATGTAGAATGGCCATGTCATACCTTTGCAAAGCAAGACTCCATCTTAGCAATCTACCATTGTTTTTCCCCATCTGTGTCAGCCAAACCAGGGGGTTGTGGTCAGTCTGCCCCACAAAATGCTGTCCATACAAGTATGGCTCCAATTTCTTTAGGGCCCACACTATGGCAAGACACTCCTTTTCCACCGTGGAGTATGCCTGCTCCCTGGGAAGTAACTTTTTACTCAGGTAGGCTATTGGGTGATTGCTCCCTTGGCTGGATGTCTGACTCAGTACTGCCCCAATATCCACGTCTGAAGCATCAGTCTGAACTATAAAGAGTCTACTATAGTCACGACTTGTCAAAACAAGAGCACTACACAGTGCCTCCTTTAGTTTGGAAAAGGCTTCCTCACAGGCTGGGCCCCAGGTAATTTTCTTGGGCATCCTTTTCTTTGTCAGGTCAGATAGGGGAGCAGCCAGGGCACTGTAATTGTGTACACATTTTCTATAGTACCCTGCTGTCCCAAGAAAACTCCTGACCTGCTTCTGCATTTCTGGTCTGGGCCACGCCTGGATTACCTCTATTTTTATTTGGTTAGGACGGAGTTGTCCTCAGCCTACCACATGCCCGGGGTATGCCACTTCTCCCATGGCCACCTGGCACTTCCCGGCTTTGACAGTGAGCCCGGCCCTCTGTATCCTGCCCAGCACTTCCCTAAGGTGGGGTAGGTGTTCCTCCCAGTCGGCACTAAAGATGGCACTGTCATCCAGGTATGCCACGGCGTACTCCTCAGCACCATTTAACACCTGGTTCACCAACCTTTGGAAAGTGGCCAGGGCGTTCTTCATTCCGGAAGGCATTACTTTAAACTCAAATAAGCCTATCGGAGTGATGAAGGCCGATGTCTCCCTAGCTCTGTCTGTCAACTCTACCTGCCAATACCCCTTGGTCAGGTCAACAGTCGTAAGGTAGGTCGCCCCCCAAACTTGTCCAGGAGTTTGTCCGTCCAGGGCATTGGGTGGGTGTCTGACTTCGTGACTGCATTCAGTCCACGATAGTCTACACAGAAATGAGTAGAGCCATCTGGCTTGGGTACAAGGACTACGGGTGAGGCCCAGGGGCTGTGGGATCTCTGGATTACCCCTAAATCCAGCATCTCCTCCACGTCCTTCCTAATGTCCTTTTGGACAGCCTCTGACACCTGATATGCTGTCTGCCGTATGGGAGTCTGTGTCCCTGTCTCCACATCGTGAGTCGCTAAGGGGGTTAGTCCAGGCTTGGCGCTAAATAATGGGGCAAAGTCTGCTAAAACCTTCCTTACTTTCTGGATCTGGTCCAGGGCCAGCTGGGGAGACAATTTTACTGCCTCCACAGAGGACTCCCGCTTACTTTCTTCCAGCAAGTCTAGAAAGGGGTCTCCTTCATCCGTCCCCTCCCCAGGACTACACATTGCAAACACCATGTCAGCCCTATTTGCATATGGCTTCATCATGTTGACATGGTACATCCTTACTGTCTGTCCTCTGTCAGGCAACTCTATAATATAGTTCACGTCATTTACCTTCCTAACCACTTTGTATGGTCTTGCCCACTCAGCCTGCAGCTTGTCTTTCCGGACTGGAATAAGGACCATGACTTTCTGACCCACCATGTATGAGCGAGCTCTGGTTCTGCTGTCGTAACACACTTTTTGTTTCTGTTGGGCAGCTGCCAGGTTGCGCTGGGCTATCCCCATAAGCTCCTTCAGCCTTTCCCTAAACTTAAGGACGTAATCCTCTATGGGAGTTCCCTGGGTGGTATGCTTTCCTTCCCAGTCCTCCCGGATCAAGTCTACGGGCCCATGTACCTGGCATCCATATAAGAGTTCGAAGGGGGAAAATCCTGTTGACTCTTGGGGCACCACCCTGTATGCAAACAACAGGTGGGGAAGGTATTTCTCTCAGTCCCTCCCATGCTGTTCAGCAAATGCCTGGAGCATTGACTTCAGGGTACCATTGAATCTTTCCACAAGCCCATTGGCTTGTGGGTGATACGGTGTCGTGCATCTCTGCACCACCCCACACTTCTCCCATAAACATTTCATCAGGTCCGACATGAAGGAACCCCCTCGATCGGTGATAACCTCCTGCGGAAACCCAGCACAGGAGAAAATCCCAAGTAAGGCATCTGCCACTTTGTCTGTCCTCAGTGAGAATAGGGCAACTGCCTCTGGGTACCGACTGGTATAATCCAACACAGTTAGGATGAATTTCTTCCCTGAGGAGCTGGAGGTATTTAAAGGCTCCACAATATCCATTCCCACCCTCTAGAATGGCTCCTCCACTATGGGCAATGGAATCAGGGTGGCTTGGGTTTTCTTGCCCACCTTCCCTATTTCTTGGCACCGGTGACAAGACCTGCAATACTCCTTCACCCGCTGGGTGAAGTTAGGCCAGTAGAAATTCTAGGCCAACCGCTGCATCGTGTGCTCGATTCCCAGATGACCAGACAAGGGAATATCATGTGCAATCTTGAGCAACTGCTCACGATACCCCTGGGGAATGACAAGCTGCCTGCCTAGCATCCCTCCCTCTGTCTGCACAGCCTGAGTATACATAAATCCATTTTCCCAATAAACCTTATGTCTGCCGTCACCTCCTTGTGCTCTGTTACAGTCTGCCCAAGCCCTCAGCTTCTCTAAACTAGGGTCACTTCTCTGAGCAGCAGCAAACCCCTCACACATTCCCAAGGCATGGGACAGGTCCCCTTCAGTCGCTAAACTAGGGTCCCTAGCACTAGCATCAGGGCACTCAGGATCACTGTCAATCCCAACCCTCTGACAATGGGTCACCCCTTCCTCTTCGGAGTAACCCTCCATAGCTGTGTGGTTGACTGTTACTGGGGAAATTTCTACCCCCTTTTCATTAGTCTCCCCATCTGGAGACACAGGCTAGGCAACCAGCCTCTCAGTGGTTTCCACAATGGCTTTTGTGGGGTTCAGAGAACTACAATTTTCCCTTGCTGCTTGGCTATGGATAACTGCACATACCATTCCCTGTTTGACATTGTTGCCCAGGATCACATCCACAGCTAATGTTTTGGCTACAGCCACCTGTTGTACAGTTCCCCCTGTTTCACCCCAGTCTAGGAAAACACTAGCGAGGGGCAATGTTTTCACCTCACCAGTAAAGTCCTGTACAGTGACATATTTATTGGGTATAAGCTGACCAGGCTCTACTAGATCCCCCTTTACCAAGGTCAAGGATGCCCCTGTGTCCCTTAACCCTTGCGTCTGTACACCATTCACCATGACTGGGTGCATGTGTTCCCTCATGTTCACTGGTATGCTTCCAGGGACACACAAACAACCCACTTCTTTTCTAGTGCCATTCTGCGTATTATTGCTTTCTTTTGGGACACTGTCTGGCAATATGCCCAATTTCTTTACATAACCAACATTCACTTCTCTTTTCAGAGAAATCTTTTCTCTGAAACCTAGGGCTAACTGGTTTCTGTGGAGGCAGTGAGGGTTTTAGCTGCCTTGAAGGCACGCTTTTCCCTTTCTGTGCTGCCACACCTGCCCCATTCACTCTCAGAGCAGGCCTGCTCTTGGCACAGTGGTCCGAGAGTTCAGCAGCCTCTTGCACTGTTTTGGGATCTCGGTCCTCCAGCCAGGTTTTCAGCTGTGCTGGGCATGCCCAGAAAAACTGTTCCAACAAAATCACATTTTCAATTTTATCAACAGAGTTTGCTCCAATTCCTTCCCACCAACGTTTTAAAAACTGATGTTGTTTTGTGGCTAGCTCCTCATAGCTCATGTCAGGGCTTCTACTGAGCTTACAGAATTTAGCTCTGTATGATTAAGCAGTTAATTCAAATTTCTTTAACAGCGCCACTTTAAGTTTGCTGTAATCATCGCTGTCCTCATTCTCCATTTGACCCAATGCATCCCAAACTTTCCCGGTAAGTAGCGGGGATAGCTGGAAGCTCCAGGACTCCCTAGGAATTTTAGCCTGAATACAAACTTTTTCAAAAGAATTTAAAAAGACATCCATATCCTCCCCCTCTTTAAATTCGGCTATTAATTTGGAATTCAATTTGTAATCCAGTCCTGTAGTCCCAGTTAAACTCAAGCCACTTACCTGCTCTGGTGCCGCTGGTTGGAGTCGTAGCTTCTCCAGTTCATGTTACCTCTGGTACTCCTGCTCCTCACGGTCTGTGTCTCAGTATTCTCACTCCCTCTTCTCCTCTGCAGCTCGCTGGTGCTCACGCTCCTCACGGTTTACCTCTCGGTATTCTCACTCTGCCTCATGGTCTGCCTCCCGCTGTTCATGGTCCCTCTCCCTCTGGAACTCCAACTCCATTCTGCACAACTCAATCTACAGCCTGAGTACTTCTGGATCCAGGATACTGGTGACCTTCCCCTGCTGCTGTGGCCCTTCACTGACAGTGGCCCTGTTGCCCTCCTCATCGGGTCTGGACATTGCACTGGCCGCTAGCCCTGCCACACTTGAGGTTTGGTCCTTTTCAGTCACGGTCTGTGACTCTCTCTGGTTATCTGCTACCATCAGGGCATCCATAAGGTTCTGTTTGCTGGCTTTCACCTCGAACAGGACTCCTCTGTCCCTGCATAACTGCTTTAAGTAGTCTACAGTGTGCCTGCTGTAGTTGGAAGCCATCTTCCCTAACTACTGCTACTCTGACTGGCACTTCAGAAAAAAAAATAAAATGGGTAGGAACTTGACTGTAAGCCAAGGGATATAGTTCTGTTTCCTTTAAAATAAAACACTGCCTTTCTTTTTTCCAAGTGAGCTGAACAGTCTCAAGCTGACACACTGAACAATAAAGTTTATAATACCAAAATTATCCCACCGCTGCCAACCAATCTGTCACAACCCCACTCAGCAGGTCAGCCCTTTACTCCCAAAGTGCCAACCTCTGAGCATAGTATTGTGAACAGTTAACAGATCAGGGTAACCCTCCTGTCTGTTTTGTGGGTTTGAATCAAACTTTGGTCTCAAGTTCTGGAGGGATTCAAACTGTTAACCTCTTGCTAGCGTACCCAATGTACAGGCTCAGATAATTCTGCTCTTTGGGGAAATGCCAGATATCTTTTGCCATGGGCACTCAACCAGGTATTACAAAATGAACCCTTAAACTCTATGCAAGACCTTAGAGAAACTCTTACCTGTTTCTCAATTTGGTATCCCAATAAGTTTAAGTACAGTGTCAACTTTAACCAACTAAGCTTCACTTACAAAAAAAAAGAAGTTTCAAGGCACACCAGGCAGTTTCTGTTTTAAAATATGTATCTTTACTTTAAGATAGATAAAAATAGGTAAACAGTAAATACAGAATAAAATATTCCCAACACATACAATCTTAAAAACAAAACAGGTTTAAAAGTGCAAAATTCCTACCAACCATTAGACTTATTTATCTAAGGTATTTCTTATAATCTTTCAGTGCTCTTAGATGTTCCTTCTCTCAGTCCAAGTATATGAATGTGTATCATTGGAATACAGACTACAGTTTAAAAATGCTGTGTTTCATCCCTCTTCATGATGTCATCACCTAGCTCCTCCCTTTCAGAATATATATATACATATACACACACACACACACACACAAAACAGGAAGTCCAATCAAGGTATTGGATTCTGTGACTCCAGCAAGACCCATTGTCCAAATGATGACACTCTTAATTAAAGGAGAAGTCCACTCAAAACTTGAAAAAATATATGTTGTGCAGAGTGTTTTAATTTTTATGTGAAGTTCTAGTGTTTCCTTCCCTCTGACTGGTATTAGGAATTTTTCCTAAATTAGCTTGCTAGCTCTAGGGTAGTTTTACGACCCCTGGGGATCTTCATCCCTGACAGCTTAATTGTATTACTTGTTCCCACAGTGCATCTTGTCTCATGTGACAGTGGTGTAAGAGAGACCCAACATACAGCAGTCACATGCCAAACAAACTAAATATCTTGGAAGCTTTACAAGCTGCACAAAAATTACCAGCAGAAAAGTTTTTCAGGACAGTAAGACCTTTACGATGAGGGTAGTCACTAAGCTGAATTTTATAGATTTTAAAATATAGCCATCTCTACTATTTTGAACTGATTGTAAAGCAATGCTTTCTGCTGAATTTATGGTCTCTGCTACATCACTGTCACATGAAACGGTGCAGTGTGGGACAAAGGAATACAATTAAGCTGTTTGATATGGAGATCTCCAGGGGTCGTAAAGCTATCCTAAAGCTAGCAGGCTAATTTAGGAAAAACTCCTATTACCAGTCAGAGGGAAGGAAACACTAGAACTTCACATACAAATTAAAACAATCTGCACAACATATATTTTTTCAAGTTTTGGGTGGACTTCTCCTTTAAGACTGTAATTTCTCAGTCCCTTTGATCCATGAGCAGTTCCCTTTTCTCAAACACATCAATGGACCTTTTATGACACCAGGTGCAATCAACTGACTTTTCTGAGGACGTCATAAAATTGATATTCCACTTCCTTATGACACCAGGTGCAATTAAATGACTTTCATGAGGACGTTATAAAATGGATACATTAGTTCCTGGCTTCAAAGCAGATAAGTTAATTGCATTCAGAGATCTGCTAGTTTAACATATATCCTGTCTTTTGAACTGATACCTGGGGGGTGGGGTTTTGTCATCCCAGGCACAGGATTTTTCATGACAGACAATCCCACTACATTTTTACATTACAAAAATCATAGAGTTATCAGAACCAGCTGTCTAAGTGTTACAGTTGATACCCCTGTTCTTTCTCCTCGTCATATTTGTGGATGTTTTTCTCTTTTTTGAGTTGGACATAGGTTGCCCTTCCCCACTTTTTGCACAGTCACATAAGTCATCGTTTAGGTAATGGAATAGATGTAAGTCCCCAACCTTTTATAATAACTTCCTGTATTAATTTTGATCCAGAAGTTTCAATGAAATAGGCCTTTTGCAAATAATTGAAATTATTTATTGTTATGATGTTATTTATTTTAATGTATGTTTTATGGTTGTCTTGTTATGGGTTTTTGAAAAATTAATAAAAAGAGAATGCAAAAAAAAAAAAAATGATGGGGGATTCAAAATTTTGGATCTCATCTGACAGGGCATTCCAAAATTTAGGTGCAGCCCACAAGAAGGCTCTTTGTCCCATGCCAGTGGATGTTCTGCTGCACTCCAAGTGTCTATTTGATGAGGACCTCAAGGTATGGGAGTTCTGTTTAATGACTAACAGATGAAGGACCCTAGCATTAGGCTTCTGCAAGCCTGGGGAAGGAGCCAACCCAGTGTCTAATATAGTAAACAGTTATGTGTGCTGAGAGAAGCCTGTGTGATAAACTGACAGATATTACTGAATGCCATTTTCAGATGACTAACAAGTGTTGGGGGGAGGTGGCCAGGAGATAATGGGGAGCAATATTCAAGGATGGGTAGGAGGGCACCCCTTCCCATTTTGGACCTCGCTTTGGGAGTGAAAAGGTGTTTGAGCCTATAGCAGATACCAAGTCTGTGGTTTACCTTCTTGATAACCTGACCGATGTGTTCGGAAAAGGTGAGTGAGGTGTCTAGAGTCACCCCAAGGTACTTGAAGGTCTCCACCTGCTCCAAGGTAGAACCGCTGGGGCACTGTATGTTGAGGTAGGTTAGATGATTAGATGCTGCTCTGGTGATTCTTTGCCTAGAGCTGAGCAGCAAATTTTAGTTTTTTTCTTGTTCACAACTAGTCTGTGACTCTCAAACCAGTGAGCCACTGTGGAGCAGTCTCTGTTAGGGACTAGGGAAATATTTGTGAGGTTGTTGTCGCTGTGGAACAGAGTTAGATCATCTGTATATATTATCCTTTGACTTGTTGAGGGTATGGCAAGCAAAGGGTTTACAAATAGAGAGTAAAGCAGATGACCTAGGATGGACCCTTGGGGTACTCCTGTAATATTAAGATTTCATATATGGCTTTTGTGATTTATGGGCCTTATGAGCATTTTTTGCCCCTGTCTCATTTTCCATGGGGTCCTACTCTCACTATAAATTCATATAATGATGTGTCCCTACTAAATCATTTCAGGCAGAGTCTCTATTCATCCTGAGGTGATGTTTACCAACAAGCCTGCCAGTTCACATCTTCATTGAGTCCCTATTTTTCATGAATGACTCTCATCTCATACATCCACCACATTTCCCTATTTTCCACTATCTTGTTATAGTCACCTCTTCTTGGAGGTTCTGGCACTTGTTCTAGGCCCCAAAATCTTATTTGTACTGGCGTGTGTCCTCTTTCTACAAAATGTCTCGCAAGTGGAGTTTTCATCTTTATTTCTAATTCTACTTTTGTGCTCATATATATGAGTATGAAGTTCTCTTATTGTTTTTCCAATATACAATTAATCACAGGGACATTGTATGATATAAACTACTCCCTCTGTTCCACAAGTTATATGGGACTGAATTAAATATTTCTTGCCTGTGTAAGGGTGCTTATATGCTGTTTTTCTTGTGGTATGTCCACAGGCTGCACATTTGCCACATGGATACATTCCGTTCTTTAAAGGACCCAACAGTAGTTGTACTCCTGGGGGCTTTTTTTGAATGTGTTGTGTGTGAACAATTTTGTCTTTTATGGTCAGGTTTTTTTTGATACTACAAATGGCCCTTGAGATACTCCTCTGAGTACTTGAAGAGGTTTAGATAAGGTATCCCAATTCTAACCATCTGTGTTCATTCTGACAGATAGTTTTGAAGCCAGCTGGTTGTGTTGGAAGAGAAACTGCTTGTGGACAGTTCTTAAAGGAGTAAAGAATGATCTACCATATCAAATGATTTAGATAGATCCACAAATATAGCGCCCGGTGAGACGACCTAAATCTGCCTTAGTATGTGATCGGTAAAAAGGGCTAGTGCCATGGTCGTACTGAACCATATTCTAAAGCCATGCTGACCCATAGATAGAAGGTTGTGCTTCTCGAGGATGTTCAGATATTTGTCTTGAGACTGCCTTCTCCATGATCTTACTCATATGAGATAGTATGGACACTGGCCTATAGTTATCAAGCAGGCAAGTGTCACCCGATTTTAAAGAATGGGACTATCCTAGCCTCTTTCCACAGGGCTGGTACACTGACTGTGGAGAGAGACAAGTTAATTATGTAAGAGAATGACTTGGCCAAGAAGGTGGCTGCTAATTTCAGAAATTTAAGGGGATAACCCATTACTTCCTGCACTGCCAGAGTTAGGCAGAGCATGCAGCAGGTGGCTGACCTCAGATGAGTTTGTGGTTTGTGGTTCTGAAATAGAAAAGTTGACAGCTGTTCATCACCCCCCTCCCCCGCTCATGCGAGTTATTCCTCTGTGTAACTGGGGATAGAAGGGCTTGGTAGGAGTCAAGGTTTGTAAATTTGTCATTAAGTAAGTCTGCTACTGATGCAGGGTAAGTAATGAGAACCTTTTCAGTGTTCAACTTGACAGAGTTCCCTGCGACCTTCAGTTTATAGATAGTGTTTACCGCTAGCCAAAAGCTATGTGGGTCAGTGAGGTTTTTTACTTGCTGGGTCTTAAAGTGGTTTGATTTGACAAGTTTAATTTCCCTCTTACAGATATTCCTCAGTCTTCTATATTCATTCCAATGCTCTACTGCTGGTGAGTACTTATGATTGTTCCATTCTTTAGCCCCATTCCATAAGAGATAATAACTCTTTAGTTTCCCATTTGGCACCCCCACCTCTGATACGTTGGGAAACGAGAGGGAAGTGTTTATCCTGATAGAGGAGAGGACCGTTAAGAGGAACTTCAGTGCAATGTCTACATTTTTGATGGAGTAGAGCTCCTCCTAGTTAATTCCATGGAAATCCAATCCGAGCACTTCCAGGTTAGTTCTAGAAGAGTTCCTGAATGTAATCAGCCTAGGAGGAGGGTGCTTCCTATGGCAGAACCAGGTGCAACAGACTGGTGAGTGGTCACTGATAGCATCTGAGAGGACACCAGAATCAATCACCCTGTCATCCCTGTTTGTTAAAATAAAATCAAGGAGGGTGTAAATCTGGGATTTGGGGTTACGTTGTGTTGGTGATTGGATAACCTGAGAGAAACTGGCTTATTTTAGGACCTCGGCATACCCTAGCTGATTACTCTCAACCACTTTAGGTTAAAATCACCTACTAGTATGCAGTCTCTGTTGGGTGTGAGACTTGCATCCTCATGAATTATATGTTTGAGTCCTGCGATGCCTCCCTTGGGGAGGATATAAATGCAACTCAGGTAAATTTTCTTGGTTGATCCTATGAGGAGTTCTATTATTATTCACTCAGTGGAGTGAACATCCCCATTACTAGTGGCAATTGGAGTGCCAGCAAGGTGGTCCTTAACACATAAAAGAACTCCACCACCTTTTTTGGAACCTGGTCTATCATGCCTATGAATGTTGTAACCCTGAAGGTGGTATAATGAGGCACGGTACCCAGGGCTGTGCTAATCAACTGTAAGGGTCCCCCTGCAAAATATACTGTGGGGCCCACTTCCCCAGCAATAAATGTAAAATAACCATTAGCAGATATGCAATTTTTATAGTGTAAGTTTTTTGTATCAGTCCTGCTGAACATACATAGTTTGTCCATGCTGCCCCTCATCCCCCTTGCTGGTACCATGATCAAAGAACTGAACATTGTAATTTGTCCCTGCTCCTCCTGGGGACTCCATCACTAAGATTAGATGTTTTGAGTAATGGGCCATATTGCTTCTTTATTCTGTACCCCCACCGCCCAACCATGTGAAACTGGAGTTGGAATCTTCTGACACCACTGCCGACAAACCCAGTTTCAAATGGATAAGCAATTTCCAAAGAGAAACTTGCAAGTTTGTTGTGAGAAAAGGTTTTCTTAATGCTGACCTCTGAGGCAGTGGCCCCCTAACAGTGCGAGCCCTACTGCAGCTGCAGGTCTTGCACCCCCCTGGTCACTGCCCTGAGGGTACCTTGGCTTCAGCCATGTTTCACTGATTGTTAGGGCTTTCAGCTAGTGTCCAGGCTGTCAGCAAGGGTAGAGTGCTGTTAAGTCATTAGCTTCCCACGTTTTGAACTTGTCTTTATGTGTTTGATGATTTGTCCCACATTATTAAGACCAGTACCCTTCATTTTCCTACATTTTGAGTGTCTGCAGCCAGAATTTCAGTGACGAAATGCTTAGAGGTATAAAGGGTCTGCCTTGCATGTGTTCGGTTTTATCCCCTCCCCACCCATTATCTTATAGGGCATATACCCTTTATTCCACCTGAACAGACTGAGACAGACAACAAGCTTTGGAGAAAAGTGCCCCAGTCATGCATTTGTTACCCATAATAAACAGTTACAGCCAAGTCAGCATGACATGCACAGCAAGGTAGTTATGTTTGGTAATCATTACTCATCTCCATCTCCTAAACAGTTTATATAACAGCCATCCCCTACTTCATGGGAAGCCAACTGAACATTACCAACTCCACAAGGTAACCTGCCTCTGGGGCATGAGGGATGACTAATGACTGGGCCCTGAAGCATCCTCCCTCATCAGAGGATGTTGCAATACCACAGGCAAGTGCCTGAAAAGGCTGCCCATCTGACTGTCCCCCCCAAAAGAGGGGGGAACTCCAGCCCTCCTGTCAGCCTCAGGGTCATCTGGCTGCAAAAGACTCATGATCCCCTGTTACCCCCTCTGTACAGACCTTTGAAGTCTACCATGCTGTCACTTATTACATCACCATGACAAACCTAACTTGAACCCTGCCTATAATACTCCCTATACTCATACTCCATATACAGTACCTAGGGCTTCCGGGGGATGATATACGCCGCTTGCAGCTGGTGCAGAACGCTGTGGCCAGGTTACTGGCAGGGGTTTCCTGGACCAGTCATATTATTCCTGTGCTGCGTGAACTGCACTGGCTTCCTGTTCAGTGGTGGCTCACCTTCAAGGTCAGTTTACTGACCTATAAAACCCTACACGGTCAGGGTCCTGGCTACCTGCAAGAACTCCTGGTTCTTTACTGCCCCCTCTGACCCCTCCATTCAGCTGACGAGGGATTGCTAGAGGTTCCCAGGGTTTGATTGAAAACATCTGGTGCGAAAGCTTTTAGTTATGCAGCCTCGACCATGTGGAATTCTCTACCTTGTCAGATTAGAGAGTGCCTGACCTTGGAGACCTTCAAGATAGCATTAAAAACATATTTATTTAGCCACGCTTTCGGTGATTAGAGTATCTGAATTTGTAATTTTATTTTACTGATTTATTGTTGATATTTTATTGTTCTATTTATGTCTTTTATCGCTGTACAGATCTTTGATACATGCTGAATTGCGCTTTACAAATAAATGTTGTTATTATTATTATTATTATCATACTCTATCCATACTTGCTGGAGAAGGCAAAAAATGGAAAACCCTGTGGGGAAAAAGGGAAAAATTCCTTCTCAACCCCTAAGGCAATCCCCTCTATTGGAACAGAGAGTTCTCTATCCCCCCCATTTTCCCCCTGCTTTTATGAGGGTGAGGTTCTGACTAGAGGGAGAGGAACAAAGAGAGGAAGAACCTCTCAGGTGCTATTACTTTATAGGCTGGGGTCCTCCCCTTCAGCCCTAAGTCACTTACCCCCCCAGGAAACACCTACCTGCTTATCTGCCTAACCCCTGCCCCTGATGGGCTGCCACCTAACTACTTCCCTGACAGCCAAGGTGTCACACAGGGCCATGTCCACAGACAAAGCCACACCTGCAACTTTACAATTCAGGCTCTTTCAGTCTCCCAACTCTGTACTTTCTCTGGAACCACTGCACATCAGATTCTGAAATGAACATCTATAGACCCATAGCTGCCATTACTTGCAGGTGTAGGGCTCAGCAGTTCTTGTTAATGGACCATGCCAGTCAATGCCATCCATGCAGTCCTGCTCTTATCCCACCCAGCATGTCCTTTCATCCTAAAAAGAATGCTTTGGGAGGGGAGGGGCTAAAGCGGTAACATAGCTGCACTTACCTTGGCATAGCTATGCTCTGTTGATGCTAGTTTTGCTCTTATTTTCTCTAAAGAATAAGATGCCTAGAAATCTCAAACTCAAGGAAGGAGCAGAACTGACATCATATCATATCATGAAATACTTTTCTCCAAAAACTGCCTCAGGGAAGCAAACTCCACAGCATGGGGTGGTCGGTGTGCAGCTCCCACTGGGAGAAATGGCTTCTCCAGCAGCAATGAACTCCGATATGTGTGCAAAGATGAAAGCCCCACAAACAACAACTTTGGCTACACTCCAGTTGTTTTTAATGGAGTTCCAGGCTGACATGAAAAATACATTGAAGGAAATAAAATCTTCACTTACGGATATTGTGTCTCGCTGTGAGAGTATTGAAGCAAAGGTAATGGCGGTCAAGGGGCGGGTCGCCGCCTTAGAGAAGAACGCTGAGAAACTCGCTGCAAGGGTGTTGACAGTCAAGGGAGCAGTGAATGCTGCGCTGCATAAACAGATCAACACAATGGGAAAGCTCGAGAAGATAGAAAACACCCTACTTTTAAAGACTCTTCACCTGATAGGGCTTTCTGCAGCAGTTACTGGCATGGATTTAAAAATGGAGATAGAAAAAGTACTAACAGTGACTCTTTCTCCCGAACAGCCTGTTCTGCTGGAATCAGTATTTCAACCAAGACAACAAATGGCTGCTGTCTTAGAGATAATGCCAAGGTATCTGATCTGTACCTGTTCGTCTATATTGCAAAGAAACAGACTACTGCAACTTGCCAGAGCTAAAAAGGGCTTTATGTTTGAAGGGGTCAAAATGTATCTATATCCAGATTTCTGCCTTGCAACCCAGCGCCGCAGAAACCGCTTCTTGACATTAAGAAATGAATTTTCCCAGGCTGGAGTACATGCAGTTCTCCAGGCTCCTGCTAAGTTTAAAGATTTAATTTTAGGAGGCAGTATAGCGCAGTGGTCTAAGGCTCTGAGCTGCAAATTTGGTGACATCCAGCAGACCAGACCTGGGTTTGAATCCCACAGCTTCCACTTGCATACTGTGTGACCCTGAGCAAGTCACTTAACCTCCTTGTGCTCCCAGGTTGCTCCTGTAAAAAAGCTTTCAGCTTAGTGTACTATACCTGGTTAAACAACTAAATAAAAAAAAAAAAGTGACTTTCCAGAATAAAGATAATTTTTTCCATGATGTGGATAAAGCAAAGGAATTTTATGAGAAAAATGTAGTATTACCTACAGAGTTGGAATCAGATGAGGAAGATGAAGACCTTGTGGACAATACTCAATATATCCCGATGCCAGAAGGAAATGGATAAATATGAAATGAACTGGCTTACTTAATAGAAATCTGCACTCAGCCAGAAGTATACTCCATTGAGAATAATTTGGTGAAATGTGGGACATTTACTTTAAAAGATAACTACCCTTTATTTACTTAAGTGGGAAGGATTAAAGCTTGGAGCTTGTTGAGGGTGGAAGCAGTACATTTTATCATGAGTCTCATGTAAAGCTTATTACCTCCCCCTATAAAAACTAAAAAATTGCTTTTTGTACTTTGTTTTTTTTTAAAGCTTGGGGTAATGTTTTTCGAGAAGTATTTCTTAAGGTATAAGTAAATATGGAATATAATTTTCTCTCTGAATAAAAAAGTATAAAAACACTAAAAAGAAAGCTTTGGAGCAGGTATGGTACAAAAATAAACCTTAGTAAAACATATAATTGGAAAGGTTAAAATAGGCATTGCTGGGTACATAGATCCTCCTAAACGGGAACAGAGGTGGAAGAGCTTCATGTCTGGGTACTGTTTCCCCTGGGCTGATGAAAAGACAATGTTTACAAAACTGCTGTTATTGTTGGGCAGAGAATGTTAAAATCAATACTTTTGTGCCTGGTACATACACATAAAAATGTTGTAAAATTTTCTAGCTCCCAAGCCCCCCTAGATTTGTGTAGTCCCCTTCCCAAAGAAATCCTAGATCTGCCCCTGGTTCACTTGATGCTGTACAAAAACTTCCAGAAGTTCATGTCTCCAGTTGATCACAGGGCAGGGGCTGACGGTGTCTTTCTCCATCTTTCTCTGCTTGACTCTGTTCATTGCTCTGTGGGTGGGGTGAGGTGCCTGATGATCTCGACTACTGTGTATGCAAAGCTAGGACTGCTTTACTGAACATTGCAGTTGTTGAATCGTCTGGTTCAATTGGGAGGGCACAGAAAGATGATGAGAGGGGCCAGGGTACAAAATTATGGGGGGCCGGGGCACACTGTGTGAACACGGGCTGGCAGTATAGCCTAGAGGTTAGAGTAATGAGCTGTGAATGAACTTATTACATCCAGCTAACCAGGATTTGATTCTCACAAACTCCACTTGCATACTGTGCGACTCTGAGCAAGTCAGTTAACCTCCCCAGTGCTCCCAGGTCACCCCTGAAAACAGGCACTTGTGCCTAGAGGGCTTTACCCAGTTAACAAAGAATGAATAGATACATAAATAATTGTATGGCAGTCTTTTTTTTTGCCAGGACAGGAAGAAATGTAGGAGCAAGATAAATGTGCAATAATGGAAGCATTTCTTGGCCTGAAATTTTTCCTGTATAAGTGATCAAAATTCACCATTGCCAGTGTGGACTAGTGCAACCATCTGTGGACTAGTGCAATTTTGAATCAACTTGTCCTGCTGGTTAGTACAAAAAAAAAAAAAAGCATTAAGACTGACCCCCTAATTCTACATAAAGAAGAAAAGACCTGAAGCTGGACCAGGCAGGTAATCAAGGTTATAAGCCAAATCCACGTTGCAGGTCACAAACAATAGATGTTCTGGTCAAGTCTACCAAAGTGTGGCCACGGAATGAATCTACAGTATGTAGCGGAAGTTATTCTATCAAGTTACAGTATGATTGTTCCTAGAAACTCTGCATGCCAGTGCTTGTTCATATTTGTGCATGTGTGTGTGTGCATGCGCCTGCGTGCACATGTGTGTGTGTTTGTGTCACCGGAGGGGCAGTTGTATAAAATGTAATTAGTCATTAACCAACCTGTGCATCTTCAAAAGTGTATCTTCCTGGGTCCTTGACGTTTTGACTTGTTATTTCATAGCTATGTGAGTCGAGGTTGATGGAGCTGGACGCCCCTGGTGCTAGGAATTCATGCCAGATCTCCTGGACCCTATCTGCCACGTCCTGTAGTGGCCGCTTCTTCACGTCTTGAACAGCCAACCAGAACCTTAAAAGAGACAAATGAAAATGGCCTATGAGTCTTTTTTTTTTTTTATACTTTATCTCTTTTTGCCTCCTTCCTACTCTCGGAGCCCACTCATTCCTTCCTCTCATCCTCCATTCCACCTCCGGTGGGATCTGCCCCTAGAGTGCCTCCTTCTCCCCTCCTGCACAGTGGGGTCTGTCCCTCTTTTTGGTGGTCCGGATGGTACCCGAGAGGCTATCATCTAGGGCTGCTGAGAGGGTTTTTCCGTTTTTCTCCACTGGTTTCCCCTGCCCTCTGAGACGTCGTGTGCTAGGACGTCGTCCTGAGTGTGGCGTGCTGGCATGCGCCAAGCCTCATGTGCCACCCTCACGTCTCCCCTCCCGTCTCCGGCCGAATGGAACGCCTCCATCCCCTCATTGTCGGTGCTTCCACCGGCTAGGAAATGTAGAAATGAAAGCTGCTCTTGTTCCCACCCCTGAGGGAGGAGAGCATCCGCTGGGACGCCTCGATCCTCCCCTCCCTGCCGACCGCCACCCGAGTCCGTTCCCGAACCTGGGTCGCCGGCGTAGCGTGAGGTGTGGCGTCCAGCGCCTCAACCCTCAGCACCACCAGGCCAAAAATGGCCTATGAGTCTTAACGTTAGAAATGCTTGTTTAGGCGCATTAAGTTTGAAGATTTTGTTAACTCTATTATATCTGGTGGTAATTTGACTCTCAGCACTAAAGCTGCTCTGCCATTCTCCAGCTACGGTATTCAGCCCCACTGCAGAAGTTAGTGTGGAAGCTGTTATTCAGGCCCAGATAATAAAGTCTTTTAGCCCAACTTACAAAAACGTACAACAATAAATGTATGAAGGAAGGCATTTTGGTTTTAGACAGCAACTTTGGCGACACTTTAAGTGTCAGTTACAATGCAGGTTAATTACATGCAACGGGTATATTTATTGTATAGTAGGTTGAATTCACGGCTGTTATATTTTGCACAATTCAACCTGCTGCACATATTCACGCATGGAATTACTAGCGCATCAGACTTACCTATAATACAGTTTTACTGACAGACTGTCAGTCACAAGCCACATAATGTACAGTTTACGCAGTCCTTTAAAAACAAGAGGCAGCGGCATGAAGTGAAGTTGTCACTGTATGTCACCCCATGCCCATAGGACATTATAGTCCTGTGACTACCATGGCCCAGAAGCTGGATGTGTGGGAAGTGGTACAAAATCCACCAAGGTGGAAGTAACAAATAACAACAAACATGGGGTGGCTGCCCCAAGAGAATCACCTTGTTAATATTGATTGAACCATAGTGTAAAAATCAGACAGAGTGCTGCCGGGATTGAGATAAAATACACCCGGGGGGCTGACAGTAGAAGTCCTGTCACACTGCTGCTCAAGGTCAGGATGAAGAGGGGGCTGGAAGTAACTGGGAAGTTCAGTACAAGGGTATAGAATGTAAAGCTGGTGGGGGGGGTGCAGAGCTGAGCACCAGACTCCGAGCACTGAAACAGGAATGCCGGGGGAGAATTTTTCTAAGGTCTGGCTTTATGGCTGAGTAGATGATTAATGGTCCCATTGGTCCTCACTCTGCCAGCCAGCCCAGAGCACTCCAGGTCTCTGGCAGGAGGGAGGAGAAATCACTGCCTGGCTATCACAGCATGAAAAAGCTCAAGGCAAACAAATAGCATTGTTACGGACCTCAAACACAAACTTGGCTTGCGTATGACCTGGTAATATTCACTTTCCATTTATTTTCGCTGATTTTTCTCTATAGCAAAAATAGTGAAAATAAACAGTATCAAAGCAACTCAAACTTTACATGCAAATATAACCTTCTATACAGTATTTTATTTTAGTTCTTGTTGACTGGGAAAGGAGGGCTAGGTAGTTCTGCCTATTCTAAGCCTCGTCCCAGCTGAGAGGGGGTTGGGGATGGAGATAAGGATGCAAAGTGACACTGAATTTTTAAGTCAATAGGGGAATTTGTCCATGACACCAGGGAACTTCCCCTACTCTGCTTCCTGTGAGCAGAGGGGACCCTTTTGCTGGTGACTCCAAGATGGCTGCTGTTCCAGATATGGCCACTCTGCAGAGTTCGTTGGAGGGAGAGGACATATGTGAGCCAGGGGAGTGAGCCTCCTTGGGGCTCGAAAATGAAGAGGCCTTCGGTCCTGCAGTACAAACGGGAACATTTGGTTTTGTTCATGATAATGCTGCTATTGCAAAGGATCGTATGGATAAAAATATGGCTGTATCTATGATAGAAGTGAACTCCTTACCTCACGAATTGTCAGTGTCTCCGATATCTTCTACTTTCAACAAAGGAGCTGAGGATAGTTTCCTTTCGAGTGAACCTACATCGTTTTCGATTGACAAGCCTGTCATTGCGGAGGACGACAGTTGCTTCAGTCTGCGACACCGCACAGGTGAATGAGAACCCTTCAAGCTACCAACCTTACAAACTGTACAGAACAAGAGTTTGTCCGGAGGAATTTCGGCTGGCAGCATAGTCACTGGTTATGGCGAAGCAAGAGCCGAGTCCCAGTGGTGAAGCTAAATTATGGAACCTCTGTTAAACACTGCAAGGTCAGTCTTCTCGTACTACAGTTTCAGGCTTTCAAAATATTCCGGTAAGAGCTTGCCTGGGAACAGGCAAACAAAGCTTTTACCATTGGCTCCAGTCCTCGATAATGGAAGAGTCAAAACTGCAAAATGCTGTATTGTATGTTACAAGAGGAACCGTATATCAAACAGACGCCTCTAGCCAAGCGCATGACATCCTTTTCCTTTACAAACAGAAATAAGGGTTCCTCAGATATAATAAAAATAAAAGAGCTGCCTTAACAGCAGCAAATCGAACTTGCCTATGAATCACATACAGCAGGCTGTAAATAAAAATAAACTCTCTCAGAAGATCTCTACTTCTAAATTAATTCAGCAAGCATTTTCCTACCTGCTAAAATGTAACTGAAAATAAAGACTGGGCTCCAGAGAAAGCTATTAGATTCTGGATGGAAACTAAACCCCTCAGGAACATGGATTCCAGACCCAGATTGGTCGTCAGTTTCTCCCTTGTCTTCTCTCCCCTCAGAGTGGTCTCCTGCGCTCCAGAAATTATCTGAGCCTCGGATACTGCAACCTGGAACTGATAAATTAATTGATTCTTTACCATCTATACCGGAGAAAGTAGGAACTAATGTCATAGTGGACGAAATAATTCTCAATGATCCTTCTGTGAACCCCCCCCATTAGACCTCTTCTCTCAGATCTTTTTACACAATCCCGTAAAGACTCAGCCCCTCGAAGAAACGCTGTCCGCATACTTATAAAGTGATTAGTAGATCGGCCTGACCGTGTATGTGGGGAAACTTCTTCTAAAAGAATCTCTGCAGTTTTCACCTAAAGATGTGTTTGCCTTCATTAATATCTCAGGGGAGGACAATTGTGACGTCAGCTTTAGATCTGTCTTTCTGGTGGATTTATTTTGGCAACGATACAACCAGTTGAAATTTTTTCCTTTATGGTCTCCCTTTGTCGTTACTCCCCTTACTCCATATAGTTAATCAAATATGTGACTATAATGTTCAGAAATGAAGGGGTTTACGTTGATGACATTTCCTTTTGGCTCTCTCAGAAATGCGAGGTGTTAAGTAGCCCTGAGCCAGTATTAGACTCTGAATTATTTTGGAATGATAGTTGGAGGTATAAGGTGAAACTACAACAAGTTAATAATGAAATTAAACACATTCCTAATTCCTTTTCTTTAGGGAGAGATGGGGGGTATGTTTCTATGCTGGGCAGCCTTTGGCATGCTATAAATGTGGGAATAGGACACATCTTTCTAGTTCCTGTGACACCACCAGATGTGAGATATGTGGGGAACTTGGATATGGTAATTTTCAGTGTGCTAACCTAGTAAAATGTGACTTATGTGAAGAGTCAGGTCATGGGTACAGGAACTGTCCGTGGGCGACTTCTAACAAAGCCTCTGTCAATAGCCCGAGTTAATAATACAAAAAGCTCAGGATGAAGCCCTTTCTAAAAATCAGAAAAAGGTCTTCACACTAAGATCCAAAGGTTGAAGGGGTAGAGGAAGAGAAAGGTCTTGGGGTCTGAACCTGCTGTTATTTCTAAAGCAGGGTGTGGGCCTCTGACCCCTTAATGTTCAAGAGTTTCCACCAGTTTGTTATCATGATCCTGTAAAACTAAACCTCTTAGTTCTAACCATGCAGAGAAAAGAGTTACTAGAAGTTCTAAACCTTTATCCCGGCCCCCAAAAAAAACCCATCCCCCCCGACTTCAGTAGACATTCCTAATTTTGAAATGGAAAATTCTTATGCTATTTTAGATACTGTTACAGGGGATTCTGACATGGATACTGGTACCCCCGCCTTATCACAATCCTATGGGAGTAAAACTTCTTCTACAGATTATAAAGGGAAGAAGAAAAAAAAGAGGAAGAAAACCTAAATGTTTATGATTCCCCTTAATGTTGGATCTCTAAATTGCAGCAGTCTTTTGAATAACTGCAAAAGAACTGCTTTTTTATTTTTTCATCAGTTTGGCCTCGATATTTGATTTTTACAGGAAACATGGGTCTATACTTCAGACCAGTGTCGGTCCTTAAAATCTGAATGGATCTGGGGACCATCCTATTGGTCCTTTGAATTAGACAGAGCTGATGGTGTGGGGATTCTTTTTGGTTCTTTTAATTTTACTCTCAAAAAATTGGTGGATCTTATACCGGGGAGACTACTTATCATTAATGGATTATGGAAACAGGCTGATTTTCGCTTTATAATAGTCTATGGGCCACAGACAAAGGCGAGTAGGGTGGCTATGTGTAGAGCCCTCTCCCCTTTTTTGGCTACCTCTAGTTATATTATTTTGGGGGGAGGTTTTAATTGTGAAGTTTCTGGGTTTAGTAGGGGTAAAGCAGGGAAGAAAAAATATTGTGACACTATTGCCTTAGAGAAGGTTATTAACTTAGCAGGTTTGAGGAATGGGAGGAGTTATCAGGATAAGGGGTTGAATTACACCTTTAGAAAGGGGTCTTTGATATCTACCATAGATTATCTTTTTTTTTTCAAGGAATTTATCCCTTCTGGTCCATAAAACTCATATTACTGAATTCTCTGACCATTTGTTCATCACTCTTTCCTTTAGTGAGCCCCTACACAAACCTATAAATAAACCACAATGGAAACTAAATACTTCTGTTTTGCAGGACCCAGGGGTGTTAAAAGGTATATCCTCTCTATTGGCTGCCCGAGTATCTGTTATGGTTTTATATGAGGATTTATGGGACTGGTGGGTGGATACAAAAGATGATATCAGGAAATTCTTCCAAAACTATGGGAAACAACGAGTTACTGCTAAATTTTTACGATATTTAAACCTCAGGAAGAAACTCCAGGGGCTGTTTTCAGTGGCTAATACTTCTAGAGATGATTTTTCTGCCCAAATCTCCCTTATGAAGTCTGCTATGAGGGATTGTCAGTACGATAGAGCACAGACTTTACGTTCTGAGCTTTCCTTTGGCACTCAAAGAACACCATTAGGGGACCCCTTTGAGGCCTTTAAGGACAAAAGGAGCTCTTTAGGATTAGAGGTGTTACAAAATAAGAAAGGGAAATTTAAAACCTCCCAGGATGATTTATTTTCTATTACCCAGGATTATATAAAGGAACAGGAAGGGCCTAAGATCCAAAGTTGTGATGTTCACCAGTTTTTTCAGGATTTTACTATATCTCCCCCATTTGGTCAGGAAGTGTATAAATTAGCTGATTCTATATCTCAGCAAGAGATTTTGGAAGTTTTTTCTTCCTTAAAGGGTGGAGTTTCTCCGGGATTGGATGGGTTGTCTTACGAATTCTTTAAACAATTTGGTGAGATTTTAGCTTCCTGTCTTGAGAAGGTTTTTTCCTTTCTACACGGTGTTCATTGTTTACCTGTGCAGTTTTCGGCAGGATTGTTGATATTTATTTTTAAGGGTGGTGATAGAACTCTTATGTAACTGGAGACCTATAACCATTTTGAACTCAGATTTCAAGATACTATCCCAAATATTAAATAGAAGGTTGAGATCAGTGTCGGCTGAGTTGTTATATCCTCTTCAGTTTTGCGGCATTCCAAATAGGAACATTTTGTCTGCACTTACTATTCTTAGGGAAATAATAGAGTTTTCCAATAGGTCTCCCAATTGGCATTGCATCCTGTCTCTTGACCAAAATAAGGCCTTTGACAGGGTATCTCGTTCCTATTTATTTATAGTATCAGAGAAATATGGTTTACCTTATGATTTTGTCTATTGGATTAAATTAATGTATAAAAAGTTGTAGTATATCCTGTCATTAAGGGTCAGTATTCTTTCCCAGTTTCAGTTAACTTTGGAGTACAACAGGGCTGCCCTTTAGGCTTTATTTTGCATTTTCTTTGGATCCATTACTTAAAATGTTAGATCAGATGGATGGATTACCAGGCATTTCTGGGCATTTGCTTTCAGATACGGTGATTGTTCAAGCCTTCATGGATGATATTTGTATTTTTCTGACTGCATTGGTTCAAATTCCTATTGTCCTAAGTTGTATTGCTAAACATGAAAAGGTTTCTAACTCAAAATTAATACAAAAGAAATCTAGAGGGTTGCTTTTGGGCCTATAGATCAAGATCAGTTTACAGTATCTGATAATGTGTTTTCCTCCTTATCATGTAAAATCTTAGGAGTAATTTTGGAGCTCAAAATCTCCTGTGGATAATTGGAAATTGCATTGAAAAAGGCAGAAGGAAAGGTTCAAGGGTGGAAGGGATGGAGGTTATCCAAAATAAAAAGGATTTTTGTTATTAAAAAATTTATTATTCCTGGGCTGTTATATATAGCCTTGGTATATCCTCCTCCGTTAGCCCTGGAAACACGTTTGTATGCATGTTTTTTTTCAATGCTTTGGGGGAGTAGGCTTAACCCCATTAAACGTTGCTATACCTATCTCCCTATTTCTAAAGGGGGGTTGGGCATGGTGGATCCTCTTAGTTTTTTTTATGGGCTTTTTCTTGCTCAGAACTTTAATTTTGACCCCTCCTTTCCGTTATTGACTCAGCAGTTATGGGTAATGAATAACTTTAAACCCTTTTGAAGTTTGGAGGGCACCTTACTTCACTGATTCCCAAAAGTATATATATCCCAGGGTTTTTAAACCGTGTGCTCAGAAGTTGTTTAAATGGTCCCTTTCTTTTCAGTGTATTAAATATAACATAATGGGTGGATTATATTTCTTTTTCCTGGGAAAATGGTATCCAAGTGAACCTGTATTTGTTAATTACCCTTCTTTTTGCACTGAATTTGTTCTTAAACAACTTAATTATCATAGGATTCCTTCTCAAATGTGGGAGGTGCTATGGCTGTCAGTCTATGGAAGGTTATATGTCAAGGGGAATGCTAAGCATAAAATGATTGGCGAAAGATATTGTCCATATATGCTGTCTCAGGCGAAGGAGGAAACTATGGATCATTTTTTATTTAAGTGTTCCTATGCTTCAGGGTTATGGGTTTTTTTAAGCGCTAAGCTACAGCTTCCATGGCTACCAAATCTCGACTATCAGGCCTTGGTTTTTGGTTTTTTTTCCTTACCTTTTTGGTTCTTATGATTGGGGTACGCTAGTTGTGTTCTTTTGTTGTCTAAAATATTATTTGTGGCAGGCTAGATGCCAGTGGGTACTACAAAAAAAGTTTATGTCATATGAAATTTTTTTTGTACTTATAATGGAGGCAATGAAATCTGTCCATATGAAAGATAAACACTTTGGGACTGCTGGGAAAATATTCAAATGGTGGAAAGGATTCCAGATTTTTATTAAATATAAATAAGGGGGACTGGGAGCAATATTATAATGGTGATGTATTGGTTGGTTGATTTTCTTTTATAATTATGGTTGTATAAAGCAAAATGTATGTGTTTTTGTTTTTTGATGTTTCTTTTGATGTATTTTGATGTATTTTCAATAAAAACTTCCCTACTTTCATCAGTAGGGGGAACTGATGACTGTCTCCCAAGATGACCGTCCCGGGTGTTGGTGAGAATGGATGAACTGTGTTGCCTGCTCTTCTGCAGTGAGAATCGTACTAACCTTTTGCCACTGGATTTGATGGATGTTTCGTATATGAATGTTTCTGTTATGGGGGCCGCCGCCTTTTCTGGAACCTCTCTTGATACCAGCTGTTGCTCCGAGTCAGATTTCCCTTGCAAGAAGTTCCAGATGCCTGGACTTGCCTACTGATGCTCCTGTTTCTCTCTCTCTGAGGACCCCTTCCTTCAGGTCTGGATGTCGGAACAGAGGGAGTGCTTTCTTTACTTCAAGGACTTCAATGATCGGGATCTGATGTCAGCTGCCAGGCCCTCTTGATCGTTCTGCCACCGGCCTTCTGTAACTGGCCCCCCCTCGCAGATTCTTTGTCACACCTTTAGGTCTGCCAGCTTCTCCTGTTATCCTGCAATCTGCTGATCTGGCTGCTGACCAGATTCTGCTATTGCCTGAAAATATCCTCCAACAGAGACACTGACCTGCTGATTCCTTGGCTGTAGCTGGCCTGCCGGTTGGTGAGACTCTCCTTTTGCATGCAGATTTCCTGGTCTCAACTCCTGCTCCAAGCACTGACTTTTCCATACTCCCTGCTGCCGTTGCTTCAGGTATGGCAGTTTTGTCTTCTAGTACTGTGCCTCTCCTATTGCTTTCAATACCTGTGCAGGATCCGACAGCACTGTTGCATGGCTTGGATTCTCCAGCCACAGGGTCACAGCCTGCTTCATTGCCACCCTGTTCTACACTTCAGTCTACACAGCTTGGATGCTCTGCTCAGCTCTCAGGAATACATCCATAGTCTTTGGGTGCTCTGATCATTCCTTTGTATTCTCCAGGGGTCACACTGCTTGACTCTTCTAGGTCACTGGTTTCAGCTCCAGTTGGTCTGCAGGCTCCTGTTTTGCCAGCCATGGATATTTCCTTTTCTACTGTGCAAGTTCTCTGTGATGCCCCTCCTTTTCCACTTCTGATGGTACATACTTCACCCCAGCCAAATGCTGCCCCAGTGACTTCAAGGTTTCCCTCCCAAGATTCCTTTTGTTACCACTGATCCTGTGATACTTCCATTCAGTGCTTTGCCTCCTACGATGGCTTCTGCTGGGGGGCACACTTCTACCCCTCCTCGTCCACCTGTCACTCTTTCAGATACCTCTCTGCCTGGCTGGAGCCTGGTTAGGGCTCTATAAAAAGCGGGCTGGATCATTGGACTGGATAGCCACTCTTGGATTACCTGACTAGCAGATTGATAAAGACAAAAGCTGCTACTGCACTCAGACCAACATAACAATGTAAATGCGAACCAGGATTATTCAACGTGACAACTTTTATTCTACAACCTGGTATGGTCCACTGTGACACACTACACAACTGTGAGGAGCATCCTTTTTGGTTGAAAAGCTCTTGACGGAGTCCCTTGGTTTTGTGCCAACTGATATCTTTTTCATCATTTACGATTCTGGTTCTATATTTTACGATGCCAGCTTTCAGCTCCATTCTTCTCTGAACTGATTATGGACTAAATATAATCTTTTAAAGAGCCACCGATGCCTCAAGAAGAACTTTGAAGAACACAATATTTGAACAGAAAGCAGCTTATTTCTCATTAGCTCTGTATTTCTTACCTCCATTATTTATTACTGAGGTCAGATGCATGAAAACAGGAAGAGTTGCTCCCTTAGGGTTCATAAGCTCCTATTGCTTCTTCACAACCTGATGTCACAATACTCTGCTTGTGACATCACAGTTATTCCCATAGCAACAGACTGTGATGTCACAACAGAGCTTTATGATGTCAAGTAGGGAGTAAGTTATAGAGGCAGATGAGCTCTAAGGGACAAAGATCCTGTTTTTGTGGGATTTTTTTCAGTAACAAATAATGAAGAGGATAAATCTATAGAAGATATGTGAAATACAAGCTCAATTGTATCCAACTATTATGTTTTCCAGTGTTTTTTCAAAGGCGCAGCTGCTCTTTAAGGTATTCAGAACTCTGGTTGTCTTTTCCAGGATGTCCCCCTTACATGACCTACTACCTGCACAGTGACAGTGATGTTCCATAATGAAGGTGTTGATGTTCACAATGAAACTTACTGGCTAAAGCAGTGATGTGAGGTGCTGGGCCGACCAGATGCTATTTTGGATAAATATGGGATCTGGACAGGTGGTTGGAAATACAAAGTACAGCTCCGGGCCACTGACTCTGGTCTTTCCCACCTTCCTAATAGTTTCTTCCTTGGCCGTGATAGAGAGGTTTGTTTCTCTCTGGGACAACTGAAGGCTTGCTTCAAGTGTGGCTCTCTCTCCCATCTCAGTAACGTATGTGACCAGAGACTCTGTAGCCTTTGTCTAGAACATGGCCACATTGCTGTTCAGTACACCAATAAGATAAACTGCAATCTGTGTCATATGGAGGGGCATTGTTTTTGTGCCTGTCCCTGGGTGGCTCATAATATACCAGATGTACCCCAACAGGATGGCCTGCTCCAGGATGTACAACTACCTGGAGACAGTTTGGGTATGGCAGGTCCACCCCAGGTCTCTTTGGGGGCCTTGTCCTCCATGCTGCCTCCCTTGGAGCAGTCCATGCCACCCATTTCTTCTACAATTCCAAGTCAGTCTTCATTGGAGACCGTTCCTGCTGCCCCTGATCTGTTGAGTTCGCTTCTGCTTCTGCCACAGGGGTTCTCGCTCAGCAGACACCTTCTGAACTTACTGATGCTTCCTCTATGCCTCCTACTCCTTCCTTTACTGAAGTTCCTTGCAGACCTTCTCTTTAGAACAACCCTCCTGTGCTGTCATGACTCCTGTTTCCGTTGGTTCCCTCCCCCTCCATAATAGATTCGGCCCTATTGCTTCTTCAAGGAATTAGGGTGGTACCGACACAGATTTTGACTCGGATGCCTCCTCTATGATGTTGATTGGACCAGCTGGTTCTCCAGACACAGAGGACGAGATCCAGACATTGGTGAGACCTCAGAAGTGGAAGGCCCATCCTTCTCCAGGTTCGAAAGTTAAAGTTAAGAAGAAGCATGCCCAGACTCCTTAGGCTATGACCTGAGTTGCCTTTTGTTGTGGCTTTTTTCCCCACTTTTTCATCTGGGCATGAGGGTTGCAACGCTGAATGTCAACAGCATTTACAACCTGCTTCATAAGAAAGTTACTTTTCAAGTCCTATGGGACTCCCATGCTAACTTGATTTTTTTAACAGGACACCAGGTTACGTTCCCTGTCTGATTCTGAATTTCTGGTATTTCTTATTTTTCATTGGGGACCGAAACATGCACTGGGGTGGCCATTTTGTTTAAGCATCTTTCTCCAACATTTTCTAAGGTACTTGATGTGCAGCCAGGTCAGGCTATGTTGCTTGATTGTGCCATTGATTGGACTGCATTCCATTTACTTGTTATTTACGCTCCTCAATCAAAATTTGAGGGGGTTTCCCTGTTTAAGTTTATCCAGCCTTAGCTCTCTACTTCCAGAATCATAATATTTGGAGCAGACTTTAACTGCCCTCTGCAGCTCCAGGATAGAGGAGATAAGACATCTAAATTATTTTGTGATTTGTTATGTCTGCAGGACATCTGTAAAAAGTCCCATCTGGTTGATGCATTTTGTACTCTTCACCCCATGGGTGGTTTCATATACCACTGGGCACAGTTTGCGACCTGCATTGATTACGTTTTTGTTTCTCTTCGGTGTCCCATTCTGGTGGCACTTACCTGTCTGGTGGAAACTTCAGACCACCTTTTATTGGGCTGCATGATTTCAGTCACTTCGACCCTTCTGAATGGGAAGTCTACCTGGAGGTTGAACAATACCATCCTGTTGGACACTTCTTTTCAGTGTGAACTTCAGTCCCTTTTCTGGGCCCGCACATCAGTCCAAGATCTTTATACTGATGTATCCCTTTGGTGAGACCACACTAAACAGGCCATTGGTAATCCGGCTCAACGATATTCTAAATTGGCTGGCCAATCAGCTTATCATGCCTATGTTGACCTGCAATATACTCTTTATAAATTTATTTCACTGGCAGAGCCTCACCGTGCTACAGACTCCATTTTGAAAAGCTTACCTGAACTCTCCAGACACACACACACACACAGAGAAACACTGGCAGAGCCTCACAGTGCTACAGGTAGCTGAAAAGGACCATTTGAAAACTCTTCTGGGAACTGGAAGTTGGGGTTGTGCATCTGGACTGTGCTAGCCCAGTTTCCCATTAGCAAGTTATACTTTGCCACCACTAGGAGTCACTGTTGCCCCCCTCTCCACACAACTTCCTGCTCTCTCCCTACCACTCATTCTACGTGCCTCTCTCTACTCCCTCCCCCATCCCCTTCTTCCTCTACTGCTAACTGCACCTCTATTCCCTGCTTTTGGTCAGTATCGAACCCCCTACCTTCTACACCAGAAGCAGTTACCTTAACCACTGCACCATCGCAACAACCTAATGTCCTAAAGTTCACTGGTGCTCTCAAACCTCTGTTATAACTACTATGCTGCTAGTAGCATTTAGTCTGGAAACTGTGTAAGGATAAGGGGACAAACTACAGGGAGGGATTTGGAGGGGACACTAATGCCGTGTGATCTGTACTGAGAACTGTTAAATCAGTGTGATCTATACTGGGGAACTGTTAAATTGTGAAAGGGTAGTGTGGGGAGAAAGAACTGAATGGGACTTCTAGGGAGCATAACTGATGTGTGACCTGTACTGGAAACTATTAAATAGTGGGAGGGGTACAGTCTTGAGAGGGATTGAAGAGCGCATTACTGCTGTATGATCTGTACAGAGAGCTATCAAATAGTGAGGGGTAAAAGTCCTGAGGGGGGCTTTAAAACTGTGTGATCTGTACTGAGAATCTGTTAAGAGGTATTGGAATTTGTAAAAAATCTTTTTTGCTTTGTTTTCTTTTGTTTAACCTTAGCAGGAGTAATATTAGGAGCCGTGTGCATCTTTGATTGGTGACTGGCTAATGGGCATCCAAAGTGTCAGTTTAAGAGTACAAACATACGGAGCCAAAATTATTGCTGAAATATTGTTAACAGTATTGGCTGTATTGCTAAACTGTATAGGTTACGTAGCTGACATTCTACCCAATTTTATGGTAGGACTGACATTAACATAGAAAGGCAGCGCAGTTGGAGGGGCAGCCAAAGAGGGTGAATCTTTGGTAGAATGGTAGGGTGTAGTGGGTACAGGATGGTCATGGTCTTAAATTGGGCTTGGAGGATGGGAAGTTGCATGGTGTGCAGACAGCTTACACAGCTAAGGGAGGAAGTGGGGTGGTTGAGGTGGATAATAAGTGGGGGGGGGACAGTAGGGAGGATGGGTAGTGGAACAGGGATAGTACCAGCTGGATGGTGGAGGAGGGAGAAAATAGGGAGGACCACTGGGGAATTAGGCACATGGGTTGAGAACATTATGGTATGGAGAAATGAGGATGGATGGATGTCCAGTGGATGCATCAGAGCACACAGAGAAGATAGCAGCAACACAAGGGGGGAAGCAAGGGTCCTAGGGACAGGAAGTATAGAGGACATGAGGGGTCAGAGGTGTGGAAGGTAGTAGGTTTGGGAAAAATTAGCCAGACACCTGCAACTTGGGGGCAGAAATCAACAAGGGGCACAACAGACAAAGGAAAGAGAAGCAAGAGGGCATAGCAGGAAAACAGATTTGCACCCCTCGAGGTACTAGGAGAGGATGATATGGAGGAGAGTGGCTGTGAGGAGCCAACAGAAGAGGGAACAGGGGCAGGGAAATTGGGAGAGATGGGGATAGACCATTTGGGGCCAAACCAGGGAGAGGTAATAGTGGAGGATGGTCTTAAGATAAGAGGCAGCAAGGAGCCCATAGAGGTAGGAGCAAGGGCAGGGAAAGCAAAAGAGCAGGAGATAGCACCTTTGGGGCCATCCATGGAAAGGAGTTCATAGGGAAAGGAAAAAGGGAAAAGAAGGAAATGGAAGGAGCACCGGGAGGCAAACAAAGAGGGAATTATCCAAAAAGAGCAAGTGGTGAGGAAGAAAATTCCCTCAATGGGGACACAGAGTGCAGAGGAGTCAGGAAAAGAGACTATATCAGGAGCAAGTAGGGAAAGTGTCAGTGGGGAGGTGAAGGGGGGTAGTGCATGCTCCAAAAGAAATGCAGACAGTAGAAGTGTAACCACAGAGCACAAGGAAGGGGCAGAACTAGTGAAAAGGGTGGAAAGAAGAAGAGGGACTGAGGAAAAGTCCTTGGGGGGGGAGGTGAGGAAGTGGAAATGGGAGAGAGCGAAAATCCAAATAAGGGCAAGGACAAGGAGGAAAATGGAAATAGGGTGGCCGAGGAGAGGCATGAACTAAGGTGTAAGCTGGAATACCAAAAGAACATGCAAGAAGAAGGGAGTACAAAGGTGGCACTCATAGAGGACCCGATAATAAAGGGAATCTGATGGGAGAGGAAGGGAGCAAGGAACAGTGCAGTATGGGTTCACTGTATGCCAGGAATGACAGCACTAGAGGTGAGGCACAATATACCGTCTTAGGGCAAGCATCAGGATGGGAGAACTCACTTGGTGTTTCACCTTGGCACCAATGATCTGGAGGGAAACAGTCTGAAAGAGGTACAGGCAAGGTTCAAGGAGCTTGCTAGGTTCTGCAGTGGCATGGTTTTCCCTTCCATTTCCTTCTCGGAGGTGTTGCCTGTACCAAGAGCAGGTACACCTAGGAAGGAAGAGCTCATGGAATTCAATCAATGGTTGAAGGGATGGCGTAGGCAGATGGGGTTTTGATTAATAGGTGACTGGGGATCAATGTGGAGGAAGAGGGACTATATGCCCCTGATAGGCTGCACCTGAGCTTAGAAGGGACAGCTGTACTAAAGGGCAAACTGAAGGACTTTATAGTAAGGGAGTTCAATTTAAACTGATTCGGGGGGAGGTTTAAAGAAAAGACCACTCATACAGGTAGAAGAGCTGGGACGCTATCAGCTTCCCCCCCAAGGACAAAGAGGAGAAGCAGGCAACATGCAACAACAGGGAGAGGTTGGAAGAGGAGGACAGGGAAGAGGGGGCTACAAGGTGGAGGGGATTAGTAGCAAACACCAGGAGCTTGGGGAATAAACTAGGGGAATTGGAGGCCACCATGTAAGTGAGACTTGGTGGACTGAGCATCATGCCTGGGAGACAGTCATACCTGGTTACTGACTGTTTAGGAAAGACAGGGCAGGGGAGGGGGTAGCATTATACATCGAAGAAGAAATTGGGGCCATGGAGGGGCTAGAAGAGGAAGGGAAGACTGAGATAATGTGGGTCACTTTAGAAAAAAGGAATGGGAAATCATTAAGGGTGGGCGTGGTTTACAGACCTCCTACACAGGGGGTTGAGGGGAATAAACAACTTATACAGTCAGAGACAAAAGTGGCACAAAAAGGGGAGATTCTGCTGGTAGGGGACCTAAACCTCCCTGACATCGAGTGGGAGATCCCAGCAGCAGTATCAGCTAGGAGCAAGGGGATCTTAGAGGCACTACAAGGGGTATTCCTGCAACAATTGGTAAGGGAGCCCACTAGGGGAAAAAACCTGTTGGACTTAGTCCTCACAAATGGGGACAGTGTGGAGGAGGTGGAGGTGGGGAAAGGATTAGGCACAAGTGACCACAGGGCTACAAGGTTTAGGGTAAAAATGGGGAAGGGAAGTAAACAGGACAAGAACTAGGGTAATGGACTTCAAGAAAGCAGACTTTAACAGAATGAAGAGGATATCTGGGGAAGAAATGTCAGGGTTGAGGAATATAAAGGATGTAGAGGAATTATGGGCAGCTATTAAGAGAGGGGTGCTAAAAGCCACTGAAATTTGAGTCAAAAAGGTTAGGAAGAACGGAAGAAGGAGGAGGAGACCTCTATGGTTTACAAGAGAGGTGCAGTCAGGGAGAGGTAAAGGGCATTCAGGAGGTATAAGATGAGACAAAGGGAGGAGGATAGGGAGGCATATAGAGAGAGCAGGAGGGAGGCAGTGCAGAAGATAAGGAGGGCTAAAGAGGTCACTGAGGAGAAAATAGCAAAGCAGGCCAAGTGGGGGGATAAAACCTTTTTTAGGTAAGTGGGAGAAAGAAGGAAGGCACGGCAGGGAATACTGAGATTAAGGGGGGAGGGAGGAATAAAACTGTAGGGGGGACTTCGAAAAAGCGGAGGTATTAAATAGCTACTTCTGTTTGATCTTCATGAAAGAGGGTGAGGGCAGAGGACCAGAGCTGGAGGGGAATGCAGGGGAATGGATTCTAGAATGTTCACAATTGATAGAGTAAGGGAGGAATTGGGCAGGTTAAAGTTGGATAAACTAATGTGGACTGACTGCTTGCACCCAAGGGTACTCCACGAGCTAAGGAAGGAGCTGGCAGCACCTTTGACAAGACTGTTTAACTTGTCCATGGATACAGGGTGGGTGCCTGGGGACTGCAAGAGAGCACAGGTGGTTGCACTAAACAAGGGAGGAAGCAAGGAGGCAGCTGAAAACTACCACCCTGTCAGTCTCACCTCAGTAGTGGGAAAGGTAATGGAGACATTAATAAAAGAAAGGGTGGTAGACTACCTGGTGGTCAGTGGTATGCAGGACAAAAGGCAGCATGGTTTCACGAATGGGAAGTCATGTCAGACCAACCTGATAAGAGTTTTTCAATTGTGTGATGCAGGTAGTGGACCAGGGAGGGGTGGTGGACGTGTCCTATCTGGACTTCAGTAAGGCCTTCAACAGTGTCCTGCACAGAAGGCTAGTAAATAAACCGGAGAGTTTAGGGGTGGTCCAGAAGGTAACTAGGTGGGTGGAAAACTGGTTGATGGGAAGGAGCCAAACAGTGGTGGTAAATGGTGTATATTCCAGGGTAAAGGGGGTAATGAGTGGGGTGCCTCAGGGGTCAGTACTGGGACCCCTACTTTTTAACATTTATATCAGTGATCTAGCGGAAGAACTAGAGGGTATTGTGTACCTATTCACAGATGATGCGAAGGTCTGCAATAGGGTGGAGGCCATGAGGCAAGACCTGGAGAAGCTGGAGAGGTGGTCAGAGACCTGGCAATTAAAATTCAATGTGGAAAAGTGTGCTGTGATGCACCTGGGGCGGAAAAACATTTGAGCAGCTTATACCCTTTGGGGGAGGAAATCAAGAAAAAAGAGCAGGAGAGGGATCCTGGAATTATTATATTGAGCAATCTTAAGGTGGGGAACCAGAGCAGCAAGGTGGTGGGAAAGGCAAATGGTATGTTGGCCTGCATTGGAAGGGGCATACTAGCAGAAGGATGGAGGTGCTAATGCCACAGTACAAAACAATGGTGATGCCGCACCTGGAGTACGAGGTACAGTTCTGGAGATCGCACCTACGTAGGGACATTTTAGGGGATGGGGAGGGTTCAGAGAAGAGCAACCAAGACGGTGCATGGGATGTGGGGAAAAACATATGAACAGAGGTGGAAGGAGCTGAATCTATATCCAATAGAGACTAGAAGGGAGAGGGGGGACATGATTGAAACTTTTAAGTATTTGAAGGGGATCAATAAGGTGAAGGAGGGGAGCTTGTTCAAAAGGAAGGAGGGAGCTAGAACAAGGGGACATAACCTCAGACTGGAATGAGGAAAAAACAGAGGCAATGTGAGGGCAAGTTCTTCACAGAGATGGTGTGGAGACCTGGAACAGGCTACCAGAGAAGGTGGTGGGATTCGAAACAGTGGGGGGGATTCAAGAGGGCATGGAACAGACATATGGGGTTGGGAGGAGGGGGGAAAGTTCTGAGCCAGTAAAAGGAGGAGTGGGGAAGGGGAGGATATAAGGGCAGACTAGATGGGCCGGTGTGGTCCTTTTCTGCCGTCAAAGTTCTGTGAATCTGAAATGAGAAGGGTTTGTCCCGTCGCATCCAGATTCAGTCTGTCCAAAACCGGATGAAGTCCATTCAATACGGCGGAGTGAAATCTCTGTCTTTTGAACAGACTTATAGTACCCAGGGTCGACATATAATGGAAAATATATTTCAGAGTTGTTTTCATAGGGTTTCAAAGCGCAGAATGGATTCTTTGGTTGATTCCAGTGGTGTAGAATGGACTTCCCATATGGGTGTGCTGAAGGTGGTTCAGGACTTCCTACATGATACTGTGGGCATCCAATTCCCAATTGGAGTTTTGGCTGCTCGGTTCCTGGACTCTTTGACCCTGCCGCAGGTGACAGCACCTGATAATGCTTTTCTCAGCCAGCCAACCGCCGAAGGTGAAGTCACTTCGGCTAGCTGTTTCTTACATAAACATATCACCCGGGGAAGAATGGTTTAACATCTGAATTTTATCAGTCATTTCCTTTGATTTTTGCCCATATTCTTACTTTTGTTTTTTTAACTCCCTCTTGGTGCATTTGTCTTTTTCAGGTTCAATTACTGAAGCCCTCCAAATGTATTTGTTTAAATCCAGTGATCGTCAGCATCTCTTGAATTGGAGACCACTTTGTCTTCTTAAAAAGGATGCAAAGATTTTGACTAAGATTTTTTGTACCAGACTGACTAGGATGTTTTCTAATATTATTCATCTGCTACAGTCCGGTTCCATCCCCGACCGTAGAAGTCAAGATAACTTATTGCTGATTTGTGAACTGATTGCTTCTTGTCATACTCATAATGTGGGACATTTTAGGATTGTTTTATATCAGGCTAAGGTCTTTGATAGGATTCCTCATGACTATTTATTGTTAGTTGTAAACAAATACGGGTTTTCTCTACAATTTATTCATTGATTACGGCTTCTCTACTCTCGTTCTGCATTAATACCCACTATTAATGGATGGCTTGGTTCTTGCCTTGGTTTGCTCAGAGGTGCGCATCAGGGATGCCCGCTGAGGCCCATCCTTTACATACTGACCTTGGACCCCTTATTATGAGCGATTTGTGCAGCCCCCCAGATTCTGGGAATCCCTCATCCCCTTTTTTCATCAGAAGTTAAAATTTCAGCTTATGCTGATGTTGTCTGTTTATTTGTTCAGGATGTTCCCTCTGCTGAAAATGCTTTATGGCTGATTTCTGATATTGCTTTGTTGACTTAGTCCAGTAATAAATATTTCAAAATGTCATGTAGTCCCTACAGGGGTTCATGAGATGATTCCTACCTCCATTGGAAACATTACAATCACATTGGAACCAATCAAAATTCTTAGTATTCTTTTTAGTAGCTCAACTCTATCTACTTTAAACAGGATCAGGCCTTAGAAATTGGGGCTACACAAGTGGCCAAGTGGAAATCCTGGCAATTGTTTAAAAAGAAACGGGTTGGGGTTATTAAGACTTTTTTGATTCCTACCTTTCTTTATGTGAGTGCTATCTACCCCCTCCCTCTCCACTTCAAAATGAGTTTGTAGAGTATATTTTTTAAGATGGTGTGGGGGAGTTGACTCAGTCCGATTAAAAGGGATATTCTCTATCTTATGTATGCTAAAGGAGGATTGGACATGGTGAATCCAGTGATTTTTTTATAGCATTTTTTTCATTAAAACATTGTTCCTTGGCTTTTGGGATTTCCTTCACTTGGAAAGATTAGGCAGTGGAATGGATGGAGCCCCTTCAGTTGGAATGGCAGAAGCCCAAGCCCTTGTTTTGGCCGGCCAGCAAGTTTCCCAAATTTTTGAAGCCCTTTTTGACATTTATTACTCATCGACATTTGTCTTGGGATCTTATCCTCACTCAGCATAAGAAAGCCTTTTACAAGGCTTTGCTTCCTCCAGAGATTGACATTTTGCCTGGGGTTCCACTGTGGCTCTGCTGACAGGCTTTATTGGATTCAAATGCTGGACACTTTCCACCCCACTATTGGGATATGGCCTGGCTTTGCTGCCACAGGAAGTTAAATATTAAGGGTAATCATAAATACAAAAGCAGCATGGAAAGATTTTGCCCCAGGGATTGTTGTCAGGATACCATTGAAACTATTCAACACTTACATTTTGACTGCCCATTTATTCTTCAATTTTGGCCATTTCTGAGTACCTCTTGGGCCGATCCCTTTTTGCTGACCCTTTCCAATGATGACCTCTTTGATGGGGCCGTTAATGGTTTCTCATCCAGATATGTTCATTCCATGCTGCTTAAGATTTTTTCTTGCCTGAAGGTGATGATTTGTAAATTGGTCTTGCAACAACAGGTTTTGGATCCTGATGTACTTTTGCGGATGGTGTAATTCAACCTCCGGAACCTGTGTGCTGAAGAACGTACCAGATTTTCTCCAGCTAAGTGGATTCGTCATTGGAAACACTGCCCCTGGGTTCTCTTTTGACTGCATTTCAACGCTTTCTTTCCACGTGGATTTTTGTTCTAATCTTTTTTTTATTGTTGATGTTCCCCTTCATTTTGTGTGTGCTGTCTTCTATTGTTGTTTTCCTTTCTTAATTTAGGTCTGTTGTTGTCTTCCTTGTATTCATATAGATAAGTTATTTGTGCATTTTTTTTCTTTGCTTGATTGTACCAGTATTATTTGTTTTTCTTTCAATAAACAATTCCTCTACACTTTGGGAGGGGGTGCTGTTGGCCCCAAATCCAAGATGGAGGATCCTGAGGCTTCAGAGGATGGAGATCTGCAGCAGGCTGTGGACACGTACTCCCTCCCAGTTGGCAGTAATGAGGAGGGCATGGTCAGTACTGGCATTATGGAGAATGAAGGACGGTTAATGAAAGAACTGGAGACAGGGATGGAAATAGATATGGAAGAAGGTATAGAGCAGAGTGCAAGGAAAACAGCAGAAATGGAGATACTTGCAGCTGAAGCACAGCTGGAAAAATAAATCATGGAAAGGAGATGACAGTTTGCAGAGACACTAGTGGAGGATGAGGAAAGATACCAGAAAAGAAAAGAGGCGCTGAAAAAAATGAAATTCCTTACTGGACTACAGAAGTAGGTCAGAGTCTACATTTCAGCTGACACTAACAGTAGGCAATCAAAGGGTTTTGGTATACACCGCCCAGCAACTGACAAAACAACTAAAAACCAATCTGTCACAGTGAGAATAACAGAAGCATTCGGTGTTTGCAACACAAGCACTGTGGAGAAGGACTGGACACCAGAGGCAGCACTGATGAATGCCAGTTGGAAAAAGAAGTCCAAGTAAGTAGGTCCCTGACCCTGAATGGGACAAAATACATACCTCACAACCAGTACTAAAATCTGATAATTACAAAAAAGGTACACTACAGCAGAAAGATAATGTAACAGAAAAAAGACTATGAGGAAAAATACGTTGTGACAGAGCAGCCCAGGGCTCAGAGCAAACGGGGGAAGGGATGGTAACTAATAATGAAAACAGAGAAGTTATAACAGAAAAAAACTATGACAATCCAAAGCCACAAAATAAGGAAGGAGCAAAATATAAGGGAAAATACAGAGCAGGTTACCGGACAGCTAAATAAGGCAAGGTCACAAAAGACAGAGCTACTGCAACAAAATAAAGAGAGACCTAGCCCAAGCTTAGAAAATGAACAAATAATAGGAGTAGAATCAGAAACGGAAGCACCAAACAATAAAAATAAACATACTAATAATGAAGGAAACCAGCAGAGAAGAGAGGAGGAACACCCCTCAGCATCAAAAGGAGCAACAGAGCATAGGCAAACATCCCTCCCAAATTACTGGCTCCACTCCAGAAGAGTCAGCGAAGGAAGAGGGAGAACCAAACCAGCACATAAGATTTTCAGATTTTTTTAATAGAACAGAATCTGCACCCAGAAGGAACGCAGTATGGATTAGGTACAAAGGAGGGATGGACCCCCATCCAAACAGACAATTTGTGGGGAGAAAACTACTGAAAGACTCTCTAAAATTTATGGCTTCAGAGATATATGCACCAATACATATCTCTGGGGAAGACAACTTCGATGTGAGTTTTAGAACACCCTAAAACCTAGAGATATTCTGGATAAAATACAACTAAGTAAAGTTTTCACCATTATGGACCCCATTCCTAGTTATACCTCTGACAAAACCAACGATCAAGAGCATGTTCAGAAATGAAGGGGTAAACGTAAGAGACATACATCACTGACTGCAAAAACGCTGTGAGGTATTGAGTGCACTTGAACCTGTGATGGACTCAGAATCCTTATGGACAGGGGGTTGGAAGTTTAAAGTTCAGCTCAGACAGAATGAGAAAGGGGTGATACACCTACCTAACAGTTTCTTTATAGGAAAAGACAGAGGTGAGTGCTTTTATGCATGCCAGCCTAAGGTATGCTTCAAATGTGGGGCAAAAACACACTTAGCAAGTGTATGTGACAAACTGCATTGTGTTCTATATGGGGAGTTTGACCACATTAGCACATAATGCCAAAACTATGCAAAATGTAATTCATGCGACGCAAGAGGACATGTATTTCAAAAATGCCCCTGGGCAGCCCATAGTCAGTCTGATGGAGTAGACCAGGACTCTTTAATAAAAAAAGGCACAACAGAAATCAACAGAAGAACCTTCAACAGCAACACTAGGGGCCTATACAGAAAAAACAGAAAACAGAAATGCAAGACAAACTACAGAAAACAAAGCTACCAGAAGGGAGGAAAATAACAATCAAGCACAGGAATTGGACCAGGCGTCAGAAACTGAAACGTTATCAGTACAGCCTGATCACATGGAGCAACAAGATTCAGAACAAGCAGACCCATCTACTGAAAGAGAAACAAAAGAGAGGAAATTCCCCCACCCCACACACACTCAGCTGGACAAAACCCATAGTGAGAAGAAGTACATGTTTGTTAAAACCTAAAACCATAAACATAGAGGTAATTACAGAAAACAGATGTGTACTGTTAGCAGACAAAAACAGTGGGGAGACTCTGATCTGGGGGATCTGGATTCAGATAATTCCACACATTCAGGAGTGGTGGGAATGTTAGGATCAAGTCCAGAAGGAAAAAGGAAGAAAAAGGAAAAATATGGAAGAGGATGATTAAAAGACCCACTCCTATAATTACATATGGGGCAGTTCAAAATAGCCACACTTAATGTCTGCAGTGTTAAGAAATGCAAAAAAAGGGAAGCAGTATTTTCATTATTAACCTCTATGCATTTCAATATTATTTTTTTACAGGAACCTGGATGGCAGATTTTTTTATGTTATCACACTAAAAAAAATTATGGGTGTGGGGGCCTTCATACTGGTCTTTCGAGTTGGATACAGCAGATGGGGTGGGGTGCGAATACTGTTTAAAGGAACAGAGTTTCACTTCCAGAAACTAATAGAAGTACAGCCTGGAAGGTTATTGATTATAGACAGAATTCGGAAAAATAAATCATGTAGATTTATCAATATTTATGCCCCACAAGTAAAATCAGACAGAGTCACATTATTTGAACAAGTACAACCTTACCTGTCAACCGCCAGAAACATATACTGTATTTTGGTGGTGATTTTAACTGGCACTTAGATGTAGGACATAAAGAGGCTGAAGGCAAAATGGTATATTGTGATTCTTATGCCCTACAAAAGTGTATTGAAACAGCAGGGTTAACAGATGCAAACAAATTGAAAGGAGTTGGACCAGGAACCACATATGTAAGGAGACCTTTGACCTCCCAAATAGACTTACTTTTTCATATCGAACAGATTAAAAGTATACAATATTAGAACAACTCCTATATAATTTTCAGATCATTTAATGATACAGATGGAAATTCAGGAAGCACAGGAGCCAATGACAAGTAGGAAAGGATGGAGGTTGAACACAGCCCTATTGCAAAATGTACAAGTTAAAGCCGGGATAAAGCAACTTCTAGTGGCAAGGAAATTGGTTTATGGCTTATATGAATCATTTGGGCAATGGTGGGAAGACATAAAAATAATAATTAAAAATTGGTTCCAAACCTTTGGGGAAAAAAACAACAAAATGAAAAATTCTTGGAATACATTAAAACTAGACAACAATTACAATATATTTATTCACTAGCAAATTCAACTTCTCAAGATTATTCAAGACAGATTAAAACTTTAAAAGCT
Source organism: Neoceratodus forsteri (assembly GCA_016271365.2). NCBI lineage: Eukaryota > Metazoa > Chordata > Ceratodontiformes > Ceratodontidae > Neoceratodus > Neoceratodus forsteri. Next base: position 186,960,378 of record CM028134.1, read on the forward strand.
GTAATGAAAAAAAATGTCAGTATGACAGAGTGGCAACCTTAGCAGCAGAGCTAAAATATGGAACAATTAAAACACCCTTCTGACAGGGTTGAATAAGGCCCTGCCCCATTTTTAATGCAGAAAGAGTTTAAACGCAAGGGTCTATTCTATCCTCTCCTTTTCTGTCTCTTCTTTGGTTGTGCAACCAAATTGTTTTGTGAGACCTAGGAACTGATCACTCCAATGGTTTCGCAATTCTCCACCTCTCGCGGTCTCTCTGCCATCTATTGCTATTTGTCTTTTCTTCCCCCTTGCATAATCTGCGGGTTTAAAAATATATGCGAATCTGTATGTGAAACTGGGATCCCTTTGTTTAACACTGTATATAGTTATACTGTTGAACTGGTTGCAAATAGCTGTTTGGAACTCAACAGGTTAATTTGAGATGCATTTTTAAGCATTTTGCAGAGCTGTAAACAAGAGGTCAGTTCTGTGTCATTGTGTTCTTTTTGCAGCATCTGCAAGAACACTGTAAACTGACAAGCACATTCTGTGAAAATAAAATTGCCTTTTGGGGGGGCGCTGAGGAGCAGCAACAAGGCGACAGTCTTCTGAGAAAGCTCTGTGTACCGAGAAACACAGAAACATAGAAGTTGATGGCAGATTAGGACCACAAGGCCCATCCAGTCTGCTGATTTCTTTTTCTACCTTATAAATGTGCCATCGGCATTTGCTCTGTCAATGGACTAGCTATTCCTACTCATCTGTATTGCTCCCTCATGCCTGTTTGAAGCCCTGCACTGTATTCATATCCACCACTTCCTGAGGTAGGCCGTTCCATGCATCCACCACCCTTTCTGTGAAAAAGAACTTCCTCACATTACCCCTTAATCAGCCTCCCTCTAATGTCATGCTGTGTCCTGTTGTCCTGCTATTTTTCTTATATTGAAATATATTAGACTCTTTCACCTTGTTAATGCCCTTAAGGTGTTTGAATGTTTCGATCACATCACCTCTCTCCCTCCTTTACTCTAAGGTATACATATTGAGCTCCGTTAATCTGTCCTCATATGTTTTCTGATGCAGTCCCTGCACCATTTTGGTTGCCCTTCTCTGGACTGCTTCAATTTGGTTAATGTCCTTGTGAAGGTGTGGCCTCCAGTACTGCATGCAGTACTCCAGATGGGGCCTAGCCAGTGTCTTGTAAAGAGGGATTATTACCTCCCTCTTCTGACTTGTCATACCCCTACTAATACACCCTAACATCCCCCTAGCCTTACCTACTGCTTTAGTGGTCTGCTTGGATGATTTCAGGTCATCGGTGATGATGATGATGCCCAAGTCTCTTTCTTCCTTTGTGGGTGCCAGCAACTCCCCTCCCAGCCTATAGGTGGCTTCAGGGTTTCTCTTCCCTATGTGCATGATCTTGCACTTCTTTGCGTTAAACCCCAGTTGCCACTCTTCTGACCATTTTGCTAGTTTATCCAGATCTTGTCTCATTCTGCCCACCCTATCTGGATCATCTACTCTGTTGCAGCTCTTGGTGTCATCTGCAAACAGACAAACCTTACCCTCCAGTCCATCTGCAATGTCACTGATGAAGATATTGAAGAGGACTGGCCCCAGGACTGATCTCTGAGGTACCCCACTTGTGACTTACATCTCTTCTGACTGTATACCATTTACCACCACTCTCTGTTTTCTGCCCGTCAACCAGTTTGCCACCCAGTTGACCAACTTCTGACCCACCCCGAGCCTACCCAGCTTATTACTCAATTTTCTATGTGGAACAGTATCGAAAGCTCTGCTGAAGTCAAGGTAGGTGACATCAACTGCTCCCCCTTGGTCCACCACTCTGGTTACCCAGTCAAAGAAATCTATGAGACCTTCCTTTTGTAAACCCATGCTGTCTTGGATCCTGTGCTCCTATGGATTCCAGGTGTTGCACTATCCTTTCCTTAAGGAGTGCCTCCATAATCTTGTCCATTACTGAGGTAAGACTGACTGATTTGTAATTCTCTGCCTCCTCCCTGCTACCACTCTTGTGGAGCGGGATGACATGAGCCCTTCTTCAGTCTTCTGGGACCTCTCCTGTGCTCAGAGACTCACTAAACAGTTCTGATAATGGCTCTGCTAGTTCCACCCTTAGCTCCTTTAGTACCCTGGGATGTATGCCATCAGGTCCCATTGCTTTGTCCACCCTGAGCTTATCGAGCTCTTGTAGGACCCATTCTTTTGTGAAGGGACTAGTGCTCACCTCCCTCCCCCTGTGTCCATGTTGCTGAGCTGTGGGCCCTGCCCTACCTTCTCTTCAGTAAATACTGGGCAGAAGTATCTATTTAGGATAAATGCTTTTACATGGTCCTCCTCCTCACACACCCCTTATCTCCTTTGATCTTAGCAATACACCCTCTGGACTTTCTCCTTTCACTAATGTATCTATAGAAAGTCTTGTCACCTTCTTTTACTGTCTGTGCTAGTGTTTCCTCAGTGTGGGCCTTTGCCTGCTTTACTGCCTTCCCTGCTTCCCTTAGGGAAGTTTGGTATGCCTCCCTATCTTCATCCCGCTGTGTTACCTTATATTTCCTGAAGGCTAGCCATTTGGCTCTGATCTTTTCTGCTACTGTTTTTGAGAACTATAGTGGTTTCCTTCTTCTTTTGCACTTCCTTTTCTCTCTAACACAATGGGATGTTGCTTCAAGTATTGCATCCTTAATGCTTGCCCACTTTGCCTGTACCCCCTCACCTGTATTTCTTTTTGCCAGGGATAGCATAACTCTGTTGGCCATCTCATCAAAGTCAGCTCCTCTGAAGTCCCATATTTTTGCCTTGGAATGGGATGATTTAGTTGTAGTGGCCAAATTGAACCTTACTCATGTGATGGTCACTGGCCCCAGGTGAGCTTTCTACCTGGAGATCTGTGATCCTTTCCTGTTAGTCGGTACTAGATCTAGGATAGCCCTGTCTCTTGTGGGTTGTTGTACCAGTTGTTTGAGGCCTTCCCCCTGCAGGGAATCCACCATGTGTCTAGTTCTGGCAGATGTTCCTGCTGGTATTGACCAATCTGTATCTGGCATGTTGAAGTCTCCCATTATCAGAACCTCCCCTTTAGCTGTTATGTTTTGTATTTCTTCTGACTGTAATGTGTATATGTCCTCCACCTGGTCTGGGGGCCTGTAGACAACCCCAGTTCTTATGGCTGTCCCATTTCCTGTTTCCAGTGTGACCCACAGTTCTTCTGACTCTTTATGTGTATTCTGAATTTCTGTAGCTTTGATATTTTCATTGACATACAGGGCCACTCCCCCCCCATTTCTTCTGAACAGTACATAGCCAGGTACTGAAGTCTCCCAAGTGTGGTTACTAGTAAACCACATCTCGCTAATTGCTACTATGTCCAGTTTAGCCTCTGTCATTACTGTCTGCAGGTCTGGGATCTTGTTTCCCAGACTGCGAGCATTTATGTACATGATTTTCCATTGGCCAGATTTCGGTGTGTTAGTTGTTGGGTGAGGTCTGGCATTTCCCCTGTGCATTGTATGGGGAGCTGGACCTTCTTCTTTACCTGGTGATGCAAATGAACTGCAAACATGCCGAGAAAGAGAATCTGTCTGAAATATCTTAATGTTTTTACCCAGCCGCTATTAGGCCGGAGCGATAGCTTCCTGAAACATCTGGGTACAACATGGGTCCAAAAAGAACCTCAAAGCATGCTGCGCCAAGCCTAGATGTTTACTTATCTTTGGCAAACACATCAAAGGGAGCTGGTCAACTCCTGCTTGCAGCATGGTGACACTTGAACCACCCACCTTGCAGATCCTGGCAATACTTGCCAAAATTCAAGCCACGGGTGACAAGACAAATAAACACCTTGCTGGGGTCGAGGCTAAGCTAAATGAGAACGACTGGAGAATAGAGGAGAACTCGACAGCCATACAAGAACTTAGAGAAACCAACAACTGGCAAGCAGAATCCAATACTGCCTACGTGCAGGACCTGAATTTTATTAAGGTCAAACTCAAGACCATAGAAAATGTGCAACACCAGGCCAACATTCACATCATGGGGTTTCCACCATGATTTGTGGACAAAGCAGAACTGTTGCCAGCAGTAACAAAAATGATTTTCCAGGACTTGCGCTTGCTACCTCCTGACTCTCAAGTCAAAATCACAAATGTTTTTGCATCCCCCAGTGATCACACCCATGAAGCGATCCCACACAGTGACCACTCACTGCTATAGCTACACTTTCCTCACCAGAGGCCGTATTGCTCTGCTCCAGGCTGCTCAGGCTCATGGGGACACTGTGTGGGAAGACAGCAGATTGGCCTTTTTTCCCAGACTTATCAAGCCAGACACAGACCAGGAAAAAACAACTCCAGTTAACAAAGAAAGAGCTCCTTTCTCATGGCATCGCGACTCAATTAAACTACCCAGACAGGCTCCAAATACGCCATAAATCTAAGATGCATCTCTTTCTGGATCCTGAGGCAGCAGCTGCTTTTGCAGCTAAAATCATTGGTGAACTGAACCCACCTGCAGATAGTTCGGACGATGAAGGGTGATATATTGTCCCTGTAAGGGAAGAGTTTCAATATGACTAAATATAAGATTCGGGACTTACAATAATTACTGACTGCTTATTATCTTTTATTAAGTCAGATGTCTGTTGCATCTTTTCCTATGAGGGCATTTAAAGCTGCTGGGTTATTATTGATAACTAGACTTTGTCTGATACTGATGTGAAAATGGTCTGAGAACTCATATGTTTTTCTAACTCAGTGCAAATTCTAGATGCTGCTCCAATAGATAGTTTTGACAGGAACACTGTTTTTGCTCATTTGATATAATGATACAATTGGTGTGTAAGAGCACCTCTCAATTTGTGAACGCTAAGTCATACCTGTTATATCTTCCGTTTTCCCTCAGAGTAGGTTACCTTGCCTTGCCTTGATCTGGGGGAAGATCATATAACTTAATTGAGACCAGGCCATTGTGATAATGCCTGTTTATATCAGTGGGTATTGTAGCACCCACCAGGACGCAGGTTCTACTTGGGATCTGTTATGCTGGATTTATTAGCCCTTTATTTCACAAGATGTGGTGAGAGTATAATAGCTCTACAGAGCCATCAGATCAGATCAGACTTTACTCCTTATATATTCAACTGGCTGTTCTCCAATTCTGTATGGACATACCAATCTACTATATAACATATAAATTCCTGATGTGATATATTATCTGTACATCCAGATGGAGGTCTGCATACCTCATTCCTCTTACTTTATGAAGTATGGTGTATACTGTATTATCATAAAAAACCATAAATAAAAATAAAAAATTAAAAATCTCTTTGACGAGCTCCGTGTAAAGACTTGTTATAAAAAAAGCAGCAATGTTTTGTGACAGAGAGATATTGAGATTTGAAACTGAGAAGAAACACTCAGAAGAATGACTGTTTTCTCTGTACTGCCTTTGTAAATAGTTATACTGAACACATTTTTATTTTTTATTTTGCTGTTATTGAGTAAAATAAAATGCTATTTGTGAATTTTGAAACTGCTCTTGGTTTTCCTATGCTTTCTGACCTGTGCCTCGATGACTTATGGCTTTTAAATTAAACTTGAAACATTCATGATAACTTGTTTGAAAGACAAGACTGGTCAGAGGAGAAAATCACCAGAAGATATACACCAAATAGTGGCAGAACATGTACAATTTATGTATAATCCTAAAGAAAATACATCAGAGGAGACAGCATCTTTTCTAGACCCAATAAAGATGGACCTCACTGAAAAAGAGAAGCAGGAACTGGTGAAACCAATAATTCTCTCTGAAATAGAAAATGTTGTAAAAACTCTTAAAAAGGAGTATCCCCAGGATGGGATGGATTGCCCAATGAATTTTATCAAGCCATTAGTACTGAAATATCAGAAATGCTGGTTGAAGTTTTTATGGAAATTAGGGAGAAAAATCTAGTACACATAAAAATTTCTCTATTGGAATTTTAAGAATGCTTTTTAAATCCGGGGATAAAACATTAATACAAAATTGGAGTCAATTTGCCTATTAAATACTGATTGGAAAATATTAACTAAACTCATACACAACAGATTGCAATCAGTGGTAAACAAAATATTACTCCCAGTACAAACATGTTTAGTACCAGGAGAAAAAATACAAGATAATTTAATGATAATCAGAAAGTGCTATGAATACTATTATCAAACAAATACTTTGGGATACTTACTACCGTTAGACCAAAGTAAGGCCTTTGGTAGATTAGACCACCTCTATCTATTTTGGGTACTAAAGAACTATGACATCCCAGAAGATGTAGTGCAATGGATACAGTGCTTATATAGGTCTGCATCTGTAGATCCCCTACTTATGGGAATAGAAGGAAAGCCAATATCAGTACAGGTAGGAGTAAGACAAGGGTGCCCTCAAGTCCTCTATTATATGCAGTGGCCTTAGACCCTGTGTTAAGACATATTATGCAATAAAAGAGATACTTTATCCAATATCGTCAGGGGGAATTAAAAATATTAGCATACGCAGACGATGTACAGGTATGTCTATTTTTGAAAAAATGCATATAATGTGAGAGCCTCACTGACTATAATGGACAAATATGCTCAAATCTCAGGTTCACGATTAAATGTGCATGAAAGTATAGGAATAAGTTTGGGTAATAATCAAGTGATTCAGGACAACATTGAAGGGATAAAAGTCACACAAAAACCCATTAAAATTCTGGGTGTAAAATTCAGAAAGGGAGAGATGGCATTAAGTAATTGGACTGAAGCCATAGACAGATGTGACAGGAAAGGAAGGGATGGAAATTATGGAAGCAGAAGAGGATCTTTATACTGAAACAATGTATTTTATCTCAGTTAACATACATTGCTTGGGTCGATCCTCTACCCATAGTATTAGAAACCAGATTGATGAGTATTTTTTTCCAGATGTTCTGGGGAAACCGGTTGAATCTGATAAGACATGAATTTACATATTTACCAGAGGAAAAGGGAGGGGTAGGAATGAGTAATCCTGTAGTATTTACATAAGAACATATGATGAAGCCAGTAGATAAAAGGCCTAACGGCCTATCAAGTCTACCCGAGCATGTGCTCTCTGTGCTATGTACTGATACTGCCCCCACCCCTCCCACCAACTGATCCCACTGTTTTATCCCATTTTGATTTATTTATGCACAACGATTTTGGACAAGAACATTAAAAATAGATTTACAGCAAGAATGGTCCATAATGCAAGAATGGATGAAAGGGAACTTAAGAGAATGTTTGAAAAGTGGATAGGTGAACCATTAAAAATAACATCTAAACTACAGATTCTATCCTATATGAAACACACTGTTAGAAATTTGTTTACATGGAATATTCATAAAGCGACTGTACCTTATTGATGAATATTGGAAAGCAAGTGTATAATATGGTTTTAAGTAAAATAAGACCATTAGAACAAGAGTTCAAACTATGCAAACCAGAGAAAAGAGAGCTAGCTTTAAAACAATTACCTGAGCCCAGAGTCCCTCATCGAATGTGGGATAACTTGTGGATTTGCACTTATAGGAGGTTATATGTAATGGGGAACAATAAACATAAGTCAACTGAGGAGAGGTCTTGTCCATATCCTGAATGTGAAATCCAGGAAGAAACAATGGAACATTTTTTGTTGGGATGCCCGTATGTAGTGAATTTATGGAAATTTTTAGCAAACAAATGGAATCTTCCATGGTTACAAATATGTCATGTGAAGTAATAGTATTGGGAGATTTTCCAGCCTGGATGTGTAAATATAACAAGAGTACACCGAGAGTGGTTATGGCATGCTTAAAATTTAACATGTGGCAGGCAAGATTTCGACTAGTATTACAGCAGCAGAGAATGTCATATGTTTCAGTTAGTAATTTACTTGAAGCAGCATTTAAGGAAGTATACGAGAATGGCAAAACCCGTAATTTTTCTGTAAAAGTACAAGAGATGTTGAATGGACTCAAGAGCCTTTTGAAATAGAAAAGTGTAAAAGTTATGTCACTTACCTTAGGTGTGTATATATGAGAAAAAGATAAATACTTTAAAGATGTGTAGAGAATAATTCAGATTAGATTATTATTTGAGTTGATTGTTTGCAGTATTGTCTTATGACTGTATTTGTCAAGATTATATTTGTTATAATTTTTCAATAAACCCCCCTACTCTTCCTGCGGGGGTGCTGCTAACTTACTGTGGGAGAGTATGGCAGACCCTGGAGGGACTGGTGGTGTTGGTGGTGGTGGAGTGCAGGAGACTGAGAACCTAACCTCTTACTCTGTCCCCTAACAAGTAGAGGGTAATACTATTTCTGGAAATATGGAAAATGAAAATATGGAGACTACTGAGACATGGGACTCAGCCTTACTGAATGAAAGACTAAATTTTGCTGACAAAAAACATCCAGCTTTACTTGAGTTTTTTGTCTTCTAGGTTTGCTTGGAAGGACAGAGCAAGGATAAATGTTAAGGCTTCTTTTGGCTAAGCAGAGTTACTGTTTTGTTACTGTTTTGTTATGTGCTTACAGGTTTTGCAGTTTGACCTCTCCTTAAGCTAAGCAGAGTTACTGTTTTGTGCTTACAGGTTTTGCAGTTTGATCGCTTTAGGCTAAGCAGAGTTACTGTTTTGTTTTGTGCTTACAGGCTTTGCAGTTTGATTTCTCTTTCTTACATTGAAGGAGCTGACTGTTTCTCTTCCACAGCTGTTCCAGTGGACAGACAGATACTAGAGCCGAGAAAGGAACATTTAAACTAGCCAAGATGGACGGCAGAATTAAGCAGAGAAAAACCAACTGCCCCCCTCAAACAGAGAAAGGTAGACAAACAGGCTGATACTATGGCCATGGAAGCAACAAAAGGAAACACAAAGGGAGGTATTAGTGGGGGATGCATGGAGGGAGGGAAGGAGTGAGAGAATAGAGATCAGGATGGGGGAAACTGGTACAGGTGGGGGCATCAAAACATGGAAAGCCATGTGCACAAATGCCCAAAGCCTGTGAAACAAGATCCCAGATCCTAGCGGCCTTGATGGTGGAGGAAGACCTGGACATTGTTGCAGTCACTGAAACATGGTACACAGGAAACCATGACTGGGATGTCACCATACCAGGGTACACAATCTTCAGGAAAGACACAGAGCATAAAAAGGGGGGAGGGGTGACTATATACATCAGAGAGGGGATCAAGGCAATGGAGTTAGGGGGAAGACAGGAAGGGGAAGAGGCACTATGGGTCACATTAGAGATGGGAAATGGCACCACCATCCGCACTGGAGTTGTCTACAGACCTTCAGCACAGGGGGAAGAAAAAGACAGGGTATAAGTGGAAATAATACACAAAATGGCAGAGAAAGGGTAGGTTTTGCTGGTGGGGGACCTAGTCATGCCAGATTTATGCAGCAGCTACTACCAGGAGCAGACACATCTTGGATGCCCTGGAAGGAACGTGCCTCAAACAGTTGGTGAAGGAGCCCACATGGGAGGGAGCAATACTAGACCTGGTTCTCGTAAATTGTGACAGACTAACGGATCTATCAGTGAGCAGCCAACTAGGGTCCAGTGATCACCATACAGTGTGGTTTAAGGTGAAGGCAGGAGTAGAGTCAAGCCACTCAAAAGTAAAGGTCCTAGTCTTCGAGAGGGCAGACTTTGCAAAAATGGGGGAACACCTCCAGAGAATCCTGGTGAAGGGGGAGGAGGGATAGGAGGAACAGTGGGAGAAACTTAAAAGGAGCCATAGTAGAGAGAACAGGCCACTGTGTGAAGCTAGTAAACAAAGCAAAAAGAAAGAAAAAAACACTATGGTTTTCAAAAGAAGTGGCAGGGAATGTTAGGGAAAAAAAAACAAGTGTTCAGAAAGTACAAGGCAACACAGAGGGAGGGAGACAGGGAAATGTACCAGGCAAAGCAGAAGGAGGTGAGGAAGGCAGTCAGGTGCGCAAAGCTGTAAACTGAAGAAAGGATAGCAAAATTAGTAAAATAAGGTAGCAAAACCTTCTTCAGGTATATCAGGGAAAGGAAAAAGACCAATGGAGGGATGTGAGGTTGAATAAGGGGGGAGAGTGTGCAGGGGACCTAGAAAAAGCAGAAATTCTGAACGAATACTTCTGCTCAGTATTTACAAAGGAAGGGGAAGGGGAAGGACCTAAATTGGGGGGGTAGAAACACTCACGGGGCAGGGAGGTGGACACCAGTCCATTCACAGAGGAAAGAGTCCTAAAAAAACTCTCAAAACTAAAAGTGGACAAGGCAATAGGACTGGATGTGATGCATCCCAGAACACTGAAAGAACTCAGGGAGGTACTGGGGCACCACTGACAGACCTATTTAACAAATCACTAGAGGAGGGTGTGGTACCAAAGGACTGGAGGAGGGTGAATGTGGTACCACAAAAGTGGGAGCAAGGTGGAGGCTGGAAATTTCAGGCCGGTCAGCCTGACCTCAATGGTGGGGAAAATCATGGAATCTACGTTAAGGGAAAGGAATGTGGCATACCTGGAGGCTAGTGGGGCACAAGACCTGAGGCAACATGGATTCACAGCAGGGAGATCTTGTCAAACAAATCCGACAGATTTCTTTGACTGGGTAAACAAGGTGGTGGATCAGGGAGGGGTGGTGGACATGGCCTACCTAGATTTTAGCAAAGCGTTTGACACCGTCCCACACAGGAAGCTAGTAAACAAGTTGCGCAGTCTGGGAGGAAGTCCCAAGGTGGTAAACTGGGTCAGAAATTGGCAGAGCAACAGGACACAGAGGGGGGTGGTAAACAGAGTTCAACCCCAGGAGAGGGGGGTGACAAGTGGGATGCCACAGAGCTTGGTTCTGGGGCCTGTCCTCTTTAATGTCTTCATTAGTGACATTGCAGAGGGGCTAGAAGGGAAGGTAAGCCTCTTTATGGATGACACCAAGATCTGCAATAGGGTAGACACTCCAGACGAGGTGGAAAAAATGAGAAGAGACCTAGGCAAATTGGAGGAGGGGTCAAGAGTGTAGCAGCTTAAATTCAGTACAAAAAAAAGTGCAAAATCATCTACTTGGGCCACAGGAATCCTAGAGAGGAATACAAAATGGGGGTTGGGTGGGGGTACTAACAACAACACAACTGGAAAGGGACCTGGGGATAAACAATAATGGATGACCTGAAGGTGGCCAAGCAATGTGTAAAGGCAGTGGGGAGGGCTGGAGGGATACTGGGGTGCATAGGGAGGGGCATCACCTGAGAAAACAGGAGGTGGCGATGCTACTGTACAGACAATTGGTCAGGCCACATCTGGAATACTGTGTTCAGTTCTGGAGACCACATTTCCGGAAGGGCATTGACAGAATGGAGGCAATCCAGAGAATGGCCACAAAAATGGTGAAAGGAATGCACCAGAAAACATATGAGGAAAGACTGAAAGACCTCAATATGTATACCCTGGAGGAAAGGAGGGAGAGAGGGATATGATAGAGACATTCAAGTACCTCAGGGGAATCAACAAGGTCCAGGAGGGCAGCATCTTTGAATAAAAGAGATATAAAAGAACAAGGGGTCACAATATGAGGCTGGGGGAACTCAGGAGTAATGTGAGGAAGTATTTTTTCACAGAAAGGGTGGTGGATGCATGGAACAACCTCCCAATGTAGGTTGTAGAGGTTAAAATGATTGGTGAGTTCAAGAATGCATGAGATAGACAGAAGGCAACACTAGTGATAGGAAAGAGAGGGTAAGCTGTTGATCATTTAGGATCTGGAGTTTAAGTAGGTAGGTAATAGGTACACTAGGTGGGCCAGGTGGGCCTTATCTGCTGTCAAAAAGTACAGTTATGTAAGAACTTACCGTAACAGTAGATCTTCAAAAGAGGCTCTTGCAGTAGGTAATTACATATAGGACTGACCCAGCAGGCGTCAGGACCCCACAGAAAAATTTCTAGCTAACAGTCTCTGGCGAGGGACCGCCCCTACATCAGGTGACCAACGTCAGGTGATGTCAGTATAAAGGGGCGGTCCCCCACATCCACCTTCCAGCAAGACGAGAGAGAAGTGGATATTTCCCTTCCTGGAAAAGGAGCTGAAAAGCTAAGGGGGATGGAGGGCAGGAAGGCATTACCTACTGCAAGAGCCTCTCTCAAAGATCTACTGTTACGGTAAGTTCTTATGTAACTGTACTATCTTACTTCAAGAGGGCTCTTGCAATAGGTAATTACATGTAGGACGGAATCCCAAGCAGTCTGGAAAAAAAGGAAACGCACTCAGGAGGAGGAAAACTATCCAACCAATGTAACCTCTGGCTGAACGGGTCTTATGATAGAAGACCTTGGAGTACAGCCAACCCGAAGCCTGCTCTACGGCCAGAGGCAATATCCAAACTGTAATGTTTTGTAAAGGTATGGACAGAAGTCCAAGTCACAGCTGCACAGATGTCTGCCGCTGACACATTCTTGAAACAAGCCGCAGAGGCAGCTACTTCTCTTGTGGAGTGACCTCTGACTTGACCCGGCAGGGTCTTGTGGTACTTGTCGTAACAGAAGGTGATACAATGAGCCAACCATTTAGAAAGGCATTGCTTGGAAATTGCATTGCTCTCTCTTTTGTGAGCAAAAGAGACAAAAAGCTGATCCGATTTCCTGAAATCCTTAGTCCTAGTAGTATAGTATCTCAGTATTCTGTGAACATCCAAAGTATGCAAGAGGTACTCCCCTTGATTGGAGTGTTGCGTAAAGAAAGCGGGTAGCTCAATGGATTGGTTCACCGTAGATTCCGCTACCACCTTAGGGAGAAACTTAGGGTTGGTTGGCAGAGCCACATGTTACTTGTGCAAAATCAAATAAGGGATTTTACACATCAGGGCCTGAAGCTCGGAAATACGTCATACTGAAGTAATGGCCACTAGGAAGAGAGTCTTCCAAGAGAGGAACTTCCAGTCTGCCGAAGCTGCCGGCTCGAAAGGAGGCAGAATAAGCATCTCGAGAACAAAGTTCATATCCCAAGGAGGAGCAGGAATGCGGATAGGGGGTCTCAAATGAAGACCCCTCTGAGGAACGTCTTAGAGACTTCCAACTGAGCGAAAGTCTGTTTCCAAAAGGGACATGGTATGCAAAAATCGCTGCCATGTGGACTTTCAAAGAGGAAAGGTGCCCTGAGTCCTGTGAGACCCTAGATGGGCTCTCCAGCCCTCACCTGAGGCATCTGTTGTCAATGGAAGGGGCATCACAAGTAGAAAAAGGGAAGTGGTTATCCCTCTATACAGACAGTTGGTAAGACTCCATCTGGAGTACTGTGTGCAGTTTTGGAGACCTCATCTATGCAAGGACATAGACAGGATGGAAGCAGTCCAGAGGAGGGCAACTAAAATGGTGCAAGGTCTGCAGCAGAAACCATATGAAGAGAGACGGAGAGAGCTTAATATGTATACTCTTGATGAAAGGAGGGACGGGGGAACATGATAGAAACTTTCAAGTACCTCAAGAGAATCAACAAAGTCCATGAGGGTAGCATCTTTCAGAAAAAGAGATGTGTAAGAACAAGGGGGCACAATTTAAAGATAGAGGGGGGACGGCTTGGGGTAATGTGAGGACATTTTTTTCACGGAGAGAGTGGTGGATACATGGAACCGCCTTCCTGAGGAGGTCATTGGGTCTAAAACAGTGGGGGAATTCAAACATGCATGGGACAGACATAAGGCAATTATAGTGGGGTGTTGCAGGAAGTAGGCTGTTGGTTAACTAGAATCTGCAGCTTATCCAGTAGGTAGGGAAATGGGCAGACTGGGTGGGCCAAGTGGTCCTTATCTGCCATCAAAGTCTATGTTTCTATGTTTCTAATGGCTGAGACCCAGGTCAAAGAGATGACTCATGTTGTCCAGGACTCTTTCAGCTGGGCAAGAGAAAGGCTCAAAGTCCTTTGATGAGGCCTAAATCGAAAAACGTTTCTACTTTCTGGCATCCACCAGAATATCTGCTACGAGCAGAGAAACCCTGAACTGGGCTTGAACTACGTCTACAGGAGCCATGCATGCAACCGAAGGGATTTGAGACCCGGATGAACAAGGGTCTCCTGGTCCTGGGTCAGCAAGTGCTGAGACAGAGGCAGAGGAAGCGGATGTTCCTCTGAAAATTGTTGCAGAAGAGAGAACCAAACTTGCCTGGGCCAGAATGGAGTGATGAGGATCATCTGGGCTCCTTTTGTCCTGAGTTTGTGTAAGACCCTCAGAATTAATGGAATTGGAAGGAAGGCATAGATGAATCTGTCCTTCCAATCAAGAGACACAGCATCCCGCCAGAAAGAGCCATGCCCTGGAGCAAGTGAGCAGAAGGCAGGAAGTATTTGCATTTTGAGGAGTAGTGAACAGGTCTACCGGAGGGGTTCCCCAGCACAGAAAGATGTCGTCTACTACTTCTTGATCCAGTTCCCGTTCATGGGCTCTGGCTGAAGACCGACTGAGGTGGTCTGCCAGCGTGTTTTCCACTCCTGGAACATGAACTGCCATCAGGTGAAGGTTGTGCTGAACGGCCCAACTCAAAACTCTCATTGCTTCCCTGCACAGAGGGTAGGAACGAGTTCCTCCCTGCTTGTTGATGTACCAGACTACACACATGTCTGTCTGGATTGTTAGGTGACCGGCAAGAATGGAGGAGTGCAGAGCCTGGACAGCATATAGGACTGCTCTGAGTTCGAGCACATTTATGTGTAGAGTCTGCTCGAGTCTGGACCAGGTGCCCTGAGTCCTGTGAGACCCTAGATGGGCTCTCCAGCCCTCACCTGACGCATCTGTTGTCAATGTCTCGGAGCGGGGGTTGATATTGAAGTAAACTCCCTGGCAAAGGTTCCCTTGCACCATCCACCATTGCAAGTCCCTGACCATGGGATTGGAGACTAGAATCTCCTGGTCTAGGTCATGCAATGTTTGGTCCCCTTGAGACCGAAGCATCCATTGAGAGATCCTCGTATGGAGCCGAGTGAGTGGGACTGTCGGGATAGCAGCCCCCATGAGCCCGAGGAGATGAAGGACTGACCTGGCACCAACCCTTCTGCAACTGGACAACAGACATGCTTAAGTCTGGAGGGTGTCCATCCTGTCCGGAGGCAAAAAGGCCTTGCCGACGGTTGTGTCCAGGATCGCCCCTATAAACTGGAGTCTTTGGCAAGGGACCAAATGGGACTTGGCCTGGTTGATGGTGGTGCCAAGGCTGGTAAAAACCTGCAGGGAAAAGGAAAGAGAGCGTAGAAGTTCCTCCCTGGACGGGGCCACCAGGGGCCAGTCATCCAGGTACGGGAATACTTGCATTCCCTGGGTGCACAGGTGGGCCGCTAGTACAGACAGGAATTTGGTAAACACTCGAGGGGTCGAGAAAAGACCAAATAGGAGGGCCTTGAATTGGTAGTGGTCTCCCAGAAAAGAAAACCGGAGTAATTTGCGGTTGGAAGGGCAGATGGGGATATGCAGGCAGGCATCCTGCATATCCAAAGCGCACAGCCACTGTCCCTGCCGAAGAAGCAGCAGAAGGCTCTGCAGGGAGAGCATTCTGAAGTGTTTGTACTCCATGAACATGTTCAGGAAACTGAGGTCTAAAATAGGCCTCATGTCTCCTGTCTTCTTTGGAACTAGGAAGAAATTTGTTGTAAATGGGATTTTGTCCCAACAAATGTTTTTTCCTGTGAAAAAATAAATTTTTAATCAATCAATCAAATGGGAGTAGTAACCTGCCCCCCAAAGGTGGGTGGGGACAGGCTCTATTGCCGCCTTCACAAGAAGGGAGAAAATTTCTTCCAGGACGAGAGGAGGATGTTCTGGGGAGTAAGACGACCTGGGGGGGTGGCCTTCGAGGCGGTTTCTGAAGAAACTTGATCAAGTGTCCTGCTGCTATCAGTTGGAGCACCCAAGCATCTGATGTAATCCTCTCCCAACCCGGTAGATGGAAGGAGAACCTCCCTCCTACTGGTTCCTCTGGAGATTCCAGAGGCCGTGGGAGAGGGGAGGAGTCAGGAGGTGGGGGGCAGCATAGCGGCCGAGGATCCCGCAGCTTTTTTGGGTGGGGGAGTCTTGGTTGCTGGAGGGACCTGACGCTTGTTGGCCCGCTTGCCCTGTGGTTTAGTTTTTGGTCGAGAACGTCGATGAAAAGGGCGATGCTGTCCCTGAGGGGGCCTGTACAGAGAGTCCACGAATTTGAGTGCAGTACCCTTCTCCTGCAGGTTGATGATGTCCTTGACATCACCGCCGAACAGCACCAAACCCTTGAAGGGCACATCCTGAATGGTGGATTGCACTTCAGGGACCAATCCTGACACTTGGAGCCAGGCATGATGCTGAAGACCTACGGCGAAAGCCGAGCTGCGTCCAGCTGCGTCCACTGCATCGTAGGTGGCATGAAGCATGTGCCAACTGTCCAAATGAGCAGAGCGGACAAGGTCAGCCACTTCCTGTTTGGTCTGAGACTCAGGCAGGGAGTCCAATTTTGATTCCACCTGAGTCAGGATCGTCTTCTGGTAGTCCTCCATATGAGCAACATAGTTCAGGACTCTAATACCCAGGGTAGAAGAAGCGTACACATTCTTCCCATACTGGTTCAGAAACCGAGACTCCTTATCAGGTGGAGATGAGCTGAGATGTTTGGGATTGGCAGACCGACCGTGAGAGGCGCTAATCACGACCGAGTCTGCCTTGGGGTGTACATTTAAAGAATCTACTACCTCAGGAGCCTGATATAGCTGATCTGCCTTCCGCAGAAGGGGGGGGGCTAACGCAGATGTTTGCTTCCAAATAGTGGAAACAAGGTCTGCATGAGGCTCAGTCCAGGGTGGAATCAATGTTTGAGCGGTCTCGGGCAGATCCAAGTGGGGAGTGAGCTTCTTACACTGTGGAGCTGGCTCCAGAGATTGCCACTGGTGAATTTCCTGGATCTTTCTCAGTAACTCCAAAAAAGAAGGATCCTCTGGAGGAGACTTCAGAGGAGTCCTAGGCCTGGAACAATCTGGAGTAAGAGGCTCGTCATCAGGATCAGAGCACCGCCCTGAATCAGAGTCAGAAGTCTCCGACATAGAGGAGGAAGACTCCTCCCAACGTGGGGAAGGAACGGTCCCTTTGGGAAGCCCTCTGGGAAGTGTATCCTCCCCATCCCTGGCACCCGAGGGTTCACCTCTGGTGTCAGGTAAGGGGGATGGAGTCTCCTGTCTCCGTCGACGGGGATCCTGCACAGGGTCCGGTGCTGGGAGATGGCTCTCTACCTCCCTGGTGAGCTGAGCCTTGACCTCAGCCCACCAGGCAGCCAGAGTCTCCTTCAAGTCCACCGGTGGCTGTGGTGAGGGTGGTGGAGGAGGAGGAGGTGGAGGAGGGGGATATGGATACTGAGGGTATCCTTAAGGTGAGTATCCATAACCCGATGGCGGAAAGCCTGGCATCGGTATTGAGGCACTAGGTACTGCGGCGTTGGATAAAGTGGCGCCTGGTACTGCTGCATCGGATACTGCGGTACCAGGTAGGGTGGCACCGGATTAGGTGGTGTTGGATACCCAGGTGCCAGGGGCTCTGGCAGAGCAGAAGGCCCTGGAAAAGGCCCAGCAGGCGGGCCAGGTAAAGGTGGCCCCATGGGCGTCAGACCCGGCATTAGAGCGGCGTCCGGCAAAGGGACGTCAGGGTAGGCTGGTGTTATAGTCAGAGACTGAGGATCCGGTGTCAGGGGGTCCGGCCTTGTAGGAGGGAGTCCTGATGGCAGCATACCCAGCTCCTCCATGTTGCCCGGGGATGGAGGGTTAAAATCCCTGGGGTCCAACAAAGGAGATGTGGGAGCCTCGGGAAGCAATGGCACGCATTGCGGTGAGCCTGGGACGCTGGACTGGTCCAAGGGGTCCAACATAGGTTCTTTTGATGGGCGTCCGTTGGAGGGGCCGATGTCTGTCTTATCAGCAGGACCCGGGCAGGCATCAGAGGAGCCGGCGTCTGACTTATCGGAACTCTAGCCCGACGCAGGTCGCACTGGGGAAGCGACCTTGACGGGCATGTGAGGGACCGTGCACCCTCCTGAAGGAGCCGGCGTCTTATCGGTCCTGTCCGGGCGGACGTTCAGTGGCACTGGTGTCCAACTTAGCGGACCCGCTCAACCCAGAGGGCCACGTGGTAGCGGTCTTCCTGGGAGTGGAAGCCTCCTTTGCCCCGGAGGCACCCGAGGGGCCCAAGTGTGAGCTTGACAGGAGGGGCGACACCGTCTTGGCGCCGCTAAGACGGTCGTCAATGAACCGTCCCCTGGAGGGGATGTTACCTTAGGCACTGTGACTCTAGTTGGAGTCGCGGGGACCGTGGAGGTCGAGTCCTGGTCCCAGTGCTTGTCCTTCTTTTTCTTATGGCCTTCAGGGGAAGTGCAAGCCTGCCTTAACTTCTTCAGCTCCTTCTCCATGGAAGCCATCTTTTTCTTGAGAATATGGGCCTCCAGGGACTGCTGCCTCCATTTCTGGGTAGCTGGATTGAACTGCTGGCAGTGTTAACACTTCTCCATGGGGTGGTCCTGGCCTAAGCAGAAGAGGCATAGGAAGCATTCGTCACTTATCGCAGTTGGGAACCGCATGGAGTCGCACTTATTTTTATGTGATTTGGAAGGCGTCCGGGGTGACATACATGGACGATTGAAGTGAAAAACTGGAAAAAACGGTCGAACATCTTGGTAAAACTAACCGATGAAAGACTGACGAGCAATGGAACTCTACCGCGAGGAACTTTCACAAGTTGACGGCGGGAAAGAACTGGAAGGCGGGAATGGGGGACCGCCCATTTATACTGACGTTGCCCGACGTTGGTCACCTGACGTGGCGGCGGTTCCCCGCCAGAGACTGCTAGCTAGAAATTTTTCCATGGGGTTCTGACACCTGCCGGGTCAGTTCTATATGTAATTACCTACTGCAAGAGCCCTCTCGAAGTAAGATTCCGTGTTTCTAATTGGTCGAGCAGGAAAAACACCTGCATGAAGAAATACAGGAAAAGAAAGAACTGTTATTGAGCATGATGGAGGAGGAGTAAGCTAAACATATTAAAGAAAAAAACAAAGCAGGAAGTAGAGAAAAAAAGAAATCAGCTCTCTGTCAGCTCACAGGGTACCTCAGGAAAGAAATTTCAAAAAGATAATATGGAGTGCTCCTCTGTTTTAAATACTGAGGACAGGCAAAATAACCCCTCCAGCTCAGATTGTTCCCCAAACAAACATACCTCTTCTGGACAACCAACTGGCGGCTGGTCTCCTTAGAGGGCACTGCGTGAAACTGGCTGGATGAAATGCCCCAAAACTGGAAAATGGATCCTGGACCCGGCAGTCCCATTTTTCAGAAGTCAGCCTGTTGGGAAAGTTGCAGAGAATCCTCAGCTGGAAAATCCTAAGTCTGACAAACAATCAGCTGGGGTTGACAGCTCATTTCCTCCTACTGACAGCACAGAGCCGAAAGCTGTCAGCATAACCCCAGCAGCAACTGATGAGAGATCCAGGATTGCTTCTGTGTCTACAGGGGATCAGGAAGCTGCACAGGAGATTGAGATGGTGTCAGCTACTGAAACACAGAGAACAGGGGATGGGGGCATCAAGAAAGTCAACACTGGAGACACCAGTGGAATCAGAAGGGCTGCTGGTGAAATGGACCCCAATACACTGGAGGAAATTCCTAAGCCAAGTGGTCAGGACAATACCTCTTCAGATAGGCTACCAGGCAGCTCCCATGCTTTTGTAGCCAGGTCGGAAATGTGCAGACTGAAACTGTTGACCCCGAGCAGGCTGCTCCCCATGACAAGAACATTCCAAAAACTTTAAGCTCAGAAGCAAGGGAGGGGGCCAGCATGGGACAATCCTTGGCCGGGGGGGGAATGCTGGAAGAGCAAATAATGCAGCAGACGAAGGTCCTTCAAATAGGGAGTCTGGCAGAACACAACACGGAACTTGTAATGAACGAAGAGATGGTCCTAAGGGATCTAATACAAGATTTTATATGGCAGACTTGTTTGCTAGCAGGTCTGGAATTGCCAAGAGATGGAATACAGTGAAGTTGTGGTATAAGGGGCACCTAGAGATACATTCTGATTCTTATGTGGCCTGTACCTTACTGAAAGATTTGATGAAGTTTTTTGCATATGAAATTTATGCATTAATATGCATTTCGGGTGAAAGTACTTTTGATATAAGTTTTAAACCAATGGTTGCTCTAGATAGGTTTTGGAAAAAGTTTGGTGAATTAAAAAATACACCAATATGAATACCCTTTGTGACTATGCCTTTGACAAAACCTCTCCACAGGACTGGTACAATAATGTTTAAGGATGAGAGGGTAAGGTTAGCAGATAATCAATACTGGCTGCAGCAAAAGATGTGAGGTTCAGGGTAGACCTGAATCTATTTTTAATGATGAACAAATCAGGATGGAGGCATGGAAATTTACAAATCTGGACGGGGATGGAAATTTAAAGTAAAGTTACAACAGACAGACACAGGAATTTGTCATTTACCAAACAATTTTTACATAGGGAGAGACAGCAGAATTCTGTTTTACCCAGGCCAGCCAAAGGCCTGTTACATTTGTGGGTCTGGACCAATTAAGGTGTAGCATATGTCTTCAGCATGGGCATGTTAACAGGCAATGCCAAAATATACAAAAATGAAATTTGTGAGATGAAGGGGGCATTCCTTTCATTTCTGTCCCTGGGCAGCACATAATCGAGATGATACGGCTAATCAGTATGACCTTTTGGTCCAAGCACAAAAAACAGGGTTGCAAAAGAAGCAAATTTTTTCAGGTTCCCTACAAGATTTTGCAGATAGTTTGGCAAATGAGTCAGCCTCAGGGGATTCGCAGCCAAATAATAGTAATAATACTGAGCCAGGGGAATCTTTTACTGCTGTGGAAACAACTGTCCCCCTCCCCCAGGTTCACAGGGAACCTCGTTTGGAGAAACATGGCCTAACACAGAGTCTGCGGCATGTGAGAGCATGACTCCTACTAGGACAACTAGGAATGAGATTTCGAAGGTTATGCCTCCCCCTCAATCCCCTGAACCCTTTGTGGTGCTCAAGCCTAGGAGGACCAGGTTGGGTAGTGGCCATTTAAAGGGCAAAAAGACACAGGCAGAACCTACTGAAGTTCAAAATAAATTTGCATCTCTAAGTAAAGTTAGAAATTGAGGGGGTTGCATGAAGAGATTTGAGATGCCCTCTTTCCTTCTTCTGGCGTCTTCTGAACAACGAAGACAATGTTTCAGATCCTCTGGAAGAGAAGGAAAAAAAACCTCTGTTGGATGCGCACAAGTGATAAGGTTGTGTCAAAAGGCCCCTTGAATGTGCACAAGGGATAAGGTTGTGTCAAAGGCCCCCTTGGATGTGCACAAGGGATAAGGTTGTGTCAAAGGCCCCCTTGGATGTGCACAAGGGATAAGATTGTGTCAAAGACAAAATAAAGAAATAGGTTTTCTGGATGTTTAAGTCAAATATGTTATTGTTTCTTTTCCTTATCTGTATCATTATGAACCTGGGCCTGGAACTCAATTGTGCTATTATTAATACAAATACTATAAAAAAATAAAAAAAATCCACTTAATTACTTTGTCTTTGGTATAGTATAGGTCATATTTCCAGGGACCCACTGCAGAGGTCGTGAGGGCGACGGTACCTGCCCTCCTCCACCCCCACCCACCGGAGCCTGCATTTTCAATTCTAAAGATGCTCACACTCGATTTCCAGGCATCCACTGCGGAGGTCGTGAGGGTGACGGTACCTGCCCTCCCCCACCCCCAACCCCCGAAGCCTGTGTTTCCAATTCTAAAGGTGCTGGCACTGATTTAAGGACCCATCATGGAGGTCGAGGGCAACGGCACTGCCCTCCCCTACCCCACCCCACCCTGAACCCTCAAGCCTGCATTTCCAATTCTAAAGGTGCTGGCACTAGATTTCAGGGACCCACTGCGGAGGTCGTGAGGGCGGCGGTGCCTGCCCTCCTCCACCCCACCCACGAAGCCTGCATTTTCAATTCTAGAAGTGCTCACACTCGATTTCCAGGCATCCACTGCGGAGGTCGTGAGGGTGGCCAGTACCTGCCTCCCCACCCCCAACCCCGAGCCCTGCGTTTCCAATTCTAAAGGTGCTGGCACTCGATTTCCAAGGACCCACTGCGGAGGTCAGGAGGGCAACGGTACCTGCCTCCCCACCCCACCCCACCCTGAACCCCCAAGCCTGCGTTCCAATTCTAAAGGTGCTGGCACTAGATTTCAGGGACCCATCTGGAGGAGGTCGTGAGGGCGACGGTACCTGCCCTCCCCAAGCCTGTGTTTCCATCTAACAGTACTTACTGTGCTCTCTGCAGCTCCTCTGAAACCGGACTGCACGAAACCCTCTCCTGGATGTCTGAACTTTTAAAAGGGGCAGAAACAGCCGAATTAATTTACCTGTAATTCCAGGCCTGCTCTCTGCCTCGCTGGTCGCTGCTGCACTCTGGTGCTGCGTGGACCTGCCCCTCAAACTGCTGATTTATAAGCTTTATTAAGAGTACTTTAAGGATGCTTACTGTTCAACACTGACTTTTATACACTTTTGGGTTACTAAAAGGGGATTTTAAAGCGGATTTTTCCTGCTTATTACAGCTCTAATGTGTGAGTGCTCATGTTTCAATTCATATCTAAAAGCTCACCTTGGGTTACTTAAATGGGATTTTGTTGGTCTTGCATTATCGGGTGTGCCCTGTAAAATGCTGTGCAGCTTTTGGTGTGCTGGGCCTGATTTAGAAAGACAAGGGACACTCCTTCAGAGTGAATTAAGGTGGTTTTGTGCCTGTCTGTACTCTACTGTTACCCCCCGGCCCCTGCTATTTCCTCCCTCTTCTCCATGAGCTCTATCTCCCCCTCCCCGGCATTGCATAAAAAGCCCTCACCTTTCATTCTTTTTTCCAGGTGCTGGCACTCTATTTCCAAGGACCCACTGCGGAGGTCATGAGGGTGACGGTACCTGTCCTCCCCCCACCCCACCCCCACAAAGCCTGCGTGTTTCAATTCTAAAGGTCATTTCACTGTGCTCTCTGTAGCGCCTCTGAAGCCGGATCACACGAAAACCTCTCCTGGATGTCTGAACTTCTAAAAGGGGCAGAAACAGCCAAATTAATTTACCTGTAACTCCAGGCCTGCTCTCCGCCTCTCTGGTCGCTCCTGCACTCTGGTGTTGCGTGGAGGTTTCTCCCCGCCGGCTGCCCCACCGCCCCCACCACCACCCATGGTTGTCACCGCAATTTATAGCGCTGATCATGTGAGTCTAAAATACCTATCAGCCCACTTTACTATAAGCAGGTTATACTGACTCTCCACCATGGGCATCATACACTTGAAACTGCCTTAATACCATGCAGAGTCAGTCCTCCTTATACTGAATTTGTGCTACATCTTGGTTAACTTAGCTTTCCCCTTCTCAGCTCCCTGCATATAAATTGACCTACAAATTTGAACTACCTTTCAGGCTACAACTCAAGCCTCACCCCTCTAAACGCTTTGCTACCTCCCCCCCCCTCCTCCAGCCCCCTTTTTTTTCTTCTCCCATTTAAACATGTGACCCTGCCCTCTCCTCCAGACGTGAGCTTCCATCCACGGGGAACCACCGCGGGTCTCTAACAGAGCACAGGCCATGGCCCCTCTCTCCCAGAATGGAAACTCTGCCTGCTGCCTAGGGCCCCCTCCCATCCTGGCCGCTTTCGAACCCCCCGTGACCTGGCAAACCACCAAGGGTCTAAAAATCACCCACCTCAACATCCGCAGCATCCTACATAACCTAGCAGAACTAACGGCCTGGGTGGCCCACTACAAACCTGACATTATGGGCATCACCGAACCCTGGCTTAAGCCACGCACCCCAGACTCCGCCTGTGCCCTCCCGGGTTACAGCTTTGTCCGGCAGTATAGGGTAGGCAGTAAGCGTGGTGGGGGCGTGCTCCTATACTTTAAGGTGCACCTCAATGTGACAAAAGTTGCACATGTTCCCCCTTCACCCCCAGCCTGTGAGTTCCTTCATACCCTCCTACTGCTCGGGAACACTAAGAAGGTACATCTCGTCTGTGCCTACAACCCTCCAAAAAGAGGTGCTCCTGGGCTCTCCTCTTTACTGGACCAGCTCAGAGAAAAGACTGGCTCAAACGAACTGATAATCCTGGGGGACCTCAACCTAAATTGGCTGGGGCCCAATGCTAAGCAGCTTGAGTCTCTTCTCTCAGGTCTTGCCTTCAGTCAGCTCATCACGGAACCAACAAGACCTTCCTCCCGGGGGGGGGTCAAAGGATCACTCATCGACTAGGTCATGAGCAACAAAATGGATAAAATCATCCACTCTGGGATCCTTCCCGATGCAATAACTGATCACTCCCCAACTTACTGCATCCGGGGCTTCAACTCGCCCAAAGTCCCCAGCAGAGTGATCCAGATGAGGGACTATTCCAAACTGATCCCCTATGATTACCTCAAGGACCTGCGATGGGTCGGCTGGTCCAGGATCATGGCCACAAATGACCCTGAAATGGCCTTGGATCATTTCCTTGCCGTTCTCATTCCCTTACAAAACAGGCACGCACCCCTCACCAAAAGGAGGGTGCGTGGCACATTCACGAAATGGCTCCACGGAGGCCTTTACTCCCTTATGAGGCAGAGGGACAAATGCTGGGTGAAATACAAGATCTCCCACAATGACAATGACCTCGTTGAATATCGGCAACTTAGAAATGACTGCAAGCATGCAATACATACCGCTAAAAATGAGTATTGCAAATCTGCCCTAATTGCCTTGGCAAACAACCCCAGGGGATTTTGGAAAAATGTCAGAAACCTGGTTGGAGGGTCTGCCAAGGAACAGTCCCCCGATATGTATATTGGGGGGCTCACTGCAACAACCCCTAAACTATTGCCGCAGCTTTTAATCGCACTTTCTCCGATCTGCCGGTCCCCCCTTCCTCCTGACTCTCTGCCCCCGAACCGCTGAGGGGCCCCCCCCATCCGCCCTTCTACCACAAGTGGATCACAGTTGGCAAGACCCAGGCACTCCTGGCGGGACTCTCCCATCACACGGGGGCGGGATATAACTGCCTTGAACCTGAACTCCTTAGCTTTGGGGCTCCCCTCCTTACCAGACCGGTCACACATATCTTTAACTCCTCCCTCATCTCGGGGACCATCCCGGAGGTATGGAAGATAGCCAAGGTGGTCCCTGTCTACAAGCAAGGTGACCCCAAAGATATTAGTAACTATCGCCCCATTGCTATACTGTCAGCCACCAGCAAGCTCCTTGAAAAGGCTGTTGCTTCCCAACTCTCCCACTACCTCGAGGGATACACTGTTCTCTCCCTGGCCCAACATGGCTTTAGAAAAGGGCACAGCACATCGACGGCGCTTGCCGTGGTCACCTCCGAGATCAGATCCGTGACTGATCAAGGTAACCTGACAGGAGCCATCTTCGTCGATCTTTCCAAGGCCTTCAATCGGGTGGACCACTCCATCCTCCACTCCACTCTGCACTCCCTTGGTTTCTCCCACCGCACCCTCGAATGGTTCTCCAACTACCTTGCGGGTAGGCAGCAATACACCTGCTTCAACTGCACTATCTCAGCCCAGTAAATTGTGGGGTCCCCCAAGGATCCATCCTGGGTCCCCTACTGTTTTCTCTGTTCATTAATGGACTACCCTTCGCTATTACCCATGGGGTCCCAATCATATACACGGATGACCTCGTAGTCCTGGCCAGTTCCCGCGAAATCAACACCATCAACTCTCGGCTAAACTCCGATTTCAAGCATATTCAGAACTGGCTCGAGGGCCACAAGCTCATCGTCAACCTGAGAAAGACCCATGCCATGCTATTCGGGTCGGTGGTAAACACCTCTTCCTGCCCTGCCCCCTTAGAAATCTATGGGGCAAATGGCGACATACTTCCAGTCACTGACTCGGCCAAGTATCTCGGGGTTACCCTTGATCCCCAACTTGATCTCACCACACACATCAGGAATGTGTGTAAAGCCTCAAATGGCAAGCCTGGCCTTGCCTACAGAGCCAAGGACTGCCTCACCCCTGCCGCTCGACTGGCCATAGCTAGGGGGATACTCCTCCCCACTCTTTGCTACGGGCTCGATGCCTTTGCTCCAGTCTCCCACGCCAATCTTATGAAATGGGACACTGCCTACAACAATATATGCCACCTCGCACTCTCTGCCCCCCATCTTACGGATCGATGTGAGCTCTACTCATGACTGGAGTGGCTTCCCCCCTGAAAAGCACCGCACCTTCGTCCTAGGCAACTTTGTCGATTACATTAGTCAGAACAGCCACTCCCTCGGTACTCGCCCTTCCCCTAATTCCCCCACCCCCAGCCTACCATCTCAGATCCTGTGCTGCTCAAGCCCGACTGGTTCATAGAAACACAGAATTTGACCGCAGATAAGGACCGCTTGGCCCACCCAGTCTGCCCATTTCCCTACCTGATGGATAAGCTGTAGATCCTAGTTAACCAGCAGCCTACTTTTTCCTACCCCCAACCCCTAAAATTGCCTTATGACTGTCCCATGGATGCTTGAAGTCCACCACTGTTTGTGACTCCACAACCTCCTCTGGAAGGCCGTTCCATACATCCACCACCCTCTCTGTGAAAAAATACTTCCTTAAATTACCTCTGAGCCGCCCCCCTTCTATCTTCAAATTGTGCCCCCTTGTTCTTGCACACCTCTTTTTTTGAAAGATGCTACCCTCTTGGACTTTGTTGATTCCCTTGAGGTACTTGAAAGTTTCTATCATGTCCCCCTCTCCCTCCTTTCCTCGAGGCTATACATATTAAGCTCCTTAAGTCTCTCTTCATATGTCTTCCAGTGCAGACCCTGCACCATTTTAGTTGCCCTCCTCTGGACAGCTTCCATCCTGTCTATGTCTTTGTGGAGATTGGGTCTCCAGAACTGCATGCAGTACTCCAGATGGGGTCTCACTAGCTGTCTGTACAGAGGGATAATAACTTCCTGTTTTCTACTGGTGATGCCTCTCCCTATGCATCCCAGTATCCCCCCAGCCCTCCTTGCTGCCCTCTCACATTGCTTGCCCACCTTTAGGTCATCTGATATGACTACCCCCAGGTCCCTTTCCATTTTTGTTGTTGTTAGTATCTCACCCCCCATTGTGTACTCTTCCCCTGGGTTTTTGTTTCCCAGGTGCATTACCTTGCACGTCTTAGCACTGAATCTAAGCTTCCATACATTTGACCATTCCTCTAACCTTGCCAAATCCCTTCTCATCCTTTCCACTCCACCTTGTGCATCAACTCTGTTGCAGATCTTTGTGTCATCTGCAAAGAGACATACTTTTCCTTCCAGTCCCTCTGCAATGTCACTTATAAAGACATTGAAGAGGACTGGTCCTAATACTGAACCCTGCGGTACCCCACTACTAACCCCCCTTTTTTCAGAGTGGACTCCATTTACTATTACTCTCTGTGTCCTATTCTCCAGCCAATTTTTTACCCAGGCTGTCATCTTGGGACCCACTCCCAGGCTGGCTAACTTGTATATTAATCTTTTGTGTGGGACTGTGTCAAATGCCTTGCTAAAGTCTAGGTAGGCCATGTCCACAGCCCCTCCCTGATCAACTACTTTGGTCACCCAGTCAAAGAAATCTATCAGATTTGTCTGGCATGACCTTCCTGCTGTGAATACATGCTGCCTTGGGTCCTGTGCCCCTCTGGCCTCTAGATATTTAACAATTCTTTCCTTCAGAAGTGATTCCATCATTTTTCCTACCACTGAGGTTAAACTAACAGGTCTGTAGTTTCCTGCTTCTGTCTTACTCCCACTTTTGTGAAGGGGAATCACATCTGCCCTCCTCCAGTCCTCGGGTACCACCCCATCCTCCCATGATTTGTTAAAGAGGGTAGTCAGTGGTGTCACTAGTTCTACCCTTAGTTCTTTTAAAATTCTGGGATGAATCCCATCAGCCCCCATTGCTTTGTCCACCTTCAATTTTAAGAGTTCTTTCAGAACCCTTTCTTCTGTAAATGGGCTGGTATCAACTTCTATATCCAGAGTGTTTCTACTGTTTGTTTTAGGTACCTCCCCCTCTTCCTTTGTAAATACTGAGCAAAAATATTTGTTTAGTATCTCTGCCTTTCACAGTCACCCTCTGCCCACCCTCCTCCCTTTATTAAGCCTCACTATCCCTCACTTGGTCTTCCTTCGTTCCCTGATGTACCTATAAAAGGTTTTATCCCCCTTCTTAACTGAGTTGGCTATCTTTTCCTCGGTTTGGGCCTTTGCTGTTCTGACTGCCTTCCCAGTTTCCTTTTGCTTTAACTGATACAGTTCTCTGTCCTGTTCCTTCTGTGATTCCTTGTACTTCCTGAATGCTTTCTTTTTCTCTTGAACCTTCACTGCCACTTCCTTTGAGAACCATAGTGGTTTCTTACCTCGTTTCTTTTTATTTGCTTTACACAAAGGCTTGATACCTCTGTGATGGCAGTTTTTATTATTCCCCATTGTTCTTCCACTCCTCCTTCCTGCCCATTTGCTAGTGCATTCCTTAGGCACTCACCCATTTGACAAAGTCAGCCTCCTAAAATCCAGTACCTTTGTCTTTGTATGGCTTGGCTCTATTGCTGTGTTTATTATTGTGAACCATACTGTTCGATGGTCGCTAGTTCCCAGATGGCTACCCATTATACATCTGTGATCCTCTTCATCTCCATTTGAGAGAACCAGGTCTAAGATTGCTCCCTCGAGTGGGCTCCAATACTAGTTGTCTAAGGCATGCCCCCTGTAGGGCATCTAGAATAACCCCACTCTTAGAAGTGGCTGCTGCAACTGTACTCCAGTTAACATCTGGCATATTCAGATCACCCATCAGCAATATCTCCCCTTTTCTGCCATTCTAAGTATACTTTCTATCATTTCCTTGTCCATTTCCTCCCCTGAGAAGGGGGTCTGTATACAACCCCTGTGCGTATTGTGGTGCCATTGCCGGTCTCCAAATTTACCCACAGTGCTTCTTCTCCTCCCTGTTTACCCTTTTGTTCTGTTGCTTTGATTCCTTCCCTTATGTAATAAGCTACTCCTCCTCCTCTTTTACCCTCCCTGTCCCTCCTGTAGATAGTGTATCCTGGTATGTTTACATCCCAGTCATGGTTTTGTGTGTACCATGTTTCTGTGACTGCCTCGATATCCAGATGTTCCTCCTCCATCAAGGCCACTAATTCAGGAAGCTTGTTACTCAGACTACGGGCATTGGCACTCATTGCTCTCCATTTTTCAGGACCCGCACCCTCACTGGTGACCGGGCCTTCTCAGTCCATGCGCCAAAAATGTGGAACTCCCTTCCCGCACTAGTGCGTACCTCGCCCTTCCACCACTGCTTTAAAACATCCCTATGGAGCTTCCTCAAGTCTACTGCAGCCTATGTTCCGCCTAGACCCGACGTACCCTCTACCCCTCCTGACTCTCTGGGGGCTACCGCCGTGAGCACTGTCTGCATGGCTGCTGTTAAATCCCCCTGTGAAACCAGCCAAAGCTCCTCCTTCAGTATAGTACTTACTACCCCCCTTGTTAGGTGCTTATTATATAATCATTTTTATCTGTCAATGTTTATCACAAATTGCCATTGAGATGTGTTCAGTCTATAGTCATATTAGAAATCTTTGACTCCCTACGTTGTTTTTGTAAACTATTACTTGACTGCTTGCCTTACCATGTTTGAGCATGACCTGTACCTCCCACCTGTTGGAGCCTGCGGCTCCTGTTTGTAACCTTGACTCTGTATTTTGTTTCCTTGACTCTGTATTTTATTTCCTGTATGCTTTGTAACTCTCCTGGGTCGCACCTGAAAATAGGCACTTGGTTGTCTAGTGTGCTTACCTGGTTAACAAAAACAAATAAATAAATAAATATAATGTCATTTTTTTCAAGACACCAGGTTACTTATAACTTATGATATTAAACAGATGGAGAAATTACGGGGGATATTTTTCATACTGCTTAATTGGGGAGGATTCTTGTTCGGGTGTAGGTACTGACTTCCAGGGTATAGACTCTGAGACATTGTTCCAGGTAGGCTGTTAATTTTAGATATCTTGATAGAGAATCATCCAGTTAGGCTCATAAATGTTTATGCACCACAGGGTAAAGTAAATAGAATAGAATGTAAAAGAGTACAACCATATTTACACACATCTAGTATAATAATCATGGGATGGAATTTTAACTGTTCCTTGGATAGAAAGAAAGTAGGATCAACTGAAAGGAAAATGTACTGTGAATCAATTTTTTATAAAAATATGCTTGAAACAGCAGGTCTTAGGGACATGCATAGGTGTCATAATAAAACAGGAGGGAAATGAAAATGATGTACTCACTGTAATTCTTGATCTTCCCGAATATCTTCACCATTTATGATTGGTGGGTTTTTGCCGGAGGTGCAGGACCCTCGTGGGAGTGTCTAGCTCTAAGAATTTTGGAGTGGCGGAGCTAATGTTGGAGACGGCGCTGCCCATGAGGCAGAAATACTACGTGGCACTCATGGACTGGCCAAGACTACCTGCTACCCCTCCTACTCAGTTCTGCTCAGACGGAGAGGAAGAAAAAAGTTAGAGGATAGGGAGGGAGGGAGCAAGGGAGCCCAAGGACAGAAGAAGAAAATGGATATAGGCAAATAAATGCAAATCTGATTGAGATAAAGAAAAGTAGGGCATGGAGTGAGGGACTTGAGTTGGTCTGGGGGGCCAGACCAACTGGGCAGGACAAGGAAAGAGAGAGAGAAAGAAAGAAACAGAGAGAGGAGAGCAAGAGAGAGAGAGAGAGAGAGAGATAGGGGCGTCCCGTATCCTTGTCAGGGAGAAAGGCTGAATAAGAAGAGAACAGTGTTGGTGAAGGCTCAAAGGGAGAGAGCCACTGCAACCACCTTGCAGAGTAGGCTGGGTCCACATTCCCATACCGATGGCTGCCATAATATTGATTGTATGTCTCTTTCTCGTCACCTTAATTTTTGTTGTTGTTTCTCTTTCTCTTCCCCTTCATTTTTTTTGTTGTTATATATAAAGGAAAATGAAGAAAAAAAGGTCTTTCCTCCAGAAAAGGCTGAAATGTCCTAAAGTGGCAGTGGAGACCAAGGGAAACCAATAAGAAGGTAAAAGGAGGAGATGTGAGGGCCAAAACATAGCAATCAGACTGCTGGCAGGGGTTCTGCAGCATAGCAGGAGGAAGGAGAGTGGTGCCCATAGGAACCAGAGGGGATACAGGATGTGAGGAAGGCAATACTGAGCCACATAGGGGAACTTCCCCCAGTAGTAGAAGGCACTGGAGGCCAACTGATGCAGAAGATGTTTCTGGAAAGGAGGATAAGACCTGCAGGGCAAGGGAGAGGGAAAATGCTAGGGCCCTAGAGGCAAGAGGGTTAAGAGAGACACTGTCTCTCTAGGAAAGTGCTTTTTTTTTTGGTAGACAGGGCAGTGTATAGGAACTGCAGCCTGCTTTGAAAGGGAAAAAAAATACAGAGTCTGTGCTACAGAGACAATGCCCCCAAGACTCCTGTGGGTGAGTGGCAGCAGCGCAGCAAGATGGCACTGAAAAGGTGCCACTGCCTTGGAAAAGGGGACATTAGAGCAGCAGCTCTGAGACTTCTTGTTTTCCTTTCCATGAGAGTTGAGATTTATAAAGAAGTCATTCCAGGGTTTGCCTACCTGAGACCAGTTCCTAAAAGAGTTGTTCAGTTAGAGAGGAGGCTGAAAGAAAGGGAGGAGGCACTGCCAGAGTCTGGCCTTGAGGGGAAGGAGAGCAGGTAGCAGTCATGAATGGTGAAGATATTTGGGAAAATCGAGAACTACGGTGATTACATCATTTTCATATCTTACCTTGATCAATCTTCACCATTCATGACTGGTGGGTCAGAATGCCAAGGTGCCATCCTTGGTGGCACTGGCAAACCCTGTGGGATAACAGTCCTTCAGCCTCCTGTTGGGGAAACACAAGGAGTGGGGGGCCCCTCATGGGTCTGCCGGGACCTGAGACTGGTCAGGGGCAGGTGGAGGCTCCCATGGCCTAGGAGAGGGAAGTCACACCACTAACTCACGCCTGACCCTAGGGGAAAAAAGTGGGCCCCTGATATGGTGAGGCAGTCATCCTACACTGGGTCAGGGGTGATAACCTGGAAAGACGGAGCCATGCTGTCCACCTGATGCAGACTGCTGTTACCACAAGCCTGGAGGCTACTTCATTGGCGTCATAGGATGCCCTTGACTAGTGTCTCGCTAGCTTCAGGCCATGGGTGAAAAGGCCGATGGCTGATCTGGTTGCCTCACTAGTTCCCAGTTCAGTGATGCACTCAAGTGTACAGAGAGAGGTGCAGGCAAGGGGTGGCAATCCCCCAAAAGCTCCAATAGTCAAAAAGTGTCTGCACTCACAAAGAACAAGGATGCAGAAGCTGGAAATCAAAGATTTTTTATTTTCAAAATTTAACATGTAACTCCCCTACAAACAGGGGTTCCCAAAAAGTCTTCCTCGAGCTTGCCTAAATGCTCACTGCCGGGCTGGTGTCCTGTGTTTTAGCAGTTTAAATGTGATTGCCAGAGAGTGCCTGTATAGCCTCTGTGTACTGTCTCTTTAAGAGCTGCCTGGATTGCAGTCATAAATAATCTGAGAGAGAGTTCTGTTGAAAGATGTAACTATTTGCTGAAAATCATTTAGCGTGATAATGATAATGTAGTTTGTTTAACCTGCTTTCTTTGCAGTAAGGACTGTTTTGTTTATCTCCACTATCTTGGTCCTGACTGCGAATTAGACCAATCAGTACTGGTGGGACCTAAAATGGAGCCGGACTACAGGAGCTGTCTGGAGTCAAAATCTGTAGGAATTGTAGTTTTGGGCTTTTTGCACCTTTTTTGCACCTGAAGGGGGAGCCTTTGTTGTGAGTGACAGGAGGATCAGCCAATTGAACCCTTTGGATCTTGGGGAATTTCCCAGGCTGCTGCAGCTAGTTTCAGTTTTTGAGCTGAGAAGTGAAGAAGTAACAGCTCAAGTGATTTTGAGCAGCAGTTCTGTGTAGTTTTACATGGGAGAACTGTAAAAGGGCTGAGTTTTGGCCTGCCTGTCTGCCTGCTGTCCCTGAGAGGGAAAATAGAGTTTATTCGGACTGAATCCAAGTTGTGAGGACTATTTAAGTCACTGGACTGTGACCAGGCTTTAACCTGAAGAAGATCGAAGATTTGCTGAATGCGATCGGCCTGTCAGGATTTCCAGCTGCTTTTGAATCCCCGGTTGCTGCAGAGACTTTGCGATCGTGACTGGAGAGTGGTTTGCCTGGTACAGTAGAATTTCCTTACATGTAAATGTGCTGTGTATTGAAAGTGGGTCGTGATTTGGTTCCCCACTGTGTGAACTGTGTTGTGCTTGCTGGTACCGTAGAATTCTTTACATGTAAATTTGCTGTGTACTGAAAGTGGGTCATGATTTGGTTCCCCACTGTGTGAACTGTGTTCTGCTTGCTGGAAGCTTTATCCAGCCTAATCGGACTGAATCTGTGTTCATCTCCATTTGGCCTGGGCCTTGCCATTCTGGTCCTGCCAGACTACTCCACTGCACAGAGAAAGCCACTGACGAAAGACCTGCCTGGGGATCATCCCCGTGCTCCACGCTTGAACAGGAACGACACCTCGGTGAATTATGTGCGCCCTGCTTCTCCTGGCACTCCAGATTAACAACCTCCTTTCTCTATTTTCATCCAGCCTGTGTCCAGTCTTGGGTATCATGAGTAATCATCAGGGTAGCTCCCAGCAACAACAGCCTAATCTAAAAGGGTGTCATCTGATTGTCTTGTTTTCTTTTCACGAACTGAGCCCTCCTGCTCCGGATTACAAATAATGTGTGTTGTGCATGTTGTTTTCTTCCATCACAGGGCCCCAAACAGCTGCAGCGTTCCTGGCTAGCCCATCATTCTCCATCTGGGTACCCAGAGTGTGTGACTGTTTATGGACCCTGAAGTGCATGCATAACTGTTTGATAGAGCCTTTAAGCAAATTAACCTGATTACGTCACTCCCTTGTTCAAGCCCCTTAAATAAATCAGATCTAACTCTTTTTTGCATTTACCCTGCCTGTGGTTCCAGTTTGTGCAAGAGTACTGTACTGCTGTTATTTGCTGTGTATAACCTTGTTTTACAGGGGGTTCCCAGGGCTGGGCCAGAGGAAAGCCCTGGTGGTAAGTGCAAACAGTGTGGGTATTTGTGTTGTGTATCAGGGGTATTGTGAAAGTGATTATTGTGTATTGTTCTGGCCACTAGTAAGGAAAGAGGGGGGTTACAGTGTTCCGGAGGGCTGTGCCCAGGTTAGCTTGACCACTACCAACCCTGACCTCCGGGTGGAAGCACCCGGTTCAGAACTCAGGCCCCTTAACCTGCTACTAGCTAAGAAGGCTGGGGTAGTAGCCCTTGGGATAGCGCCACTTAGGGGTTACATTTTGGAGGCTCACCGCTGGGATTTTGTGCCTTCTAGTGGCCAAAAAATTACGAGTTATTGTTAAAGATTAATGGCTACCACAGTAGAAATGGCTGTACACCAGTTGGTGAGGTGCTGTACTATGCAGGAGATCGACCCCCAAAATGCTCTACTTATACTGGATATTCCCCTTGGTACCAGCAAAGGCACTGTAGAGGGAGTACTCTCCAAAGTTGAATGTTTAAAAAACCCTGTGGTGGTGGGTCGACAGGCTGATTTGATCGCCCAAACTTTCATAGCCTTGATAGAGTGTAGTGACCTCGTGGACAGCTCTAAAGTGCCACAGACTATTGCCCCAGAAAGGGTTCCAGCTGCCTGGAGAGTGATAACAAAAGACAGCAAAGACCCCAGGGAGGATAAACTTCCACCATTATCTGAGACTTTTGAGGGAGAAATTTGCTAAGTTGTTGCTGGAGGAAGGGAAAACCATAGAGGACTTTAAGAAACTATTCCTGCCACCTGGGGGTGTTCCTTCCCCAACACCCCCTCCCACTCCAGCACCTGTTACTACCCCGCCTTCTGTGCCTGTGCTGATGCTGGCCCCTACATCTGTACCTGCCATTGGTCACAACTCCTACTGAAGGTTGAGAATCTTCTCGGGCACCCTCCCCACCCCCCCAAGGGAAGGATGACTGGGAAACCTGGATAAACTATGTTGCCCCTCTACTACTTGAATGGCAATGCTCAGAAGCAGAGAAATGAAAGAGGTTGAGTGAGAGCCTCTGAGGTCCTGTCCTGGCTACCATCCGTGTCAAGTGGGCCAATAACCCGAAACAACTGCACAGGACTATCTTGATGCATTGGAAAATGTGTATGGGAGCCCAGATTCAGATGAGGATCTGTGGTGGACAGTAAGAAACGCTCAGCAGTACCCAGGGGAGCCACTGTCTGTGTATGTACCCTGGCTTGAAAAGCTGCTACAAGAGTGCCTCAAAAAGGGTAGTTTGCCATCAAATGAATTAGACTGAACTAGGCTGGACCGGATCCTTAAGTCTGCTCCATTTTCAGAATTGTTACTGCTTCAGTTGCGCCTTGCCACCTGACTGGAATCGCCCCCTTCTATGAAGAGCTAATGAAAGAAATTCGGAGGGGGTTGAGGAAAGGCGACCCCATGGGGGAATTGCACCATATCTGCTGCTGCTGTGCAAGTGACCGAGAGTGATCAGCCAAGTGAGGCTCAGGGGCAAAAGTCGGCACTTAACGAGCACTCTGAGTATGCAAAGGACTTCCTGCCCTGGGCCCAGCATTGGAAAGACAAGCTACTAAAGGAAGTCCGAGAGTTCAGGATGGGTGCCTCTGCAAGGGTTTCCCCCATGGAACAAGATTCTGGTCCCTTTCGGGATGTGACTGCCATGGGGGTTGGGGTGCACCTTCAGGCATCTGCTACTGAGGGTGGCTCCAAAGCTGAGATCACCGGATTGACTGCCACTCTGAAGGAACTGTTAAGACACGTTGCACCACTCTCACTGCTGCAAGCAGATACTAGACCCCAATCTCTTACTACTGCTTCAGTTCCTCATGCAATGTTCTGTTCCAGGATGACCCAGAAGTCTATCATTTGTCAGAACTGTGGAAAGAATGGCCATATGAAAAAAGAATGCTGGTCTCAGAAGGACTTAGAAAGAGTAGTAAACAGATTCCAAGGGGAGTTCCGAAAAGCAAATCAGTGACCAAGGGGTGCCTGAAATGACCGCAGTGAGGGTTCAAGAAACCCTAACTCAAATTTCTTTGTGGCTAAACTATCTGTCCAGGCCCCTGCTACTGTCTTTGCAGACTGGTCCAAAATAGTGGGCCCTTCAGTGGAAACTATCGTGACTGTGAATGGTATTCATACTCGGGCTGTGCTTGACAGTGGGTCGCAAGTGACCATTTTATTCCAGGACTGATATGACAAACACTTATCTGATGTGCCTTTGCAATCCCTGGAAGGCCTACATGTGTGGGGCCAGAACGACAAGTTTTATCCCTACCTAAGGTATGTCCACCTCTGGTTGTCTTTTCCTGCAACTGTAACGGGTGTAGAGGAGCGAGTAGAGACATTGGCCCTAGTGTGTCCCCCCACCGGACTGTATGGTGAGGTCCCCCAGTTAATTGGGACAAACGCCCATATGTTTGGGAGACTGGTGCAACTCTATCACGAGAAACAAGGGCTATGGACTGGGAGGGCCTTGAAAATTCCGGCTCTGATCAAGAGGGCCTATGATTTGCAACGGAAACCCGAGGAAGTAGACCAGAATGAACCGGTGGGGATCGTGTGGAAGAAGGATCACGATTCAATGGTACTGGCCCCTAACGCCCAGTGTACCATTCAAGGGAAGGTCTGCCTCTGGAAAAATGAGAAGAACAAAATACTGATGTTGGATGCGCCAGGCGATGGAAAATTGCCAGAAGAATTACTGGTCAAGCCCAGCATCTTGCCTGCTTGTGCCCATGCCTATGCACGATGAGTGATGGTCCAGATTCACAATGTGTCAGATCGGAGATCCGGGTGAACAGAGGGTGTACCCTAGCTATGGTACACTGCGCAGACACTGCAGTAGTGCCCAGCAACAAGCAGCCTGGTGAGAAGGAGAGAGTGACCCCAGACTTGTTTGACTTTGGTGACTCCCCATTGCCAACTGAATGGAAGGCTATAATTAGCAAGAGACTTGCCCAGACAGACCAAATGTTTTCTTTGAAAGAATGGGATGTGGGATGTGTCCAGGGTGCAGAGCATCACATACGCCTGCACAATGAACAGCTATTTTGAGAGAGGTCCTGACGCCTAGCCCCAGCAGACACAGATGATGTGAGAAGACACCTGCAGGAAATGCTCGCTGCTGGCGTGATACAAGAATCCAGGAGCCCATACGCCTCTCCCATTGTGGTTGTGTATAAAAAGAATGGGTCTGTCAGGATGTGTGTTGATTATCAAGCCCTGAACCGGTGGACCATCCCAGACCAATACACTATGCCTCGTATACAAGATGCCCTGGACTGCTTGGATGGCAGCATATGGTTCTCGGTGTTGGATCTTCGCAGCGGATACTACCAGATCCTGATGACCCCGGGAAAACCATGAGAAAACAGCCTTCATCTGTCCTTTGGGCTTCTAGGAGTTTCTGAGGATGCCACAGGGCATATCGGGCTCCCTGGCCACCTTTCAGCGACTGATGGAACGTGCAGTGGGAGATATAAATTTGCTGGAATGCCTGGTGTACTTGGACGATGTAATTGTGTTTGGGAGCACCTTACAGGAGCATGAGAACCGACTGTTTAAAGTCCTAGACTGACTGGAAGACTTCGGCCTCAAGCTGTCCATTGACAAGTGCCAGTTTTTCCAAACCTCCGTGAAGTATGTGGGGCACATAGTATCTACAAAAGGGATAGAGACTGATCCTAGTAAGGTTGAAGCACTGACTACTTGGCCTCAGCCCCATAACCTGAAAGAACTACAACGTTTCCTGGGGTTCTGTGGCTACTACCGCAGGTTCATAAAAGACTATTCCAAGGTGATTCGCCCACTCTTGAACCTTGCACAGGGTTACCCTCCTACCAATTGTAAATACAAAAATGGGGCCGATAAAGAACCAGAAAAAGTATACTTCCACCCAGGTGAACTCTTCGGGCCCCACTGGACGCCCAACTGTGAAGCAGCCTTCCATGAGATCATATACCAGCTCACCCACACCCCCATCCTCACCTACGCTGACCCCACCAAACCCTATGTGCTGCATATGGACGCTAGTCTGCAGGGTCTAGGAGTGGTGCTTTATCAAGACCATGAGGATGGCCCGAGACCAGCAGCTTTCACCAGTAGGAGCTTGACGCCCCATCTGAACGAAACTACCCTGTGCATAAGTTGGAGTTCCTTGGGCTAAAATGGGCCATTGTTGACCAGTTTCATGAATACCTCTATGGGGTAAAGATACTGATGAAGACTGACAATAACCCGTTGACCTATGTACAGACTTCAGCTAAGTTAGATGTCACTGGGCACCGGTGGCTTTCTGCATTATCAACCTATGATTATGCTGTCGAATACAGACCAGGCCTGAACCATATTGATGCTGACGCTCTATCACGAAAGCCCACTTCCAAGAGTGATTGGGTCAGGCTGTCTGAAGCTGACATTCGAGCATTGTGCCAAAAGTTTGATAGAGATGAACAGATGTCTGCGGACACAGTGGACTGTTTAGCAGATTGCTTGGGCCCTTCTGACACCTGCATACTAGCTACTTATTGCCACTTCACTGCTCTAGATATTAGTGCACTACCTCAGTTTGACAATGACAGCATACAGTGGGCTCAATCCCAAGATCCTATGATTCAGCCAGCACTTGATGCCC
This sequence comes from Neoceratodus forsteri, assembly GCA_016271365.2. Classification (NCBI taxonomy): domain Eukaryota; kingdom Metazoa; phylum Chordata; order Ceratodontiformes; family Ceratodontidae; genus Neoceratodus; species Neoceratodus forsteri. The sequence goes on from CM028134.1 coordinate 186,999,205, forward strand.
TGCATGCGGGGAAAGATGTGTCTAAGTTACGTTCCACTGACTTACGAACTGCTTTATTGTTTAAAGAAGGCCCCAGATTGAAGTTGTTCAATCAGTTGTTGTATAGAGAGACAGTAGATTGTAGTGGCAAAGTAGACAAGCAACAATTGGTCCTACCCACGGCCTTTAAAGATTTGGTACTGAGGTTCCTTCACAATCACATGGGGCACCTCGGTATTGATAGAACCCTTGACCTGGTACGATCTCACTTCTACTGGCCCAAAATGGGGGCTGATGTTGAGCACCATGTAAAAACTTGTAGTCGCTGCCTGCAAAGAAAAGCCCTGCCTCAGAGGGCTGCCCTCCTTGTTAATATTACTACCAGTGCCCCCATGGAACTAGTTCGCATAGACTTCTTGTGTTTAGAACCTGATCAGCGGAACATTGGCAATGTGTTAGTGGTTATGGATCATTTCACACGGTATCCATAAGCTTTTCCCACCAAGGATCAAAAGGCATCTACCGTGGCCAAGGTGCTAGTGGAAAATTTCTTCGTCCACTATGGTGCCCCCCAGCGGATTCATTCTGATCAAGGCAGAGACTTTGAGAGTCAGCTAATCAAAGAAATGCTCTCTCTATGGGGGGTGCGAAAGTCAAGAACCACCCCCATCACCTGCAGGGAGACCCTCAACCAGAACATTTTAACTGCACCCTTCTAGACATGCTGGGCACACTCTACCCAAAAGACAAGCATAAATGGAGCCAGCAGACTAGCACCTTGGTACACGCATACAATTGCATGAAAAATGATGCTACTGGGTTCTCCCCCTACTGCCTCATGTTCGGGAGAGAGGCCCGGCTGCCAGTTGATGTCTGTTTTGGGGGTCTCTCCAGATGGGGTCTGAGCCAAAAACTACTTGCAATATGTACAAAAACTGAAAGCTCAATTGAACCATGCCTATCAACTGGCCCAGACAATGCCTGCCAAGATAAATCTAGCCAACAAAGAGAGGCATGATAAAAAAGTAAAGGCTCAAGAGCTTCGACCTAGAGACTGTGTGTTGTTACGCAATTTGGGACTGCATGGTAAACACAAAATTGCTGATCGGTGGCACCATCTTCCCCATGTAATAGTTGGAAAGTTGGATGATTTACCTGTGTACAAGATGTGCCCAGAGAACAACTCCAAAGCTGTCAAGACCATGCACCGTAACCACTTGCTACCTATTGGCCAAGTCAAGATTGAGGCTGAACCCCCAGAAATTGAGCCCCCTGGGCCAGTGACTCATGCTGCTGCAAGAAAGAGACAGAGAACCTACCCCAGTGGTCACAGATTTAACGCTTCCTCCGCGGCAGGGCCAGAATGATAGTGACTGTCAGTCCACTTCTGACGAAAGTGAATACGACCATGCCTATCACCCCTCTTATGAACTGAGTCAGCTATTTCGAGGTAACCCCCGACAAATTGTGGGGATGAAGCTGGGCCTTCTGGATTGCCTTACCCCCCAGCTTCCTCCTTGGAGCCAATGCTCCCAGAAAGTGAAGTGCAAAGTATCATGTCTGAAGATGTTGAGTCTATGTGTATTGCGGAGCTGTATGATTTGCCTGAAGAAGGGGCTGAGGGTTTGAGTCTTTCTGGTGACATACCAGAACTTGAAGAACACTATGAGAGTGCTGACCATCCCCCTTCAGTGCCTCAAAGCTTGATTGTGCCTGAGCCTTCGCAAAATGAGTCAAGTGTTGTAGAAACAGAGCCTGCAGAGCAAGGAGACGCCAATGCCCCAAGTTTGGACGTTCCCACCCAGGCAGAGGTACCCCTCAGAAGTGACGAGAGTCCCCAGACCAGTGCTGAGAGTACAGAGACTGTAGTTGTCTCCCTTCAGAAAGACTGGCTGAGCTGTCAAGCCAGTAGTACACCTCATTTAAGATTCTCCCGGGAGGCCACTGGATTCGCCTCTCAATGTGGTGCACAAAGGTGTTTATGTCTCACCAAGCTCACGGCCCAATTTGAGCTTGACAGCCAGTTCCAGGTTACTTGTCATTCCCTCTCACCATGGTGCCCCTGCCCCCTCTAGCCCCAAGTTAGCTGATAGGGAAAGGCCCCCTCTTGCATTGTTTAAGGTACAAGAAGTTATTACCTGATTCAGTATAGTAATGTTCAATTTACCTGTGTGAAACATGCACAATGTGTTGTCAGAATGGATATAGTATCGTATAGTATAGTAAGTGTAGTGAATATATATAGTAAAGTAATAAGTTTATGTTAACTGATGCATGATGGTACAGACTTGATGCGGACACCAAGTTTTCTCCAGGCAGGGAAGGGTGTAACCCCCCTACAAATGGGGGTTCCTGAAAACTCTCCTCAAGCTTGCCTAAATGCTCACTACCAGGCTGGTGTCCTGCATTTTAGCAGTTTAAATTTGATTGCCAGAAAGTGCCTGTATAGCCTAGGGGACAACTCTGCCCTTATGGGCTCTCTCCTCTCAAACAAACTGCATTCTGCAGTTTGGTAAGCAGAACAAAGAGAAGCTGCCCGAGGCTCACCCTCTAAGCAAGGGGACAACTCTGCCCTTTCAGGCTCTCTCCTCTCAAACAAACTGCATTCTGCAGTTTGGTAAGCAGTACAAAGAGAAGCTGCCCGAGGCTCACCCTCTAAGCAAGGTACAGGTTGGAACCCTGAATTTTGGCACCTACCCCTAGAGGAATCTCACTTGCCCCTGTTTGCCAGTGTTTCTCACACTTTGTGTAGCAATCCAGAAGTCTTCTAGGAACTGCTGCCAAGAAATTAATGCTAGGACTGACCTCTGCTTGACATGTTCTTAATTTCTCACTTTAAGTAATGTATAGTCTGATGTAGAGATTTCTTAAGAGTTGATTAAAGTTTTGAGAGAGGTCTTAAGGTACTGTGATTTTGCTATCTGCCCTGAGCACTGTGCCCCTTCTCTTAGAGCTGTAAGTCTGTGGGCTGCACCCCTGACCTCGGTGTCCCATTGAGGCTGCTGCAGTGCCCCCCCCAAAATACTTGTTTCAGAACCTCCCTGCCTGTTCTTTTTTTTTTTTTCAGCTCTGTGCTCCAGTGTTAATCAGAGCCCCTTTCATGACTGTATTGAGGCTACTGCTCTCTCCTGTTGAGCATACTGCAGTGTCCTCCCCAACCCCCAACTTGCTTCAGGACTTCCCTGCTTAAACTATTTCTGTTTAATTCTCAACCCCTCCCAAACTGTTAATTTCTATTTTGTTTTCTGACTGCCCTCCCCTCCAAGCCTGCTATTTATTTTTGCCCTCTCACCTTATCTCACCAGGGGACAACTCTGCCCTTTCAGGCTGTCTCCTCTCCAAAAAAAAAATTGCTTCAGAACCTCCCTGCCTGTTTTGTTTTTTTTGCTAACTTTTCCATTAGCAGATTATATCCTTTAGCCACTAGACTAGAGGGCCCAGTTATAAGCACACTTACCCAATCCAACACAGTCTAGTTCCTGTCTCATTTCACTTATTGTGTGATCAGTCTATCACTATTCATCTGTCTTTGCCCCTCCCTCTTCTACTGATTGATACCAATTTTTCCCATTTGCAGCTTATAGTCTTTTCGCCCACTAGAGGGGTTTTCCCCCAACCATTCCAAAGCTGCTCTACATCTCCTTACTCTCTACTACTCCTGGCACTCTTCCTTTACTGCTCAGCAGCTATGGGTACCTACGCTCCATTACTAAGTCTGGTCTCCTTCACCCTCTTGGTATAGACCTCACACCAACTGGAGCACCTTTCCTCCACACTAGGCACCTCATCCCCAGACTACCCCACAGTGACTCGGCCCCCCCACCCTTGACACATCCGTGACCCCCCAACACCCCCACCCTGCCAACACCCCAACTCCCTCTGCCCTCCAAGGCCTGACCTGGATCTCAGCTCTCCCTTGCCATTCCCACCCTTCACACTTTATCTATCCCAAGCACCCTGATTGTAAAGTACTCAGCTGGGTGTCGACCCAAGGGTCTCCATCACCACCGGCCACTAACCAGAATAATTACACTGCTATTATTATTATCTGGTAATGTACACCCAAACCCAGGACCTATTGCTTCCAGCCCTTCTAAACCCTGTACTGCAACTGGCCTCCGCTTTGCATCCTTAAACATTTGCAGTCTCCTAAAGAAATCTGCTGCCCTCCAGTGCTGGGTCGTTCAACATCAAGTTCAAGTTCAAGTTTATTGCAGGAAAACTTCATTGAGCAAGCTCAACCACAAGGAGGTCCTGTGACATAAACACTTAAAGTACAAACACAGATAGGTAATAACAGTATATACATGAAATGCACGTTACATGATACAGGCTGGATATACATACAAGGGTACCACATAGGGTGACCGCAGGTCATCATCAACCTGACATAATTGCACTGGTAGAGACTTGGCTCTCCAAATCCACCCCTGACTCCTCTATCACTCTCCCTGGATATACCATCTACAGGTAAGACCGAGTAGGTAAACGTGGTGGTGGTTGCGCACTACTCGTACAGGACTCCCTTATTGGTCAGGCACTCCCAGCTCCTACACTTAATTATGGAGCCCAAGCCCTCACCTTAAAAATCACACCTGACCCTGCCCGAGGCCCTCTCTTCCTCACGGTCTCCTATGTACCCCCGAGGAATCAAAACCAAGCGATCCAGTCCCTCACTGACTATCTCACATCTCTCCCTCACAGAGTGGAACAAGTCATCCTAGGTGATCTCAAAGTTAACTGGCTTGCCTCCACTGCCTCCCATACAAGGGACTCCTTTGCTGCCCTGTATATGTCCCAGTTAGTCACCCAGCCCACCAGATTCAACCACTCTACTGGCACCAGCACTCTCCTAGATGTTGTTATATCTAACCACCCCTACACAATCTGGAGTGTCACTGTCCTCCCCAACTCTCTTAGTGATCACTCCCCATTCCTCTGTCTCTGGTCATCCTCCACTCTGAACCCAGTGTCCCAGGCCACTCTATGCCACAGTTTATGCCCCAGCGGCCTCAGAAAATTAAAACAATACCTAGCCCAGCTAGACTGGTCCCCTATCCAGCGCACCCCTGACACTGACTCAGCTCTTGACCACTTCACAAATGCCTTCTGTAAGGCTTGTGACCTTTTCGTCCCCCTCACCAGGATCCGTTCCAAAAATGCAATGCTCCATGGATCACCCCACCACTCCTCCAGAGACTCAAAAACAGAGATAATCTCTGGCACATTGCTGTAGAATCTGGAAGGCATCCTGACGAACAGACCTACAACACAGAGCATATAAGTGCACTTGGGCCATTAGACGGGCCAAGGCAGACCACTGCCAGACCACCCTCACTTCCACTTGGGGTTCAGCCCAGACCATCTGGGATAATATGAAAGAGCTAAATGGGAAGTCCCGGCCCCCCCACCATCTCAGCTCTCCATCAATGGCACCCCCACCACAGATCCACTCCTCATAGCCGACTGCCTTAACACTGCCTTCTCTGACCTAAGCTCAGTCCTCTCTAGAAGCTTCTTTGACCCAATCCCCACCTCTCTCCCTCTGGTCCTACATCACCCACCATTCTACCTGTGCACCCTATCCCCACAAGAAGCCAGGCCGCACCTGCTAAAAGCCTTAGGCAGCAATAACCCCAGCAGTGACCCCCCTCAACTCCAGGATCCTCCGTATGGTCTTGGACAAAGTCCTAGTCCCCCTGACTGACCTTCTAAACCGGTCTCTATGCCTGGGTCAGTTCCCAAGTGCTTGGAAAACTGCTGAAATCACACCCATACATAAGAGTGGGGACCTATCCACCTCCAACAATTACCGGCCCATCTCTATCCTCCCCCCACTCTCTAAAGCCCTTGAAAAAGTGGTGTTGATCCAGCTCTCTGAATACCTAACCAAGTATGACATTATGTGCCCAGAGCAGCACAGTTTCTGCCCAGGACACAGTACAACTATGGCTCTCCTGGAATTCTCCCAACACCTGCATGCTGCTCTCGACTCTGGCAGCCTTGCAGGAGCAGTGTTCATTGACCTCTCCAAGGCCTTTGACACTGTCTGTCATCCCCTTCTTCTCGACTCTCTGCACCAACTTGGCTTCTCTGGTGGTCCCATTTCCTGGTTCTCTAGCTATCTCTCTGCTAGAGCCCAGCATGTCAAGATCAGCGGCTCTCTCTCCAGCACTCTTCCTGTTTGCTCCGAGGTCCCTCAGGGCTCCATCCTGGGTCCAATACTTTTTGGTCTCTACCTCAACACCCTCCCCAGCTCATGTACCAGTAAAATACTCCTCTACACTGACAATGCAGTCCTCGTTGCCTCACATCCCAATCCCACCTCCCTCCAATTATCCCTCCAGCAAGTTTACAACCAAGCTGAAAGGTGGTTCGGCGACCGCAGACTGGTCATTAACCTAAAGAAAACATAGAAACATAGAAACAAATGGGCAGACTAGATGGGCCAAATGGGCAGACTAGATGGGCCAAGCGGTCCTTATCTGCCGTCAACGTCTATGTTTCTATGTTTCTAAAGAAAACCAAATCAATGCTCTTCTCCCACCACCAAAATAAAGCTAAAAATACCCCCCTTTTGATTATCCCCAGCACTCTGCAGCCGCTAGAACAAGTGACCACATACAAGTACCTAGGCATCACGTTCAATAGTGCCCTCTCCTTCCACACCAACATTAATGCCCTGTCAGCCACCATTAACTCTCGGATTGGCCTGCTATACCGGCACAGGGACTGCCTGCCTCAGGTTGCCCTCAGTCTGGCCATCACTTCCTCCATCTTGTCCCTTGTGTACTATGGCTTGCCCATCTACGCTGCAGCTCACAACACTGCCCTCTCCAAAATCCAACTCTCCATCAATAAGGCCTGTAGGCTCCTGACTGCTGCCCCCAGCTGAACTCACACCTGCCTTCTCTATACTATCACCAATCTTCTCAACTTTGAGGAGCGACTGCTCTACCAGACCTGCCTTCTCACTAAGAAATCACTGCTAGACTCTCCCCCCCGGGGTCTCCACCTTCCTACAGCAGCCATCTTCATCTGTCACCACCCGAAGCTCTGTTAAGGCCACTTTCAAGGTGCCCAGAACCAAGACCTCTCTTGCCCAGAGATCCTTCTTCTACCGAGCCCCCACCTGGCTCAACTCCCTCCCTAGCTGCATCTCCAGCTTGCCAAAAATTGGCTCCTTCAAAACAGCCCTTCGGAACCATATCTTTAATACCCGCTGTTGTAGGTGCAACTAACCCCTGTTGTAACCTGTGATTCCCCCCCGCTTGCCCCCTGGCTCCCACAACATCCACTGACAGCCTCTCCCTCCCCCAGACCTACTCCTTCCCTACTAGGTCCAAACAGGGATGTAACCTGCTGTCTTCTCTGAGGACCTACTATATCCATGAGTGTAACTCACAATTTTGTAACATTATGTAATCTAAGTAACATACAAACTACTACATTATGTAACCTAAGTGTATCTATGTTAAATGTTCCTTTTACTGCACCTGTAATGTTATCCTCTGTTTTAATCTGCACTGTAATAACTGTGTTGATGTCTGCCCCCCCCCCCGCGATGAGGTGCTTTTGTAAATGAGTCTCTGACTCAAAGGTTGTAAACCTGATTTGTAATGAATAAATGAATACTGTCTCTTTAAGAGCTGCCTGGATTGCAGTCATAAGTAATGAGAGGGAGCTCTGTTGAAAGATGTAACTATTTGCTGAAAATCATTTAGAGTGATAATGTAGTTTGTCTAACCTGCCTTCTTTGCAGTAAGGACTGTTTTGTTTATCTCCAGTATCTTGGTCCTGGACTGCGAATTGGACCAATCAGTACTGGTGGAACCTAAAATGGAGCCAGACTACAGGAGCTGCCTGGAGTCAAAATCTGTAGGAATTGCAGTTTTGGGCTTTTTCTGCCTTTTTTGCACCTGAAGGGGGAGCCTTTGTTGTGAGTGACAGGAGGATCAGCCAACTGAACCTTTTGGATCTTGGGGAATTTCCCAGGCTGCTGCAGCTAGTTTCAGTTTTTGAGCAAGAAGTGAAGAAGTAACAGCTCAAGTGATTCTGAGCAGCAGTTCTGTGTAGTTTTGCATGGGAGAACTGTGAAAGGGCTGAGTTTTGGCCTGCCTGTCTGCCTGCTGTCCCTGAGAGGGAAAATAGAGTTTATTCGGACTGACTCCATGTTGTGAGGACTATTTAAGTCACTGGACTGTGATCAGGCTTTAACCTGAAGAAGACCGAAGATTTGCTGAATGCGATCGGCCTGTCAGGATTTCCAGCTGCTTTTGAATCCCTGGTTTGTGCAGAGACTTTGCGATTGTGACCGGAGAGTGGTTTACCTGGTACAGTAGAATTTCCTTACATGTAAACGTGCTGTGTACTGAAAGTGGGTTGTGATTTGGTTCCCCACTGTGTGAACTGTGTTGTGCTTGCTGGTACCGTACAATCCTTTACATGTAAATTTGCTGTGTACCGAAAGTGGGTCATGATTTGGTTCCCCACTGTGTGAACTGTGTTCTGCTTGCTGGAAGCTTTATCCAGCCTAATCAGACTGAATCCGCATTCATCTCCATTCGGCCTAGGCCATGCCATTCTGGCCCTGCCAGACTACCCCAATGTACAGAGAAAGCCACCGACGAGAGACCTGCCTGTTGATCAGCTCCCTGCTCCACGCTTGAACAGGAATGACGCCTCAGCAAATCGTGTGGGCCCTGCTTCTCTTGGCAGTCCAGATTAACCACCTGCTGTCTCATTTTTCGTCCAGCCTTGGGTATCATGAGTAATCATCAGGGGAGCTCCCTGCAACAACAGCCTAATCTAAAAGGGTGTCATCTGATTATCTTGTTTTCTTATCATGAACTGAGCCCTCCGGCTCTGGATGACAAATAATGTGTGTTGTGCATGTTGTTTTCTTCCATCACAGGGCCCCAACCAGCTGCAACATTCCTGGCTAGCCCACCATTCTCCATCTGGGTACCCAGAGTGTGTGACTGTTTATGGACCCTGAAGTGCATGCATTACTGTTTGACTGATAGAGCCTTTAAGCAAATTAACCTGATTGTGCCCCTTCCTTGTTCAAGCCCCTTAAATAAATCAGATGTAACTCATTTTTGCATTTACCCTGACTGTGATTCCAGTTTGTGCAAGAGTATTGTACTGCTGTTATTTGCTGTGTATAACCTTGTTTTACAGGGGTCCCCAGGGCCAGGCCAAAGGAAAGCCCTGGTGGTAAGTGCAAACAGTTTGGGTACTTGTGTGATGTATCAGGGGTATTGTGAAAGTGATTATTGTGTATTGTTCTGGCCACTAGTAAGGAAAAAGGGGGGTTACAGTGTCCCAGAGGGCTGTGCCCAGGTTAGCTTGACCACTACCAACCCTGACCTCTGGGTGGAGGCATCCGTTTCAGAACTCAGGCCCCTTAATCTGCTACTAGCCAAGCAGGCATGGGTAGTAGCCCTTGGGATAGTGCCACCTAGGAGTTACAAACAGTTAACAGCTCACAGCTGCAGCCAGTTGCTAACATGCACTATACCACAGTGCTTCGCCTCTGATGTCAGACTTCGTTAGGGGCCCCCTGTTGAAGCCTGATATCAGAGGCAAAGCGCTGGAGTATGGTGCATGTTTGCAAGTGGCTGAAGCCGTGAGCTGTTAGCTGCTAAATTTTGAAAAATAAAAAATCTTTGATTTCCAGCTTCTGCATCCTCATTCTTTGTGAGTGTAGACGGGGCCCGGGGGGGGGGTGTCCAGAAGCTCCATTCTTGACATGGGATGGGGCATAGCACCTGGAGAACCCACAGGTGTGCAGAACCTGTGCTGATAGTGCCTCGGGGCTGGAATAGGGGCAGAGGGGTTCTGCCAGACACTGTGCAATGCATCCAAAAAGGGCTGAGGCCACAGAGGAATCACAGTGGATTACATACTGTATTCCCTGATGAATGACAGTGTCGCATGCACAGGGCTGCATCCTGTGAAATGGGACAGGTGCAGCTCCTCCAGCATCTCCTATAGGAAACACCGATAGCTGGTGAGATCAGCATCAGAGGAGAAGTGAATGGAAGTATCCCCTTCCTCAGAGGAGGAAGCTGAAGATTCAGAGGAGCTGTGTTCAGAGGGAGGCAGTGCAAGGGCATGAGGTCTGAAGATGACCTCATCCAAGGCTGTAAGGTACTGGAGGTACACAGTCACCATACCTCTGAACTGGTCCTAAGTCATGGGCCCCATAGGGCTGGAAAAACCTGGGAGAGAAGGAATGGGAGGCAGAGGCAGGGGAGGTGGAGAAAGGTCATGAGAGACCACACCAGCCCCTCTGCTAGGGCTGCGGAAGTGAGCAGGGGACCCTTCCCTAGGGAGGGGGTTGTGCTGACTGTCCACTGTAGGTCACCCAACTATGGAGGGGTGAGCTGAGTGGTGCCCTCAGGGGCATACCCCCAGGTGAGGAGATTGGAGCTGTGCTGGTCCACTAAGGCGGCCCCTATCCCCACCAACTGCAGATCCTGTGTGAACAGGAGGGGAGAGAAGGCCCAAATCCATCTCCTACTTCTCCCAGAGCATTCAGCCACTCTGGGGACAGCACAGGGTGATGATGCCAACCTCTTGACCCCTGCCCCACCAGGCAAGGACCTGCCTCTTGACAAAAGCACAAACGAAGCTGCAGAATCTGCAGGAGAAAGATGGGAGGATCCAGCACCACTGTTGGCTCTGGAACTCCCCTCAGTGTCACCCGTGGCACTGGCACGCCACAGGTACCAGAAACAGGCCGGCACTGGAGCTGACACTGTCCCTTGACCTGGTACTGTGCTCAGCGCAGCCCCCTTCTCCTGTGCTGGGACTGGCACCCGAAGCCTCCCTGGCACTGAAAATGGCGTTGAGGGATGAAGAAAGGGCGGCACCAGAGTCAGCTCCAAGCTGAGGGCTCCCAGACCCTACAAAAGGCCTCAAGCTACACTGAGGGGAGTCCTGGGGCTCCAAGGAACCAGGCAGCCAATCAGAATCATCACGGGTTTCATCTGAATCTGAAGACAAGACCAGGGAGATCACCAGAGTGGCCATCCTGGGGACTCCCCCTATCCTGGCACCGCAAGCGGTGTCGCAAGGGGACCCAGCTGTGTAGATGGCCCTGCCCCACTCACTGACACCTGGGCAGTGTCAGGAGCTGAGGTGGCACTGGGCTGTGACACCAAGGAAACCACTGGTGCAGGCACAGCATATAGCTGAGACCTCAACACCAGCAGTGTCCGGGACCCCCAGGGTGCACTGGACTGTGAATGGTGCTCAGTCTGCCCCCTGGAGGAGGCTGACCATCCACCCAACCACTTGCAGGCCTACAGTTTCCACAAGGCTAGAAATGGTGGAGGCCTGCTCTCCCTTGGTACGTATAGTACTGGGGAGTGGCCTGGGGAAGGGCATAGGGACCTGACTTTGGTGTCTGTGGTGTGGCATCAGCCTCCAAAAGTTGGGGGGTCCTGCCCCAATTTTAACAAGTGCATTTGGAGTGTCCAGAAATCCATGGAAAAGCAGGCATCGCACTCGTCCATGTTGTGGTTTGAATCCAAGCAAGTCATACAATGATCATGGCGGTTGGATATGGTCACAGGCTTGCCACAGGGGCACTGACACATGCGAGCCCCATCTTTGATTCGATTTACTAGGCCCCAGACTGGACACGATTAACAGACAAACAAAAATGACAGAGAAGAAAGCTCCTGATGCTGCACTGGAAAGGGAAAGAAAAACAGCATCGAAAACAGTGACAAACTAACACAGCGTCAAGAGAAATGGTGGCTGAGCAGAACTGATGCAGACGTTTCTTGAAGTCTCTCAGTGAAGCTGCCATGAGTTGCCCCCTCGACAGTGGGAAAAACAGAACTGGTCAGGGAGTGGGAGCTGGCGTCGGTTGCTGGCCAGTCCACGAGCACCATGTAGTACGTCTGTCTCGTGGGCAGTGCCGTCTCCAACATTGGCACCCCACTCTAATATTCATAAAGCTAAATGCTCCTGCGAGGGTCCTGCGCCTCCGGCTAAGACCCACCAGTCATGAATGGTGAAGACTTATTCAAGTAAGATCACATTTTTCAAAGCTCCTTTAGCCACATGGATCGATTATTTTTTTTATTTCAATTACCCTGGAAATCAAGCAAGCTAAGATTATAGTTGTAGAAATTTCGGATCATACTATTCTGGGGGACAGTTTAGATCAGTAGGAGTGTGAAGTAGTTGGACAAGATTATGGAAACTGAATTCTACTCTTTTGGAATCTGAACAAGTACATAAAGAATTAGTGGAGTTACTTTTAGTCAGGAAGTCAGTTCAGTGTAGGTATGAATCTTACATCACGTGGTGGGAAGATAAAAAGCTAGACATTAGGGAATTTTTTCAAAAAGAAAGGGAAAGAATTAGAAAGGGGAAAATATCATCAATTCCTCTGAGGTTCCAGTTACACAAATTATTAACAACAGCACATTAGAGAGAAGGACTGACACAACAGATAAATAATATTAATTGTAACATGGCATTAATGTAATCACAGTCAGAAAGGTAGCTGATTGGCCTTCGGCCTTGTGCACCCCCCCCCCAACCATGCATTAATTCCTGGGAAATGCCTCCTGTGTTGGGGATTTATGCTTACAAATCAAAGGAAAACTATACAGTATGATACAGCAATTTCGCTATTAGCAGAACGACGACTAGGGACTAAAGGTAAACTACCTACTAGAAATCTTTTTGAAAGTTGTGCTGGATGGGTAAAAAAATTAATAATAATAGAATTAATGGATGACAATGGCAGACTTGATTCACTAAAGGAGGATATCTTTTGGGTAATTCATATTCAAGTTACCAAGGATTTACAAGATCCTAATATAAAAGGGGGTAGTTCATGAAAATGTTTGGGATGGGGTAATCTGTCCTCAGGTCCCATAGGATTTAGGAGTGTTACTGACACAGCCCGTTAGCTTGGAAGATGTTCAAAGAGCGATTTCTGCTGTAAACACAGGTACTGCACCAGGCAATAATGGCCTAACTCTGGAATTTTAGAAAGTTACTATTGAGTTCTTAGGTCAAGAATTAGAAATGCTTTATAGTAAATGTTTACAAAACCTTGTAATTTCTGGAAGTATGTCTGAAGCTGTTATGATATTTTTGTATAAAAAGGAGAACATTTTCACTTAAAGAACTGGAGACAAATTAGTCTGTTAAATATAGATTTCAAGATTTTATCTGAAATTCTGAGTATAAGATTCAGTACTATGCTTACAGAAAATATAGATGTGTCACAAGTCTGTGCAGTACCTGGCAGGAAAATCCAAGACCGTTTAATATTGTTGAGACATATATCTCAAAAAGCCCAAGAAAATGGTTTAAGGGGGCCTTGTTCTCTCTTTAGACCAGGAGAGGGCTTTTGATTCTATTACTCATTCACACTTATTTATGATAATTAAGAAATACGGGTTTCCAGAAAAATTTATAAAATGGATTAAAGCGTGTAATGCTAACGTGAAGGAATGTCCATATGTAAATGGATGGGGGGGAATCTATTCTGGTCAAACGTGGGGTTAGGCAAGGGTGTCCTCCAAGTCCCCTTCTGTATGCTTTATGTATTGACCTTTTGATATGGAAATTGAATGCTGTAAGGAGAACATCAAGAGAATTTATTTTTCATGCACAAGTATTAGCTTATGCAGCTGACTTTTGTTTGTTACTATATAATTAGCAAGATGAAAGTCAAGTGGCTCAGGTCTTACATGATTTTTCAAAGTCTGCTGGTACACTTATTAAATGTGAATAAAAGTACTGGAGTGGTATTAGGAAAAAACACAACATATAACTCAATAGCTGGGATATTGCTAGTCCCTGGCCCAGTTTGAATTTTAGGGATCTGGTTTGGACAACTTGATATGGCAAAGTATAACTGGGACTTAAAGTTAACAGAAGGAGAACAAAAAGTAGATAGATGGAAAAAATGGCAGATCTCAAAGAAAAAGAAAGTATATATGTGTAAAACTTTTTACTGCCTATATTTCTTTATCTTAGTTATGTTTTCCTTTCCCCAGTGACTTATGAAACAAAATGATATAGTGTATGTTTTCAGTTACTATGGGGGAGTCATTTAAACCCTATAAAAAGGAATGCAACATATCTGACAGTGAAATAAGGAGATATTTAACATGGTGAACCCCCGGGAGTCATGTGATGCCTCTGGTTTGAATGGCAGCAATCCTCTTGGCTGCTTGGGGCACCTCCATTTAAAAACTTGAAAACTACAAATTTCAACCAATTATCTGCAAACTATCAGCAAGAATCAGTGATCGGAAGACACCAACTACCAATTAAAACTAAACTCGAGGCAACAGATGGATACTAAAAAGAGCAGCATGAATTTATTATTAACACCACATGGCAGGACGAGAGATTGTAGGCAACCAAAAGACGGAAAATGTTAAACTCGCCTATCTCAACAGCCATCCAGCCCTCAGAAACTGACATTGTAGACAAATTCACCAGGGACCTGAACACAATTGAAGATGCCATTCTAAAGTTTACAGGCAATTTTCAAGAATTCTGACCAGCCCTCAGTGAAATAACACACAGAGTAACAGATGCAGAGTCATGCATCATCTCGCTGGAACATGCAGCTTGTCAGCAGCCTGAACTCATAAACCTCTGGAGGAAAATACAAACACTGCAAGATTGCATAGAAGATCAGGAAAGACGCAGCCAGAGGAATAATTTGGTACTGGTTGGCCTTCATGAGCGATCAGAGGGATCGGACACTGTCTTATTTTTACAGCACCTCCTAGAAAAGCTTACAGGGTCCTCTCCAAATTCCCCAACATATATTGCCAAGAGGGCACACAGGGCTCTATGCCTGATGCCAAATATGGGTGAAAAACCCAGGCACATCACTTTCACACTACTTAACTTCCTAGATAAAGTTCATATTCAAGCTGAACTCAGAGAAAATAAGGAGAACTGGTGGGAAGGTAATAGAATTTTCATCTTCAGTGATCTCAGCCCCCAAACCCATGCTGAGCAAATAGAGTACAACAAAATAAAATTAAAACTATATGCTGCTGGAATAAAATTCAGACTTGTATATCCAGCGAGGCCATTTGTTCATTGTGAGTAGAGGCAAAAACAACACCAATCTGCTGCATAATCCAGTACACCCCTACCTAAAATATTTCCAGATCTCTTCCTGCCTGCCCATAGCCCGCCTCGCTGACTTTCTCTGTACTGGAAGCTCGAAATAAGGTAACTGATTTGACACAAAAAGACTACTTAGATAACTACCCTGAAGATATGTGTTTTCAGTTTATACACAACTTGTGGATAGTTTACTGTTAGATAGTGGCAAAATTAGATACAAATATTAACACTCGCTCTCCAACTACTGTGGATTTGTAGGCCTCCTAGATCTAACAGCATAATCAGCTATCCAGCATAATGGTGCAAATCCATCATGTTCTGACCAGCCATCCTGAAACAGCCGCAAAGTCTGACCTAAAGCATTTCCCTCAAAAAAGAAACATTCAGCTTTCACCTTTGTTTCAGCATAGCTGCTGCCCCGTTCAGAAAACCTCCTCACAGCTGAGAACCAGCTTGACTTCGGGACTGTGAGGACTGTCGGAACTGAAGAACTCCTCAAACTGCAAAGATCCCGGTCATGTAAACATCTTCATTTGCATGCTAAATTGAACCAGACCACAGAAATGGCCCCAGCCAGAGGTGCAGGAGGCAGAACTCATTCAAAAAAAGGTTGTACTCATGAGTATTTATACTAGTTCAAACTCTTACAAGCAAAAAGCATCTCCCCATGATGATTTTTAGGGATGGACTATGCGAGGCAGTACAGCTTTTATTTAATTAATTTTAGACTCACGGGGCCAGATATTCAAACTGCGCTATTTTGTGGCGCAAGCCCTTGCGCTGCACAAAATAGTTGCGCAGGGGTGTGGCCAGAACGATATTCAAAAGAGTTGCGCCCTTGAGCAACTCCTTTGAATATCACCCCCCGGCCACAGCCTCTGTGCATGGCACAGTGGAACTTGCGCCACCGCAAGTGGTCAGAGTGGTGCATTCAACTTGCGGTGCCGCAAGTACCATTGCGCCATGCGCAAATTTCCGATATTCAAAAGATGACATGCAAATGGGGCCATAATTCATGCAAGGTGCAGAGGGGGGCCATTTGCATGCCATTAGCATGCAGGTGCGCCGATCCCCGAGGACTTGTACCTGGCGCCCTGCCAGGCAGCAGCCGTCTGGGACCGACGCCCCCTGCAGCCCGATCGCGGGCAAAAGAGTGAAAAATCCCCCCACGCCCACTGGCCCAATCGCGAGCAACAGCAGAAAAGTCCCCTCCCCGACTGGCCCGATCGTGGGCATAAGCTAAATCCCCAACCAGCCCGATCGCGGGCAGCAATGTGTCTCCCCCCACGAACATATCCCTGGTGGTCCAGTGGACTGAAAAGCCCGATCGCAGGCAGCAAATGTTTCAACACAACCCCCGAACATATCCCTGGTGGTCCAGTGGACGAAAAGCCCGATTGCGGGCTGGAGTAGTAAGCGCACCCCAGACACATCCCTGGTGACCTAGTGTCCCCCCCACCCCACCCACCCAAGCCCCACCACCCGCTCCTTCTCCGCAGCGGCGGGCGGCAGCATCCCACCTGCCTGCCGCCTCGCCGCCGCTGACTGATCAGCCTGTGAGGGCTGCATGCCCATTGGGCAGAGTAAGAGCCAATGGGCGTGCAGCCCATACCGTACAAGGCAGTCCAGATTTGTGAATGAGGGCCACAAAGGGGCGAGGGAAGGGAACAAGGTCCTTGAAAAGGTTTGCCCCTTAAGTGCCTCCTCTTTTTTTTTTAAATAAGAAGAAGGCAAGGCAGGAAAAGGAGACACTGCCCAGAAGTCTCGGGTGGGCGGGTTACAGTGATGAATAGTGAATATACAAACATAGAAACATAGAATTTGACAGCAGATAAGGACCGCATGACCCACCTAGTCTGCCCATTTCCCTACCTAACGGATAAGCTGCAGATACTAGTTAACCAACAGCCTACTTCCTCCTACCCTCCCATTAGAATTGCCTTATGTCTGGTCCATGCATTCTTGAATTCCCCCACTGTTTTTGACTCTAAGACCTCCTCAGGAAGGCTGTTCCATGCATCCACAACCTTCTCTGTGAAGAAATACTTCCTCACATTACCTCTGAGCCGTCCCCCCTCTATCTTCAAATTGTGTTCCCTTGTTCTTGCACATCTCTTTTTCTGAAAGATGCTACCCTCTTGGACTTTGTTGATTCCCTTGAGGTATTTGAAAGTTTCTATCATGTACCCCTCTCCCTCCTTTCCTCGAGGCTATACATCTTAAGCTCCTTTAGTCTTTCTTCATATGTCTTCTGGTGCAGACTCTGCATCATTTTGGTTGCCCTCCTCTGGACAGCCTCCACCCTGTCTATGTCTTTGCAGAGATGGGGTCTCCAGAACTGTACACAGTACTCCAGATGTGGTCTTATCAACTGTCTGTACAGAGGGACAACAACAACTTCCTGTTTTCTACTGGTGATGCCTCTCCATATGCATCCCAGTATCCCCAGCCCTCCTTACTGTCTTCTCACATTGCTGGCCCACCTTTATGTCATCTGATATGACTACCCCAGGTCCCTTTCCATTTTTGTTGTTGTCAGTATCCCCCACTGTGTACTGTTCCCTGGGTTTTGTTTCCCAGGTGCATTACTTTGCACTTCTTTGCATTGAATCTAAGCTGCCATACATTTGACCATTCCTCCAACCTTGCCAAGTCCCTTTTCATCCTTTCCACCCCACCTTGTATATCAACCCTGTTGCAGATCACTGTGTCATCTGCAAAGAGACATACTTTCACTTCCAGTCCCTCTGCAATGTCACTTTAAAAGACATTAAAAAGGACCAGCCCGAGTACTGAACCCTGCGGTACCCCACTAGTAACCCTCCTTTCTTCACTGTGGACTCCATTTACTATTGCCCATAGTACAGTGTTTTACCCAGGCTACCACCCAGGGACCCACTCCCAGGTTGGCTAATTTGTTTATTAATCTTTTGTGTGGGACTGTGCCAAATGCCTTGCTTAAGTCTAGGTAGGCCATGTCCACAGCCACTCCCTGGTCTACTACTTTGGTCACCCAGTCAAAGAAATCAATTAGATTTGTCTGACATGACCTTTCCACTGTGAATCCATGCTGCCTTGGGTCCTGTGCCCCACTGGCCTCTAGGTATTCAACAATTCTTTCCTTCAGAAGTGATTCCATCATTTTCCCTACCACTGAGGTCAAACTGACAGGTCTGTGGTTTCCTGCCTCTGTCTTGCTCCCACTTTTGTGAAGCGGAATCACAGCCGCCCTCCTCCAGTCCTCAGGTACCACACCATCCTCCCATGATTTATTAAAAAGGGTAATCAGTGGTGTTACTAGTTCTTCCCTTAGTTCTTTTAGAATTCTGGGGTGAATCCCATCAGGCCCCATTGCTTTATCCACCTTCAGTTTTAAGAGTTCTTTCAGAACCCTTTCTTCTGTGAAAGGATTAATATCAACCCTCCTATCCAGAGTGCTTCTATTGACTGGATCAGGTATCTCCCCCTGCTTTTCCATTGTGAATACTGAGCAGAAGTATTCATTCAGTATCCCTGCTTTTTCACTGTCACTCTCTGCCCAACCACCTTCCTCTTTATTCAGCCTCAGTATCCCTGCCTTAGTCTTTCTTTGCTCCCTAATTTACCTATAAAATGTTTTATCCCCCTTCTTAATCGAGTTGGCTATCTTTTTCTCAGTTTGGGCCTTTGCTATTTTGACTGCCTTCCCCGCTTCCTTCTGCTTTAACTGGTACAGTTCTCTGTCCTGCTCCTTCTGTGTTTCCTTATACTTCCTGAATGCTATCTTTTTCTCCCTTACCTTCCCCGACACTTCTTTTGAGAACCATATATTCTGGAAGATCAAGAATTATGGTGAGTACGCAATTTTCATACCTTCCAAGAATCAATCTTCACCATTCATTACTGGTGGGTCTGAGTACAAAGCTTGCCACCAAGGGTGGTGTTGGCAAACCCTGAGAGAAAAAATTATTCCCTCAGCCTCCTGTGGGGGAAAACACAGAGAGGCGTGGGCCCCTCATGGGTCTGGCGAGGCCCGAAACTGGTCAGGGTCAGGCGGAGGCTCCCATGGCCTGGGAGCAGAAATGCATCCTGCAAGCTCACATCTGGCCCTGAGGGAGAAGAAGTAGGACCCCTGGAAATGTGAAGTGATCAACCTATGCCAGGCCAAGGGTGACAACCAGAAAAGATGCAGCCACACTGTCTGCCTGATGCAGTTTCCACTAGCCTGAAGGCTACCTCATTGGTGTCACAGGACACCCTTGCTTGGTGTCTCGCCAGCTCTAGGCCCTGTTCGGAAATGTGTATAGCTTGACTGATTTGTTCACAGTCTGGCAAGGACGCTAGCGACTGACCCAAAGTCACCGACAGGTGCCTGCCATAGGACACCTGGTGTGCTTGGTGCACAGCAGTGCACATCATGATGCATGTCACTGAGAAGACTCTTTGAGCTCAGATGTCAAACTCAGCTGAGTCCGACTCTGGGGGATGGTCGCACACTGGGTGCATATGACCGGGGGGGGGTGTCCAGGAGTTGGACCCCAGAAGTGGGGTGTGACATGGTTCCTGGAGACCCCAGGGATGTGCAATACCTGTGCTGGACATTCCTTGGGCTGGAGAGGGGCAGAGGGATGGAGCTAGACATCTCCTGACACCTCTGCAAAAGGCCTAGGCCATGGAGATATGACTGTGGAGTCATAACTGTACTCCCCAAGGAAGGACAGTGTCAGGTGTGCAGGATTGTGGCCAGAGAAATGGGACAGTTGCAAATCCCTCATCATCTCTGAAAGGAACTGCTGGCAATGGGTGTACTCAGCGTCGGAGAAGTGGATGGAAGAGTTATTTTCCTCAGTGGAGGAAGATGAAGAGGAGCTGGACTCAGAGGTGGTGGTGGTGCTGGGGTTTCAGGCTGGAAGATAGCCTGATGCAATGCCCTAAAGTATGTAGAGAAGGCAAAAAAAGTTCCAAGCACACACCACACCCTACAGAAGAATGCCACAGCAAGCAAAACTTAGTAAAAAAGCATGTTTATTACCAAGGACATCAGACTAAATGTCCCAGCCTGACATGTTTCGGAATTACTTCCTTCTTCAAAGGATTTTTGAATAGTTTATAGTAGTTCCTGAAGCACCACTTTTCTGTGTGCACACTCTTTACTTTGGATATATGTAGGGAAGGCACTTGCCGAAGTCCTGAACTGTTTCCAGGACAGGGGTCCTGTAGGATCAAAAATGCCCTGGACAGGAGGGGGGATAGGCAGAGGAGAAGGAGAAGGAGGTGGGTCATGGTGGACCAGGACAGGTCCTCTGCCAGGGCTGCGAGAGTGAACAGTGGACCTCACCCAAGGGGAAGGGCTGTACACCCATGAAGGCCCATCTGTAGAGGGGTGATCCAGCTGGTGCCCATGAGGGGGAAACCCCCAGGTGAGGAGATTGGAGCCATAAAGGTCCCACAGTGCAGCCCCTATCCCCACCTACCATAGGCCCAGATGGTTCCAGGGGCCAAAGGACCCATGTCAACACTCCAACTCCTGCCAGAGCCACCAGCCACTCTAGATGAAGAGCGTGGGGTTGACTGGGACCTACCAGCCTCCAACCTCACCTGAATGAACTCTACCCCTTGGGCCAGGTCTAAGGGCATCAGCAATGAAATGAACCGGGAGGAAGGGGGAGACAGAACAGCGTGCGGTGACAGAACCCCACTTGGTACTGCAAACAGCACCGGAAACAGATTCAGTGCCAGAACCTGAAACAGCACTGGCATTGTGCCTGTCACCGATTTCTCTCTCAGTGCCAGAACTGGCATCAGAACCATCCTTGGTGCTGTAACCAGCACCATGAGACAGAGGAGAGGCAGCACTATGGCCGGCACCAGATCAAGAAGAACCCCTGGATGATGACGCAGAATGCTAAAGGCCAAGGGCTAGGCCCAGAAAGGTCTCCTTCCTCACCAGGGCCTGGAAGCCAGTCAGGATCATCCCAGTCCTTGCCCTCCGGATCATCCGACCGCTCAGAGGATGAGATCCAGAAGATCTCCAACAGGTGAATGGCTCCAGAGACCTTTCCTCTCCCAGAGCCATGAACGGCAGCAGGAGAGGACCCGGCCATACTGGCAGTGCTGCCTTGCTCAGTGGTACCAGTCTTAGTGACAGGAGCCGAAGCAGCACCAGACTGCAGCCCCCACCAGTGCAGGCCCAGTGTATAGCTGCGACTCCGCCACCGGGGGCAGCATACCCCTGAGGGGGTACAGGATTGGGATGAGTGAGCAAGCTGTCCCACAAATCCCTCCCCAGGCCCAGGGTCTTAGGGGAAGAGCCCAGGGACCTTATCTTGGAGTCCTGAGTGCGACGCCTGCCTCCAAAGTTGGGGAGATCCCTTCCCCACCCCATTGTGCAGCTCTCCAAAGTGCAAAAGTCCATAGAGAAGCAAGCATCACAGTAGTCCATATCATGTTCCGCTCAAAGGCAGGTCCAGCAGCAATCATATCTGTGCTGGATGGACATGTTTCTTCCACGGGGGCACCAATGTATGGGCGGAGACTCCATCTTCTTGGTTGACTTCTGTTTCTTAGGCCCCTGGGATCTGAACATGACTGATTTGTGGAAATAAAAGAAAACTAGCAAAAATAGGGCTTGCACTGTAAAAAAAGACAGAAAAGAGAAAAGGTGGTGATGAAAGGCCAAAAAGAGTGATACAGCGGCAAGCGAGTGGCGATGAACAGAACTTAGACTGTGTGATGCAGCAAAAATGATGAACGCTCCCACAGAATGCTACCTCGATGGTGAGAAAACAGAAATAAGGAGGCAGGGGGGCCAGCATCAGTCACTGGCCAGCCCATGAGCACCACATCATGGGTGGCACCGTCGTGGGTGGCACCGTCCCCAGTATTGGTCCTCTACCACTAATGCTTTAAAAGCATATGCTCCCATAGGGTCCCTATGCCTCTGACATAGACCAACCAGTGATGAATGGTGAAGATTGATTCTTGGAAGATCAGGTGGTTTTCATGCCTGGTAGGATCTCCTTGGACCACCTGAGGAAGCTAGGTCACGTCTTCTCTGTGTCTGGGGAGTTGGATGTCCCTGCCGCATTGGTTTCCCTACATGCAGAGAAGGTGTTTATCAGGGTTTCTTGGCAACAGCTGTTCTCCACTTCAGAAAAGTTTGGGTTTCCAGAGGGCTTTATTAAATGGGTTAAACTCCTATACAGTAAAACACAGGTGAAAATTTACTGCAATGTGGTTTTCTCTGAGCCCATATCACTTAATAGAGGCACTAGACAGGGATGCCCCTTATCCCCTCTTCTGTTCAATTTATACTAGGAACCCCTTAGTCTCAAATTAAAGGAAAAACAAGACACTCAGGGTGTCAAGACTGGCCAACATAATTACAAGCTGTTTGTGTACGCAGATAACACGCTGCTCCATATATAGTAACCCATCCTGCTACATCATTACTGGCACCACTGGATGTCACAGACTATAAACTACATTTTCATAAAACACAGGAAATGCCCCCTAAATATGACACTAGATAAAACTGATATTATGAGATTAGGCTTGGATCCCTAAGAACTTAAGGTACCTGGGCACATAACTAAGAAGAAACCACTCAATCATACATTAAAAAAACCCATAGATGATTTGATTAACACTATTAAACTAGACCTAGAATGATGGAACAGTCTCCTATTAACCTTGTGGGGTCGTATAAATATCGTAAACATTAACATTCTACCAAGAACTCTGTACCCTTTAAGCATGCTTAATTTAGACCTACCACTTGAATTATTCACCGTATTACATATACCATATACCCCAAATACCTCAGCCCCTCAGCCTAACCATCCCCTCTTCTACTTCAGGGGAGGTAAGGCTGAATGAAGCTCGCCTCTATGTTACTGCAGCTATCTCTAAATCTAGATCTAGTAGCGACACCCTGGACCTTAAGCTTTTGTTGCTCACCCTCGATGAGGTAATTCATCCATTAACAAAAATTCTAAACCCCTCTCTCAGCTGTGGAAAATTCCTGGACTTATGGAAAACAGCCACCGTGACACCCGTCCATAAAAGTGGGGATAAGATGAATCACTCAAATTATCGCCCTATCTCCATACTGCCCCCCACTCTCTAAGGCACTCGAGTGCATCGTGGCTGATCAACTTACCAACCAGTTGGATAAATACAATATACCTTGTCCACAACAACAACACGGTTTCCGGAAAGGTCACAGCACCACCACAGCCCTTCTTGAGTTCACTGGAGCTTTGCATAAATCCCTTGACAACGGCCTTCTCACAGGGGCCGTTTTCATCGACCTCTCCAAGGCCTTCGATACAGTACACCATGGACTACTAATTGACCAACTACTGAATGCTGGGCTATCACCTGACTCTTCTCTCTAGTTTAAAAGCTACTTAGAAAATTGGTCGCAGAGAATAAAAATTGTGGATGGTCTTTCTGACACCCTGCCTGTTCGCTCGGGTGTCCCACAGGGCTCCACACTGGGCCCCCTCCTTTTTAGACTTTTCTTAAACTCCCTCCCTTACCACTGCTCTGAGCAGATCATACTATATGCCGATGATGCTGTTGTATTCTCCACTCACAAAGATCCTGCAACTCTTCAACACAACCTTCAACTTGGTTTCAGTTCTGTAGAGACATGGTTTCTTAATCATAAACTGGTCCTCAATGATAAGAAAACCAAATCCATGCTCTTCTGCAGCTCTCATAACCCACACAAGCTACACCACTTGGCTATCTCCACCACCCAGGGGAACACTCCAGATCAGGTGGGGTCCTTCAAATACTTAGGGATACAGCTTGACCCTAATCTCTCCTATGGACCTCACGTAGATAATGTAGCTAGAGCTGCTAATACAAGGCTTGGTCTCCTCTACAAACACAGACAACACCTCATGCCAGAAGCTTTGAAGGTTGCAGTCCTGAGCTCTGTAATCTCTGTAATAGACTGTGGTCTCATCATTTATGGCTCGGCCACAACCACAACCCTTAGATGCCTCAACTGCTTTAAATAAGGCATGTCGGCTCATCACTGGTGCTCACTGTCTCACCCACACATGTGACCTGTACACCCAGACCGGCTGGCTCCAACCATCAAACCGCATAAAGTTTCTCACCTGCTCCATGGTGAAAAAAAATCTACCTTGGCCTTGCACCCCTGGGGTCTCAACTCTGTTACACACCGAATTAACAAATGGTGTCTCCGGAGAGCCACGCTACAGCTACTGAAAGTCTCCCACTGTCACACTTCACAGGGACAACGCTCTTTTGCTTATCAAGCGCCATTCTGGTTCAATGGCCTCAGCCCCACCATCTCCTCTGCCCCAACAATTGGTATGTTTAAAACTAGGCTCCGGGACTATCTCACTACCAACAGCTCCTGTGACTGCCCAACTTAACCTTGTTTCTCCACTTCCCTGCCTGCTCTAGTGGTCCCCCCCCTCCCCTCCTCACTGGATTCCACCCTCACATCTTGGTATACCCAATGCTGTGCTTTTCACCCTCTCCCCACCCTACCTACATTCCTTCTCTCCCCCCCCACCCCCATGACTCTGGCACTTCTTGTCTGTTGTCTATTTTCTCTGACAAATGCCATTGGCTTCCTTGCTTACAATGCTACCCTTGAATTGTATTAATCTGTACTCTGTTTGCAATGTCCACATTGATGTAATGTCTATCTTGATGTTCCCCATAATTTGTATTTCTCTGATGTGGAACCTTTGTAAAAGAGCATTGGCTCAAAGGTATTTGTAATCCTAGACTTGATAAATAAATAAATAAAATAAACATACACATATAGCAACATTTATTTGGGTGAACAAAGGACACTGAAGAGCCTATACAAAGCTAGCTAATCTCAAACTTCAGGGTGGACTATGGCTCCCCCATTTTACTATAAATTACTTCGTGTCACATGCAAGTGAATTCCTAAAATGGCTTACTCCCCCCAAAAGATGGATCAACATTCTTACACCCCACTATGGCTCCAAATTGAAAGGCAACTCAGTGGTGAATTTGACATATCACCAGCAACACTGGTGTATACTTCCTTCAAGAAATTACCAAAGGAACTCAAAAACATGCCGACTGGAATCTCAAGTGAAAGTGAATGCTCAGACGTGCAGGCTCCTCACGATCAGCAGCATTGCCAGAACGGCCAGAGTGTGCTCAATAATCCTGATTTTAACATACAAGATAAAATTATTAAACCATCCTTCTGGGAGGCAGTACCTTCACTGCTTATAGCTGACCTTATGGCAGGGGACCAACCCATCCCTTATAGATCCTTTAAAAATAAATATCAGCCTGAAGATGAGCATTTCTTTTAAGTTCATGCAACTAATGCAGGTAGTGACTAAACACATGGGTCCACCACACTGGAATGATAGCAACTCAGATCTGATAGACAAACTAGGATCAGTAACCAACTTGCCATAGCCCATAGCCTCCCTATATCAACCTATTTTTAATTACTCACCCTATAAATCTAAGGGTAGATGTCTGTACCTGGAGGAAGAGTTCCCAGATGGAAACTTCAACTGGGAGACAATATGGTCTAATGTTTATAAGTAAACAAAGAATGATAACATGAGGTTAACACACTTTAACAGCCTACATAATCTCTATTTTGTGCCAGTAAAACTGCACAGGATGGGCAGACTCCCCCCAGAGTTGTGCAGATGTGGCAAAGATAGGGAAACACTTTTATATATTCTTTGGACCTGTGAATTAGCCCATTATGGCAGATCATTAAATCCAAAGCTGACAACCTTCTGGGAATAGAGAATCTCTTCACACCAAAGATCTGCATTATAGGGGATTTTGGGAGAATATTGATAAAAGAGAGAAGATTTCACAGTGCATTCATAGCAGCCTCAATAAAGAGAGCTATATTAAAAAACTGGCTTGATAAAGATAGCATTAGCTACCAAGAATAATACCAAGATTTGTTAATAAACCTGAGTCAAGAAGATGGTTGCTAGTATTAATAACAGAACTAAGTCTTTTGAAAAATGCCTGGGCAAATTACTAACCTTATATTCACTTCCACAGGTAGAGGTCCTTTAAACATAGTAAACAGACTTCACCACAGTCTTATGTACTAATTACTCATTTAAGAACTCTTATGCAGGGACTTTGGAATGATATTATGAATTAGATGCATGAATGGTAACCATCACCCTACTGAACATTCTGTCTGAAGGAATTTCTAACCACCTATAAACAGTTTTGGGAAATTCTGTATGTACTATATATCTCTGCATACCTGTTTCGTGCACTTTTGTCAGTATGTATTGTCTTGTTTTTCTTAATAACTAAAATCAATAAAGTACATTAAATAAAAAGAAACATAGTGAATCCTGTAGTGTTCTTTTATAGCATTTTTTTTATCAGTAATTTATATCCCCTTTTGCATAACAGTACACAGTTTTGGGCATCGTTGGCAAATGTATAGATTCAGCCTATTGAAGTTGTTTGGAAGAAAGCAAAACTAAAACAATTAAGAAGCAGAATGGCAAGATTTTCTGTAGCACCCTACACACAAGATACTCTTGTAAAAATTAACAAAATTATATATTTCCCCAGACCAGATTAAGTTGGCAACAAGGAAACATTTGTATTCTTGTCTGTTAGGTAGGATCTGTCCTGTGGATCATTTATTTGGATTCTATAGGGGAATTAGTGCTGACAATCACTACAAATTTGCTTAATGACAAGCGCACCCCTCCTAAAATGTGGGATGGGTTATAGCTTACCAGGCATGGGAAACCTAATGTGAAAGACAATAATAAGCATAAACCTATCAAAGAAAGATATTGCCCCAGAAAAGGATATGAAACTCAATATGAAACACAGGAACATCTTTCTTTAGACTGTCCATTTACTGTTAAATTCTGGTTTAGAGTAGCTGACATTTCACAGGTAGCAGCTTTTAAAACTGTATCTCATGACTCAATGGTATGGGAGAGTTACGGACCAGAATGGAAGAACTTTAGTAAGAGTTCCTTACATTTATGGTTTGCGGTTTGCAAATTCTATATTTGGCAAGTGAGATGTCAGTTAGTTTTGCAACAAAAAGAAGTGTCTGATTCTCAACTATTTAATATGGTGTTAAGTTCCATACAATATGCTTATTCAGTAGAAGGGAAAACATTTTCAAGGGATAAAAGATGAAATTTGTGGAAAAAAACATCTTGGATTTTTCTGAGGTAGGGTTTTTCTTTCCTTTCTTCTTTTAAGTTACACAAGGTATGGTTTTGATGTTATTGTAAACTGATAATGTATATAACTTGTTCTGTGTACCTTTCAAGAGATATGTGACTTTATGTTATTTTTGTGATTTGTGATGACTTGTTTTTGTGATTTAATCTCAATAAAATCCCAGTCACAAACATAAACAGTCGAATGATAGATACTGTCCAAGGCCTTGTTGTAAGGAAATTCTTGAAACACAAGAACACCTATTTTGAATGCGATTATGTTTCACAATTTTGGAGGTAAATAGCACAAGCTTGGAAAAAAACAATGATTTACTGTTTTAACATATCAAGAGTTGGTTTGTGGGCTTTGTTTTGAACAATGGAAAAAGTATTCTCCAGGAACTTTACAGGTAGTATTTGCTTTTCTGAAATGCTATATATGGCAGGCCCATTGTTCATGAGTTTCTCAACAAAAATTGATAACTCATATGGAGTTATTAAGGAATCCTTACAACAGGTCAAGGCAGATGCAAAATCATTTACTTAAAGTTAGGTCCTTCTGGAAAAACTGTCCTGGAATGTTTAACATTTTGTGCTGTTTAATTTTTCTTTTCCTTACATAAGATACTGTATATGTTTTTTTTTTTCTTTTAACCAGGAGAGACACACTAAGCTTAAAGCTTGTTTACAGGTGCGACCTGGGAGCACAAGGAAGTTAAGTGACTTGCTCACGGTCACATAGCATGCAAGTGAGGGCTGTGGGATTCAAACCCAGGTCTCCAGGTTTGCAGCTCAGAGCCTTAAACCACTGCACTATACTGCCTCCTATGTTTATAAGAGTATGATCTGATAATCGCATGGAATCATGTGATTGTATTCTGCAGAGTTATGTATTCTGTATAAGTTTTTTTGGCTTCTAGATGTATGGTGTTCTTTTTCTGTATTTTTATCATTTGTATGGGTTTTGTTTTTGACTGATTTTCTTTTTAATAAAATACCCCTACTCTTTTTGATGATTTGGATATGTTGTCATGAGAATCTCAACGTTCAAGATAATCAAACACAAAGTGATTTCAGAAAAACTGTGCTTAAAACTACATTGCATCTCCAAACCTGGAATAGGCCAGATATTTTTTCAACTGTTCTTACATTACATACTTTTGGTCCCTTTTGGCAAGAAAATGGAATGAGCCGTGCTTTGCAACTACTGTATGTCGTATGATGGCCTACTCTTTGGATGTTTAGATAAAAAAATGGAGGAAATGGGACTCTATGTGTCATCCTACCTTGCATAAAATGGTCCATTTGGCAAACTAGATGCCAATGGCTTCTGCAACAGAAGGAAGTGACAGTAATTAACGTTTTTCACAAAGTACATCAAGAGCTTACAGTAATATTCCATGTGTCTTTTGGACAGGGGTACATTGGATAGGGAACTAGAAGAGCAGGCCTGATAACAGCATAGCTTAAAGGACCTAAGGTACAGTCTTTAAAGACCACTTACTGTATTTTCTTTTGACATGCTCTTTTATTTTGTTTTTTGTTTTTCTTGAGATTTTCCTTTGTAAAAGGATGTAGGGGATATGAAGAACTGTAATGTATTGTATATAAGTTTATAGGGCACTAGGAGGGCCTCTTATGGATAGGAGTGTCACTTCATGCGTGCTTAGGGCACCAAAACTGAGAACTGAAGGTGAGCAGTTCTGGTGCCTTAAGGATGCAAGAGACAACACTCTTGTATCCATAAGAGGCCTTCCTAGTGCCCCTATAAACTTACTATAGATCCTGCCACAATATCAATCAATCAATCAAAATCTTTATTTATCCGGGCGGGCACCATTGAGCAAGGCTCATTTGCAAGGTGGACCTGGTCATGAATACATCAAAGTACAGTACAGAAGCAGGTATACAAAAAGCAATAATATACAAGGAAAAAAAAAGTGTATACAGTACAGTACAAGGTTGAAATAAATAAAAAAAAAACAGCATTATTTTACAATTGAAGAAGTCAGCAGATGTACAATCAACCATAGGCATACAGGGTTATAAGCAGAGATCTTTTGAGTGAGGCAGCTGGCAACTACACATATAGGGGAAAGAGGCCGTGTATGGGGTGGCAGGTTAGAGAGGTAAAGAAGAGGAGGGATATATTACCGATGACTGGGGGAAAAATTGGGCTAAAACCACAGAAAGTGACGATGGCTGTCGTGTACTTGTTTATTATGATAATGACAGAGGAGGGGTAGATAATTGGGACACTACTATGGATGGGGTGGGACTTTAGCCAGGCTGGAGCGGACAGGGAAGGGTGGGTGCAGCAGGAAGAGTTTATTTATTTATTTATTTGCTTTTGGTAACCAGGTAAGCACACTAGACAGACAAGCGCCTATTTTCAGGTGCGACCCGGGAGAGTTACAAAGGTATACATGAAACAACTACAGAATTGTGGTTACAAAAACTGGAGCAACATGCTTCAGCAGTGGGTAAAACAGCATGAGGTACATACAGGCTCAGAGAACAGAGAACATAGCGAGGAGGCAGACAATCATCAAGTCATTACATAGGACTTTAGAACAGAAAGACAATAGCCTAGAGTTAGAATAAAAATAGCACTAACAGAGGGGCAGTAAGTGCCTTGTAGGGGTACCAGTGAAGGCAATAGGGCTAAGAGACTGAGCATTATGAGGCACACTGGCAGGTGGCCCCAGCTTTTAGGAAGTTCCAGAGGCATGTTTTGAAGGAGGGATGGGAGGGGGAGGCACGAACCAGGGCCAGGAGGGAGTTCCACAATTTTGGCACGTGGACGGTGAATGCCCAGTCACCAGTGAGGGTGCGGGTCTTGGGGACCAGGCGAGCCTGGGACGCACATGACCTGAGGTGGTAGATGGGGGAGGCGTGTTTCAGGGGTAGGGCGAGCGAGGCGGGAGTGGCCGTGCGAACTATGTTGTCAATGAAATTTCCTAGGATGTAGGTGCGGTGTTTTTCAGGGGGAAGCCATTCAAGGCGGGAGTAGAGCGTACAGCGATGTGTGAGTCGAGGGGCTGAGAGAGCGGTTGCATATGTTATTGTAATGTGGTGTCCCACTTTGTGAGGCTTGAAGACAGGATAGGAACAAAGGCAACGAGCCCATAGGGAGAGTGTGGAAGCAGTATCCTGCCTATGGCTAGCCGGGCAGCAGGGGTAAGGCAGTCTTAGCTCTGTAGGCCAGGGCGCCGAGCTTGCCATTAGTCGCATTACAAATGTTCCTGATGTGACAGGAGAGATCCAATTGGGATCGAGGGTAACTCCTAAGTACCTGACAGAGTCAGTTGTCGGTAGGAGGGAGTCACAAGATCCAAAAATTTTGAGGGGCGTCGAGCAGGAGGAAGTTTTGGCTGCAGAGCCGAATAGCATGGCCTGAGTTTTCTTCAAGTTCACGGTCAGTTTGTGGTCATCAAGCCATTTCCTGATAAGGGAGAAGTCCGAATTGAGTTGGGTATTGATGCTGGTGGCATCATGTGAACTGGCTAAGATGACCAGGTCATCCGCGTAAAGGGTAAGGAGCCCTTTTGTAGTGGCAGAGGGTAACTCATTGATGAACAGGGAGAACAGAATGGGTCCAAGGACAGACCCTTGGGGTACCCCACTGTTCACGGGTGCGAGGGCAGAGAGGGTTCGATTGAAACAGGTGAGTTGTTGACTACCCCCGAGGTAGTTGGAAAACCACTCAAGGGCACGGAGGGAGAATCCATGATTCTGCAGGGAGGAGAGGAGGAGGGGGTGGTCCACATGATCGAAGGCTTTAGAAAGATCAACAAATATAGCCCCAGTCAGCTTGCCCTGGTCGGTAGCGGACCTAATCATGGAGGTGACCACGGCAAGTGCTGTCCCAGTGCTGTGGCCTTTTCTGAAACCGTGCTGGGATGGGGAAAGGACATCGTATCCCTGGAGGTAGTGGGAAAGTTGCGTGGCAATGGCCTTTTCTAATAGCTTACAGGCAGCCGATAGTATGGCAATGGTTAATAGGGAAAGAGTGAGAGCCAGGCGTAGAAACATGGCGAGCATCAGGATGGAAAGGGGGAGTTGCAGAATTAGTGGGCTAGCGGTGAGGAAAACATTTGCAAGGTGCTTTCATGTAGCAATCGTAGAGTGCCTTGAAGATATTCAGGCTAACAGGGCAGCTCAGCTTCAAGTTCCTTTGTAAACCGTTCCACAATGTGGGTAAAGAGAAGCTTAGAACAGCTTTGCCGAAATGAGTTTTGACCCTTGGAACTTGGAGGGCAATTAGGGAATACTCCTTAGAGCTTAGGTGCCTAACACACTCCGGAGAATACAATCTGAGACATATGAGGGGATCTTGGGTGTCACCGCTCTGATTCCCATAGGGCAGCGTTTCTATTCCTTCTATAGTGAAGGGAAGTCCAACCTAATGATGAGTACAGGGAGCAGTGGTGTGTGGAAAGTGGAAGGCCAGTAATGAACCTGATAGCTCTGTGGTAGAGGGTGTCCAACTTAGCCAGTGCAGAGGCTGTAGAGCAGGTCTGCGTAATCTATTAAAGATAGGAAGGTAGCTTGAACCAGTTGAATCTTGGCCTCCTTTGTGAGCAGGTGGTTAATTCTGTAGAATAGTCTTAATCTTTGCCTTAGTTTCTTCTGTAGTTCTTAGAGATGGTCGGTGAAGGAAAGTTTATGATCGAGCCAAACTCCTAGATATCTGAATTTAGCTACATACTCTAGTGTTTCTCCAAGAACAGTGCTAATTTGTGGGATAGCCCCCCCCCCGGCCCCCCAGCAGGAATTGCTGCATGCAAGGAGGGGGAGAAGAGCATGGCTTTTGTCTTTTTCGCATTGAGCAAAAGCTTTTTGTTTATGAGCTGGTATTGTAGAAGGTTAAATTCAGCTTGGAGGTCTTCATAGGCTGCTTCCGGCTTGGGATGGCTCAAATACAGTACAGTGTCATCCGCGAATAAGTGGATGTTGGCTTTTTTGATGGGGTCATTGACGTTGTTAATGTAGACTGCAAAGAGGAATGGACCAAGGATAGAGCCCTGGGGCACGCCCCTCAGCATAGGTTTTAATGGAGAAAGATCACCTTCAGCTTTAACCTGCTTTTTCCATTCTCCGAGGTAGTCTGCAAACCAGCACATAGATTTATGGCCCAGGCCTAAAGTGTTTAGGGAGGAAAGAATCAGGCTGTGATCGACTGTGTTGAATGCCTTACTAAGATCCAAGAAAATGGCACAGACATGCTTCTTGTTGTCAAGGTCTAGGAGCCAGTCATTGATCGCCTTAGCTAGGGCTGTTTTGGTGCTGTGCTTTGCTCTGAATCCAGACTGAACCGGGTTTAATAGGCTTCTGGATTCTAAGTATACCCCTAGCTGGCCACACATTATTTTTTCTAGTAATTTAGACAGGATGGGGAGGAGGGAGATCGGTCTGGAATTATTTAGATCGCAGGGGTCACCTGCTTTTAATAGAGGGATGACATGGGATATTTTTCATTGAGGGGGGAGGCTACCCTGGGAGAGTGACATGTTGAATAGGTGGGTTATTAGCACTGCAAGCACATGGTAGGCACATTTCAGATAGTATGGCTCTATGAAGTCAGAGCCTGCACCCTGCCTGGTGTCCAGTTGCAGCAGTAGGTCTTCCACCTCTTTTAGAGAGACAGGCAGGAGGGAGAAGACCTCCTCGGTAGAGGGGGACTCGTGGGTTGGTGGGCCCTGAGCTGTGCAGAGATCATTGGCAAGGGAAGTATCAAATGCTAGCCCTGCCATTGCAAAATGGTTATTGAGGGCTTCCAATATCTCCGATCAGTTAGAGATAATGCTACCACCGGGCTTAATTTTTGCTGGAATGGAATTACCAGGTGCGTGTCCAGACATGTCTTTTAATGTTTTCCAGAGCTTTGAAGGATTTCTTGAGGTAGAGGCTAGCTCCGAACGATCGTAGGCGGCCTTGGCTGCTCTGACCAACTTGGTGCACTTGTTACGTGTTCTCTTAAAGAGTCACCAATCTAAGTCGTTCTTGCTTCTTCTGGCTTTTTTCCATAAAGCATCCCTTTCTAACAAGGAAGCTTTGAGCTCAGGCGAGAACCAACAGCAGGTGCTGCTCCTGACCCGCACCTTAACCAAGGGAGCGTGCTTATTTAAAGCCTCACTTAAAATATCGTAAAAAATAGTATATGCCCTGTTAACCGTTTTGGCTAGGAAGAATTCCTGCCATCGCGGTGAATGTTTCAAGTCGTGGACGTATGCAAACAAATCGAAGTTGCGTTTGCACCTCTTGATAGAGAACTTTGCCACAAACTGTGGGTTGTGCACGGATCTAATGGTGGTGATTATACAATGATCGCTAATGTCTGAGAAAAATGTTCCGACATGAGAGAACAGGTGTGGCTTGTTAACCAAAATTACATCTAAGAGGGAGCTGTTGTTAAGGTTCTTTTTATTTGGGTGAGTAGGCTCACCAATGAGTTGCACCAGCCCTAGGATTTCAAGGGAGCTGATGCACTTGATAGCCAATCATAGTTCAGGTCGCCAAGAATAATGGTTTCCAAGGAACTGAGCCCCAGTACGGAACTGAGGTGAGACAGGAGATGAGGCCCAGCAGAAGGGGGCCTGTAGCAGCCTATTACACAGAGTGCACTGGAAGGAGAAAGTTCGATCTTTAGGGTCAAGCATTCCAATTCTTTGGGGGAGGATGATGCGTCTATGCATGCGGCTGAGTATTTGTCCCTTACATAAATTGCCAGCCCACCTCCTCTTGATTGCCTATCTGCTTGGAAGAGTAAATAATTTGGGATATTGATTTCATTGTCTGGGGTGGCTGGCCTAAGCCAGGTCTCAGTGATCACTAGGACGTCAGGTAGGGTGTGGCTCACCCAAGCCTGGATTAGGGTGAACTTTTTCAGTAAACTACAGGCATTAAGATGCATAAAAGACATTCCTTTGATACCTGCCAGGTCTGATGGAGAAGCAAGGGTGTCTAATGGTCCTGGGTTGAGTTCGACATTGCCTGAGCACAATAGTAAAAGAAGCAGGATTCTTTTTAAGGCAGCGAACTGTAATTTGTAAACACTATTTTTAGGGCGATAGGGGAGGCGGTGTTGATGGGTAGGCCTGTACCCACTCCCGGTGTTATACTGGCCTGGTGTTGCAGCCACTAGTGTCCTGGCAGGAATTTGCCATGAGTAGGAAGTCTCAAGTCTGGATGGGGGAGTAATCTGCAGAGGCAGCTCGGCAAAATACCTTTTTGTGGTTCCTTTCTGTGTTGCGAGCAGCACTAGCCTGAAACCCATTAAGCAGGAACAATGCATGAGGCACTCTTATGGAAATGAGAGTACCTCACGCACAACCAAAGTAAGTGCTATGATTGGTCGGAACTGTCACATGATGCTCCCATGATCTATAACTTGTATTAATGTTTTGCTTTTGATCTTTTAATCAAAATTTCCCTACACTTTTTGAGTAGTGCCATGGGGTCTTTAACACCCACCTGACCAACCACCATAACAGGCAGATGGGACCTAAGTTTAACGTCTCATCCAACAGATAGCATCTCAAGAGAGCAGTACCTCCCCCATACTGCACTACAGTGTCAGTACTGGGTTTACCCCAAGTTGATGGGGTGGGGCTCAAACCCATAGCCATCAGATCTTCGGGCCTCAGAGGCATGTGTGCAACCTTCTGAGCCACTGACACTGAGGTAAGTACACAGTAGTTACAGAAACTACAATGTAGTTAAAGGAACCTAAAGTGTTACCACACCTTTCCTTAAACTTGGATCTGAAAACAATTTACAAAGTAAATTGATACAGGAGAGAAGGGAATGTAGAATAATATTTCCAACCAATATATATATCCTTCATATCTACCCACAGATATGGATAATTGCATAGCAACTTGATTTATGAATAGCAGGAATGCTACCCAGTCACTATTTCAGTCCTATCCTGCATCCAAAATGGTTGTGGAATCTTTTATTTCTACCAGTGCAACCACCAACTATGGGCAAAAGCGGCCTTGGTTTAGTATCTCATTTGAAGGAAGGCAGCCCCAATGGGGCAACATCTTTTAGGATTTCACCCCGCAATATCATAGTGCTCTACACTGAATGTCCTCTTACTAAAAATAAAACAAAAGGGTTACATTACGTAATGCTGAAAATAAAAAAAAAATATATAGAGCTATTGTAAACATTTCAAACTTAGGCTTTTCTTTTTCTTCTTATTGTTTATGCGCTCCTTCCTCTCTCACAGAAACATAGACTTTGACAGCAGATAAGGACCGTTTGGCCCATCTAGTCTGCCCATTTCCCTACCTACTGGATAAGCTGCAGATCCTAGTTAACCAACAGCCTACTTCTTCCTACCGCCTTTTGTCTGTCCCATGCATTCTTGAATTCCCCCACTTGTTTTTGACCCCACAACCTCCTCAGGAAGGCTGTTCCATGCATCCACCACCCTCTCTGTGAAAAAATACTTCCTCACATTACCCCTGAGCCATCTCCCCTCTATCTTCAAATTGTGTCCCCTTGTTCTTGCACATCTCTTTTTCTGAAAGATGCTACCCTCTTGGACTTTGTTGCTTCCCTTGAGGTACTTGAAAGTTTCTATCATATTCCCCCTCTCCCTCCTTTCCTCAAGGGTATACATATTAAGCTCCTTTAGTCTCTCTTCATACGACTTCTGTTGCAGACCCTACACCATTTTAGTTGCCCTCCTCTGGACTGCCTCCATCCTGTCTATGTCTTTGCAGAGATGGAGTCTCCAGAACTGCACGCAGTACTCAAGATGAGGTCTCACCAACTGTCTGTACAAAGGCATAACAACTTCCTGTTTTCTACTGGTGATGTCTCTCCCTATACATCCTAGTATCCCCCCAGCCATCCCTACTGCCTTCTCACATTGCCTGCTTACCTTTAGGTCATCTGATGTGACTACCCCCCGGTCCCTTTCCATTTTTGTTTTTTAACCCCCCCATTATGTACTCTTCCCTGGGTTTTGTTTCCCAGGTGCATTACTTGCACTTCTTTGCATTGAATCTAAGCTGCTATACTTCTGACCATTCCTCCAACCTTGCCAAGTCCCTTCTCATCCTTTCCGCCCCCCCTCTTGGGTATCAACCCTGTTGCAGATCTTTGTGTCATCTGCAAAGATGCATACTTTTCCTTCCAGTCCCACTGCAATGTCACTCATAAAGACATTAAAAAGGACCGGGCCCAGTACTGAACCCTGCGGTACCTCGCTAGTAACCCTCCTTTCTTCAGAGTGGACTCTGTTTAATATTACTCTCTGTGTCCTGTTGTCCAGCCAATTTTTTACCCAGGCTACCACCCTGGGACCCACTCCCAGGCTGGCTAATTTGTTTATTAATCTTTTGTGTGGGACTGTGTCAAATGCCTTGCTAAAGTCTAGGTAAACCATGTCCACAGCTTCTCCCTAGTCTACTACTATGGTCACCTAGTCAAAGAAATCTATCAGATTCGTCTGACATGACCTTCCTGCTGTGAATCCATGCTGCCTTGGGTCCTGTACCCCACTGGCCTCTAGGTACTCAACAATTCTTTCTTTCAGAAGTGAGTACATCATTTTCCCTACCACTGAGGTCAAACTAACAGGTCTGTAGTTTCCTGCCTCTGCTTTGCTCCCACTTTTGTGAAGGGGAATCATATCCACCCTCCTCCAGTCCTTAGGTACCACACCATCCTCCCATGATTTGTTAAAAAGGGTAGTCAGTGGTGTCACTAGTTCTCTCCTTAGTTTTTTTAGAATTCTGGGGTGAATCCTGTCAGGCCCCATTGCCTTGTCCACCTTCAGTTTTAGGAGTTCTTTCAGAACCCTTTCTTCTATGAAAAACTGGTATCAACCCCCCTATCCAGAGGGCTTCTATTGATTGGATTAGGTACCTCCTCATCCTCTTTTTTGTGAATACTGAGCAGAAGTACTTATTCAGTATCCCTGCTTTATCACTGTCACTCTCTGCCCACCCACCCTCCACTTTATGAAGCCTCACTATCCCTCCCTTGGCCTTTCTCCACTCCCTAATGTACCTATAAAAGGTGTTATCCCCCTTCTTAACCAAGTTGGCTATCTTTTCCTCGGTTTGGGCCTTTGCTATTCTGACTGCCTTCCTCGCTTCCTTCTGCTTTAACTGGTACAGTTCTCTGTCCTGCTCCTTCTGTGTTTTCTTATACTTACTGAATACTATCTTTTTCTCCCTAACCTTCCCTGCCACCTCTTTCGAGAACCATAGTGGTTTTTTCTTTCATTTTGAGTTGTTTATTTGCTTCACACAGGGGCTTGTTGCCTCTGTGATGGCAGATTTGATGTTTCCCCATTGTTCCTCCACCCCTCTTTCTTGCCTGTTTGCTAGTGCTTTTCTGAGGCACTCTCCCAATTTGACAAAGTCAGCCCTCCTAAAGTCCAGTACCCTCACTTTTGTATGGTTTGACTCTGCGGCTGTGTTTATCGTGAACCACACTGTTTGGTGGTCACTTGTTCCCAGATGGCTACCCACTTCTAGATCTGAGATCCTCTCTCCATCCCTGTTTGAGAGTACCAGGTCTAAGATTGCTCCCTCCCAAGTGGGTTCCAACACTAGCTGTCTGAGGCACGCCCCCTGCAGGGCACTGAGAATAACTCTGCTTTTGGATGTGGCTGCTGCAAAGATGTTTCCGTTAACATCTGGCATATTCAGGTCCCCATCAACAATATCTCCCCTTTTTCTGCCATCCTAAGGATGCCTTCTATCATTTCCTTGTCCATTTCATCCCCCTGAGATGGGTATACAACCCCCAAGTAGACTGTGGTGCCATTTCCGGTCTCCAGGGTGACCCACAGTGCCTCCTCACCTCCCTGTTTACCCTTTAGTTCAATTGCTTTGATCCCTTCCTTTACATAGAGAGCTACTCCTCCTCCTCTTCTACCATCCCTGTCCCTCCTGTAGATTGTGTACCCTGGTATGTTGACATCCCAGTCATGGTTCTCTATGTACCATGTTTCTGTGTCTGCCATAATATCCAGGCATCCCTCTTCCATCAAGGCCACCAGTTCAGGGAGCTTGTTACCCAGAATGCGGGCATTGGTACTCATTGCCCTCCATTTGTTGATGGCCTTACCCATTTTAGCCCCATCCCTGTCCTTACTGCCTTTGTCTTTTTCTCCATTTACCCCTGCCCTTCTCCCTATCAACTTCTCTATCTTGGTGTTGACCTCACTAACTATCCTGAATTTTTTTTTGGGGGGAGCTAGGATTTCTATGCTCCTTTTCAGTGCCTTCCCCCTTGGCTAGTTTAAATGCGTGCCAATGAAGCATTTAAACCTATCACCTAGGATCCTGGTTCCCTTCCTGGACAGATGCATACCATAGTGCCAGTATAGGCCTGTATCCCTCCAGGTGGACCCCCAGTCCCCAATGAAGCCAAAACCCTGAGCTCTGTACCAGTTTTCAACCACTGATTGAATCCCATGGTGTGGAGCACCCTAGCCTTACCCATGCTAAAGTTCTAGTTCTTAAGTCCCAGTAGAAGAGTAGTAAAGTTCTAACAGCACCTCCTTACTCTTGCTGTTTTCTGCCAAAAGCTATCTAGGGCAGTTTTAAATTCAAACACCTGGCTTCCTGCTGCCTAAGCCACTCCCCCTAATTCATAGCTCCCTTCTTCACCTGGTTAACTACATAAATAACGGTTCCCTTCACCCAACTCATACGCTTACTTTTTTTTTTTACCCTAAATTGAAGGTCCCAGTAGTAGAGTTCTAGTTCTTAAGTCCCAGTAGAAGATTAGTAAAGGTCTAACAGCACTTCCTTCATCTTGCTGTTCTCTGCCAAAAGCTATCTAGGGCAGTTTTAAATCCAAATGCCTGACTTCCTGCTGCCGAAGCCACTCCCCTAATTCACAGCTCCCTTCTTTACCTAGTTAACTGCACAGATAACAGTTCCCTTCACCCAACTCAGACAAACACACTAACTCTTGTTTTTTTTTTTGTTTGATTTTACCCTAAGCTGACCCCTTCCCCCAGCCTAGGAAGAGTTCAGAGAAGTCCTTCCAGAGTAGTTGGAAAGGGCAGAAGTACTGTGGAGAAGAGCTTATGGCCTAGCCAGGTCTCAGAGTCAGACATCCTGGCGTGAGTGAATCCTGTTGCTGAAAGTGCCACCTAAGCTGAGAAGAAGTACTGTGAAGTGTGCATAGCTGTGACAGATCAAATCTGCTGAAGCCATCTGCAGATCAATGTGATCAGCAGTGAGAAATGAAAATTATGTACTCACCGTAATTCTTGATCTTCCGAGGACTATCTTCACCATTGATTCATGCTAGTGGGTCTGTGCCAGAGGTGCTAGGACCCTGTGGAAGCCAGAACTTTTCAGGAAGGTGGGCACTGAGGCAAGCTGCGTGCATGAGCGGTGCTGCAACTGGGAGTTTGCAGCACAGGATTACGTCAGTACTAGCCCTCAACCACTTCAGTACCTTTTTTACAGAGGAGGTGCAGCATAACCTGACAAGTATTTACTGTATGCACTTAACCTAAGGGTACAAGATAGCCCTAGTGACCCATGTAAGAAGGGTCAACAAACCAGTAACACAGTGCCTTCACAGTCCAAATCAAGTACAAGGAGTGGAGACTAATAAAATATACTACAGTGAGCCTGGGAATGGTGGGTGGGCATGTGGATCAATGGTGAAGACAGTCCTAGAAGAGCAAGAATTACAGTAAGTATGTAATTGTCATGTGTATTTGGAGTTCAGCAAGACCTTTGAGTCAGTGCCTCATGGGAGGCTGGGGGGTAAGTTGCATATGTGGGGGCAAGGACAAAGATGGTAAACTGGATTGTGAACTGGCTGAAGGGGGGGCAGCAATAGGTGGTGGTGGTGTGGGCACTTTCTTCCCCAAGGGCGGTGACAAGTGGGGTGCCACAGGGCTCAGTCCTGGATCTGGTGTTGTTTGGGTTACTCATATTAGACATCTCACATGGTGTTAGGAGCAAGATCAGTCTGTTCGCAGATGATACCAAGACAGGGCAATGGTGGATGACATAGAGGAATGGCAGTGGCTAAAAGAGGAACTGATCAAACTGGAGGAGTGGTTGGAAAAGTAGCAATTGAGCTTCAATGCAAAGAAGTGCAAGATTTTGCACTTCAGAGCAAGGAACCCAGGGAGGAGCTACCAGTTGGGAGGGGTTCAGATAGAGGTCACAAAGGAGGAGAAGGACCTGGGGTGATCATAATGGGTAGCATGAACAACTCAGTTCAGTGCAGGAAGGTGGCAGCTAAGGCCAACAATATGCTGGGGTGTATTGTGGGAGGAATCTCATCCAGAAATAGGGATGTGATCCTGCTGCTGTACAGGTCACTAGTCAGGCCACATTTGGAGTACT
Source organism: Neoceratodus forsteri (assembly GCA_016271365.2). NCBI lineage: Eukaryota > Metazoa > Chordata > Ceratodontiformes > Ceratodontidae > Neoceratodus > Neoceratodus forsteri. The sequence continues at coordinate 187,039,871 of CM028134.1, forward strand.
GTGTGCAATTCTGGCATCCCTTTCTGAAGAAGGATATCAGATTGCTGGAGGAGGTGCAGTTTAGGGCAACTAAGACGGTCCAGGGGCTGGACGGCAAAACCTATGAGGACAGGCTGACTTGAGTTGAATATGTACACCCTGGAGGAGAGGAGAGGAGGGATTGGGGGGATATGATTGGGACCTTCAAATATTTGAAGGGGATTAACAAAACGGGCACTGTAGGGATATTTAAGCTGAGGAGAGGAAGGGACATCAGAGGGCATGGTCTCAGGTTGGAGGGTGGAAGATATCGTAGAGAGATGAGGAGGCATTTTTTCACAGAGAGGGTGGTGGAGAAATGGAACACTCTACCCGAGGAGGTGGTATCTTGTAGCACAGTGGGCAGTTTTAAAAGGACATGGGACAGAGTGCAAGGGGGGGGTAAAGGTGAGGGGGCAGCTGCAATACAAGAGTGCTAGCTGCACATTCGAGCAGACTAACTTGATAGACCATAAGGCTGGTTTCTGCTGGCAGATTCGTATTTTCGTATATCTTCTGACCTTGGTTGTATCCAGAAGAGCTCCTGTGAACAGCAGCTGCTGAGAGGGTTGGAGCTGAAACTTCTCTAGATTCAGCAGAACCCCACTTGAGGTGAGGAAGTGGGAGGCAGTAGCCACTGCCTGTTCTGTCTCCTGTCTGGAGGGACTGGCTATAGCTAGTCATTCACGTATGGGTAAACCTGGAGTCTCACCCTTCTCAGGTGCAGTGGGAATACTGCTAAGGACTTTGTAAAGACTCATATTGCTGAGGACAGCCCAAAGCCCAGGACTCTGGACTGGTAATGCTGCCCCAGCACAATGAAGCAGAGGTATCTGTGGTGGCTAGGACGTACCAGAATGCACTGGTATGCATCATGCATATCCAGGGAAGCTAACCAATCCTGAGGTTTCAGGAAGGTTAGCAGAGATCCAAGAGAAATCATTTTGAATTTTTCTCAATCCATAAATTTGTTCAGGTTTTGAGCTCGAGAATGGGGCACATGCTTTCTGATTTTTTTGGTATGAGGAAGTAGTGGGAGTAAAGTCTGTGTTTCACACTGACTCTGACATTATCTCCACTGCCTTGTTGCTTAGAAGGCTCACAATCTCTTACGCCAGAAGCACTGATGTCTGGGCTGATAGAAAGGGCTGCCTTCTAGGTGGATAATCTGGAGGGATTTCTGTAAAATCCAAGAAATATCCCTTCTGGATGATCCTGAGGACCCACTTGTCCATCGTAATGGACTCCCATTGTTGGTAAAACTGGGCCAGGTGCCCCCACATTGGGTAGAAGAGGTCTGCCTTGAGCAGCTGAGCCAGGACTGGGGCTGAATCTTCAGAGGGCAGCACTAGGTACTTTTGGTGCCTATGCCTTCAACTGTGCCTTCTTCTGATGTTGGGGAGGCTGAGATTTGTTCTGGGCTCCCATGCCTTTTCCACCAAAGGACTGCCTGTTCTGAAAAAAACTGCATCCTCTTCTCTGCTGAAGGTTGGCCAGGGCTGGGCTGGAAGCCTTCAGGGTAGTCCTTGTTTTGTGAGATGCCCACTTCCCTACCTGCTTCCCAAACAGGCAAATTCCATCGAAGAGAACATTCATAACTTGTTGTTGGACATCTTGAGAAAAAACAGTGGTGCAGAGCCGGGAATGGCTTCTGATGCAGATACCCATAGCGGCAGAGCAGGAGGCAGTATGAAAGGCATTCATAGCAGCTTGGAGCTGATGACTGCTGGACACAGTTCCATGTCTGGCAGTCCACAGAATCTTGTGTTTAGCCTCAGAATCTGGAAGGAACTCTGACAGGGACATTTGCGAGCTCCAAAGGGTATATTCCTATTTGAAAAAATGCCCTTGGTAGCTAGCAGTCCACATACCTATGGCAGCTGTTGTATAAATCTACTTCCCCACAGTGTCAGTCTTGCATGATTCCTTGTTAACAGAGTGTGCAGTGACCGCTTGGGGGAGAATGGCCTTGTCATTCTCAGAGAGAATAACAACGGCTTCAGCTATAGGTTAAGAAACATGCACTGGCAAATCCTTAGGGGCAGTGTACTTTCGGTCTATCTGCTTGCAGACAGACAGAATAGAAGCAGGCCTACTCCAGACAGCATCAGACAGGGTTTTAAAAGCAGGTGGAATAGGAGGAATGAAATTGACTGGCATGGTAGCAACATTTAACCACTGCAGACGGAGACGTTTATCTTGGTCAATGGCTGTATGCTCAAAATCAAGAGCATTTCTGAGCAAAGCCTGGAAAGTTAGATCCTCCTAAGGCACAGTTGTGGGACAGCTGAAGAAAGAATCATTGTTGCAACCCTCAGAAGTGATGAGGTCAGTGTTAGACTCATCCCCCTCCACATACTCCCCAGAAGGAGGATCGTGGAGGGGTGTGGATCGCAGGCCCTAAAAATCCAGGACGTGGTCGAGGCAACACTGAAGACTCTGGCCTCAAAGGATGAGGGGCCGAAGCCAGAGGTGGTGCCAGAACTGGAACTGAATCCAGTGCTGGGGGAATCACCGACACAGATGGTGGTGCTGAGACCGGTGCTGGGTCAGGCCCAGAAAGGCCCACACCTGGCACTGGCATCAGATCCAGTGCCAGTGACCCAGCCGGCACCAAAGTGAGGCAAAGGTACTGCAGCTGGTTCCATCACAGTGACACAAGATGGGGGTGCAATTAGTAGGACAGAGTTGGTGATGCAGTCACCAGCAAGGGCCCAGGGGCTGTTGCAACAGCCAAATGCTCTACTTGGCTTGAGGGTCCCAGCTGAGGTTCCAGTTCCACTGACCCCAAAGGGCCAGGAACCGCAGAGGCACATGAGCCAGATGCTGCACCCACTGCTCCATAAGAGCTGCCCAATGGTGGAACTGACCACTGGAGTCCCCAGTTACAGACAGAGAGGGACTCTGGGCCCAAGACCTCGACCTAGAACCAGAGGTCCCCAGTGATGCTGATGGCACCATGGCCTCCATCTCCAAGAGACCAAGGGTGTTGCAGCAGACATCACAGAGGGTGAACTCGAGCAGTATGGCTTCTTCTCCTTCCAATGGGAAGAGGAAGAACTTGAGGATGAGCGGTGTGGAGAACCCAACTGGGATCAGAAGCAGGCCCACTTCCTTTTGTGCTTCCAGGAGCACTGTCCTTCCTCTTGGGCACTGGACCCTTTGTGGGCAGAACCTTTCCTGAACAGGGAAAGTGGACTGGACATGGCCCCACTGTTGCAGCAACCTGTCTGAGTTATCTCCCTACTGTCATCCTCCATGGCCATTGCCATTGACTAAGTAAGGCTGAGAGAGATTAACAGAAATATTTTCATAAAGTCACCAAACTGACACCAAAATAAAACACTTTAGTTTTAAACAATAAAACTGAGAAGAACTGAACATTGTTGTATAGACATGTCATTCTGACTCCCGTTAGGTGAGCAACATCCTCACTGAAAGGCACTTGATGGTGGAAAAAAAGGAACTGAGGCGGTTGATGACTGGTGCCGAGGTTAGCATGTGTCACAAGCTCCCCTTGCGGCGCCATGCATGCAAGCAGCTTATCTCAGCACCAGCCCTCCTAAAAAATTCTGGCTCCCACAAGGTCCTAGCACCTTGTGCTCAGACCCCCTAGTGGGAATCAATGTGAAGACTGATTCCTGGAATAGGACGCTGTTCCACCCTGTCTGGTGTGCTCGAGGGAGGAAGTGGTCAGAAGCTAGTCTCCAGGGTACTTGTAGCCTTGACTGAGGGAGTGCCCACTGGGGTAAGGCAGGGTAGCTGATTAGTCTCAGCCTTTCCGAATCTGTCACACTGCTGCATGCTGATAAAGAGAAAAGGGAGCTGGAACACAGAGATCAGGCCTAGCCTGGGCCTACAACCATCATCTGCCTGCTGCTGTGACCTCACCATCCAGAAATGTCTGAGAATGCTTTCCCTTAGTTTAGGATACGTAAGAACTGGCTCGCTAGCCAGAAAACATTGCTGCTGTTTACATTTTCCCTGTTGGATTACAACTTTGTGTTGGATTCCCAGATAGATTATGATTTGCTTCCGCTGTACAAAGTGCTAGCCAAAAAGTCAGTGGAGCTGGGTAAAAAGCAAGCTTGTGTATCTATATGTGCACCAATGGAGCATCCTGAACACTGCAACATTGTATCTGTTTGTGCACCAATGGAACATCCTGAACACTGCAACATCAGGCTTGCAATAGTATATAATTTACCTGGGTACCCAAAAGTTAGGCCTAAACTGCAGCTAAAGAAAGGGATTGCTTTGAACGGCAGTTGAAACTGTGGGATCTGCTGTAGAGGGTAGTGGGAGGCCCTACAGTATCATAGGCACTGGTTGCAATCTTGTGTGTGGGGGTGTTAGGAGGCCTAGTGCACTAGCTCTGGGTAGAGGCTTGGCCATCAGAGAAGTGCACTGCTTGGGGTGATGTGCTTAAAAATAGTAAAAGTAACAACTGTGTTGCTACTGCCTAAAATCAGTTGGAATAGTTTTACATAACCCCTATTCCCTTCACAGGACCACAGTTGCTGAATAATAAAGTCCTGTTGTTAGTTTCTAAATTTTGGTGTGTGAGCATATTGTGTGAGCATGCTCCTTACAGTTCGTCCCCCTTCAGAATGTACCCAATGCCTCTACCAACTCTACTGCCTCTACTGACCATAGCTCCTCCTAGGTGCTAGTTCTCATACCTTTCTCCCTTCCCCTACTCTCTCCCCCTATTTTCCTTAGCCTTCACACTTCCCTTGCAGGGTTCTCAGCACCATGAAGGGGTCCTATAGTGCCTAGGCTTGCCACATTTTCTTCCCACATCTACCTATCCTTGACCTTCCAGGTCCCCTTGCAAGGTCCCCAGCATCCTGGAGGGTTCCTTGGATCAGGCCTTATCCCCCCCAGGTGTTATTTCTCATTCCCTCCCTTTCACTATCCCTCTATAATTACAACGCCTAACCGCAGGAGGGTTTACAATTGCCTGAACTTCCCTTCCTCCTTGCAGGGTTCATCGCATCCTGAAGGGTTCTCTTTTTGGGTCAGGCCTTACTTCCGCTCCTAGGTGTTAATCACACTTACTTCCTCTCTCTCTCTCTAATCCCTACTCCAGTCCCCTGCCCCCTTGCAGGGTTCCCCGCATCCTGAAGGGGTCTCTCTGGGACACGACTCTGCACTGTCATCTCGTCCTCTCTCTCCTTCACCCCTTATTTCATGATAGCACTTGTTCACTTATTACCATTGCACTTATTAACTGTTCTCACAAATGACATATGTATGCAACACTGTTTGTAACAACTGCCTTAATTAATTGCATGCTATGTTGATCTTTGTAACTTGAATATAAAATGACTCATCCCTATTGTACTCCTTTCCCCAGGTCGCACTGGGAGATGAGCAACCTGTTGCTCAGTATGCCTTCCTGGTGAAACATTTCAATAAATAAAAATTATCAGTGATCTATCCTAATTGGTACAAAAGTGTTTGCAACTGTAATTGAAGTGTGGGTACTGGTGTAGATTGGTTCTCGGGTGATGTCCAATAGCTACTGGGGAGGTGGATTGGTATCATCCAAGGGGGAAAGTATTCTACTTGTAATCAGGCCCTCTATTTTTTTCTCTGGGTGCCGGCACCATGCTATTTCCCTTATTCCCTGTCCGAACCAAACCCAGGCCCCTCAACCTGCTTGGCTGCCATGGATGCAAAGGTAGCAAATGAGCAAGTACCACTTGTAACAGCTGCACGATGACCAGGTTACACAATGATTATCTAGGACTCTAGCATGGTACACTAGGGCAAGACGACTGTTTGTGGGACTCTTCTGTTCTTCATATTTGCCAAGTGTTATGTAATGCCTTCCGTTGTAATACAAACATATGAAAACGCCGGCAGAAAAAGGCCCAGAGGTTTATCAAGTCTGCCCGGGTGTGCAGCTTGCTTGCAATATACTTTACTACAGATGCCCCCCTTTCTTTCCCATCATCCCTACCCCCTGGCTTTTCCCTCCCTAGGTTCTTATCTGCACTTACTTTCCCTTTGACTCTGTCCCAACCCCTTTTAAAACCGTCCACTGTCTTCAACACGATCAATTCTTCCGGCAATTCGTTCCACCTGGCCACCACCCTTTCTGTAAAGTAGTGTCTCCTCATCTCCCTCCTGAATCTTCCCCCTTCCAACTTCAGACTGTGTCCCCTTGTGACCCTTCCTCCTTTTTTTAACAGAACAACCCCCCCCCGTCTTAACCCTGTTTATGCCTTTTAAGTATTTGAAGGTCTCTATCATGTCCCTCCTCTCCTTCCTATCCACCAGGGAATTCATGTTGAGCTCCCTCAATCTTTCCTCGTAGTGTTTATATCACAGACCTAGGATCATCTTTGTCGCCCTACGCTGCACCTCCTCCAGTAATCTTATGTCCTTTTTAAGGCATGGGGACCAGAATTTCACACAATACTCCAAGTGTGGCCTCACCAGTGATCTATACAGTGGCAAGATGACCTCTTCCCTTCTAGAGGTGATGCCCCTGGCAATGCACCCCAGTATCTGATTGGCCCTTGCTGCCGCCTTCCGGCACTGCACCAATTTCTTCATGTCCCCTGTGATTAGTACCCATAGGTCCTTTTCTTCCACAGAAATAGATACCTGCACTCCCCCAGCCAATAGCTGGTCCTGGGGTTTCTGGCTCCGAGGTGCATGACCTTGCACTGCTTAGCGTTAAACCCCAGCTGCCATACACCTGACCAGTGCTCGAGTTTTGCCAGATATTCCCCGTGTTCTTGCCTCCCTTCCTCACTGTCCACTGTCGCACATATTTTTGTGTCATCAGCAAACAGGCTGATCTTTGTCCTGATCCCTTCTGCTATGTCCCCAATAAAGATGTTGAATAAAACGAGGCCTAGCACTGAGCCTTGTGGTACTCCACTGGACACGGGCCTTGACTTGGAGGGTCACCTCAGTAAAAAGATGTTTAAAAAAAAAAATCTTGCTGATTTTTCTCTTGCTTGTTATCTTTCCTTCATCCAGCATTTAGAGTATACACATCAGGATCAACTAAAGCAAATAGGACTCAAAATACCATTGTGATCCTTTGCATGCCTCGGGCCTTCCAATATTCATTGTGCTATACAGGATTGTCCTTGCCTTCTGTATGTCCCTCTCCTATAGTGGTGCTGTAATGGGTAATTGCTCCATGGGAGGTTCTCACACCTAGCCTGGTGTTTTGAGATCCAGAATCACTTATATTATTGGTTGTGTGGGATCTGGATTCAAGAGTTTGGCCTCATAGTCTCTAAATCTAGCACTTAATTTCTTTAGATGCAATTAATCTCATTGTAGGAGGCAGTAGAAGAACTATAAATGAGGTACGCTGACAGCCAAGCCAAGTGCACACATTGGTGCACCTTTGGAAGGAGCACCTGTGACGTTGCCATGGCAATGCTGTTGATTTCAATAAGTGCCTGAATGCATTACCATCAGTTTGTAGCCTGCCACCTGGAACAATTTACTTCCTTGGCACTGCTTATAACATCCAACTCTACCGCTTAATTAAACTCTGCACATCTTGATGTTGGGGTTGGGGGAGGGGGGTAATTAACATAATTAGAGGCAATAGTGTTCTGAAATTTTTTTAAATGTATCAGTTTAATGTTACACCTCACTTCTGTCCTGGAAAAGCATGCCTGCCTAGTATTGTTACCTTTGCCATACTGGTCTTGACAAAGAGATTTCTTAGGAGTAAATGTCTGAAACAACATTCAGGCTGCTGTCATAGCAACTGGCAGTAAACTGTCCCAAAGAACTGTGGCGATAACTGGATTAGAACTGTAAACAGGGAGTACCAAGAATGTGATCTTCCCATCCTCCTCATTAAGAGTTCATAAATAGAGTGGAGAATTTAGAAAAGGAGGAAAGGGGAAATTGTTTAACCAGAAAAGGCACACTAAGCCACAGCTTATTTCCAGGTGCGACCTGGGAGCACATGGAAGTTAAGTGACTTGCTCAGGGTTACACAGTATGCAAGTGGGGGCTGATGGGATTCAAACCTAGGTCTCCAGGTTTGCAGCTCAGTGCCCATTAATCACTACGATATACTACCTCTGAAAACAACATCTGTATTAGTTTGTACTCTACGCTCTCTGAAAATCACAGGGTTCAGACACCATTTGTTTCCTTGAGCCATAAGCTGCCAATGAAAGATATGGTCTATATGCACTACTTGGTATGCACCTAAAAAGTTGCATTCTAGGCCGCACAACTATGTACCGTGTACCCAGCTCCAGATAAACATGCAGGGCTTCATTACCCCCAGAAGTCCCTCCCATCAAGAGAGTATCAATGTAGAGGGTAATGGGCTGGCCTGGGGGTGTAGTCAGGTGGGATTCCACACTTCTCACTGAAAGCCCAGTCCCACTCTGAAGTGGATCCTGGAGCAAAGGATCATGGAATTCTGCAGCCCATAACTAGGACTACCATAACCCTTTTGGTGAAGTGATGCATGTTTAAAATTAAACAATATCCACTGAACGGCTGCCCCCTGGCACATAGCCCTCCACGGCAAGTAAGGGGGCTGGGCATGGCCAGCTTCATGGCAGGTGGACCAGTAATACTGTAATCAGGACACCGCGTGGTTACACCAGATTTCTGGCTGGGGTTGCTGTCCACCCCAAATATGTGCATGATGTCAACCATAATAAGCATCAAGCATACGCATATCAGGGTGGCTCACAAGGCCATCGCTCTGTCGTGCACCAACCCCCTTCTGGACACACAGATGTGCAGAATCCAGCCTGGTAGGGGTAGATCAGGCATGCAAGGCTATGTGTCTGTGTAAGTGCATCCACAGGTGCCTGCTACGTGCACAAATCATCCCTACACAATGCATATCATTGTTTTTTGTTTTTGTTAGGCAGGTAAGTACCAGAAACATTGAATCGGACAGCACAGCTTGGCCCACCCAGTCTGCCCAATTTATTTATTCATTTTTTTCTACCTTCATTTTTGCTGCAGATCCACTTAATCTATTATACTGTCTCCCCCCGCCCCCATTTCTCCTATGATTCCCTTGTACCTATCCCAGGCATTTTTATAGGGTGGGTCTACAGGTAGACGAATAACGTACACAGAAGCAGCTTGTAAGGTGCAACCCAATGTTTGCTTGGTGGGATGTTTATTAAATTCATAAACAGTCTTCAGCACCAAAAAGTAAAAATAAATACAGAAAACAAAATAACAAACATTCAGGATGTTTCCAAAGCTACTTTTCACTCACAAACTGGAGCTTTCCTCTAGCTTGGTCAGGAGGCACTGACCTTCTCTCTCCATTTCTATCCTTACTCTATCCGACTAACACTGGGAGAGGTCAGGCTTATATACCCGCCTCCTGATCAGGTGACTCAGTATTCTTTTGGAACAAGGTAAAATCAATGAATAACCTTTCAAAATAGTGTTCATTAGCATAACCTTGTTTTATACAATATAAACTTCCTTTTGAGCTTTTTATACAATAAAAGCTCGGTATAAAGGATTTGATACAACGTCACCTAACATTTGACTGACAGTTTGCGCTCTTTAAATATACACCACTAGGGGCCGCTCTCTCCCTATAGCAGTGGTTTGAAATCTCCAAACGTATTTTTCGGGGCAAAACAACTGGCTGTAGGGTTACCACCTGTCCTGATTTTCGCAGGACAGTCCTGATTTGGGCAGCTGTGTCCTGCAAAAAAACATGAAAAATACTGCATGTCCTGACTTTACAGTAAAAAAAATATTTTCTAATTTTCCACTAAATGTTGCAGAAAACTATAGTATCTTAACTAAAATACCTTAAAATGACAAGGAATAATAGAAGCAACTAAGAAACTATAATACTTAGCCTTAATTCTGATTATATAGAGAAAACAAGTCTGTTTTATTGGTCGAGGTTACATACTGTCCTGTGAAAAATCATGTTTCAGTAAGAAATGTCGCACTTTGGGCTTCCTAAAAGGTGGTAACCCTGACTGGCTGCAGCTCTGCTCTGTGTTTCCTTTAACAGAAACAGCTTTTTAACAACAGAAACTAAGCAAACTAACTCACCTATTCCCTTTGCTTCACAAATGGGAGCACCACATGGTGTTTTTAAAACAGAGTCCAGCCAGCAGCTAACAGCTTAGTCTCTCTTACAGAGACACTTTTCTAACAAAAAGAGTTTTCCATACAAGTGCTAGCTTGGCATTTCTGAACAGGAATACTGTTTTAGGGGGATTTATTTACACAATAGAGGCTTTTCTGTCTTTACAGGTACCTGCAGTTTACAAATGCCTTTATTCATAATGTGCTGCTTGTGTAACAGAGTTTCTTTTACTTAGGAACTCAGGGCAACATGAATAGACAAGGGACTAGGAAATGAAGAGAAGATGAAACGGCAGGGATAAGAAAGGGAAGAGGGGGTTTTGTAAGGAGGTGGCCTGCCTCCGTACAGAAAATTAGGGACAGCATAAAGAGAAACAGGAAAGTGGTTGCAACTAGCAGTTTAAGAAGAGAAAAAGGTTTCAAGTCTCAGTGGCAGGGACAGACCCTGTCACTTACCCCCTTCTTAAGAGGTAGGCGTCTTATCATGGTTCCTCAGAAACCCGGGAGGGTGGAACTCCACCCTTCTACTCTCAGGAGTTCCGTCCCAGGGTCCCTTATGAACAGAAAACAACAATTTCTGTTCTGGGTCATACCAGAACCTTACGCACCCTGGGACTATGACATTCAATAGCATCAATCCTATTGTTATAAGAACCTGTACAGTTTAACCTAACCTGAACAGTCCAACCTCACTTTCCTAATGGGTTGGAGGAGCTCCGGCCCACCCACTCTGTGAAGCTCCATTCCAGGGTCCCACTACACATTTTCAATCTAAGAAAACTTTTACACAGTAAACATTACTAACTTTACCATGGAATCTGTATTTTACATTTGTTTGAACCTGCTAGGTACCTGTTATTATTTACACTGATACCTTTTTGTCTGCATCTGGTATCTCAAGATCTGGACCAAAACGAGGCAGGAAATCTGCATTCACATTTTCACTCCCTCTAGGGTGCATCACTGTAAATTGCTAGGTATGTAAAGCCAAATACCACCTCATTATTCGAGGTTTCTTTTCTCTCATTTGTTGAATCCTACATAAGGGATTGTGATCTGTCATTACTTTAAATTTGGCTCCCCACAAGTAATATTTAAAAGATTCAGTGGCCCACTCGAGGGCGAGACACTCTTTCTCTACTGTAGAATATCTACGTTCCCTCTCATGCAATTTTCTGCTTATGTACATTACAGGGTGTTCTTCCCCTTGTATGAACTGGGTTAAGACTGCTCCTATCCCTACCCCTGAGGCATCAGTTTGTACCACAAATGGTTCATCAAAATTGGGGCTTCTTAGGACAGGGCATGCACACAGTGCTGCTTTGATTTTTCTAAAGGCAAGGTCACATTCTGGGGTCCATTCTACCTTGTTTGCATAACTCTTCTTTGTTAAATCAGTGAGGGTACTTGCTATCTCAGAAAAATTCAGAATAAAGCACTGATAGTATCCGGCCAGTCCCAAAAATGCACGTACCTGCTTTTCTGTTTTGGGTATGGCACAATCAGATTCTGCGGATACTTTATTTACTTCTGGCTTTATTGTTCCATTTCCTATTATGAATCTGAGATACCTAGTTTCTGTATGTCCTAGACAACATTTCTGGGGATTAATGGTTACCCCTGCTTTTCTGATCACTGAAAATACCTGCTCTAGATATTTCAGATGAGTATCCCAGTCAGGGCTGAAGATCACCACATCGTCCAGGTATGCGGCACAGAAAGCAGAATAGGACCCAACATCTGGTCCATAAAGCACTGGAAGGTTGCAGGCGCTCTGTGGAGACCAAATGGCATGGTAATAAATTCAAACAGTCCAACTGGTGTAATAAAGGCAGTTTTCTCCTGTGAATGAGGGGTAAGTGAAATCTGCCAATAACCCTTGGTCAGGTCTAGTGTAGAAATGTATGCTGCACTTCCTAATCGATCTATAATGTCATCGATTCTGGGCATGGGGTATCTGTCCAAAACAGAGGCAGCATTCACCTTGTGAAAGTCCAAGCAGAGGTGAATAACCCCCTCTTTCTTGTTCACTACTACTATATGTGAGGTCCATGCACTATGTGAGGGTGTAATTATGTCCATCTGTTCCATCTTTCGTACCTCTTTTATTACTTCCTCTCTGATGTGAATAGGGACTCTATAAGGTTTCTGATATATAAGGGTGGCTTGTGTAATTCTAATGTCGTGTTCTACCCCAATTGCTCTGCCTGGGACACTAGTAAATGTTTCCCCATATCTACACAATAGATCATGTAACTGGTCCTGTTTTTGCACTGACAATGCTGGGTTGATACCAACCTCCTGGATTTGTTCTTTCTGTTCCAACCTGCTATAGGCTATATCCAGTTCTGAGGTCTCTGTCTCAGTTTGAATATAACAGCTTAGTTTGGGCATCTCCTGTCACTCATGCCACAACTTTAACAAGTTAGCATGGTAAATTTGTTTATTACTTCTTCTCGTGGACATCTGTATCTCGTAGGTGACTGGTCCTACATGTCTGGTTACAGTATATGGCCCCTGCCATTTCATCAGCAGCTTGTTATCTGTGGCTGGTAAAAGAAGTAACACTTTGTCTCCTGTAACAAATTGGTTTTGTCCTATCCCCTTATCATATTCTACCTTCTGCTGTACCAGTTTTTCTAACATTGCTTGATGGGCTAGGTTTACATATTTCAAGAAACATTTTCTTAAAGCAGACACATACTCAGTATTCCTTGTTTCCCTACCTGGAGGTTTTCTTCCCAATGTTCCTTAATTACATCCAGCGGTCCTCTAGGATTTCTCCAACAGAGAAGGAAAAACCGGGAAAAACCAGTAGAGGCCAGGGGTACTTCACCGTATGAGAACAGAAGGTATGGTAGAAAGGTGTCCCAGTTCCGTCCTTCTTCATTCACAAATTTTTGCAACATCCATTTCAATGGTCTTTTTTTTTTTTTTTGCATGATTTGTTTTATCCCCTCCATGCTCCTGGTGACCCCCACTCCTTCAGGCCCCTTACCAAGTCCTCTCCGACCCCACCGGCCTTACCTGAGCTCCTTCACCTCACAACACAGCCGGTCCCTGGGCTATCCCGGACGTAACCCTTCACCGGGTGGGTCCCCCTCCTCTGAGGTGGAAGGCACCAGGGGGGAGTCCAGTGCACTCCTCTTCAGTAGGGCCCAGGGATGCTGCTGAGGGAGGGAAGCCCATCGAAGGCACCAGAGGAATCGGGGGACAGACAGCCGTCATCAGGTGGCCACCAGTGAGTGGTATTTCCATTTTTTTTTCTGGTTCCCTCATCGCACCACTCCTGCAGTGCCCTCAGTCTCCACTGGGAGCCGCTGCTTGAGTGAGGCAGTCCCCAGTCCCACCCTGGGATAGGTGAGCAGTCCTAAGGATGCTCAATCCTATCCTCCCCCTGCCGACCCCCGGCATCCCGAGTCCGTTCCCGAACCCGGGTCGGTGACGTGATTCAAGGTAAGTCACCAGCACCTCAGCCCTCTGCGCCACCGGGCTGGCCCATTTCAATGTTTGATTAAATCTTTCTACCAAACCATCTGTTTGTGTATGATCGGGCAAAGTTCTCACTGCATGAATCCCCAGTAAACTATACAATTCAGTAAGCATTACTGTCGTGGAATTGGTACCTCTGTCTGTCAATATCTCTTTTGGAACACCCATCCTGCTAAAGATTTTTACCAGCTCTTCTGCCACTTTGGGTGCTGTTAATGTACGCATGCAAATGGCTTCAGGGTACCTGGTGGCATAGTCACAGACCACCAGTATGAATATATTTCCCTTAGAGCTAGTTTGCAAGGGTCCTACTACATCCATGGTAATGTGTTCAAATGGTTGGCTAACCAATCATATGTTCTGTAGGGGTACCCATTCTTTCCTTCCTGTCCGAGCAACCCTTTGGCATATGGAACAACTCGGAATGTACTCTGCTATCTGCTCATATATACCATGCCAGAAAAATCTATGTTATAGTCTATTCAGAGTAGTATTCTTCTCTGAATGACCTGCTAGGGGTATATCATGGGCTATCTCCATCAATTATTTTCTGAATTTCAAGGGAATAACCAATTGAGTATCCAGATTTCCAGTTCTGGGATTCACCCCTTTCTTTTACTTAGGAACTCAGGGCAACATGAATAGACAAAGGACCAAGAAATGAAGAGAAAATGAAACAGCAGGGATAAGAAAGGGAAGAGGGGGTTTTGTAAGGAGGTGACCCGCCTCCACACAGAAAAATAGGGACAGCATAAAGAGAAACAGAAAAGTGGTTGCAACCAGAGGTTTAAGAAAAGAAAAAGGTCCCAAGTCTCAGTAGCAGGAACAGACCCTGTCACATACCCCCTTGTTGGGGTTGTCTACAGGCCTCCAGACCGGGGGAGGACAAAGACACATTACTGTTAGAAGATATACAAAACATGACAGCTAAAGGGGAGGTTCTGATAATGGGAGACTTCAACATGCCAGATACAGATTGGTCAATACCAGCAGGAACATCTGTCAGAACTAGACACATAATGGATTCCCTGCAGGGGAAGGGCCTCAAACAACTGGTACAACAACCCACAAGAGACAGGGCTATCCTAGATCTAGTACTGACTAACGGGGAAAGTATCAAAGATCTCCAGGTAGAAGGTCACCTGGGGGCCAGTGACCATCACATGATATGGTTCAGTTTGGCCACTAGAACTAAATCATCCCATTCCAAGGCAAAAATATGGGACTTCAGAGGAGCTGACTTTGATAAGATGGCCAACAGAGTTAAGCTAGCCCTGGCAAAAAGAAATACAGGTGAAGGGTACTGGCAAAGTGGGCAAGCATTAAAGATGCAATACTTGAAGCAACATCCCATTGTGTTAGAGAAAAGGAAGTGCAAAAGAAGAAGAAACCACTTTAGTTCTCAAAAACAGTAGCAGAAAAGGTCACAGCCAAAAGGTTGGCCTTCAGAAAATATAAGGGAACGCAGCAGGATGAAGATAGGAAGGCATACCAAACTTCCCTAAGGGTAGCAGGGAAGGCAGTAAGGTAGACAAAGGCCCAAACCAAGGAAACAGTAGCACGAACAGTAAAAGAAGGTGACAAGACTTTCTATAGATACTTTAGTGAAAGGAGAAAGTCCAGAGGGGGCATTGCTAAGACCAAAGAGGATAAGAGGGCGTGTGAGGAGGAGGACCATGTAAAAGCATCTATCCTAAACAGATACTTCTGCTTAGTATTTACTGAAGAGAAGGTAGGGCAGGGCCCACAGCTCAGCACCATGGACACAGGGGGAGGGAGGTGTGCACTAGTCCCTTCACAAAAGAAAGGGTCCTACAAGAGCTTGATAAGCTCATGGACAAGGCAATGGGACCTGATGGCATACATTCCAGGGTACTAAAGGAGCTAAGGGTGGAACTAGCAGAGCCATTATCAGAACTGTTTAGTGAGTCTCTGAGCACAGGAGAGGTCCCAGAAGACTGGAGAAGGGCTCATGTGATTCCGCTCCAAAAGAGTGGTAGCAGGGAGGAGGCAGGAAACTACAGACCAGTCAGTCTTACCTCAGTAGTGGGCAAGATTATGGAGGTACTCCTTAAGGAAAGGATAGTGCAACAACTGGAATTCATAGGGGCACAGGATCCAAGACAGCAGGGGTTTACAACAGGAAGGTCCTGTCAAACTAATCTCATAGATTTCTTAGACTGGGTAACCAGAGTGGTGGACCAAGGGGGAGCAGTTGATGTCGCCTACCCTGACTTCAGCAAAGGTTTCGATACTGTTCCAGATAGAAGATTGATTAATAAGCTGGGTAGGCTCGAGGTGGGTCAGAAGTTGGTCAACTGGGTGGCAAACTGGTTGATGGGCAGAAAACAGAGAGTGGTGATAAATGGTATACAGTCAGAAGAGATGCAAGTCACAAGTGGGGTACCCCAGGGATCAGTTCTGGGGCCAGTCCTCTTCAATATCTTCATCAATGACATTGCAGATGGACTGGAGGGTAAGGTTTGTCTGTTTGCAGATGACACCAAGATCTACAACAGAGTAGATGATCCAGATGGGTGGGCAGAATGAGAAGAGATCTGGATAAACTGGCAACATGGTCGGAAGAGTGGCAACTGGGATTAATGCAAAGAAGTGCAAGACCATGCACATAGGGAAGAGAAACCCTGAAGCCACATACATGCTGGGAGGGGAGTTGCTGGCAGTCACAAGGGAAGACAAAGACTTGGGCATCATCATTACAGATGACCTGAAATCATCCAAGCAGACCACTAAAGCAGTAGGTAAGGTTAGGGGGATGTTGGGGTGTATTAGTAGGGGTAGCACAAGTCGTAAGATGACCCGACCTGCCAGACTGCCATCCACAGTCCAGGTCTGAAGCCACCAGCCCCTCACAGAAGCTCAGGTAGTCTAAGAGTCACAGCCATGGTTCTCTGATGAACCTGACCTGCCAGACTGCCATCCGCAGTCCAGGTCTGAAGCCATCAGCCCCTCACAGAAGCTCAGGTAGTCTGACAGCCACAGCTGTGGTTCTCTGACAAACCTGACCTGCCAGACTGCCATCCGCAGTCCAGGTCTGAAGCCACCAGCCCCTCAAAGAAGCTCAGGTAGTCTGAGAGCCACAACCATGGTTCTCTGATGAACCCAACCTGCCAGACTGCCATCTGCAGTCCAGGTCTGAAGCCACCAGCCCTCACAGAAGCTCAGGTAGTCTGAGAGCCACAGCCATGGTTCTCTGATGAACCCGACCTGCCAGACTGCCATCCGCAGTCCAGGTGAAACCACCAGCCCCTCATAGAAGCTCAGGTAGTCTAGAGCCACAGCCGTGGTTCTCTGATGAACCGACCTGCCAGACTGCCATCCGCAGTCCAGGTCTAAAGCCACCAGCCCCTCAAAGAGCTCAGGTAGTCGAGCCACAGCCATGGTTCTCTCATGAACCCGACTTGCCTGACTGCCATCTGCAGTCCAGGTCTGAAGCCACCAGCCCCTCAAAGAAGCTCAGGTAGTCTGAGAGCCACAGCCATGGTTCTCTGATGAACCCAACCTGCCAGACTGCCATCCGCAGTCCAGATCTGAAGCTACCAGCCCCTCACTGAAGCTCAGGTAGTCTGAGAGCCACAGCCATGGTTCTCTCATGAACCCAACCTGCCAGACTGCCATCCACAGTCCAGGTCTGAAACTACCAGCCCCTCACAGAAGCTCAGGTAGTCTGAGAGCCACAGCCATGGTTCTCTGATGAACCTGACCTGCCCGGCTGCCATCCGCAATCCAGGTCTGAAGCCACCAGCCCCTCACAGAAGCTCAGGTAGTCTGAGAGCCACAGCCGTAGTTCTCTGACGAACTTGACCTGCCAGACTGCCATCCGCAGTCCAGGTCTGAAGCCACCAGCCCCTCACAGAAGCTCAGGTAGTCTGAGAGCCACAGCCATGGTTCTCTGATGAACCCAACCTGCCAGACTGCCATCTGCAGTCCAGGTCTGAAGCCACCAGCCCCTCACAGAAGCTCAGGTAGTCTGAGAGCCACAGCCATGGTTCTCTGATGAACCCGACCTGCCAGACTGCCATCCGCAGTCCAGGTATGAAGCCACCAGCCCCTCATAGAAGCTCAGGTAGTCTGAGAGCCACAGCCGTGGTTCTCTGATGAACCCGACCTGCCAGACTGCCATCCGCAGTCCAGGTCTGAAGCCACCAGCCCCTCAAAGAAGCTCAGGTAGTCTGAGAGCCACAGCCATGGTTCTCTCATGAACCCGACTTGCCTGACTGCCATCTGCAGTCCAGGTCTGAAGCCACCAGCCCCTCAAAGAAGCTCAGGTAGTCTGAGAGCCACAGCCATGGTTCTCTGATGAACCCAACCTGCCAGACTGCCATCCGCAGTCCAGATCTGAAGCTACCAGCCCCTCACAGAAGCTCAGGTAGTCTGAGAGCCACAGCCATGGTTCTCTCATGAACCCAACCTGCCAGACTGCCATCCACAGTCCAGGTCTGAAACTACCAGCCCTCACAGAAGCTCAGGTAGTCTGAGAGCCACAGCCATGGTTCTCTGATGAACCTGACCTGCCCGGCTGCCATCCGCAATCCAGGTCTGAAGCCACCAGCCCCTCACAGAAGCTCAGGTAGTCTGAGAGCCACAGCCGTAGTTCTCTGACGAACTTGACCTGCCAGACTGCCATCCGCAGTCCAGGTCTGAAGCCACCAGCCCCTCACAGAAGCTCAGGTAGTCTGAGAGCCACAGCCGTGGTTCTCTGATGAACCCGACCTGCCTGACTGCCATCTGCAGTCCAGGTCTAAAGCCACCAGCCCCTCAAAGAAGCTCAGGTAGTCTGAGAGCCACAGCCGTGGTTCTCTGATGAACCTGACCTGTCAGACTGCCATCCGCAGTCCAGGTCTGAAGCCACCAACCCCTTACAGAAGCTCAGGTAGTCTGAGAGCCACAGCCGTGGTTCTCTGATGAACCCAACCTGCCAGACTGCCATCCATAATCCAGGTCTGAAGCCACCAGCCCCTCACAGAAGCTCAGGTAGTCTGAGAGCCACAGCCATGGTTCTCTGATGAACCCGTGCCAGACTGCCATCTGCAGTCCAGGTCTGAAGCCACCAGCCCCTCACAGAAGCTCAGGTATGGATTTGCCCTCAGGGACTGATTACCTCTAGGAAGGGAGCCCTAGCTGCCCGATTTTTCTTTTTTACATGAGGACAGTTGTCTCTGGATTTAAATCCAGAGTCTGTTACTGCTGTGACCCACTGGCTGCAGTCTGCCCCAGGAGCACTCCGATTGGTTCCATATAACTCTGCACTGTTAATGTTTGAATTATATTGTACTAGATTATGATTTCTGTTAATACTGTCTTGCTAGCATTTTATAGTTGAAGTTTGCTGATTTAATCTAAATGCCTGTAGTGTGTTCCCTCATAAGACCCAGTAGCGATCTCAGCTCAGACCTTTGAACCCCCGCTTCACCTTTTTACTCTAGTATTGTGTTTTAAATAGCCCTGTTCTTGCTCTCTCAGACCTTGTGGCACCTTGCCTAAAATTTTGGTCTGCAACACCTCCCCCCATTTAAGCCATTTTGCATTTCTTTTTAGCTCCACGAGCAGCCCCACTCCCCCCTTCCTTATTTAATTTCCCTCTGTCCTTCTCTTTTCAGGTGGTCTGAGAGCCACAGCCGTGGTTCTCTGATGAACCCGACCTGCCAGATTGCCATCCGCAGTCCAGGTCCGAAGCCACCAGTCCCTCACAGAAGCTCATGTATGGACTTGCCCTCAGGGACTGATTACCTCCAGGAAGGGAGCCCTAGCTGCCTGATATTTTGGCCCCCCCCCCCGGTCCTGTTTAAATACACTTAAACTCCGCCCCAGGCTTTCTAGCTCACTCCTACAGGCTACTGCCAGCCACGCCCGCCTAACACGTCCCCGGCCTTTACTAAATCCCCAAGAGTACCACCCAGTTCTCATCTACTCTGCTCTTATTACCTATCAGTAGACTTATCCCACCTCCTCCTAAAAAGCCCATACCTTCTGCCCCAGAGAACACTATTTCTGACCTCTCTCTATGCTTAAATATGGGAACCACTTTCCCACAAAGGAGCCTGCTTATTATTCTCAATCTAATCATCTACTCTGGAAGGGCTGCTATATTGTGACCCCAAAATAACACCAACCTCTCCATTGAATTCCCATTATCTACCCCAAGGACGATCACGTACAACTACACCCTAACTCTCACCCAAAACACTCCACCCAGACTGGCTCTCCCATCAAGAACACATGTTCCCATGCTCCTCATCATCTCTCTCCTATTAACAGGTTTCTCTCACTCAAATCACTATCCCTTTAAAGAGGCTCCTAATACATTAACAATATAGGGACAAAAGAAGTATATCAAAACTCTCTTAAAGTCCCTAATTCTGATGCTGATCCTCATCTCAGGTAACATCCACCCAAACCGTGGCCCCCAACAGTCTAGCCCCTGTGGTGCTGGCAGGTTTGGGGGGCTCCGCCTGGCTACCATCAATATCTGCACCCTCCTCAAAAAGCTGGATCTTCTCACTGCCTTGGTCACACTCCACAACCCAGATATAATATCAATCGAGACAAGGCTATCAGCTAAGACCCCGACACTGCAATAACAATTCCGGGTTATGCCATTTTCAGGCAAGACAGATGCTCCAAGAAGGGGGGAGGCTGTGCCCTGTACCTAAAGGACACTCTAATCGGGCACACCCTACCTATACCTCACCCTGCGAGTGACATCCAGGTTCTTGCCACAAAAATATGTCTGGGGACTCAACATAAAACGCTGATGGTGGCATCAGTCTACATACCCCCAAAACTTACCAACCAAAGATTGAACTCCGTACTGGATGTCATTTACTCCCTAGATCAGAAATCTGAAACTATCCTTCTCGGGGACTTTAATGTAAATTGGTCTTCTCCCAGTGCACAAAGTATGAAGATGCCTTGACAGTTGCCAATTTCTCCCAAATGGTTAAAACACCCACCCGAGTAAACTACAGAAGAGGTACCTCAACTCTTCTGGACTGGGTTCTTACAAACCACCCTGAACACATTACTAATACAGTAGTTCTCCCCGACTGTATAAGTGATCACTCACCAGTCCTACTCTCATGGTTCAACAAATTCATTAAGCACCCCCCCTAAAATCATCAACAGTAGAAAACTACTACTTGGCCACCTGTGGCCGCTAAAAACATGCCTACGAGATTAAAACTGGTCACCTATAGATGCAGCTCCAGACGTGGACACTGCACTTGACTACTTTATCCAAAGCTTCAATACAGCCTGTGATGCACATGCACCCTTCACGAAACGCAAGATTAAAGGTGTTAGCAACCTTTGGATCAACCTCGGTCTCCTTGAGCAAATGAAGGCCCGGGATCACCTCTGGCAATGTGCTAAGCTGACCAGAAACAGGGCAGACACGCAAGCCTTCAAAGCTGCAAGAAATGCCAGCACCCGCGCGATTTGAAATGAAAAAGCCAACTACTTCAAAAGAGTGCTAGCAAACTCTTGAAAAGATGGAAATTAGTTTTGGGCCAACCTAACGGAACTAACTAGAAAAAAAACAAAAGTGCCACCCGTTATGGTCCACCTAAATGGCCACATCAACACAGATCAAGTCACCGTGGCAAATGCCTTTAATGCAGCATTTACCAACCTTAGCCATGTTTTACCACCAACTTTCTTTGATCCCCCTCAAGATACCATTAACTCAGTCAAAGTTAGAAATTTGGAGGGAAATCCACTGTTCTACTTCAAAGACGCCTCCAAGGACATCAGAAAAAAGTACCTCCTTCGAGTACTTGGAAAGTCTAGATCAAGCAGCGACTCCCTCAACCTGAAACTCCTCGCTCTTACCCTCAGTGAAGTCCTGACCCCCCTCACCAAAATCCTTAACAAATCTGTCATGCTCTCACAGTTCCCCCAAAAATGGAAATCAGCGATGGTGACACCTATCCGATAAATCTTTTACAAGCAACTATAGACCAATCTCCATTCTCCCCCTCTCTCTCAAAAGCACTGGAGAGAATAGCTGCCGACCAACTGATAGAATACCTTACTAAGTATAACCTGCTATGTCAAGAACAACACAGATTTCGCAAGGGCCACAGCATGACCACGGCACTCCTAGAGCTTACCTCCTACATCCACAATTCCCTGGACCAAGGGGATCTCAATGGCGCCACCTTCATCGGCCTAACTAAGGCATTTGACACCGTCAACCATTCACTACTGTTTCAACAACTATCTCTAATAGACCTATCTCCAGACACAACTCTCTGGTTTCAAAGTTACCTCAGTG
Source organism: Neoceratodus forsteri (assembly GCA_016271365.2). Taxonomy (NCBI): domain Eukaryota; kingdom Metazoa; phylum Chordata; order Ceratodontiformes; family Ceratodontidae; genus Neoceratodus; species Neoceratodus forsteri. Next base: position 187,061,763 of record CM028134.1, read on the forward strand.
ACCGAACACAGCAGGTAAAAATTGGCGAATCCCTCTCAACACCCCTCTTGGTCCGATCAGGAGTCCCACAAGGATCCATCCTGGGTCCTCTGCTTTTCAGCATTTTCCTAAACAGCCTCCCTTCATCTTGCTCAGAAAAAATCCTACTCTATGCCGACGATGCTGTCATCTTCACCTCCCACTCTGACCCCTCCTTTCTTCAGTTGCTACTACAAGAAAGCTTCACTGATGTACAGGCATGGTTTAAATCCCACAAGCTTATTCTTAACTACAGCAAAACCAAATCAATGCTGTTCCATGGTACCCACAGCAAACATAAAAACAGAGACCTCTCTATCTCAAACAGCAAAGGGGTCACCGTTGAACAAGTACAGCTATTTAAATATCTTGGGGTGATTCTTGATCCAACACTTGGATACTCTGAACATATCGACTACATAGCAAAAACTGTGAATAACAGCATAGGCCTGCTCTATAGACATAAGAACTGCTTCACGGAAGAAGCCCTAAGCACTGCCATTTACAGTTCAGTAATCTCTAATAGACTATGGGCTTGTGATCTACGGGTCTGCCACTGACACAGCTCTCTGACGCATCGCCACAGCACTAAACAAGACACGTCATCTGCAAACCACCTTACACACACCTGCGAGACATACGAACATGCAAACTGGCTCCAACTATCTGGCAGAATTAAATATCAAACCTGCATCCTAGCAAAAAAGCAAACATTGGACCTACTACCCCCTGGATCACAGGCACTGCTGAGACCATATAGCAGCCCATGACAAACCAGGAATTCAAACAACCTCTCCTTCACTGTTCCCCTTTGCAGGACTACCCAAGGCTAATGATCCTTCTTTTTCAGAGCCTCCTCCTGGTTCAACACCCTGCCAGCAGAAGTTACCAGCAAAGCAACTCTGGGTGCCTTTAAGCTCAGCCTGCATCAATACCTCATCTCCTGTGCCTCCTGTGACTGCTACACCTAAATGGCTTATCCTCCCCACCCCATACCCCACCCTTCCCTCCCTACTCCTTCCCTCCTCCTCTACTCCCTCCACACACCTCCTCGCTGACCCTGCCTCTGACCCACTCCCCACTCCTTCTCTTTCTCTCTTTTCACACCAGTATCTGGCCTCGCCTCCCTCTGTCAGATGGCTACCTATACGAATCTATATTGTTTAAATTGTTATAGAAGTGATTTGCACAATTGTGATGTTTTGGTAATTCACAAAGCCCTCCGGCTGCTATGTTTATTTCTCTGTTGCACAATACCACTGCCTGTCCTAATGTTTCAAGTAACCTAATGTGGAACCTTTGTAAAAGAGCCCCCTGGCTCAAAGGTGTATCTGATTCTCTTAAATAAATTGTTGGTAAGAGGGAGGTAATAATCCCTCTTTACAAGACACTGGTTAGGCCCCATCTGGAGTATTGCGTGCAGTACTGGAGGCCACACCTCCACAAGAACATTAACCAAATTGAGGCAGGCCAGAGAAGAGCAACCAAAATGGTGCAGGGACTGCATCAGAAAACATATGAGGACAAATTAACAAAGCTTAATATGTATACCCTAGAGCAAAGGAGGGGAGAGAGGTGATATGATCGAAACATTCAAACACCTTAAGGGCATTAACAAAGTGAAAGAGTCTAACATGTTTCAATATAAGAAAAATAGCAGGACAAGAGGACACAGCATGAGATTAGAGGGAGGCCGATTAAGGGTTAATGTGAGGAAGTTCTTTTTCACAGAAAGGGTGGTGGATGCATGGAACAGCCTACCTCAGGAAGTGGTGGATATGAATACAGTGCAGGGCTTCAAACAGGCATGGGATAGGCATAAGGGAGCAATTCAGATGAGTATGAATAGATAGGCCATTGACAGAGCAAAGGCCGATGGCACATTCATAAGGTAGAAAAAGAAATGGGCAGACTAGATGGGCCTTGCGGTCCTTATCTGCCGTCAACGTCTATGTTTCTGTGTTGTTCTTGTACATCTCTTTTTCTTAAAGATGCTCCTGTTTTGGACTTTGTTGATTCCCCTGAGGTACTTGAAAGTGTATATCATGTCCTCCCTCTCCCTCCTTTCATCAAGTATATACATATTAAGCACTTTTAATCTCTCTTCGTATGGCTTCTGTTGCAGACCCTGCACCATTTTTGTTGCCCTCCTCTGGACTGCCTCCATCCTGTCTATCTCCCTGCAGAGATGGGGTCTCCAGAACTGGATGCAGTACTCCAGATGGGGTCTCACCAACTGTCTGTACAGAAGGATAAGAACTTCCTGTTTTCTACTGGTGATGTCTCTCCCTATACATCCTAGTATCCCCCCAGCCCTCCTTACTGCCTTCTCACATTGCTCACCTACCTTAAGGTCATTTGATATGACTACCCCCAGGTTCTTTTCCATGTGTGTTGTTAGTCCCCCCCATTGTGTACTCTTCCCTGGGTTTTGTTTCCCAGGTGCATTACTTGCACTTTTTTGCATTGAATCTAAGCTGCCATATTTTTGACCATTCCTCCAATCTTGCCAAGTCCCTTCTCGTCCTTTGTACCCCATTCTTGTGTATCAACCCTGTTGCAGATCTTTGTGTCATCTGCAAAGAGGCATACTTTTCCTTCTAGCCTCTCTGCAATGTCACCGATAAAGACATTAAAGAAGACCAGTCCCAATACTGAACCCCGTGGTACCCCACTAGTAACCGCCCTTTCTTCAGAGTATACTCCATTTACTATTACCTTCTGGGTCCTGTTGTCCAGCCAGCTTCTTACACAGGCTACCACCCTGGGACCCACTCCCAGGCTGGCTAACTTGTTTATTAATCTTTTGTGTGGGACTGTGTCAAATGCCTTGCTAAAGTCTAGGTAGGCCATATCTACAGCCCCACCCTGATCTATTACTTTGGTTACCCAGTCAAACAAATCTATTAGATTCATTGGACATGACATTCCTGCTGTGAGTCCATGCTGCACTGGGTCCTGTGCCTTGCTGGCCTCTAGGTACTCAACAATTCTTTCTTTCAGAAGTGATTCCATCGTTTTCCCTACCACTGAGGTCAAGCTAACAGGTCTGTAGTTTTCTGCCTCTGCCCTGCTCCAACATTTGTGAAGAGGAATCACATCTGCCCTCCTCCAGTCCTCTGGTACCACACCATCATCCCATGATTTGTTAAAAAGGGTAGTCAGTGGTGTCGCTAGTTCTCCTCTTAGTTCTTTCAGAATTCTGGGGTGAATCTCATCAGGCCCCATTGCTTTATCCACTTTGAGTTTTAGGAGTTTCTTCATGATCCTTTCTTCTGTGAATGGACTGGTATTGACCCCGTCCAGAGTGCTTTTATTGTTTGGTTTAGGTACCTCCCCCTCTTCTTCTTTTGTGAATACTGAGCAAAAATATTTGTTCAGCATCTCTGCCTTTTCACAGTCTCCGAGGAAGGACTTGGTTGGTCTGAAAGCTTAGACATTGTTTTCTTTTTGTAACATCTATGTTGGTCCAATAAAGGGTAACAAACCATTTGCTTCTGGACCTGTTTAATAGGAAATTTGCCATTTGTAACTTCACCTTGCTTCTGTTTTTTTTAAGTGCAAATTACATTTCAAAAAACCAAAAGCAAGGTGAAGTTACAAATGGTGAATTCTGTCCCCCTCCGATCACCATCCAATGTTGATTAGTGGTTCTCCACCCCCCCCCAATCGCCGGCCCAATCTTTCCTTTGGTTTCTAGTGGTGCTCCCCCTCCACCGCTGATTGTCGGCCTGATGCAAAAAATACACTTTCCCAGGTGTCTAGAGGTCCCTTCTCACCAATCGCCAGCCTGATGTTAAGCATGACACTTTCCCTGGTGTCTAGTGGTCCCTCTCCCTACCTGCAACCATGCCTGATCTTAACATAATGTATCCCTAGTGTCCAATGGTCCCACCCCACACCTGCATCAATGCCTGATATTAACATAATGATTCCCTTGTGTCCAGTGGTCCCTCCCTTCACCCGATCACCCACATGACATAACTGTACACTTTCCCTGGTGTCCAGTGGTACCCCCATCCCCATCACCTGTAGAGTAGTTAATTCCCTGGTGTCCAGTGGTACCCCCATCCCCATCACCTGTAGAGTAGTTAATTCCCTGGTGTCTAGTGACCCCCATCCCCATCACCTGTAGAGTAGTTAATTCCCTGGTGTCCAGTGGTACCCCCATCCCCATCACCTGTAGAGTAGTTAATTCCCTGGTGTCCAGTGGTACCCCCATCCCCATCCCCTGTAATAAAAAAAAACAAAAAAAAACAGGTAGTCCATTCCCTGGTTTCTAGTGGACCCCCCACCCCAGCAGGTAGTTCCCAACCGCCCTGCTCCCCCCACTCCTATCCCAAGCTGGCAACCAGCACAGCCCTCCGCTCTCCACCACAGCCAGCCACCGACTGAACTTCAGTGAATGAGCACATATTTGTATTAGTACATCCTCATTCACTGACATGACGGCCAGCTGTGGTGAAGAGCAGAGGGCTGTGCCAGTCGCCAGCTCAGGGGTCAGGATGCGGGAGAACAGTGTGGTGGAATCCCTTCACCATGCCATTCTCCCCATCCTGACCCCGAGCCAGCAAACAGCACAGTCCTCTACTTTGTCTCCACCACAGCCAGCCACCCACTGAGCTGTGAATGAATGAGCTCACAGCACAAGCACATGCTCATTCATTGACAGTTCAGTCGATGCACAGTGAGAGCGGAGGGCTGTGCTGGTCACCAGCCTGGGTGGGGGAAGCACTGCCTGCCGGGGATCTGCCAGACACCAGGGAAATGGACTACTTGTTTTTATTACAGGTGATCAGGGATGGGGGGTCCACTAGACACCAGGGAATTAACTGCTACAGTGGGTATTGGGATGGGGGAGACTCACTGGACACTAGGGAAAATGTACAATTATGTTGGGCGTGGGAGGACCACTGGACCAGGGAATCATTATGTCAAGATTGGGCATGGGTTTGGGTGGGGGAGGACCACTGGACACCGAGGAATCATTATTTCAAGATTGGGCATGGGAGCAGGTGGGGAGGAACCACTAGACACCAAAGAAAGTGTCATAATTAACATCAGGACTGCGATCAGTGAAGGAGGACCACTAGACACCAGGGAAAGTGCTTTATTTACATCAGGCTGGCAATCGGCGGGGGGAGGAGCCACTAGATACCAGGGAAAGATTGAGCCAGCGGTTGGTGGGGGGAGATCACTAGATATCAGGGAAAGATCAGGCCGGCAATCGGTGTGGGGGGGGGACCACTAGACACCAGGGACAGTTTTACTTTGAACAACTTCTTCTGCGCCAAACTCCACCGGCATGTAGCTGAATTAATGGCTGTCAGGTAGGAGTGGGGCCTGGCAACGGTTGGGGTCAGTAAGTCCCTGTGTGTGGGGCCAGACATGGGAATCTGTTTTTTGGCTACTAGGGCTACCAGTGGAGTGTCAAATGGAGGCATACATACATGGCTGGACCAGCCATGCTTTATGCACTTGGTAGTGATATCATATGCTGATATGCTTTTCATATTTATTGTCCTCCTGGGCATATTGAGACATGTGCCAGCACAGCTTTTTTGGTTTTCATTCAAGGTTGTATGCTACTAGGCTAAAGCAAGCAGGGCTCCTGTTGGCCCTGTCCTTGCTGCCCCACTGGCAACCACCTCCCCAGGGCATACCTGTGGACTCTTGTTCCCCATTGATTATCTCCTGTGAAGGGGCCAGGAGGGGAAGGACCCTCCTCTTCCCAGAGTCATTCATACAGATCTGGACCGGCAGGGTCCTGGTGGTGGCATGGGTGGAGGGTTGGCAAGCAGGGCGTCATATACACTTACTTCACCTTCCTTTTGCTCCCATTTTCTCCCCTTCCCTAACTGGGGCAAGCACAATGGCATGTGCGTGTGGAGGCACGCATGCTTTGTGGAGTCCCACAGCTCCCTTCTTTAGTGCCCCTCCTGTCCCACACTGCCACCAATCCCATACCTAGGGGCAATCTTCTGGCAGAGTTGACAACCCCTCCCCCCCCCGGAGAGGAGAGGAGAGCAGATGGACACTCGATCCTCTCCCTCTAGTTGACCCCCCGGTAATCTGAGACCACTCCTGATCTCAGGTTTTCCGGCATGACAGGCAGTAGCTCTACTGCTGCACTACTGGGCCAGCCCTGCACCAGCACAGCTTGCCCCCAAGGCAAGCCCCAGGGACTCTGCAATGGAGATTAGGGATCTGAGGAGTTGAAAGAGACCCAGTACTTTATTTACAGCAATGTGTAATTATACCCCTTTAGTTCAAGGAGTGAACCTAAAAAGTACTACAGTCATGGGGTAGGCAGTAGGCCCCACAAGTAAGCTGGGTACCATCAAAGCAGTTACATGTGAAAGCAGTCAGATTTCATGCCACACTAGAGGTGGGAAGTTGTGTACAGCCCCAAGACGGTTTGAAGGAATCATTGTGTAGCACATGGCCCATGGAAAACTGAAATATAGTGTGTGCAAAATACCATCTTGAAGATATATGGCCAGGAAATGCTTGCAGAGCTGTATACTACCTACAGTAGGCAGTTTATAATAAAACTACATCATTCTTGATCCCAGCTCTGGTATGGACATTCTGGTTTGTGTGTGGTCTTATGCTTATTGGTGCCCTAGTGTACTGGTTCACAGTACCTCTACTCCAGTGCCCAAGGTCCGAGGTGATAGCAGTGATTGTGCAGGTATGTTATATGATGTAAAGTGGGTACTCCTCTGACAAGGCTACCATCATATACCCAGTAACACAGGAGGTGCCCTGCACTTACATTACTAAGGATACCTGCATGTAAACAGGACTTTGGTCCCTTAGATTTCATCTGCTGCAGCTGCTCACCACCCATCTGAAGTTGTAATCCTCTGCTTGTGACATCACAGCCACTTCCTTATCAGCAGACTAATGTCACAGAGGGAGGAGTATGACTTCAAGTGGGTCATGAACAGCAAGAGTCAATGAACCTAAAGGTGCAACAACCCAGTTTTTATCCAAGCATCAATAATGCTGAAGAACAAGGAAAGATTAATACTGAATTTTTTTTCAATTTTAAGTTCTATGTTGTTAAAATATTATGCTTCTCAGTTTTTCCGGAGGCATCAGCTGCTCTTTAAGATTATACAGTATTGAACAGACTTAAAAACAAACTAACCCCTAAATATGCTGCCAGTTATTTTTAATCTATTTTAATCATTCTGTTTTCGTTTCTCAGTTTCAGTAGTAAACATGTTTACAAGACTCAGTTAAAGTTATTCTACACAACACCCTTACGTTTACAGACTAAATTATTCTCTAGACAAAAGTGTCTCTTGCCACAGTTATGTACTAGACCTTTCTTCAGAACTATCTAGGCCGTTTTACTCTTTGTAAGGAAATGGGAATATGTATGTAACTGGGGGGTTGCCATGTATACTACGGTTACTACCCTTGCCTTACGGGCTCAACAAGGTTGAGGGGCCTGGGCTCTGGTTTTACTAATAGGGGGGTTTGTTCCAATAAAAGATCAAATAGCATGGTGCCTCCACCTAGAGTTAAATTTAAGTGGGCCTGGTGACAAGATGGTACAACCCCCTGGGATGCCGTACCTGCTCACCTTCCCTCACAGTCACCCCACACATGGTATTCCTGAAACAAAAACAATCTTTCAATACATATGCAATTATTAACTGTAGCTAATTGTATGCTCACTAATAATGTGCTCACAAGACAGTTGTAATAAAGGTTAATTGACAATTTACTTACACAGAGTAGGTATAGGGAAAGGGGAGAAAGGTGCAGAAAATGAGCAACTTTTGAATGTTGTAAACAACAGGCAGTCACTTTGTTTGTAACCCCATAAACAGAACAATACCTGCCTCCCACCAGCATATGCAACAGTACAGTTTGATATTCTGTTTACCACAGCCTACCTGTACTGGGGGTACTACCCACTCCCTGACTGGCAATAGTCCCCCCTCTGTGTCTGAGTTGGTTTATTACATAAAAATCAACATTGTTTAGATTCATAGACATTAAAAATTATAGTTCAGGTACAGATTATTCCATTAATTGATTATGCTGATGTACTGTATGCCAGTGCTTCTAAAGATAGACTGCATAAACTAAATCTTCTTTACTATCAGTTTGCCAGGCTACTATTAAGATGCCCTAAGGGGATACGCCATTGTGAACTGTATTTGAATTTGGGTTGGCTCTCTTTAGCAAATAGGAGGGAATTACATAAAAGAATATTTGCGTACAAAAGTGTTCTGGGTTTAGTTCCTAAATTTTTAAGTGAAAGATTGACCTTCAGGAATAGAGACCCCTTCCCTAAGGAATTCTCATTTATGAGAACAGTTGGTCCCATGCTCTAAAACAAAAAGGTCAATGTTCTTTTTTAGGCCCTGTTCACACTGGACTACTTAAAACATTTTATCCAACGTAAAACGTTTTAAGTAGCCGCAAGCATGGTTTGCGTTCGCACTGAACATGACTTTGGAACTGTTTTAGTAAACTGTGCTCAAACCTTGATTTGAGGTAGGCTTGAGCACATTTAAAAAACTGTTTAGAAGTTAAATCGGACTAACCTGCAGTGCAGATGGTCTGGCGTGGTTCCCTTTAATGAAGCTGGATGTCCCTGATTTGGAACCAGTTGACGGTTAATCCGGTGCCAAGGCAGAAGTGCGGATACTGTAAACCATTTTTGATAACGGTCTACAACACATTAGTGACAGTGCGGGCAGAGGAATACGGATGCAACAACATGGTAATTAATCCATATTTTAAAACATTTTTAATTACCGTGCTGTAGTGTGAACAGGGTCTAAGTTACTTTGTACCTATACATTGGAACAAACTCCTGTTAGAATTTAGGTTATCAAATACAAACCCTCCATCAGTTTCCATTTTGAAACATTGTTTACTATCTACACAAAATTCTTGTACTTGTTGATTGTGTGTATGTGTTGTCAATTGTATATATTTTTTATATTGTTTTATACATCTTGTATTTATTGTTTATACTTGTAAAGGTCACCACTGTAAATGAGTTTCTGCTCAATGGTTATAACCTTAAATAAAACAAGAAAACAAAGTGTCTAACATGGAAGCTCCCACTGTCTTCACTGGGTACTCAGCTGGTGAAACATGGCAGGCCCATTATTGGTGCAACTGGTTGACCAGTGTTGGTGAACTTTGAAATATATGGTTAACCGGGAGCCAATCAAGATTAATGCAAATGACTACTTGGTTGCTGTCATGAACCCACTCCTGGGGGTCAGGCCCACTGAGCTTGCCCACCCTTAAGTGCAATCCGTGATGGGGGGGGCAGGGATACCCTCCTTGTCCTTTTTGAATGCTTGCAGAGGTCGTGACTGCACCTCAGACACGAGGACCCAGGATGTCCCTCTAACTCCGAATAAGGGCACAATACCAGTCTTGAGTCTTATGGCCAAATATGAATCCTTCCTTGGCTATTACACAAAGGAGGAAGACCCATGCATCACACTCTCTTTGGGGGTGGCAGTGTAAAACCTTATTTGGTCTTCTCCCTACAGGGCATGCAACAGCCTGGTTCAAAATCCTTGCAGACTCTGGTATGCTCCTTATCCTTGCCAAGATGTCCCTTACAGACCATTTTCTCCATTTGGTTGCCTATGGTAGCCACCTCTAAGCAATTAACAGTTGTCACAGATTATTAATACTGTTTTCACAATTCACACACAAATATATATAAATCTCACGCAGACAGATTCCTTTAGGAAAACACAATATTTTACTAAAATACTTAGGTAAATACAGTTACAATTAATAAAGAATATACTAATTTGAGTTACAGTATATAGAAACAAAAGGGAAAACATATATGCATGTAAATGCACTAAAACTATTAGCTAAGTCTCTACCTTAGGTATGAAGATTTCAAGGTCCAGAGAACTGCTGGTTTGCAAAATATTTCAGTCTTTCTGTTGCAGCCTTTGGTTCTCAGGCAGTCTCTGTTCTGGCAGCTGTTCACTTGTGGTCAGCAGAGAGGGTCCAAGCAGAATGTCCCCTTGAGTGTCCGTGCTGAGAGTTTTATAGGGCTCACCACCCCCCAGTCTGTGAATAAAGGCTGACCCTTCCATTTAGGCCACCGGGTGTCACTCTCGCACTTCCCCCAAAATCTTATTTTCTTGATATTCTTTGATGGGTCAGATTCTCATAGTTAACCCAGGTTTTATAATCATAACTCCTGTAAGTGGAATTTCACACAGGTATGCTAGAAGGATGTGTTCTTCCTATTACCTCACAAAATGAAGTATACTAATAACACTTTCCTGGGATCAAAGCATTCTGCATTTTCTTGAAGTGAAAAGGGCTGTCTCCTGACATTTTATTACTTCTGTTTCCCTTGGATAGTTAACTTAGAGGAAGACTCTTTGATCAGCTATCCACAAGCTTTTTGACAATAGTTTGTCATTTTCTTCCTGGCAAGCAAGGCTGGCTTGCAGGTTAAAAGAAGGTCAAATCCTTTTTCTTTTTTTTTTAAATCCAGTCTTTTCTCTATGTGCATTTGCTGACACTGGCATGTATATATACATAGAATTACATAAATAAAACATATACAACAGAATTATATCTACAAATAAGGGCTAGCAGCCGGCCAGCTCATCACAGTTGGAACTTTGCAACTCTTGGCTGGATGGCCAAAACAGTAACCCAGAAGGGACTATTTATAACACCCACTGTTGCAGGGCAGGCCCTGAGTTTTTATCTATTTTATTTATTTATTGGAATTTCGGAAACAGCCTTTGAGTAAGAACTCTTTTACAAAGGGTCCACGTCCATTAAACAGTACAAATACCGATATAATTAAATTCACAGTACAAATACTAACATAGTTGAATTATCAGTACAGAAAGTAACAAAAACATAGAAAACAGATAAGAGTTTCTTATGAGTTTCATTAAGGGTTTAATACTAAGTGCTGTATGGCATAAGGAAGTATATGAGAGAGTAGAAAATGTGGGACAGGGAGACAGTGGTTAGTGAATGGAGTGAGGGGATAGGGCAGCCCAGAAGGAGCATTGTCACACTGCATTACAACTTTGAAGCTGGGGATGGTGCATGTGAGAGAGTGTGGTAAGGTGGGAGAAGGTGGTTAGAGAGAGGGAGGGGAGATGGGGAAGAGAGAGGAAGGAGGAAAGACCAAGAAGGGAGGGTGTTGTCATGACAGTGGAGATTGATGGAGAAAGGGGGGTGGGAGGGTGGTGAGAGGAGGGGAAGAGAGTGAGAGAGAGAGGCGATGAGGCATGAGACAAATGAGAGAGCGCAGCCACTGGTGGAATAAGAGCTACAGAGCATGAGGTGTAAGAGTCTGGGGAACAGGGGTAGGGAGTGGGGAGGGGTGGACTGTGTGAGTGAGTCTATGAGAAGTTGCTGGAAGGCAGGACTGGTGCAAGCTCTGGAGACCCACTCTGAGCAGTTTAGGACTCACAGACATTCTTTTGCAATAGAAACTGTTGAAGTTCGGCTTTGAAGGTTCTAGGGTTAACAACATTTAGAGTGTTGGCTGGGATCTCATTAAGCCACAGAGGGACCCAGTAGGAGAAGGATCTTTGTCCAAGAGCTGTCCTTCAGAATGGGACACAGAATGGGTGTAGTTCTTTATTCCTGGTCCTGTACTTGGAGTTGGTTAAAGTAATCAGGTCAGTGATACAGGGAGAAGTTAGGCCTAGCATGGCTTTCCTACCTAGGAGGCACGTTTGGTATGAGATTCTACTCTTGAGGCTTAATATGTTTGATTCTCATAGAGTACACAGGTGTGCGTGAGCCGGTCTGCACCTAGTAACAGTCTGCAGGCCTTGTTTAGAGCCATACCTACCCTCTTGAGGGAGGTATTGGTTGCTGTTCCATAGGCCACCACAGAGAGTTTACTCATGGTTCTGTAGACATAGTTCTTACAGGATCTGGGCAACAGGCCACTCTCTCCAACTGAAGCTCTGGGGTGCTTCAAACAAGGTTGCAGCTCGTGGATGTTTTGTTTGAGCAGCAGACTCCCTTGGCAAACTGGTCACCTCTTTCTGCTTCTATGCAGATGATTTGCTAGCAGACTCTCTTAGCAAGCTTGTCACCTTCTGCCTCTCTTGCAGTTCTAGATGGCCCAGTCTAAGGGCCAGGGTCACGCACCTCACTCACCCATCCAGGCATTCAGCCCGCAGGGCGAGATGATAGGTTATACCTAGTGGTGGCACTGCCTGGGTGACTCTCCAGACAGTCCGCTGGCTTACCCCTCTTCTAGGAGCTCAAGAAGAATGTCTTCACTGGTTTCAACCACACTGCAGGCTGGCAGCTGTGGCAAAAAAGTTCAACAAAAGCAATCTGGATACCCACCCATGGGTGCAGGCAGGAACCAGTCTTTCAAGCCCCAGGTGCTCTGACTCTGTTCACAAACAGCACTTTATTCTGGAAGCTTCTTCCAAATATTAGAAAACAGAGAGACGTACCCCCTGGGCTGATGGCTATGGAAGCCCCAAGGAGGCCTCCAACCTTTAGCAGAAGCAACAGTGTCATCCCTCCTCACTCTTGAAGAGCTCAAGGCAGACTGCCCCAAGCTGGATCTACCCTCTGGGTTTGAAGAAATCAGGGCAGCTTCCAGTTTGTCAATCAGGCTGTCAATCCATCAAATTAGTATGTAGAATGTTCACTCAATGCCTGATTGGCTGGGAGAAAAGGTGCCATGAGACAGTCCTTCCCTTTTCCCAGGAGCTCCCTTTCTGTAGTCCTCTCGGCTCCTTGAACTCCCATTGGCTGCTTGACAGGTCAGAGGTGGCAAATGTGGCTTCAAACAAAACAGTTTATGCAGTTCACACAGAGTCCCAGCTTTTAGATATTTGGTGCAGGGCTCCTTCATTTATTTAAGTTTAATGGACTCCAGGGCTGAATAGCTGCTCCTCTGCCCTGACATCCAGTGGCAAATTGGGGTTTGGTTGGTACTCCCCCTGCCTGTCGCCAGTGCTGCAGCGCTGTCCTCCCAGGTGGCAGGCAGAGCATTGAATTTATAGCAGCCAGGCTGCTTCTTAAAGGTATACATAGCACTTAAAAGTGCTTTTACAAAGTGTTATTCTCCCTCCTTCTCAGTGTGCCTCCGGACCCCCACTTATGCTGCTGCTATTGTCTCTGGGGTTGAAGCACACAAAAGGGAACTTGGCAGAGCCACCAGAGCAGCTTTAAACATTTATGCACTGCAGCGCTAGATAGAGAGCGAGCAGACTGTGGCAGCTCACACATTCGAGCAGGAGTCAACTCGAACGTATGCACCCTGATCTGTGTGGTGCTCTACTGAGCTAAGCAGTGTTTCAAGGGCTGCACCACCAAGCTGGTAGTTTTATTTTGAACATCTCACTTCTCTAGTCCCCTGCAATAATACAGGAACATGAGGGCCAGTAGGAGCACCAAGAAGGCACCCAAGGACTGGAACTGGCGGGACCAGGTGGCAACTAAAATAAGTCCCACCCATGGGGGGGGGTACATGTACTGGCACCAAGAGATAAGCTCCTACATTATTCCTAGCCTGCCTCCAGGATCAGCTCTGACAGACCCAACTAACGCAAAGGAATGCCTATGAATATTAGTATTTCATTCCTGGTCTCCCCCAAATGGACCCCCCTCCAGGAGATCGCTTTCCCAACTTAGGGACCTGTCCATGCACCCTTCACTGCCTTGGCCCTCCCATGTAAGACCATCCAACCACATTCCCAATATACTCAGCAATTCTGGGGAAGGCACTGACCCCAAACCATCTGTCCCTTATCTCCTGACACTGTTAGGAATTCTTCAAGAGGATCATATCTGGTTCTCTAAAATGGTAGCAGCCCCATGCTCTTTTAAAGGGGACACTGAATGCATCTGTTTGACACTGCTGTTGCCTAACGTACCTGCTATGATGTTAGTGTTCCTCAAATATATAATAAATAGAATACAGCACAAGGAAGTGAGACAGATAAATACACATTTCCTTTTTTTTTTTTATCCACAAATTGTACCATCCCTTTTACCTGGCCGCTGCTGTCTATTTGGCAACTCATAGCTGCACTCCAGTCCACCAGGACACCAATCTTACTTACACCCTACCAGAGCTGATGTCAGACCCTTGGTCATGTCCCAAGGACTTGCTCCACCTTCACCTCAAGCTCTTTTCAATTTTTTGTCCAGCATCTATTTCAAACAACATTTTTTAGAGAGGGAAAGTTGGATGTCAACTCTTGCAGGTGCCTTTTTGCAGCGCTGAGTTTAACCAATGTATTCTTTTTGTGCCTGGATCCAGCTATAGGAGATGAGTACACATGTAACTGAGCTGTATTGTAAGTTTTAGTCTAAATCCAGGGGACCAAAGCCTTCAGACATGACCCTGCAATCTTCAGTTGTGGGAAAGCGTGATATAGTTTTCCCATTGTCTGAATCTCTTTTATCTCATAGGCTTGAGCAGTGAGGAAATGCCACAGGAATTATAGACTACATCGCCCTCTAGTGGTCCTTACTGCCTGTTCATTTCATATTCTGGAAGCTAAACACACTAGCCTCATTCCTGAAACAGAATCTGAGAACTTAGTATCAGCCCCTCAAAAAACATGAAACAGAAGTCTTTTCAATAAAACACACTGCTTTTCAAAGTCAGGTTCTACTGAGTATATATAAAAGTTAAGAGCAACTTTTTGCCATATTGTAACAACCCCCCTTCCCCAGGTAGAGGGTAGGTTTGTTAGTAGAACAGCCTGTCAGAGTACCTCACAGGTGCTGCAAGACTCACGCACACCTGTGAACTCTATGCTTGGGCAGGTTGGCTCCAACTGAAGAACAGAAATAAATACCAAACCTGCCTACTTGCCAAAAAAGCCTCACTAAATCTGCTGCCACCAGGAGTTCAGAACCTGCTCACATGACACACGAATGATAGGCTGACCAGAAGCTCCAACAGTCAAATCTTTAGCGAACCTAGATGCCGCACTGCATTGGCACAATGTGCGTTCTTCTACTGTGCACCCCATTGGATCAACACTCTACCACCTGCAATCTCCGGAGTAGCAACCATTGGTGCCTTCAAGCATAAGCTTCGTCAGCACCTCATTGCTGAGGACAACTGTGACTGCTTCATCTAACTTTTAGTGCATACAAGCAAAGGCTTCGTCAGCACCTCATTATCAAGGGCACCTGTTACTGCATCCGCTTACCCACCCCCATAGTAATCACCTGCTACACTTAGATGCACCTCTTGAGCTGGGGGCACCTCCCAACCTCAGGACTTCACTGATCCCCAACCCGCCACTGCCTACCACCCCTCTACATCTCATAGCACATTCCTCCCTCTCCCCCATTCCTCCACTATGTCACCTTTGTCTGTTACCTTCTGTGGGTGGGATATTCAAAGGGGTTGCGCATGGCGCAACAGTGTTGCATCATGTGCAACCCACTGATGTGCCCCAGCGTGATATTCAAAGGGGGATGTTGTGCTGCACAAATCCTGATGTGCCAGGGTGCACCAGTAATGTATGCGGTGCAAGTGCGGGGGTGTGCACATGCATATCGGCACATCGATATTCAGCCGGGATGGTGCATGTGCGAGCACAAACCCACCATGTGCCGCACAGGGGGTGCAAAGATCCACCCGTAAAAGCAGGAGCAAGCTGGGGACACCACGGGTGGGCTGCCGTGTTGCCGTGTACAACACGCAGCTGGCTACTGTAGGTGTGCCCAACCTCCTGGGACACAGTCCAGGCATTGTGCCCCCCCTCGCCCAATCGCGGGCAGATACATATATTATCCCTGGTGGTCCAATGGACCATACCCCATCGCCCGATCGCAGGCGTAACATAATTATATCCCTGGTGGTCCAGTGGACCCTACCTCATTGCCCGATCACAGGCTTTAGGTACCATTACATTCCCTGGTGGTCCAGTGGACCTGCTCCCCTGCCCAATCACGGGCAAATAATGGCATTAAATCCCTGGTGGTCCAGCGGTACCCCCCTCCCCACGTGCCCACTGGGACCCGCCATCCTGCTCCCCCCGGTCAGCGGTGGGTGACAGCTCCCCACACGCAAGCTGCCCGGCCGCCCGCCAACTGACAGCATACAGTATGGCTGTACATCTGTTGGTCCACTGCGTGGGCCAATGGGCATGCAGACCATACTGCTACCACAGTCCTGAAATGTGAATGAACCGTTCACATTCGGAACTATCTAGTACAGTACAGTCTGCATGCCCATTATACAAGTCACTTCGATGTAAACTGTACCTGTACACTGTCAGTCGGTGGCGCTTGGCGAAGTGGCTGGTGACTGCTCTCACCGCTGACTGTGGGGAGCAGGTGGCAGGTCTCAGTGGGTGGGTGGGGAGGGGAGTACCGCTGGACCACCAGGGATTTAATTCCAATATTTGCCTGTGATCGGGATGGGGATCGGGTCCACTGGACCACCAGGGATATAATGCCATTATTTGCCTATGATCGGGCAGGGGAGCAGGTCCACTGGACCACCAGGGAATATAATTACATTTTATGCCTGCGATCGGGCAGGGAAGCAGGTCCACTGGACCACCAGGGATTTAAATATGATATGCCTGCGATCGGGTGAAGGGGTAGGGTCCTCTGGACCACCAGGGATTTCAATATGATATGCCCGCAATCGGGCGATGGGGTAGGGTCCACTGGACCACCAGAGCATTGTGTATGATATGCCTATGATCGGGCGTTGGGGCGCGTTGCCCGCCGAGGAGCAGGGGGCGTCAGTCCCCAATGGCTGCAGCCTGGCAGTGCGCCAGGTGCAAGTTGCCGGGGATCGGCGCACCACATGCAAATGGGGCCATAATGACATGCAAATGGCCCCATTTGCGCCTTGCATGCATAATGGCCTCATTTGCATGCCCAGCACTGAATATCGCAGTTGATGCACCTAAGCGCACCCGCATTTGCGCTGGCACATCCCCCTGCTCCTCACTTGTGACTTGTGCTGGTGCTGTGCCACTGCGCCATGTGCAGTGCAGGCAGCCCCAGTGCCATATTCAATGGTGCTGAGCCATGGCGCATCACCATTGAATATCATCCGGACCATGCCCTGGCGCATCCCAGTTGCGCTGCGCCCAAGCTTGCACCCCTGCCTGGCACAGTCTGAATTTCTCACCCTCTGTGTCTATCTTCTCCAGGGTATTCGAACTCACGGACGCAGGCATAAGTTGTACAACGCCTCAGCAGTGTCTACTTGTGTGAACCTTTCTGTAACTTACTGTACCATCTCTGTAAATGTCTAAATTGTTGCTCTCTGCCATTTTATGTTCAACTGACACGGAACCTACAAAAGAGCATCCACTCACAGATGTTATCCAAGAACTCAATAAATAAATAAATTAAAAAAAGAGTACTGGGTGTCTTTGATACTATGACTCTGTCCTTATTGGGAGATGAGGTGACTAGGGAAAGGGAATTACTGTCAGAAGAGTTCAGGCGGGAAAAATTAGTTTCAAAGTTTCTTTGTTGGGGCTGTAGTAGTCATTCATGGATCCATGTGGAAAGTGTGTGGCAGGGTCTGTTGGAGTGGCTGGAGGGGGCCTACTGGGCCTGGCACCACTTCTGAGGTGGCATGAGCACCCTCCAGCCCTCCTGCTTGTGACACAGTTGGGATGGACAAAAGGGGTGGGTGGCCAAGGGCAGCAGAGTTGGTTTTCTGGTTAGGCACCCCCTCAAAAAATGCTTTCAGGTCTGGAGGGATTCCCTGAAGAATGGCTGTACGAAGAAATATACTGGGGCACCAAGAGTGGAAAGAAGGTAACTACCTGTGCATTCCTGCATCCTTAGGATAAAGTGGAGTATGGCAAGTTTTACGGTCACTAAAGGCCAGGCTGTCTGGCTGCACCATTAGTCTGGACAGACAGTCACATTGGGGGGAAGGCAGCAGAGTCAGTTCCCAAGCTGTTAGAGGATGAACTGAGGTGCCCTGCAGGGAAGATGTGGACCTAAGATCCCATACATACCCTTAGGTAGTAGAAGGGACTTGGCAAGGTTGGAGGAATGGTCAAATGTATGGCAGCTTAGATTCAATGGAAAGAAATGTGAAGTAATGCACCTGGGAAACAAAAACCCAGGTGACGAATACACAATGGGGGGAGGTTCTAACTGTGACACTTGGACAGGTGGTTCTGATTGCTCTATGATTTAGTAATATAAAAATGTGTTAATGAGACATTCTGTGCTCCTGGGATAACCCTCCCCCCCTCCCAGGTTTCAGTTCAAAGGACAGGATATGTTAAACAGAAGATCTCTGCGATGTGATTAACTTCCAAGAGGTCGCATTTTATAGCCTTGTTTAGGATCCGAGTTGCTTGCGGCCAGGAACTAAAATACCCATTTTATGATGTCCTCAGGAAGGGCAGTTAATTTCAACTGGTGCTAAAAAACTATATTGCAGCTGGGTGAGAAAACTGCAGAGTTGTAAAAGTTCTATGATGTCCTTGAAAGACAGGAGGGCACACTAGATCAAAGAGTCATATTGAGAAATTAGTTTTTGCTGATTTCACCTTATTTAATTTACCTCCTGAGTGATAAGACATCCTGATTATATAATTTTTAATATTTTAAAAGGAGGAGCTAGGTGGCATCATAGAAGGGGTGGAGACACAGAGTTTAAACTGTATTCTATATTTCTACTTAGAGACATTCCTGTTTGGTCTCTCTTGAAACAACAGCTAACTAAAGCACTATAAGAAGGTATACATTAGATAGACAAGTCTAAGTATATTGTGGTAGGAGTTTATGTTTTTATTTTGACCTTGTTCTTTTAAGTGATTTGGAACACTATGCAAGACTCATTAAAATTATCCTCACTTCCAAGCATTTTCACATTCAAAGCTCTATTAACGGATTATCTGAAGGAATCATGCAACTGTATCAGACGCCTATGACCCCTAAGCCCCGGGTGCCACTCTGAAATCCTTCGCCTAATTATCTCATCCACCCCACATTCCTAACAACAGAAATCTTGGACCTACAAGCCTAGTTCCCTTAATCTGAGATGGCCTTGCCTATTCTTTACCTTTTACCTATTCTGGCCTCCCTCTTGGCTGCCTACTCTTTCACCCCAATTTCTACTCTATTCCTTAATACCTCCTTATTTTTTATCATTTAGGTATGAGCTCTTACTTAGTGGAGACTATATGGGATTGTTGTCTCTTCTCATTCCAGTAAAGCTTATCATTATGTACCTTTGCATGTTAATTATGTTGACCGGTATGTATAGGCCCATATTGACTGGCACCTTCCCAATGTTTTTTTTTTTTTTTGCACCGCTGCCCACCGTAACTGTAATCTTATGAAGTGTACTGTATTGTATTAATTCCCAGGACCACCCTGAAAATGAACTTGCTCAATGGTGTTTATGCCTTGTTAAATAAAGTGATTGATTGATTGATTGAAGTGATTGTATGTTTTGTAATATATTGTTCTGTGGTTACATTTTACATATTTTATTCATTTTAAGTAAAACCACTTATTTTAAAGAGACTGTCTGTGTCTTCCAAGTCCTTCCTTTTTGTCTGTGATGTATGAATGGTTAAGATTTTGACAACACTGTTCATAAGCTTAATGATATACCAAACTGGGAAAAGGTAAGAATTTATCTAAGGTCTTTCATAGAGTTTCTAAGGGTTCATTTTGTATACCTGGTTAGGTGCCCATAGGCAAAAGATATCTGGCATTCCTCGAAGAGCAGAATTATCTGAGCCTGTACATTTGGGTACACTAGCAAGAAGTTCACAGTTTGAATCCCTCCAGAACTTAAGACCAAAGGTGATTCGGACCCACAAAACAGACAGGAGGGTTACCCTGTTCTGTTACCCTTTCACAATACTGCGCTCGGAGGTTGGCACTGTGGGAACAGAGGGCCTGACCTGCTGAGTGGGGGTTGTGACAGATTAGTTGGCAGCGGTGTACATAATTTTGGTAATACAAGCTTTTATTGTTCAGTGTGTCAGCTTAATACTGTCAGCTCACTTGCAAAACAAGGCAGTGATTTATTTTAAAAAAAAAGGATACAGAACTATATCAGTTGGCTTACAGTCAAGTTTCTACCTGTTTTATTTTTTTTTAAAGTACAAGTTAGAGTAGCCGTAGTTAGGGAAGAAGATGACTTCCAACTACAGCGGGCACACTGTAGACTACTTAAAGCAGTTGTGCAGGGACAGAGGAGTCCTGTACGAGGTGAAAGCCACCAAGCAGAACCTTGTGGAAGCCCTGATGGTAGCAGATACCCAGAGCATCGAGTCACAGACAGTGACTGTAAGGGACCGAACCTTGAGTGTGGAAGGGCTAGTGGGCAGTGCAGTGTCCAGATCTGATGAGGAGGGCAGCAGGGCCAGTGCCAGCAAAGGGCCACAGCAGCAGGGGAAGGTTACCAGTATTCTGGAGCCAGAAGTACTCAGGCTGCAGACTGAGTTGCACAGAATGGAGCTGGAGTTCCAGGAGAAGAGGGAATGAGAAAGACGAGAGGCAGAGCGGGAACAGCGGGAGACTGAACGTGAGGAGCGTGAGCGCCAGCGAGCTGCAGAGGAGAAGAGGGAGCAAGAACGGAGAGAGGCAGACCGTGAACAGTGAGAGTTGGACTGTGAGGCACGTGAGCGCCAGAGGCGATATGAACTGGAGAAGCTATGACTCCAACCACCCGCACCAGAGCAGGTAAGTGGCTTGGGTTTAACGGGGACTACAGGACTAGGTTACAAATTGAATTCCAAATTGATACTCAAATTTAAAGAGGGGGAGGATATGGAAGCCTTTTTTAATTCTTTTGAAAAAGTTTGTATTCAGGCTAAAATTCCTAGGAAGTCCTGGAGCTTCCAGCTATCCCCGCTACTTACTGGGAAAGCTTGGCATGAATTGGGTCAAATGGACAATGAGGACAGTAATAATTACAGCAAACTTAAAGCTGCACTGTTAAAAAAATTTTAATAAACTGCTGAATCATACAGAGCTAAATTCTGTAAGCTCAGGAGAAGCCCTGACATGAGCTATGAGGAGCTAGCCACAAAACAATGTCAGTTTTTAAAACGTTGGTGGGAAGGAATTGAAGCAAACTCTTTAGATAAAATTGAAAATGTGATTCTGCTAGAACAGTTTTTCTGGGCATGCCCAGCAGAGCTGAAAACCTGGCTGGAGGACCGAGATCCCAAAACAGTGTAAGAGGCCGCTGAACTCCTGGACCGCTATGCCAAGAGCAGACCTGCTCTGAGAGCGAATGGGGTGGGCGTGGCAGCGCAGAAAGGGAAAAGCACACCTTCAGGGCAGCTAAAACCCTCACTGCCTCCACCAAAACCAGTTAGCCCCAGGTTTCAGAGAAAATATTTCTCTGAGAAAAGAAATGAATGTTGGTTGTGTAAAGAAACTGGGCATATTGCCAGACAGTGTCCCAAAAGGGTGAGCAATACACAACCGGGGGCTAGGAAAGAAGTAGGTTGTTTGTGTGTCCCTGGAAGCATGCTTGTGAACATGAGGGAATACATGCACCCAGTCATGATGAATGGTGTACAGACGCAAGGGTTAAGGGATACAGAGGCATCCCTGACATTGGTAAAAGGGGATCTGGTACAACCTGGTCAGCTTAAACCCAATAAAAATGTCACTGTACAAGACTTTACTGGTGGGGAGAAAACATTGGCCTTCGCTAGTGTTCTTCTAGATTGGGTGAAACGGGGAACCGTGCAACAGGTGACTGTAGCCAAAATATTAGCAGTGGACATCATCCTTGGCAGCAATCTCCAACAGGGGATGGTGTGTGCAGTTACCAGTAGCCAAGCAGCAAGGGAAAACTGTAGTTCCCTGAACCCCACAGAAGCCATGGTGGAAACCACTGGGAGGCTGGTTCCCCAGCCTGTGTCTCCTGATATGGGGACTAATGAAAAGGGGGGTAGAAATTTCCCCAGTAGCAGTTAACCACACAGCTACAGAGGGTCACTCCAAAGAGGGAGGGGTGACCCATGGTCAGAGGGTTAGGGATGATAGTGATCCTGAGTGCCCTGACGCTAGTGCTAGGGAACCTAGTTTAGAAACTGAAGGGGACCTGTCCCATGCCTTGGGAATGTGTGAGGAGTTTGCAGCTGCTCAGAGAAGTGACACTAGTCTAGAGAAGCTGAGGGCTTGGGCAGACTCTGACGGAGCACAAGGTGGTGACGGTATACATAAGGTTTATTGGGAAAATGGACTGATGTATTCTCAGGCTGTGCAGACAGAGGGAGGGGTGATAGGTAGGCAGCTTGTCGTTCCCCAGGGGTATCGTGAGCAGTTGCTCAAGATTGCACATGATAGTCCCTTATCTGGTCATCTGGGAATCGCATGCACTATTTATTTATTTATTTAAACATTAGTTTAACAACCTTTGAGCCAGAGGCTCATTTACAAAGGTACCTCGTCACATAAAGGACACAGACAGTGGCACAGGAGACAACAGATAATACAGGTTCAAGGTAAGTGTCATTTAAGGTTACAGTTGGTTCCAAAAGATATGAAGAATAAGTAGACTAAATTAGACTAAATTAGGGTTAGTGAGGAGAGAGGTAAGGAAGATTGGGGGGTAAGAGGGGAGTGGGGCTGGGAAGCAGAAGGAAGGGGGAGGGCCAGGGAGGAAGAGTGGGTAGGGAGGTGGTGAGTAGGAAAGGGGGTGTGGCTCGGTGCGTTGTTGGAGGAGTTTTTTTGCCACTTAGCGGAGGCGGCATCTGCGTGAGATGAGCAGGTGATTTCTGAGGCTGCATTTAAAGCAAGCAAACGAGGGAGAGTCGGAGATAACGGCAGGGAAGGAGTTAAACCAAGAGGGTGCTCTGTAAGGGAACGCCCTTTGGCCTTGCGAGGTCCTGGCTCTTGGAATGATCAGTGTTGTTTTGGATGAGCTGCGGGTGTTCACAGTCGGATTAGCTCGGTGTATTGAGTCAGATAAGCCAGAGGGGGATAGGCCATGGAGGGCTTTTTATAGGTGAGTTGGCATGTTTGGAACATGAGCCTCCATCCAGGCCTGAGTAGGGTAGCCAAGGAGTACAGCAGACAGGTGTGGGTAAGTCTAGCGCACCAGTTATAAGTCTGCAGGCTTTGTTAAGTGTAAGGCGGACCTTGTTCAGGGCCGTCTGATCTGCAGCCCCATAGACCGGAAGGCCGTAGTCGATAAGTGATATGACAGAGGAGGTGACAGCCAAGCGGAGGGCATCAGAGGGGAGGCATTTTTTGTGCCGGTAAAGAATGCCCAGCCGTGTGTTAGCAGACAGGTTCAAGGTGGAGATGTGGCCATGGAAGGAGAGGCTGGGTCAAAGATTATTCCAAGATATTTATAGGACTGCACACGTTCGATGGGGATATTGAGGAGGAGTGGATAGCAAGAGAGAAATTGCTGGACTTATTTTGGGGTGGGAGAAGAGCATGGTTTTTGTTTTCTTTAGGTTGATTATGAGTCGGTGCTCAGTGAACCAGGTTTCAGCGGAATTGGAAGCTGGCTGGAGAGAATTCTGGAGCCACATGGGGTTACTGTCAGAAGCGATGAGTACTGCATCATCAGCGAGAGTAGGATCTTACCTGCACAATTGCTGGGTAGTGAGTTGAGGAAGGGGGAGAAGAAGGGTCCAAGAATAGAGCCCTGGGGACCCCAGAGCGGATCGGGCAGGTGCTGAGAGAGTTCCACAACTTTCACACATTGAGCGGGCAGAGAGATAGCTGGCACCCAGGTGATTGGACCAGTTGCAAAGCCTAGGTGGTCGGAGGTGGTTAACAGGAGAGGATGCGATACGGTATCAAAGGCTTCAGACAGGTCAATGAATACCGCACCAGCCATGGAGTCAGAGTCCAAAGCTGTGTGGAGGAAGTTGGCGAACTCCAGGAGAGCTGTATTGGTACTATGACCAGGTCTGAACCCATGTTGCTCAGGGCAGAGAACATTGTATTTAGAAGGTAACCAGAGATTTGGTGTACTAATTTTCTCTAAGGCCTTAGAGAGAGGGGGCAGGATTGAGATAGGCCGGGTAGTTACCTGGAAGAGTTCTGTCACCACCTTTGTGGATAGGGGTAACTGTGGCGACCCTCCAGACAGCGGGAATTGTCCAAGGCAGAGGATTTGTTAAGATGCACGTGATAGGCGAGATGACCTGGTCCAGGACCTGGCGTAGGAGACAGGGATCTAGGAATGACGTGCCGATGGTGTTACCCTTTAAGGCTTTAAGCAGGTATGGCTGACTCTGCGTGTGACACAGCGGGTGGAACAAATGAGTGATGGATGGTGCAGACCTGGGGGTGGTGGACTGAAAAAATTGCCAGGGAGCACTGGGCTAAGATCAGTAAAGGAGTTATTGAGGTGAGTGGCAATGAGGGCAGGATCAGAGTAGACAGTACCATTGATGTTAAGAAGTGAAGGAGGGGGGGACCGGGAGTGACCATTCAGCTGTTTGACGTTGTCCCAGAAGGACCTGGGGTTCCCCCAAGAGGAGGTAAGGGAGGCTTGATAGTACTCGGCCTTTGCTTTGCGGATAGCCCAGGAGCACCTGTTCCGAGCCGCAGCATAGGTCTGTCTGTCTGCAGGGCGGCCAGTTGCAACAGCAAGGTGCCACAGGTTGTCCCGCTGCTTAAAAAGGAGTCGCAGGGCAGGGGTGACCCATGGGGCATGTCTTACTTTAGACCTATGAGCAGTTATAGGTGCGAAGATGTCACAGGCAGAGTTGAAGGTGTAGACAAAGAAGGCCAGTGCATTGTCAATGTTAGGTGTGTTTAGCAATGGAGACCAGTCTGTATGGCGGTAATGCTTTAGGTCTTTCAACTGCCAGTTCTAAACCGCCTCGAAAGGTGGTTTGAACAGCGAGCTTGGGCAGAGAGGTAACAGTTGAAGAGAACAGGAGTGGTCACTAAAGGCAGTCAGGGAGTATTTGGATATTGTAGATGCGGCTTGGTCTGTTAGTGAGGACTACATCTTGGGTGTGCTAGAGGCCCTTCTGGGGTTAATTCTAGTGGTCTGGAAGACTAGTTGGTTTAGATCAATAGCAACAAAAAGCCTCACGGGAGGAGAGAGGATGAGGGCAAAGCCAATTAATGTTGAGTCACCCACCAGAATCTGGTCAGAGGGGTTGGGTAAGGAGGTGAGATAGTCAATTAGTGGGCCCAGCACCTGTGATTGGTTCTTAGGAGGTATGTAGGCCGTAGTCAGAAAGATAGGACCCCAGAGGGGTTGGGAGATAGCTTTAGTGTTAGGGCCTGGGCATTATGGTCAAGGTCAGGTGGAGGAAGGGCTAGACCAATAAGCGGGTCCTTTACATAGAAGGCACATCCCCCACCTCTCCTACTGGACCTGTCCAGCCGGTGGAGGGTGTAGCCAGGGAGAGAGACCTGGGAGTTAGAGGTGGAATCAGACAGCCAGGTTTCAACCAAGGCAACCACATCTGGTTTATGAACCATCACCCAGCATTGTAGTGAGTCCAGTTTTTTAAGGAGGCTATAAATGTTCATAGATGCAATACGAAGTCCAGAGGATTTCAAGGGGGGCCAGTGTTGCCAGGCCCAGGATTGGGATGGATGTTGCCAGACAGGAGCAGGGAGGAGTGCTGCTCTTGGGAGTAAGTGGCAGAAGGAAAGTTTCAATGGCTGGGGTAGGGGGATGGGGGGTGTAGCGGTACAGGGATAGGAAGGGTAGCACAGACAGGAAAGCAAGCATGATAGGATGCACGAGGGGGGGGGTGAGTGAGAAGGTGTCCATACGAACGGTGATAGATAGAGGCGCAGAATGGGTGAGTGAAGGCGGAGGGGGGAGGAGTGGCAGGGGGAGAAAAGGGGTGGATTGCAGGCAGATAGATGGGGGCATAAGAGCAGCTCACCAACGGGCATCTAGTGCCCCTGGGGGAGGTAAGGACTATTAAAATGAGGGGAAGGAGAGGGAGGGGAGCGAGACGAAGAGTGATGGACATGAATGGCGAGGGTTGAGAGTTTTTAGGAAGAAAATAAGGTAGAACAGTAGAGGTAGAGAGAGAGAGAGACACCGGCATAGGATGAGGGTGGGTGGAAAACAGAGCAGGATTGATAGTTGGGGAACAGTGCCCACTGGTGGCCAGCAGGTATAACCTGCAAATGGGAAAGCGGGGACTTAGGTTCAGGCACACAGGACGTGATGTCACAGGAAGTGATGCACTCAACCCGAGCCAAGATAACCACGGCCGCCCCTGGGTGGGTGGATGGTTGGGACGGGTGGGGCAGACGACGCGGAGCGTCGTCGGGCTAGCACCCTACAGCCGAGTCCGTGGAAAACAATCAGTGGCTGAAGGGCAGAGAAGCCACGAGTCCATCGGAATCCTTCTGGCAAAACACTCCCAGGAGATGACTTGCTGGATGCCTTTACCTGAATCTGCAGCTCCCGAAGTAAAAACGCTCCAGGTAGGAGCAGAGGTGTTCCGTCTACTGCCGCGGTCGGCAGCTTACTGAGGTGGGGGGGGGAGCCCGTCTGTAAGGAGGTAGAAGAATGTAATTAGTATGCAGTGGGAGATTTGGGGTGGTAGCTCAGGTAATACATGCACAGTAGAAACAAGCCCTAACACACGAAAAGCCCTTAAATATACTTTTACATTCTAAACTTTGTACTGCACTTTGGTAATGGAACTACGCACTGAAATATAACACAAGATGCTACGGGGTTAGGCTGCTGCACCAATAGACAGTGTAGTTAGGGACACAAACAGTCTCAAACAGCTAGTCCTAGGGCGCTTTACACATTGGGACTACCAATAAACAAGGCGTGCAACCTGTTCAGGATTACTGCAGCAGACCACTACAATTAATAATAGGCACTGAGCAGTACATAATAATAGAAGCTTGCTCTTACTACAGCCTGGTCCATGTATAACAGCCTACGTTTTAGCCCAGCACATGTCCCAACCACCCTCTCAGGTAGCACCCTACAGCCGAGTCCGAGGAAAACAATCAGCGGCTGAGGGGCAGAGAAGCCACAAGTCTGTCGGAATCCTGCTGGCAAAACATTCCCAGGAGATGACTTGCTGGATGCCTTTACCTGAATCTGCAGCTCCCGAAGTAAAAACGCTCCAGGTAGGAGCAGAGGTGTTCCGTCTACTGCCGCGGTCAGCAGCTTACTGAGGTTGGGGGGAGCCCATCTGAATCTGCAGCTCCTGAAGTAAAAACGCTCCAGGTAGGAGCAGAGGTGTTCCGTCTACTGCCGCGGTCGGCAGCTTACTGAGGTGGGGGGGAAGCCCGTCTGAATCTGCAGCTCCCGAAGTAAAAACGCTCCAGGTAGGAGCAGAGGTGATCCATCTACTGCCGCGGTCGGCAGCTTACTGAGGTGGGGGGGCCGCAGTTGGGCCAGAATTTCTATTGGCTCAACTTCACTCAGCAGGTGAAGGAGTATTGCAGATCTTGTCACCGGTGCCAAGAAATAGGAAAGGCGGGCAAGAAAACCCAAGCCACCCTAATTCCATTGCCCATAGTGGAGGAGCCATTCCAGAGGGTGGGAATGGATATTGTGGATCCTTTAAATACCCCCAGCTCCTCAGGGAAGAGATTCATCCTGACTGTGGTGGATTATGCCACCCGGTATCCAGAGGCAGTCGCCCTATCCTCACTGAGGACAGAAAAAGTGGCAAATGCCTTACTTGGGGTTTTCATCTGTATTGGGTTTCCACAGAAGGTTATCACTGATCGAGGGGTTCCTTCATATCGGACCTGATGAAATGTTTGTGGGAGAAGTGTGGGGTGGTGCAGAGATGCACGAAACCATATCACCCACAAGCCAATGGGCTTGTGGAAAGATTTAATGGTACCCTGAAGTCAATGCTCCGGGCGTTTTCTGAACAGCATGGGAAGGACTGGGAGAAATACCTTCCCCAACTATTGTTTGCATACAGGGAGGTCCCCCAAGAGTCGACAGGTTTTCCCTCTTCGAGCTCTTATATGGACGCCGGGTACGTGGGCTCCTAGACTTGATCCGGGAAGACTGGGAAGGCAAGCATACCACCCAGGGAACTCCCATAGTGGATTATGTCCTTAGGTTTAGGGAAAGGCTGAAAGAGCTTATGGGGACAGCCCAGAGCAACCTGACAGCTGCCCAACAGAAACAAAAAGTGTGGTACGACCGCAGAGACAGAGCTCGCTCGTACATGGTGAATCAGGAAGTCATGGTCCTTATTCCAGTCCGGAAAGACAAGCTGCAGGCTGAGTGGGCAGGACCGTACAAAGTAGTTAGGAAGGTAAATGATGTGAACTATATTATAGAGTTACCTGACAGAAGACAGACAGAAAGGATGTACCATGTCAACATGATGAAGCCATATGCTAATAGGGCTGACAAGGTGTTTTCAGTGTGTAGTCCTGGGGAGGGGGATGGACGAAGAAGACCCCCTTCTGGACTTGCTGAAAGAAAGAAAGTGGGAGTCCTCTGTGAAGTCAGTAAAATTGTCTCCCCAGCTGACCCCAGACAAGATCCACGAAGTAAGGGAGGTTTTAACAGACTTTGCTCCATTGTTTAGTGCCAAGCCTGGACTAACCCCCTTAGCAACGCACAATGTGGAGACAGGGACACAGACACCCATATGGCGGACAGCATATCGGGTGTCAGAGGCTGTCCAAAAGACATTAGGAGGGAAGTGGAGGAGATGCTGAATTTAGGGATAATCCAGATATCCCACAGCCCCTGGGCCTCACCTGTAGTCCTTGTGCCCAAGCCAGATGGCTCTACTCATTTCTGTGTGGACTGTCATGGACTGAATGCAGTCACGAAGTCAGACGCCCACCCGATGCCCCGGACGGATGAACCCCTGAACAAGTTGGGAGGGGCGATCTACCTTATGACTATTGACCTGACCAATGGGTATTGGCAGGGAGAGTTAACAGACAGAGCTAGTGAGAGGTCGGCCTTCATCACTCTGATAGGCTTATTTGAATTTAAAGTAATGCCTTTCAGAATGAAGAACGCCCCAGCAACTTTCCAAAGGTTGGTGAACCGGGTGTTAAATCGTCCTGAGACTTATGCCGAGGCATACCTGGATGACATTGCCATCTTTAGTGACAGCTGGGAGGAACATCTTTCCCACCTTAGGGAAGTGCTGGGCAGGATACAGAGGGCTGGCTCACTGTCAAAGCTGAGAAGTGCCAGGTGGCCATGGGAGAAGTGGCAAACCTCGGGCATGTGGTAGGCCGGGGACAGCTCCGTCCTAACCAAATAAAAATAGAGGTGATACAGGCATGGCCCAGACCAGAAATGCAGAAGCAGGTCAGGAGTTTTTTAGGGACAGCAGGGTAGTATAGGAAATTTGTACCAAATTACAGTGCCCTGGCTGCTCCCCTAGCTGACCTGGTAAAGAAAAGGATGCCAAAGAAAATCACCTGGGGACCAGCCTGTGAAGAAGCCTTTACCAGACTAAAGGAGGCACTGTGCAGTGCTCCTGTATTGACAAGTCCTGACTATAGCAAACCCTTTATAGTTCAGACTGATGCCTCAGACGTGGGTATTGGGGCAGTACTGAGTCAGACATCCAACCAAGGGAAAGATCACCTGGTAGTGTACCTGAGTAAAAAGTTACTTCGCAGGGAGCAGGCATACTCTACTGTGGAAAAGGAATGTCTTGCCATAGTGTGGGCCCTAAAGAAGCTAGAGCCATACTTATATGGGCAGCATTTTGTGATACAAACTGACCACAACCCCCTGGTTTGCCTGATGCAAATGGGAAAAACTAATGGTAGATTGTTAAGATGTAGTCTTGCTTTGCAAGGGTATGACATGACAATCTTACATACAGCTGGAGCATCCAATCAGAACTCAGATGGCTTGTCTCGAGGCTATGAGGAGTGAACTGATTTGGGAAGCTCATCCCATGAAGGGGATAGAGCCCCCAGATTCAGTGTAGGTGGGGAGGATTGTGACACTTGGACAGCTGGTTCTGATTACTCTATGATTTTGTAATATAAAAATGTGTTATTGAGTGTCTCTCATGAGCCATCCTGTGCTCCTGGGATAACCCCCCCTTCCCAGGTTTCAGTTCAAATGACAGGATATGTTAAACAGAAGAGTTCTGTGATGTGATTAACTTCTGAAAGGTCACATTTTATAGCCTTGTTTAGGATCTGTGTTGCTTGAGGCCAGGAACTAAAATATCCATTTTATGATGTCCTCAGGAAGGGCAGTTAATTTCAACTGGTGCTAAAAAACTATATTGCAGCTAGGTGAGAAAACTGCAGAGTGTAAAGTTCTGTGATGTCTTTGAAGGGCAGGAGGGCACACTAGATCAAAGAAAAGACTCAAGATCAAAGAGTCAAATTGAGAAATGAGTTTTTGCTGATGTCACCTTATTTAATTTACCCCTGAGTGATAAGACATCCTGGTTGTATAATTTTTAATATTTTAAAAGGAGGAGCTAGGTGGCGTCATAGAAGGGGTCGAGACACAGGGTTTAAACTGTATTCCGAATTTCCACTTAGAGACATTTCTGTTTGGTCTCTCTCTTAAAACAACAGCTAACTAAAGCACTGTAAGAAGGTATACATTAGATAGACAAGTCTAAGTATATTGTGGTAGGAGTCTATGTTTGTATTTTGACCTTGTTCTTTTAAGCGATTGTATGTTTTGTGATGTATTGTTCTATGGTTACATATTACATATTTTAGTTAATTTAAGTAAAACCTCTATTTTTGCTCAGTGTTCACTAGGGAGGAAGAAGGGGTGGGCAGCAGAGCAGGAGAAGTCAGGGGATTGGGGAGTGGATACGAGTCCATTTCGGTGGAGGAGACTCTGGGAGAGCTAGGCTGCCTGAAGGTGGACAAGGCGATGGGGTCAGATGGGGTGCACCCAAGGGTTGTTGAAGGAACTTAAAGATATACTGGTGGCACCCTTGACTGCACTCTTCAACAGGTCCCTGGAGTCTGGGGTGGTACCGGAGGACTGGAGGTAGGCAGATGTGGTCCCCCTGCATAAGGGGGGAGGGAGGGAGGAGGAGGGAAATTACATCGGTGGTGGGCAAGCTCATGGAGAAACTAATGAAAATCAGGATCACCAATTACCTAGAGGTAAGCGGCCTGATGAATCCAAGGCAACATGGCTTTACCAGGGGTAGATCCTGTCAAACAAACTTGAAAGAGTTTTTTGACACGGTCACCAAGGAACTGGATCGGGGAGGGCAGTAGATGTCGCTTATCTGGATTTCAAAAAGGCATTTAGACTCCATGCCACACAGGAGACTGCTGTATAAGCTGTCATGCCTGGGTCTGGGGCAGAAGGTGGTTCAATGGATGGGAAACTGGCTGGGGGAAAAGAGACAGAGAGTCATTATAAATGGAGTGGCATCTGGAGAGGGCATGGTCACAAGTGGAGTCCCTCAGGGGTCGGTGTTAGGGCCACTACTGTTCAATGTATTCATAGAGGACATCGTGGAGGGCCTTGAAAGGAGTGCAAGTCTGTTTGCAGATGATATTAAAGTCTGCAATAGGGTGGACACTCCGGAAGGGGTAGAAAGAATGCAGAGAGATCTGGGGAGGCTCGAGGCATGGTCAAGGAGGTGGCAGCTTTCATTCAACACAGACAAGTAAGATCATGCATCTTGGATATAGGAACCAGAGCACAGGGTACTGTATGGGGGGCTGAGATCTGGAAGTAACAGAACAGGAAAGGGACCTAGGCATCACTATATCAAGGGACCTGAAGGTGAAAAGTCACTGCGAGGGAGCAGTGGCTAGGGGCAGCAGAATGCAGGGCTGCATCAGAAGGGGGATTACCAGTAGAAAGAGAGAGGTCATAGTACCCTTGTACACCCATCTAGTTAGACCACATTTGGAGTATGGGGTCCAGTTCTGGAGGCCATACCTCAGAAAGGATGTGGGGAGGCTGGAGTGAGTTCAGAGGAGGGCAACGAAGATGGTTAAGGGGCTCAGTCACCTGTCCTATGAGGAAAGGTTGGGAGAATTGAACATGTACTCCCTGGAACAGAGAAGGAAGGGGGGGGCATGATTGAGACCTTGAAGTACCTTAAGGGTATAAACCGGGTGCCAGTGGGAAGCAT
This sequence comes from Neoceratodus forsteri, assembly GCA_016271365.2. NCBI lineage: Eukaryota > Metazoa > Chordata > Ceratodontiformes > Ceratodontidae > Neoceratodus > Neoceratodus forsteri. The sequence continues at coordinate 187,093,787 of CM028134.1, forward strand.
CTTCCAGCTGAAAGGGAATCAGAGGATGAGGGGGCATGGGTTACAGATTGAGAGGGGACAGTTCAAGGGTAACATTAGGAAGTACTATTTCATAGAGAGGGTGGTGGATAAGTGGAATAGGCTCCTGGAGGAGTTGATTGGAGAAGCAACACTGAAAGGCTTCAGAAGGGCATGGGACAGACACAGTATTGCTGAGGGTGGAGGAGGGGCATGTCCTAGCAGATAGCTAGACAAATGGGCAGACTAGGTGGGCCTGTCAGTCCTTTTCTGCCATCACACTTCTATGTTTCTATGAAATAAGGAATTTACACTTCTGGCCATTCTGGACTAGCAGTCGGGGTGGGGGGGGGCACTAGACTGCTAGGGAAATAGGGAATTTACACTTCTAGCCATTCCAAACTGGTGATCAGGGGGGAGAGACTGTAGACTACCAGGGATATATGGGAAATTATATCTTTGGATGGCTCAGACTGGAGACTGGGTTTGGTGGCCACAGCGTCGCACAATGACTCCTCGCATTTGTACCTGGCAGCATTGTACGGAGATGCTGTTGGGCACATGACAGCATACAAATGGTACTTTAGCATCTTGCATGCCATATGTGCTTATTAGCATGCCGACTACTGACTGTGTCGCACAGGAGCACAGGCATAATACCATTTGGGACATGCTATTTCCATTTGCTCCTGCGAGTCACTTTTCTGCAGGGGGCTGTGTTAGCGCTGGCATAGTCCCTGTGCCCTGGGCTTCCACAGCTCCTACATTTAGACAGAGCACACCTTGGCCAGAGTGTGCCACCTGTCTGAATAAATCCCCCAGGCCAGCCGTGCACTATCTTACACGCACCGCTAATGGCAAAGCCTAACTGTAGGTAAAACATTAGTCCTTTCATTTCCACCTGCCAAGCGCTGTTCGCACATAAAAAATTGCATAGTCTGGAAGATATTTGAATGGATATCAGTTTATTTTTGTTTGGAAGTGAGTTCTGTGATTTTTTTGCTGTCTGGACGGATTCTGTCACAGAGACCCTGACCTTCATGAGCGACTCTGAACTTGGAAGAGTACACATAGGCCTGAGTGTGCGGCATGTCTGAATAAACCCCTCAGGTCAGCCGTGCACTATCTTATATGCACCGCTAGTGGGTGTGCAGCGCAAACAGCTGGCTTTGAAAATGGGGGCAATGATGACTTCCGGTGATGTCACAGCGCCTGCAGCAGCTTAGGTGTCAAGCTCTCTCCCCGAATGAATTCAGAAACCTCAAAAAAACCTTAAACTCGACAAAAATTGTATTCAAAATGCCACCAGGAGGTTCTAAGAATGACAGAGGAGACAAAATAAGACCTAAGGCAGCCAATAAAAAGCCAGATGGCACCAGAATTAAAGACAAGCCACAGGCCCACAGTTGGAGCGCATCTCCACACAGCCCGCATGGCTCTGACTACGATACGGAGGGCGAGTTGGAGATTTTATCAAGATCACGCTTCGAGACTCTTTTGAAGGAGATTCGAGACTCACGCATGGACAACCAGAGATAATTTAAAAACTTGTCCCAGAAGCTCCATAAGATGGAACAGCAAATAGAGCAGCTGGAACAGAGAATAGCACAAATTGAAAGTACCGGGGATCTCCTGGGCCGGGCAGTGGGCTCACTGTATCAACACACCCTGGCCTTACAAGCAAAGTGCAATGACCTAGAGAGCAGATCCAGGAAGGATAACCTCCGCCTCTATGGTTTGGCGGAGGGTGCCGAGATTCAACCAATGGCTTCCTTTTTAGAGGACCTCCTGAGAGACATACTCGAGCTACCGGCTGGTTACCAACTCCAAACAGAACAAGCCCATAGATCCCTGGTTCCTAAACCCTCGGAGCCCACCGCCAGACCTAGATCCATTATTATGAAGTTCACCAGTTACAGAGTTAAGGAGGACATACTTAAAAAAGCATGGCAGAATAAAGATCTAAAATACCTGGACTTGTGGCTATCTATGGATCAGGATTACCCCCCAGAGCTACAGCAGGCCAGGCAGCAGTGGGTCCCCTTCTTTAAAATTCTCAGCGACAATCAGATCCTCTTTCAGATGCCCTATCCAGCAAAACTCAGGATTCTCTGGGAAGAGGGAGTAAAGACCTACAACTCACTAGACGAGGTAGTGACAGCATTTGGGAAAAAGGGTATCATCCTTCCACAACTTGAACCGGAACGTTTGAAGTGGAAGCAGGCGGTGAACTCAGACTGGTCCTTGGTAACGAATCATAAGAAAACAAACTCTGCGCTGGAGGCTGCATGTGTAATTCTGGACCAAGTTACCGCCCTGAAAAAGAAGAAAGCACAGGGACCACCGCAAGAACCTTCAATGGCTCTGGGTTGAGAGACTAAATTGGAGGTAACTGTGCTCTAATTCATTGTCCTCCGTTAGCGCTGCACTGCCCTAGACCTCACTCCACCTTCTGTTGAAAAGAGGTAGACGATTTTTTAGTTGAAAGCATGGAGATAGCTCTTGACACTCTGACCTGTTTATGCTTATCCCTTTCCCCCGATATGGTCTGTCCCTTTGGTAATATTGGGAGGAAAATTGGTCTAACATTGAGACACTGAATAGGTGCAGGATTGCTGAATGCCCAGACCGTTAGAACCACAACAAACTTTGCCACCCAGAGTTTTGGTTATATTCTACTGGGCTATGCTAACCCTCTGTCCTTTTCAGCTTTTGTTGTGCCCCCTCCTGACCCCGCGAAGTGAGCTGGGGTTCTTGTCCCCCAACCCGGAAGAACAACATCAATGAGAGCTTGCCACGGCCGTCCTGTGAGTTACAGTTGGGGTGGGGGGGCCTTTTGCCACTTATCAACGTGGGAACAAAACTGTATGTAAAGCTCTGTTGGACTAAAATTGTTCCACATATGGACTATCAAAGTGGGATGGGACATGATTTTCTGGATGGACTTTGGACCCTCATGGTGCGGGGCGAAGCGATATGATGGCAGATTGTAATGGGGTAACGGGTGAAGAGGCTGTTTCCAGAAGGGGGGTTGGGGAGAAAGGGCTGTGAAATGCCAGGGAAATTGTGATGCCACATACAAACAGGCTGTACACTAGATGATATGCTTTATTCTGATTACAATCCTCTCTAAATGAATACAGGTAAAATGAGACAGTTCCCGGGAGGAGAGGAGGGATAAAACTCTAAACTGCTGTTTTGCCTTAGTTGGGGGTTGCTGTGATGCAAATTAATGACCTACTTGGAGGTCTAGAGCAACATTCCCGACCTCAGGGGAGATCCCCACTCACACGGGGCATTTTACCACATCCTCTTCTCACTTCCCCACCCACCTGGATGGGGGGGAGGAGAACAGAAATCTGACACATCAGGTTTCCTACCTTGGAAGCAAATAGCGAGTTTAATCTTTTATTTTTTCCAGTATATGGTTAAGGTTACTGCCCTGTTGGCAGAAAATTTTGCATGTTCACAAGGTCATAATCTAATGAGTGTGCTGTGTGCTGAATGGTACTTGTTTAGAGGGGTTGTTGGAACTTTTGATGGTTTCGATGGGGGGGGGGGGAAGAAACAGAATAGCTCTAAGGGACCAGACAGATGGCTAGACACATGAAGTTCTGCTCATACAATGTCCACGGGCTGTCAAGCCCAGTTAAACGTAGTAAAGTTCCAAGTTACCTTAGAAAGGCCGCAGTGGACTTTATATTCCTTCAGGAGTCCACCTGTCCCCCCAGGAACACACCAAGTTAGGTTCCATGGGATTTGGCAGTACTGCTATGGCTTCATATAAAAAGGGGCGCAGAAGGGGAGTTGCGATTTTAGTACCGAAGCATGTCCCGTTTGAAAAAACAGACGTGCTGGCTGATAAGGAGGGGAGGTCCATCATGATGAAAGGGACCTTACAGGGCAGGCCTTTGACTCTAGCGTTGGTATACTTCCCAACCGGGTCAAACACAGCACTGTATTTAAAATACTTAACTACCTTACAGGAATGGGCACAGGGAGATGGGATCTGGGGAGGAGACCTAAATCTAACTCTAAACCCTACATTGGACTCCACAGCCCAGACACCTAGAAAGGAACACACTATAGCCAAAAGAGTTAAGGGAATGCTAGGGGAACTTGGATATGTAGAGGGTAAAAAGAGGGACTCCACTTTTTACTCAGCAGTACATCAAACGTACACTAGACTAGAGTACTTTCTGATCCCGGAAGAGCTAATAGGACAGGTGCAAGAGGTGTTGATTGGGGACTTCATACTGTCAGATCACGCCCCAGTTTTCTTGACCGTGAGACTGTGGGAGATAAAAAAAATCCACATTCTGGAGGTTGAACCTTTCTGTGCTCGAAGATAAGGAAGTGTTGGATTCCATCCGACAAACTATCGCGGACACTGTGAAGGATAATGACCTCCCAGGATTTCTCCGGCCACTCTGTGGGTTACCAATAAGGCAGTTATCAGGAGGAAATTCATAGAATGGTCCATCAGGAAAAAAAGAGAGAAGGAGGCTAAGAAACTGGAATTAACTGTTCAGATACAACAAGAGGCACTACAAAAAATCAAGGTAGATAAGGACAGAACAAAGTCCCTAAAACAACTAAAAGCTACACTCTCTACCATGTTAGATTATGCAGTAGAACAAAGACTTTTGTTCTTAAAACAGAAGTATTATGAGGGTGGCCCAAGATCTCTTCGGCTTTTAGCAGGGAGGTTATGGGTACATCGAGCCAGGGCAACAATCCAGGCCATACAGCACCCTACCACACATAAGACAGAGAAGGGGGTAACTGAAATAGCTGAGGCCTTTCAGCAATACTATACTAATCTGTACAAACAGGGACCTCAACCCCCCAGGGACCATAGAAGGGACTTCCTCTGAGACCAACGCCTTCCCTCACTAACAAAAGAGCAGATGGACCACCTAAACTGGCCTACTGGGGACAGGGAAACAGACAATAATATTAGAGGGCTAAAGTCCTTTAAATGCCCAGGCACCGACAAGCTACTGGGGGAATTTTATAAGCAACTACACCCAGACCTTGTCCCTCTACTGGGCAGAGTGTTCTGAGCTCTACAAGGGGAACAGGGACAGGTGCCCCCTTCCTAGACACAGGCCATCATATCTGTAATCCCCAAGCTGGGGAAAGAATCTCTTATGTGTTCTTCATATCGCCCAATTTCAATAGTAAATAGAGAATATAAAATTCTGAACTCTATCATAACTAAAAGGCTCCAAGTATTGATCCCAAATTTGGTCCCTTTAGATCAGACAGGTTTTATTCTAGGGCATCAGGCCCAAGATAACCTACATAAGACCTTCCATATAATTGACCACTTCAATTTCACAAAAACGCCCGCTCATCTGATCAGTATCGATGCAGAAAAAATGTTTGATAAAGTGTCCTGGACTTTTCTTGGAGAGACCTTAACTCGATTTGTATTGGGGACTCCCTTCCAATCTCTGATTTTCAAAATATATAAATCCCTGGTGGCCTATGTCAGGGCAAATGGACATCATGCTCGGGGGTTCCCCCTTGAGCGAGGGACTAGGCAGGGGTGCCCTCTGTCACCCCTCCTATTCGCCATAAATATTGAACCCCTCGCCCAAAGCATTAGACAAGACAAGTGAATCAAAGGGGTGCAGATAGATGGGCATTAGCATAAGATTTCGTTACATGCTGATGACATTCTACTTTACCTGGAGGACCCCATGGACTCATTAGCATGGACGATGGAAAAATTAGCACATTCTTCTACCCTGACCTTCTATCTCTATACACCCCCAATTAAGGACACCTACCCAATGAGATGGGATTTGAAACAGATGAAATATCTGGGATTAAGATCCACATCACCCTCACAGTTATTCCATCTTAACTTTGTTCCTTGCTGAACCAACTGAAGTTGGATATTCAGAAATGGAACATTCTACCACTTCCACTTCACGCCCAAATACAAGCAGTGAAGTTGAATGTGCTGCCTTGTTTTCTATATCTCTTCCAGGGAACTCCATGTATAATCCCAGAGAATGACCTGGAAACTTGGCAAAGAATGCTTATGAAATATATTTGGGCAAATAAGAAACCAAGAATTCAGAAACAGACAATGTTTCTTCCGAGGGAGCAGGGGGGTATGGCCGTACCCTATCTTGAGGGCTACTGGGTGGCCACACAAATGAGGATCAGGTTACTGTGGGGACACTCAACCTACAAGGCCACTTGGAGGGAGCTTGAGATGGGAACTAATTTGTCCCCCCCCCCCGTCAGCCCTTATATTTCACCCTAGGGAGCACTCAAAGAGCAACCAAGGGATATACACCAGCACCAAGGCTGCACTGGAGGGTTGGAAGAGGGGGACCCTAGGTAAGCATACCAGGACAGGGCCTGGAGGTATCAATGGTGGTCGGTGGACCCAGGGTTTGGTCCGGCGGCTCTGGACTCTTGGTTTCACACTAAGGCCAAGGAAGGTTTTCAAGCACCCTGGCAGCTGCTACAGGAGGGAGTACTGCTCCCTTTTGGAGTGGCCCAAAGGCGTTTTAATCTAACACTGTCCAATAATATGAGATATTTATTTATTTATTTAGTTTATGTTGACCGGGTAAGTTCACTAGACAAATCCTGCCTATTTTCAGGCATGACCCGGGGGAGGGGGATACAGATGAATGCCAACTGACCTTAAACCAGATTAAGCTGTTGGTGGTATTTATAGTGAATATCACCAATTATGCAGTTACATTAACCAAAAAAGTAGAAGGGAGCAGCTCACCAGGGGTCTATTGGACAAAGAGGAGATCTTTGAACAGCTCTCAAAATCAGAGAATGTTTCAGGAGCAGTCACCCTCCTTTATAAAAGATTAATTCAGCAATTTGGCTCTAACACTGAATATATTAAAGAAGAATGGGAACACGAAATGGACTTGGTACTCACAGAGAGACAGTGAGAAATGGGATGGAGGAGTATCTGGAGGCCGACCTCCTCACCCATGTGGCGGGAGTTCCTATGGAAATTGAGGGCAAGATATTTTAGAGTACCGATGGTGGTCTCCAGACAGCAACAGGGTATATCTCCAGGGTGTTGGATACAGTGTGGGGAACAGAGGGCCACTCACAACCAAATTTTTTGGAAATGCCCCAACCTACACCAATTTTGGGCACATATTACTAATTCCCTAAAACAGATATTTCAGGTGCAGGGTCAGTTGGGACCTGAGGCCCCATGCTGGGGGAGATCCCTGGGGAGGTAAGAGGAAGGGAAGCTGCCTACCTATGGCAGGCATTGATTGTGGCTGCACTGAAAACAATTACTAGACAGTGACTCCAAGTGAGTCCACCGACAGCCCCGGGGTTGCTGGAGGTAGTCACCCAGATACAACAAATGGAGGAAATTACCTTCCAGCTCCAGCAGAGAACCCTGGCATTTCAGAATAGGTGGACAAGATGGGAGATCTGGAGAGGCCAAGACAATTGAACGCACCTCGAAAGTGGGATAGATCTCTTTCTTTATTCAGATCTCTGGTGAGGCACCATCCCCCTTCCCCATAGACAGGCGATGCTGAGGGACCTGCGAGGGGAGGGAGAATGAAGAACAACTTCGCCCTCTCAAGAGAATATCTGAGGTGAATTAAACATAAAATAGCACACATTCAGCTGATACACTCAAATATACACAATCAAGAAGAATTAAGTTTTTTTATGAACGACAGACCTTGCAGTTTAGTTTAGATTTCTCTTCCTTTTTTTTTTTTCCTTTTTCAGTTGTTCTTTTTATAAGTGTTATCAAGTTTGTTGGTATCAATATATTGCGACATAAGACTTTTTGACACTTGCTCAACAAATGGAATGTAATAACCACCTAACTTAGATCAGAAGTAATAGTGAAGATGGTCAAAGTGAGAAGAAAATGCTGAATAGATTTTGTTTCATACTTATGTTGAACATACCAAACAATGTTAATTAATTGGAGAACTTGTTCTATTTGATGGACTATGCTATGTAATTTTCATACACTGTCAATGTGTAATGTAATGAATAAAGAAGTATAAAAAAAAAAGAAAATGGGGGTCACATACTTTAAAAACTAGCCATATTACAAAATTTTTAAATGTTCGTGGGATATTCAAAATCAGATTACACTGCAAACAGTTTATTAACATTTACATAGCAGGAAAGTGGAAAAAAAGAGGAAATTGTTAAAATAGACTGTTTCAGTCTCCAAAAGCCTGTCAAAAAAAAGTCAGGTTAAGGAGAGCACAGTTGATGGATGTTTCAGAGGTTCACACTGGTCCACTGTCTGTATTGTGAATACAAGTGTGGTGAGAGTGCTGTAGACTCTGATAATTATATGGAAAAAAAAAAAACAATAATGCAGTGTGCCAGCGCAGTGGCATGGAGAGCTGAGGCAGTGGCTGCCTTACCACCTGCCACTCCGGCAACCTAGATTTGGGAACAGACCAGGGTTGCTTGGGGGCTGGCTGGCAGAAGGAGAATTCAGCATCCCAAGGACAGCTCTCCACACTCAGTGAGGGGGGTTCGGAATCCTTCAACGTGACTGCCAGCTGGCGGAAGCCAAGTGACAGTGCTGGCAGGAGCAGCAGATGTGGGGCAGCAGTTTGCTGCTGTAGTACACAATTGTGTCAACACATACATCCATGCCTTGTGTCACACACAGACACCCCGGGGATGAAAACTGGAGGACAATGCCCTGGTTCGCTCAGCATCCCTTGCAGGCACCACATGACCCTATGTGGCAGGCCACTGGCCAAAACATGGCCCTGTGTAAATAGTAGCTAACAAGCTAGTGGCAGAGCTGGGGGATGCTGCCAGGGACCAGGGGATGGAAGAAGGAAAAAGGAATATGAAGATATGAAAGTGCCAGCAGAAGGCCCAAATGGTCTATCAAGTCTGCTCCTCACGGAGCTCATGCACATTTGTTACATGTTGCTCCGCCCCCTCCTCTGTCACTCTAACCTTCCCCATTACTTTATTCCACCCCTTTTGTAACCCCAACATATTTTTGATTGACTACGCCTCTGGTGGTGCATTCCATGCTGTCATCCCTCTTTATGTGAAGAAGTGTCTTCTGGCCCCCTACCAATTTATAGCTGTGCCCGTGGGTGTTTTTGTTTTTGCTTTTGCTAAAAAGATCCCCAAGGCTGACCCTCATTATACCTTTAATGCATCTGAAGGTCTCAATCCTGTCCTCCCCTCTCTCTTCTCTCAAATGAGCACATGTTCAAGTTTTATTTATTTATTTATTTATTTTTATTTATTGAAGTCTTGGATGACACCTGTGAGCGGATGCTTGTTGAGAGGTTCCACATCAGATACATTAACACAAGAAGACACAATATAGTTGCAGTAAATTGTACATACGGAGTACAAAAAATTCAACAGTACTGTACATAGGTTGCAATGACAAGCAGTTCACAAACTGTGCTAAGGCATTGTACACGGTATGCCAGCATCCTGTGGAAGAGAGAGAGAGGCAGACTGTTAGGGTAAGGTGGGGGGTAGGGAGGGGCAGTGGGAGCTGGGATAGGGAGGGCAGAAGGAAAGAAAAGAGCCAAGGGGTAGGGATGGGAGGCAAGTGCTAGGGCAAAGGGGGTGGGAGGCAAGTGCTTGGGCAAAGACTTAATCTGATGGGCCAGGAGTTGGAAGTGCTGAGGCAGACTAAAGCTGCGGGCGCAGACTAGCGGGGGCACCTACAGGTACTATTGTCGGTGAGGTGCTGACGGAGTTTGAGCTTAAAGGAACCAAGGGTTGTGGCTCCAGCAATGTCAGGTGGTAGACCATTTGTCCAGAGAGGGGCTCGGTGAGCAAAGGATCACTGGACCATAGTTGTGCAGCACCTGGGCCCCACATGGAATACTTGTGTAGTTGAGCTCCTGGTGTGCCTGGCATGTATAGGTGGTGATAGAAGGCTCAGAACTCCTTGAGGAAGTAAGTTTAGTGAGACCTTTTTTTTGCGAGTAAGCAGGTTTGATAAAGTATTCTGTCCTTTAATTGAAGCCAGCCCGATCGTGCATAAAGCTCACAGGTGTGGGTGAGTTTTGGGGCATTAGTGAGCAGGCGGCACTAGGCTTTGTTTAAGGCTGTTGAGAGGCATTGGAGCACTGTGTCAGTAGCAGAGCTGTAGACAGCTAGGCCATAATCAATCAAGGTGATGAGTGAACTATTAATTGCCAAGTTCAGAGATTCATAGGTCAGGCAATGTCTGTGCCTGTAGAGGATACTGATCCTGGTGTTAAAGGCTTTGGCCATGATGTCAATGTGCTCTGTGTAAGACAGGGCAGTGTCCAGTGTGATTTTCAGGTACATGAAATGGGGGACTAGTTTCAAGGTGTTACTGGAATCATTCTAAATTGCCAGGGGATAGCCTTTTAGCTTGTTTTGGGCAGTGGCAAAGATCATGGTCTTGGTCTTTTTATAGTTCATGACCAGTTTTTGCTCTTTGAACCATTTTTCAGCCACTGTGAAACTGCTTTGGGGGTCATATTCCAGAAGTGTGGTGTCGAGGTTGCTAGTAAAGCTCACCGCATCATCTGCATAGAGGAGCATGTGGCTGTTGCAAGCAGCTGAGAGGTTGTTTAGGAAGACACTGAAGAGTAATGGACCGAGTATGGATCCTTGTGGTACCCCTGATCTGCCCAGTCGACTTTCTGATAAGATGTTTCTGATCTTTACTTGCTGTGATCGCAGACTAAGGTAGCTACAAAACCATGCTATGGTTTCTAGGGCTAGCCCTATGTCCAAGAGCTGTTCAAGAAGGAGGGCATGATGGACTGTGTCAAATGCCTTTGATAGCTCAACAAAGACTGCCCCTACAATGTGCCCTTTGTCAAGAGCACTATGTATGAATCCAGTAAATTCCAGGAGAGCCATGATGGTGCTGTGGCCAGCTCAGAAACCATGCTGTTCTGGGCATATGAGCTGATATTGATTGAAGTACACCAGCTGGTCAGCCACAATCCTTTCAAGGGCTTTGGAGAGTAGGGGGAGTATACAGATTGGCCTGTAGTTGTTTTGAAGAGACCAGTCACCACTTTTGTGTACTGGAGTGACCGTGGCAACTTTCCAGATTTGGGGGAATTTGGAGTGGCAGAGGGATAGATTAATTATCTTTGTCAGTGGACCAAGTACTTCGTCCAGTGTTAGTTGAACAAATTTTAGGTCCAGAGAGTTCCCACTGTGTCTTGATTTGCCAAGGACTTTTTCAAGGTATTTTCTAGCAGTGGTTTCAGAGACCAGTTTGAAATGGAAAAGTGGCCAGTTTGGTCGTGCTGGGGTCTTCTCACTGACCCCTGGTGCTGGGGTATTGAAGAAGTTCATCAGGAGCACACTACTGAATCTGAGAAGGCGAGGTTCAGAGAGTTAGCGATGAGCAGAGGGTCCAAGGTAGGGACACTCTCAACATTTAGCATGGCTGGGGCTATTTTAGGGTCCTTCCCAGTGATATCGTTTAGATTTGCCCAGAACAGTTTGCTGCTATTTCAGGTGTTAGTGAGTGCTTCCTTGTAGAATTTGCTTTTTGCCTCACAAACTGCCTTTGTGCACTTATTGCAGGCCTTTTTATACTTTTGAATGCTAGTTGGTGTGCCATGTGCCCTTGCTGTTTGCCAGAGTTGGTATCTTGCGTTTAGCTGCGCCAGTAGTTCCAGGGTAATCCAGGGATTTATAGATCCTCTGGTTTTTCTCTCTGTGATGGGAGTGTGCTTGTCACAGGCCGCACTGAATTTTGATATAAAGAGATCTAGTGCAGTGTCCACATCTGTGATTCCATACAGGTCTGACCAGTCTTACTGCTTTAGGTCGTCCTTTAGCTGCGGAAGGTGGCCCTGTAGGAGTAGGCAGGTTTTTACGATTCTGGTAGGGGGTTTGTGGTAGTTATTGTTCCAGAGGAAACTGACAGGGGAGTGGTCACTCAATGAGTCAGGGAGCACGGTGAGATCTGTGATGTGGGAAGGGCGGTTCGAGAGAACCCAGTCCAGAAGTGTGCTGGTGCCCATCTTGTAATTGGTGCAAGTCGGCGTGTCCACCAGTTGGGAGAAGTGGATTGTGGCAAGCCTATCTTTGATGGTGTTCGCAGCAGGTGAGACCCAGTTGATACTGAAGTCTCCCAACAGCATTGTTTCAGTATTTAGACTCAGCATGCTGATGTAGTCCAGTAGGTTGCTGATGCCAGGCATGGTCTGCTTAGTTGGGATGTATATGAACAGTAGGGTGAGCACTCTGTTGTGTGCTCCTAGCATTAGTTTGATGGCTAGTACCTGGAGATTGTCATTTCTGGGTAGTGGGGGTATGACATGTCCCTGGAGTGTATTTCTGGTGTAAATGACACATCCTCCACTTCTTTTCAAACGTTGGTCCTGTTGGTGCAGGGTGTAGCCAGGTAGGGATATGGCAGTATCTGGTATTTTTGGGGAAAGCCATGTTTTCCACATCAGATATCACATCAGGGTGGTGTTGAGAGACCCAGGCCTTGAGACTGTCCATTTTTGGGAGGAGGCTGCAGATGTTTAGGGATGAGAACACGAGACCAGAAATTTTACTCTATCTAGCATTGTGGGATGTTGGAGGGCCAGGGTTGGGATGCACATTGCCAGACATCAGGAGTAGGAGAAGCATGAGCAGTCTTGGGAGCTGTTCCAGTATTAGTTTTGTCTGTCATTGCCTTACTCATTTACTGGGTGCCTGCATTTTCATTTTGTGAATATTGCCCGAAAGTAGAAGTAGTGGTAGCAGCAGGTGAGTAGTGTGGTCCAGTAAGAGTTTATAATTTCTTGATTGTTGCATTTTGCTGGATGCAAGTAATTTAGTAGTGCTAAAGTGGGCAACAAATCCAGGGATAAGCGGTACCAAGGAGGGATCTTTTGGGTGACAACACTGTGACCAGGTCCTGAGATGCCCATGCTGGGTGTAGCTTTTGGACCCCTGGTAGGGGGAGATGATTGAGACATACACATTAAGGACGGTCTCTTGGTGGTTTAGATGGGAGGAAGGAGGCAACCTGGTCCATGGAGGTCCCCTGGGGATAACAGACTGAGTATGATGATGCATAATAGGGTCCCAGATATCCTAATCGATATTGTGATGCACAAGCCTCAAGAATGAGGTACTACCCCTTAGAGAGAGAGAGAGAGAGAGAGAGAGAGACCCTGAGAAAAGCAGGGACGGGTCACTGGGAGAGAGAAAGTGTATTTAATAAAGAAAGGAGTTGGAGGGGGGAGGAGGTGGGAGGAGTTGGGGAGGAGGTGGGAGGGCGGTGGGCAAAAAATCACCCAGAGGGCTGCACAGAGAAAGGGCTGCAGTGATCCTAGCTCTTTACCCTGCTTAAGGACTTTCCCCAAGGTAATGAAATAAAAATAGGGACAGTCTGAGGCCACTGCTCAGTTGGAGAGGTAGTCTACTGAGCTGCCTCCAGGTCCAGTAAAGCAACTTCAGTTCCAAATTGCACCGTACCTTAGGCAGTGGTGAGCAGGCAGGCAGCTAATGCCTGGAGGGATGTGGAGGAGCTGACCCATTCAGGGTGCAAGGATCCCCTAAGAGAAGGAAAAAAACAGGGGAATTAATAGTGGGTAGAGGGGGGAGGGCACTTAGAGGATTAACAGCCACAACAAAAGGACAGGGATGGGTGTAGTTCGAGCAAGAAGACAGGGAGGAGACTCAGAGGATTAGCCTGGAGTGAAAGGAAAGCCGGGGAGTGGCTCAGGAAAGAAAGAAAAAAATTAAAAGAGAACAAACAGATGGGGGTTGTGGGCTGGGAGCAGGTAGCTACTACGGTGGGGGGGGTTATACCCCAGTTCAGCAGGGGCAAACAGACCAGAAAAACACAGAATTACTGTTAAATTACACTCTAAGGTGCAGTTACAATTTAAATTACAATCTAAGCTGCAGTTCAAGTAAACAAACAGTGAACACTCTAAAAATCAAAAATCACCCAGTGTTGCACAGAGGAAAAGCTGCAGTGATCCCAGCTCTTCACTTTGCTTAAGGACTTTCCCCAAGGTAATGAAATAAAAATAGGGACAGTCTGAGCACACTGCTCAGTTGGAGAGGTAGTCTGTTAAGCTGCTTCCAGGTCCAGTAAAGCAACTTCAGTTCCAAATTTGCACTGCACCTTAGGCAGTGGGGAGCAGGCAGGTGGCTGATGCCTGGAGGGATGTGGAGGAGCTGACCCGTTCAGGGTGCAATGACCCCCTTAGGTAGTAGGGAGCAGGCAGGTGGCTGATGCCTGGAGGGATGTGGAGGAGCTGACCCATTCAGGGTGCAAGGATACCCTTAGGCAGTGGTGAGCAGGCAGGCGGCTGATACCTAGGGGGATGTGGAGGAGTTGACCCGTTCAGGGTGCAAGGATCCCCTTAGGTAGTGGGGAGCAGGCAGGTGGCTGATGCCTGGAGGGATGTGGAGGAGCTGACCCATTCAGGGTGCAAGGATCCCCTTAGGCAGTGGTGAGCAGGCAGGTGGCTGATGCCTAGGGGGATATGGAGGATTTGACCCATTCAGGGTGCAAGGATCCCCTTAGGCAGTGGGGGGCAGGCAGGCACCTGATGCCTGGGGGGATGTGGAGGAGCTGCCCCATTCAGGGTGCAAGGATCCCCTTATGCAGTGGGGAGCAGGCAGGCGGCTGATGCCTGGGGGATGTGGAGGAGCTGACCAGTTCAGGGTGCGAGAATCCCCTTAGGCAGTGGGGAGCAGGCAGGTGGCTGATGCCTGGAGGAGTGTGGAGGAGCTGACCCGTTCAGGGTGCAAGGATCCCCTGTTTATACAGGATCCCCTGTTTAGCCGCTGTTTATATCTGTAACCCCCCCCTACAAATGGGGGTTCCCGAAAAGTCTTCCTCGAGCTTGCCTAAATGCTCACTGCCAGGCTGGTATCCTGCAGTTTAGCAGTTTAATTGTGATTGCCAGAGAGTGCCTGTATAGCCTCTGTGTACTGTCTCTTTGAGGGCTGCCTGGATTGCAGTCATACGTAATCTGAGAGGGAGCTCTGCTGAAAGATGTAACTATTTGCTGAAAATCATTTAGCGTGATAATGATAATGTAGTTTATCTAACCTGCCTTCTTTGTAGCAAGGACTATTTTATTTGTCTCCACTATTTTGGTTCTGGACTGTGAATTGGACCAATCAGACTACAGGAGCTGTCTGGAGTCAAAATCTGTAATAATTGTAGTTTTGGGTTTTTGGCGCCTTTTTGTACCTGAAGGGGAAACCTTTGTTGTGATTGACAGACAGATCAGCCAACCGAACCTTTTGGATTCAGAGGAAAGTTGTAGGCTTTCTGGTAGTTGGGTCAGATCTCAGTTGGGAGCTGAAGCAAGCACAGCTTGAGACAGTCAAGCAGCCGTCTGAGTAGTTTTGCGTGGGAGAACTGTGGAAAGGCCTGAGTTGTGGCCTGCATGTCTGCCTGCTGCCCCTAAGAGGGAGAGAAGAGAATTATTTCGGATAAATTCAAGTTTGTGAGAATGACGTAAGCCACTGATTTTTTTACCAGACTCATACCTGAAGAAGACCGAAGATTTTGCTGAATGCGATCAGTCTGTCAGGATTTCCAGCTGCTTTTGAATCCCTGGTTTGTGCAGAGACTTTGCAATCGTGACTGGACAGCAGTTTGCCTGGTACAATAGAATCCTTTACATGTAAATGTGTTGTGTTTTGAAAGCTGGTCATGATTTGGTTCTCCACTGTGTGAACTGTGTTCTGCTTGCTGGAAGCCTTGTCTAGCCTAATCGGACTGAATCCGCATTCACCTCCATTCGGCCTGGTTCATGCCACGCTGGCCCTGCCAGACTACCCCACTGTGCAGAGAAAACCACCGACGAGAGACCTGCCTGGGGATCAGCCTCCTGCTCCACGCTTGAACAGGAATGACGCTTCTGCGAATCATGTGGGCCCTGCTTCTCCTGGCACTCCAGATTAACCACCTACTGTCTTGATTTTTGTCCAGCCTGTGTCCAGTCTTTGGTATCGTGAGTAATCATCAGGGTAGCTCCCTGCAACAACAGCCTAATCTAACAGTGTCATCTGATTGTCTTGTTGTTTTCTTTTCACAAACTGAGCCCTCCGGCTCCGGATTACAAATAATGTGTGTTGTGCATGTTGTTTTCTTCCATCACAGGGCCCCAACCAGCTGCAACATTCCTGGCTAGCCCTCCATTCTCCATCTGGGTACCCAGAGCATGTGACTGTTTATGGACCCTGAAGTGCATGCATAACTGTTTGATTGATAGAGCCTTTAAGCAAATTAACCTGATTACGCCCCTCCCTTGTTCAAGTCCGTTAAATAAATCAGATCTAACTCTTTTTTGCATTTACCCTGACTGTGGTTCCAGTTTGTGCAAGAGTACTGTCCTGCTTTTATTTGATGTGTATAACCTTGTTTTACAGGGGGTCCCCAGGGCCAGGCCAGAGGAAAACCCTGGTGGTAAGTGCAAACGGTGTGGGTACTTGTGTGGTGTATTAGGGGTATTGTGTGTTGTTCCGGCCACTAGTAAGGAAAGAGGGGGGGTTACAGTGTCCCAGAGGGCTGTGCCCAGGTTAGCTTGACCACTACCAACCCTGACCTCTGGGTGGAGACACCCTTTTCAGAACTCAGGCCTCTTAACCTGCTATTAGCCAAGCGGGCAGGGGTAGTAGCCCTTGGGATAGCGCCACCTAGTGGTTACATATGGGACATTCTGTTGCCTATGGATTGCATTGGTAGCTCTTTTCTGCACTGCCTCCAGCTAATCTATGTCCTTCTTGAGGTAGGGGCTCCAGCACGGCGCACAGTAAACCAAGTGTACTTAACCAACTTTGAAGGTGAAAAAAGCAATGGGGCCTGATGGGATTCATCACAGAATTCTAAAAGAACAAAGGGTAGAACTAGTGACACCATTGACTACTCTCTTTAACAAATCATGGGAGGATGGCGTGGTACCTGAGGACTGGAGGAGGGCAGATGTGATTCCCCTTCACAAAAGTGGGAGCAAGGCAGAAGCAGGAAACTATAGACCTGTTAGTTTAACCTCAGTGATAGGGAAAATGATGGAATCACTTCTGAAGGAAAGAATTGTCGAGTACCTAGAGGTCAGTGGGGCATAGGACCCAAGGCAGCATGGATTCACGTCGGGAAGGTTATGCCAGACGAATCTAATAGATTTCTTTGACTGGGTGACCACAGTAGTAGATCAGGGAGGGGCTGTGGACATGGCCTACCTAGACTTTAGCAAGACATTTGACTCAGTCCCACACAAAAGATTAATATACAAGTTAGCCAGCCAGCCTGGGAGTGGGTCCCAAGAGGATAGCCTGGGTAAAGAATTGGCTGGAGAATAGGACACAGAGGGTAATAGTAAATGGAGTCCACTCTGAAGAAAAGGGGGTTACTAGTGGGGTACCACAGGGTTCAGTATTAGGACCGGTCCTCTTCAATGTCTTTATAAGCGACATTGCAGAGGGACTGGAAGGAAAAGTATGTCTCTTTGCAGATGACACAAAGATCTGCAACAGAGTTGATGCACAAGGTGGGGTGGAAAGGATGAGAAGGGACTTGGCAAGGTTAGAGGAATGGTCAAATGTATGGCAGCTTAGATTCAAAGCTAAGAAGTGCAAGGTAATGTACCTGGGAAACAAAAACCCAGGGGAAGAGTACACAATGGGGGGTGAGATACTAACAACAACAAAAATGGAAAGGAACCTGGGGGTAGTCATATCAGATGACTTAAAGGTGGGCAAGCAATGTGAGTGGGCAGTGAGGGCTGGGGGGATACTGGGATGCATAGGGAGAGGCATCACCAGTAGAAAACAGGAAGTTGTTATTCCTCTGTACAGACAGCTGGTGAGACCCCATCTGGAGTACTGTGTGCAGTTTTGGAGACCCAATCTCCACAAGAACATAGACAAGATGGAAGCTGTCCAGAAGAGGGCAACTAAAATGGTGCAGGGTCTGCACTGGAAGACATATGAAGAGAGACTAAAGGTGCTTAATATGTATAGCCTCGAGGAAAGGAGGGAGAGGAGGGACATGATAGAAACTTTCAAGTACCTCAAGGGACTCAACAAAGTCCGAAAGGGTAGCATCTTTCAAAAAAAGAGGTGTGCAAGAACAAGGGGGCACAATTTGAAGATGGGGGGGGGGGAGACGGCTCAGAGGTAATGTAAGGAAGTATTTTTTCACAGAGAGGATTGTGGATGCATGGAACGGCCTTCCGGAGGAGTTTGTGGAGTCAAAAATAGAGGTTGAATTCAAGCATGTATGGGACAGTCATAAGGCAATTCTAGGGAGTGGGGGTAGAAAGAAGTAGGCTGTTGGTTAACTAGGATCTGCAGCTTATACATTAGGTAGGGAAATGGGTAGACTGGGTGTGCCAAGCGGTGCTTATCTGCCGTCAAATTCTATGTTTCTATCCGAATAGGGACAGAATGACCTTCTTCCTTCTGCCAGTGAACCTCCTTGATATGCAAGCCCGGGTCCTGTTCGTCTTCACCGCAACCTTTTTTGCATTGCATTAAAGGTTTCAGGTTGCTTGTGATTGCTGTCACCAGATCCTTTTCCTCCTCTGAGACTGCAACCCACCCCCAAAATCTGTACTCAGCTCTGGGCAGTATCTTGTGCTTCATTGCATTGAGTCCCAGTGGCCAGATTCCAGATCATCTTTCCAACCTCACCAGGTTCTCACTCAGATTGCAGATGCCCTCCTCAGTGTCCAGTTTGCCACACAGCTTGGTGTCTTCCAGGAATGGGCATATTTTGCTTTCATGCTGTCCTCAATGTTATAAATTAATACACTGAATAGTACTGGATCAAGCACTAATCCCTATGGAACCCTGCTAGTAACTTTCCTCATCTTTGAGTGCTGTTCTCCCTCCTAGTCAGTTTGCCACCCGCCTGATTGGTTTCTCCCTTGTCCCCATGTCTGCCAGCTTTTCGATCAACCTCTCATGGATGACTGATTCAAAGTCCATGATGGAGTTCAGTTACAGTATATATAGTTCCTGGCTGTTGTCCACCACCTTAGTGACCAAGACGAAGAAGCTGATCAAATTAGTTTGGCATGACCTCTCTGACATAAACCCATGCTGACTGCTATCCTGGAGTCCGTTCTCCTCAAGTGAACTTGACCAACTTTTCCTTAGGATGGTTTTGATCAGCTTGCTACTCTTTGATGTCAAGCTGGCTGGTCTGTAGTTCCCCGGTTCAGCTCTTGGACCACTCTTATGCAGCAGCACCACATCAGCCATCTTCCATTTACACAGCACCATGCCTGTGTTCATTGATCAGTTAAACAGGTCAGTCAGGGGAGCTCTCTCAGCACTCTCGGGTGCATACTATCCAGCCCTGGGGACTTGCCACCTTGAGGGTCTTGAGCCTTTTGATGACTCCAACCTCCACAATTGCTTCCTCACTCATCCTCCTCCATCCTTATCCTCCCCTGTGGAATTGGTGCTTCCTTTTCCTTTGTGATGATTGAGCAAAAGTACTTGTTCAATAATTTCAGTTTCTCTCTGTTCCCCTCCACACACTCTGTTCTCCTTTTCAGCTTCACTATGCCTTTTTTGTTGATTTTTTCTCCCAGATGTATCAGAAGAAGGTCTTATCTCCCTCCTTGAACCCTCCAGCATCCATAGCCCCAAACCCACCTTGGCCTGCTTTACCACCTTGCTATCTGACTTCAGCTTCCCTAAATATTCAACCTTGTCTTCCTCCCTCTGGGTCATTTTGTACTTTCTGTATGAAGCCCTTTTATCTCTTACTGCTCTGCCACTTCCTCTGTAAATTACAGCAGCTTTCTTTTTTTATTCTTTTTACCCTATATTTAAGCCAGGTTGCAGTGACTGCCTGAACACCCTCCTTTATCAAGGACCACCTTTTTTCCACACCCAGATCCACCCTGAGCTCACTCAGTTGTTCCCCTAATACTGTCCACATGCATGCAAAGTCCACCTTCTTGAAATCAAGAACATGTGTTTTCATGTTCAGCACTTCACATCCCATATCCAACTAAAACCACATAAATCACACAGACTGGTGATCACGCCTTCCCAGGGGCTCAATGACTGATGTTTCTGATGTGATCACAACTTGTCAACACTAGGCCCAGGGTGGCCCAATCCCTTGTCAGCTCCATCACCCCTGAGTCAGAAACCCATCCTGGATCACATCTAGGATTGCTTGTCTCCTACTGCTGCTGGCCTGTGTGATGCATCAATCCACACTGTGCCTTATATCATCCCCCAGCTCTTGATCTGTGGTTTTTATTTTGATTTGGTGGTCATTATACTACCCCCACCCTTACTTTCTTCCCCACTGCTGACTGCAGCTGCACCCCTAAAGTCTCTGTACTCTCTACCTCCATGTCTTTCCTTGTGACAACCCTTATCCCTTCCCTTACATAGAGTGTTACCCCTCCCTCTACCTTTCATCATGTCCTTCCAGTTGAGGGTGCATCCAGGAACAGGCATATCCCAGCCATGGTTTGGGGTTGCACAGGTCTCTGTGATCGCTACAAGACCCACTTGACCCTCCATCACCATGGCCTGGAGGTTGTCTATCTTGTTCTCCAGTCTCCTGACATTTATGGATATCACTCTCCACATCTCATGTTTCCCTCCCTCTCTCCCTTCCCAGTCTCCTCTCTTCCCTGTCTGTTTTTCTGGTTTCTCGCCTTCTCTTGTCTTGTCCCTCATCCCCTTCCTTCCATCCCCCATTGTGCTCCTAATACCTATTTTCTCCGACTCCAACTTCTTTTAAATTACACAAAAAAAAATATTTGGCTGGTGTCAACAAGGCTTGTATTGTTATTTTTATGTTGTTACATTATTTCCTTTAGTAATATATATACATCGCTTAATATAGCAGTTATTATATCACTTTCACAATTTTATTTATTTAAAGACCACATCCATCCTCACCTTTACAATTTTACTTTATACAGTACTGTACTGGGGTCCTGCTTGTACACATTTTTACTACATATTTACACAGGATCAACTACATGAGATACAATATCTTATTTGTAGTGGTGTCCTGCTTTTACATATTTTTGCAATATATTTACCCAGGACAGCCCAGTGGAGATGTAATATCTCATTTTTAATGGAGCTATGCTTTCACACATTTGTAGACAGTATGTATCTAGGATAGCACAGTGAATGTGAATTATCTCATTTTCAATGCGGGCACTGTTTTTACCCATATTTACAATGTATTTACCCAGGATAGGCCAGTGGAGTGGCAATATCTAAATTTTAGCAGGCTTTGGCATTTTGACTCCAAATTCCTAAAATAATCTTTTTATGATCTTACTTTATGATCAAAACAGGAGGAATTTTTAAACTCATGCCCAAAAGGTGATTTCACGGTGCAACTATGACATGTTTAAGAGGGAATTAAAAAAAAAAAATTATGCTTGTCACGTTCACGAGATAGGATAACATAAGGGCTGTGTTGAAAATTTATGGCCAAAATCTGCACAAATGACAAAATTGTGAATAAACGTTGAAAAAACTCAATGGGCTGGATATTCATACTGTGCCGGGCAGTGGCACAAGCCCAGGCGCAGTGCAACTGGGCTGCGCCAGGGCATGCACCAGGTGATATTCAACGGTGCTGCACCATGGCACAGCACCGCTGAATATGGCACTTATGGCGCATGCACTGCACATGGTGCAGTGGCATTGTGCCAGCGCAAGTGGCAGAACGGGAGCAGGGGGATGCACCAGCACTAGTGCAGTTGTGCTAGGTGCATCAACCATGATATTCAGCACTGGGTATGCAAATGAGTCCATTATGCATGCAAGGCTCAAATGGAGCTATTTGCATGTCATTATGGCCCTATTTGCATGTGGCGTGCCAATCCCCGATGACTTGCGCCTGGCGCCCTGCCAGGCTGCAGCCGTTTGGGACCGATGCCCTGCAGTCCCATGGTGGTTCCCCTGCTCCCGTACACCCGATCGTGTGCATAAGACATGCTCAATTCCCTGGTGGTCCAGTGAATACCCACCTTCAATTGCCCAATCGCGGGCATATGTGATAATAATCCCTTGTGGTCCAGGGGACAGCCCTCCTGTGCCCGATCTCGGGCATAAGTAGACGTAATCCCTGGTGGTCCAGTGGAAGATCCTCCATCACCCGAACATGCGTAGATGCACAGTTAATCCTTGGTGGTCCAGTGGAGTCCCCCCCATTGCCTGATCGTGGACATAATGAAACATGAATCACCTGGTGGTCCAGTGGCAGCCCCCTTCCCACCTGCCCACTGAGGTCCCCCACCACCCAGCAACCCCCCATCATCGGCAGACGGCAGCACCCCGCCCGCATGCTGCCCATCAAATTACAGTGTACAGTACGGTCTGTACGCTTTTTGGAACACTGCGTGGACCAATGGGCGTGCAGACCATACTGTACTAAACAGGCCTGATATGTGAATGAACGCATGGCATGTGGGTGGGGTGCTGTCACCCGCCGATGACGGGGGTGGTGCTGGGTGGTGGGGGACCTCAGTGGGTGGTGAGGGGGATATCACTGGACCACCAGGTGATTCACGTTTCATTATGTCTGTGATTGGGCAATGGGGGGGGGAACTCCACTGGACCACCAGGGATTAATCATACATATGCTCATGATCGGGGATGGGGGGGGACTCCACTGGACCACCAGGGATTCTCTTTACTTCTGTCCGTGATCGGGCAATGGGGCACCTTCCACTAGATCACCAGGGATTACTTTTACCACTGCCAACGATCGAGTGCAGGAGGCAGTCCCCTGGACCACCAGGGATTATATTTTACATATGCCTGTGATCGGGCGATGGGGAAGGCCCATCACTCCCAGGGCAGGGAGCTTGTAGACAGTGTTCTGGGTGGGCAGGTGGCCACCCATGGCTGCCGGCTGCCATGTTGTGCCCTGCAAAATGGCAGCTCACCTGTGGGTGGCCAGGATTTGTTCCTGGTTTTCCCAGGCACATCTTTGCGTGCAAGGTGGAGTTGTGCCAGCATATGCGCCGCATATCCCGGGCTGAATATCGGGATGTGCCGAATATGCATGGACACGCCCCCTGCACTTGCACCACATACATTACTGATGCGCCTCAGTGCACTGGGAGTTGCACATCGCAACTTGCTCCTTTGAATATTGCACCGGGGCACAATGGGGGGTTGCGCATGGTGCATCCCTGTTGCGCCATGCGCAACCCTTTTGAATATTCAGGCCAATGAGTCTTCATATGACTTAACTGTTTTCTTCACATTTTAACCCCAAATTCTCAACAAGTGGAATTTTGTTAATTCTGTCTGAAAGGTGATTTCACAGTGTGGCTGCAAACACATATTTCAGAAGAGATTTGAAAAATTACATTTGTCATGTTCATGAGGTGGGTAACAATGGGGCTATGTTGAAAATTTGTGGACAAAAGCTTCAAAAACCACAACTTTATGAGTAAATGTTGAAAAAATTCAATGTCTCTTCATAACTTTTTTTTTTTCACTTTTTGACCCCCTAATTTTCAATATAGTCTTTTACAATTACATCTTATGATTAAGACAGGTGGAATTTTTAAAATCCTGCCCAAAAGGTGATTTTGCAGTGTGACTAGGAAAATATGTTTTGTGGTGGATTTGAAAAATGACATCCGAAATGTTCATGAGGTGGGGTAGCAAACCGGCTATTTTGAAAATGTTCGGCCCAAATCAGCAAAAGTCACAAAGTTATGAGTAAATGTTGAAAGAATACAACATTTCTTTATAACTGTTATTTTTTGATATTTTGACCCCAAATTTTCAAAACAGCCTTTTTATGACCCCACCTTAGGATCAAGATAGGTGACTGTTTTTGAGTTCTGTCCAAAACGTGATTTCATAGAGCGACTGTGAAAACTTGTTTCAGGGAGGATTTGAAAAATTTCATCTACCTAGTTCATGAAGTGGGGTAAAGGAAGGGCCATGTCAAAACTTATAGGGGAAATATTAAAAAACGACTAAGTTATGAGTAAAAGTTGAAAATGCATTGAAAAGCTATTAACCAAACTTACCTTGTTTCTAGTCAGTCATGGTATGCATTGGAAGCAGCAAGGATGTATGAAAGGAGAAGGCGAGCTGCACTTGTGGGATTAAAGACACCAAGAGTACAAAATAGCTTTGACAATATTTAAGCCAGCATGGAAGTACAGTAACTTCCCCAGTGCTTCGACCCATAAAGGTCTTCCTCAGGGGGCATGTTGTTCATTCAGCGGGTGGTCATGATGGAGGGTGTGGGGGCCAGAGTGTGGGAAGATTACCAAAATTAATTGAAGGACATGTTTTTTTTTTACATGTTGTAAACAAACAAACAATCAGACAAAAAAATCAAACAAATGGACTATAAGAGGCAGTTTCCTTTATTTCAGGTATCGACACTGGGCACCCCAGTGTCAATTTGTTGGTTGGTGGCACTGGGGTGGGCACCCCAATGTCACATCCTGTTTGAGGAGCAGAGCAAGATGGATCAGGCGAGAGGGAAGATGGAAGGGGGATACTGTTGTCTGCTAGCACTGGGGGTGGGCACCCAGGTGTTGCATCCTAAGATAGGAGGGGATGCTACTGTTTTGCAGAGCCACTGCAAGCAGCTTCTTCCCAGGATTGATGGGGGCAGCTAGTGGACGCAGTCTAGTTGTGCATTCCTGAGATGGACCCACTTGCTTTTTTTTCCATCTCTAATGCACTGTCCTCCTTGTAGCCAGTACCAAATTAGCAACTGTTACAGTCAGCTGCAAGGGACAAATAGCAAGACACTCACTCACTGAGAGCCATAAAAATGTGTATCTTAGTTCTAGAATGCATTTCAATGGGATAGCTGCAAAACACTTCCCGACTTTCATCTCTATAAGAACAGGTCTGTTATGCAGACCTGCCCTGTTTATTTAGTTATTTATTTATTTTTGCATTATTTATTTATCGCCCCCTGTGTCTGACCGGCCTCTCATTCAGGCCTTCTGCCAAGGAATTCCCCCGTACCTCCACTCTGAACCCACCCCAATGCCAGCTCCCCCTGACCCCAGATTGCAGCCAGCCAGGGTAGCCTGACTTAACCCTTCATCAGATGGGTCCCCTCCTTCTAGAGGGAAATTGCCTTCAGGCATTCTTTCTCTTGGCCCTGGTGCTGCTGGGATCAGATTCTGGCTCTTCGTGGGCTCCATGGAGGCGGGGGATCCAGGCAGCCGTCATCCGGTCGCTCGGATGCCATTTTTCTGCTTTTTCTAGGTTCCCTCTACGTGCTGCTCCTGCAGTGCCTCCAGTCTCCACTGGGGGCCACTTCTTGAGTGAGGCAAACCCCAATCCCACCCTAGGATAGGAGAGCAGTCCTACGGACACTCGATCCTATCCTCCCCCTGCCGACCCCCGGCGTCTCGAGTCTGTTCCCGAACCTGGGTCACCAGCATGGTTTGAGGGAACCACGGGGAACCACAGGGAAGGCACCAGCACCTCAGCACTCTGCACCACCAGGCCAGCTTGTTTATTTATTTAAATTTTGATGACGATGTGACCTGGAATTAATTACAAGTAACACAATAGATCAACATGTGGAACACTGCAGATAGGACATTTCAAATGAAAGATTTTCTCAGTTCAGCAGTAACAAGCAGTGGGTAATACAACAATACAATTAAGGGTTGGTGAGTTAATAGACATTTTTGGATAGGAGAGGAACACCATACATTACAAGTGATAGAATCACACGAGATCAGACACCTACGTTTAGGGGGTGACACTCTAAAAACAATAAGATATCAGTGATGTAAAACAACAATTCTTTAGTTATTTGAGTCTTAATTCCCTTCTTAAAAGCCCCGAGAGAGGTGCAGTCCTGAAGATTACCAGGGAGAGAGTTCCATAGGGACGGGGTGAAGGTAACAAATGACGTTGCCCTTGGGAAGTGCTAACTCTAGGTACATGGAGAAGATTTTGGTCAGAAGATCTTAGTGACCGACTTTTCTGTTTGGTTCTTAGTAAGTCAGTCAGTCAGGCTTGGAAGGGCATTGCTTAACTTGAGCTTAAAGGCAAGGCACAGTGAGGGATACACTAATTTACCTTTGAGGGATGGTCAGTTTAATGATTGTAGCACCTGAAAGTGATGTTCCATAGGTTGGGCCCCTGCTGCGAAGCGACCCATCCTGTGATAACAAGGTTCTCAACCTCTGCATCTCTGTGTTTCTAACAGAGTATAAGATCGGGTACCCATGAAGCAGGATGGGCATGAGGGTACTAGTAGCTAACTTTAGTCGAGATTCCATATTTAGAAATGGGCTTAGGTGGTATAAAACGCCTAGTTTCTGATTCATGTACTTGGTCAGCTGGTCAATGTGTACCTTAAAGGTACACTCCTGGTCTAAGTAGATCCCCAAATACCTGATGGACTCTACAACCTCAACCCTTGAGCCATTAGAGAGAGTGGGTGACAACAGATGTGACCTTTGGAGTCCCAGACTTTTTGGGCCAAACAGTATGGCTTTTGTTGTTTTTTTTTTGCCATTGAGAACAAGTTTGTTCTTATTAAGCCAATTCTCGAGTAACAAAAGGTCTTTCCAAAGTGAGTCGTTTAGTTGGACAATATCCTGGGATGACCTATGTAATATGGCATCATCTGCATATAGGATCAAGTTAGCCCCTCCACAGATTTGGGGCATCTCATTAATAAATAGGGAAAATAGAAGAAGACCTAGAATTGAGCCCTGTGGGACTCTATCCAGTACAGGGTGCTTGTCAGATAAAGTGCCATGCCATCTAATTAACTGTGACCTTCCATGAAGGTAGTCAGAGAACCACTGTAAAGCCAGGTTATCTAGGCCGAGGGCTTTCAGCTTTTGAGTACGCCACTTATGGTTCACCAAATAAAAGGCCTTGGTAAGGTCGATGAAGACCGCACCAGTTAGCTGGCCTTTGTCTAGGGTGGAGAAGATATCCAAAGTAACACTAACAAGAGCTGTACTTGTCCCACGTTTTTTTTCTAAAACCGTGTTTCCAAGCTGTTAATAAACAATGTAGCTCAATATAGTCCAACAGCTGATTGTACACAATCCTCTCTAATACTTCACTTAAGATGCAAAGGAAAGACATTGGCCTATAGTTCTCCACTTGCTCACCTGACCCACCTTTATGTAGAGGGGTAACCAGGGCCACTTTCCACGTTGCAGGGACTTTACCTTCAAGAAGTGATCTGTTAAATAGCCAAGTGATTGGGGAGGCAATAACATGGACTGCCATTCTAAGTAGCCTGGGTTCTAATTTGTTGTACTCAGCAGATCCAGAGGTTTTTATATTCTTAAGTGCCTTGAGGACCACAGATCTAGACACTAACTTGAAGTGGAACTCAGGTAAAGTAGGAGGAACATTGCTACAGTTCGGAGGGGAGAGGGGTGTCCCCAAGTGTGGTGACTTAAATTTATCCAGATCTGTTAGAAATGCATTTATAGCATTCGCAGAGTCCACCAGGTTCTTGAGGTGAACACCATTTTCTACTATGTCACATTCATCCTGAGTGGAGCGCGCTTTAAGAAGAATATTAAGCAATAATATCAACAGTCATTTAGGTGGTTCGACGTTAGAGTGAGATGCTCTAATAAGTATTTAAAGAGAAAATCTCAGGGGCCACCTGATGGCTCAGTGGTGGCAACCTGGGTCTGTGAGCAAGCCCAGGGAGCCAAGGTAGGTGTGACCAGGGCTGGGGAATATTCCTGAAAGGAGCATGGGCCAGCCCTGGAAGGGAGACATCTGGGCTCTGGCACAGTAGTGGCCCCGTGGTGAGCCAGGGAGCTTGCACCCTTGTTGGCGGGGGATGGCATCAATTCGGCCTATGCTGCTGCGGCCGAGGCAGTCAGAGGCATCAATGGATGTCAGGGAGGAAGGAGGACTCAAGGGATGGGCAAAAATGTTAAAAAGAAGAATGTGGATCTCAGCTGGCTCGATGGCGTAGGAAGTGGCAAATGCAACTGGGGACCAGCAGAGGCCTGAGAGACAGGAGCAGGTGATGGTTCAAAGGGCCAAACAGCTTGATTAAAAAAGGCTAAAATCAACAGATTTATAACAGGGGTTATAATAGTGAAATTATCATGACTAGAAAATGAACAGGTTTACACATAAAGTTGTTGTCTTAGACTGTGACCTTGAATTTTCAAAATATTGAAGGGTTTATTGTGTTTTTATCATTCTTTCTCTACCATCACAACCTCTTGTGGTCACAAATTCTGGATCCTACTAATCAATTAATTGGGGAGGCTGTGCCAGCCTCCACGCAGAACTGCTGCTCCTGTCCCCATGTCCCACACAGTCTCTGCATGACCGCACCACTCCTGTACTCACATGCCTCTCCTGCCAGTTTCTGCATTGACCCATTGGGTCCTGTTCCCATGTGCCCTCCCCAGTCTTCTCCCAGAACACTTCTCCTTTTCTTGTGTGCCCCTAGTCTCTACTCTAACTCACTGCTCTTGTCCCCATGTTGCAACAGTCTCTGCCTGATCACCCCCCGCTTCTGACCCAATGTACCCCACACACAGTCTCAATCTGGACCTGTCATTCCTGTCCCCACGTGCCCCTCCAGTCACTACCTAGACCCACCACTCCTGTCCCCATGTCCCTCCACCACTCTTCACCCAGACACATTGCTTCTGTCTGCATATGCCCCAAGTCTCTGCTCAGACCCACCACTCCTGTCCCCATGTTCCTCCACCACTCTTCACCCAGACACATTGCTTCTGTCTGCATATGCCCCCAAGTCTCTGCTCAGACCCACCACTCCTGTCCCCATGTTCCTTCACCACTCTTCACCCAGACACATTGCTCCTGTCTGCATATGCCCTCAAGTCTCTGCTCAGACCCACACCTCCTGTCCCCATGTTCCTCCACCACTCTTCACCCAGACACACTGCTTCTGTCTGCATATGCCCCCAAGTCTCTGCTCAGACCCACCACTCCTGTCCCCATGTCCCTCCACCACTCTTCACCCAGACACATTGCTTCTGTCTGCATATGCCCCCAAGTCTCTGCTCAGACCCACCACTCCTGTCCCCATGTTCCTCCACCACTCTTCACCCTGACACATTGCTTCTGTCTGCATATGCCCCCAAGTCTCTGCTCAGACCCACACCTCCAGTCCCCATGTGCTCCCCAGGCTCCACCGAGACCCACCGCTCCTATCCTTTACCTGTTTTTGACTTGGAGTGGTTCACCTTGAGAACCATTATGGCCCTCTTCCAGTTCCTGTTTCCACTACAATGGAATTGCTCCAGAAGGAAACCAAACTGCTCTGGGGCAGTTCGCATCTGCAGCTGTATCTGGAGAAGGACCCCCTGTAAATAAAACTACATATCCCATGATTTATTTTGGTTTCCCATTTTTTGTAACTATAGTACCTAGAATGCGTTTTTTTCCCATTCTACTGTAAACTGAAATGGGAACCAGGACCAGACTGGGGGGAGGGGGTTGTGTCCAGCCCAGCTGATTTTTATGTCTTGTCAGGACAGACCTGTGGCATTCCACTGGACTGCCTAACAGGCATAATTCTGAAAGCTTTTGTTGTGCATTATTTCAGTGCTGCAATACAGCCCTGTCAGCAACACAGCCCGTTTGAAACAAGCATTTGTCAGTGCCGAACGTTTGTTTGCTTGTATTTGCTATGTAGTTGTTGGGCATAGATAACACACACTGTGACCGTCAGAGCCTCCCTCACAAGCCTGCCAGTGACAGAGGTCTCTACATATGCTGTTGCCCCACAAACATCTCACAGAGAGGACAGGAGCTTGATTAAAAAAAAAATAAAGCAGCTAGCAAGATTACGGTATTATATTGCAGTCTGTCCTCCCCCCAAAAAACAGTATTAGAGAGCCTTCCTCATAAAATGTGTCACAGAGGTACTTTACTGGTCACAATATGAAAATGACATACTCACCGTAATTCCTGATCTTCCCGAATATCTTCACCATTCACGACTGGTGAGTTTATGCAGGAAGCAGAGGATCCTCGCAGGAGTTTTAGCTTTAAGATTTTTGGAGTGGGGAGCCAACATCTGAGACAGTGCCGCCCATGAGGTGGACGTATTACATGGCGCTCGTGGACTGGCGAGTAACTGATGCCTGCTCCCTCTTCTCCTCAGTTCTGCCTAGCCAGACAGGAAGAAAAAGAGTTAAGACAGGGAAGGGTTGGGGGCAAGGGAGCCCAAGGGACAGAAAAAGGAAATGGAATATAGGTAAATAAATAAAACCTGACTGAGAGAAAGAGAGGTGGGGTATGGAGTGAGGGACCTAAGTTGGCCTGGGGAGACCAGAGCAACTGAGCAGGCCAAGTAAAGAGGGAGGGAGGGGGGGGGGAGGAGAGAGAGACAGAGAGACAGAGAGACAGAGAGAGAGACAAAGAGAGAATCCTCAGTAGAGGAACTAAAACAACACGAGGCTCAAGGAAGAACACCACTGTAACCATGTTGCAGAGTATGGATCGCTCCCATATAAGACTGATTGTACCTTCCTTCTTGTTTCCCTCTTGCTGTTGTTGTCTTTTAACTTTTTTTAAAAGGAAATGAGGGAAAAATGTTTTTGCCCACGAAGGCCAAAGTGCTCCAAGGTCAAAGACCAAAGGGGACTGTGAGGAAGGTCAAGGGGGGAGATGTGAGGACCAAGACAGAAGTCAAGCTGCTGACATGAGTTCTGCAGCATAGTAGTAAGAGCAAGAGAGGTGCGTTATAGGAACTAGAGGGGGTACAGGATGTGTGGAAGGAAATACTGGCCTATAGAAGGAAAGCTTCCCCAGTAGAAGAGGGTACTGAAGGCCAGCTGGTTCCGATAGCCCTACGTGTCTGAAAGAAGGATAAAGTCTGTAGGGCAGGGTAGAGGGGAACAATTAAAGGGCCCTAGAGGCAAGAGGGCTAAGAGAAACTCTGTCTCGGTCTCTCTCTCTCTATAGGAAAGGGTGAAGAGATTCTGTCACCCATTTTGCCTTCTTTGTCCTGTCTGTTTTTCTTTTTCTTTTGTCAGAGAGGGCAGTGGGGAGAACTGCAGCCTGCTCTGGAAGGGAAAACAAAATGTGGAGCCCTTGCTGTTGTAGAGAAAAAATCCCCAAAAACTCCAGGGGTTGACCACCAGAAAAGTTGGTAGCAGCAGCACAGCAAGATAGCAATGAAAAAGGTCTAACTGCATATGGGAAAGAGTCAAATCTCAAGCACAATACCTCCGAGTAGCAAATGATGGAAAATCCTTGGCTGGGCTAAGAGTGGCACTGGAGGTCATAGTGACAGGCCATCTATTGAAAAAAAGTGGACTGGAAGGAGTAAAGGGCTCTGAAACTTCTTTGTTTTCCCTTCCATGAGGCATGAGGCTTAGAAGAAGTCATCTCAGGGATGCGTAGCTGAGACAGCATCCTAAAAGAGTAGCTCCATTTGGGAAGAGGCTGAAGAAAGGTAGGAGGCACTGCCCAGACCCTGGCCTTGAGGGGAAGGTGTGTGGGTAGCAGTCATGAATGGCGAAGATATTCGGGAAGATCAAGAATTATGGTGAGTAGGTAATTTTCATATCTTACCCGAATCAGTCTTCACTATTCATGACTGATGGGTCTGAGTGCCAAGCTACCACCCTTGTTAGTATTGGCAAATCATGAGGGATAAACAGTCCCTCAGCCTTCTGTGGGGAAAAACACAAGGAGGTGGGGCCCTTATGAGCCTGGCTAGGCCTGAAGCTGGTCAGGGGCAGGAGGAGACTCCTGTGGTCTGGGAGAAGGAAGACACCCTGCTAACTCATGCCTGACCCTGCAGGAGAAAAAGTGGGCCCCCTGGTATGGTAAGGCAATCACCTTATGCTGGGTCTGGGGTGATAACCTTGAGAGACGAAGCCATACTGTCCGCCTAATGCAGACTGCGGTTCCTACAAGCCTGTATGCTACCTCATTGGCATTGTAAGATGGCCTTGATTGGTGTCTTGCTAGCTCCAGGCCACAAACAGAAAGGCTGATGGCTTGCCTGCTTGCCTCACAATCAGGCATAGATGCTAGGAGCTGACCTAACATTGATCACAGGTGCCTGGCATAGGCAGCCTGATGGGCCTGGTGTGCCACAATGCACAAAAGAAGGCACGCCGCTGAGAAGACTCTTCTACCCCAGTGCTCAAACTCAACCGAGTTGGACTCTGGGGGGCGGTCGTGCCTTGGGCGACAATGCCCAGAGGCAGTGTTCAGGAGCTCCACTCCCAAGGAAAGGTGGGGCACTGCACCAGGACACCCCAGGTTGCACAATACCTATGCTAACAATCCCTAGGGGCTGGAACAGGGGCGGAGGAATGGTGCTAGACACTGTGCCAAGCTTCCGTGAAGGCTGGGGCAACAGAGGTATGACATGCTGTCAGAGCTGTATTCCCCCAGGAATGACAGGGCTGCACATGCAGGATTGTGGCTTGCAAAATGGGAGATGTGCAGCTCCTTTAACATCTCTGAAAGGAAGCACTGATAGCTTGTGAGATCAGCATTGGGGAAAAAGCAGATGGAGGCATCCTCTTTCTTGGTGGAGGAAGATGAAGAAGCAGAGGAGCTGGACTCAGGGAGTATGGGAGCCGGGAGTTCAGGTCGGAAAATGACCTCATCCAATGCCCTCAGGTATCTGGGGAATGCAGTCACTGAGTCCCTGAATTGTTCCCAGGTCAAGGGCCCCATAGGATCAGAGAGACCTGGGAGAGAATGAGGAGGAGGCAGAGGAAGGGGAGGAGTAGAAGGGTCATGACAGACCAGAGGAGATCCTCTGCTAGGGCTGCGTGAATGAGCAGGGGACCCTTCACGAGGGAGGGGGCTATGCAGTGTGCCAGCCATTGGACTCCCAACCAGAGAGGTGCGAAGAGGGTGGTGCCCTTTGGGGGAATCCCCTGGTGAGGAGATCATAGCTGGCCTAGTCCCCATGAGTGGCCCCTGTCCACACCAAATGCAGACCTCATCGGTTCCGGTGGGGAAAGGAGTGTTGAGTCAGCACTCCAGCTCCTCCCAGAGCGCCCAGTCACTCTAGGAATAGGCCTCAACGCTGACCTAGACCTTCCGACCACCAGCTCACCAGACATGGATCTGTTCCTTGGGAGAGCCCTGAGACTAGAAGTTGGTTCTGGAATCCCCTGCATCCCCGGAATCCCCTGCAGAACCAACTACGGCACCGAGGTCCACGTTGGCACCGAATGCGGTGCCAAAAACAGGCCTAGTACTAGAGGTGGCACCGGAACCAGACTCATCTGGAGGTGGCACCAAGAGACGCAGAGGAGGCAGTACCACAGGTAGTACTAAGAAGGGGAGTACCAGGCTCCAAAGTCTCTGAAGGCCTCAGGCTGGGCCGTGGAGAATCTTGGTGCTCCAGAGAGCCGGGAGCCAATCAGGATCATCCCAGTCATCGTCCTCTGAACCAGAGGACTAGATCAGGGAGTTCTTCAGGCAATTTATCTCAGAGAACCTCCCTCTCCTGGCACCACAAGCGGTGTCAGAAGTGGACCCAGCAGCGCCACTGGCACTGCCTTGCTCACACACACCGGAGGTGGAGTCAGGAGCTGAAGTGGCACCAGGCCACACTGCCAAAGGATCCACTGGTGTGGGCCCAGCATATAGCTGCGACACTGACACCAGGGGTTCCTGCGACCCCAAGGAGGCGATGGACTACTAGGGGTGCTCAGCTGACACCCCCAGAGGAGGTCAAATGTCCAACCAACGCCTCGCGCAGGCCTCCCGTCCCAGTGAGACAAGGAGCAGCGGAGGCCTGCTCTCCCTCGGTATGTATAGTACTGGGGAGCAGCCCATGGGAAGGGCAAATAACTGTGGCATCCCGGTGTGATGCCGGCCTCCGAAGGTTGGAGTAGTCTTGCCCCATCCTTAATATGTGGATTTGGAAGACACGGAGGTCCAACGAAAAACAGGTGCTGCATGAATCCATGGCGTGGTCTGGACCCAGGCAGGTCAAAGAATGGTCATGATGGTCCAATACGGTCATGGACTTGCCACAGGGCACCAATGCATTGAGGTAAGCCCTGCCTTAGACTTTCTGGACTTTTTAGGCCCCACACCAGACATGACCATACAATGGAAAGAAAAAAAATAAACAACAAAAGCACTCAACGCCATACACTTGAAAAGAAAGAAAGGAGGGGAAAAATGGTGCTGAGGAAAAACTCGGGAGTCAAACTGCGATACGGTGTTGAGCGGAAAACGGCAGCAGCAGAACTGATGCAGTAGTTTTTTCATCTGAAGCTCCCACAAGATGCTGCCTTGACAGCAGGGAAAACAGAACTGAGGAGAAGGGGAGCCAGCATCAGTTACTGGCCAGTCCGTGAGTGCCACATACTATGTCTGCCTCATGGGTGTTGCCGTCTCCAACATCAGTTCCCCACTCAAAAAATCTTAAAGCTAACACTCCCACGAGAGTCCTCTGCCTTCAGCATAGACCCACCAGTCATGAATGGTGAAGACTGATTTGGGTAAGATCAGGTATTTGTAAATGTGAAGAATCTGAGCCAAAAACTTAGGCAGAAAGCTAGTAAAGGTTGCTATAAGAAGTTGCTTGCTACCAAGGTTGGGGAACACCCCTCCCCCCAAAATGTCACCACGTACCGTACGCTAGTCAGCAACTCACCAGCATGAATAAGTCTCTGCATTTCATCTATTTTCACTTATTGATGTCTCTTTATGAACTAACCACCTCTACTATGGGGTTTTTGCAGACGACTGGAGCAGCTAACTCATAAAAGAATTTGCAGTGCAATTGAACAGATGGACATCTCACTATAAGCAGTAACTCTTATGTAATACACAATCTATTTTAAGCCCCCTCTCCTCGGAAGGGCTTATGTTCCCACTAGGGACCCCCTTCCACCTCCTACCTCCCCCTCAAAAGCTTAGGAATTTATTAGAGCTCTTGGGGTTAATCCTTGCTGGATGCCTAAAGGTGGCAGCAGAGGGCAGTAAGTGAAGGATAGAAAAGAGGAGGAAACAGGAAGTTCTGGGTCTTTTTCCAGCCCAGGTAGTAGGCTTGAGGCTGGAGGGGGTGGTTAGCAGAGCAGGAGAGGCAGGTAAGGTGGGAGCTTGATGGTCAGAGTTGGGCCTGTGGGGGGGGGGGAGACCCCAAAGTCAGTAGTTAGGGGTGGCCTCTTCAGCGGCGTGGCAGCGAGGAGCAGGGATGGGAGCTTCGAGGGAGGATGGTCGGCTAGCCTAACTGTGTTGTTGGGATGGGGGAGGCCTAGTGAGTGGGCAGAGGTAGGCAGGAGTCCTGTTTTGGATCCCATGCAGGTGTAGCTTGGGCTGCCAGGGCTGTGGGGACTGTGGCAAGGTCCCCACAGAGAAGGGGCTGCTGGCAGAGGTCTCCCTCCTGCAACCAGTGTGGCAGGGTAGCCCAGGCATGGTAGGGACCAGGAGAGTCTTTCACCCACAAAAAGGGTCTGCTTGGAGGGGCAGGTCCTGAGGCGTCAGCATTTTCAGGGCTGGACGGGTCACAGGTCTTTAGGCCAGGCCTTGGAGGGCAGCTCCTGGTTGGAGCTTAGTTCAAGCCCAGGATTTGATGGCAGGGACATGGACAGGAGGTTGGGACCATCCATGGATGGTCATCTGGGGCCCCTTAGAGAGAGAGAGAGAGAGGATGCCATGGGTGCTGAGAGAGGAATGCGAGCTGCTCGGAGGGTCTGTGTGGTGGTAGGGCCCAGACCCCTCTAGTGGCAGGGCAGCTTGGAGGTGCATTTGGGCACTGGGGTTGGGCCATATCAAAGGCCCCAGCACCAGTGGGAGTGGGAGAGTGAAGACTGTAGGAGGCACAGTACTGATGTGGGAGTGGTTGGTAGACCGGGGGGTTCAAGATCAAAGCAGAAGAGAAAAGATAAGGGTTACAGGGCCTGTGTCAGAAAGGAAAAATCCTGGGACCCCTTGAGATATGGGCCAAGGTTCAGGGGTCAGGTGGGGGGAAGCAGCTCGCTTCCCTGTGCCGGAGATAGGGCAGCCAACCAGTGCCAAAGGAAGGAGACCAGGGAATGTGTAACCGAGAAAGAAAGAAAAAAGGGTTTGGCTTACCTGTGCCAGTGAGAGAGGAGCCTGATGATTCTTCAGGAATGAAGGATCTGCTTGGATAAATTATCTGATCTTCCAGAAATCGAAAACAACCTGCTTGTACTGCCTATATGCCATTTTGTGCCTGCTCAAGAGTTCCAGCATGGGTGCACTTGTAAAAACGTTATTTTCATTGGGGTAAGATGGAACCCCTGTGCCCCTGGAATCGTTGTGGGGCACAGGTGAAAAAATAAAGAGCTATTTGGGAAGAAAACTGAGTACTAATTTTTCCTTTAAGTTAAAAGGGGTAAATGAAATGAGAGGCCCCTTTAGATTTATTTTGTTCCGTGAGTTGTAATTTCAGAAGGCGTCCAGCAGCTTGCACCAGGATCGTGGGGCTCAGGAGTCCAGGGAGAGCTGGAGGCTGCAGATTGATCAGAAGTCCTGGATCCGGTGGCAAGAG
Organism: Neoceratodus forsteri; assembly: GCA_016271365.2. Lineage (NCBI taxonomy): Eukaryota > Metazoa > Chordata > Ceratodontiformes > Ceratodontidae > Neoceratodus > Neoceratodus forsteri. Next base: position 187,130,223 of record CM028134.1, read on the forward strand.
GTTTGGGGCAGAATTTGTTTACAGAGGTAATGATGGAGAGTACATGGAGAACTGAAGCCATCGAGAGGTAGGTCACATATTTTCCTATCTCTGGTTTGGGTGCACTAGTTTGGAGTTGTTTTGCATTGTTGTGGTCCCTTCTATTTTCCCCCAGTTCATCTGTGATAAATTCATGCCCCTAGACAGTGGGGGAAGGGGGGGGTTATACTATTAAAATCCTTTTTATATTTGCCATGCCCATGTGCATGCAGCAAACATTTTACTATGGTAGTTGGCTGTTGAGAGGTGTGACACTGTCCATCCAATGCACAGTAGTGTTTTAGGGGTGCCACAGTGGCACACCAATCATCAGCCGGGCTGATTATGACAGAGTTTTGGCTTGCTGGATGGCAATATTGTGGACTTCAAAGGGAAAAGCTGACCCAATCATGGGTCAGCTTTTCCTTTTGATCTACACTGTCCAGAAACCAGAGCTCATCCGTCATAATCAGGCTGGAATGCCTGGAATGTCAAACATGCAGGAGCGCGCGCCAGCTGTAACAGAAAACGCCCATCAGTGCCAGTTACTGGCACCCGTGAATCGTTCTCCACATCCGACCCTTCCTTTCAGCGCCCCAAACATAACACTGACACTGGGGGGGGGCAATCCCCCAGTGTCACCACCTTGTAAGCAAACCCCCCACGGTCCAGTACCGCATTGCTCAGTGCACAGTCCCATCTCTAAATGGCGCTGAAGCACCAGAAGGCTCGGTCACAGCCATACATCAATGTCTGTTGTTGTCACCACGGTAACTATCCCACCCACCTGATCTTCCCTCTCAGCACCCACCACCCCACACCACCCTCCACAAACATAACACTAACACTGGGGGTGCCCAATCCCACAGTGTCATGACATGAGATAAAGAAAACCTTCCCTTGTAGTTTTTTTTTTTTTTTACACTGACACTAGGGGTGCCCGATCCCCCAGTGTCACTGTTGCTCTCTGTTGTTGCTGCCACTGTAACTGTACTGCCTACCTGACCCTCCCTCTCAGCTCCCACCACCCCACTCCCACAAACATAATACTGACACTGGGGGTGCCCAAATCTCCAGCGTTATGACCTGAAATAAAGAAAACCTTCACTCATTGTTGTTATTTTTTTTTAATTATTTATTAAATAAACCCTGTAAAAAAATAAATAAATAAATAATCCATTGATGTCTGTTGTGGCCATTATTGTCCCCTCACCCAACCCTCCCACTCAGCACCCACCACCTTACACCTCCCCCAAGCCTTTACTTACCCATTGGGGGTCCAATGCCGTAATCTTCTTTGGACCGCAAACTTGTCTTCACTCTTCAAAGCCTGACCGCGGACTGAGGAAACAGGTATGCAGTTCAATGTACTTCAATGGAGTTTTGAACTTATAGGCATGACTTGGTCATTTTTTGCATATTTTTGCCCCAGATTTTCAACATGCTTTTTTTGGGAACCTCACCTCATGAACAATTTCAGTGAAATTAGACAACTCTGTCCCGAAAGGTGATTTTGCGGTCCCTGCGCAAAATCACCTTTCGGGCAGGAGTTGAACATTTTCTCTGCCCTTGCTCATGAGGCGGGGTCATAGGAAGGCTATATTGAAAATTTTGTGTACAAATATAAAAAAAAAAAAAACAAAGTTATGAGCTTACATTGAATTTTGCAAATGCAAGCTCATAACTATTAATTTTCAATATTTTTACCCCAAATTTACAACAATAGACATTTCTTTTTATTTCACTGTCTAATACTTGAACTGCAAGTTTGCACTGCAGGATTGAATTTTGCCTAAAAAATGACCTCTTTAATTCACTGACAAGTTCTGGCGCTGTTAAAGAAGTTATTAAATAGTCTACATAATTCTGCACAGTTTGATACATTATTCTTAAAGGGACACTGTCAACTTTTTTTGCATCATATTATTTTTAGGCAAAACCCCACATTTTATGATTGCTTACTGTCTCTAAAATTCATTGATGTTGCTGGTTGTTTTCTCTGCCTCCTTGCTTATTAGAACCAAAATGCATGGTAATGTATAGCTATGCCCAGCTTTGTTTTGCTTGAAATCATTGAACTGCTCTTAGTGAAAACTTTCTGAACATTATAAACGCCCTCAAACAGTGCAACCACTCATGATACAATAGTCTCCTCTACTCCCACTGCATAATGAGTGTGTTGGGGGTGTTCCTGAGTCCAGGAAAGATGCAGTGGGAGCTGGTCAAGAAGTGTAAACAAACATATTTTGGTGTGGTAACACCAGTATGGTGGGCAGTCCGTTTTATACTTTTTAAAAGAAAAAAAGGATCTGAATCAAACTACCAACTGCATCAACAGTCTCTATAGAATGTGAACAATCATAAAATGTTTTTTTTTTAAACTAGGAACACTTTGAGGCCTAAGGTGGTTGACAGTGTCCCTTTAACATATACCTAACTGGCACAAAAAACATTCTCAAGCAGCTGTTCTCTGCTTAATAAGGAGATTACAATACTGATCTCAATTTAAAAGTATTTGGCATTTAACCTTTAGGCTGCCAAAAGAATTAGAACGTATAGGAATTTTGGACTGATATATCAGTCCATGGCACAGCAAGGGTTAAGAATGACATTATATTTTTCAGCAAGATCTAGTCAGAGCCAATACGGCTATGGAGAGCATTTATTTATTTATTTGAATCTTGGATAACACTTATGAGGCAGGGCTCTTTCACATTGGTTCCATGTCCAGTGTTGGGTAAGTTACTTTTTCTATTACTTTCTACTACTTTTGGAAACGTGTTCCAGAAAGCTCTGTGCAGTCACTAGCAAGGATGGAGAAGTACTGAAAAAAGTAATACACCTTACAGTTACAATTACTTATGTCTGTTTATACAAGAAGAAATACATAGCTATAACTGATTATATTTATTTGAAAGTAACTAGTAAGTAACCTATTACTTTTAAAAACTATAATCTGTTATAGTTATTTATTATTTTTGTATTGTTTTTGTATACAAAGAAATAAGTACATAACTATAAGTGTAAGGTGTATTACTTTTTCTAGTATGTCTCCATCCTTGCTAGCGACTGCACAGAGCTTCCTGGAACAAGTTTCTAAACATAATAGAAAGTAATAGAAAAAGTAACTTACCCAATACTGTCCACGTCACACATACACAGAAACATCAACAGTATTTTGCAAGAATGGGGTAACACAGACAGTTATTTAAACATGGCATTGTACAATGTATTCCAGGCAGTATACTTATAAACATGGGTCAACAACACAACAAGGATCAGTATTTTACAAGAATGGGGGAGCACAGATAGAGTACTCATGTGCCAGGCAGCATAATTATAAGAACAGCTCGAATACTAAGTAAGAGGCAGGTCAGGGAACCAGCCATGGGGGGGGGGGGGGTGAGGACGTGAGGGATGGGGAAAGGCAGGGCAGACATGGAATGGTTAAGGAAAGATAGAAGCAGCCAGCAGGCCTTGTCAGGAGGGAGAGAGGATCAGAGTCTTGTATTGATAACAGAGTGGTAGATGAAAGTGTGGAACACATCAGGGTTTATGGAGAACTTTGGGCAAATGGGATGGCACACAGTGGAGGATGGCATACATAGCTCAGAGGAAGCAATCACATGCATTGCGCAGGATAAGGTGCTGTCGGAGTTGATGTTTAAAGGGGCCAAGCTTGGGGATTGAGGAGCTATCTTCTGGGATGGAGTGTAGCCAGGTGGGAGCTCTGTAGGCGAAGGCTCGTCTACCTTGGGTTGTACGGCTGTGTGGGACCTAGAAGAGCTCTGTGGCAGAGCCTCTAGTGCGGCTGAGTTTCCCAGAGTGGGTAAGGATGCTTTGTACCTCTGGGGGTGTAAGTCCCAAGCTAACTTTCTTGGCCAGGAGACACGTTTGGAATTTGATTCTATCTTTTAGCTGGAGCCAACAGGTATTAGCGTAGAGGACACAGGTATGCATGTGTCATTCATCACCCATGAGGAGCCAGCAGGCCTTGTTCAGGGCTGTGGAGATTCTTTGAAATGATGTTTCAGTAGCGGAGCCATAGACTGTGAGCCCGTAGTCGATTATAGATATTACGGAGCTAAGGATTGCAAGTTTTAGTGCTTCTGGAGTGAGGCTCTGTTTATGCCTGTGCAAGAGCCCAATGGGAGTGTTAATGGCTTTGGCAACATAATCTATGTGATGGGAGAAGGAGAGGGCACTGTCTAGGGTAATCCCAAGATATTTGAAGCTGTGAACTTGTTCCTGAGAGGTTTCAGCAGAATTGTGGATTGTTATAGGGTGCAACCTGTGTTTGTTATGCTGGCCACTGAAGAGCATTATCTTGGTCTTTTTGTGGTTAAGCATAAGTTTGTGATTGCAGAACCAAGCTTCAGAGTGCGCAAAGCTTAGCTGAAGTTGGCTCTCCAGAGGTTTAGGATCATGGTTACATCTGAAGATTACTGCATCATCAGCGTACAGTAGCATGTGGTCAGGACAGGAGCTGGGTAGACTGTTTATGAAGATGCTGAACTGAAGGGGACCCAGAATTGATCCTTGTGGGACTCCCAATCGGACTGCATGCTTGTCTGAGAGGTGGTTGTTAATCTTTACCTGTTATGACCAGTTGATAAGGTAGCTTTTAAACCAGGCCAAGGTGTCCATGGAGAGGCCTATATTTGACAATTGGATGAGCAAGAGTGCATGGTTCACCCATGTCAAAGGCCTTGGAGAGATCTAGGAATGTTGCGCCTACTAGACAGCCGTAGGCTATTGATTCGTGTATGAAGGCCGTGAATTCTGTGAGTACCAAGGTGGTGCTGTGTCCCTTTCTGAATCCGTGTTGTTGGGGACACTGCAGCTGGTATTTTTTGAGGTAGTCAACAAGTTGGTCTGACACAACCCTTTCGAGGGCTTTTGAGAATGGTGGAAGGAGATCAGTCTGTAATTCTCGTGGTGCACTCTATCACTGCTTTTGTGGACAAGGATCACTAGAGCGGATTTCCACTTGTCAGGGAATTGAGAAAGTCTCAGGGAGAGAGATTAATAATTTTGGTAAGTAGGAGTAGAATGACTTCTAAGATTACAACCACAAGTTTTAGGTCCAGAGTATTACCACTACACCAGGATTTTCCCAGAATCTTCTGGAAGTATTTCCTGGCTTCTCTGACAGTAATTGTTTTAAAGTGGGTGGGGGTGGCTGCAGATGGTCAATGCTGGTGACACTTTCATGAGTAGTTTTGTCTTCGAAGAAGTCCGGAGGTAGGACACCATTGAGGTCGGTAAAGGCGGTGTTAAAGGTATTGGCAATAGTTATAGGGTCTAGGGTAGGTATTCTTTCAATATGAAGCATAGCTGGAGGTTATTTAGGGTCCTTGCCTGTTACTTCTTTAATGTTGCGCCAGAACCTCCAGCCGTCTTTCCATGTGTTAGTGAGTTCATCCTCGTAGAACTGGTTCTTTTTGTTATGGATCAATCGTTTGCAGTCATTGCTGGCTCGCCTGAATGACTGTATATCCTCTTGCCTGCCTGTAGCCCACGTTTGCTGCCAAAGGTGGTCCCTTATTTTCATGAGCTCCAGTGTGTCATGGGTAATCCAGGGGTTGCATACACCTTTAACTTTCCGAGTTTTCAGAGGGGCATGTAGGTCACAAGCTACATTGAAGTGGTGGATAAAATAATCAAGTGCAGTGTTTACATTATCAGCCTCATTAATCGGAGACCAGTCAAGCATGCATAGCTGGTGTTTGAGTGGGTCCAGGTGCCCACAGATAAGTGACCTACAGGTTATTGGTTTTAGGAGTGGCAAGAGTGGTAAAAAGAATATGTGATGCTCTTGCTTCACCAGAGTCAGCCGTAATACTGCAGCGATTACAGTACTACGCATGCATGATACTCGCACATGTGCAGTTTGCCCCTGAGTCAGCTTTGTGCAACATGGCAGTGCTGACATAACTATGTGTAACAACCCAGTCCCCTCGGGTTACTAGAATCCCATTAGTACTGGTCTTAGGCAGGTAGGAAAGGCAGCTGGTGGGGAGCTCATTAGGGGCTTTCTACATAATGACATCATTGTTTACTCAGCAAGCCTGAGAGAAAGATGATTATGTCATTTAGAACTCTCAAAGCAGCATAACCATTTTAGAGTCAGCTGCCCTCAGGAAGCTTAGAATGTTCATCAGTAAGTTCAAGTGTGGCAGTCAGAGCGGCAGAAGGTCTGCCATTGGGTCTCTGTCAAAGGGAGCCCTGGTATTTGTCACCCTAGTTTGGTAAAATCTTCAGTTGGCCTGCAGGACTCTTTAGTTTCACTCCAGGGGGAGTGAGAGGAAATGCAATTCTTGTGGATCCAAGGGTCAATCCCCTGAAGTTCCAGGAAGAACAATGAGTAGAATCTGACAGCTACCAGAGAAAGGAAGGTGTCTTGTGTTTTTTCCACGACTGAGAGGAAAGAACAATTAATCTATGAGTACAGAATTTGAGACTGTTCTCTGAGGGAGTTGGCTGCGGTGTGTGTGCCCTAGATAAGGCTAGATCACACCGGTCAGGACTCCTTCCACTACAACTGTGCTGAATTTAAAGTTAAAGTTGGGAGTCTGTAGCAATTCATTGGGGAATGGAGACTCAATTGGTGTAACCATGAAGGAATGGCACAAGCTTCTTTGGGGCAAAGGGTGGGAGGAATGCCATCTAGCGTTTCAGGCAGGGCTAAGTGGTTCATGGATGGACACCACTGTTTCCTGGGCAAAGACCATGCACCAGGAGGATTTTAAAGTGTGTGGCACATCCCACAGATATACACTTTGGAAGAGATAGAGATGTTTTTGTGGAAAACAGTACTGCCCAGCAAACTGTCCTGCAAAAGAGAGTGTGCCTGTTTTGCAATGAAAAACCTTTGGGGGACCATCCTTGCTTTAACAAACATCTGTAAATAAAGACATACTGCAAAATCCCAGTTACTGCTTTGGACATTCCGCTTGTTGCTTCTAGTGTGAACGTTATTGGGGCCCCTCAGCAGTTACATCTAGCATATGCCTAGCATCCTTTCCCCTGGACCCAGTTGTAAATAAAAAGGTCCATTTTAGTATGTACCCACACCACCACCTCCAGATAATGAGCCTGGTATACACTCCAACGCTAGGGGTGGTACCATGAGTGTAGTTCTGCCAAAAGAAAATTGTATGCCATTTACAGTAGTTGGCAATAGTTCTTTTAAAGGGGATGCCAGCTAGCCAAAGGCTGCGTGGAGGTTACATACATATGCATGATACTCATGCATAAACATTTTAAGTCAGTGCCACCATGTTGCACACGGTGGCTATCACTTCCGCAGTTGTGGAAAGGAAAAGTAGTGCTGCCTGCAGAGGGGAAGGGCTGCATGAACAGAAACACTGCAAACTATGCTGGAGCACTGTGGCAGAACATTAGACAGTGGTCCAGTTACGTGCTTCCACAGTGCTCTTATAGAAATCTGATGATTGCATAACATTTGTGGAGCTTGGCCCACACAACTGTAAAAATCAGACTCTGGAGGAGACTATTAACAAACTAGAGATCTGGTCTGGGATTTGCTCGTCATCACAGTCACTTTCTCATTCTTTTCTAAGCAGTAATTTCTGGTAAATGTGCCTTAGCCATACTGATCTCAGTGCTGGTAGACTACTTCTGCTTTTCCCCTGATTGTATTAGGTGGGGGTAGTAGCAGTCTTGAAGTGGTAGCTGCCAGTAGTGGCATGTTCTGAAAAAAGTGGTCCCCGTGCTTGTCTGCACATTTTAGAAATGATCCCTTTCCTTGTTTCTGCCGTAAAAAAAATGGACCCCGTTAACACAAAATCAAAGAGTCAGTTATAGCCTCCACCCCCACCCCTTTTCACTTCAAGTGGGGAACATAATTATGGGTTTGCACCAGATGTACAGTGGCAGCCATAGATGCATAATATCATTAAACAGTAATCAACTGTGGGTGGGATATTCAAAGCAGTTGTGCATGGTAATGCGCCAGAGAGCGATATTCAGCGGTAGCAACTGCGCAGCGCAAGTAGCAGTGCCCCAGTGCACAATGGCAATGTATGCATGCGCAAGGGCAGGGGGCGTACTCATGAATATGCGGCACAGTGCAGTATTCAACCGCCAACCAATGGCGCAAGCGAGGCACAAATGGCAGTTGCGCGGGGCAGACTTGAGCCTATAAAAACAGGGAGCAAGTAGGAGGAGGGCACTTCCGCCAGAGGGGAGCAGGACAGAGGGAGACAGACAGGCCATCAGCCCACAAAGAAGGGGACAGTGAGACAAAAAGAGACAGAGACCAGGACAGAGAGGGAGAAACAGTGGAGAGAGAGAGAGAGAGAGAGAGTGTGTGTGTGTGTGTGTGTGTGTGAGAGAGTGTGTCAGACAGGGAGGCGACGGCGGATGTGACAGAGTGTGGGCGTGACACAGTGCCACCAGCCCCACATGGTGTGACACAGGCACCCACAGGGGTGGGAGACAGAGGCCGCAGGCAACAGCCAGTCAGCCAGGGGCAGGGTACACAGGTGTGGGTCCTGTAGAGCAGCACGCACAGCCACACACAGCTGGGTGGGCCAGTGTAGCCGGATGCCCAGGGGGGGACAGGACAACAGGGGCCCATGGCCAGTGCAATATTCCAGATGGAGGCCATAATGAGGAGTGTGGGGAGGCAGGAGGCAGTGTGCCGCGGCCATGGAAGGGCCCGTCGGCGGTACGCCCAGAACAGGTGGTACCAACCCCGCATCAGCTATGAGACCTACACTGACAATGAGATTGTGGGCCGGTACTGACTGAACTGGGCCATCCTGAGACAGCTCTGTGAGCTGTGCAGTGAGGAGATGCAGGCACCCACTAGATGGAGCCAAGCCCTGACAGTGGAGACAAAGGTGACAGCTGTCATGTGCCTGCTCACCACGGGCACCTTCCAGAGACCAACAGGGGACACCACAGGCATAGCCCAGTCGGCCACGTCATAGCTCCTCACACAATTCCTCAATGCCCTGCTACCACACACTGTGGAATACATCCATTTCCCCAGCACACAGGCAGCTCATACAGCAAACATGCAGGAGTTCCACTGGGTAGCATGTATGCCTGGCATGCTAGGGGCCATCGACTGCACCCATGTAGGCATCCACATGCCACCTGGCCTGGAGGGGATAGCCTACATCAACAGAAAGGGCTACCACAGTATCAACTGCCAGGTGGTGTGCAATGCCAGTGGGCGCATAACCAATGTCTGTGTCACACACCCTGGGGGAGCACATGACGCCTTCATCTGGTACAGCTCAGCACTGTGCCACAGGTTTGAGAGTGAGGACAACCCCACTAGTCATCTAGTGGGTGAGTATGCCGAGACCACGGGCAGCTGGGTACACCAGGGCATGGGAGGGGGGCGGCCAGGGCAGGGGTGCCGTGGAGTGCGGCTGGGAAGAAGGAGGAGGGGCACAGCAACAGAGGACACCAGGCTAACCATATCTCCATCCACACAGGTGACAGTGGCTACACACTCCGGCTCTGGCTGCTCACCCCCTACAGGCACCCATCGTCCCCTGTGGAGAAGCGGTACAATGAGGCACATGCCAACATGCAGAACATCATTGAGCATGTCTTTGATCTGCAGAAGGCATGTTTCCATTGCTTACACAGGTCTGGCGGTGCCCTACAGTACAGCCCCTTGAAGACCTGCAGCATGTTCCTGGCCTACTGCATACTGCACAACATGGCCACTGACCGTGGGATAGCTGTCGAGGTCAAAGAGGGGAACAGCAGTGCGGATGACGCGGACGACGGTCTATGTGGCAGTGGGCAGACCCCCCAGGTGAAGGGATCCCCGATTGACGAGGATGGCATGCCAGCACTGAAACACGATAGCAGAGGAGCACTACGGCACATGCAGGTAGGTGGACAAACATCCATGCATGGGATGGCCGCAGTGGCACGGCACACAGGCATGTGTGGGTGTGCCCTGTGGCATGCACCGACAGGCGGGGAGCAGGGGCGGCCGTGGGGCCATGCCACACGGCCACACGCAACAACACGCAGCACAGCACACCACACACACACACACTCACACACACAAACACTGGCACCCGTAGGCTCGCGCCCAGGCGCTGGCACCTGGCATGGCTCAGATGCAGGGCACCGGAGCACATGAGCAGTGCTGTGGTGGCATCATCACGCACACGCCACATGGGACAGCGGCCTGGCAGATGTGCACATGGCCAGTGTGTGGCGCAACCCACGGATGCCACATCCGTGGCATGCACGCACACAAAATGCCCATGTGCACACAGGGCGGCATGAGTGGACAGTGTATAGGGTGGCGGGCACAACAGCTCTGCCGCGTGATCACACAGCCGCCATGGACACATGGACAGCTGTGCCACGGCCACCCAGCAGACTCAGACTGCGCAACGGCCAAAGGGGGTGTCTGCGACTGTCTCCCAGGGGTGGAACTGCGAGAACGCGACCGTGTCCTCGCAGGGATCTGCAGACTCCCAAACAGGCCTGCTCCAGGTGTGCCTGAGATGCCTGCAGTGGAGCCCGGTGTCGACACCAAGGGGATTGCCTGACACCAGGTCCGTGGGGTGGACATTGCACTCTGCGGGGTCTGCAGTGCCTGACTGCACACTGTGGCAGCCAGTGTGGCATAGCCGACCATGACTGCAGTGGCTAAGTGATCCAGGCCCGTGGTCATGTCCTCCCACAGGCGATGTATGGCGTCCTGGATCTGTGCAAAGCCCCTTTTGCACTGCTCTGTAGCCTGGTGCACCTTTGTGCAGAGTGCACGCACCCCAGCCATGAGCAGCACCTGTTAGTCCACGGAGACCCACAGCAATCGGGTGTGCTCATGAATGGGGTCGGCACCCAGGGGGTGCATGGGCGTTTCTCAACCCACCGGTGGTGTATGACAGCTCTGCACTGCCCTCTGCTCAGGTGGGTGCTGCACAGTGGGGTCCCCCTGTGGCTGCTCACTGACAGGCACACCGGCCGCGGACGCTGCGCCCGGTTCCCCAACGTCCCCAGCCATCTGCCGCCCCTCCGGCTGCTGTGTGCTGGCCAGTGCCTGTGCAGCTGTACCACCACCACCATCCCCCAGCGCTGCACCGCTGTTGCACAGGGGCGGTGGCGGGTGGCTGACCCACCGCCAATAGGCCACTGGCCACCCTGCCAGCGATGGTGGATGGTATGGGTGTCTCCCCCTCGACAATACCCCCACTGTCCAGGACAATGGTCACATCGTCATCGGTGTCGGACCATGCCCCGATCTGTGTCTCCGCACACTGCACGCCATGGCTGGCATCCCGCTGAAACACAGCCAGGGCCTCATCCACCACTACGCCCAGGTCATCCGGCTGGATGGCGGTGGTGAGCTGCAGCCGATTGGGCTCCCAGATGCCAGTGGAGGTGGATGGCTGATCCTCCAGGGCTGGGCATGCCCCCACGGCAGTCGCTGCTGCCCCTGCCACTGCATGCTGGCAATCCAGTGCTGAAAGAGAACACAGATGCATTAGTGCTGTCGATGTAATGGCCCCCATCCCCACCCCTGACACAGCTGTATCTACTATGCAGTGATGGGCTCCCACCAGTCTGGAAGCCACCGCCCGGCACACCCGACAGCGCTGCGCTGCATGGTGGCTGCCACCAGCTCCTCCTGTGGTGTGAGCTATGGCATGTTGGCCTGGCCCCCACCTGTGGCCACCCTTGCGGCCCGAATGGCCGCCATCTTCTTCTTGATCCGACACTTGTCGGTGCCCACCTTCATCTTGCACTCCTGTGCAGAATGCTGGTGGCTGTCCTGCTGGTTCACAGCCTCCGCCACCTCCTCCCAGGCAGCAGCCCTGGCCTGGGGTATGCCAGTTGCGCCTCTCAGCAGAGGCTCCCTGTCGAGGTACGCCTCGAACAGGGCATCCACCTCCGCCTTTGTAAACTTGGGTCTGTGCTTGCGGGCAGGCCCACGCTCCTCTCCCTCCTCACGTTCAGACATGCTGCTACCTGTGGGCAATGACATGTGGTTAGTGGCAGCAGCGGCCCACACCAGCCAACCATCCCACTGTGCTGTCTGTCCCCTGGACGAACGCAACTTACCTAGGATGGTTGCAATAGCGGTCCATGGCCTGTGCATTCCTGCAGTGCTTTTATAGCGCATTGCATGCAAATGGACTGATGCACAACAGTAATGAGATGCTAATTCCTCCAGTGCACTAAGGATTGGCTGATGAGCTGATTTGTATATGCCGGCTGAATATCGCGCTGTTGCGCCTTGCACAATGGACTTGTGCTGGCACAAGTCATGGCGCAATGCTGTGACATGCGCAGTGTGCCCGACACTATGCATGCACCACGGCATGTACCACTGCCAATTGCACAACATGTGCTAGGTGCGCTATTGGTGGCCATTGTGCCCTATGTGCTATAGAGCCTTTGGCACCTGTATGCTGTAGGGCCTTTGGCGCTCGGGCGCTATATGACGCATGGCGCTCGGGTGCTATGGGGCCTATGGTGCTCGGGCACTATAGGGCCTATGGCACTCGGGTACTATTGGGCCTATGGTGCTCGGGTGCTATGGGGCCCATGGTGCTTGGGTACTATAGGGCCTGTGGCACTTGGATGCTATTAGGCCTATGGCGCTCGGGCACCATTGGGCCTGTCGGGCATGGTGCCCTCAGGTCCCTGTTGCGCAACATGCGACATGGCCCCAATAGCGCACACGCACGTATTGTGTGTGTTGAACCCTGACCCCTGCCCTATGCCCCCCAGGAACCTCTGCCCCATGTGCCAGTGTGGCCACACTCATGCCGCACATCCCCAGGGATGCGCGATTGACGCAGGCCGCACATCTTCGGGCAAGGCGCACATCCCAAGAAAATGGAGCTTGTGCACTACAGGGCACCATTTTGAACTGCTACACTGCGGAGTCAGCAGGCTGCAGCACGCAGTGCCCAGAGCACAGAAATGGAGCCAGGTGGAGTCGGTGAACCTGGTGGCCCAGGTGGAGCCCTATGCTGCCAACTTATTTGGGCAGCAGCCCCTCGACAGACCCAGGCCCAAAGCCTGGCAGGATGTGGCGGATGGCCTTGAACAGGCTACTGGTGTGTGGCGCAGCAGGGAGCAGTGTCACCACCATTATGGGGACCTGATGAGGTGGGACCCAGAGAGGCTCAGGTCACTGCAGGCGCACGTCCAGAGAGGGGCCATGCCATGGCCAGGTAAGTGTGCTCTGTCTGCATCTGTGCACGTCCAGTGTTCCATGGGGTTGGCAGGGCTGCATGCCATGCCGAGGGGGGCACTGTCGCAGCAAGCCCTGTGGCCTGGCATTGCATGTCATTGGGTGCGCTCTGACACTGCCCTGCAGCTGGCCCAGGCCGGGGTGCACTCTGTGCTTGGGGGGTAAGGGCGGTGGGCTCATGGTGTTGCTGTGTACTGATGTGTGCTTGTTTGTGTTCCTGTCCTAGGCCCTGAGGACAGGAGGAGAGCCAGGGTGGTAGTGGTGCCTGGTGGGCCGCAGCAGGCTGCTGCAGGCCCTTCAGCTGGAGCTGCAGGACAGAGGGGTAGAGCTGCTGGACCAGTGTGCACTATGCCACAGTGGGCAGGTAGGTGCTGTGCATTTATACATTGTTGTGCAGGGTGGTTGGCGGGGGTGGAGGTATGGCTTTGGCCCCCTGTGCACTGAGCCGTGGCAGCTGTGTTCAGCCCGCAGTGTGCGTGGCACCATGGGGTGGCCATTGCACATGTGTGGCAGCTGTTGGTGGGCTGTGGGTGTGTTCGGCTGCCACCTGTGCCACTGCGGTGCCACTGCAGTCCCACTGCAGCACCATGCCACCTGCCTGCTACTGTGCTGGTGGTTGACCCATGGGCGGTGGTGCCCAGCGCTTTGCATAGCCGTGGCATGCCGTGTTGGTGGCAGTTGTAGGCCCACCCACTGCGGGTGGCCAGGGTGCCACCCCAGGGGAATGTGTCCCCATTGTCCGCTGCGCACGGTGGGTGAGCTGGGGTGCCCTGGACACGCACTGATCACCTGTTCCTTCCTTTGCCATAGGTGTCCAACGGGGTGTTCATCAGCCACACTACGGCTGCCTCCTGTGGTGAATCATCACCACCACCACTGCCACACTGGGGGTAGCATGGCTGACCAGACGGCTCCTGCTGCGGGGGCAGCGCAGGGGTCAGTGCCAGGTGGCGGCGGGTCGTGGACACCCATAGGGCCTGTTACTCCTGTTTTTCCTGTTGTTCCTGCACCTGACCACCCTTCCCCTGCCTTCCCCTGTCCCTTTGTATAGCCCTGTTCCCTGTCCCCATCCCTCCCTTACCTACCCTGTTCCTACTCTGTACATAGTTTCCCCTGCCTTGTTCCCTGGTGTGTATTTTTTATTACTATTTAATACAGTTTTATATGGTTACCCATCTGTGTCCGGGTCTGCTTTGTGGCTGGCTACTGAAGCCATGCTGCAGTGGTGTGGTGGGTGGCTGTGTGGTGTGTCTGTGATGTTCTGTGGGTCATGCATGGTGGTGTTTTTCCATCAGTCAGTGGCTGTGCCCTGGGATGGCCATGGGCTGGCTGTCTGGGCTGTGTGGCATATGTGTTGGGTGCCGTGTGCCAGGGTGTGGCTGGCTGTGGACTGGGTGGGTTGGGGTGTGCCGTCCAATGGGGGGTGGCCGGTGGCGGACCACCCTTGGCTGTTGGTGCTGCCTTTCATACGTCCACTGCTCTAGCACCTGTGGATGGGGGCTGGCTACGTGCCCGTGCTCCTTAGGTGGTGTTCCATTGTGGGCCGGCTGTGCCTCTCAGCCTGGCTCCACCGCCTCCACAGTGGTCACCCTCCCTTCCCCGGTGCATTGCTCCCTGCTGTGCCTGTGGCAGGTCTATTTGTGCCTTTGTGCATCTTCCTCGGCCCCTTGAGCATCCATGGTTGTGCTGATGCGTATGTCGGGTTGCTCCCTGGCACACCTCTGACCACGCTCTGGCGCATCCATGCGATATTCAGTTGTGTTGAGCTGGCACACGTCGCCATGCGCAACCTTTGAATATCGTGCTCATTGCACCATGGCTCATTGGATTTGTGCTACACCAGCCTTGTACTGGCGTCTGGCACAGTTCTGAGTATCCCACCCTCTATGTAAAAGTTTTTTTTGAAAGTGTGCTTTCTTAATGTTGTCAGCAGCACTCCACCCATTTTGTGCTCTGCCCTTGGATTTCTGTGCCTCAAGTGAATTATTTTAGATTTTTGTGTTCAGGACAAAAAGGCCTTTCAAATGAGGGTAGTCACTAATCTAAATCCTTTATAGTTTTTTTTTTAATTGCCATCAGAAGTGTGAATTTTGTAAAAACCAAAATGGAAATACAGGTAATAAGATGACCATATTTTACAAAATATAAGGAATTCCGATTAGTGACTACCCTCATTTGAAAGATCTTTTTGTCCCAAACAACTTTCTGACTGGTTGTTTTTGTGCACCTGGAATAGTTTTAAAGAAATGTTGATTTGTTTGGAATGTGTGCACATTTGCTAAGAATACTGTACAGTGTCTTAGGAAGATTCTCAATGAAAAGCAGCTTGGAGTTCTGTCTCCAATGTTCTAAACACACAGTAGGTCGAAATGAGTTAAAGGGGACAGGAATTAATTACTTATGTGCAGTTGTTTGAAATGTCTCTATTTTCATAAATTATATTCATACCTCTAAAGGATCCCTATTTAACTGTGCCTGAATAAAAGCTGAAGCTGTCAGTTGTGTTTTGTTTTGGTTTTAGATTTATATAACTGTTATTTAATACAACAGCAGATTAGGTACATATGGACACATGTTGATATATGGACATATTAGGGTAACAGTATCTCAATTACAAGGGTGTCTGTTTTTTTTATTTTATTTTTTATTTTAGCTTTTGTTGACCGGGTAAGTGCACTAGACAAATCCTGCCTATTTTCAGGCACGACCCGGGGGAGGGGGATACAGATGAATACCAACTGACCTTGAACCAGATTAAGCTGTTGGTGGTATTTTTAGTGAATGAGGGAAATTTGGACAGGACACCGGGAAATTCTCTACTCTTTTCGATAAGTGCCATGGGATCTTTTAACATCCACCTGAACTACCACCAATCCAGGCAGATGGGACCTCGGTTTAACGTCTCATCCGAAAGACGGCACCTCAGAAGTGCAGCATCCCTCTCATGCTGCACTACAGTGTCAGTACTGGGATATTAACCCAAGTGCCAGATGTGGGAACTGAACCCACAGCCCTCTGATCTCCCGGCCTCAGAGGCGAGTGTGCTACCTACTGAGCCACTGACACTGCTGTGTTAGGTTTGGATTTCGTATATATATACACTAGTCACTTGTTACAGAATTGCAGATGTATCATGTTTAAGACAGTATAAGTTTGACTATTCATGAGTAATATGGACTTATTGTACACAGAGTTTAAGAAAATGTATCTGAACAGTACACTGTGTAAAATGTGATTGACACCACTACATAAAACAGCTGGTGAATGCTTAATTTACACTAGGGCAGGTTGTCTTCTAAAATATTTTTTACTTAACACATAGATATTTTCATATGTATAAGACTTTTAACATTATTTACTATGTATTGCTGAAAGAGCTACTGACGCCTGAAAGGAAACTTTGAAAAACATAATAAGTTGGTACAATTCTGCTTGTATTCCATATATATTCTAGATTTCTCTTCTCCATTATTTATTACTGAGGAAATGTGTATTAATACATGATTTTTATCCCTTACAGTTACTTTAAAGTTAATATGCCTCTATAGCTTACTCCCTACTTCAAGTCATAATGCTCTGTTGTGACATCACAATCTGTTGCCATGAGAGTAACTGTGGTGCTCAAGGAGTGCATTATGACCTCAGGTAGGGAGACAGCAACAGAAATAGATGAACTCTTCAGAAGCAAAAATCCTGTTTTCATGCAACTAACCTCAGCAATAAATAATGGGGAGGAGGAACAACAAACTAATATGAAATACAAGCTGAACTTTATCTAAAAAATATGTTTTGATAAAGTTCTCCTGAAGTTGTCAGCTGCTCTTTAAGCTTATTTTTCCTTGTGGTTTTTAATCATTGTCATTTATTAATCCTAGCATGGACACACATAGAGGGTTTTAAAATGAATCTTCAGTTGGTTTATAGCTTTTCTCAGGGAGTGAACCTTCAAGTCAGTGGCATTTGACCTTGGGATAGCTTTCTTTTCTTTTGATGAAACTTCTGATGTCTTTATATGGGTATGTCGTTTTTTTTTAATGCAGTTTTAACCAGTGGGTTCCTTAACAACTTTTCATCTGTTTTTTTTTTTTTGTATGATCTGGGTTTTGAGAAAGTATGTTCTTCTAAAACAACTGCCAGTATTTTTTTTAATTTTTCTTTATTGGATTTTATGACATTACAGTGTAAGCTGTAGACACACAAAAAATAAAAAGATATGAGGTGTGCAGATGTCCAGACATATGTTCCAGTCAGTCTCAATATTACTAACAATCAACTGAGGTGAATATGTCCATATGTATAAAGTCCTGCCCCAACAGTAAAGTTAGGAGAAAAGTTTGAAAGGATTAAACTGTAGGGCGATGATACTCTCACCAAAGTCAGTTTTCCAGTATTAACATGGACACCAATTTATCCCTTCCCTAGTAGGATTAAACACAGTAGAGGAGCTGAAGGGCTAGGGAGACATGGGAGTCATTTTAAACAGATGTCCTGGTCTCAATTAAACTACACGACAAAGCCTACACATTCAGGTAAAGCCTAAGCCCACCATATAGGCTCACAGGATCTACATTAAGATCTATCTTTAAAGTTCGCAAACTGAGAAATGTATATTTGCACTATCTATAAATTCCCCATATTACCCCAACATTACAATTCAGTGATATACAGATCTCTTAAGAGTGGAGCAACAATAAACCAAAAGTAGAATAGAGAAAGAAATGGCAGTAATAATTAAACAGCATTATACTCCTTGAACCAGTCAGGAAGCAGAAGCCTTATTCGGTGATCCCTCTATAGCATGGAAACATCAGTCTCTGCACCAAAGCAAAGCCAGGATGAACTTTATATTAGGTGACCCTAAACAGCTACAGAGCCCTCCATTCAGTCTTCGTCAACATCCGATGTCTCTTCCTCAGGTCTGGTCTTCTCAATCAGCTTCCCTGCATACTCAGCAGCCTGCTGCGGCTCGACAAAGATATTCACCTTGGCGTCGTGTCTGATTTGCAGTCTCGCAGAGAACGTGAGTTGCGCTTATATGCCATGTTTTAATAACTCCTTTTTAATGACTTTCAGTTCTTTTTTGTGGCTTTGATTCTGCACTGCCAAGTCCGGAAAAAAAGCCAGACGACTGTTCTTCCATACTATATCACCCCTGGACCGTCCGGCTTGCAGTAAAGGGATTCTTGCTTCGGAAGAAGACAATGTTACAATCACTGTGAGAGGCCGTTGTGAGGAATCCCCACATGCGCGGGGCCTCTGCGGTATGGAGAAGACTTTCAACAAAGTCACTCCTGAATCTGCTGGTAGTAACTTCAAGTCTTGAAAGATCAATTTATGCAATGTATTTAATAGCCCTGCTATTCCAGTGTGGCGAGGTGGGAAACCCACCACTCTAACGTTCGCCTGACGATTATTTTCAAGGGTCTCAATTTTACCCCTCAGGTACTTGCAGTCTCGTATGAGTGCAGCACTACTGTCCGCTTGTCGGGAGTTTGTTGCATGCAGTTCTGCAATAGCTTGAGAATGTTCCTTAATAGTGGTGTCGTTTTCAGCTAGTTTTGCTTCCATCGATGTCAATCTTTTATTTGTTTCCTCCCCATTGGCTTGAATTTTAGTAAGTATTGCCATAATTTGAGCCACAGGAAGCTCCGATGTGACAGGGCCATCAGCTGAACTATGCCCCACCACAGATGAAGAGCCTGCCGGAGAAAAGAAGACTTCCATGCCACGGGATCCGTACTTGCCATCTTTTTTAGGTCCCATTTCAATCCAGGACGTTTCTGCAAAGTTTTGCTTTGCTTATAGTTGACAGCAATGTGGGTTGTATAGCGTAGATCTATTATATTCGATTGTTTCCTAACGAGCTGGTTTATAGAGCTACCACCATCTTGCTGCTCCACAACACCCCCATACCAGTGTTTTCTGACAAAGGAGTCTGTGTAATCCAAAAGCTAAAAGCACCTGTGTTCTTTTGTAACAACTCTGCTGGTCCAATAAAAAGTATCAAATCATCTGTTTCTGTGGATCTTGTGTTACAAGGACCAATACAGCAACAAGTTTTTTTGTGGCTTCATGGTTTCAGAAATGTTAGCAGGAACTTATCAGTACAGTGCCCACGGTTCTGAAACCATGCAGTGACATAGTCAAAATTCCAAATTCTTGGTTCCATGAAAGGAACTGCACAGAATGTTGTCCATACAAAGAAAACAATACAAAACACCACTGGCAGCTTCAGCTTTTATTCAGGCAGAGTTAAATAGGGATCCTTTAGAGGTATAAATGCAATTTATGAAAATAGAGATATTTCAGACCACTGCACAATAAATAATCAATTCCTACCCACTTTAAATTAGGCATGACATGAGATGAACAAAGTGGTCTGGTTTAGAATTTCACTTGAGTGGCACAGTTATTTGCAAAACTGAGGCTGTTTAGAAGTGCAATAGGAGTTATACTAAATAAATGTAAAGCTCTCTAAAAGTTTACAAGTTACAGATAAAAAGCCAGTATGAAAATTGTTCAGGACAAAATGACCTTTCAAATGAGCCTATTTATTAAGCTGCATTAATTATATTTTTTTAAACTATGGCCATCTGATTACCTCAGTTTTCATTTTTCGTAGGAGTTATGCCAAACAAATGTAAATATATCTAAAAGTATACACGTTACACATACACCATCAGTATGAAAGTTGTTCAGGGCAAAAATACTTTTCAATGAGCCTACTTATTAAGCTGCACTAATTATATTTTTTAAACTATGGCCATCCGATTACCTGAATTTTCACTTGTCTTCATAATTTTCACATTTCAGATGGCTATATTTAAGAAAATCTAATGAATTCAAATTGGTGACTACCCTCATTTGAAATGTCATTTTGTTCTGAACAACTTTCATGTTGGTTGTATATTGGTAACTTGTATACTTTACGAGATATTTACATTTGTTTGGCATGACTCCTACTGTGTTCACTCAGAGAGAAAAAAAATGAGGTTGTTTGGAAGACCATATTTTACAAAATATACAGAATTTAGATTAGTGACCATCCTCATGTGAAAGGTCTTTTTGCCCTGAACAACTTTCACACTGGCTGTTTTTGTGCACCTTGAATAGTTTTAAAGATATTTAGATTTGTTTGAAAGGTGTACACATTTGCTCCCAGAGAAAAGCAGCTTGGAGTTCTGTGTCCATCATTCTAAAAAGAAAGAAGGGAGTATTTTTTAACCGCCATAGGGATTTGCAGTGTTACGGAAAGATGCACTGAAAACTACTAAAAATGTGTTCCATGGAATCCCCTTTTCAGGCTAAATCGATATGGCTGTAGGCTCTGCCCACAGCCACAAAAATGCCCTACATGGAGATTCTCCCTGTTATTAACAGAAGCCGGGAGGTATATCCCTGACCATGGCTGCTAGCTTTCTGCCTACGTTTTTGGCTCAGAATTTCCACTTATGCAAACATATGATTTTGGCCAGTAAACTACCTCTATGACATATAATATGAGGGAGGATCTATAATACAGTTTTTTGAGGAACAGACTGCAATATAATACTACAATCTTGCTGGCTGCTTTGTTTATTTTTAAATCAAGTTCATATCCAGAACCCAGTTCACTAACCAGCTTCCATCACCAGCCAATCAGTTCAGAGAAAAGCAGTGTTACCCACAAAGAGTTAATATAGGCATTCTCCAGTGCTGAGCCCCAGAGTAAACACGCTCCCACACCCACGACAACACTTGATTATTTACTACAGAGCCTCATGGCCACAGTTTGTCCTCCCACTAGCCACATACACTGTGAAATTAAATAAATGCACTGCATGTCACTTGCACTCGAACTCTTAATATTAGAGAAATATAGCTTGTATGTACTGCTGCAGTGCTGACATAAAAGGATACATTAACTTTTTCTGTATTATTTGAAGCCCCACCCCAATGCACAAGTAAATAAATAACCTGTTGAAATTATTCTCCAAATATAAACTGTTCACTCCCCTATTATGTAAGCGCTCATAGCAAGCCATTAGGAAAACAAGTATTTATTCACCTTTCTGTGGGATGGCATAGGTTGGCAGCTCATAGTCTACACCAAGAAGGAGGAGCTATTACAGCAGTGGGGGTAGTGGCAGGCAGCAGTTGGGCTGCTTGTCGCTGCCTGATGATCTGACAGCTGGTGGTAGCTGAAAGAACTCTAGGCACTTCTGTAGTAGTGCAGCATGTCACCTGATAATACTAGGGGTTACCACAGCGGCCGCGAGCCTCTTGTTTTCCTAATGGCTCATTAGCAGCACTTACATCATAGGCAGGTATACAGTTTATATTTGGAGAATAATTTCAACAGGTTATTAATTACATGTGCATTGGCCTGGGGCTTCAAATAATACAGAAAAAGTTAATATATGTTTTTATGTCAGCACTGTAGCGGCACATACAAGCTATATTACACTAATATTACATAGTAGTTTACATACCTGTGAGCTGCATGCTTGGACTGGCTGGCTCCATTTGAGTGACAGAATCCGATATCAAACTTGTCTCCTTGCAAAAAAGGCCACTCTACGCCTACTTCCCCCTGGGGTACAGAGACTCTTAGCTCTGCCTCCAAATGCCAGACACACCAGGAGCTCAACCACCCAGATCTTCCATGTGCCCAGGTATCAGACAACCATGGCTCAGCATTCCTTTGCTCACTGGGCTCCTGTCTGGACAAATGGTCTACTTCCTGACATCTCCAATGCCACTACACTGGGATCCTTTAAACGTAGGCTGCGTCAGCACCTCGCTGATAGTAGCATCTGTATGTGTCACCACTAAATCCCCGCATGCAGCAATGGACTACCCCCAGCACTTCCACTTCCTATTCTACCAAGATAGTCTCTCTGTAGCACTTCACCACCCACACCGTACATCCTCTATTGCCTCCTCACCCATGCCCTTTCCTAACCCCCTCTTCCACTCCTTACCTTCCCTGCATCTCCTCCCATCACCTATTCCCCTCCTCTGTCTCTGTCATTTCACAGGATGCATGCATACATTGTACAATGCCTTAGCACACCTTGTTATCTGTTGTCTGAGCCACCAACTGTATTTTTGTATGCTGTATTTTATACATATTGTATATATATATATATATATATATATATGTATATATATATATATATATATATAAAATATTCCTTATTTTGTCCGTCATTATTGTGACTCCACAGCTAATGTAATGATGTGGAACCTCTCAATGAGCATCCACTTACAGGTGTCTTCCAAGATCTTCAATAAATAAAAAAAAATAAATAAAAAATATTAAGAGTTACAGTGCAAGTGACATGCAGTGCATTTATTTAATTTCACATTGTATGTGGCTAGCAGAAGTACAAACTGTGGCCATGTGGCTCTGGAGAAAATAGTCAAGTGTTGCTGTGGGTGTGGGAGCATGTTTTCTCTGGGGCTCAGCACTGGAGAATGCCAATATTAACTCTTTGTGGGCAACATTGCTTTTCTGTGAACTGACTGGCTGGGGATGGAAGCTGGTTGGTGAATTGGGTTCACAGCTCTGGCATTTAAATAGATAGAAGGAACGCACAAGCAAGTGTTCATTTATTGTATTTATTTCACCCAGAAAAAGCTCAGTTGAACAAGCTTATTTACTAGGAGGTCCTGGGCAGGACAGGGTACAGATAATAAAAACAAACAGTAGAATATGCAGCATCAAGTAATTAAACATGGTTAGTTGGGCTATCACGTGGGTCGGTATTTGGCAGTTGTGTGCACAGTGTTTTTTTTTTTAATAAAAATAATTACAAATTCAGGTGTGTGTGTCTGTCTGTCTATCTGTCTAAACACCATTTAAAGCCCGAAAAACATATACTATAAAAAACTACCACATAGTTAATCGAGTACAACAAGGCATGTGATCCCATCTTGGGCTTCAGGTGACATACATACAGTACCACCCGAGCTTCATTCTTATAGATCATAATATCATCAGAATCCATCAACAGAATCACAGCTTTTGCCCTGCATGTCTGATAGCTATGATATGATTCATATTTCACATTTGTGTGTGTTGATGTTGTCTTTTGGTGTGACAAAAGAACATAAAAATACTGCTTCGCATATAAGTGAACTTCAGGATTGCAGCTGTCAAGAACATCATGAAATGTATTACATTTTATATTATGGATTGAGGGAGCACCCCTGACCAATCAGAACACTCCTTTCCTCTGTGCGTGAGACATTCTTATTCTGTGAAGAGTGTCTCATGCACAGCTGCGCTGGAACTGGGCATATTCAGGAATGTTTTTTTAAAATTGTAATGTATTACTGATTGAGCCATAATATATTAATACAGCCATAGAGACCACTTTCAGGGTTGTAAGAGTGGTCTTACTCACAATCTTTTTTTTCTTTCTATTATTTGTTTAGCCATTTTCCCCCCGTATTTCACCCACCCTCACATCCTTGGCGTGAGCACACATGTGTGGAGGCACCCATGCATCGTGCACTGTGGGATGCCCCAACCTACCGATCGCCCATTATCTGCCTCCGCCACCACTGCACCTCCACCTGGAGGAGGCAGGTCTGTGGGAGGGCGAACCCCACCCTCCCCAGGAGAGGAAAGTCACCATTAGACAGCTCAATCCTGCTCCCACCCTCCCCCTAGGCTGACTCCCCGATGAGCTGAGTTGGTTCCCGAACTCAGGTCACCAGCATGGCATGAGGTAAGGCGTCCAGCACCTCAGCCCTCTGTGCCACCGGGCCGGCCACCTTACTTACATTCCTATGGTATCAGAAACAATGACCTTTGGTTCACGGTTCTCATACTCAAACAATGCGCATTAGACCATTCTTACAATGGTAACAGTGAACTCGATGGCATTTATGACTAGTCTGTGATTCTATTAACCTTTCCTGTGACAAAATTACATCCTTTTATGGATGCCACATAATTATTCTGCAGTCAGTTTGCTTAAGTTTTTTTTTACCTCAGGTTCTCTGAGCTAAATTCTGACTCTAGAAATCGGAGGAACTGGTCCCTTCCCACTGGATCTTTTAATGCTTCATCTAAGGAGAAGCCCCACCTCTTCACACGCTGCTGGCTTGGCTCTTTGCTGAAAGAAGAGAAGAGAAGGTGGTTTTAAAATACAAAATATGCTATGCAATACGTACACAGTCAGGACTTATACAACTACAGCAACCTGTTTTATTACCAGCAACACATTTCAAGTTAAAGAAAAACTTACTGTTGGCAAAACAGATCCAAATGATCCGATGATACCATGAATGTGTCTGTACCTCCGTTGATACAGTACCATGAATATTGTCTATAACTCCCAACCTTATTGTAACCCTTTCCTTTGACATGGAACCTTTGTAAATGAGCTGCCTCTAGCTCAAAGGTATTTGTAATCTGAGATTTAAATAAATAAAATAAATAAAAATGGAACTGTTGTGGCCATTAACTGGGACTAGGTTATTAGTTTCATTAACTTCAATCAACAAGTTTTCCCTAATGTTTGTCAACAATACATACTGATAGGTGAGGTAAATCTGTTGACTTTTCATTTCCTTGCAATGAACAGGATGACATTTTATTTGTATTAAACTGGGTAATGTATCCACTGTGGTTTTGAGAACAAAATGTGCTTATTGCGAGTTAGCCTTGCGAAAGCCTTAACATGTTCAACCCCAAGGCTGGATCGACCCAGGTAGACTGTAGAGTGCCAGAGGAGCTAGAACTGTGTGAATATGAAACAGATAGAGCATCTCCTATAGATAGGGACACTTGGTAAGACCCAAGAGAAGTGGGGGACAGTGATGCTGCTCTTGTTTGTGGGATGCGAAAAGTGGAAAGGTGCCCCAACAGAAGCAGGGTAATGCTGACAACCAGATGGTCTTGTTGTCCTTCTAAGGAGCTGATCCCACAGTGGGCCCCAAACACAGGGTGACCAGAACCAATGCCTTTCACACTTGTTATGAGAGAAATGTGAAATATCAGAGGTAAAGACACAGAGGGAGGCGGTTTCGGAGTTAGTGCCAAAGTGTATCCCACATTCAAGGGAAAGACACTACATTTTCACAATGGGAGGAAACCCAGGATGGTTACTCTGACATTGACTTAAATAAGAATGCTCACTTAGAGGGTGAAGTGTGGAAACTGAACCCATTTGGTGCCCTCCCCCCCCCCTTTCTGTGTCCTACAGTAGTCTACTGCAGTTTAGGGGACCATGGCAGACAAAACTGACAGGGCCTTTAACTGGGTCAACAGAAATTTGGTTGGTAGCAAATATTACATTGAGATTGGTATGGTGGTCAGAACTGTAGATGGCACCATGATTGGCACAGTAAATGGCCCCACAGTTGGCACAATAGGAGAAATCATGGTCAGCGCCATGGCTGGCACCACCATTGGCACCATTGTTGATACTGTGGTCAGCACTGGGGACAGTACTGATGTCCCAGATTGGCACAAACCCAATGATGGCACTGTACTTGCAGTTTTTGGTGCCACAGAGCATAGTGCCATCCAAGGCAGTGTTAAAGGGCTGGGATCACTTTTCCCAAGAGGAGGAGCAGCACCTTTATACTGGACTAAAACTGTCCTGTTGAGGGAAATTGATATAATTCTAGCGGGTGGACTCTTTGAATCTGAGTCCAACAGGATTCTGCCCAGTAGCTGCTGTGACTCCTGTCAGTGCACGCAGGCAGCTGAGGTGGTAAGCTTATCTCTTCTCTGTCAAGGGAGAAGGAAAGGAACAAGGTGAGATCTTGGTTTTCTTGAGGATCTGGGGGGACCTAAGTTGAGGAACCACAATGACCGACTCCCCAAATGACAGGGATAGGCCTGCTCTTTAAGGGTCAGATTAGTCATGCCATGATAGGATACGCAGCTACAAATGTCATGCAGAGGCCCCAGGCAGGACAGGGAGACTTCATACACTAATTCTGTTGCAATGACAGAAAAGGACAAATGTCTGATGACATTGACATATTAATGAAATAATAAATACATCTAAGGGCAAATAGATGATGAAAATTGCTAGAAGGCATACAAAGTGGGGGTGTCAGTGGAACAAAGTCCTTTCCAGAGCTGTGCACTCGATGGCAGGAAAACAGGGACTGAGATGTTCGGGGGTAGCTTCACTTATATGAGCCCCTGCAGGTATGGTGCCATGCATAAGTGAGGCATGTTGGCATCATTGCCCCTTATTTATTTATTCAAGTGTTTCACCAGGAAGGCATACTGAGCAGTATTGCTCATTTCCAGATACGTCCTGGGGGAAGGGGAAGTGGAGATACAAGTATAGCAGTGCAAAATACAATTGTTTTTAGGCAATGTGGTATACAAAGGGAAAAAATGCAAGATAAATATGGGTTCAGTAAGTGCAGCACAACAAGTTAAAATACAAAGGACAAAATACACATGATCAGTAAAAACATAAGCAGTCACATTTAAGGCAGTGATAAATGACTACAATAACAGGAATCAACTAAAAGGAAATGTATACGATAACAGGGTACAGCCTGGAAACTGTAAATAACATCATATACAGGAGAGTAAAGGGAAGTCATCATAGTGAGCATTTAGGAGATAATCTCAAGTGTTATGTTGGGCAGAACTGCAACTAGGCAAGGGGGAATTAAAGAGAAGGACCAAAGGCTTTGAGTGGTGCAGAACTTTGGAGGGTCAGAAGGTTTGGCACGAGCAGGAATGGGATGGATGTATGTACACGCAGGATGGAAGAGAGAGCTTTGGGAAAAGGCGCATGATGGATATTGGAGGGGAGGGCATTCCATAGTTTAGGACAGCAGTAGGAAAAAGCAGATTGACCAACAGTGGTGGAGTGGTGGGAGATGGTGAATGAGTGAGAGTCAGTGTTCCGAAGGGAATAGGAGCTCAGTGATGAGGCAGAGATGACAGAGGAAAGATAGGAGGGGAGATTTCCATGCCAGAATTTAGTCATAAAAGTAGCAGAGTGTGCCAGATGCCTGGACCCCAGTGAACGGAGGGATGTGGCTATGTAAAGATCACAGTGGTTCATGCAAGGGGGACAGGATAGTATGAAGCGGAGGAAGGAACGGAAAAGTGTGTCCAGTCAGGCTAGAGTAGTTTTGGGGGCAGCACTGTAGACTATGTCTGCATAGTCAAAGGTAGGAAGGATAATTTTCTGCACTATAGCGCATCGGGCTCATGGAGGAATGCAATCCTTGTTTCTATATAAGGCACCAAGCTTGGGGTCAAGGTTTTTATGGACTGCATCCACATGTGCTGAAAAGTCCAGACGGTGGTCTAGCCAGACTCCACGGTATCTGAAGGAAGTGACATTCTCTAGTACCATCCTGTGTGTGGAACACTGGGGGGGCCTTTAAGGGTAGACAGCCTCTGTCTGGTGCTGAAGGACATGGAGACTGTCTTTTTAGTGTTCAGGAACAGTTGATTCAACTGGAACCATTTCTGAATCTTAGTAAAATCCTGTTGCAGTCTAGTCTGGGCATCAGTGTGAGATGTGCTAGATGTGTAGAGGATGGTATTGTTCATATACATATGGATTTGGGAAGTGGAACAGGGAGAATAGAGGTCATTAAGGAGAATGGAAAATAATATCGGACCAAGCACAGAACCCTGTGGGACACCACTGGTGATAGGAAGTGGTGAAGAGAGGGAGGAGGCAATCTTGACAGATTGGGTTCTGTCTGTCAGGTAGGAGGGAAACCAAGCTGTGATGGCAGGGTTTAAACCAGCCCCAGTGAGTGTTTGGAGGAGAAGAGCATGGGATACTGTGTTGAAGGCTTTTGCCAGATTGA
Source organism: Neoceratodus forsteri (assembly GCA_016271365.2). Classification (NCBI taxonomy): domain Eukaryota; kingdom Metazoa; phylum Chordata; order Ceratodontiformes; family Ceratodontidae; genus Neoceratodus; species Neoceratodus forsteri. The sequence continues at coordinate 187,158,259 of CM028134.1, forward strand.
CAAAGATGGCCAAGGTAGGTTACATGACCCAGATCCATCCTGGAGAGGATGGAGTCTGTGAGGCGTAATAGAGAGGTGGTGGTGGAGTGGGACTTGTGGAAGCCAGACTGGAATGGAGTGAAAAATGAGGTGGAGTCAAGGTAGGAAGTGAGTTGGGCAAGGCCAATGTGTTCCTGAAGCTTTGCTAGGTTTGGGAGTAGGGAGATAGGATGATAATTCCCAGGGGAGGTGGGATCACCATCTTTGGGGAAGGGAAATACTCCCATGGGGAAATAGTTCCATGTGGTGGGAACTGAGGCTAGGGTTAAAGAAAGGTTGAGAAGAGAGGCCAGAGGACTGGCGATAGCACGTGCGGAGAGGTGGAGCAAATTGGGGTCAAGGCCAACTGGGCTCTTATCTTTGGAGGGGTTTAAGGCTGGGAGGGCCCTGAGGGCATCATTTGGTGTTATAGGAGAGAAAGAAAATTGGTTGGGGATGAGAGGGTTGGGAGCAGCTGGGGAGACTGGAGGTGGGTAAGTGAAAAGGGAGGAGAGTAGCAAGGAGGCACAAGATGTGAAGAAAGTGTTGAAAGCAGTTGTGACAGTAGGGGGATCAGACATAAGTGCATTACCATGGGCAAGAGTTGGGATCTGAGGACTGGAGGGGGTTGAGAATAGAGTTTTAGCTACCTTTCAGAATTTAGAAGGGTGGTTTAGATTGGTATGGAGAAATGTGGAGAAATATTCTGCCTTGGCATATCTAGTGACCTTCGTACAAGCATTGCGGAGTTGTCCATAATGGAGGAAAAGAGCAGGAGTTCTGGATTGCATGTAAGCCTTCCAAGCGTGGTCTCTGGCACGCATACACACCAGCAGTTTGGTAATCCAGGAAAGGTGAAAGCCTTTGACCCCGGTTAGCCTAAATGGAGCATGATGATCCCAAATTTCCATGAATTTAGAATGGAAGTAGCTGAGGGCAGCATTGATGGAGCATCCTTAAAAGTTACAGTTCCACAGGATCCTGGTGTCTCCGACTCGAAGACCAAAAGCTATGGTTTTATGGAGGGGATTGACTCTTCTAAGATCAGACTCCTCACCCCCTTGGACTTCATCTGTTTCTGCTGTTTGTTTATACATGAAATAATAATTCTCCATCCATGGCATCATCATAATTTTGACAGCAGTATGTTGTGATGTCATAAACAGAGAAGTCTGACGTCACATGTCTAGCAAAGTCCAAAATATAAAGATAAAGATAAAGATCCACTTATCATGAAATTAAGATTAAGGGTAGGGGTAATATGGAAAATATATTAAATAGAAGTTAAATTATGCCAAAGTGTAAGCTTAGGTATCGATACAGCTATAATATGTAGAGTAATGCACTTTACCAACCCTTGTCTTCTTTAAGTCTGGCCCGTTGAAATACTGGCTTTTACCCACCTCCCTAAATGCTCTTCCCTAACAATATTAGGGGTGATCTCCTATTTGCCACATTATTGAGCAGTACAAGGATACTAGTTAAGAGCTGCCTATCTGGAAGCTCAAAGGCTTTTCTTAATGAATAGTATATAAATATCATACTTTCTTATAAGGACTGGGAAGATGCCATGGGCAGATCAGCTTCTTTTGAATGCCTCAGTCAGTCATGCAGTCATTAACAAGTCAGAATCTTCTAATTCCTTGTTTTTATCACTTAAAATTTACTTGCATTTCATAAAGGAACACATACAAACATGTATATTTCAAATGCCACATTTTGCAGTAGTTATAAGCACCCACTGACCCTATAACAAATTATCATATCTAGGGAGCAGAAAAATACCAGTAGGAAGGCTTCAGACTGTACGCCCCACTGCCCTTATGGATAGACATGAGGTGGTATGAGCCATGTTTATTTGTCCATGAGTATTGCTCCCCTCATGCTTCCGGATTAATCATCAGATGGGGTCTGATATACATGTTAAAGCAGCGGTGCAATGAACAAAGTTATTTCAAAAAGCTAATTTTATGCTATAGTTTTGAAAAATATTGGCAAAACTGTTGCTTTGGATTTTCTGGATGCTTCCTATGCTGTGTACTGTACATTTGCATTTTTGTCTGGATTCTTTCCCTCCTCGGGTCCTCAATATTATTTCTATGCAAAAATGAGGCGGACATCTTTTTTTATTGAGAAATTATTTTAAAACTTTCATAAAATTCTTAAATGATAATGAAATCTGAAAATGTTACCACCAAAATAAACTGGAAGACATCTGGCATTGATTAGGAAGAAAAAAAGGTGTGGTCAAATTTTAGCCCATTTTCGTTGCACTGCTGCTTTAAAAATTCATGAATGCATCACATACACATAAACACAACATAAAACATAAGTTCACACTATAATTTATTAAATGGTTAACTCATCCTATGTGGGCAATTGGGCCTGGCTTTAGTTAATTGCAATACAACGATTATACCTGTAGTTAATGCATTACATGTCTTTATCACACACAGCATTATACAGGCGCAGTAGTGCCAGTAGAGTTAGGGTTGTCCAACATGTTCTTTAAACTCCTAACTTTGCACCTTAATAGAGTTGGTGGTATTCAATGAAACAGCCTGAAATTTGGCATGCATTGTCTAGGAGGCAAGGTATAAATATGTGGAAAGTTTTGTGATGGCAGCTTATGTGGTTTCTGAGATACACATACTGTATGTTGTTTTCCTGTAGAGGGCTAATTTTGTCCTATTCTTAACATGTTCTTTTTCTTTCCTCTCACCTACAGCCTAGACAGAATGAATTTTTTTCCCAAAACTGTCAGGGTAGAAGTGGCTTATGCCAAAGTATTGCCTTTTGAAGGTTTTGTGAAGACATATTAAATGGTTCCAGAGTTATTAGGATTTAAGGTTTTTTTCCGTTAACCCTCTGATACAAGATGAAAAAATTCTGTGTCATGAGAGCTTTTTGCTTTCTCACCACTTGCTTCTCACAACACAAAATTTGTTTTTGTGTTGTGACAGCCGCCATCTTGTTTTATCCCCAGATATAAAAACCTGTAAAATACATAAAAATCATTTATTTTTAAAAACAACATCTGAATTTAGCTCAACGGAACCCATTTAGCTAGATTCTGGTGGTTTTTTTTTAAATATGGCCAGAAATACCTTTACTGGTGGTAGTTTTTTGACATCTGCAGCAGCAGATGGAGACGTGCTGCATGCTTGTGTGCCAGTAGTGAGCTGGCGATCTCTCTCTCTCTCTCTCTCTGGATCGGTCTGTCTGTCTGTCTGTCTATCTATCTGTCCCCATACCCAAGGACTCCGACGTTAGTGGGCAGGTGCCGAGGTCTTCCCCGACAGCTCATCCTACCTTGGTGGTATTATGCAATGCCAGATCTATTGAAAACAAAACAGCTATTATAGCTGATCTTGTTGGAACAACTGATCTGGCTTGCATCACCGAGACCTGACTGGATGAAAATGGAGGCCCTGTATTGGCTTCGGCAATTCCGTCCGGGTTCTCGGTGATAGACCGTCCAAGGTTGGATCATAGGGGTTGGGGTGTGGCCATTATGTTTAAGACTGAGCTGGGCCTTGTGGATGTGCCATTGGGAAGTACCAGATCCTTTGAATATATCTTGGGAGAGGGTGTAGGCTGCGGGATTCTCCTCATCTACCATCCACCAGGAGATGGAGGAGAATTCCTGCAGGAGACAGCAGACTTCGTTGATATGGTGTTGAGGTCTCCCAGATGGATAGTTCTGGGGGACTTCAATGCCTGGGTCAACGATGAACTCTTGCATTTTGGTCAAAATCTCCTCCAACAGATGACGATGCTGGGCCTTAGACAGGTAGTTACCGCCTCGACCAGTGTAGGGGGTCATTTGTTGGATCTGATCTTTCTTTTGGGTATGGAGATAGCTGATCTTGGGGTGGAACCAGTCAGCTGGTCTGACCATCATACCATAAGGTTCAGTTTCAGGGCCCCCCTAATAGGTCTGCCCCTACGGAAATGGTTCAGTACTGCCCTTTTAGGGGGGGTTAACCCTAGCGACCTATCGCTGGTGCTGGATCTATCAGGCTTGTCAGGTGAATGCATGAGTCCAGATGATCTCGTACTAGCCTATAATAAGGCTGTGGGAGATGCTCTGGACAAGATTGCTCCTGTTCATGTTCGGCCTCTCGCCCTTCACCCAAGGAGCCCTTGGTACTGTATGAAAGCTCCTTGAAGGAGTTGAGGTGAGTTAGCCGAAGGATGGAAAGAGCCTGGCGGAAGTCTGGCCATGATGCTGACAGGCTTAGGTTGATGGCACATTATGACAGCAATCAATCAGAAATCACTCGTAAGAAGGCAGAATTTCTGTCCAGGGAGATTTCTGCTGTGCGGAATCGACCGGCTCAGCTTTTCTGGACTGTTGACAGATTGTGCAATCCAATCTGTCTCCAGCCCAGAGAAGCTTTTTCCTCAGCTAAGATGCGAGGAGTTCACTCGATTCTTCACAGATAAGGTTGCCAGCATCAGGTCTGGCATCGGTCCAACCTCTCCTATGAGGGATTGCAGTGGTCAACAGGAAGTGGCATGCACTCAGTTTGTTTGGTCAGATTTCTGCTTGCTGGAATTCATGGACACTGTGAAGATCATCCAAACATTGCGCCCAACCAGTTGTAGTCTGGATCCAGGCCCTACACCCCTCTTAATAGGATGTGTAGATGTTATCTGCCCGATTCTTGCTGAAATTGTCTGGAAGTCCTTGGAGAGGGGGGGTCTTTCCTGACCCCCTCAAGGAGGCGGTCATTCGACCACTCCTTAAGAAATCCTCCTTGGATCTAAACTGTCTAGCCAACTACTGGCCTTTCTCTAATCTGCCATTTGTTGGTAAGGTTATTGAAAAGGTGGTTGCATTGCAATCGGATGATCATCTTACAACTCACAGTGTCTATGATTCTCTACAGTCTGGTTTCAGGAAGAAGCATAGCACGGAGACTGCTCTTGTCCGGGTATTGAATAACCTCCTAATGGCTAGAGATTGAAAGACACGTACCATTCTGGTCCTTCTTGATCGCTCTGCTGCATTTGACACTGTAGACTATGGTGTGCTGCTGGAGCGCCTGCGGCTCTTTTGTGAGCTGTCTGGTACAGTCCTTAAATGGCTCTATTTATTCCTCACGGGCAGATCTCAGAGAGTTGCCACTGGAATTTATTCCTCTGGTGCTCACTCCCTGCTCTGTGGGGAGCCGCAGGGCTCCATGTTGGCCCCCATGTTATTTGCAGTGTACATGCTGCCATTGGAAGATATCATCAGGTGATACAGTCTGAGTTTTCACTGCTATGAAGATGACACTCAGCTGTATATGTCCTTTCTACCCAGATAGAATGATGCACTCTCCGTGCTAAATAATTGCCTTGCTGAGATCAGAACCTGGATGAGCTCCAGCTGGCTGAGACTGAACCCAGACAAGACTGAAGTGTTGGTAGTGGACCCAGGTCATCTGGGTGTGGGTTTGGGGGCTGGACAACCATCAGGCTTGTTGCTTGGCGGTATACCGCTTACTACCTCAGACTGGGTGTGTAATCTGGGCGTTATTTTCGACAATGGTCTGACTCTAAAATTTCAGGTGTCAGCTGTTGTCAAATCCTCTTTTTATCATCTGAGGAATATCACCTGGGTGAAACACCTGGTTCCTCCAGATGATCTTCCAACATTGGTCCATGCCTTTGTCACTACCCGTCTTGATTAGTGCAATTCCCTCTACCTAGAACTACCAGGGGTTGATATCTGCCACTTGCTGCTGGTGCAGAATGCAGCGGTCAGGCTTCTGACTGGGACCTCTAGGACCAGTCATATTACGCCTGTGCTTCTCGAGCTGCACTGGCTACCTGTTCAGTGGTGGATCACCTTTAAGGCTGGCTTGCTAACCTTTAAAGCCCTACATGAACAGGGACCCAGCTACCTGCAAGATCTCCTTGTACCCTACTGCCCCCTCCATCCTCTCCGATCCGCAGATGAGGGATTGCTGGAGATTCCCAGAGTACGACTGAAGACATCTGGTTCTCGTGCTTTTTCTTTTTCAGCTCCAACCCTGTGGAATTCTCTACCTTATCGGTTAAGAGAATGCCTGACCATTGATAGGTTTAAAACTGAGTTAAAAACTTACTTATTTAATTTAGCCTTCCCGAAATACGGATAATTTGTTTAACTGTTCCCGTCTTAATCCTATTTATATCTGTTGTATTTGGTTTTATGTACAGCGCCTTGATTTGGAAAGGCACTATAACAGTAAAGTTGACTTGACTATCTATCTGTCTGTCTGTCTGTCTATCTATCTATCTGTCTATCTAATCCAACTCTACCTATTAATTCTTTCCTCCTCCCAATTCAGCTAGCTCTCCCTCAGTTCGATTCCTCAATTCACACTTGATAAGATAATAACAGCAGACCGGGGTGCCGACCCCTAGTACTACTTGCTCAACCCCCTCCCCTCCTGATTGTAGTCCCCCCAAATGCACAGGGGTAACACCAGGGTTCCCAGCCCCCGGTGACACCATACTGTAAACACCAACACTGGGGTGCCCAATCCTCAGTGTTGGATCTCTGATCTAAAAAATAGTAAACAGTCCCCCATTGTCCTTTTTTTTTTTTTTTTTTAAATAACCTGAAAAAATAAAATGGTCCCACGCTGATCTGACTCCCACACCCACCCCAAACCCCTACTCAGCACCCACCACCTCACACCCCCTCACTCACCTGAAGATGTCCCACAATGTAGATCCATCCTCCAATCAAAAACACATCTTGCTGCTGGAACCGGTGACTGCAATATGAAACAAACTCTGGACAGAGCCAAAATGGCTACTAATGCATTAACGTGACAAGGGATATAGAATTAATGTGTGGATTGGATTGTAGTGAATAGTCACACACACACACACACACACACACACACACACACACACACACACTCCTCAGCACACTTGTAATTTCCCTTGGTAAGGAAGAATTTTTTTGTTTGTTTGTGGGATTCCGACAGGGAGCTCTGGTCCCTCCCTCGGAGGGACTCATCCTCCAACCTGATAGTTGGGTCATCATAGACCCTGTAGGGTCCTGATTTTGCTATTTTGCCCCCAGGCCCATGGCTGTGCAATCCCTCCGTGGAAGCGGCCTAATCTTTGTTCTTCAGTTCTCCCTCCCAGGCAGACACCTCATCTTATGGCACCAGTAATACCTTCCACCATCCTAGTATTACATTATGCTGTGTGTTTGCCATGGCCCCTCCACTGGGATATGTATACACTGTATATACTGTAAATATTAGCTCAACTTTCCTATAACCCACTTTATCATGTGAATTTTACTGTACATCACTGTGTTTATAAATGTTTTTTTCCCCTGTATGTATAACTGTTTTATATAAGTGTATGATGCATCTGTTGTGTATCAATTGTTGAACCTTGACCTTATCAGGTCCATCTTGTAAATGAGCCTTGCACAATGATGCTCGCCTGAATAAATAAAGATTTGATGATGATGATGATGATGATGATGATAGGCCCTCCCTGTTCTTTGCAGCATGCTTGTGCTGACACCTAGCCACCGCTGGGTGTCAGTCTACAGCGTGCCATGCAGTCCCCCTTCCCTGAGGAAGGAGAGCTGTCTACAGATGCACAATCCTTCCTCGCCCCGCCGATCCCTGAGCAACTCGAGTCCATTCCTGAACTTGGGTTGCAGGCATGGTGCGAGGTATGGTGTCCAGTGCCTTAACCCTCAGCATCACTGGGCCAGTAAGCAAGAATTTGTACAGGCTTACTTTAAAGATCTGCACTGTCTTTATGTCCACTGTCTCCACTGCCAGGCTATTGCACAGGTTCACCACCTTCTGGGAGAAAAAGTCTCTTCATGTTACCTCTGCATTTACCACCACTGAAATTCAGGGCTTGTTCTTGCCTCCTGCTGCAGGACAGTAGATCAAGCATCTATGACTGTTCGAGCTTGTGGATATCCTTGAATATGCAAAAGACTGAGACTCTGCTCCCTCTTAGCCTCCTTGTCTCCAGGGTGACTCTGCAAATTGGTGTGCCACAATATGTCACAACCCCTTCTCCATCTCTGCATTACCTTTTAATTTTTATTTGTTTCCCACAATAGCGTACCAGAGATATTGTCTCTTTTTTTTCAATGGAATCTTTGTTTTGCCAGTTTTGCAGCTAGGAGGACTAAATCACAGGGAAGTGAAGTATCTTGCTAGGTCAAGGTCAAATCGTGAGTAGTTGGCTGTAGTGAGAGTTGCACCCAGGATCTTTTTTCATTTTTTTCATTTTTATTTTTCATACTTGTAAATCCAAATGAGCAAACTGCCCGTTTTCATTGGAGACAAGTTTAAAGCTAAAAAACATACAAAATACCAACAAACAAACATATATACAAACAATACATTCAATCAATAAAATACAATGCATTAAAAATACATCATGTTTTCGAAAATAGCCACTGTTTTAACCTTGTCTTAAAGCCCTGACAGGAATTATTGTCAACAACTTCTAAAGATTTCATATGACCCTGAGAAGGACTATTTTGGACAATTTCTAATGGAATTCTGTTAAAAAAAGTAGGTGCTCTAAATAATAAAGATCTTTGTCCGAAGGTAGTCTTAAAAAATGGTATTTTAAATTTATAATTATACTGAAACCTAATAAACAATGCATTAGTTAATCTGGGAAACATTATAGAAGTAGAAAAAGGAAAAAAAATGTCATTTGACTTTAAATAAGAAAATGCCCATTTTATAAAGTACTCGATTTTCAAAAGATAAAGAAAATGACTGTTTGTACAGATCGGAGCAATGGGTTCGAAAGGGTAAATCTAGCCAAAACCTCAAAGCTGAATGGTAAATTAAGAGGGCTCAAAACATTGGTACATGAAGATGTGTAAATAAGTATACCATAATCGAGTATGGAAAACCGAAAACTATGTACTAAGAGCTTTCTGGATTCCAAAGTCAAAAAAGATTTAACTCGATAAAGCATACCCAACCTCTGATGGAGGGTTTTCCTAAGATTCTGAATGTGAGGTTCAAAAGAAAAATGTGTGTCCAACGTAATACCTAAATATTTAAAAACAGAAACATTTTCAATTATATTTCCTGTCTTATCAAAGATTGAAAGCAAATCATTAGATACATTTTTCTTTTTAGAAAACACCATTACTTTGGTCTTATGGGAATTCAAAACCAGGTGACTTAAGGATAACCAATCCTGCAGATGATTGAAATCAGTTTGAAGATGGGAAAGGCGACATTAGGTCTGGAATCAGAACAAAAAAAAACGGCGTCATCAGCATATAAAATAATTTCTGTTTTTGTACATATGTCAGAAACAGAATTCATAAATAAGGAAAAAATGAGTGGCCCCAGAATTGAACCTTGGGGCACACCACAAACTAGGGGAAGAGAATGGGATAAAGATTAACCAATAATAGTTTTAAAAGATCTACCAAACAAAAAATTTTGATACCACATGTTCACTTCATCAGAAGAATGAAGACCATGAAGCACACTGGGGAGGAGATCAAATTCAACCAAATCAAAAGCCTTGGTGAGGTCCACGAACAGTGCCGCACATGAATGTCCACTATCAAGTGCACCATGAACACTGCCCATGAACCCCACCAAGGCTGTCTCAGTGTTATACCCTGGCTTAAAGCCATGTTGATTCTCAGACAATAAAGAATACCTCCCAAGGAAATCAAAGGTCTGGTCCATAACAATCCTTTCCAAAATTTTCAAAATAGGCGATAGAAGAGCGATTGGACGATAATTAGTAACTAATGAGGGATTGCCATTCTTTAAAATGGGTTTTATAACTGCTCGTTTCCAGCTACTCGGAAAAACATTATGATATAAGGAAAAATTAAAAATATGTACTAATGGATAAACAAAACAATCAATACCCATTCTAATTATCCTAATATCAACACCATCCTGGCCCTGAAAAGGTTTTGGATTATTTTTCAAAAAATATTTTTTTACTAAAGAAGGGGAAAGGGACTTAAAATAAAACTTTGGATTAGTGTCATTATGAGTGTCATTATTATTAAATACACCATCCAAATCTATGGGAGTTCTATGGGGGCCTAAATCCCCAAAATGACTATTAAAAATATTGGATACCCTAAAATGATCAGTTACACTTTGTCCATTATGTTGAAGAATAGGGGCAGAATCAACTTTACCCTGTCCCAAAATTTTATTTAAGGAATTCCAAGTCTTTTTAGGATTAGCCCTGGAATTCCTTTGTTCATTTAAACAATATGCAACCCTGGCTTTCCTAATTTCATCTGCTTCACAGCTCCGTGTTTTAACCACTAGTAGCCCACACTGCTGCCTTTACTTCACACTGCCTCTTGGCAGAGGATGTCAGTGTAGGAAATGGAGCTAGATATCACTAGCAATTCTTTTCAGGTTTCTACCACTTTTATTCTGCAGCATTGTTGAGTCACTGAGCAGGTATAAAGAAACCATCAGGGCTACACAGCAGTTACTGACACTGGTCGGGGATAGCAAAAACTAAACAGTACCTGCTGACGAGGCTGAACAGGTTAAGTAGGCGGTCTTCAGCACAACACATGTTTCATTGTTGGCATGCTCATTGTGTCATAGTTTGTTTAATGAAATCAGCGTGTTCTCCTATTGTTTTACTGTAAGGGTAGTAGGTGGTATGTTTTACGCAGTGATGTCACCTATAATGAATTACAGGGCCATTTTAGGAAGGGCATTTAATTAATGGAAAAATATAAGAAAACGGGGATACTACAGAAAGATGACCTTTAGTCAAGCCACAAGTTTCTCACTCATTGGAAGACTATCAGGTCTCACTTTACTATAATACCTCACAATGTTCAGTAGCAATGACGAGTGTGTGCTAAGTTCCCAATAAACAAGATAATGGCAGATTTTTAAATATCGGTCTTCCCCAGGTAATTAGGGAGATAACCCCACCCCCAAGAAATACCATCTACTGATCCCTGTTCTTATAAAAATGACGATGCTCAGAGTTTTTTCTCTCATGACTTTTACTTCTTGCCCAGACACCGATTGCAAGCTATAGAAAAGTAAGCAGTCAGCATTTGGCATTGTGTCGTCAGTGTTTTTTTTTTTTAAGCAAGAAAATAGTGAGGTGAGAGAGAGGAAGGAAGTGCACTTTAATGAATGGAGAGGATGCAGAGATTCTCAGAATGATATGCTTCAACTTCACTCAGTATAAAGAGCCAGCTGTGTTGAATTCAGTATCCAACCATGGCCATGTCCCTAGAGTCCCCTTTTCTATAGGCATCAGCAAGATGTCAGCATAACTGTCGCTATGCAGCCATAATAAATGGAAAGAGATACACAGTACTGAGCAACATACTGTATTAGACATGGGGGTTTCCTTTTTTTTCCCTTCTTATTATCTTTCTCCTCCTTGGCCTGCAGGCAGTAATCCATCCCCTTTCCAGTCTCTGGTTGCACCCCATAGGTACCTCCGTGCTCTAGTTCCCCCATGACAGGGCTGGAGTGGAGGGGGCCTTCCTCCCTCCTGTGGCCATATCCGGAGTGGGCTATTATGGGCGTTCCCAAGGTGATGGCACCAGCATGCTGGAAGGGACATCATGGAGCCTGCAGTCATGTTTCCTCTATTTTCTGATCCCTCCCCATTGCAGCTGTGATTGCATGCACGTGGAGGCAAGCATGCATCATGAAGCCACTTCTTGTGCCTCCCAGAGTCTGGCGCTGCCCCCATCCTCCACCAGGAGGCAGCTATAGCGTGGAATGATGTGCCCACCCATCCCTGGGAGAGGAGAGCTGTCATCGTATGCCAGATCCTCTTCCTCCCCTGCCAACCCTCGGCAGCCCGAGCTTGCTCCCGAACCCGGATCACCAGCATGGCGTGAGGTGTGGCATCCAGTGCTTCAACCCTCAGCACCACCGGGCCGGCTCAGACATGGAGGTTTCTAAACTGTTATCTATCTCTGTAATATTTTGCCAGCAATCAGACTGATAAACTGGAAACTATCACCTGATTTCAATTCTCCCACAGCTTTCAAAAGCCCTGGAGTGCATCGTAGCTGACCAGTTGGAGGAGTACCTGGAAACCTTCCAAATGCAATGTGCTCAACAGCATGGGTTTAGGTGTGGGCATAGCACCATCACTGCTCTATTGGAATTTACTGGTTTTATCATACTATAACTCACTGGAAAAAGGGCTCTTGGTTGGGGCAACATTCATAGACCTAATCAAGGCCTTTGATACTGTTAACCATACACTACTTATCGACCAACTTACCAACATCGGCCTCTCCTCAGACACCACCAAGTGCTTCTCCAGCTATTTACCCAATCACTCCCAACAAGTTAAAATTGGAGATATCATCTCTAATAGTAGAACAGTATGATCTGGAGTCCCTCAAGGATCCATCCTGGGACCGCTATTATTTAGCAACTTTCTGAATCATCCTGCTCAAATTGCCCAAATTCAACACCAGGCTAGGGAGGGCAGCAATCAGCTATTCTCTAGCTATAGCATGGAACACCCTACAAAAATCCCTAAAACTGTCCAATATCATTCCATTTGCATCCTTTAAACAGCACTGTACATTCTTCTTCTTTAAAAGAGAAATGCAATTGCTACCACTAGAGCTAGCATTGTCATCTCACAAATCTCCCTTCCAAACCATATATGGCATATTCCTTCCAGACAGACACCCCATCTTATGGTACCCAGTAATACCTTCACCATCCTAGTATTACATTATGCTGAGTGCCTGCCATGACTCCCCACTGGGATATGTATATACTGTACATACTGTAAATATTAGCTTAACTTTCCTGTAACCATTTTTTATTATGTGAATTTACTGTACATCACTGTGTTTATAAACGTTATTTTCCCCTGTATGTATAACTGTCTTATATAAGTATATGATGTATCTGTTGTGTATCAACTATTGAACCTTGACCTTATCAGGTCCATCTTGTAAATGAGCCTTGCTCAATGATGTTCGCCTGAATAAATAAAGATTTGATGATGATGATGATGAATAAGCTACCAAAGTCCTGTCATGACAACATCCTACTATATGCAGATGATGCCATAATATATACTAGTGACCCACATTCAAAACACCTTCAGGACCAGCTACAGCAAGGCTTCACAGCTGCCGAAAAATGGTTCACTGACCAAAAGCTAATACTGAACTACAAAAAAACGAAGACCTTGCTATTCTCCAGCATCCACAGCAAACCTAAGTCCTTCCTCCTTATCATCAATGACAATGTGGATCACCCCTAGAACAAGTACAACATTTTAAATATCTGGGTATAACTATCGACTCCACACTGTCCTACACCCAGCACATAGATTCAACTGTGAAAGCAATAAACAGGCAAATAGTCATGCTTTACAGGCATAGACACAACCTGACCCCTGAAGTACCGAACCTAGCCATACATAGTTCTGTTATCCCACTCACTGACTATGGCATTATCATCTACGGATCTGCCTCAGACACAGCCCTCAGGTGTATCAAAATAGCTCTAAATAAAGCCTGCCACCTTCTAACCGGGGCAGAACACCGAACCCACACATGTGACCTATATATCCAGACCAACTGGCTCCAATTCAACAATAGACTCGGACATCAAACATGCCTGCTCACCAAAAAAGTCAACCTAGGTATGATATGTCCTAGTGTTCACCTCCTTCTGGTGCTATTGTTAAACCCTTGCACTACTAGAAGTTCCGGCAGTGAAATTTTCAGAACTCCTAGATGCAGTACCTCACTTGGACAGCGTGATTTCACCTATACAGCCCCACTCTGGATAAGTGCACTACAATCAAACATTTCCAATGCAACAAAGTTGGGCTCCTTTAACGCTTACTTCAACAGCATTTAGTCACCAAGGCTACCTGTGACTGCTACCACTAAGCACTACCAAATTCTACTGCAGCTGCTCCTTATGGGTATCCTCCCTGACCCTCACCTACTCTAATTACTACCCTCACTTGCACTTATTTTGCACTTACCTATGGAGCCCTCCTACCCCCACCTATCCTCTCCCCCCTCTCCTCCTATCCCTGTCCTCCCTACCACCCCACCTCACCCCTCCTCCCTCACTTTTCCTCCTCCCTCTCTTCCCTTATGGGCTTCTACTTGTTTCACTCTATATTTAATAACCTAGTAACAATTAGACTCAGGCATACATTGTACAATGCCTCTGCTGCATGTAAGATGTCCCTCTGATCACTGTTAATGTCATTTTCACTGTATTTTATCTATAGTAATCTCCTGAATCCTTGTCTACCTTCTGTTTACACATAAATGTAGTTAGACCTGGTGACACTTGCAATGTAACTATTGTAAATGTTAACCTGACTATGTTATCATTCTGACGTGGAACCTATGTAAAGAGCATCTGCTCAAAGGTCCTGAATCCAAGATGTTGTTAAATAAATAAAAAATAGATAAAATAAACATTTGTTTATTTCTCCCATTAATCCAAGATTCTGTGATCATTTCTGCAATAATGCAACCGTTACTGGGATTGCAAAAGCAGTTCTAAATGTTAACTGCAGGCTGCCGTATATGTGGGGCACGTTTTGCTTTAGTTCGCAAGTATCCTCTGCCCTAAACTCCAACAGAACATAACATATGAATTTAAATGAAACAAGAGGTAATGTTTTTGCTGCCTAGTTGTTTGTGGGGAGGAAATTATTAAGTTGCAACTTCCTTAAGCATAGAAAAGTGGACAGGAATACACAAATAAACTGTTGGGTATTTAAACAGAAGTGGCTAACACTTCGACCTCAATTGATGTGCAAAAGCTTTTAAATGAGTAATATATATATATATTTGTTTTGCACTTAAAGGTGAGATTTTTCAGCTAACACCACCATGATAGCATAAGGCTAAACACAGTCTACCTTGGCAAAATAAGTTCCAAAAATTGACAGTTTGTAGTCCATCTCAGATCTAGCTTGCTGAACCTCTTCAAGAATATGTGGGGGTTTGAAATCTATAATTTGAGGTGGTTTAGGGCCCTGCAGTGGGTTTTAGTGGCTTTTTCCTATGCTACACATGGCTGCTCTTTGCATAGAGAGCTTGTTTCCCCTCACAAAGGTCTCCCTTCACAGCCCCACAAAGAGCCCCCATGAGGGCGGATGGCCCGAGCTGGCCAGAGACAGATAGGATTGATTTTAAGCTTCTGACTGGTACCACTCTTGAGGCCATCAGTTGGACCTGCCACCAGTGGTGAACCAAAAGCGAGCAGGTAAGAGCCTGACAATTGGTGAGTAGAGCAGGGATCTGGGGGCTGCAGCAGTGGGTAGGGAACTCTCTGTATGTGGCAAAAGGAGTAAGGGGGTGCAGGGTAACCAGGTGACATGATGAGGGGCACCAAGGGGTCTGAAACATGCCCCTGGGCTTGATAAGGTGATTGCAGCTTACAGCTGTCACTGGAGCTCAAAGAGAAGCCCAAAACATTGGAGCAAAAAAATGAATCTGAAGCTGCCATCTAGAAAGCTAGCAAGCAGCAACTCTGGGGTGTCAGATGGGGAACTGGGTAGTGCTTGAATGTGGGGCCCTCTCTTCTTACCGAGAACTCGTCAGATCAGAACTAGTGTCCAACAAAACAGTGATATGCCCTGCACTCCAGAGGTCAGGTAGAAGTCCATAAAGCATGCAGAATTGCAATGGTGCTGAAAACATATTGTAGTTTATTTAAGTTGTTTCCAAACACATCAGGACAACAATGGGGTCATCATTATCCAGCAGCCTTGGTGCTTCACTCCAATGAGCTTCGCCAGGAGGCTACAATACTTTTTCAGCACCACTGAAATTCTGCGTGCTTTATGGACTTCTACCTGACCTCTGGAGTGCAGGGCATATTACTGTTTTATTGCTTATCTTCTGAGGTGTGCCACATCTCACACTTGCACCCCATCCTCCCATTTGAGCATTGTGGCAACTGCAAGTTTTGCAGAACTAGTACCCACTTGGCTGCTGTGCTGAAGTGGAGGCTCGGTGTGCAGGACCGGAAGGCGATCCCTGGTATTCATAGACTGCTCGCCACCTAGGCTTTTAGTCTATAGGGGCACCACAAACTGGCTTTTTTTTCCCTCTGCTTTGAGCTGGCCCGCCCTGTGAGACCAGAATAAATATATATGGCTGGGGTGGGGGCCACCTACTTGGACCCCCCCTCAGTATGTGAGAAGATGATAGCTGTGTTGATGTTGTTGTGGTGTAAGCTACCACAGCCCCATCCCAACTTTCACTTCTTGCCCAGACACTGACTGCAAGCTACAGAAAAGTAAGCAGTCAGCGTATAGCATTGTGGATTCCGTCAGTTTGTTTTTTTAAACAAGAAAATAGTGTGGTAGGGGAGAGAGGGAGGAAGGAAGTGCACTGTAGTCAATGGAGAGGATGCAGAGAGATGTGCCTCAACTGCACTCGGTGGAAGGAGACAGCTGTGTTGCAGTCAAAGTCATGTGGTACTAGAGTCCCTTTCTCAATGTAATAGCACTAGAAACATGGAAGTTGATGGCAGAAGGAGACCACTAGGTCCATCTAGTCTGCCCATTTGTTTTAGACCTATTTTGACACTCTAGTTGCCCTTTGTAGTCAGGGCTCCCTTGTGTCTATCCCATGTGTTCTTGAATCCTTGCCATGCAGCCATAAAAATAAGGCAAGTCTAGTTTAAAGTATTTCAGTGTGGTTTTAACTTTTACTTAATATTTTTACACCAAATTTTCAACATTGACTTTTTGGGCCCCACCTCATGAACAAGGGTGGTGAAAATGTTCAAATCTGTTCTGAAAGGTGATTTCACAGCTGCAGCATTAAATCACCTTTTGGGCAGAATTTGAAAATTTTCACCTACCGGGTCCCTGAGATAGAATTATACGATTATACGAACATATGAAATTGCTAGTCAATAAAGGCCATTATGGTCTACCCAGTCTGCTCAAGTGTGCAGCTCTGCTATGATATTTCAGTAGAACTGCCCCCTCCCCCTTCTCCTTCCCCATCCCACAATTTCCTCTTTCCCTCCTCTTCCACCATCCATCCTCCGTAGGTGTGATTTCCCCGATAAGCCTATCCCACCAACTTTTAAATCCACCGTCAGTCTTGGCTGAAACCAACTCTTCCAGAAGCTTAGTCCATCCTGAGACCACCCTTTTGATGAAGAAATGCCTCCTTACATCTTTTTTACCACCCCCAACTTTAGATGATATAAGGAAGCTATGTTGAGAATCCGGTGTAAAGATATGCTAAAATGACCAAGTTATGAGTAGACATTGAAATATTTTAATATTCACTTACAACTTCATTAATTTTCAATAGTTTTCTATCAAACTTTTAACATTACTTTTTTGTGACCCCACCTAATGAACAATGCAGTTGAAATGTTTGAAAATTCGCGTTGAGAGGTGAGTTCTTAGCCACTGCGCAAAATCATGTTTCAAGCAGGATTTGAAAAATTTCACCTACCAGTTTCATAAGGTGGGGTCATAAGAATGCTATGTTGAAAATTTGGTGTAAAAATATGGTAAAATGACAAAGTTATGAGTGCCCTAATGCCAACGTTCCCTACTTTTGTTGCATTAAATTAAACCCTAACATATGCATTAATGCAGTTTTTTTGCAAAGCAAAGAATCTCTGTATACTGTATCTAAGGTACATGTGTTATCATGGAAGTGAGAACAAATATGCTGTACTATACAACAGGTATCTCTTGTTAGCCAATCATAAAACAGGGAAACAGTCATTTAATACCTCACAAACTACTACAGCCCCATTTTGGACACTCCCACAGTAGGCTATCTACATTCTGGACATGCCCACAGTAGGTTATCCCCATTTCAAGAACATCCACAGCAGGTTATCCATATAGTCCACAGGAAACAAGAGGGGGAGGCATGTTCCACTTTAAATACCATATAACTTGTAAAATCCTGGGTTCAAAATTCATACTCATATAATAGTAATAACATTTAGTTAGCCGGAGTATGCATGGAATAACTGGCTTCTGTGGTTGATTAAATACCTTGGCCTTAGGCCTCAGCATTTAATCACCCACATCAACCAGTTATTCCTTCATATACTCTCGTTAACTGAATGTTATCTTTTACCTACTTGGGCATTATCATCAAGGGAAAGGGGAAACTGTTTAACTAGGAAATGGACACTAAACCAGAGCTTGTTTCCAGGTGTGACCTGGGAGCACAAGGAAGTTAAGTGACTTGCTCAGGGCCACACATAGAAACATAGAATCTGATGGCAGATAAGGACTGCTTGGCCCACCTAGTCTGCCCATTTCCCTACCTAATGGATAAGCTGCAGAGCCTAGTTAACCAACAGCCTACAGATCTCCAGTTTTTCAGTTCAGTGCCCTTAACCACCATGTTATACTGCCTCCTTGATTATCATCAAGGGGTCTATCAAAGAAGGATATCTGTTGGCTGGTCACCTCTCAGGTACTGTGATAAGGACTTCTGAGGCCGTAATTTTCCTCAGATAGGCTGGCAGGGCATTCCACAGACTATGGGCAAATCTTTTTAGCATAAGACACTCCTTCACATCTAGTAGCTACTCCTTATATGTGGCTGGGCCTGCATCTAGCCAAAGGCACAACATTTTTTTTAGCTGTGCTGGCTATTAGACAGATGCCATATTGTTTGCTGAGTGTGACCCTGGAGTGACAAATATTACCAGCCGCACATATATATGGTTCAAAAAGATTTTCATAGCTGAGGAGTGGGTTGTTTAGATTTCATCTCTTGCCAAAATGTTTGGATTAGTGGGCATACCACATTAGGTGGATTAGTGTTCCTTCTGGGTGGTCACATTTGTAGCATTTTGTCATTAGAATTTTCTTCATTTTGTGAAATATTTTAGGAGCATAATACATGTTGCTTAATATTCTGAACTGTTGTATCTTCAGGTCTATCAGAGACGTAGATTGTCTTGAGAAGGTCCAAAGTTTTTTTCCAATCACAGCCTGTGACATCTACACTGAGCTCCTTACCCCATCTTTCTTATATCTTGGATACCGCCCCACAAATTCTGACCACCAGTGCATTATACCACATGGAAGCAAAAGGCCTATTCTTTAAAAGAGACAAAACTGAGTTTTCCCATTTAAAATCCTGCTTTTTAGGGTGTCTAGACCCCTGAGTGGTGAGACACAGCATGCTTAAGCTGGTTATATTTACTGTATGTGCATCTGAGGGTTTCAAAGCAAATCTTTGCTGTAACATTGGGAAATGGATATATCCTTGTAGTACAAAAATATCCTGTACAGTCTTTAGACCAGCATTTTCCTAGTGTTTCAATTTTACTCTTGAGCCAGCAATTTAAATATTAATATTTTCCAAAAGAGGCTGTTCTACTGATCATTTGAGGGAGCTCTGTGTTTTGTTCAGGACATTCAGGAGTATTCTCTGCGTGCATCCCATTGGTAAGTGGGTCACTGAATGAGACGGGGGTCCAAAGAAGAGTGCAGATGGCAGTGTTTCAGTGGTATGGCACATTCCATGTTCTGTGTTCAACTGCTCTGGGACATATTGGGTTATAGTCTGGTCCCCTTCATCACACATCCAGTGGGAAGCAGTCTGCATCTGATTAGCCCAATAATATATAGTGACACCAGGCACTTTGAGACCACCATTGTCTGCCAACTTTGCCAACCTCTGCAATGCCAACTGGGATTTTTGTGGGCCCAAATGAAGTCAGAGATTAGCCTCTGGATATCTGTTAGCCATTTATTTGGGATCTCTGCATGGAGCACTGTGACTGTGACTAGAACTCTGCATAAAATATTCATATTAGTGGACGAGATTCTTTGTCCAGTTGACAGAGGAAGGGCATCCCATCTACTTAAGTCATTTTAATACCTGTGGTTATACACTTCATGTTTTGCTGAACCATCTCTGTAGCAGAGGGATAAATGGTAACCCTTAGATACAGCACTTAATCAGGACTCCACTGCATTCCAAAGCTGATGTAACCACCTCCTAAAAGGGTGCTTGCTTTGGCTCTCTCCGGAACACTGCTGCCGCCTTCCCCTGCACTGCTCCTTCACCCTGGTCCTGGTCCAGACTCCAGCTGTGGGACCTGGGGCTGGACTGGGCACTTATTTGTTCTATGGGCTTGATCAGTGCCCTTCTCACCATGGCTGTCATGCGGCCACCTCTCTTCATTTAACCAGCCCCTAGACTGCCTTTAGGGTTGGGAAGCCTACAGCAAGGAGGTTGCTCAGTTTCAAGCAGCTCGCAAAGCTGCACACAGTGCAAAACAACTAATTTAGTACATCCTGTCCTTGTGAAACTGACATCAATTTGGAGACTAGTTCTGCTCTGCAAAACAACCAAATTAGTGCATCCTGCTCCTGTAGAACAGGCATCTATTTGGAGCTCAGCTCTGCAAAATAGCTCTGAATTGTAAGCTGGATCAGCACTTGTATGCATGCTTTTCCCCAAAACTGACAGCCACCAAGAACCAGGGGTTTATAGCATAATAAATAATGCATGAGATGCTAGTCACTGATATTTAATCCCTAGATTTCTGCTCAATGGAAAGACGTACAAATAGAGTCTATTTGTCTGAAACAAAACTTCTGAGAAGAAGAGAGCATTTGTGAATAGCTCTTGCTTGCTGTTTTTCCTCTGACTAAAACATTTGTCTAAAACAGACTTGAGACCCCTGAAAAAGGGGACTGATGCAGCTAGAGTGCCAAGCCTGGCTTCTATCACCAAATTAGAGCAGGGGATGCCTTGAAAGCTGCCCTGCATCTGAGAAGGTTATGAGCTGTCACTTTCTGCTGCTGTTAGGATTTTATCCTGATAAGAGTTCGAACCAGATGAGATCTTGAGTGACTGCCTGCCAGTCGGGGTAGGTGAAGGAAAGTTCCCTTGTGGAATGAAGAGGATCATTGTCATCTGAAGCATCACGGCCCACACCCCTTACTCCCAGAAGTGCTTTTGGTCCACTGCACCTGTAACCAGTTTACAGAACAGAGCAGCCATCAGCCAGAGTCATTATGGCCCACACCCTTCACCACCGGAAGCATGTTTGGCCTGCCGCACCTGTGTCCAGCGTACAGAAAAGACCATCTAGCCATAATCTTCTTAAGCAGGGGAGGCGTCCCCATGGGAACAGCACCAAACTGTCATCTAATGGTCATGAGTACTGGGTTTTCCCCACAGAACTTATCATTCCTATTGTTTAGCTAGTTAGCAAGATAATTTCTGGGCATTCCTATACAACCTTACAATCAGACCCACAGCTACAGCTTTCAGCCAGGAGTAACTGTTTTACTGTCCATCCAACTGTGTAATATGCCAGTCAGCAGCTGCAGCCAACTACCAAATTTACACAATATCGCACTGAGGTCCAAGTGTCACAGGCCTGCAACTTTGCATCTGTGTGCACACTTGAACTGTAACTGGGAGCTCCCAGAAGGACTATGGGGTTAACTGGTGCACCAGTGGAGGGAAAGGTGCTGAGACACGCTTTACAGTGGGAGTGAATGCAAACCGCTGTCTTTGTTTATTTTTACCTTCGCTCTGTCTCCTACTTTGCTCTCCAACCCCAAAATAAATCAGTTGGTTATATATTGGCAACTGCTGATGTATTTTGTCATTATTGCCTTGCTATTTATTGCATGATTTGACTGATAAGTTGGGACAGGATTGTGTTATTGTGCTCCACGTCACAGACGGTGGAAGTTGTATTTTTTTCCTTGGAGAAACACTCTGGCAGTGCTCTGTCATAAGGATCCCCAAAAGTGGAGCCACCATGCCACTTTCCAAGCTCATTTCTAACCACAAACCCAGGCGCTATTCACCTGAAGACATAACAGACTTTGCCCTTTACCATTCCAAGGCTTAGTCAGCACATCTTGCAGATGGAGGTGATTACAGCAGCTATCTGGTTCTTGGTACATTTATGATTCAGTGGAAGTACCTCAGATTTGTCAGCATTTAGTTTGTACCCTGAAAATTTTCCAAACTGCTGTATTATTTGCATCACTTGTGGAATCGATGTGGCTGGTTTACTTAAGGACAGAAGGATGTCATCCACCTAGGCCAATAGTTTATGTGCAGTGCTGCTGACTTAAATACCTATAATATTGGGATCTTCCTGAATTTTTTGCACTATTGATTTCAGTGCCAAATTAATTAGTGTTGCAATAGGGGCACCCCTGTCATGTGCCTCTATACATACGGGGCTGGATATTCAAACTGTGCCATTCTGTGGCGCAAGCCCTTGCGCTGCTCAAAAAAGTTGCGCAGGGGTGTGGCCGTGGCGATATTCAATGGAGTTGCGCTATTGAGCAACTCCTTTAACTCTCCCCTAACCACAGCCACTGTGCATGCGCAGTGGAACTTAGCCACCACAAGTGGTCAGAGTGGAGCATTCAGATGCAATGGTGCAAGTTCCATTTAGCCATGCATAATTCCGATATTCAAAGGTGACATGCAAATGGGACCATAATTTATGCAAAGGCGCCGCGGAGGCCATTTGCATATAATTATAGCCCCATTTTGCATCGCTATACAGGTGCGCCCGATCCCTGATGACTTGCACCTGGCGCCCTGCCAGGCAGCAGTCAGCCGGGGATTCGACGCCTCCTGCAGCCCGATCGCGGGCATGATGTAACCTCGACAGGCCCGATCATGGGCATAATGTAAAGAACCTCCCCTCTCCGACTGGCCCGATCACGGGCATACTGTAACAGCCCCCGACTAGCCCGATCGCGGGCAGAGCGGAGTTCAAGCCCCAAAGACCAATATCCCTGGTGGTCAGTGGACCATGAAGCCCTATCGCGGACATCAAACCCACCCCCAAAGTCCAATTTCCCTGTTGGTCCAGTGGCCCCCACCCACCCACGGAGTCCACCACCCGTTTCCCCGTCAGCGGTGGATGGCACCCACCTGCCTGCCACCCTGCCGCCCACCGACTGACAGCTCGGTGGGCTGCACCCGATTGTTCAGAGCAAGAGCCAATGGGCATGCAGCTCATACCAGACATGGAAGTCCAGATATGTGAATGAATGAATTAGTGAATTCATTCACATATCTGGACTGCTTCTATGGAAGGGCTGCACGCCCATTGGCTCTTGCTCTGAACCAACGGGCATGCAGCCCTACTCAGCTGTAGTCAGCGGATGCAGGGCTGGCAGGCGGTGGTGCTGCCACCCGCTAGGCTGACGGGAGTGGGGTGGTGGGGTCTTTGGTTGGGTGGGGGAGCCACCGGACCATCAGGAAATTGACTTTGGGGTGGGTTTGACTCTGATGCCCGCGATCGGGCTTCATGGTCCACTGGACCACCAGGGATATTGGTCTTTGGGGGTTGAACTCCATTCTGCCTGCAATCGGGCTAGTCGGGGGGTCAGTTACAGTATGCCCGCGGATTGGGCCAGTTGGGAGGAGGGGAGATCTTTTACATTATGCCCACGATTGGGCCAGTCGGGGGTTCATTTATGTTATGCCCGCGATCGGGCTAGTCGGGGGAGGTGTGTTCTGCCCACGATCAGGCTACGGGGTTACTATTATGCCCACGATTGGGCTGCAGGAGAGGCACAGGGAACAAGTGGAGGGCCACTCACAGGTGGTAGCTGCTGTGTTGCGCCCACCACAATCGCGACAGCTCACCTGTGGGTGGCCCTGGCTTGATCCTTTTTGTGGCTCAAAGTTGTGCAGGCGCAGGTAGGGGGTTGCGCCTGCACAACTCTGCACAGCTGGCTGAATATGGGGCTGTGCAGTTTATGCATGGTTCCTCCCCCTCCGGTTGAGCATGCCTTCATTAGCATTGCGCTGTTGCTCAGCATGACTTGGGGGGCCCAACTGCCTCCTGCTGAATATCGCAGAATGGCGCATTTTGGACTTGCGCAGGTGCAACCCTTTTGACTATCCAGCCCATGGAGTTTTGGAGAAAGGAGACCACTGGTGGATACTGTGGCCATAGGCTGTGTGTATATCAGGCATATCATGTTTATGATGTACTCAGGAAATTCATATTTCCTCAGGATTTCAAAAAGGTAGGACCATTCAGCACAATCAAATGCTTTTTCAGCAATGAGCATGATCAGCAGAGTAGGTTCTTCCATGATTTTGGCAGCCTCCAACAGATGTGCCACCTTTTTGGTGTTGTCTATTACAGGCACCCTGGCATGAATCCAGTTTGAATTGGTCTTACTAGGGGTGGCAGCACAGGTATGATTCTGTTAGCACTGACTTTGGCAAAGCCCTTTGCATCGATATTTAATAAAGTAATTAGTCGATATCCTGAGCACGTGGTAAGGTCCTTGTTGGGTTGTATAAGTAATGTGTTGACCCCTGTCATCATATTTGTGGAAGACTGTCATTGTCAATTGCTTCCAGATACACTTTGTGTAGGACTGGAACCCGGAGATCTGCAAACCTTATACAGTGGATTCCACTTAAGTGCACACCCATTTTGCAATGGCAAAATGTGCACTTAAGCAGAATGTGCATTTAAACAAAATTGTGAGATTTAAATGAAAAGCAGTACAGCAATCAGCATCTTAATAAAGTGCGTATGGGCAAAGCAGACGCAGACATGGTAAAGTGCACCAATAGTTTTATTAAGTACACACAAGAAAATGAAGACATTAAATGGAAATTAAAATGAAATAAAATAATAGATCAGAGCTGGAAGTAGCTGGTTATTTTTATCTGCTTAGTGTTCTCCACTGTGAGTTTATTAAGATAATGCTCAAAGTCAAATAATACGCACTGATCATGCTTTTCACGAGTGCGTACAAAACAGCTGATTTTGTTCATAGCTGCAAGTGCCTCTGCCACACTGACATCAGCTGTTGCCATATCATCCTCGTCCTCCTCTTCCTCCATATTTGTTCTCAAAACTTCGTTACAGATTGCCATTTCGTCAGTTGGACCATCAGTTGGGACAGAATCATCCATGTCCCTGAAACTCTCAAAGTCGGTGGATGTCATGTTGTGTGGCAGCCAGAGGTAAGGAAGGACTGGATCCTCTCTCCCTTCTGCACCCTCAATAATAGCAGCAGCAGCTTCATTTGCAGGTATGAAGCCAGCCTTTCTATAGCAGTTAACTATGGTGTCTCTTTTCACATTCCTCCAAGCCTCATCGAGCATCGTAATGGCATCAAGCACAGTGAGTTTTTTTTTAAACTAAGGCTACGTTCATCTGTGTTCCCTCATCAAGGCATAGCAGCATCTTTTCAATGACCTGTATGAAAAAAAAAATTAGTGTGGAGCTGTAAACTTAAACTGTGCAGGTTAGAGCAAAGAAAGCAGGCTGTACTGTACCTGACTGCAGTATAGGTGTTTAACATTCCGCATCATGCCCATGTCCATAGGTTGGATTAATGCAGTCGTATTGGGTGAGATGAAAATCAGCTTTACATTTGATAAAGTAACATTTGGATGAGCAGAGCAATTATCTAGGATAAGTACAATTCTGAGCTGCTTTCGTCGCATCTGTGCATTTATCTTTTTAAGCCAGTTTGTAAACATTTCTGAAGTTATCCAGGCATTAGAATTCCCTTCTCAATCAGCTGGCAGAGCATCCACAGATAAACTGGGAAAAAAATGGGGTTTCTTGGACTTTCCTACAATCAGTGGCCTTAACTTGCCTGTCTCGTCCATGTTGCAACAGAGCAGCATGGATTTTCTCTCTGGCTTTTTTCCCACCACTTGAAGCATCTGATTTAAAGGCTAATGTCCCATCTGGAACTGCTTGGAAATATAGCCCAGTCTCATCACAGTTGTACACAAGATGAGGTGGGTAAGCTTTCAAAAGTAATGGCAGTACGGCATTAACCCAGGTGTCTGCTGATTCAGTGTCTGCATCTTTCTTTTCTCTGTGACATTTTTTAAACAAAATCCCATTTCTCTCTTTCCAGCGGCTTAGCCGTCCACTACTGGGAGTGAATTCAATGCCCATATTATCAGCGAGCTGCTTTGCTTTAGCTAACAGAATAGGGCCATTCACTGGGGCATCAGCTGTTCTTGTAGCTGCAAACCATCTCAACAAAGCAGCTTCTACCTCCTCACTCTTTCCCCCTCTTCTGCGTTTTCGGCACTTATTTTCAGACTTCTCCCACTCAGCATACAACTGCTCCTTGCCTTTTAATATGTGGCATACAGTTGAAAGATCGATTCCAAACTCAGCAGTAATGTCAGACCTTTTAATTCCAGGCATTTCAATGCGCTGCAACACCTCGCTCTTCTGTGCCAATGTTAAAGTCACCCTTTTGCGTTCCATTATTCACAAAGCTGTCTGTCTGCATCTAACGTGATGGTAATGTACCTGACAATGGTTTTTAAATACAGGTGAATAGCACCTATTAACGCTTCATGCTTTTATCCGAAATTAAATTAACATCATTTATAGCAGACTGCATCCTAAAAACATTGCATTTAACCAAAAATTGCATTAAAGCAGATTGCATTTAAACAAATTTTTTAACATGTGCTTCAATGGGAAAAAAACGGGAAAGTGAAAAAGTGTGTTTATAAATGAAAATTGCTTTTAACCGAATTGCACTTAAGTGGAATCCACTGTATAAAAGTCTAGTGTATAGCCATCACTATCAGGGGCTTCCCACTGGGGAGGAATGTAAGTGCTGCCCTTATTGCACTACTCAAATCTCTCAATCAATGTTCGTGACTTGTTCTTGGGATAGTTTAGGTATTTGTAAGTCAGCCAGCAAAGTCTTCAGCTGTGCATTATCCTCTATGACTTCTGAGCTGTATATGGTTTGATACAACTGACAGAAGGCCGTATTGATTTCCTTCTGGTCTGTAGTCATAGCTTGGGAATTGCATTTCTTGATGACCATGTTGGTAGCTTTTGCTTGCTCCTGTTTGAGTCTTAGAGCTAAGATATTAGTAGTTTTGGGGCCACTGGCCATATAGTTCAGTTTCATCTTCCTATATGAGAATTCGGTGGGTTTGTGACAGGGTGAGCCCTATCTCAGGTAGATACCCATGTATAAGGTATCGGACCCCCCCCCCATTCCTTTCACTCTTTATTTCTATTAGACAGGGAGTGGCTGTCCAAAATGTTAAAGTACTCACTTTCACTCTCTCTCTGCAGCGATAGTGAGACAGACACTCACACTGGGAATGAAAATGAAATACGTTTGCTGTATGTTTGTCTATTTTAGGGTGTCACATTTAACGATTTAATGGAAAGAAAAAGAAAAAGATATGATGAGTTCCAAGGGTTGGCAGGAGAATGCAAAACCCAGTGGAACTCTCATGGACTTACTATCTTATTAAAACTATCTTTTGAGAGGAAACAAAATGGAAACATAAAACCCCCTTGACATAAAACCCCCTTAACCGAAAAAAGAGGAGATGACTATAGGCTAGAAAAGATAACATGTATGAACATGTATATCTTTAATGTGTGATGGGGAACTCCTGAGAATAAGAGGTTTATACTGGTTTTAGCAAAAAAGAGTGGATCACCTGACGGTGATGTCATCCATGAAAGGTGTAAAAACCCACCACTTGGAGTAACAGAGATCGATAGGGGAATCAGTTGAATACTGACTACCAAGTGAGAAGGACCTCAGAAGTGTGTGCTTGTTTCCACACTGTTCTATTTGCAAAGGCTGAAGCTAAGCCTCAGAAATTTTCAAAATTAGAAAGTTTGCTGGATACTGGACATTGATCAACCTTTTGCTTTCTGTATGTTTATTATTTTTATTGTTTTATTTTCTGATTTGAATAAAATAGCAATGCATGTTTGTGTTTTCATGCACCTGACTTCTGGTTTATTGTGTCTGTTTTATCCCATAACTTCACAGTGGTGTGAGAAGTGGGATTTATGGTATGTCTAGACTGCCTGGGAGATGTTATCAGTGAGTATTGAACCAATACCCAGACAGATGCAAAAAGATCAGGGTGTTGAGGCAAAAAAGTATCCATTGACCCATGCCATGGTAGAGAAGACTGGAGAGAAACCCGGACCCAGGTTGGATCTTGGAGCCAGAAGAAAGGTGAAGGATGAGCTGGAGAGTGAGACAGAGGCTCAGCTGGAGGAGGAGTCCTTATCTGAGCAGGATATTCCTTTGTTGTCCGTGTTTCTGTGATGTTACCTGTTAGAGAACGGAAAACTAGTATGGAACTTGGAAGTGAGACCCCAGGTAAGACTGACTGGTGATACTGTGCTGGGGTTGAAGACTACAAGCAAGCCAGAAGAAACCTGTAAGGCTGAAGGGATTTTTTCTTGTATTGATCCATCTGTAGCTAGTAAAAATGGTCAAAACAGTATTGACTGGGGTAAACTGCAGGCTAAAGATGCTGATGTTGCCAAACTATTGCAGTATGTAAAGGTCAAGGAGGGTAGGCAGGTTAATGGTGGAGTTGGGGCAAAACAATTTTGGTGCTATGAACTGCAGAAGGGTGTTCTGTACCACATGAGGCCCAACCCCCGTACAAAAAGAGTGGATGCCCAGGTAGTGGTGCTTGAGGCATACAGGAAACAGGTGACTGAGGTTACACACTCCAGTCCCTGTGGAAATCTGAGCCATGGTAGTGTAGTGGCTTGATTAACCCTGTATTATTACTGGCCTGGTATGTACCGACAGGTGGCAGCCTTCATTAGGGTCTGTCCATTGTGCAACCAGAGAGAGGTTCCTGCAAGGAATAGTAGACATCTGATCAGCAAAGGTATTAGTACATGGGATACGGAGAGAGAATCCCAAAGGGAAGGGGTCATTAAGGAAAAGAAATGGCACCCTTGGAATATCGGAAAACTCCTGCACAGGTCACATGGTACTAGATGGTAAAAAGATTGCAGAAATACCCCTATATTTAAATGAAATGTTTATTAAGGCAAAACCTGTGTAGAAAGCCTCAGAGAATTCAATGGGTTGATGTCAGCACATCAGGATTCAGATGCCATTTTGATTCATAGGGTCCCTGAGGCAGAGCTTCTAGCATGGGTGGGTGGAAGCTCCAACCCTTCCAGGGTCTGGTGGGGTGACTGCCAACAGTAAGGACTGTTGCCTTCTTGTGCAGGGGTGTGCATGACAGGATGAGCCCTATCTAAGGTAGATACCCATGTGTAAGGTATCCGAACCCTCCCCCCCAATTCCTTTCACTCTTTATTTCTGTTAGACAGGGAGCGGCTGTCCAAAATGTTAATGTTAAAGTATTCACTTTCACCCTCTCTCTGCAGTGATAGTTAGACAGCTGCTTGCACTGGGATTGAAAATGAAATATGTTTGCTGTATATTTGTCTGTTTTAGGGTGTCACATTTAACAATTCAATGGAAAGAAAAAGAAAAAGATATTATGAGTTCCAAGGGTTGGCAGGAGAATGGAGAAGAGTAGCGTGCCCTCATTCTCCCATTCCCCTTGAAAAACCCAGTGGAACTCTGATGGACTTACTATCTTATTAAAACTATCTTTGGAGAGGAAACAAAATGGAAACATAAAACCCCCTTAACCGAAAAAAGAGGAGTTGACTATAGGCTAGAAAAGATAACATGTATGAACATGTATGTCTTTACTGTGTGATGGGGAACTCCTGAGAATAAGAGGTTTATACTGGTTTTAGCAAAAAGGGTTGGCTCACTTGACGGTGATGTCATCCATGAAAGGTATAAAAACACACCACTTGGAGTAACAGAGATAGATAGGGGAATCAGTTGAATACTGACTACCAAGTGAGGAGGACCTCAGAAGTGTGTGCTTGTTTCCACACTGTTCTATTTGCAAATGCTGAAGCTAAGCCTCAGGAATTTTCGAAATTGGAAAGTTTGCTGGATACTGGCCATTGAATAACCTTTTGCTTTCTGTATGTTTTTTATTTTTATTATTTTCTGATTTGAATAAAATAGCAATGCATGTTTGCATTTTTATGCACCTGACCTCTGGTTTGTTGTGTCTGTTTTATCCCACACCTTCACAGGGTTCTCTCAGCTCTTCATTATATTTGTCCCTTGTCGCCATCCACTCGATCCACAAGGCATTCATAGTTGTAATATCAAGCCTCTTCTCCCCCTTTTTTGATGGCCTCTAGTAAATTGGTTCTTCTTTCTCTAGCTGTTTTCTTTATGAAAGAGTTGAGGGAAATCATTTTACCCCACAGGGCACATTTCGAGGCCTCCCAAGTAATGTCCCAGAAGGTGTCTAATGGATTGTTCTGCCACAGAAAGTACTTGATGAATTCTGAGATCTCTTCTTTGTTTTATTCCTGCATGAGCAGAAAATTATTTGTCTCCAGCAGTTTGTACAGATGGTCTCCTGACCTAGCTGTAACAACAGCTTAACTGGGGCATGCTTCGATATAGCCATTGACAACATTTGTACTTCCATCAGGCCAGGCACCAATGTTTCTCGTATAAGCCAGTAATCAGTTCTTGAATTTCAGTGATGCACTGCTGATCTGAAAGTGTAGGCAGACTCCTGGTGATGTATTAAGTGCCAGGCATCCACCATCGCATAGTCATGCATGACCCTTCCAGGGCTCTAGCTGCTTGCCATCTGGTTCCGGATGGATTTTTACTATCTTTGGATAGGTCCAGCACTAGATTCAGGTTCCTACTGATTACAGCTGTATGTTCTGGGTAGTTAGCTAGTAGCCCACTTAGTTCCAAGAAGAGATCTGAGGCATCTGTATTGTGGCCATAAATATTGAATAGGGATACTTTAATTTGTTAAATTTCTATGACTACCTCTAGAACTCTTCTTGATTTGTGTCTCCAAGTGGAATGGTGTATGAATTCCAGTACCTTGTGAATCAACATAAGTCTATCACCCCTTCGGTTGCTAGATCCAGCTCCAATGGACAATATGACCCATAAGCACCTCATCATGGTGGCCTCTGTTTCTCTCAGGTGAATCCCCTGTAAGAAGATGATTTGCACTTCATACCTTGTGATGAGCTGTAGTATTTGTTGGAATTTATTGCCCACACATAGGCCCTTAAAATTCCATGCTAGTAACATAATTATGTTGTCAGCCATAGCCTTTGTGGAAGCCTGGTAAGATGTTACTAGCTGCATCATTAGGAATATAGAGCTGTCTCCTACTGTTCTCGGCTGTAACTGTTAGATATTTGTGTATATTACACATTTAAAACATATACATAGTGTTCTCATTCACCCTCTGTGCTGGTCCATGATATCTTGAGCAAAGGCTGCCTGCCTACGAGGCCAAGACCAGACACATCTACTTTTCATAAATTAATTGGCAGTTTAAAGATAACACATTTACATGCAATGCTCGTTACTGCTGATAATTAAACAGCAATCTTTGTAAAACTTTTCAACCAGTGTAAAACACAAACTGTTAACTATAGAACTATATAGGGTTTTAAACATGTTTAATCTGTGCCCTATACCATTGTAACCCATCTAAATATCATATACTGTACCTGTATTAGGAGCCCAGGTCTAATGCTGTTGTTTTAAGTACTCTTGAAGAATGATGTGCCCCACCCCAGGAGTCCATATCTCCAGTGTCCACCTCTTATCTTGGCAATTAAGTTCTGTGAGGTATAGGAGCTTCAAGCATTCAAGCGCTACTGAGCCAATCAGTATTGCTCCCCCTGCAGCACTTTGAAACATCGGGTAATATTTTCTGTTAGGGTGGGGTAAGGGTGGGACCGGTGGGACCGGTATTTTATATGCTTGCTCCAGCCATTTGAGAACATCACCAGGGAGGTTAGTGCAAACAAAGCAACTCTCAGTCAGGTAATACCCCTAATAAAAATGTTAAAGTTCAGATTTAATCTGATTAGGGAAAAGTTAGGAAACAAGGCAGTTCCATGATCACACAGGCTGCCAGTGGTGCTACTGACACATGCAGGTTTCCCTCCAGAATACAACAAGTTCTACTGTAATGTGAGCTATGGTCAAAAAAGTTGAAGAAGATAAGAAAACTATGTAAAAGGCTTCATTCTGAGTACTACACTAAAGCAACAATCTTGGACCCATGATACAAATCGAAGCAACTATTGAGTGATGATGTTGACACTTGTTTCGAGATAAACAACAAGAAATAATGGACGAGGTGCATGCTGTCATGGAAAAGAGTACAACAGCAGCACCACATTCAGAATCTTCTTCACGACACACCACAGCATTAGGTGGCCCATCCTCTACTGTTGTGGCATTTTCTCCCTCTTCCTCCTCAGCCACTGCAGCCGAATCTTCTTTTTCACCACCAGCCAAGCATAGCACTGTCCCACAGTCACTTGGTTCAGCTTCATGTCTCTGGAGTCACTTAGAAGATGTAATTGTAACACCTTCTTCATCTGCCTCTTGTAACACAGCCTCAGCACAGACCATTGTTGAAATGTACCTGGCAGAGCCCAATATTAGCTGGAATGCTGATCCTTTGAAATACTGGAAATCCAAACAAAATATGTGGCCTGCTTTAGTAAACATTGCAATGAAGTACATGAATTGCTCCCCCCGACTAGCGTCTGTTCAGAACGATTGTTTATTTCAGCTGGTAACATCATTACTGACACACGATCCTGTTTGACACCAGAAAATGCCAAGCACCTCACATTTCAAAAAGTCAGCATTCCTCACTTTAATTTCAAATATGATACCTGAATAAAACATACACTGACTGCTCTGAGCAGGCCCTATCCACAAAACACTTTCAAGAATGTGTGCCAGTGGTGAAAACCTTTTGTGAACAGGGTCTACTAGGTAGCAATTAATTACAACAAGTCAGGTCAGGATGGACTAGGCCAGGCTACTGTTACTTGAATGATCACATAGAAAAACAAAATAACATCAGTGGGTTGGCACCAGGGTGTTTTTTTTTTTTTTAGTTGTTTAACCAGGAGTAGCACACTAAGCTGAAAGCTTTTTCACAGGAGTGACCTGGGAGCACAGGGAAGTTAAGTGACTTGCTCAGGGTCACACAGTATTCAAGTGGAAGTTGTGGGATTCAAACCCAGGTCTGGTCTGCTGGATGTCACCAGATTTGCAGCTCAGAGCCTAAGACCACTGCACTATACTGCCTCTATAATGCCTCAACCCTTTCTCTCTCTTTTTTTTAAACAACAGTTCACCACCTGTTTGGGCCATGGAGTGGGAGGGGGGGAGAGAGACAGAGAGACAAAGACAGAGAGAGAGAGAGAGAGAGAGAGAAGCAATGGGCGGGGGGAGAGAGAGAGAGGCAATGGAGACTGACAGCACCCACAGGGTAAGCTGTCAAAGGCCCTGGCTCACATCTGAGTGGGAGATAGAGGGTGGGCATCTGAATCAATAGTGAAGATATACAGGAAGATCGACAGTTATGGTGAGTACGTGATTTTCATATCTTCCCTGAATCAGTCTTCACCACTGATTCATATATATGGGTCTGAATACCAAGCTTCCCAATTAGGGAGGAACTGGCTCACCCTGAAGGTAAAGTAACCCTCAGTCCTCTGCGTGGGGGAGAACACCTGATGGCAGGGACTCCCCACAGGCCTGGTAAGGCCCAAGGATGATCAGTCAGTTGAGAGGTAGAGATGCCTCGCCCCCTCCCCAAGTTCCAGTCTGACTCTCCAGGTGAGAAAAACAGCCGAGAAAGGCAAAGTCACACTGTCCACCGAATGTAGACTCCAGTTCCTACTAGCCTGAAGGCTACTTCATTGGCATCATAAGATGCCCTTGTTTGCTGCCTAACCAACTCCAGGCCCTTAGCAGACAAGCTGATGGCTTGCCTGACTACCTTTGTTTGCCACATGGCAGCAAATACTTGTTGTAAGCTGCCAAGTGTACCCAATATGCCGAGATGCACATCACTGTGAGAGCTGAAAAGGAAACCTTTCTCCCCAGTGCATCTGCCTATGCAGAATCCACATCAGGAGGTTGGTCACACACTGAGTGGCAAGGCCCATCCAGGGTCTGCAAGACCTGAATCAGGTTGAGCCTATGGGTGCACAATACCATTGGTAGATGTCTCTGGGGCTGGATGCAAAGTGAAGGGAATCTCCAAACTGTCCTTGAGCGTTCCTCAAAGGCCCTTGGCCAGGGAGAGTCAACACTAGAGTCAATGCTGAAAGCTCCTAGGAGTCCCAGCTGTGTGGACAGGGTATTGCACTTGGCAACAGTACCAGTGTCCAGCACCTGCAGCATGTCCATCAGGAATCCCTGGTACAAGGCGTATTCAGAGGCTGGGGACTAGTGCATGGAAGATTCCGTGCCCTCTGAGGAGGATGTGGACGGAGAGGAGGTGCTAGACCTTGAAGCAGATGGCAGCTGGGGGCTGTGCAGAAACTGGGCACAGTCAGCACAGGTATGGTACTGAGACAGCATACCAACTGCACTTTCATATTGCACCCGAAAGATGGTCCAGAGATGTCCCATAATACCTGGGAGTTCAGGCACAAGTGGCATAGTCCTGGGACAGTGAAAAGAGTCAGAGGCTGTAGGGTCTATGCTTGGGCTGCCGGATCATTCAG
Source organism: Neoceratodus forsteri (assembly GCA_016271365.2). Classification (NCBI taxonomy): domain Eukaryota; kingdom Metazoa; phylum Chordata; order Ceratodontiformes; family Ceratodontidae; genus Neoceratodus; species Neoceratodus forsteri. Next base: position 187,192,689 of record CM028134.1, read on the forward strand.
CAGACCTCACCTAGAGGAAGGCATGATGAACCCACCAAAGGAGAGTTCAGCTACAGAAGGGGAGTGAACTCAATGGTGCCCACAGGGGAAAATCCCAGATCATGGAGAGTGGAACTGTTCAGTCCCCTTGGGACAGCTCTAGTCCTCACCAGAAACTGGCTCAGTTGTAGGACCAGGAGAAAATTCAACAACCCGGCTGGTCCTTGACCTAAGGTTGATGCCGCCTCTAGCACAAAACTATGGGTAAGAAAACAACCCAGTTGCTGGACTCCCCTTTGCCCCATGGTTGGCACCATCCTCAGTGCCGGGCCTGGCACTGGGATCAGTGCCACTCCAAGATCTCTCCCTGCACTGACACCATGAACAGTGTCAGAGGCCAGCACGGTGCCATGAGTAGCACTGAAACTGGGGGCAGACCTACAGTTGGCACTGTCACCAGCACCACACCTTGACTCAGACATCACAAATAAAGTAATAAAACAAACCCCACATAGTAAAAGAAGATACTTTGGTGATGTTGCAGTAGAATTTGAAGTTCGACAACTCTTGAACTGAGGTCACTGCTCCCACAGTGTGCACTTGACTGCGGGAAGAACAGAACTGAGGTGCATGAAGGAGTCGATGACTGCTATTGGCTGGTGCCCCACCACATGGGTATGTGCTGCATGTTAGTTTAGGTTATGTATTTAATAGAGTGTTCTATTTCATTGTGACTCTAGGCGCTGTACAGATGTTCAAGTTCTAGATAAAAATTAAAAACATACTATAAACTATTGTATTAAAATAAACATTAAACAGAAGGAAAGGCTTTATTAAATAATAAGGCAAGCTGTGCAGTGGCCGACGTCAGCTCCTTTCCAAGTGGGGAAAAAAAAATTCTGCAGGGTCCTAGTACCTCCAACCCGAGAACCATATGTATGAATCAATGGGGAAGATTGATTCAGGGAAGATCATGGATGGTGATTTGGTCAGAATGGACTAACACACACCAAATTTGGTTGCAGTTTACTCAGGACTGCTGTTTAGTGACTACTGTACTGGTTACACCTAATGATTGCTTCGAATTGCACTGTCTTATTGTGCTCCAGTTAAATGTTTATTTTTTTCTCCATCGAATAAGTAAGCAGAAAGTTTGTGAAAATGCAGTTTTCCCCATCTAATAACATCTCTGCTTGTAATCTGATGATTAGACATGGTTGGGTGACATAAGTGCTCTTCTCTCTTTTCAGGACTTTGCATATATTATATATATTAATTGCAAAAATCTCAGTTAATGCATCAGTTGGGGTTGATTTCACACCAACAAAAGTCTGGAAATTCCATGTTAGGGTTTCCAACCCTATCACCCCACCCCCATCCCCCATTCCCCCACCCTTCACACACCAACAGGTGTCAGGGTGTGCCTTGGGGTTGTCAGGCCTAACTCACACCCCATTCCATGTGTAAACAAGCTGAGATGGTACAGTATAGGAGAATGGGGTGAGAGTTAGGCCCGATGACCCCAAGTCACACTCAGACCCCTGCTGGTGTGTGGAGGGTGGGGGTGGTGTGGTAGAGTTGGAAACCCTAACATTGAATTTCCAGACTTTTGTCAGTGTGAAATCAACCCTAACTGGTGCATTAATGTAGTTTTTTGCAATTAATTTCCTTTCTTTTTGAGAAAGTGTAATGTTACTCATATCAATACTGTATGTGGGAGTGTGGGCCCTCTGAGCCCTGCACTCCCATCTACCCACAAGCATAGAGACATAGCACAGGAGGACCCTGTGCTGCCAGTTTTTCAAAATAGTATCTATAGGTGGGAGTGTGGGCCCTTTGTGCCCTGTGCTCCCACCTACCCATAACCCTGGAGACGTAGTGCAGTAGGGCCCTGTGCTCCCAGTTTTGCATAATGGTATCCATATGTGGGAGCGTGGGCCCTCTGGGCCCTGTGCTCCCACCCACCCAAGACGTGGAAACTTTGAAAAAGAGCATTATGCTCAAAGATTATTTCCGAATGATGAAATTAATAAATAAAAGTATAGAGACACAGCACAGGAGGACCCTGTGCTTCCAGGTTTGCAAAATGGTATCCATAGGTGGGAGCACAGGCCCTCCAGACCCTGCACTCCCACCCACCAACTCATAAGTGTAGAGGCATAGCTCAGGAGGGCCCCCTGCTCCCAGTTTTGTGTAATGGGATCCATAGGTGGGAGCATGGGCCCTCTGGGCCCTGCACTCCCACCTACCCATAAGTACAGACACATAGCGCAGGCCTAGAGACATTCCACGTAATCCTTGTACTGCAAATGTGGCAATATCTCAGTAACCATATCAAATCTGGAAAAAATTCCACTGCAGTTGTATACATGACCTGGTCACTTCCATGTGTGCTTTAAGCTACGCTTAGCAAAAAATCCGCATCTTGAACCGTATTCAAGATATAGGTACCGAAAGGCACCCTGTCCACCACAATGTTATCCTATGGAAAAATTCACAACTTTGGAGTGCTGTAACTATGGAACTGGTGTAAATCTTTTCACCAAACCAGCAAAAGACACATCTGTGGTGCAAGCCCTTGCTACTCTGCAAATTTCAGCTCAAAAGTCCTAACCATTTTTTTTTCTATGAAGTGGCAAATAAACTGTGTTTTTTGGGCTATTTACCCATGAAACGTTTATGAAAGTATCACGGACTTTCGTAAAAGTCCCGCTAGTTTAGCTGTGGGACTTTAGTGAAAGTTCTGCAGACTTTCACAAAAGCACTGTGGACTTTTGCGAAACTACCATGGAACTTTCATGGAATTCCGCAGAACTTTCACAAAAGTTCCGTGGCTAAAATGGAGGAAAATTTTTAGAAATAATATTTTCAGGCACCCTATCAAAAAAATAATGGCAGGGTCATGTTCCTAGGGCTCAGATTAAGTAAACCCAACTGTTGGCGTTTACCAAGTGGCAGTATTTTTTGAGCTACATTGTTTTTTCCATGTTGCTAACTGAAAACAAGATGGTGGCAGCACGAAAGTAAGAAAGCCAAGCACAACACTAAAAGGGGCTTTTGCAAATGTTTTCGTGCTGCACGTATATTTTTCCCATAGGCTATAATAAGAAATGTAAAATTTCAATAACTTTTGAATGGATTAATATTTTTTCACCAAACCTTCAAAGGGCACTTCAATGACCCAGTCCCCATATACCCGGAAAATCTCAGAACAGACAGAGAAACCGTTCGGTCTGTAGAGACAAGCAAAGAATTTGCCCAAAAAGTGTTTTTCCCTGTTTAAGCACTCTGCAGCTCCACAACCGCATATATGACCAAAACAAAACTAGTCAGATCCAGAGATCTATGGCAGCAAATGGCGCATGCAAAATTTTAGGCAACTGGGATGAATTTTTGCAAAGTTATTACAGTGCAAAATTTGAGGTTTAACATTAAAGTGCCTACTCAACCCTAACTATAGTGGTGCTACCATGCCCTTGTAATTGTTAAAAAAAAATTACTGATGCCTTCCAGAAAGGGTCTGGCACAACAACAACCTTTGAAAATCCTCATTCATTTATCATTAGGGCTGTGCATGAGGCTGCTTTTTGATGTCTGCATTTGTGTCACTGGTATTTTTATCTATATTTGTATTTGTCTGCATATCAGAGTTTTCAAAATATTTTATTTTACATTTCAGACTTGTTTCTGTTCTTAATGATGACACAAGACCAGGGGTTTGAGAGGGTCAGTGACATATGCAGCGTTATCTAGAGAACATGCATTCATGTAATGAGCAGTACTGTTCATAGGTGTTTCACATCAGCCTGACCCAAAGTATACTATCACTTTATGTGGGCTGACACAAAGACAAATATTCAAGCACAATATTTGTATTTGTAAAAAGTAATGTATTAGTGTGTATTTTTCTTGCACAGTCCTATTATTTATGCCTCAGAAGGCTTAGGGCTTGATTCTCAAAGGGGATGTAACGCTGCAAGCCCCGTCTACGGCGAACACATGGCACAAGGGTCTTGCTTCATTTCCTGGCCCACTATTGGAATTCACATTCCCAGGTGCCACATGCCCTGAAATAGACCAGCCTTTCCTGGTCTAACTTTGGGGACCTTTTTACGGGGTTTGTGCCAAACATGTGGCTTTAAGCCTATAAAAGGAGTAAATGTCATAAAAAGCAGCGACCTACCAGAATCGGGTGCACCATGCGACACTGTTTTGGGGCAGCGCAGGGTTTGACGCAGGGCTTGTGAGAGCTGGGCATCACCCTTTGAGAACCGAGCCCTGAAAGTTTAACATGCTGTTTGCCTAGCTGAAAATTACACTATTGTTTCTATGCTAAAGTGACACAATAACACTGATGGAATTTTTTCTATATGCTACAATAATTATCAAATATGGATTTATAACATCCTACATCAAAGCTGTTTTCACAGCACTAATTTATTCTAGGTTCGAAACACATACTTTTATATTCAGAGCTTGTTACTGCATTTAGCTCTCCATCGCTGTTGTTTTTTTTTTTTTTGCAGAGAAAGTACTTAAGGAATGCCTCCACATGACGTGACTAGTTGGGGCAGGCTATCGATATCCTAGTGTAACGTCTTTCTCTCATTTGAATGTACTGTGCCATGCAAATGACTTGTAAAGTTTTCTTTATAAAAGCAATAAAATATAAGTGTAAAAAGCAATGGAATGCAGGCAGGATTTTCAAATGCATCCACCTTCAGACCCATTTGAAAGATCCTGCTAGACACATGTCAGATGGGTTCAGAATATCCTGCCCTACAACTCTATGAGTGGTCTGAAGGAGCTGTCCCCCCCAAATAACTAATTGGAATGCATGATATGCTCAGTCAGGTTCCTAAGAGAGCCAGGACCTCTCAAGGTCAGAGGGCATTCCCCTACCGTGCACCCCACTGGTATAACTCCCTCCCTGCCAGTGTCTCAAACTCACTAACCTTAGCTTGCTTTAAGCCCAGGCTCAGAAACTTCCTGCTTAGCTCTCGCAAATGCAACTGCCGCTAGCCTAGTGTAAAAAAATATATATATATACTCTGTTTGACAATGCTCACTGAGCGGCTCCCCCCCTTCCTTTCCCTACTAATTCCTCCTCCCCTATCTCCCTCCCTTCTACTCCCACCAGCTCTCCCCCGACCATAAGTTTTGCACCTTTTGTTATCTTTTGCTTCGTTGGAGATTGTATTCTATTGTAACAAAATTGTAATTGAACTGTAACTTTTTTGTTTGTAAGTACTGTGTCCCTTGTACTACTGTTCTGATGTCCTCTTTGTGACGAGGTACCTTTGTAAATGAGCCTCTGGCTCAAAGGTTTCTAAACTGATGTTTAACTAAATAAATAATAAATAAATAAATAATAAACTCTCTTTCTTTAGAAAGCTCATATGTGTGCCGACCAAGTGACGTGGAAGGCTGAGGCAATGGACAACTCACCTGTCACCTTGCTGGCGACCTGTGTTCGGGAGCGGACTCGGGTTGGTGGGGGGGAGCAGGCTCAAGTATCCACAGCTCTCTTCTTTTGGGGAGGGTTTGTTCATGGTCCTACTGGTGTCTGCCATGGAGTGAAGGGTCGGCAGCAGTGTAAGTGTGGTAGATGCAGTAGGAAGGGTGCCACAGGATGTGTGTGCCTTCACACAGCACATCCAGTCATCCACGCCACAACAGGCAAGTGGGGGGAGAAAAAAGAAATACGTGGTGCAGGCTTCATGGAGCCCCATCTGCCTGCCCCAGGTCACTGCTGGGACGATCCCATTAGCTTCTGGATATGGTCAATCGGTGGGGGTAAGGATGGCCCTCTCTCTCTCTCTCTCCTGTCACCAACTCAGGGGTTGGGGGGATCCAAGGGGGAACTTCAGCTGAGATAAGTCCCAGGGAGGTGGTTGTCAGTTGGGGAGGGCAGGGATGGGGCAGATAGCTGCTTGCACCATTTCAGAGAAAAAGCTGCATGAAAAAAAAAAGAAAGCGCATATGTAGATGTAATATACAAATATTGGCAAAATGTGAGGAAAATAGTGGAAAAATATTCACCTGATCGATAAACTATTGCTTGACAAAAGTTATATTGCTTGAAGCCAAGGACTGAGTGCTGTATAACTATTTGAAGGCAACCATTCATCCCGAGGGGGGCTATATTCTCCCACTATATCCCGACACAGCTCTGGTCAATATCTGCTTTATTAAAACTTGCTCAGGTTATAAGGATTAGAATGGGCAACAGTTGAAAAAAATTATTGCCAAGTTCTACTGAACTATTGCTGGATTATAATGAACTATTGCCTAGTTCTTTGTTTTAACTGGGAAATAGTTAAAAAACCTCACATGTCATATGACTAGCTCTGGTGCAATCAGGTACTAGGATTTTTTCTAAGGTTTAATAAATCAATTTATCAAGTCAATTACAGGGCACAATGTAGCCCAAAGAGCAGCTGGTGATATACATCTAATGATCCGCCTGCAAGCCTTTACCCTTGTCACTCTCTTACCTTGACTCCAGGTCCCAGAAGGTGATGTCATCACTGATCCATGGGTTTGAAGGGTCGGTCTGTGTAAGTAAAGGGTCATATTCCAGGTACTGCTCAGAATAAGTGATTAAACTGATAAAAAGGAAAAACAAGAACTCAGAAGAGTCAGTGTATAAACTCATTTGCATATCTGTCCTAAACAGCAGCTCTGTATTGTTTCAATATTCTAGTAGTACTCGAGTATATAACACACAGTACCTTTAGTACCTTTTGTATAGGTTAATATGTACAGTTACTCAGTCTTTAATGGTTATACTATATTTTATGGCTATACCAGTGTCTTATTGAGTTCTTCGGGTGAGAGAACTGCAAAGTACCTTTTTTATCGCAATAGTTATCCTTCTTGTCAACACACACTAGCCAACGTTAGTAAATCTTTGGATAGTACTATATATATATTTCTGTTCAGTCTTTACAGTGCAGGGTGGGGGGATCACATAGAGGCTGCAGAAATACTGGAGGAATGGAGATAGACACAAGTCCATTTTCAGAGGAGAGAGTATTGAAAGGACTTGCAAATCTGAAAGTGGACAAAGTTATGGGGCCAGATGAGGTGCACCCAAGGGTGTTGAGGGAACTCAGGGAGGTACTGGCTGTGCCTGTAACAGCCCTATTCAACAAATCACTGGAAACAGGAGTGGTTCAAGAGGACTGGAGGAGGTCAGATGTACTGTAGTCCTGCTTCATAAGAGCGGTAGCAGGAAGGAGGCTGGCAACTATAGGACGGTCAGTCTGACATCAGGGGTAGGGAAACTAATGGAGTCTCTATGTAAGGAAAGGAATATGGAATATCTTGAATCTAGCGGGTTACAAGACCTGAGGCAGTATGCATTCACAGGGGGAGATAATGTCAGATTAACCTGATAGATTTCTTTGACTGGGTGACCAGAGAAAAAGATCAGGGTGGGGCGGTGGACATGGCCAACTTAGACTTCAGCAAGGTCTTCGATGCCATAGCACATAAAAGGTTCATTAGGAAACTGAGCAGTTTGGCGGTGGGTCCTAAGGTGATAAACTGGGTATGAAATTTGTTGATGGCTAGGCAGCAGAGGGTGGAGGTAAACGGAATTCACTCAGAGGATGGGAGGGTGACCAGTGGGGTACCTCAAGGTTCAGTGCTGGGTCCTACCCTCTAATTTCTTTATGAGTGACATTGCAGAAGAGCTGGAAGGGAAGGTATGCCTCTTTGCAGATGACACCACAATCTGCAATAGGGCAGACACCCCAGAGGGTAGAGAGAGAATGTGCCAAGACCTGAGAAAACTCTAGGAGTGGTCAAGGGTATGGCAGCTGGGTCAATGCAAAAAAGTACAAAATCATGCACCTAGAGCACAGAAACCCGGAGACAGCTTATACTATGGGGGAGAGGTATTGATGGTCTCCAAAAAGAAAGAGACCTGGTGATAATCATATCTGATGACCTCAAGGTGATAAGGCATTGTGACATGGCAGTAGGTAGGGCCTGCAGGATGCTGGGGTGTGCAGGGAGAGGTATCCTCAGCAAAAGAAGGGAGGTGATGTTGCCAAGTGTAGATCATTGGTGAGAACTTACATGGAGTACTGTGTCCAGTTCTGGAGGCCACAACTCAAGAAGGACATAGACAGGGTGGAGATTGTCCAGAGAAGGGCAATTAAAATGGTACAGGGGCTGCATCAGAAGGCCTATAAGGCAAGGCTAAGGGATCTCAATATGTACACCCTGGAAGAGAGGAGGGAGAGGGAGGATATGAAAAAGACCTATAAATACCTTATGGGGTTGAAGAAGATACAGGAGGGGAGTATTTTGCTGAGGAGAATGTGCACAAGAACAAAAGGACATACAATAAAGCTGCAAGGGGGAACATTTAGGAGGGATGTGAGGAACTAATTCTTCACTGAAAGTGGTGGATGCCTGGAATGACCTTCCAGTGGAGGTAGTGGTGGGCTTCAAGAATGCACAGGATAGGTATAAGGGAACATTAATTGGGAAGTGGGGGGGGTAGCCAAAGATCGGGTAGGGTGTGTAGTGAAAGTATAAGCAGGGGGAAAAAAGGGTCAGACTAGGTGGGCCAAGCGGTCCTTATCTGCCATCAAATTCTCTGTTTCTATTGGTTTTTAACCCCTGCTGCCACAATTTGCCCCATTCAGTCTGGCCTGTCTTTAGCTCCATCATCCATCATCTCTGGGACTTACCCCTCCTGATCTCTCATGACTTACCCCTCATGGGGGGGGGACTGAGTGGGTTATCCATGCCTTCTCCATGGAATACGATCCAGTCAGAGGGTACCTAGTCAATGGTGGAGGGCCTGTGAGGGAGGCTTGCTTCATCTTACTGCAGTTTTTTTCTGCCACATTTCCTCCATGGTCCCCTCTCCAGATGTCGTGAATCAGGTGAGTTGTGCACGTGCATGCTTAAAGGGACACTCTCAACCTTTTTTGCATCATATTGTTTTTAGGTAAACCCCCACATTTTATGATTGTTTACTGTCTCTAAAATTAATTGATGTTGCTGGTTGTTTTGTCTGCCTCCTTGCTTATTAGAACCAAAATGCATGGTAATGTATAGCTATACCCAGCTTTGTTTTCCTTCAAATCATTGACCTGCTCTTAGTGAAAACTTCCTGAACATTAAAAACATCCCCAAACAGTGCAGCCACTCATGACAGAATAGCCTCCTCTACTCCCACTGCATAAAGAGTCACTAGATTGTGTTGAGGGTGTTCCTGAGTCCAGGAAAGATGCAATGGGGGCTGGTCAGGAAATGTAAACAAACGTTTTGGTGTGGTAACACCAGTATGGTGGGCAGTCCGTTTTTCACTTTTTAAAAGAAAAAAGGGATCTGAATCAAACTAACAGCTGCATCAACAGCCTCTGTAGAATAAGAACAATCATAAAATGTGTTTTTAAACTAGAGACACTTTGAGGCCTAAGAGGGTTGACAGTGTCCCTCTAAGTGTGCTTGCACCTCAACATGCAAGGTCTCCCCCACCGTCTCTTAGTGGCTCAGGGTGCAGTGCCAACTGTAGATCCCCAGGTGGTGATCACAGAGGGATGCTCACTGCCCCCTGACAAAGACAGTATCCTCCAGGATGCCCCATCCTCCTTCCCCCAACCGCTCCTGACAACCCAGGCTCATTCCTGATATCAGGTTGCTGGCATAGCAGGCAGTACCGCTACTGCTACACCATGAGGCTGGCCTCGATGCAGATGTTTTTAGCTTTCATTTTCACTCCTGCTGTCCCAACCAGACCCCCTTTTGATGGTCCCCCACTAGTTCCGTCACTGATCTTCCCCGAGACCTACTCTACCATTTGTCCTGGACCACTATGTGCTCAGTGGATGACACAGATGTCAATGCAGAACTTGTGAGATAGTCATTGTCATCCTGCTGGCTGAGGGGTTTTTCCTTCATTTTCTGCATTCCCTGTGGTGTGCTTATATGCCATGAAGCACATGCATGGCATGATACCTGCATCCGAGTCAGGGCCCTCCAGTAGGTGACCTCCCCTATGTCACCACCCAACCTCCACTAGGTGGTGAGCATGCAGCAGTATGCACTGCCCCCCCTTCCTGAAGGAGCAGAGGTGTCATAGGATGCTCAATCCTTCCTTCCAAGGCTGGCCACTGAACGATCTGAGTCTATTTCCAAATCCAGGTTGCTGGCGTTGCAAGCGGTAGGTCTGTTGCTGTGCTACCAGACCAGCCTTATTACTGCAGGCTTCTGACTGAATGTAGGGCAGGTCTATTGCAGTAAAGCTGAAGTAGATCTTTAAATGCCCGGCAGGAAAATCTGCAGAATTCCATAATTCCACAGAAAAAGAAATCAGTGGATTTTTCCATAGAATGCTGAATTCCATTCAACACTGCAATTGTCTCCTGTGGCAACCCCCGATTCCTATTGTCCCCATCTACTGGAAATGCAGAGAGCTGCACAGCAGTCCAAGAATTTGACTAGTAGCACTTTTTACTGTACTGGACTGTGCTTGACCACCCAATTTGATGAAACAGAAAAAGACATCATGAGTTTCAACATGAATCTCTGGGCCATCAGATGACAGTCCATAGGGGCGTTGCCATCTCATTTCATTTTCATTTTTAATTTTATTTTAAAACCTAAGCCTATGGACAACATTGCCCCTTTTCATAGGCCATCTCATAACAATCAGGGTAAGCTTTGCCATCTGATGACAATCTGGATAAGTATGGTAGATCAACAGCTACATAAACTGGCAATGTCATAACATTTAAAAAAGTATTGGATTTGATTTTAATATAAAAAAATATTTTTTTTTCAACATCAATATATTAGCTGTTTTCAAGATATTGTGGAGGAAGTCTTACAGGTTACAGCTCATGTTTACTTTATCCCCTCAAAGTATCATGAAATTTAAATATATTGTTCCATGCCATCCCACACTCACTGGATCTGATTCCGTTTTTAACAATCCAAATTTTTCGGCTTCTTTTAGTGTTAATATCTCAGCCATCTTTAGGGTAGTCAGACTGAAATTTTATCAGAATATTACGTCTGTCTGTTTCAGTATTTATACCAGGGGAGAATGTGCAATATTTCTTCAGGGATGTAAGTGTATAGTCCTGGATGCTAGGTGCAAGGCAGCATCGTTAATCCTGTGGGATAACTGATGTCAGGTGCAGGTTGCAAGCTAACATCATTATTCCAAGAATCCAACATACCCAACATGTAACATAAATCGATAAAATATTTACTGTTTAAACATGAAGGAAGCTACATTACAAAAAAAAAAAAAAAAACAGCACTGGGACAGATGAGTTTGAGAGACCACTTACACATACTTAAACATGTACAAGAGGAAGGAAAGAGGTACATAGTTGAGACATACAAGTGCCTGCATGGGATAAATACGAACATATGAACATATGAAATTTGCCAGCAGATAAAGGCCTAGAGGTCTATCAAGTCTGCTCGAATGTGCAGCTAGCACCCCTTATTCTGCAGCTGCCCCTCCCTTCCACCCTTCCCCTTCATTAACCCTCCAGGTTAGGGTGGATGTCAAGGAAATCTACTTGAATTCAAACACAGAAATGAAAGAAAATCCACTAAAGCTGGCAGGGGGAAGATTTGAAAAGGACGTCTGTAAGCACTTCTTCACTGAAAGGATGGTGGACAAGTGGAGCCAACTACCAGAGGAAGTGCTACAGGCAATATCAGCAGCTTCAAGCAGGGATGGGACAGGCATGTGGGTTTAAAGAAAGAGGGGACAGTAACGAAGAGGGGGCTTACCACTAAGGCAAGGTAGAATAGTTAGGTAGGGTGGTCCGACTAGATGGGCCAAGAGCCTTTTTTTTGCTGTAGACTTCTACATTTCTAATTACAGACACCTGAGGGGGTGAGCGAACCTTTTGCATTTAGATTCAAAATGGTCTGAATCACCCCAAAAGGAATGCTCAATAAGGTTCTTGTTTCTGAATATTTCTTAAATATATAATTTTCATGCAGCAGGCATGCAGACCATATGCAGATTAAGGGATCTGCATTTCAAGTCTGCTAGCCCAGTCACCAAGAGATGTGAGATGACTAGAAATTTGAACAAACACCCGGTTCAGGGGGTTGTAATTTTTTCAAACTGGTTAGCCTAGCTCTAACCCATGCTCTCCCTCTGCATAGTCAGAAAATACTTTATTCTGTATCTCTGGGGACTCACATCACTGCACATGTGCAGAAAATTGTACACACTAGGATTAGAAGTTATTTGTTTAACATATTTGGTTGTGCAGGCACACTGAGCTGTAGAGATCTTGATTACAGGTACATCCTGGGGGACAGGGAGCTTGATACGTAACTAACCAGAAAGATATATATATATAATGGTCTCAAGAATGCTGAAATCTGATTGGCTGCCAGCATTCTGAGAACCTTATGTTAATCTCCTTAACATACTTGTACAGCCTGATCACTTGAGTATTGATTTAAAGAATCAATGTCCTACTTACATTTGCAGCATTCTATTTATTTATTTATTTCAATTCTAGGATTACAATTACCTTTGAGCCCAGGGCTCTTTTACAAAGGTTCCACGACATAGGTATCACATGACAATACACTAAATTGTTACACAAATAAGGGTAAACAATATCAAATTAATTTCGAACAGACAGGGAGAGGGTAAAGTGGAAAGGAAGAGGACAATAGGGGGGTGGGTAGAAAGAAATGGGAGGGGCAGGGGAGGTAAGAAATGAGAAGAGAGGAGAGGTGGGGTAGGTAAGGATGGGGGTGGAGCTGCCAGGAAGGTGGCATTGTCAGGTGCTGTAGAGCGTGGGGCAGAGGCCAAACTAGGGCAAGTGCGTTATGTAAGGGGCTAGATATAGGAAAGAGCAGTAGCGGAGTGGAGTTGCATAGACATTATCCATGACAGTCGCAGATGCTGGAAGCGTCCAGGGTGTTACTGAGCCTGGATTTGAAGGTCCCCTAGCCCAGTGGTATTGATAGTATCATTGGCAAGACCATTAAATCAAGTTTGTGCCCTGTAGGCGAATGAACGCTGGCCGATGGCTGTGCGGCAGCGAGGAATATGGAAAAGTTGTGGCTTTGATCCCCTGGTAATTCTGGAGCTGGTTTTCATTTGAAGGAGTGAACAGACCCCCAGGAGGAGCCGTTCCCAACTGTATTTTCTTAGCAACCACGCAGGTTTGGTACTGAATTCTATTGTCAATTTGAAGCCAGTTAGCTTGTGAGTAGAGGTCACAGGTGTGTGTGAGCCGTTCGGCCCCAGTGATGAGTCGACAGGCCTTGTTTAGGGTGGTAGTAATCCTTCTGAGTGCAGTGGTAGTGGCAGTGCCATAGATGACAAGACCATAGTCAATCTGGGAGATGATGGAGCTTTGAACTGCAGCAAAGAGGGCCTCTTTAGTCAGGTGCCGACGAAGCCGGTAGAGTAAGCCCAGTCTAGTATTCCCGGTTTTAGCGACATTGGTTATATGGGTTCCAAAGGACAGGTGTGGGTCTAGGGTGATTCCTAGGTATCTGAAGGAGTCAACCAGCTCCAGGGAGTCCCTGAGGCAGGTGTTTAAGGAGAGTTGGTGGTGTTTGTGCTTGTTTTGGTGGCTGGTGAAAATCATGGTCTTCGTTTTTTTCTGGTTAAGGATTAACTTATGTTCTTTGAACCAGCTTTCAACAGAGGTGAAGCCGTGTTGAAGGGTTTGTTGCAGGTGGCTTGGGTCATGATGAGAGGCAAGAATCACCGCATCATCTGCATAGGGTATGACTTGCTATGAGGTGGAGTCGGTGAGGGAGTTGAGGAACAGGATGAACAGCAATGGGCCCAAGACGGAGCCTTGGGGGACACCGGAGTGAACCTGTTTAGTGTCGGAGACCACGCCTGATATTTTTACACATTGGGAGCTGTTGTCAAGATAGCTATTGAACCATTTCACTGATTCCGTGGAGAGGCCAATGTTCAGTAGCTGATGAAGCAGGAGGCGGTGGTGGACAGTGTCAAAAGCCTTTGACAGGTCGATGAATGTAGCTCCGGTTAGGCGACCCTGATCAAGGGAGTTGTGTATGGCTCCCGTAAACTCAAGAAGTGCCATGGCAGTGCTGTGCCCTTTTCTAAATCTGTTGCTGCCAGCAAAGGATGTTGTACTTGTCCAGATGATCAGTGAGCTGGTCTGCTACTATCCGTTCCAGGGCCTTAGAGAGGGGTGGCAGGATAGAGATAGGTCGGTAGTTCACATGGGAAGCCTGGTCATCACCTTTATGGATAGGTGTGTCAGTTGCTGCCTTCCATTTTTCAGGGAATTGGCTGAGAGAGAGGGAGAGATTAAAGATCCTGGTGAGAGGCCCCAGAACCTCGTCTAGAGTGAGGGACGGAAGTTTGAGGTCCAGTGTGTCAGCACTAGCTCTGGTGTTTTTGATGGCTTTGGAAATGTATTTCCTGACAGTATTTTTGCTTACTGCTCTGAAGTAGAAAGGGGGACAATTTTTTGGGGATGACTGATGGGTGGGAAGAGAGGGGTCGCTGTCATTGAAAAAGTCAGGAGGGAGGATGCTGCTGCGGTCGGTGAAGGCATCATTAAAGGTGTTGGCTATGACTTTTAGGTCCAGGATAGTATTCCCGTTTACTGTGATTGCAGTAGGGGGTGATTTGGACTCCTTCCCAGTAACATCTTTAATGTTATTCCAGAATGCTCTTGCATTTCCCCAGGTGTCAGCGAGTGCAGTCTTGTAGTATTCAGATTTCTGTTGGCGTATGGATTTGGTGCAATCATTTCTAGCTCTTTTGAAGTTTTGGATGTCCGCCTGTTTTTCTGTTTCTCTGGCTAGTTCCCAAAGGTGGTCCCTGTGTTTCAGCTTCTTTAAGAGGGAACCCGTGAGGATTGCAGAGGGGTTTAATTTTTTGCTTTTTTGGCGGGGCAAAGATGTTACAAGCTTAACTGAAAATGCATATGAATTGATCAAGGGCTGTATTTGCATCGGGCGCCAGGTTGATGGGGGACCAGTCTTGATTTAGTAGGTGTGATTTTAGGTGGGTTAGCTTCCCACAGGGTAGGACTCTGCTCAGGATGACCTTTGGTGGAGATTTCCAGAATTTGTTTGACCAGGTGCAGCTGACGGGGAATGGTCACAGAGAGAGTCAGGCAGTACGGCGAAGCTAGTGATCCGGGAGGAGTGAGTAGTCAGGATCCAGTCCAGTAAAGTGCGGGTGCCAGTTTTGTAGTTCATTCTAGTTGAGGAGTCCAATATCTGTGTGAGGTTTGCTGATGTGACCATGTCCCTGGTGTTGCCAGCATCAGGTTCCATCCAGTTTGTGTTGAAATCACCCAATGTGATGACTTCGGAGTCGGGTGGGAGTGATTTGATGTACTCCAGTACTGCATGGAGGCCTGGTCCCTGTTCTTTTGGGGGGGGGATATAAACGACGATGACCGAAAGGGCTTTGTGCTGAGCTCCAAGCAGGATTTTGATATGCAGTAGCTGGGAATTTGGTGTTGGTAGGTCAGTGTGGGCAGTGTGCTCCATCAGGTTGTCTTTTAGGTAAAGGGCACAGCCCCCTCCTCGTTTTGATTTTCAGTCAAGCCTAAAGATAGTGTAGCCAGGGATGGAGATTGTATGATCAGGAACCAAGGGAGTGAGCCAGGTTTCTACTACTGCCAGGATATTGGGCTGGTGAGCACTTGCGAAGGCTTGTAGTTGATCAAATTTAGACAATAAGCTGCAGATGTTCAGGCAGATAATGGAGAGAGTGTCAAGGTGCTTGGTTTGGGTGGAGTTCATGGCAGCCCGAGGGCCAGGGTTAGGGTGAATGTTTCCAGATAATAGGTAGGAGAAGGAGTTTCAGGGTGGCCAGGCGCAGTTCCCTGCAGGAGAACTTGTGGTACTTGATTGAGGAGGGTTTGATTGCAGAAGTTTTGTGCATGCAAAACAGGAGCGTAGTGAGCTGTGGTGGTAACGGGACACACTGCACCCTGGTATGAAGGTGAGGGCACAGTGTGGTGAGGTGAGCCCTAGGGGTGAGGAAGTTGTCAGGTAGCATGGTGCAAGTGTGGCTATAGCAGAGATTATGCTTATAGCTATGCAGGGGGGATGGAAAGCAGGATGGGGGGAGCTGGAGCAATGGGGTGAGGGCAAAAAGGAGGAGAGGGAGGCAGAGGATAGTAGGGAAGGAAGGCATAGTTTGTAGAGGAGGAAGAGAGAAAGGAGCTGTGAGGAAGGCTGAGGAGGATGTACTAGAACGTGAGGGAAGAGGAAGCAAGAGAAAAGGGGATTTAGGCAAGTAGACGAGTGAATGAGTGGGGGGGGGCAGTTCAGGCCCCATGAGCAGGGGACAGAGAGAGTTACAGGAGGGCAGTAGAATTAAGGCAGGAAGTATAACTCAGCAAAAATACAGTCCTTGGATTCGGCAGTGCACAGCAGAAGTAAAATACAGATAAAACAGTTGTCGGATTCGGCAGTAAACAGTGTACACTATCAGCAGATAAACAAAAAGTTTTTTAGCAACCACCGGGCAGCTATGCTCGGGACAAAAAATAATTCTATGTCTCGAACTGATAGCAGCCATTAAAGCAAGGCTAACAGTGTCAGGAATCATTTACCCATGTTTGAAAGAAAGGTCAAATTAAACACTGAACTGTTACTTTTTCCCTGTTTTTATGGCTGCGCTGTGCTAGATGATGGGATACAGCATTTACTAAACTAAACTCTTTTGTAGGACACTCCTTTGAAGTAGTCATGCGAGTGGGACTAAAGAAACTGATTTTTGAATTTCAATTTTGAATAAAAGAGTTGCAGCACAGATGAGTAGAATAAAGTCCCCCGCCCACACACACAGCAGACTCACAACCAAAGGACATATTTGTTTTTCCAATGTAAACCTTTGGCGCAAGGACTATTATTGTCAAGAGTTAAGAATAACTAAAATAAATACATAACATATGTAACATATAATGGTCTCAAGAATGCTGAAATCTGATTGGCTAACATATGTAAAAGCAAATAGGATGCTGGGATGCATAGGCAGGGGCATCACCAGCAGGAAAAGGGAGGTCATAATTCCACTATACAAGACACTAGTGAGGCCCCACCTGGAGTACGGTGTACAGTTCTGTAGACCTTACTTACGTAAGGACATAGACAGGGTAGAGAAGGTTCAGAGGAGGGCAACAAAGATGGTACATGGATTGCATCACAAGTCCTATGAGGACAGGTTGAAGGAATTGAATATGTACTCCCTGGAGGAGAGGAGGGAGAGAGGGGATATGATCGAGACATACAAGTATCTTACAGGGAGGAACAGGGTGCAGGAAGACACTTTTTTTAAGCGAAAAAGATTCTCAAGGACTAGAGGGCATGTGATGAAGTTGCAGGGAGGACGATTCAGAGGAAACGTGAGGAAGAATTTCTTCACAGAATGGGTGGTGGACAAGTGGAACACCCTGCCAGAGGAAGTGGTGGGGGCTGAAACAATCACGGGATTTAAGAATGCATGGGATAGACATAAAGGAATTCTGGAGGTCAGGGTTAAGGGGCAACAGACTTCTAGGAAAACATAAAGTAAACTTACAAGCTCAAATGGGCAGACTGGGTGGGTCGTAGGCACTTGTCTGCCCACACTGTCTATGTATCTATGTAAATACTGTGTGTCATTAGAAAACAGCAAGAAAAACTGAACCCAATTTTAATAATAGCTATAGGGTACTCCTAGGGGTTATGTTAATGTTTAAGTTAATCACCCCCTGGAAGTGATCTGACCTATTTTCGACTGCGCCCTCATGCCACATTATACCCCGGATGGGTAATTAACTAGAACATTAACATAACTCCTGGTCGTACCTTATTGCTCAATTAAAACAGTAGTGCGTATGTTATGCATACAAAGTTAAATACACTACTTATTGCCTAGGTATCAGGAAAGTACGCCCTAGTAGTTAAAACAAATCATCCACAAGAAGGCATCAACTGGTGGTTGGCTTTTAAAAGGTGGGAGGCAGGAACAAATATAATGAAACAGAGGAGAAGGGAGGGGGTGACAAGGGGAGGACAACATGAGGGCAAGGTAATCTGGGGGAATGAGAGGGTAGGAGAAAGGCAGGAGGGGAGGAGGGGCAGGAGTAGAGAGGTTACAAAAAGGTACAGACATGAGTGGAGGAGGACAGTGAATGGGGGGAAGGGATGGGAGGGTTAACCAGAGTAGAGGGAACACATGTGAGACGGCAGCCTGCATGGTACTGCTCTTGGTGTGGGGCAGAGTGAAAGGGCAAGGGTTGCAATTTCTCAGAGAGTAGGAGAAGCAGGAAGGGAGAGGACAACTGATTAGAGACTTGAGGTAGCCAATTCAGAACCTGGAAATGAGGGAGAAACAGTAGGACAGATATCTGCAATCAAGGGACAGGACGGAGAAGGAGGGAAACATAGTGGGAGGGGAGACATACATTAGCCATCAACTGATGGGATGGAGAAGGAGGGAAACACACTGGAAGAGAGAGAGAGAGAAGAGAGAGAGAGAGAGAGACATCAGTCATCAGTGTATAACACAGAGAAGGAGGGAAACAGTGTGAGAGCGAGAGACATCAGTCATCAATGGATTGGATGGCGAAGGAGGGAAACACAGCGGTAGGGAGTGAGAGACATCAGCTATCAATGGATGGGATGGAGAAGGAGGGAAATAGTGGAGGGGGGAGAAAGAGAGACATCAGTCATCAATAGATGGGATGGAGAAGTAGGGAAACTCAGTGGGGGGAGAGAGAGAGAGAAAGAGACATTAGTCATCAATGGATGGGATGGAGAAGGAGGGAAACACAGTGGGGGAGGGAGACAGAGAGACATCAGCCATCAGTGGATGGGATGCAGAAGGAGTGAAACATGGTGGGTGGGAGAAAGAGAGACATCAGTCATCAAGGGACAGGAAAGAGAAGGAGGGAAACAGTGGGGAAGGGAGACATCAGCTATCAATGGATGAGATGGAGAAGGAGGAAAATGCAATGGGGGAGAGAGAATGTAAGAGACGTCAGCCATCAGTGAATGGGATGGAGAAGGCGGAAACCCAGTGGGAGGGACATCTGCCATCAAGGGATGGGATGGAGAAGGAAGTAAGCACAGTGGGGGAGAGGGGGGAGACAGAGAAGGAGGGAAACCCAGTGGGAGGGACATCTGCCATCAAGGGATGGGATGGAGAAGGAGAAGAAGAAGTAAAGGAAACAGTAATGGGGATGGGATGGCAATTTAGGGCAAAATGGTAGAAAGAGTGGAGAAGGGATCTTAATTTGGCCAGAGTGGCTTTGGAGGGGGCATTATATTCTACATTCCCATATTCAAATGCTGGAAGGTTAGTTTCATAATAATCTTCCAGCCTGTAGGGAGGCAGAAACAATTTGGCAGATGACCTGATTTCTTCCACTGAAGTGCACCAATTTTTCAGGAGTAGCTTTCTGTGTCTAATGCAGACGTAGGTGAAGAAGTCAAGGTGACTATCCTGTCAGATTCCCAGGTATTTAATGGTGGGGGGCTACCACCAAGGGACAGCCATCCTGGGTCTTGAAAAACAGGCATGGGAGTGGACTGGAGACCATTTTATTTGGCATTTAAAATTAGTTGTTTGGCACAGAACCAGCACTGGATTTCTTTAAAATCCCTCTGGAGCTATGCTCAGGAGCTGAACAGTTGCAGGTGGACAGCACAGTGTGTCTATGCACATATGAATCTTTGAAGAAACATCACATGATACAGTTATTATTATAAAAAATTAAAAAACTCAAAAGTAATGAGATTCTGCACAGATCCGTCCGAGATATAAATCCTAACATCATCATAATATTTTTCCCAGATGGGATTATATGAAACGTGGCTGGTCAGTAAATGGAAACTCTCTCACCTTTCTGCTACTTTGGACATTTTTAAACAATGTCTGTCAACTTGCACATTCAGGAAGTTAATCTGGAAGAAAACAAATATATATGAACGTTTACAGTGGAAGTGTTAAAAAGGACATTTAGATAGTTGCTGATATCTGTTTATGTTTGTATGTGTATGTGTATTTTAACATAGCTGAGACTATTATTTAATTTTTATTATTTGGGATTTATCTGTCATATATTTGCTACTATTGCTGTTTGCTGTAACAGTGCCCTGGGCCTCAGGGGAAGGGTGCCACTAAGAAATAAAACCTACTTCTGCTACTAATAATCTATCATGTGTTCTTGCCTCCAGTTTTAGGATCAGGCTCCAGTGAATATTGGTTTTCAGTAGGGCTGTACAAGTACCATCTCACAAATACTCACTGCGAACTCGTATTTAGGGCCTGACGATATATGGTATTCATTATTCAATATCTGGGATAAAAATAGGGAAAACATAGAAGTTGTCAGCATATAAGGACCACTTGGCTCACCTAGTCTACCCCAAATTCCCTACCTATAATGCCACGGCAAACCCTACTTGGACTCCAGCTTATACCCCACTCTTGCTTCTAAGATTCCCTTGTGTCTATCCCATGCATTCTTAAATCCTGTGACTGTTCTAGCCCCCACCACTGCCACTGGGAGGCTGTTCCAAGTGTACACCACACTCTCCATGAAGTAGTACTTCCTCACATTTCCTCTGAGCCTCTCCCCCAGCTTCATATTGTGACCCCTTGTTCTTGAGCATCTTTTTCTTTGGAAAATGCTCCCTTCCTGTACTTTGTTTATTCCTGTGAGGTATTTGAATGTCTCTATCATATCCCCCCCTTTCCTTCTGTCTTCTAGGGAGCACATATTTAAATCCTTAAGCCTTTCTTCGTAGGGTTTCTGATGCAGGCCCTGCACCATTTTGGTTGCCCTCTTCGGCACTGCCTCCACGCTATCTATGTAGTTTCGGAGATGAGGCCTCCAGAACTGTACACAGCACTCGAGTTGGGGGTCTCTTCAGCGATCTATACAGGGGTATTATTATTACCTCCGTTTTTCTGCTGGTGACACCCCACCCTATGCATTCAAACATCCTGCTAGCCTTTCCCAGTGCATTGTCACACTGTTTAGCTATCTTCAGGTAATCAGAAATAACCCCCAGGTCTCTTTCCTGTTCTATGACCGCTAATTCCCCCCCCCCCGAGTTGGTACGTTGCCCCTGAGTTTTTGTGCCCTAAGTGCATGATTTTGCACTTTTTTTGCGGAGAGTTATGCTGCCAAACTCATGACCATTCTTGTAACTTCTTTAGATCCTCCCTCATTCTTTCAATCCCCCACTTGGTGCGTCTACTCTGTTGCAGATTTCTGTGTCATCTGCAAATAGGTATACCTTCCTCTCCAGTCCTTCTGAAATGTCGCTAATAAAGACACTGAAGAGAACTGGGCCTAATGCTGACCCGTGCGGCACCTTGCTTCACCTTGCCTTCCCCAGAGTGCATCCTATTTACCACCATTCTGACTCCTACAAGAAAGCCAACTCTCCTCCCATTTTAGGACCTACTCCTAGGCTACTCAGTTTGTTTACCAGCCTTCTATGTCGAACGTGCCGAAGGCCTTGCTGAAATCCATATAGGCTACGTCAACCACCCCTCCCTGGTCCACTTCCTTTGTTACCCAGTTAAAGCACTCAATCAGGTTTGTCTGGCAGGACCCCCCTGTGAATCATAGTAATGGTTTATTAAAGCAGGATCCATGTTGCCTCAGATCCTGCTTTAATAGGCATTTCTTGACTCCCTCAGGTGTCCAGGGCTAATCTGATGGACACCCCCACTCCTTCTGTCATCTCCCATACCCTCTACCCATCCCTTACCCCCTGTGAGCATAACAAATGTAAAAAATCCCTCCCCCACCTAACACTGTCTTTCATAACACACCTACCTCCCTAACCTAACCCCTGCTATGCACTGTATGGGTACAAAAACAATAATGGATATTGTGGCCACGCCAGACCCCCAGTACATAATATGGAGCAATAATTAGTTGAATTCTGGCTGCTCAGCTGGGCCCCCACTCAACAGCATCTTTCAATACCCCCCTTGCCTAACCCAACTGTGACCAGTCTACCTCTATGCCTACAAAAATCGATGTCCGACTGTGTGCCCCCTTGATCACCAATCCACGATGGGGTGGGGACAATAATTAGTTATCCTGGCTGCTCAGCTGGTCCCCTACCCCGTACCTATAGTGCCTGACTGCTGATGATTGATCAACTGATCAATCTCAGGCATGCATGCTGGGGTGGGTGATCTGCCTAGCATCTCTCAGATTGTCATAGAGAATCCCAAAGGAATGCATCAATTTCAGTCCACAGGGAATCAAGAGCATTTGGGGCCAGTCGGGCTCTGCACACTGGATTAATCAAAATATCTGTTTAGTGACTGTCATCTAGCTGATGCTTGGAGCCTGCTGCTAGCAGGCTGAAAAAAGGCACATAACCCACCTTGAGCCCCTTTGACAGTATGGCTCCAATTGGGAGCCTGTGTGGTAAATGGGCAGGGCCTCCACATAGTTCTTCTGGGCTTCAGCCTAGCGGTACCTTGCTGCAGTTCTTTAGCTGAAGGGCATCACACCATGGGCATCAGTATGGGGTGGCAGTCAGCAGGAGACATTGCACCCCAAGTCTGACACCCTACAAAGCCCAAGTATTTAACTTAATATGGGTACAACTAAAGAATGTGGGTAGTTCAACTGTGAGAGTGCAGCATCCAGCATCAAGGCATTGAAGAGTGTAAGTAATGCCGGGCCCAGTGACACAGTGGGCTGAGGCACTCTGTGCGTTACCTCCTACCACGCCAGTGACCCAAGTTTGGGAAGGAGCTTGGTTTGCTGGGGGTTGGTAGGGGGGCAGGGAGAGGGGGGGGGTCGAGTGTCTGTTGGACAGCTTTCCTCTCCAGGGGTAGGGAGGCATGCTGTCTTGGTCCTTGGTTGCCACCTGGTGGAGGCTGGGTGGTGGGTGGAGCCAAATGAAAAATTACCATAGTAATCTTGTTTCTTCCAAGGGAATCTTTACTGTTTTCTGATTAATGCAGTTAGCCTTCACCATTCAACTGCACTGGAGAAGAGAGGGTTAAAGAACCTATGCAAATAGTGGAATGTTGATAGGCTCGAGCTCAGTTTGCAAACTACTGTCCCTGGTGCATTCTATACAACTGCCAGATTCTTACAAAGCATATACAAAAAAATTTACTATATATTCTATCCTAAATAACCGATCCACTCAGTAATAATCAATCCTCCCATTAAATAGTGACATCTGAAAAGACTCAAGTCACAGATACCCAAGGACAACCAACTCAACAAATTTCAACAACACAATATGAACAGCTGGAGTGCAGTGCCGCCCCCCACCCCCTCAGGTTCTAGTAGGGGAGGTAGGGTGGGAGCTCAGAATACAGTTAAGATTCCCTTGGAAGAAACAACATTTCTATGGTAAGTAATTTTTCTTCAAGCCCCAGGAAATCTTTACTGTATTCTGACTAATGCAGACTACCAAGCAGTACCTTTGGAGGTGGGCACAGTACCTACTTTGGAAACCGGCTCTGCAGTACTGCTGTGCCAAACCTGGCATCACTTCTAGCCCGAGTGTCCAGGCAATAGTGTTTAGCAAAGGTGTGAACAGTTTTTCAGGTGGCTGCTTTGCAAATTTCTAGCAAAGGAATGTCTCTTACAGCTGCTATAAAAGCAGCTGTACCCCTAGTGGAATAGGCCCTGAGGCCCACTGGGGGTTCCTTGTCCAGCTTTCCATTACAAAGCTGAATACAGGTCATAATCCTGCATGCAATAGTCCTTTTTGAGGCTGGTCTGCCTTTCCCTACTTCTCCATAGGTGAGGAAGAGCCGAGTATTCTCTTGCCTATGGCCTTTTGTAGTCCAAATCATAACTGATAGCCCTCTTGATATCCAGGCTGTGCAGCCTGCGTTCCCCTGAGCTGGAATGATCAGTGAAAAAGACAGGCAGGGTAATAAGCTGGTTGAGGTGGAAGTCAGATACCACTTTGGGGAGGAACCTCCTGTTGGTTCTGAGGACTACCTTGTCCCTATGGACTGCAATGTAGTTCGGCTCTGTGCACACAGCCTGGAGCGCACTAAACCTCCTGGCTGCAGTGATTGCTACTAAGAAGCCTGTTTTCCAAGTTACATACTTGAGATCTGCTAAAGACATGGGCTCAAATGGGGGTTGCATTAGCTGTGCAATGCATATAGTCAGGTCCCAAGAGGGAGTTGGCTTCCTGTGTGGAGGGTGGAAGTGCAGCAACCCTTTAAAAAAAACTTCCTGAAAATCAGATTAGAAGCTAGGGAGGAGCCCTTACCTGCTGAAAGATAAGCAGAGACAGCTGCCAGGTACACCCCGAGGGTAGATGGCTTAAGGCCAAGGGAATGAAGATGGGCCAAGTATTCCATCATTACTGGCAGACCAGCCTGGTGCAGATCCATGGGCTTTTGCTGGCACCAAATGGAAACTCTCTTCCTCTTGGAAGTGTAAATCTTCCTGGTAGAGGGCTTCCTAGAGGCTCTAAGGACCTCGGGACCCCTTCAGAGAGGTGCAGGTTAGCATAATCTAGGTCCTCAAGAGCCAGGCCATGAGCCTGAGGAACTTGTTGCTGGCTGGGACCTGAACTTGTTCAGCACCCTGAGCAACAGAGGGAATGGAGGGAAGGCATACAGGCACATCCCTGTCCAATCCAGTATTAGAGCATCCAGTGGTACTGTGCCCACTGACGGAGGCTTGCAAAAAAACTGTGGCAACTGGTGATTGTCTGGGGTTGCAAAGAGATCTATCTCTGGAGTGCCCCATCTTCTGAATACAGTTTGCAGGACCTGTCTGTTCAAAGACCACTTGTGGTGGTCCTGATTGAGCCTGCTCAGAGCATCTGCCAGGATGTTGTCTTTCTCTGGAAGGTGGAATGCTGAGAGGGAGACCTTGAGAGAGTAAGCCCGACTCCAGATTTTCATAGCCTCTGTACACAGCAAGGTGAACCTTGTGCACCCATGCCTGTTTATGTACAGTAGTACATGGTGGTTGTGTTGTCTTTTCTGACTTGCACAATCCTGCCCTGTACCACTGCAGCAAAGGACTGAAGGGCTAAAAAGACTGCCCTGAGCTCTAGCAGGTTTATGTGCAGCGTTGTTTCTTGCCGGAGCCATATGCCACATGCAGTGTGCTCCCCTAGGTAAGCGCCCCAATCTAGGAGAGATGCATCGGTTGTCAACACCACTCTTGGGGACTGCTGCAGGAATGGGTCATCTTCTCTGAGGCTGTCCCTTTCCTGCCACCACTGGAGTGCCTAAAGCAGGGCCCCTGTAACTAGAATCAGCTTTGACAGGGAGTGTCTTCTCTGAAACCAATAGGATCATAGAGGGAACTGTATGCCCCTCATTTGGAACCTGGCTCCTGACACTGTTGCGGCTGCCATATGGCCTAATAACTGCAGAAAATGTCTTGCTGGTCTGGGGGTGTGGAGCTGGAAGGAACTTGCCAGCTGCACTAGGCTGTCCACCCTTCCATGGGGAAGGAATGCTTTCCCCTTTAGTGTGCCCAACTCTGCTCCTATGAAGTCCAGGAGCTGGACCGGTTGGAAGACTGACTTTCTCAGATTCACCCAGAACCTCAATGACTGCAGGGTGGCCTGTGTAAGGGCTAGGGCATACCTTACCTGCTGAGGGGACAGCCCCATGACTAGCCAGTCATCTAGGTAAGGGTATACTGATACTCCCTGCCTTCTCAAGTGTACCACCACCACCACAGCCAGGCACTTTGTGAACACCCTTGGGGCAGAGGTCAGACCGAAGAGCAGAGCTCTGAACTGATAATGGCCTGATGGTAATCTGAACCTGAGATACTTTCTGTGGGACTGCCTGATGAGAATGTGAAAGTAGGCTTCCTTGAGGTCTAAGGATGCCAACCAGTCTCCCTGCTTGAGAATGGGGAGAATCATTGCCAGATTAACCATTTTGAACTTTGGCTTTGTCAGGTGCCTCTTTAAATTTCTGAGATTCGGTATGGGTCGCCACTCCCCAGTTTTCTTTAAAGTTAAGAAGTATCTTGAATACAGGCCCTTTCCCCTCTGGGGGGGGGGGCAGGCTCCACTGCCCTTTCTAGCAAAAGGCTGGCTACCTCTGATTCCTGCAAGGTTTTCTCTTCTGGGGCTGCAGGTTTGAACAGCCTTGCTCTCAGCCTTGGGATGGACTTGAAGTTGAGAGCAAGACCCTGGCTTACTACTTCCAGGACCAACTTGTCTATGGTGATGGCTTGCCATATCTGGAAATAATAAGCCAATATGCCCCCTACTAGGGCTGGGGAGACGTCCCTGACAAGCACGTTAGGGGATCTGCTTTGCAGGAGTCCTGGGCTGAGCACTGTGTCTAGAGCAGCTGGTGCCCCTTCTACCCTTGCTTCTAAAGTATCCACGCTGCTGCTGCTGGTATACTGGGAAAGCCTGTGCTTAATAGAAGGGTCTGGCATAGGGCCTTCCCCTACCTCCCCTCTCTTGGGGCTTCCGGAGGAGTAAAAGCCTTCTCCTTGGCAGAAGCACTCTTGTGGGAAGATTTGTATTCATCCATTTTCTTCATGTAAGCCTCTGTTTGTTCCCCAAACAATGAAGTTTACTCACAAGGGAAGTCCAAAGCCTTGATCTGAGTGTCCTGAGAAAGACTGGTGGCCCTAGGCCAAGTAAACCTCCTCAGGAATACTGTGGTTGCCATTACCCTGGCAGCATTGTCATTAGAATCCACTGCCATGAGAAACTGGTACTTGGATGCTTCAATGCCACATTTAGAAGTCTCTGCCAGATCAGCTGCCAGTTGAGGAGGGGCTTTGCTAGCCAATTGTAATACAGAATTCCAGTGGCCTGTCTGGTATCTGGAAACATAGGCCATATAAGAGGCTTGTTTAATGACCATAGAAGCCCCTATGTATCCTTTCTTGGCCATGGAATCGATTTTCCTGGAATCTTTGTCAGGTGGATGAGAAGATAAAGGTATACCTGCTCTATCACAGGCAGCTGCCTATACTATCCCCTCATGGCTGGGGTAACTGATCAGGAACTTAGCTCTACCTTTTGCCAGAAGGTATTTCCTTTCCACTTTCTTGTCCACAGGGGGAACATAAGTGGGGGTCTGCAAAATCTTGAGTACTTGCCTTTTGAGAGATCTATGGATAGGAATTAGCAACCTTTTGGTTGCTGGCAAATCCATCATCTCCATATAGTCTGGTTCCTCCTCCTCCTCCTCAGTGGTCTCCTAGGTGGGGAGGTCAAGGATCTCTGCCACTTGCTTCATAAATGAGAAGTGGGAAGAAAAATCCTCAGCATGGCGAGGGAGTGATTCAAACTCCTGTTGTTCAGGAGAGATGTCAGGTTAAATGGGTTCACCAAAGTCTTCCTCCTCCTCCTCATCTTCATAGTAGGATTCTGGTTCAAAGGAACCAACAGTCATTGAAGTAGCCAGTGTTTGAACCGGAGGCTGCTGCAGAGCTTGCTGGGGAACCAGCCTGCAGCAACTGGATAATGCGGATCGCATTTGCAATCTCTTCAGTGGTCGGAACTGGTGCGGTTTTTACTCATGGTTCTGGCTCTGTATTTTTTCTGTTTCTTCATTTTCTTTGAGGCAGGAGCCAGTTCAGTGGCTTGTTCTGCACCCCATTTGGTTGTCGAGGAAGTTTCGCCCTTGTCAGAGGACTTTCCCTCCGGTTATTCATTTTTTCTTTTGAGGGAGGAACCGAATGTCCTGCAGCTGTGTCAGCAGCCTTTGCAGACATCTTCTCCTACAGTCGGGTCAAGCGCTTATCAAGCATCGACTGAGGGAAGTTCTTACAAATTTCACACTCTGCTTTTAGGTGTTCAAACCCCAAACAGAAAACACACTTTAAGTGTGGATTGGCCTTCGTAAACGGTTCACCACACTCAGTGTAGTGTTGGAAACCAGTAGGGCCGGTTCTCTTCTTGGGCTTCTGTAACATTACCTAAAACCCCCCCAAAATACAGTTCTGTGTAGCAACCACAAAGATAACAATAATAAAGTGGTTAGGCTTTAAATCAAATAGTTTTGGGTTTTTTTGCGGTCGCTTCAGTGACTGGTAGGCGCAATCGAGAAACCACGGTTTAAAAACAACAGAACCAAGAGAGAGACTGCTATCGGTTACTAAAGATAATAAAACTAAAAACAAATAAACTTTACCTCAAGATAAAGTGAAAAAAAACGTTGGTTCCTTACCAGTTGTAGAAACCGATGAGGATCCGAAAAACTTACCACAATGAAGCTAAACCTAGACTGGTCTACCTGTAAACCAAGGACAGTACTTTGAAATGTAAAAAGAAATAAATGGTAATTTGAAAACTAGTTAAATAAACAAATTTCTTCAAGATGCTGAAAGAGAGCTCTCTGAGGTGTCTAACTTTGGCAGGCGGAGTAAAGAATCTAGCAGTTGCATAGAATGCACCAGGGACAGTAGTTTGAAAACCGAGATCGAGCCTATCAACGTTCCACTATTTGCATAGATTCTTTAACCCTCTTTTCTCTGGGGCAGTTGAATGGTGAAGGCTAACTGCATTAGTCAGAATACAGTAAAGATTTCCTGGGGCTTGAATTCTGAGCGGTATAGAAGGGAAGGGCCACAGTTCTGTAGCGTGTGTGTGCATACACGCTTAATGTGCTGCAAAAGGCTGGGGACCATGGGAAGAAAATGGAAAAAGGTTGGCACCGGCTAAAGGAAGCCCTGTTCGCCTACCCCTGTCCCTGCATTGCCATCTGGACCACTGACCCCATTCTGTATGAATGGCATTGGTGGGGGGAGGACAGCCCTCCCCTTCCTGGCCCTGCCATGGGGGGCAATCTGTGGGAGACATATCAGCAAGGTGTCCGGGGGAGGTAGATACCAGGTGGAGGAAGCAGGGGCAGGGTTGAGCAGCCTGCCTGCATCAACCACGGGAGGGGAACCTTTATGGTAAAGAGAATAAGTAAATTGTAGGTTTCATTTTACTAGATATTAGCGGATTAAGCTGAGGGCGGGTAACTAGTAGTTTAAATTATAAAAAAAGAGGCTAAAAGGGACATACTGTGCTACTGTACATTAAATAATGCATATAATGCATATTGTTATTAGTTCTTTATTCTGAATATAGAATTGTGCATTGATGTTGGAGTGCATTAACTAACGCTATATAGACAGCAAGTACTAGTACAAATTCAATGCCATTTACATATGGTAAAATTAGTAATACTGTGTGAAAGTTACCATTACTTTATATAGTATACTATAACTTCAACTAGGAGTCATTACTTAAACACAGAGGGGATAGCAAACAGATGGGATAGACCTAAAACATCCACAGTTAAAGTAGGTAGAACAGGGAAGTCAGAATTAGTGTACTGTATAGTGTAGGATCTAACAAGACAGGAACAGGTAAGAGGGTTACGCAGGAAAAGCAGGAGACACCCTATCTAAGGTAAGGCTACAAATTAGTATCCGAGAAGAAAAGGGGTGAGGTAAGGAGTAACACAGAGTAGAAAACATAGAAACTGACAGCAGATAAGGACCAATAGGCCCACCCAGTCTGCCCATTTTCCCTACCTACTGCAAAAGCTGCAGACCCTACTTGATCTCTGGCTTTACCTCCTCTTTTGTATTGTTAGGGTTCCCCTATGTCTAGTTAATGCATTTTTGAATTCTCCCACCAAATTTTCCCCCCACCATCTCTGCTGGGAGGCTATTCCATGTATCCACCACCCTTTTTGTGAAAAAGTACTTCCTTACAATTCCCCTAAGTCTACCCCGTTCCAGTCTCATGTCATGCCCCCTTGTTCTTGAACATCTCCTTGTCTGAAAGATGCTATTTTCTTGTAATCTTACTTATGCCCTTTAGATATTTGAAGGTCTCTATCATATCTTCCCTCTCTCTCTCTCTCCTCTCCTCCCCTCCAGGGTATACATATTGAGTGCCTCCAGTCTCTCTTCATATGTCCTTTGGTGCAAGCCCTGCACCATTTTTGTTGCCCTTCTTTCAACTGCCTCTACCCTATGTTCTTATGGAGATGCGGCCTCCAGAACTGAACACAGTACTCCAAATGAGGTCTCACCAATGATTTGTACAGTGGCATCACCACATCCTTTCTTTCTTTTTTATTTATTTATTTAAATCTCGGATTACATATACCTTTGAGCCAGAGACTCTTTTACAACGGTTCCATGTCAGAATGAACAGTAGATTAACAGCAAGGATGAACTGATTAAACACAGACAACAATTGACAAGAAACAATACACATATCAAGGTTAACAATGGTTGCATCACCATTAAACAAATTCAAGACAACAATCGAGGTTACAGAGTAAAAGTAACAGTGGTAACAATTATGTATGCTACAGGTAAATACAATAATAGGGTATTGTAGGTTACAGGTGGGTGCAACGTTTGTGCCTTGTAGTAACATTACAGCAGTCAGCATATTAACTTTGTCTTGTACCAGAGTGAAGAGTGGGAGGGAGGTGGTTAAAGTAGCGCAGTCAGCAAGATGACATTGTCTTATGCCAGAGTGAGAGGGCAGTGGGGTAGATGGAGTGGAGTGGAAGGGAGGCAGGGTGTGCTGTGATCCATAGTAGTATTGGAGAGAAGGAACAAGAGGGAAGGAGATGGAGTGATCAGGAAAGCCGTCAGAGGTAAAGAGATGGGTAAGAATTGGGAGGGGGTATCAGGGTAGGGAGGACGGGGAGCAGTGTGGGGAAGGAAGTAAGTGGGTTTCTTCTGCTGGTGATATCTCTCCCTATGCACCCCAGCATCCCACTGCCTCTCCCTAGAGCCTTAACACATTGTTTGGCCACCTTTAGGTTGTCAGATATGATTACCCCCAGATATCTTTCCTGTATGGTGGCTGTTAGTAACTCCCCACCCATCAAGTAATCCTCCCTGTGTTACTGCGCCCCAAGTGCATGATTTTGCACTTCTTCACATTGAATCTTAGCTGCCACACTCTTGACCACTCCTTCAGTTTAGCTAGGGCCTTCCTCATTTTTTCCACCCCTCCTGGAGTGTCTACCCTATTGCAGATCTTAGTGACATCTGGAAAGAGGCATACCTTCCCTTCCAGCCCCTCCGTAATGTTACTTATTAAAACATTAAACAGAACTGGCCTCAGAACTCATCCCTGTGGCACCCCGCTGGCCACCCTCCCTTTCTTGGATTGAGCTCCATTTACCATCACCCACTGTGCTCTATCCCTCAACCAATTTCTAACCCAGTTTATAACCTTGTGACCCAATCCCAGGCTGCCCAGCTTGTTCACAAGTCTCCTATGTTGAATGGTGTTGAACGCCTTGCTGAAATCCAGCAATACCACATCCACCACTGCCCCGA
Organism: Neoceratodus forsteri; assembly: GCA_016271365.2. Taxonomy (NCBI): domain Eukaryota; kingdom Metazoa; phylum Chordata; order Ceratodontiformes; family Ceratodontidae; genus Neoceratodus; species Neoceratodus forsteri. The sequence continues at coordinate 187,223,948 of CM028134.1, forward strand.
TCCACTTCCTTGGTCACCCAGTCAAAGAAATCTATTAGATTTGTTTGACATGACTTTCCTGCTGTGAATCCATGCTGCCTTGGATCCTGTGCTTTGCCGGATTCAAGGTGTTCCCCAATCCTTTCTTTTATCAAAGATTCCATAATTTTCCCCACCACCGAGGTTAGGCTGACTGATCTATAGTTTCCAACCTCCTCCCTACTCCCACATTTGTAGAGAGGGACTACATCTGCCCTCCTCCAGTCCTCTGGAACCACTCCCATATCCAGTGATTTGTTGAACAGGGCTGCCAGTGGTGCTGTCAGTACCTGCCTTAGCTCCTTGAATATTCTAGGATGTATCCTGTCTGGTCCCATTGCCTTGTCCACTTTCAGTTTATGAGTTTCTTAAAGACTCTCTCCTCTGTAAATGGACTGGTGTCCACCTTCCTCTCATTCCTGTTGCTTATCTGTGGTTCCTCCCCTTCTCCTTCTTTTGCGAATACTGAACAAAAATAAAACCTTTCTTTACCACCTGTGCTATTTTTTCTTCTGTATGCGCCTTTGTGTTCCTGCCAGCTTTTTCTGCCTCCCTTTGCTTATTCAGCTACACTACCCTGTCCTCCTCCTTCTGTGTTTCCTTGTATTTCCTGAAAGCCAACTTGTTTGCCCTTACCTTCCCAGCCACTTCCTTTGAGAAACATAGTGGTGTTCTTTTTCTCTTGCCTTTGTTTATTTGCCTAACGCAAAGGTTTGTTGCCTCCACTCTGGCTCCTTTTAGTTGGGCCCACTGTTCCTCAACTCCCCCCAGTCCTCCCCCACTGCTAGGACTTTCCTGAGACCCCATAACCCCATCTTGGCAAAGTCTGCCTTCCTGAAGTCCAGGGCCCTCGCTTTCGGGTGGCTTGACTCTGCTGCAGTGCTCATATTGAACTACACCATGCAATGGTCACTGGACCCCAGGTGTCCAACCACCCTGACATCTGTAATTCTGACGCCGTTGGTGAGTACCAGGTCCAAAATCGCACCCTCCTGGGTGGGCTCTAGCAGAAGCTGCTTGAGGCATGCCCCTTGCAGGGAGTCCAGGATGACTCTGCCCCTGGCTGAGGCAGCAACTGGGATGCTCCAATCAGTATGCGGCAGATTGAAGTCACCTACCAGTAGCACCTCCCCTTTAGTTGCCTGATATGGATGGCTTCCACTAGAACCCTGTCCATCACCTCCCCTTGTATTGGGGATCTGTAGATCATGCCTGTGTGACTAGCTGTGACATTGCCCATCTCTAGGGTGACCCACAGTGCCTCTGCCTCCACCTGTATTCCTTGCACCTCAGTCGCCTTTATACCCTCCTTGACGTAAAGAGCCACCCCTCCTTCCTTTTTACCCTCCCTGTCTCTCCTGAATAAAGTATAACCAGGTATAGCTACATCTCAGTCATGGCTCCCATTATACAATGTCTTGGTAATAGTTACAATGTCCAGGTCAGCCTCTGCCATCAAGGCCACCAGGTCTGGGATTTTATTTCCCAGGCTGCGGACATTTGCACACATAGCCTTTCATGTTCTGCAACTTCCCCTCCTGTCATTCCCCCTTTTATCCTCATGTCTCCTCTCTTTCCCCTCTTTGTCTTTAACCCCTTCCTCCTTACCTCTGTTATTCTACCTTTTCTGAGTTCAGTTACCATCGGTGATTTCCTAACTTTATGGTCCTCCATGTTGGGCTATGTTACTCTATGGGGGTGGGCAGTATGATTCTCCTGCTTCCTTCCTCCATCTCCCTTGGCTAGTTTAAATGCCTGCATATGAAGCATTTAAACCATTCACTAAGGACAACGATCCCCTTCCTGGATGGATGCAAGCTGTCATTCTTGTACAGGTCCATATCCCTCCAGGTGGGTCCCCAGTCCCCAATAAAGCCCGAACCCTTCTCTCTGCGCTAGTTTCCCAACCAAGTGTTGAAGTCCCTGGTGGGGAGATTCCTAGCCTTCCCCTTTCCATGGACAGGCAACACCTTCAAGAAGATCACGGAGCTTGATACCTGCCTAAGGCCCCTCCCCAGCTACCTGAACTCCTCCTACACTCTTCCTATCCCTGCCTCATCCTTAGCCAGGTCATTTGTCTCCAGATGGAAAATGACATCTAGCTTCCTCCTCCTTGTAACTGCCCTAGCGATTCTTGGATCCACTCTCCATCCCTCTGAGCTGTGCCTCCTGGTAGGCACTTAACCTCCCTCTCTACCCCGTTACCTGTCCCCAACTTCACTCCCCAGACTATGGAATCCCTCACCAGACGTAGCTTCCTCTTCTTCTGGGATCCTTTACCACCCACCCTTAAACATAGAAGTTGATGGCAGATAAGGACCGCAAGGCCCATCCAGTCTGCCCATTTCTTTTTCTACTTTATGAATGTGACATCAGCCTTTGCTCTATCAATGGCCTATCTATTCATACTCATCTGTATTGCTTCCTTATGCCTATCCCATGCCTGTTCGAAGCCCTGCACTGTATTCATATCCACCACTTCCTGAGGTAGGCTGTTCCATGCATCCACCACCCTTTCTGTGAAAAAGAACTTCCTCACATTACCCCTTAATTGGCTTCCCTCTAATCTCATGCTGTGTCCTCTTGTCCCGCTGTTTTTCTTATATTGAAACATGTTAGACTCTCATCTTGTTAATGCCCTTAAGGTGCTTGAATGTTTCGATCATATCACCTCTCTCCCTCCTTTGCTCTAGGGTATACATATTGAGCTCCGTTAATCTGTCCTCATATGTTTTCTGATGCAGTCCCTGCCCCATTTTGGTTGCCCTTATCTGGACTGCCTCAATTTGGTTAATGTCCTTGTGAAGATGTTGTCTCCAGTACTGCATGCAGTACTGCAGATGGGGCCTAACCAGTGTCTTGTAAAGAGGGATTATTACCTCTCTGTTCTGACTTGTGATACCCCTACTAATACACCCCAACATCCCTCTAGCCTTACCTACTGCTTTAGTGGTCTGCTTGGATGATTTCAGGTCATCGGTGATGATGATGCCCAAGTCTCTTTCTTCCCTTGTGACTACCAGCAACTCCCCTTCCAGCCTATAGGTGGCTTCTGGGTTTCTCTTCCCTATGTGCATGACCTTGCGCTTCTTTGCGTTAAACTCCAGTTGCCACTCTTCTGACCATTTTGCTAGTTTATCCAGATCTCTTCTCATTCTGCCCACCCCATCTGGATCAACTACTCTGTTGCAGATTTTGGTGTCATCTGTAAACAGACAAACCTAACCCTCCAGTCCATCTGCAATGTCACTGATGAAGGTATTGAAGAGGACTGGCCCCAGGACTGATCCCTGAGATACCCCACTTGTGACTTGCATCTCTTCTGACTGTATACCATTTACCACCACTCTCTGTTTTCTGCCTTGGGGCTCCATTTTGGAGGTCTCACTCATCCTCAACTAGTCACAACTTCAGGTGTCACTGTGGTACCTTCCCGTTCCTCCAACACAGCGTAGGAGTTCTTCAGTTGCACCAGATGGGGGATGTGCCTGTCACCCACCACCCTCACCTTCCCTGAGCCTACTGTAGTCCATCCACTCCTTAAACTGGGCAACCTTTGAGGCAGTGGGTGCGGACTTGGTGGCCCCTGGGTGGGGGGGAGAGGAGAATGTTCCCTGAATCCTAGCCAACTCAGCCCAAAGACTGGTAACCTCCGCCCTCAGGCCACAGAGGTGTCTGCAGATGGGGAAGCACTGCAGTATCCAGAAGATCCTCCTGAAGACTACCACCCACAGCCACTGCACTGCACCACCCCAGCATCTTCCCCATCTATGATGTTTATCACAACTCTGTTTGTTCTAAGGGTAGCCTCCCACTGCAAACTACAGTGATCACTGTCCTTAGTACCACCTGATGTAGTATTTTCCTCCTAGCTTCTTCACCCAACCTTACTCTAGACCCAAAATGTAAACTTACTTCCTTAGAACAAAATTACATAGACACAAAAAGGAAGGAAATGGAAATTATGTACCTACCGTAATTCTTGATCTTCTTGGATGAAGTCTCCACCACTCATTCACACTAATGGGAGTACACCAGAGGCGCTAGGACCCAGCGGGAGTCAAACGTTTTCAGGAGGGCCGGCATCAAAATGGAGCTGCGAGGAAGCGGCACCCCGAGCCATGCTCGTGCAGTATAGACTCTCTCGGCGTTGACCCTCCAACTGCCTCAGTACCTTTTTTTCTGAGAAGGTGCAGCATAACTAACCTAGAGAGAACTAACCTAAAAATCGGACATAAGATACTCCGAATTACCTGTGTAAGAAGGGTCAAAAACAAAGTCTTCACAGTCCAACCACTGAGGGAGTGAAGACCAGAAACAGAGAAGTGAGCTCGGGGGATGGTGGGTGGGCACGTGAATGAGTGGTGGAGACTTCGTCCAAAAAGATCAAGAATTACGGTAGGTATGTAATTTCCATATCTTCTTGGACATAAAGTCTCCACCACTCATTCACACTAATGGGAGAGTACAGAGCTAAATAATCATCGATACTAGGGGCAGGAAGAGAGAGGAGCTCCTTTTTAGGACAAGTCAGTTGAGAATTGTCCTGCCAAATGACTTATGTAGTGCTTAACAAAAGTATGCACGGAGCGCCAGGTAGCCACATTGCAAATGTCTGCAATAGTTATGGGGACATTACAAATTTTCACCAGAGATGCCGTGACTGCTCTGGTAGAGTGAGTGTACACTCTGCCTTCCAGCTTGACCTGTGCCATGGAATAGCAGTGGTGAAGGCATGCCACCAGCCATGCTGAAATGCACCTGATAGCAACAGGTTGACCCAGCTGGGTTGTGCTGAAGGAGACAAACAGTTGTTGAGCCTTGCGAATTTCCTTCATTCTATCCAGATAGAACCACAAGGCTCTTTTTACATCTAGTGAATGAAGGGTACGCTCTCCTTCATTCTGGAAGTTTGCAAAGTAGGTAGGAAGGACTAAAGGTCGATTCAGATGGAATTCTGAGACAGCCTTAGGAAGGAACTTAGGATGAGTCCTAAGAACTACTTTGTCCTTGTGAAATACAGTATATGGGGGGTCTGTGACCAAAGCGTGTATTTCTGATTCCCTATGAGCAGAAGTAATGGCCACTAGGAAGGCCGTCTTCCACGTGAGGAATTTCAACTCGCAAGTCGCTAGAGGCTTGAAAGGTTTATGAGTGAGCATGTCTAACATGAGGTTAATGTCCCAGGCTGCAACTGGGCATCTAATAGGAGGTCTGGTATGCAGAACACCCTTAAGAAACCTCTTAACTATAGGTAGCTGAGCCAGCGACATAAAGAGCACTGGCTCATGATATGCTGAAATTGCACAAAGATGAACTTTGACTGTGGAATATTGCAGACCTGTGTTTGAGAGGTCTAAGATATACTCCAAGACTTTATTCAGTTGGCAGGAAAAAGGATTCCAAGAGGATTTTGCATACCAGATAGAGAAACGCTTCAATTTAGCTATGTAGGTTTTTCTGGTGGCTGGCTTGTGTGCAGCCAAAAGAGTATCTGAAACCCTAAGAGAAACATTAAACCTATTCCCCTCTATCTCCTCAGAAGCCAAACATGGAGGTGAAGGGACCTCAGGTTGGGATAGACTACAGGGCCCTGGGTCAGAAGGTTCAACTGAAGGGGAAGCGGTTTCGGCGAGGTTTCCGATAGTCTGTTGATTAGAGGAAACCAAATCTGATGAGGCCAAAACGGGGCAATGAGAATCATTCTGCCCCCCGTGCCTCCAGTTTGAGCAGTACCCTCTGAATTAGGGAAGAGGAGGAGGAAATGTGTATAGAAAGCGTTTTGTCCACTGCAGCCTGAATGCATCCTGACAAAAAACACCAGGTCCTGGATTTCTGCAGCAGAAGAGAGGCAGTTTTGCATTGAGTGGGGATGCAAAAAGGTCCAGGTCTGGAGTTCCCCACTCTTCAAAGAGTGACTGAATGACGGTTAAGTCGAGAGACCACTCACGAGGATCTGTCTCCGTTCTGCTGAGACAGTCAGCCAGCTCATTTTGTACTCCTGGCAGGTAAACCACCTGAATCAGAGCCTTGTGCTCCAGGCACCATTCTCACACTCTCATTGCTTCCCTGAATAATGGGTAAGAGCGTGCACCGACCTGTTTCTTGATGTAATACATCACTGTTTTCTTGTCCGTTTGATGGAGGATGTTCTTGTGACAGAGTATTTCCTTCAAAGCTCAGACTGCATAGAGGACGGCTCTCATTTCCAGGATGTTTATGTGAAGTTGAGACTCATCCTGAGTCCACGTACCCTGGGTATGGAGATCCTGGCAGTGAGCTCCCCAGCCCATCAGGGATGCATCCTTGGTAATGGAGATCTGATGATCCACAGGGGCAAAGGGATATCCTTCCAGAAGGTTGTCCTCCTGAGACCACCAGGTAAATGACCTCTTCAGAGATTCCATCACCTTGATGAGAAAGGACTGAGGGTGAGTGGTTGGGGACCACTGAGTACTGAGCATCCACTGAGAGGTTCTCATGTGGAGATGAGCCAAAGGTACAGTGAATACTGAGGATGCCATGAGACCCAGCATCCATTGCATCGAGAGAGCTCTTACTGAGGTGTGTTCTCTGATGAAGTGGGCCATCTGTAGGACATCGCTCCTTCTGTCCTCCGGAAGAAAAGCTTTCGCACAGGAAGTGTCCAGAAGGGTTCCTATGAAAAGGAGCTTCTGGGAGGGCTGCAACTGTGACTTTTTGAGACCATCATGGTGCCGAAGAGGACCTCAGTGCCGGGAAGCTGGCACCGCAGGTGACGGCACCCTCGCAGAAGTCTGAGAAGAGAGCACCGCGTGACTAGGAAGTCCTAGCCACCCCACCTGCCGATCCAAAACCGACAGGCCCGAAGGCCCCGGTGACAGACTGGCCAGTTCGGGCAGTCGGGACAACCTCTGAGCCCACTGCTCCATAAGAGCGGCCCAATGGTGAAACTGCTCATCGGAAGCCCCTCCAATAGGCAGAGAGGAGCTCCAGTGTCGAAAGAGGTCGGCTACCAGAGACAGAAACTGGCGACTCAAAGAAGTGGGGACCGGTTCCTGACCCTAACAACCGACCGTCTACGTGCAGACATACCAGAAGGCGACCTCGAGTGATGCCGTTTCTTCTTTGACCAGTGGGCCAAATAAGAGCTCGAGGTTGAACGGTGCCGTGAATGGGACTGTTTCTTTTTATGCTTTTGGGGGGACCACCCATTTCTCCGAGCACTGGACCATCCCTTGTCAGACCCCCCCATCCGGAGAGGGAGGCGGACCAGACCTGGCCCGGCTCACTGAACAACTTTCATACGAAGTCTCCCTACTGTCACCTGCCCCTCTCATGGTCGACTCCATCAATGGAGGGCTGAAGACGTCTTCCTTGTACAAGTAAGTAATTTATTAAAATGTAATCGATACTTTTCGTGATAAAATACAAAATAATAAAACTGAAAACTGGGACTTCTGGTGACATCACCAGGCATGGCGGACTAGTTCTTATGAGCTCTCCTGACCCTCCCGCCATAATCCAGCCAAATCAATGCTGAAAACTGGCTGCCTGAGGGAGTTGAGGAGGGTGGGACGAAGGCTGGAGAGGCGTTGGAGGAAGTCCGGTCTGGATGATGACAAACTTAGTTTGATGGACCATTATATGGCCTATCAATCCGCAATCTCTCATAAGAAGGCAGAATTCCTGTCCAGAGAGATTGCGACTACACAGAATAGACCAGCTCAGCTCTTTCGGACTGTGGACAGACTGTGCAATCCAGCCTGTCTTCAGCCAGAAGAGCCTTTTCTCTAGAACAGTGTGTGAGGAGTTTGCTCTCTTCTTTGCAGATAAGGTTGCAAAATCAGGTCAGGCGTCCGTCCTTCCCTTTCCAATGGGAGCGGTGATGGTCGGCTGGAGATGTCGAACACTCAGTTTGTATGGTCTGACTTCAGCCTCCCCACAATTGATAATATTGTGATGGTCATCCGAACGCTGCGACCAACCAATTGTGATTTAGACCCTGGCCCCACACATCTCTTAGTGGATTGTGTGGAGAAGATCGGCCTAGTCCTGGTTTCGATAGTCTGGAAGTCTTTAGAGAGGGGGCTCTTTCCTGATCCCCTTAAAGAGGCTATAGTTAAGCCTCTTTTAAAGAAATCCTCTTTAGACCCAGATTGTCTAGCAAATTATAGACCAGTCTCTAACTTACCCTTTGTGGGCAAAGTTATTGAGAAGGTGGTCGCAGTTCAGTTGGATGATCATTTGACCAACAACAATATTTATGATTCTCTCCAGTCAGGATTTAGGAAAAGGCATAGTACCCAGACAGCACTTGTTCGGGTACTAAATGACCTCCTAATAGCGAGAGATCGTAGGACTTGTTCTATCTTGGTACTCCTTGATCTCTCTGCAGCATTTGACACTGTTGACCACGGTGTGCTGCTGGAGGCGTCTCCGATCCATCTGCGGATTATCTGGTGTAGTCCTCGGGTGGTTTCAATCTTACCTCGAGGTAGGACTCAGAGGGTGGTGTCGGGAATTTTTCTTGACACCAGTCTCCCTATCCTGCAATTGCCGCGAGACTCTATTTTAGCACCTGTGTTGTTTGCGGTGTATATGCTGCCGTTGGAGACGATTATTAGATGATACGGTTTGGGTTTTCATTGCTATGCAGATGACACCCAGCTGTATATGTCTTTGTGCCCGACCAAGATGCTGCCTTTTCGGTATTTAATAACTGCCTTGCGAAGTCAGGACTGGATGAATGGGGAGTTGGCTGAGGTTAAACCGGAGAAAACTGAGGTGTTAGTCGTGGATCGAGGGTCGCTGTGAGGCTGAGGTTTGCGGACGGATCGCCTCAGGCTTATGGCTTGGGGGCGTTCAGCTGGCAACCTCAAATCAGGTGCGGAATCTTGGCGTAATAATTGACAACCACTTGACCTTTAAATCTCAGGTATCAGCGGTTGTCAAAACTTCCTTTTCCATCTGAGGAATATCACCAGGGTGAAACACTTGGTTCCTCAGAGGATCTTCAACGTTGATCCACGCTTTTCGTTACCTCCGCCTTGACTTTTGCAACTCCCTGTACCCTAGGGCTATGGGGTTGAACCTCGCCGCTGCAGCTTGTGCAGAATGCGCGAGCAGGTTATTGACTGGATCGTCTAGATCCAGTCATATAATGCCTGTGCTCCAGCGGACTGCACTGGCTGCCAGTGTTTAGCGAGAATCACCTTCAAGGTCGGTTTGCTGACCTATAAAGCCCTACGATCAGGGACCTACTTACCTGAAAGAGCTTCTTTGCCCTACTGTCCCTCCGCCCCTCGATCCACTGACGAGGGATTGCTGGAGATTCCCAGGGTTCGTTTGAAAACTTCAGGGGCTAGATCATTCAGTTTTATGGCCCCGACCCTGTGGAATTCTCTACCTCGTCAGGTACAAAATTGCCAGACTGTCCTAAGTTTTAAAGGAGCCCTGAAGACTTACCTTTTTAATATAGCTTTTAATGATTTATAATAATTTATATTTGTTTATTTATTGTTTTATGAAATTGTACAGGCGCTTTGGTTGAAGAAAAGCGCCTTTTTAAAAATAAAGTATTGATTGATTGATTGATATTGCCTTGTCTAAGAAATGTAGATTAGCTCTTCCAATGGCTATTACTCGGAGTAAGTTGAAAGAGTTTGTGGCCCCAATGGGCTCGAGGGCAGATTTGGAGACTTCGGCAAGGAACCTGGATCCAGGACCTACATCATGAGAGGTGGAAGGTTGCGTCTCTCCCCCATGCCAGGCCTTATCAGAAGAATCGAGCTCCGAGGACGAGGAGGAGATAATGATATTATCCAGGCAACTATGCTGGGAACTCCGGCAACTGGGAGACAAAATAGGGGACTTTCAACAGCAACTCCTTGAGCTGCAAAAAGAGCAGACGCACCAACAAACGAAAAATCGCAAACCTCGAGCAGCACAACACCGAGATTTCTAAGTATGTAGATCTTCATTATGGGGCTCTCCTTCAGCTGCACGATAGGGAAATCTGGCTACAACAAAAGGTAGAAGATCTTTAAAACAGATTACGAAGGATCAATATTAGAATACATGGAATCCCAGAGTGTACAGAGTCGGGAGACATGAATAAATTCATGGAAAGTTTCATTAAAGAAATGTTAAACCTGGACTCCGACTATGCCCTTAAGATTATCAGAGCCCATCGTTCCCTGGGTCTCAGACTTACTGACCCTAAAACTCATCCCTGGTCTGTAATTGTAGCCTTCCTTGACTACAGGACAAAGTCAGACATTCTGCAAAAAGCCTGGCCGAAAAAAAGAGTTGTTTTTCCGGGATACCAGACTTTTTTTGAGCATGACTATGCTCCCATGACTATGGACCGCTGGAGAAAAATGTTACCAGTATTGAAATTACTGAGGGACAAGGGGGTTAAAGCGAGAATAGATTATCCCTCCACCCTTCGCATTATCACAGATAAAGGTACCCACCTATTTCCAACAGTGTCAGAGACAAAGGCCTTCCTGCAACAATGGAGCATAGCGGTGGACGAGGTGTTCGATTCGGAAACCCTGAAGGAACTGGATCACCACAGATGGTATACTGTTAAAAATCCAGGCTTTGGCAAGAAGCAGGTTGCAGAAGGAGGAGGATCTGCTCCTGCTGATCCATTGGAGTCACTCTTGGAGACTCGGGGAGGCCCATTGTCGCACCCGCTGCATCGGAGAGAGGGAGGTCGGAAACACAGTCGGAACAAGGGTGAGAAAATGGAGGTAACCGGGAGGTAATCTGCGTGGTTGAGTGAAGATGATTTGATTCAGCATGGTGCACGTTGAAAGCTCTGGACACCTCAACTATGCTTTCATGGACTGGGAAACTGGATGAGCGACTTAACTTCCTGACTCCAGCTGACTGTGGACCTTTTCGGGGTTTTCACCGGATGACCAGTGGATCGCTGCAAGTTTTACTGAGCACTGTGCTTCAGCTGTGAGGGGACAGTATCTTTGCCTCCTTATGTTGTATGCGGCTAGTGAGACTCAATATCTGGAAGGGGCAATATCTACTATGTCTCAGGGAGGGGGGCGCTGTTTCGTTTTCTTCCTCTTTCTTGGGCCTGGGGGCTCCTGTGGAACTCTAGCTGAAATTCGATTCACACACTGGATAAAATTATTTTTCTCTACTTAAACGAAAAAGAAAGTAATGAACATTTGAAGTTTCCTTTTGTGCAGCTGGGGGGGTTGATTCACAAGGCATCTCCTTTATTTAAAACAAAATGAGATGAATATAAGGGGGAAAGATCAACTTGGGCCCGGGCACTCGTTCATCTCCTTCATAAGGTTTTCAGCACCCACTAGGGAGTGTGTGGGAAGCTGCGATGGGGAGGGGTGTGTGTGGTTGTTTAACCCTTGGGCCCCTCGGGCAACATAGTTTTGTTTAAGGAGACTGAAGTATACAGTTAATAATAACAGGGCAAGGCAGCCTCAAGAGGAAGTATTACCCTCTGTATCTTATTTTAGGGCTACACATTTTTGGCTGGCGGGGGGACTGGGAATATGTGGCGCTATGTAATGGTTGACAAGATCCACCACTCGAGATGGGGTCTTGGAATATGGCCCCCGATTGGGTGCGAAGAATGGTTATCGCACCTTCCCACCTCCACACATAGAGGTTGGGGTACAGTGGCATGTTTGGGAGTCACAGTTCAAAGTTCTTTTTGTTTTGTTCCAGCTTCAATTTTGGCTGTTAAATTGTTCATGCTATTCTTATAGCTTACTGTTAATCTTGGGAGAGAGTGTTTGCTATGCTGTGGAGGGTTGGGGGGGAATGTGGGTATGCTCGGTTGGGGAAGGGCTCATGTTAAGGGGATTTATAGATACCTTGAGAATACTTGATGGATCTAAAGCTCATTACTTGTAATGTCCGGGGATTGAATAGCCCTATTAAATGTGCCAGAGTGCTTCACAAATTAGGCAGATCACAGGCCTCACTGGCATTCGTGCAAGAAATGCATCTGACCAATCTTGAGTACGCTAAACTGTGTAGAAGGTGGGTGGGGGAGGTCTACGCTGCCTCATGGTCTGAGCATCCCCATAGGAGAGGGACAGCAATTTTAATTAGAAAGAACACCCCACTTAAAGTGGAACAAGTAGATTTGGACCCCAGGGGGGTGTTATGTTCATTTACAGGTGACATACTTTAACATGAATTGCCTTCTCTTAAACTTATATGCCTCAAATGATCTGTCTGAAAACAGAGCCTTCCTTAAAAAATAATTCTCGACACCATAGGAGACCCTGATGCCATTTATATTTTGGGTAGAGATTTCAATACTGTGCTGTCGCCCAGGAGAGACAGGAGGGGTCCTCGGATGGCCATGGGGAGTGTGGGTAAGGAAAGTTTTTTAAAATGTTTATTGGGTGAGGTGGGGCCCCCTCGATGCCTGGAGACATGTCCATCCAAATGAAGCTAACTACACCTTCTACTCACACAGACATGCTAGCTTCTCCAGGATCGACATGTTCCTTGTCCCCAGTGAGCGGGTCAGCATGCTGGACACCTGTGACATCCTCCCCATGACATGGTCTGACCATGCCCTACTGTTGCTGAAATTGGTATTCTCCCCCAGCCCAAGGAATAGCATGTGGCATTTAGCATCATGAGACAAGCAACTTGTTGTTCAGTGTGCCCTCCTGGTGAAACATTTCAATAAATAAATATAGGGCTCCTAAATCAATCTATAGTGAAACAGAAAATTTCTAATTCCATTCAGGATTTCCTGGGGGCTAACTCACCCTCGGACACAACTCCCTCGATCCACTGGGATGCTTTGAAGGCTGTTCTGAGGGATATTTTTATACAGTGCAGTTCCCAGCAAAAAAAAAAGTCAGCCAACGTCTATAGAAGCAGATTGAGGAGGAGTTAAGGGAAGCAGACTTCCGATACAAGCTCACTCTGAACCCAGAAGACAAGACCCTTTGGATGGCTAGGAAAAAGAGGTTAGAAGTGTTATTAACTACTCAGACTGAAGGCTTGCTCAGGAGAACAGCACAAAAATTCTATGAGGGTGGTAATAAGGCAGGACATCTCCTAGCCTTAGCCCTAAGAAAACAGACTACCTCCAGAGCAATCCTCCAGATACAGGATCCCAAGGAGGGGAGAAAGGGCAGTGTCAGACTCTTTAAATATATCTTCTTATTTTGCAGATTTTTATGCAGCCTTGTACAGGCAGGAACCAGTCCCTGACCATGAATCCAAAGTAGGGTCCTTCCTAAATAGCAGTGTGCTTCCTTTCTTGGAAGCCCATCACAGGGCCATTTTAGAGGGGAACATTTCGGCTTAGGAAGTTTTGGAAAAAATCGTACACATTAAGTCAGGAAAATCTCCTGGCTCAGATGGTTTACCATCCGAATTTTACAAATGTTTTAAGAAAGATTTATTGCCAATTATGTTAAAATGCTTTCATCACATACAGCGCGGGAGGGGAGATTTCGGTGTCTTGGAGACAGGCGCAGATAGTGCTGCTCCCTAAGGAGGGTAAGGACCCACTATATTGTTCCTCCTACTGGTCTATTTCACTCCTAAATGTGGACATGAAGATCTTTACTGGCATTTTGGCAGACAGACTGCAGCGGGTAGTAGGGACAGTCATCCACCCAGATCAGACTGGCTTTGTGGCAGGAAGGTACTTATCTGATGATATGAGTAGGCTACTCAATATACTTATCTCCCAGCAGCATAAATTGGAATTTCAGTTAGCCATTTCCATGGATGCCGAAAAGGCCTTTGATGGGGTTAATTGGCAATTTTTAAAACTTACCATGGAGAAAATGCAATTCGGCTCTAAATTTCTAAAAATTTTCCAAAATTTATATACCCTGCCACAGGCCCAGGTTAAGGTGAATGAGGTGAACTCTAGAAGTTTTCCCCTAACTAGGGGTACAAGCAGGGTTCGACCTTAACATTGTTTTACTAGCCCTGAACCTAGTGCAAACTGGCCAGGGCTAGTGCAGCTAACCCTCTACTTGTCCATCTGGACTAGTGCAGGTTTTTCATGGCAGTTAATGAAGTTGAAAAAGTTCCTACTTCAGCAGACCGTAGTCCTTTTGCTAATCTTCCTCAGTGTTCCAGGTGGTCTGATGTGATTAACAGCTCATTAAGAGCTGCAATTATCTGGTAGTTTAAGAGGGGAATCCAACAAAAGACTCAATGTGAGTCATTATCACTCAATTGTTAGGACATTCAGCTAGTGTGCATGCTGTGATCACTGGCAGAGTGTTGTTAAGTAACTAGCTTCCAGTTTGCTGAACTTGTCTTTGATTTGTCCCACAATATTAAAACCAGTGTGCCTTATTTCCCAACCTTTTGAGTGTCTGTATCCAACACTGCAGTGACAGAATGCAATCATGTATACACGGTCTGCCCAGCCAAATGATCTGTCCACTCTATACTTTCTCTGGACACCACTGCAGACTAGGCTCTGAAGTGGCCATCCATAGACCCATAGCTGCTTTTACTAACTGGTGTATGGTTCACAGCTCCTCTTCATGGATCACACCAGTCAATGCCATCAATGCAGTACCACCCAGCATGTCATTTCATCCTAAAAACAATGCTTTGGAGCATGTGTGGTACAAAGCAAAATCTTAGTAAAATATATAATTTGAAAGGTTAAAATAGGTATTCCTGGTGTGCACAGATCATCCTATAATGAAAGAGGTAGTACAGCATCATGACTGTATACTGCTCTCCTTTGACTGATGAAAGGACACTTATGAAAAATCTGTTTTTGTAAGGGCAGAGCATGTTAAATCAATATTTGTGTGCCTGGTATATATAAATATATATGTCAAAGTTTCTTACATCTCAGCCCCCTGTGTTTGTTTAAGAAAACTTGCAGAAGTACAGTTCTGGTTAGTCACAGGGTGGGGGGTGAGACTGTCTTTCTCTGCCTGATTCTGTACATTGCCCTGCAGGTCAGGGTGGGACTGTGGTGACGTACACTATGATGTTGGCTATTGTGTGTGCAGAGCTAGAACTGCCTGGCTGAACAATTTGCTATTATGGTATTCTCTGGTTTGGCGGGGATGGAGTGTAGAAATAGGAAGCAAGAGGCACATGGTTAAAAAAAAAAACAATGGGGGTACACACTGTGTGTGATTGGACTGCATTTTTTTTTGTTTTGTTTTTTGCTGGGGCAGAAAGCAATGTGGGACCAGTATAAATATGCAATAATCAGAGTATTTCTTGGCTTGCATTTTTTCCTGTATAACCAATAAAAATTGACCATTATTATTGTGGGCTAGTGCAACCATCTGCGGGCTAGTGCAATTTTTAATCAACTTGTCCATCTGGCTAGTGCAAAAAAAAGTTAAGGTTGACCCCTGGGTACAAGGCAGGGCTGTCCTCTGTCCCCTGTCCTTTTTGCTGTCTGTCTGGAGCCCTTGGCAGTGGCAGTGCGCCAGGACCCACAAGTGATTGGGGTGATGGCCGGTGGGAGGGAACAAAAAATTGCCCTTTATGCGGACGACTCCCTGTTTTTCTTGGGTAGCCCACAAAGATCTGTCCCTCACCTTATATCCGTTTTGAGGAAATTTGGGGAATTGTCTGGCTACAAATTAAATTATGATAATTCGGAAGCTCTTAAACTAAGTGGAACAATTCCACAGGGGTTTCATACAGGGTTTCCCCTTCTCCTGGGCCAAGAACAACCAAATTCGATACCTGGGTATACAGGTTCAGGTGGACGTTTCTAAATTATTTGAAATTAACTATAATAGGTTATGGGGCATAGCACAACAAGACTTAACCAGATGGTCCTTGTTACCACTGACAGTTGCTGGGAAAATAGATTTGATTAAAATGAATCTCCTCCCTCGCTTCTTGTTCCTATTTGCCAACCTTCCGATACCGATTCCCCCGATATTCTGGCGTGGGATTACAGTTGGCTTGTCCATGTTTATATGGGGGGGTCGTTGACCGCGAATTTTCAGACAGACACTATCCCTTTCACGAGGCGGGGGGGAGGGCTTGGGACTGCCTTACTTTTATGCGTACTGTCTGGCTTGTCAACTTCATGTGGTTCATACCTGGATCACAGGGCACAGTTCCTCGGGCTGACTGGACATGGAGGAGCAGGATGTCATGGAGGTCTCCTTATGTTCCCTGGCATACTCGTTACCTGCTGCCCAAGTATCCTCACTGTCTAGCAATCCATGGATGCAACACACCTTGCGAGTCCTGAAGAGGGCCAGGCAGCGACTGACCTCGGGGGAGACCCTAGGCTCCCTCTCCCTTATTCGCCGACATGTGGGTTTCTTCCCCCCATGACTAGATGGTGCATACGCTAGGTAGGAACTGAGGGGGCTAGTTCAGTTTTCACAGCTAATGGAGCAAAATACCTGTCTTACTTTTGCCCAGCTTAAAGAGAAATTCGGTCTGCAGGATTCAGATTTTCATAGATATTTGCAAGTACATCACTTTATTAATACCCCGGTTAACTTGAAAGAACTCACACGCCAACCTAACCTCTGGGAAAACTTTGTGCTGATGGTACAAAAATCAAAGGACAACCTGAGGTGGACCTCCCAGTTATACAAATTAATAGGTCCTGGGGAACAATACCCACCAAGGAAAATAAAACTTGCCTGGGAGAATGAGATTTTGTAGAGCATCCCAGATGAGTTGTGGCTTGAGAGGTTAAAGCAGGGGTTGAGAGTGACCTCATCTCCCACTTGGAGGGAATTCTTTTGGAGAATTTTCGTCCAGTACTTCTCAGTCCCAGTGGTGACTAAACATCACAGCAATTCTAACACGGATCTGTGCTGGCGAGCCTGTGGCTCAGTAGGCACACACTGGCATATCTATTGGAGGTGTCAGATCATTGCTCAGTATTGGCAAGGCATACAAAAGGCAGCACAAGAGATACTATCAGAACAAATATCAAACACCTTCACAGACTGGGTACTGGGTTTCTCTACCATTGTGCATTTCTCTCCATCTAAATGGAAATTGGCCCTGGCTCTTATAGCTGCAGCCTTAAAAGGATTAACAGCACACTGGTTGCACGGTGAACCTCTGGAACTAGGGCAATGGATCTCCAGAGTTAGTAACATTATGGTCATGGAATCCATTATGGGCAGATTACACCTCAGAGAGGAAAAGTTCAGAGTGGACTGGGCCCATGGATTGCTTGGGAGGCAGCTCGCCCCGGAGTTCCCATGGACCCCTAGCATAAAGACAAATGAAAAGAAGGGTCCCTTGCTGATTATTTAACTAATAAGTTATGGGGTTAATTGAATAAACCAGATGTAAATATTCAAATTAATGAATACTTTTCTATAATTTATCTTATCCTTTTCTTCTCTTAATCTGCTCACTCCCCTCTCTCCTTGCTTCCCTCTTCCCCTTCCTTTCTTCCCTCCTTCCTTTATATTCCTATTATATTCCTTTATATTTCACTGCTTAAATAAGTCACAATGGATGGATTCTCATATAGCATGTAATTACATGTACTCTCCCTTGTTGTTGTGAGTTTTTCTTTTCCTTTTACTCCTTGTAAATAATGTGGAATTTCAGCAATGATTTATGTTGTTTAAATTTTTGAAATAACCTAAATAGTTTCATAAGTCACTATGTATCAAGTATCTATATGTATATTGTCCCTTCTTTTAAAAATACCATAACAGTGACCGTATTTTGTTGCTAAGTGATGATGGTTGAATAAATTTGAGTTATAAAAAAAAAAAAAAAAAACTGAAAACTAAGCTGCTAGTTTGAAGCTTGACTCTTGGCGAGTGAGTGTCCTCACTGAAGCGCACTCGCTGGTGGGGAAAAAAGGAAATGAGGCGGCTGGAGGGTCGACGCCGAGATAGTCTATACCGCACGAGCCTGGCTCGCGGTGCCGCTTCCTCACGGCTCCATCTTGACACCGGTCCTCCTGAAAAAGTATGGCTCCCACTGGGTCCTAGCACCTGCGGCATACTCCCACTAGTGTGAATTTGTGGTAGAGACTTTATGTCCAGGAAGATATTACTATTACTTACTGTAATGTGTTAAAGTGTAACAAGGAGTCACTAATTAGTTGGAGTACAGATAACAAATAAGTGGTACAGACCCAAAGCTTCACCAGGTAAAGGGAATAAAGGGAAGTCAGGATTAAAAACTATAATGTAAGACCTGATAAATATAGGAATAGGTAAGAAGGTTAATATAGGGTTTGGCAGAAGATACCCTACCTAGGATAAGGTTACAAATTAGTTTCAGGGAAGAAAATGGGTGAGGTAGTAATAACACGGTGGTAATAAGGATCAATGTTCCCTCTAATTTTTAGTTTCTGTGGGTGGGTGACTGATATGTGTGTGCGGCACTTTGTGCAAAAAAATTGATTCATGTGCGTAAATTGGGTGGCCCAAACAAGTGATATGTTTTATTACCAGTAAACCGAGAAAATATAATCAAACACTCAAATACTCAATGCAAAGTATAAATATACATTCTGACACAGTCCGAAGCTTGGATGTGCATTGTGCGCCATAACAGTATGAACTGGAAATATGTGTAAACTATGTACATTTTAAAGAGTCTTGCATGCATCTAAAAGGAGTGCTGCTGATGATGCATTGCTAAGGAATCAACATTTACTGTTTTTCTCTCCTGTCTTTCCCATTCTTCCAGTGGACTTATATTTTATTAAGATCCATTTTTCCACCAGATGTTAAAAACAATTTTGTACGCATCAGGATATCTAAATGGCTTTCTTCCAAGCGGTTTCTTTGTTTGCTCTTAATGCAGTTCATGAAGCTGAAGCCTCTTTCACGGTCAGCACTAGAAGTTTGGAATGTAGTAGTAGTAGTACAATTTATTGTTCCGCATAAAGCAGTTACAGTATAATAAAATCAGGACAAACTACATAGTAAATATAAATAGACAATAAATAAATCAACAAGGAACTTAAATATCTTTACAGCGCAATTCAATTTAACAGAGTATCTTTTCACATAAAAAACCTCCACAGAACTTCAAGTCCCCGTAATAAACTTTACAAATGAGTTGAGATGAAGAATCTTGCAACGATCTCTTCTATGTTCTTCTCTTTCATAGTAAACAAATATTCCAAAAGATCCTCCAGGGGAAGGCTGATATCCCCCAGCAATTTTTTTTCTAGTTGATTCGTACATAGGACACAAGAGTACCACATGTTTGAGATCATCTATAGTCCCCACTCCACATTTACAATATGGAAAAAGTACCCCCTCTCTTTTGTCTAAAATGAATGCATTGAGCATTATAGTTTTCAGTTCCAAATCTTGTATAGATTCTTCTTTGTTTAGAACAGGTTAAAAAAAGAGAGATATGGCTCATATCCCCATGAAATCTTTACTTTTTTTCATAAAATCCATATAGCTTAAGCTTGGAGAGTTGAACATAGAAAGAATTGCTGTGTTAAGTCAATAAGCCTCAATTTGATGTCTTGCCTAATCTCCTCAAATGGTCTTCGTAAATTTGATATAAGAGGTGGCCCAATCTGGCTGGCATTATTGTTTCCTTAATAAGTTGAATAAAGGGAAGTACATATCCCATGCTGGCCAATTTGATGGCTTCCACTACACTCATTCTAGGATATCTTTGTAGGGGAAAAAAAAAAAGTTTCAACAGAAAGAGAATCTGTCGTTCACAGATGAGAAAAGTCAAGGAACGTTGTCCTACCTCCAAGGCAAGAATACAGCTTGGAGTTCCATTTAAAAATATTAAGATGTATCTATAGAGTTATTCAGAATTATTTCTAATTCTCTAACCTTAGTATAACCCCAGATTTCAGAGGCATATAACATGATCGTTCTTAGTCTGGCATTAACAGCTCTTAATACCCCGCTCACCGATGACTTCTCCATAGTTCTGTTAAATATTTTTAGGGCATTTACAGAAGATCACACTTTTAATTGAATAGCCTCCAAATGTTTGGTCCAAGATAGGCTATAAGCAAAATGGGCACCTAAATAATCATAACACTTAATAGTGTCTATATGGTTACTGTTTAGCCTAAAGCCTACCGTATTCTTGGTTTGAGAGCCAAAACTGCATTGTTGGTCTTGCTGAGATTAACTTTAGTTTCTTTGAGAACAGAGAGATTCAAAGTGAGCCAGTTTTCTTTAAGACCTAGGACTGAAGTAGAGAGCAAGACTAAATCGTCTGCATATGCTAAACATTCAATCCTTTGATCATTAATTTTTGCAGTATGGAAATCTGGGTTAACTAACTGATCCAAGACTATATTAATGTAGATGTTAAATAGAGTGGGGGCCAAAATACACCACTGTCTGTCCCCCACACTTGTCTCAAATCTATCAGTTAGATGACCATATTGATTATACTGGACCCTTGCCCACATATTTTCATAGAGTCTATTAATAACATCAAGAAGTGAGGCCTCCAACTTCAGATCCCTTAATGTAGCCCAAAGGATTTTTCTACTAATGCTGTCGAAGGCTGAGAAGAAGTCCACAAAACAGCAATATAATCTGTTTTTTCTCACTTTAATATCCTTCCAGATCAGGTGCTGAAGCACATAATAGTGTACTGTAGAACAGTCCTTCCAGAGACTGTTCTGTGCCTCATTTGATACTGAGTTCTCCTTGACCCATGACAGCAATCTGCCCAAAATTATCCTAGACAAAATCTTCTGTGAAACATCTATCAAACTAATAGGCCTATACATCCTTGGGTCATTCGGATCCTCTTTTTTAAAAATTGGGAAGATAACACTACCTGCCCAACTGGTAGTGTAAGAGTACCCCTAAACCAGGCCATTAAACAGTAAAAGAAGAAAAGGAATCCATCAGTTGGTGAAAACCTTATAGAGATCACCTAGGACCCCATCTGGCCCTGGTGTGTTATTTGTCTTAAGGCCAATCAGTGCCATCCAGATTTCGTCCTCTGTGATCAAGATAGGTCTTGGAAAAAATGTCATCCTCCTGTATTTTGAAAGCATCAGGTGTCTCCTGCTCTTCATGAGAATAATAGAGCTTGGAGAAATGAGATGCCCAGACTTCAGGTGTAATATAGGCTTCAATCTTATTGGCATATATCTTATATCACTGGGCAACAATATTCCAAAATCGCCTTCCATCCCTATCCAAAACAGCCTGCCCTAGTTTTTCCTAAAGTCCCTGAGTATGTTTATGTCTCTCCCGTTCAAGAATTTTCCTATATTTTTCTCTTTCAGTCTTTAGCAAATTAAAATCTGCTGCAGACTTCTTTTTTTCTTATGCTGCCTTAGTTTTCCTCCAAATTCTTTCTTTGCCTGTAGGCATACCAAATTAAACTAAGACTTTTTATAAAGGGACCTAGGATGGTACGTTATTTTACATCTAGGCCCAAGTAAAGAATGAATAGTTTCCCAATTCTCCAAAATATTAAAGGACTTACTTTTGTCCAGGACCAACTCGTGAATATTACCTAAGACTCCTGTACTACCAATTTCTTTGAAACTAGCTTGATGAATTGGCTCCCATCCAATCCTTCTCTTATGACTTCCAGACTCTCTTCCTGTTGTGCCTCACTCCCTAAAGTTCCAAAAGGGCATTTGATGTTAATTACAATAGCACAGTGTGCTGATTCCAATCTATCCATGACCTCTAACTTTTGGATCAGCTTTACTGCTTCCAAATTGGTCCAAACCTAATCACGGGTTGAAGAGCCAGTAGGTCCTCTACATGGTAAGGATCCAACTAGATCGACCTGAGTTCTACCATTTAAAATACAGAAATTTCTACTGGCTAAGCCCGCTAGCAATTCCTTACCTCTGAGGTTAGATTCTAGATCCTCAGCAGTCCTAGTATATGAGATATTTGGATTAATTATAGATATTGTATGGATCATATCTGAATATACATCCTCCAAGACCAAGAAATGAGAAGGAATTCTGGCATTAAAGTCTCCCAAAATAATTATAGGACAAGGTATACTCTTATCTGACAATTCGTTAAGTGCCATTTTCAGATCCTATATGAAAAGGTCAGCGGGATCAGTAGCTCTATTGTGAGGGGGCAAGTATATATTGCAGAGAATGATCTTCTCTTGTCCCTTGCTAATCATTAAAGCCAAAATACCCTCTGACTTAGTAGAAATGTTAGTGATCTGAAAATTTAACAAAGTTTTGATAAAAAAGGAAATAACCCCTTTAAACCTTCCAAACTTTTTATCTTTAGTTGCTGGCAGAGTAAAGATAGAATATCCAGACAATTTGGGAGTTACATGTTCTATACACCATGTTTCTTGCAGTCCAATAATATCAAAATTATCCAGAAATCTCACTATTTCGAGGTCAATTATTTTAAGATGGATGCCCTCAATATTCCATGAAAGTATAGAAAGGGCATCCACATCTTGATCCCCAGCTCCCCTATCCAAATCTAGCTGGCATTCAGAGTTCATTGTTTGATATTATCTACAGGCTGCATTTGTCAGGCTGATCAATAACTGTCAGCGGCGAGTAGGTATTAGGGTCAATTAGGTTTCCAAAGTCAATTGGGGGTTATCTGTCTCTAAGATTGATTCTGGACTATCCTTAGTCTGTTTAAATCATGAAAAGACTTCACCCAAGTTTAACGTGTTAACTAAATGTATTTCCAAACAATCCAGCTTGCTGGCCAGAGAAAGCAAGGTGCTAGCTGTATGAGGATTTTTAAATGTAATATCAATCTGTGTTGTGGGCTCAGGGTCTCCATATAACTTTACGGACTCCACCATGTTTCTGGAGATATAAAATCCTAATGCTCTTTCCAAGAGCAGCAACAAATCTTCCCTAACTTTCCTATGAGAATCCTTGAGTGAAACCCTCCACCCAAAGATAGTTATGGTCTTACTCAGCCATACTTCTCTCTGCTTCAGTACGTGATCCTCTATCACTCCTCAAGATTTTTCTCTGTGCTATCGTAGCCTTTTACTCTGCACCTCCCTATGGAGAATCTCTTCTGGGAATGATAAGACTGTGGGAACATTTATACATGATAGCTTCATGTTTAGCTTGGAATGTAGCACATACATCAGTAAGTTTAGCCACCATGCTGTACTGCACATTAGTCAAAGCAAAGTGGATCATGTCAGTAAAGGATTTTAATGATCCTCACTTTATTTTTTCAGCAACTATAAATTTGAAGTCATTGTACTGGCTAACAATTTCTGCCTGGTCCACTGATTAAAATAAATATTCCTGATATTTGCTGTACAGTCTGTCAATATTTGATAAGCCATACTCAAAGCTGCAATATGGCATTGCTGCAAAATCAAAGGCAGATCAGTTAGAAAGTTCACCTGCAGGAAATCAGCTGTCCAGATGGTCACATAACAGGCCAATGAATTGCAAAATTGCTATTGTGCTTACTTCAGCTGTGCAATTAGCCAAAAGCAGTTTTACTGGTGGGCTCCAGTAGACAGTTTCACCCAGGTACTGGCTTCTGAACTTTTTTTATTTTTGCCCTAGCCATCTGAACAGCTTCAACTTGTGAGACCACTTTCTGAAACATCTTAGACAACTCTGCCAATTCCAAAAGCACATCATTTAATACTGTTATGGCAATGTGGTATTTAGGGTTGGACAGCTTCTTAAAGCAGTACTTAGCAATGCAATCTTTGATGGATGCATGCAAAATTGTATGTGATGTCATTTACCCTAGGTATGGTTTACAATGACTATGCTGGGTGTTGTCAAGCTCAGTGGGGGTTTACAAATGTATTTTTGCAATGTAGTGAATGAGTCAGTGTGATATGAGAGAGGAGATGCATTTAGGAGGTTAATTCTCTTCCATTCTGGATGAATACTAAGAGCAGTCTGAATTTATGAAATTAAATGCAAAATACATTTGTTACACTGCTATTTCTTGTTGTCCATTTTAGAATTACTAACCCCATGTGGCCAACATGGGCAACCTTTTACAAGCACTGATTCATTGAATCTCAAATGTGTGTATAATGTGAGACCCTGTTTTAAAGAGAAGCGAACCTCATCTCTCTAAACATATGTAGTCTTGTACTGAAAAAAAATGAACACACTTTCAATGGTGAGGCTTTAAATCCATTATAAACACATTTTGTATGTCAGACGCTGCTTGGGGAGGAGGCAGATTACACTGAAGCTGTGCAACTTTAAAACTGAAATAATATAATATACACCCTATGTCAGAGAATCTCTCACATTGCTTTGTTGGGGGAAATCTACCAAACAAATAAAACATCCCATTTCTGTGAAAAGCAGGGGAGTACTGTTCATTATCAAGTACTGTCTTACTGGAAAGAGGTGTCAAGCCAAAAACATTGCAGTAACTGCAAAGCCGATTGGTTGGAATTTTGCAGAGCAGTTCCATTGTTCAATAAGTGGAACAAGAGTGAGATGTCTGGCTTCCTGGCTTGTTAAAGTTAATGAGTTGTGGCCTCAGAGGTGGACATACAATGTTTCTTTCCCATTCACTTTCATGTCCTCCTGTCTGAGTCTTAAATCTGAGTGATGACTGTAGTCACTACTTCATGAACATGAGGATCCCTTTCAGCTGCTTTGTGCGCTACTACTAAAGCTGTGTGCGGGTTATTTCTGACTGCTGTGCGGGCGCATATGCGCACACCTTAGGGGGAACATAGATAAGGATGTAGGAGGATAAACTGAACTTGCATATAGTGGAATAAGATAAGGAATATGGGAGTAGTGCAGCAGTCTAGAGAAACTTTCTGGAGACTAATGTGCTTCCCCATACGTACTCACCTCTCTGGGTTGCAGGCACATGGGACTGGACTTTGGGCCAGACTGGTGAAGGTACAGCGGACCTTCTGCACCACCTAGGGCCCAGCAAGTCCTCTGCCAGTCCCCCAAAGGATGCCTAGGCAGAGGCAGAGTGGATGGAGCATGGTGGACTCTGGGAGAATGGGGGCGGGTGGTGTAATGCACGCTCCTATCCTATCCTATACCACTACATAACATATTTGCCTTACTTGTGGAAAGGGGCACTGAGAGGAGGTACCCATCACAGTGGACAGGGAGGAGTTGGGAGTACGCAGCAGTGTAAAACCAAAGGAGGAAGGGAGAATCCCCAAGCCAAACTGGAAGCAGCTGTTGGTGGAGGACTCAATTGTGAAAGGGATAGACTTGGGAGGTGGGGGGGATAGGGAAATTAGGTGCTTGAGGGGAGCCTTGGCAGGGAGAGATGGAGAGAGGATCTGGAGAATCACTAGGGCAGCTGGAGCTGGGAGGGAGCTGATATCATTGTCCATATGGGAACGAATGATATAGCACATGAGAAGATAGGAGTAGTAAAGGGAAATTTCAGGGAGCTAGGGTGGTCTTAAGCAAGTTGTACATACTGTGGCTTTTTCCAAGGTATTACATATGTACAGCCAGGTAGAAGTAAGGAAACTCTACACCAGTGCTTTTAATAAATCGTTGAAGGCATGGTGCATGGAGCAAGATTTTGGATACACCAGGGACTAGGGACCAACCTGGAAGGATTTGGGCCTGTATGATAGGGATGGCCTGTATCTTTCTAGGAAAGGGTCCACAGTCCTTGATGGCAGGTTTAAATGCTAGATAGATAAGCATTTAAACTAGATGGGGGTGTGGGGTGGCAGCGAAACCAAAATGAGGCAAAAATTGCCTCCTCCCAGAGGATAAAGTGTTAGAGAGGTAAGTATTAGGGAGGGAAGACCATAGTAGAGAAAATTCCTGTAGAGCAAATGTGCAGAATGAAAGGGACAGGGACAGGAAAGTGGAAAATGGGAATATGACACAGGGAGGGGAGGACATAGGATTAATAGGGTCTAGATATGGAGAAAGTAATAAGGGTAGGGGCAGGTTAATGGGTAAGCCAGGGAACAAAACAGGCACACGTGGGATGGAGAATCAAGGTAGTAGAAAAGGGGGAAATAAGATTTGGAAAGTGATGTGCCCAAATGAGAGGAGACGTGAAAATAAAAGTCCAAACCTTGAAGTCACCGAGGTGAAGGTTAATCTAGATTTAGTGGCTATAACGGAGTTGTGGTATACACAGCACTGCAAATGGGAAAGGAATATACCAGGACACACGTGTTCAGGAGAGACAGAGACAGGAAAAAAGCATGAGGGGTTATATTGTATGTGAGGGAAGATATCAAGGCCACAGAGGTACAGGGGCTTAAAGAATGAGGGGCTGGAATTACTATGGATCAATCTGGAGACAGGCTCTGGGTACACTATTCCTGTTGTAGTAGTGTACAGAACCCCAGCACAGGGAGAAGAGATGGATATGGCACTGGAGAAACCATAATCAGAATGGCAAGTAAGTGGTGGTGGTGGTGGTGGGTGCCTGTCGTGGAGTGAAGTCTTACAACTGAGGCTTCGACAAAGAGCAGTGCCATCCTTGACTCCTTGCAAGGGACTTTTCTTAGGCAGTTAGTCAAAGAACCCACAAGGGATGGTGCAGCGCTGGACCTGGTGCTTACAAACAGAAACAGCATTGAAGACATCATGGCGGGCAGCCCCATTGGTACAAGTGAGCATTGTCCAGTGTGGTTCAACATAAAGGCAGGAGCACAGGTGAACCACATGAGGATGAGGGTTCTGGACTTTAAGAGGCTGGATTTTAAAGAAATGGGTGATTGTCTCAGGAGCTGCCTAAGAGGGGTAGAGAAGTGTCAGGGAGGGGTAGAGGCACAGTGGGGAAAAAATAAGGAAGGGAATAACTAAAGCAACCAACCTATGCATGAAGGAGGTAAGCAAAAACAAAATGAAAGGGAGACTATTATGGGTCTCAAAGGAAGTGGCAAAGGTAGTAAAAAAAGGGTTACATTCAAAAGGTATAAGGAAACACAAAGAGGAGGACAGGAAGATATACCTGGAAAATCAGAAGGAATCAGACAAGGCAACGAGGGGTGCAAAGGCGGACAGAGAAGAGGATTGCTACAGGAGATAAGACTTTCTTCGGATACATGAGTGAGAGGAGGAAAACAAGGGGATAGATAATAAGAAGTAGAAAGGTGGATGGGAAGACAGTGCAGAAGGAGACCAAGAAAAAGCTGACATTTTAAACGGGTACTTCTGCTCAGTCTTCTTATGGAAGAGTGGAGGTGATAGTCTACCAGGGAGAAACAGTGATAGGATGGGGAGGGAGGTAGACAAAGGTCAATTTCCAGAGGAAAAAAGTGCTGAAAGGACTTGCAAATGTTAAGGTGGGCAAGGCTATGGGAGCAGATGGGATTCACTCCATGGTACTAAAGGAAATTAGGGAGATTTTGATTGCCCCACTGACAGCCTTGTTCAACAACAGACTAAAAACAGGAGTGGTTCCGGAGGACTGCAGAAAGGCTGCTGTTCTCTTTCTACATAAGAGTGGCAGAAGGGAGGAAGCTGGCAACTATAGGCTGGTCAGTCAATTCAGTGGTGAGGAAATTGATGGAAACACTACTGAAAGAAAGTATGATGAATATCTTGACTCTAATAGCCTGCAAGACCATAGACAATACAGATCCATGGGGATGATGCCAAATAAATCTTATAGATTTCTTTGAAATTTGTTTGATTGCGTGGTCACGGAAATCAATCAGGGTAGAGCAGTGGACGTGGCCTGTTTAGATTTTAGCAAGGTCTTTGACACAGTGTCACTTAGAATGTTGATTAGGAAGTTGACCATTCTAGGAATGAGATCCACAGTGGTAAACTGAGTTAAAAACAGGTTAAAGGATAGGAGGCAGAGGGTGGTAGTTAACATCACTCATTCTAAAGAGGGAGTTTGACGAGTGGGGTATCACAAGGCTCAGTAATAAGACCAGTTCTCGTCATAGGACTGCTTCCCTACTATATGCTGATGACATTGTTCTTCATACTAGTGGTAATAGCATTGATGTCATCAATCAAAAACTCTCTCTTGACTTTCAGCTAATCCATCAATGGCTATCTAGTCACAAACTTGTCCTAAATAAGTTCAAAACCTAACCTATGCTATTTGGATCTAATGCCAAACTTAAACACTCCCAACCTAAATTTAAAGTCTCCTCCTCCAGTGGTTTAACTCTGGGGGTGGTGAACTCATTAAATATCTAGGCGTCACACTAGACCCATCACTAAACTTTGATCTACACATCCAACAGACCTGCAAATTGGTCAACACTAAACTTGGGATAGCCTACCAGACCAGCTATATGTTCACCCCCTCAGCAAGGCTTGCCATTGCTCGTGGCATACTCCTACCCTCGCTAACTTATGGTGTTGCCACCTATACCTCTGTGTCCAAATCAAGTCTTCAAAAATGGGATGTCACATACAACAATATCTGTCACTATGCATCCTGCTCGCATTGAATAAAATACTACTGTCTCCTTTTTTCAGATCTGGGATGGCTTCCTCCTTCGGAGCTAAGGCTTTATGCTTATGGCTTCATCATTGACAATATTGTCCGATTACAAATACCCAACCCCCTGGTGGGTCTCTTCCTTAATCTGACACCCCGCTATGGTTTACGGTCTGCTGACCAAGCACCTGTCTTCATCCCCAGACATAATTCCTCCAAAGGCACTACGGCTTTTGCCTGCCATGCTACCCTATACTGGAACTCCCTCCCACTAGCCTTATGCCAATCTCCATCCCACATCTCTTTTAAGAAAGGCTTACATAACCACCTTGCCACTGCCTACAAATGCACCTGCTTCAAACCTCCCTAGCCCATACCTCCTTCCTAGTCTTTTCTCTTCTGCCACTTTTGTTGTGCCCTTCAAATGTATAGCACTTTCACCTTTTTCCTCCCCTCTCTCCTGCCTCTTCCTAAACCTCTACTCTGGCCTTGTATTTCTATATCCCTTTCCCTCCTCTACTACCCTATATAAATCCTATATGAATAATATAGTACTATTATATTACCTTGTTTTTCACAAATTGTACAATTTGTTATTAGCCTTGGTTATCAAAATTGTCTTTGTATACTCTGTTCTAGTATATTTTTTACACTGTTACCTCATCTATCTTGTCTATAGCTACCTATTGTCTACTTGCTCTGTATTCTATTGTTTACTATGTCTATACTTGCGCTGCATTCTGTTGTCAAGTATATCAAAATTTGTATTGCAATGTGTGCCTGCTTTGTTTGTACTGTACCCTCACGGGTCATGCCTGAAAATAGTAATTACTAGGGCTAGTGCACTTACCCCGTAAATAAAAACAATAAATAAAATACCTTTATATGGGACAACGTGGTAGAGTTGGAAGAGAAGATATGCTTTTTGTAGACAATCGGTGGACACTCAGGAAGGGATGAAAAAAGTGCACAGGGATCTAGAGGCACTCATGGAATGGCCAAAAACATGGCTATTATGGTTCAATACCAAAAAATACAACAGGATGCACCTAGGACATAAAAATCCCCAATATTGAGTACAAGATGGAGGGAGTACTAACAGACACTAAGCAAGAAAGGGACCTAATGGTTATTATATCCGAGGACATCAAGGCGGCAGGCAGTGCAACAAAGCAGTGGGTAAGGCTAGTGGAATGCTGGGTTACATAGGGAGGGGTTATCTCCAGCAGGGGGAGGGAGGGAGGTGGTTTTATCATTATATCACTCACCGATATGACCATATCTGGAGTACTGTGCTGAATTTTGGTGACTGCACCTCAAAAAGGACATAAACAGAGTGGAGGTGGTACAGAGGAGCACAACTAAAATGGTGCATGATTTGCATGAGAAGCCCTACAAAGAGATTGCGGAACCTCAACATGTACATCCTAGAAGAGAAGGGATATGATCAAAACCTACAAGTACCTCAAAGGAGTGGCAAGAATATAGCTGGGGAGTCTTTTTCAAATGGGAACAAGCTCGTGGACCAGCGGGCATGCAGTGAAGCTGGGGTGGGAGAATTCATGAGTGATGTGAGGAAATGATTCTTTACTGAATTGGTAGTCGATGCCTGGAACAGAATGCTGGTGGAAGTGATGGAGGCCAAAGCAGTGGGAGGCTTCAACCATACATGGGATAGACATAGGGGTATATTAGATATGATGCAGGGAGGTGGGAAGGTCAGTGGACACTAGATAGAGTCTGCAGAAACAGAACAGGTAGGGAACATCTGGGCAGACTACGTGGGCTATGCAGTCCTTTTCTGCTGTTAAATTCTATGTTTCTATGTACAATATAAACAGCCTGTGGGGTGCTATACTCCCAGCCTGGGCCCCCACCCTAGGAGCAGTCCCACTGTTACACTAAATAATAAAGTTTAAAATAGCTCTGTACCCCATCTCCTTCCTCCTCCATATCCTCCCATAAAAAGATGCATGGGTGGGCTTCCTGTGTCTCTCCCAGTGTCTAGAACTGCCTTGCACTGCTGCATACTCTAGCCATGAGGTCCCCACTTTACATTAGATGGCAGGAGTAATGGACTCTGGAGGGGGTTATTGGGAGGCCTCATATCTAATTTAAAATGAGAACAGCCCTGGACTCTGGGGACCACCAGAAGATCCCCTATCTTACTGTAAAGTGAGCAGCAGGGTGGTGCTAGACTCAGGGGGCCATCAAAAGATGAGGACCTTAGAAGGTCCCACCCTAACACATGCTGTTGGGGTGAGACAGGGCAGAGGGAACTGAGAACTTCCTACCCAAGGGGTGATTTGCAAATTCTGACTGATTAGGTGATACTACATATCTATATGTCTAAAAACTATGTCTAAATCAGTTCAGACGGGCAAAACCCAGCGGAGATGATTCTCTGCAAAGATTCACTGAACAACCCTAGTTGCATGTTTATTTTATTTATTGATCTATTTCAAACGCTTCTACAGGAAGAGCATACTGGAATAAACTGACATTTCTAGATGCATTCTTGGGAAAGAGATACAGTGACAGTAAGCACAGACTGTTACAATAGTCAACAGGACATTGTCAAACAGAACAATCAATAATAAAGTGTAACAAGCACAAAGAAATGCGAACATCAGGCAAGACACAGAAGGTATGGTGTTTAAAGAACAATTTCAAAATAGCAATGCAGTAGTTATGCTGGCCCAGTGGCGTGGAGGGTTGAAATGCTGGACATACATCTCCTGTTATGTCGGCAACCTGAGTTTGGATGTGGATGCGGGTCTCTATGGATCGGCTGGGGGGGGGGTCAAGTGCCTACCTGACAGCTGTCCTCTTCTGGGTGGAGGGGGAGGGATGTGCCACACCATTCCAGTACTGCCTCCATGTGGAGGCACTGCAGTGGGGCAGCGGTTGCGGCCAGAGTAGGGAGTGGCTAATGGCTGACATGTGGCGTGTGCGTGCCTCTACACATACACCCGTCTGCATCCCTGCATGCCACCAACTGCAAAGGATAGAAAATGGAGAAAGAAAACAGAGGTGTGACAGGACGATGCCTGCCCCACTCTGGACCCACATCACTGACCAGGCAAGACCAGACACTGGACTGGGACACTGGGAGGGGGAAGGATGACCCCTTCCCTCCTGGCTCCACCATGGGGGTAATCCACAGGGGGTGGGGGAAATGTCCAGTAAGTCCTGGGAATGGGGGGGGGGAGTGCTAGCCAACTGCAGGATCGGTCTGAAGGGAGCCAGTACCAAGGCGAGAAACAACTTAGTAACAAAAAAAAAGTAATGCAGTAGTTACTGAGGTACGGCAGGTTAAAAATTACACAAGGAGAAAAGGATAACAACTGAAGGAAGAGAGATGAAGGTGGGGTAATCAAAATGATGGTTGACACAGTTTGAGATTTGTGAGTGACCAGAGGGGAAAATGTGTCTTTTCTGCTATGCTAGTATAACAAAGGGAAAAAGGTCACAGTGGTACTGTGCAATAAGTTATGAAAACTCTTAGGAGACAGATGCCAAAAAGTCTGCCTGACTTGCTGTAGTGCTATTTTTAACAGCAGAGATTGGAAATCTGTTAATGCTGGCCTTACCCGTTTCCGTAGGTCGTCTTTTGTAGTTTTCTTGATGACCTGAGCAGGTGTATGTACAGGGCTTTGGGTCTGGGAATCTTCTGTAACTCCGTACACTGACTGAAAAAGATGTGAAAATATTCTGACATCCTACTGTATGCTTTTTAAGAGTGCAAAACCCAGTGGAGAATTTATAACTGTCTGTTATTTGTATTTTCACTTTAAAGGGTTTCTTACAAAAGGAGAAACACTTACTTATTATCTCCGCTCAGAGAAGCTGAAGAAAAACATTTATAGTGTGGTATGTTATTAATGTCATTTGTAAAGGGCTCCAGAAAGAAACACACAATGCCAGAAGTTTGCTGTGCTACCACAGAACTGAACAAAGAGAAGGGGTTCTAGTTCTGGAGCAGATGTGATGAATAGAGCAGATCTAATATGGTAATTGAATGGGGTATATGGTAAAGCATTATAAGTTAGTTATCAGATACGACAATTGGAAGACATCACTGCATGGCCCCGTCTTGATATATGGTTATTGTTATAGGACCTTATGTAGAGGGTACATCCACTAAGGTTTCTGGAATGAATTACAGAAGCTTGGCCAGAGTTTCTAATTCTTTGCTTTCTTCATTTAGAGACAACAGGCAAACAAACTGTACAGTATTGTGGATAACTGTATTATACAAATATGCTTAAAAAGCTGTAGTGTATTAAAGCCTGGAGAATTTGTTTCTGGTGCTTGCCAGAACTCTTTTCTCAATAAACTTTACAAGTTTCAAAATAATAAAGGGCTCCAGGGTGTAAAATGGCTGCCTGTGAAAAAGAAGTACATCCCAACAGACTACATATAAACCTGTAACTCTGGAAGACATCCCAGATTACCTACAGTTAACTTGACAAATCCTATATCTGGAAAGGTGTGCACCCTTCCTCTCTAGCCACTATTTGGTGTCAAGCCAAGTTGTATAAGCCAGGGAGGAGCAGACTGCATTTGTTGTTTCACTGATGGGATTTGACTGCACATGGTGTACCTTAGTGTCTCCTTCATCACCAGGTATTTTTTGTGTTCTAGTTTTTTTTACCTTTCTAGTTGTGTTTCTATGTCTTAATTTCACAAAAATTGCTCTAAAATTAGTTCTAAAATTCCAATTTTCTTGGGCCAATATGAGATTAAGTCTTACTAACAGGAACTGATTATTATTTTGTAGAAAACTGGAAAATCACTTTAAGGGTCTGATCATAAAAAAACAAAACAAAACAAAAAAAAACCTCCCCATGTATGTCATCGGCCACTGATCATGGCATGAAAACTGCCTCCCCGTCCGTGTTTCAGGCCACTGACTGTGGCACAAAACAGTCTCCCCCACCCATGATGCAGACCACTGATCATGGCACAAAACACCTTCCCCCATTCATGTCTCAGATCACTGAGAGTGGCACACGTCATCCTCCCCCACCCGTGTCTCAGGCCACTGATCATGGCAAAAAACAGCCTTCCCACCTGTGTCTCGAGCCACCGATTTTGGTGCAAAAATCCTCACCCACCCACATCTCAAGCCACTGATCAATGCACATAACAGCCCCGCCACCCATTTCTCATACCACTGAATGTGGCATAGTCCCTCCCACCCACCCATGACTCAGGTCACTTCATGGCACAAAACAGCTTCCCCACTCATGTCTCAGATCACTGACAGTGGCACAAACTATCCTCCCCATCTGTGTCCCAGGCCACTGATCATGGCAAAAACAGCCTCACCACCTGTCTTGAGCCATTGATTTTGGCACAAAAAAGCCTTCCAACCAATGTCTCAGGCCACTTATCAAAGCTCAAAACGATCTCTATCAACCATGTCTCAGGCCACAGATTCCCCTAACTGTGTCTGAAGACAATGATCATGAAATAAAATAGCATCTTCCATCCGTGTCTCAGGCCACTGATCATGGCACAATACAGTCTCCCAGCACGTGTCCCAGGCTGCTGGCCACGGTAAAAAACTGCTCTCTTCCTCCTCCTCAATTCAAGCCAATCCCCCCCGAGGTAGTTTAGCCTAGTGGTTAGAGCATGGAGCCATGAACCTTGAGACAGAGGTTTGAATCCCATAGTCACCACTTACTTACCGTGTGATCCTGAGTAATCTACTTAACCTCCATATGTCTACACCTCTCTCATTGCTTGCTAATAAATTTCTGTATTGTAGGAATCTCCCTATGTGCCTAAAAAAGGAAGCAACAGTCTCTCCCCGCCCTCTCCGGGGCTGTAAAGTACTTTCAGATACAGTATGTATGAAAATAAAGCAACATTTTTTCCTTTCCTTCCTTTCACCAAATCAACAACAATCACAGCTTAACAGAGCCTTCTCCACCTAAATCCTGGCCTACTGCAGACAGTACAAAACAGCTTCCACCCACATGAGTCCAAAGTCACAGACCATGACAGAAAATAGCCTTCCCACATGAGTGTCAGGTCACTGTTCACATCAGAAAATAGTCTTCCAACCTGTCGGGCCACTGAACATGATAGTAACAGCCTCATCCACAACAGTCGCAGGTTGCTGTCTGTGTAATCAACAGCCTCCCTCAACTCCTCGCAGGTCACTGGTCACAGCTCAGCACAGACTCTCCTAACCGAGATGCAGACTATCATTTGCAGTCCCAAGTAGCTTGGTAAATAGCCCACACACCAGCACTGCCTCACCCAAGCGCTACCTCAAAAATGTAATTATCTCTTATTGTGACTGTACCTGACACTGACCTATAATTCTCATTGTATCAAACTGGCCCTGATTGACCTGCTCATCTGCTTAAGGTGTTCACATAATAAATTATTGTAAACTGAGTATATCGTTCATCACATGTACATACTGTGTTTCTTCTTTCCTTGTACCGGTCATATATGTAAATAACATTATCCTTGTAGCTTTATGTTTACCTGGTAAAACAATTTCAAATAAATAAATAAACAGCCCCCACTTGGGACTCAAACCAATGAATATTGCACAACACAGCCTGTACCAGCCAAGTCCACGACTACTGCTCACAGCACAACAAAGCCTTCCCTAGCCATGCCACATCTGAGACTACTAATCATAGTACAGTACAGCCTGCCTCACTTAAATCTCTGGTCCCTGACTGTGGCAGAAATCAGTCTCCCATCAGAGACTTAGGCCACTGATCTCAGCAACAGTCTTTTCCTACTCTTGGGTCAGTGGACTAGAAGAACAAAGCTACTCCACCAGAATCACAGACCACTGATCATGACTGAATACAGCCTGTACACCAGAGTCCCAGGCCACTGATCATAACTGATCTACCAGAGTTCCAGGCTGCTGGTCATGACTGAACACAGCCTTTCCACTAGAGTTCTAGGCCACTGATCATAACAGAACACAGCCTCTGCACCAGAGTTCTAAGCCACTAATCACGACTGGCCACAACCTTTCCACCAGTGTCCCAGGCTACTGATCATGACTGGGCTCAGCATTTCCACTATAACCCAGGCCACTGATCATAATTGAACACAGGTTCTACACTAGAGTCCCAGCCACCGATTATGATGGAGCACAGCCTATCCACCAGATTCTTAGGCCACTAATTCTCTTTCTTTCTTCTTTCTTTCTTTTATTGATTATATTGGTAGGCATAGTAGGCCTAATAATGCCCATTTTCACTAGTGACCAGAGTAGGTTAGACATATAACAAATTTTACATAGACAATAGGCAGCAATATAAATATGACACATATCACATTTGGTCTTCACAATGGTATATCAGCTCCGAACTGTACCAAGCACAGATTTTGTCTGAAAGTAGAAACGGTATTACACTGAACAATAGGAAGTTATTATACAGTTTAATTGCATCATATGACAAATCATGACTGAAACAAAGTCTACACCAGAATCCCAGGCCACTGATCATGACTGAACACAGCCTTTTTACTGGAGTCCTAGGCCACTGATCATAACTGGAAAAAAACTCTCTACCAGATTCCCAAGCCACCAATCATAAATGAACACAACCTCTACACCAGACTCCCAGGCCTCTGATCAAAACAGAACACAGCCTTTCCACCAGAGTCCCAGGCTGCTGATCATAACCAAAGATAGCCACTCCACCAGAGTTCCAGGCTACTGCTCATGACTGGGCTCAGCCTTTCCACCAGAGTTACAAGCCACTGATCATAACTAAACACAGACTCTCCACCAAAGTTCAGGGCTGCTGATCATAACTGCACACAACCTCTCCACCAGAGTTCCAGGCCACTGATCATGAATGAACACAATCTTCAGTAGAGTCCCTGGCCACTGAGCATAAGTTAACACAACCTCTCTACCAGAGTTGCAGACCACTGATCATGATTGAACACAGTCTCTTACTTAAAAGAAGGCAAAGGAGTTACCTTTTTGACTTTTTGAGGGTTTTTCATGCGACGGCATTTCCTAATGTCCATTTCGGTTGTATTTACACAGCCAGGCTGAAATGTGACAGATTTGGAAAAGTAAGAATTGTTGCCCTCAAATGATGTAATTTTATGTTATTTTACTGACATTGTGCCTGCCACTGGTATGTAGCCCGATTAGATAAAGCAGCATCCCCTTACAAGGTGGTCCTAGGTACAGCAGCAAGGTAACCCACAAGAGCAGCAAGGTAACCTATAAGAGGCTTTATGAAATTTAAACTAGTACAAGATAGCAATGCATTTCTACACACTCAGATACAGGAAGAGAGACAGCACTTGGTAGGTACTATTCATGCAGGTACAGTAGGTGCCAACAAGTAATAGGTTACAACAGATAACAAACACATAGTACCATACAAGACTAAGTGCTGGGGGCAAAGGTCTACTGTAACATGTGCTGTGTTACAGGGTACAGCATGGTTTGTGAAAGAAGAAGATAAAACCAATATTGCTGATCAGACTCGATGACAAGATGTTGTTCATATCTATTCCTTTTGTTTCTTTTTTTATGTAGCTTTTTCCCTTCCCCCTACCATCTGCCCAGTCCTTGGACCTGGGGCAATGCCCCAAGGAGGCTCCCCAGCCCCGTCCTCTGCTAATCCAAGGAAGGTCAAACTCTGTGGCATTTTAGAGACAGCTCTGGTGTGCTGGTGACCTAGGTTCACCCTCTGAGTCCATGACATCAGGAAAGGAGGCAGGTAGGGAGGGCTCAGTGTGTCCACTAGAAATCCTCATCCGGGGGGGGGGCTAATTGCACAGCTCTTGCAGTGGTTCCAGGTGGTGGTGTGGCAAAGATGCCTTTGACAGTGTGGGTGGCTACTTATCATCAGACACCCCCCCAATATCAGCTACAAACTCTTGCAAGTTAGTAGGAGAAGGCAGGGAGAAAAGAGGCGGAAATGCCACACCAGTGTATCGAATGATAGCCCATGGGGTCCCATTCCAGCAATGACCTTTTAAGTCTAATCTGCGGTCACTGCTAGCATCTACCAGTGTCTGCAACTGCCAGACCTAACTCACAGTCACTACTGCCTTTCCCTAATTTGATCTCTCTGCATCCCATCCCCACTGCCTCACCCCATCCCCTCTCCTTCTAAGTCCTCTTCTTTATGTTCTACTCCAGCTTCCCTAATTAACCCTCCACTATTGCCATTCCTCTCCCAGCACCTTCCCTCCTCTGTGTCTCCTCCCCTTCTGATCTCCTCTCTCTCTTTTTTTCGTCACAACCCTACCCTATTTTTCCATAACCATCTCCTACCCCTTTCCACACCCCTCTCATCCCCCGTTGCATCCTCTCTGGAATACACACCTCCCCCACTCCTACTCCCCACCTCTCCTTTCTCTCTCTCTCTCTCTCTCTCTCTCCTCTTACCTTTCTCCTCCTTTATCCTACCCCACTGCATCTCTCCCCACTCACACACTGCAAGTATCTCTTTTCCCCATATTGTACGTCAGACACGATATTATGGTGGTTAACTCCTAATCTTACTAATGATTCTACAACTGCTAATCTTAATGTGTTCACTGCCTACAATACACACTTTTGTCTACTATGTATAACTTGCAAATGATGTCTATTTTTTTCTTTTTTACCTATCCTAATCCAAACCCTATGTAATTACCTTTTTTGTACTATTGCATAACTTTGTCTCTGACTGCCTGACGTGGAACCTCTGCAAACGAACCTCTGGCTCAAAGGTTATTCCAAAATGTAATAAATAAATAAAACTCCCTCCCCTGCCTCATCATCATGTGCCCCTCCAGTTGGCATTCACAACAGCGCTCCTCTTCTAGGCCTGGCAAGGTCCCCAGCCTGGACAAACTGGCCAAGGAGAAATTACATGAAAAGTTGCAGTCTTCCACTAGACCAGAGGAGGCCCCCAGTCAGAACAAGCCAGTGCATGGGATATCAAGCACTGGAGGTCTGGATGGTTCTCTTAGTGGCAGTGAGGAGCAAGTCTGATGGAAAGAAGGGTCTGTTGCGAGGCCCAGAGAGGCATGTAGGTGGGCAAGGTAAGAGCAGAAACAGAAAGGACAGCAAGAAAAAGTTCAGGAATGGGGTATGGAAGATGGGGAATGGGTCCCCCAATTTAAAAATAAATCCAAAACAAGAAAACCCACCCAAGAGAACAAGAGTTGAACAGAATCATCAAATCTCATTCTCAAATCCTATCAGCCATATTGCTTCTGTACCCAAGTACATTTGTTAAGGGTTGCACAATAGAACCTTAAAAAGTTACAAAAGGCTCTTCTTTTTGAAACCCCTTTTATAATCAAGTGATTTACATATATTTGTGTCTTAAAGAGGAAGGAAAGCAGCATAACATTCCCAATTCATATCTGGTTACCCTTTGTTCTCATTTTGTTCTAGGGTGGTAGGGTCCATGGTGTTGGGCCCTGAGTGTACCCAGAACATTGTTCTGATGGACCCAGTTTTTTTCTCCCATCACCTTCCATCCACATAATGCTGCTAGCCTTCTGAGTTGACCTGGAACACCACAACTAACTTGGGGGGATGCTCCCCAGCCCCCCAAAGAGCTGCAGCAGTGCTGGTTGTCAATCTATCCCCTCCCCAAGCTGGGAAACTCTGGCAGTGACAGCACTGTTTCCCAGTCTGTTCAGCTGTATCATGTCTACTTATGAACCTAGGTCCCCAGCTTAGAAGGGCAACACACTTCTGCTGGGCCAACAGGTGACCTGCCCTTTACCACATTTAAACTATAGGATATACAATATCCATTACATATACTGTACCTCAAGTGTAAGAATTTAAGTGTAAGAGCAAAGTGCTGTATATATCATAACATAAATATTATCGACTGCTGCAAGTCCTCAAGATTACTACAGTGTAAAGAGCATTTAAGCATTAACGCATGTTCAGGGGTTGGGTTACTGTTGGTTAATGTAACCTTTGAGGATCACAAGGAATCATGGGAGGCCATGTGCTTAATGCCTCTAATGAAAGCAGCCCAACCCTTGAAGCGCCTTAATACTATTATCAAACATTTTTATTTTGTTTTAATACATGCGTCACAGCTTACATTTTTAATAGTTTTAGTGTACTTGAGGGACTCCAGTCAAAACATTACCCTTTTAGAATGGAGGCAGCCAATCCAAGTGCTCTATTTGTAGCCATTGTTTTATAATGATCTTTATAAAAACCTGCTGTTGCTGTATTGTACAGTCACTCTTAAAATCAAGTCATACTTGTTGAAAGTCATATAAAACATGTCTTGTGCATTGTAAAACTGAGGCTACTTTACTCAATTATTTTCTGTCTAGTCCAAGTTCTGCAACTATTAGAGTCCAAGTCTGGGCTGCAAACTCACCACTGGTCTATGGACATCCCAAAAGGCTCTTTCTTGACTATCCAGAATCTTTCGTTCTGTTTTGTCCTTTTTTCTGTCAATTCTGAAAACACAGAATAATAGTTATCTTGGTTATATAATGCATTTACTTTTACCAAATACTGAAGATGACTAAGACATCACTCAGCAAATCTTGAACATGGACGAAAAATCCATTTATATAAGGTTGAAGATACTCAAGATAACCTTCCCCAAATGCTGAAGATGACCGAGGCACCCTTTACCAAATGTAAAAGATGTCAAAGGTACTGTACAATTTGCAAAAGTTTGAAAATAACCAAGGCAGCCTTCATAGAATGGTTGAGGATAACCAAGGCACCCCTCACCAAAGGTTGAATATATTAAGGCACTTTCACAAAAGTTAAAGATGACAAAGACACTTGGCACCAAAAGCTGAAGATGGCCAAGACATCCTTGTATGAAAGTTGATAATGATTGATTCAGCCCTCACCAAAAGCTGAAGTTAACCAAGACACTCTAACCAAAAGCTAAAGTTGATCAATTCATCCCTCATCAAAAGCTGAAGATGATGAATGCATCCTTTACCATAGGCTGAAGATGACCAATAATACATCCTTGACTAAAGATGAAAATGACCAAGGTATCTCTTGCTAAAGGCTAAGATGATTAAGGAAATCCTTAGCAAAAGCTGAAGAAGACCAAGGCAAACTTCACTAAATGTTAAAGATGACCAAGGCACCCCCTTACCAAAGGTTAAAAATGACCAACACACTTTCATCAAAAGTTGAGGATGACCAAGAAGATGACCAAAGCACCTTTTATTAAAAGCTGAACATGTTGAAGGCACCCTACACCAAAGACTGAAGATGATCAATCACCCCTCACTAAAGACTGAAGTTGACCAAGACACTCTTCAGAAGCTAATGACAACCAAGACCCCTTGAACAAAAACTGAAAATGATCTTGGTAACTTTCACCAACAGTTAAAATCACCAAGGCGCCCTTCGTCAGTGGTTGAAAATGATTGAGACGCCCTTCACCAATTGATGAAGAAGATTAAGGCATCTCTTGCCAAAGGCTGAGATGATTAAGGCAGCCCTCAACAAAGGCTGATGTCGAGCAAGGCTAACTTGTACAAAAGTTAAACATTACCAATACACCCTTCATCAGAAGCTGAATATGCTGAAGGCACCCTTCATCAAAAACTGAAGATTATCAAGGCGCCATACAAACATGCATATGAACATATATGAATATGCCAGCAGAAATAGGCCATATGGTCTACTAAGTCGGCTTGATGCAGAGCCCCCTGTACAATTTCAGAACATCAGAACTTAAATAATTGAACAACAATGACGGGAAGTACATGTGAATGATCCTAGCATCCCTGTCAACATTCAGGGGAGGCTAGGGAGAGAATACAGATACATACAGTACATATTTACTGATTAAGAGCAGTTGGCAACAATAAACTCTAGTCACAGAGGTAAATGAGGCCTTCATACAGGCCTGTCACCTAGATGTATATCATATTTGCCTTCTTTGAGGGGGATTACACTAATCTGAGAGGAGGAATAAGATATGGAGGGTCTCCCATCTTTTGATGTA
Organism: Neoceratodus forsteri; assembly: GCA_016271365.2. NCBI lineage: Eukaryota > Metazoa > Chordata > Ceratodontiformes > Ceratodontidae > Neoceratodus > Neoceratodus forsteri. Next base: position 187,265,211 of record CM028134.1, read on the forward strand.
GGTTATGATTCTATTTTGTAGGCTGGCCAGCATTTTCTTCAATCTCAGTGCATCTAAAATAGCCATGTGCCATTCTCTGTACATAGGGATGGAATCATCCAGCCAGTGCCTCAGTATAACTCTCTTTGCAATGGCTGCTATTAACATAACGTGATATCATCTGGGTTGTAATATTTGCCACAGGCTGAGTCTAAGTAAACAGATATGTAGGGAGAAGGCAGAGTCCATACCCAGAAGAGGATCTAGTTTAGTCTGTATGATTTCCCACAAGGGTTTTGCCTTGGGACAGTTCCATAGAATACGTCTGAGAGTTTCTGTCTTGGCTCAACATCTTGTGCACTGGTCAGAGTCTAGGTCGTTTACGGGGAATAATTTGGTGGATGTGTAATACATGTTATGATTTATTTTGTATTCCATCAGTTTGAGCCCATCTACCTTATGGGTACTTATGTAGGTCTTTCCACATTCTTGTCCTGAGTTTCTGATCAGCTAATTCAAGGAACTCATGCAGCCAATAGGGGCACTGGTCTGTTGTAGTAGAGGTAGTGGCTTTGCATAGTTTTTTGTACAACAAAGACATGGCATGCCTTTGCTTAGCTAGGATGGATAGTTCATCCCACACCTCCTAGGCCCTAGTGATGTAGCCAGTACATGTTGGAGCTGCAATACCTGGAAAATGTCTGTGTTTTGCTGACCATGCCTTCTTTTGAGGGTGTTGACTCAAATTAGAGTATTATCTTGTATTAGATGGTTCAAAGAGCTAAGAGATGTTTCATTCAGAAAGGACTGTGCAAACATTTTGTTTTGTATCTTAAAATTTGGGTTACTCCATATGGATTGGGAGAAGTCAAATAGGGGGTTCGTTTTCAAGAGGCTATGGAGCTGTTGGCATATGCGTACTGAGCTCCCTATAGGGGTGCACTTAAGATTGTTGGGGAGTTTACTGGAGGGTATGTTAAGTAGGTCTCAAATATCTATGTCTGGCCCCCCCAGCACAGATCTACTTCCATGACCTGCCACTGTGGTAGGCATTCAGCACCAGGTTGATCATCAGCCATTCCTCTCCACCATGGAAAATGGCTGTCTCTCATTGCCAGGTAATACAACTTGAGATCAGGGAGCTGAAGGCCCCCCCCCCCTTGGCATTTGCAAGGGGCTAACTTAGAATAGACTCTCCTGGAGGCTTTGCCATTCCATAAAAATCTTGTGAGTGTAGTTTTTAGGAAGGTGAACCAGCGGTACAGTATGCAGTATGAGTTGAGTGAGCATACTTAGGGGGCATAACACCCGATGGAGCACGTTCATCTTAATCACACTGATTCCAGCTCATAGAGACAGATGAAGAGCTTATTTATTATTCGGAGATAACCTTTGAGTAAGAACTCTTTCACAAAGATTCCACGTCATACACGGAACACAGGTTACAGAAACTGTGATTACACAACAACAAACAGGAGTAAACAGCGGAATCACCACACTGACACTTATAGGAAAAAACATGCAATCATTTCAATTACAGGCAAGTGCTTTCGACTGCAGTAAGTGTATCAGGCAGGACATGCTGCAGGCAATAGGTGCAGCCACAGTTGGCATTGTCTTGCTATCCTAGAATGACGGAGGAAAGGAAGGCAGAGAAACAGGAGTATGGTGAGAGACATGGGAAACCAAGTGTGACAGGACAGAGGGTAGATAGGGGTTAGAGGAGAATGCAGGGAAGGGAGATATGAGGGCGGGGATGGGGAGAGAGAGAGAGAGGCGAGAGAGAGAGTGAGAGACGAGAGAGAGAGAGAGAGAGAGAGTGAGATTGAGAGAGTGGGGAGAGGGTGGGATATAGGGGAGGAGGGAGTGGTGGAGTGGTGGAGAGGTGGTGGGGGGGTATAAAAAATGGTAGGTAGGTGCTGCCATATGTGAACCCCCAGGATAGGAGAAGTGGGGGTAGGATAGCAGAGAGAAAGAATAGTATATGTGTTAACAGCACTAAAGATTGTGTGCAATGAGCACTATAAACTTTGACAGCTCAGGGCTGTCCCTCTTGTTAAGACTTGTGTAATTTGTTGGAATATTGTGTCCAGGTTTTTTATTTTTGGTGAACATGGCTTTAGGGTTCCATGCTACTGTAATCCATAGATATCTGATGCCTTCTGGGGATCATGTGCCTCCCCATCTCATGACATCCACTTTATATGTGTAATTGTTTAGTAGTATGATTTGTGTTTTGATAGGGATGGGTGAACCGGCTCTGCCATACTTCTGAACTTCCCCAGACTGGGCCGACTCGGCTCTGTTCAGGAAAACCGAGCCTTTCATTGTTTAACCAGGATTTGCACACTAAGCCGAAGCTCGTTTCCAGATGCCACCTGGGAGCACAAGGAAGTTAAGTGACTTGCTCAGGATCACACAGTATGCACCTAGGTGGCTGTGGGATTCAAACCCAGGTCTCCAGATCTGCAGCTCAGAGCCTTAACCCACTGTGCTATACTGCCTCCTTTCGTGGTTCGACTCGAGTCACCGATTTGGCCCGGTTTGGAAGTGCAGTACAGATCAGTCTGGCCAGATTACAGGCAGCAGGCTGCAGGGCAAGAGTACAGAAATAAAAAATAACATTTTTTGTCCCCAGTCTCTACTGAATACTCCCAAGTTCCTGGAATGTCACATGACCCACAAAGCCAAACACTCGTGATACTGGGGCACTGAAGGGAGCCAACCAATCAGGGTATTTTGTCTGTGATTGACTCGTGTTCTAGCCAATTCTGTATGTCAGCCACCAATGGATATCCTATAGGAAACAGTGTATCCAGCTCATTTGGCGCTTTGCATTCAAAGGAAATGGTTGTGTTGTGGAGGTTCCAGTAAACAAAAAAAAAATGAAACAAGTTAACAATGTTTTTTTTTTTCTAAGAAAGAGAGAGAGAGTAGAGAGATCAACGAGTTTGGTACAGACATTGCAGAGTACTTAACTTCACAGACAAAAAAAAAAAAAGAAAAAGTTTTTCTTCCTTAGTCACAGACAGAAAGAGAGAGAGAGAAGGGGAGAGAGTAGAGACGAACAAATTCAACAGCAGGCAGCAGCAGAGTGCAGGTGTTGCAGAGTACTTAACTCCACAGTAAAAAAAATCAAAACAAAAAACTTTTTTCATTAGTCAGAGAGATAGAGTAGAGACAGAGACCAACAAATTCAACAGCAGAGTGCAGACAACAGCAGAGTACACACCTTTTCTTTTTGGAAAATATATTTTTTTTAACAAAAAAAATTGAAAGCACGAATAAGGGGAGCAGACAGGACAGGAGCACTCTGTCTGAAGGTGATAGTGCCTCACTAGTTTTGAGGGGGCTTATAGTGGCATACAGATTTTGAAGAGGGGGTATCACCCACGTCTCAGACTCTGTGTTGTCCATCTCTGTGCCTGAAGTTAGGTCATAGTGCCATAGACTCTGTGTTGCCCATCTTTGTGCCTGAACTACTACTAGGTCATATACTACGTTTATATGAGTTGGTGATCAATTATCTAGTCTTCGATTCTAGGTAATCGATTACCAGCTTTGTTTGCGTCTACAAGAAGGACATCAATCGATGCACCCAGAAGAGAACGGGTTTGCACGTAGGGCAATATTCAATTACAAGGTAATTGATTACCATGTAATCTATTTTACCCTGCATATAAACGGGGTACAAGTTTAATGAGCATGCGTGCTGGATCAGTTCCAGTTCCAATTGCATCTACATGAAGCTCCAATTGCATTTACATGAAGTTTGAGAACCAAAGAATCTAATCTAAATCTTCTTCAGGTATATCAGGGAAAGGAAGAAGACCAATGGAGGGATTGTGAGGTTGAATAAAGGGGGCGGGAATGTGCAGAGGGGGGGCTCAGAAAAGCAGAAATTTTAAATGAATACTTCTGCTCAGTATTTACAAAGGAAGGGGAAGGGGAAGGACCAAAATTAGGGGGTAGAAACACAAACACGGGGGGGAGGAGGTGGACACCATCCATTCACAGAGGAGAGAGTCCTAAAGGAACTCTCGAAACTAAAAGTGGACAAGGCAATGGAGCCAGATGGGATGCATCTCAGAACACTGAAAGAACTCGAGGAGGTACCGGGGCACCAGTGACAGCCCTGTTTAACAAATCACTGGAGGAGGGAGTGGTACCAAAGGACTGGAGGAGGGTGAATGTGGTACCACTACACAAAAGTGGGAGCAAGGTAGAGGCTAGAAATTACAGGCTGGTCAGCTTGACCTCAGTGGTGGGGAAAATCATGGAATCCATGTTAAAGGAAAGGATTGTGGCATATCTGGAGGTTAGTGGGACACAAAGCTCAAGGCAACATGGATTCACAGCAGGGAGATTTTGTCAAACAAGTCTGATATATTTCTTTGACTGGGTAACCAAGGTGGTGGATCAGGGAGGGGCAGTGGACATGGCCTACCTAGATTTTAGCAAGGCATTTGACATTGTGCCACACAGAACGCTAGTAAACAAGTTGTGCAGTCTGGGAGTAGATCCCAAGGTGGTACAATAGGTCAGAAATTGGCTGAGCAACAGGACACAGAGGGTGGTGGTGAATGGAGTTCAATCCCAGGAGAGGGAGGTGACCAGTGGGGTGCCACAGGGTTCAGTTCTGGGGCCGTTCCTCTTCAATGTGTTCATTAGTGACATTGCGGAGGGGCTGGAAGGGAAGGTGTGCCTCTTTGCAGATGCCACCAAGATCTGCAATAGGGTAGACACTCCAGATGGAATGGAAAAAATGAGAAGAGAGCTAGGCAAATAGGAGGAGTGGTCAAGAGAGTGGCAGCTTAAATTCAATGCAAAAAAAGTGCCAGGCACTTGGGACACTGGAATCCTGTAGAGGAATACAAAATGGTGGGGTGGGGGTGGGAGAGATACTAACAACAACAAAACTTGAAAGGGATCTGGGGGTAAACATAACAGATGACCTGAAGGTGGCCAAGCAATGTGAAAAGGTGGTGGGGAGGGCTGGGAGGGATGCTGGGGTGCATAGGAAGGGGCATCACCAGTAGAAAACAGGAGGTGGTGATGCCACCATACAAACAATTGGTCAGGCCACATCTGGAATACTGTGTTCAGTTCTGGAGACCACATCTCCAGAAGGACATTGACAGAATGGAGGCGGTCCAGAGAAGGGCCACAAAAATGGTGAAAGGAATGCACCAGAAAACATATGAGGAAAGACTGAAAGACCTCAATATGTATACCCTGGAGGAAAGGAGGGAGAGGGGGGATAAGATAGAGACATTCAAGTACCTCAGGGGAATCAACAAGGTCCAGGAGGGCAGCATCTTTCAATAAAAGAGATGTGCAAGAACAAGGGGTCACAATATGAGGCTGGGGGGAAGGGGGACTCAGGAGTAATGTGAGGAAGTATTTTTTCACAGAAAGAGTGGTGGATGCATGGAACAACCTCCCATTGGAGGTTGTAGAGGCTAAAATGATTGGTGAGTTCAAGAATGCATGTGATAGACAGAAGGCAACACTAGTGATAGGGAAGAGAGGGTAAGCTGCTGATCATTTAGGATCTGGAGTTTAAGTAGGTAGGTAATGGGCACACTAGGTGGGCCAGGTGGTCCTTATCTGCTGTCAAAAAGTACAGTTACATAAGAACTTACCGTAACAGTAGATCTTCGAGAGAGGCTCTTGCAGTAGGTAATTATATATAGGACTGACCCAGCAGGCATCAGGACTCCACAGAAAAATTTATAGCTAGCAGTCTCTGGCAGGGGACCACCCCCACGTCAGGTGACTGACGTCAGATGACGTCAGTATAAAGGGGCGGTTCCCCACGCCCGCCTTCCAGCAAGACGAGAGAGAAGTGGATATTTCTCTTCCTGGAAAAAGAGCTGAAAAGCTAAGGGGGATGGAGGGCGGGAAGGCATTACCTACTGCAAGAGCCTCTCTTAAAGATCTACTGTTACGGTAAATTCTTATGTAACTGTACTATCTTACTTCAAGAGGGCTCTTGCAGTAGGTAATTACATATAGGACTGAATCCCAAGCAGTCTGGAAAAAAAGGGAAAAGCACTCGGGAGGAGGGAACCTATCCAGCCAATGTAACCTCCAGCTGAACGGGTCTTATGACAGAAGACCTTGGAGTACAGCCAACCCGAAACCTGCTCTACGGTGAGAGGCAATATCCAAACTGTAAAGTTTTGTAAAGGTATGGACAGAAGTCCAAGTCGCAGCTGCACAGATGTTTGCTGCTGACACATTCCTGAAACAAGCTGCAGTGGGAGCAAGGTGGAGGCTGTAAATTACAGGCCGGTCAGCTTGACCTCAGTGGTGGGCAAAATCATGGAATCTATGTTAAAGGAAAGGAATATAGCATACCTGGAGGCTAGTGGGCCACAAGACCCGAGGCAACATGGATTCACAGCAGGGAGATCTTGTCAAACAAATCCGACAGATTTCTTTGACTGGGGAAACAAGCTGGTGGATCAGGGAGGGGTGGTGGACATGGCCTACCTAGATTCTAGCAAAGCGTTTGACACCATCCCATGCAGGAGGCTAGTAAACAAGTTGCGCAGCCTGGGAGGAAGTCCCAAGGTGGTAAACTGGGTCAGAAATTGGCAGAGCAACAGGACACAGAGGGGGGGTGGTAAACAGAGTTCAACCCCAGGAGAGGGGGGTGACAAGTGGGGTGCCACAGGGCTTGGTTCTGGGGCCTGTCCTCTTCAATGTCTTCTTTAGTGACATTGTGGAGGGGTTGGAAGGGAAGGTAAGCCTCTTTATGGATGACACCAAGATCTGCAATAGGGTAGACACTCCAGACGAGGTGAAAAAAATGAGAAGAGACCTAGGCAAATTGGAGGAGTGGTCAAGAGTGTAGCAGCTTAAATTCAGTACAAAAAAAGTGCAAAATCATGCACTTGGGCCACAGGAATCCTGGAGACGAATAGAAAATGGGGAGGGGGGATACTAACAACAACACAACTGGAAAGGGACCTGGGGGTAAACATAACGGATGACCTGAAGGTGGCGAAGCAATGTGAAAAGGTGGTGGGGAGGGCTGGAGGGATGCTGGGGTGCATTGGGAGGGGCATCACCAGTGGAAAACAGGAGGTGGTGATGCTATTGTACAGACAATTGGTCAGACTACATCTGGAACACTGTGTTCAGTTCTGGAGACCGCATCTCCAGAAGGACATTGAAAGAATAGAGGCGGTCCAGAGAAGGGCAACAAAAATGGTGAAAGAACTGCACCAGAAAACATATGAGGAAAGACTGAAAGACCTCAATATATATACCCTGGAGGAAGGAAGGGAGAGAAAGAATATGATAGAGACATTCAAGTACCTCAGGGGAATCAACAAGGTCCAGGAGGGCAGTATCTTTCAAAAAAAGAGATGTGCAAGAACAAGGGGTCACAATAGGAGGCTGGAGTGAGACAGAGGAAATGTGAGGAAGTATTTTTTCAATGATAGGGTGGTGGAGGCACGGAACAGACTCCCAGCGGAGGTTGTACAGGCTAAAACAATTGGTGAAATCAAGAATGGATGGGATAGACAGAAGGCAACCCTAGTGGTAGGAAAGAGAGGGTAAGCTGCTGATCATTTAGGATCAGGAGTTGAGTAGGTATGGAACTGGGCAGACTAGGTGGGCCAGGCAGTCCCTATCTGCAGTCAAAATCTATGTTTTTATGTTTCTGTGAAGTCCCTGGAATTGGTGCACTTGTTCGGTGCACTTGGATCAATCCTGAGATCGATCCTAACTCCATCGAAAGCACTGTTTACATGCAAAGTTAGAATCAATTACAAAGTAACTGATTACTCTATAATCGATTCTAACCTTGCATGTAAACAGGGTAATGGTGCCATAGACTCTGTGTTGCCCATCTTTGTGCCTGAACTACTACAAGGTCATACTGCTGTAGACTCCGTGTTGCCCTTCTCTGTTTCTGAACTACTACTAGGTCATAGTGTCACAGACTCTGTGTTGCCCATCTCTGTGCCTGAGCTACTACTAAGTCATAGTGCCACACAGATTTTGAAGGGGGGGGAGAGCTGTCATGTCTCAGACTCTGTGTTGCCCATCTCTGTGACTAAACTACCAGGTCATAGTGCCTCACCTATGTTGAGAGGGGGGGTGTCATGTCTAAGATTCTGTGTTGCCCATCTCTGTGACTGAACCACTACTAGGCCATATAGTGCCTCACGTATTTTGAGAGGGGGGTGTCATGTCTCAGACTCTGTGTTGCCCATCTCTGTGCCTGAATTATTACTAGGTCGTACTGCCACAGCGTAGACTCTGTGTTGCCCATCTCTGTGCCTGGCCCAGAACTACTATTAGGTCATAGTGCATTACAGATTGTGAAGGGGTGTCATGTCTCAGACTCTGTGTTGCCTATATCTGTGACTGAGCTACTATTAGGTCATAGTGCTTCACCGGGTTGGGGCTGTCACGTCTCAGACTCTGTGCTGCCCTAAAAGGTCATACTGCCATAGACGCTGTGTTGCCCATCTCTGTGCCTGAACTACTACTAGGTCATAGTGCCATTCAGATTGTGCCTGTGTGTGTGTGTGTGGGGGGTCACGTCTCAGATCATAAATGGGAAAATGAACTTGGTTCTGTGTTGTCCATCTCTGTGAATGAAATACTACTATGTCATATTCATTGTTCTTTGAGCTGGATTCGAAAAAAAAAAAAAAGATTTATTTTCACTCCAGCTCCTCAACCAATGAAAATAAAGTAATTTTTTTATACCCATTGGTATTATTTTTATATGGCCATCAGTCTAGTCTGCAGGTTAGAGTAATAGTTTGATATGACAAAAAAGAACCTTTTAGTGCCCCAGTATCATGAGTGTTGCCTTTTATACAGTTTGTTGGTCATGACTCACGAGGGTCCAGGGAGTATTTGGGAAGAGACTGGAAAATGTAGGTTCTTTTTTTACATTTTTGTACCCTGTCATGACCTCCTTGTTCAGTGATTCACTGCTGCAGTACCGGTGAATGTAATATGTTTATTTTTTATTTGCTGTTGGCTGCTTGCTGATCTTGATGACACAAAATTACAGACATTTTTGTAAGTTACATTTTATTTATTTTCTTTAACAGAGGGATCTAAAAGAATAATACTGATGTATTTCACATACTCAAATAGAGTTAAATAGGTCCATAATTCATCAGAGTAAATCAGAACCTTTTTGAAATAAATCAGAGTCAGAATCAGAACCAGGTCACAGCCAACCCACCCATCCCTAGTTTTTGACAAGTTAAGCCCGTAGTCTTCTAGTTTGCCCAAACTGTGAAGGATGTATAGAATTAAGGGAATGGATTGCTTGGGATGCTGTAAGTGTAAAAGGATGTCATTTGCACAGGTAGAAATTGTATAGGATTTAGTGCCACCTGTTTCCCTTGTATCTGATCATTAAGCAGGAGTGTCCTGTGGGAGGTTCAAGATAGAGGTTCAGAAAGTATACGGATAGTGGGCAGCCCTGCCTCATCCTTTTTTCAAGGGAGAATTTGCCAGAGTGTACCCCATTACATGCTATCTTCATTCATTTAACAATATACAAACACCCAGTTCATTTTCCCATTTATGTTCAATTGGGTTTTGTTTGGTATCACTAAGAAGTTTATAGATAACTTCATAACCTTTAGTAGTGGTCATCAGTTTATGTAATACATTCAAATGTGGCTAGATCAGTGTTAATAATACCTCTCAAAACATCACGGATCTGCAAGGATCTGCAAGTCTACTCTTGATAAAGAAAACTTTTGGGAGAGAAAGATAAGTAGCAGAGGCTAGATCAATTTTTATTTATTTATTTATTTAGTTTTTGTTGACCAGGAAAGGAGGGCTAGACAATCCTGCCTATTTTCAGCCTTGTCCTGGGAGGGATGCAGATGGTATCCAACTGAAACTGAATCAGATTAAGCTGTTGGTGATATTTTTAGTGAATGGGGGATATTTGGCCAGGACACTGGGGAAATTCCCCTACTCTCTTCCAGGGAGCGCTATACCACCTGCTAGAGAGATGGAGGAGCCCGGTGAGACACAGGACAGAGATGGAGCAGGAGCTCCTTTGGAAGAGGAACAGGAGATAAAAGATATACCTACACCTTTGCCGATACCTGTTCACAGCATTTCAACTCCAAGGTTGGATTATAGTGAGGATAGAAACATAGAATTTGACTGCAGATAAGGACTGTTTGGCCCACCCAGTCTACTCATTTTCCTACCTAATGGATAAGCTGAGGATCCTAGCTAACCAACAGCCTACTTCTTCCACCCTCCACCCCCGAGAATTGCCTTATGTCTGTCCCATGCATTCTTGAATTCCACCACTGTTTTTGACTCCACAACCTCCTCAGGAAGGCTGTTCCATGCATCCACAACCCTCTCTGTGAAAAAATACTTCCTACATTACCTCTGAGCTGTCCCTCCAGCTTCAGATTGTGCCCCTTGTTCTTGCACACCTCTTTTTGAAAGATGCTACCCTCTTGGACTTTGCTGATTCACTTGAGGTATTTGAAAGTTTCAATCATGCCCCCCCCTCCCTCCTCTCCTCGAGGCTATACATATTAAGCTCCTTAAGTCTCTCTTGATATGTCTTCTGGTGCAGACCCTGCACCGTTTTAGTTGCCCTCCTCTGGACTGCCTCCATCCTGTCTATGCCTTTGCAGAGATTGAGTCTCCAGAACTACACACAGTACTCCAGATGGGGTCTCACTAGCTGTCTGTACAGAGGGATAACAACTTCCTGTTTTCTACTGTTGATGCCTCTCCCTATGCATCCCAGTTTCCCACCTTGTGTATCAACTCTATTGCAGATCTTTGTGTCTTTCTGCAAAGTGACATACTTTTCCTTCCAGTCCCTCTGCAATGTTGCTTATAAAGACATTAAAGAGGACTGGTCCTAGTACTGAACCCTGTGGTACCCCACTAGTAACCCCCCTTTCTTCAGAGTGGACTCCATTTACTATTACCTTCTGTGTCCTGTTCTCCAGCCAATTTTTTACCCAGGCTACCATCTTGGAACCCACTCCCAGGCTGGCCAACTTGTATATTAATCTTTTGCAGATGGTGTAGATGGTGATAGAAGTAGAACAGGAGTACATCCAGAATAAAACTAAATTTGGCGAGGAGAAAAAAACTTTCAATAAGCCCAACCGGTATCCCTTGGAACAAAATGGATAAACGATGACTACAAAGGGACATGGAAGAAAAAAAAAAAAGCTTTTGCAGATGGTGACAGAAGTAGAACAGGAGTACATCCAGAATAAAACTAAACTTGACAAGGAGAAAAAAACTTTCAATAAGCCCAACCGGTATTCCTGGGAACAAAATGCTACTTACAATGGAGGACGCAGAATCAGAGGAAGCAACTCTCCCAGATCAGATGGCTGGTACAAGTATTTCTTCTACTTTTCCACCACAGCTTATGGCTACAGAATGGACACCAGAAAATGCACTTCAGAATGCTGGATGGAGCTTCACTAATGGTCAGTGGATAACTGGCCTGGCTTTTCCTATACCAGGATCACCCAAAGCACCAGCTGGACAGGAGCAGAATAAAGAAGTGAGACCTGAATCAGCAATGGCTCACAGTGATCCACATCCAGCTGCTACAGCTGCCCAGAATCCAGCAACAGCGCCTATAGTTGTAACTGCGTCAGACGCCAGTGAACAACACAGTGCACACTCAGATTCATGGCCTTCCAAGATAATACAGGTATGGTGACAATGGAAAATGTAAATGAACCTCTAGATGAAAGCCCCATGGATATGACTCCAGAAACAAATGTTAATCAGGTACCTCGTGCTAAACCTTTAAGTTATGCCAGTCTGTTCAAACAGCCAGCAGAAGCTGCAAAAAGGAGATATGTATTGAGAATAAGATAGAGGGGGTTTAGAACTTGTTCCTGATCGGAACTATGTTGAGAAATGTTTGATTAAAGATTTGCTTCATTTTACTCCAGCTGACGTACAGTATATGCCTTTATACTTGCCCCAAGCGATTACAACTTCGATATCAGTTTCAGGAATGCTGTATTGCTCGACAAATTTTGGATTGCCTATTATGTAGTTAAAGACTCCCATATGGAAACATTTCATTGCAATTCCGATTACAAAGCCCACCTTTAAAACAATACGTTTTATTTTGCAATGAGGGAGTCAACGTAAATTACATTATTTATTGGTTGGAGAAAAGATGCACAGTACAAGGAACACCAGACCCAATAATGGATGACAATGGCTTATGGGATTTTGAATTTGGTTAAGACAAAATGAACAAGGTATACAGCATCTACCAAATTGTTTTTACTTAGGCAGGGACAGGGGTATATTATTTTATCCTGGCCAGCTACGTCCTGCTATCATTGTGGTTCATTGTCGCATTTAAACATAGACTGTGATCAAGTAAAATGTTTACAATGCGGGGACTTGGGACACGCTGGAAATCGTTGCACTGTACCACCAAAGTGCAACCAATGTGGCGAGGAAGATCATGCTTTCCGATCTTGCCCCTGGACAGCTCATAACACCACTGATTATACAGAACAAGATTATTACCATAACCAAGCACTTAAATCCCACCGCACTACAAGAGTTCAACCCACAAGACTTGGTCAGTCAAATTTTCAAGAACTAGGACCCTCACTCACTCAAACTACTCCAGAAGAGACAATAGCTGTGGAGGCTGAACCCACACCTACACAGGCTGTGGAAAACATGGAATCTGAATCTGTGGATATGTCCCCCTTCCCCCACCACTACAGCCAGACACTGAAACGTTTCATCTAGGGACTAAAGGGAAGAAAACATCCTTGCCTCGTGCAACTTAGAGTACTGTTGCAGAACAGCTTCCTTTATTAAACAAATATGACATTTTACAGGACTGGAGCCAAATGATGGATGACGAGGACTCCGATGTGTTGGTCCAGTCATCCCAAAGTGACCCCCCTGACTCACCAATGCCAGGCACCTTTGGGGTCAAACCACCATGCTTGAAAATGACTACCAGATCTAAGAAAAGATCATCCTTAAAATGACATTTTCATAGACTTTCCTGATTTACGGCTTGATAGCCGTAATGTTATTAGTATGAAATCTGAACATAAGAGAACTGCCATGCCACTTTTTCTATGTTTATTTATTTAGTTTTTGTTGACCGGGTAAGTGCACTAGACAAATCTGCCTATTTTCAGGCATGACCTGGGGGAGGGAGTTACAGATGAATGCCAGCTGACCTTGAACCAGATTAAGCTGTTGGTGGTATTTTTAGTGAATTGGGGGAAATCTAGCTAGGGCACCGGGGAAATTCTCCTACTCACCTCTACGGGAACCTTTGACATCCTGGTCTTTGGCCAAGATGCTGTGGATCCAGGAGGAGGAGGATTGCAAGCAGGAAAGGCAGAGGAGAAGAACCAACATCCGAGCCTTCATTTCCAGAGCTTGAAAAGGATTTACAACCCATGTCTGAGGAAGAAACTGATGTTCCTGTAAGTTTTTTTGAGAATAACATGGATTGGTCTCAAATTTTGGAAGATGCTGAGAATACAGACCAGGTACAGGATTCTTTACCAACTAGTTCTACTGAGTCAACAGATGAGGAAAGGCTCATGAAAGAATTAGTGCAAACAGAAGAACAGTATAAATTAAAAAAAGAAGCATTACAGAAGGACCTGCCAAATTTGCAAAATGGCTTTGTAACAGGAACACTAAACGACTCACCTGAACTACAGCTCAATGGTAATGTGGCAGGCTGTACTCAAGCACCTACAGCAGAAACTAGTCCGAAAAATAAAAACTTTCTCCTGGCTGGCAGTAACAAACAGTGTAGTGCTGTGTGCCCAGAGCCGGTAAAATAAGAAGAGAACATTAAATCTCCACGTCCAGCAAAATGTAGACTGGAGCTCTTGAATGTCCAGAAAGCGCAAAATACCCACGATGCTGCAATAAAAGTAGCTCTGATACAAAAAGAGCAAGAGCCTGTAAATGTCTCAGAGGACATCATTTCCCCGGTGAAAGATAAAAAGACTAATGCTGACTTATTAGCACTACAACAGGACTGGTCTCCAGCTTGAGCATTTGAAGGTGCAGGTTGGCTACAAAATGAAGCAGGAAACTGGAAACCCGACCCTGCTAATGACACAATAAAAAAAAAAAACACGCAGACATTCTTAAATCTGAAGCTCCACCTCTAATGTTGCTGCTAAAATTCAGTGTATATCTGATATGAGGCCCGAGTTTGAAAACAACAAGTATGATAGAAAACTGATTGCAATTCAAGGGACAGAGGGAGCAACGCAGCCAAATGAACTATCTAATAGACTGGGACCTGCAGAGCACATTTGACAGGACCCTAAGAAAAAAGCTTGGCTGGATCCCATGTTTAGATTGTCTGACCTGTTTCAAAACAAAGGGGAACCAGCCCCTAGAAAAAAAAGGAGTAAAGTTAATATTTAAAGGAGGCTTAGAGGAACATCCTGATAGGTTGTACATAGCTAAACAGTTGCTTAAAGGAAAACTATGCCCAAAACCTGAAAAAATATATGTTGTGCAGAGTGTTTTAATTTGTATGTGAAGTTCTAGTGTTTCCTTCCCTCTGACTGGTATTAGGAGTTTTTCCTAAATCAGCCTGCTAGCTTTAGGGTAGTTTTACGACCCCTGGAGATCATCATATCAAATAGGTTTATTGCATTTCTTTGTCCTACAATGCACCTTGTTTCATGTAATGGTGATGTAGCAGAGACCATAAATCCAGCAGAAAGCATTGCATTACAATCAGTTCACAACAACAGAGATGGCTATATTTTAAAATCTGTAGAATTCAGCTTGGTGACCACCCTCATCCTAAAGGTTTTACTGTCCTGAAAAACTTTGCTGCTGGTAATTTTTGTGCAGCTTGTAAAGCTTCCAAGATATTTAGTTTGTTTGGCATGTGTGTGTTGAATGTTGGGTCTCTCTTACATCACAGTCACATGAGACAAAATGCACTATGGGAACCAGAAATACAATTACACTATCAGGTATGGAGATCCCCAGGGGTCGTAAAACTAGTATAAAGCTTGCAGGCTAATTTGGGAAAAACTCCTAATACCAGTCAGAGGGAAGGAAACACTAGAACTTCACATACACATTAAAACACTCTGCACAACATATATTTTTTCAGGTTTTGGGCATAGTTTTCCTTTAAAAGTAGTATGTATTTTTTCTCATTATAAATCTTTGCTTTAATACATTTGGGGAATAGAAATTATGATGCCAGTTTTAAAACAGTTTCCAGTCTTGACAGATTCTGGTCACAATACCAGACATTGAAAAATAACCCTTTGTGGATCCCCTACATGGCAATCCCTCTTACGAAACCAGCTAGTAAGTACATTGCCATTATGTTTTGTAATGAGGGAGTCCATGTAGAGGATATCCTTTTCTGGTTAAAGGGGCACTGTCAGCCTTGTCCCTCATTTTATTGCCACAAAACAACAGTGTGCCTTTGTGGACACAGTGATCACATATGGTCCACAGAATACCCCTATATATAACATAATCAAGAATTCTTACCAATTTTCTTAGTTTTCGCAATATTTTACTTTCCCTCGGGTCCCCCATAAGTACGCTGTGCACCGGAAGCAGAAGCAAGATGAGAGCGCACATCGGACACTGTACGCTGGCACATACATCGATTTTGCACATGGCCATAATAAAAAGTTAAACACAGCATGTATTTTCAAATGCTGTACTAGAGATGCCATTTTTTAACTGAAACCGAGTGCTGGAAAAGAAACCAAATGCATTTGAAAGGAGCTGCCGAATCTCGCATGCGCGAAAGTGGGATGCTACTGCGCATGTGTGTGATTTGTGCATTGTCCCGCTTTCGCGCATGCGCGAGATTTCGGCAGCTCCTTTCAAATGCATTTAATTTCTTTTCCAGCACTCGGTTTCAGTTAAAAAATGGCATCTCTAGTACAGCATTTGAAAATACATACTGCGTTTAACTTTTTATTATGGCCATGTGCAAAATCGATGTATGTGCTGGCGCACAGTGTCCGATGTGCGCTCTCATCTTGCTTCTGCTTCCGGTGCACAGCATACTTATGGGGAACCCGAGGGAAAGTAAAATATTGTGAAAACTATGAAAATTGGTAAGAATTCTTGGTTATGTTATATATAGGGATATTCTGTGGACCATATGTGATCACTGTGTCCACAGAGGCACACTGTTGTTTTGTGGTAATAAAATGAGGGATAAGGCTGACAGTGCCCCTTTAAGGCAGAGATATGAGGTACTAGACAGGCCAGCCCCATTTTAGACAGTGAACAAATCTGGGATGGGGTCTGGAAACTAAAACTATACGAACAATGGACCGGTACATCTACCAAGCACTTTCTTGTTGGGAAGGGATAGAGGGGTTCTATTTTACATGGGACAGCCCAAATCTTGTTTTAAGTGTAGTTCCCATACCCACTTAAACTCAGCTTGCGATACTCCCAGATGCAGTCACTGTCTGGATTATGGGCATACTTCTCCCACATGTGTTAATCTCGTCAAGTTTAATTTATGTGAAAACATAAGACATAGTTATGGGAAGTGCCCGTGGGCCTCCCATAACCGGGAAGATTGCCCTCCACAAGATGGCCTAATCAATATGTCCCAACGAATGCAGGCCCAAAAGGTAGCTGCAGAAGCTAATAAAGTCTTGAATATGCAAGATCCTGTATCTTCTAGTAAACTCCCAAAGCCAGATGAAATGAAGTCCTCAGAAGTAGGTAATGAAGATACTCCAGAGACTAGAAATCAGGCAGAAGAGCAGCCTTGTGCTGAGGCTTCAACTTCTGCTGTTGAAGTGGAAGACAAAGGGATGCCCCCCCCACCTCTTAGTCAAGAAACCAAGTATAGGAAAGCAGCTACGAAAAGAAATAGGTAAGGCAAAGCACTGAAAACATAAAGGAGAAAGAAACTGCAACAGATATATGAAAAAAGGAAATAAATATGCGGTTATAGCACCAGAAAAATCTGATGAAGATACTGAAGGGGAACTATCTGACACATCATCCACAACTACAGGCGCTACAGAGGCAGCATCAGATACAGAAGAGGGAGAAAGGAGGGAAACACACATTTCCCAGAGGACTAGGAGATGGAATAAAACTTCCTGATAGTGGTCAGTTGTAGTACCTCTCCTGATAGTACATGTTTAATTCATGGAGTCTCTAACCCTAACATCGGTAAATGTAAATAGCATTAAGGGGAATGCAAAAATGCTTACAGTCTTGAGTTCTTTGGCTTCAGAAAGGAATGATATCATATGTTTACAAGACACATGGTTTAAAACAAATGTTGAATTATAGCTAGCTACTAAACAATGGTCAAAAGGATCTTCCTTTTCGTCAATAGGCCAAGAGAGATGTGATGGGGTAGGAATTTTATTAAATAACTAAAGCATTAGTGCCACAATTAGTATATATAGACCCAGGGAGGGCTCTAATGTTAGATATTTCCCTTTATCAGGAAAGGTTTCGGGTAATAAACATTTACGCCCCCCCCAGACTAAAACCCTTAGAGTAGTTTTATTCCAGAAAATACAGCCATATTTACACACATCCAGATTACTGTTGTGTGCTGGAGATTTTAATTGTGGGTTAAAGAAATCAGACAGAGGTCTTAAAACAGATGAGATCTTCTGAGACTCCACAGCTCTAAATAAAATAATCTCAGATGCTAAATTGATTGACTCGTATAGATGTAAACATCAAACTGGAAGGAACACCTTTTTTTAAACGAAGCCTATCAACACGAATTGATTATGTTTTTGCTTCAGAGATTGTAACCATTTTAAGTGTTAAACTCCTGGTTAGAGAATTTTCAGACCACAAATCAATAACAGTGAAAATAACCTAGAAAGGGAGTGCAAGATGTAAGAAAAACTTACGTCGGTTAAACAACTCCATTTTATCTGATAAACATGTACAGGAAATTTGGAAACAAGAATGGCAAACCAGACTCTCTACAGTAATAATGTATGACAATGCTGCCCTCTGGTGGGAGGTCACAAAAACATCCTGGAAGCAATTTTTTTCAGAAAATTACAAGGGACAATGTAAATGACAGATATTTGAAATACCTTTAATTAAGGGCACAGTTACATACACTGATTTCAAAATCAGAAACCTTGAGACTGAATTTAGACAATCACATCTCAGAAATTAAAAAAACAGATGTGTATGTCACAACATGATAGAGCTAAGACTCTAGAACAGGAACTAAGATTCAGTACTAATTTGAAAAAGGGATCCACTGATCCCTATAAAGAATGTAAAAACAGAGTAGATCATAGGATCCTAAAGAAACTAAAACTAAAATCCGGTTAGATTACCTCCTCATTAGAAGAAATTCTATAAGCAGTAAACTCTAATTTTTTAGAGACATTTGGGACAGCACCACAAACATTGGAGGAGGAAGATATGTTACTGAACTTACCACAGCTTGAGGAGGACGAAAGTGAGTACTTGACAGCCACAATACAGAGTGAAGAAATAAAAACAGCAATAAAAGGTCTTAAGAGCGACTATGCCTCAGGGAGAGATGGAATAGGAGCAGAGTTTTACAAAACCTTTAGTGATGATTTGACACCAGCCTTAGTGATAGTATACAATAGCATGTTACAGGAAGGCATTTGAGCAAAATCCATGTATCATGCAACATTAATGCTATTATTCAAAAAAGGGGAAAGAGTGGATCTGAAAAACTGGAGACCCCTTAGTTTGCTGAATGTAGATTTTAAAATATTAAGCAAACTTTTATTGAATAGATTAGTGTTAATTGCAGATAAATTGATCAGTCCTAGCCAAACTTGACCAATCCCTAACAGAAAACAAGTTGATAACTTCATTATGTTAAGGGGAATGTTCTATAAAGCAGAAAAGCAAGAATTGCAGGGGTATATAATAGAAATTGATCAAGAAAAAGCATTTGACAAGATTTCACATCATTATGTGTGTATAAAGTGATTAGGGCCTATGGTTTACCCACTGAATTCATAAGATGGATAAAAGTGTTATATAGTCAAGCCACATTAACGCCAAACATAAATGGATGGGTAGAGAAAAATGTTGGTGTAAAAAGAGGTGTAAGGCAGGGCTGCCCACTAAGCCCCTTGTTACATGTGTTTTGTATAGATGTTTTCTTAAGGAGACTAGAGCAGGACAATAGGATAAGAGGCTTAAGAATGAGCCTTTCTGCTCCTATGGTAAAACATTTGGCATATGCAGATAATCTGGCCTTATGTATAGATCCTTCAACAAATGAAGAGTTTTTGATGGAACACTATAAGAAATTCTCAGATCATTCAGGGTCTAAAATTAACTTACAGAAAAGTGTAGGGGTGGTACTAGGTGATACCCAGGTCCCAGAAAATAATACGTATTCAGGGATTAAGATAGATAAAGGCACAATCACATTGTTAGGAATAACTAATGGTGGCCCAGATATGGCTGGACAGAACTGGGAGACAAATCTTCAAAGAGCACAAAGGCTAGTAAACACATGGAAAGGTCAAACTATTGGAAAGAGAAAAAAGGGTGATGTTGATAAAAACTCTATTAATACCTATTTTTTTATACATAAGCTATGTTTTCCCTCCCCTACAGTCTTTATTAGTAACATTGTACAGTGTGTTTTTTCAAGCATTGTGGGGGAGTAGATTGAACCCTATAAAAAGAACAGTGACCTATAAAAGAGTAGAAGAAGGAGGCCTAGAGATGGTGAACACCATCGTTTTCTATTTCAGCTTGTTTATAACACACAATTTTGTGGGGGCAATGTGACCTGGAGTCAAAATTTGGAAAGAACAAGTAATAGAATGGATTGACTTATGTTCCCTAGATTGGGCCTGTAGAAAATCAAATGCATTATATAGAATCATATCAGCCCCAAAATATGTTGTAGAACAAATGAAAAATTTAATAAAATGGAATATTACAAAATAAATGGTCTTACTGAAAGATAGGAAAGAGCTGTACTCCACATATGATGAAAATGGAGCCTATGGAAGACAACTCCTTGGGAGAATGCCCAGAACAGAAGCTACAATTTAATCTGGACATATTGAAGTCTAAACATTTACCAGATGTTGTACAGTATGGGACATGGCATGGCTGAGTCTACGTGGAAAATTGGGAGTTAGAAATAACAATAAACATAAACAGATATAAGACAGATACTGCATAAGACAGTCAAGTACCCAAATAATGGAAACACAAGAACATTTGTTTAGAGAATGTGATTAGGTGCAAGGTTTTTGGAAATACCTAGCAAAGGAATAGAATGAGCCAATGTTGAGTAACGTATAATATGGTTCTCTGATATATGGACAGATGGAAAGGGTATGGGTACATATTTCCCTGAAACACTGCAAATAGTATTCATAATAATAAGATATTACATTTGGCAGTCGCGTTGTCTATGGGCAACCCAACAAAGATGGGTATCATGCATTGAAATGCGGAGGAATATTGGTATTTCATTACAAAAAATGAAGGCATTAGATACAAAGAGATGTACTGAGGAAAGAAGAAAACTATTATGGATTAATTGTGAACACTGGGCTAAACCACCATGAAAAGGGAAAACAAGTACAGATTAGTAACCGTTAAGTATTCTGAATTGTTGTATACCTAAAAAGAATTTTAAATATGTAAAATACAATGTTTAATGGAATGTATATATTGTAAATATGTATAATATATGTATGAATGTGTCTGTAAGTCCTCTCAATAAAAATTCCCCTACTGTTTTCGAGAAGTGCCATGGGATCTTTACATAGAAACATAGAATTTGACAGCAGATAAGGACCGCTTGGCCCACCCAGTCTGCGTATTTTCCTACCTAATGGATAAGCTGCAGATCCTAGTTAATCAGCAGCCTACTTCTCCCTAACCCATCCCCTAGAATTGCCTTATGACTGTCCCATGCATACTTGAATTCCACCACTGTTTTTGACTCCACAACCTCCTCCGGAAGGCCATTCCACGCATCCACAACCCTCTCTGTGAAAAAATACTTCCTTAAATTACCTCTGAGCCATCCCCCCTCTATCTTCAAATTGTGCCCCCTTGTTATTGCACACCTTTTTTGAAAGATGCTACCTCTTGACTTTGTTGATTCCCTTGAGGTACTTGAAAGTTTCTATCATGTCCCTCCCCCTCCTTTCCTCGAGGCTATACATATTAGCTGCTTAAGTCTCTCTTCATATGTCTTCCGTGCAGACCCTGCACCATTTTAGTTGCCCTCCTCTGGACAGCCTCCATCCTGATATGTCTTATGGAGACTGGTCTCCAGAACTGCACGCAGTACTCCAGATGGGGTCTCACCAGCTGTCTGTACAGCGGGATAACAACTTCCTGTTTTCTACTGGTGATGCCTCTCCCTATGCATCCCAGCATCCCCCCAGCCCTCCTTGCTGCCCTCTTACCATCCACCTGAACTACCACCAGAACAGGCAGATGGGACCTCAGTTTAACATCTCATCCAGGAGATGAGCCTATTACAAGATGACCAGATTAAAACTGCTATGTCACATATTATAAAGGATAGACAATCAGTGGGATTTCTATATGATTCTCTCATATCCTGGTGGGAGGATAGCAAAATTTGTTTTACTGACTTCTTGTAGCAGGCAGCAAAAGAAAGAGAGGCAAGCAAATATCAAGAAATATCTTTCCCTTAGGAAGAAGTAGTACGAACTAGTTTCCTTGCAAACCTCTTTGAACCAAGATTTCTCTGAACAAATACAGTAAAAAAATAAATGGTGTTCTGTCAATATAGTCAGCAAAAATCCCTGGAAATCGAGCAGCGTTTTGGAACACAAGGGAAAAAATGCCAAACAAACCCATATGAGGATTGCAAAAGCAGAATAACAAAAAAAGTGATTACGGATTTAAAAGATGTTGAGGGTAATTTGTTTAAAGATAATGTGGGGATTATGCAAGTAATGAAACAACATGTGATGGAACATCTTGGTTCTTCTAGTCCCTTACATGTATGAGGCCCTGTGAGGCAGTATAGCGCAGTGGTTTAAGGCTCTAAGCTGCAAATCTGGAGACCTGGGTTTGAATCCCACAGCCTCCACTTGCATACTGTGTGACCCTGAGCAAGTCACTTAACTTCCCTGTGCTCCCAGGTTGCATCTGTAAACAAGCTTTTTAGCTTAGTGTTTCTCGCCTGGTTAAACAATTGGAAAAAAAAATGCTCAGATGTCACAGATTTTACTGGCAGCAAATTTCCCAGAGATTTTAGATGCACAAAAAACTCAGCTGATTTCCAAAGTTTCTTTGGGAGAACTAGAAGCTGTATTTAAAGTCCTAAAAAATGAGACAGCCCCTGGGAAGGATGGCCTACCTGAGGAGCTATACAAATTATTGTGGGAATATATGGCAACAGAATTGCTTGCAGTTTTTAATGCCTTTCTTGAAGATAATAGCATCACAGAACAAATAACTGAAGGCCTCCTTATTTTTCTATTTAAAAATGGAGAGAAATCAAACATACAGAATTGGAGGCCTATTACATTGTTAAATGTAGATTTCAAAATTTTAGCAAAGATCATTGATAACCGTTTGGCTATGACACTAGATACCATTATATACCCTACACAGTTTTGCTCAGTTTCAGGACGTCGTATCACAGATGCACTAATACTATTGAGGGAAGTTGTACGTAAGTAAAGAGCAGCAAGGAAGTCTTTTGGGTTATATTAGCTTAGATCAAACAAAGGCATTTGACAAAGTCTCTCATGACTTTTTATGGTTGTGTATGAAAGCTTATAGAAACATAGAAGTTGATGGCAGGAGACCGCTAGGTCCATCTGGTCTGCCCATTTGCTTTAGACCTATTTTGACACTCTAGTTGCCCTTTGTAACTTAGTTGCCCTTTGTTGCTTATGGTTTTCCACCAGAGTTTATAAAATGGATATAATTATGTTACACTTATGCAAATATAAGGCCTTATGACAATGGCTGGATAGGCAAAAAAATGTGAGATTAAAGTAGGTGTCAGGCAGGGGTGCCAACTAAGCCGCCTTTTATATGTACTGACACTCAACCCAGTGATATGTATAATACAATAGTCTCCTGCCATACACAGTTTTCACTATAATCAAACAGCAGAGTTAAAGACAATAGCTTATGCCAATGATCTTTGTTTATTAGCAGCAGATGAACAATCTGATATCATAACAAGTAACTTATTGCAGACAGTTTCTGGTGTATTAGGTTCCCATATTAACAAACAGAAGAGCCATTGTATAGAAACTGGAGACTGGCACAATACAAAATATTGCAGGTATTCCAATAGACACATCTCCATGTAAAATTGTAGGCATTTATTTTGGTCCTGGTGATGTAGCATCCTTTAACTGAGAAGCACAAATTACTGAAGGAAAAGCACAGGTCAGCAGATGGAATGCATGGTGAATGGAACACTAAATAAAAATTATTTTCTTAAAACATTTTTGATTCCGACCTTTTTGTTTTTACATTATATTTTACCAGTTCTGAAACATTTGGAAGCCACTTTATATGCATATTTTTTTTTCTTGCTTTTGGGGGAGTAGATTAAACCCCATCAAAAGGAGTATCGCCCACTTGGATGTTAAAGAGGAGGGGAGTATGTTAAATCCTATTGTTTTCTGTTTTAGTGTTTTTACCTATGCAAACCTTGTCCCTGTAAAAAAAAAAAAAAAACAAGCCAAAATATGGATAAAATGGGTGGGACCATCGATAGCAGGGATATCTCAGGAATGGACCTCAAATAACTTTTTGCATAAAAACAAGAGTCCCTAGGTTGCACTAAATGTGGACATATATGTTTGACTACATAAAAAAATGGAATTTAACTAAAACTGAGAGACTGATGTCATCACGGAAACAGTTGTACAATACTGTATTACAATACCATTTTATTGATTTGCCCTTTACTCAGTACTCCTTGGTAGAACAAGAACAGATTAAAGCTCTACTGACTGACAGAAGAATACCACATACACTGTGGGATTTGGTCTGGTTAGTGGCTCATGGCAAAATTAATGTAAAAGGAAACCACAAACACAAAGAATTGAACATAGAACATAGAAATTTGCCAGCAGAAAAGGACCCATTGGCTCATTTAATCTGCCCATGTGTCCCCATCCCCCCCCGTTTGGTCATATTACATTCCCCCTCCTCCCTTCCATTGCATTTATACTTTTATTTAGCCCCATGTAGTTGTCTCAAGCCCTTTTGAATTTGTCCATTTAATCTACCCCTCCACCCATTCTGACAGCCTATTCCAAGGACCCACCACTCTCTCAGTGAAGAACTTCCCCCTTGCATTTCCTTCAGATCTGCCCCCTCCAGCTTGAATGCATGTCCCCTAGTTGATTTGTTGTCACTCATCCTGTATATGCTACCCTTCCTCACCCTGTTTATTCCCTTCAGATATTTGAAGGTTTCAACCATATCCCCCCTCTCCCTCCTCATCTCCAGTGAGTATAAGTTTAGTTCCTCTAACCTCTCCTCATAAGAACACCTATGCAGCCCCTGAACCATCTTGCTTGCCCTTCTCTGGGGCCTTTCCAACCTGTCTTTGTCACCCTGCAAGTGTGGCCTCCAGAACTGGACCCCGTACTCCAGGTGTGGTCTGACTGTAGTCTTGTACAGTGGCATGATCACCTCTTTCCTCCTGCTTTTAAAGCCCCTCCCTATGCATGCCAACATTCTGTTCGCCTTGTTGCACTGGTTCCCTACCTTCAGGTTATCCAAAATGAAGATCCCCAGGTCCCTTTCCTGTTCTGTTACCTCAAGTTCCTCCCCCACCAGACAGTATTTTGCCCTTGGGTTTCTATTCCCATTGTGCATAATTTTACATTTTTTGTGTTAAACTGTAATTGCCACTTCCCTGACCACTCCTCCAGTCTGGCCAGGTCCTCCCTGATGTTTACTACCCCCTGTATTGTGTTCACCCTGTTACAGATCTTCGTGTCATCTGCGAACAGTGATACCTTCCCATTTAGGCCTTCTGAGATGTCTCCAATGTAAATGTTGAATAGTATGGGACCCATCACTGACCCCTGAGGAACCCCACTCATCACCCATCTCTCTGTTGAGTGTACCCCATTTAATACCACGCTCTGAGTTCCACCCTTCAACCAATTCTCCACCCAGTTTATTTTGCTCCCTACCCCTAAGCTACCCAACTGGCTTATCAATCTCCTGTGAGGGACAGTGTTGAAGGCCTTTCTGAAGCCCAGCTAGGCCACGTCCACTGCCCCTCCCTGATCACATATCACCATCACTTCATCAAAGAATACAATCAAGTTGGTCTGGCATGACCTTCCCCTTGTGAGTCTGTGCTGGTTCTCATCTATGAGATCCTCCTCCCCCAGACATTTTGCCATTCTTTCCTTTATAAATGCCTCCATCAGCTTCCCCACCACCGAGGTAAGGCTGACCAGATGATAGTTGCCCATCTCTTCCTTTCCTCCCCCTTTGTGCAACGGTACCACATCAGCCCTTTTCCAATCCTTTGGGACTGTTTCCTTGTCTAAAGACATATTAAATAACCTCGTGAGTGGTGCCGCTAATATCTCCTTTAACTTCTTGAGCACCCTGGGGTGGATTTCATCAGGACCAATTGCCTTGCCTTGTCTGTCCACAATTTTCTTAACTCCTCTAACACCCTGCCCTCTGAAAAAGGGCTTGGGTCCACCTTCCTGCCCACCCTTCCCTTGTTGTTCAACACTGGCCCCCTTTCCTACATCCTCAATCATAAAGACTGAGGAAAAGTATTCATTCAGCAGATTTGCTTTCTTCTCATCTTCCTCTATCAGAGCTCCCCCTTCCCCTTTTAACCTCATAATCCTCTGCTTGTTTTTCCTGTGTTCACTTACATACCGGAAACATTTCTTGTCTCCTCTTTTTGGCCTCCCTTGCCACTTTCTCTTCTGTATCCTCTTTAGCTTTCCTGACTATTTTACCTGATTCCTTTAGCTTCTCCTTGTAAACTACCTTATATTTTATTCCCTGTGAAGCTTTGTAGGTCCTGAATGCATTCTTTTTTTCCCTGACTGCTCTTTTCACCTCTGCTGTAATCCAAATTGGTTTCCTCCCTCACTTACGTTTGCTTACTCTCCTGATGCATTGCTCTGTTGCCATCAGAATTCCTCTCTTTATTACTACCTATAATTCCTCAACTCCCTCTAGATTCTCTTTCCTGTCTGTTTCCCCTTTGAAAATGTCTTCCATTTTTCTTAAATCTGCATTCCTGAAGTCTAGTACCCTTAGTGGAAGACCTATTCTTATCCATCCCAGTCTGAAGACTAAACCTTACCATCCTGTGGTCACTATCTCCCAGATTTTCTCTGATCTCCATATCCACTGCACTATCCCCATTGGTCATCACCAGGTCGAGTATGGCCCCTCCCCAGTAGGTTTCCTGACTAACTGTTGGATAAATGCCTCCACAAGTACTGACTCCAACAGCTCCCTGCTTCTTTCAGATGTTGCTCTTGGGACCTCCCAGTTCACATTGGGAAGATTTAGATCCCCGACCACCAGAATTTCTCCTTTGCCTGCCATGTTTTGTATTTCCCTAGTCAGCTTCCTATCACCCTCTTCCCTCTGGCTTAGTGTTTGGTATGCCACCCCCATACTTACTACCTCCCCAGTCCTCTTAGTTATTGTTAACTAGAGGATCTCTGCTGAGCCCTGTCCCTCCCCACTCACCGTCGCTCTTATCCCATCTTTTACATAACGGGCTACCCCATCCCCATTCTCCCTCTCCTGTCCCTCCTGTAGAGATTATATCCTGCTATTTGCACCTCATAACTGTGGTTATCCATCCACCATGTCTCAGTTACTGCTATCAGGTCTAGATCTTCCGCCACCACCACTGCCTCCAGGTACCCCATTTTATTCCCTAGACTCCTAACATTTGCTAGCAGCCCCTTCCATCTATCCCCTCCTCCTTCTTTTGCTTTCTTTTTATCGTCCCCTGCCCCTATTTGTGGGGGAGTGCAAGTTAGGCAAGTCTCACTAGCAACTTTTTCTAGTCCATCCCTTGCTTCATACTCCCCCTCCCTAGTTTAAATCATTCACCAGTTTTTCGTCTATATACCTCTGCAGCTTCCCCATAGCAGTCTAGCTTCCTCGTCATTTATATGCAATCTGTCCCTTGCATACAGGTGTACATCTGACCATGTGTCTCCCCATTCTCCTATGCATGCATGGCCCTCCTTTCTGCACCACTGCCTTAGCCAGTGAAAATCTCTGATACTTAGCTGCCTGGCTGTACTTGCACAGTGTACCAGCAGGGCGTTCAGAAAAAGCCAGGGAGCTGATTAAGCCCTTACACCTTTTGGCTAACTCCCTGACTCTCCTTTGTACCTCCTCCACCTCCTCCTCTGTCAGGTTGTTAGTTCCCAGGTGCAGGACTAGGTGTGGTTTACCTCCTATTAGACTAATGCTAATAGGAGGTAAACCACACCTAGTCCTGCACCTAGGAATATTGAATTCAATATATTGAATGATCTATTTTGTCCTGGACAAACCTGTATTGAAGAAATTGAGACTGTGGACCATTTATAACTTACATGTCCGTATATTCTTGATTTTTGGGCCTTATTGGCTAATAGATGGCAGACAAATATGTTCCAGCATTTAACAATTTCAATACTATATTTCGGAATCTTTTCCCCAACATGGAATCTCTATAACAGTAGCAGTATGAGAATCCTGAAGGCTTGTTTCTTGTACTGGATATGGCAGAAAAGATGTCAATTTATTTTACAACAACAGGATAACACTCCTACTGAATTGTTTCACGTGTTATTTTTTGATTTGCAACAGATTCAGAAAGTGGAATTACACCAAATGGGTCAGATTAAGTGGACAGAGCACTAGGATGCTTTGCAGTGGCCCTCTTGAAATTACCAGGTATGTATGTTACTTAATTTTGGTTTTAAGTATTAACTATACTTATGGCTTAAGGACATGTATGTTTCACAGGTAACTTTGCCACACAATGTTATAAATCAGAATGATTTTTTCTTTTCTCCCCCCTTTGTACTAGCATGATTTAAATGCTGATTTCTTTATCAAGCAATTAAGGGAAACCTTTTTCATTTCATAGTTATGGTTTATTTTCCCCAATGTAATGCTTAGTTGTGCCTTAATTAAATCCCTGGTTTGTAGGATACATTTTATTTTGGTTTGATAAAAAATTGTTTGAAAATGAAAGGAATGCTAATAGTGTTTTATATTTATTTAAGAGTTTAACCAGGCAGGCATACTGAGCGGAGAACCACTTGTTTCCAGATGCGACCTGGGGAGAACGGGGGAAGGGACATAGGTGAAGGACAGCAATACACATATGCTCTGTACATAGAGGAGGCACTTTATGAGAGACTATACAATAGGTAGCTAGGGCAGACATGCAAATCCTATATATAAACTATAAAAAGCACAGTGAATAACCATACATAGCACTGAAAATTTATCTCCACTACAGGTTTACAGAATTAAGAGAGGGACAATGAAGGGTGCGAACCCAGTACGCACCATGCTAGTGCTTAAATTGTTATCAACATGGTGGAGTAGACCAGTAGGACTTGGGGCCTACTATTGTGTAGGCCGGGAGCAAGGAGAGACCATAAGGAAATGTTTGAGGAGGCGGGTGTTGAGGTGTCTATGATTGGAGGAGTGGTGGATATCTGCAGGGAGGTCATTCCAGAGTTTTGGTAATCGGTATCTGAGTGCCGCCTGACCTATAGAGGCACGCATGAGAGGGATTTGGAAAAGCCTGGTATCCGAGTGACGTAGCAAGTAGACTGATGGGGGTTGAGATGTTAAGGTAGAACCCAGGTAGGGAGGAAGGGTATGGAACCAGTATTTCGCATCAACTCTAGAGCAGTGAATTAGTCTGCAGGCCGAGAGTGAGGGAAGGGCCAGGGAGCTGTATAGGTCACAGTGATGTGTCAATATTGGGCATTCCAGTATGAAACGGCAGAAGGAATGAAAGAGTGTGTCCAGGCTGGCCAGAGCTGATGGTGAGGTGGCGCCATAGACCACATCCCTGTAGTCAAATATCGGGAGTATCATCTTCTGTACGAGTTCACACCTGACGGGGTGGACAGGCAGCCTTTGTTACGATAGAGGGCCCCTAGTTTAGGATGCAGTTTCTTGTGAAGGGATTCAACATGTATTGAGAAGTCTAGGTATTGGTCGAGCCAGATGCCTAGATAGTGGAACGAGGTGCAGGATTCTAAGGGAGAAAGGTCCAGGGTTAGGAATGGGGGGCGATTGGCGAGCCGGGAGAGCCGCGGTTGCGAGCCAAAAGTTAGTGGAACTGTTTTTTTTGCATTTAGGAATAGCTGGTTTGATCTAATCCAGTATTGTACAGTGTTGAAATCCTGCTGAAGT
This sequence comes from Neoceratodus forsteri, assembly GCA_016271365.2. NCBI lineage: Eukaryota > Metazoa > Chordata > Ceratodontiformes > Ceratodontidae > Neoceratodus > Neoceratodus forsteri. The sequence goes on from CM028134.1 coordinate 187,294,626, forward strand.
TGGTCATGCACTGTCGTCGTGGAGGGGCCAGTGTTGTATAACACGGTATCGTCCACATACATTTAGATGGCTGAGTGGGAGCAGACTAGCAGGAGTTTATTTAGGAATACTGAGAAGAGGATTGGGCCCAAGACTGATCCTTGTGGGACACCCGTAGAGATAGGGAGGGGAGTAGATATGTGAGGGTCAATTTTCACCGCTTGGTGTCTGCCACTCAAGTAAGCCTGAAACCAGTTAGTGGCATGGTTGGAGAGGCCAGCAGCCTTTAGTTTGTCTATAAGGAGTGTGTGGGAGACGGTATCAAAAGCTTTGGCCAGATCAATGAAAATTGCCGAGGTGATATGGCCTTTATCCATACCTGAGAGAATATCATTTGTTACTCTTAGTAGGGAGGTGATGGTGGAATGTGATTTTTGGAACCCCGATTGGTATGGGGTGAAAAAGGAGGAATCGACTAAGTATCGGGAAAACTGAGCAAGGGCAAATTGTTCCTGTATTTTTGCCAGAGTTGGGAGAAGGGAGATGGGGTGGTAATTCCCCGGAGATAAGGGGTCACCCCCCTTTGGCAGGGGATGACGGTTGCCAGCTTCCAAGCTGTGGGTATTGTACAAGTCGAGAAGGAGAGGTTAAGCAAGTCGGCTAACGGAGCAGCTATAGCGGGGACTGATAGCTGTAGTAGTCTGGAGTCCATGCCAAAGGGGCATTTGCCCTTGTTAGGGTTTAGGTTGCACAGTGATTGGTAGACTTCGGCAGGCGAGACAGGACAGAAGGAGAAGGAGGGAGGTTGGAGGTGTTCTGCGATTTAGGTGCGGTAGTTGTCTTGGGTGGGAAAGGGGGGAGGCTATGTACCAGAGAAGCTGCACTGTTGGTGAAGAAGGTGTTGAAAGCCGTGGCTACTTCATATGGGTCAGTGACGGCCGAGCCGAGGATTGATAGAGCCGGGTAGGTGGTTGTACAGGCATGGATAGGAGGGATTTGATGGTTTTCCAGAAGTTGGTTGGGTGGTTAAGATTTGCGTTTAGTGCCGACGCAAAGTATTTCTGTTTGGCTAGACGAATCGATTTAGTGCAGGAGTTACGATGGGAACGATAATTTAGTAGGGCTTGTTGGGAGCTAGTTGATTTGTACTTTTTCCAGGCCAGGTCCCTGGTGCAACTTTGGCTGATGATATTGATGGATATCCAGGGTAGGTGGGAACCCCTAACTCTAGTTCTTCTTAGCGGTGCATGTTGGTCCCAGACACTCAGGAAGCTATTTTTGAATCTGTCTAGTGCAATGTCTATGGTAGGGGCCTGTGGGATGAAGGACCAGTCTACCACAGCCAGGTCCGATTGGAGTGGTGTTAGAGATAGTGACTTGAAAGACCTGGCTAGCAGGGTCGGGGGTTAAGGGTTTATGAACTTTTCTGACTAAGTAAACCATGTGGTGATCACTTAGGAAGTCGGGGAGTAGGCCTGCTCCAATTGACCTATGGAGGTGTGTGGTCAGTGCCCAGTCCAGGAGGGAGTGGTTGTGCATTTTTAGGTTTAGCCTGGTGGGTTGGGAGATTTGTTGTGCGAGGTTCAGGGCGTTTACTTTGGAGCACAGCTTGACACAGTTAATTGCAAGCCAGTTGTAATTGAAGTCAGAAGGGGAAGGAAGGAAACATATTCAATTCAGTGCTTTAGAGTAACTGGTAATTGCTATTTTTCCTTTAAACTTAGATTGTGGGCTTTTAGTGACACTATACTTTCTTTGTTGTCTTTACTTATAATTCTTTTTGGGCTGTTGAAAATTTAACACATAGTGGTGGTGTAATTCTGTGCTGTCTTTAATTGCTGCAGATTTTATCTTGGCTTGTCTAACTACCCTGTAGTTGGGTGAAGGGTGTTAATTGTCTGGCCTCTGACCTCAGCTACGTGATAACTGGAGGTGGGGCTTAGTCAGAGTTAAAGTAGCAAGCAGAGGTTTATTTTCTCAGAAGAAGCCAGAAGGGGAAGGAAGGAAACATATTCAATTCAGTGCTTTAGAGTAACTGGTAATTGCTATTTTTCTTTTAAACTTAGATTGTGGGCTTCTAGTGACACTATACTTTCTTTGTTGTCTTTACTTATAATTGTTTTGGGCTGTTGAAAATTTAAAACATAGTGGTGGTGTAATTCTGTGCCGTCTTTAATTGTTGCAAATTTTCGCCCCTTCCCCCAACTCTTAATTATATGCCTTGATAAATCTGACTGACAGGAGCTAAACACAGGGTATAGTAAGGGTGTGAAGTGAGGAGGGGCATAGGGAAGAACCACCCTCATACACGACAAGTGTTTTGACTCATTTATTTATTTATTGGTTTCTTTTCTTTATAAAAAAAAAAATTATCTGAGGATCAGTGACAGGATTTTTAGTACAGTAAATTAATAAAAAGGGAACTAGGAGAGCTTCAGTAGCAGACAAGTAGTGGAATTGCAGTATAATGTGGGGAGTGGTGCAATGCAGTGGCTGTGGGGCAGCCATATTCAGGCAGACCTTCTGGACACTGAGGTGCTGCCCTATCTGCATGCATCTCTCTGGACTGCGGGATGAGGTAGCCAGACTCAGAGTGGAAGTAAACTGGGTCAGGAGTACCATTACCGCTATTCAGGGACCACCCAGTCCAATGCAACTGCCTCAAAGGAAGCAGAGAACGAGGAGCACTTGGATGACAGTGGGCTCAGGGAGGGTTAGAGCAGTCAAGCAGAGGCACATCCCAGATCCTATTCCACTCAAGAACTCATATGCCACACTGGCAAATGAGGACAACCAAATAGAGGTACCCAGAGAAGTGGAAGGAAAGGATGTGGAGGTTAGCCAAGGAGGTGATCTCAGCGGGGAAAGCAGTGGACCCCAGAGGAGGAGGAAGCGAATCCTGGTGGGGGACTCCATCATAAGAGGGATCCAGCTAGGAACACAGGAGGGGGAGGACAGGGAGGTGAGGTGCCTACCAGGTGCCACGACATGGAGGGATGGAAGGAAGATCCTGGGGATCACTGGGAAGGCAAGATGGGAGGGTGAGCTGGATGTCATTATCCACCTAGGTACAAATGACCTGGCAAATGGGGAGCCAAAGGAAGTTCAGGAAGAGTTTAGGAAACTGGGGAAGGGTCTCAATCAAGTAGCTACTTCTGTCACTTTCTCAGAAGTACTACCTGTGAGAGGCAAGGGAGAGCATAGGAGTGCATGCACCAGGAACTTTAACTCATGGTTGAAGAACTGGTGCTGTGAGGAAGGGTTTGGATTCATTGGTGACTGGGGACCCAGCTGGAGGGATGGAGGTTTGTTCAAGCCTGACGGCCTGCATCCATCCTGGAGGGGAATCCAAGCACTCAATGATAAGTTTAAATGCTACATTGACAAGCATTTAAACTAGCAAAGGGGGGTGGCAGGCCAGCAAGGAGGGTACCTACTTGCTCACCCCCCACAGCTAGCAGTGGAACCAGTGAACCAGAGGAGTGGCTATCTCTGCAAAGCAGTGTGCAAAAGATGTAGATTAGTGCCCAAGAGGTGGATAAGCAGAAAAGGGGCAAAATTCAGCAGAAGGGCAGACAGCAAGGAGAACCAGGGATAAATGACAACCAAGGAAGGGGCTGGAGTAGAACAGTGAAGCAGTCTAAGGAGGTCAAATCATGGAAGCATGTGCAAAATGCCAGGAGCCTTAGCAACAAGAGGGAAGATCTGGAGGCTGTCATGGTACAGTCAGACCTGGACATTGTGGCCATCACTGAAACCTGGTGTAATGATAACCATGACTGGGAGATGGCCATACCTGGCTACAACATATTCAGAAGAGACAGAGCAGGCAGGAAGGGATGAGGAGTGGCACTGTATGTGAAAAATGACATAAGGGCCACAGAGATCCAGGAGGAACAAAATGGGGGAGAGATACTGTGGGTTAAGCTGGAAAGGAAAATGGAGACAGCCATCCGCACAGGTGTGGTCTATAGACCACCAGCCCAGGAGGAAGAAACAGATAGGGAGTTGATGCTAGCCATTCAAAGGATGGCAGACAAGGTGAGGTAGTACTGGTTGGAGACTTCAGTATTCCAGACGTGGACTGAGCATCCCAGCAGCAGCATCAACTAGAGCAGATTTATCCTGGACTCCTTCAGGGTGCCTTCCTCAAGCAACTGGTCATGGAACCAACTCGCAGAAGGCAATACTGGACCTTGTGCTCACAAACCGGGACAGTGTGATGGGGGTAACAGTGGGGAGCACCTGGGAAACAGTGACCACCAGTCATTGTGGTTTGAAATCACAGAAAGAGCAGAACCAAACCACACAAAACACGATCCTGGATTTTAGGGGGCAGACTTTGGGAAAATGGGAGATACTTGAAAGAGGCATTAAGGGAATGGGACAGGAATCAGGGGTTGAGGAACAGTGGGCAGTATTTAAAATGGGATTACAAGAACAACAGAATTATGCATTAAGCAGGTTAGCAAGAGGAAAAGGAAGAGGAGACCATTATGGTTTTCCAAAGAGGTATCAAAGAAAGTGAAAGCCAAAAGATTGCATTCAGGCAATACAAAAGACACAGGCAGAAGGGGATAGGAAGAAGTACCAGGAGAAGCAAGGAGGCAGGGAGGTGTAAGGGAAGCCAAAGCTCAGACAGAAGAACACATTGCAAAATCAGTGGGTAGAGGGACAAAACCTTTACAGGTACATAAGTGAAAAAGAAAGACAAAGGAGGGATAGTGAGACTGAAGGGGAGGATGGGAGCCATGGAGGATGTCAACAGTAAAGCTGACATATTGAACAGGTATTTCTGCTCAGTCTTTACTGAGGAAGAGGAGGGTAATGGGTCTGAAGGGAGTACAAGGGTGAGAATGGTGCAAATGGACACAAGTCCCTTTACACGAGAAAGGGTCCTGAAGGAACTGGAAGTAATAAGAGTTGATAAAGCAATGGGGCCAGACGGGTGCACCCAGGGTCCTTAAAGAACTAAGAGAGGTGGTGGCTGAACCTCTAGCTATCCTGTTTAGCCAATCACTGGAAACAGGGAGGTACCCAAAGACTGGAGGACAGCAGATGTAGTCCCCTTATACAAAAGTGGGAACAAAGAGGAAGCAGGGAACTACAGACAGTCAGCCTCTCCTGTAGTGGGAAGATCATGGAAGCACTACTGAAGGAGAGTTGCGGAACATCTGGTTATCAATGGACTACAGGACCCAAGGCAGCATGGTTTCACCAGGGGAGGTCATGTCAGACCAACCTCATTGAATTTTGACTGGGTGACTAGGGAGGTGGATCAGGGGAGGGCAGTGGACATGGCCTATCTGGACTTCAGCAAGGCCTTTGACACTGTGCCACATAGAAGACTACACAAACTGGGGAATATGGGTGTGGGCAGGACAGTAGTGTGGTGGGTAGGTAACTGGCTGGGTGGCAGGACACAGAGGGTGGTAGTAAATGGCTGTCACTCCACAGAGGGAAGAGTGACCAATGGGGTACCACAGGGATCAGTGCTGGGACCGGTCCTATTCAAAATCTTCATCAGTGACATTGCGTAGGATCTAGAAGGCAGAATTTCACTGTTCGCTGATGACACAAAGCTCTGTAACAGAGTAGACACACCAGAGGGTGTAGACAGAATAAGTGACCTGCAGAAACTTGAAGAATGGTCAGGGGTTTGGCAGTTGAAATTCAATGCAAAGAAGTGCAAGATAATACATATGGGGCACAAAAACCCTGGCACAATATATCAGTTGGGGGGTGAGGATATAGCATGCACCAAGCAGGAAAGGGATCTTGGGGTTGTCATCTCTGATGACCTCAAGGTAGGGAAACAGTGTGACAAGGAAGCAGGTAAAGCAAATAGGATGCTGGGATATATAGGCAGGGGCATCACCAGCAGGAAAAGGGAGGTCATAATTCCGCTATACAAGACACTAGTGAGGCCCCACCTGGAGTACAGTGTACAGTTCTGGAGACCATATCTACGTAAGGACATAGACAGGGTAGAGAAGGTTCAGAGGAGGGCAACAAAGATGGTGCATGGATTGCATCACAAGTCCTATGAAGACAGGTTGAAGGAACTGAACATGTACTCCCTGGAGGAGAGGAGGGAGAGAGGGGATATGATTGAGACATACAAGTATCTTACAGGGAGGAACAGGGTGCAGGAAAACACTATTTTTAAGCGTAAAAGATGTTCCCGAACTAGAGGGCATGGGATGAAGTTGGAGGGAGGACGATTCAGAGGAAACATGAGAAAGAATTTCTTCACAGAACGGGTGGTGGACAAGTGGAACACCCTGAAAGAGGAAGTGGTGGGGGCTGAAACAATCACGGGATTTTAGAATGCATGGGATAGACATAAAGGAATTCTGGAGGTCAGGGGTAAGGGGCAACAGACTTCTAGGAAAACAAACTGAACTTACAAGCTCAAATGGACAGACTGGGTGGGCCATAGGCCCTTATCTGCCGACACTGTCTATGTATCTACGTAAGTCCCCTAGGACATAGAGCTCGCCTGTTGCGGCGTAGGATTTTAATTTGGCCAGGTGGTCTAGTATACTAGGTATTGGGGTGTTAGGGGCGCAGTAGGATCCTGCTACAAACACCGGGGCGGAGTATGGGAGTGCCATTTTGACAGTTAAGGACTCAATTTGTGGCGAGGGTGTAGGGATGTGGACCGGGGTGAATTGGTGCTTGGCAGCAATGAACATGTGAGGCCATTCTTTTCTTTCCCATACGGTCTTGCCTAATTAGGGAGTATCCTGGAATGGCAACAGTGGAATCTGGGTGGTGGGGTTTGAGCCATGTCTCAGAAAGTATAAGGATGTCAGGGTGAAGTGTTAGGACTGATAGTTGTAGTTCTGGGATTTTGTTAAGGATACTACAAATGTTTAGGTGCAGTATTTTCAGGCCCTTTGGGAGAGCCAGGGGGGGTTGGTAGTTTGGGAAGGGTGGGTCCAGGGTTAGTTTCTATATCCCCAGCAAGTAACAGAAGCAGTGCTGTAAGACGCAAGAACTTGTACCATGTGGCCCTGGTTTTGCGATGGCAGTCAAAAGAGCAAGGCGCTGTCCTGTACAAGTCAGCCTTGAGACAACACAGCACAGATAGTCCAGGAGTTAGAGGGGGGGTGGAAGAATGGAGACTCCGAGTAGCCAGTTAAGGGGGGGAGCTTGTAGGAGCTAATTGTGGGAGTGTGGTAGAGCGTGATAGCTCAGTAGTTAAGACAGCGTGGTGGAGATGTGGCAATGGTTGCCTTAGAGGGAAAGAAGCTGGGGGGAGGGAGGCTATTGGAATGGCAAGAAGGAACAGAGAGAGGGCGAGGAGTGTCATTTCTAGTCTGTGGCAGTTAGACAGGCAGGCTGTAGTGGCCACTAGTGGAGATAGCAAATAGCCTGCTAATGGAAATGTTTGCAATGCCTACCCGATTATGTGTCTATAGCTATAAAGCTATGAGCCGACCAAGGGTGGTGGTGGGGGCGGTGGGGAGCTGGTGCGGAGGTGCAGGCGGGGCTTAGACCACGCTGACCAATCCAGACAGACAAGCAGTGCAGCGGTCGCTGCCTTCCTTTCTCCTTGCGGTTGGGGGTCTACATGCTCAGCAACCCTCATGACCCAGGCTGTCCTTGCTGGGAGGGCAGGCGTCTCCGGTGCCCTCTCGGTTACCAGCTGTGGAGAAAGTAGAAAGAGCGGGTTATATAGGGACTGTTGGGGAGGCACGGTGTTACAGGTAAGTTGAAAGAGTCAACAGGAGAGCTGCACCGAGTGGGCCTAATCGTGCAAATTAATTCTGTATTGAGTCTCAATTGTGTGTGTACTAGGACAGGGCTGATAGCAAGTGGGGAAGGGCAGGAATAAAATAAGCAGGGCCTTGAGTGAAGCGTTGCTTAAAGCATGCTATGCTCTGCTCTGTGAACTGGCACTTGCTCAGGGACTATTTAAGCCTGCAGTGGTTATTTCTACATATACATGTAAAAGCAGAATAGGAAAATCCGTTTAAAGCATTAGCTATACTTGCTACGTTTCTAAAGCAGTTTGGAGGAAAGATGCAGTAATAAACAGGACTGCTCTTAAGGAACAGAAAGAAAACTGGCTTCTATAGCAGTTGGTTGGTACAAATAACAACAATAAATGTTTAAAGTTCATTCGGAGAAGTCCCCTTAAAGTAACGGCAGTAATTGATTTAAGAACAGTTTGGTGGTGCAAAAAAGGTAGCTGAAAAAAACTATCTGTAGATCTGGGCCGACTTAAAGGCCTCAGCGCTTGACTACGTAGACTGATTAACTTTTTCAAAAAAAGGCGCCAAGCAACAACCAAACGCCAGTGCCGGCGGGGCCTAGACCACGCGCCGACCGATCCAGCAGGCTCCACAGACAAGCAGTGCACGGTCGCGTACCTTCCTTTCTCCTTGCGGCTGGGGGGGTCAGCGATGCTCAGCGACCCTCGCGACCCAGGCTGTCCTTGCTGGGAGGGCAGGCATCTCCGGTGCCCTCTCGGTTACCAGCTTCCTTTCTCCTTGCAGATGGGGGGGGTCCGCGATGCTCAGTGACCCTTGCGACCCAGGCTGTCCTTGCTGGGAGGGCAGGCATCTCCAGTGCCCTCTCAGTTACTAGCTTCCTTTCTCCTTGCGGCTGGGGGGGTCCGCGATGCTCAGCGACCCTCGCGACCCAGGCTGTCCTTGCTGGGAGGGCAGGCATTTCTGGTGCCCTCTCGGTCACCAGCTTCCTTTCTCCTTGCGGCTGGGGGGGTCCACGATGCTCAGCGACCCTTGCGACTCAGGCTGTCCTTGCTGGGAGGGCAGGCGTCTCTGGTGCCCTCTCGGTTACCAGCTATATGGTTTTCAGTGAAATTTTCACTAGGACTTTATATTTGTATTATTTAATTTCTTTTGCATTATCTGCAATTTCATTGTATGTATTATTGTCTTGAATATGTAAATAAAAATTCCCCAACTCTTTTTGAGAAATGCCATGGGATCTTTAATATCCACCTGAACAACCACCAGAACAGGCAGATGGGACCTCAGTTTAACGTCTCATCCAAAAGATGGCATCTCAGGAGTGCAGCATCCCCTTCATGATGCACTACAGTGTCAGTATTGTGATTTTACCCCAAGTGCTTCATGTGTGACTTGAACCTACAAACTTCCACTTTTCTGGCCTCAGAAGCGAGTATGAGTCCTGCTGAACCACTGACACAATTAAATCACCAAGGCACTGAATACCTATTTCTCTTCAGTTTTCTCAATTTAGGGCCTTCCCTTCATATTGTATCAGTGGCTACACTTTATTTTATGTGTCTGTTTAAATGTAACTAATCATTCATTACATACACAGAGTAATTACAATGTAGTTACCCATTTGTTGTATGCAAGTACATTGCAATTGCAATGTAGTTACAGTGCAGTTACACTATAACTAGAGTTTAGTTAACTGACACAAAGTGTAACCGAATCAGTCTATTTTCCTTACAAAGGACAATGTGGTGATGAAAGAGGGTTCCAATCAAGCAGTTTAGAAATTTTCCCAAAGCTTCATCTGGTGGTTTCAGTATGGGATGTGATTTTAGGGAATTGGGTAGACCAGAAAAAATAATTGACTTTGACTGTTTTCCATTCAGCAAGACTATGCTGGTTCATTTATGACATCCCTATGCCTATACCATTCCCAGAAAGCACACCATTGTTTCTCCCTGTCACTGCACACAGCTCCAAACTGGTACTTTTTAATCAATACCTACTTTACTTGGGCTTCTGCTTGCATGAAGATGAACTCCCATTTTCTTGCAAAAGCTCTTTGTAATCGTGCCAGATTTTCCTGAGTAGAGACAAAAAAACACACATACCATATGTTCAGTTACATAGTAACATTTTAAGTAGACATCCCCAGCATTGGCACAGGCCCATATTTTTGGAAGCCACACATGGAAGGTCACCTTTTGGCTTGAATAACTATACCTTTAGTTGTGAGGGATATTCGTCAGCATTTCTGTGTATAGGTGGGGACCTTTTTATGCACAACACAATTAAATTCAAACAGATGATCAAGAGTAATCGAAAAGCTGCATACTGATAATTATTCCAACATGCAGAATTAATTAAATTTTGATTATTTTCATTCACTGACAACAAAAGGGGGTAAAATCATAAGGGTCAGAGTGCTTTACAGACTGCAGAACCATAAGGAGGAATGGGACAGGGAATTAATGGAGGAGATCAGGACGGCATTAGCAAAAAAGGAGTCACTGATGATGGGTAACCAAAACACGTTGGGTGTGGACTGGGAAATCCCAGAAGCCAGCGGTACAAGAAGTCAGGCACTGGTGGATATGATGCAAGACTGCTTTCCCATACAGTGGGTCAGGGATCTGACTAGTGAGGAGGCCACCCTTGATCTGATTCTGTCAAGTGCAAAAATATTCAAATAAATAGAGATGAAGAAACCACTGGTATCCAGTGACCATAATGCGGTGTGGTTCAACATAACCACGGGAACACATCACTCCAGTTCCAAAACAGTGGTCCTTGAATTCAGAAGAAGGACTTAGGAGAGATGTGGGTAAATGCTGCAAGATAAATTGGTAGGGATAAAGTGAGCAGAAGGAGCAGAAGAAAAAAGGGTGTCATAAAGAGGGGTGTAACAGAGATGATGGCATCATGCGTGAGACAGGTCGGGAAGAACAAAAAGCTAATCTGGTTTTCCAGATGGGTTGGAGAGGCAGTAAGGGACATAGATAGGTAGCATTCTGAAAACACAAGGGGGAACAGAGCAAAGCCAAGCAGGAGGATTATTTGAAAAGGCTGAAAGAGGCCAGAATAATTGTAAAAAAAAAACAAAAAAAACAGAGCCTGAGCTGAGAATAGTGGAGGGGTAAGCAGTGGACAGAAAACCTTCTTTAGGTACATTAGGGGAAAAAAGGAGAACTAAGAAGGGTGTTCCCAAATCAAAGAAGGAAAGGACTTGGGTGAAGGAGGAGGGGAAGAAAAAAATTACACACCGTAGTAATGTTTCTTCTCAGGGATCCATCAGTGAACCTTACAAATGGCATCAGTCCACAGGATTGTGCTGCCCTGGAGATAGAACTTTATGCTAATTATAGAATTTAGAATACAAGTTGAAACTCTGCACTGTGGTCATGCTCCCCTTGATGTTCCAATGTCAGATTGGCTTCTATACCCAGGGGAGCAGTGACCATTAAAACTTGCTAAGTGACTAATACCTTTTGTTTTTAATTTCCTTTAACATTTTTGAAAAAATCCAACCAAACTAAAGCAGACGACATGTAAAATTCAAATGATCATATTTTAACAGTTGCAAAGGTACTGCAATAAGTAATGTTCAAGCAACCTCATGATAAGAACTGATTCTTGTGTCAACCTATTTTCAGGTTCCAGAAGGGGAGACAGGGTCAGGGTTTGTAAGGTTCATTTATAGATCCCTAAGAAGACCCAACATTACCATGGTGAGCATTTCTTTCTTCAAACAAAAGAACTGCATCAATGAGATGCTTTACAAATGACAGACTCACTGGCAGTACCTAGGGAGGATGGCTCTAAAACCTATTTAAAGGGCAGCTAATTCCTTTGGGAAAACTTTTAAAAATATTTTCGAATGGGGAGGCAGTGATGGAAATAAAGGTAGAGGACCCACTAGACAACAGCGATCACCAAGTGGTGTGGTTTAACATCACGATGTGCAGGGAGCCAGACAAATCAGTTACTCGGCTGGTAAACTTCAGGGAGGCAGACTTTGGGAGGATGCAGGAAGTACTGAAAGGGAAACTGGAGGGCATAAGGCAGGAGATGGATGCAGAACAGAAATGGGATATTATTAAATGGGGGATTACAGAGGTAACAGAAGACTGCACCAAGACACAGAGTAAGAGGAGCAGAGCAAGAAAACCATGCTGGTTGAACAGCGAGGTTGTGGAGGTGGTGAGGGCAAAACGAGTGGTGCACCAGAGGATTAGGAGGACAGGAAAAGAAGTGGACAGGGAGGAATATGCAAGATGGTCCAGGGAGGTGACCAGAAAAGTGAGAGAAGCCAAGACCCAGAGGGAGCTGTGATTAGCACAGGGAATTAATGGAGGGAGAAAGACTTTTTCAGATACATCAGGGAGAAAAGGAAGTGCAAGGAGAAAATAGTGAGAATAAAAAGGGGTGGGAAGTGGATGGAAAAGGAGGAGGAGCAATGAATGAATACATTTGCTCAGTGTTCACAGAAGAAAGGGGGGGGCACCGCTACCATCATGGGCTGGGAGGGTGAGGACAGGGGGAGAGGAGGTGACAGATGGAAGAATTGAGGCAAGTAGAGTCCTAGAGGGACTGACGGCACTGAAGGTAGACAAGGCACCAGGGCCAGATGGTATCCACCCCAGGGTGCTGAGGGAGATGGCGGAGGTGTTGGCAGAGCAACTGGCGGATCTGTACTGCACCTCACTGGAGTTGGGATGTGTGCCACTGGACTGGAGGATGGCACATGTAGTTATCATCTGGTAAGTCTCACCTCCATAGTGTGCAAATTCATGGAAATGATATTAAAGGAAAGACTGGTGTCATACCTGGAGGACAATGGCCTCCAGGATGTGAGGAAGCATGGGTTTGTTTCAGGGAAGTCTTGTCAAACCAACCTCATGCAATATTATGACTGGGTGACAGGTGAGCTAGATAAGGGTCATGCGGTGGATGTTCTTTACTTGGACTTCAGCCAGGCCTTGGATTTGGTGACTCATGGTGGTTTGAGGAGAAGTTAACTGGTGTAGGGGTAGGGGCAAAAATGATGAACTGGATTACAAGCTGGCTGAGTGGCAGGCTGCAATGGGTGGTGGTGAGAGGGGAGCTCTCAACTCCAAGGCTGGTGATGAGTGGGGTGCCACAGAGCTCTGTGTCGAAGCCAGTATTGTTTGGGATCTTCATATCAGACATTGCACAAGGGGTGGTGAGCAAGGTAAGTCTGTTCACTGACGACACCAAAATTGGAGCAGTGGTGGATGGAGAGGAGGGATGGAAGCAGCTGCAGGGGGACCTACGCAAGCTAGAGAAATAGTCAGAGAGGTGGGGTTCAATGCAAAGAAGTGTAAGGTTATGCTCTTTGGGGTGAAGAACCCAAGGAGAGACTACTGGCTGGGGGGGGGGTTAAGCTGGGGATCACTGAGGAGGAGGAGAAGGACCTAGGGGTAATGATAACAGAGACCATGAACAACACTGCCCAGTGCAGGAGAGTGGCTGCAAAAGTGAACAAAATGCTAGGATGCATAGTGAGGGGGTTTTCGTCCAGGCAAAGAGGAGTGATCTTGCCCCTCTACAGGTCACTGGTAAGGACACACTTAGAGTATTGTGTGCAGTTTTGGAGGCCATGCCTAAAGTGTGATATCAGGCTACTGGAGGGGTGCAGAGCAGGGCAACAAAGATGATATGCGGAATAGAGGGCAGAGACTATGATAGTAGGCTGGGAGACCTGAATATGTACACCCTGGAGGACAGAAGGGACAGGGGGGACATGATAGAGACATTCAAGTATCTGAGGGGAATCAATAAGGATGGGGCAGATGGGGTCTTTAAGTTTAAGAGGGGTAGGGTCACCAGGGGGCACAGGCTAAGAATAGAGGAGAGAAGATTTAGGAAGGGAATGAGGAGACACTATTTCACAGAGAGGGTGGTAGCAAAATGGAATGCCCAACCAGAATGGGTGGTATCATGTAAATCTGTGAACAACTTCAAAAGGGTACGGGACAGGGAACTAGGGAGAGGTGGGGTGGCAGTGGGATGACAAAGGAGAGGGGGTGGGGCAGCTGCAAACTAGGGGTGTTGGCTGCACACTTGAGCAGAATTAAATAGACCGGGTGGTCTGTTTCCGCTGGCACATTCGTATGTTCGTATATTCGTATAATAGCTGGACATAATTCAGCTTGTATTTCATACATCTTCTAGAGATTTCTCCTGTGCATTATTTATTACAGAAAAAATTCCTATAAAAACAAGATCTTTATCTCTTATAGTTCATGCCTTTATAGCTTACTCCCTACTTGAAAACAAAATACTCTGCTGTGACTTCACAGTCTGTTGCTATGGGAATAACTGTGATGTCACAAGCAGAGTATTATAACATCAAGTTATGAAGAGGCAATAGGAGCTGATAAACCTTCCACAAACAGCTTTCCTGTTTTCATGTATATGACCTCAGTAGCAAATAATGGGGATGAGAAATAAAGAGCTAATGAGAAATATATGAGGTTTTATGTCCAAATATTATGTTTTTCAAAGTTCTTCTGGAGGCATCGGTAGCTTTTTAAGAAAAAGGTTCTGCAAAAAAGCAGTTCCAAAATGATTTATTTATTTATTTATGTCTTTGATAATTGGGTGGGTGCACTGATCCGAAGGATCGTTTTCAGGCACGACCCAAGCCACAGCATGGCACAATAAGTAATACAGGTGTGGAGAACAACAGTAAACACAGGCCTCAACATGAGGTGCAGGAAATTATAGAACAAGGGGTCATTACATAAAGTGCAATTACATAAGAATACAAGGTATCAAAGAAGGCCAGCATACAGGTCAAAAATACATAGTCATAGGCCAGGCAACAGACTGAAATATAAGTCACAAAATATAAGTCTCAGATATGATACATAAAGTGCAAAATGCACTCAGGTACACTAATAGTGCACAAGTCAATGAGCAGATTGGAACTCTGAAATCAAGTACAAATTTTCCCCTTAGTAAATGGTGATGGGACTTGGAATAGGGAGGCAACAGCAGAAGCCCCGAAAAGTGGAGAAAGAGTACAGGAGCGGTAGTGGTGAGTGTAGCAAGGATGAGAGACTGCTAATAGGTGGGGGTGGGGGTGGAGGGAGGGGATACCAGAGATTACCCAGGAGAGCAGTGGCATTTGGCTTCAGACAGTAGCCGCTCTGAAATTGTTTTTGAAGGAGAGATGGGAGGTGGAAGAAAGAAGAGATGTAGGGAGTCTGTTCCATAGGGAGGGGGCAGAGACAGAAAAGGCTTTACTACCCATGGTAGAGGAGATTTATGGAACTACGGGGGGGGGGTGGATGATTTGCGGAGGTTCCTAGCTGCCACTCTGCCCATGAGGAGGGATGAGTACAGGGAGAGGTGTTTGCCTCTCAGAGTATTGTCAACTATGTAGCCAAGGGCACAGTTGAACCGTCCTTGCAGTGGAAGTCAACCAAGTGACTGGCACAATACATGATGGGTAGAAAAGGGGGCATGGAGGAGAAAGCGACAGATACTGTACCAGTCTACAGTGCAGAGCTGAGGATATGAGGGAATAGACAGGAGAGAAGTATTCAAGGAGCGGTAGGTTTCCTTGTGCAATTGCTAGGCGCACCTCATAAGAAAGGAATTGATTTAGGTGGTAGGTGGCACCTGGCTTCTGATTAACTCTGCACACAGAATTATTGACATGGTTGGCGAGCATAAGGGAGGGGTCCAGAGTGACACATAAGTATTTAAAACTAGGGACATTTTCAAGGGGGGACCAGCACGTGAGGGTACAAGGAGGGAGGAGTTTGTCTTGGAGATCTTTGTGAGGAATGGTTTGGATCCAAATAGTGTTACTTTTGTTTTCTTTTCATTTACCAAGAGTCTGTTGAAAAGAAACCAATTGTGGGCAGCACCATAATTAAGTGTAAGAGTGGAGGAGATGTTTGCAAGACACTTGTTGCTATGGTAAAGGACAAGGTCATCCACATAGAGGAAAGACTCACAGGTAAGGCTCTCAGCTGGAAGTGCGTTAATAAAAATGGAAAAAAGTAGGGGGCCAAGGATGGAGCCTTGGGGAACCTCTGTGGATACTGGTAGGGCAGGGGAGGAGGCTGTACCAGTTGTAACAGATTGTGACCTGCCTTTGAGGTAGCTTCTAAACCATGCTGTTGTCCCTTCTGAAGTGTATGGTCAAACATCAGCGCTTTGTGAAGCTGTGTACTGTTTTCCAGGTAGCTGCTTTACAGTTTTCTTTATGGGGATACCCCTTGTGGCTACTAAAAAGTCAAAGGTGCCCCTTGTGGAATGTACTCACAGGCCTCAGGGGGTACCTTGCTAGCTTTTTCATAAAAGAACTGTATGTAGGAGACTACTGAACAAGAGATAGTTTTCCTAGCTGCTGGCCTGCTTTTGCCAACCTCTCCATAGGTAACAAAAAGCTGTGCGCTCTGCGACTTAACATCCCTTGTCAGGTTCATGTAGTGACCTTGTACCATTTTTACATCCACAGTAAAATGTTTGCTCACCTGTACTGGAATGTTCAGAACAGAGTAAAGGAAGGGTAACTAGCTCATTTAAAGGTGACAGGAAATAGTTTTTTTACACCTCTAAATACTCCCTAGTTGTCCTTTTAGTGTCTGCTCAGCATTCTGATATGTTTTTGACCTTTTTTGTTTAACTAACAATCTAATTTTGTTTTCTTTCTAACTACCCTGTATCTCACTCTTCTCGGCAGTTACTGCTCTCTCTTTTCATAGTGCCTGAGCATTCTATGACATCAATAACACCATTCCAGGCCATTTGGGCGAACAGCATGGAACCGTGTTCTTGATGTCATAGAATGTCTTAGAAATATGAAAAGAAAGAGCAGTAGCTGGTGAGGAAAGTTGAACTCTATGTAGATCTGAGGGCACCCCAAAGCTGATTATGTAACAAAAATTGATCAAAGCATATCAGAATACATAACTGGCATGGAAAGGCAGATGGAAGGGCAGTTAGCAATGTAAAAATAATTTCCTATCTCCTTTAATTGGAATTCTGACACCATCTTAGGTAGGAACTTCCTATTGGTCCTAAGGACTGCCTTATCCATGTGGAATATTATGTAGTTTTGAGCTGTACAGAGGGCCTGCAGTTCACTTACCCTCCTGGCAGATATCATGGCTATAGGAAAACTGTTTTCCTATGTGGCATATTTTAAATCAACAGTAGTCACAGGCTCAAAAAGAGCCTTCATCAGCTGGGAAAGACATATATTTACATCCCATGGAGGAACTGGGTCCCTTGCAGGGGGACACAGATGACTGAGGCCATTAAAGAACCTTTTAAAAACAGGTTGTGAGACCAAGGACTTTTTTTTTAATTTTTAACTCTTTATTTACTTTTGAATACAAACAATAGATCAAACAACATATCAAGGATGAAGGAGAAATACAATGATAAAATAATTAAATTAAACTACAAAATTCCAAACCTCCCCCAACCCCAAATTACATAACATAATTTTGAGTTATAAAGTATTGAGATCTCAGTAAATTACATGATTAAATTAGGTCTTACCATAAAGAAAGGTATAGCATATAATTAATTTATACATAGATTTCAACAGAAAAACTAAAGAGAGCCACAGTTAAAAGGAATTAAGAATCATATCCATGAAAGTGCCCCACTTAGTGTAGAAACCTTCCAGGTCATTTCTCAGACTGGCTAACAGACGCTCAGATCTTAAATAGAAGAGGACCTAATTTCTCCATTCCAATAAGGAGAGAGCTTCATGATCTTTCCAGTGGGTTAAAATTATTTTTTTAGCCGTTAAGGCTAGAATTGTAATATGATATTTATGAATATGGTTTGATATGTTTGAAAGATCCCCCATCATGCACATTTGAGGTGTAAAATACTTGGCCAAGCCAAGTTTAATGCCTATCTTTTCTTTAAGGGAAATCCAAAAGAGGAAGGCCAAGGGACATTCCTAGAAAATATGATTAAGAGAACCAGTACTTGAACCGCATCTAAAACAAGTCTTGTTTGGCAAAAGTCCAAACTTGAACAGTTTTAGTGGGAGTAATAAGTGCTGTGTAATATTCTGATTTGGATTAGTTTAAAATTGTCATTTATAATATATCTGTGTAGGTCTCTCCACATACAATTCCAGTTTAAGCCAGAATAAATCTGTTGATCAGACCAGTATTTGAATACAATTGGAGATAGCTCTGATTTAAATGTTAAATAATGACACAGCATGGAAATAGTATGGGGTTTGTTAACAAGAAACATAATATCATCAAGTATCCATTTATTATCTAACAATAAACAGTTTTTGATAATGGCCTTTACCCAGTTTAAATTTTGAAGATATATCTTCAAAGGATAATAAGAGTCCATCCTTTAGAAGGTCTTTTATCAAACATTTATTTAACTGCAGAAACCAAGAAGAGATCAGTGGTTTCTTACCATGGAGAAAGTTCCAACTATTTAAAATGGGTTGGTTAATGTCTTTCATTAAAGAAAGTTGAAATAAGTTGCTTAATTGGGCAAGGCATTTAATAGAAGTCCCTATGGTTGTGTTCTTGAGATGGATAGGTATGTTCTTAGGTGTTATGTGAAGGATGGTATCGAGAGAGAGAGATGTTATGTTTACTTAGGATATCTCTTTCAATTGTAACCCAGATAGAACAGAATTTGGCAACTTGTATATTCAAGGGAGACCATTTAGTAAGCTTAATTAATTGGCTAACTAAATAGTAAAGATAAAACTCAGGGATTTTAAAACCGCCCTGATATTTATTAAAGGTAAGATTACTATACGCAATTCTGGGTGGCTTGTTGAGCCATACAAAATTAACAATAACCGATTGGAGCTTTTTAAATCAAGTCCGAGGTAATGGAATATTAAATTAATATAATTACTGGCAGATGCTTTTTCCCATAGGGAAACCAGGTTATAATTTGCCATTATAACCAGCTCGGCTGGTTATAACGGCAAACATGCACCAGGTTTCCCTCTGATCAAGCATGCACCAGTCACAGTGTTCCTTTAATAGGTGATGTTCATTGTTCTGTGAAGCAACGCCACTTGCTGTCTGTGGTTTTTTTTTTGTATTTGAAAAAAAAATAGACATTCTCGTGAACAAAAACCAGCAGAAAAAGAACACACCGTCTGGTTTCCCTCTCCACACAAGAGAGCTGGCGGGTCTCTCCTCCTCGTACCGAAGAACACCTTAGCTCCGCAACCACTGTTTGCCAGTAAGTAAGAATACCGGAAACAAACAGAAAAAATATAGACACAGCTACCGTTACTTTTTCCACTTCTTGTCACCTCACATAAGCGGAGTACTAGAACTTGTCAGACCGCAGAACGCTAAGACTTTTGACTGGTCCATGGTTGCCTGAAAATGGATCATTTTATTTTCTATGATTGCTGAGGCAAAAAAGTGCATGCCAGCAATTATAAAAATAAAATAAGGGTGTGTGTGTAAACTTGATTTTACACACCCTCGTTGAATGCATTTATAAACCCCTCGGGCTTCGCCCTCAGGGTTTATGTAGCATCCCACAACTCTGGTGTGTGTAAAATCTCGTTACACACACCACCCCATACAATATTCTCTATTTAAGGGGTTAAAAAGTCTAAGGAAAAACTATCATTTTAACAGCGTTAATTCGACCAAGTAAAGATAAGAGGTAGTTTCGACCATCTTAACAGGTCTTGTTTGATACTTGTTAGTAGATTATTAAAGTTCAGTTCAGTCATCATTTTCGGGTTTGCTGATATAAAGATTCTCAGATATTTCAGATAGTCAGGAGACCAAGAGAAGCCATATTGTGTTATTGTTACTTTAGTAGTTCTTTTGTTTAAAGGTAAAACCATAGTTTTAGCAAGATTAATTTTGTAATTAGAGAACATACTAAATTGTTGAATTGTGGAGAGAATAGCTGGGATAGAAGTATTTGGATTAGTCATGTGGAGCAAAATACCATCGGCAAAAACCGAAAGGGTCAAAACATGTGAACCTACTTTTATGCTTTTAATATTAGGGTTATTTTTAAAGAAGAAGAGTAAGGATTCTAAGTAAAAGTTAAAAAGGATCGGGGAAAGGGGGCAACCCTGTCTTGTACCAAAATGAAGACTTAAGGGTGGCGAGAAGACTCCATTGATAAATAATCTAGTTGAAGGGTGAGAATAAAGGATCTTTAACCAGTTTATAAATTTAGGAGGGAAGCCAAATTTTAACAGGGTTTCAAAGAAAAAAGGGATATTTACCCTATTGAAAGCTTTTTCAGCATCCAGGGAGACCAGGACCACAGGGCCCTAATGCCCCTGGATGCAGAGAAGACATGAGACAATTTTCTAAAATGATCTGATGCTGATCTACCCAGCATGAAGCCTGCCTGTTGAGGTGATATCAAGGGATACCAGACCAGTTTGATTCTGTTCACCAGAATTTTGGCAAGGATTTTCATGTCGCCATTAATTAAGGAAATGGGTCTGTAATTTGATACTTCATCCTTGGCCTTTCCAGGTTTTGGGATTAGTATAATAACAGCCTCCAAGAGAGAAAAATCAGAGATTCTCTTATCTAATATATAGTTGAAGAATTCTGTAAATATGGGGCTAAGATATCTTTAAAAACTTTACAAAAATTTGGTGACAGACCATCAGGTCCAGGGGCCTTGTCAAGTTTTAAGGAACTAATCACTTCCAAGACTTCAAGATTGGTAATAGGGGATATTAAATGGACAGTTTCTGAGTCAGATAGAGAAGGACATATAAACTTACTTAAGTAGTTCTTAAAATCAAGTATGGGTTGTATATCTGAGCTAGGATTATAGAGATTAGTGAAGAAGGAACTAAATTCAGTTACTATATCTGAAGGGTGAGTTTTAATTGGACCATCAGTTTCCAACATGATCGAGGTAATATGTCTATTAGATTCTAGATTTTTAAGTCTGTGAGCTAGAAGTCTAGATGGTTTTTCACCCTGTTCTAGATAGCTCTAGTTTTCCAATAAAGAATATTCCATTTTTCTCTTGACAATTCAGCATAAGTATTTCTTAAATTTTGTAATTTAATTAAGTCTTGATTTGGTTTCTTCCCTGGACACAAATACTTCTGTAGTACATCTGCCAGCAAAGGACAATAAGCAGAATCAGTCAGGAAAATCATGACTGATCTTGAACCAGCAAGTGATGGCTCCAGTCTTTAGACGATGGAACACTGCAGAAATAGACCTGTTTGCCTCTTGGAGCTGGTGCTGCAGCAAGCCTGGAGCCTCTCCTGCTCTGCTTCTGTAGTAAACTCTTTGAAGTTGGTACTCATAGGCAGCATAGGGTCTTGGATAGTAACCCCTGCCCCACCTCCCCTTCCATAGGGTCTGTAGGAAGTGGAATGTTTTTCTTTCTCAGTGTTACTTTTAAAGTGGACTTGTATTCATCCATTTTTTTTTTTAGGTATGCCTTTGTACTGTCACCAAATTGACAATTTCCCTCAAAGAGGAAATAAATGACTTTAGCTTAAGTGTCCTACATAAGGATGGTAGTCCTTTGCCAGGTAAATGTCAATACCACTGCATGAGCCAATCAGAGTCTACAGCTATGTTGAACTAGTATTTAGTGGCATGCGGGGCTGAATTTGCTGTGGTAGGTGGATTCTGTGCCACTTCACCATCCACTTTATCATTCAGTGCAAGCACTGCATTCCACGTTGCTTTCTGGTACTGGGCTGTGAATGCCAAATAAGCTACCTGCCTCAGAAGCAGGGAAGCTGTTGTGTACACTGTTTTGACCACAGTATCCAGTTTCCCAGGATCCTTTTCAGGAGGCTGTGTGAAGAGAGGCACCTTGGCCTTCTCACAAGCAGCTGCCAGTACCACTCTTTCATGATCAGGGTGGGCATACAGGTATTCCACCCCGTCTATCCAGCTGATACTTCTTTCAATTGTTTTTTATCAATGCCAGCAGCTGAATTAGGAGCTGACATGATTTTTGATGTAGCCTTTTCAAGTGACTTGTGGATGGGGACTAGTGGTTCCCTTGTGGGGACTAGCTCCATCATATTCATGAACACCATTTCCTCCTCATCCTTCTTTGTTGGGATGTTGAGGGTATTCACCATCTGTTTGAGGAATGTGGAGTAAGAGGTATAATCCTCTGTGGGCCTAGAAGTGGAACCAAACTCTTGATCAGGTGAGTCATCAGGTTCTATGGGTTCACCGTCCTCCTTTTCTTCGTAATACACATCCCCCTCCTCTACAGGCAAGTGGTCTGGAACCAGAGCCTGGGGAAGAAGAACAGGCACATCAAACAAATTTCCCATAGGCTGAAAGGGTTGGAAAAACTTCCATACATTAGTCATGTCCTCTGTTGAGGGCATTTTTTTCTGATCCACTGCCTGCTTCTTTTCCTTTGCAGGAGGAGTGGCATGGATGTTTTTTTTTTCTTGGTAGGCACTAGTTGCAGTACCTGCTCTGAGGCTCTTTTATTTGTATTTTTGCTATCATTGGAATTAAAATTCCCCCTTTAAGGCACCCTGGCATCGTTACCATGCTTATCTGATGGCTGAGCAGCTTCATCTGTTCTGTCTGACCCTTTGACAGGGACTGCTGCTTATGCAGAGAACAGCCCTCTGATGCGTGCTTTCCACCATCATTAGGAACTCTTTCTGAGCCTGTTTGTGCTTTGGTAACATAGAGACAGACTGAGAAGCCATAAATTATTTTCTTTTTAAAGCCCTTTTTTGGGGGGTTTTAGGGCAAAACCTTTTACAAAGTTCACAATTAATAAAATCATGATCTGGACCCAGGGCCTTTAGACAAACCTCGTGGCAGTGTGTCTTTGCCAGGAGCTGAAAGCAGCTTTTACAGTTTTTAAAACCTGAGGGCCCTGTTCTCTTTTGAGGTCTTATCAGTCATGCCAAACACTGATAAGACCTATAAAATAAAGTATGTTGTAGCCTGTCATAAACATGCTAAAAGTATAACATTTTTATCTGAAAATGTGCAAAACATGCTTAAAAGTGAGAACAATATAAGCAATTTAAAGGAATTGTGTTATAAAGCAACCTTCTCTTATCCTTAGGCACTGATCGGGAGCTGGACAAACTGCAAAAAATGATTAAATTGTTAAATAAACACTTAACTAATGCAGAACGATCAAAAAATGATAATTACGTTCTTACCATAATTCTTGATCTTCTAAAAATGTCTTCAGTATTGATTTACACTAGTGGGTCTTAGCTGGAGATGCCAGGACTCAGCAGGAGCCAGAACTTTTCAGGGCTGGTGCCATGGTATGCAGCGTACATGTACAACACTGCAAGTCAGTGCATGAGGCCACTACTTTGCCTCAGTGTCAGCCCCAACTGGCTGAGTACCATTTTCATTGAGGAGGTGCAGAATAACTTAACAAGTATCTATGCACCTAACCTAAGGGCATAAGACAGCCCTGGTGGTCTGTGTAACAAAGGTCACCAAATTTATTAACACAATGGGCCCAATTCTCAAAGCTCCTGGAATGGTGCAAGAGGCGTGACTCACAAGGAATGGTGCAAAGTGCCCATTGCGCTAAATGATGCGCCGGGAGCAATTCTCAAAGGCAGCCTGCACCAAACACAGGCTCCCTGCACCAAAAGGGGCTTGAGCCCTCCTTACTGCACAAAATGGGCTACAACATGGTGCTAAGGGGCTTGTGGCAGATATAGGCTGCAATATTCCCTAATACGGAATTCTCAAAACACTCCCGAAGGACAAATGTCTAAGTACCATTAGACCAGCCAGGGCTGGTCTAAGGGTACTTAGTGTAAGCACCCTCTGGGAACTTACTAGTTAAATTGGGTAGCTAGGCAGTAGGAGCTCTGGTGCAGGTAGGTCTGGGATGTGGGCCTGCCTGCTGCTGGTAGGGTGACCCACCTCCTATGGTATAAATAGTGGTGGTTTTGGTGTTAAAGTGAAAAAAAAAGGAGTCTGAGAAGGAGAGAGTGAGTCAGGGTTGTGGGCCTGCAAGTTTGGCTGGAGGGATGCAGTGGGGCTGGGGTGGGCTGCTTGACATCCCGGTCCTCCTCCTTCAAAGATCCACATTGGAAGTGTGGTGGTTTGGGCCATGTGTGAGTGAAGGGGAGCAATGGAGCACATGTCTGGGTCCTGTCAATGTGGTTTGGGAGCTGGAGCCCGGAGAGTCAGAAGTATGGAGGCCCACCAAGTGATCTCTGCCACCATGGTAGGGCGAGCACTGATGGGGGTCCCTGTTCCTGAGAAATCTCACCCTTGGTGAGTGCAACCTGGGAGCCAATAGTGTTTCTGTTGGGCCTGCTCTGGCAGATGGGGCCTGGGGCACGGTCTAGAGGTGGCAGCCTGGATCGTTGCGGGTGTACTGGTGGTGGCAGCCTACCCCCTTTTCCCCCCAGCTGGTGGCTGATACAGGGTTTGGGTTCTCAGGGGTGTAGCCAGTGGAGGCAGGAAGAGTTCCATGTGGGAAGTGGCTGGTTGGGACCCCGGCAGAGTGGCAGGCCATCCAGGTGCACTGTGTGGCACTGCAGCCAGTCCCCTGGTTGAAAGCAGTCCTGAAACTGGAATCACTGCATGAGCAGAAAGTGCCTTTGGTTTCTGAAAAGGCCAGGGATGTGCAGAATTCCCTGGGGAAGCCAGACTAGGTGCGTGCCATCAGCAATTGGGTCTCGGGAAGGTCTTTGGTGGTCTGTTTATGCTAAATGAACACCTCTTAAAAGTTTGAGGCCTCTCAGTGAGGAAATAGCTCCCTGTGTTTTAAAGCAACCCCTGTGTAACAAGGCAATTAAGAAATGGGATTGGGACAGTAAAAACATCTTGTGCTGTCACAATGGCTACCTCAGTTAAGTATTGATGAAACTAGGAGAAGAGAAAGTAAGCAAGTGTCTGTGTTAAGGAAGAGTATGAAGGGAAAGAATATGAACTGAAAGTCTGCAAGGTTGAAATATCTCAAAGTTGGTTTTTTTTTGTTTTTTTTTTAAACCAGAAGAGACACACTAAGCTGAAGCTTGTTTACAGGTGTGTCCTGGGAGCACAAGAAAGTTAAGTGACTCAGTCAGGGTCACACAGTATGCAAGTGGGTGCTGTGGGATTCAAACTCAGGTCTCTGTGGCCTGTTCCGGCCTACCGTCTAGTGCCACTGTCAGGAATGTAGCCTTTTTGGCTCAAGGGAATGTCTGCAAAGCAATAGGTCAATCTGTTGGAAAAAGAGATTGTTGCAGAAGAGATTGTCAGGTTCATACCTGTGAAGTACCCCAACATACTTATTACCTCCACGCTCCATGGAGTGGCTTATCAGTTTTCTTGTTATTAAATCAGTTTGTTTGGCAAAGTAGTCTGGTTGTGGACATTGCATTCACTGGATAAAATGTGTGCTGCTATTGTTGCCTGCTAACCACTTTGCCCCTGCAATTATCCCCACCGATGTGAAGTACGCACCTGCTCCTCAATCTGCGAAGCCATCTTGCAACAACAGAAGAACTAGGTAATGAGCATATTCTGTTTTCTTGGACTGTGTTTTCTTGGTTGTACAGGTCCCCCCCCCCACCAAAATACTATTTGGATACCCCTAGACATCGGTAGTGGTGGGCTTACGTTAGAAATCTGCCCTCTGGGAATGTTGAGCAACCTGTGCCAATGTGCTGTAGTCCCCCTCTCCAGCCTTGATCCTCCTTGTAGTAAAACATCAGGTCCCTGGTGGTCTAGCAGTCCCCCCACCCAGTTCCCATAACAATCAATAATGGTTCCTTGGTGGTCTAGTGCCCACCTGCCCGATCCCATAGCATTACAGTAATGGTTCCGTTAGTCTAGCGGACACCCCCCAATCACCTGATCCCTATCTTTAAAATATACCTTCCCTGGTGGTCTAGCGGACCCACACCACCTGATCCCCATATCACCTTCCCTGGTGGTCTAGTGGTCACTCCCCTGATCGCGGATTGCTGTCCCATTCATAATTCAGAAACAAGTCCCTGGTAGTCTAGTGATCCCTCCTCCCTCCTGATCGCTTTCCCTTGAGAATAAAATAAATGTCCCTGGTAGTCTAGTGCCCCTCCTCCCCGATCGCCAACTGCTATATAGTAATACAAGTATCCCTTGTGGTCAAGTGGTCCCCCACCCTATTCCCCATCATTCCCTACCATAACTTGAAAGGCTCCCTGGTGTTCTAGCGGTCCTCACGTGATCTGCCTGAATACTAAGCAATAAAATTCCCTGGTGGTGTAGTGGATACCCACCCCATCACCCTGCTCCCCCTATCCCAACCCTGAGCCAGCGACTGGCACAGCTCTTCTCTTACCACCATGGCCAGCTGCTGAATGAGCTCTCAATGAGCACCTACTGTATACAGCACACACTCACTGACTGAGACCCACCCCATTCAGCAGACAGTGCTCTGACCACCACCCCTTCGTCCTTGCCCTCGAGTTAAGCAACTGCGTTAATAGCCTCTCTCATTATAATCACCAACTGAGTTCTCAATGAGCCGCCATTGTATACAGTATGCGCTAATGATTGACAGCTGTGCTGAACTGACAATCAATGAGTGCTTACTGTATCAGTAGGTGCTCATTGAGAGTTCAGTCGGTGGCTGGGCTATAGTGGTGAGGAGGGCTGTGCC
The DNA here is from genome assembly GCA_016271365.2 of Neoceratodus forsteri. Classification (NCBI taxonomy): domain Eukaryota; kingdom Metazoa; phylum Chordata; order Ceratodontiformes; family Ceratodontidae; genus Neoceratodus; species Neoceratodus forsteri. The sequence goes on from CM028134.1 coordinate 187,320,929, forward strand.
AGTCACTGGCTCTGGGTTGGGACGGGGGGGTTGGGTGGTGGGGCACTGTCTGCACAGGTAAGAGGTGGGGCTGCTAGACCACCAGGAAGTCATTCAAGTTATGGATGTCCAGGTACGGGCTGCAGGATTCTCCTCTTTTATCGTCCTCCGGGACCGGGGAGAGAATTCCAGCAGGAGGTAGCGGACTTTGTCACTGACAGGGTGTTGGAGTGCCCTAAATGGTTGATTCTGGGGGACTTCAATGCCTGAGTCAACAATGAATCCTCACATCTTGGACATGACCTCCTCCAGCTGACGTCATCTCTTGGCCTGGCACAAGTAGTTGCTTCTGTGACCCATCACCATGGCCAAACTTTGGACCTGGTATTCTTGTTACGGCTTGAGGATTGATTGGGTCATTTGGTCTGATCATTGCATGGTTGAATTCTGGTTTGGGACCCCCCCCGATAGTCCCCCCCCCCCGTTGAGATGGTCAGCTATCGCCCTTTAAGGGGACTGTTCCCAGAGGGACTTTTGGCAGTAGTTGATTTTTCTGATTTGAGTGCTGCATGTGAGATTGGCCCAGGTGAGGCGGTGGGGACCTATAATGGGGCTGTCTCCAAGGCGCTCAATGCCATTGCACAGGTCTGTATATGATCCACGTCTTCTCGCTTGAGACTCCCATGGTTTGATGGGGCTCTCAAGGGGATGAAGACCAAGGGTCAGAAGTTGGAGCATTGCTGGCAGAGGACCCGGTCGATGGAGGATAGACTGGCTTTGAGAAATCATTATAATGATTATCAAAGGGCAATCGACCATAAGAAGGCAGAGTTCCTGTCCAGGGAGATTGCTGCAGGAAGAATAGACCTGCTCAGCTCTTTTGGACTGTGGACAGACTACTCCACCCAGTCTGTTTACAGCTGAAAAGGGCTTTTTCAATCACACTGTGTGAAGAGTTTGCTCTATTTTTCGGGCCAGGATCTCCTCAGTGGGGCAAGATCAGTCCCGTAGTGGTGGGTCTGGTTGGAACGATGGCACTCCTATTGTCTGGGGGGAGTTTCAGTTGGTGGAGGTGACTGAGGTTGTTGAGGTGATTTTGAAGCTGTGGCCCACCATTTGCTAACTGGACCCTGGCCTGACTCATCTCCTAGTGGGATGTGCTGAGGGCATTGGTCCAGTGTTCACTGGGATAGTCCAGTGACTGCTCTCAGGGGGGGTTCTTCCATGGCACCTTGAAGGAGGCACTGATGAAGCCACTTCTGAAGAAACTATCGCTCGACTCTGACGTTCTGGCAAATTATAGACCTATCTCCAACCTCCCATTTTTAGGGAAAGTTGCTGAGAAAGTGGTGGCACTGCAGCTCAAGGTGCACTTCACAGCCTTTGACATCTATGACCCATTCCAGTCCATATTTAGGGTTAGGCAGAGCAATGAGACGTTATTGGTTTGGGGGCAAAATTATTTTTTCAGAGCACTAGATAGAGGGGAATGGTCAATTCTTGTCCTCCTCGATCTCTCATCAGCATTCGGCGTTCGACACTGTGGACCACATCGTGCCTTTGGATCTCCTTAGAGGTTATTGTGGACTCACCAGAACTGTCATCCACTGGTTTGAGTCCTATCTCTTGAACAGGAGGCAACAGGTGGTGATGGGGAATTTCTCCTCCTCCTCCTCCTCCTTAAAGCCTCTGTCATGTGGAGTTCCTCAAGGTTCAATCTTATCGCCGATGTTGTTCACGGTGTACATGCTGCCCCTGGCTGAGGTCATTAGATGTTACAGTTTGGATTTACCCTGCTATGCAGATGACACCCAACTGTTTATGTCATTTGCCCCTGGAACAAATGGCACTGTTGAACTGCTGAACAAGTGGCTGGTCGAAGTCCAGGCTTGGATGTCCTCTAGCTGACTAAGCCTGAACCTCGACAAGACAGAGGTATTGGTGATTGTGTCTGGTTGTGGGCATGATGGGAGTGCCTCTGTGATGGTAACAGGATTGGTCCTGGGATCTACCCCATTGATGGCATCCTGCAAGGTGAGAAATCTGGGCATTATCCTGGATGACAGATTGACACTTGATGCTCAGGTGTTATATGTTGTCCAGAGTGGTTTCTACCACTTAAGGAATGTCACCTGGATTAAACCCTTGATTCTGTCTGAGGACCTGCCATCACTGGTGCATGCCTTTATTTCCTCCAGGTAAGACTACTGCAATGCCCTATACTTCAGGGCCAGTGGAGGGCACCTCTGCCAACTGCAGCTGGTGCAGAATGTGGCTGCCAGGTTACTGACGGGCCTGTTCAGGTCATGTCATGTGACCTCGGTCTTGCGAGATCTGTACTGGCTGCCTGTCAGGTGGAAGGTCATCTTAAACGTGGGCTTGCTATCATCTGTGGTCAAAAGTGTTTTAAACCATTTAAGGAATATCACCAGGATTAAGCCCCTAGTTATGTCCGAAGACCTGCCATCACTGGTGCATGCCTCTGTTATTTTGAGGCTTGATTGCTGCACTACTCTATACTTTGGGGTCACTGGAGGGACCCTCCACTGGCTGCAGCTGATGCAGAACGCAACGACTTGGTTGCTGATGGGCCTGGCAAGGTCCAGTCATGTGACCCCAGTTGTGCAAGCTCTGCACTGGCTGCCTGTCAGGTGAAGGACCCTCTTCAAGGTGGGCTTGCTCACCTACAAGGCCCTATATGGGTTGGGCCTAGGCTATCTGGCTGATATCCTTACACCTGCCACCTCAGTCCATTCCCTCCACTCCTTGACTCGGGGCCTCCTTGATGTTCCCAGGATTAGGCTCAAAACATTTGGTGACCGTGCTTTTAGTGTCACTGGCCGACCCTGTGGAACACTTTTCCAGCTGCTGACAGGGAGGCACCAACAGTCGAGTCATTTAAAAAGGAGCTAAAGGCTCATTTGTTTCATATGGCCTTCCCTGACGAGGCGACTGACCTGCACTACTTACATGAAGATATTTTAACTATGCTGAGATTTATTTATTGTTTTATATTTTTGCTGTTTTGCATGTATGTTTTATAATGTGTGTCTGTTGTATTGACCTTATCTGTTTTTAATGTAAGGCACCCAGAGCCCCAGGGATTGGGCGCCATATAAATAAAATTACCTTGCCTATAAGGCCCTATATGGCTCGGGCCCTGACTACCTGTCTGACCTTCTTTCACCTGCCATCCTGGTACACTCCCTCCATTCCTCCACCGAGGGCCTCCTAGTGGTTCCAAGGACCAGGCTGAAAACCTTGGGTGATCGCTCATTCGAGGTGGCCGGCCCGGTCCTGTGGAACTCGCTTCCAAAATCTTTGAGGGAGGACCTTTTGGTGTAGGCATTTAAAAGGGGCCTGAAGACCTACCTTTTTGGAAAAAGCATTTTCAGAGAGTTTTGGCTGATTTGAAAGTGAATGCTTATTTATTAATTGATTTGTAAATTATATATTTTGTATGTTGCCTGTTTACCCTGTTTATTACCTGTAAGGCGCCCAGAGCCTCCGAGACTGGGTGCTGTATAAATAAATTTTACATACTTACTTACTGACTAATTACTTATGTCAGGGAGAGATTGGGAATAGGGTGGAAGGGGGGACCACTGGACCACCAGGGACACTTGTATTACTATAACAGATCGGTGATTGGGGGGGGGGGCACTAGACTACCAGCAACATTTATTTTATTCTCAAGGGGATGGCGATCGGTGATCGGAGGAGGGGAGGGACCACTAGACTACCAGGGAAGTTTATGATATTAATATATGGGAATCGGGGCTGGGGGGTGCTAGACCATCATGGACATTGTTCATAATAGATATATGGGGATCAGGGAGGAAGCCACTAGCCACCAGGGATATTTTCATTTTTAATATACGAGGATCGGGGCTGGGCATCTGCTAGACCACCGGGGATGTTCTAGATCAGAGCACGGCTGTCCTGCAGCTTGCTCCACACCATCCTGATGCACTGACTGTTCAGCGCACAGCTACAGATGCTACAAGCTGAAGGACTTTGCCACGGGGACCCTACCCAATAGAGAATTGGGCGCAGGGTCCCTGGTGCACTGGCACTCAGCGCAAGCCACCTTTGGCACAGCTTGCACTGAGTTTTGAGAATTGGGCCCAGTGTCTTCACAACCCAAACCAAGCATAAAGGCATGAAGACCAATACTGCCATTCTGAAGTGAGTTCAGGGGATGGTGGGAGGGTGTGTGAATCAATGGTGAAGCTATTCCTAGAAGATCAATAATTGTAAAAATGTAATTTTCATATCTGCCAGGAATCAATCTTCTCTACTGATTCCCACTAGTGGGTCAGAGTACCAAGCTCGGAAATAGAGCCCCCAGGCTAGGAATGTTGAAGCTGAGGGCTCACTCAGGATAGTAATGCATTCAGGATTGTCCTGCCAGAGGTGGCATGCTGCCTGGCATGGACATCCAGGACACAGTGCTTAGTAAAAGTGTGCACTGTGCTCCAAGTTGCAGCTCTGCAAATTTCTCCAATAGGTACAGAGTGTATTTCTGCCAGGGACATGGCAACTGCTGTGCTTGAGTGGTCATGTACCTTGCCCTTCAGTTTGACCTGAGCCATGGCATAGCAGTAGCGAAGGCAGTTCACAGTCCAGGTAAAGATGCATTTGATTATAATGGGCTGTCCCTTCCAATTAGGATTGAAGGAGACAAAGAGCTGCTTGGATTGTCTGAAGTCCTTGGTTCTATCTTGGTAAAACCTAAGGACCTTCTTAACATCCAGTGAGTGGAAAGTCCTTTCCCCCTACATTCTGGAAGTTGGCTAAGCAGGTATGCAAGACTAAAGTCTGGTTAAGATGGAACTCTGACACTGCTTTTGGTAGAAACTTGGTGTGTGTATGAAGAACTACCTTGCCTCTATGGAAAACAGTATACAAAGGATCTGTGACCAAAGCATGGATTTCAGATACTTTATGAACAGAGGTGATAGCCACTAGAAATGCTGCTTTCCAAGTTAAGAACTTCAAGTTATACAGTACAATAGGCCCAAAGGGCTTGTGAGTGAGCATATCCAACACAAGGTTAAAGTCTCAGGCAACTACTGGCTTCCCGATGGGCGACCTTATGTATAAAATGCCTTTGAGGAACCTTTTGACTAGTGGCATTTGTGCCAGGTACAGGGAGTCAATTGACTCATGGTATGCAGAAATAGCACACAAGTGGACCTTGATTGTGGAATACTGCAGTCTAGCATCAAAAAGGTTCATTAGATACTCTAGAACTTTATCAGGTGAACAGCAGAAGGGTCCATCGAGTTCTGGAGCACCTCATGAAAAATATTTTCCATTTGGCTGTGTATGTCTCCTTTGTGGAAGGCTTACGTACAGACCCCCCGTGCAGCCCCCCCAAGATACCTTGCACCTGTTCACTTCTATCTCTTCAGGAGCCAGGCCTAAGGGTAAAGGGAGTACAGGTTGGGATGGACCAGCTGATCCTCTGTCAACAAGTCCATCCTGAGTGATAGAGCCTTCGGTTTGCTGACTGAAAGTCTGTTCAACAGAGAAAACCATATCTGCTGATGCCAGCAGGGGGCCACTAGAATCATCTTGCCTTCTTGTGCCTCCAGCTTGAGTAGCACTCTCTGAATGAGAGGGACTGGAGAGAATACATACAGAGACAGATTTTGCCATAGCAGTCGGAATGCATCCTGACAGAAAAAGCAAATGGCCTGGATTTTGAGAACAGAACTGAGGCAGTTTGGTGTTGAGTGGGGATGCACAAATGTCCACATCTGGGGTATCCCACTCATTGAATAGCAATCTCATGATGTCTGGTGCTAGTGACCACTCCTGAGGATTGGTCTCTGTTTGACTTGAGCTTGTCAGCCAGAGTGTTCTGGACTCTTGGTAGATAGACTGCTTGGAGCATGCTCCCCTGCTCCAGGCACCATTCCCACACTCTCATCGCCTCTCTGCAGAGAGGGTAAGAGTGTGTTCCTTCTTGTCTGTTGACATAATACCTGACAGATTTATGTCTGTCTGAAGAAGGACTGTTTTGTGGCTGACCAAGTCCATTAGAGATTTCAGACTGTACAAAACAGCTAGCATCTCCAACACATTTATGTGGACATGCGTTTCTGTTGTGCCCCAGACACTCGTGTCTGAAGAATCTAGCAGTGGGCTCCCGTCCCCAGCAGAGGCGCATCTGTGGTAAGAATCAGTTCTGGCTCTGGAAAGGGGAAGCCCTGTAGGAGATTCTACTCTATTAACTACAATGTCAGGGACCTTACCAGGGGTTTGGTCACCTGAATGAAGTAAGTCTTGGGGTGCGATGCTTGTGACCACTTAGCACTAAACATCCACTGAGTAGTCCTCGTGTAAGCATGCCAGGGTACTGTGAAGACTGAGAATGCTATCAGACCCAGCATGTATAACCCCTAGGTGGCGCTATTCCAAAGGATACTACCCCTGCCTGAGTGACTAGGCGCAGGTTGAGGGGCCTGAGCTCGGTGAACGGTGCCTCCACCCAGATGGTTGGTTTAAGGGTAGTGTAGCTGTTCTGGATACAGCCCTCCAGGACACTGATAGCCCCCTCTAACCCCTCTAGTGGCCTATACTGGTCAGCAGATAAACAATCACAGTTAACATCAGAATACAATATTGAACCCACTCTTGCCACACTTACCACCAGGGCTGGATCAGCTGCACTGGCCCTGGAGACCCCCCTGTAAAACAAGACTTGCAATAGAACAGTGCAATGGCAATACAGTATCCCCACAACAAAGGTACACAATAGCCAGGTTAAATGCAAAACGAATAGGATCTGATTTATTCATGGGGTGTGAACAAGGGTGGGGCAACAATCTAGTATTTGATTTCAGATCTGATTTAGTCAGGTTAAACATGCATGCACTAAAAGTCCCTCTAGCACAGTCACACACACTCTAGGTACCCAGTTGTTATGCAGGCTAGACTGAAGCATTGCTCGGGGTAGGCCAGAGTTGCAGCTGTTGTTGGGGCCCTTAGGAAAGAAAAAACAACATGCACTTTAACCCACAATTTGCATTCCGGAGCCGGATGACTCAGTTCATAATGATCAACCAAAACAATTAAATCAGATGACACTCATTGATCTGAGCTCTGTTGCAGGGAGCTACCCTGATGTTTACTCATGCTACCCAGACCAGGAGGCAGGATTGATGAGATGAAGACCTCAGGATAGTATGCTGGTTTGCCAGGGGAAGCAGGGCCCACACAACGCACCATGGTGGTCGATCCTGTTCGATGGTGTTGAGTAGGGAGCCAAATCCCCGAGCAGGTCTTTTTGTATGATTAATCTCTGCGGTGTTAGTGGCAATCTAGGTCGAGATGGTGAGGCCCAGACCAGGTGAACAGTTTGGATTTTAGTCCGGTTGGATGCTGGATGCAGCTTTCAGCTAGTGTGACACATTCAAGGGTGTGAGGAACCAAATCGCGACCCACACTACACATTCAGCACAATTATAGTAAGAATAGCTAGGTACCACAGTTCGGATGACAATCCGGTTGCAATTAGACAGCATCTCTGAGCAAACCGTACGCTCTGCAGTTCTCTCAAAGTCTTGACAGGCCAATCACTCCAGAAGCAAGTCTTCGGTCCACACCAGGTGAAATTCACTCTTTCACTATTCAGGATTCCGGTCTCAAATAACAGCAATTCGTATTAGTCCGAAATTAGATTGCAGACTTCTTAACTCAGGAAGATGGTAGTAGGCAGGCCAGACATAGCCTTCCCGCCAAGTCCTTGCGCTACCATGCAGGAGCAGCTGCTTGAATTGCTCGAGCTGTTCACTCTCTCAACTCCAACTCCACACTCACGCACTGCTGCAGGCAGGTCTGGGATTTCCCAGTGATCCAAAAGGCTCAGCTGATTGATTCATCTGTCTGTCACAAAAAGGGCTCCCCCTCCAGGTCCATTTAGATGCCAAACAGTAAAAACTACAATTCCTATGGAAATTCATTCCCACAAACCTCTGGGGACAGTCTCCATTTTAAGGTCCCCCAAGGCACCGACTGGTCCAAACTGGCAGTCCAAAACCAAAATAGTGGCTCTTAGCAAAACAGTCCATGCTGCAAAGGAAGGCAGGCTAGACAAACTACATTATTGTTATTATTAAAACAGATAATCAGCAAACAATCACAGTTCCTAGTAGAGCTTCCTCTGCGCAATTAGCGATGGCAGAATGAGGCAGCTGTAATGCAGCCCGGGCGGGACTCCAGCCTGAAACCACTTGGACCCCACCCAAATTAATTGTAAACTATGAGATAGATACCTCTTAAAGAGACAGGCATGGAGGCTAACAGGGCACTCGCATGCAAGCACATTTAGACTGTCTAAACACAGAACACCAGCCTGGCAGTGGGCATTAGGCAAACCCAGGAAGACATTTTAGGAACCCCCATTTGTAGGGGGATTACACATACGTTGCATGGAGTGTGCTTGCACAGTTTTGCATTCCATGATGTAGCATGCCATCTGTAGAATCGCTTGTAGCCTGCTGTCTGGAAGAAAGGCCCGGGCCCAGGTTGCATCTAGAACAGCTCCTATGAACAATAGTTGCTGGAAGGATTCGAGTTGAGCCTTGTCTAGGTTCAGTAAGACTCCTATGGAAGTTAGGAAATGAAAAGCTGTGATCACTGCCTGTTCCATCTCCTGATTGGAAGGACTTGCAATTAGCCAGTCATGCAAGTATGGGAAGACTTGGAGTCCTAATTTTCTCAGGTGCACTGTAAGTACTGTAAAGCCCTTTCTGAAGACTTGTGATGCCAAATGTAACCTCCATCTGGGGTGGGGGGCTTACCTTATTTGGGCTACGGCCCTGTGGGTCCTCAGCAGTGGCTCCAGGAGGGATTCGGGGTAGGTGGAGTGCCCAACCTTTCACGGCTGCAGCTGTTGAAATCCTGGTTCCACAGCCCCATAAAGAGGGGGCCGAGGTTTGAAAAGCATTTCCGCACCTCTGGGAGCTTAGGGGGTAAGTTACCTGGTCCTGAGAGCAGTGATGAGTGGACAAAGTGAAAGTAAACAAAAAGATGGCCACGATGCGCCATATGCACATGTGCGGGCCATATTTTCTTAAAGGAGTCACAGCTCAATTTTTTAGCTGCGAAAAGGGTGCAGAGGGGGGCTATGTGTTTTGGGAGCCCCGTTGGGCTAAAGGAGACTCCCACAGATTAGATAAAGAGGTTCCTGGCCTCCGCTTAGCAAGTGGACCCAGGACGTGGAAGTGTTAGCCCCTACGTGGGCTCTTATTACATTTTATGAGGCTGTGTTTATTGGGGCAAAATGTACACAGTAATGGTGGCCCCCAACAAGTTCCTGCAGCAAGGGGGCTACTAGGAAAAGGCTAAAGGGCACCAGAATTGCCCAGGAATTGGACAGCCAATGAGCTGGGGAGTTGGGTGAGGCTATAAAAGCCAGAGAAAGCCTGAAAAAGGGGCTCTTCCAGTGAGAGAGATCCGAGGGAAGAGTCCAAGCAGAGAGAGAGAGAGGGACTGTTGTGAGCTTCCTACCCCAAAAGCCTGCCTGTGTGCCTAACTGCCTCTCTGACCCCAGAATTCAGAAGAGAGGCATAGCACCTGTAAAGCTGTTCAGATTTACAGGGAAGAAAAGCTTAGCTGCTGATTGTCTCCCTGCTGAGATTTGACCCTGCTTTGGTAAGTCTGTAATTTGCAGCCTGAATCCATAGAGACTGTTTAATTGTGCTAATTATTTGGGATTGCTTGAACTGGTACCGGCCTAAGAGAAACTACCCGTGTGCTGGGGTTAGAGACTGAGCCAGAGCCCCACTGCAAGTGTGTGTTTGGAAGCTGTGTGCCAAGCAGAAACTGTAGGGGGGCACCCAGCCTGCCCAGCCCCCCAGACTAATGAGGAGATCACTGGAGAGGAAGACGTTGAGAGGCCTGTCAGGTGAGCACCACATACAAAGGCCCTGGAGTGAAGTTTGGAAAGGCCTGACAGATGAAGCCCAGCATTCTACATTCCTTCACCCAGGTGGGGCTCATCGGTATTCTGGTCCTATGGTGCACCACCAACTATTGGTGATACCGGACCGGTACCGTCAGATCAAAGCTTGCCTGCAAACTTCCTGATACACCAGACTGTAAGTACCTCTGAGCTGCGGCTCTGAGGGGTCTTTTACCCTTTATCTAGTTAGCTAGTCAGGCATTAAGGGGGTTAATTCTTGGGCAGGACTGCTGAATCACCAAGATTCACCCAGGCAGAAAAGTATGAGTTGTGCTGTGTTTAAAAGTTATTGGGCCCCAACACAAGCACCCTAACTCGAACCACCAAACTGTCATCCTCACAGCACCCTGGTATGGTACCCACTGCTACAGACTAATTGTGCTACCTAACTGCTATTTGGGGAAAGCCGGGTGCACCCGCTGGTGGGAGGTGGGGTACAACTGCTTGCATCTCCATTGCTGTATGTTATTTTCCCCTTTCTTACCCCTCCCTATAATAAAGTGGAAATTAGTTCATGTTACAACTTGGCATTGTGGATTATTGCAAAGTGTGTACTGATACTGTGTGAGGGAGGTACTGTGGGGGCAGTTATTGTATTGTCCTGGAGGGTGGTACCCTGCAATTTATCCACAGGTATCCCATATCACTACCTCAGGTGGAGGCACCGTGACATTTTTTCATCCCGGTATTTCATCCATGTAGTTAACCCAGGCTGGTCCCCTCAGAGGTGCATTTAGTGTGGATCCCAAGGGTCCCAGAGCAGCCAAGGTATGTCAAGGGGATGTTACATGAGGAAAGCCCAAAGTGCAGGACTCTGAACTGGTAATGTTCACCCAGCACAATGAAGCGTAGATATCTGTGGTGGTTGACGTGCATTAGTATATTCTGGTATGTATCTTGCATATCCATATTTCAGGACAACTTTGTTAAACAGAGCTTACAGTCCTAAGAGTGTGGGTTGGATAGGAGGAAGTAAACTGGCCAGAATATTAGGCATGTTCAGGAACTCCAGAGGAGACACCTAACCTGCTTAATGGCTGCTGGATTGAAATCCAGTGCCGACTGCATTTCTGAACAGAGCCTAGAAAGATAGGTCCTCTGGAGGTACAGACGCAGGAACTGGGCTGAGACCTCAGGAGTATAATAAGAGTCAACATCAATGCCTTTGAAGCAATGAGGTCAGGATCTGACTCATCTCAATTTATATCCCCCTTGGAAGGAGAACAGAAGGGGGGGGGGTCACAGGGCCGACAATGTGGTATGCAGCAACACTGGTGACATCAGCCCCGGCCCCTAGGGATGAAGGACCAGTGCCAGAGGCAGCACCACAATTGACACTGCATGTGGCATTGGGAGGGTTCCAAGCACTGCAAAACCATGTGGCACTGGGCCCAGCACTGTGCTTGGCACTAGACCAAACCCCAAAGGGCTGGAATCTGTCACCGGACGTGACACTGGAATCCGTGCCCACTCACCTGGCACTGGAGTATTGGTGATGGCACCATTGCTGTCCCAGTCCCCGGACAGGGTTGAGGTGACACCACAAGCAGGACAGACATCAGTGGTGCCACTTCTGGCAAGGGCCTGGAGGCTGTTGCTGAAAGCAAACACTCTTCTGAGCTCAGTGGCACCATCTGTGACACTAGCCCAGCCAACCTGAGGGGTCAGGGACTGGTGCCACTAGTGGTGCCACCCAAGCCAGGTGGTGCACCCACTGCTCCATAAGAGCTGCCTAGTGGTGGAACTGCTCACTGGAATCCTCACTTAAAGAGCAACTCTCTACTATAATAAAAAGTTTAAAAACACTATGTTTAGACCAATTGTGGTTTAACTTTGTTTTCTAGTTATTTGTTTTTACTTTTCCCTGTTGTTGATCTACTAAATATTGTAGATAATGCAGTACTTATTTCACCAAGTCTTTCAAAATGTATCTGACTCTCCCCAGCTAACCTCATAATTGCTATTTGTGACATCACAGTCTGTTGTTATGGTGAGCAGAATGCTGTCATAAACAAAGGTACTGTCAGATTAACAAGGGAGACAATGTTTTTTGTACAGACATTTTAGATAGGCTAGAAAGATATCTGTAAATCTTGGAAAGGAACACTGAAAATGGGGTACCGCAGGGTTCAGTATTGGGTCCAGTCCTTTTTAATGTCTTCATCAGTGACATTGCAGAGGGACTGGAAGGAAAAGTATGCCTTTTTGCAGATGACACAAAGATCTGCAACAGGGTTGATACACAAGGAGGCGTGGAAAGGATGAAAAGGGACTTGGCAAGGTTGGAGGAATGGTCAGACGATGGCAGCTACGATTCAATGCAAAGAAGTGCAAATAATGCACCTGGGAAACAAGAACCCAGGGAAGAATACACAATGGGTGGGGAGGTAGTAACAACAACAAAACAGGAAAGGGACCTGAGTAATCATATCAGATGACCTTAAGGTTAGAAGTGTAACCCCTGCAAATGGGGTTCTAAAAGACTTCAGGAGCTTGCTTGAATGCTCCAAGCCTGAATGGTGTTTGGCATTTAAGCCATTTATCAGTGAGTGTTTTAGAGCCTCTGGTACTGTCTCTTTAAGAGCTGTCTGCTTGCAGACATAATTAGTTGTATGGGGGACTGTGTGCTTCTCTGAGTACCACTCGAGCTGCTGCCAATTCACTTCATTTTTGCAGTCACTAGGAGTGCAAAGGGAACCTATCTGAAAGATGTAGCTGTTTGCCAGAAATTATTTAGAGTAGTGATGAGGCTGCAGTTTGTCTGACCTGCTTTCTTTGCAGTCAGAACTGTGTCTGCTAGTTCCCCATTCTAGTTTTGAACTGCTGAACTGGACCAAATCAGTGTGGGGTAAGCTAGCTCTAAAATGGTGCCTTGGACGAATCAGAACTTGGACTCATAATCTGAGCCAGCCACAAGAGGATTGTATGGGCAGTGACTCTGGGAGATGTAGTTAGACTTCAGTGCCTTTTGGACCAACAGCAGCAGTCTATTGTGAGTGACAGCCAATCCAGTCAAGAACTGGGAGGAACTCAAAGGAAGTGCCCGTTTTGTTGGTTGGAGTTTCAGTTGAGCTTTGGCAGTGAAGAAGGAAGGAGCCCTGTGCTTTTCAGTGTGCAGTTTTAGTCAAAAACGTGTGTAAGGCCCAGAGTTCCGGTCTGCAGCTTGTGTAACAGCTTGTTAGGACTGAATCGTCCTGTGAAAAGAATCAAAGGATCTCTGAAGAGTAGAAACCAGGCTCACCCTGTAGAAGACTGGAGGAATTGCTGAAAATTGCACTTGGTCTGTCAGGAACTGAATCTGCTGTGTGTTCTCCGGTATTGTGCAGTAATTGCGATCGGGATACAGATGCAGCCTGCCTGGTATAGTGCTTTCTTTATATGGATGTGAAGAGGTTTGTGTACCTCAAGTGAGCCCTGCTGACATTGAAGGACCCTATCTTATTTGGAGGTCGTGAGTACTAATTCAGGGTCGCCTGTTGAATTGCCACATTAAATCCAAATGGAATTACTGTACTGCTGACTGTTTAATTCTCCTTTTCTCTGTGTGAAGGGCCCCTACCAGCTGCCACGGTTTGGACTAGCCACTAGGGCTTGGGTACCCAGGGACAGTAACTGATAGGATAGGCCTGTGCACAGAGCCATAGGTAGATTATTAGAGTGATAAGCTAATTAACCTGATTTCCCTGTCCTTGTTATATCCCCTAAATAAATCAGAGCTGCTTGTTTCAGCAAAGTTATACTGCCTGAGGTATTTGTCTATGTTAAAGTACTGTACTGTGATTGTTGCACTGTATCTCATTTCACAGGAGGTCCCAGTGCGGAACCAGACCTGGGGTAAGTGTATACTGTGAAGGTAATTCTGATATATTGTGGGCCACTAGTGGGAAGAAAGGGGGTTGCAGTGTCCCAGAGGGCTGTGACCAAGTTAGTTTAACTATTGAAAACCCTGACCTCTGGGTGGAGGCACCCGCCATTGGATCCAGGCCCCTCAACCTGTTAGTGGCAAATCAGGCAGGGTAGTAGCCCCTGGGATAGCGCCATCTAGGGTTACATCTTGGAGGCTCACCGCTGGGATTGTGTGTCCTCTAGTGGCCATATTTACAACCACTGTTAAGAAAAAATGGGTACCCGACAGAAGTGGCTGTGCACCGCTGGTGGAGTGGTGTACTGGGAGGAGATCGACCCCAAAATGCTATGCTTATCCTGGACATCCCCTGGGTATCAATCGGACACTGTGCAGGGAGTACTTTCCAAGGTGGAAGGTTTACAAAACCCTGTGGTGGTGGGTCGGCATGCTAATCTGCTCACCCACACTTTCCTGGCCCTAGTAGAGTTTAAGGATCCCATAGATAGCTCCAAAGTGCCACAGACCATTACCCCAGAGGAGCCCTCACTGCTTGGAGAGTGATAACTAAGGACAGTAAAGACCGGGGAATCAGCCCCACCACTATCTGAAACTTTTGAGGAGAAATTTGCTGAATGGTTGCTGGGAGAGGGAAAACTGTGGAGGACTTGAAGAAACTATTCTTGCCACCTGGGGTGTTCCTCCCAACACCTCTCCTGCTCCAGTGCCCGTAATGGTGGCTGAACCAATGCAGACTCCTATTTCTGCACCTGCCATTAGTCACGACTCTTACCAAGGTTGAGGATCTTCTCTGGCACCCTCCCCACCCCCAAGGGAGGATGACTGGGAGACCTGGATAGACTATGTTGCCCCAAGTGCTAGAATGGCAATGCTCGGGCGAAGCAAAGAGGGTTAGTGAGAGCCCAGGTCCCGCCCTGGCCACCATCCGCAAGCAAACGGGCCAGTAACCCGAGCGACTGCACAGGCCTATCTTGAGGCCTTGGAGAATGTGTATGGGAGCCCAGATTCTGATGAGGACCTATGGTGGAGAGTAAGAAATGCACAACAGTACCAAGGAGTTGTTGTCTGTGTATGTTCTCGGCTGGAAAAATTGTTGCAAGAATGCCTCAGAAAGGTAGGTTTGCCAGCGATTGAACTGGACCGAACCAGACTGGACAGAATCCTTAAGTCTGCCCCTTCTCAGAACTGCTGTTGCTTCAGTTACGCCTGGCAAATCGACTGGAATCCCCACCCTCCTATGATGAGTTAATGAGAGAAATTCGAGGAGTTGAGAAAAGCGACCTTGGGAGGTACCTGCACCAACAGCTGTGCTACGACCGAGTGACTGAGGGTGACCCATCAAGTGAAGTTCAGGGGCAGAGGTTGACAGTCAATGAGTGCTCTGACAAGGAAAAGATATGCCACAATGGGGCGAACTGTTGAGAGAGATCCGGGAATTCAAAAACAGTCCCTTTATGAAGGCCACGCCTGCAAGTACAGGCCCTGACCTATATCCGACTGCATCTGCTATGGGGGTGGGGGTACCCACCCATGTATCTCCTGCTGATAACAGCTCCAAACTCAATTCCTTGACCATGGAAGTGGAGAAACTGACGAGATGTCTCCAAATGCTTATCACGCCGCAGACAGAGATGGCACCCAGGTTTCCAGTTAGTAATACCCCCGCCCTGGCTCCCAGTGTGGTGCCTCGGCCAGCTCAAACTCCAGAAAGTATGTTTTGCTATAATTGTGGGAAAGATGGGCACATGAAAGGGAATGCCAGTCCCCAAAAGACACTGACAAAGTTGCATATAGGCTACAAGGAGAGCTCGGAGAAGAAATCAGTGGTTAAGAGGTGCACGACATGATCCCAGTGAGGGCACCAAAATGCTAATTCACGCCTTTGTGGCAAGGTCAGTTGCCCAGGCACCCACTACGCCTCTCCAGACTGGTCCAGAATAGTGGGTCCCTCCATGGAGACCACTGTAAAGGTGAATGGAGTGTCTACAAGAGCTGTATTAGACAGTGGCTCCCAAGTGACAATTATGTTCCAGGATTGGTATCAGAAGCATTTGTCAAGCGTACCTTTACAACCATTAGAAGGACTGCATGTATGGGGGTTAAGTGAGAAGGCCTACCCTATTCCGGTATATCCGAATTTGGGTGTCTTTCCCACCTCCGTGGCTGGAGTGGCCGAACAAGTAGAGACCCTAGCCTTAGTGTGTCCCCCCACTGGACTGTATGATGGTGTCCCTTGTTGATTGGAACAAATGCTCATATGTTTGGAAGGCTGGCACAGTTGTGTTATGAAAACAGGGGTCAAAGACTAGTAGAGCTTTAAGAGTTCCGGCTTTAATTAAGAAGGCCTATGAGGCACAGAGAGATGCTGAAAAAACAGAACCAGAGGAACCGGTCGAATTGTATGGAAGAAGGATCCTGAGTCTCTGATCCTGGCGCCAAATGCCCAGTATACCTTACAGGAGAGGTCCGTATCAGAAAGGATGTTAAGAATAAAATATTAATGTTGGATGCACCAGGGATGGAAAATTGCCAGAGGGACTGCTGGTCAAGCCTAGTATTTTGCCCGCTAGAGCCCATGCTTATGCCAGAAGGGTAATGGTCCAAGTTCATAATGTGTCTGAAAGAGACATTCGAGTAAACAGAGGTTGCATCCTGGCTAATGTGCATTGTGCAGACACTGCAGTGCTACCCAGCAGCAAGAGTTCAAGGAAGAATGACAGAGTAACGCCTGACTTGTTTGATTTCGCACTCCCGCTGCCAGCTGAATGGAAAGTGAGGATCAGTGAGAAGCTTGCCCAGAGAGACCAGGTGTTTTCTTTAAAGGAATGGGATGTAGGATGCGTGCAAGGAGCTGAGCACAATATCCGGCTGCATGACGAAAGACCATTTCATGAGAGGTCTCGGCGCCTGGCACCTGCTGACATAGATGATGTGGAGACGGCATCTGCAAGAGATGTTAGCTGCTGGTGTAATACAAGAATCCAGAAGCCCTTATGCTTCCCTATTGTGGTAGTGAGGAAAAGAATGGAACAGTAAGGATGTGTGTGGATTATCGCACCTAAACCGCTGGACTATCCCTGATCAGTACACAATGCCCCGCGATTCAGGATGCTTTGACTGCCTAAACGGGAGCAAGTGGTTCTCTGTGCTGGATCTCCGCAGTGGGTACTACTAGATCCCGATGGCCCCAGAGGACCGTGGAGAAGACGGCCTTATCTGTCCGCTTGGCTTCTATGAATTCATGAGGATGCCTCAAGGATTTCAGGTGCCCCAGCCACTTTTCAACGATTGATGGAGCGTGCAGTGGGGACATGAACTTACTAGAGTGCCTGGTATACCTAGATGATGTTATTGTGTTTGGCAGCTCACTGGAGGAACATGAGCAGATTATTTAAGGTATTGGACCGACTGGAGGACTTTGGCCTTAAACTGTCCATTGATAAGTGTCAATTTTTCAAACATCAGTAAAGTATGTGGGACACATAGTATCCACCGAGGAATAGAGACCGACCCAAGTAAAGTTGAGGCCTTGACCACCTGGCCACAGCCCAAAAATCTAAAAGAACTGCAAAGATTCCTGGGATTCTGTGGTTATTATCGGCGCTTCATCAAGGACTATTCAAGAGTGATCCGCCCTTTACTTAACCTTACTCAAGGTATCCCCAACCCACAAAAATACCAAAAGTCAAGTCCCTCAAGACTGAAAGAGTGTATTTTCATCCGAGTGAAGTATTTGGGGCCCGCTGGACTCCTGATTTGAGACTGCTTTTCATGAGATCATATATCAACTTACCCATGCTCCAGTGCTGGCCTATGCCGATCCAAGAAAACCTTACGTCCTGCACACTGATGCTAGCTTGCAAGGGTTGGGGCTGTGTTGTACCAAGAGCACGAGAATGGCCTGAGACCAGTGGCCTTGCCAGTAGAAGCCTGACCCCATCCGAAAAGAACTATCCTGTACATAAGTTAGAGTTCCTAGCTTTGAAGTGGGCTATTGTTGACCAATTCCATGAGTACTTGTATGGGGCTAAAATACTAGTAAAACTGACAATAATCCTTTGACCTATGTGCAGACCTCAGCTAAGTTGGATGCCACTGGCCATAGGTGGCTTTCTGCATTATCTACATATGACTATGCACTGAATACCGAGCAGGTCTGAACCACATAGATGCTGATGCTCTCTCCGGAGGCCTGTTCCCCAGAATGATTGGGTCCGATTGGCAGAACCTGACATTCGGCACTCTGCGGAAGTTTGACAGGAGGAACAAATGTCCACGGACGAGTGGACTGCATGGTGGATTGCTTGGGAGCTCTGAGAATTGCATACCTGCTGCTTATTGCCACTTTTCTGCAATAGACATTGGTGCACCGCCTCAGCTGGACAATGACAGTATTCGGGGCTCAATCTCACGATCCCATGATCAAAGCAGCTTTAGAAGCCTCTATGCAGGAAAAGATGTGTCCAAATTACGCTCCACTGATTTGAGAACTGCACTGTTATACAAAGAAGGTCCTAAGTTGAAACTGATCAATAAACTGTTATACAGAGAAACAGTAGACAGAGGGGGACAAGTAGACAAACAACAACTAGTGCTGCCCACTGCCTTTCGAGACTCAGTACTGAGGTCCTTGCACAACCACATGGGGCACCTTGGTATAGACAGAACACTTGACTTGGTGAGATCCAGATTCTATTGGCCTAAGATGGGGGCTGATGTGGAGCAACACATTCGAACTTGTAGTCGCTGCTTACAGAGGAAAGCTTTGCCCCAGAGGGCTGCCCCCCTTGTTAACATCACCACCAGTGCACCCATGGAGCTGGTCTGTATTGATTTTCTGAGTTTGGAGTCAGATCAAAGAAATATCAGTAATGTGCTGGTGGTCACTGACCATTTCACGAGATATGCCCAAGCTTTCCCCACCAAAGACCAGAAAGCATCCACTGTGGCCAAAGTACTTGTAGAAAACTTTTTTGTTCACTATGGGGCTCCACAAAGAATCCATTCTGATCAAGGGAGAGACTTTGAGAGTCGTCTGATCAAAGAGATGCTTTCTCTGTGGGGAGTGCGAAGTCCAGAACCACTCCTTACCACCCCAGGGGACCCACAGCCTGAACGCTTCAACCAGACTTTGCTAGATATGCTAGGCACCCTGCACCCAAAGGACAAGCTTAGATGGAGCCAACAAATTAGCACCCTGGTACATGCTTATAACTGCACCAAAGTGATGCCACTGGATTCTCCCCTACCGCCTGATGTTTGGAAGAGAAGCTCGACTACCAGTAGATGTGTGTTTTGGGTCTCTCTGATGGGTTCAAGCTGACAACCATTTACAGTATGTGCAAAAGTTAAAGGCCCAGCTAACTCATGCGTACCAACTGGCTCAAACCATGGCTGCCAAAGAAAATCTGACCAACAAAGAAAGGTATGATAAAAGGTGAAAGCACAGGAACTCCAGGAGGGAGATCGGTATTGCTAAGAAATCTGGGACTGCATGGCAAGCACAAGATTGCTGACAGATGGCACCATCTCCCTCACATTGTAGTGGGCAAACTAGATGATCTGCCAGTGTACAAAGTAAGGCCTGAGAATAATTCAAAAGATGTAAAACAATGCATAGAAATCATTTACTGCCCATTGGACAAATCTTAATTGAGTCTGAGCCCCTAGAAGATGCCCTCTGGACCAGTGACTAGAGCTGCTGCTAAGAAAAGATCAAGAAAGTCTGCCTACAGAAGCAAGTTAAAGTGTTCCCCTCACAAGTCCCAGTTGAGCATGACTGTCAGTCCATATCGGAAGAAAGTGAGAGTGACTTTGAATACTATCCTTCTTACGAACTGAGTCAATTGTTTCGGGGCAATCCCTAGTCAATACTGGAGACAAAGCTGGGCCTTCTGGACTGTCTAAGCCCCAGCTTCATCCCTGGAGCCAATGCTCCCAGAAAGTGAAGTGCAAAGCATCAGATCAGATGAAATGGAATCATTGTGCATGGTTGAACTCTTTGAGCTTTCAGGGAGGAAAATGATAGATTGGGGCAGACTGGTGATACACCGAACAAGAAGAGTATTTTGAGTGCCCTGACAGTCCACTGCCAGTGTCCGAAAGCTCTCATGCGAGCCAAATGTTGTGGACTCAGAAACTGTAACTCCTGGAGCTGAAAGTGCCCCAAGTTCTAGCCTCTCTACCCCCATGGAGACTCCCTGACAAGTGAGGACAATGCTGAAAATGAGGCTCAGAGTGCAGAGACTGTAACAGTTCTCCTAGAAAGACTGGTCGAGCTGTAAAGCCTGTGGTGCATCTCAGTTATGATTCCCTTGGGAGGCCTGTGGATTTGCCTCTCAATGTTGTCCATAAAGGAGTGTATGTGTCCCCGAGCTCATTGCCCAAACTGGCGTCAGTGCTAACTCCAAGTTACTTGTGTTGCCCTCTAAGTATGGTGCCTTGCCCGTCCAGCCCCAAGGTAACTGATAGGAAGGGCCCCTCTTCACGTTTCATGTACAAGAGTTAATAACTTGAGTTATGGTACAATGTGTATGTAATACTGTGTAAAGAGTGACGTACTGCAATGTTTCAGAAATGTGTTCTTGGTAAAATGATATATTGACTGATGATTACATGTGTGAGCCTAATGCAAATGTATACGGTTGCAGTTGAAACTTATGGGGGTACTTGCTTGACGCGGACGTCAAGCTTTCCCAGGCCAGGAAGGGTGTAACCCCCCTGCAAATGGGGGTTCCCAAAAGACTTCAGGAGCTTGCTTGAATGCTCCAAGCCTGATTGGTGTTTGGCATTTAAGCCATTTATCAGTGAGTGTTTTTAGAGCCTCTGGTACTGTCTCTTTAAGAGCTGTCTGCTTGCAGACATAATTAGTTTGTATGGGGGGACTGTGTGCTTCTCTGAGTACCACTCGAGCTGCTGCCAATTCACTTCATTTTTGCAGTCACTAGGAGTGCAAAGGGAACCTATCTGAAAGATGTAGCTGTTTGCCAGAAATTATTTAGAGTAGTGATGAGGTTGCAGTTTGTCTGACCTGCTTTCTTTGCAGTCAGAACTGTGTCTGCTAGTTCCCCATTCTAGTTTTGAACTGCTGAACTGGACCAATCAGTGTGGGGTAAGCTAGCTCTAAAATGGTGCCTTGGACGAATCAGAACTTGGACTCATAATCTGAGCCAGCCACAAGAGGATTGTATGGGCAGTGACTCTGGGAGATGTAGTTTAGACTTCAGTGCCTTTTTGGACCAACAGCAGCAGTCTATTGTGAGTGACAGCCAATCCAGTCAAGAACTGGGAGGAACTCAAAGGAAGTGCCCGTTTTGTCGGTTGGAGTTTCAGTTGAGCTTTGGCAGTGAAGAAGGAAGGAGCCCTGTGCTTTTTCAGTGTGCAGTTTAGTCAAAACGTGTGTAAGGCCCAGAGTTCGGTCTGCAGCTTGTGTAACAGCTTGTTAGGACTGAATCCGTCCTGTGAGAAAAAATCAAAGGATCTCTGAAGAGTAGAAACCAGGCTCACCCTGTAGAAGACTGGAGGAATTGCTGAAAATTGCACTTGGTCTGTCAGGAACTGAATCTGCTGTGTTCTCGGGTATTGTGCAGTAATTCGATCGGGATACAGATGCAGCCTGCCTGGTATAGTGCTTTCTTTTATATGGATGTGTGAAGAGGTTTGTGTACCTCAAGTGAGCCCTGCTGACATTGAAGGACCCTATCTTATTTGGAGGTCATGAGTACTAATTCAGGGTCACTCCCTGTTGAATTGCCACATTAAATCCAAATGGAATTACTGTACTGCTGACTGTTTAATTCTCCTTTCTCTGTGTGAAAGGGCCCCTACCAGCTGCCACGGTTTGGACTAGCCACTAGGGCTTGGGTACCCAGGGACAGTAACTGATAGGGATAGGCCTGTGCACAGAGCCATAAAATAATTATTAGAGTGATAAGCTAATTAACCTGATTTCCCCTGTCCTTGTTATATCCCCTAAATAAATCAGAGCTGCTTGTTTCAGCAAAGTTATACTGCCTGAGGTATTTGTCTATGTTAAAGTACTGTACTGTGATTGTTGCACTGTATCTCATTTCACAGGAGGTCCCAGTGCGGAACCAGACCTGGGGTAAGTGTATACTGTGAAGGTATTCTGATATATTGTGTGGGCCACTAGTGGGAAGAAGGGGTTGCAGTGTCCCAGAGGCTGTGACCAAGTTAGTTTAACTATTGAAAACCCTGACCTCTGGGTGGAGGCACCCGCCATTGGATCCAGGCCCCTCAACCTGTTAGTGGCAAATCAGGCAGGGGTAGTAGCCCCTGGGATAGCGCCATCTAGGGTTACACAAGCAATGTGAGAAGGCAGTAGGGAGGGCGGGGTATACTGGGATGTATAGGGAGAGGCATCAGCAGCAGAAAACAGGAAGTTGTTATCCCTCTGTACAGACAGTTGGTGAGACCCCATTTGGAATACTGTGTCCAGTTCTGAGACCCCATCTCAAAGGACATAGACAGGATAGAGGCAGTCAGAGGAGGGCAACTAAAATGGTGCAGGGTCTGCAAGAGAAGCCGTATGAGGAGAGACTAAAGGAGCTTAATATGTATACCCTTGAGGAGGAAGGAGAGGGGGACATGATAGAAACTTTCAAGTACCTCAAGGGAATCAACAAAGTCCAAGAGGGTAGCATCTTTCAGAAAAGAGACTTGCAAGAACAAGGGGACACAATTTAAAGATAGAAGGAGGGTGTCAGGGGCAATGTGAGGAAGTATTATTTCACAGAGAGGGTAGTGGATGCATGGAACAGCCTTCCTGAGGAAGTTGTGGTCTAAAACTGTGGGAGAATTCAAGAATGCATGGGACAGACATAAGGCAATTCTTGTGGGGGGCAGGAAGATATAGGCTGTTGGTTAACTAGGATCTGCGGCCTATCCTGTAGGTAGGGAAATGGGCAGACTAGATGGGCCTAGCGGTCCTTATCTGCCATTGAAGTCTATGTTTCTATGTTTCTATGAAGAAGACAATGTATTCTGTAGTAAACTGTGATAGCTAAAACATCGTATTTATGAAAGTAGATTCTGAAGTGCTCTTTAAAGGCAAAAGAGGGGTTCAGGCCTGAGACCTCAACCTCCCAGACGGAGAAGTGCCCCATGTTGTTGGTGACGACTATGAGCGGCTCCGACTCTGGGAAGTCAAATATCTCAGCGCTCATAGAGGGCGACCTCAACCAGTGTCGTTTCTTCCCCTTCTCCTTCTTGTGAGAAGAGGAAGAGGCCGAGGCTGAGCTGTACCTGGACCCCAATGCAGAGCATGTGCGGGATCGAGACCGCTTCTTTGTGTACTTATGGGAAGACTGCCTTTCCTCCCAAGTATTGGACAGCCTGTCATCGTAACCCCTCTCCAGAGGAGAGCGTGGACCAGAAAAAGCCCCACTGCCCCAGCAGCCTGCCTCTTCAGGCTCCCTGCCATCCCCCATGATCACTGGCTGCTACACTTGGTAGGGCTGAGAAGAACCAAGTTATTAAAATTGTGACAAAAACTAGACTGACGCAAAAATAGCAAACTCTAGATTTATGCACTAAAACTGAGAAGAACTGAATGCTGTTGTCATATAGATGTGAAGTTCTAACTCCTGGCAGGTGAGTGACATCGTCACTGATGCACACTCAATCGTGGGAAAAAGGAACTGAGGCAATTGGGGGCTGATGCTGAGGTAAACTAGGGGCCATATGCACTGACTTGCAGTGTCATGCATGCACACTGCTTATCAGAGCCCATCCCTCTGAAAAGTTCTGGCTCCTGCTGGGTCCTAGCGTCTCTTGCTAAGACCCACTAGTGGGAATCAATGGTGAAAATTGATACCTGGAAGATCTAACTATACATTAAAATAACAAATGATAAAATAAAATACAAAGTCAAGAAGACCAGAAGGCTGGAGCTGACTTCAGGGCAACAGCTCTCTTCAGGGGAGGAAAGAAATATGACATTAGAACAGCAGGAGGAGCATAGCCACAGTGCAGAGTTTGAACCTGTATTACAAGTTCTATAATTTACAAAAATTCTGTCTCCAGGGCAGCACACTCCTGTGGACAGATGCCATCTGTAAGGCATCTCATTGATGGATTCCTTTTGTTTTAAAAAAGTCTGATTTCCTGAATGATTACTTTTGTTCAGTATTCATCATTGGGGGGGGCACTCTTAATATGCAGGGTGTAGGCCAAATGGAGAGGGTGAAAGGACTGGAGTTAGGACCAATCTCAGAAGAAAGAGTGGTCAGGAATGTCAAGACCTTGCAAGTGTACAAGGTGCCTGATCCTGATGGGGTGCACTCTAGAGAACTGAAGAGGATGGAGCAGACACTTGACTGGGCCATTGTTAAATCTGTTTAACTGTTCCCTGGAGACAGGTGTAGTTCTAGTAGACTGGAGAGTAGCTAAGTTTGTGCTGCTTCCCAGGAGTGGGGACAGGGATGTACCAAGAAATTTCAGACTGGTCAGTCTAACCTTAACTGTAGGCAAGCTCCTGAAAACCATCAATAGGAAACAAACTGCGGAACACTGGGTTCTGAAACTGCGAAATTCTTATAAGCAAATGTGTTACAGTGCAGGAAGCATCACGGGTATGTAGCAAGGAAATCCTGCCGAATTAACCTGATTGACTTCTTTGATTGGGTCGCAAAGGCAGTGGACAGGGGCTAAGCAGTGGATGTGTGTGTGTGTTTTAAATTCAATATTATTTATTTCATTTTAAACATTTAATATACAAGGCAACATATACAAAAAAGGTCCCCAACTACGTACATGTGAGCTGATGAACAACTTCAAGCTGGTATTATTGCAGAGCAGTCAAAGGTTAATATAGAGTGCAAAACAACATAAAGGTAAGATTTCATGTCAGTCATAAAAATATCACTAAGCTACCAATTTAATTTGGCCTTAAAAACTCAGATTGGTCCATTCTGGTGCTACTCCTTCAGGGATATCAATGTGTGGAGTGTCTCCCACTTAGGAACATAGGTTTTATACTTGTTGCGTATGCTGACCAGCATTTTCTTGGCTTTCAGGGCGCACAGAATGTCACTGTGCCATTCCCTTTAGGAAGGAACCTTCTTGTCTAGCCAGTGTCTCATAATGATCATTTTGGCTGCTGCAGCTATCACACCATGTAATGCTTCTTTGGTTCCATTAGATTGTCTTTATAATCACTCACTGTGTAAGTCTTGGGGATAAAGGCATCTTGCAGGCCTAACAAGGGGTCTACATGTAGTTTAATCTCCTCCCACAATGGCTGTGCTTTTGGGCAAGACCAGTAAATATGCACTGAGTGCCCATCTAGTTCTCTGCACCTTGTGCAGCAATCCAGTTCCAGTTTCCCCCATCCTAAATAATTTGGCAGGTGTAAAATAGACATTATGTAATATTTTGAATCGTAGGAGTCAACACTTATCACATTTAATGTGTTTGTGCAAGTCTGCCCAAATTATTTGCCATTTCTCTGAGCAGTCCTCCAGTTGTATTTACTGTGCCCAGTGGTTGCACACCCTCTGTCAATCTGCAAGAGTTTAGGTCCTGAAGTTTAGCATGTTGGTTGGATATAGTGTGTGGAAGCACAGCTGCCATTATAAGGTCCTCTACTGGGGAACTGCCTCCCTTATTCCACTGCATTAGTCCAAATGTTTTGGCTAGAGTACATGCCATCTACAGAAAATGGAAGCATTTGGCATTCAAACAAACAGAAGGAAGAAATAAAGAAATAAGTACCTTAGCTGGGATTTGAACCCAGGTTGCCAAGAATACTATTCCAGTTCTATTATCAGCTGTGCCACCAAGGCAACTGGAAACCTGGGTTCCCAGAGCACTACCTTGCTTCTAGAGGTCCATAGCAATGTTTGGTTGTGCAGCTGGTAGCACAACCAAAACTGTATCTGGACAGCCTGGGTTAAAATTCTGGAAAGGCACTTATTCCTTTCTTTCTTCTGCTTGTTTGGGTTTCATATGGATGGACCCTGCCTTATATAGACACTGTGTGATCAGTGCCTATTTTTCCATTGGTCCCTTATATTGCCTGACCGCTAGGGGTTCCCCATGCTGAAATTGTTCACCCGCAAAGAGAAAGTTACCACTCTGGTACCGCTCTGGTAAAAAACAATCCCCAAGGATAACCAGTAAAGCACCTTTTTACACTCAATGCCTTCTAATTGTGCTCTTCCTGTACCCAAGTCGTATCGATACCAGTTGAAGTGGACATCTAGTATCATGAGCTGCCGAGGACTCCTGATCATCCAGGCAGAGGTTTTACTGCTGTTCTTCCTCTTGGCTATTACTATCAGCAACAGCAGTTTGGCCCACTCTGCTACACAGCCAACTCTGGATGACTTCCATTTCTTCAAGCTCCTCCTACTCTTCCCACATGGCCTGACTTGACCCCATTGCTAGTGCACAAGGGCTTTGTGTATCTAACTGCTTATGATCCCCAAAAATGCTTCCTTCATCACTTGACCGCCTCCCCTGTTATACACCGGAAACTCTGGTATATTGTGCTCTTCGCAATCCTTCTCTCTGGTGATAATGAAACGAATCCGGGCCCAACACACCATCTCTCTCAATGAAACTCCCTACTAGTCAACTCTAAAGGCCTCCTTATTGTACATCACAACATTAGAAACCTTGAGCACAACCTTGCTGAACTTGAGGCTTGGATTACCCTCTACCACCCAGACATACTCTGCCTATCAGAAAAAATGAATAAAATCCTCTAACTCGTACTCCTTGTATTCCATACCAATTATGGCCTCCTACGGAGGGACAGCTCACCCCCCATTAAGAGGAGGGGGTTGCCATCTACTTCAAAGAACACCTATGCCTCACCACCATAAGAACTGATCCACTGCGAATCTCTACATGCAGTTCTAACACTTGGGGCTAAAAAGCTACATGTTGTATGCACTTACAACCCCCCAAACAGTGGCCATGCTGGTCTGGATGAACTACTGAACCATAAGTCCAAATTCTCCTGTAAAAATGAAGTTATAATTCTCTGCGATATTAACCTAAACTGGTTAGGGAAGTGCCAAGTCACTTGACTGAGCTATGAATGGCGCAGAAATGCAGCTCATTCATAGCTCAGTAAATGAACAGCCAAGGAGAGTATGCACTCATTCATAGCTCAGTTGGCAGGCAGCTATGGAGGTGAGAGGAGGCTGTGCTGCTCACCGAATGGGAGTCATGATGCAGGGGAGTGGGGTGGTGGTTGATTACCTGAGAGGGTGGGGGTGGGGAGCCACTAGACCATCAGGGATTGCAGGGTGTTTTCAGTTGATGGGGATCAGGAACCAGGGGGCACCACTAGACAACCAGGGAATTTTGTTTATAAGGGGATGGTGATCGGACATTAGGGGAGGGGGGACACTACACTACCAGGGAATTTTTTTTTCCCATTTGGGGATGGCGATCAGTGACCCGGGAAGGGGAAGGGACACTAGACTACCAGGGAATGTTTTTTTCCATCTGGGATAGCAATCGGTGACTGGGGGACACTAGACTACCAGAGAATGTTTATTCTTCCATTTGGAGATGGCAATTGGTGACCAGGGAGGGAAGGACACTAGACTACCAGGGAATGTTTTTTTTTCCATTTGGGGATGGCAAATGGTGACTGGGGAGGGGGGGAGGTACACTAGACTACCATGGAATGTTTTTTTTTTTTCCATTTGGGGATGGTAATCGGTGACCAGAGAAGGAGGGAGGGAGGGACACTAAACTACCAAGGAATATTTTTTTTTACATTTGAGTATGGTGATTGGTGACCAGGGAGGAGGAAGGTCACTAGACTACCAGGGAATGTTTTTTTTTACATTTGGGGATAGCGATCGGGCAGGGGAGGGCACCACTACATCATGGAAAAATATTATGACACATCAGGTGGGTAATCTGGGTGAGGGAGGGATCACTACACTATGGAAAATTCTTACAACACATAGGGTCGGCAGTCGGGGACTGGGGAGGGACCACTACACTATGGAAACCTTCTTTTTCCTATGGGGTCAGTGATCGGGGAGGGAGGTGGGGCACCACAAGACTACCAGGGAATGCAGCTGCTTGAGGCATGGGCTGGTAGGGAGGGCTATGCTAAGCCACCCGTGGGCCATGCAAATGGGCCCATAATGGGCATGCTAATGACCAATAGTGCCTTGCATGCTAAATGGGCTAATTTGCATGGCTACTTTTGTGAATAGGGACTTAGCGAGTGTGCGATATTGTTGCTGGCCCATTCTCCTGGCTGGCTGAGGGGCAGTGCTACTGGGGTTCCTGGTGCTTTTCCTGGGTTAGCGCTGCCCCCACTTGCCCCTATTCACAGTTGGATAGTGCAGCGTGCTGCACTATCTGATTGTGAATAGCAGGACTGCTCCTAGTGCAACTGTCGGGATGACGTTATTATGACATAGTACTCAAATGAATTGCACGTCTGTAAGACTCCATCTCCTGACGAAGCATGTAAAGGTGAAGTGCTGAGGTGTACTGCTTTCTGGTGAATTTGGATGTATGGACTTGTAAATCTTTATTAAAAAGCTTTATTTTGAAATCTGTGCCTGTTCAAGTCCATTTGGTTTCAGTGTGGGAGTGCTTCTGCTTGTGCTTTGGATTTTTGAGTTTGGGGTAGCTGACCCCGTGGAAGCACCCACTGGCATTCCTTGGCAGCATGGCTGACTTTTGCTACAGGTACTGAGTGGTTTATAGTAGGGATATCCAGATTAACCCAAAAGGTGGAATTTACTGGTTTCTCATGAATGCAGATATTGGGACTTCCTGTCAGAAGCTGAGAAGAGTCCTTATGCGGGTTAAATTGAAGGAATCTGCACATTTGTTGGTGGGCATGTACTGAAATGTGGATGGGAGTGTTCCTCACTGATTTTGGTAACGTGCTTAGGAGATATGGAACACAGTTTTTATTTGGATACTTTCTGCTGCACACAATTTCCTCTCTATTAGCATCCAGTGGGGTTCATATTATATTTCTAGTGGATTTGCCAGTGGTTTGCTCCATCACAGATATTTGCACCATGCAGTATAAAATAGTACAATGAGAAATTGGGCAGTCTGAGGCTGCCTATACGTTTGGGGGCAGATAACCTGCTGTATGCACTCCTTGCCACTTTTTCCCTCCAAAGAAATCTTGGCAACAGCGCTGTGGAGGGCTTCAAGCCATTTGTCAGGGTCGAATTTAGCATGCCCAATGGATATAATATCCTGGGGGAGGATGTTTATTCTAATAATATTTATTCTTCCTAAAGGGATAAGTGAAGTTTGTCCTATTGGTGCATATCTTAAGCAATAGTTGCAATCAGAACATCTACATTTGCTTACTTAAGGGTCCCGTAGTTGCTGGACAACTGAATTCCACAGTATTTTAATGATATTAGTTCCAACCTTATACCTAGGTTACTAGTGTCTGCCTCCTCCTCTCATTTGGGGGAAAAAGAGTAGCCTTGTCAACATTAAGTTTATATGCTGAAATTACACCAAATTTCTCAGTTTCAGAAAGTACTGCACTTCAGGCAGTGTGTCCCAGACTGTATGAGATGTAATAAGATGTCATCAGCATAGGTGGATGACTTGTGTTTATTGGGTCCCACTGTTATGACAGAGAATTTGGGGTTGGATATTACAGTATCTGTGCATCAAAAGCTCCAGGTATAAATTAAACAACATAGGCAATAGGGGACATTCATTCCAGGTTCCTCTAGCAAGTTTTGTGGACTAGACAGCACCCCATTGCAGCAAATTCTCACAGCTGGATTGCAAAACAGTACAAACACTCAATTTATGAATCCCTCTGGTATATAGTACTTTGTCAGAGCCTCAAATAGATACATTCACAAGATCCTTTTCAAAAGGTTTTTCCATGTCCAGAGAGACCAACACCGCAGGGGTGTTGGGCTCCCTGGAAGTGGAAATGAGGTGGGCAAGCATTCTCAAGTGATCACTAGAGACTCCTCTGGACATAAAGCCCAGCTGCTCAGGACCTATAAGACGTTCCCAAACCTTATTTAATCTCATGGCCAGCACAACCACAACGATTTTAAAGTCAAGGTTTATTAAAGATATCTATTTTTTTTAACTGTTTCTGCACTTCTGTCAGGGTGGAGATGTACCCCATATCATCCCAGGTCTCTGGAACCACCCTCCATACCAGCACTTCCCTCCCAGCTGCCTGATCTGGGAGGACCGTGACTTGCCCCTCACAGAGGGGCTCCTTGTAGGGAAAGACCTTATCACCCTATGAGCCTCATCCAAGACTTATGCCTTCAGCTAGTTTCGGTGTGCAGGAGGTCCAGTGTCCTGGCATCATGCTGTAGCCTGGCAAGAAAGGTTTTTACTCTGGTGTTTGCCCCTGAAGCTCAGTTGTGCAATGAAGTCAGAGGCAGGCCATGCATGCTCCCATGGGTGTGCATGCCAACATCTGCTGAGCTCTAAGCCTGCATGCGCACAGGGTGTCAGGCACACCAACCCCTAGCCACTGCTAGGTGTCAGACTACCGCCAACTGCCCTGACCCTCCCCCCTAGAGGGGGACAGCAGTCTTCCAGATGCTCATCTTCCTCCACCCAGCTGACCCTGTGATGCTCAGCGCTCTTTCCCAAACCCAGGTCATCAGTGCTGCAAGTGATAGCATTATCGCTTGCGCCAGTGGGCCAGACAAGGTTTACTAAGGATATTAACTGGAAGTTCCCCCCTTACATACTGTAAGAACTTTTAAAGACAAAAGGAGGCAAATAGCCTATATTAATTATCTGGAATATTACACAGATGATTACCAGTAATGCACACTTTCCCCATAGTACTCGATGATTCCCAGATGACCATCTCAGTGAAGGTGAAAAATCTGGGTGTAATCCTCAACAGCGATCTGACACTAGGGGCTCAGGTGTCAGCTGTCATCCAAAGTTTTTTTTTTTTACCACTTGAGGAATATTGCTCAGATTAAACCTTGTATCACCCCAATGACCTGCCCTCACGAATGTCTTTGTAATACCCGAGCTTAATTAGTGCAATGCCCTGTGCAGCTAGTGCAGAGCATGACAGCCAGGCTGTTGTTGGTCCTTCCCAGGTCCTGCCGTATGAAGTCGGTCTTACATGGTCTTCACTGGCTGCTGGTGAGGTGGTGGATTGCCTTCAAAGTCTGATTGCTGACCTATAAAATCGTACACGGCCTGGGGCCTTGCAACCTGCGTGACCTACTGTCTCCCTACCAACCCTTATTGTCCTTTCTGTTTCTATGAGGAGGGCCTCCTAGCAGTTTCCAGGGTCTGGTTGAAATCATCTGGCGAGTGCACATTTCTGTAGACGGTCCAACCCTGTGGAACTCACTTGCAAGATCTCTGAGAGAGTCCCCCCTCATTGGAAGCCATTAAAAGGGTTCTAAATTGCCACCTATTTAAAGAGGCATTTTCCTTATATTGAAATTGTTGAATATATCTAATTTACAATAAGTTTCATCTAGTTCTAGTTGTGATAATAGTTTGCCTATTACATTTTATATTTTACATTTGTTTATTTTTCAGATTGCTGTATTTTACTGTACAGTGCCTAGAGCCTCTGGGGATGGGCACTTTATAAATAAAGCTTTACTTACACACTATACTGTATAAAGTATATCAAGATTAGTTTTAAAAATATCTAAGTTTCTGCTATACACAACATCGTCACGTAAGCAGTTACATCTTAATACTATACTTTGTGAGAACCATCCCTTTATAGTACTATAGTAATGTGTCAGCAGAAAAGGGCCATCCTGGTCCATCTAGTCCACCCATTTCTCACCCGCCCCTACTTGTCTCCACTTCCCAGGGGTATTTTCCTCTGCCCACTAGCCAACCCCTTGTGTCTGCTCCATGCCCTCTTGAATTGCTCCACTGTTTCTGCACACACCACCTCATTAGGTAATCTGTTCCAGAGTTCCACCACCATCTCAGTGAAATAACATCTCCTTACATTGCTGCTAAATCTTCCCCCTTCCAATCTTAAATTATGAACCCTTATTTTAACTCCTGCTTTCCTTTTGAATAAGCTGCCTTCATTCATTTTATTTATTCCCTTCATATACTTAAAAGTCTCTATTACGTTTTCTCTATCTCTTCTAACCTCCAGCGGGTATAGATTTAATTCTCTCCATCTAGTCTTGTATGGCTTGTCTTGTATACCTTGCACCATCTTTGTTGCCCTTCTCTGAACCCTCTCCAAACCATCTATAATCTTTCTTAAATAAGGCCTCCAGAACTGTACCACGTACTCCAGGTGCGGTCTGACCATGGTCTTATATAAAGGCATCAACACCTCCCTCTTCCTACTTGTTATACCCTTTCCTATGCATGCCATCATTCTATTAGCTTTACCTACTGCCTTACTACATTGGTCTCCTACCTTAAGGTTGTTTGAGATTATTTCTTTTGTTTTAAAATTATCCCCTGATAACTTCAACAGATGCCCCCATACCCTCTCTGGTATAGTTCACTTTTAATTTAAAAGTCTCTAATAGTGATGGATTCCAGGCTGACCTTTATGTCAGTATCATGTCTCCCCTTTGCCTTCTCCTTTCCTGAGAGAATAGGTGCAGCTCATTAAGTCTTTCCTCATAAGACTTATCCCTCATCCCTGAGATTATTTTTGGTGAAACATCTTTGGACCTCTTCCAGCCTGTCTATATTCTTCTTAGTGTATGGGCACCAAATCTGTCCCCTGTACTCCAGATGCAGCCTACTTAAAGAATGATATAGCGGCAACATCACCTGTCTCCTCTTACTTCTTATGTACTTGGAGATGCACCCTGAAATTTGTCCACAATTTTGTATTACTGCTTCACAATTTATCCCATGTGAATTTATCAGATACTATGATTCTAAGGTCTTTTTTATTTTAGGGGCACATTGTCCATGCTATACATTGCTCTAGGATTCTTTCTCCTGAGATGTAATACTGCACATTTGGCTGTATTATATTTCATTCATAATTTTTTTGCCCTTTGTGCTACCCTGTTAATGTCTTCTTGGTGATCTTGTTTGCTGTTTTCTAAATATATGAATCCTCCAAACTTTGCATTGTCAGAAAACGTTGTTGTCCATCCCTTATGCTGTCGCATGAGTCCCATACGCAGAAGTTAAATAGTACAGCGCTCAGGATTGAGCCCTG
Organism: Neoceratodus forsteri; assembly: GCA_016271365.2. NCBI lineage: Eukaryota > Metazoa > Chordata > Ceratodontiformes > Ceratodontidae > Neoceratodus > Neoceratodus forsteri. The sequence goes on from CM028134.1 coordinate 187,353,905, forward strand.
TGGGGTGCTGCTTGTCACTTCTGCCAGTCAGATGTCTCACCATTTACCTTTACTCTCTGCCTCCTGCCCACCAACCAAGTCATAATCCATTTATGCAATTCTCACTGAACACTGGTATGTTTCAGTTTGTTTAATAGGTCAACATGGGGCACTGTATCAAAGGCCTTCAAGAAATCCAAGAAGACCACGTACACTGCTTTTCTCTCATCTAGTGCTTTGCTCTCAGGCTCACAGAAGTTTAGTAGATTGGTCAAACATGATCTTCCCTGTACAAAACTATGCTGTGTGTATCGATATTGTTATAGTCTTTGAACCACTGTCCAATTTATCTTATATTATTTTCTCCATTTGTTTGCATAGCAACGAGGTGACACTAACTTGCCTGCAATTTCCCACATCACATTTGGATCCCTTCTTACATATTGGGACCACAACTGCATCCCTCAAATCCTCTGGGACCCTACCCATGGTTACTGTGTTTAGTATGCTCCCTCTCTGATTTAGGGATGAGGGTTATCACTGATTCTGTGAGTCTCTGATCCTGAGTCTCTGCTTCATAAATATGGTTAAATACTTCAACTAGAAGAGGGGCTAGCTCCTCTACGTAGGCTTTTTAAAATGTGAGGTAAAGCTGTAGGGGCCTTGAGCTTTGTCTAGACTGAGAAACTGGACTGCCCGCTTGACTTCCCCTACCTCCATCTAAATGTTTACCCTGTTCTGCATTTAGCTGAGGGTGGTCAACATCATTCAAACAGCTCCTAATCCATTCCCTCATGTAATGCATGGTAAATCTCACACAGTGAATTGCATGTTATGTTTAAATATGTGCTGTGTCTTTAAGTTCATGTATTAGCTCTTTTGGAGGACTGAAACGGATAGTCCACCTCTGTCTGGAGTCAAGAAGAGGAGCTGGGAAGTGTTGGAGGAAGTGGTTGGAGGGTAATGTTGCTGATGTACTGTGGAGTCAAGGTCAGAGAATAAAGTCTGGCTGTGTTCATGTTACTGTTGAGTTCTGAGTTCAAAATTCAGTTGAAGATATTTCATGGTATCAGAAGTGGGGTCCTAAAGTGTGATGGCAGCTGGAACAAAGAATATGCCCCCACTTGATTTGGACTCTGGTAATGAGACAGAGAAATGAACCAGGTGGAGGGAATACTTGGAACTGAATTTTGCTGGCCCAGATGCAGACAAATGGAAGGCTGCACACTTTTATTAAGCATAGGCCTGAAGGGCAGAGACATATGTAGAGCATGCTGCCCCAGCAGTGGCTTCACAGCTGAGGACAAAATCAAGCCAGATGTTTCACTTGCCTGCTTTGAGGCATAATGTAACCCAAGCAAGAAATCAACAGTGCAATGGAAATGGGTCTATGAAAGAAACCAAGGTCAGGACAAAAGTGTGGATGAATGGCTCACCCAGCTACATCCGCTAGCAAAGAAATGTGCCTTCGCAGACATTGACAACATGATAAAAGACTGCATCATGATGGGGACTCAGCATAAAGAGGTGCAGGAGAAGCTCCTTCTAGAAAATGATCTGGCAGTAGAAACTGCTCTTAAGGTAACCCGAGCATATGATGCCTCTAGTGCTGACATACAAGTGCTGGGTAGTGCACAACACATGGTACACACCATTTCTAGAAAGTCAAAATACAAAGGTAGGAATGACTCATTACAAAAGGGAGGGCAAGGTTCAGCAGAGGCATGGCCTCCAGTGGCTATAAGACTGTGCCAAAGGTATGGGTGGAAACATACTGTAAAGGCAGAGTACCTAGCAGCTGGCCACATATGTAGAGCATGTAAGAAATATGGTCATATTAGGGAACACAACAGAAAAGTCCACACAAAGTACACACAGTACAAGGGTCCACCAAAGGGTATGGCGAGGATGCAGAAGACCAACCGTTTTCCCTAGCATCCATCAACAGGGAAGGACATATCTCAGAGGAGGCTTATGCTACACTACATATGGGTAAAATGAAAACAGCAATCAAATTTAAGTTGGACATGGGCACGCAGGTCAACTGCATACCAGTCCAGATATATCAAGAAATTAGCACATGTGCACCCTCTGTAAATCAAAAATATACCCCGCTTTGCTGGTTATGGAGGGCGGGAGCTGAAAGTAGAGGGACGCTGCAACTTACAACACAGTCGCAAAGGAAAAATATAAATAATGCAATTTTACATTGTGGATATGCTAGCCACACCAGTATGAGGGCTAAAATCATGCAGAGACCTAGGACTGATCCACGGAGTCATGGTTGTTGAACCTGTGAATAAAAACCTGACAATGGAAGTGGTATGAGACCAGCACTCAGATGTATTTGCAGGACTAGGTTAATTTGTCAGGAGTTTGTTCAATACACCTAAAAGCAGGAGCCCAACCTGTAACTTATGTACCAAGACGAGTACCATTATGTGACAATATAGAGTAGCCCCCCCCCCCCCCCCCACTGGACATCCTTCTCTTTCTTTACCCCCACTTCCAAATCTACTGCAGTAGTAATTCCTCATTTTTCTCTTGGTCTGTCTTGACCTTTTCACTTTTCTACCGTGATGGGGTGGCCTGCTATCGTGGTATTCTCATCTTTGCTAATCCCTCTGTTTTCCTCTGTTGTCCATGTGGTGGGAAGGTATTTGGTTTTCTGAGCCAAGGGCATGAAATAACAATAAAGCAAATGTGACCCAGTCAGAGGTCTAAGCACGCCCCAATTTTACTCGTTCTCCATTGTGGAGAATAGCTGGTTAATTTGAAGCTCATTTAGATTTAGTGATGGAGGTCCTGTCATACTGTACAGGATGTACCTAAAAGGAAAGTAGATTCTTCAAGTTTTCATTTTCTTCCCTCTGTTATGTCAGGGCACAAAATAAACTTTACACTATCCCTTCCCTCTAACGATATAAATGCTTACCGGGGAATGTTGTTGTTCGTGAGGGTTAAGTATGCAGACTGCATCCTCCACAGTGAAATTCCAGGCTCCCAGTTTGAGGTTAAAGTCCCAAAAACACAAGCACTTCTGCCATTTGCCTTGCAAACAGCAAGTGCTTAGTGCGACTTGCAAAGTGCATAATTTCTGGACTTTGGGGCTTCGGGTGGTCCTGGCAGGTTGTATTCCTGCATTTGCAAAGCCGGGACTCCTTTTCAGGCTGCCGAAAATACCCCATATGCCTTCTTAGTTGAAAAGTGCTCCCGAATAGCATTCCAAAAGAAACAAAGCATGCCTGCTTGTTTATGAGCACTGCAAGCTAAACAAAAAGATAGAAATGCATGCGCAGAAACATTGCGCTAGCACAAGTACTTAAAAGAAAATTACTTTAAAATCATATACACAGGTATTGCGAGCATAGTCTTGGAAATTATGGGTAACTCATAATATTACTGATAGCCCATAATTTCCCAATTGCCCTGATGCATAACTAGGTTACAGAGTAGCCTGTTGATGTGGGTTGTGCCTTAATGTTAGAAGTTTAGAAGAAAAAAACAAATAAGCCAAACATAAGGACATTGGGGTTTCATAAAAAGGCATGAACTTTAACGTTTAGTCTTACTGGGATATTCTCTTCATCTGTGGTGTAGAATAAAATGGCATCCCTTTAGGGCCAGCGGCCCCCTGGTGGGCTACTCTTATAGCCCATTCAGGTGATGAGGTCATGTCTAGTGGGTGTTGCCAAATCATTGAGTGACCCTTAAGTATGCACTCATGAATATACATTATTATGCTTTTTATTTTAAAGAGATTATGAATGTGTTGAATAAATCAAATAAAGACAATTGCCTTGGTCTCTGTTCATGCCCCACTTTATGTATTAGAATAGTTGAATCTATATATTAATGTTAGGGGGCAGATCAGATGACCTGTGATGTCATTCATTTAGTCTTATAAAAGGCTTGCAGGCTTGATGCTAGTCAGATAGGTTCTGGAGCACAGAGGATAGTGGTCACACTGGAGCCAAGCAAATGACCACTCTATGGCAGTACTTAGTGTGACAGTGCTGAAGTTCAGGGAAAGAACACTTTTTTTTGTTTTGTTTTCTTTATTTCTGAAGTAAGAAATACTTATTTTTGTTTGCCTTTATTCTGAATTCATACTTGACAATAAATCTTAGCCACACAAAGTTTCTGTGTGCGGAAGTTACAAGAACTGTGTTGTGTGTTGTCACTACCCACGGAACCTTTCACATTTGGTGGCAGTGGTGGAATACTGGTCGTCCAAGGGATAGTGGGGGAGACCAGACTGTACCAGCACTGGTACAAGTGGCAACGCTGGTGTCTGGGACAGATGAGAAGCTTGGCGCTGTTACTCACTCCCAGACAGACAAGATGGGCGAACCCCTGTATGCTGGCCTTCCAGATGTCAGATGGAGAACACCCAAGGAGTCACCAGTGTATTACAAGGATGATGAAGGGCAGATGGAGAGACACCCAGAGGTTGGCGAACTTTCACCAGAGAACATCAGTGACCTACTGCATTGGTTGGCGATTCGACAAATGGAGATCGAGCGATAGAGGGCATTGATGCCCAAGAGAGAGATTGAGATCGGAGAAGACAGGATGCCAGGTGGGCAGAGACATTACAACTGTTACAAAATCCAGGCATGGGATATGGATCTGGGGGTGGTCCACCCACAAATAACCCAAAAGACATAAAACTATCATGTATGTTGCCCACAGACGACATAGAGGCTTACTTGACCACTTTTGAAAGGGTGGCCCAAGGCATGTGACTGGCCAAAACAACAGTGGGTTGTGAGACTCGCCTCCTAGCTTTCTGGAAAGGCACTATTGGCCTATGGCAATACGGATCCGTGTTTAGCCGACGACTGTGACCTGGTTAAACAGGAAATATTGAAATGATACGACATAAACAGTGAGACCTATAGACAGAGGTTCCATGTGCTTAAACATTCACCTCAAGACCCACCGAGAGACATACATTCGATTAAGAGAATTATGCTTGAAATGGATTGTGCCAAAGGGAAAATCGAGGATGGACATTATTGAGGCATTTGTAATGGAGCAATTTTTACAAGTCTTGTCTACAAATGTACAAATATGGATTAAAGAACAATCCTGAGTCTGCAGATATGGCTGTGACATTTGCTGAGGACTTTTTATCTGCACATCAGCCATACCAAAAAGGAGGGAACAGGCCATATGAAGCCACAGCAAAACAACCCGTGGTAAGAAACCCACAGACTGTACCATCTAGACCTTATGAAGCACAACCTAATATAGGGGAAAAGAACATTTCCTACAGATATCATATACATAAATTGTAAAGGTGTGGGGCACATAGCCCATTTTTCCCCTCTAAGAAAAGTGATGTCACTCATCTAGCCTTGTTAAATTCAGAGTATTTAACTACTGTGATACAGTTACAGGGCCAGAAAGTTTTGGGGTTAATTGATTCAGGTAGTAAAAACACCCTGATTAGAAGGGATTTAATAACTGATGGCAAAAAGTGACCCCCCATCCAAGTAATTTGTGTTCATGGGGATAGTCACCAATATCCCACAGTTAAAATGCCCCTACAAGTTAATGGGAATAGGTGCTTAGTAACAGCAGGATTGGTACCACATTTACCAGTATCAGTGGTCCTGGGATATGACTTCCCTGATTTCTCCTCCCTGTTGGTAAGACCCAATAATAATGTAACAGCTGTGATTACTTGGGTTTAGAGTAAGAGGGACCTGCTACTGGGGAGGTATTCCCTTTTGATGGGGGAGGTTAATGGGAAACCAGGTAAAACTAAAAAGACGGGCAAAGAAAAAAGTACAAAGAAAATGGGAGCAGGATAAATATGGGCTACCAGATATGAATTTACAAATAAATGTCAACATTGATATGAGGGAACAGTGACAGAAAGATGTTTCACTAAAACCTTTCTTTGAACAGGTGGGGCTGGTGGAAAAACCTGGGATACCTACAGTACAGGTTGTAAATGATTTACTGTACTGGATCTGTCTAAAATCCAAACACAGGAGAGAAGGTGGAACAGCTCCTGGTACCCCAGTGTTATAGGCAGGACATACTGGCTCTAGGCCATGATGTACCCTGGGCGGGACACATTGGGAGAGATAAGACCACAAATAGAATTCTGCAGAGGTTCTTTTGGCCAGGAATACATGAAGACATAGCTCAGTATTGCCAGACCTGTCCTGAGTGCCGGTTGATAGCACAGAAAAAAAAAGAAGGATATGGTCCCCTTAGTACCCCTACCCCTGGTAACAACCCCGTTTGAAAGGATAGGAATGGATATTGTGGGGCCCCTAGATAAGAGCAGTAAGGGAAACAGATTCATCCTAGTGGTCTCTGACTACGCCACAAAATATCCGGAGGCCATCCCGATGGAATCTGTCACCACTCCCCGGATAGCTGAAGAGCTAGTAAAACTGTTCAGCCAAGTAGTGATCCCCAGGCAAATCTTAACGAAGAGAGGGTCAAACTTTAACTCAGAACTGTTAAAAGAATTATACCGGCTCTTGGGAATAGCGGCATTGAGGGAATCACCCTATCACCCCCAGACAGACAGGTTGGTAGAGCGGTTTAATCAGAATTTAAAAAGGATGATTAACAAGTTCATTCATGATGAAGGGAAAGAGTGGCATAAATACCTCCCCTTTCTACTGTATGAATATCGTGAGGTATCCCAAGCCTCCACTGGATACTCTCCTTTTTCCCTCCTATATGGTAGAACTCCCATGGGGATTCTAGATGTAATAAAAGAATGCTGGGAGGAAGGGAAGGATTTGAAATCCCCGGGGCATCACCCAGTATATGAGGCAACTGTGGCAGAGGATGGTCTCATACGCCAATAAAGCACATGAAATGGGTATTGAAGCACAAGGGTGTCAGAAGAGTAGCCATGATAGAGACACCAACATAACCAAATGCTTCCAGCCAGGGGAGAAGAGATGTTATTGTTGTTGCCTTAATCCACACATAAGCTGCTCATGAAGTGGCAGGACCCATATAAAGTGCTTCGCCAGACAAGTCCAGTGACCTATGATTTCGACACTCCAGATAGAAGGATAGGACAAAAATATACCATGCTAATTTATTGAAAAGGTGGTATGAGAGAACTGGGGCAGGGGTACAGATGATAGTAATACCTGACTCAGGACAGACAGAAATGGACTTGGCATTTGAACATCTCGATGAGACCAAGGGGGATGGAAGTTATCATGATAAACCCTGATTTAACCACTAAATAGCATGGGGAATTACAGGCACTGGTGAAGGAATTTAATACTACTTTTACTAGTAAACCCGGGTTAGCAAGAGGGGTAGAACATCAAATTGTAACATCATCTTTAACCCCCATACGAAAGAAACCATATCGACTCTCGGAAAGGAGCAGAGTGGAAGTACAAAAAGAAAAAAAATTGAAAGATCTTGATATAATTGAACCTTCACGAAGCCCTTGGGGGTTCCCTGTGGTTATAGTCGCAAAAAAGGAGGGAGGCATAAGATTATGTTTAGATTTTCCGGGCCTAAATCAAGTGGCACAGTTTGACACCTATCCCATGCCATGTGTGGATGATATAACTGACAGAACTGGAAATGCTAAATTCATCTCCACACTGGACTTGACCAAGGGATACTGGCAGTTCTCATTAGCAGAAACTGGCAAGGAAAAGATAGCATTTAGAACCTCTATGGGGCTGTATCAATTTAAGACCATGCCTTTTGGACTTCATGGAGCTCCCGTGACATTTCAACGATTTATGGACCAGGTGCTGGCACCCCATATTAATTTTTGTGCAGCTTACCTGGATGATATAGTTGTATTCAGTCCAGATTGGGAGACCCATTTGAGACATCTAAGGGCAGTAGTTACCTGCATCTGTCAGGCAGGAATGATGATAAACCCTACGAAGTATACCCTTGTTATGCAAGAAACAATATATTTGGGTTTTATCCTGGGAAATGGTCTAATGAAACCAAAGATCACTAAGATAGAGGCTGTTGCACGATGCCCAATACCTAGTAATAAGAAACAGGCGCGTTCCTTCTTAGGCTTAGCTGGTTATTACAAGAGGTTCACCCCCAATTTTGCAACAATAGCAACCCCCCTTACAGACCTTATGAAAAAGAAATGTGGAAACCAGGTTAAATGGATGCCAGAGTGTGAACAGGCCTTTATTCTAATCAAGGCAGCCTTATGTTCATCCCCGGTATTGCGTAGCCCTGACTTCGCATATCCCTTCGAACTATACTCTGATGCATCAGGTACTGGTATTGGTGTGGTGTTGAGCCAAACCACTGATGGGGAAGAACATCCTGTACTATATATTTCCTGTAAACTACACGATAGGGAGCAAAGGTACTCCACAATACAGCAGGAGTGTCTTGCTGCGAAATGGGCAACAGAAACACTAAGGTTCTATCTGTGGGGAGCACCCTTTACCCTCATCACAGACCATAACCCTCTATGTTTCCTATCACAAATGAAGGACAAAAACAATAGAGTGATGAGATGGTACCTAGCCCTATATCCATATAGGTTTGAGGTAAAGCACAGGGCAGGTACAGAGCATGTCAATGCAGATTTCCTATCAAGACATGGGGCCAGTAGGAATGTATGAAGCAAAAGAGAAAAATGATCTGTGCTATGTATGTGTGGTAGAGAAGTACAGATAAGACATCCCAGGGCAATTGGTATTTGTAACCATGAATAAGCTAGGCAGATGTATATTGTTTGCCTTGCTGTTAATTTTTTTTTTATAGGGTGTCCTGGGTGGTGCTTCCTAGAGAGGGTGGGCAGAAACTCCATCTTACCCTTAGTATTAGGGTAGGTTGTCTTGAAAACCAAACTCTCAGAAGTGATTTTTTGCTTAACCCCTCCACTGGACATCCTTCTCTTTCTTTATCCCCACTTCCAAATCTACTGCAATAGTAATTCCTAATTTTCCTCTTGGTCTCTCTTGACTTTTTCACTTTTCTACCGCAATGGGGTGGCCTCCTATCGTGGTATTCTCATCTTTGCTAATCCCTCTGTTTTCCTCTGTTGTCCATGTGGAGGGAAGGTATTTGGCTTTCTGAGCCAAGGGCATTCAATAACAAAAAGCAAATGTGACCCAGTCAGAGGTCTAAGCATGCACTGTTTTACTCGTTCTCCATTGTGGAGAACAGCTGGTTAATTTGAAGCTCATTTAGAGTTAGTGATGGAGATCCTGTCTTAGTGTACAGGACGTACCTAAAAGGAAAGTAGATTTTTCAAGTTTTGATTAGCGATATAAACGTCTACCGGGGAATGTTGTTGTTCATGAGGGTTAAGTATGCAGACTGCATCCTCCACAATGAAATTCCAGGCTCCTGGTTTGAGGTTAAAGTCCCCAAAACATGAGCACTTCTGCCATTTGCCTTGCGAATAGCAAGCACTTAGTGACTTGTAAAGTGCTTAATTTCTGGACTTTGGGGCTTTGGGCGGTCCTGGCAGATTGTATTCCTGCATTTGCAAAGTTGGGACTCCTTTTCAGGCTGCTGAAAAATACCCCTCATGCCTTCTTAGTTGAAAAGTGCTCCGAATAGCATTCCGAAAGAAACAAAGCATGCCTGCTTGTTTACAAGCGCTGCAAACTAAACAAAAAGAAATGCATGCGCAGGAACATTGCGCTAGCATAAGTACTTAAAAGAAAATTACTTTAAAAGCATATACACAGGTACTGCGAGCGTAGTCTTGGAAATTATGGGCAACCCATAATATTACCGATAGCCCATAATTTCCCAAATGCCCAGATGCATAATTAGGTTACAGAGTAGCCTATTGCTGTGGGTTGTGCCTTTATGTTAGAAGTTTAGAAGAAAAACCCAAATAAGTCAAACATAAGGACAATGAGGTTTCATAAAAGGCATGAACTTTAACATTTAGTCTTACCAGGGTATTCTCTTCAACTGTGGTGTAGAATAAAATGGCATCCTTTTAGGGCCAATGTCCCCCTGGTGGGCTACCCTAATAGTCCATTCAGGAGATGAGGTCATGTCTAGTGGGTGTTGCCAAATCATTATGTGACCCTTTAGCATGCACTCATGAATATACCTTGAGATAGCTTCTAATGCCCAAAATGAAAGTATATGGGTTACCCTTCAACTACAAGGTCAACCAAAGATGGTAGTAGGTACTTGCTATAGACCTCCAACTTCTGATGTAGATTATACTTTATCCCTAACAAAAGAAATATCCTCTCTGGCTACAAATGGTACAGTCCTCATTTTAGGGGACTTCAATCTACCATCAATTGACTGGGAAACCTTGACTGGTAGCTCTCAACATGATAAACTTTTTCCATCTACAATTATAGATCTGGGTCTGGTTCAATTAGTTAAGGAACCAACTCGAGGGAATAACATCTTAGACTTACTCATCACTAATGATGAAAATAAAATAAATAATCTTACTGTTACAGACCCTCTGGGCAGTAGCGATCACATGGTTATACAGTTTTCTATTACTTATGATTCTTACACTCTAAACAATAAACTTATGATCAAACAATATGATAAGGCAATTATTTCTAAAATTAATGAAAATCTTAGCAACATTGATTGGGCAAAGATGTTTTCATCACTAAACACTGAAGAAGCATGGGCATACCTTAAAACAAAAATTTATGATCTTGAACATCAGTATGTTCCAAAAAAAAAAATAAATACAATAAAAAGGGAAATATACCCTTGTGGTTTAATAACACCATTAAAAAACAAATTAAACTTAAACAATCACTTTTTAAAATCCTAAAAAACTGTGCTATCAATGTTAGAGAGGAAGCATTACACAAATGCAGAAAATCAGTTAAGGATTTAAAAAATTCTATAATTACAGCAAAACGAAATCTCGAATTTAGAATAGTACATACAAAGGATTCTCATAAATCACTGTATTCTTACCTTAATGAAAAAAAAGGGAATAATAGATCAGTAGGCCCAATAGTTATTAAAGATTCAACAACTGTTTCCGAATTTGAAACGGCAACAGCATTAAATGATTACTTTTGTTCTGTTTTTTCCCAACCGGATAATTGTACTCAATCTTCAAACTTTACTACTTGTTCACATGACTACAGCATTTCCCCGCATAATGTAATGACTGTACTTAAAACAATAAACAAAACTACCAGTCCTGGCCCTGACAATATTAATGCCAAATTTTTGTTAGGTACACTTGATACCATTACCTTACCACTTACTATAATATTTAACAAATCCCTACAAAACAAAAATCCCAACAGATTGGTCTCAGCTATTGTCACCCCTATCTTTAAACAAGGGACGTTGCTCAAAATTGAAAATTATAGACCTATAAGTCTTACATCCATACCTTGCAAGGTGATGGAGAAAGTTATTAAAACTATCATTGAACATGAAATGGTCTCCTTAAATATCATAGATACAACTCAGCATGGATTTAAGCAGGGTTACTCTTGTACTGCTAATTTACTCACTTTCTACGAATATGTAAGCAATCATATGGATAATAATATTCCCATTGATGTTATTCTATTGGACTTCAGTAAGGCATTTGATAAGGTATCTCATGCAATTCTGGTGAACAAACTCACTCATTTGGGTTTCTCTCCAGTTATTGTTAGCTGGGCCCACTGTTGGCTGACTGGCAGGACACAGAGAGTCAGAGTGGGTGGTGTGTTGTCTGAGAGTGGAGAAGTGACCAGTGGTGTCCCACAGGGCTCTGTCCTGGGACTCACTTTGTTTAGTTTATTCATCAGCGATATGAATATAAAATCAACAAACATTGTTACCAAATTTGCCAATGATACAAAACTAGGAGGAAGGGTGGATAATCAACTAAACCAAGAAATACTCAAGCAAGATTTAACCACCATTGAGCATTGGGCAATAACAAACAAAATGCACTTTAATGAAAATAAATGCTCGGTATTGCATATGGGAAATAATAATCCTAGACAGATGTATATGCTCAATAATATAAACATTAAATCAGTCACTAGTGAAAAAAGATTTGGGAATTTTGGTAAATTGCAAACTGTCATCTAAAGATCACTGTAACAAAGCTGCTAATATCGCAAATTTCTTGCTTAGACAAATAAATCATACTTTTATTTCTAAAACAGAGCAGTGTATAATTCCTTTATACAGATCCCATATTCGGCCATATATGGATTATGGGTCACCATTTTGGAGCCCTTATTTAATTAGTGACATTAATAGGATAGAACAAATACAACACAGAGCAACAAAAATGGTTCCTTACTTATCTCACTTAACTTATGAAACGAGATTAAAAAAAAACGGGCCTATATTCACTTGAACAAAGAAGGTAAAGAGGTGACCTTCTTCATTTATTTAGGATTATGCAGTTTCCAGCCTTAATGGACTCATGTGGCATCTCTTATGCAGAAAGGAAGATCGTACCAAGACTACATAATAAACAGTTAAAAATTGTAAAGGCAAGAACAAATAAAAGACAACACTTTTTTTCTATCAGGGCATCTAAATTGTGGCATAATCTACCACAACATTTAGTGGAATGCTCAAATATCACCATCTTCAAAAATCAATTGGATAACCGGCTTTTGGACTAAAACTATTTTGGGAAACAATATCCCACAATGTGGGGGACAATCCCGATGGGCCTAGGCCTTCTTTTGTCTCTTATACCAAGTAACCAAGTAACCTTATTATGCTTTTTATTTTAAAGAGATTATAAATGTGTTGAATAAATCAAATAAAGACAATTGCCTTGGTCTCTGTTCATGCCCCACTTTATGTATTAGAATAGTTGAATCTATATATTAGTGTTAGGGGGCAGATCAGATGACCTGTGATGTCATTCATTTAGTCTTACAAAAGGCTTGCAGGCTTGATGCTAGTCAGGTAGGTTCTGGAGCACAGAGGATAGTGGTCACACTGGAGCCAAGCAAAGGACCACTCTATGGCAGTATTCAGTGTGAGAACTCTTTTTTTTTCTTTATTTCTGAAGTACTGTAAGACATACTTATTTTTGTTTGCCTTTTTTTTCAAATTTATACTTGAAAATATATCTTAGCCACACAAAGTTTGTGTGTGAGAAAGTTACAAGAACTGCGTTGTGTGTTGTCACTAGCCACACATTAACCTTAAAGGCCAAAATGAAAGCAGAACTACTGAGAATGGAAAAGTTGGGTGTAGTCATCAAGATAATAGAGCCCACAGAATTGGTCAGCTTCATGGTGGCGGTTGAGAAAAAGAACTCAGGAAACATGTGTCTCTGCATAGACCCCTGTGACCTCAACAAAGTAACAATGCATGAACACTATGCACCGCCCACACTGGAAGACATTTCACATAAACTGTCAGAGATAACCTATTTCAGTGTACTTAATGCCCAGGTAGGTTATTGGCAGCTGCAACTGGACAAGACAAAACTTTCAACACGCCATTCAGTAGATGGCACTTCAACCGGGTGCCCCTCGGGATAGTATGTGCACATGAGATGTTCCTGAAGAAATCTCATGAAATCATAGAGGGCCTCCAGGGTGTTGAAGTGATCATTGATGACCTCCTTGTATATGGATCTACAAAACAGGAGCATGACTGCTGCCTTGTGGCACTTCTAGAGAAGTGCGGGCAAGTGAACTTAAACTAAATCCAGATAAAATCTGGATAGGTCACATAGAAGTAACCTAATTTGGACATCAACTCACCAATGAGGAACTAAAGCCAGATCCCAAGAAGCTTAGTGCCATCGAAAAGATGAGACCTCCAAATTCCCGTTACATATTAGACAATACTTGGCCCTTCCAACTACCTGTCAAAATTCTCCAAAGGATTGGCACAACCCACAGTCCCAGTCTGGACACTGCTGAAGACAACTGCAGAATGGTCCTGAGATGTTAATGCGGACAAGGCATTCAGTAAAATAAAAACTAATATCCAAACAATATGGACCATTTTATAGTATTTTGATATAACCAAACCAATGATACTACAAGTGGATGCCTCTCAAGCAGGTCTAGGTGCTGTTCTGCTTCAAGAAGGGAAGCCTGTTGCTTAAGCCCTCTGGGTCCTGACTCCTGCACAAGTAAACGATGCCCATATTGAAAAAGAAATGTTGGCAATTGTTGCTGGGTGCAATAAGTTTCATCAGTACATTTATGGCCCATCTGTAACAGTGGAGTCAGATCACAAGCCTCTACAGCATATTCTGTCGAAACCACTGCTGTCCACACCCCCTTGTCTGCAACGCATGATGGTGCACCTATGGAAGTATAACCCCATGGTTACAGACAAGCCAAGCAAGGACATTCCACTTGCTGATACTCTTTCTAGAGTGTATGAACATGGACAGGACGCCCGGGAAGATCCATATCTAAAAGACCAATTGCACAGTGTGTTGATGGCAATGCCTGCAGCTGAGTCATACCTAGACAAAATCCACCATGCAACCACAACTGATAAAACCATGGTGCTGCTAACAAAGGTGCTTACTAATGGGTGGCCTACTCGTTGATGACAGCTGCACCCTGAGTTGCATGCTTTCTGGCATCTCCAAGCAGATATGACAGATGCAGAGGGTCTGATTCTAAAAGGAGACTTCTGATCTGAGACTTTGCAACAGATCCACCAGGGGCATTTGGAGATAGGGCTCAGCAAGTGCCATGCCAGAGATACAGTATAATGGCCTGGAGTAAACAAAAACATAGAATGGCTGTTGGCAGTTTACGACACATGTCATACTTTTCAAAGAGAAAATGTCAAAGAACATTTGAACCCTTCTGCCATACCTGAGCAACCTTAGAAACATAGAATTTGATGGCAGATAAGGACCGCTTGGCCCACTTAGTCTGCCCAATGAGCTGATTCAACTTGTGGACACCAGGGTACACATTATAGTGAACCATTTGAAAGCCATTATGTCATGACATGGTGCATGTGAGTAGCTAATGTTTGACAATGGTCAGCAGTACACATCGGCTGAGTTCAAAGAATTCACCACCAGCTGGGGCATTAAACATGTGCTGGTCAGTCTTTATTTTCCACAAGTTAATGGGCTTGCAGAAAAATGCTTCTGATAGCAAAGCACATTCTAGCCAAGCTAAAAGTAGTGGTCAAGACCCCTACATTGGACTGTTTAACTACCATAACACATCACTGGGTAACCTTAGCTCACCTGCGCAAATTCTTGTGAGCTGCAGGTTGAAGTCTGCTATACCATTGACCAGTGACAAGCTTGAACCACAAGTTATTCCTGCATCAAAATTTCAAAGCAACGGAAGCAAACAACAAGAACAACAGGAACACGACGTCAATCATAGTGCCCAGCCAGTGTCTTCATTACCAGCTGGAACACCAGTTCACTGCAGAGTATCTAAAAGAAGATGGGACACTGCAAAAGTTTTGTCTCTGGGATCAACACTACTGCCCTATATCATTGAGACAGATTAGGCACAGGAATTCGGTTTGAAGGCACCATCTTTGTTAGTCTTATCTCTCTGGTCCTGACAAGCCAAATAAGTTCTGGTCAGAGTCAACATGGCTGCTTCAGAGTGATGAGTCTGAGTGAAAACTACTCAAACCTCCTGCCGCAATTTCATAGGTTTCCTAGGTAGAGTAAAGCTAACAGACACAAGGTCCTTCAAAGCTTGCCAAATCCCAAGATTTCAGAAATGAAATACCTTATCCCTACGATACCTGTCTGGACTATTTTAAAAATGTCCATATTAGTGCTGTTTACAACAGTTGTTGGAAGATCATTCCATGGAGCTACTACCCTCTGACTATACCAACATTTATGCTGATTTCTATTCCAATTCTTGCGTAATAGTTGTTTATCATGTCTCCTTGAACTGGTCCAGCCCATTTTATACTGAAGGCCTATCTCTGCCATAAGTGTATCATCATCTAGCAATCTATAAAGCAGACATAAATCCCCCCTATGTCTCCTGTAATAGAGGGAAAATAAATTAAGGGATGCCAATCTTTCATTATAAGGTTTATTTTTCAGTCCTTTCACTGATTTAGTTAATCTCTGCTGTACACCCTCAACCAAGTCTATGTCCTCTCTATTTTGTGGTGACCAGACCTGCACACAATACTCCAAGTGAGGCCTGACCAAAGCATTATATAATGGAATGAGTACTTGTCTATCCCTACTGGCTATATGTCTAAAAATACAGTTGAGATTTTGATTAGCCTTCTTTATCTGAGCCCTACAATGAGGTTTAAACTTGAGGTCATTTGTAAAGATTATTTCCAAGTCTCTTTTCTTATTAGTGACCTCCAGTGGTGTATTTGCTAGATATCTGTCCATTGTTATTGCCAAAATGCATGACCTTGCATTTGGCAGTATTCAATACTAATTTATTATTAACTGTCCATTCAAAGATCTCATCTAGTGCCTGTTGTAATGCTTTTGTATGTCCGTTTGTATTTACTGCAGCCCCAATCCTACAATCGTCTGCAAACTTATATAACCAGATGTTAGGGTTATTTAGTTTCAGTGATGATATATAGATATTAAACAGGCTTGGGCCAAAACAGAGCCCTGTGGAACTCCACTGGTAATAGGAGCCAAGCTAGATAAGACCCCATTTATCACCAACCTCTGTTTCCTACCCTGAAGCCAATCAGATACGCAATTACAGATGTTCTTATGGAGGTTAATCCCCTCAAGTAGATAGTAATTCATAATGGGGCAATTTATCGAATGCCTTGGCAAAATCTAAGTAAATGACGTCCACTGTATTCCCTAGATCCAATTCCTGGTTCACATATTCATAGAATGCTAGTAAATTTGTTTGACAGGATCTTGACTTGGTAAACCCATGTTGTGCTAAGTCTCTTAGTTTATTGTCTGTTATATGTTCTAGAATAAGGTCTTTTATTAAGGCCTCCATAATCTTGCCTAACAGGGAGGTCAAACTAATAGGCCTAAAATTTTCAGGTCTGGTTCTTGACCCTTTTTTTTTTTTAAGATGGGCACTATTGTGGCTACCTTCCAGTCCAATGGAACAATTCCTTAATCCAAGGAGGCTTGCACGATGTAAGTAATCGGAAGAACCAGTACATCGGACAAATTCCCTCAAGATTCTGGGATGCATTCCATCTGGGCCTGATGATTTATTTATTTTAAGTTTCCTCAAATGTTCTAGAATATCCTTAGGGTCAAGGGTTATTTCTCCTGGTGTTGATGACCCTTTACCTCTATAAATAGTGGACTTGCAATTATTATACACTGAACAGAAATATTTGTTTTGTATATCAGCCATTTCTCCGGTTGTAGCTACCTGCCCATCATTATTAAAAAAAGGGACCTATTGTACTGTCTACAGTCCTAATATTATTGATATAGGAAAAAAATGCCTTTTTATTATCTTGCACTCTTTTTACCAATTCCACCTCAACCTGTGCTTTGGCTTGTTTTATATGTATTTTAACCTTTTTTTGACAATTTTTATAGGATTGATAGATCTCAGTGGAATTTGTTTGTTTTGATTTTTTATATAACCTAATTTTTTTATTAATTAAACTTTTTATTGTGCTATTCATCCAAGCTGGTTTATTTCTCTTATTATTATTGTTATATTTGGGAACGCTAGGTATGTATTTGAGAACTAAACTCTCAACATTAAATGTCAAGAAATCCCACATACCTTGAATGTTTTTATTTTCAAAATCCTTAGCCCAATCCCAGTGCAACAGTTGTCTTTTAATACTAGGGAAGTCGGCTTTATTAAAGTTTAACTTAGTGGTTGTACCTGTTGGATTAATATATAGGTTTTCAACAATGTTAAAATGGACAGAGCTGTAGTCACTACTAGCAAGGGGACTTTTAACATGGACTGTATTTATTGTGTTCCCCATATTAGTCAAAACCAAGTCTAGTATGTTGTCACCTCTAGTGCATGTTTGGACCCTTTGGTCGAGTCCCACCAGGTCCATGATATCCAAATACTGCCTATCAAGAGAACTTTTCCCCTGTGCTTTCTCCCAGTCTATATTTGGCAGGTTCAGATCACCAGCCAGAAGTATTCTATCAGCAGGGTTCAAATCTCTAATGACTTTCAATATTGCCAAGTCATCATCAGTTTATGTAGAGGGTGGCCTAAAAATTAGTCCTAAAATGATCTTCGATTTATTGTGTGGGAGTAACTTTACCAATAATAACTCCAGGGTACCTGTATCCCAGGGGATCTCCTCACAGTGTATGGTCTCATGTATATACATAGTTACCCCACCACCCTTTCTGTATTTCCTGGATTTAGAAAATAATTTATATCCTACAATGTTGTTTTCCCACTGATCGTCCTCACTCCACCATGTTTCAGTTACCAAAGCAATGTGTATGTTATGTGAATGTAACATCAGTTTGAACTCATCATGTTCATTTACAAGGCTTCTTGCATTAATAAGAACAGTATTCCATGCAGATGCTTCTGTTGGTGTTTTTATTATATTTAAGGGGCTGTTTAAATTGCTAACTATGTTCCCCCCTTTTCCGTTTAAATGGAATTTTGCCACTTCCAAAATGTATTTCTCCAATATTCTGGTACCTGAAGAATTTAAGTGCAGCCCATCTTGCCTATATATAACTGATCTATTAAATGTAATTGAATTGTCCATGAAGCCTATGCATTCCACCTTGCAAAATTGTCTTAACCATCTGTTTATTAGAGTAATCTGCTTATTTTTATGTAAATGATACCCAAACATCGGTAATATACCTGATATTATGATTTCCCCACTGAATTCTTTGATCCTTTTGACTATATTCCTGTATTCAAACTGAATGTCCTCCAACCTACTCCTTGTTACGTCATTTGCCCAAATATGTAAGATTACTAATGGATCAACTGTGTTTTCAAGTAGTCCTTCCAGAAGAATAGAAATATCGTGAAGCCTAGCACCCGGTAGTACACTAATGTTTTGCGGAAAAAATAGTACTTGAAATATTTAGAAATAATGGTTGATGGTGTACTTGTGTCAATTCACAAATCAAGAGGAACAACAGGCATGAGACCGCGGTCCAGGAGTAACAGCAATTTGTAGAGGTTAAAAAAAAAAAAAAACACAGACTGGATCAGTACCTCCAATTGCAGAAACATTATATTAAGTTATAGCCACAGAAAGAATGTTGTATTTACCTAGTGCTTTAGACATAAACTCGGTTATGTTCTACGTCAGGGAGCCCCCTGATGAAAAACCGAGTTTAAATCTGAAGCACCAGATAAGGGCAGTGCTCCCTGTGTTTCTGTAAGTGATCTGTGTGTGATTATAACATTATAAAATGTTCCTACAATTGAAGTTACTGATCCAATCTTGTTTTTTTTTACCATCTGCAAACTGGTGTTAGTGGTCCTCTGCCTGCTTTAACAATAAGAACACCCTTGGAGTGAAATAACTTTCAAGACACTGAGACACTCAGGCGGTGGGGCCCTAAAATGTTGCAAGCATTTTCCGGGTTAGTTTAGAATAACAGACTAGAACAGACTATGGTAAATGCTTGCATGTATAGTTAATGTGTCTTTTAAGAGTGTATTCTTGATTTGTTTGGGTGATAGAACTGCAAAGGGAAGCGGAGCAGTTCTGGGACACTAAGGACTAGAGCAGAAACTACTGTAGCCACAAGACACAGGGGAACTGTTCACAAAAATGTATTATAAATCATGTTGAAGATTTCTGTCAAGAAATGCAACTTGAATTTAAAATACAACTGTTAGATTTTGTGAAAAATTAAAGAAACCCCTGTGCGATGAAATGGACTCTGCTATCTGAATTTAGAACTGTAGTATTAAACCTGTTTGCATGAGATGTTTTGCGGGAAAAACAGTACTTGAAATGTTTAGAAATAAACAATCCTGATTAGCCAAGAATGATATAATAATTTATAATTTTGTGTACAGAGGATAGTGGATGGCCAACCATGCAAACCAAGTCCGTGTCGTCACCGACCTCGGGAGTAGTCAGAACCCTGCTGGCAATGCACGCTTGTTGTGTATGTGACTGGGCATCCACTGTTTTATACAGGATATTTTTTTTATCTTAAAAAAAAAAAAATGTTTTACCCCCCCCTCCCCATATACACAAAAGGCACATGATTTTAGGAAATTTTAAAACTAATAAACCCACCCTACACTCAACTGCTAATACTCCTTGCAATGCTATTGACAGTTTTTTTTTTTTGCTTTTAAAATAATTTGAAAAAAGCTTACTTCATAAAAAGGGAAGACCTGGGTGATGAGTGAGAGCAAGATCTGCATTTATGTGCTTCCATTTAAATCAACACAGATTCACACAACTATGTTATAGTGCAGATCGTGCTCATGCTTGTTTCCCAGTTCCTTCATTTTTGTGAGTAAGATTCTTTTTAAATGATTTTGAAAGCAAAACACTATCAGTGTCACTGGGTGGGGTATTAGCAGCTTGTGAAGAGTGGTGGGTTTATTAGCTAAAATTAATTGAAAAAAAAGTTTGTTTGGGTCCACGTGTGCATGTGTGGTGAGGGAAGACAACAATTGTGAGAAGAACAGAGCACAGGTGGCACTGAATTTCCATTCTTATCAAAAAGTTATTACACCACAGACAAGTGCAACAGCATTTTATGACCTTTGACCTGTAGTACCAAAGCTTTTCAGTTTGGATGGAAAGCCATGCAGAACAGACTCTGACTAGTAAGCATTAAACCACGACTGAGCATGGTTCTACTGTGGAATTATTCCATGGTTGGGGGTGGTTGGGGCATGAGCCTCCAACCACCCTACCATGGATTTATTGCACAGTAGAACCATGCTCTGGAGTGGTTTAATGCGCTTGTAATATGACAAGTGCAAAAACAGGGAGTTATGCTTTATAAGAGATTGTAACATGACATCTTATATTAGCAAGTACAATAAAACATATATACAGGTAGAGTGGAATCATCTCTGTTTTTCTGCTGTGTTTACTGTTTGGGATTTGGCTCTTGAGCATTATGGGAAATGCATATATTTAACTGCCTTCTGTATATTGTGAGTGCAACAGTGAACAGTCATTCAGTTACTGATTACATGCAGATGTGATCAACATTTCAGAATATGTGTTCATTTTGGCTGACTTGCTTTTGTGAACTGTGGAATCATCTCCATTTTTCTGCTGTGTTTGTTGTTTGGGATTTGGCTGCTGTGCATTATGGGAAATGTGTAAGCAATAAGACACGACGAGGTATGCGTTGAACATATATTACCGCATGGCTGGGGCGTTGTAAGTCACGAGGCCGACAGGCCGAGTGACTTCAGCCACAGCTGTGCGGTAATATATGTTCAACTCATACCCCGGAGGGTCTTATTGTGCTTATAAAATGGAGAAATTGCAACAGAAATAAAAAAGAAACAAGGAAATTCAGTTTTTGCATTCAAACATTGCTTTATTGGATTAGTGTCCATACGCAAGGGGAAATAGTTCCCTTTCAACTGCAACCTTTACTTTTTTAAAGCATTAATTCAGTAAACTGTGTAAAACCTTTACATTTTTAACAATTAATGATGACGGAAAAATGAAGCGCAAGCGCTAGTCGCACACTGCTGGATTTGTGTCATGGTCACGCAAGCAGCATTTCCTGGGCTGATTTGCCACGGAGCCGATTGAGGACCTGTTGATGACTGGCCACCTGTTGCTGTTGGGGGGGGGAGGTAAGTAGTATTCTCTGGGTTGATGTTTTCGTTTTGCCACAGACTAGATGGACAAACTGGCTGACTTGCTGTCAGGGGTGAGTGATCAGGATTTCTTGGGCTGATGGCTTCGTTTTCTGGCAGCAGTATTTTGTTTAGTTTTACTTGTGGTTCGGCTGTCGGAGGATTGCTGTTATAGTCAGCAGCTTTTTGACAAAGAATGCTGGTTTCCTCTATGTTAGTTTCATTTCTAAAGATTTCCTCTCGCTCCTCTTCAGTTAAGCTAATATTGAAATTCACAGACTCGTTGGACATGTGCTTAATGGGATAACAAGATGGCTAATTGAGCCTTTGTGAACATTCTATGTTTGGCATGTTCAGTACTGAACATTCTAATTCAGAATATTGATTTCTTACTGCCCTTTTTTTTTCTATGTGTAATACACATATGACACTGATTTTCTACCCAATCAGTGAGCTTATATTTTCATGCCCATTTTATAAATATATTTAAGTGCACAGGAGATTTCCGCTCTGGTAGTTGTTCCTGCAATTTCCTTGGCAGGCCTACAGATGGCCATGAAACTTCTGGTAGTTGTTCCTGCAATTCCCTTGGCAAGCCAACAGATGGCTGTGAAACTTCTGGTAGTTGTTTCTGCAATTCCCTTGGCAGGCCAGCAGATGGCTGTGAAACAATGCTAGCAGCACAGCACTGTTTGACAGCAATTTTTAGATCAATTTCCAAATGTACTGAATTGAGCCAAACTGAAAAAAACTTTCATAGCCAAAGTTAAAAAAAGTGCCCACATTACATAGCCATATAGATGGTTTCAAGCTACTGCAGATAAAGATTATGACCGGGGTGGAATAGATATGGTAGGCACTCTATTGTAAAACGGGGAACACATATGGTGAGCACTCTACCATAGATTAATTCAGAAGGAACCATCATATATAAGAAACTAAAATGGGGAAGAGATATGGTGCGTACTATACCATGGATTAATTGAGAATTAATCAATGGCCACCTGATGCAGTTTCTCCAATCAGGTGCAGCCCTTTCTCTTCCCCATGTTACAATATAATTTAATGCCTTTCATACACACTGTAACCTTAAGTGCTTTACAAAGCACCAAGTTACATACAGGTAGTAAGGGGTTATGTGCAGCACACATACAGAGGCAAATGAGCACACTCATATGATACACACAGGCATACTACAATAAACCAATGGTTTTCCAGTCACATACTGTAACTGGAGGGCCACACATTGCAGCCACCAAAACTTACAGGTGGCCTTTCTAGTTACATTTTTTATTCCACTCCCTTAATACAACAGATTTCTTTTCCTACATAGTACAGTACATAGCAAATGAACTTCCTATTGTCTTCTTTTTTTTACCAGTAGGAAATGGCCAATGGCTGGCATTGACACAGTAGTCAAACTGCCATTCATAGGGTCAGAAACCTGTGTCTGGAATAAACCAGAGTCATTCAAGGCTGGCCAGGGAGTGGAAGATGGAGTATCTCATAGGACGCTCCCCTTCTCCACAGTGGAATGGTCTTTGTCTCCACCGCAATGCTGCTATCTAGGTGAACACAGATGGAAGCAGAGCAGAGGCATGGTGGGGTGGGCATCTGATTGGCTCACAGCAGGTGTGCAGATTTGCATGCTGCTACTCTTAGGCCCATGTGCAGATGGCCTAGGGATAGGGAGAAAAACAGCCAAAAATAGTTCCAGCAGCAGTCAGAGATACTCCCCCAGTATATCTAGAGGACTTTGCACCACTCCCACCATGCTGCTTGATGCAACAGTTGAGATTTGGGAAGTCTGCTGCCCACTCCTGTCCTTTTCTGTGGGGCAGTGCCATGGCTTGATGGAAGTGGCATATTGCAATCAGAGGTGATAGAGGTCTGGTACTTTGGGGTAGCCCAAAGGAGAGCTGCACCTGAGATTGGAGAGACAGAATAAATAGTAAGTTAAAGAAATGGAGTATTTACCATTTGTATAGTGGTTAACTAGCATTTCATTTGTGGTGGTGGTGGGGGGTTGAGGAGGGTGCAAGTTCTCCTGGACTGCCATATTCCCACAGAAAATAAAACATAATTTCATTGAACACCACCTGGTGCCAGTGAGGACCCCCTGCATACTGCAGAGGTTCCAAGAACAGGGGGCTGGAGAAGACAGGGCCAAACGGGGTAGTATATGTGGTTTGTGGACAGGCAGAGGGGGCCACATAGCTGCTACAGCTGCCCTTAGGAAGGCACAGCTAATGGCCCCCCTCCACCAGCCCTATGCTTCGAGAAGTTTGTGTTCAGGATCGGGCAGATACTGGCCTATACCCCTAGGCAAGTCATCATCCCACCCACCCACACAAAGAGGCACACTGGTCAGGCATAGGGTACATAGGGGGCACACACCAATACCATGGATACTGTGTAGTACCTGAATGGTGTGAATGTGGTGCATAGGGGACACTCCATGGCTTTTCCAGGACCTCTGCATGTGGGGAGTAGCTGCAAACCATTTGAGGATTGGGCCCTGAATATACAGGCTGCTGCAAATACACAAAACATGGTAATGAAATGAGATAACTATTGTACATTGCACTATAAAGATACAGTTATGAAGCTTCCTCCTGCCTTGCCCCACCGGCTGTGAAGCTTGATCAAATAGAAATAAAAAAAAAAAAGTATATGTGGAGGTGCACACTGAACAGCATGATAAAATGATTAGGCCAGTACTGTTTAATATCTTCATTAGTGACATTGCAGAAGGGCTGGAGGGGAAGATATGCCTCTTTGCAGATGACGTTAAGATCTACAATAGGGTATAGACACGCCGTGAGGGATGGAAAAAATGAGGCAGGACCTAGCTAAACTGGAAGAATGGTCCAGAGTGTGGCAGTTAAGATTCAATACGAAGAAGTGCAAAATCATGCACATGAGGCACAGGAACCCAGGGGAGGATTACACGATGGGTGGGGAGTTATGAACGGCCACCAAACAGGAAAGCGATATGGGAGTGATCATATCAGCAGTGTCAGTGGCTCAGTAGGTAGCACACTCGCCCTCTGAGGCCGGGAGATCAGAGGACTGTGGGTTCAGTTCCCACATCTGTCACTTGGGTTAATATCCCAGTACTGACACTGTAATGCAGCATGAGAGGGGTGCTGCACTTCTGAGGTGCCATCTTTCAGATGAGACGTTAAACCAAAGTCCCATCTGCCTGGATTGGTGGTAGTTCAGGTGGATGTTAAAGATCCCATGGCACTTATCGAAAAGAGTAGGGGAATTTCCCCAGTGTCCTGGCCAAATTTCCCTCATTCACTAAAAATACCACCAACAGCTTAATGTGGTACAAGGTCAGTTGGCATTCATCTGTATCCCCCTCCCCCGGGTCGTGCCTGAAAATAGGCAGGATTTGTCTAGTGCATTTACCTGGTCAACAAAAAACTAAAAACTAAAAAACTAAAGGTGACCAAACAATGGTGCCAAGGTGGTAGGGAGAGCCAGTGGGATGTTGGGGTGCATAGGGAGAGGTATGAGCAGCAGAAAAAAAGAGGTGGTGATACCACTGTACAAATCATTGGTGAGACCTCATTTGGAGTACTGTGTCCAGTTCTGGAGGCCCTATCTCTGAAATGCCATAGGGTAGAGGCAGTTCAAAGAAGGGCAACAAAAATGGTACAAGGCCTGCACCAAAGGTCATACAAGGAGAGACTGGAGGAGCGGAGGGAGGGGGAGACATGATAGAGACATTCAAGTACTTATAGGGAATAAATAAGGTACAGGAGGGCAGCATCTTTCAGAAAAGAAGATGCTGTAAAACAAGACGGCATGACATGAGGCTGAAGGGGGTACACTAGGGGCAACGTGAGAAGTTACTTCTTCATGGAAATGGTGGTGGAGACATGGAACAGCCTTCCAGCAGAGGTGGTAGAAGCAAAGTCAGTGAGGGAATTCAAAACTGCATGGGATAGACATAAGGGGACCCTACAAAACAGAAGGTAAAACCAGAGATAAAGTGGGATTTCTGACATTTTTAGTAGGTAGAGAAAAAAAGGGCAGACTGGATGGGCTAGCGGTCCTTACCTGCTGTTAAATTCTCTGTTTCTATGTAAAATGAGGGAGGTGAAGAATACTCTATAAAAGCACAATGCCTTTAATGTAGGTTTGATCTGAACAGGGAGATGCAAATAAAAGCATACCATTAAAGTTGCAAGAAGCCTGAAGATAAACCACCAGGATAATCAAGGGTTTAAAACTCAGTTCTGTCCCCAAAGAAGTGAGAAAGGAGTGTGGATGATGAAAGTAATCATGCACAGAGGCAGACACTCAGAAAGCAACTGAACAGCAGCTACATCTCACAGTATGAATTTCAACAGTAAAAAAGAAAGTATGAGGCACACATCTTCATTGACTTAATATAAATAGCTTGTTTAAAAGACATTTTTTCAAGAAATAAGCACTCTAGCAGCTTGCTGTGAATTTACTCAGCTCTGTGTAGGAATGGACACTCTCTCAGCTGCTCTGCAATTTAATTCAGCTCAGGCTGCAGCGGAACAGAAGAGGGGTGTGTGTGTGTGAGGGAGAAAGAGAGAGAGAGAGAGAGAGAGACAGAACGCAGGACTGGGCAAAGGCATTAGTTTAAACTAACTCAGAGTGTTTTGTTGTTTTTAATGCTGTTAATGTTCACAGTCTGGCAGGCTAAAACCTCTCTGGTCTCTGCTGGACACTCCACTGCAAAGGTCCATGGAGCTTGCCTGTCCCAGAGCCATGCCTTCCTTAGTACTCTGTAATGTGCACGTGCTGCTTCACAGCTTCACTTTTTCAAGAGCAAATTACTATATGAAAAAGCCCTCATTTAAAAAAAAAATACTTGTACTGTGAAAATCAATGCAGTTAGCACTATCCACAAAGCTATGCATCTTACATGTCCTCAAAACGATGACTATGCGTTTCAATAGGAATCAGAGCAATTACTGCCTAAAGCTCTCTTAGCAGTAACAGTTATTAAAGGGGCTGTACAAGTGGCTTAAAAGGAAATGATAATCAAAGTAGCTAACTGAAACTTACAGTAATAGCGCAGTCTAGTACATGCAGGGGTGGAGGAGGTGCCAGACACAAAAATACCACTGTCATAAATGGAGACAACTTGAAGAGTTGTGAGTCATGTCCAGTCGAACCACTCAGGACAAGAACACAGTCTGTGTATCCTGTCACAGCCCCTTATCTCTCTCTCTCTCTCGCTCTCCTACTCATAGCAGTATGTCAGCATGGTGATATCACCATGCAGCCGTAAAATGAGGTTAGCCGAGAGCTCACCTGTGCTACAGGTTGTGATTTTCAATCTGACTCTCCAGGCAATACTGTTCATTCTAGTGTTGATGTGTTAGAATACATGGACAGCCTGCAAAAGACTGATAAAACTGCTGACAAGTCTGAGAACTCTCTGGGTCAGTCTGAGCAAGTGAATGTTATTATTTTTTTTTTCATTATCTGTTTATTCTCTCCTCGGCGGGGGGTGTTGCCTGTAGTTCCCCTTATCCCACTGGCCCTGCGGCACTGCACCACCTGCAGTGCTTGTGCTCAATCTCCTCCGCTGTTCCTGTCACAAGCCACCTCACAGCAGGTACTTATCCCATCATCGTAGAAGGCCCAGGGTCAGGATCCAGGTGTAGCAGCCTGAGTATGAGTGGTGCGGTGCTGTTGGCACCAGTCTTCATCAGCACTGGAGGATATTTTTCCCTTGTTCCCTCATGGTGAGGCATGCAGTGACATCAATGACGCTGCGACATTGGACGTCTGCCCATGCTGACCCCATGTTCTGGCTGCCCAGTGCACCAGCCACCACCAGGAGCCAGTAGCACAGTGGTCCATCCCTCCCACCTACCCTGGAGGAGAGCAATCCATGGAGCGTTCAATCCACCTCCCCCCAGCTGACTCTCCAGTTCCCGAGGTCGCTCCCGACCCTGGCTTGCTGGTGCCGCAAGCAGTAGGTCTACTGCTGCACCAGCGGGCCGGCAATCAACTGAATGTTAGAAATCTAGATGCATCACTTCCTACTGATACATTCAAGCAAAAAGTTATTTATTCTTGAGCAGGTCATTTGCTAAAACCCAAAGTTTGGAATGATTTTGTTACAGGCTAATAAGAATATTGTGCTTATGTTCCTGATAACTGTTCATTGTGCATTCCTTGCATTGTTGTTTATTACTAGTTAGAGAGCCACTGACTCCTCCAGGAGAACTTTAAAAAGCATAACATTTGGACACTGTGCAGCTTATATTTCCCTTTAGCTCTATTTTCCAACCTCTCCATAATTTATTACTGAGGTAATTTGCATGAAAACAGGATCTTTGTTCCTTGAGGGTTCATCAGTTCCTACTATTTCTTCTCAACCTGATGTCATAATTGCTTGTGACATCACTGTTATTCCTATGACAACCAACTGTGATGTCACATCAGAGCATTATGATTTCAAGTAAGGAATAATGCAAGGCAGATGAGCTCAAATGGATACAGGTCCTGTTCTGTGGTAACTTCTTCCGTGATAAAGAAGGGGGAGGAGAACTCTACAGAAGGTAAATTAAATACAGACTGAACTATGTCTAAATATTATGTTTTCCAAAGTTTTACTAGCGGCATCAGCAGCTCTTTAAGCATCTTGAGATGGCGGATGTAATGTATGGTGAATCTCATACAATAAATTGCATGTTATGTTGAAATATGTGCTGTGCCTTTAAATTCATGTATTAGCTCTTTTGAAGGACTGAAATAGATAGTCCACCTCTGTCTGAGGTCAAGAGGAAGAGATGGGGAGTGTTGTAGGAGAAAGTGGCTTGAGTGCAATGCGCTGATATACTGTGGAGTGAAGGCCGGATAATAAAGTCTGGCTGTGTTCGTGCTACTGTTGAGTTCTATTATCAACATTCAGTTAAAGATATTTTACCTCTCATCACCTGGTGTCTCCTCTTTGCTATAGAGGTGTTGATTAAATCTGTGAAAGCATGTCGATATATATCTCTACCCTTAGTGGTTAGTTCTTGTGTCCCCTTTTCTGTAATGCCCCTTATTGACGTCAGCGATTCCTGCTGCCTCAGTCTCATGGTCATTAAATAACCTGCCTTTTCTCCCTGATCTAAGTAATTTATCTTGGTTCTAAAGACTGTATGTTCTGCCTTCTCCTGAAGATATTCAGCATACCGTGTCCTCAGTGAGTTAAGCTTAAGCTACAGTATGTGGGCTTGGAAGCAGTTGGCGTCAAGGTTTTTTCAATGTTTCTAATTAACTGCAATAAGGAATCTGCTACTGCACCCCTCTCCCTTTTGTATTTTGTGGCCAGCTGGATCACCTTTCCTCTTACACAGCATTTTGCTGCTTCCCAATAGGTATCTTTGTTGGACACAGAGTCTACATTGTCTGAAAAAAAGTGCACAATATGATTTTCTATTTTATCTTTGACTACTGTGTCTTTAGTGACTGGTTATTCCTTCTCCACAATTTGTCAACATCTGACTCCACAAAAAGCTGTGCTTAAGATGTATAGGATGTATAGGGGTATGGTCTAATAGTACCATGCTTTCATGCTCACGTACTTGAATGCCATAAAGACATTCCTGACATATAAAGAAATAGTCTATTCAGGAGAAAGAGTCATGGCAGGAGATTTAAAGGTGTAGCAAAGCTCCATGTGGTGAGTAATTTGCCATAGCTCAACTAGGCATACAGTGTTGTGGCAGAGGCATTCTCTGATGGCTTACTGAGTTGGGGAGAGCCCTCTGTTTTTGCTGCCTGATCTATGTCTGGTTGCAGGACTAAATTGCAATCACCCCCAATGATAATCAGTAGATGAGCAACACCAGCCAATTTAGTCAGGAGATCTGTAAAACAACTAGCGAGTCCACATTAGAACCATATACAGAACTAATAGGTAGCACTTTTTTGACCCAGGAGTCCATGTAGGGAGATATGTCTCCTAAATTGATCTGCCAGTTCTTTAATAAGTTTAAACTGAATGTATCTAGCAAATAATATCAGTACCCCCTTTGCTTAGTACTGTCCTCTGCCTCATAAACTTGCCCAACACACTCCTTTCAGAAACTCGGTGCCTGGCTATATTTTAAATGAGTTTCCAGCAGCATTGCAACTTCCATCTGCTGTTTCTTCAGGTGCTTAAGGATGCTGTGTTGTTTTGCACAGGACTGTGCCTCCTTCAAAAATGTGGTTAAAGTGATTTTGTCAGGTTTACCATAGCAAATAGGAGTAGTAACCTGTAGTAACCTGTAGGAGTTGTGATTCAATCTCCTACCATGCAAACTGCCAAAAAGTGTTGTTTTCCATGAAAAAATGCTTTTATTTATGTGCTCTGCTTAATTTGCATAACCCGACCCTTCTTTTTCTCAGTGCTGCAACCCCCAACCGTGACATCATGCAAGGGAAACAAAGTTTTTAAACACTGGTTTGAAACAAAGACTTCTGTTGGTCAGTCTTGGTATTGCAGACATCTACACTACTGAAATAGGGGACTACATCTCCCAGCAAAGAAATATTGTCAGCTAGATACTATATGCACAATGCTTTGTTTTAAAAATAAACATATGAAAGCTTTTATTGCTGAAGTCACTACAGAAATATGAGACTGCACTTCACAGTAGGGAAACTGGAAAACAACTTCTTATTGTGCCCACAATGCATTGCTGTGAACATCTACATATTAGGTGCAGTCACCAACAGAAAAATAACGGACTGTACCTCTCAGTAACTAACATTTAAATCACCTTTATAATTTACCCAGAATTCCTTGGTGCTGTATGTAAAACAGTGACAGTTCCCTTGCATGACATCATTCTGGGAGTGTGGCCGCACACAGAAAACTGGAGGGAAAAAGTGCTGATAAAACATAAAATAAAATGAGTATGACAGATTTTAGTACACAACAAATTGCAACTTCAACATCTGAAGCATGGGCAGCAATGGCATACTACGTTCAAAAAGTATCTGTGAAACCTGACAAAATCACTTTAACATTACTTGCCATGGGCCCTATTCACCATGCCTATGCACTGCGTATTTCAGGTGTGTAGGCAACCCTATGCATGAATGCTGTGCTGTGGGGGTCCTGTGGATCCCCGGCAGCATCCACAAATCTGTGCGCAAGCCAGATGTGCACTGGATCCCCATCCATGCGGGCAGCTATGAACCACGGGTTGGCTGGGGTTGTGCCCGCACTCCACGTGATTCACAAAGGTGCGGAACTGTGCAGAGTGCCATGCACTGGGGTGTGAGAGATATGGCAGGGTGGACCCTGCTGTAACTGGGTGACGTGGCCAACCCACCTTATGCACACCAAGCACTGCGGTAGCCACGGCTGCTAGGACTGTCCCATATAGGGGCATTCCCACACATTCCCAAGTGGGCTTCCTCCCAATCCCTGATCCCCATGTATTGTATAGTCCCTCCTTTGCTGGTGGTCTAGTGGATCCCCCCTTCCTATCCCTGATCCCCATGTATTGTAATGTCTCTCCTTCCCTGGTAGTCTAGTGGACCCCTTCCCTATTCCCAATCCCCTTAGATGGTAATGGCTCTCCTCTCCTTTCCTGGTGGTCTAGTGGACCTTCCTCTCTATCCCTGAGCCCCATGTATTGTACTGTCCTCCTTCCCTGGTAGCTAGTGAACCCCCACCCTGATAGGTATTGCCCCACCACCCCACTCCCTCCCCTTCATATTTCAAAGCCAGCAACTGGTACAGCCCTCCACTCTCCAACATGGCTGGCTGCCGACTGAGATGTCAGTAATGAGAGCCTACTGTAACAGTCGCTTTAGAAGAATTACTACTTCTTTTCTGGGCAACCCTGCGAAAGTGGAATCTTGGTGTTATATTCTCAGTACCAGGAGGGATGGGTTGGAGGAAGAAAGGACCAAAAGTGAAGGGCTTAAAATCTCTCCAGGTCAGTGAAGAAGTTGTTAAATACATTGGTTGTAGCCAAGGAGTCACTGATGGCTTTACCGTCTACCACTATATCAAATTCTAAGGAGTTAATGTGGCCTTTCAGAAAAAGTATTCATTTGTGGCCAGAACTTTTTGGGGTCTGATAGATTTTTATTTTAGAAATAAACTACTGTAGGTAACTGTTCTTGTCACATTTGAGGTCTTCTTTGTAGGTGTTCTTAAGCACCCTGTACTTAACCCAATCTTCCATGAGACCAGTGGACGTGAAGACCACCCACACCTTATTTCTGAGCTTTCAGCATTTCCTTGGTTCAGAGTTCAGCAATTTGGAGTGCTGGCCTTTAACTCTGATCTGTTTTGGGAGGTAGAGGGGCATAGGAGTTAGCAGCCAACAGGAAATTTTTGACTAAGAAATCCAGGGCAGATTCTGTATCAGGCAAGTATTTTATAGGAACCCAGTCGATGTCAGACAGGGAGGCCAAAAAGGAGATGGGATCACATTTATAGATCTCCTGGGCCATGAAAATCCTGGGTGGAGGCTTGGGAACATTGTTCTTCCAAATACAGAAGAGTGGGGAGTGGTTGCTAAGAGAGCCAGCAAAAATTCCCGCAGCTCTAATTCTTTCCTGTTTGGAGACAAGGGCCCAGTCTAGTAAAGTGTGGTTGCTGGGTTTGATGTTAAGCCTTGTGGGTTCACTGGTGACCTGGGTGAGGTGGGCCTTAGGCACAGCTGACTTTAGTCTGTTGTGCATATTAAGAGACCAATTAATATTAACATCCCCAATTAGAATAATTTCACCTAATAGCCTGTTAGCATTTGACTGACAGAAAGCATCTAGAGCAGAAGCAACCACTGGGGGGGGGGGGTTATAGATGCAACCATCAAAGAGGGGTTTAGCTCCCCCTAGCAGAATTTTTATAAAAATGGCCTCACAGTCAGACCAGACCCTTCAAGGGCAGGAATATCAGCCAGAGAAACATTAAGTAATGCTTTAGTACAGATGAGGACTCCCCTTCCCTTCCTTCCAACTCAATCCTTTCTAAAAGTATTGAAGCCGGGAAGCTCAACCTCATGAGGGGGCACATAATGTTTTAGTCATGTTTCAGATATTGCGACCATGTCTGGGGCATACAGGCCTATCCAACTTTCCAGTTCCTGGGCTTGGGCCTAAGGCTACTAATATTCACATGAACAAACCTCAGGCACGAGTTTTGGACCACCCTATAGCTGAGGGGGAGGATATCTTAGAATTGGGAGGGTTAGGGCCAGGATTCAACTCATTATCACCAGCTAAAAGTAATAAAAGGGGAGCCCTGAAACAGGGATATGGGGCACACTCATTATGCCTTATTACTGCAGATCCCAGATAGTGACATCATTTATAACAATTACCCCTGCTATACAACCGACTAAGTGCTAACAGGTGGGGTCAGGTCCATGGGTGAATGTGAGCTGAGGTAGTGGTGGAGTCTCCAGATTATAATACATAAACAGGGGTGTGTCTGGAGGCAGAATGATATGGTCTGGACCAAGGGCAAGAACCGAGTACAAGGCTGCAACAAGCAAACCTTTCAGGGCCATAGCCAGGGCAGAATGGCAGGATCTAAGCACTAAAGAGGATAAGCTGGTGATAGCCACAGATACTAAACCCAGGTAGGGTGAATGCAGGATCTAGGGAGATATGAGCCAAGGACAGAACGCCTAAAGATGAATTACACCTAATTAAAAGATGAATTTAGGCAAACATTATGAGACCACAGTCAGCAAATAAGTATACAGTACCTGAAATGAGCACAGCAATAACAACAAGTGTAAGGCAGTATTAATCAGTAGCAAATCATACTTTAAGATAGCATAAGACAAGACAGTAATCACTGTGAACACTCCACTTACAGAGTAGCCAGAAACACCTTAGATACAAGAATCTGGGTCAACCTGCAGAGCAAGGCAAATCTTCAGGCCATTCAAGGCAAAGCAAACAAGCATATGCAGAGCACAAATGTAGCCCAGGTGCCGTGTGCCAGTGGACTACTACCACTGCCTGTTGACCACCCCCACAGGTTAAGGGGCCTGGGTTCTGTTGCAATGGTGTTTGGGGGTTCTATCCCAGAATTGAAAGAAAGTTGCGTGGTGCTTCCACCCAGAGTGAAGTAACAGTGGGCCAGGTGTCTGATTGCTACAACCCCCTGGGATGATGTACCTACCCACCTCCCCTTCCTGTCACCCCACACACTGGATACCACGTTGTCCACCAATACTGTACAACACATATACTTAACAGCTAATACCAATAAAATGCCCACAACACAGGAATTGCAACAAACAAAACACAGCTTTATTTTAGGGGAGGGCTAGGGAAGGTGGTACCAGGACACAGGATTGCTGTTAAAGAGGAAATAGGTTAATGGGGTTAACAGGGCCCGTAGGCCAGAACACACACACAATGCCCACCCCCACTGGTACCAGTGCAAACACCCTATGTTCTGTCAGTCCTACCTAGGTACTCAGCCTTAAACACAGGCCTGCTAGATGCCATGAGTTGGCCAGCATTGGGGCCCTTGAAGTAGCTCTTTCTAGAATGCTAGCAAATTAATTTTCTACTCCCCTTTTAGCAGGGCAAGCCCTGGGTTACTCATGGTCCTGTGGACTGGATCTCGACTACTGGCATGGTAGGTTTGGGCAAATCAGGATCAACCACTCCTAGGGGCAGCAAACACATGGGCAGAAAGAAAAAATTACTCACCATAGTAATGTTGTTTGACTATATGCAGTTAGCCCCAGCACTTGAACTACTCCAGAGAGTAAAGGGTTAACTCTATGCCAAGGCATAGAACGTTGAGCTCGAGCTCGGTTTTCAAACCTCTGTCTGTGGTACTCTGAAGTGTAACCATCAGATTCTTATGAGAACTAAACTAACTAACTCAGGAATTTAGAAATTGTCTCTAAATTTTTTATGCCAAAGGGCAATAAACAGATTTTTAGGGCCAAAAGACTCAAGTCGAGAACCCCAAAAAGAATTCAAGCACGTAGTGAAATAACCAAAATATTCATAATAAAAACTAGAAGAACCTTTAATAAAATAAGGCATGCCAAGTACACTTCTGGGGTGCAGCACTGTGCCTGCCAATCCACATCCCAAAACTACTAGGTTCCAGGAGGAGAGGCGGGGGGGAGGTCAGAATACAGCAAGACTCCATTAGAAGAAACAACATTATTATGGTTAGTAATTTTTTCCTCAAACAACACGAAGCCTTGCTGTATTCTGACTATATGCAGACTACCAAGCAATACCCCCTTAGAGGAGGGAGTCACAAAACCTATTTTGGGAACAGACTCTGCAGCACCTCTGTGCCAAACCTAGCATCACTTCTTGACTGAATGTCCGGAGAGTAATGCTTGGTAAATATGTAAACAGTTTTCTAGGTGGCTGCTTTACAGATTTCCACTAAAGGTATATCTCTAGTTGCTGCGACCGAAGCAGCTGTACCTCTGGTAGAATGAGCCATCTGGCCTGAGGGAGGCTCTTACCCAAGCTTTGAATAGCAGAACTGGGCACAGGAGACAATCCACCTGGCAATTGTTCTCTTGGTGACAGGTTTGCCCTTTCCCACTTCTCCATAAGTGAGAAATGACTGAGAACAGTCATTCCTATGGGCTTTAGTACGCTCCACATAGTAACTAAGAGCCCTCTTTACATCAAGACTGTGTAATCTTCTCTCCCCAGAGGAAGAATGGTCAGTGAAAAATGCAGGCAATGACAGACTGCTTCAAATGAAAGTCTGATATCACCTTGGGAAGAAACCTTCTGTTGGTTCAAAGGACCACGTTATCCCTGCGAAATGAAATGAAATAAAATTAGGTTCCACTGATAAAGCCTGTAATTCACTGATTCTCCTGGCAGAAGTAATGGCTACCAGGAATAGTTTTCCAAGTCAAGCATTTCAGCTCAGCTGAGGATAAAGGCTCAAAAGGGGGCTGCATAAGCTATGCAATACAGATATTCAGGTCTCAAGAAGGGGTAGGCTCCCTAAAGGGAGGATTAACATGTACTAAACCCTTGAAAAATTTCTTGAAAACTGAAGAAGCTAGGGAAGAGCCCTTACCAGCAGAAAGAAAGGCAGACACAGCTGCCAAATGTACTTTGAGAGTAGTAGGCCGGAGGCCTAAACTGTTAAGATGCACCAAATAGTCCAATACAGTGGCAATATCAGCCAGCTCTGGCTGGACATGCTTCTGGGAATACCAAAACCCAAATCTTTTCCATTTGGAGTTGTAAGTCTTTCTAGGAGCAGGTTTCCTGCTAACCTTTAAAATGCCCAAGACTGATTGAGAAAGATATAGGCTTGCATATTCTAGCTCTTCAAGCGCCAGACTTTAAGCCTGAAAGTCTGAAGGTTGGGGTTAAGGATCCTCCCCTGTGAGGAGATAAGGAGATTGAACTGTCTGAGAAGACACAGAGGTATTGTTACTGACAGTGACAAAAGAAGAGGATACCAAGGCTGTCTGGCTCAGTCTGGAGCCACTAGAATCACCTTGTAAGGCTGAGACCTGATCTTGATCAGGACCCTGAATATCAGAGCAAAAGGAGGAAATGAATACAGAAACCTGCTTGTCCAATTCAAGAAGAGAGCATCCTGAGGGACAGGGTGCAGAAGAGGCAGTCTGCAGCAAAAGAGAGGAAGTTGGTGACTGTCCGGGGCTGTGTAGAGATCTATCTCTGGAGTGCCCCACCTTTTGAAAATGATCTGAAGAATTAGGGGATTCAGGGTCCATTCGTGGTAACCCTGAGAAATCCTGCTGAGAGCATCTGCTAAAATGCTGTCCTTCCCTTGAAGATGCACGGCCATCAGGGAAGCCTGAAAGGAATAAGCTAAAGACCACATCTTCATGGCCTCTGTGCACAAGGCCGAGGACCAAGTGCCTCCCTGCTTGTTGATGTACCACATGGTTGTGGTATTGTCTGTCCTGATCTGCACCACTTTCCCCTGAACAGCAGCTGAGAATGTCTGAAGTGCTAGAAAGACAGCTCTTAGTTTGAGAAGGTTTATGTGTAGGAGAGACTCCTGGTGCGACCAGGTTCCCTGAGCTGTAAGCTGATCTAGATGAGCCCCCAACCTAGTAGAGAGGCATCTGTGGTGAGAATCACTGAAGGAGCCTGACTGATAAAGGGGATACCTTGTCGAAGACTGTACTCCTCCAGCCACCACTGGAAGGCCTGAACTAGAGTTTGAGACACTGGAACCAATTTGGAGAAAGGGTCTTTTTTCTGAGACCAATAAGATCTGAGATGAAACTGAATATCTCTCATCTGAAACCTTGCTCCCTGGACCACAGCTGTGGATGCTGCCATGTGACCCAGCAACTGTAGAAAGTGTCTGGCTGGACGAGAAACTAGAAGATGAAAAGAGGAAGCCAGAGTGACAAGGGACTGAACCCTTGAGAGAGGGACAAATGCTCTTGCCAGAATAGTGTCTAGTTCCACCCCTATGAAAGTGAGAAGCTGGGCTGGTTCCAGAACAGACTTTTCTAGGTTCAGAATGAAGCCCTGAGATTCTAGAAGCTTTTGAGTGACCTCTAAGGCTGACTTGACTTGGTCTGAGGACTGGCCCACTAGGAACAGAAGGATACCCTGTCTCCTGAGGAATGCCACCACTACTGCAAGACACTTGGTGAACGCCCTTGCAGCAGATGTTAGGCCGAAGGACATAGCTCTGAATTGGTAATGGCCTGAGGGCAACTCAAACCTGAAGTACTTTCTGTGGGAATGTCTGATAGGCATGTGGAAGTAGGCATCCTTGAGATCCAGAGAGGCTAGGCAGTCTCCTGGTCTCAGAGAGAGAAGAATTACTCCCAGAGTCACCATCTTGAATTTTGGTTTTGTTAAATGTTTGTTCAGGTACCTTAAATCTAGGATGGGTCGCCACTCCACTGTCTTTTTTGGGGTAAGGAAGTATCTGGAATACAGTCCTTTTCCCCCGTGACTAAGAGGTACCTTCTCTACTGTTTTCAGAAGCAGAAGAGAGGAGAGGAGACTACTGCCTCTAAGGCCCTTGTATCCAAGGAGAGGGAGGGAGGACTGAAGGGCCTTGCTCTCATTTTTGGGAACCTTTTGAAACTGAGAGCAAGTGCCTGGCTCACAACTTCCAGGACCCATTTGTCTGAAGTAACAGACTCCCAGGCCTGGGAGTAGTGAGCCAACCTGCCCCCTACTGGAACTGGGGAGACGACCCTGAAAACAAGAAGTAGGAGGGGTACTCAGAAAGTCTAGGAGGGGGAAACATTGGAAGGCCTGTCTGGGGAGATGTCAGGCTCTACTGGCTCATCTAGGCCTACAAACTCTCCTTCCTCATCATCTTCTTCCTCCTCCCAATCGCCCTCATAGTATGTCTCTGGATCAATGTCTGAGGCAACAACTTCCGACCAAACTGATCACATTTGAACCGATGTTGGTTCGGTTGGAACTGGGCAAAGCGATTGCACTACAGTAATCACTTTTGCTATCTCCTCAGTGGTCGGAATATGGGGTTTTGGATCCGAACCGGCTGATTTTCTTTTTCTCTTAGCCGGAACGGACTCCACAGAGTTGGCTCTCCTTTTGCCCGAAGAGGTATCGCCCAGGTCAGTGGGCACCTCCTCAGGTTCGGTCGCAACGGAACCAGGCTGGGCATTCGAGTCAGCGGACTTCTCGGCTTCCTTTTCCCCTCAGCCTACTTAAACGTTTTTCAAAAGTGGTAAGGGAATGTTCTTACAAATTTGGCAGTCTTTCTTGAGGTGGTCAAACCACAGACAATACACACATACGAGGTGGGGATCAGCCTTAGCAAAGACCTACCCACACTCAGAACAGTGCTGAAACCCAGTGGGACCGGTTTTCTTTTTGGGTTTCTCAGACGTACTGAATACAAGAAAAGTCACCCTTGTCAGCGTTAAGCCAGGCAACTAACACTTATCGGTTCCAACTGTGTCACAGGTCGGTTAAAAAAATTCCACAGAAATCCAAATTTTTTTAGGAACCGATAAGTACCGGAAAACCACAATTATGAGTACAGAAATACACAAATCACAAAAGACTTCAGTTCTGAACCGGACCGACCGGAATAGAACTGAAGACAAAACAATTTCTAATAAAATCAACAAAAATTACCACTATCTACTACTACCACTTACTGATACCGAGACAGAGGTAAGAAAACCAATAAAATAAGAACTGCGGTTGAAAAAACTGACCGATTCAAACTATTACCGAACTGAAGTGCAGGAGGGATCTCCGGAGCGACTTCACATTTAGGCGGAGTAAGAAATCTGACGGTTACACTTCAGAGTACCACAGACAGAGGTTTGAAAACCAAGCTCAAGCTCAACGTTCTATGCCTTGGCATAGAGTTAACCCTTTACTCTCTGGAGCAGTTCAAGTGCTGGGGCTAACTGCATATAGCCAGAATACAGCAAGACTTCATGTTGTTTGAAATACTGGTCTGGGAGATGAAGCAATGGCTAGACACTGACGACCTTGGACTTGCTTGAAGACTCTTGCTGCTTGTCACCTTCTAACTTGCTTGAAGATTCTTGCAGTTTGTCACCTTTAGCCCACCAAGTGGGCAAGATTACAGAGCACACACACAAAGCCTACCAGGCCACAAGGAACCCAGACCCAGGACTGACCCCACGGTCCGGCTCCCCTGACGGGTCCAGAGTGCCCTAGTACGCAGGAGTGTGCCTGTGGCCCCCTGCAGCCCAGTCTGCCTCACTCAGTAGGGTTTTGCAGGTTTCCTACCTGGCTCTGAGTTGCAGTTGTTAGGATTGCAGATTCACCTTTTCTGAACAGGAACAAGCAGCTCTAGGGTGCAGTAACAATTTCTCCAACTTCCACCTTGCCAGTGGTTTTCAGCTAGTAACGCACAGTCTGTGGGGTGGATCTCCACCTTTCCACAGCTGGATTTCAGCCAAAACCAACAGGTTCTCGAGGTCTGGATACCTGTAGACCTTCTCAGCAATTTTCCTCCGTTCCAGACTGAGTGCCCACTTTAGGCTCTGGCACACTCACATAGTTGAGATCAACCCTTTTCACAGGCTCAGGGTTTTCCGCACTGATGCAGGCTCACTGCAAACTCTGGCTCTCCAACCGCTAGGAGCTTTCACCAAAGGCCTTGATCATTCAGCTGCAACACTACAGTTCCTTCAGCCAAATAAAAACCCATTTTCCTGATACTCAATGTATTGA
Source organism: Neoceratodus forsteri (assembly GCA_016271365.2). Lineage (NCBI taxonomy): Eukaryota > Metazoa > Chordata > Ceratodontiformes > Ceratodontidae > Neoceratodus > Neoceratodus forsteri. The sequence continues at coordinate 187,393,690 of CM028134.1, forward strand.
TTGACCAAAGAAGTCCTGTAGAAGGCCTCCTGCCTTTCCAACATCACAGCCTGAGCCCTTCTTGACTCGATCAGAGCCCAGATAAGACTGCCCAAACTGTCCAAAGTTCTTGGGGTTTCACATGAAAATCCTGGCTTCTGAATGGTTGATTCTTGCTGTCCATCAAAAATATTAATAGTCGTTAGCCTCCTTTGATTATTGATTGGTAAGGGGTTTTTGGCGCCTACATTTAGTTCACGCCCCTCCCACAAGTCATTTCAACAAGCTTTTGGGCACCTAACACAATGATTGGCTTTCCACAGGCGTCAGAGTACTAAAGATGGCTGCAATTGTATACAGTCCCATGCAGTTTTATAACAGTTCCCACTTTAAACTATCATTGCAGCCAAAGTAAACAGCTTTTCCATTTATTTTCTCCACAGTCTCGTAGCAGCCTCATATAAAACGTTTTAGTTTGCCAGTCACTGCTCCCATTTTAATGTCCTCCCAGGCAGCAAACTGGCAGCTTATTAATATTTATGATGGGCTCATTGATATTCAAATATGCCCTGTTCCTTGAGTGCTCATATACCCCGTTCAAGTGTCCAACCCCTGATTAAGCTATTCTGGGGGGTCAGGACCACTGGGGGGGGTGGGATTCAGTGAGCTGCCGCAATGGTGAGAAGACCAGAAAGCGCTACTGCGCATGCATGGACCCTGCCAGCCCTTTAAAAATTCTAGGGCAGCAGCAGTCCTGTGACCTTTGCTCCGCTGGTCCCAAAGGATTCAAAAACAACACTAGGGCCAGTTGGAAACTTGACTGGAGCAGCAAAAACCTGGACTGGTCAGCAGCAGGCAGCGGGAGGAGCAGGAGTAAGATGGGCTCCTAGGGGCAAACAGGTAACCCCACCTGAAAGGGGGGGGGGTTACAGAAATTACACATGAAAGAACCAGACAAATAGCTGTGGTCACTCAGCTTAGATAGTAACAATTAGATCTATGTGCAAGAGGAAGGGTCAGTAAAAGATGCAGGTGCCAGCCAACAGGATTCGGAGTTCTGGACTGAACTTACCTACCAATGCAACAAGCCACAGACAGCAGAGCACCCACTGGGGAATACAGTTAGCCACAGATAATGTACTGACAGGCAGAAGCAGCTAATAAATCAAAGGAGTCTTTGTAGAAGAGCCCATTAAGGACTGACGCAGTGTAGCAGGCTACAGGCTGCCTTCCAGGCCGACCCTGAGCAGACTCCAGCTGATGTCTTTTGCGCTCATCCTTAGCACGAGGGCAGCAAGTGGGAGGGCCACTTGAGGTTATACAGTTAAATGGCAGCGTACATCATGCTCCCTGAGATTCCTGATTGGCTGGGGGACTTGTGCAGACTGTTCTTGGCTCCTCGCCCCAAGGAGTGCATTGGGAGGTTTGGCGGCTGTTGGGGAAAAGGTAGCAAAGGCAGCAGGACCAACTCACACCCCCTTAAGCAGGAAGCAGGTCGTGGCATGATTGCTGGTGAAATGGGAATCTGATGCAGTCCAAACAAAAAACAGGTGCCAGAAATTTAAAGCAAGGCTGATGCAGTCCAAAGAAAGAAAGAGGTGCCAGAAATGTAAAGAGACCTCATGATGCCCCCCACGGCAAGCCTCCTGATTGGCTAGGGGACTCGTGCAGACTGTTCTTGGCTCCTCATCCGAAGGGTGCCATGGGAGCTTTGGTGGCTGTTGGGGTAAAGGGAGCTAGGGCAGAAGGACCCCCTCATGACCCCTTATGTAGGGAGCAGGTCCGTGGCACAATCGCCGGTGAAACAGGAAGCGCTGATATAGTCCTAACAAAGAAACAGTTGCCAGAAATTTAAAGGGACCTTTTCATGCCCCCCCCCCGGGCCTCTTGACTGGCTGGGGGACTCATGCAGACTGTTCTTGGCTCCTCATCTGAGCAGCACCATGGGAGCTTTGACGGCCATTGGGGGGAGAGAGCAAGGGCAGCAGGACCCCCTCATGACCCCTTAAGCAGAGAGCAGGTCCATGGTGCAATCACCAGTGAAACGGGAAGCCAGTGCAGTCCAGACAATGCAAGAACTGCATAAACCAGAAGCAACTTTCTGTAGCTGGTGGTCTGTGCATTGATCTGTAAGTGTAATATTCTTCAGTATATACAGTAGGGTGCACACATTTGTTTACGTTCCTTCACTTGTGGCAAGAAAAGTTACTAACTATAACTATATCTTCAAAACTATCTTCTCCATAGAGTACCACTCTTTAGTCTTAGTGCTGGAGGTGACAGGATTCTGTGGGAACCAGAAACTTTGTGGTAGGCAGTGCGGGTACACAGCACTGAAGCATGTTGTCATCCATGCACCCTCAGGGTATATAGTAGCACCAGCTCCAACTGCTGCTGTTCTTTCTGGCTGCCATCGAAGCCCAGTGCTTTCCTTTTTGGACAACAAAACACCAGTCTGTGTATCAATAGCATTTTAGTTTGTTGTGTTTCTAGCACCCTATTTAATTACCCTTTTTGTTTTTATATCAGTTTATAGTAGTTCATATCATGTTTTCTCACTACCCTACCTCATTCGAAGATGTTCAAACACTGTTATGCCAGGAAGGGTGTCTGAAAATACTAGTTGTTCCTGCAACAAGGTTACATACATATGAACATACATACGAAGAAGCCAACAGAAGAAGGCCATTTGGTCTATCAAGTCTGCTCGTATTGCAGGGTCCACAGCTTGAGCTACTGACCCTGCCCTTCCTCCCCACTCCTCCCATCCTTCCTACCCATGACCCTTACCCTCTCCCTATGCCTGTCCCAGCCTCTCTTAAAGCTGCCCACGGTCTTCAATGAGATTACCTCTTCTGGCAGCGCATTCCAAGTGTCCACCACCCCCTCTGTGAAGAAGTGCTTCCTGACCTCCCTCCTAAACCTCCCACCCTCCAGCTTAAGATTGTGCCCCCTCGTGTTATGGTTGCCACTCATCTTAAAGAGACTCTCCTTATCAACCTTACTTATCCCTTTCAAGTACTCGAAGGTCCCACTCATGTCCTCTCTCTCTCTCTCTCTCTCTCTCCTGTCTTCCAGGGAGTACATGTTCAGTGCCCTCAACCTCTCCTCGCGTGCCTTACCCTGCTGACCAGGTATCATCTTTGTAGCCCTCCTCTGCACCTTCTCCAGCAGGTTAATGTCCTTTTTGAGGTGTGGGCACCAGTACTGAACTCCATACTCTAGATGCGGCCTTACCAGTGACCTGTACAAGGGCAGTATAACCTCCTCTTTCTTACTACTGATCCCCCTAGATATGCATCCCAGCATCTTGCTTGCTTTTGCTGCTGCTTTCTTGCACTGCATGGAGTGCTTCAGGTCACTAGTGATCATCACTCCCAGGTCCTTCTCCTCCTCTGATACAGATATTCAGACTCCACCCAGGTAGTACTCTGTCCTAGGATTCTTGGCTCCAATATGCATAACTTTGCATTTCTTGGCATTGAAGCCAAGCTGCCAGATCCTGGACCACCTCCCTAGCTTTTCAAGATCTTTCTGTAGGTCCTGTATCCCTTCAGCTGTATTCACTCTCCCACAGAGCTTGGTGTCATCCGTGAATAGGCACATTTTGCCCTTAATGCCATCTCCAATGTCACTGATGAAGACATTAAACAACATCATCCCCAGCACCGAGTCCTGCAGGACCCACTGGTTACCTGTCTTGTGCCAAATAACTATCCCCCCACAACCACCCTCTGGGTTCTGTCCTTCAGCCAGTTTTCCACACATCTGCCCATCTTTTCCCCTACCCTGAGATCCACCAACTTCCTGATCAGTCTTTTGTGAAGCACAGAGTCAAAGGCCTTGCTGAAATAAAGATAGAGGATGTTTGCCGCTTGGCCCCTGTCTACTGTCTTAGTGACACAGTCAAAGAAGTCAATCAGATTTGTCTGACATGATCTCTCTCCCCCCCCCCCATGAACCCATGCTGCCTCGCATCCTAGAGACCATGCTCATCTAGATATTCCATCAAGTCTCCATGAGCTTGCCCACAATGGAGGTCAGACTGACTGGTCTGTAATTCCCTGGGTCATCCTTGGAACCGCTTTTGTGAAGTGGCACTACATGTGCTGTTCTCCAGTCCTGTGGTACCACACCTGTCTCTAGTGAACTATTAAATAGGTCTGCCAGTGGCCCTGCCAGCTCCTCAGCCAGTTCCTTTAGTACCCTTGGATGTACTCCATCCGGGCCTTATGATTTGTCCACCTTCAATGCCAGCAGCCCCTTCCTCACTCTATCCTCCTCGATCACTACATCTGTGTTCCCCTTCCCCACTACTCCTCTTTTCCCTCCTGAAGGCACTGGTCTGTCGTCCTCCCTGGTGAAGATGGAATAGAAGTATTTATTTAGTATCTCTGCTTTTCCCCCATTATCCTCCACCCACTTCCCCTTTCTTAAGCCTAACAGTCCCTTTCTTCTTGTCCCTTTTCTCATTTATATAGTGAAAGAAAGCCTTCTCCCCCTTCTTAATTCCTTCAGCTATCTGCAGCTCCTCCTGTTCCTTTGCTCGCCTGACTTTCTTACTTGCCTCATTAGCCAACCTTAGGTAATTTTCCCTAGCCACCTCTCTCTTAGTATTCCTGAATTTTCTGTAGGCCAACCTCTTTTCCCTTACTGCCTAGGCAACCCTAGAACTGAACCAGCTGGGCACTTTGGCCCTTGTGTTCTTACCCCTGAGCCTAATACACTTATCTGTGGCACCCAGTATTCCTTCCTTAATGATGGACCACCTTTGGTCCACCCCCATATCTGCTCTGATGCCCACCAGATGGCTCCTTAGCACTTTGCCTATTTTCCTGAAGTCTGCCCTCCTGAAATCCAAGATTTTGGTCTTAGTTGGGATGCTTTCCCTGCCCATATCCAACTAGAACCACAATGTGCAATGGTCACTTCTTCCCAGTGGCTCCCTGACCATTATTTCCTGTACATGCTCCCCATTTGCGAGCACCAGATCAAGAATTGCCTCAGCTGTTGTTGGTTCTGTGATGTCCTGAGTCACGAACCCACTCTGCAGTCCTTCCAGGATCACCAGACTCCTAGCACATGTCGTGGATGGTATGCTCCAGACAACCTTGGGCAGGCTGAAGTCCCCACAATTACCACCTTTCCTTTCCCCACAGCTTCCAATATTTGTGGGCTCAGTTTCCTGTCCCTCTTCTCATCTTGACTGGGTGGTCTATAAACCACCCCCAACCTCACTTCTCTCTCCCTCTATCGGACCTTAACTGAACCCATAATACCTCCACCTCCCCTTCCTCTGACTCCTCCCTCATGCAAGTTATTCCCTTCCTGATATAAACTGCCATCCCTCCCCCTTCCCAAATATCCTGTTCCTCCTGTATAGTTTATATCCAGGGATCGCAAGGTCCCAGTCATGGTGTGATGTTGCCCAAGTCTCGGTTACTGCAGCTATGTCCACCATCCTGTCCGCCAATAGTGCCTGCAGGTCTTCCATCCTGTTTCCAAGACTCCGTGCATTCAGAGACACCACCCTCCACATAGAATCTGACCTTCCTTCTCTTCCCTCTATTCTTCTATTCACATTTATCCCCTCTGTGTGCACCCCTTCATGTACCCTTATGTGTTCCTCACCCTCTCCATCCTTTGCTAACTGTGTTCTTGCCCCTTCCACTTCCTCCCTCCAGACCTCTTCCATCACTGTGGGGGGTTCACTGACCTCCTCCTCTTGGAGTCTATGGGCCTGCATGCCCACTGTCTCCCCCTCAGTAGTTTAAATTAAGTGTAGTGGTTACGTATTCCCAGTTTGTCCCAGAGCACCATCAAACCCTCCCTACTGAGGTGTAGCCTGTCTGGTGAAAAGAGTTTGCCTGACCACCACTCCTTTCTGGGCAAGAGTTCTAGTGCCAGGCAATCTCACAATCAAGAGAATAGGCTGTTCTGATAGTTGCCAAAAATAAAAGCCCTGGCCTGCTCATGCTTGGCATTGGGTTCTAGGGATGTTCAACCTATACTTTGTCCTTGCATAAAAAGAGTAAAGAGAAGCAATGACACAGGTCTAAGTCTAGTTTGCACCACTCTGCACCAAGGCAGCCACCTCCCTTTGATGAGGGATGATAACACACCAGACTTCTTTGCACCACCATCAGAACTGACTCCTCCATCTCCAACGTCCCCTGTGCCTTCTGGGATGTATCTGATGAGCAGTTTGGTCGATGGATAGCGCTCCTCTTTCCTCTAGTGATAAGACCAAAGAGTGGGAATCTATAAAAAAAGACTGATTCTTGGAGGATCTGCATGTCACGAGCCTTTTACACTTAGCACACTACAGTCAATGCATTCAGTGTGCTAAGTTAATTTTACTTTAAATGATACTTTTTTTAGGCGTTTTCATCTGCCTGCCAAATAAAATCTATTTGCACATGATTCTTTTTTTCCATAAAGGTTTTTATTCTCCTGTGGCAGACTGGGTGGCTCATCAGACTTGTCCCCAAAAATCGTGACCATCTCTCTCTCTGATCGGAAGTTAATTTCCCTCATGGTTTCCCACCACAGCGGAGCCAGGGAAAGGAGGCCATTCCCAGAGCAGCGCATCAGTATTACCCCTGTACTGGAGAGGCCGACAGGTCCTGGAGCATGCTTCACAAAGCCTGGTCTCCATTTTACTCTCTTCTTTGTCCCTCTCCTGTGCCACAGCACCAGGATGTGTGCATGGAGGTGCACACATCATGCACCGCCGCAGCCCCTCCCTTCAAGTTGCTGAAGCCTGCACTGCCACAGAGCCCCCACCTGGTGTCTGTCATAGGCCGAGATGGCTGACCACCCCTCCCCAGGAGAAGAGAGCAATTTGTGGGATGTTCGATTCTCTCCCACCCTGCTGACACCTGGCAACTTGTGCTCATTCCAGAACACAGGTCACCAGAGTGGCAGGTGGTAAGGTGCTCAGTACCTTAGCACTCCACGCCACTCAGCTGACTGGATTCTTTTTTCAGTCTTCTGTTTCCCCCTGGGTCAGCCCACTGCCCCCCCCCCCCAAGTCCCATCACCGACCTTCTCAGGGACTTACTGGTTATCCCCACTTGTGCAGAACCCACTGGGTGGGTGGTCAGCTGTGTTGGTTGTGTAAGAGCCTCCAGGTTTTATCCCCTGGGTTGGAGTGTCAGGACATGTGTACCAACATGTCACACTCCTGCTACCCTGCAGTGGGAACTGGTGTCCCCTCCCTGAGAAAGGAGAGCTGATGCTGGGCATTTGATCCGCCATCACCTTGCTGGCCTGCTAAGTGACCCACGTGCGTACCTCAACCTGGGTCGCTGGCATGGAGGGCAGAAACACAACCATTCCTCCACTGGGCTGGCAGGGCTGGCTGGATTCTTAACAGCTTTTTTTTTATTTTAAATTTGTTTTACCAGGAGAGTCACAATAAGCTGAAAGCTTGTTTACAGGTGCAACCTGGGAGCACAAGGAAGTTAAGTGACTTGCTCAGGGCCACACAGTGTGCAAGTGGGGGTTGTGGAATTCAAACTCAGGTCTCCAGGTTTGTGGCTCAGAGCCTTAAGCCACTGTACTATACTTTGCAAAAGATATTCTAAGTACCTTTGAGACATCTGCAAAATGATTGCTCTGTCTTTTTTGGGGGGAACATTTGAGGGTATGTTTGTAAATGCACACATTCTAATTCCTCAATGAATTTGCATAACATATGCATGGTATGTAATGCAGGACATCTGCAGTACTCAGCAGTGTTTGCATAATTCTTGTAAGTGTCCCTATTTGCGTGGGGTTTCTTTGTAACTTTTAACCAATAAAGGTGCACCGAGCTGTGACAGCTCTTTTGCCAGGTACATCCTGATGTGGGGATTCTTTTTAAAAGTATAGCTGTCATGGTAACAAGATTAGTGGACAAAATCGCCGGACAAGCTAGGCTCTTGGACACAAAAATAGGGGATCAGCTGTTAAGAATTATTAACATATATGCCCCAGAAACCAAAGAATAGAACTGTTTAAATTAGTGCAGCCATTTCTGTGCACATCTAGACAAGTAATAATTGGAGGGGATTTTAATTTTGTAGTTGCATAAATTGACAGAGGGGTACATACAGATAAGCTGTTTTGTGATTCCAATTTTTTGAAACCATGGTACAGTGCATTCCAGTTACAACGGACAGGCTTTGTTTGGACAATCAGGTAAATCGGACAAAATTCAAAAACCAAAATCATCTGCATTGAGCCTAATGTTAAAACCCCCTGTTTACACAGATGCAGTTGGTTGGCTTTAACCAACAGCAGATTGACTTAGTGACTCGTTCACTCTCTGTGTCAGTTAGCAGGCAGATGTGATTAGTGGCCGATCAGAAGGTGCTAATTGGGATGATTACTTAATCACTGTTTTGTCAGCCCACCTGCTGTAATCCTGTTCTGTTCTGTGCTTCACATCTCACATCTCACTGTTTCACTGAAACTGAACCTGTCAGCATGTCCAAAAAGACTGCATTACTGTTTGGTGAAAAAATTTAACTTCTAAAGCAAACAGTCTCACTTTCTAAAGTGAGTGTGCAAGATATGGCCATTCACCTTGCACTGCCCAAGTCCATAGTCTCTGACCTCATTCACAACAAAGAACTTTCTGTGGTCCGTGTGGCATTTGAACCAGAGCTCTCCGAGGAAATGGAAGCGAGAGGGAAAAGATAGGGAGGTAGAGGAGACACTCCTTGTCTGGTTTACAGGTGTGCGGGAGCTGGAAGCTGTGGTGAGTGGTTATTTGCATTTACAAAAAGCTGAACAGATTGCAGAAGCCCTGGTGAAAGTTGATTTTAAACACACCGATGGATGGATGGCCACCGACAGAGGTGGAAGGCACATAACATTTGTTACTGCTGTGCCCATTGGGAAAAACAAAATGCTGATTGCTGTGTGGCACCTGAGTGGATTAAGGATGTTTTGCCAGATATTTTAGCAGGGTATAAGGCAAAGAATATTTTTTATCTGAAATGATATTGACTTGTTAGTTTGCTGTGTGGGACAAGGCACTCTCACTTCTAAAGTTGACTTTCCACAGGGACAAAAGAAGGTGAAAGGGTGCATATTTATGTTAGCATGTTGCAATATGACTGGGAGCACAAAAAGGGAGCTTGTTGTTGTTGGAAAATCTGCCATGCCAAGATGCTTCCGTACAGTAGCTCATCTGTCTGTTTAATAGAGAAGCAATCGCAAGTTGTGGATGACCAGTAAGAGTTTCACTGGCTGGTTGAGAGTGTGGGATGAAAAGTTGTATGGCCAAAAAATCACCCCACTCCTGGATAATTTTAATGGTCAACCAGATATGCAGAACTTACGTAACATCAGGCTAATTCTTCTCTCACCCATAATTCAACCTCTTGACCAAGGTGTAACTTACTCATTAAAGAGACACTATGTTAGGGAGATGAGGACAAGGCTTTTGGAGGAGATGGATGGTAGAGCGGAGCTCACAGCCATTACATGCGTCAAGCACATCACTCTGCTTGATCCTGTAAGGCTACTAAAAACAGCGAGGGAAAATGTAAGTGCTAAAACAATAGCCAACTGCTTCACCATAGCAGGATTTAAACTGTCGATCTGCCCGACCAGCCTGAGCCGGCACCTGTAGAGGATCTGATCCCACCACTGCCAGATCTGTCAGAGACAGAATTTGCATCTCTACACCATCTAGGTGACAGTGACCCAGAACTGGGCCAGAAAGATGATATCACCCAGGTTATAAATGCAACTAGCCAGCCCTAGTGAGAGGGGGAGGATGAGCCGGATGAACAGGAACAAAAACCGGTGACCACTGCTGATGTTCACTCGGTGCTCTGAACACTTAGAAGGGCTCTGGAGCAGCGGATTGATGTCAATCCAGACTGGAACCTGATGGAAAATGTAGAGAGAAACTTTCAGCCATATATGGCTGCAGTTGCAAAGCAGACAAAAATTAATAGCTTCTCCAAGACCAAGAGAGTGAATGACCCCATATGCAACTCAGTTTACCCAGTTTACCCCCATCTTTTAAACTACTAAACACCTTTAATAAAGACTGTTTTTTAACCTCTACCTCCCCTTGAAGAGCAAGTACTGTATAAGCACAGTAACAAGCACACTGACGATCTGCATAAATGCTGACTTGATGGCATACTGCAGTTATTCCAGTAAACTCACAAAATAAATGCTTTCAGTGTTTAGCAGAGCAATACTGCATTTCCTTATGTAACACACCTCCTGCTGTGTAGAACGGACACTCCATATAGCAGACAAAAAAGGATAGTTCTGATAAGTCTGCTCTAAGCGACTTACACTGTCAGATGCTGGAGTACATGACGCTTATCAGAAAGTATATGGCATTTCCATATAAGCAACTATCATTCTGCTTACGGCATCAGGAAGCTGCATACTCCCCTTTCATTTTCACCCAATTCGATACCCTAACCTATGGTAAGTTTACAGTAATAAACAGCTCTTATAATATACAATATTTCAGACAATTGATCAATATGAGTAAATTTTGAATACTACTGTAGTAATCCCTTCCCCACCTTTCTATTATACATCACAGTGTTACTACAAATTAAAACTAACCCCAATTTATATTTACATGATAGATGCTGGCTATTTTCAGTGTATGGGCACAATGGCATATTATGTTTAGATTACATATATACCCCAAATACTCGAAGCCTATAACATACAGGGAATCCCTGTTTGTTTCTTCTCCAAGAATCGGCGCTCTCTGGGCCTATTACTTAGACCTAGTTACCCTATTCAATACTTAAGCAGGCAATTTTCGAGACTGGGGGAAATACTTTTTATCCTTTCATGCATTCCCCATGGTAACCCTCTGTCACTGAAGCCAGCTGTCCTCTTTTGTCATTCGTTTATATTTGGATTGTGAAGTGAGCAATAACAATATATTATTCATTAGCTTTCTACCTCTGAGTATCCACCCTGAAGCCTTTGTTTTTATTTATTCAACTGTAGTACTCTGACTAGAACCTATTACAGGATCTGGTCAGGGGTTGTATCTACCCACCTTTTTGTATAAATATGACTATACCTATGTAAATTTCTTGTTTCCTTGATACTCCCTCCCACCTCCTTTTAGGTAATTCTGGTCCTCCACATACTCATTACAGCACTCTGTTGTGAGAAGTTGACACTTTTACTAACTTAGAATTATTAGTGTATTATTATGATCTGGTGATCCTTCCACCTTTGTTATAAAATGCTATACTGCATTCAAATGAGGGTTTTTTTTTCTTTTTCTTTATTGTTTCCTTGCTATGTATGTTGTAGCCAAACTTCTGTCAAACTTTATTGACATAATTGCTCTATTATTATATTATATTCGTCATTTTAGACTTTAGAATTTGACTAGCACATCCTTTGGTTGGTCCTTCTAAGTCCTTCCTACTGTTCTCACGCCCTGGTGTGTGGTGATAGAGTCTCCAGCATTGTTTTGCTGACTTATCTCCCTCCACTCTCCAGAAATGTCTTGTTACTGATACAAGGTTTAAAACTTCTTTATATAAATCATGATGTTATCCTTTTCTGTAAGATCTAGTTTGTTAAGTAATGTAGTGATATTGCTGTTATTAATGACTTCTTTCCTCTCTCTCTACTCTATCCCTCGAGAGATATCTGTGCTTTCCATACCTTAATTATTTCACCATTTTCTGCTTGAGTATTCCTGCCTACCACCTCATATACATATCTTCTCTTTTTCATCAGACTATCTTCTGCCAGATTTATATGTCCCTTTACACTCCAGTAACTATTCCTATTTTTATTACCAATAATTATGAATGATATACTTTTATATACATGGAATGTGAAGGGACTTGACTCTCCTTGTAAGTGAAAGCAAATCCTTTCACATCTTCAAAAGCATAAAGCACAAATTGCTTTCCTTCAGGAAACAAAATTACTCGCAGAGGATGTTCATAGGCTTAAGAAATATTGGGTCGGACAAATTTATGACTCATCCTACATCTCAAAAAAAAGAGGAGTTGCTATTATTATACATAAGAATCTTAAATGGTCCCTCATAAACTCCCTGTCTGATAATGAAGGAAGATGGGCGATGGTCAAATTAAATACCAGTTCTGGTTATCTCTTGCTTGTCAATGTTTACGCTCCAAATTCTGACTCCCCAGAATTTTTTCATAATTTGGCACAACAGATCCTATCCTTTAACACAGATAATGTACCAGTTATTCTCGGGGAAGACCTCAACTTAGCTTTAGAATCCAGTATTGATAGAAGTAACCCTACCACAGATGCCCATCCTAGAAGTATTAAAGCCCTCTCACTACTCATGCAGGATACAGGTCTCACCGATGTATGGCGCCTGCATCATCCTCGGGAACGAGATTATACCTTTTACTCTTCTTTACATAAAACCTATAGTAGAATTGACTATTGGTTAGTCTCTCCCACTATAATGGAAAAGACCATTGACTCCTCCATCTTACCCATCATAATTTCAGACCATTCCCCTGTCAGATTGCATCTTTTGTGGGGCCCATCAGTACCCAAATCTACTTTTTGGCGATTAGACCCTCTCCTTCTTAAAGATCCTGATTTTTTATCTATGATTAAAGTACAAATTCAGGATTTCCTTATTCACAACTCTACCGATGTTTCTATGTCCAGTAAATGGGAAGCTCTTAAAGCAACGGTCCGAGGGAAAATCATCGGCAATGCTGCCTATAGGAAAAGATTACAAGAACAACAACTAGCTGACATGGAAAAATCTCTTAATCCAAAGAGAGCCTATACTTCTCCTCTAATAAACATTGTCCCGATTCCCCTTTACATCTTGAAATTCTCCAACTCAGAATCAAAATTAATGAATTAATCTCCTGTAAAACTGAACCGGCACTTTTTAAACTCAAGCATAAGTTTTGGGAGCAAGGCGACAAAAATGGGAAGCTCCTCTCTTATCAGCTCAAAGCTCAACAAATGGAACAACATATTCTAAATCTCAAAGATGAGCATGGCTTATCCCACTCGGATAACCCATCTATAAACAATATTATGAAGACCTATTACCAAAAATTATACTCAAATACAAATCCTCCATCTATTATACAAATACAACAATACCTTAACACCTTACATCTTCCTCATCTTTCCTCTCTTGAAGTAACCCCTTTAGATGAACACCTCTCACTACTAGAAAGTCAGAAAGCCCTATCTTCCCTGAAATCTGGCAAATCCCCTGGTGGTGACAGTTTCTCTGCCGACTTTTATAAAATGTTTTCTGACACATTATGCCCCTACTTCTCAACGTTTATCAAGAAGCATCCATCACTGGCAAACTTCCCGCATCTTGTACTGAAGCGATTATAACCCTAATCCCTAAGAAAGACAAAGACCCCACACACCCAGCTAATTACAGGCCAATCTCTTTGTTAAATACAGATGGAAAGATATTTGCTAAAATACTTACCCTTCGACTTGAACATCTGATTCCAAACTCACTCATTGCTCACAAGCAGGTTTTATTAAACATAGGTCTGGATCTGACCATTTACGTTCCCTGTTTAACCTAATTCACAAAGCTAAATCTCTTAAATCACCAGCCGCTGCTATAGCTATCAATTTTGAGAAAGCTTTTGACTCCTTAAACTGGGATTACCTCTATCAAGTGCTAACACATTTTGGTCTCCCATACCTTCTGCTCCTGGATCAAACTATTATATAACTCCCATACTAGGGTACTTACTAATTCCACCATCTCTCCTCACTTTGAACTAGCTAAAGGAACAAGCAAGGCTGTCCTCTTTCACCTTTCTTGTTTATATTAGCCATGGAACCTCTGACTGCTTTACTTCGCCAATCAGAAGGCGTACTTGACATCCCTGTGGGTAACTTCATGATACATTTCTTTTTCTTCATGAAGACCTCACAATTTTCTTGAAAACTTGAATGAGGCTGGACCCTACTGAGTTGATATGTTAATAAATTTACAACTATTTCGGACTTGCTCTGAATCATGCCAAATCAGAAATTTTACCCCTCAACAACCATTGTAAACCCTTTATGAACATACCTCGTAGATTTCGTTGGTCACCAGATGGCATAACATATTTAGGAATTAAAATTTCCAGCAACTTAGGGAAAATATGGGATATTAACCTTAATCCCTTATTAGATAATATTAAAACAATTTTAGATAGATGGAAACTTCTCAGCCTTTCCTTCCTGGGGAAAATTGCATCCATTAAGATGTCCATATCCCCTAAAATTCTCTATCTCTTCACCAACATCTCTTAATTTTACCATCCTTCTTTCTTGCTAAAATTGATAAATTAATAGGCAATTTCATATGAGAAGGGAAACCCCCAAGATTTAACCGTAACAAACTTCGATCACACTGGAAAAGAGGCGGACTCGGACTCTCCTGGTTCAAAGGCTACCTTTGGGCTTTTCAGGCAGCCCAAACTATTAAATGGTTTCAGAAACCTTCATCCCACTCTTCACTTTGGATCGCAATAGAATCTGCATTGTGTCCTGGAGGAGTTTCTACCTCCTTTATTTATAACCCCCCCCCCACATCCAAACTAAAATCTCATCCCACTACATCATCTTCCATTTTCTATTGGAAACTAATTCACAAATTCCTGAAATCTAATCCCAAACCCTGGATCTATGCCCCCTTATGGGGCAATTCACTACTCGCCCTAGAAAACCACCCAATTTTCTGTCGTTCATGGAAGAATAATGGCATTTTTTTTCTTGGAGATATTTTGGATCAGAAATCACGCACTCTTAGATCGTTTTCAGATTTACAGATCACATGAAAACTCCCTAAGCATGACTTTTGGAAGTTTTTACAAATTTGATCAGTTTATAACTCTATCACTAACTTGGTGTATAAGCATATCCTTCTGGACCCACGTATTTCGCACTGGGTTAAATTAACCACAAAGCTAAATAACTCCATTTATAAAGACATTATTGACAATCTCCCTGATCAATCACTATCAGCTAAGAATAAATGGAGCACTCTTCTTAATTACAATATCTCAGATATACAATGGAGCAAATGTTGGCGTCTTGCTCATAACTCATTTAATGATACCCGCAGTTTGTTAATACAAATTAAGATTCTACATTTCTGGTACAGAATTCCTTCTGTTCTTCAATGAATGGGTCTGCTCAATAACAATAACTGCTGGCGCTGTAACCAGACCAACAGAGATTTGCTCCATATTTTATGGACATGCGCCGCTATTAACAAGCTATGGCGTAAAATACACTCATTTGCCTCTAAAGTTATAGGACAAAAACTACCCTTTAATCCCAAATTATTCCTTCTAGGCATCTTTATTTCAAGTACTTATTCCCTTTCACATGCACATTTTAGGTGGCTAAACATACTTTTTCTTTTGGTTAAATGTCTGGTTCTCATGGAGTGGAAATCCACTTCTATACCCTCCCTTTCAGATGTTCTGCAAAGCCTTTCTCAGTATGCCTCACTAGATCATTTATCCCATGTTATTCATGACCGACTCAATGTATATGAGCGTTGTTGGCAGGATTACTTCAAGTACATTGAATCTTCAAATTCTACAAACCCTAATCCCTAAGACTCACCTAGTCATTATCCTTTACTCCTAGATTAGGGTCTTTTTTATATATTTGTGCACAGATATCTCTCCTTCTTCTACTCTCTTTCTCTTTCCTTCCTTTTTAATCTCTATCCCTTCTTATTGTTGTCTTTCTTCTTTCTTTCTCTACTAGTGTAAACTATTTGTATTCCAATAGGTATCAGTTTATACAAATTATTGAATGCCTTATTATAGTGGGTTTCACCATCCATTTATATTTGCTTTCCCTACTGTACTCAATATACCTTATGATTGAAGTCGCTATATTCATTTTTCAAATATAATTAAGGCTAGCGTTATTAGTATTAATATGTGTATTTTAGACATTTCTGTTACTCTGACATTATATAATGTGCCTTGTTAAGTGACTTCTTTTGTATTTTCATATTTTGAATATCCTTTTACTGTATACACTTGAGTGCTTTCATATATACTTCAATAAAAAGATTAAGTACAGAAAGTATATGGCACAAGTGGTTTTGCTTTCTACAAAGAATCTTTGGCTACTACCAGTAAAACATATTTTTTTCTCCACATCCCAGAGTTTGTTAATACAATTGACCTGTCTACAACCAGTGGAAAACTCAGATCATCAGTCATTAGAATATAATAACTAGTGAGCATTTTTTCCCATAGGGAAATCTGGTTATAATTTGCTGTTATAACCAACTGGTTATAATGGTGAACACGCGCCAGGATTCCCTCGTCCATGCATGTGCCAGCTGCCGTCTCCCTTTGTGACACTGGATACTCTTGTAACAGCCATTTGACTCCCCTTGGCTGTTTTGGGGCCCTCGGGTCCACCAGGTACACACCTCCGAGGGGCCTGGCCTGGATTCCCTAACTGGATAATAGGTTTGCTCAGTGCCTGCACTTGGAGCAGTGGTAGGGAATACCTGTAGACAATTTGTAGGTTACCACTCCCTCAGGAAATAATATCTGCCCCCAGTACACTTTCCCCTAATTATAGCAATCCCCCCACACATAGTAACTGGAACCCACAAAGTCACAAGCACAAGAATTAACATGCAAACAATAGTGAGATTTCTTCTCGGGAAGGGGAGAAAAAGGGGAAATAAACAGCACAACCACTATAGCCACTTTAAACCCTCAGTTAGGGTGCACACTGAAATGTCTCTTGATGTGATGGGTACCTCATCAGACGTTGATGCAGGCCTGGCATCTTTTTTTAAATGTTTATTTTTATTAATTTTTCAAAATTTTTTAAATTCATACATTCAGACATAAACTCAATAGACTCGGTAAACAATTCATTTCCCTCTATTTCTATTTCTGGTTCTATTTCTAATGCATAAAGGCATGTCTAAGCCACATCAGATAGGGGGAAGAGTAAATAGTTTAAGTTAAACTTGAATTAATTTCAGGTAATTGCTGCTCATCTTAAGAATATTTCTACTCTGTGTTCAGATTTATTAGTTGACAAAAAAATGTGTAAAGTATACTATCTACCCTACAATAATATTTATAATTCTTAGGTACTGGCTGCTTACAGTGCAGTAATTAGATAACTAAACATTTATTTTATAGCCCTAGTTACTCCCCAAAGGCAGAGCATATTTCACAAGTTCATCATCTCTTCTTCGAAAAATGTGGGTGAATTAGTTTCTCCATCTTTCTCACTTTCTTGCTCATACTGCTTCCTTATAAACTCAGAAAGTTGGTAAATCTAAAAGAATATGCGTTGTGTCCCTTTATATTTAATTTTCAACTTTGCTGGTGCTAACAGTTGAAACTCTGCACCCATCTCCAAAAGATGTTCTTGAAATGCCAAAAACTGTCTTCTTCTTTGCTGTGTTGGGTACAAATAATCAGGGTAAACCGAGAACTAAAAAGTCTTGTACAGTAATGAAGCGTTTAATCTGGATAGGCGGGTAATTAAGTCCCGATCTGTAACAAAGGCAAAGGACATCAAGATTTTCAATTTCTGCTGATCTTGATCTGCTTGATTCGTCTTCTTAGTCAGGCGCTTAGGGTAAATTCTGTATACTCTGGTTATAAACGGTAAGTTGTCTTCCGGTAGATCAAATACAGACACCAGGATATCTTTAATTAGGTCTCTTACTGAATCAAATTCTTGATCCAGTGATACAGGCAGTTCAATGAGATGCAAGGTTTTACTGTAGAACTAGATTATAAAACTGTAAAACAAACATCGCTATTACCGCACTGTACCTTTAATGCGCGCTGTTTGTTTTACAGTGGTCATTAATTTATTGGTCTTGTGCTTCAGCTGTTTCTGCATGTGTTGTGTAGCATCTCTGGTAAATGAAAGACACAGTACAATGATTTATAGTATGCTGTGCAGTCACTCAGTAATTGTTTTATTTAGTGCATTAGTGCATGAGATAAAGTGATAAAGTGCATAACAAAACAACAAAAGAAAAAACCTCGATTTCCTTGTATGGCTCGATTCTCTTGGCTTGCTCCACTTGACTCCACTCCATTAGGTTGAAGCTGCACCTAGGTAAGATGAAAAAAAAAGTTACAGCACTAATACAAACAAAATCAAGTACCAGAAAACCTTACTAGCAGCAGTTACCTTCAATGTTTGTGTGAATGTCATTTAGACAGTCCTCGTGTGCTTGATGCATCCTGGACTTATAAAATCCAGTCCTGCAGTCATCAGTCTGTGCTGTTAATGCTGAGAAGCTGTTTACCAACCAGTTAGCGCGTCTGTTCTTTAGGGTGGTAGTACGAAGGTCGATGGAGATTTTGGCACTACTGCTTCCTGCTTTTACCTGCTTGGAAATCTCTGTGGCATACCATTCAGTAAATTGCTTTTTCAGCTCATCTTTGAAGACCTTATTGATTGAAACATCCAAGGGCTGCAGAAGGTTAGTGCATGAGGCTGGCATGAAAATCGGAATATTGTTATGCCTCTCAAAATTTACAAGTACTTCTTCCGTAGTATGCCCCCTAAACAGATCCAACATGAACAATGTCCCCTGACAGTCAGGTAGTTGTTTTTGTTTCTTTATTGAATTAATGTATGGGACAAGGATTTTCTCAGTAAACCGGATTGTAGTTTCCGAGTTTGCCCAGTGATTTTCAGTTTGGGTGATGTTCCATCCATCAGGAAACAGAAAACTAGGGTGACACTGTGTGGTCTTGCCCTGATAAATGATCTGCAGGGGCAGATAGTGGCATGACAGAGAGCAGGCAAGCAAGACAGTAACCTGCCATTTGTCCCTGAGACCCAACACTTCTACCTGCTTTTTAACGACCGTCTCCATAGTCCACTCTGAGCAGGGGATCAAATTAACTCCAGTTTCATCCATGTTGATGACAAGTTTGCTGGGGATGAGTTCATGACCACAAGCCGTGCTTATGCAGCTCATAAATGCTTCTCTTAGGTCAGAGAAGTCTACTGGAGTTTTTCAAGTGGCTTTAGTGCCTTTACACTTACTAAAGCCCATACGATTAAAAAATAACCATGACCACTGCCTCGAGAAGGCTAGAGTACCACCATTCTCTGTGAGCAACTCAGGGTGGCTTGCATTAACGATTCAAAAATAACCATGACCACTGCCTCGAGAAGGATAGAGTACCACCATTCTCTGTGAGCAACTTGGTGTGGCTTGTATTAACGATCCTGGTGGCAACAGCAGACAGCACCCTTCCGTTGACCACCGCACTCTCAGCTCGCAAGGATTTTACAACTGCTTTTATTTCCTTCTCGACATCCTCCATCAATAAAGGCGGACAGCCACAGGGCTTAATGGGCAACGTTTGAGGCATGGTAGCAGGATTGGGATATGTTTTTAATTTAGCAAGGTAGTCTCGCTTGAAAACACGAACAGTACTTTAATTTATTGTATTTTTATATTTTGACTCATAGAATCTCATCGCATTCATTACATCATGCTGACATGAATACTGTCCAATTTCAAATCTTAATTCAGGATCATAGACACAGTGCTCAGTCTTTTTCTTTTTCGCAGGTGGTGATGCAGTTGAGGCAAGCTCTTGGGTGACTGACTGTGCCATTAGCCTGGCTATACCAGCAGTCACACTAAGCACCTCGACATCCATGTCAGCTGTTTGAAGTGCATGGAACTCCCTTTTTGCTGCTTTCCTTGGTGGGGTACTGAGTCACTTTACAAGAGACATTTTTTTTTTTGAACACACTGCCGTCTACTGCTAAGCTGTCAAGCTGATGCCATATTTGACAGGTAAGACAAATAGCTGATCATGGCGGAAGCCAGTAGCTGAGTGCAATATTATGTTGGCGCGCTGCACTTTCTAATTAGGAACCCGAGATACAAAGTTGACACGGTTATTTATAGTTCTACAGTATAGCTTTGCTGGTTTTCCAACAACTCGACTTTCCTTGATAGGACCATATTGTCCCGAAGAAAGTTGGATATCGTGGCTTCGACCGTGGTGGTTTTATATACAGATTTCTCCACCTCTCTTTTTGTATTCTCCAACTGTTTCAAGATGCTTTCTATATTTTCTTGATTTTGTTTGGCATCTTGCTGCAAAAATTCGACCTTCTGAGACAGAGCCTGAAATTTTAGGTAAAAAAATTGAGTCCATGTTAACAGCTTTTCAAGGGCTTCACCCAGCAAACCAATAGAGTGGAGTCGCCCTTAGCCATCTCATGTTGTTTACCAGAGAGCACCTCTTAACTAGCCGCAAATACATTAGAAGTAGGGAAATTTGAGCTTTCGTCTGAGACCTTCAGGTAAGCATCAGACCATTTAACAGCGCTCTCCTTTACTGAAACAAGTTTAATTGGTGATGGTGGCTTTTTTGACAGTCGTAGTTCTGTTTATTGAGAAGGCAAAATTTTAACTTACACTCTGCGTATGGAGGAATGTAGGGGGCATTCAGCTCTTTTGAGTCCTTATACTGCATTGGTGAGCTCGCCTTTGATGGGTTGTCTGCAGGCTGTAGTAATTTGGCTTTCGGCATTCCAATGCTAGAGCCGGAGCTTCCTTCTCCGACTCTCCCAACGCCCTCCAAGCCAACTTCCAATCTGTAATATTTTTTAAAGGCCTGATTCTGGGAGACTCGTATTCTTCAGATGAAGAAGAAAATTTTACTTTACTTTCATCTCCCATGTATTCCTGTGTGTAAAAAATTTGTAACAGCAAGATTTTGTCAGACCTTTAAAAACAGAGCTCACTCTTGAGGCAGCTACCTGCAGCCATGTTCAAGCTCCCCCAGGCCTGGAGTCTTTTGATGGGGCCCAGATGGTTTTAAAAGGATTCAACTTTCACCAATGACCTGGGCACAGCTTTTACTTGGAACAGTCCAGCCCTGGCCTTACCCCCTCAGCACCAACTAGCTAGCTAGCTGATATAAGACTCCCCAAAGCCGCAGCCAGGGTACTTACAGTTCGGAGGTACCCAAGTGGGGGGATTTGGATGACTGAAATACAGTCCAACTGGCAGTTTATTTATTTTTTATTTATTTATTTATTTTTTTATTTTAGCTTTTGTTAACCGGGTAAGTACACTAGACAAGTATTATGCCTATTTTCAGGAACGACCCGGGAGAGTACAACATAAGGATACAGACAATTGTATACAGTAGCGAGTGAGTACAGCTTAACAACAAGATTGAGATAGAAACATAGTCCAGGGGATAAATACGAACATAATACAACTTACATCTGCTGAGGTAACGAGCCCCCAGGATAAGTGGGTGTCACACAAATTTACAACAGAAAGCATTTGCACATTTCACGTAAGAGACAAATTGAGATCAGCAATGACCAGGGAACCAGGACGTGGACAATATATCCGGGGTCAGGTGCCCTGGTGTATAGGCAGAGACAGGGAGTGCAGCGTGAGATATCGGGTAGTGTCAGAGGGAGGCAAGCTGTGAAGCCGGAAGAGCATCCATATAGAGAAATACTCTAGGGAGGCTTGGGACAGTCGCTACGCAGATGCAAGTTTCAGGATACCCAGAGGAGATTCAGGAAGCACAGGTGGGAGGGCGACAACCTGGTCGGCTCTGGAAGGAGTTCCAGAGCCTGGGCGCATACACAGTAACATCCCGGCTACCCATGAGGGTGCGGGAGGGAGGGACCTTGAGCAACCCCAGCGCATTGGACCTAAGGTGGTAGGTAGAGGTGTCTGATGGCGGTAGGAGCAGGGCCAGCTCTGAGGGGGTGCCGGTTCTGACCACTTTGTCAGTAAGGCAGCCCACCCTGAAGTCCAGGTACCTCGCAGGGGATAGCCATCCTAGTTTATCGTATAGCTCACAGCGATGGGTGAGGCGGGGGACAGCAAGTGCAAAGCAACAGATGTTGTTGTATGTCGTGTGCCACCGTGCAAGGTAGTCTGGGGGAGAACAGGCGAATAGGTGCAGTTCATAGCTCAGGGAGGGAAAGCACGCCTTTACTTAAGGGCTAGTCTGGCGCGGGTGTGAGGTTGAACTTGGCCCTGTAGGCCAGGCCCAGCTTACAGTTAACTGCCCTACAGATATTAAGGAGGTGACTACCCATGTCGAGTTGGGAGTCAAGGGTGACCCCGAGGTATTTGGCAGAGTTCACTACAGGGAGGAGGGATCAGTCAGGACAGGAAATCTTTAAACAGGCCGACGAGGTTTTGAGCCTGGCTGTGGAGCCAAAGAGCATGGCCTGGGTTTTTTCAGATTCAGGACCAGTTTGTTCTTGGTAATCCAGGTTTGAACATTGCAGAAGCCTTCGGTCAGAGCTCTGTTTAGGTAACAGCGTCTCGGTCGTGCGCCAGGATCACCAGGTCATCAGCATAGAGGGTGGCACTGCAGGAGGAGGTCACCGTGGGGAGCTGGTTGATAAAGAGGGAAAAGAGGAGAGGGCCCAATACTGAGCCCTGAGGGACACCAGAGGTCACTGGACGGGACTCAGAGAGGACTTTGTTGAAGCTGGTCTGCTGGGTTCTGCCATGCAGGTAGCCCGTGATCCAGTTCATGGCGAGAGGGGAAAATCCGAGTGACCATAGTTGTGTGCAGAGCAAAGTGTGGTCGACAAGGTCAAAGGCCTTGGACAGGTCGATGACTATGGCTCCGGAGAGGTTGCCCCGATCCAAGGCTGATCTTATTTTAGATGTGACCGAGATTAGGGCAGTGGTGGTACTGTGACCCTTGCGAAACCCATGCTGAGCCGGGGACAGCAGCTCCTTGGACTGGATGTGCTCGAGATCTGTTCAGCCACCACCTTTCCAGGAGCTTACTGAGGGATGAGAGGATGGCAATCGGGCGATAGTTGTCCGGAAGTTTGGGATTGCCTTGTTTCAGAACCGGGACAATCCTGGCCTCTTTCCAGATATCAGGGAAGGTACCCCTTCCAAGGGATAGATTGAAGATGTGGGCTACAGGGTGGGCAAGGTGAGTAGCTCCAAGTTTGAGGAGCTTTGATTCAAGGTTATCTGGGCCAGGACTGGAGTGCTGGGAGAGGCCGGCCAGGTGCCTCTGGGTGTCCAGCACAGTCACTTCCCTGAGGTTGAACAGTGCCCGAGGGGGGGGCCCTCACTCCAAGCCGAGGGGGGAAGTGAGGGGGGCCAGTTACACAATACTGTGGAGGCATCCGGATGATATAGATGTGAAGCTGCAGAACTGGATAACCGGAAAACTGAAGAAGCTGTTCTTCACCTTCCTGGCCTTGCCAACAGGCCTTTGTAGACAGTCTTCACCAGGCAGACCTCTCGATGTCTCCGGCCATTGGTCCTCCTCCTGTTCTTCGGTCTATGGATTAATGGACTTAGACCCCTCTGTTGCACATGCTAGAAAGGTAGTTATAGCTAGGTTTTTACATAGTACCTTGACCCAGTACTCTCGCTATTGGTTTCTCTGGTCACAGAAATACTGACCCTTTCTCAGTCCCTGGTCATAACACACTCAGATGCTCCCCTTGCTGGAATTTTCACTCACCACAATTATCCCACCGAGGGGGAACACAGTAGCTCAGTCTGTTTTTCAGGGTGGAAGTCCTGGAAACACCAGGCAGCACACATAGTTTGTTTCAGCTCCTGCATGGCTTCTAGCTGACTCTCTCTCTCTCTCTCTCTCTCTGTCTCTCTTTCTCTCTTGGCTTAAGTACTACGGCTCCTGCTTGTCTACAGCCCACTCCAAATACAGTTCTGTTGATTCTGCTGCAAACTTCTGCCTTCACAACTTGCTGTGCCCTTCAGAGGTTGGGCAGTTAGGCCGTGGGGGCCTCAGTGCAACTCCAGGCTGGGAAGCCCACACATCCACTTTCCACCTTCACTCTGGCTGTTCTCCCCTTTTTTGGTGGGCTGACAGTCCTATTTATACTGTTTCCCAGCTCTCCCTTGATTGGCTGCCACAGTCCTGGGCTTTTCAGTGCCCTTTGGCCCGAATCCCAGCAGTCCCCCATTTTCTGTAGTCCCTTGGAGGCTGCCATTTTTGTTTACATCAGCCCCAAACAATCCCATTCATGCTGTTTAATACACATGCTCACAAGAGGGCTGAAAATAGTTCCCCCCCAAACCAGAGGCTTTCCAGTTTCTGTTTTACTCAGTCTCCGGCTCCCCTGCTTTTTCTGGAGCCAGGGATATACGTTATTAGCAGCCGCTTAGCCAAAACCACCAATGGAGCTCTGGCTCCTCTACATTTTTTGACTTTGGCGGCTGTGCATTTGCAAAGGGGGCGCAGCCACCATCTTTTTTAATTACATTTGTGGTGGTCCGACTTTCTTGCCTTCACCAATCAATCAATCAATCAATCAAGTCTTTATTTAACCAGGCATTCATGGTTGAGCAGAAGCTCATTTGCAAGATGGGCCTGGTCACCAGACCCCTACAAACGCCCGGAGGCGTGGAAATACAATCGGACCCCAGGCCCCTCTCAAAACATGGGCCGGGGTCACAGAACAGCCACAGCCACGAAGCGCCAACGAGGCCAGCTGGCCCAAATCCCACTGAGACCACTGCTAGTAACAGCGGCAAGGGAGCAGGGGCCAAAGCCCTCACAGATAAGCCCATTTGGGGGGCTTACACTTGGATTCCACTGAAAGAAAATATTTTAAAACATCAACTTAGCTCTTTAAAGTACTCTTGGGAGGAACTGCTTTACAAAAAAAACAAGAAAGAAAATGTTACAATAGCCGCTAGAGCCTGACTGCGGACTGTGCTTGAACCGACCATGGCTGTACAGTGATGTGTTTCTATTTTATATGATTGCTGTGGTGAAAAAAATGCTCCCCCAGCAATTATATAAAATAAAATATGGGGTGGTGTGTAAAACTAGAATTTACACACACTGTTGGTGCTGGATGCTTGTATAAACCACTCAAGCTTTGCTCATGGGGTTTATGTAGCATCCAACACCACAGGTGTGTGTAAAATTGCAATTAAACACACAGCCCCATGTATTTTTCTATGTATAATTTTGGTATACTTACTACTCTGACTACAGGTAAAGGGACTTGGAGAATGAATAATACATTCTTGGAACACAGCAGTACAGAAAGCACTAGAGGAGCTATTTATGGCAAGGGACTCGGTTTATTATATGTACAGTTAGGGTCTAATACAAAATCTCAGCATCTAAGTTCCTGACACAAAACATCCTGATGCCGTTTTTCCAACACTCAACTGTCCAACAAGCGTTAAATCCTGAGATGACACTGTCCAACAATGGACACGTGACCACCGAGGAGGTGATTGTATTTTAGTTCCCATTGTAGGGGGCTTCACCCCATGCACCCCCTGTTGTGAAGGGGCTTCACCCCCCCACCCCCAATAACTAAAACATAACATAATCACCTCCACAGCGCTCACACTTCCATTATAGGGCAGTGTCATGACAGGATTTTATGCTTGCTGGGTAGTTAAGTGTCAGGAAAATGGTGTCAGGAACTTAGATGTCGGAATTTTGTATGGTTACCCTACGATAAGATATAACTGGTGGGAACGTACAAAAAACAGATATAACTATGTTACTGCAGAAGAAAGTCAAGCAATATAAAACAAAACATTTAAAGTATTTAGAATTATAGGCCCAACTTTCTATGTTAATTACTTTACAGACAGAAGGAAAGGGCACTTTCTGAACACAGATCAGAAATATGAAAAAAGAGATGCAAGCCATACAATACAACTGAGAAACTTCCTTACTGATGGAACACCAGTATGGTAGTCAAGGAAAGACAGCGATAAGTGATGTGTTCAGCTGCATGCAGAGACAGAGTGAAGAAACTACACTTGATTGCAATCAGAGACAGAATAGGAAATAATACAGTCACAAGAGACAAGTATACAGGAGGCAGTGTTTGACCACATGACTACCTCATTTGGAACAAAAAACACTCTGGTAAGAAACACGACAGAACTTTTTCTGGGAGGGCTAAAGCCTGAGGTTCAATGTGGGGGAATAGCTCCTCCCACATTCCCCTTAAAGACCAGCCTCCTTCAGCAGTCCTCTGCTTAGCGTGTTGGGAAACATCTGTGCGCTGGGCTCCCTGTGTGGCTTGTGAGCTGAGCTTCCTTCCTTTTCTGCTCCCCGCTCTTTGTTTGTTCCCCCATCCTCTTTCCCTGTTTCCTCTTGTTTGTGTGCCCCCCTGTTCTCTTCCTCCTCCTGTCTGGTGTCTGCTCCATCCCATTTATCTCCATTCCCCCCCTTTCCTGTACATCCTGTGTTGCTCCTTCTGTTTGGGGCCACTGCTCCTGCCCCTTTGGGTGTGGCGTCATCCCCCTGCACCTGCTTGGCTGCCTGCTATGGACTGCTCCTCTGGCCTCATCTTTGCTCCTTGCCTGGAGCTTCTCCTGCGGGCTGCCTCTGGCTCTCTCTCCGCATCCTGCCTCTTCGGTGGTTGGCTCATCTTGGAGACCTCCCTGTCCTGCCCCATGGGGATCCGCGTCACTACCCTGTCTGCTGTATTCTCCAGCCTATGCATTGAGCTGCCACCACTGTTTTTGAAGTTTCCAACATTGTTTCCAGTCTGGCCCAGAGCTCTTCTTCCACGCTGTGGGTGAGTTGAACTATTCCTAATGTTTCTGCCCTACCTCAACTTGCACATAACCCATGATCATTGCATATCATATGCAGATGCCGATCTCGTAGTTGTTACTAAGATGCCATTATTCTGTATTCCCTGCCAGTATAACCATATTCCCTGTCTTACCAGCTCAGCTCCTTTACCACTACTTTACCCGTCTGCATACAGCCTTGGTGCGCACAGTGTTCATGCGCTATTATCTTATTTGGTGTTTCACGGCTTGCCTGCAATCTCCTTTCGTGCCCTGTGAGTCCATTTCCTGAAGTGCATACATGCGTCCGAATACTTTCTGTCCCAGTTTGGAGGTTTGCTCAGGAATCCCCTATGGTGAACTTTTTGCTCTTTAGCTCAGACCCATGCCTCACTAGCCAGTGAAGCCACCTACTGTACACAGTACCTGTAATGAGGGGGATACCCCAGACCCTCGTTACTGATTTTGCCACACAGCCAGCTTCCCTACCTTGTTGCATGCTGCCCTAATACCTTGCATTATTGCCAGTGCTTTTCATGGCCCTGTTTCCATTAATTCAGTATTCTCTGGTCTCTCCATTCTGTGACCTATCTCATGCCTGGTCTGCCGTTACCTGCCATGACAGCCTTCTTACTACTGTGCACTAAAGCTGCCTCCTACCTTCTTGTGGCTCTGCCCCATTAGATTTCAGACACATCAATTCCCTTTGCCTCCTTTGCATGGACGTCCATGTTTCTCCTCCCTACTTTGCTACCGCATTTCCCGAAGTCAGTCCAGTGTCCTGCCTTTCTGCCAGATTCTGCATCTGATGTTGACCTCCCCCTCTCCCAACCCTGCCCTTCCTTTCTCCTCTGGCTCCTCGTCTGCTCCTGCTGTTTCTTTCTGGGCCCCTCTTCCCTCTTCCCCCCTGTACCCTGTTCCTTGTCCTGTGTTACCCTGGTTTTAGTTTTGGGCCTTTCTCTCCCTAGTCTGGAGCCCGCACCCTCTGCCATTTTGCTCCCAGTACCTCTACCCTGCTAATTCCTGTTGGGTCTCAAAGATGCTCTGCTTGCGGCCCACTGTTTTTCCTATGGCGGGGGACTGAGGCGTCATAGCGGGCCCTTGCTGCTCAGATCAGTGGGACCCTGTTTCATGCCAGCCATGATCTACCCTGCCCTCCTGCCTCCTAGGCTTCAGTTACCCTCGCATGGATCATTACCCTTACAGCCTACTCAACCTCAGTCATTTATTGCATTCCATAGCTACTGGCATGCTCCTTCCTGGATTAGTCTTACTCCCCTTTGCTGGCATTCCTGCTGACTTCCTTTTCACATTATCCTGCTCTGCCTTGCTGCCTTCCCCTTTATACTGCCTCACTGTTCACCTACCTATGACTATGCAGCCAACTGCCCTTTCCTTGCTCAGCCCATACCAGCAGTTTTCTGTACTCCATCCCTAACCTGTACCTTCTGAGGTACTGAGCAAAAGTAGGCTTGCCCTGTCTACTGGGGATGGGATTCCATTACAACCACCACTCTACTACTTACAAACCTGACATCCTTCGTCCCTAACTCTGCCTGGTGGCACTGAGTGAAGGTTAGCATGCCCCGACTACCAGGGATGGGAGCTATGTTTGCAATCTACTGCTTCATCCTTATGCATTCTCTATCTGATCCCCGGTTGCTGCTTCCCTTCAGGGAACAGGACTGCTTAACCCATTGCCTCCAACATCCTACCTCTGCCTGGCGGCACTGAGTGCAGTTCATCTTGCTTCAACTACCAGAGATAGAAGTCTTCCTCTGCAAGTTGACTGTTTCAACCTTCTGCATTCTCTACCGTATACCCAGTTGCTGCTTCCCTTTGGGAATGGGACCGCTGTACCCCATTTGCCTTCAACATCCTACCTCTGCCTGGCGGCATCGAATGAAGGACGTCTCACATCGACTACCAGGGACTGAAGCCTGTATCTGCAACCCACTGTTTCAACCTAATGCATCCTCTACCAGACTACCTGGTCGCTGCTTCCCTTTGGGAACAGGACCACTATACCCAATTGCCTCCAACATCCTACCTCTGCCTGGTGCCATCGAATGATGGTCATCTTGCACCGAATAGTAGGGATGGAAACCTATGCCTGCAATTGACTTTTTTGACCTTATGCATTCTCTACCTGAATACCCAGTTGCTGCTTCCCTTCAGGAACGGGACCATTTACCCCAATTACCTTCATCATCATACCTTTGCCTGGCAGCATCGAGTGCTGGTCATCTCGCCTCGACTACCAGGGATGGGAGCCTAAGTCCACATTCGACTGCTTCAACCTTATGCATTCTCTACCTGTTACCCGGTTGCCACTTCCCTTCAGGAACAGGACCACTATGCCCCATTTGCATTCACCATCCTACCTCTGCCTAGTAGCATCGACTGCAGGTTGTCGGGCACTGAGTACCAGGGATGGAAACCTGTATGTGCACTCCCCCGTTTCACCCTTATGCATTTTCTACAAGACTATACTGTTGCCACTTCCCTTTGGAAATGGGGCCTCTTTACCCTATTTGCCTTCACCATCCTACCTCTACCTGGTGGCATTGAGTAATGGTCATCTCGCCTCCACTATCAGGGCTGGGAGTCCATGTCTACATTTGACTGTTTCAGCCTTCTGCCTTCTCTCCCTGATAACTGGTTGCTGCTTCTCTTCGGGAACAGAATCATTATATCCCAATTGCCTTCCACGTTCTACTTTCTACCTCGCCAGTCCACATCCTGCACTTCCATGGACTTATTGAACTCGTCCCCACCTTGGCCTCCTTATGCTTTGGACTTGGACTCCGCCTGCTTGTTCAGTCTCTACCTTCATTCAGTTTGACTGCCTCCTGGACGTCCATACTGCTTATTCCCCCTTCCTGTCTACCATGTGAGCTCGGCTTTTCTTTGGACGTGGGAACCTCATGCCTCATTGCTGCAGTGCCTTCTGTTCTTTGCCCTTGCTGTTCGCCATCTTCTTTGAACATGGAACTTTCATCCATCAGTTTCATAGCACTTGGCGCCTGGCTTCGCTTCTGATCTTCCTTGGATCCACCACTTGTGGCCTGCAGCAGCTTTGCTGCATCCTACTTCGGTTTGCTGTAGTGCTGTCTGAGTCCTGTTCCTTCCTATGTCTGTGATAGCGGTACGGCTTGGCTTCTGCTGTTTTCTTCTAGTACTCCTTCTTCCAGTCCGCTGACATCCCCTGTGGACTTTCCCCCTCCATCCTTGGACAGCTGCCTTCTTCTCGCCATCCTAGCAGCTTGGGGCTTCGTCCTGTTTGCTGTGGCTCTTTTTGGGCATTTTACCCTATCTCCAGCCAGTATTCCTACCCAGTCAACTACTCCTCCCATTTATCTATTTCATACTCCTACCTTGGCCATTCTAACAGCTCCCATCCACTACTCGACAGAGCACTTGTTAATTTCACCTGAGGAAAACTACTTCTAGCAAACATTCCTTGGACAATATGCCTCATAGACTCTTACGTCACCATAGAGTTATCTATACTTCCCAATCATCTCCCCAGGATTAGTTCTGGAATCCCATTTCTCTGGACTACAGAAAGATCTCATCCGACTATACTGAATACTCTCCCTATGCATCCTGCCAAGTCAAGCATTTTGGCTTCCCTAACTACCATGTCTCATAAGCTATCTTTTCACATTGAAAGGTGACCTAATTCCTTCTGTCATGCAATGACTCTGTAATCATCATTGCTATTACGGATAGCAGGAACCGCAAGATACCGCATAGCAGTACTGACATCATCAGTTTTTCCTTTCCGTCACTTCTTTTACGAGCACTGACTCTGTTGATCATGTTACTTGACTCCTACTTCCTCAGTAGCCAGTGGATGTCCTAAAACCTTCTCAGCTACTTTCCCAGAACTCCCATTGTTGGATCTCCAGTGCCTAGCTGCCTTACTAAAGGCATTCTATCCAAACCACTGTTTTTCAGTTCCTGGATGTCACCATACTTCATATAATCATCTACATTCCTTCATCATATTACCATCAATGAGATCAGCTGCCCATCCAGCAGTCCTTCTAGCTCATCCCATATCATTCACCTCCACACTCCCTCCACTAAAGACTTTCATGGAGAGCAGGCTTCCATTGATTCCTCAATCTGCACGTCCATAACTAACCTGGCTGTCTCACTATCTCAGTCATGCCTCCCACCAGGCCTATATCCGATTTCAATGCTAGGCACTCCTGGCATTCTACACCACTCTCAACTTCCCATCACCACATCAGTCTCTAGACTCCTTCAAAGACCCGTTTCTGGGCTTGCTGCAGCATTCGGACAGTGAATTAACCTGTAAAGCAAAGCAGTCATGGCCACCTTAGCTCATGTCACTGGCAATTACACCACAGCAATACCTGTATTTACTTCCCCCAACATACCAGACAGAGCCTATGCAAGTATCGTTATGGCATCAATACCCAAATCAACTCTCAAATTTATCGTACTGAACTTCCAATTATTTCCATATACATTCAGTTGCTATCTCTATTGCATATACCAACTTTCCCTCATTGGTCTAAATACTTCCATGACATCCCTCCTACCAGGTACCTAAAGATTATGTCCAATTCCTTCATCTTCTTCATGGATGCCTACATTGCAACTTATTGCTCATCGCCTAACTCCAAACCTTCAGATTCTAATGTGAATCCTTCTACAAAGTCAGACTGTTTACCTTATGACATTATAACCCATCATACTTCCCACCATTCAAAGTCTGGCAGCAAATTTTATCCAGTCATGCTCTTCATGCTCACTTTGTCTCTGTAATTCCATGGATATCATCCATCATCATCTTGGAAACATGGACTGCATTCACCCCTTTTTCAACTGGACCTACTCCACTTTCAGGATCTGGATGCTCCTTTAGAGTAGACCTACCTCTTCAACCTCAGAATCGTCCTTCCAGAATGCATCATCCAGTGGACTTTGAAGATGGACCGTCATCGCTCCAAGCAGTTCACGTTCCTCGGAAAGTAGAATATGGTTGCTGGAACCCAGGTTCATCTCCTCTTAGTCTGCCCGGAGGGTGGGTGGGTCAGTAGCCATGGGTCCTCAGGTTTCCTCCACCTGGGGTTTTTACCTCTCCTGCATGTTACTGGTCATACTCTCTGTGAGTTGGAGGAGGTAATCATACTCTTTTTGACATTCATTGGTAATTCTTTTGGGCTTTCTGTTCCCTACTCGGTTTCCTAACCAAGGGTGGGAATAGAGTAAAGCCAGAAGTAAACTACGTTACACAAGCACTACTGACATCATACACTATTCACCAAATTATTGAATGGGAGGGCTAAAGCCTGAGGTTCAATGTTGGGGAATTGCTCCTCCCACATTCCCCTTGAAGGCCAGTTTCCTTCAGCAGTCCCCTGCTTAGCGTGTTGGGAAACACCCCCCATCCACCCCTGCCTCCTCCTCCTCCTCCTCCTTCTCCGGCACTCTGCTCACCCTTGCTGCTGGGCTTTCTATTCCCTACTCACTACCCAGTTTCCCTACCAATGGTGGGAAAAGAGTAAAGCCAAAAGTAAACTACATTACACAAGCACTACTGACTTCATATGCTATTCACCAAAACATTGAAATAAAACAGATCGTCCTTAATTAGATTTGAAAGATGCAAATAACATAATAAAACTTACAACAAAATTAGAAATCTTAAATGCAATAGCGAGACTAAGAAATCAAACTTCTCTTGTCCCAGATGGACTGGTTACAGAAGTATACAAGAAGTACAAGGAGAGGCAATGCAAATATGAATGTATAAAAAGGGGCACCCTTTGCAGGTGCATAATGAGAAACCACTGTGTATGCTAAATACTGACATGAAAATTCTTATGAAAATACAGTGTGCAAGACTAGCAGTAGTAGCTCAGCAATTGATACTACCTTCCCAGACTTGCTAAGTACCCAACAGATATGCAGTATGTTAGATAATTTAATATTGCTGAGAGAGATTATGAATAGTGAGGGGGAGGATGAAAGGATTCATCCTCTCTTCAGACAAAGAGAAGGAATTTGATAGTGTCTCATGAATATCTGTGGTATGCCCTAGAACAATATGGGATCCCTGCCCCTTTTTTACCTAGATTATGAATCTGTATAGACACGCTGCTAGTCTAACGAACATAAACAGGCATGTAGGGCACTAAATCTGGGTGGTCAAAGGGGGTTCAGCAGGGATGCCCAATCAGCCCACTGTTATATGTCTTCTCATTGGACCCGGAACATCATAGCACATATTCATAGGAGGCAGTATAGTGTAGTGGTTAAAAGCACTGAGCTCCAAGAACTGGAGAACTGGGTATGAATCCCACAGCCACCACCTGCATACTGTGTAACCATCCATGAGCAAGTCACTTAACTTCCCTGTACTCCCAGGATGCACCTGGAAACAAGCCTTGGCTTAGTGTGTTTGTCCTGGTCAAAAGATTTAAAAAAAATAAATAAATAAAATACAAAACCATGCATGAAATAAGAGGTCTTACTGCATCGAACAACCAACAGGTGGTAAAGAAGTTTCAGCCTATGGAGAAGACATATGTGTGTTACTTCAGATTGTGGACTCAGGCATAGCAGCAATGCAGCAGCTAACAGAATTTGCAAAGGTTGCTGGTTCAGAAATGAATCTAGAGAAAAGTTTATTTTTTTCAAATTAGAGAGGCAAGCTACAGAAGTGAAAGAGGTAGTGGGGATCACTACAGCCAAAACCCCAATCAGTATTTTAGGGATCTTATTTGGGCATGTATATATGGCATTGGCACATTGGAAGGAAAAAATTAGGGATCTGTGCAGGAAAGGTCTCCAGATGGATAATCTGGCAACAGTTAAAAAAGAAATGAGTTGACAACAAAAACATTTTACTGCCAATTATCTCTGTTTTGTGTAATATACTCCCCAAGAAAGGGAGACCACTATTCATAACCTATTCTTTTAGATGATATGGGGAGTAAATTGAACCCAATTAAATAAGATATTATATATTTATCACTCAAAAATGGTGGTTTGGGGATGATTAACCCAGTTAACCTTTTTTAATAGTTCATTCTTTTTCTACAATTTTACCCAATTTTCACTGAATCAACAGAACATTTGGGCAAACTGAATTTCCTGTTGGATGGTTCCTCTTCTAAAAACATGGAAACTAGGCCTTAGTAAATCAAAGAAGAGATCACTTTATCCTCCATATATTCCACCAGTCTTGGGAAAAATACAGAAATTACAGTTACCACAGCAAAACGTCTTTTCAGATACCAGATTAAAAATATATCAAACACTACAGGTCCTTGGTTCACAAGCCAGCTAGAATATCCTTGCAGTTGGCAAAACTTGACCCCACAAATTAAGAGTAGTTTTTTCTTGCATCAGGTTTTGTATTTGGCAAGTGAGATGTAAACTAATTTTCCAGCAGCAATTTGTGAACAGCATAGGACTGACTGATATGGTTGAAACAGCAATCCACACAATCCAGGACGGAGTACTGGAAGGGTTGGGTGACACTTAACACTACAGAAGAGGAACAGGATCTAGGCGTTATCATCAGTAACTCCTTTAAACAAATGAGCCAGTGCAACAAGGCCTATAGCAAGGCTAACAGGATGCTGGGATGTATCAGGAGGGGTGCTGATAACAGAAGAAAAGCGATAATACTTCCCCTGTATAGATCCCTGGTGAGGCCTCACCTGGAGTACTGCATCTAGTTCTGGAGCCCTCATCTCAGAAAGGACATGGATAGGTTGGAAGCAATACAGTGCAGGAGTAGCAAAAATGATTCAGTGCCAGCAGGGCAGATCTTATGAGGAGCGTCTGAAGGCACTAAATATGTATTCACTGGGAACCAGAAGGGAGAGGGGGAGATATGACAGAGACCTTCAAGTTCCTTAAAAGAATTAACAAGGTAAACTGTAGGGAATTATTAACCCTGAATACCAACTTGAAGTTACGTGGTCATGAGTGGAAATTAACAGGAAGGAGGTTCAGGAGGGACATGAGGAAGTACTTCTTTACAGAAAGAGTGGTGGAACCTTGAAACAGTCTGCCAGCTGAAGTGGTGGGTGCAAACACAGTCAGGGGATTCAAGCAGGTATGGGGTAGAAAGAAGGAATAGTGGTTGCCTGATGCGACAAGACCAGGGAGGAGAATGGGGATAGGATGGGGAAGGTTAGCACCCTGGAGGAACAGCAGGTTCCAGACATTATAGGGAATACAGGCAGACTGGATGGACATCTGGTCTTTTTCTGCCATAATAGTCTATATTTCTATAGGGCTGAATATAAACTGGAGAAATGCTACCTGACTTACATGAGTTAAACTGTTGGAAAGAATGACATATTAATGACAGAGATTTGATAAGCCATATACTGCGCATTACTGCAATAATTTGCATGCAAAATATTATAAGTATACGACTGCATGCTTGAGTAGATCTGGACAAGGTTACAGATTTGCTACTGAATATGTAATATTTTTTGTTTCTTTTCACTTATCTTTTTCTTCCTTATGAATTATTTTGTCATGTTGAGGGGAATTGTGGATGTACTATGTTGATTTTGCTTGAGTAGATCTGGACAAGGTTACAGATTTGCTACTGAATATGTATTTTTTGTTTCTTTTCACTTATCTTTTTCTTCCTTATGAATTATTTTGTCATGTTGAGGGGAATTGTGGATGTACTATGTTGATTTTGTTAATTTTTCTTTTAAATAAAAAAATTCCCCATCTCTTATGATTTATGGGTAGGAGCACTATGGAGGAATGCGTACTGGGTCTTGAGTGCCACCCTTTTTTCCCTATTTGTTAACATTCCTTAAAGAGCCACTGATGCCTCCAGAAAAACTCTGAACAGCATAATATTTGGACACAGTACAGTTTATATTTCTCATTAGCTCTGTTTTCACACCTCTCCATAATTTATTACTGAGGTAACTTGCATGAAACCAGGATCTTTGTTCCCTGAAGGTTCATCAGCTCCTACTGCTTCTTCCCAGCCTGATGTCATAATAATCTGCTTGTGACATCTCAGTTATTCCCATGGCAACCAACTGTGATGTCACAATGGAGCATTATGATTTCAAGTAAGGAATAAGCTGCAGGGCAGATGAGTTCAGATGGATATAGGTCCTGTTTTATGGGAACTTCCTCAGTAATAAATAAGGGGGAAGAAAACTCTATAGAAGGTAAATGAAACAGAAACTGAACAATGTTTAAATATTATGTTTTCCTTAATTTTACTGCAGGTGTCAGCAGCTCTTCAAACGCTATGATACATCATAAGAAATTCTGTTGGTAAGATGATATGGATATGGTATTTTTTCTCTCTTTAAGATTTTTTTTTGTTAAGTTTACCATTTCCATTTTCGGTTATTTAAGTCTGTTTTTCTTTGATTTAGATTTTTGTTTCATCTTGTAACTAATGTTGTTATTATGTATGAACTGTTATATTTTTCTTTTAATAAAAAATTCCCCTACTCTTACAATAGATGCTATGGGATTTTTAACTTCTACCTGGACAGCTTTGAGAGGTGGGTAGAAGGGACTTCAGTTTAAAGTATCATAAGGAGCTTAATATGTATAGCCTCAAGGAAAGGAGGAAGAGGGGGACATGATAGAAACTTTCAAGTACCTCAAGGGAATAAACAAAGTCCAAGATGGTAGCATCTTTCAAAAAAAGAGGTGTGCAAGAACAAGGGCACAATTTGAAGATGAGGGGCAGCTCAGAGGTAATTTAAAAGTATTTTTCACAGAGGGTTGTGGATGCATGGAGCGGCCTTCGGAGGAAGGTTGTGGAGTCAAAAACAGTGGTGGAATTCAAGCATGCATGGGACAGTCATAAGGCAATTCTAGGGGGTGGGGGTAGGAAGAAGTAGGCTGCTGATTAACTAGGATCTGCAGCTTATCCATTAGGTAGGGAAATGGGCAGACTGGGTGGGCCAAGCGGTCCTTATCTGCTGTCAAATTCTATGTTTCTATATGTTTTTATGTTTCTATGCAAAGGATGGCATCTCAACAGAGCAGCATCACCCTAGTGCCTCCCTGCAGCGTTAGTATTGTGTATTGGCTCATGTTCCTGGTGTGGGATTAGAATCCAGCCATGAACTTCTGATGTTCTGGCCCCAGAGGTGAACATGCAACTTGTTAGCCACTGACAATACAAAGTATTTGCAACCTTTTTCCAGTTCCACACACCTGCAGATTATATTCTACAACTCTTCTGTATAAACAGTGTGCACTATGCAAAGGGTATGTTTGTGCACACAATGTGCAAAGGGTATGTTTGTGCACACAGTGTGTAACGGATATAAAATAACTTACAAAAGAATCCTGGGATATCTGCTGCAAACCTCGTACTGCATACTGCATCACCTCATATTGCATACTGCGCCACTTCATATTGCATACTGCGCCACCTTATACTGCATACTGCGCCACCTCATATGGTGTACTGCATAACCTCATATGGTGTACAGTGTAACCTCATATAGTGTACTACGTAACCTCATAATGTGCACTGCATAACCTCATACTGTGCAATATGTAACCTCATACTGTGTAACCTCATTTTGAAAACTGCAGAACCTCATACTGTGTAGTGTGTAACCTCATATTGCATACTGCAGAACCTCATACTGTGTAGAGTATAACCTCATATTGCATAACCTCATACTGTGTACTGTGTGGCCTTATTTTATGTACTGATTAACCACAGATCATTTACTCCCTAACCTTCTACTATTTATTGCGTAACCTCATATTGTGAACTGGGTAACCTGATACTGTGTGCTATGTAACCTCATAATGCATACTGGGTAACCACATACTGTGTGCTGTGGAACCTCATTATGTGTACTCCATAAAGAACAAGTGCGTAGGAACTTACTGTAACAGTAGATCTTCAAGAGGCTGTCTTGCAGCAGGCCATCACTAGTAGGACTTAGCCATCAGGCATTAGGACCACATGGAAACCTTTTTGGCTAGCAGTCTTCCAGAGGGGACCACCTGCTTCCGATGTCAGTAGCTGACATCAGCCTATACTGCTTAAGGTCGGTGGCCCCCATGCCCTCCTCAGTTCTCCTGCTGGAGACTATAAGCAGGATACCGGAAAGGGGGGGACTGAGGAGGATGCCGAGGTAACCCTGTAGCAGAGTAAAAAGAAGAAGGCTTGCCCCGATGGAAGGGAAGAGAAAGACACAGGAAGAACAAAAGGGGGAAGGAGGGAGGGAAAGCATGGCCTGCTGCAAGAAATCCTCTTGAAGATCTACTGTTATGGTAAGTTCTTACGTAACTGTACTATCTTACTTTAAGGGTATCGCTTGCAGCAGGCCTTCACCAGTAGGACTGAGTCCCAAGCAGTTCTGGTACTACAGCCAGCCAGTCTGGATAGCTGGCTAAAAAATAACAGCCTAGGCCTTAGAGGACAGCTAGGCCAAAGTTGGCCCAACGCCTAGAGGCAATGTCTAGACTCTAGACTGTAATGCTTGGTAAAGGTATGGACAGTTCTCCAGGTGGCAGCAGCACAGATGTCAGCAGCTGACACATTACGAAAGCAAGCCACTGATGCGGCCCTACCTTTTCCTTGCCATACTTCTGGTAACAATAAACAATGCAATTTGCTAACCACTTAGATGAACACTGTTTGGACACTGGGACACCCTCTTTCCCAGGGGCGAATGGAACAAACATCTGATTGGACTTCCGAGAGTCCTTAGTCTTGTGTGTATAGTACCTCAGGATTCTATGCACATCCAAGGTATGGAACAATGCCTCCCCTTGATTGGAATGCTCTGGAAAATAAACAGGCAGGTGGATGGATTGATTCAAAGTAAACTCTGACACCACCTTAGAAAGAAACTTAGGCTTTGTACGCAATTTAACGCAAAGACATCCTGTCTTTGTGAAAAACTAAAGGCTCCATATACACGAGAGTCTGAAGCTTGGAAATCCTTTGAGCATAAGTAATGGCAACTAAAAATAATGCTTTCCACAACAGAAAGCGCAGCTCACAAGACACGGCCAGTTTGAAGGGAGGCAGCGTAAGCTTTTCTAACACAAAATTAAGGTCCCAGGGTGGGACAGGGTCCCTGTTTGTGGGCTTCAAGTGCAAAATGCTCTGCAAAAAGGTATGGGATACATCAAGTTGGGCCACTGAGCACCCATCCACAGGTATATGATATGCAGAGATGGCAGATAGATGTACCTTAATAGAGGAGTACTGTAAACCAGAGTATGAAAGGGACAGAAGATACTCTAAAACCTGATCCACTGGACAGGGGAAGGGATCCAATTGTTGTGAGGCAGCCCAAAGAGCGAAGCACTTCTATTTCATGGAGTAGGTGGTCCTGGTGGAGGGCTTCCTGGCTGCCTCCAAAACATCAGCCACTCTGGAGGAGACACCAAATCTGGCTATGGCTATGTCCTCAGGAGCCATGCATGGAGATGGAGTGACATGAGATCCGGATGGACAAGGAAGCCCTAGTCCTGGGAGAGCAACCTGTGCACAGGGGCAGTGAGAGCGGAAGTTCCACTGCCAGTTGCTGTAGTAAGGGAAACCAGATATGACGAGGCCAGAAGGGGTGATGAGGCTCATCATAGCCCCTATCATCTGGAGTTTATTTAGAACTTATTGATGGAGTGGGAAGGGAAGGAAGACATAGAGAAACCTCCCTGTCCAGGAAAGGGACAATGCATCTCACCAGAAAACTCTAGGTCCTGGATCTAGTGAGCAGAAATGTAGCAGTTTTGCATTGTGTAGGGACACAAAACGGTCCAACTCGTGCCGACCCCATCTGTCGAAAAGATCTCCTACCACTGAGGTCAAATGTTCCCACTCATGAGCTCTTGACAGTGAGCAACTCAGGCTGTCTGCCAGGACACTTTGGTCTCCAGGAACATGGATGGCCGAGAGTTCCAGGCCATGCTCGATGGCCCAGTACCAGACCCTCATCGCTTCCCTGCACAGGGGATGGAAATGAGTCCCCCCCACTTGTTTATATAATAAACCACACACATGTTGTCAGTCTGAACCAAGAGCAAACACGGGGAGACCTGAGTCTGGAAGGCCTGAAAGGTGTAGAGGATTGCCCACACCTCCAGGACATTGATGTGGAGAGCCTTCTCGATCTTGGACCAAGTTCCTTGAGTTTGGTGAGTCCCTATGTGGGCACCCCAACTGAGGCCGGAGACGTTTGTCATAAGAATATGCTGAGGGGGAGGGACAGAAAGGGTGCTCCTTGAAACAGGTTGCTGGGCTCCAGCCACCACAACAGCACATTCTTGACTGGACCTGATACCAGCACTGGCTGATTCAGGGCATCCATGCATTGGTCCCACTGGACTCTTATGGGCCATTGAGGGTTGCAGCCTGGCTAAGGGAACCATCATAACAGCTGCAGCCATGAGGCCCAGAAGCCTTAAGAACTCCCTAGCTTGAACATGGCAGTTGTAGAAAAGAAGGTGGGCCTGAGCCATGAGGTGCTCTGCTCTGTCAGAAGGTAAGAAGGCTTTTCCCTGAGCCATGTCCAGGACTTCCCCTATGAAAAGGAGGTGCTGACAGGGGGTAAGGAAAGATTTGGGCAGATCGATGGTAATGCCCAAGGTCTGGAACAGGCTACAGGTACTCGCAAGAGTTTATAGTGGACGGTCCCTGGATGGTGCTGCCAATAGCCAGTCATCCAGGTAGGGAAAAATATAAAAGCCCTGTCACCTCAAGGCTGCTGCCATCACTTTTAGGCACTTGGTAAAAACCCTGGGGGCTAAGGACAGGCCAAAGGGCAGAGCTCGAAACTGGGAATGCTCTCCCATAAAATGGAAGCAAAGGAAGCGCCTGTGGGATGTGCAGAGAGAGACTTTGATGTGCAGGTGAGCATCCTGCATATCCAAATAGCAGATCCAGTCCCCAGATGAAGCAGGGGTAGTAATCTCTGAAGGGTGACCACAAGGAAACATTTGCACTCTTTATACAGGCTGAGGCTGCTCAGGTCCAGCATGGGTCAGAGATCCCCTGTTCTCCTGGGGACCAGGAAGAAGTGGAAATAGAACCCCCAGCCCTGTTGGGACTGGTGAGGGCTCTATAGCATTCTTTTTCGATAAGGCTTGAATTTCTTCCCATATGAGGGGGACATGGCCTGGAGATTATGCAGACCGACCTGGGGAATTTTCTGGGGGTCACTCCAGAAACTCTAGAGTGTGGTTGTGCTCGATGAGCCATAGCACCCCATTGTCTGTAGTGACTTCCCTGGAGGGAGAAACAACTACCAACTGCTGCCCCTGAAGCTCTGTGGGGGGAGGGTCTGGCAAGGAGTCAGAAGATGGGGGCGGCCCCTGGCTGGGTGGCGGTTGCAACTCTATCGGCCTGAGAAGGGCCTGGGGTGGGCACGGGAAGGGCAGCACCTGCTTTGCGTTTGCCCTGGGCCTTGAGAAGGGGTCAGACCTGTCTATGGGAGGAGCTGTAAAAGGGGGCCCTGTGACCCAACTTTGACTGAGTATCGTACATGGAGTGGACCGACTTCAAGGCCCTCCCAGAGATTTGGAGCTCAGAGATGATGTCTTGAACCGCTCCCAAACAGCTTGGGATCTCAAAAAGGACCATCCATAATGCTGGATTGGACATCTGGAACAAAGCCCGGAACTCAAAGCCAGGCATGGCACCTCATGCTGATGCCTGCGGCAACCACCCAGCCCGATGACCCACGACATCATAAGCCGCTCGGAGGACATGGGTGCCGACGTCTGACCCAGTCTTGAGGTCCTGAAGGGTCTGCTGTTTTGAGGGGTCATCTGGCATGACCATTGTTACAGACACACTCAGCAGCTCAGGCACTCTGCTCCCACAGTGCCAACCTCCAAGCGCAGCAATGTGAACAGGTAACAGACAGAGTAACCCTTCTGTCTGCTTGTGGGTCCGAATCACCTATGGTCTCAAGTTCTGGGGGGATTCAAACTGTGAACATTATGCTAGTGTACCCAAATGTACAGGCTCAGATACAATTCTCTTCGGGGGGATGCAATATATCTTTCGTCTAAGAGCACCTAACCAGGTATCCAAAATGAACCATTAAAACTCTGTAAAAGACCTTAGGTATATTCTTACCTTTTCCCAGTTTAGTAACACCCTCAAGCTTTGAACAGTTTTTGTCAGTCTTAACCCTCTATACGTCATCTGCAAAAAAAAAGAACTGGCAGACCCAGGTAGTCTTTCAAAATAAAGATTTTACTAAACTGGATAAAAATATGTAAAATGTAAACACAGAACAATATATCAAAGAGCATACAATCACATAAAGAAAAAAACAAGGAAAAATACCAACTCCTACCAACATACAGTTAGATCTTTTCTATCTAATGTATTACCTCTGTACAGTGCTTAAGTTAGATCAGAGATCCTGTTTCTTAAGAGATCAAAAAGATATGTCTCCAAAGATCAGACACAAGTCCTAGTTAAACTGTGTCTCTCTCTCACACACCCCTTCTATGATG
This sequence comes from Neoceratodus forsteri, assembly GCA_016271365.2. Taxonomy (NCBI): domain Eukaryota; kingdom Metazoa; phylum Chordata; order Ceratodontiformes; family Ceratodontidae; genus Neoceratodus; species Neoceratodus forsteri. Next base: position 187,435,736 of record CM028134.1, read on the forward strand.
TCATCTAGCTCCTCCTTTTAGAATATAAAAAATATACCAACAATGATCTTCCTGTCAGGAGATATTTTAAATACTGTGACTTCAGCAAAAACTAATTTCCCAAATTACGACAGTCTTTAATCAAGCATTTTCTTTGATCTTGTGTGATTTCCTGTTCCCAAGGCAGGTTAAAGATTTTCAACTTTTCATACCATGTTGGAATAACATGTTTTTCCTCTAAGACGTCATAAAGGTTTACAAGCCCTATATCCTGGCAGCTGGGTCAGTTCTAATTATGACAGAAAAATAGGAGACCCTTAATTAAGTCTCTCTAGTCTTTTAATTACCTCCTGGTTTCAGATCACTTGTCACTTCACTGACCGGGGGGGGAGGGGCACCCATAGCACAGGATGTCTCATGTGAGATACTCACATACCACAGTCTATATTACAAATATCATAGAACAATCATAACCAGCTGGCCAAGCATCACAGCCATGACTGCCTCTCTAGCCTGGTCCCAAAACAGGTTTTGGTACTGCACCATGTGGGCCAAGTAGTTAAAGGCCTGGATAGCGAGAGTGGCTGATGAGAAGGTACTCTTGCCCACCTGATCCAGTTGCCATAATTCTCTGTCTGGAAGGAGGGCTCTGAGGTGCTTCAGCCTGTTGGTGCAGTTGTGGGCCACATTAAGAACTACAGAATTGGCTTTGGGGTGCTCACCAAAAAAGGATTTGCCAGCTGGAGCATGATAAAGCCTGTGAGCCTTCTTAGAGACCACTGGAACAGCATAGGGATGGAGCCATATGGCCTCAGTAATGTCCTCATATGACTCAATGAATGGGGGGACTATCAAAGGAGGAGCATTGTGGTGACGAAGGTAGACCACCAGGCGGCAATGCTCTGGGTCTTATTCCTCAGTCTCCCACCCCATTATGGCTAGGATATGCCTCATGATATCCATAAAGGTGGGGTCATCAGGAAGTGATTTGGGGACATTACTGGGCTCCCCTTCATCCCCTGAGGAGACTCCCTCAAAGGAGGAAGACTCTGAACTGGCACTGTCATTGGTGGCAGAGTCATTGTCCCCACTGTCGCCAAGCTGGAAGTCAACTGGGCGAGCAGAAACACCCATGTCAGTGGGGCTCCCAGGGGTAGAAGGAGCACTCAGTCCCGGGCAGGATGGGGCAGGAGGGACAGAGCCCTAAGAAGGCCCTGGGGGGTGCATGTGGGACAACTTACCTGGAGCAGGGACCTGCGATTGCATGAAGGTCCATAGCGCTGAGATCAGGCTGTGGTAGTCCACAGGCACTGGACCTCCAGGAATGGGATAGTTGTAGAGTGGCTGGGGTCCTACAGGTGCAGGATAAGGGTAAGCTGGTGTCGGCCCCCCAGGTGCAGGATAGGAACAGGCAGGACCCCTAGGCATCAAGGTTGGACACCCAAGCTGCAGTCCCACAGGGGTTGGAGGCAGTACAGGTGCTGGTCCCCCAGAAGTGGCAGCAGAAGGGCTGGAGCAGGCCCCCCCAGGCATAGGTAGTGGGAGGGCTGATGAAGGCCCTGCTGGCACCAGAGGCAGAACCAGCGAAGGGCCCGCAGGCTGTGGGAGAATAAGAGCCGGCCCAGTGGGCGTCGGTCTGGGTGACGCCAGGGTGGGGTCCACAGGCACTGGATTAGGAGAGGCTGGCACTGGGGAGGAGAGCTCCACTGGCCAAGCCTGGGGGGAAACCAGACTGTGGGAGTCACTGGTGCCCAGCAGCATCTGCCCCTGCAAAGGAGGGGCAGAGCCCACGGAACTCCCAGAGTTTGAGACTGGCATCAGGGCATGGGTGATGAGGCAGCAAGCAAAGAACTGGTGCCAGCAGCACCTGCACTGGCCAGAGAAGCACCGGCTGACCCACCTGCTGAGGTGCCCATGGAAAACAGGGTCTGAAAGAGCAGGGGCTGGGGGGAGCAGGATATGGGAGATCCTGCCCTGAGGAGCTGCCACCAGTCACAGACATCCAGGCAGGCTGTGGGGCCACTAGCTGCCCTGAAGGAGTAAGAGTGTGTGGGGATGAGGAGGTCAACCCCTCAAGGGAGGAAGACCCAGACGTGGTTGGTTTAGGAGTCTTCTGCAGAGACCGTGAATGGGAAGCAGACCGGGGTCAGTCCCGGTCCTTGTCCCGATACTTGTGCATCGCCGAAGACTAGTGCTTGGATTTGAAGGAAGATGAGCCTGAGGACTGGAACAGAGAGGCAGAGAAGCTGCAGTTCTGCAGCTCCCGTTCCATCTGGGTGACCTTCTACTGGAGGAGATGACTTTCCAGGGTTTCCTGGCAGTGTCTTCCAGTGGCCAGGTTAAACTTCTGGCAGACCTCACAGGCCTAAACATCGTGGTCTGGACCTAGGTAGAAGAGGCAAGCAGAGTGGTCGTCTTTGTCCGGGATCTGTTTGCCACAGGCACACTTAGTGTAGCTGTTGGAAGAATAAGAAGGTTGTAAAGACATAAATGTGAGGAAGGAACACCGAAAAATTTTGGTGTTTAACCAAATAAATGAGAAAATAAGAAAGCTCAGTAAACGCAGGAAAATGGAGGTCAACTGTAGCTGTGGCTGAGTCCATGGTCCGACATGTGTTATCTGACGGCGGGAAAAAACTGAGGCGGGCATGACGGCCACCTGCCTTACAGTACATAGGATAGGCTGAGGTCAACCGCGTAAGTCAGAAGTGGGCGGTCCCCTCTGGTAGACTGCTAGCTAGAAAGGTTTCTGTGTGGTCCTAGCGCCTGACAGCTGAGTCCTACTGGTGATGGCCTACTGCAAGAGATACACTCGAAGTAGGATCCTCATATTGTGTACTGTATAACCTCATACTGTGTACTGCATAACTTCATACTGCGTACTGTGTAACATCATGTTGTGTACTGCATAACCTCATACTGTGTACTGCGTAACATCGTGTTGTGTACTGCATAACCTCATATTGTGTACTACATAACCTCATACTGTGTACTGTGTAACCTCATGCCGTATACTTCATAACCTCATACTGCGAAACCTGATGCTGTATGCTATGGAACCTCATTTTGTGTACTGCATAGCTTCATATTACGTACTGCATAATCTCATATTGTGTACTGCATAATCTCATACTGTGTACAGCATACCTCATACTGTGTACAGCATACCTCATACTGTGTACTGCGTAACGTCAAATTGTGTACTGCATAACCTCATACTGTGTACTGCATAACCTCATACTGTGTACTTTGTAACCTCATACTCACAATGTCATATTGTGTACTGTGCAACCTCATACTTGTACTGCGTAACCTCATACTGATAACCTCATATTGCATAACTTCATATTATGTACTGTGTATTGCATAATCTCGTATTGTGTAATCTCACACTGTGTACTGTGTCCCATCCTATTGCTTACTGCGTAACCTCATAATGCATTTTGCATGCGCTTGTATGGCATACTGCGTAACCTTGTTTTGTATATGAGATACAGTGAATTACTATGTAATATATAAGGTATGCACTTGCCAAGTCTGGAAAAAAATCCAATCCTTTTTATGTCAAGTAAGTGGCACTCCAACCAATTTTAACAAAAATGGTAATGAATGAATAGGTTTCATAGGTAAGTTTCAAGCCAAAAGGCAATTTACCCATAATGGCTTGCCACGTCTCAGTGGTAATACCCATTTATGCCCTTTTTTGTGTAGTAGTCATCTAATATTTTTTTTTTCCCATTTTGCTGCTGTGTACTATTTTACTTGGAAGTTCATTCCACATATTGACTGCTCTCTGAGTAAACCACATACCCCTTTTCGGTGTTAAATAATTCCCCTTTTAACTGTATGTAACCCCCCTGCAAATGGGGGTTCCCAAAAGACTTCCAGGAGCTTGCTTGAATGCTCCAAGCCTGAATGGTGTTTGGCATTTAAGCCATTTATCAGTGAGTGTTTTTAGAACCTCTGGTACTGTCTCTTTAAGAGCTGTCTGCTTGCAGACATAATTAGTTGTATGGGGGACTGTGTTTTCTTTGATTGAGTACCACTCAAGCTGCTGCCAATTCACTTCATTTTGCAGTCACTAGAGTGCAAAGGGAACCTATCTGAAAGATGTAACTGTTTGCCAGAAATTATTTAGAGTAATAATGAAATTACAGTTTGTCTAACCTGCTTTCTTGCAGTCAGAACTGTGTCTGCTAGTTCCCCATTCTAGTTTTGAACTGCTGAACTGGACCAATCAGTGTGGGGTAAGCTAGCTCTAAAATGGTGCCTTGGCCGAATCAGAACTTGGACTCATAATCTGAGCCAGCCACAAGAGGATTGTATGGGCAGTGACTCTGGGAGATGTAGTTTAGACTTCAGTGCCTTTTTGGACCAACAGCAGCAGTCTATTGTGAGTGACAGCCAATCCAGTCAAGAACTGGGAGGAACTCAAAGGAAGTGCCGGTTTTGTCGGTTGGAGTTTCAGTTGAGCTTTGGCAGTGAAGAAGGAAGGAGCCCTGTGCTTTTCAGTGTGCAGTTTAGTCAAAACGTGTAAGGCCCAGAGTTCCGGTCTGCAGCTTGTTAGGACTGAACTGTCCTGTGAAAAGAATCAAAGGATCTCTGAAGAGTAGAAACCAGGCTCAACTGTAGAAGACTGGAAGAATTGCTGAAAATTGCACTCGGTCTGTCAGAACTAGAATCTGCTGTGTGTTCTCGGGTATTGTGCAGTAATTGCGATCGGGATACAGATGCAGCCTGCCTGGTATAGTGCTTTCTTTTATATAAATGTGTGAAGAGGGTTTGTGTACCTCAAGTGAGCCCTGCTGACATTGAAGGACCCTATCTTATTTGGAGGTCGTGAGTACTAATTCAGGGTCGCTCCCTGTTGAATTGCCACATTAAATCCAAATGGAATTACTGTACTGCTGACTGTTTAATTCTCCTTTTCTCTGTGTGAAAGGCCCCTACCAGCTGCCACGGTTTGGACTAGCCACTAGGGCTTGGGTACCCAGGGACAGTAACTGATAGGGATAGGCCTGTGCACAGAGCCATAAATGAATTATTAGAGTGATAAGCTAATTAACCTGATTTCCCCTGTCCTTGTTATATCCCCTAAATAAATCAGAGCTGCTTGTTTCAGCAAAAGTTATACTGCCTGAGGTATTTGTCTATGTTAAAGTACTGTACTGTGATTGTTGCACTGTATCTCATTTCACAGGAGGTCCCAGTGCGGAACCAGACCTGGGGGTAAGTGTATACTGTGAAGGTAATTCTGATATATTGTGTGGGCCACTAGTGGGAAGAAAGGGGGTTGCAGTGTCCCAGAGGGCTGTGACCAAGTTAGTTTAACTATTGCAAACCCTGACCTCTGGGTGGAGGCACCCGCCATTGGATCCAGGCCCCTCAACCTGTTAGTGGCAAATCAGGCAGGGGTAGTAGCCCCTGGGATAGCGCCATCTAGGGGTTACATGTAGATCATGTTTTCTTTTCTCATACACTTAGTTCTTTATTTCTAGCCATAGGCAGCCCAAGGAACAGCTCTTCCCTTAACCTCCTGTATTCAAGTGTCAACATATCCAAGCGTTCCAGTCTTTATTCGTAAGGCAAACCCTTCAGCACTGCTACCATTTTGGTCCCTTTTCTCTGTACTCTTTCTACTTCTTTAATGCACTTTTTGTTTTGTGGGTCACAGAACTGATTGCAATATTCCAAACGTGGCCTAACTACGGCACCAAAAAGTGGCATGACAACCTTTTGGTCTCTACTTGCAATGTTGCGTCTTATACACCCAAGTATTTAGTGGCACCTTTTGGTGATCTCACCAAAATGCCTGTCAAAAGATAGGTCCTCTATTACTGGAATTCTGAGATCTTTTTCTACTCTTGTTTCTCTTATCTCCTTCCCCAGCAAGGTATAAGTTGCTGTCTTGTTTTTTGTGCCCATGTGCAGTACTACACGTTTGTCCACACTGAAATCCAGCTTATGACTAACTGCCCAGGTACCTCCTGGTTTGTGTTGGGTTCTGTAGATTGCTCATTACTGGTCACCCCATTCTGACCCCCATTTAGATCAGATGTCTCTCTCTGTTCTTGCCCGTCTGTCTGCAGGATATCAAACTTATCTTGCAACATAATAGGTACAAGTTCCTGCCCTTGCCTGTGCCATCTTATTGTTCATCCTTTAGCAACACACCACTCCTCCTCTGCAGGGTCATCTATTTTCCCTTCCAACTCCTCACACAAGTTCCTTTTCCTCTTGTCCTTCATAAATTATTTGCTGCCTGGTTATAATATATGGCTAGGCTGACGGCCTCTTGCTCGCTTTCTTGAAGCAGCATGCTTGTATTATGAATGAACTGTTCATGTTTCTGCATTTCAGTTTGTAACTCTATCTGCTGTTTCAACTTATTGTTATCCTCCTCAGGTTTCATAATGCAACTACATTTTCTACAAGTAAACTCTTCAGCAGTATTCTTATAGATAAACATTTTGATATTCTCGGCATTGCTTTCCCCCAATTTTTATTTGTACACAAGTTTCAGTTTCTGATATGTACTGTAAGATTTTGGGCCCACTGCTCCATCTGCCCCTGCTGACGTGGCAGACATCTGCTTCTACCATGTCTACCTCCACGGAGCTCGCCTCCACTCGCTAGGGCTTCCTATTTATGGGTGGTCACCCAGAAGTGCCCCGCTATAGCATGGTCACCGAATGCTCACTAAATGTTAAAAATTAGCAATTTAACTCCTATAAGGAGTATTATCACTGTCATTTCTCATTTTAAAAGTCTGTGTGCAAATAAGACAAAAATGAGCATTTAAGGCGGACTCATATTTTATAGTCCCTCTGCCACTCAGGCAGGATTACAACTCCCACGGTGCTCTGCCCTTGAGTGCCCAGTACAAAAGCAGGAATAGGATTGCAGGTAATTTTTTTCTCTTTTTTTGGGGGGAGGGGGTCTTAGAGACGGTTACACAGATTACAGAGATTGACAGAATTTAAGAAATGAGACACTATTTTGCCACACAGCAATGACCTCTGCTGTGTTCATCTCCACCAAGCTCCAGTGAACAGAAAGATAGGTGCTGCAATCACATAATACCCCTCCAAAGCAAATTTTTACGGTAGAGGCAGGTATGTATTTTAACACTGATCGGAAGTTTGTGTAACCCCTAGATGGCGCTATCCCAGGGGCTACTACCCCTGCCTGATTTGCCACTAACAGGTTGAGGGGCCTGGATCCAATGGCGGGTGCCTCCACCCAGAGGTCAGGGTTTGCAATAGTTAAACTAACTTGGTCACAGCCCTCTGGGACACTGCAACCCCCCTTTCTTCCCACTAGTGGCCCACACAATATATCAGAATTACCTTCACAGTATACACTTACCCCAGGTCTGGTTCCGGCACTGGGACCTCCTGTGAAATGAGATACAGTGCAACAATCACAGTATAGTACTTTAACATAGACAAATACCTCAAGGCAGTATAACTTTGCTGAAACAAGCAGCTCTGATTTATTTAGGGGATATAACAAGGACAGGGAAATCAGGTTAATTAGCTTATCACTCTAATAATCTACCTATGGCTCTGTGCACAGGCCTATCCCTATCAGTTACTGTCCCTGGGTACCCAAGCCCTAGTGGCTAGTCCAAACCGTGGCAGCTGGTAGGGGCCCTTTCACACAGAGAAAGGAGAATTAAACAGTCAGCAGTACAGTAATTCCATTTGGATTTAATGTGGCAATTCAACAGGGAGCGACCCTGAATTAGTACTCACGACCTCCAAATAAGATAGGGTCCTTCAATGTCAGCAGGGCTCACTTGAGGTACACAAACCTCTTCACACATCCATATAAAAGAAAGCACTATACCAGGCAGGCTGCATCTGTATCCCGATCGAATTACTGCACAATACCCAGGAGAACACACAGCAGATTCAGTTCTGACAGACCGAGTGTAATTTTCAGCAATTCCTCCAGTCTTCTACAGGGTGAGCCTGGTTTCTACTCTTCAGAGATCCTTTGATTCTTTTCACAGGACGGATTCAGTCCTAACAAGCTGCAGACCGGAACTCTGGGCCTTACACACGTTTTTTGACTAAAACTGCACACTGAAAAAGTACAGGGCTCCTTCCTTCTTCACTGCCAAAGCTCAACTGAACTCCAACTGACGAAACCGGGCACTTCCTTTGAGTTCCTCCCAGTTCTTGACTGGATTGGCTGTCACTCACAATAGACTGCTGCTGTTGGTCCAAAAGGCACTGAAGTCTAAACTACATCTCCCAGAGTCACTGCCCATACAATCCTCTTGTGGCTGGCTCAGATTATGAGTCCAAGTTCTGATTCGTCCAAGGCATCATTTTAGAGCTAGCTTACCCCACACTGATTGGTCCAGTTCAGCAGTTCAAAACTAGAATGGGGAACTAGCAGACACAGTTCTGACTGCAAAGAAAGCAGGTTAGACAAACTGTAATTTCATTATTACTCTAAATAATTTCTGGCAAACAGTTACATCTTTCAGATAGGTTCCCTTTGCACTCTAGTGACTGCAAAAATGAAGTGAATTAGCAGCAGCTCGAGGTGGTACTCAGAGAAGCACACAGTCCCCCCATACAAACTAATTATGTCTGCAAGCAGACAGCTCTTAAAGAGACAGTACCAGAGGTTCTAAAAACACTCACTGATAAATGGCTTAAATGCCAAACACCATTCAGGCTTGGAGCATTCAAGCAAGCTCCTGGAAGTCTTTTATGAACCCCCATTTGCAGGGGGGTTACACCCTTCCTGGCCTGGGAAAGCTTGACGTCCGCGTCAAGCAAGTACCCCCATAAGTTTCAACTGCAACCACATACATTTGCATTAGGCTGCACATGTAATCATCAGTCAATATATCATTTTACCAGAACACATTTCTGAAACATTGCAGTCGTCACTCTTTACACAGTATTACATACACATTGTACCATAACTCAAGTTATTACCTCTTGTACATGAAACCTGAAGAGAGGGCCCTTCCTATCAGTTACCTTGGGGCTGGATGGGGCAAGGGCACCATATAGAAGAGCAACACAAGTAACTTGGAGTTAGCACTGATGCTCAGTTTGGGCAGTGAGCTCGGGACACATACACTCCTTTATGGACAACATTGAGAGGCAAGTCCACAGGCCCCCAAGTGAATCATAACTGAGGTGCACCACAGGCTTTACTGCTCGACCAGTCTTTCTAGGGGAACTGTTATAGTCTCTGCACTCTGAGCCTCATTTTCAGCATTGTCCTCACTTGTCAGGGGAGTCTCCATGGGGGTAGAGAGGCTAGAACTTGGGGCACTTTCAGCTCCAGGAGTTACAGTTTCTGAGTCCACAACATTTGGCTCGCATGGAGAGCTTTCGGACACTGGCAGTGGACTGTCAGGGCACTCAAAATACTCTTCTTGTTCGGGTGTATCACCAGTCTGCCCCAATCTATCATTTTTCTCCCCTGAAAGCTCAAACAGTTCAACCATGCACAATGATTCCATTTCATCTGATCTGATGCTTTGCACTTCACTTTCTGGGAGCATTGGCTCCAGGGATGAAGCTGGGGGCTTAGACAGTCCAGAAGGCCCAGCTTTGTCTCCAGTATTGACTAGGGATTGCCCGAAACAATTGACTCAGTTAATGAAGGATAGTATTCAAAGTCACTCTCACTTTCTTCCGATATGGACTGACAGTCATGCTCAACTGGGACTTGTGGAGGGAACACTTTAACTTTGCTTCTGTAGGTGCAGACTTTCTTGATCTTTTCTTAGCAGCTCTAGTCACTGGTCCAGAGGGGCATCTTCTAGGGGCTCAGACTCAATTAAGATTTGTCCAATGGGCAGTAAATGATTTCTATGCATTGTTTTACATCTTTTGAATTATTCTCAGGCCTTACTTTGTACACTGGCAGATCATCTAGTTTGCCCACTACAATGTGAGGAGATGGTGCCATCTGTCAGCAATCTTGTGCTTGCCATGCAGTCCCAGATTTCTTAGCAATACCGATCTCCCTCCTGGAGTTCCTGTGCTTTCACCTTTTTATCATACCTTTCTTTGTTGGCCAGATTTCTTTTTGGCAGCCATGGTTTGAGCCAGTTGAGTACGCATGAGTTAGCTGGGCCTTTAACTTTTGCACATACTGTAAATAGTTGTCAGCTTGAACCCCATCAGGAGACCCCCAAACACACATCTACTGGTAGTCGAGCTTCTCTTCCAAACATCAGGCGGTAGGGGAGAATCCAGTGGCATCACTTTTGGTGCAGTTATAAGCATGTACCAGGGTGCTAATTTGTTAGCTCCATCTAGGCTTGTCCTTTGGTGCAGGGTGCCTAGCATATCTAGAAAGTCGGTTGAAACGTTCAGGCTGTGGGTCCCCCTGGGGTGGTAGGAGTGGTTCTGGACTTTCGCACTCCCCACAGAAAGCATCTCTTTGATCAGACGACTCTCAAAGTCTCTCCCTTGATCAGAATGGATTCTTTGTGGAGCCCATAGTGAACAAAAAGTTTTCTACAAGTACTTTGGCTACAGTGGATGCTTTCTGGTCTTTGGTGGGAAAGCTTGGGCATATCTCGTGAAATGGTCAGTGACCACCAGCACATTACTGATATTTCTTTGATCTGACTCAAACTTAGAAAATCAATACAGACCAGCTCCATGGGTGCACTGGTGGTTATGTTAACAAGGGGCAGCCCTCTGGAGCAAAGCTTTCCTCTGTAAGCTAGCGACTACAAGTTCGAATGTGTTGCTCACATCAGCCCCATCTTAGGCCAATAGAATCTGGATCTCACCAAGTCAAGTGTTCTGTCTATACAAGGTGCCCCATGTGGTTGTGCAAGGACCTCAATACTGAGTCTCGAAAGGCAGTGGGCAGCACTAGTTGTTGTTTGTCTACTTGTCCCCTCTGTCTACTGTTTCTCTGTATAACAGTTTATTGATCAGTTTCAACTTAGGACCTTCTTTGTATAACAGTGCAGTTCTCAAATCAGTGGGCGTAATTTGGACACATCTTTTCCTGCATAGAGGGGCTTCTAAAGCTGCTTTGATCATGGGATCGAGGATTGAGCCCGCCCGAATACTGTCATTGTCCAGCTGAGGCAGTGCACCAATGTCTATTGCAGAAAAGTGGCAATAAGCAGCAGGTATGCAATTCTCAGAGGCTCCAAGCAATCCACCATGCAGTCCACTGCGTCCGTGGACATTTGTTCCTCCCTGTCAAACTTCCGCAGAGTGCCCGAATGTCAGGTTCTGCCAGTCGGACCCAATCATTCTGGGAACAGGCCTCCGGGAGAAGAGCATCAGCATCTATGTGGTTCAGACCTGCTCGGTATTGAGAGCATAGTCATATGTAGATAATGCAGAAAGCCACCTATGGCCAGTGGCATCCAACTTAGCTGAGGTCTGCACATAGGTCAAAGGATTATTGTCAGTTTTTACTAGTATTTTAGCCCCATACAAGTACTCATGGAATTGGTCAACAATAGCCCACTTCAAAGCTAGGAACTCTAACTTATGTACAGGATAGTTCTTTTCGGATGGGGTCAGGCTTCTACTGGCAAAGGCCACTGGTCTCAGGCCATTCTCGTGCTCTTGGTACAACACAGCCCCAACCCTTGCAAGCTAGCATCAGTGTGCAGGACGTAGGTTTTCTTGGATCGGCATAGGCCAGCACTGGAGCATGGGTAAGTTGATATATGATCTCATGAAAAGCAGTCTCACAATCAGAGTCAAGCGGGCCCCAAATACTTCACTCGGATGAAAATACACTCTTTCAGTCTTGAGGATGCTGACTTTTGGTATTTTTGTGGGTTGGGGATACCCTTGAGTAAGGTTAAGTAAAGGCGGGATCACTCTTGAATAGTCCTTGATGAGCGCCGATAATAACCACAGAATCCAGGAATCTTTGCAGTTCTTTTAGATTTTGGGCTGTGGCCAGGTGGTCAGGCCTCAACTTTACTTGGGTCGGTCTCTATTCCTCGGTGGATACTATGTGTCCCACATACTTTACTGATGTTTGAAAAATTGACACTTATCAATGGACAGTTTAAGGCCAAAGTCCTCCAGTCGGTCCAATACCTTAAATAATCTGCTCTCATGTTCCTCCAGTGAGCTGCCAAACACAATAACATCATCTAGGTATACCAGGCACTCTAGTAAGTTCATGTCCCCACTGCACGCTCCATCAATCGTTGAAAAGTGGCTGGGGCACCTGAAATCCCTTGAGGCATCCTCATGAATTCATAGAAACAAGCGGACAGATAAAGGCTGTCTTTTCACGGTCCTCTGGGGCCATCGGGATCTGATAGTACCCACTGCGGAGATCCAGCACAGAGAACCACTTGCTCCCGTTTAGGCAGTCAAAGCATCCTGAATGCGGGCATTGTGTACTGATCAGGGATAGTCCGCCCGGTTTAGGTGCGATAATCACACACATCCTTACTGTTCCATTCTTTTCCTCACTACCACAATGGGGGAAGCATAAGGGCTTCTGGATTCTTGTATTACACCAGCAGCTAACATCTCTTGCAGATGCCGTCTCACATCATCTATGTCAGCAGGTGCCAGGCGTCGAGACCTCTCACGAAATGGTCTTTCGTCATGCAGCGGATATTGTGCTCAGCTCCTTGCACGCATCCTACATCCCATTCCTTTAAAGAAAACACCTGGTCTCTCTGGGCAAGCTTCTCACTGATCTTCACTTTCATTCAGCTGGCAGCGGAGTCGCCGAAATCAAACAAGTCAGGCGTTACTCTGTCATTCTTCCTTGAACTCTTGCTGCTGGGTAGCACTGCAGTGTCTGCACAATGCACATTAGCCAGGATGCAACCTCTGTTTACTCGAATGTCTCTTTCAGACACATTATGAACTTGGACCATTACCCTTCTGGCATAAGCATGGGCTCTAGCGGGCAAAATACTAGGCTTGACCAGCAGTCCCTCTGGCAATTTTCCATCGCCTGGTGCATCCAACATTAATATTTTATTCTTAACATCCTTTCTGATACGGACCTCTCCCTGTAAGGTACACTGGGCATTTGGCGCCAGGATCAGAGACTCAGGATCCTTCTTCCATACAATTCCGACCGGTTCCTCTGGTTCTGTTTTCAGCATCTCTCTGTGCCTCATAGGCCTTCTTAATTAAAGCGAACTCTTAAAGCTCTACTAGTCTTTGACCCCTGTTTTCATAACACAACTGTGCCAGCTTCCGAACATATGAGCATTTGTTCCAATCAACAAAGGGACACCATCATACAGTCCAGTGGGGGACACACTAAGGCTAGGGTCTCTACTTGTTCGGCCACTCCAGCCACAGAGGTGGGGAAAGACAGCCAAATCGGATATACCGGAATAGGGTAGGCCTTCTCACTTAACCCCCATACATGCAGTCCTTCTAATGGTTGTAAGGGTACTTCTGACAAATGCTTCTGATACCAATCCTGGAACATAATTGTCACTTGGGAGCCACTGTCTAATACAGCTCTTGTAGACACTCCATTCACCTTTACAGTGGTCTCCATGGAGGGACCCACTATTCTGGACCAGTCTGGAGAGAGGCAGTGGGGGCCTGGGCAACTGACCTGCCACAAAAGGGCGTGAATTAGCATTTTGGTGCCCTCACTGGGATCATGTCGTGCACCTCTTAACCACTGATTTCTTCTCCGAAGCTCTCCTTGTAGCCTATATGCAACTTTGTCAGTGTCTTTTGGGGACTGGCATTCCCTTTTCATGTGCCCATCTTTCCCACAATTATAGCAAAACATACTTTCTGGAGTTTGAGCTGGCCGAGGCGCCACACTGGGAGCCAGGGCGGGGGTATTACTAACTGGAAACCTGGGTGCCATCTCTGTCTGCGGCGTGATAAGCATTTGGAGACATCTCGTCAGTTTCTGCACTTCCATGGTCAAGGAATTGAGTTTGGAGCTGTTATCAGCAGGAGATACATGGGTGGGTACCCCCACCCCCATAGCAGATGCAGTCGGATATAGGTCAGGGCCCGTACTTGCAGGCGTGGCCTTCATAGGGACTGTTTTGAATTCCGGATCTCTCTCAACAGTTTACCCCATTGTGACATATCTTTTCCTTGTCAGAGCACTCATTGACTGCCAACCTCTGCCCCTGAACTTCACTTGATGGGTCACCCTCAGTCACTCGAGTCGTAGCCGCAGCTATTGGTGCAGGTCCCTCCGAGGTCGTCTTTTCTCAACTCCTCAATTTCTCTCATTAACTCATCATAGGAGGGTGGGGATTCCAGTCGATCTGCCAGGTGTAACTGAAGCAACAGCAGTTCTGAGAAGGGGCAGACTTAAGGATCCTGTCCAGCCTGGTTCGGTCCAGTTCAATCGCTGGCAAACTACCTTTTCTGAGGCATTCTTGCAACAATTTTTCCAGCGAGATACATACACAGACAACAACTCCCTTGGTACTGTTGTGCATCTCTTACTCTCCACCATAGGTCCTCATCAGAATCTGGGCTCCCATACACATTCTCCAAGGCCTCAAGATAGGCCTGTGCAGTCGCTTCAGGGTTACTGGCCCGTTTGCTTACGGATGGTAGCCAGGGCAGGACCTCGGAGGCTCTCACTAACCCTCTTTCGCTTTTCACCTTCCGAGCATTGCCATTCTAGCACTTGGGGGCAACATAGTCTATCCAGGTCTCCCAGTCATCCTCCTTGGGGGTGGGGAGGTGCCAGAGAAGATCCTCAACCCGGTAAGAGTCGTGACTAATGGCAGGTGCAGAAATAGGAGTCTGCATTGGTTCAGCCACCATTACGGGCACTGGAGCAGGAGAGGGTGTTGGGGAGGAACACCCCAGGTGGCAAGAATAGTTTCTTCAAGTCCTCCACAGTTTTCCCTCTCCCAGCAACCATTCAGCAAATTTCTCCTCAAAAGTTTCAGATAGTGGTGGGGGCTGATTCCCCCCCGGGTCTTTACTGTCCTTAGTTATCACTCTCCAAGCAGTGAGGGCTCCCTCTGGGGTAATGGTCTGTGGCACTTTGGAGCTATCTATGGGATCCTTAAACTCTACTAGGGCCAGGAAAGTGTGGGTGAGCAGATTAGCATGCCGACCCACCACCACAGGGTTTTGTAAACCTTCCACCTTGGAAAGTACTCCCTGCACAGTGTCCGTATTGATACCCAGAGGGATGTCCAGGATAAGCATAGCATTTGAAATTCGATCCTCCCAGTACACCACTCCACCAGCGGTGCACAGCCACTTCTGTCGGGTACCCATTTTTTTCTTAACAGTGGTTCGTAAATATGGTCACTAGAGGACACACAATCCCAGCGGTGAGCCTCAAGATGTAACCCCTAGATGGCGCTATCCCAGGGGCTACTACCCTGCCTGATTTGCCACTAACAGGTTGAGGGGCCTGGATCCAATGGCGGGTGCCTCCACCCAGAGGTCAGGGTTTGCAATAGTTAAACTAACTTGGTCACAGCCCTCTGGGACACTGCAACCCCCTTTCTTCCACTAGTGGCCCACAAATATATCAAATTACCTTCACAGTATACACTTACCCCAGGTCTGGTTCGGCACTGGGACCTCCTGTGAAATGAGATACAGTGCAACAATCACAGTACAGTACTTAACATAGACAAATACCTCAGGCAGTATAACTTTGCTGAAACAAGCAGCTCTGATTTATTTGAGGGGATATAACAAGGACAGGGGAAAATCAGGTTAATTAGCTTATCCTCTAATAATCTACCTGTGGCTCTGTGCAGGCCTATCCCTATCAGTTACTGTCCCTGGGTACCCAAGCCCTAGTGGCTAGTCAAACCTGTGGCAGCTGGTAGGGGCCCTTTCACACAGAAAAGGAGAATTAAACAGTCAGCAGTACAGTAATTCCATTTGGATTTAATGTGGCAATTCAACAGGGGGCGACCCTGAATTAGTACTCACGACCTCCAAATAAGATAGGGTCCTTCAATGTCAGCAGGGCTCACTTGAGGTACACAAACCTCTTACACATCCATATAAAAGAAAGCACTATACCAGGCAGGCTGCATCTGTATCCGATCGCAATTACTGCACAATACCCAGGAGAACACACAGCAGATTCAGTTCCTGACAGACCGAGTGTAATTTTCAGCAATTCCTCCAGTCTTCTACAGGGTGAGCCTGGTTTCTACTCTTCAGAGATCCTTTGATTCTTTTCACAGGGACGGATTCAGTCCTAACAAGCTGCAGACCGGAACTCTGGGCCTTACACGTTTTTGACTAAAACTGCACACTGAAAAGTACAGGGCTCCTTCCCTTCACTGCCAAAGCTCAACTGAACTCCAACTGACGAAACCAGGCACTTCCTTTGAGTTCCTCCCAGTTCTTGACTGGATTGGCTGTCACTCACAATAGACTGCTGCTGTTGGTCAAAAAGGCACGAAGTCTAAACTACATCTCCCAGAGTCACTGCCCATACAATCCTCTTGTGGCTGGCTCAGATTATGAGTCCAAGTTCTGATTCGTCCAAGGCATCATTTTAGAGCTAGCTTACCCCACACTGATTGGTCCAGTTCAGCAGTTCAAAACTAGAATGGGGAACTAGCAGCACAGTTCTGACTGCAAAGAAAGCAGGTTAGACAAACTGTAATTTCATTATTACTCTAAATAATTTCTGGCAAACAGTTACATCTTTCAGATAGGTTCCCTTTGCACTCCTAGTGACTGCAAAATGAAGTGAATTAGCAGCAGCTCGAGTGGTACTCAGAGAAGCACACAGTCCCCCATACAAACTAATTATGTCTGCAAGCAGACAGCTCTTAAAGAGACAGTACCAGAGGTTCTAAAAACACTCACTGATAAATGGCTTAAATGCCAAACACCATTCAGGCTTGGAGCATTCAAGCAAGCTCCTGGAAGTCTTTTATGAACCCCCATTTGCAGGGGGGTTACATTTGTTTTTGGAAAGCTCTTTGAAAAGCAGGGGAAAGTGTGAATCATATGCATGTTCACCCTACACAACACACACACACAGAAATTCTGATTTCTGAAACAGCTATAACATCTCAGCAGAAAATGAAAAAAAATGCCAAGCAACTTAAATCAAAAGATTTAGGCTGCCTGTTAGTACTGGCATCCACACTTCTTCACTCATAGCACATCAGTCTGCAGATGTATGCTGGCACCTACTGGATTACAAAACTGGTATACCTACGGCTTCATAATCTGCTAGCTCCAGTCTGGCTTTGTTTTGCATTGTCCTCTTACAAAGATAGATGGCTGAAGTGAAAAAGAAAACAAAGGAAAAAAGTTACCACAGTCACAGATGAAACTGGCAGTTCATGTTAGCCATAAAAACCCAATCCTGCCTGCTTTCCATTCAGTAAGGAAGTATATTGGCTCCTTTCTGAATCACAAGCATTTACTTTTATAAGGATAACCCACCTCTCTTCTACCCAGGGTACCCTGCATAGTAGTCCAGTTGGCAATGAGAAATTAGTACAAGCTTGCCTTGAAGGCTAGTAATGTCTTCATAGCCACCACCTCCACTGGTAGGCTGTTCCATAGGTTTACCCCGGAGAACAAACGCTGGAGGAAGTATCAGACATCTCTGACTGTTTGAAATTGTTGAAAACCTCAAGTATGTAGGAGTCAGTCTCATGTTTTCCCTAATGTCCTTTGCCCAGGGTGAATATGTTAAGGGGCCCCCAGTCTCTCATCCTACCCTCTTGTTCCCCAAATCCCTGATCATTTTGGTGGCCCTGCATGACAACCTCTTGACCACCTTAATGTGCTTTTTCATTGAAAGACCCAGAACTGCGCACAGCACTCCAGATGGGGTCTGACCAGAGCTTTGTAAACCTACAGTAAAAATCATTTTTGGGGAAAAGTATTCCATTAATCTTTGTCATTTCTTTGTTGACCTGAAGAAAATAATGCTCTGAGCAGCCCCTGCTGACACTAGGTAAATTGCAACAGAAGTCTGAAAGGGAGTCTCAGGCCAGATCTAAGGGCAGAACTGCACCTCAGTGATTATGGTGAGGGGGCTGAATGTTCTGTGCATACATAACTCTGAGCTCTAATATAGGAGGCAGATCTTATTCACTGGGTTGCTTTAGAGGGGTATATCAAAGAGGTGTTGATGGACTAACTTTTTTACATTTTGGAAAAGGCTTACAGGAAAAGTCCCCATAGCCTCTTTTCTATATACCTGTGTAGTCTGTAGGCATGAACAATGATTCCCTCTTGTGTCCTCTTAAGTTTATCCTAATTTAAATATCAATGTGATTGCTTCACTCTGTTATGCCCTAGTGTGACAACTTGTTTGTCTCCATTCCAAAGATCATGAACCCTTTCATGTAAGACATCATGGGAGTTGATGATGCATACATGCACAAGCCAGCAGAAGTTATACGCTCATTCAGTTCTGTTACATGTTTTGTGAAGTCCCTGTATTCTCTAAAAACACTTTTTCTAACCCAGATACACATTAAATTACAGAAAACGTCAAGGCGCTTACTGTACCTTGAAATATTTCTTGCCCAGCACAAGACTAGAACATAAAGGCTGCTGAGGACAGCAACAGCACTGACTAATACTGTATAACCACTGTAGGCTTTAGCTCTAAAACATCATAAAATTAGAGGATGCCTTACATTAGCCAGGTCCTGACCTTTGCAATGCAGTCAGGGAGGTTTTCACACTAGATTTAAGTGCCTTCATTTATATTTATATCCTGATGAAATTAGGAGGGTGCAATAGAGGCAATCATTGTTCATGCCTACAGTCTTCACAGGTAAACATAATAAAAGCCTGAGGGGACTTTCCTTTTAATTGCTACACCCCCTGTGGCAACATTATGAATGGGACATTGCAGCTGGGGTAGGGGGCCCAGACAAAATTATAACCCACATCACTCATGGCTGAAGTCAGGTGCTGCAATACGGATAGTGGAGTCACTAGGGTGGGGACAGGTGATCCAGAGGCATAACTCTCAACCACTCAGCATTAAAAATCATAGCACTGGCCTTCAAAAACTATAGCAAATGGGCAGAATGTGTAGCACTTTCTTATTTTAAACAAAAATATGTCTACAGCTAGTGGGCCCCATATAGTTAGTGAGAAGGAATGTTTCTATCGACTTAGTTCAATGATTTAATAGTTTGTGTGTGCAGAAATAACTTTGACATTATTAGAACATTAGCAAACCTATGCGGAGCACAGGTAAATTTGAGTGTGAAAATAATTGCACTATGCAGAATTCATAGCAGCTGAGAGGTATGTCCAGAGATGTGCAAGGAGGCAAACTTCTAAAAATTATCCATGTTCCCCAACATCAGTTACCATTTAAACTTCCCCCAAAAGACAGTATTCTTACCATAGTCCGTATTTTCTGGTTCCCAGCAGTTTGAAGGCCAAAAATATGGAGCCTGCAAAATATTAAACAGGACAAGGTATAAATCTTAGAAATAGCTCCTTTTTGGTCAAGATGCCCATGGTTTCCATCACTGGTCATAATTACAGTGAGCAGGCCTTGCAGATTGCCTCCATGTATCAACCTTCTTTCCCAGGGTTACCTGTTGCAAAATATTATGAGCAGGCTGTCACTGACAGATTATTACTTCAATGCAGGAGTCCAAAGAATCAAGGTTACTTGTCAGACATGATGTAGATGTTAAAATCAGAAGCGGCATACAACAATGTGGTACCTGGGTTGACATCCTGGATATGAGTCCAGGCAACACACTATGCCGCTTTTTATCATTTTGTATCAATACATTTCTTTTTAAGGTTATAGACCAATAGTAGTCTGATTTCTTTACTGGTGTGGCATTCATTGCCCAGATTCAGATTTCGACTTGCTATGCTGCGAGCACTGCCTTACACTGAGCGGCCTTTTTGTTGCTGCTGTGGTAATGTAGATGTTGCAGTCCACGCAACTGTCCATGGACAGCGTGCTCAAAAAGATATGGATGCCCTTTCCTGTTTTGGTGGGACCCCAAACCCCATCAATGTAAACAACCAGATTTACCTGAAATTCTGGATTTTCTCATGGCAGGCTGCCAAACAGGTCTCAAGCCATTCCCACTGAGTGTTCAGGTAGCAACCCTGTGAGTGTTCTCTAAGAGCTGACATACACTTTTCCAACTTCCCTACCCTCTTGAGAAAGGATATTCTTACATGTTCTAGCTTTGAAAGTTTCTTTCTGGCACACAATGGAAGGGATCTCCCTGGTGTACAGGGTGCCCTTCATTCTTACCTGCTTCTGTGCCATGAGTAGGTGGCAATTACCTAGTGCCTTGTGACATAATTGATAGATATCTAGATGATAGCTGTATAACTGATAGGAGGCCATTTGGTCTAGTGGTTACAGAACTGGCCTAGGAAAAGGGACACCACAGATTCAAACCCTGCTGAAGCCAAATGCTCACGGTGTGACCTTGGGCAAATCACTTATCACATTTGTTCCCATAGACGTCATATGGCATTGGAACCATCCATTGTTAGAGCTGACGCAAAATGGCCACCAGGAGCAAATGAGTTAACCACCCAGTGCTCCAGTCCAACCAGCTGTGGAAATGGTTAAAAGTCAAACCCTACTGGAAACAAGATGTTGAATCTCAGCTAGGATATCCTAGGTAAATAATTGTCTGCACTTACAGAAAACAGATTTATGGTGAGTTTAAACATTTAATTTTACTGTTTTGGGGCTTCTCACCCACTGTGATGTGCTTTGAGGTACACTTGGTATAAAAGTGCAATACAATAGTCAGTTATAGACTATAGTATACTGACTACTGTTAGTGCAATGGAGCTATAGTACCGAGTATTTCTGGTCAGGTAAACATGGAGCATAAACATACAGGGGGAATCAGCAGAGCTCACATCTTGTAACTGTCCCAAAAAATTTTAATGTCTTGACATTCTGTTCTTTATTACTACAGACATCTGCAGGAAAACAGGCTCTTTGACCCTTGCACTTCATCTGTTTCGGCTGCTTTTCATACCTTGAAGTTATATCCCTCTACTTGTGACATCGGAATGATTTCCGTGGTAACAGGCTGTGCTGTCATAAACAGGGGATTATGTCTTTAAGGCAGGCAAAAGTAGAGTGAACAAATGAAGCCTAGGGAATGACTATCCTGTTTGTAACAAGCATTTGTCAATGCTGAATGTTTGCTTGCTGGCATTAGCAGTGGAAGTGCAGGAGTTAGACAGATGCAGTATAGGAAAGGCATTGAAGTATTGAACTGATGCCAACTCCACCCTCACCCTGCAGCGATGGACAGGCATTGGGGTGTGCCTTTGGGTCGTCGCCCATGACGGTCATGACATTTCACCTCACCCTACCCTTCAGACACTGACAAGTGTCGAGGTGTGCCTTGGGGTGTTTGGGCTTTACATTCACCTCATTCCATAAGGAAATATGCTGAAATGGGTGCCATATAGAAGAATGGGGTGAACTCTGGGGCCAAAGGGTCCAAGGCGCACCTCACTGCCTGTCACTGGCTGCAGGGTGGGGGTGGGGCTGGAATGGCATGAGCATTACTGTCGACAATTCCAAGTCACACCCCTAATGCCTGTCAGTCCCTACAGGGTAGGGAGTTATGGTCGAAAACCCTAATGCCCTGGGTGTTTCTTGGTATTTTTACTTCAGGTTTTCAACATGGGCTTTTTGTGACCCCACCGCGTGAGCAGTGACACTATCAGTTCATTAGTCGAAAGGTGATTTTGCACAGCGATTGTGCCATTTGGCACCACAGGTGCGAAAACACATTTCGAACAGGATGTGAAAAATGATAGCTGTACTGTTCATGAGGAGGTGCAAAAATGGCATTGTTGAAAATCTGGAGTGAAAATATAAAAAACTGGTGCAGACATGAGCGTGCATAGAAACTGCGCAACGTACACCCGTAATGTAATTAGTTTGGGGACGTTTTACAGCAGATTTTCAACATAGGCATTTTGGGATTTCCGCTCATGAACAGTGTCACTGTGATTTTCTTCATCTTTCCCAACACTGATTTCAACAGCAACCGCGCTTATTCTGGCGCTGGAAGTGCAAAACACATTTCGGCCAGGGTGTGAAAAATGACAGCTGTACTGTTCATAAGGTGGTGTGGAAAAATGTCAATGTTGAAAATCTGGACTGAAAATATTACAAATTCGTGAACTTACAAGGGTGCGTGGAAACTGTGCAATGCACGCTCGTAACACAGTCATTTTATGGACTTTTGTCACTACATTTTCAACAAAGCCATTTTAACTCCTCTGCTCATGAACAGTGTCACTTTGATTTTCTTAATCTGTCCTGAACATTCATTTCGCACACTGACCATGCCACTGTGCGCTACATGTACGAAAACATATTCTGGGTGAAATTTGAAAAATGACCGCTGTACTGTTCATAAGGAGGTGTGGTAAAATGGCAATGTTGAAAATCTGGAATGAAAATATTAAATATTCTCAAAGTTACGAGCGTGCGTAGGAACTGCGCAACGTACGCTTGTAAATAGTAGTTTTGGGATTTTTTCATCAATTTTCAAATAGGCTTTGGGGCCTACCATCAACTGTGACACTGCTGTTTAGTTATTAGTCCCAAAAGGTGATTCCATGCAGTGACCGCGAAATCACCTTTTGGGACCAAATAACAAAATGACAGTGACTAAGTTCATGAGGTGGGGTCCCAAGAATCCCATGTTGAAAAGTTGGTGAAATAATTCCCAAAAATGGCTGAGACATGCACCAAAGCTGAAAAAAACCCATTTATGCCATTATACAGCTTACCGGCATTTCTTCAGTTCATGGTTGGCTTTGAAGAGTGCAGACGTGTTCCTGGTCCACCGAAGATCATTGCGCCAGCCTCTGGAGGTAAGTATGGGGTGAGGCTGGTGTGTGGGGAGGTGGGATATGCAGAGGGTGGGCACATGTTGGGGAGGGGACAAGAGAGTCAACAAGAGACCGTTTTTCTTATAGGTGTTTTTTTTTTACAAAGACAGGTAGGATTTTGCCATGCTGGGTGGGATCCCAGCATGGCAGCTGAAAGTTTGTTTGGGGGGGCAGTGGAACTGATGGGGGATTGGGCACCCCCGTCGGCCATACGGACTTTTGCCATGCTGGGGTGGGCTCCCAGTGTGGCACCTGGAAGTCTGTTTGGGGAGGGCAGTGGAGCCGACAGGGGACTGGGCACCCCCATTGGCCATAAAGTGTGCAGGGGTGGGGGGAGAAGAAGAAGAAGAAGAAGAATCAGCATTTATATAGCGCTTTTCATACACAGTATCCCAAAGCACTTTACAAGCAATGCTAGACTGGTAGTGATGTGACTGAATGTGTGGTGGCAGCCATATCGAACATCATCACCCACACACAGCCTGGATAATTGCATGAACCAGATTATGGGAAGGGAAATGTTGGCCAGGACACCAGGAATGTTCCCTGCCCTTTGTGAAGAGTGCCCTGGGTTCTTTTACTTCTACCTGGACACCCACCAGGACAACACCAGGATGGGCAGAAGGGACCTCGGTTTAACGTCTCATCCGAAGGACGGCACACCCCAGCAGTACAGCACCCCCAATACTGCACTCGGATGCCAGTGATTTTTAGGTGCAAGTCCAATCCTGGTGTGGGACGAGAACCCACGACCTTCTGGACCAGAGGCGGATGTGCTACCAACTGAGCCACGCTGACACCTCAGTGCATGAGCACGCTGGGGTGGGCTCCCAGCGTGCTACTTGGGTGATTGTTTGGGGGGGGCATCCAAGAAGAAAATGGAGCTGTCTATGACAGCAGTTCAGATGCAGTGCTGATGTGTAGGCAGTTTGCATACTGCCAACAGCAGTATGTAAATTGCCTGCTGACGGCAGTATGCCAATTGCCTACATGTTACCACTGCTGATTGTAGCGGTCTTTTACTTTGGACTGTAAGCCACTGCATTGGAACTGCTGTCATAGACAGCCCAGACATTTATTGGTGTGATGCGGCCGCGCCTGCAAAAAGGAGCAGGGCACTGGAAGTGAGGGTGGCACACCTACGAAAACTCGTATGGTGGCACTATGTTTCTTGTACATGCGTGCAAGCAAACATTAAAATGTCTCCAGTGATAAAAGAAATATAAGCTCCTGAAATTCAGATTTGTGGGGAAACAGTGCAGAACCAAGTTCTGCTCATGCCCTGCTGTGAAATTTTCTCCCTTAACCAGAAAATCAATTTAAACTCCAAGGGGTTTTATTATGCATACTATGTGAAGATGTAGTACTTAATATGTTAATGAGTCAGGCACATGCACAGTTCTGTGGAGGTGATACTAGAGCCCAATGTACAGTCTCAGTTTCAAAGCTAATCACTCATCTATCAGCACGGCAGACTGCATCTACAGAGCTGCACAGACAAAGATGCAGAACGACTTACCTGAAAGCGATAAAATGTGCCATCATCCTTTAGTGTTAGGACGTGGTCTGATATGGGGAAGATGTAGCCTTGGGATGCTATAAGGCTTCCTAAATGTATTGCTTCAGCTGTAAAGAAAGGGGAAAGGCAATCAGTCTCCACCAATATTACAGCTACTGCAGTCAGGAACATGCAATCAGGGATCAGCTGCACAGGAGATAAATCACTAACAAAAACTCAAACTGTAGACTTTATTGAATCTTTCTTGTCTGTTTTTTTGTGCATCTCTCCAAACCACACATATACTCTAAAGCCTTATTCCCAGAGCAAGGCATCATGGGTGTGCAATACCTCCAATTATGGATCCTGACTGTGGTGGAGATAGGGAGCCCAGCCATCCCCACAATAGGGGGTAAGTAGTAGGGAAAAATGGAACTGAGGTAAGCCAAAGAGTAGCTGGTGGATAGGGCTGAAGAGTGTAATTAGTCTCTCTCCTCAGCTGGGTTGCGGCAGGTTAACAGAGAGCACTCGAAGAGTTAAGCCAGACCCCGAGAGCTGTTCTTTTGGGGGAACTGCCCTGAAACAAGATGTCTGGATGTTCCTGCTATGAGTGGCCTGACTTAGCTAAGAGCAGGAATCCAGAGCTTGACTGTACGTCCCACAAAAGCCTATATAAAGTAAAGGCATCAGGGCAATTTAGACTTTTCCTGGGTGAACAGAGAGGAGCAGTCCATCGTCTCTGCTGGTGACAGGCCTTGGAGCCCTCAGTCCCAGGGATGGTGGCAGGGTCCCTGGGATAGGTTGACACTGGTCCGCTTGTGCCTGGTCTCCGGAGAAGAAGACCATCAGAAGCAGCTGGAGAGACGGAGGCCGCAGGGAACTTGCCTCAAGAGGAATGGAGACATCAGCCCTGAAAAGCACACTTGGAAGTGTTGTGGGCCATCCCTCAAATGAGGTCACCTGAATCCTTACAGGTTCACTTGCAGCTGAGTGAAAATGCATTTGGAGAAGTCAGGCTGTGTTTGGAGCAAAACTGGAAGTTAATGTAACTCCCTAGGTGGCGCTATCCCAAGGGCTACTACCCCTGCCTGGTTGGCTAGTAGCAGGTTAATGGGCCTGGGTACTGAAACGGGTGCCTCCACCCGGAGGTCAGGGTTGTTAATGGTCAAGCTAACCTGGGCACAGCCCTCCTGGACACTGTAACCCCCCTCTTTCCCTTCTAGTGGCCTGAACAATATACAATAATTACTTTCACAATGACCCTTATTCACCATGCAATTACCCACACTGTTTGCACTTACCACCAAGGCTGGTTCCTCTAGCTCAACCCTGGGGACCCCCTGTAAAACAAGGTTATGCACAGCAAATAGAAATGTACAGTACTCTTGGCACAAACTGGAACCACATTCAGGTTAAATACAAAAATAGATCTGATTTATTCAGGGGACTTGAACAAGGGAGGGGCATAACCAGGTTGATTTGCTTAAAGACTATATCAATCAGACAGTTATGCATGCATTTCAGAGTCCCTTCATAGTCACACACTCTGGGTACCCAGGTAGGAAGACGGTGGGCTAGCCAGGAACGTTGTCCGGGGTAGGCCGGCTCGCAGCTGGTTGGGGCCCTGTGATGGCAGAAAGCAACATGCACAACACACACTATTTGTAATCCGGAGCTGGAGGGCTCAGTTCGAGACAGAAAAGACAACAAAGCAATCAGATGTCAGCACTTTAGATTTAGCTGTTGTTGCAGGGAGCTACCCTGATGTTTACTCATGATACCAAATACAGGACACAGGCAGGACGAACTCGAGACAGCAAGTTGTTGAACTAGGGTGCCAGGAGAAGCAGGACTCACACGAATCACCAAGGCATCATTCCTGTTCAGAGCATGAGCAGGGGGCTGATCCCCAAGCAGGTCTCTCGGCAATGGCTTTCTCTGTGCAGTGGGTAGTCTGGCTGGGCCAGTGTGGCAAAGCCCAGGTCCAATGGAGATGAATACGGATTCAGTCCGTGGGAGCTGGATGCAGCCTCCAGCAAGCAGATCACAGTTCAACACACAGTGGGGAACCAAATCACAACCTACTAACAGCACACAGCACATTTACATGTAAGAAATTCTACTGTACCAGGCAGATTGCTATCCGATTGCAATTACAGAATCTCCACACAAACCGGGAGCTCAACGGTGGCTGGAAATCTTGACAGGCCGATCGCATTCAGCAAATCTTCAGTCTTCTTCAGGTTAAAGCCTGGTCACAGTTCTGTGGCTTAAATCATCCTTACAATTCGGATTCAGTCTAAATAAACTTCAATTTCCCTCTCAGGGACAGCAGGCAGACATGCAGGCCAAAACTCAGCCCTTTCACAGTTCTCCCGCACAAATCTATGCAGGATTACTGCTCGGCTATCTCGAGCTGTTACTTCTTTCACTTCCCAACTCAAACTGACTGAACTGCAAAACAGTCTGGGACTTTCCCTGGGATCCAAAAGGTTCAGTTGGCTGATCTGTCAGTCACAACAAGGGCTCCCCCTCCAGGTCTGTCTTGGTGCCAAAATGCAAAAAATACAATTCCTTCAGAATTTTGCTCCCACAAAGCCCCTGGGGATAGGCTCCATTTTAGAGTCCCCAAAGGTACTGATTGGCTCATTTCAGCAGTCCAGGATCAAGATGATGGAAACAAACAGAACTGTCCATGCTGCAAAGAAGGCAGGTTAGAACAAACTGCAATATTATTACTACTCTAACAAATGATCAGCAAACAAGTACATCTTCTAACAGAGCTCCCTCTCAGATTAATTATGACTGCAATCCAGGCAGCTCTTAAAGAGACAGTACACAGAGGCTATACCGGCACTCTCTAGCAATACATTTAAACTGCTAAAACACAGGACACCAGCCTGGCAGTGAGCATTTAAGCAAGCTCAAGGAAGACTTTTTGGGAACCCCCATTTGTAGGGGGTTATACCCTTCCTTGCCTGGAGAAAACTTGGCGTCCGCGTCGAGTCTGTACCATCATGCATCAGGTAACATAAACTTATTACTTTACTATACATATTCACTACACTTCATGATACTATATCCATAAGGACACTACTTATGCAGGTTTCATACAGTTAATACTGATTACACTATGATTAACATACTTGTGACATCACAATACTGATTCATTTTATAACTCCCTGTGCATTAAACAATGTAGGAGGGGGCCCTTCCCTATCAGCTAACTTGGGGCTGGATGGGGCAGGGGCACCATACTGAGAAGGAAGAACAATCAACCTGGAATTGGCCATTAAGCTCAGTTTGGGTAGTGAGTTCTGAGAAATATAAACACCTTTGCGAACCACATTGAGAGGCAAATCCACTGGCCTCACAGAAGAATGATAACTGAAGCGCAATACTGGCTTGACAGCTCGGCCAGTCTTTCTGGGGGGAACAGCCAGTCTCTGTACTTTCAGCAGTAACTTTGGAGCTTTCATCATTCATGAGGGGTGCCTCTGCATGGATGGGAATGTCCAAACTGGGACCACTGTCAGCTCCTTGCTCTGTATGCTCTGTTTCCACAACACTTGGCTCATTTAGAGAAGATTCTGGCACAATTAGGCTTTGTGGCACTGAAGGAGGGCTGTAAGCATTCTCATATTTTTGTTCAAGTTCTGGTGTGTCACCAGAGAGACTCAAACCATCAGCCCCTCCTTTGGGCAAGTCACACAGTTCCACTAAACACAGGGAGTCCGCAGCCTCAGACGTGATACTTTGCACTTCACTTTCAGGGAGCATTGGCTCCAAGGACGAAGCTGGGGGGTTAGGCAGTCCAGAAGGCCCAGCTTCATCCCCACGATTCTGCATAGGATTTCCACGAAACAATTGACTCAGTTAATAGGTGGGATAATAGGCATTACCATAGTCACTTTCATCAAACGTGGACTGACAGTCACTATCATTCTGGGCCTGCTGCAGGGGAACCCTTAAATCTGTAACTACTGGGGTAGGTTGACTCTGTCTCTTTTTTGAAGCAGCACGAGTCACCAGCCCAGGGGAGACAATGTCTACTGGCTCAGCTTCAATAATAACTTGGCTGATAGGCAGCAAGTGGTTACGGTGCATGGTCTTGACAGCTTTGGAGTTATTCTCTGCGCGTATCTTGTACACTGGTAGATCCTCCAACTTTCCAACTACTACATGAGGAAGACGGTGCCACCTATCAGCAATTTTGTGCTTGCCATGTAGTTCCAAATTGCATAACAACACACGGTCTCTGGGCCATAGCTCTTGAGCTTTTACTTTCTTATCGTGCCTCTCTTTGTTGTTGGTGAGATTTCTCTTGGTGGCCATTGTCTGGGTCAGCTGATATGCACGGTTCAATTCAGCTTTCAGTTTCTGTACATACTGCAGGTAGCTTTCGGCTCAGACCCCATCTGGAGAGACCCCAAAGCAGACATTAACTGGCAGTCGGGCCTCCCTCTCAAACATGAGGCAGTAGGGGGAGAACCCAGTAGCATCATTTTTGGTGCACTTGTATACGTGCACCAAGGTGCTAATCTGCTGGCTCCACTTATGCTTGTTTTTTGGATGGAGGGTTCCCAGCATGTCTAGAAGGGTGCGGTTAAAACATTCTGGTTGAGGGTTCCCCTGCGGGTGATAAGGAGTGGTTCTTGACTTCCTTACCCCCATAGAGAGAGCATTTCTTTGATTAGCCTACTTTCAAAGTCTCTGCCTCGGTCAGAATGGATCCACTGGGGGCACCATAGTGGACGAAGAATTTTTCCACTAGCACCTTGGCCACGGTAGAGGCTTTTTGATATTTAGTTGGAAAAGCTTGTGCATACCATGTGAAATGATCCGTAACAACTAACACATTAACAATATTCTGTTGATCAGCTTCTAAACACAAGCAATCTATGCAGACCAGTTTCATGGGGGTGCTGGTAGTGATATTGACAAAGGGGCAGCCCTCTGAGGCAGGGCTTTTCATCAATGACTACAGGTCTTTACATGGTGCTTAACATCGCCCCTATCTTGGGCCAGTGGGATCGAAATTGTACCAGGTCGAGAGTCCTGTCAGTACCGAGGTGCTCCATGTGATTGTGGAAGGACCTCAGTACCAAGTGTTTAAAGGCTGTAGGCAGGACCAATTGTTGCTTGCCTGCTTGGCCGCTACGATCCACTGTCTCTCTGTATAACAACTGATTGAGTA
Source organism: Neoceratodus forsteri (assembly GCA_016271365.2). NCBI lineage: Eukaryota > Metazoa > Chordata > Ceratodontiformes > Ceratodontidae > Neoceratodus > Neoceratodus forsteri. The sequence goes on from CM028134.1 coordinate 187,465,233, forward strand.
ACTTCAACCTGGGGCCTTCTTTAAACAATAGGGCAGTTCGCAAGTCAGAGGAACGCAACTTAGACACATCTTTCCCTGCACACAGAGCATCAAGTGCGGGTTGAATCATAGGATCTTGGGATTGAGCCCACTGAATACTGTCATTGTCAAGTTGAGGTAGTGCACTGATATCTAGAGCAGAGAAATGGCAATAGGCAGCTGGTATGCAGGTATCAGGAGGGCCCAAGCAATCTACTAGACAGTCCACTGTGTCCGCAAACATCTGTTCATCTCTGTCAAACATTCAGCACAATGCTCGGATGTCCGGTTCAGACAGCCTGACCCAATCATTCTTGGAAGAGGGCCTTCGTGAAAGGGTGTCAGCATCAATATGGTTCAGTCCCAGTCTGTATTCGACAGCATAATCATAGGTTGATAAGGCAAAGAGCCACCGGTGCCCAGTGGCGTCTAACTTAGCTGAAGTCTGTAGATAGGTCAATGGGTTATTGTCAGTCTTCACCAATATCTTTGCCCCATAGAGGTACTCATGAAACTGATCAATGATGGCCCATTTTAAGGCAAGGAACTCCAGCTTGTGCACGGGATAGTTTTGCTTCGATGGGGTCAAACTCCTGCTGGCGAAAGCGATCGGTCTCAAACCATCCTCATGGTCTTGATATGGCACAGCTCCTAGGCCCTGCAGTCTAGTGTCTGTATGCAGCACATAGGGCATGGTAGGCTCAGCATAGGCAACGATGGGGGTGTGGATGAGCTGGTATATGACTTTGTGAAAGGCTGCTTCACATTCGGCTGTCCAGCGGGGCCCAAAAGGTTCACCTGTGCGGAAGTACACTTGCTCTGGTTCTTTTGACAGCCCCTTTCTTGTATTTACAGTTGGTAGGGGGGTAACCCTGGGTAAGATTAAGGAGCGGGCAAATCACCTTTGAATAGTCTTTTATGAACCTGCAGTAGCAGCCACAGAACCCCAGAAAACGTTGTAGTTCTTTCAAGTTATGGGGCTGGGGCCAAGTAGTCAATGACTCAACCTTACTGGGATTGGTCTCTTTTCCTTCTGCAGATACTATGTGCCCCACATACTTCACGGAGGTTTGAAAAAACTGGCACTTGTTGATGGACAGCTTAAGGCTGAAGTCTTCCAATCGGTCCAGCACTTTAAACAGTTGGGTCTCATGCTCCTCTAATGTGTGTCCGAACACAATGACATCATCTAGGTACACTAGACATTCCAGCAAGTTCATGTCTCCCTCCGCATGTTCCATCAGTCGCTGAAAGGTGGCCGGGGCGGGGCGCCCGAAACCCCTGTGGCATTCTCAGGAATTCGTAGAACCCCAAAGGTCAGATGAAGGCTGTTTTCTCATGGTCCTCCGGGGCCATCAAAATCTGGTAATATCCGCTGCAAAGATCCAATACCGAGAACCATTTGCTCCCATTCCAGCAATCCAGGGCATCTTGTATATGGGGCATGGTGTACTGATCTGGGATGATCCGCCGGTTCAGGGTTTGATAATCAACACACATCCTCACGGACCCATTCTTCTTACCCACAACCACAATGAGAGAGGCATATAGGCTCCTTGATTCTTGTATAACGCCAGCAGCAAGCATTTCCTGTAGGTGCCTCCTAACATCATCTATGTCCGCTGGGGCGTGGCATCGAGATCTCTATCGAAATAGCCAGTCATCATGCAGGCATACGTGATGCTCTGCACCCTGGACACACCCCACGTCCCATTCTTTTAACGAAAACACTTGTTCTCTCTGGGCGAGTTTCTTGCTAATTCTAGCCTTCCATGAAGTTGGCAACAGGGAATCACCAAAGTCGAATAAGTCCGGGGTCATTCTTTCCTTTTCACCAGAGTACTTGTTGCTGGGTAATACAGCAGTGTCTGTGCAGTGTACTGTAGCTAGGGTGCACCCTCTGTTCAACCAGACCTCCCATTCTGACACATTCCGAATCCAGATTATCACTTGTCGTGCATAGGCATGGGCAGGCAAAATGCTGGGTTTAACCAATAATCCCTCTTGCGGGTTTCCATCACCTGGTGCATCCAACATTAATATTTTATTTTCACTTCCTTTCTAATGTAAACCTCTCCCCTTAATGGTGTATGGAGCATTGGGAGGGAGTATCAGAGAATCAGGATCTTTCTTCCACACTATCATCACCGGCTTATCTCCGTCAGCTTCGGTAGTCTGTTTTTGCAGATTGTAGACGTTCTTTATCAGGGCTGGGATTCTCAGTGCCCACCCAGTCCGTTTCCCTTGTTTTTTGTGACACAACTGCACAAGTCTTCCAAACATGTGGGCATTGGTTCCAGTGAGCAAGGGAATCCCATCATACAATCCCCGTAGGAGGGCACACCAGGGCTAGTGTCTCTACATGTTCATCTACACCAGTTACAGTCGCAGGGAAAGACAACCAGAGCCGGACATATCCTAGGTATGGATAAGACTTGTCGCTCAGGCTCCACACATGCAAACCTTCCAGAGACTGTAGTGGCACATCAGATAGTGTTTGTCATACCACTCCTGGAAAACAATGGTCACTTGTGACCCGCTATCGAGCACAGCCCGAACATGGATACCATTGACAGCCATAGAAGTCTCCATCGAAGGGCCCACTATTCTGGACCAGTCTGGAGAGGCAGTAGCAGAGGCCTGGACAGATGATTTAGCCACAAAGAAATTTGAGTTAGGATTTTTCAGTCCTGCACTGCGGTCATTTCCTGCGCTCCTCGGCCATGGTCTCGCTTTCCGAAGCTCCCCTTGAAGTCTGTATACAACTTTATCTAGGTCATTTGGGGATCGGCATTCTCTCTTCATGTGCCCATCCTTCCCACGATTATGGCAAAATATGCTTTCTGGGGTCTGGTGTGGCTGAGACAGCACATTGGGAGCTGAGGCGGGGGTACTATCAACAGAAAACCTTGGTTCCACCTCTGCCTGCGGTGTGGCGAGCATTTGGAGACATCTTGTCAATTCTCTCACTTCCATAGTCAAGACATCAATTTTTGAGCTGCTGTCAGCAGGAGATGCCTGGGTGTGCACCCCCAACCCCATATAAGATGCAGTCAGATAAGAATCAGGGCCTGTACTCGCAGGAGCGGCCTTCATAAAGAGACTGTTTTTTGTTTCTCTGAACTCCCTCAGCAGTTCATCTCATGGCGGAGCATCCGTAGCAGTCATTCTTTGGCTGGGCCCCCGAGGCTGACATTTAGTTCTCGGATTCCATCATGTGATTGCGGTGATTTCAGGCCATCAGTGACTGACCCCGCGCCTGGAGCAGAGGTTGCAGCAGCTACGACTGCTCAGGGCTCCGAAAAGCCTTCCTCCTCCTCAACTTTCTGTACCTCCTTCATCAACACATGGAAGGGCAAGGGACCAGATTTCCTTTGATGCAGTTGCAATTTGATGAATACCCAGCTGGAGTGCCGGGCAGAGTACAGTATATGATCCAGTCTTACCCGGTCCACTTCACTAGAGGTCCAGCCTCCTTTCTGAAAAATGGTTTGTAGGATTCCCTCTAATCAATCCATGTAGGCAGATGACAATTGTCTAATATCTTTAAGTTTCCAGTTCAAGGCCTCAACACTAGTGGTGCCCTCAAACACATTTTCAAGGGCGACTATGTACTCTTGGACTTTGGCATCAGGGTCAGAGGACCTCAGGGAGCGAAAAGTACGTAGGGTGGGTCCCTGGAGGCTTTCCCCCAGGTGGGCCCTTTTTTCGGCCTCTGAGCATTGCCAGTCTTGTACCGCAAGAGCAGCAGAGTCTATCCAGGTCTCCAGATTGACTTCCCCATTAGGAGTAGGGTGGATGCCAGAGAATACCTTGAGCTTGCGGTAGGGGCCATGACTACTTGCTGGCCCAGAGGCAGGTTCAGAAGTTGGCAAAAGAGCAGGTACTGGGGCGGGTGTGGACAGTGGGGAGGTGACACTCCCAGGTGGCAGGAATAATTTTTGTTAACGCCTCCACAGTTTTGCCCTCCTCCAGTAACAACTTGGCAAACTTCTCTTCAAAAGACTCAGATAACGGTGGGGGCTCATCCTCTAAGGGATCCTTGTTATCTTTGGTTATCACCCACCAGGCAGCTGGGAACCCTTCTGGAGTGATAGTCTGGGGCACCTTTGAACTGTCCAGGGGGTCAGTACACTCCACCAAGGCCATGAGAGTTTGGGCAGTTAAATCAGCCTGTCGACCCACCACTACAGCTTTTTTCAAAGATTCAACTTTAGAAAGTGCCCATTCAACAGTGTCCTTACTAATGCCCATAGGTATATCCAGTATTAGCAAAGCATTATGGGGGTCAATCTCTTGCCCCGTACACCACCCCACCAACTGGTGCACAGCCACTTCTGTTGGGGTAGCCATTTATGTTTGACAATAATTCATAATTTCAGCCACTAGAAGACACAAAATCCCAGCGGTGAGCCTCCAAGATGTAACCCCTAGGTGGCGCTATCCCAAGGGCTACTACTCCTGCCTGCTTGGCTAGTAGCAGGTTAAGGGGCCTGGGTACTGAAATGGGTGCCTCCACCTGGAGGTCAGGGTTGTTAGTGGTCAAGCTAACCTGGGCACAGCCCTCCGTGACACTGTAACCTCACTCTTTCCCTTCTAAAGGCCTGAACAATATACAATAATCACTTTCACAATGACCCTTATTCACCTTGCAATTACCCACACTGTTTGCACTTACCACCAAGGCTGGTTCCTCTAGCTCGACCCTGGGGACCCCCTGTAAAACAAGGTTATGCACAGAAAATAGCAAGAGTACTGTACTCTTGGCACAAACTGGAACCACATTCAGGTTAAATGCAAAAATAGTTAGATCTGATTTATCCAGGGGACTTGAACAAGGGATGGGCGTAATCAGGTTGATTTGCTTAAAGGCTATATCAGTCAGACAGTTATGCATGCACTTCAGAGTCCTTACACAGTCACACACTCTGGGTACCCAGGTAGGGAGATGGTGGGCTAGTCAGGAACGTTGCCCGGGGTAGGCCAGCTCGCAGCTGGTTGGGGGCCTGTGATGGAAGAAAGCAACATGCACAACACGCACTATTTGTAATCCAGAGCCAGACGGCTCAGTTCATGACAGAAAAGACAACAAAGCAGTCAGATGACAACACTTTATATTTAGCTGTTGTTGCAGGGAGCTACCCTGATGTTTACTCATGATACCCAATACAGGGCACAGGCAGAACGAAATCGAGACAGCATGTTGTTGAACTGGAGTGCCAGGAGAAGCAGGGCCCACACAAATCACCAAGGCGTCATTCCTGTTCAGAGCATGAGCAGGGGCTGATCCCCAGGCAGTACTCTTGATGACTTTCTCTGTGCAGCAGGTAGTCTGGCTGGGCCAGTATGGCAAAGCCCAGGCTCAATAGAGATCAATACGGATTCAGTCCGTCGGAGCCGGATGCAACCTCCAGCAAGCAGAACACAATTCAGCACACAGTGGGGAACCAAATCATGACTCACTAACAGTACACAGCACATTTACATGTAAGAAATTCTACTGTACCAGGCAGCTTTCTATCCGGTCTCAATTACAGAGTCTCCACACAAACCGGGAGTTCAAAGGTGGCTGGAAATCCTGACAGGCCGATCGCATTCAGCAAATCTTTGGTCTTCATCAGGTTAAAGCCTGGTCACAGTTCTGTGGATTTAATCGTCCTCACAATTCGGATTCAGGCCAAATAAACTTCAATTTCCCTCTCAGGGACAGTAGGCAGGCCAAAACTCAGCCCTTTCACAGTTCTCCCACGTGAATCTATGCAGGATTACTGCTCAACTATTTCAAACTGACTGAACTGTAAAACAGTCTGGGACTTTCCTCAGGATCCAAAAGGTTCGGTTGGCTGATCTGTCTGTCAGTCACAACAAGGGCTCCCCCTCCAGGTCTGTCTTGGCGCCAAAATGCAAAAACTACAATTCTTACAGCCACAAAGCCCCTGGGGACAGGCTCCATTTTAGAGTCCCCAAAGGTACTGATCGGCCCATTTCAGCAGTCCAGGATCAAGATGATGGAAACAAACAGAACTGTCCATGCTGCAAAGAAGGCAGGTTAGAACACACTGCAATATTATTACTACTCTAACAAATGATCAGCAAACAAGTACATCTTCTAACAGAACTCCCTCTCAGATTAATTATGACTGCAATCCAGGCAGCTCTTAAAGAGACAGTACACAGAGGCTACACAGGAAGTCTCTGGCAATACATTTAAACTGCTAAAACGCAGGAGACCAGCCTGGCAGTGGGCATTTAAGCAAGCTCATGGAAGACTTTTTGGGAACCCCCATTTGTAGGGGGGGTTACACCACCTTTGCTAGTGTAATGCTAATTTTGTAAAGTCCTAGGCAGTTTGTAGTGAACCTTCTGGTAGGTAGCCAAATGAGTGGGCATCAGGCCGGAGGGGGCCTGGCAAGGTTTGTGGTTGGTAAGGCCCCATGTAAGGGGGCCAGACATGGAAGTCTGTTGTTTTGGGCCACTAGGGCTATCAGTGTAGTGTCAAAGGAAGGCACGCACGACTAGACAAACTACGTCTTATGCACTTAGCAGTGATGATGTTATATGCTGATATGCTTTTTATACTGTATTTGTTGTCCCACTGGGCACACTGAGACATGTGTTAGCACATCTTACCCCCAGGTAAGTGTGTGCCCTTCCTGGGGAGAGTGCCTCTGCACAAATGGTCTTGAGAGCACCAGGGCTCCAGGGACCCTGCAAGGGAGGTTAGGGTGTTGCAGGATTGAAAGAGACCCAGTACTCAACTGCAACATGAAATGATACCCCTGATGTTCAGGGAGTGAACCTGGAAACAGTGTAGTCGTGGGGGTAGGTAACAGGTCCACAAGCAGCTGGGTGCCATCAGACCAGTGTATAGTAGCTGCAGTAGTATTATATGCATACTAAAGGTGGGAGAGTTATGTAAAAGCCCCAAGAATATGTGATGTGATGTGATGTATGTGTAGGGAATGGTTCAAGTAAGAAGTTGCAGTATAATGTGTGCAAGTACCATCATAATGAGATTAATGGCCAGGGAAATGCCTGGATAGCAGTGTACCACCAAGGCAGCAACTAAATAAACACCACCATGCCTGATCCCAGCTCTATTATGGGCACTATAGTTTGTCTGTGGTCTCATGTTTTTGGCCCCCTGATCCCCATCACCCCGACCCCTGATGGCAAGGTGACAGGTGTTGGTGAAGTACTGGTATTTCATAGCGTAAGTTAAGCGCTCTCCTGAATGAGATGCCATCATATACCCCTAGACACAGGAGGGTGATCCGGCTCTTACAGGATGTCAGAAGAAAGGGGGCATGGCCAGCAATAAATGGGAGAAAATTGAACAATGAGAAAAACAACCCTCTGTGACAGCGCAGTCTGTTGCTATGGAACTGACTGTTTTGCTGCCTGCAGAGGATTATGACTTCAGCTTCTGAACAGTATCAGGGCAAACTGGACTTTAAAGGACAAGGAGCATATTTTGCTGCACAAGTCCATATTTCTAAGGAACTAAATGGCTGGCCCACTGACAAAGCTGCAGAACAACCAAATGCAGTACAGATGACCTGGGTTGTGTCCTGAGCTTGAAGCATCAGATCTGGCGAAGGGACGGATAATTGAACATTCCACTGAATGTTCTCCACCTCTGGAAAGGGAGGACTGCTGGGCCTACTGCCACCTATTGCTGCCAGGGTGACCACAAGAGATGGTGCAAAAGGTAGCTGCAGTGATGAGGATGCAGATGGGCTACCATGGCATGCATCGTGTGGGCACACCCAAGACCAACATTGACATCCGGTGAGGCCTATTTATGCTGCAGCTAATGAAATGACTTCTAATAGGATGAAGGTACTGTTTACCAATATCTGCAGATTTGTACTAAATGCAAGCTGATAGACACATTATTGCAATTTATAAATAGAACTGAAATGGTTATCTTTGGAACAGATATGTTGTGTCTTTGGGATGAATAACTTGCAGAGCCTATTTTGGGGGGAATGGCCCTGAATCCATAAAAAAATTATTTAACAGCATCTAATTATATAGGACATGGGCCATGGATCGATTGCCCCTGGACTTATCTCTTTGACACACAAGCTGTGGCGCAAGCCTGGGTGCAGCGCAACTTAGCTGCGCAGGGGCGTTGACTGGGCGATATTCAACGGAGCTGTGCCATGGCACAGCATTGTTGAACGCAATCTCGCCACCTGCAATGTGCACATGGCGCAGTGGCCAGAGTGGAGCAGGGGGATATGCTAGCACAAGTTCCCTTGCGCTATGTGCAACAACCGTGATATTCAAAAGTGCACATGCAAATGAGGCCATTTGCATGCGTTATGGCCCCATTTGCATGCAGGTGCACTGATCCTAGGCGACTTGTGCCTGGCGCCCTGCCAGGCTGCAGCCATTGGGGACCAACGCCCCCTGCACAGCGTGGCAATGCGCCCCTCTGCCTGATTGCGGGCATATGTAGATTTAAATAATGTCCCATATTGAAGAAATAAAGTCCAATATCCCTGGTGGTCCAGCGGTACCCCCCTTCTCACCCGCTCACTGAGCCCCACTGCCCCGCCCCCCCAGTCAGCAGCAGGCAGCAGCACCCCACCCACCTGCCACTCTGCCGCCCGCTGACTGACACACACATCTGGACTGTGTAGTATGGTATGGAGCTGCGCTACCTATTGGCTCACGCTGTGGACCATCGGGTACAGCCCTACCTACATTGTCAGTCGGCGGGCGGCGGGGCGGCAGGGCGTGCGGTGCGCCGCCTCACTGGGGAGCGGGTGGTGGGGCCTCGGGTGGCGGGAAGGGGGTACCGCTGGACCACCAGGGATATTGGACTTTATTTCTTTAATACAAATGCCTGCAATCGGCTAGAGCAGGCCACTGGACCACCAGGGATATAGGACGTGCTTTTATATATACTTAAGCCCTGCGATTGGCTGCGAGCAGTCCACTTGACCACTAGGGATATAGGACGTGAATTTATTTATATACTTAAGCCCGATCGGCTAGCTGAAATTCCACTGGACCACCAGGATATAGGGACATGAATTTATTTATGCAAGGACTCAGCACATCCTGGGCTGAATATTGGGATGTTGGAGTATGCATGGGCACGCCTCTACCTGCACCATTGATACATTACTGATGTGTTCAAGATCGAGATTTGTGCCAGGCACAATCCCCGTTTGAATATCGCGCCGGGGCGCATCAGTGGGTTGTGCATAGCGCAACACTGTTGCACCATGTGCAACCCTTTTGAATATCTGGGCCCTTGAATGCAATTTCTGGTTATCTTGCGTATGTGTAAGTCTTACCTGTTCTAAAGCGCAGTCTGTAAGACTAATGTCAAATTTTATTGTCCTTGTCTGTTTTATATTTTTGTACACTAGCTTCCCACTTGAAAATGGGTGTTTTTTTGTCTTGGGGTTCTTACCCGGACCAGTTAATAAACTTTAAAGTAAATTTAAAGAGCTAGTGTACTGCCTAGAATTAACAGTAATTTTCAGATGCAGTCAGCTATCACTTCCAATATCTGAAGTATGTTTTTCTTTTCTGTTTGCTAATTAGAAGATTTTCCACCTGGCAGTACTGGCCTGATGTGCAGAGCAGCACTCTGTTTGGAGGCTAAAAAAAGTGAGTTCTGTTCCTCCCACTACTTTTTTTTTTTTTATCACTATTATTTTTCTCCTTGCTGCGGCACACTCTGGCTTGGGGCATCCAGCCACCAGCTCTGCCCACCCAGAGAACTGGGTAGCTCGAACTGCACCCAGAAGGATCCAGGACGGCCATCGTGCCATCCTGCTGGAGGGCTCCCCCTCTGTCTCTACCAGCCAGGACAGCCCCGGACCCTCCCTGACAGGACTCTGCTAAAGTCCTCCGGGTAGCTCGGAGCATGGCCATCGAGCTGCACAGTCATGCCCAGCTATTTTTCCTCCTATTGGCCCTTGGAGCGTGGATGTGCAATGATGTCCAGGCACAAAGTGCCGACATCCACTGCGCTCCCCCTCTGTTGTCACCGATGCTAGTAGTGCCCTTGGGCATCCCCAGGGGCCGCTACAGCGCAGTGAAGTTCCCCAGCCCACCCCAGGACTAGGAGAGCAGTCTCTGGACGCTTGATCCCAGTCCTTCCCTGCTAACCCCCGATGGCCCAGGCTCGTTCCCGAACCCAGGTCGCCAGCATGGCGCGAGGTGTGGCGTCCAGCGCCTCAACCCTCAGTACCACTTGGCAGCCATTCCTCCCACTACTTAGTCAGAAATGTGACCAAACACCTTGAGGCACCACAATCCTTGCAGTCTGAGCAGTGACTCTCACAAGTTACCAATCAAAATGCAGGAAATTGTGACATCACTAGTAACTCAGAAGAGTTCGTCCCTGCTACTTCATGTAAAAGAGAATAATCTGGCAGTGAAAAATAGAGGATATGTATTGGGCAATGGTGGAATACAGGATTTATCTGCATCAGTGCACACTGACTGGCTTCACGAGTGGCGGAGTGTAGCAGATCCATGAGTGATGCTCAGGTCAGTGTGCACGAGTGCAGATAAATACTGTATTCATCACAGCCCAACACATATTTGGTTAATACAATAGGGCAGTGGTGGGTTTTGTCTGTTTTATAGTGTTATTTCCATGTTTTTTACTGCTTTTGTTGGGTTTTCTGTTGGTTTTTATCTGCTGTCTGTAGTGTGGTATTTCACTTTTTGATTGGTTGTTTGTTATCTTATGTTGTTATTCTATTGGTTGATATTGTTTCATGCTGTTCTTTTATTGGTTGTTATTTGTCACTGGGTGGGACTTTCGCTGTATTCTTGGAGGTTACGGTGCTCTTATTTTTGCCATGACAGTAGTACTTAGTATATGGATATTTTTTATTGTTTTATTTTGTGGTGTCTATTTGGGGTATTTTGTCATGGGTCAGTGGGTGTTTTTTTTATTTCACTACTCCATGTGATGGATTTTCGGGTTCTGAGGTATTGTGAGGGAGTTGTCTGTAAGGGGAAGGGGTGCTTTTGTGCACTGTATTTTTATTCACATTCTTTTATTTGTAACATTTTAATGCGTATTTGGTAGGTGGAGGTTGATGGTCACTGAGTCCATTGAGACTGAGGTAGTTCTCCTGTGTGTGTGCCATATTCCGGATCAAGAAGTGGTTCAGTGTCCTGCTCGAACAGCGTTAGAATTTGTAGAAGTACCTCTTGAAATTTTATGCGCGCAGTCCCTGATGTTTCTGACACTTGAAAACGTTTCCGTTTTGGCTGTTTTATAAATGACATTTTTTTAGAGGATTATTGAGTTGTGCAGCTAAGCTTCAGTATCCTTCTCCGAGGTGGGTTTCTGGTCCGATTCTGATTTCTATTTTATGTATGTGTGAATGTGCTTTTTCTGCAGTGTCTTGCACAGGTGTTTGTCATTTAATTCTCCTGGGTTGTTGCATGCTTTTTTTACCAGTGCTCTGATTTGTTGGTATGTGTGACGTAGCTCCTATGTAGATAACTGTAGCTACTGTGGAGATAAATGCCATTTTATTTATTTATTTGAATTTTGGTAACCAGATAAGCTCACTGAGACAAAAAGTCCCTTTTTCAAGGGTGACCCGGGGGAGGGTACAAGGAGAGGTACAGAGAATACAAAATAAAGCAAGATAAGTGTGCAAAGACACTTGTACAACAGAACGTGGCGCACATTATATGTACAAAAAGGCATATATAAATAATACAAGACATATACATCATATACAGATAATACAGTGAGTACAGATGCTGCAAAACAAGTGATGCAGATAAATACAAGTTGCTTAGGCAAGGCTATACAAATATACATATATACATAATTACATATATGCAGAAAGTAGTTCAAACAGTGCAAAATTGTCAGCAAGTGATTCAAGCAGAACAGGGGACTAGTGCAAGGAAGCAGACAGTTAACAGAGTAGGACACAATGCAACCAGAGTAACCCCATGAACATCTCACGGGGGGGGGGTTGCAAGGTTGAGTGAGGAAGGGAGCGGGGAAGGAAGCAGGACAAGGCAATAGAGGGGGAAGAAATGAGTTGGATGGTAGGGGTGGGAAACTATTAGTTACAGGTACAGACTTGAGGGGAAGATAGGTGGGATTTAAGAGAATTCTTGAAGGAGTAAAGAGAGGTACAGGTCAGAATAGTAGAGGGTAGTGCTTTCCAGAGGAAGGGCCCAGAAAAGTCGAAGGCACGCTGGCCCACTGCTAGGCAGAGTTTCAGGATGGAGAATAGCGGTAGGTCAGTTGACCTTAAGGATCTAGTAGAGTTTTTATGTTGAATGATATATAAGAGACAGGGAAGAGTGAAGGTATGGACAAGCTTGTAGGTCAGGCAAAGGGTAGGGTATTGAAGTCTGGCTTCAAAAGATGGCCAGCCAAGGGAATCAAGGACAGAACAGTGGTGTTTACTGGCATTAGCAGCCAGGGTGAAGCAAGCAACCTTGTGGTAAGCTTGCTTAAGTCTGGCAAGATGGGAGACTTGAGCAGAGTGGAGAATAGAGGCACCATGGGTGATGAGCGGGAGCAATGAGGAAGATGCTATGGCAAGTAAGGAGGGGAACGTAGAGTAGGGTAAGAAGCGGTACAGCAGCCCAAGCTTTTGGTGGATGGTCTTGACCACTGTTGAAACATGCAAGTCGAAGGATATGTGGGAGTCCAGTGTGATGCCAAGATATTTAAAAGATTGAACCTGATCAAGGGGGTCCCCTCAAGAAGAACTGATCCCCAAGGGAGGCGGAGGGATAGACTTAGGGGTCCGGTGGTAGAAGAGTATCGATTTTGTTTTCTTAGTGTTGAGCACCAATAGCTTATTGAGGAACCAAGCTTCAAGAAGATGCACTCTTGTTGCAAGTGTAGATTCAGCAGGGTAGGGTCAGAAGAGGACCTGTACAAGATAGCATCGTCTGCATACAACTGAACTGACGCACCTCCACAGTGCTGCGGGAGTTCATTGATAAATAAAGAGAATAAGAGAGGGCCAAGGATGGACCCCTTGGGGACACCATCTCTTATGGCACTGAAAGTGGAGGTATGTCCGGCCCACCTCACACATTGAGTATGGCCAGAGACATAGCTCAAAAACCAGTTTAATGATGGGACATTGAGACCAAAAGAGAGGAGCGTGTGGAGCAGGAGGTTATAGCTGACAAGGTCAAAGGCCTTGGTAAGGTCGACAAAAATAGCACCAGTTACAAGACCTTTGTCCATAGAAGAAAGGACATTAGATGTTACCTTAACGAGGGCAATGTGGGTACTGTGGGATTTATGGAAGCCATGCTGGTTAATAGAGAGTGAAGTGTTTAGCCCTAGGTGTTGCTGAAGTTGTGCATGTATAATTTTTTTCCTGTATTTTTGTGAGGGGGCAGAGTATGGAGATTGGCTGGTAATTCTCAAATGCAGAGTTAGGGCCGCTCTTGTGAATAGGGACAACAATGGCAGACTTCCACTTGGAAGGCACGGTGCTAGAGCAGAGAGATTTGTTGATTAGGTCATGCACAGGGGAGGCAATGGGGATGGCTCCAAATTTTAGGAATCGGGGTTCGAGGGTGTCGAACCCTGGCAAGGTTTCCTTGATACTCTTGAGGTGGTGCATCACCTCATTCCAGGTGGCCAGTTTAAGGTGGAAGGTGGAGCTAGTAGAAATGGGGGGAGAGGAGGGAGGAGGAGATGGAACAAGGGCCGGGAGGGAGGTCTTATGCTCAGAGAGGTTGGAGAAGGCCATGTTAAATAAATTCAGAGGCAATGGCAGTGGGGTCAGTAACCTCAGAGACATCACGCAGCATAGTGCTGGGAAGGGATGCAGATTTACCCTTTAGTAGACAGTTAATTTGACCCCAGAGTTCTTTGGAGTTGGAGAGGTTGCTAATCTGGAGGGACTGGAGAAAGAAGCATTTGGCTGAATGCAGCATGCTCTTGCATCAATTGCATAACTGCCCATAAGCCTGTCAGTTGGTAGGGAGACCAGAGCTCTCATAAAGTCTCCAGGTGGCTTCCGAGAAGCCATGAGGTTCCTGAGCTCTTCAGAGACCCCTTGGCTCTTCACTTGGACAAAGGGGCATGGAGGTTGACTATTGAGGTAAATGTATTTGTAAAGAATTCCAATGAAGAATCAACATCCGGTAAAATGCTAACCAGGTACCAATCAGTCTGAGATAGGGAGGCTTGAAAGGCTTGGTGAGAGAAAGAGGTCATGTACCTAGATGACACGATAATGGGGGGAGGGTTAGGAAAATTGTTCCTTCACATACAGAAGGTGGGGGAGTGATCACTTAATGCATCAGAAAGAACACCAGAAGATTTGATATGACGGGGGACATTGGTAACAACCCAGTCGAGGAGGATATGGTGACGTGACCAGATTTGTTGTTGAGTCTTGTGGGGTCGCTGATGAGCTGGGAAAGGTGGATGTCAGCAAGGGCACTATGAACATGACCTAATCCAGGGCCAAACCAGCTGTAGTTGAAATCCCCGGATAAGATCCAGTCTGTCAGTGGAGGCTGACCCAGGAAGAAATGAGGGAGGTGAGGGAAGAGGCAGGAGCACTTGGGGGGAGGGGTAGGTACAACCAACTATCAATGTCTTCACTTTCCCAAGTACTATAGTAAGGAAGATGGATTTGGCAAGAGGGGTTTCATGGGGGGGGGGTGCATAATCGAATGTGGATAGAGAGGATCAAACATAGATAAGCACACCACTGCCATGCTTCTTTGGCCGATCTTTCTGGAAGGTACTATAGCCAGGGATGGAGACGTCATGTGGAAGGATGGCTGGCTTCAGCCAGGTCTCGGATATAGCAAGTATATCTGGGTTGTAATGGAATGCCCAGGCTTCAGTCTTGGGCAGTTTAGGTCTAAGGCTCTGGATATTCATATGAGGAATTCGCAGGCCTTTCATATTGTTCCAGGCCGGGACAGTCAGGGCAGAAAGCACAGCCATTCCACCAACTCAGTAAAGGTATTCCTAGGGGTAGAAAAGAGTCAGGAGGACAGGTTGGTCTAGGGGAAGGTGTAGCTGACTCAAGAGAAGTATAGTGCATGTAAGACCAGAGTTCAAGCCACAATGTGAGAGGAAAATGAAAAGGGAGGGTATTAAATGTGACAAGAGAGAAGAGGTAGCAGAGAGGTAGTGGAAAATGTAACCTATTTAAGCTAAAATACACCGGTTAAGCAAAATGTAGGATCAGGTTAGTTTTGGTAGAGACAGGGTGGAGATGAGAGAAAAGGCTTTAGTTAAAATAACTAAGATGTCAGGAGATCAGATGGTGTCGTGGAAGGTGTGTCTTCCTCAGGAGTAAAGAGCGATTCTCAGGCAAGGGTTCAATCAGTAGCTACATTTATCTCATGGTAGCTCAGGTTCCCGTGAATCAGTTCCTTTTATTTACCTATAGTTGGCGATATGGGGCCAGACATTCAAAACTTTGCCCCGGGGCTAAATTAGCACTGCCCGATGTGCTAAATTAGTCCAGAACCAATAGCCCACTATATTCAAAAGGGATAGCCCTGGTGCCAAACCTGCTGAATATAGCATGCTAAGGAAGCGGGCCAACTGGGCTGGGAGTGCAGAGCAAAAATAGCCCAGGAATCAGACAGCTCTGAATATAGCAATCAGGAAGTGCAAACCACAACAGCATCCAAGTTCACAGCAATGTGAAGGAAGGTAGAGGTGAACTATGTGGCCAATGTGTGTGCTAGCAAAGGAGTGGAGTCAGTAAAGCTGCAAGCAGCAGCGCATGTGAAATTACACTGTGCAGAAATGAACACTGTTTCTGAAATGTTTGTGCGGTGCAAACACATTTGCACATGTTTAGTGCGGAGCTAAGCCGTTTGGCCGGTGCAAAACTTTGCTATATTCAAAGGTGACATGCAAATGAGCCTACTTGGGTAGTCTGTGGACAAACATACAGATTAGCATCTCATTATGACCTGATTTGCATGCAGTTTGTCCAGCGCTATTGCAGGGTCCCACAGCTCCACCTGTAGGTCAGTCTGGAAGTACAGGGGCTGGCTGGGGCTGCCCACATCTCCACCTGAAGGTCAGTCTGGCAGTGCATGGTGGTAGCTGCAGGCTACATTTGTACAGTACAGCATAGAATATTGTGCCCAGCGGACTACACAGCACAGGCACAGGTGGTGGTGCTGCATGCAAAATTGTCAAACTGTAGTTTGTGCTATAGTGCACAGCAGACACTACAGTAGCAAGGGGGCCAGTAGTGTGAGGGACACAGCAATGCCTATGGTGTGTAGGGCAGTGATGACCACTGCACTGTACACAGTGACAGGCCCAACATGCAGGTGTTTACTGACAGTGGACATTACTGTTATGCTGTTGTGCGACCCACAGATGCTGCACCACTGGCATGGAATGCTTACAGTGACATATACATGGCTGGCTGTGTGTGCTGTGGTGTCTGTACGGATGTGTGGTATGTGGCTGGGGGGGCACATACCATCAGACAGGCACACTGGTGTTGGGGTATTCCCAACACTGGCCCATGTGCACTGTGTGGCTTTTCCCAGACTTGTGGCCGCACCCAGTCTGTGGTGCAGCCTGGTCACTTGTACACCCTCCCCTCAACACCCTCCATGCCCACAGTGCTGCACGTGTGTGCTGGCATCTGTTGGTGTCCACCAAAGGGTGGTCTGCAGGTGTGTACTGTATGGCTGCACTGCCATGGTGTCCACTGGGAGCTGGATCACCACTTACTGCTTGGCATGGCTGGGACTGGTGGCAGATGATGGCATCATAGGGATGCCATCTGTGAGCAGCATGTTTCCTCTCTGTCTGGCTTATTTCTATTTTTTATTTTTTTTATTTATTTTAGTCTTTGGTAACCAGGTAAGGTCCACTAGGCACAAGTGCCTGTTTTCAGGGGCGGCCTGGGAGCACTGGGCAGTTAAGTGACTTGCTCAGAGTCACACAGTATGCAAGTGGAGGTTGTGAGAATCAAACCCAGGTCTGATCTTCTGGATGTACCAAGCTCATTCACAGCTCGTTACTCTAACCTCTAGGCTATACTGTATATGCGACATACTTACTGGTTAGGGTTGCACAAAGCCACAAAGTTGGCAAAGCTGGTTTGCCCAGAGTTAAGACTACCTTTTCCTGGGCGGTAATTTGCACCTCACAAAGTATTGCGCGAAGTCGCGTAAAAACACTTTGCGAGGTGCTATTCGCTAAATATAGCATTGCACCTGTATTCGTGTACATGCCCCCTCAGTTTTCCCCTTGCATACATTATAATTTTGCCCAGCGCTAATGCAGTTTGCACACGCTATTTGACTTTTTGAATATAGCGGACTCACGCTAACCCTGCGCAAACGGTTTGCGCCCAGTGCAAAGCTTTGAATATCTGGCCCATGGTGTTTCATCTAATACCATATCACTTTACCCCTATTGTATAAATGGTTCTCATCGGTCACTAGTGATG
Organism: Neoceratodus forsteri; assembly: GCA_016271365.2. Classification (NCBI taxonomy): domain Eukaryota; kingdom Metazoa; phylum Chordata; order Ceratodontiformes; family Ceratodontidae; genus Neoceratodus; species Neoceratodus forsteri. The sequence goes on from CM028134.1 coordinate 187,482,692, forward strand.
TAACAGTCAGTGTGGTCTCAGTGTAGATGTAGTGGAAGTACAAAACTTTTTTCTAGCCTCCAGACAGAGTGCTGCTCCACACATCACCCTACTACTGCCAGGTGGAAAATCTTCTAATTAGCAAACAGAAAAGAAAAAATACTTGACATATAACAAGTGAAAGCTGATTACATCTGAAAGTTACAAACAATTGCAGGCACTTTACAGGCAGCACACTAGCTCTTTAAAAAATAAGTAATGGAGGAGGGAATATACCAGACAACTCACAGAGGGCACTGTAGATCAGTCCCGGAGTCTGAAGTATTGCCTTTGATATATTTCATTAAAATCTAGTTGTTTCTTTAGTCAGTTATGGGACTTGATGCTACAATACTGCTGTTTTGTTCCCTTTGTTCCCAAAACCCACTCAACTCTTGCCTTTTGACCCACTTCTAGGTCACCTATTTGGAGAATATCCCTCCACAGAGGATGTTACTAGTGGACTAGTGGCCCCCCCACCCCCCCCCCCGGTTCCCCTGACCCAAAACACTTAACTGGCATCCATTGTAATGCCCTTTCCTAGCCCTCTCCAACTGGTTGTGTGACTTAACTGCCATATGTCGCACTGAAATCTGTCCTCCACCAGCTCATGTTGTCTCCTTTGCAGCACTATGACAAACATACTGCCAGCCTGTAGTGGTTCTATATGCAGGGCATGTTGCTAAATGCTTCAACCAGGCAGCCAGAGGTCACCATGGTTTGTGTATGGCCCTACAAGAAATTTGCATGCTGATTGCTGCCGCTTCCCTACACAGCTGCAATATGTTTAATGACTTTGTAATTAATCATACAACCCCTTCTGTATGCAGCAGAACAGGGTTGCAAGTGAGGGACTATCTACATGGTCAATGTGGCCACTCTTAGTGACAGTCCTTTGCAACTGTATACAGGGCCTCAGATCTCTCACTGGTGCAGTGGGGGACAGTGCTGCTGAATTCAAGCATTCCCCATTGCCAAGCAACTGGTGTGGTCTCAGAGGAGTCACTTATACTCTTCACGAAGTCATAGCCAGGGCTGTGTGCCATGACATGGCAAAGGATGGGTGTCATGACATGGCAAAGGGTAGGTGCTATGATGTGCCAAGGCTGGGTGCCTTGACATGTTCAAGGCTGGGTACCATGACATGGTCATGACTGGGTGCCATTACATGGCCAAGGTTGTGTGACACGATGTGACTAAGATTGGTAGACATAATGACATTGCAAGAATAGACAAACTTGGGGGGGGGGGTTAGGGATCATTCACGGGATATTTTTCCTTTTTGTCGATCCCTACCACTGACCTATCTTTCTTGAACATATCTTGTTTTGGCAGATGGAATTAATAAAATGTATTAAAGAGAAACTATCACCCATGGAGCAGGCAACTCATGCCATGGTGCTTTCTGCCCGAGGAGTTAAATAAGCCATAATTTAAGTTTTTTTGTGCAGGAATTATTAAATTATTTACCTAACAGGTGCTACACCTGACTTTCAAGATTGTGCCAAGCTGAAGATGCAAAGTGGGAGTGGGACTGCACTGAATACAACAGAGAGCAATGGTGACCAGGGGCAGTGCCATATTTTACAGTACTATCATTAACTTTGTGATCCATTGTACGTTTTAGGTAGTATTACATCTATACACTCCCTTAACATGTACAAGGCCTGCAAAGTTAATGACAGTACTGTAAAAGCCAGCACTGCCCCGCGATCACGCTTGCCTTCTTTGGTGTTCAGTGCAGCCCCATTACCTACTTTACATCACCAAAGCGTGGATTTTGAGGGAGAAGCTGTGGCAGTCCTCATCTGCTTGGTGCAGTCTCGAAGTGAGATTGTACTAGCTGTTAGATAAATAATTTAACAATTCCTGCAAGAGAAAATTTAAATCATGGCTTATTTAACTCCTTGGGAAGGTAGCTCTACTGAATGAGTTGCCTGCCATGATAAGAAACTAGTGCCAGCTGCTCTGTATTGTTTTCTTTGTTTTTTTTGATGGTTTATTTATTTTATTGTTTCATTACAAGCTACACCAAAATGTCACTCATTCAGACAAAGTCATATTTTCAGCAGAGTTCCCAGAGAATTTTCAGATGTTGCCGATTTGTATTTGTGTTCTTTTACACTATGTCTGATAATACTGAGGGGCAAATGAATGAAGTCTGCGAAGAAAGGGGGTGGAAAGGCCACAGAAAAGCCATACAGCATCATGATCTACAACTCCAATATTGTTTCCATAAAACAGGCAAACTGCAACATAATGCACCAACAATTACAGTGTGCTGAATGTCCTGCATCTGTACTCATTTTCTTTATGGCCTTCTTACCTGGGTCCTCGATACTTAAATTCTTTAGTAGCCACTGTACAATGTCAGCACCTGCAATGACAGCAAAGTAAGAAAAATGGGAGAACAGAATGGAAAGGTTGAGGTTCTAGTGCTTGTACATGGTATAACTGGGTCATACAGCAGTTGTATCTATATGGACATATAAGGAAAGGACTAGGGTGGAATATGAACCAAATTCATTCAGCTAGTTCCTGCAACTGTCAAATAATCCCCACTGGAGGCCAACCATCCAGAAGACCTCCTCACCCCTCAGTGTCATAAGTTAACTCCCCAGTAGTCCATATCTGCTGGACAAACACCCACCAAAACACGCAACCTGTTTTAGCCTACAACCCGGCAGCAACCCCCCAACGTACCTCAGTGTTCAAGTTGTCCCCCTTGAGGCCAGTGCTAGTATACCATATGTGTAAACCCGAAAATAAGCTGACTATTGCTGAATACTGGCCCCTTGAATCAGAATGCCATACAAATCTGAATGTTGGACACTATGTACACTCTTCTTCTGAGGACTCAGTGTTTGTGAGCTGTTATTTCATCCTGTTTCTTGATTCAAAAACTTACTGAAGTATTAGGAAAATACTTTTCCTTTGCCCTACTCTTTATTGAATCAAGGAAACATGTATATCATTATTTTTGTGTGCTGTTTAGACTAGAGAGAGGTCTGCACAAATAATAATATATAATAATAATAATTTTTATTTATAAGGTGCCTTTCAAATGTCAAGATGCTGTAAATAATAACAATTAAAACAGGCATAATAAAAAATACAGGCAAACCAATTAAAACATTCAGTATTCAGGGAATGCTATTTCCCATAAAAAGGTCTTTAGACCCCTCTTAAAACCCTCCACAGAAGTGTACTCACGCAACTGATGGGGTAGAGAGTTCCAAAGAGTGGGGGCAACATACGAGAATGCCCGAGCACCAGAAGATTTCAAATTCACCATTGGAACCTCTAGCAACCCCTCATCGGCCGAGCGGAGAGATCGATCAGGGCGATAGGGAACCAGAAGTTCTTTCAGATAGGCTGGGCCCAGATCATGTAGGGCTTTGAAAGTCAGCAAGCCAACTTTAAAGGTGATCTGCCACTGGATTGGCAGCCTGTGCAGTTCGCGAAGCACTGGAGTCACATGACAGGATCTTAAAAGCCAGGCTGCAGCGTTCTGCACTAGCTGCAGGTGACGGATTTCAACCCCAGAAAGCCCTAGATAAAGAGACTTGCAATAATCCAGATGCAAGGACACGAAGGCATGGACTAAAGTAGGCAGGTCGGCAGACAGAACAAGATGCCGAATCCTGGCGATATTCCTCAGATGATAAAAGGAAATCTTGACGACTGCCGACACCTGTGAATGTAGTGTCAACCTATCGTCAAGAACTACCCCCAGGTTCCGCACCTGTTCAGAGGTCGGGAGAGAAATGCCACCCAGAAAAATTCCAGATGATGCAACACTACCCGACCCCCCTATCTGTCGGCCTGGGTCCACAACCAGTACCTCAGTCTTATCCGAGTTCAATCTCAGCCAACTGGAAGTCATCCACTCCTGGATTTCCTTTATTTTTTTATTTTTTTCCCGCCCCCGTGCTCGCTGGTCCTCCACTCCTTCGGGCTCTGTCAAGTTCCCCCTGACCTCTTCTGTCCTTGCCTGGCCCTCCTTTGATCCCCAGATCACAGCCGACCCCCGGGATATCCCGGTGTATCCCTTCACCGAGCGGGTCCCCCTCCTCTGAGGGGGAAGGCACTGGCGGGGAGATAGCCCCAGCACACACTTCTAGGGCCCGGGGATGCTGCTGGGGAACAGGAGGCACCGGAAAGGCACTGGAGGCCCTCAGGAACAGAGAGCCATCATCCGGAGGCCAGCAAGTGATTTTCCTGGTTTTCTTAGGGTGCGTGACATCCGGACTTCAAGACGAGAGCCGACGTCTGTCACGCACCACCCCCTAATGACCTGACTTGCTGCTCTACCAGCGGCCTCCACCAGTGGTCGCTTCAGCAGCGGGTCACAATCCATTCCCTCCCTGAAGACAGCGAGCAGTCGTGGGATGCTCAAGCTGCCTCCCCCCCGGCCAGCCCTCCAGCGACCTGAGCTCGTTCCCGAACCCGGATCGCTGGCATCACAAGTGGAAATCCAACCGCTGCGCCGACGGGCCGGCACCTGGATTTCCTTTAGACAGCTATTAAAGACCGAGAGAGCTCTCTCCTGGTCGGGAGCAAAAGAAAGATAGAGCTGGGTATCATCTGCGTAACAGTGAAATCACAGCCCATACTTCCTTACAATGTCTCCGATGGGTAGCATGTACACTGCAAATAACATGGGTAACAATACTGAACCCTGAGGCACCCCACACAACAAAGCAGTTGAATCCGAGGAAAAAAAACCAGACACAACCCTTTGTGATCTCCCAGTGAGGAATGAAGTGAACCATCTTAAGATAGTTCCAGACATTCCGCAAAGCAGCCTCAGGTGTTCTATCAACACCATGTGATCTATGGTGTCAAACGCTGAAGAAAGGTTGAGGAGAACCAAGATGGAATGGCTCTTCCGATCTCTAGCCATCAAGAGATCATTAAGCACCTTAACCAGCACTGTCTTGGTGCTATGTCTTTTACGAAATCTGGACTGGAGGGGTTCACAGATGTCATGGATGGTCAAATGGTCTTCCAATTGTGCAGCCACTACTTTCTCAATCACCTTCCCAATAAAGGGAAGGTTAGAGATAGGTCTGTAGTTTTCCAGACAGTCAGGGTCCAAGGTGGCTTTCTTCAAGAGGGGTGTCATCACCTCTTTCAGGGAGCTAGGAAACTCACCAGATTCCAGGGAGCACCACAGGACCGATGATATCAATACAACCCAAAATTAGGGAGGTCGGTCCAGGATCCAAATTACAGCACGTAGTGCGTACAGATTGGATAATCCTCATGACATCCATGAACTTCAGTTGGCCAAAGGAACTCCAAGAAAACTGAGGCACCGTGATCTCATACCGGTCCACAGCCGCTCCCTTAGAGTGTGATGGCAACAGTTCCGCCCTAATGTCAGCCACCTTATTTGCAAAGAACCGAGCAAACTCATTGCACTCCAATTGCGAAAAACCTTTCTGAACTTGCAGACAGGCTGGGTTGCACAGTCTGTCCACAGTTCAGAACAGCTGAGCTGGTCGATTCTGCGCAGCCGCGATCTCCCTGGACAGGAATTCTGCCTTATTATGGGTGATAGCGGATTGATAGACAGAATAGTGATCCATCAATCTAAGGTGGTCGGCATCAAGGGCGGACCTTCGCCAGCAACACTCTAACCTTCGCCCGTCTCTGCATCTCCCTCAACGTCCCATCGAACCAAGGGGACTTGGGGTGAAGGGAGGGGCGAACACCTAACTGAAATTAGGAATCCAGCCACCACACGGCGCTATTATAAGCAGATACGAGGGTCTCTGGATCACTGCTTGCCAACATGGGAGATGAGAGGTCCAGCACCTCCACAAGGCCTTGGGAATCTATATCCTGCAAAGGGCGGTACCTAACCAACTCCACAGGGGCAGGCCTTCTAGAGGGAGTGCAAAAAACTAAACCCCACAGTGTGATGGTCTGACCACCCGACGGGTTCCACCCCCACATCGGATGCCTCGACCCCCAGGAGGAAGATCAGGTCCAGAGATGTCCAAATTTATGTGTAGCAGAGGAAACCACGTTACAGCTATGGACACACCTTTGTGCATTTATGCCCCACTCCCCACTGGACCAACCTGGAAATAAATTTTGGCTCATTGTGTCCACCTGGCCACCACTTTTTGGCACGGCGTCGTATCTCCACTAACAAAAACAGCACGGCAATAAATGCTGCAAGCATAATGCTGTGGACAGAAATAAGGCTGGCCAAAATACTGGCCATAGGAATACAGCGCAGAACCATTGCGATCAATGGGACTTTTCTTCTTTGCCCCCCACATCGCTCAGACAAAAAATAACTAAATCCAAGGGGGTGCGGACTTTGGGGATGGGGCAAAACTCGGGCGGGGGAAAAAAATTTTTTTAAATAAAAAAGAAAGTGGCAACACCATGAAACCTGGGGGGACTGAACCGTGGTCTCAGGTCTCCAACGCTGCCATGTGCTGGTGCCTTAGCCACTCCACCATGGGAGCGGCCTGACCAGGCACCACACCAGCAGCCACTTTAGCACGCCCCCCATCTGAGTGTATGTGAGCGGTTATTTCTGAACGATGTAAAACCCCTGTCGCTGTACAAGGTTTAGCACTATCTGCAGTGCGGTTATTGCCGCGCTGTTCAGGTAACGACATAGTGACCTGGTACCCACTTTTTCCATATGTAGTTTATATTCCCACACACTGCCAGCCACTTCAGCCCACCAATCACACAGCCACGTCACTTACCATTTTAGGGACTTACCTGGACTTAGAATTCCCCACAGATACCTACCCTCACAGAACACAATCCAGATGTATAGTCCAGGGCCCTGTTGATGGCGTGGGTCCTGTGATGGAACCAATGCCATTCCTCCTGGGCCTGGGATCGCTGCCATACGACAGCACCTCTCCAGCCCTCAGGTTGCCCAGCCAGCTCCCCAAGCTTGTTCCTGAACTCAGGTCGCATGCTTTGGAATGCGTGGCGCTACCTATTGGATCACGGTCTGGCCTGTGGCCAAGGGGAGGGATTTGTTCTAGCCTAGGAGAGCAGGGAGTTTAGCTAACAGCAGCACTGTATGTGTCTGACATCAGGGCAACTCAGGGGCCCTTTTGGTAGTGGCCAAGCAGATCTTTGCTCCCCCTTCCCCCAGAAACAGTTAGCACCTGAAGCTCAGCTGAAGGGGAGGGATTTGGTCTAGCCTGGAAGAGCAGGGAGTTTACCCAACAGCAGTACCATTTGCGTGTGACTTCAGCACAACTCAGGTGACCTTTTGGAAGTGGCTGAGCAAGCTTTTGCTCCCCCTCACCCCAGAAACAGTTAGCACCTAAAGATCAGCTGAAGTGGAGGGATTTGTTCTAGCCCTCTATTTAAACCCCATAGATCTGTGGCCCTCAGGAGTGTGACCCCCAGGTACATGAGGACCACATGAGCAGGAGGATGGCATCTGTTCTGGGACCTCTGCAGGGCATCCACAGCTAAGTCCACAGTTCTTCAAGGAACTCCAAAGGAGCAGCTACCATCTTACTGTAGTTGGTAAGCTAGCAGGTGCTTGAAAGCCTTGCTTAAGTCCCTATCTATGGTACAGCAGACTACCTAATGTGAAATGATACTTACCATTGCTAAAACTGTCAGATCTTAGCTTCTACCTATTTAGGGTAAAGTTATAAAACAGACAGACAGACTGGCTGTGTCAGGTGGAGTGTTAATGATTACTGCTGAAACTGTTAATCTTAGCGTCTACCTATATACAGTAGGATAAGGTTATATGTCAGGCAGCCGATGTCCACACATTACTAAGTAACTTGGGCAGTTTTATAAGCACTCAGCAGATTAGAATAGAACATAGGGAAAATGGGAAGGTAGTCAGTTGTGAGGATTGTGGGGTGCTCATCCCTAGGGCTATGCTTTGGAGAAGGGGACATTGCCCAATATGTAGGACCTTCTGTGAGCTCTGCACTCAGTTGGCAGCATCAAGGGAGGAAACATCTCACCTGTGACTCCAACTAAGCTGGCACCCACCACCCGCACCACCACTACTGCAATGGGCCACTGGCTCGGTGTGGGGGGGGGGGGAGATTGGGTGGCAGGGACAGTCACACAGCAGTCAGCCATACCCAAGATATACCAATTGAAAATAGCTTTGCACCCCTGGAAAAGACACAGGTGCCTGACTTTAACGGGGTGATCTTGAGACAGTTGTTGAGGGGAAAGACAACATAGTGACACCCAGGGGCAAGAGTAGGTGGAAGTTAGTAAGGATTCTAGTGGTGGGGACTGTATGGTTAGAGGCATAAAAAGGGGTGGTAGGCAACATGGGAAAGTGGAGGGGGTGGTCCAATGTCTGCCTTGAGCATCAGCCATCCAGGACTGGGAGAGGATAGGGAAGACAGTGGAGGAGGTGAGGCAGCTGGGAGTGCTAGTAGACCTTGGTATCAATGATCTGACAAACCGACCTGTGAAGACAGTGAAATGTGACTTCCAGAAGCTGGGGGACAGATTAAAGAAGCACTTGGTTATCTTGGTCTTTTCTGAGGTCCTCCCTGTCTGAGGTAGGGATAAGGGGAGGATAGAGTGAGGAATGACAAATGTGTTGCCACACATCTAGACACCGTGAATAATAATCATAATTATAAACTTAATGGAAGCAATATTAGATCAGCCAATAGTGAAAAAGATCTGGGTATACTTATAAACAGGCACCTAAAATGTACCACCCATTGTAACAAGGTCATTTTGATCTCTAATATAATATTGAGATGTATTAGAAAGACATTTGTAAGCAGGAATGAGAACTGCATCATGCTACTGTATAGAGTGTATGTTAGGGCCACTAAACTGCTAACCAGACTAAAGGATTATACTTATGAGCAAAGGTTAAAGGAGTTGGGACTATATATCCTCAAGTGTAGAAGAGCAAGGAGGTATATGTTACTGATGTTTAAAATAACTAGGGACACAGAATTGTTACAAGGTTTGGGAATGGAATATAATGTAAGGAAATTTGATCTGAGGAGCCACAATAAACAGGTGAAAACAGAGAATGCAAAGAAAAATGATAGAAGGGGTTTCTTTACTCAAAGACCAGTAAGAATGTAGAATAAGTTATCTAAAGAGATAATACAGTCTGACAGTGTTGCTACATTTAAAAACAAACTAGACATATATCTATTAGAACACATGGACACAAAGTGGACCTGCTAATGTGGGAGATAGACTTGATGGGCCAGAAGCCTTCTGTCTTCCAACAAGTATAGTACCAAGTACAGAAGGAGGAGACTGAGGAGTTCAATGAGTGGTTAAAAGGGTGGTATCAGGAAAAGGGGTGCCACTTTGTAAGGTAATGGGGGGCTTCTGGGATAGGAGGCTCTTCAAACATGACTACCTTCACCTGACATGAGATGGGACTAGCGTGTTAGGGTAGAAGTTTGAGCTGGGGCTAGAGATTCCTCAGTTGAGGTAGATGATGTGGGGAACCTAGCCAGAATTCCCCGAAGGATGGGGTCAAGGTGTACAAAAAGTAGTAGCACTGTGCAATGAGTTCAGGACACCTGGAAGTGTAGCCCCAATAGACCAGCAAATAAGGACAAACACAAGACACCAAGAATATCAGGGAATTGTGATAGGAAAGTCATTCAAGAACCAAAAGGGGTGGGAGAGTAAGTTAGAGGATGGTGTGCCTCAATGCCAGGAGTCTGGGTAATAAAATTAGCAGACTCCAGGCACTGGTGACAGACTCTGGGTGGATATAGTAACCATTACAGAAACATGGGCCAATGAGAACAATGACTGGGACCTGGAGATCTCTGGATACACTATGTATAGGACAATAGAGGGATGGGTAAAGGCGGAGGTGTGGCCATTTTACATCAGGAAAAGAATAAAAGCAGTAGAGGATGTATCAAATGGAGGGAAAAGGGAAGTAGAATCACTGTGGGTACAGATCACAGAGTCATCAGGTAGGAAACTTCACTAGAGGATGGTTTACAGGTCACTAGGGCAGGGAGAGGAGAGAGATAAGAAACTAGGAGTGGAAACGGAAAGTGGATGGCAAAGGGGGAGGTTGTAGCAGTAGTAGATCTCAACCTGTCAGTCATCAACTGGGCCATCCCATCAGCCAGGAGTGCCAAAAGTCAGGCCCTGCTTGATACTCTGCAGGACTACATGCTGATGCAGCAGGTCAGGGAACCCGCTAGACAATCAGCTGTTCTCAATGTGGTACTCACCAACCCCAAAAGAGTGGACAGAGTATGAGTCTGGGAACCACTGGCGTCCAATGATCACAATACTATATGGTTCCAGCTGGTCCTTGGCACCATGAAGCCCTTGTCTAAGTCTGAGGTGCTAGATTTCAGAAGAGTTGATTTCAACCAAATGAGGGAACTAGTCTTGGGCAGGACAGCTGTGGTAGACAGCATCAGGGGTGTAGCAAAAAGATGGGGGGGCATAAAAGGGGCCATACTCAAGGCAACAAAAACATGCATGAGAACAGTTATCAAGAGAAACAAGTATAATAGGCTAGTTTAGTTCTCTAAAAAGGTCAGGGAGGCAGTGATGAGCAAAACTAGACCTTAATAAGGTACAAAGAAAAACCGGGGATGAGGAATGGGATGAGTATCAAGAAAAAACTAGCAGCCAAGAGGGCAGTCAAGATCGTAAAAGCAGACACAGAACTGCATGTTGTGGAGGGGAGTCAAGGAATCGGGAAAAACAGTTTTTTAGAGATATATATGGGAAAAACGAAAAATGGGAGGGAGACTTGTCAGGTTAAAGGAGGGGGGCAGGGTAATAGTGGAAGACATGCAGAAAGCAACCATGCTAAATGAGTACTTCTGAGGGAGAACAGTGGACCCTTGCCCAGAGCAGTATTCACTAGGGAGAACAGTAGACCCTTGCCAGAGAGTGGCATAAAGATAGCTGATAGAGGAGTCCCAGAAAAGAGGCATCCAAAGTATACTAGCGAAAGAGTCAGAAAAGGGTTAGTAGCCGTGAATTTATACAAGGCACTGGGAACGTTGTGATGCTTCCAAGGGTACTAAGGGAACTGGCATCAGTGTTAGCTGAACCCCTGGTGGGGCTATTCAGTAGCACTTTGCAGCAGGGGGTTCACAGGGACTAGAAGATTGTAGACGTAGTTCTGCTACACAAGGCAGCGGACAAGAGACGGCTGGGAAACTATAGACCCATCAGCTTTACCTCCATGGTAGGGAAACTGATGGAGACACTAGTCAAAGAGAGCCTAGTGGAATACCTGGGGAACAATGGGCTTCAGGACAGTGAGCAGCAGGAGTTCATGGCAGGGAGATCTTGCCAGACCAACCTGATAGAAATCTTTGACTGGATAACCAGGGTAGTTGAAAATGGGCATGCAGTAAACTTCAACTTCAGCAAGGCACTCAACTTAGTGCCAAACCGAGGGCTGCTGAAAAAGATGGGGGATCTGGGTACAGCTAGGGAAAAAGTAAAATGGGTTAAGGAGTTAGTTGGAGGGGAGGCAGCAGAGGGTTGTGGCGAATGACGTCAGATCTGTGGAAAGAGAGGTTAACAGTGGAGTACCACAGGATCTGCCCTGGGCCTAGTCCTCTTCAATATGTTCATCAGTGACATAGGAGAGGGAATCCAGGGCAGGTTGTGTCCATTCACAGATTACACTAAACCCTGTGGTAGAGTTGACAATGTGGAGGGGGTAAGGGAATTGCAGAGAGATCTGCAAAGGCTGGGAAACTGGTCTAGAATCTGCCAACTGAAATTCAATGCCAAGAAGTGCAAAGTGATGCACTTGGGGAACAAAAGCTGCAGAACAGAAATGGAGGGGTTCTAGGTAAGATTTCATTAAATTAAAAGAAGCTTATTTAGAGCTCCTGCGGGAGAAAGCAGAGTATGCAATTTTGAAGGGCAAGGCCAGTTATACGGATCATGGGGAAAAAGCCAGCTGATTACTCGCTTTGAGAATTAGGCAGCAAGAATCAGCCAGACTCATTGCTGCCATATGCTCTTCTGAGGGTGGCTCCCTAAAGACCTCCCCTACAGATATTGTGACTGAATTCGAAAAATATTACAGGCAACTGTATGGCCCTATGGTAAACTCACCCTTCCCGCAGATTCTTGAAGATTACCTTAAGAATTCCCATCTTCCTTCTCTCTCAAGGGCGCAAGCACAGGCGCTCCTGTCCCCCATTTCAGAAGGGGTGATATTAAAAGTAATTAAAGATCTCCCCACTGAAAAAGCTGCAGGGCCTGACGGCTTTACTTCCAACTTTTACAAAGCCTTCGACGACCAGTTAGCTCCACTATTACAGTCCCTCTTCCAACATATCCTTTAGGCTGTTGTTACTTGAATACTAGCTCCGATTCATACAAAAGACAGGATAAAATCATAAAAATACATTTTAAAATGATGCTCCATAAACTTGCATGGAGCACATTCTCATGCTAGTCCTATAATGACATCACACAATGAGGAAGCGCGGGGACAGTGTCGGAGATCAGAAAGTGGAAGGGACTGAGCGGCTAGCCCCCTCGGGGCAAAATACAATCCCTTTCCTTCTTTAGGGAGGTAAATATAACATTTTACAACTGCTACGGAGGAACTCCCATTCAGGTAAGGGAGCCTCCTGTTTATTTTGCAGTGCACTGAGAAAGGTGCTCTTTAACTCAGTAAATAAATGCATGGATACATCATGGCGAACAAATGTTTATCACTTAGTGAACATCGCCTGTCACTTCTGTAAGACTGAGCATGGGGCCCCATATTGCCAACTATATACTATACAGAGCAAAAAAAAAAATATATATATAACTGAATGCTTAGCAAAACCAGCCCTAAAAGATCAGGCAGTTCTCTTTCTCTCCGTCACCCTCCCACTCCCACACTCTTTTTCTCACTCCCTCCCTCTCTCTCTCTCTCTTTTTCCCTCTCCTTACCTCTCTATTCCTTTTAAACCTCTTTCTCAGATCAAATAACTATATTGATATGACAAGATATACAGGTATTGCCATAGTCTCTCTTCCCCCTCCCTCTCTCTCTCTCCCCCCCATTCCCCTCTCTCTCCCCATTAATTTCTATCTCTACCAGTTCCTCTCTCCCCTCCCTCTCTTTACTGCTGTCTTTCTCTCTTCTTCTTCTCTCTCCCCCTTCCTCTCTCTTCCTCCCTCTCCCTCTTCCACCCTCCCTCTCTCCTTCTCTTTCTCCCCTTTATCTCTCTCCATTCTCTCCTTCTTCTCTCTCTCTCTCTCCCCCTCTGTTGCTCCCCCTCAGTCTCTCTCTTCCTCTTTCCTCTCTCTCTCCCTTTATCTCTCACTCTATCTTCCTCTCTCTCTGTCTTTCCTCCTGTCTCTCTCTCCTAGTAGAGGATCTATGATTACATAGTGGGGTCTAAAAATTCACTTCCCTGACTGGCCGGCTGCTACTTTATGCTGTGGGATAATTTTTGCATAACCACTGCATAAAGCACCAGCTGACCGCACATTAAAAAAAAAACACTACTATCATTGCATGCAGAATGCTTATTATTCCAATACACTTTGGCAAAGCCGCCATTTTTTTTCCTACTAATGGTACCGTTCCGCAAAATGAAAAGCCATTTAAGAAAAGTGAGAACTAAAAAAAAAGTCAGATCTAAGCTGCAGTGTTGAAATCAGAGACAACCCAGAGCTAAACAGCAATGCTAAAATCAAAGTGCTGGAATTTTCAGTTATAATTGCTCTGACGGTGCTCAGCTCATTCAGGTTATGGCCAGCTGTCTTCACAGGCACAGGAGGGCTTCAGCCCAGCAAAAAGGAACTATTTTGCGTAGGGGGGGAAGGATATTTTATGAAAATCAGTATACAAAATAAAAAAAAATAAAAAAACAATGCTTTTGCTTTACTTTTTTTGTGCAATTGTCATTTTTCCTAATTGTATAATCAGAATAATCCACTATAGGGTGTGGGTAGGACTGGGATTTACCCACACCTGGCATAACTGGTCAGTCGGCCTGCAGCCTCATGACTGAAGCATGCCAGGTGTGGGTAAATCCCAGACTAACCCCCACCTTATTGTGGATTATTCCTTAATTTTACAGTGGGGTTGGGGGGTGGGGAGTGCTGGGGACGTGAGATTGGGATTTGGTATGCAATTTTTTTTGAACAGATTTGCAATACTTTCTATTATTTACTATTACTTTGTTATTACATTTTTGTTAAAAAATGACAAATCATACAGTTTTGGAATGGGCTGAGAATCAGCCACAGTGGAAAGAAGAATGTCAGCAAGTAAGTTAAGTGTCCAATGGTGGGGGGGAGGTGCCCCCTCTGCCACTGCTCCCTCCCTCTCCATCTCTCTTTCCTTCTCCTTACCTTCCCCCTCACCCTTTCTCTGTCTCTCTCCCTCTCTCTGTCTCTTTTTGTTTCTGCCTCTCTCTCCCTCCTCTTTTCCTCCTCTCTCTGCAGTTCTGCTTTGCATTTTTTTTCTTACTGTGTGTGCTATCTAGAAGTTGCCACCTTCAAACTTACGCTAACGTCCTGGACGGTGTTAATATACGAGTCACAAATGATAATTTCTCAGCAGTACTTATGAATTTAACCAATCTGAACAGGAGCAAAGAGAAGGAATTAGCATTCAAAGATAAGTGTATGTAAATTACATCTACCCTTTGTTCTTAAAAAGTAAGATACAGAAGCACTTAGATTATCTGTACAAAGGACAGATGAAAGCAGGCTGCAGCTTTTCATTTTTAATGCCCTCTGACATCTGACTGTTAGGCCCACAGACAGCCCTGGTCTCACAAATAAATTAGAATCACATAGATAATGTGTGCTGCAGACACTGATGAGAATTCCTCATGTAGCCTGTAACAGATGAGACAGCTCTATAGCCAGTAAGATGGATGGTCTCTTAGTGGCATGTGTCTGCTTACTAATGTGATAACAGGGCATGCCAGACAAACACCTAAGGTAGCACTAAAGAATTGGAAGGGGGCAATGTTAACATCTTTATTTTTTTCTTTTCTATTTTTATGGCTGCATAGTGAGGGCTATGCTGACATATTGCCATTGGGGGGAAGGGGAGAGAACATATGGGGTCTGGAACGGCATGACCGGATACTGAACACATCACAATGTTGTTCCATACAGTGGTGGAGTTAAAGCACAATGTATATGTATGAATCAGTGTACATCCTCTCTCTCTCTCTCTCTCTCTTTTCTCTTAACCCCCTCATGCTCGGTTGCCACTCCTGTCAAGTCTGTCACCCCATTGCCTGGTTGCCACTTCTGCTCGATCTCTTACCCCCAATTAGTCGGACCTCTCTCTCTCTATCTCTCTCTCTCTCTCTCTCCCCCTCACCCTCCACCAGTCACGGCTCTTATTTAAGCCTGGGGAACATAATATCTGGTGACTTTCTGTGTGCAGCTGCCCTGAAAAGGACTATCACGACTGTTGCGCCTCCCAGGCACTTTTTTGTTTCCTACACCTGCCATCCTTCTATTTCTGGTTTCCATTTCTTCTGTCCACCCCCAGTTGCTGCTCTTGCTGAGTCTCCTCTGTCACTGCTCCTGCCAGGTCTCCCTGCCCTGATGCTGAGTCTCTTGGACTATGTTGTCCTTACTATGCAGTGTCCTACCTGGCCCAGACTGGTGGTGCTTGCTGGTAACGTGCTGCACTGTCAAAGAAACATATAATTAGTCTGCAGAAAAGGACCACTTGACCCACCCAGTCTGCCAAATGCTCCCTGCCTAATCTGTCTCTGCAGCCCCTAACTGGACGCTGGTGAACCTCCCTCCTCCTTACCTATAGTCTAGTATACCCCTATGTCTATCTCATGCATGCTTGAAGCCCCCCACTGTTTTCACCTTCACCACTTAAACTGGCAGTCTGTTCCAGGCATCCACCACCCTTTCAGTGAAAAAGTATTTCCTTGCTTCTCTCTTAAACTCCCCCCCAGCTCTATCACATGCTGCTGGTCCTGGTGCTCACTCTCAGTTGGAATATACTCCATTACTGCACCCTGTTACTTCCTGTGAGGTACCTGTAGATCTCCCCACGCTCCACAATCGGAGATTGCTACACTGTGCTAGAACCGCTGCAAAATTCTGGTCGCAGTCCCTCCCCTCCTATCTGGCGATCACCCTGTATGTTCTTCCCCCTCCAGCCTACTCACCCAGGAACATTGATTCTCGGCTACTTCACATCCCACACAGGTCCACCAGGTCTGGACAGGCTGCCTTCAGCTTCAGGATGTCCAAATTATGGAACTCCCTGTTGGCCGATATTAGACACGCCACCAACACTCCCCACCATAATGCTCTTCTTAAGACTCAATTCTCTACCACTTGCTCTTGCATCCTGCCACGCTGAAGCCCTTGCAACCTTGTTGTCAGTTGTTTATTTGTCCCCGCTGTTTTTTCTCCCTATTGTAGACAACCCTGCTTATTGTGTGATATTGGTTGCGGGGTATATAGGTATTTCAGTGCATGATGTTCCTTTACCTGTACCACCCTGTCTGTATATTTGCTGTTTGTGTATAAGGATTTTGACTACTCTAATATGATTGCAATTGAACATGTACATGTGTAACTTCTACTATTACTGTATCCTGCCTATCCCTATTCCCCCAGGGTGCATCTGGAATCGAGTGGTACACTGCTCAGTATCCCTTCCTGGTAAAACTCTTAAATAAATAAATAAATATCATGTCACCTCTTGCTCTCCTTTCTTCCAGTGTGTACTTGTTGATACAGTGGCTGTCTGAGGTCCTCAGGGTTCACCTCTCCAAACCCTCCTTAGGGGGCCGGCCTAGGCTGCCTAAACATGTGCTACACTGGGTACTCTGGCCTACAAGTGTTGTGGTGCCTCCACCTGGGGTAGCACTATGGGGCACCTGGATGCTGACACACAAGGCTATCTCCCCCCAGAAAACAGAGAGTAACCTGCCCACACAGACTCTCTCCAACATAAATGACACTGTAACAGCAGTAACAACCTCCAAACCAAGAAATGCAGTTCAAATTAATAATGTATTTATAAAGGGAGGGTACAGAGAAAAATTACAGTTATGTACTTGCTGTAACTGAAGAAATAAAATAAAACGCACTCAAAGCCTTGATACAAGATGCTCAAAACATTTTATTCTGCAGAAACAGTGTTCAAGCAGCTGATCCAAAGCACAAAAATGCTTCAATGGTTCATGCAGCTGCGCTTAATCATGAAGAGTGCTCATTCAGTGACTCCATTTTATATACAAATGTAATCCCTAGATGGCGCTATCCCAGGGGCTACTACCCCTGCCTGATTTGCCACTAACAGGTTGAGGGGCCTGGATCCGATGGCGGGTGCCTCCACCCAGAGGTCAGGGTTTGCAATAGTTAAACTAATTTGGTCACAGCCCTCTGGGACACTGCAACCCCGCTTTCTTCCCACTAGTGGCCCACACAGTATATCAGAATTACCTTCACAGTATACACTTACCCCCAGGACTGGTTCAGGCACTGGGACCCCTGTAAAATAAGAAGATACAGTGCAACAATCACAGTACAATACTTTAACATAGACAAATACCTCAGGCAGTATAACTTTGCTGAAACAAGCAGCTCTGATTTATTTAGGGGATATAACAAGGACAGGGAAATCAGGTTAATTAGCTTATCACTTTACTCATCTACTCTATGGCTCTGTGCATTAGGCCTCATCCCTACCAGTTACTGTCCCTGGGTACCCAAGCCCTAGTGGCTAGTCCAAACCGTGGCAGCTGGTAGGGGCCCTTTCACACAGAGAAAAGAAAAATTAGTTAAACAGTCAGCAGTACAGTAATTCCATTTGGATTCAATGTGGCAATTCAACCAGGAGTGACCCTGAATTAGTACTCACAACCTCCAAACAAGATAGGGTCCTTCAACGTCAGCAGGGCTACTCTTGAGCTCCACGTGACTCCTCACACATTTATATGACAAACTGCAACAGGCAAAAGTCCTTTAATGGCAGCAGGATTCACTTGAGCTACACAAGCCTCCTCTCACATTTATATGGTAAAAAGAAAGTACTATACCAGGCAGGCTGCTTCTCTATCCCGATCGCAATTACTGCACAATACCGGAGAACACACAGCAGATTCAGTTCCTGACAGATCGAGCGCAATTCAGCAATTTCTCCAGTCTTCTACAGGGTGAGCCTGGTTTCTACTCTTCAGATATCCTTTGATTCTCTCACAGGATGGATTCAGTCCTAACAAGCAGTTACACAAGCTGCAGACTGGAACTCGGGCCTCTGCACGATTTCCCAACTAAAACTGCACAATCAAAAAAGCACAGGGCTCCTTCCTCTTCACTGCCAGAGCTCAACTGAACTCCAGCAGACAAAACTGGCACTTCCTTTGAGTTCCTCCCAGTTCTTGGCTGGATTGGCTGTCACCACAATAGACTGCCCTGTTGGTCCAAAAAGGCGCCAAGTCCAAACTACATCTCCCAGAGTCACTGCCCATACAATCCTCTTGTGGCTGGCTCAGATTACGAGTCAAAGTTCTGATTCGTCCAAGGCACCATTTTAGAGCTACCTTAACCCACGCTTGATTGGTCCAGTTCAGCAGTTCAAAACTAGAATGGGGAACTAGGCAAACACAGTTCTGACTGCAAAGAAAGCAGGTTAGACAAACTGTATTTTCATTATTACCTAAATGATTTCTGGCAAACAGTTACATCTTTCAGATAGGTTCCTTTGCACTCCTAGTGACTGCAAAATGGAGTGAATTGGCAGCAGCTCAAGTGGTACTCAAGCAGAGAAACACACAGTCCCCCATAATAACTAATTATGTCTGCAAGCAGACAGCTCTTAAAGAGACAATACCAGAGGTTCTAAAAACACTCACAGATAAATGGCTTAAACGCCAAACACCATTCAGGCTTGGAGCATTCAAGCAAGCTCCTTGAAGTCTTTTGGGAACCCCCATTTGCAGGGGGGTTACACAAATAATTAACAACACACATGGGTGAAAAAGATTAAAATGGCATGCAAATTGTACCAACAATTGATTAAATGACAGTTCAATACTTTGATGTTCCAGTAATGCTAATTAACTCGATTTCAATATCAGAGCTCCTATTGCTTCAAATATGTTTGCTAAGACTGTCTCTGGACTACAAAACCGAGATACATATGTGGACGCCTAACATGAAGACATTGACTACAAGGGCACGTACATTTCATACATTGCTTTCAAAATGCTGATTAAAGGTGACCTGCAGACTAAGCGTAGCAGCCCGCTCCCGTCCCACATACCTTTCTATGACGCTACGGGAGTCCGGGGCTGCTACGATGATGATCTTTCATATACAAATAATATTTTAAAAAAGTGCCGAAACTTTTCTGCAAACGTGAAATGCCTTGGGGATCCCAATCGAGCAGGTGCAAAATACTATGGGTATTCCACCCAGTTTGTGACATGGTAAACAGCACTGCTATGAATGAATAGCAGTGGCTGCAGTTCACTATTATTTATTTTATTGCTTCTAGGTGGGTCTTTATGCCTAAAATCATACCTACAGCAACACCTGGACAGGTCCTTGCTGTGTATATGATTTTAGGCATCAAGACCCACCTAGAAGCAATAAAATAAATAATATTAAACTGCAGCCACTGCTATTCATTCATAGCAGTGGTGACTGCTACATCACAAACTGGGTGCAATACCCATAGTAATTTGCACCCGCTCGATCGGGATCCCCAAGGCACTTCTGTGTTCGCCGAAAAGTTTCAGTGCTTTTTTAAAATATTAATTTTCTATGAAAGATCATCATCATCGGAGCCCTGGACTCCTGCAGTGCCATAGAAAGGTATGTGGGATGGGAGCAGGCTGTTACGATTCATTTGCAGGTCACCTTTAAGTCATAAAAGTGCTTATTTAATATCGAGAACAGTTAGTTAGCCAGTCAGAATCAAAATTCTTCTTCCGAAGGATAATTGGTTTTCAAAATGCTGATCAGCTTCTGCATGTCATACAGATTTTGGTTGATGCAAAAAGGTAACGTTCCACCAACAATAGACAGCAAATTATACGATCATAATGCCAGATGCCATACTGACATATGAACATCCTTTGAGGGGAATGAAGATAAAAAGACAGAGTGGGGTGGGGGTAATCCAAACTGAAACCTCCACTTCCCACACAATTCCTCTTGGAAAGATATCCATTTTAAATCCCCACTTACACCAAATAGTACTACTAAAGCAGCATAAGTATAGACCGTTGGTCCCTGTGGAGCGAGCCTAGCTGTGGACAGTTTTTGAATCCTTTGGATTGGCGCCTTTATTTTACTGCTTGCACACTGCTCGGGAAGTATAGGGGAACCGGCTAGTGTTCTCGCTCTCTCTCTCAGTGCTAGGTCTAGGCCATGACGCCACGCTGCCTGCCCCCACCGCCTCTACCACCACCCTTGGCGGCATTCCCTTATATAGCTATAATCACATGGGGTGCCAGAACCAATCAGCCAACTTTTCCATTTGCAGGTTATATCTCTAGCACTAGAGGAGCCTGCACTCTAAACCAATTCTCTTTACTGTAAAATCACACTTAACCATGATCCTTGCCATGCTGGCTCTCCTCTACCACAGCACCCACTGTCTACCATGGAACCCTTTATATCATCCACTGACGTGTCGCGTTCGAACCTCTCAGTCCCTCCACACACAATACCTTGTTTTCCACACAGCTATTGCCTGCCGCCTATCAGTCCATCCCCCAAACCCTTCCCGAACACTGGACTACCACACTACCTCCACCCACCCTCCGCATACACAACCCTCTGTACCATGAACTCTGTCACAGATGGTCTCTCCTCTCTAGTGTCTCCGTACTAGTCACTCTCCCATCCCGCACCACCCATATAATGACATAGGCAGCTGCAAAGCGCCCCACCTACAGCAAACGCTCCTCTATGAAATGCCTTATTGCCTGCTTCTCCTGCTCTCAGGAAATGTGCACCCAAACCCTGGGCCTGGCAACTCGGCATGCCTCTGCACACCCTGGCAAAGGTCTCCAATTGCTTTTATGAACATATGTAGTCTCCCAAGAAAACCGCAGCACTCCAATGCTGGGTTGCACAATATTCTCCTGACATTCTTATGCTAGTGGAAACCTGGCTTTCCAGCTTACACCTGACTCAGCTGTCTCCCTCCCAGGCTTCTCCTCTTCAGGGCTGATAGGATGGGCAAGCGGAGGGTGCGAATCTATTTGCGTAATCAGTCCAGGTCATGCACTCCCAATCCCTGAGCTCAACCATGGGGCACAAGCCATTACTCTAAAATCACCCCACACCCTGGTCGTGGCCCCCCTATACCTAACCACACGGCATACATACCGAGTACCAAAAATTTAGCAATCAACTCCTCTTAGACTATCTATCCACCTTACCTCAAAAGGCTGAACAACTAATCTTGGGAGACCTAAACACCAACTGGCTCAGCCCCTCGTCTGACAATATAAAAGACAGGCTTGCAGCCCTTGACCTCTCTCAAATGGTCACCAGCCCACCAGACTTAACTAGCTTAGGGAACTAGCTCCCTCCTGGACATAGTTCTTTCCAATAGGCCACACAAGTTGGAATCTGTAAAAGTCCTAGCGGACTCACTTAGTGACCACTCCCCTGTCATCTGCTTCTGGTCCTCCCCCACACTCAGCCCTGAGTGCTGCAGCACCCCTCGACGCAGATTTCTCCCCAGGGGTCTTGACAACCTCAAACATCACCTCGCACAAGTCGATTGGACTCCAATGACCATAGCATCTGACATAAATTCTGTTTTAACTTACCTCACTAGGGCCTTCAACAATGCCTGCGACCTATTTGCCCCCATCACCACATCTAAAAAAAAAAAACGGGCTGCGGCATGGATATCCCTGCACTGATCCAGCAACTAAAACAGAGAGACAATCTCTGGCACATAGCAAATGAGTCTGTCGGTGGCAGACAGGCAAGCCTACAGAGCTGCTCGCAACCAATGCACTGGGCCATCAAGGCAGAAAGCCAGACACTATCAGGCTGTTTTGACATCCTCCTGGGGCTCAGCCAGAGCCTTCTGGGACAATATTAAAGAACTGAATGGCAAAACCCGCCTCCCCCAACGTCTCAGATGGTTATAATGGGGCAGTCTCGACAGACCAATCATATATCGAGACTGCCTGAATAAAACTTTCACGGACTTAGGTGCAGTTCTCCCTGCCCATTCTCTGACCCTGTCCCCTTGCCCACCCACACACTCACCTCCCGCCACTATTCCACTTCGGACGATCTCACCCCATGATGCCAAGCCTTTCCTACTAAAATCTCTCATCAAAAACCCAAGTAATGACCTCTTGACTCCAGGATACTCGCCTCACGCTTGGAGGTCATGCTAATCCCCTCACGATTGCCATACACAGTCTCTATGCCTTGGCAATTCCCAGAAGCATGGAAACAGGTCAAGTCACCCCCATCCATAAGTCTGGGGACCGAATACTACCAAATAACTACAGGCCTATCTCCATCCTCCCCCAAAGCCTTGGAAAAATAGTATCCACTAGCTAGTAGAATACCTGTCTAAATACGACATCCTATGTCCTGAGCAGCATGGGTTTGTCCGGGCCACAGCACATCCACTGCGCTCTGGAATTCTCCCACTATATACACTCTGCGCTTTGATAAAGGTCATTTTGCAGGCAGTTTTCATCGACTCATTCAAGGCCTTTGACACCGTGTGCCACCCCTGCTGTTAAACTCCCTCAGCCAACTGGGATTTTCATCTGGCCCCTGAATTGGTTCTCAAGCTACCTGCACAACAGATCCCAAAGAGTTAAGCTAAATAGGACCTTCTCCACCAGCCTACCGGCACTCTCAGGGTCCCAAGGCTCCATCCTTGGACCCACTCTTTCAGTCTCTTCCTAAACACCCTTCCAAGCTCCTGCTCCAACAAAATACTGCTTACGCTGGATGATGCAGTGATCTTAGCATCACACTCAGACCCGCTGCTACTCAAAGCACGCTGCAAAGCACATTCCTCCAAGTTGAAAATGGTTCAGTAACCATCGGCTAGTACTGAACCTGAAAAAAAAGTCAATGCTGTTCGCAACATCGGCAAAATAGCGCCAGGATACTCCTTCTCATCACCTCTAGCACACTCCTCCCACTTGAACAGGTAACAACATATAAGTACCTGGGCATTACTTTTGATGCAGGCTTTACATTCCACGCCCATCTAAAACCCTGTCCTCAGCCATGAACTCCAGGATAGGGCTCCTTACACGCCACAAGACTGCCTCCCAGAATCTGCCTTAAAATTGGCCATCACCTCATCTGTGTTGTCTCTGGTCGACTATGGACTTCCAATATCATGGCAGCAGACCCTTCCGCCCTATCTAAAGTCCAGACCTCTATTAAAGCCTGTAGGCTCCTGACCGGCACCCACAGCAGAACTCACACTTGCCTGCTATACTCTGCCACTAACATACCACTCTTGAGGAACGGCTGAAATACCACACCTGCCTTCTGGCTAAAAATCCTGTCTGGTTATGCCACCAGGGGTCTCCTCGATCCCTGCAACCAGCCGTCCGCCGGTGCTAACCTGTAATCTCCACCAAAGCCACCTTCCTAGTACCCAGGGCAAGGACCCTCTGCCAAAGATCCTTCAGTCATAAAGCCCGGCCTGGTTTAACCACCTTCCTGAGGAATAGCAAAGATCCCCGGATTGGCCGGTTCAAAATATCCTCCGTAGAACACATTATTGACAGCCGATGCTTAAATGCCTGTAGTGGAACATATCCTGTCTCGAATAGCTCCCTAAGTCCTCTGTGCTCCATGGACGACTGGGCAACTGTAACTACTGCAACTGTAACAACTGTGTGTATATAATGATGCGGTAACTCAACGTATGTATGTATCTCACCTGTATGTAACCTCTGTCTAAATCCGCACTTAATTGTTGTCTCCCCCCCCTTGTGACAAGGTACCTTTGTAAACGAGTCTCTGACTCAAAGGTTGTAAAACTGATTATTCAATAAATAAAAATAAAATGAAGAAATGCACAAATAAAAGGGGGGAGAAGATGCTGATTGGCTAATATGGATGACTATGCATAGAAAACACCAAAAATAGCTCTAATAACATATATTCCATAAATAACAGAACAAGCTAGGATACTTTAGTACAAACAAAAAGAATGCTCCACAGGTTATAACTGTGCCTAGTCAAAAAAAAAACAGAAACAGCAAAAAAAAAAAAAAAAAGACTGCCACTGGTATAAGCTTCAAAAATAGTTTATTCATATAAATGTAGTGTAAAACCACAGAATGTACTTGCATACAGCCTAGATAGCAGCAGCACGGGAGAAAAACAGCCCCTAACCAGTTTCGCCCAGAAGCTTCATCAGAGTGGGGTGGGTTGCTGGCTGCTAGCTGTGTCACTTAAATACCAAACTAATAGCAGTGGAACCAGTGAACCAGAGGAGTGGCTATCTCTGCAAAGCAGTGTGCAAAAGATGGAGATTAGTGCCCAAGAGGTGGATAAGCAGAAAAGGGGCAAAATGCAGCAGAAGGGCAGACAGCAAGGAGAACCAGGGATAAATGACAACCAAGGAAGGGGCTGGAGTAGAACAGTGAAACAGTCTAGGGAGGTCAAATCATGGAAAGCCATGTGTGCAAATGCCAGGAGCCTTAGCAACAAGACGGAAGATCTGGAGGCTGTCATGGTGCAGTCAGACCTGGACATTGTGGCCATCACTGAAACCTGGTGTAATGATAACCATGACTGGGAGATGGCCATACCTGGCTACAACATATTCAGAAGAGACAGAGCAGGCAGGAAGGGAGGAGGTGGCACTGTATGTGAAAAATGACATAAGGGCCACAGAGATCCAGGAGGAACAAATGGGCGAGATACTGTGGGTTAAGCTGGAAAGGAAAATGGGACAGCCATCCGCACAGGTGTGGCCCATAGACCACCAGCCCAGGAGGAAGAAACAGATAGGAGTTGATGCTAGCCATCCAAAGGATGGCAGACAAGGGTGAGGTAGTACTGGTTGGAGACTCGATATTCCAGGCGTGGACTGGAGCATCCCAGCAGCAGCATCGACTAGAGCAGATTTATCCTGGACTCCTTCAGGGTGCCTTCCTCAAGCAACTGGTCATGGAACCAACTGGGCAGAAGGCAATACTGGACCTTGTGCTCACAAACAAGGACAGTGTGATGGGGGTAACAGTGGGGAGCACCTGGGAAACAGTGACTACTAGTCATTGTGGTTTGAAATCACAGAAGAGCAGAACCAAACCACACAAAACACGATCCTGGATTTTAGGGGGCAGACTTTGGGAAAATGGGGAGATACTTGAAAGAGGCATTAAGGGAATGGGACAGGAATCAGGAGTTGAGGAACAGTGGGCAGTATTTAAGATGGGATTACAAGAACAACAGAATTATGCATTAAGCAGGTTAGCAAGAGGAAAAGGAAGAGGAGACCATTATGGTTTTCCAAAGAGGTAGCAAAGAAAGTGAAAGCCAAAAGATTGCATTCTAGCAATACAAAAAGACACAGGCAGAAGGGGATAGGGAGAAGTACCAGGAGAAGCAAAGGGAGGCAGGGAGGTCAGTAAGGGAAGCCAAAGCTCAGACAGAAGAACACATTGCAAAATCAGTGGGTAGAGGGACAAAACCTTTACAGGTACATAAGTGAAAAAGACAAAGGGAGGGATAGTGAGACTGAAGGGGAGGATAGGGGCGCTGGAGGATGACAACAGTAAAGCTGACATATTGAACAGGTATTTCTGCTCAGTCTTTACTGAGGAAGAGGATGGTAATGGGTCTGAAGGGAGTACAAAGGGTGAGAATGGTGCAGAAATGGCACATGTCCCTTTACACGAGAAAGGGTCCTGAAGGAACTGGAAGGAATAAGAGTTGATAAAGCAATGGGGCCAGATGGGTGCACCCAGGGTCCTTAAAGAACTAAGAGAGGTGGTGGCTGAACCTCTGGCTATCCTGTTCAGCCGATCACTGGAAACAGGGAGGTACCCAAAGACTGGAGGAAGCAGATGTAGTCCCCTTATACAAAAGTGGGAACAAAGAGGAAGCAGGGAACTACAGACCAGTCAGCCTCACCTCGGTAGTGGGGAAGATCATGAAGCACTACTGAAGGAGAGATTGGTGGAACATCTGGTTGTCAATGGACTACAGGACCCAAGGCAGCATGGTTTCACCAGGGGGAGGTCATGTCAGACCAACCTCGTTGAATTTTTTGACTGGGTGACTAGGGAGGTGGATCAGGGGAGGGCAGTGGACATGGCCTATCTGGACTTCAGCAAGGCCTTTGACACTGTGCCACATAGAAGACTATTACACAAACTGGGGAATATGGGTGTGGGCAGGACAGTAGTGTGGTGGGTAGGTAACTGGCTGGGTGGCAAGGACAGAGGGTGGTGGTAAATGGCTGTCACTCCACAGAGGGAAGAGTGACCAGTGGGGTACCACAGGGATCAGTGCTGGGACCAGTCCTATTCAACATCTTCATCAGTGACATTGCGAGGACCTAGAAGGCAGAATTTCACTGTTCGCTGATGACACAAAGCTCTGTAACAGAGTAGACACACCAGAGGGTGTAGACAGAATGAGAAGCGACTTGCAGAAACTTGAAGAATGGTCATGGGTTTGGCAGTTGAAATTCAATGCAAAGAAGTGCAAGATAATGCATATGGGCACAAAACCCTGGCACAATATATCAGTTGGGGGTGAGGATATAGCATGCACCAAGCAGGAAAGGGATCTTGGGGTTATCATCTCTGATGACCTCAAGGTAGGAAACAGTGTGACAAGGCAGCAGGTAAAGCAAATAGGATGTTGGGATGTATAGGAGGGCATCACCAGCAGGAAAAGGGAGGTCATAATTCCACTATACAAGACACTAGTGAGGCCCCACCTGGAGTACAGTGTACAGTTCTGGAGACCATACCTACGTAAGGACATAGACAGGGTAGAGAAGGTTCAGAGGAGGGCAACAAAGATGGTGCATGGATTGCATCACAAGTCCTATGAAGACAGGTTGAAGGAACTGAACATGTACTCCCTGGAGGAGAGGAGGAGAGAGGATATGATAGAGACATACAAGTATCTTACAGAGAGGAACAGGGTGCAGGAAAACACTATTTTAAGCGAAAAGATGCTCCAGAACTAGAGGGCATGGGATGAAGTTGAGGAGGACGATTCAGAGGAAACATGAGAAAGAATTTCTTCACAGAACAGGTGGTGGACAAGTGGAACACCCTGCCAGAGGAAGTGGTGGGGGCTGAAACAATCACGGGATTTAAGAATGCATGGGATAGACATAAAGGAATTCTGGAGGTCAGGGGTAAGGGGCAACAGACTTCTAGGAAAACAAACTGAACTTACAAGCTCAAATGGGCAGACTGGGTGGGCCATAGGCCCTTATCTGCCGACACTGTCTATGTATCTATGTATCTATGTAAATAAGCAATCAAGTAATACTTAATCAAATAATCAATCCATAAAGAATTAGTAATAACAAACACCAAACTGAAATGCCACAAGCAGAACTGTCACTATTAAAAACAGTTGCCAATGTAACGTGTGAGAAACTACAGAAATAGCAGAAACAACAACTAGAAGTCCAAATCGGGTCTTCCAAGTAAATAATAAAATGTCTCTGCACTTTCAGTTAGCTTACAGGTCCACATAATCAATCCTGTCACTGAGACCTGGAGGGTAAAGAGCACCCAACTGTACAATCCACAATGCTTCTCTCACTAGGATCAGTTCATTCAGATTAAAGATGACCTGCGAACGAATCATAGCAGCCTGCTCCCATCCCACATACCTTTCTACAGCACTGCGGGAGTCCAGGGCTGCTACGATGATGATCTTTCATAGAAAATGAATATTTTAAAAAAGCGCTGAAACTTTTCGGCGAACGCAGAAGTGCCTTGAGGATCCCGATCGAATGGGCGCAAGTTACTATGGGTATTCCACCCAGTTTGTGACGTAGCAAACACCACTGCTATGAATGAACAGCAGTGGCTGCAGTTCACTATTATTTATTTTACTGCGTCTACATGGATCTTGATGCTTAAAATCATACCTATAGCAACACCTGGACAGGTCCTTGCTGTGCATATGATTTTAGGCATCAAGGTCCACATAGAAGCAATAAAATAAATAATAGTGAACTTCAGCCACTACTATTCATTCATAGCAGTGGTGTTTACCACGTCACAAACTGGGCGGAATACCCATAGTAATTTGTGCCCATTTGATTGGGATCCCCAAGGCATTTCTGCGTTCACTGAAAAGTTTTGGTGCTTTTTTTAAATATTAATTGTATATGAAATATCATCATCATAGAAGCCCCGGACTTCCGCAGTGCTGTAGAAAGGTATGTGGGATGGGAGCAGGCTGCTACGATTAGTCTGCAGGTCACCTTTAAGTGTGCCTGTTCTGAATGATGAACCTGTTCTTTACTCTCCTTGTTTATCAGCAGTTTCCTGGAGACCACTGGTCCTGTGGGCTAACTGAAAGTGCAGAGACATTTTACTATTTACTTGGAAGACCCAATTTGGACTCCTAGTTGTTTCTGCTATTTCTGTATTTTCCCACACTTTACATTGGCAGTTGTTTTTAATAGTGACTGTTCTGCTTGTGGCATTTCAGTTTGGTGTTTGTTATTACTAATTCTTAATGGATTGATTATTTGATTATTACTTGATTGCTTATTTAAAATGCTTGATTAGTTTGGTATTTAAGTGACACAGCTAACAGCCAGCAACTCCCCCCACCGACGAAGCCTTTGGGCAAAACCAGTTAGGGACTCTTTTTACTGCTGCAGTGGGTGTAACCTGCAGACGTTTTGCTTTGAGAAAAGGACTATCTGCATAACTACCTTCCAAACAACATGGTAGAGTGTCAAAAATAGTGTCCTCCGCTGAAGCCTCATTACTATGCTGCCTGTGTGTGTATGGCAGCTGGAGAGCACTATTTTTCCTCTGGTTTGAGAAGTTAATTGAGCCCTCCACAGTACTGCCTTTTTTTGCAAGTTGAAACCTCCTCCATAGAGTTTCATGATCCTTTTCTTTGTCTGTTAAATTTCAGCACTTAAGTTGAGCCCTCCCCAGTACTGCCTTTTTTTGCAAGTTGAAACCTCCTCCATAGTGTTTTATGGGGGCTTTCCTCTGGTTGAGAGAAATTAAAGGAAAACTCCACCCAAAGACCAAGACTGGTACCTCTGCTATTTCTCTGAATTTGCTAAAAAACTATCCTGCACATTCTGAGTCCCTCCGTAGGAGACATCAATAAAGTAACCAAATACTAAGGATTGGATCACATAAACACAAACAATCACCAAACCTACTTAGCCAATGGATCACCACAGCTGCAAAATGATTAGATGTGTCTACAAGCAGTCAAGCACTGTCTTCTATGCAAGACACAAGCAACTGAATCAAAAGTCCATAACATGTTGATCAAAATGGGGGGAGCAAGATTTTAGGCAAAGTGACGCAGTTTATATACAGATTGCAGGCAGCAATAATTGCTGCTGAGATAAACTGATGTGTCCCTTGCTATTCAATGGGGGGGGGGGGCGGTAAAGTAGCACTGTTGAGGAGCAATCACAGATTTGTTTTATAAATAGCTGTGCTTCATTTTGTTCCCAGACTAGTTTATATAAACCATTCCAAATCTGCATATGTTATTTCATTCATGGTCTATGCTAACAAACTAGAAAGTGCTGTTCCATTTCTGCTACTTGGTAGTGGTGCAAAAACTGAAGGGAACTGAGGGATAGCAACAGGAGTACAGACAAAACTACTTTAAATAGCGCCATGCTTACACACACACTCACATGCACACACATACACAGAGACACACACTATAGGCAGCAATAACTGCTGCTGAGATAAACTGATGTGTCCCTTGCTATGCAATGGGTAGGGGAGTGTAAAGTAACATTTTTGAGGAGCAATTACAGATTTGTTTTATAAATAGCTGTGCTCCATTATGTTTCCAGACTAGTTTATATAAACCATTCCAAATCTGCATATCTTATTTCATGCATGGTCTACTCTAACAGACTAGAAAGTGCTGTTCCATTTCTGCTACTTGGTAGTGGTGCAGAAACTGAAAGGGACTGAAGGATAGCAACAGGAGTGCATACAAAACTACTTTAAATAGTGACATGCTTACAAACACACACACACACACACACAAAACCTGAATGGCAGCCCCCAGGGGCCATAAAACAGCCAGGGAAAGTTAGAAAAAACTCCTCTCACAGCCAGAACTGAAAAAAAAAAAAACACTGAGATGACGTTAGAACACAAAAAAGTTTATAATACATATCTTTTCCTGATTTTAACATGTAGTTTTCCTTTAATTGAGCTATCCCCAGTACTGCCTCTTTTTTTTTTTTTTGCAATCTGAAACCTCCTCTATAGTGTTTCATTGGCCTTTTCTTTCTGTGTTAACTTTCAGTGCTTAATTTACAACCATTTGCAAACTAAGAAACTTGTTTTGCTGGTATCCCCTCCCCCCTCATCCAGAGGTGTCAATTCATTTGTTTGCTAACCATGCTGGCTGATCTTACTTGCTTCCCTCATAGTAAGACTGTGAAACTAAACTTGTGTTATTTTAAATGATTGATAAAGTGACATGTCTAGTTTGCATTTCTTGGGGATGAAGCTGTATCCCTTTACCTGTATGGAGTAATTCACTTGGCACCAGCTCTTAAGACCTCAGCTGTAAGATACATCATGCATGTAAGCAGGGGTGTAGCCAGGAATTTTAAACTTGTACTCAAGACGAGAGATGATGGAATTGTTGCCTATGGGTAAAGACTCAGGGAGTTAAATATGTACTCTCTAGAGGAAAGGAGAGAAAGGGGAGACATGATAGAAGCATTCAAATACCTCAAAAGGTATCAATAAGGTACAGGAAGGTTAAATTCTGCTGAGAAAGAGATGTTCAAGGACAAGGGGGCATGATATGAAGCTAGAACGGGGAAGACTTAGAGGGGATACAAGGAAATACTTCTTTACAGATAGGGTGGTGAACACCTGGAACAGCCTGCCAGCAGAGGTAATGGGTACCAAAATGGTAACAGGTTTCAAACATGCATGGGATACACATAAGGGGACCTTGGTAACAGGGATGGAGCACGGGGGGAGGAGGGAGAGGTTAAGGCTGGAGATCAGTTATGGTCCACAGCAGCACAGTAGGTAGGGACCCTAAGACAGACTAGGTGGGCCAGGAGGTCCTTTTCTACCAACAGATTCTATGTTTCTATGTTAGTAAATAGCTGGTACATGAGCATTATACATTCATGTTGAATATAAAGCCTATAGTACCAGTAACACAATGCCATAAACAAGTACTGCTTATTGGCAGATTATAAAGGGTAACATATTATCATTTGCAATAGTTTACATTAAAAGGATCAAGGAATTTAACAACAGATGACGAGCAAGATGGCTAAATGAGGATGTGAAGAAAGTTTCTCAACAACAACATCAAAAAAGCTAAACATGCAATAAAATATCTGAAAACAAAAGCCATGACATAACCACATGGTCAGAATATTAAACATTTTAAAAGAAACATAAACACAAAAGTAACCATTTCAAAAAGAAAATGGAACTCAAATGCAACAGATGCAGACAAAAGCAACAGCAAACAATTGTGCGGTTATATCAATAGCCTAAACAAAACAAAAAATATATAGGTATATTAATATTAAAGGGGAAACAGTAAAAAATCCAGTGGAGATAGCAAAGCCATGCAATGAATATTTATGTTCCTTATTCAAACCCAATCACAATTCAGACCCTGCCCCAGTACATTACCAGGAATGCCAACAGAATTAATATAAATACAGACAACAGACAACATACTACAAAAAATTCAGAATAAGAAAATCAGAGTGCAAAGTTTCCACTAAAATGCTGAAATTAATTATTGGGCTAATCCATAACCAGGCACCTCCTGAAAATATTTTTTTAAAAATTAATAAATACAGGTTCCGGGTATAATTCTAGAATCACTACTTAAAGATTTAAGTTAGCCACATGTCTAACAGTGATTTCAATGCAGAGAGCAGCAGAGATTCACAAAGGAGCAATCATGTACCCTAAGGCAAAGAGTTAGTCTGGCACAACCGAGTCTACTAGCTGCTCCAGATAATGTGCCCGGGCAATATCAAAGAGGACTGGCAGGCGCAGTCCTGTTGCACTGGGGTGCAATTATAGTGTGCGCGCGCATCTGAAGGGGGCATGCCCATGCATACGTGGCACTTCCTGATATTCAGCCCTGGATGTGCGGCGCATACGCCTGCACAACCCAGAGATGCGCCGCATACTGGGGCACAAAGTTGAGCCTGAAAAAAATGGCTCTAATGCTGGCCACCCACAGGTGGGCTGCTGTACTGCATGGCGCAACACAACTGCCAGCCGTGGGTGGCCACCCCCTCACCCAGAACACCGTCCACAAGCACCCATACGTACCCTAGTGGGCTAGTGGTACCCCCCTCCCTCCCGATGCAGCAATCGCTCTGAAATGCCCCATACACCTTTGCCAGTTGTCCTGTGGCACCCTGTTCACGCCCATAACCCCGATCACCATACAAATGTATAATCCCAGTCCCCGGTGATCCAGTGGTACCCCCTACCTGGCCCAGAACCCCGATCGCCGTAATAATGTATGATTCCATGCCCTGGTTGTCTAGTGTTACCCCCTCCCTGCCCATAGCCGTGCCACCCATAGAATAATCAGTACCATGCCCTGGTAGTCTAGCGGTAACCCCCCCCTTCCCATAGCCCAATCGCCTAGGCTATGATAATAATAAATGAACCCTGGTAGTGCATTGGGACCCACCCCCTTGATGCGGCAATCCCCGTAAGTGTACAAGACTGTACAGCCCTGGTAGTCTAGTGGTCCCCCCACCCCAACCGTATCCCCGAGCGCCGATCATACGGAATAGCTCCCCTAGCTGGTGGTCCAGTGGCCCCCTATGCTCACAGGCCCCCTGCCCACCCAGCACCCCTCATTGGCGGCAGCTGCAACCCACCGCGCCATACCACCCGCGCCACCGACGATGACACCGTACAGTATGGCTGTAAGGCCATTCCCAATCTGGACCAATGGGCTTGTACTGCATACTGTACATATCACTTTACAAATATGTGAATGAAGTGTCATTCATTCACATATTATGCGTGTTTATATACAATATATCACTGCAAGCCCATTGGCTCACAGTGTGGGCCAATGGCCACTGCTCATACTGTATGGTGTCATTTGGAGGGTGACTGGGTGGTGTGGGTGGTTGCAGCTGCCTGCTGATGATGGGGGTGCTGGGTGGGCAGGGGCCTGTGAGGGTGGGGGGCCACTGGACCACCAGGTAGGGGTGCTATACTGGATGATCAGTGCTCAGGGATATGGTTGAGGTGGGGGGAACCACTGGACTACCAGGGCTGTACAGTCTTGTACACTTATGTGGATTGTCGCATTGAGGGGTTGGTGGGTCCCAATGGACTACCAGGGTTCATTTATTATTATCATAGCCTAGGCCAGGTTTTCTCAAATGGTGAGGCTAGCCTCCCTGGGGAGGCCCCAACTTGTTCCAGGGGAGGCTCAAGCATGTCTGAAAAAGTACTGTATTTAACTTTTGAGTTTTAGATATTTTGTAAGAAGGAGTGAGGCAAACTGAAAGAGGATACTAGTGGGTGATTTTATGCCTTTATTTACAAATCAGTGAACAGGAAAGGCACTCTGAGCCAAGGCCCATTTCAGGTGTACCCAGGGAAGGGTAGGCGTAAATTCAATTCAAATTGTAACTGCAAAACAGTATTGCAGTACAAAATGAACAATAGTGCAAACAAATAGGAACAATGGACACATAATGAGAGGTAACAATTGACCTATTAGACTGGTGGGAGAACAGCTCAAAAACAAGGGTTTAGCAGAGACGTACTGGGGCATAAGCAGGAGGGGGCCAAAGGATACCTCAGAAGTTGTTTAAGTGCAGAGTAAGAAAGGGAGCGAGATGAGTGTATGGAGGTTATTCCAGATAGAAAAACTGAGAAAGTAGTCTGACCGATGAAGGTATTGCAACAAGGGGTAACAATGGTTCAAGAGTCAAAATAGGAAAGTAGGCTGGCCTGGGGAACGGGGTTACAAGTGTATGTGGTGGGAAGGTTACAATAAGCTGAATAAAAGAATTTTAAGTGTATGATGAATTGCTGGTTATATGTATTATTGTTGTGGATTTGTACTGTACAGCTCCCATAATCAACAGAATTGGGTGCTTTATAAATAAAATATCTATCTAAAATGACAGCCAACTACTCAAAGAAGTTTCACTTTATTCACAATGTACTGTGCAAAGTATGATATCTGTCTACGGAGAAGCCCAATATTATTTCAGTACAGTATTTGGGGGAGGCTCAAGATTCTTTCCATGGCTTGGGGGAGGCTCACTATAACAAAGTCTGAGAACTAATGGCCTAGGCGATTGGGCTATGGGAAGAATGGGGGGGTACTGCTAGACTACCAGGGATGTTTGGGATGCATGTTACGTGGCAATCACCGCTACAGGCCGGGGGGGTGCCCCACGTCCCCTTCTGTCCGCACCACATGCTGTGCAGGGTGCCAGGTGCATTTTGCCGGCCTGCCCTGCTCAACGCATACAAATGAGGCCATAATGACATGCAAATGGCCTCATTTGCATGTCCATATCTGAACATCTGGGACTTGTGCCCAGCGCAGCTACAGCTGCGCTGGAGCATTCCCAGTCCTACCTGTCTGGGGGATGCGCCGGCACATTGCATATGCACCCTGCACATATATTCAGAGGTGATGCGCCATGGCACATCTCCTTTGAATATCTCCCTTACTTGCTGCGGTGCACTTCAGTTGTGCTGTGCCACCACTTGCGCCATTGCCGGGTGCATTCTGAATACTGGGGCCTAAATGTAATCTGTCTCTATGAAAACTTGATCCAATTCTTGGGCAACAATACCTCATAAAGATAATTTCTGTTATACCTTTGCAAAACATCTGCCACTATACCACATTAAGCAGTCACTGAAAAATGTCTTCACCAGTTATTCATCACTATATTATAAACATTAGCACCCTAACCCGCCAAACCATATGAAGATTCATCACTGTAAGCCTTGTGTATTATTCAGACTGTGATACTTAACACTTGTAGGGTAAGTTAGTGCATCTGGACTTATTTGCTGCATATGCATCTCAATTGCTATGGGGTCCTAACCATGTTCACCCTTCTTCAAGCCAAGTTAGCTACAGTATGTCTTACAGCTCCTTTTAGGTGACATCACTTTAGCATGTATATTACTGTGGCAAACTGATATGTTCATCAAGAAGTTAAAATTTTAGAAAGACAGTGATGTGGACTGAGAAGCAGCTTGTGCAGGTGAATCGCCATACTAGCCAAGATATTTCCAGGTTGCGTTTAGTAAGCCTAACCAGTGGGAGCAGAAGGGGAGAGGGATACAAATCTAAAATAGAACCATTTAACCCATTTGTTATTTGAAGTTACATTATGAAAATGCGGCCTCCAGAACTGGACACCATATTCCAAATGAGTCCTCACCAGTGATCTGCACAGCGGCATCACCACCTGCTTCCTTCTGCTGGTGACACCTCTCCCTATGCACTCCAGCATCCCACTGGCTCTCCCCACAGCCTTGGTACATTGTTAAGCCACCTTTAGGTCATCCAATATGATTATCCCAAAACCTTTCCTGTTTGGTGACCATCAGTCCCTCCAGTAATCCTCCTCTGGGTTCCTGCAACCCAAATGCATGATTTTGTATCAAATCTCAGCTGCAACACTTCGGATCATTCCTCCAGTTTTCCTAGGTCCCTCCTCATTTTTCCACCCTTCCTGGAGTGTCCACCCTGTTGTAGATCTTAGTGTCATTCACAAACAAGCACACTTTCCTCTCCAGCCCCTCCGCAGTTTCATTTGTGAAGACATAAAATAGGACTGGGCTCAGAACTGATCCCTGTGGCACCCTGCTGGTCACACTCCTTTCCTTAGATTGAGCACCATTTACCATGGCTCTCCATCTTCTATCATTCAGCAAGTTCCTAACCCAGTTTACCACCTTGTGACCCACTCCTAGGCTGCCCAGCTTGTTCACAAGTCATATGTGGGATGATATTGTAGGCCTTACTAAATGCAATTCATATTTATGTTTAACCCCATGCAACACCCTTATCAAGTTAATGCATTTGCTGCCGTAGTGGCTCTGCCAGAATTTGTTCCCCTGTGGTGGTGCTGCAGCTGCCTAGTCTGTATGTGAGTACACTCTGTTTTTTCACTGTGTTTATATGAATAAACTATTTTTGAAGCTTATACTGGTGCCAGTCTTTTTGTTGCTGAAATACTTTAGTACATAGTTAGGCAGTAATACAATAATCCAACTGTTATTATTAGAAACCAATTGATGGCACATTTACTGTATCCTATTACAATTTGTACTTGCACTACAAACAAGGGGCTAATTCATTCTTATCATTTAAACCCCTGTGTTTCATTGCTCCCACTTTGTTTATCCAGAAACCCTCTCTTTTTCAGTTTTAGTAGTGTTGTTCCAAGATTCAGGGGTAAGGAGAGTTTGTCTATCAGCATTTTTAGCCCTAACATAAGCCTTATCAATGGACCATGTTGAATAACCACATTCCCTAAACCTGTCTGTCATATCTGATGCATTTGTTCAAAGCAAAGATCAGTACTACAATTTTGACGAGCCCTGAGGAATTGGCTGGTAAGAATGTTATTGATGGTGTGGCAGGGATGACAAGAACTGGATAAAAGCAAAGTGTTCCTGTCAGAAGGTTTATGGAACAAATCAGTGTCAATGCTACCTTTGCACCAGCCAGCCCAGTGGCATTGAAGGTTGAGGTACTGGACGCCACACTGCAAGCCACGCTGGTGATCCGGGTTCGGGAGCGACCTTGGGTGTCGAAGGGTCGGTCGGGGGGGGGACTGTGCGCTCCAGGGACTGCTCTCCTCCTCATCCAGGAGGGAAGGGTGGGATTACCACAGCTGTGCTGGCTCCTAGTGGTGACTGGGGGTCAGTGCAGGCAGGCGATTCTCTTTGGAGAGGCACGGATAGCATCAGACATGTAGTGAGCGGAATTGTGCACGGCATCATCGATGATGCCTTGCACGTCTGTGCCAGGGGGTGGGGAACCAAATCAATGTAAAAAATCCTCCAGAGTGCCGAATGACGTCCGGTCCATCAGCGCCGCAGCACTCCTACTCAAGACAGCTTCTCCCAGATCTGAACCCTCAGCTTTCTGTGGTGGTGGGGTATGTACCCGCCGTGAAGCAGCCAGCGAGAGGAACGGAGGAGGGAGTTGAACTCAGGTACTGGAAATGGTGCAGGGGCTGCGGATCGGACAGATGGGGGGAACCACAGGTAACACCCACCGGCCAAGGAGGGAACAAAGATAGTAAAAAAAAAATGCTACCACCTTTGCACCCAATTTTGCCAATCTATATGTGGGACTGTGGGGTGAGAATTTTATTTACAATGAACAGGCTAATATGTATTTGGATAAAATGTAATTTTGGTGTCGATATATAGACACTGTACTGATGGTATGGTGGGGTACAGTGGATGAATTGGACTCGTTTGTACAGTATTTGCAGTCAAGTAATCAGAATTTATGGTTCACGGTGTTATATGGATATGAAAGTATTTCTTTTTTGAATCTGGTACTTATTAAGAATAATGAAAATGGCATTGACACAGATTTGTTCCGTAAACCTTCTGACAAGAACACTTTACTTTTATTCAGTTCTTGTCATCCCTGCCACACCATCAATAACATTCCTACCAGCCAGTTCCTCAGGGCTCATCGAAATTGTAGTACTGTATTGATCTTTGCTTTGAAACAAATGCATCAGATATGACAGACAGGTTTAGGGAATGTGGTTTTTTAAGATGATCTATTGATAAGGCTTATGTTAGGGCTAAAAATGCTGGCAGACAAACTCTCCATACTCCTGAATCTCAGAACAACACTACTGAAACTGCACATACTAAGAGATGTAATTTTATAACAACGTACAGGGTACAGTCTAGTGCAGTGGAGCGTATTGTCAGAAAAAATGGACAAATATTTCATACTGAACCCAAATTGTCAGAATAGGTACAAAATTACCCCAGGATGGTGCATAAAAGGGCAAAACATTTGGCTGATACTGTCACACACAC
Source organism: Neoceratodus forsteri (assembly GCA_016271365.2). NCBI lineage: Eukaryota > Metazoa > Chordata > Ceratodontiformes > Ceratodontidae > Neoceratodus > Neoceratodus forsteri. Next base: position 187,520,941 of record CM028134.1, read on the forward strand.
ACTCTGAAACTGGTCCCCTGGCCCACTACTACTTGGTGACCAAGTGTACCTCCAGGATGCCACCGCTACGGAAGGTGCAAGTTTTGTGAGTTTATCTCACACACAAAAATGTTCACAAATCCTTGTATGAATGAAGAGAATGTTAATTCAAAGTTCATCAGTTGTGATACTATGTATATTATATATTCAGCAACATTCACTTGTTTTGCTTTCTATGTGGGATGCACAAAAAGGAAACTAAAAGAAAGAGTGGGAGATCACGTTAGGGCCATTCAGCACTGAGACAAGGAATATGCTACTGTGTCACATATCCTTGCCTCCAGTGATCCCAATTCCCACAAATTTTCTTTCACAGGAATTGAAAAAGTGGTAATAGGACCTCGGGGTGGAGACTTGGTTAAGACGCTTGCCAAAGGAGAGGGTTTCTGGATATACAAAGTGGGAGCGATGAAACATAGGGGTTCAAATGATAAGATTGAATTAGCCCCTTATTTGTAGTCCCAGTACAAACTGTAATAGAATACAGTAATTGTGCAATCAATGGGTTTGTAATAATAACAGTTGGATTATTGTATTACTGTCTATCTATGCACTAAAGTATTTTAGCTTGTTCTAGTATTTATGGAATAGATGTTATTAGAGCTATTTTTGGTGTTTTCTATGCATAGTCATCTATATTAGCAAATCAGCATCTTCTCCCCCCTTTTATTTGTGCATTTCTATACTTATGGTGCTTTAGTAGTACTATTTGGTGTAAGTGGGGATTTAAAATGGATATCTTTCCAAGAGGAATTGTGTGGGAAGTGGAGGTCTGAATTTGGATTGGGCCCCCCTCCACCATCTTTTTATCGTCATTCCCCTCAAAGGATGTTCATATGCCAGTATAGCATCTTGCATTATGATCATATAATTTGCTATCTATTATTGGTGCAATGCTACTTTTTTGCATCCACCAAATATCTGTAAGACATGCATAAGTTGATCAGTGTTTTGAAAACCAATCGTCCTTCAGGACAAGAATTTTGATTCTGACTGGCTAACTAATTGTTCTCTAACTAACTAACTAACTGTAACTAAATACTTTTATGACCTAATCAGCATTTTGAAAGCAATGTATGAAATGTACGTGCCCTTCTAGTCAATGTCTTCATGTTAGGCGTCCACATATGTATCTCGGTTTTGTAGTCAAAACACAGTCTTAGCAAACATATTTGATGCAACAGGAGCTCTGATATTGAAATCGAGTTAATTAGCATTATTGTAACATCAAAGTATTGAACTGTTCGTTTAATCAATTATTGGTGCAATTTGCATACCATTTGAATCTTTTTCACCTGTGTATGTTAATCATTTGTATATAAAATTGGGATTCTGAATGAGCACTTTAGCTTCTTTCATTAAGTGCAGCTGTGCGAAACGTTGAACGTCTTTTGTGGTTTGGGTCAACTGCTTTAACACTGTTTTTTGCAGACTAAAACATTCTGAGCATCTTATATCAAGGCTTTGAGTGCAGTTTTGTTTTATTTCTTCAATTGAGCCTCAGTTAAAATGATACACCATGGTTCTTTGAGCTGCCCATTTTGTTTCTTTTTTTACTTACTGTAACTCTTGATCTTATTACTTTATTAGCTTTTATTGATAAGGTGAGTACATTAGACACAGTTGTGCCTATTTTCAACTATCTTCTTGAGTATCTTCTCCATAGATTACCAATAATGGGTCTAAGCGAGAGGTGCTAGGATCCCGTGGGAGCTCAAACCTTTCTGGAGGGCTAGCAGTGTGAGTAAGTACCCTGTGCACATCAGCACATGTGTCCCCTGGTATACAGTGGCACCAGCTCCCAGCCACCTCAGTACCTTTTCTACTGAGGGAGTGAGCAGCATAAAACTAACGAGTAACCTATACACTCAACCTACAGACATAAGATAGCCCTGGTGACCCATGTAAGAAGGGCCACCAAACCCAATAACACAGTGTCTTCACAGCTCAAACCAAGTACAAAGGGGTGAAGACCAACACAACAATATTGGAGGGGGCTGAGGGATGTGGGCGGGCATGGTATTCTATGGAGAACATATTCAGCAAGATTAACAATTATGGTTAGTCTGTAACTTTCACATCTTCCAAGAATAAGTCTTCTCCATAGATTCCCACTAATGGGTCAGAGTACAAAGCTCAGAGAAAGTCCTCTGAACTATGGAGGCTGGAGCTCAGGGCTCACTCAGAATAGTAATCTATTCAGAACTGTCTTGTCAAAGGTGGCATGCTGCCTTGTATGGAAATTCATGGCACAGTGTTTGGTATAGGACATAGACTTTGTTCCAAGTTATTCTCTGCAAATTTCTCCAACAGGCACAGAGAGTATCTCTGCCAGGGGCGTAGCAACCCTTCTGATAGAGTGGGTATGTACCTTTCCCTCCAGCTTAACCTGAGCCACAGCATAGCAGTGGCACAGGTAGTTTACAATCCTGGCTGAAATGCATTTGATTGTGACAGGTTGCACTTTTCAGTTAGGGTCCAAAGAGATAAAGAGCTGTTTTGACTATCTGTAGTCCTTAATCCTCTCCATGTAAACCTAAGGAACTTCCTAACATCCAGTGAATGGAGAGTTATCTCGCCCTCATTCTGAAATGTTGGCAAAGTAGATAGACAGGATTATAGCCTGATTAAGATGGAATTCCAACACCATATAGGAGGCAATATAGCGTAGTGGCTAAAAGCACTGATTTGCAAGCCTGGAGAACTGAGTTTGAATCCCATGGCCACCACATGCATACTGTGTTACCACGAGGCTTAATAAAGGGGTGGGGAGTGGGCAGAGGGTGACAGTGACAAAGCAGAGATACTGAACAAATACTTCTGCTCAGTATTCACAAAAGAAGAGGAGGGGGAGGTACCTAAACCAAATAATAGGAGCACATTGGATGGGGGGTCAATACCAGTCCATTCCCAGAAGAAAGGGTCCTGAAACTGAAGGCGGACAAAGCAATGGGGCTTGATGGGATTCACCCCAGAATTCTAAAAGGACTAAGGGGAGAACTAGTGGTACCACTGACTACCCTTTTTAACAAATCATGGGAGGATGGTATGGTACCTGAGGACTGGAGGAAGGTAGATGTGATTCCCCTCCACAAAAGTGGGAGTAAGGCAGAGGCAGGGAACTACAGACCATGTTAGTTTGACCTCAGTGGTAGGGAAAATTATGGAATCACTTCTGAAAGAAAGAATTGCTGAGTACATAGAGGCCAGCGGGGCACAGGACCCAAGGCAGCATGGATTCAAAGCGGGAAGGTCATGTCAGATGAATCTAATAGATTTCTTTGACTGGGTGACCAAAGTAGTAGACCACGGAGGGGCTGTGGATATGGTCTACCTAGACTTTAGCAATGCATTTGACACAGTCCCACACAAAAGATTAATAAACAAGTTAGCCAGCCTGGGGGCCGGGCCCAGTGTGGTATCCTGTGTAACAAATTGGCTGGATAACAGTACACAGAGGGTAATAGTAAACAGAGTACACTCTGAAGAAAAGGTGGTTACTAGTGGGGTACCACAGGGTTCAGTACTGGGACCAGTCCTCTTTAATGCCTTTATAGTTGACATTGCAGAGGGACTGGAAGGAAAAATATGCCTCTTTGCAGACGACACAAAGATCTATAACAGGGTTGATACACGTGGGGGGAGGGGGTGTAAAGGATGAGAAGGGACTTGGCAAGCTTGGAGGAACTGTCAAAAGTATGGCAGCTTAGATTCAGTGCAAAGAAGTGCAAAGTAATGCACATGGGAAACAAAAACCCAAGGGAAGAGTACACAATGGGGGAAGGGGGTTATTAACAACAACAAAAGTGGAAAGGGACCTGGGGGTAGTCATATCAGATGACCTAAAGGTAGGCAAGCAATGTGAGAAGGCAGTAAGGAGGGCTGGGGAATACTGGGATGTACAGGGAGAGGCATCACCAGTAGAAATCAGGAAGTTGTTATCCCTCTGTACAGACTGTTGATGAGACTCCATCTACAGTACTGTGTGCAGTTCTGGAGACCCAATCTCTGCAAAAACATTGACAGGATGGAGGCAGTCCAGAGGAGGGCAACTTAAATGGTGCAGGGTCTGTACCAGAAGCCATATGAAGAGAGACTAAAGGAACTTAATATGTGTACCCTTGAGGAAAGGAGGGAGAGGAGGGACATGATAGAAACTTTCAAGTACCTCAAGGGAATCAACAAATTCCAAGAGGGTAGCATCTTTCAGAAAAAGAGGTGTGCAAGAACAAAGGGGCACAATTTGAAGATGGGGGGGATGACTCAGGGGCAACGTGAGGATAAATCTTTTCATGGAGAGGGTGGTAGACGCATGGAAAGGCCTTCCTGAGGAGGTTGTGGGGTCACAAACAGTGGGGAAATTTAAGAATGCATGGGACAGACATAAGGCAATTCTAGCAGGAGGTAGGAGGAAGTATGCTGTTGCTAAAACTAGGATCTGCAGCTTACTCAATAGGTAGAGAAATGGGCAGACTGGGTGGGCCAAGTGGTCCTTATCTGCCGTCAAAGTCTATGTTTCTAAGAGCAAGTCACTTAACTTCCTTGTGCTCCCAGGATGTACCTGGAAACAAGCATTGACTGTGTGTCTTTCCTGGCCAAAAATGATAAAATAAAATAAAAAATAAATACTGAATTTCAACACCACCTTAGGTAGAAACTTGGGGTGTGTATGGAGAACTACCTACCACCACTTATCATCTGTTCTCACCCAGAACTACAGAGCTGCCCACAGTTGGTTCACCGACAATCTGATGCTGGTTAACACAAAAAAAACAAAGGCAATGTCATTTGGTTTGAAACCTTACCTAGCTAAATCACTCAAATCCAACTCTCCTCTCCAGGTCTACCCACCCAGTGGCCCTGCCCTCGACATTGTCCACTCCTTCAAATATCTTGGAGTTACATTGGACCCCACCCTCTCCTTCACTGACCATGTCAATTCGGTAGTTTTCAGAATAAATCAGAAACTAGGTGCGGCTTACTGCATCAAACCCTACCTGACTACTGATGCTCAACTGACCATCGCTAGAGGAAACCTGCTCCTCATCATGAACTACTGTTCCCCTGTCTACTCATGGATCTCCACCACCCTTCAGACCAGACTCGTGACCGTGTACAACAGTATTTGCCAATTTGCCCTCTCTGCCCCCTATTCCACCCACCACTGTGACCTTTACCACTCCCTTAACTGGCTCTCTTTATAAGGGCGCTTTGACTTTACTCTCGGCTGACTCATCAATAAATACATCAGAAGTGGTCCTGCCTCCCTCTTTTCTACCTTTTTTAAGCCCCGCACCATGCCAAGGCATCTCCGTTCCTCCCTTGTCCCTCCCCTGGAGACTCTGAGAACTGCCACTGCTATGGGTAGTAAAGCCCCTTCAGCTGTGGACCCCTTCCTATGGAACGGATTACCTGTCCCCCCCGATCTACTGAAAAACATCTCACTTTTAAGCATGACTTTAAATCCTGGCTCCTTGCTAGGGACACCTGCACCTGTCTGAGCAGGCAATCACCCTCCCTCCCAGCTCACCTCTGACCTGGTATCACACACCTCCTACCTTATCTTACGACCGCTGAACACCGCTCCAGCCTCTCGGAACGGCGAATCCCTGATTGGTGCTCTGCACTTGCAGGCGGTTTCTGATTGGACCGCTTGCCTTCCCGCTGAGCGCCGACTGGAGTGCCTTTTGCATTGACTTAAACAGGGACTTTTGGGCTGCTCCTCGGCCACTCTCCTCACTGGGGAACTGTGTGTTAGCTAAAATTTTCTCCCACCCCCACCACCCCCTCCCAGGCCTCCTATAAATACAGTGTTGCTCCGCCCACTCATAACTTAAGGCCCTCTAATTGGGTCATCTTGATGAGTGGTAGGTGGTGGTATCTGGGCTTCCATCCAGTTGTCTGACCCCCTCTGTCTCACTTTTTCCATTGGGCTCAGCTCCTGCCTAATCGTACCTTAATTTCTCCGGAGCCTACAGGCTACCAGTGACTTTAGGGCAACTGCTCTGTTGTCCCACCCCTGCTACGCAAATCACCGTACTCAATTGTGGGCAATATGGCCTGCCTTATCTTTTTACTCCTAATCCTCGCAAAAAGTATGACTCATAAAGCACTAATCCATCTTAAGCCAGAAGTCATCCCAGCCTGGGAACGCATAATCATAGTTTCTGCTGCTTCGTCATATTTCCTCCCTACTCTTAATCTGTCGGGTTCTCATTTTAATTCTCACCCCTCTCCTCTGGCCCACCTCCCTTCGCCTATGTCTTTCTGTGCACTTCCCCTGCTAGCCTTAAATGGCCATGTCAGCATCTCCTATGCCATGGCTAGATGTACCACAGTGCCTGAACACAACACAAGAACCCAAATGAAAAGAGCCCACTTCTACCTGATAAATGCCCTCAAGAAAATGTTTCTAATTCTCCTTTTCTGTTCCGGCAACGTCAAACTAAATCCAGGCCCCCCAACCCAAATCACTTCTCCGTCAGAATTCACAGCTGCTCCTGGGATGAAACTGATGATGGTCAATATTCTAAGCCTGCTCAAAAAACTTGACCATCTTCAAGTCTGGGCAGCCCACACTGACCCAGATCTGATTATAATTACAGAGTCATGGCTAAAAAAGACCAATACTGATCCGCAAATTACTATTCCAGGCTTCAAGCTCTTTAGGGCAGATAGGGATTCGGGGTAGGGGTTGTTGTATATGCCAAATCCAAATACGATGTTAGCAGCATTTCCTGTAAAACTAAGCCCAAGGAATACGAGATTGTCTCACTTAAACTTCACCTTCCATCCACAGGGTGCATCACTATCATTGGTGGCTATAGACCCCGGACAAGAGGCATAGAAATTCTTAATGTATTAAAATCCATAACTTTGGCTGCTAATACGGAAACAATAATCTTAGGGGACTTCAATATGGATTGGCTAACTGCTAAATCCCACCCCCTAAAAGCCATCTGTGATGAGCTGGGTCTTACACAAATAGTAACTGAACCCACAAGAATCAATGCTTCTAACTCTGCCAACAGCTTGCTCTAAGATGTCATCTTAACTTCGCATCCCCATAAAATCTCACAATCTGTGGTTTTCCATAACGACATGAGTGACCACAATGTCGTTGTTTGTACAAGATTCCAATCTAAAACCCAACAGCACCCTAAATTCAGAATCAAACGCTCGCTCCGTAAATTCAACTCAGTAAACTTCCTAACCGATCTAGCTACGATCAGATGGCAAGACTAATATCTTGAAAATCTGCTGATGCCGCCGTCTCTGTTCTAAATGACAACCTCACTACCCTAATTAACAAGCATGCTCCTCTTATTAAAATGAGGGTGCGGAAAAATCTCACATCTGTGGTTCACCCAAGAGCTCAAATATGCACTTACCAATGGAGACAATCTATGTGCTAGGGCCAGGCACACAAAGAACCTGGCAGACTGGCAGGCGTTTAGAACTGCCAGAAATGCCTGTGTTAAAAGTGTACGGACTACTAAAGCAAACTTCTACATCTCCACTCTGGAGCAAGCCAAAGGGACCTCCCAAAAAATCTGGACGACACTGAAATCCATTGAAGGCCATCCTGCTGCTCCCTTCCTTCCCACCAAGATTCTGGCCAAGGATGGGATAGCTGAAAATAAACTGCAAATCCTCGAAGAACTTAACCTTCACTTTGAAACAGCCGGGTTGGCATTCGACTCCTCCCCATACGCTAGCCGAGTGAATAGCCACACTAAACCAGATTCTACGTATTCTACTCCACCTCATCCCTCCCAGTTGTGCCTGTTTAGCTACAAAGAAGTCAAAGACATAATTCTTAGCCTTGACACTAAAAAAAGTGTAGGGGACGATGGCCTGGAATCATTTTTCTTACAGTTAGGCTATGCCCAGCTCACAGCCCCCATCCTCCACGTCTTCAACCTCTCCATTACCACAGCCACTGTTCCATCCTGCTGGAAATCTGCCCATGTTCTTCCTCTCTTCAAATCAGGAGATCCTTGTGACTTAAACAATTACCGACCTATCTCTATCTTGCCCGTTCTCTCCAAAGTGTTGGAAAAACTTATATACAACCAACTAAAAAATCACCTTGAAGCACACTCACTCCTAAACCCGGCCCAATCTGGCTTCAGGTTGAAGCACAGTACCATCTCAGTCTTGGCTAAAGTCTCTAATAACTGGATCTATGCTATGGACACCAAAAAGGTTACTGGTGCAGTCTTTCTAGACCTCAGCAAGGCTTTCAACACTGTAGACCATCACCTCCTAATCACCTGTCTTGCCCACATAGGTGCCACTCCACCTACCTTGAAGTGGTTTACCAGTTATCTCACGGAAAGGATACAAAAAGTCAAGGCTGATGGCCTACTATCTTCCCCCCTTCCAATTGCCAGAGGAGTCCCTCAAGGCTCCATCCTAGGACCTATACTTTTTTCCCCTCTACATTAACAACCTTGACTCCCACATAAAGAACTCTAGCATACATTTCTTTGCGGATGATACGGTTCTGTACGCATCAGGCTCATCCCTAACTGAAGTCAGGGAAGCACTCCAGGCTGACTTTATCCAGTTAGAAAGCAAGCTTATCAATGTCAAGCTTTTCTTAAATGCCAAAAAAAACAAGACAATGATTTTCTCGAGACTGGCCTTGTCTGGTGCCCTACCTACCACACTTAAAAACTTCATAGTTACCTCCCTAGGTGAACCCTTGGAAGTCGTACCTAAATTTAAATATCTAGGTATGTGGATAGACACCAAGCTTTCCTTCAACGACCACATCGAGGATCTATCAAAGAGGCTTAAAGCACGCTTGGGTTTCTTCTTCAGAAATAGGACCCTCTTCTCTCTCGCAACCCGAAAAAGACTTGTCCAAGCAACTTTCCTTCCCTTGCTTGACTACGGAGACATTATCTTTATCCCCTCCCCAGCCTTGAGCCTATCTAAACTGGAAATACTCTACCACCGTGCTCTTCACTTCATTACTAACTCAGCGTACAGGACCCACCACTGTGATCTTTATGCAGCAGTTGGGTGGTCCTCTCTTGCCTCCAGATGCCTCCTGCATGCTGGCATTTGGACCCTCAAATTACTACTACACAAATTGCCTATTTAACATCTCTCATACACATCTTGCACAGCGCCTACTCCCTAAGGAAATCCGACCTTATCCTACTAGATGTTCCCAGGACACATACCACAGCTGGCCAAAGAGCTGTCTTTTACACCCTACCAAACATTTGGAACCAACTACAAGCCATGCTGAAGCTAACCAGCACCGTATCAATTAACTCCAAAACACTAGCTATCTCTAAATTAAAAGACATATGTAGGTGCTACTAGGCCCCCAATGCCAAGTCAACTCCCTAGGTACCAACTGGCCCTCTACTTTTTAAGCTGAAATGTGTTACATAATTTAGGGGTAGGTTAAAACTGGAATGTCCTGCATACATAGTATAAATACTTCTATTATGTATACCTATTAATTTTATATATTTTTTTCTTCCTGTTGTCCTACATTGTATATCTCCTGTCTATGTAATTTGTGATCTGTATGTGTATGTGCCTCAGGACCTCCTTGTGAATGAGCTTGCTCAACGGAGTCTTTCCTGCAATAAACTTGAAAACTTGAACTTGAACTTATCTTCTGTTTTTTAGGTAGCAAGGACTTGACCCAAGGGTGGTGGGTTGAATAGAATCATCCTTGTCATATAAATATATTGTTACATGTATACATTGCTCCTCACTGGAACTGTTTTGTTGTTACCATTGCTTGATCCCTTTATTTTACTCATTATTTTTGCCTGTTACTTTGCCACTACCTGGCTTGTTACTTGTTGCCATCTTCCACTGATACTATATTGTTGTCACTCTGTCACTAGTGTGCTGCTAGTGCCTTTGGCCCAGGAATGCTGCTTGTACTTTTATACATTACTGTGACTGCTTATACCTGCTGAATTGTATATTGCTGTTACCATTTGCTGTATTCTAACAATTATCATTCTGTAATCATTTACCTGTTCGTGTCTCTTGGCCCAGGTTGTGCCTGTAAATGGTCCTTTGGACCAGTGCACTCTACCCAGTTAACAATGACATAAATAAATAAATAAAATAAAATACCTTATCTTTATGGAAAACAGTATACAGAGGACCTGTGACGACCAAAGAATGAATTTCAGATACTCTGTGTGCAGAAGTGACAGCTACCAGAAATGCTATTTTTCAAGTTAGAAACTTCAAGTCATAAGTTGCAATATTGCTCAAAAAGCTTGTGAGTGAGCATATTAAGCATAAGCCTGATATCCCAGGGAGCCATCAGCTTACTGGTTGGAGGCCTTGTGTGCAGAATACCCCGAGGAACCTCTTAAACAGTGGCATCTGTGCCAAACAGAGGGTACCTACAAGTCTGTGGTATGCTGATATAGCACATAGGTAGACTTTAACTATGGAATACTGCAGGCCAGCATCAGGAAGGTCCAGTAGGTAATCAAAATATTTTCAGATGGACACCTGAAAAAGGTCCATGGGGGTTTTGGAGCACACAATGGAAAATCTTTTCCATCATGCAGTGTATGTCTTGCCGTGGAAGGTTTATGCATAGCCAAAGGTATTTCAGAGACCCTCTGAGATACTTTGAACCTTTTCAATTCTGTTTCTTCAGGAGCCAGGCCTGAAGGGGAAGGGAACGCCGGCTGGGATGGACTAGAAAACCCTGGGTTAATAAGTCCATTTGGAGAGTGGGAACCCTCAATTTGCTGAATGAAAGTTAACTCAAAAGAGGAAACCATATCTGCTGAGGTCAGCAGGAGGCAACTAGGATCATCTTGTTCCCCCTCCCCCCATGTGCCTCCAATTTGAATAACACTCTCTGTATAAGAGGGATTGGGAGAGAATGCATACAGATTTTGCCATGGCAGTCTAAATGCATCCTGATAGAAAATGTTATGCCATGGATTTCTAGAGAAGAATCGAGGCAGTTTGGCATTGAGTGGGGATGCAAAAAGGTCCACATCTGGGGTTCCCCACTTGTCGAATAGCGATCTCACAATGTCTGGAGTTAGTGACCATTCAGAAGGATTAACCTCTATTTGACTTCATTCATCTGCCAGAGAGTTCTGGACCCCTGGCAGATAGATTACTTGAAGCAAGATGCCCCTGCTTCAGGCAGGGCTGCAGTAATGGGGGCCAAAGTGGGGATGTTGTCCGGGGCCCTGAGCTCAGAAGGGGCCCACCTGAGGAGCTGGCATTACCCCTGGCATTAGCTGGTTTGGGAAACAGGGGCCCATTTCAAGTGACTTGTCCGGGGCCCCAAAATTCATAGCTGCAGCCCTGGCTCCAGGCACCATTCCCACACTCTCACTGCCTCCCTGCAGAGATGGTAAGAATGTTTTCCTCCTTGTTTGTTGATATAATACTTGACAGACTTGTCCATCTGGAGGAGAACTATCTTTCCACTGATCAAGTCCACTAGGGCTTTCAGAAAATACAGAACTGCTCAAATCTCCAGCACACAGAGATGTAGATGTGTTTCTGATGAGTCTCAGACACTTTGTGTCTGGAGACCCTGGCAGTGGAGTTCCCACGCCTGTAGGGAGGCATCCACGGTATGAGTCACCTCTGGCTCTGGTGGGAAGAAGGGGAAACCCTAGAGGAGATTATCCTCCACTGACCACCACATGAGGGACCTCACCAGGGATTTGGTCACCTGAATGGGATAGTTTTTTGGTTTTTTTTATTACTGAAATTTTTATTAATGCACAGAAATTACAATATGCATAGTCAAACCATATAATACATTTCCATATGCGGATTCAAGCCATTGGCTGTCTCTCTGTTAAAATAGTAGCTAAAATAATGCTTTTTCTAGTGATTGCAAAAAGATGGTAATCCCCCATAAGGGGTCTAAAACAGACTCTTCTTTTCATTTTTCTCTTCTTTCAGACTTTCTCTACAGAGAATCTAAAGTAGAAGAATAGATGTCAGGTGTGCCTCATTGATAGTAGGCCATTGCTATCGATCAGTGCTGGCAAAGAAGGATTTTGGAACCATCAGATCTAGTCTCACTAGGGCTGCTTAATATGAAACTCCTTTGATACTGCTTATTGTTCTAATACGATCTTAAGATTGTGTTAAACAACGTTGAAATGTATTAGTTTTATAAAATTCTCGGTGCTAACAAAAAAATACTATACGACACCTTAATAAAAAAACAATAACACCATATACATCTGTGCGTGTGATGAGTCTTTTATTTGCCTATAGTGGATACTGAGAGTAAATATTTAACTCGCAAGTAAGTTTAAGCTGGGACCTAAGGTGTTGCGTCCCTGCTGGAAACTTTAAAGTCTATAGGGTTACTACAGGTTTTAATTTACCTTTGAAGATTTATGACTTACTACGTGTCTCTCCTGTCTTGCTCCAGTGGTCCTTCCCCCAAGCGCCATGGTCTCCAGACCTCCTGGAAGGTATCTCTGCGCGGAGTCTGAGAGTGGATGTAATTCTTTCCATCTCGTCCAACTCATTTATTTTACACTTCCATGTTTGGATGGGGGGGGCACTGAAAGCCAAGACAAAGTGATGCATTTTAGGGCCGCCAGCCTGAGGATGTGGTATAACTTCCTCTGGGTTTTGGTTACTTTCAAATGGTCTCTACTATGGAGGGCTAGGAGCAAGTGTGGGAAGGTCCCGGGAAGAGACACCGTTAATATGTCCTGGATGTTGTAATGAACCTGCTGCCAAAAAGACCTAACCTTAGGGCACTCCCAGAAGATATGGAAATGAGACTTCACCATACCACAACCCCTCCAACAAAGATTGGTATGACTGGGGTTGAAGTGCTGGGTGGTCACCGGTGTTCTAAAATATCCTATTAATACTTTCCAATGAAACTCACCCCATGTGGGTGAAGCAGTTATACGCTAGCCCATACTTAAAACTCTCTGCCAGTCTGGGGGGGGGGGGCTATCTGTTGATTCGAGTCCTTTTCCCACCTCCGCCAGACCAAGTCAACTTGTTCCGAGTATGGTACGCTTAACAATTGGTAGATTTCTGAAATGGAATGCATTTTGGCCCTCAGAGTGATCCAGCTATAGAATAGTTGTTCTAGAACCATCAACGGTCTCTGTAGCTGTTGCAAATGCGGAGTAGTCGGGATAAAGTGCCGGAACTGCAAAGAACGAAAGTGATCCTCTCGCCTCAGACCATATTTTTGCACTAGTTGCTGAAAAGTAGTACAGGCCCCTTGATCTAATAGGCGAGTGAACCTGGTAAGACCATTATGTTCCCAAAATCTATACCCCAGATCATTCATGGGAAGGCTGAATGATTCATGGTGACAAATGAGTGCCAGGGGGCCAGCACCCTTTGGGACCCCCAGCCCTTTGTGAAGCTGCAGCAAAACCCCCAGGGTATGTCTCATCCAGGGATTTATGATCCTGCTAAGTATTCTTGGAAAGACAGAGGCAGTAGGTAATGTCCACAAGGGGAAGTCGGGAGCTTGCTGCAGTTCCATGTTATACCACCTAGTTTCCTCTCTCTGCTTCATCCAGGAGTACAACCATGGGGCCTGTGCTGCTAGATAACAGTTGTGAAAGTCTGGGAGGCCCAATCCCCCCAGCTCCCTTGGCATGTAAAGCAGCTTTCGTTTTTATCTGGGCTTTTTTCCATTCCATAGGAAATGGTCAATTATGGTGATTAGGTCCTCTTTAAATGTGGGTGTTTGGGGTATTGGGAGGGTCTGAAAGAAAAAAAGTAGGCGGGGAGAACATTCATTTTTGTAGTGTGTACTTTTCCATACAAAGTCAAGGGAAGGAGTTTCCACCTGGCCATGTCTTGTTTTAGACCTTCTTATAACCGCTGGTAGTTTCAAGAGAAAAGTTGTGTTGTATCTGCGGGTATTCTGATTCCCAAATACTTGAAGGTATTGTGGGGGGCCCAAATTAACTGGAACTGGGACTGAAACTCCAAGGAAGGTAGCCCCCTATTCTGCAAAGCCTCAGATTTGGAGGGGTTCATTTTATAACCCGCCAGGATTTGGAATCTACTTAACGTTTCTGTCAACTGAAGTATGGAGTTGACTGGATCCCCCAGGTATATCAGGGTGTCATCTGCATACAGTGAGATCTTGTGTACCTGTGAACCCACTTTAATTCCCGTAATTAGTGGGTGAAGTCGAATTTGTGTGGCCAAGGGTTCCAGGGAAATGGCAAACAACAAGGGGGTCAGGGGCATCCCTGATGAGTCCCACATTGTAATGCGAACCTTGAGGAAGTGCACCCATTAACTTTGATCATGGCTTCCAGTTGGGAGCACAATGCTAATATAGCTCCTGAGAATTTATCCCCAAGGTTAAATTTCTTCAATACAGCTTGCAGGACTCCCCAATCCACCCTGTCAAATGTCTTCTCGGCATCTACACTCACTGCTATCTGAAATGTATGTGCCCCGCTCTGAGATAAAATGATATTAAGCAGATGTCAAATATTATCTTGCAACAGTCTTCCCGAGATGAACCCCATCTGATCTGGATGTATCAGGTCCTGTATAACTGTCTGTAGTCTCTGGGCTAAGATACCTGTGAACATTTTTAGATCTGTATTTAAAAGGGAAATAGGCCAATATGAGCTACATTCTGTGGGGGCTTTACCAGGTTTGAGAAGTACTGAGATTTGTGCTTGATTCCAGGATGGGGGAATGGGATGGCTCTGTCCAAGAATGGAGTTATATGTTTCAAGTAGCAAGGGGAGAAGGTCATATTGAAATGATTTGTAAAATTCAGCTGGGTATCCATCCAGCCCAGGGGCCTTGGCTTGTCTGAGGTGGGAAATCTGTTCCTTAAGTTCCTGCAGAGTGATAGGTTGCCCTAAAGTCTCCGCTTGTGTCTGGCTTAGGTGATGGAAGAGGGATCTCAGCCAGGTATTTCAAGATTTCTTCCTCGTGGTTTGGGCCTTGCTCTGCCTTATATAGTTTTTGGTAGAAGTCTGCAAAGCATTTAGTGATGTCTGACTGTGTTGTCAGCATGAGGCCATCTATGTCTCTTTTTAGCTTTGGAACTGCCCAGGAGGCTGCTTCCCTGCACCACTGTGCAGCTAACAATTTTCCCGCTCTGTTGCCCTGCTCATAAAAATGTTGCCTGGCATATCGAAGCATGGTTTCTATTTTATGATTTAGCAGCTGGGCTAATTCTAACCTGGACTTGTCTAACTCCCCTTTAGTTGCTTCCGTCACCTGGCTTTTGTGCTGTGTCTCAAGTTCAAAGATCCGCCTCTCTAACACCCTTTGGGCCTCCCTTCTTTCTTTATTGACCCTAGATGCACAGGAGATTATTCTACCATGCAGGTACGCCTTCAATGCATCCCAGTACATGGAGGGATGATGTATCTGCTGTTGCATTAAGGGACTGAAATTGCTTAATTTCTTCCCTGACCATAGACGTAAACTCCTCCTTATTTAGTAGGCTGAGATTTAACTTCTAAGACGGGTGACGGCAGGGGGCTTCCAGTATCAACTTCATGTAGACTGGGGTGTGGTCGGATAAGCTAAAGCTGCCTATCGGTGCTGAATCTAGTGCCCAGGCCCAATTAGTTGGCAGCAGTAGTAAATCTATCCTAGTGTACAAGGAGTGTCTGAGAGAATAGAAAGAGTGGTCTCTGGCTGAGGGGTGGACGAATCGCCAGGCATCCATCAGACCGTATTCATAGAGGAGCCTGTGTAAAGTTGTGGAGGCCTTAGATCTCCTGCCGGGATGATTGCCTGACCTATCTAGCTGTGGGCAAAGAACAGTATTAAAATCGCCCCCAACGATTACCAGACCCAAAACAGCCATGGCCATTTCTGATAACACCCTGATAAAAAAAGGAGAGCGGAGGCTCTCTTCATTGGGAGCATATAAGTTTAAGATACTGCACTTCTGTGCCCTTATTTCCCCTTCCAGATAGATGAATCTGCCTTCGAGATCAGACCACACCTTCTGTATCTGAAGTGGCAAGTTCCTCTTAATCAATATGGCCACCCCCCGTTTATGCAGTTGTTTCTGATTATGAAAGGCATAAACCTCCCCCACCCAAGATCTTTTCAGTTTGGTATGCTCAATCTGAGTAAGGTGGGTTTCTTGAAGGAGGGCTATATCCATCTTAAGGTCCCTTAATTCCTTTATCAATCTGGCTCCCTTTATGGGACCGTTCAACCCTTTAACATTATATGAAGTTACACGGATTTCCGCCATCTCAAATATTCAAAAGTATTTGTTTACATAGAAACATAGATTTTGACGGCAGATAAGGACCGCTTGGCCCACCTAGTCTGCCCATTTCCCTACCAAGCGGATAAGCTGCAGATCCTGTTTAACCAACAGCCTATTTCTTCCTACCCCCCACAAAAATTGCCTTATGTCTGTCCCATGCATTCTTGAATTCTCCCACAGTTTTAGACCCCACAACCTCCTCAGGAAGGCTGTTCCATGCGTCCACCACCCTCTCTGTGAAAAAATACTTCCTCACATTGCCCCTGAGCCGTCCCCCCTCTATCTTCAAATTGTGTCCCCTTGTTCTTGCACATCTCTTTTACTGATGGATGCTACCCTCTTGGACTTTGTTGATTCCACTGAGGTACTTAAACGTTTCTATCATGTCCCCCCCTCTCCCTCCTTTCCTCAAGGGTATACATAGAAACATAGACTTTGACGGCAGATAAGGACCACTTGGCCCACCCAGTCTGCCCATTTCCCTACCTACTGGATAAGCTGCAGATTCTAGTTAACCAACAGCATATTTCCTGCAACATATTAAGCTCCTTTAGCCTCTCCTCGTATGGCTTCTCTTGCAGATTCTGCACCATTTTAGTTGCCCTCCTCTGAACTGCCTCCATCCTGTCTATGTCCTTGCAGAGATGGGGTCTCCAGAACTGGACGCAGTACTCCAGATGGGGTCTCACCAACTGTCAGTACAGGGGGGATAACAGTTTGGTCTGATCCCGTGAGCTTACATCCCTCATTTTTGTTTTTCTGTATTTTGTTCATCATTACACACATTAAGTTCTCAACTGAATAAAACCAACATTTATAAACCTTCTTTAACATAACTATGTACAATTCGAACCATGCGCCAGCCATTATCTCAAGCTGTGCGTTTTTTTGTTGTTGTCCCCCAAGTACCTATGTGTACTTCAAGGTGAAGACTGAGAGGTAAGAAGAAATGCCCACTATCCCACCCCTCTTGTGGAGTTGGATGTCAAGAGTGGGAGGTGTATGGGAAACTACCTAGGAGTTCCCTTACTCTGACTGCTGATTTATGTGGCAGTCACTGGGGCAATTAAAGCATCCATTACCTCTAAGGTGACTTGCGAGATGTAGAACCCTGAGCTGCAATTCGACCCACTCCACCCTGAGGGGCGTAGTTATACATAAGCAAGGGTAAACCTGAATTGGGAGAAAAATCCCTGAGAACATGATGTAGCTTCCTTATCATGCTAGGAAAGATATTTATTTATTTAGGAGAGGTGGAGAATCAGAGAAACTGGAGAGAGTGAGATAAACTGATACAGCTAGGCTGGAAAGGAGAAGAGAGCGAAGGAAAGAAAAACTTGGGGGGGGGGAGAACACATGTTGCTACAATTCTACAACAATAAATTGGAAAAAAATTGTTAGTTAATGTTGATTTTTCAGTGTCCCGACACACAAATGAACAGTTAGACATACAGTGAGCAAATCTCCCCTACCTTCCCTCAATCGATTCACTGTAAACTGTGCTGCGGCAGGCTGCCACGCGGCTCCCCCTCCGACTACAGCCGCGCTGACCGTCACACCACATGAAAGATAGATTGCCCAAGCTCTCCCCTGATATAAAGCAAGGTGGGGCATACCATAACTGGGTAATATAAATGTTCAAGAGGCTCTGTCCATTAAAATCGCTACTCCCTGCAAGGTTAAATTATAGCATCCTAGTGCTGTATGTGACTTTAAGCCTGATCTGAGGGTTGATCAATTACCCTCCTCAACAGAACGAATGGCAGTTACATCAAAATGGTTAGTTTACTGAGGGCCTTCCGGCAGTCTCAGACAGTTTCTTTTGAGTTCGAGCGGGAGGGGTGCACCTGGGTTGAGGAAGGATCCTGCCTCTGTTCAGTGCTGGGGGTCTTCACCGCTTTCTGAATGCCATTCCACACATCCACCCGCTGTTTGAGAGGGTTGGACCATGAAGTCGACTGCCACGCCATCGATCTCAGCTCCTGTGCCAGAAATCTTGCCAAGAGGTTCTCTACTTTTATGCCGTGGTCTGCCAGAAAACCGTCCGCTTCTGCAAGGCTGTCGAATCGTTTTGTTGTGCCATCCTGAGTCTTCACATGGAGTCGGGTTGGATAATCCAGGTAGGCTTTTAGCCTTTGCTGTTTCAGTTGTTTAACTGCTTTCAAGATCAGTCTTCTGCTCTGCATCGTCCTATTGACGAAGTTGTGTTCGAAGTACAGACGTTGGTCGCCGAAGATGATTTCTTTGTGACTCCAAGCCAACTGTAAACTTTTTTCTTTTACCCTGAAGTCCAAGAATGCAATAATTATGGACCTCGGTCTTGCTTTGGGATCTCTTGGTGGGGCTGTCAGAGCTCTGTGCACGCAGACTATGCCTAATGGAGAGTCCTTGGGCCAACTCAACAGCTTCCTCAAAAGGCTGTACAGGCATGTCTCTGGATTCTGTTTTTTCCGGGACACCGTGGATCCGGATGTTGTTTCGTCTATTGCGGTTTTCAAGCTCCTCCATCCTTTGAGCTAATTCTTGTTCCGTGAAGTGGAGATCTTGTAGTGTCGTATTATTCAGATCCGTGATGGTGCAATACTCAGAGAGGCAGGCCTCAGCCGCCCCCATTCTCTTTTCCACTACACGGAGATCTCTGCGGTTATCTGTAATCATGATCTCCATTCGCTGCAGGGTATCTCCTATTTTCGTAAGCTGGGTGCATAGTTGCCTTGAGGCAATGGTGAACTCTGATTCCTCTTCAGGAGCTGCTTGTTCGGCCGTTGTGTCAGCCATGCCAGGTTGTGGACGCAGCCTGTTGGAGATGTGATGCCAGTCCAAGGTATGTTGTTTAGCTCCCTTTGAGACGCTGGGAGACGCAAATTCTTTAAGCTTTTGTCTGGTTGCCACATGGATAGAAGTTGGCTTAAGTTTTCTACCCTTTAGAGGTCTTTCGGGTGCCAGGATGCTTTAGATTCTCTCTGGGTGGAGTGGAGTAGATAACTCAGGCTGCCATATAGGACGCTTGTTTCACTGGAAGTCCGAATGGGATAGTTTTGAGTGTGTGATACCTGTGACCATTGGGTACTGAGCATCTACTGAGTTGTCCTCATGTGTGGCTTTGCTAGAGGCATTTTGAACACTGAGGAGACTATTAGGCCCAACAAGTGTTGTATGGAGTGGGCTGGCACAGTCTTGTATTCTATGATGTAGCATGCCATCTACAAGACTGCCTGTAGTCTGCTGTCTGGGAGGAAGGTTCGAGCTCGGGTTGTGTCCAGGAGAGGTCCTATGAACAGCAGTTTCTGGGAGGGCTCCAGCTGAAACTGTAAGTGGTTCAGCAGGACTCCCATGGCTACTAGGAACTGAGAGGCAATGGCCACTGACTGTTCTGTCTCCTGTATGGACAGGGTTGAAATTAACTAGTAGTCCAGCTATAGGAAGACTCTAGTCCTAGCTTTTGGCAGTGCACTGCCAGTACTGAAAAGTGCTTTGGTAAAGACTCGCAGCTCTGAGGAAAGCCCAAAGGGTAGGAGTCTGAATTGGTAGCATTGCTTTTCCACACAGAATGGAGGTACTTGTGGTGGCTGGAGTGCACCAGTATGTGCTAATATGCATCCTGCATGCCCAGTGATGCTAGCCAGTCCTTAAGTTTCATGTAAGGTAGCAAGGATCCCAGAGAAATTATTTAGAATATTTCTTGATCCAGGTATTTGTTCAGATTTCTGAGGTCAAGAAAGGGGTGCATGCCCCCTGATTTCATTGGTACCAGACAGTAGTGAGAGTAGAACCCTGTGTTCCGTTCTAACTCTGGCACTATTTCCACTGCCCAGTTTCTCAGAAGGCCAGCAATCTCTGTGCCAGGAGCTCTGACAGGTGAGCTGACAAGGAGAATGACTTTGGGAGGATTGCCCTGGGGGGCCAACAATTCCAGGAAGTAGTGTACCCTTCTCAAATGATCTTTAGAAGCCACTTGTTCATCTAGATGGATTCCCGCTGATGGTAAAAGTGGGTTAGGCATCCCCCTCCTAGGGAGGAGGGGGGGTTCACCTCAGGCAACCAAAGTGGACCTGGGGCCAGAGCTTTACATGGTGGCCTGAGTGCTTTTGCCATTTGTGCCTTTGTCTGCACTTTCTTCTGTGCGTGAGTAGGCTGGGATTTATTGTTTTTGGCTCCCCTGCCCCTACCATCAAACACTGGTTGTTGTGAAAAGAGCCGCATCCTCTACCTCTTTGGGTTATAGGGAGCCGGCCTGGAAGTCTCATGAGTCGTTCTCATCTCATTAGACTCTTTAAGAGACTGCTCCACCTGCTGTCCAAACAGATAAGTGCTATTGAAGGGTACATTCATGATTTGTTGCTGAACATCCAGGGTGAAGCCAGCAGTCTACAGGCATGAGTGCCACCTGACGCAAATACCTGCAGCAGCAGAATGAGCTGCTTTATTGAAGATATCCATAGAGACTTTAGGCTTGTAGCTGTTAGATTCAATACCTTGCCTAACAGCTAGCAGCATCTCTTGTTTTGCCTCTGTGTCTGGCCCTATCAGGTCAAAATGTAAGTGTACAACAAAACCCTGAAACTGCAACAGCGCAGTATAGGACAGCGAGAGGGTGCAATACCATGAATGGTTCTGTGTGCAGTACTGCACCCTCTCACTGTCGGAGCCAGAGGATATTACTTCTGTTGGGAGACAGGATTCTGCTGAGCAGTTGCCGTGGCTTGTAGGGGTAAGCCACTGGCAGGGACAGAAGCAGGCAGAGCATTTGGGACCGGGTTCGATTCCTGGTCACAGACACATTAAAAATTTTCTTTTTTCGCACTTTGTGCAATATTTACTGACCCCCCCCATGAAGTTAGATATTTTAGTTTGGGAGGTTCAGGGGGTGTGGGGGCAGAGCCCCCCATAAAAGCTTATGCTGCATGCATTATACTGTGCTGTTTTGGCAGCGCAATACATGCATGCGGCATAATGTCTTGTGACATTATGACCCCGTGCGTGTCTGGCAGGGCCTCTGCCAAAGACTTAACCTTGCACCAGAGGGCATATTCATACTTTGAGAAAAGGCCCCAGGTAGCTAGCTATCCTCATGCCAAGAGTAGCTGAGGCATAGACCCCTTGCCAATGGTGTCTGCTTGTGCGACATCTTGTTAGTGGGGTGTGCGGTGACCTCCTTTGACACTATGGCTTTGTCAGTGGCTCAGCAGGTTGCACACTTGCCTCTGAGACCGGAAACATCAGAAGGCTGTGGATTCCATCCACACACCAGGAACTTGTGTTAAATTCCATTATGAAATGGGCATCAGAATTTAGACATGCTGATTGGTCCATACCTGTGTGATATTATGTCTAACGCACAGGAAAAAGGACCAGCAGTGCCCTGTGGGCACTGATCCTAGTAAAATGCCACTTAGAACGTTGGCAAACTGAAAATCAGACATCTTCTTTTCACCAACTGTGAGTGACATGCCAGGCTGTATTTTCAGTATGCCAACTAAATACATCTGACCTGAAAAGCTGCAATCTCTGTCACAGTCACAGCCCACCCGCTCGGTAATGATAGCCTGCCTGCTCGTTCATCTATTTAAAAAAAAAAAAAATGGAACAACCGCAATCTCTCTACCGGCCCGCCCGCCAGCGCTCACTCTATGTCTCTACCTGCCCACCCGCTCACTCTGTCTCTGTTTCTGTACCAGCCTCCTGCTTGCTCTTCAAGTTTAAACTTTTAATATCGCTCTCCGTCTGAATTGAAACCGCTCCCACTCCCAGCCCGCCCGCTCCAATTGCAGCCTTTAAAAGCTCGCTGTTCTCTCACCTTTACACCCTTGGTCACTGCAAATGCTCCTAAACCTAACTCCACTAGGTCTCCTGGCTGTGGCGTGGACCTATTGCAATTTTGTTACATTACTTCTTATTTTAATGTGTTCTTGTCATTGTACCTACTTGTTGGACTAGTACAGTTAGTGTGCCAGCATTTCCACTTCACTACACTACCTTGACTCTAACGGTACCCTGAATTACTAGTTTGTTGATCTTTCCTAGCATGTATTCTGTTACAATATTGCTTGTACTCTTATGGTGTTCTTATTTATTTATTTGTACTACTGTGATTATCTGTACTTTTGTCTTGTGCTCTCCCGGGTCGTGCCTGAAAATAGGCAGGATTGTTGCCTAGCGCACTTAACCAGTTACCAAAAGCTAATAAATAAATAACTGAGTCTGTCTCAATGGTGATTCACCTGGTAAAATAAAGATGATTGATTGATTGCTTTGGCACAAAGAAAGGGGGCAGTTCCATGAATATGCCACGCACTGCAATATTCAGCAAAAGTATGCAGGGTACCTGCCGCCGCAACCCAGAAATTACCCGCCCAAAGTTAGGCATGGAAAAGGCATGCCTAAATTGGCCAGCCACCCACAGGCAGGCTGTGGAAGTGCAGTCGGGTGCACAGCAGCCTGCTTGCCCTGGTAGTCATGTGGCACACCCTCGCCAATCCCTGAGTCCCGTATGCAATAAAAAGCATTCCCAACCCCTTTTCCATAATGCAAGGTCCCCCCTCCCATATCTGATCCTCCTTTAATATTCGATTTTGTGTCAGCCTACCATGACCGCAGGTCATCATACATACAATATACAGAATGTTGAGCAGTTAATAGCTGTGTAATACTTTGTTTAATGGAGTTCGAATATAGCACAGAAGCACTGAGCCTCCACCTCTTACTTGTAGAAAGCATATGGGGTTGAACTGCTGCAAGATTTAACATACTAACATACTAATTGCCAGCAGATTAGGCCTTATGGTCTATCGAGTCTGCTCGAGCCTCAGACCCCTAGTTGGGTAGCGAGGCCCTCCCCACCTTGTGTTCCAGAAACCCCTATCATCCATCCCCACCCCCCTGGGCCAGGCCATCATCTGATACATCCGCTTTCTGTGTCTGTCCCACCCTCTCTTGAAGCCCTCCACTGTTGATCTCTGAACCAGCTTGCCAGGCAGTGCATTCCAAGGATCCACCACCCTCTCAGTGAATAACCTCCTCCTCTTTTCCCCCGTCACCCTTCCACCTTCCAACTTCAAACCATGCCCTCTGGTGATACCTCCCTGCTTTATTCTAAAGACCCCCTCCGTGTTTACCCTATTTATTCCCTTGAGGTACTTGAAGACCTCAATCATGTCTCCCCTGTCTCTCCTCTCCTCCAATGAAAACAGGCAGAGCTTTTCAAGTCTGTCCTCATACGTCAAATCTCCTAGTCCTCGTATCAACTTAGTTGCCCTCCTCTGTACCCTTTCCAGGAGCTGTATGTCCCTCTTCAAGTGTGGTCTCCAGTACTGTACACAGTACTCAAGGTGTGGTCTAATCAGCCTATTGCACAGCGGCAGAATCACTTCCCTGCTCCTAGAGGTGATCCCCTTTACGATGCATCCCAACATTCTGTTTGCTTTGCTAGCCACTCTCCTGCACTGCTAAGAGTTATTCACACATGCATCCCCCATGACCCCTAGGTATTTTTCCCCCGTTGAGGCCTCCAGTGCCTCCCCTCCCAGGGTGCACCTGTGTTTAGGGTTTCCCCGCCCTAGATGTAACACCTTGCACTTGGTGATATTGAAATTTAATTTCCATGTGTGAGCCCACCTTTCCAAGGTGTCCAGGTCCCCTTGCAGGGCCAACCTCCCCTTTTCCCCCTCAACTACTGCTCCCATCTTGGAGTCATCAGCGAAGAGACTCATTTCACACCCTATACCCTCCCTGATGTTCGATATGTATGCATTAAACAGGATCGGACCCAGGACCGAGCACTGCGGTACCCCACTACCGACCTCTCTAGGGTTCGAGAGCTCCCCACTGACCATACTCTCTGAGTGCGTGCAGCTAGCCAGTTTTCAATCCATCTGACCATCAAAGGGCCTACTCCCAACCCCGTCAGTTTCTCACCAGATCATTGTGGGGGACACAGTCAAACGCCTTGCTGAAGTCCAAGAATAATACATCCACAGGCTTTCCCCTGTCCAGTTCTGATGTTACCCATTCATAGAACTCCACAAGATTGGTTTGACACGATCTACCTGGCACAAACCGATGCTGCCATTCAGCATTAAATGATCTGAGAACTCGGACCTAAATCAAGGGTGGTTGGAACTAAATGCTATGAAATAAATAATCAATTCTCGTAGCAAAGGTATGCCTAAAGTAGGTATACCCTGGGTCCTTCTGTATATGCCGATAGGCATCCAATAAGTTCGCAACAGAGATTACATGCTGTAATGCATGGGTATCACAATAAACCTTCCACAAAGTGGAACCTTGTGTTTCTCACATCAAGACTATAATTCGTGTCTCCTCCCCAAATGATATGCCTAGTTGCGTGCAAATAAGATCTAATTTTTTTCAAAGAGATCAATTTGAGCTGTCTTTGATTGTGCACCATAAGTATTAATAAGCCTTAAGGAGCAGTTCCTTAGTAGCTGGTCCCTCCAACGTCAACGATAACTAACCTGGCCAGGAATATGCAGACAAAATCCTGCATCTTAATTCTTCTTCTTTCAAAAGTTACATCACTCGAAATTTTTCACCATTGCAAAAAAAAAAAACAAGCCGGCTTCCCAGTTCCCAAACCATGCCCCACGCTGGCCCACACAGCCCTGTTTTGTGATGTCACAAAATGAAGGCTGTGTGAGCGCGCCCCATTCACTTCTATGGGGGCAATATTGCCGTACATTTATAGATCACTTATAGTTGCGATTTTCCTAAATCATAGCGATCGACCGACTAATAGAGACCCTATTAATCAATCGATCGCTGATTTATGAAAATCGCAACTATAAGTGATCTATAATGTAAGGGCAATATTGCCTACAGAAGTGAATAATATTCATCACGCAGCCTTGTTTTGTGACATCACAAAACAGGGCTCCGTAGGCCAGCGTGGGGCATGGTTTGGGAAGCTGGCTTGTTTTTTTTTGGCTATGGTGAAAAACAAAATGACGAGGGATGTAACTTTTGAAAGAAGAAGAAGAAGAATTAAGATGCAGGATTTTGACTGCACACTCCTGGCCAGGTTAGTTATCGCTGACGTTGGGGGAGTAGCCACTGTCCCGCTAGTAGGAAGCTGCTAGGCCCCAAAAGTCACAATCTAAAAGTAGTGCTCTCCCAGGCAAAATGTCCACTAATCTAATTACTAAAAGTTGCGGCTCTCTAAACAGGATCCCCAGACAATCGGCCATATCTGTTCCACAGGTCCAGTAGGAAGGTCCCACATACAACTTCTTTTCACTTGTTCTGTGTCAAATAGGAATTTTAATCTGGTTTCTTGCAAAACAAATTACATCATGCTGCGAATGTTGAAAAATGGAAAGTATTGAAACCCTTTTTTTATAATTTTATATACTACATACATTAAAAGAAGCTATGCGTAGGGATGCCATCCTAAGAAAAAGAGATTATGAAGGCCTGCCTGATGCCTCCCTTTATTTATTTATTAAATTTTGGTGATCTTTGAGGGGACAGTTTTCTCTTTCTACCTTTTTTCTTTTCAAAAACCATCTGACTTTCTTCTTCTTCTGCTAAAGAAGGGGCTCCTGATTTTGAGGAGACATCAGATTCAAGGTCCAAATCCCATTCTTCTTTGTTGCCTTGCAAAATGTGAAATGAATTTTGCAATGGGAGTGTAAAGGCCTGTGAGGATGGTTTAGCAGCGTCTCTAGTGAGCCTTCTAGAGCTTGGAACTTGGTTATCTGCAGGTGGTGGCATAATCCTTTTCTGAAGAGATCCCATGCTATGTTCAGCCTGTAACTCCTGGGGACCTCTGGATTAGAGGTGGCCCGAGTAACTGTGTCAAGCAGAGTAGCACCAGAATCTATAGGATTTTCATCTACAGGAGGGTCTTGCGATTGCTGAGGCACTATAGCTGAAATCTCCGGGCCTTCCAGGTCTCGTCTCACCTGTCTAACTTCCTCTTATACAGGGGTAGTGACAGGGGGTTTGCACCTAACCTGTGCTTTCTGCACTAAGTGATCTTGATCGAATCCATCATCCCTATTTCTTCCTACCCAAGGGCATTGGTGGTAAGCATGCCCTGTTTCCTCACACAAATGACACTTAAAAATATTTTTTCACACCATGCTGACATGGTCGAATTCACCTCAAAGGGCACATTTCAGATGGTCACAGGATCTACAGATGGTCACAGGAGCTACTGAGATGAGTTCAGGACCCACATTTGTAGCAGGCCTTTGGTTGGCCTGCATAAAAACATATCCCTCCCCAGAAAAAAAGCTATTAGGGAGATGTTGAATTTCTGAATTATTCTGAAATAGTTTAACTCTGAAACGCCACCCCAGTCCATATGCCCTCTGAATCAATAATAGCTTCCAGTGGTCCCAGTATAGCACAGCATTTTTGTAGTCAGAAAAATATATCACTACATTAACCCCTTCATCGCGAAACATGATAGTAACATTTTTGATGAGGGGTTTAGTATGGGGAATGACATAAAAAGGAATCCACAATGGTAAAGATTTTAAGGAATTATATTTTGTCCAAAATCTCTCCAAACTAGCAGAGACCTTAACACTTATATCAAAAATATCAAGAATGTCTTCCCCAGAGACGTGAATTAAAGCGTAGATGTCCGAGGCCAGAAACAACATGGATTCTTTTAGTAGTTTCCCTGCAACACAAACATGGTCAGGATACTCTGGTAGTCCTCCTCTGTATTTCAGGTGGATTGCATTCTTCCGTGGGGCTCGTTCCAGTTTATTTTTAAATAAGTCTGAAAAGGTGGGACCTTGATTAATGCCAGAGGTATTGGCGGGGGAAGAGATTCCGAAATAGTGGGCGCAGTCCCAACATTTGAGGGCGACTCCCTAGTTTGTACAAGTGGATCTCTGGTCACAGTCAAAGAAAGAGTGTTCTGGGAGCTAGAAGACATGCTCCCCACTATCCCCGACACTGCATCAGTAGTCCTGAAAAAAGTCCAATTCTCATTAAGAAAATGTGTTGCTGAGGAAGTTCCAGGTAGTGGATTGTTCAAGGACAACATTACGTGTGTTTGAAGAAAAATCATTTTCTGGATGGGCCCAGATATATTAACTGCAGATAAATTCTCATACGCTACAGTAGAAGAAGCAACAAAAATATTGGATGTAGGTAATACCTTACTTGTTGCATTCTTAAGTGAATGTAACTGCTGGTTAAATTCTGTGTCTTGTATATTTGTGTTAGTTACAAGTTTAGAACTGGTTGAGGGTTCCAAGGGAGACGATTTGTGACCAGATGATCATTTTTCAGGTTCACCTCTTGTCGTGATTTTTGCAGCCTCTCAAATCTCTGAGTCTTCAGCTGGCAAACAAGCCTCCCACTCTGGGTCTGGAACCCACTGTCAGTCTTTTGCCAGCATCCAGCTGGCCACTTGAAATGCCTTTTCAGGCATCCAGTCTTCAGGAAAATCTTGTGTAGAGTCAGTATCATGCAAAGAAAAAGTCTGTTTTAAAAGCCTTCCTTGCTGCGGGTGGTTTCCCAGGGGATTCTGTTGATTGTTAAACTTACTCAGCTGATTGACAATGACAGCTATAGAATCTGGTGCCATTTTTTCTTGGGCTGCAGCGTTACACTCAGCAAGCACTTTTTCCAAGATAGGCTCAACCGACATAGTAGCTTTTTCAGTTTGATACTTGCCAGTCTTTTTATTCAAGGTGCAAACCGTAAGCTGCAATTAATTTTTTTTCCAAGCACTGCCTTCTCAGTGTCTCGAGCAGGAGCCTCTGCTCCACCAAAAAACAGGATCACCCATGACAGCATCCATTTCCATAGCGCTTTCAGCTGGCTTCAGCAGCAAATCTTCATCCTTTTGCAAATTACTGACAGGGGATGAGGACACAGCCCTAGCCAATTGCACAGCCTCCTCCATCACCTCCACTCCAGGGTCTGCCATTTTGGACAGTGGGCCAGCAGCGCCCCCTGCCAAGAGTAGGGGAATTTCCCCAGTGTCCTGGTCAGATTTCCCCCATTAACTAAAATACATACCATCAACAGGTTAATCTGATTCAGTGTCAGTTGGTTTCCATCTATATCCCCCTCCTCCAGGACGAGGCTAATAATAAGCAGAACTGCCTAGTCCTCCTTTCCTGGTCAGCAAAAACTAAATAAATAAAATAAAGAAATACATTCTCAACCAAAATATGAATGGCATCCACTACAGGCTGAGTGAAATAGATGGGCTTAGATTTAGGCACCGCATATTTCTTGCCTATGTGTTTAGAGTGTAAGTCACCTCAAAGAGTGTCTCCAGGGGTGGCTGGATGGGAGGAACTAGAGAGACTGAAATATTAGACATGTTAAGAAACTCAAGCTGGAGGTGCTTAGCTTGGTCTATGACTGCTGGCTCAAAATTCAGTGCAGAATGCATATATGTGAGCAGAGACTGAAAGAAGAGATCCTCCTGAGGTACAGTGACAGGAACCCATCCCAGGTTCTCTGGACTGTAGTACGAGTCATTGTCCTCACCATTAGAGATGATGAGCTCATGAACTGACTTGTCTATCTCTCTACTCCTTCCACACCTGGAGGGTAGTAAAGAGGAGGGAGTGGAAGGAGTGACAGTGAAGGCTGCACCCTTAGCAACATGGGACTCAGACCCCGATGAGGTCTCAGGAATGGTGGCAGCAATAATGATGGCCCTGGTATCATATTCAAAGAAAACAATCATGGCACCAGAGGCCCGTGTGACGTCGTTGGCAGTGCCAGTACTGGAGAAGGCTCCAAAAGGCCATACCCCAGCACTGGATTCAGCACCGCCACTTCTGTCCCCATCCCTGAAGGAAAAAGAGGCAACACTATAGGTGGAGCAGGTGTTGGCAATGCCAACAGTGGTCCAGCCCAGAGGCTGGAGTAGGAGTCAACCATGCACCTAAGTCAAGTAGCACTAAAGACGGCACCAGCTTAACTAACACCGATGGGTCAGGAGCCATCACCAAAAACAGCACCACTTGACTGATACGCTGCATCTACCACTCAATAAGAGCTGCCCAATGGCCAAAGTGCCCACCAGAGTCCCCTCTACTGGACAGAGAGGGGTTCTGGGATGAAGACCTCGATCTCACAGGCATAGGCATTCCTGGTGTTGTCAGTTACGATGGTGGGGTATTCTGGTCCACAGAACTCAAAAGTCTCACACAGAACAATAAGAGGATGACCTTAAGCAGTGCCTTTTCTTCCCTATATGCTTTTTGCGGGAAGAGGTTGAGGTCGAACAGTGCAAAGGGACTGACACAGTACATGTGTGGGATCTGGACTGTTTTGTTTTGTGACTCCAAGAGAACTGCAAATCCTCTCAGGTGCCAGACTGCTGATTGCCAGAGCACCCACCCAGAGAGAGGCAGCGGCCAGATACAGCCCTGCTGCTGGAGCTACTTGCCTTTTCAGGCTCCCTGCCTTCTTCCATGGTTGTTGACTGTTAGCATGAGGTAGGACTGAGAGAAAATGGTATCTTTTTGTGTGTTTAACTACAGTGACACAACAATAATAAACTCTAATGTATTTTTTAACTAAAACTGAAGAACTGAATGCTTTTGTTGTGCAGATGTGAATTTTGGACACCGACGTTGAAAGCAGTGACACTGCTGCTGCACACTTGATGGCAGGAAAAAAGGAACTGGGGGATCTGGGGGCTAGCGCAGCTGTATACTAGCAGGTGTATGCAGCGATGTCGGTTCAGCTGACATGACAGTTAGTGCGCATCTTTAAAACTGAACTAACATATGTAACAGGTAATGAAAAAATTTCCTTTAATGCTAAAAGCCCCAATCAGGCAATTCTGCAGCAGCTGCTGCCTCTTCTACATTATCCCGTGATTTCCTTTAACATAGCTATCCTCGGCTTACATGCAGGCTGGAAGGCAGTACAGGTTTCTGATTAGCTGAAATTCACGGGCATTTTGGGTGCTGGCCTCCAGCCTCATCCCAGCAGTCTTTGCAGGAGTAAGAGGGCTGAGGGGGCATATGGATGCCACAATGTTTACATTTTGAGCCAGTTTTTAGCAGCTTGCTGCTGCTTTACTTTTAGCCCTCTGGGGCTGGTTTCATGTTGCCCTTGCCCCCGACTGTCCTGGAGCTAGGGATGTGCTCGTTTAATTGGGCACTTGGCTCCTTTGCTTGTTGGGAGCTCCATTGTGGGAGGTGACTTTTAAGTTCCTCTACCAGTGGCTGATGTGCATGCATGCCTCTGTTTTTCCTCTTTTTGGCCCGCTGTCTGCCCTGGGCCAGGAATTACTTTTCTGTGGACCTGATGGTGAGTTTTTTTTTTCATTCCCAACTCCGCTGCCTTCCCTGGAGCTGGAACCCTTTCTAGTAGCAGGCTCATGTCCTGGTTTTTCAGTTGAAGCTATGGCTCCATTCATGTGCTACTGTGCATGTGCAGCTGCACTTGTAGTGGTCACCATGGCCTTTCTAAGTTCCCTGACCCTTCTACTTCCCCGAGGACCTGGGAATCACCATGTTGGCACCAGATGGTGCAGAGATGCCCTGTCTTGGTCCTAATGGCAGTCTGGGGGCCCAAGACCTTAGGTGTTGCAATCTGGTTCTGGCTGTGAAGATCACAAATGGAGCCCTGGCTTGGCTCCCACCAGGGCTCCTAGACAGCACTGCTGCTGCCCTACTAGTACCACCTTGGCAATCCTCGGGGGACCAGAGGGTGAACAACACAGGAGGGGGCATGGAGGAGAGTGGAAAGCAATGTCAGGTAAGCCCTCAGAAATGGGGGGGGGCTTACATTGGGATCCCTCAGTCTCTCCTTGTAAGGCTTCTTGTGCAACCCCTGCACCATTTTAGTTGCTCTCCTCCTGACTACCTCAACCCTGACTCTGTCCTTTCTGAGGTACAGTCTCCAGAAAACAGTACTCCAGGTGGGATATCACCAGGGAGCGATACAGTAGAAACACCACCTCCCTCCTCCTTCTGGAGATACCCCTTCCTATGCACCCCAGCATCTCACTAGCCATACCCACTGCTCTGACACACTGCTCTACCACTTTGAGGTAATCAGATATGATAACCCCAAGGCCCCTTTCCTGTTTAGTGACTGTCAGTACCCCCCGAACACCATCCTATACTCAGGTCCTGGGCTTCTATGTCCTAGGTGTATGATTTTGCATTTTGTGGCATTGAACCCCGTCTACCATGTTCTTGAACAGACCTTGAGTTTTCCAAGATCCATGCGCATTCACTCCACTCTCCCTCCTGAGTGCCCACCCTAGTGCAGATTTTGGTATCATCTGCAAAAAGGAATACCTTCCCTTCCAGTTTTTCAGAAATGTCTCTTATGAAGGCACTGAAGAGGATCAGTTGCAGTACTGAACCCTGTGGCACCCCACTGGTCACTCTCCCATCACTAGAGTGAGTGCCATTAACCACCACCCTCTGTCACCTATTCATTACCGAGTTTCTAACTCAATTCATGACTTTGGATCCCACCCCTAGGTTGCTCAGTTTCTTTGTCAGTTTGTTTCTTTTGCTGTCAGTGTGGCTCAGTTGGTAGCACATCCGCTTCTGGACCAGAAGATCGTGGGTTCTTGTCCCACACCAGGATTGGACTTGTACCTAAAAATCATTGGTATCCAAGTGCAGTATTGGAGGGTGCTGTTCTGCTGGGGTGTTCCGTCCTTCGGATGAGACGTTAAACCGAGGTCCCTTCTGCCCATCCTGGTGTTGTCTTGGTGGGTATCCAGGTGGAAGTAAAAGAACCCAGGGCACTCTTTGCAAAGAGCAGGGAACATTCCTGGTGTCCTGGCCAATATTACTCATCCCATAAACTGGTTCATGCAATTATCCAGGCTGTGTGTGGGTGATGATGTGTGATATGGCTGCCACCACACATCCAGTCACTTCACTACCAGTATAGCATTGCTTATAAAGTGCTTTGGGATATTGTGTATGAAAAGCGCTATATAAATGCTGATTCTTCTTCTTATTATTATTATTACTATTAGATTTGTGTCCTGGCCCCACTGGCAAGGTATCACATGGGAAGACTGGCATAAATACTTGATCCCAACTCCCTTTCTCCCATCAGTGGGGCCAGGACACAAATCGGTGTCATCCTGCACTGATCCCACAGGAAGCAGGATGGTCCGCTGTAATAACAACGCATATGGTAGGTTAGGTGATGACAATAACAATGACAGTAGGGGATGACAAAGACAGTAGAGACAGTATAGCCTAGTGGTTAGAGCACTGAGCTGTGAACATGGACACCCAGCAGACCCATGCTGAATACCACAACTGCCACTTTCATACTATGTGACTCTGAGTAAGTCACATAATTCTCTTCTGGCTCACACCTGGAAGTGAGCTTCAGCTCACTATGCCTTTTCCAGCCAATAATTCTTAATAAATAAATGACAGTGCAGAGTACGACTGCAATTAGCTGGTGGAAAGGACTTAAGATTAGCAAAAATGCCCATCCCCACGTTAATGACACTGACCAATAGCCAGCCCATGTCACAGCTACCGAATGTTGTTTCTATGGGTCTACAGACAACCAGAGATTTTATGTGTGCATTAATCCAGCACTGACTACCTGCAAGTTAATATGATTGTTAAGCTTAGACTCTTGAACCATCTTGTCTTAATTGTTGTAACACAGGACCAACTTGAGTGAGATTTTCTGCTTTTTGATATATTAGAGTCCATAAAAATGTCTATGTCAACTTCTGTTTATGTTGTGTGATTGCAGCAAGTCATGAACGTGAAATAAATTGACCTTAATACATTCAGCGGGGGGACCTCTCCTCCTGCTGGTGGACCCCCTAAGTGCTAAACCATCAATCATCTCATGATAATTATGACTACAAAGGATAGTAAGTACCTGTTCTACAGTAACAACACAGAAAACAAAGGCAAAAAGAGAAACTTTAGACAGCACCATTCCCACTTATAGAAACAGAAGTGTGCCCAGGTTGTTTTCTACAATAAAAAAAGGAAAAATAAAGAACCTGCAGACATTAATGACAACAACACTGCTGAGTTTATTAACCACCCTTTTCCATTTATCAGTTTCATAAGTGATTCAGTCTACAAACATCTTCCGAGCCAGCAAATTTGCCAAGACTGCTAGTCTTTCACTAATTTATTACCTATTGGTATGAAGCCCACAGAAACACACAGAGAGGAAAATAAAATGTGGCAAGCAAGCCCGAGGATATTTAGGTTCATTGAATGTCTCCGCTAGCTGCTGGATTATTTATTATGTTTGTACAGGGAGCAGTCTAATGTGGGTATAAGTCTGCTGTATTCTAACACAGAGAAGGCAGCCACCTGCAGCATTAGCAGTACAAAGCAGACTTCTCTCCCCCCAAAAAAACATAAATGTTTTGTCCAGCCAAATACGCACAGCTGAGCCTGGATAGCTCCCTTCCTCTTTTCCTCCTACCCTAAAAATGTGGGATATTGCCCCCTTAAAATAGGGACTACATCACTGTAACAGGAAACAGAGTCTCAGAACACCGGAGAAATCATTGCCTAATATTTATAAAGTTGGACACCCCGGCACAAAATGGTCATTTTTCGGCCACTAGTTTGTGCTTGGGCTCGACAGAGCTAAATTGGTACCAGGTTACTGCTATACGGGAACAGGCCCCCATGCTGTAATGGCGGCAACTGGTAATATGCTAATCCAGCTGTGTGAGTGCAGATTTATGCAGCTAGCAATTAATGTAGACCTATATTGCACTGTTACATGTGACTAATGCCACCTACTCATGTTTACCTGGTGGTCACTGTTGCCTGTCTAACCTATTGTATAACCGCACAACTGTCTTGATTATATTAAGAAATGTCCTTGACTATTGTATGATGTATTGTCAACAATTATTTTTTGTACTCTGTGATATGTCATTGTATTTCTACCTGTACTTAATCCCGGGTTGCCCTGAAAAAAGGACTGCAATGGTTCCAACAGGCCCACCTGGTTACCAAAATTAAATAAATAAATAGCACCCACACACTGAATTGTATCTGGGGTTACAAACTGTGACTCAGTAAAGCAGTAAGGCACAATGAGGGTGTAGGATACAGTCAGGTAATCGCACCCCAGCCCTTGCACCAAATACAGCTTGTGCTGTTCAACATGGGCATGGATCACTTGATCGGTAACCCTCTCCATGAGTCACCTTAATGCTATTACGAAACACAGTAAGACACTTTATTTTATTTTACTAGGTTTTTAAAAAAAATAGAATAAAACTCACCACAAGCCTCCTGTGTGCACACCCTGCTTCCCACAATGGCAGCATACATCTGAAGTGAATAATGTGTAATATTCACATGTGTGAGCGCCCCCCCCCCATTTATGGGGGCTTACCTGAGGGTCTCTCAGGCCCCCCCCAGCTGCTTCTTCCTAGGTGGCTCCTGATGAGCTTCACTTGCAGGTCCTCCATAGAAGCATAGAAACGTAGAATCTGACGACAGATAACTACCACTTGGCCCACCTAGTCTGACCATTTTTCCCTGCCTATGGTATCACTGCAGATTCTACTTGATCTCTGGCCTGTTCACCCCCCATCCCTTTCCCAAAGACTTCCTTATGCCTATTTCATGCATTCCTGAACCTCACCACTGTTTTTGCTGCCACCACCACCGCTGGCCGTCTGTTCCAGGAATCCACCACTCTTTCTGTGAAGAAGTAGCTTTTTTTAACCAGGAGAGACACACTAAGCTGAAGCTTGTTTACAAGTGCGACCTGGGAGCACAAGGAAGTTAAGTGACTTGCTCAGGGTCACACTATGCAAGTGGGGCTGTGGGATTCAAACCCAGGTCTTCAGGTTTGCAGCTCAGAGCCTTAAACCACTGTGCTATACTTCCTCCTAGTTCCTCACATCTCTCCGGAATCTACCCCTTCCCCTCCAGCTTATCATGCCCCCTTGTTCTTGAGCACTTTATTTTCTGATAAATACTTCCCTCTTGTACCTTGCTTACCCCCTGTGAGATATTTAAAGGTCTCCTGTCATACCCACCCTTTCTCTTCCACAGTATACATATTTAGGTTCTTTAATCTCTCCTTGTAGGG
Organism: Neoceratodus forsteri; assembly: GCA_016271365.2. Classification (NCBI taxonomy): domain Eukaryota; kingdom Metazoa; phylum Chordata; order Ceratodontiformes; family Ceratodontidae; genus Neoceratodus; species Neoceratodus forsteri. Next base: position 187,556,258 of record CM028134.1, read on the forward strand.
CTTCTGATGCAGACCCTGCCCCATTTTAGTTGCTCTTCTCTGGACTGCTTCCACTCTATCTATGTGCTATCTAAGGCTTGGTCTCCAGAACTGGACAAATTACTCTAGGTGTGGTCTTATCAGTGATCTATACAGAGGCAACACCTCCTCCCTCATTCCGCTGGTGATACCCTTCACATGTACCCCACCATCCCACTTGTCCTTCCAACTACCTTGTTGCACTGCCTGGCCATTAGGTCATCCGATATGATCACTACCAGGTCTCAGTACCACCACCCTCAATTTGTACTCTGCCCCTGGGCTTCTGTGCCCCAAGTGCATTTTTTTTAGAAACATAGAAACATATAGCCAACCTGGTGGCACAGTGCACTGAGGCACTGGGCACCACACCTCACACCATGCCGGCGACCCAAGTTCGGGAGCGAGCTCTGGATGCCAGTGTTTGGCCTGGGGGTGGAGGGTGCGAAGCAGGATCGAGATGTCGCAAGGCAGCTCTCCTCTCTGGGGAGGGATGTGATGGTTCCCCAGCTCTTGGTTGCCACATGGTGGAGGCTAGGTAGAAGCAACAAGCCATAAAGGAACCCTGGCATTAGGCCAGGTGGTTGGAAGGGGCCCTCACTGCGCATGTGTGCCTCCATGCGCATGCCCAACCACGATCTGTGGTCCCAGGGTAACGGGGAGAAAAATTCAGAAAAATACATGTATCCCCCATTGCCAAGAAGGTGCAGGTGGTAATGGGAGAGCAAAAAGCTATAAAAAAATAAAAGAAACACAGAAAAGTGATAGCAGAAGGAGACCATAGGTTCATCGAGTCTGCCCAAGGGTTCCCAAGCACTTTTTTGCATTGAAACCCAGCTGCCATACTCTTGACCATTCCTTGAGTGTTCTCAGGTTGCTGTTCATCCTTTCAACCCCCCCCCCCAAGAATATCCACCCTATTGCTGAGTTTGGTGTCATCTGCAAAGAGGAAGACCTTCCATTCCAGCTCCTCTGCAATCTCACTTATAACGACACTAAAGAGGACATGTCCCAGCACTGATCCCTGAGGCACCCCGCTGGTCACACTCCCTTCCTGTGAGTGAATTCCAATTACCACCACCCTCTGCCACCTATCCCTTAACCAGTTTCTTACCCAGTTTACCACCTTTGGATCAACTCCTAAGCAACCCAGCTTGCTTACTAGTCTCCTATGTGGAAGGACTGTAGTAGCAGGGACTGGTAGGGCAGTATATGCCACAATCAGTGATTCTGGTGGAAGTTGAACATGGCTGCCCCTCCCCAGTGAATTGGGGCTGCGGCTGCACTTGTCCTGCAATTCAGGCCCCTGGACTGGCAAGCAGGGTCAGGATCAGAACTGAACCTGTTCAAATGCCATCGTGCATCTCTTCTGTGCTCCTTGAGGACTGAAGTGGGGTTGGGAATGAAACCAGAAGTGCCACAGTGCCATGATGTCCAGTGCATGCACGTCAGAGCAGGAGCTCCATTTTTTCAAACAGGGCCACACCTCCACCTGCATCACCGGTCCACAAAGATAACTGCAACGGTGTGGTTTTAAAAGAAAAGTATTTCCCAGGCATAAGGAGGGGCTGGGAAAAACACCAAACTGTGTGACTGCATCAGCAGGCCTTGCCTATCTGTGGGAGGCCCTAAATCAGAGCCAACGTTCAAGAAATAAACTGAGGGGCATGGCTGCCCTAATCACCCCTGTTCTGGCCCCAGGACTGGCATCAGGGGTTTGGACATCCCACAAACTGCCCTGTGGGCCATGAATAAGCAGCAGGGGGCTGTAGGGATGAAGTAAAAGGACATTTAAAGATGTAAACAAATATCAATCAATCAATCAATCAAAGTCTTTATTTAACCAGGCGATCACCATTGAGCAAGCTCATTTTCGAGGTGGACCTGGGTTTGTTAACAAGGAACAAGGGACAATATACATGGGATGCAACACACAAGAAAACAGTAATAATACAAATAAAGTGAGATACAATAATACAGTATATACAAAGTATCAGCAGGTAGCACTGACAGTAGCATATGTTTGGAACAGAAGATACAGCTAGTTTTGGGTAGGACACAATTTTTTCATAAAAGTAAAGAAATATACATATCAGATGCACCGAACATAAATAAAACCTAATATAAAAAGGTATACATTGATACAGTATGGAGAATTTAGAGTTGGAACCAGGGTCAAAGGAATATGGAAGGGACAGATATGGGGGTAGAAAAAGGGGAGAGGGATAGTCGATTATAGATGTGATCAGCCTTTTAACAGTAGTAATTAGAGTGTGGTTGGACTTATAGGAGTTACCATTTAGGGTAGATAGGCACAGGTCTCCTTATTACGATGTAGATATAGAGATTTAAAAGCTGCTAGGCTGATGGGGTGAGTTAATTTCAAAGGTTTTTTGCAGCTTGTTCCACAGTTGAGGGAGCACAAAGCTGATGGCTGCTCTGCCAATGCGAGATTTTGCTTTGTAAACATAAAAGTAGATATATGAGGTGCTTCTCAGGGCATACTTCCCAGAGTGCACAAAGGTAAACAGACAGAGATATATAGCAGCCCCCAGTGAACTAAAGGGGTGCCTTGCATCATGGAAAAAGACACCGAGTGCCCTGATTGACTGGGCAATCCCAGCCTATCTCCAGAAGCCAGCAATTAAGAAACAACCAATGAGAAACTGAATTTCAGTCCTGGCGAGAGAAGAACTGTCTCTCAAGATCAGTCAGAGCTGGGAGAGAGAGTGAGGAGGTGGACTATGGAGCTCACAGCCATCCCTGAGACTCTCTCTCAGTCAGGCTCCCAGAAGCCTGTCAACTGAAAGAAGTATACTTCAGCCAGAGAATGATCAAATGAGGATGGTGTTTCAGTGAAACACCATAGGAGAAAGGCAACTTCTGTTGGAAGGGGTAATCTGCCCTCACACCATTTTCAGCTGGAATTACAGCCAATGTTGCAGGCACTGGTCTCAGCAGGACTCAAGCCACCAACTGTACCAGAAGAACACTAAGAGAAGAGGAGAAGCAGAGGGATAACTACAGCCTGAGGTGAACCCCTGCAGAGGGGAGAGCCAAAGCATCAGCTGCTATTCCTCTTCCAATGTCTGGTTAGTGGTGTCTGATACTTCCCAAAAGGAAGGGTTTGGAGAACCATCCCTGAATGCTGCAATAGCCACCCACCAAAGGGTGCGATGAAGGACCTTAGAGGCTAAGCCGACGAAAGACCTTCGAGGCAAAGACAATGAAAGGCTTGAGAGGTGAAGCTGGCGAAAGGCCAGAGAGGCACAGGTAACCACAGCAGTCCAGAAAAGGCCTTTGCAAGAGGGATCCCCAGCTTTACATCCGTGCATGCCAAAGCTGATGTGTCACTAAGTTCCAGTCCATAACTCAAGTGTACCAAGGGCATTGAGCCATCTGTCAGAACCTGCTGAACTGTGAGTACATCAGAGCTTTTCGTCAGGTAGTTAGATAGATGGTGGGGGGTTGAAGCTCTGGGCAGACCTGCACCACCTACTAGATAGGCCCAGGCAGAACACCTCTAAGGTCATCCAGTCCAACCCTGTTTTGGAGTACAAATAGGGGCTCCTTTGTTCAGTTTCTTCCATTTGCATAAAGTTTTTGTTCAATTTCCTCCAAGCATGCCAACTCATCATTACCCTGGTTAGCTACGGCAACCTGATGAGGTACCCACTGTAACATATAGCTCTCTCAAAGGCCTCAGGGGGGAACAAGCTGGGTGAACCTGCATTTTGGGACTGAGACTGCAGGGAATTGTGGGACTGTTAAAATATTACATAGATCATAAAAATTCCCTCATTTGCATCCATTTTTCCCTCATGTCCCCTTATGCTTTCCTTACCCCTCCCTATTAAATAAATTATTGTTTATGCATTTTACTTCTGGTGTGTTGGGTACTGTTATTTAGTGCTGTGTCATTGTTTGGGGGTTATCTACGTGGGTGCAGGAGGTTTACACAGATTTTTCCTGGGGGGGTGGTTTAGGGTTAAAGCCAGTAGTATCCTGTTTCACTGCTAGTGTCCTGCTATTGAAAGAACCCAGGCTGGCCCTCTATGAGTTGAAGAGAGGAGAGGCAGACCTCGAGGGCCCCAGGCAGTCATCAGGACAGCTGCAGCAACAGCTCCACTTTTGAGTTCATGAAGGTCGGGCAGCTGCGTTACACGTGGCTCTCAGCCAATGAATAGACTGGATTCGCCAATTTAAGTTTTATAATTATGGCTAATGAGCCAGCCACCCAATCAACTGTTTTAAGGGCTAGGGTCCCACTGAAGTCCCCAATCCGAATCCAGATGTGTTTCTGGTCTCAGAACCTGCTTAAGGGCCCCCCTGACGTTAGAATCCTCTAAAGAAGCTACTTGTTTCTAGGCCAGCAGTTTCATTTTGAAACTGCTGTACATGACAGAAGAACCATTAGACAGTTCCCACAAAAACAATTATTTTATTCTTTTCATAAATCAAAAGAAACTATTTACATTATGCTTTAGAATGCCAATCAAAATGCTCAATTTCCAGCCATTAGTTTTATAATTATCATTAATATCATGGGCATTCAACAGTATATTTCAGTGTAACAGTACACAGGAATCTATACCATACAGTGTAGTATAGTGATACTTTGTGACACCCCGGGTATTTTATTTCATACTTGTGATAGGGTGTGCTTTCTGGTGGGGTAATGGCACACCTTGGGTGTGCTGTGAGGCACGAGGCATCACCAAGTGCCTTCGACCACCCGTGAAGTGCCATTATCCCACCACAAAGCACACCGTGGAGTGTCTTATTGGATTATAAAATGGGCTCAACATACTGGGGAGGGTGTGTATGAAAAAAGCATAAAAATAAAATAATGTTAAACAGTTTAATGATTTTTTTTTAAAGTTCTACTATTCTAACAAAATAGTCTCAGCACATCCCAGCATTGGCATACTAGCTCAGTTTCAAATATTATGCACAGCAAAATATATATTTTCAATTAGTCCTTATACCCTCTATTTTCCCCAACCTACTCCATGTTTCCTTACCCTTCCTCCTTCTTTATATTATTTCTTCCCTTTTCTCACCTTGTTTCTTTCTTTATCTTTCCTGCATTGAATAGATGGAATGATTACTAAGAATGGAATACAAGAATTCAGATTTCTACTCAGTTCTACTGACAGAAATGTTACCCCCACAGTCACACAACAGAAGGGCTCAGATGGAACCAGGGCTTCTGTTTTATCTGTAGCAGGTTAAACAGCAGAGATTTCCCTGGTAAGCAGGTGAGGCTAGGAGGGAGATTTTTTGATGGTCTGTAAAAGAACACCAGAAATGAAAACCGAAAGTAGTATAGTTCTTTGTAATGTACTGTATGTGTGTGTAAGGACAGAGACCTCTAATGGACCCTTTTACATCCCCCTCATCTCCCTGCCCCCAGCCTCCTCTTTCTACTTCCTCTTTCCCACTGCCTACCCAACCTCAGCTGCATACCTTTAACCCTGTACCCTCCCCATGGAACCTCCTCCCCCCTCCTCTCCTAACCACCTGTACCATCTCTCACTTTCTGGCCTGCCATGCTCACTTTACTGATACAATTGTGACAATCCCACATTTCTGGGTGCTGGCCTATGGATCTCCATACCCTCCCTTATTTTTTATTGTTCGTCTGTGTGTCATATTTTTATCTTATTGTACAGTGTTCCTTGTACTTGGTTTGACTACTGATGTTATGTGCTCTGTAAATTCATACTTGCTGCTGTGTACCCAATATGCCTGCTTACCACTGTATTGTTCTCCTTGACGTGGAACCTTTGTAAACAAGCACTGAGCTCAAAGGCTGTATCCGAAAATTAAAATAAATAAATCGGAGGATTTTGAGGACAAATAATATTATTATTTTTAATTTAAGGCAGTTTTATTTTTAGGGCCTAGTTGAAAGTTTTTAGTGAGTAAAGGTGGCATCCATGTTTGTGATGACAGTCAGAGTTGTGAGGTTTGATTTTATTGTGAAGATGCTGCTGGAGCTTTATCCGGTGCTGTTGTGCTGAGATAACAGCACTGGTAAAGATGGCCCTCAGCCAATCAAGTTTCATGATTTTTCAAGCACATTTTATAATCTAAAACTTCTAATACTGTCTAGTTCCCAGGACATTACTATCATCAACTCCCGACTTAATTCAGACTTCGCTCGTATCCAGAACTGGCTTGTGGGACACAAGCTCACCGTAAACTTAGGCAAGACCCAAGCCATGATCTTCGGATAAGTGGCCAAAACTGCTTCCTGCCCTACTCTTCTAGCTATCCTTGGAGCTAACGGCTCCCTCCTGCCAGTCATTGACTCCGTCAAGTACCTAGGTGTCACCCTTGATCCTCAACTGGATCTTACCGAGCATCTTCAGAATATTTGTAAAGCCACGAACAGCAAGCTTGGACTTGCCTACAGAGCTAAGGATTGCCTCACTCTGCCTGCTCGGCTTGCCATAGCCAGGGGGATTCTCCTTCCCACGCTCTGCTATGGGCTTGTAGCCTTTGCACCAGTTCCGAACTCCAGTCTAGCAAAATGGGATACCACTTATAACAACATATGTCACTTCGCACTCTCTGCACCTCGCCTTATGCATCGCTGTGAGCTCTAATCTAGACTGGAGCGGCTTCCCCCTGAGAAACACCGAGCCTTTGTCCTCAGCAACTTCGTAGATAATATAGTCGGAACGGCTACACCCTCTGCTCTTGTCCTACCCCTCAAACTTGGATCCCCTGGCTACCACTTAAGGTCTAGTGCTGCCCAGGTCCACCTGGTCCCAAGGACACGCTCCCTTACTGGTGACCGGGCCTTCTCCGTCTATGCGCCTAGACTATGGAACTGCCTTCCTGCCATAGTTCGTGCCTCTCCCACTCACCCCTGCTTCAAATCATCCCTATGGAATTTCCTCAAAGCGGCTTCTACTTGTCTATGTGCTGTACAGACCCAGAGTAGCCTCTCCCTCACCCCTGACCTCTCTCCACCCTGGGAGTTGGTGTGCTGACTCACCGGCCACTGTTACTCTCTGTTGAAATTCCTGTCTTAAGCACTTTCCGTCCGTCCTCTGGAGAGGCGCTCCCTGACATATTAGCACCCACTCTAGCTGTACTTTGATGCCCCCACTCTCCCATGCTGTTCCCTCAGGTCATGCAAATGTATGTCTGTACTTTCTTTTTTCGTGGAATGTTGACACCGCCACGTTGTCTCCTGCTGTTTTCAACCTTTTCAATACTATTATGCATCTTGTTGACGTACTGCCAGCTCTCTGCCTTCATGTTACCTGTTGATTTTTACCTCCCCATGCTGCTAAGTACCCTGCTGATGTACTGCCCACCTTACTGTATAATGCCATGTGTACTGTTTGCTGTCCCACCCACTAGTGCGTGGGCCTGTATGTTACCCAGACTCTGTATTTTGTTTTCTTATGTACTCTGGAACCACTTGTATGTTGGCCTGTATGTTCCCTGACAATGTATAATGTATCTCATGTACTCTGTAACCTCCCGGGTCACACCTGAAAATAGATATTTGTTGTCTAGTGTGCTTACGTGGTTATCAAAAACAAATAAATAAATCCAGTGCAAGACATTATGGATATGCACATTCTTAGCGCAGGCTGTCAGGCTTCACTAGAACAGAAATCCCCTCATCTAGGGCGTGGAAGTGGATGCTTCTGTGGGCATTTCAGGGGTTGGTGATTTGACCCTCATAGCCCTGTCTTTTGTTAAACTCAACTGTAAAACAGGTTCAATGTTGTTGTGAATTCAGAGTTTTATTCCTTGTACAGGAGGTTATGCTTTACTCCTGGATATTAATTTTCTATAACGTCAAGTTCTGCAAAGAGAAACTACTCCTGTGTGTGTAATGTTGTTATCCATTTGAATTACCTGCACGGAATATGTCTTATAGTAATTTTTTCTCTGGGAGTATGTTTTTATTGGATATACTCAATAAATTGTAAGTTAAAAAAAGAAAAGAAATAAGAACAGAAATCACCTTCAAGCCAAACTTTTACATCAAAACCAGTATCGTCTGAGAACAACAAACTACAGACATGTGTTATCTTGTTGGGTTTCCTAAGTGCAGTTCAGTCATTGTCTCGGCCAAGTAACAGGTCAGGTCAGCCAAGAGGAATTCAGGCATTTAGTACATGCAGAGGTAGCGCCTCATAAGGTAGTTAGCAGAAGAGCAGTGTTCTGGATCTATAAAAGGATGAATAGAAAGAAGAAATACCCGAAATGGAGACTTAAAACATCTCCAGGTGGAGGGAGTCAGCCATATTGCCCAAAAGCAGCCTGCTGCTGATAAGACTTACTCCAAATAATAACATGCTCCTCCCATCCCCAAGATATAAGATCCATGACTGTAGCTACCAAAAGAGAAAAGGAATTTGGATTTATACAGGGCTTTTAAAAAAACTGTGCCCCAAGACACTTTCTATAGTAGGTGAGTGAGAGGAGAAAATGTTGCTGACATTAGACATTAACGAGAGTTAAACACCATAAAGCAAGATTATGGATTATAGAGAGGTTAAAGGGACACAGTCAATCACCCGTGCGCTGATTTAGTGGATACCTGCACGTTAAAGGGACACAGTCAACCCAGCTAAAAAGATGATGATTTTAACATTATGTATCACGAATGATCATTATCAGTTATGCTTAAAGATCATGTTCAAGCTTCAAAAACCATCACTATGATCATAATTAAGAATAATTATACCACAGGTATCTCTTCTCAGCCAATCACAACACATAACTACTATCAGTTATTGTCTCACAAACTACACATAGAAACACACAGAGTCGTTTATTCAAGAAAACCCCACCCACAGTCATTTAATGACCCTCTAGCCACGCCCACAGTCATTTAATACCCCTCTAAGCACACCCACAGTTGGCTAATCACCATCTCTTCATGTTGCCCATCTGCTCACACTTAATGTTAGCCCTTCTATACTGCAGTTTCATGTTTCAGTCTTGCCCCTTCTACAGTACAGCAAAGTTTCTATCATCAACAATAAATCTCATGTGAATGTACATGTGACTCCGCTCTGCCCTACAGCTGTCTCACCACTCGACTTCTCACTTCTCATTGTTTCACGCTCACTTGTTCTTTAGCAGACTCAGCAACCGAAAAGAACCTAAGCAAAACACAGTTTTCTACCTCAGGTGAGCTGAGTATCACTAGAATACGATGGTGACAGAGTAATGGGAGCATAAAGTAGAGACTCAGAAACAACATTTTCGGATAGCGCACAAAAAGTAAAACCTTGACTGTAGGCATGTGCACTAAGTCCGGCACTATTGCGCATACTCAAACTCATGGCTTTACTTTAAAGTCTCGACTAAACATGTAACAGTGCTCACTTTTCACTAGGAGTTAGATAAAAAAACTCTATATAATTCCTAGTGATATAATAGTAATAATAAACATTTAGTAGGAGTGTACTCCCAATAACCAGCTTCTGTGGAGGATTAAATTCCTAGGCTTCACTTCGGCATTTAATCATCCACAGAAGCCGGTTATTGGTTCGTATACTCCTACTAAATGTATGTTATCATTTAATTAAACATGAACTTTAAATGGACATCAATGAAAAACCATGAAGTTATGGAAATATTGATTGTGATTAATGATAATCTCATTTCCCCATTATTTTTCATGATTGCCCATGGTCAAGATTGCTGTAATAAATAAAAGGGAAAAACACATCTTTTCCTTCCTTCCTTTCTTCCTTCTGTAACCCCTACCCGGTATGCCGTTTGTATCTGACAGCACTACCAGGTTGGCTGGGTTCGGGGAGGAATAGGCCACTCGGCACATAGGCTAGGTTTGGCTACTCTGCACAGGGGCACCCAAGTAACTCCGAACACAGGAAGCAATAACTATAATGTCCAATACCAGAAGTGGGATTCTAAAGTGTGGCTTTTATTCACATCCAACAGAATAAACAAAGCATAGATGGACTCCCACGGGGCTACACTCCTGGTAATGCAGATTAAAGGAGACCAGAACACATCCTCATCACTTTAGCCTCAGGCTCTACAACACACTGGGCACACAGCCCAGACTTGTATGCTGCTTTGGATTACACAGCCCGAACTTGTACACTACTTTGGGTTTTTCCTGGCTCAGCTCCCTTGCCAGCCACTTGGACACCTTCCATACTTCATGGAAACATTTTCTGGTGGCTCCCTAAACCACCTAAGAGCACCTCGGCTCCATCAGGGAATCCTCCTCTTTAATCCCACATCTGGGTACTTTCCTCAGGCACTGGCCAAGTACCTGAGGGAAAGCAAAAGGTGTCTCAGAGCAAATTCGTAGAGGTAAATTTGGTTACTACTGATGGGGGGTCTCCCACCTCTCGCTCCCACAATTCATACCCGGCCATTTCTCTGAACTGTAAACACTTCATCCTTTAGCACTTTGCTGTGTAGATTCTTGCTAAATGTATTTCACATTCAATCTACTTGTCTTGCTTCCCATTTGTGCTGGACTTGAACATACTTAAAAATAAGTGGCATTGTCCATTTCTCCAGACCCCACACAGGTTAAGCAGTCCAATCCCCATATTCTTTCTTTCTATTTTGTGCTGGCCTTGAACATACTTATAAGTGACTTTGTCCATTACTCTAGACCCCCCACAAAGTTAAGCAGTCCAAACCCCACATCTTCCAACTGTACTTGGCTGTCTTTTCCTGACCCCACAGTAACAGTCCCTTTAGTTTCCTTCTGTTTAGGTGAAAACACTTGGCCCTTTTTCAGAGCGAACTCACCCTTTGGTTGCAGGTGCCCCACAGGCATTTCCTCCACAAGGAATCTTCCTCTCAGAGCTTCTGGTGCCTCAGCACAATTCAGACAGGCAGCTTCTTTCATTTAGCCAGACCCAGGAGGGTTGCCCTTGGAAAACAGGCAGACACCTTCCCCCCATCCCCTCAGGGATGGGGCTCTGAACCATTGAGAGCGGTCTCCACCACTTCAATTATCAGTTCCTGTGTTCCTCTTCAGGTGGAAACACACACCAAAAACAAAAGTAGCTCTGAAACAGAGCTTAAAGCTCTGAGAGCCTGCACACACTCTGCTGCACTACAGTCTCTCTGTAAGACTGCACATAGACTGCCTTCAAATTCCCCAACGTTCTACTCTAACCTCCAACTGCAACATTCCAGTGTGGCTTATGCAGCTGCGACAGTTCTAAAATGATGTCATCCCTCAGTCTCAGCTGAGACTGAGAACAGAGTGAGACAGTGTGAAATCCATTTAGCTGGAGTTTCACAAGCTGCCTTCCCTGCCTACCACTAGGTCTTACTGGGATTCTAGTAACCCCAGGTAACAGGGAGGTTATCCATCCTTCCTTCCTTCCTTCCTTCCTTCCTTCCTTCCTTCCTTCCTTCCTATGCTTCACCAGAAAGGCACACTGAGCAATGGGTTGCTCGTCTCCCAGTGCGACCTGGGGGGAAGGGGTGCAATAGAGATAAGTCATTTTACATTCAAGTTACAAAGATCAGCATAGCATATAATTAATTAAGGCAGTGTTACAAACAGTGTTGCATACATATGTAATTTGTGAGAACAATTAATAAGTGCAATGGTAATATGTGAACAAGTGCTATCATGAAATAAGGGGTGAAGGAGAGAGAGGATATGACAGATAGTGCAGAGTTGTGTCCTTGAGAGACCCCTTCAGGATGTGGGGAACCCTGCAAAGGAACAGGGGACTGGAGTAGGGATTATTATTTTTTTTTTAATCTTTCTTTCTCACTCCACACTCCAGAACTCTTTCAGGAGTCGTCACATGGGGAATTGGTCCTTGTTCCTGCTCGTCTGAAGCCTCCCCTTCTTGCCCCTTCCATCCGCCCCACTACAACCCGGCCCCCCAGCTCTAAGTCCCCTGAGGCAGGACTGCCAGATACTCCTCCTGGCTCTCTATCTAACAGTCAAGTCTGCTGGAGCAAGGCGGTGGAGAGCACACAGGGGTGAGAGGATGGCCTGACTTTGAGCATGGTGGACTTCACCCCCCTGGATCCTCCGTCACCTATCGGAAGGTGGAGGGTTTTTGTGGTTCCTTTTTCCTGATTGCACCATCACCCCCCCCAAACAGAGCCCCAATGTGCAATGACACCAGGGAACATCTTGCCGTGGCTCCGCAGCCCTCTAGTTAAGCCCTGTATCATTGCGGTACCTCCAGTCTCCACCAGAGGTCACCGCGGTGCTGGGTGTAGTCCCTTGATCCCCCGAGGAAGGAGAGCTGTCCTCTGGATGCTCGATCCATCCTCTCCCCTGCCGACCCAGGCTCGCTCCTGAACCTGGGTCACTGGCGTGGCGCGAGGTGTGACGTCCAGCGCCTCAACCTTCAGCGCCACCGGGACAGCTTGGAGTAGGGATTAGAGAGCGAGAGGGAGGGAGAGAGAGAGAGGGAGTAAGTGTGATTAACACCTAGGAGGGGAAATAAGGCCTGACCCAAAAAGAGAACCCTTTAGGATGCGATGAACCCTGCAAGGGGCAGGGAAGTTCAGGCGATTGTAAACCCTTTTCTGGGATTTATATTGTCTTCTATGCAGGCATCTTGTTTGGAGTTATCAATTAAGATACATCTTTTGCACAAGCACACTGCTTTCAATTATGCTCACTCTTGACACCTGACTTCTTACTACTTCTACAGAGCCTCAGATTTTTTTATATAGCTCCATTCAGTAGTTCCTTTTATGGTCGTGGTGAGTTCCTACCGGTACCTGGTTTGAGCTCAAAACCTTTCATAACAGTCTGCAAACAAATACTGGCAATGCAAAATTATTTAAAAAATAGAAAATACTGTTGTTTTGGCCCATAAACTGCTTTTGAAATGTGTAAATTAGATATGCAATTATGTATACTATACCTAACATTGCATGCACTCTTCTTAAAGGGATTAAAACTTGACTTCATATGATTTACTTAAGCAGTAAGGCATGACAGGGTGTGTGTTATTGTGTAATAATATCATGCTTCAGGTGGCTGATGCATGGAGCTGCAGGCCGAGTGCATTCAACACCCAGGAAGTGATGTTATTCCACAATAACACACATTATTGGAGTGCATTATTGCTATTATACAATGACTCATTTAAAGGGATACTGTCAGCTTTGTCCCTAAGTTTGGCATCATGTGGTAGCAGTGTTCCCTAAAGCGCACACTAAACAAACTACCAGTGTAAAATGACCCTGCATGTCCGAAAAGTAATATTTTTACCTGATTTCCATGATTTACCATTCTTTTTCTGTCCGACCGACCCGAACGTAAATCAGCGACCTCTGGAAGCACATCGATCCTAAAGACACACGTCTGTAACAGAGCACATGTACGCGGTGCAATTTTTAGCATGCCCTATGGACAGAGTGGCTTAAAAGAAGTATTTCAAGACCTTAGAACTCGAACCTGTTTGAGCCAAGAAACGAGGCATAATACAGCTAAAATATACACTTAGAAAGCGGAGCCTAAACCCCGCACATGCGTAATAATGTCTTGCAGCAAAGATCCTGCGCAAGTGCAGGAACATGCTGCTATTGTGCATGCGCGGGATTTGACTCCGCTTTTTAAGTGTCTTTTTAAGCTGTATTGCACCTCGTTTCTTGTTACAAGAGGCACAGTTTGATTTAGGGTCTTGAAATACTTCATTTAAGTGGCTCTGTTTGTAGGGCATGCTAAAATGTGCACAGCATACATGTGCTCTGTTACAGACACGCGTCTTTCGAATGGATGTACTTCCGGAGGTTGGCTGACACATTCGGACAGAAAAATAATGTAAAATTGTGAAAAGTAGGTAAAAATATTACTTTTGGGACATGATGGGCCATTTTACACTGGTAGTTTGTTTAGTGTATGCCTCGGGGACACTGCTAATAAATTATGGAAATCATAGGGACAACGCTGACAGTGCCCCTTTAAACAGAATTAAAAAATATGAAGAAAAATATTTTTAAAATAGTTTTTTATTTGATTTTTTAGTAATATAGAAATGTAGACTTTGACGGCAGATAAGAACCGCTTGGCTCACCTAGTCTGCCCATTTCCCTACCTACAGGATAAGCTGCAGATCCTAGTTAACCAACAGCCTATTTCTTCTTACCCCCCCCACAAGAATTGCCTTATGTCTGTCTCATGTATTCTTGAATTCTCCCACAGTTTTAGACCCCACAACCTCCTCAGGAAGACTGTTCCATGCATCCACCACCCTCTCTGTGAAAAAATACTTCCTCACATTGCCCCTGAACCCCCCATCTTTAAATTGTGTCCCATTGTTCTTGCACATCTCTTTTTCTGAAAGATGCTACCCTCCTGGACTTTGTTGATTCCACTGAGGTACTTAAAAGTGTCTATCATGTCCCCCCTCTCCCTCCTTTCCTCAAGGGTATACATATTAAGCTCCTTTAGTCTCCCCTCGTATGGCTTCTCTTTCAGACCCTGCACCATTTTAGTTGCCCTCCTCTGGACTGCCTCTATCCTGTCTATGTCCTTGCGGAGATGGGGTCTCCAGAACTGGATGCAGTACTCCAGATGGGGTCTCACCGTCTGTACAGACGGATAACAACTTCCCGTTTTCTGCCGGTGATGCCCCTCCCTATACATCTCAGTATACCCCCAGCCCTCCCTACTGCCTTCTCACATTGCTTGCTAACCTTAAGGTCATCTGATATGATTACCCCAAGGTCCCTTTCCATTTTTGTTGTTGTTACTACCTCCCCTCCCATTGTGTAGGGAGGTATATATGTAAAAAAGTTCCTGTTCTGAGTTTGTCCACTAGATGGTTGTGGTGTGTGTTTGCAGTCTCCCTCTCTGTCTCCCTCTTTGCAATAATTTATAGGGATGTCTCCTGTCATCTCACTGTTCCAGTTTTCTACATAGTTCTTCTGGTACACTATGCTTTATCTTTTTGTCTGTACTGGGAGAAACTGAATTTGATGCAGCTGATCCAGCGTACCTATCAGAAGCACAAGCAATACATGACGACTGCTGCTGTGTTGCAGCTTTCAGTGCAGGGTCATGGATTTTACTGACTTCTTTTTTGGTTCTCTTGGTACAGTCTGCAGCATTTTTAATTGGTACAGGGAGAAGAGCACAGGAGTACACTTACTGAAGGCGGCACTCAGCAGTACTCATAAGTTGAGGGAAGTCAGAGAGCAGAAGATGTGCACACAGCCACGCACTTTTTCAGAAGAAATTGTTCAGTGCATCTGTTTCAGTGAATAAAAAAATGAACACTTGGTGTCATTTGTTAAGCGGAGGGGTCCTTAATTTGTTAATGGGGTGAGAACAGTACATGTTTCTAAACTGCTTGTGGCTGGCAGCAGGTGGAATTAAATGTACATGGCGTGTGATGGGGGCCGTGTAAACAGTTAGCATTGCGAGGGGACCGTGTCAGCTTCGCAGTGACTTAAGCTAGGAGGGATTTCCTTCAGTATTCTGTAGTCTTCTCTGTGTCTGTCCTAGATACAGTGATGTTACTGTCAGATAACATCACTGTCTCTAGGGCAGTCTGACCAATCAGGTCACTAGAATTACCCTTGCCATTGTATAAATTATAATTAATTTGCTTTTGCTTATATGTGACATTTAAAGAATAATACAGGACTTGTGTGTGTTCTGCTGGGATAACATCACACCTCAGGTGGTTGGGCACGAGCTGCAGGCCGAGGGAATCCAACACCTGAGAAGTGACATTATCCCAACACGACACACACCCTGGAGTGCATTATTTCAATTATACATGGATCTTTTGTAAAAAAAAAAAATAAAAAAAGACTGAAAAGTATAATTTAAATCTAGAATGTTACCATTTTTTTGAAAGGGTCGGTATACTGACACAAAAAGTAGTGCTGATTTATTTTGCCCAGTAGGTGGACCTGCTGTGATGTAACTGTGTCTCTGCCACCCCCACTCCACAACCTCCCTCTCTGTAACTGTATTTAATCTGTCTCTGTGTCATGTCTCCTTCTTGTATGCTGTTTTTTTCTCTCCCTTTCTTCCTAGAATTTCACTATTTATTTTGAAAGGATAGGTATAGTGACACGAAAAGTAGTGTTTATTTTGGCCAATAGGTGGAGCTGCTGTGGTGTAACTGTGTCTCTGCCACCTTCAGCCCCCAGCTTCCCTCTCTGTAATTGTATTTAATCTGTCTCTGTGCCATGTTTCCTTTCTATATGCTGGTTTTCTCTCCTCCTCACACACACACGTCTTATCTATAGTTTTCTTTTTATATTTCTGTGTGCTGTCTTTCTTTTTGATTATGTGTGGGGTAGCAGAGAAAGATGACAGAGGAGTGAAGATTATCCACCCTGTTTGAATTTGAGAGTTTGCGATTGTGTTGTCCCCCCACCAAAACACAAACTGTGTTACTGTCTCTGGTTCTCCCAGTACAGACAGCGCATGTACAGTTTGTACTGGGAGAAAATGATAAAGTTATTGAAGCCACCAAGGCTGGAAAGCCACCGCCCCTCCCCTTAAGATTGTGGTTAGTGAATCACAGCAGTGGTAGTGTGGACTCCTTCTGTGATTTTGAACACACGTACTCACTCTGTTTAGGGGGCACCAGGTCAATTTGCTGAAACCAAACATGGTGTGGTTGAAAACCTTGTGGCACTGTCCCTGGGCTGGGACTTGATTCATGATGTTGTGCTGGGCTAACATTACAAGTCAAGGTCTTGGCTGACCAATCAGATTCCAGGATTTATTCTTGCCATTGTATAATCATATTTTCATAATAAGAACAAATAAAACTTTAAGTATTACTCATGTGACAATCTTATAATACAGAACTAATAAAATCATCAGTAATCACTAATGATTATCACTTGATCATCCACAGATCATCAACAGTCATCATGGTGAGTTAAGTTTGCAAAAATAATCTATGATCATCAGTTGGTGATTTGAAAGTTCATGTTTGATGATTAAATCATGATCTAGATGATGATTATAGAGCGTGATCTCCATCGATGAACACATGGTAACATCTGATGATTAATGATGATCAGTTTATGACTGACCTTCAAAAAACATGATCGATGATTTACCGATTTGCCTGGGAATCCCCCATGAGCTAATTTAGTGGAGATCTGCTCCTTAAAGGGACAGTCAATCGCCAATAAGATGATTCAGTAGATACCTGTTTGTTAAAGGGGCACAGTTATTCCCTGAGCAGATTTAGTGGATACCTACTTTTTAAAGAGCATCAGTTGTGCTCATTTCGACACACTGTCTCATATCCCCAATGGTAGCTTATCTACCCAGGACTTAAACAGCCCACTTTGCAGAATTTTTCTTTTCCTCGTTTCTGAAGGAGAAGGGACTGTAAATTCTGCTCATCCACCTGATCTCTTCCCTTTCATAGTTCCTATTCTCATACACTCCCCACCATACCACCCCCGTGCTCTGACATTTTGTGAGGTATTAGTTTGTAGAACACAGGAATATGCTCCACTGATTTCAATGGAAGTAGGGTTTCAGTTACCGGTATGTTTTTTAATATTTTATAGGGTCACTGGGGTCAAATCAAAGCCACAGAAGTCCTGGGTAGGTAAGTTACCATTAGAGGTATGGTTAAAGGGCCTAAACAGGTGCTCTTTAATGGGACAGTTAATCCCCCATGAGTTTATTTATTTATTTATTTAAGAGTTTTACCAGGTAGGCATACTGAGCAGAGTACTGCTCGATTCCAGATGCAACCTGGGGGTGTGGGGGAGAGGAGAAATAAACAGTAGCAAGTACGGTGGAATATTCAAGTAGCACGCCATACAATAGAATATGCAGAATATACAGTACTATTTACAGCTGCTTAGCCTACCTAGAATATGCAATGCCAAAATATACAATATAAAACATATAGCCTGGTGTCAGGGGATGCAGTGGGTCCAAGTTAGTAGTTGCCCACAAATTATAACAGCATGGGTAGGGGTCTGGGGACACAAGTAATGAGCCTTAATGCAGCACACTGAAGGTGGGCAGAAATTGGAGTGAGGCGATATACTGGGACCTCCGCGGTGCTAGATGCAGGTGCAGGTAGAGGAGAGATGTGTCTTAAGGAGGGAGTTAAGATGCTGAGAGTTGGTGGCGTGCCTAATGTAAGCCGGCAGGGAGTTCCATAGTTTAGGCATGCGGTAGCGAAAAGCAGCCTGGCCTGTAGCAGTGGACATATGTGGGACATGTAGAAGCCGGGAGTCGATGTTCTGGAGCGAGTATGCAGGCAGGTGTAGAGCTGCTAGGGTTGCTGCGAGGTAAAGGGGGAGGGTCTGTGCCCAGAATTTCACTGTAATTCTGGCTCAGTGGGAAAGTCTCTGATCCTGGAGTGACAGGAGGTCTAAGGCCCTGTAGAGGTCGCAGTGATGGGTTGTGGGAGGGCAGTCCAGGGCAAAGTGACAGAAAGAGTGGATCTAGCCTGGCTATGGAGGACTTGGGAGCAGCACTATAAACTACATCCCCGTAGTCCAATATAGGGAGGTTCATTTTTTGCAGAAATTCCTTGCACTTTGGCAGAGGGATTCAACTTCTTTTGTGGTATAAAGCGCCCAGCATGGGGTGCAGTTTCTTGAGGGTAGTGTCCATGTGCTCAGTGAAGCTAAGGCACTGGTCTAACCAGACCCCAAGGTATCTGCAGGAGGTACAAGTCTCTAGAGGGGTCCCATCAATAGTGTGGAATGTGGGGGTGGAGGGAAGAAGGGAGAGTTTTTGCCGCGTGCTGAGTGTTAGGGAGGCAGTTTTTTTAGGGTTGAAGAAAAGCTGATCAGAACGAAACCAGTTCTGGACACTCTAGAAGTCCCGCTGAAGTCTGTTAGCTACTTCAGTGGAGGATGGACCAGAGGCATACGGTACTGTATCGTCTGCATACATGTGGATGGAAGTGTGTGGGCAGGTCGAAGGCAGTTCAGTTAGGAAGATGGAAAACAGTACTGGGCCAAGGACCAAGCCTTGGGGGATCCCTGTAGTGACAGGAAGGGTGGCTGATGTAGAAGAGCCAATTCTGCCTGTTTGGGACCTGCCTGCCAGGTAGGAGCGGAACCTGCTGGTTGCAGCCCCAGACAGTCTTGGAGAGTAGGAGGGCATGTGAGACTGTGTCAAAGGCCTTTGCAAGGTTGACAAAAATAGCTGAGGTGGTGTGCCCGTTATCCATTCCTGTGAGGATGGTGTCAGTGAGTTTAGTAGGGAGGTGATGGTGGAGTGTGATTTCCTAAATCCGGCCTGGTAAGGCATGAAGAAGGAGGCGGAGTCTAAAAAGGAGGAGAACTGAAAGAGACCAAGGTGCTCCTGGATTTTGGCTAGGATGGAGAAAAGGGAGATAGGACAGTACTTGCCCGGGGAGGAGGGGTTGCCGCCTCTGGGGAGAGGGGTGACCGTGGCATGTTTCCAGTCTGATGGGATTGCTGATAGTGTGAAGGGGAGGTTAAAAAGGGCAGCCAGTGGGTTGGCAATGGCTGGGGCAGAGAGGAGGAGCATTTTGGAGTCCAGTCCTGAAGGGCATTTACCTTTGGAGGAATGGAGAGACCGTAGGGCTTTTTGTACTTCTGTAGGGGTAACTAGGCGAAAGGAGAAGCAGGAGGCAGGGGTGGGATGGAGGGTGGAGCCTGCATGGGGTGGTGTGGGAGAGTGGACAGTAGGGAGGACGCACAGCTTGTAAAAAAGTTGTTAAACTCAGTAGCCACCGCACTAGATTCAGTGACAATGGAACCTGCTACATTCAGGGCAGGTGTAGGGGGTTGGGCTAGAGGGGAGAAGAGAGATTTGATTGTCTTCCAGAACTTACCTGGGTGGTTAAGGTTGGAGTGGAAGGAGGCCTTGAAGTAGTTAGATTTTGCCTGACGGGTAAGCCTAGTGCATGCATTCTGAAGTGAGTGGTAGTGTTGGAGTGCTGCTTGGGTACCTGAAGCTTTATGAGTTTTCCAGGCCCGGTCCCTGGCACGAAGGTGATCCATGAGATTGGTGGTGACCCAGGACAGGTGGGCACCCCTTACCAGAGTCCTTCTGAGTGATGCATAGTGGTCCCAGAAAGCAAGGAAAGTGGACTTGAAAGATTCTAAGGCAGAGTCGATGGAGGATGCCCGTGGTATGAAGGACCAGTCAGCAATGGTCAGGTCAGTTAAGACCGCTGTGAGGTTGAGGGATTTGTAAGACCTGGTGTGTAATGTACGAGGGGGAAGGGCCTTAGGTCTGAATACTTTCCTTACCATATAGATCATGTGGTGGTCACTGAGAGAGTCTGGAAGGAGTCCACTATCAAGTATGTGAGGGGGTTAGAGATAAGGACCCAGTCTAAGAGTGAGTGGTTTTGGGATTTGTGGTTCAGGTGAATGGGTTCTGTTATTTGTTGGGACAGGTTTAGCGTAGTCACTTGGCTCCGGAGTTTGGTGCTAGCATTAGAGAGACAGTTCTGGTTAAAGTCCCCAAGGATATACAGTTCACCCTGAGTCGCTAGGGATTTCAGGGTGCCCAGGTGATCAAGGACGACGGGCAGCGGGGTATCTGGAGAGCAGTAGGACCCTGCTATGTATATGGGAACACAGTGTGGTTACCCAAGGTCAAACTATTCTTGTGCATAGCCAGCCCAGATGGGTCAGTTCACGGCTGCTGTGGGGATTACTAGGGTAGACGTAGTGGGGCAAAGGAAGAAAAGCAAGGCTGGCAGTAGCCACATTTTATTTATGAAAAAATAATTTTGTGAAACCAAGAATGAATGAGAATGGCTAAATAAGAGAACCATACATGTAAATGGAGCTTGGAAATGTCTGAAATAGTTGACTATCAAAAAGGCATATCTGCTGTTTTTTTCTCTCCACGATTTCTTGCCTTACTTTTTTAATTCTTCTACTAACAGCACCTTTTCATTTCTTTTATGGATTTGAACAAATCTAGCTTTTTAAAAATATCAAGTGTGAGGGCTGCCTCTGTGGTGCCGAGCAGTGGGGGACTGTTCTGGCATGCTGGCGATCCGGGTTCTTACCCCAAGCACAGAACATCAGGAGTGGAGGTTGGCAGGGAGAGGGGAAAGAGCATCTGCATGGACACTCTCCTTCCAGGCAGAGGGAGATGGCAGGCACCACTTGAAGAGCAGCAACTGGCAGTAGTGTGGGGCCATTGGTGGTGTGAGTGAGAAAACAGGGCGCCGACATGGACACGCCCTACAAAGGAGGCAGAGGATAAGTAGGGAAAGCAGGGGAAAGTGCCCAGCCAAGGCAGTCTTAGGTGTTGGCCTCCCGGTGTGCTCCACCATGTGACCAGACCCTCATCAGCAGAGCGCCCACTACCCAGCCTCTGGTGCCTGGCCACTGGCTTCAGCCATGTGTACTTTTCTTCCCCAAACCAGGAAGGGGAGCCCCCAGAAAGGGATAGAACTGACCCAGGCACCAGAAGGACACACTGAGTGAGATCTGTCAGTGGACAATGTCATTGTGAGTCGAGGGGGCAGCAGAGTGTCACAGTGTGAGGGCTTGAAACGGTGAGGCACCTGAGGGTACAGAAGATGGGAAACAATCAACCTTGAAAACTAGTGATTTCCCAATAAAATGGCTTCCATCTGGTTTTGCGCCATCATAGGAAGATGGACGACAGGAGAGGAGCATCACACAAGCTTAGCATTGCACTGTGCAATTTGGCCCAACTGAATGCAATCTGTTGCTTTACAATGATGGCAATAAATAATGCTATTTATACAGTACTTTACAGGGAGGTAGTGTAGCCTAGTGGTTACAGCGCAGAGCTATGAACAACCTCAAAACACAGGTCTAAATCCCACAACCACCACTTACCATGTGAGCCTCAGCAAGTCCCCTAACCACCCTGTGCTTAACTTCGTCTATTTTCAGACTCTTTCTCTGTACTTAACCCCCATGCACTTTCCTTAACCTCCCTCAGCCTACCGCAATCTCAGTATGCAGTTAACAGCTGATGATGCCAGTTGGTGGATTGTAAAGTGCTTTGGGATACAGTATGTATAAAAGGTGCTATACTATAGGAAACAAATCCTTTCCTTTCCTTTTCCCTCATGTTGTGGTGGCTCACTCCTACCACCCCCAGCTAGGCACTATCGAGCACTACAGCACCATCACCAACCAAGGACTCAACCCCCAGTAGCTCTCTGGCCATGTCAGCTGGGCAGACATCTTTGGTAAAACGCATGAATTCTCACACTCTGATGAAGGTGCTGCAGCAGGAGTAATTTATTTTCATGTACTGCAACTTCCATGATGAGCACTTAAAGGGGAGCCTGAAAACCTGACAGCTGGGTTAATCAGACAAAACAGATGATCTCTGTTAAAATGTAAATGACTGTAATTACTTGGTATCTTTTAGAAGCTTTCTCATTTCTATGTTGCTGAAACTCTTTAGTGTTTGGGGATAATAGCACTTTTCTGACAACAGACCACCTGTTGTAATTAAGACTTCATTTTGAAGAGCACTGTAAATACTGAAAGATTTTACATGCTGGCGTACATGATACTGGCTGTCACTGTTCTGTTTCCTTTCTGTGCTGCTCTGTTTTCTTCACATTCACCACAAGGTGGAGGTGTTCCCTAACAGTCAGGCAAGCTCAACACTAGGCAGTTTTACCACCAGTCTAAGACAGCCGTAGTAACACTGGTAAATATAAATGAACATACAGAATAGAGTTCCTAATTAACAATAGCTCAATAATACATCCACATGCCACAGTACTCTTCAGTGACACACAACCACATTTTATTAAGTTAGGCTTTCAAACCATTGTTGCCTTGTGTCTGCAATCTCATAGTTCAAATTAGGGGTTCTCAAATTCTCTGGAATCTGATAAATCCAATTCTGTTCAACGGATTCCGGGCAACCTTAAAGGAGAACTGCACTGAATCTATAAGTAGTTTTTGCCAGTGGGAGCTGTTTTTTGTTTCTATTATGTTTTAATGCTCCAATTTTTCCCCGCTTTTCTCCCCACCCCTCCTCGAATGCGCATGCACACATGTGGAGGCACACTCCCACTACTTACTGCCCCCTCCCATCTACATGGCCACCAGACCTCCACCTGGTGGCAGTGGAACTACGGGGGGGGGGGCCGGGCAACGACCTCCCCGGGAGAGGAGAGCTGCCATTAGGCCACTCAATCCTGCTCCCACCCTCCCTCCACACTGGCTCCCTGACAACTCAAGGTCATTCCCGAACCTAGGTCGCTGGCGTGACGCTAGGTAAAGTATAGCGCCTCAACCCTCTGCGCCACTGGGCTGGCTAGAAGCTGTTTTTTTTAAACGCTGCCTCAAATTCTGTTAATGACTATTATTGCTCTACCTATACAAGCTTTTTAGTTATCCTAGTGGGTGTTTCTGCTTTGCATGTTACTGGGAAGAACCATTTTAGAACTGTATGATGTAATTTATGCCCCTTTGTTGGCACAATGCATCCATGTTCTACTACAGAACTTGTGGTTGTTGGGAACATAAACTACATCACACAGTTCTAAAATGCTATTTGGACCACCAGACTGTTAAGCAGAAACCCCCACTGAGGTTACCAAAAGGTCTGTATAGATGGAAGAATTAAAGAATTTTAACCAGTACTTTACAGCTTCTGTTCTGAAAAATGACTTTCAAGTTCAGCGCAGTTCTCCTTTAATTCAAATTTTTGTCTCTCTCTCCACTTAAACTGTTTTAAATGGTCCTAACTAAATGTCTCCCCTTAATAAAGCATTAGGAAACCATCCATTATCTTTTCCCCCAACACAATCTGAACTTTTCAGTAGTACCATCATCATTTGGGTGCTAGGTCCTGTGAGCTCAATAATTAGCCTGCAATTTAAGGATCACAGAATATACTTTAAAAAAACATAACTTTTAGGGATATTTCAGCCTACAAAATGCATATTCTCCATAAAGAGCTGTCCCATCGGTGAAGCAACAGGGCTGCTGCTTGCGACGCTGGTGACTTGGGTTTGGGCATGAGTCTGGGATGCTGGGAGAAGGAGGCTTGAACATCCCAGAGGATGCTCGACTTTTCAGGGGGCGGTAGGTTGTCTGATCCCACCAAGCCAGCACTACTTGGGGAACCACAGGTGGAGCAGCAAGGCAGAACAGCCGTGGGAGGGAAGGGGGTTCAGCTCCACTCTGCTCATGCCTGATGGGTGCTCCGCGGCAGCATGTTAATGCCACCAACTTGGGCAATGACACATCGGAAAATTACGGCCATATGCAAGATGAGCCCTACATCTAACATAGCACAAAAGTGCAGTCACAGTTATGAATGCCCATCGGAACCCTCCAATGACCCAGCAGGTAGCGCATTGCACTCCCATGGCCCAAGTTTGATAATAAGCTCAGGAAGCTGGCTGGGTACCCGGGCTGGAGGACAGTGATGCTGTGCAGCAGTACTCCCAGCCTGGGGAGGGGTGGGCATCATCATGCTCTGCCACTTGAGTGACCCCCTTCGGTTGGCCCAGTGAGGTATTTCTCTTCAGGGGATAGACCACATGTCAAGGGCTGAATGGAGCTGTACATGATGGCCACAGAGGTAGGCGGGGTGAAAAATGGAAGGAAAACCCCTGCAGGGCAAGACGATGCCTGGCAATCTTCCCAAGTTCCGCACCACAGATCAGGCCCTAGTTGGCAATCTGGAGGTGTAACTTGGGGGTGGTGAAGGATGGCCCTCCTCCCTTGGCCCTGCTATGGAGGGGTGATCCACCTTGCACAGAAAGAGGATCATAAAAACCTTGATAGAAAAAAAAAGCCCATTAAATAAATAAAAGACAAAATGTAACCCTTACAATGTTTCTATATTGATGAACATAGCATCAATATTCCAAAGTAAAAAAACAGCATATAGCTGTCTCCAGTTACAAAAAAATCTTCTTTGGAAGCATATATAGTCACTAGTAGCATGTAACTGCATACGATTCCACATTGCATTTCATGGAGAATTAAGCAATAGGATATGTCTGGGGGTTATGTTAATGGCCTGTTAATCACACCCTGGGGGTCTAATGTGGCATGAGGTGAAGCCAAGCGCTACATGCCCTCAGGGTGTGACTAACTGGCCATTAAAATAACCTTCAGACATACCTTATTCCTATTACAGTAATGGGAGAACACTATTTTATGACTAACTTCATGTTATGGTGATTATTTTGCCTTTTTCTGGTTGAAAAGTAGTGAAATAGTTCCTCCGCTGTTCAGACATGGTTAGTGCAGCGTGTGAGTAAATGGTTACCATGGAAATGGTAACCTGGTATCGGCATGAAGGGGAGTCCCATTCTTTCACATGTCGGGATGGGAGGGCAGGACCTTGAATCAGTTTTTCTTCGTGTACCTTAATGCTTAATTTCCAAATGCCTGTCACATCATAGTTTTTGTGCAAAAGTTCATTTCTCATATGCTTATTGACTGTATTGGATGTATGACAAGACGCCGTTGCCTAGCAACCGCAAGACACTACTACGTGTGTCTAATAGACGGGGTGAGAATATGTGTCATGGTGCTGAAACTCACCACTGATTTCTTTTTTTGGGGGGGGGGCTATGTTATCTGAGAATAAATCTGAATTAGACATTTTCGTTTTTGGGCTGGTCACTGTACAGTATATAATTGCATATATTAAGATAAGGAGCATTCCAATTGGTGGTTTGGAGCTCCAGTTGCAATATTTGCCATGGTATCAACTGTCAATTATGTTTCTGTGGCAACCAGAGCCTCGGTGGGCTGGAAGCATTATGCAGAGAGTTATTTTATTTGTATGAGTGTCATGGAAAATTTGGGCTGTTTTTTTTTTGACTATTGAAATAAAACAATTTCTTCTTGTACATTGAAACGGAGTTGAATTGTTTAAGTGCCGTGGCTGTGGTCTGGTTTGGCAATGCTGCAGGTATGAAACTTCACCGAACTGTGTGTTGTTGTTTTTTTTTTTTATTTATTATACTTTATCAGGCCACCTGCTGCCATTACCTTGACCTCGGTAACAGCCCCCTCTGCTCCCACTCCCACATTAGCTGTGACTCCCCGATATCCCCTGGCTTGCCCCCCAGGGTGGGGTTGCAGCACTGAGTTCCTAAGTGCCACAATGAATGGGATAAGTCGGGGAGCCGGCCTGAGAGCTCATCAGAGCAGTAGGGCAGGCTTCATCTAGGAGGCAAGCAGCTGTAGTTTTTCTCCCCTGTATGTGGGGGTGGGGATGTGCATTGATGGCCAGCTTCCACCCCGCCCCTCGAGCTACGTTCTGGTGCCAGTTACTGCAGTGCCCCCGGCCTTTGCCAGGGGTCTGTCAGGCACCGGTCATGCTCCCCTCCCTT
Organism: Neoceratodus forsteri; assembly: GCA_016271365.2. Lineage (NCBI taxonomy): Eukaryota > Metazoa > Chordata > Ceratodontiformes > Ceratodontidae > Neoceratodus > Neoceratodus forsteri. The sequence goes on from CM028134.1 coordinate 187,582,543, forward strand.
CCCCCAGAGGAGGACAGCAGTCCTTGGGACACTCCATCCTCCCCCTGGCCGGCTCTCCAACGTCCCGGGTCCATTCCCGAACCCGGGTTGCCGGCATTGCAAGCAGAAATCCAACTGCTGTGCTGACGGGCTGGCTGACTGTGTGTTGGTTTTGACAAGTCACTACTACTGCCTTTTGAGGTTTTGACATTGAACTGGCAGCAGGTTGTGCTGCTATTACACTGTGACCGAGTTTGTAACATCGGCTGACCAACTGTCAAAGTCAGCTGAGTCACTGTCACTTGCGTTGATACTTTCTGCGAAAGTGTCATTGCCGAGTGGCAGTATATTAAACTGAAATTGAGTTTTTGTTTTTTTCTAGGGGTCATTTGTGGTCATTACAATTCTTGGCAAACTGGTACTGTGGTCCTGTGGAAACAAATTGTGATCGCAATCATGAAGGTTTCAATGGCAGGCAGGTATTTTGTTTTGGAATTCTGTTTAGAATTTCAATTCAAAATCTGGATATCAATGCTTGGGTAAAGGGGCTATGGAAGTATATTAAAAAAAGGTTAACATAAGCCTACTGTTATTACAGTGGCCAATAAGGATGAAGAGATTTATCAGTGTCAGTGGCTTAGTAGGTAGCACACTCGCCTCTGAGACCGGGAGATCAGAGGGCTGTGGGTTCAGTTCCCACATCTGGCACTTGGGTTAATATCCCAATACTGACACTGTAGTGCAACATGAGGAGGGTGCTGCACTTCTGAGGTGCTGTCTTTCGGATGAGACATTAAACCGAGGTCACATCTGCCTGGATTGGTGGCACTTCAGGTGGATGCTAAAGATCCCATGGCACCTATTGAAAAAGAGTAGGGGAATTTCCCCAGTGTCCTGGCCAAATTTCTCCCATTCACTAAAAAAATACCACCAACAGCTTAATCTGGTTTAATTTCAGTTGCTTACCATCTGTATCCCCCCTCCCCCTGGTCACCCCTGAAAAATGGACTTCTAGGCCCAGTGGGCTTACCGGGTCAACAAAATTCAATAAATAAATGAAAACACCATTACTGTAACTGCTGTTTATTAAACATTGGATTAAAATCCTGGCCTGTGACTGGCCAAACCCTGGACACATGACCAGAAATAGCTGGTGCTACTGGCCTCAAAATCTACTGCAATGGGCAATAATCCTAGCAATAGGCAGTAGTTTCAAAAACCACTGCTTGCTGCACCAGCACATGCATTTAATCTCTTAAAATAAGCACATTGCATTTCCTTTTGTTAGCCAATTGTACGTGTTCACTGCTTGATCTCGGATTTTGTGCTTTGACCTGTCCCTACTCTACTTGACTTAGTAATACCATGTCCTACACCGCAATATTTTTTTTAGGGGAAAATAAAATGACTAATGCCAAATTCTGTTCAGTCCTGTTCTATCCTTTACCTGTCCTGTCCCTTCTATCTTCATAAATTGGTTATGCAACTTTATTCCTGAGGGACCTAGGAGCTGGCCCCTATTGTGGTCCAGCAACCCTCAGCAATTCCTTGGTCCTTCTCCTTTTCTTGCTTGTCTTGCTTTTCATGCTGCCTTTGTTAGTCTTTCTGTTTCATTTTCTTTTCTTATTCTCTGCTGCAGTACATGGCATAACTCTCAACATTTCAGCAGTAAAATACATAGCACTGGCCTTCAAAATTCAGAGCAAATTGTCATGTTATGTAGCACTTTCTTATTTTAGAGAATATGTCAGCGAATAGTGGGTTCCACATGTTCAGTGTTAAGGAATGTTTTTATCAAGTTAGTTCAATATTTTAGTAGTTTGTGTGCCCAGAAATAGCTCTAACATTATAAAGAACATCAGTAAATGTTTGCAGAGCTAGAGTAAATTTGAGTGCAAAAATCATAGCACTATGCAAAATTCATAGCAGTTGAGAGGTATGGTACATGGTGACCCCATTAGAGATGCACAGGGTCTGTAAGCGTCCGTAATTGCACACTGAGGAGTTGTTAAAATGAATGTAAGCTGCTCCTCAGGCAGTGAAAAGGAGTGTTTTTCTCTGAAAATTAGAAGTTTGTTAGAAGAATAAATTAACTGCGAAGGCAGGAAGGGGTTAACATTGTTCAGGCTGAGCTAGAGTTTTTTTTTGCTTGTTTATCTTGGGAAGGATAGCTAATTGACTGTGGCGTCTTAAGAAAAAAAGTGAAGGAAGTCAAATAAAAAAATCAATAAAATCATAGGAAGGCTGCAAAGGGGTGGGGGTGGGGGCTCTAACATAGACTGAATGCCCTAAGAAGAAGAGGCAGACTGTCTAAGTAGCTGAAGACAAGAAAGACCTAATCAAGTCAAACAGCTTAACCTGAAGCTGCAAGGTATTTTTCCTACTGCTTAGATAGGTGGTCTACAATTTTGACACATGCCAAGAACTTTTAGAGCAGACGCAGAATGCAAAAGACTTTACCAAACTTTCTATTTACATCTGATGTAAATCAGTTGCCAAATCAGTTTTCTAAATAGGTTTACCATTCAGAAGCAATCTGACAAAATAATTTTTTTATTGTTACGGTTAAATAAAAAACACTATTTGTGCCTTGTACCTTTTTCTGTGGTCTGCCTATACTTCCTGGCTCACTCATCTACCACGCCATAAATTAACAGAATCCTACTCCTAATCACCTGCTCCCTCATAAATTATGTTTAGTGGCTTATTTGTTATCAGTTGTTGACCCTGGAAGCCTTGCCTATTGTTTTATCAATTTTTCACAAATGTCTTTTACAATTCATTTTTGCATATTGTTCCTTGATGTTTGAATCTTGAATGTATTTCTCTCTTTAACTAATTCTGAGTCACCCCTAAAAATGGGACTTCTACTTCCAGTCGGATGACAGGGTTACAAAAAACAAACAAATAAATGAATAAAATAATGCTGAACCTCAAATCCAAGCACTTCCGAGATGCTCCCTGGTGCCATTCCGCACCCCTTTCTTGTTCCCAATAAAACATTTTCACTGGTAGTCCTGTGACGTAACCCCAGCTCTTGGAGTCTTGCTCCTACACCATTCAAACCTGAGACAGTGGCTGGTACTCACCCTCTGCTTACCTTCATGACCAGCCGCCATCTCAGGCAAGTATAATCACTGGTGTTACTTTATTGAAATAACTTTTTTGATATTGTACTTTTGTGAGTACAATAATGACAATGTACATTTTTTTTTAAATATTTTTATTATCAGGCGGTAAAGAAATATATACAGCTCTCAAATAAATAGCGCAGAAGTTCATATACACATAGATAAATAAATATACATCCTTAAATCTTGTTCTCTTCAATAATCTTTCTCAAAGGACCCCCATATTTCATTATATTTCCTAATATATTTTATACTGAAGTAATAATTTCTTTACAACTGCATACAAGGATGACCAAATTTCTAGAAAGACCCCAAGCAGGGGGAGCTGAATCCTTCCATAGCCGCATAATGCATCGTTTTGCATTTAATAGTACTAACTGTAAACATTTTACAGCAGCCCCTTCTGCATAGATGTGGGACTGAGAAATTCCAAGAAGACACAGATCAGCCTTTGGGTTCAATGAACAGTCACAAATTATGTTAATGAAGGTAAAAACTTTGCCCCAGAAGGGCTTGTACTGCCTGAAATTAATAGTAACTTTCAAAAATAATCAGCCATCACCTCATCTAAATTGTTTTTTCTTTCTGTTTTGCTAATTAGATTTTCTACCTTACAGCACTAGGTGTGATGTGTGGAATAGCACTGTACCTGAACGCTGACATAGACTTTTCTGTTCTTCCCTATACGTCATCAGCACTGTGACATCATTAGTAACCAGGAAGAGCCAATCTCCTGCTGCTTGACTGGTAACTTGTGATGCATGTTAATAATCAGGCAGCAGGGCTTGTGATGTAACAATGAGTGAGGTCACATGCTGATTATGTAATAAAAGGAATCAAACTAGTTATGTCTGCTTGCAGGTAAAGCACTGCTTTTCACATCATATCCAATATTATTAGATAGAAAACATCTAATGAGTATATAGAAAAAGAAAAAAAAAACTTCAGCAATTAAAAGTAATGAGTGACTACTTTTAGAAATTACTAAAACTTTCTACCTGCTGTTGTTTGGTGCTACTAGCTCTTTAAGAAGGGGCCATAAAACATTACATGTGCCAAGGTTCCCTCTCCCACTACTTGCATCTATTACATTTACTAGCTGTTTCAGAACTGAATTTATTAAGCTTATTTAGGGTATAATATATGCTGTGCAAAGCAAAATATTGAATCTTATTCAATGCATTATTAAGTGATATCTTCTACAATCCACATGCTGAATCCCATTTTATGTCTGACAGGGTCAGATGTAATTCCTGCTGCCTTCCCTCCTTAAACTTACAAAGACCTGGGACATACAATGAATTAAGACAGCAGTATAACTTTGATAATTTATTTCTGTACTGGGCTGTTTTAATAATATTATACAGAGGGTTACCATACTCCAGGTTTTCACTACCCTTCATTAAATCATGCAATTCTGCTTTTAATTGTAGGTACCTAAAATCGTGACTTGTGTAATCTGAACTCTGATTGTAGTTGAAGAAACAATGTCAAAGTATTACCCATATATAACTTATTTAACTAATCCCTGTTCTTTCTAACTGTGATAAAATGAGATTATTAAAGAATTTGAAGGACACATTTTGGAAAAGATCAGAAAGTCCATTAGGCATTTTGTTTCATTCTTTTATTTTACAAATGTCATGCCACACTATCAAAATATCACCTACAAATGGATGTTCCACTACTATTATTTTTCTTGATAGGGTTTTGAAACAGCACCATTACTCTCACTTGAACGCTATTCTGTGCAGTTTCTAAAATAATCCAAGGTGTATGGTCTGGATTAAGCAACTCCCTCAGAGGTTCCAGAATAGCAGCTTGATGGTATGCCATAAAATTTGGAAACTGAACTCTTACTATAAATGGTTATAATGGTTTGTCAGTTTAGTCTTCTTTAGTCTCGGCCTACCCCCCTTTCATATGAATTTAGAAATGCTTTTGACTAGAAGTAAAAAAAAAAAGATAGGATTTGTAGAGGGATAGTTTGAAACAAAATAAAAGGCAGGGCACAATATTAATTTTTATAGTTTTAATGTGGTCTAGAAAAGAACTAGGTAGACTGTTCCAGTGTTCCAAGTCACCAGAGATATCTTGGAACAATCGGATCCAAATTTATGGAAACCAACCTATCAATTTTATTGGGAAGCTTGATAGCCAAGTGAGTGAGTGCATTCTGATTTATACAAAATGGAATTTGGGTCTGAGAAACTGAACAAAGTTATGGGAGAACTGGTAATGCATACAAACAGAAGAGAGAAAGAAGTAAGTGCCTCATTGGGAACCTGAACCCAAGCCACCCAGAATACCATTCTGGTTGCCCTACCAGCTGTGCCACCAAGGCAACTGGAATCTGGGACATCCCAAAGCACCTTAGTCTGGTAATGCCTCAGATTTGGTCCAATTAATCTTGTATCCAGACACACTTTTAAATATTTCCACTATATCAAGGACAAACTGAGTTTCTCTTGCGGAACAGTTAAAATATAATAAGAGATTGTCTGCAAAGAGAGATACTTTTACATGTTTCTATCCATAGTTAGTACCATTAATTTTTGAAGTATTTCATATTTTATTCATTAGAGGTTGAAATACTAATGTAAATAATAATGGGAATAAAGGGCTTCCCTGCCTAGTTCCCCTACTTAAATTATTAGATTATTTATTTATTTATTTAGTTTTTGTTAACCGGGTAGGTGCACTAGCCAACAGGTGACTATTTTCAGGCACGACCCGGGAGACACAGTTACAGTACAAGATAGGACAGTTTAGGTTTACACAATACAGGCAAAGGTACATTGGTACAAGTACAGGCATGGTACAAGTACAGATGATATTGTATTATTGGTAAGTATTTTAGATTTAGGTGATTTATAATTTATTTCAATTCACTTCATAAATTTATTCCCGAGCCCCATATTATCCATTATTTTAAACGGATACTGTAAGACCACTCCACCCTGTCAAGGCCTTCTCAGCATCAAAAGATACCACCATTGCATTCAGGCATTTAACTAATGAAATATAGTTCAAAGCATTTCTTACATCAATTTACCCCATCTTTTCCTTGATGAAATCTGTCTGGTCCATATTTATAATCGATGGGAGTACAATTTCAACACAACCAGCCAAAACTCTGGTGGAAATCTTGTAATCTTTACTAGTCAATGAAATTGGTCTGTATGAAGAATATGATTTTAAATCTATTCTTTTCTGGAATGACTACTATGAGGGCTTCGCTAAAGGAAGGAGGGAGAGAGAATCCCCTGAACAGGGCAGAAGTTAAAAAACTCTACCAGGCGAGATCTCAACAGATGGCTGCATGTCTTATAACAGTTTATTCCTATCCTATCTGGTCCTGGTGCTTTCCCCAATTTTAATTGTGTAATAACTTTTTTGATTTCCAAAGATGTTACTGTATCTGCCTATCCAGCATGTTTTTTTGATGACCTACAATTTTAGGGATTTTATATAGGTCCTAACGCATACTGCTATTCTGATTCTCCTGTATGTCTGAGGTGTATAATTCTGAATAGTAATCCAAAAACTACTTATTAATATCGGTTGAGGTATCTGCCAATTGTCCGTCTTTTTTAAAGCAGTGGTGCATCGAAATTGGGCACAAAATTTGACCCTACCTATTTTCACTATGAAAGATTCTAGGCATCTTCCCAGTTTTATTTGGTGGTACAGTTTTCCAATTCCACCAAAATGTGAGTATTTTATAAATGTTTTTATTATATTTTTTTCTCAAGAAAAAAGACGGCAGCCACATTTTGCATAGAAATAGCATTCTAGGCTTGGCAAGAGTAAGGACTTGAAAAAATAAAAAAAAAAAGACTTGTGGTGCACAGGAGAGGAGGTACCTAGATAAGTACATTTGACAGGCATGTTAATATTTTTCTTAACTGTAGCTGAAACTAGCTTTTATGGAAAAACATTTTTCGTCGCATTGCTGCTTTAAGTCTATTTTTCACAGCCTTTTCTTTTTGGAGCATATAAGCTATAATTTACCATTTTGTTGGCTTGACTATAGTGTTTTGATCTATTTAACATTATTAGTCTCTCTGCCTTTCCATTGATAATTGTAATATTGACTTTTTTAGATTTGTTAGATGTTTTAAGTGATAACTGGCTCCTGTCCATGAATGACCAACTTAAGCACCTTGAGCAAATTTTATCTGCCCCCAATTCATTTAACCTATTCATTCTCTCTTTCCATTTTTTATTTTCCCAGGATATTTATTGTATACCCCTTATCTCTGTTTTATAGGCATCCCAAGTGATATTAGTATATATTTCCTATGAATTATTGCTCTCAAAATACCACTTGGTTTATTTTTTGTCATGTCCACATAGTTTTGATCTTTAAGTAATAATGGATCTAACTTCCAAGCTTTGTTGCCTATAGAGGTGTCCTTGGACGCCAGCCATATAAACAGGGCAGAATGGTCCGATATAGTAATAGGGACATAATTAATATCAATAATGTCCCTAACAAGAGATATACAGAGCCAACAGGATGATCTATCCTTGAGTAGGACCCATGGTGAGCAGAATAAAATAGTAATCTCTTCAACCTAAATCATTTGAATGCCATAGGAGTACCAATGACAGATATTCCACCTTCTCCAGAATGTTTTTATCAATAAACTTTTTATTTGATTTAAAATATGCAACACAACCATATAAATAACAATAAAGATGCATAGACATATACATAAATATATGAACCTTAAACGTTGATGCCTATTTTATAATGTCTAAAAGAAAGAACATTTAGAACTATCTGTTAATGATGCCTATTGTTTACATTATAATCTAATAAGAATATAAAATTGTTTCTCATTCAAACTTTATACCTAGGAGAGTCTCATTCTAGACTTACTGCCACTTTCTTTACAGAAATAAGAGAAATGACATGATGAGAACAAATAGAACAGACAAAATCAAGAGGAGGAAGATGAGAACGAGTTAGTTTGAAAAGATATTCTAATGAAAAAAAAAAAAAGAGAGAACACCAAAAGCTATATGGGGATTTTCAGACATTTGCGTCCATTTTCTGGATGCAACTGTGCACTTCAGTCAGAAAAATCAGACCACAAAAAGATGGTCTAACGTCATAGTGCAAGTGCCACAGTTTCATGCAGATAATGGATGCAAGTACTGCAGTTGAGGCCAAAAGCACCATATCACACGTAAAGTGTTACGAATGCATAAGAATATATGGAAATGGGATGCTTGCATCCTAATGTATTTGCATGGACACAGCAGACTTCCAAAACATGGACGCAGGTGCTGTGCCCGAAATATGAACACAAGTGCTGCATCTGAAAAATGGAAGCAAGTGCTGTATCCAAAATATGGTCTACAATATGGATGCAAGTGCTGCGTCTGAAATATGGCCCAAAATATGGACACAAATGCTGCATCTGAAATATGGATGCAAGTGCTGCACCTGAAATATGGACACAAGTGCTGTGCCTGAAATATGAACACAAGTGCTACGCCCGAAATATGGATGCAAGTGCTGCGTCTGAAATATGGACACAAGTGCTGCATCTGAAATATGGATGCAAGTGCTGCATCTGAAATATGAACACAAGTGTTGTGTCCAAAATAAGGGCTCAAGTGCTGCATCCTGTGTTTTGAAAATCACCACCTATATGTTTAATAAAGACTCATCTGACAACATTTGTATTTGTTTGCCTGCTTGTTTCAATTTCTTCCTTGGCGTTTAATTTTAGGACTGTTTTAGGAAAGTACATTAGTTTCAGTACACAAGCATTCCATAAGTTTGCCCCATTTATTTTTAAATTTTGGACTGTTAGCTTTTATGCCATAGGCTAATTTTTCTCGTCTTAAAGCTTCCACTAATTCTGTTTGCCATTCCTCTAAAGAAGGAGGTCTTTCTAGCCAAAGTTTTAGTGTTATACTTTATCCAGCTATTTTTATTAGGGCAATGGCATGTCTGTCAGCCTCTGATATAAGATGACTTCCTTCAAATTGTCAAAGAATATGTTTTTATATTAAGGTTAGGGACTATTTTCTACGTTCCTTGCAGAAAATCTTTTATCCTATTCCAGAATTGTTTTATTAGATGAAAATCCTAAAACACATGTATCAAATTAGCATTTGCTTCTCTGTATCTCAGACACTTAGAACAATTTTTAAGTTCCATTTTGAAACTTTTCAAGTGGAAGAAATAGAAATTGTGAATTATTTTATACTGAGTTTCCCTGTGATTTTTTTAAAGAGAATCCAAATTTTTGTCCAGTCCCAGCTGTTTTCATCTACTTTTAATACTTGACTACACCTTTGTATGGTTTCTATAGCCCTTTCACCTTATCTATAAAAAAAAAGTATATCGGGTTGATATATTTGGGTTTGTTTTCAGAACCACTAAAAAGATAGAAGTGCAGCTATTGCTTTCAACCTGCCTTCCTTTCTTTCAAATTAAGTAATTAACTGAGTTATTAAGGAGGTCATAAATGTTGGAGTCAATAGTTATGTTCTCATATCTTAACAGTAATTCACGACAACTCAGTATTCAATTGTGTTTTTGAATGTTTGCTAGAGATTGTATACCTTGATCTTTCCAGGATTTGAGTACTGTGGAGAAACTTAAGTATCAAGTTTGGATTACTCCATAACAGTTGTTCCTAATTTTGTATGTAGAAGGGAGCTAATTTGTGTAATGTGTTAAAATCACTCAAAAAAGTTTGCACTGGGATAGTGGTGCTCCATGACCAACAAAGGACCAGCAGCAAAGTAAAGTTGGGCAGTCACCACCGCTAATAAAATATGGACACCAAGCTCCACATTCACATAGCTTTGTTGTCTTTATTAAAACAACAATCCAGGATTAAAAACAGTAGTTTACCATGGCATACATGCCCCCCTGATGTTATATCAAAGGATGGGGCTGACTGATACAGACTGGTATTAAATAAGCCATGAATGAAGACATCACTATGATGCAATAATTACAATCCTATAATCATTGGTCAATAATTACTGTACATATCAACATGAAAGGATAAATAAGGAATACACTACCCTCTACTGGAAATACTGTTGATATGTTTTGTTTGAGTGCCAGTTGACCTGATGATATCACAAGTGGCAAAGTCATGAGTGATGTCATCAGGCCAATTGACATGAGAACAAAAAATACTGACAATATTTCCAGTAACGGGTAGCATATTCCATTTATGCCATACCTGCAAGAAAATGAAAAAAGAAAACCCTGACTTTCTTGCCATTTTTTGATGATTGCAAAAAAATCTAAAAGGTATCTCTAAATGAAGCACCACTCATTTTGTAGATACTTCTGTCCTGATCAACTTTTGTGCTCAAAGTACCATGGTATCATTTTTCGTTTTAAAGTTATTTGCATTTGTTTGTTGCAAAAAGTGAAAAAAGGGAATTTTCTGCTGTTTTCTGCTAATTATAAAAAAACTAAAAAGTATCTATAAATGAAACACCACTGATTTTGCAGATATTTTTGTGATGAACAAATTTCATGCTCATAGCACCATGCTATCATTCTGCATTTTAAAGTTATTCTCATTTGCTTGTCGAAAAAGTGAAAAAAACTGAAATTTCTGCTGGTTTTTTGCTAATTATATATATATATCTAAACAAAGGTAGCTATAAATGAAACACCACTCATTTTGTAGACATTTTTGTGCTGAGCAACCTTTGTGCTCACAGTACCATGCGATCATTTTTTTGTTTTAAAGTTATTCGAATACAGTTAGTACTACTACTGAGGCTGAACATTCTAAATGAGTTCTGAATGAGCCAATCAGGACCTACTATAGGTATATTGGACCTAGAGTGAGAATATTTTTATATACTGTACCAATCAAAGATTGGGAGCCCTTAGAAGGATTTCAACAAGTTTGATAAAAGAGGCTAGACAGAAGTTAACCTTACAATTGCTCATTCCAGTTCTGGATTATGGGGTACTAGTATAAAGGAATGCACCAAAAACAACTTTAAAAAGAATTGACCAAGCATATTACAGACTGGCTAGATTTGCAAATTCAAGTAAATTTGGATCCACCATTGTCATGTGTATCAGGCATTAAAATGGTTCAATCCAGAGGACAGACGACAGTTAAATTGGTTAACATGGCACTTCAAATTACTATATTTCAAAACTGCCCACTCATTAAGAAATATGGTGACAATGAGAGATTACACAAATATAAGATATACATTTAGAGACCAAATGAGGTTTTCTTGCCCACGAGTATACAGTACAACAGATTTGGTGATATGATGTTATAGACAAGTTTGACAAACTCATGGAATGCTGTTCCTGCAGATCTAAAAGCAAAACATTTTGTAAAAGAGTTCCAATCAGCTTTAAGAAAAGCTTTTAAAGTATCTTGCAATGGTTGCACACAATCATGAATGAATTGTTTTTACACAATTGTATACTGTCAATGTCCTTTGTAAGTTAGTATTGTTTTATGTGTATGTGTAACAGGACTTTTGTTGAAAACAGAGGTTTTCTCAAATAATTGTTTCCTATATAAAAATACAAGTTTATCAATCAATCAAAAATATTCTCATTCCAGGTCCCAAGGAAGGAAACATATCAGCAATATTGCCCTTTAATATACTCACAGGTATGGTATAAATATGAATAGGAACAAAAAGGAAAAGGGGGAGGAGGTGGCAGGGGAGAAGAGGAATGGAGGGAAGGAAGGAAGGAAGGAAGAAGGGAATGTGTCAAATATAAAGGGCAAAGACCGCCAGTTATAATTTAAAAACTCAGTGGAATTATTAAAAAGCAAGCTCCAAAACCCATAACAAAGTGGCAGACTAATTCTAAATCACTACACATACACAATAGCAGAAGCTAAGGTTCTGAACCACTCTTCCAAAATAATAGGGTATCAGTTCATATGACCTATCTGTTCCTTTAAAAAAATGCCTTAAATTAAACCTAGTGTTGAGGTCTGGCTCGTATGTTGCCCCAAATTAATAATCCAAAAAGACTCAATTTTTAAAACCGAATCATCAAAGTCACCATCCCTTGGTTTAGGGTAAATCTTTTCAGTGGCCCGAAATGTGAATTTATGCTCCTTTTCATACGTGTCTATAATATGTGTAGCTGTAGCATAAGTTCAATCACCTTTATCTAGGGTACTAATGTGCTCCCCAACTTGAGTTTTAAAGTTTCTAGTGGTCTTACTTGCATACAAAGTACTACATGTTCATTCAGCTAGGTAAATAACACCAGTGGAATCACATGTGATGAGTTGCCATATCTCATAGGTTTTTCTTGTATGGTAACTTTTAAACTCTTTCCCTACTGGTGCATATTTGCAATTAACACTTTTTTTGCATGGAGAGCAATCAACTGTATTGTTATGCAACCAAGTAGTATTTTTCCTTTCCATGTAGTGGCTCTGAATGAGCCTATCACGTAGGGTAGATGCCCTACGGCATGCCATTCCCGGGGGGCTTTGTGTGATATTCTTAAGGCCCTTGTCACTGGACAACACATGCCAGTGTTTGTAAATGATGGTTTCTAAATATTTGGCATGTGCTGAATATGTCATCATAAAGTTAAACCTTGGCTCAGATTCTTCTCTATCTGTTTTATTCTGTAATAAATCAGACTGATTTTGGGCACAAGCAAATTCTCTGACTTGCAAAATTTGATTCATATTGTATCCCCTTGTCTTTAAATTGTTCAGTCAGATCCAAAGCACACTTCTGGAAATTGGCTTCAGTGCTGCAATTATGTCAAATTGTAAGAACTGACCCTTTGGTATATTATGAATAGTGTGGCAGGGTGACAGCTGGAAGCTAAAAGTAAATTATTGCCGTCTGTCTCCTGTTCTAAAGATATCTGATGTAACAAAACCATCCTGCTGTTTGATTCAAGTCAAATCTAAGAAATTAATAGATTTCTTATTCACTGTATGTGTAAATTTTAAATGTGGGTTAGCGGCATGCAGCAAACATATATATGCTTGCAGTTCTGAAAGGTCACCTCACCACACTAACAACACATCGTCTACATAGCAACTCCATAAACTCACCTGCTGAAAGAATGGATTTTGGTTAAAATCAAATACATATTCCTGCTCCCAGGCCCCCACATACAAATTAGCCACATAAGGTGCACAAGTAGCCCACATCACAGTGCCTTCCCTTGCAAATAAAATTCTCTATTGAAAATCAATGCATTATTTTTGAAAGCAAGCTCTAATAGTTTAAAAAAATTCAGTGGGTGGATCAGAGTTCTGACTACTCTGATTCAGGTAATATGCCACCACGTCTAGGGCGCCCTCATGCGGAATAGTGCTATAAAGTGCCTCTATGTCCGTCATTCCCAAATAAACATTTTCTTCTAATACCATGTCTTTAAAATGTTTTAAAATGTCTTTAGTATCTTGCTGAAAAGTTGGAAAACCTCTCAGAAAGGGCTGCAGGAATGTGTCAATGTATTGAGAGAGGGGTTCACCCCATAGAGCACCTGGAGGTGATGGCTTTCTGATTGATTTTTACCAAGCAGTATGGGCAGACGTCTCAGGTTTCCTCTTATGGGTATTCCAGGACTCTCTTGCTAGAGAGTTTTTACCACCTAACATGCAAGATGCAGTGATTACTGTACTTCCTAAGAAGGGCAAGGACCCAACTGCCCCCGGAAACTACTGCCCCATCTCTGTCATCAATGCAGATGCCAAGATTCTCAACAAGGTCTTAGCAGGGTGCCTTGAAAAGTTTCTTCCTGGCCTTATACATCCAGTACAGGCTAGCTTCATCAAGGGTCGTTTGAGCTCTGACCGCCATAGGCTGCTGATTTCCCTTATACATTTGGCTTAGTTAAGTCGCTCACTGAGGGTAGCTCCAGCGGTGGACTTTGAGAAGGCCTTCAACTCTGTCAAGTGGCCTTACTTGCTGGGAAAGATGGGTATTGGTTCAGTCTTTAGGTCCTGGGTTAGTCTTCTTTATTCTCTCCCGAAGGTCTCCGCTCTTACTAACAGACTTAAGTCACTTGCCTTTGGGCTACACAAAGGGACAAGACAGGGCTGTCTACTGTCCCTCCTTTTATTTATCTTTGCAATCAAACCATTGGCAATTGCTCAAAGAGAGGCACAGGGAATACCTGGCATACAGGTCGGCTGTAAAACTTCCAAAACTTTTTTATACGCTGATGACCTCCTGATTACCACGGCTGATACTCCCCAGGCCATTCGCCCTGTTCTGGACCTCCTTTCTACCTTTACAGAGGTTTCAGGCCTCCAGGTTAATCAGTCTAAAACAGAGGTTTTGCCATTAAACCATCTTTGTCCAGAGAAGGCCTTCACATCACTTGGACTCAAATGGGCTCCAGATGGTATCACCTGTTTAGGGGTTAAACCACACTGGGACCTCTCAAAATTAATCAATATCAACTTTTCATCTCTGTTGATTTCTTGAGATCAAACCTAGAGTGTTGGAAGGCTCTTCATTTATCTCTGGTGGGGAAAATTGACTCCATAAAACTAATGATTGCCCCTTGGCAACTTTATCTTCTAGCACATCTCCCAATCCAGATTCCTTTTAAATGGTTTCAAAAAGTTGATGCTTTATTGGGTAATTTTCCATGGGAGGGTAGCCCCCTCCCCCATTTCAGTAGGCAGAAGCTACGCCAACAGTGGAGTAGAGGGGACTGGGGATTACCATGGTTCCAGGGTTACCACATGTCCTTCATAATAGCCCAAATGGCTCAATAGTTTATACTCCTTCAGGCTTCATCCCCAACCTGGATGCAACTGGAACCCGTACTGACTGGGTTCCCCTCACCAGCAGTCTTATTATATTCTACTAACCATAACCTGCAATCTCTCCCACCGCCCATAGCTTTATCAGTGCAGTACTGGCAAAGGTTCACAAAATCCTGCAAGCTGCACCTGCCCCCTGGGCTGTCACTCCCTTGTGGAACAATTAGGCCATCACCATAGGTAAAGCCATGATTCATTGGCACCTGTGGGAAGCCCAAGATATCAGAATTATACAGGATCATCTGCTACCGGGCACAGGTTCCACTTATTCCTTTGGGATGCCTACAAATCTGGGATGCCATCAACCATCTGTCCATCCCATCACCTCATCTAGGCCAAACCACAGGAAGCCCCCCAGTGCTTGCATGGATGAAACTCCACAAAGGATGTGCTAGTAGGATTTACCAAGCTCTTAAAGATGCCCTTCCAGACTCTACACTCTCTGTTAAATCCCAGTGGGAGTCGAAGATGGGTATACGTATATCTGAATCACAATGAGCCAACTGTTGGGCAAGAATTCACAAGTCCTGTTGGGATGGCAGAACTAAGCTGATAATGAGAAAAACAATTGTTGAGGTAGTGCCACACTTTGGCAAAACTTAAGAAGCTGGGCCTTCTCTCTGATGACACGTGTTGGAGATGTGGTCAGGCCAACACCCAACTATACCACATTCTGTAGGTGTGCCCAGTGACAAGGCCCTTCTGGGATGCTGTCCTCAGAATGTGCCAACACGTAGTGCCAAAGTTGGCCAAAGATACACCCCTCCTTCCTCTAGGTTGTAAGCCAGATGGGACTCCTAAACACGTGCCAGAAGCACATTGGGCTACGGTAGCGAGGGCATTGGCTAAAAGACTTCTCCTGATGAGATGGCGCACTGCTCAGTGCCTTTCCTTTCAAGAACTACTGTTATCTATAGGTCAGGTGGCATCCTATGAGAGGATGTCCAGCTTTGCCGGTGGTTCGCTTGTCAGATATTTCAGAAGTTGGCAACCTTTTCTGGACTCTGAATACTGTCACAATAAACAGTGAAGTGGTCCTTCATACCCCGGGTTCTTGGAGATTCTATGGCCCCTGTGAGTGTATACTCCCTCTAGTAGTTCTGACCACATAGTTCCTTCCTTATGGTTGCCTAAGTGTGTATATAGTTTCTTTTTTGTTTAGGTTCTTTGGAGGAAAGATTTATAGCTGGGTCCCCCTGCCCTGGGGTACAGATAGTTCATTAATTATTTATTTTTTTTTTTACCAATATTTGCTATTGATTGTTATAAAGTTACTCATTAATGACCAGATGTTCAACCTTCTGATACTCCTGCATAACTACAAAGCTGGGTTCGAGTACCCCAGTGGGCTATGAGGGAATTTCAAAATTTACTTACAGATGTTTCCATTCATTATCTTAGGCCCAGCTATTTTCCCATACTATTGTATTGTTCATGTACAATTGTGTAATGTTTTGTTATTGAATCAATAAAAATGTCAACTTCAAAGGAAGGGGTTCAGTTAAAGAGCTGATGCCACTAATGATTGGATGGCTGGGGGGGTTTCCTATGATTTGTGAATTTGGGGCAAAATGTAAAAGGTGGCTCTTACTGGTGTATCAGTTGTTAAAAAATCTTTCGTTTTTTTTTTTTTATCTATGAAGCCCAAATTGAATGCTGCTGTTATGGTTTCATTAATAGAAAATTTAAAGCAAAATTTGGGTCTTTATTTAGTTGCTGATAAAAGTCTTGATTCTTAAGTTGTCTTTCTACTTCTCACACACAGTCAGACTTATTCATGAGTACCACGCAGCCACTTTTATCTGCTTCTTTAATAATAATATTTAATAATACATGCTACCATTTAATAATATATGCTGCCATTAATGTATTCAAATCAATTATTGATAACACTTTATTTTAAGTGTCATTAAATAAATTGTAAATACTGTATAACTGCACTGTAACTGCAGTGGAACTACTGTGCAGTTACATGTAACTACTATGTAGTTGTTAACTAGTTTCACAATTACATGTTGTGTACTTACACAATTTGTATGAAGAAATAGTTACATGTGCAACTACTACTCTCTCCCTGCTGCAAGCATAACAGAAAATCTGTTGTGCAACTACCACTGTATCTCTTCTGGCATTATGTAATTTATTCTTACAAGGGCAACTACACATGTAATAGCTATCACAAATTGTAACAGCATCTATTGTGTAACTACTATGTTACTACTTTTGGTATTATTAAATTTGTTCTTACAAGTGTAACTGCATATGAATGCAGGTCTTGTGCACTGTTTCAACAGTCTATGTCTATCTGACATTTATTTAAGAGGTAATCACATGGAAAAACTTAAAAGTGTAATCAGAATGGTAACTAAAATATAATTACAATGTAACTTCAGTCTGCCAAACTTAAATTTACTGACTGGCAACTCTTTCGATGATGTTCCATGTCTGTGTTCCAGTTTTTTTTATTGGCTTAGTTACAGCCTAATAAACATGCAGTCTAATACTGTGAATTGATATATAACTGTACACAGAAATATTTCATTTGAATAATTACTTACTGGCATTGTAATAACATTGTGGTTAAGAGATAATGGCATTGTTTTTACAGTTAATGCCTAGGTAACATGTATTGCAAGTGCGCGCATTTACATTTACCGAATGTCAGTACTGTAGCTGTGATGTAAGTTCTCATTCAGAAATCAGTCCCTCATGAACTTACTACTTACTAAACATGCAATCTAATATTGGATGCTATTCACATAGGTGGCAGGGAATGTGTCAAATGTGCATACCCAAGCCTGGTGATCAACAGCAGCCATCCAATCAGATGGACTGCCTACCAGCAGACTGGATCCTGCACTTCTGTGTGGAGTGGAGAATTGTGGGATATGGCCAGTCCTCCCAGTACTGTTTTCCATTAAGGGGACCTACTGGTCTGCTCATGTTCATGTGATGCCCCCAACCCTCATGGTGTAGTCAGAGGGCCAGGGTAGCTTAGTGTGAAGGATGGTGCCATGGCCGCCACCCCATTCAGCCAGAAGGAAGGGCATATAATGGCTAAGGAAGGGTCCCTGTCTGTGTATCCAGTACCACCCACCACCACTCCACACAGCAGATCAGGGATGAAGCATGACATCTAGCCATGCCCCACTCCCATCCTCCCACCTGGGCAGCAGAGGTGTAGGTCAATGCCACAAAAGCAGCACATTTCTTAGTAACTACAACACTGTTACAAGCCAATAAGTAATTAAGTAAATGATTGCTTTTTATTGTATAAGTAAACAATGTTGTGGTTTAGCAATTATTTATTTATTTATTACACACACGATCCTTTAGGCTGGGACTATTTTCAAATGATCTAGGGTCACAATTTATGGTTGAGTAAGGTATATTAAGTCACATATTACACAAGAAGTCACATAGTGCACAATATTAGACAGGTAAGTATAAATGGTTATACAGAAAACAATATTAAGTATTACAAATTATTAAAGCAGTGCAAGCTGTGAAGGTACAAGTTAACTCATATCACAAGGAGAGGGGTGGAGGGGAGAAAAGAGGGGAGTTGAGAGCCTAAGGGGCTAGAAGGAGGCAAGAAGTGAGAAGAGAGAGAGAGAGTGAAGAGGTAGGCAATTCACCCAAAACAGCCACAGGGGTTTGGCTATGCAAACGAGACAAGCAGCTGGGACTTAAAGCTAGGGAATGAGTCAATGATTTTTAGGGAAGAGGGAATGGAGTTCCACAGTTTAGGGAAGCTAAAGGAGAAACTGGACTGATCATGGGAGGTTTTCCTACAGGGGAGCACCACAGAATTGTGTTCAGCCCCTCTGGTGGTGTATATAGATGTCATTGAGTGCAGGAGGGCATGGACTTCAGGGAAGAGTGGTCCGAGCAGGGCTTTTTTACCAGTGACAAGGGTAGCATACTGAAGCAGAGAATTTAGGGTTAACCATCCCAGGTCACCATACAGGGTGCACTTGTGGAAATCATGTACTTGGCTGAGGGGAAAGCGGCAAGCCCTAGTCATAAGGCCCCAAATTCTGTCAAGGATCTTTCTACATGCAGCACCATAGATAATAAGACTAAGGATGTAGCATTTGACCAGAAGATGCTTAATTTTGGGCAAGAAAGAGTTTTTGTACCAATAAAGCAGACTAAGTCTAGCATTGGAAACTTTGAGGACTGCGTCAACAAGTTCTGAGAAGGTCATTCGTGAGTCTTACATAACCCCCAGGTATTTGAAGGTAGAAACCTGATCAATACGGCTATCAGAGACTGTTGTGATAGCTAGAGAAGGTTGTCCAGGGGTTTACATCTAGAGTAGAAAAGCATGGATTTTGTTTTTTTCAAGTAGAGGACTGGTAGGTTGTCAGGGAACTACTTACAGATTGTGTTGAAGTCAGACTGGAGACTGTGTTGGATGAAAGAAGGGTTTCAGTGAGTGACCGTAATGAGTGCATCACAGAAACATAGAAACAGAATGTGATGGCAGATGGGGACCGTATGATCCATCTAGTCTGCTCGTGATTTAAACCCCCCACCTATTTCATTGCTCCCTTGAGCTTTCCACACTGCTTGTCTCATGCCAGCTTAAATTCCCTAACCGTCTTAGCCCCCACTACCCCTTGGGGAAGGCTGTTCCATGGCTCGATCACCCTCTCTATGAAGAAGAACTTCCTTTTGTTGCTTATAAATCTACCTCCCTTTAGGCACATGCTGTGACCTCCTGTCTGGGTACAGCTGTTTTCCTGAAAAAGGCTCTGTGCCTGCACCATGTTTAAACCCTTCAGGTATTTGAAGGTCTCTGTCATGTCTCCTCTATCTCTATCTCTTCTTTTTGTTCCAGGGAATAAAAGTTGAGTTGTTTCAGTCTGGCTTCATAAGGCTCATGGTGCAGATCCTGCACCATCTTAGTTGCCTTCTTCTACACAGTCTCCAGTTGGTCTATGAGTCTCCTGAGATGTGGTCTCCAGAACTGGACTCAATACTCAAGGTGAGGCCTCACCATGGACCTTACAATGGCATAATCACCTCCCGTTTCCTACTTGTGATGACCCTCCCTATACATCCCAGGATGCCGCTAGCCTTTAGTGCTGCCTTTTCACATTGCTTGCCTACCCTTAAGTCATCAGAAATGATCACCTCAAGGTCATGCTTGTGCTTTGTCCTTGCCAACTGTTCACCTCCAAGAAGTATCCCTTGCTGCATAACCTTACACTTTTTGGCATTGAACTTCAACTGCCAACCTCTTGACCATTCTAGCTTTTTTAGGTCAGACTCCATCTTTAGAGCCCCTTCAGGAATGTCCAGCCTACTGCAGAGCTTTGTATCATCTGCAAATAGGCACACTTTTCCATCTAGTCCCTTAGCAATGTCATTGATGAATACGTTGAAAAGGATTAGTCTTAGCACTGAACCTTGTGGAACTCCACTAGTTACCCTGTCTTCCTCTGACAGCATACCATTTACCAGTACTCTCTGTGTCCTCCTATCTAACCAATTTTTGATCCAGTTAACTATTTTTACCCAAGCTCATGTGTGCTCCAGCTTGTTGATTAGCCTCCTGTGTGGAACAGAGTTGAAGGCTTTGCTGAAGTCCAGGTACACCATGTCTACCACCCCCCCCCGGTCCCTGTTTTAGTAACCTAGTCAAAGAACTCATTTAGGTTAGTCTGACAGGACCTCCCTGCCATGAAACCATGTTGCTTTGAGTCCAGTTGCCTGCTTTCTTTTAAAAATGCCACTATTATCTCTTTAAGTAGGGATTCAATAAGCATCCCTACTACCGAGGTAAGGCTGACTGGGAGGTAGTTTTCTGCCCCTTCCTTACTTCCAATCTTATGGAGGGGCACCACTGTAGCCCTTCTCCAGTCCTCGGGGATCTCGCCACTATCCAATGATTTTTTGAAGAGTTCTGCCAGCGGTGCAGCCAGTTCCTCCCCAGCTCTTTCAGTATCCTTGGGTGTATTTCATCCGACCCCATTGCTTTGTCGGCTTTTAATTTTTTGAGTTCTTCCAGGACTCTTTCTTCTGTGAAGGGGCTTATGTTTGCTCCCCCAAAAAGGTGTTCCTTTTTGCACAGTGTTGGTTTCTTCCTGTGTAAAAACTGAGCAGAAATATTTGTTCAGGACCTCTGCCTTATCCCCGTCATTTTCTGCATGCTGACCCTTCTCTTTTGCTAATCTGACAATTCCTCCCTTCTGTAATATACCTGTAGAAGGTTTGTCACCCGATTTGGACCCCTTTCGCTATCTTTTCCTCTGTTTCAGCCTTCGCAATCCTAATTGCCCTCCCAGACTCCTTTAGTTTTTGTTTGTATACCTCCTTGTCACTGTCCTACTTTGAGTCCTTGTATCTCTTGAAGGCTCTTTTCTTCTCTTTTATTTTGGACCCTACCTCCTTGGAAAACCAGAGTGGGGTTTTGCTAATTTGTCTGGTGCATTGTGATGTGACTAAGGTTATTGCTTCCTTCAGTTTAGTCCAGTATTCTTCAACTCCCCCCTCCGCCCTCCACCCTCCACCCTACAGCAGAGTAGCTGCCCTACAGTATTCGTCATCTGTATAAAAAAGAAGTTTTGTGGATGAGCAGATTCTAGGGAGCTCATCCACGAATAGACTGAACAGAAGTGGGCCAAGAATGGATCCTTGGGGGACACCCACCATAACAAGCAGAACATTGGAGTGGGATGAATGACATTTGACAGCTTAAGTTCTGCCCGAGAGACAGTTATGTACCCAGCCAGTGACTTTCCTACAGAGGACAAGTTTGGATAGTTTGTGGCAGAGCAGGCTGTGATTTACAAGGTCAAAGGCCTTGGTGAGGTCAATTAAGATAGAACTGGCCAGATCATCTCTGTTGAGCGTGCAGTGTAAGTGTTTAGTGTATTCAATAAGGGCTGTTAGAGTACTATGGTTCTTTTGGAATCCATGCTGTTCAGGGGAGAGTAACTTAAAGCTGTTAAGGTACTGGGTAAGCTGGTCACTTACAATTTTTTCAAGAGTTTTTGAGAAGGGGACAGGTCAGAGATGGGTCAGTAGTTTGTGGGATGGTCATGGGCACCACTTTTGCGGATAGGGGTAATGTGCTGTTTTCCAAATTGTAGGCACATGACTTGTAGTGAGGGATAGATTGAAAATAAGCTGGAGGGGACATGTGATCTCCCTTAGAGCGCTGTTTAGAAGCTTACTGTCTATGTTGTCTGGGCAGAGTGAGTATTAAGTTTCAAACGGGTGAGATATTTATATGTGTTAGCTCAGGAGAGTCTTTTAAAGTAGAATCTAGGAGGTGAGTTACAGTCAGGAGTGGAGAGGTCAGGGATGGAGTGACTGGGTGTTGAGGAGGAATATGGGCAGAGAGTTCACTGAAAGTGTTATTGAAGGTGTTGGCTATGTTGTAGTCACCCTCAATTTGAGATCTTCCATCTAAGAGGGAGCAAGGAAGAGGTTTATGTGAGTGGCCAAGGATATCATTGATATCCTTCCCTAGGGTCTATGGGGCATTAATAGTGGTGGACTGCTTATTCTAGGGGTAGTTGGATTTCACAGGTCTTACAAGGTTTTAACCCTATTTTTTAGTTCTTTGTACTTCTGGAGGAGTGGACTGAGACAGAGTTCCCTATATTGTGCCCAAAGTCTATTTCATTCCCTTATGAGGAACCCGAGGGTAGAGGTGAACCAGGGCTGAGAGCTTCCTTTTTTGACTATAGTTTTGAATGGGGCAACTAAGTCACAGATTCTGTTGAAATGAGTAGAAAAGTAGTTTAGCACCTTGACAACGTCCTGTGTCTGCTGCAGGAAGGACCAGCCCATTTTCTGCAGCAGAGCTTGAAACTGCGTAGTCTTATGAGAATGGAAAACTTTTATTCTGACCTTGGATGGGGCAGCAGGGGGTTGTGTTGTGGACCACAGGCACAAGACAGGGGAGTGATCACTCAGGAAGTCAGGAAGGACTTCAGCACTGAGGATCATATCTGGGTGACTGACTAGGGTGAAGCAATTATAGTAGGGGACTTTAACTTTCCAGACATTAACTGGGGTTCTCAGACAGCATCAACAACAAGAGGCAAGGAGTTTGTAATGGCCTTACAGGAGGCAGGGCTGAAGCAACTTGCTGATTCACCAACCAGAGGTGGAGCTGTCTTGGACTTGGTTTTGACTAACAGTGACAGGGTAGAAAGGGTGGAGGTAGGGTGCCATCTTGGCAACTGCGACCATCATATAGTCGGTTTCCAAATCAACACAACAATGGATACCAGCCATTCCAATATCAAAGTTTTGGACTTCAGAAAGGCAGACTTTTCCAAAATGAGAACCAGCCTAGCAAAGAAACTCAGGCACAGGGGGTGGGGGGAAGGGGTAGAAGAATGGGAGAACTTCCAGCGAGCTATCAATGAGGTAACCGAGCAGTGTGCTAAGAGGATCAGCAAGACAAAAAAGAGGAGAAAACCCCTCAGGTTCTCCAAGGAGGTGGCTACTATAGCAAAGGAAAAAAGAAAGGCCTACAAGGCATATAAGGTATCAAACAAGAATGAAGACAGGGGAACTTACATAGTTGCACAGAGGGAAGCGGGAAAAGTAATAAGAAAAGCTAAAGCTCACACTGAGCTATGGATAGCACAGGGTGTTAGAGGAGGAGACAAAACCTTTTTTAGGTACATAAGAAAAAGGAAAAAGACTAAAGAAGGAATAGTAAGGCTAGCAGTTTCAGAGGGTGGACTAGTAGAGAAGGACAGTAAGAAGGCAGAAGTCCTAAATAAATATTTCTGTTCTGTGTTCACTAAGGAGAATGCAGGGGACAGCCCAAACCTGCAAAGCAGTTGCACCCACAGACCAGGGGTAGACTAGAGCCCCTTCATGGAGGGACAAGTCTTGGAAGCTCTAAATAAATTAAAAGCGGACAAGGCCATGGGGCCAGATGAGATTCACCCAAGAGTTCTCAAGGAACTGGGGAGTGTGATCGCAGTGCCCCTGGCGGACCTCTTCACCAAATCACTGGAAAGTGGGACAGTACCTGAAGACTGGAAGAGCGTGACAGTGCCCCCACTTCACAAATCAGGGAGCAGGGAGGAGGCTGGAAATTACCGTCCAGTGAGTCTCACATCGGTGGTAGGAAAACAGATGGAGACACTGCTCAGGCATAGAATAGTAGCACATCTAGAATCCAGAGGGCAACAGGACCCAAAACAGCATGGTTTCAAGGCTGGAAGGTTGTGCCAGACAAACCTGGTTGATTTTTTTGACTGGGCAATGAAGGCAGTGGACCAAGGGGGAGCAGTGGATGTGGTCTGTCTGGACTTTAGTAAGGCCTTCGACTCGGTTCCACACAGAAGGTTGATAAGGAAGCTGGATCACATCAGCCTTGGTAAGGAAGTGGTGGGTTGGGTGAGCAACTGGCTGAAGGGAAGAACACAACAGGTGCAGGTAAATGGAGTAGTACTGACGGAGAGGAAAGTGACTAGTGGAATACCTC
Organism: Neoceratodus forsteri; assembly: GCA_016271365.2. Taxonomy (NCBI): domain Eukaryota; kingdom Metazoa; phylum Chordata; order Ceratodontiformes; family Ceratodontidae; genus Neoceratodus; species Neoceratodus forsteri. The sequence goes on from CM028134.1 coordinate 187,606,917, forward strand.
AGGGGTCGGTGTTGGGGCCCCTACTCTTCAATGTGTTCATAGCTGATGACAGTAATGAACTGGAAGGGAAGGTGTGTCTGTTTGCAGATGACACCAATATCTGCAACACAGTGGACACCCCAGAAGGAGTCAAGAGCAGTGAATCAGATCTGAGGAAACTCAAGGAACGGTCAGACACCTGGCAGTTGAAGTTCAATGCCAAAAAGTGCAAGGTCTTGAACTTAGGAAAGGGAAACCCCAAGGCGGGATACTGTCTGGGAGGGGAGCAGCTGGCATGCACCAACCAGGAGCGTGACCTAGGAGTCATTATATTAGATGACTTAAAGGTGGGAAAGCAGTGCAAAAAGGTGGGGCTAAAGGCCAGTGGTATGCTGGGCTGCATAGGGAGGGGGATCACGAGTCGCAGAAGGGAGGTGGTGCTGCCACTTTGCAGGGCACTGGTGCACCCCCACCTGGAGTACTGCATACAGTTCTGGAGGTTGCACCTTAGGAAAGACATAGATAGGATTAAAATGGTGCAGAGGAGAACAAAAATTATTCAGGGTTTGCATCAAATGGCATATGAGGATAGGTTGAGGGAGCTCAACGTGTACTTCCTGGAGCAGAGGAGGGAGAGGAGGGACATGACTGGGACATTCAAGTATATCAAGGGTATAAATAAGGTAGGGGTACAGGAGCTCCTTCAGGAGAAGAAAAGCATCAGAACTAGAGGCCATGATATGAGGCTCAAGGGTGGGCAATTCAGGAGCAATGTTAGGAAGGTCTTCTTCACTGAGAGGGTGGTCAATCCATGGAATTGCCTGCCCTGGGAAGTGGTGGAGGCCAAAATGGTAAATGGGTTCAAAAATGCCTGAGACAGGCACAAAGGTATAATTTCACAGAAATGATTGGGGAGCTACCCATATTGGGCAGTCCAGATGGATCTTGTGGTCCCCTTCTGCCATCAATTTCTATGTTTCTATATTTGGCACATTCCAAACCATTTATGTGAATAAGGTCCAATATTAGGTTGCATGTTTATTAAGCAGTACATTTATGAGGGACTGACTTTTGAATGATAACTTACAACACAAGTACAATATTGACGTTTGATAAATGTAAATGTGTGCACTTGCAAATACATGTTACATAGGCATTAACTGTGAAAACAATATCATTATTTCTTAGCCACAATATTGTTACAATGCCAATTAGGTAATTATGCAAATGAAATATTTTTGTTAACGATTACATATCAATTCACAATATTAAACTGCATGTTTATTAACCTGTAAGTTCTTAAATTACTGGAATACAGACATGGAACATCATCTAAAGAATTGCCAGTCAGTGCATTTAAGTGTAGCAGAGTGAAGTTATGTTGCAATCATATTTTAGTTACAATTCTGATTACACTTTTACGTTTTTCTATGTGATTACCTTTTAAATAAATGTCAGATAGACACAGACTGCTGAAACAGTGCACAGGACCTGCATTCATATGTAGTTACACTTGTAAGAACAAATTTAATAATTCCAGAAATAGTAACATACTAGTTACACAATAGATTTGCTGTTACAATTTGTAATAGCTATTATATGTATCGTCCTTGTAAGAACAAATTGCATAATGCCAAAAGAGATACAGTGATAGTTGCACAATAGAGTTTCTGTTACACTTCGCAACAGCTATTAAATGTGTAGTGTGAAGTATACTTAGGCATGAGGCTTAATGGCTAGTGTCCGCCCCTCTAAGGAACCTCACAGAACAGTGGTCTCAGGTTACAGATAACTGTGTGCAGCAGGGGCTCTCTAAAAGACCCTGTCAGGCTGGCAGTTAGTGTTCAGTCAGAGGCTAAGTCTCCTGGTGTGCAGATGGAACTGTGTGGAATAAAGCTCTTTCCTACCTGTATTTTGTACGTCCAACTCAGTCATTCACATGGTCCAGCAAGACGTCCAAAAGAGCAGCGAGAGATGGGTTTGGCAGACCAGAAGAGAAGGTAAGGGTCCTGGTGGCAGACCAACACAAAATGCCAAACATGGTGGAAAATGCAGCCCTTCTTCTGCCCGTGCGCTCTCTCACTTGTACCCTAGCCCTGGATACAGAAACCAAGAAATTAAGACTGTTGTCTGCTTTAGCAGCGTCCCTCCTGCCATGCTGAAGACTGTACTGACCTCCTTAAGGGACACTGACAAACGTGACACTGCTTTACCAAGGGACACCACACGCAGACTGCATCCCCTGCAGCTCTCATCTAGTGGCAGTATTAATTGTAAACTGCTCTGTTTTAACAGGAAACAGCTACTGCATGCTCTTTATCTGCAAAAGAAAAAAATATTCCCCTGCTGCCTCGCGTTGGTTCTTCATGCTCCTATTAAGCAACCTTTACATGCTAGCTGCAGTATCTTGTTTAAACCACAGACACACAGCATGTTTAACCAACTGCAGCACTCTGCTTTCTATGCATTCCAATAAACAAACTCTGCACTGAAAGAATTCCAGGCATTTGAAACTTCAGGGATGCCTTAGAGAGTCTTGGAGCGGCCAGCCCAGCCTACTTCACCACTTTGGATCTTCAAAGTGGGTTTTATCCAGTTTCCATTGATCCAGCTTCTCGTCCATACACAGCTTGGCGCTGTCACTTAAGACCCTTTCAATTCAAACGACTGCCTATGGGACTTCGGAACAGTCTAGCCACATTCCAGTGAGTTATGAAGGCCGTACTACATGGACTGTCTTGGAAATCTTGCATAGTCTACCTGGATGATGTTATCATCCTCAGCAGAACTTTCCCAGAACACCCCCAACATTTCAAAGAGGTGTTTGAATGCCTCTGACAAGCTAACCTCAAACTTCACCCAGAGAAATGTTTTGCACAGCATCAGATTCATTACCTGGGACATGTTGTTAGCTCTCAAGGCATCTCTCCAGATCCGGACAAGCTCTCAGTAGTCAAACACTATCCAGAACTTTAAAATCTCAAAGATCTTAGAGCTTTCTTAGGCCTGTCTGCATATTACAGAAAGTTCATCAGTGACTATGCAAGGATTGCAGCTCCCCTATATACCCTCACCAAAAAGGGATGTGAATATACATGGACTTCCAAATGCAAAGAGACCTTTGATACCTTAAAATACAAACTGATCTCTGCTCCAGCACTGGCCTACCCAAGGTTCGACCAGGCCTTCAAACTTTACACAGATGCCAGCTCTTGCCATGGGCGCTGTGTTGTGCCAAGTTCAAGATGGAACAGAATGAGTTTTTCCCTATGCTAGGCGTTCTCTTTTCTCAGCTGAATACAACTGTGGCATCACAAAAAAAGAAAATTTAGCCATGGCAATTTTTCTAAAGAAATGTCACTGCTACCGTCACTACTCCTCATTCACAGCTACTGTCAATCACTGTGCCCTCAGATGGTTGTTTGAAATGAAGGAACTAGTAGGAAAGTTTGCCCGATGGATTACAATGCTCCAATCCTACAACTCTGAAATCCAAAACAGACCAGGTCAAGTTCATGCCAGTGCTGATGGAATGAACCAATGAGAGTATCTTGCTGAATAACTCTCAACAGATGAAGAATCTTCTTTAGAAGCTCTTCCTTTCCACCCCACAGATGAGCTTGCTGTGGACACTCCTAGAGCACCTCATGTTGCTTTGCTGATCCCTGATGCTTCTTCAGACAGCCACACCAACCCTCAATTGCTGTAATCTGCTGAAAAGCTCCATACTTCTTCTACAGCTGCTCTCTCTCTTGCAAATGCTAAAATGCAACAAAGAGCAGACCCTCAATTCGCTAACATATTCACCTACTTAGAGTTGGGAAATCTTCCGTAACAAAAACAACATTGCCAGGATGTTCTTTTCCTAGCTTTACTATACTTCCTCAGTGACAGAGTGCTTTTCCATATCTGCGCTAAGGAAGGCAAGGGCAACCACATGGGACAGAACACATGTACAGTTAGTTGTACCAACCTCTCTAGTTAATGAAGTTCTTCTTTCCACTGATGCCGCTCCACTTTTGGAGGTCATATGGGGATTCACAGAACTCTCGAAAAGACAAGGCTCCACTTGTGGCTTCACACGAACAAGGACATTGTCCATTTTGTTAAATCCTACCAGCCCTGCTCCCAGAGAAAGCCTTCCACCAAACCAATGAAGTCACACCTCATTCCAATGCCTGTAGCCACAGAACCATTCCAAAGAGATAGCACAGACATTCTCGGACCTTTACATACATGTACTGACTCTGGCAACAAATACATTTTTGTTTTTGTGGACTACCTCACAAAATACCTCTAATTCCCCTAAAAGATGTCAAAGCTGCTACTATAGCACATGCCTTCCTCAACACAATTGCCTGTTGTCGTGGTACCCCCTCTTACCTGCATTCAGACAGGGGCACCAACTATCTTTCAACAATTGTTCACGAGATTTGCAAACTCCTCAACATAACAAAGACTCACACAACAAGCTATCACTCGCAATGCAATGGACAAAGCGAAAGAATGTCTCCTATCCTAAGTACGCTCTCTAAGTACCTGGATAAAACTCATGACACTTGGGACTGATTTGTTCCCTTTCTTCAGTTCACTTACAATACAAGTCCTTGTGTCGACAGTAGAGAGTACACTCCATTATTTCTGGTCCATGGACACAATCCCAGAACTCCATTGAACATGAATCTTTCATTGCTAGAAGTTCCAAAATCAGCTTCTTCATACCTCATCCCTGTACTTGAACAATGTGAACTTGCTAGACATGTTGCAACAACCACACTGAGACAAAGAAAATCTGCCATGCATAAAATGTCAGCAGCCAAGACTCACGACCCATCATTTCGTGTGGGGGACACTGCCTACTTGTACAAACCTGTCTTAGTTCAGGGCGCCACAAAGAAATTACTCCACCCTTGGACTGGTGCTTTCCACATTGTGAAAAAGCTTCCTCCAGTTCATGTCTGTCTATGACATAAATCAGATGGGAAGCTGGTGCATAACAAAGTCCACATCGATCTGAAGCATGGGTACCTGAGTAACACCTTCCCAGATGACACCACTCCCCCCAGTAATGAAGCTGCACTTGAATCTGCTATCCTTTCTGAATCAGAAATTCCTTCTGATGACTTGCAACCAGTTCACTCAGAGCCTCACACTCCTAGCACTTTGCAGCCAGATTTTCTTGCACCTGACTATAACCCAGATGAGCTTCCTGGGACTTCTCAGCCCTGTTCTTATCAGGACTCTCTTGTACATACCCCTGTGTACTAGATCAAGAAAATTCTCTGCAAGAAATTTGTGAATGGATCCTGGACTTATAGAGTTAAATGGTGTGATTTTGACAGTTCTCAGAACTCTTGGGTTGCTTTTGCAGACCTTACCCCCGTCCTGTCAAGAAATGGTTCAAGCAACTCATAGAAACATAGAAACATAGAATTTGATGGCAGATAAGGACCGCTTGGCCCACCTAGTCTGCCCATTTCCCTACCTAACAGATAAGATGCAGATCCTAGTTAACCAACAGCCTACTTCCTCCTACCCCCCACTAGAACTTCCTTATGTCTGTCCCATACATTCTTGAATTCCCCCACTGTTTTTGACTCTATGACCTCCTCAGGAAGGCTGTTCCATGCATCTACAACCCTCTCTGTGAAGAAATACTTCCTCACATTACCTCTGAGCCATCCCCACTCTATCGTCAAATTGTGCCCCCTTGTTCTTGCACATCTCTTTTTAGAAAGATGCTACCCTCTTGGAGTTTGTTGATTCCCTTGAGGTATTTTAAAGTTTCTATCATGTCCCCCCTCTCCCTCCTTTCCTCGAGGCTATACATCTTGAGCTCCTTTAGTCTTTCTTCAAATGTCTTCTGGTGCAGACCCTGCACCATTTTGGTTGCCCTCCTCTGGACAGCCTCCACCCTGTCTATGTCTTTGTGGAGATGGGGTCTCCAGAACTGTACACAGTACTCCAGATGTATTCTTACCAACTGTCTGTACACAGGGCCAACAACATCTTGTTTTCTACTGGTGATGCCTCTCCCTATGCATCCCAGAATCCCCCCAGCCCTCCTTACTGCCTTCTCACACTGCTGGCCCACCTTTAGGTCATCTTATATGACTACCCCAGGTCCCTTTCCATTTTTGTTGTTGTCAGTATCTCACCCCCCCCCCATTGTGTACTCTTGCCCTGGGTTTTTGTTTCCCAGGTGCATTACTTTGCACTTATTTATGCTTGAACCTAAGCTGCCATACATTTGACCATTCCTCCAACCTTGCCAAATTCCTTTTCATCCTTTCCACCCCACCTTGTGTATCAACCCTGTTGCAGATCTTTGTGTCATCTGCAAAAAGATATACCTTCCCCCAGTCCCTCCACAATGTCACTTATAAAGACATTAAAAAGGATTGGCCCCAGTACTGAACCCTGCAGTACCCCACTAGTAAACCTCCTTTCTTCACTGTGGACTCCATTTACTATTACCCACTGTGTCCTGTTGTCCAGCCAGTGTTTTACCCAGTATACCACCCTGGGACCCACTCCCAGGCTGGCTAATTTGTTTATTAATCTTTTGTGAGGGACTGTGTCAAATGCCTTGCTAAAGTCTAGGTAGGCCATGTCCACAGCCCCTCCCTGGTCTACAGCTTTGGTCACCCAGTCAAAGAAATCAATTAGATTTGTCTGACATGACCTTCCTGCTGTGAATCCATGCTGCCTTGGATCATGTGCCCCACTGGCCTCTAGGTACTCAACAATTCTTTCCTTCAGAAGTGCTTCCATCATTTTCCCTCCCACAGAGGTCAAACTGACAGATCTGTAGTTTCCTGCCTCTGTCTTGCTCCCACCAATGTGAAGGAGAATCACATCCACCCTCCTCCAGCCCTCAGGTGCCACACCACCCTCCCATGATTTATTAAAAAGGGTAGTCAGTGGTGTTACTAGTTCTTCCCTTTGTTCTTTTATAATTCTGGGGTGAATCCCATCAGGCCCCATTGCTTCATCCACCTTCAGTTTTAAGATTTCTTTCAGAACTCTTTCTTCTGTGAAAGGACTAATATCAACCCCCTATCCAGAGTGCTTCTACTGACTGGATTAGGTATCTCCCCCTGCTTTTCCATTGTGAATACTGAGCAGAAGTATTCATTCAGTATCCCTGCTTTTTCACTGTCACTCTATGCCCAGCCACCTTCCTCTTTATTCAGCCTCAGTATCCCTGCCTTAGTCTTTCTTTGCTCCCTAATGTACCTATAAAAGGTTTTATCCCCCTTCTTAACTGAGTTGGCTATCTTTTCCTCAGTTTGGGCCTTTACTATTCTGACTGCCTTCCCCACTTCCTTCTGCTTTAACTGGTACAGTTCTCTGTCCTGCTCCTTCTGTGTTTCCTTATACTTCCTGAATGCTATCTTTTTCTCCCTTACCTTCCCCACCACTTCTTTTGAGAACCATAGTGTTTTTTTCTTTCACTTTAATTTGTTTATTTGCTTCACACAAAGGCTTGTTGCCTCTGTGATGGCAGTTTTGATGTTTCCCCATCGTTGCTCCACCCCACCTTTTTGCCTGTTTGCTAGTGCTTTTCTGAGGCACTCTCCCATTTTGACAAAATCAGCCCTCCTGAAGTCCAGTACCTTCACTTTTGTGTGGCTTGACTCTACAGCTAAATTTATCGTGAACCACAATGTTATGGAACTCATAATTCCATCCCTACTAACTGGAAAAGTCAATGCAAGTCTTGAACTTCGTGCAACCAGGACTCAGACTTTCTTGGGATTCATGATTCTGATGATCATGGCGCTCCTCACTGTCTGTGCAGGATTGTTCTTCTGCAATAAATGTCCTTATGTACTGGTTTCTATGCATACATGTTTTGCTTATGTTATTTAACGCTGCATATACTGCATTACCGTCTTTTTTCTCTCCACAGGAATGTCTTCTTTAAATGGACTTCCATGTTATTCACATGTTTATCACAGTTTACTGCCACCTTGTAATTTTTGATAGTTCTTACCTGTTTTCTCTCTTTTTTTTCATGTTATATTACTACTTGTTCGAGTGGTACTCACTTTCATGACCCCAGGGATGATGTGAAGTACACGTAGGCATGGGGCATAATGGCTAGTGGACACCCCTCTAAGGAACCTCACAGAACAGTGGTCTCAGGTTACAGATAACTCTGTGTAGCAGGGGCTCTCTAGAAGACCCCGTTGGGCTGGCAGTTAGTGTTCAGTCAGAGGCTAAGTCTCCTGGTATGCAGATTGAACTGTGTGGAATAAAGCCATTTCCTACTTTTATTTTGTGCGTCTGACTCAGTCATTTGCATGGTCCAGCAAGATGTCCAAAAGAGCAGTGAGAGATGGGTTTAGCAGACCAGAAGAGAAGGTAATGGTCCTAGTGACAGACCAATACAAAATGCCACAGTAGTTACACTAGTCAGAATGAATTGATTAGTGTTGAAAGGGAGACAGTAGGAGTTGCATGTGTAACTATTTCTTCATGCAAATTGTGTAAATATACAACATGTAATTCTGAAACTAGTTAACAACTACATAGTAGTTACATGTAACTGCACAGTAGTTACAGTGCAGTTACAGTGTAGTTATACAGTAGTTACAGTGTAGTTAGTGACACTTAAAGTGTTACCGAATTATTTAACAACCTTCCTTATTGACCTATAGTAATCTTTCAGCCAAGGGAAAAAGCAGATATTGAAACACTTCAGAGGGATCAGAATATTATTATTAAAGAAGCAGATAAAGGTGGCTGTGTGGTACTCATGAATAAATCTGACTATGTGTGCAAAGTAGAAGGACAACTTATGAATCAAGACTTTTAACAGAAACTAAATGAAGACCCAAATTTTGCTTTATATTTTCTATTGATGAAACCATTACAGTGGCATTCAATTGGGTTTCATAGATCAAAAGACTAAAGATTTTTTAACAAGTGGTGTACCAGTAAGAGCCACCTTTTACATTCTGCCCAAAATTGACAAATCACAGGAAAAAAACCCTGGTCGTCCAGTCATTAGTGACATTGACTCTTTAACTGAATCCCTTTCTCAATTTGTTGACACATTTCTGCGACACCTTGTGAAAAGTTTGCCAGCTTTTCTGCAAGATACTAAAGACATTTTAAAACTTTTCAAAGACATGGTATTAGAAGAAAAAGTTTATTTGGTAACAATGGACATAGAAGCACTTTATACGAATATTCTGCATGAAGGCACCCTAGACGCGATAGCATATTACCTGAATCAGAGAAGTTAGAACTCTGATCCACCCCCTGAATTTTTATTGAAACTAGTAGAGCATATTTTAAAAAATAGTGTATTTATTTTCAATACAGAGTTTTATTTGCAAGTGAAAGGTACTCTGATGGGGGCTACTTGTGCACCTTCTGTGGCAAATTTGTATGTGGGAGCCTGGGAGCAGGAATATATATTTGATTCTAACCAAAATCCATTCTTTTAGCAGGTGGTTTTATGGCGTTGCTTATAGATAATGTGTTGTTAGTGTGGTGAGGTGACCTTTCAGGACTGCACGCATATATCTGTTTCCTGCATGTCACCAACCCACATTTAAAATTTACACATACAGTACAGCAGGTAAGAAATCTATTAATTTCTTAGATCTGACTTTAATCAAACAGCAGGATGGTTTTGTCACATTTGATATCTTTAGAAAGGAGACAAATGGTAATACTTTACTTTTAGCTTCCAGCTGTCACCCTCGCCACACTTTTCATAATATACCAAAGGGTCAGTTCTTACGCATTAGACACAACTGTGGCAACTGAAGCTAATTTCCAGAAGGGTGATTTGGATTTGACGGAACAATTTAAAGAAAGGGGATACAATATGAATCAAATTTTACAAGCCAGGGAATTTGCTAGTGCCCAAAATCAGTCTGATTTATTACAGGATAAAACAGATATGGAAGAATCTGAGCCAAGGTTTAACTCTGTGATGACATATTCAGCACATGCCAAATATTTAGAAACCATTATTTACATACATTGGCATGTTTTGTCCAGTGACAAGGGCTTTAAGGATATCACACAATGCTCCCTGAGAATGGAAAACCATAGAACATCTACCCTACGTGATATACTCATTCAGAGCCACTACACGGAAAGGAGAAATACTACTTGGCTGAATAACAATTCAACTGGTTGCTTTCCATGCAAAAGATGCATTAATTGCAAATATGTGGCAGCAGGGAAAGAGTTTAAAAGTTACCATACAAGAAAAATTTATGAGATATGGCAACTCATCACATGTGATTCCACTGGGGTTATTTACCTAGCAGACTGCACTTATGCTGCCTTTTTATGTGGATAAGACCACTAGAAACTTTAAAACTCAAGTTGGGGAGCACATTTGGGCCATGGATAAAGGTGATCCAACTTATGCTACAGCTATGCATATTTTAGACGCATCCGATGGAAAGGAGCATGCATTCACATTTTGGACCATTGAAAAGATTTACCGTAAACCAAGGGGTGGTGACTTTAATGATTTGGTTTTAAAGTTTGAGGCTTTTTGGATTATTAATTTGGGGCACTATACAAGCCAGATCTCAACACTGGGTTTGATTTAAGATGTTTTTCTAAGGAATAGATAGGTAATATGAACTGATACCTTGCTATTTTGAGGGAGGAGTTTAGTATCTTAGCTTCTGCTATTGCGTATGAATAGTGATTTAGATTTAGTCTGCCACTTCGTTATGGGTTTTGGGACCTGCTTTTTAATAATTCCACTGAGTTTTTGAATTTTCACTAACAGTCTTTGCCCTTTATATTTGACACATTCCCTTCTTCCTTCCCTCCATTCCCCTTCTCCCCTGCCCCTTCCCCATTTCCTTTTCGTTCCTATTCTAATTTATCCTTTCATGTTGATATGTAATTATTGACCAATGATTATAGTATTTTAATTATTGAGTCACAGTGATGTCATCATTCATGGCTTATTTAATACTAGTCTGTATCAGTCAGCCCCAGCCTTTGATAAAGGACAAGCTGGTCTGAAACACATCAAACGAGCATGTATGCCATACAGAACTGCTGTTTTTAGTCATGTATTGTTGTTTAATAATGACAACAAACCTATGTGAATATGGAGCTTGGTGTATGTATTTTATTAGAGGTGGTGAGTGCCCGACCTTACTTTGCTGCTAGTTCTTTGTGCAATGTGTCTGATGAAGTCTTAAGTTACATAATTGTTTATTATTTTATTGATTTTGCAAACTAGAAGTGCCTTTAAAAGGCAAGTGTACTGCCTAAAACTAATATTAGTTTTTTTTAAAACAGTCAACAATTACCTTTTATATATGAAGTATTTTTTTCTTTTCCCTTTAGTTAATTTGAAGATTGTTTATCTGATGTTAATAGGGGTGATGTGTAAGATAGCACTCTGCCTGGCAGCTGACATGTCTGTCTCTAGTCCCTCCACTACATCATCAGCATTGTGACCTCACTGACTGTGACATCACTGCTGCTTGCAAACAATCACTCAGTGACTGCCAGGTCAGTCACCTATGATGCAACTGTCAGTGGCTGATGATGTAGTGTGTGTGTGGAGGGGTAGAGATAGATATGACAGCTGCCAGGTTAAGAGCTGTTCCACACATCCAGCACAAAATTATCACATAGAAGACTTTCTAATGAACAAAAGGAAAAGAAAATACTTCAAAAATAAAGCAATACAACTGACTGCTTTTTAAAATGTTTATTATTTTCCTGTCTGCCTGTTTTGGCTATAATAGCTCTTTAAGTTTAGGGAGCGTTCTTCTAAGCTTTCTTTTTTTGTTCTCAGCTATTCAGTTGTATAGTCTGAGCTTTCCAAGTCATCCCGCCACCTGGCAGCTTGATGCATTCTGCAAGCCATAAAGTATAAATCGAAATCTAGCATTTTAATATCACTTTCTTCTTTAGTTCTAGTTAGTCTTATGTAGTTTTGTCTTTTTTTTTTGTAATTCCATATGAATTTGTCAATGAGGTTTTGAAGAGCAAGAAATAAACTTTTCAGAATGAAATTAGGTGTCATTGAGAGTACAAACAATATTCTAGGGAGCAGATTCATTTGGATTCTTTCTAACCTACCTCAAAGGTTGAGTGGAAGTTTTCTCCATTTCTTAAGGTCTCTATTTCAGTTCTGAATTCTTTAAGGTTCTCTTGTGCTTTTTTTTTGTACATTTTCCAAATGTTTATTCCTAGACAACTTATTTTTTCTTTCTCCCATTTAAGGCCCATATCTGATGGATCACATTTCAGACAGCTTCCATTTAGGGATAAAAACACATTTTTTTTTTTATTTATTATAAATCCTGAAATCCTTCCAAAATTATCCATGTGTCTCAATATTAGTGGCATTGAATTAGTTGGTTCAGAGTTCAACAACAGAATATTTTCTGCATAAAGAGAACATACAGAGGATTGTGTATGGGCAGTCATGTACAACAAGGATATTCTTGTATTGAGAGGATTCCTTGGTAACAGATTACCTTGAGAGCGCAGCTTGAGAGGTACTCTGTTACCAAGGGAACACTGAGATACAAGAATATCCTTGTTTGTGTATGACTGCCCATACACAATCTTTTATAGTTTATTGGCAGTTACAGCATAGAAAATCACACAAAACCAGCTGATGAAGACAACGGAGAATAGAAATGTAAAATTTGTTTTAACTGACACAGTGTGCTGAAGATGTTTCTGAAAGTTCAAGTTAAAAAAAAGAACTCCCAGCTTAACTGGATAGAGAGGAAAGCAACTATGTAGCAGCATTCCAAGTTGTTCTGCTGCAGTAGTGACATCACTATTGCAGCAGAACAACATAATGATGTCACTACTGCAACAGAAAAAGCATATTCCTGGGGTGGAATTCCAAGCATAATAGCATTCCACCATACACTATAAATATTTCTTGCCTTTAATGTTGATGCTCTCTATATTTGGGTCCTTCATTAGTTTTCTTACCAAGGGGTCTAATGATAAAATAAACAAAAAAGGTGATTGAAGACAACACTGTTTTGTCCCACTCCACATTTTAAAGCTCTCTAATGTTATCCCATTAGTTATTACAGCCGCCCTTAGCTTTGAATAGATTTGGATTCATTTAATAAATTCTGTGAGGAATTAATATTTTCCCATAACTGTGAGCAGATATTTACAGTCTACCCTATTGAAAGCCTTCTTGGAATCAACTGAGATCAAGGCTGTAGATGTAGAAAAAAACTTGTCAGCTGCATTAAGGCAGTGTAATATCTTCCTTACTTTATCTGACGCTAGTCTTCGAGTCATGAAACCTACAGTACTTATTGTGGGCCTGTCAGTTTTCCCATAATGTTTTCTAACCTGATGGCTATAATTTTGACAAGTATCTCTGAGTCAGAATTAAAGTGATTGATCTATAGTTTCTACAATCCAATGGGTCCCTTTTACTTTTATGCATTAATGTCATTAAACCTTGGTTGAAGGAGTTCGGAAGAGTTCCTTTGTTCCAGGTTTCTTTAAAAACTTCTAATAACAGCGGTACAATTTCTTCTGCAAATTTAGCATAAAAGTTGAAAGAAAACCCATTGCTTCCTTGGGTTTTGTTCTTGATAAGAAGGCCTATGGCTTGTTAATTTCTTGTAGTGAAATCTCTTTTTGGAAAATCCTTTTATCTATGTCTATCAGTTTTGGTACATTTAAATCATATAGGATGTCCTCTGTTAGTTTTTCCATTTTTTGTCTCACTTGCCCATAGCCCTATTGGGATCAGATTGTAGCTGTAAAAATGGCTGATCGTGGAACTCCCTTTTTGGACATTTGGAAGTATTTCTCCACAGCTGCAAAATAGTGAACTTCCCCTCTGATTTTTGCTATTTGCTGCTCTATGTTAAAGGCATCTGAAGGGAGTGGGGATGCTACTGTATTGTACCTCTGAACTTCTCAGGATATTAAAAAAAAAAAAAAAAATTTTTAAACTGCTGTTTCTATCATATGTCCAGCTCAGTCTAATAGATTTATTGTATTTCTTTCAGCAACCTAGGGGTTAACTCATTATCTGTTGTACTGGAATTTACTGAAGCTCTGAAAGTCAGACAGAGTACAGTGTCAGATTACAGACAGTGCAGCTGCAGCTTTGTTAGCTCTCTCATTCCTATGGGCATTTATTGGGATCTGAGACCATTTTCTTCTGTTTTGTTTTATATTTTTCTATTCAACCTTTGTATATTTGCTATCCAGTGTTAGTGAAAGGTGGGGACTTACAACACCTCTGTTTATCCACAGAATCAGATTCACTGCTGACTTTTCTTCTCAATGCTCATACAAGGTACAGTTGAGATAGCACTAGAAGGTAAACTAAAGCTCTTTGTTTATTCACAGGGACAGGTACTGTGTAGGCTCCCCCTCCCCACACTCACCCACTGTGATGAATATAGTGCTGGTAAAAAGCAGATAAAGCCCTCAGTTTATCCACAGGTACAGTACCATGTGGCTCAGACTCAGTGCAAGCTTACCCACACTGTGATGGATTTAGTGCTGGTAAGAGGTAAGGACTGACACCACTTGGGCTTTAAACCCTTGGACAATCCACAGAGACAGCTACAGTGTGGGGGGGCAGGGTAAGTGCTTGGTTTCCACACTATCTGCATTTAGTCCTGGTGAATGGTGAGAGACTGCCAGCACTGGGGACTATAGCATTTTCTTTATCTACAGTGACAGGTTGCATACACACACACACACACACACACACACACACACACACCAGCATGTACTCTGGCTAAATAAATTCAAGAGGACTGAATTAGCAGCATGCCAGTTTTTGATGATTGTGATTGAACAGCACTATATGGCACCAACAAGAAAATAAGAAATTGAGATAGCACTAGAAGGTAAACTAAAGCTCTTTGTTTATCCACAGGGACAGATACTGTGCAGTCCCCCCCTCATTCACCCACTATGATGAATTTAGTGCAGCCCCCCCCACTCACCCACTGTAATGAATTTAGTGCTGGTAAAAAGTAGATAAAGCCTTCAGTTTATCCACAGGTACAGTACCATGTGGGCCAGGCTCAGTGCAAACTTACCCACACTGTGATGGATTTAGTGCTGGTAAGAGGTAAGGGACTGACACCACTTGGGCTTTAAACCCTTGGTTAATCCACAGAAACAGCTACAGTGTGGGGGCAGGTAAGTGTTTGGTTTCCACACTGTTTGCATTTAGTCCTAGTGAATGGTGAGAGACTGCCAGAACTGGGGACTATAGCATATTGTTTATCTACAATAACAGGTTGAATGCACACACACACACACACACACACACACACACATCATGTACTCTGACTAAATAAATTCAAGAGGACTGGATTAGCAGCATGCCAGTTTTTGATGACTGTGACTGAACAGCAGTATACGGCACCAACAACAAAATAATAAACTGCTGTCTGAAATGTTTATCCAAAATAATATTTGAGTGAAAGTATGGAAAAAAAATTAATAAAAGATGCTTTCCATTTTTGACCATTGCTTCTTAATAGTCATATGATATTACTTCAATATGTAGTGTGCATTTTAAATATTTAACTTGTAAATACTGTTTATACTTGTTGTTATGACCATGTCATGTACAACAGCAAAAATAATCTCTTTCAAAATAAAAACTCAAAAAGGGAATGTGTTTGTATTGGAGATAGAGATATTGTAAATTTATAATTTACCAGTGATTTTGGTTAAAATCTGGGAATGTCACACTTCCCGGAGCTTTGCAAAGTTCCCCAACCTCATATCAAGTTCACTACCAATTTCGGAATATTAAAAAATAGCATGTTCGCTCTGTGAAATCACCTTTTGGGACAAGTGAACAAAATGACACTGACACTCTTCATGAAGAGGGGTCCCAAAAAGGCCATGTTGAAAATTTGGTGCAATATCTCAAAAAAATGGCCAAGTTACACCCGGGTGTTGAATAATTTCTATGCACATCTGTAACTTTAGTCATTTGGTAGCTCTTCATGGCCCTATCGGCTTTGGCTAGTTTGTTTATATAGTGGTTCATAAAGTTCTTTAAAAATCTTATTATTTTTTTAACATTTTCTAAATTTTTATCTGTAAATGAATTATTAATTTCCCAAATGCCAGTATGTGTTTCTGCTAGTTCAAGTCTAATGGCTAGGAGTCTCTGTCCCTTAGGTTCAGTAGACACATAACTGAGTTTTGCTTTCCTGATCCTAAAATCACTTTCAAAACTCAAGAGTTCATCATACTCTGATTTACACCCTGACCACTCCTTCCATCTCTCCTCAGAGCTGCTAGTGTTAAATTATTTCTCTATGTCTTTTATTTCTATCATTTTGAGTTCTGTTTTCTTGTATCTTTCTTTTTTAAGTTTTGCAGAGAATTCCTGTTAACTGACCTCTCAAAAAGCATTTCAAAGCATCCCAAGTTGTTGCCCATGATGTGCCTCTTGGATCATTAGTTTCCAGGAAGTATTTGATTTTCCCCTTGATTGTCTCAACAATACTTTCATCTTCCAACCGGAAGTTATTCAATTTCCATCTGGTGTATATTTTAATTTTTGGTTGTAACTCTAAAAGTACAAACATGGAAGCATGATCTGAGAGAACTACAGAGTGGGTTTCTGCTACTGAAATTCCCAGAATTTGGTTAGAAAGAATAAAATATTACCTATTTTTGAGCCCGTTTTATGAGAGTTAGACCAGAAACTAGATATACGAAAAGTACCATTAAAAGTAAACCATACATTTAAGTGTTCCAAGTAATTCTTTTAAATCTCCATTTGCTTTGGTTACAGTGTAATTATTTTATCTAGTATTTTAACAATAAGTTATTGATTACTAGATGTAGGTCCATATATTTTTATTAACAAAGTATTTTCCCCATTTACTGCTCCAGCTATAATCATATTGTGACATTCTCTGTCCTTAAAAGTTTCACTTTCTTGAAAATTGATTCCCTTATTAATTAAAATCGACACTCCCAACTTCTTTGACCTGTTCTCTGCTCTGTATACTAGTCCAACCCATTCTCTCCTCATTCAAAGTATATCTTCTTTTTAAATATGGGATTCTTGTATAAAGGCAATGTCACTATTACATTTTTTCAAATGTCTTCATACTTTGTACCTTTAATTTTGCTATTCAGTCCATTCACATTCTGTGTTGTATAGCTTAAAGAGAACAGACAGAACACCAGGAGGAAGGAGCTACTGGTATAACTAAAACTTCTCTACTGGGACTAAGAACTAGAAATCTTGTATTGGGACCTTCAATTTAGGGTAAAAAAAAAGAGAGTTAGTGTATTTGTCAGAGGTAGTTGAAGTAAATTGTTATCTGTTATCTGTGTTATCTGTGTACTTATCTAGGTGCTTGTCACAGGTGTCAGAAGGGAATTGTTATCTGTGAAATTAACTAAGTGTAGAAAGATTTGCAAAGTAGGGGGAGTGGCTTAGCTAGAAGGAGCCAGGTTAAAACCAGATTTAAGCACTGCCCTAGATAGCTTCTGTCAGAGAACACACAGAACACCAGGAGGAAGGAGCTACTGGTATAGCTAAAACTTCTCTACTGGGACTATATTGCCCTCCTTCCCTCCCCCTTCTCTCCCCTCCACCCCCCACCCTAAACCAGTTCTACTTTTATAGGCACAGGATTTAACTGACAACAGGAACTTCCTGTTTGGGAGCAGGAAGTAATTGATCACAGAGCCACCAAAGACTCACCATCCTAGAAGGGCAAGAGTAGCTCTCTGTCCCCCCTAGCTGCTGGAGGTCTGACTCTGAGCAAGTAAGGAGACTACTGAGAAATATAGGAACTTCTTGTCTTAGAACAGGAAGATCAGGAGCTAAAAGGGCACAGAGGCAGTAAGTAAGTAGGGAAAAAATTGAAAAAAAAAAATAAACAAACAGAGGAAAGAGTAAGTATTCCAAACAATAGTTAGGAGGCCAGAAAAAAGACATGATGGGAGTGGTGCAGTGCAGTGGCTGTGGAGCAGCAGTCTTCCGGGAGACGTTCTGGAGGATGCAGTATTGTCCCCTCTGCAGGCACCTCTCTGGGCTGAGGGAGGAGGTTGTTCATCTCCAGACTGAGCTGATCAGGATTTGAGGGACCTCCTCTCCCAAACAGGGACCACCAGGGTCACTGCCGTTGACTCAGAGGTTGTCAAGAAAGAAGAGTGGTTGGACCACAGTAGGCTCAGGAAGGGTGAGGGTGGTGGAACAGAGGTGCACCCCTCCAGTTGTACCTCTCCACAATTTCTATGCCATTCTGGAAAAGTGTGGTTCCTCTATGGAGGCACCCACAGTGGAGACCAAGGAGGATGCTGGGAACCTCCACAAAGGATACCCACAGGAGGGTGGCATGGGACCCCACAGGGGAAGGAAAAAAATCCTGGTGGAGGACTCTATTGCTAGGAAGGTAGAACTGGGGGAGGAAGGGGAGAGGGAGGTAAGGTGTCTGCCTGGCACCATGGCTTGGAGGGACAGGGAGTGAATCCTCAGGATCACAGGAGCAGCTGCACAGGGGAGGGAGCTGGATGTCATTGTCCACCTAGGGCAAATGACCTGGCTAAGAAAGGGATCAGAGCAGTGCAAGAAGCATTTGTGAAGATGGGGAGGGGCCTTAGACAAATAGCACACACGGTAACCTTCTCAGAGGTGCTGCCTGTCTATGGCATGGATGAGGCTAGGTGCTCCACACCAGGGATTCAATTAGTGGTTGAAAAACTGGTGCAGAGCTCAGGGATTTGGCTTCATTGGGACTGGGGTTCACCTGACGGATGCAGGCCTATACTGGCATGATGGTCTGCATCTGTCCCAGAGGGAACCAGGATCCTAGGTGATAGGTTTAAATACTTCGCTGGCAAGCATTTAAACTAGCCAAGGGGAGGCACTGAAAGGAGCAGTGAAATCCTAGCCCCAAAAAAATCAGGGTACTAAGTGAGGTAGACACCAATATAGAGATGTCAATAGGGAGAAGTGCAGGGGTAAATGGAGAAAGTGACAAATGCATTAAGGACAGGGATGGGGCAAAAAGGGGTAAGGCCATCAAGAAATGGAGGGGTTATGAGTACCAATGCCCGTAGTCTGGGCAACAAGCTCCCTGAACTGGTGGCCTTGATGGAAGAGGGATGCTTGGATATTGTAGCAGTCACAGAAATATGGTACACAGAGAACCATGACTGGGATGTTAACATACCAGGGTACACAACCTACAGGAGAGACAGGGAGGGCAGAAGGGTTGGGGAGTAGCTATCTATGTAAGGGAAGGGATAAAAGCAACTGAACAAAAGAGTAAACAGGGAGGAGAGGAGGCACTGTGGGTCACCTTAGAGACTGGAAATGGCACCACAATCCACACAGGGGTTTTATACAGACCCCATGTCAGGGGTGGGAATGGACAAGGATATGATAGAAGGCATCCTTAGGATGGCAGAGAAAGGAGAGATACTGTTGATGGGGGACCTTAATATGCCAGATGTTAACTGGAGCACCTTTGCTGCAGCCATATCCAAAAGCAGGGCCATTCTTGACGCCCTTCAGGTGGCATGCCTCAGACAGCTAGTTTTGGAACCTACTCATGAGGGAGCAATCTTAGACCTCATACTCTCAAATGGGGACAGTGAGAGGATCTCAGATCTAGAAGTGGGTAGCCATTTGGGAACAAGTGACCACCAAACAGTGTGGTTCATGATAAACTCAGCTACAGAGTCAAGCCATACAAAAGTAAGGGTTCTGGACTTCAGGAGGGCTGACTTTGGCAAGATGGGAGAGTGCCTTAGAAAAGCACTAGCAAACAGGCTAGAAGGAGGGGGTGCAGCAACAATGGGGAAATATCAAAACTGCCATCACAGAGGCAACAAGCCTTTGTGTGAAGCAAATAAACAAATCAAAATGAAAGAAAAAGCCACTATGGTTCTCAAAAGAAGTGGCGGTGAAGGTTAGGGAAAGAAAGATAGCATTTAGGAAGTATAAGGAAACACAGGAGGAGCAGGACAGAGAACTGTACCAGTTAAAGCGGAAGGAAGCAGGGAGGGTAGTCAGAATAGCAAAGGCACAAACTGAGGAAAAAGATAGCCAGCTTGGTTAAGAAGGGTATCCCGTGATAACAGCGACTCAATAAAAGCAACTAAAAAACAGCGACTTCAAATGTTCGAAAACCAAATGAGCGACCACTACATTTAAACGACTCTGCAGAAATCGCGACTTAATATTCAATAAAAGCAACTCATAAACAGCGACTGTCTTTTTCAGAAATAGTGTTTTTTTTTGTGTTTACCTGTGAGTTCTGACATTGAGTTCTGACATGCTCCAATAAAAGCGACTCATAAACAGCGACTTTCTTTTTCAGAAATAGCGGTATTTAGCGGTAATAGCGGAGTTCTGACATTGAGTTCTGACATGCTCCCTTGGATAGTTTACCTTTCCTCAGTGAGTTCTGACATTGAGTTCTGACATGCTCCCTTGAATTCCGTTTCCGTTTCCGGTTCCTTCATAAAACCTCCACCTCCACCCCAAGCAGCAAAACTGTGCAACACATCCAAAGTGCTATGGCAGTCGAATTTCTCACCAGCCAAAAAGGTAAGCCACTTGCCCTATATGGGGGCTACCTGTATCGTAGAGATAAGGAGAAGTCTGAGAAAGTATACTGGAGATGTGCAGACACGCAAAAATATACTTGCCTAGCACGACTGCACACCTCAGGGGAAACTGCTTTGTGAAATTAAAATGCAGCAGCTAATTTCTGGAGCTGCATCTAGTGGCATTAAATGGAAATATAAGGACCAAAATATCTGTATAGCTGCTATTGTGGGGCAATATGAGTCTCGTACTACATATGAGTATTTAAAAGGATTAGCATACAATTTTCAGTTTAAACAGTAAGATGCCTGAAAGAAACAAGCTGATTACAGTGGGCAGCATGAAGAAGCCTTGAAGAAGTAAAGGAATAAAGTGCAGCGCAGTGCTGTGAAGACTTGAAAGACTTGCAAGAGAGCAATAAAGGATTTCTGGCTTTGGCCAGTTTTTTTTAAAGTTTAGCAGTCGCTGTTTTGACGCTTCTCATCGGTGACAGTTGATTGTTAACTGTGCAGGCTTATATTCAGACTGAACACAAGTTCTGTCAGTGCGAATGTGATGCGGACAGCTGTAGCATTGATAACAGGCGTTTTTAGCGGGTTTGCTTCTGATCATACTGATCACTGCCGATTTGTGTAATCAGTGTTATTTGGAGTTTCATTAGTTGTGTTTTTGGAAGGGTCTTAGTTATTGTTAAATTAGAATTAGAATTAGAAGCCAGAATCAACTCAATCGCCCCAACAGTGTCTAAACCTTAAATCTAGAGCAGTGATGCTGCTGTACTGTCAGTACACTGTGTATTACAAATGTACACTGACAACTGATAAAATATTGTAACTGTTTGTGTAATCAGTGTTGTTGGGAGTATCAGTAGTTGTGTTTTTGGAAGGGTTTTAGTTATTGTTAAATTAGAATTAGAAGCCAGAATTAACTCAATCGCCATTGATGACTTAGCTCGCAGAACTAATTTCAATGCGCCATTTTTCCAATCGTGATTTTGTAAAGTCGCCTAAACTGTGGTCGCCATTCTGTAGTCGCCCACATTAACGTCGGAATTTTTCAGTCGCGATTTTATCATAGAACCGTTAAGAAGGGGGATAAAACCTTTTATAGGTATATTAGGGAGCGTAGAAAGACAAAGGGAGGGATAGTGAGGTTGAATAGAACAGATGGTGGGTGGGCAGAGAGTGACAGTGAAAAAGCAGGGATACTGAATGAATACTTCTGTTCAGTATTCACAAAAGAGGAAGTGTGGGAGGTGCCTAATCTAATTAACAGAAGCACTCTGGAGAGGGGGGTCGATCCCAGTCCTTTCACAGAAGAAAGTGTTCAGAAAGAACTCCTAAAACTGAAGGTGGACAAAGCAATGGGGCCAGATGGAATTCACCCCAGAATTCTGAAAGAATTAAGCAGAGAACTAGTGACACCACTGACTACCCTTTATAACAAATCATGGGAGGATGGTGTGGTACCTGAGGACTGGAAGAAGGCTGATGTGATTCCCCTTCACAAAACTGGGAGCAAGACAGAGGCAGAAAACTACAGATCTGTCAGTTTGACCTCTGTGGTTCCATCACTTCTGAAGGAAAGAATTGTTGAGTACCTGGAGGCCAGTGGGGCACAGGACCCAAGGCAGCATGGGTTCACAGCGGGAAGGTCATGTCAGATGAATCTAATTGATTTCTTTGACTGGGTGACCAAAGTAGTAGACCAGGGAGGGGCTGTGGACATGGCCTACCAAGACTTTAGCAAGGCATTTGACACAGTCCCACACAAAAGATTAGTAGTCAAATTAACCAGCCTTGGAGTGGGTCCCAGGGTGGTAGCCTGGGTAAAACATTGGCGGAACAACAGGACACTGAAGTTAATTGTAAATGGAGTCCACTCTGAAGAAAGAGGGGTTACTAGTGGGGTACCGCAGGGTTCAGTACTGGGTCCAGTCCTTTTTAATGTCTTTATAAGTGACATTACAGAGGGACTGGAAGGAAAAGTATGCCTCTTTGCAGATGACATAAAGATCTGTAACAGGGTTGATACACAAGGAGGCGTGGAAAGGATGAGAAAGGTTGGAGGAATGGTCAGAAGTATGGCAGCTTGGATTCAATGCAAAGAAATGCAAAGTAATGCATCTGGGAAACAAAAACCCAGGGGAAGATTACACAATGGGGGGGAAGTAGTAACAACAACAAAAATGGAAAGGGACCTGGGGGTAATCATATCAGATGACCTGAAAGTTGGCAAGCAATGTGAGAAGGCAGTTGGGAGGGCTGGGGGGATACTGGGATGTATAGGGAGAGGAATCTCCAGCAGAAAACAGGAAGTTTTTATCCCCCTGTACAGACAGTTGGTGAGGCCCCATCTGGAGTACTGCATCCAGTTCTAGAGACCCCATCTCCGCAAGGACATAGACAGGATGGAGGCAGTTCAGAGGAGGGCAACCAAAATGGTGCAGGGTCTGCAACAGAAGCCATACGAGGAGAGGCTAAAGGAGCTTGATATGTATACCCTTGAGGAAAGGGGGAGGGCATGATAGAAACGTTTAAGTACCTCAGTGGAATCAACAAAGTCCAAGAGGGTAGCATCTTTCAGAAAAAGAGATGTGCAAGAACAAGGGGACACAATTTGAAGATAGAGGGGGGACGGCTCAGGGGCAATGTGAGGAAGTATTTTTTCACAGAGAGGCTGGTGGACGCATGGAACAGCCTTCCTGAGGAGGCTGTGGGGTCTAAAACTGTGGGATAATTCAAAAATGCATGGGACAGACATAAGGCAATTTTTGTGGGGGGTAGGAAGAAATAGGCTGTTGGTTAAATAGGATCTGCAGCTTATCCTCTAGGTAGGGAAATGGGCAGACTAGGTGGGCCAAGCGGTCCTTATCTGCCATCAAAGTCTATGTAAAGGACTGGCCATACTGTTACTTTTTTATGCCTAAAAATGAATGTACAGCTTCATTTATATTGACTACATATAAATTCAATAACAAGCAAGCATTAACTAGACTTTTGGTGCTTTAGTTTCCTCTCATTTTATTAGACTGCATCATAGAAGAGAAGACAAAGTACAAAAGCAGAAAAAAAGAGACAAAGAGCCCCATATTCAAAAGTGGCTGGCTGCAATGCACAAGTCCATATTCCATGCAACTCAGATGTACCGGCGCAAAACAGTAGTATATTCAGACGATGCGCCATAGAATGCAATTGCACAAGGCCAGCTGAATATCCTAAACATGCGCGATCACACAGTGGGAGATGCACGGTGTGGCAGGTGTCCTGAGACCTGCATGAGCATATGGAAATGCATGATGGGGGGCCAATTGTGTGGCACACAGAATTGCAATTTTTAACCAGGATATGCTAATAGCCTCATTGCATAGTCTGAACCCAATCCCACATTTGCATCTCATTACTGGAATGTATTCAGGGCATTTGCATACCTGTGGCATGCACAGATCCAGCTTTGCAGGGCAGCCCCACCACTCCACAAAGGTGAACAGGAAGTACTGCAGCCCAGCAGGCTGGTGTGAAGGTATATGTGTGTGTGGGTGGACTGCAGTGTCTGTGTACAGTGCTGTCACTCATGGCCATGTACAGGGTCCGACTGGGGTACAGGGAGCCCACCTGGACAGTGGCCACAGAAGCCCACCTGGATGAGTAATAAGGGAGGGCCCAGGGTGACACACTCTGATCAGTATGCCATATGAAAGTGATACACTAGCCCTGTACGCATCTGACATTCACCTATAGTGCCCCCCATACCCCAGTATAATGGATAAGGGATGAGAAAGGCAAGGGATGTCAGGGTCTAGACAGTGACTGGGTACCCAAGTGAATGGGGCCCACCTGGAACTGTCCTGGTAACCTGGGTGGCCACCCCAACACTGGCCAAGCGCGTGCCTGTGGTGGCCGCATGCCCAACATCGGAAGGGTCCTGTGTCCATAAGGCATGCCCATGCCACCTCCAGACCACAGGTGGTGCCACCCCTGCACTGTGCTGCCCACAGTTGTGCAATGTCCACCACTGGAACACCACACCAACCCAACGCAGTGCCCCTGTGGCAAGATCACACAGCACTAGGGCATCAATGTCATGTCCGTGGCTCTGGGTGGTGTGGACCTGGAATGGATGTGTGGTGTGCACCTATGGTGTACCACCATGGGTGTGTGCCACTGGTCAGACCCAGGACCATGCCACACTGCCACCAGTACCACCAGGCCATCACTGCCCCAAATGTCACCATGGTGCATGCCACCACTGGGTGGTGCCCTGAAGGCCACATGGATGCAGGCCATGGCCCCTGGTACATGTGCTGCATTATGGCTGTCTGCACCACTAGTGTGCCAGGGATGCACCCGCTGGCACCTGCATGTGGCAGCAGGGAGTCTATGTCTATGGCATGATGGGGGGGGGTGGACATCTGGGTTGTACCAGGGGCATCACAGCACTTGTAGCTTTGGGTACTGCCATCCTGGTATGACTGCTGGGTGTGGGTGCCTGCAGCACATTCTGGTGCACCTCCAAGAACTGTCTCAGGAGTGTCTGTCTGCAGTTCCACAGCTTGCCTGTGGGTGGCTGGCTGATTTAGGCCATCCTTTTTGTTGTCCTATTTTTGCCTGGCACATCGCTGGGATGTGCTGCACATGCATCGCACATTTTGGCTGAATATTCCCATGTACGGCACATTCATGTTCCCACCCCGTTTCTGTGGTGCACACACTATCTATGTGTGATAGTGCATTCTGATGTGCGTGACGCATCTCTGCTATTTGAATATTGCTTTTCTGCACATTTCCCAAGATGTGTGGTGCATCTCCATTTTGTGCCGTGCATCTCTTTTAAATATGTGGGCCACAGAGTTTTACAGTTTTTCCCCATTAAACAAACCTTTTCTTGTTTAAAAACAAGACCTTAAACAGCCCTTTCAATGTCATGAGTTGGAAGGTGTAAAATTAGGAAGCCCCCTTCCACTAACTATCTTCAAGTGCATTGTCTTGACTGAACAGTAACAAAGGCAAATCTCCTTCTCACCCCCCACATTTGTAGTTGTTTCTAATAATTTATCTAAGTGCAATATTAATTTAAAACACATAATATGATTTAAAACATTTGACAGTTAAACAGTTAACAGTTTGCCTTAAAAATCTTCTAGTGTTTGAATTTCTTTGTTTACTAAACTGGTTGACAGTGCTCTTATTAAAATATGAGGTTAGTACTGAAGCAGCATCCATGAAGGTGTATGAACTATATCTTGAGAGACACCTTTATAATGAAACATTACAGGTGTTTCCCATTTCAGAAGGATTTAACGCTGGCATAATCACAGTGAACATCTAGGTTCATATGATCACAAACAATTTCTAGAGCTAATAATAATTGAGAAGAAGACACTAACAATGTGTTTTAGTCCTCTTCCTGTTATTGTTACTTAGGCCATCTAACTAGAAAGTAGCCATGTGCAGAGATTCTCGATTCGCTAGTTGCAAAACAAAAAAGGTGGGACCTTGTCAATGTTAAAAAGACTAGAAAAAGAAGTAAATTTCTTATTCACTGGCATGTTTCTCCTTTGTCCACAATGTTGGTGTGGCCCCTCTAATGACCCCTTGTGTGCGTAAGCACGCTTATACTTCAGTACACTTTTGTAACCAATGGGTACACAGGAGCAGGTACTGTATTAGAATGCTCTCATGTGAGTGTCGCAAGCACTGTTTTAAAAAAGGCCTTTTAACTGAAATTTACTAGCTGGAAAACAGGATAGCGGATTTGAAAAATGTCTGAATGGAGCTCCATGCTGAAGATAATTTCCCTCATCTCTCTCACTTGTCATTATGGGTATGAATTAAAAAAACAGTGAAAATCAGTTTGCTATTGGTAAATTTTTTATAGCGCTTTTTACCATACCGGT
Source organism: Neoceratodus forsteri (assembly GCA_016271365.2). Taxonomy (NCBI): domain Eukaryota; kingdom Metazoa; phylum Chordata; order Ceratodontiformes; family Ceratodontidae; genus Neoceratodus; species Neoceratodus forsteri. The sequence goes on from CM028134.1 coordinate 187,633,358, forward strand.
GCCACTTCACGCTTTTCGTCGGGCCTAATCCTGGGTGCCCCCAATCCCATCATCTACTACCCCAGTGGATCCTGCCGACCAGGATCTGCACAGTGCAGGACTCAAGACTTCACAAGGACCATCATTTACAGCAACGGGAGACATATTTTCTGGTTTTCTCCCCATTACTCTGTGGGTCCTCAGCGACACCGAGGTGCATGTGCATGGAGGCGCGTATGCGCTCTGGAACTGGCAACCCCTCTCCACTCACCCAGCCTAATGCCAGCCCCCCCTCAGTTGCTTGGTGCTAGCCAAGAGCTGGGAAGGCTTGTCTCCCCAGGCCGGGAGAGGACAGCTCCCAAGCAGCCGCTCAATCCTCTCTCAGCCCTCCCTCTTGCTGACCCCCAGCAACCTGAGCACATTTCCAAACTTGCACCAGCATGGTAAGAGGTAAGGCATTCAGCATCACAGCCCTCTACACCACTGTGCTGGTTGCTATTAGTACATTTGACCTTAGAAGTTGGTAATCTACACTGCTTTAGAAATTACTTAGCCTGTCTGTCTAAAACCAGGTATCCAATATTACAGTTGTTGTTAAATACAGTTGCACCTTCCAGTAGTATCACAAAAACATCTTTCAAAAATTTAACTTTCTTGCATTTTGTTCTAGTATATAGTTTGAGAGTATTATGGTTGGTCAAAAACAGATTCATGAAATACTGTAGTTCCAGCATATAGCTTCTTGGATAGCTTGTCATGCTACTACCTGTATTTCCCCTTTCATCTGCTTCCCCAGAACCCCCCCCCCATCTAGTCTACCAACAACATGAATAGTGTTTTTTAATTTTCATGTAGCTTAGGGAAATTTCTATTTATTTAGTCTAAGAGGTTTGCAGTACAAGGTGCAGGCAAAGCGGACCTTATTAAAAATGTACTGGGTTGTCAGCCAAGTAGACTACCTGTCTTTCTGGCAAGTGGGGTTTAGAAAAAGATTTCACTATAAGCAGTATCCTTGCATGCCACCCATGCCCCTATCATTCTCTTTTTTAAAACATATCTGAAGCCTCTGAGTAAATATTTTTAGACAATATTGGAAAGACAAAAGGGTGTCTCCATTAAAAATAGACTGAAAGAGGTACTTACATAATGGACAGTTGAATACCAAAGTTAGATCAGTGCTGCATTTTGTTAACATCCTGAATTGGGGAAAAGTCAAAATTTGTAAAAACGTCTGGTTTGTCTTTTTTGAGTCCTTCTTTGGCTCCTTGGAAACTAAGATATTCTTTAGCTCCTTTAGGAAACCAAATCTGTAGGGTGATTGGAATGAAAAGACTGTATTTTAGTACCTAGTTTTTTAATTTTCTTTTGATGGAAAAAAGATTTCTCTCTTCTTCAGCAGCTCAAAAGGTAAGTTGCTGAAGAATGTAATTCTTGATCCATCAAAGTCTGTGAGGGATTTGTCTCTAATCATTCTCTGGAAGTACACTGTTTGCTGGTAATTTAAGAATTTTATAATGAAGGCTGTGGACTTTCCATTCAGGAATGGCTTAGGTTTCAGGGAACAGTGGGCTCTCTCCAGTATGAATGTTTGGCTGTTCGATGGAGGCCGGCAATTATAAATAACACCTTTGAGATAAAACCACTTGAATCTTGTAGTTCTCTTCCTTCCAGTATTCCTATGATACTTAGCTTATTTTGCCTGCTCCTGGCCCCTTGATCTTCCATTCTGGCTTCAAGCTTATCTAGGAAGAGCAACTGGTGCTGGTTTCAACTTAAAAAATGAGTCAGCAAACAGTCTGGATGCATAAATGCGAAGGAGCCCATGGCTACTAAACCCCAATGCTTCGGATCTTACTCGTGACCCTTCAACAGGGGGTGTGGCCTGAGTGCTAACTGTACTTTGCTGTACTATTTTTTTTTCCAGAGTTTAAAGTGACCGTGCAAATCAGTTTCACATGTTACATTGAAACAATAGTAAACAAGAAATAAACATTAAATACAGCAGAGAACTCATGCACACTTCAGTGCAAGCATTATCTTACACAAGGTTCAGGATAAAATATCAATCTATATTTATCTGAAGTTCATGTTCTGACTGTTACAATTTATTATAATTAGATAATAGTAGATAAAGTAAATGGTAAAAAAAGGAGGGGAGGGAGGATTAAGGGCAGATGTATGTATATGGGATGGGGGAAGAAAAGAGAAAATGAAGAAGAAAGAAGAAATAAAAAAAGGGGAAAAAAGGTTTTTTTATCACTATTTTCAAGAAGCAAACAGACATATAAGAGGTCACAAAAGAATTTTGTCACCATATTACATTATAAAAATACTGTTATGTCTAAATTATCATTTAATCCATTAGGATGTACAGCTCTCATGGTATAAATCCATCTTTGTTCACATTGTGCCAATTTATTAAGTCTATCACCCCCTCTAGTATTTTCTGGAATATGATCTACTCCCATGAATTTAAAACACTTTAAATCTTTCTGATGAAGTGTCTCAAAATGTACACCTATGGGGGTATAAGGTTCTTCCCTTTGAATTACACGTGCATGCTCTTGCATACGTTCCCATAATGTTAATTTTGTTCAGCCAACATAAATATGTGAACATGTACATTGTACAATATAAACAACATACGTTGTCGAGCAATTAAATAAAATGATGGATAGCTATATAGATTGATATCTTTCTTCTTCATTTTCTTTTTCATTCTCCCCATCCCATATACACACATCTGCCCTTAATCCTCCCTCCCCTTTTTTTTTCATTTACTTTATCTTCTATGTATTATATTTGAGCTGTGGAGATGAGCATGAGATTCATTAATTATAATAGATTGTAACAGTCAGAATATGAACTTCAGATAAATATAGATTGATATTTTATCCTGAACCTTGTGTAAGATAATGCCTGCACTGAAGTGTGCATGAGTTCTCTGCTGGATTTAATGTTTATTTCTTGTTTACTATTGTTTCAATGTAACATGTGAAACTGATTTGCATTTCACTTCAAACTCTGGAAATAAAAGCAGCACAGGTAGCACTCAGGCCCCGATGAAGGGTCATGAGTAAGAGCTGAAGCACTGGGGATTAGTAGCCATGGGCTCCTTTGCATTTATGCATCCAAACTGTGTTTGCCAATTCATTTTTTAAGTTGAAACCAGCACCAGTTGCTCTTCCTAGATGTGCTTTTCTTGTATGCGGTATTGAGTGAGCACCTGTCTTTCTGCAGAGCACTCTCTTCTTGTGTATTTTTATCTTCGAGCTTAGTTAGCCTTATGGAATTACTAAGTCTTTCTTTTGTTTCTTTTTCAATTTTGTCTCCCTTGCCACTAATTCTGGTTTTGTCATCAGAGATCCTTTGGGTGATTTTATCAATGTAACCTTTTATTTCTGTGACTGAAATCATTAGATTAGATGAATTTGTATGCATCACTGCAATTTCAATTAGGAGCCTCTCAAAATACATAGCAGTCACTTTCCCTTCCAATTCACTTTCTCCTTCATTATTGTCTGAGCTTAGATTTTCTGACCGTAAATGTTTTGGAGCTTTACCAACTGGATTAGATATTCTGTTTGTATTCTGAAACTGGGAGATGTCCATCAGTATTGTTTGTTTTGTTTTTTCAGAGTAGGTTACAGCCATCTTCTGTGGATTTCAGCGATTCCTGTCACCGCGGCCACTGGAGATCTTCAGTGCAGCTTTCAATCAAGAGTATAAGGAAACCACTACACATTTTTAGAAATCGAGTTCAGAATTCATTTCTAGTAAACAAAATATCTTTTTGAAATATTTGAAAACACTTTTAAATTTGGTGAGAGTAGCAAAAAGGGGGCACTTGGAGCTCAGCACAGTGACCATCCTGCTCATGTGCATTCGATTGAATTCCCATCTTCTCCACAACTGAATGAGCAGCCACCTATAAGCCCCTATTCACAGCAGTAGTATCCAGATGTGAGTCTAATATGAGATTATTATCTACTCCTATACTTACAGTTGTGGAAAATCAAGTAAATGTTCAGTTATTAAGAAAAGGTAATGGAAGGCCAGCCTGCCAGCACAGTGGTAGAGCTACCAACCACTATGCCAACAACCCGGGTTTGGGAATGAACCTGGGCTGTTGGAGGGCTGGCTGGTAGAGGGAGATGGATCAAGCGTCCCATGGACTGCTCTCCTTCTCTGGGGAGAGAGGTTTGCCATTACCATTGCAATACCGCCACCTGGGTGACCACAGGTAGAGGTGCAGCCGAGAATGTCATGCACGGGGGGGGGAGGTGACATTGGCCAGGAGACCTGTGCTTGCCATTTTTGTCTCCCTGTGTGCGTGCTGATGCCCGCCAGTGGATCATGGGCACCAGGAACAAAAGCTTGACCCTGGTGCTGGCTTCTGGCAGGACCCCAGTAAATCTGGGGCAGTCCTCACCACCACCACTCAACTGCCCAATGATGTGCATGACTGAGGGTACAGCCAGCCACCTTGTAACCCTGCATGGAGGGTAAACTGAGGCTTCATGGGGCAGGCTGCAATGCATCAGGCAGAGGACTGTGGATGGCCTGGTGGCTCCTAGCCCGGAGAATTGTGGGCAAAAAATATGAATTAAAAAAAAAAAAAGATAGGTAACTGATCCCTGATCCGAGATTGGAGTGAATAGGGAGGTAACAGTTAATATCCGTTGTTTGTGTTTGTGGGAGACAGTAGCATACCTCCCCAATGGGTCAAGTTCTGATTTAAAAATTTTAACATCCAGATTTTTATTAAATAAAATTGACAATTCACACAATTTACCATTTTAGATTGAATGAAGACCCATTCTTCCCCAATTTTTATGACTGTGGGTGGAGCCTACAGGAGTATTGCATGTACAAAAGGAGTGATGTCATGTTTTCTGTCCATGGAACTGACTGAAGGTGTAAATAGTCTCCTCCACCTTACCCTCCTCCAAGAAATGTTTTCCGCCCTCAAATAAATAAGCTTTCATGTTAGTCAATGGTTGCAGGGTACTATTTTCTTACTTAAATGGGTGGTACAAGAACTGGAACCTGAGTAGTGGGAGGCAGCATTGTTTTTTTGGGGGAAGTAAGGTCCACCCCACCTCCACCCAAGAAGCTCCAAAAGGTCCATCCCACCTTTTTTTCATTCATGTGGGAGGGGCATGGGGTGGATCTATCAAGCTGAAAGAAGACTCACTTGTTTGGGATGTGGACCAAGGAACAGAACAAGTCTGTGGAGTCCCTGCATTTTGTTAAGGACTAGAACTGAAGATACTTAAAATGCCTTCAAACTGACTTAAAAACCCTTTGAACAAATGATTATCAGAGTCACCTGGTGTCCAAAAGGAAAGACAAAGAAGTGTCTAAAAACTAAGGAAAATAGACAGCTTTCAGGTATTTCTTAAACATTTATATACTAAAAACAAAGTTCAGCTTTTGGGATTAACAATATTTGTTTACCATATTCTATGTATCTATCTATCTACTGTATCTAGCTATCTATATATATATAAGGGATATGCAGTGGTTCAGTGTGTGATAATGCATTTATCTTGTACAGTTTCCAGTGACCTCAAGTAACCTCACGAGTGCTGAAGGCACAGTGAGAGATACGAAGGTCACTAACACTGTACAAAATAATGCATTATCACACACTACTCATTATACCAATTCACAGGTTTAGAGTGTGAACATTTTGATTTTGGTAGGTGTAAATAATTTGTCAAAAAGGGAAAAGAAAATTGAATTTATATGCTGTTTTTTGCTAATTATAAAAAAACAAAATGGTATCTATAAATGAAACACCACTCAATTTGTAGATATTTTTGAGCTGAACATGTTTCGTGCTCACAGTACCATGCTACCATTTTTTGTTTTAAAGTTATTTATATTTGTTTGTCAAAAAAGTGAACAAAAAAATTACATTTTCTTCTGTTTTCTTGCTAACCATATACAATATACAGGGTTTATATAAATGAAACGTTATTCATTTTGTAGATAATTTTGTGCTGAACAATTTTCGTGCTCACAGTACCATGTTATCTTTTTTCGTTTTTAAGTTATTGACATTTAAATATGGTTAGTACTGCTTCTGAGACCAAACATTCTAAATGAATTCTGAAGAGAACTGTGTAGATAAATGAGCTAGTGATGTAGTTACTGTGTGGATAAATGGGTGATGATGTAGTTACTATGTGGATAAATAAATTTATTACCATAGTAGCGAAGATAAATGGTTTTATTCTACAGTTTTTATCCTGACCCCTGTTGCATAAATATATATATATATATATATAGTTTGTCTTTTTAGTAGTTTCAAAACCTTGAAAGAATTGGTGTTGCTAATACATTTAGAAATACAGTTTTTTAATTGTCTTTACAGATATCTCATGCATGTTCATGTGAGGGCATATTTTTTGGGGATGGGGTTCAAATTATTTTAATCATGGGCACAGTACTTGGTAAACACAGTCTGCGATGAAGTGTATATTTCTTTTTAAAGTTGAGAAGTGGAGTTGACTTGCACAAATGGATAGTACAGACATCATAGAAAGCTATTAGAAGTAGAATGGGTTAAACATTTCCTGGAACTTTCTGCATAACAAGTTCCCCTAGGTACCTCACAGCATTTGACACCACCATCCTAAGAGCAGTCAGTGTGTTACTTTACAGGACACTGCATAGCAAGAGACCCAGCCTTCCCTTTTTCCAAATAATATACCAACTTCATTCTCAGGAAGGCAGTTCTGGGCTACTGTTTATATTCTAATGAATCTTCTTAAAGGAAAACTGCATGTTAAAATCAGGAATACTATATATGTATTACTACCAGTTTTGATTTCTCACTTCAATCCAGTGTTTTGTTTCTGCCTAGGATGTGAGAGGAGTTTTTCTAATTTTCCCTGGGTGATTTATGACGTCTGGGGGCTGTCATTCAAGTTTGCTTTATTGCATCTTCTCCAAGTTAGTCTTCACAGAGTATCCTTTGGTTTGATGTCTAATAGCCCCTACAGCAGGCCAGTGTCTTGTTACAGTGTCTTGCTCAGCCACAGCAGAGAAAAAAAAACACTTCAGCCAGGATTCACAGTGCTATACAATATACTATAGAAAAAGACAAAGAACCTCTGTGCGCAAACACTGAGGCAAGGGTTACCCCAAAGGGCATTTGGCTGGGAAACCAAGTTTCAAGAAAATACAAAATCACACATGCCCACACAATGCAAAGCATCATGGGCTGCATATACAAATCACCACAGAATGTTATGCTGGTCCAACTTTAAGTGGAAGTGCATGGTGCCGAAAGGCCTCCCACACAGTTTGCAAAGGGTGCTAACAGAAGACATAGACACGTGTTTCGTCCTACCAGGACTCATCAGTATGCCTCATCTGTTTGACACCCCAGTGGAATGGACCAGCTACTCTAAGACAGTGTGTCTCGGATATGTTGTGGTGAACCCATTAAAATGAAAAACTATTTAAAAGACAAAGAACCTCTGTGCGCAAACACTGAGGCAAGGGTTACCCCAAAGAGCATTTGGCTGGGAAGCCAAGTTTCAAGAAAATACAAAATCACACATGCCCACACAATGCAAAGCATCATGGGCTGCATATGCAAATCACCACAGAATCATGGGCTGCATATGCAAATCACCACAGAATGTAATGCTGGTCCAACTTTAAGCAGAATTGCATGGTGCCAAAAGGCCTCTCACACAGTTTGCAAAGGGTGCTAACAGAAGACATAGACACGTGTTTTGTCCTACCCGGACTCATCAGTATGCCTCATCTGTTTGAGACCCCAGTGGAATGGACCAGCTACCCTAAGACAGTGTGTCTCGGATATGTTGTGGTGAACCCATTAAAATAAAAAACTATTTAAAAGACAAAGAACCTCTGTGCGCAAACACTGAGGCAAGGGTTACCCCAAAGGGCATTTGGCTGGGAAGCCAAGTTTCAAGAAAATTACAAAATCACACATGCCCACACAATGCAAATCACCACAGAATGTTATGCTGGTCCAACTTTAAGTAGAATTGCATGGTGCTGAAAGGCCTCTCACACAGTTTGCAAAGGGTGCTAACATGTGTGATTTTGTATATACTATAGAAAGTTACATGTTTAAACACACACATACACACACACACACACACACACACACCAAGCAGAACACAGCTGGATAAGGTACCAGTATTTAGGAAACTTGTCATACTTACCCAGAGTCTAGCAATGTGAATCCTGGCTGTGACTATAGGTGTTTACAACTGAATGATAATAACCACATTTGCTTCACTTGCAAATAGGTAGGCATTTGTGTCTAATTTCTGTTTGACTTACTGTAGGTTACACATAGCATCTGAAAAATTCATAACATGCTGTATTGTGATTTAATTAACTGATGAATGGGGATTTTGGTTTGTTTTACAAATTCGTTTTTCCTGACCATGGATATACTAAAACAAAAATTTCTCAACAAAATGTTTTTAAATAAAGAGTTTAACTCACAGCAGCAGAAGAAGCATGTTGGCATTAAAAGCTTAGTGGCATGGATGTAGAGGCACCAGTATTTAAGAATGACTTTGGCAGAGGATTAATTGTGACTGGGGGTGAGGGAAGGAGTGAGTCTTGATATTTGTAGCATAATGGTTTTCTGAAACTTCACCCTTCAATGGGTTAGACTCTGAAGCCATCTGTACAGTATATCACTAAGCCATATGCAGTGTGGTATGGGTAAAACCCAGATCACCAGACCAGGACCAGTGCTGTAAAATCTGCACTGGGCACAGCTTGTGCAAATATTGCTGATCCAGTGGATCAAATAAATATGTGCAAATAAATAAATAAATACTCGGCTTCGCCTCGTGCTTCAACCCACCCCAGGAGTGACGTTATTACATGATAACACACACCCTGTCATGCCTTATTGCTTAAATATGTCATTTCTCAATGTACTATACTTTGATTCAGTTAGTGTATGCAACACCCTTCATGTGAACACTCTGGGCTTCTCTTTGACCCCTGATGTCTATTTGCTTTAGCTATTGTATATATATTTGAACTGCTTTGGTCTTCTTGATGTGGTGTCTGTGTGCCTAAACTATGTAATCTGTTTATCTACTGCTACCCATGTATCTCCAGTGAATGACTGTTATAACTGCCTGCATTCCGAGCCATTGTTTTCGGACTTGTCAACTGTGCTGTCTTTGTATTAGTTTTGATGAGGTGCCTTTGTAAATGAGTCTCTGATTCAAAGGTTTGTAAATCTGATATTTTTTTAATAAATAAATATTTATGTTTAAGCCCATGAAACACCCTTATCTAGTTAATGCATTCACAGTCGTGGTGGCTCTGCCAGAGCTTGTTATCTATGTTACCTGTTTCAAACTTTGTTAAATGAGTCTCTAGAAACATAATATCACTTTATGTATTTTGAATAGTTTTTATTTTTTTTCCTTTTTATTGGATTACGAAACTTGTGATGTTCCAAGACATTATTGACAACTCATTTAAGATATCCTACCATAAACTGTATGCACCTATACAAATACTAAGCCTTTGAAAACATAAACCACCATCATGGTTCACATAAATCAACCAAGCAGAATTGCAATCACTTGAATTACATCACCTTCTAAATATCATTTTTATTCTTTCCATATCTCCTGATCTTTAAAAAAAAATCATTCCCTTCCCAGCCCCTGTACCCTTCCCTTATATCCCTCCTCTTTGCAAGACACACCTTTTCCTTCTGCCTACCCTGACTAACCCTACACAACCACCTTTTCAGAGTTGGCCAACCCCCCCCCCACATTCAAGACAACTACACTAGTGTTTAGTAATATGAGGGGCTCCCCCTGCTTTCCCCACTGTTTATAAACACATACTGCCATACTTTTTGTAGTTCAAATGCTCTGCTATAAATTCAAATTAACTTTATAACCCCCTAAATAATTCTTGGCTATTCTGCTAATTCTATCATTCTAATAGATACATTAATCCTTATTGTAATATCTAACCCTATGTTATCCTCCTTCTAGGCCTATATCACCCAAAAATCTCCATCCCTAACACAAACACAGTATACTGGCACTAACAGACAAGGACATCCAAGATGGCGACTGCGTTTTAGTGGCAAGCAGGTGCTCTTGTGTCTCTCCTAGCTGCCCCACTTGCAAAACTTAAGAGCACATCTTTATTCAAACATACCCTTTACCTGTCGAGAACATGGAGAAACTCTAAAAGCTTAAAGCCTGCTATAGCTGTTTGAGTTGGGGAAGGCAGCTCTAAGTATGTGAAGTGCAGCTGCATGGTACACACTGTACAGTGCGCGGTGCACAGCCTTTTCATCAAGGGCAGCTGGGGTCAGCAGACAGTCCAGCCTTCTCTGAAGCTAGTCAATGCACAAGCTGGATTTGGTGACTCAGAAATCCAGGAAAGGATCCTGATGTGATATATTGCATGGCCCTTCTTTCACCGAGAGAGGCTGGAGTCAGTCAAGGGTTTATCTATCTCCAGAACAGGTTGCTGACAGAAAACTTGTGGCAGAGCTGAGTATTAGTGTGGTTATTCATTGATTAAAATTATTTGAAAATCTACACAGCAGGTAAAACTTATGCCATTGTATTTTGACTGTTTCATGCTGAACTTAGAAAGGATCAAGAATGCTGCTGAAATGGAGAGGGCTGGTGTTGAAAACAACACCTTATAAGGGTCTGGACCTAAAGTCAGGATGATAACCTTTTTTGAATGGGTAGAAATGCTTTAACTAAGATATTTTTCTGCCAATAAATGTAATAATGGCAAAAGTAAGAAAAAGTGTATAAAACAGTGTTTGATACCTATTGGTCACCATTTAACAAAGACACCCATGATGTAGTTGAATGTGAATGACTGTGACTGTTTGACCCTACAAATCGAGTGGTAACTTGCAACACAAGACTAAAAGGCTGTACTGCAGGATCTATGTATTGTGAGTTGAGAGTTGGAAGATTTTAACTATTGTAAGCCTTTAAAACAGAACTGCTATGGTGTGCTTCAGTTGAGAATTTAAAGGAAGTTTGATTCATTTAATGCACTCATTTGTGCTTAAGTGCATGCTCAGAATAACAACTCATTTGCCACTGAATTGTACTCCCTGGCCCCCCTCAAAAAATGGCTGTTTAAAGTCATACTAGCAGGGTACATACTATAATAACTTCTTAAGCAGAACAGCTGTTAGAGATATTTTATTTTTGCATAGTCATTAATAACACAGAGCTTGTATTAAGAATTTAAGGGCAGTGCCAAAATCAAAAATAGCTAAGTAGTGAAGTGAAAAGGCTATTTTTAAGAATATAAAGCTCTGGTTAATGATATTTGAGGGGGACTGAGTACACAAGGTTACCTTAGCTGAATAATGTCAGAAGCTGAAAATAAAGTATTAAACATTTCCAACTGGCCTAGTTCTCAGACAGCAGAGAATATAGGATCAAAACCAGAGGTGTTGCTTTAGACTATTCTGTTGGAAATGTGAAGTGGATTTAAAAGAATTAGTGGGAAGACAGAAGCAGTACAGACGGAAATAAAAAAAAAAACAGAAATTAAATCTTAGGAAAAAAACAATAAGATCTCTGCCCTGGAACCAAAAAATCTCTGACAATCTACCTGGATTAGAGTCTAAATCATTAGTTGTGGTGAAAGAATTACAAGAACTCCATATGTAAATCGATACTATGAACTGGAGGGCACATAGAAACAATCTGAAAATACTGGTTGTACCAGAGGGAGTAAAAGGCAATGCTAATGGAAGCTTACTCAACTGGTAAATGTGATTGTAGGAGCATATCTCCATGGCACTCTCACAACCATTACCTCATAGGTTATGTCCACCTGATAGGCTAAAGATGCACACGTGACAAATTTAAAATCTATCCCCATAGCCTCTGGTCATCTCAGGTAACTTCAGTTCGATGTCTCCCATAGTTGTGAATGAATGCTGTTAGATACCACCATGGCAAAAAAAGGACCCTCATAAGACAAACTTCTAGTGACTTCAAAAAGAAAAACTCCACGAGGAAGTACACTAACTTGTTTTTTTTTCTCTTTTAGATATTTCCTGAAGAAGACCTAAGGTCGAAACGTAGATTTTTAACTCTATTTTCTATTTTCAGCGTGCATTTAATATAACCATTTTGTTTTGCTTTTAGACCACATGCTGACGCAGTGCCTTGTCTTTGTTTTTTTACATGAGAAAATGAATCTACTTCATTTTGGAATCACATAGATGAGCTAAAATATGTATAAAGATAAAATCGGTACTGGCTGCTTCAGTAACAATTCTCGGTAGTGAGTCCCAAGTCTGGAAATGTTAAGTCCCTATTCAGGGTGGGGCCTAGAGTGACATAGTGATATGTTCCCACAGTTACCTTTACCAAGTGAGTAAACTGTCATTGTGGGTCTCAATCTTTACAGCACTCCCACAACCATTACCTCATAGGTGTTCACAAGCAGTAGGACTCAGGGTGGGAGAGAGTTACTAGTTCCAGAATCACAGTCACCAGTAGTACAGCATGACAGAAGTTGGCCCTTGATGCAGACTGTCTAGTCTGTAATGTTTATGAAGGTGTTGACTGAGGACCATGTGGCAGTGGTGCAAAAGTCTTCAATTGGGACAGAATTCCTCTCAGCCCAGGACGTAGCGATGGTATGCATAGAGTGTGCCTTGAGGTCCTGTGGGGGAGCTGTATTCTCTGCCTTGTATGCTTCTGACATCTTCCTCTTCCTCTTGTGGCTATTGTAGACTTCGATGCCGCCATGCCCTTCTTGTGGCCTTTAGTAATTAAAGTGCCTGTCTGAGCATCTAATGTCCTTTGTTCTGTGTAAGTCTTTATGACCCTGTGCCTATCGATTGTAAGCAGGCTTGATTCTTCTGGCAGAATGGTGTTTGGTTCTATTGCTGGCAGTTCTATGACTTGATTTTAGTGACAAACTGAATGCATTTTGAGAATGAATGATGGAACTGTTCAAAGTGTGATTCTGTCTGGAAAAAACAGTAGGAAGAGCTGTTTGAGAGATAAGGATTTGAGCTCGCTCATCCTTCTGGTGTAGCAGATGGCTACAATAAACACAGTTTTGAGGGAAGCACACCACAATTCCACAATGTCCCTTGGCTCAAAGGGTGCCTTGGTGAGGGTGTTTAATACCAGACTGAGGTCCCTTGGTGCTGTGATTTGTCGGGTTCATGTCCTGATTAGTGCAGTAACCTTTAGAAACATGATTACCTCTGGGTGTGAACCTGGAAGAACATTGTTTATCTGACCTCCAACTGCACCTATGACCAATAATTGTACCCATAGGGAAGAAGGTAATAGGGTCTTTTTCTGGACCATTTTGGAGGAACAATAGTATTTGTGGTATGGAGTCGTGCTCTGGAATAACATTGAGCACCACTTTGTGAATGTCGCCCAACACCTCTTGCATGTCCCTGTAGTGCATGCTCTTCTGGATTGCAGGACTGTGTCTATGACAAAGGAATGGTAGCCTTCCCTCAACAATCTCTCCCTTTCAGGAGCCAGGCCACTAGTTTGAGGTTGTGAGGACTGGGGTGTCATACTGGGCCTTGAGTCAGTATGTCTGGTCTGATCAGGAATACCTAATGGTTCATGGCCATGGAGATTATTGTTGTGAAACAAGGATGTCTCACCTGTATGAAGTTATTGGTATGACTATGGTTCTCATTTGATGAATTCTGTGCAGTATCTGAGGTATCAGTGGTAGCAGCGGAAATGGGTATAGCATGTTGAATGTTCAAGGGAGGGATAAGGCATCTAACCCACTGGAAAGTTTGTCCCTGAACCGTAAGAAAAATGTTGGTACTTGTGTGTTCAGGCACATGACCATTAAGTCTGTATCAACTGGGCCCCATCTTTTGTCTTTTCTGTTGAATATTTGTTCATGTAGGTGCCACTCCTCTGGGTGAATCTATTGGTGACTCAACTAGTCTTCTGTGGTGTTCAGCTTTCCCACTAGACGTATGACTGAGATGTGTTGCAGGTTCTTCTGTGCTCAGTTGAGCACTTTTGCTGCTTCCAACTGCATCCTCTTGCTTCTTGTGCCCCCTTGCTCAGTTATGTATGGTGCTGTGGACATGTTGTCCAATCTGATGAGGACTGTCTTTAGCTTGATCATGTCGATGAAATGTAGTAGGGTATTGTAGACTGCTGTCATTTCCAATACGTTGATGGACAATTTGCTTTCCATGTTAGACCATTTCCTCTGCACTGGACCATTTCCTCTGCACTGACTTGTTCACTGTTGATGCTCCCCAGCCTGACAGGCTGGCATCTGTGTCAATTATAATATTAAAGTCCTGAACAAGGGGAACGCCTTTAGATAAGTTGATCTCCTGGGTGCACCACATGAGGAACCATCATATTGCATGAGGGACTGTAGCTTTCATGTTCAGATCATAGTCTGTTTCCAATTCTTTCTGAATAATTAGGGACTGGAGTGTTCTCACTCTCCACCTTGCCCATGGAACCAAGTCTATACAGGATGCCATCATTCTCATCAGTGGCAACACTTGTGTCAGTGTGAGTGTTGTTGACCTAGCCAGTGAGCGAGTCTGCATGATTACATTATTTACCCTCTTTATTGACAGTCTAACCAGTCCTGCTGATGTATCTATCAGAGTGCTCAGCTGTTCTATTTGTTGACTGGGTTGGAGTGAGCTCTTCTCCAAGTTGATTACCCAATTGTGGGCTTGTAGGGTGTCGAGGACTCTAAGTGTCTCTCACTGCTTGCTATTGAGAACTGGTTCATATGAGCCAATCATCCAGGTATGGCACTATGTGTATTCCTTTCTCTCAGAGTGGGGCTGCAATAATTATTGAGACTTTTGCAAATACTCGGAGCAAATGCCAGGCCAGATGGGAGTGCTTAATATTTAAAGAGTTGACCCAGTATGGAGAACCTGAGGAACTTGCAGTGGGATGAGTGCATTGGGATATGCATCCTTCATAGTATCAATGTTAGAAAATCCCCCTGTCATAGTGCTTTGAATGTGGTTTTGATGGTCTCCATTTTGAATTTCTTTTGTACAATGAACTTGTTTAAGTATTTTTAAGTCTAAAATGGGGCATAGGTCTCCTGTCTTCTTGGGGACCATAATGAAAATTTAATAAACCCCTTTCCTTTTTGACTTTGTGGGACTTTCACAATGGTGTTGTTTGCCAGTAGCTGTTTTAACGTGTGTTGTATCTGCATAGGTATGGCTTTTCGCTTTGACACTGGTGATATGATAAACCTGACCAGTTTTGGTCTTTCTGAGAACTCTATGGAATACCCATGTGTTACCACTTCCAGTACCCATTTCTCATGTAATGTTGTCTTCCAATGGTTTGCAGATGTCTGCTCTGACCTCCTACTGGGGGAAATGTGGCCTAGTGCTAGTTGTAGTCACTGAGTTGAATGCTTGTTTCCTCCGAATCAGCTGAAATGGTCTCTACCTGAGCCACCTCTGCCTCTGAATCTGTCATCTCCTTGACCATAGGAAGAAGGTCTTATGCTCCACACGTTTGTCTTCGGTTATGAAAATTGTTTTTATTTCCTCCGAAGTTCCTGTTTCCAGCTGACAGCATATAAGCAGTGTGCTGAGATTTATTTTTGCCCAGGTTCCTTTCTTCTTCTTTCACTTTTAGGAACTCTTCCAGTCCTTCACTGAATAATTTTCCCCCTTTGAATAGTAACTTTTTTAGTAGGACCGTGGATTCATTGTCACTTCCCATAATTTTCACCATAGGGCCCTGCATGCCCTGTTAGCCACTGTGGTCATTCTAGAATTTATTTTTAAGGAGTTCATCGCCATGTCGACTAGATATTCGACTGTCTGTAGGAACTGCTGAGCTAGTTCAGCTCGGAGAGTCTTGGGCTCCACTGTTTTGGTCAGGTCATCTAGCCACGACATCTGTGCCCTGGTAGCATAGGTTGCTGTGGTCTCCACCCTTGTGGCCAGCCCTGCAAATTCAGACTTTCTTAAGCATATTGTCCATCCACTGGTCTGTAGGGTCCTTCAGTGGTGTTGAACCTGCAGCTGGCAACACTGACATCTTGCTTAGTGAGGCTAGCTGGGGGTTGACAATAGGAGCTGTGCACCACAGTTTTAATTTATCCTCGTATACAGGGTACATTTGATCCCATGATTTATCTTCCAGAATTCTTGCTGGATCAGTAGCCTCCCATTCTTTAAGACAAAGAGCCCTGCACAAAAGCACTGAGGCAAGAGTATTCCCATTCTTTAGTAATGACTTCCTCTGTAGCCTCACATATGGAAAGATATTGTTCATTTTAGGGGTAGGTTGGAGGATTGGGATGAGCCTATTCCTACTCGGTGGAGGGTTGAGTTCCCCTGTGGTCTTGATAAATCTGACCAAGGGACGAACGGCATTATAGGAGCACAATTTAGCTGTCATGGGTTGTAGGTCCTCCTCTAGTGTTTCCTTGTGATCTGACTGATTGGCTTCATGCCCTAACTCCTGATGTTTGTCCTCAGGGTTAGGAGGTGGGTTGGGAGGTAGCAAGGGGGTGCCACTGGATGTCCTGATTGGAGGGTGTAAGTGTGTTGGGGCTGGGCATAGCGTTGGCCATGCTTCCATATACTCCATCATCTGCAGCATGAAGGTTTGTTATGCTTGTAGGCTGTGTGTAATGACAGTTGTTGTGTCAGTGTTTAGAGGCACCACTTCCACGTGTACCTCCTCATTGCTGGCGTCTAGTGAGGGGGGATCCGAGCTATCAGTTTAACACATGGGGCATAGCAGTCTCTGCTGTTCAGACAGGAGGAGAACACTGTAGGTTTTACACTTTTTAACCTTTGCCATCTTATGGGCCTGTGAGGGGTTATGTGGGGGGGGGTGACACAACAGAGAGAATAGCAGAACTGCTGTTAGTGTTGTTCTGGAGCAAGTCATTAAATACTTAATCATTATAAATCATAATTAAGTCATAAACATCACCCCTGTTCAATGTGCATTGAGAAGTGCCTTGGCAGGAAAAGCTAAGTGATGGGTTTCCCTGTGAGTCAATTTGTGTGAAGTGGCCAAAGAAGTAGTGGCCAGCCCTTTTTTGAGATGGCCACTATAAGCAAAATATGGCTGTTGATGTTGTCAAAATGGCAGCCAGAAGTGACGAGGTGTATCACTTCTGGTCCACCCCCAATCCCCCAATGAGCACCATGCACAAGATGGCAGCCGGACGTGACGTGACGCATCAGGCCCAACCATGGGAGTGTGATGTGCACACACTCTAAAGCATAGAGGAAGGAGGATAACACCTAACATGGCATGGGAGCATGCAAGACTTGCTCATTATAGTGCTAGCCTGAGAAGAGAGGGTGAGGCCGCTCCCAAGATTGTGCCAGATATTGCTGAGCCCAACCCAAGATTGGTGTCTGGACAAGTGTGTCGTGACCTGCTGCCAGTCTATAGGGGAGAAACACAAACTGATGCACTCTAGGTACAGTATATGAGAAAAAATGTTTGTGGCTGCAAAGTCACTTTATTTAAATCAAAGGCTCACATAAGTTAAAGCAGCAGTACTGGATAATGTGATTATCAAAATTCTACTTTTTGGCTGGAAGCATGCAGCCATAGTTCCAGTTTCCATATCTGTAAATATTTTGTTCTAGCGATCTTTAGTTTTTTAGATATTTAACATTTGTTTTCATTGTTGTGGAATTAGATTTAGCAAGATGGAGAAACTTAAATCTATCACTGTGGGGGTAAGATTAATGTGATCAAGATGATCCTAGCACCCGAAGTTTTTTATTTATTTCAAAACCTCCCTATAGTATTGTCTTCTAAATTTTCCAGACATATGGAAAAAATGTTTAGAAACTTCATTTGGGGACACAGACTTGGAATTCCTAAACTTAGACGCCCTTATGAGCAAGTGGGATTTTTTCTTTCCTGGTGGGAAAACTACCAATTGGTACTTATTTTTAAACAGATGTTGAAACATTTTACTACAATAGGTATTGAGGACCAGAAACAACCACTTTGGGTAGATATGGACAGAGAATTACTTAAACCAAATAGCTTTACAGACTTTCTATACATAACAATACCCATGTATCTCATAGAGAATCCTTGTTTACAGGGCTCGGTACTGTCCCTTAAAAAAAGCAATATAGTTAATAAGGGGAAGATGACACTTGCATGTATGCCCATCTGGAATAACACAAGGATTACGAAAGATAGGAAAGGTTTGACTAACATAGATTGGCAGAAAGCAGGAATTGAGAGACTTGAGCATCTAATAGATTGGGAATCTAGGGTTCTGCTATCTTTTGAGGAGCTAAGGAAGAAGTCTGGCCTTCCAAGATTCCAGTCCCACTATTATCTAGGCCTAAGGGAGCTTTTAAAAAAAAAATATCTGACAGAGAATTACGGTCTACCACAAACTGATATGTGGGAGCAGTTAATTAAGTTTGGATCACTTAAGAGAGGTGCTAGCATAATTTATAAAATTCTCTCCATTAACATCTGGTCATCTTTTTCAACATTTAAGGCCAAATGTGCCTGGGAAGAGGAGCTCTCAATGTCAATTTCTACGACAGAATGAGATTCCATGTGGAAGATGGCCAACAAGTCCATAAAAGAATTACAAGGTAGGATAATTCAATTTAAAGTATTACATAGATTTTAGTTAAGTATGAAAAGGCTTTTTGCAATGGGCACAGTGAGGATTGTTGGAAATGCAACAGCAATGAGGCTGACCTACTACATATGCTATGGGGGTGTGTTAAAGTAAAAAGCCTATGGCTAGAAATGATAAACATTTGCAACTCAGTTGTAGGAATCGATATTCCTCCTTCTCCACTGATTTTTTATTTTAGGAATATTTTCTGAATGTAAAAGTCTGGGTAAATTTCAAAGGATATGGCTTAATAATGCTTCCCTTAGTGTTAAGAGGATTATTCTAAGATACTGGAAAGAATCTGGTGTACCTTCAATACAGGAATGGTACAATCAGGTGGCGTTTAACTCCAGTAACGAAAGAATCTATTATCAGGTGCAAGACAGACCGGAGGATTAGAACAGTATTTGTTTTCCCTTTATTACTCTTGAGGGGATGGGTTAATTCTTAAGTTTCAACAATGGTTAAAGAGATTAGAAACACTACATGTTATAACTTTGTCAGGGAACTGTTAAAATTGAATTTCAGCTTAGGAAGGTATGGTTAAATATACTCCTAGGTTAAAACAAAATAGCAAGGAAATAGAAATATGTTATAAAATAATCTTTATATACACTTTCATTTTGATTAAAGTTTATCCTTTGTGTATTTATAATGAAAATGTTTTATGACTTATCTGTATTAACTATGGAGTTTTCAAAATAAAAAAAAAACTATGATGGAAAAAAAAAAAAGTGTGGATCCACAGCAAATATGGCTGGTGCCGAATTTGCAGCCGAGGTCCCCCCTCACGTCACATCACATCTTTTGTTAGGTTCATCGGACCCTGTGCTATGCATTCCTGCTGTCTCTGTGTAGTACTGCGAATCATGCTCATGCACAGTTGGCAGCAGAGGGTTCCAGTTTAACATGGTGGGTGGGAGAAATGTAAACAAAAACAAAGAAAAACGAAGCAAATTAGGGGGTGATAGTACAGCGAAGACAAGAAAGATTACCAGGTAAGTGCTCAACACAGCACCAGGAGCAAACTGTTGCAAAACATAAAAATGTTTTAATCTATTATTGCAGCTTTAATGCTTCATTACATTTGAAGATGTGAAGCACTGGGGTTGTTAAGTGTTAATGACTCAATTAACTTGTGTGAGCTTTGGATTAAATAAAGTGACTCTGCAGCCATGAGCATTTTTGCTCATATACCTGGAATGCATCAGTTTGTGTTTCTGCTCCAGTGCCTTGGTTTTGATGGCACCTGCCATGTTTTTGGTGTGTGTGTGTGGTTCCTGTGTCCTCTTCAATCTATAAGGGAGACTATATATGCTAGATAGAGACCACTGAAGAATTTAAAGCTCCATGATTTAATGCATATGCTTCACGAGGGGCTGAATGCTAGAGGGTGAGGCTGAATGGGTGACTGCAGGGAAGGGCGTGCATTCTTTTTTTTTTAATTGTATTTCTATTTTTTCTCTCCCTGCAGCCTGACCTGCTAATATCCAGCCACCGCTTCTCTTCCCAGGGCAGCCTGTAGGCTCGCCCCACATGCTGTCTGGCATGTGCTGCTGTATCCTCGAAGGGGACCTCTCCCAATCCCCGCGACTGGCTGGGAACCAATACCTTAGTGCGACCTTGCACCACAGACTCCCAATGGGCGAGGAAGTTGCGACCATCAAGCTGCTCGGTCAAGTGCTGCCATTTTTCTCCTCCTAATTTTTCCCCTTGGAGTGTAGACATGCAATGATGTCTGAGGTACAATGTGCTGACATCTGCTGCACTCCACCCCCAACTACACCAACTCTGACAGTACCCCAGATCGTCACCAGGGGCCACTGCAGAGCAGTGAGAACCATCAACCCTCCCCAGGAGAGGAGAACAGTCCTATGGATGCTTGATCCTATCCCCCCCCCCACCAACCCGACAACCCGGGCGCATGTACAAACCCGGGCCACTAGCGTGGCATGAGGTGTGGCATCCAGCGCCTCAACCCTTAGTGCCACCAGGCTGGCATGAAGGGCATGCATTCTAAGAGTAAGTACTCTATTTTAACCTTTACAGCACTATTTTTATGGGTCATGCTGTCACTAAATATATAGCCCCTCTTTAGAGATGTAAACTGTGAGAGAGAGAGAGAGAATGGGGGAGGTTACACAGCTAACCATAGAGCCATTGCAATAGGGGCTCTACGGTTGAATCAGAAGGATGCTCGCCATTGGTCTTGATGCACTGTCCTACCACTGAGTAAACAAGGGCTGCGAGTGCACTCACACCAAATGCCAGCTCCACCCTGGGAGGGGAGCAGGTGTGCAGTAGTGAGCTGGCATGGAGTGACGTGAAGTGTAAAAGGAAACCAGACATATGCTTACCACGTTACTGTGCTGAATCTGTTTTTTCTTGTAACAAGCTCTATAGTTAGGATTGGAGAAGAATCACAATGCCTTTAGTGAGCTTGAGACACAGAAAGGAATCAGAGAGTCTCAGAAAGCAAGATAATGGTAGCCATGCAAAAAAGGTTATTAAAAGACCTGCATAAAACTCTTAATAGGCTAACATGAGTGCAGAGGTTTTAACTGGAATCACAGAGTGTAGAAAGCCTTAAATCTTACCTGAAATGGAATGCTTGGCTAACTTAATTGTGGGTTGCAGTCTCAGTGGCACTCTCCTAGCCATTACTTCATGGGTTATGTTCACTTGATAGGCTGTCGATGCACAGGTGACTTGAAATTCAGCTCCCTAGTCCCTGGCCATCTCGGTAGCTTCTCAGTTCTTATAAGTGCTCAATCAGGCTGCAGCACTCACCTCTAGCTTCTGTTCAGCAAGAAAATGTGTTTACTCCTCAACTCAGGTACATTTACACCCTTTATTTCTGATCCTAACACCTTCGGATGCATTTCTACTCAGTGCTGTAACAGATAGACGCAGTTTTCCTGCACTTTGCACTAAACCTCTCAGCTACTTGCTTTCTCCTTTGTCTGGACCTCCCTGTTTCTCTCTAATGGTCCAGAACCATGTTGGTCAATGAGAATTATCTTTCCTTATGGATTTTGATTAGAATATTAAGAGACAGGGCTATGAATGGGGCACAAGAAAGTAAATATTTTAAAATCCACACATTTTTTGATCAAGATCAACTCTGCATCCCTTCATGAATAAGGGCAGCCTCTGTACTAGCCTCTGTACTAGTGTGGGTGCTCCCGCAGCCCCTCATGAGCAGCTGCAGTGTTGCATGCCTGGACTAGGAGCAAGGATTTCCCCTTAGTTCCACCAGAACCTCGGCTCATGACTTACAGCCTGTCCAAGCTTGCATCCCCTTAGAGCCCCTACTGCAGCGGTTCTATGGCAAGATGCATGGCACCTCATAGTTTTCAGAGGTGCCACCCTTCTGCATTCCATACTTCTGATACTTGTAGCACTACCTTTGGATGGCTCCATTTTTATAACATGCTGATCTATGGCATTTTCTTATCTCTACCTAATAAAATGGATTTGGCTCATTGGAATCTCTGCCGTCGTCCCCCCATAGCAAGTTTTCCTACCTATACTGGCAAGAGAGATGGCCCAAGCTTTCTGAGTCCATACTACTAAGGTTCATACTACTAAGATGTGAGTAACTGAGAAGGCAGTTGCCCATTAATGCTCCTTTCCGTTATCCATCATAGGAAAGCTTATCTTTTTGTATATACTGAAGGTATCCAATCTACTTTTAAATTGCTTTATATCTTTGATGATTATAATCTCCAATGTGAGTTTGTTCCAGGGGTTAATTATTCTTTGCTCAGAGAAAGCTTTTCTTCCGTTTGTATGAAAATGTCTTGGTCTTAACTGTAGGGGGTGACCTCTAGCTCCTTTCCAGTCATTTTTAAATTCTAGATTGAGTTCGTTAAATAGGTAAATCTTGGTTTATAATTATTCCCAAGTCCTTTTCCTCATTGGATTCTCTAAGGGGGAACCATCCAGATGTTTTTACTTGGTGTTGGTTTCCTAGGTGAATGACGCAGCACTTATCCCTATTGAAATTCATGCCCCAGGTCTTCACCCATGTCAAGTTGTTATTCAGATTCCTTTGTAATGTTTCTTTGTCATGGTCTGTATTAACAGTACTAGCTATCTTTGTGTCATCTGCATATTTACTGATCCAGCTAGACACATGCTCCCCCATATCAGCTATGAATATCTGAAACAGTAGAGGTCCCAGCACAGAGCCCTGCGGCACCCCACTAGACACCTCTCTTCTGTCAGAGTAATATTCCCTGATGCTCACCCTCTTTGTCCTATCATTTAGCCAACTCTGTGTCCATTTTACGATTTTTGTATCTATGTTTAGGTTTATTAATTTCTGTATTATTGCGCCATGTGATACAGTATCGAAGGCTTTCAAAGAATCGAGATATATGCAATCCACTCCCAAACCTCTGTCCAATGCTGCTGATCCTTTCTCATAGAAACATATGAGGTTTGTCACACAGGATCTAGTCTGTGTAAACTCATGTTGTTCTGTATCTTGCTTCTCATATTTCTTCTGGTGTTCTATAATCATGTCTTTTATTACAGATTCCAATATTTTCCCATGGACCGATGTCAGACTAGTTGGCCTATAGTTTTTGCAATCCATCTTATCTCCCTTTTTGTGTATCAGAATCACTGTTGCTTTGAGCTATTCAGAGGGGACTTCGTTGTTTTCTAAAGAAGACAGTAATATCCTTTTTAAAGGATTTGAGACGTGTGATGAGAGAAGTTTCAGTAGTTTGGGGGATATGTTGTCTGGCTCTGCAGAATGTTTATTTTTTAATTTTGTGATTTTAATGTTGATATCTTCCTAGCTGATTGCCGGTATACCCGTGTTTTTATTGCATATTGTTTGTGTATACAGATTCTTTTTTGTGAATATGGACGCAAAGTAATTATTAAATACTTCTGCAATTTCTTTCCGTTCAACAATCTCCCAATTTTGCGACATAATTGAACAAAGGCTATTACTTGAGTTTATTCGTGTGTTCACATATACATAAAATTCCCTCATGTTGTCCTTATTCTTATTTCGTGCTAACAATCTTTCTAGTCTTTGTTTTTCTCGATTGTTTGTTTACATTTCTTCAGGGTTTCTTTATATTTTATCCAGTTCTCTTCTGTTTTATTTTTATATATGTATTATATAGTATTCTTTTTTCTTCAGTTGCTTCTTTAAGCTATTCATAAGCCATTTAGGTTTGATATCTCTGTTATTATATTTATCTTTTTTTATGTGTTTATTACATATTTCAAATATCTGTTTTTTAAAGATTTCCCACATTTCATTTGTTGTCTTATTTTCAAATATAGTGTCCTGCTGTATTTTGCTTAGCTCCTCATTGCTGAGAGTTTGATTTGCAGAATTAAAGTTATAAATCTGTCTACATCCCTTATTTATTGGTACGCTTTCTAGGTATGAGAAATAAATACTGTTATGATCACTATTGCCTAATGGTACGCCAATTTCACAGTCAGTGATGCTTGTTTCATTGCTACTGAGCACAATATCCAAAATGTTAGTCTCCTGGGTTACATAGAAACATAGAAGTTGACAGCAGATAAGGACCGCAAGGCCCATCCAGTCTGCCCATTTCTTTTTTCTACCTTATAAATCTGCCATCAGCCTTTGCTCTCTCAGTGGCCTATCTATTCATACTCATCTGTATTGTGCTCCCTTATGCCTATCCCATGCCTGTTTGAAGCCCTGCACTGTATTCATAGCCACCACTTCTTGAGGTAGGCCATTCCATGCATCCACTACCCTTTCTGTGAAAAAGAATTTCCTCACATTCCCCCTTAATCAGCCTCCCTCTAATCTCATGCTGTGTCCTCTTGTCCTGCTATTTTTCTTATATTTAAACATGTTAGACTCTTTCACCTTGTTAATGCCCTTAAGGTGTTTGAATGTCTCGATCATATCACCTTTCTCCCTCCTTTGCTCAAGGGTATACATATTGAGCTCCATTAATCTGTCCTTGTATGTCTTCTGATGCAGTCCCTGCACCATTTTGGTTGCCCTTCTCTGGACTGCCTCAATTTGTTAATGTCCTTGTGAAGGTGTGGCCTCAGTACTACGCAGTACTCTAGATGGGGCCTAACCAGTGTCTTGTAAGAGGGATTATTACCTCCCTCTTATGACTTGTGATACCTCATTAATAATCTAACATCCCCCTAGCCTTACCTACTGCTTTAGAGGTCTGCTTGGATGATTTCAGGTCATCGGTGATGATGATGCCCAAGTCTCTTTCTTTCTTTGTGACTGCCAGCAACTCTGCTAGCAGCCTATAGGTGGCTTCAGGGTTTCCTCTTCCCTATGTGCATGATCTTGTACTTCTTTGCATTAAATTCCAGTTGCCACTCTTCTGACCATTTTGCTAGTTTATCCAGATCTCTTCTCATTCTGCCCACCCCATCTGGATCATCTACTCTGTTGCAGATCTTGGTGTCATCTGCAAAATAGACAAGCCTTGCCCTCAGGCTCTAGTCCATCTGCAAGGTCACTAATGAAGATATTGAAGAGGACTGGCCCCAGGACTGATCCCTGAGGTAGCCCACTTGTGACTTGCATCTCTTCTGACTGTATACCATTTACCGCCACTCTCTATTTTCTGCCCGTCAACCAGTTTGCCACCCAGGTTGACCAACTTCTGAGCCACCAGGCTACAGCTTATTTATCAATCTTCTATGTGGAACAGTGTAAAGCTTTGCTGAAGTCAAGGTGGCGACATCAACCGCCTCCCCTGGTCCACCACTCTGGTTACCCAGTCAAAGAAATCTATTAGATTAGTTTGACAGGACCTTCCTTTGTAAATCCATGCTGTCTTGGATCCTGTGTCCTATGGATTCCAGGTGTTGCACTATCCTTTCCTTAAAGTGCCTCCATAATCTTGCCCACTACTGAGATAAGACTGACTGGTCTGTAGTTCCTGCCTTCTCCCTGCTACCACTCTTGTGGAGCGGGATCACATGAGCCCTTCTCCAGTCTTCTGGGACCTCTTCTGTGCTCAGAGACTCACTAAACAGTTCTGCTAATGGCTCTGCTAGTTCCACCCTTAGCTCCTTAAGTACCCTGGGATGTATGCTATCAGGTCCCATTGCCTTATCCACCCTGAGCTTAGTGAGCTCTTGTAGGACCCTTTCTTTTGTGAAGGGAGTAGTGCTCACCTCCCTCCCCCCTGTGTCGATGGTGCTGAGCTGTGGGCCCTGCCCTACCTTCTCTTCAGTAAATACTGAAGGGTTAGTGAATCAATGTGTTGCTTGAGACCTAGGTACTCAGTTGTTTTTAGGAACTCTCTATTCTGGTATTTTGCTGCTGTCATCTTTCCCTAGTCGATGTTGTTATAATTTAGATCCCCATGAAGATCACTTCCCCTAATTCACATGCTCATTCAAGTTCTCTGCATTAGCTTCAGATATGTTATTACTTGCATTTGGGGGCCTATAGCATGTGCCAAGGATGATATTTTTGCCTCTTTTATTTATTAGTTTAATCCATAAGGATTCTGTATTGGTTCCTTCTTGTTTAATTTCCCAGAAATGTGTACGGGTTTTGATTCTCAGGAATATATGCTGCAACTCCTCCTCCTTTTTTCCTACCCTGTCACATCTATGAAGGTGGTATCCCAGAATGTCTTTACCCTAATAGTCATTTGAGGCCTACCATGTTTCTGTGATGAAGGCCATGTCAGCCCCCGTTTGGTTTTAGTATTGTTTGTCGTTCTTTAGTCTTGTTATTGAGGCTTCTGGCATTGGTTAGGTAACAGCAGACTTTATTCAGTTTTTGGTTTTTATTTTGTTTTTCATTCTGCTGTATTTTAGTTTTTCCACATTTTTGTGTCCCTCCCCCCATGGTTAATAGTTTTAATTCTCTGTGGGTACATTGTTTTTAATTAGCTGAGCTAAAGTTTTGGTGCCTAAAGGACTTAGATGCAAACTATCCTTTGCATATAGCGCTTTGTTTTCAAAGAATTCCTCCCATGAGTCGATAAATGTGATTTCCTGCCTTCTGCATCTGTTATGTAGTCTGGTATAAATACATTGACTAGTATTATTGTTCTCTTTATGCCCCTTTAGAACTAGTAAAATTCCAGAAAGCATTGCCTCTTGACCCTTACATTTTAAGATTTCACAGAGTTCTATGATGTCTTCCACGATATCTTTCGCATGGTCTCTGCCCACATTATTGATGCCCACATGTACCACTACTGTTTGTTATTCATTTGTATCTCCAAAAACCTTTTGGGAGTCTTGTTTTTATGTCTTTATCCCTTGTCTCAGGGAGACAGTTCAGTTCTATGTGATAAAGGTGAGTCTGAAAGACCACCTATCACATAGAGCGAACGAACTACAGCCCATAGTAAAAAGGGCAACGGATATTGTACCAACCATCGCAAATAGCCACGGTCACTACAATACTTACCAACACCACACAAAAATCATTTTTTTATACAGGGGGCTGTGCCCCACGTGCCCCCCCCCCCGCACCCCTAAACTTAAATAATGAACTCTGAGGGGGGTGCAGACCACGGGGCAAGTTATTGGATTTAAAAAAAAAAAAGGTTTCTGCCTATAGCCGGACCCAAACCCAGGTCTGCTTGTATTACAAGCGGTGGTGTACACCACTACGCTCTGCAAGCAGCTTGGTGGGAATCAGCTGCAAAGGATGCTATATCCTGTAATAGTGAGTATAGCTCCTTGCTATACTCGCTATACAGGATATAGCGACCTATTGCACCACTCGCTGTCTTGTAGAGTGCTATTATTGAGTCACTCAAAAGTGCAGCACTCAATAATCAGCACTCTACATGAGTGCTACCGACAATTCACTTCCCAATTTGCTTTGTCATTACCACAGATAATACTGTCTATTCTCCTTAATATAGAATCCCCTGTTACTAGGACTTTTTTAACAGTGCATCCTTCTTCAAAAGTCCCAACAGCACTTAGGGGAGCATATCGATTATTTAGCATTATGTCCTCATTTCCCATGCCTCTCCTCACTTTTTTCACTGACTTGTTTGTTCATTTTGTCCAATCTTCACCATCTGTATCAGATGGGTTAATGCTACCACCCTTCCCCAAGTTTAATGTTTCTGGTACATTGAGCTGTATGTCTGTCTCCCTTTTTCTGTTATCCTTTTTTTCATTATTTACCCATGTTAGGGTGTTCTCTCTTACTTGTTCAGTAAGTGTTTTGACTTGGTTAAGTAGGTGCCCCATTTCTACACACTTTGGGCAAACAGATGTGGTGATATTTTGGTCTGGTACATGGGTGGAATACATTAAACAGTTAAGCATTTTTTGATAGTGCCATCATTACAGAGAATATGTAGAAAGTCAACCGATGGGTTATATGTGTCCATTTGTATTTATTGGTTGATGGGTATTGTAATGAGTACAAATATATCAGCCCTTCCTATGCTCTATTAGATTCCGAGGCTATTAGGACAGTATGCAGTATACTAGTGGGACAGTAATTAAGTGGAACTATGCCCAGTACTTACGAGCCTGCCAAGTTGTAGAAGATGATCTTTAAAGTGATATGCTCTAGTCCCCTTGTCCATGCTGGACATGCCAGAAATGCGCTGATGCGAATGTCTCTGTGCATATCTCCACGTGCAATGCCATGTGCTCGCCCTGCTCAAGCTCACCTCACTCGCTCTGGGCGAGTGTTTAGGTACTCATGGACCTGGAAGTCATGTGACCACCTGCTGTAAAGTCAAAAGTTCCCAAAACAATATTTTATAAACCAGAGTTTTTGTCTGTGCTTTAAATTAAAGTAAGTATCTGCCCATAAGACAAACATACAGGCCCGTTTGAAAGTTGCAGTCCATTTAACTTAATGGACTACAATCTGCACAGCAGTATCAAGCCTCTTCAGACTCCGGTGCTTATAATCAGGTTAACTTTATCAGCATTTAGGGACAACATGATACAGGCATATGCAGCCTTTTAGAATGCTTCCACAGGAGAACTATTGGCTCCTGCTATGCCCCCAGTTCATGACATGCTTTTTGCCCAGACATACATGGCGACTGTCTTCTTGGGAAGGTCTCCCAAGCCTGTTGAATGTTCCATTGTCCAGGTACTGCTATTTATCCAGTATTTATTATTACATTGTTTGGGACACATCATGAAAGACATAATATTCCTTTGTGCGCATATCTAGGCATTTTGACCCTGTGACACAGCACCCAAAAGCTAACTGGCTACTCTGTTGTCATGTCACCCTCACAGGTTACAATGGTCAACTTTAAGTGCAAGACATGTAGCATTCCCCTCCTGTCCAGTCAGTAGGAGCTGCTATGTCCGATATGTAACCAGATGGATCAGGACCCTCCACCTAAGGAACAACCTTGTATGATGACCATATGGAAGACACACCAAGCACAGCAGCTTCAGATACAGTCTTCGTTATAGCCCAGAGTATGCAGACTCAAGAGACTCTACAGCAGAATGTTATGCTCCAGATTATGGAATGCAAGGAAACATTATCAAAAGTCGTACTCAGCCTCAATACCCATCCCACAATGCAAAACAATGGTAATCAGCTCCCTGAACCATCAAACCCTACTCCCGCCCAATAACCCTGATGGGGACAACCACAAATCTGGTGATGAAGGGGTGGAATCAGAGCATAAGAAACCCACAGAAGAGGATCCTTGATGAATGGCTGCAAAACTGTGCTCCCATGATGCAGTACTGCCCCTGGTAAGACAGATCAAGATTACAGTCAGATTTGACCCACCATCTTCTCCAACCAGACACAAACTCATCCCCATCCTACAGCTGAAATAAAAAACAAACAACACACTTCAAAGTGTGTGAGGTTATAGAAGAGGTGATTACTAAGAAGTGAGAGGTTACAGAGCCCACAAGAATCCTTGAGCGGAGATCACAGGACATCAGGTACCCTATACAAGAAGATAAATTGATATTCTGGTGTTCTGCACTGTCAGTGGATCCTCAAATCACCTCCCTCAGCAAGAAAACAGTACTGCCTGTGGAGGGTTCTGCCCAAATCTGACAGAAAAATAGATGACTTACTCAAGAAGATCTTTGCACCATCAGGCCTGGCAACCAGAGCTGCTACAATGGCCATTTATGCCACTAGAGTGCAAATGACATGGCTCGAGGACCTTGTCAAATTCCTGGAGCCCAAAGCCCCCCAAACCAAGTTGGCCTACCAATTGCTGCAGACAGTCAAATACTTGGCAGTTATGGCAGTGGACTCTTTAAAGATCAATTCGAAAATAGCAGCAGTAGACAACAAAGCAAGAAGGGCATTCTGGCTTAAACTGTGGAGGCGGATAACAGTTCCAAGCAGTTATTACAGAAACTGCCATTCAAAGGAGGAAAAATCTTTGGCTGTACTTCCACAGTACCAGAGGTACTGGGAAGAGGCCTATGTTAAAGGCCCAAGCTCCTGCATTTGGCATAAGAGGCATTACACCTTCCTCTGAAGATTGGGGACAAACAATCCCACTCTAGCATGCAATGCTGAAGGAGGCATTTATCCACGGAAAAACAGGCATCACACCGGTCCATGTCATGATCTGGGCCAAGGCAGGAGTGACACTCTTGATGTTAGTCCAACACTGCCATAGGGCTACCACAGGGGCACCAATGCATAGGAAGCTGCAGCCTTTTTCTTAGCCCCTTTAGACAAACTCAGCATCATACTATGGAAAAAAAAACAATGTACATAGAAAAAACTCCGTTCAACACCAAAATCACAAATCATTGCCAAAAAGCAGTAATGGAGCCGGCTCGGCATCGAAAAGTAAAGATTTGGCATTGAAAATAGTTATAAAAGTGGCAGTGAAATAAGGATGCAAGTGCTGATGCAGTAGACTGTGTCTCTGCCGCTTGCTCTGTGTCCCAGTTTGTCATCTGCCACCAGACACAGATGGCCACTGCCTGTTGATCCCATTGCTAAGTTGCCTCTGTTCTCTGCCACCTGTGTTCCTAGATGCCACTGCTCAGCTGCTCCACTGCTAGTATCAACAAGCTGAGCTGAGGGGCTAGGAGGGGAGGAGTGTGTATTCAGTAAGGCTTACTGTATCTGCTACTACCGCTCAGGTAATCCTAAATCGCTGGTCACTCAGCCAAGTGTCTTAACAACACTTAAAAGACAAAGAACCTCTGTGTGCAAACACTGAGGCAAGGGTTACCCCAAAGGGCATTTGGCTGGGAAGCCAAGTTTCAAGAAAATACAAAATCACACATGCCCCCACAATGCAAAGCATCATGGGCTGCATATGCAAATCACCACAGAATGTTAGGCTGGTCCAATTTTAAGCAGAATTGCATGGTGCCGAAAGGCCTCTCACACAGTCCACAAAGGGTGCTAACAGAAGACATAGACACGTGTTTCGTCCTACCAGGACTCATCAGTATGCCTCGTCTGCTTGACACCCCAGTGAAAGGGACCAGCTACCCCTAAGGCAGTGTGCCTGGGATATATTGTGGTGAACCCATTAAAATAAAAAAACATTTAAAAGACAAAGAACCTCTGTGCGCAAACACTGAGGCAAGGGTTACCCCAAAGGGCATTCACCACATTCACCACCATGGGTTCACCACAATATATCCCAGGCACACTGCCTTAGGGGTAGCTGGTCCCTTTCACTGGGGTGTCAAGCAGATGAGGCATACTGATGAGTCCTGGTAGGACGAAACACGTGTCTATGTCTTCTGTTAGCACCCTTTGAGGACTGTGTGAGAGGCCTTTCGGCACCATGCAATTCTGCTTAAAGTTGGACCAGCCTAACATTCTGTGGTGATTTGCATATGCAGCCCATGATGCTTTGCATTGTGGGGGCATGTGTGATTTTGTATTTTCTTAACAACACTTATATACTGAACTGGCTATTATACCTCAAGATGATTTTTTTTCTAGTTGTTAAAACAAACAATATTGCAATGTAATAAAAAAGTACTAAATTATCATAAAGGATTTAAAAACTGTTCCAAAACATTTGTGTACCAAGTTCACCCCCAGGTCAAAATCCTTGCAACCACCGTAGTCAAATCCTTGATATACTACTGATGAGTGGCTGAGACTTGAGAGATAAACAGAGCTGAAGATAAGAGCAAGAAAGTTGAGGATGAACAGGACAATGAAGAAGCCATTTTGTTGCCGGCATTCCTTCAGGGATTCTAATCACTCTGTTGCATGCATGTGTACTGCTGCTGCTGAGAGGAGGAGACATCAGAGATGAACAGCTCTGTAGATTAGATTGAGGAGATTGAGGAAGAGGATGAAGACATCAGTCTGTTGACGCAATACCCACTGGGCTTATAATGACAAGGAATGTAGGCAATCTGGTAACCCCTTGCTGTGACTTCTATGTGTCCCATTTTCAATCTGAGCCAGGTCAGATTGTTGAATAGATGGATTGAATAGTAACTATTCTGTTCTAAAAAGTATCCTATGTCGGTGTCCAATCCAAAGGCACAAAATCTGAGAAATCTAACAAATCAGATACGGTATATGATTCTCTAGTATACTATCCAAGCAACTCTAGACAGAATGTGATGTCACAACTTGAACATACATATGAACACACAAAGAAACCAGCAGAATAAGGCCATTAGGTCTACCTAGTCTTCTCATACTGTAGTACAGTATTGGCCATTGCATATTGCAGTATTGTACTGAGAAGCGGATTGTGATGTTGTCAGGTGTAGACAAGCACCCAGAGACGTTGAAATCTTGGGGAAAGTGATCTTGATGTCATTTTATTGAGCAGTTATAAACAAAATGGTTAGTAAAATACAGAAACAATAAAATGTAAGCCACATCAGCAATGACCCAGCCAGGGCAACATCAGCACTGACCCAGCCTGGGCCATGTCAGCATCAACCCAGCCTGGGCCACATCAGCACTGACCCAGCCTGGATCACGTCAGCACTGACCCAGCCAGGACCATGTCAGCACCGACCTAGCCTTGGCCACATTAGCATCAACCCAACCTGTGCCACATCAGCACTGATCCAGTACGGGCCATGTCAGAATGGACCCAGCCTAGGCCATGTCTCCACCAACCCAGCCGGGGCCATCTGAGCTCTGACTCTGCCTGGGCCATATCAGCACCAACCCAGCCTTGGTTACATTAGCACTGACCAAAACTAGGCCACAGAATGTGATCAGTTGTGCTATGGCCAGACCACCCTTTGGAACAAGTAGTGATTTTATGCTGTAGGTCTCTCTTGAACTCATTCATTCATTCATTTCAAAAGTGTTACCAGGAAAAACATACTGAGCTGGTAACAGCTCGTTTCCAGATGTGTTCTATGAGGAAGTGGAAGAGGAGTATATTACAACATGACAATAAGGTGCAGTAAAATAAATAGCAAGTTACAGTTGCTGTGCAAAGAGGCAAATGTAAATGCAGATCAACATACAGTAGCAACAGCAGGTGCAGTAACTTACTACACCTGCACTTTCAAGTCTGCTGCCTCCTGCGAATATCCTAAATAAATTCCAGCAAACTCCTTTTATCGAGTCTGATCAGACCATATCTGATTTTATAAGCTGTTACAAAATCCCCTTTAGCCTTCTCCTTTGAAGTACAAAACCTGCCTGGCAGCTCATTAGCCGGAGCTCATTGCTCATTCCTTTTCAGCCTTGGATCATTTTGGTAGGTCTCCTCTGCACGTTTTACATCTCTTGTATATCCCTGATCTAGTGAGCACAAGAAGTGGATAAAATTCTTCAAATGCAGTCTACTTAAAGCCTTATACGATAGGTCATTGCAGACTATAATGCCTCAGGTCTTTTCCTTGTTCCAAAGGAGCCACAGTCCCTGCCATTTATAGCTTCTGTAGTACTATAACTAACTTATGAGTTCCAGAAGTAACAAAAGCATTACAATGTGCTTCCTTGATTCTCCACATACTTTTTTTAAAGTTTAAATGTTTATTGAAATTACCAGAAACAGTACATTAATAAATAATAAATCAAAATTAAAAACTGCTTCACCGGGGATGGGGGAGGAGGGGAGAAGGTGGAAAAATAACTAACCATTCTCTAAGCCACATGAAAGGTGCAGCTGTGAAGGTCCCTAACAATGGGGAGAGAAATGGGGGGAAATACATACTATCATACAAATACTGTTTAGTAGTGTCATGGCTCATGAGGGGTAGAGTGAGAAGCCCTCTCAGAGTAGCTCCAGGTTCGGTTCCAGGTCAGACTGACACTCTGAGGAAACCAGTATGATCCCAGTGAAATGTCCGACTGCACATGCATCTGAGGTACGGCATGTCTTCCTGTTGCAAAGCCAGCTACTAGGCATCCACGAGGATCACAAATGTTTTAATAATTTTTCTCCAGTAGGCTAGACTGTGATTGGGATCTGTAATAATGTGCTGATGGAAAGGGATGTTAGGATCTTCCAGTTCGTGGCACTGCACTCACTCTATTAGGATGCTAAGTGAAATAACAGCTTTCTACATATGTGAAGACAAGCCTCCTGAGTCCTTTCTGGATGTGCTTCCGTATGCTGGTATATCGACTGTGTTCCCTTTTCCCACCCCGTTAATAAAACAGGTCCACGAACCCCCCATATGCATTTGAAAACAAGCTGTCATAGCTCAGCATCATTTTCCTAGTCAAACATTACAACAGATAAATTTAAATTGAATATAACACCAGTCTATCTTGGTCATGGAGTTTACCCCTTCCCCACTCACAAAGAGGACAGAGCTTCGTGTCTTGCCCATTGTTTCACTACTCATGAGTTGGGACTACAGTACATTTACAATTCATTTCATTTCCTGCAAAAGTACCTCAGAATGCTTCCCAGATACTCACTAGGTAAAATAATAAAATGGAGGTCAGATGGATAGTGAACAAGCAGAGTATTAAGACAGAAATAAGAAGCAAGATGGGCTTAAGTCTCAACAACAAGGATGCATAACTAAGTGTTTAGCTGAGATCTGAAGATGGGAAGAGAGTCAAGCTGACAGACATTGGTTGGAAGGCTGTTCCAGAAAGTAGGTGGAGCAGAGGAGAAAAGTGTACTGTGGACAGTGGAAAATGTTGTGGTTGGACTCTTAAGGAAATGATCCCTCCCCTTCTATGCTATGTTCACTCTGAACTGCCTCCTCCTCCTCCTCCTACCCACTCCACTCCTCAGACCTACAATCTTTCAGCATTCCTCCCTGTAATACTAGGAGTATAAAACTGGCAGTATAACCCAGAGGTTAAAATAATGAGCTGTAAATGAGCTTGGTACATTCAGCAGACCTGGGTTTGATTCCCACAACCTCCACTTGCAGACTGTGTGAACCTGAACAAGTCACTTTACCTCTTCAGTGGTCCCGGGTTGCCCTCAAAAACAGGCATTGTGCTTAGTGAACCTTTCCCGATTACCAAAGGAAAAAAAAACTTATATTAACCAATCTGCCTTTTAGGTCAGTTTGACCTCCCTGTGAAACTCCATTCCCCAAGCCATCCACCAATCCCTCTCCTACCCCTCTCTCAAACAGCACCTCAGAGCTCATTACTTCCCACACCGCTACTGCCCCAACCTTTACATCAGTCTACTTCTTGTCTAGGGAACATATACACTGTTATCACAAACCTGGTTCCTTCAGGTTTATCTTTATATATTTTCTTTGCTTTTTGGTGGATGAAATCTAATCCTTGCTTTTTCATAACTGTCTCTTCTACATACTGCTACTTAATAATTTTAACTGCACACTGTCACATATTAGTGAGGTTTCTGTAGTTGATTTTAATGTGTTGTTGCAGTAGCGTCACTTCCACTGTGTACCACCACCCCTACCCCTACCCCTGTCGGGTCCCACCTGAAAATGAGCTTCATCTCTGAGTGTATCTCCTGGTTACCAATTTCTAAGAAATTAATAAATGACTGCAGAGAACTGAGTATGTTTTGTCAAAGAGTGCAAATGAAAACATTCACAAATATAGTTAGGCTTATTTCAATGAAGAATTTTAAAAACACTATATATAGTTGTGTAGCGCATCCTGAAGTAAGCTGTCAGTCAAGTATATCTACCATATGCAAAATGTAGCAGTTCCATTACACCCCCTATAATATCTGTATATACATTAAACACAAACACTAAAATCTACTTGAATAGCTGGTATTGCCTAATGGAGCTCGCTCATACAGATACCACATGATTGTCTGAGCCATTGACCTCCTGCCACCAGTTAAGGAAATGAGAGCTTAAATAAGAAATGCATGTATATAAAAAGGTAATGAGCCTCTAAGCCCGGGACCACTTAAATGGCTCACAGATCGATATTTCAGATGTAAGCAAAACATGCATCAATAGTTTTTCCCCCCTTGCGCAGTCAGTTCAATAAATAATGATTTCTTAGCTCTTGTGCCAGTGACTCTAAAACAACTGGAAAAGGGAAAAAAAAGCAATGGTTGTAGCAAATGATAGCTGGGGGATTGGAGTGCCGGAAATTAGCCTCCAACACTGCTTGTTCTCAGTACTCCCCAGCTTCTCCATTCCCACCTTTTGCCACTGTCTCTGGCACTCATGCTGTGTGGGTACAGGGATGATGACATCCCTATTTAATGCAAGCTCTGAGTGTAATA
Organism: Neoceratodus forsteri; assembly: GCA_016271365.2. NCBI lineage: Eukaryota > Metazoa > Chordata > Ceratodontiformes > Ceratodontidae > Neoceratodus > Neoceratodus forsteri. The sequence goes on from CM028134.1 coordinate 187,669,588, forward strand.
TCATTGCTGGTCGATCAGACTACCTCTAAAAACACATGCTGGTGTACTCTCTCTGTCATTGTGAAGAGCTCATTTGCTTGGCCAGTATGTACTTTTCAGCAAAACAACTATTCCCATAAAAACAAGCAAAAAAAAACAAAACAAGATGACTTCCAATGCCTCACGGTACTGCCAGCTCATCTCCTTTCCTAGTAAATTCCAACTTAGAGAAATGTAAATATAACAAGCATTTGTCAATGCCAAATGTTTGCTTGCTGGCATTGGCAGTGGTAGTGTAGAAGTTACAGAGCTGCGTAATAGGAATGGCAGTGAAGTATTGAACTGAAGCCAACCCCACCACCACCCTGCAGAGAGTGACAGGCATTGGGGTGTGCCTTTGGGTCGTCAGGCATAAGGGCCACGCCATTTCACCACACCCCACCCTGCAGACACTGACAAGTGTCACGGTGTGCCTTGGGGTCTTTGGCTCTTATGCGCACCCCATTCCATCAGGAAATATGGTGAGATGGGTATGGTATAGGAGAATGGGGTGAACTTTGGGGCCGGAGAGTCCAAGACATACCTCCATGCCTCTCACTGGCTGCAGGGTGTGGAATGGTATGAGCATTACAGGCAAGAATCCCAAGTCACACCCCTGATGCCTGTCATTCTCTACAGGCTTGGGCATTATGGTTGGAAACCCTAATGCCTCAGGCATTCGTTGGTATTTTCACTCCAAATTTTCAACATGTTTTTTTTGTGACCCCACCTCATGAACAGTGGCAATATCAATTTGTTAGCCAAAAGCTGCTTATGCACAGCGACTACGGCATTTAGCACCACAGGTGCAAAACATTCCGAACAGGATGTAAAAAATGACAGCTGTACTGTTCATGGGGAGATGTGTAAAATGGCAATGTTGCAAATCTGCAGTAAAAATATTAAAAAAACTGGTGAAGTCACGAGCGTGCATAGAAACTGTGCAACGCACACCTGTAATTTAATTAGTTTGGGGATTTTTTATAGCAGATTGTCAACACAGGCATTTTGGGACCTCCGATCATGAACAGAGTCACTGTGATTTTCTTTATCTGTCCCAAACAATGATTTCCCACAGCGACCACGCATCTCTGCACTGAAAGTGTGAAAACACATTTCGGCCACGTTGTGAAAAATGACAGCTGTACTGTTCATAAGGAAGTGTGGAAAAATGCCACTGGTGAAAATCTGGACTGAAAATATTACAAAGTCATGAACTTACGAGGGTGCGTGGAAACTGCGCATTGCTCACTCATAACACAGTCATTTTATGGACTTTTGTCACCAAATTTTCAACATAGCCATTTTAAGACCTCTGCTCATGAACAGTGTAACTGTGATTTTCTTAATCTGTCCCAAACATTGCTTTCGCACACCGACTGCACCATTGTGCGCTACATTGGCAGAAACACATTTTGGGCAAGATGTGAAAAATGACAGCTGTACTGCTCATAAGGAGGTGTGGTAAAATGGCAATGTTGAAAATCTGGAGTGAAAATATTGAAAATTTGAGAACTTACGAGCCTGCGTAGGAACTGTGCAACGCACGCGCATAAAACAGTCATTTTTTTGGAATTTTTCCACCAAATTTTCAAAATAGGCTTCTTGAGAGCCCACCTTATGAACAATGGCAGTGTCGTTTTGTTAATCGGTCCCGAAAGGTGATTTTCGCAGTGACTGCAAAATCACCCTTCGTGCCCGAATAACACCATGACAGTGACAGCATTCATGAGAAGGGGTCCCAAAAACCCCATGTTGAAAATTTGGTGCAAAAATTCCAAAACATGCCTGAGATATGCAGCAAAGTTGAAAAAACCCTATCTATCCCATTATACAGCTTACCGGCATTTCCTCAGTTCGCGGTCGGCTTTGAAGAGTGCAGACGTGTTCCTGGTCCACCGATGATCGTCGCACCGAGTCGAGCAAGTATGGGGTGGGGATAGGGAGGCAGGTGCGCAGTGGGTGGGTGTGGGTTGTGGGGGAGGGCGGGGCGGGAGACTGCGAGGAACGTTTTCTTCTTTACAGGGCTTTTAGACTCACGCGGATGTTTGCCACGCTGGGTGGGCTCCCAGCGTGGCAGCTGGAAAGGGTGTTTGGGGGCTGGAGCCGACAGGGATTGGGCACCCCGTCGGCTAGAACACATTTGCCACGCTGGGGTGGGCTCCCATGGCACCTGATCTCTTGGAGACAATGGAGCCGACAGGGGTTGGGCACCCTCGTCGGCAATGGCATGGGGGAGAGAGACAGTGGAGCCGATGGGGATTGGGCACCCCGTCCAGGCTATACACGCGTAGCCACACTGGGGTGGGCACCAGCATGGCATTTGGAAGGCTTTTTTTTGGGGGGGGAGCCCGTCGGCTATACAGTGTGTGCATGGGGGGGGCCGAGCATGCAGCATGCGTGTGTATGTGTGTGTGTGTGTGTAGGGGGAGCGCGCATGAGCAGGCGATATCTGATCGCTGCTCACTGAAGCGTAGCTCCCCCTTTCAACTGTATGCCACTGCATTTTGGAGCTGTCATAGACAGCTCAGCAGGCATTGGAGAACTGCAGCCACACCTGCAAACACACTGACTGAATTGGAAGAGGGCTGCCACACCTCCGAAGACTTGGATGATGGCACTATGTTTCTTGCACATGCGTGCAAGCAAACATAAAAATGGTACAGTGTCAACATGAAAGGATGTAATGTAAATGTGAATGGTGTTGCATAAATATGGATGGGTGTAAATGTGAAAGGGTGTAGTGTAAATATGAAAGGGTATACTGTATATGTGAAAGGGTGCAGTATGAATGTGAACAATGTTGCATAAATATGGATTGGTGTACAGTAAATGTGAAAGGGTGTAGCGTAAATGTGAAGGGCTACATTGTATATGTGAAACAGTGCAGGATGAATGTGAAAGGTGTTCCATAAATATGAATGGGTGTAGTGTAATGCAAATGTGAAAGTGTGTAGTGCACATATGAACTGGGTGCAGTGTAACTTTGAAAGGGTATAGTGTAAGTATGACCAGGTGTACTGTAAATGTGAAAGGCTGTAGAGTAAATCTGAAGGGTGTAATGTGAATATAAAAAGTACAATGTAAATGTGAAAGGGTGTTGTGTAAATGTGAAAAGTGTTGCATAAACATAAAAGAGTATAGTGTAAATGTGAAAGGGTGTACTGTAAAGGTGAAATGGTGTAGTATAGTAAACATTAAATGTGTGTAAATGTTAAAGGGTGTAGTGTTAATACAAATGGTGTAGTGTGAATGTGAGGGGGTGTAGTATAGATGTGAAACAGTGTGGTGTAAATGTGAAAGGATGTAGTGTAAATATGAAGGTGTGGGGGTGAAAATGTAAAAGGGCATAGTGTAAGTGTGTGAAAGGTGTCATGTAAATGTAGAAGGGAGTAGTGCACTTGTGAAAGGGCATAGTATAAATATGAAATGGTGTGGTGTAAATATGTAAAGGTTGGGTGCAGTGTAAATGTGAACAGTAGAAAAGGATGAAGTGTACATGTGAACGTTGTAGCATAAGGCCCTGTACACACTAAGCACTGATTTTAAAATGTTTCTAAAAGCATTTTATAACCTGATCCCTAGTATGGTTGTCAGAGCATCCACACTGCACTCCAACAACCGTACTTGCCCAAGAGAGTTCCCAGACATGACTATAGCACCAGTGCAAAGCATTGCAGGTGCCACTATGCATGATGGGATACTTGGACACCCTAACAAATTGGGGAGAATATGATAGTGTAAAATTGGGAGGACAGCTATGTATGTAATATTTCTTTTTTTTTAGTGTACTGCAGGCTAGAATTTTAGTTCTGTTTAAAGGCGGTTGCCTTAACTCATGTTACAGCATGGATCGTGTCCACACTGCTATTAATGCGGGTTGAGGCAACCCTGTTTGTCTAAAACCATGCTTAAGACTATCTCCCTAACAGGGTTTTAGCAAGGTTTTAGAATATGGTCGTAACATGGTTTTAATCATGCTACAGTGTGATGATGCAAACCGTTCTTGAAGGGCTTAAAGTGGTTTAAGACAGTTAAATTCCCGCGAGTATGTACAGGGCCTAAGGGTGTAAACAGAGTATTATAAAAGATGTTATGAAAATCCTGTAACCTCATTGGTCAAAACATGTTGCATGACTGTGAATAAATCCTGAAACAGACAGCTGGTAAAGATCCCCCTGATCAAATGTTTACTTCCTTTGAACCTAACTCATTTTTTAAAACATTTTTTATACAGATTCATTTTATAATTGCAAAAATACATGTCAGGGTGTGAGCAGTAATTGGAGTTTCCTACTTCTTGTGTGGTTAAAGTCATTCAGCTGTGCCTCGTGACACACCACATAAGGCGTTGGTAAATCCCACAGCAACACATACCCTGTCATGCATTATTGCTTAAACATAACACAGTATAAATGGAGACATGGTTAATGGGAACTGCCACCTAAGAAAGATGGTTGCTTGGGAACAGAATTCACCTCATTATTTTTAATCAGTTAGCTGCTTAACTGAAACGCGTTCATGTGAAAATGGGGTTTATTGGAATGCACCTGTGGTTGCTTAGGTACTGAAACTGTAATCTAGTTACACAGCCTGCGTTAGTGTGGCCATGGCAAAAAGATTTGATTCAAGTAATAATGTATGACAGGGCATGCATTGTCATAGGACTTACCCACACATTGTGTGGTGTGTCATGAAGTGCGGCCAAATGACTGTAATCACATAAGAACTAAGTGTGTAAATCCCACTATTAATACACACATACTGAAGTACACTGTTGCCATTATAAAATGTATCCATATAAAAGGTAATACATAGAGAATAAAGTATGGGGTGGTGTGTGTGACGAGATTTTACACACACCCAAGGGGTTGGATGGCATTATCCAGGCATCCAACCCAGAGGGTGTGTATAAAATTCGAGTTTACACACACCACCCCATATTTTATTTTATATAATTGCTGGGTTATGCTTTTTCGCCATAGCCAATTATATAAAATAAATGGTCTGGTGCGGCTGCGGTCTGGATGATGTTTAGCTGAGTCCTCGGTCACTTAGCAGCAGTTTACTTTTTCTTGTTTTGTTGTTCCCTTTACGGTGTGATTTTTGTTAGGAAGTTTTTTTTTAAAATAGTTACTTACCACTAGAGATAGTAGTGGTGGTCTGTTTAAACCGTGAAGAAATCTGGTGGCGAGTGGTGAAAACCGGAAGGTTGTAGGTCGGGCATGTGCATAGCGAGGGAAACTGTGCATGTGTTTGCCGTTATAAACGCTCCTTTATAACGGCAAATTACGCCACAGTTTCCCTATGGGAGAAAACCTAACCCAGTTATTATAAAAACATAACTTAGGTTCAAAGAAAGTAAACATTTGATCCGATAATCTTTACTCATTGTCTGTTGCAAAATTTACCCATAGTCATGTGACATTTTGACCAATGAGGGTACATGATTTTCATGACCCATTGTATAAGTAACGAATAATTCACGTCAGTTGTGTGGCAATCCTATAATGATCAAATGATCTGGAAGTGAGGTTATTACAGCACTGACGCACATCCAGAGTAGAAAACTTCACTTACAACATTCCTAAAAGGGTCACAAGTGTTGTAATTGTGTTTAGCAGACAGGATGAAAACTCTTGATGCTCTGGATAACCGTGCTGCTACCCTCATGTCAGTTGTCACAAAATCTGTCATTAGGAGCCAAGCCTGGCAAATTAGTTAGTACTAAGAAGAAACACTAAATGAGTGATGGTCATATGCGAATCCTGAGAGGAAGCATCAGAGAGATGGCAAGGACACTGACATAGAAACATAGAATTTGATGGGAGATAAGAACCACTTGGCCCACCTAGTCTGCGCATTTCCCTACTTAATGGATAAGCTGCAGATCCTAGTTAACCAACAGTCTACTTCCTCCTACCCCCCACTAGAATTGCCTTATGTCTGTCCCCTGCATTCTTGAATTTCTCCACTGTTTTTGACTCGACGACCTCCTCAGGAAGGCCGTTCCATGCACTGACATTGAGAAGTCTGGTTTGTGTTGTTTCAGAAGGCCCTTGTCAAGGGAGATTGAGTGTCAGGGTCGATACTAAAACAAAAAGTGCAAGAAGTAGCACAACATAATGGGCATTAAACTTTTATGCTTCTGGTGACTGACTGTCATGGTGGAAGGGCAGACAAAACATAATTTTTTATGTCGGCTGCGCTTGCGCACCCAATGTTTTGTGGCAATGATAGGATATTTTTGGGGGACGTCACTGCTGAGCCTCTTACAGTTCACAAAAGCAAGGGCTTGGCAGTCTACATCAATGATTATGGGCTGTGGTCCTGACATCAGTCTCTGTCTGTGAGCTGAAACTGTGTGTATTTCAAAGGCAAGGCAAGGCAAATTTTATTTAAGAGACACTCATCCCGGAGGCTCTGGGCACAGAACATTTAAAAGAAAATAAATATTATTCATTCTAAATAAAAACATAACAATACCACAGATATAGCACAATATATATATATATATATACAGAAGCTTAGGTAAAGAAACCAAAGCCTGAAAAGCCAGTACTAGCCTGACATAGTTTCTGAAACAGCAAGGACTATAATGCGCAATCCGACAAGGCTTGATTTATATAAGAAGACCTTGAGGTGGGCCTTAAAAACCTCCACAGAAGAGGCTTTCCTCACAGCTGGAGTAAGCGAGTTCCACAGGATGGGAACGGCGACACTAATGCTCTGTCGCCAGCTGTTTTTAACCTCGTCCTGGGAATTGCGAGGAGGCCCCTAAAGGAGGAACGGAGGGGGCAGGTCGGGACAGCAGGAATGAGCAGGTCCTTCAGATAACCAGGACCCAGGCCATGTAGGGCCTTAAAGGGGAGTAAACCCACCTTAAAGAGGACCCTCCACCTAACTGACAGCCAGTGCAGTTGACACAGGACCGGAGTGATATGACAGTATTTAGACTGTCCAGTCAACAACCTTGCCGCCACATTCTGCATCAGCTACAGTCGGCGCAGGGTACCCCCAGAGACCCTGAGATAGAGCGCATTACAGTAGTCCAGCCTGTATGTCACGAAGGCATGTACCAAGGAGGGGAGGTCCTGCGGCGGAACTAGGGGCTTTATCCTGGTGATATTCCTCAGATGATAAAAGCTGGTACAGACTGTGGAAGACACCTGAAACTCAAGTGTCAATCCACTGTCCAGAATAATGCCAAGATCCCACACCCTAGAGGAGGCCTTCAATGGTACACAGCCAAGAAAAAGCTCTGTCTCCGCACCAGAGGCCAACCTATCACACCCTCTGTTCGACTTTACCACCAGTACCTCCGTCTTATTGGGGTTCAGTCGCAACCAGCTGGAGGCTATCCAGTCATTGATTTCAGCAAGGCAGTTATTAAGCACTTCCACTGCGTAAGATGTTCCAGAGGCAAAGGAAAAATAGAGCTGGGAATCATTGGCATAGCAATGAAAATCCAAGCTGTACTTCCTAATGAGCTCTCCCAGAGGCAGCATGTACACGGAAAACAACATCGGTGACAAGACTGAACCCTGGGGAACCCTGCATAACAGGTGGCCAGGGGAGGAGGAGAAATTCCCCATCACCACCCTCTGCCTCCTGTTAGATAGAAAGGACTCAAACCAGCAGATGACCATGCCGGCAAGTCCACAGAATTCCCTTAGGAAGTCAAATGCTGAAGAGAGAGATCGAGGAGAACAAGAATTGTCCCCTCTCCTCGATCTCTAGCCCTAAGGAGGTCATTATGCACCCGAACCAGCACAGTTTCTGTGCTATGCCTCGCACAAAACCCAGACTGGAGTGGCTCATATAAATCATGGGTCACAAGATGCTCCTCAAGCTGAAGCGCCACCACTTTCTCCACAATCATACCCAAAAATGGAAGATTGGAGAAAGGACGATAATTCGCCTTGATCTCAGGGTCCAAAGATGTTTTCTTCAGAAGGGGTCTCACCAATGCCTCCTTCAAGACATCAGAAAAGACCCCCTCTGACAAGGAACACCGGACAATCAAGGCAAATACTGGGCCAATGGAGTCAACACATCTCATTAAGAAATGAGTTGGCACCAGGTCCAGTTCACAAAAGGTGTGCCGAAGTTTGGAGGCAATCTCAATGACCTCCACTGGTCTAAACTTGCCCCAACCAGGTGGAGAGCTCTCCGGGCACCCATAGCAACCACTGTCGGCCAAATTTTGACCCACTGGCAGAACCCCCTGCCTGACGGCAGACACCCTGTCTGAGAAGAACCGAGCAAACTCTTCACATAATGCATTAGAAAAGGCTACCTTCGGCTGTAGACAGGAAGGATGGAGAAGCCTGTCCACAGTCCGAAAGAGCATAGCTGGTTGGTTCCTCCCAGCAGCAATCTCCCTGGACAGGAATTCTGCCTTCTTATGGTTGATTGCTCCATGGTATGCACTATAGTGTATATGCAGGGCTAGTTTGTCCACCTCCAGGCCAGACTTCTGCCAGCAGCACTCTAATCTCTGACTCAGAGTCTTCAACCCCTTGAGCTCACCATCATACCAAGGGGATCTCAAGTGAGAAAACCTGGGTTGTACATGGACTGGTGCAAGGGAGTCGAGTGCACCAGCAAGCGCCTTATTATAGGCATTCACTGTTCTGCACACACCCCCATTGTATGCACTATCTACACTAGATAGGTCATCTACCGCCAGAAAATCCTCAGGGGTCAACCCCCGCAAAGAGCGATAGCTGACCTTCTCAGCTGGGGGAGGGCTACCGGGAGGGCCCCAAATGAGAACTTCACTGTATAATGATCAAACCAAATGACCCAATCAGCCCTTAGACAATTAATCTCAAGCCCCAGTGAGAACACCAGATCCAACATGTGGCCACCCAGATGAGTTACGGAGGAAACATCCTGCGCGAAGCCCAAGAAAGACATCATCCAGAGGAAGTTGAAACCCAGCCAAAACAACTCATTGTCGGCCCAGACGTTGAAGTCCCCCAGCACTAAACATCTGGGGGCCTCCAACGTCTCACCAACCATGAAATCAGCCACCTCCTGAAGAAAGTCTCCCACCGTCCCAGAGGGGCGATTAAATCAAAAGAATCAGGCAACCTGCGCCCGGACCCCCATGGATGCCCACACATTCAAATGAATGTGGTGTTCTCACTGGGTGTAGGGTGAAGCCTAGTTCGGATCTAAAACAGATGGCTATCCCCTTCCCTGCATTCCACTCTGGGGCAGTGCACCACAGTATATCCGGACGGGATGGCGGCCTCTAAAACCGGGCCAGCATCATCACCAATCCAGGTCCCCATAAAGCAAGCCAGATCGGCGGAAGAAATCAAGTCTGCTATAATTGCAATCTTGTTTCTGTCCGATCTGGCATTGCAAAGAACCGCCCTCAGGGGATTGGTGGATAGTGCAGCCCCTCTGGCTACCTGCCCACTCAGTCTGGTTGGAACCCTAGTGACAGGAACTAAACACGTCTGGCCTCTCTCCAGAACCCGTCTAACCCCAGGGCACCTTCTACATCCCACTACCTCAATCCTACCACCAATCGCAGTGCATGGGGCACCTCACCCGGATGAATCAAATGGTTCCTCCTTATTTCAACCTCCTTACAGTGCCTAGCCATATTAGCAGACACTGGGAGGCTGACAAAAGGCTGTAGATCATAAAGCTGGGGGGTCCCATACAAAATCCTAGCCCGCCCCAGGCCCTCATACCTTCCCAGACACATCCCTGCCAATTACTTAACCTTAGCCCAAAACACAACCCACAAACACACTCTACACCACTCACTCCTCTCATACACAACCCACCCTACTCCCACCCCAAAACTCCCACCCAATAACTATATTTTAAAATACCTCAGTACCATCAACCCTCCCTTGCAGAAAAAGAAATCTCAACACAATATAGATACACACACACACACACACAAAAAAAAAAAACTCTTTCAAAAGGAAAGAAACTGCGGAGCTAAATTCAAACAAATAATCCAAGTCCAGGTCTGAATAGATGAGCCCTAAATCTCAAAAATGAGAAAAAGAAAGGGCCCAAAAACTACCTGTTCCCAATGAGGAATGAAGAATAGAGAGCAACAGATTGAGAGTCACAGGTTGATCAGAGCACAGGGTCGGCCAAAGGGTAATTCACCCCTCTCACGGGAGAAAGCCAAATCTACAAACAGTAAATGGCAGACCCTTTTACTAGTCACAGAGTGTACCCAGGAGCTCTCACTTCCATGGAAAGGTAGCACTGTTCAATCTCTCTCATGGGCTCTCACTACCACTTGAGAGTCAACCAAGCCCCAAAGAGAAATCTTAAATCCCGGGAAAAGTACATACAGTCTGCAGCCGAAAACAAAACTCACTGTGCAATCCAGGTCGGAGAGCAGGGAAAACCAGCCAGGGCACCCAGGAACCAAAATTCCATTTCACCACTCCACCGGATTCCTCACATCAGCTGATAACAGGGCTGAAACAGCGCTTTAGGTGCAGAAGATGTCTAAATCCCAACTGATTCTTCAGAAAATCCTGGAAGGAGCCACCCAGACCCCAAGAACCTCTTCCTAGACCCACTCCCCACTACGGCTGCCCTCCAGCTACCGAGCGGCAGAAGCGGAAGTGCCACGGATACGGCAGCCCAATGGCAGCAGCACCATGGCACACCACCAGGTCGAGATTGGGGCCAGGAAGGAACTCCTCTCTACAGTCCGCCAGCGTTTGCCTCCAAGTCAAGCGCTGCTTAATCCGAGCCACTGCTCGCTCGCTCCACCACCAAGACTCCATGCCCTGCTCTCCGCACTCCCACCCTGCTCTTCATACTCCTTTCCGCAGCAATATCAGGGGTTCCACAGGTAATGGTTCCTTTCATATTCCAAATCAAAAACAGATCACAGATAGGGCACTAATAATAACAGAAACGTCCACTACTCCAATTTCCCATTTTAAAGAAAAAACGGCATAGTTCACAAATACGAACCGGAGCAGTAAAGAAACGATCAACTAAAAATAAACTGAACTTATGACCAAAACAAAATAAACAAAAAAACAAGAATAAACAAAAAGCAAGAATAAACTAATAGCTCTAATCCTGCTTCTGACGACTAGCCCAGCGTGGCCGCCATCTGAACCAAAATGACCAAAACTGCTCCAATCAGAGAGGGCTTCGGTCCTTTGATTTGCATGAAGCTGTCAGCAAACAGCTGAGTGGCTTTCAAAGGAGCCTGTCAGTCTTTAGCATTGTTAAAAAAACAAAAACATGACCATCAATGTCTGTGTCTGCCCCTCTCCATAACTGCCCCCCACCCGACCCTTTCTCTCAGCACCCACTGCCCCCCCAAAACATGGTGGATATGACTTTAAAAGTAATTCCAAATTCCAATTACTGAAGTTGAACATATTTTTTTTCATATTGAGAGAACTGCTAGGTGTACAGCTTTGTGCGTTTAATAAAAGAATGATGTTTGGACTACTCTGGTAATATAATAAATGTGCATGTAAATCGTCCTACAGTAATGATGGATGTGTACTACCCTAGAGAATCTTGCCTAATAGGTGTACAGTAATACTTGAGTGTCAACACTTGGATTATTTTTTGTTTTTCTTTGGGCATGAATTGGTTGAGAATAAAAAGCATTTTGTCCCAGCTAAGCTGCAGACTCAGGACTCAGCCCAGCTACACACCTACACCTATTATTGACAGGACTGTAAAATGTTCGTGGTATTAATTGTCACACCAAAGGCAAAAATAAAGCTCTTCATTATTGCTTAATTTTAATCACTGCGGAGACATAAAAATGATTGTCAATCACAATAAAACGGTATAAAATTGTTTCATATTCATGTCTTATTCACTTCTTAGGAAATATGAAGAGTTTTTCTAGTTCAAATAGCCAGTTCATTAGAATCACAATTGTGCACCAGTTACATTAGTATTCTTTATTTACAGTCACAAATAAAAGACACTGCTTCAAAAAGGGGTTATCTGCACGCCATTAGCAACACATCTTATGAGAAACTGTCCTGAAAGGATATGAATATTTAAAAGATGGTACTGAAGTCTTACGAATCTATGGACCATCTCGGAATAGTAAATAAATATGTGCATATGTGTACAAACAACTGAGCACAGTGTTCTTGCTTAACAGTGCTGCAACAGCGTTTAAAACGAGTCATGCTTCTGTTCAAAATTCCCAAATACACGAAGCTATCATGTTGATTTGCTGGCGTGTACCGTGCTGACCTCAACAGGCTCATTACAAAAAATGTGTGGACAACCTGATCCATTTTTTCATTGAGAAGGTATATTCAAAGAAAAGGTCTGAATAGATATTTTTAATTGTAATAATGATGTATTTAAGGTGGATAATGGAAAGTTGATCTTGTACTGATGTAATGTCCGAGCAAAGCTTTGCCTCAACTCTTATGTGGGTTAATGCATTGGTGTGTCATAAAATGATCAGAGAGTATGAATTTTAAGATGCATGCCAACAAATGCAAGATTTGACTCATAAAACAAGCTATATGAATACTCTCATTAAATAAAAAGGATTTATCCATTTTACACCACTGAAGTTACTATTTGATGCTCAGCAAGGTGTCCCCAACTGGTGATGCACTGCACCTCTATGTTAGAGACTCAGATTCATACCTCGAGTCTGACTCCTCATCTTGGGCTGGTGGGGTCTGGAGTGTGATATAGAGGCATAGTGAATTGACTTAGAGGGGAGGAGCATCCCACTCTTAGAGTGACACCAACAAGCGGGAAGTGGCGGCACCCTAAACACTATGGTTGACCTGATTAAACACTATGGTTGACCTGACCATGTACCCTTGTCCATCCCCGCACCACCACCTACTGGGTGAAGCTGTGAGTACTCCTAGGCTTACAGCTATGCAGGTGAGATGATGAAAAAGGAAAGATAAGCCACAGGAGCACTGGACAATTGGATAATGGCCGACAACATATCCAGTCCTGGTGCCCACTTTACTGACCTTCGACCATGAGTGTTCCTTGGTGGTCAGCAGTGCATGGGTCAAAAGTTGAGGCCTCATCATGGTAGGCAAGCCATGGAGCAACTGGAGGATCAACGTGGATCTCGAGATTATAGCACCTGATAAAAGTAAGTGTGTGTGTGGGGACATCTGGGAAGTATGGACCTGATGTATGTACTGCATGCAAGTATGTAAAAATGCCAATTGTGAATTAAGAATACATTTCACAAAACAAAGTTACTGTTTGATGTTAATATTCGTAATCTAGGGAAAAATTACTTCTAGGACTTATACTGTTCCATATATTCTTAAGTGATCTGGAGGTGGGAACCAGTAGTTAGATTACCAAGTTTCCTGATAACACCAAGATTGGAAGATTAATTATATCACAGTTACATCACAACAGGAGATAAATGAAATGTAGAAAGATCTAGGCACGTTTAGGAAACCAGTAGCAAAATGGCAAATAGGCTTCAACACTGGGAAATGCAAAGCGATACATTTAAGAAAAAAAATGATTCCTCACTGTAGTAACCGTTTCTTCTGATGAATGGGCACAATGACATTTCTGCATCTATTGCACACATCCTTGATGCCATGGAAACATAGAAACATAGAATTTGACGGCAGATCAGGACCACTTGGCCCAGCCAGTCTGCCCATTTCCCTACCTACTGGATAAGCTGCAGATCCTAGTTAACCAGCAGCCTACTTCTTCCTACCCCCACCCCCCCAGAATTGCCTTATGACTATCCCATGCATGCTTGAATTCCACCACTGATTTTGACTCCACAACCTCCTCGGAAGGCCGTTCCATGCATCCACAACCCCTCTGTGAAAAGATACTCTTAAATTACCTCTGAGCCGCCCCCATCTTCAAATTGTGCCTCTTGTTCTTGCACACCTCTTTTTGAAAGATGCTACCTCTTGGACTTTGTTGATTCCTTGAGGTACTTGAAAGTTTCTATCATGTCCCCCTCTCCTCCTTTCCTCGAGGCTATACATATTAAGCTCCTTAAGTCTCTCTTTCATATGTCTTTCAGTGCAGACCCTGCACCATTTAGTTGCTCTCCTCTGGACAGCTTCCATCCTGTCTATGTCTTTCACGGAGATTGGGTCTCCAGAACTGCACACAGTACTCCAGATGGGGTCTCACCAGCTGTCTGTACAGAGGATAATAACTTCCTGCTTTCTACTGGTGATGCCTCTCCCTATGCATCCCAGTATCCCCCCAGCCCTCCTTGCTGCCCTCTCACATTGCTTGCCCATCTTTAGGTCATCTGATATGACTATCCCCAGGTCCCTTTCCATTTTTGTTGTTGTTAGTATCTCACCCCCCATTGTGTACTCTTCCCCTGGGTTTTTGTTTCCCAGGTGCATTACCTTGCGCTTCTTAGCATTGAATCTAAGCTGCCATACATTTGACCATTCCTCTAACCTTGCCAAGTCCCTTCTCATCCTTTCCACCCCACCCTGTGCATCAACTCTGTTGCAGATCTTTGTGTCATCTGCAAAGAGACATACTTTTCCTTCCAGTCCTTCTGCAATGTCGCTTATAAAGACATTGAAGAGGACCGGTCCTAATACTGAACCCTGCGGTACCCCACTAGTAACCCTCCTTTCTTCTGAGTGGACTCCATTTACTATTACTCTCTGTGTCCTATTCTCCAGCCAATTCTTTACCCAGGCTGTCATCTTGGGACCCACTCCCAGGCTGGCTAACTTGTATATAAATCTTTTGTGTGGGACTGTGTCAAATGCCTTGCTAAAGTCTAGGTAGGCCATGTCCACCGCCCCTCCCTGATCTACTACTTTGGTCACCCAGTCAAAGAAATCTATCAGATTCGTCTGGCATAACCTTCCCGCTGTGAATCCATGCTGCCTAGGGTCCTGTGCCCCTCTGGCCTCTAGACACTCGACAATTCTTTCCTTTAGAAGTGATTCCATCATTTTCCCTATCACTGAGGTTAAACTAACACGTCTATAGTTTCCTGTTTCTGCCTTGCTCCCACTTTTGTGAAGGGGAATCACATCTGCCCTCCTCCAGTCCTCGGGTACCACCCCATCCTCCATGATTTGTTAAAAGGGTAGTCAGTGGTGTCACTAGTTCTACCCTTAGTTCTTTTAGAATTCTGGGATGAATCCCATCAGGCCCCATTGCTTTGTCCACCTTCAGTTTTAAGAGTTCTTTCTAGACCCTTTCTTCTGTAAATGGGCCGATATCAACTTCTGTATCCAGAGTGTTACTACTGTTTGTTTTATGTACCTCCCCTCTTCCTTTGTAAATACTGAGCAAAATATTTGTTTAGTATCTCTGCCTATTCACAGTCTCCCTCTGCCCCCCTCCTCCCTTTATTAAGCCTCACTATCCCTCCCTTGGTCTTCCTTCGCTCCTGATGTACCTATAAAGGTTTTATCCCTTCTTAACTGAGTTGGCTATCTTTCCTCAGTTTGGGCCTTTGCTGTTCTGACTGCCTTCCCAGCCTCCTTTTGCTTTAACTGATACAGTTCTCTGTCCTGCTCCTTCAGCGATTCCTTGCACTTCCTGAATGCTTTCTTTTTCTCTTGAACCTTCACTGCCATTTCCTTTGAGAACCATAGTGGTTTCTTACATCATCTTGTTTTGTTTATTTGCTTCACACAAAGGCTCGTTACCTCTGTAATGGCAGTTTTTATTATTCCCCATTGTTCTTCCACCCCTCCTTCCTGCCCATTTGCTAGTCGTTCCTTAGGCACTCACCCATTTTAGCAAAGTCAGCCCTCCTAAAGTCCAGTACTTTTGTCTTTGTAAGGCTTGACTCTATTGCTGTGTTTATATGAACCATACTGTTTGATGGCGCTAGTTCCCAGATGGCTACCCACTTCTACATCTGTGATCCTCTCTCCATCTCCATTTGAGAGTATCAAGTCTAATATTGCTCCCTCTCGAGTGGGCTCCAGTACTAGTTGTCTAAGGCATGCCCCCTGTAGGGCATCTAGAATAACTGCACTCTTCGAAGTGGCAGCTGCAACTGCACTCCAGTTAACATCTGGCATATTCAGATCACCCATCAGCAATATCTCCCCTTTTTCTGCCATTCTAAGTATACTTTCTATCATTTCCTTGTCCATTTCCTCCCCCTGAGAAGGGGGTCCGTATCCAACCCCTGTGTGGATTGTGGTGCCATTGCCTGTCTCCAAATTTACCCACAGTGCTTCTTCTCCTCCCTGTTTACCCTTTTGTTCTGTTGCTTTTATTCCTTCCCTTATGTAAAGAACTCCTCCTCCTCCTCTTTTACCCTCCCTGTCCCTCCTGTAGATAGTGTATCCTGGTATGTTTCGTCCCAGTCATGGTTTTTGTGTACCATGTTTCTGTGACTGCCACGATATCCAGATGTTCCTCCTCCATCAAGGCCACTAATTCAGGAAGCTTTTACCCTAGACTACGGGCATTGGTACTCATTGCTCTCCATTTTTGATGGATTTACCTTCTGTTGCAGCATCCCCACTGACTGTTCTACCTTGGTCTTTTTCTTATTTAGTACCCTGTTTTTGTAGGAGGCTGGGATTTTTCTGCTGCTTATCAGTGCCTCCCCTTTGACTAGTTTAAAAGCTTGCCAAGTAGGCATTTAAACCGATTGCTCAAAAGACTTGTTCCCTTCCTGGACAGATACAGACCATCCTGCCAGTATAGGCTGGTGTCCCTCAGGTGGACCCCAGTCCCCAATAAAGCCAAACCCCTTGCACTCCCTTTCCATTTTTTCAACCATTCATTAAACTGCATGGTGCCAATTACCCTAGCCTCACCCATGCCTTTGACAGGCAGCACCTCTAGAGAAGGATACTGTGTGTGCTACTTGTCTTAGGCCCTCCCCAACTCTGCAATGTCCTCCTGCACTGCTCTAACCTCATGATGAGCCAAGTCATTTGTCCCTAGGTGGACAATTACGTCCAGCTCAGAATCCCTTGCAGCTGTTGTCGTGATCCTGGGGATGCACTTCCTGTCCCTCAAAGCCATGGCAGCAGGCAGGCACCTTACTTCAGTTTTCCCAGCTCCTCCCAGTTCTATCCCCCTAATAATTGAGTCCCCACCAGGAGCTGCTTCCTTTACTTGTGGTGTCCTCTGCCTCCTTCCTGTGGGCCTCCCTTGTGACAGCTGTCCTCAGCCTCCTTAGACTCCTCTGTGGGTGCATCCATAGGGGAGCTATGCTCCCCCAGAATGGTGTATGGATTGTGGAGTGGAACAACTGACTGGGTGTGCCTCTGTTCCACCATCCTCACCCTTCCTGAGCCCACTGTGGTCCAACTGCTGTGTTTTCTTCGCAACCTCTGAGGTAGTGGTGGTGGCTGTGGTGCTCCCTGGATGGGGGAGGTTCCCTTCCTACTGTCCAGTGTGGCCTGGGGGAAGGTCCCCGTACTACTGTCCAGTGTGGCCTGAAGACGGGCAACTTCCTCCCTCAGGGCAGAGAGTTGTCTGCAAATAGGGCAGCATCTCAGCCTCCAGAAAGACTCCCGGAAGACTGCTGCCCCATAGCCATTACATTGCACTACTCCCCACATTTTTTTTGTGTGTGATTGGTTTGTAATATAGAAATATATATTTATAATATACAATGTGTATGCTTATATTGTCAGTGCAGTGTGCTGAGAGGATATGACAGTGACATGCACCTTGCACTCTTGAGGAAATGATGTCAGAACCCCAGGTATAAAGGAACTATTTCCAGGGGTGGGTGGGGTGAGAGGTGGGAAGGGTTGGGCCTAAACTGTGCCCTCACTGAGACAATCAGCTAAAAGCTCTGACCCACTGCTGCAATGAGTGCCTTCCTGTCAGCAAGATGCCCTACACAACAATTTGATAGAGAAATACCCTGCTAATCAAACAGAAAAAATCCACACATCCAAGTCAGACACAGGTAAACCTTAGCCCCAAAACAGGCCTGGTGGTTTGTGCTCCGAGAGCTGTCAGCCCCAAAATAAGTCAGCTGTGCTTTAAACTCTTCCTGCACTGAAAATCTTAAGAATTGTAACAAACAAACGTAAACCTAGATCCACCACCCTCTGTTGCTTGAAAGACTGTCTTTTCCTGTTTCACACTGCAGGTTTTTCTGTGACCACTCCTTAACCCCAGTAACTCTGTTAAAAAGAGTTTAACTATCACAAACTCCTACTCACCAGTAAATTATTTAAAACCCATGTAATTCAAATAACGCTGTCTGCAATGTTGTGGTTGTGTGGTTATGTGCCTCAGCTCCCAGTGTCAGATATGTAAGCCAAACAGACAATGGGAGACACAACAATAATCAGAATTATTTAAAAACTACAGAAATCTATTATGAAGTAAAATAATAGATGTACAGTAGCTATAGATATATCTCTGGAGTAATGGTATCTTTAGAGTTTCAAGCATACTCATAACAAAAAACTGGAAAATCTGTCATTTTAATAGGGGAGGTGGGGGAAGTTATGATGTCCATCCACAATATCCCTTAGAAGAAACACAGTTACTAGTATAGTGAGTAACCATTTCTTCTCCTTAACATGAACGTGATGAATGATGTAAGGAGGTGGTCCCAGCTCAAGTATCACTCCAGTCTATGCACAAGGGCTTGTGAGTTGAAGCAGAAAACAATCGCAGAAAAACAGATGACACCTACTCCACCCACATGGTGAACACACAAGCACCTGACCAGGATTGGCTAATTAAATAATTATTTATTCATAAAATAATCCTCCTTAAAAGACTTGAAATCATATTTATTTCTTTCCATCATGAACAATATTTCGTCACCATTTTCAGCAGTTTCATAAACGTATTCACTTATTTGTACTCTTGGATATTTGATGAGGCACAGACAATTTAAAGTGGGAATGCAGCAAACCAATTACACCAAAGCCATGGCAGAACAATTATGCACCAAAAGTGCTTAGTGTAAAATATAAAATTGCTGTGCACGATATGAAGAAAGTTTTTACTGTAACGAATATTTCACTGAAGGTAACAAAACAATAGCAAACACCAGTGAATCAATTGGATAACACGTTGCAGAAACGGCCTTGAAAAGAAGAGGTGAATTTTGCCAGTGCATAAATGGTAAGCTGTGGGAAACTTGGCCAGATCACCGTCTTGTTACAATCTAATTATTCGAAGTGGCAAAGCAAAATTTGCTTGTTTAACATGAGATGGAAGCCTCAGCTTGCTATTACTAGAGTCACTGTATAGCATCAACACGTAGCCATCCCCATTTGGGTTCACTCTTTGTTCGGCTAAACAGCTCTGTAGTTGGCTAAATTGAAACAATGCTCAGCCCAAAACCTCCGTTTTGCACATCTCTTTTTTTTTTTCACATTAGCCAACTACTTTTGTGTAGTAAATATAGAATAATGTACGGGTAACTATACATAACAAGGCTGTGTTCCTATAGCAGGGTTGAGATGATGTTATATAGACCTCAAGAACAAAGCATGAAAGGTCCTTGCTGTCATCTCAACCCCAAGATGGAAACACACCAAGTAATGTGTGGTTGCCCATACTCTATTTTTTATAGTACATATATTTTTACACAGTCAAAAGTGCCTCCCCCTCCCCTAGTTAAAAGCTTGCCATCTTGTGTTTATTAAAAAAAAAAAAACTCACCCCACACCCGGCTGCTTACTACCAACTCTGTGCTCAGAGTTCCCGCTATTGCACCTTTTTAAATTGGCTATGCTTGCGCATCCACCATTTTGTGGTAATGATATGGGATTTCAGGGGGACGTCACTGCTGAGCCCATTGCAGTTCACAAAAGCAAGGGCTCAGCAGTCTACGCCAATGACCATGGGCTGTGGTCCTGACATATTAATTTCTGCTCTATGGGCTGAGACTTTATGTATTTCAAGGGACCAAAGCTGCTCCAGTCAGAGAGGGCTTCAGTCCTTTGATGTGCCTGAAGCTGTCAGCAAACAGCTGGGTGGCTTTCAAAGGAGCCTGGCAGTCTTTAGCGTTGTTAAAAAATAAAATAAAAATCATGTCCATCGATGTCTGGTTCTACCTCTCCCCGTAACCGCCCCCCCCCCCACCTGACCCTGTCTCTCAGCACCCACCGCTGCCCCCCAAACATAACACTGGCACTGGGGGTGCCCAATTCCCCCAGTGTTGCCACCTCTTAGTTCTTCTTTATTTTAATTGTATCTAGATAGTGGCCATAACAAAGAAAACCACCTCTCAATGTCTGTAGCTGGTGCCCCTGTAACTGCTCTCCCCACCTGACCCTCCCTCAGAGCACACCCCCAACAGACATAACACTGGGGATGCCCAATCGTCCAGTGTCATACCCTCTTTTTTCTTCTTTTAACTGTTTCTCCCCACCTGACCCTCCCTCTCAGCACCCACAACCCCACCCCACCCCCATAAACGTAACACTGACACTGGGGGTGTCTAATCCCCCAGTGTCATCACCTGAAATATAGAAAACCATCCCTCATCATTTTGTTGTCATTAAGTTGCTTGCACTTATGTGCAAGAAACATAGTGACATCATCTGAGTTTTCGGAGGTGTGGCAGCCCTCTTCCAATTCAGTCAATGTTTGCAGAAGCGCAGCCTGGTTCTCAATCACTGCTGGAGCTGTCTATGACAGCAGTCGAAAATGCAGTGGAGTACAGTTGAAAGGGGGCTACGCTTCAGTGAGCAGTGATAAGATATTGCCTGCTCTAATGCGGCTCTACACACTGCAGCGCATGCGCCGCGCCTGCGTGCTCACCCCACGCACACTGTAGCGGACGGAGGTGCCCAATCCCCGCCGGCTGTGCTATGCTCCTCCTAAACAGAGTTGCATATGCCACGCTGGATGCCCACCCCAGTGTGGCTACACATCATATAATAGCAGGGGTGCCCCAATCCTCCATTCGGCTCCATAGTCCCCAGAGTAAAAGAAGGTGCCACGCTGGGTGCCCACCCCAGTGTGGCAACAGACTCTGCTCGCCCGACAGGCGCCCAATCCCCATCGGCTCCACGCCCCCAAACACGCCGTCCTGTGCCACGCCTGGGAGCCCACCCTCAGCATGGCAAACATCCGCGTCAGTCGCCATTTAAAAAAACAACCTGAAACACAAACTGGTCCTCGCTGTCTCTACCCCCCACCTGTGCCCACCCACTGCACCCTGCCTCCTCTCACCCTCCTACCCCATACCTACCTTGGGACTCCGTGCGATGATCTCGGTGGACCGGCAACATGTCTGCACTCTTCAAAGCCGACTGCGAACTGAGGAAATGCCGGTTAGCTGTATAATGGGATAGATATGTTTTTTTGGGAATTTTTGCACCAAATTTTCAACATAGGGTTTTTTGGGACCTCTTCTCATGAATGCTCTCACTGTCATGGCATTAATCGGGCCCGAAGGGTGATTTCACAGTCACTGCATGAAATCACCTTTTGGGACTGAGTAATGAAATGACACTGCCACTGTTCATAAGGTGGGCTCTCAAAAAGCCTATGTTGAAAATTTTGTGGAAAAATTCCTAAAAATGACTGTTTTACGAGCGTGCGTTATGCAGTTCCTACGCATGCTCGTAAGTTCACGAATTTTCAATATTTTCACTCCAGATTTTCAACATTGTCATTACCATACCTTCTTATGAGCAGTATAGCTGTCATTTTTCACATTCACTCACAAAACGCAGCCTCACCATGTAGCTTACATAATGCATGAGTTGGTGTGCTAAATCACCATATGGGACATTAAGAAAATCACAGTGACACTGTTCATGAGCAGAGGTCTTAAGATAGCTATGTTGAAAATTTGGTGAAAAAATTCTAAAATGAGTGTTTTACGAAAGTGCGCAGTTCTATGCACGCCGGAAAGTTTGCGAATTTTCAATATTTTCACTCCAGATTTCCAACATTACCATTTTACCACACCTCCTTATGAGCAATACAGCTGTCATTTTTCACATCTAGTCCACAACGTGTTTCCGCCCATCTAGCGCACAATGGCGCAGTCGGTGTGCGAAATCAATGTATGGGACACATTAAGAAAATCACAGTGACACTGTTCATGAGCAGATGTCTTAAAATGGCTATGTTGAAAATTTGATCACAAACTTCCTAAAAATGACTGTTTCACAAGCATGCGTTGCACAGTTCCTACGCACGCTCATAAGTTTGCAAATTTTCAATGTTTGCACTCCACTGACTTCCAAATACCTACACAGCACATACAAGCAAGCAACATTCGGCATTGACAAATGCTTGTTTTTATTTTGAACCCTGCAAAACAGGAAACCGTCCATCGTTGTCTGTTGGACTGTTAGTTCCCCCACCTGACCCTTCCAGTCAGCACCCACCCCCTCAAGCCCCTACTTACCTAGTGGGTGGTCTGACGCCATGATCTTTCCCAGGCCACAGAGACATTGTCACTCTTCAATGCCAGACCGCGAACTGAGGAAATCAGGTATGTAGTTCAATGTATTTCAATGGGGTTTTGAACTTAGTAGCATAACTTAGGCACTTTTCAATATTTTTGTCCCACGTTTTCAACATACCTTTTTTGGTACACCACTTCATGAACAATGCAAGTGACATTAGGTAAATCTGTCCCAAAAGGTGATTTCTCAGTCGCTGCTCCAAATCACTTTTCAGGCAGAAGTTGAAATTTTCCCCACTACTGCTCATGAGGAGGGGTCATAAGAAGGCAATGTTGAAAATGTGGCATAAAAATATTATAGAACAACAAAGGTATGACTCTAAATTGAAGTTTGCGAACGCAGCCTGGTAGCTTTGGTAATTTTCAATATTTTGACCCAAAATTTACAACATAGCCATTTCTTCACAGCACGTCATGAATGTGACAGCTGTAAATTTTCAGATCTTGACCAACATGTGTTTTCACGTCCCAAAAGGTGATTTCTCAGTCACTGTGCAAAATCACTTTCCAGGCAGAAGTTAAGAATTTTCCCCACTGTTGTTCATGAGATGGGGTTATAAGAAGGCTATGTTGAAAATTTGGCATAAAAATATTAAAAAAAGAACAAAGTTATGACCTTACATTGAAGTTTGCGAACGCAGCCTTGTAACTTTGGTAATTTTCAATATTTTAACCCCAAGTTTTCAGCATAGCCATTTCTTCACAGAACCTCATGAATGTGACAACTGTCATTATTCAGATCCTGACCAAAATGTGTTTTCATACCAGTGGCACAAAATGACATTTTGTCGGGGATTTGAAAATGTTTACCTACTGCGTTCATTAGGTGGGCTAATAGGAACGGTAAATGCCCAGGTTATGATTGAACATTACACCATGTCAATGTTCACTCATAACTTCACTCATTCTCAATATTTTGACACCAACCTTTCAACATAGCCAATTTTCCTCACTACCTCATAAATGTGACATATGTCATTTTTACAGTCCTGGACGATATGTGTTTTCGCACCTCTGGTTCGAAATGACATATTGGCCAATATACTATAAATGGCACATGTCATGCCTGTAAGGCGAATCCTAATACAAGTATCTTCAAAATTTGGGGTCAGAATACAAAAATCAAATTGTTTAACAAGCAGCCAACGTTCGGTATTGACAAATGCTTGTCAAACAGTAACATGAGGAGAAGCAGGATATGGACACCAGCTCTACTCGCAGCTGGTGAACTGAATTCCTACCTGGAATCCTCAGTGGCTTCCCTGCTGAAAATGTTTTAATGCTGATGAAACACGCCTTTAGAACAGAGGCTACCCTATTAATGGAATCGAACCACGTGAGCAGCAACTATCAGGTGTTGTTAAAGATAAAGACTGCTTAAGACTTCTTTGTTGAGCAAATCAAACAGGCAGGGAAGTTGGCAGGATTTTGAAAAGTGAAAGCCCAAGCACTGTTGTTGGGGTGGGCTGGGATCATGGCCTGCTGAGTTAAGGCACAGAAATATAGGTTACTCACTGTAACCATAGTTTTATTATGGGTATTCAGTGTACATCCACTCTCTGGCAGTCTAGCTGGATACAGCTGAGTCACTGGATGTCTTCAAGCACAGCTCCTCCAACCACTGGGGTGGTATATTCTCTGACTTCATCCTGTGTTGTCAGAACTTTGCATGCTGAAAGCAAGGATCCACTTGCCAGGGGAGGTCGAGTGGGTTGTGTGTATATACACTAAATACCCATAGTAAAACTACAGTCATGGTGAGAAACCTATATTTCTACCAACTGGGATTGAGTGTACTACCCCTACTCTGACAGACTCTTAGCAGTCCTCTGGAGGAGGGGACAAAGTGTGCACCCCTATTTGGCGACAGAGACCGAAGGACTGAGGTCCTAAAAGCTGCATCATGATGACTCAGCATGTCAATGCTGTAGTGGTAGATGAAGGTGTGTGCTTTTGCCCAAGTTGCAGCCCTACATATCTCCTCAGTGGGAATATCCCTGGAAGTGGCCACCGAGGCAGCAATGTGTCTGGTGAAATGAGCCTTAAGGCCCTTGGGCAACTCCCTACCAGTAAATCTATAGAAGAGGTTGATGCAGGATGTGATCCACCTGACAATCATCTGCTTAGCTGCTGGTCTGCAAGGTGCAGTTTCAGTGGACAAATGGCTGACAAGCCTTGCCGGGAACTCCCGTCGTGCCCTCCTTGTAACAGGATAGTGCCCTCTGCAGGTCCAGTGTAGGGAACTGTGAGCGGTGACTGAGGTTGAATTGTTGAAGAACCCCGGGAGGTTAATCACCTGGTTCAGGAGGAACTCCATCACAGCCTTTGGGAGGAATTTTGCATTGGGGTGAATGAT
The DNA here is from genome assembly GCA_016271365.2 of Neoceratodus forsteri. Taxonomy (NCBI): domain Eukaryota; kingdom Metazoa; phylum Chordata; order Ceratodontiformes; family Ceratodontidae; genus Neoceratodus; species Neoceratodus forsteri. Next base: position 187,694,334 of record CM028134.1, read on the forward strand.
GACCTTGTCCTTGTGAAAGATGAGGAAGGGAGGCTCCACCAAGAGTGTCTGGAGCTCACTCACGTTTCTGGCTGAAATTATGGCCACCAAGAAGGCAGTCTTCTACAAAAACTATGACATCTCACACTTGTGCATAAACTCAAGTGGCTTTCCCATGAGCTATCCAGCACCAGCAGTAGGTCACACAGCGGCAGTGGTTCATACACCAGAGGGACAAGTGGCCCAGGACTTTGAAAAAGTGTCCGACCACCTTCTCCTGCACCACTGTTGGCATGCCTGCTCATGCCTGGTATGTAGAGATAACTGTCAGTTGCACCTTTAGGATCATGGCTCGCAATCCCGACTGAGTCAAGGACCAAAGGTAGTCGAGAATTGTAGCTACTGTGCAGCAAGGGGATCAAGCTTTTTCTCCTGACACCACAGTGAGAATCTCTTTGACTTGAATGCATACATTCTGTGAGCAGACTCTTTTAAGGGCACCTCCACAATGTTGAGGACATCTTCAGAGAGACCTAAGGCCTGGAACTGCAGCCATTCAGGTACCAGGTCAGGAGGTCCAGGGACTGAAGGTCCACGTGGAGGACAGTCTCCTGTTGTCTCGTAAGCAGGCCAGGATGGAGGGGTAACCATCATGGTGGCCTGCTGCTGAGGCTGAGGAGATCTGGATGCCAGAACTGTCTGGGTTAGCCTGGTGTTATCAGGATCCAGATAATATATTCCTTGTCCTTCTGGGCCTTGATCACCACCTTGTGAATCAAGGGGAAGGGAGAGAAGGCAAACAGAAGGCCAGGGGTCCAGGGCCAAGAGAAGGCATCCCACTGCATTGTCCTGGATTGAGGGTCAGGCACAGACCAGCCTCAGTTTTTTGTTCTCACATGAGGTGAACATATCCACCAGAGGGGTGCCCCACTGAGACACAAGGTGGTATACCACTTCCTGATGCAAGGACTACTCGTTCTACATCTCTCTGACCTGTTTTCTATTGTGATACGGATTGTCAGGAGATCAGCCTGCAGGCTGCACACAAGGGACCAGGGGCTGAGTGCAATGCAACACAGTGGAAAGGAGAGTCCCCATCCTGCATTTTCAGGTAGAACATGGTGGTCGTGTTGTCTATCTGGACCTGAATGACCTGACCTCGACTCAACTGAGCAAATTCCATTAGAGCCAGATGCACTGCACAGAGCCCCCAGCAGGTTGATGTGGCATCAGGGCTCCCAGAGTGACCAGAATCCTTAGGCTCTGTTGTCTCCCAGGTAAGCCACTCACCCCACCCCACCAGAGATGTGCCCATCATTAGCATGACAGATGGCTCTGGGTGAACAAAGGAGATTCCCTCCTCCATGTTCTGGGGACACAGCCACCACTCTATGATCTTCCACATCAAAGGGGTCACCAGGCCTGGCTGGTCCAGACTACTTAGGTGGTGGAACTGTTGATGACCTGCTTCCCACTGTAGGAGACCCATTTGCCACCAAACTAAATGGACCACACTGGTTGAAGCTACCATAAACCCCAGCAGTCACAAGAAATCCTAGACCAGGCACAAGCACCTAACCAGAAATGACTGGGCAAGTGAGGTAAAGTCCAATGTTCTGTCCACAGGGAGGTAGGCTCTAGCTCAAAGTGAGTCCAGTTCTGCCCCAATGAACTTTATCACCTGCACATGGACCAGTTCTGACTTGGCCGGGTTCATCAGAAGGCCCAAGTCCTGAAGTGTCTGGAGAGGCATATCCCTGGACTGCTTCACTGCCTCCCTGGACAAACCAGCTAGCTGCCAGTCATCCAGGTATAGAAACACCCTGATGCCAATGCGCAAAAGGAAGGCCACCAGCACTGCCAAGCACTTGGTGAAGACCCTTGACATGGAGGAGGGGCTGAACATCATGATCTTGAACTAGTAAAGCACCCTTCTGTCTGGAACCAAAGATACCTGTGATGGGATGGACAGACTTGAATGTTGAAAAACATGTCCTGGAGGTCCAGAGGCAGAACCATGTCCCCTGCTCCAGAGATGGTACAGTCTGGTTCAGGGTGGTCATCTGTAACTTGTGCTTCCGCATGAACTTGTTTAGGTTATGCAAGTCCAGGAAAGAGTGCCTGCCCCCCCCCATCTGTTTCAGTACCAGGAAGTACCAGGCCATGTAGACACGTGTGGTCAGAGTGTCTGGAACCTGCTCTATTGCCACGCATTCCAGGAGCTAAGTTATGTCTGCCCTTAGCATGAACAGTGTGACATCTGGCACCCTGGACTGCTGAGGGGTTTGGGGTTGGTATGGCAGGAGAACCTCTAAGTCCAGAGGCAACACCTTGCCCACCACATCCAATACCCATTTGTCCAAAGTAACAGTGGACCACTGTGGAAAGAACTGGCACAACTAACTTCAGACTGGGAGCTGGGAGAGAGACTGGATGGGAGGGAGAATAGCATCCTGCAACTTATCACTTTGCAGCCTTGGAGAGGGCTCTGACAGGCTGGGCATTGGAGGCACCCCCACCCTCCTCTTTTCTGGCCCTGGCTGACAAACCTTGGTTTTTGATGCCAGTGCTGAAACTGCCTCTGCTGGGGCTGCTGCTAAGGTTGGTGCAGCTTAAAGCCCTGGTGCCGAAAAACATTCTTCTAAGGCTTAGGCAGCTTCAGGTCTTTCTGAAATAAAGAAGCAGAATCTAAGGTAGCATTGGACTTCTCAATGTATGAGATGTTCTTCCACCCCAGGGCCAAAGAGATGAGTGGCCAGCTTGTACTAGATGTCCAGTGTGAAGGTGGACAGCCTCAGCCAGGCCCAATGGTGCATCAACATGGCTGTGGCCATTGAACAGGCACAAAAATTGCCCATGTATAAGGATGTTTGGAGCTGATGCTTAGCCAGCATGCAGCCATGGTCTCAGATCTGTTGGGCAACAGTGTGCTTGTTCCCAACTATCCCAAACAGGGAGTAGTCAAATTTAGCCATCATGATGGTGTAACTGGCCTGCCTGAGACCAAGCAAGGAGGCTTTGTAGACCTTCTTGGTCACATAATCCAGCTTCTTGGACTCCTTGTCAGGCAGCTTATCTATGTGTCCTTGGCCTTTCGACCTGCAAAATTTCGAGTCAGAAACCAAACCATCCACAGAGGGGTGGTCCAAGAACCCCAAATGGCTGCCTGTGGGGACCACATACTTGTGGACCATCTGGGTGGGGGGCACCAGGCAGGATACTGGGTGCTGCCAAAAGTCCCAAGACAGTCCAAAGATGGCCTCAGCTACCAGGATAGTGACCCCTAGGGAATTGTTCCTCTCAAAGACGTCAGTGAATGGATATTTAGCCTGCTTCTGCACCAGCTGCAAAGGGACCTCCACAGATTACATCACATGGAGTAATGCTCCAAAGGAATTCAAGCCTGACTCCTTGAAAACCACTTTCTCTGCTTCCAAGGGTGCAGAATACTATACAGCCCTGGGTGACCGTGAACATATGAACATATAACGAATCCAGCAGACTCAGGCCTTTAGGTCTATCGAATCTGCTCATACTGCAGGGTCCTCAGCATCAGCTAATGACCCTGCCCCCTCCCAAATCAGCCGTTACCCTCCATCTGCCCCCATGACCCTTATTTTCCCCTTAACTCTATCCCAGCCTCTCTTGAAGCTGACTACCATTTTCAGCTAAACCACCTCCTCAGAAAGCCCATTCCAAGCTGTCACCACCCCCTGCATGAAGAAGTGCCTCCTAAATTCTCTCCTAAACCTCCCCCCTTGTGACTGTGCCCTCTCATGTTTCAGTTCTCAGTGAGCTTGAAGAGACCCTCCAAGTCCATGCAATTTATTACTTTCCAACTCCTGAAGGTCTCAGTCATGTCCCTCTTGCTGTCCCTTCTCCAGGGAGTACATGTAAAGCATCTCCAACCTCTCCTCATGTGCCCTACCCTGCTGGCCCATGATCATCTTAGTTGCCCTCCTTTGGACCATCTCCAGCAGTTTTATGTCCTTTTTAAGGTACAGACACCAGTACTGTATGCTGTACTCCAGATGTGGCCTCGCCAATGACCTGTACAAGGGCAGTATCACCTCCTCCCTCCTACTGCTGATCCCCCTGGCAATACAGCCCAACACTGTCTTTACCTTTGCTGCTGCTTTCCTACATTGCATGGAATACTTCAGGTCACTAGAGATCATCACCCCCAGGTCCTTCTCCTCCTCAAATGCAGATACCTGGACCCTACCCAGGCTGTACTCAGTCCTCAGGTTCTTAGCTCCAAAGTGCATAACCTTGCATTTCTTTGCATTGAAGCCAAGCTGCAAAATCCCCTACCACCTCTCTAGCTTTTCCACATCTTCCCTTAGGTCCTGTATCCCTTCTGCTGTGTCCACCCTCCCACAGAGCTTGGTATCATCCATGAATAAGCATATTTTGTCCTTAATGCCACACTCAATATTATTTTTTTTTAACTTTATGTTTATTGCCTTTACGAGGCAGACAGTACACATGAAACATAAAAATACAGTAGACAATTGATAAACAGAGTCAAAATATAGTAATATAGTCACTCTAATGGAAAATACAATATAAAAATGAAGAAATTAAGGAAAGTCCCCGAGTCTCTTAGTAATTTCTTGAGTTTCCATCTGAGTCCAGAGAGTTCATAATAAGACAGTAAATCAAAAGGGCCTACTCCTAGGCCCACAAAAGCATACAACTGGACCAGTTTGTATCTTAAAGGGAATCTGTATGATTCCCTATACGATTATTTCAACAGTTACCATAGTTGTGCAGAAATTGATTGAAAATGATACATTTATAAAAGGACTTAAAAAACATTGAACAAAGCTTTTTAGTTAGGAATGTGGAAGCATCTATTTTGTGGACAGGAAGGGTGTTGTGAAGATGTCACTGCCTCACCAGTGTTAACTGTGTACAGTACAGCAGGTAAAAACAGTTTGGCTGTGCTGTTAGGGATCCTATTATATTCTGAAGAACACCTTGGATTTTATGTTTGGCAGAGTGTAACAAAACAATCCAGTGCTTTTCTTCATGATTTAACAGGATCCCTGTCTGCAGGAGCAGTTTGTTTCAACCTGCTTCATTGAATATTGTTAAAGCTGGTAAGGCAGTGACATCATCACAGCACCCTTCTTTTCCACAAAATGGATTCCTCCACGTCACAATTTTAAAGGTATTTTTCTGTCTTACTAAAGACATTTTCTAAATACAGCCCAGCAGTTTACATACTGGATCCTCATAGTAACCTTCACAATAATTATACAGGGAATCATACGGATTCCTTTTAAGATGCATCAAAGTAGCATAAAATACACATGTCCTTTAAAGCAAAGGCATGAAAATCTAAGAGCTATCTTTAACTACTTGGTTAGGAGGACAAACAGAAAACATAATACTAACAATGTAAACTTTATAGTTGTCCTCTAAACATTATGCTGAAAAAAGCAGAGAGAAGTATATGAAAAGGGATAAGGGAGAAAATGGAGACTGAGGAGATATATAGCAGACAGTAAAAGAAAGATAGATATGAGAGTGTAAGTGAGAGTGTGGGGGATCCCCCCCAACCCCCCGAAAGTACAAAATCAGGGTAGTGGTCCAGCTGAAAAAGTACCCATTTCCTCCAACTAATTTCAAAAAGGGGTAACTTATCTAAATAGCCATAGATCATGTGTTCAATAGTATAAATATCAAGCATTATGACTCTCCATCTTTCCAATGTTGATATTTTACGATTCTGCCAAAGCCGAGTGATAGCTTTTTTTTCTGCAGTACCAGAAATGAGTAAAATAGATAATCATGTGATCTAACCCCGATCCTTCTGATGGGATTGCTAGTAGAAGTAAGGAGAAAGTAACAGCTCCCGGACAATCAAAAATAGCTTCCACTTCTTGGATGACAGCCTACCAGAAGGGTTGAAGGGATGGGCAAGCCTAGAAAACGTGTTGTGGTTGCAGAAGGCTGACTGCATCTTCTCCAGCATGAGGCCAACTCCTCACCTGCATACTTGGCAAAAATGTCCGGCGATTTAAAAAACAGGTGTGGCATTTCCATGAGAACTCTCTCTACTAAGTGAAGGAAGTGAGGGGGTATGCAAAAATAGCTAATTTATTCCATTCAGCCAATGTACGTGAAGTTTTTAGCTCTGAATTCTATTGCTGCAAGATGGATAATGTGGTATCTGTAGAGGCCTCCTGGAGCGCTTTGTAAACTCACCAAATTATATGACCTAGGGTATTTCCCCATAAATAAGAAATCAAGAGCTGGGCAAATAGGGGTAGCTTAGCTGGATGACTGCGATAAGCCACATGCTGGTCTCCTATATAGAATCTCAGCTGTAAATATTGGTAATGATCTGTTGTGTGAAGATGGAATAGTGATTGCAGTGTACTGAAGGGGAGAGTTCCATGGCAGTCTAATAACTGGAAGAAGAAACGTAGGCCCGACCGAGCCCAGTTTAGTAATACCTCATCTAGTTGATTTGGCTGGTAGTCTGTGTCATGAGAAAGAGCTTAAAGATAAAGGCAATGAGCTGAAGAAAGAAACCCTTTGGAAATGAGTAGCCATTGGTGTAAGGTGGTTGCTGTGTATTGGTAGAATTTAGATAAAGGAGACAGAGTTGGGGAGGAGGGGTTACCACATAGATACGGATCATAATCATGCAAATAATTTAATATGAATTCAATCTGTTTCCAGTAGGGTTGGAGGGAAGGAGCAATCCAGATACATATAGTGCGCAAGTGAACTACAAGGGCATATTTTGTAAGATTAGGGAGATTGACGCCTCTTTAGTCCCATGGGAGTCACAAGATTGAAAATGGAATCCGGGGGGCTTTCCTGCTCCATATAAAGTGAGAGATAGGTTTATCCCAGGCTCTGAAATACAACTGGTCAGGCATCAGGGGTAGAGTTTGTAGATAATATAAAATGCAAGGGAGAATATTCTGATAGATAGCTTCAATGCGTTGACAAAAGCCTAAATAAAGCTGCGACCACTGAGAGAGATTTTCAGTAATTTGTTGCGTCAGGGATTCACAATTTAGCAGTTCAAGATGATTCAGATTTCAAATGATCTTAATCCCCTGATACTGAAAAACAGTTTTGTGCCATTTGAATGGAAAAGCAGATTTAAGCTGTGGGGATGGGGAGAAATTGTATAAAATGACCTCCATTTTAGAGGTGTTAAATTTGTACTCCAACAAAGTTTCAAAAGTATGAAAAACATCCCAGATCCTGGGGACTGAATCTTCAGGAAAGTGACCATAAGAAGCAGGTCATCAGTGGATAAAGACGTTTTATAATCTCTGCCCCCCAAAGGGATCCCCGATATCTGGGGTTGTGCCGAATATGTTGAACTCAAGGCTCTAGGAATAAAGCAAAAAGAAGGGGGAATAGGGGACACCCTTGTCATGTCCTCCACTCTAAAGGGAAAGGGTCTGACAGGGAACTGTTAAGTCTGGTATAGGCCTGGGAGGAGGAATAGATATTTTGTAGGGCAGTAATGAAATCACCTGGGAGGCTAAAGGTTGAGAGGGTGGCCCACAGGAATGGCCAGGCCACCCTGTCAAACGCCTTTTCAGCATCAAGACTTAATACAGCAAGTAGAATTTTACCAGCTGTGGCATAATCTAGGCTATCAAAGATACCCTTTCCATGATCCATTTCTCCCAAAAGGTGGAGACCCCAACCAAATTCAACTATAAGACTGGCACCAGCACACTACTCGACTGGGTCCTCACAGACCGCCCTGCGCATATGTCCGACCTTACCATTCTCCCTGATGCCGTGAGCGACCACTCCCCTGTCAAATGTTTATGGAACAACAACTACTGTAAGCCTCCCACCAGAATCATAAAAAACAGCTGCTGTTAAAGGGCCACCTGCCACAACTAAAAGCTGACCTCAAACTCCTCGACTGATCAGACCTCGTAGAATACAATGATGTGGACACGGTGCTCAACCTCTTTATTGCAAAATTTAACGCTGTCTGCAACAAACACGCCCCTGTCAAAACAAGGAAAGCCAAAGGACCTCTTAACCCCTGGATTACCCCTGATCTAATAGCACTGCCAGATGCAAGGGATCAATACTGGCTAAAGGCTTGATCATAGGGCTCTGTAGCAAACATCCAGCAATATAAAAAGGCTCGCAATGACTGTACAAAAGCGATCAGACAGGCAAAGAGTAAATTTTACAAAGAAGCCCTCACCGACTCATGGAACAGCAACAAGTCCTTCTGGGCAAACCTGCAGGATATTACAGGGAAAGATCCAAAAACACCCCCTGCTATGCTCACTGTTGAGGGTGTCCCGATCTTAGACCCCCTACTCATTGCCAATTTGCTGAATCAGGCATTTACTGACCTCAGTAGTGTTCTCCCAGCAGACTTCTTCACTGCCCCTAACCCAAGAGATACTGCAAGGGCATCTACACCTCCTCCCCTCTGACTGCCTTTCCACTTCAAGATAGTATCCGAAGCAGATGCAAGATAATACGTAGAGAAGGTCCTAGGAAAGTCAAGGCATAGTGGGGACTCACTGGACCTCAAATTCATTCACCTGACTCTGGACGAAATAATTGGACCACTAACAAAAATAATTAACCTCTCCCTCTGCCATTCTCAATTCCCTCAAAGATGGAAGTCTGCCACAGTAACTCCTGTATATAAAAGTGGGGACCAATCTTTACACAACAATTACAGACCAATCTCCATACTCCCACCACTCTCCAAGGCACTGGAGCAGATTGTGGCTGACCAGATGGTGGACTGTCTTAACCAACACAAGCTCCTCTGCCCAGAGCAACATGGGTTCCGGGGCAGCCACAGTACCACCACAGCCCTTCTAGAATTCACCGGGTTCATCAATAATGCCTTAGACCAAGGCCACCTAGTAGAGGCATCCTTCATTGACCTATCAAAGACTTTTGATATGGTTCACCATGCCCTCCTCCCTGAGCAGCTTTCTGAAATTGGACTTGCAACAGAAACCATGGACTGGTTTAGCAGCTACCTGAGCCTCCACTCCCAACAAGTTAGGATTGGGGAAGCCTATACGATAGCCGACCTGTCAGATCCAATGTACCACAAGGGTCAATACTGGGACCGCTGCTATTCAGTGTCCACTTAAACAACCTACCGGCCTCTTGCCAATGCTGCATGCTTTTATACGCTGATGACGCTGAAATCTTTGCCAGTAACCCACGCCTGGAACTCCTCAAAACAGATTTCCAAAGCGGCTTCGCATCAGCCAAAAAATGGTTCACAGAACAAAAGCTGGTCATGAATTATAAAAAGACCAAAACCATGCTCTACACAACAGCCCAAAACAAACTAAAACACTACCCCTTGGCAATACGGAATGACAATGGCAGTACTCTGGAACTCATCCCACACTTCAAATACCTGGGGGTTACTATTGACTCCTCCATGTCCTTCACACAGCACATCAACAACACTGCTACAGCCATCAACACCAAAATCAGCATCCTCTACCGAGACAGGCACTGTCTTACCCATGAAGTGCTGAATCTGGCAATTAACAGCTCGATTGTATCTTTTATAGATTATGGACTGGTAATATACAGATCTGCAACTGACATGGCAACCCAGCGCATCACTGTTGCCCTAAATAAAGCTTGACACTTGCTTAAAAATACACCTAAATTAACACATACCTGCGAACTCTATACCTGTGCTGGCTGGCTCCAACTTAACGACTGAATAAGATATCAAATCTGCCTTCTCTCCATAAAGGCTATGCTAAACTGACTTCCTCCTGGAGTTCAGAACCTACTGTCCCTACCGCTAAACACCAGACAAATTAGGAGCTCCTCCACACAAACCTTCCATGTGCCCAGATGCCGCACATCCACGGCATAATGAGCATTCTCCTACCAGGCATCACTCTAGACAAATGCATTACCACCTGCTGTCTCTGGTGCTACTACTCTTGGATCCTTTAAACTTAGACTGTGCCAACACCTTATTGACAGGAGTTCCTGCAGGTGCCACCGCTGAGACGCCCCACGCACTGATTGACTACCACCATCACTTCCCAGTCCCTATCCCTTGGGTTAAGCAAACCCCAGCAATTAGCAATCCCCCCCAACCTCTTGTACCCCTATCCTGTCCCAGTCAAACCCTTGCCTCTTCCCCTCTTTCCCCCTTCCTTCTCCTGCTCCTCCTACTGACACAGGCATACTTTGTATAATGCTGCAGCTTAGCTGTTCCCATCTGGATTTTATGTACCCGTTATGTTTAATACACTCATTACCTGTTTGCAGAACTCTTGTTGTATTATCTGTAAATTGTCCTCCATTTTTTTTTCCCCTTGTTGTTTAATGTATTTGACGTGGAACTTCTCAATGAGCATTCACTCACAGGTGTATCCAAGACTTCAATAAAATAAAAAAATAATGTAATAACAAGAAGGTCCATCTCACACTATCATGAGCCTAACGATTGTGTACAAAGCCCAGCTGGTCAGGGTCTATTACAGTAGGTAAAACATTCTCAAATCTGCAGGCTAAAATGATCATGTAGATTTTATAATCATAATTCAAAAGGTAAATCATCCCATAAGAGGGGGTGTATCTCGAGTCCTTGTTGGGCTTAGGTAAAGCAGAAATGACTGCATGTTGCCAAGATGGTGGGGGGGGGTCTCCCTGCTGGACCATATGAAAAATGAGGAATAGTATAGGTACAAGGGCTGATCAGAATTTTTTAAAGAATTCAGCAAGGTAACCATCTAAACCTGGGGATTTTCAGGGGTTAGAATCTTAAGTTCCCAGTGAATCTCCTCAACTGAAATGGGTGCCACTAGCCGCTGTGTGGCAGCGTCATCCAGTTGTGGAAGGAGATGAGAATTTAAATAATCATGAATTTGCTGCGTGGGCACCTCTGAGTCTGAGGAGTATAATCCTTTGTAGCATTTGGCTAAAATGTTCTGAATAGCAGAGGGGCAAGTGGCCAGGGTGCCTGTGTCTGTAGGGTGCCCATGTCTGTGCCAAACATCTATGAGATACAAGCTTGGGTTTTTTGGGCACAAAGTTTCTTAGCTAAATTTCTGGCCTCCTGGCCATTATGGTAATGTTTAAGATAGAGTAATGTTTGCTGTTTTAATAGCCAATATTTTCCGCAGGTCTTGTTTCACCTGCTGAAGTTATGAGGTGATAGATCTATCTCCTTATAGGTAAAAAGATCGTAAGGTTGTAAGTTGATGTTGAAGCTCAGTGAGGCATTTTTCTCTCATGCTTTTTGAAGGAAGAGTACACAATAAATTCCCCCAGAACACCATCTTTACAGTATCCCACAAGACAGAGGGAGAGATTTCGGGGTTAGAGCTAGGTCTTAGAATTTGTGGGAGTTTCTTCTGGGTAAGCTGTATGAATTCAAGGTCTTTAAGTAAAGTTAAATTGAGTTGCCATGGAGCCTGAGAAGTGGGTTTACCTAGGTTTATTTTAGCGTGAACTGGGGCACGGTCGGAAAGAAGGATTTGGCCATGGCTGATATCCTGTATCATATCTAAGTGTTCAGCCATAATGAATACATATTCCAGACGCGCAGAAGAACCTGTTTTAGGAACACAGAGTGTATATGCGGAAGTAGCGGGAGAAATGTGATGCTAGGGATCAATGCAACCTAGGTGTGCTACAGCAGTGCAGATATATTTTTGCATATGCATCACTCTGTGGTGGTTAGAACCCATAGTGTCCAAAGTGGGTGATAAAGCGCTAATAAGGTCTCCTCCCAGGATCAGCAGGCCTTGAAGCATAGGCAATAATTTATTAAAAAACGCACTGGGCAACCATTTTGTAGGAGTCTAGGGGGGAGGTATACATTCACCAGAGTACCTTGATCTGTGTATAGCTTCCTAACAGCTATGATGTAGCAACCCTCTGGGTCAGAATATTGGTCTTGGAAGATAAAAGGTATATTATGAGGGGTCAGTACTGCCATACCTCATCATCAGCCTGACCTATGAGAGGCAGCTATCAAAGCTGGGTAGCTCTGTGTCTGAAATTTGTCAGGTTCTTCCTGTGATATGAGTTTTTTGTAAAAACACAATATTGTGTCTATCATGCTTTAGCTGTTGCAATAATCTAGTCCATTTAATGGGGCTATGGATTACATTAATATTCCAAGAAATAATTTGAGACAAAATTAGCTATATTGTTGTACATGGGAGGAGGTCCCCAATATTATTGATGAAGACACCCTACCTCCATCCCGTGCCATCGTGTGGTCTTTGGCCCAATCTGCATGTCGTTCTCTGGGTGGGGGAAGGACGGCACTCCTCTTCCAAGCCCTGCCATGGGGGGCAATCCATGGGGGATTCTGGGCCTGAGATATGGGAGAGACGATACACCAGATGGCAGGAGGCAGGGTCAGGGTCGAGAGCCCACCCGTACCAAGCAATGAGGCAAAAAGCTATCAAGCATGTTCAGTCTGCACTTGCAGATGAGACTGCATGAACAGTAACTCTGCAAGATGTCATCTACATGCAGAGCAGAGCACGGATCCCAGATAAAGAAACAACATCGTTGAACTGCTTTAAAAAAGCAGGACTTAGGCCAACCCAATGGCATGGAGGGCTGAGGCTCTGGGCACCTCACCTTGTGCCATGCCAGCAACCCAGGTTTAGGAATGGATATGGGTCATTTAGGGACTGACTGTGGCAGGAGGATTAAGCATACCAAGGATAGCTCTCTTAGCTCGGGGATGAGAGTACGCACATCCTGCTAGGTGGCTGCTACCTGGATGATCTGGGTGGCAGTGCAGAAGGAGGCAAGGGAAGAAGCCCTGTTCACTTGATGCCAGGGGTGTCTCCATGGAGGCAGAGTTGCACAATATGTCACTGCATGTGCCATTGGCCTGGGGAGAAAATGGAGGAAACCACTGACCGTGGATGGATGAATGCTGGGTCCCCCGCAGACCCCACACCAGTGACTGGGCATCTCCAGCTCCTGTGGCAGAAGGTGAACAGACAATGTGGTAAGTCCCATGGAAACTGAAGAACTGGTCTGGGGGGACTGGTCTGGATGGGGGCACATTGACAAACAAGGTGACAAAATGATGATTTAAAAGAAAAAGCAGGATCGGGGGGGCGTGGCCAGCAGTGCACTGAAGTGGATGTGCTTTATGGGAGCTCCATCTCTTTAGCAAGAATGGGGCCCCATTAGTTTAGAAATGGGATTCATTGGTATCAAAGGTTGCTTTTAGTTAATATACAATGGTCCCAAAAGTTCCCCCATTGACTCGTATGTGGTGCGTCCCCATGCTCTCCCTGCACAGACATCACAAACGTCTAAGTGTGGAGATGGGGCAGATAGAACAGGCAGTGGAAGGGCTCGGTCAGAAATCTGTCATGAACAATTTTCAATCCTTTCCCTCCCGTAGTGGACTTTTTTTTTCCCCGAACTTTATTTGTGCTCCTTCACTGGCCCCATAGACCTCTCTCCAGTGAGGTCTCTCAGTACGGCCATATCCCGCCTGCCCTGAGACCCTCCCTAGTCTTACTGTCACTCCCAGGGGTGCCTCCTACTACTGCCACTAACCAACCCACCCCCAGCCCTGAGCCTCCCGGGGTGGGGCTGCCCTAACTCCTCCGGTGCTCTGTCTAGAATCTAGAATGGTGGCCGGGGAGTGGAGAAGACACACGGCAACCAGCTGGAGATGGATGCGGCTGAGGATGTGGAGGTCGACCACTTGACCCATCTTTACCTGTCTGGGTGCCAGGGTCTATTTTCCTTGTTTTCCTGGCGGTGCGGATGTGCAATGATGTCCAGCGTGTGGCAAAAACGCACTCCCGCACCCACCCGCAGGATGTCTGCCACCACATCAATCCCCTCAGCGAGACTCCCACTTGCTGCTCTACTCCCAGCCTCAACTGGGAGCTGCAAGTGCAGCGGGAGTCACAACCCACTCTCCCCCAGGAGAGGAGAGCTGTCCTCCAGATGCTCGATCCTCTCCTGCCCCTGCCAACTCCTGATGACCCGAGTCTGTTCCCGAACCCGGATCACCAGCATGGTGCGAGGTGTGGCATCCAGTACCTCAACCCTCAGTGCCACTGGGCTGGTACCCTTAGTGGATTTAATGGAATAAGTCTTTTTTTTTGACTAAATTACTATCACCAGCATAAGTTAACTCCATAACCTTTTACACAACAATTTTAAAAAATCTTAGACATTCTCCTTAAAGCATATATCCTTCCTAGTTTTTATGATAATTTCTACTGGATTGGTGCCCATATGCCTGGCTTACCAAATGGTCACTTGCAATGTTAAATGATGCTACTTCTTGTTTAAATCACATATTGTTTAAAGTGTCTATACTGTAGCACAAACGTTTTCTATGTCAGCCCCTGGTTGGGGCATGAAGTAATTAACTGTAATGCATGAATGGAATCTATGTTTTTCTGTGCTGGATGGTTGGGCTCTTAGAGCTCACATCAGCTCAGTTTTAATTATCTGTCTATTTCTGGCTTTTAGGGCTTTTGTCAGATGTTATATATTATTCTTAATTAAATGTATTTTTTTGGGGGGCCATAAAGGTATACATTGCAATTGGTTAATCTAATGAGTTATCCTACTGTGTACTTTCTTTTGCATTCCCCCACACACTGTTCAAATGAGAAAATAATTGTATATGGCACAATATATAAATAACATATATTAGAAAAGCAGAGTTTGTGATTGTGAGACAGCTGAAGCTGACATTTCAACCCTTGCTGATGTCCCATTGCCTGCATTCATGAACACGCAGAGATCTGAAGAATTTAACACAGATGATCAGTCTACCATTAAGGATCTAACTAACAAGTATTGTGTTACCATGACACAAGAGTTAAAATCTGAGCTAGATGGGACTAACAGTAAAACAAAATCTGACACCAGCTTCTCCACTACAACCACAAAAGATGCACCCATGGGCATCTCAATGGCCATGCAATGGTACCTGCAATATAGCCTGACTTCTGGATGGAATCAGATGCTCAAAATCAAAAACAGAACACAAAATATGCCATCTCCTAGGCAAGATAAAGCAAAATCAAGATCCCTGGTCAGGCCCCATTTAAAGTACAGTGGGCAGTGTTGTGCTCTACAGAATAGGCTGGATGTGACCCAATAGGAAGGGGTACAGAGAAGAGTGACAAAGATGATAAAAGGATAATTATTACAATACGAGACTTACTGAACTGGGACTGTTTTAAGTTCAGAGGAGAAGAATGAGAGGGGATCTATGATCTTGGTGTATAAAGCTTCTAGAGTTCAGGATCTGCAGGATTGTCTAAATTTAACAAATAATGAGCTCAAACTCTGAGGGAACACCGCTATCAGCAGTTAATCAAAAACTGCGTTTGTTATATAAACTGAAAAAAATGTTTTTCAATTGATACTCATAGATCAATAATAGCTGCTGGAATCCTGCTGCCCCATTTAAATTATGTTGCTGGCTTGTATTTTAAGTTATCTGTGAAAAAAAGTAGTGCCCTTACAATTGTGTATAATAATATCTGTTGTTTTGTTTTGGATCTTCCCTTACATACACATCATTGTTTGTTGTATTCTCGACTAGGTTGGCTGTCCTCCAAAGCCAAGTTTGCTTATTTTTTTTTGGGTTGTTTAATTTTCAAATCTCTTTTCTCTGAAAGTCTTGTTTCCTTTAAGTAACTTGGTTTCAATCCGAGCTACCACGTTAAATTTGACATCTTTTAAAGGGACCCTCTTACAAACCACACCACATAAATCTAAAGTTGGGTCTTGCCAAACCACACCACATAAATCTAAAGTTGGGTCTTGCTCTTTTTCAGTGGCTGCTCCCTTATTTTGGAATGTGCTCCCTGACAATTTGAGATCTGTCCCTTCTTATAATTTTTTTAAGTTAGATTGAAAAGCTATTTATAGGACCTAGATGCTTGTACATGTTTTTTTTTTTATAATGTGTTCTACGTATAATGATGTTTTATTGTCACTGTATTCATTTTTGTGTCAGGTCAGACCTGAAAAGGGACTTGTTCCAGTGTCCTTACCTAGTTAACAAAATAAAAATAATTAAAAAAATAAAAATCAGCTCAAGGGGGAACTGTTTAAATTAAAATAAAAAAAAAAAAAAAAAACACACTGGTTCACTCAGAGGATGGCAGCATACTTGAATAGCTTACCCCAAGAAGTGGTTGAGAGTGATTCCCTGGCTATGTTAAAAAGAAACGTGACAAACATATATGAGCAATATGGATACAGTATGTAGATACATTCGCTGAGCAGCAGTGGACAAACATGTTGGGCTATCAGCCTCCTTTTGTCTGAATGTTCTGTGTTCCTACATTCTTAAAATCTTGCACTTTCTAAGAAAAACTATGAACTGTGCTGGAGGGAAGTTTTTTTTTCTCATAAAGCTTTTTGCTCTCGAGTGACCACCATTTACCTACTTCAGGTCATACACTGAGAACTCTTAGCCCTGCCAAGCGCTCACTGCACCGTCTGAGTCAGGGGGAGGGAGGGATCAACACAGAGAGGAGCCTGAATGTGCTGGTGAATGCCATAACAGTGGCTTGGGGGACATGGATTTTCTGCTGTTTTTTTCTCCCCCGTTCTGCAATCCACCCACTACCCGCTAGGCATCGACTCATGTCCTGACAGGCCTTGCAGGCAAACAGACAATGTCCAGAGGAAGAGACAAGTTCCTTGGGGTACCATAGGGATGACTGCAGCTGGGGTGCCCAGTGCCTTTCCTCACTGGCTAGGAGCACTGCGGAGCAGCAGGGCTACCCCAACCCCCTTGGCCACCCACCCAATCCAGTTCCTTAGTCTGCTCACGACTCTGGGTTGCCAGCGTGGAGCATGACCTGATACCCACTGGACCATATGGCAGCCCATGGGAGGGTGCAAGAGCTGTGCTGGAGAGAAGCGATAGGACAGAGAATTTTTGAAAAGAAATGTACTATCGAAATTACTGAAGTTCTTGATACTGAACACAAAAAATAACTGCATTGGGGGAAGGACTTTTTTCCCCCAAAATAGTTTATTGGTTTTAATGAACAAAACATTTATACAAATATAAACAAAAAGATCAAAATAAAAATATAAACACTGTGCAGATACTAATTCATCCAACATATCAGGTGGTACAACTAGCAGTCATCATGCAAAAGCAGAAACCCCCAACAAAAGTACAACTCACAGCATCCCTGATAACCAAAGGAAAGGGCTCAGTTGATCCCAGCTGGGGAGTCTGCTCCCCCCTTTACCCCACAGGATGATCAATATGATAATTAGTGAATGGGAGTCGGCTGTTTTACAAACTTTCTGTGGCCCTTTTGCTCTGTATATTAATTTTGCAATGCACACTCTGTCATTACATTTAACCAGCCCTCATCAGAAGGATGTTCACTACTGTTCCCATTTTTAGGAATTCCAAGTATTGATCCATTGTGTCAATGCTGCAGTAATGTTACCATCTGCGACACTGATGACTCTGGTTCAAGAACATTCCTTGGTTGCTGGGGGACAGCTCAGGGGGTTGAACTGAACATCCCAGCGGACACTCTCCAAGGTGGCTGAGTGACAGAGGAAATAATGCGAGTGCCACCTGGGTGATCACAGGTGGAGCTTCAGGCAACCCTGCCAGGGAAAGTGGACACTGGCTAGTGCCACACAAACACACATGTGTGGACAAATTCAGCTACCAATGTCCTGTGAGGTGTGGGATCAGGAAAAGCTGGAAAACCACTGACTGCAGCAGGCTGACTAATGATCCCCCCTACAGGCTCCACACCATCCACTTGGCTCCCACTTTGACACATGAGTTAAATTTCCATGGGGGCTTGAGGGCACCCCCATGGCCTGACCAGAGGGCACCCCTTGGAGTATCAAAGGAGTTGGGGTAAGTAAGTCCAAGAGACAACGCATGATGAGGCAGGGGATCACTGTGATAGGGGACAGTCAGCAACACGAGGGCAAAGAAAATAAAAAAAAAAGAATTCCAAGTTTGGCACATATAATTGCAAGATAGCAAAATATTGACTGCCCAAGCAGGGGTATCATTTTGGAGTAGCCAGGGGTTGTAGTGGAGACCCTTATGAATTTTTTGCAACCCCTATGATGTCTCTGCAACCCCTAAGAACCCCTAAAGCAAGGTTTCCCTAGCATTTAGTTGTATAACATTTGGTGCATGGAGGAGCTTTGCAACCGCTATGATTTCAGTTACACGATTGTGCCCAGGGTTCAGTTGTACACATTCTGTCTAGTCCCCTAATAAAGTGGCCCTGGGATATTCCAGAAACTAAGATCCTATTAACTGTCTGCTTGATTGCACAAAACAATTTCACTGGTTGAGACATCGAAATAACAAACAGGGGAGCTCTGACCACTCATTTGCACACCCGAGGCACCTGCGATCTTTGCTACCTGAAAATTCGGACTGCCTTCCAGGAGTATAGTATGCTTGCTACACAGACATACAGCATATTTAACCATGTTATATTTACTTTGAATAATTATGTGGGCACCGTCCTCTACTGTGTCTTACCAGTCAGAATCTGTAACCTCAGTATAACCAGGACTGCCACTTGCCCCTGATATTTTCTTACAAAGCAGCATAATTAGCCATCTTTCCTCTAGTTACTTCTTGAGGGGCTATAACGTAATCAAACTACTAACATTTGCTAGAAAAGCTGAATTGCAGCACAGGAAAGCTGAGGGGATAAAATCCAACAACTAGAGCAGGGACGATTAATTTTTACCATGCTTGATGACCTAGGAGGTCTACCAATATCCCCCATGGTCATAAGATTCTTAATACAGCTCAGTTCCTTCCCAGTCCAGAGACACATTATGTGGCCCCATTAGGGCCACATTGAGCCATATATCATTATACCTAACCAGAACCACAAAGTAAATCTAGGTAAACAGTTTGGAAAACTCATAACCCAGTAGAAACAGTAAGATTACGGTACAAAGGAGCAGGATCACCAGTAATATTTGTAGCACAGCTAAGGGTACCAGGCAGGACTTTTAAAATAGCATTAAACTGTATTTTATTCAGCACAGTGCATAGCTAAACAGATAAAAGTAATACAAAGTGACTTCTCTGTTCTGTAAGGCATCGCCCACTGACTATAGGTAATGGTGGAAACCGCCAAGTTACCAAGAGAATAGACAGTTTATAGTCCCATTACACAGTAATTATTAAACTGTTTACTAAGCAGAAATCAGGCAGATAACCAAGTAATGTAATCCGACCAAACCCAAATGGAGAATAAAAAAGATAGTCACTGCACAAGACTTTAGTATCATTAGTAGTCATACTCATTGCCCAGCATGTTACAGTCCATCCTCTGAAGAGCCCAGTTCTTCTCACTCCACTTGTTGCAGGTCTGCTTCCACTTTGGCTACTATCTTTCCAGTTTCCTTGGGATCATTAAATAGGCATGGCTTCCCGATCCATGAGAAGTGCAGCTTTGCAGGCAAGAGAAGCTGGTTCTAGATTCTGAGAGTGTGACTCCCCATGCTGCAATACACAAATACTGTCTCTAACCCCAGCTTCAGTGCACGCCATCAGAAATGTCTAGGGATTAGTTGGGGCGGCGACTACATGCTGTGGCGTAGCTCTGTTGGCCGTCTCCATCAAGAAAGCCTGCTCTTCTTCTGTTAGACCCAGCATCTACTGTAGCATGATATGTACGAATCCCACCACATCTGCTTCCTCCATGGATACTGGAAGGCTGACCATCCGGAGATTTCATTCTCTGACTGTTGACGACTTCCAAGCATTGCCTGTGTAAACAATTTTCTTTGTTAAGTTTCGCCATAGCATCACAGAATTCAGGGAAGATGCCTCAGCCCTCTGTACTGTTTGCTCTGTGTGGTCCATTTGTATTTCCAGTGTCACCACACGTGGGATTAGGTTATCAAATTTCTTGTCAAGATCCTGTAATGTCTTAATATGTTTACTTAGAGTATTAGTTATGGTTTCCAAAGCAACTCCCCCTCCACCCCACTGCATTGCCACTTGTGCCCAAGGCTTGGGCCTGCTGATTTGGCTCCCCTTCCTGGTGCTGGGAGCTTTTTTGTTTAAATAAGTCATTAGCCAGTGTGGCTGATCAGGATTTTCCCATAATGTATTCTTATCAGCTTCAGAAGACTGAGTTATATTATTTGTAGGATAAAATTTACTTTGTCAGGTAAAATATAAGGTTACAACGCTGTGTCTCTCATGAGCTCGGAAAGGTAGGCCTGTTCCTTTCAGCTGCTCAGCAGCGACTCCCCTCCCCCATATATTATTCTATAGTATACAACATGATCAAACCTTTACTCTCTACAGCAAAGTCCAGGGTTAAAGCAATAGAAGAGGGCTCCTGCAACTCATATGTTTTCCCAAGTTTGGTAGCTATGTAACCCCTTGATGGCGCTATCCCAGGGGCTACTACCCCTGCCTGATTTGCCACTAACAGGTTGAGGGGCCTGGATCCAATGGCGGGTGCCTCCACCCAGAGGTCAGGGTTGCAATAGTTAAACTTACTTGGTCACAGCCCTCTGGGACACTGCAACCCCTTTCTTCCCACTAGTGGCCCACACAATATATCAGAATTACCTTCTCACAGTATACACTTACCCCAGGACTAGTTCCGGCACTGGGACCTCCTGTGAAATAAGATACAGTGCAACAATCACAGTACAGTACTTTAACACAGACAAATACCTCAGGCAGTATAACTTTGCTGAAACAAGCAGCTCTGATTTAATTAGGGGGATATAACAAGGACAGGGGGAAATCAGGTTAATTAGCTTATCACTTTACTATCTACCTATGGCTCTGTGCACAGGCCTATCCCTACCAGTTACTGTCCCTGGGTACCCAAGCCCTAGTGGCTAGTCCAAACTGTGGCTGCTGGTAGGGGCCCTTTCACACAGTGAAAGAAAAATCAGTTTAAACAGTCAGCAGTACAGTGATTCCATTTGGATTTAATGTGGCAATTCAACAGGGAGCGACCCTGAATTAGTACTCACGACCTCCAAACAAGATAGGGTCCTTCAACGTCAGCATGGCTACTCTTGAGCTCCACAAGACTCTTCACACATTTATATGGTAAAAAAGAAAGTACTATACCAGGCAGGCTGCTTCTCTATCCTGATCGCAATTACTGCACAATACCCGGGAGAACACACAGCAGATTCAGTTCCTGACAGACCGAGTGCAATTCAACAATTTCTCCAGTCTTCTACAGGTGAGCCTGGTTTCTACTCTTCAGAGATCCTTTGATTCTTTTCACAGGACGGATTCAGTCCTAACAAGCAGTTACACAAGCTGCAGACCGGAACTCTGGGCCTTACACACGTTTTTTGACTAAAACTGTGCACTGAAGGAGCACAGGGTTTCTTTCCCATTCACTCCAGAGCTAAACTGAAACTCCAACAGATAAAACCGGGCACTTCCTTTGAGTTCCTCCCAGTTCTTGACTGGATTGGCTGTCACTCACAATAGACTGCTGCTGTTGGTCCAAAAAGGCACCGAAGTCTAAACTACATCTCCCAGGTCACTGCCCATACAATCCTCTTGTGGCTGGCTCAGATTATGAGTCCAAGTTCTGATTCGTCCAAGGCACCATTTAGAGCAATCTTACCCCACACTGATTGGTCCAGTTCAGCAGTTCAAAACCAGAATGGGAACTAGGCAGACACAGTTCTGACTGCAAAGAAAGCAGGTTAGACAAACTGTAATTTCATTATTACTGTAAATGATTTCTGGCAAACAGTTACATCTTTCAGATAGGTTCCTTTGCACTCTAGTGACTGCAAAATGGAGTGAATTGGCAGCAGCTCGAGTGGTACTCAAACAGAGAAGCACACAGTCCCCCCATACAAACTAATTATGTCTGCAAGCAGACAGCTCTTAAAGAGACAGTACCAGAGGCTCTAAAACACTACTGATAAATGGCTTAAACGCCAAACACCATTCAGGCTTGGAGCATTCAGCAAGCTCCTGAAGTCTTTTGGGAACCCCATTTGCAGGGGGTTACACCCTTCCTGGCCTGGGAAAGCTTGACATCCGCGTCAAGCAAGTACCCCATAAGTTTCAACTGCAACCATATACATTTGCATTAGGCTCACATGTAATCATCAGTCAATACATCATTTTACCAGAACACATTTCTGAAACATTGCAGTACGTCACTCTTTACACAGTATTACACACACATGTACCATAACTCAAGTTATTACCTCTTGTACATGAAACCTGAAGAGAGGCCTTCCTATCAGTTACCTTGGGGCTGGATGGGGCAAGGGCACCATACTTAGAGGGCAACACAAGTAACTTGAGTTAGCACTGATGCTCAGTTTGGGCAATGAGCTCGGGACACATACACCTTTATGGACAACATTGAGAGGCAGATCCACTGGCCGGCCCAGGGAATCATAACTGAGGTGCACCACAGGCTTTACAGCTCGACCAGTCTTCTAGGGGAACTGTTACAGTCTCTGCACTCTGAGCCTCATTTTCAGCATTGTCCTCACTTGTCAGGGAGTCTCCATGGGGTGTAGAGGCTAGAACTTGGGGCACTTTCAGCTCCAGGAGTTACAGTTTCTGAGTCCACAACATTTGGCTCACAAGGAGAGCTTTTGGACACTGGCAGTGGACTGTCAGGGCACTCAAAATACTCCTCTTGTTCGGGTGTATCACCAGTCTGCCCCAATCTATCATTTTCCTCCCCTGAAAGCTCAAACAGTTCAACCATGCACAATGATTCCATTTCATCTGATCTGATGCTTTGCACTTCACTTTCTGGGAGCATTGGCTCCAGGGATGAAGCTGGGGGCTTAGACAGTCCAGAAGGCCTGGCTTTGTCTCCAGTATTGACTAGGGATTGCCTCGAAACAATTGACTCAGTTCGTAAGAAGGATAGTATTCAAAGTCACTCTCACTTTCTTCTGATATGGACTGAC
This sequence comes from Neoceratodus forsteri, assembly GCA_016271365.2. Classification (NCBI taxonomy): domain Eukaryota; kingdom Metazoa; phylum Chordata; order Ceratodontiformes; family Ceratodontidae; genus Neoceratodus; species Neoceratodus forsteri. Next base: position 187,717,257 of record CM028134.1, read on the forward strand.
AGTCATGCTCAACTGGGACTTGTGCAGGGAACACTTTAACTCTGCTTCTGTAGGTGCAGACTTCCTTGATCTTTTCTTAGCAGCAGCTCTAGTCACTGGTCCAGAGGGGGCATCTTCTGGGGGCTCAGACTCAATCAGGATTTGTCCAATGGGCAGTAAATGATTTCTATGCATTGTTTTTACATCTTTTGAATTGTTCTCAGGCCTTACCTTGTACACTGGCAGATCACCTAGTTTGCCCACTACAGTGTGAGGGAGATGGTGCCATCTGTCAGCAATCTTGTGTTTGCCATGCAGTCCCAGATTTCTTAGCAATACCCGATCTCCCTCCTGGAGTTCCTGTGCTTTCACCTTTTTATCATACCGTTCTTTGTTGGCCAGATTTCCTTTGGCAGCCATGGTTTGAGCCAGTTGGCATGCATGAGTTAGCTGGGCCTTTAACTTTTGCACATACTGTAAATAGTTGTCAGCTTGAACCCCATCAGGAGAGACCCCAAAACACATCTACTGGTAGTCGAGCTTCTCTTCCAAACATCAGGCGGTGGGGAGAACCAGTGGCATCACTTTGGTGCAGTTATAAGCATGTACCAGGGTGCTAATTTGTTGGCTCCATCTAGGCTTGTCCTTTGGGTGCAGGGTGCCTAGCATATCTAGCAAAGTGCGTTGAAACGTTCAGGCTGTGGGTCCCCTGGGGTGGTAAGGAGTGGTTCTGGACTTTGCACTCCCACAGAGAAAGCATCTCTTTGATCAGACGACTCAAAGTCTCTCCTTGATCAGAATGGATTCTTTGTGGAGCCCATAGTGAACAAAAAGTTTTCTACAAGTACTTTGGCCACAGTGGATGCTTTCTGGTCTTTGGTGGGGAAAGCTTGGGCATATCTCGAGAAATGGTCAGTGACCACCAGCACATTACTGATATTTCTTTGATCTGACTCCAAACTCAGAAAATCAATACAGACCAGCTCCATGGGTGCACTGGTGGTGATGTTAACAAGGGGCAGCCCTCTGGGGCAAAGCTTTCCTCTGTAAGCAGCGACTACAAGTTCGAATGTGTTGCTCCACATCAGCCCCCATCTTAGGCCAATAGAATCTGGATCTCACCAAGTCAAGTGTTCTGTCTATACCAAGGTGCCCCATGTGGTTGTGCAAGGACCTCAGTACTGAGTCTCAAAAGGCAGTGGGCAGCACTAGTTGTTGTTTGTCTACTTGTCCCCCTCTGTCTACTGTTTCTCTGTATAACAGTTTATTGATCAGTTTCAACTTAGGACCTTCTTTGTATAACAGTGCAGTTCTCAAATCAGTGGAGCGTAATTTGGACACATCTTTTCCTGCATAGAGGGCTTCAAAGCTGCTTTGATCATGGGATCGCGGGATTGAGCCCCCGAATACTGTCATTGTCCAGCTGCGGCAGTGCACCAATGTCTATTGCAGAAAAGTGGCATAAGCAGCAGGTATGCAATTCTCAGAGGGTCCCAAGCAATCCACCATGCAGTCCACTGCGTCCGGGACATTTGTTCCTCCTGTCAAACTTCGCAGAGTGCCCGAATGTCAGGTTCTGCCAATCGGACCCAATCATTCTGGGAACAGGCCTCCAGGAGAGAGCATCAGCATCTATGTGGTTCAGACCTGCTCGGTATTCGAGAGCATAGTCATATGTAGATAATGCAGAAAGCCACCTATGGCCAGTGGCATCCAACTTAGCTGAGGTCTGCACATAGGTCAAAGGATTATTGTCAGTTTTTACTAGTATTTTAGCCCCATACAAGTACTCATGGAATTGGTCAACAATAGCCCACTTCAAAGCTAGGAACTCTAACTTATGTACAGGATAGTTCTTTTCGGATGGGGTCAGGCTTCTACTGGCAAAGGCCACTGGTCTCAGGCCATTCTCGTGCTCTTGGTACAACACAGCCCCCCAACCCTTGCAAGCTAGCATCATGTGTGCAGGACGTAAGGTTTTCTTGGATCGGCATAGGCCAGCACTGGAGCATGGGTAAGTTGATATATGATCTCATGAAAAGCAGTCTCACAATCAGGAGTCCAGCGGGCCCCAAATACTTCACTCGGATGAAAATACACTCTTTCAGTCTTGAGGGACGTGACTTTTGTATTTTTTGTGGGTTGGGGATACCCTTGAGTAAGGTTAAGTAAAGGCGGATCACTCTTGAATAGTCCTTGATGAAGCGCGATAATAACCACAGAATCCCAGGAATCTTTGCAGTTCTTTTAGATTTTTGGGCTGTGGCCAGGTGGTCAAGGCCTCAACTTTACTTGGGTGGGTCTCTATTCCTCGGTGGATACTATGTGTCCCACATACTTTACTGATGTTTGAAAGAATTGACACTTATCAATGGACAGTTTAAGGCCAAAGTCCTCCAGTCGGTCCAATACCTTAAATAATCTGCTCATGTTCTCCAGTGAGCTGCCAAACACAATAACATCATCTAGGTATACCAGGCACTCTACTAAGTTCATGTCCCCACTGCATGCTCCATCAATCGTTGAAAAGTGGCTGGGGCACCTGAAATCTCTTGAGGCATCCTCATGAATTCATAGCCAAGCGGACAGATAAAGGCTGTCTTCTCCACGGTCCTCTGGGGCCATCGGATCTGGTAGTACCCACTGGAGATCCAACACAGAGAACCACTTGCTCCCGTTTAGGCAGTCCAAAGCATCCTGAATGCGGGGCATTGTGTACTGATCAGGGATAGTCCACCGGTTTAAGGTGCGATAATCCACACACATCCTTACTGTCCCATTCTTTTTCCTCACTACCACAATGGGAGAAGCATAAGGGCTTCTGGATTCTTGTATTACACCAGCAGCTAACATCTCTTGCAGATGCCGTCTCACATCGTCTATATCAGCAGGTGCCAGGCGTCGAGATCTCTCACGAAATGGTCTTTCGTCATGCAGCCGGATATTGTGCTCAGCTCCTTGCACGCATCCTACATCCCATTCCTTTAAAGAAAACCCTGATCTCTCTGAGCAAGCTTCTCACTGATCCTCACTTTCCATTCAGCTGGCAGCGGGAGTCGCGAAATCAAACAAGTCAGTGCATGTTACTCTGTCATTCTTCCTTGAACTCTTGCTGCTGGGTAGCACTGCAGTGTCTGCACAATGCACATTAGCCAGGATGCAACCTCTATTTACTCGAATGTCTCTTTCAGACACATTATGAACTTGGACCATTCCCCTTCTGGCATAAGCATGGGCTCTAGCGGGCAAAATACTAGGCTTGACCAGCAGTCCCTCTGGCAATTTTCCATCGCCTGGTGCATCCAACATTAATATTTTATTCTTAACATCCTTTCTGATACGGACCTCTCCCTGTAAGGTACACTGGGCATTTGGCCAGGATCAGAGACTCAGGATCCTTCTTCCATACAATTCGACCGGTTCCTCTGGTTCTATTTTTCAGCATCTCTCTGTGCCTCATAGGCCTTCTTAATTAAAGCGGAACTCTTAAAGCTCTACTAGTCTTTGACCCCTGTTTTCATAACACAACTGTGCCAGCCTTCCGAACATATGAGCATTTGTTCCAATCAACAAAGGGACACCATCATACAGTCCAGTGGGGGGACACACTAAGGCTAGGGTCTCTACTTGTTCGCCACTCCAGCCACGGAGGTGGGGAAAGACAGCCAAATTCGGATATACCCGGAATAGGGTAAGCCTTCTCACTTAACCCCATACATGCAGTCCTTCTAATGGTTGTAAGTGCACGTCTGACAAATGCTTCTGATACCAATCCTGGAACATAATTGTCACTTGGGAGCCACTGTCCAATACAGCTCTGGTAGACACTCCATTCACCTTTACAGTGGTCTCCATGGAGGGACCCACTATTCTGGACCAATCTGGAGAGGCGGTAGTGGGGCCTGGGCAACTGACCTTGCCACAAAGGACGTGAGTTAGCATTTTGGTGCCCTCACTGGGATCATTTCGTGCACCTCTTAACCACTGATTTGTTCTCCAAGCTCTCCTTGTAGCCTATGCAACTTTGTCAGTGTCTTTTGGGGACCGGCATTCCCTTTTCATGTGCCCATCCTTCCCACAATTATAGCAAAACATACTTTCTGGAGTTTGAGCTGGCCGAGGCGCACACTGGGAGAAGGGCGGGGTATTACTAACTGGAAACCTTGGTGCCATCTCTGTTCTGGCGTGATAAGTATTTGGAGACATCTCGTCAGTTTCTCCACTTCCATGGTCAAGGAATCGAGTTCGGAGCTGTTATCAGCAGGAGATACATGGGTGGGTACCCTCACCCCATAGCAGATGCAGTCGGATATAGGTCAGGGCCCGTACTTGCAGGCGTGGCCTTCATAAAGGGACTGTTTTTGAATTCCCGGATTTCTCTCAACAGTTCGCCCCATTGTGGCATATCTTTTTCCTGGTCAGAGCACTCATTGACTGCCAACCTCTGCCCCTGAACTTCACTTGATGGGTCACCCTCAGTCACTCGGGTCGTAGCCGCAGCTATTGGTGCAGGTCCCTCCCGAGGTCGCCTTTTCTCAACTCCTCGAATTTCTCTCATTAACTCATCATAGGAGGGTGGGGATTCCAGTCGATTTGCCAGGCGTAACTGGAAGCAACAGCAGTTCTGAGAAGGGGGCAGACTTAAGGATCCTGTCCAGCCTGGTTCGGTCCAGTTCAATCATTGGCAAACTACCCTTTCTGAGGCATTCTTGCAACAATTTTTCCAGCCGAGATACATACACAGACAACAACTCCCCTTGGTACTGTTGTGCATCTCTTACTCTCCACCATAGGTCCTCATCAGAATCTGGGCTCCCATACACTCTCTCCAGGGCCTCAAGATAGGCCTGTGCAGTCACTTCAGGGTTACTGGCCCGTTTAGCACGGATAGTAGCCAGGGCAGGACCTCGGAGGCTCTCACTAACCCTCTTTCACTTTTCGGCTTCTGAGCATTGCCATTCAAGCACTTGGGGGGCAACATAGTCTCTCCAGGTCTCCCAGTCATCCTCCCTTGGGGGTGGGAGGGTGCCAGAAGATCCCAACCTCGTAAGAGTCGTGACTAATGGCAGGTGCAGAAATAGGAGTCTTCATTGGTTCAGCCACCATTACGGGTACTGGAGCGGAGAGGGTGTTGGGGAGGAACACCCCAGGTGGCAAGAATAGTTTCTTCAAGTCCTCCACAGTTTTCCTTCCCCAGCAACCATTTAGCAAATTTCTCCTCAAAAGTTTCAGACAGTGGTGGGGCTCATTCCCACCGGGTCTTTACTGTCCTTAGTTATCACTCTCCAGGCAGTGAGGGCTCCTCTGGGAGTAATGGTCTGTGGCACTTTGGAGCTATCTATGGGATCCTTAAACTCTACTAGGGCCAGGAAAGTGTGGGTGAGCAGATTAGCATGCCGACCCACCACCACAGGGTTTTGTAAACCTTCCACCTTGGAAAGTACTCCTGTACAGTGTCCATATTGATACCCAGGGAATGTCCAGGATAAGCATAGCATTTTGGGGGTCAATCTCCTCCCAGTACACCACTCCACCAGCGGTGCACAGCCACTTCTGTCGGGTACCCATTTTTTTTCTTAACAGTGGTTCGGAATATGGCCACTGGAGGACACACAATCCCAGTGGTGAGCCTCCAAGATGTAACCCTAGATGGCACTATCCCAGGGCTACTACCCCTGCCTGATTTGCCACTAACAGGTTGAGGGGCCTGGATCCAATGGCGGTGCCTCCACCCAGAGGTCAGGGTTTGCAATAGTTAAACTTACTTGGTCACAGCCCTCTGGGACACTGCAACCCTTTCTTCCCACTAGTGGCCCACACAATATATCAGAATTACCTTCACAGTATACACTTACCCCAGGACTAGTTCCGCACTGGGACCTCCTGTGAAATAAGATACAGTGCAACAATCACAGTACAGTACTTTAACACAGACAAATACCTCAGGCAGTATAACTTTGCTGAAACAAGCAGCTCTGATTTATTTAGGGGGATATAACAAGGACAGGGGGAAATCAGGTTAATTAGCTTATCACTTTACTATCTACCTATGGCTCTGTGCACAGGCCTATCCCTACCAGTTACTGTCCCTGGGTACCCAAGCCCTAGTGGTTAGTCCAAACCGTGGCAGCTGGTAGGGCCTTTCACACAGTGAAAAGAAAATCAGTTTAAACAGTCAGCAGTACAGTGATTCCATTTGGATTTAATGTGGCAATTCAACAGGGAGCGACCTGAATTAGTACTCACGACCTCCAAACAAGATAGGGTCCTTCAACGTCAGCAGGGCTACTCTTGAGCTCCACAAGACTCTTCACACATTTATATGGTAAAAAGAAAGTACTATACCAGGCAGGCTGCTTCTCTATCCCGATCGTAATTACTGCACAATACCGGGAGAACACACAGCAGATTCAGTTCCTGACAGACCGAGTGCAATTCAACAATTTCTCCAGTCTTCTACAGGGTGAGCCTGGTTTCTACTCTTCAGAGATCCTTTGATTCTTTTCACAGGACGGATTCAGTCCTAACAAGCAGTTACACAAGCTGCAGACCGGAATTCTGGGCCTTACACACGTTTTTTGACTAAAACTGTGCACTGAAGGAGCACAGGGTTTCTTTCCCATTCACTCCAGAGCTAAACTGAAACTCCAACAGACAAAACCGGGCACTTCCTTTGAGTTCCTCCCAGTTCTTGACTGGATTGGCTGTCACTCACAATAGACTGCTGCTGTTGGTCCAAAAAGGCGCCGAAGTCTAAACTACATCTCCCAGAGTCACTGCCCATACAATCCTCTTGTGGCTGGCTTAGATTATGAGTCCAAGTTCTGATTCGTCCAAGGCACCATTTTAGAGCAAGCTTACCCCACACTGATTGGTCCAGTTCAGCAGTTCAAAACCAGAATGGGGAACTAGGCAGACACAGTTCTGACTGCAAAGAAAGCAGGTTAGACAAACTGTAATTTCATTATTACTGTAAATGATTTCTGGCAAACAGTTACATCTTTCAGATAGGTTCCCTTTGCACTCCTAGTGACTGCAAAAATGGAGTGAATTGGCAGCAGCTCGAGTGGTACTCAAACAGAGAAGCACACAGTCCCCCCCCATACAAACTAATTATGTCTGCAAGCAGACAGCTCTTAAAGAGACAGTACCAGAGGCTCTAAAAACACTCACTGATAAATGGCTTAAACGCCAAACATCATTCAGGCTTGGAGCATTCAAGCAAGCTCCTGGAAGTCTTTTGGGAACCCCCATTTGCAGGGGGGTTACAGCTACATAATGCTTAATCTGAGTATATTTAAACATGTGAGATTGGGGCAAGTTATATTTAACAATGAGTTGTGGGGTGTGACAAAAGAGTACCCTGTTCAAATAAATGTCCTAGCACTTGAATACCTCTTTTCATATGTGAATCCCTTTATCTTTAAGAACTTTAGAATGTAGGGGGTTATTCCACAGGGGCATTAAAGCTGTGACTCCATCAGTAGCTGGAGGAATTTTATAAACTCTATGCCAAAGCTTTGTTAAACGTTTCACTTTAATGTTGTCACCAGCTAAGCTCAAGTTTCTGACACTGGGAACGTACAATAAATTAGACAGAGTTTGATGCAATGTGCTAACCCTGTCAAGTTGAGTCCCCATGTCAAGTTAAGGAGGGGGGTGGTTTAATCAACCATGCAGGCCTGCAAAATTCATGGCTTGACAGTATTTCTCAGCATTTGGAAGCTTACTCACCCCCTGCCCAACCTATGCCAAAGGGCCAAATTAATATATATATCTATCTTGTTCCTTGGATTTAGCTTTTGCGAAACCTATCATGATCATGCAAGCCCCCCCCCCACGTCTGGGGGTATAATGATGGTGAATGTCCTGGGAAGGGGGCACTGTACTGCCAGAAACACCATCCAGAAAGTACAGTTGCTCATTACCTGGTTCTTGCTTGTTGCAAGATGGCTTCGCAATGCTGGGGAGCAGGCACCATGCTTCTGATATTGAAGAGGAAAATGCTGCAGGTGGAATGATCATTAAAGGCACACACCATGGCAGAGTTATCATTCAGTAAAACCAATGTCCACTCTGGAATCAAAAGTGCAAAACTGATTTAATGCAAAGATTAATTTGATCAACCACTCCATGGAGCATGGGGGGATTACATGACAACGGGGGGATTCTTGCAGGCACTGAACCTCACCATAAACTTACATGCAATCTCTTCTTCCAACATACTGGCTTAAATCTTTGCAGCGATAGCCCTGAGCCGAAAAGGCTATGATTCCTGACAGCAGCATTTACTTGTGGGCCAAAAAGGCCTCCCACACACAGATACTTGAACTATTAGCAGCACTTCTATTTCATATTCCTTTTTTCATTTGTTCCGAATAAACAGGCTTAGATTTAATCTCTCTCTTAGTCTCAATCACACTAAAACTGAGGTAGCACCGAGACAGCACAAGACATTTCTACTGTCCCTATCCCATTCTTCATTTGTCTTCTAATCTTGGGGTTACTTCAGTACAGAGGGGAAACACTTTAAAACTGAGACATTATTGCTTTCCTTTAAAGATGTTTACTTTTAGCATGAAAGGTACTACCAAAAACCCACCTGCCACCCAATCGCTGATGCCACATGTCTGCTCTGGGCCCCCCAGGCCATTATGCAAACCCCTGGCCATCCCAGTAACTTCAGGCACTTTCCGCTCATGCAGTGATTCCAGTTTCAGGACTGCTTTCACCCAGGGGACACAGCTGCCATGCCACATGGAGCACCCAGGCAGACTGCCACCCCACCTGAGGTTCCAACCAGCCACTCCCCATGCAGATTCCACATGCCTTCACAGGCTGTGCAACTAGGAAGCCCCAACACTGCAGTGGCCCCATGCTCTGGGGAAAAAAGGAGTAGTCTGCCACATTACACCCCCAACGATCCAGGCTGCACCTCTGAACCGACCCCCAGTCTCTCTCTGCTGTAGCAGGCCCGGCCACAAAAAACTCCATGGATCCTAGACTGCACTCGCCTATGGGTGAGGAAGTTTCTACAAAAGGACTACCATCAGTGCTTACCCATACCAAGGTGCCAGAGATCACTTGGCGGGCTCCAATTTCTTCTCCTCTGGGCTCCGGCTCTCACACAGCATCGATGGGTCCCAGCACTAGTGCTCCACTGCTCCCCTGCTATCTACAGCCCAAACCACTGCACAGCCATTACGGGTCTTCGAGGGAGGAGGGCCGGGTTGGCTAGCGGCCCACCTCGGCTCTACTGCGGCCCTCCGGCAGAACTTGTGGGCCAGACCCCCCCGACTCCTAGCCTCTCCTTCTCGACCTGATCTCCTCTTAGGTGCCAAAACCACCCCTACTGGCCACAGGCAGTCCCAACACCCCAGACCTCAGGCATCAAAGCTTCCCTGCCTAACTACAGAACTTCAGCTAGTAAGCTCCTGAATGGGTGCTTACAATAAGATTGTTCTAAAGTTTTAAAAATACAATCTCAGGATTAGGATTAAGATTGGCAGCACCTGAAAAGGATAAATACAGTAAATCTTCTCCATGCTGTTATTTTTAAGACATTTATTCTTTCCAAGAGGAACAGAGTTTTCCATTGTTTAAAATTCTCCTGTTTTTTTGTTTTTCTTTAGCAGCAGGGGATACTTTGCCCCATAGAGGAATTTTAAGATTAGAATGATGTTTGCTCCAGATAATAAAAACCATTACTTGCTCATTGAAACAGCAATGAATCTTTGTGATCTGAGTGGTCACACTTGCATACTGGCATTATCCTTTTTTATTTATTTATCTAAAAGTTTTACCAAGAAAAGTATACTGAGCAGAGCTGCTTGTTTCCAGATGCATCCTGGGACAGGAGAGAGGAGTGACATAGCAAGAACAAGGGTATTGAACAACAATATAACAATCACAAATACACATGATAGTGAACAATACAAGGTACAACCACAGCAATAATCTAAAAACCAATCAAAAAGCAGTAAAGGGTTACAAGAACAATAGAGGGGAATTCCCTGTATGTCGGGGGAGGGGGGTTAGAGGAGTGGAAGCAGCTGCAGGAGGGAGAAGTGAGGTTATGAAAGAGAGTGGTGTGGGTACAGTGAGATGAGGCATGTCTGATGGAAGGGGAAGAGAATTCCAGATTCTGGTGAAGCAATAGGAAAAGGCAGCTTGACCAATGGAAGTGGACCTAGAAGGGATGGCCAGAATATGGGGATCAAGATTACGAAGCAAGTAGGAGGAGGCATGAGGGAGGGATAGGGAAGAGGTTAGATAGGGAGGGAGAGAAGTGAACTAGTATTTAACTATGAAACTGGTGCAATGGGAGAGGTGTCGGTCCCCAAGGGAGATGAAGGGAAGAGATTGGTAGAGGTTGCAATGGTGGGTGTGAGGGGGCAGTGAAGAGCAAAGTGGCAGAAAGCATGGAAGAGGATATCCAGTCTGACTAGGGATGTTTTGTGGGCCGCACTGTAGACTACATCCCTTAATCAAATATTAGAAGATCATTTTTGACAAGTGCCTCGTGGCGGCAAGGGATGCATACCATGGTTCTTATACAAGGCACCAAGTTTAGGGTGCAGTTTTTTGTGGATGGCATCCACATGTCCAGAAATGTCGAGGTGTTGGTCCAACAAAACCTTGAGATACCTAAAGGAGGTAACATCCTCAAGCAAAGTCCAGTCAATGGTGTGGAAAGAGGGGAAGGGAGCCTAGAGAGTCTCTGCCTAATGCCAAAGGTCATGGAGACTGTCTTCTTGGTGTTCAGGAACAACTGATTAGATTGGAGCCAGAGCTGAACTTTACTGAAGTCAAGCTGGAGACTGGACTCCACCTCAGAAGGGGAGGGACCACAGGTATACAGAACGGTATCGTCCGCATACATATAGATAAAGGAGGAGGAACATACATTAGGGAGGTCATTAAGGAAGATTGGGAATAGGAGCGGGCCAAGGACAGAGCCCTGTGGCACACCAGTGCTGATGGGGGGGGGGATAGAGAGTTTCCAACCCTGACTGACCGAGACCTATTGTCAAGGTGGGAGCTGAACCAGTTTATGACACTGGCTGAAAGCCCAGCTGAGGAGAGTTTATTGAGGAGTAGAGCATGAGAGACAGTGTCAAACGCTTTGACTAGGTTGACAAAGATGGCCGAGGTGATGAGTCCCTGATCCATGCCAGAGAGGATGGAGTCAGTTAACCTTAGAAGGGAGGTGGCAGTAGAGTAGTGCTCCCTGAAGCCAGACTGGAAGGGGGTGAAAAATGAGGTGGAGTCAAGGAAGGGAGAGAGCTGGGAAACTACAATGTTCCTCTGGAGTTTGGCTAGGATAGGGAGGAGAGAGATACAATGGTAGTTCCCAGGAACTGAAGGATCACCTCCTTTAGGGAGAGGGATAACAGTGGCATGCCTCCAGGCAGCTGGGACAGAGGCAAGAGAGAAGTAAAGCTTTAGGAGAGAGGTAAGAGGATAGACAATAGCTAGGGTGGACAGGCGGAAGAGTTTAGAGTCCAAACCATCAGGGCATTTGCCCTTGTTTGGGTTCAGTGCAAGAAGAGCACTGAGAGTGTTCATAGGGGACACAGGTGAGAAGGAAAAAGGGGGATGAGAGGAAGGAGAGTGAGGGTGGGTGAAGACCGTGGGAGAAGGAGGGGAGGGATGAGGCGCAGGAGGTGAAGTAGGTGTTGAACTCAGTGGCTTCTTCGAGTGGTACAGACAGAGAGGAGGTGCCCAATTTGAGAGCAGGGATTGCAGGCTGGGATGGGGGGAGAAAAGGGCATGAATCACTTTCCAGAATTTTGATGGCTGGTTAATATTTGATAGAAAGGTGGACTGGTAATATTCTGCTTTAGTGAGATGCACTGCCCTGGTGCAGGCGTTCTGGAGATAGTAGTAGGATTGGTAATCAGCAGGGGAGCCAGTGGACTTGTGGACCATCCAGGCATTGTCTTGAGAATGCAGACATGCCAGTAATTCACCCGTGATCCAGAGTAGGCGGGAGTCTCTCACCCTGATACGTCTAAGGGGTGCATAATGATTCCATACAGAGGAATTTGAAATTGAAATACTTAAGGACAGAGTTGACTGATGAAGCTGTAGGAACGGGGGACCAGTCGGTATTAGCCAGGGTGTTTAGAGGGGGTGATGTCCAGCGATTTGTAAGAGCGGGTTAGTAGGAGTTTAGGAGGGGCTTTGGGATGCCAGACCTTGCGTATGCAGTAGATCATATGATGATCGCTTTGTGAGTCAGGCAGGATGCCTGCAGCAATTATTTTAGATCCCGTCTGGGATTCATATTCCTCAATTAACTGTCAAAGGGTCAAAAGTGATTCCTCCAGCTGAGTAATGAGAACCAGTATTTCATTTACAGGTAGTGGGTTAGAAGAGAATACATGCTGCCACCTGTGTGGCCTGGGTCGTGACTGAAATTGGTTCTTTGGATCAGCTCACTCACCCGGTTGCCAAAGACATAAATAAATAAATAGTGTGGCTAGAAGAGTGCAGTCTAAAGCATGCTTCCTAAGCTGCATTTGCCTTTAACAGCAACAGGGTAGAATAGCGAATGTTAGTTACCGCCATCCCTGTGGCTGTGAAGGCAAGGCGAGAAGTGGAAAAATAGGGGAAAAGTGCAGATGCTGGCCACGCTGCTCCTGTAGTAGAGAGGCCTAAGACACAAGCAGCTTGGCTAGTACAGCTTAAGAGATTAGGGTTCTGTTCCCGGTCTCCCAACACACATAGTTACCACCCCCTCCCCCCCACCGAAGTGTATTTTTTTTTTAACAGTCTGAGACAGAAATTCCTCCCACCCCCAACTTTCTGCTTTTTGCTGAGATCCATCCCTCTTCAGTGTTGATTATTTAAATAACGGGAGGTGCGGGGCCAGATACCACCATGCCAGGAGGTGCGTATGCCCCACGCAAAACAAAAGTGTACATTTTGTTTTTTAGGAAGGGTAGCAGTCATTGGTGTGATTTACGACCGCTACTATGGATGCTGTTTTGTTTGACGGTATTTTTTCCTGGCGCTGTTATCAACACAGCTGTTTACACTGCGCTGTTCTTAACAGCGCTTTTGTTGTTCATGCTACTGTAACCTAGTGTCTCATTCACACACAGATATAGTGACAGTAATATCCTTCAAGTTTATCCCATGTATAAGTGAGTATTTTAAATTCATCTCATGCATAACAGGGTGTCTCAAGTTGATCCCATGTACAGCAGGGTGTCTCAAGGTGATCCTATGCAAAATGGGGTATCTCAAGTTGATTGCATATATAAACGGGGTATCTTGAGTTGATTTCATTTACTACAGGGGGCTAGATTATCAAAGCCCTTGAAAATCCCACAGCTGCAGGAAAAAGCTGGTGCAAGTGCGTCTCCACTTGTAGAGCTGTAGTTTTTCCCCACAGCTGCGGAATTTTCAAAAGTGGAGCTGGCACAGACTGCAGCCATTTTTTAGTGCAGCTGTGGGGAAAGGGTACACCTGGTGGAACCAGGCGTAACATCCCTTGCAGCTGTGCCAGCTGAAACTATGAACCTTTGGTTCCTTTGGTAAGCAGACATTTGTCCTGGCTTATCATTAAGACTGTCTTTCTATCTGCTGTCCCCCGGTAGACTGTCCCATAGGTTCACCACCATCTGGGCAAGAACTGCTTCTTAATGTTACCCCAGAGCTTACCACCTCTTAGCTTCACAGACTGTCCCCTGTCCTGTTGGAGGATAACAGATCAAAAATCTCTGTCCGTTCAATCTTACTGATAGCCATGAGTAAGCAAAAGACTGAGATCATGTCCCCTCACAGCATTCCTTTTTTAAGTTTGACCTTGTTAAGGGCTTCCAACCTCTATTTACAGCTTTTGTCTCTCATACCTCTGATCACTTTTTGTTGCCTTGCATTGAACTAGATTAACCATTTCGTTGTCTATTTTGTATTGATGGTCCAAGAACTGCATGCAGTACTCCAGGCAGGGCCTCAGCTTAGCATTGTGCTGTCGCAGGATTACTTCCCACACTGGATTGGTCACTCCCCTTTCAATGCACCTGAGAATTTTTAGCAGTTGCACATTGCTTGTCATGCTTCAGCCCGTGTCTATTATCAACCCCAGTTCCTTTTCCTTTTTTATTTATTTATTTATTTATTTTTTGGTTAGGAAAGGCACACTGAGCTGAAGCTCATTTTCAGGTGCGGCCCAGAAGCACAGGGAGGTTATGTGACTTGCTCAGGATCACACTGTAAGCAAATGCTGATTGTGGATTTTAAACCCAGGTCTGCTGGATCTCTGGGTTTATAGCGTGGTGCTCTAGCTTCTACAAATCCTCCACTGCAGCAAGGAAAGCCCCACACAATATATACTGTAGGCCCTGCCTCTGTTTTTCTCCTCATGTGTAGCACACTGCATTTGGCTGCATGTTAATACTCATAAATTGTTCCAAAATAAGCTACCCACTCAAAACAGAAATGTAGATTTCCAGCAATCTTTGAAGTTTATTAGAAATGTGACATAGGATCTCAGGTCCTGGCCCAACGTCTCGCTCCTTGGGCTTCCTCAGGAAGTGAGGGCCTACATAAAATCAAATACATTACTGTTCAGTATTTACACACATCATGTCTATACATATCTCACCAATAAGTAAAAAGCTTACAAATTGACCATGCATATCTAGATGTATCTCCTATTGCTTCCAATATCTGTTGTTCTACTTACAGCATTTCTTTTTAGGATCTCTATGTTTCTAACTAGAAAATGAAAATAATATTTGTCATTAACTTGCCTCTGCATACCAAAGTACTGCTCTTAGGTTGAATTATGTATTATGTTTCTTAATCACGCTTACTTTCTACTAGTGCCTCAGCCCATCTGCTGATTCACTTGATGTGTGTAAATACTAAAGAAATTGTGTATTTGAATTTATGTAGACCCTCATCTCTTGAGGAAGCCCATGGGGTGAAATGTTGGGACAGGAAATGATAGCCCAAGCCATATTTATAACAAACGTGGAAGATTTTTGCACTTATGCTACCGGCACCAATAGCATTGATTCTGCAAGATCGATGCCAATAGCATAAGTGTTAAAATGTTCTGTGTTAAAGTGTTTATACAAATTCAACAGTAATGGCAGGTAGACATCCACTGCAGCTTAGCCCATCAAATGCATTATTAGAGGGCCTAAAAGCTTAGATAATGCACTGCACTGCAACCCCTGCACCATTTTAGTTGTCCTTCTCTGGACTGCCTCCACCCAGTCTATATCCCTTCTGAGGTATGGCTTCCAGAACTGGACACAATACTACAGGTGAGCTCTAACAAATGAGCGATATAGCGGCAACATCACCTCCCTCCTCCAGCTGAAGATACCTCTCCCTATGCATTCTAGCATCCCACTGGCCCTACCTACTGATTTGTCCCACTGCCCCACCACTTTGAGGTCAGCAGTCATGATAATTACAAAGTCTCTTTCCTGCTTAGTGACTGTCAGTACCTCCTCCCATCCTATATTCAAGCTCCTGAGTTTCTATGCCTTAGGTGCATAGTTTTGCACTTTTTGGCATTGGACCCTGACTGTCATGCTCTTGACCACTCCTCGAGTTTCCCAAGGTCACTACACATTCTCTCCACCCCCTCCTGAGTGTTCACCCTGTTACAGATTTTAATGTAATCTGCAAAAAGGCATACCTTCCCTTCAAGTTCTTCTGCAGTGTCACTTATAAACAGTACTGAGCCCTGTGGTATTCCGCTCATCACTGTCCCCTCATTAGAGTGAGTGCCGTTAACCACCACCCTCTGTCACCTATCCAATAACCAGCTCCTTACCTATTTCACCACTCTGGATCTCACCCCTAGGCTGCTCAATTTCTTTATCAGTCTCCTGTGTGGCACAGTGTTGAAGGCCTTGCTAAAGTCCAGATAGGCCACATACACACTGTCATACTTCCCTGGTCACCCAGAAAAAGAAATCAATTAGATTTGTCTGGTATGACAGGGTTTTCATTAATTTCCCTACCACTGATGTGAGACTGATTGGCCTATAGTTGCTAGCCTCCTCCTCCTCATTGCTGCTTTATACAGAAGGACCATGTCTACTGTCTTCCAGTCCTCTGGAACCATGCCTGCTTCCAGTGAGTTTTTGAATAAGGCCATCAGTGGGGCAACTAGCACCTCCCAGAGTTAATTTAGTACCCAAGGGTGTATCCATCCAGTCCCATAGCCTTGTCCACTTCAGGACTCTTTCCTCTGAAAATGGGCTTGTGTCCACTTCTCCCTTTGTTCCTGTTGCTTCCTGATGGTCTGTCCCCCCCCCTCCACTACGAAGACTGAGCAAATGTACATGTTCGGGATGTCTGCTTTTTCTTGATACTCTTCTACATGGTCTCCCCCTGCTCCCCTCCTTATCCTCACTATCCATCCTCTTGCTTTCATATTCTCATATACTTGAAGAAAGTCTTATCCCCCTTAGCTACCCCTTTGGCTATTATTTCCTCTGTCTGTAGCTTTCCTCCCCTCGCTGCCTTTCCTGCTTCCCCATTTTACTTGGTAGACCTCCCTGTCTTCCTCCCTCTGTGTTTCCTTATACCTCCTGATGAATACCACTCTTTTTTCCATGACCACCTTGGCCACTTCCCTAGAAAAACATAACGGTCTCTGTTTCCTTCTTCTTTTACTCACTTCCTTCATGCAGAGGTTGGTTGTCTTAATTATGCTCTCTCTCTTATTGTTCTCCACTGTGCCTCTTCCCTGGCAATTCCCCCCGCTTTGAGGCAGCTTCTGAGGCAGTCTCCTGTTTCATTAAAATCTGCCATCCTAAAGTCCAGGACTCTCATCCTTGTGTGGTTTGCCTTGGTTCCTGTCTTAATGGGGGAGATCATCTGACCCAGGATGTGAATTAGGCCTTGAGCATATTAGCTCATGGAGGACATGGAAAGTAGTGACGCTGAAGAAGGTAAAGATTGGTCCACCAGAATTGGGGTTTACATGTGGCGGACTAGAGCTGTAGCTAGTAAGTGGTGTGGGTGCCATCACCAGGGGACCACCCACAAATTGATTGTTTAAATCATTTGCATTGATACATGGATCACAGACTTCATTACAGGGGCCCTTGAGGTTAGGGATGTCAGAGGCGGTATGAGCAGACTTGAGTAGGTTGTTTATGATATTTCAGAATTTGGAAGAAGATGGGGTGTCAGTGATAAATTTGGTGTGAAAATATGCTGCCTTGGCTGTCATAACTAACTTGGTGCAGTAAAAAAAAGTACTTTATTGAATTTATCCACAAAAATGACATACGTAACATTTACATATATTACCATACACACCCTATCCCTTCCCCCAGTTATACAGTT
This sequence comes from Neoceratodus forsteri, assembly GCA_016271365.2. Classification (NCBI taxonomy): domain Eukaryota; kingdom Metazoa; phylum Chordata; order Ceratodontiformes; family Ceratodontidae; genus Neoceratodus; species Neoceratodus forsteri. Next base: position 187,734,567 of record CM028134.1, read on the forward strand.
TGTCAGCAGCAGTTATTCAGAAAGACAGTGCTTGACAACATGAAACAGGCTTGATTAACATGAGCAGATCTTTGTTCAACAAGCCCCATTGTTCTAAGGGACTAGGGAGTACCAATCTCTCATGATAATGTTGCTCTTTATCTAACGAAATTAGGGTATGTACTTTCCCAATGTTTTTGATAGGATTTGTACCTATTGCTTACACTAGTAATGATTTTTTTGACCCTTAAGGCTGGTGAACATATTGGTATTATAGCGGGTTTTGAGAGGTTTGTCACTGTTGGTCCAGTGCAGGGCAGTCAGCATGGGGCTCTACAGTGTCAGACCAATGATCAGCCAGCCTGATCATGACACTCCTTTGGTCTTGCTGGGAGGAAACTTTGTGTAGTTCAAAGAGAAGAACTGTCTGAATAATAGGGCAGCTCTTTCCTTTGCTCTGCATAAGCTGCCCAGCAAGCAGAGCTGATCGGCATTATGATCAGCCTGCTGTGGTTCTCTCCAACGTAAAAACAATCTTTCCCAACCTCTGACAAGTATCACTACCACCTCCCATTGCTTCCCCTTTTTAATTTTCTGACACTGGGGTGCTCAATCCCCAGTGGTAAGCTAGCACCCTTTCCCCACCCATTTTCACTGTGCGATACCAAGGAGCCTACTGCCACACATAACATAGACACTGGGGTGCCTAGTCCCCAGTGTCAGTACCTGAAACAAAGAAAACTGTCCCTTGTAGTCTTTTTTTAATTTTATACACCCTGTAAAAAAGAAAACTGTCCATAGATGTCTGTTGCCACCGCTGGCATACTCCCACCATTACCTTCCCCCCACCTAATGCTCCCACTCAGCACCCACCACCCCACACTCCCAATACCCCTTACTTTTAATTTTCTGACCATGGGGTGCCAAATCCCAAGTGCCGGCTCATACCCCTACCCCACCCTTATTCTCTATACAACACTGAGGAGCCCAACCCCGGTGCCACCAAACATAAAACTGACACAGGGTGCCCAATCCCCAGTGTTGGTACCTGAAATAAAGAAAACCATCTTTCATAGCCTTTTTTCATTTTCATATATCCTGTAAAAAAGGAAAACATCCACCACCACCATTCCCTCCCACTCAGCACCCACCACCACCACCACACACTCCCTCCCACCCCTTATTTACCCACCAGGGGTCCAATGCTGTAATCCTCTCTGAACCGTAAACACATCTTCACTCTTCAATATCGGACTGGGGACTGATGAAATCAGGTATGTGGTTCGATGTTTTCCAATGGGTTTTGAACTTGTCCTTATAACTTGGTAATTTTTTTATTTTTTTTCCTCAAATTTTCAACATAGCCTTTTTGAGACCCCACCTCATGAACAAATGTGGTGAAATTATGCAAATCTCTCCCAAAATGTGATTTCACGATCATTGCATGAAATCACCCTTTTGGCAGGATTTGAACATTTTCTCTACCCTTGTTGATGAGGTGGGGACATAAGGAGGCTATGTTGAAAATTTGAGATAAAAATATTAAAAACAATAAAGTTATGAATGCACATTGACGTTTTTCAATGCATACTTGTAACTTTGGTAATTTTCAAAATGTTTACCCCAAATTTTCAACACAGACATTTTCCCACTGCCTCATGAACGTGACAGGTTGTTATTCTGCAAATTCTGGCCAAAATGTGTTCTCACACAAAATTAATTTTTAGCCAATTGGCACCTGTCATGTTCAGAAGGAGTGGTCATAAAAAGACTATGCTGAACATTTTGGGTCAAAATATGAAAAACAATAAGTTATGAACAAGCATTGAATTGTTCCAACGTTTACTCATAAGTTTAGTTTTGCAGGTTTTGGCCCATAATATTCAACATATCCCTTTTGTTACCCCACCTCCTGAACATGGCAGGTGTCATTTTTCAAATCCCCTCCAAAACTTGTTTTCATAGTCACACTGCAAAGACACTTTTTGGCTGGCATTTTAAAAAATTCCACCTGTCTTAAGCATAACATCAGGTCACAAAGACTTGGAAATTTGGGGTCAAAATGTGGGAATCCACTGAAAGTTAGATATTGCCTCTCGGCTGGCCTATCCTGAGTAAATACGATCTAAAAATCTAAAAAATGCACCTGGGGAAATGGCCGGAACTTGTGGGACAAATTAAAAGACCTACTGGGTTGGAAAGATATATTCTCCCCCTCATTACTTATAGCCAATGAAAAAGTCTCCTGCACACCAGCTGAAATTGCCAACACCCTTAATACAGACTTTACTGACATCAGCTTAGTACTACCTGCTGACTCATTCCTTACTGATACCTGCAGTGATGATCCTGGGCTGGACAATATGGACCGCCCCAATTTCTACTTTAAACTTATCACCCCTAGAGATACTGTGAAGTATATCAAAAGAGTTTTGGTAAAACAAGGGTGGGGAGTGACACAATCGATATGAAACTGCTAGCTGTGTCCTTGGAAGTACTAGCAATTCCCCTCACAAAGATCTTCAATTTTTCCCTACAATTTTCTCAATTTCCCAAAATCTGGAAAGCTGCAGTTGTCACCCCTGTCCTTAAAGGGAGTGGTCGCACCTCTGTTACCAACTACAGATCCATCTCGATCCTGTCGCCCTTGTCCAAAGCCTTAGAAAGGACTGTCTCTGACCAATTGGTTGAATACTAACAAATATAATATCCTCTGTTGCCAGCAGCATGGCTTCAGGAAGTGCCACAGCACCAATACTACCCTTATAGAATACATTAACAATATGCATGATGCACTGAATAACTGTCACCTGATTGGTGCCACATATGTTGTCCTCACAAAAGCATTCAATCTTGTTAATCACACTCTTTTACTAAAGAAAACTTCACAACATAGGTCTGTCTCCGGAGTCAATGTACTGGTTATGTAGCTACCTAACAGGATGCCCTCAAAGAGTAAAGATCGACTGTGTCCTGTCAGAAGCCAGAGATGTCTCTGTTGGGATCCCACAAGGATCAATTCTTGGCCCTCTTCTCTATGTCAATGAATTACCCAAGGTCTGCACCCACTCTAAAATACTGCTGTATGCAGATGATGCTGTCATCTTTAATAGCAGCCTCCAGCATGAGGCACTCCCCAGGACTCTACAAAACAGCTTTGCATCCCTTGAACTTTGTTTCCAACATAACAAACTTGTACTTAATTACAAAAAAACAAACAAAAAAAAAATGATATCGTTTGTTGGCCTGCACCTTAAAAATAAAATGTCATCCCTGACAGTTCTCACTGCTCTTGGTATCACCCTGGAGCAGGTTCACTCCTTTAGTTATCTGGGTGTCACACTGGATGACACTCTGACCTTCTCTCAGCACATAGAGAACATCACAACCCTCATTAATAGGAAACTTGGAGCATTCTACAGACATAGATTGAATCTCACCCCAAAAGCCAAGCGTCTGGTTGTTTTTAGTACTATCCTTCCACTCATAGATAATGGCCTACTCATCTATGGTGCAGCCAGTGCCACACCCTTGGATAGGATCATGGTCACTCCAAATAAAGCATGCCAATTTGTCTCTAGAACTCAAAGACTCACACATACGTGCACCCTCTATGAGCAAACCAACTGGCTCCCCCTGCATGCCAGTCTCAAATTTCAAACTGTGCTTATGTCTAAACAAGCTTTGCTTGGTCTTACCTCTCCTGCAGTCAACAATATCTTCCTCCCTGTTACTAACCAGTATTCCAGTGTTACCTCTCCTGCAGTCAGAGATATCTTCCTCCCTGTTACTAACCAGTATTCCACAAAAAGCATGTCTTGGTAAGCCCTCATTGTTCCTTGATTCAATACCAGCCTGGGGCAGCGCTTTTTTGCCACCCGAGCCACCCAATGGCTTGACAAACTCCCTTCTGCACTAACAGGGTTCTCCAGACTCTCACACTTCAAGGCTGCCCTAAAAAATAACTTATTCTCATGTCAAGGTGTCAGTGCTCTATCTATCTCCTCCACTGTTATCTGCACTTTCCATCTAATCTTCCACCCACGTCTTGCCCTGCCCTCCCTCCCCTCTAATGCACTTTTCCCCTCACTAAACTGCAATCAATCCTGTTTACCCTCCATCCTATCTGCATTCTACTTTATCCCACCAACTTACTTATACTGCACTTCTCTGTACCCCTGCCCTGACTTACTGTTGTTATTCTCTCCTGCTCTGTTGCATTCTAAATTACATAATGAGTGCACCTGAATTTAATTGTGATACCCAGTATGTACTTGAATTTAAAATTGTGTTACCCTGTATTATTCGACAGTGCTCCAAGTGTGCTGATGTTGCCTTTGTAACTCACTTGACATGGAACCTTTGCAAACGAGCACATGTGCTCAATAGTTGTGTCTGATTTCTCCAATAAAATAAAAAATAAAAATATGTAAAAACAAGACACCACTGAACATGAGATACTTTCTCTCTTCTGGTATATCCTGGGTAACATATAGTAGAAATGTGTACAAATAAAGACCTAGTTCAACAGCAATGCAAGTGATGAACATTTGGCATTGACAAATGCTTGTTTTAGCTATTCTGGCTACCATGGCCATGTGATATTTTTGCATGCCTATGAGGCATTCCCCATAACTGCTTACCAGGTATATCTCTGGAGTGAAAGCATTTTCCAAATCCAAAGAGAACCTAGTGTTGCCTATGGGTGGGGGGCACAGGATGCCTTATGTGCTGACCAAGCAGCATCACGCTCTTTAAATAGCTCAATAATATCACAGGAAACCCAGAAGGTGCATGCCCCTTACTCTGATTTTTTTTTTTTATCAGAGCACAACCTCTCACTGCATGTTATGGCAGTGCAGTGCAAATGCATGATGGAGAAATAATTCCACCTTTATTTGCATTGCTTTTCTTGACTGGAAGCGTGCTTCTCATTGTCAATATAATGTAAGATGGTTAAACACACAAAACTGATATGTATAATATGAAATATGGACACCAACCAACCAATGACTTGTAACACAAAGGGCAAGTCAATTTTATTTTTCAGACACCCTTTCCCTAGTGTTTAGGGCACTGTACACAAAACAAACAATCAAAATAAGTACAAACACAGAAAACAAATGAAATAATTAATACATACATACATAGCTCCAGTGAGCAGACTGTCCAGTAGCTGCAGTTCAATAAATTACATTGATAAAATTAACTTAGGTAGTAGGCTAAATTAAAGAGGTGGGATTTCAAGGCCCCTTTGGAGGCTGCCACTGCGCTGGCAGAACAGATGTGGACAGACAGGGCATTCCACATTATGGGAGCAGCCACCATACACAATCTGTCCCCAGATAACTTCAGCCTTGATGGGGACACAAACAGCAGGCCAGCATCAGTGGAGTTGAGTGGAGAGGGCAGACAAAGGTGCGTGGAGTCAGGGATTTTTCACATAACCAGGTCCCATACCATGTAGAGCCTTGCAAACCAACAAGCATACTGTGAAGGTACTGGACCACCGAAAGGGCAGCCAGTGCAGTTCACACAGCACCGGTGTAATATGATCTTTATGAGAAATCCCAGCGATCAAAGACCCTGCTGGGGATGGGAGGGAATACATGTGAAATATAAGTGTATCCTGTACAACATTTGAAATTGTGTGCCTGTCATTTGCTGAACTATTAATAATGACATAAAGTTTAAAACAAAGTACTGTAATGCAAAGGACTAAATAAGAGCAACATCGAGGAAAGAACAGTTAGTTACCAGTAACAGTAGCTCTTCAAGAGAACCTCTTCCATTGGGCCACACCTTTGGTACTATAAACCATCGGTGTCAGGACCTTCTGGAAACTTTTGCCTAGCTGGGAGTGCCTGTGATGATGTGCAACACTGACGCCTCTAAAACGTGAGCGGCCTCATCACTCTTCAGTTCCCTGCCGAAAATATCTCGGAGAGCCACTTATCGAGAGGAACCAGAAGACCACACCAGGACCAGACACACAAGGAGAGTCTGGGACTGGTGACAGAAGATATAAAAGCACAAATAATCATACCTTCCACAAAGGCAGCGGGACAACCAGCCAGCCGGCACCTCACAAACGGAAGAAGGAGGGCGGGTGCGTTGTGGCCCAATGAAGGAGATTCTCTCAAAGAATTACTGTTACTGATAAGTAACTGCTCTTTCTTAATCTAGGACATCTCCTCCTTTGGTTCACACCTTTGGAATAATTTCCAAGCAGTACAAAGTACCCAAGGAGGCTGGCAAAGTCTTATTTGTAATCAGGACAGAAGGCCTTGCATGACAGCAAGATCCAAGCCAGCACTTCTATGTGAAGTAATGTCCAGAATGTAATGTTTAGTAAAAGTATGGACAGTGCTTCATGTGGTGGCAGTACAAATGTCAGCAGCAGACACACCCTGGAAACAGGCAACAGTGGTGGCCATACTATGAGTATAGTGGCCACATGCAGCTCAGGAAGTCCCTTACCCTACTTCCTATTTCCCGTATTTCCTATAACAGAACATGATACAGTTAGCTAGCCATCTGGACAGGCACTGCTAAGTCACTAACATGCCTTCTCTACTCAAGGCGAATGAGACAAACAGCTGAGAGGTCTGTCTACAGCCTTTTATGTGCTCTAGACAGAAATGCAAGGTTCTGTGCACATCAAGGGCATGGAGCAATTCTTCACCTTTGTTGGTATGCTCAGGTTAATTCTGATTCAAGGTGAACTTAGACACCACCTTAGGTAAAAAATGAGGATTTGTATGCAATTTCACTCTATTCTTGTGAAAACTCAGGTAAGGGTGGATACACATAAGAGCTTGAAGCTCAGAAATCCATCTGACTGAAGTAGTAGCAACCAGAATAAGCACTTTCCATGAAAGGAAGCATAGTTCAGAAGTTGCAGTGAACTCAAAAGGAGCCCAAGTCAACTTTTCAAGTATAAAATTATGGTCCCATGGCAGAACCGGTTTACAAAACAGGGGACGCATATGTAAAATATCCTTAAAGAAGGTACATGACACTTCCAGTTGTGCCACTATGTGTTCATTGGTAGTGGTATGGAAAGCCAATATGGCAGCCAAATGCACCTTAATAGAGGAGTACTGCAGACTGGAGACTGATAGAAGGTAGGCAAGTACAGTGTTAACAAGACATGTAAAAGGGTCCTCAGAGCAGGAATTACATCAAATAGAGAACTACTTTCACTTTAGGGAATATGTATGTCTGATGGAGGGCTTCCTAGCTGCCAGCAAGACAGCAGCCACTTGGGGAGGCACCCCAAAATGTGCGATGGCTACATCCTCAGAAGCTAAATGTGTAGGTGGAGGGACCTGAGGTCTGGGTAGAGCAGGACCCCAACCATCCTGATACAGTAGACCACGACACAGGGGCAATTGAATTGGTGGTTCCACTGCCATATGCTGTAGAAGTGATAACCATATCTGGTGAGGCCAGAGAGGGGTGGGTGATCAGTATCAGGGTGATCTATTCTGCCCACAACTTCAGAAGGACCCCTTGAATGAGAGGAATCGGAGGGAATGCGAAAAGCAACCTCTCTCTCCAGGAGAAGGGCAACATGTCTTGCCAAAAACTCTAGGCCCTGGAGTAAGCAAGTGCAAATGTAGCAGTTTTGCAATGTGTTGGGAGGCAAAAAAGGGGCTATTCATTGCTCACATGAACATCAGAAGTCTAACTCGTCACTTTACTGATCTTGAGGCCTGGTCTTTTTGCCTAAACACTCTTAGTGCGTAGAACAAATAATAATAATACTAATAATACAGATTCTTATGTCTTTGAAGTCTGTCAAGAAACATTCGTAAACAAGAAAGAGTACTAATAAATGTTTATTATACTACTTATGCCAAGCATGTGGCAAAAGAAATCACAAGGGAGATGGGTTTCTCACCACTCTCCTGAAGAATGTACATGATCTCTAGAATTGTAGGATATCAGGTTCTCCAAGATCTTGTTCTCTCTCTCTCTCTCTCTCTCCTGGTGGAACTAGGTTACAGAAGGCTATATACTACAGATAACAGCATAGTAACAGAGATTACATCATAGTTACGGATATGAGAATGTAGAAGAGTAGGTAAAGTGACAACACAGGACACGCTTTAGTTGTAGAAACACACTGGCTTAGTGTGCTGAGATGATTTAAAGTGTAAATCAAATCAAAATTATTCACTGAAGCAACAAAAAGGAAAATAACTTGCACAGTTCTGGTCGAGCAAATACCACACAGAGTGATCCCATCTGACTAACAGGACCGCCATCCTCTGTGTCCAGCACCTATCTGAAGCATAGTTCATTTTCAGTCCTTATATACTGCCTACTTAACGACATCATCATACATTTGTTCTGCCCCTAACACTAATACAATGAAATAGTTTATGCTAATACATGCATTTGGGCGGTATCTGAGTCCATTAGATTCATTTTATTTACATCCATTATCTATTTATTTTAACTAGATCTGATATTTTTAGAAAAGACAAACTCCTAACTGCATATGAAAGGGTCACTTAACATCCTGACTCCTCCCCCTCTTATGTAATGCCTCATTTTGAACAGTACTATAAAAGCAGGGCAGTGAGAGGCGTTTAGTCCCTAAAAATGCCTACCTATAAGTGGGGGCTATGTGTGGACTACTAAGGAGGCATTCTTTGCTTTTACCTTAAAAATGCCTGATATGAAAAGCAAAACCAAACATGAAATGTGAGCAAAACATACAAGACAAAATTACTACTGTTGCTTTAATTTACAGCTTTGTTTTGCTGCCATGGAAACTAGTTGCAAGGTCTCTTCCTGAGCAATGCCTCCAGGTAATTTCAACTTGTAGGTTGATCTTATTATTTTACCCTTCGTTACTACATTTTTATGTTTAACCTTGCATTTCCAACAAGCAGGCAAACTTCTGCGATACCGAAGGTAAAAAGGAGGGGGAAAGGCTGTACACTGAGTGCAAACACACTGACACTCAGTCGACTAGCGCCGCGGCTTTAGTTCCTAATATCTGACTAATGCTAAAGAGACCCAGCCTATCTGCTGCTTCTGGGTGTAATAGCACTAGAGGAGGAAACAACCATTGTGTGGCAGGTTCCTTTTGTAAGGGGGAAGTCTACAGGAAGAGCTCTTCTACCAACACAAGTGCGTCTCCTTCCCATAGCTGTGCTCATTTTACCACAGTCACTGATCCTTTTTCCCATAGCTGCACGAAGCTGTCATTTCCTAACAGCGAGACAGCAGGGGGAACATCAGGATGAGACAGCCAGCACTTCACTCGTTTATTTTGTTCTAATGTCTAGTTTCTCTGTAACTCCACTCGTAAGTAGACGTTCTGCCAGTGAATTGCTATATCCTACGACGTGTTTTGGTGATGTTACTGCAGCTTTTTGGCTGCTTCTAATTTCACACCCGCCCTCCCACGGGACACCTGTCCTTTGAACTAAACATAAACCGAAGGACAACCATAACAAAGGGGAAGGGGTTCTTCCTTCTCCTTTCAAGTACTATTTGCAAAATTAATAAATATTACTCTTAGGGTAGTTATGATTAGGTGAAGAGTGTCTGGATGCTACATAAGATGATGACACTCTCTCCTTTTAATACGTGGGTATGCCTCACCTCCTGGACAGAAAGATAACAGAGAGGACAGATGGAGAAGATTACTGTAATAGGAGGCCAACCCTATTATAGTAGAAATATAGGATACAGTGAAAAAAATAAAAGAGATTTAGAAAAGTGCTACTGCAGTAGATTTTAAAATAACAACAAGGGAAACAAAGAGGTTTGTCCGGGGGGGGGGCCCACTCTACCACATTATGTATTGGTCCTAAGTCATTTTCCATTGGATGATGACTTAGGAGACAGAATTACTAAAGAGTATCATATAAGAGAAATAATATGCTTCGGTTACCATTATAGCTTGGACGAAAGAAATGCTGATTGGGCTCTATTACATGTGGCATTTCTTGCCTATGTACAATATAAGACATAACAAAAGTTCTCTCTCTCTGTCAGCTATCTTGCTTAGACAAAGAGAAGTGCTAACAGGGCTCTATTATACACGGCATATCTGCCTGAGTGTAAAACACACACTACATATAATTTTATGAGAATATATATATATATATATATATATATATATATAGTATAAAGTAATCACTGATGATCCCCCAGAGTTATCTTATCAGTGATTAGGTAGATTATATATGGAATATGTGTAAAAGACAAACATAATGCATTATAGTGAGGTATAATAGTCATGCATGATCTAATCCTATGAAGGATGTAAACATTAGCAAATATTAGCAGCAAAGCACATTCCTGGCACTCATGCTTACATGATGGGTGCCTAAAATCTACATGTTAGTGCAAAGTAGCAGTATTACAGTATAATAGAACAGGAATACAGTGTGAGGTATATGTGGGACAATAGGGGCATAACCCAGGTGCAACAGTCCCCTCTTTGTTGCCCTAATTGCAAAAGTGGCAACACAACAAAAAGATGATGGTTAGGCACCATTCGTCTACAGGCCTGAGGCACGAGCCTGACAGAGGAAGTTTAACTGGTAATGGTGGTGTTTCAGGTTTTCTTTAAACAAAATGTAATTATAAGGGAAAATGTTAGTAAACCTTGTATTACTATAAACATTTGGAATAAAACTTCACAATGGGGTTTTCCAATATCAAAACAATATCAGTAATTACTGATATACTATATATATATATATATATATATATATATATCTCAGGTGTGTATCTGTCCTACTGGGAAGAAATTGAAGAGACAAACTTAAGTTGCCTGTATGGATATTAAAAATAAGTAAAAATTGAGATAGCGCATCAAGATAGTTAGGACTAGACTTAATATCTGGTTCTGGAATGGGAACAGGTGTCATTACTGTAAAACCTGTTACCTGTTTAGGGAGTAAAACAGAAGTTAGAAAAGTTCACGTTGCATAACTTTTAGTCCATATCAGAAGAATGTATAGCTGGTCATCACACAATGTTCCACATAAGCAGAATGTTTATTTATTTATTTAAAAGTTTTACTAGGAAGGACATAATGAGCAGACTACCGCTCGATTCCAGATGCGCCCTGGGGGTAGGGAATGGATAGTACATACAAGTCATACAGAACTTTTTTTTTTGGACAGCAAAACAATTTACAAAGGTTACATACAATATGTACAAAATTGTATAATTACAATGAAAAATAATCATGAAATAGTTACATGTACAGGATGCACCAGAGATGAAAGGAAAAGTAGTGGCAATTAAAGTTTGATAGTTAAGCGCTTGGGTGGACAATAAGGATCACTTGGGTGATTTGCCATCATATTTCTGCTCACAAAGTTAAGTCATGGCCCATGCAATTGCACGACATGTTGACATGAGCAGCTTAAGGGGATTAGCCCTTTTAAGAGGGAGATTTGTTGCCCAGGGGAGGTGGAGAGCCAGATGTCAGCCGGCAGAGAGTTCCATAGTTTTGGTAGACGAACTCTAAAAGCCGACAGCCCAGCAGAGGTAGTCATGTGTGGGATTTGAAGTAGACGGGAGTCAAAGTTTCTGAGTGAGTATGCTGGTGGTTTTTGGGCTGTTAGGGTAGAGGCTAGGTAGGAGGGCAGAAGCTGGGTCCAGAATTTAGCTGTGAGTCTGTTGCAGTGGTAAAGGTGCCGATTTAAGAGGGAGGGTAAGTTAAGGTGACTGTAGAGGTCACAGTGGTGAGTGGAGGGAGGACAATCCAGTGCAAAGTGGCAGAAGGAGTTATAAAGAGAATCCAGTTTAGCTAGGGTGGATTTAGGGGCAGAGCTGTAGACTACATCCCCATAGTCAATAATAGGGAGGATCATTTTCTGTAGGATCTCTTTGCGAGCAGGGAAAGGGATGCAGCTACGGTTTCGGTATAGTGCCCCCAGCCTAGGGCATAGTATTTTGTGGGTTGCTTCGATATGTGTGGAAAAATCCAGATGTTGGTCCAGCCAGACCCCTAGGTATCTGAAAGAAGTGCAGACTTCTAGAAGGGGCTTATCTAGTGTTTTGAGAATGGGGAAAGCAGGGAGACAGGAGAGTCTTTGTCTTGTACCGAAGGTCATAGAGATAGTTTTTTTAGCATTAAGGATAAGTTGATTTCTACGAAGCCAGTGCTGGACTTCAGTGAAATCTTGCTGGATTTTGGATGCAACTTCCTGCGGGGAGTGACCTGAGGTGTACAAGACTGTATCGTCTGCGTACATGTGAATATCAGCATGCTGGCAGATTGAGGGAAGGTCATTGAGGAAAATGGAGAATAAGATAGGGCCAAGGACAGAGCCTTGTGGGACACCAATGGAGACAGGGAAGGGGTTTGAGGTGGAGGCACCAATTTTTACCGATTGGGACCTGCCACCCAGGTACGAGTTGAACCAGCGTGTGGCCACACTGGAGAGGCCAGCTTTAGAGAGTTTTGACAGGAGGAGGGTGTGAGAGACTGTGTCAAAAGCCTTGGCTAGGTCGATGAAAATGGCAGATGTGATGTGGCTATTATCCATGCCAGTGAGGATGGAATCAGTGAGTCTGAGGAGGGACGTAACAGTGGAGTGGGATTTTCTAAAGCCGGACTGGTAAGGGGGTGAAGAAAGAAGAGGAGTCAAGGAAGGTGGTGAGTTGTGAGAGGACGAGATGTTCCTGGATTTTGGCTAGGGTGGGCAGTAGGGAGATTGGGCGGTAGTTACTAGGGGAGGAAGGGTCACCGCTTTTCAGAAGGGGGATAACTGTGGCATGACACCATATTGAAGATAGAGTGGCAGAGGTGAAAGAGAGGTTGAAAAGAGGCGCTAGAAACGGCGATTGCTGGTGCAGAAAGGTAGAGCATTTTGGCATCTATGCCTGTAGTGCATCTACCCTTAGAGGGTTAAGCTGAGGGTTTTAAGTACTTCTGGTGGGGTAACTGGGTGAAGGAGAAAACCGGGTGAGGGAGGCATGGGTGGGGATGAGGATGTTGCGGTTAGTGTGTCAGGTAGGGGTTTGAGTAGTGGTGGACCCACTGCTAGTAAACACTGAGTTGAAGGCTGTGGCAGCTGCTAGAGGTTCAGTTATGATAGAGCCTCCCACATCTAGGGCAGGGGTGGGTGGCTGGGTGGGAGGGGAGAAAAGTGATTTTATAGATCTCCAGAGCTTGGCTGGATGATTGAGATTATTTTGGAGTGATGATGAGAAGTAGTGGGCTTTTGCTTTGTGGATAAGCCTGGTGTAGGTATTTCTGAGCGTTCGGTAATATAGGTGATCGGTGTGCATACCTGACATCTTATAAGCTTTCCACGCCTGATCTCTGGCATGGAGGTGTACCAGGAGGTCAGCTGTGATCCACGGTAGATGGGCACCCCTTACTCTAACCTTTCTGGGTGGGGCATAGTAATCCCAGATGGCAAGAAATTTTGACTTAAAGATGTCATAGGCATGATCCATAGAAGGGACCTGGGGTATGTAGGACCAATTCAAGTTAGCTAAGTCTTGTGTAAGACCATCTAGGTTAAGGGATTTATAGGATCTGATATGGAGTGTTTTTGGAGGGAGTGGTTTTGCTTTGAAAACTTTACGTATTATATATATCATATGGTGATCACTCAGAGAGTCTGGAAGGAGGCCTGAGGTTATAATCCTATGAGGGTGAGAGGTGGGGGCCAAGTCAAGTAGGGAGTGGTTTAGCATTTTGTGGTTTAGCCGCGTAGGTTCGGTGATGAGTTGAGTCAGATTCAAGCTGGCTACATGGTTACGGAGTTTGGAGCTAGCACTAGTGAGCCAGTTAGAATTGAAATCACCTAGGATGTGGAGCTCCCCCACCTGAGGAAATGGTATTTAGGGTATCTAGGTGAGCTACAACGGAGATTAAAGTGGAGTCAGGGGAACAGTAGGTCCCTGCTATAAAAATAGGGATGGAGTGTGGTAGGGAGATTTTTAATAGTGAGGAGTCGATGTTGCCAGGGAAGGCAGGTAACGTGACAGGAGAGAAATGTACCTAGGATGAGACGTAGATGGCCGTGCCACTGCCTCTCTTTTTGCCTGGGTGGTCCTGTCGGATGATGGAGTAACCAGGAAGAGCCACTTCAGCATCCAGGTTGTGGGGTTTCAGCCAGGTCTCTGTGATAATTAGGATGTCAGGGCATAGTGTATGTGCAAGGGTTTGTAGTAATGGCAATTTTTGTAGGAGGCTGCGTATGTTAGGGTGGGCTATTCTCAGGCCTCTGGGTAGTTGGTCAATGGGGGGGTCGGTTAGCACTGGTGGTAGGTCCGGGATTTAACTCAATGTAGGAGTGCTAAAGTTAAAAACAGTTTTAGGTTTGGTAGTACTTTTATTGGTTTGTGGCTGGGTAGGGGAGACTGGGAAGGCTGTGTGAGCAAACCTGGTGTATGTAGTTTAAATAAGACCATACCTGAATGGAAAGATGGGGGGATGAGGGATGGGCTAGGAATCCAGGAACAGTGTGCCCCCAGGAGGGATAGGCCATTTGTGGTGGTGGAGCTGTGACTGGGGTGGCAGTGGAATAGGGAGAGGTTTACCACCTTGGAGATGACATTTTTCAGTTGGCAAGTTGAACAGGACATGAAATGTCAATGTCCACAAGCCATAAACTATGAACTGTTCCAGGGATAAAGCCAGGGTTTCTTCAAGTGTTAGATGAAGATTCATAGTTCAAATTTGACACATTTAGATTTTTCAAAGGTAGATTCAAACGTTCAGGAGGCTGTAGTGTTTACAGAAGCCTCAGCAGGGGGTGCATTAGATTGCACATTGAGTTTTACAATGGAATAGCAACAGTGTTCAGTGGAAAATGATCACACGGCTGTACAAAGTGTAAATGTTTATAACAGTACTCAGTTCTCAGTTTGTATGAGGTGCCAACCAGGCTTGGAAAAACAAGCAGTGAAGAAAATGGAATTCTTGATTTTAGATCGAATGAAGAAGAGTCTTCTTGCCGAAGTTAGGGGATTGCTCCCACCCCAGACTTGCTTCATAGCATGCATAGCAATGAGCTTGATTGTAGAATCTGAATTGGCTGGACTAAATATAGTTTATTTGAAAGTTCACAAGTGGAAGCCTAATTTCAATTATTAGGCTAGTATTCACAAGCTGGTAAGACAAGTTGGAAGATGTCACATCTGCATAAAAGGTGGTGATCCTTTCGGGTATGACATTCAATGTTCAGAGTCAGTCATGATTCCAAGACCTCATGGTAAACAAGGAAAGAATGTAGTTTCAACCTTTTCATTATAAAAGTTCCCATCCAGATGATCAATAGAATGGATGGTTGCCAGACAATCAGAGAAGGATGTTGCCAGATGAAGATGCGGCAATGACACTGTGAGAGTCACAAACATGGCTTCCTGGATTGTGCAGGAATGTTTCGAAACATGGAGCAATAATGGTGTATGTGGTGAAATATCCAAGGTTTCTTGCCATTGACAAGGGAATAGTGCAAGATTCAAATAAACATTTGTTAACACATGTAATAGAAGTGCAAAATGTGGCAATGCCCCTGACCCATACGTCTGTCATGTATGAGATCAAGGATATGTCCTAATTCCAGATCCCAGAAGAGATAACCAAAGGGTTGTAAGAAAATAATAGCTGTAGGCAGTACAAAGGACTTCCCTAGCTAAGTGATGCTCATCTGCTTCATAGAAACATAGACTTTGATGGCAGATAAGGACCGCTTGGCCCACATAGTCTGCCCATTCCCTACGTATTGGATAAGCTGCAGATTCTAGTTAACCAACACCCTACTTCCTCCTACCCTTCACTATAATTGCCTAATGTCTGTCCCATGCATTCTTGAATTCCCCCACTGTTTTTGACCACACGACCTCCTCAGGAAGGTGGTTCCATGTGTCCACCGCCCTCTCCGTGAAAAAATACTTTCTGATGTTTCCCCTGAGCCACCCCCATCTTCAGACTGTGCCCCCTTGTTCTTGCACATCTTTTTCTCTCAAAGATGCTCCCATCTTGGACTCTGTTGATTCCCTTGAGGTACTTCAAAGTTTCTATCATGTCCCCCCTCTCCCTCCTTCTTCAAGGGTATACTTATTAAGCTCTTTCAGTCTCTCCTCATACGGCTTCTGTTGCAGACCCTGCACCATTTTAGTTGCCCTCCTCTGGACTGCTTCCATCCTATGTCCTTGTGGAGATGTGGTCTCCAGAACTGCATGGCAGTACTCCAAATGGGGTCTCACCAACTGTCTGTACAGAGGGATAACAACATCCTGTTTTCTACTGGTGATGCCTCTCCCTATGCATCCCAGTATCCCTCCAGCCCTCCTTACTGCCTTCTCACATTGTTTGCCTGCCTTAAGGTCATCTGATATGACTACCCCCAGGTCCCTTTCCATTTTTGTTGCTGTTAGTGCCCTCTGCATTGTGTATTCTTCCCCTGGGTCTTTGTTTCCCAGGTGCATTACTTTGCACTTTTTTGCATTGAATCTAAGCTGCCATACTTCTGAGCATTCCTCCAACCTTGCCAAGTCCCTTCTCATCCTTTCCACCGCCCCTTGTGTATCAACCCTGTTGCAGATTTTTATATCATCTGCAAGGAGGCATACTTTTCCTCCCAGCCCCTCTGCAATGTCTCCTATAAAGATATTAAAGAGGATCAGTCCCAGTACTGAACCCTGTGGTACTCCACTAGTAACACCCTTTCTTCAGAGTGTACTCCGTTTACTATTACCCTCTGCATCCTGTTGGTCAGCCAATCTGTTACCCAGGCTATCACCCTGGGACCCACTCCCAGGGTGGCTAACTCATTTATTAATCTTTTGTGTGGTACTGTGTCAAATGCCTTGCTAAAGTCTAGGCAGGCCATAACTACAGCCCCTCCCTGGTCTACTACTTTGGTCACCCAGTCAAAGAAAAAGAAATCTATTAGATTTGTCTGACATGACCTTCCCGCTGTGAAGCCATGCTGTCTCGGGTCCTGTACCCCACTGGCCTCTAGGTACTTAACAGTTCTTTCCTTCAGAAGTGATTCCATCATTTTTCCTACCCCTCAGGTACAACTAACAGGTCTGTAGCTCCCTGCCTCTGCCTTGCTCCCACTTTTGTGAAGAGGAATCACATCTGCACTCCTCTAATCCAAGGAACAGGAACATCACTAGAATTTACATTCATTGTAAATTCTGCTTCTGTACATTAAAAGTTTAGGCTGGCATGTTACTGCCACAAACCTATTCTATAAATTTGTAGAAACAAACAAATTGCACACGTAGATGTTTTGAACATCTGTCTCACATTCCTGTAGAGGGTTAAGGTAATTTTTTATTCACCAAGATAACAAAACTCCAGACAACACAGACCATACTTAAAACTAAATCGTTCTTTGCCCTTGCACTGTTTAATGCTTTTAATAGCAGATCCTCATGTAACCCCTCTGCAAATGGGGGTTCCCAAAAGTCTTCCAGGAGCTTGCTTGAATGCTCCAAGCCTGGATGGTGTTCTGTGTTTAAGCCGTTTATCTGTGAGTGCTTTTACAGCCTCTGGTACTGTCTCTTTAAGAGCTGTCTGACTGCAGGCACAATTAATTTGGATGGGGGTCTGTGTGTTTCCCTGCTTGAGTCTCACTCGAGCTGCTACCAAATCACTCTGTTTCTGCTGTCGCTAAGTACGCAGAGTGAACACTTTTCAAAGATGTAACTGTTTGCCAGAAATCATTTAGAGTAATAACGAAAATACAGTTTGTCTAACCTGCTTTTCTTTGCAGTCAGAACTGTGTTTGCCTAGCCCTCCATTCTGGTTTTGAACTGCTGAACTGGACTAATCAGTGTGGGGGGACCTTTGAAATGGAGCCTGCTGCTGGCAAATCAGAACTTAGACTCTCATTGTGGAGCCAGCCACCTATGTACTGTATGGCCAATGCCTCTGGGAATTATAGTTTGGACTTCGGTGCCTTTTTGAACCAACAGGGGCAGTCTGCTTGTGAGTGACAGCCAAACCAGCCAACTGAACTGGGAGGAAATCAAAGGAAATGCCCAGCTCTGTCTACTGGAAAGGGAGATGAGTTGAGACAGTGAAGAGAGAAGGAGCTATGAGCTTCTGTGCTGTATAGTTTCACATGGTAAGTGCGTGTAAGGCCCCGAGTTTCAGTCTGCAGCCTGTGCAAGCGCCTGTTCAGACTGAATCTGCCCTGTAAGGAGAATCAAGGAGATCTGAAGAGCAGAGACCAGGCTCACCCTGTAGAAGACTGGAGAAATTGCTGAATCGCGCTTGGTCTGTCAGGAACTGAAGCTGCCGTGTGTTCTCCCGGGTATCGTGCAGTAATTGCGATGGGGATAGAGAAGCAGCCTGCCTGGTATAGTACTTTCCTTTTACATATAAATGTGTGTAGTGCTTGTGGGGAATCGAGTTTCAAATCCCCTGCACAGTGAATTGAGTGCATGAAGCTGGAAGTAAACCCCAGCTTAATCCAGACTACATCCATTTGCGCTACGCTGCAGTGGGGTCCAATCACAAGGACCTTGTCTACATGGTCTACTCCTCCTGGCAATCCAGGACAATCTGCCTTCCATCCAGCTCCCAGCACTGAGTTTGTGAGTACAAAGCAGGGTAGCTCCCTGCCATCTGTTTGTCGAATTGCAAGTGTGTCATCTAATTGTTGCTTTTTTTTTTTCATTTCTTCACGAACTGAGCCAACTGGCTCCAGATTACAATTTGGGTATTGTGCAAGTGTTTTTTTCCATCACAGGGCCCCAAACAGCTGCACCAATCCTGGCTAGCCCCCCTCCCCCATCCTGGGTACCCAATGAATGTGACAATTTGGGACTCTGAATATGCGTACAGTACTGTGATTATTAATGTGTCTAACCTAATTAACCTGATTTCCCCCTTCCTTGTTACAGCTCCTTAAATAAATTAGATCTGTTTGTTTCAGCAAAGTTACCCTGACTGAGGTATTCATTTATGTTGAAGTATTGTACTGTGGCTTTTGTACTGTATCATCTTGTTTTACAGGGGGTCCCCAGAGTCCAGTCGACAGAGCCAGTCCTGGGGGTAAGTGTATATTGTGAAGATATTTCTGATGCACTGTGTGGGCCACTAGTGGGAAGAAAGGGGGGTTATAGTGTCCCAGAGGGCTGTGACCAAGTTAGTTTAACTACTGCAAACCCTGACCTCTGGGTGGAGGCACCCGCCATTGGACCTAGGCCCCTCAACCTCTTAGTAGTTAAGCAGGCAGGGCTAGTAGCCCTTGGGATAGCGCCACCTAGGGGTTACACTCACTTTGCAGTTGACACTGTAGGCCCGATTCTCAAAGCTCCCGGCAGGACACAAGGGGCTTGCACCACAAAAAATGGCACAAGGTGCTCTTTGTGCCTAAAGATGCGCCGGAAGTGATTCTCAAAGGTAGCCTGCATCAACTGCAGTTTGCCTGCCCCAAATGGGACTTGCACCACCCCTGCACCCCCTGTGCCCAGAAATGGGATGTGATAAGACGTTAGGGGGCATGTGGCAGATGTAAGCTGCCACAGCCCTGTAACTACAATTCTCAGAACTCTCCTGGGGGGAGAAATTCTAAGTACCCTTAGACCAGCCCAGGTTGGTCTAAGGGTACTCACAATATTCTCCCCAGGGAGGGCTGCCTATTTGCGGCAATATGCCGTGGTCCACAGTCCACGATCTTGCCAACAGTAATGATAAGCATTACCCATGCCCCCTCCCCAAAACCCCGATGTTGCCAGTATCGTGAATATATGCCCCCCTTCCAGATCCCCTGATGTGTGGTATTAATACATGCCCCCCTTCCCGAACCCCAATGTTGCTGGTATCATGAATATATGCCCCCTTCCCAATCCCCTGATGTGTAGTTTTAATAAAACATGCCCCCTGAACCCCGATGTTGCTGATATCAATAGTAAGCAGTTCCAATGCCCCCTCCCCAACCCTAAAGGTGCCAGCACTAACAGCATTAATCAGGGCTGGCAACCAGCTCAGCCCACTTCACATGTCCGCGGCTGGCCACCAACTTAACTGTCAATGAGCCGACTGTAATGTGTAATCATGCTCCATCTAAAACAAAGGCAACCTTCCATTGTGTTTGCAGCCTTTTTCTTCAACTTGGGTAGATGCTTCAGCTCTTGTTGAGAAACAGTTCTGGAACTCGGAGTCATGAAAGCAGTAACCCTAACCAAAATGCTTCAGCCATTGTTGGGGAAACAGATCTGGAACCCTGAGTCATGAAAGCAGTAACCATAATCAAAATGCATTAGCCCTTGTTAGGAATCAGATCTAGAACCTAGAGTCATGAAAGTAGAAGCCCTAACTAATCAGCCAATGGGGAATTCTCTTTAGATCAGGGATTCGAGTACTCTGTTGACTTTCATACATTGCAGTCTCAAGAACCACCACCGAGGACTCTTCTTTTACCAATTCTCAGCACTGAAGCTCTCTGTCTCTTGCATCTGCTCACATCTAGAGAGCGCCGATTTTCAGACTATTTTGTCTCGTATATATTATAACACCTTCTTTTGTTCCTGTGAAATATTGCACTTTTTGTCCTTTCCCATTATAATCTATAAAGCTAAAAAATAAACAGCATGCTGAGTCAGGAGTCAAAAACCTAACATTATGGGGTCTATGGATACAAGACTCCATTTTAAAAGAGTATTTTAGCCACAGGTGTAGCACAAAATAGAAGAAAATCTTTTGAAAATTGGTCATATGATGTCAAGTGTGTGTTGCATTTTTTTTTACAAGCATTGTTTATTATACAGGCATTGTCACACCCCTTTAGTTAGGGTTCAGTGTTCTTCTATGTTAAACTAGAAATGTTGCACATTAATAACTTCACAACCGTTTAACCGATTTTTTATTTAGGTATTTGATAACTGAGTAAGTACACTGATCCTATGTACCATTTGCAGGTACTACCCGGGACACATAGATGGCACATACAACACTGGTACATCATCATACAGAAACAGAAACATATGTAAGCAGAAATAATTCATTAATATGAACATTTGTCAGGTCAAACCCCTTCACAATATCCTTAATATTGTAAATGTAAATTGCTTTTCATAAGCAAGACCATGTATACCATGTAATGGGGGGGGAAGGTATGATATTATATTTCATACTATCATGAACCTTTAACATATGTGCTTGAACAATGGCTATATCAACCTTATTTCAAATAGATATGTCAGAGCCAAGTAGGCCTGAGTTTAAACCTGTGCTTTTTTTTATAAATAAAAACAAAACACATAGGGCCAGATATTCAAAAGGGTTGCGCCATGTGCAATAGGGTTGCGCCTGCGCAAGTCTGAAATTGCTCCATTCTGCGATATTCAGCAGAAGGCAGTTGCGCCACTGAAAACATGCTGAGCAACAGCGCAATGCAAATGAATGCATGCTGAACTGGAGGGGAGGAACCATGCATAAACTGCACAGCCCGATATTCAGCCGGGCTGTGCAGAGTTGTCTGGGGCAACCCCCAACCTGCGCCTGCACAACTTTGAGCCAAAAAAAAAAAGGATCAAGTCGAGGGCCACCCACAGGTGAGCTGCTACATTGCAGGGCGCAACACAGCAGCTGCCACCTGTGGCTGGCCCTCAACCCACTCCCTGTGCCCCCCAGCAGCCCAATGGCGGGCAAAGGGTGTAAAATCCCACCACCACCCCCACTGGCCCAATCGCGGGCATACCTTTAATTCCCCCACCAGCCCGATCGCGGGCAGCAAAGTGTCTCCCAGAACATATCCCTATGGTGGTCCAGTGGACGATAAGCCGATCGCAGGCTGCAGTAGTTAAACACCCCACCTGCCGAATATATCCCTGGTGGTCCAGTGGACCAATAATCCCGATCGCGGGATGGGTAAATAAACCTCCACCTCCGAATATATCCCTGGTGGTCAGTGGACCGATAATCCGATCACGGGATGGGTAGTAACCCCACCTCCCGAATATATCCCTGGTGGTCAGTGGACCGATAATCCGATCGCGGGATGGGTAGTAACCCCACACCTCCTGCATATATCCTTGGTGGTCAGTGGACCGAAAATCCCGATCGCGCGGGATGGAGGTGTAAACCCCAACACATCCCTGGTGACCTAGTGTCCCCACCCCACCCACCCACAAGCCCCACCCCGCTCTCCCCGCGGCGGCGGGCAACAGCATCCCACCCGCCTGCCGCTCCGCGCCCGCCGACTGACTGCCGGTAGAGCACTGCACACATTGGTGCGAGCAAGAGCCAATGGGTGTGCAGTCCTACCGTACAAGACAGTCCAGTTTTGTGAATGGTATTCAGTCACAAAACTGGACTGTCTAGTACAGTATGGGCTGCGACAACCATTGGCTCTTGCTCTGCACCACAGGCGAATAGCACCACCGGCAGCAGTCGGCGGCAGCGGGCGGCAGGTGGGTGGATGCTGCCACCCGCCGGCCGCGGGGAGCAGGTGGTGGGGTCGTGGGTGGGTGGGTCAGGGGGCACTAGTCACCAGGAATGTGTTGGGGTTTAACTACTGCATCCCATGATCGGGATTATCGGTCCACCGGACCACCAGGGATATATTCGAGGTGGGGGGTGTTTAATCACGCATCCCGCAATCGGATTATCGGTCCACTGGACCACCAGGGATATATTCGGGAGCTGGGGAGGTGTTTAACTACCGCATCCCGCGATCGGGATTATCGTCCACTGGACCACCAGGATATATTCGGGGCGACACTTTGCTGCCCGCGATCGGGCTGGTGGGGACGGAATTAAAGCTATGCCCGCAATCAGGCCAGTGGGGGTGCTGGTGGTGGGGATTTTACACTCTTTTGCCCGTGATCGGGCTGCAGGGGGCATCGGTCCCCGACGGCAGCTGCCTGGCAGGGCACCAGGCGTAAGTCCTCGAGGATCGGCACACCTGCATGCTAATGGCATGCAATGGGGCTATAATCAGATGCACATGGCCCCCTGCACCTGTATGAATTATGGGCCCCATTTGCATGTCACCTTTGAATATCAGATTTGCGCATGGCGCATGGTACTCGCCACCGCAGTTGAATGCTCCACTCTGACCACTCTGCGTGGCACAAGTTCCATTGCGCCATGCACAGTGGCTGTGGCTGGGGATATTCAAAGGAGCTGCTCAAGGGCGCAACTCCTTTGAATATCGCTCTGGCCACACCCCTGCGCGACTATTTTGTGCAGTGCAAGGGCTTGCTCCACAAAATAGCGCAGTTTGAATATCTGGCCCATACAGCGTTTGGGTAGGTTTACTGTTATAAGATGTACAGTACCACTAGCGGTCAGGATGTGAAAATGCTGTGTGTGTGTGTGTGTGTGTGTGTGTGTGGTGCTATCAGTCCCTGTATAGGGAGTCATTATTGAGTGATTAAGCAACATGGAACATATATATGGGGCATATATCAGAACTGAACAACCCAGATTGTATTTTATTATACAGACCCCTGTTAAAAAGGAAAAAGAAACAAAACATCTTCAGAGAGTTGCTTTTGCTCCAAGTGTTTTCCTAGCATAATCATCTCCCTCTTGTTCCATTACCAGTATAGTCTGAGGGGCACAAGCAAACAGTAACGTCTCTCAGGGAACGTCTTTATCTGATGATGGGTCATCTTCCTCCATTTCTCTCTGGCAGGAAGGAGCATTATGCTGACTCCATTTAAGGGCCTCCGCTGGATCAGAGAAAATGAAAACTTTATTCCGATGTACAATCTGCAGGCGCGCTGGGAATAGTAGACCGTGGGGTATTCCTGCTTCCCGTAGAGTCACCCTCACGCTGTCAAATCTCTTCCTCCTCTGCCTTGTGGCATATGCAAGATCCGTAAAAAACCTGACCTGTTGACCATCGTAAAGCAGGGTCTTCTTTCTTCGTGCCAGTGCTAATATGCAGTCCCGCGATCCAACTCCATCCATCACCATCACAACTGTACGTGGGGCTTCCGGATTGTCCTGATGGCTTCAAAAGGTGACTTGGTAAGCCTTCTGAATTCAGGGTATTATTTAACTCTAAAAATTGATTCACGTTTTGCTCATAAAAGTGCTAAAACTTTGTGAAAATGCATAGCTCTTGCCTCACTGTGTTTAACAAACACAACACTTCTAGAAAACCTATATAAATACTTTCTGTACAGTTAGCATTGTCCCAAGAAAAAAACTGCTAATCAATTATTTAAAACCCTGGAATTTATTGTACTATCAGTTCCACCTCATCTTCCAACTGTTGAACAATCCATTCTTGTAAAAACATAATTAAGTGATCGCCTTCACAGCCTTCTACCAACCCCAAGATCCTGATATTGTGAGCCCTTGACTGGTTCTCCAGGGTTTCTATATGAGACCTGAGGTGTGTATTTTCCTTTATGACCGCATTATTGCCCCCATTGCAGCATCAGCCGTTTTAGTTGCTGTAGCCGATGCCAAGATGACTGATTCAAGAGTGGATTCCACAGTCGCTACCCTCAGTGTAAGCGAGTCAAACTTTGTGGAAAGACCCGCTACCGAAGCAATCAAATGATTTATCTTGATCCCCAGAGTCTGCAAAGTTTCTTCACCCGATCCGTTCTTATGGCCGGGTTCGAGGCCCTGTACCACCTTCAGAGTGGATGTTCCTGGAGGTGCCTTTGCTCTAGCTCCATCCCCCAAATGCTTGTCCTTTCATGGGTTGCCCATCGCATACTTAAGTAGTTCAGCCACAGATTTATATTATTTTTGACACCTCAGTAGTGGAGTAACTGGTCAAAAGTTTTGATAAATGGCCCAAAGTTTAGAGAGCTCTATAGTTCAGCGGCCATATTGCTCAGGCTCCACAGTGCCCCCCACGAACTGCACATTAACAATGGTACCTGGCTGAGAAGTGACAATTAGACCACTGGGTGAGCCAGGGTTCAATTTTTGGAACTCAATATTAGGTGTCACAAATTATGAGCCATCATAGGGTAACAACCTTAAGGTCTAATGGCATTTATTGCCACATAATTTGGATGCAAAATTCTTGATTATCAATGAAATGTAAACAGGGGTCCAGATCAAGTCTAGCTGCTAGGACTAATCCAAAGCAATGATCATAATATTCAGTAGGACCTCACTACCCTTCTGGACAATGAACATGTCTTTTAGGACTTTAGTGTGAATTCCACAGGATGCAATTAAATCATGTTGGCTTGTGAAGTACTCTGCCTTAATAAGCTTTTTAGGTTTAGGTCACTGGTTCTTATCTGCAATAAAATGTGCAGTTTGGGCTTGTAGGAAGACCCATACTTTTAAAAAGAATAATACGCATAAAAGAAAGCATCTCTCTCTCTCTCTCTCTCTCTGGAACCTAAAAGGATAGAGAAAAGAAAAACATAGTTAGTTTAGTACTATTCCACCTATTGGGGTATGGAAAAGTAATTTAATCTCCTTTAAACATATTCATTTGATTGGCATGTAGCCATTTATCAATGACTGTTATAGTGAGGCAGTCTAACTTGGTAGACTATTGGACTGAGTTTGTTTACAATGGGATAGGGCCTGTTGTTGGGCCTTGCCCATACATTGTGAAGCAAACAAGTGTACCTTTTGGATGTCTTGTTTGAGTTATTGTCTTATTTGTCTACTGATGCTCCATCAGCAGTGACAGTACACAGGTCCAGAAGTAAATGTTCTGGGAGTCTCATGGACCGTCTGGTCATGATTTCAAAAATGGGGTATGCTGTGCACCTGCAGAAGGTGTCCTTCTTATTGCCATAAGGAATAAAGGCAATAATGGACCCCAGTCATTTGGTTTTTTTCTGAACAAGTTTATTATCACATAACTTTGATCTGCCTGTTAGCCCATTCCACCTATCCTGATGACTGCGAGTGGTAAGGGATATGAAACTTTTGGTTTACCCATAGCAAATCCAGAATTTCCTTCATTACTTGGGCTATAAAGCCAGATCCCTGTAATTAGAATTTACCTCTAGAGGTAACCCCCACCTGATAAATAGCTGGTTTACCAAGACATTTGCGGACACTTTGGCTGAGTTGCTCCGTTAGGTTGTTGATCACTAGTGCAAACTAGTTGTTCATAGTGGTCGGCATAGGGCCAATATAGTCATTCTGGATGTTATTCCAGGGGCCTGACTGCCTTTGGGGTAACAATGCATTTTCCTAGCTAGTATAAGATTGTTCTGTGCACGGATCAAACAGTTACTAATGTAGTGTTCTACATCATCTCTCATGTGTGGCCACAAGACAGAGGATTTCAGTCTGTCTAGGGTTTTTAGTGACTCCCTAGTGTCCACCAGTTGGAGTATCATGTACTTGGTACAGTAGATAAAATCTATCCTCAGGTGTTCAGGAACTATCCATAACTTTTCATGAGTGTTACGGCAGTGATGTTCCAAATGAGTAGGCCATCACTGGATAGGTGAATGTCATTTTTACTTTCTCACTCTGAAGAAAGGGGGTTTACTGGTGGAGTACCTCAGGGTTCAGTACTGGGTCTAGTCCTCTTTAATGTCTTTATAGGTGACATTGCAGAGGGTCTGGAAGAAAAGGTATGCCTCTTTGCAGATGACACAAAGATCTGTAACAGAGTTGATACACAAGGAGGGGGTGGAAAGGATGAGAAGGGACTTGGCAAGGTTGGAGGAATGGTCAGACGTATGGCAATTTAGATTCAATGCAAAGAAGTGCAAAGTAATGCACCTGGGAAACAAAAACCCAGGAGAAGAGTACACAATGGCAGGGGAGGTACTAACAACAACAATAATGAGAAAGAGACCTGGGGTAGTCATATCAGATGACCAAAAGGTGGGCAAGCAATGTGAGACGTCAGTAAGGAGAGCTGGGGGGATACTGGGATGTATAGGGAGATGCATCACAAGAAGAAAAAGGGAAGTGGTTATCCCTCTGTACAGAAAGTTGGTGAGACCCCATCTGGAGTACTGCATGCAGTTTTGGAGACCCCATCTCCTCAAGGACATAGACAGGATGGAGGCAGTCCAGAGGAGGGCAACTAAAATGGTGCAGGGTCTGCATCAGAAACCATATGAAGAGAGACTGAGAGAGATTAATATGTATACTCTTGACGAAAGGAGGGATGGGGGGACATGATAGAACTTTCAAGTATCTCAAGGGAATTAACAAATTCCAGGAGGGTAGCATCTTTCAGAAAAAGAGATGTGCAAGAACAAGGGGGCACAATTTAAAGATAGAGGGGGAACAGCTCAGGGGCAATGTGAGGAATTTTTTTTTCATGGAGAGAGTGGTGGACACATGGAACCGCCTTCCTGGGGAGACTGTGGGGTCTAAAACAGTGGGGGAATTCAAAGATGCATGGGACAGACATAAGGCAATTATAGTGGGGGGTGGGAGGAAGTAGGCTGTTGGTTAACTAGTATCTGCAGCTTATCCGATAGGTAGGGAAATGGGCAGACTGGATGGGCCAAGCGGTCCTTATCTCCCATCAAAGTCTATGTTTCTACAACACAGTACAATTGAGGTATAAGGGCTTATTTCTGGAAGTTATACCTCATTTACTTTATCAAGGAACATATACACTGACCTCAAATGAGGGTCCTTCTTTTTGAGCATAAGGTTCATGTTTACAAAATGCTCGAAACTTATGAATGTACAGTCTGTATTTAAACTGGTTAGGTTGTGATGTACACAAACACGTTTCTGTATTTCACAGGGGTACTATAGATATGGAAGTTTGTTTTCTTCCAAAGAAATTCAGTTAGAGAGAACAGACCCAATTAGAATCCGTAATAATAAAAACATAGTATTTGCAGTCTTTTAGATCAAGGCCATTTCTTAAAGTGTGCAGAATTTAACCCTCTCATGGAATGCTGGTATCATTTTACGTAAGGAAAAATATTTTTATTCCTCATTATTATCGCAACCTGTTTCACTCAAGAACTTACCAGCTCTCAAAAACACAAGAAGTAGGTGTGTGTGTGCTCTACTTTTTGTGTTTTTGTGATTTGAATTTAGTATGGAAGCACCACGTCCTTGTGCTAACTCCACTGTGTTTTTGTAACTTACCAGCTCTCTAAACCATCCATAATTAGGAGACTCCTCGCCTCCCTGCTTTTCATTTTATTTGCCAGGCATGTTTTAACATTGCCTGTGAATCATACATATACAATGATTCAGTTACTAACCATGCACACTCTGTCATCAGTAGAATGTAAAATAATTCCAAACCCTGCTATCTGACCCTCATTGGTATGTGTAGCTGAGTCGTCAGTCAAAACATGACACACAGTGGTGTCTTTTAACACTTTCTGGGGTTCTGTCAGAAAGGGCTCTGGTACTGGTACAGGTAGGTCAGTGGGTTGGAGTGAACAATCATGGGTCTCTCCTGTAAATTGTAGGCCATGGGCCAACAAGGATGGAGTTTTGATAGGAAGGACAGTGATGTCATGATCCTGTAAAATGAGAGACCAGTGTGTAAGTCCGGCATTGGATACAGAGTCATCTTTTACTCTGTCTGACAAAAAAGTTAGTTGGCAAATGACTGGAATTCAGCACAATAAGTGCATATCTAATGATATACATAAAGTATCTCACTGCCCAGTATGTAGTCAAAATATTCCTTTCACAAAGGTTGTATTTCAGCTCCACTGGGGCAAGCATCTGGGATGCATAAGCAATGGGTCTGATGTGTCCATTGTATTTGTGGGCTAAAACTCCTGAAATGGCTATATCTGATGTACAGTAGCAGTTTCAATATACCCTAAAACTATGTTAGGATTAACCAACGCTGGGACCATGGTTAGTGATCCCAAAAGAAAAGACAATGATATCAGTATTAGGATACCTTGCACCTTCTTACCAGAAGTGCCTACCATTGTATGTGCTGGGAATAATCCAGACTGTTCCTGGCTTGTGCCTGCTATTGCATTCACAGTATGGGTTGATCCAGGTGTCACTGGTGGAGGGGAGTTCTGCATCATGTGCTGGCAGTGCTGGCACTATCGTGGGTGCCCGCACAGTGGAGAAAAGTGGTGTGCAAGTTGCATGTAGTTCTCCAGCTATGGATTGTGATTCAGTAACCATCAGGGGTGGAGAAAGTAGCACTGAAACAGCTGTCAGCCCAGGTTCAGAAATCAAACTTGCAACCCTCCCCTCCAACGTGGCCTGTGCTGCTGAAAATATCACAGCCAGGGGGATTTCAGAATCAGGGTTGTCCCCTTCCCCATCAAACGTAAAGTGCGTTTGCTCCACCGGAATGTCGTTGGATGGTAGCAACATTGTTTCTAATGTTACAGCTTAAAGTATTCATGGACTGCATATGCCCAGTGCTGTTAGGGTAAGAAACAGTACATTCAGTCTTCTCAGGGAAAGCTGATGTTAAATTACACAGGGAAGAATCACAACATTTCATGTAATTAGCCGCAATGTGTCCCTTAACCAAGGACACTCTAGTATAGTAAACATTGCTAGCAGAAGTTGCTTCTTCTGTAGCGTCAGACACTGACTTCATGACAGATTATGTACCAGCCTCATTCAAAAGTATGTCAACATCATTTTTAATAAGAATCTTCTGTCCCTCAGAAACACTGGTCTTACTGATAACATTATTAATCATGCCAAAAAAAAACGGTATGTTTTGTTTGGTTATGGCAGCAACCACAGGTCCCTGAGACTGCATGATCCAATCTCCATGATGTGGTGGTCGGCCATTTTGGATTATCTCATGGGCATCTTGGGATACTGTGTTATGACCATCATCACATGACCATAAGCAGCCATCTTGGGGATGGTATGGGGATGCAACCTGATGACATGTGTGGCCACCATTTTGAGACTTTAACAATTTTCCATTTTGTGAATCACAGAAAAACAAGTGGCTAGCCTTTGTTCTAGTCCAACCCACAGCATACCGTAAGTGTTCAAAATCAAACTTTTCAACATCAGAAGAGGCAAGGCCTATGGGCATTAAGGTAGTATGCCCTGCCAATACCTCTGGCTGATGGTGCAAGTTCACCATTTCTGCCTTGTAATTTATATGATCAACCTCAGATTTGGTATCACACAAATTATGCATAACCTGTTTCTCCAAGTTTCTACACACAGTGGTAAGTTGGGCATTTTCCTTACTCTTACAATATAGCTCCTCAAATACATGAGCGAGCACACTGTGAAGTAATCTAACTTCAGTTCACAAGACTTTCTCACAGTGAAAAACTAGTCTGTTATTAACAGAAGCTGTGTAACAGTTTAGATTCAAAACATTCATTTCAAGTCTGCTGTAATCAAAACATAATGAATCACGCTGATCAGTCAAGGTCTGGTGTTGAAATACCAGCACGTTAACTCTTTCAGTAATTACTTCAGACTTATCATCCCTAAGTTCCTTGTTTTCAAAATGTAAGGAATCAGTGTTAGTTGCCAGAACACCATTTTTTTTAAAACCTTTTTGTTTTCTAAGTTTCACCTTTTCAGCATTATCTCTTAAGGCATGCAGGTCTTTGCTGCTTCCATCATTAAAGAGAAACTCATTTTACTGACGGAGAGACTGCAGCTGAGACTGCAGTCCATCTGTCCTTTCTTTATGAGAAGCCTTTTTCAGACTAATTTCCTGCTTGCAAGCAGCATACGAAGATTCTAAAACAGATAGTTTGTTTATAACAGCATCAAAGCATTTAAACAATGTTGCAATTAATAATCCTGTAGGATCAACTCTTTTGGTACCATTTTTCAATACACCATAGTGTTCAGAAACCACCCTCATGGGACTGTTTCTGGTTTTTGCCACATTGGCAAAATCTTCTAAACCACCGTAAGTAATTTGGTATGTTAAGGCATCCAGCCTCAACTCAGTACTGATATTTCTAGACATGCCATTTAAGATAACAAACCCTTAGCTGTCTGTGGATCAAAAACTTTGTTTGCAACCAAAGTTCATGACAGGACACAAACAAGCTTTGGCGTATGTGGACTCCTAGATGAGAACAGACCCATTAGGATTTGAAACCACAAATGAAAGCAGTCTATCCGTCTGTTCAGATCCCTTTACAGCTGTGTGTTCCCACAGAGAAAGAGGAGGAAAAAAAAAATAAAACAACTCATTAGACAGAGATTGAATATCTATGAAGAAATTGTTTTGTCTGCACTGTGGTACACACAACACACTGAAAAGTTAAGCAGAAGACACTCTCAGCTGCTTGTTACTAAGGGTTTTTCACCCAGTGTTTTAATTTACAGAGGAAATTTAAATGTAACATTGGCAAACACCCAGACTCCATTTACGGTCGCCATTTTATGTTGCCTAAACACTCTTAGTGTGTGGAGCAAATTTATTTATTTATTTAGTTTGTGTTGACCGGGTAAGTGCACTAGACAAATCCTGCCTATTTTCAGGCATGACCTGGGGGAAGGGGATACAGATGAATGCCAACTGACCTTGAACCAGATTAAGCTGTTGGTGGTAATTTTCATGAATGGAGGAAGTTTGGCCATTGCACCGGGGAAATTCCCCTGCTCTTTTCGATAAGTGCCATGGGATCTTTAACATCTACCTGAACTACCACCAGAATAGGTAGATGGGACCTCGGTTTAACGTCTCATCCAAAAGACAGCACCTCAGGAGTGTAACACCCACCTCATGCTGCACTACAGTGTCAGTATTGGGATATTAACCCAAGTGCCTGATGTGTGGATAGAACCCACAGCCTACTGATCTCCCAGCCTCAGAGGTGAGTGTGCTACCTGCTGAGCCACTAACACTGCTCATAATACAGATTCTTATGTCTTCAGAGTCTGCCAAGAAACATTCGTAAACAAGCAAGAGTACTAATAAATGTTTATTATACTACTTATGCCAAGCATGTGACAAAGAAAATCACAAGGGAGATGGGTTTCTCACCACTGTCCTGAAGAATGTACATAATCTCCAGAATTGTGGGATCTCAGGTTCTCCAAGATCTCATTCTCTCTCTCTCTCTCTCCTGGTGGAACTAGGTTACAGAAGGCTATATACTACAGATAACAGCATAGCAACAGAGTTTACATCATAGTTACAGATATGAGAAACATTATGTATTGGTCCTAAGTCAGTCTTCATTGGATGATGACTTAGGAGACAGAATTAATACTGAGTATCATATGAAGACAAATAATATGCTTCGGTTAGCATTATAGCTTGTACAAAAGAAATGCTGAATGGGCTTTATTACACATGGCATTTCTTGCCTATGTACAATGTAAGACATAACAAAGGTTTTCTCTCTCTCTCAGCTATTTTGCTTAGACAAAGAGAAGTGCTAACAGGGCTCTATTATACACGGCATAGCTGCCTGAGCGTAAAACACACACTGCATATAATTATATGAGAATATATAGTGTATAAACTAATCACTGATGATCCCTCAGAGTTATCTTATCAGTGATTAGGTAGATTATATATGGACTATATGTAAAAGACAAACATAATGAATTATAGTGAGGTATAATAGTCATGAATAATCTAATCCTATGAAGGATGTAAACATAAGCAAATATCAGCAGCAAAGCACATTCCTGGCACTCTTGCTTTTATGATGGGTGCCTAAAATCTACATGTTAGTGCAAAATAGCAGTATCACAGTATAACAGACCAGGAATACAGCGTGAGGTATATGTGAGGTGTATGTGGGATGATGGGGGCATAACCTAGGCCTCACAGAAACATGGCTCAGACTGGAGATACCTGACTCCTTTTGCTCCCTGGCAGGGGACTCCCTGATCTGTAGAAATAGAATATCCTCTAAACATGGTGGTGCAGTTGCTCTATTTCACAAAAAACACCTAAACACAGTAACTGTCCCTGACTCTGTTCTCTTGGCGGTTTGTGAATCCCTACATGTAACCCTTGCACTAGGTGCTAAGAAACTACATATCATCTGTGCCTATAACCCCCTAGGAACACAGAAACATAGAATTTGATGGCAGATAAGGACCGCTTGGCCCACCTAGTCTGTCCAGTTCTCTACCTAATGGATAAGCTGCAGATCCTAGTTAACCAACAGCCTACTTCCTCCTACCCCCCCACTAGAATTGCCTTATGTCTGTCCCATGCATTCTTGAATTCCCCCACTGTTTTTGACTCTATGACCTCCTCAGGAAGGCTATTCCATGTATCCACAACCCTCTCTGTGAAGAACTACTTCCTCACATTACCTCTGAGCTGCCTCCCTCTATCTTCAAATTGTGCCCCCTTGTTTTTGCACATCTCTTTTTCTGAAAGTTGCTACCCTCTTGGACTTTGTTGATTCCCTTGAGGTATTTGAAAGTTTCTATCATGTCCCACCTCTCCCTCCTTTCCTCGAGGCTATACAACTTTAGTTCTTTTAGTCTTTCTTCA
The DNA here is from genome assembly GCA_016271365.2 of Neoceratodus forsteri. Lineage (NCBI taxonomy): Eukaryota > Metazoa > Chordata > Ceratodontiformes > Ceratodontidae > Neoceratodus > Neoceratodus forsteri. The sequence continues at coordinate 187,767,836 of CM028134.1, forward strand.
TATGTCTTCCGATGCAGACCCTGCATCATTTTGGTTGCCCTCCTCTGGACAGACTCCACTCAGTCTATGTCTTTGTGGAGATGGGGTATCCAGAACTGTACACAGTACTCCAGATGTGGTCTTACCAACTGTCTGTACAGAGGGCCAAAAACTTCCTGTTTTCTTCTGGTGATGCCTCTCCCTGTGCATCCCAGTATCCCTCCAGCCCTCCTTACTACCTTCTCACATTGCTGGCTCACATTTAGGTCATCTGATATGACTACCCCCAGGTCCCTTTCCATTTTTGTTGTTGTCAGTATCTCACCCCTCATTGTGTACTCTTCCCCTGGGTTTTTGTTTCCCAGGTGCATTACTTTGCACTTCTTTGCATTGAATCTAAGCTGCCATACATTTGACCATTCCTCCAACCTTGCCAAGTCCCTTTTCATCCTTTCCACCCCAGCTTGTGTATCAACCCTCTTGCAGATCTTTGTGTCATCTGCAAAGAGACATACTTTCCCTTCCAGTCCCTCTGCAATGTAATTTATAAAGACAATAAAAAGGACCGGCCTCAGTACTGAACCCTGTGGTACCCCACTAGTAACCCTCCCTTCTTCACTGTGACTCCCCTACTGGTGGCATAGCTGGTCTGCAGAGCTTCCTTGATCAAACGTCCCAAAGATCAACAATAATGAGGCTGTAATTCTAGGTGATCTAAACCTTAACTGGCTGGGGACAGCCTACAGTTCCCTACTATCTCTGATGCTAAGCTACAACTTTCACCAGCTGTTAACAGTGCCTATATGAACTTCACCATCACTACAATCATCTACCCTAATTGACTGGGCACTGGTTAACTGTGTGGAGCACCTATCTATATCTGGCATACTGACTGATGTGCTATCTGATCACTCTCCAATCTTTTGCATCTGGTCCACTGGTGCACCTCCATCTGCTCCACCGCGCCTCGTTACTTTTACCAATTTTACTACTGTAAGATGGATGTGGATGCTTTCCTTTATGACATTTCCTGTATTGATTGGACTGCTATCTATTATTCCAGTAATGTGGAGGATGCCCTTAAAATCTTTCTAAAAGAATTCCTTGCTGTTCAGCAGAAGCATGCCCCTAAGGCTACCAGGTGGGTTAGAGGTAAACAAACCAGGTGGCTCCATAAAGACTTGCTTGCTAACTTGCACCTGAAGGATAAACACTGGAAGTGTTATAGGCAAACCGGACTTCCTTCTGATTTTAATACTGATAGAGCTCTTAGGAACTCATGCAAAAAACTGATCACAGTAGCCAAAAGTAAATACTGCAAAGAACTATTATCAAGCTCTGTAGATGACCACAGGAAATTCTGGACTCAGGTTAAGCCTTTTCTTGGCGCTTCTCAATCAGTAAACCCCATGGATATGATATTGAATGCTGTCCATTGTAATAACCCCAACACCATAGCTGACTCCTTCAACCATATGCTCTCTGATCTATCCCAGTACACCTCCTCTTTCTGACCTACAAATACTGACCCCCAGACACTTCCTGCTGACCTGCCAGACACTCCTGCTGCACTGCCCAATGCTCCACCTTTTTACTTTAAGGCCATATCAAGGCATGAAGTCCTGAAACTACTGAAGTCCATCTCTGACAACACTAGCTCTGGCTCTCATTCCCTAGAACCCCGACTCATTAAGCTTGCTGCTCCTCTCATTGCCTCACCACTAGCCAAAATCTACATGCTGTCTCTCTGTGGCAGTATTGTACTGACCTCAGGAAGATTGCTCGGATAACACCGGTTTACAAGAAGGGTGACCCAAAGGATATCACCAATTTCAGGCTTATAGCTATCCTCTCGGTCCTGAATAAGCTTCTGGAGAAACTTGTTGCTTCACAAATAATCGACCACCTAACTAAGTATAATCTTCTCTCTGAAACCATCTGGGTTTCAGAAAAGGACATAGTACATCAACGGCTCTTCTCAAGCTCACGGCAGATTTACTCTCCAGCATGGACGCAGGACTACTTACAGGTGCTGTTTTTATTGATCTTACTAAGGCCTTTGATCTTGTTGATCACCCCCTGCTTCTAACCACTCTCCACAAACTCAGTTTCTCACTATTTATTGTTGAATGGTTTAGAAGCTATTTGCTAAATATGTCACAAACTGTGAAATGTAACTCCTCCCAATCTGACAGTACCATCATCAACATTGGGGTGCCTCAGGGCTTTATCCTGGGACCCCTGCTTTTCTCACTTTACATAAACAGTATCGCAGAAGTTTTTACATCATGTTAATTGATTCTTTATGCGGATGATCTTGTTGTTTACGCAGGCTCCTCTAACATTGTGAATAGAAACTCATCCTTGTCCTTGAATTTCAAAAATGTCCAAAACTGGTTGAATGCCCATAAGTTGGTACTTAACACTAATAAAACGAAAGCCATGATTCTAGGCTCAGTCCATAAGCACAATGCTTGTCTTTCAACCCTGACGATAGGTGATGTAGGCTCACAAATTAAGTGCTTTACATCGTTTAACTACTTGGGAGTCCTGCTTGATCAATCTTTAGACTTCAATCTGCATATACAATCTACCTGCACAGCTGTAAATGCGAAATTGGGTGTCGCTTATAAAAGCGGTTATATGCTGACACCTTCTGCCAAGTTGGCCATTGCAAGGGGTATCCAGCTCCCTGCCCTCACCTATGGTGCTCCCAGCTATGCTGCTGCTCACAAAACTTCCCTTCATAAGCTGGACATCACTTTCAACAATATATGTAGGTATGTCTCCTGGTATCCTCGTCTCAAGCACCACTGTCAACTTTATAATTACCTGAATTGGCTCTCTCCCTCTGCTAGCAGACAATATGCGCTTGGCTTGCTCATGGATTCTATTATCTGACAACAAACTCCATCCTCACTTGCATCGCTGTTGGTTCCACAAACCTCCTCCCATGGTCTAAGGTCTGTGGATAAATCCTTACTTAATGTGCCTAGGTGTTGCACATTCAAAGGGTCTGTTGCCTTCCAACATGCTGCCCCTCAGCTCTGGACTTCTTTTCCCCTAGGCCTTTGACAGGAAAAGTCTCATCACTGTTTTAAAAGGGAGTTGCGACGATATCTAACTCTTGCTGACCAGTGTACCTGCTTTGACCCAACCTGATGGAACTAGGCCAGTGGTTCTCAAATGGTGAGGCCAGCCTCCCTGGGGAGGCCCCGACCTATTCCAGAGGAGGCTCAAGCAAGTCTGAAAAAGTACTGTATTTAAATTTTGAGTTTCATATATTTTGTGTGAAGAGATGAAGCAAATTGAAAGAGGACAATAGTAGGTGCATTTTATGTACTTATTTACTAATAGGTGACAAGGGAAAGTGAATGAGTAAAGGGTCATTTCAGGTGTACCCAGGGAAGGGTAGAGAGTGAATACATTTTAAAAGGTAACTGCAAAACAATCAAGAAATACACAATGAACAATAGTGCAAACAAATATGAACAATAAACTAATAATGAGTGGTGGTAATTGATCAATTTGTAGACTGATGGAAGAACAGCCCAAATAAAAGGGCTGAGCATAGAAGTCCTAAAAGCAATAGTAGGAAGGAGCAAAGTAATCCCAGAGAAATTGTTTAGAGCAGGAAGGAGGGGAGAGGTAAAGTATGTAGGAAGGTTATTTCATATAGAAAGGAAACAAAGAAAGTAGTCTGACCCATGAAGGTACTTCAACAAGGGGTAACAATGGTTCAAGAATGAAAATAGTGGAGTAAGTAGGCTGGCCTGTGTGTGTGTGTGGGGGAGGTGTTACAATAAGCTGAATAATAATATTTGTTTATATTTTTCAAAGGTTCCACATTAGTATAAGACAAAGAGCTGAATGTGAGCAAAGTACTTAAAGGGGTTTCAGTTTTATTCAGGGTGTGCTGCACAAAGTACAGTATGTTATTTTTCTTTGGGGAGGCCCAAGATTATTTCAGTTTTTGTGGGAGGCTCAAAATCTTTTCCACGGATTTGGGGAGGCTCGCTGTGACAAAGTCTAAGAACTAAAGATAGGCCCTTGCCTTCTCCACTAATTTGACCTAACCTGATGGTATTAGGCTCTTTCCCTCTCCACTCTCTTACAATGCTCCCCCACACTCCTTTCTGCTAATTAGCCTACCTCTCTCCACTCTCCCCACCCCCCTCCCCATTTCAACCTTCTCCTGCTTTTTGCCCATCCCTACTTCCCCTTTAGTTAAGCCTCATCTTTCGCTTCTTACACCCATTTCTGTCTATCATTGTTGTACTATTGTACGTTACCTGCCCTTACAGGTTTCTCTCTACTCTCTCGCCCTACATGTTCTATGCCTTGTTTACTGCTCCTGCTGAAAGCTATCCCAGTATAAATCAGTGCTTATTTCTTTCAGTGCGTAACTGTTTACCTGAAGCCATGCATTATTTTTGCTGTTTTTGTCTACCTATGTTATTATGTATCTATGCTAATTCTGACCTACCCCTTTTTGCAACTGTCCTGCTCTTATGTAATGTTTACCAATTTGCTGCTTGACAACTTGTATTACTTGTTTATACTGCTTTGATCTTCCCTTGTATGTAATTGTTATTGCTCTCTTGAATTGATACCTGTCTGTTTTACTTGTTGTACTCTCATAGGTCGTGCCTGAAAATAGTCAAGTCTTGGCTGGTGCACTCACCTGGTTAACAAAAACTAAATAAAATAAATAAAAAGTTCCAACTTTGGATGACCCAATCTTACAAAGTAGTCATTTACCATGCGGGTCAGTAGTTCCCACTCATGTACTCAAGACTGGGACCAACTTAGCCTGTCTACCAAGATGTTTTGGACTCCTGGGAGGAAATGGCTGTCAACTGCAGCCATGAGAGAGAGTGCTCAGTGCCATACTCTCATGGCTTCCCTGTACGGAGGATACGAGTAAGTACCCCCTTGCTCATTGATGTAGTGCATCACACTGATGTTGTCTGTCCTTATCAACAGGAGACCTGGAGAGAGATGCTCTTCAAAGGCCTGGGGCCCAAGAAGAACAGCCCTCAACTCCAGAACATTGATGTGGAGATCTGAATCCAGGTCTGGCCACAAACCCTGGGTATGGTATAGGCCCAGGCTGGCACTCTATCCTTTCCTGGAGGTATCCACTGTGAGGATGTGCTCAGGAGTTGGGAAGAAGAAAGGGACACCCTGCAGTAAGTGCAGGGGTTTCATCCACCACAGTAATGACTCTTAGAGGGGATGTAACGAGTATCATATGTTCCAATTCATCCATCAGTTGGACCCACTACACTGGAAGAATCCACTGCAATATTCTCATATGCAGGTGTGCTAATGGGATGATTACAATGGCAGCTGCCAGGAGGCAGAGCATAGTTCTAGCAGATACATAGTTACTCCTGTGCACAACCCGGGCTTGAGCAATGAGGGCCTCTGATCTGTCTTGAGGCAGGAATGCACTGCCCACTGCCATGTCTAATATTGCTCCAATATACTGGAGGCATTGTCATGGAGTGAGAACAGATTTCAGTACACTGACCATGATACCTAGGTCCTCAAACAACTGCTGTGTCTGAGATACTGAGTGCTAAACTACTTCCCTGAACAGGTCCCACAGGAGCCAGTCATCCAGACAGGAGAAGACATAAAGCCCTTCATTTTACAGGGCTGTTGCCACAACCATGAAGCATTTGGTATATACAGTATGTGCCAAATTAAACGGACATGCTTGTAGTGGACGTCCGCTTCTAACAGACGAATCCCAGTTGCCAAATACCATTTCCTATATGGCTTAATGCTAAAATATATTGATTAAGAGGACCTGTCATTCCGCATTTAGCGGCCACCTAGTGGCCACTTAACAGATTCCTTGACACTTCAGACACCTCAGACAGGTGTTAATTATTAATGTTTAGCAGCTGAATATGTTAGTTTTAGAGCCAAGCTGATGGGAGTGCTGAATTTGAGTTGATTGAAAGCTGGCCCAAACTTTACTTTTGCTGTGCAAATTTACAGCATGTGAGGGAAACATACCGCAGTAGTCCAGGACATAGTGTGACCACCAGCACCTACCCATGTCAGCTGTACCTCTCACCCGAATGAACACTCACCTCAATGTGTCACTCGCCTACATCTCCCGGTCTGTCTGTCATGAGATGCTGCACTGTGTTTCTTGCTGTAAGCCTCCCCCCCAACACAGACAGCACCATACAGAGAGAGAGAGAGAGTCTGCTAGGGAGGTGCTGCTCCAGATATCCTTCTCACACTCTCTCTCTCTCTCCACACTGAATAAATGATGGGGATATGGGGAGAAATACAACACCGGAAAAAGCACCGCACCAAAAGAAACACTGCTGCTCCCAATGTCCTTCTGGCACTCTCTCTCTCTCTCTCTCTCACTCTGCACTGTGGAGAAAAAACAGGATCTGGGAGAATTTGTACTAAAGGCACTGTAACTCATTGTATGTAGCTTTTGCTGTTCGATATCTGCGTTCCTAGATCCCCAATCACAGCTTCATTGATGTAACAGATGCTGCCTGTAATGGCCAAAATACCACATGTCAAACTAGTCCGTTACAAGCGGTGCATACTGTACCAGTGGTGCCAAGGATAAGCCAAAGGGCAAGACTTGGAACTGATAATGGCAGTCCTTCAGTTTGAATCTGAGGTACTACCTGTGGTATATTCTGATGGTAAGCAGCCTTCATACCCAGAGCACAAAGCCAGTCCTCTTTCTGTAAAAAGGAGATAAGAGCCTGAAGAGACATCAACCGAAACTTTTTGTATTTGAAGAATTTGTTTAGGGCTCTGACACAGGACACAAGTCTCTTGTGACTTTTGGGACCAGGAAATACTTTGAGTAAAACCCCCTGTTCCTTCCTCTGGGAGGAACCAGCTCTATATATTTTTTTTTCTGATGCAGACTAAATCTCTTCCCTCATGAAAGACAGGTGTCCCAGAGGGTAATGAGAATGGGCTGCAGGATGTGCTGGAGGGTTTGAGAGCAGTTCCAGTGCATGCCTTTTTTCCACTATTTCCTGGACCCATTCATCTGTGGTGACCTTCCTCCATTTTTGTAGGTGAAGGGAGAGCCTTCCTCCCACTTGCACCCCTGGTGATGGCCATGGAGGGGGAAGAAGTGAGGAGTCAGAAGGTGCTGGGGGCCAAAGCGCCATTTGAACAGGAACCCTTGGAGGCTTTGGAGTGGCCACCCTGGGCAACAGGTTCCACTGGGGGGCACCACCTTTCCCATGGTAGGGCTGATGAAAGTCATGACCTCTCTGGCTGGCTGGCTTCCAAAAAGCACCCTTACCATGACCCCTGTATATATTCTGGCAGGGGGGGTCAGGGAATTTACAGACCACAGAGTCATTCTGGAAGACTGTATGTCCTTTAATACATTACCTCTTTCTTTGTATAGGCAACTTTGATTGAGTTTTACACTGTACTACAATAAAAACAGTGAACCATTACAAGAAAAAATATCAGCAGAGAGGCATACACACATATGTTCAAAATATAAAATAAAAAGTCAGTAGTACATGTAACAAATTCAACACAGAGCCTTGGTCTCAGTAACAGTCTAGCAAAAGAAAGTACCAACTCCCAGAAATTACCCAGTAATATTTGTATGGCCTCCTTTGGTCTCTGGGGCTAACCTTCAACTACAAGACAAACTGCGGGTCTATTGCTAACTTGTAATGCACCCATTATGCCCAGCGGTTTGAACTTTTATCCAGCTCTCATCTAAGGGAAAAGGTAAGCAGCTCTGAATCATAAATACCCCTGAACACTTGATGTCATTCCAATAGGGTGGGTGGGTCTTTAGATAACCATCTTTTAGTGATGCATTTTTTAGCTGCCACCAAAAGTACACCCAATAGGTACCTTTCTGCTTTATCTTTCTCTCGAAAAGATGTATAAGAGAATAGGAATAACAATCAGTAAGCTGCAAGTTATGAGAAAATATTGAACGGAGAACTCTTTCTAGCTCTTGTTGGAACAGAAGCAATACTGAGCATGTCCACTGTGGCGGGGTTGTGGGATAGCAGATGGACCAGACGGAGAACTTCAGGTTCAACACACAATCTCTGTGTGATGATTATTCAAAATACAGGAAATAAGCTTCTGCAATGCCATATTCCTTCTTCAGTATATCAGTCTGCAGCAAGAGACTATGTATGTCCTTTCTCTGAACTTAGCCAGCACCTACTGACACTGATCTCTGATCTAACCACTTTTTAGTGAAAACCCTTCATCCATATGTGGGTCCCGTTTGCTTGGGTAGTGGGGCTCAAAAAGAAAAAAAACAAAAGAAGCTAAAAACAAAGAACCTCAGTGCAGAAACACTGAAAAAGGGTTACACCAAATGGCATTGGCAGCAAATGAAGTTTCAAAGAAATACAACATCATACATACGTCTGTAATGCAAAGCATCATGGGATATATGCAAATCACCATGACATTTCAGACTTGTTCAGTTTACAGCAATTTACATGCATTTTAAATAGCACAACTAACAATTTCTATAATAGTCACCTAGTACTTTTTACCATTATCAAAAACATCTAGTGCCATGGTAGTTTCAACATTTATAGGTTTCATAAGCATAAGGTATATTATGACATAGTTCTAGTACATACTAAATCCAACAACGATAAACACAACCTGTTTTACATACGCTTAGAGGTCACAACAATAACCTCCCTGTACCTGGACCTGAGAGGGAAAAGTAAAATTAAACAGGACACTATAGCATAGCCAAGAAAGGGAAGGGGGTGCCCATAGGTGGCCAACCTTATGGACTACAAATTGTAGAGGATAGATTAGGTTAAGAAATAGAAGAACTGTTGCAACAGATTTAAGGAAAAGTCAGTCCTCAATAGTGGCAGGAGCTCCCTGTCACACCCACATTATATGATAGTAGATCGCGCGCAGTTCACCACACTCCTGCCAACAGGCAGGTTTACAAGTAGTTCCTCGGTGAACTAGTTGATCTGGCATCAGAAAGTACCGAATGTTACACTTCTAGTTGTATTCTCACCAGGTTGGTGAGCTGGTTCCCTTATGAGTAAGGATATAAATTATCTGCCATTGGTCCCTAATTAGGGAGTCAGGCAGTTCATTGTTCCAGCTATCCAATACCCATATAGGTGGTGAAAGAATCTCAGCCTGGAGGAATTGGTAGAGCTTGGTAATGAAGTGAGTGCCTAAGGTACCTTCCAAGGACTCAGTAATAAGTGATAAGTCTGGAAGTTCCGCAGTGGACAGTGAAACTCACCAGCTCAGCCTGTCTAGGTAAGCTTGAATCTAGAAGTCAGCATTTTGAAGGCCAAGTGAAGCCTGGAGATTCAAAATAGTCACCACCCCTGGTTCCTTCCAACACAGCAGAGGGTAAGAAAGACCTTTATAGTACCATTTTTATAACCAACATACTTCCACAGTGGCACAAAATCTGGGTGAAGATTTACAGATAATAGCCAAAGAAACTTCCACTCAACACCATACTGCCAAAAGCAGGGAGTCGTTAATGCATAATCCACATCATGGCTAAATAGCTTGGAGTCTTTAAAGGAGGGCATTAAGCATTACCTGTTGCACATCTGAAGCAAATAAGCCAGGAGTACCTTCTGAGGCATATACCAGAGGCAGCTGATCTAGCCACAGTATCTGAGGCATCATATGCCGACCTTAGTAAATGTTTACCGGTATCCAGACCAGCAGAGGCAGCTTTAATCTATTCTGAGTTTACAGAGCTATCTGGCAATGTCTGTGCCATAGCCACAGCTGACTTCCAGAGGCTGTTCTAGTACTTGATCATATAGGCCTGGTAGTTTGCAATATGAGGGCCAAAAGTGGAAGAGGCAAAAGTCTTTTTCCCCATTACATCTAGTTTTCAAGACTCCTTGTCAGGAGGTAGGGTGCTCATCACTCTAGGAGCCCTAGAGTGATCATGGGTAGCCATGATAATTACAGAATCAGTTTGAGGCTGAGAAGCATAATAAGGCTTGACATGGAAACATAGAAACATAGACAATGACGGCAGAAAAAGACCAGAGGTCCATCCTGTCTGCCCACGTTTCCTACAATCCCTGGAACCTACTGTTCCACTATTACTACTACCACCACCACTACTACTACTGCTACTACTACTACTACTGTGACAGATGGAGCAGGATGCTGTTTGTCACACTTCTTGGGACTGCTGGCAGAGTAATAGGCCTATGCCAGGCAGCAAATGTTGCATCTTCCAATGCAGGGTAAACAAGTGACAGCACAATAGTGGGAGCAGCCAATACCTCTAAGAACTCTATTAACTTTCTTTTCCTCTTCACCTTCAAAAACCATCACATCCTCTATTTGTTTAAACAAAGCTTGGAAGGATGGCTCCGCAGGAGGGGACTGGGGGTTGTATAGTACACTCTTCACTGCATGAAGACAAGGTTGAGCTAAAAGGAGAGTTGCCTTCATAGGATTCCTCATCCCCATCTTCAGCTTTTAAATGCTCCTCCATTTCTAGGAAGTCAGGATTGTATTCCTCTTCCTCGTCATCTCTTATGATAAACGGAGCCAGCAATGGAGGCGGAGGCTGAACTGACAGTGCAACAGGTATGCTTTTCGGTTTTGTTGATGATGGCTGTGCCAACGGGAGAAGCCCTGTTGACCAAACCGACACTGCTGCTTGCAGCGACAGAAAAAGTCATATTAACATTCTAAGAATGCTGCCAGCATAACCTATGAGTCAATGATGCCCAGTTGAGGGGTTGTGACTACAAATGTTGACAGGATGGAACCTGTCGATAATGGCTGCATACCATCCGAAGCAGGTACAGCAGCATCAGAGCCAGGCCCCGACCTTGGTGTCTCAATGATGGTTGGGCATGGGGCTGTAGTCAATGTCACTGGAGTGGACACTGATGAGAACCTACCCTCCTTCAATGGAGACCTCAATCTTACTGGTGAAGCATGTTTACCTTTATGCTTATGATGGCTGGAAGATTAGGAGGGTCTCAATTATGAGTTTTCCTTTTCTTTGGATTTATTCATCATTCTTGATGACCTCGGCTGTAATACAGTCGATGACTACCGGGGCCCCTCCTTACCTGGGGGGTGGCGTTTGAGATGGAGAAGTTGGTTTGCATTCCACCGTCTTCGCCTGAGCTTCTATGGCATTTATAGAGATGAGAGTCTCCAAAGCCTTCTTCCAGCATCTCCTTGTAGCCAGATTAAATCTTTGGCAGGTCTTGCAGGCCCTCACACTGTGGGACAATCTCAAACAACAGACACACATGGTGCGAGCAGCATCCTTGTAGATCTCATAACTGCAGGTACAAAACCTAAACAAAGGTTCTTTCAATGGCAGCATTCACGGACAATGTTGACAGAAATTAAATCTAAGTTGAAACATAAAAAAACAGTGTTGTTTCTCTGCAAGCCTGACAAGCATGTTGACAGCAAAAGAAAGAACTGAGAAGTGAGAGGGCCACTCATGCTTACACTGTATGTCATCATGGGCAACCCTCAGATAGGCAAAAGTTTCCAGATGGTCCTGACGCTGACGGCTTATAGTTCCAAAGACATGGCCCAATGAGGGAGATATTTTCAAGGAAGATCAGGACCAGTAAGGTCTAGATAAATATTTAGTAGGTAGTAAAGAAAAAAGCACAGGATCCAAGCAAAAATTCATCAGATATAGGAGAACTGTATGAATTTGAGAAGATTCTGTACCCATTTAGAGAGGTGCTAGGTTAACAAAGGAAGGCAGCTGACTCTCTAGCCACACTCGATTCTATCTTTCACCCTTACTGCTCCTTGCTTACTATGCTCCCCCCCCCCCCCGTGTTGCTTTTTAGCACTGGTAACCAATGCCCACATGCTGATATCCATACTTCCTTGTAATACAGTTTGCTTAGCATGTTTGGGATTTTGTTACTGATTTTGAATTGTTCTCATTATCTTCCACCTACCTTGCTTTAATACGAACATACGAAATTTTCCAGCAGATAAAGGCCTAGAGGTCTATCAAGTCTGCTCGAATGTGCAGCTAGCACCCCTTATTCTGCAGCTGCCCCTCCCTTCCCCTTCCCCTTCATTAACCCTCCCCCTTGTCCTGTCCCATCCTCGTTTGAAGCAGTCCATTGTTCTACTGCATACCACTTCAGGAGGTAACGCATTCCACCCAGCCACCACCCTCTCTGTAAAAAAGTGTCTCCTCATCTCCCTCCTGAACCTTCCTCGCTCCAGTCTCATATCATGGCCCCTGGTGTCCCTCCCCTCCCTTACTTTGAACAGCCCCTCTGTACTTGTCTTGTTTATTCCTTTCATGTATTTAAAGGTTTCAATCATGTCACCTCTGTCACTCCTCTCCTCCAGTGAGTACATGTTCAGCTCCTTCAACCTCCTCTCATATGATAAGTCCCCCAGTCCCTTGATCATCTTTGTCGTGCTGCGCTGCACCCCCTCCAGTAACTTAATGTCCCTCTTTAGATACAGACGCCAGTACTGCACGCAGTACTCCAGGTGTGGTCTAACTAATGACCTGTACAGTGGCAGAATCACCTCCTCCCTCCTCGAGGATATACCCCTTGCAATACAACCCAGCATTTTGTTGGCCTTTGCAGCTACCTTCCTACATTGTGCCGAGTTGTTCATTGACCCTGTAATGAGCACACCCAGATCCTTCTCCTCCTCCTCTATCTGGGCTAGCTGCACTCCCCCTAGCTGGTAACTCCTCCTTGGGTTCTTCACCCCAAAATGCAGCACCTTGCACTTTTTGGCATTAAAGCCCAGTTGCCAGATGTCTGACCAGGTTTCAAGCTTTGCCAGATCATCCTGCAACCCCTGCCATCCTCCTAGGTCATCCACCACCCTACCTTGGTATCATCAGCAAACAGACTGATCTTGCTCTTGATGTCCCATGATATGTCTGCAATGAATATCCCAAACAACACTGGTCCCAACACCGAGCCCTGTGGAACACCACTCGTCACTGCCCTTGGGTGTGAGAGCTCCCCACCCACCACCACCCTCTGTTGCCTTCCCTGCAGCCAGTTTCCTACCCATCTCACCAGCTTTGCACCCACCCCTGTGCCTACTAACTTCCTTCCCAGCCTTCCATGTGGCACTGAGTCAAATGCCTTACTGAAGTCCAGATACAGGACATCCACTGCATGGCCCTTGTCCAGTTGCCTAGTTACCCAGTCACAGAACTCGACCAGATTGGTTTGGCAGGATCTGCCACGTATGAAGCCATGCTATCTGCTGTCCTGTAGTCCTTTGGACTCTAGGAGGGCCACCAGCCTCTCCTTCAGGATGGTCTCCATTAGCTTACCCACGATGGATGTGAGGCTCACTGGTCTGTAGTTTCCCAGTTCATCCTTGGGGCCACTCTTGTGGAAGGGCACCACATGAGCCATCCTCCAGTCCTGAGGTACATACCCCGAATGTAGTGAGGCATTAAATAGGTCTGCCAAAGGTCCTGCAAGGACCTCTGCCAGCTCCTTCAGTACCCTGGGGTGGATGCCATCTAGGCCTGGCGCCTTGTCCACCCTCAGTGCCTTCAAACCCTCTCGAACTCTGCTCTCCATGATTTCTCCATCTGTTACCACTTCCCACCCTGCTTCTGCCATTTCTCCCACCTTGGGTGTCACCCCTTCTCTTTAGTAAATACTGAGCAGAAGTACTCATTAGTGCTTCATATATCACCCCTGCTTCCACCAACCCTCCTTCCTAATCCTTACTATGTGGTCCTACAGCCCTTTTCTCCCTGATGTACTTAAAAGTCCTTCTCCCCTTCTTAATGCCTTGTGCCAGCCTGAGTTCCATAGATGCTTTGGCTCCCCTTACTGCCCTTGTCGTCTCCTTCGATTCTGTCAAGTACTCCTCCCTGTCCTCCCCCTCCCTGTTTTCTTGTACTTCCTAAAGGCAGCTCTTTTCCTCCTTACCTTTTCCATGACCTCCTTGCTCAACCAGATTGGTTTCTTAGCCCTAGCCTTCTTGCTCTGGGCTTTGCAGCAGGTTTTGGTTGCCTCCACTATCCCCAGCTTTATGAGCTCCCACCTCTGGTTAGTGTCCATACTAGATTGAATTCTGGCCAGGTACCCTTTTACCACTTCCCCCATCCTCCCAAAGTCAGCCCTCCTGAAGTCCAGCACTATAGTGCCAGATTCCACTCCTTCCTTGCCCATATCCAATGTGAGCCATACTGAGTGGTGGTCACTCCCTGACGGCGGTTCCTCGACTCTAAGTTCTCTCACAAAGTCCCCATTTGCCAGCACAAGATCAAGGGTATTCCCTAACCTGGTTGGTTCACTGACCATTTGCAGCAGGAAGCTGTCCTGGAAGGCATCCAGCAGTACCTGCTCCCTTCTGTTCCTGGTTGTTGGGGTGCTCCAGTCCACTCCTGGCATGTTGAAGTCCCCCACAATCACCACACTACCCTTTTCGCAGGTCCTCCTGATCTGTCCCGCTAGTTCCCTGTCTAACTCCTCTGTCTGAGATGGTGGCCTGTACACCACTCCCATTCTAAGAATCCTAATCTTGGAATCCTGGATTTGCATCCAAAGTGACTCTGTCCTACCCTCCTCCCCTTCCTCCCTTACACACTTCAGTCCTTCCTTCACATATAGTGCCACCCCCTCCTTTCCCAATCACCCTGTCCCTACGAAATAACCTGTACCCTGGTACAGACAGGTCCCAGTCATTGTATTGGGTGGCCCATGTTTCTGTGATGGCTGCAATGTCCACCTCTCCCTCTGCCATGAGAACCTGTAACTCTGCAGTTTTCCTCCCAGGGCTCCTAGCATTAAGGGTAACCACCTTCCACCCTTCCCCCCCACCATCCTCCCATCATGCCCTCCTTTCCTAGCATCACCAACAGTACTTGCCATTTGCCCTTTGTCACTGTTATGGGGGGTTAGCTCATATGATTTCCCAACCTGTGGTCTCTGCATAGCTCTTCCCCAACTGCCACCCCCCACTCCTAGTTTAAATTCCCAACTTCCTCTATGTACTCTATGTACTTTAATGCTGCAGTTACTCCTACTAATAGCTCTGTTTTGTAATGTAATGCATTACCTCATTATTACCCGGGTGGCCATTTTGTGCCATGTAAATAATGGATGGTTCGAACTTCATATGGAGCTATTGGAGGTAATGAGTTACTGCAGTGTGTTAGTTTTCTGGAAACTGGCTGTTCATAACTCAGAAAGCCTCTTCTAGTTAATCTTTTAAATAAATTAATAAATAAAATACAATTTTTAAATTAATTTATTACAATAGTCACTGTGAAACTTTATTTAGATTTTCCTCTTTTCTCTGCATAATGTATTGTTTTGTATGGTTCAAAAATAAAAAAAAAATTTTAAAAGTGACATTGATGGATATGTGGCAGGCTGCTGCATCATGCTCCTTTAAGCATACAGAACATTTTCAGAGGTTGAAGGAATTGTTTGTCCCAGGGACAGTGGCAGAATTTACTGAACATAACCATACACAAGCAGCCAGAATCTGCCTTAAAACAGCCTGTGATGTCAGCGCTATCACATAACTCTAAACAGGATTTCATTCCTGCTGTAGGCAGCCTGGGTGCCACCAGTGCAGGCTTATTAACGCATTCAAATCACATTCCCCACACAAGCGGGAGAGCACGTAATGTGAGATTTATCATTAGCAGTACATTTTTGCTTTAAACGGTTTGAGAACTGTGTTGCCTACTCACCATAGCAGGAAAACGTACCCTTTCAGTTGTTGTCTATGTGGTAATGCAATAAACACAGGGGATAGCTATAGCAGGTTTATTCTGTAATCCAGGGTGCAGACTAATTCTCCAATGTCACTATGTGTTTTGCTGTCTACTTCAGGACATAAACAAAGGTACAGCAGGAGTGACACACCTCAGGGTCATTACATAAGGGGATAAATATGACAAGCATCATGCAGCTGCTGTCAAGAGTTGGCAGACTGCTAAGGTGCATAACTGGGTGGCCAGCAGGGCAGAGGACATTATCCAGCATCATTACAGGGCCCTGATCAGGCCCCACCTGGATTGTGTGTGCAGTTTTGGGCTCACTAATACAAAGAGGACATTAAGGCAGTTGAGTGGATGCAGTGCAGTGCAGGGCCACCACAGCAGTCAGGGATATGGAAGATAAAAGCTATGCGGAGAGGCAAATGGCCCGTAACATGCACACGTTGGAGGAAAGTAGGCTGAGAGGGGATATGATCTCAGTTTTCCGCATACTTGGGGTAACAACAATATCAAACACAAATATTTGATTTGGTGTCTTCCAGTGGGACAGGGGGACAGGCTGTGAAAGTTAGAGGGGGTAGCAGTAGGTTCCAGGGATTATAGGGAACTTGGGCAGACTGGATGGACCTCTCGTCTTTTTCTGCTGTCATTGTCTATGCTTCTATGTTTCTAAGTTCTGAAGTATCATTAAGAAGCACTTCTTACCCCAGAGGGTGGTAAACCGATGGCACAAACTAGTAGTGGAGACCGTGGACATGACGCACTGTACCTGCCTTAAAGGTAGGACTGAGCACATTTCTGTTTACGAAAGGAATCACTGGATACCCTGGTAGTAGAGTGGGTAGGGAACTCCTTTAAGTAGTACATGTTAACACAGCATACTTATGCATACCTGCTTATAAAGCAGGGGGTAGAAATGATGGCCCTCTAGTCTCTTGTGACTTTTCATTAAAAGCTGGGCCAGTGGCACAGAGGGCTGAGGCACTTACACTTCACCTGTTGCTGTGCTGATGACCCAGGTTTGGGAACAAACTAAGGTCACTGAGTGTCCAGTGGGGGGGGGTTAAGCATCCCAGGGATTGGTCTCCTCTCCTGGGGAGGAGGGCCAGCCTTCTTGGCCTCTGACTTCCACCGGGTGGAAGCCTGGTGGCAGTATAGGTGCGAGTGAATCAAAGGGAGGGCCACGTTTCCATGGTGCATGCTTATGTTGTGCTGCAGTGGTGAGGGAAAGGGATGAAAAGAGCCAGGCAAGCTAAGTGAAGCCCTACCCACTTTCTCTTGACCTGTGCCATTGGCCGGTCCCCAGGCACTTTCTAGATGTGTGCACCAGGGGAGCGACAGCTCTAACCCCTCTAGCCTCGCCATGGGGTGAAAATCTGAAGGGGACTTAGCCTGGAGGACTAGAGGGGATAGATGCTGGTTAGGAGAAGTATGGACAGGGCTGAGAACCTGCCCACCTGACTGGACAGGTAAAAATAAGGCTACCAAATTTCTGGGAGGCTCAAGGGGGACACATGAAGACCAGGGGTCTGGGGGTTTAGATATTCTTGGGTGAGTTCTGAGGCTTTTAAACACACTTTTGTTACAACTTCCCTACCCCTCACTCCAGGGGAAAGAAGAAAACATTTTTCCCCTGGAGTCATGGGTGTAGGAGACTGAGGTTGGCCTTTAAGTCTGCAGCTGCAACTGGAGTGGGCAACTGTCTGACCAACAATACCATAGAGCTGCCCTAAGCTATTCTTGCAAACCAACCCCTCCGTCACTGAGCTAGTGCCCACCAAGAAGTAACCTCAAGCAGAAAATGAAAGCCAGCAAAGTTAAGTACCACTGCCACAGGTGTCCCAGATCTTCAGAGATTCCTGTATTTTACATCGAAAATGGAACCATCTACAGAAGAACTGGTCCCATAGACTTGCATTGGTTATACAGGAAAACAAGGCAATTTGGCTTCCATAGGAAATAATGTAATCTACAGGAAAACCCAAGAAAACTGCTCTGGAGTTACAGGGAAGATGTCAAATCAGTCTGGAAGCACTGCTGTGGCTGCCAGTACTACAGTGACAGACTGATAACAGGAAGAAGCCTTTAGTCAGGATCAGGCAATAAAAACCCAATATTCCCACCATAACAGAGACCAGGCTAGAACTAGTTACCCAGGTACTGAAATACTCATTGACAATTACTCCTTTTTGAGATGGGACAGGCCTAAATGCAAGGTGGAAGAGTTACTTTGTCTATAAAGAACAAATACTCTGCCTCAATTAGAGTGGAGTCATGAAAACATGACACAGAAAAGTCATCTGAGAGTCTGACATTACTTATAAAATGATCTCTTTATAACAACATGCTATATCTGGGCTGCATGTACAAATCATTAAAGTTTGTCAAGCACCTCCCCGAACCTGGTTGTAGATCTTGCCCCTGCCTTTACATGGAAGACGGAGATCATCACAGCAACAGACTGTCAGCAGTTAGCTCCTCCTGACATGACCTGATGACCTGCTAGAAGTTTTTAAAGCCAAGGATTCACCCTTGTTCTTCTTCTCGCATGATCTCCTTCTCCCACTGTCTCTTCTTCATCCCCCCCCAATCAGCTAAGTGCTCAACCAGGGCCATCGCTGTCAAGATACACGCTGCCACTGCTGCCCAATCCATCCATCTCACATGAGCATCCCATTCCCAGGCAGGCAAGGCAGACAAAATGATAAACGGGTCACAGACTTTAGTTAAAAAAAAAAAACAGGTGGAAAGCGAGCTGTCAAGAGTCTCTCCTCCACCACAAGGTGTCAGCATGCTCTATTCCAGATGACGGTTTCCACATCATATCCTGGGCTAAAGTGCAGCACTGACCTGCCTCCAATCTGATTGGACCTAGAGCGGCCAAGCCGTGACCTTTTACCCAGCCCTTGCCTGCCATAATTGGTGGCTTACTTAAAGGGCCGCAGGAGCATGCAGCATGGCAAGAATGGTCCAATCCTGGATCATGGCACGCAGCAGCTGCTGGGGAGTGTGCGGTGAGCAGGTCGCTTCCTCAAAACTAGGATGAAAATCTCAAACCGAGACAAAATCCCAATTTTCAGAAATGCTTCGGGACACCAGGAGAGCCCTTTTGATACTGCGACTGTCCCAGTCAAACCGGGACATCTGGTAGCTTTAGGTAAAAAGCTTTATGGAAAAAAAATTATTGTTGAGTTATGTGTAACAGCCAGGTTCCCCTGGGGTTAGTAGAACCCCTTAGTATAAACTTAGACAGAAGCTGGGTAGCACAAGAGGAAAATCCCTGTAGGCCCCCTTTAAGAATTATCTGGCTAGCTCTGCTGAGCCAGAGGATGCTGTGGTGGAATTCAGAACTCTTGCAGCAGCAGCATAAGCCCCCTTGCTCTTTGTGCTGCAGTTTTGACTCAGTAGTCATACAGAGTTTAGAGTCTGAATGAGCAAGTTAGTGCTCTGCCTGGGGGAAAACCAAGTGCCAGAAGGGAGTGCCGCTCTTTTTATTTTTTCGCCCTAGTTCATCTGCTAAGCAGTCTGTGTGCAGGACGTGGTGGCTGACATCTCTTGTGATACTCTAGGAGGGTGAATTTCCTCACAGATGTGATAATTGGGACTGGTAACAATGAGCAGTTGTTGGGACAATCCCCGCACCTGTAAAGACCTTAACTAAAGCACTGCCCAGAAATGCCGGGGTGCTTCTGTATGTCTACCTCAGTGACTAACTGCAATTGTTTTGCTGTGGGATGGGTTCCAGAGAAAAGGACCCCTGCAGCTTTTGAAAAGTAAAATGTTAGTTCTGTCAGAACTGAAGTGAATTGCTAGTAGGCACACAATGTCTGTAAAAGTTTTGTATTCTGAGTAAATGCAAGAGGAGGTCTAGCTTTGGCTGGGGCTGAGCTGTCGACTCAGTCCAGTTGCAGAGGGACAAATCCGTTCATTAATGCTTGGGAGTTAACTTAGTCCTCCCCTGGAAAGTGTTTGGGAGTTAACTCTGTCCTCCCCTGGAAAGTGTTTGGGAGTTAACTTAGTCCTCCCTTAAAAGGGGAGTTAATTTTGCCCTCCCTCCTGGTCAGGAACATATGCCCACAGGTAACTTTCTGACTCAAAGAATCCAGTGTGTGCTTCAAAATGTGGGATTCGAAGGATCCAATGTGCTAAATGTTCTGGGGACTCTGGTGCCCAAATTTTCAGTTTTGCCCAGAAGAGGGGCTGGAAGTTTCAAAATGTATTGTTTCTGGTAACAAGTTCTACCCGTGGATGTTTCTGTGTACTTTTGTTCTGCACCTGCAAAAGCCCTTGTGGCACCACCTAATTCTGACTGACATCCTTGTCAGAATACAGCCATCCATTCCATCATTGTGTGCCTTTTTTGGGCCCCCTCAGACATGTGTGACCCTCTATAACCCAGGTAACTCTCCCCCAGGCTCAGGTAAAATAGAAATTTGATTTTGTAACCCTCCCTCCGGCCTCCTAGATACCCGAGCCAGGTATTGCCCTAATGCCTTGGGTAAAGTCTTTGTGTGTTGTTGCTGTTGCCTAAAGGGGGAATGGTGTTACATATGTTTTTCTGGTTTTTTTACAACTGTGGGTGGAGCCAACAGGAGTATTGCATGTACAAAAGGATTGATGTCATGTTTTCTGTCCGTGGAACTGACTGAAGGTGTAAATAGTCTCCTCTGCCTTACCCTACGCCAAGAAATGTTTTCTGCCCTCAAATAAATACGCTTTCATGTTAGTCAATGGTTGCAGGGTACTATTTTCTTTCTTAAATGGGTGGTACAAAAACTGGAACCTGAGTAGTGGGAGGCAGCATTGTTTTTTGGGGGGAAGTAAGGTCCACCCCACCTCCACCCAAGAAGCTCCAAAAGGTCCATCCCACCTTTTTTTTTTATTCATATGGGAGGGGCATGAGGTGGATCTATCATGCTGAAAGAAGACTTACTAGTTTGGGGTGTGGACCAAAGAACAACAAGTCTGTGGAGTCCCTGCATTTTGTTAAGGACTAGGAAAACAGAAGATACTTAAAATGCCTTCAAACTGACTTAAAAACCCTGGGAACAAATGATTATCAGAGTCACCTGGTGTCTCAAAAGGAAAGACTAAGAAGTATCTAAAAACTAAGGAAAATAGACAGCTTTCAGGTATTTCTTAAACATTTATATACTAAAAAACAAAGTTCAGCTTTTGGGATTAACAATATTTGTTTACCATATTCTATATATATATATATATATATATATAGTTTGTCTTTTAGTAGTTTTAAAACCTTGAAAGCATTAATGTTAGTAATGCATTTAGAAATAATTTTTTTAATTGTCTTTACAGATAAATCATGCATGTTCATGTGAGGGCACATTTTTGGGGGGATGGGGTTAAAATTATTTTAACAATGGGCACAGTACTTGGTAAACACAGTCTGTGATGGAGTGTATTTTTGGTTTTAAGTTTGAGAAGTGGAGTTGACTTGCACAAATGGATAGTACAGACATCATAGAAAGCTATTAGAAGTAGAATGAGTTAAACACTTCCTGGAACTTTCTGCATAACAAGTTCCCCTATGCACCTCACAGCATTTGACACCACCATCCTAAGAGCAGTCAGTGTGTTACTTTGCAGAACATTGCATAGCAAGAGAGCTAGCCTTGCCTTTTTCCAAATAATATACCAACTTCATTCTCAGGCAGGCAGTTCTGGGCTACTGTTTATATTCTACTGAATCTTCTTAAAGGAAAACTGCATGTTAAAATCAGGAATATATGTATTACTACCAGTTTTGAGTTCTCACTTCAATCCAGTGTTTTGTTTCTGCCTAGGCGGTGAGAGGAATTTTTTCTAATTTCCCCTGGGTGTTTTATGACGTCTGGGGGCTGTCATTCAAGTTTGTTTTATTGCATCTTCTCCAAGTTAGTCTTCACAGAGTACCCTTTGGTTTGATGTCCCAACAGCCATCTAGGCAGGACATTTGGTCCTCTTCTCTTTGAAGGGGTGCACTTAGGTCCCTAACTTATCCCCCTTCCAACCCTGCGTACTTATCAGCCAACCCTAGGTCTACAGATGCTGCTCACTATTTCCTGTGGACCTGGTATCTAATCTACTAGTAAGGATGCTTAAAGTTTAACGTGCTCATTATTTGTTACCTTCATGTCCATACAGCCTACATGTTTTCCATTCTTTGGTGCCTGCAAAGATATGTACTCCTATTTTTAAAATACTATTCCTCTCTCCAGACTGTACTGAACTGTTACCTGTATGTTGTTGTTGCACCCGGGTTGCCCCTGAAAAAGGGACCTCTACGGGCCCAGTGGGCCTACCCGGTCATCAAAATTCAATAAATAAATAAATAAATAATAAATAATAGACCCTACAGCAGGCCAGTGTCTTGTTACAGTGTCTTGCTTAGCCACAGCAGAGAAAGAACACTGCAGCCAGGATTCACAGTGCTATACAATATAGTATAGAAATTGACATGTTTAAACACATACACACACACACACACACACACACACACACACACCAAGCAGAACACAGCAGGATAAGGTACCAGTATTTAGGAAACTTGTCATACTTACCCAGAGTCTAGCAGTGTGAATCCTGGCTGTGACTATAGGTGTTTACAACTGAATGATAATAACCACTTTGCTTCACTTGCAAATAGGTAGGCATTTGTGTCTAATTTCTGTTTGACTTACTGTAGGTTACACATAGAATCTGAAAAATTCATAACATGCTGTATTGTGATTCAATGAACTGATAAATGGGGATTTTGGTTTCTTTTACAAATTCATTTTTCCTGACCATGGATATACTAAAACAAAAATTTCTCAACAAAATGTTTTAAAATAGAGTTTAACTCACAGCAGCAGAAGAAGCATGTTGACATTAAAAGCTTAGTGGCGTGGATGTAGAGGTACCAGCATTTAAGCACGACTTTGGTAGAGGATTAATTGTGACTGGGGGGTGAGGGAGGGGGAGTGAGTCTTGGTATTTGTATCATAATGGTTTTCTGAAACTTCAACCTTCAATGGGCTAGACTGTGCAGCCATCTGTACAGTATACCACTAAGCCATATGCAGTGTGGTATGGGTAAAACCCAGATCACCAGACCAGGACCAGTGCTGTAAAATCTGCACTGGGCACAGCTTGTGCAAATATTGCTGATCCAGTGGATCAAATAAATATGTGCAAATAAATAAATACTTGGCTTTGCCTCGTGCTTCAACCCACCCCAGGAGTGACATTATTACATGATAACACACACCCTGTCATGCCTTATTGCTTAAATATGCCCTTTCTCAATGTACTATACTTTGATTCAGTTAGTGTATGCAACAGCCTTCATGTGAACACTCTGGGCTTCTCTTTGACTCCTGATGTCTATTTGCTTTAGCTATTGTATATTGTTTGAACTGCTTTGGTCTTCTTGATGTGGTGCCTATGTGCCTAAACTATGTAATCTGTTTATCTACTGTTACCCATGTATCTCCAGTGAATGATAGTTATAACTGTCTGCTCTCTGAGCCATTGTTTTTTGACTTGTTAACTGTACTGTCTTTGTATTAGTTTCAACGAGGTGCCTTTGTAAATGAGTCTCTGACTCAAAGGTTTGTAAATCAGATATTTTTTAAATAAATGTTTATGTTTAAGCCTATGAAACACCCTTATCTAGTTAATGCATTCACAGTCATAGTGGCTCTGCCAGAGCTTGTTTCATACTACCAAAACATTCCATGACATCAGTCCTATCATTCTGGGCCACTCTGGTGAATGGCACAGAATGGTGTAATTTATGTCATGGAATGCCATGGAAATAAGAAGAGAACATGCAGTAACTTCTGAGGCGAAGGGACCGCAATGTAGATTTGAAGGCACACTGAAGTTGGATCATGAAGTCCTCAAATAAAATGTGAAAGCATAACAGAATACAAGACTGACACTGAAAGGAAACAGCAGGGCATTTAATAATATAACAGTCACTATCACTGTTTTTCTTTTTAATATTTAAGAGAGTTTTCATTTTCAGTTTGCAGTCAAAGCTTCACAGTTTGCATCAGCAGAACTTAGAATTTCAGGGTCTTCCATTTTTTATTACTGAAGATGTCTTCATTAATTTCTGAACTTTTTAGATTTTTACACAACAGTTAAATTTGGTTCTGTTAGTCAATTGATGCCTCCATTTCTGGGATATAAAGCACTCCCAGCATTGGAATGGCTGTATACAAATAAAACCTACTACTATTACTACCGCTAAAACAATCTCTTCTACTAGACTTCATCTGTTCATCTGCAGGGGGCCAAGGGGGAGCGACAATAAGGGGGTAGGGTATCTGGGAGGATAAGGGCACGATGGGGAAAGTTCTGAAATTGGCAGTAAGGAGAAAAGACAAAACATCTCTGCACAGAAGATGTCCTGGGAGCAGGGCATCAGGAACCTGAAGTGAGGGGGGACATGGTTGGGGGGGGAGAGAGATGGATAAACATGACTATGAGCGGAAAGGGGAGGAAACCAAAGTGAGCAGGCAAAAAGAAGGTAACCAGGTTATTATACTGGGAGATTTCATAGTTAAGGGTATCAAATGGGGAAGGACCTCTATCAGGGTTGAGTGCATGCCTGGCATGACAGGACACAGTGCCAAGCACATAGCCCACTGTATAGTGACGAAGCATGGGGGGAACCCCCATATAGTGGTGCACCTCAGCACAAATAACTTGGAAGAAAACAGTGTGCAGGAGGTACAGTATAAGCAAGAGTTAGGGAATTGGCCAGAATATGTCAAACTGTAGGGAATACTGTGTCATTTTCCAAAGTCCTGGCAGTGCCGAGGGGAGGCAAGCAGAGGATAAGGGACTTTAACGAGTGGTTAGAAGAATGGTGTCTGGATATGGGGTTTGGACTGGTGGGAGGCTGGGAAGCAACATGGGATAACAAGGGTCTTTTTGCCAAGGACAGACTACATCTGAGTAAAGAGGGAAAAGGAGTCCTAAGGAAGAAGCTGGGAGTGTTTGTTGCTAGTAAGTATGATTTAAACTAGCGGGAGGGGGCTTAGCCTTACGGGCAGGTAGGAACTCAAAGTTTGGGAGGGCCAGTGCCTCTCCCCCCAACTGGAAATTTGGAGAATGAGAAGAACTCACAGGGGGCATAATAGTTTGGGGAAAGGGACGGCGAAGAAGGATAGGGGGACAGGTGGAAGATGGCCTCCACAAATTCGAGGATCCTGAGAAACAAGTTATTTGAGTTGCAGGCATTGATGGTGGGGGGGGGTGGACATGGCAGCAATCACGTAGACATGGGCCACCCAGTACCACGACTGGGACTTAATAATACCAGAATACAAAATGTTTGGGAGGGACGGGAAAATTGGCAAGGGGTGAGGGGTTGCATTATTTGTAAGGGAGAGGATAGCGTGCAGCAGGGAAGAGGGTAAAAATGGGAATGTGGAGATTTTGTGGGTCACCTTAAAGGATACTAAGGGCAAGAGGGTCAATCTGGGGGTAGTCTATAGGCCAACAACACAGTCTGAGGAACACAACAGGGAACTGATGAATAACCATAAGCATTTCCAGGTCACACGCTATAAAATAACTGCCAGGAGCAAGCAGGGTGATTTAATTACTGTATAGTGTATGTTGTGTGACAGTTTCTAGCTGTGGGACAGTGTTTCTTAGTGCAAAATCGACTTTTATTCTGTGGTGGTACAAGTCTTAACTGGGAGAGGTACATCACGCGAATAAGCCCATAGATGAAGAGCAAGTAGGAAGAAGAGGCATTCAGTAGTTCATGCAGACCACAACATGAACTACAGCTAGTACAAAACTGCAACTTTTTAAAAGCACAATTGGCTACAGACCTAGATGGGTTCCACTGGAAGGCTGAGCCATACTTTTATATTTTTAAACATTCGACTGGCTAATTGTAATGAAAGGTTGGGATCAGGAGGTGTCACATGACCCAGTAAAAAGCATTTACTGGTCACACACTATAAAATAATCACTGGGAGTGAGCAGAGACGCGTGCAGAGATTCACACGTCAGTGCGTCATGAGTGTCCTGCAGGGATCTGAGGAACAGGGCACCAAGGAATATCACAAGGAAACAAAACCTGGTAAGGGAAGTCAGTCAGCAAACAAAAACTATTCTACATAGAGAAATTACTGTCAGATTGTAAACAAATACTCCTCACCTGCAAAGAAAACCAAGCTGAAAACACAAAACAACATAGGCAGAGTGGAAAACAAAGGACTAAGATTCCCATGCTGTTAACTGCTTTTATGTCATATCTTCCCCTACTATCTAATTTTCTAAGGTAGCATGACAGATACAAATATTTCTCTAAACCCCCATAGCTTGCAGTGCTTGCCTGTAGGACCTACTACCTATAAATAAATTTAAATAAATTGGCATCAGAAGACCTATTTATTGTGAACTTTCAGGATATTTTTACTCAGGATGGGTCTATTCTGAAATGTACTAATTGTAAAATGTATTGCCCATTGGATGCTAATTATGACAAATACATAGACTACAACCCTATGCAATTTACTTGCAACAAATGTATTAATTACGACTAACTAACTAAAGAAGTTATGATACTCAAGCAGGAACTCAGAAATGTTCAACTGAATAAGGATGTAAAGAATACTATAGGAGTGAATTATGGAGCAGACAGGGGGAAGAGACCTAGAAACAGTAATGGATTCTCCAAAGAGTTTGAACCCGAGGACCACATAATAAAATGGGGATGAGAGGAGGTTAATCCCGAAAACAACATGGACTGGACACAAATAAGGGGTAGTTAACTAAATAAAGGTAGAAGGGCTTTATGATTAAATTATATATTATTAACTAATAGGTACACACCACTTGAAAGTGAGGAACAGATAGAAGCAGGACATGAGGCAGAAGAAGGTATGAACTCCCCTTAGGCTGGAAAAGTATTAAATAAACTAATAGTGGGAGACTCAATCATCAGATATGTAGACTCAGAAGTATGTCAAAAGGACAGGGGAAATACAGTGCTCACCTGCCTCCCAGGAGCCAAGATCACATATGCTCAAAATTCTCTAAACAAGTTACATATTGATAAACAGGCAGCTGTAATAACACACGTCGGGACAAACAACGTGTGCAAATTCCATGAGAAAGATATCTGCCTGGATCTAATCAATATAGGAAAAGAAACCCCAAGAAACTTGATATAGCGTGGCAATCTCAGGTATCTTACCAGTACCCAGAGCCCACAAATAGAAAAACAAAATGACTGAAAGAATAAACATAAAACTCAAACTGGTGTAGAGAAGAGAACATTTTGTTTATAGATAATTGGGAGACATTTAAGCTAAATCATAATCTTTTACACTAAGGATGTACTGCACCTAAATAAAAAGGGGCACAAATACTGGGAAAAAGCTTCCTGGTCTCACTAAACAGTCTCTGTTTAAACTAAATACCTCTGGGGAAATTATCAGTCCACTGGTAGTAGGAATTCAATGCACCATAGACATAAATCAACCAAAAATTGAAAGATCAGTCAACAGAAACATCAGTTGCTATATGGACAATGCCAGAAGCCTTAATAACAATTTGACAAACTGATAGCGACCGTAAAGTACAATAACCAAGAAGTGCTTGCAATCAAAGAAAGCTAGTGGAACGAAAGTAATGTTTGGAACAAGAGTATCCCAGGGTACGAAACATTTCGTCAGAACAGAACAAATAAAAAGGGAGGAGGGATAGTTATGTTCATAAACATTTTACTTAAACCAGTCAGCATAAATCATTCTAAAATAAAAACAGATCAAAGTGCAACTACAGAAACCTTATGGATACAGTTGTCTCTTAGTGACAAGAACGGCTTTGTTATTGGACTGGGATATCGACCACCAGATGCTACCCAGGAAGAGACTGAGGGTATTATTAGGGAACTTGAACTTGCATGTGATGAGTCACAAACTATATTTTTGGGGGACATGAACCTGAACTGTATGAAACTGGGAGACATTTCTGGCAAAAACAACACATAGTAAACTGTTTAGCACAGCGTGCGAACAACTTGCTCTACACCAGTATGTGACCAACCGTGCAAGAGGGGCAAATATATTAGACATTGTACTGGGCACTGAAGGAATAAATATAAATAATTATAATGTGGGACCACCCCTTGGAAATAGTGACCATACCTCAGTTACATTTAACGTGAATATGTCGTACTACACAAACAAAAATGAAACTGTTTTCTTCAGTTATAATAAAGCTGATAAAAGAAAGATCTATAACATATCGTCTAAAATAGACTGGGACTATATGTTTGCAAAATGCGACACTGAAACAATGTGGTCTACATTAAAGGCATACATCCTGTACAGTAACTATGCAACAAATGCATACCCAAATATAATACCCGGCCCGATGGTGCTGAGAGCTGAGGCGCTGGATGCCTTACCTTGCACCACGCCGGCAACTCGGATTTGAGAATGAGCCCGGGTTGTCAGGAGAGCTGTCACGGGGAGGGAGCAAGACTGAGCAGCCGAAAGCAATTCTCCTCTCCCGGGAGGGCCCTGTCACCTGCTGTAGTTCCACTACCCCCAAGATGGAGGTCCGCAGGGTGCAGGCAAGCCGGTGGCAAGTAGTGGAGGGCCGGCCCCGCATTGTGGTGCGCGGCACCTCCACACGCTGCATGCATGGCCGGACAGGGTCGGGGAAAAATTGGAGCATAAAAAACTATATGAAAAAAAGAACAATAACAATAGTAAGCTAAAACCACAATGGTTAAATAATACAATAAGGAAACTAATCAGGGAAAAACACAAAGCTTTAAAAGCATTCAAAAACACAAACACCACACTACTGGAACAAATACAAACAACCAGAAAAGAAATGGAAGACAACAATAAGAAATAAAAAA
Organism: Neoceratodus forsteri; assembly: GCA_016271365.2. NCBI lineage: Eukaryota > Metazoa > Chordata > Ceratodontiformes > Ceratodontidae > Neoceratodus > Neoceratodus forsteri. The sequence continues at coordinate 187,796,449 of CM028134.1, forward strand.
ACAGAATGGAATTATACCTAGCTAAAAACGCAATGAAAAACAATAGTAAAGCCTTTTTCAGTTACATCTGAAGAAGAGCACATAGCCAACCTACTTAATGTTTATTTTTGCAGTGTTTATAGTAGTAAGCATAATACAACCACTCCATTTTAGGTAAATCAAGTATAACGTATTATAATCTCAGAAAAATAAATATTAGAGAATATTAAATTAATAAGGGAGGATTGTTCACCAGGACCAGACAGAATTACAGGGAAAATGATTAAAATGATGCATGAACGACTCATATACCCACTGAAAATATTATTCGAAAGTAGCCTGAAAAACCCCTAAGGTACCTCCAATCAAGGGGTAAGGTACCCCTTGATTGGAGGATGGCAGATATAACAATCTTTAAAAAGGGTGAAAAAACAAAGGTTAAGAACTACAGACCAATTAGTCTGACATCTGTGGTTGGAAAGATATTGGAAAGTATAATTAAAGAGCGATTGGAAAAGCAGTTGGGTAGTGCTGACATTACCCAACATGGTTTTGCAAAAAAAAAAAAAAAAGATCTTGCCTGACTAACCTACTTTGCTTTTATGAAACTGTAAGCCAACAGCTTGATAATAAAAAACCCTGCAATGTCATCCTTATCAACTTTAGCAAAGCTTTCGATAAGGTTCCACATGACCACACAGTTACTAAACTGAAGTAGAGAAACACAGGCAGAACCCAGAGGGTAACTATAAACGGGCACTATTCTGTAACATCAGGGATGACCAGTGGAGTCCTCCAGGGTTCTGTGTTGGGACTGTATATTTTTCAGGTTTTTGTTGCAGATCTTACCAATAAAATAAATAATAACAACATCAAGTTTGCAGATTTATTTATTTTAGTCTTTGGTAACCGGGTAAGGCCCACTAGGCACAAGTGCCTGTTTTCAGGGGCGACCTGGGAGCACTGAGCGGTTAAGTGACTTGCTCAGAGTCACACAGTATATACAAGTGGAGGCTGTGAGAATCAAACTCAAGTATGGTCTGCTGGATGTACCAAACTTGTTTACACCTTGTTCCTCTAACCTCTAGGCTATACTGCCAGCCCAAAGATGACCTCAAAATGGAGGGGGGGATTTAGTACACTTGATGACACTGCGTCAGTCTAAAAGGACCGTGACAGTACCACTGAGTGGACAAAAACTTGGGGTATGACGTTAAACATCAATAAGTGTAAACTCATGCACTGTGGCCCCAATATTCAGAACTGCACCTGGCAATGGCGCATGTGGTGGCGAATTGCAACTGAGTTCTGCTGCTGCAACTAAAGGATATATTCAAAAGACATGAGCCATGGTGCTTCCCCTCTGAATATATCAGGTAATGCACACTGCGCAAATACGATGCGCTAGCGCATCCCCCCCAGACAGGGCTGAATACCAAGAATGGGAACTGCGCCAGTGCAACTGAGTTACGCTGTGTGCAAATTCCTGATATTCAGACAGCAGTATGCAAATGGGGCCATAATACATGCAAGGTGCAAATGGGACCATCTGCATGTCATTATGACCCCATTTGCATGTGTTGTGCAGTGCTGGCCAGCGGAATGCACATGGCACCCTGCACAGCATGTGGTCCCTGAACCAGGGGTCGCAGCAGTACCCCCACGCCATCCGTGCCACTGATCGCCTGTAATATGCCATATATGCTTCCTGGTGGTTCAATGGGTCCTCCCCCGCCCAACTCCCGATTGCTTGACATGCAATTATACTAAGTCCCTGGTAATCTAGTGGTACCCCCCCACCCCTCCCGTACCTCTGATCACCCAACAGAATAAAGAATTATTTCCATGGTAGTCTAGTGGTACCTTCCGTAACCCCAACTGCCTGTAAAAACGGCGTCAATAATTCTCTGGTGGTCCAATGGCACCCCCTGTCCACCCAGCTCTCCCCCCATCATCGGCAGACAGCTACAAACTCACCTGCATACCTCCGCGGCTGCCTGCAGAATGACAGCTTACAGTATGAGCTGCAAGCCCATTGGTCCATAGTGTGGACCAATAGGCTCGCATTGCATATTGTAATAGTCATTCACAAATATGTGAATGAAGTCTTACATTCATATATTTGTGACTAACTATTACAGTATGCACTGCAAGCCCATTGGTCCTCAGTGTGGATCAATGGGCTTGCAGCTGATACTGTAAGCTGTCATTTGGTGGGCAGCCATGGAGGTATGCGGGTGGGTTTGCTGCTGCCCGCCAATGATGGGGGTGGGAGCTGGGTGGATGGGGTGCCATTGGTCCACCAAGGAATTGACATCACTTTTAGAGGTGATCAGGGTTACAGGAGGGGTGGGGGTACCACTAGACTACCAGGGACATTTTTGATGCTTGTGCACAGTGTTCTGGAGGGGGGGAAGCTACCCATGGCTAGCGGCTGCTGTGATGTGCTTTGCATTATGGCAACTCACCTGTGGATGGCTACCATTTGAGCCATGTTTTTCTGGCTCAACTTTGTGCCCCGGTATGCAGCGCATCTCAGGCTTGTGCCAGCATATGCGCCGCAAAACCTAGGCTGAATATCGGGATCTGCCACTTATGCATGGGCACGCCCCCTGGAGATGAGCCACATACATTATCTTTGCGCCCCGGCGCATCGTGAATTGCGCTGCACAATTTGAATATTGCCCCAGGGAGCATTTCTGGGGTTGCACTGGTGCAACTCAGCTGCCCCAGGCACAACCCCTTTGTATACCTAGGCCTTAGGGCCCAAAAATAATAGGCACCAATAGCACCTAGGGGAAGGTGTACTGTCTGTAACTAGAGAAAGACTTAGGAATACTAATAACAGATGATTTCACATTTTCAAACCAACCCAATGCAATCATTAGTACAGCAAACAAGATCTTATGAACCATAAGGAAGAACATTGTATCCAGGGATGGTAGGGTCCTTCGCCCACTGTATTGAGCCTGTGTAAGACCACATATCGATTACTGTCCCCAATTTTGGTCACCTCACAAAAAAAAATATTCTACATCTCGAAAGACTCCAGAGAAAATTCACTAAACAAGTATTAGGTTTAAATGATAAGGAATACCATACCAGACTAGAACTGCTAAATCTTATGTCTTTGGAAAAAAGAAGACAAAGAGGGGACCTGTTGTTGCTGTGGGATGTTGTCAATGACACCTATCTATTTGTGGAAATGGGATTCGCATTTAAACAGGACACAGTGGAAACTAGGGGGGACCCACTGCAGCTACACATGTTTAAGTACAAAACAAACAGTAGAGGGTCATTTTTTTCACAGAGAGTAATTGGAATATGGAACAGTCTACCATTAGATATAATTGTCAGTGAAAATAAAGCAATATTTAAGAATAGACTGGACAGGTAGATTCTCAACAAGCGGGAACCACTTAGGTAGGGGTACTGGGATGGGAACTAAAATGGGCATTTCGCCTTCAGTTTCCCGACATTCCACAGTATGAACAGCAGTATGAACCTAATAACCCACTGTGGCAGGGGCAGTATGGTGGTGGTAGGAGACTTCAACCTGCCAGGGGTGGACTGGTGCACTATGTCATCAGCAACTGCTAAAAACCAAAGGATACCGGACACATTCCAAGATGCATTCCTGTCACAACTGGTGGTAGAGCCGACCAGAGAAGGAAGCATCTTGGACCTGGTTCTGGCAGATGGTGACCAGGTAAAAGATGTGATAATAGAGCACCCGCTGGCAGGGAGCGACCACTCTATAGTATGGTTTTCCCTGGACCTGGGGAGGGAAGGAATTCAGATAAGTACGAAGGTAGTGGACTTTAGGGGAGCAGATTTTGGGAGGATGACAGCCACCCTTGAGGGGCACCTACAGATTATCAGTCTAGATATGGACACGGAACGCAAGATGGCAATATTGAAATTGGGCCTGTTAGAGGCCACAAAAACCTGCACAAAGACCCACTACAAGAAAGCAAGATCAAAGAAACCCAGTTGGTGGACCAAGAAGGTGCAGGAGAGGGTAAGGAAGAAAAGGCTAGCCATTGGAAAGTACAAGAGAACCCGTGGGGAGGAGGACAGGGAGGAGTACTATATGAACTCGAGGGAGGTGAGCAGGGTGGTAAGGGCAGCCAAGGCATCCAAAGAGCTAAAGCTGGCACAGGGGATCAGGGAGGGGGAGAAGGAATGTTTTTAGATATATTAGGGAGAGAAGAAAGTGCAGGGGTCAAATCACCAGGTTAAAAAGGAAGGTGGGTGGACAGAGGAGGGAATTGAGCAGGATGAGGTACTAAATGAGTACTTCTACTCAGTCTTTACAAGGGAAAAGGATGGGCCAATTCCGCAGGGGGGGAGGTAAGGCCAGGGTTGGGGATGGGGGGACACTAACAGATGGAGAGATCCCGGTGAAGAGAGTGTGGGAGGGCCTTAAGTCCTTGAGGACAGACAAGGCCCCAGGCCCAGACGAGATCCACCCTAGAGTCCTGAAGGAACTGGCGAATGTCCTGGCTGCACCTCTAACAAAATTATTCAATTCCTCCCTCCTATTGGGATGTGTACCACTGGACTGGAGGATGGCACATGTGGTGCCCCTCCATAAGAGCAGTCCTAGAGATGAGCCAGGAAATTACAGGCTGGTCAAACTAGTGGGGAAACTATTGGAGACCATCCTGAGGGAAAGGCTGGCGGAGTTCCTGGAATTAAACGGCCTTCAAGATATCCGGCAACATGGCTTCGTCCAGGAGAGGTCTTGTCAAACTAACCTGATCAAATGTTTTGATTGAGTGACAAGGTCTCTGGATGGTGGTCGACCGGTTGATGTTCTGTACCTGTACCTGGACTTCAGCAAGGCATTTGACTCGGTGCCCCATGGGAGACTGCTGGGTAAGCTGAGGTACCTGGGAGTGGGGGTAAAGATGGTGAAGTGGATTGGGAACTGGCTGAGCAACAGGCAACAGCAGGTGGTGGTAGGCGGGAGCTTTCAACACCCAGGAGGGTCATTAGCAGGGTCCCACAAGGATCTGTTCTGGGTCCACTGTTATTTAATGCTTTCATTGAGGATATTGCAGAGGGAGTTATGAGCAAAATGAGCCTGTTCACTGATGGTTCCAAACTAGGAGTGGTGGTGGACAGTGAGGAGGGGTGGAGGACTCTCCAGGAAGACCTGGACAGACTTGAACAGTGGTCAGACACATGGCAGCTGGGGTTTAATGCTCAGAAGGGTATCGTACTGCATTTGGGGGAGAGGAATCCAGGATACAGCTACCATTTGGGGGCTAACAGTTAAGTTTTGAAGGAAAAAGATGTAGGAGTGATTATCACTGGCAAAATGAATCACTCAGAATAGTGCAGGAAAGCAGCAGCAAAGGCAAACAGAGTGCTAGGGTGTATTGCTAGGGGGATCACTTTGAGGAGGGAGGAAGTTATCATGCCACTGTACAAATCCTGCCACACTTGGAGTACTATGTGCAGTTCTGGCATCCTTACTTAAAGAAGGACATCAGGCTCCTGAAGAGAGTCCAGAGAAGGGCGTCTAAGATGATCCAGGGAAAGGGGATGAAGCCCTATGAGGAGAGACTTAGGGAGCTGAAAATGTACTCCCTGGAAGACAGAAGGGACAGAGGGGATATGATCAAAACCTTTAAATACTTGAAGGGCATCAATAGAGTAAACACTGAGGGTTTGTTCAGACTGAAGGGGGAAGGGACCTTGAGGGAATCATAGCCTAAAACTGGTGGTGGGGAGTACATAAGAGAACTGAGGAAACATTACTTCACGGAAAGGGTGGTGGCACCTTGGAACACAATACCTGAGGGGGTGATTTCAATGGAATCAGTGGGAAGTTTTAAGAAGGGATGAGATAGGTACATGGGCAAGGTACAGGTGGGGAGGGAAATGACCAGTAGGGGACCTCAGGGTGGAAAACCTTGGTGGGAGGGAGGTAAAAGAGGAGGGGGGGCAGTAGCAGTGACTGTACTGTGAGCTGTATCTCTAGGAGAAATGATAGACCTTAAGGTCTAATCTGCTGGCATTTTGTATGTTTGCATATTCCTACTGGCCTTCCTGTCCTGAAGTCAGAATCCTCTGCTTTAAGTCACAGAAATTATTCTGATGTTAAATGCAGAAGACTGAGGGCCCATTTCCATCACCCTATGCAACGAGTAGCAAAGTATGGTGGACATTTCTATTTTATTTTGTACTGTCGGGTAACTGGAATTTGCAGATAGCAGCTTGGATTAGTTTACTGGAGACCAAAAATGCTCCCAAGGATGTTCTGTCAAATCAGTGTTTGCAGGTGCACAGCCATAGCATGCTAACGGGGGTGGGCTGTAATAAGTAGGCCTCACATACAGTGGTGTCCGCCAGGATCAGACACAATGTCACAGCTTTCTGCAAGACAACCACCATTGACTTGCACTGCTTTCTGCAGAATTCTGCAGGATCAGGTGTTTGATCTTGGCAGGCACCACTGCACACATATTAATATGGCCTGCCACCCTTACAGGTATGCAGTGCGGCTTACCATAAAGAGTGGAAAGGCACATCTTATTCCCTTCCTTCTCCTAGAAGATACCAGGAAAGGTGCTGAGGAGACCATTCATGAGCCATGATGGTGCTGTCAGTAAACTGGTGTCAGATGGATTCTAGGACGTTGACTGTGAAGATGGCTGCTACGTTCATGTGCTATCAACTTGTTCTCCTCTACTAATTTTACTTTCAGTAGAAATATTTAATATTTTTGTGTAAAAAACATTCGAACTGATAATGTTTTATTGTTTTTCATATACTGACATGTTTTGATGATTCTGTTACTAAAACACATGCTTGCTGCTGTCTGTTTTCACTGACTTCTCACCAGCTGGAGGCTGAAATCTTGTGAGCTGTTTGGAGACACCTGATTCTTAATTTTCCTGTGTGGAGTGTGCCTGGAGGCCAGTAGTGGCTTTGTATATCCATGGTGTTCATTGCAAGGTTAATTTTGCTCTTTCAAGGACTTGGTTATTGGACCTCTCCATTTGCAATTTTTGTCAAGTTTTGCTGGTGTTTTTGGTCTTTGTTTTGTTGACCATCATCTGGTACTTACTGAAGCTTGGATTTCTCTCTACTACTGTCATCTAATTGGAGATCCTACTTTTTGGAAATCAATTTTTGTTTGATTTCTTCTTTGTATTTGTTCAGGTTTTAAAAGCAAAAACCTTTTCTGTATGTTAATATGTCTCCCAGTGCCATTTGTTGCTGTATAAGAGTGGTTTCATGCGCATTTGGCTTGAACGAGAACAGCGAAGCTGAACAGTTCTGGCTCAAGCTGAAGGCAATTGAAACCACTCTGATACAGGAATGAGTGGCAATGGGGGACATATTAGTATATTACTGATTGAGCATGATTGAGAGCGATCAATAACATAATTTAAAAAGAAATTGTTCCCTGAACGGGCCTGTTTCCATGGCATCTGAAGGTGAGATGCTCTTCACAGAATAAGAGTATCTCACATGCTGAGGAAAGGAGCACTCCGATTGGTCGGGAGCGCCCCCTCAATCTAAAATGTGTTTTGAAGAACATCATGTTTGAAATCTTATGACATCAGTCCATAGCAACCAGTAGCTCACAATAAAACAAGAGAAGTCAGATAGAATTTGAAATCTTCTAAGAAGCTAAATAGTTCTAATCTTTTCTTCTATTATATAGTTTTTTTAAAGATTGTAGTTGTGTAATTATTATAAAGCATTTCATTTTTTCTTTGTCATAGGAATCAATGTAAAAGGCTGCAGTGCATGAAAACCTCTTAGCCTAGTATCACATACTACTAAGTAACTTCACCTTAGGCACACAGCAAAGGCATTTAACTGACTGTAATGGAGCACTGGGTGAGTGCATATCTAGTTAGCTGTAGGGACTGTGGGCCCTTCGTCACTAAAGTTATGCTTTGGAGAAGGGGACACTGCCCTATTTGCAGGACCTTCGCGAAGATTCATGTTCAGTTAGTAGCAGCTAGGGAGGAAATATTTCAGCTGTGACTCCAACTAAGCTTGTAGCCACACCCACATGCCCACTTCATGAGAGGCCTACTGGCCCAGGGGGGTGGGGGTGAAAGGCAGTCAGGAGGGGGAGGAGATTGGGTGGCAGAGATGGTTACACAGCAGTCAGCTCGTCCCAAGAGGTAGCGATGGAAAGACGAATGGCTTTGCGCCCCTGGAAGAGGCACAAGTGCCTGATTTCTGCAGGGATGACCATGTTTCAGTTGGTGCTGATGGGAAGGAAGATGCGGTAACACCAAGGGGAAAGGTGGGGGCAGAAGTTAGCAATGAGGATTCTAGTGATAGGATACTCTATTGTTAGAGGGGTGCAGAGGGTGGTAGGTAAGGGGGGGTTAGGGGAGAGGGTGGGCAGATGCCTGCCTGGAGCATCAGCCATCTGAGATTGGGACAGGATATGGAGGAGAGCAGAGAAAGGGGAGCAGGGAGTGCTGGTACATCTTGATAGCAACGATCCGGTGAAGCAGCCTGTGGAAACAGTGAAGAGGGACTTCCAGAGGTTGGAGGCCAGACTGAAGAAGCACTCAGCTTAGCCTTTTCTGAGGTCCTTCCTGTCTGGGGTGGTGAAAATGGGAAGAACAGAGTAAGGGAGGTAGAGATAGAGGAGTTCACTGGGCGGTTAAAAGGGTGGTGCCAGAAACAGGGGTACCACTTCACAGGGGATTGGGGGGTTCTTGGACATACGGCTCTTGAAAGGTGATGGCCTTCACATGACAAGAGAGGGGATTAGTGCTTTAGGGTAGAAGTTCAACATCTACTTTGGCAGACTGTGAAACTAGCTGAACGGGAGGGGGCTGGGGCTGATTCCACTGTGTAGAAAGGAAAGTGGGAGATTAGACAGGACTCCCACTGGGATTGGGGTAAGGTGTTGAGGGAATAATAGATGGAAGGAATGAGTCCAGGGGACAGGCAGGAGAGACACAACAGACATGAAAGGAAGGAAAACACAAAACACCAAGGTTGTTAGACAAGGGCGATGAGGGAGGGCAAGTGAGAACCAGTAGAGGTGCGGGTGCATGTTGGAAGGTGGTATGCCTCAATGCCAGGAATCTGGGTAGTAAGATTACTGAGCTCTAGGCTTCGGTGGCTGACTCTGGGCTGGATATAGTGGCCATTACAGAAACTTGGGCCAGTGTGAACAATGACTGGAACATAGCGATCCCAGGCTACACCTTATATAGGTGTGCTAGAGGGACGGGTAAAGGTGGAGGGGTGGCCATCTACATCAGAGAAGGGATTACAGTAGTAGAGAATGGTAACATTGGGGGAAAGGGGAGATACAATCACTGTAGGTTCAGCTCACAGAGTTATCAGGTAGGAAGACTCACACAGGGGTGGTTTGCAGGTCACCAGGGCAGGGAGAAGAGAGATAAGGAACTGGAGCTGAAGTAGGGAAGGGGAACGGCAAAGAGGGAGGTTGTAAAAGTGTGTGCTCTCAACCTGCAAAACATCAACTGGGACATCCCAGTGGCCAGGAGTGTCAGAAGGACTCCACATTGGTAAAACAGGTCACAGATCCCACTAGATAGCCAGCCATTCTCGATATGCCACTCACTAACTTGTAATGAGTAGGTGAAGTATGGGTTGGAGAACCACTGGGGTCCAGCGACCACAGTACTACTTGGTTAGAGGTGGCCCTAGGCACCTGTAAGCCCTCATCTAAGACTAACATGCTAGACTTCAGCAGGTCAGATTTCAACCATATGAGGGAAGTTGTGCTGAACAGCTTAGCTGGGCTAGAAGGCATCAAGGGAGTGGAGGAAAGATGGGAGTTTATAAAAGGAGACATTCTTGAGGCAACAAAAACCTGCACAAGAATGGTTATCAAGAGAAATGAACATAACAGACTACTTTGGTTCTCTGAAAGGGTCTAAGAGGCAGTGAGGGCTAAAAAGAAGGCCTTTATAAGGTACAAAGAAAAGCAGGGGGATGAAGAATGGGACGAGTACCTGCAGAAAATTAGAGAGGCCAAGAAGGCAATCAGGACTGCAAAGGCAGACACAGAGCTGCATGGCACTGGGTCAGAATAGTGCCAACAAGAATGTTGTCGGCAAGAAGGGTGCTGAAAAAATAGCACAGATATTTATTTTGAGGTAAGGATTCTCACTCTGGAGGGGAGCAGATCACGGGGCCAGAAAAAATATGTGGGGCCTTAAAGTACCGATCGGCGAAACTTTTTGGAGACCAGGATTAGAATCCAGGTCTCCACTGTTGCCTGGTCAAGCTGCTCTAACTCCCAGCCCTCCACACCACGGGAGCAGCTCAGCCGGGCTCTTGGATTCTGCTGCCCTTGTCCGTATAGCAGTCCCATGGACAGCAACCAGTGGAGCACATATGGCTAGCAGTGTAAATCCCTGCTTGTTGTCCCTAGTAGCGCTATATGGACCAGCACTCTCTCTTGATTGGCACTATAAATGTAGCTCTCATCTAACTGGTTACTGAGCTGGATATTGCAGAGGTGGTTAAAGGAGGGGGAAAAACAGTTCTTTAGGTACTGTATACAAGAGAAAAAAGAAATACAGGAGGGGGAACTGTCAAGCTAATGGATGGGGCAGGTTAATATGGAGAATGGACAGAAAGAAACTGTTCTAACTGACTAATTCTGCTCAGTACTCACTAGGGAGAATAGCGGACCCTTGCCACAGAGTGGCATAAAGGCAGCTGACAGTGGGGTCCCAAAAATGAAAATGCAGAAATTTACTGGAAAAAGAACAGAAAAGGGACTAGCATCCCTGAAGGTAAACAAGGCCCTGGGGCTGGATGAGATGATCTGAGGGTGCTAAGAGAACTAGCACCAATGTACCAATGTCAGCTGAACCCTGGCAGGGCTACTTAATAGCTCTATGCAGCATGGGGTGGTTCCCAGAAACTGAAGGATAGTGGATGTGGTTCCGCAGCATAAGGGAAGAAACAATGAGCAGCTGGGAAACTATAGACCTGTCAGCCTTACCTGTGTGGTAGGGAAACTGATGGAAATACTAGTCAAAGAAGATGTAGTGGACTACCTAAAGAAACGTGGACTTCAGGATAGTAGGCAGCACGGATCTGTGATGGAGGTCTTGTCAGGCCAACCTGATACTATTCTTTGACTGGGCAAATAAGGTAGTTGATAAGAGTCAGGCTGTAAATTTACTCAGCTTCAATTTCAGCAAGGTATTCGACTTGGTGCCACATCAAAGGAAGATGGAGGATCTGGGAACAATTCAGGAAATAGTAAGGTGGGTAGGGAGTTGTTCGGAGGCGAGGCTGCAGAGTTGTGGTAAATGGGGTCAGATCAGAGGAAAGAGAGGTTACTAGCAGAGTACCACAGGGATCTGTTCTGGGCCCAGTCCTCTTCAATATGTTCGTCAGTGACACGGGAGAGGGAATCCAGGGCAGGTTATATATTTTTGTAGATGACATTAAACTCTGTGACTTGCGAAGAAGACAAGGGAGTTGCAAAAAGACCTGTAAAGGCTGGAAAATTGTTCCAAAGTCTGGCAGCTGAAATGCAATGCCAAAAAGTGGAAAGTTAGGCACTTAGGGAACAAAACCCCCAGAACAGAGTATTGAATGGTGGTGGAGGGGCAAGCTGGACACAACATCAGAGGAAATGGATTTAGGAGTCGTCATGAGTGACTACCTTAAACAAACCAGCCAATGTAACAAGGCTTCAGCAAAACTAACAGAATGATGGGGGGGCATCGGGAGAGGGTCAACAGTAAAAGGTCGGAGGCACTGTTGCCATTGTATGGGTCGCTGATGAGGCCACACCTGGAGTAATGTGCCCAATTCTGGAGCTCCCACGTAAAAAAGGAAAGGTACAGGCTAGGGAAGGTACAATATAGGATGACCAAGATGATTCAGGGCCAGAAGGGCAGATCCTATGAAGATCGACTAAAGGCACTGAACATGTATTCGCTCAAAACCAGAAGATAGGGGGAATATGACAGAGACCTTTAAGTTCCTGAAAGGAATTAGCAAGGTGGACAATGAGTTATTTACCAGGAACAGAGAAGACAGGACAACAAGCGGTCATGAGTGGAGGTTAACAGGGAAATGTTTAAAAAGGATATGAGGAAGCATTATTTTACAGAAAGAGTGAATGATCCATGGACTGGTCTGCCGGCAGAAGTGGTGGGTGCAAAACCATAAATGGCTTCAAACATGGCTGGGATAGAGTCAAGGGGAATTTAGCTACTCAGCAGGAAGTGGAAGATGGAAACACAGATAACAAAAGGGGGAATAGTGTAAGTGAAGACCCCACAGAGACAATAGATCCTGGAGTATGTCAGATTGATATGCACAGACTGGATGAACCATTAGTCTTTTTCTGCTTCTCATCATCTATGTTTCTCTGTTTCTATAAATGATGCAGCAGAGTGAGTATGACTGCTGAATGGGTGATCAGAAAATAGAGGTTCTGTTTGGGTGGGGCTGTGTGATTGCCAGAATGTGGGAGTGTTTGCAGATTGGAAGGGGGTGATTTCCAGAAATGAGTCATTGTTGTGCTGAACCAGGGCTGCGGCAGGGTGTATTTGCTTGTGGGACTGTAGTACAGAGAGAGGAAAGGAAAGGAAACTTTGCCGTGCGCCACTGCTGAGGATCCATCACCCAACAATCTGTTATGGCCCAGTGGAAAATGATGGCTGACTGAGTGCACTGCCCATGGGTCAGCCAACAGTTGTTTTCTGCAACTGTCCAGCTGGGCCATTGTGTGGGTAGTAACTGCAGAGTTAGCACATGCACAGCTGGACCATCCCATTTGCATAAGGCCCAGTAGTGCCTGAGTAACACGCTCTCACATTATGAGTCAAAGGTTTCAATACAGTCTTCTTGGGCCCAGATACAAACTAGTAGGTGCAAACCAGCCCGCTCTGCTCAGGACTGAGTTCACAAATACATGACCCTTTATTAATATTTCTATGTAGACTTAAAAGGAAACTTAACAGGGCACTTGAACTGGAACTGAGAGCTGTTATTATTTAGTCTGTGGTCTGCTATGCCTACATTCTGAAAGAATAAAACCAGTTCACCACACGCGCTGACTGCAGTGTTTTAAGGTTGAACACATTAAACAACACTGGGTCTTAAGGCGGCAATCTCAAAATAAAACTGGAGCTTAAGGTGGCTCATTCTTAATTACACAGGGTCTAAAAGATGTGCAAGTTAAAGTCTTAAGGTAGCACGCTCTAAATAACACGCACCCTAGAAAAACACAGGGTCTTAAGGTGGCACACTGTACATAATATAGGGTCTTAAGTTGGCACAATCCAAATCGCACAGAGTCTTAAATTGTTAACAGCACTGCGTCTTAAAGGTGGCACACTAGTCTAAATAGCACTTTGTCTTGAGGTGGAACATTCTAAAGAACATTGAGTCTTAGCATGGCATACAATAAATAGTCCAGTCAATCTTGCTGTGCAGTAACATACATAACTGAGACTACAGAATCTTATTAAACTGGGAAGCTATCCAGACAAGAAGGTAGGGCAGTTTGCCAATGGCAACTTTTCAGCAAGACACATGCCCTGGTAAAAATGTTGTGCCCCATGAGGTACAGAGTTACCCCCAAAGGCATAGTATGTGCATTTTGTATTGGTGCCCTGGCTGCCAGCTGTTGTACCCCCCAATGCCCTGGTAATCAACAGATGTTGGAGATGCAACTGCAGTTTGCATGCCACTTGTTTTTAGTAGTATACTACATCACTCCTCAAGTGCAGATTAACAATATGTTCCTGTGCAAAACTGAAAAACACTACTACAGTTTCTTCATTCTAACATTACTCTTTGATGTTTCCTGAGGTTAACAAGTATAGCAGTTTTCTTGTGTACTTTGTTTTTGTGTACCACCCAGCATCAACAACAAGATGCCCCTTCTAACAGCCATAGGTAAGGTAGGAGTAGCTCAGGCTAGCATATTAACCCACGGGATGAGACTGCATGTGCCGAGATGTATGTGCAACCATACAAACTCACAGCATGAGACAGCATGTTCTGTGATGGCATGGGCAGACGTAATAACTCATAACAGGATAAGAGTGCATGTGCTGAGATGCACAAGCCCTCACATCTCACTGTAATGCTCCTGAATTGAGTAGCAGCGGCCTCAACAGTCTGTAAAAATGCCACTGAGTCAAGTACAAGCTGCCGCAACAGTCCATGTTAATGCCCCGGAGTCGAGTAGCAGCTGACCACCCACAGTCATGGGGATGCCCCTGAGTCAAGCAGCAGCTGACCACCCACAGCCCATGTAAATGTCTTGGGTTTGAGTAACAGCTGCCCCTACAGTCCATCATAATATCTCAGAGTCAAGCAGCAGCCACTCCCACAGCCCATGGTAATGCCCTGGAGATGAGCAGCAGCTGCCCCACAGCTCATGGTAATGAACTGAAGTCAAGCTGCAGCTTCTCCCACAGTCCACAGTAATGCCCCGGAGGTGAGTAGCAGCTTCCCTCACAGCCTGTGGTACTGCCCTGGAGTCAAGCAGCAGTCCCCCCCCATAGTCCATGTTAATGCTCCTGAGCTGAGCAGCAGCTGTCCCCCTACAGCCCAATTTGATGTTCCTGAGTTGAGGCACAGCTGCCCTACAGCCCATGGTAATGCCCCTGAGTCAAGCAGCAGCTGCCCTGCAGCCCATGGTAAAGCACTGGAGTCAAGCTGCACCTGCCCCAAAGACCATGGTAGTGCCCTTGAGCTGAGCAGCAGTTTCCCTCCACAGACCATGTTAATGCCCCTGAGTCACGCTGCAGCTGTCCCCATAGCCCAGGGTGATGAACCTGAGTCAAGCAGCAGCTGCCCCACAGCCCGTTTATTTTTTAAATTCAAGTTTATTGGTATCTTTCAGGTACACCATTTTCACACTGTAACTTGACATTCATGCATGTCTCTTAATAAAACAGAATATTTCATTCATTGTTCTATACAAACTATCTTAATTACAATACTACATTAAATATTAATGGAAGTTTGCCCTATATAGCAAAGCCTCCCTTATCTCTGAAGTCTCCAGTAACTTCAATTACTCTTTCCTTCAAATATATGTCAGATCACAGCCCATCTGTCTCAACTCAGTTACAATCTCCCAGCCTCCCAGATGTTATCTCCTTTGTTGATGGTTCCCTCTATTTCCATTCTTTAACTGAGTAATGGTCACCTTATGCTTGTTTCTCTGGCCGTATGCCAGATTTCCCATCTTGTCCACCTTCTCAGGTAAATGGGGGTTTTATTGTTAATTTTATAAGTAAGCTCTTCAAGTTCTGCAATGGAGATAATTATTTTTATCCAATCAGATATAGTGGGAGGGTTAGAGCAAAGCCATCGCTTTGTGATGGCTTTGTATGCTGTGGTTACCAGAATTGTCCAAAGGTATATCGAGTCCACATCCTTTATTTCCTCTGGTGGGAGCCCCAGGATCATCGAAGGCCAGTCCAGTGTGCCCAGGACTTAAAGGATCTCCCTGATTGCCTTAACAATGTTGTAACCCCTTGTTACCCGGGGTTACTAGAATCCCAGTAAGACCTAGTGGTAGGCAGGGAAGGCAGCTTGTGAAACTCCAGTTAAATAGGTTTAACACTGTCTCACTCTGTTCTCAGTCTCAGCTGAGACCGAGAGATGACATCACCATAGAACTGTCGCAGCTGCATAAGCCACATTGGAATCTGCAGCAGAGGGAGTGAGATAGAACATTGGGAGTTTTCAAAGTCAGTCTCCTGTTAGTTTTGAAGTGAGAAGGTCGGTGTCCAGTTTCAAGTGGTGGAGACCGCTGTCCAGGTCTCAGTGCCCCCCTCCCTCCGGGGGGAGGAGGAAGTAAAAGTATCCCTATGTAGATTCCAGGGGCAACCCCCTAATTTCTGCTAAAGGAAGAAAGCTGCCTTTTACAGTTTCTTTTTGGTCTTAAAAGTAGAAGGAGTTGTACTTCGCCTGTGGGGCACCTGCAACGAAAGGGTGAGTTTGCTCTAATTTGAGAGGGCAAAAATGTGTTTCTTCAGTTTGGAAAATGTGAAGAAAGCTGGGATTTGAACTACTATTTGGGAGGCCTATAGTACTAGGACAAACAAATGGAGTAGTGTCAAAATCTAAAGTCTGTGTGAATTCAAGTAATGTTGTAGAGGGGGTGCTACAGTCCATCCACCCTTTAATCTACAATTTCGAAGTTTCAGTTTCTCCAGTGAAATGGCCGGGTATGGGCTGTGGAGCTGGAGGTGGGCAAACTCCCCATCTTTAGTAACCAGGTCCACCTCTATGGGTTTCTGCTGTGATTGCTACTTGCCTCATGCACCTGGCCAGTGATGAGGTAGGTACCCAGACGTGGGTCGCAACTTGGGAAAATCTCTCTAGGAGTCACAGACTCTAAGTGGTGTGGGCAGCCACAACTTGGGAAAAGAATTCTTCTTGTGAGATGGGAGTCAGACGAAAGTAAGAAGGAAATCTCTCTAGGAGTCGCAGACTCTAAGTGGTGTGGGGAGCCACAACAAGTAAAATGGGTTCATTCTTTAAATGGATCGTCAGTCGAGTGGCCGGCAGGGGAGCCGGGCTGTGTATCCAAAGTGCATGCAA
This sequence comes from Neoceratodus forsteri, assembly GCA_016271365.2. Taxonomy (NCBI): domain Eukaryota; kingdom Metazoa; phylum Chordata; order Ceratodontiformes; family Ceratodontidae; genus Neoceratodus; species Neoceratodus forsteri. The sequence goes on from CM028134.1 coordinate 187,812,997, forward strand.
GTCCGGGCTGTGTGCCTGGTGGGTCCAGAGCCTGAAATTAGTAGAAATGGGTTCATTCTTTAAGTGGACCGCCTTGTAGTCTCTAATCTGCATTATCAGCAAACGTAGCCCCTTGAGGGTATATCTATGCTTTGTTGTGTTCAGCTAGTTATGAATAAAAGCCACACTGAAAAATCCCAATCCTGGTTCTGGACATTACAGTTATTGCTTCCTGTGTTCGGATTTACTTGGGTGCCCCTGTGCAGAATGGCCAAACCTAGGTCCCCTTGTGCCAGGTAACCTCATCTTTCCCGAACCCAGATCCCCACCAGGTATTGCTGCCAGTCCAACAGCATGCCACCTGTCGTTTGGTAAAAAGGCAGGGGTGAGGGGTTACAAAAATGGAGGCACCGCTGGGATTTGTTCGGGAAGGAAGGTGCTTGGGCAAGGGGGCTAGCGTTTTGACTATCTGGCAGTGGGTAGCCCAAAAAGCTGAAGCAATTTCCCTAGTGTGTTGCTGTGTGCTGTGAATCTTGTGCTGTTGTTTAAAAAATGCCAACTGTTTACCAAGGAGCTGTAAAGCCAAACAGTGTGCCCTTGTCCTGCATCAAAATTGTTTACAGCATTTTGTCAGCTTTTAAAGTGAATTCTAGGAAAAGTGTGGAAAACTAGGGTAGCAACACAGAAAATAATGCCCTGACGCTTAGAAATGCTTTTGGAATGAATCTGTAAAGGAAAGTGTGGAAAACTAGGGCAGCAACAGAGAAATTATGCCCTGACATTGGAAATGCTTTCTGTGTAAATGGAGAGACTGCAGAGTTAATGGCAATGTTACATGGTTAAAATGAGCTCCCGCCCGTGGAGTCAGTTGGAAAAAAAAAGTGTGCATTTACAGTTTAAATTTGCCTGCTCGACGATTGCGTGAGGAGAGGAGCCCTCATGAGGAAGAAGAGGCTCATTTGCATGGTGTTGTGTGGTTGGTCAGATTGCCATTAGTCCCGCGCCTCAGCCAGCTCTTCTGAGACTGCCGCAGCATTCGAGAGGGAGACAGAGTGTATTGCGTGCACTGGCAGTGGAGGAGCGTCGTGAAGTATTCAAATCGCTGTAAACAGCAAGAAATTGACTTTTGAGTTTAAAATCGGGCTCAACCCGCAAATCGATCATGGAAATAGTAAGTTTGGTGATTAAAACGACGATCGCTAAGACTGCCTGCCCGTTTGTGTTCCAAGGCCTTCAAGAACTGGCTGCAGGCCGTTTTACCCCATCGCAGCAAATTGCTACTATAACAGTAAGTAAATGTCCCAAAAACTGCTCAAACAGTGATTTTCAGTAATGCCATATAAAATGTGTGTGCAGCAGTGTAGTCGCTTTGCAAGTAACGACTGTGTGAAGTCCTGCCAGCAAGTGCAAGTCTGTAAAGCCATTGAATGTGTGCATGGAAGTAAAATAGCCTCAGTTTAAAGTTTGCAGCCAGAGAGAGACTGTGGGTTGTAGCAAAATGCAACACTAGCAAAAGCAGGTAATCCTGTGCTGAAACCTGAAGCTTTTAGAGGGACTGTGAATAAAGTAAATGTTACCAGCATGTGAAAAGTCCAAGGAAAATCCTGTAAATGTGTGTTTAAAGCCAGATCAGAGCAAGTTGTGCAGTTTGAGTAAAAGTTATCAGTAGCTGGTGTAAATCGGGAGCGCAGTGGCTTGACCCAGATTCTAAATGTTGATGCATTGGTGAGTGCTGCCGCCGCCATTACAGGTGGGGTAGTAAAGCAAACACAGCAGCAGAGGAGCCATTTTAAAGCTACAGAGTGTGTTCATTAAAGTGGGACTTTCAGTTACAGTGAACTTTTGTTTATTTTTCTGCAGTTATGGCCTCAGGACCAGCTCGTTACCCGGATCATGCCCGGGTTGCAGTAACAGCAGCAGTAAATAGACTGAGAGATATTGAAAAGTGGTGCTATGGAGGGCAACTGCCTCCTGATGTGGCGATTCCTAATTATCCAGTGCGTGTATGCCAAATATGCTTGAGTGCTGGAAGGGATGTCTTCATGATTCCTCACTGTGCTGGATGCCTTCAAAAATATGGCTTGTATGAAGCGCCTCCAATCCGTTTGGCTCCCACATGGACAAAAATTCAGGAATCTGCAGTTGGCAGCACACAGCACCAGGCAGAGCCTGTGGAGGAAGGTCCCTCAGGGGAGTGTGGCACAAAGCTAGAGGGTGCAGAATTAGAGACTGAACCTGAAGTTGAAGTTTTGGATGCTGGATCTCAGAAAGAAAGTTCAGATAAAGCATCAATAGACCCCTGGGTGGGGGAGCCTAGCCAAAGTCTCTTAGGTGAAGATGAGATGCGGGAGGCCTTTGAATGGGAGGTGTCGACCTCCGCGCCTAGTGATGAATGGATAGTCTCAGGGGTGAGAACGACTGCTCACTCCTGGGCTCAGATTCTCAGTGAAGAGGAAGATGAGGGGGAACCTATGTGGCCTTGTGAAAAAGGAACGGGTACACAGCCTCAAGATCTTGCCTCAGAGGAATGTATTGAAGAAGGTGGTGATGCCACTGCCCTGGCTTTACAAGAGGAAGAAGTCAGGGATCCATTTTTAATTTCTTAAGAATGCAAAGCTGGCAGAACCAGAACTGGCCACCCCCAAGCCAGGCCAGCGGTCTCAGATTGACCAAAGCAAGTAAAGAGGAGAAACTGGTTCGCAGAAAGGTGAATGAGATCTATGGTATGACCTTTCCTACCTTTCCTCGGAGAGTCTGGGAGGAGATTGAGGACTGCAGGAAATCCTGGATCTGGGATGAAGCAATGAAAAATGTGCATCCTGGGGCCAACCAGCATTTAAAGAATAGACTGTTCCACGAAAAGTATATGCAGTGGAAGAGAGGCAGGACACTGTTTATGGACAGAGTGAGAATAGTGGACGGAGGGACGTGAAATCTCCCACTGTGTGAGTTATGTGCGCCCAGACGGGGTAATAATTCAAGCCCCGGACCCCCGGTACTATTGGCCTCAGTGCAAGGACCTCCCAGCAATTAAGCCCGTGCCTACAAGATGGACAGCCGAGCAGTGGTAGTCAATACTGCCACACCAGACTGTGAAGTGCCCTTATTGATCCGCCAATATGAATAACCAAGGACTCAGGTGCTCCACATTCATCAGTCTACAGTGTACTGTCCTGTTCAGCAACCATCTACTGGCCCACCAGATGACTTCAGATCCAGAGAGGACACCAGCCCAGCTGTTTCCTGTTCATCGCCTGGTAATTGGATGACGTCGGACCAGCTGTTTTCTTTTTGTTCCTGTTCTAAGGTTCCGTCTCCATTGATGACATCAGCCCAGCTGTTTCCAGATGTGCCCTCCTGTGGTTCCCGGAAGATGTCTGCCCAGCTGTATCAGAAGAAATGCTGCCAGGAAGAGTCTTCGGCTGCGGACCAGGTTCGTGCAGATTCTTGTACTACAAATGGCTGGTAAGTCCAAAACTTTTCTATCTTTATGACATTGCAGTACACACCCTAGACTACAGACTTCAAAAATGTGTGAACTGTCCGAAAAGACTCTCCCCTTCGGGACTTTGGCCTTTTAGAACTGTGCTTCACGGGGCTCTGGCCCAGGAGAGACTCTTTATTGGACTAGCCTTCGGGCCTTGTGGTCACTAGTTGGGACTTTTAGAGCACTCCATCCCCCAAATGTGTATTGTAAATAATGTCATTATTGTACTCTAATGTAAATACTGTTTTTCTACCTTTTTCTAAAAAAAATCTTTTTGGGATTGTTCAGTGTTTTTGTACGGTAGGGTTTTAGGTAGACTGTGTATGCAGATTAGGAGTGTGTTTTGTTTTGTCTTTTTCTTACAGGTGTTCCTGGGAAGACAGAAGAGAAGACAAGAAGAGGAGAAGGGGCTCATCGGAGTTCCTTGTCAGTGCTTTATTGTGTAGAAATCTAAAGTACTGTGTTGTTATTGTTATGGTTGTTGCTGTATTAACCCTTTTCCTTCCACAGGTGTGGTTGTGGGGGTAGGAAGGAGACAGTAATTGGTATTTTAATGGTGTGTGGTTGCAGGTTGCCCAAGGTCGGGGAGGTCCCCGGGTTGTTTTTGTTTTGGAATATTATGTTAGAGGCAGATAGGTTTTCCCTAGAGGGTTGGGGGGATAGACAGGCTGTGGTCCTCAGTGGCCATGGGGACTGCAGTGCTGATCTATCAGGGCTATGCTCTGGATAGTTCTACCAGAGCCACTAGGTGTCCATAGTAAGTGGATAGTGTAGAGGCTGATATGTCAGCTACAGGCCTCTAGGCCCTTAGTGCTGCCTGCCTGTGCTTGCACATGATAGAAGGGGGCCTGATCACCCCCCTCCGCAGGTAGCACATAGGGTGGGATGGCCTAAGGCTGGGTGCATAATGACTGGGGACAGTCATTTTCCTGGTCAAGGGCGAGTGTAACCCCTTGTTACCCGGGGTTACTAGAATCCCAGTAAGACCTAGTGGTAGGCAGGGAAGGCAGCTTGTGAAACTCCAGTTAAATGGGTTTCACACTGTCTCACTCTGTTCTCAGTCTCAGCTGAGACTGAGAGAAGACATCACCATAGAACTGTCGCTGCTGCATAAGCCACATTGGAATCTGCAGCAGAGGGAGTGAGCTAGAACGTTGGGAGTTTCCAAAGTCAGTCTCCCGTTTGTTTTGAAGTGAGAAGGTCAGTGTCCAGTTTCAAGTGGTGGAGACCGCTGTCCAGGTCTCAGTGTCCCCTCCTCCGGGGGAGGAAGTTAAAAGTATCCCTATGTAGATTCCAGGGGCAATCCCCTAATTTCTGCTAAAGGAAGAAAGCTGCCTTTTACAGTTTCTTTTTGGTCTTAAAAGTAGAAGGAGTTGTACTTCGCCTGTGGGGCACCTGCAACAAAAGGGTGAGTTTGCTCTAATTTGAGAGGGCAAAAATGTGTTTCTTCAGTTTGGAAAATGTGAAGAAAGCTGGGATTTGAACTACTGTTTGGGAGGCCTATAGTACTAGGACAAACAAATGGAGTAGTGTCAAAATCTAAAGTCTGTGTGAATTCAAGTAATGTTGTAGAAGGGTGCTACAGTCCATCCACCGCTTAATCTACAATTTGAAGTTTCAGTTTCTCCAGTGAAATGGCGGGTATGGGCTGTGGGAGCTGGAGGTGGGCAAACCCCATCTTTAGTAACCAGGTCCACCTCTATGGGTTTCTGCTGTGTGATTGCTACTTGCCTCATGCACCTGGCCAGTGATGAGGTAGGTACCAGGCGTGGAGTGCAACTTGGGAAAATCTCTAGAGTCGCAGACTCTAAGTGGTGTGGGGAGCCACAACTTGGGAAAAGAATTCTCCTTGTGAGATGGGAGTTAGACGAAAGTAAGAAAGAAATCTCTCTAGGAGTCACAGACTTTAAGTGGTGTGGGGAGCCACAACAAGCAAAATGGATTCATTCTTTAAATGGACCGTCAGTCGAGTGGCTGGCAGGGGAGCCGGGCCAGTCGGGCTGTGTATCCAAAGCGCATGCAAGTCTGGGCTGTGTGCCTGGTGGGTCCAGAGCCTGAAATTAGTAGAAATGGATTCATTCTTTAAGTGGACCGCCTTGTAGTCTCTAATCTGCATTATCAGTAAACGTAACCCCTTGGGGGTCCATCTATGCTTTGTTGTGTTCAGCTAGTTATGAATAAAAGCCACACTGAAAAATTCCAATCCTGGTTCTGGACATTACAGTTATTGCTTCCTGTGTTCGGATTTACTTGGGTGCCCCTGTGCAGAGTGGCCAAACCTAGGTCCCCTTGTGCCAGGTAACCTCATCCTCCCCGAACCCAGGTCCCCACCAGGTATTGCTGCCAGTCCAACAGCATGCCACCTGTCATTTGGTAAAAAGGCAGGGGTGAGGGGTTACAATATCATTCCAGAAGGTCTGGAGGTCAGCGCAGGACCAAAAAATATGCAAGTGATCCGCGTCCGGTGAGCCACATCCCCTCCAACAGTGTGCTGGGGTCTCCGGGTTTCTTTTATTGATTAACTGCGGAGTTAAGAAATATCGGACTTTAATTCATCAGGAAAATTCCTGCCAGTGTGGCGACTGAGTCGTTTTTTTAGTGAGAAGAAATATGCGGTCCCAGTCCAATTCCCCCATTTCTCAAGAGGCACTCTCTCCCCATTTTATTTTAGCAAGTGGGTCCCTTCTTAATGTCATTAACGCTTTGTAGAGGGAAGAGATCATCCCTTTTTGGGTGTCAGCTCCCTTACTTTGCTGAAAAGCTCGTAGGAACTGTTGGGCCCTAACTGTTTCGGTGTCCCTCTTCTTTAGCTGGCAGATGTAACTCCTAGCCTGTAAATACCTGAAATGATCTTAGTTTTGCAGATCATATATTGTTTTGAGAGATCCAAAGTCCAGAAAGGTCTCTCCCTGCCAGAATTGCGAGAGATATTTTAGGCCCTTCCCTTCCCATCCCATATATGGAATCTATTATCCAGACGTCCCGGCTGAAAATCCAGGTCCCATGCCAATCTCCTCATTGGCCAGGTGGAAATTTTAATATTATATTTCTGCCATATTCTATGGATGGATCTAGTTGTGTCCCTGATTGAGGCCAATTTCAGGTGCGAGTGTCTATTTATGCTGGCAACTAGGAGTCTGACTTCAAGGGGTTGTGACCCCAGCCCCTTCTCCTCTTCTCTCTCCATAATTTGCCAGCATGTGGGGGTGGCAGGGTTGGACCACAGCAAAGCCATCTTTAATTGAGCCGCCAAGAAATAATCCTCAAGGTCTGGAAGAGACTGGCCCCCTCTCTCCCTCTGCGTTTGAAGAATCTTCAAGTTAATTCTAGGTTTCTTGGGGCCCCAGATAAACTTGGTTAGCATTTTGTTCCAGGTTTGAAAGATCGATTTGTGTATGTAAAGTGGGATACATTGAAACAAGTATAAAAATCTAGGGAGTACATTCATTCTCAAGGTGTGTATTTTGGAGTACATGGGGAAATTCAGCAGGGACCATCTTTCAAGGTCTTTTTGTAAGTTATTTATTAAGGGGAGATAATTTGCGGTGAACAACTGGGAGTAATGTTTTGTGATGTATACCCCCAGGTATTTCATTCGGCTTGCCATCCAATTTAATGGCAGAAGGTTACTTATCTCTATGTTAGGTCTATAAAAGAAGGCGAGCACTTCTGTCTTATTTTTATTAAGACAGTACCCTGCGTGTCTGCCGAATTCCATCAATATTGTCCATACCTGCTTTATGAATTGATGAGGTTGTGTAAGGGTCAGGAGAACATCATCTGCGTAAAGTGAAATCTTCTTTTGAAGGTCCCCCAGCACGACTCCTTTTACTTCCTCTGCCCCTCTTATTACCTCTGCTAGCAGTTTGATGTATAGAGCAAAAAGTAATGGGGATAGGGGGCATCCCTGACGTGTCCCTCTGCCCAGGCTAAACCTTTCTGAAATGCCTCCGTTCACTCGAACGTAAGCCTGTGGGTTTGAGTATATCGCTCTAATGACATTAATAAATGTTCGGGGGAAGCCCCTGTGTTCCAAAACAGCAAATAGGAAGCTCCAAGATACTTTATGAAAGGCTTTCTCAGCGTCCAGGCTCAATAAACAAGCTGGTGCGCCAGTTCTTTGGATTGTATCTATTATATTTATCGCTGATCTGACACTGTCAGGTGCCTGGCGACCGGTGATAAAGCCCGTTTGATCCATATGTATTAGGTTTGGTAATATAGGATTTAATCTAGAGGCTATTATTGCCATGAAAATCTTGTAGTCCATGTTTAATAGGGATATAGGGCGGTAAGATTCACATCTTGTCAGGTCTTTCCCCTTCCTTGGGAATGACTGAGATTGTGGCATATTGCCAGGAGGGAAGGACTCGCTCCGTTCCAGACCACACTGCTGCAAATACATCCATAAGGACCGGGGAAACTTCTGCTTCAAAAGTCTTATAGAATTCTGCGCCAAATCCATTGGGTCCTGGGCATTTGGCTGTTTTTAATTTTTTTGTTGTGTGTTTTGGTTCTTGTAGAGTAATGGGGTTTGTGAGGGTCTGTGCTACCGCCCGAGGGAGGGGAGAAGGGGAATGGAGTCCAGGTAAGACCTTTTCTCTTGAGGGGAAGTAGCTTCCTGTGAGGAATATAACTTAGTGTAATAGGCCACAAAGGCTTTCGCTATTTGCGCAGCTTGAGTGAATTTCCATTTGTTATCCGGGGAGATTATTGTGGTAATAGTCACCTTAGCTATGTTTTGCCTGAGTCTATAGGCTAGTATTTTAGTCCCCCCTAGGGCCACCTTCATAATATTTTTGCTTCAGATAGAATAAGGCTTTCTCTATCTCTATTTGTTGTAATTTTTGTAGTTGTTGTCTGCTCTCTTTCAGTTTCCTCTCCCTCTCTGCGTCCCACCTAGCTTTCTGTTCCTCCTCCCAACCTTTAATTTGGAGTGTCAATTCCTGTTGCTTCTGAGCTCTCTGTTTTTTCTTACAGGTGGCTATTTGGATCAGTCTACCCCCTGATCATTGCCTTCAGGGAGTCCCATAGTGTTTGGGGAGAGATTCCCGGAGTGGCATTCTCCTCCAGGGATCTTTTAAAAAACTGTTTAAGTTCTTTAACTGTGTCTTTATCCTGGAGAAGAGAAGTATTCAACCTCCAAAGAGTTTTTTTCTTGGTTAGGCCCAGATTTATCTCTAAAAATAGAGGGCTGTGATCCGACAAGACCGTAGTTCCCACGCACATTGATGAGATGACGGGCAGGTCCCTTACAAAAGTAAAAAACATGTCTAACCTCGAATAAATAGCAAACCTGGGGGAGTAGCATGTGTACTCTTTGCTGTTGGGGTATTTTTTCCCTCCATATGTCCACCATCCCCAGCTGCTGGAGAAAAAGCTTAAACGCTTTAGCTCTATTGAGTTCTGGTCTAGGTATTCGAGATGTAGTATCCAGCTCTCTATGGAGTATTATGTTCCAGTCTCCACCCATAACCAGGATACCCTTTGCCTTCTCCACCACTAATTGCAGTACAGCTGAGTAGAAGGAAACCGGAGACCCCAGCGGGACATACACATTAGCCAATGTGATCAGCTGGTCCTGTATTGTTCCTGTTACTATAAGATATCTCGCCCCAGGGTCCTCAATCACCTCTAGTATCTGGAAAGGTACTGTGGCTGAGAGGAGAATGGCCACCCCTCTCTTCCTGCCTCGCAAAAGAGAGAAATGAAACAGATGGGGCAACGCCCAGCATTTCAGTTTCTGGGCTTCCGCTGGGGTGAGATGTGTCTCTTGTAGGAATACTATTTCGCATTTTTGATCCGATAGATATCTTTGCAGTCTTTTCCTTTTAATAGGACTCGTACATCCATTTATATTAAAGGAGATACCTTTGATAGATGATTAATCATTTATATATATCCTTGTCCTAACTACTAACTTCAGAGACAGTGCATAAATATCTTGACATTTGTAATCATTATAAGTACCTTGCCAAAGTTTATAACAGAGAACTTCATAACTTAACAAGCTTATTGTTAACATCAACAAAACTTGCAGTAAACTGTTGAACTTTTGCTTAGGCCTCATCCAAAATCGAGCCATAAGCTGCATAGATGAATTAATGCCCCAAGTCCCAAGTCCACTGGGCCAAGAGGCTCTGTTCTCTACTAACGTTCTTCCTAGGTGTAGTTGAGTGGTGAACCTCAAAATAGGAGGAATTGTCCATATTTGACCTTTAAGGGAGCTCAGGAGTGCAATGAGGTCGCCCTTTGGCCTTGTCAGAGAATCTCTGGAATGGCCATCCTCCCACGTCACTTCTCCGACATAGCGCCATGCCAGGCACTACCCTCCCCTCCCCCCCTCCTCACATTCGTATCCCATCCCACTCCCCCGGCCCAACCGGGCTGGGAAAGGAGGGGAGGGGGCAAAGATATCATGTTTCGCTCTCCAGATAAATGGTAAAATGAAAAAAGCTCAACAAAACCCAATGCCCCGCACCCCCTGCCCACTGCAGATCCACAATTTGACCTCTTCTCATGGGACCCCTCCATCTGCTCAGACTGCGTTATTTCATGAGTTTCCCCACTGTGGTTTAGACCCTCCGGTCCCCTTACACTAGGAGATTCGCGGGCATTCAATGGAGTTTTCCTGCCCTCTCAATTGCTTGTTTGTACCAGGTACAGATCCCTTACCCACCCACTCTCTTTAAAACAGCAGATGTTCTTGATGTTTCCTAAACAAGAGAGAGAGAGAGAGAGAGAGAGAAGATCTTTAGCCCAACAGTCACTCCCAATGATTCGTCTATATGAGAGAGGGGAGCACCCCGTCCAGTGTCATGTTCGTTCCACCATGGAGCAACCATTTTAATTAAACTGTCGACTTGGTAGAAAGTTGGTGGGGGCCGCACGTTCGTGATAGTACTCTCAGAGGTAATATCATTCTCGCCAGTCAGGTGTTCCCCGACCCATTCCCGATTATCCCCCTTTCATTGCTCGAGGGCCTGGTGTGGGGCCCAGGGCAGCCCAACTCAATATCAGATCTGCACCTGAGCCCAGACGCTCCGGTACTCCAAGTCCGCTCCGGCTTCAGTGGATCATTCTCTCCCATTATTTCTTCTGGGGGGCTCAACCCAGATTACCGCACTTCAGCAGCGCGAGTCCGATGCCCCAAGAGACCATCAATCAACATACCATCTCGGACTTTTCCAAAGTAACTTATTCCCCTGGCTTCTCTTCCCTGGGGGCAGTCTGAGTAGGTCATAATTTATAACCAATCTATAGCTATATTATTTTCAGGTGTCAATTATAGACAGGAAGGAAGGGTTGGGAATCTGTGGAGTGCACTGTCAGCATTCGAGCTGCTTCAGCGCGGGAAACTTCAGGACGAAGGGGTTCCCTCTGTGAGCCTATCTGTTATATGGCTACACTTTCCTTTACTTCCCTCCCCCCCCCATGCTCTCCCCTAGCCCGAGGCTTGTCAAATCACAGTAGTAACCCATTTTCTCAGCCTGTCTCATTTTGAATGTTTTCAAATGTTAAAACTGCACAGGGCCTTTAGATGTGGTAGTTTCCAGTCCCCACTATCTGTACTCACTGCGTGGGTGAATGCTGATCCCCTCACTCGGCGGCCACGAGATAGGTTGCCATCATTGGAGGGGAACTCCCAGGGGATGTGCGGGGGCAGCAGGGGGTTCAGTAAGTCCCTTAATCATTATTAAGTCATCTGGGGCTTTTTTGTAGCTCCGATTGTATCTCTTCAGCAGCGGACAACTCCCCCTCCTCTTCCGCTCGATCTGCTTGTTGAAGGTGTCTGGCTGCTCTATTCACTGTTACAGCATCTCCGTATTTCTTGATCATCGTCGCGATGTCTGCACAGAGAGTTGTTTGTGGATTTTGTTGTGTGGAGCCTCTTCTAGCCGTTCCTTTCTGCGCTACCGCCCAGGCCGATGCGAGGAGGTCTTTCTCCATCCTTTCTTTCACCAGTGGAGGAGTAGAAATACCAAGACCCTCCAGGTAGGGTGTCGCAGCCAAAAGGTCTTTGAAAATTTTGTTGCCTTGCTGGATACAAACTTTAATCTTAGCTAGGTGCAGGATCTGTGCTTTATGTCCCTTGGCTCTCAGCTGTTTAATTATGGGCCAGTGGATCTTTCGCGCCTCCTGCACCTCCGTCGTGTGGTCATTGTCAAGCGATATTCTGTGGCCTTTGAAGATGAGCGTATTCTGCTGCCAGGCCCATCTGAGGATGTCCTCCTTCCTTCTGTATGATGTTAGTCTCACCACAAATGATTGAGGCCTCGCGTCTGGGTTCCTGGGGCGCGGGACTAGGGATCGATGGGCTCGATCTATCTCCAGGTCCAGCTCCTCAGGTAGTTTAAGCATCTCACGCAGGAGTGCCTGAATGAAGGAGATGATGTCTGATTCCTTCTCCTCCAGGCCCTCAGGAACCCCGTAAATTCAGATATTTTGTCTTCTCGTTCTCCCCTCAAGGTCATCTATTCTGCGGTTGAGCTCTTGATCTCTGGCTAGAAGGTAAAGGATGAGGCGATCCTGTCTGTCAGTTTGCTCTAATGCCTGTGTGAGCCCCAACTCGAGCTGCTCCGTTTTGTGATCCATACGATTCAAATCTGCTCGGAGATCGGTAAGCGTGTGGTCGATTTTGGCGACCATCCTCGCTGTTTGCTTGGACATTTCCACAATATAATTTTGTGGAGAGTCGCGGTGTGGTGAGGCCTGCTACGGATCCGCAGTGACCGCTTGTCTCGGGTGCCTCTATGTCTGCCTGTATCAGTTCCCTTAATTTTTGCATGGGAGTACCTGGAGGCTTTCCCGGTTTGTTTCTTTTTTGCTTTGCTGGGGATGCCATTGTTGGAGAGCGATTAAGATGGATTGTGTCTCGAGGGGTTGAGGAGCTCCTCGCTTAAGGCGCCATCTCGGGTGGTGATGTCACCAGAAGTCCTCCCACAGCCCATGTTAATGCCCAGAGTTAAGCTGCAGTTGTCCCCACAGCCCAAGACGACGCCCCTGAGTTAAGCAGCAGCTGTCAAACAGCCCACGTTAATGTCCTCGTGTTAAGCTGCAGCTGTCCCCACAGCTCATGTTAATGTCCCGGAGTTGAGCTGCAGCTGTCCCTACATAGGAACATAGACCATGATGGCAGAAAAAGACCAGAGATCTATCCAGTCTGCCCTGATTCCCTATAATCCCTAGAACCTTCCCTGGAACCTACTGTTCCTCCAGGGTACTAACCTTCCCTGTCCTATCTCCAATCTCTTCCCTGATCTTGTTGCCCCAGGAGACCACTATTCCCTTCATTCTGTCCCATGTCTGCTTAAATCTCCTAACTGTGTTTGCACCCACCACCTTGGCCAATAGACTGCTCCAAGGTTCCACCACCCTTTCCGTAAAGAAGTACTTCCTCATGTCCCTCCTGAACCTCCCTCCTGTTAATTTCCACTCATGACCATGTGATCTCTAGTTGGTATTCAGGGTAAATAATTCCTCACAGTTTCCTTGGTTAATTCCTTTAAGGAACTTGAAGGTCTCTATCAAGTCTCCCCTCTCTCCCTTCTGGTTTCCAGTGAGTACATATTTAGTACCTTGAGCCATTCCTCATAGGATCTGCCCTGCTGGCCCTGAATCATTTTTGTTACTCTGTGCTGCACTGTTTCCAACCTATCCATGTCCTTTCTGAGGTAAGTACTCCAGAACTGGATGCATTATTCCAGGTGAGGCCTCACCAGGGATCTGTACAGGGAAAGTATTACCTCTTTTCTTCTGCTGTCGACACTCTTCCCAATACATCTCAGCATCCAGTACTGATACTCTTCCCGATACACCCCAGCATCCTGTTAGCCTTGCTATATATAGGCCTTCTTGTACTGGCTTGTTTGTTTAATGGAGTTACTGATGATAACACCTAAATCCTATTCCTCTTCTGTAGTGCTAAGTCTCACCCCATCCATCCAGTACTCAATCTTGAGGTTCCTTTTCCCTAGGTACATTACCTTGCATTTTTTGGCATTGAATTCTAACTGCCAGACCTTTGCCCACCTCTCTAGTTTTTGTAGGTCCCTCTGCATATCCCTTAATCCCTCATTGCTATCTACCTTCTCACATAGTTTTGTCCAAAGACTCAAATTACTTCCTATTTCTTTCTCTCCATGCAGTTAGTCACTGCGAGGCAATTTTGATAATCCAATTGTAGAAATGAAAGGAAAAGTGTGACTCCTACCGGGACTCGAACCCAGGGACCTTGGCATTCTGTGCCTTGCTCTAACCACCTGAGCTATAGGAGACTCAAGTCATTAGGCTTCCTGAGTTTTCCCCTTGAAACACACATATTCCTTTCATGATATTGCGAAATTAGCAACCTTAGGCAGTCCAATGACTCAAATTACTTCCTATCTTTCTCTCCATGCAGTTACTTTTTTTTATTTATTTGAGAGAAATTGGAATTACAATCCTTTGAGTCAGAGACTCTTTTGCAAAGGCTCCATGTCAGATACACATATACAAATAAAAGGATACTTACATAGGTAATACAGTACAGGGAATATATACCATTGGTAGGTTACAGCTGTAGCAAGCCACTGTAATACTCCTATAGCTCAAGTAGTTAGAGCAAGGCATGGAATGTCAAGGTCCCTGGGTTCAAGTCCCGGTATAAATCACTTTTCCTTTCATTTCTACAACTGGATTTTCAAAATTGCTTTGCAGTGGCTAACTGCATGGAGAGAAAGAAATAGGAAGTAATTTGAGTCTTTGGACTGCCTAAGATTGCTGATTTCACAACATCATGAAAGGAATGTGTGTGTGTGATTCAATGGAAAATGCAGGAAGTCTAATGACTTGAGGCTCCTATAGCTCAGGTGGTTAGAGCTAAGCATGGAATGCCAAGGTCCCTGGGTTCGAGTCCTGGTAGAAGTCACACTTTTCCTTTAATTTCTATAATTGGATTTTCAAAATTGCTTTGCAGTGGCTAAATGCATTGAGAAAGACAAAGGAAGTAACTTGAGTCTTTGGACTGCCTAAGGTTGCTGATTTCGCAATATCACGAAAAGAATATGTGTGTTTCAAGGGAAAACTCAGGAAGCTGAATGACTTGAGGCTCCTACAGCTCAGGTGGTTTGAGCAAGGCATGGTATGCCAAGATCTCTGGGTTCAAGTCCCAGTAGGAGTCACACTTTTCCTTTCATTTCTACAACACATTTTGTGTCATCTGTGAAGAAACAGCCTGCTCTGAATTCTCTCACCAATGTCACTAATGAACATATTGAAGAGGACCAGACCTAGGACAGATCCCTCTGGAACCCTACTCATAACCTCCCTTTCCTCTGATTTAACCCCATTGATCACCACCCTCTGCTGCCTCCCTTCTAGCCAACTACCCACCCAGTGCACTACGGTTTTAGCTGTACCCAGGTCTTTCATCTTTTTGAGCAACTTTTAATGTGGTACTGAATCAAAAGCCTTTCTGAAATCAAAGTACAGCAATTCCACAGTATGGTCCATGTCTACTTCCTTGGTCGCTCAAAGAAGAAAAATAAGGTTAGTCTTAAAAGATCTTCCTGCCACAAAACTGTGTTGTTTACTATCCTGGAGCCCAACATCACAGCCCAAGGTGATGCCCATGAGTCAAGCAGCAGCTGTCCCCACAGTTCATTTTTCCAGTTTTTCCAAGTCTCTTTTCATTTGTTTAATTCCCTCCTCACTTTCCATTCTGCTACAGATCTTGGTGTCATCACTGATTTTCCCTCTCTTGTATTGCAAATGAAGATACTCAAGATCACCGCTGCCAGAACTAATCCCAGTGGTACCTCACTCCTGACTCCCCTGGGATTGCAGTGTGCCCCACAGATGACTACACTCCAAGTCCTGCCCCTAGCCACTTCCCTATCCACCTAGTCAGTCTGTCCTCTAACCTCAGATCACCCAGCTTTTTCATTAGCCTTCTGTGTGGGAACAGAACTGAAGGCCTTGCGAAAGTCAAGCTACAACACATCCACTTCTTGGACCCAGTCCACCGCCTTTGTGACCCAATCACAGAAATCAATCACATTAGTTTGACAAGATCTCCCTGCTACAAATCCGTGCAGCCTCCTGTCCTGCAACCCATTTTTTGAAAGAATTCCACTGTCTATTCCTTAGTGGTACTTTTCAGCAGCTTGCCTACAATCAAGGTTAGACTGACCTGTCTGTAATTTCCTGGGTCACCCCGTCCCCACTCTTGTAAAGAGGCACTGCATTAGGTAACCTTAATTCTTCTGGAACCACCCCGTCTCAAGAGAACAGTTAACCATAATAATTTTAGACATAAATGAATGAAACATATTAAATTTAAACATAAATTAATCAATGGCACTGCCAATATCTGCTCCACCCCTTTAGCACTCGAGGGTGCAACCATCAGGACCAGACACCTTGTCCACCATCAGGGTTTTGAGGCCCCTGAGTGCTCTTTTTTCTGACACTAGTCCTAACTATTCCTCTCACCACCACCCCCATCCCAACACACACACACTTTGGCCTGCACTAGGCACTCTGGTAGTGGCTGCCCTCCTCCACATTCAATACTTAAAAGTAGTCATTTAGTAAATCAACTTTTTTCCCACCCTGCTTTGCCAATGTTCCTTTCTTCTTTAATCTGATAATACTCTCTGTGGTTTTCCTTTGTTTCTTAAAGTATCTAAAGATTTCTTCTCCACCCTTGACACATTCTGTTATTCTTAGCTCTACCTCTGTTTTACTTTTTGGTACAATTTGTCCTATGTCTTTCAGCTTTTTAATCCTCCCAGTTGGCTTTGGTCTGTTCTCCCAAGTATTTTCATAATGTTACCCTTTTTTTCCCCTTACTGCCTATTTCACGCCTTCAGAAAGCCAGATCAGCTTTTTGTGCTTTTTATTCTTCCTCACCTGTCTTCATGCATGATGTCATCACTTCTGAAGAAGCCAGAAGGTGAAGGAAGGAAACATATTCAATTTAGTGCTTCAGAGTAACTGGTAATTGGTATTTTTCTTTTAAACTTAGACTGTAGGCTTGTAGTGACACTATACTTTCTTTCTGTGTTGTCTTTACTTATAATTGTTTTTGGGCTGTTGAAAATTTAAAACATAGTGGTGGTGTAATTCTGTGCTGTCTTTAATTGCTGCAAATTTTATCTTGGCTTGTCTGACTGTCCTGTAGCTGGGTGAAGGGTGTTAATTGTCTGGCCTCTGACCTCAGCTACGTGATAACTGGAGGTAGGGCTTAGTCACAGTTAAAGCAGCAAACAGAGGTTCATCTTCTCAGAAGAAGCCAGAAGGTGAAGGAAGGAAACATATTCAATTCAGTGCTTCAGAGTAACTGGTAATTGGTATTTTCTTTTAAACTAAGATTGTAGGCTTGTAGTGACACTATACTTTCTTTCTGTGTTGTCTTTACTTATAATTGTTTTTGGGCTGTTGAAAATTTAAAACATAGTGGTGGTGTAATTCTGTGCTGTCTTTAATTGCTGCAAATTTTATCTTGGCTTGTCTGACTGTCCTGTAGCTGGGTGAAGGGTGTTAATTGTCTGGCCTCTCACCTCAGCTACGTGATAACTGGAGGTGGGGCTTAGTCACAGTTAAAGCAGCAAACAGAGGTTCATCTTCTCAGAAGAAGCCAGAAGGTGAAGGAAGGAAACATATTCAATTCAGTGCTTCAGAGTAACTGGTAATTGTATTTTTCCTTTAAACTTAGATTGTAGGCTTGTAGTGACACTATACTTTCTTTCTGTGTTGTCTTTACTTATAATCGTTTTTGGGCTGTTGAAAATTTAAAACATAGTGGTGGTGTAATTCTGTGCTGTCTTTAATTGCTGCAAATTTTATCTTGGCTTGTCTGACTGTCCTGTAGCTGGGTGAAGGGTGTTAATTGTCTGGCCTCTGACCTCAGCTACGTGATAACTGGAGGTAGGGCTTAGTCACAGTTAAAGCAGCAAACAGAGGTTCATCTTCTCAGAAGAAGCCAGAAGGTGAAGGAAGGAAACATATTCAATTCAGTGCTTCAGAGTAACTGGTAATTGGTATTTTCTTTTAAACTAAGATTGTAAGCTTTAGTGACACTATACTTTCTTTCTGTGTTGTCTTTACTTATAATTGTTTTGGGCTGTTGAAAATTTAAAACATAGTGGTGGTGTAATTCTGTGCTGTCTTTAATTGCTGCAAATTTTATCTTGGCTTGTCTGACTGTCCTGTAGCTGGGTGAAGGGTGTTAATTGTCTGGCCTCTCACCTCAGCTACGTGATAACTGGAGGTGGGGCTTAGTCACAGTTAAAGCAGCAAACAGAGGTTCATCTTCTCAGAAGAAGCCAGAAGGTGAAGGAAGGAAACATATTCAATTCAGTGCTTCAGAGTAACTGGTAATTGGTATTTTTCTTTTAAACTAAGATTGTAGGCTTGTAGTGACACTATACTTTCTTTCTGTGTTGTCTTTACTTATAATCGTTTTTGGGCTGTTGAAAATTTAAAACATAGTGGTGGTGTAATTCTGTGCTGTCTTTAATTGCTGCAAATTTTATCTTGGCTTGTCTGACTGTCCTGTAGCTGGGTGAAGGGTGTTAATTGTCTGGCCTCTGACCTCAGCTCATTGATAACTGGAGGTAGGGCTTAGTCACAGTTAAAGCAGCAAACAGAGGTTCATCTTCTCAGAAGAAGCCAGAAGGTGAAGAAGGAAACATATTCAATTCAGTGCTTCAGAGTAACTGGTAATTGGTATTTTCTTTTAAACTAAGATTGTAGGCTGAGTGACACTATACTTTCTTTCTGTGTTGTCTTTACTTATAATTGTTTTTGGGCTGTTGAAAATTTAAAACATAGTGGTGGTGTAATTCTGTGCTGTCTTTAATTGCTGCAAATTTTATCTTGGCTTGTCTGACTGTCCTGTAGCTGGGTGAAGGGTGTTAATTGTCTGGCCTCTGACCTCAGCTACGTGATAACTGGAGGTAGGGCTTAGTCACAGTTAAAGCAGCAAACAGAGGTTCATCTTCTCAGAAGAAGCCAGAAGGTGAAGGAAGGAAACATATTCAATTGAGTGCTTCAGAGTAACTGGTAATTGGTATTTTTCTTTTAAACTAAGATTGTAGGCTTGTAGTGACACTATACTTTCTTTCTGTGTTGTCTTTACTTATAATTGTTTTTGGGCTGTTGAAAATTTAAAACATAGTGGTGGTGTAATTCTGTGCTGTCTTTAATTGCTGCAAATTTTATCTTGGCTTGTCTGACTGTCCTGTAGCTGGGTGAAGGGTGTTAATTGTCTGGCCTCTCACCTCAGCTACGTGATAACTGGAGGTAGGGCTTAGTCACAGTTAAAGCAGCAAACAGAGGTTCATCTTCTCAGAAGAAGCCAGAAGGTGAAGGAAGGAAACATATTCAATTCAGTGCTTCAGAGTAACTGGTAATTGGTATTTTTCTTTTAAACTTAGATTGTAGGCTTATGGTGACACTATACTTTCTTTCTGTGTTGTCTTTACTTATAATTGTTTTTGGGCTGTTGGAAATTTAAAACATAGTGGTGGTGTAATTCTGTGCTGTCTTTAATTGCTGCAAATTTTATCTTGGCTTGTCTGACTGTCCTGTAGCTGGGTGAAGGGTGTTGTCTGGCCTCTGACCTCAGCTACGTGATAACTGGAGGTAGGGCTTAGTCACAGTTAAAGCAGCAAACAGAGGTTCATCTTCTCAGAAGAAGCCAGAGGTGAAGGAAGAAACATATTCAATTCAGTGCTTCAGAGTAACTGGTAATTGGTATTTTCTTTTAAACTAAGATTGTAGGCTTGTAGTGACACTATACTTTCTTCTGTGTTGTCTTTACTTATAATTGTTTTTGGGCAGTTGAAAATTTAAAACATAGTGGTGGTGTAATTCTGTGCTGTCTTTAATTGCTGCAATTTCCCCCTCCCACCCCTTCCCCCAACTCTTAATTATATGCCCTGATAAATCTGATTGACAGGAGCTAAACACTGGGTATAGTAAGAGGTGTGAAGTAGGAGGGGCATAAGGAGGAAGAAGACCATCCTCAGCACGACAAGTGTTTTGACTCATTTATTTATTTATTGGTTTCTTTTTCCTTAAAAAAAAAAATATATATCTGAGGATCAGTTACAGGATTTTTAGTACTGTAAATAAATAAAAAGAGAACTAAGAGAGCTTCAGTAGCAGAGAAGCAGTGGAACTGCAGTATAATGTGGGGAGTGGTGCAATGCAGTGGCTGTGGGGCAGCCATATTCAGGCAGACCTTCTGGACACTGAGGTGCTGCCCTATCTGCATGCATCTCTCGGACTGCAGGATGAGGTAGCCAGACTCAGAGCGGAAGTAAACTGGGTCAGGAGTACCATCACCCCTATCCAGGGACCACCCAGTCCAATGCAGCTGCCTCAAAGGATGCCGAGACGAGGAGCACTTGGATGACAGTGGGCTCAGGGAGGTTAGAGCAGTCAGGCAGAGGCACATCCCAGATCCTATTCCTCTCAAGAACTCATATGCCACACTGGCAAATGAGGACAACCAAATAGAGTACCAGGAAGTGGAAGGAAAGGATGTGGAGGTTAGGCAAGGAGGTGACCTCAGTGGGAAAGCAGTGGACCCCAGAGGAGGAGGCGAATCCTGGTGGGGGACTCCATCGTAAGAGGGATCCAGCTAGGAACACAGGAGGGGAGGACAGGAGGTGAGGTGCCTACCAGGTGCCACGGCATGGAGGGATGGAAGGAAGATACTGGGGATCACTGGGAAGGCAAGACGGGAGGGTGAGCTGGATGTCATTATCCACCTAGGTACTAATGACTTGGCAAATGGGGAGCCAAAGGAAGTTCAGGAAGAGTTTAGGAAACTGGGGAGGATCTCAAGCAAGTAGCTACTTCTGTCACTTTCTCTAAGTACTAACGTGAGAGGCAAGGGAGAGCATAGGGTGCATGCACCAGGAACTTTAACTCATGGTTGAAGAACTGGTGCTGTGAGGAAGGTTTGGATTCATTGGTGACTGGGGACCCACCTGGAGGGATGGAGGTTTGTTCAAGCCTGGCGGCCTGCATCCATCCTGGAGAGGGAATCAAGCACTCAATGATAAGTTTAAATCTACATTGACAAGCATTTAAACTAGCAAAGGGTGGCAGGCCAGCAAGGACGGTACCTACTTGCTCACCCCACAGCTAGTAGTGGAACCAGTGAACCAGAGGAGTGGCTATCTCGCAAAGCAGTGTGCAAAAGATGGAGATTAGTGTCCAAAAGGTGGATAAGCAGAAAAGGGGCAAAATTCACAGAAGGGCAGACAGCAAGGAGAACCAGGGATAAATGACAACCAAGGAAGGGGCTGGAGTAGAACAGTGAAGCAGTCTAGGGAGGTCAAATCATGGAAAGCCATGTGTGAAAATGCCAGGAGCCTTAGCAACAAGATGGAAGATCTGGAGGCTGTCATGGTACAGTCAGACCTGGACATTGTGGCCATCACTGAAACCAGGTGTAATGATAACCATGACTGGGAGATGGCCATACCTGGCTACAACATATTCAGAAGAGACAGAGCAGGCAGGAAGGGAGGAGGAGTGGCACTGTATGTGAAAAATGACATAAGGGCCACACAGATCTAGGAGGAACAAAATGGGGAGAGATACTGTGGGTTAAGCTGGAAAGAAAATGGGGCCAGCCATCTGCACAGGTGTGGTCTATAGACCACCAGCCCAGGAGGAAGAAACAGATAGGGAGCTGATGCTAGCCATCCAAGGATGGCAGACAAGAGTGAGGTAGTACTGGTTGGAGACTTCAATATACCAGGCGTGGACTGGAGCATCCAGCAGCAGCATCAACTAGAGCAGATTTATCCTGGACTCCCTTCAGGGTGCCTTCCTCAAGCAACTGGTCATGGAACCAACTCGGCAGAAGGCAATACTGGACCTTGTGCTCACAAACAGGGACAGTGTGATGGGGGTAACAGTGGGGAGAACCTGGGTAACAGTGACCACAGTCATTGTGGTTTGAAATCACAGAAACAGAACCAAACCACACAAAAACACGTATCCTGGATTTTAGGGGCAGACTTTGGGAAAATGGGAGATACTTGAAAGAGGCATTAAGGGAATGGGACAGGAATCAGGGGTTGAGGAACAGTGGGCAGTATTTAAAATGGGGATTATAAGAACAACAGAATTATGCATTAAGCAGGTTAGCAAGAGGAAAAGGAAGAGGAGACCATTATGGTTTTCCAAAGAGGTAGCAAAGAAAGTGAAAGCCAAAAGATTGCATTCAGGCAATACAAAAGACACAGGCAGAAGGGATAGGGAGAAGTACCAGGAGAAACAAAGGGAGGCAGGGAAGTCAGTAAGGGAAGCCAAAGCTCAGACAGAAGAACACATTGCAAAATCAGTGGGTAAAGGGGACAAAATCTTTTACAGGTACATAAGTGAAAAAAGAAAGACAAAGGGAGGGATAGTGAGACTGAAGAGGGAGGATGGGAGCTGCGTGGAGGATGACAACAGTAAAGCTGACATATTGAACAGGTATTTCTGCTCAGTCTTTACTAAGGAAGAGGGGGGTAATGGGTCTGAAGGGAGTACAAGGGGTGAGAATGGTGCAGAAATGGACACAAGTCCCTTTACACGAGAGAAAGGTCCTGAAGGAACTGGAAGTAATAAGAGCTGATAAAGCAATGGGGCCAGATGGGGTGCACCCAGGGTCCTTAAAGAACTAAAGAGGTGGTGGCTGAACCTCTGGCTATCCTGTTCAGCCAATCACTGGAAACAGGGAGTACCCAAAGACTGGAGGACAGCAGATGTAGTCCCCTTATACAAAAGTGGAAACAAAGAGGAAGCAGGAACTACAGACCAGTCAGCCTCACCTCGGTAGTGGGAAAGATCATGGAAGCACTACTGAAGGAGAGATTGGTGGAACATCTGGTTGTCAATGGACTACAGGACCCAAGGCAGCATGGTTTCACCAGGGGGAGGTCATGTCAGACCAATCTCATTGAATTTTTTGACTGGGTGACTAGGGAGGTGGATCAGGGGAAGGCAGTGGACATGGCCTATCTGGACTTCAGCAAGGCCTTTGACACTGTGCCACATAGAAGACTATTACACAAACTGGGGGAATATGGGTGTGGGCAGGACAGTAGTGTGGTGGGTAGGTAACTGGCTGGGTGGCAGGACACAGAGGGTGGTGGTAAATGGCTGTCACTCCACAGAGGAAGAGTGACCAGTGGGGTAACACACAGGGATCAGTGCTGGGACCGGTCCTATTCAACATCTTCATCAGTGACATTGCACAGGATCTAGAAGGCAGAATTTCACTGTTCGCTGATGACACAAAGCTCTGTAACAGAGTAGACACACAGAGGGTAGACAGAATGAGAAGGACCTGCAGAAACTTGAATAATGGTCAAGGGTTTGGCAGTTGAAATTCAATGCAAAGAAGTGCAAGATAATGCATATGGGGCACAAAAACCCTGGCACAATATATCAGTTGGGGTGAGGATATAGCATGCACCAAGCAGGAAAGGGATCTTGGGGTTGTCATCTCTGATGACCTCAAGGTAGGAAACAGTGTGACAAGGCATCAGGTAAAGCAAATAGGATGCTGGGATGTATAGGCAGGGGCATCACCAGCAGGAAAGGGAGGTCATAATTCCGCTATACAAGACACTAGTGAGGCCCCACCTGGAGTACAGTGTACAGTTCTGGAGACCATACCTCACGTAGGACATAGACAGGGTAGAGAAGGTTCGAGGAGGGCAACAAAGATGGTGCATGGGTTGCATCACAAGTCCTACGAAGACAGGTTGAAGGAACTGAACATGTACTCCCTGGAGAGAGAGGAGGAGAGGATATATAGAGACATACAAGCATCTTACAGGGAGGAACAGGGTGCAGGAAAACACTATTTTAAGCGAAAAAGATGTTTCAGGACTAGAGGGCATGGGATGAAGTTGGAGGAGGACGATTCAGAGGAAACATGAGAAAGAATTTCTTCACAGAACGGGTGGTGGACAAGTGGAACACCCTGCCAGAGGAAGTGGTGGGGGCTGAAACAATCACGGGATTTAAGAATGCATGGGATAGACCTAAATGAATTCTAGAGGTCAGGGGTAAGGGGAAATAGACTTCTAGGAAAACAAACTGAACTTACAAGCTCAAATGGGCAGACTAGGTGGGCCATAGGCCCTTATCTGCCGACACTGTCTATGTATCTATGTATCTGTTACACTGTTCTTTATGGCATCATATTTGGCTACTGTCCCTTCTGCTCCCATTACCCCAACCAGTTTATCTTTCTGTATTTCCCCCATCTTGCCAAAATCTGCCCTCCAGAACTTCAGTACCATGGTTTCTGAACTGGACTGATGTGTTCCTGTAGTTATGTTGACCCACACTGCATTGTGGTCACTGGACCCCTGTCCCTCCCTCTACTTGTCTTACTATCTCAGCATTTAACAGAACCCGAACGAAGGTGGCCTCCTTCCTACTCCTTTTCTCTGACCCACTACAAGGGAAAGCAATCTGTATCACATCACCAGTGCCTGAATTCTTGCACTGCTGTCTGCTGGGATTTTCTAGTCCACATCCAGCATATTTAGGTCACCCACATCAACTCCCCTTTGACTGATACCTTCTTCATCAACTCCCCTAATTTCCTGTCTTCACCTTCCAATTGGTTCATCAGTTTGTACCCTGAGCTTTTTATGCCCTTCCATTGTCCATCCAATTTGTCCATTTACTTGCTGCCTGACAGGACAGCCAATGACCTTTTTTTTTTTTAAATTTAGTCCTGTCTTCTCGCTTTGTCACCCCAGTCAGCCTTCCTCAGTCCTTCCCATATGTCTAGCCCTGCCATGTGCCTCCTCCAGGACTTGCCTTGAGGTTTGTTCTTCCCTGGTTTACTCCCCGGGGAGGGATGGAGTTGAAGTTTGGTCCGCAGCAAGGGTCTCGGTCAGCAGTGTGGATCCTACAATGTAAGTTGGACATCATGTAGCAGTGTCCAAGGTTTGTTCCCCACTTTTCTGGTGGTTGCAACCCCAGGAAGCTAACTGTTGTGTATGGGGATGCACAGGCACGTTAAGTGCATTGGACTATGCATCAGAGCACATTGCAACCACTCTCCCCTCTGCGGCAGCTCCAACTACACCACAACCTGTGGTCACCCAGGTGGTGGTAGCATAGTGGAGACTGTGAGCCCTCCCACTCCAAGGAGAGCATCCTATCGGACACTCAATCCTTCTCCCCCGGTCAGCCCTCCGATGTCTCTGTCTTTCTGCTGAACCTGGGTCATTGGTGTTGCAAGTGGTAGTGCTACTGCTGTGCCTGCAGGCCAGCCAATGCCCTCTCCTCCCCTTTAGCCAGAACATGCCACCTCTGCAAAGGAAGTCAGCTTCTGCCACCCTCAATTCACTCCCACTGGTGCAGCTGGCAAAAATAGTTTAAGAAAAAATTTATTTAAGAATTATTTACATGAAATGTTCACTAAAGTCTAACATTTTGTTTTATAGTGCATTACAAATGACAGTGTGACTGTAGTGTTTACATTCACTTAGCAAGCACATGCTAGAAAACCATTACAAATGATGTCATGAACACATTAAATGAGCTAGCATTTGCACAGCAGGGTACAGAATGTCTGTGGCTACAGCAAAAGCAAATATAGTTTCACCATAATTAGATTTTTTTCTTAACTACCATCTTAGCTAAGTCAATTTGATTCTCTCAAAAGTATCAGCAACAGCCATTTCCAATCAGTTAGCACTGAGCAATGATAAATGGCAGAAAGGAAGAAAATCTGGCAGTTCTGCTTTAGCGAACACTCACTTTTTCCAGAACAAAGGGTTTACACAGTTTATACATTTGAAAAGTGATATTCTATGATTAGGGTATTAGTAGTTCTATCAGTGCATGAGCTCTTTCCTGCACACAGTCGTTCCAGTTAAGGCATTCAACATGGGTGTTCTTATAAGTCAGTGAGTTGCACCCCCCCTCCCCCAATACACAATTCGGACTAAAGGGAAATCACGTTAAAACCAAAGGATTCCCCGTGCTTTGTTGTGGAGTTTACATACAGATTTTTGTTATTTATTTAGTTAGTTTTTGTTAACTAGGCAAGCATGCCAGACAACGACTTGCCGATTTTCAGGTGCTACCTGGGAGAGTATTTTTTAATTTATTTAAAATTGGTAGCCAGGAGAGGTACACTGAGCCGAGGCTCATTTTCAGGTGCGACGCAGGGGACAGGGGAAGGGAAGAAGCACAATTACAAACAAAATACAGCCAGTCTGGTGATGTGGTTACAATGAGAGCGACATAAAGAGCACAAGTTGAGTGCAGCGCAGACAAAAAGGCAAAACACTGCATATGGAGGACAAATACATTAATGCACAAATCATCTGTGCTGATTGGGCAAACTCAAAGTGCATTGTGCCAAAGTGAAGGGAGGCTGAGCTGGTGCTGAAAATAAGAGTCAAAACAAGTGGATAAACTTCAGTGAGGTTGCTAGAACTATGAGGTTGGTGGAGAGGGAGAGGGAGAGGTAAGGGTGGTCAAAAGCCAGGCAAGGGTAAGAAAGGGTTCAGGAAATAGGTTGACGGGACCAGGGGGTTGGGAAGGAGTTTAGCTGGTGTGTAATGGAGGGAAAAGAGGGATTACAGCAAACACAGGAAAACAAGTTACAGAAAGGATCAGAGCATACAAAAGGGGAAACCTAGCCTAATATACAAGAAATAGTTATACAGTACAATACAGTTTAGGAACTGCCACAGGGAAACAGTGCCATGCTTTGCAAACACCATCCAAAACATCAGACAGAGAGGTTAGTGCAGCTGTTTTAGTAAAGCTATTCTGTACTGTATGTGTGAGAGTGTCATGCGCGAGCATGAGCAATATGAAAGGATGGACCCGAAAAGATCCTGACCCTTATTATCAGAAGCAAGATCCAGACCTGAGTCCTCATTAGTTTTGATTTGTTCTTACTCAAATCAGAATATTTTGTAAAATGTGAGAAAACAGAGAAACATCTATAAAAATGCCACAAACACTATGGGAATCTATTATACACTACCTCATATGGGCTCTAGCTCTATGCATGAAAGCACGGGTTATATGCGCCAATACCATCCATGTAGCTGCATGACCCTGGACAGATGCAGGATGCACGGTATTCACAACTGCAAGCACCCACAGGGCACCTGTATATGGCCCTGCTCCCCCCAGCATGCAGGATCATGGGTGGGGTGGATGGGTGTGGAGCAGTGGACCTAGGCAGGCATCCAGTTGGATACCCATCCTTGGTCCCAGAGTGGATCCCTTGTGCCACAGGAACAGGGGATTGTGGGAAGGTGTGGGTTCAGAATTGTAGACAGTATGGTCGCTCACCTGAACAGCTGCCCCCAGCCCTCCCCATCTGCCTAGTGGGCTGAGGCATCATGGAGGGTCGACTCCCAGTCCCGCTGCAACCAGCGGAAGTCAACCATGGGGGCGTAAACTGGATATGGCAGGGTCCCCACTGCCGTATCCTGTGCCCCCCTGTGCTCGGCAAAGTGCACCTTTGTGCATGGTGTGTAGTGGGCATGCCTCGACACTTCCTGGACTGCCCGTGGCACGAATCGCCCAGGCTGGCTGGGATACAGTATACAACTGGCTGGTGCACCAACTGTGAATGCTGCTGGGGGTCCACTGGACCCCCACTGTTTGGTGCTCTCACTTAGGGGTGCCTACACACCTCACATACGTGGTGCGTAGTTTTAGTGCATAGAGCCCATTATTAGTAAATGACATCCCTCTCTCAGGCACGCAGGCAGGTCTTTTAGAATGCCACATGTAGAGTTGAGAGGATGTGGTCAAGTGACATTTTGCACAGAAGGGCACACGAAAACAAACAGGTGAAATAGCCAAATATGTATTACCAAACAATAATAATTATTTTTTTGATGGGAGGTAAGCAACGCAGCAGGCTGCAGTGCAGCTAGCACTCATTCTTTCCTTTTGCCTGGCTCCCTTTCTCTCACTTTCCCTAAAGCACCAGGAAGTTAAAGGGCAAGAAAGGCACTGACAGTGTGACAAGTTCCCTAATCCTTTCCCACAGCCCTCTGGTGATTCACACTGCAGTGAGATACCATCAACAACAGTAATAGTACAGTTTTCACTTTCTCTCACTGATGTTCCATGACATCTCCCATGTAAAAATTAATTAAACTAAACATCCTTTGTCTCCTTATCACCTGAAGACCGATGTCATCCAGTGGAAAACATCAATGAATGTTTATTGAATAGTTTCAAAATGATGTTGTGTATTTCCTTGTTAGAAGTCTAAAAAATATTAATGCATATATATTTAAATGTTCTTTTTTATTTCTACTGAATATTACTATTGAGGGATAACCACATTACCTGCTTCTAAATAGACATACCACAGAATGTATAGCAATATATAGCTATGTGCACATATAAGCTTCATAACACCAACTCCCAAAACAAAAAATATTGTGGTGTATATAATATGGTGTATATATAAAAACTTATTTGAGCAGCCCTAGGGGGAGAAGGCTGTTCACTTCATATATTCAGCCTGAGTTTAGAAGTATGTGAGTAATGAAAAGTATTTCCCAAATGCCACGAATAATGCACTATTCATTATCTGGATACGAATAACAAATATTAGCACTATTCATGCCTATTCGTATTTGGGAAATACTATAAAAAAAAAAAAAAGAATCAGTCCCCCCACCTTCTTCCTCAGCCCAGTTATTTTAAACTACAACCCCATCCCCCACCCTCTGCAACAAGCCCAATTCCACCCCAGCACTGAGTGACAATTTAAGGTTTATATGTGGTGAAGTGGTGGAAACCAAGCCTAGTGGTTTTCCAGTGCCCCATCCCCGGAGGGATGGGGGAGATGTCCAGGAATCGGGGGCAATCCCCTGGTCCAGCCTGGACTGTGTTGAAGCCTGAGATTCAACTGCTCTGTGAGTACCTGTGACATTTGTTTGGAAAAGCCCTGGGACACCTGCATTCCTTTTGGTGAATTTTCTCTGACAAAGGGATCCTGTCACCTAGACTGTTTTCTGTTTAAAAGTGTCTGCTAAAATTGGGGTCTAGTGGAGAGACAGTGCCAATTACAGAACTTTTAACTTTCGGACACCTCAGAGGTATATAATGCAGCATGTTAAGTGTCAAAGACATTTCAAGATAGCATTTACAAGTTTTTTGTGAGGGTGTTATTAACCAGATGAATGACCAAGTATAAATTTGGAAGCAAAAGGTGGGAGACCCCTCTATCTGGAGTAACCATGTTTACCTCTGCGAGTTCAGTTTGGGCACCTGTGTTTACTTTTAGTGCATTTGGCCAGTGCCTCAAGAAAATAGTTTACCCAGACATGAGTTGGATTATTTTTGAGGCTGTATGTGCTCTTTGGTGGTCGAGGGTGCCACCAGTAATTCCTCATGAAATATGGGAAAGTGTCCTAGTACTGGCCTAGTCAAGAGGAAGTGTACCAGTCCTGGCCGTGTATGCCACTCTCTAATTCAGAACCAGAGTGTTCGCTGTTCAAGTCAGAACCTGAGGGTTTGCTGTGTGTCTTCTCTGTACCTCAGTAATCTGCATTACCAGTAGGAGTAGCCCTGTGGGGGTCCATCTTCACTTTGTGATTATTCTCTGTGTATATGGGTGTAACCCCCCTGCAAATGGGGGTTCCCAAAAGTCTTCCAGGAGCTTGCCTGAATGCTTCAAGTCTGGGTGGAGTTCAGCGTCTGAGCTGTTTAAATGTGGTTCTAAGTGAGTGCTATTTGAGCCTCCACGTACTGTCTCTTTAAGAGCTGTCTGCTTGCAGACTTAATTAGTTTGTATGGGGGGACTGTGTGTTCTAATGCCTGAATCCCACCCGGGCTGCTGTCAATTCGCTCTGTTTCTGCTGTTGCTACATGTGCAGAGGGAGCCTTGTAGAAAGTAATAACTGTTCGCCAGAAACCATTTAGAGTGACTGAGAAAATGTAATTTGTCTGACCTGTCTTCATTTCAGCACAAACTGTTTCAGTGTAACTCTTTCATTTTAGTCCTGAATAGCTGACTTGGACCAATCAGGATGATAGGGAGACCCTAAAAATGGAGCCTGTGGACGAATCGGAACTTGGACTCTCAATTCTGAGCCTGCCACAAGGGGATTGTATAGGCAGTGGCTCTGGGAAATGTAGTTTTAACCTTGGCGCCTTTTTCCACCAACAGAGGGAGTCTTATTGTGAGTGACAGCCGAACCAGCCAACAGAATGGTGTGGAGCTAAAGGAAATGCCCTGCTCTGCGACTGGAAAGATTAGATCAGTTGTGACTGTGAAGAGAGAAGGAGCTCTGTGATTCTACGGTGTACAGTTTCCCACGGGAAGCGCGTGTGAGGCCCTGAGTTTCGGTCTGCAGCCTTTGTGAGTGCCAGTTTGGACTGAATCTGAGTTGTGAGGAGAAAGAAGCACCAGAAGTGTGGAAACCAGGCTCACCCTGTAGAAGACTGGAGAAATTGCTGAATTGTGCTCGGTCTGTCAGGAACTGAAGCTGCTGTGTGTGCTCCCGGGTATTTTGCAGTAAGTGCGATCAGGATCAAGGAGCAGCCTGCCTGGCATAGTACTTTCCTTTTACATATGAATGTGCATAGTGCTTGTGGGGAATCGCTATTTCCAATCCCCTGTGCTATGTGCTGTGTGCTGTGTGTTGAAGCTGGAAGCAAACCCCAGCTTGTCTCAGACTAAATCCGTTTGCAATAAACTGCAGTGGGGTCCAGTCACAAGGACCTTGTCTCCATGCCCTGTTGTTTCTGACAATCCAGAGAACATCCACCATCCAGTTCTCAGGTTGGGTATTGTGAGTACAAATCAGGGTATTCCCCTGCAGCCTGTTTTCAATCACAAGTGTGTCATCTAATTCTTGCTGTTTCCCTGCTTCATGGACTGAGCCATCCAGCTCTGGATTACAACTGAGTGTTGTGCATATATTTTCTTCTACAGGGCCTTATCCATCTGCACCTGCCGGCCAACCCTGGGCAATGGACCTGGCTAGCCCCCCGCCAACCTGGGTACCCAGAGTGTGACTTTTCAGACCCTGTATGTGTGCACAGTACTGTGATTTAATGCCACCAATTAATCTGATTCCCCCTCCCATGTTATTGTCCCCTAAATAAATCAGATTTGTAGTTGTTACACTATATACTGTCTATGGTGTTGGTACTTATGGAAACAGTATTGTATTTCGCTGTGTATGTTGTTTAACCTTATTTTACAGGGGGTCCTCAGAGACATGCTGCAGGATCAGTCTCGAGGGTAAGTGGTGCTTTATGAGTGAACAGTGTGTATATGTGGGGTATTGGGGCTGTAACTCCTGTGTACTGTGTGAGCCACTAGAGGGAACCAAAGGGGGTCACGGTGTCCCAGAGGGCTGTGAGCAAGCTAGTCTAACCACTACAAACCCTGACCTCTGGGTGGAGGCACCCGCCATAGAACCTAGGCCCCTCAACCTGTCAGTAGTCAAGCAGGCAGGGGTAATAGCCCTTGGGATAGCACCACCTGGGGGTTACATGAATAAAAGCTACAGCCTAGAATTCCAACCTGGTTCAGACAGTACTGTCATTGCTTCCACTGTGTCTGGATTTACTTGGGTGCCCCTGACCAGAAGTACAAACCTAGCATAATTGTGTGCAAATGTTTTCTCTCAGGGACCCAGGTTGATGGCCATGGTAAACAGACCCCCAGGTGTGTGCCAGGTAGTTGCCACACTTGGTTTGCCTGTCTGTGTATGGCAGGCTCAGAAGTAGATGTACTAGTAAAGTGAACTGTAGTGACAACCCTCATCCTTCTCTTTGGCACCATGTGGTGAGAGGAGCAGCCCTGCTAGTTAGACAAGGTGGGGCAGGTGGTGGTGGGTTACACACACTGTACTATTGGAACATCTACTAGTGCAACCAGCCTCTCATTACTCGCTCGAGGCAGATTACTAGGAGGCTCTCATGGGGTAAGTCTGACCTTGAGAGTTGTCTTCTAGGTAGGGGGATTCTGTTTGAAGACAGGATGTCTGGGTGTTTGTGCTGTGAATAGCCTGACTCAACTAGAAGCAGGAAAAGTCCAGCATGAGTATTCATGGCCCTGCCCTTCCCCTGAAAGTCTTTAAGAGGGGAAGGCAAGCTGTGGGAGAAAGTGGAGCAGGGGGACCAGAAGAGACCAGCATGGCACCTTCAAGAGTTGTGGAGGGCCACCCATCAAGGGAAGTCACTGGGATCCATGAAGACCCACTCTCACCATGGATCAGCTGCAAGACAGCCTGGCCTGAAAAGAGCCCACAAGTGAGGAAGAGAGCACAGCTGTAAGTAATCCTTGCATTAATGGTGCTCTGTATTAATAGAGTATCCTTAATACAAGGGTTCTCTATAGTAATAAAAACCCTAGGTAAACTGTGTTACCCCCGGCAGGTAGCTGAATAATGGTTGTTAAGAGGAGGGGGCCTGGCAAGGGTTGGGACTGGTAAAACCCATGTGAGGGATGACCAGCATCAGAGCTAAGGATGCCTGTGGGCCCAGGGGTGGTGGTAGGGTCCCTGGTTCTTGGTGGCACTGGTCTCCTCGGCAAGGTCTCTGGAGGCCCAGAACCCATTTGGGGATCCAGAGAGAAGAACACACTCAAGTCTCCAGCTGGAAAGAGGCAGATAACAGCAACCTTGTCTTGAGAACCCAGGAGATCATGATCAGCATAGCATCTTCAAGAGTTGTGGAGGGCCATCCATCAAAGGAGATCTCTGGGATCCGTGAGGATCTGCTCCTGCCATGGAATAGCTGCAAGACAGCCTGGCTTTAAAGGGAGTCCACAAGTGAGGAAGAGAGCACAGTTGTAAGTATGTCATGCATTAAGGATGCTCTATAGTAATAAAAAAATCTAGGTAAACCATGTTACCCCCGGCAGGTAGCCAAATTATGGCTGTTGGTAGAAGGGAGCCTGGCAAGGGTTGGGACTACTAAGATCCTGGGTGAGGGGCCATGCAAGGGAGCCTGTGTTTGTTGGATCACTAGGGCTAGCAGTGCAGTAACTGGAAGGAGGCACACATGGCCAGACCAACCTGTTCGAAATAATGTGTCTCACAGCCTGATTTGCTGTCCAAAGTGATGCCACTGCCCTGTATAAATACCCCATGCTGGTACTGTTGCCCAAGGGTAGTGCTCACCCTGCCTGGGAGATGCCACTGCACAACTCTAGGAGCACTAAAACCTCTGTGTCCACAACAGTAGCAGGAGACCTCTACAGCAGAGGGAGGTGATTTATTAATATGCATATGGGTACAGTGACAGCGTACTTAGTAGTAATTGGTAAGGGGACTGACCTTTGTTTGCTCTGAAACATGAAGTAGCAGCAGTAATAAAATACATCCACTTTGATCCCAGCTCCAGTTTGCAACTCCAGTTTGTGTGCTGTCTCAGTGAATTGTGCCATGTAGTATGATTAGACGCCCCTGGCCCCATTACCCTAGAACCTGTGGTGGCAAGGCACTGGTGAGGGGTACAGGTTCTATGGCCTAAGATGGGTGCACCTCCAGAAGAGAGATGCCACAAAATACCCCCAGACAAAGGGGGTGCCCAGCTCTTACACATGTGGGCTCATCCTCCAGGATTTGGGGGAAGGTACACCTTCCACTGGTACCCGAGACCTCACATAGTATTTTAAAAGTTATTTGGTGAAAATCAGTACAGGATTTGCTGAAATATGGGCCCCTGATGTTTTGCAGAAAGGAAAAAAGTGACACTTTTTGCAGTTTACTTTAAAAGCTGATCGGAACAGTACATGGATCATCTAGCAGAGGAGCGGCTGGTGCACTTACCAGAACATTTGCATGGCACTGTGTGATTACTGCTCCAGTTCAGGAAGCCCATCCTGCTATGCAAATGAACAGGGCTAAAAGAGGGCCTGCACGCTGGTTGCATGAGTGAGAAGCAGCAAGACAATTCAGAGAGCAACACTGAGATTGAAAAAGGCTGCCCTAGTAGAACCGGAGCAGAAATTAGACGAAGGGCAAGGACCACAGAACAGCAGTATACCCTCTGACCCTTTCAACTGACTGATCGGGACAACAGAAAAATCACTACCAGCTGCTGCCGCAGCATTCGAGTACCAGAAATCAGCAACTGCCCATGTAGTATCATACTGTCTTCCTTTGCCCTCAAGAGGGAAGCATGCCCAGAACGTCTGCCAACACTCAAAACAGGGCCACAATTAAGGACTACGCTCATTAATCCACCTTCAGGGGATTCATTCAAGGCAAACCAAAGTAAAAGTTAGCCAGAGCAGGGTATGGGCCATTGAAATCAAGTAAACATAATTTACAAAGTGACTGTAGCAAGCTTGTGTGGTATAGACTGGTAATATATGAAACTTTATTGAACTCTGAAAGAAAAGAAAACGTAAAATTCAGGAAATGTCAGAGAGCAGGGACCACCACAACATAATGCAGTCCAGACTTGGTCTGTGACTGAAGGAATGGTTGCATCATCAGCAGGTGAAGGCTCTAAAACTCCAAAGAGAAAGCTAACCACTGGAAAAGTTTCTAGGATTCTCTGGTTCAGGCTGCTGGGGGTCACTGCCAGTTGCATCACACCCGGAGTACTGCCACCGCTGTTTCAATCACGCCAATAAAGTATGGACAGTGAAAATATGTGAACCCTGCAATGACCATGCACATTCTGGGTCCAGGGATTGCAACTATCCCAGATCCCCATCACTGATCGTTCCAGGTGATTGCTCAGCGAGCCAGCGGCAACAATTTGGGTCTGCGCAGCAATGGGGAGCAAACTCAGAAGTGTAACTGCAACCAAAAAAGTAAGCTGTGCACAGACATGTACTTCAATTATTTAACCTTTGTAGGAACCACACGAATAATCCAGTGCATCCACGCGGCCCTCATTCATTCAAAAAAGCCGCAATCCATGGAGTACTTGTAAAAGGATATATTTATTTGTGACCTTAACCAGACAGTGTTTTAAACACATATGTCTGTGCACAGCTTACTTTTTTATTCCCCATCACTGATCCCCAGAGCTGTGGCCCTTAGAAGGAGAGATGATGCAAGAGCTTTGTCTGTCCCTACCACTACCACCATTAGCCTAACTCAAATGGAAGTAGAGGCCTTAGACGAGGGCTTACGAGAAGCAGAGCAGGCCTTAGCTGAATGTCTGCACCACAGAAGAGGTGCCCTGAAGGAGCTGCCTCAGGCCCAGGAGGTGACTGCTGAGATGCAGGGGATGAAGCTCAACCAGGCAGCCAGAGGCCTAGAGATGCTTCAGATGTGGTCACAGGCCTCCTCTCTGGCTGACTCTGTGGAAAGCGCAGGATCTAAAGTTCTTGCTAGTGTGAGTGGGTTGTGGTCAGAGAGGAGTCAGACCAGCAGTCCAATGTGGTTCAGTTACTTTCTGGGCCATGAAATGCCTGTTGATCATTTGTGCATGCCTCCTAGTGTGGCCCCTGACCCTGTGTCTTGCTTAGAAGTCAGGGCACAGTCAGCCCTGCCTGACCCCCAGCAGCACCAGGAGGACAATGGACAGACTGTCATGCCAGAGGAACAGCCAGAGCAGCAGGTGTTTGCTTCTGTGGTGGTAGAGGAAGCCATGGATAAAGAGGACACAGAATCCACAGGCTAAAAACCAAATACAGACATTCCTAAGTTCCCTCCCACAACTACTACAGCTGCACCAGAGGCAACAGCAATAGTGCTACGCAAAACAGAAGCCTGAGTAATTGAAATCAGATCTACAATACTGTATCTTGCAACAAGAGAGAGGAAGCAATGAAAATATGGTGGTGTGCACACTGGCTGCCTCTAGGTGATGTAAAGATAGATCTAGAAGAAAATAGTCAAGCTGATAGAGCCATAAAGAAATGGGTAGAGACCTGTGATGTTTACTTTTTCCTACATATGCCTGGGTGATTGTAGAAAATGGTTGAAGCCCAGCAGGAACAAATACTGTTATCAGAAGGCAAAAAAGCAACTGCAAAAGGAGACCATGCCTTTTTATCTAAAAAAAAAAAAAAAAAAAAGAGCAAGTAGATCATATAACAAGATCTTTAATTTCCACTTGGGACAATGGCAGGAGCATCTGGATACATGAGGTGAAATACAAAGACTTGGATAGAATTTAAGCCTGTTACTACATAATGACTATAAGACAGGGTCAACAAATCTTAAAATTAAGTACTTGTCCATGGACAAGAGGCTGGACTAAAACTAGTAGTCCCAGTGCTAGAATTGGTAGTCCAGTTACAAATATGCATATTTTAATGAAAGTCAATAAAAACAAAGAAATACAGAATTTGAATCTTATGAGGCTAATCTAAGGCTCCTATAGCTCAGGCTATCTGCTGTGATGATGACTACCTTCCTCCATCAAGACTCACACATACAGCCCCAATTCACTTATGCCACACTGTCTGTTAGGAGTCTTTCCTCTGCCTCTACAAACTTGGGCAGCAAATGGTACAAAGGCAGATGGTGAATCCCACTGTTAATTAGCAATTTCTTCTGTCCATCTACAGTAGCCCCCTCCTCCCCCCAATCACCAGGATCCCACTCATCCTCTGCTGCTTCATCTCTGTTCTCATGTTACCTGCTGCCTGCAAGAACACAAGACGGCATCACGTGATGTCTCGACCTGACCTTGGATACACTGCCAGTCTGCCACCATGATGTGCAATTGTACTCTTGCTCCGGCTCCGTCCATCAAAAAAAAAGAAGACATTCCTTAAAGAGCTACTGACACCTCAAAAAAAATTTGCAAAACATAATATTTGGACACAAAGCAGCTTTAAATTTATCATTAACTTTGTATTTCTTATCCCCGTTATTTATTACTGAGTTCATATGCATGAAAACAGGATTGTTGTTCTTTGAGGGTTTATCAGCTCCTACTGCTCCTTGTCAACTTGATGTCATAATACTCTGCTTGTGACATTACAGTTGTTTCCAACTCTAAGGGATAGAGATCTTGTTTTTGTGGGAATTTCTTCACTAATAAATAATGAAGAAGAGAAATCCATAGAAATATATAGGAAATATATAAAGTAACAACTAAACTGTGTCTGAACATTGTATTTTGAGGTTTTCCTAAAGTTGTCAGCTGCTCTTTAATACTTACCATAATTTCCTTTTCTGTTAGCTCCAACATTGTCAATGGGTAATCAGAACATATGGGTAATGTGCACCCCTACTAGGGGAAATGGCACAGCCCAAGGCTATAATCAGCATAGAATCTTAGGCACATGAACATTCCGGACAGCAGCCACTCTCCGGTCACTTTTGTCCTTGTAGTACCCCTAATTATGTGAAAGTAGATTCTTACAGATTATACTGCTCGTCTTGTAATAAACCAATACAAACAAGCTGTTCTCATACTCATACAGTACCTTAACCAAAAGGAAGATATAGTAAAATTCCCTAACTCATCCTGAGAGTGGGAGGACGGAAAAGGCTTGCCATCTGCTTCTCTGGTGTGCTGGAACTTCTTTGAGGTACTGAACTAACTAGAAGAGACTTGCCAGCGGAATTAATGAAAGAGGTAACACTGGAAAGGAACTGCAAAGAGTATAAGCACTAACTTTTAACAAGGGAGGCACCCTTATTAATCAGAAAAATTGAAACCTGTTAATCTATGTACCAGTGACCAATATTTAAATGTGGAAATGCTCCTTTAAAAAAAAAAATATATATATATACACACACACACACATACACACATATAAGCACTGCAGGTAAATCATAGAAGGATGTCCAGACAGACTTACAATTAGAAAACAACGGACATCCCAGCACTGGCATACTGGACAATATTCTCTAGCAGAAGCTAGGTTCCCACCAGGAGGGTCCCATTAACAATTTTGGAGCTAACAGAAAAGGAAATTATGGTAAGTATGAAGAAATTTCTTCTTTCTGTAGTGCTCCACATTGTCAATGGGTAATCAGACCATATGGGTTCTAATAAGCAGTACCCATTAAACAACTGGGTGGGGAGAATATTGTCCCACATGCAAGTTGCAAAAAAAAGGGGGGGAACTGACATGCTAACTGCCATCTGCAAAACTCTGTGACCAAAGGCCACATCAGCGGGACTTTGAACATCCAATCTGTAGTGCTTGGTGAAGATGTGGATGGAGGAACACGTTGCTGCCTTGCACAATTCTAAGGCAGATGCCTCACCCTTCTCCACCCAGGAGGTGACCATAGCTGTGGTGGAATGAGCCTTGATGAGAGCTGGAGCCCTCTTCTTTTTTTTTTCATAGGAACATTTTATTCCCGACTGCCGGCAGGGGCTCAGTATCGGTGGACCGACCATCCATGGCTCTATCACCCCTTGTGGGGATCACGCAGCACGGCAGTGGGGCAGAAGTTTCGTGGTTACTATGATAGCTATGGAATCCTAAGTCCCCACCCCTGAAAGATGTTGGAACAAAGGGCTGCAGCCCAGGCAGGAAGCTGTTCTGAGCACACAGCTTTTGCCGAGCGCCTAACAGCGTCCTCCCCACTCCCCACACTGCTTCCTATTGAAGCAGTACCTAAACCCACTCCAGGAGCTGTCATTAGGTGGCTCAATCCAGCTCCCACCCCCCCCGGCTGCCCCCCCGACAACCCGGGCTTGTTTCCGAACCTGGGTTGCTGGGGTAGCGCGAGGTGTGGTGTCCAGCGCTTCAACCCTCAGCACTACCGGGCTGGCCTATGCAGCATCCTTCTTTACTGCGACATAAGCTTTGGCAATGTATGCCCTCACTCACCTTGTCAGGGTGGCCTTTGAGGATTTTTTTCCTTTTTTGGCTGCTCCAAAAAGTACAAACAACCTATTCGATTTCCTGAACTCCGCAGTCAACATAAGGTTTGTCCTAACCGTTCTGCACAAATCTAGCTTGTGCAACTCTTTCTCTTTTGGATGAGTTGGCTGCGGACAGAAGGATGGATGGCAGATTTCCTGGTTCATATGAAAAGCTGTAGGAACCTTTGGAATGACAGACAGAACCATTCTCAGAACTACTTATGCCTTATGCATGACGAGGTAAGGTTCTTTGTGGGACAAGGCTTGGAACAAGCCAATCCTCCTGGCTGAACACATAGCAACTAAAAAACACACCTTGTAGGACAATACATCTAGTGGTACCAACATAAGGGGTTCAAAGGGTTCTTTACAAAGAGCATTCAAGACCAGATTCAGAGCCCGTGGAGGGACATGGGATCAGAACAGAGGTCGACACTTGCAGTCAACTTGTAGAAGGTGAGTAACCTCCCTGTTAGTTCTAAGGACAAGCTCAAGAAGGCTCCAAGGGCTGACACCTGACCTCTCAAGGTGCTCAAGGCCAAATCTTTTTCACTCCTTCCTGCAGAAAGTCCAAAATCTGCAGAACCATGGCTTTAGAAGGCCAGATATTTTTCTCTCTGGTGCAAGCCGAAAAAGTGGTCCATACACGAGCATAAGCTGCAGATGTGGAATTCTTTCTGGCGGCTATCAGGGTGTCCACTACCTTTTCGGAGAAACCTTGTTTCAGGAGTGTCCTCCTTTCAAGACTGAGGCTGCGAGTTGCATCACCTCCGGGTTTGTATGCAGAGTGTGGCCTTGGGGGAGAAAGTCCCCCCAGACTGGGAGACGAAATGGTGCGTGTGGAGCTAGACTCACTAGGTCTGAGAACCATGGCCTTCTGGGCCATTCTGGAGCTATCAGAAGAAAGCTTCCTCTTCAGTGTCTTATTTTGCATACACCTTGGGATGGAGTGGCAGAGGAGGGAAGGCACATGCTCTGTTGAAATTCAATACCTGTGACAGAGCGTCCACTGCCTCCACCTGTGGACAAAAGTAGTGGTTGAAGAACCGGTGCACTTGAGCATTCTATCTGGAAGTGAACAGGTTGATCTGCGGATGACCAGATCTTTTGCACAGAAGGTCAAACACCTCCGGGTTCAGCATCCCCTTCCCTAGGTGGACAATCTCACAGTTTAGCCAGTCAACTTGCATGTTCAACTCCCCCACCAAGTGAACTGCTTACTGAGACAGAAGATTCTCCTCCTCCCACAGCAGAAGATCGGTTGCTTCCTTTAGCATCTCTCTGCTCTTTGTGCCCCCTTGATTGTTTATGTATGCCACCATGGCAGTGTTGTCTGACCTTATTTTCATGACTTTGACTGTACCAGGTTGTGAAAATGAAGCAGAGCGAGGTGTACAGCCCTCATCTCCAGGACGTTGATGTGCTGGTGCTGTTCCTGCACAGATCAAGACCCCTGAATGGGAATGCATTCCAACACTACCCCCCAACTCATTAGGCTGGCATCAGTTGTCAGAATCAACTCTGGGGGGGACTTCCAAGGGAGACCCTCTGCTTAGATTCTCTAAAGTCACCCACCAACTCAGGGACTGCCACAAGAGTGGGGAAATCGGAATCCTGGCCTGATAGTCCTCCTAAATCTGGTCCCAGGCCATCAGCAACTCGATCTGGAGGGGTCACGTGTGAAGGCAAGCCCACGGGACTAGTTCTATTGTCATTGTCATGAGGCCAAGAATCCACAATAGACTGTAAGCTGAAGCCAACGGTTGGCTCCTAGCCACTGAACCTCTCTCATCAAGGTCTCCTTCCTGGCTGCCGAGAGGAAGACCTTTCCCTCATCCATCCTGAACACCACTCTCAGGTGCTGCAGGGTCCGAGACAGTTCGAGAGAGCTTTTCTCCTCACTGACTACCCAACTATGGGACTCCAAAACCTCCAGAGTTCTGGGTACCGACTTCTTTGCCAGTGTGGCAGAAGGCGCCTGAATTACCAAGTCATCCAGGTAGTAGACATGATGTCACTCCTGTTGGAGTTGAGCTACCAGGACTATGAGCACCTTCGAGAACACTCTGGGAGCTGTTGCCAGCCCAGATAGAAGCAACCTCTAGTGGAAGCCTTGCGCAGGACCATGAACCTGAAAAACCTCTGATGAGACTGCTGGATGGGGATGTGGAGAAATGCATCCCTCATGTATACAGATGCTAAATAATCCCCAGGTGGGACAGCCCAGATGATTGATCGTGAGGACTCCATCTTGAAAGACATGTGGTGAATAAACTTTTTTAGCTGTTTCAGGCCCAGAATAGGTCTGAAACCCCCTGACTTCTTGGGAACCACAAAATAAATTGAGTAGACTCCCTGTCCTTGTTCACTGGGAGGCATTGGAACAATTGTTATGAACTGTTTGAGGTGAACTAATGTTTGCAACACTGCTTGTTTCTTCATGTAGTTCTTTGGTACAGGGGATGGCAGGAAGCATCCCTTGAAGGAACGGTTGTAAACTCTATTGCATAGCGTACAGCTAGAATCTCCAGAACCTAAGCATCTGACGTTATCTGGGCCCATTTTGTGTAAAAAGTGTGTAGTCTTCCACCAAGGGAAGGGCGACAGAGATGGGCCCACATACCCTCATTGATAGGCCGCCTCTGTGCCCTGGAACTCCATTACATTTTCAGGAAAGGGCTCCTCTACCACTATTACCCTTTAATTCAGAGTAGAATCCTTTACTCCTCTGGTTCCCGAAGTTCCGAAAGTGATGAAAATACCCTCAATACTACCTCTGTCAGCCACCTCCTTGACTTTTTAAAGTTGAGCTGGCCTTTTGCTGTTGTTTTGATACTGGAAGGGGGCCCTTTTCATCCTGGATATCCTTTAAAATGTCATCCAGGCCTGAACCAAACAATAAGTCTCCCTCATAGGGTAAGTTAAACAACTTGGTCTTTGACACCTGGTCCATGACCCAATGCCGTAGCCATACCTCTCGCATGGCAGACACAATGTGATAAGCGGAGCAAGCTGACATGTGTAAGTTCTCCACCGTGGCATTCCCTAGAAAAGTAGAGGCCGGGCCGGCTCGGTGGCGCTGGAGGTTGAGGCACTGGATGCTACACCTCACGCCATGCTGGCGACCCGGTTTCGGGAACGAGCCTGGATTGCTAGGGGTTGGCAGGGGCAAGAGAGGATTGAGCATCTGGAGGACTGCTCTCCTCTCTCGGGTGGGGAGGATCTGCCATCCCACTCACTGATTGCCCTCTAGCAGTGGCTGGAGTGTGATACAGGTCGAGAGGCATGAAGCCGGTGCATCAGATGTCAGAGGGTCGAGGGGTCGGGGAGAAAACGTAAAAATGGAGCTGGCAGCTCCGTGATGGCCCCGGCTGCACCCGCGCTGTTCCCCCAGAATCTGGATGCTGGCTTTCCAGGGAGGGGAGAAAGTTGACACTCCTCGCATCTAACCCTGTTACGGGGAGGCAACCCATGGGGGATTTCCCGGGGAAGTATGGTGTGGGGATGCTGGGGCCAGAGAGGTGAGCTCCTCTGAGAGAGGAGCAGTAGCTGCTTGCCAGCTCCCCACCAAAAGTACGTATGAAAAAAAAAAAACAAAAAGAAAAGTGAAGACCATGGACACCAGCTGCAAAATACTCACCCCCTCAGAATCCAGGGGAACAAAGCTATCCAGCGTCAGAACTCACAAGTTTAATGCTCTTGCAACAATAAAGGATGCATGGGAGGTATGGAGGTTTGCTCCATTGGAGGTGAAGGTTCTTCTGCACGAAGCATGGACTTGCTTATTGTGCATATCCGCTAAGGACAGAGACCATTCAACTGGGTAGTTGTGTGCCATATGGAGTTACTGTATGTACAGCATTATCAGCTGGGGGGGGAGTTTTCCACTTGCAGGTATTTTCTTCCATAAAAGGAAAACACCATATCCTGGGTTTTGGTAGATATTTCTTCTGATCCATACCTGCCCATTCTTGTTCAATAATCTGGTCATAGTGAATAAAGTTTGGAAAACACTTCGGAGCAGAGAAGGACATGGACAGGATAAGATTCACATCTAAGGCATCCATCGATTGCACCTTCCTCAGCTGCAATGTCCTACAAGCCAAAGTTAACAGATAGCACAGAGATTTGGTATCAAACAGGGGAGCGATAGGAATCCGCTTCTTTGGCTCCATACACTCCCCTTCCTCCTCATCAGAGGGCTCATCCTCATCATCAAGTAACTTTATGGGTCAGAAGTTTCCCCAAGATCTCCAATATCCTCCTCCTCCTCCTCCTCACCATCTGGGATGGTCAAGGTCGGGGTCTGCCTGCAGATCCAGATTATCAGACTTGTCCTGCTCTGGCGTATCTGGATGTGTCTGTGTGGGCCCCCCTAACTTGAGGGGCCCAGCTTGGGGTCAGCTGTGTCTAAAGGGATGTCCTACAGAACATCTGGATTTAAAAGCTCACATAAGAGCAACCACAAAGAGTTATGCAATTCTGCTTTGCCACTACCAGCTAGTACACCAAGTGCAGTCCCCTAGTTTGGAGTTCCGACTGGGAGGAACTGTAAGAGACATATTAGCTTGAGTAACACAATGGAGGCAATAGGAACCCAGAGGAGATGGTCGCATTACCCTTTTGCAGGTCTTAAATTGTTTAAACACTAGCGGTCTCTGATAAGCCATGGTGCCAATGCACTATACCAACAATGGGGCTATAGCTCAAGCCAACAAATCCAAGAAAACTGTCTGGTGTTCCTGTGCTGTTTTTTTTTTTTTGTTTTTTTTTTTTTAATATTTATTTACTAACCTGTTGCCAGATACACTATGCTGTCAAGTTGCACTAATGCTACTTTGATCTCCTGTGGGGAAAAACACAATCAGAAGTGTTCCTACCAGTCTACAAACCCAAAAAAGACTGTAGCAGGCATGATCGTGCCCAGCAAACAGGCACCGAGCTGGGAGAAAACACAGCCATCACGTCTAGCACTTGAAAAGAGCACCAATGCATGTGTGCTTGCACAAATGTGCAAATGTGTGATGTCACGATGCTGCGCATAATGTCAATACGTTGGGGGGCACGCGCCCAAGCCAAGAGGCATGAAACAGACGCGCTGAGGCTTGGGACAGCCTCCAACAATGAAAAAAGAGCACAAGCCCAATGAACAGGGCTCTGAAAATGGTGGGAAGCTATGCAGTTCAGGAGAGCTGTTGACAACCCACAGCACCTACCAGGTCATAACATTGCATGCTTAATAGCGTACAACATTATGGCTAAACTGGTGCAGCGCTGTACCTGTGAGTGAATGGTGCAATGATGTGTATACTGCTGTACGTGGTATTGCACCATCCTCACTTTCCCAGGCAGAGGATAAGATCTCTGCTGGGAGTGGGTTCCACTGAGCAGCTGCCATGGCTCACTGGACTGAGCCACACCAGCAGGAACCCAGGCACTGTGTCTGGGACTGGGTTTGATTCTCGGTCCCAGAACCTTTCATTTTTTCTGGATTTTGTGCACTCTCTGAAGCAACCCCCCCCCCCCGCCGGAGTTGACAATCTTTACTGGGGGGTGGGGGGTGGGGGCAGAGCACCCCACAAAAAAGAGACTTATGCCTCATGGCAGAAATCACGCTATATTGACAGCGCGATTTTGCCACGTGACATAATGTCTTGCAACATTATGACCCCATGCCCCCACAGCAACATTACAAGAATGGCTCCCCATTAGAAACAGCCTGATAGAAGGCTAGGGATGGTCTCTGTTCCCTTCCTCCCTTTTTTTTTTTGTTATCAGTACCACCAAAACAAAGAAAATGGAAACAGCAAAACGATTTTCCACCAGACAGTGTATCACTCAAGGCACCTACCATTAGACCAAAAACTAAAGTCCCCCTATAAAAGTCCCTTGGGGGGGCGGGGGGCAACACTAAAAAAAGATGGTAGGGAGACACAAGGAATGTACTAATTACTAGACTCTAACAATCACCCCCAAAGAACAGGGTACTTACCTGAGGCTCCATGACATGATGAAATCAAGACCCGTTAAAATATAAACACCCTTAGCATAGTGTGGCAGATGGCTGGCCCAGTAGTGCCCGTGGTTGAGAGGCGCTGGTCATTACACCTCACACCTTGCTGGTGACCCAGGTTCAGGAATGAGCCCGGGCCTCCAGGGGTTAGCAGGGGTGAGAGAGGATTGAGCGTCCAGATGACTGCTCTCCTCTCTCGGGGGAGGGAGGTTTGTCATCCCGCTTGCTTACTGCTGTCTGGCGGTAGCTGGAGGGCAGTATGGGCTGGGAGGGCACGTGTAGGTGTTCTTACATCGGTGGGGAGGGGGGACAGGAGAAAAAGGAAAAGGAGCCAGCAGGCTCCATGATGGCCGCACCAGCGCCCCGGCCGGACCCCCAACATCTGGATTTTGCTCTGGGGGTGGAGGTAAACCCAGCGCCCATTCACCCCAGCCCTGCCACAGGAGGGGGGATACCGTGGGGGAATTAGAGGGGTGTTGAGTCGGGTAACGGTGCGCCTGGAGACTGAGTCCCTCTGAGGGAGGGACCGGAGCCGCCTGCCGGGCTCGGGGGCTGTAAAAACCTATA
This sequence comes from Neoceratodus forsteri, assembly GCA_016271365.2. Taxonomy (NCBI): domain Eukaryota; kingdom Metazoa; phylum Chordata; order Ceratodontiformes; family Ceratodontidae; genus Neoceratodus; species Neoceratodus forsteri. The sequence continues at coordinate 187,857,816 of CM028134.1, forward strand.
TGGAAAAAAAGAATAGAGTGGCAGACATGGCCCCCCCATTCAAACACACACGGGCAGTGGTAATGGGGGAAAAAATGAAGGTTAACCAATTTGAAAGCTGTGGCTTAACAGGCACGATTTTAAATTTAGGGGTGCTCCCTGTCACCAGGTAGCCCCAACCTGCTCCATAGGAATTGCAACCCTAAAAAGTAAACACCTAACACAAATGTTCTTCTCCAGAGAAAAACTCTATGCTGCTTCCCCTTCAATGGCACAGCAAGGACTGGAGAGTGGAGAGTTGCTGCTGTCTGGAATGTTCATGTGCCCAAGATCCTTTGCTGATTACAGACTTGGGTTGTGTCATTTCTCCTAGTAGGAGTGCACATTAGCCATATGTTCTGATTATCCATTGACAATGTGGAGCGCTACAGAAAACAGGGTTGTTTGGGGTTTTAGCTGTGTGACTGATATTGCTTCAAGCATGGATCCTGAAAAAAAAAATCAGCTCCGATCCAGAGCCTTGACTCCTTGACACCAACTGGCTGGCAAATGTAAACAAGTTGCAAATGGATGAAAAATACTATGTCCACGATCAAGTAGCTGCCAAAGTATTCTTTGTCTGTGACAGTGTTTGCTAGCCCAGGACTTCGGGCTATGGGATTTGCAGACCCCTGCTGTCAGACCTGATTTTATTTATTTATTTATTTTACTGATGGTGAGCTAATAAAGAAGCCCCATCCTGTATACTATGCATGAGGCAATCAGCATTACTTTTGTTTAAAACACACCAGTTAAAGGTAACTTCTGATATGGGTCAGAGGGGAAACAGTGCCTTGCCCCTAGGAGCACCACAGTTACTGCAACATTCTAAAAAAGCAACTTATTGCAACGTTTTCAAAAAACAACTTATGGGCCTCCTTCCCTATGTAACCCCCTTCTGGGGGCTTACCTGTATTTGGCCCGTTAGTCCCCATTTTGCTGGTGCTCCTCGAGTTGCCCCCCCCCATTCTTCTCGGCCAGCAGACTGTTTTCTGCCCCTTTGGGTGTAAATCCTTTATTGCGAGCTGCTGGCCTGGCATTTCATCCAGCACTCGCTTATGCACGATGAGCGCTTTTGATGTTACCGACCGCCAAGGCAGTCCGCCAACAGTGACATTGTCTGAAGTCCTGGTGCCCCTCCCAATGTCTTTGGGGACCGGGGACATGTGGAAAGTCAGGCAGAAGCCCACTGGTGTATCTTAAGGGGAATTTACACAACAGAGCCACTCGGGGGCCTATGCATATTAATGAGTGGTCCCATACATAATAATGAGATGACGCGTACCGCCTGGGGGGACTGTGTTTCAGCTGCAGCGACAGCTAAACGGTTGGGGACACCTAAATGAGAGTGAGCTCGTTTAATAGAAGGCAGTCGGGGTTATGCTCCCGTGGGGTGTTGGTGTGGATCCTGTAATGTGTTGAGCTGCAGGAGAAGTGAGAAGGGGAGAGACTGCATAAAACTGAATGGGACTCCATTGAACTGTAAGGGAGCTGACATGTTGGTGACATTTAACCCCCTTATTGCAGCCAATAATCAATCTAGGTGCCCAAACTGTACACCATGGGACTCCTGGGAAAAGGAGGGGACTAATTCTGGTGCCTAGATCATGCCCCAATAAACAAGCAGGAAATACTGATCACTATGGATATTGATAGGCTTCATCAGCCAATCAGAGCGCTGGGATTTCGGCTGATACAGTGAGGACTTACTGGGATTTCTTCAGTCTGTAATTGGGCTCAGTATGAGTTAGAACTGTGCTGAGTGTAGACATTGTGCTTCAGGGGCGTCCTCAGGCCCCCATTTGGAGAGCGGTTTTCAGCAGAAGTGGACTGGAAAAGGGACAGCAGGAAGAACTTCAGTGCTGAGGTTCTGGTTCCCCAGGTACTTGCTGCTGGACTGATTTAGAAGGGGAAAGGGGGAAAGAGAGAAAGAGACTGGACTGTGATTCCCCAGGTACAGAGAAGTTGCTTGTGGTTAAATAGAGAGACTGAATGCTGCAGAAACCCTGCACTGAAAAGCTGAAAGGGCTGTGCAGATTGGCAGAGTATCCCAGCCAGGACGGATAAGCTATTTATGCCTGTGTTTGGAACTGCAATCTGAATTCTGAAGGGGCAGAGCATCTCTGGTCATTGGGGTGCTAGCAGAAGCTGAATGTGTGTCTTGTGTGAACTGGTTAAAGTGGCTGAGAGCTGAGTACCAGCTGCAGCCGAAGAAAAGGCGGGCACTGTTAAACCAGAAAAGCATGGACTGGTGTGCAGGGGGTTGTTATTCCTGAGCCCCCTGCTGAATTGCATTTGTGCTGTTGAATCTGAGGCTAGCACCCCTACTAATTGGCACTGGACTTTAGGGGAGAAAGTGCCAAAGAACGTTTCTTGTCTGAGAGCTCAGAGCAGGGACTGCAGGAGGACCTCCACTGCTTGGGAGTCCTCACCCAGAGCCAGGGAGGGAACTTGCTAACCCCTTCCAAGTGGGACTCACTGTCTCAGGAGGTCACCAGCGCTTGCTGGGGTGCTAGGGCATCTGCAATCCATGGTTGGGAGCAGGGCTGTGGAGCCACTCCAGGGTCTGGGCCTTCTGGGGCTAGTGCTGTCCTGTCACAGTGCTCTGCAATGGGCCAGAAGTGGCTGAAGGTGACAAGCGGCCAGAACTACAATCAAGGTGACCAGCTGAAAGATCCTCGAGCAAGTTCCATCCAGACCAAGGGATCCTGGCCAGCCTGTGTTTATTACTGCACTAACTCAAGGAGCTCCATTTCCCCTGGTGGGGAAGTCGTCAAACGGTAAGTACCCAGGACCTGGTTCTTGGGAGGGAAAAGGAGAATTGTTTGTTAATCTTCCTACAAGTTTTCTAGAAGTATTTCAGGGCCCCAACAGCCGGCCAACCACGGCACCGATCAGGCCTGCACCTAGTGGGTACCCCTTGAGACAATTTGGGGACACTGATACCAGTGGGGAGGGCTTGACCTGCGGGCCTACATGTTGAAATTGCATACCACATTAACCTTTATTTTTGCCTTCACAGCTACCCTATGTCTAGGTATTCCTTTCCCTAGTCCTTACCCCCTGAATAAAGCTGTGAATTTGTTTGTTGAAACTGATGTGGTGGTGAACTTCACTGCATGCAGTTATTGCTGAAATATATGGTTTATGGTGGAACAAGATATTTGGGGACACAGAGTGCAGAGTGGTTGGTTGGGGAGGTGGGTAGGCACAGTATCCCAGGGGGCTGTGCCAAGCAGATATCTGGCCCACTGGTACTTTACTCTGGGTGGAGGCACTGAGCTATTTTCAATTTTTCTGGGAACAAACTCCCAATTGACACTGTAGCAGGACTCAGGTCCTTTGTCTGGTATCAGGGACAGTTGCCAGTGGGGAGGGTAGCCCGTTGGCATATGACGCCGGGGCTACACCTATGTTGGGGTGGAGGAGGGGGGATTTCAGCTACTCCACAAAGGGAATGGCTTGTGACCTCAGTTCTAGGGGCTACAGCTTGTCTGGTGACAGGACACTGCAGCAGAAGTCACAGGACTACCTCCATGTTTAACAAGTTAAGCACTTAAGGTTATCCAGGGAGCCCTGCCAGTTAGCGAGTTGCTGCTCTCACAAAAGAATATGAAAAAGTAATGGACTTACTGTAGTTGTTTACTTAGTTAAAACTATTTTGCAATGTGTTTAAGAAACAAAAAATATTTTCTGGAATCTAGTGTGGTGGTGTCTGGTGTATTTGCTTCTTTCTGTTTTCTTGCAGGTGGAGCAAGGCCTCACCATTGTGTCCATGGAGGAAGCATAGGTAAAAGAAAGAGCAAAAGAAGAGAGGCCAAAACCTTCAGGAAAGTGAAAGCTGCTGCAGGGTGCCTGGGTTCGTCCTGGCTCTTAGGCACTTAATGGTTGATTTTAAGTCTGCCAGTAATTAAATAATAGTGAAAGTAATGTGGTTAATAGTACTGGGTAAAGTAAAGGGTGTAGTTAGTATGTGCCCCTCCTCACCTGTAGGATAGGACTTATTGTACGTAGGCCCTCAATGGTATATATTTAAGGCCTCTTGTGTGCTCCAGCCTGTGCTGGTCACACATAGAGGGAGGTTTGGTGCACAATCACCCTCGTCAGGATGCCAGGAGGATAGTACCACTAGTAAAAGGAGATGGCACCTGGTCTTGGTTATCCTTGCAGGGGACCGCAAGGGTTTTTGGGAGAGGAGAGTGTAACCAGCTTCTCTTTTTACTCGCTGATTACTAAAGGGCTCTGTCTGATCTGAGAGTTATGCTCTATGGAGATTCTGCTTGAAGATAATTAACAAATATGGGTGGCTATAGTCTGCTTTACTGTCTGAAGTGACACCACTGCCTTGCATAGTACCCTATACTAGCTTTGTTGCCCCCAGCGTAGTGCTTGCCCTGCTTGGGAGATCCCACTGCACACCCATGGGAGCATGAAGGCTCCAAATGTTAAAATATCTGTGTAAGCCACAATAGCAACCGAAGCTCTCTATAACACCGGTAAATTATTGATTGGTGTGTGGGAACAGTGACAACGGACTTATGAGAGAAGTGACTGGCAAGGGGACTGCTTTTTGTTTGTGGTGTAACATCAGGTAGCAGCAGTAATAAGATACACGCAGCTAGATCCCAGCAGTTTGGAACTCCAGTTTGTGTGCAGCCTCAGTTAGTAGTGCCCTGTAGTGTGCATAGGTGCCCCTGGCCCCACTGCCCCTAGACCCAAGGTCGCAGCAGGTACTGGTGGGAGGTACAGGTTCTATTGTGTAAGGTGGGTGCTCCTAAGGATGAGCGATGCCATCTAACACCCCTAGACACGGGGGTGCCTGGCCCTTATACTAATGACTTAGGATACCTGGATCCATGATCAAGTGTACAAATGAACTTCGTTATCAATGTTTCAGTACAAGCCAAGTGCTTCGACATCTACGGGTGTGCATGCTTATTTGATATCTTAGGCTGAATCTCACGGTGCCCCAGATTTGTCCAGACTTGAGAGAAACAAAAAATTGTACTGAGTGCAGGGAACCTCCTTACCACATTGCTTCCTGCTTTCCTCTCCTGTGGAACCTACCACAACAATGCCACATAATGACCATATAATAAAGTAAGGGAACTATTCTAAATGTACATCCGCACCAAAAAAAGAAAATCATTCAAAAATATGTTTAAAAGTCCTTTTTTTTATTTGTTTTATGTACACAAAGGTAGTAGAACATTCCAGGGTGAGGTATATCAGGGGTTCGTGCCCCGTCTCAGATTTATGAGCCACTCGACCTGCGGCCTCATGAAACACAGCGCATATAAGGCCTGGCAATATCCCGTGATATACCACACCCTGGCATGTATTATTCCTTAATTATAAAATGGTTAATTTGCATAATGCAATCCGATTGGCCAATGAGGATTAGAACCCATGAGTAAATCTCAGCAGAATCTGTAGTTGGGAGTCTTGCATCATTCCTGCATTCTATTAATTTGCTTGTCTTTTTTTGTAATAAACAATAACAGTAATCCAAGGTCAGAAGAGACTCCAGGTCCCCCCCACCCGCTTAACAAGCAGGGATGAACAAGTATGCTATGCAAACATGTACCGCTCTCCAAGGACTTTCCACCCACACCACTACCCTCGGTACCTGTCAGAAATGTGTCCAGGCTTATCTTGAAGGCCTGTGCTTTTTTCAGTGGAAGGCTGTTCCATAGACTTATCTATTATATATTGCTGGTCTTGGGGTGAAAACCAGGCTCCTTCATTTTTTTTCCATTGAGCTTTTTGCTCTCTGTTGCTGCTTCCCACCTGCTTCGGCAACGGGGAGACATAGCATTTTCTGGTGTTTTCTCCCCTATTCCCAGGGCCCCAGAACATGGTTGTGAATCCTCGTGGAGTTGAGCATGAACCGCGTGGCTCCAGTGATGGCCCCTTCCCCCATCCGGCCTAGCGCCGAGTCTCTTGCTAGGCTTGGCGCTACCACCCAGCCTCCACTCAGTGGCAGCTACCACTCAGCCTCCACTTGGTAGCAGCCCAGAAGACTCCAGATCCATCCCCGGGAGAGGAGAGCTGCCTGTTGACAGCTCAATCCAGCTCCATACACGCCCCCAGCCGACCCACGGCAACCCAAGCTCACTCCCGAACCCGGGTCACCGGCATGGCGCGAGGTGTGGTGTCCAGCACCTCAACCCTCAGTGCCACCGAGCCGGCTTAGGCTCCTTCATTTTTAGTTAGTATTTTGTCCTCCTTGTCTGCCCCAATCACCCCCATCATACCAGTCCCCCCAGCCCCATTATTCTGCTTCTCCGGGGCTTACCTTCATCTGTCATCCACTACCACAGGACATTGGAGGTGCCCGGTTGCTGGTGTGGGGCATGCGAGGGATCGGGCTATCATCCTGCGGTCAGGATATTTTTCCGCTTTTCACCCCGGGTCCACACTGTGCAGTGGTGTAATGAGTGAACTCCATCTCTATGGAGACTCTGCCTGGTGCCTTCATGAGGGGTCCCTTCACTGTATGGTCCCGCTGTGCTGTCACTTAGATTCCTCCAGCTGGCAGATGAACAGTGGGACATGTTCACATCCTCCCCATGGGAGGAGAGCTATCCTAGTGACGCTCAATCCCCCCCCCCTTCCTGTAACATTTCTTTGCATGAGGAGAATGAAAACCCTACTAGGTGCCATTATGTATGTCCTACATGTATCAAATCCCAACACAACAGTAACTCTGCTATCCTTTGGACAGTGGAAGTAAATAAGCAACAACGACTCCCCTAAGTATTTATGTATTTTATTTGTTTCATTTTTATTGACCGTATGAATACGCTACACAAAAACATGCCTATTTCCATGAATGACCTTGGAAATTACAATAAAAAATGGATTTACAATATGCAAAAACAGATTTACAGTTACAATAAGTTAACAGCACAGAGGCAGGTAACAAAAGAGCGATGCCATCATAAGTAAGCCAAACCAGAAATGGCAAATAAGATGAAACACAAAACACAAGTTAAATTCAGGTACAATTTACTGGTAGTTCGGGTCAAAACAATACAGTCAAGTGCAACTACAAACTGAGGCAGTAAACAAGTGATTCCACAGTGCCCCCTGAAGCAGTACTAAAAGGGTAAGCACAGACAGGCAAGGGGAGGGTGTTCCTGGTTCTAGGCTCAATGGTGGAGAAGACCTGGTCACCCACCTGGGTGAAAACTTTAGGTACTAAAAGGAGGGACTTGTCATTTGATCTCAGAGAATAATTCAGGTGAGAGCAAACGAAGGTTTAGTGCATCAAACTCCACCACAACATTAACGCTGCTATCCTTTGTACAGTAGAACTAAATAAGGAACTAAAACTCCCCTAAGTCCCAGGCATCTTTATTCAAACTCATGGAATTAGTATCCCCCACAGTTGCTGTCAATCTTAATTAATGCATAAGTACTGCGTTTCATCTTTACGGCCACTAAGAGACAGTCTGGTAAATTACTGTACCACTTGTGCTATGACATAATGAATGGTACCAATTACTGTGATGAAGGCCAATGTAATTTCCTATATAGTCTTGCAATGATGAAGCAGGCCAATGCTGTTCAGAATTTACTAGTTTGCTTTCTGTATACAGTGTTAAGAAAAAAAAAATTCTGCGAAAGGCTGCAAAGTAAACAGGAATAATAAATGGCATGCCAGGAGAAAACAAGCTTTTTAATAATTCATGTGACTTCTACAGCCTGAGGTCATCCAGTTTCACTTTTCACGCTCCTCTACAAATTATGATCCAAAGTCCAAGACGCCTCAAAAGTGAAGCACCTGGATCTTTTTACAGACATTGCGGGCCTGTCCTTCGATCCAGCTCAGAACTGTACTTCCCTGGTACAGGCATCCCTCTAGTAAAAAATAAAAGAAATACCTCTCCCTCATAAAAACGTATCTATGCCAAGCAAAATCTAGTTTTGTTTCTCCTCACGCCACCCAAAGAAATTTAAACTTAGTAACCAATGACAGATAACAGCTCATTTATAAAGCAGCTACATTTGCAATTGGGGATTGGGAGCAATGAGGTAATGGCGCAAGTAAAATCACTTACCCATCCCTGGTAAGCTGACAGGTGAGTCTTCAAGCTACGGCGTATGGAGCTGTGAATTTTATTAACTACTGAACTACTGGAATGTTCCAAAAAGAAAACCAGAGGCATGTCTTCACCCGAGTGCCCTATACTACCGTTTATATTATGTGGCTGCATGCATGCATGAAATCCACCCGGGCATTCTCAAGGAGCTAGTTTGCTTGCTCATGCATGGTCACCAAAGTAATGCAGGTGCTAGGGAAAAGGAATCAGGAGTCAAAATTCAGCCACCCATCTTCCTGACACATTAACACAGCAACTCAACTAATTAATAAGATGTACAGATTAAATATATTATTTTTGATAAATTGCTTGCAGTGCTGGTGGTATTGGAGAATAAATATTTTCAGTTATGTTGTTATCTTGCCCTCCCCCTTCAAGCAGTAATGCAATTTATAATAATGGCATTGGAAAATTCATCAATATGATTGGCAGAAACACTTCCTATGCCAGTGGATTAAAATCTTTGAATGCACAGTCAGATGTTGGGTCTTGTTATGCCAGACTTAAGTACCTGGTACTTAGTGCATAAAAAAATAATTAAAACTACTATTTGAAGAGAACTCATGCTGCCTGTACGGACCTATGAAGTAACCTCATACAGAAGAAAATTCTACACAGATAGTACAGCATACCTGGGTCTATGGGACCACTCTGAATGCCAATGGTGTGGAGTACGTAAGGAACCCCTAACTTGCATTTTATGGTCCTGCACAGGTATTGCACCCTTCTGGAAAAGAGTTTTCCATGAGTGTCTGTCAGTACTAAAACAAAACATCCGTAAATCGTCTAAACACCTGGGAGAGCCTCAAAGTTTCATGGTATCACACAGATGCAGAATGACTGGATGGCAGTAGTTTGTCTAGAAGTAAAAGGACTCCTGATAGACTGGCATCAAAAGAAAGCACCCTCACCCAACATATCAAAGACTGTCTGGCCTATCTGGACCAACTCAGCCGTGTGGCAAGAGGTCAGCTGGACAAATCCTGTAATATAGTAAATGAATTTGAGTTCCCCATCATGCAAGGCAGTCAGGTACTCACTGTAGTTAAACAGTTTTGTTAGAACCCTGACTCATCTATATTAGCAAATACTGTTCATCATAAGATTGCTTCAACTGTCTGCTGTAAGGAATATAGCAGCTGGAATTTTCCAAAAAGAGTGGAGATTGCTGTAGCAGGTTCCAAATCATCATATACAGAAAGTTCATTAGAAGCAAACTTGCGTTAAATTGAGATCAGACATTTGAGTTGCATGTATTGCTCCTCCTGGCAGTCCCATCCAATCCACTTACATTCACCTAATTTGCTGAGCAAACTTCACTTCAGTGACTCCCACCACCATACCAGATTGTTTTCACACACTTCCCTACAGTTGATCAGGTCCGGGTACCTTAGTTCACTGCTGCTGGTCTCTTTTCTGTCTGGAGTCCCTCTCAGCTGCTGGCAGGTAGATGTCCACATACGCTTGCTTGCACTACTACCCAGTCTAATCTAACAGGAAGGAACATGCTTTACTGTGCTCCCACTGACATGCTTGTGGTGCAACACAGGCACAGGGGTTGAAGTTGCAAACTGTTGGAGAGTGGTACATGTCCCATGCATTCTTGAATTCTTCCACAGTTTTAGATCCCACAGCCTCCTCAGGAAGGCTGTTCCATGCATCCACTACCCTCTCTGTGAAAAAATACTTCCTCACATTGCCCCGAACCACCCCCCATCTTTAAATTGTGTCCCCTTGTTCTTGCACGTCTCTTTTGCTGAAAGATGCTACCCTCTTGGACTTTGTTGATTCCGATGAGGTACTTAAAAGTTTCTATCATGTCCCCCCTCTCCCTCCTTTCCTCAAGGGTATATGTAACCCCCCTGCAAATGGGGGTTCCCAAAAGACTTCCAGGAGCTTGCTTGAATGCTCCAAGCCTGAATGGTGTTTGGCGTTTAAGCCATTTATCAGTGAGTGTTTTAGAACCTCTGGTACTGTCTCTTTAAGAGCTGTCTGCTTGCAGACATAATTAGTTGTATGGGGGACTGTGTGTTTCTTTGATTGAGTACCACTCAGTTGCTGCCAATTCACCCCATTTTTGCAGTCACTAGGAGTGCAAAGGAACCTGTCTGAAAGATGTAACTGATTGCCAGAAATCATTTACAGTAATAATAAAATTACAGTTTGTCTAACCTGCTTTCTTTGCAGTCAGAACTGTCTGCCTAGTTCCCCATTCTGGTTTTGAACTGCTGAACTGGACCAATCAGTGTGGGGTAAACTAGCTCTAAAATGATGCCTTGGACGAATCAGAACTTGGGACTCATAATCTGAGCCAGCCACAAGAGGATTGTATGGGCAGTGACTCTGGGAGATGTAGTTTAGACTTGGGTGCCTTTTGGACCAACAGCAGCAGTCTATTGTGAGTGACAGCCAATCCAGTCAAGAACTGGGAGGAACTCAAAGGAAGTGCCCGGTTTTTGTCTGTTGGGAGTTTCAGTTTGAGATCTGAAAGTGAAGGGGAAAGAAACCCTGTGCTCCTTCAGTGCACAGTTTCAGTCAAAAAACGTGTGCAAGGCCCAGAGTTCCGGTCTACAACTTGTGTAACTGCTTGTTAGGACTGAACTGCCTGTGAAAAGAATCAAAGGATCTCTGAAGAGTAGAAACCAGGCTCACCCTGTAGAAGACTGAAGAAATTGTTGAATTACACTCGGTCTGTCAGGAACTGAATCTGCTGTGTGTTCTCCTGGTTATTGTGCAGTAATTGCGATTGGGATACAGATGCAGCCTGCCTGGTATAGTGCTTTCTTTTTACCATATAAATGTGTGAGGAGTCTCTTGGAGATCAAAAGTAGCCCTGCTGACATTGAAGGACCATATCTTCTTTGGAGGTCGTGAGTACTAATTCGGGGTCGCTCCCTGTTGAATTGCCACATTAAATCCAAATGGAATTACTGTACTGCTGACTGTTTAATTTTCCTTTTCTCTGTGTGAAAGGGCCCCTACCAGCTGCCACGGTTTGGACTAGCCACTAGGGCCTGGGTACCCAGGGACAGTAACTGGTAGGGAGCCTGCACAGAGCCATAAGTAGATAGTAAAGTGATAAGCTAATTAACCTGATTTCCCCTGTCCTTGTTATATCCCCTAAATAAATCAGAGCTGTTTGTTTCAACAAAGTTATACTGCCTGAGGTATTTGTCTATGTTAAAGTACTGTACTGTGATTGTTGCACTGTATCTTATTTTACAGGATGTCCATGCCTGAACCAGCCTTGGGGTAAGTGTATACTGTGAAGGTAATTCTGCTATATTTGTGGGCCACTAGTGGGAAGAAAGGGGTTGCAGTGTCCCAGAGGGCTGTGACCAAGTAAGTTTAACTATTGCAAACCCTGACCTCTGGGTGGAGGCACCCGCCATTGGATCCAGGCCCTCAACCTGTTAGTGGCAAATCAGCAGGGGTAGTAGCCCCTGGGATAGCGCCATCTAGGGGTTACATTTTGGAGGCTCACCGCTGGATTGTGTGTCCTCTAGTGGCCATATTACAAACCACTGTTAAGGGAAATAAATAAATAAATAAATAAATGGGTACCCGACAGAAGTGGCTGTGCACCGGCTGGTGGAGTGGTGTACTGGGGAGGAGATCGACCCCCAAATGCTATGCTTATCCTGGACATCCCCTGGGTATCAATACGGACACTGTGCAGGAGTACTTTCCAAGGTGGAAGGTTTACAAAATCCTGTGGTGGTGGGTCGGCACGCTAATCTGCTCCCCACACTTTCCTGGCCCTAGTAGAGTTTAAGGATCCCATAGATAGCTCCAAAGTACCACAGACCATTACCCCAGAGGGAGCCCTCACTGCTTGGAGAGTGATAACTAAGGACAGTAAAGACCCGGGGGGGAATGAGCCCCCACCACTATCTGAAACTTTTGAGGAGAAATTTGCTAAATGGTTGCTGGGAGAAGGGAAAACTGTGGAGGACTTGAAGAAACTATTCTTGCCACCTGGGGGTGTTCCTTCCCCAACACCCTCTCCTGCTCCAGTACCCGTAATGGTGGCTGAACCAATGCAGACTCCTATTTCTGCACCTGCCATTAGTCACGACTCTTACCGAAGGTTGAGGATCTTCTCTGGCACCTCCCCACCCCCAAGGGAGGATGACTGGGAGACCTGGATGAACTATGTTGCCCCCAAGTGCTAGAATGGCAATGCTCGGGAAGCAGCGAAAGAGGGTTAGTGAGAGCCTCCGAGGTCCTGCCCTGGCTACCATCCGTGCTAAGCAGGCCAGTAACCCTGAAGCGACTGCACAGCCTATCTTGAGGCCTTGGAGAATGTGTGGGAGCCCAGATTCTGATGAGGACCTATGGTGGAGAGTAAGAAATGCACAACAGTACCAAGGGAGTTGTTGTCTGTGTATGTCTCTGCTGGAAAAATTGTTGCAAGAATGCCTCAGAAAGGGTAGTTTGCCAGCGATTGAACTGGACCGAACCAGACTGGACAGAATCCTTAAGTCTGCCCCTTCTCAGAACTGCTGTTGCTTCAGTTACGCCTGGCAAATCGACTGGAATCCCCACCTCCTATGATGAGTTAATGAGAGAAATTCGAGGAGTTGAGAAAAGGCGACCGGGAGGGACCTGCACCAATAGCTGTGGCTATGACCCAGTGACTGAGGTGGCCCATCAAGTGAAGTTCAGGGGCAGAGGTTGGCAGTCAATGAGTGCTCTGATAAGGAAAAGATATGCCACAATGGGGTGAACTGTTGAGAGAGATCCGGGAATTCAAAAACAGTCCCTTTATGAAGGCCACGCCTGCAAGTGCGGGCCCCGACCTATATCCGACTGCATCTGCTATGGGGGTGGGGATACCCACCCATGTATCTCCTGCTGATAACAGCTCCGAACTCGATTCCTTGACCATGGAAGTGGAGAAACTGACGAGATGTCTCCAAATGCTTATCACGCCGCAGACAGAGATGGCACCAAGGTTTCCAGTTAGTAATACCCCGCCCTGGCTCCCAGTGTGGCACCTCGGCCAGCTCAAACTCCAAAAAGTATGTTTTGCTATAATTGTGGGAAGGATGGGCACATGAAAAGGAATGCCAATCCCCAAAGACACTGACAAAGTTGCATATAGGCTACAAGGAGAGCTTGGAGAACAAATCAGTGGTTAAGAGGTGCACAAATGATCCCAGTGAGGGCACCAAAAATGCTATTCACGTCCTTTGTGGCAAGGTCAGTTGCCCAGGCCCCACTACCGCCTCTCCAGACTGGTCCAGAATAGTGGGTCCCTCCATGGAGACCACTGTAAAGGTAAATGGAGTGTCTACAAGAGCTGTATTGAACAGTGGCTCCCAAGTGACAATTATGTTTCAAGATTGGTATCAGAAGCATTTGTCAGACGTACCTTACAACCATTAGAAGGACTGCATGTATGGGGTTAAGTGAGAAGGCCTACCCTATTCTGGGTATATCGAATTTGGCTGTCTTTCCCCACCTCCGTGGCTGGAGTGGCCGAACAAGTAGAGACCCTAGCCTTAGTGTGTCCCCCACTGGACTGTATGATGGTGTCCCTTTGTTGATTGGAACAAATGCTCATATGTTCAGAAGGCTGGCACATTTGTGTTATGAAAACAGGGTCAAAGACTAGTAGAGCTTTAAGAGTTCCGGCTTTAATTAAGAAGGCCTATGAGGCACAGAGAGATGCTGAAAATATAGAACCAGAGGAACCGGTTGGAATTGTATGGAAGAAGGATCCTGAGTCTCTGATCCTGGCACCAAATGCCCAGTGTACCTTACAGGAGAGGTCCGTATCAGAAAGGATGTTAAGAATAAAATATTAATGTTGGATGCACCAGGCGATGGAAAATTGCCAGAGGACTGCTGGTCAAGCCTAGTATTTTGCCCGCTAGAGCCCATGCTTATGCCAGAAGGGTAATGGTCCAAGTTCATAATGTGTCTGAAAGAGACATTCGAGTAAATAGAGGTTGCATCCTGGCTAATGTGCATTGTGCAGACACTGCAGTGCTACCCAGCAGCAAGAGTTCAGGAAGAATGACAGAGTAACGCCTGACTTGTTTGATTTCGCAACTCCGCTGCCAGCTGAATGGAAAGTGAGGATCAGTGAGAAGCTTGCCCAGAGAGAGACAGGTGTTTTCTTTAAAGGAATGGGACGTGGGATGCGTGCGAGGCTGAGCACAATATCCGGCTGCATGACGAAAGACCATTTCGTGAGAGGTCTCGACGCCTGGCACCTGCTGATATAGATGATGTGAGGCGGCATCTGCAAGAGATGTTAGCGGCTGGTGTAATACAAGAATCAGAAGCCCTTATGCTTCCCCATTGTGGTAGTGAGGAAAAGAATGGGACAGTAAGGATGTGTGGATTATCGCACCTTAAACCGCGGACTATCCTGATCAGTACACAATGCCCGCATTCAGGATGCTTTGGACTGCCTAAGCGGGAGCAAGTGGTTCTCTGTGCTGGATCTCCGCATGGGTACTACCAGATCCGATGGCCCCAGAGGACCGTGAGGACAGCCTTTATCTGTCCGCTTGGCTTCTATGAATTCATGAGGATGCCTCAAGGATTTCAGGTGCCCCAGCCACTTTCAACGATTGATGGAGCGTGCAGTGGGGACATGAACTTACTAGAGTGCCTGGTATACCTAGATGATGTTATTGTGTTTGGCAGCTCACTGGAGGAACATGAGACAGATTATTTAAGGTATTGGATCGACTGGAGGACTTTGGCCTTAAACTGTCCATTGATAAGTGTCAATTCTTTCAAACATCAGTAAAGTATGTGGGACACATAGTATCCACCGAGGAATAGAGACCGACCCAAGTAAAGTTGAGGCCTTGACCACCTGGCCACAGCCCAAAAATCTAAAGAACTGCAAAGATTCCTGGGATTCTGTGGTTATTATCGGCGTTTCATCAAGGACTATTCAAGAGTGATCCGCCCTTACTTAACCTTACTCAAGGTATCCCCAACCCACAAAAATACCAAAGTCAGCGTCCCTCAAGACTGAAAGAGTGTATTTTCATCCGAGTGAAGTATTTGGGGCCCGCTGACTCCTGATTGTGAGACTGCTTTTCATGAGATCATATATCAACTACCCATGCTCCAGTGCTGGCCTATGCCGATCCAAGAAAACCTTACGTCCTGCACACTGATGCTAGCTTGCAAGGGTTGGGGCTGTGTTGTACCAAGAGCACGAGAATGGCCTGAGACCAGTGGCCTTTGCCAGTAGAAGCCTGACCCCATCCGAAAAGAACTATCCTGTACATAAGTTAGAGTTCCTAGCTTTGAAGTGGGCTATTGTTGACCAATTCCATGAGTACTTGTATGGGGCTAAAATACTAGTAAAACTGACAATAATCCTTTGACCTATGTGCAGACCTCAGCTAAGTTGGATGCCACTGGCCACAGGTGGCTTTCTGCATTATCTACATATGACTATGCTCTCGAATACCGAGCAGGTCTGAACCACATAGATGCTGATGCTCTCTCCCAGAGGCCTGTTCCCCAGAATGATTGGGTCGATTGGCAGAACCTGACATTCGGCACTCTGCCGGAAGTTTGACAGGGAGGAACAAATGTCCACGGACGAGTGGACTGCATGGTGATTGCTTGGGACCCTCTGAGAATTGCATACCTGCTGCTTATTGCCACTTTTCTGCAATAGACATTGGTGCACTGCCTCAGCTGGACAATGACAGTATTCGGGCGGCTCAATCCCACGATCCTATGATCAAATCAGCTTTAGAAGCCCTCTATGCAGGAAAAGATGTGTCCAAATTCGCTCCACTGATTTGAGAACTGCACTGTTATACAAAGAAGGTCCTAAGTTGAAACTGATCAATAAACTGTTATATAGAGAAACAGTAGACAGAGGGGACAAGTAGACAAACAACAACTGGTGCTGCCCACTGCTTTCGAGACTCAGTATTGAGGTCCTTGCACAACCACATGGGCACCTTGGTATAGACAGAACACTTGACTTGGTGAGATCCAGATTCTATTGGCCTAAGATGGGGGCTGATGTGGAGCAACACATACTGAACTTGTAGTCGCTGCTTACAGAGGAAAGCTTTGCCCCAGAGGGCTGCCCCTTGTTAACATAACCACCAGTGCACCCATGGAGCTGGTCTGTATTGATTTTCTGAGTTTGGAGTCAGATCAAAGAAATATCAGTAATGTGCTGGTGGTCACTGACCATTTCACGAGATATGCCCAAGCTTTCCCACCAAAGACCAGAAAGCATCCACTGTAGCCAAAGTACTCGTAGAAAACTTTTGTTCACTATGGGGCTCCACAAGAATCCATTCTGATCAAGGAGAGACTTTGAGAGTCGTCTGATCAAAGAGATGCTTTCTCTGTGGGGAGTGAAAGTCCAGAACCACTCCTTACCACCCCAGGGGGACCCACAGCCTGAACGTTTCAACACGCACTTTGCTAGATATGCTGGCACCCTGCACCCAAAGGACAAGGCCTAGATGGAGCCAACAAATTAGCACCCTGGTACATGCTTATAACTGCACCAAAAGTGATGCCACTGGGTTCTCCCCACCGCCTGATGTTTGGAAGAGAAGCTCGACTACCGGTAGATGTGTGTTTTGGGGTCTCTCTGATGGGGTTCAAGCTGACAACTATTTACAGTATGTGCAAAGTTAAAGGCCCAGCTAACTCATGCGTACCAACTGGCTCAAACCATGGCTGCCAAAAGAAATCTGGCCAACAAAGAAAGGTATGATAAAAGGTGAAAGCACAGGAACTCCAGGAGGAGATCGGGTATTGCTAAGAAATCTGGGACTGCATGGCAAACACAAGATTGCTGACAGATGGCACCATCTCCCTCACATTGTAGTGGGCAAACTAGATGATCTGCCAGTGTACAAAGTAAGGCCTGAGAACAATTCAAAAGATGTAAAAACAATGCATAGAAATCATTTACTACCCATTGGACAAATCCTGATTGAGTCTGAGCCCCAGAAGATGCCCCTCTGGACCAGTGACTAGAGCTGCTGCTAAGAAAAGATCAAGGAAGTCTGCACCTACAGAAGCAGAGTTAAAGTGTTCCCCTGCACAAGTCCCAGTTGAGCATGACTTCAGTCCATATCAGAAGAAAGTGAGAGTGACTTTGAATACTATCCTTCTTACGAACTGAGTCAATTGTTTTCGGGGCAATCCCCTAGTCAATACTGGAGACAAAGCTGGGCCTTCTGGACTGTCTATGCCCCCAGCTTCATCCCTGGAGCCAATGCTCCCAGAAAGTGAAGTGCAAAGCATCAGATCAGATGAAATGGAATCATTGTGCATGGTTGAACTGTTTGAGCTTTCAGGGGAGGAAAATGATAGATTGGGGCAGACTGGTGATACACCCGAACAAGAAGAGTATTTTGAGTGCCCTGACAGTCCACTGCCAGTGTCTGAAAGCTCTCCATGCGAGCCAAATGTTGTGGACTCAGAAACTGTAACTCCTGGAGCTGAAAGTGCCCCAAGTTCTAGCCTCTCTACCCCATGGAGACTCCTGACAAGTGAGAACAATGCTGAAAATGAGGCTCAGAGTGCAGAGACTGTAACAGCTCCCCTAGAAAGACTGGTCGAGCTGTAAAGCCTGTGGTGCACCTCAGTTATGATTCCCTGGGCCGCCAGTGGACCTGCCTCTCAATGTTGTCCATAAAGGAGTGTATGTGCCCGAGCTCATTGCCCAAACTGAGCGTTAGTGCTAACTCAAGTTACTTGTGTTGCTCTCTAGTATGGTGCCCTTGCCCGTCCAGCCCCAAGGTAACTGATAGGGAAGGGTCCTCTCTTCAGGTTTCATGTACAAGAGGTAATAACTTGAGTTATGGTACAATGTGTGTTATACTGTGTAAAGAGTGACGTACTGCAATGTTTCAGAAATGGTTCTTGGTAAAATGATGTATTGACTGATGATTACATGTGAGCCTAATGCAAATGTATATGGTTGCAGTTGAAACTTATGGGTACTTGCTTGACGCGGGACGTCAAGCTTTTCCCAGGCTAGGAAGGGTGTAACCCTCTGCAAATGGGGGTTCCCAAAAGACTTCCAGGAGCTTGCTTGAATGCTCCAAGCCTGAATGGTGTTTGCGTTTAAGCCATTTATCAGTGAGTGTTTTTAGAACCTCTGGTACTGTCTCTTTAAGAGCTGTCTGCTTGCAGACATAATTAGTTGTATGGGGGACTGTGTGTTTCTTTGATTGAGTACCACTCAAGCTGCTGCCAATTCACCCCATTTTGCAGTCACTAGGGTGCAAAGGAACCTGTCTGAAAGATGTAACTGATTGCCAGAAATCATTTACAGTAATAATAAAATTACAGTTTGTCTAACCTGCTTTCTTTGCAGTCAGAACTGTCTGCCTAGTTCCCATTCTGGTTTTGAACTGCTGAACTGGACCAATCAGTGTGGGTAAACTAGCTCTAAAATGATGCCTTGGACGAATCAGAACTTGGGACTCATAATCTGAGCCAGCCACAAGAGGATTGTATGGGCAGTGACTCTGGGAGATGTAGTTTAGACTTCGTGCCTTTTTGGACCAACAGCAGCAGTCTATTGTGAGTGACAGCCAATCCAGTCAAGAACTGGGAGGAACTCAAAGGAAGTGCCCGTTTTTGTCTGTTGGGAGTTTCAGTTTGAGATCTGAAAGTGAAGGGAAAGAAACCCTGTGCTCTTCAGTGCACAGTTTCAGTCAAAAACGTGTGCAAGGCCCAGAGTTCCGTCTCACAACTTGTAACTGCTTGTTAGGACTGAATCCGTCCTGTGAAAAGAATCAAAGGATCTCTGAAGAGTAGAAACCAGGCTCACCCTGTAGAAGACTGAAGAAATTGTTGAATTACACTCGGTCTGTCAGGAACTGAATCTGCTGTGTGTTCTCCTGGTTATTGTGCAGTAATTGCGATTGGGATACAGATGCAGCCTGCCTGGTATAGTGCTTTTTTTTACCATATAAATGTGTGAGAGTCTCTTGGAGATCAAAAGTAGCCCTGCTGACATTGAAGGACCATATCTTCTTTGGAGGTCGTGAGTACTAATTCGGGTCGCTCCTGTTGAATTGCCACATTAAATCCAAATGGAATTACTGTACTGTGACTGTTTAATTTTCCTTTCTCGTGTGAAAGGGCCCTACCAGCTGCCACTGGTTGGACTAGCTACTAGGGCCTGGGTACCTGGACAGTAACTGGTAGGGATAGGCCTGTGCACAGAGCCATAGGTAGATAGTAAAGTGATAAGCTAATTAACCTGATTTCCCCTGTCCTTGTTATATCCCCTAAATAAATCAGAGCTGTTTGTTTCAACAAAGTTATACTGCCTGAGGTATTTGTCTATGTTAAAGTACTGTACTGTGATTGTTGCACTGTATCTTATTTTACAGGATGTCCCGTGCCTGAACCAGCCTTGGGGGTAAGTGTATACTGTGAAGGTAATTCTGCTATATTGTGTGGGCCACTAGTGGGAAGAAAGGGGGTTGCAGTGTCCCAGAGGGCTGTGACCAAGTAAGTTTAACTATTGCAAACCCTGACCTCTGGGTGGAGGCACCCGCCATTGGATCCAGGCCCTCAACCTGTTAGTGGCAAATCAGGCAGGGGTAGTAGCCCTGGGATAGCGCCATCTAGGGGTTACTATATACATATTAAGCTCTTTTAGTCTCTCATCATATGGTTCTCTTGCAGACCCTGCACCATTTTAGTTGCCCTCCTCTGGACTGCCTCTATCCTGTCTATGTCCTTGCAGAGATGGGGTCTCCAGAACTGGACGCAGTACTCCAGATGGGGTCTCACCAACTGTCTGTACAGAGGATAACAACTTCTGTTTTCTGCTGGTGATGCCTCTCCTATGCATCTCAGTATACCCCCAGCCTCCCTACTGCCTTCTCACATTGTTTGTTAACCTTAAGGTCATCTGATATGATTACCCCCAGGTCCCTTTCCTTGTTGTTGTTACTACCTCCCCCCCCCCATGGTGTAATCTTTCCCTGGGTTTTGTTTCCCAGGTGCATTATTTTGTACTTCTTTGCATTGAATCCTAGCTGCCATACTTCCGACCATTCCTCTAACCTTGCCAAGTCCCTTCTCATCCTTTCCACGCCTCCTTGTGTATCAACCCTGTTGCAGGTCTTTGTGTCATTTGCAAAGAGGCATACTTTCCCTTCCAGTCCCTCTGCAATGTCACTTATAAAGACATTAAAAAGGACTGGACCCAGTACTGAACCCTGCGGTACCCCACTAGTAACCCCTCTTTCTTCAGAGTGGACTCCATTTACAATTACCTTCTGTGTCCTGTTGTCCAGCCAATGTTTTACCCAGGCTACCACCCTGGGACCCACTCCCAGGCTGGTTAATTTGACTATTAATCTTTTGTGTGGGACTGTGTCAAATGCCTTGCTAAAGTCTAGGTAGGCCATGTCCACAGCCCCTCCCTGGTCTCAGAAAGTTAGTAGCTTTAGCCATGTGCGCTTACACGCAGCAAGCAAACATCTTCCTATGATAGTGGCTTTTGAGGGGCGTGATACTGTCCCTCCAATGCAGAGCAGTGTTTAATGGGCAAGTCTGTAGCAGACCAATTATCAGCCAGTCTAAATATGACAGAGTTTTAGTTCAAGTTCAAGTTTATTGCAGGAAAACTCCATTGAGCAAGCTCATTCACAAGGAGGTCCTGAGTCATGTACACTAATAAAAAAAAAAAAAAGATTGCATAAAAATGAAAAGTACTTGATAGAACAATAGTATAACATGCATTCATGAGTACACTTAGTACAGGCAAGATATTACATAAAAGGAGACAACATTGGATGGCGAAAGATAGCGAGGAGACATATGGTGCACAGTATGGATCACTTCAGGGTAGCATGCCATCAGTACAAGACATGGTAGCTGGTGTTTGCAATAAATAATTGTAGTATATTGAGCAGTGAACAGGGAATAAGGATAAACAAAGTCGCAAGGTTTGGAAGAGTGAGAGAAGTAATATATACGTAGAGAGAGCCAGGAATGGGTTGGGGAAGGGGGAAAGGTGTGGATGCTTTCAGTAGTGGTTACAGCTTGGAAGTCAGAAGCTAAGAGAGTGTAATTGTGTCTCGGTTAAATGATAGAGTGAACAAAAGTAAGCTGCATGCATAAGGGCGATGAGGATCTTACACATAGATATATAAGGCACACACGGGGATGGGAAGGTGCTTAATAACAGTTGCAGATATCTTTTATCTTAGCTGCACTTAGCACTTTGTAGAAGTTTATTGAAATTATACTAGTTAGTTTCAGCTTGGTTTGGAGTTGGTTCCAAATAGAGGGAAGAGCATGAGCAATAGCACGTTTACCAAAGGAGGTCCGTGTCCTAGGTATGTCCAGCAGAATGAAGTCAGATTTCCTTAGAGAGTATGCACTGTAAGAAATGCAGATGAGAGATGATAGATAACTCGGTAGTTTGTGCAAGAGCAACTTAAGGGTCCAGAGACCAGCATGGAGCAAGCGTCTAGTGGTAAGAGATGTCCAGCCAACAGCTGCGTACAGGTCACAGTGGTGCGAATGGTAAGGGGAGTTGGTAATAAACCATAATACATGGTGGTAGAGGATGCCCAGTTTGCTTAGGTTAGCAAGAGTAGTGCAAGAGTAAATTACATCGCCATAGTCAAGAAGGGGAAGAAAAGTAGCCTGAACAAGCCTATTTCGAGTCTCGAGGGGGAAGAGTAGCCTATTTCTAAAGAAGAAGCCTAACCTGGCTTTGAACCTCCTGGTTAAGTCCTCAATATGGTCATTAAAAGAGAGCTTATTGTCAATCCAGATACCCAGATATTTAAATTTGGAAACGACTTCCAATGGTTCGCTTAATGTGGTAACAATAAAGTCTTTAGGCGGGGGTATTGGAGGTGCCTGTGGAGGTACTACGACAGAATATCATGGCTTTGGTTTTCTGGGCATTAAGCAGAAGCTTTGCCTTTATTAGGTTATTTTCGAGTTGGGCAAAGTCCGCTTGAAGCACCCCCTTAACTTCGGATAACGTTGCGCCAGAGGTATACAGCACAGTGTCATCCGCAAAAAAAAGCAGATTAGACGTAGATATGTTGGAATCAGGGTCATTAATGTACAATGAAAACAAGATAGGGCCTAGAATGGAGCCTTGGGGGACTCCTCTGACAACTGGCAAAGAGGCAGAGAAAGAGCCATCGGCTTTTACTTTCTGGAATCTCCCTGATAGGTAACTGGAGAACCACTGGGTAGTGGAGGACGTGGCACCCAAATTAGTGAGGCAATTGACTAGCAAGTTGAGGTCAACAGTGTCAAAAGCTTTACTAAGATCCAAGAAGACTGCTCCAGTTATCTTATCATCTAAAGCAGAGATCCAGTCGTTGGTTACTTTCGCTAGGGCAGAGATCGTGCTATGGTTTGCCCGGAATCCAGATTGAGCTGGGTTAATGAGAGAAAAAGTTTCCAAGTGCGTTTTTAACTGGTTATGGATATGTTTTTCAAAAACTTTAGAGAGGATAGGCAAGATGATGATAGGCCTGTAATTATTCACATCGCAAGGTCACCAGATTTAAACAGGGGGAGGATATGTGTGGATTTCCAACAGGACAGCACAGTAGCAGGTGAAATGGAGAGATTTAATATGTGAAGAATGGGGGCAGAGAGATGGGCATATCCTAATCTTAGGAAGAAGGGCTCTAGGTCATCGTCCCCTGCGCTTTTTTTAATGTCCAAATTAAGTGGAGAGTCTTCAGCTTCTTTATAGTTTAGCTCACGCAGTTGAAATGGGCAAGATGTGGTACTAGATATTGTGGAAGGACTTGGTTGTCTCGACGCAATGTTATCATAAGGTGAGGAATCAAAAACTAATCCAGCTGTGGCAAAGTGGGAGTTAAGTTCTTCGAGGATTAGAGACTTATTTTCCACCACCCTACCATTTGAGACTATCTTAGATGGAATGGAGGGGGCAGTAGGCCGCCCTTCTATGGATTTAAGTGTCCTCCATATTTTATGTGGGTTCCCTTTTGCTTGTTCAAGGGTAGAGATGTAGAAGTTAGCTTTGGCAGAACGAATGCTTTTCACACAGGTATTTCTAACTGTTCTGAAAGCCTGCGAATCCGATAGTTTCTTGGTATGTCTTGCTTTCGCCCAGAGCATATCCTGGGTTGTGAGAGCTGCCATGAGCTCTGGGGTAAACCAGGGCTGAGAGTTGTTTCATACCCTAATTTTAATGAGGGGAGCATGTTTGTTTACCAGCCTAGTAAGGTTGACATTAAGGATGGAGACTGCCTCATTGACATCTTTGGCTAGGTACAGATCTTGCCATCTGACCCTGGCTAGGTCAGAAAGAAAGTTTGCTGCAACGAACTTGCGAGAGGACCGTTTTGTTATAAACAGGGGCTGTGTTCTAACCTTAATCTGAGATTTTATGCAAACAATAACCCCGTGGTCGCTCATGTCATTATGGAACACAGCTGAACGCGAAATTTTATGTGGGTGGGTGGTTAATATCACATCTAGAATGGAGCTATTAGCAGTGTTTAGGACATTGTTCCTTGTAGGTTCATTGACTAATTGCCCTAGGCCGTGCTCGTCGCAGAGGGATTTAAGGCATTGAGATTTAGGGGTTAGCCAATCCATATTGAGATCCCCTAAGAATATAGTTTCTGTTTTTGCATCTGAGATTAGGGATTTCAGTGTATTAAGGACTTCATTGCCTCCAGACGGGGGGCCTATAGCCACCTATGACAGTGATGCATTCTGAAGAAGGAAGATGAAGCTTCACTGAAACAATCTCGAATTCCTTGGGTGAAGATTTGAAGCTGATATTGGTGACTGAGTACCTGGTTTTGGCGTAGACGACTACCCCCCCACAGAAGCCCTGTCCACCCTAAATTTTTTGTATCCCTGGAGGGAGATTTGTTGGTCGGTATTAGCCTTTTTTAGCCAAGACTCTGTAATAATGATAAGGTCCGGGTTGGTATGCGCAACCCGCGCTTGTAATTGGACACATTTTTTGGTCAGGCTTAGAATATTGACCAGCATCATCTTAAGTCCTGGGGCCTCTGCAAAAGCTGAAGGAGAGGTAAGTTGCAGAGGGGGGCCAGGGTTTAGCTCCACATTACCTGAACAGAGAAGGAGCAATAACAGCATTTTCTTTAAGGAACTTTTAAGGATGGAGGTGGCTTTTTTCCTTTGTGACCGCCCATAATGTGTGGTGCAGGAGAGAGTACCACTAAAGTGACAGTTTAGAATTATCATTGTAAGTGCCCATGTAGTCATAGGTGAAGGTAGTAGTAAGGGGAGGGTGGCATAACGGGGGGGGTATAGACCATTTGGGGGTTGGAAACAAGGGAGGTACAGTGGGCCATGGCAACTTAGGGTGTTGAGACAGGGTATTCCAGGGCTGGATTAAATTAATAATAATAATAATAACTTTATTTATCTGCGCCTTTCTCAAAATGAAAGCACATTACAATAAAATGCAGAATAAAACATATTAAAAACTAAATTGGCAACACACCAATTAATCAACATGCAAGTTATTAGCAAAAGCCTTGCTCCATAGGAAGGACTTTAAACCCCTTTTAAAACCCTCCACCATCATGCACTCTCTAATCCAACGTGGTAGAGAATTCCAGAGGGTCGGCGCCACAAACATAAAAGCTCGGGCGCCAGAAGATTTTAAAGTAACCCTCGGGATCTCTAGCAACCCCTCGTTGGCAGAGCGGAGTGGTCGCATCGGTAGGTAAGGCACCAGAAGCTCTTTCAGGTAGTCAGGGCCCAACCCGTGTAGGGCTTTATAAGTCAGCAATCCGACTTTAAAGGTGATCCGCCACTGAATCGGCAACCAGTGCAGATCTCGGAGCACCGGTGTAATATGGGAAGAACGAAGACTCCCCGTTAACAACCGGGCTGCCGAGTTCTGCACTAGCTGCAAGTGGCAGATATCAACCCCAGGCAGCCCAAAGTAAAGGGAGTTGCAGTAGTCCAGACGCAAGGTCACAAAGGCGTGGATCAGAGTGGGAAGGTCGCCGGATGGAACAAGGTGCTTGATCCTGGCAATGTTCCTAAGATGGTAAAAGGACACCTTGACAACTGCCGACACTTGTGCACGCAGTGTCAGCTGATCGCCAATAATCACCCCCAGGTCTCGCACCCGTTCAGAGGTCGGGAGCTCCGCATCCCCTAGGAATAAACCCGAGGTTTGAAGTGCCCCCAACCCCTCAATCCGGTGGACATGATCCACAACCAACACCTCCGTCTTCCCCAAGTTCAACTTCAACCAACTGGACCTCATCCAATCCTGGATCTCACTGAGACAGCTGCTAAACACTGAGAGTGCTCTATTCTGGTCAGGCTGAAAAGACAGATAGAGCTGGGTATCATCGGCATAGCAATGAAACTCCAGCTCATATCGTCTAACAATGTCTCCTAGGGGAAGCATGTACACCGCAAACAACATTGGGGACAGCACAGAGCCCTGAGGCACCCCACAGGTCAGAGCAGTGGGATCAGAGGAAAAAATCCCCGATACCACCCTCTGAGTTCTACCTGTGAGGAAAGAAGTAAACCATCTGTGCACTAAGCCTGAAAGACCACAGATGCATCTCAGGCGCTCAAGCAGCACCCCATGGTCTACGGTGTCAAATGCTGCTGACAAATCCAAAAGGACCAAAATGGACCATTTTTTCTGGTCTCTCGCTATCAAGAGATCATTGAGGACCCGAACCAGCGCAGTCTCAGTGCTGTGCCTCTTTCGAAAACCCGATTGAAGAGGATCGTAGATGTTATGGATGGTAAGATTTTTGTCCAACTGGGCTGCCACCACTTTCTTGATTACCTTCCCAACAAAGGGAAGGTTCGAGATAGGTCTGTAGTTAGCCAGGGAGTCGGGGTCCAAGGATGCCTTTTTCAACACTGGTGTCACCACCGCTTCCTTCAGGGAGTGGGGATATTCACCAGTGTCTAGGGAACACTAGACTATCCTGGCAAGAACCGGGAGGATAACCTCCCCACAGCCCATGATCAGGCCTATGGGGCCCGGGTCTAAACTACAGCTAGTGGCGTGCATACCCTGGACAATCCTCACAACATCCTCGATTTCCGGCCTTATGAAGGAACTCCAGGTAAACAGTGTGCTAGTGACCATAGGCTGGGCCACTGCAACTCCCACGGAGGGGGCGGCGCAAATCTCAGCTCTGATGTCGGCCACCTTATCTGCAAAGAATTGAGCGAGCTCCACACACTGCGTCTGTGAAAAGGCATGACGAACCTGCAGACAGGCTGGGTTGCACAGCCTGTCTACGGTTCGAAAGAGCTGGGCCAGTCGTTCTGAGCAGCAGCAATCTCTCCGGACAGGAACACTGCCTTCTTATGAGTAATTGCTGACTGATAGAGTTTATAATGCTCTAGGAGTCTAAGATGGTTGGTATCTAAGCCAAACTTCCGCCAACATCTCTCCAACCTGCGACCTGCTCTCTGCAACTCCCTCAGATCCTGATCAAACCAAGGGGATCGGGGGCGAAGGGAGAGAGGCTGCACATGGGTGGGAGCAACTGAATCCAAAGCGGAGGTGACAGCCTTATTATAGGCTAGCACCATCGCCTCAGGATCTAAGCTCAACCCAGGAAATTCTGATAGGTCAAGAACCACAGATAGACCAGTGGGAGTAACATCCCGTAAAGGGCGGTACTTGACCATCTCCACTGGGGTAGGTCTACGAAGGGGGGTGCATAAATTGAATCTTACAGTGTGGTGATCAGACCATCCGACTGGTTCCACCCCCACATCTGAGGCCTCCAACCCCAGCAGGAAGACCAGATCAAGAGAATGGCCATGTTTATGGGTGGCAGAGGTAACCACCTGTGAGAGGCCCAATGAACACATCAATTGGAGGAAGTGCTGACCAAATGTAGAGTTAGGCGTCGATCCAGGCATTGAAATCGCCCAGCACCATCAACCTGGCGATCCAAATACCAGTTGACGCGAAATCCGCCACTTCCTTTAGAAATAGTTTCTCGTCACGGGTGGATGATAAACGAGCGCCATTCTATAGCCCCCACCTGCCACCACGACACATTCAAAGATCTGTTCTCCTCCACTGGAACACTAGTGAGGTCCAATTCGGTCTTGAAACAGACCGCCTTCACCCTGCGATCCAATCTGGGCGTTGAATCACGAATACCCAGCTGGAATTGCAGCCTCCAAGATTGGGGCAGCATTACTATCAAGCCAGGTTTCAGTGAGTGCAAACCAGATCATAGTGCCAACCAAGTCCGCTACAATAGCAGTCTTGTTCACCACGGACCTGGCATTGCTAAACTACTTCCGAGTTGGATAGAACCTCAAAGAAGCCGGACCACCTGCCCACCATTTAGAAATTGGTGGTGCCCTTGAGTGTATGGGAACCAAACAAGCAGAACTATGTTCGGTACTCCATTTCGCCCAGGGCTCCTGACTTAACCACACAACGCGGCACCCTCCTCCATCCTCAGCGTTCACGCCCCTAGCCCTCTCGAACCCCACCACGCAATTCCCTAGAGCCCTACAGCGTTGATAAATAGGGAAAAGCAAAGGGGGTAAAGAAAGGGCGGAGGGCATGAAGAGTGGCGGATGAGTAGTGCGTGACAGGAGGGGGTAGAATAACAATATCTGGTGGCATCCACAAACAACAGGCCAAAACAATGATTTAAAAACACCCCGGAAATCTCAATAAGAATAAAATATTAAAACATAAAACACAAATCAACTTATCACAAATTAAACTATACAATCAAAATATCTAAATAAAAAACAATAAACAATAATAATTCTTTAACAATAATAGTCATTCGGATAGATATTAAAATGACAATTTAAAACAGTGGAGCTGTGATACATCGTGGGGTACTGTATCGTAGGGCACACTGTGTACTAGGAGCACTAGTATAACAGTGAGGCAAGCCATGATGCCAAGGAGTGAGGTCTATAGGTTAGTAATGTTCTGGTGCTTTATACTGTGTGTGAAACAGACCCACCTACAGCCACTCACTGAGCCCAAGGAGGAATTATGATCAGAGGGGAAAAAGGAAAAGAACAAAATGGATTGGTGGCTAGAAGCTGTGATGGTGCTTCCACAAGGATCAGGCTTATTGACTATACTCAGCTACCAATGTCTGAGTGGCAGCAGATAAGAATAAGCCAATGGTGTGACAAAAGGAGCTAGGGAAGGTGGAGTACAACTGTATTTAAAGGAGGCCTGGGAGGGGGTGGTGGGGGTGGGAGAAAAATTCAGTTCAGAACTAACTTAGCAGCGCAGAGTCAGTGCAGGGAATGCTATGAGAGTCTATGGGGAAGAGCGCACCAATCGGAATGAAGATGGTGAGCAGGTGGACCGATCACTGTCCCCCTGTGTCAGCACCGCATCAATCGTGATCTCCCTAGCGTACTGGCTCCCAGAAAAAGCTCGGCGGTAATACCTGCAGAGAGGATCCATATTTCGATGCCCTTGACCCGGCAAGGGCTGCTGGATGGGGTCGGGCGGTGACCGTAGGAACGGCTGCTGCTGGCCACCTTTTCTTCCGACGCGCCACTCAGGCGCAAGACCCTAGGGGAAGAATAAAAGAGCCGATTAAGTATGGAGGCTGGGCAGGAATTCAGGGGCGGGGAAGCTGGCGGCAGATCGTCAGCTGGGGCTGGGGGTGATGGTGGTAAGGACAAAGAAAACGACTAGAGAGGCAAGGTAGGTGACACAAAGGTAAAGGGCAGAATAGGGCAGGCCAAGTGGGAGCTAGATGTGGGGGGGGGGGCTGTCTCAGGAAGCGAGGAAAGCAACTGCCAAGAGTACGGCAAGTAAGTTAGCACGGAAGGGTAGGGGTGTATATGGTGAGTTCCAGTAGGAAGAAACTGCATCTACCTCAAAACAAAAAGCCGCCCCAATCATGAGTTTGCTGTCTCCTTTGATGTAGCTGCTCAGCATGCTGACCTCTCCTTATCAGACTGGCTTAGGTATTCCAAGCATCCACAGACACCAGCTGTTAAAAGTAATGTGTGTATGTGTGTCTTTTTCTTTCTCTCTTTCTCTCCCTCACTGTTCTCAAATGGTATTTACTCACTGGTAAAGGTGATTATCCCTGCAACCTTTGTTTTTACATGTGTAACCCCCCTGCAAATGGGGGTTCCCAAAAGACTTCCAGGAGCTTGCTTGAATGCTCCAAGCCTGAATGGTGTTTGGCATTTAAGCCATTTATCAGTGAGTGTTTTTAGAGCCTCTGGTACTGTCTCTTTAAGAGCTGTCTGCTTGCAGACATAATTAGTTTGTATGGGGGACTGTGCTTCTCTGAGTACCACTCGAGCTGCTGCCAATTCACTTCATTTTGCAGTCACTAGGAGTGCAAAGGAACCTATCTGAAAGATGTAACTGTTTGCCAGAAATTATTTAGAGTAATAATGAAATTACAGTTTGTCTAACCTGCTTTCTTTGCAGTCAGAACTGTGTCTGCTAGTTCCCATTCTAGTTTTGAACTGCTGAACTGGACCAATCAGTGTGGGAAGCTAGCTCTAAAATGGTGCCTTGGACGAATCAGAACTTGGACTCATAATCTGAGCCAGCCACAAGAGGACTGTATGGCAGTGACTTGGGAGATGTAGTTTAGACTTCAGTGCCTTTTTGGACCAACAGCAGCAGTCTATTGTGAGTGACAGCCAATCCAGTCAAGAACTGGGAGGAACTCAAAGGAAGTGCCCGGTTTTGTCGGTTGGAGTTTCAGTTGAGCTTTGGCAGTGAAGAAGGAAGGAGCCCTGTGCTTTTTCAGTGTGCAGTTTTAGTCAAAATGTGTAAGGCCCAGAGTTCCGGTCTGCAGCTTGTGTAACAGCTTGTTAGGACTGAATCCGTCCCGTGAAAAGAATCAAAGGATCTCTGAAGAGTAGAAACCAGGCTCACCCTGTAGAAGACTGGAGGAATTGCTGAAAATTGCACTCTGTCTGTCAGGAACTGAATCTGCTGTGTGTTCTCCCGGGTATTGTGCAGTAGTGCGATCGGGATACAGATGCAGCCTGCCTGGTATAGTGCTTTCTTTTATATGGATGTGTGAAGAGGTTTGTGTACCTCAAGTGAGCCCTGCTGACATTGAAGGACCCTATCTTATTTGGAGGTCGTGGTACTAATTCAGGGTCGCTCCCTGTTGAATTGCCACATTAAATCCAAATGGAATTACTGTACTGCTGACTGTTTAATTCTCCTTTTCTCTGTGTGAAAGGGCCCTACCAGCTGCCACGGTTTGACTAGCCACTAGGGCTTGGGTACCCAGGGACAGTAACTGATAGGGATAGGCCTGTGCACAGAGCCATAGGTAGATTATTAGAGTGATAAGCTAATTAACCTGATTTCCCTGTCCTTGTTATATCCCCTAAATAAATCAGAGCTGCTTGTTTCAGCAAAGTTATACTGCCTGAGGTATTTGTCTATGTTAAAGTACTGTACTGTGATTGTTGCACTGTATCTCATTTCACAGGAGGTCCCAGTGCCGGAACCAGACCTGGGGTAAGTGTATACTGTGAAGGTAATTCTGATATATTGTGTGGGCCACTAGTGGGAAGAAAGGGGGGTTGCAGTGTCCCAGAGGGCTGTGACCAAGTTAGTTTAACTATTGCAAACCCTGACCTCTGGGTGGAGGCACCCGCCATTGGATCCAGGCCCCTCAACCTGTTAGTGGCAAATCAGGCAGGGGTAGTAGCCCCTGGGATAGCACCATCTAGGGGTTACACATGCCTCAGTAACATCCATGCTATATATTTATATTTGTAACAGCGTTTATGCATTTCAGGTTGTAGCTAGTAGCATGCGGTATCCCTTTATTTTATAGTTGCTGCAGTATAAACCAGAAACTGAGTGTTTAAGTTTCAAGCAGCCAGCCTTGTGTTTGCAATGATCTCATATCTCTCTGTCCCAGCTCTGACTGGTGCTGGAGTAAGTTAGTGTTTTTTTTGTTTTGTTTTGTTTTTACAGTGCAGGTAAAGTGGACTGTTCATAAGTGCTTTTTCATCTTAAAACGTATCATGCTATTGGATTTTCTTTGGGGATAGTCAAAAATCATTTTAAGTAGCCCTGAGGGCTTGTACCAGAAAAGGTAATATTTCAGTTAAGTACATCAGCTGGCCAACAGGAAATGTCTGTGGAGCTAATGGATTTCCCAAGTCACTGGCCCTTCTGGCTAGCGGCTGCAAAACCTAAAGAGCTAGTGGAGCCAAAGCAGACAGGAAAATGATACAAATTTTAAGAAGTAGTCAGCTGTAACTTTTAATTTCTGAAGCATTTTTCTTTTGCTCATTAGAAAGCCTTCTATGCGATAATATTGTGCTGGATGTGTGGAACAGCTTTTAGCCTGTCAGCTGACTTATCTATCTGTATCACTCCCTCTACGTCATCAGCATGGCGATCTCACTGAAAGTGGCATCACAAGTGAATGACCTGGCAGTCATTGAATGGCTGTTCCTAAGCAACAGTGATGTCACAGTCAGTGAGGTAACAATGCTGATGATGTAGTGGGGGACAGTAGAGCTAGATATGTCAGCTGCCAGGCTAAGAGCTGTTCCACATATCACACCTATTAACATCAGGTAGACAATCTTCTAATTAAACAAAGGGAAAAGGAAAAGTACCTCAGATATAAAAGGTGATGGCTGGTTGCTTTTAAAAATCTAATATTAGTTTTAGGCAGTATATTAGCTCTTTAATGTCAACCTCTGCATGGATCAGCCTAAGATGGGATTTCTCTTTTTTTCATTCTGTTTATTCTCCCCTAGCTGGCAGTTCTCTGCCACCTTGTCTCCAGATACATCAGCCCTCCACACCACTTGATGGGGGATGGCTGTAACCTGTACAGTGGGTCTCCTTCTGGGCATCATGACAGGTGGTAGAGAGAGTATACATATGTATACAGAGAACAGTGTACTCCAAATCCCTGTCTTGGTTGTACTGTCCATTTCTGTGCCATCATCTTGGTGACCACATGTCACGATGCAGGAATCAGTATGAAAAGTTGATGTTTTGTTGTTACTCGTTGTCGACAGGGCGCATCAGGTATGCACAATGATGTGTGTTTATTGTTTTTTTTGTTCCGGTTAATTTTCTTAATTCTCCATTACCAGAAGGCCCCAACCTACAATGGCACCTACCTGCCAGCCGCTGTTCACCAAGGTTCCCCACCTCCATTTGGGCAGTCACGTTTCCTCAACTCCCATCTGGTATGACTAAACAGAAGTTTGTGGAATTAGGGTGAGACTGTAGTAAAAAGCTGTAAAAACAGCAATTTCATAAGGACATGACAAATGCAGGTCACTTTTTAGTAGTAGTAGTAGTAAAACCTTTATTTTTATACAGGATAGTAGAGGGAAAAAACACATCATTAGGACTTTACGTCCTATTTACAAGATGGCCCTGTTATTACAAAGTTTCAAAAGCTAAAAGCTTACAAATAGTATCAAAATTTAACAAACAATATAGAAACTTGTTACAACATATAGTATAAATACAGTCATTTAGGACCCGTACAACACAAGTTAATGCATCAAAAAGTACTGTACCAGGTTTAAAACTATATATATCCTTCAGGCAGCTGCAATTTAAACTCGTATTCCAACAGACAAGAGATCGACCCATAGCACTCGCACCTAGTCTTCAATTTTCAAACTAGTTGAAAAAGTCTTGATATCCTTATGTTGCTTGTATGTAACTGATTTTAAAGAATTCCATAATTTATCCATAATTATGGGAAAGCGCATATTACTATATTTAGTCTTACATTTTGGAAACTCAAAATTTCTCATATTTATACCTCTCAGATTATGAAGATATGTTTTCCTTTCCAATAGCTCATAGAGATATGTTAGTTTGTTTATATTTACAACTTTATAAATCTGATTTGCCCAGACTAGCCTTCTTTTATTATCTTGGGACAGCCAACACAGTTCCTCATATAGGTTACAATGGTGCTCATGGTAATCTTTTCTCAGTGTAACTCTAGCCAAGTGATTGCACATCACATCAATTTTAGACAACATACCTTTAGTAGCAAGGCCATATACATGGCTACTGTATTCAAGAACGGGGAGAAGTTGGTTTACTGTAGTCTCCCTCATTAACTTATTTATACAAAAGCTGGACCATCTAAATGCACCCAGCTTTTTATTAACCTTTGATACTATTTCAGTTATATGATATTCAAATTTTACGGTATTATCTATCCATACCCCAAGATATCTATACTCTGAGACCTGGGCAAGCACTTCATTCTGTGGTGTTGTAATTAGTACTTGTTTTTTATTTTTACCCTGGACATTTCCTCCATTATGAAATACCATGAGCTTTGTTTTCTTACTATTTACTATCAACCCTGAGCCTGACAGCCATGTACAGAGCCTTGCGAGGTATTCTTGTAGACGCACTTCCATAATCTCTGGGGTTTTACCACTAGAGATCAGGATAGTGTCATCCGCATATAAGCAAATGTTCGAATGCTTTACACTGTCAACTAACTAATTTATGTATATAAGGAAACGTGTTGGCCCCAAAATGGAGCCTAGAGGCACCCCTCGCTGTACCAAGGCTTTATCAAATAATATTCCATCAATATATACTTGTTGGGTTCTATTCTCTAAATAAGATCTAAACCAATCCAACACATTTTCCACAAGGCCTACCTCCTCTAATCGTTCTCCCAACAATCCATGTGCCACAGTATCAAAGGCCTTTGATAAATCCACGAACACCGCATCCACCGACAGGGCATCCTTTTGTTTTGAGGCTATAATATCTACCTTGTCGATGAGTGTGGTGCCCGTGGAAAATCCCTTGCGGAATCCAGACTGGTACTTAGTCAATAGTGAATATTTCTCCAAATGATCACTAAGTTGTATCTGCACCAGTCTCTCCATAATTTTTGAGAGACCTGACAGTAAGGCAATGGGCCTATAGTTTGTAGGCACATAAGCACCCCCTTCTCCTTTGTAAATAGGAATAATCTTTGCATTTTTCCAACTACAGGGAAACATTCCTTCTTTTATGCTCCAGTTAAAGAGTTTAGTTAAAACTGGAATAATAATCTGTAGGGAATCTTTAAGAAAACTATTTTCTGTATAATCCAGGCCAAATGCCTTTCTTGTTTTGAGCTTTCTTATTTCATCATTAACCTGTTTACAGGCAAAATATTTAAAACTAAATCTGGGAGCATCAAACTTTTCTTTTAAAGAAGCATTATTATTTAATATAAGGTTTGGAATATTTAAGTCTGGTAATTTTACAAAATAGTAAGAATATTTGCAGACTGCCTAGGGGGCTGGGGAATGCCTTACTAAACATTTGGACTGGAGGTCTTGAGGTAACAGGAGACTCAAAAGATCTAAAAGGTCCAGAATTTTTTAACATCTGTAGTCTCATTTACCTTAATTTCGTAATATTTTTGTTTGGACTTTCTTATTTGAAGTCTTAATGAATTTCTGGCTCTCTTATATCTTTCCCAGTCTGTTGGTTTTGAGTTCTTCCCTGCAATTCTCCATAAACTATCTTTCCCTCATATCTGTTTCTTTAATTTCTCTGTTATCCAGGGAACATGAGTCTTCCTTTGTACAACTGTATTAAAGGGAGCCAATTCATTACAGACTTCAAGAAACCATTTGGTAAATTCCAGGATTGCTAAATCTACAGATGGGGTTAAGAATAGTTTATACCAATTGATAGAGGCTAATCTGGTAAAAAAAAAAACATCTCTATTGTAATTTTTATAACATTTATTTTTTACCTTTAGAGGGATCTGGCCTACAATTCTTTTCTCACCCAATTTAAAGGTATAATTTATTGAGCTATGGTCACCTAGAATTGGTTGTTTTATTTCTAGATTTTGAACTGAAATTCCTGCTGTAACAAAAATTAGATCCAAAATGTCACCTATGCTGGTTTGAGAGGTTTTCCTAGTTGGGAGTACAATTTCTTGGTCTACATTTAGGGCTTTAAAGCTTTTCTGTAGTGCTAGTCCACAAGGTTTCCCCATGCAGCATTAAAGTCCCCCTAACAACAATAGATCAAATCCTATAGAATGAGTTTGTATAACCAATGCTAGGTTATCAAATTCACAGGTAGAGGACTTTGGTGGAGCATAAATAACACCCACTATGAGTGCTAATATATGAATCTTAACCAGTAGGCAATCAATAAATCTGACTTGACCAGCAAACAGGACTGATGTTTGCCCTAACTCCCAGTTTGTAAATAGGAGGACCCCCCCCCCCCCCCTCCTCCCGATCCTATCTAGTTGGTGACCAAGAAATCCCTTAGGCTCTATTTCTTTGGCATCTATATTTTCAGTTAACCAGGCTTCAGTCAAAGCCACCATTTCTGGGGATTCTGTAGCTGTCCAGGTTTTGAACAAATCTATTTTATTCCTTAAACATTTTGCATTGTCATATATGATTTTAAACTCACTTTTATTCTCAGGGCCTGGATTTAGTTCAATGTCCCCACCCAATAACAATGTGGTAATTAAACAGTTTGTCAATTGTTGTTGGTTAAAACCTATTACAGATGCTGCAGGTGTACACATAATTAACTGACTCCCTAATTTTTGCAAAAGGATTCCTGCCATTTACTTTGTCCCTATATCCTCTACTAGTTAAAATTCTCCTGGAATTCATGAAGAGCCCAATCTCCAGTGCCATAGCACTTGATACTTCAGTTAAACAGGGAGTTGAAACCTTCCCATAAAAGACACATAATATGCAACCATAGAACATTAGCCTAGCATACAACTCCGTTTTGTATATGTAAACATTCTAGTACATAAACTGGTTCTTAATTCATATATAAGTTACCCTTTAATACTTTAAAACATGCTTTACATTTATTTTAAATATAAACTACACAATATTAATCACAGTTCCCTAGTTCCATGTATTATAATTTTTTCTTTCCCAGAATTGGTTTAAACATTGGCTTACTAGACTATTCTAATATTTGCAAGCTGTTTGTCTACCGAGTGGTGCTCACACCACTGCACTCGCACAGTAGCAGTGCAAGCTTTTTAAGCAGTCTTGCCCCTCCTCCTAGTTGACAAACTCTCCGGTCTCTGCCTCCTCTCAGCTGGGCTTCTCCAGTCTGGGATTGAAGGAGCAATGGCACAAAGTCAGAAGTTCACAGCGTTCTTGAGGCTGTGAGATGGCAACAGCTGACTTTTGTTGCATCACGTTATATATACTCTTTGTGGTTGTTGGTTTTGCTTCTGTGTGTACTTTAACAGCATGTTTACTTTTCCATTACCTCACTTTGTTTATATTGGGGCTCCTGCAATCATTATGCTATCATGAACACAGCTCTAGAATGTTTTTGTTGATGTGAGGTGAATGCTATATTGGCTGAATTTACATACGAACATACAAAACTGCCAGCAGAAAGAGGCCGTAATGGTCTATTGAGTCTGCTTGTGTGTGCAGCTCAGTTACTTCCTTGGAGCTGCCCCCCTCCTCAGCTCCACCCGGAGTTATGTCTCACCTTCCCATTCCTCTCTCCTAATCTCTTCCCAGTAGAGCCCCCTTCAGTCCTAATCCTCTTTATCACCCCATACCACCCTCTCTTGAAACTGGCCACTGTCTTTGCTGCCACCACCTCCTCTTGTAGCTGATTCCACTGCTTCACCACCCTTTCAGTGAAAAAGTGCCCAATTTCCTTCTTGAATCTATCCCCCACCAATTTAAGGTTATGTCGCCTTGTTGTACCCTCCTTTCTTAAGTTAAAGATGCCCTCTGTACCAACCCTGTTTATGCCCTTAAGGTA
This sequence comes from Neoceratodus forsteri, assembly GCA_016271365.2. Taxonomy (NCBI): domain Eukaryota; kingdom Metazoa; phylum Chordata; order Ceratodontiformes; family Ceratodontidae; genus Neoceratodus; species Neoceratodus forsteri. Next base: position 187,894,701 of record CM028134.1, read on the forward strand.
CTTGAAGGTTTTGATCATATTCCCACTCTCCCTTCTGTCCTCCAGGGTTTACAGTACATGTTCAGCCTCTCCTCATGTTTGTTTACGTACAAATCACCCTGGGCCAAGGAAAGAAACTTACCATAGGCTGTGTCTAACTCCCCCGAATCCCCCTTCCGTCTCTCTCCCCTCCCTTATTTCCTCTCAGTCTAGCCTCCCCGACTTGGTGTTATGTGGGGATTTCAATATCAGTTGGTTGGGATCAGGAGCTGGTACCACTCACACCTCTGTATCTGAAGCCCACCTATCTCAATTAATAACTGAACCCACCAGGCTCAACATTAAATCTGGCATTCCCTTTTAGACTGAATCCTTACCAATAGCTTTCTAGGGGAGAATAAACAGAATAAAAACAATCCCATATCAGACTGATCCATGCAGGGGTCAGATTAAGTTTTGTAACTACTAGCCAGCAGGGTAGTGACTTGCATAATCCACTAGCCCCACAGACTTTTCTACTGGCCCAGCTGATCTACTTACTGAAATATTACCTTTTCCAGTACAAACCCTCCTGGCTACTTAAAAAGACTATTGACTATCCCAAAAGAAAATCTAACAGCATTTGGCTACTGGACTGGTGCCAAATTCAACCCTGTCCATGAATATCCACATGTGGTCACACAGTTGACAGTACAGAAATGGACAGCCAGGACCACCCTCCCAGCACATACACACAAACACACACACACACACCATGGCAAACATTCAGCATTGATAAATGCTTGTTGCTACTGTAGCTGATGTGCATATTGTGTTAAACCTCTTCAGTTCTGTGTTCATCTCTGAGCCTATGAACTCCAGAATCTGTCTGAGTTTAGGAGGAAATTTAACCTCTGCAGGGTGTTCCTCACTGTTTGATTGAAGCACACTGCTTCCTCTTCCATTTTTCCACACACTAGCCAGTCAGCTAGGTAAGGAAATACCACTACGCCCTGACTGTGCACAGGTAAGCTGCCACCACTGCTAAGTACTCCCTGAGGATATGCCGACTGGACAACTACTCTGGTACGGCGAAATCCTTAAGGACCCGAGGGCAGAATTTCATCCTTTCACCCTCTTTCGCACCCCCCCCCCCGAAACAACTCTGATTTGGAGTTAGATATCTAAAGGGGGGGGTTGTGGAGGGCACAGCCCCTAGATAGAAAACATACAATGTCTGACAGGTGAAATTTCGCCTGTTGACATTGGGGATCTCGCCATGCCAAACTTCGACAACATGAAACATGTCGTTTCAGCATGGTAGAACCCTTTCTGAGCACTCTGTGTGCTGTGGTCTGACCAAAAGGCCTTGCTTTGAAGTAAAACTGAGCACGTCCTGCTCTGTATCACAAATGTTTTCTGTGGCAGGATCTTTTTGAGATGTAGAAGTATGCATCCTGTAAATGTAGTAACCCCAGACAGGGATCAATGTTTATAGTGTTACCATTCTGAACTTCTCCTTTTTCAGCTGCCTGTTCAGGTGCCTCAGGTCCTCAGTGGGTAGCCAGTCCCCATTTTTATTCAGTGTGAGAAAGTATTGGGAGAAAAACAACTTTCCCAACTATGAAACACAGATCCTTTCCACAGCATTAACTCTAATAATTTTCTCACCCCCAGTTCCAGTAGGTTTGATTGATTTATTTGAAAACTGGTGATGGGGAAAGGTGCACTAAGCCTAAGCTCGTCCAGGTGTGACCCAGGAAAGGGGACAGGGGAGAAAGTAATACAGTAGTTGACATGGGAGCAACATGATACTACAGTAAGTCAAAAGTAATAACTGAAACTTACTGCTGATAGTAGTAGGACAACAGGTTAAACACAAAAATTCAACAAAACTTGATCCCTCAAAAGTGTGGACAGAAAACAAATACTAAAAAAATCCAATACAGTTGAGTGCAAGAAATATGAAATGTACAAAGTGCACCAAGTAATCTTGGAGCGGCGCTGGGGGTGATGAAAGTATAGGAGAAACTGGATCAGGTGCCTGAAAGGTGAGGACAGAAGCATGTAGAAGAAAAATGGGACCTCAGCAGCAGCTTAAGGGCAAGATAAGAAGAAGCAAGCCTAAGGGAGAAGGGGAGAGACTTTAAGATAGAAGGCAGCCTTACTGAGAAAGTGGACTGACCAGTTGAGGAACAGCAACATGGTACATTAAAGCAACAAGTGTTAGAAGAGCGGAAGGAGTAAGAGGAGGGAGTAGCGAGGGACTGGTAAATGAACTTGAAACGCTCTGAATTTGCTGAGCCTCTTTAGGGTAATAAAGAGGTGCACTTCCACCAGCAGTAGGTCTGCTGGGATATGGACGCATTCGTCAGGGATTTGGCTTTGCTTAGGCTGAGGAAGCTGATGCAGATTTCTGTCCATCTCCCTTTCTTCCTTTACCACTCAATGTACCCCACTAAACTGTGTATTCATGGTGCACCTAGGCAAGGGTACAGGAAGACATGTGCACTGCACATACTGTATTTGTGAACTGTTTTTGTTTAAGAAAGTGTCCAAAACTATATGCTTTTTTTGTTAGCATTACCATTATAATTTGGAGTATCTGATTTAGTGTAGTCCAGTGATCACTGTCTCTGTTTAAACTTATGTCATTTAGGAAACAGATGAAGTGTAGGGGTGCTCAGATTACCAGAATCTGTTCCATCTGGATCTGGCAGAATTTTGGAAATTCCATGTCCAATCCGATTCCGTTTATAGCAGCAGAAGAGAATTGGAAACGGAATCAGATTTTCCGAATCTTGATCCTAACAACTTGAGGAAAGAAACTCACCCCCACCTCCCCTGGTGCACAACAAACTCCAGAAAGACACTTAAACTATAAAACCACTGTTCCCACCCTCCTTGTGATTTTCCCCCACCCACTGTCCCTTTATTCCATACTCCCCAACCCCTACCTGTAAGTTGAATGCTGGGGTCCCCAAACATTATGCTGTCTCCCTGTGCCTTTTTTTTTCTGTGGTCTGGTGGTCACTCACTCACTCACTCACTCACTCACTCACTCACTCACACACAGTGATCTGCCTCTTGTCATAACTTGCCAGCCCTCACCTCCCTTGCCCCCCCCCCACATTCCGGTCATCCTTCTTACCCAGGCTACACTGGCTAACACTACTGGGCTGGCTGGCTAGCTATGGCTGGACTGATGGTGGTATAGGACATGTGAACTAGTGTGGCCTCACCTAGTTCTTGAACCCCTCTAGCACATCAGTGCTCCTGCTGGCCTACTGAGAAGCACCCCCCCAAGCCACCACTGTTGACCTCCTGCTACAAAGTTCTTTCCCATTCCAAACTTCCTGGCCGCTGTAGTACAAGTGGTCACTGCTGCATCTGCAAGACTGCTACTCCAAGAAGATGGCATACCAGCAACACATCCTGGGTATAATCTTACCCAACCACTCCCAGTCCAGCATTGGAGAGCAGCAAAGGGTAATTCATGGGTACTGCTATAGTGGGCCAACTCTCAGACAAGTCAATCAGTGCACAATTATGCAATGCGCATAGAGGGTCAAAAACAGCCGAGCCAAGTACTAGTACAACAGCCAGTGTGGGGGGGGTATAAGGAGGGGAAGGACAAACTTTGGATCACTGCTGGTTTTAGGACAGGTTGAACTGGTACATTACACATGCATCATCCTAAAGACAGAGGAGACTGGCACTGTTGAGAGACCATATTAGGACTAGAGACAGAGATGAGAGATGGAAATTTAGAGCATGAGGGTGATCAGCGGTGATATGGGAGGGTATTCCTTGTCCTTGGGGCTACACCGCGGTACTAGTAGCCTGGTACTGACTACCTGTTGGAGAGGGACTTAAGGTGGGGGCAGGTTGGCTCTGTGGGAGAAAATGCCTCTTGCTCTGACTGGCAGTAAGTGACGAGCTGGATTAAAGCGATGGACACGTGGACAATTATTGCCATGCCAGTCAACACAGAGGATGAATGTTACTGGAACTGGATCATGACTGAGGCCAGCAGACCCATGGCAGTGCAGCAGCAGCAGCAGCAAGGCAAGGGGTAGGGGAAGGAAAGCAGCAAGAGGATAACTTTCACCAGTGTACTATCATGTTTGCACTAGCGGCAGAATCATTCTGAATCACAGTTTTTAATTTTTTGGAATTCAGATTTTTGGACTTCAGTACCAAAAGTCTGAATTCTGAAAAAAAGGCTGAAATCCGAGGAATCTGATTATGTTGGTACAAATTACAAGCAACCCTAATACAGTGCTTCCTCCCTATAATGTCTCTTGTTATACCGAATCTTGGTTATAGCAATAGCTGCAACAGCTCTCATTTGTTTCAGCATAACCCATTAGCACTTGCTAATTGGTGATATTAAAAACTATTGGCTTCATCATGTAAGACTTTTCCTTATTTCCACATAATCAGCTGCCAGATTACTCTATTTCCCCATTCTGTACTGTCTGATACTACCTTTTTGTTTTTTTATTGCCCCTGTTCTGTCCTGCCCTTAGATGCTGAACTCATCTAAAATGCTGAAAAGCTGTCTGTGCTGCTGAATCATTTGGTCTTACCGAATCCACTGACAGAACTAAAAACTATCTTTTTGCTGCCCTGCTGTATCCTGTCCTCAGATACCAAACTTGGACAAAATACTGAGAAGCTGGGAGCACCACAGCATATATTGATAAGAGCAGTCAGTGGAGATGCACATAAAGTTTGACTTTAAAGCCATATCGGTACCCAACACCATCCGCAATGTAAAATGGGTCCTACGTAAAACCAGAATAGGCAGTGATATCCTAGGTATGAAACTTATTGCTCTATCTCTTTATGAGATTGTAAGCCCCTTAACTAAAATATTTAATCTATCTCTACAATATTCCCAATTCTCTGACTAGGGATAGTTACACCCGTACATAAAAATGGCGACCACATCTCTGTCTCTAACTATAGGCCCATCACTGTCCTCGCACCACTGTCAAAAGCTCTTGGGAAAGTAGTCTCAGATCAGCTTGTAGACTACCTCAGTAAGTACAATATACAATGCAAACAACAACATGGATTTTGCAAGCTACACAGCATAAACACAGCACTAGTTGAATACACCAACTCTATACATGAAGCCCTCGACTCTGGACAACTTATGGGGGCAATTTACATTGACCTGACAAAGGCTTTTGATCTCGTCAACCACACACTACTGACTGACAATCTTCTCTCACTATTTCTTTCAGACAACACGGTTTCCTGGTTTAGCAGCTACCTCACGGGCAGATCACAACAAGTCAAAACCAATGGGGTATTATCAGATATCAAAAATGTCACCGTATGAGTGCTTCAAGGCTTAGTACTGGGGCCCCTCCTGTTTAGCCTCTTTATAAACAGCCTCCCAATAGCTTGCCACACGTCTAGGGTCTTGCTATACACAGACGATGCCTTGGTATTCACCAGCAGCCAGAACCAGGACACTCTCACGATATACCTACAAGGGGATTTCCGCTCCCTAGAGGATTGATTTAAACAAAATAAACTAGACCTAAACTATATAAAAAAAGAAAAATGTTGTTTGCTGGCCCAAGATGAAAAAGAGAACTCATCCACTAATAATCCTCAATGAAACTGGTGCTACTCTAGAACAGGTCACCACATTCAAATACTTAGGTGTCACTACTGATGATGTTCTAACATTTCAGCCCCATGTGGACATCCTAGTCAATACAGTCAATAGGAAACTGGGGGCATTATACAGGCAAAGGCATTATTGCACCCAGGAGGCCAAATGGATAGCTGTATCCAGCTTAATCCTCCCTACTATCGACTTCGGAATTACTATATATGGGGCAGCTTCTGACACCATCCTCAGCAGAGTCAAAATTGTCTTAAATAAGGCCTGTTGCTTTGCTCTCAATGCAGATAGGTTAACTCACACCTGCACCCTATATGCCCAGACTAAATGGCTCACACTTCAGGATAGGATACAGCTCCAAACATGCTTCCTAGGCAAAAAAGCACTGCTAGGTCTCACACCAGCGGGACTCCAGGACCTCTTGTGTCCACTCCCAAATCACCACGTCACTAGAAATGTCACCAGAAATGCCTTAGCTGTACCTTGCTACAGAACAACTCAAGACTTGCGCTCCTTTGCCATTAGGGCACCAAAATGGTTAAATGAGTTACCAGATACTCTACTAAACATTCCTAAATTAGAATAATTTAGGAAAACACTAAAACAGGTACTTATCCCTATCACCAATTGTACCTGCCATTGAGTCAACACCACAGGTGCTACTTACCACCTATCCCGCCACTTGGCAACACTCCAGTTGCTGCTAAGTCCCCCCTCGTACCCCTTACCATCCACATCAACTACTTCAAACTAACAAAATCTACTCTGACAATGCCACAACTGTGCGCTGCTCTCACCGTTACATCCCGTATGTATCATGTGAATGTTTTTGTAAATATTTCTATATTCTGAGTTTTACATTTGGTCAACCTCAAGAGGGCTCCTCTGCCCAGGAGCTCCCCCCCCCGACGATCACCAGCCGACCAACACAGCAAGGTAATTTGACTCCAGTACCGCGACTCGAGCTGCGCCTCAAACAGCTGCCCATCCTTGTTCAAATCTTGGCGCCTTTTTTGCATTTCTGTTTCTTGTGGTAAAAGCGCCAGCTTTAAACACTCAAAAAGGGTCTGTACAGCAGCCTACAGGCTACTTCCCCGCAGTCGCTTCGCGAATGCTCCCCACCGCCCCACCACACCACCCTTGTCCGGCTTTACTTTTATAGGCTGGAGTTCCACCTAATACATACACCCTGTTGAGGAAATTAACTATCTCCTCACTTTTCCATTAGCAGCCTATACCTTTTCACTGCTAGAGGCACTTGACCGATCCTATATTTTTACCAGTGCCCTGACTGTACCTTTTACTCAAAACTGTTTGGGGGCACTTCATTTTATCTCTTATCCTTACCATTGCTCAGACTGCACTTTGCACTCCCATACATCCCTATAATTTTAACTCCTACTTACAAATATACCAAAATGGCCATTTCTCCCCATTGCGTTATTTTAGTAACCTCTACAGCTCTTTGCCTGATCTGGCTCCCTTCACTCTGCAACTCTATATCCTTTAACTTTTACTACTCCTATCCTGTCCACTACAGGTCATTTCTTGTGCCGAAAACACTTCGACTGCCTCCTGCCACCTTCCCCCTCCTCATTCAGCACAAATTCATATATCACTTATCCTACACTCTGTATAAATCCAAGATGCCAAGTTTAACCCTATCCATCTCCCGCATATGTCGCAAACTCTTACACCTATCTCACCTAACCTTGATGTTAGCGAGGGATATAGAGGAAAACCCTGGACCCCCAAGTAACCCATCCTGTAAAGCTACAAACTGGCATGACACCAAGGGCATCCGTATTGCCCACCTAAACATTGGGAGTCTGCTTCGTAACAAGGCAGAACTGGAAGCCTGGGTTGCTCAGCACAACCCAGATATTCTCTGCTTATCTGAAACCTGGCTAAAACCCTCAACCCCTGATCAGCTTTGCTCACTGCCCAACTACAACATCATTCGGCAGGACAGGGATTTACCCAAGCGGGCGGGGTTGCCATTCTTTTCAAACACACATTCCATTATCCCTCAATACCCAACCATCTCTATCTCACTGTGAAGCAATTTATGCCATCGTAAAGCTTGGATGTAAGAAACTTCACTTGATTTGTGTCTATAACCCTCCGGCTGGTGGCACAACTGGGCTAGAGGAACTGCTATCTCAGGTTGATAAGACCATAGGTCGTAATGAAGTCCTCATTCTTGGGGACCTGAACCTAAACTGGACCAGTAAATTAAACCAGTCCTCTCACACTATTGTCCAAGGTCACAGTCTTCATCAACTTATTGTAGACCCCACCAGGGTCATGGCCCCCCCCTCGGGCTAGTACTCTTATAGACTGGATCCTTACTAACCGCCCAGATAGTATAGCATGTGCAGGGACCCTAGCTGACTCAATCAGTGACTTCTCTCCTATTTTCTGCTCCTGGCGTGCGTCAAACAAACCGACTCCACCCCCTAAACTCATCACCTTCCGAAACCTGGCTAACTTTGACCAAGAAAATTTCTTACGTGATCTTGAACTGATCAACTGGTCCCCCATCCACACCTCTAATAATGCTCAACAAGCATTAGACCATTTCCTTGCTACATTTCATCTGCTCCAAGACACCCATGCTCCCTGTGTCACTCGTCGGATTCAAGGATCACAGACGAAATGGCTCTCTAAAGACCTACTTGCATTGATTAGGTCCAGGGATAAAGCGTGGTGTCGCTTCAAGACCACTGAGCTAACGGCTGATTATAATCATTACCGAGCCCAGAGAAATATATGCAAAAGGCAAATTCGGTTAGCCAAAAGTTCTTTCTGTAAAAATCTATTAACCAAAGCAGGGGGTAACTCGAAAAAATTCTGGGCCACAATAAAAACCCTCCTTGGAGCAAATCAAACAACACGTGCAAATGACATGCTGATAAATGGTATACACTGCAATAATCCTACCACTATAGCTAATTATTTTAACCACCATTTCTTAGACCTCTCCACTTACCATGTTCCATCCCCTAATACTCAAGTCCTTTCGGCCGACTATAACGTTAAATCTCAAGTCACACATTCCCCCTTCAGGTTCCGGAATATTACCAAGTCTGAAGTTTTGAGGCTTCTCCTCTCAGCCCCTGACCATACCAGTGTAGGATCAGATGGGCTAGAGCCCAGGCTTCTAAAGACCGCTGCCCCCTTTATAGCCTCTCCCCTTACAAAAATCTTCAATCTGTCTCTGCATCATGGCTTAGTCCCCATCTGGAAAACTGCCAAAGTCACCCCCATTCCAAAAAAGGGTGATCCTAAACTACTCTCGAACTACCGCCCTACAGCTATTCTCTCCCTCCTTAGTAAAATCCTTGAAAAACTTGTAGCAACCCAAACTCTTGACTATCTGCAGCAGCATAACCTCTTGTCTAGCTCTCAGCACGGCTTCCGTAAGGGACACAGTACTACTACTGCCCTCCTTAAACTCACCAATGATATCCTTTCTGCTATGGACACTGGCCTCCTGACTGGCGCTATCTTCATTGACTTAACAAACGCCTTTGACCTGGTAAACCATACCCTCCTTCTTTCTAAACTTTGCTCCCTCGGCTTCTCTTCAGATGTAGTTGCCTGGTTTGACAGTTACCTGTCCGGTAGAAAGCAGACCGTTGTCTTCAATTCCGCCTCTTCTGATCCCGCCTCCATCCGAGTTGGAGTGCCCCAGGGTTCCATACTAGGCCCCCTGTTTTTCTCCATTTTCATTAATGACATCCCGCTGCTTGCTTCAACCTGCTCAACCCTCCTCTATGCAGATGACCTAGTAATCTATCACAGTGCAAGGAACCCACTTGACATCAACCAATCTCTTAACTTAGACTTCACGGCCATTCAGTCGTGGCTGATAGAGAATAAACTCATTCTCAACATTAGTAAGACGCATTCCATGCTCTTTGGATCACCTGCCAAACTCAAAACATACCCTGATGCCCTAAAAATCACCTGTACCGACGGCTCTTCACTTAATAGTACCAAATCCCTCAAATACCTGGGCATCACTCTGGATGAATCCCTTAACTTTGACCTACACATAACAAACACCTGTAAATCTGTAAATGCAAGGTTAGGTAGTGCCTACCATACCAGCTATGCCCTTACTCCTTCGGCTAGACTCGCTGTGGCTCAAGGCTTTCTCTACTCCCCGCCCTGACTTATGGATCAGTCACGTATCTATCTGCCTCCAAATCCTCCCTCCATAAGTGGGACACCACCTATAGCAATATCTGCAGGTATGCCTCAGCATCCCCTCGCTTCACACACCATTGCCAACTCTATTCTGACCTTAACTGGCCATGCCCCTCTGGCCATCGGCTCCACTCCCTGGGGTCTCTTACTGACAACACAGTCCGCACCGGCACTCCATCTTCTCTCACCTGTCTGGTCCGATCACATCCCCTGTCCTATGAGCTCCGATCTGCGGACCTAGCCCCCTACCACATTCCCAGATGTAAAACCAACATGGGCTCATGCGCTTTTGCACATATGGCCCCAAAATATTGGAACTCGCTACCTCCAAATATTCGTGAAGCACCTACCCATGCTAGCTTTAAAACTCAACACCGGGGTACATCTACAATCAGTCAGCCAATGCACCTGTTTCAAGCCACCTTAAACTTCATCATTCTCCCCTCTCTCACTATAATACTTTCCTCCTCCATGTCTTTTCCCCACCTCCCATACTACCCATCTCTCCTCCCCTCCACTTTCTCCTCCCCCATCCCTCACTCTCTCCACCTCTCTCTCTCTCTCGTCTTCTCACCCTCAATTTAGGCACTTACTGTACTGTGTTTTGCTCAAACCTTCGTGATAATGTCTGTTTCACTCACCATGTAACTCTAGTTGTTTATGTTACCTAAATGTATTCTCCAGATTTGCCTCCATTGTAACCCTCCCCTATTTATTCCAAATGTTAACTGCTCTTTGATCTTATTGTTTCAGTTGTTGTTAGCTGCCTGCATTCCTCACTGTGTTCCACCAATTTCATGTGCTGCGTCACATGTATGTTTCATTTTGTATGTTTAACTGTCTTCTCCCAGGTCGTGCCTGAAAATAAGCATTGCTATGCCTAGTGCACTCACCCGGTTACCAAAAGCAAATAAATAAATAAATGTTTTTTGTACCCATTTGATGAACTACATTTTGTGTATACCATGTGATTATCATGTACTAATGTCTCTTCCATATGTAACTCAACTTGTATATAGTCTTACTATCCATTTGACGAGGAACCTTTGTAAATGAGCCTCACAAGCTCAAAGGTGTTGTATCCGATATGATACATAAATAAAACATAAAATAAAACATGCAAGGCAGTCAGGGTCTAGGAAAAAAGTGAAATTGGGAGGGGACAGGGTCTAGAGACTAAGTGAGACTTGGAGGGATCAGTGCCTAGGGAACAAGTGAAACTGGAAGGGGGTCAGGGTCTAGCGAACAAGGGGAACTGGGAAGGGAGCAGGGTCTAGGGAAAAAGTGAAACTGGGAGGAGATCTAGGGCTAGGGAACAAATGGAATCATGAGTGGGCCAGGGTATAAGGGACAAGTGGAACCAAGAGGGGTCAGGGTCTAGAGAGCAAATAAAACCAGGAGGGGGAGGGTCTAGGGAAAAATTGAAACTAGGAAGGGTCATGGTTTAGGGAACAAGGGAAACCAGGAGGGGTCAGAGACTAGGGAACAAGTGAAAACAGGAGGGGTCGGGGCTAGGAAACAAGGAGAACTGGGGGGGGTCAGGGTCAAGGGAGCAAAGGGAACAGTGAGGGGGTCAGGGTCTAGGGAACAAGTGAAACCAGGAGAGGGTCTGCATCTAGGGAACAAGGGGAACCAGGAGGGGGTCAGGGTCTAAGGAACAAGTGAAACCAGGAGGTGGCAAGGTCTAGGGGAACAAGTGAAACCAGGAGGGGGTCAGGGTCTAGGGAACAAGTGAAACAGGGAGGGGTCAGGGTCTAGAGAGCAAGTGAAACAGGGAGGAGTCAGGGTCTAGGGAACAAGGGGATGCTGGAGGGGGTCAGGGTCTAGGGAACAAGTGAAACCAGGAGGGGGCAAGGTCTAGGGAACAAGTGAAACCAGGAGGGGATCAGGGTCTAAGGAACAAGGGGAATCGGGAGGGGGTCAGGGTTTAGGAAACAAGGGGAACCGGGAAGGGGTCAGGATTTCGGGAACAAATGAAACTGGCTGTGGATCAGGGCCTAGGGAACAAGTGAAACCTGGAAAGGGTCCAGGTCTAGGTAACAAATGAAAGCAGAAGGGGTCAGGGATCAGGGAGTAAGGGGAACTGGGAAGAGAGCAGGGCCTAGGGAAAAAGTGAAACCAGGAGGAGATCAGGGGCTAGAGAACAAATGGAATCATGAGCAAGCCAGGGTATAAGGAACAAGTGGAACCAGGAGGGGTCAGGGTCTAGACAGCAAATGAAACCAGGAGGGGGCAGGGACTAGGGAAAATGTGAAACCAGGAAGGGTCAGGTTCTAGGGAACAAGGGAAACTGGAAGGGTCATGGTTTAGGGAACAAGGAGAACCAGGAGGGGTCAGAGTCTGGGGAACAAGTGAAACCTGGAAGGGTCAGGGGCTAGGGAACAAGGAGAACTGGGAGGAGTCAGGGTTTAGGGAACAAATGAAACTGGCTGTGGTTCAGGGCTTAGGGAACAAGTGGAATCAGGCACGGGTGCGGCCAGAAATTTTAAACTTGTACTCAAGAGTTGATTGAACTGTTGCCACAACCTTGTAAACACAAACCAAAGGATGTGCTGCCCCACCACACAGACATTGTGCCACCCCTATTTCAATCAACAACATGTAGCAAGCCAGTGATCCTAATAGAGTCACAACATTTTATTTTATCCAACACACACAATACCAATTAGACAGAAATTGACTGCCTTTAGTTACAATGTTTAGGATATTAAAAGCCTCTGTACCACATCCACTACTTTCTAGCCTAGGCCTGGCCGAAGGTCCTTGTGCTTGGGTAAAAAGTTACCTGTCCAATTGGTCACAGGCTGTAAAAATCTCTAATGAACTCTCTGACTTCAAACCAGTTCTCTCGGGTGTACCACAGGGATCAATTCTTGGACCGCCTCTTTAGCCTGTTCCTTAACTCCTCCCAGATATCTGCCAGGAGAAAATAATCTTATACGCTGATGATGCTGTAATTCTCTTCCCACAAGGATTCAAACTCCTACGAAAAAGCCTGCAACTTGCTTTCTAGTGTTGAAAGGTGGTTCCTGGATAGTAAACTTGTGCTAAACCACAATAAAACAAAAGTCATGCTCTTCTCCAATCACCAAAACAAAAATAGGCATACTCCACTCACCATACAAACCTCTGCGGAATTACACTGGACCAAGTAAATACTTTCAAATACCTTGGCATCACTTTTGACCAAGGGCTCACCTTTGCAACCCACATTGACAACATCTGAAAACAGTGAACCAACGCCTTGAATACTATTCAGAACTCACAATTTCTAAATCAAGCGCATTGAGAATAGCTATACAGAGTTCCATAATCTCAATCATTGACTATGGCCTTATTATTTATGGCTCAGCTACTCCACTGTTCTAAGGAGTATCTCAATCACTCTAAATAAGGCCCGGCTACTCACGGGGCTCAAAGACTGACTCACACATGTGATCTGTACTATGAATCACGCTTGGTTGAACCTATCAAATCGCTCTTATTTATCTCACCTGCACAATGGCAAAAAATCTATCTTGGGACTGACTCCATTATGTATTCAAACCTCACTCCGACTGAATCCTGGCTCACGACCTCCACCAGATCTGAACGCCAACCTTTCCTGGTTCCGAGATGCCGGACTGCACAGGGACAAAGATCTTTCGCGATACAGGGCCCCGACATGGTTCAATGCGCTTAGTCCACCTACACTATCCTCAACCTCGCTTAAGCTTAAATCCATGCTCTATGCCCACCTCACCACCACTAGCAACTGTGATTGCGCTTAGATAAAGACTACTACTCCTCATGTCCATCTTCACATCTGAGGCCTCTTCCTCCCTGACTAATGAACCCTCTGGTACCTCTACTACTTCCTGTCTCCCACCCAAACTCACTCCCCTTTTTCCTGTCCCTCTCACTTACTCTCCCACTCACCACCTTCCTCCTCTCTAGCCTCCTTTTGGCGCCTAATGATCACCCTCTCCTGGAAGTTTCCTTAACTCGAAATTGTCTACTCGCTTGAACCTGTTATAGCTTGTTTTTCATGAAACTTAAAACGTTACTGCCTTAAACTGTTAATAGCAAATTTATGATGTAACTTTCCTGTCTGGTTTTACCTGTAATGTGTATCGTGCTTTGTTAAATGTTCTTTGTGACGTGGAACCTTTGTAAAAGAGCCCTGGCTCAAAGGTATTAATTCCTAGACTAATAAACTAAACTAAACATCAAGGTAGCCAGCTTTATAGAAGTCCATTCACACCAGCACTCATGCATACATACTCGATCGGGTCACTCATCCAAACATGACCTCTAAGTTTAGCACCCACACATCTTCCAAAGATCATTCACAAACTCACACTAAAGCATTGAGGCGGGGGAAAACAGTTCTTCAGGTATATCAGGCATCATTTGTGTTTGTTGCCCTGGCTTGAGGCTAACGTTGCCCCTGGATTTTCCAGAGTTTACTGAACTCAGCAAAGTGCACTGAGTACGCCTGCCAACACCCATGGAACTGGGTTGGGGTCAGGGTCTAGGGAACAAGTGAAACTGGGAGGGGGTCAGGGTCTAGGGAACAAGGAAAATCAGAAGGGGTCAGGGTCTGTGGAACAAGTAAAACCATAAGAGGCGGTCAGGGTCTATGGAACAACGGGAACCGAGAGGAGGTCAGGGTCTAGGGAGCAAGTGAAACCAGGAGGGGGTCAGAGTCTAGGGAACAAGGGGAACCAGGAGGGGGTCAGGGTCTAGGGAACAAATGAAACCTGGAAGGGGTCATGGTCTAATGAACACATGAAAAAGGGAGGGGGTAAAGGTCTAAGGAACAAATGAAAAAGGGAAGGGGTCTGGGTCTGGGGAACAAGTGAAACCAGGAGTGGGTCAGGGACTAGGGGAACCAGGAGGGGTCAGGGGCTAGGGAACAAGTGAAGCTGGGGGGGGTCAGGGGCTAGGGAACAAGGCGAATCAGGAAGGGTAAGGATCTAGAAAATAGGGGGAAAAAATACAAACTCATATCAAAGATGCTGAATAGTGTGCATGCCACTTCATCAGCTGTTTTACTAGGCAATGAGGAGAACCTAAGAGAGCTGTAAAAGGAATCGTTAAACTACAGTACAGTGAAGGCTCTCATAATTTTACCTGCCTGCTTTCTACCCTCTCACTTACAAACAATGACAGAACTGAGAAAATGAATTTCCTTCAACCTGTTTAGCGAACAACTGGGGTTTGCTTTGTGGCCTCTTCCCCAAACTGCATGAGATGACACTCTGATGCCATTAAGAGACATCTCTCACAGGCCGCCCTTCTGGCCCAGTGGCAGAGCACTGCGCTGCTATGCTGATGACCCAAGTTCGGGAGCGAGTCTAGGAAGCCACATTGGAAGGCAGGTCAAAACATCTGGCGCTCAGCAGAGCATTTCCAGTAGGAAGGGTTTACAGCAGGTTCTGGCACCACAATGACCTCTGCGGCAGGCCAGGGAGCTTGTTCTTGCCGCATGGCGAACTGTGGCTGTGTGAGGCCAATAGTGGCATGGCCCTCGCAAGTAGAGAAGGGAGGGAGTGAAACTTGGAGGAAATGACGTCTGGGTTCAGCCTGATCAGGGTATACCCTTAGATGTGCTACAGGCATGGGACAGAACACATAAAATAAAAAGAGACATCTCTTGCAGCACCTTTCAACTTTTATAGGGTGAATTTCCAGACTGCACTTCAGGACGTTACATGCATGTGAACACATGCATACAATTTTCTAACAAAGTGCTACATTGCAACACTTCTGCTGCCTTACAGCAACTTGGGTCATAAAAGTGATGTGTCAGGTTACTTTTTCAATGTGAGCAGCACCCAAACTGCTGCAAGTTGGGACATTTACACACTGAAGTTAGACAACCTTTTCAAATGGTCTAACATATTGTCACAAACATCGGGGATGCAGCACAATTGTGCCACAAGTCCCCGACATGGCTGAAAATCCAGTCTGTATTACCTGCACACTAGTAATCAATGGCTTATGTTGTTGCAGGAGGAGAGTAGACAGGCTGTGAGTCTGTGTAAGAAATTCAACTGATGCTAAAGGATACCACACTGTCAGGGAAGCTACAACAAGAAAAGGCCCATTGCTTTAATATTATTGGCAAAGTTATTTACACAGAATTACAGATATACTGCATTTCCAAAACACATGACACAAGCACAGTTTCTGATTCTGGGCACAGTGTGCAGCATGTCAAATGTACAAAAAGGTTTGCAGGTAATTTTCAAAAAGGTTTTGACACACTTGTGAGATTTTCTAATTTTATAGCAACAAGAATGAAAATGACATACTGCAGTTGCTGATATTTTGAAATATCTTCTTCATTGATTACCACTTATGGGTCCCTGGGCCACAGGCACTGGGAACGTGTGGGAGCAATTTTATTTTTTGCAGGTAGGGAGTTGACGTCAGCTACTGACTGCACCTGTGCACCCCACGTAATGCTGTGTGTGCCAGCCAATAATGTCACCAGCTCCCTTACACACCTCAGTTCTGTTCTTCCCGCCATTGAGGCACTAACATGGAAGATGCACAGCACCTTCTGTGACTGTTTCTGTGTCACTGTCTCTTTCCAGTTTGCAGTGCCATTTCTTTAATTTTTTTATTTTCTGTGATGCCGAATCTGGAAAAGAAAGGGTCAAAAAAACACTAAAAAAAATGTCTATCTGCCTCCATAATGCGTTGGTGCTCCACGGGAAACAGATGGCGACGATGGACCAGCAGCATTCCTGCACGGGCTGCCTTGGCCCTACTCACAGCAGGGATGAGTGTAAGGCTTGCTTCTCCATGGACCACCGCACCAGGGAAATCTGCACAGTGAGGTGGAGTTGGCCAACCCATACCTTTGGAGGCAGACATTTCACTCATGAGGCCACGTTAAGGTCACTGGGCCTTCCCCTGGGCTCTTTCCCAGGACATATGGTTCCATGGAAGTACAGAGTCCTCCTCGACCTTGCTGTGCTGAGGCATCAGAGGCCCTGGTAGGTGGGTGGGTCTGGTGGATAATTGACTCCTTCTGGGTGGTTGGCTGCAACCCCCCAAATTTGTCTGCCCTAAGTAGCAACTGTCCCCAGTGGCGAGACCGAAGCTATACGCTTGGTCTCTTTTGGTGGATACCTCCAGCCCCAGACCCATAAGTGTGAATCAATGGTGAAGACTGATGGCTGGAAGATTAACACATGCGTTATTATTTTGATGAATGGCTCATTTTGTGCGCAACTTGTGGCACTTGCGTCCAAACATTAGACTACTTTTTTCATGTGATCTAATAGTTATGCCGCAAATTAGTACAACTACGCTAAAACATGATACAAATCTTGGAAAATCCAGCTGATAAATGTTCTGGGTAACACCCCCCTCCCCCCCCCAATCAAAACAGCTTTAGCCTAACCCAGTGTTTTTGATGGTGGCATTCACACTGGTCTGCAGAATGTGACTTTGATTTTCAACTTTAAATCCTCGTTAACACATTCAAGGGAGTGCTGACTTTTCATTAAGCAAATACAATTCCATTAAAAAAAGAAAGAAAAGAATTGTTTGATTCCAAAATTGCTGCTCACTGTAAACCTAAAGGAAATGATTGCTTCTTTTATTCAATACAAAAAATGTTTAATTAAAGCCAGCAAACAGGTTCTGAAATATCTTCTGCCAAGAGCCTAGCATTGGAATGCTGCTTGCATTGAGGGTGAGTACGTGTAGGTGATACAATGATATGCTAGACCATGCTTCACTGCAGAGTTAACATGTAGCTTACAGTTGTCACAAAAATTACAAATATTGGGCCCTATGCACTAATAGGTGGGTAATACGCACTGGAGGCACGTTACCCACCCATGGATCTCCACACTTGCAGACAGGTGCACACCGGACGGTATTCACTACCGGCACGCCACCTGTTTGCGGTTCCACCCCCACCAACGCGCAACACACCGCAGGGTGGCCGGGGGCAGAGTCGTGGACTCGGCCGGGCAACCAATCGGATGCCCAGAATGGGTTACGAAGTGGATCCCCTAGATGGCAGGGTGCACGTTGGCAGCGCCCTCGTGGATGTCCGACAGACGGCGGCTGAGGGGGGGTGAGAGGAGGGTAGTGCCGTCAGCCGTTCCCAGGGCACCATCATGCAGGCATGGGGTTTGGGGGAATGGGGGGGATGACGGTGCCACAGGTGTGGGGGGCATGGGCTACCACAGGAACTGCGGGACACAGGGCACTAGGCTGCCAAGTGTTGGTGCGGGGGGGTTGTACAGTATCGTGATTGGGGTCCACAAATCTGGGTCGGGTGGTGCCTGCTAGCTCCGTGTTTGGGAATGCTGTGCAGGATGTGGGGGGTGCCTCCAAACATATCGGGAGGGGGCTGCTGTGTATGCACGGGGCATGTAGGAAGCTTATGGCAGGGTTCCCCCTGGCATACCCTGTGCCCCCTCCGCACACCCATGGCCAGCACTGCATGCCTTTGTGCATGGCACATAGTGCTGGCACACCTCCAGCCCGGCCCCGGCATGGTGTGGTCTGCAGACCGGGAGGATCGGGTGCATTGGTCCTGCATGACCCCCCTTACTGCATCCAGTACGGGGGTGGGGCACAGTGGGTGTGGAGTGGCTACACGTTGCACATACGCAGGGCTTAGCCACTCCACCCATTAGTGTTGGGCCCAGAGTTTGTAGAAAGGCTTTAAAAACTAATACCAACTCCATGGCACCAAATAATGGGGGACTGCTCTGGCATGCTGGCGACCTGGGTTCACTCACCGAATCTAGGCTACAAGAAGTGCATGCTGGCAGGGAGGTCTGCTAGGTAACCACTGCATTGTCAGCACAGTGGATCCTTGTGCTGGTGTGGTAAAGATGCCTTGATGGCATGAATAACCTTGCACCCATCCCCACCAGGCCAGCTGTGCATGTGCGTGAAAAAGAGGGAGTGGTGGGAAGAAAATAATGGATGTGCCACACTGGCACACTGGATGATGGCTCAGCCTACTTGGTCCCATCACACCAGTGGACATGCAGTAGAAGACCATTTTCAGTCCACATGACCAAGTTCAATAGCATTTCCTCCATCTAGGCCATAGGAGGCCCCCACCAGGGACAAGCCATCATTGGAGGAGATCAGGCAAGCCATGATCCTCCACTAGGCCAGAGGAGGCACCCGGTAGGGACAAGCCTGCCTAATGTGACATGGGAGCATCTGTCCTTTTTTTGTAAATATAAATTTTCTTTCAGATTTTTAACAGTCTACAACAAATAATGCAGCACTGTTATGGTAGGACAGTTTCAATTGCAGGTATAAACATTACAAAATTAATACCACACTCTATCTGGAGTTTTAGTGAGTGATTAAACTGGATCCCTTCCTCTTTGGCACACATTGAGGGGGATCCACAAGTCATTAAAGCACGTTCATCAGTACTTTTCAGGCAGCCCGTGTAGCAAAAATAAGAGTGGCTACCAAGATGGACAGGATGGGGACAGCATAATGAAATGGGGGGGGGGGTCACACCAAGCTATCTATTGAGGGGCAGTCATAGTAATTAACTGATGTAGAGGAAAGATAGGGGAGGGGGGATCACCAGTCCAGGAGACCGGGCAGGCAAAACCTTCATGGCACCAGGGAGGGTTCCTTACCTATGGCATATAGCAGCCAAGAATTCAATCATGAAGAGAAGCCTTCTTCATGGTCATTCAGTGAGAACATAATTCTCTTCAGGGTATAATGATTTGTCTGACAAGTTTGTGCCAAGCAGTGATCTCTGGGAGTTGGGATGTTAGCCATAGACATATAATTAATTTTTTGGCAGCAATAAGCAAGATACTAAGTAAGTATTGGGCATTTAAATTTCAGAGTCCCCTCGGGAACTGAATTAATAGGAAAACGGCCACTGTTAATGGAATGGGGTCCCCATAGAGCATTGAGAGCTCCTGCTGTAGCTCCACAAAGAAAGGGCCAGGCTTGCTTTGCTCCAGACCTGCTTGGACAGTCTTGAAGCAATTGACTGTTGTGTCTGTGTCCATTGTGGTTTTAAAGGCATAGGTTTGCCTTGTTAAGCAAGTTCTTGTATCTCTCAGTTGGCTGAATCAAAGTACATGGTACCGTACACTATACAACTAAGGGCCTTCATTACTAGAATATAGGCTCACCTTCTCGCCAAGATGGTGGTGGAATAATCATTATCTACATAAATCCTGGTGTCTTTGTAGAGGACATTCTTTTGCTGCCAGGTGAGGTGCAATACTTTTTCCTTCTCTGGATACTGAAGGAATCGAAGAACCACATACTGAGACCTGGCTTCAGGGCTCAGGGCTCTGGCCCGAGAGCTCAATGAGCCTGCTCTAACTCCAGTGTGAACTCTGTTGGTATTGGGAGTATAGAACAGACGAAGGTAGGGAGGAATGTCATAATGTTGTTTGGTTCCTTCTGGCAAGTTAAAAATGCGGAGATTATTCTGCCTAGCTCGACACTCCGCATCATTCACTTGGTCCTATAGATGTTGAAGAGTGTAACTGAAGTACCTGTAGTGTCCAGGCGGCCATCTTGTTGGGTAAGCTGGTTGACCAGGCTGCTCAGTCTATTTTTCGATTTTATTATTGTCAGTTTGCAGTGCTGTCATAGTGAGCTTCATTTCTTTCCTGAAGCTGCGGAGTTCATTATGCATGTGTAACCCCTAGATGGCGCTATCCAAGGGGCTACTACCCCTGCCTGATTTGCCACTAACAGGTTGAGGGGCCTGGATCCAATGGCGGGTGCCTCCACCCAGAGGTCAGGGTTTGCAATAGTTAAACTAACTTGGTCACAGCCCTCTGGGACACTGCAACCCCCCCTTTCTTCCCACTAGTGGCCCACACAATATATCAGAATTACCTTCACAGTATACACTTACCCCCAGGTCTGGTTCCGGCACTGGGACCTCCTGTGAAATGAGATACAGTGCAACAATCACAGTACAGTACTTTAACATAGACAAATACCTCAGGCAGTATAACTTTGCTGAAACAAGCAGCTCTGATTTATTTAGGGGATATAACAAGGACAGGGGAAATCAGGTTAATTAGCTTATCACTCTAATAATTCATTTATGGCTCTGTGGCACAGGCCTATCCCTATCAGTTACTGTCCCTGGGTACCCAAGCCCTAGTGGCTAGTCCAAACCGTGGCAGCTGGTAGGGGCCCTTTCACACAGAGAAAGGAGAATTAAACAGTCAGCAGTACAGTAATTCCATTTGGATTTAATGTGGCAATTCAACAGGGAGCGACCCTGAATTAGTACTCACGACCTCCAAATAAGATAGGGTCCTTCAATGTCAGCAGGGCTCACTTGAGGTACACAAACCTCTTCACACATCCATATAAAAGAAAGCACTATACAGGCAGGCTGCATCTGTATCCCGATCGCAATACTGCACAATACCCGGAGAACACACAGCAGATTCAGTTCCTGACAGACAGAGTGCAATTTTCAGCAATTCCTCCAGTCTTCTACAGGGTGAGCCTGGTTTCTACTCTTCAGAGATCCTTTGATTCTTTTCACAGGACGGATTCAGTCCTAACAAGCTGTTACACAAGCTGCAGACCGGAACTCTGGGCCTTACACACGTTTTTTGACTAAAACTGCACACTGAAAAAGCACAGGGCCCTTCCTTCTTCACTGCCAAAGCTCAACTGAAACTCCAACCGACAAAACCGGGCACTTCCTTTGAGTTCCTCCCAGTTCTTGACTGGATTGGCTGTCACTCACAATAGACTGCTGCTGTTGGTCCAAAAAGGCACTGAAGTCTAAACTACATCTCCCAGAGTCACTGCCCATACAATCCTCTTGTGGCTGGCTCAGATTATGAGTCCAAGTTCTGATTCGTCAAGGCACCATTTTACAGCTAGCTACCCCACACTGATTGGTCCAGTTCAGCAGTTCAAAACTAGAATGGGGAACTAGCAGACACAGTTCTGACTGCAAAGAAAGCAGGTTAGACAAACTGTAATTTCATTATTACTCTAAATAATTTCTGGCAAACAGTTACATCTTTCAGATAGGTTCCTTTGCACTCTAGTGACTGCAAAAATGAAGTGAATTGGCAGCAGCTCGGTGGTACTCAGAGAAGCACACAGTTCCCCCATTAAACTAATTATGTCTGCAAGCAGACAGCTCTTAAAGAGACAGTACCAGAGGCTCTAAAAACACTCACTGATAAATGGCTTAAATGCCAAACACCATTCAGGCTTGGAGCATTCAAGCAAGCTCCTGAAGTCTTTTGGGAACCCCCATTTGCAGGGGTTACACCTTCCTGGTTTGGGAAAGCTTGACGTCGCTACAAGCAAGTACCCATAAGTTTCAACTGCAACCATATACATTTGCATTAGGCTCGCACATGTAATCATCAGTCAATATATCATTTTACCAAGAACACATTTCTGAAACATTGCAGTATCGTCACTCTTTACACAGTATTACATACACATTGTACCATAACTCAAGTTATTACCTCTTGTACATGAAACCTGAAGAGAGGGGCCTTCCTATCAGTTATCTTGGGCTGGATGGGGCAAGGGCACCATACTTAGAGAGCAACACAAGTAACTTGGAGTTAGCACTGATGCTCAGTTTGGGCAATGAGCTCGGGACACATACACTCCTTTATGGACAACATTGAGAGGCAAGTCCACAGGCCTCCCAAGTGAATCATAACTGAGGTGCACCACAGGCTTTACAGCTCGATCAGTCTTTCTAGGGGAACTGTTATAGTCTCTGCACTCTGAGCTTCATTTTCAGCATTGTCCTCACTTGTCAGGGGAGTCTCCATGGGGTAGAGAGGCTAGAACTGAGGCACTTTCAGCTCAGGAGTTACAGTTTCTGAGTCCACAACATTTGGCTCGCATGGAGAGCTTTCGGACACTGGCAGTGGACTGTCAGGGCACTCAAAATACTCTTCTTGTTCGGTGTATCACCAGTCTGCCCCAATCTATCATTTCCTCCCTGAAAGCTCAAACAGTTCAACCATGCACAATGATTCCATTTCATCTGATCTGATGCTTTGCACTTCACTTTCTGGGAGCATTGGCTCCAGGGATGAAGCTGGGGCTTAGACAGTCCAGAAGGCCCAGCTTCATCTCCAGTATTGACTAGGGATTGCCTCAAACAATTGACTCAGTTCGTAAGAAGGATAGTATTCAAAGTCACTCTCACTTTCTTCCGATATGGACTGACAGTCATGCTCAACTGGGACTTGTGGAGGGAACACTTTAACTTTGCTTCTGTAGGTGCAGACTTTCTTGATCTTTTCTTAGCAGCAGCTCTAGTCACTGGTCCAGAGGGGCATCTTCTAGGGCTCAGACTCAATTAAGATTTGTCCAATGGGCAGTAAATAATTTCTATGCATTGTTTTTACATCTTTTGAATTATTCTCAGGCCTTACTTTTGTACACTGGCAGATCATCTAGTTTGCCCACTACAATGTGAGGGAGATGGTGCCATCTGTCAGCAATCTTGTGCTTGCCATGCAGTCCCAGATTTCTTAGCAATACCCGATCTCCCTCCTGGAGTTCCTGTGCTTTCACCTTTTATCATACCTTTCTTTGTTGGCTGATTTCTTTTGGCAGCCATGGTTTGAGCCAGTTGGTACGCATGAGTTAGCTGGGCTTTTAACTTTGCACATACTGTAAATAGTTGCCAGCTTGAACCCCATCAGGAGAGACCCCAAACACACATCTACTGGTAGTCGAGCTTCTTCCAAACATCAGGCGGTAGGGGAGAATCCAGTGGCATCACTTTTGGTGCAGTTATAAGCATGTACCAGGGTGCTAATTTGTTGGCTCCATCTAGGCTTATCCTTTGGGTGCAGGGTGCCTAGCATATCTAGCAAAGTGCGGTTGAAACGTTCAGGCTGTGGGTCCCCTGGGGTGGTAAGGAGTGGTTCTGGAGTTTCCGCACTCCCACAGAGAAAGCATCTCTTTGATCAGACGACCTCGTCTCTCCCTTGATCAGAATGGATTCTTTGTGGAGCCCATAGTGAACAAAAAGTTTTCTACAAGTACTTTGGCCACAGTGGATGCTTTCTGGTCTTTGTGGGAAAGCTTGGCATATCTCGTGAAATGGTCAGTGACCACCAGCACATTACTGATATTTCTTTGATCTGACTCAAACTCAGAAAATCAATACAGACCAGCTCCATGGTGCACTGGTGGTGATGTTAACAAGGGGGCAGCCCTCTGGGGCAAAACTTTCCTCTGTAAGCTAGCGACTACAAGTTCGAATGTGTTGCTCACATCAGCCCCATCTTAGGCCAATAGAATCTGGATCTCACCAAGTCAAGTGTTCTGTCTATACCAAGGTGCCCTATGTGGTTGTGCAAGGACCTCAGTACTGAGTCTTGAAAGGCAGTGCAGCACTAGTTGTTGTTTGTCTACTTGTCCCCTCTGTCTACTGTTTCTCTGTATAACAGTTTATTGATCAGTTTCAACTTAGGACCTTCTTTGTATAACAGTGCAGTTCTCAAATCAGTGGAGCGTAATTTGGACACATCTTTTCCTGCATAGAGGGCTTCTAAAGCTGCTTTGATCATGGGATCGGGATTGAGCCCCGCATACTGTCATTGTCCAGCTGAGGCAGTGCACCAATGTCTATTGCAGAAAAGTGGCAATAAGCAGCAGGTATGCAATTCTCAGAGGCTCCAGCAATCCACCATGCAGTCCACTGCGTCCGTGGACATTTGTTCCCCCTGTCAAACTTCCGGCAGAGTGCCCGAATGTCAGGTTCTGCCAATCGGACCCAATCATTCTGGGGAACAGGCCTCGGGAGAGAGCATCAGCATCTGTGTGGTTCAGACCTGCTCGGTATTCGAGAGCATAGTCATATGTAGATAATGCAGAAAGCCACCTATGGCCAGTGGCATCCAACTTAGCTGAGGTCTGCACATAGGTCAAAGGATTATTGTCAGTTTTTACTAGTATTTTAGCCCCCATACAAGTACTCATGGAATTGGTCAACAATAGCCCACTTCAAAGCTAGGAACTCTAATTTATGTACAGGATAGATCTTTTCGGATGGGGTCAGGCTTCTACTGGCAAAGGCCACTGGTCTCAGGCCATTCTCGTGCTCTTGGTACAACACAGCCCCAACCCTTGCAAGCTAGCATCAGTGTGCAGGACGTAAGGTTTTCTTGGATCGGCATAGGCCAGCACTGGAGCATGGGTAGTTGATATATGATCTCATGAAAAGCAGTCTCACAATCAGGAGTCCGGCGGGCCCCAATACTTCACTCGGATGAAAATACACTCTTTCAGTCTTGAGGGCGTGACTTTTGTATTTTTGTGGGTTGGGGATAACCTTGAGTAAGGTTAAGTAAAGGCGGATCACTCTTGAATAGTCCTTGATGAAGCCTCGATAATAACCACAGAATCCCAGGAATCTTTGCAGTTCTTTAGATTTTGGGCTGTGGCCAGGTGGTCAAGGCCTCAACTTTACTTGGGTCGGTCTCTATCCCTCGGTGGATACTATGTGTCCCATATACTTTACTGATGTTTGAAAGAATTGACACTTATCAATGGACAGTTTAAGGCCAAAGTCCTCCAGTCGGTCCAATACCTTAAATAATCTGCTCTCATGTTCCTCCAGTGAGTTGCCAAACACAATAACATCATCTAGGTATACCAGGCACTCTAGCAAGTTCATGTCCCCACTGCACGCTCCATCAATCGTTGAAAGTGGCTGGGGCACCTGAAATCCCTTGAGGCATCCTCATGAATTCATAGAAGCCAAGCGGACAGATAAAGGCTGCCTTCTCACGGTCCTCTGGGGCCATCGGGATCTGTAGTACCCATCGGAGATCCAGCACAGAGAACCACTTGCTCTCGCTTAGGCAGTCCAAAGCATCCTGAATGCGGGGCATTGTGTACTGATCAGGATAGTCCGCCGTTTAAGGTGCGATAATCCACACACATCCTTACTGTTCCATTCTTTTCCTCACTACCACAATGGGGAAGCATAAGAGCTTCTGGATTCTTGTATTACACCAGCAGCTAACATCTCTTGCAGATGCCGTCTCACATCATCTATGTCAGCAGGTGCCAGGCGTCGAGACCTCTCACGAAATGGTCTTTCGTCATGCAGCCGGATATTGTGCTCAGCTCCTTGCACGCATCCTACATCCCATTCCTTTAAAGAAAACACCTGTCTCTCTGGGCAAGCTTCTCACTGATCCTCACTTTCCATTCAGCTGGCAGCGGGAGTCGCAAATCAAACAAGTCAGGCGCTACTCTGTCATTCTTCCTTGAACTCTTGCTGCTGGGTAGCACTGCAGTGTCTGCACAATGCACATTAGCCAGGATGCAACCTCTGTTTACTGAATGTCTCTTTCAGACACATTATGAACTTGGACCATTACCCTTCTGGCATAAGCATGGGCTCTAGCGGCAAAATACTAGGCTTGACCAGCAGTCCCTCTGGCAATTTTCCATCGCCTGTGCATCCAACATTAATATTTTATTCTTAACATCCTTTCTGATACGGACCTCTCCCTGTAAGGTACACTGGGCATTTGGCGCCAGGATCAGAGACTCAGGATCCTTCTTCCATACAATTCCGACCGTTCCTCTGGTTCTGTTTTTTCAGCATCTCTCTGTGCCTCATAGGCCTTCTTAATTAAAGCCGAACTCTTAAAGCTCTACTAGTCTTTGACCCTGTTTTCATAACACAACTGTGCCAGCCTTCCAACATATGAGCATTTGTTCCAGTCAACAAAGGGACACCATCATACAGTCCAGTGGGGGACACACTAAGGCTAGGGTCTCTACTTGTTCGGCCACTCCAGCCACGGAGGTGGGGAAAGACAGCCAAATATATCCGATAGATACCGAATAGGGTAGCCTTCTCACTTAACCCCCATACATGCAGTCCTTCTAATGGTTGTAAGGGCACGCTGACAAATGCTTCTGATACCAATCCTGGAACATAATTGTCACTTGGGAGCCACTGTCTAATACAGCTCTTGTAGACACTCCATTCACCTTTACAGTGGTCTCCATGGAGGGACCCACTATTCTGGACCAGTCTGAGAGGCGGTAGTGGGGGCCTGGGCAACTGACCTTGCCACAAAAGGACGTGAATTAGCATTTTTGTGCCTCACTGGGATCATGTGCACCTCTTAACCACTGATTTCTTCTCCAAGCTCTCCTTGTAGCCTATATGCAACTTTGTCAGTGTCTTTGGGGACTGGTATTCCTTTCATGTGCCCATCTTTCCCACAATTATAGCAAAACATACTTTCTGGAGTTTGAGCTGGCCGAGGCGCCACACTGGGAGCCAGGGCGGGGTATTACTAACTGGAAACCTGGGTGCCATCTCTGTCTGGCGTGATAAGCATTTGGAGACATCTCGTCAGTTTCTCCACTTCCATGGTCAAGGAATTGAGTTTGGAGCTGTTATCAGCAGGAGATACATGGTGGGTACCCCACCCCATAGCAGATGCAGTCGGATATAGGTCAGGGCCTGTACTTGCAGGCGTGGCTTTCATAAAGGGACTGTTTTTGAATTCCGGATCTCTCTCAACAGTTCGCCCCATTGTGGCATATCTTTTCCTTGTCAGAGCACTCATTGACTGTCAACCTCTGCCCTGAACTTCACTTGATGGGTCACCCTCAGTCACTGGTCGTGAGCCACAGCTGTTGGTGCAGGTACCTCCCGAGGTCGTCTTTTCTCAACTCCTCGAATTTCTCTCATTAACTCATGATAGGAGGGTGGGGATTCCAGTCGATTTGCCAGGCGTAACTGAAGCAACAGCAGTTCTGAGAAGGGGCAGATTAAGGATTCTGTCCAGTCTGGTTCGGTCCAGTTCAATTGCTGGCAAACTACCCTTTCTGAGGCATTCTTGCAACAATTTTTCCAGCCGAGAGACATACACAGACAACAACTCCCTTGGTACTGTTGTGCATTTCTACTCTCCACCATAGGTCCTCATCAGAATCTGGGCTCCCATACACATTCTCCAAGGCCTCAAGATAGGCCTGTGCAGTTGCTTCAGGGTTACTGGCCCGTTTAGCACGGATGGTAGCCAGGGCAGGACCTCGGAGGCTCTCACTAACCCTCTTCGCCGCTCCGAGCATTGCCATTCTAGCACTTGGGGGCAACATAGTCTATCCAGGTCTCCCAGTCATCCTCCCTTGGGGGTGGGAGGGTGCCAGAGAAGATCCTCAACCTTCGTAAGAGTCAGACTAATGGCAGGTGCAGAAATACGAGTCTGCATTGGTTCAGCCACCATTACGGGCACTGGAGCAGGAGAGGGTGTTGGGGAGGAACACCCCAGGTGGCAAGAATAGTTTCTTCAAGTCCTCCACAGTTTCCCAGCAACCATTCAGCAAATTTCTCCTCAAAAGTTTCAGATAGTGGTGGGGGCTGATTCCTGGTCTTTACTGTCCTTAGTTATCACTCTCCAAGCAGTGAGGGCTCCTCTGGGGTAATGGTCTGTGGCACTTGGAGCTATCTATGGGATCCTTAAACTCTACTAGGGCCAGGAAAGTGTGAGTGAGCAGATTAGCATGCCGACCCACCACCACAGGGTTTTGTAAACCTTCCACCTTGGAAAGTACTCCCTGCACAGTGTCCATATTGATACCCAGGGGGATGTCCAGGATAAGCATAGCATTTTGGGGTCGATCTCTCCCCAGTACACCACTCCACCAGCCGGTGCACAGCCACTTCTGTCGGGTACCCATTTTTTCTTAACAGTGGTTCAGAATATGGCCACTAGAGGACACACAATCCCAGCGGTGAGCCTCAAGATGTAACCCCAGATGGCGCTATCCCAGGGCTACTACCCCTGCCTGATTTGCCACTAACAGGTTGAGGGGCCTGGATCCAATGGCGGGTGCCTCCACCCAGAGGTCAGGGTTTGCAATAGTTAAACTAACTTGGTCACAGCCCTCTGGGACACTGCAACCCCATTTCTTCCCACTAGTGGCCCACACAATATATCAGAATTACCTTCACGTATACACTTACCCCAGGTCTGGTTCCGCACTGGGACCTCCTGGAAATGAGATACAGTGCAACAATCACAGTACAGTACTTTAACATAGACAAATACCTCAGGCAGTATAACTTGCTGAAACAAGCAGCTCTGATTTATTTAGGAGGATATAACAAGGACAGGGGAAATCAGGTTAATTAGCTTATCACTCTAATAATTCATCTTATGGCTCTGTGCACAGGCCTATCCCTATCAGTTACTGTCCCTGGGTACCAAGCCCTAGTGGCTAGTCCAAACCGTGGCAGCTGGTAGGGCCCTTTCACACAGAGAAAAGGAGAATTAAACAGTCCGCAGTACAGTAATTCCATTTGGATTTAATGTGGCAATTCAACAGGAGCACCCTGAATTAGTACTCACGACCTCCAAATAAGATAGGGTCCTTCAATGTCAGCAGGGCTCACTTGAGGTACACAAACCTCTTCACACATCCATATAAAAGAAAGCACTATACCAGGCAGGCTGCATCTGTATCCCGATCGCATTTACTGCACAATACCCGGGAGAACACACAGCAGATTCAGTTCCTGACAGACAGAGTGCAATTTTCAGCAATTCCTCCAGTCTTCTACAGGGTGAGCCTGGTTTCTACTCTTCAGAGATCCTTTGATTCTTTTCACAGGACGGATTCAGTCCTAACAAGCTGTTACACAAGCTGCAGACCGGAACTCTGGGCCTTACACACGTTTTTTGACTAAAACTGCACACTGAAAAAGCACAGGGCTCCTTCCTTCTTCACTGCCAAAGCTCAACTGAAACTCCAACCGACAAAACCGGCACTTCCTTTGAGTTCCTCCCAGTTCTTGACTGGATTGGCTGTCACTCACAATAGACTGCTGCTGTTGGTCCAAAAAGGCACTGAAGTCTAAACTACATCTCCCAGAGTCACTGCCCATACAATCCTCTTGTGGCTGGCTCAGATTATGAGTCCAAGTTCTGATTCGTCCAAGGCACCATTTTACAGCTAGCTTACCCCACACTGATTGGTCCAGTTCAGCAGTTCAAAACTAGAATGGGGAACTAGCAGACACAGTTCTGACTGCAAAGAAAGCAGGTTAGACAAACTGTAATTTCATTATTACTCTAAATAATTTCTGGCAAACAGTTACATCTTTCAGATAGGTTCCCTTTGCACTCCTAGTGACTGCAAAAATGAAGTGAATTGGCAGCAGCTCGAGTGGTACTCAGAGAAGCACACAGTCCCCCCATACAAACTAATTATGTCTGCAAGCAGACAGCTCTTAAAGAGACAGTACCAGAGGCTCTAAAAACACTCACTGATAAATGGCTTAAATGCCAAGCACCATTCAGGCTTGGAGCATTCAAGCAAGCTCCTGGAAGTCTTTTGGGAACCCCCATTTGCAGGGGGGTTACACATGATATCCATTTGATGCAACAAGGTGGTGTTACTGGTAGAAGTCACTCCTTTGCGATTCTGCCTAGTGGCTCCTGATGGCTGGGAGCCTTTGCTGTCTGATCCCCCACCACTGCATCTGTCTCCATTAGCAGACTCGGAGGGCAAGGGAGCCCTGCTTGAACGTGGCATGTTTAGTCCAAACCTCCACTGTTAAGCTAAAGTAGGATTTTTTGAATTTAAAGCACATTTAGAGGTTTTTAAGTAGATTCAATGTCGAGAAACTGAGATGTGGCTGCTCACAGCATGGTGACATCACTGGAAGTCTCTGGGCGCATCTGTCCTTGTCTGTTGAGGGTAACTGTATGGTGTCAGTGGTTCCCCATACCTCCCACAAACCCCTAACAATCAGTTCCTTGCCGAAAAGCAGCTCCCTTCCCTCTCCCAGCCCATTGTATGCAGTTCCCTGGTGTCCAGTGGCTCCCTTTTGGTCCTGCTCCAGCACCATTATCTCTTTCTCCAGACATGGCCGCAAGTCAAGCATCACCTGACACCAACTAACCATATCTTGCTACCGACCTTCCTAGTGACCCCGCAGGACTCTGGCCACAGGAGAGATGCAAAGTAAGGTCTTAGCCAGAGACAGCAGCATAACTTTTATGCCAGAATATAAAGTGTGTGTGTGGTTTGTGTAGTAATTGTTGTGCTATGCGTGCCTCCAGCTCGAGCCAACGGAAAAATATTAAGATAAGAAATAAGATTGTGTCTGTATCTGTATTAGTGTGTGCGTGTTTGGGGGTGCCAGTGTGTTTATACTGTTGTGCATAGGGGTGTGTGTGTGTATTGTGTGTGCAAGACAGCTTGACTGTTAGTGGTGGTGTACAAGTGTCTGTGTGCATGTGCATCTTTTAAGTGGTGTGTGCATATGTGTGTGTGTGTGTTTGGGTGTGTATATATTGATGTGTCTGTATGTATTTGCATGCAGTAATACAGTTGTCTCATATGTATTGTATGAGACTATTGCATCAGTAAGTAGTGTGTATGTCTGTCTGTGTGAAGTGTGTGTGTGTGTGTGTCTGTATGTATTGTGCATACAATTGTCTCGTATATATTATATGGGACTGTTGCATGAGTAGGTACAGAGGGAGGGAGGAACCCCTTCACAGGGTTAATAA
This sequence comes from Neoceratodus forsteri, assembly GCA_016271365.2. Lineage (NCBI taxonomy): Eukaryota > Metazoa > Chordata > Ceratodontiformes > Ceratodontidae > Neoceratodus > Neoceratodus forsteri. The sequence goes on from CM028134.1 coordinate 187,926,063, forward strand.
TCATCCTGGTGGGCCCCTTTGCTCCCCCAATAGGTCTTTTTTCCACAACACTTTATTTGCCTTTTGAACCTGGCTTTCCCGTTTTTCATCATTTGCCTCTCCTCCCTTACCCTACCCCTTTTCTTTTCTTCCCACTCTTGCACTTGGTTACCTACCCTTCCCAAAACTCTGGTTACCTTTGGGAATTCCCACCTCCACTGGCACACCTTAACCACTTGCAGGCTTCTCAGCATCCTGGAGGGGCCCATGGGTTCTGCTTTCCCCCTTCCCTGCCCTCCCAGTTCTCCCACTCCTGTTCCTAGTCCACCCTTTTACCTCTGGCACTTAATGAATTTACACCTAAAGCGAATGCACTTACCTTTCCCTAATCTTCTCTACTCTGTTTATATCAAATTGTTCCCTTACTACTTGTTGTTCTCATCTATTTTAGATTCATACCTGTGGTACTCCCCATCCCCCCCCACTGACTCTGTATTCCTCATCCTCTTCCATCCTACAGGTTGATGCATGAACCAATCAAAACGAAGGGGGGCAAGGACATACCTCTGGGGTCATCAGATCTTCTCCAGTGTGATTCTTCCATAGCTAATACAAGGAAAGAGAGACAGAGACATACAGGCGAGAGAGAGAGAGAGAGAGAGAGAGAGAGAGATGAATATGGACACTATAGGTGTGCGGGTCGCCCCCACCCCTAGGTAGCGTCTGTTCTGGCTATTGCCTAGTAGCCTTTACTATAATTTAGAGTAGGAAAGATGAGAACAGACAGTATTTACTCTGTAATTATCTATCCTTTATTGTGGAACAGTCCCTGAGTACATCAATATTAATCTACATATTCGCATAACGTGACGTTACTAAACATGCACTCTGTCACTTCATGTGAGACATTTACAGACTGAGGGGCATCCCTTTTTGTTGCTTACTGAATACCATCTCATAAGCGTGCTTCAAACGACCTTTCCCATGGAGCAATCTGCCATCCTGGGTTGGGATGCGGAGTACTATAAAGGATACTTAGATAATCACCTTTACCAGATGAGTAAATCTCATTATATTTTGTACCCTTTATAGTACTCTGTAGTCAGTACTAGTGGGACCTTAGTAGCAGTGCAAATAACATGAGTAATTACTCCTGGGTGGGTAGAGGAAAGGCAGATTGTTTTGTAGCTGTGACCCTGCCCTTAGAACTGATTTTGAGAAGGCTGTTCTTTCTTGTGAGGCTATATCTAGCCTGTAATGCCTGGTGAATGAATGTATGTATAGAGGACCAGGTTGCTGCTGAACAAATGTCCACAATTGATACATTCACCCATTCTGCCCATGATGCCGCCACTGCCCTGGTGGAGTGAGCCTTGATTCCCTCAGGTGGGGACTGCCCTGATGCCCTGTAGACCTCTCTGATGGTCTGTCTGATCCCTCTAGTAAGTGTGTCTTTCGAAGCTACCTACCCTACTCTCGGCCCCTTGTGTACTAGCGCACTAACTGGCTCAGTCTTGCCAGCAGAATCAAATACCAAACATGCCTGCTTGGCACGAAATCTGTCCTAGGTAAAGCTCCATTGGCCTTCAAAGAACTGTTCCGGTGAGGTAGATCCGGGTACCACACTAGAGGGCAGACTCGCAGCCCACTTGCTATCCCCTTCAGAAAAAATGGCACTTGGCCAATCGTCCTTCACATACAGGGCTCCTTCTTGGCTAAATGAGATCCCAGCATGCCTTTTACTCATTAACCACCTCCCTGTCTTCAAGGCGGAACTAAGACATCACCTTGCCAAGGCTGAAGGTAACCTGTAGCGCTAACACCTGGTAACTTGGAGTCAGCCTGCTCCTGGGATACATTCTCCAATTTGCTACCCTACTGCCCAGTAACCCTGAGTTTAAACTCTTACTTCCTACTACTACTACTTGCCAGCCCTTGAACTTGAGCCTTCCATAGCCACAGCCTGTCGATGAGCCTTCTATCTACTGTCCATAACTCAGCACTCTGTTTCAAATCCCTCCCCTGCCATTGACTCTGCACAAATGTGACCGTCTCAAAGCACCTGATTTCCCCCCTGCTTATTCTGTGTATGGTCCTCCCTCACATTGCTCTCTAGTGTGTTCCTACTAGATCAGTCCTGCACAGAAAATTAACCCCCCACTCCTACCCTTGACTTGAATTAACGACAAAGCTTCCTCTTGGCTGCATTAACATACAGGGTGTGAAAGCCTATTTTGAGTCTCTCCCTGCCTGACTTTATATGAAATAATGACAATGCCTCCCCTGGCTGTTTTACCTCCTGCTAAATTAGTTCCTTAAACCCACAGCACTCACCATGTACCTTGAGCTGTACTAACTGCAATATGTACCTCTACATGAGATAGCTTACAATTGTAAATAGTCAGGCCAATTGCTGTTATTTCTTGTATTTTTTGTCTCTGTACATGTGCACCCATATTCTGTAACTACCTTTCTGTGTTGTCCTCCTGTCAAGACGTGGAACCTTTGACAAAGAGCATTTTGCTCAAAGGTTATGTCCGAATGAAGAAATAAATATATAAATATTGCCATCCGTTAGTTCACACCTGTGCTACTCCCCGTCCCCCCCCCACTTACTCTATATTGCCATCCTTTAATTTGCCTACTGTTTTATTCACTGTACGCAACTGTTGCCTCTTATACTTAGACTGTGTACTTAATTGCCTACAGCTTTTCTCACTGTATGTAATCTGTAGTCTCCAGTACCTTGAATGTAACTGTTTATCCTCTCTGTACTCCATCCCCCCCAGGTCGCACTGGGAGACGAGTAACTTGTTATTCAGTGTGCTTTCACTGTGAAACATTTCATTAAATAAATAAAATAAGTAGTGTGTATGTATGTCCATGTGAAGTGTCTGTTTTCATGCGTGTGTGTTATGAGTCTATATGCATTGTGCATACAGTCATACAAGTGTCTTATGTGTTGTATGAGACTGTTGTACCAGTAAGTAATGTGTATGTCTCCCTGTGTGAAGCGTCTGCCTTGTGTGTGTGTGTGTGTGTGTGTGTGTGTGTCTGTATGTATTGTGCATACAATCATACAATTGGCTCATATGTATTCTATTGGACTACTGTACCAGTAAGTAGTGTGTACGTATGTCCATGTGAAGTGTCTGTTTTCGTGTGTGTGTTGTGAGTCTATACGGTATGTATTATGCATACAATCATACAATTGTCTCATATGTGTTGTATGAGGCTGTTGTACCAATAAGCAGTGTGTACGTCTGTCTGTGTGAAGTGTGTGTGTGTGTGTGTGTGTGTGTGTATTGTTAGGGCAAAAAACAGGACTGCACCCACCACAAAGCCACAAAACTGCTGATGAATAAATATGATTCATTTATTAATGTAATAAAATGTATAGTACCTCCAGCATGCCGAAGCTTGGGGTTACCCTAACGAAATGTAATCTTGTTCTCCTGTTCTAAGTTTTAGCTTGGAACCAACCAGCAAGCTGGAGGTGCTATACACTTTAATAAGTGAATCATATTTATTCATGAACAGTTTGCGGCTTTGTGGTGAGTGCAGTCCTGTTTTTAGCTCTAAGTTTGGTTATATAAAGCACTTGCACCACCGCTTTATCCTGGTGCTCTTGTCCTTACCTGAATTCTGTATGTATTGTGTATTCAATCATACAATTGTCTCATGTACTGTATTAGACTGCAGTACCATTAAGTAGTGTGCTTGTCTGTCTGTGTGAAGTGTGTGTGTGTGTGTGTGTGTGTGTGTGTGTGTTTGTAGTGTTGTATGCATATGTTGGTTGGCTGCGTTGATATGTCTATTTTTAGTTGAGTGAGTGTTCTTGCATCTGTGGTTCTACTGCTGTATGTGCTTGTGTCTGTGGTTCTAGTGGGGTGTGTGCCTATACGTCTATGCATCTGTATAGTGTGGGTGTGTGCACCTGTGTGTGTGCTTAATTGTTTTTCTTACAGTTTATTTACCCAAGATAACCCAGCAAAGATACTATATCTCATTGTCAGTGTGGATCCTGCTGTTACTCGTTTTTACATCTGGCTAGACTGAAGTACTTGAAAGGTTTAATAATTTGCTCAGGGACAAACACAGTAATAATAATAATAATTAAGTAATAATGCCCTCCAGGGTGTATGTCGTGCTGGGATAATGTCATGCCTCAGGTGGTTGAGCACGAGGCCGCAGGCCAAGTGCGTCCAAACCTGAGGCGGGATGTTGTCCCAGCACGACACGCACCCTTGAGGGCATTATTGCCATTATACAATGGCTTGTTAGTATACAGAATACAAAAAATAATTTTAAAAATGTTTTTGTTAATGTGGAAAAATATTTTTGTTTCTTAAGAGAAGATGGAAATGATGATAGAGCAAGAAAAGATGCAAATGATCCAATGCAATCAGTCAGGAGGTTCACAGTGGGGCTGAGACTAGACCTGTGATGTTGTACTGGGATAACATCACTGTGCCAGTCCCAGACTGACCAATCATAGGCCAGCATTCTTTCTTGTCATTGTATAATAATCCTTTTATTCATGAGAAACAGGTACACCATTAAGAGACTCATTAACAATGTTTTCCAATATCAGCAGGATCTGGTACCAGCTTGGGGAAGGTACAGTGTATACATTATAACTTGAGTAGAAACACTGATTTTCAGCACACTTTTAGCAATATTTAACCTATCACTTATCCTGCACATGGGGAGAGGCACTCTGTTACACAGTACCAAGAGTTACCTTCCATACGTCTCACATGGAGAGATGAAACCCCATCATATTAAGCCTACAACATAAGTCAGTATGATGTGTAGTTACCCACACCATGGGATCTCCTACCTTACTTGGTGTACAGCATGGCATGGCATAGGCTGCGAGAAATATATAGATTGTGTCATCCACGTACAGGGCCAAATGTGGTGGGAGAAGGTGTGCGGGGATCAGGCACAGGCCAACAGACAGGTTGTTCCAAGCCAGATCTAAACCGTTCCTGGACTCGTCCAGGCTTTGCCATGGTCAGTATGTAGTATGAGACTACCTGTGATACAGTTGTGCATGAGGTGTAATAAATGAAATTGTCTATGGTCACCTAGGTTCAGCCAATTCAGACTTCTATGAAGCGTGCAGTGGAGGCTATCATAGGGTACATTTAGTACACAGCAAGTAAGCCTGTTGCAGAGGACAGTTAGCTTGCTTAGGACTGATTGGTTGGCCCCATCATACAGAATGTCCCAGTAGTCCAAAAGCGGAGCCATCGTTGTGTTCACAATGTGCAGGCATGCAGAGGTAGGAAAGCAGCCCTTATTCCTGTACAGGAAGTTAATTTTGGGGCTAAACTGTTTTATAACATGTTCAATGTTTAGGTTCCATCTGAGATGGAGGTCCAGTCACTAGTCCAGATATCTGTATACAGTAGTGAACTCGTGCTCATGGTGGTCAAGAATACTTATAACCATCTGCTGGTTAGTAAATGGCTGTGGTGTGATTTGAACCATGGTCACCTAGTCACCAAACCTGTGCTCTAGCCACTAAACTACCATGCTTCTCTAATGGCTGAATCAAATCCCTTATCAACTAAAACAATCCATTTTTTCAACTGTACTTTTATTGTTTTACCATTGGCATAGCAAAACACTTGGCTCTAGCTAACACTTGTTTTATTTTCATTAACCGTACTTAATATTTAGTATTTTCTGTACCATTATGCCATTAGGAAAAGACAAGAGGCCACTTGAGCACGCTGTGTACAATGCTCACAGTATGTAACAAGTCCAACTACAAACGAAAGGAGCTGGGCACCTATACCCTTCAAACAGAAGAAAACGTACACACTTGTAAGTGAAGATGTTTTATGGCAAGATCAAATTTGATTAAATGCAGCATGGCAAACACTCACCGATGTTTTGCACTTACAACTGCTGCTATATCAAGTCATGCTGCATTGAACTGGACTTGAACTTGCAATAAAATATCACCACTTACATGTGTGTAAGTTTTCTTCTGTTTGAAGAGAATGGGTGTCCAGCCCCTTTCATTTGTAATTAGCCATCATGCCATTACCTACTTTGATGCTCTGTTAAAGCTTGGTTCATGGAATAAATATGTATTTTTTGGGGTCACAAAGGTGAAGTGTATAGCCTCCAAGAGATTAAAAGTTAGTCTCACAGATGACATGCATAGTATCCAGTGCATCCCTCCTAAATCCTGCTCAAAACAGCTTGTAAATCATTTTAAAGTTTTTCTTTTTCCTTACTCCCTTTCTTCATTCCAAGATTTTAAAAGGGCTTCCTGGTTTCATAAATCATCTCAGTTGTAATTAAGCATGGTGACCAATGACAAGGTGATACCTCCCCAATAGGTCAGGTGCCTTTAATTTTAACATGTCAGTATGAGCTGTGATCTTACTGCTTTGTCTTGCGTGAAGGTCACTCTGTGTTCTTTTTTTGATCAGAGTGCTTTGCTTAAACAAGCATTTGTCAATGCTGAATGTTTATTCGCTCATATTTGCTGTGTAGGAGTTTGGCATTGATAGTGTAGGGGCTTGGCATTGATAATGCAGATGCTAAAATTAACAAAATAATAACACAAGTTATGATAGTGAAATTGTCATGACTGGGAAATGTAGTGGTTCACACACAACGTTGTTGTTTTGTTAGCTTGAGACTTTGAATTTTCAAAGTACTAGCTGTTACTGCCCCAGTCAATGAACATGACAGGGTATGGAATGCAACCCGAAATACTGCTTCGTGGAAGGTCCGCAAAAACAGGTTTTTGGAGTGGGAATTGATAATGACACCTGCCATGTTCATTCAATGGAGGTTAAAAAACAAACAAAAAAAACATGAGCATGTTGAAAATGTGGGTTCAAAAAGTAAAAATATTTCAACGTTATGAGTAAACATTGAAAAAATGTCAACTTTGTTCATATCTTTGTTTTGATTTTTTCAAATGTTGACCCCAAATGTTCAACATAGTATTATCTTTTTATTGGCTCACCTGATGAACATGACAGGTCTCATTTATGAAATCCTGTCTAATGTCATTTTACAACACAAGTGTGAAAAGACAGTTTGGGCAGGATTTGAAAAATTACACAGCATGTTTATGAGGTGGGGTATAAAAATGGCTATGTTGAAAATGTAGGGTCAAAATCTGGCACAATAGCAGAGCTAGGAGTTAACACAGGAGAATTTTAATGTTTCTTCATAACTTTATAGTTTTTTTTATTTTGATCCCAATTTTTCAACATAGTCTTTATTTTGTATCATGTAAATTGTATTAATGTTTAACTTTCATAAACAATCTTTTTTATTACCCCACCTTATGATCAAGATATGTAGAACTTTTTAAGACTTTTTGTTTATTGAGTTTTAAAAGTAAAACTGTACAAATATTGCTGGTTCAGCATTATGCAGCTGAACCAGAGAAATATTCATTATAAAGTATGATAATCTACACGCTTGCGTAACCTCACCAGGATGGGTATTCAAAATAAATATTTCTAGTGATAGGCCGTATGCCATCATGGAACAAATTAAAATAAATTGGATGGTCATGAAGAATATTTGTATCAGGTACCTTGAGTACTGCAGCCTCTGGGGGCTTGGTAGTCTGCATTAATACTGAATATTTACCAGGCAATATTTATGACACCTAACCCCCACAGCAGAACTTTAAAACTTCTAGGCACAACCAGTGGTATAACTAATAGATAACTGCTCTTAATTTTAGCAGAAAGTACACATGATGAGATCCCCAATAAGGGGAGGTGAACTAAAAAAAATACTATACAATTTTTAACCTGGAAGAAAAAAATTCTCTCAAGAAATGTAACTTACATTCAGATGATCCATAAGTGAAAAGACCAGCAGTCTACAACCACAAAACTGCCTGTACACTTATCAAGCTAGGTTGAGACTCTACCCCCCTTAAAAATTTACAAGTGTGCATGTAGCACACACTCCAGTCACCATTTTAAATGCATATTGTGACCATCATGCAGCACTAACACACAAAGCTTTCCTTACTATTCAAATACAAAACTTATATAAAAACACATGCCGTGTTCATTACAGTGAGCGTGTTCATTAACAAACAGCTGTTAAGTCTCTGAGGGTATAAGCAATGTCCCACTAAAGCCTCATTGTAGTTCAGCGATCTGTCCATAGAGTCACATCAGGTGTCTGCTTCCAGATCTGGCAAATCCGACTGACTGATCACCAACTCCTTTTCCCATTCAGAGTTGGCACATTCAGACATCTTGTCCTTTTTGGCTTCCAATTTTTGTACCAGGTCACCCATTTCATGTGGGTTTGTAAACATATAGATTTCAGCCCTGACTGATAGCCTGAGGCATGTTGGAAATAGCGGTGCAAATAGCACTTCCAGAGCCCAGGGTCTCTTCTGAACACCCTGTGACAGGAAGCTCCTGCCACTCTTGAGGACCAACCTTTTCTTAAATCCACTGCAACAGTTCTTCTATTTCTTAGCCTAATCTATCCTTTACAATTTTTAGTCCATAAGGTTGGCCACTTATGGACACCCCTTCCCTTTCTTGACTATGCTATAGTGTCCTCTTTAATTTTTCTTTTCCCTCTCAGGTCCTCATACAGGGAGGTTATTGTGGTGACCTCCAAGTATATGTAAAACAGGTTGTGTTTATCATTGTTGGGTTTAGTATGTAACAGCACTATGTCATAAAATACCTTGCTGTATATAACTTATGTTTATGAAACCTGTAAATGTTGAAAATACCATGGTACTAGGTGCTTTTGATAATGGTAAAAAGTACTAGGTGACTATTATAAAAATGAAGTTAGTTGTGCTATTTAAAATGCATGTAAATTGTTGTAAACTGAACAAGTCTGAAATTTTATGGTGATTTGCATATATCCAATTATGCTTTGCATTATGGAAGTATTTGTGATGTTGTGTTTCTTTGAAACTTGACTTATTGTCAATGTGCTTTGGGGTAACCCATGTTTCTGTGCTTCTGCATTAAGGTTCTTTGTTTTTAGCTTGTTTTGTTTTTTTCTTTTTGAGCCCCCACTACTGAAGCAAACAAGGCCCACATAGGGATGAAGGGTTTTCACTAAAAATGTTTAGATCAGAGATCAGTGTCAGTAGGTGCTGGCTAAGTGCAGAGAAAGAACATACATAGTCTGTTGCTGCAAACTGATGTACTGAAGAAGGAATATGCCACTGCTGAAGGTTATTTGATGTATTTTGAATAAACATCACACAGAGATTGTGTGTTGAAACTGAAGTTTGGTGTCTGGTCCATCTGTTATCCCACAACCCCTCCACACTCCTTCAAATTGTTTGCATCATTGACATGTGGCATATGTAATGCCAAGTCTGGGTAAAAGTGAACAATAGCCTTACCAACCAGAATTTATTTGCCCTTTTGTACAGAGTAAAGTACTTTGACATTTAGGTTTGAACGGGCAAATATAATTAGCACTGTGTGGGGAGTAGAAGTGTTGGTCATCACCTGTCTGGGAGTGACTCAATATACTTTCAATGCAGCCAACAGCAGATATGTCAGACCACTGAAAGATTCATGGCAACCAGTCTTCAAAAAATGAAACTTGGTCAGGTCCCTCTAAATTTTGTGGCAAGCCTGTGATCTGGACGTTACATTCACAACGTCTATTTCCTACTGTCTCCAACCGGAACTTTAAATGCTTGTTTCCTTTTATATAAGTTGTGGATGCCACCATGGCTTTTTCGGCTTGCCACACTGTTCTGCTGACCTTAGTATCAACTCCAGAAACTGATAGTTCCACCTGCACAAATCTGCCAATAAAGTCATCAAATTTGCATTTCAAGTTTTGAACGGAGGAACACAACATTTTCAGGAAGTTCTTAACACCTGTTAGTGCATTCCCAGGTTTCTGTTCTGGTGGTGGTTGCAATGGTGGGTCTGCTGTCGAAGCACACAGCTGATGTTGCTTAGGATTAAACAAGTCTATAGCCTGCGTCTGGCTACCTTTTGATCTCCCCATAATGATTTGTACATCAAACTGCACTGAAAGTCCTTGTCTACTAGATGCAGCAAATTGTTTCTACAAATTTGACTGCAAAATGTGAATTTTGTTGAACTTTAATAATCTGCAGTGGGAGCTCTGTGAAGATGCACCTACTCGAGCCAATGGCTGGCTCCACCCCCCCCAGGTGGAACTTTTTAAATCCCATCTGAAATGTGGTTTCACAGAGCGACTGCAAAAACCTGTTTTGGGGGATTTGAAACATGTCACCTACCTGATTCATGAGGTGGGGTAAAAAAGGCAATGTTGTAAATGTAGGGCCAGATATTCAAACTGCGCAAGGCTATGGCGCAAGCCTGGGCGCAGGTCAACCTTGCTGCACAGGGGTGTGGACTGGGTGATATTCAACGGAGCTGCGCCATGGCTCAGCATCGTTGAATATCGCACCTGGCAACCCGGGCGCGATGGTGCAGTGGCACCGCGCCAGTGGCCAGAGTGGAGCGGGGGATGCGCTAGCGCAAGTTCCATTGCGCTAGGTGCAACAACCGCGATATTCAAAAGTGCACATGCAAATGGGGCCATAATGTATGCAAGGTGAAAATGGGGCCATTTGCATGTCATTATGGCCCTATTTACATGCAGGCGCGCCGATCCCCGGCGACTTACGCCTGGCACCCTGTCAGGCAGCAGCCGTCGGCGACCAAAGCCCCCTGCAACATGGCAATGTGACCCATTTGAACAATAATAAGGTATCCAATATCCCTGGTGGTCCAGTGGACCACTGTCAGCCCGATCGTGGACTTAAGTAATATAATAAAGTTTCCTATATCCCTGGTGGTCCAGTGGACCGCTGTCAGCCCGATCGCGGGCTTCAGTAAAATAATAATGTTTCCTATATCCCTGGTGGTGCAGTGGACCACTGTCAGCCCGATCATGGGCTTAAGTAAAATTATGAAGATTCCTTTATCCCTGGTGGTCCAGTGGACCGCTGTCAGCCCGATCGAGGGCTTTAGTAAAATAATAATGTTTCCTATATCCCTGGTGGTCCAGTGGACCTCTGTCAGCCTGATCGAGGGCTTTAGTAAAATAATAATGTTTCCTATATCCCTGGTGGTCCAGTGGACCGCTGTCAGCCCGATCGCGGGCTTAAGTACAATAATACTGTTTCCCATATCCCTGGTGGTCCAGCGGACCCCTCCCACCCGCCCACTGATCCCTACTGCCCCCTCCTCCCAGTCAGTAGCGGGTGGCAGCACCTCACCGTCTGCCACCCGCCACCCGCTGACTGACACCATTATGGGCTGTCGCCCATTGGTCGACAGCGTGAGTCAATGGAGTGCAGCTCATATTGCACATATTCCAGATATGTGAATGGATCCATTCACATATCTGGAATGTGTAGTAGATGGGCTGCACACCCATTGGCTCACGCTGTGGACCAATGGGCGTACAGCCCTACCGGTGGTGTCGGGCGGGCGGCAGGCGGGGTGCTAGCCGCCCGCTGACTGGGAGGGAGGGCGGTGGGGATCAGTGGAGGGTGGGGGTCCTCTGGACCACCAGGGATATAGGAAACAGTATTATTGTACTTAAGCCAGCAATTGAGCTGATAGTGGTCCACTGGACCACCAGGGATATAGGAAACATTATTATTTTACTGAAGCCCACAATCGGGCTGACAGCGGTCCACTGGACCACCAGGGATATAGGAAACTTTATTAGTTTACTGAAGCCCGCGATCGGGCTGACAGCGGTCCACTGGACCACTGGGGATAAAGGAATTTTCATAATCTTACTTAAGCCTGCGATCGGACAGACAGCGGTCCACTGGACCACCAGGCATATAGGATTCTATTTATTCATAACAATGCCTGCGATCAGGCATTGGGGGGGCACCACCACGGAGGTGCAGCCGGAGCTCGGGTGGCCACCCACAGGTGGCAGCTGCCGTGTTGCGCCCTGCAATATGGCAGCTCACCTGTGGGTGGCCAGCCACTGCTCCTTTTTTTTCGGGATCAACTTTGTGTGGCGCAGGTAGGGGTTGCACATGCATGACTCAGCACATCCCGGGCTGACTATCGGGATGTGCAGAGTATGCATGGGCATGCCCCCCCCCCCACCTGCACCTGCATTCATTACTGATGCGCCCCGCGTATCGGGATTTGTGCCAAGCTCAATTCCTGTTTGAATATTGTGCAGGGGCACATCAGTGGGTTGCACCATGCGCAACCCTTTTGAATATCTGGGCCATAGGGTCAAAATCTGGAGAAATAGCAAAGTTATGAGTAAATGTTGAAAAATGTCAATGCTTCTTCATAACGTTCCAGAAGCAAATGGTTTGATACCTTTTATTGGACAGACACAGATGTACCAAAAAAAAAAACAATATCTAAGCTTTTCGACCAACCAAGTCCTTCCTCGGAGACTTATGACAATTGAAACAATTAATGATATTAATTATTAATTAATTCCTTCCTCAGAGACTTGTGACAATTGGAACAATTAATATTAATGATATTAGGATATTAGGTTGCATAGGGAGAGGGATCTCCAGCAAGAGAAAAGAGGTCATAGTTCCCCTGTACACTCAGCTAGTCAGGCCACACTTAAGAGTATGGGGCCCAGTTCTGGAGGCCATACCTCAGAAAGGATACAGAGAGGGTTGAAAGGGTCCAGAGGAGGGCAACAAAAATGGTGAGGGGGCTAGAACACTTACCATATGAAGGGAGACTAAAGGAATTAGGAATGTACTCACTGAAGCAGAGGAGGGAGAAGGGCAACATGATCGAGACCTTTAAATATGTAAAGGGGATCAACAAGATGCCAGTGGAGAGCCTTTTCCAGCTTTCCGGTATTGACTATTTTATAGATTATAGCCATCATTGTATTTTCCTCCCCTGTTTTCTGCAATAGTTATGATTTAATGTATAGCTACTAGTATTTTTGCTGTACCGTCACACTGTTATGTATTTTACCCTGCTTTGTTGTTTATGCCTACTGACACTGTTCATATGATATGCTATTGTCTACTATGTATTGTAATCTGTATGTACTGTAATTTGTTTCCTGTTGTTGCTCTGTACCCTTCTGGGTCGTGCCTGAAAATAGTCATTGTTATGGCTAGTGCACCTACCTGGTAAACAAAAACTAAATAAAAATAAATAAATAAAGGAGAGACCTAGGGTAAGGGGGCGTCAGTTCCAAATTATGGGGAGGGGCAATTTAGGGGTAACGTTAGGAAGTACTTCTTCATTGAGAGGGTGGTGGACAACTGGAATGGGCTGCCGAGGGAGGTAGTGGGGGGGAGGACAGTGGAGGGGTTCAAGAGGGCATGGGATAAACACAGGGGGTTGGTAGATCAGTGGGGGATGACTATGGTAAAGTCCTAGTGGAAAGTTAGGCAAACTGGGCAGACTGGGTGGGCCGTGTGGGCCTTTTCTGCTGTCACATTCCTATGTTCCTTTGACAGTTATAAGTAAAAGTTCAAAATGTATGAAAAATCCATTAACAGGACCTACCTTGTTTCAAACACCTCCAGATTGGACTCCGGAGCAGTAGGACATGCCGTTGGTGGACCGTATAGGTAAGTGAAGTGAGGGGGGTGTGTGTGTGTGTGGGGGGGTGGTGCTGACAGCGGGGTAGGGGTGTGGGGTAAAAGTCATCACTGGACCATTTTCTGCTTTTCAGGTGTAGCCAGGAAACAGGGCACTGGGCGCAGTGATTGGGAGGTGGGTGCGCTAACAGCAGAGGGTGGGACTGTTTTTTTGGGACCGGACACTGGACAAAGTGATTGGGAGGTGGGCAAGCTAATAACAGACTGGGATTCTGTTTTCAAGAACTGAACATCGGGGAAGTGACTAGGAGGTAAGCTGGCTAACAACAGAGGGTGGGATTGTTTTTTTCATGGACTGGACACCGGGGGAAGTGATCAGGAGGTGGGCTGGTTAAAAGCAGAGGGTGGGATTGTTTTTTAGAGACCAGACACCAGGGGAAGCAATTGGGAGGTCAGTGGGCTAACAGCAGAGGGTGGGATTGGATTTTAGCGACCAGACACCGGGGAAGCAACTGGGAGTTGGGCAGGCTAACAGCAGATGGTGGAACTGGTTTGTTACAAACTGGGCACCAGGAGAAGCAATCGAGAGGTGGATAGGCTAACAGCAGTGGGTCGGACTGTTTTTTGGGACCGGACACTGGGCAAAGTGATTGGGAGGTGGGTGGGCTAACAGCAGAGGCTAGGACTGTTTTTTGGGACCGGACTCTGGGTGAAGTGATTGGGAGGTGGGTGGGCTAACAGCAGAGGGTGGGATTGTTTTTTGGGACCGGACACTGGGCAAAGTGATTGGGAGGTGGGTGGGCTAACAGCAGAGGGTGGGACTGTTTTTTGGGACCAGACACTGGGTGAAGTGATTGGGAGGTGGGTGAGCTAATAACAGAGGCTGGGATTCTGTTTTCAGGAACTGAACATCGTGGGAAGTGACTAGGATGTAAGCAGACTAACAGCAGAGGGTGGGATTGTTTTTTTCAGGGACTGGACACCGGGGGAAGTGATCAGGAGGTGGGCTGGTTAAAAGCAGAGGGTGGGATTGGATTTTAGCAACCAGACACTGGGGAAGCAACTGGGAGCTGGGCAGGCTAACAGCAGAGGGTGGAACTGTGTTTTTACAAACCGGGCACCAGGTGAAGCAATCAGGATGTGGGTAGGCTAACAGCAGATGGGTGGGATTGTTGTTGGTTTACTGAGGGAGCACCAGAGGAAGTGATTGGGATGTGGGTGGGATAACAGAGGAGGGTGGGATTGTTTTTCTACAAACAGAGCGCAGGGGAAGCAATCGGGTTGGGGGGATGAGCAGGAGGCTGCTCATGATGCTTCTTAGGTGGCTGCTGGGTGGCATCTTGTAGACGAAAAGATGCAGCTGCACTCTGATAGATGAAGCTGCCTCCTTTCAACTACACAAAGTTTCCACCCATTAGCTAGGCTCAACGGTGTCACTATCGGCCTGATCCTCATTGGGTTGTCACTGGTGAGCCTCCTGCAGCCTGAGTTGCACTGCATGACAGTGACGCACCTCTGCAGCCCCATCTCTCCTAAGTAGACACAAGCTGTTCGCTTCGCGCTGCACACACAAGCAAACATAGAAAGGAAGCAAGAGAGTGGTTGTCACACAAGACAGATGTAGAAACTCAAACTGATGATTGATGGATCATGTGTTACTTGACATAATGGTCCCTTTTAAGTGGTGGTGGTGGCAACATTGTTTCTTCACTTACTGTGATCATGGTGGAAGTATTGTAAATAATTCATGAATATTGCACAGTATGCATTCTCCATGTGGAGACTGAAAGCAGGTCAACCATCATCTCAGAAGGAAAGATTTTCACTTCTCAGTTTGCAGCAGTCAACTATGGAAAAGTCTGGATTACTCCTGTGGTCACTGCATCTTATCTCATCTTTGACCTAATAGCCTACTAAGCATGGAAAACAAATGCGTTTAGCCAATTAACCAGCCTCCCCTTCTCCCAGCCCAGTTCACAGAGTTCACAAGGCAAATTGATTGCTGTCAGGATGGAAGAGAGGATTGGGCAGGTTGGGGTGCCACCAGTGCAGGATGTACCCACCTCTAACAGGTTTCAGCCACTGTTGGAGAGGTACTCCCTGGATTCCCACCAGGAAGGGGCAGGGCCCAGCACTCCTGAAAAGGGAACTGTGACCACTGCACAAGCAAGGGAGACCAGATACAGTGCATGTAGGCACAACTGATGTGGCCAGGAGAGATGTACAGGAGGTGAAGGAGTGCTTCTACACCTTAGGCAGCACTATGAAGGACAGGGCAGGTTTGGTGACCTTCTCTGGGGTCCTACTGCAGCCATGCATCATTTTCAGGGAGCAGCTCAAACAGAGCAGTTTCATGCACAGATGAAGGGTGGAGTTTGGGGGGAGGAGGGTTTTCAGTTTCTAGGAGGCTGGGGCCACACCTGGATGGGTTGGACTATACCCCAATGGGAAGGGTGCCAGGATGCCGGGGAGAGGGTTGCATAATATCTGAAAAAGGACATACAGCCAAAGGAAGCCAGGAGGGCATCCCCCAGAAGTAGTACAGGCAGGCAGAACATCTGGGTGTGAGAGGATAATAATATGGAGCAAACAGAATTCAAAAGAGAAAAAGTAAGAGGTATAGAGGAAATAGATGGACACTAGGCAGTAGGGCACAGTAGTGGTAGGTGGGTGCAAGGAAACATAAGGAGTCAGGAGCACTTCTTGGGGAGAAATCAGACAGGACAAAACAGGTACAGAAAGTGATGTGCGCTAATGCCAGGAGTCTGGGAAACAAAATCTGTGACTTTCAGGCAGTAATAATGGAGGCAAATTTGGACAGAGTGGCTGGGATGGAGACATGGGCAACTCAGCACCATGAGTGGAACTGCAGGTACCAGGATACACACTGTTCAAGAGGGGAGAAAAAGGGACAGAGGAAGAGTGGCATTATACACAAAGGAAGGTATCCTTGATTCAGAAACCCAGGAAGCTGGCAGAGCTAAAGGGACTGAAACAGTATGGGTACTGATGATTATGGAGGAGGAAGGGTAATTAAGATGCAGTATAGCGGAGTGGTCTAAGGTTCTGAGCTGCAAATCTGGTGACATCCAGCAGACCAGACCTGGGTTTGAATCCCACAGCTTTCACTTGCATACTGTGTGACCCTGAGCAAGTCACTTAACCTCCTTGTGCTCCCAGGTCGCTCCTGTAAAAAAGCTTTCAGCTTAGTGTGCTATACCTGGTTAAACAACTAAATAAAAAAAAAAAAAGATTGGAGTGGTCTACAGGCCATCGGCACACAGATAAGAGACAGACACTGAATTGGAAGATGAAATAAACAGGCTGAGGGAACTTGGGGGTATTAACATTAGGAGATTTCAGTCTGTCAGATGTAGACTGGAGCACCCCAATAGCAGTGCTTGCAAGGAGCCAGGCTCTGGTGGAAAGGAAGCAAGAGGCATTCCTAAGCCAAAGATCTTATACCTAGACTTCAGCAAAGCCTTCAACTCAGTCCCACACAAAAGACTAATAAAAGAAGTTGAGCAACCTGGGGGGGTGGGAGACAAGATAACAGTGCGGGTGAAAAACTAGTGGAGTGGGAGGACCAGAGGGTGGTCCTAAATGGAGAACCCTCATAGGAAAGGGAAGTCATGATGAGGGGGGCTCAGTTCTAAAGCTGGTGCTCTTTTATATATTTATTTGTGATACGGGAGGGAGTTCAGGGAAAGATATGCCTTATCGCAGGCGACATCAAGGAAGGGATAAGGGCCATAATGAAAAATCTGGAAACTCTGGAGAGGTGTTCAAGGGTGTGGCAGCTGAAATTTAACGTGAATAAATAGAAGGTAATGCACACCGGGGCCAAGAATGGCATATAAAATGAATGGGGTGATAGTGACAAGCATATCAGTGGAAAGGGACATGGGGGTATTAAAAATGGAGAACAGGAAGGCATCAACACAATGTAGTAGGGCTGTAGGCAAGGCAAATCAGATGCTGGCGTGCATAGGGAGTGGGATCCCTAGCAGAAGGAGACAGGTCTGCAGCCCTTGTAGAGATCCCTGGTTCACCTTCACTTGGAGTACTGTGTGCTGTTTGGAGCCCACACTTGAGGAAGGACAGGGATAGGCTGGAGGCAGTGCAGAGATGAGTCACCAAATGATACAAGGACAACAAGGCTATGGTGAGTACTTGGAGGATCTAAACATGTACATGTTGGAGGACAGAAGAAAGAGTGGAGGCATGACTGAGATGTTCAAGTACCTCCACAGAATAAAGAAGGTGAACAGCAGCGAGCTATTCACAATGAGTGTTAACGTCAGTAGTACCTGGGTACCAAGGGTAACTCCCTGAAACTGGGGGAGGGGAGGTTCAAGAAGGATGTCAGAAGTATGTTTTTATTTACAGCAATAATGGTGACTGACTTGAGCAAGCTTCCAGGGAGGTCATCGGAGCGGAAACAGTGGCAGGTCTCAGAAAGGGACTGAGCAAGCACATAGGAATGGTGCATAAGGGGCAGACAGGGGATAGGGAGGATTGACAATGGCACAGTCTCAAAATTGGACAGGCTCTGGCAGACTGGATGAGCCGTGAGGCCTTTATCCACCATCATATTCTATGTTTCTATTAATTTCCAGTTTTGTGACCAAAATACCTAATGCACATGTAAACTAACAATCTTTGTACTTTTCACCCTTAATCAGACAAAACTGAAACTTCCTGTTCACACTTCATTTACTCCACAGCAGCTCTTTGAGAGTTCTACCCCTTCTGCCCTGTATACTCTTAACACTGCATCCTGGGCCTTTCTAAGCAAAATTAAGTCATAATCACCATACCACAAACACATGTGAATACCGCTTGAACTGTAAGTACTACACACAAAGTATGCGTGGCAAAACTATTCAGCACAAAATTACCTAACGGTGCTATGCAATGAATTTAAGCAATTCCATTTTTTTCTATTCTAGCCGAAATGCAAAAAAAGGTTTTTTAAATAAAAAAGGCAATGTAAACCATTTTGTGGGGAGACATATGTAACATATCAACACCAAATTAAGTACCCATACATTAGAAGCAGGTGCTAAAGTAATTTTGTACTAAAAAACAATATTTCTAATATAAAACATGTTATTTATTTGACTTTTTATTCAAGGTGCTTTGAGGCTTGAGTGACAAAAGTCAATCAAGCACACCACACCATAAACAAATGCAAATAACTCCTAAACTATAAGTGATACACACAAAGTACGAGTAGCAAAGTTGCTCCACACAAAATTACCTTTCTAAAGGTGCTATGCAATCAATTCTAAGCAATTTGGTTTGTTTTTAATATTTAGGTAAAAACTGCGGACTTTCTCAGATGTTTCCAGGCCTGAGTGAAAGCCAGCTGAGTACATCTATAGTTGTTATTGGCCTGAGTGGCTATATTTCAGGTGCCACCTACAGGCGTATCCAGGCCTGAATGAGTCAAACTGGAACCTTCCTGCTCACACTTCCCTGTGCTGCCTGACTGTCTTTCCCTTTGTCAGTGTTGCTCTGGGAAACTTAATTTAAAAAAACAAAAGAGTTCATTTAGAAATAGGTTCCATGGTCACCTCTGGCAAACCATTCTTCACATTCCAAGTTGTTCAGTACTGAAAAAGTCATTCTGCACAGTAGTATGTGAAGAACAGCTTTTAGAAATCACTAGCAAAATGGACTAATCCTTTGTTATATAGTGAATAATACATGGGTGTGTGTGTGTGTAACCAGAATTCTACACTCACCTGAGGTGTGCCATGCTACATAAACCCCAAGAGCGAAGTGTGAGGGGTATATAAAAGAATCTCACACTGAGGAAGTGTGTGACATTCTGGTTTACACACATCCACCCTTGTCTTGTTTTTTATAACTACTGATGAGCATTTTTAATAAATATGGGGTTTCTGTCTCACTCCACTAATGAGTGGCAGGGTCGTGAACAGCTCAAGCTTGAATGACAGGGAACAATAACAACCACCTGGATGCAACACGTAATTACAACCAGGCAGTTGTAACGCATTTTTAGAACCTCATTATCAGAGAATTAAAAATATTTACCACTAATTACATATAGAATAATGGCTGGGTAGAGGGTTATAATGAGCCCCTCTGACGGGTGGGATGCCACATAAATCTCGAGAGCGAAGCTTGAGGGATTTATTAAGGCATCCCACCCTGAGGGTGTGTGTGTGTGTGCAAAATTTGAGTTTTACACCCTCCTACCCAGCCTTTATTTTATATGATTGCTGGGGGGGGGGGAGTTTTCTCACCACAGCAACTATATAAAATAAAGATATTTCTATGGGGCCACAGACCGGTCAGGTTTCAGTGTGGTCCGTGGCTCCTGATAAAAAGAATTGCTCATTTTTTTTTTTTTTTTTTTCAGTTAAAATTTTTTTTTTCTTAGCCCACTGATGAAAAAAAAATGTTGCCTAGTTGTTTGGAATTTAAAAGACTTACCACCACTGACTCCGAGTGCAGCAAACCGTATAGAGCTGGGGAATAGCAGCCGGCACCGAGGAGTGAAGGAGCAGTGGCTGTGCATGGTCAGAGCGAGAGAAACCCAGCGCATGTTCGCTGTTATAACCCGCAGGTTATAAACAGAAATCGCAGAATTACAGTATAACCGTGTTTCTATGACAGAAAACATTCCCCAGTTATTATAATCCTATTACTACCATTGCCACTGGAAATACTGCAGCAATGCTACAGGATGCAGGAAAACATCTCTTTAAATCACAGATTTAAAGAACTCCTAACACAGCTGAGGCAACTTTGAAGAAAATGAAATATTGTGGCATAACTGTAGCTTATATTTCATATTTTATTTTGACAAATTGTTTAGTTGCCATATTGGTCCTTGTAAGAATAGCTCTAGAAGCAAATGGTTTGATACCTTTTATTGGACTGTCGTTAAAGCACAGGTCAGGAAGCACAGGAAAAACCAGGAGCAGTTGTAAAATTTGCAAAAAATATTTATTAACATTAGCAGTAACATAAATAAATAAACTTGTTCAGAATAATTATTTACAAAGGAATAATAAACAGTAGATTCATCAGAGTTTTCCATCAATCTCTGTGTGTCCATCTCACAAGCAATTGCAGCTCTGTCTTATATGTCCTTCCAACCCCCCATTCTTAACAAGCATCTTCCAAAGTGTTCTTGTATGTTTCAGGCAGGTGCTGACAGGAACACACTGTGTCTGAGCTGTGGCCCCTTTTCCACAGCTGTTCTGCAAAAGGCTTAAAAATTGCATTCACATAACCCCTTGAGTTTCCAATAACTTTCCGCAATCATCTCAAACTATAATTATATACATTTCAACAGTAACACTATATAATTTCTAAACAAAAGGATCCCAATATCAGTTACATTTCCACATAATGATTTGCATATATTTTTATATCAGCAGATATGCCAGGGAGAAAAAGACAAACAGCAAGGGAAGACTGAGAGACAGAGAGAGGCAAATAATTGCGAGACTGTCGGGGTGATCAATTCCTAGGTCCCGCAGGAAAATTTGGTTGCGCAACCAGACAGACAAGAGACAGGAAAAGGAAAGAACAGATCCTTGCATTTAAACACTTTCTCCAAAACAGCCGTACACAGGGTCCTATTCTACCCTATCACATACACCCCCCTCCTTAAAAGAGAACCTGTTTTATCAAACAGGTTTCCAAAACTTTCTATTAATTCTCTAACTTAAGCTTCTAAGTTTCAGAAATTAAGCACATGTGCATTATCCTTA
The DNA here is from genome assembly GCA_016271365.2 of Neoceratodus forsteri. Lineage (NCBI taxonomy): Eukaryota > Metazoa > Chordata > Ceratodontiformes > Ceratodontidae > Neoceratodus > Neoceratodus forsteri. The sequence goes on from CM028134.1 coordinate 187,947,339, forward strand.
TTTTTCTATAACAGTACAGCAGACAGTAAAGTTTAAACTCATAGATTTGTTTTTCAACCTTCAGAACCCTCAATTCCTGATCCATATCTTGACAGAAAATCAGCATTGCTATTCTCTTTACCAGATTTGTGTATCATACTAACATACTAAAATGCCAGCAGAGTAGGTCTTACAGTCTTTTGTGTCTGCTCGTTTGGTCAGCCCCTAACCTGGGAGCTGACCTTGCTGTCCCCCCCACCCCTTTGGGCTTCTCCATTCCCAGTCTGAGATATTCCCCCTGTATTGGACTTTGCCAGCACAACCCTACCCCTGTACCTGTCCCAACCCCTCTTGAACCCTTCCACAGTCTCCGCCTCCACTAGTTCCCCGGGCAGCACATTCCATGGTTCCACCACCCTCTCAGTGAAGTAGCACCTCCTCCTTTCCCCCCTGAGTCTTCCCCCCGCTACCTTCCACCTGTGCCCTCTAGTTGCCCCCCTCCTTTCTTTGGAGCACCCCGACTGAGCCTCCCTATTTAGCCCCTTCATGTTCTTGAAGACCTCTATCATGTTCCTCCTCTTCTCCAACGTGTACATGCTGAGCTCCTCGAGCCTCTCCCCATAGGTCCTTCCCCCAAGCCCCAGATCATTTTGGTTGCCCTCCTCTGGACCCTTTCCAGGAGTCCCTTTTCAAGTGCGGCCTCCAAAACTGCACACAGTACTCAAGGTGCAGCCTAACCAAGCAGTTGTACAGCGGGATTATCACTTCCCTCCTTCTGGAGGTAACCCCCTAGCGATGCATCCCAACAGCCTATTGGCTTTTGCCGCTGCCCTCCTACAAGTCTCAGAGTTGTTCATTTTGACATCCACCTCCACCCCCCCCAGGTCCCTGTCAGTCATCGAGACTTGAAGCATTACCCCCCCAGGGTATACACTTGGCCCGAGTTTCTGGTGCTTAGGTGCAGAACCCTGCATTTACCTGCATTGAACCTCAACTTCCACTTCCTTGAGCACCTCTCCAGAGCATTTATGTCCTCCTGCAGGGTAGCCCTCCCCTCCTCCCCATCCACCACCGCTCCCAACTTCGAGTCATCCACAAAGAGACTCATTTCACTCTTGATACCCTTCCTTATGTCAGAGACATAGGGGCCCTAGTACCGATCCCTGAGGGACCCCACTGATGTTCCTCCTTGGAGATGAGACTAACCCCCCCAACCACGACCCCCTGGGTATGCTCCCAGGGCCAATTTCCCATCCATCTGATCATCCGCTTCCCCACCCCATCCCACCCACCCACCTTATCCAAAAGGCCCCCATGAGGAACTGAGCCAAATGCCTTGCTGTAGTCAAGAAAGAGGACATCCACCAGCCTGCCCTAGTCCAGGGCACTCGTCACCCAATCGTAGAACTCCACAAGGTTTGTCTGACATGATTTTCCTGGGACAAAGCCATGCTGTCTATCATCCAGGTACCCCAAGTTCTCCAGTACCCCCCTAGCCTCTCCTTGATAATATCCTCCATCACCTTGCCCATCACTGATGTCAGACTGATGGGCCTGTAGTTCCCCACCTGCACCCCCTTCTGATGATTTCCCACCTACTGTCAGCATCCACGTCTGGCCTTATCCCATCCAAATGATCCTTGAGAATACTTTCCATTCCCTTGAAGTCCGCCCCTCTGAAGCCAAGTAGCACCATCTTTGTGCGGCCTTCCTCCCCCCCCAGGTCTAGGCAGAACCAGACCGAGGCATGATCACTCCCCGCCAATGGGTCCCTCACCTCCCAGCACCTAATCTGGTCACTGTCTGCCAGGACTACGTCCTGTGTCTGGGCCTCCCTAGTAGGCTCACCCACCTGCTGGGTTAGGAACAAGTCCTGGAAGACATCCAGCAGCCTCTGCTCTCTGGCCACTGAGGACGTCATAGTCCTCCAGTCTGTCTCTGGCACGTTTAGTTCACCCATCACCACCACCCTTTCCTTGCCCAATCTACAGTGTCTCATGACATTTGCTACCAGACTCTCTTCCAGTTCCTCTGCCAGAGCAGGGGGTCTGTATACCACTCCTATTTTAACTCTCTTGCCTCACATTGTTTTCAGGGTGACCCAAATCGCCTCCACAGTCCCCTCCGCCTCTTCCACCCCTCCTATACCAATGCCATTTTTGATTATCAGTGCTACCCCCTTCCCTCCTCTCTGTCCTTCCTGAACATAGTTTAGCTCTCCAGGTTTGGGTCCCAGTCATGCCCTGGGGTGGCCCAGGTCTCAGTGACAGTTGTCACATCCACTGCCCCCTCAGCTAGCATTGCCTGGAGCTCTGCCATCTTATTTCCCAAGCTTCTGGCATTTAGCAGGACCACCCTCCATCCCTTTCCTCCCCTCCCATTCCACCCCCTCATGTTTCCGTGTGACCGCAGTCTCTGCCCCCCCCTGCACCCTACCTGTTGTCCTTTTTCCGTATTCCTCCAACTCCCTGGGGGGTGGGAGACCAAGTCTCTCTTTTGTCAGACTGCATGCAACAGTCCCTACTCCCATTCCTCCCCCTTTCACAAGTTTAAACCCCACCTTTAACTGATGAACCCCTCTATCTTCAGCTTAAATATTTCTCTCCCTTCCAAATTGAGGTATAGCCTATCCCTAGCATACATCCCCTTATTCTTCCAGGTTTCCCCCCAATATCCCATCAACCCATACCCCCTGGCCTCACATCACTCCCTGAGCCACTGATTTACCTCCCTAATGTTCTGCTTGTTCTCCCCACTAGCCCTCAGCACTAGCAGGATTTCTGAGAAGGAAATCGAGCATCCTATACTAACATACTAAAATGCCAGCAGAATAGGCCTAACGGTCTTTCGAGTCTGCTCGATTGGTCAGCCCCCACCCTGGGTGCTGACCTTGCTGCCCCCCCTTGCCTTCTCTGGCTTCTCCCTTCCCAGTTCCGGATATTCTTGCTGCATTGGATTTTGCTTCCAGAACCCTTCCCTGTACCTGTCCCAGCCCTCTTGAATCCCTCCACCGTCTCTGCCTCCACCAGCCCCCTAGGTAGTGCATTCCATGGCTCCACCACCCTCTCAGTGAAGTAGCACCTCCTCCTTTCTCCCCTGAATCTTCCCCCCTCCAGCTTCCACCCATGCCCTCTAGTGGTCCCCTCCTCCTTCCTTCAAGCACCCTGACTGTTCCTCCCTATTTACCTCTTCACGTGCAAGACCTCTATCCTTGTCCCCCGGCCCTTCTCTCTTCCAATGTGTACATATTTAGCTCTTTGAGCCTCTCCTCATAGGTCCTGTCCCCCAAGCCCCAAATCATTTTGGTTGCCCTCCTCTGGACCCTCTCCAGGAGTTTAATGTCCCTTTTAAGTGTGGCCTCCAAAACTGCACGCAGTACTCAAGGTGTTGCCTCACCAAGCAGTTATACAGAGGGAGCATCACTTCCCTCCTTCTGGAGGTGATCCCCCTAGCGATGCATCCCAGCATCCTGTTGGCCTTGGCTGCTGCCCTCCTACAAGTCTCAGAGTTGTTCATTTTGACATCCACCACCACCCCAGGTCCTCTCAGCCATCGAGACTTGTAGCATTCCCCCCCCAGGGTGTACACTTGGCCCGGGTTTCTGGCCCCCAGGTGGAGTACCTTGCATTTACCTGCATTGAACCTCAGCTTCCACTTTCTAGACCATCTTTCCAGAGCCTCCAGGTCCCCCTGTAGGGCCACCCTCCCCTCCTCCCCATCCACCGCCACCCCCAGTTTTGAGTCATCTGCAAAGAGACTCATCTCACTCCTGATTTCTGTCCTTATGTCGGAGACATAGGCGTTGAACAGGAGGGGACCAAGGACTGATCCCTGTGGGACCCCACTAATGACCCTCTTTGGGGATGAGACTATCCCGCCAACTACGACCCTCTGGGTCCGGTTATGGAGCCAATTGCCTATCCATCTGATCATCTGGTTCCCCACCCCCATTTCTCCCAGCTTATCCAACAGGCCCATGTGGGGAACAGAGTCAAATGCCTTGCTGAAGTCTAGAAAGAGGACGTCCACTGGTCTACCAAGGTCCAAGGCACTCGTCACCCAGTCATAGAACTCCACAAGGTTTGACTGACACGATTTCCCCGAGATGAATCCATGCTATCTATTGTCCAGGCACCCTGACTTTTCCAGGTCCCCCCCTAGCCTCTCCTTGACAATGCCCTCCATCACCTTGCCCACCACCGATGTCAGGCTGACAGGCCTGTAGTTCTCTGCCACCTCCTTGATCCCCCTTGTGGATAGGCACTATATGAGCCACCTTCAAGTCCCGGAGCACCCACCCTGTCCTCAGAGAGATGGTGAAAAGCTCCGCTAGGGGTTTCGCCAGGAGATCCACAAGTTCCTTCAGCACTCTGGGATGTAATTTATCCGGCCCCGGTGCTTTCTCTGTCTTAAGGGAGCTGAGGGCTTCCCTCACTCTCTCTGCTGGGATTTCCACTTCCAGTACCTCTTCTCCCTGCTTAGCCCTCCCCCCTCCTGCCAGTGACACCTCCCCCTCTCCCCAGACCCCTTCGATGAGGTCCCCTCCTCAGTATCTCTGTCTCCTCCCATGTATGATGCAGCACCCCATTTCCTTGGTGGAAACTGAGGTGAAGTACTCATTTAGTACCTCAGCCTGCTCCCCCGGTCTTGTGCCCATCTCTCTCCCCTGATTTAATCCTGCTAATCTGCCCTTCACCCTTCGTTTTATCCCCAATGTATCTAAAGAACTCCTTGTTCCCTCTCCTGATTTCCCTGGCCAGGTTCTGCTCCTTCCTTGCCTTAGCCGCCCTCACCACCCTAGTGGCCCTTCTAGCAATCAGCTCATACTCCCCTCAATCCCTTTCACTCCTTGAGCACTTGAATTGCCTATAGGCTGCCTTCTTTCCCTGCACCACCTCCTGGACCTCCCTGGTCCACCAGCAGGGTTTTCGGGCCCTACCGCATTTTCGTCTTACTCTTGCACAGGTGCTGGTAGCATCTTGCACCCCTCTCCTGATGATTTCCCACCTACTATCAGCGTCCATGTCTGACCCAATCCCATCCAAATGCTCCTTAAGGATCCTTCCCATTTCCTTAAAATCCGTTCCCTAAGTCAGTTACCTCCGTCTTTGTGCAGCTTTCTAGCCTCCTAGGTCCAGGCAGAACCAGACCGTGGCATGGTCACTCCCGCCATGTGGTCCCTTACCTCAGGCCCCTAATCTGGTCACTGTCTGCCAGGACCACATCCAGTACCCATGCCTCCCTGGTCGGTTCCCCCACCTGCTGAGTTAGGAACGCGTCTTGAAAGACATCCAACAACCTCTGTTCCCTGGTCACAGAAGATGTCATAGTCTCCCAGTCTGTTCCTGGCATGTTTAAGTCCCCCAACACCACCACCATTCCTCTGCCCAGTCTGCAGTGTCTCCCAACATCTGCCACCAGACTCTCCTCCAGCTCCTCCGTCAGGGCAGGGGGTCTATACACCACTCCTATTTTTACTCTCTTGCCCCCCCTTGTTATCAAGGTGACCCAAATTGCTTCCACGGTTCCCTCCGCCTCCTCTACTCCACCTATGCCAATGCAGTTTTTGACTTTCATTGCTACCCCTCCTCCCCTTCCCTTCCCCCTGTCCTTCCTGAACATAGTGTAACCCTCCAGGTTCAGGTCCCAGTCGTGTCCTGCAGTGGCCCAGCTCTCAGTGACCGCTGCCACATCTACTGCTCCCTCAGTTAGCATCACCTGGAGCTCAGGCATTTTATTTCCCAAGCTCCTGGCATTTAGCAGGACTACCTTCCACCCTTTCCCTATACTTTCATTTCCCCTGCTCGTGTTCCCATGGGGATTCTGTTTTCCCCTGGTCTGCACTTTACCAGTCAGCCTTTTCCCGCAATCCTCCAGCTCCCCGGGGGGGTGGAGACAGAGTCCCTCCTTTATCGGCACCCCCTTGACAGCCTTTTCTCCCTTTCTATGGAATGGCAAACCCGGGCTAGCTCCTGAAACCTTGCCTGTATCTCTAGTTCACTATTTCCCTGTATGTCATTTGTACCCAGGTGCACCAGTATGTACGAGGAACCTCCACATTCCCTTGCTAGTGAGTATACCTCGTGCTTGGCATTGTGTACTGTCAGGCCAGGGAAGCATTTGGTTATAACCAGGCAGGCTTCCCCCTTCCTATCCCATTTGATACCCCGGATCATGGAATCCCCCAACAGGAGCACTCTAACCACCCCCTTACTTCCATTCTCACCCCCCAGGTTTCCTCTCCTTCCATGCCCCTTCTCTTCCTTTTTCCCGACCCCTTCCCCAGTCTGCTCCTTGCTCCTCCCACTATGTGGGTGTCATATGCTGCCCTCTCACTATTGACAGTGGCCACCCCCTCCCGTCTGATCCCGGGCTCCTCCCCCTTCCGAGTATCCTTTTTTGCATCACGATCCCCCCATCCCTGCTCATGACTGGCCATTCATCCCTATCCATTGGCCTAGCCTGGCTCATCCTCCCATCCAGCCCATCTGCGTTCAACACCTCCTTGCCTGCCATGCCCAACAGATCCAAACCCTCAGCCTCATTTACTGCATCCTCCTCCTTGTACGCCTGTCCTTCCTCCTTGCCCTTTCCTCCCACTATCTCCTCTCCCTCAGCCTGCTCTGATTCCCCTGCCCCTCATTTTCTTGCACTTCATGCTCCCCCTTATTTTTCCTGATTTATAGACCCTGCCTCTTGTCCCCCCTCCCTTCCATCCCTAACCGCCTCGTTGTCGTAGCTGCATCCCCCGGCGCCCTCCTCCACTAGCAGACACAGAGGGTTGAAATGGCTGCTGAGCCTAATGCCCAACCCCAAGACTCCCCTCCTGAACCCCCACCCTGGTTCCTTCTGTCCAACCCCAGATGCCTGCCTGCTTCTTTGGAAGTTTCCTCCTTTTGGACCCCCATCAGGGTCCACATGTGCCCCAGAGTACCCCCTGTGCTCCTGTCCCTATGCCCCTGTCTTTAGTAATTGGTGCAGCCATGTGTGACCCCTTGCCCTTTCCCTCACCCTCCATTCCCCCCAGATCTCCTAGCTGCCTCCAATCCCCTCAACCTCCTCTCTGAGCTTTTACCAGCTGGTAGCACAGTGGGCAACCCCAAACTTCCAAACTCAGCCAAGGACCATGGCCGCCCCGCACCCTGTACATCCAACCACCCTCCCAAAGATGCCAGCTCTAATGACGTGTGGTCCCATCCCCCTTATAGTAGGTTTCTCTGAGTGAACCACCAGATTCCCCAATGATTACTGCTACAGTACCTACACAATAATCAGGGCAACAGTAGCTAACTGATTTACTGCTAGGTCAGGCCACTCCTATCCTCTGACTCCACCCCCTCCGGCTATTTAATAGAGGTTGAGGTCAGGGCCAGGTGGGAATCAATTTCAGCTCCTTTTCTGTCAAAGTCCGTGGACCATACCATCCATATGTTTCCCAGCAAAATACAGCTTGAGGTGCTACACCTAAGTACAAAGCACAGTACTATCTATAAGTTTTAACTTTTACCTCTTAAACTAGAACTACATAACTTTTTAACATTACAAAGAACAATCCCCTCTGTTAGGGAACATTAGTGGATGCACCTGGTAGTGCTTTCCACCAATCCCAATGCAGCACCACCCCAATTAATGTGGACAAGCTGGGGGAGGGAGGGAGTAGGGCCCACTGGCCTGGCCTCCCATGTGAGTCAATCAGACTTTTACTAAAATGGTGCCTGCCATATATTTCCTCTCCCCCTCTCACCAGGCCAAACTGCAGCTTCCTGCCTGAGCTCCACCTGAGTTAATCTCTCAGTAACAGCCCAAACTATTCAAACAGTACAGATTAAATACCACAACCCAGGATTTCACTCAGAAACAGTTGCAACTCACAGTACTGATTTTAAATCCCTACCAATTTATCCCCTCACAACACAAGCAATTCCAACATCAAAATAAACTGAAAAACGAGAAATAAAATGAATGCACTTCCCTGAACTGCACTCCTGCTTCAGCTTCTCACCTTGAATTTAAATGGCTGTAGTGCCAGGTACCACCTTGTGATTCTGGAATTGTTATCTTTCATTTAGTTAAGTTAACAGAAAGGTTTGTGATCTGTTATAAGTACAAAGTCAGTTCCTAGCAAATAAAACTTAAGGGACTCCATGGCCCACTTTGCTGCTAAACACTGGGCAATCACAATATCCTGTGCTCCCAGCAGCATGGTTTCAGGAAAGGGCACAGCACCACAACAGCCCTCCTGGAATTCACTGGAGCTATCCACAGTTCCCTGGATAGTGGCCACCTAGCCGGTTCCGTCTTCATAGACCTAACTAAGGCCTTTGATACCGTTCACCACCGCATGCTCCTGGACCAGCTACAAATTGCTGGGCTCCCCCTGACTCCACAGCCTGGTTCAAAAGTTACCTGGAGAACAGATCGCAAAGAGTGAAAATTGGAGGTGTCCTCTCCAACGCACTGCCAGTCCGGTCTGGAGTCCCCCAGGGATCCATACTGGGGCCCCTTCTCTTCAGCCTATTTCTAAATAACCTCCCCAAATCATGCCCGGAAAAACTCATCCTGTACGCCGATGATGCTGTCATCCACGCCACCCATAAGGACCCACTATCCCTACAGCATAAGCTCCAACTTGGGTTTACAGCCATAGAGAACTGGTTCTGCAAACAAAAACTCATCCTTAACTATAAAACACAAAAACCATGCTTTTCAGTAACTCACATAACAAGAGCAGGCAGCATCCACTGACCATTACAAATTACCTTGGCGTGCCTATTGAAGAGGTCCCCTCATTTAAATACCTTGGAATCTCTCTTGACAATAACCTGTCCTATGGAGCCCATGTAGACAGCATAGCCAAGGAGACTAACATGCAACTTGGTCTCCTCTACAGACATAGGGCACACCTAACCCCTGAGGCCCTCAGGATCGCTGTCCTAAGCTCAGTAGTCTCTGTCATCGACTATGGCCTCTTAATCTATGGCTCTGCCACCTCTACAGCCCTCAGATGCATCACAATCACTCTAAACAAAGCATGTCGGCTCATAACTGGTGCCCATCGCCTTACACACACCAGCGACCTCTACGCCCAGACTGGCTGGCTGAACCTATCAATCCGGATTAAATACCAAACCTGCATCATGGCAAAGAAGATAACCCTGGGTCTGGCTCCCCCTGGTGTCCAAGCCCTCCTCAGCCCTAGTCGAAACCTCCGGCATACCAGGGGATCTGACTCTCAACTGCTGCTGCTTCCTAGATGCCGTACCTCGCTGGGCCAATGATCATTTGCCTACAGGGCGCCATACTGGTTAAATAATCTCAGCAGGGATATCTGCTCCACCCCCAAGATTGGTCCTTTCAAAACTAGGCTCCATCTCTGTCTCTCTGCCTCCTGTACCTCTGACTGCCACGCCTAGCCAGCCTAGTTGCCGCCCCTGTCTTTACCCCGGCATCACAACAAGTACTTTCCACCTCTCCCCTCCTCCACCCTTTCTCCCCCCCTTCAACCCCTTGCCTGCACTTCTCTATGTGTTGACAATGCCTTTCGGCAGCTTACCCCGCCTCGTGTCCTAACCATGTCTTGTATCTGTTGCTCATCAATGATCTTGAATGTTGATGCTCTACCAAATATGTATGCATCTCTCTTGTATCTGATTGCAAAGCTGTTAAACATGCAAGTAATTACTGTTCATGTTCTTGCCACAATTGTCTACATCCACCACTAGAAACTGCTCTTAACCTGATTAACCTGTTATCGCTGCCAAACCTTCTGCTGTACCGCTTACATTTCTGTTGTACCTTGTACTGTTGAAACTTTGTTGTGCTGTATTCAATCTGACATGGAACCTTTGTAAAAGAGCCTGGGCTCAAAGGTACTTGCAATCCTAGAATTAAATAAATAAATAAAAAATAAACATTCCTTTTCAATGGTGGAGTACCTTTTCTCTCTGTCATGCAACTTCCTACTTATGTACAGAATAGGATGCTGTTTCCCATCTATATTTTGACTCAGGACTGCACCTAGGCCTACCTCTGATCCATCTGTTTATAACAAAAATGGTTTCTCAAAGGCTGGGCTTCTCAAAACAGGGGCTGAACATAATGCAGCCTTAATGGCTTGAAAAGCTTCATCACACTCTGGGGTCCATTTCACATTATTTGGGAACTGTTTTTTTGCGAGTTCAGTGAGGGGAGTAGCTAACTCAGCAAAGTTGGGAACAGATCTCCTATAATAACCAGCCAGCCTTAAAAATTACCTGACATGTTTCTTTGTTTTAGGGACAGGGCTGTTAGCTACAGCTTCTATTTTAGAAATTTCTGGCTTAACTTCTCCATTTATTTATTTATTTAATAATCGGATTTACAACCTTTGAGTCAAATACTCATTTACAAAGGCTCCTCATCAGAATACAAAACAGATCAATAGGAAGCAATATATGATAATATAAAGAGGGAAGGAAAAACAAAAACAGGGTACGAACAGTAAGAAACAGTACAAACTGTTCATACAGTAATGAGGATGGGGCCTATACAGTTGGGTAGCTATTCAGGTGTGTTAAGGGGCTTGTAATTGTCAATGTACAGTACAATTAGTAAGGAGGGTGAGGTCTATACAATTAAGTAGCTAGACAGGTTCGGCTAAGGAGCTTGAAACTGCCATGATGTAAGCAGTCGGGACACCGACATTATCATTAACACAGTCAATCTTGTAAAGAGAATTAACAGCAGTAGGATACAGAGCACTGTAGTCCATACTTGATCCATGTGGTATAGGTGATACTAATGGTTTAACACACCTGCTGGCATCTATATCCCAGCTACGCTACTGAGACAGGACCAGGCAGGCCTAGCCTGGGCCCTGCAGCCAAGTATAGGTGGAGCTACGCAGCAACCCATACTTAGCCAGTGCACTGGCAGTGGCAGGTGGAGAGAATGTGGTGTTTGAGGGCTATTTTGAAAGGGCCTAGTCTGGTGACAGAGGTAATGACCGGGGGGAAGTTTACTGTACCATAACAGTGCTCTGTAGGAAAAGGATCTGTGGGTTAGTGAGGTCGCGACCCTGGGAACCGCCCATATCTGTTTATTTGCCGAGCGGGTGTTTACTGAGGCATGGGCAGCGTGGCGGGAGGCAGCAACTCCAGTGGGGGTAATGCCGACTTGAATTTTTTGGGTGAGGAGATCTGTTTGGTAATGAACTCTTTCTTCTAGAGTGAGGATATTTGTTAGGGCATACAGGGTGCAGCTGTCGGTGCGCCTGTCTACTCCGGCAAGGAGTCTACATGCTTTGTTGAAGGCTAAGTGGATTTTATTTAAAGCAGAGTGGTCTGCGGCTGAGTATACAGTTAGCCCATAATCTACTAGAGAGAGAGAACAGAAGAGGTAACAGTGAGGTTAAGGTCTCTGGCGGTAGGCAGTCTCTGTGCCAATACAGTAGTCCTGTGTGAATATTTATGGCTGAAGAAAGGTTATTGATATGTGAGTGGAATGAGAGGCTGGGATCAAATGTAAGGCCCAGGTATTTATAGGTATGTACCTGTTCCAGTGGGAGGTGGGCTTTGGAATACAGTTTTAGTTGGGTATCACAGCCCTTGCTCTGACGGTGGGCAAAGAGCATTGACTTAGTCTTTTTTACATTGACCAACAGTCTGTGGTCTGTGAACCAGTTTTTGTTGTGGTTGAAGGCAAGTTGCAGGGAGGACTGTAGGATTGTGGGATCTCAGTAGGAGGGAAACAGTACTGCATCATCTGCATAGAGCAGAAGATTATCTGGGCAGGATTTTGGTAGGGTGTTCAGGAAGATGCTGAATAATAGTGGACCAAGGATGGAGCCCTGGGGAACCCCACAGCATACTGGCAGAGGGGACGAGAGAGCATTGTTTAGTTTCACACATTGGGACCTATCAGAGAGGTAACTGGTAAACCATGCGATAGGTCCAGGGGACAGCCCGGTGAGGCAGAGAGTATTTAGGAGCAGGGTGTGTGAGGCAGTATCGAATGCTTTCGACAGGTCTATAAATACAGCTCATGCTAGGTGTTTCTTATCTAGGGCATTGTGCAATGAGTTAGAGAACTCTGTGAGGGCGGTTGTTGTACTATGCCCTGTCCTAAAGCCATGTTGCTCACTACAAAGTATGTTGTGCGCAAGCATGTAGTCGGTGAGTTGGGTGGCAACGATTTTCTACAAGGCTTTTGAGAGGGGTGGTAGAATGGAGATGGGCCGGTAATTATTGGGTGAGGTGGGGTCCCCACTCTTTAGTAATAGTGTGATAGTAGCCATCTTCCTGTTGGTGGAGAACTGCCCTAGACATAGGGAGTGGTTAAGAAGATCAGTCAAAGGGGAGAGCACAGCGTCTAGCACCAAGTTAAGGATTTTCATATCAAAGGAGTCTATGCAGTAGTTAGAGCCTCAGAGGGCCTTTGCAAGGTATGGCCTTGCTTCACTCATTGTAATAACCCTGAGGTGGAAAGGGGGGTAGGCATAGTTTGGCTCTGGGGTCACAGGGGTGGGATAAAAGAAGTTGTTTGGAAGGATTGCACTAAGATCAGAGAAAGCAGCATTTAGGCAACTGGCGATGTTAAGAGGGTCCGAGATATTATCATTGTTGACAGTTAGCTGGGAGGGGGGTGGCATTCTGGATTTTCCATTCATCTCTTTTAGGTTGTCCAGAACAACCTACTCTTCCCCCAGGAGGAGGCGAGGGCAGTTTTATAGTAGTCTGATTTGGCTCTCCTTATGGCCCAGGTGCACCTATTGTGAGCCGCCTTATAGGCAAGCCTGTCCGCATTCCCACCAGAGGCAACCGCTTTGTGCCAGAGATCATCACGGTTCTTTAGTTGCTGTAGGTGGACTGGTGAGACCTGGGGGGCATTACGTTTTTTGGATTGAACCTTGGTGAGGGGGACAAATTTATCACACGCATTGTTGAAAGTATGAGTGAAGTAGTCGAGGGCTTTATCTATGTAATGGGGGTATCTGATAGGGGACCAATCATACTGGGCTAGATGTCTCCTTAGTTTAGTGAGGCCTCTAGGTTGAAGATGACGTCAGGTAAAGCTGCTGCAAGGTTGGGGTGTTTGCTGCGGACATGACCTGGTGAAGAGGATAGGGGAGTGATCGCTTAATGAATCAGGGAGAACAGTCAGGTCTGAGATTTTGTTTGGACGATTGGTGAGTAGAAGGTCGATCAGGGAGCTAGTTCCATTCCTGGGATTCACACTGGTTGGCTGATTAACCAACTGGGCCAGGTCAAGAGCAGCAAGGGTGTCTTTCATAGAGGAGGCCGAGCTAGACAGCGAGGTTAACGTTAAGATCCCCTAATATAATGTGCTCAGTTTTCGGAGGGATGTTGGAGATATAGTTGGCCAGGGATTGAAAGGCTAGGATTTGGTTTCTTGGTGGGATGTAAACCACAGTAATAGATACAGGGGCTCTGGAAGGGTCTGGAGTGAGTTTCATTGTCAGGGCTTGCGCACCGTGATCCAGTGCGGGGGATGGTAGGTTTTGGCATAAAAGCGAGTCTCGGATGTAAAATGCACCCCCCCCTTCCCGTTTGCCAATTCTGTCAGCTCTAAAAAAGGTGAGGCCTGGGAGTGCGACAAAGGTGTCAGGAGTCTTCTTTGACAGCCAGGTTTCTGTGAGGGCAAGCACACCCGGCTGATGCTGCAGCATCCAGCACTGCAGTGGCGCCAACATTTTGAGCAAGCTGCAGATATTCATAGCAGCCATTCTTAGCCCATGGTGTGAGGCGCCCAAATTGCGCAAAACGGGACCCAGATTGGGATGCACATTGCCTGAAATTAGAAGCAGTAGAGCAAAGATTCTGAGGAGGGTCAACACTCGTTGCTTACTGGTGTTGGCATGATGCTTCTTTACAGATGTGCCGCATGAGCTAGGAATGGTCAGTGAGATGAGAGTAGTGAAGGAGAGGAACATAATTTGACACTGTGGGTGGTCGTGGAAGGTAACATCTGGGAGATGAACAGGGGAGGGAGGATAGGTGAGCTACAGTGAATGGGAGAGTAGGCGGGAGTTGATGTTGTATAGAGGGGCCCAGAAAGCTGAGCCACGGGCAAGGGACTGGGCAGTCCCTGGAGGAGGAGGATGACTGAGGTGAAGATTAAGGTGAGCATTCTAGGGCAAGAAATAGTGTGCTGAGGACAATGAGAGATGCCAAGGATTGGAGAAGCAGAGAGGAAGCTTCCTCTAGTGGCACCGTAATTAAGCTGGTAGGAGAGATAAAAAGAGAAGGCATACAAGGGCAGTGGAGTCAGTAGTTGGAGATGTAGAACAGTGCTGCCTCAAGTGGCTACAGGCTATAAGCTGCTAGTGGAGAAGCAGGCTGATTGGTTCAGCACTAGCCTCAGCCCTAATGCTTCAGCCGCAGCCCTATATAAGGGCGGGTCGACCAAGGGTGGTGGTGGGGGCAGTGGGGAGCCAACGCAGAGCATCAGCAGGGCTAGCACAAGTCCTTACTGTGCCTCAGGCTTGGAGCGCCACAGCGTGGCCTGCCTGCGCTCGGTGTTTTACATGAATGGTGGTCTCGGGAGTGAGGGAGGGCACCTAGTATCTGGCCCTAGCGACCTCAGTGGATGAAGAACTCGGGGGTGGAGGAGGGTGCCTGCTTTCTGGCCCTCGCGACCTCGGTGGACCTTCTCTGGTCCTGTGAGCAGCTGTAGAAAAGGACAGCAGGTAAGAGTTATATAGAGCAGGGGATTGCAGGGGGAGGAGTTCTCAAACGAACCAAGCTTCTGATCAGCAGTGTTGTAACTATTTTTTTTTTTTTTTATTTGTTCTGGAACACTTAATTTTACCTTCATTCAGGCTAAGGGGCTGGTCTACTGTTAACTCAGGGCACTAAGCACATTGCACACACTACAGTTTGTATATACAGCTATGGAATTAAATAATTAAGACATACGAACTTCCCCGAAGTAGAATTAAGTTACTTAATGACACACTGCAGTTTACCCGAAGCAAAGTACAGTTAAATAATTTCCCAACACATAGCCCAAATATCTGGTTTTCTGCATGCCCAATGCACATTCGGTAGGATTAAGTCAGACCTGCATTTTTGACAGCTTGGACAACTGCTCATAGGTGTTCCAGGTGGCTTTTCCAGTCTGGACTGTACACCACGACATCATCCAGGTATGCAGCACAATAACCAGTGTGAGGTGATAAAATTACATTCATGTAACGCTGGAATGTGGCTGGCGCGCACCATATAAACAAAATTACATGGTGGTGAACTGATAGAATTCAACAGAAGTGGCAAATGCAGTTTTGTCTCTAGATTCTTTAGCAAAAGGGATTTGCCAGTAAACCATGGTGGGATCAGGGGTATTGATATACTTTGCACTCCTCAGTCTGTCCACCAAATCATCTATTCTGGGAAGAGGATAAGTGTCAAATTCTGACACTTAAGTTTCCTAAAATCAAGGCAGATTCTAACATTCCCTTCTTTTTTGTTTACAATTACCATGGGAGATGACCAAGCACTCCTTGACTCCTCTATGATACCCAGTTCTCTCATTTTTTGTATTTCCTTAACCAGGTCAGCTCTTAACCGCTCTGGTAACCTATATGTCTTTTGCCTAATAGGGCGAGCATTTCTTGGCACTATAACATGCTCAACCCCTTTTGCTCAGCCTGGTACTGTGGTAAAAGTACTGTTAAATGTCTTTAGCACATTACGAATTTCTGTAGTTTGTTCTAAGGTTAAGGAAACATTCGCCTTTACAGCATCAGCAATTACAATTGTTCCAGTCTATCATAAGCTACATCAATATCTTCTCTATCAGTTTCTGGTAAAACCAGCGAAGTAGTTTTTGGCATTTTTTCACCCATTTCTTGAGGAGGTTAGCATGGTATATCTTAATAGGATTTTTCCTGTCAGGGGTCTCAAGCTCCTATTTAATGGTGCCAATATGTCTAAGCACTCTATAAGGCCCTTGCTACTTCATTAACAATTTATTTTCTGTTGTGGGTAACAGTAGCAAAACCTTTTCACCTGGTTCAAAAACGTTTTCTTTTACCCCATGGTCATAATATACCTTTCACCGGTTTTGGGCCTCTTCCTGATTACTATGGGTAATTTCAACATATTTTGCCAGCGTTTTTCTTAGGGCACACATATAAGATGTTATAGATTGTTTCTGAGTGGGGTTATCTTCCCATGTTTCCTTTATCACATCCAGTGACCCTCTTGGCTGTCTACCATACAGCATTTCAAATGGTGACAACCCTGTTGATGCCTGTGGCACTTCTCTGTAAGCAAAAAGTAGGTAAGGCAAGTATTGGTCCCAATCTTTCCCTTACCCTTTTACAAACCTTTTTAACATGTGTTTTAGGGTTTGGTTGACATGCTCAACAAGGCCGACTGTCTGAGGGTGATAGGGGGAGGTTCTTATGGCAGTGATTCCTAGAAGTCTGTACAGCTCCTTAAGTAATGCAGCACCAACATTACTACCCTGATCAGTAATAATTTCTTTAGGTATCCCCACTCTGCTGAACATTTTTGCAAGCTCTGCTGCCATGTTTGAAGCTGTGACAGTACGCATTGGAACTGCTTCTGGGTATCGAGTAGCATAGTCACATACTACCAGGATAAATCTATTACCCTTTTTGCTGTTGTCTAAAGGACAAGCCACATCCATTGCAATTCTCTCAAAAGGCACATTATCAAGGGTAGGGGCACCAGGGGCACCTTGTATTTTCTAGTGACTGGGGCTACTTTCTGACACTCAACACAGGAATTACAATAGGTAGCAACATCTTCATGAATTCCAGGCCAGTAAAATCTATACAGCAATCTGGCAAGGTTGCGATCCCTACCTGAGTGACCAGCCATGGGACTATCATGTGCTATCTGTAACAACTCTGTTCTATACTTTTGTGGTATAACCAGTTGTTCTATATGTTCCTATGTCTGAGGTTTAACCCAAACTCTGTACAGTAACCCATTGCATTTTTTTAACATTGGTCCACCCTGCTTTGGTTTCACCTACGGCTGCTTAAAATAACCCTGGAGAGAAACATCATTAGCTTGCCCTGAAAGAAAATCACAATCAGTTATCAGCTTAGTTTCAACATTTTCATATTTTAACCTTTCATGTCCATCAGTCATTTGTGGCCATAGTTTCTTCAGGCATCGTCTTTCTTTCCTTCCTGGATTTCTGAATCTTGGTTTCTGGATCTTGGAGCTGTGCTCAAACAAGTCCGAATCAAAATCACTGTAAGGAAAAGTGTCCCCACTGTTTGAGATTTTCTTTGCCCGAGCTCTTGTTACCACTGCTGCTGAAACTGCAGGGTTCCGTTCCTCTGAGATTAACTCAGTAAATCCTGGACAGTCATTTCCAATAATCACGGGTACAGGTAACTTAGGTACTACTCCCACTTTCATTTGGTGTGACACACCCTTAATGGTCAGAGTCACTTGGGTGGTGGGATAGTATCAAGTGTCCCCGTGGATGCAGATGACACCAGTACCTGGTCCTTTTGCACAGTGTTTTCCCAGCACTTCCACATGCACTAGGGTCTGTCTGCTTCCTGAATCAATGAGTCCCTTTACAGTCTTATCCCTCACCTTCACATCTGTTAAGTACTTGCCCCAATTTGCTAAGGACAAATCTGGGGCAGTATAGCACAGAGGTTTAAGGCTGATGTGCAAACCTGGAGACCTGGGTTTGAATCCCACAGCCCCTACTTGCATACTGTGTGACCCTGAACAAGTCACTTAACTTTCTCATGCTCCCAGGTTGCACCTGTAAGCAAGCTTTCAGCTTAGTGTGTCTCTCCTGGTTAAAAAAAAAAGAAAAAAAAATTCTGCTCCAGTGTCACTCTTCTCATGGCAATTTCTTGCTATATGACCCAGCTTATTACAGTTAGAGCAAATAATGTCTTTGGGCACAGATTTGTTACCCCCACCAGAGTTCTGATCATCCTTGGAGTTCAAATGGGAAAAAGAGTGTCTTCCCAGTGCTTGGCTGTTGCCTTGCTGCTGTGGCGTTTGTCTGACCATTTGGTAGTCCTCAGCCAAAGAAAAAGCCTTTTCCCCACTTTCTGGTTGATGTTCCTTTACCCCAAGCTGCACATCTGTAGGCGGGATGTTAATAAATTGCTCCATGGCAACTGAGTCGATGATCTGTGGGACCGTTTTGCCCTCTGGTTGGAGCCATTTTATCAGAAGTTCTCTGAGTTGGGTGAAGGCTTCTTGAGGATTGTCAACTGAGATGTACTTCAGAGATCAAAATCTCTGCCTGTAGGTCTCTCCTGAGATGTCATCCTTTTCAGGATTTCGCTTTTCAATAGGTCATAGTTTTCTGACTGTGCAGTGTCCATATTGCTGCAGCCAAGTTGGGCTTTCCCTGTCAGGTAGGGTACCAGTCTGATTGCCCACTGCTGCTTTGGCTGTTGGCAGGCTGTGGCAACTCTTTCAAGTTTAATGGCTTTTAAGTTGCTTGTGTTTTGTTGCTCATCTGGATCTGTGCCAGATCCTCTGCCTTTGATAGTTTGTAAGGCATCCAGCCATCGCTGCTCCTGTCGCTAGATCTCTTTCATCTGCTGCTCCTATTGCTGCATCTTTTCTCGCCACTGCTTCTTCGTCTCTTCTTGTTGTAAACCCCACCATTTGAAAAAGACCATCAGGCTTTCAGGTTCTGTTACTGCCTGTTCTTTTTCCATAACTTGTGCTGGCTGTACAATCTCAGCTTGGACTTCTGTCTCTGCTAGTTTGGCTGCCATTCTCCTGGTAACCACTCCTGGACTTCCTGCTGCAGAATCCATACCTTTCTCTATGCTTCCCTGGTACTAGGTCCAGTACCTACGCACAAAACTCCTGGGTTAGAGTATGCATGGCGTAAATCCCACTTAGGCTGACACCATCTGTCATTGAGGCACAGGTCAGGAAGCATAGGAAAAACCAAGAGCAGTTGTAAAATTCGTAAAAAATATTTATTTACACTAGCAGTAACATAAAAAAATAAACTTGTTGAGAATAACTATTTACAAAGGAAGAATAAACAGCAGATTCATCAGAGTTTTCCTTCAATCTCTGTGTGTCCATCTCGCAAGCAATTGCAGCTCTGTCTTATAAGTCCTTCCAACCCCCCATTCTTAACAAGCATCTTCCAAAATGTTCCTGTATGTT
The DNA here is from genome assembly GCA_016271365.2 of Neoceratodus forsteri. NCBI lineage: Eukaryota > Metazoa > Chordata > Ceratodontiformes > Ceratodontidae > Neoceratodus > Neoceratodus forsteri. The sequence continues at coordinate 187,966,463 of CM028134.1, forward strand.
TCAGGCAGATGCTGGCAGAAACACAGTGTGCCTGAGCTGAAGCTCCTTTTCCACAGCTCTTCTGCAAAAGGCTTAATAATTGCACTCAAGTAACCCCTTGAGTTTCCAATAGCTTTTTGCAATCATCTCAAACTACAGTTATATACATTTCAACAGTGACACTATATAATTTCTAAACAAAAGGATCCCAATATAGTATTCGGCGGGATCAATCCCGAGATCAAATCAGCTTTAGAAGCCCTCTATGCCAGGAAAGATGTGTGTCCAAATTATGTTCCACTGATTTGAGAACTGCATTATTATACAAAGAAGGTCCTAAGTTGAAACTGATCAATAGACTGTTATACAGAGAAACAGTAGACAGAGGGGGACAAGCAGACAAACAACAACTAGTGCTGCCCGCTGCTTTTCGAGACTCAGTGCTGAGGTCCTTACACAACCACATGGGGCACCTTGGTATAGACAGAACACTTGACTTGATGAGATCCAGATTCTACTGGCCTAAGATGGGAGCTGATGTTGAGCAACACATTTGAACTTGTAGTCGCTGCTTACAGAGGAAAACTTTGCCCCAGCAGGCTGCCCCCCTTGTTAACATCACCACCAGTGCACCCATGGAGCTGGTCTGTATTGATTTCTGAGTTTGGAGTCAGATCAAAGAAATATTAGTAATGTGCTGGTGGTCACTGACCATTTTATGAGATATGCCCAAGCTTTCCCCACCAAGGACCAGAAGTCATCCACTATGGCAAAAGTGCTTGTAGAAAACTCTTTTATTAACTATGGGGCTCCACAAAGAATCCATTCTGATCAAGGGAGAGACTTTGAGAGTCATCTGCTCAAAGAGATGCTTTCTCTGTGGGGAGTGCGAAAGTCCAGAACCATCCCTTACCACTCCCAGGGGGACTCACAGCCTGAACATTTCAACCGCACTTTGCTAGATATGCTAGGCACCCTCCACCCAAATGACAAGCCTAGATGGAGCCAACAAATTAGCACCCTGGTACATGCCTACAACTGCACCAAAAGTGATGCCACTGGGTTCTCCCCCTACCGCCTGATGTTTGGAAGAGAAGTTCTACTGCTGGTAGATGTGTGTTTTGGAGTCTCTCCTGATGGGGTTCAAGCTGACAACTATTTACAGCATGTGCAAAAGTTAAAGGCCCAGCTAAATTATGCATACCAACTGGCTCAAACCATGGCTGCCAAATGAAATCTGGCCAACAAAAAAAGGTATGATAAAAAGGTGAAAGCACAGGAACTCCAGGAGGGAGATCGGGTATTGCTAAGAAATCTGGGACTGCATGGCAAACATAAGATTGCTGACAGATGGCACCATCTCCCTCACATTGTAGTGGGCAAACTAGATGATCTGCCTGTGTACAAAGTAAGGCCTGAGAATAATTAAAAAGATGTTAAAACAATGCATAGAAATCATTTACTGCCCACTGGACAAATCTTGATTGAGTCTGAGCCCCCAGAACATACAGTCCCCACATACAAACTAATTAAGTCTGCAAGCAGACAGCTCTTAAAGAGACAGTACGTGGAGGCTCAAACAGCACTCACTTGGAACCACATTTAAACAGCTCAGACACCAAACACCGCCCAGACAGGGGATTCTATGCTGCTAATGAAGGTTCCTCTTTACAGTTGTTCTGGAATGTGGAAGAGAAATATTCAGAGTTCACAAGTCTAGTAGCTTTAGTACAAGCTTTGTGAAGTAAGTGGTAAGGATCAAGGTCAGAAGTGGAGCCACCGAATTTATATGTTCTTCAGGCAAGGCCATGCTCACAAGTCAGTAACTCAGCTGACATCCATGGGAGGTGGGAACCTTGAACTCTGGTTCTTCTAAGTGGAGTGTGATGATCCCAGACAGACATAAATTTAGAGGTAAAGAATTTGAGGCCATTATCCACGTTACCAGTGGCAGAAATAGGGGACCAGGCAGTGGCTACCAGGTCATCATGAAGGCGGGACAGATCCATCAAATGGAATGATCGAATCTGAATGAATCTGGGAGGAACTTTGGGATGGTGAATTTTGCGCACACTGTGGACCATATGGTGGTCACTGAGGGCATTTTAGAGGGTGTTAGCATCCACGATATGATCGGGATGGGAGGACAGGACCCAGTCCACGAGGGAATGATTTAGAGATTTGAAATTAAAGTGAGTAGGGAGAGAAATTATGAGTTGCCTGGCCCTGCCCCACCTATCTTTCAACCCTTTAATTGTCCTTGCCTCAACAACCTCAGCCAGTAATTGGTTCCTATGCTCCTCCACCCTTTCCATGAAGTAATACTTCCTCACATGCCTCTTGAATTTACCTCCCACTAATCTCTAATCATGCTCCCCATGCCTGCATTCCTATTGCTAAAAAACAGGTTTTTGTAATTTACCCTGTTTATACCCCTTAGGAACTTTTTTGTTTTTTTCAATTGTTTAACCAGGAGGAGCACTCTAAGCTGAAAGCTTGTTTACAGGTGTGACCTGGGAGCACAGGGAAGTTAAGTTACTTGCTGAGGGTCACACAGTATACAAGTGGGGGCTGTGTCCAGGACTACATTACATCTCAATAGAACTACCTGCAACACCTCCTAACAGGCAGCCTTCCAGTCATTTAGTCGCACAGATCCTTCTTTATATGTTAATTAGCCTCACCTAAAAAAGAAAAGCCTATAAACAGAACTCAAAAGTGTCTTTTCCATGATATTTTAAAAGTTTTTCTTCTTCTGGGATTTAATGTATTTGTAGTTGACAGTGTGACACTCCTTATATTGAGTAAATGAACACTAACGTAGGAGTTGTATGATTCCTCACAATGCTCCTCCGAGAAGGAAGGGGGATTACACTGCTTGCTGTTTTCTAATCCCAGTTTCAGTTAATCAGAAGGAGAAACATCTTTAGAAATACACACACATCATAGGATCCCACTCTTGTAACCTTCCAGTGCTTATTTGCCTTCAGGCATGAGATGTAAGAGATCTTGCATGACATGACTGGCATGTGATGAAATGATGGTCTCTCTGGGCTCATCAGAAATGACAGACCTATCTGCTAAGCAACTTGCTGATAGTGCCTCTGAAGGTATGGTGCTAAAGCATATCAACAAGAAAGCACAGAGCTACAGCCCTTGAACAGAGCTGCCATAAAGGCTTCAAGTGAAAAATGTCAGTGTACCACGGCAAATGAATAAAGAGAACGTTTCAGTTCAGAGTTAAATTTTGGGATCACAGCTGGCATGCGAAGAAATTCTCCATTTGATCAACTGTCTAAATGAAAGTTAATAAAAATGTACAGGAAGGACTAATGATGATGTAATTTATTAAGACAAAAGTACCAAAGCACGGGTTGCACAAAACATGTTCTGGCAATAAACATAATGTTTAAGTAAACACAAATTTTTAACACATACCTCACTAATACAAAGCATCATGGATAATGTATTGAAATCACCATGAAGACGTTCAGGCTTGCTATGCTCAAAAGGGAATAAGTGACGGTCTATCTTCCTCTCCTCAGCATGAAGATGGTACAAACGGTAATATACAGACCTCCATGTAAAGACATGAACACATAACTACATGCATTGCCTCACACTGTTGTATTATTAATATATAATCCTTGGGCTGTTTAATGTGCTGATGGATAACACAGTCCACAGCACAGCGGTAATTTAGTGATGCGTAAGACTGACTGTTGGTGGGGTCATACTGCAAGGAAGGTACTAACGATATTTGGTGGGGGCATTAAATTCTCATTACAGCATGCTGTCAAGGAAGTGGAACCCATCGTCCAAGGTCCTGGCTGCAGCAGAGGAAAAACTTTGCACCTTATACAAGAGGAATGGAGCTGCATGGCTGGAAGCATGCCTGGAAGGGCTGGATGAGTCGGCAACAGCCCCAGGGAAGAAGAAGAAGAAGAAGGTAGGAGGATGGAAACCAATACCACCAGCAAAGGTCCCCTGGGCTGCAGGTAAGGAGCACCCTGATGTGTCACAGGTGGGGGCACATCAGGTAAGGCATGTGTTGGAGGCAGTTAGGGGAGAGGCCTCCGACAGCAACTCAGAAGGACCGTTAGATGCTGGTGAAGCTGAGGTGAGTAGATGTGAATCTCCAGGGGCTCCAGACTCATCGGAGGATGAGGGAGCAGGTAGCGAGCAGCCCAGGGCAGACGTCAGCCTGTGGGCTGCGACTGATGAATGACTGAAACAGTTAGTCGGGGTGGCGGCAGACTTGGTGGTGGAAATTAAGAATAAGTCACTGCTAGGTCCATCATGGGGGGCTAGCACAGGGACAGATAGACAGGCAACAGACAAGCCCGCACCGCCACCGCTGGAGAACCCTTACGCAGGGCTGGACTCCCCAGTCGGCACTCATTTGACGGACAAGATCAGGCAGCAGATCAAAAACTTAGAGTACGTGGATATCTTTTCCCTCCTCAACCGGCCCGTGAAACACACAGATAGCAAGAAGGAGAAGGAAAAAGGGGACGACCACGAGTGCAGGAAAGTCAAGGTCCTGCACACGTATGACAATTGGGTGGTGGCTCTTCTAATCTATGCCACTGTCTTGCTACAAGAAGACAACAAACTAGGGGTAGAAATCCTCAATTATATGCATAGGATCTCCTTGATGCATCATAAGAAAGGGGCATGGCTTGGCTGAACTATGACGAAGAGTTTCGTTGCAGGTGACACTTGAACAAAGCTAGACATGCCTCTGATGGATGGTAGATGTGATGCAAGGCGGTGGAGTGCAGCACACAGACAGTGGGCTGCCCATCTGGGCTCCAGTGCAGTGAGCTGCAGATGGCCCATCCCATCAGCTGTGCTATGCTTATAACCAAACGGTCTGCATGCACAGCAGCTGCCAGTTCAAGCACGCATGCTTGGCCTGTGGGAGGCAACATCTCTTTCTGCAGTGCTCCTCAGCATGAGGAGGGAGAGGGATTGGGAGGGGAGGATGAGGCAGGTTTGGGAAGCCTCAAGGTGGGAAGTCTCCCCACCCCAGTTCAGATAAAAAAGATTAAACCATGGTTCGACCAGTACCCGGACACAGCAGCCGCCGACTTGTTGGAAAGGGGGTTTTCAGTGGGTTTCAGAATCCCATACTCTGGTCCCCGGAGGTCATACGAGGCGGATAACCTGCAGTCTGCCAGGGATCAGCCACAAGTGATCTGGGAAAAACTAGTAAAAGAAAGGCGGCTGGGGCAATTCAGCTGCCCCTTTTCTAGGCCACTAGTAGCTATGCTTATGGTATCACCCATTGGCTTAGTACCAAAAAGACCCCAGGTGAATTTCGTATGATTAATCACTTGTCATACCCGGAAGGGGATTCGGTGAATGATCATATCGATAACCGGCACACTTCAGTGCATTATCAGTCCTTTGACAGGGCCGTAGAGGTGGTGCAATCAGTAGGTCCCAGAGCTCTTATGGCAAAGGCAGACATCGAGTCTGCATTTCGATTGCAGCCAGTGCACCAGGAGGACAAGGTGCTGTTGGGCATGAAGTTTGAGGGTGGTTATTATGTGGACACCTGCATGCCTATGGGCTGTGCGGTGGCCTGTGTGGTGTTTGAGAAGTTCAGCACCTTCCTGCATTGGGTCACAGCTGAGGCAGCTGGTAGTGTTAACATAGTGCACTGCCTCAATGACTTTCTGCTTGGGGGTCCAGCAGGTTCCCCATCTTGTGCTGGGTTAGTATCGGCCTTTGAACAGGTGTGCAGGAAATTCGGAGTTCCTCTGGCAAAGGGGAAAGTCTGAGCCTTCATGGATGGCCCTCATGTTCTTGGGCATCGAAATTGATTCTGAGTACCAGCACTGCCGCTTGCCATAGGACAAGTTGGTGGCTCTTCGGAACCTCTTTGTGGGGTCTAGAGGAGTAAGAAAATTGCCCTCTGGGAGTTGCAAAAGTTGGTGGGTCACCTCAATTTCACATGTTGGGTCATACCTGTGGGCTGGACTTTCATGCGCCGGTTAACCAAGAGGGGTGCAGGGTGCACGAAACCGCATCACAGGATAAGGGTCACTAGGCAGTTTAGGAAAGACTTACAGGTATGGCAGGTGTTCCTAGATCACTTCAACGGGGTGGCTTTGTGGCAGACACCATAGGAGGGGGCACCTTTGGAGTTGTTCACTGACACTGCTGGTGGGCTCGGCTTCAGTGCCTATTTCCAAGGACAATGGTGTGTGGGGCAGTGGCCAGCCAGCTGGCTGATGGCTGGATTGGGAAGGTAGATCACCCTGCTGGAGTTCTTTCCAGTAGTGGTCACCCTGTGCGTCTGGGGTCCGACATTAAAAAACAAAATAGCGCATTTCAGGTCAGACAACATGGGCGTTGTACACACTATTAATCAGCAGATAGGACACTTGGGACCATTGGGGGATTTGATGCTGGTATTCATTTTGAAATGTATGCTGTTCAGCATTACATTCTGGGGAGTTCATGTTCCGGGGTTTGATAATGGAATTGCCGATGCTTTATCTCATTCACAGTGGCAGAGATTCTTCGAGTTGGCACCAGTAGCAGACAAGCAGCCACAAAGGGTATCTCCCTTCTTGTGGGAGGTGGTGACCGAGAGACTTGGAGATGCATAGGTAACTCCATTGTGCCCAGGACAAAAGAAGCGTATTGCCGTGGGGTGGAACACTACATTGCCACACAGGAGGCTAAGGGGTGGCCGGATGTTTGGCCCATTCCAGTTGATCAGCTATGCAAATATGTTATGGCTGGCAGAACTGCGGGCCATTCACCTGGAGTGATGGTCCGGCACCTGGCAGATTTGTCGTGATTGACTAGAGCCATGGGGATGGAAGATACCACTAGGACCTTCAGGGTGCAAAAATTGTTAGAGGGCTGGCGCAGAGAGGTGTCCACCCCTCTGGATGCCAGATGGCCCATCACTCCAGCCATGTTGGACAATATTTGGGGGGTCCTGCCTCAGGTTTGCAGGGATGAGTTTGAAACCCAGTTGTTTAGGACTATGTTTTTGGTAGCTTTTTGTGGGGCCTTTAGGGTGTCAGAGCTGACGCAACCTTCTAAGGGAAAAGGCACCCCAAGCCTGCTGACACAGGACATACAGTGAGGAACAGGGTCTACTTGCATCTCCACAGGTTGAAGATGGAGCAGTGAGGGGCAGGGCGCTGGTGCGAGGTGAAGACACCGTCGGGGTCAATTGGCTGGTGGCCAGCATCACAGCTGACTATTGGGTGCGCTGCACTGAGCAGGGTGAGGCCTTTTTCCATCATCAGGAAGGTAGACTGGTGACAGCTTATCAATTCAGGTTTATCCTACAAAAAGCTATTCAGGAACTGGTGTTGCATGCTAGGGAGTATGGCACCCATTCTTTCCGTATTGGGGCATCAATGAATGCCAGGAGTTGGGGCCTATCAGACTTGGATATTCAGGCCTTGGGATGGTGGAAGTCCCAGGCATTCTTGCGTTATGTGAGACCACACTTGCAGAACCTGTTTCTTGTCTCTTACAGGCCCAGGGGAGGATATTGAGCACATTTGGATATGTGGGCACTCCATCTGGTGGTCAGCGAGGAGGGCAGCTGGTCAGCCGGGGGAAGCAACCTGACTCTGCCACAACACGCAGCACTGATTCAGTGGCTAGGGGTCAAGGGTATACATTGGGAAGGGTTGCTTCTGAGGTTGCGAGGAGAGGCTGACTGGGGAACGACACCGAATATTTTATTGATTCACTTGGGCGGAGAAGACCTGGGCTACAGGAAGACAGTGAATCTGCTGCTGACAATGAAGGATGACTTACGTACCATTAAGACCTGGTGGCCCCACATTACTCTCATCTGGTCTCACATGTTGATGAGGGAGCATTGGTCTCATGCTAAGGCTGCTGCTGCATTAAACAGAGCTTGCATGTGGATTAACAGGGAGATGAGAGTTTTTATGGAGTCCTTGGGGGGCACTATACTTCGGCATGATAGCAGTTACCGTACCCACCGAGTCCTGGCGGTGGGTGAGGATGGGCAGTTGCAAGTGGAAGCTTTGGATTGCCTAATTCTCGATTTTCAAAGGATCTTGGAAGATAGGTTTGAGCGAGCGGCTTGGGGGGGTCGGGCTTGGCGATGTGTCGGTGCAGGAGGAGCGCAGGAGGAAAGTAGAGGGAAAGTAGAGGATGATGCCAGTTCTCCCAAAGGTGTCAGCGCCCCTGGTTGGCGTGAGAATGGGGGATAACAAGACCTGTACCTACACGGGGGGGGGGAGGGGGGTTAGATCCAGCCTAAGCTGTGTATACTGCAAGGTCGGTGCCGCCAGAACCTTGGCCATGTAACTTATCTTGCTACCGCTGAGGGATACTTCGGCCACACCGGAAGGGATTTCCCAGGTTGAGTGGTGGTGCTGGGGCCTGAGCCATAGCGCATCCTCCTGGCAGCGCCCGCTGCTCAATGGTAAAACTGTTGTGAGATATTAATCTAGAATATTAATATTATAATGCGAATTGAGATATTCAATAAAGATTAATATTAAGATTTGGATATTAAATAAATGCACGGCAGTGGCCATTTTTCTCCAAAATCTGTGTGGTGTCTTTCTTGGTTGGGGGGGAAGGGGAAATAGGGGCCTACTGGACAATGATGATGTAATTTATAAAGACAAAAGTACCAACGCACGGGTTGCACAAAACATGCTCTGGCAATAAAGATAAGGTTTAAGTCAACACAAAATGTTAACACATACCTCATTAATACAAAGCATCATGGGTAATGTATTGAAATCACCATGAAGACGTTCAGGCTTGCTATGATCAAAAGGGAATAAGTGACGGTCTATCTTCCTCCCCTCAGCATGAAGATGGTACGAACGGTAATATACAGACCTCCATGTAAAGAGATGAACACATAACTACATGCATTGCCTCACACTGTTGTATTATTTAAGCAATAAGGCATGACCAAGGGTTATGTTAATGGTCTGTTAATCACTTTCTAGGGGAGTACTGTGGCATGAGGTGTAGCCGAGTGCCACATGCCCCTAGAGGGTGATTAACTGACCATCAACATAATCCCTGGGAGTGCCTTATTGCGATTATAATAAAAAAATGTTTTTAAACAGCGTTAAACCTTGTTCAGCATATAGCTAAGCTCTACATGTATGTTTGTAACCCCTAGATGGCGCTATCCCAGGGGCTACTACCCCTGCCTGATTTTCCACTAACAGGTTGAGGGGCCTGGATCCAATGGCAGGTGCCTCCACCCAGAGGTCAGGGTTTACAATAGTTAAACTAACTTGGTCACAGCCCTCTGGGACACTGCAACCCCCCTTTCTTCCCACTAGTGGCCCACACAATATATCAGAATTACCTTCACAGTATACACTTACCCCCAGGATTGGTTCGGCACTGGGACCTCCTGTGAAATGAGATACAGTGCAACAATCACAGTACAGTACTTTAACATAGACAAATACCTCAGGCAGTATAACTTTGCTGAAACAAGCAGCTCTGATTTATTTAGGGGATATAACAAGGACAGGGGAAATCAGGTTAATTAGCTTATCACTCTAATAATCTACTTCATGGCTCTGTGCACAGGCCTATCCTTATCAGTTACTGTCCCTGGGTACCCAAGCCCTAGTGGCTAGTCCAAACCGTGGCAGCTGGTAGGGGCCCTTTCACACAGAGAAAAGGAGAATTAAACAGTCAGCAGTACAGTAATTCCATTTGGATTTAATGTGGCAATTCAACAGGGAGCGTAACCCTGAATTAGTACTCACGACCTCCTAATAAGATAGGGTCCTTCAATGTCAGCAGGGCTCACTTGAGGTACACAAACCTCTTCACACATTTATATAAAAGAAAGCACTATACCAGGCAGGCTGCATCTGTATCCCGATCGCAATTACTGCACAATACCCGGGAGAACACACAGCAGATTCAGTTCCTGACAGACCGAGTGCAATTTTCAGAAATTCCTCCAGTCTTCTACAGGGTGAGCCTGGTTTCTACTCTTCAGAGATCCTTTGATTCTTTTCACAGGACGGATTCAGTCCTAACAAGCTGTTACACAAGCTGCAGACCGGAACTCTGGGCCTTACACACGTTTTGACTAAAACTGCACACTGAAAAAGCACAGGCTCCTTCCTTCTCACTGCCAAAGCTCAACTGAAACTCCAACCGACAAAACTGGCACTTCCTTTGAGTTCCTCCCAGTTCTTGACTGGATTGGCTGTCACCACAATAGACTGCTGCTGTTGGTCCAAAAGGCACTGAAGTCTAAACTACATCTCCCAGAGTCACTGCCCATACAATCCTCTTGTGGCTGGCTCAGATTATGAGTCCAAGTTCTGATTCGTCCAAGGCACCATTTTAGAGCTAGCTTACCTCACACTGATTGGTCCAGTTCAGCAGTTCAAAACTAGAATGGGGAACTAGCAGACACAGTTCTGACTGCAAAGAAGCAGGTTAGACAAACTGTAATTTCATTATTACTCTAAATAATTTCTGGCAAACAGTTACATCTTTCAGATAGGTTCCCTTGCACTCCTAGTGACTGCAAAATGAAGTGAATTGGCAGCAGCTTGAGTGGTACTCAAACAGAGAAACACACAGTCCCCATATAAACTAATTATGTCTGCAAGCAGACAGCTCTTAAAGAGACAGTACCAGAGGTTCTAAAACACTCACTGATAAATGGCTTAAATGCCAAACACCATTCAGGCTTGGAGCATTCAAGCAAGCTCCTGGAAGTCTTTTGGGAACCCCCATTTGCAGAAGTTTACGCCTTCCTGGCCTAGGAAAGCTTGACGTCCGCGTCAAGCAAGTACCCATAAGTTTCCAGCACACAGCCATATACATTTGCATTAGGCTCGCATATGTAATCATCAGTCAATATATCATTTTACCAAGAACACATTTCTGAAACATTGCAGTACGTCACTCTTTACACAGTATTACATACACATTGTACCATAACTCAAGTTATTACCTCTTGTACATGAAACCTGAAGAGAGGGGGCCCTTCCCTATCAGTTACCTTGGGGCTGGATGGGGCAAGGGTACCATACTTAGAGGGCAACACAAGTAACTTGGAGTTAGCACTGATGCTCAGTTTGGGCAATGAGCTCGGGGACACATACACTCCTTTATGGACAACATTGAGAGGCAAGTCCACAGGCCTCCCAAGTGAATCATAACTGAGGTGCACCACAGGCTTTACAGCTCGACCAGTCTTTCTAGGGGGAACTGTTATAGTCTCTGCACTCTGAGCCTCATTTTCAGCATTGTCCTCACTTGTCAGGGGAGTCTCCATGGGGGTAGAGAGGCTAGAACTTGGGGCACTTTCAGCTCCAGGAGTTACAGTTTCTGAGTCCACAACATTTGGCTCGCATGGAGAGCTTTCGGACACTGGCAGTGGACTGTCAGGGCACTCAAAATACTCTTCTTGTCTGGTGTATCACCAGTCTGCCCCAATCTATCATTTTCCTCCCCTGAAAGCTCAAACAGTTCAACCATGCACAATGATTCCATTTCATCTGATCTGATGCTTTGCACTTCACTTTCTGGGAGCAATGGCTCCAGGGATGAAGCTGGGGCTTAGACAGTCCAGAAGGCCCAGCTTTGTCTCCAGTATTGACTAGGGATTGCCCCAAAACAATTGACTCAGTTCGTAAGAAGGATAGTATTCAAAGTCACTCTCACTTTCTTCTGATATGGACTGACAGTCATGCTCAACTGGGACTTGTGCAGGGAACACTTTAACTCTGCTTCTGTAGGTGCAGACTTCCTTGATCTTTTCTTAGCAGCAGCTCTAGTCACTGGTCCAGAGGGGCATCTTCTGGGGGCTCAGACTCAATCAGGATTTGTCCAATGGGCGGTAAATGATTTCTATGCATTGTTTTTACATCTTTGAATTATTCTCAGGCCTTACTTTGTACACTGGCAGATCATCTAGTTTGCCCACTACAATGTGAGGGAGATGTGCCATCTGTCAGCAATCTTGTGCTTGCCATGCAGTCCCAGATTTCTTAGCAATACCCGATCTCCCTCCTGGAGTTCCTGTGCTTTCACCTTTTATCATACCTTTCTTTGTTGGCCAGATTTCTTTTGGCAGCCATGGTTTGAGCCAGTTGGTACGCATGAGTTAGCTGGGCCTTTAACTTTTGCACATACTGTAAATAGTTGTCAGCTTGAACCCCATCAGGACAGACCCCAAAACACACATCTACTGGTAGTCGAGCTTCTCTTCCAAACATCAGGCGGTAGGGGGAGAACCCAGTGGCATCACTTTTGGTGCAGTTATAAGCATGTACCAGGGTGCTAATTTGTTGGCTCCATCTAGGCTTGTCCTTTGGGTGCAGGGTGCCTAGCATATCTAGCAAAGTGCGGTTGAAACGCTCAGGCTGTGGGTCCCCTGGGGGTGGTAAGGAGTGTTCTGGACTTTCGCACTCCCACAGAGAAAGCATCTCTTTGATCAGACGACTCTCAAAGTCTCTCCCTTGATCAGAATGGATTCTTTGTGGAGCCCATAGTGAACAAAAAGTTTTCTACAAGTACTTTGGCTACAGTGGCTGCTTTCTGGTCTTTGGTGGGAAAGCTTGGGCATATCTCGTGAAATGGTCAGTGACCACCAGCACATTACTGATATTTTTTGATCTGACTCAAACTTAGAAAATCAATACAGACCAGCTCCATGGGTGCACTGGTGGTTATGTTAACAAGGGGCAGCCCTCTGAGGCAAAAGCTTTCCTCTGTAAGCAGCGACTACAAGTTCGAATGTGTTGCTCCACATCAGCCCCATCTTAGGCCAATAGAATCTGGATCTCACCAAGTCAAGTGTTCTGTCTATACCAAGGTGCCCCATGTGGTTGTGCAAGGACCTCAATACTGAGTCTCGAAAGGCAGTGGGCAGCACTAGTTGTTGTTTGTCTACTTGTCCCCTCTGTCTACTGTTTCTCTGTATAACAGTTTATTGATCAGTTTCAATTTAGGACCTTCTTTGTATAACAGTGCAGTTCTCAAATCAGTGGAGTGTAATTTGGACACATCTTTTCCTGCATAGAGGCTTCTAAAGCTGCTTTGATCATGGGATCAGTGGGATTGAGCCCGGAATACTGTCATTGTCCAGCTGAGGCAGTGCACCAATGTCTATTGCAGAAAAGTGGCAATAAGCAGCAGGTATGCAATTCCTCAGAGGCTCCCAAGCAATCCACCATGCATTCCACTGCGTCCGTGGGACATTTGTTCCTCCCTGTCAAACTTCCGGTAGAGTGCCCGAATGTCAGGTTCTGCCAATCGGACCCAATCATTCTGGGGAACAGGCCTCCGGAGAGAGCGCAGCATCTATGTGGTTCAGACCTGCTCGGTATTCGAGCATAGTCATATGTAGATAATGCAGAAAGCCACCTATGGCCAGTGGCATCCAACTTAGCTGAGGTCTGCACATAGGTCAAAGGATTATTGTCAGTTTTTACTAGTATTTTAGCCCCATACAAATACTCATGGAATTGGTCAACAATAGCCCACTTCAAAGCTAGGAACTCTAACTTATGTACAGGATAGTTCTTTTCGGATGGGGTCAGGCTTCTACTGGCAAAGGCCACTGGTCTCAGGCCATTCTCGTGCTCTTGGTACAACACAGCCCCAACCTCGCAAGCTAGCATCAGTGTGCAGGACGAAGGTTTTCTTGGATCGGCATAGGCCAGCACTGGAGCATGGGTAAGTTGATATATGATCTCATGAAAAGCAGTCTCATAATCAGGAGTCCAGCGGGCCCCAAATACTTCACTCGATGAAAATACACTCTTCAGTCTTGAGGGACGCTGACTTTTGGTATTTTTGTGGGTTGGGGATACCCTTGAGTAAGGTTAAGTAAAGGCGGATCACTCTTGAATAGTCCTTGATGAAGCTCGATAATAACCACAGAATCCCAGGAATCTTTGCAGTTCTTTTTAGATTTTTGGGCTGTGGCCAGGTGGTCAAGGCCTCAACTTTACTTGGTCGGTCTCTATTCCTCGGTGGATACTATGTGTCCACATACTTTACTGATGTTTGAAAGAATTGACACTTATCAATGGACAGTTTAAGGCCAAAGTCCTCCAGTCGGTCCACTACCTAAATAATCTGCTCTCATGTTCCTCCAGTGAGCTGCCAAACACAATAACATCATCTAGGTATACCAGGCACTCTAGTAAGTTCATGTCCCCCACTGCACGCTCCATCAATCGTTGAAAAGTGGCTGGGGCACCTGAAATCCCTTGAGGCATCCTCATGAATTCATAGAAGCCAAGCGGACAGATAAAGGCCGTCTTCTCACGGTTCTCTGGGGCCATCGGGATCTGGTAGTACCCACTGCGGAGATCCAGCACAGAGAACCACTTGCTCCGTTAGGCAGTCCAAAGCATCCTGAATGCGGGGCATTGTGTACTGATCAGGGATAGTCCGCCCGGTTTAAGGTGCGATAATCCACACACATCCTTACTGTTCCATTCTTTTTCCTCACTACCACAATGGGGAAGCATAAGGCTTCTGGTTCTTGTATTACACCAGCAGCTAACATCTCTTGCAGATGCCGTCTCACATCATCTATGTCAGCAGGTGCCAGGCGTCGAGACCTCTCACGAAATGGTCTTTCGTCATGCAGCGGATATTGTGCTCAGCTCCTTGCACGCATCCTACATCCCATTCCTTTAAAGAAAACACCTGGTCTCTGGGCAGGCTTCTCACTGATCCTCACTTTCCATTCAGCTGGCAGCGGGAGTCGCCGAAATCAAACAAGTCAGGCGTTACTCTGTCATTCTTCCTTGAACTCTTGCTGCTGGTAGCACTGCAGTGTCTGCACAATAATGCACATTAGCCAGGATGCAACCTCTGTTTACTCGAATGTCTCTTCAGACACATTATGAACTTGGACCATTACCCTTCTGGCATAAGCATGGGCTCTAGCGGGCAAAATACTAGGCTTGACCAGCAGTCCCTCTGGCAATTTTCCATCGCCTGGTGCATCCAACATTAATATTTATTCTTAACATCCTTTCTGATACGGACCTCTCCTGTAAGGTACACTGGGCATTTGGCGACAGGATCAGAGACTCAGGATCCTTCTTCCATACAATTCCGACCGGTTCCTCTGGTTCTGTTTTTCAGCATCTCTCTGTGCCTCATAGGCCTTCTAATTAAAGCCGGAACTCTTAAAGCTCTACTAGTCTTTGACCCTGTTTTCATAACACAACTGTGCCAGCCTTCCGAACATATGAGCATTTGTTCCAATCAACAAAGGGACACCATCATACAGTCCAGTGGGGGGACACACTAAGGCTAGGGTCTCTACTTGTTCGGCCACTCCAGCCACGGAGGTGGGGAAAGACAGCCAAATTCGGATATACCCGGAATAGGGGTAGGCCTTCTCACTTAACCCCATACATGCAGTCCTTCTAATGGTTGTAAGGTACGCCTGACAAATGCTTCTGATACCAATCCTGGAACATAATTGTCACTTGGGAGCCACTGTCTAATACAGCTCTTGTAGACACTCCATTCACCTTTACAGTGGTCTCCATGGAGGGACCCACTATTCTGGACCAGTCTGAGAGGCGGTAATGGGGGCCTGGGCAACTGACCTTGCCACAAAAGGACGTGAATTAGCATTTTGGTGCCCTCACTGGGATCATGTCGTGCACCTCTTAACCACTGATTTGTTCTCCAAGCCTCCTTGTAGCCTATATGCAACTTTGTCAGTGTCTTTTGGGACTGGCATTCCCTTTTCATGTGCCCATCTTTCCCACAATTATAGCAAAACATACTTTCTGGAGTTGGAGCTGGCCGAGGCGCCACACTGGGAGCCAGGGCGGGGTATTACTAACTGGAAACCTGGGTGCCATCTCTGTCTCCGGCGTGATAAGCATTTGGAGACATCTGTCAGTTTCTCCACTTCCATGGTCAAGGAATTGAGTTTGGAGCTGTTATCAGCAGGAGATACATGGTGGGTACCCCACCCCATAGCAGATGCAGTCGGATATAGGTCAGGGCCCGTACTTGCAGGCGTGGCCTTCATAAAGGGACTGTTTTTGAATTCCCGGATCTCTCTCAACAGTTCGCCCCATTGTGGCATATCTTTTTCCTTGTCAGAGCACTCATTGACTGTCAACCTCTGCCCCTGAACTTCACTTGATGGGTCACCCTCAGTCACTCGGGTTGTAGCCACAGCTGTTGGTGCAGGTCCCTCCCGAGGTCGCCTTTTCTCAACTCCTCGAATTTCTCTCATTAACTCATCATAGGAGGGTGGGGATTCCAGTCGATTTGCCAGGCG
The DNA here is from genome assembly GCA_016271365.2 of Neoceratodus forsteri. Classification (NCBI taxonomy): domain Eukaryota; kingdom Metazoa; phylum Chordata; order Ceratodontiformes; family Ceratodontidae; genus Neoceratodus; species Neoceratodus forsteri. Next base: position 187,982,736 of record CM028134.1, read on the forward strand.
TAACTGAAGCAACAGCAGTTCTGAGAAGGGGGCAGACTTAAGGATTCTGTCCAGTCTGGTTCGGTCCAGTTCAATCGCTGGCAAACTACCCTTTCTGAGGCATTCTTGCAACAATTTTTCCAGCCGAGAGACACACAGACAACAACTCCCTTGGTACTGTTGTGCATTTCTAACTCTCCACCATAGGTCCTCATCAGAATCTGGGCTCCTACACATTCTCCAAGGGCTCAAGATAGGCCTGTGCAGTCGCTTCAGGGTTACTGGCCCGTTTAGCACAGATGGTAGCCAGGAGCGGGACCTCGGGAGGCTCTCACTAACCCTCTTTAGCTTTTAGCCTTCCGAGCATTGCCATTCTAGCACTTGGGGCAACATAGTCTATCCAGGTCTCCCAGTCATCCTCCCTTGGGGGTGGGAGGTGCCAGAGAAGATCCTCAACCTTCGGTAAGAGTCGGACTAATGGCAGGTGCAGAAATAGGAGTCTGCATTGGTTCAGCCACCATTACGGGCACTGGAGCAGGAGAGGGTGTTGGGGAGGAACACCCCCAGGTGGCAAGAATAGTTTCTTCAAGTCCTCCACAGTTTTCCCTTCTCCCAGCAACCATTTAGCAAATTTCTCCTCAAAGTTTCATAGATAGTGGGGGGCTGATTCCCGGTCTTTACTGTCCTTAGTTATCACTCCAAGCAGTGAGGGCTCCCTCTGGGGTAATGGTCTGTGGCACTTTGGAGCTATCTATGGGATCCTTAAACTCTACTAGGGCCAGGAAAGTGTGGGTGAGCAGATTAGCATGCCGACCCACCACCACAGGGTTTTGTAAACCTTCCACCTTGGAAAGTACTCCCTGCACAGTGTCCGTATTGATACCCAGGGGGATGTCCAGGATAAGCATAGCATTTTGGGGGTCGATCTCCTCCCCAGTACACCACTCCACCAGCTGGTGCACAGCCACTCTGTCGGGTACCCATTTTTTCTTAACAGTGGTTCGTAAATATGGCCACTAGAGGACACACAATCCCAGCGGTGAGCCTCCAAGATGTAACCCTAGATGGCGCTATCCCAGGGGCTACTACCCTGCCTGATTTGCCACTAACAGGTTGAGGGGCCTGGATCCAATGGCAGGTGCCTCCACCCAGAGGTCAGGGTTTACAATAGTTAAACTAACTTGGTCACAGCCCTCTGGGACACTGCAACCCCCTTTCTTCCCACTAGTGGCCCACACAATATATCAGAATTACCTTCACAGTATACACTTTCCCCAGGATTGGTTCCGGCACTGGGACCTCCTGTGAAATGAGATACAGTGCAACAATCACAGTACAGTACTTTAACATGGACAAATACCTCAGGCAGTATAACTTTGCTGAAACAAGCAGCTCTGATTTATTTAGGGATATAACAAGGACAGGGGAAATCAGGTTAATTAGCTTATCACTCTAATAATCTACCTATGGCTCTGTGCACATGCCTATCCCTATCAGTTACTGTCCCTGGGTACCCAAGCCCTAATGGCTAGTCCAAACCGTGGCAGCTGGTAGGGGCCCTTTCACACAGAGAAAAGGAGAATTAAACAGTCAGCAGTACAGTAATTCCATTTGGATTTAATGTGGCAATTCAACAGGGAGCGACCCTGAATTAGTACTCACGACCTTCTAATAAGATAGGGTCCTTCAATGTCAGCAGGGCTCACTTGAGGTACACAAACCTCTTCACACATTTATATAAAAGAAAGCACTATACCAGGCAGGCTGCATCTGTATCCCGATCGCAATTACTGCACAATACCGGGAGAACACACAGCAGATTCAGTTCCTGACAGACCGAGTGACAATTTTCAGCAATTCCTCAGTCTTCTACAGGGTGAGCCTGGTTTCTACTCTTCAGAGATCCTTTGATTCTTTTCACAGGACGGATTCAGTCCTAACAAGCTGTTACACAAGCTGCAGACCGAACTCTGGGCCTTACACACGTTTTTGACTAAAACTGCACACTGAAAAAGCACAGGGCTCCTTCCTTCTTCACTGCCAAAGCTCAACTGAAACTCCAACCGACAAAACCGGGCACTTCCTTTGAGTTCCTCCCAGTTCTTGACTGGATTGGCTGTCACTCACAATAGACTGCTGCTGTTGGTCCAAAAAGGCACTGAAGTCTAAACTACATCTCCCAGAGTCACTGCCCATACAATCCTCTTGTGGCTGGCTCAGATTATGAGTCCAAGTTCTGATTCGTCCAAGGCACCATTTTAGAGCTAGCTTACCCCACACTGATTGGTCCAGTTCAGCAGTTCAAAACTAGAATGGGAACTAGCAGACACAGTTCTGACTGCAAAGAAAGCAGGTTAGACAAACTGTAATTTCATTATTACTCTAAATAATTTCTGGCAAACAGTTACATCTTTCAGATAGGTTCCCTTTGCACTCCTAGTGACTGCAAAAATGAAGTGAATTGGTAGCAGCTTGAGTGGTACTCAAACAGAGAAACACACAGTCCCCCCATATAAACTAATTATGTCTGCAAGCAGACAGCTCTTAAAGAGACAGTACCAGAGGTTCTAAAAAACACTCACTGATAAATGGCTTAAATGCCAAACACCATTCAGGCTTGGAGCATTCAAGCAAGCTCCTGGAAGTCTTTTGGGAACCCCCATTTGCAGGGGGGTTACATGTTAATAAAAGATTAACATAAGGCTGTTAGAATGTTTGCAGCCAATCAGAAAGCTCCATTTCTCAGACCCTTTTTATAATAATATATAATCCTTGGGCTGTTTACAGTGCCGATGGATCACACAGTCCACAGCACAGCAGTAATTTAGTGACGCATAAGACTGAAAACCTTGATAACAGGCCCTATTTGGAATGCATTTAGAAAGCAGGATGAGGTGAGTCTTCTGTGGTTTGCATTTGAAAAAGTTCAAATGTGGACTAAAGAAGGTTAGAAAATATTATTGCTTTGAACGTCTAATTATAGTTTGGGTTACTAATGCTGATCTCTGTTGAACCCCAATTTGTGCATCTTAATACCGCAACCATCCCTGGACAAAATAACCTGAAATTTGGTGTGCACATTGTTGGTGTCAGAATCTCTGGATCCTGTAAATTTGGTAATGACTGGTTGGGTGGTTTGAAAGTTCAACAAAGGTTGAAAGTATGATGTGATGTGTAAAAATATGGGTTTTAAGCCCATTGTTTGGCAACCAGAAAGCGCAAAAACAACTGAGAGTTAAAACCTGAAACTTTTAGGTTAGAGTTGAGCTCAAGGATGATTCTTTGTATCATCCTTTATCTCTTCTGCTAATTCTCCCCCCCCCCTCTTTTTTTCCTGCCCACTCTCACTCAGCAGTTATCCCTAACTCTCTCCTTTTCTGTCTTTCAGTGCCTGCATCTACCATGGCAAATCTTCTTTCACCTTTACTGCTGCACCCCGACCTCACCCTCCTATCCTAGTCCACATGGAATGTCCAGTCCAACCACCCCTCCTCGATCTCCCCTTACATGCCATTTTACCCTTACACTTCATCCAAACCCTTTTACCTCCCGGCCCTCTATACAACCTTCCCCAAAGACCCTCTGTCAATCTCCTCCCCCTCGCCCCTCCACTGCTCCCGGTACCTAGCTTTCCGCACGCCCATCACCAACATGAAATGCTCCAGACCAAAAAGAAATATGTCGCTAACTATAAACTCATTTTTTCCAGGACCATCATCCTCCTACTACTCCTCTCTGGCACCATACATCCGAACCCTGGCCCTGGCAACACTGGCATCCCCACCCTTCAAAATCCCGGCCCTGGAAACCCCAACTCCCCCATCCCACAACTCCTCCTTAATAAAGCAAGGAACATTAGCATAGTCCACCTTACCATACAGAGCCTCCCTGCTAAACTAGACACCTTCCAAGCCTGGGTCACCTCGTATGATTTTGATGTCATCGCCCTTTCAGAAACCTGGCTCTCCTACAAAATCTTGGATGGGGAACTCGAGCTCAGCAACTACACCGCTGTCAGAAATGACTGACAGAGAAAAAAAGGGGGGTTCATGTTCTACATCTCCAACAGATTCTCCTTTACTGTACACACTCACAGCACCGATTTTGCACTTCTTGAAACCCTCTCAATTCACCTCCTTTTGGGTCCAAACAAAACCCTCACCCTCACCACCAGCTATCTTCCCCCGGGAACTCCACACTCCGACCCAGAGGCTCTGCTTGCTCTCAAACACGCCCTCCTACTGAATAGAGAGTGGATCCTCCTTAGGGATTTTAATATTAATTGGGACTCTAGCCTTGCAGACACTGCCAAAGCCTGCATTGCAAACCTAGGTCTCCACCAGATCATCTCCTCACCAACTAGCTCCAACTATAAAACTGGCACTCAGTCACTTATTGACTGGATTGTAGTCACTCACCCCTCTCGCATCACAGACTCCGGCATACTGCCTGACTGAATCAGTGATCACTGTGCCATCTTTTGTCTTTGGTTGGCCCGCCTACCCATACACTCCCCCCAAATTCATTTTCACCAGGAGACTAACTAATCAGAACATCGAGTTAATCACTGATGATCTCAGTCTAGTTAACTGATCCTTCACCGAGAGACCAGGTAACTGTGACTCTATCCTCAACCAATTCTCCGAGATTCTTGTTAGCGTCTGTGACAAGCATGCTCCCATTAAAAGAATTAGAACCAGGGGTCTAACTAACGAATGGATCTCTCCCAGTATTAGCAAACTCATGAAAACCAGGGACAAAGCCTGGACCCGTTACCAAAAGCACAGAGACCCTGCCCAGCTCTCCCTCTACAAGTCGCTATGAAACAAGTGTAAATCAGCTATAAGAAAGGCAAAAATAGACTTCCTACTGGATAAACAACTCGGTTAATCCTCAAATCCCCATCAGCTTTGGGGTACCCTCAATTCACTGCTTGGCAAGACTAAAAATTCAGATTCCATTACATTATATCATGGCGACAAACAGACCAATGACCCAACTGAAGTAGCAAACATCTTCAACACGTTTTTCGGTGACCTCGAAAAATACATACTCACCCACTCCTCTCCTCTGCCCACCCCCCACCACCCTGCACAAACCCCTCTGTTAGACCTTTCCCCAATTTCTACTTTAAGGCACTAAAACCTGCAGATACCAAGATCATTCATAGGACCAAACCCAAACCAAGCAAAGGCGCCAATGGCATCAACTATAAAATTCTGAAACTCTCCGACAATGCCTTGGAGGTCCCCATCACCAACCTACTCAACTGCTCCCTCTGCTCTGGCCATTTCCCCACCAACTGGAAAACTGCTACCATCAGGCCACTTTTCAAGTCCGGGTCCAGAAATGAAGTTGGAATTTACCTTCCTATTTCCCTTCTTGCTCCTCTCTCAAAAATTATCGAGAAAGTAGTGCATACTCAACTTATCTCTTTCCTTGAATCTAACAACCTACTCTCTAGTGCCCAGCATTGGTTCAGATCCAGGCACAGCACCGATACAGCCCTGGTCAGGTTCACCAACAACACCCTCATTGCTAATGACAAAGGCCAGTACAACGGCTCCATCTTTGTTGACCTGACCAAGGCATTCGACCTCATGGATCATGCACTGCTCCTTAATACCTTAAGGGTATGCATCTCTCTGAAAAGGGCATCAAGTGGGTCAGCAGCTACCTCTCCGGGAGATCCCACATAACCTTAATCGAAGGCCACCTCTCCGCCGAATGTTCGATTAAATATGGGGTCCCCCAAGGATCGATTCTAGGCCCCCTTCTTTTCTCACTCTTCATTAACAACCTCCCCTCTATCTGCCTTTCCACTCAACTGGTCCTCTACATCGATGAGGTGGCTCTGTACTGCAGCGACAAAAACCCCACCACCATGTGCCACAATCTGCAGTCTAATTTTAAGAGGCTGCATTCCTGGTTCTCCAGTAAAGTCTTGGTCCTCAGTTCCAAGAAGACCAAGTTCATGAACTTCTCAGGCCCTAGGAAAGCCCCTGTCTCTGGCCTTAAACTCTTTGACAACTCCGATAACCTCATCAAACAAGTATCTGAATTCAAATACCTGGGTCTTCACCCTGACCCCCACCTCTCCAACAATCTCCACATTAGCAACATCATTAAGAACGTCCATGTTAAGCTTGATCTTCTATACAGGATTAGAAAGTTCCTGATCCACGCATCCATATTTCGCCTAGCCAGCTCTCTACTCCTGCCTCTTATTGACTATGGGTCCATCGTCTTCTCTCCTTCTATTTCCTCCCTCCTCTACTCAAAAGTCAGACTCACATACAACTGCATAGCTCATTTCGTCACTGGTCTCCCCTGGCACACACACCACTGCACTCTCTACTCCACACTTGGCTGGCCTACTCTTGAAGGAAGGTTTCAACTAAAGATGCTCTCCTTCCTCCACAAGATATCCCTCAATATTCTCCCCCCCCCAGTGTTAACTCCCTATTCCCATTTGCAGCCCCTGGCGGCAGACCAGGAGTGCCTCCAGTCTGGTCTTCAACACCCCTTTTTACAGAACTAAACAGGCCCAGAACTCGATCAACTACAGATGCACTAAACTGTACAACAATCTGCCCCCCGAAATCCAGGCCTGCAGATCAGTGTACTCTTTTAGCACTGCCCTCAAAAAGCACCTCCTCGAATCATCCACCAGCCGCTGCCCTGGTAGGCCTCCACCTCAGCCCACTCACTAAATCCAGTGGTATACTTCTCCGTAATACCTGCACCCCCCCACCTCTCAGCCCTAAACTCTTGGGTCTATGCATGGCCCGTCTCTCCCTGACTTTTTCAGGTATACACTCCAGCTTCAAATTGTCCCTCTCTCCAGTTAGCTCTACTGTTCTCTTAACATCACCAATCACCTCACCTGGTTTTCTGTCTGCTTACACTATATTTTCTCCTATTGCCTGTTGTCTGCTGACTGCACCCATTGTTAATACCATTGTAAATCTGATCATTTACTACTGTAATACCACCATTGTAAAAAAACTATTCTGCTGGCTTTTAGTATGTTAGTATATACTACTGTAATTCTACCATTGTAAAAAACAATGTACGTACTCTGTATTAACTTTTGTCTTTGTTACTATTATCTGTTTTTGTTTTCCAACACTGGACGTTTGTGAAAAAAGGGCATTTTTGCTCACATACTTTCCAGTATATAAATAAATTGACTGACTGATTGATTGATTGATTGATAGATAGGTGGCTTTACTGATAACTTAGTAGATTTGATATTGTTAATGGAAAATAGATCCACAGTTTATGCATAAGAAGTACTTTTTTCCAGGATTTTTTTCATAAGGTGATTTTCGTGAAATACACAGTTTCAGTAAGTTTTATATGAATTATGCCTTTTGCTTAATGCATAGCAGTCCCATTAATGGGGCTGGCAGTATAGCCTAGAGGTTAAAGTAATGACATCCAGCGGACCTGGGTTTCTGCGACCCTGAGCAAGTACTTAACCTCCCCCTGGGTCAGAAACTGGTTACATGGGAGAACTCAGAGAGTATTAGTAAATGGCACTCTATCTGTGAAGGGAAGGGTGACTAGCGGGGTCCCACAGGGCTCAGTTCTGGGGCCAATCTTCTTCAACATATTCATCAGCGACATTGCGGATGAACTGGAAGGAAAGGTGTGCCTGTTTGCAGATGACACCAAAACTGGCAACAGGGTAGACACAACAGAGGGACAGCAAAGCATGGAAGCTGATCTCTGAAAACTGGAAGAGTGGTCCAAGACCTGGCAATTGAAATTCAATGCCAAAAAATGCAAGGTTATGCACCTGGGAAAGCATAACCCAGGGAAACTGTACTCAATGGGAGGGGAGCAGCTAGTGGCTACAAGGCTGGAGCGAGACCTAGGGGTGATCATATCAGATGACCTCAAGGCCAGTAGACAATGTGAAAAGGCAGCATTAAAGGCTAGTGGTATCCTGGGATGCATAGGGAGGGGCATCACGAGCAAAAGGCATGAAGTAATCATGCCTCTGTATCGGTCCCTGGTCAGGCTCACCTGGAGTACTGTATCCAATTCTGGAGACCACACCTCAGGAAGGACATAGATAGGCCAGAGATGGTACAGAGAAGAGCAACAAAGATAGTGCAGGGCTTGCATCAGAAACCGTACAAGGCAAGACTGGATGACCTCAAATTATACTCCTTAGAACAACGCAGGAATTGTGGGGACATGATAGAAACATTCAAATACCTTAAAGGCAACAACAGGGTACATGTGCAGAACCTCTTTCAGGTAAAGGACTACAGCAGGACTAGAGGGCACAACCTTTGACTCAAAGCAGCAGTGCAACAAAAAAAGTTATTCCAAAAAGCTAATTTTCTGCTATGGATATGAAAAATATTAACAGAACTATTGATTTGGGTTTTCTAGATGCTTCCTGTGCTGTGTACTGTACATCTGAATTTTTGTCTGGACTCTTACGATCTTCTGGTTCCCAGTATTATTTCTATGTTAAAATCAGGCGGCCATCTTTTTTTCTTGAGAAATAATTATTTAAAACTTTTATAAAATTCTTAAATGATAATGAAAACTGAAAATGTTACCACCAAAATAAACTGGAAGACATCTGGCATCGATTAATAAGAAAAAAAGGTGGGGTCAAATTTTAACCCATTTTCATTGCACTGCTGCTTTAAGGGAGGAAAGTTCAGAAGCAATACGAGGACATTCTTCTTCACAGAGCATGTTGTGGAACCATGGAATAGCCTGCTGGAGGGGGTGGTGAGAGCCAAGACAGTGGTGGAATTCAAGTGGGCATGGGACAGACATTGTGGGACACAAGCAGGCAGCTAAGTAGGGGGGTAAGAAGCCAAGGGCAGACTTGATGGATCGTTCGATCCCCATCTGCTGACAACTTCTGTGTTTCTATGTTTCTCCCGAGTGCTTCTGGGTCGCCCCTGAAAACACACAAGGAGTCTACTGGACCTTACACAGTTACCAAAGAATAATTGCAAAGGTCGGAATTCAGTTGCCAACAAAAACACGTTACGGGGGGGGGGTCATGACTGATCACTTATGTGGTCATCACAAGGGGGTCCTCACTAAGCTATGACTCTTGTTTAGACTACAATTGTCTTAAGTGTAATGTTAAGATCTCAACAAAGTCCAGCATGTCCCTCCCCTCATACTGCCCCAAGTCATGTTATTGAATTTTTTTAATACAATATTTATCAAACTCATTTCCTCTTCTTATTATGCTTTAAACAGGGGTTCTTAGTTAAGAAATGTTAGCAGAGATTTGAGAAGCCTAACCTCCACTTCACGTGACCCCCCCTTTGGTCAGATCCTACACAGTTCCATATTCCTCACTGTATTTACATTGCTAATATGAGATGAGGTCCTGCCATTTTACACTTCCTCTTTATGAAAAAACTGATTCCATTAGCCAAGGCTGAGCAGGTTACGTCTTGAATTTCTGAAAGTTAAGACTTTAGAAACATTCTGTTCTGATAAGAATAGCATAAGTCATGCAATGTTTCTAGGACTTAGTTTATGTTCACGTATTTTCAAAAGATGTGAAAAAATAAAGTTTGTGGTCAGTTGTACCACTCTCCATGTGTTTTTGGATGTTGCCTTATATAATAGATGCTAAGGAATGTTTGAATAGCACCATGAATGGTGCATGCTAAGCAATAACCCCTAAACCGCAGTCATCAGACAATAGCATATGAAGAGCTGACAAATGGGAATACAATGTATGGTCTCACATGTAAAGCTGATCCCACTGGGCCCCAGGGCTGTCAAGGCCATCCATGCAAGGAAACAGACAAATTATCCATAAAACAACTTGGGAAACATCGCTGATAGAATCCTGAGACACCCACTGGTTGCCCCCTTTGCAGCTGTAAACTAAGTGTCCCTAAGGCAATGTTTATTTGGATTTTATTTGGATTTTTGGTCTGCATTAAACTGTTTTTAAATTAGGAGGGCAATTTTTATGCAATATTTCTACATGCACTAATATTAATATTTTGTTAATGTGTGTGTAGCCCCCCTACAAAAGGTGGTTCCCGAAAAGTCTTCCTTGAGCTTGATTAAATCCTCACTGCCAGGCTGGTGTCCTGCGTTTTAGCAGTTTAAATGTATTGCCAGAGAGTGCCTGTATTGCCTCTGTGTACTGTCTCTTTAAGAGCTGCCTGGATTGCAGTCATAATTAATCTGAGATAGAGCTCTGTTAGAAGATGTACTTGTTTGCTGATCATTTGTTAGCGTAGTAATAATATTGCAGTATGTTCTAACCTGCCTTTTTTGCAGCATGGACAGTTCTGTTTGTTTCCATCATCATGGTCCAGGACTGTCATAATGGACCAATCAGTACATTTGGGACTTTAAAATGGAGCCTGTCTACAGGGGCTTGGTGGGGCCAAAACTTGTAAGAATTGTAGTTTTGGGCTTTTGGTGCCTAAAATAACCTGGAGGGGGAGCCTTTGTTGTGACTGACAGATAGATCAGCCAACCGAACCTTCTGAATCTAGGGGAAAGTCCCACACTGATTGCAGTTTCAGTTAGATCTGAGTTGGGAAGTGAAGAAGTAACAGCTTGAGATAGTTTGAGCAGCAATCCATAGCAAGGGTGTAGGCAGGCATACTCACTGTACACATTTGAGTACAGTTTTGTTGAGTGCCTGTCACAAACCATATGCCTTTCTGTTAACATTGTCATTCTAATCTATAGTATTTGAGTTAGTGCAGGACACTGAGTAGTGTCTCTGTTTAAACTTCTGTCGTTTAGGAGAGATGTACATGTATAACCTCTTTAGATATTAGAAGGATCATCTGACAACAATCTGACTTGTTTGGAGGGGGTACCATCTGGAGAGGATGTGTACATTTTTTAATGGGGGGGGGTGTAACTGTTAGAGACTGTGTGTGCAAAACGGAAATTTCTGGCTACACCCCTGATCCATAGTGGATTCGCGTGGGAGGATTGTGGAAAGGCTGGAATTTGGCCTGCATGCCTGCCTGCTGTTCCTGAGAAGGAACTTGTGCTTTTTTCGGACTGAATCCGAATTTGGAGAGCGAATTAAGCCACTGAATCATGACCAGGTTTTAACATGAAGAAGACCTAAGATTTGCTGAATGTGATTGGTCTGTCAGGACTTCAGCTACCTCTGAACTCCTGGATTGTGCAGAGACTCTGTAATTGTGGCTGGTACAGTGGAATTTTCTTACATGTGAATGCTCTGTGTGCTTATAGTGGGTTGTGATTTGGTTTCCCACTGTGTGTCTGAACTGTGTTTTGCTTGCTGGAGGCTGTATCCAGCTCCATGGACTGAATCTGTATCTATTTCCATTTGCCTGAGCCCTGCTACACTGGCCCAGCCAGAATACCTGCTACGCAGAGAAAGTCATTGATGAGAGACCGGCCTGGGGATCAGTCCCCTGTTCAACGCCTTGAACAGAAACGATGCCTCGGTGATTAGTGTGGGCCCTGCTTCTCCGGGCACTCCAGCTCAACAGCTTGCAGTCTCGACATTGTGAGTAAACATCATGGCAGCTCCCTGCAACAACAGCTAAATCTGAAAGTGTTGTCATCTGATTGTCTTGTTGCCTTTCTTTCACGAACTGAGCCCTCCGGCTCCGGATTACAAATAGTGTTTGTTGTGCATGTTGCTTTCTTCCATCACAGGGCCCCAACCAGCTGCAACATTCCTGGCCAGCCCACCGTTTTCCTACCTGGGTATCCAGAGTGTGTGACTATGTAGGGACTCTGAACTGCATGCATAACTGTCTAATAAATATAGCTTTTAAGCAAATCGACCTGATTATGCCCCTCCCTTGTTCAAGTCCCCTGAATAAATCAGATTTAACTTTGTTTGCATTTAATCTGACTGTGGTTCCAGTTTGTGCCAAAAGTATTGTACTACTGCTATTTGCTGTGCTTAACCTTGTTTTACAGGGGGTCCCCAGGGTCAAGCTAGAGGAACCAGCCCTGGTGGTAAGTGCAAACCATGTGGGTAATTGCCTGGTGAATAAGGGTCTTTGTGAAAGTAATTATTGTATATTGTTCAGGCCACTAGAAGGGAAGGGGGGGTTACAGTGTCCCGGAGGGCTGTGCCAGGTTAGCTTGACCACTATCAACCCTAACCTCTGATTGGAGGCACCTGTTTCATTACCCAGGCCCCTCAACCTACTACTAGCCAAGCAGGCAGGGGTAGTAGCCCTTAGGATAGCGCCACCTAGGGGTTACATGTGCAACAAATTAACACAGCATTGTTACCTTAGCCAGGACAAAGGAGGCAGTATAGCTTAGTGGTTAAGGGCACTGAGTTACAAACCCGGAGATCTGGGTTTGAATCCCATCAGCCCTCACTTGCATACTGTGTGACCCTGAGCAAGTCACTTAACTTCCTTGTGCTCCTAGGTCACACCTGGAAACAAGCTGTAGCTTAGTGTGTCTTACCTGTGTACTACTGCAAACCCTGACCTCTGGGTGGAGGCACCCGCCATTGGACCTAGGCCCCTCAACCTGTTAGTAGCTAAGCAGGCAAGGGTAGTAGCCCTTGGGATAGTGCCACCTAGGGGTTACATCTTGGAGACACCACTGGGATTAGCATCCTCTGGTGGCCAAGTGAGGAAAAATACCTTGATATGTTTCATTTAAGGGAAAAAATGGAAGGGAGTACCACGCCCAGAGTAAAAATTGACCCCCATACGTTGATGGTGCGCAAAATGGTGAGGTGGAGTGAAACTGAGGGAGTAGACTCCCAAAAGGCTATTCTGTTGCTGGATGTCCCCTTAGGGACCCGTGACGCTGACATTATATCCACTGTGGAACAAATTAAGGGTGTGGGCAAGGTTGAAGTAAGGGGACGAAGTACTGATTTATTTGGGCAGGCTATGATAGTACTGATCTCGTGTAACTCCCCAGTGGAATCGAGAGGGTACCCCCTGTCATGATGCCCAAAGGTGCCCAGACGGGATGAAGGGTCATTCATTTACATAGTGGTCCGGCCACCCTGGGTGGGTCTCCTAGTGTAGACGGGTTCAAAGAGAAATTACTCAAACTGCTAGCCTCCGAAGGGCGCACTGCTCAGGAACTGGTAAAGGTGTTAGACCTCTCAGGTGACCACACGCCCCTGCATTCCCCAGGTACATCCCCAGTAGCCCCCTCCCCTGTCATAATTCCCCTGATCCAGTTGGACTCTTATAGCAAGCTCAGACTTTTCTCTGGCACAGTTCCAGTGCCCTAAGGGGAGGATGAGTGGGAGACCTGGATAGATTGTGCTGCCCCATTGGTATCTGAGTGGCAGTGTGCAGAGGCTGAGAAACGGAAAAGAATCCTAGAGTCTGAGAGGTCCCGCTCTGGACGCCATTAAGTCTTTGAGGTCCACAAACCCTGATGCGTCTGCCTGGAAGTATCTATCCGAACTTGAAGGCCATTTTGGGAGCATTGATTCAGGGGAGAGCTTGATGTGGAAGTTTCAGGGTACGAAACAATGGCTAGGGGAAAGGTTGTCCACCTACGTCGCTCGTCTACAAAGAGCTCTACAGAAAGCTTACCGAAAAGGTGGGATAGCCGCCAGTGACTTAAATCGTGTGAGATTGGGGCACATACTGCAGCATGCAAAGTATTCTAAATTGCAGCTCCTTCAATTAAGGCTCCAAGAGAGAAGGGGTAATCCACCGGACTATTGTGACTTGATAAAAGAACTCTGGGAGGTGGAAGATGAAGAGGGGGGTTGTATTTCTAGGGTGAGTGCAGCCAAAGTAATCATGGCACCGGAAGGCCCATCCGAAGTGGGGACCAGTGAGGGTGTGCCACCATGGGATGAACTGCTGAAGGAGATCAGGGAAATGAAAAAACAGTCTCTTTATGAAGGCCTCTCCTGCGAGCACAGGCTCTGACCCTTATTTGACTACATATGCTATGGGGGTGGGAGTGCGCCCTCAGGCCTCCTATGATGAGGTTAGCCCCCTGGCTGAGCTCAAAGAATTGGCTGCCACTCTAAAGGAGTTGTTGAGACATGTTACGTCCCTCTTAGTGCCATCAGCAGGTATGGGACCCCATCCCCTTGCTACCACTACAGTTCCTCATGCAATGTTTTCCCCAAGGATGCCTCGCGAGCCTGTCATCTGTCACAATTGTGGGGAGGATGGCCATATGAAAAGAGAGTGCTGGTCTGAGACGGACCTGGAGAAAGTGGTGAGCCGGCTGCGAGGAGAGATCCGAAAAGTACAGCGATGGACGAGGAGTGCCCACAATGTTCACAGTGAGAGTCCCAGGAATGCTAACTCAAGTCCTGTTGTGGCTAGATCATCTACTCAAGCCCTTGCTACAGCCTTTCCTGATTGGTTCAGAAAAGTGGGCCCTACAATGGAGACAACGGTAAGAGTGAATAGAGAGTCTACTAGGGTTGCTGCAAGACCCAGACAGAGAAGGCCTGTTCCTGTAGTTGCTGACCCAAGGTTTCCTCAACAGCAAACCCCGGTTGAGAGTGATTGTCAGTTTACTTCAGGTGAAAGTGAGTGCACACAAGGGAACCCCGCTAAAGGTCCTTGCGCTGAGCAAATGTTTTGTGTATGGGACTGCGTCGATATGCAGGTCCTCTCCCCCTCATTTGTGTTGCGGCCCCCTCCACACTTTGCCCCAGCGCAAACCCGGTTTGAGCCTGTAAACCAGGCTTTTGTGAATACCAACTCAGTGCAAAACCTGGTTTGCTCATGCAAAACTGGGTTTGTGCCGGGGGAACATTTCTGTGAATCTAGCCACTGATGTCTTATTAAGTCATAGATCCAGAAGCAAATGATTTGATACCTTTTAATGGACCAACATAGATGTAACAAGAACAAAGTGCTCTAGCTTTCGGACCAACCAGTCCTTGTTCAGAAGCTCATGGCAGTTGTTTGGCTATGGTTGTTTATTAAGTCATAATAATGTTTTGGACTTTTACCTATAGCTCCCTCTGTGATAAGCAATCTAGGAGTGTTTAGTTGTCTGTTGTAAGTTACCTGATTTTTATTAGGTCATAAAAAAGCTTTGGACTTTTATGCTTGGTTTTGGTGTTTGTGGGTCTGTCACTCGAGTAACACAAATTATTCCCTACACCAGCACAAGGTAATGGGCTGTGTTATTAAACAAGCCCTGGCCAGAAACTGATCAATTTCCTTAAAGTTTTATCTTACTTGTTGCTACCCTGAGACTCCTTACCAAAAAAATTAGACATCACATCCCAGCATACAGAATTTCAAATAAAAGTAAATCAATGAATAAATACTTGAAAAGTGTAAATACTAGGAACAGATTGCACATGCCAGGCCCTTGTTCATGTCACAAAGCTGCTTAAATCAAGAATGAATGCACCACTGCATTGGGGAAGACAGACAAATTGATCACGGTTTGGCTTTTATTTTCAAAGAGGCTGCTGGAGATTTGTAATGAGGAAACCCTAAATACCTGTCGAAGTGCATTAGCTCTCCTGCAGGGTCTGCATTATTCATTAGCACTATCTCAGCCTTAGTGCTGACACATTCTAATTATCCACATGTCTGCCCCATTAGATGGAATATTATATGATAAGACATTCTATTGCCACTCAGGCTATTACATCACATTATTTTTATGTTTAAGTCTGTTTACTGTGTTTATGAGGAAACATACTAACTTGAAATCCTGAGGTATAATCTGGTGCCCTGGAGATAATTCCCAGGACTCACAGGAAAAAAAAAGTTCTTATGCCCAGAACTGTATGTTTTTTTTTAAATGATAACGTTTCTTTATTGTACAAAACTGATTTTGCATCCAAATTAAGTAAGCACGTGAAGTACATTGTGCAGCAACAGGCCAACCTGCTGTATGTAACAAAGCACTACACAAAGAGACCTAAAATAACTGCAGTCATTCTCTCTAAAGGGAATCGTTCTCCAGCACAGGAGACTGTCAGTCCAGGTGAAGTCCGAGATGATATCACCACAGTGTCCACATGTAGATGTTCAGTATAGATGAGGCCAGAGATGACATCGTCAAAGTGTCCAGATGTGTGAGATGATCAATCCAGGCCAAGTCTGAGATGATATCACCATAGTGTCCATATGTGGGAAATGATTAGCCCAGGTGAATTATGAAATGATGCCACAGTGTCCAGATGTGGAAAATGGTAAATCCAAGTGAAGCCTGATATATCACCACAGTGTCCAGATGTGGGAGATAGTCAGTCAGGGGAGTTATGACCAGTGTCCAGATGTGAGAGATGGTCAGTCCAGGTGAAGTCTGAGATGATAGCACTACAGTGTCCAGATGTGGGAGATGGTTAGTTCAAGTGAAGTCTGAAGTTATACTACCACAGTGTCCAGATGTGGGAGATGGTCAGGCCAGGTGAAATCTGAGATGATAACGCAGTGTCCGGACATGAGAAATGGGCAGGTCATGTAAAGTCTGAGATGAAATTGCCACAGTGTTCAGATGTGGGAGATGGACAGTCTAGGTGAAGTCTGAGATATTACTACAATTTACAAACTATAGATGCTTAGATGATTTGGAACTGTTGGTATTCCAAATCTACAAATTAAACATCATAGGTGCCAGACAGCAGAGCTCATCATAGTCATAACACATTTCATACCCCCGTGGGGTCATCGACACTCAGAGCCTGAAACTTAAACCAAATGGACTTCCTCATAGCTCTGTGGAAAACGTTTTATACTGAAACATCAGCTGATGTGGGCACATGGATGTTAGGTGCACACCTGTTGTGTTTCCCCGCTGCTGCTACCCCGCATGGCGAGGAGTCCATTTGGTTTAAGTTAGATTGGATGCCTATGTATGGATTTAGGTGACTGAGACACAAATAAACTACGGCCTCTGTGCATGTTTGAACTACTCCTGCACTATGCGAGCATTTATTTTTTTGCGATCAGTATATTCTGCCCCCCTCAGTCTGCCCAGTGGCAGCCCCAAGCCTCGTCACTGACTTTCTCATGGATCACCAGTTATCCACCATTTGCACAGAACCCAATGGGTGGGTGGGTGGCCTGCTGTGTTGGTTGTGCCAGAGCCTGTGGGAAGGGGTGCCAGCTGGAAGCAGCCTAACAATTTTTTCCTCCAGTTTTCTCCCGTGGACTGGAGTATCAGGATGTGAGCACCAGCAAGTTGCACTCCAGCCCTACCCCTTGCTTGCATGCACTCCTGCTGTGCTACTGCCCGGCCTCCACCAGGCGGCAGTCCCTGCAGCAGGAACTGGTGTCTCCCTCCCTGAGGAAGGAGAGCTGCCACCAGGCTTTTGATCCTCCCTCACCCTGTGAGCCCACTGAGTGACCCTAGTCCATTCCCAAACCTGAGTAGCTGGCATGTGGGGCAGAAGCACAGCTGCTCCTCCGCTGGGCCAGCTACTGTGCAACCATTTTAATAAAGAAATGGTGTATGTATGAAAGGCTGCCTTCAGCTTCATGCTTTGAGTACTGATAGACTGTGTATGCTCCCATGGGGGTATGAAATGTATTGTCACTATGATGTTACTGCGTCCAGATGTGGGAGATGGTCTGTCCAGGTGAAGTCTGAGTTGATATCACCACAGTGTCCAAATGTGGGAGATGGTGAGTTGAGATGAAGTCTGTGATGATATTTCCATGAAAATGCTGCCCCAATTTTGAAGGCGGCGGTACCAGCCGGGTACTCCATGATACACAGCCCGAGGAAGGATCGCAGGGGCGGGGTGCCATTTGTTTTAAGTCTAGCCTGAGCCACATGGTGCTGCCTGTGGGTGTTACATGGTCCTTCAAGTGTGTGGCTGCCAGAGGGGGTGCTGGTGTGGGCTTCACTGTCTTCCTGCTCTATCTTCCCCCAGGAAGTGATGGGGATTTTTTACGGGAGGTTGAGGAGCTCATCACAGGCTTGGTGTTGGAATCCCCCAGGTAGTTGACCTTGGGGAACTTCAATGCCTGGGCCGGAGGGGGGCTATCACAATTTGGGACTGACCTTCTTGGGAGCATGGGGGCACTGGGCTTGACACAAAAGGTAACAATAGTGACACACTCAGGTGGCCACACATTGGACCTGTTTTTTTCCTCTGATTTAGATATTATGGACCTTAGTGTAGATCCGGTCATTTGGTTGGATCACAGCACCGTGAGGTTCACATTTAGGGCCCCCTCCCAGATGGTCCGGGCCTTCTGGAGAGGGTCTGGTACCGGTCATTAAGGGGAATATCCTCAGAGGGCCTATTGGCGGTACTAGACCGATAGAGTGTTGGGGCAGCTTGTGCCATTGGGTCAGAGGAGGCAGTAGCAGCCTATAATGGGGCAGTTGGTGTGGCCTTTAACTCAATCACACCCTTGCGTGTCCAGACCCTGTCTACTCCTTGGAGACAACCTTGGTATGATGAGGATCTCCGAGGTTTAATGACTAGGGGGCGGAGGTTAGAGAGGTGCTGGAGGAGATCTGGCTTGGTGGGGGACAAATTGGCCCTGTGGTCACATCATATGGACTATTGGGGGCAATCTCCCGAAAAAAGGCAGAATTTCTGTCTAGGGAGATTGCTACAGTGAGAAACAGACCAGCTCAGCTCTTCCGCACAGTGGACAGGCTTTTACATCCAGCCTGTCTGCGTATTGGGGGGGCAGGTTTCGGCACGAGGTGTGAGGAGCTATCTCTGTTTTTTGCTGACAAGGTGTTCTCCATCAGGGCTGAGGTCTCATCGAACATCTCTTGAAAGGGATGCAGGGTCCGGCCTGAGTTGTGTTGGAACACTCCTCCTGTCTGGGATGAGTTTGAGCTGATTGGGGTTGGGGAGGTGGTGGAGATAATCTCTAAGTTGTGGCCAACACATTGTGATTTAGATCCAGGTCCAACTCGCCTTTTGGTTGAATGTTTGGACCTGATTGGTCCTGTGGTTGCTGAGGTTGTCTGGTGTTCATTGAGGAGTGGGATCTTCCCTCTGGCCCTGAAAGAGGCCTTGGTTAGACCCCTTTTGAAAAAGCCATCTCTGGACCCGGACTGCCCCAGCAACTACAGACCTGTTTCAAACCTCCCATTTTTAGGGAGGGTTATAGAAAAGGTGGTGGCCGTATAGCTGGAGAGACATCTTGCTGCTTCCTCTGTCTATGAGCCTTTCCAATCTGGGTTCCGTGTGGGGCATAGTATGGAGACGGCCCTGGTGAGGGTGCTTAATGATTTCCTGATGGCGAGGGATAGGAGGGATCATACCATCTTGGTCCTCCTAGACCTCTCTGCCGCGTTTGACACCGTGGACCATGAGGTGTTACCTGACCGCCTGTAGTTCTGGTGTGGCCTGTCCGGTAATGTCATCAATTGGTTCAGGTCATACCTGACAGAGTGCAGAGGATGACCATGGGAATTTTCTCATCTACCCCAAAGCCTCTGTGCTGTGGTGTTCCTCAGGGTTCGGTCTTGTCACCTCTGTTGTTCATGGTGTACATGCTGCCACTGGGGACATTATTAGGCGGTACGGGCTGGGTTTTCACTGCTATGCAGATGATACCCAGCTGTACCTGTCCTGTGCACCCAATACTCAGGTGTCAGACTCTGTATTTAATAGCTGCCTTGAGGAAATCCAGTTGTGGATGACTCACAATTGACTTAGGCTTAACTCAGACAAGACTGAGGTACTGGGGGTGGTCGGGTCGTCAGGGCAGAGGGGGTGTGTGGTATTACCCCCTGATCTTGTGCTGGGGTGTGTGCCTCTATGTGTGCCTCTAGACAGGTGAAGAATTTGGGAGTAATCCTAGATGATGGCCTGACACTTGATGCTCAGGTGTCAGCTGTAGTGAGAAGTGGGATTTATCATCTCAGGAATATTTCCCGAATTCGAGCCCTGATTCCGCCCGATGACCTGATCACACTGGTGCATGCTTTCGTCACTTCCAGGTTGGACTACTGCAATGCCCTGTACCTAGGGTTATCTGGAGGCAACCTCCGCAGACTGCAGCTGGTGCAGAACGTGACAGTGAGATTGTTGACAGGGGTGAAAATATGTGAACATAACACCCTGGTGCTCCGTGAACTGCACTGGCTGCTGGTCCGGTGGAGGGTTGTCTTCAAGATAGGGCTGTTGACCTATAAGACCCTGCATGAAAGGGGTCCAAGTCTATCTGCAAGAGCTCCTTGTTCCTTATCGTCTGGCCTGGGCCCTCCGTTCTGCCTAGGGTGGCCTCCTCGGAGTTCCCAGGGTTAGGCTGCGGCATTCAGGAGACAGAGCATTTCTGGCGGCTGTGCCTACTCTGTGGAACTCCCTGCCTGGCTATTTAAGGGAGGCCTCCCTCTACAGAAGCCTTTAAGAGGGCCTCAAAACATACTTATTCCAGCAAGCTTTTTATTGATGATGTTTTTAAACGTAGTTGGATTATATGATGGATAGATAAGTGTGTGCTCCCAGTTGTATCTCATAATTTTGAATTTTTCTAATGTGTACGAATTGTATGTATATATTGTGCAGTGCCCAGAGTCTACGGAGATGGGCGTTATATAAATAAAGTATCTATCTCTCTATCTATCTATCTATCTATCTATCTATCTATCTATCTATCTATATCTTTACAGTGTCAAATGTGGGAGATGGTGAGTCTAGATTAAGTCTGTGATGATAAAACGTAAAAAAACAAATAGCCCTATAGTATCCAGATGTGTGGGATGGTCAGTCCAGATGAAACCTGAGAGGACATTCCACAGTGTCAAGTGCTAAAAAAAGAAGTGGAGCAAAATTCAGAATAGAGTGCAAATAAATAAGGATGGGGCTGAGGCTATGGATCCCCAGACATTTCCTCCACAGGGTGTTTTTGTCTCTCTTGAGTGTCGAAGGCCATAACAGTTTCTATATTTAATTCTAGTATTTACCTTAGTAGTAGGATTTTTGCTGTGAGTTGGGGTATGATCAGTGGCATTTTTTTTTCATTCTACAATCCTGTCATTCTCTCTCTCCTTCTGAAAGTCATGCCTCTGTCAACTATCAGTCATCACCAGCTATCAGCTGTCTAATGAATGTTAGTACTCATTTAGTCTGTGTTTGCAGTTCCTTTAGGCTCCTACTAAGGTACCTTTAGCTTAAAGGAATTATGTTCCTGCAGCACATGTAGGGGTGGAACACTCAAGTGGGTTACTTTTTCTTAAAGATACCCTGACAGGGTGTTAGTCTTACTGGGGACAGAAAGTGCGACTGGTCAAAGCATTTGCATAACAACTCAGTCATATAACTAGCCACCTATCAACAATGTTGCACAAGCATTACTATACATTTTGGTTGTGTACACCCACTAAATTAAAAGGCTATGCCCCCGGTGACCTGGCAGCTAACAAGATGGCCACTTAAATCCCTAGCTCTGTCTACCTGCTACCAGCATTCTGCTTAACCTTCCTAACCACTGGACTAACCACCTGACTCAGCGTATAGTCCAACAGAGCACCACATCCAGAGAAAGCTGATAAAAATGTAGGCTGTGTAATGCTCGAACTGACTACGATATCATCGAGTGAAAGTTTACCTCAGGACGTTCCTCCAGAGACCGGCCTGAACCTCTGTGATAGCACTTCAGAGTAGCAGCACAGCTCCAGTAGTCTTCGAAGAAATAAAAGGGATGTTTCTGCTGCTAATGACCCAAATTACCAAGCCAGAAATTTCCTCTCAGTGCACCAACATGGATGTTGTTCAAACTACACAACAGATCACACAGCAGAACAGCCGGTGGCAGATACGGAGGACCGCAATGAAAGACTGACTGCATACATCAGAGAGCAGGAGTGGGCCATCCATATCCTATGGGACAAAATAGATGATCTGGAGAACAAGGGCTAACTAAAAATCTTTTATTTCATCAGCCTCCCTGAGGGCTGCGAGGGGAAGAGTGTAAGCCATTTCCTGCACCAAGCAATACTGGAACTCTCAGGGGCACTCTGTGAGGACAACCTTGAGATCGACTGGTCCCATTAGTCGCTAGCTCCCCTAAAGCCAGGGGAGCGTCCCCAGAAATACGAGCTTGTTTTCTCTGCTTTACAGATAAGGAGCAAATAAAGAATGGGCCAGACAGAAAGGAACTCTGACATGGAGAGGCCACACCGTGAGGATCTTTCTGGATTTCTCCCAGGACCTCTCAGCACACAGAAAAGCATATACCCCAGCACAGAAAGCTCTAATGGAGCTAAGAATCTCTTAGAGCTTACACTATCCAACCACACAGAAGGTTACCAGCAATGGAGTCTCCCGACAATTTGAGACGCCTGATGCTGCTGAAGCCTACATCATCAAGCACTGTCCCCATACTAAGTGGTCAAGAATCAAGCTCCAGGGTAGGCAGGGGAGGTGAGAAAACCAGGCATAGCTTATGGACATAGCCCCAGCTGAAGACTCTTTTGATCCACAGCTTCCATGGTACGGGGTACTGCTTTGGGCTGCACTTGAACCATATTCTTGGCAACCTTCCCTGAAAAAAAGGTGCAATTGCAAACCCAAAGCTGATAAACAGCTACAGCCAGACCGGTCCCATTGAATATGCAGCAGAAGCTGCAGTGGCAGGAAAGAGTATCTGGCATCCTCTGACACCTCTTCACTTTTACTGGGGGCAAACAGATTTTTCTCCACTGCTCCACCTCCCACAAGATGATGGCTCCTATGTTCCCAATAGCAGCAGCGAATGCAGACACCAGCACCTGACGCTAAGACCTGCCTGAAATCCCGGGCCAAGGTAGTTGCCTCGTGGCAGCCACCACAGGCCATCCTTCCGATGAGCCTTCATGCCCTAAACAATTCCTCAATGGCACAGCAGAGGTATTGCAGCTCAGCACTCAATTCCTCTCACATAAAAGTGTCTCAATCCAGCAGCTGAGCCTGCAGTGTGCTGGTAGACTATATACTCTTCATAGTCCGTGACAATACCCAATGAAACACCTATCTGGACTGGAGGGGGGGATTAAGACTTAGTCACTCTTAAAGGGTGATCCTCTTATATCTTTGTTGCTGATTTAAATAACTCCCCTTTTCATTTTCACAGGAATTGACATTTTAAGGACTCTGCTGTACACTGGGCCAATCAGTAGGCTCCTCTGATTTAGTACTGCAATATATATACATCTTCTCTTCACAGGCCATTATGCAGAATATATTAACTATAATATGGGGCATTTTTCTCTTGCTGTATTTTGCCCATCCCAAGCCCCAGTAACACAGTAAGGCCCCAGTCTTTATTAGAGTGAAGCCGCCTACATTTGGGCATGGTCACAATCCAGTATCTACCTTCCTTCTCTCCCGTCTGGGTTAATATGCTGTTTGGCCCTCCTGAGGTCCAGTAATAGACATACAGCCATCCAGGGGAGTATGAAACAATCTCTTTGGGCTCTACCTTCAGGCAGCAAGGCTGGGCAAGCATTATAGGGGCAAGCTGGAATCTGTGTGAATGATACAGAGTTTATCTCCAAGCCTCATATTGCAATCCTGTGTCATTAGAAATGTATTCAGGAATGGTGGGACTCATGTTATATTAGTGCAGCCTTCGAGCCATCTATCTCTACCTCCACATGGTCCCACCAACACCCGTGGGCCACGGAGTCATGAGAAATGGAGACCTACCCCACCCCCTTCAAGACAGGCAATATTCATATCTCGTCATGATCATAGGGGATCCACTGGTAGTGCTATTTTTAGACACCGATACAGCTGGGGACCCTATGGAGCAAGATATTAAGCATCCCCACCCATAGTGGCTATCAGTACATCCTGATCTGCCATGGATATGCATCAGGTAGAAGTCACCACTTCTGCAGCTGCTGGAGCAGTTCACAAAACTGTCAGGACTCAGTGCCAACCAGCCCAAGACAAAGGTCCTCCCACTGCATAAATCCTGCGTCAGACAGCCTTTACAGTACACTGGCTTAAAGTGGGTGTCAGCAGGTATTACATACCTGGGTATCTGGCTCCACTAATCACTGAGTAGAATGGTGACCCTTAACTTAACCTCACTGATGGAAGGGACCAGGAATGAACTGGACAGATGGAAGTGTAACCCCCCCTACAAATGGGGGTTCCCGAAAAGTCTTCCTTGAGCTTGCCTAAATGCTGACTGCCAGGCTGGTGTCCTGTGTTTTAGCAGTTTAAATGTGATTGCCAGAGAGTGCCTGTATAGCCTCTGTGCAGTGTCTCTTTAAGAGCTGCCTGGATTACAGTTGTAAGTAATCTGAGAAGGAGCTCTGTTGAAAGATGTAACTATTTGCTGAAAATCATTTAGAGTGATAATGATAATGTAGTTTGTCTAACCTGCCTTTTTTGCGGCAAGGACTGTTTTGTTTATCTCCACTATCTAGGTCCTGGACTGCGAATTGGAATAATCAGTACTGCTGGGACCTAAAATGGAGCCGAACTACAGGAGCTGTCTGGAGTAAAAATCTGTAGGAATTGTAGTTTTGGGCTTTTTGCGCCTTTTTGCACCGGAAGGGGGCACCTTTGTTGTGACTGACAGGAGGATCAGCCAACCGAACCTTTTGGATCTTGGGGAATTTCCCAGGCTGCTGCAGCTAGTTTCAGTTCTGAGCTGAGAAGTGAAGAAGTAATAGCTCAAGTGATTTTGAGCAGCAGTTCTGTGAAGTTTTGCATGGGATAACTGTGAAAGGGCTGAGTTTTGGCCTGACTGTCTGCCTGCTGTCCCTGAAAGGGGGACAATGAAAATTACGTACCTGCCGTAATTCTTGATCTTCTCTTGTATCTTCACCATTCATTACTGCTTGGGTAGTGCCGAAGGCATGCACCCGCTACGGGAGATTTTTTTTTTTAAGTCGGCTCCAGCAGCACCGCCCACGAGAGCGACGCACTGCGTCATGCGCCAGGGGTGGCCATTCAGTGCCGCAGACTCCTCCTCCTCCTCCTCCTCCATCTCAGTTCTGGTAGCTGGAAAGGCGAAATAAAGGGTAAAGGAAAAAAAGGGAGAGCGAGGCAAGAGAGCCGAGGGACAGAAAAAGGAAAGGAAAGGAAATAAACTGAAGAAGGAATAAGCCAGTAGATGACAGATAGAAGAGGGAGAATACCTATCCTAGGGGACCGCAGGGCCTCCCATCTGGGGCGGCTCTAAGGGAGGAACAGATAACGAGGAAAGGGAAGAAGAAAAAGAAGAAGAAAGAGAAGAAAAAGAAGGGATGCTTAGAGGGGAGAAGACTGCCCATATATAAATTGGTTGACAGGGTTATAAGCTCGGAACCAAAAGCGAGGGAGCAAGAATCCCTCCTAATAGGACTGAGAAAGGTTCAGCTGAACCGCTTGTATAGATTGGATACAAAGGGCAGATTCTCTATCCTCTCATCATCCCAACCCCCTACACTCTAGCTGAGAGCTCACAGAGTGCCCAGACAGAAATCTGATCCAGAAGGAGAGTGCCCAACTATGGGGGTTAGCCCCTTAGCACCTTGTTAAGTGCTAACACCGAAGTGTGTGGGTAGGGATTAGGCCCTACAAAAGGCAGCTTTGTATAAAGGATAGAGTGGAAACTCAGTCGGACTCCCTGAAGGCAAGGCAAAGGCAGCAGTTCAAGGTTAAGAAGTGCAGAAGCATCAACCAGAGGAAGCTGACAATTAAATAATGCCTGCCAGGGGGAACCTTAATTTTGAGGCTGAGCCAAGAGGGATGGCCTGTTCAGCTGTGAACTGAACAACGTGGCTAAAGAGCCCAGAGAAAATCCCTAGGGGCAGTCAGAAAGAGTTCCCTCAGGAAAGGAGAAAAGTCCTACTTGTTCCCCTTTACCTTGAGGAACAAAGATTTGTCCAAGAAGAACGGAAACCAGGATAGTTTTTTTTTTTTGGCATAAAGGCCAAAGGAAAAGAGATGAACGAGGAGAGAGGGGGAGACGTTGCAGTAGGAGGCCACCGAGGGGAAGCTGGGTGGGTATCAGTAATGAATGGTGAAGATACAAGAGAAGATCAAGAATTAACGGTAGGTACATCATTTTCATATCTTGCCTTGTCAATCTTCACCATTCATTACTGCTTGGGTGAGTACCACGCTCTCCCCCAAGGGGGGGGATAAAAAACCCTGAGGGAGCAAGATCCCCAGCCTCCAGTTGGTGGGAAACAGAAGGGGAAGACCCTGGGCTAATCAAGTGAGAAGCCTATGGTGGAGGAGAACTAGGAGGTGTCCCCCGAGGATGGGGAGACGGAGGAAGCCCCTGAAGAAGTCTCCTAGCTCTAGAGGAAAAGAGACAGGTTCCCCAGAAAGCAGAGCGAATCACCCTACGTCGGGCCATGGGTGACAACCTTGATAGACGAAGCCATGCCGTCCGTCTAATACAGATCGCTGTCCCTGCAAGCCTGGAAGCCACCTCATTGGCGTCATAAGATGCCCTTGCTTGGTGTCTTGCCAGCTCCAGGCCTATAGCAGAGTGGGCAACAGCTTGTCTGGTTTGCTCCGTATCAGGCATTGATGCTAATATTTGGGAAAGCATCGACCACAAATGCCTACTGTAGGTAGCATGGTGAGCCTGATGTGATGCAATGCATAACATCGCACGAGAGGAAGCAAACATTCTTTGCCCCCACCAGTCAAATTGTAGGGAATCTGAGTCCGATGGACAGTCGTCCGCCAGGCGGCGGCACCCAGAGGGAGTTTCTAGGTATGCCAATCCCAAAGGCGGGTTGGGGAGAGTACCTAGAGACTCCAATGGGGCACAATACCTTCTTCTGCAGTCTGCCAGGGCTGGAGAAGGGGCGGCTGGCAACTGCCAGGAATGGATAGACACCTCCTGGAAGGGAATAGGCCAGGAAAGTATCACGAAGTGCTGGGCACTGAATTCACTGAGGAATTCACGTGTCTCCCGTTCGGTATTGTCTCGCCTAACAAAAGAGATGTGAAGATCCCTCACCATCCTCGAAAGGAATCACTGATATTCAGTGAAATCAGCATTGGAGGAGAGATGAGCAGTGGTTTCTTCTCCCTCCGAGGAGGAGGGAGACGAGGATGATGGAGATCTCGAATGTCCAGAGGACTCCTGCGGTGTTGGGGATAGGCGAAACACACGCCCATGCATGTATCTAATGTATGAGGGGAAGGCCGCTGCAGAGCCTCTGAACGTCTCCCAGGATAACGGGCCCATAGGACCGACATGGCCTGGGAGAGAGGAGGGTGGCTGCAGAGGAATGGGAGAGGGGCACCTATGGCGAGGCAACTGTCCTCTGCTGAGGCTCTGAAATCCGGGGAACGGGGCCCGAGCTGGCGGGATCCCGGACAACAAACCAGGTCGCAGAATGGAACCCTTCAGATGCGAAGCCTTGAAAAGCCTAGTGGGGGAACTTCCACTGTGACGAACCTGGGGCTGCATAGGTCCAGAAGGGCAGTCCACAACAAAGCCACCTGAGGGGTCCCTGGGGCCCAAGAGGGAAAGATGGGGCCCGGCGCTACAGCTCCTACTCGCTCCCCGAGGGGTGGGAAGTGAAGACTGAGGTGTCTGAACCCTGTCTCTCGACCCCCCAGACTCCAAGAATGCCCTCCTCCTCGACCCCAGCAAACCCCCACCCTGAGGGGGTGCAGCAGCACCGGGAACGGCAGCTGCCACAACCCCCAGAGGAGAGCCTCCCTCTGCCTCCACGCCATCCCCCTACAGGGACCCCAGACCACCCCCAGCCTGGGAGGCCTCAGGGGAGGACAGCAGAGGAGACAGAGGAATAGACGCGCTGGGCCATCTAGCACCTCGTCCCACCGGAGACCCTGACTCCGAAGAGTCAGGGTGCCAGGATGGGTCCACATCTGAATCATCTTCCTCTGAGGAGGAAAAGACCAGCTAGATCACAATACTGGCCACCCTGGGGGGTCTCCAGTGAAACAGCACCGTGAACGGCGCCGGTGCCAACGGCAGCGCCGGATGACCCCGGACCCCCCGCAATGCCGAGACCTGGCCCTGACTCCCCAACGATGCCGGCTAGACCCCCGGTACTGCCCTCAGTGCCGGGACCCGACTCAGCACCACTAGAAGAACCGACTGGGCCCACAGCGCTGCAGGCGGCGCCGAGATATTGATGGCGCCGAACGGCGCCTGCCTCAGTCGCCGCACTGATCCGGAACAGCACCGAAGGTGGCTTCAAGGGTCCATCGATGCCGGGCCCAGCAGATCTGGGCCTCGACACTGGGGGAGGCTGCACCTTCAAGGAGGTGACTGCCGAGGCAGTGTCCCTGCCGCGGCCCCGGGAGGGACCTCAGCGTTCCTCCGACACCACGAAAAAGGTCTCCTCTTCAGTAACAGAAGATGAGGGGGCCTCCTCCTCTCCAGACTGTATAGGCCTGAGAGGGGACACGGAGGAAGGGTCTAGAGATCTTACCTGGGAATCCCTGGAGCGGTGCCATCCCCTGAAAGTCGGAGGAACCTTGCTGATCTTGAACGCGTGGACTTCCAGGATGCGACGGTCCATCGAGAAACAGGCATCGCATGCATCCATATTATGGTTGGGTCCCAGGCAACGGAGACAAACATCATGCCGGTCCGTGACGGAAAAATGCTGGCCACAGGAGCACCGACACATAGGGGCGCGGCCCGCCTTCGACTTGCGTTTTGCCTCCGAACCTGACATGATGCAAAACAATTAAGGCAAAAACAAAGCACAGCTCTTGGTGGTGTCGAATAAAGAGCAGAAAAAGAACGGTCTTACCGGTGACGAAGTCGAGAAAAGCAGGAAGAAGGAGTCTGGATCAGCGTCGATAAACGACAACTAGGCCTAGTACTCAAAAATCCTAACCGTGCAGCAGGTGCAGCCTCGACGGTGGGAGAAACAGAACTGAGATGGAGGAGGAGTCTGCAGCACCTAACGGCCGCCCCTCGCGCATGACGCAGCGTGTCGCTCTTGTGAGCAGCGCTGTTGGAGCTGACTTCAAAAAAAATAAAAAATCTTTCATAGCGGGTGCGTGCCTCCGGCACCACCCAAGCAGTAATGAATGGTGAAGATTGACAAGGGAAGATTAGAGTTTATTTAGACTGAATCTGAGTTGTGAGGACTATTTAAGCCACTGGACTGTGACCAGGCTTTAAGCTGAAGAAGACCGAAGATTTGCTGAATGCGATCAGCCTGTCAGGATTTCCAGCTGCTTTTGAATCCCCGGTTTGTGCAGAGATTTTGCGATCGTGACCGGAGAGCGGTTTGCCTGGTACAGTAGAATTTCCTTACATGTAAATGTGCTGTGTATTGAAAGTGAGTCGTGACTTGGTTCCCCACTGTGTGAAGTGTGTTCTGCTTGCTGGTACCATAGAATCCTTTACATGTGAATGTGCTGTGTATTGAAAGTGGGTTGTGATTTGGTTCCCCACTGTGTGAACTGTGTTCTGCTTGCTGGAAGCTTTATCCAGCCTAATCGGACTGAATCCGCGTTCATCTCCATTCGGCCTGGGCCATGCCACGCTGGCCCTGCTAGACTACTCTACTGCACAGAGAAAGCCACCGACGAGAGACCTGCCTGGGGATCAGCCCCCTGCTCCACACTTGAACAGGAGTGGCACCTCGGCAAATCGTGTGGGCCCTGCTTCTCCTGGCACTCCAGATTAACCACCTGCTGTCTCGATTTTTGTCCAGCCTGTGTCCAGTATTGGGTATCGTGAATAATCATCAGGGTAGCTCCCTGCAACAATAGCCTAATCTAAAAGTGTCTCATCTGATTGTCTTGTTGTTTTCTTTTCACGAACTGAGCCCTCCGGCTCTGGATTACAAATAGTGTGTGTGTTGTGCATGTTGTTTTCTTCCATCACGGGGCCCCAACCAGCTGCAACGTTCCTGGCTAGTCCACCATTCACCATCTGGGTATGCAGAGTGTGTGACTGTTCATGGATCTTGAAGTGCATGCATAACTGTTTGATTGATACAGCCTTTAAGCAAATTAACCTGATTACGCCCCTTCCTTGTTCAAGCCCCTTAAATACATCAGATCTAACTCTTTTTTTCATTTACCCTGACTGTGGTTCCAGTTTGTGCAAGAGTACTGTACTGCTGTTATTTGCTGTGTATAACCTTGTTTTACAGAGGGTCCCCAGGGCTGGGCCAGAGGAAAGCCCTGGTGGTAAGTGCAAACAGTATGGGTACTTATGTGTGTGACGTAGACAGCCAGCTCTGAGTGCTCGAGTGCTGTATTCATTTTTTTTATTACATGTAAAATATGTGATGGGAAGGTCAGCTCAAGGAAATTACTGTTTTACTGGAACTGACACATCAAGAACCCCCAGGGATAAGTTCAAAGGACAGAAGGTATTTTAAACTGCAGAGATCTGGGGTGCAATTACCTTGTCAATTTGCTTTCATCCCGGAAATAAGATTAGCCATTCATAATGCCCTCAGGGAGATCCTTTGACTTGCATGGTTGCCAGGAAGGACTTGTGGGGAAGGGCGTCGGAGAGAGGCCAGAATGGACATTGAAGAGGTTTGATGTCTGAGCCAGGGAGGACCCAGACGGATTTGGAAGGTCCAAAATACATTCCTGGGGAACCCATGAAATACATCAGAAAGACCTGAGGTGTAGATTCCAAGGTCCAGACGGGATTAGAGAGGCCAATACACTTTTGCTTTGAATACAGTGACTTAGATTAAAGAAACTTTTGAAATGTATGTGTAGCAGAGCACAATCCAGTTCTGATCAGTTAACCTGTCGAAAGGAAAGTCAGTGAGGTCATCTCATATGTTTTTTTTTTAATAATTTATTTGGAAACCCTGTATTGTAAAATATAGAGTTTGATACACCAAGGCGGAGTTAGTGACCTCATGAGAAGGCCGGCTCAGAAGTGTGATTAATTGCTGAAAGAACCTGACAGAGACACACAAGAAAATATTTCTGACTGAGAAAAGAGAGACCCTAAAAGCACTGAAGAAAGTAAGCATTAGATTTGATTAGTCTGAAGTTATAAATTGTAGGAACTGTACTTTTTTTACCCGTTTGTTTTAAGGCTGTATGTGTTGGGATATATATTTGCTCTTTAATATATGGATTGTGAAAATAATACGGTTGAAAGGCATACAAAAAAATCCTTGTAATACCATCGCTCCTGGAGCGATAATACTACTGTTCGTAAGTGATAATACTATTGTTCGGGTGCCGTAATAGTATCGTTCGGCACCCGATCGATAGTATTATCAAGAAAGCTGAAAAGCGCATACGCAAGTGTATCCCCGTTTTACAAAGTGTGCCCTCTGATTGGCCGCTTTTGCTCTGTGGGCAGGCACAACGAGTAGGAAAACATGGCGGCTTGCTCGCTCGCTTAGCGAGTGAACGGTCAACAGCTGCCACAACTGTTTTTCTTCACTTTTGAAAATTTTTTTGAGCTCCTCTGCTCGCCCGATACCACTGCTGACAAACAGTTAAAAAAAAGCAGCGGTAAATGAAGCTCACAGCACCGGTCATCCACACAGCACTGGGGAACCCTTCCAGCACTCACATGGACCCGCTGACTCCACTGTTTAAACGGAGGTGAGTCAATTCACCTCGTATCCATATATTAAAAAAAATAACAAATAGGTTCTGGCATAACAAGGTAGTAATTCCATCTCGAGGTTCTGGGGACACATGAAACCTCTCCAGCTTCGCTCTCGAGGTTCTCTGTGTCCCCAGAACCTCTCGATGGAATTACTACCTTGTAATATACCAGAACCTATCTATTATTCTATTTGTAATTATTGTTCTGTTTTGATATTTTTAAAGTAAAGATATTTTTTTTACAAACGAAACTGCTGGAGTGCCTTGACATTTCTTTTTATTTTTGCTTTGAGCCCTAACTATAGAGGCACGACTGCACCCCTATAATATCTACATATATATTATATAGAAACACAGAAAGTGATGGCAGAAAAGGGCCACCAGACTCACCCAATCTGCCCATTATGCCAGCTAGCTGCTAGGACATTGCTATGTCCTGCCATCCCCTCCCCCTCAAACTTAAAGATCATTGTGTCTATCCCACACATATATGACAGACAGACATGGAAATTGGCTTGGAGTTGGTTCCAGGATCCCTTGATCCTGTTAATTAATTATGTAAACATAGAAACATAGACTTTGACGGCAGATAAGGACCGCTTGGCCCACCTAGTCTGCCCATTTCCCTACCTACAGGATAAGCTGCAGATCCTAGTTAACCAACAGCTTATTTCTTCTTACCCCCCACAAGAATTGCCTTATGTCTGTCCCATGTATTCTTGAATTCTCCCATAGTTTTAGACCCCACAACCTCCTCAGGAAGGCTGTTCCATGCATCCACCACCCTCTCTGTGAAAAAATACTCTCACATTGCCCTGAACTGCGTCCCTGTCTATCTTTAAATTGTGTTCCCTTGTTCTTGCACATCTCTTTTCTGAAAGATGCTACCTCTTGGAGTTTGTTGATTCCACTGAGGTACTTAAAGTTTCTATCATGTCCCCTTCCCTCCTTTCCTCAAAGGGTATACATATTAAGCTCCTTTAGTCTCTCCTCGTATGGCTTCTCTTGCAGACCCTGCACCATTTTAGTTGCCCTCCTCTGGACTGCCTCTATCCTGTCTATGTCCTTGGGAGATGGGGTCTCAGAACTGGGCCTGTACTCAGATGGGGTCTCACCAACTGTCTGTACAGAGGGATAACAACTTCCTGTTTTCTGCTGCTGATGCTTCTCCCTATGCATCCCAGTATACCCCAGCCCTCCCTACTGCCTTCTCACATTGCTTGCTAACCTTAAGGTCATCTGATATGATTACCCCAGATCCCTTTCCTTTTTGTTGTTGTTACCACCTCCCCCACTGTGTATTCTTCCCTGGGTTCTTGTTTCCCAGGTGCATTATTTTGCACTTCTTGCATTGAATCCTAGCTGCCATAGTTCTGACCATTCCTCCAACCTTGCCAAGTCCCTCTCATCCTTTCCACGCCTCCTTGTGTATCAACCCTGTTGCAGATCTTCGTGTCATCTGCAAAGAGGCATACTCTTCCTTCCAGTCCCTCTGCAATGTCACTTATGAAGACATTAAAAAGGTCTGGATCCAATACTGAACCCTGCGGTACCCCACTAGTAACCCCCTTTCTTCAGAGTGGACTCCATTTACAATTACCTTCTGTGTCCTGTTGTCCAGCCAAAGTTTTACCCAGGCTACCACTCTGGGACCCACTCCCAGGCTGGTTAATTTGACTATTAATCTTTGTGTGGGACTGTGTCAAATGCCTTGCTAAAGTCTAGGTAGGCCATGTCCATGGCCCTCCCTGGTCTACTACTTTGGTCACCCAGTCAAAGAAATCTATTAGATTCATCTGATGTGACCTTCCCCCGCTGTGAACGATGCTGCCTTGGGTCCTCTGCCCCACTGGCCTCTAGGTACTCAGCTATTCTTTCCTTCAGAAGTGACTCCATCACTTTCCCCTACCACAGAGGTCAAACTGACAGGTCTATAGTTTCCTGCCTCTGTCTTGGTCCCACTTTTGTGAAGGGGAATCACAACCGCCTTCCTCCAGTCCTCGGGCACCACACCATCCTCCCTTGATTTATTAAAAAGAGTAGCCAGTGGTTTCACTAGTTCCCCCCTTAATTCTTTTAGAATTCTGGGGTGAATTCCATCAGGCTCCATTGCTTTGTCCACCTTCAGTTTTAGGAGTTCTTGCAGAACCCTTTCCTCTGTGAAAGTACTGGGATCGATCCCCCTATCAAGAGTGCTTCTGTTAATTGGATTAGGCACTTCCCCCTCCTCTTTTGTGAATACTGAGCAGAAATATTCGTTCAGTATCCCTGCTTTTTCACTGTCCCCCTCTGCCCACACACCGTTCATTCTATTCAGCCTCACTATCCCTTCCTTTGTCTTTCTACGCTCGCTGATGTACCTATAAAAGGTTTTATCCCCCTTCTTAACTGAGTTGGCTATCTTTTCCTCAGTTTGGGCCTTTGCTATTCTGACTTCCCTTCCTGCTTCCTTCTGCCTTAACTGGTACAGCTCTCTGTCCTGCTCCTTCTGTGTTTCTTTATACTTCCGGAATGCTATCTTTTTCTTCCTGACTTTCACAGCCACCTCTTTTGAGAACCATAGTGGCTTTTTCTTTCATTTTGATTTGTTTATTTGCTTCACACAAAGGCTTGTTGCCTCTGTGATGGCAGTTTTGATGATTCCCATTGTTGCTCCACACCTCCTTCTAGCCTGTTTGCTAGTGCTTTTCTGAGGCACTCTCCCATCTTGCCAAAGTCAGCCCTCCTGAAGTCCAGTACCCTCACTTTTGTGTGGCTTGACTCTGTAGCTGAGTTTAACATGAGCCACACTGTTTGATGGTCACTTGTTCCCAGATGGCAACCCACTTCTAGATCTGAGATCCTCTCACTGCCCCCGTTTGAGAGTATGAGGTCTAAGATTGCTCCCTCACGAGTGGGTTCCGAAACTAGTTGTCTGAGGCCTGCCACCTGTAGGGAATCAAGAATGGCCCTGCTCTTGGATGTGGCTGCAGCAAATGTGCTCTAGTTAACATCTGGCATATTCAGGTCTCCCATCAACAGTATCTCCCCTTTCTCTGCCATTCTAAGAATGCCTTCCATCATATCCTTGTCCATTCCCTCCCCCTGACATGGGGGTCTGTACACAACCCTGCGGATTGTGGTGCCCTTTCTAGTCTCCAAGGTGACCCACAGTGCCTCCTCTCCTCCCAGTTTACTCTTTTGTTCAGTTGCTTTTATCCCTTCCTTTACATAGAGAGCTACTCCTCCCCCTCTTCTCCCCTGCCTGTCTCTCCTGTAGGTTATGTACCCTGGTATGTTAACATCCCAGTCATGGTTCTCTGTGTACCATGTTTCTGTGACTGCTACGATATCCAGGCATCCCTCACGTGTTGGGTTTCCGCAGGAGGTAATCACCGATCGAGGGGGTTCCTTCATGTCGGACCAAATGAAATGTCTATGGAAGAAGTGTGGGGTGGTGCAGAGATGCACGACACCGTATCACCCACAAACCAGTGGGCTTGTGGAACACTTCAATGGTACCCTAAAGTCAATGCTCCGGGTGTTTGCTGAACAGCATGGGAGGGACTGGGAGAAATACCTTCCCCACCTGTTGTTCGCATACAGGGAGGTGCCCCAAGAGTCAACAGGATTTTCCCCCTTCGAACTCTTATATGGAGACTGGGTATGTGGGCCCCTAGACTTGATCTGGGAGGACTGGGAAGGCAAGCACGCCACCCAGGGAACTCCCATTGTGGATTATGTCCTAAGGTTTAGGGAAAGGCTGAAGGAGCTTATGGGCACAGCCCAGAGCAACCTGGCAGCTGCCCAACAGAAACAAAAGGTATGGTATGACCACAGAGCCAGAGCTCACTCGTACATGGTGGGTCAGGAAGTCATGGTCCTTATTCCGGGTCCGGAAAGACAAGCTGCAAGCTGAGTGAGCAGGACCGTATAAAGTGGTTAGGAAGGTAAATGACGTAAACTACATTGTGGAGTTATCTGACCGTAGACAGATAGAAAGTATGTACCATGTCAACATGATGAAGCCATATGCAAATAGGGCTGACATGGTGTTCGCAGTGTGTAGTCATGGGGAGGGGACGGACGAAGGAGACCCCCTTCTGGACTTGCTGAAAGACAGTAAGCGGGAGTCCTCTGTGGAGGCAGTAAAATTGTCTCCCCAGCTGACCCCGGGCCAGATCCAGAAAGTGAGGGAGGTTTTAGCAGACTTTCCCCCCATGTTTAGCACCAAGCCTGGACTAACCCCTTTAACAACACATGATGTGGAGCCAGGGACACAGACGCCCCTATTGCGGACAGCATATCGGGTGTCGGAGGCTGTCCAAAAGGACATTAGGAGGGAAGTGGAGAAGATGCTGGATTTAGGGGTAATCCATAGATCCCACAGCCCCTGGGCCTCACCTGTAGTCCTTGTGCCCAAGCCAGATGGCTCAACTCGTTTCTGTGTGGACTATCGTGGACTGAATGCAGTTACAGTCCGACACCCACCGATGCCCCAGACAGATGAACTCCTGGAAAGTTGGGGGGCGACCTACCCACGACCACTGACCTGACAAAGGGGTATTGGCAGGTAGAGCTGACGGACAGAGCTAGGGAGAGGTAGGCCTTCATCACTCTGATAGGCTTATTTGAGTTCAAAGTAATGCCTTTCGTAATGAAGAATGTCCCGGCCACTTTCCAAAGGTTGGTGAACCAGGTGTTAAATGGTGCTGAGGAGTACGTCGTGGTGTACCTGGATGACATTGCCATCTTTAGTACCAGCTGGGAGGAACACCTGTCACACCTTAGGGAAGTGCTGGGCGGAATACAGAGGGCCGGGCTCACTGTCAAAGCCGAGAAGTGCCAGGTGGCCATGGGAGAAGTGGCATACCTTGGACATGTGATAGGCCGGGGACAGCTCCGTCCTAACCAGATAAAAATAGAGGTAATGCAGGCATGGCCCAGACCAGAAACTCAGAAGCAGGTCAGGAGTTTTCTCGGGACAGCAGGGTACTATCGAAAATTTGTGCCTAATTACAGTGCCCTGGCTTCTTCCCTATCTGACCTGACAAAGAAACAGATGCCCAAGAAAATTATCTGGGGTCCAGCCTGTGAGGAAGCCTTTACCAAACTGAAGGAGGCACTGTGCAGTGCTCCTGCTGTGACAAGTCTGGACTATAGCAAAACTTTGTAGTTCAGGCAGACGCCTCAGACATGGGTATTGGGGCAGTACTTAGCCAGACATTCAGCGAAGGGAGGGACCACCCGATAGCCTACCTGAGCCAAAAGCTGCTCCCCAGGGAACAAGCATACTCCATGGTGGAAAAGGAGTGTCTTGCCCTAGTGTGGGCCCTAAAGAAATTGGAGCCATACTTGTATGGGCAGCTTTTTGTGGTGCAGACTGACCACAACCCCCTGGTTTGGTTGTCACAGATGGGGAAAACAATGGCAGACTGCTCAGATGGAGTCTTGCTTTACAAGGGTATGATTTGAAAATCGTATATAGGGCCGGAGCCAAAAATAAGAACTCAGATGGACTGTCTAGGGTCTATGAGGAGTGAACTGATTTGGGAAGCTCATCCCATGTAGGGGATGGATCTCCCAAATTCAGTCTAGGTGGGGAGGAGTGTGACGTAGACAGCAAGCTCTGAGTGCTCAAGTGCTGTATTAATTTTTTTTTGTTACATATAAAATATGTGATGGGAAAGTCAGTTCAAGGAAATTACTGTTTTACTGGAACTGACACGTCAAGACCCCCCCAAAGATAAGTTCAAAGGATAGGAGGCATTTTAAACTGCAGAGATCTGGGATGCAATTACCTTGTCAGCTTGATTTCATCCCAGGAAATAAGATTAGCCATTCATAATGCCCTCAGGGAGATCCTTTGACTTGCATGGTTGCCAGGAAGGACTTGTGGGGAGGGGCGTTGGAGAGAGGCCAGAATGGACTTTAAAGAGGTTCGATGTCTAAGCCAGGGAGGACACAGATGGATTTGCAGGTCCAAAATACATTCCCAGGGAACCCTTGAATTACATCAGAAAGACCTGAGGTGTAGATTCCAAGGTCCAGACGGGATTAAAGAAGCCAATACACTTTTGCTTTGAATACAGTGACTTAGATCAAAGAAACTTTTGAGATGTATGTGTAGCAGAGCACAAACCAGTTCTGAATAGTTAACCTGTAGAGAGGAAAGTCAGTGAGGTCATCTCATGTGTTTTTTTTTTAATATTTTATTTGGAGACCCTGTATTGTAAAATATAGAGTTTGATACACCAAGGTGAAGTTAGTGACCTCATGAGAAGGCTGGCTCAGAAGTGTGTTTAATTGCTGAAAGAACCTGACAGAGACACACAAGAAAATATTTCTGACTGAGAGAAGAGAGACCCTAAAAGCACCAAAGAAAGTAAGCATTAGATTTGATTAGTCTGAAGTTATAAATTGTAGGAACTGTACTTTTTTACCTGTTTGTTTTAAGGCTGTATGTGTTGGGATATATATTTGTTCTGTAATTATTGTTCTGCTTTGATATTTTTAAAGTAAAGATATTTTTTTTTACAAACGAAACTGCTGGAGTGCCTTGACATTTCTTTTTATTTTAAGTGGAGCTTTTAAAGGTTATAAGTACACTGTGTATGGGCTTATTGTTTACCAAACTAGGAAATTGATAGAGTTCTCTAAAGTCTTGCATAGAGTTCTAAGGGTTCATTTGAAAGACCTGGTTGGATGCCCATTGACAAAGATATCTGGCCCCCCGAAGACAGAATTATCTGAGCCTGATAATTGGGTACGCTAACAATAGGTTATCAGTTTGAATCCTTCCAGAGCTTGAGACTAAGGTGACTTGAACCCACAAAACAGACAAGAGGGTTACCTTGTCTGTTCACTGTACACAAATCATATGCTCAGAGGCTGGCACTTTGGGAGTAGAGGGCTGACTGGCTGAGTGATTTTGTGACAATGTGGTCTATCAGGGGTATTGTGAAAGTAATTATTGTGTATTGTTCCGGCCACTAGTAAGGAAAGGGAGGGGGGTTACAGTGTCCCAGAGGGCAGTGCCCAAGTTAGCTTGACCACTACCAACCCTGACCTCCAGGTGGAGGAACCCGTTTCAGAACTCAGGCCCCTTAATCTGCTACTAGCGAAGCAGGCAGAGGTAGTAGCCCTTGGGATAGCGCCACTTAAAGGTTACAGAAGCACCTGACCCTTACCCTAGGAGGCAAGTTGGAGGCCTTTCAGTTGATGTTGACTCCCAAAGGCTACCATCTTGTGTACATAACTGGGCAAACTTTGCAGTGCTCCATGCCTGCATCACTGGCATCCCCACCATAGCTCAGCATGGAACACGACATAGCTCAGGTTCCCTTGGTCGCTTTATAATAAAAAACCCATCCAGAATCAGGGAACACCCCTCCATAATGGCATCCAGAGTTACTTGGTACAAGGTACACAAGTCCAGGGCTACTGACCCCACTCCCCCACAATCAGCACCATTATGGGGAAATGATAATCTCTGCA
Organism: Neoceratodus forsteri; assembly: GCA_016271365.2. Taxonomy (NCBI): domain Eukaryota; kingdom Metazoa; phylum Chordata; order Ceratodontiformes; family Ceratodontidae; genus Neoceratodus; species Neoceratodus forsteri. The sequence continues at coordinate 188,021,587 of CM028134.1, forward strand.
CAGGGGGACAACATCCCAGCTGGAGGATATGGGCCAAGAGGGGGATCAGTTAGGTGAACGGACCACAAATCGGCTGCACATGGAATCAGTCTCCAACCTACAGCAAACGTTCGGCCTGCCCAGACAAGACTTTTGGAGGTACCTTTAACTCCAGAGTATGCTTGGCCTCAGCCCCCAAACAACCTTGAACCAGTTTGCCATGAGTCAGCATCCTTTATAACCAACACCAATAAGTTGAACAGGGGTAAAACCAGTTATGTCTATAGACTCCTCTGGGATGGGTTACCGGACCAATCCACACCCTCCAGGCTAGTCTGGGAGACAGAACTTGGCATACAGATACTAGTTTGTTTTGGGGATCACAGGGGCATGTTTAGACAAATGCAGTCATTTAATCCAGATCAAACTGCTCCTCTGATGGTACAGGACTCCAACAGTTCTATATAACCTGAGGCTAATAATGGACAAGTGCTGGCACTGCTCCCAGCCTGGGACACACTTGACACACATCCTGTGGGAATGTACTAAGTACAGTACAAGAGTACTGGCAGGGCATAAAACAAGTCTGCAGTGCCATAAGTGGCTATCAGATCCTACTGGATGCCCCACTCTTCCTGCTAGGGGACCTAAAACACTCAACCACGCTGTAATGGCTGATAGCAGTCACTGTCTCTTCTAAAAGGCTCCTCCTCCTTAAAGAGACACTGTCAACCCCCTTAGGCCTCAAAATGTCCCTAGTTTAATAAAACACATATTGTGGCAGTTCACATTCTGCAGAGACTGGTAAAGTATCTGGTTGTTTTATTCTGATTCTTTTTTTCCCTTTAAAAAGTGAAAAACTGACTGCCCACCATATTGGTGTTACCACTTAAAAACATGTTTGTTTACTTTCCTTGATCAACTCCCACTGCATCATTCCTGCACTTAGGAACACCTCAAACACAGTCTAGCCACTCATTATGCAGTGATAGTAGAGGAGATTATTGCATCTTGAGTGACTGTACTGTTTAGGGGGTGTTTCTAATGTTCAGGAAGTATGCAGTAAAAACAGATCAAGGATCTTTTGGAACAAAACAAGGGGCCCAATTTTCAAAGCCCAGGGAAGGATGCAAGGTGCCTGTATCAAACATAAATGATGCAAGTGGCACCTTGCATCAAAAGATGCTCCATTCCCAATTTTCGAATGCAGTTTGCGCCAAAAAGGGGAGCCACTGCACCAAAGGGGCACTGCGCCAGCCTTGCACCATAAAAAAAGGTGTGCCAGGTTGCAAGAGCATTTGCACCACAGCGGGGCTGCAACATTCCCTTTTCTGGGATTTTACAAGCTCCGCTGTGGATGCAGCAAGGTGCTCAACTTAGATCAGCCAGGAAGTGGTCTAATCGACTTGGGCCAGTGCCACACACTGTGGCAAATAAGGAGGGGATCTGAATGTGGAGTCAGGGGGCAGAAGGGGCATGGGGATGGCATAGGGAGAGTCAGAATGATAGCTGGGCATGACAGGGAGTGCGGAGGCACCCAGCAGAGTGTGTCTGCTTTTGTATTAATGTTGTTAATGTCAATCAATCTGTAGTAGTTGATTTGCAAAGTACTGTACCTATTACCAATACTGTAACTATATACACTAATCAAATCCAACACAACCGCGGAGGGGAAAGTGATCTATTCATAGGGCACAAGTCCGTTTAGGAGTTTGCCTCCTGATGCCTACCCCCCACTTTTTTCTTTTCTTTTTTTTTTTTTTTAAACTGGGGGGAAGTAGAAGAAAAGGAGGAGAAAACTTTCCAGAAGCCTGGCCATTGAGGGCGGAAGTTCGGTAGGTTGCAGTGATGAACGGTGAATATATTCTGGAAGATCAAGAAATACGGTGCATAAATAATTTTCATATCTTCCAGGTATCTATCTTCACCTTCATCACTGGTGGGTCAGAATATCAACTGCTCAGCTCTCTGTTATGCCAGGACCATCAACATTTAAGTGCTTGCTTAAACATGCTCTAAAGGAAACGTGTGCCTGTCTACAATAACTGCTCAAATATCTCACATGGCAAACCCTACACACTTCGCTTGTATCCCCAACCATTAGCGCTCCCCCTCGTTCTTTCCCTCCACTCTCTCTCTCTACTCTCTACCCCACTCCCTCATCCAAGGGAGAGAGATGGTAGTCAGGTCATCTTCTGTATCAGATGAGAGGTGGACCGAGGTATCCTCTTCCTCAGAGGAGGGAGACGGAGACGAAGAGGAGGAGCTGGACCCAGGGGGTGGCGGTGCCGGGGTTTCAGGCCAAAAGATGGCCTGGTCCAATGCCCTCAGGTATGTAGGGAAGGTACCATATAACAAAAGACTGCATTCTCAGAATATAGTGGGTGTTGGAAAAATGTAAAGTATCACAGCGTAAGGAAACCAGCAACCCAGACTTCAAATATTCAGTGAGAGTAATTTTATTAATAGTAGGTTGTAATACTTATAAAATAACAACACTGCCTAAAGCACATAATGTGAATTTCAGTTCCAACACTCTAGCCTCAGCATTTCGGGGTTATGCTGCCCCTTCGTGTAGGGAAGGCACTTGCTGACACCCTGAACTGCTGCCAGGTCAGGGGTCCCACAGGACCAGGAATACCCAGGAGAGAGGGAGGGAGGGACAGGCAGAGGAAGAGGTGAGTCATGCTGGACCAGGCCAGGTCCTCTGCCAGGGCTGCAAGAGTGTACCAGTGACCTGCCTCGAAAGGAGGGGCTGTGCAACTCGCCCACCTGGGTATGCCCAGTGGTAGAGGGGAAATCTGGGTGGTGCCCTTGGGGGGGGGACCCTAAGCTGAGAAGGTCGGAGCTGTACAGATCTCTCAAGGCATCCCCTATCCCCACCTGCCACAGGCCCAGACAGTTCTGGAGGGGATTAAAGGACCCAAATCAACCTTATGGCTACGACCAGTGGCCCCAGCCGCTCTAGGCATGGACCACTGCACCAACAGGTATCTTCCAACCCCTGCCTCACCAGAGAGGGCTATGCCCCTTGGACTAGACCCAGAAGTATCAGTAGCAGCTGAAACCAGGGGTAAAGGGGACCCGGCACTGTGACCAGCACTAGAACCCCCCTCGGAACCACAAATGGTCCCAGAATTGGACCGGGCACAGCAAATGGCACCAGAACCCTACCCGGCACCGGAAGTGGCACCAGAGCTCAACCCGGCATCATGCCTGGTGCTGCCATCCCCTCCAGTGCCGGAATCAGCACCAAAAGCGTCCCGGGCACCGTGAGCAGCACCATGGCACACAAGGGAGGTGGCATTGGCCCAGGCTGCAGGACTAGCACCCTCAGATGATGCCGACAATGGCAAAGGCCTAGGGCTTGACCCAGAAAAGTTCCGCTTGAACTAGGAAGCCAGTCAGGATAATCCTGGACATCATCCTCCAGATTGGCAGACGAGATCAAGGAGATCTCCAAATGGCAGATCCCCAGGACCTTTCCTCTCCCGGTGCTGTGAGCAGCAGCAGGACAGGGACCCAGCCACATGGGCGGCACTGCTCCACTCACCAGCACCAGCCTCAGTGCCAGGAGCCAATGCATCACTGGACCATGTAGCCATGGGACCCGCTGGTACAGACTGAGAGTATAGCTACAATGCTGCCACTGGGGGTGTCCGGACCCCTGAGGGTGTACCAGACTGAGAGTGGTGTGCAACCGGCCCCTTGGGGGGGGCTGACTGTCCCATAGACCCCTCTCCCAGGCTTACCACCTTGGCAAAAGGAGGATTAGTGGAGGCTGTCTCCCTCTGACATATAGTACCGAGGAGGGGCTCAGGGGAGGAGCCCAGGGAACCCACCTTGGAATCTCTGAGGAGGCATGCCTCAGCGGTAGGGGTTTCATGCCCACCTCATCGCGCAGATTTTGACAGTGCAGAGTTCCATGGAGAAGCAGGGGTCACAACAATCCATGTTGTGGTCCGATCCCAGGCAGGTCCAACATCAGTCATGGTGGTCCTGAACGGACATGTTTCTCCCACAGGGGCACTGACACATGGGGAGAGACTCCGTTCTTTTTTCCAGGCCCCTGACCGGACATGACCAAACTTATCCACGGAAAATAATAAAATGAGCAAAAATAGAACCCAGTTCTGTACTAGATAGAAAGATATAGAGGGAAGCAGCAACAGGGCATCGAATGACTATACGGTGTCAAGTTATGGCGACAAACAGAACTGTTGTGCAGTCCAAAATCACAAAATGCTCCCACAGAGAACCTTCCTCAATGGCGGGGAAGAACAGAACTGGGGAGGAGAGTAGGCCGGTGTCAGTTACTGGCCAGTTCACATATGCCATATCAAACATCTGCCTCATGGGCGGTGCCATCCCGGACATTGGCTCCCTTCCTCCAAAACTCTTAAAGGAATATGCTCCCATGGGGTTCTAGTGCCTCTGGTCTGAGACTCACCAGTGATGAATGGTGAAGATTAATTCTTGGAAGATTAGATGTTTCTTTTCTCTATACCATTGCTGTTAACTGTTGATTAATTTCAATAAAAAGATTAACTGAATAAAAAGGCCATGCCCACAGTTTGATAGAAACATAAATGTTGATGGCAGAAGGAGACCACCAGGTCCATCTAGTCTTCCCACTGTCTTTTAGCCTAGCATTCTAACTGCCCTTGGGTTTGAGGGCTCCCTTGTATCTGTCCCAAGCATTCTTGAAACCTACCACTGTGCTTGCCCTCACCACCTCTGCAGGCAGGCTATTCCAGGCATCCATCACTCTTTCTGTGAAGAAAAACTTCCTGGTGTTGGTGGAGAACTGCCCTCCTTGCAGCCTTAGATCATGTCCCCTGGTTCTGCTGCCCTTCTTAAACTGGAAGAGATCATCTGTCTACACCTGGGTTATGCCTTTTATGTACTTGAATGTTTCGATCATGTCACCCCTCTCTCTTCTCTGTTCCAGGGAATACATGTTCAGCTCTTTCAGTCTATCCCCATAGGACATCTTGTGCAGTCCCTGAATCATTTTTGTTGCCCTTCTCTGCACCGTCTCTACTCGGTCTATGTCCTTTTTGAGGTGGGACCTCCAGAACTGGATGCTGTACTCCAGGTGAGGCCTAAACAGTGATCTGTACAGCGGCAGGATCAGTTTCCTCTTCCTGCTTGTGATGGCGAGAGAAACCAGCCACACTCTCCCTTCCTGGGCTATTTAAACCAACTTCCTCCATCCTCATTCAGAAGCTCTGTTTCTTTGCTCCCATCATCCTCCATTCCTCCTCCAGTGTCTCACATCTTTTCGTTGGGCTCCTTCCTAAGGTACCTTTAGCCTAAGGTAATTAAGTTTCCGAGGCACTTCTAGGGGTGGAACCCTTTTCAAGAGGGTTCCTTTGCCTTATCTGTACCATGATAGGGTGTTAGTTGCACCAGGAGACAGTAAGAATGGCCAAAGCATCCATATATAACAGTTATAAAACTCAGTCTTACAACTTGTCCCCTAGCTACCAACACTGTTGCACAAGTATTACTCCACACTTTCGGAACAGTCACCTACTGAACTGCAAGTTACTTGGTTTTACTGACACACCTCAGAGCAACACAGGGGGCATGAGCAGCCATATTTGACAGAGGTCAGTTGACATTTGAATTTAATAAGAAACATTTTAACCATGCTTTGTTTCACTAGCACATTGGGGATGTAGATCTTAAACATAGATAGAAACAGATTCTTATGGTAGAAGGAAATCGACGGCCCATCAAGTCTGCCTGGCAACTACAGACTGGTCAGCCTGACCTCAATCATGTGTAAGCTCATGTGGTCAATCTTCAAGGAAAGGCTGGTGGGTTACCTGCAGGAAAGCGGTCTCCAAGGGGTCACGTGATGAAGATGACTGAGTAACAGCCTTCTAGCTAAGCTCCCGCTATACAGACAAACAAACTACTTATTCTATTGTTTTAGATCAATATTCAAACCATCCAGCGGCATCTAAGGACTGTTCAAAGGGGTGCAGCTGCTAATTAGCTGTGATTAAAGAGTGCGATTGCCAGCTGAAATGAGGTTAGCACTCCCCAAGCATACACCCCCTCCCACACTGGAGAAACAAAGCAAAAAATCCAGGCCGCAACCTACAACCGCTGGTAAAGGATCCACTACTAACTCTGACCCTAATCTGCTCACAGTCGAACGATTTCTTGAAGAATTCCGACCTCTCAGGGCGGAAGATAAATCACTCACCTCTGAAGTAAAATTGATGACGGCTGCTATCAAGGACATTTCCAAACACACCGGAGACAATGAAGTGCGCCTCATATCATTGGAAAGGAAGGTGGACCGAGTTGAACCAAAATTTGCTCTTATCAGGCAGCGAACTGCTAAACTTGAAGCGAAGGTGGAAAATCTGGAGGGCAGGAACTGGCGAAATAACGCCGTAGTCATCGGGTTGCCCGAGAAGGAGGAACGGTCGAATGCCATCTTATTCACTCAAAAATTAATCCAGAAGCTGGTGGGGCCTGCTCCTTTTGGGCCCACTTACTGCATTGAACGTGCCCAGTGCCCACAGAGCTTTATGGCCGATACCTCCACCAGATGTGCCTCCCCGTCCCTTAATCTTCAAATTTTTAAATCTTCATGAAAGGCAGCACTTTTTACTGAAAATAAAGGAGCTTCAGGAGGTGAAATGGGGAGACCAGAAGATCAGGGTGATGCAGAACCTGCCTGCTACGGTCCGGCAACGGCGCACAGTGTTCCACCCCATAGTCTCCAAGCTGATTCCAGCCGGGGTGAAATTTCGCATGACATATCCAGCTCATCTACAAGTCTTCCTTCACAATCAGTGGAAGAGCTATGAAGACCCCATGACAGCAGAATCAGACCCGGTAAAAGCACTCCCTGACCTATTCAAGCCACGCTGAAGATAGTCTTGGGAGCCCAACTTGAATCAATGTCCCAACATGTAGATCAGTTTTGAGACTGGGTTTACAAGTGTACCGCTTCACCACGCTAGAGGTATCTTTGTCTCTAGTCTAGTCCCTGGAAAATACTCTGTTTAAATTTCCCTTTTGTTTACCTTTTTCCCGCTTCTGTTGGGTGTGGAAAGTTGAGTTTGCTGTCAGTGCTGAACTGAGCCTACTGATCTTCGGCAGCATGCCACCTGAATCTGCTACTCCTGGTGCCCTTACGGTGTGGCAACGAGCATGGTTTCCTCATCCCGACTCAGTTCTGGCATCGCTCCCAGTAAGACTCTCTGGAATCAAGCCCCCTGTGTTGGACACTCCAGACCAGCAGAAGTGAGATTAACAAAACCCGGACTTTCAAGCGAGAGACCTCGCCTTTGGATCTTTTAATTTACATTCTTGCACTGTGCCAGAACAGGTCTGTGCATTTGTTAGTCTTTTTTTTTTTTATTTGTTTAGTTACACAGCTAGGCAAGCACTTAGCTTTCTGAGCAGCTCCGTGCAATTTCAATGTTGGTATTTCGAGTGGTACTGTCCGTTATGTTTTTCTCATGCTGGGCTCTTTTGTGTCTCTATTTTATATTTTATCAGAAGACTAGGTTCCAAAGCGCTGTATTTTTTTTTTCTCACATCCCTGTGCTTGCCACTGGCTTGAGACTTAGTTTTGCAGTACCATAAACAGGCTGTAGAGGGGAGCAGAGGCTTTTCCTCCAGCACTCCACTGGCTTTGTCATACAGATAGGAATTCAGGGGTTTGCCATGTAAATTAGTAGTGTGTCTGTAATGTCACATTATTCCCAGTGTACAGCATGGCTCCCAGTAAAGACTCTCTGGAGGTAAGCCCCCAGTTTTTGATGCTCCAGACTTTAAGCAAGAGAACTCACCTTTTATCCTTTTATTTTGCATTATTGCTTAGTGCCAGTACAGTGTTACACATTTGTGTTTTTTAGATACACAGTCAGGCTAACTGCAAGCATTAAGTTGTCTGTGCAGTAATTTAAATGGGGGTATTTTGAATGGCACTGCCCGTTATTTACATTTCCCAAGTTGTGCTCCCTTTTGGTCTTTATTATTTTTTTTTTTGTTGTTATTCTTGTTTACAAGTAAAAGCTGGGTTCCTAAGCGCTGTATTTCTTTACACTCCGGGTGGGATATTCAAAGGGGTTGTGCCATGCACAATCCACTGATGTGCCCCGGTGTGATATTCAAAGGGGAATTTGCTCCGCTCAAATCCTGATGTGCGGGGGCACACCAGTAATGTATGCAAGCGCAAGTCGGGCGTGCCCATGCATGCGGCACATCCGATATTCAGCCAGATGTGGGCACATTGCAGGCACACACCCGCCTTGTGCCGCACAGGGGGTTGCAAAGATGTTCCCGAAAAATAAAGGAGCAAAGACTGGCCACCCACAGACTGGCTGCCATATTGCTAGGCGCAACACGGCAGCTGCCAGCTGTGGGTTGCCACCCGAGCCCCGGTGGCACCATCCAGTGGCATAGCGCCCCCCCATTGCCCGATCACAGGCTGTAATATGTATTTAACTCCCTGGTGGTCCAGTGGACCTAACACCTTGCCCGATCGCGGGCTGTAAAATGGTTTCATCTCCCTGGTGGTCCAATGGCCCTAACCCCATGCCCGATTGCGGGCTGTAACATAAATCAAACTCCCTGGTGGTCTAGTGGACCTAACTCCATGCCCGATCGTGGACTGTAAATTAAGTCTAACTCCCTGGTGGTCCAGTGGTACCCGTACCCCCTCCCACCCACCCACTCCTACCCGCCACCCGCTCCCCTACCCGGTCATCGGCGGGCAGCAACACCCACCTGCAAGCCGCCCAGCCGCCTGCGACCGACAGCGTACCAGTATGGCTGTATGCCCATTGGTCCCTGGGACAATGGGCGTATAGATCTGTATTGTATTATTATAGTCCTCGATACGTGAATGGAACCATTCACATATCAGGAATGTAGTATGTACGCACGGTTCGCATTGGCTACTCGCTGTGGACCAATGGGAGTAGCCGCAGTATATACGCCTGTCAGTCGGCGGGCGGCTACGGTTGTGGGTGGGTACTGCTGCCCGCCGCTGATCGGGGAGCGCGGCGTGGTGAGTGGGCGGGTTGGGAGGGGGGTAATGGGTACCACTGGACCACCAGGGAATTAGACTTAATTTACAGCTCACGATCGGGCATGGAGTTAGGTCCACTGGACCACCAGGGAGTGTGAATTATTGGTACGTTACCCCCGGGTTTCTGTGCCCAATGTGCACTATTTTGCACTTTTTAGCATTGAAACCCAGCTGCCAATTCCTAGACCATTCCTTCAGCCTTTATAGGTCTCTCCTTATTCTATCCACCCCTCTGGTGTGTCCACTCTGTTACAGAGCTTTGTGTCACCTGCGAACATGTATACTTTCCCTTCCAGACCCTCTGCAATGTCACTTATAAAGACATTGAAAAGGACTGTGTCGTCGAGGCACAGGTCAAGAAGCATAGGAAGACCAGGAGCAGGTATAAAATTTGCAAGTAGCATTTTATTCTTTTCCAATAATAGTAAAATAAAAATTATTCAATACAACTATTTACAAAGGCAGTACAAACAGAGAAAACAAAGTCCTTCATCTGAGGGAATCTCTAATTTCAAGTTTCAGTTTCTCAGTCTCTCTCTCTCTCTCTCACTCTAGCAAAAACACTGCTTCTCTTATTTCTGCCTCCTGAGCTCATTAAGAGACCAGAACTTTGTAAGTTTCCTTCCTTGCAGGGGCAACAAAATAGAACATGATATCCCAGAACTGGCCTCTTGTTGACAACTCTGCAAAACAGTTTGTGCTGCATGTCAAGGTTAACCCCCTAAATTCCAAATAGCTTTTTGCAATCATTTCAACGGTATAACTATATACAGTTTCAAACTAAGGGATCCCAGTATCACTTAAAGTTTCACACAAAAATTCACATGCATTTTTATAAATGCAACTATGCACGGGGAAAGAAAAGACAGAAACAGCAAGTGAAGGCAGAGAGACAGCAAGAGGCGGGGAATCGAGAGACCGTCAGTGATCAGTTCCTAGGTCTCATGAGAACATTTGGTTGGCCAACCAAACAGAGAAGAGACAGAAAAGGAGAGGACAGAACAGATCCTTGCATTTAACTCTTTTTGCGTAACAAATGGGACAGGGTATAACACTGATCCCAGACACACCCCACTTGCCACTCTACCTACTCCAGAGCATAGGCCATTTACCACCACCCTCTCAGTCCTACTGTCCAGTCAACTCTTCCTATCTCACCACTTTAGAACCTGCTCCTAGGTTTCCCAGCATGTTTAGTAGCCTTCTATGTGGAACGGTGTCAAAGGCCTTGCTAAAATCCAGGTATGCCACATCCACTGCTCCCCCCTGATCCACTTCCCTGGTTACCCAGTCGAAAAACTCTGTGAGGTTTGTCTGGCATGACCTCCCCCCAGTGAAACCATGCTGTCTTGGGTCAGCATATGTAAGTAAATACTTATCAAACACATGAATAATGCAACTAATTTTTAAATGTGATCATTTCTTTGACAGATTAACCCAGCAGTTTTTTTTTTCTTTTATAAGTTATTGTTATGGAAAAACAGAGATCAGGATAGAGTACAGGTAAACTTCACAAATGCAGCAGGGTATCCCGTGAATACAGCGAGTCAATTTGGGCAGCATGAAAATAGCAACTGCAAAATGGGCCATCTGCTCTTAACAGCACATGGTAACTTCAGTGCTTTTGTTTACGTATGGAGTAGTCATATTATAAAGTGTATAGGGCTTTGTTCATCAGGTAGTTCTGAGCTGGCCGTCTGGTGTAGTGGTTACAGTCACTGCCTATGTGGCTGATGGACCCGAGTTTGGGGCTAGCTGTGGGACATAGTTTTTTTTTTGGGTGTTTAATATTTTCTTCTTTCCCATTGTTCAGCTTCTATCCCCCCAACCTCCCGACTTTGTTCCCCCTGCCTGCAGAGTGCCCCCAATGTTCTCCCCTTGCCAACTTCTGTGTCCCCTCATGGAGTACCGCCTCCCAATTTTTCCCATCCCCAATTATCATCCCCCTCCTGGTGATGGTTGTATTATTTATGGGGGCGCGGGGGGCATACCCCCCACATAAAAAGTACCTCTGCATCGCCCCAACAGAGAAAGTGAGTGCCGGTCACTGTTTCTTGCTGGCATTGTAGTGCTCGTTGAAGTTTTGCTTTTCAGCGATGTGCACTCGTTATTTTTTGTCAGCGCCATTTTGTAGGTGCTGTTATCACACAGAACCATGCAGTATGTAATGAAAAGTGTTACAGCAGGTGAAGGAGGACAAAACCCCTTGTAAAACAGTTGCAGTCAGTGTAGTAAAAGAGAAACTCAAACAGAGCAACTTAAAAAACAAGCTGCCAGGGTTGATTCAGTGCCAATAATCCCAAAGTTAAGTGAATAAATATAGAATATAGGATTACCCCATTGCAAGTTATTTGCAAAGGGAACACTGTGCAGGGCAGTAGGACAACTTTGAAATCATGTCACAAAGGAGTCATCTACATTCATAATATATAATACCCAGCCCAGCCATTTGGCCTGGAACCAAGGCGACCGCCATGTAAATGGTCCAGGATAAGTTCCATGGCATAAATGTCACTGATAATTTTATGCTGTAGCAGAATGTTTTGACATCTGGGGCCACATATTCAAAAATGGGCAAAGTGGAGCGCAAAGGTTTGGCCATTGCCCATGACCCCGAGGATGTTATATTCAGTCAGATAGTGCATGGATCCTTGCAGTGCAGGTAACAGCACCACCAGACCCCAAAGCGCCAGTAGCTCCTGGCACAATATTCAGACATCACCATGCAAATAAGCCTATTGGGCATGCAAGGTGCTAAGGGGCCATTTGCATGCCCATTATGGGCACATTTGCATGGGACTCAGGTTTGTGTTGCTGCAACTGGCCCTGCCAGCACCCCAACTGCTGGTTCCATAATGGAGGTCATATTTCCTAGTGTCTAGTGGCACCCCCCCAACCTTCCAATTGCCATCCAATATACAGTACAAAATGTCCCTGGTGTGTAGTGTCCCCCCCCAATCGCTGTCCCATATACTGTACAAAATGTCCCTGGTGTGTAATGTCCCCCCACAGATCACTGTCCAATATACTGTACAAAATGTTCCTGGTGTCTAGTGGTTTCACTCACCCTTCAATCCCCGTATTGTATATTGTAGAAAATGTCCTTGGTGTCTAGTGGTCTCCCCTGTCCTCCAGTTGTTGACCCCATGTCACATCACATATATCCTGCCATCTGGTGCTTTCCCCTCCACCTTACCGGTGTTGCCAGTTCTATGGGTGCTCCAGAGCACTCCTCTCACCACCTTGGTCAGTCACCGTATACAATGACAGGGAGTGCGCATCCCCTGTACTGTAAAAGAAGTGCACATACTGTCTGCAGTAGACAGTACACATGCTCCCTTTACAGTACAGGGGACATGTGCTCCCTGTCATCATACATGGCGGCTGGCTGAAATGGTGAGAGGAGGGCTGTGTTAATCACCGTATGGGCTCCCAAAGTGCTGGTGAAACTGGTAGGTGAGGAAAATAACAGGAAGTAAGTTAGCCAGTGCTGTAATTAGAGAGAGCGTAAATCGCTAGGAAATGCTTACGCTAGTACAGGGATGGGGATCGGTGGAGTGGAGGTGCCACTAGACACCAGGGAATATGTGATTTGATACAAGCATAGGCACCGGGTTGTATGGGCCCATGGGGCATGTGCCCCAGTAATCATTTTGGATGTAGGCTCAACCCCAATATTTATTTACCCACACACATTTCATTTTTTTTTTATTGGGATCTGCGCAGCGCTTCAGAGCACGAACTGTGCTGCGTGTGTGCCCCCACCCGGTCCCCATGCCCGCGCCCATCCCTCATGCCTGTCCCAGCAGGCTCCTCATTGGTGTGCCAAGGTGGACCTTTTTGAAATTAGCGCCGTTTTGGGCCAAAATTAAAATCCCCGGCTACGCATGTGCCTGCTGAATCACAGCCGCATTCTGATTGGGTGCCGGTACTAATGTTTAAATGAAAGCGCCAGGCTGGCGGAGAAGGAGCAATGAGGCGAGTAGGCATTCATTGTGTGAGCAGAGCGTGCGGAGTAGCAGAGCCCAGCCCAGCACCAGCGGTCCATCCGCCGTTCAGCAGCAACACAAAGGAGTAGCAGGTCGACCAGCGGTCGAAGGTAGTCGCCCGGTCTGGTCCAAAGTCGGAGAAAAGGAAGCCATAAGCCAGTGGAGGACCAGGAAGGCTGAAGGCAGCACAGCATGTTTCTCCCAAGAATCAGCAAGGCAGGTGCCAACTGAGGCAGAAGAAGGTGAGGTGTCAGAGAGGAGTCGGAGGGAGACTCTGAGGGGGGGTCAACTGTCAAGGAGGGGGGACTCTAAGTTGAAGGAGTGAGTAGCAGCAACCGTGACCCACCAACTTGTCAGTGGTCAACTAAGGAAAGGTAAACCAGATCCAGGGGAGAGAGGAGACAGGAGAGTGAGCCAGGTTGCTGAGCAGAGCTGAGGAGAGGCCAGAGAGAGTAGAGCAGGGGGCGGCAGCCAGGGTATTCCAAGGGCCTGTTCAGTCGGTTAGCGAGTATGGGCTCAGAATGAGAGAGTGGGAGCATTGAGTCATTGGCTGGGTCAAGGCCATGGATGGTTTATTTCATTGAAGCTCCTACAGGGATTTTCACTGACTGTGGAAGGTGTGCTGCGCATAGAACAGCAAAGTATACAGGCAGAATTTGAATTCAGTTTTTGTATGTAGATAAAAAAAAAATCTACTCTGCTAGCTGCTCTGCTATTGTGGCAATTGTCTGAAATATAAACTCTGCATGACTGTCTGCATCATAGTCTAGCACTGTCCTGGTGGAATGTTGCTTTGAGGTGACTGTGGCTATTGCTGATATACTGTAAGTTATAACTGCTGGCCACTGTACTTTAATGCTTATTACAGTGGTCCTACCTGCAAAGCAAAACCTCATTTGTGTGTTGCATGTTTTATGACCATGTTACTTTTTGCAGCCACGGTATATGGCTTTAGTGTTTGAGTGGTCTGCCTCTGACCCCGTCTGTTAATTGCCTGCTCGGTCTTGCATTTCCCCAGTGAAGTAGGCATTCATCTCCAACACTTTGGTAGATGCCAGCACTATTTTTTCAGGTTAAATGTTCCTTTTTTTTCGTCTATTAAATTGACGTTTGCTTAAATATTATTGCTATAAGACAGTGCCTTATAAGCAGTGTCAGTGGCTCGGTAGGTAGCACACTCGTCTCTGAGGCCGGGAGATCAGAGGGCTGTGGGTTCAGTTCCCACATCTGGCACTTGGGTTAATATCCCAATACTGACACTGTAGTACAGCATGGGGGGGGGGGTGCTGAACTTCTGAGGTGCCATCTTTTGGATGAGATGTTAAACCGAGGTCCCATCTGCCTGGACTGGTGGTAGTTCAGGTGGATGTTAAAGATCCCATGGCACTTATTGAAAAGAGTAGGGGAACTTCCCTTCTCCCATTCACTAAAAAATACCACCAACAACTTAATCTGGTTCAGTTTCAGTTGCTTACTGTCTGTATCTCCCTCTTCCCCCAGTGCCCCTGAAAAGAGACCTTCTAGGACCAGTGGGCTTATTGGGTCAATAAATAAGGCTCCTATTTATTTGGTGTTCAAGAGGTTTTCATTTGTCTTTAAAAGTTTTTAAATGGAATGTAACAAACTCACGTGTCATTTATAACTAAAGATTTGCAAGAAGTCATCTCTATATTTTAATATTTCATACCCTTAAAATCCTGTGCTCTAGTCTCTGTATCCTTCAGGAAGCTTAGCTTACATTTAACAACTGTGCAAGTCCTGGAGCTTCAGGACAGCCAGGAGTTAATTCAAATGGCAGGAACAGAGTCAACATGCACATGTCCTATACATTTGTTTTTTTATCTTGAAGGAATTCAGAACAAAAATAAATGATCTATGACAAAGATAAAACACAACAGGGTGTGTGATTTTAAGGGAGTAATGCATGTCTTGGGTAGTTGTGGAACATTTTGAAGATAGAAGGTGGATGGCTCTGGGGCAATGTGAGGAAGTATTTTTTCACAGAGATGGTGGTGGACACATGGAACAGCCTTCCTGAGGAGGTTATGGGGTCTAAAACTGTGGGAGAATTCAAGAATGTATGGGACAGACATAAGGCAATTTTTGTGGGGGGTAGGAAGAAATAGGCTGTTGGTTGGTTAAATAGGATCTGCAGCTTATCCTCTAGGTAGGGAAATGGGCAGACTAGGTGGGCCAAGTGATCCTTATCTGCCGTCAAAGTCTATGTTTCTATGTTTCTATGAGGCCTAACCAGGTGCTGCAAGCACCAAAGAAATGCATTATTTCTTTACAATAACTGGTTCTTTTTTTTTTTCCCCCCGTAAGAACATAGGAAAATGGCCAGCAGAAGACCTCTGTCTATCGGGTCTGCTCTTAATAATGTCATTTCCGACTTCTAGTTTGCATCTTTGCCCCCTTCCACCTCTCTCCACATCTCCCCATCTCCCCAGAATTCTGGTCTTTCTCCTCCAGGCCACTTGACATTCCTTTATGCCTGTCCCAGGCTTTTTTGAAGGCTCCCACTGACTTTGACTCCACCACATCCTGTGGCAGATCATTCCATGCCATCACCACTGTTTCTGTAAAAAGGTGCTTCCTCGTGTCTCTCTTGAATCTACCCCCCACCCGTTTGAGGCTGTGCCCTCTGGCGGTAGTGGTGGCCCTCCTAGTGAATAGGCTGCCACAGTCCACTCTGTTAATTCCTCTCAAGTACTTGTGTAACCCCTAGATGGCGCTATCCCAGGGGCTACTACCCCTGCCTGATTTGCCACTAACAGGTTGAGGGGCCTGGATCCAATGGCGGGTGCCTCCACCCAGAGGTCAGGGTTTGCAATAGTTAAACTAACTTGGTCACAGCCCTCTGGGACACTGCAACCCCCCTTTCTTCCCACTAGTGGCCCACACAATATATCAGAATTACCTTCACAGTATACACTTACCCCCAGGACTGGTTCCGGCACTGGGACCTCCTGTGAAATGAGATACAGTGCAACAATCACAGTACAGTACTTTAACATAGACAAATACCTCAGGCAGTATAACTTTGCTGAAACAAGCAGCTCTGATTTATTTAGGGGGGATATAACAAGGACAGGGGGAAATCAGGTTAATTAGCTTATCACTCTAATCATCTACCTATGGCTCTGTGCACAGGCCTATCCCTATCAGTTACTGTCCCTGGGTACCCAAGCCCTAGTGGCTAGTCCAAACCGTGGCAGCTGGTAGGGGCCCTTTCACACAGAAAGGAAAATTAAACAGTCAGCAGTACAGTAATTCCATTTGGATTTAATGTGGCAATTCAACAGGAAGCGACCTCAATTAGTACTCACGACCTCCAAATAAGATAGGGTCCTTCAATATCAGCAGGGCTACTCCTGCGCTCCAAGAGACTCTTCACACATTTACATGGTAAAAAAAAAAGAAAGTACTATACCAGGCAGGCTGCTTCTCTATCCCGATCGCAATTACTGCATACCGGGAGAACACACAGCAGATTCAGTTCCTGACAGACCGAGTGCAATTCATAATTTCTCCAGTCTTCTACAGGGTGAGCCTGGTTTCTATTCTTCAGAGATCCTTTGATTCTTTTCACAGGACGGATTCAGTCCTAACAAGCAGTTACACAAGCTGCAGACCGGAACTCTGGGCCTTACACACGTTTTTTGACTAAAACTGCACACTGAAAAAGCACAGGGCTCCTTCCTTCTTCACTGCCAAAGCTCAACTGAAACTCCAACTGACAAAACCGGGCACTTCCTTTGAGTTCCTCCCAGTTCTTGACTGGATTGGCTGTCACTCACAATAGACTGCTGCTGTTGGTCCAAAAAGGCGCTGAAGTCTAAACTACATCTCCCAGAGTCACTGCCCATACAATCCTCTTGTGGCTGGCTCAGATTATGAGTCCAAGTTCTGATTCGTCCAAGGCTCCATTTAGAGCTAGCTTACCCACACTGATTGGTCCAGTTCAGCAGTTCAAAACCAGAATGGGAACTAGGCAGACACTGTTCTGACTGCAAAGAAAGCAGGTTAGACAAACTGTAATTTCATTATCACTCTAAATGGTTTCTGGCAAACAGTTACATCTTTCAGATAGGTTCCTTTGCACTCCTAGTGACTGCAAAATGGAGTGAATTGGCAGCAGCTTGAGTGGTACTCAATCAAAGAAACACACAGTCCCCATACAAACTAATTATGTCTGCAAGCAGGCAGCTCTTAAAGAGACAGTACCAGAGGTTCTAAAAACACTCACTGATAAATGGCTTAAATGCCAAACACCATTCAGGCTTGGAGCATTCAAGCAAGCTCCTGGAAGTCTTTTGGGAACCCCCATTTGCAGGGGGGTTACACTTGAATGTCTCAATCATATCTCCCCTTTGCCTCCTGTCTTCCAGAGTGTACATACCCAGGTCCTCCAACCTCTCTGCGTATGGTCTTTCCTGCTGTCCTTTTATCATTTTAGTCACTCTCCCCTTTACCCTTTCCATCATGTTTGTCTTTCTTCAGGTGTGGGTGCCAGTATCTCACTTCGTATTCCAAGTGAGGTCTGACCAGTGCCCTGTACAGTGGTAGAATGACCTCACTCCTCCTACTGCTAATTCCTCTAGCAATACACCATAATATCCTATTTGCCTTAGCTACAGCCTTTTTGCATTGAGCTGAGTGTTTCAGGTCACCAGAACATATCACCCCCAAATCTTTTTCCTCCTCCATTGGTGTAACCTGGACTTTTCCCATGTAGTACTCTGTTCTCAGATTCTTTGTCCCTAAGTCCATCACTTTGCAGTTTTTGGCATTGAACCCGAGCTGCCATATCCCTGCTCATCTCTTCAGTTTGGCTAGGTCATCCCTCATTTCCTTTATCCCTTCCTGAGTGTCCACCCTCCCACAGAGCTTGGTGTCATCAGCGAACATGCACATTTTTCCCTGGATGCCATCCGCTATGTCCCCAGTAAAGATGTTAAACAACACCGGCCCCAGCACCGGTCCCTGTGGAACCCCACTGGTGACTTCCATTGTGCTGGAAACCAGGTTGTAATTTTATCGTTATAATCAGCTAGTTATAACGACAAACACGTGCCCAGTTTCCCTATCTCAGAGTATGTGCTAGCTCACTCTTCCTCATCTCTGCACGTTCGCTGACAGTAGGAATCTGTGGTAAGTTCTTTTAAAGAAAATACATATGATCAGGCACATAGCTTTTTTTTTTTTTTTTTAGTCGGAAATAAAAAAAGCAAACAAAACAAAACTGGTTTAGGTCAGGAGCCGAGCCGCTACAGACCGTGCTGAAACTCAAACGGTCTGTGGCATGGCTCAATGTAGATATACATTTATTGTGTATAATTACTGTGGTGAAAAAACAATACCCAGCAGCTATACAAAATAAAGGATGGGTAGGTGTGTGAAACCTGAATTTTACACAGACCCTTGTGGTGTGATGCCTTAATAATCCCCTCTAGCTTCGCTCTCTGGGTTTATGTGGCATCCCACCCCTCGGAAGGGGTGTAAAATCCTCGTTATAACCACCTACCCATCCATTATTCTCTACATTATCACTCTCTCTGGGGTATGTAAATGTGCTTTACAATAAGCTTTTGTTTTGTCTAGAAAAATTATTTCAAATAAAATGAGGTGTGTTGCTGTAAGAGAATAATCATCATGTCATGTGCTGTGTTTTTTTTTTTCAATTGTTTAACCAGGAGTAGCACACAAAGCTGAAAGCTTGCTTACAGGTGCGACCTGGGAGCACAGGGAAGTTAAGTGACTTCCTTGGGGTCACACAGTATGCAAGTGGGGGCTGTGGGATTCAAACCCAGGTCTCCAGATTTGCAGCTCAGAGCCTTAGACCACTGCACTATACTGCCTCCCTAATGTTTGATGAATAAGTTTATGGTTTAACATGCTGAGGCTGCTAGGGTACCTGGTTACAAGTACAGTACCTACAGGGAGTCTCACTGTCATCATCTTTACATACGAACATATGAAGAAGCCAGCAGAAGGCCATTTGGTTTATCAAGTCTGCTCGTGTTACAGGGTCCACAGCTTGAGCTAATGTTCCTGCTCTCCCTCCCCATGATCCTTAGCTTCCCCTATCCCTATCCCAGCCTGTCTTAAAGCTCCCCACTGTCTTCAATGAAATGACCTCTTCAAGCAACGCATTCCAAATATCCACCACCCTCTCTGTGAAGAAGTGCTTCCTGACATCCATCCTGAACCTCCCACCCTCCAGCTTACGATTGTGCCCCCTCGTGTTATGGTTGCCACTCAGCTTAAAGAGACTTCTTATTAACCTTATTTATCCCTTTCAAGTACTTAATGGTCCCAATCATGTTCTCTCTCTCTCTCTCTCTCTCCTGTCTTCCATGCAGTACACGTCCAGTGCCCCCTTCCTCTCCTCGTATGCCTTGCCCTGCTGACCAGCTATCATCTTTGTAGCCCTCCTCTGAAACTTCTCCAGCAGGTTAATGTCCTTTTTTAGGTGTGGGTACCAGTACTGAACTACATACTTTAGATGCGGCCTTACCAGTGATCTGTACAAGGGCAGCATAACCTTATCTTTCCTACTACTGATCTCCTTAGCTAAGCATCCCATCATCTTGTTTGCCTTTGCTGCTGCTTTCTTGTGCTGCATGGAATGCTTTAGGTCACTAGTGATCATCACTCCCAGGTCCTTTTCTTCCTCCTCTGATGCAGATACTCTGACTCCACCCATGTGTAACCCCCCTGTTATCCGGGGTTACTAGAATCTCAGTAAGACCTAGTGGTAGGCAGGGAAGGCAGCTTGTGAAACTCCAGTTAAATGGATTTCACACTGTCTCACTCTGTTCTCAGTCTCAGCTGAGACTGAGGGATGACATCATTTAGAACTGTCGTAGCTGCATAAGCCACAGGGGAATGTTGCAGTTGGAGGTTAGAGTAGAACGTTGGGGAATTTGAAGTGAGTCTGTAGAGTTCAGTAGAGGGTGGCAGTCTGAAAGAGGTGCTCTGCTGTAGGCAGGCCCTCAAAGCTTTAAGCTCTGTCAAACAGCTACTTTTGTTGTTTTAGGTGTGTGTTCTCACCTGAAGAGGAACACAAGAACTACATATTGAAGTGGTGGAGACCGCTTTCAATGGTTCAGGGCCCCACCCCTGCGTGGATGGGGGGAAGGAATCAGCCTGCTTCCAGGGGCAACCCCCTTGGTCCGGCTAGGGAAAAGAAGCTGCCTGGTTTAAGTTCGTGCTGAGGCACCAGAAGCTCTGAAAGAGAGTTCCTTGAGGAGGAAACACCTGTGGGGCACCTGCAACCGAAGGGTGAGTTCGCTCTGCTAAAGGGCCATGTGTTTTCACCTGCATCAAGATGAAACTAAAGGGACTGTTACTGTGGGGTCAGGAAAAGACAGCCAAGTACAGTTTGGAAGATGTGGGGATTGGACTGCTTAACTCTGTGGGGGGTCTAGAGTAATGGACAAAGCCACTTATTAAGTATGTTCAAGTCCAGCACCAATGGGACGTAAAGACAGTAGATTGAATGTGAAATACATTTAAGAAGAATCTACACAGCAAAGTGTGTTAAAGGATGAGGTGTTACAGCCCAGAGAAATGTCTGGGTATGAATTATGGGAGCGAGAGATGGGAGACCCCCCATCAGTAGTAACCAAATTCACCTCTACGGATTTGCTCTGGGACACCTGTTGCTTTCTCTCAGGTACTTGACCAGTGCCTGAGGAAAGTACCCAGACGTGGGATTGATGAGGAAGATTCCCTTATGGAGCAGAAGTTCTCATAGGTGGTTTAGGGAGCCACCAGTAAATGTTTCCATACTAAATGGAAAGTGTCCAAGTGGCTGGCAAGGGAGCCGAGCCAGGGAAAACCCAGAGCAGAGTACAAGTGCGGGCTGTGTGCCCAGTGTGTTTCAGAGCCTAAGGGCTAAAGTGAATAAGGATGTGTTCTGATCTCCATAAATCTGCATTACCAGGAGTGTAGCCCCATGGGGGTCCATCTATGCTTTGTTTATTCTGTTGGATGTGAATAAAAGCCACACTTTAGAATCCCACTTCTGGTATTGGACATTACAGTTATTGCTTCCATTGTCCGGAGTTACTTGGGTGCCCCTGTGCAGAGTAGCCAAACCTAGCCAATGTGCTGAGTGACATATTCCTCCCCGAACCCAGCCCACTAGGTAGAGCTAACAGATAGAAACGGCATACCTGGGTGGGGGTTACAAAAATGGAGGCACTGCTGAGGATTTGGGTTTGGAATTTAGGGAGGAATGTAAGAAAGGTCGCTCGGACAAATGCTAGCGTTTTGGCTATCTGGCAGTGGGTAGCCCAAAAAGCTGTGACATATTCCTCCCTGAACCCAGCTCACCAGGTAGAGCTGTCAGATAGAAGCAGCATACCTGGGTGGGGGTTACACATGTAGTTCTCTGTCCTGGGATTCTTGGTTCCAGTATGCATAACTTTGCATTTCTTGGCATTGAAGCCAAGCTGCCAGATCCTGGACCTCCTTCCCAGCTTTTCCAGATCTTCCAGTAGGTCCTGTATCCCTTCAGCTGTGTCCACTCTCCCACAGAGCTTGGTGTCATCTGCAAATAGGCACATTTTTGTCTTTAATGCCATCTCCAGTGTCACTGATGAAGACATTGAACAATTCCGGCCTCAGTACCGAACCCTGTGGGACCCCACTGGTTACCTCTCTGGTGCCAGATAACTCCCCCATCCACAACCACTCTCTGGGTTCTGCCCCTCAGCCAGTTTTCCACCCATTAGGCCATCTTTTCCCAAACTCCAAGATCCACCAACTTCTGATCAACCTTTTGTGGGGCACAGAGTCGAAGGCCTTACTGAAATCAAGATAGAGGATATCTACCGCTTTAGGTTGAGTTCTTTGGCATTCCCTGCTTTAGATGGAGTATGGGTATATTACGCCCTAGACTAGACCACCTAAGTAGTTCCTGACCTGGGTGTACATCCTCATGCTTCGCTCACTGCAACTGAGTAAGAGATGTAAAAAGAGACTTACAGAACAGGTAACCTAGCAGAGTAGAGGTTGCTCACTTGCCTAGATGATAACGAAATGCAAATTGAAACAGGGTTTGTTCTTCCTTTTTTTGGATTTGGTTCTGTGAGCCAGACTGCCAGTCTCATCATTAAATATGAGCACTTTAGCAGTTTACTGGGATCAATTTGTTGGGGTTGAGATTGTGATTGCTGTCATATTTATATACGTTTTGTCTTCAAAAATGCCTGTGGGGAAACTAGAAACTGTTTTAATTTCTTGGCAACCTGAACAGATGCTATTGCAGTTCATGCAATGACATAAAAGGCTGTTTTTTTTTTTGTGTTCTCTAAAACTGAGCCTCTAGTGGCACAGATCTCAGATGCATGCGGTACAGAGTGTGTGTGTCCTGTATGTGTATCTTGATAGCACTGGGACAGCTTGTAAAATTCTGAGCTGCATATATTTTTGTACTCTGGTACACATTATACGATACACTGGTTATTGTATGAATACAGTTTTATTAAAAGAAAAGTTTAGATGATTGTATTTGTTATAAACTAACATGCTCATTTATTTATTTATTTAGTTTTTGTTGACCAGGTAAGTGCATTAGGCAGATTCTGCCTATTTTCAGGCACGACCCAGGGGAGCGGGATACAGATGAATGCCAACTGACCTTGAACCAGAGTAAGCTGTTGGTGGTATTTTTAGTGAATGAGGGAAATTTGGCCAGGACACCGAGGAAATTTCCCCTACTCTTTTCAAGAAGTACCATGGTATCTTTAACATCCACTTGAACTACCACCAATCTAGGCAGATGGGACCTTGGTTTAACATCTCATCTGAAGTACTACACCTCAGGAGTGCAGCACCCCCCCCTCATGCTGCACTACAGTGTCAGTATTGGGATATTAACCCAAGTGCCTGGTGAGGGGATAAAACCCACAGCCTTCTGATCTCCCAGCCTCAGAGGCGAATGTGCTACCTGCTGAGCCACTGACACTGTTCATAACTGGATAGAGGACAGTTACTGCAACCCTATCCTGATGGAATCCTGGTAAGCCGGGAGACTTTCCTGTTAATGTGTCAACAGTCCAGGCAAATATTTGTTATAAAATATTTTAGCAGCAACATGATGTTCAAGTTAGAAGTATGTGACTAATAACAAAGAAAAAGGGAGCTCTCCCAGTGTTGGAAATGGAATTATACTTTATGAGCTTTGGGAGTGTGGTGGTGGGTGCCATGACTCCACGATGAGGGTTTTACTTTTAAAGCAGCAGTGCATGAATGTGGTGAAACATTATTCTATTTTAGGTTACATCTTGTCTCCCACTTGTATGATGCACTTCTTTCTCCATTCTCAGTCATATTTAGTTATTTTTGTCACATCTGAAATAATCAAAGGACTAAAGGTGTGCTCCTTTTAATATGGCTCAAACCAAGTTTTACTAGAATTCTCCTCTGTTTCTCCACACTTTTGACCTGTAAAGTAAGGGAGCTGTCTGCTGCATGCTAGTCCATGGTAGAAACATGAAAAGTGATGCTAAACATTAGGTTTTTAAAAGCTAGAGAGTACTGAAGAAAACCCAGTCTAAGCCATATTTAAAGGAGCTCTCCTTTTATTATTTCAACTATAACAAAGGGAGGGGGTATAAAATAGACTCAATGTGTTAAAGTGCATCATACAAGTCATGGGATAGATAGCAACATAAAATAAAATAGAAAGGTATAGCCTATAGGTCAAAATTATCACAACTGTCATGCATTGTTGCTTTAAACTAGGCCCCCAACCCTATCCATGTCAATGGCAGCGATACTGTGAGCTTATCAGAACTATATACAGTAGGTACTGAGCACTAGAAAGCCCACTGTAATTCCAGGAGTTTCCAGCACTGAGAGTCCCCTCGGTTGGGTACCAGCCCACCTTGAAAACTATGAAAACATGTGCCTAAATTGTCTTATTTTATCATTTAAAGCGGTTTCTGGAAGGAACAGTAATATGCAGAGTATTCCAAATTGCATGTGGAATGCTGATGCGAGGGTGGTGTGCTCTCTGGGGACTCCATTAATTTTTCTAGGCGTGCACTCAATGGGCCTGCCCACTGCATCTCACTTCGACGGTCGAAGTTCGACCCTCTGTGAATCTCCAGGCATACCTCTCAAATGTCTCTGATTACGAGGGATGTGATGGACATCCTTCATTTTACCCCTCGCAATTGCTGTGTCCCTCATCCATCCCTCATAGAAAATGTGCTCCCATCACACAGAATGAGACAGTGTTATAAATGCAGACATTTTGCTCTAGAATCTAAGGCCAGGGGCTAGGCTTCCAGACCCCAAAATGACCATACAGGGGGCTCTGCTCCTACAGACTCGTGTGTGTGTGTGTGTGTGTGTGTGTGTGTGTGCGTTGGGGGGTATGTAACCTCTGACCCCTGGGTCAGGGGCAGGGCTTTGACCCCTGACCCCTGGGCCCCACCAAAAATTTGACAAACCCGGCACCTATGGATACAAGGCCAGTTGTCAGAGGGTGGGGGGACCACTGAACATCAAATATATTTTGTAGAGTATACGGGACAGCGATCGGAGGATGGGGTGGCCACTAGGTAACAGGGATTTATCCTGATGGGAAGGTGGAGGGTTCCACTGGACACCAGCGACATTTTGTACAGTACACAGGATGGCAATCAGAGAGCGGGAGGACCACTGGACACCAGGGACATTTTTGGACAGTACACAGGATGGCAATTGGAAGGTGGGGGGACCACTAGACACCAGGCAGAATGTAATTTTAATTGAGCTTGGACTTGGAGGGTGGGGCTGCTACTAGCCACCAGGGAGTAGTTGTGGTCTCCCAGCTGCCAACGTGGTTGTTGGCTGCAGTGGCTCTGCTGGCTCCTAGGGTTTGCCCAGAGTAAGCTGGGTGTCTTCTCTGCGGTAACTGCGCAGTTCAAGGTGGCCTGTGCTGTTCCCTTTGTGCAGCAGTACCACGCTGAATACTGCACTGCACCACCATTCCTGTTCCTGTGCCTTCCCTTGTCCTCCACACACATTAATTTTTCTGTGTGTGTTAACCTTTTTAGCACGTGCCACAGCCCCCCTTTGAATATTGTGCTCCGGCGCAAACCCGAGGCAGACAGGGCACAATCACTTTGCCCACTGAGCAGAGTTTGGAATATGTGGTCCCTCATGAAGAGACCTTAGCAGTCTAAAAAGCTTGTGTACCTAAACTATTTTTCAGCTGAATAAAGGGAAAGAAAGAAAATGAAAAGGATGAGACTCAAGCTCCATTGTAGTGTAATCTGTTCATTTTTATTGTCTCCTTCTTAGCCACAATTTATTTATTTTTTAGCTTTTGGTAACCGGGTAAGTGCGCTAGGCAACAGACCTGCCTATTTTCAGGCCGACCCGGGAGAGCACAGGACACTGGTTACAATATGCAGAAATGCACAGACATAATATAGGTGTACAGGAGCAAAACAAGATATACATTGGGTAGCACAGTAATAGTTACATAAGGGTACATTTTAGGCATAGATCATAATAAGGATGTAAAATAAAACAATTAGGGTAACCATAAGACAGCTGAGGACAGTAAAGACATCAAGGTTCATATGGTCCCAATGTTTCACGGGAACCGCTTAACCATAGGAAGTGGTCCTTTTTTTTTTTCTTTTAACTCTTTTTCTGACACTTCTGGCAGGGAGGGATGTGCCCCATATCAGCACAGGTCTCTGGAACCACCCTCCACCCTGACACATCCCTCCCAGCTGCCTGGTCCAGGAGGATCATGATTTGTAGCTCAAGGAGGAGCTCCTCGAAGGGAGAGACCAGCATTATCCTCTGAACTCCAGATGAGACTTACACCATGAGGTCATTTTGGAAAGAAGCAGCAGTCCAGGATTCTGACTTCATGCTGCTGCCTGACGAGAGGGTTTTCTTTGTGACCCCCCCCGAGACTTGAGCATGCAGTAGTGTCAGAGGCACATTACGCACACTCCTGTGTGTGAATGCATAAACGTGGCGACACCCCCTGAGTTCCTAGCCCGCAAGCATACAATGTGTCAGGCACATCGACTCCTAGCCACCACTAGGAGTTGTACTATTGCCAACTGCCTTGACCCACCCACCCCGGAGGAGGAGAGAAGTCCTCCAGATGCTTATCCTCCCCCCACCAAACCCTCCGATGGTCCAGGCTTGTTCCCAAACTCAGGTTGTCAGTGCCTCAAATGGTAGTGCCATCACTTGCGCCAATAGGCCAGCCTTGATGTGGTCCTTTTTATATTAGAAGTGTTTTTTTTTTTTTTTCTTTGGTAACCAGGTAAGGCCTGCTAGGCACAAGGTCTGTTTAGAAGGGCAACCCTGGAGCACTGGGGAAGTTAAGTGACTTGACCAGGGTCACACAGTATGCAAGTGGAGCTTGTGGGAATGAAACTCAGGTCTGTTGAATGTACCAAGCTCATTCACAGCTCATAAGTCTGACCTCTAAGTTATGCTGCCAGCCTAGGTAATGTACTTAACTCATTTTCACAACTGAACTGCACATTTTCTTAGATCTATCATTTTTTATTCCTGTTTCATGATGCTAGATGCATTCGTCTATGCACCTCATTAAGTTATTTATTCTCCCTTCAATAAGGTTATCATTTTTAGATTATTTGCTCAGTTGGGAATCGATCCTTTGTCTCTGACATCTGGTGCAGTTATTGAAGACCATTTCCCACAGCTTAGCCTAATAAAGGTATAATCTCTGGCAAAGGAAAAGTAATTGTGTTACTTCTGTATTAACCTAACAGTGGTAGTCTACTGGTTCTGCTGACAAGCTTATTTCTACATCTGGGAAATAATGTTGAAGCCTGCCCAAGTGTGTGCACTTGGCTACAAAAAATGATCACCACACCCCCGTCTTGAAGGCATGTACATTTGAAGCTGTTATGTCTGTCTACTCTGCTTGGGCAGACACATATCGTGCCCTCAGAAGGAATTAAACAAGGGTCTCTGAGTCACAAAGGCAGCAACTCTAACCATTCAGCTAAAGGGAATTTACACTAGCTGGGAGGTTAGCATGCTCCTTTGACTTTCATACGTGCAGTCTCATTGACCACCACTAGAGGTCTCTTTTGCTGTTACGATTATTCAGCATTGCTTGTATTCTTTTCTGTTCTTTGCAGCTTTCATCACTAGATGGCACTGCTTTGACTGTTTGTTCACAGGTTTTATCACTAGATGGCACTACTTTGACTTTTATCAACAGTTTTCACTACTATGTGGCACTGGTTTGACTGTTATTCATGGCTTTTACCACTATATTTATTTAGTTTTTGTTAACCAGTTAGGTGCGCTAAACAAAAAAATGCCTATTTTCAGGCATGACCCGAGAGGTTGCAGAGACAACTGGAATTACAAAAAGCAACAATGCCACTGCATAACAAAAAGCAGAACAACAAAAGCCACAATATGTGTCCTCAGAGTAGTAAGAGCAGACAAGGACCAACAAGCACACAATAAAGCAACAATAAGAAACATTAAAAAAGCATGAGACAGGCCAAAAACAATGTCACAACAGAACAATGGAATAAGTGCAACAAATATGGCAAGATATACACAAAGCAAACAGGCTGTTAATGTTTAAATGTAGTAAGGAGGCAGTATAGCGCAGTGGTCTAAGGCTCTGAGCTGCAAATCTGGTGACATCCAGCAGACCAGACCTGGGTTTGAATCCCACAGCATCTACTTGCATACTGTGTGACTCTGAGCAAGTCACTTAACCTCCTTGTGCTCCCAGGTCGCTGCTGTAAAAAAGCTTTCAGCTTAGTGTGCTATACCTGGTTAAACAACTAAATAAATAAAAAATAAATAAATAATTCCAAACAGTAAAGTACAAGAAAATGTATCTGTAGAACTTAAAAAATTGTGAAGCTCTTTTCTGAATTTGGGTTGGGACTGAGATACAAGAAGGTAAGGAGGGAGAGAGTTCCACACCCTTGGGGCGAAGGCGGCAAACAACTGCTCACCGATTTTAGAGGAGCACTTTGGCATAGCCAGGAAAGACAAACCACTGGAACGATCAATATAGGTACAGTCAGAAGGAGTTAACAGAGCAGCCAGTGTGGCAGGTTTGGATTACTTAATGATGTTGTCAGTGACAAAGCTTAAGGTATATGGTGTCGTCGAGGCACAGGTCAGGAGTATAGGAAAACCAGGAGCAGTTGTAGAATTCACCAAAAAGTATTTATTTACACTAGCAGTATCATAAAATAAACTTGTTTCGTGTAACTATTTACAAAGGCAAAATAAAATAAAGTTTTCTTTCAGTCTGTGTGTCCCTTGTTCTCCTAATCTTTCTTGCAGTTGCAGCTTAGCTCTTATAAGTCCTTTCAACCCCAATCCTTAGCAAGCATCCTGTTTTTGTAAATATTAGGCAGGAGCTGCTAGAACACAGTGTGCTTCTTGAGTTGCGGACCCCTTTTGCACAGCTTTTGCAAAAGGCTTAAAAATTGAACTCTGGTAACCTCTAGCTTCCAACAGCTTTTTTCAGTCATGTCAAAATACAATTATATACATCTCAACAGTAACACTATATATTTTCTAAACAAAAAGGATCCCAATATCAGTTACATTTCCATACAGTGATTTGTACATATTTTTATATCAGCAGATCTAGATATGCAAGGGAGAAAAACAGACAGCAAGAGAAAACTGAGAGACAGTGAGAGGCACAGAACTGCGAACCTGTCGGGATGATCAAGTCTGAAGTTTCACAGGAAAATTTGGTTGCGCAACCAAACAGAGAAGAGAAGAGACAGAAAAGGAAAGATCTTTGCATTTAAACACTTTCACCATAACAAATGGGACAGGGTCCTATTCTACCCTGTCACATATACCCCCCCCCCTCCTTAAGAGGGAACCTATTTTATTAAACAGGTTTCCAAAACTTTTTATTAATTCTCTACTAACAATTGCTGCTTTCAGAAATTAAGCACATGTACATTAGCAGTTTTTATACAACAGTACAGCAAACAGTAAAGTTCAAACCCATACATTTGTTTTCAACCTTCAGAACCCTCAATCCCTGATCCATATCTTGACAGAAAATCAGCATTGCTGTTCTCTTTACCAGATTTGTGTATCACCGTGAATTTAAATGGCTGCAGTGCCAGGTACCACTTTGTGATTCTGGAATTTTTATCTTTCATCTGATTAAGCCAACATAGAGGATTGTGGTCTGTTACAAGAACAAAGTCAGTTCCTAGCAAATAAAACTTCAGGGACTCCATAGCCCACTTTGCTGCTAAATATTTTGGCAAGCTCTGCTGCAACTTTTGGGGCTGTAACAGTACACATTGTAACTGCTTCTGGGCATCGAGTAGCATATTCACATACTACCAAGATAAATCTATTACCCTTTTTACTTTTGTCTAAAGGACCGACCACATCCATTGCAATTCTCTCAAAAGGCACATTATCAAGGGTAGGGGCACCTTGTCTTTTCTAGTGACTAGGGCTACTTTCTGACACTCAGCACAAGAATTACAATAGGTAGCAACATCTTCAAGAATTCCAGGCCAGTAAAATCTATACAATAATCTGGCAAGGGTGCGATCCCTCCCTGAGAGACCAGCCATAGGACTATCATGTGCTATCTGTAACAATTCTGTTCTATACTTCTGTGGTATTACCAATTGTTCTGTCTGTTCCTGTGTCTGAGGTTTAACCCAAACTCTGTACAGTAACCTGTTACATTTTTTAACACTAGTCCACCCTGTTTTGGTTTTACCCCAGCTGCTTAAAATAACCATTGAGAGAAACATCGTTAGCGTGTTCTGAAAGAAAATCACAATCAGTTATCAATTTAGTTTCAGCATTTTCATATGTTAACCCTTTATGTCCATCAGTCATTTGTTGCCATAGTTTCTTCAGGCTTCATCTTTCTTTCCTGTATTTCCAGATCTTGGAGCTGTGCTCAGACAAGTCTGAATCAAAATCTTTGAAAGGAAAAGTGTCCCCACCATCTGAAATATTCTTTGCCTGAGCTCTTGTCACGACTGCTGCTGAAACATCAGGATTTACCCCCTCTTTGATCAGCTCAGTAAATCCTGGAAAAGTCATTTCCAGTAATCACAGGTACAGGTAACTGAGGTACTGCCCCCACTTTCATTTGATGTGACACACCCTTAACGGTCAGAGTCACTTGGGTGGTGAGATAGTATCGAGTGTCCCCCTGGATGCAGATGACACCAGTACCTGGTCCGTTTGCACAGTCTTTTCCCAGCACTTTAACATGCACTAGGGTCTGTCTGCTTCCCGAATCAATGATCCCTTCACAGTCTCATTCCCCACCTTCACATCTGTTAAATACTTGCCCCAATTTGCCAAGGATAAATCTGCTCTAGTGCCACTCTCCTTACTATGACAGTTTCTTGCAATATGGCCTGGCTTATTACAGTAATAGCAGATAACAGATTTGTTACTCCCACCAGAGTTCTTATCAGGCTTAGAGTTTAAATGGGTAAAAGAGTGTCTTACCGGTGCTTGGCTGTTACTTCACTGCTGTGGCATCTGTCTGGCCATTTGGTAGTCCTCGGCCAAAGAAACAGCCTTTTCCCCACTCTCTGGTCGGTGTTCCTTTACCCACAGCTGCACATCTGCAGGAAAGATGTTGATGAATTGCTCCATTACAAATGTGTTGATGATCTGCGGGACTGTTTTGCTCTCTGGTTGGATCCATTTTATCAGGAGTTCTCTGAGTTGGGTGAAGGCTTCTCGATGATTGTCGACAGAGTTCTACCCCAGAGATCGAAATCTCTGCCTGTATGTCTCTCCAGAGATGTCATACCTTTCAGGATTCCACTTTTCACCAGGTCATAGTTTTCTGACTGTGCAGTGTCCATACTGCTGTATGCAAGTTGGGCTTTCCCTGTCAGGTAGGGTACCAGTCTGATTGTCCATTGTTGCTTTGGTCATTGACAGGCTGTGGCAACTCTTTTAAAAGTTGTCAGGTATGGCTCAATATCATCCAAGGGACACAACTCTGTAAGTTTAATGGCTTTGAAGTTGCTTATGTAACCCCCCTTCAAATGGGGGTTCCCAAAAGACTTCCAGGAGCTTGCTTGAATGCTCCAAGCCTGAATGGTGTTTGGCATTTAAGCCATTTATCAGTGAGTGTTTTTAGAGCCTCTGGTACTGTCTCTTTAAGAGCTGTCTGCTTGCAGACATAATTAGTTTGTATGGGGGGACTGTGTGCTTCTCTGAGTACCACTCAGGCTGCTGCCAATTCACTTCATTTTTGCAGTCACTAGGAGTGCAAAGGAACCTATCTGAAAGATGTAACTGTTTGCCAGAAATTATTTAGAGTAATAATGAAATTACAGTTTGTCTAACCTGCTTTCTTTGCAGTCAGAACTGTGTCTGCTAGTTCCCCATTCTAGTTTTGAACTGCTGAACTGGACCAATCAGTGTGGGGTAAGCTAGCTCTAAAATGATGCCTTGGACGAATCAGAACTTGGACTCATAATCTGAGCCAGCCACAAGAGGATTGTATGGGCAGTGACTCTGGGAGATGTAGTTTAGACTTCAGTGCCTTTTGGACCAACAGCAGCAGTCTATTGTGAGTGACAGCCAATCCAGTCAAGAACTGGGAGGAACTCAAAGGAAGTGCCCGTTTCGTCAGTTGGAGTTCAGTTGAGCTTTGGCAGTGAAGAAGGAAGGAGCCCTGTGCTTTTCAGTGTGCAGTTTTAGTCAAAAAAACGTGTATAAGGCCCAGAGTTCAGTCTGCAGCTTGTGTAACAGCTTGTTAGGACTGAATCCGTCCTGTAGAAAAGAATCAAGGATCTCTGAAGAGTAGAAACCAGGCTCACCCTGTAGAAGACTGGAAGAATTGCTGAAAATTGCACTCGGTCTGTCAGGAACTGAATCTGCTGTGTGTTCTCGGTATTGTGCAGTAATTGCGATCGGGATACAGATGCAGCCTGCCTGGTATAGTACTTTCTTTTATATGGATGTGTGAAGAGGTTTGTGTACCTCAAGTGAGCCCTGCTGACATTGAAGGACCCTATCTTATTTGGAGGTCGTGAGTACTAATTCAGGGTTGCTCCTGTTGAATTGCCACATTAAATCCAAATGGAATTACTGTACTGCTGACTGTTTAATTCTCCTTTTCTCTGTGAAAGGGCCCCTACCAGCTGCCACAGTTTGGACTAGCCACTAGGGCTTGGGTACCCAGGGACAGTAACTGATAGGGATAGGCCTGTGCACAGAGCCGTGATGAGATTATTAGAGTGATAAGCTAATTAACCTGATTTCCCCTGTCCTTGTTATATCCCCTAAATAAATCAGAGCTGCTTGTTTCAGCAAAGTTATACTGCCTGAGGTATTTGTCTATGTTAAAGTACTGTACTGTGATTGTTGCACTGTATCTCATTTCACAGGAGGTCCCAGTGCGGAACCAGACCTGGGGTAAGTGTATACTGTGAAGGTAATTCTGATATATTGTGTGGGCCACTAGTGGGAAGAAAGGGGTTGCAGTGTCCCAGAGGGCTGTGACCAAGTTAGTTTAACTATTGCAAACCCTGACCTCTGGGTGGAGGCACCGCCATTGGATCCAGGCCCCTCAACCTGTTAGTGGCAAATCAGGCAGGGGTAGTAGCCCCTGGGATAGCGCCATCTAGGGGTTACATCTTGGAGGCTCACCGCTGGGATTGTGTGTCCTCTAGTGGCCATATTACGAACCACTGTTAAGAAAAAATGGGTACCCGACAGAAGTGGCTGTGCACGCTGGTGGAGTGGTGTACTGGGAGGAGATCGACCCCCAAAATGCTATGCTTATCCTGGACATCCCCTGGGTATCAATACGGACACTGTGCAGGAGTACTTTCCAAGGTGGAAGGTTTACAAAACCCTGTGGTGGTGGGTCGGCATGCTAATCTGCTCACCCACACTTTCCTGGCCCTAGTAGAGTTTAAGGATCCCATAGATAGCTCCAAAGTGCCACAGACCATTACCCCAGAGGGCCCTCACTGCTTGGAGAGTGATAACTAAGGACAGTAAAGACCGGGGGAATCAGCCCCCACCACTATCTGAAACTTTTGAGGAGAAATTTGCTGAATGGTTGCTGGGAGAGGGCAATGTGGAGGACTTGAAGAACTATTCTTGCCACCTGGGGTGTTCCTCCCCAACACCTCTCCTGCTCCAGTGCCCGTAATGGTGGCTGAACCAATGCAGACTCCTATTTCTGCACCTGCCATTAGTCACGACTCTTCGAAGGTTGAGGATCTTCTCTGCACCCTCCCCACCCCCAAGGGAGGATGACTGGAAGACCTGGATAGACTATGTTGCCCCAAGTGCTAGAATGGCAATGCTCGGAAGGTGAAAAGCGAAAGAGGTTAGTGAGGCCTCCGAGGTCCTGCCCTGGCTACCATCAAGTGCTAAGCAGGCAGTAACCCTGAGCGACTGCACAGGCCTATCTTGAGGCCTTGGAGAATGTGTATGGAGCCCAGATTCTGATGAGGACCTATGGTGGAGAGTAAGAGATGCACAACAGTACCAAGGGAGTTGCTGTCTGTGTATGTATCTCGGCTGGAAAAATTGTTGCAAGAATGCCTCAGAAAAGGTAGTTTGCCAGCGATTGAACTGGACCGAACCAGGCTGGACAGGATCCTAAGTCTGCCCCTTCTCAGAACTGCTGTTGCTTCAGTTACACCTGGCAGATCGACTGGAATCCCCACCCTCCTATGATGAGTTAATGAGAGAAATTCGAGAGTTGAGAAAAGACGACCTCGGGAGGGACCTGCACCAATAGCTGCGGCTACGACCCGAGTGACTGAGGGTGACCCATCAAGTGAAGTTCAGGGGCAGAGGTTGGCAGTCAATGAGTGCTCTGACAAGGAAAAAGATATGTCACAATGGGGCGAACTGTTGAGAGAGATCAAGGAATTCAAAACAGTCCTTTATGAAGGCCACGCCTGCAAGTACGAGCCCTGACCTATATCCGACTGCATCTGCGCTATGGGGTGGGGACCCACCCATGTATCTCCTGCTGATAACAGCTCAACTCGATTCCTTGACCATGGAAGTGGAGAAACTGACGAGATGTCTCCAAATGCTTATCACGCCGCAGACAGAGATGGCACCAAGGTTTCCAGTTAGTAATACCCCGCCCTGGCTCCCAGTGTGGCGCCTCGGCCAGCTCAAACTCCAGAAAGTATGTTTTGCTATAATTGTGGGAAAGATGGGCACATGAAAGGGAATGCCAGTCCCCAAAAGACACTGACAAAGTTGCATATAGGCTACAAGGAGAGCTTCGGAGAAGAAATCAGTGGTTGGAGGTGCCGACATGATCCCAGTGAGGCACCAAAATGCTAATTCACGTCCTTTGTGGCAAGGTCAGTTGCCCAGGCCCCACTACCGCCTCTCCAGACTGGTCCAGAATAGTGGGTCCCTCCATGGAGACCACTGTAAAGGTGAACGAGTGTCTACAAAGCTATATTAGACAGTGGCTCCCAAGTGACAATTATGTTCCAAGATTGGTATCGAAGCATTTGTCAGGCGTACCCTTACAACCATTAGAAGGACTGCATGTATGGGGGTTAAGTGAGAGGCCTACCCTATTCCGGGTATATCCGAATTTGGCTGTCTTTCCCCACCTCCGTGGCTGGAGTGGCCGAACAAGTAGAGACCCTAGCCTTAGTGTGTCCCCCACTGGACTGTATGATGGTGTCCCTTTGTTGATTGGAACAAATGCTCATATGTTGGAAGGCTGGCACAGTTGTGTTATGAAAAACAGGGTCAAAGACTAGTAGAGCTTTAAGAGTTCCGGCTTTAATTAAGAAGGCCTATGAGGCAGAGAGATGCTGAAAAACAGAACCAGAGGAACGGTCGGAATTTTATGGAAGAAGGATCCTGAGTCTCTGATCCTGGCGCCAAATGCCCAGTGTACCTTACAGGGAGAGGTCCGTATCAGAAAGGATGTTAAGAATAAAATATTAATGTTGGATGCACCAGGCGATGGAAAATTGCCAGAGGGACTGCTGGTCAAGCCTAGTATTTTGCCGCTAGAGCCCATGCTTATGCCAGAAGGGTAATGGTCCAAGTTCATAATGTGTCTGAAAGAGACATTCAGTAAACAGAGGTTGCATCCTGGCTAATGTGCATTGTGCAGACACTGCAGTGCTACAGCAGCAAGAGTTCAGGAAGAATGACAGAGTAACGCCTGACTTGTTTGATTTCGGCGACTCCCGCTGCCAGCTGAATGGAAAGTGAAGATCAGTGAGAAGCTTGCCCAGAGAGACCAGGTGTTTTCTTTAAAGGAATGGGATGTAGGATGCGTGCAAGGAGCTGAGCACAATATCCGGCTGCATGACGAAGACCATTTCGTGAGAGGTCTCGACGCCTGGCACCTGCTGCATAGATGATGTGAGGCGGCATCTGCAAGAGATGTTAGCTGCTGGTGTAATACAAGAATCCAGAAGCCCTTATGCTTCCCCATTGTGGTAGTGAGGAAAAGAATGGAACAGTAAGGATGTGTGTGGATTATCGCACCTTAAACCGCGGACTATCCCTGATCAGTACACAATGCCCGCATTCAGGATGCTTTGGACTGCCTAAGCAGGAGCAAGTGGTTCTCTGTGCTGGATCTCCGCAGTGGGTACTATCAGATCCCGATGGCCCCAGAGGACCGTGAAAAGACAGCCTTTATCTGTCCGGCTAGCTTCTATGAATTCATGAGGATGCCTCAAGGGATTTCAGGTGCCCCAGCCACTTTTCAACGATTGATGGGCGTGCAGTGGGGACATGAACTTACTAGAGTGCCTGGTATACCTAGATGATGTTATTGTGTTTGGCAGCTCACTGGAGGAACATGAGAGCAGATTATTTAAGGTATTGGACCGACTGGAGGACTTTGGCCTTAAACTGTCCATTGATAAGTGTCAATTTTTCAAACATCAGTAAAGTATGTGGGACACATAGTATCCACGAGGAATAGAGACCGGACCCAAGTAAAGTTGAGGCCTTGACCACCTGGCCACAGCCCAAAATCTAAAGAACTGCCAAAGATTCCTGGGATTCTGTGGTTATTATCGGCGCTTCATCAAGGACTATTCAAGAGTGATCCGCCCTTTACTTAACCTTACTCAAGGGTATCCCCCAACCCACAAAAAATACCAAAAGTCAGCATCCCTCAAGACTGAAAGAGTGTATTTTCATCCGAGTGAAGTATTTGGGGCCCGCTGGACTCCTGATTGTGAGACTGCTTTTCATGAGATCATATATCAACTTACCCATGCTCCAGTGCTGGCCTATGCCGATCCAAGAAAACCTTACGTCCTGCACACTGATGCTAGCTTGCAAGGGTTGGGGCTGTGTTGTACCAAGAGCACGAGAATGGCCTGAGACCAGTGGCCTTTGCCAGTAGAAGCCTGACCCCATCCGAAAGAACTATCCTGTACATAAGTTAGAGTTCCTAGCTTTGAAGTGGGCTATTGTTGACCAATTCCATGAGTACTTGTATGGGGCTAAAATACTAGTAAAAACTGACAATAATCCTTTGACCTATGTGCAGACCTCAGCTAAGTTGGATGCCACTGGCCATAGGTGGCTTTCTGCATTATCTACATATGACTATGCTCTCGAATACCGAGCAGGTCTGAACCACATAGATGCTGATGCTCTCTCCCGGAGGCCTGTTCCCCAGAATGATTGGGTCCGACTGGCAGAACCTGACATTCGGGCACTCTGCCGGAAGTTTGACAGGGAGGAACAAATGTCCACGGACGCATGGACTGCATAGTGGATTGCTTGGGAGCCTCTGAGAATTGCATACCTGCTGCTTATTGCCACTTTTCTGCAATAGACATTGGTGCACTGCCTCAGCTGGACAATGACAGTATTCGCGGGCTCAATCCAGCGATCCCATGATCAAAGCAGCTTTAGAAGCCCTCTATGCAGGAAAAGATGTGTCCAATTACGCTCCACTGATTTGAGAACTGCACTGTTATACAAAGAAGGTCCTAAGTTGAAACTGATCAATAAACTGTTATACAGAGAAACAGTAGACAGAGGGGACAAGTAGACAAACAACAACTAGTGCTGCCCACTGCCTTTCGAGACTCAGTATTGAGGTCCTTGCACAACCACATGGGGCACCTTGGTATAGACAGAACACTTGACTTGGTGAGATCCAGATTCTATTGGCCTAAGATGGGGGCTGATGTGGAGCAACACATTCGAACTTGTAGTGGCCATCACAGAGGAAAGCTTTCCCCAGAGGGCTGCCCCTTGTTAACATAACCACCAGTGCACCCATGGAGCTGGTCTGTATTGATTTTCTAAGTTTGGAGTCAGATCAAAGAAATATCAGTAATGTGCTGGTGGTCACTGACCATTTCACGAGATATGCCCAAGCTTTCCCACCAAAGACCAGAAAGCATCCACTGTAGCCAAAGTACTTGTAGAAAACTTTTTGTTCACTATGGGGCTCCAAAAAATCCATTCTGATCAAGGAGAGACTTTGAAGTCGTCTGATCAAAGAGATGCTTTCTCTGTGGGAGTGCGAAAGTCCAGAACCACTCCTTACCACCCCAGGGACCCACAGCCTGAACGTTTCAACTGCACTTTGCTAGATATGCTAGGCACCCTGCACCCAAAGGACAAGCCTAGATGGAGCCAACAAATTAGCACCCTGGTACATGCTTATAACTGCACCAAAAGTGATGCCACTGGATTCTCCCCCTACCGCCTGATGTTTGGAAGAGAAGCTCGACTACCAGTAGATGTGTGTTTTGGGGTCTCTCCTGATGGGGTTCAAGCTGACAACTATTTATAGTATGTGCAAAGTTAAAGGCCCAGCTAACTCATGCGTGCCAACTGGCTCAAACCATGGCTGCCAAAAGAAATCTGGCCAACAAGAAAGGTATGATAAAAGGTGAAAGCACAGGAACTCCAGGAGGGAGATCGGGTATTGCTAAGAAATCTGGGACTGCATGGCAAGCACAAGATTGCTGACAGATGGCACCATCTCCCTCACATTGTAGTGGGCAAACTAGATGATCTGCCAGTGTACAAAGTAAGGCCTGAGAATAATTCAAAGATGTAAAACAATGCATAGAAATCATTTACTGCCCATTGGACAAATCTTAATTGAGTCTGAGCCCCTAGAAGATGCCCCTCTGGACCAGTGACTAGAGCTGCTGCTAAGAAAGATCAAGAAAGTCTGCACCTACAGAAGTAAAGTTAAAGTGTTCCCTCCACAAGTCCCAGTTGAGCATGACTGTCAGTCCATATCGGAAGAAAGTGAGAGTGACTTTGAATACTATCCTTCTTACGAACTGAGTCAATTGTTTGGGGCAATCCCTAGTCAATACTGGAGACAAAGCTGGGCCTTCTGGACTGTCTAAGCCCCAGCTTCATCCCTGAGCCAATGCTCCAGAAAGTGAAGTGCAAAGCATCAGATCAGATGAAATGGAATCATTGTGCATGGTTGAACTGTTTGAGCTTTCAGGAGGAAAATGATAGATTGGGGCAGACTGGTGATACACGAACAAGAAGAGTATTTTGAGTGCCCTGACAGTCCACTGCCAGTGTCCGAAAGCTCTCCATGCAGCCAAATGTTGTGGACTCAGAAACTGTAACTCCTGGAGCTGAAAGTGCCCCAAGTTCTAGCCTCTCTACCCCATGGAGACTCCCTGACAAGTGAGGACAATGCTGAAAATGAGGCTCAGAGTGCAGAGACTATAACAGTTCCCCTAGAAAGACTGGTCGAGCTGTAAAGCCTGTGGTGCACCTCAGTTATGATTCACTTGGGAGGCCTGTGGACTTGCCTCTCAATGTTGTCCATAAAGGAGTGTATGTCCCCAGGCTCATTGCCCAAACTGAGCATCAGTGCTAACTCCAAGTTACTTGTGTTGCCCTCTAAGTATGGTGCCCTTGCCCCATCCAGCCCCAAGGTAACTGATAGGGAAGGGCCCCTCTCTTCAGGTTTCATGTACAAGAGGTAATAACTTGAGTTATGGTACAATGTGTATGTAATACTGTGTAAAGAGTGACGTACTGCAATGTTTCAGAAATGTGTTCTTGGTAAAATGATATATTGACTGATGATTACATATGCGAGCCTAATGCAAATGTATATGGTTGCAGTTGAAACTTATAGAGGTACTTGCTTGTGGCAGACGTCAAAGCTTTCCCAAGCCAGGAAGGGTGTAACCCCTGCAAATGGGAGTTCCCAAAAGACTTCCAGGAGCTTGCTTGAATGCTCCAAGCCTGAATGGTGTTTGGCATTTAAGCCATTTATCAGTGAGTGTTTTTAGAGCCTCTGGTACTGTCTCTTTAAGAGCTGTCTGCTTGCAGACATAATTAGTTTGTATGGGGACTGTGTGCTTCTCTGAGTACCACGAGCTGCTGCCAATTCACTTCATTTTGCAGTCACTAGAGTGCAAGGGAACCTATCTGAAAGATGTAACTGTTTGCAGAAATTATTTAGAGTAATAATGAAATTACAGTTTGTCTAACCTGCTTTCTTTGCAGTCAGAACTGTGTCTGCTAGTTCCCCATTCTAGTTTTGAACTGCTGAACTGGACCAATCAGTGTGGGTAAGCTAGCTCTAAAATGATGCCTTGGACGAATCAGAACTTGGACTCATAATCTGAGCCAGCCACAAGAGGATTGTATGGGCAGTGACTCTGGGAGATGTAGTTTGACTTCAGTGCCTTTTGGACCAACAGCAGCAGTCTATTGTGAGTGACAGCCAATCCAGTCAAGAACTGGGAGGAACTCAAAGGAAGTGCCAGTTTAGTCAGTTGGAGTTCAGTTGAGCTTTGGCAGTGAAGAAGGAAGGAGCCCTGTGCTTTTTCAGTGTGCAGTTTTAGTCAAAGTGTAAGGCCCAGAGTTCCGGTCTGCAGCTTGTAACAGCTTGTTAGGACTGAATCCGTCCTGTGAAAAGAATCAAAGGATCTCTGAAGAGTAGAAACCAGGCTCACCCTGTAGAAGACTGGAAGAATTGCTGAAAATTGCACTCGGTCTGTCAGGAACTGAATCTGCTGTGTGTTCTCGGGTATTGTGCAGTAATTGCGATCGGGATACAGATGCAGCCTGCCTGGTATAGTACTTTCTTTTATATGGATGTGTGAAGAGGTTTGTGTACCTCAAGTGAGCCCTGCTGACATTGAAGGACCCTATCTTATTTGGAGGTCGTGAGTACTAATTCAGGGTTGCTCCTGTTGAATTGCACATTAAATCCAAATGGAATTACTGTACTGCTGACTGTTTAATTCTCCTTTTCTCTGTGTGAAAGGGCCCCTACCAGCTGCCACGGTTTGGACTAGCCACTAGGGCTTGGGTACCCAGGGACAGTAACTGATAGGGATAGGCCTGTGCACAGAGCCATAGGTAGATTATTAGAGTGATAAGCTAATTAACCTGATTTCCCCCTGTCCTTGTTATATCCCCCTAAATAAATCAGAGCTGCTTGTTTCAGCAAAGTTATACTGCCTGAGGTATTTGTCTATGTTAAAGTACTGTACTGTGATTGTTGCACTGTATCTCATTTCACAGGAGGTCCCAGTGCGGAACCAGACCTGGGGTAAGTGTATACTGTGAAGGTAATTCTGATATATTGTGTGGGCCACTAGTGGGAAGAAAGGGGGGTTGCAGTGTCCCAGAGGGCTGTGACCAAGTTAGTTTAACTATTGCAAACCCTGACCTCTGGGTGGAGGCACCCGCCATTGGATCCAGGCCCCTCAACCTGTTAGTGGCAAATCAGGCAGGGGTAGTAGCCCCTGGGATAGCGCCATCTAGGGGTTACACTTACATTTTGTTGCTAGTCTGGATCTGTGCCGGATCCTCTGCCCTTGATAGCTTGCAAAGCATCCAGCCATCGCTGCTCCTTTTGCTGCATCTCTTCTCTCATCTGCTGCTCCTGTCGCTGTATCTCTTCTCTCCTCTGCACTTCTAAATATTGAATCTTTTTTTCTGTCTCCTTCTCCTTCTCCATCTCATTTTATTGTACAGCCCACCGTTTGAAAAAGTCCATCAGGCTTTCGGGTTCTGTCACTGCCTGTTCTTTTTCCATAACCAGTGCTGGCTGTACAGTCTCAGACTGGACTTCTGTCTCTGCTAGTTTGGCTGCCATTCTCCTGATAACCACTCCTGGACTTGCTGCTGCAGAATCCATACCTTCCTCTGTGCTTCCCTGGTACTAGGTCCAGTATCCATGCATAAAACTCCTGTCTTAGAGTATGCACGGCGTAAATCCCACTGTTGACACCATTTGCTGTCAAGGCACAGGTCAGGAAGTATAGGAAAACCAGGAGCAGTTATAGAATTCACCAAAAATTATTTTTTTACACTAGCAGTATCATAAAATAAACTCGTTCAGTATAACTATTTACAAAGGCAAAATAAAACAAAGTTTTCTTTCAGTCTCTGTGTCTCTTGTTCTCCTAATCTTTCTTGCAGTTGCAGCTTAGCTCTTATCAGTCCTTTCATCCCCCATCCTTAGTAAGCATCCTGTTTTGGTAAATATCAGGCAGGGGCTGCTAGAACACAGTGTGCTTCTTGAGTTGAGGCCCCCTTTTGCACAGCTTTTGCAAAAGGCTTAAAAATTGAACTCTGGTAACCTCTAGCTTCCAACAGCTTTTTTCAGTTATGTCAAAATACAATTATATACATCTCGACAGTAACACTATATATTTTCTAAACAAAAGGGATCACAATATCAGTTACATTTCCATACAGTGATTTGCACATATTTTATATCAGCAGATCTAGATATGCAAGGGAGAAAAACAAACAGCAAGAGAAAACTGAGAGACAGTGAGAGGCACAGAACTGCAAGCCTGTCGGGTTGATCAAGTTCGAAGTCTCACAGGAAAATTTGGTTGCGCAACCAGACAGAGAAGAGACAGAAAAGGAAAGATCCTTGCATTTAAACACTTTCTCCTTAACAAATGGTACAGGGTCCTATTCTACCCTGTCACATATGGGCACCGAGGTGAGGGTGGGGTAGGGTGAGCCAACCAAGACTGGAGTATAACATGCAATGATGGGTCAGTCGGGGAGCAGATAAGGCACACATACATATGTTGTTGTAGGCAATGTTCCATTTGGATAGGATGCAGGCACTGGATAAATGTGGTGAGCCCATCCCTGTGCAATAGTAACACTGGTAGCTAGAGTCAGGGCATATCTGATTATGTAGGCAAGCCCAAGCTTTGAATTTACAGACTTACAGATGTTTGAGATTTGTCTGGAGAAATTCAGGGCAGGATCAAGTGTAAGGCTCAGGAATTTGAAGGAGTTCACCACAAAGAGGTGGGAGCCATCTGAGCAGTGGATGGTTAAACCAGTACAGCAAGCCCTTAACCTAGGTGCAGACCCAAAAAGCATGCCCTGGGTCTTGCTGGAGATTAGTACAAGGCAATTTTGGGCAAGCCAGGTCTGAACACTGTCAAAATTAGCATGGAGCTTAGCGTTCATATCCAACAAACTCTCAAAGCTGGCATATGGCACCATGTCATCAGCGTAAAGTAGGGTATGACAGTGAGAAGGGGCTTTTGGGGTATCATTAATAAACATGGAAAAAGCAATGGCCCAAAGTGGAGCCTTGGGAAACACCAACACTGATAGTGGTAAGGGCAGAGCTGGCCTTGGAAAACTTAACAAATCGGCACCTGTCACTAAGACAGCTCTAGAACCAGCTAATGGCAGTGAGGGAAACCCCAAGAGATGACAGTTTGTGTTTTAGCAGGGTGTGATTAATCAGGTTGAATGCTTTTGAAAGATCTATAAGGATGGATCCAGTAAGCATCCCCTTGTTCATAGTGGTTTTAACATCAGTGGTAAACTGGGCACGCGCTATGGGCCTGTCTGAATCTGTGCTGGGCAGAGGACAGCAGGTTATGTTTGTGAAGGTGGTCTGTGATCTGGGAGGCCACCAGCTTGACCAGCAGTTTACTGAGAACAGGCAGTATTACAATGGGTCGATAGTTCTCAATTCTTTTTGGATCTTCCTTTTTGTAAACCAGGACAATCTTGGCCACCTTCCAGCACTTAAGAACAGTGGCTATGATAAGGGACAGGTTGACTAATAATCGAGAAGACAAGAAGGGGACAGCACTCCTGAGCAATTTAAGCTCTAGCCCATCAGACCAATGCTTCCACAGGTTGGGATGGACTTTAAGAGTTGTAATGCCTC
Organism: Neoceratodus forsteri; assembly: GCA_016271365.2. Taxonomy (NCBI): domain Eukaryota; kingdom Metazoa; phylum Chordata; order Ceratodontiformes; family Ceratodontidae; genus Neoceratodus; species Neoceratodus forsteri. Next base: position 188,064,785 of record CM028134.1, read on the forward strand.
ATTGTGAGAGATAGCACTAAGGTACAATGGCAGACTGAGAGGGTAATTGGGTGGAGGAGGACACTCAGGGGAGCACAACAGTATATTCTCAAGCTTGGTTAGGTCAGAGAAGTGGTCATTAAAAGCGTTAGCAACAGTGTCAGGATTGTTACAACTGGCATCATTGGCAGTCATATTGGATGATTCAGACCTCACCTGATTTTTTTTGGATTTCCCGATTTCAGACCCCTGTCCCGATGTCCTGAATAGCAGGAAGTATTCCCAATTTTGTTGACTGCCCCAAAAATGCCATTGTGCTTGGTGTTCTCGTCAGCAGCCATGAACACTCACTTCCTGGTTTCAGATGTCAGTGGGCATCTGACATCATGCAAGCACACCGACAGCCAGTCAGGTGCGCTCATCCATGCTGGTATCTGTAGATGCACTAAGTTTAGAAAATGCAGCCTATCATCTGCCTTCCTGTGGTAGGCAGTGCAGGCAATTGCCCAGCAGCTGCAACTTTGCCTAGTTTGTTGGATTCGTGCAGAGTCTTTGTGAATGCGGGCCTCTGCCGACTCAAGAAGCGAGCCATGGGCACTGGGGATTATTTCTTTATGGCACTGAGGCTTCTGAGTCCAGCGGCAAGGTGGAAAGAATCTCAAGCAACCATCACAGGTCTCCAAGGTAGGAGGGGTCAGTGGCGTCTGATTTGAGCTTGGGTTAACACAGGCTAAATGTCCGTCCACTACAAATGGCATTTGTCTTATTTGCATTTGTAAGAGGTGACCTAGTAAACCTGTCTGCTAAGTTGGCCAAGTTAGTTGAAGTGCTCCTTCAGCCCTGGTGTTGCTAGTGATTTACAGGGTGCCATTGTCTCGATTGTGGTAGGGGGAGGGATGGGGAACATGGTTGCCTCTGAGATCATGCAGGACCTTACTTAATTTGTCACAGAACCTCTTGAAGCCACACTGATCATGCGCAGGCTATATGCTTAGTTCGGTTGTATATCCCAGGAAAGGGCGATCTTACTTCCTTCGTGGAATGCCTTCCCGAGAGTAAGTGTCCCAAGCCAAGATTTCATTCCATTTCATTCATTTCATTTTATTTTTATACTGAAAATGTATGTGGGCAAAAATGCCCATTTTCACAACTGTCCAGATATACAACACATGGAGGGTATATACACAGTTACAGATATATAAATCAGAACAGTATGCTTGACTGGGCACAGAAGTATGGTATGGAATGCTCACACTTCAAATTAATTTGTGAAGGAGGGAATGTTTCTGTTCTGTTTTGCGAAGAACATGGTAAAGAGTTTATAAAATACAGTGTTTAATATATCTGAGTTACATTCTGTGAATGCTACTGAGCAATGCTGAAATACAAATCCTGGATGCTCATAATGCATGTATTAGGGTGGATAATACAACCACATATGGTGGTTTAATTCTGACCTATGATGGACAATAAAATGTTATGTATGCTTTCACAGTCTTGCTGCAATGCAGCTCTGTTTGGTCTATCCCAGTGTGGTAACATTGTGGGCTACAGAACATCATATCCTGTAATAATTACTTGTGGGTATGTGGATTTATGGGTCAAAATCAAAGTATAGCTTCTATTGTTTAAGGCAAGCCAGAGCCCAGAAAAGTGCCAAAGCTGCCCAGTGACACTTGTTCTCTATTTTTAGTGAAGTGCAGGCTGGCAATGTATTTGAATCACACTTCAATTAAGAACCAAACAGGAAATCAGTTCTAGAGGTCTGATTTATGTAAGTGTGTGCATGTTAAATATGTTGTGCTGCACTACACACCATGTTGTGATGTACAAGTCGAGCGATGGCACAGTACCACAGTGGATAAAATACGGTGTCCTTGATTTTGGTCATTTGTTCCTGATTTTGGTCCTAACAGGCTGAAAGGTATGGGGTGGATCTTGACTTTTACTGTTTCCCATGAGCTCCTCGATGTGATTCCAGATGCTCCTGGAGTCTGTAGCACAGGCCTGAAGGAGCTCCCAGTAGTATTTACTTTTAGCCAAATGAATTTCATTTTTACAGATATTTGTTAAGGCCCAATAGTCAGGCCAGTCAAAATGTAGCGACATGGTTTTAAATTTAGCTCAGTTTTTGTCCCTAGCCTTTAACAAGAAGAGCAGGTCATTATGAAGCCATCTAGTGGCCTTCCCTCTAACCCTTTGACTGATAAGTGGAATATGTTTCTCCTGAAAGGATTGAGTGGTAAAGGAAAAGTAGGCAATGACTTCATCCACATCGTTGGAGCAATATTTAGAAGACCAATCCATCAGTTGAAGCTCCACAAGGAGGGCATCCTGATCAAATCTAGAGAAATTCTGCAGAATTAGCCCCTTGTGAGGGTGGGGGGGGGGAAGCGGGCATTCCAAACACAAAAGACAGGGGAGTGGTCACTAATAGCATCAGCAGGGGTGCCAGCAGCAACTATCCTACCCTTCCTGTTCGATAGAACCCAATCAATGAGTGAGTGGTTCTTCCTTTGGCCGACAGTCTGGTTGGGTCAGCGATCAGCTGAGAGAGGTGAACTTTACTTAGGAGTGAGCCAAAAGACTCAGAGTTACTACTATGCCAGTCAAGATTAAAATCACCCATTAGAGTGATTTCATTCTTCCCAGTGGTAGAGGACAGGTAAGCAATTAACTCAGACAGACCAGCCCTCGTCCCTCTCAGAGTACTGTGTACATAAACAATATTAATTTTCTTGATGCCCCCTAGGAACAGAAGGGAGTGAAGGACTTCACAGGAGGATAGGTTGACACCAGCCAAGGCAGCTAGGTGTAGGTGAGTGTTGTAATAAAGGATTATGCCCCCACCCCTTTTTGTGGATGGACGGTCAATTCTAAGTAACTTACATCCTGCTAGGAAACACACTGACACAGGGAATGGAGGGTTTGAGCCATGATTCTGTGACACCAACTTTTTCAGGATTGTAGTAAGTGACTCAGTCTTCAAGTTCCGGAAAGGGTGGCCATAAGACTCCTGATATGGAGGTGAGCCACCTTAATACCATTAGTATTAATTAGCAGTTAGTACAATACCACCTCCAAGGTGAGGAATTTATGGAAACATAATTGCACAGTGGGCCAGGGTTGGTTTTGATGTCTCCAGACAGGCTTATAGAGAGAGCAAAGTGCCACACATAAGACGGTCAACAGCTATGGGATCAGAAAGTGGAGAATGAAAGCTATACTTGGTGATGTGCTGAAGTATCAAAACAAATGTTTTGGTCTAGGGCACCACATTAGAATTGTTGTGGAGGCTTCAGAAACCAAAGCATTAAAAAATAGGAAACAATGGGATTGATTGGTGGGGAGCATAAAATGATAGGGACAGGAACTAGATAATCGGCAACAACCATGGGGCGTGCAAGAGCAATGCCAGTAATAGCAAATGACCTCAGGTGCAACATTATCACTAGATAAAAACAGCGAGTGATGCAAACACAGTTATTGCAGAACACAGGCTAACAGCGAAGGACAGCAATAGAAGGGTATAGAACCAGCAACACAAGTCTGGCTTAGTTGAGGAGCGCACACTAACCCAACTAGGGGAATAGCAAGGATTTCAAAAAATAGCAGTGGTTATGCAGTAGCAACAGGGAACGAAAGGGAACCTGATGGCAGGTTAGTAACAATAACAGCCTTGTGATGAACAGTGCAGGAACTAATACTAATTATTATAATGGCATCTAAGGAACAAATAATAATGAGTAACAGGAAGACCACCTGCATGTACAAAACCCCAAGCAGCAAGTAATTAAGCACAATAGACTCTATTAGCTGGCTAGCCACTGAATGTAAGTAAGCTGTGAGGTTGACGTGTGTTCCTAGAAAGCTCACCAGCTAAGCAGATACAGCCAACAGAGGTAAAAAGGTACCTTAGAACTCAAGTCAGTGAAGATTAGCAAGGCAGTCCAACAGTAGGTTATAAGGAAGCAGACCAGAAGAGGGTTCACCTGGTCCAACTTAAGGGGTCTTCAATGAGGGACACCTTGGCTGGCCGACAGCTGACTTCACAACTGACACCCACAGTGTAAAACCCTTTGTGCATCTCCCCTTCATGCACCGGCCTACTAGGAAGAGTCACACTATGAAGGTATACAAGCCCCACAGCAAGAAATAGCTCCTCACTGGTGGATGGGCTGATGAGTCCTGATCTCAGCTGTGGCTCCAAGGCAAGCTGTTTGGAAATTGAAGGGGGGAGAGTGCAAAGTCCGATCCCAGGCACTCTGTTGTCCCCTTGTAAGTCCCAGGGGATTGTTGGCCAGTGTGGAGAGGTAAAAAAAAATATGCCACTCCGAATTAAAACCAGAGGCACAACTGAGAAAGTTTTGAATTTCAGCATGCTTCCCTTCAGCCCCGCCCCACAGCAAGAAACGGCTCCTCATTGGTTGAAGAGCTGGTGAGTGACAGCTTAGACCCAGTCTCAGCTGTGGCTCCAAAACAAGCAACTCAGCGATCATTGGGTGGGGGGGAGTGCAAAGTTCGAACCCAAGCACTCTCTTGACTCCTTGTGAGTCCCAAGGGATGACTGGTGAGTGTAGTGAGGGAAAATATGTCACTCTGAGTAAAGACAGTGGCACAACTAAGAAAGTTTTGAATTTTGGCAGGCTTCCCTTAAGCGCTGCCCTACAGCAAGAAATAACTCCTCATTGGTGGAAGGGCTGGAGAGTGACAGCTTAGTTCTGATCTCAGCTGTGGCTCCAAGACAAGCTGCTTGGCAATCATAGGGGGAGAGTGAAAAGTCCAACCCCATGCACTCTCTTGACCCTTGTGAGTCCCAGAGGATGGTTGGCAAGTGTGGTGAGGGAAAAAAAATGTCACTCCAATTTAAAAACGGAGGTACAACTGAGAAAGTTTTGAATTTCGGTAGATTTTCCTTAAGCCCCATCCTGCAGCAAGAAATAACTCCTCACTGGTGGAAGGGCTGGTGAGTGACGGCTTAGTCCTGATCTCAGCTGTGGCTCCAAGACAAGCTGCTTGGCAATCATAGGGGGAGAGTGAAAAGTCCAATCCCATGCACTCTCTTGACCCTTGTGAGTCCCAAGAGGATGGTTGGCAAGTGTGGCGAGGGGAAAAAAATGTCACTCCAATTTAAAAACGGAGGTACAACTGAGAAAGTTTTGAATTTCGGTAGATTTTCCTTAAGCCCCATCCTGCAGCAAGAAATAACTCCTCATTGGTGGAAGGGCTGGTGAGTGACGGCTTAGTCCTGATCTCAGCTGTGGCTCCAAGACAAGCCATTCAGTGACAGTGGGGGGGAGAGTGCAAAGTCCGATCCCAAGCACTCTCTTGAGCTCTTGTGAGCCCAAGGGGATGGCTGACGAGTGTGACGAGAGAAAAAAAAATGCCAGTCCAATGTTAAAAGCAGAGGCACAACTGAGAAAGTTTTACATTTTGGTGGGCCTCCATTAAGCCTTCCCTATAGCAAGAAATGGCTTTTCACTGGTTGAAGGGCAGGTGAGTGACAGCTTACTCCCAATCTCAGCTGTGGATGTAAGACAAACCGTTCAACAATCGTGGAAGGGGAGAGTGCAAAGTCCGATCCCAAGCACTCTCTTGACACTTGTGAGTCCCAGGGGATGGCTGGTGAGTGTGGCGAGGGAAAAAACAATGCTCCAATTTAAAAACAGGCAAAACTGAGAATGTTTTGTATTTTGGCAGGCTTCCCTTAAGCCTTGCCCTTCAGCAAGAAATGGCTCCTCATTGGTGTACGAACTGGTGAGTGACGGCTTAGTCCCAATCTCAGCTGTGGCTCTAAGACAAGCCATTCGTTGATGGTGGTGGGGGGAAGGGTGCAAAGTCCAATCACAAGCACCCTCTCGATTTCTTGTGAGTTCAAGGGAGTGGCTGGTGAGTGTGGTGAGGGAAAATAAAATGCATCTCCAAGTAAAAAACAGAGGCACAACTGAGAAAGTTTTGAATTTCGGTGGGCTTCCCTTAAGCCCCACCCCACAGCAAGAAACAGCTCCTCAATGGTGAAAGGGCTGGTGAGTGATAACTTAGTCCCAAACTCAGCTATGGCTCTAAAACAAGCTGTTTGGCAATCTTGGGGGGGGGGGTGCAAAGTCCGATCTCAGGCACTCTCTTGAATCTTGTGAGTGTGGCAAGGAAAACAAATGCCGCTCTGAGTTAAAAACAGTGGCACAACTGAGAAAGTTTTGAATTTCAGTGGGCTTCCCTTAAGCCCCTCAGCAAGAAACGGCTCCTCATTGGTGGAAGAGCTGGTGAGTGATGGCTTAGTCCTAGTCTCAGCTGTGGCTCCAAGACAAGTTGTTCGGCAATCGTAGGCGGTTAGAGTGCAAAGTTTGATCCCAAGCACTCTCTCAACTCTTGTGAGCCCCAGGGGATGGCTGGCGGCACTGCTTTGACTATTTTTCAGTTTCCCCCTAAGATGGCACTGCTTTGACTGTTATTTACAGCTTTCACTGCTAGATTGCACTGCTATGACTGTTATTCACAGCTGTCACCATTAGGTGGCACTGCTTTGACTTCAGCTTTCACTGCTAGATTGCACTGCTATGACTGTTATTCACAGCTGTCACTATTAGGTGGCACTGCTTTGACTGTTATTCAGAGTTTTAACCACTAGAAGGCACTGCATTGCAAGGACTACCTTTTCTTTTATACAACAGTATGACTGAGGGGGAGGTGAGATTTAATAACTGCCAACAGGATGCAGGGATAGGAGAAAATCATGTCCTACCATGACTGCCACAGAAGGCCTTGATCCTGAATTGCTGGCACATGCGTGGCCTAACTTCTATAAGACTATGACTGTGAGAGGTTAAGGTCCACAGCTGAAGTTAGTTGACAACACTAAACTGACAAAAATGGTGAATAAAGCCAGTGGGGGAGAGAGCACTGCAGGGGAGCGGCACATATAAAGGAGGCATGGGCTGAGTAATGAGAGCTTAGATCCAATGTGAAAAGTGCAAAGTACTACACCTATGGGTGAGAAATCTAGGTACAGTGTAGTGGCACAGTGGAGAATACAACTATAACCAGCCTCTTTTTTCACCCAGCTCAAAGCCTGTAACTAGAGAGTACTCACAGGGTTAAGCCTGACCCTGGAAGTCGTTCTCTAGCGGGTCCCAGCTTGAAAACAGAGTGTCTAGATGATGAGTTCTGATTTTCCTAACTCAGTCAACAGCAGGAGGCTCAAACCTGAATATTCATCACCCTACCCTTCTCCCTTTACCCTATTAAAGATGAAGGCAAGCTGTGGGTAGGGAGGGAGGGGTAGAGAGAAGATCAGCAGCACAGCATCACAGTATAGAGACCTTGACTGAGACCGAGCCGAAGGGGCCTGTGGCCCAGGTAAGGAAGCAGGGTCCCTGGGTCCAGGTGGCACTAGTCCCCTCTGGCAAGGTCTTCAGAGGCCAGAACCTAATTGGAGTTCTGATGAGAAGGACATCCCCCATGACACCAGCTAGGTGGAGGCGGACTATAGCAACCCCTGTCTCGAGAACCAGAAGATCGAGACCAGTGTGGCGCAACAGGAAGTTACAGAGAGCCGCCCTCAAGGGAGGTTGTTAGAATCAAATTAGGATCTTCTCCCACCATAAAGTATGCTTGACAGAGAGCACATTTGTAAGTAAACCTTTAATTAAAGATGTTCTGTGTGTGTGAAGAAAAAAGCCTAGATAATTAGCTACAGGATGTGTAACCTCTTGGGGTAAAGCCCCGAATACTTTGTCGTCAAGAGGAGGGAGGCCTGATTAGAGTTGGTGTCATTAAGTCCTTGGGATGGGGTGGAGTCAGGCATAGGAGCCTGTTCTTTGGGCCACTGGGGGTATCAGTGACGCTGCCGGAGGGAGGCAAACATGGCTGGACCAGATAGTACGGAACTTAAGAGTAGGTCACAGCCTGCTTTACAGTCCAGACTGGACTGCCACTGTCTGGCACATTACCAAGAGCAGGCATGTTTGCTTCTAGGGTAGTACTCGCCCTCCCTTGGAGGATGCCACCATGTACTGGTCTTGGGAGCACCAAGACCCCAGGGACCCCAAATATGGGAGGCAAGGAGTGTGACTAGGGAAATGGTAAAGTAGGAAAACTGTGGTAAAAAACAAACAAACAAGCATTTGTCAATGCCGATTATACAATAGCAAGAAAAAATCCTGGACTCTGATTGGTCAGTCTTGGGCTGGACCCGTGATGTTATCCCAGTACAACATCACGGGTCTAGTCTCAGCCTCATTGTGAACCTCTAGTTGATTTTTTGCTTTTGCTTGATTTGCTTTGCTTGATTGTTTCCATTGTCTCTTAAAAAACAAAAATATTTTTCCACACAAAAACATCTTTAAAATGATTTTTTTTCTTCTGTATAACAACGAGCCATTGTATAATAGCAATAATGCCCTCCAGGGTGTGTGTCGTTTGGGATAACGTCATGCCTCAGTCATTGGACGCACTCGGCCTGCAGCCTCGTGCCCAACCACCTGAGGCGTGATGTTATCCCAGCATGACACACACCCTGTCGGGCATTATTGCTTAAATATTGGCCACTGGTATTGCTGTTGTACTGGGTCTTGCTTGTACACATTTGTACTATGTATTTTCCCAGGATAGATGAGATGCAATATCTCATTTTCAGTGGTGTCCTGCTTTAACACATTGTTTGATTGTAATTACCCAGGATAGAGCAGCTAAGAGGCAATATCCTACTTTTAAATGGGCTCTCACATTTTGACCCTAAATGTCCAACAATCTTTTTATGACCTGACGTTATGATCAAGACAGGTGGAATTTTTCAAATCCCAACCGAAAGGTGATTTTGCTGTGTGACTGTGACGACAAGATTCGGAGGGAATTTGAAAAATTACACCTGCCTTGTTTAGGAGGTGGGGTAACACAAGGGATATGTTGAACATTAGGGGCCAAAATCTGAAAAAAACAAAGTTATGAGTAAATTAGTTTCCTCATAACTTAGTTGTTTTTTCACATTTTTACCCCAAATTTTCAACATAATCTTTTTATGACCATTACTTCTGAACATGACAGGTGTCATTTATAAAACAATGACTGAAACATAATTTTGCACCACAAGTGTTAAAACACATTTTGGGTAGCATTTAGAAATGACAGCTGTCACATTCAAGAAAAAAGTGTGAAAAAATGGCTACGTTGAAAAGTTAGGGTCAAAATATTGAAAATTACCACAGTTACAACGTGCGTTGAAAAACTGCAACGTAGACTCATAACTTTGCTGTTTACTCATATTTTTACCCCAGATTTTCAACATAGCCTTCTCATGAGCCCACCTCATGAACAAGAGTGAAGAACATTTTCAAATCCTGCCCAAAAGGTGATTTTGTGTTACAAGTGCGAAAACACATTTTGGCCAGGATTTGAAAAATGACAAATCCCGAGGTGCTGTGAAGAAATGGCTATGTTGAAAATGTGGGGTCAAAATATTGAAAATGACCAATTTTACGAGCCTGCATTCATAAATTTCAATGCAAGCTCATAACTTTGTTGCGTTTTAATATTTTTACCCCAAATTTTCAATATAGCCTTCTTATGACCCCCCCCTTAATGAACAAGAGTGGAGAAAAGTTTAAACTCCTGCCCAAAAGTTGATTTTGTGTGCAGCGACTGCAAAATCACCTTTCAGGACAGATTTGCCTTATTTCACTGTCATTGTTCATGAGATGGGGCCCCAAAACAGTCATGTTGAAAATGTGGGGCAAAAATATTCAAAAATGACCAAGTTATACCACAAAGTTTAAAACCTCAATGAAATAAATTGAACCACATACCTGATTTCCTTAGTTCACAGTAAGGCTTTGAAGAGTAAAGACATGTCTGCGGTCCAGAGAGGATTATGGTATTGGACCCCCAGTGGATAAGTAAGGGCTTGGGGTGGTCAGTGGGAAGGTTGGGTGGGGGGGGGACAGTAACAGCAGCAACAGACATCGATGGACGTTTTTGGTTTTTTCAGGGTCAAAAAAAACAAGCATTTGTCAATGCCGAATGTTTGCTGCTGCATTGCAGTGGTAGTGTAGAAGTTACAGAGCTGCGTAATAGGAATGGCAGTGAAGTACTGAACTGAAGCCAACCCCACCACGACCCTGCAGAGAGTGACAGGCATTGGGGTGTGCCTTTGGGTCGTCAGGCATAACGGCCACGCCATTTCACCACACCCCACCCTGCAGACACTGACAAGTGTCACGGTGTGCCTTGGGGTCTTTGGCCCTTATGCGCACCCCATTCCATCAGGAAATACGGTTAGATGGGTGCGGTATAGGAGAATGGGGTGAACTTTGGGGCCGGAGAGTCCAAGGCATACCTCGATGCCTCTCACTGGCTGCAGGGTGTGGAATGGTATGAGCATTACAGGCAAGAATCCCAAGTCACACCCCTGATGCCTGTCATTCTCTACAGGGTTAGGCGTTGTGGTTGGAAACCCTAATACCTCAGGCATTCGTTGGTATTTTCACTCCAAATTTTCAACATGTTTTTTTTGTGACCCCACCTCATGAACAGTGGCAATATCAGTTTGTTAGCCGAAAGCTGCTTATGCACAGCGACTACGGCATTAGCATCACAGGTACAAAAACATTCCGAACAGGATGTAAAAAATGACAGCTGTATTGTTCATGGGGAGGTGTAAAAAATGGCAATGTTGCAAATCTGCAGTAAAAATATTAAAAAAAATGGTGAAGTCACGAGCGTGCATAGAAACTGTGCAACGCACACCCGTAATGTAATTAGTTTGGGGATTTTTTACAGCAGATTGTCAACACAGGCATTTTGGGACCTCCGATCATGAACAGTGTCTCTGTGATTTTCTTTATCTGTCCCGAACAATGATTTCCCACAGCGACCACGCATCTCTGCACTGAAAGTGTGAAAACACATTTCGGCCATGTTGTGAAAAATGACAGCTGTACTGTTCATAAGGAAGTGTGGAAAAATGCCAGTGGTGAAAATCTGGACTGAAAATATTACAAAGTCATGAACTTCACGGTGCGTGGAAACTCGCAATGCTCACTCGTAACACAGTCATTTCTAGGACTTTTGTCACCAAATTTTCAACACAGCCATTTTAAGACCTCTGCTCATGAAGAGTATAACTGTGATTTTCTTAATCTGTCCCAAACATTGCTTTCGCTACGACTGCACCATTATGCGCTCGTGTGCGAAAACACATTTAGGCGACATGAAAATGGAAGCTGTACTGTTCATAAGGAAGTGTAATAAAATGGCAATCTTGAAAATCTGGGGAAAATATTGAAAATTGAGAACTACGAGCCGCATGAGGAACCGCGCAGAACGCACGCTAGTAAAACAGTCATTTTTAGGAATTTTTTCACCAAATTTTCAACATAGCCATTTTAAGACCTCTGCTCATGAACAGTGTCACTGTGATTTTCTTAATGTGTCCCGGACATTGATTTCGCACACCGACTGCGCCATTGTGCACTACATGGGCGGAAACATGTTTTGGGCAAGATGTGACAAATGGCAGTTGTACTGCTCATAAGGAAGGGTAATAAAATGGCAATGTTGAAAATCTGGATTGAAAATATTGAAAATTCGCAAACTTATGAGCGTGCATAGGAACTGCGCAACGCATGCTCGTAAAACAGTCATTTTTAGGAATTTTTCCACCAAATTTTCAACATAGCCATTTTAAGACCTCTGCTCATGAACAGTATCACTGTGATTTTCTTAATTTGTCCCGTACATTGATTTCACACACCAACTGCGCCATTGTGCGCTACATGAGCGGAAACACATTTTGGGTGAGATGTGAAAAACGACAGCTGTACTACTCATAAGAAGGTGTGGTAAAATGCCAATGTTGAAAATCTGGAGTGAAAATATTGAAAATTCGAGAACTTACGAGCGTGCGTAGGAACTGTGCAACGCACGCTCTTAAAACAGTCATTTTTAGGGATTTTTTCACCAGATTTTCAACATAGCCATTTTAAGACCTCTGCTCATGAACAGTGTCACTGTGATTTTCTTAATGTGTCCCATACATTGATTTCGCACACCGACTGTGTCATTGTGCGCTACATGGGCGGAAACACATTTTGGGCAAGATGTGAAAAATGACAGCTATACTGCTCATAAGGAGGTGTGGTAAAATGGCAATGTTGAAAATCTGGAGTAAAATGTTGAAAATGCTCGAACTTACGGCGTGTGTGGAACTGCACAACACGCCGTAAAACAGTCATTTAGAATTTTCCACCAAATTTTCAACATAGCCATTTAAGACCTCTGCTCATGAACAGTGTCCTGTGAGTTTCTTAATTTGTCCTGTACATTGATTACACAACCAACTGCGCCATTGGGCGCCTACATGAAAACATGTTTTGGGTGAGATGTGAAAAATGACAGCTGTACTACTCATATGAAGGTGTGGTAAAATGGCAATGTTGAAAATCTGGGTGAAAATATTGAAAATTCGCGAACTTCATGTGTGTAGGAACCTGCGCAATGCTGTCTCGTAAAACAGTCATTTTGAATTTTCCACCAAATTTTCAAAATAAGCCTCTGAGAGCCCATCTTATGAACACTGGCAGTGTCATTTTGTTAATCAGTCCTAAAAGGTGATTTCTCGCAGTGACTGCTAAATCACCCTTCGGGCCCGAATAACGCCATGACAGTGACATCATTCATGAGAAGGGGTCCCAAAAACCCCATGTTGAAAATTTGGTGCATAAATTCCCAAAAATGCCTGAGATATGCTGCAAAGTTGAAAAATCCTATCTATCCCATTATACAGCTTACCGGCATTTCCTCAGTTCGCGGTCGGCTTTGAAGAGTGCAGACGTGTTCCCGGTCCACCGAAGATCGTCGCGCCGAGGTCGGAGGTAAGTATAGAGTGGGGTGTGTGGGGAGGCAGGGTGCGCAGTGGGTGGGTGGGTGCAGGTTGTGGGAGGGGCAGGGAGAAGCGCCGAGGACAGTTTTTATTTGCAGGGTTTTTCTTTAAATGACAACACGGGACATTTGCCACGCTGGGTGGGCTCCCAGCATGGCACAAGGACGGCTGGTTGGGGGAGCGTGGAGCTGACAGGGGATTGGGCACCTCCATCGGCCATAGCATCTGTTGCCATGCTGGGGTGGGCTCAGCGTGGCACCCTGTACTCTGGGGAGGAGAACAGTGGAGTTGGCCGAGTTGGCACCCCGTCGGCTATCTGATGAGTTGCCATGCTGGGGTGGGCACCAGCATGGCATGTCAGGCACCTAGGGGCGCGGCACAGCCGACGGGGGTTGGGCACCCCCTCAGCTATATAGTGTGTCTGCGTTGGGGGCAGCACGCAGCATGCGGCGTGTGTGTGCGCCGCTGCGGTGTGTGTGTGTGTGTAGGAGTGCGCAGAGCAGGCGATATCTGATCGCTGCTCACTGAAGCATAGCTCCCCCTTTCAACTGTACTCCACTGCATTTGGGAGTTGTCATAGACAGTTCAAGCAGGCATTGGAGAACTGCGGCCACGCCTGCAAACACACTGCCTGAATTGGAAGAGGGCTGCCACACCTCCGAAAACTCGGATGATGGCACTGTGTTTCTTGCACATGCGTGCAAGCAAACATAAAAATGAGGGACTGTTTTCTTTATTTCGGGTGGTGACTCTGGGGGATTGGGCATCCCCCATGTTGGTTTTATGCTTGTGGGGGGTGGGTGTAGGGTGGTTAGTGCTGAGTGAGAGGGTCAGGTGGGTGGACAGTAAAGGCAGAAGCAGAAACAGAGATCAATGGACAGTTTTCTTTTTTACAGGGTATATATGCATAAAAAAAAAACCTATGAGGGATGGTAAATTTCATGGAGTTAACTTTATTTTAACTTGTATTCAAAATGCTGGTTCATTCCGTGGGCACCTCGAGCCCTTACAAAAATGGCTTAAGATCAAAATTATTATTGAGGCTACCTAGTTTCACATTTCTCAGTCTGAAACTCCAGACAGTCTCTTTTTGAAGCAGCCATCTAAGGTGGTCTCTGCCCCCTAGGATTCTTTTTGATATGTTCTATGGCCATCTACTGCAGCCCTACTATGGATGCCCCATAGCAATGTACCCTAATGGGCTACGTGGTCTACTATGTACAATATCACGTACATGTTCCTGCATCTGTAGCTTTAGCGAGTGTATCATGCGCCCTACATAGATTTTTTTTTACAGGGACCGTAAACTATATAGTGTCACATGTCATGAATTCCAGTACTGTTCTTTTGCTGTGCTTGGATGAATGATAATGTTACCAGACATGGCATATCTACAAAAGTTGCATCACTTGCAGGTAGTAAAGCCTAATTTTGGGTGGGGGTTGGGGGTAGCCAAATTAAATCTGCAATAAGCTCTGAGCATAAGTACTGGCTCATTACTGGTGATGTTTCAAATTGTCAGCTCTATAATAACTTATACATGGATTTTCACCTATATAATTTGGAATATTACTATCGCTTGTCAGAACTGGACAGTGTCTATGTGCAAGAAAGCCTATATGGCCAGCCACCTCATTATACTCTGTGAAAAAGGTGAGTGGCTGTTCTATTGCGTTCCTCTCTTTTGGCTCCAACAATGTTTCCTCTGGAAGGGTGTTGGATTTCAAGAACAGAAACAGGCAGACAATAACATCAGGTGCTTAAAAAGCATTTTTCATTTTATTTCATCATAAAATGTCCAGAGCAAAAATAAACTAAAATAATAAAAAAAATAACAATTCTTACGAACGCAGTACAACTCCTAGTACTGCACACAGAGTGGATCACTAGCAAGGCTTCTAGGTCCACCTTCCTCTGTGCTCTCCCCAGACCATATGCTGTCACAGGTCCTCCAGCTTCCTCTCAAAAGACTAAACTAACTCTCTGTTCACAGTGATGAGGTTTGTATACTCTTTGGTGGGGTCACCTGACTAAAGCCCCTAACTAACAAACAGAAGAAAAAGTAGACGTCATTAGGTCATTTAACACATGGTGCCCCACCACACATTATGGACAAGACTCCACATACTTTGCCATATAAGAAATATCAAAATTTGTTTTATAATGGCTATAATAACTTGAAACACGCTTAATTGTGTATTAATGAACACCAGTTCCCTCCTTTATTACTCTGAGTGACAAGCTGGTGGGTATATATATTGGCCACCAGGGGCCACTGCTGGCCGAAAGGGCACCTGGACTGGCATTTCCTTTTACTCTCTGCTCAGGTAGAACAGACTTATTTTATTCAGCTACTCCTGAATAGTATTTATGTCCCCATTTTATTTGTCAGGGTAGCCTTACGAATTTAGATTGATGCTTTAAAATACACTACTATGGCTTCCTAACTATAGCAGGGGCACAGAACTGTTATTAAAACATTTTGCCTGCTGTTACTCTGGGGTTTAGTCCTTTGTTATTATAGCCATTATGTTATATACTTCCTAAACAGAACCCCCAAAGTCTAAGAGGCAACGAAAGCAGCCACCAGCTGCTTTATGCCGAATTTTAAAAGACATGGAACTGCAGGTACAACTCTTGCTTTTGCCAATGACTGAAAAGGGAAGCCGTTGGCTCTACATTTCATTTTGGCCCTCTGCCAAATGGCCAGCTTTGCAACTATACAGGCAACCCTCTGGAGGCCTTCTGTAGAGGGAGCCTGCACAAGTACACTTCTCGTGCTCTCATTTTGTGTAGGGACAGCTTGGCTTATTTCATCTTTATCCTGGGATGCCAGGCTGCATAGAAACAAGAAGTGTACAACTCATGAGCAGCTCCTCTCCTCTCTGCTTCACCTAATCAGAATCCACCCCTTTAGTTTACAGGTTTTAGTTTTCTTAAACATTTTATGCTGCAAAAGCCATCAAGATCAGTTCCGACGAGCCACACTGGAGAGGGGCGAGCAACAAGCAACATTTGCACAAAGCCGCATCTTGCGTTTACTAGTGGTCTAGCGGCTCAGCCCCAGTGCGGTGGCTCTTCTATCTGCCCCTGTTATGCATGGTGCGCTTCTCAGTGGCCGGTAGAGGGGAGAGAGCAAACAGAGCAGGATCACTCCTTTTTACATTATTCAGACCCTGATCCGATTCATCATTTCACCCTTATGATTTACAACAGCCTTGGACTGGCTGCACCTTCCTAAGGCTCCTTCACGGCTCAGCTGGTACAATAAATATTTCTTCTCACTGCCAGCAGCTGAGAGTCTTTTAAAACATTTTTGGGAGCTTCTTTTTTTTTTATTCATCTTTATTGAATATATAGGCATACATACATATCACTTCTTATATGTTCACACATTCTTTTCTTAAAAGCAAAGAAAATAATTCAGTATCAGGCAGTACAGACTTTTTCCATTCCATTAGATCATGTTACAACTTTCCTTAGTTTCAAGTTCCTTTCTTAAGGATCAGCAATCCTGACAGCTTTACCCTAGCATGCATTCATAAGTCTTTTATATTCAGTTTATTTTATTAGCAGGGTGTCGTAATCACTCTTCCTAATGCTAAGGGGTCTCCCTTAATTCTGGTACTTCATCCCCCTTGACTCTTGTTAAATTCTATCTAGCCTGAACTCTTCTAGCTGTATCTCCATGCCCTATGATCCATCTGGTTCATCTGTTTACAAACAGGGAGGTCCTAGAATTGATCTCATATGTAAGCTCTTCCATATCTTGTATTTCACCAACTATCTCCCTTCATTGTTCTAGTGTGGGTGAGTCTAATGATAACCACTTCCTAGTGATCGCCTTATGTGCGGCAGCCACCAGGACATTCCATAGATATACTTGGTCTCTCCCTTTCAGTCCTTTAGGGGTCAATCCCAATACCAGGTGCTTTGCTGAAGGAGTCTCTTCCACAGAGAACAAGTTCTCCACGGCCCTCACGACCTCCTGCCAGAACTGGGTCAGTCTTGGCAGAGTCCTAAAATGTGCAGATGGCCCGAATGCCCTTCCCCACATTCTCTCCAGCAGGCCGGGCTGTGATCTGAATCCCACTTATTTTTAACTACAGGGGTTATGAAGAAGCATGACTTTATCTTCCACTCGAATTCTTTCCATATCTGTGAATATGTGGTTCGGTGGGTCTGGGAGAAGACATTCTCCCACTCCTCCTCAGTTAATTGTTCTCCTAGCTCTCTTTCCCACCTACTCTTGAGTAGGGCTGACTGTCCCTTCCCTTTGTCCCTAAGTGCCCCATAAAGGGCAGAAATATGCCCTTTATTACGTTGGGAGCTCTGTGTCTCCCTCATAATGGCCCATAGTTTGGATTGCTGTGGTTCACAGCCATATTGTGTCAGTGCAGTGTCAGTGGCTCAGTAGGTAGCACACTCGCCTCTGAGGCCGGGAGATCAGAGGGCTGTGGGTTCAGTTCCCACATCTGGCACTTGGGTTAATATCCCAGTACTGACACTGTAGTGCAGCATGAGAGGGGTGCTGCACTTCTGAGGTGCCGTCTTTTGGATGAGACGTTAAACCGAGGTCCCATCTGCCTGGATTGGTGGTAGTTCAGGTGGATGTTAAAGATCCCATGGCACTTATCGAAAAGAGTAGGGGAATGTTATTGAAAAAGTTTGGACTTCATTACAAAAGAAGCAATATCCTATACACTTGAAACTAAGGCAAGAACATCAATAAACAGAATGATCAACAAAAAAAAACATTAAAAAAATAATCAGAATAAAATATTGACAATTAATCAATAGACAAAAGATCGCAATTGTGCCATAAGCGAAGAAATTGTGGCCCTGCCAGAACCTTAAAATCATGCAATTTAACTAGACGAATAGCAGTTCTAATATTATCAATCACTTCTTGTAAAGAAATCACTTTCTGATGCAAAACCAACATGCATCTGGCCTGCCATAAATAATATCGGATCAAAGCAAAAACAATATACAGAGTGTCTGCATGATATTTTTGACGTAAAGCAACATGTGTACAAATCATAAGCTGTTCATAAGATAAATGTTGCGTCAAAGGTTCGGACCACAGGACTGCTAACAAAGTCCAAAAAGCAAGAGCAAAAGGGCATTCTAAAAAGAGATGCTGTTGAGTTTCTAAAATACTCTGACAAAGATCCCTGGGGCAATATCAAGCATCCAATGCTTTATGCTTATGGTTACCCTTGACACTTAGCCTTCCATAATTACCCAACCATACCATATCCCAAACATAAGGGGGTAAACGGGGATTACTGAGTTGCTGGAGAATCCAATCAAAATGACTTGGGGGACAAAAGGGGAAAGCCACCTCTTCCTGAGCCTCCCTACTCCAAACCTTGTCATAAAGCATAGGACGAGACAGGACACAAAAATTCCATGGGAAAAAACCCCAGGACAATGCCACCTTAAGAGCTTCCTTCCCATATAGAGGAACTTCCGGAAAACGAAACACCCAACCCTTTTTCCCCCCAAATCTCAGTTTGGAAGGCATGGTAATAACCATTTCAGCAAAAAAGGTTTCCAAACCACCTCCCCTGGTTTCAATGCTTTCCCAAAATTATAATTAAAAAACAAACTATAAAAAAAAGCAACAGGGTGGATCATGCCAACCCCACCCTCCCTTAATGGTCTATAAGGTACACTACGCTTCACTGGGTTTAATCGGGACCCCCAAAACCCTTGAAAAAATAACCCATATAGTTTGATAAAAAAGGCCAATGGCAGGGGGAACACATAACAAAGATACAAAAAAATGGGAATCACCAAAGTTTTAAGCAAAACAACCTTTTTTTTCTTACCAATCTGGTACTTTTCCATCCAGAAATAAGACCTTCAGCCCTCCCTAAAGCAATCTGCCAATTATGAGAGTGCATATCTCCAGTCCCCCCAAAAATACCCAAACATTTGAAAGGAGCTATAGAAATTGGAATCCCCGCATAAGTACCAGTATGCGGAAGAATGAGGTGACCAATGGGTACCCCAACACTTTTCCCAAAATTAATACAAGATCCCGAAATTGAGGAATATGTTTGGAGAACCTGTACCAGAGCTGTCTCCTCTGTATGGATGTCCACAGTTGAAACCAAATCATCAGCATAAGCCAAAATTTTGATGGGATCAGACGGAGGGCCCCCCCCAGCCCCAAAATTTGAGGACAAAGAGAAATTGCCCTAATCAAAATATCTATACAAAAATTGTATAGAATAGGACTTAAGGGGCACCCTTGCTGGACCCCCCCGTACCATTGTCACAGGCTTCCCCAACCAACCATTCACATTAGGAATGATGGTGGCCCCAGCATAGAAAGCCCTAAGCCAAAGAAGAAACCTGACAGGAATCCTGAAGGCCCACAACACTGAGAATAGGAAGCCCTGGGAGACCCTATCGAAGGCCTTCTCTTGGTCCAAACCCAAGACCCAGCCAGTAACTGTCTCCCTCTCACCAAGGGCAAATAATTCCCTCAACAAAACCAAATTATCATGTTGGCATCTACCAGGAACGACACAAGTCTGAGCTGGACTGAGACGATCAGCAATTTTGAGTAATCTGGCTAATAGAATCTTAGCCAGGATTTTATAATCCACATTCAGTAAACTCAGTGGTCTCCAATTATGCAAATCAGCCACATCCCCTTTTTTAAAAATTAAGACCAAAATGGCTTCCTTCATAGACTTCATAAAAGAGGCTGTAGTTAACATTTCATTGAATAACAAAGTTAAGGCTGGAACTAGATACTCCATAAAAGTTTTATAAAAATGGGCAGTAAGGCCGTCTGATCCTGGTGCTGAGTTTAAATTTAAACTACCTATGGTCTGAGTCACCTCAGAGGCTACAATATCTGCAAATAACATACCTTGCTCATCAGAAGAGAGCGAAGGGAGATGCAGGGAGTCCAAAAAGGAATCCGCAGACTCACAAACCGGTATACTACCTAACATGGTAAGAACATGTTGTTCCACAACCTGAACCAAAGCCTCTGGATCTGTAACCAATTCACTGGAGGGAGACCGTAAAGTCCAAATAAATTTAGACTCTACTCGTCCTTTACAGGCCTTAAAAGGGTCCAACCCTCCTTTGGTCCCAAATCTAGCCTCCTGTCCCAAAGAACTAGCCCAATCATATTGCAAGGTTTTCATTTGTGTACAAACCACAGCAATTTGATCACTATAGTCATGCTGCGTAGTATCAGATAGAGAGATCAAGTGTTGTAACTGCTGCCATAATGCCAAATATTGTAAGTATTGAGCAGTCTGATTTGCAGCAGCCTTTCCCTGAAAAACCTGCCTCCATCTTAATTTAGAATCTTCCCACCACTCACAAGCATCCTCATAGAGGTCAGCTACCGAGAGCCTAGCAGCCCATTCCCTCCTCCACAATTTCAGAAGGTGAGGATCCTTCAAAAGGGAGTCTTTAAGCCTCCATCTGTTTTTCTTACACCTTGGAGTTTTGTCCCACGAAAAGGACACCCTAAGGGCCGCATGATCTGAAAATTCCACACCCACCGTCTGACAAGAAATAATCTGCAAAACTTTAGACAAGAACACAAAATCAATACGTGTCTTCAAATGCCCCTTAAAAAAGGTAAACCCCCCCTGACTCATGACAAAACCTATAAGCATCTACTAGTTGGGCGGTGGTGATAATGTCCTTCAATGCAATAGAATCACAAAATAATTTTGGGGTTTGTAACCCCCTATCCCTTTGGTGCAGACCACAATTAAAATCACCCACCCACAAAAGTAACCTGGAGGTATGCAAAAAGGGCCTAACCAAATGGAAAAGGGACACCCGCTGTGCTTTGGTCTGGGGAGCATAAACAACAATTATCCTAAATCTCTCCAGGGAACAGATAAAATCCAATAAAGATGCTCTACCCGGTTGTATATCTACCAAACTGGAAACATGAAAAGCAGGGTTAGAAAATAAGATCCCAATACCATCACACTTGTCAGTGCCTGATGACCAAAATGACGGACCAAGGGTCCATGCCCGGGAAGCTTGTTGAAGTTCTCGATGTGATTTTAATCTAGTATCCACTAGACAAACAATATCACATCTGAAATCCTGCATAGTTAATAACACACCCCCAAGCTTTCTATGACCTTTAATGCTGTTGACATTCAAAGAACAAACAGATATAGAAGCCATTTAAGTGCCTATGGGTGATTTACTCCTACGACTTTGACGGGTCCGTTTAGCAATAGGATCCAGTTCCCCGGCACACTCAGTGTCTGTATTAGATTGGATAGAAGAGGTATCTGTATCTTTCCCCCCTGAGTCTCTATCAGATAGGTCTGTCGCCAATACTGCAAATTTATTACCAGACTGCCAAGTACAGACTCCGGCCTCCTTGCCCCGACCAGCAACGGCCAAACCTTTCCTAGTCCATTTATATGGGATTTGAACAAAACCAGATGCCTCTAGGGCAGAGTAGACTGCTGAGAGGCATTTCACTAACAACCACAACCGGCCCTTCTTCCATGACATGAACCACAGGGACAGGGGGTGAAACTATAACAGAAGGCTGAGCCTGTGACAAAGGAGGAGGGCCGACCAAATTGTCCTGGACAACAGCCAACTCAGGCCCCTGGACTAACCCCTCAGGTGCAGAGGAAAGTAAACTAATTTTCAAGTCCCTGGCTGCAACAAGTTTAGCCTGCGCTTGCTGTGCCATAGAACTCAAACCTTCACGTGAAGGACAATCCTCCCTATTATGGGATGCCCAGGGGCAGTGCCCATAGGCATGTCCCGTACGCTCACAGAGGTTGCACTTAAAAAGATTCAGACATGCACTAGAATTATGTCCAAATTCAAAACAATGACTACATTTCACAGTATCACAGGCAGAACTAAAGTGAACATGGTTGGGAACCACATTTAAAACAAGATTTAGGCTGTCCCACATAAAAAATTAGACCTTTGTCTTTCCCCAGATAAAAAAAACTGGGTAAATGACTAGGCCCAGCATTTGTAGAATACAATTTCACTCTAACTCTCCATCCCCATCCCAGATTTGCTCACTATCTAATGTGGGGGTAGGTTTGTTGAGCACCTCAGACCGTTGTTTCAACCAAAATAAAATATCCTCCACATTAACTCCTTCATTTTTAAACTGATAGTAATATTCCTGACAGCGGGCTTAGTTAAAGGAATAGCTTGAAAGGGGGACCAAGTGGGAGAAGCCTGACAGGCCGCATACTGTTTAAAACTAATATCATAATTATGATTTCCCAGACTAATAAGGGCAAAAATCTCAGAGGAAAAAAAATTTCATAGAGCCTTTAAGTAAAGTTTTAGCCAAATAAATCCTATTAGGGGGTTCCACAAGCCCTCCCTTATATAACAACCGGACAGCATTACGTCTAGGTGCTGGTTCTCCCTTAGTTGAAAATAATTCAGCTAGTTTAAAACCAACTGGCTGAACAGGATCATCCTCTACAACATCTAGCAACAAAGGGGCTGGCCCCATCCCGAGAGGAACCTAAGGCTCAGGGGGCACAGTAGTAGCAGGAACAGGAGAAAGAGCTATGTTATGATCAACAATAATAGAATCTGAAACAGTAGAAACCTTCCCCAAATCATTATGAGTCTGCAACACAGTAAGTAGTACACCAGATACACTTCCCTCAGTCAAACCACCTTCAGAAACAACACCCCGGGGATCGTTGGAGCTCAATTCAGTTTTGGTGGCCACAGAAGCTGCTGCCTTTTGCAGCATTGCCAAATAAGTGGGATCCTGGGAGTCTGGTGTCCAAGTACCGCCATCTCCCTGTTCCCAACCAGCATTCTTTAAAGCTTTCTCAGGGGAACAGGAAGCCCCCTGGCCACAATCCCTGAATGTAGTAGGAAGTCCCTTCACAGATGAATGCCCCACAGGCACCAAAGTCCCTTTTCTTTTACTCTAGCCCGGTGATTTAACAGTGGGAAAAATAAATACCTCAGTATCCGATTGCAAAGGGCCTGACGTCTCCAGCCAACCTCCAGGAGGTTGACCATGCATTTTGCCATGACCAAGACGCTGTTTGCTTGCTTGTCCCGAAGGGAGAATGGTAGAACCACGCGGGGGCTGTGGGCACACCGAGGGAGCACTCGGTAAACTGCCAGCCCCACAACAAACGTCTGACGCTGCAGGATTACTCGGAAATGACGCAGAGCCTTCTGCGCCAGCAGGGAGCTTAATCGAGCTCATGGCCCCAACACAAGGAAGCCCTGAAGATGCCTGCGGGAGTGCTGCAAGCTCCTTGTCAACCAGCAACATTTCCTGTACTAAAGCGGAACACTTTAGTAATAAAGCCGAACGCATTTCACTTTCTTTTGGCGAACCAGCCACTTCTTGCCGCCCGGCAAGAGTTCCGACAACCTGCTCCTCAGTTTCGATAATCGTCGCCATAGCGACCTCAGCCACAACACATTCCTCCTCCACGGGCCCAGAAGCTAGAAGAACAGGATAGGAGGCCTGCTCCCCTGCACTCGTGACGTCCATCTCCTCCAAAGACTCCTGCATACTGGCCATTCTGCAGCCAGTAGCCAGCAGAAATGGGGAACTTCCCCAGTGTCCTGGCCAAATTTCCCCCATTCACTAAAAATACCACCAACAGCTTAAAATCTGGTTCAAGGTCAGTTGGCATTCATCTGTATCCCCCTCCCCCGGGTCATGCTTGAAAATAGGCAGGATTTGTCTAGTGCACTTACCCGGTCAACAAAAATTAAATAAATAAATAAATATTGATTCTGTAGGTTTTGAATGTGGGTCCTTAGTTGAAGAAATCGGAAGTGGCCAGAGTGCCTCAACTTATATTGTGTTTTAATATTTGTAAATTCCCTTATCATCCTCCCATCCATTAATTGTTCTAATGCGTTTAGACCTAACCTGCTCCATCTCCTAAAGGTGAGGTCCTGCCTTGCTGGTTTGATGTCCTTATCCCATGTGAACTGCCTGAGAGGTCATAGCTCTCCTAGGCAGCTGTGCTTAATCCATCGTCTGTGTATTGCGGCCAGAGTGTTCCTGACTGTGTATAGTAGAGGTCTTGCTGCCTGATCTGCCATTTGTGGTGTAAATACTCTTACCTCTGGTGGGGATCCAGTGGCGGAGCCAGGTTTGGGAGCCAGGGGGGCATTCAGTCAATCACGGGCTCCACAATGAGCACTAAACTGTGAATAAAGATGGTGGCATGGCACCACTTCTCTCACTGGGGCAGCCAGGAAAGGTGACCGCCCCCCCCAGCTCCCCCCCCTCTAGCTCCGCCACTGCGGGGATCCCTCCATTACCTCCCTCTCTATTGCCTTCCACGGAGCCCTGTACTCTGGTTTCATCCATAGCAAGGCATTTCGCAGTTGGGCTGCCAGATAGTAATCTTCCAGATTAGGTACTGCCCTGCCCCTGAATTTCTTATTCGTTTGAAGGAGTGAGCTTTTAATCCGTGGCTTCCTGTTGACCCAAACAAATCTCATGATTGTTGCCAGCTAGATCCGAAATTGTTCTGTAAAGATCTTTATAGGCAAACATTGACAAAGGTATAAAAATCTGGGGAGGATATTCATAGAGACTGTTTCTATCCGAGAATACAGAGGCAGGTTTAGAAGTTCTTATTTTTTAATATCTTGTTTAATTTGTAAGAGTATGGGGGTTGAAGTTGCTGCCAAACAGGTGATTCAGATTCCTAGGAATGTAGGTCGCCAGATATTTCATTTTTGGGAGTTTCAAGGAGGGGATGGAACATGCACTGAACGGTGGCAACATTAAAAAGGCAGTATAGCGAAGTGGTTTAAGGCTCTGAGCTGCAAATCTGGAGACCTGGGTTTGAAACCCACATCCCCCACTTGCATACTGTGTGACACTGAGCAAGTCACATAACTTCCCTGTGCTCCCAGGTCGCACCTGTAAACCAGCTTTTAGCTTAGTGTGCCACTCCTGGTTAAACAATTGGGGAAAAAAAAAGAAAAACAAATGCCAATCAGTTCAATCATTTCCTGCTTCGATGCAGGCATAAATTTTCTACAGAGTTGCTGCTACGTTGCATTTCACTATTTACCGCCCTCCAAGCAGCTATATCCCTTCCTAACTCCTACAACAATACAGTATTCATTCACTGTTATTTATTTATGTCCTGTTTATGCACTGCAACACTTTAATTCTCCTTATTTTCTTTTACTCAGGCACTTTAATAAAGCACTTGATCCATTAGCACAAGAGCACTTTATGGGGGGGGGCATGAGGGACCCTTATCTCTCTACCGGGGGTACCTACTTATGACAGGGGTCACCCTGTCACACATTCTCCTGCTCAAGAAAGCAACCATCCTATGGTTGTCCAAGCTTTCCCTAAAGGGGGGGTGTGGTGGAGCTCTGGCTCACCCTCACCGTAGAGCTCCGCCCCAGGGTCCTTTAATTGATCTACAGTCTACACAAAGGTCTTCTAACCATCTAAGTGCCAGTATAGCTTGCTGTAGCAAATTCTTTACCCTGGGACTGTGTAACGAACTATGTTGGAAAACTTCTTCTAGTATATCAATAGTTACTAACTACTGAAAACATAAGTTTCATCAATTCAACTTGCATCAATACAGTTACATATGCTTTTCCAACACATAATCTCTTGGTACATCATTTATTTAATATCTAAACAGATAGTAATGTACTTAGGTTATGAAGAAAAAAAAAAATATTTTGAGGGGTTTTAACACCTAGCCAGCATCCTGGAAGGGTGTGGAGCTTCGGCCCACCCTCTCCATAAAGCTCTGCACCAGGGTCCTTTAACTGAGTTATACTCAGCACTGTCCACCATGCAATGACTTAGAAGTATAACAATTCATCTTAACTCTGCCCTGGGGCTAACAATTATGCAGCAGACAGTAACATTTAGCAATGCCTACTGTATTCAGTTTCCACCAACCATACAGGTTACACCATAAACATAATACTGGATACTGGTACCCAGTTCTTTCCTATGTAATATCAGGCACCTATAAACAAAGTGCACCTTCTGATATTCTCCTGGAGGTCAAATTCTGCAGCCTCCCTACTATTGGAGGTCAACTTCTGTAACCTCTCTATACCAGGACCAGAACAGTAAAAGAAAAAGAAAAGATCAAAAGAAGATCTGATGGGTGGCCAACCTATCAGACTAAAGGTGAAACTGATAGAAAAGATGGCAGAAGATTGTCAGGAGAGAAGTTTTCATAAACCTAGAAAAAGATGGTCCATTATTCTGCGGCAGACAGTATCCACCTTCACTTTCTTTTGAAGTGGATGGAGCTATGGCCCGCCCTCTCCATAAGCTCTGTCGCAGGGTCCCATAACTCAAAACACTTTCTATAAGTATTTCTGTAAATCAGATTCATTCTGTTTCTTACTTTACACCAACCCTGAGCACTGGTTAATTACCTTCCTAGCTTATCATCCTCAGTACCTAGGAACAAGTAATACCCAGCAGTTTTATGCTGTCTTCTAGCTTCTGACAAGCTCATGCTATAATATACCCCTTGGTCATATACATCCAGCTTTAACAGTCATAGTTATTAAAACATAGACATTAAACATTTCAAATATCACAGAGTTGAACTCATTGTGCATCAAGGGCTACCATCTTGCTCTGCTTGCCTTATATGGGAGTCTCCCATGCTTCAGCGGGTGCCACTTACATCGGCCTTCTACCCATCGAGTGCCTCCTCCTCTATACCTTTTTGGTACTTCCCTTTCACTGTACCCAGTACCATCCTTGAGGTAGTCATCCACCTGTCTATACACACCAGACCTGTAATAACAGGGGGTCAGTTGTGATAAAACATCTCCCTGGCCTAAAGACTTCTTTGGACTGCCACTTGCCATGTCCAGTATCCTTTCCCTAAGGGCTACAGGCACTACAACCCTGGTATCCACCTTTTTTGTCCGTGGGTTAGGCTCATGTGGTAGAGCACTTCCTGTCTCTTTTCATACCACCAGAGCCTATCTCCTACCCCACCATTAACTGATCTCCCATCCTGAACCTTAATGTATTTCTCTAAATGGGTAACTTCAGGGTTCTTCCACTGTAACTGTTCCCAATCAGGTTCTATACCACATTCAGGTTTTATGATAGGGGGTTTGCAACATAACAAAGTCCCTTTGGCTTTAATGGCCTCTTCCTTGTTACTTGGAGCCTTCACCCCAGAAGGCTCATGAACAGTCTCAGTCTTACCTGGGGACTTCTCCTCTCGTGGATCATCCTCCTCCAGGTAACAGCTGGGAAAAATCAGCAATAATGGCAACAAGGTTTCCTTCCAGGGTTCCTCCTCTGCTAGGTCCCATGGCTCCTGGTCCTTTGCTTCCTCCACCAATTTCTCCGAATGTGACATCTCCAGCAGCACCTGGTAATGGTGCTCAGCCTCTCTCTGGTGTTGGTCCATCTCTCTGCAGCACTAGTCTGTCACCAGCCATTTTCCATTGAACCAATTCACCAGCCTTATCAGCTCTGCCACTTGGTTTTCTGATCCCTCATGCTTCCGTGGTACCTTGCCCAGGTCACCACTGCCAGTCATCCACATCCTGATATCTGGCGCCATGTACCACTGCCTGTTCACTCAAATAGTACCAGGGCTGGTACCACCTGACTGGAATCCCCCAGATTCCTGGACTCCCAGACAGATCCCACCACTGCCACCATATGTAGAAGGGTGTGGGATTTCAAGAACAGAAACAGGCAGACAATAACATCGGGTGCATAAAAAATGCTTAAAAAGCATTTATTATTTTATTTCATCTTAAAATATCCAGAGCAAAAATAAACTAAAATAATAAAAAAATAACAATTCTTACGAATGCAGTACTATAACTCCTAATACTGCACATAGAGTGGATCACTAGCAAGGGTTCTAGGTCCACCTTTCTCTGTGCTCTCCTCAGACCATACATTGTCACAGATCCTCCAGCTTCCTCTCACAAGGCTGAATTAACTCTGTTCACAGAGATGAGGTTTTCATACTCTTTGTTGGGTCACCGGACTAAAGCCCTTAACTGGCAAACAGACGAAAAACTAGCTTTCGTTAGGTCATTTAACACATGGTGCCCCACCACACATTATGGACAAGACCCCACATTGTATGTAATATAAGAAATATCAAAACATGTTTTATAATGGCTATTATAACCTGAAACATGTTTAATTGCATATTAATGAACACCAGTTCTCTACTTTATTACTCTGAGTGACAAGTTGGTCGGTATATATATATATATATATATATAAACCCTAGATGGCGTTATCCCAAGGGCTACTACCCCTGCCTGATTTGCCACTAACAGGTTGAGGGGCCTGGATCCAATGGCGGGTGCCTCCACCCAGAGGTCAGGGTTTGCAATAGTTAAACTTACTTGGTCACAGCCCTCTGGGACACTGCAACCCCTTTCTTCCCACTAGTGGCCCACACAATATATCAGAATTACCTTCACAGTATACACTTACCCCAGGGCTGGTTCAGGCACTGGGACCTCCTGTAAAATAAGATACAGTGCAACAATCACAGTACAATACTTTAACATAGACAAATACCTCAGGCAGTATAACTTTGCTGAAACAAGCAGCTCGGATTTATTTAGGGGAATATAACAAGGACAGGGGAAATCAGGTTAATTAGCTTATCACTTTACTCATCTATTTCATGGCTCTGTGCATAGGCCTATCCCTACCAGTTACTGTCCCTGGGTACCCAAGCCCTAGTGGCTAGTCCAAACCGTGGCAGCTGGTGGGGCCCTTTCCACAGAGAAAAGAAAAATTAGTTTAAACAGTCAGCAGTACAGTGATTCCATTTGGATTCAATGTGGCAATTCAACAGGAGCGACCCTGAATTAGTACTCACAACCTCCAAACAAGATAGGGTCCTTCAATGTCAGCAGGGCTACTCTTGAGCTCCACGAGACTCCTCACATTTATATGGCAAACTGCAACAGGCAAAGTCCTTTAATGGCAGCAGGATTCACTTGAGCTAACCAAGCCTCCTCACACATTTATATGGTGAACAGTAACAGGCAAAAGTCCTTTAATGGCAGCAGGATTCACTTGAGGTACACAAGCCTCTTCACACATTTATATGGTAAAACAGAAAGTACTATACCAGGCAGGCTGCTTCTCTATCCCGATCGCAATTACTGCACAATACCCGGGAGAACACACAGCAGATTCAGTTCCTGACAGACCGAGTGCAATTCAGCAATTTCTCCAGTCTTCTACAGGGTGAGCGTGGTTTCTACCTTCAGATACCTTTGATTCTCTTCACAGGATGGATTCAGTCCAACAAGCAGTTACACAAGCTGCAGACCGGAACTCTGGGCCTTACACACGTTTCCCGACTAAAACTGCACACTGAAAAAGCACAGGGCTCCTTCCTTCTTCACTGCCAGAGCTCAACTGAAACTCCAACAGACAAAACCGGGCACTTCCTTTGAGTTCCTCCCAGTTCTTGACTGGATTGGCTGTCACTCAAAATAGACTGCTCCTGTTGGTCCAAAAAGGCGCCGAAGTCTAAACTACATCTCCCAGAGTCACTGCCCATACAATCCTCTTGTGGCTGGCTCAGATTGAGTCCAAGTTCTGATTCGTCCAAGGCACCATTTTAGAGCTAGCTTACCCACACTGATTGGTCCAGTTCAGCAGTTCAAAACCAGAATGGGGAACTAGGCAGACACAGTTCTGACTGCAAAGAAAGCAGGTTAGACAAACTGTAATTTCATTATTACTCTAAATGGTTTCTGGCAACAGTTACATCTTTCAGATAGGTTCCTTTGCACCCTAGTGACTGCAAAATGGAGTGAATTGGCAGCAGCTCGAGTGGTACTCAATCAAAGAAACACACAGTCCCCATACAAACTAATTATGTCTGCAAGCAGACAGCTCTTAAAGAGACAGTACCAGAGGTTCTAAAACACTCACTGATAAATGGCTTAAATGCCAAACACCATTCAGGCTTGGAGCATTCAAGCAAGCTCCTGAAGTCTTTTGGGAACCCCCATTTGCAGGGGGGTTACATATATATATATATATATATATATATAGGCCACCAGGGGTCGCTGCTGGCCAAAAGGGCACCTAGACTGGCATTTCCTTTTACTCTCTGCTCAGGTAGGACATACTTATTTTATTCAGCTACTCCTGAATAGCATTTATGTCCTCTTTTTATTGTCAGGGTAGCCTTACAAATTTAGCTTGATGCTTTAAAATACACTACTATGGCTTCCTAACTATAGCAGGTGCACAGAACTGTTATTAAAACATTTGCCTGCTGTTACTCTGGGGTTTAGTCCTTTGTTATTATAACCATTATGTTATATACTTCCTAAACAGAACCCCCAAAGTCTAAGAGGCAAAGAAAGTAGCCACCAGCTGCTTTATGCTGAATTTTAAAAGACATGGAACTGCAGGTACAGCTCTTGCTTTTGCCAATAGCTGAAAAGTGAAGCCATTGGCTCTACATTTCATTTTGGCCCTCTGCCAAAGGGCCCACTTTGCATCTATACAGGCAACCCTCTGGAGGGCTTCTGTAGAGGGAGCCTGCACAAGTACACTTCTCGTGCTTTCATTTTGTGCAGGGGCAGCCTGGCTTGTTTCATCTTTATCCTGGGATGCCAGCCTGCATAGAAACAAGAAGTGTACAACTCATGGGCAGTGAAATGGGAAAGCGAGGGAGAAAAGCTCTCGCTTTGGCAGCTCTTCTCCTCTCTGCTTCACCTAATCAGAATCCACCCCTTCAGTTTAGGGGTTTTAGTTTTCTTAAATATTTTATGCTGCAAAAGCCATCAAGATCAGTTACATGGAGCCACACTGGAGAGGGGTGAGCTGCAAGTGGCATTTGCACAAAGCCGTATCTTGCATTTACTAGCAGGTTAGCAGCCCAGCCCCAGTGCGGCGACTCTTCTGTCTGCCCCAGCTATGCATGGTGCACTTCTCAATGGCCAGTAGAGGGGAGAGAGCAAACAGAGCAGGATCGCTCCCTTTTTACATTATTTAGACCCTGATCTGATTCATCATTTCACCCTTATCATTTACAACAGCCTTGGACTGGCTGTACTTTCCTAAGGCTCCTTCATGGTATGGCTGGTACTATAGATATTTCTTTTCACTGCCAGCAGTCTGGAGTCTTTTAAAACATTTTTGGGAGTTTCAAGGAGGGGGTTGAATATGCACCAAGTGGCAGCAACATGAAAAACAAATTCCATTTGGTTCAATCATTTCCTGCTTCAATGCAGGCTACGGAGCAACTGCATTTAGGCAAACTTTCTACAGAGTTGCTGCTGCATTGCATTTCATTATTTACTGCCCTCCAAGCAGCTACATCCCTTCCTAACTCCTACAACAATACAGCATTCATTCACTGTTATTTATTTATGTGCTGTTTATGCACTGCAACACTTTAATTCTCCTTACTTTCTTTTACTCAAGCACTTTAATAAAGCACTTTATCCATTAGCACAAGAGCACTTTATGGGGGGGGGGGAACCCTCATCTTTCTACCAGGGTACCCACCCATGACAGGGGTCACTCTATCACATTTCCTTTGGTATATTCATTCGTTCATTCATTAAGAAACAGGGTCAAATTTCAGACTTGCATCCTAGGGAAGAAGGCTCTATTGGGTAAAACACCACTTTGTGTAGGCAATTTGATCAAGGCGGCCAACTCATTACAGGTCACCAGAGGGAGGACTAGAGGGGCCTCGGCTATCCCCTTCCATTGAACCTCACTTGGGCAACGTGAATTTGCCTACTGGGCCCTCCTGTGGATGAATTAACTCCCTTGGCACCCCTTGGCCACCAATTGTCTGGCACAATTCAAAACTGACCTCAGACAGCACTTAACACTCTCTAAGTACACCTGCCCCTGAGTCCAGCCACACCTGCTCTCTCTGGCCCCCAGCAAGCACTAGGCAGGCCTCAGGTACCCCCTCCCTCTGTCCCTTCTCATGACTTGCCTTAGCAATCAGTCTGCGTCATGCTCCTTCGGCACCCGCCACCCCACCCTCCCCCAACTCACAGTCCCGTGCGTTTCCCTAACAGTCACTACTAATGCAGGCTGCCTGACCATGCCCTCTCACACCCCACCATTTACTTTAGCATGTCTTCTCCACTCAGCTTCCCCTCACCCCACTATTTATCCCTATACCTTATCACCCTTCTTCCCACACCTTTCACCTCCACTGCATTACATACTCTTTCTCTTGTACCGGATTTCTTCACCCCACTGCCAGCTATCCCCATCCCTCTGAACTACTGACAAGACACTCTGTGGCTGCTTATTCCACCCCCCCCCCATAAAGTGTTTTTCTTGTTATTTTAACTTGTACCTATGTTTTGAGTTATTCTGTAAGTTCTGAATCCAAGCTGTATCATTCATTGTGATGTACCTTTGCTTCTCCTATTGTTCTTTGTTTTGCAATCTATGACATGGAACCTTTGTAAAAGAGCTTGCACTCAAAGGTCTTTTCCAAATCACTAAATAAAGAAATAAAAATATTCTATACTTTTTGCCTTACATTGTATAACAATGCCCGATCATACCCTCTATCAACAAACCAGCAAAGTAGTTACTCAGATTGTGTTTAAAAACCTAACTGTTCACTGTAATTTCTCCTAAGGCAGAGAAACTGCCCAAAGGGGACAGAATCCCTAAGATTGCACCCCCGTTGTTGATGTTTTGTTTGGGGGGTTGCTGATTGGGAGGGTTAGGTAGGGGGGACAGTAAGGGCAGGGCAGGCAGCAACAGATATCTTAATCGAAACTTGGCTGAATACTAAAATTTCTGATCCCTCCATTGCCATCCCAGGCTATTCCTTAGTCAGGCAGGTAGGGGAGGTGGAGTGGACATGTACATCCAGTCCTCTCTCCAATACACTACCGTTCTCTGGTCTGTCTTACCCTCCACTTACGAAGCCCTGGTAGTAAATAGTGCCCTGCCTTTCTCCTACCCTATCTTTATTGCTGATATCTACTGTTGCCCATGTGTCGAGCCCTCTGAATCTATTGACTTCATCACTTCTATAGCTTCCATCTCACACAAAGGTGAATGTAACCCCCTTACAAATGTGGGGTTCCTGGAGCTTGCTGGGCGCTCCAAGTCTGGATGGTGTTTAGCGTTTAAGCCATTTTAAATGGCACTGCAGCGAGTGCTTTTAGAGCCTCTGAGTACTGTCTCTTTAAGAGCTGCCTGCTTGCAGGCTCCAGTGACTGTGTAAGGGGGACTGTGCTTCCTTGCTCGAATCCCACCTGAGTTGCGGTGAACTTGCTCCAATTTTACAGTCGCTGTAAGCGCAAAGGGGAATCCTTCTGAGAGATGTAACTGCTTGGTTATAATTGTTTAGAGTATTAGGAAATTACAGTTTGTCTAACCTGCTTCCATTGCAGCTGGGACTTTGTGTGCTTGGCCCCTCCATTTTGGACCTGGACTGTTTGAGGGTCCAATGGGCACAAGGGAGGGTACCTGAAATGGAGTAAGCAGCAGCCAACCAGAGTTAGGACTCTTAAGAGAGCCGGCTGACCAATGGGACACAGCTGGTAATTCTGGGAAGTGAAGTCTGGATTATGTGGATTATGGCGCCTTGTTTGCACCAATAGGGGCAGTATTAAATGACTGGCATCTGCAGCCCACCTATGGGATCGGGTGGCGCCCGAATTGCGAGGCTTGCCCTAACTGCCCAGGAACAGAGACACTGTGGCTGTGAGCGAGGAAGGAGCTCTGGGCTCCTGCGCTGTTGAGTGTTCATGCGGGAAGCGCATATGGAAGGCCAGAAGTCGGCGGTTTCAAACGCCAGCAAGTGTCGGACTAAATCCACTAGGCAGCGGTCAGAAGAGGCTGTGCAAAAGTGCAGCTACCTACCAGGCTGACCCTGTAGAGGACTGGAGAATCTGCTTCAATCGCGCTCAGTCTGTCAGGACAAGTGAAGCTGCGTCATTTGGCCCGGTGTATGCAGTGAAAGTGATCGGGAGGTATACAGCAGCTGCCTGGTATGGTACCCCTCTGCCTTTCATATAAATGTGTGGAGAAGCGTTTGAATTCCAGGCTCGATCCTGTGAGTGGTGTGAGAGCGCTCTTTCTACTGGAGTCATAAGTACTAAATCAGGGTAGCTCCCTGTCAAATGCTCCTGTTGAGGGCAAGATCTTCTGGTTTCTTTACTGGCTACACTAACTGAGCCTGCTGGCTCTATCTAATCTTCGTAGGAATCAAATGCTCGTTTCTATGTCAGGGCCCCAACCAGCTGCATCGAGGGACTAGCCTTTATTGCCTGGGTACCCAGAGACAGTGACTTATAGGTTAGGCCTGTGCACAGTGCCCTGGGTAGCTACTTATATATTAGAGTGGTAAGCTAATTAACCTGATTTCCCCCCAGTCCTTGTTATTTCCCCCTTAATAAATCAGATTGATTGTTTGCAAAGGTATACTGGCTAACGTGTGTATTTATGGTGAATTACTGTACAGTGATTATTGTGTAACAGCATCTTACTTTTCAGGGGGTCCCCGGAGTAAGCTGATTGGCTCAAGCCTGGGAGTCAGTGTATATAGTGAGGGTACTGTGATTGATTTGTAGGCCACTTAGGGAAGAACGGGGGGTTGCAGTGACCCAGAGGGCTGCACTGAGTCATACCAGACTGGCTCAATCCCGACCTCTGGGGGGAGGCACCCGCCATTGGATCCAGACCCCTCAACCTGTTAGTGGCAAATCAGGCAGGGGTAGTAGCCCTTGGGATAGCACCCCCTGGGGGTTACATTTTAGAGGCACCACTGGGATTAGCGTCCCCTAGTGGCCAAGTGGACGAAGTACCTCAATATGGCTAAATTAAAGGAAAAGCTGGAAGGGGATATTATGGCTAAGATTAAGCTGGACCCTATTAAGACGATGGTACATAAACTGATGGGGTGAGGTGAAGCAGATGAGTTGGACTCCCAGAAAATTGTGTTACTACTAGATGTACCTCTGTGAAGAGGCGTATGGCTGATCTACTCGATCAGACTTTGCAGGTGTTACTGTTATGCAGTATAGCCATCAACCCCGAGAGGGTACCCCCAGTGATCTACCCGGAAGGTGCCCAACAGGGGTGGAGGGTCATTCACATCCGGAGTGGGTCAGTCACCCCCGGGGGATCTCCCGAGACTAATAGCTTCAAAGATAAACTGCTTAAATTGCTAGCTGTGGAGGGGAGGACTACCCAGGAGTTACTGCAGGTGTTGGACCTTTCTAGTGAACCCACCCCCCAAGCCTCTCCAGGTACCTCTTCCGGGCCCCCCAAGTGTTCTTTCTTGGCTTCACCGCCCCTAGTGGTTCCCCCTATACAGCTAGACTCTTACCGAGAGCTAAAATACTTTTTATGGAACTGTGCTTGCACTCTAGGAAGATGATTTGGAGGCGTGGATGGACTATGCTACCCCCCTAGTCCAAGAGTGGCAGTGCTCTGAGGGGGAGAAACAAAAGAGACTGATGGAGAGCCTGCAAGGCCCAGCTTTGGAAGCCATTCGGTTCTTGCGGGCTACTAGCCTGGAAGCTACCGCGGTGGAGTACCTTTCTGCCTTAGAGGGAGTGTTTGGGAGTACAGAAACTGGGAAAGACTTATTATGGAAATTCAAGTCTGCCAAACAATAGAGGAATGAGAAATTGTCCGCCTTTGTCACTAGGATGAAAAGGGCCTTGCAGAAAGCTTATCGCAAGGGGGGAATTATGGCCACAGCCTTGAACCAGGTCTGGCTGGAGCATATTTTGAAATCTGTTAGGTTTTCCAGTGTGATATTGTTAAAACTTACGTTACATGACCGATGGGCTAACTCGCCCGAGTATTGTCAATTGATGAGGGAGATTCGAGAAGTAGAGACTGATGAAGAAGGGTGGGAACCCTATGTGGGGGCTGTGAATCTGTGCCAAACCCCTGAGTCTAGTGAACCAGAAGAGGCCCACCCCTCAAGGGGGCTTGATGTTTCTCCTGTACTCCCAGAGGCCCAAGGAGGGGTGGGGATGCATGCTATTTCCTCTGATCCCCGGGTAGAAAGTGATTTGAGGGCTGAGATTAGAGATTTACGAGAGCTGGTGAGGGACTTGAGGCAAACTGCTACCAACCCTGTTAGGTTTGGGGACCCAGAGTTATCTAGAAACAAATGCCCTAGCCAGGAGGAGCCCCCTCGACCACAGGAAGGCCCCCAGCAGGCAAGGTATTCCCCTCCCAATAAAGACCCCGAGACCCTAAGTTCTGTTACCGTTGTGGGGAGGATGGACACTTTCAGACTGAGTGCCAGCTACCGGAGAATTTAAGGAAGGTCAACAGCA
Source organism: Neoceratodus forsteri (assembly GCA_016271365.2). Classification (NCBI taxonomy): domain Eukaryota; kingdom Metazoa; phylum Chordata; order Ceratodontiformes; family Ceratodontidae; genus Neoceratodus; species Neoceratodus forsteri. The sequence continues at coordinate 188,100,951 of CM028134.1, forward strand.
GGCTGATCGCCTGGCACCGCAAGGCCTATACCCGACCCCCTAGGAAGAGTTTTGTGACCCGGGCCAATGTCCAAGCAACTTCCAAAGCTGTGCCCCCCGAATGGTCTGATGTGGTGGGGCCTTCGATGGAGGCCCCTGTGAGAGTGAATGGGATACCCACCCGGCTGTGTTGGACAGTGGCTCTCAGGTGACCATTATGTTCCAGGACTAGCATTAGAAACACTTGCCTGAGGTGCTCTTGCAACCCTTGGATGGTCTACATGTTTGGGGGCTGAGTGATAAGGCCTACCTGTACTCTGGGTACATCCGGATCTGGTGGTCTTTTCCTACTTCTGAGGCTGGGGTGGCCGAACAAGTGGAAACTCTGGCCCTAGTATGTCCTCCCACTGGGTTGTATGATGGGGTGCCCTTGTTGATTGGAACCAATGCTCACATGTTCGGTCGCTTAGCGCAGTTGTGTTCTTTAAAGCAGATGTCCAGGACTGGGCGAGCTGTTAGAAAATCTGCCTTGATTCAGAAGGCCTATGAGACTCAGAGAAAGGCTGGCCAGGTGGAACCTGAAGGCCCGGTGGGTGTTGTCTGGAGGAAGCATCCGGAACCGTTGCTATTAGCCCCAAATACCCAGTGTGCTTTGCAAGGGGAAGTCCGGATTAAAAAAGACGTTAAGAATAAGACATTGATGCTGGATGCACCCGGTGAGGGAAGGTTGCCTGAGGGGTTGCTGGTTAAACCCAGTATCTTACCTGCCAGAGCCCATGCCTTTGCCAGAAGAGTGATGGTCCAAGTGCATAATGTGTCTGATCGAGAGATTCGACTGAAACGGGGCTGCACCCTGGCTACGGTACATTGTCCTGATACTGCTGTTTTGCCCCACAACAAGACTCCCAGAGGAGGTGATCGAGTGACCCCCCGAGCTGTTTGACTTCGGTGATTCTCCCCTACCAGCAGAATGGAAGAAAAGGGTCAGTGAACGGCTCACCCAGAGGGAACAGGTGTTTTCTTTGAAGGAGTGGGATGTGGGATGTGTGCAGGGGGCTGAGCATCACATCCGACTGCATGAACTTTTCATGAGCGATCTCGATGCCTAGCCCCTGCTGATATAGATGATGTAAGGCGCCACCTGCAGGAGATGCTGGCAGCTGGGGTGATACAAGAGTCCAGGAGCCCTTACGCATCCCCTATTGTAGTAGTGAGGAAAAAGAATGGAGCTGTTCGGATGTGTGTGGATTACCGTACTTTAAACCGACGGACCATCCTGGACCAGTATAACATGCCACGCATACAGAACGCCTTGGACTGTCTGAATGGCAGTAAGTGGTTCTCTGTGTTAGACCTCTGCAGTGGGTACTATCAGATCCCGATGGCCCCGGAGGATCGAGAGAAGACTGCTTTCATTTGCCCCCTAGGCTTCTATGAGTTTATGCGGATGCCTCAAGGAATTTCAGGTGCCCCGGCTACTTTTCAGCATCTGATGGAGTGTGCTGTGGGGGACATGAATTTGCTCAAATGTTTGGTTTATTTAGATGATGTCATAGTGTTTGGCAGCTCCTTGGAAGAACATGAAAGTCGACTGTTCAAGGTCCTGTATCGGTTGGAAGACTTTGGTCTCAAATTATCTATAGACAAGTGCCAATTCTTTCAAACCTCTGTAAAATATGTGGGGTACATAGTATCCACTGAAGGCATAAAGACTGACCCCAGAAAAGTAGAAGCTTTAACCACTTGGCCCCAACCAAATAATTTGAAGGAGCTACAGCGGTTCCTGGGGTTTTGTGGGTATTACAGACTATTTATTAAAGACTACTCTCGGGTGATCCGCCCTCTGCTTAACCTTACGCAAGGGTACCCCCAACCCATAAAAAGTATAAGAAGACTGTACAATCTGGGACTGAAAAAAAAAAATTATTTCCGCCCAAATGATGTGTTTGGCACCCGCTGGACTGCCGATTGAGAGGAAGCTTTCCATGACATTATATATCAACTTACTCATACCCCAGTGCTGGCCTATGCTGACCCTGCCAAACCATATGTTCTTCATACTGATGCCAGACTGCAAGGATTGGAGGCTGTACTGTATCAGGAGCATCCAAACGGTCTGAGACCTGTAGCTTTTGCCAGCCGCAGCTTGATCCCTTCTGAAAAGAACTACCCAGTGCACAAACTAGAGTTCCTAGCTTTGAAGTGGGCCATTGTTGATCAATTCCATGACTATCTGTATGGGGCTAAGATACTGGTGAAAACTGATAGCCTGGGGGTCAGTGCATATAGTGAGGGTACTGTGATTGATTTGTGTGGGTCACTTGTGGGAAGAACGGGGGGTTGCAGTGACCCAGAGGGCTGCGACCAAGTCATACCAGACTGGCTCAACCCCGACCTCTGGGGGGAGGCGCCCGCCATTGGATCCAGACCCCTCAACCTGTTAGTGGCAAATCAGGCAGGGGTAGTAGCCCTTGGGATAGCACCCCCTGGGGGTTACAGTGAGCTTCATGTATTAGGTGATCTAAATCTAAACTGGCTGTCATCAACCACTTCTAAGATACGAAGTGATATCTCTGCTCTAAATCTCTCCCAACTTATCCAAAAGCCTAATCACAAAACCCAAAACTACTTGCTGTTAGACTGGGCTCTCACTTCCCACCCTCATCGAATCATCCAGTCCGGAGTCCTCCCGGATGCCCTCAGTGGTCACCACCCTATCTTCGTGGTCAGGAAGGTCCACAGACCTAAACCGCCACATGAAATCCTACAACTCCGCTCTTTCAGTTCCCGTGACTTAAACCCTCTCCTCCATGATATATCCAATTCTGATTGGTCCCCAATTGCATCCACCACTTCCATCGACGAAGCCCTCACTTACTTCAAAGACAGATTTATAGCTACCTGGGACTTCCATGCCTCATTCAAATGCACTAAAGTCCGAGGTATCCATCATCCCTGGATCACCCCTGAATTAATGACCTGCCTCAGGGAGTGCAATAAAGCATAGAGGAAACACAAGGCCTCTCAGCTCCCATCAGCCCTTACTAACTATCACAGGCTAAGAACGCTTGTACTAAAGCAATCAGACTTGCCAAGTCTGAATATTTTAAAACCTCTTTCCTCAATAACATAAACTCCCCTCCAAATTTTGCAAAGTAGTCCACTCACTATTCTCCCCCCTCGCATCCCCCACCCACCGTGCTTAATATAAACAACATACTAGAGTCTGAACCTTGCATAGTGGATCAGGAGTTCAACTCCTACTACACCTCCTGTGCCTCAACCCTTCTAAAATCCCTCCTCTCAAGCCTCTCCTCCACTCATTCTCCCTCTCCTACCATTCAACCCCCTGTACCCACCCCCCTTTCTCATTCTGTCCTATCTCCCCCCTGAGGAGACACTAACGGCCCTCCTCTCTCTCAATCCCTCCAAAGGTTCCTCTGCAGATGATCTTGACCATAAACTTCTCTACCTCTCAGCCGCAGCTATTGCCTACCCTCTCTCTCTAATTCTAAAGCTCTCCTTTATGTCCTCCTCCATCCCTATGCCCTAGAAACATGTGGTGGTCTTCCCTCTCCCTATGGGTGGAGATCTTTCCTCCCCTGCCAACTATCGCCCAATCTCCCTCCTCCCTACCCTTGTTAAGCTCCAAGAACTCCTGGTCCTCTCTCAACTGACTTCTTTTCTTGCTGACTCCTCCTTCTTCACTCCGTTCCAATCTGGTTTTCGGAAGAAACACTCCACTACCACCCTCCTCCTTAGGCTCACTGATTCCATCTATACTGGGATGGACAATGGCCTCATCACCTCTGCCATTTTTTTTGACCTCGCCAAGGCTTTCGACATAGTCTCCCATATCCTCCTTCTCGACTCCCTTACGGCTGCTGGTTTGTCTACTCCTGCTCTTACCTGGTTCAGAGCTTACCTCACAGGCAGAACACAATCAGTCAGGATTCAGAATGCAATCTCTCCACCCCTCCCAATCTCCATAGGAGTCCCACAGGGCTCTGTGCTCAGCCCCATCCTTTTCTCCATCTTCCTAAATGACCTTCCCTCAGTCTGCTCCCCCTTCTATCCATATGTATGCTGATGACACCGTCTTGTTCACCTCTGGCAAAACCACCATTGATGTAGCAACCACTCTACAGCATGATGTCCACCAGGTTCAGCTCTGGTTTGACTCACATCAACTATTCCTAAATGCCAAAAACATAGTCTCCATGACCTTTGGCACTAGGCAGAGACTCTCTAGGCTCCACCCCTTACCCTCTTTCCACACTCTTGATGGGACCATCCTTGAGGACACACCCTCTTTCAGATACCTTGGGGTTTGGCTGGACCAACACCTCAGCTTCTCTGGCCACATTGACACCATTCTGAAAAAAATGTTCCCCAAGCTTGGAGCCCTTTACAGGAACTGTAGTTGCATCCTTCCTCCGGCCTGGTGAGAACTGTCCAGAAGATGATCCTCCCCATTTTTGACTACTGTGATGTAGTCTGTGGTGCCGCTCCCATATCTTCCCTTACCAGACTGGACTCTCTTTTTAACTTCTTCTGTCGATTCGTACTTGATGCCCCATCTCGAACCCATCATTGTGACCTTTACCATGCCCTGTCCTTCTCCCCGCTTGCTAACAGCCGCCTGGTTCACTGTGCTAAGCTACCTTCCAAACTTTGGCTTGGTGTACTTCCTTCCTACCTCTCATGTTTCCTCCCTCCCCCACCTTCCTCCCACTCCCTCAGATCCTCCAACACTCTCACCCTGCTAGTCTCCCATCACACCACCCTCATTGGCCACTCAGGCTTCTCCCATCGCGTCCCCAAAATCTGGAACTCCCTCCCATCAAATACGACACTCCTCCTCCTCCCACTCCCTTGCCTCTGCCTTACATAAGTTTCTCTCTGCTAGCTGCTCCTGCTACAATCCTCCTTAACTTGTTTCCCTATGAGCCTGCTTCAGCTTCACGCCCTCCTCTTTCCTGCAAACCCCCCCACATCCTCCCCCAGCACCCCTTCCTTTCCACCTTACTCCCACCCCCCATTCCCTCCTCTGTACACCAGCTTACCTTCACTACCCACTCACTGTTGCTTGGTCTAGGCCCCCGGTAGAGTTCTCTGCATCCTGGAGGGGTCCAGAACCTAAGCAAACACCTTCCTCGCCTCCTAATCCCACCCCATTCTTTCCTGAAAGGGCTGGGTCCCAGTCCCTCTTCTCTCCCACCTCCCTCTCTCTTGGTCCTTCTGAAGCCTACTCCCCATCGCTGCCTACTTCGCTCCTGTCATGCTCTACCTCTGCTGCCTACAACCTGCTTCCCTCCTGTCATGCTCTACCTCTGTCTTGTGCAAGCAGGGTCCGCAGCATGATGGAGGGGCCAAGACCCAGCAGAACCTTCTCTTCCCCCTCTCTTCCTTCCTGACATGCTCTAACTCCCACTGCCTACAACCTGCTTCCCTCCTGTTCGTGCTTGACCTCCACCTGTTGCAGGCAGGGCCCCCAGCACTCTGAAGGGGTCAGGCCCTGGCAGACCCTTCTCCTCCACTCCTAGCCTTCCCCCCCTCCAAATCCCCCCTTTCTACCCCCCTGTTCTCTTCCTATGCCCCCACCCACCTTCCCCCTCCTTTCTAGCCATAGTTATTGGCTAACCCCTCATCTCTAATGCACTTATAGTCAACCTTGCACTTTTGTTACACCTTGCAAATTTTGTTCTATCTGTGTCTCTCCTCGCAGTCTTGCCCTAGTTCAACCTCCTTGTATTTTATCCAGCCATTTTCTAACTACAAAGCTATGTCCCACCAAGTGTTTGCCAAGATATTTGTGCTATCGAATCTATCTAGTTCAAGACTGTTAGCATGGTATCCATCTAGTTCATACCTGTTAGCATTCTTCCTTGTCAGTACGTCTATATAGCCTGCTCACTTTATTGAATGTAATCAAATTGTATATCTATATTGTGTACCAAATCCCTGTATACTATCCTCAAGGCCAAGGCGGAGCACTACAGCCACCTCCTGGGGTAGCACAAGAAAGTTCTGGGAAATCCAAGCAAGGTTCCAAGAACTTGCCAGAGTCTGTTGGGATAATGGATGCAACATTTCCTTTTTGGAGATATTGCCAGTACCAAAGGCCTCAGTGGAGAAAAAAATGAAGATCACAGAGGTTAATGACTGGCTCAGGAAGTGGGGTGAAGAGAGTGGGTTGGGGGTGTTAGGGAACTGGAAAGGAGTTTGGGAGGATAAGGGACCGATGCCAGGACAGGCTTCATCTTGTCCCATTAGGGAAGGAAGTCCTTAAACAGGGATGGCTGACTACATTCAAGAAAGGTGGGTTTAAACTTGTGAGGGAAGGGATAAGGAAGGGCTGACCAGAGCCTCTCCTCCAGATGAGGGAGTAGCCTTCAAACCCAAGGGGAGGGAAACAGACTGGGGTAGAGGTTTCAGGAGGAGCAGAGGAGGATGGAAGCATAAGGAACCTAGGTGGGGTTCGACACAAAGGGATCAGGATAAGGGTGGGGTTGGTGTTAGTAAATGCCAGGAGCTTGGGAAACAAGTTGCCAGAGTTTCAGGCCATGCTGTTCGAGGCGGGTGGGGGTGGATGTGGCGACGGTCACGGAGACGTAACAACAAAACCATGACTGGGACCTAAACGGTGGGGTACACTATGCTTAGAAGGATAGAAAGGAGGGCAGAGGGTGGAGTGGCTAGTGTTCATTAGAGATGACATAGAAATTGCTAGGGTAGAAGAGGCAGAGGGAAACGTGGAGGCCTTATGGGTCACCTTACGATCCCCAGCAGGAGATAAGGTCAAGCTGGGTGTAGTATATAGGCCCCCGGGATGAGTGATGTTCTAGAGGATGGTTTGCTGGACAACATCATTGCCCAGTGTGGACCAAAAGGGGAAGGAGTGGTGTTGATGGGGGACCTCAATATGCCAGGTGCTAACTGGGGAACCATGTCCTCTAAGGTGGCCAAGGAGCAGAGGCTGCTGGACGGCTTCCAGGATGTGTTCTTAACACAGCATGTGATGGAGCCCACAAGGGAGGGGCATGTCCTGGACGTGGTTCTGGCAGATGGGGATCTGGTGAGGGATCTGGTTGTAGAGGACCCCTTGACTGGGAGTGACCACAATACTGTCTGGTTTCAAATAAGCATGGGGGGTGAGATCTAGGACACTGGCAGTGGACTTCAGGGGGGCAGACTTTGTGGGCATGGGAAATATTCTCAAGGATCACTTGAAGGGGATTACATCAATGACAAGTGTGGAAAGAAGATGGGAGGTCATAAACGGGGACTTCATGAGGCAGTCAGGATCTGCTCTAAGTTGAAGCGGGGAGCAAGGTCACATAAACCATGCTGGTGGTCCAGTGAGGTACAGGTAGCGGTCAGAGAAAAGAAGCGCCTACAAAAATATAAAACAACAAGAGGGATAGGATAAGGAAATGTACCATCTTGCATCTAGAAAAGTCACCCGGATGGTGAGTGGAGCAAAGTCCAGTAAAGCAGCGGCTGGCACAGGGGATACATGGAGGGAAAAGGGTTCTTCGGTACATTGGAGAGAGAGAAAATCTAAGGGCCATCTCAGCAGATTGAGATCAGAAGGAGGGTGGGTGGAAGAGGCGAGGGACCAGGCAGAGGTATTTAACGAGTACTTTGCCTCTGTGTTCACTAGGGAGGGGGATGGGATTTCTACAAAGCAAGGCACGATGGGGATAGAAGCAGCAGTGAGTGGGGTCAGGGGAGCAATAGAAATGGAGCAAGAGGGAGGGAGAGGTACCCAGGGGTGTCACATCTGGACAAGGATAAAAAGGCCAGTAAGGTGGAGGGGACGGATGATGCTATCTCCGCCTAAAGGGTGTGGTTAGCCCTCAAGGCCCTAAAGAAAGACAAATCTCCTGGGCCGGATGGCATTCAACCGAGAGTACTATGGGAATTGGTGGACATACTGGCTGCACCCCTGGTGGAGCTCTTCAACAGGTCACTTGAGACAGGGAGGGTACCTAGGGACTGGCGAGAGGCACATGTGGTGCTAATCCATAAAGGGGTGTTGAGGGAAGTACCAGGTAACTATAGACCCATCAGTTTGACCTCAGTGGTGGGAAAATTAATGGAGAGTATACTAAAGGAATGATTGGGGGTGTACTTGGAGGAGGTGGGAGGTCTGGATAGTCGGCAACATGGGTTTGTGCCAGGGAGATCATGTAAAACTAATCTTGTGGAGTTCTATGAATGGGTAACATCAGAACTGGACAGGGGAAAGCCTGTGGATGTATTATTCTTGGACTTCAGCAAGGCGTTCGACTCTGTCCCCACAATGGTCTGGTTGAGAAACTGATGGGGTTAGGAGTAGGCCTTTGATGGTCAGATGGATTGAAAACTGGCTAACTGGACGCACCCAGAGAGTAGTGGTCTGTGGGGAGCTCTCGAACCCTAGAGAGGTTGGTAGTGGGGTACCGCAGGGCTCGGTCCTGGGTCCGATCCTGTTTAATGCATACATATCTGACATCAGAGAGGGTATAGGGTGTGAAATGAGTCTCTTCATGATGACTCCAAGATGGGAGCAGTAGTTGAGGGAGAAGAGGGGAGGTTGGCCCTGCAAGGGGACCTGGACACCCTGGAAAGCTGGGCTCACACATGGAAATTAAATTTCAATATCACCAAGTGCAAGGTGTTGCATCTTGGGCGGGGAAACCCTAAACACAGATACACCCTGGGAGGGGAGGCGCTGGAGGCCTCAATAGGGGAAAAAGAGCTAGAGGTCATGGTGGATTCATGTATGAATAACTCTGAGCAGTGCAGGAGTGCGGCTAGCAAGGCAAACAGGATGTTGGGATGCATCGTAAGGGGGTTCACCTCTAGGAGCAAGGAAGTGATTTTGCCGCTGTACAATGGACTGGTTAGACCACACCTTGAGTACTGTGTGCAGTACTGGGGACCACACTTGAAAAGGGACATACAGCTCCTGGAGAGGGTACAGAGGAGGGCAACTAAGATGATACGAGGACTAGGGGAATTGACATATGAGGACAGACTTGAGGAGCTCTGCCTGTTTTCATTGGAGGAGAGGAGAGACCGGGGGATATGATTGAGGTCTTCAAGTACCTCAAGGGAATAAATAGGGTAAACATGGAGGGGATCTTTAGACTAAAGCAGGGAGGTATTACCAGAGGGCATGGTTTGAAGTTGGAAGGAGGAAAGGTGAGGGGGAAAGAGGAGGAAGTTTTTCACTGAGAGGGTGGTGGACCCTTGGAATGCACTGCCTGGCGAGCTGGTTCAGAGATCCACAGTGGAGGGCTTCAAGAGAGGGTGGGACAGACACAGAAAGTGGATGTATCAGATGATGGCCTGTCCCAGGGGGGTGGGGATGGATGATAGGGGTTTCTGGAACACAAGGGAGGGGAGGGCCTCGGCACTCAACTAGGGATCTGAGGTTCGAGCAGACTCGATAGACCATAAGGCCTAATCTGCTGGCAAATAGTATGTTCATTTGTTAGTATGTTAGCTTAATGGTAAATCCCGCTCTCCCCCCCTCACAACTTAGCGTTAACGGTACTACCACCACATACACACTTCACATAGCTAACTGCCTTAACCCCACCTTCTCAGACCTCAGCTCAGTCCTCCCTAGCAACTGTTTCAATCCAATTCAGCTTACCCCACTGCCTGAGCTCCTCCACCCCCTCTTCAAACTCAGAGTCATTACACCGCTACAGAAGCGAAAGCCTACCTGTCCAAAGCCCTCCAGAGCTCCAGTTACTGCAAAGACACCTTTGATATGCGTATCCTATACCTTGCGCTAGACTCAGTTATCTCCCCACTCATGGACCTTCTAAATCTGTCCCTGTGCCTGGGCCAGTTCCCAACCTCATGGAAAACAGCAGTGATAACACCAATATTGAAATGTGGTGACAGTTCCCTCCCAAACAACTACCGACCCATCTTAATTCTCCCCCCACTCCCCTTGAAAAGATCATGGACAATCAGCTCACTGACTACCTCCTCGCACACAACCTCTTATGTAGGGAGCAGCATGGTTTCAGAGCTGGTCATAGCACTATGACCACCCTCACAGAATTCACTAACTCCCTGCGCTCCACACTTGACAAGGGGCACCTCACAGGGGCCGTGTTTATAGACCTCTCAAAGGCCTTCAACACGGTTTCTCAGCCCCTCCTTCTTAACACATTACAACAAATTGGGGTCTGTCATTGTCCACTCTCATGGTTCTCCAGCTAGCTTTCATCTAGAACCCAATGTGTTAAAATTAATAATACCACATCTGCTATGCTGCCTGTGTGCTCAGGAGTTCCCCAGGGATCTATCCTGTGTCCCCTGCAATTCAGCATCTACCTCAACGCCCTGCTTAAATCCTGTCCCAGCAACCTTCTCCACTACATGGATGCCACTGTTCTTTACGCCGCACATCCTGATCCGCTCTCTCTCCAGTGCACTTTACAAAACTCCTTCTCTCAGATTGAACACTGGTTTGCTGAACACAGATTGGTGGTCAACATTAAAAAAACTAAGACTAGTTAGAATGAGAATGAAATCATATATGTATGGAACTGACTGGAAGGAAATAACCATGATAATTTATAATTGCTTGTAACTGAACTGTATAATGGATTGCACTTGTCTGTCTGTTTGTTGTAATGTTTATGTTGTTATAATCTTGAAATTTAATAAAAAGATTATACAAAAAAAAAAACTAAGATGATGCTCCATGCCCACCACCAAAACAGATCAATGGATTTCCCCCTGGAAATACTCTCCGCCTCTCTCATCCCACTGGAACAGGTCCATAAGTATCTAGGTATTACATTTGACTCTTCCCTCTCGTTCCACAAACATATAAAAATCCCCACCTCTGCCACCAACACCTGCATTGGTCTCCTGTACAGGCATAAAGACTGCCTGCCACCTGAAGCAATTCACCTAGCCATTACCTCCTCAGTCTTATCGCTGGTGGACTATGGCCTCACAATCTATGCTGCCGTCAACCCTACGGTGCTTCATCAAATACAAGTAGTCATCAATAAGGCCTGCTGGCTCCTTTCTGGTGCCGACAGAAATACACATGCCTGCACCCTACACATGCTCACCAATATCCTCTCCCTTGAGGAAAGACTATTATAGCAGACCTGTCTCTTCAGCAAAAAAATCCACCTGGGTTTAACCCCAATAGGTGTCATGGCTTCTCTTCAGGCAGCCACCATCTCAGCGTCCACATGAGCCACCAATCTAGATCCTTTTAAAGATGCCTTAAGGGCCCATATCCTCTCTTCACGTCAATGCCAGTGTAACCAGTAACTTGTAGATCCTGTCCCATGCCACTAGGCCATGCACCCACCCTTGGCCTGGCAGTAGAGACCCCTTCACTATTTCTAGCCTACAGGCTCCACACCTCTCTCGGTTACCATATAGTTGCACTGGACTATGAATGATTGTATTATGTATAAGACAAGGCCTCCCTGAGGTGGCTTACTACCAACTCATATCATGCATTGCTTTAGCTACCAATTGTATTGATCATAACCACTCATTAGGTAAATAAGTCGATAGCTCTGCCCTGTTTTAGCTACCAAATGTATAGGCATTAACCAGTGCTCATTGTACTTATACTCTGTATGATTGCTCACCCACATTTATTCTATGTATGTACTGTATGAATGTCTGTTTTATTCTGACGTGGAGCCTTTGGAAACGAGTCTATGACTCAAAGGGTAGTAATTCCGATTTCCTAAATAAATAAATAAAATGTTCCCCTACCCCCCAGGTCACACTGGGAGATTAGCAACTTGTTGCTCAGCGTGTCTTCCTGGTGAAACATTTCAATAAATAAAAGATATTGATCAGTGGTTTTCTTTTTTGCAGGGTATAATTCAACCTCAGCAGGCAGATCATGGCAGATTAGATGTGCTTGCTGGGCAGCAAAGATCAAAGGAATGACCTGACCTATGATTGCGTTGGCTCTCTCCAAATATATGAAGTTTCTGCCCAGCAAGCCAGAACAGTGTCATGATCAGCCTGGCTGATAATTGGTGTGATACTGACGAGCCCCTTGCAGACCACTCTGCACTAGACTTACAGTATCACACCCCTCAAAAGCCACTCTCCTAAAAAAATGTTTGCTGCGCATGCATGAAGGGTGAACGTAAAAAAGCAACAGAAAGTCCTTTAGAGCAAAGAGAGGGGAAACCAGACCTAACTGATCTAACTGTGGGCACAGTACAGGTATAACAGGAGTAGGACGTTTATGTCTATTTCTAACTATGAGTACAGTAAGTGAGAGTGTACTAAGTGTGAAAAGTATCAGCCTGACAAAGAGAATAAAGCAATGATGATGATGATGATCTGTGAAAAAATATGGTAGCAACCTGAAAGCAAGTGGCTGGTAAGGGAAATGCCCCCGTATGCTGTGTGATCATCATAGACCGCATAATAAATACATCCTGCATGATCCCAGCTCTTAGTTTGGATCTCAATTTGTGTGCGAGCCATGTAAGTTAATGGTGACCCAAAGGTGTGTACTGGTTGCCCCAGGACCCCATTTTAAAGCAGGACCAGACAGATTCCTGAGGGGAAATGGTACTGAGGGTTACACAGCATGAGTGGGTGTAGTATTCTGGTGATATCTTCAGAAATGTGCATAGACTCAAATTGAGGATAGCTGCTCAGCCTAATGGTGCAGGGGCAGGGCTACTATTTGTGACGCCGATGACCTGAATTAGGGAATGATCCTGGATTCTCCTTCTCTAGGGAGGGAGGGTAATGTAGCTCGCTGCAGTACTGGCACTGGGGTAGCAGCAGGTAAGGAGTGCAGCTAAGCATGCTCTGTGCACACACAGAGGAGGGTGGAGCAAGTGGACATTTGTGCATCTGACGTTCTGGTACCATTGAAGTTAAAGTGCCAGCTCTCAGTGAAGGTCCAAGGGAGAAAATGGGAAAACATGGTGGCTGGACAGATGAAGACTCACCCATCCACCACAGCTACAGCTCCCTTAGGCAGCCTGCTGCTCCTCCAAAGCCTGATGATGGTGTCTATCCTGCAGCTGCAGTACGGATATATGTCTGCAGAGGAGCCGAAAGGCAGGGTGTACTCCCAAAAGTAGGAATCTGGGAAGGAGAAAGAGCTGCGGAGTGTGGGGTGGTCATGGCTTGACATAGAGCACTGGCAGAGGTGTGAAGAGTTCTGACTTGGTACTAGTCACTCAAAAATGAGTATAGTCATTGCCATGTGGTAGGAGGTGCAGAGACGATCACCTGTAAGTACTTTCTGTTTTCACCATACTATCTTGCTGTGTAAAAAAAAAATAGAAAATGTTAACAAATCACACTACATCCCCAGTGTTACAAAAAACTTGTTTAATGCCAGATCATGGAAAAGAGATTCATTCTATTCTACCATAGGATGGCTCCACGCTGTGCTAGTGTACTACATACTCTGCAGTACTATGTAGTATAACCAGACCACTATATGAATGTCGTCAGTCTTACATGGTGTACTTTGCTGAATACAGTAAAATCTGAAAAATCTATGGGCAACATGAGCCTTATGAGCAGGGCAGCAAGCACAAGCAGAGCTTGATGTCTGAAGAACTATTTTTCCTCCTCCTTGGATGCCTTAGTGTGAGTTTGTGAATGACCTTTGGAAGATGTGTGGGTACTAAACCTAGAGGCCGTGACTGTACGAGTGTCCTGATTGAGTATGTATGCACGAGTGCTGGTGTGAATGGACTTCTGTAACGCTGGCTACCTTGACGTGGTACAGAGGCTTATCACAATGTATCCTAAATATTGTAACTAAAAGCCAGTGTGTGTGTGTTAGATAAAATAAAATGTGACACTATTAGGATCTTTGGCTCACTGCATATTGATGACTGAAATGGGGGTGGGGCAACGTCTGTGTGGCAGAGCAGCATATGTTTTGGTTCGTGTTTACAGGGGCAACAGTTCTGTCAACTCTCGAGTACGAGATGAAAATTACTGGCTACATCCCTGGAACACTATACTATTTCCTACACCACTGCGCTAATGTGCACTGTACTCTAGTATATACACTATACACCTAAATACTACTGCTGATTCTTAAACAGTGACTGAGTAGCCTGTTAGCACAGCACTGGTCCTACTGCTCATTACGCTGGCAACCTGAGTTTGAGAGCAGACTCATCCTGAGTCATGGGGGGCCAGCCAGGGAAGGAGGTTTCAGCACCCGATGGACTGTCTCCACCTCTGAGGTGGGGGGTGATCAGTACACTACGCTGCTGTCACCCGGTTGAAGTTGGGTGACACAGCAGTAGGAGGCACTCTGTGGAAAGGGTCACGTCAGCTGCAGGTTGCGTCACTGTACTTTGCTGGTCCTCAGTGAGAAAAACCAGAGAAAAAAATTTCAGCTAAGCAAGATGATGTGTAGCCTCTTACAGGCCCTGCACCGCTGACCTCGGTATTCCACACTCTGCCAGACCAGCGCTCTGGAACTTGGGGCAAGCGCCCCTGAAACATGTGTTCCTGAAGGAGGGAGAGGGAACTGCACCATCAGAGGAGACAGAAGTAAGCCTGGTCAGGAGCAAGGTAAAAGTGTAGGTCAGGCTGATGGAAACTGGCTTGCTGAGGAGATAAATAATTAAATTAACCAAAAATAAAACGATGTCTGGAAAAGGAGCATTTTGATTGGCTGACAACATAAAGGGGTTCTGGTAATGCCTGGAAATTCATCAGTTACAATAGAACAATAAGAATTTTAACTGTTCAAACGTTCAGTTTAAAAATAAAAACATTTTACTTTAATTATTAGCACTACCAGTGGTTTGTTTACCTTTGTCAATCTGACCTAGGAGCATAAGGTACTCGAATATACCTCATGACGCATGCTCCCTAGGGTTATATTAACCGACATTATAAAAAGGGTCTGAGAAATGGAGCTTTCTGATTGGCTGCAAGCATTCTAACAGCCTTATGTTAATCTTTTATTAACATACATGTAGAGCTTAACCATATTCTAAACAAGGTTTAACACTGTTTAAACATTTTTTTTATTATAATAGCAATAAAGTACTCCCAGGGATTATGTTAAGGTCATGCCTTAATGAGAAACTATACCACTTGCATTCTATAGCAGTGTGCCAATGGATCACAGTTTTCTGGCGTTCAATTAATGTGTTTCTCTCAAGAAGTGAAATCATCAAGAGAGAAGGGAAAAAAAATAACTCTTTCACCAAGCTGCACTTCATTTTTTGTCTAGTGCAAAAAGAGTAGTACCTTGCTGAATAAATTTATCCACAAAATAACATAAATCCAATATAATGCTGTTTAATGTGACAAAGGATGAAAGTGACCTAGTTCTTGTGGCAGTTGCTCTGAAATTCTAATACAGCGTGTTCCGTGGGAGGAGGGGGGGGGGCAGGGGGGAGAGTACCTGCTGCATTACACAGTTTTGTAGGAAACAAGAAACATAATTTCAAACATCCCTGGGGAACTGTCAGTGTTGCATGTGTATGTCTTTTTCTGTGCCAGATTGTGCAGTTTGAAAACAGGTATCTGGAGACTTCAGTGAATGAAGAGTCTTGAACTGCAGCCACAATGGTTACATGCAAATTAAAGCTGCAGGATAACCTGTCTGGTTTTGCAAAAACAAAAAGACAAATGCTGTCAATAGCATCCTTTTCTCCCAAGTACTATTGTTTGAAAGCATGTATACAGTCTGGTTCAGTGTCTTCTCTGCAGACCTTAAAATACAGATATATTAGCCTAACAGAAGCTAGACAGAAAAGATGAATGGATGATTCCAAGTACAGAAATTACAAAAAAAAAAAAGAAAGAAAAAAAAAAACACACACCCAAAGATCCAACTTGCCCAGGGTTTTTCTGAGTTATTTATGCCTACGTGTGGTATGCTGACCTGCCACCTGCCTTCCTTATCCACTCAGTGTTTTCCAGCACCAGCTCTGGAGATTTTCTTAATAGTCATTTTGCTGCAGTCCGTAACAGGAATGACAAGTAAGGAGGAGACATGATGGCAGGTATTATTCACCAGGTTGTTAAAGCAATTTCCAGAAGAACATTCAGAGCTGGCATAAGCAGAACACAGCTACACAATGTTTTCCAGTAATCTGAATTTGCAGAACATTCCAATGTTTATTACAGAACACATTTTTCTGCCAGCCCATTGGTGTTACAGCAGGGCTGCTGAACATGAAGTTGGTTCCCCAGGTTCAGGAATAACCCCAGAGCGCTGCAGAGCTGATGGGGGGAGGAGGTTTCAGCATCCCACAGACGCCTACCTCCTAAACGTGGAAGACAGACCGATCCCCACTGCAGAACTGCCCTCTGGAGGCCAACAGGATACTCACCTCCTCAGGGTGGTAGAAAGACCAATCTTTGCTGCAGGAGTGCCCCCTTGAGGCCTACAGGTGAAGTCACACAGGCTGGAATGGCATGGGGCAGGAGATGTAAAGGCTTCAAGCATGCCGTACACATCTGTTGCATACATGGGTATAAAAACAAGGAAGTCCAGCACTCACCACCTCAAATATCGAAAGAAGATGCAGCATCCAGCATATAAAGTGCCCATATTTATTGTAAAGTGCCACACAGAAAAAACGCCTTGATGCGTTTAGAATATAGAGATTCTTTATCAAAAGGCATGGGGCATGCACATTTTCGGTCAGCGTTTCAGGAGTGGTGAACGGAACAACACTCCAGCAGGATGACGACTGGCACATGTGAGCCTTGTGCCACTTGTCCACCTCACATAAGGAACCCCCAACATTGAACCTGGAGTTACCAGAGGGGAGTGCTATCCTCAAAGGCTCCACCTCAGGAGAGGGGTCCCTGTGGGACAGGTTCGGGATCATCTGGAGTTCTGGTTGGGTGACAGGGCTAGATTGTTCCAATAGATGGGAACTGAGCCGGCCCGGTGGTGCTGAGGGCTGAGGCGCTGGCACCTTGCCTCGTGCTATGCCGGCGACCCGTGTTCGGGAAGCCAAGCACAGGCTTGCAGGGGTTGTCAGGGGAAAAGGATTGAGTATCCGATGGACTGCTCTCCTTCTCCGGGGAGGGGTGGTTCTGGTGGTCGGCACTTGTTTGCCCCCCAGTGGAGGCTGGGGGACAGGGCGCCGCACCACAAGCTGAGGAGGAGGTGGGCCAGACACCTGTAGGGAGCACATGTGGACGCATGTGCACTTCCCTCCACTGGCGACACTGCACGGCCCCAACTCCTGGGGAAAACAAGAGGAGAAAAAGCACCGCTGTATATAATGGTGGAGGGCGCCTTACAGGCTCCACCCCTGACTAGCCACGGCACTGGCCCACTAAATCCAGACTTCGGTGGGGGGATTGGGGACCCCGCTTGGGGGGGCCAAGCCCTGGGGTTCAGGTCAGCATCGGCTGATAGACACCCTCCTGAGGACAAGCCAGCAGTGGAAGGAGAGAAAATGATAACTGAAAAAAATAGATGGGAACTGGACTGGCAGAATGGGGACAAAAAGAATTAACAAAAAAATATGGAAGACATTTTAGTTAATCCAGGAACCTTGGCAGGGAGGTTGCTATGGGGGCTGTTGATCAGCAGCATGTAGCAGCAAAGTCTGTAAAATAGCTTGAAATTACAAGTTCTGCTATTGCCTGAATTATAATTTAGACAGGGACTACTGATAAAAGAATACAGCACCACATATTGGAGAAGATTAGTGAAAAATTAGTATGAAACACCTGGGAAAAACAAAGACCTTTTTGCTCCACATGTTGAGGCCCCAAAATCAGCCATGCAAGAACAGACCAGGGGCTCAGATCTCAGAGAGGAGACCTCCCCACCTGTATGGCTGGACTTGGTACAGAAGGCTATCGCTGCACTTACAAATGCGGTAAAGAAGCTTTGATCAGAAAGAGGATTCTTACTCTTGCTGGCTGGTTACAGTTAAAAACCAGGTGGAGGCAATGGCTAATACAGTAAGGAAGCTGAAAGGAGTGCTGGGAAAGTGATGGCTGTGTCAGCTATGACGGTTAAGAAGTAGCCCCTTGTGAAAATCAGAATGGAGTTATTGGAAAATGCTACACAGTCGAGCTGGCCCAGAGCGTTGAGGTACTAGATGCCACACCTTGTGCCATGCCAGTGACCCAGGTTCAGGAACAAGCTTGGGCAGCCAAGGGTTGGCCAGGGGGAGAGGGCGAGGAGTCAGGATTGAGCAGCCGCTAGGCAGCTCTCCTTTCCCGGAAGGGACGTGCGGTTTCCCCAACTCTTGGCTGCCACCCAGTGGAGGCTAGGTGGCAGTGCCAGGCTGGGGGGAACCTAGGCCTGGAGGGAGAATGAGACTGTCACTGGAACCACAGGACGCATGCCTGCCCCCATGTGCATGCACGGCCATGTACTGGAGTCCCGGGAAGAAGGGGAGAAAAAATATATAAATACCATGTCTCCCCCGTTGCCAACAAGGGGGGAGGGGCAATGGGGGAGCACCAGGCTAAGGAAAAAAGAAAATGTTACACAGTTAGTGAATAATCATGTGTTGGCACTCCTGAAGTGACTGAGGGGGATAAGCAACTGATTTTTCTTGGCAAGAGGCTCTGTGAGGCCTTAATGTTGATTTAACCGGACTTCTCATGAAAGCATACTGCATTCCCCCCCAGAGAGCCACATTGGTGAAGGAAGGGCACGAACCCTGCCATTGGTGACAGAATCCTTGATCAGAAACACAATACTGAAAGTGGCCAAGGATAAACATTTGCTGCACTTTGAAGCGTACCTGATAATGTTATTCCCTGACTAGTCCTTTGCGATATGCACCAAACGCAAAAGCTTTGAAGTGATAAGGGCAAGTTGCAGAAAATGGAGATTCCTCTCAACTTACTCTATCCTGCGTTCTTGCATGTGACTGTTGGCAAAAAACTGTACCTGTATACATATTCTAAAGACGCAGGAAAATTGGTTACTCTTTTGGAAGCAAAAAGAGGGCAGGACAACAACGATGGGTCTTCAGAAGTGAATGACGGCTAAACAGGGGTGAGGTTGGATAGGTTTGTTGTATGGTTATGGGCAACTGAAATTTCCTGGTGAGAGACTTTGATCATTTTTGTCACCATTACGTGAGACATTGTAAGGTGTGATTTTTGTTTTTTTTAATAAGTTAGCATGGACTTCTTGACTATAAGCACACCTACTGTGTCTTGTTTTACTCAGGAAAAATATTTTATTGGATCTGTTTTGATCCCTCATACATTCACATGAAACTTTCATATCCTAGGACTTCTGCTACATTGCATTATGATGACTGTGGGCCAGGGCTGATACATAGGCAGGTACCGAGTGGAGAAAACTTGACATGGTATATGGGATTTTGGTACAGCGCCATCACCGGAGTAATCAACACTATTATAGTAAAATGGCACCACTGGGAGTCAGAAAGCCAGTACTCATTTTTGGGATGCAGAGGCCAGGGGCTGCAAAAGGGAATAAAGGTTGAAATGATGCCAGATATAATATGTGTTCAGCTTGTTTTTTTTCACTGATAACTACATGCTTCCCAGCTACCTTAAATTCCAGTTGCCAAGTGCTCACAGTGGGGCAATCATTTTCAAGAGGTTCATTGGACTTCAGTACTGGGTTTACATTTTTTACATTTAAACTTTATTTTACTAGTTTCAAATATCTTACAATTATAATCCCTGACAGATGTACAACAGTAATACAATAGGTCACATCACTACATTAGGTTACCACAGACAGCTGTCCATTTTAATACCACATTTGGGGTAAAATAGTACACTACCGTTACCTAGAGACGATAAGATATAGTCACATGAGCCTGCAGGTTAGCCTGAACACCACCATTAAATCAACTCTCTTACTCTTGAACACCTAATAAAATCACCCCTCTTTTTTCTGAATGCAACCATTACATGACCTTTGTTCTCCTGAATAACTCCATTAAATTAACCCTTGTTCTCTTGAATACCACTATTAAATCACACTTGTTTTCCTGAACACCAGCATTAAATCAGCCCTCGTTCTCCTGACCACCTCCATTGAATCCCTCCTCCTTCTCCTGAATGCAACCATTAAATCATCCATTCTCCTGACCAACCCCATTAAATTAACCCTCATTCTCCTAAATTCAACCATTAAATCACTCTCGTCTCCTGAACAACTCCATGAAATCACCCTTGTTCTCCTGAATACTACAGTTCATTCTAACCCATCTCAGTAAGCAACCAACCAGCTCGGTTTCCCTGATTTTGGGAATTTGTGTGGCACCTTGAAATCGACTGACTGAGACTACAATAAAATTAACATGCAGATCCTCAGCTTTTTCTGGACATTTTCCTGGAGCAGTGAGCAAAAAGTTTAAAAAGCATTTTCCCTCCAAAAACTTAAATTTGTTAGCTATAGTAACAAAAATGCACATAACTTTTTGTCCAGCAGCAGGAATACTGGGGTTAAACACTCCATGTTCACTTCCAGCGACATGAGAATTTGGTAAATATCCATGCAAAACAGAGACAATATATTGAATCCTGAGGATCAGATAGGTAAGCAATAATACTGAACAGGGTGGGAGGTATTGGGCAATATCGGACTGCTTAGGGGTGTAATGAGGCCCGATGCCGCAGGTGGATACCGCCCACCCTGGAGGGTAATATTGCGCTTAGAAAATGGCAAACTGTACTATATATGTTTGAAAAAAAAATTAATTTTTATGTTAAGATGTTAAAACCCTAAAGTGTTTTATTTTGTAATAAAATAGTTCATCCGCCTGCATTACAATGCTGTGTGTGCTGTAGGCTGCATCTTCGTTAGCCATAAGACTGTGGGACTTTTTGACATTTCTGTTTCTCCCTCCTTCCCTCATCAGGCTGGCCTGCATTTGGACATTGGTTATTATTGCAATCTCCCTATTCCCTCCCGTTACCTCCATTTGCTTCACGTATCTACACTAGCTCACAGGCTGCCCGCCTGATCTTACACAGAAATTTTCAGATTGCACTCTTCTCTACAGGGCTTTTGCTGAATTGAGAGGTAATGATAATACGGTGGATGTTGATTGTGCCTAAAATGCATTTGAGCAGTGCTGTTAGTGACAGCTTACCTTTGTTCTTTTCTTTGAGATCCTTGAGTTATTTAATGATATTTGGTGAGCACGGCTTGGGCTGGATTCCCTGTTTCGAAGTGCCAGGGCATGTTCTGTTTGCTCCCTTTCTCTTTTAGTTACATTGCACCCTGGGTCTGTTACGTGATTATGGGAGATCAGTAGCCCATATCTCTTCCTCCACCCTGTGTCAGATCAGGCTTTCCTATTCCTTGGGGTAGTCTGAGCTCTTAATTACATGCCTCCCAGACCTACGGGGATTTCTGTGTTTTTTGCAGGGATTTGTGCAATAATGAACTGGGGTTTTTAAGTTAGGAGAGCTACTACAGTATTTTAATACTTAAGTGATCGGGACAATCAGACTGAGGAGTCATGGTGAGACTTTAACTTCGGCTCCCCGGTCATGCAGAGGCGTTGCCGGCTTGCTCCAAGTACTACATCGGCTGGCTTTTGAGGAACCAGGAGTTGCAAGTACCTCTGTACCATTTTAATGGTGTGCTGTGGCTGAAAAGCTTTTATTTTATTTTAACAGTGTTTTTTCTTTAAAACTGATGGTTTGGCAATACAGGCTGTGAGGGAACTGACTTTTCTTGCTGGTGGGGGGGGCGCCTCGCTTAGTCATTCAGTTAGCGAGTGGAAAAAAATGGCGGTTAGTTGATTTTGAATTTTCAACTATCACACGGATACCAATTAGCCTGTGGGGCATGCTGTTGGCACTCATTTTGAACATGTCAGTTTCAGTAGTGTGGTGGACCAGTCGGCACTTACAACAACACATGGACAGGCTGTTGTTGGAAGTACTGTTTCAGGTATCAAGACCCCCGTGGAAGCCATAAAATCAGTATAATAAAACTACCACCATTGCTGCTACAATAAGAGCAGCGGTGTTAGCGACACCACTAAATGGGTGGAATACCCATGACAATTTGTGCCGGCTCAATTGGGACCCGCTCCGCACTTCCGCATTCGGATGCAAGTTTCATCACTTTAGTAAAATATAACCATTGCATGGAAAATCATCATTGCAGTCCCTGACTCCCGCAGCAGCATTGGAAGGTATGTGGGGGTGGGAGCGGGCTGAACGGCTTCTTTAGATGTCACCTTTAAAGAGAAATTTAATCTGGGTAACAGAGACTTTCACTGACTCTTATAAGTTTGTCACTTCATCGAAAGGATGGATCATAAAACACAGCTAACCAGGCCCATGAACTGGTGTGAGTATTTTTTATATGGGGTAGTCATGCTAAAAGGAAAGCAAAGGTACATCTCAGGGGTTTAAAAGATACTACAGGCCTCCCAGGAAGATAATCTCAGTGCAATCAAAATAAAATGGGAGAGAGAAGTCGCCTGTACTATAACTGAAGAGGGTTGAGTGCTCAAACTGAAAAAGGGATTGCAAGCAACATCCTCCCCAACGTGGAGGGAGTTTTTGTGGAGGGTCCTAGTTAGATTTTGTTTAAAACTCCCACAATCATAAAACATTTTAGCATCACTAAAACTGCAGACTGTTGGAGACAGTGTGTGTGTGTGTGTGTGTGTGTGTTGGGGGGGTGGGGATCACACTGGTATATCATCTGGGGCTGCCCAAAGCTTGACCGCATTCTGGTAAGATAATAAAACAAATGTTCAGCATATTTTAGGTAAACAAATGCCAGACACTTTCACAGACTGGTTCCTAGGGCTCCCCCCAGTGGTACATATGCAGGCGGACCACAGAAAACTGACTCTGGTCTTACTGGTCACAGCCCACATATATATTACAGCTCATTGGCTGCAGGTAGATCCACCTACCCTGGAAGAATGGTGGAACACAGTGCTTGAACTCCAGGATGAGGAACTCTTGACAGCAATATTACATCTGGGAGAGGATAAACACCACACAAGATGGTTACTCTAGCAACAATGGCACACTGGGGTTCAGATGTAAATATTCCCTAGATACTGTGAGGGCAAACTGCAGGTTCCAAGCTCCATTTCCATTGTATTCTTTATTATTTTTTACCCTGGGGGATTCCCTCCCCCTTCCCACGCTCCCTTCTTTTACGGCTACCCTTGATGGTCTATACATAATTGGGTTTTAGCTTTCGTGTTCACACATTCAAGGACACTGATTGACAATATTTCCACAAATGGCTCTGAAACCTGGACTCTTCAACAGTATAACATGTGACTTGTTTATCAACCTGTATCTTTGTACCCACGTTCCTCACGTCATTTGTACTGCATATCCTAATGCTTTGTCAACTATATCCTGTACTTGTATTATCAACTCTTTATATTTGAATAAAATGGAGTTTAAAAAAAGATCAAGGTATTAATACCATCATTTTTCACACTGAGACAATCATGTTTCCTGGTATATCACAGTTTTTAGGCCCTGATGCCCTCATATTACTCAAAATTTCACATCTTTCGGCTGGCCCGGTGGTGCAGATGCTGAGGCGCTGGACGTCTCTCCTCGAGGCACACCGGCAACCCGGGTTCAGGAGCGAGCCTGGGTCGTCGGAGGTCAGCATGTGGGGGGAGGGCGGAGCTGGATGGAGCAGCCGGCGGGCAGTTCTCCTCTCCAGGGGAGGGTGAGTGGCATCCCTCGCTCAATGGTTGCCCTCTGGTGGAGGCCAGGAGGCTGCGCAGGCTGGGGGAGCTGACATTAGGTCAATGGGGTGGGCGGAAAGGGGTCATTACGGGGCTGTAGAAACATCGCGCCTCCTGCATCACGTCTCTCCTGGGGCCCCTGGGAAAAAGCAATTGAATAAAGACGGCAGGATGACGACCGACTCCTCGAGGCACTGCTCCCGGACTGGGAGTAAGGTAAGTCCCGGTAATTCTGGGTGACAGGAGCTGGGGGAGTTGGTTAGATGGGGGCTGTCCGGGGGAGCAAAACATAGAAATAAGATTAAAAAAAAAACTTCACATCTCTCAATGTGCAAACTCAACCCTGAATTTCCTGTACGTTAAACAGAAACTGATGTAATCCTGCAATATATATGATAATTGTCATATAACCATACATGGTTATTATACCATGAAAATGTTATACAATATTGTCCTTAACCACTGCATAATGCAGTACTGCTATTGTAAGTCACTTGACTAATTCTCAGTTCATTCAGAAAAGTTACACATTTTGCTAATGATCTGGAACCAGTAAATATGCTGCTGCCTTTATACATTAGTGTTCTGTTGTTGTTTTTTTATTCTGTTTATTGAATTTCAAATACAGGACAAATACAGTTCACAGCCATACATATTATAAACATCTCACAGTGCATGTGTACTTCAATCCATCCCATTTTCTGATCAGCCAGCATTTATAATACACCATGGAGCGCCTTGAATCCATATACAGGGTTTATCTAGAAGCATTTACAAACCCATCCGAATGAAAAACAAGACAACAACTGCAAACATAAACAATGCTGGCTGCAGAAGAGGATACCCCTAGTAAAAATGTCCTTTCAAATAGATCTTCTCTCCTTTTGAGCTTATATGTTACCTTTTCTAAAGGCAAAACTCTGGTCACTAATTCCAACCATATATTTACCGTAGGCCTTAAACAGGAGACCCAAGTGTTTTGAATACATTTTCGGGTTAACACTAATAAAACGCGTACCACCCAAGGATGTGGGTCCCACTCATCATTCAAATGATCCATTCCCAGCAGCACAGACAGCGGCATTTCAGGTAGTGTGAGACCTGTCCTTTGTTCAATTTGTGCTCTAACCTCTGTCCAAAATGGACATAATGCTGGGCACTCCCAATAGCAATGGATATATGTCCCACTCGCACTGTGACGTCTGTCGCAGAGAAGGGAGACCCTTGGAGAGAATTTATGCACCACCGCTGAGGGAAGGTACAACCAGTGGGTAAACTTAAACTGGGCTTCCTTGTATCTGTTGCCCCAAAGCAGGACCATGTGTGAATCGCAAATAGCTGACAAGTTTGCATCTGAAATACCTACCTACAGATCCTATCGGCATACCTTCAAGGACTGGCCTGGCATAGCCTCTCTCAGGTGTGAATTAAACCTTGCCATAGAGCCCTTAGGGGCTGTCCAAGCATTCATAATCCACTTTTCCAACCTAAATAGTTTGGAAGAGTCAAGGAGCAATCTCTGTAGAGACCTGAGATAGGCCCTTACCTGTAAACACTGAAAGTTATGTTGCTCCTGCAAGGCATAAATACATCTCAGTTCATCTTGGCTGTACAGCCCCCCCCACCAAAAAAAAAAAACAATATCCCAGCAAATCCCCCCAAACATTGTACCCCAGCTTGTTTTCAATGTACAAAGCCCACTTTAGCCAGTCACGGGAGAAAGTCTGGATTTCCACTGACTAGTGCATGGACGGTCTTATCTTGCTGTCTCTTTACTGCCTTGGCTGCCATCCACCATGCTTTCAACGTGTGGATGACTAGGGGTTAGGGCTCCACCTAGCCCTATTCTTGCCTATTCCTCCCTGTATCTAAGTAAACTAGTGGGAAGGAGTGTTCCTTTTCTAACTCCAGGGTCATCCAGCTTGCCCCTCCTTCCCCACAGCAACCATTCCCTAATCAAGCAGAGTTGGGCTGCCACATGATACTATTTAAGGTCAGAGAACTGCAAATCTCCCTTAGATATCATCCCCTTCAAATGCAGTAAAGCTGCCCTGGGCTTTTTCCCTTGCCATAAAAAACATGGTGCACTAAGCTTCCAGGCACTGCAGGCCCTGTTATTAAGCCCCATGGGTAACATTTGAACAGGACAGAGTTTCCATGGGAGAACACTCATTTTCAATACATTGAGACAACCAAGCCAGGAGATGGGTAAAAATCTCCACCAAGTCAAGTCTCCCTCTAAGGTCTTAAGTAGTTTTATATAGTTTGACTGATATAATTTTTTTAACTGAGGGCCCACCTTAATCCCTGAGTATGTGAGGAACATAGTAACTCTTTTAAAAGGGTATCTCTCCAATGTTAGTTGTGCCCCCCCCCCACCTGCATCAGCTCGGATTTGTTCAAGTTGACCTTACATCCTGAAAACTTGGGAAAGCTGTCCAGAGACGCAATAATGTGAGTAAGAGTGAATGCCGGGTTAGTTAGAAACAGGAGGATATCGTCTGCATATAATGGCATTTTGTGTTCCTCTTCACATCCACCCCTGATTTCCACAATATCAGACCTTTGTCTTATATACTCAGCAAGTGGTTCTATGACCAGAGCAAAGAGGAAGGGGGTCAGGGGGCACCCCTGTCTCATACCACACTCAAGCTCAAATTCATCAGAGAGTCCTCCATTAACCAAGACTTGGGCCTTAGGCGCAGCATGTAGCAACTTAACATAGTCTAGAAATCCATCTCCCAGCCCGAATTTATCTAATACTCGATATCAGTAGGGCCATTCCAACCTATTGAAGGCCTTCTCGGCATCCAGGGAGAGCACGAGCGCCTCTCCAGATGCCGAGAGCCCCACCACCCAGCACTCAGCAGGTGCTGAATATTATTGTAGAGTATCTGTTTTTTATGAACCCAGTCTGATCTGGCTTCACAAGAGTTGGAAGCAACTTCTCCAACCTCCTTGCCAGGGCCTTTGCTATTATTTTAGCATCACAGTTAAGGAGCGATATTGCCCTGTTGGCTGTGCATGTTGTAGGATCCTTTCCAGGCTTGGGTATTACTACTATAGTTGCCTGATAACATGATTCAGTGAGGCAGCCCTGCTCCTGTGCCTCCTCCACCATGGCTTGTGGACCCTGCAGCACTGGAAAACCCAGTGCCTTATAATATTTGGCACCCAGTCCATCTGGGCCCACTGCTTTTTCTTTTTTAAGTGTGTAAACTGCTGCAGCCAGTTCAGCGACCTCGAGTAGCACCCACAATCGGTTCCCTTGTTCTTCCCCCAATTGCAGCAATTCTAGATTTGCCAAGAAGGCTTCGGCCTCGTGCACATATTGAGCACACTCTCCTGTATACAGTACTTTATAATATGCCATAAACTGTGCCCTAATATCCGGACTTTTATTATAAACTTACCCCTTTCCATCTTTTAAAGCAGTGGCAGTGTTAGAAATGGCCCTGCCCCCAGCCAGTCTTGCCAGTAGGGGGCTGGGTCTGTTACCCCACTCATAGATCCTTTGCGTTGCATAGAATAGGGCTCTGCTGGCCCTGTCAGCAGTGGCTAAATTTAGTTGTTCTCGAGCCACTCTAAGCTGATGCACAGTCTCTATAGATGGGTCCCCATAGGCTTTTTTCTCCAGAGCCTCAACAGCATCTTCTAACATTGGCAGCATGTCACGCTTTGTTTTGTCCTGTTAGACCATGTAAGATATAACCATTTCTCGCATATATGCCATCCCGGCTTCCCAAAAAGTTTTGAAGGAAAAATACATTTAATCTTTAAGCCAGTGTTTTGTGTAGAAACCGTTTTTCAAATACTGTTCATATTCTGTTTGTCTTCACTGGCCTTGTAGTAAATTCAATGGGTGTTTCTGATTTGTACTCAGCTAGAAAGACCATTTAGAACAGCGGTGAGGTAATTTATGTCCTTGTTAAGTTCTTACATTGTTGTCACAATGCAACCATGTTTCCCTATAGACCAGTGTTGTTAGAAGGGATATAAACTACATCATACAGTTCTAAAATGGTACTTACCAACAGTTTGTAAATCAGAAATAACCACTGCATTAAAAAAGGGCAATAAAAGATGAAACAACAACAGAACTGGAACTGGTATTTATGAAAACTTCTACATGAAATAAAAGGTGTACAAGTTCAACATAGTTGTTCTTTACAGACAGGCTGTTCTCAGGGGTGGCTCCAGACCACAGCCAGATGGCGCACCTGCCCCTATAACAATTACCGTGCTCAAACATAGCCAGCAACGCAGTGTAGATTTTAATCCCACCACCTGCACAGATGCAAGCCCTGTGCCCCAGCCATTTTTAATTCCTGGGGGCAGTACTGCATGTATTTAAAAATCCCCCTCCCTATAATTTAGTTTTTATTTTAGAAATAAAAAGAAAACCACTCAAATATTTCACTTTGAATACAATTAACACCCTGTATGGATTAGGACCAAGGATAATCCTCCAGTCCTTGACTATTTATTTATTTATTTATATGAGACGATCAGAAAGACCTTTGAGTCAGACTCATTTACAAAGGTTCCACGTCATACATAGTGCGATACAGGGGAACAGAAACAAACAGGTTGCGGTGTATTACAACACAGATTATAATGGTTCCACGTTATCCATTATGAGGTACAGGGGTAACAGAAAACATACAGATTGCTGTGAATTACATAATTTCACACTGAGATATACACTTTGATACAAGAGTGAAACTGTATACAGGTAGCTATGTATTATATAATATCACATTGAGATATACACTAGATACAAAAGTGAAACTATAAACAAGGACATCATGGAATATCGGGGTTTAGCACAGCCCAAGGTAGGGGAGAGGCTGTTTGTCAAGACAGAGTTTCAGTGGGAATTGGGTCTGGAGCCTGATTAGAGGCTGGTCTAGGGGCAATCACATAGGCTGGAGGCCTGGAGGTGATTCCTTAGACTAGATTTAAAAAGGCCTAATCTTCTTTCACTGGATATTAGAGTGGGGAGTACATTGGTCCAGGATGGGGCATTGTAACTGAAAGTTCTTTGGAATTTGGAGGTCTGGCAATGGGGTACCCTTAGTAACGGTTTGCTTGAGTTACGTGTGACTCTGACAGGGGGTTCTGGGTGGATGATTTTGTTTAGGGTAGTTGGGGTGAGGCCTAGGGTTATCTTTTGGTCATCAAGCAGGTGTGGTATTTGATTCTGTTGTCTAAGTTTAGCCAGTTAGTGGCGCTGTAGAGGGAGCAGGTGTGTGTGGAGCGATCACATCCGAATATGAGTCAGCAGGCCTTGTTTAGTACAAGTCGAAGTCTATTAAGGGCAGAGGTGGGAGCAGCACTGTAGATTAGAATGCCGTAGTCCAGCAGCGAGAGGACAGCAGAGTTAATGGTGAGACGTAGACCCTCGGGGGTGAGGCAGTGTTTATACCGATAAAGTACGCCAAGACTAGAGCTTAGGGCAGTGGATAGATGCTGAATATGTTGATTAAAGCTGAGAGCCGGGTTAAGTGTGATCCCTAGGTATTTGAAGGTGTCCACTTGTTCGAGGGGGGTTCGGTTTACAGTAAGAAACTGGGGGCAGAGGTTCTTCAGTGGGTTCTGTGGGTGGGAGAAAATCATGACTTTTGTCTTATTTTAATTAATTATTAGGCGCTGGGAGGTAAGCCAGTGTTCAGTCGCATGGAGTGAGTGTTGGAGTGTTTGGTGGAGTTTCAGGGGTCCGGATCAGTTGTGAAAAGGACGGCGTCATCAGCGTATAAGAGTAGGTTGGTGGAACAGGCCGATGGGAGGGAGTTTAGGTATAGACAGAATAGCACGAGGCCTAGGATGGAGCCCTGAGGGACACCGGAGCGGACAGGGAGGCTGGAGGATAGGACAATGCCTACCCTAACCAGCTGTGCTCTATCAGAGAGATAGCTGGTGAACCAGTTTACTGCCTCATTGGAGAGGCCGTTGTAGGCGGCCGCGAGTGTGTTTAGTAAGAGGGCATGGTTGACAGTATCAAATGCTTTAGAGAAGTCCACGAAGATAGCTCCTGTGAGGTGGCCGCTATCTAAGACAGTGTGGATATGTGAGATAAGTTCAAGGAGCGCAGCGGTGGTACTGTGTCCCTTTTGGCAACCGTGTTGCTGGTTGCATAGCATGTTATATTTGATAAGGTAGCCCTTGAATTGATCGGAGACTATACACTCTAATGCTTTGGATAGAGGGGGTAGGATGGAGATGGGGTGGTAAGTATTAGGGGAGGTACAGTCTCCACTCTTATATATTGGGGTGATGTAGGTGGATTTCCAGCGAGTGAGATATTTCACTTGACAGAGGGAGAGGTGGAGGATATGGGTGAGAGGGGTAAGGACTTCCTGGAGGGTGAGTCGGAGAAGCCGCATGTCTAGGGAGTCGCTACTGAAGAGAGAGTGGTTGAGGGCTTTAGCAAGGTAGGGTATGGCGGTCTGTGGGATAAGGATGTGGAGATAGAAAGGTGGAGTGTGGGGTGGCGGGGTGTTTGTCCTGGTAGGCGTTGGGTTGAAGAAATTAGGGGGAAGGACATGGCTGAGATCAATGAAAGCGGAGTTTAGGGCCAAGGCTATACTGAGGGGATCTGATGAGAGATAACCATCTATTACCAACTGGTCTGGAGGTAGGTTAGTACTTTTGCTGTGGAGTTCCTTAATATTATTCCAAAACTTGCGTCCAGAGCCCCATGTGGTGGTTAAGGAAGATTTGTAGTATTCTGCTTTGGTTGTACGACTGGCCCATGTGCATGTGTTATGGGCTTCCCTATATCGTTGCCTGTCCGCAGGGCATTGGGTTTCATTTGTTAGATGCCAAAGGGCATCATGGTGTTGCAGCATGCCCAAGAGGTGATCCGAGAACCAGGGGGCATGGTTGCCTTTGTAAATTTGCATCCCAGTTTTCAGTCTGTAAAGGTTTCCAAACCATGACTACGGTCTTGCCATAGCAGCTCATTATTGGACTTTATTATGGGTTAGTAAAGAAATGTTCTTATCATACAATTTGTTTCCCCTATATGAGTAACATATTGGGTATGAGAAGAGTATCTTTTTGTAATATTTCCATGTGATGATCTCAATACCTGTGTATCTTATACCCATGCAATGTATGTCGTTGTTTAATTGTACACTGAATAAAACTAAAAAAAAAACTGAAGATCAGTAGCACTTTTAGTTCTATTATTTTGCTGTGGTGTTGAAGTTACCCACAACCACATGCAGTGTATAGGGTATATTCTATAGGGCATCCAGGAATAAGCTTTTTATTCAGTCTGGAATGTTGTAAACAATGTTGACTGTTAGCCTGTACTGTTGGTAACATTCCAGAGTGAATAAAAAGCTTACAAAATGATTGGAAATTTCCTGTTTTCTGATTGGCTATATAAATCCTGAGACCCATATTTAATTCCCCAGGAATACCCAGGTTAGAACAAGTTCATGCAGTAGGATTTGGAATTTGGGCTGGACACATACATAATTTATGAGCCATTCCACTCATTCCTCACTGCCACCACAAACATGGCTACCACCTTTACGCACTGAAAACTTTCAACAAGGGTCTAAAAAGTAAAAACTCCCTTAAATTTAAAATAATTAAAATAATAATCATAATGAAACATTCTTTCCTCTAATGGTATCCTCCTTACACACTAGACTTGAAACATGAAGTGCTATTCACAGTTTTAATTCCTGGTTTTTCTTTGGTGACCATAGCCACAGGAATTCTGCAGCAGTTTGAATTATTGTGTTTCATAATAAACAAACATTCCATCTATTCACTATGTGGAAACACAAATGGCTGACAGGAGGGGGAGGACTACATTTTACTAGTTACTTTTAACAGAAGAAACTACCTGTTTAAATTTATTTAAAAAGGGCATTTTTTAATTGTTTCTTCATTTGCCCATTTTATAAGCATACTAAGACATTCCAAGACACTGGTTGTCTGGGATTACCGCCAGGTGCTAAAGATACTAGGCACAAGTGACTTGAGCCTCATTAGGCACCTGGGTGTGCATTAGCCCCGGATAACCAATGCCCTGTCATGTCTTATTGCTTAATTAATTCTGGCTGCTCTGTGGAATGTCTTGTTTATACTATGGGTTCTGTCTTTTTTTTTAGTTTTTTTTTTGGGGGTTCTGATCTATCAAGCATTTCCACCCTTCAGATTAAGATGCCAAGGAAGTCTCGATCCTAAGTGCGCCATATATGCTTATATCATCATAACCCAATGTCAGTGCACTGTCCCTGCCACCACTTCAAAAGCTCTCCCAACCTAATCTCATACCTGCATTTGAGAGTTATCCAAAAAAGTAATATAATGTAACCAAAACCTATTGTAATATTCTAGTGTATTATCTGAAATGTAATGAAGTCTTTCTAACCTAGCACATCCAAACAATAGATTTAACCACTTAGAATATGGGGCCGGGATAAATGAATATCCTTCCAGTCTTACAGCAATACTTTTTTTGCTATAGTAATTGCTAAATCAATACATTTTCTAGCATAGCCATCATACCGTGTTTGTGGCAAAAAATTAGAATCTAGTAGCAAAATTCTAGGGCCATATGGAAAATCCAGTCCCAACACACTCACACACACACACACACATACACACACACACACACACACACACACACACACACACACACATACATACATACACACACACACTCAACTAGTGAGGTGATCCTGGCCCAGTACACATTCAACACTGGGCATTTTACCAACATATGTAGTAATGACCCCTTTGCCTTCTGACATCTTTGGCATTTATCTGAGATTGTAAGGGGAAACTTATGTAATCTAACTAGTGTATGATAAACCCTATTTATTAAACTGTATTTACCTATATTTATTACATTTCCCTACTGCTCCGGCTGATTCTGCTACCAACTGACAATGGACATCTGTTATCTCTTTTTCCAGGTCCTTTTCCCACACACCTCATAATTTAACAAATTGTCCACATTTGCAGAGGCCAACAAGGCATAAATTTTACCTACCATTTTGTCAGATGCTAAATTACATAACAAGAACTGTTCAAAAAGAGATAAGTTTATCATATTTAAGTGACCTAGAGTATTTTGTACCATTTTTTTAAACGTAGATACACTATGATAAGAAATGACCATCTGGCAGGGCATAGTTTCATTTAAGATGTTCAAAACTAGCTCATTTTTATCTATATATAAACGCCTCGACGGGGTTATACCCAGATCTTAAAATACTGATTATTAGCGTTAATTGGTAAATATGCATTATTGAGTACTGGTGAAAATAGTGAAATTTTCCCTTTATATTTTAGAATTGTAACCCAGGCACCACCTCCCAATGGGTTATTACTCCTACCTGCTTCCCTGACTGCAGGATAAGGGGCCTAGATTTGGAATTAACAGTTACTGGAGGTTCTTGCCCAGCAGTAGAACTACAATTATAGTGTCTCCCACCCAGAGTGACATTTAAGTGGGTTAGATCTTAAGCTAGTACAACCCTCTGGGAAATTGTACCTACCCACACCCCAACTAGTGACCTTATACATAAGGTTTTGCAAAACACTGCATCTGGCATTCAAAGTACAGTTATTGGTGAACACTAAAAATATGTTCACAGACACCACACTAACCACCAAGGCTCTGGCTTCTGAGGACACACCCAGGATACCTGCAAAGAATAGTTTCAGCAATAACAGTATACTTTTTGGCTGACAGAGTACTTGTGAAGCTGAGTAATAATATGCTCATATCACAGATTAAACTTCAAACAGTAAATCTAGTTTATGTAGGGGAATCTGAGCAAGGGAGCAGGCATGAATTTAGATGAAAGATTGTAGTAGGTAGTTGATATGCAATACATAAACAAACAGTGCATTTAGACCCTGTAAAGTACATATAGTCTTAACAGCTGCTGGGTATCCAGAGTGGAGTTAGGTGCAGGCCTGAAGCGTTGCCAAGGGTAGGCCGGTATTGTAACTGGTTGGGGCCCTTAAATAAAGAAAACTTGCTTTGGTTAAGATGAAATACTTTTAAACAACGAGACAATTGTAATCCCCAGCCGGATGGTGGGCAATCATGGTCAAATACCAAACGTGAATTCAAAGGTAAATCAGATGACCATAGACACTTTAATGATTGTTGCAGGGTAAACACCCTGAGGTTACTCATGGTACCAGGACCAACAAGGCTGATGGCTGCAGTATGGCTGGAATCTTTCTCACCAGACAGGAACATGGGGGCCAGGACCGACATGACTCACCTCCACTTCACGGCCTTTCTCACAAAGTGGCCGCAACTTGTGATTCTTCTCTGCAGAGGCTGACTCTCTGAGTTGTTCTTCTGCCAGGATGACTTGTAGTATGCAGCAACAGTCTCTAGGGCCTTCTATGACACAGGCCCAGCACATGCAGTTTGGTCTCTGGTGCAGTTCAAAAGGCTTACACAGCTTACTCATTTCAGAAAGTTCAGTCCTCTCACTGAAAGCTGGAAAATATCTGTGGTCTCCCCCTTTTCTGGAAAGCGTGGCAGGAGACAATTTTAGCATTTGCAGGCTCCACTTTACACACAGGAGTACCCGAGGCAATTTTCTCACAACAGTTACTCGCTCTCTGAGACAGTTCAGCAAAATACACTTTCTCCAGCAACACGTTCTCTTTCTCAGCCTTGGTAGCTGAAAAGACGTTCACTCTCTGCTTTTATGCAGTCCAAAACAATCCACACAAGGAAGTAAAGCAGGCCTTTTCCCGGTGTTTCTCTCAGCTAGCCACACAGGCTCCTACCTCTACGAGAGCGCAAGTTGAACTGAACTCTGTTCAAAAACAGTCCCCAACTAAGTCCGGGATTCCTGCAATCCAGTTGGCTGCCCAAACTGTCAATCATTGTCCCAGAGCTCTGATTGGTTAACGTAGGCGACAAGCAGAAAGTTTTACAGTTTCCCCGATAAAGCACTGTAATGAGGACCCCATAAGGGCCTCTTGGTTCCAATTAGTCCAAAAGCAAAGTCTTGGTCCAAACATGGTGGCTCCCATGCTGAAGAAGTAAACAGTTCACATTTAAATGTTTTAAAAAACAGCAGTACAATTTGAGAGATACATATTTACAGATTATAAGAGAGCCCCCTCTGCTCTATCAAGTGACTGAAGAGTGGAGACTATCAGGGTTCTGCCTGGCTGGTCATGAGCTTTATTTTACTCAGACCCAACCCAGGCTATGTACACTATACACAGGCTGAACTCTTAAAGGGATAGCATGGCAGCATGGCAGTACACACTCATGCAGGACTGCAGCAAAGCATCACTGTACATGGATTTACTTTCCTTTGCTGGACGTCAGTCAGGCAGTGGGCATTAAAGGAGTCCAGGGAGATACTCAAGGCAAGCCCCCTCAATTTGGGGTGGTGGTGGTTACACTCTCTCCTGCCCAGGAAACTTGGCATCTGCATCATGTCTATAATACAAATGGCAATTATTATTAAAACCTTTCTATTATATACAAGTCTAGACAATAAATCATTATATACATTATAGCATGCTCCAATTTTAAATGGTACCCTTCTAAGTATTTGCATTAACTTAGTTGTTTAGCACATTGTCATGACACTTTGATATTTAAACATCACACATTGTTAGCTACAGGCATTTAACCATATGAACTGAAATTTGACCTTTTAGAACCGCTAAGTATTGATCAATTTGCACAATAACTCAGTATAAACTTCAACTAACCCCTTTGATTCTGTAAGGGCGACCCCTAGGATACTGGGTGGGGGTTTTGATTTTAATCTTAGAAGAAGCAGTGAACACTATTTTGGGCAGAGAGTTGGCTGTAACGTACACCCTTGTGAAAAACATTCATGGGCATAGAAACATAGAAACATAGACTTTGACGGCAGATAAGGACCGCTTGGCCCACCTAGTCTGCCCATTTCCCTACCTAGAGGATAAGCTGCAGATCCTATTTAACCAACAGCCTATTTCTTCCTACCCCCCACAAAAATTGCCTTATGTCTGTCCCATGCATTCTTGAATTCTCCCACAGTTTTAGACCCCACAACCTCCTCAGGAAGGGTGTTCCATGCGACCACCACCCTCTCTGTGAAAAAATACTTCCTCACATTGCCCTGAGCCGTCCCCTCTATCTTCAAATTGTGTCCCCTTGTTCTTGCACATCTCTTTTTCTGAAAGATGCTACCCTCTTGGACTTTGTTGATTCCACTGAGATACTTAAACGTTTCTATCATGTCCCCCCTTTCCCTCCTTTCCTCAAGGGTATACATATTAAGCTCCTTTAGTCTCTCCTCATATGGCTTCTCTTGCAGACCCTGCAACATTTTAGTTGCCCTCCTCTGAACTGCCTCCATCTTGTCTATGTTCTTGTGGAGATGGGGTCTCCAGAACTGGTCGCAGTACTCCAGATGGGGTCTCATCAACTGCCTGTACAGGAGGATAACAACTTCCTGTTTTCTGCTGGTGATACCTCTCCCTATACATCCCAGTATCCCCCCAGTCCTCCCTACTGCCTTCTCACATTACTTGCCAACCTTAAGGTCATCCAATATGATTACCCCCAGTTCCTTTTCCATTTTTGTTGTTGTTACTACCTCCCCCATTGTGTAATCTTCCCCTGGGTTTTTGTTTCCCAGGTGCATTACTTTGCACTTCTTTGCATTGAATCCAAGCTGCCATACTTCTGACCATTCCTCTAACCTTGCCAAGTCCCTTCTCATCCTTTCCATGCCTCCTTGTGTATCAACCCTGTTGCAGATCTTTGTGTCATCTGCAAAGAGGCATACTTTTCCTTCCAGTCCATCTGCAATGTCACTTATAAAGACATTAAAAAGGACTGGACCCAGTATTGAACCCTGCGGAACCCTACTAGTAACCCCTCTTTCTTCAGAGTGGACTCCATTTACAATTACCTTCTGCATCCTGTTGTTCAGCCAATGTTTTACCCAGGCTACCACCCTGGGACCCACTCCCAGGCTGGTTAATTTGACTACTAATCTTTTGTGTGGGACTGTGTCAAATGCCTTGCTAAAGTCTAGGTAGGCCATGTCCACAGCCCCTCCCTGGTCTACTACTTTGGTCACCCAGTCAAATAAATCAATTAGATTCGTCTGACATGACCTTCCCGCTGTGAACCCATGCTGCCTTGGGTCCTGTGCCCCACTGGCCTCTAGGTACTCAACAATTCTTTCCTTCAGAAGTGATTCCATCACTTTCCCTACCACAGAGGTCAAACTGACAGGTCTGTAGTTTCCTGCTTCTGTCTTGCTGCCACTTTTGTGAAGGGGAATCACATTCACCCTCCTCCAGTCCTCAGGTACCACACCATCCTCCTATGATTTGTTAAAAAGGGTAGTCAGTGGTGTCACTAGTTCTCCCCTTAATTCTTTTAGAATTCTGGGGTGAATCCCATCAGGCCCCATTGCTTTGTCCACCTTCAGTTTTAGG
Source organism: Neoceratodus forsteri (assembly GCA_016271365.2). Lineage (NCBI taxonomy): Eukaryota > Metazoa > Chordata > Ceratodontiformes > Ceratodontidae > Neoceratodus > Neoceratodus forsteri. The sequence continues at coordinate 188,138,063 of CM028134.1, forward strand.
AGTTCTTTCAGAACCCTTTCTTCTGTGAAAGGACTGGGATCAACCCCCTATCCAGAGTGTTTCTGTTAATTGGATTAGGTACCTCCCCCACCTCCTCTTTTGTGAATACTGAGCAGAAGTACTCATTCAGTATCCCTGCTTTTTCACTGTCCCTCTTTGCCCACCCACAGTCCATTCTATTCAGCCTCACTATCCCTCCCTTTGTCTTTCTACGCTCCCTAATGTACCTATAAAAGATTTTATCCCCCTTCTTAGCTGAATTGGCTATTTTTTCCTCAGTTTGGGCCTTTGCTACTCTGACTACCTTTCCTGCTTCCTTCTGCCTTAACTGGTACAGTTCTCTGTCCTGCTTCTTCTGTGTTTCCTTATACTTCCTAAATGCTATCTTCTTCTCCCTAACCTTCCCCGCCACCTCTTTTGAAAACCATAGTGGCTTTTTTGTTTATTTGCTTCACACACAGGCTTGTTGCCTCTGTGATAGCAGTGTTGATGTTTCCCCATTGTTGCTCCACCCTTCATTCTTGCCTGCTTGTTAGTGCTTTTCTAAGGCACTCTCCTATTTTACCAAAGTCAGTCCTCCTGGTCTAAGACTGCTCCCTCCCGAGTGGGTTCCAACACTAGCTGTCTGAGGCATGCCCCCTGTAGGGCATCGAGAATGGCCCTGCTCTTTGATGTGGCTGCAGCAAAGGTGCTCCAGTTAACGTCTGGCATATTCAGGTCCCCCATCAACAGTATCTCCCCTTTCTCTGCCATCCTAAGGATGCCTTCTAACATATTCTAGTCCATCCCTCTCCCTGAGATGGGGATCTGTATACAACCCCTGTGTGGATATGTGGTGCCATTTCCAGTCTCTAAGGTGACCCACAGGGCCTACTCTCCTCCCTGTTTATTCTTTTGTTCCATTGCTTTTATCCTTTCCCTTACATAGAGAGCTATTCCTCACCCTCTTCTACCCTCCCTGTTCCTCCTGTAGGTTGTGTACCCTGGTATGTTAACATCCCAGTCATGGTTCTCTGTGTGCCATGTTTCTGTGACTGCCACGATATCCAGGCATCCCTCTTCCATCAAGGCCACCAGTTCAGGGAGCTTGTTGCCCAGACCATGGGCACTGGTACTCATTACCCTCCATTTCTTGATGACCTTACCCCTTTTTGCCCCATCCCTGTCCTTATTGCCTTTATCATTTCCTCCATTTACTCCTGCCCTTCTCCCTATCAACATCAATGAAAATGGGCAGCTATGCTGTCTAGTGTACCTACCTGGTTAAAAAAAACTAAATAAATAAATAAATATCTTGGTGTTTACCTCACTAACTACCTTGATTTTGGGGGGGGGCTAGGAATTCCCTGCTCCTTTCCAGTGCCTCCTCCCTTGGCTAGTTTAAATGCTTGTCAATGAAGCATTTAAACCTATCACCTAGGATCTTGCTTCCCCTCCTGGACAGATGCAGACCATCATGCCAGTATAGGCCTGCATCACTCCAGGTGGACACCCAGTCCAAAATGAAGCCAAACCCCTGAGCTCTGCCCCAGTTTTTCAACCACTGATTGAATCTCATGGTGTGGAGCACCCTAGCCTCACCCATACCATAGACAGGCAGCACCTCTGAAAAGATTACCATGCGTGCTACTTGTCTAAGGCCCTTCCCCAACTCCACAAACTCTTTCTGCACTGCTCTGATCCCTTTCCCAGCCAGGTCATTTGTCCCTATGTGGACAATAGCATCCAGCTCCCTTCCCTGTACAGCTGCTTCCGCGATCCTGAGGATTCGCTCCCTGTCCCTCCAAACCATGGCGCCAGGCAGGCACCATACCTCCCTCTCCCCTTCCTCCCCCATTTCTACCCTCCTACCAATGGAGTACCCCACCTGGAGTTGTTTCCTTCCCCTGTGGGATCCCATGCCACCCTCCTGTGGGACTCCTTTGTGGAGGTTCCCAGCATCCTCCTTGGTCTCCACTGTGGGTGCCTCCATATAGGAACCACACTTTGCCAGAACGGCATATGAATTGTGGAGAGGTACAACTGGAGGGATGTGTCTCTGTTCCACCACCCTCACCCTCCCTGAGCCCACTGTGGTCCAACCGCTCCTCTGTCTTGGCAACCTCTGAGGCAACAGCGGTGGCTCTGGTGGTCCCTGGGTGGGAGAGGAGGTCCCCCAAATCCTGGCCAACTCAGCCTGGAGATGAGCAACCTCCTCCCTCAGCCCAGAGAGGTACCTGCAGATGGGATAACACTGCATCCTGCAGAACGTCTCCTGGAAGTCTGCTGCTTCACCACTTCCATCATGTCTTATTTCTGGCCCTTTAACTGTTGTTTTGAATACTTACTCTTTCCTATGTTTATTTAAATTTTAGTTTTTATTTTATTTCTTTTTCCTCCCTACTTAATTACTGCCTCCGTGCCCTTTAAGCTCCTGATCTTCCTGTTCTGAGACAAGAAGTTCACTTATTTCTCAGTAGTCTCCTTACTTGCTCAGAGTCAGACCTCCAGCAGCGGGGGAGGAGAGATACTCTTCCTTCTAGGATGGTGACTCTTTGTGGCTCTGGATCACTCCCTTCCTGCTCCCAAACAGGAAGTTCCTGTTGTCAGTCAAATCCTATGCCTATAAAAGTAGAACTAGCTAAGGGTGTGGGGGGTGGTGGTGAAGGGGAGGGAAGGAGGGCAGTATAGTCTCAGTACAGAAGTACAGTTATAACAGCAGTTCCTTCCTGTTGCTCTTCTTTGCCTGTTCTCTGCTAGAAGCTATCTAGGTCAGTTTTTAAATTGAACACTCCTGGCTTCCGTCTAGCTAAGCCACTCCCCCTACTTTACAGGTCCTTCTACACCTAGATAATTGCACAGATAACAATTATCTTCAGCCAACTCAAACACTTAGATAACAATTCAATTCAGCTAACTCAGACAAATACACTAACTTTTTTGTTTTGTTTTTACCCTAAATTGAAGGGCCCAGTAGTAGAGTTCTAGTTCTTTAGTCTTAATAGAGAAGTACAGCAGCTCAATCCTCTTGCTGTTCTCTGCCTGTTCTCTGCTAGAAGTTATCTAGGTCAGTTTTTAAATTGAACACACCTGACTTCCTTCTAGATAAGCCACTCCCCCTACTTTAAAAGTCCTTCTACACCTAGATAATTGTGTAACCCCTAGATGGCGCTATCCCAGGGGCTACTACCCCTGCCTGATTTGCCACTAACAGGTTGAGGGGCCTGGATCCAATGGCGGGTGCCTCCACCCAGAGGTCAGGGTTTGCAATAGTTAAACTAACTTGGTCACAGCCCTCTGGGACACTGCAACCCCCCTTTCTTCCCACTAGTGGCCCACACAATATATCAGAATTACCTTCACAGTATACACTACCCCAGGTCTGGTTCCGCACTGGGACCTCCCAGAAATGAGATACAGTGCAACAATCACAGTACAGTACTTTAACATAGACAACACCTCAGGGAGTATAACTTTGCTGAAACAAGCAGCTCTGATTTATTTAGGGGATATAACAAGGACAGGGGAAATCAGGTTAATTAGCTTATCACTCTAATAATCTATTTCATGGCTCTGTGCATGCGGGCCTTATCCCATCAGTTACTGTCCCTGGGTACCCAAGCCCTAGTGGCTAGTCCAAACCGTGGCAGCTGGTAGGAACTTTACACAGAGAAAAGGAGAATTAAACAGTCAGCAGTACAGTAATTCCATTTGGATTTAATGTGGCAATTCAACAGGAGCAACCCTGAATTAGTACTCACGACCTCCAAATAAGATAGGGTCCTTCAATGTCAGCAGGGCTCACTTGAGGTACACAAACCTCTTCACACATCCATATAAAAGAAGTACTATACCAGGCAGGCTGCATCTGTATCCCGATCACAATTACTGCACAATACCGGGAGAACACACAGCAGATTCAGTTCCTGACAGACCGAGTGCAATTTTCAGCAATTCTTCGAGTCTTCTACAGGGTGAGCCTGGTTTCTACTCTTCAGAGATCCTTTGATTCTTTTCTACAGGACGGATTCAGTCCTAACAAGCTGTTACACAAGCTGCAGACCGAACTCTGGGCCTTACACACGTTTTTGACTCAAAACTGCACACTGAAAAAGCACAGGGCTCCTTCCTTCTTCACTGCCAAAGCTCAACTGAAGCTCCAACCGACAAAACTGGCACTTCCTTTGAGTTCCTCCCAGTTCTTGACTGGATTGGCTGTCACTCACAATAGACTGCTGCTGTTGGTCCAAAAGGCACTGAAGTCTAAACTACATCTCCCAGAGTCACTGCCCATACAATCCTCTTGTGGCTGGCTCAGATTATGAGTCCAAGTTCTGATTCGTCCAAGGCACCATTTTAGAGCTAGCTTACCCCACACTGATTGGTCCAGTTCAGCAGTTCAAAACTAGAATGGGGAACTAGCAGACACAGTTCTGACTGCAAAGAAAGCAGGTTAGACAAACTGTAATTTCATTATTACTCTAAATAATTTCTGGCAAACAGTTACATCTTTCAGATAGGTTCCCTTTGCACTCCTAGTGACTGCAAAAATGAAGTGAATTGGCAGCAGCTCAAGTGGTACTCAGAGAAGCACACAGTCCCCCCATACAAACTAATTATGTCTGCAAGCAGACAGCTCTTAAAGAGACAGTACCAGAGGCTCTAAAAACACTCACTGATAAATGGCTTAAATGCCAAACACCATTCAGGCTTGGAGCATTCAAGCAAGCTCCTGGAAGTCTTTTGGGAACCCCCATTTGCAGGGGGGTTACACCCTTCCTGGCCTGGGAAAGCTTGACGTCGGCCTCAAGCAAGTACCCCCATAAGTTTCAACTGCAACCATATACATTTGCATTAGGCTCGCACATGTAATCATCAGTCAATATATCATTTTACCAAGAACACATTTCTGAAACATTGCAGTACGTCACTCTTTACACAGTATTACATACACATTGTACCATAACTCAAGTTATTACCTCTTGTACATGAAACCTGAAGAGAGGGGGCCCTTCCCTATCAGTTACCTTGGGGCTGGACGGGGCAAGGGCACCATACTTAGAGGGCAACACAAGTAACTTGGAGTTAGCACTGACGCTCAGTTTGGGCAATGAGCTCGGGGACACATACACTCCTTTATGGACAACATTGAGAGGCAAATCCACAGGCCTCCCAAGGGAATCATAACTGAGGTGCACCACAGGCTTTACAGCTCGACCAGTCTTTCTAGGGGGAACTGTTACAGTCTCTGCACTCTGAGCCTCATTTTCAGCATTGTCCACACTTGTCAGGGGAGTCTCCATGGGGGTAGAGAGGCTAGAACTTGGGGCACTTTCAGCTCCAGGAGTTACAGTTTCTGAGTCCACAACATTTGGCTCGCATGGAGAGCTTTCGGACACTGGCAGTGGACTGTCAGGGCACTCAAAATACTCTTCTTGTTCGGTGTATCACCAGTCTGCCCCAATCTATCATTTTCCTCCCCTGAAAGCTCAAACAATTCAACCATGCACAATGATTCCATTTCATCTGATCTGATGCTTTGCACTTCACTTTCTGGGAGCATTGGCTCCAGGGATGAAGCTAGGGCTTAAACAGTCCAGAAGGCCCAGCTCTGTCTCCAGTATTGACTAGGGATTGCCCTGAAACAATTGACTCAGTTCGTAGAAGGATAGTATTCAAAGTCACTCTCACTTTCTTCCGATATGGACTGACAGTCATGCTCAACTGGGACTTGTGGAGGGAACACTTTAACTTTGCTTCTGTAGGTGCAGACTTTCTTGATCTTTCTTAGCAGCAGCTCTAGTCACTGGTCCAGAGGGGCATCTTCTAGGGCTCAGACTCAATTAAGATTTGTCCAATGGGCAGTAAATGATTTCTATGCATTGTTTTTACATCTTTGAATTATTCTCAGGCCTTACTTTGTACACTGGCAGATCATCTAGTTTGCCCACTACAATGTGAGGGAGATGGTGCCATCTGTCAGCAATCTTGTGCTTGCCATGCAATCCCAGATTTCTTAGCAATACCGATCTCCCTCCTGGAGTTCTGTGCTTTCACCTTTTTATCATACCTTTCTTTGTTGGCCAGATTTCTTTTGGCAGCCATGGTTTGAGCCAGTTGAGTCGCATGAGTTAGCTGGGCCTTTAACTTTGCACATACTGTAAATAGTTGTCAGCTTGAACCCCATCAGGAGACCCCAAAACACACATCTACTGGTAGTCGAGCTTCTCTTCCAAACATCAGGCGGTAGGGGAGAATCCAGTGGCATCACTTTGGTGCAGTTATAAGCATGTACCAGGGTGCTAATTTGTTGGCTCCATCTAGGCTTGTCCTTTGGGTGCAGGGTGCCTAGCATATCTAGCAAAGTGCGGTTGGAAACGCTCAGGCTGTGGGTCCCCCTGGAGGTGGTAAGAGGTGGTTCTGGACTTCGCACTCCCCACAGAGAAAGCATCTCTTTGATCAGGCGACTCTCAAAGTCTCTCCCTGATCAGAATGGATTCTTTGTGGAGCCCCATAGTGAACAAAAAGTTTTCTACAAGTACTTTGGCTACAGTGGATGCTTTCTGGTCTTTGGTGGGAAAGCTTGGGCATATCTCGTGAAATGGTCAGTGACCACCAGCACATTACTGATATTTCTTTGATCTGACTCCAAACTTAGAAAATCAATACAGACCAGCTCCATGGGTGCACTGGTGGTTATGTTAACAAGGGGCAGCCCTCTGGGGAGCAAAGCTTTCCTCTGTAAGCAGCGACTACAAGTTCGAATGTGTTGCTCCACATCAGCCCCATCTTAGGCAATAGAATCTGGATCTCACCAAGTCAAGTGTTCTGTCTATACCAAGGTGCCCCATGTGGTTGTGCAAGGACCTCAATACTGAGTCTCGAAGGCAGTGGCAGCACTAGTTGTTGTTTGTCTACTTGTCCCCTCTGTCTACTGTTTCTCTGTATAACAGTTTATTGATCAGTTTCAACTTAGGACCTTCTTTGTATAACAGTGCAGTTCTCAAATCAGTGGAGCGTAATTTGGACACATCTTTTCCTGCATAGAGGCTTCTAAAGCTGCTTTGATCATGGGATAGCGGGATTGAGCCCGTGAATACTGTCATTGTCCAGCTGAGGCAGTACACCAATGTCTATTGCAGAAAAGTGGCAATAAGCAGCAGGTATGCAATTCTCAGAGGCTCTACAAGCAATCCACCATGCAGTCCACTCGTCCGTGGACATTGTTCCTCCCTGTCAAACTTCCGCAGAGTGCCGAATGTCAGAGTTCTGCCAGTCGGACCCAATCATTCTGGGGAACAGGCTCCGGGAAAGAGCATCAGCATCTATGGGTTCAGACCTGCTCGGTATTCGAGAGCATAGTCATATGTAGATAATGCAGAAAGCCACCTATGGCCAGTGGCATCCAACTTAGCTGAGGTCTGCACATAGGTCAAAGGATTATTGTCAGTTTTTACTAGTATTTTAGCCCCATACAAGTACTCATGGAATTGGTCGACAATAGCCCACTTCAAAGCTAGGAACTCTAACTTATGTACAGGATAGTTCTTTTCGGATGGGGTCAGGCTTCTACTGGCAAAGGCCACTGGTCTCAGGCCATTCTCGTGCTCTTGGTACAACACAGCCCCCAACCCTTGCAAGCTAGCATCAGTGTGCAGGACGTAAGGTTTTCTTGGATCGGCATAGGCCAGCACTGGAGCATGGGTAAGTTGATATATGATCTCATGAAAAGCAGTCTCACAATCAGGAGTCCAGCGGGCCCCAAATACTTCACTCGGATGAAAATACACTCTTTCAGTCTTGAGGATGCTGACTTTTGGTATTTTTGTGGGTTGGGGATACCCTTGAGTAAGGTTAAGTAAAGGGCGGATCACTCTTGAATAGTCCTTGATGAGCGCCGATAATAACCACAGAATCCCAGGAATCTTTGCAGTTCTTTTTAGATTTTGGGCTGTGGCCAGGTGGTCAAGGCCTCAACTTTACTTGGGTCGGTCTCTATTCCTCGGTGGATACTATGTGTCCCACATACTTTACTGATGTTTGAAAAAATTGACACTTATCAATGGACAGTTTAAGGCCAAAGTCCTCCAGTCGGTCCAATACCTTAAATAATCTGCTCTCATGTTCCTCAGTGAGCTGCCAAACACAATAACATCATCTAGGTATACCAGGCACTCTAGTAAGTTCATGTCCCCACTGCACGCTCCATCAATCGTTGAAAAGTGGCTGGGGCACCTGAAATCCTTGAGGCATCCTCATGAATTCATAGAAATAGCCCGGACAGATAAAGGCTGTCTTTTCACGGTCCTCTGGGGCCATCGGGATCTGATAGTACCCACTGGGAGATCCAGCACAGAGAACCACTTGCTCCGTTTAGGCAGTCCAAAGCATCCTGAATGCGGGGCATTGTGTACTGATCAGGATAGTCCGCGGGTTTAAGGTGCGATAATCCACACACATCCTTACTGTTCCATTCTTTTCCTCACTACCACAATGGGGAAGCATAAGGGCTTCTGGATTCTTGTATTACACCAGCAGCTAACATCTCTTGCAGATGCCGTCTCACATCATCTATGTCAGCAGGTGCCAGGCGTCGAGACCTCTCACGAAATGGTCTTCGTCATGCAGCCGGATATTGTGCTCAGCTCCTTGCACCATCCTACATCCCATTCCTTTAAAGAAAACACCTGGTCTCTCTGGGCAAGCTTCTCACTGATCTTCACTTTCCATTCAGCTGGCAGCGGGAGTCACGAAATCAAACAAGTCAGGCGTTACTCTGTCATTCTTCCTTGAACTCTTGCTGCTGGGTAGCACTGCAGTGTCTGCACAATGCACATTAGCCAGGATGCAACCTCTGTTTACTCGAATGTCTCTTTCAGACACATTATGAACTTGGACCATTACCCTTCTGGCATAAGCATGGGCTCTAGCGGGCAAAATACTAGGCTTGACCAGCAGTCCCTCTGGCAATTTTCCATCGCCTGGTGCATCCAACATTAATATTTTATTCTTAACATCCTTTCCGATACGGACCTCTCCCTGTAAGGTACACTGGGCATTTGGCGCCAGGATCAGAGACTCAGGATCCTTCTTCCATACAATTCCGACCGGTTCCTCTGGTTCTGTTTTTTCAGCATCTCTCTGTGCCTCATAGGCCTTCTTAATTAAAGCCGGAACTCTTAAAGCTCTACTAGTCTTTGACCCCTGTTTTTCATAACACAACTGTGCCAGCCTTCGAACATATGAGCATTTGTTCCAATCAACAAAGGACACCATCATACAGTCCAGTGGGGGACACACTAAGGCTAGGTCTCTACTTGTTCGGCCACTCCAGCCACGGAGGTGGGGAAAGACAGCCAAATTCGGATATACCCGGAATAGGGGTAGGCCTTCTCACTTAACCCCCATACATGCAGTCCTTCTAATGGTTGTAAGGGTACGTCTGACAAATGCTTCTGATACCAATCTTGGAACATAATTGTCACTTGGGAGCCACTGTCTAATATAGCTCTTTGTAACACTCCGTTCACCTTTACAGTGGTCTCCATGGAGGGACCCACTATTCTGGACCAGTCTGGAGAGGCGTAGTGGGGGCCTGGGCAACTGACCTTGCCACAAAGGACGTGAATTAGCTATTTTGGTGCCCTCACTGGGATCATGTCGCACCTCTTAACCACTGATTTCTTCTCCAGGCTCTCCTTGTAGCCTATATGCAACTTTGTCAGTGTCTTTTGGGGACTGGCATTCCCTTTCATGTGCCCATCTTTCCCACAATTATAGCAAAACATACTTTCTGGAGTTTGAGCTGGCCGGGCGCCACACTGGGAGCCAGGGCGGGGTATTACTAACTGGAAACCTTGGTGCCATCTCTGTCTGCGTGATAAGCATTTGGAGACATCTCGTCAGTTTCCTCCACTTCCATGGTCAAGGAATCGAGTTCAGAGCTGTTATCAGCAGGAGATACATGGGTGGGTACCCCACCCCATAGCAGATGCAGTCGGATATAGGTCAGGGCCCTGTACTTGCAGGCGTGGCCTTCATAAAGGGACTGTTTTTGAATTCCGGATCTCTCTCTAACAGTTCCCCATTGTGACATATCTTTTCCTTGTCAGAGCACTCATTGACTGCCAACCTCTGCCCCTGAACTTCACTTGATGGGTCACCCTCAGTCACTCGGGTCGTAGCCGCAGCTATTGGTGCAGGTCCCTCCCGAGGTCGCCTTTTCTCAACTCCTCGAATTTCTCTCATTAACTCATCATAGGAGGGTGGGGATTCCAGTCGATCTGCCAGGTGTAACTGAAGCAACAGCAGTTCTGAGAAGGGGGCAGACTTAAGGATCCTGTCCAGCCTGGTTCGGTCCAGTTCAATCGCTGGCAAACTACCTTTTCTGAGGCATTCTTGCAACAATTTTTCCAGCCGAGATACATACACAGACAACAACTCCCCTTGGTACTGTTGTGCATCTCTTACTCTCCACCATAGGTCCTCATCAGAATCTGGGCTCCCATACACATTCTCCAAGGCCTCAAGATAGGCCTGTGCAGTCGCTTCAGGGTTACTGGCCCGTTTAGCACGGATGGTAGCCAGGGCAGGACCTCGGAGGAGGCTCTCACTAACCCTCTTCGCTTTTCACCTTCCGAGCATTGCCATTCTAGCACTTGGGGGCAACATAGTCTATCCAGGTCTCCCAGTCATCCTCCCTTGGGGTGGGGAGGTGCCAGAGAAGATCCTCAACCTTCGTAAGAGTCGTGACTAATGGCAGGTGCAGAAATAGGAGTCTGCATTGGTTCAGCCACCATTACGGGCACTGGAGCAGGAGAGGGTGTTGGGGGAGGAACACCCCCAGGTGGCAAGAATAGTTTCTTCAAGTCCTCCACAGTTTTCCCCTCTCCCAGCAACCATTCAGCAAATTTCTCCTCAAAAGTTTCAGATAGTGGTGGGGGCTGATTCCCCCCCGGGTCTTTACTGTCCTTAGTTATCACTCTCCAAGCAGTGAGGGCTCCCTCTGGGGTAATGGTCTGTGGCACTTTGGAGCTATCTATGGGATCCTTAAACTCTACTAGGGCCAGGAAAGTGTGGGTGAGCAGATTAGCATGCCGACCCACCACCACAGGGTTTTGTAAACCTTCCACCTTGGAAAGTACTCCCTGCACAGTGTCCGTATTGATACCCAGGGGGATGTCCAGGATAAGCATAGCATTTTGGGGTCGATCTCCTCCCAGTACACCACTCCACCAGCCGGTGCACAGCCACTTCTGTCGGGTACCCATTTTTTCTTAACAGTGGTTCGTAAATATGGCCACTAGAGGACACACAATCCCAGCGGTGAGCCTCCAAGATGTAACCCCTAGATGGCGCTATCCCAGGGGCTACTACCCTGCCTGATTTGCCACTAACAGGTTGAGGGCCTGGATCCAATGGCGGGTGCCTCCACCCAGAGGTCAGGGTTTGCAATAGTTAAACTAACTTGGTCACAGCCCTCTGGGACACTGCAACCCCTTTCTTCCACTAGTGGCCACACAATATATCAGAATTACCTTCACAGTATACACTTACCCCAGGTCTGGTTCCGGCACTGGGACCTCCTGTGAAATGAGATACAGTGCAACAATCACAGTACAGTACTTTAACATAGACAAATACCTCAGGCAGTATAACTTTGCTGAAACAAGCAGCTCTGATTTATTTAGGGGATATAACAAGGACAGGGGGAAATCAGGTTAATTAGCTTATCACTCTAATAATCTACCTATGGCTCTGTGCACAGGCCTATCCCTATCAGTTACTGTCCCTGGGTACCCAAGCCCTAGTGGCTAGTCCAAACCGTGGCAGCTGGTAGGGGCCCTTTCACACAGAGAAAAGGAGAATTAAACAGTCAGCAGTACAGTAATTCCATTTGGATTTAATGTGGCAATTCAACAGGAGCAACCCTGAATTAGTACTCACGACCTCCAAATAAGATAGGGTCCTTCAATGTCAGCAGGGCTCACTTGAGGTACACAAACCTCTTCACACATCCATATAAAAGAAAGTACTATACCAGGCAGGCTGCATCTGTATCCGATCACAATTACTGCACAATACCCGGAGAACACACAGCAGATTCAGTTCCTGACAGACCGAGTGCAATTTTCAGCAATTCTTCCAGTCTTCTACAGGGTGAGCCTGGTTTCTACTCTTCAGAGATCCTTTGATTCTTTTCACAGGACGGATTCAGTCCTAACAAGCTGTTACACAAGCTGCAGACCGGAACTCTGGGCCTTACACGTTTTTGACTAAAACTGCACACTGAAAAGCACAGGGCTCCTTCCTTCTTCACTGCCAAAGCTCAACTGAAGCTCCAACCGACAAAACTGGGCACTTCCTTTGAGTTCCTCCCAGTTCTTGACTGGATTGGCTGTCACTCACAATAGACTGCTGCTGTTGGTCCAAAAGGCACTGAAGTCTAAACTACATCTCCCAGAGTCACTGCCCATACAATCCTCTTGTGGCTGGCTCAGATTATGAGTCCAAGTTCTGATTCGTCCAAGGCACCATTTTAGAGCTAGCTTACCCCACACTGATTGGTCCAGTTCAGCAGTTCAAAACTAGAATGGGAACTAGCAGACACAGTTCTGACTGCAAAGAAAGCAGGTTAGACAAACTGTAATTTCATTATTACTCTAAATAATTTCTGGCAAACAGTTACATCTTTCAGATAGGTTCCTTTGCACTCCTAGTGACTGCAAAATGAAGTGAATTGGCAGCAGCTCAAGTGGTACTCAGAGAAGCACACAGTCCCCCATACAAACTAATTATGTCTGCAAGCAGACAGCTCTTAAAGAGACAGTACCAGAGGCTCTAAAAACACTCACTGATAAATGGCTTAAATGCCAAACACCATTCAGGCTTGGAGCATTCAAGCAAGCTCCTGGAAGTCTTTTGGGAACCCCCATTTGCAGGGGGGTTACAATTGCACAGATAACAATTCTCTTCAGCCAACTCACACAAACACCTAGATAATTGCAAAGATAACAACTCACTTCAGCTAACTCAGGCAAACACCTGGATAACTGCATATTAATGAGAATGCTGCCTGCTGCCTGGGGGACACAGTTTCAGCGGCAGTGACAGCAAAACTGCTGGGAGCCCTCAAATCAGAGTGGGCTCATTTAAAAGGGGACAGTCTGGGCTGCCATCCGGCGAGGTGATGGTGCTGATGGGACAAAAGATTGGGCTGCACCAGAGGTTAGAAGGGGTAGACAGCATAAAACTGAGATGGACTCCAGTAGACTGAATGGGAGCTGACATGTTGGTGAACCTTAACCCCTTTGTTTTAGCCAATCAGTGATCTAAGGTGCCCAAACTGGACACCAAGGGACTCCTGGGAAAAGGAGGGAACTAATTATGGCACCTAGAGCTAGGTCTTACCTCACACTATCACTGCTGGAATGTCTAACTTGACTCAGAAAAATTGCTATTTACTGTAACCTGTTTATCATCTGTACTTTCTCTGTAACCTTTTGTATCTGTGTATCTCTTACTGTAATGTAATCCCAGGTCGCCCCTGAAAAAGGGACCTTCCGGGCTCAGTGGGCCTACCCAGTCATCAAAATTTAATACATAAATAAATAGATCATGTTCCAATAAACCAACAGGAAATATTGATCACTATGGATATCAATTACTAAAAGACTTCAACAGCCAATCAGAGGACTGGGATTTCGGTTGCTACAGTGAGGACTGACTGGGATTTCTTCAGTCTGTTGCTGGGCTCTGTACAAGTCATGACTGTGGTGTGAGAGCAGACTGTGGACTTCAGGGACTTACCCATGCATTAATCCAAAGTGTGTGGTTGCTGAAGGATTCCCCAGGTGTTGAAAGCAGGACTGGATTGTGAAGGGGAGAAAGAAAGACTGAACCGAGATATTGCTTCCCCAGGCACTGACAAGTTGCTGAATGATTGTTGGGAGAAACTAAAGGTGGCAGATACCCTGCACTGGGAATTGAGTTAACCGAAAAGACTGAGCAGATTATCTGAGTTGTACAGTTGCTGCTGAGAGGTCACTCGCTTGTGTGGACTATAGCTGCATTTTTACTAGGGGTGCTAGCCAGAAATTGTGTGTCTCCTAAGTGAACTGGTTAAAGTGGCTGAGAATGGCAGACTTGCTGCAGCCAAGTACAAGAGTTGGACACTGCTAAGCTGAAAGTGTGGACTGGTGTGCAGGGGGGCTGTTGTTGCTGAATCCCCCTCTGTTGAATTGCACTGACACTGTTTGAATCAAAGGCTAGTACCTGCTAAAATTGGCACTGGACTTCAGTGGAGTGACTGCCTATAACTTTTTTTGGTGGGAGCTCAGTGCAGGGACTTCAGGAGGCTCCCCCCCCCCCTGCTGTTTGGGAGACCTCACTCAGAGCCAGTGGGGGAACTCACTAACCCCTCCCAAAGGGGACTCACTGTCTCAGGAGGTCATGGGTCTTGCACCCGAGTGCTAGGGCACTCCGATCAGGGAGCCAGGCTGTGGAGCCACTCCCCAGTCTGGGCCTTCTGAGGCTGGTGTTGTCTCGCCACAGCACTCTGCACTAGGCCAGAAATGGCTGAAGGTGACAAGTGGCCAGAACTGCAATTAAGGTGACCAGCAGAAAGAACCTTGAGCAAGTTCCATCTGGAAAGAGGGATCTTGGCTGGAACTCACTAACCCCTCCCAAGTGGGACTCACTGTCTCAGAAGGTCATGGGTCTTGCACCCGAGTGCTAGGCCACTCCAATCAGGGATCCGGGCTGTGGAGCCAAACCCCAGTCTGGGCCTGGTGTTGTCCCACCACAGCACTCTGCACTGGGCCAGAAGCGGCTGAAAGTGACAAGTGGCCAGAACTGCAATCCAGGTGACCAGCAGCAAGAACCTTGAGCAAGTATCATCTGGAAAGCGGGATCTTGGCTGGAACTCACTAACCCCTCCCAAGTGGGACTCACTGTCTCAAGAGGTCACGGGTCTTGCACCCGAGTGCTAGGGCACTCCAATCAGGGATCCGGGCTGTGGAGCCACTCCCCAGTCTGGGCCTGGTGTTGTCCCACCACAGCGCTCTGCAGTGGGCTAGAAGCGGCTGAAGGTGACAAGTGGCCAGAACTGCAATCAAGGCGACCAGCAGCAAGAACCTTGAGCAAGTTCTATCTGGATGGAGGGATCTTGGCTGGCCTCTTTCTGTGTTGCTGCACTGGGATTTGAGGAGCTCCATTTTCCCTTGGCACAGAGGTCAACTAACTGTGAGTACCCTGGACCTGGTTCCTGGGAAGGGTCAAGGGGAAAATTGTATTTTTTTTTAATTTAAAGTTCAAGTGTCATCATTCCAGGGCCCCAACAAGCCAGCCACCCCATGGCACCGAACAGGCCTGCAACTAGTGGGTACCCCAGAGACATTTTAGGGGGCACTGGTACCAGTGGGGGAGTGCTTGGCCTGCAGGCCCACAGGTTTGAAAATTGCCTAGCTCACTAAAGTTTTTTTTTGCCATCACAGCAATCCCACATCCAGGTATCCCTTTCCCTATTCCTTACCCTCCAAATAAAGCTGTGAATTTGTTGTTTGAATCTGCTGTGTTAGTGAAGTCATTGCATGCACTTATTGCTGAAACATATGGTTTATGGTGAGACAAGGTACTGAGGGACACAGTGTGCAGAGGAGTTGGTGGAGAGGTGGGTAGGCACAGCATCCCAGGGAGCTGTGCCAAGTAGATGTCTGGTCCATTGATACTTTTTATGGGTGGAGGCACCACACTATTTTCACTTTTTCTGGGAATGAACTCCCAATAGTCACTGTAGCAGGACCCAGGCCCCTTGCCGGGTATCACAGACAGATGGCAAGGGGGGGGTAGCCCACTGGCATACGGCACTGGGGCTACATCTTCGAGGCACCACTGGGATCTCCTGTTGACCAGCCATGTCTGTACTGGAAGATCAGAGTGTTGGGGCCCCTGAAGGGCCCCCGGTCCCCAAGTCCGCTCTACCCCAGCCCAAGTTCAGGCCTGAGGAGGATAAGCTGAGGGTGGTGGAATGAAAATGGATCCCAAAAGTCTTTTCTCTTGCTGGGGGTACCCCCCGAGATGGAAGTGGGGAAGTCGAAAATTATGTTTCCACCATAAAGAGATTGGGAAAAGTTAAAGTTCAAGGGAAAATATGTCACTCAGCTAGAGGTACAGTGACCATGTTGATAGAGAGTACTCAACCTATAGAAGCCAGTTGGATGCCTGAGGTTTTGGTGGTGGAGGGGTTGACTGTGGCTCTACTGGTAGTAACCTTGTTCAGTGTGATCGCCCCGGGGGGTGGGTCGAGGCGCGGGGTTCATTCCCAAGACATACAAGTTTGAGAGACCCCAGCCTGGTTCCATGACTGTGGTCTTCCAGTCGTACCACAAGCGAAGGATGTTTTCAGGGGTGAAACCCACACTGAATGGTGAGGACGACTTGGAGGCCTGCATGGATGGTTCTACACTGTTAGTCCAAGCTTGGCAGTGTTCTAAAGTTGAGAAGCGGAAACGATTAGTAGAGAGTTTATGGGATCCCACCTTAGAAGTACTACATTCTTTACAAGTCACAGACCCCAAAGTCCCAGCCCAGGTATATATCTCGGCTTTGAAAAGAGTATTTGGAAACCCTGAAACCTGTGAGGACCTCATGTGGAAGTTCAAAACCACTAGGCAATGGGAGTGGGGAATGGTTATCTGCTTTCCTAGCCCAGGTAGAGAGGGTCTTGCAGAAGGTGTTCCGGAAGGGGGGGGAGTAGTGGGCCAGGATCTAAATTGGATCATATTGGAGCATGTAGTGAAGGCCGCCTGTTATTCCCCATTACTAGTGCTACAGTTGCATTTAGCAGATAGGAAAAGTAATCCCCCTCCATATTGGGTTTTGGTCCGGGCAGTCTGGGAGACTGAAGAAGAGCAGGGTCAGTGGGGGATGTACAGGGTATCCATGGCACTGACACAGGTCGAATGAGAGGTACCCCCTGGTGAGGTACAGGGATTTAGGACGTCATTAAGGGAATACAAGTAGTCACTTCAGCTAAGCTGATTGCAGGTTCAGGTCCCGTGGAAGCTCCTGGGATGAGTAGCATAGTCTTTAATGTAGGCTGCACCATGTTTGGAGTTAGGCCCCCTCCGACCCTGGGGTTAAGGCCCAAGTGGAGGAACTGGTGTGGAGGGTGGCTGAGTTAGAGAGGGTGGGGGCACTGGTTGCTGCCCAAGGACATGAGTGGGTTGTAGAATGGAGTCCTGTAGCTCAGAGTTCCCCAGTAGGAATGCCTGGGGCTTGCCCAGGGTCACTAGACAGGCCGTGGCCCCAGGAACCAATTATTTGCTATAGGTGTGGGGGCGAGGGCCATCTAAGAAGGTGGTGTAGTAGTAGTAGTAGTAGTAAAAAATTGTATTTTTATACAGGAATAATACATGTCATTTGGATAAAATAATCCAGTTTTCAAGACAGTCCTGTGCAAGTTTTCCAAGTTTCACATAATCACACCAGTTTCAGACAATCAATACAAGTTTTAAACACCAAATCACAAAATCACACACAATTAGACAATATAACCAAATTAAATCAAACACATTCACATGAATATACAAAGTACATCTTTAACCCTTTAAGAAATTTTTTTTCAATTTTCTCTAATCGCAATGAAGGAGGGAGTATATTCCAACACATTGATGCTTGTGACACCAGTGTTCTATCCCCAAATTTATTCTTACGCTTATCTGGATCTATTCTATTTTGATACAAAGCCCTAACTGAGTGTTTCCTAAGAGCAGAATCTTTATCTGCCAATATTTTTGATATATAATGATTCAAATAAATTGTCCTATATTTGTATATAAATGAGGACCAACTATACCTATATTCTAAATCAAGAGGTAACCAATTTAACTTGGTCAACAATTCACAGTGATGAGTCCTAAAAACTACAACGTAAAACATATCTTGCCACCCTATACTGCAATTTATCCAACTTAGTCAAGAGTAGTTTAGATGCAGTCCTATAAATAACCTCTCCATATTTTACTACTGGAAGTATAAGCTGTTCAGCAATCAGTTTCCTATCCTGCAGTTTTAAGGACTTAGATGTTCTCTTCAAAGCTCCCAGTTTTTCTATGTGTTTTTGTAATAACAGACTCTATATGGCTCTTAAAGGTCAAAGAAGAGTCAATGTTAACTCCTAAGTAATAATTTGTAACTTGTTCTATTAAGGTTTGGTTCAATGATGTGATCTGTACATCCGAGACACCCAGTTTTCTAGTACTGAAACACATTAATTTTGTCTTATTTTCATTCATTATTAATTGTGACTTGGTGAACCACTCCTGAACCCTAGTGAAGTCAGCCTGTAGGTTTCTCTGAGATCCACCAGACCATCACCAGAGGCCACAAGACCGTATCATCTGCATACATTCTTATATCTGTATGCCTGATCACAGATGGTAAATCATTATTAAATATCAAAAATAACAAGGGTCCCAAAATGGATCCCTGTGGAACTCCTCTTTTAACGATCCTAGGATGTGAAAGATGGTTCTCTAACTGTACTCTCTGGAAGCAGTCTGTCAGATATGACATAAACCATACTAGTGGATCACCAGAGAAACCCAAACAGACCAACCTCTCAGACAGAATGCAGTGGTCCACCAAGTCAAATGCTTTTGATAGATCGATATAAATAGCTGCTGTATCCTTACCTTTGTTCAGGGATGTACATATCAGATCATTAAATTCGACCAAAGCCGACATAGTTGAAAAGCCCTTCCTAAAACCTGATTGATATTTTGTTAATAAATCATATTTTTCCAAGTAAACTCCCATTTGTTGGTTTACCAACCTTTCCAAACATTTGGACAAGACAGGCAAGATAGTAATAGGACGATAATTATCAGGAGATGATTTATCTCCAGTTTTATAAATAGGTACTATCTTCCCTGTCTTCCATAAAGTAGGAAAATGTCCCTCTTGTAGACTCAATTAAATATAGCTAGAATAAATGCATTGCTTATGTATAGGGCAGCTATTTTAAAAAACGTCCTTCTAAATTATCTAGGCCTGCAGATTTATATGGGTTTATTCTAGATAATTCCTTAGTTACTTCCTGTAAAGTCAACTGTTTGAATCTAAAGGGAGGGTGTTGATTTGAATAATGATATTCACACCTAATATCAGTTACTATTGGAGTATCTTCTATTAATACTAAGTTAGGCAAATCAATAAAATAGCCATTTAAAATATTAGATACCTCCCGTGGATCCTCTATCATATTTTCATTTGTTCTCAATTTTAGTTTTATTTGTCCATTTTGCCCTCCTGGATTTGACAAGTTTTTTATAGTTGTCCAAAATCTTTTAGGATTCATATTATGATTTAACTTACTACAATGGTAAAATGTTTTCGCCCTTTTTGTTAATTTTTGACATTCATTTCTTTTAATTTTAAATAAATCCCAATCACAGCTTTCTTTTGTCTTTTTGGCTTTCTTCCAGAGTCTATTTTTAACTCTAATCATTTTTTGCAATTTTTCTGTTATCCATGGAAATCTTGGCAAATCTCTATGTTTTTTTATTATCCTGGGGGCATGAACATCACAAATTTTTTGAGAAGTATTTGTAAAGTATTCAATACTAAGATCCAAATCTGGTATTAATAAACACCTCTCCCATCTTTCTAATATAATACTCTCCAGGAATTTAAACTCTGAAAAGTGTCTCATGTCACGGGACCAGGTTTGTTTCGGAAACTCTCCAAGTCCTCCCTTAGGATGTATAGTAAGAATAGTCCAAACAGGATTATGATCACTAAAATGAGGGGATAAAATTCCCTGATCTTTTACATGGAGGGTTTGGGAAACAAAAATTAGATCCAATATTGATCCATTTTTTGTAGTATTTCTATATCTTGTAGGTAAATTAATCAGTTGAATAAGTCCCATTTCAGTTGCGATTTCCTTTAATTTTCTTCCTCTATCATTTGCCCAATCACAATTAAAGTCCCCCATTAATACTATAGGTTTATCTTTTATACAGGGGCACCTTTAGATCAAGTAGCTAACAGAGCCAAGGCACCTGCTAACACAGATCGTAAGCACGGAAACTACGGAAGGGCCTGGTAAAGGAGCGCACCGGGGCCCCTGGCAGGTCCAGCTCCATGGCTCACACAAGAGTCTCATCTTGCAGAACCAGCACGACAATGCCAGTGGATATGTGGAAGTTAGTGGGACTGACAACTGAAACTAAGATCACCATCAACGAGGTCCCCACTTGGGCTGTTCTGGATAGCGGCTCCCAGCTTACCATCGTCTTCAAATCCTGGTATGATCAGCACTTACCGGATGTGGAAATCCAGTCACTTTAGGGACTGCACGTGTTGGGGCTCAGTAAGAAAGCATACCCTTACCTTGGCTATGTCAAGGTATGGATGGCATTCCCTACTAAAGTGGCTGGAGTGAGCAAAGCTGTAGAGACTTTAGCTTTGATTTGCTCTGAAGCTAACATCTTCGATGGAGTGCTGGTATTGGTGGGCACAAATGCCCATATGTTTGGATGTCTGGCCCAACTGTGTCATGCTTGAATAGCTGAACAAAGAGGAACAGAGTACCAATTGCATCCCCAGTCCGGGAGGCCTACCAAAAGAAGGGGAAATCCCCCACTGAGGAGCTTGATGATCCAGTGGGAATAATGTGGAGAAGGGACGGAGATGAAATTGTGCTACCGCCAAACGTGAAATGCAACACTGTCGGTGTAGTGAGACTGTAAAAGGATGTCAAGAACCAGATATTGATGTTGGATGTTCCGGACGAACATGGATTGCTGGTGGGATTGTTAGTCATGCCCGGCATCCTGCCAGCCAGGGCACATGCATATGTTCAAAGGGTGATTGTACAAGTGAAGAATGTTACAGATAAGGAGGTGGTGGTACGGAAAGGATGGACACTAGCTCAGATATACTGCGCCAACACGGCTGTGCATGCCACTGCAGCAAGCAGAGGCGCCCTTGTGGGACTTGATCCTGGATTGTTTGACTTGAGTGATTCCCCATCCTGGAGGAATGGAAATAGAGAGTAAGGAAGAAGCTGGCTGCTCGGATGGATTTGTTCTCCCTGCATGAATGGGATGTAGGGTACGTGAGTGGAGAGTAGCATTGGATACGACTCACTGATGATAAGCCTTTTTGGGAGAGATCAAGGCGGCTAGCCACAGCAGATATAGATGATGTCCGGCGACACTTGCAGGAGATGCTGGCCGTGGGTATTATCCAGGAGTCCTGGAGCCCCTACACATCACCCACTGTGGTGGTGAGAAAGAAGAGTGGGGTTATACACATGTGCATGGACTACCACACCCTGAACAAGCAGACGTGACAGACCAGCACACTATGCCCAGAGTGCATGACGCACTGGACTGTTTAAATGGAAGTCAATGGTTCTCAGTTTTGGACTTGCGGAGTGGCTAGTACCAGAACCCAATGGACCTTCAGGATTGGGAGAAGACAATCTTTATATGTCCACTTGGGTTCTATGAATTTCTGAGAATGCCCCAAGGGATCTCGGGAGCCTCTGCCACCTTTCAGCACCTGATGGAGAAGGCCATCGGGGATATGAACCTGCTGGAGTGTTTGGTCTACCTGGATGACATCATCGTGTTCGAGAAGACACTGGAGGAGCACAAGGCCCGGCTGATGTAGATGCTGGACCACCTGGAAGAGTTTGGATTGAAGATATCCATCGACAAGTGCCAGTTCTTCCAGACCTTGGTCAGGTATGTGGGGCACATCGTCTCTGGAAAAGGCATACAGACTGATCCCAGCAAGGATGAGGCCCTCACCACCTGGCCCAAGCCATGCACCTTGAAGGACTTGCAGCAACTTTTGGGTTCCTGCGGCTACTACAGAAGATGTTTAAAGGACTACACCCAGGTGGTGTGGCCCCTTTGGAATCTGCTACAGTGGTATCCACCCACAAACAAAAGCAAGAAGACTGCCAAACCTACTAGCTATTTCTGCCCGTTTGAACCCTTCGATGAAAGGTGGAATGGGGACTGTGATAGAGCTTTTGAGGACATCATCTATTGCCTGACCCATGCCCCGGTACTGGCCTATGCAGACCCGCAGAAACCCTACGCCCTTCACACTGATGTCAGTTTCAATGGATTGGGGGTCCGCATTGTATCAGGAGCACCCCGAAGGTTTATGTCCAGTTGCATTCCCCAGTCAGAGCTTGAACCCTTCACAGCGAAGATATCCTGTCCATAAGTTGGAGTTCCTGGCATTGAAGTGGGCCATAGTTAATCAGTTTCATGACTATTTGTATGGGGCCAAGATTACTGTGAAAATGGATAATAATCCCCTTACTTACGTACAGACCATAGCCAAGCTGGACGCAGCTGATCATAGGTGGCTGTCAGCCTTGTCCACCTATGATTACTGCGTGGAGTACCACCCGGGTCTAAACCATATCGATGCAGATGCTTTGTCTTGGTGGCCCCAAGCCTGTAATGATGAGAGCTCAAACTAAGTGCACATCTTGGAGCAAACTGTCAAGGCCCTATGTAAGAAGCATGATGGCAAGGAGATTTTTACCATGGAAGACATCTCTTGTCTGGTGGATTGTCTGGGAGCTTCGGGGGATAGTTTTCCAGTCGCCTACTGTCGGCTGGCCACCCTAGATGCCAGATCCGGTCTGCAATTGACTACACAAGATCTGCAGTGGGATCAGAGGGCCAGCCCGGTCACCAGACAGATTGTGCAAGTGTTCAAGCAGCAGGGAAGCCAGTAGAAAGTGGACACCATCATTTCTCAGGCTTGGATGTTGTTACGTGAGTGGCCTAAACATAGGTACATACGTAAGTACAGAGCTAAGGGGACTTATGTCCATAGTACTTGTCTGTCAGATTTTTTAGAGTTTGCCTGTTTCATGTAACCTATTCAGGTGATGCTTAAAAACTTCCAATGAAGAGCTTTTTGTAACCTCTGCTGGCAAGCTATTCCAGATAGGAATAATCCTCTGGGTGTACCACATTTTTCTATGCCAAGTTTTACAGTTTTCCCCTTGTAGCTGAAAACAATGTGCCCGGTATCATGTATTTTATTCCTGAGTTTTAATCCTATTTTTTCCAAAGGTCATGGTCAGTAAAAGCTTTGAATAGTAGGCACATATCTCCTCTTAGCCTTCTATATTCAAGCGTGAACATTTTCAATGTTTCTAATCTAGTAGTGTAATCATTCCCATCCATCCCCTTAACCTCATGTGTAACCTTTTTTTGTATTTTCTCCAACCTGACAATGTCTCCCTTATGGCACGGTGACCAAACCTAGGCTCCATATTCCAGCAGAGGATCACCAAGGCTCCATAAAGGGGCATCAAAACCTTGCTTTCTCTATGAGAAATATTTTTGAGTATACAGTTTAAGACTCCATTTGCTTTCCTGGTTACAATGGTACAGTGAGTGCCAAATTGGAAATCATCTGAAATTGTGATACCCAGGTCCCTTTCCTCTGTTACAGCTTTAAGGTTAATGTTTCCTAATTGATATTTGGCGGCTGTGTTTTTTAAGCCCAGATGCATCACTGTACATTTATCAGGATTTAAGTGCAGCTGAAAGGTATTGCACCAATTGGTAATGAGGTCCAATGCCTGCTGTAGTGTCAGATGATCATTTTGGTCAAACAAGTTGACCCCCAAGCGGCAATCATCCGCAAACTTTGTAAGCCATACCCTCTCCTGATTTACCAATAACGTTGCTACATAGATGTTAAACAGGCATGGTCCAAGGACCGATCCCTGTGGCACCCCACTGGTTATATCTGTCCAATCTGATAAAGCTCCCCTAATATTAACTCTTGCTTTCTGCTTGAGTTAATATTAGGGAGACTACAGTTAAAGAAGGGGTTGTTGTACCGCGAGACCCAGGATCAGCAGGGAGCCCCACAAGAGCAACTGGTACTCCCGGAAAAGCATGTTGAGACAGTGCTGAAAGCCCTGCATGATGACACAGGGCATTTGGAGCTGAACGCACTCTGGATCTGTTCAAGAGCTGTTTTTGTTAGCCGAAGATGGGGGCAGATGTAGACGCATACTGCAAGAGTTGCATGAGGTGTATAAAGCAGAAAGCACTTCCCCAAAGGGCTGCTCCACTAGTCAACGTCAAAACTAGCCCTATGGAGCTGGTATGCATAAATTTCCTTATGCTGGAGCCTGACTCATGAAATATCTCCAGTGTATTGGTGGTCACAGGCCATTTCACCCACTACGCTCAAGCCTACCTCACAAAATCAGCGAGCTTCCACCATGCCCAAGATATTGGTGGAGACATTTTTTGTGCACTATGGTCCCCCCCAGAAGATCCACTCGGATCGGGGCCGTGATTTTGAGAGCCAGCTCATCAAGGAATTATTGTTGCTGTGGAGCATCAGGAAGTCTCGGACCACACCTTACCCTCCCCAAGGTGACCCCCAACCCAAAAGATTTAACTGGACTCTGCTAGATATGTTGGGCACCTTGGGCCCCTGAGACTAGCATACTTGGAGTCAGCAGGTGAGCACTCTGGTACATGTTTACAACTGCACTCGGAATGATGCTACGGGATTCTCTCCCTGCCAGCTTATGTTTGGGAAGGAGGCCCGTCTGCCGGTGGACCTGTGTTATGGAGTCTCCTCGGATGGACTTGGAGCAGGAGACTACCTGTAGTATGTGAAAACTCTGAGACAACAACTAGATGATGCATACCGGCTCACTTCTGATATGGCCAACAAGAGGAACCAGGCAAATAAAGAGTGCTATGACAAGAGAGTGCGAGTTTAAGATCTGGAAGCGGGAGACAGAGTGCTACTACATTGGTTGGGCATACAAGGAAAGTACAGGATAGCCAACAGATGGGGAGACACCCCATATGTGGTAGTAGAGAAGCTTGCAGAGCTGCTGGTGTACAAGATTCAGCTTGAAGGAGAGACTCGTGGTCATAAGGTTATTCATCATAACCATCTGCTGCCCATTGGAGACAAGACAGTGACCACTGAAAACACTGCAGAAGACCCTTCATCCCCCACCACCACTACTCGAGCTGCTGCACTCAGAAGACAGAGGAGGAGGAGAGACAGTAATGCCTTGGGGTTTGGGCCTGCCCAGGGTGGGGAGGTCTCAGGTGAAGGAGACATGGAAGATGAGTCTGAGAAGGAGGATAGAGAGATTCCCCATAGACATTACCCTACCTGGGAGTTGGCAAGGTTGTTTCAGGGATCGCCACTGGTCAGGGGTATGCCTAGAAGGCAGGGTAGGGTCGGGAAGTCTGTCCCAGCCAAGCCCCTTGGGGGGACCACTCTGGACCTGAATACTAGTCCGGATGAGTCACTTAAGTGGTACCAGAGCAGCTCCCTTGAAGATACACCCAGGGAATGGATGCAGGGTTTCTGGTGATCAGGATGAGGAGGAGGAAGATGCATCTTTTGAAGGGCCCACATCGGAACTGAATACTGATCTGACTGTGCATTTTGAAGGAGCCAAGGTTAGTCCCCCTAGAACGGTGAATGATGATAGGGCAGAGTTAGAGTCATTCACTCCTCTAGTTGAGGACCAAGATGACCAGGGAGAGGGTGAAGGGGATGAGGAAGACACCGATGACTCAGGGGTAGGTATTCAGGAGACCCCTCGTAGGACAGGGAGGATGCTAAAGCCTGTTCTTAAGATGACATATAATGCCCCTGGGGTTCCTACAGACTTGCCCCTGTTTGTAGTCCATAAGGGAGCGTAAATTACTCCTAGATCCTTACAGAAGGAGGTCATGTGCCTGTTCATGCTAAGCCCCCTAGGTTAGAGTAAAAGGAGACCCACAGAAGAAGAGGGAGGTGAACAGGGCATCTCACAGGTTTGAGGCAGCACAATGTATTCTGTAGGAATTTAGCATGCTATATTTGATGGATGCCATTTTTCATGTGGCCAAAAGGTTTGATGGAGGGGAAAAGGCTTTGCAAGATGTATATACTGTTTTTAGGTTGGATGTTTATGGTTATTACCTGATAGATAGGAACCAGGTGTATAGATAGAAATGTCATTAATGTTTGATGCTTAACCTTGGGTTTACCCTACACTTGCTGTGGAAGCCAAGCATTTCAAGAGGGGTGTAACCCCCCTCTGGGGGCTTACCTGTATTCGCCAAGGTTTCCGCTGTTAGTAGACTGTTTTCTGCCCCTTCGGGGCATAATCCATGAGATGCAAGCTGCCAACGGGTTGTTTGGCCAGTACTCACGTAGGCGCAGGGGCTCTCTGATGCGCTGACTTCCATTGTGGTCAGGAAAAATTGGGAATTTCTCCATGGTCCCGGTGCCCCTTCCATGTCCCCAGGGACCGAAGACCTGAAGAAAATCGGGCAGAAGCCCGTACCTGATGGCAGTGGGGATTTTGGCAGTGGGGCTGCTCAGGAGCTCATGAATATTAATGAGTGGCTTCTGCATATTAATGAGAATGCTGCCTGCTGACTGGGGGGGACATAGCTTCAGTGGCAATGACAACAAAACTGCTGGGAGTCCTCAGATGAGAGTGGGCTCATTTAAAAGGGGACAGTCTGGGCTACCATCCGGTGAGGTGATGATGCTGATGGGACAAAGCACTGGGCTGCACCAGAGGTTAGAAGGAGGTAGACTGCATAAAACTGAGATGGACTCCAGTAGACTGAATGGGAGCTGACATGTTGGTGAACCTTAACCCCTTTGTTTTAGCCAATCAGTGATCTAAGGCGCCCAAACTGGACACCAAGGGACTCCAGGGAAAAGGAGGGACTAATTCTGGCAACTAGATCATGCCCCAATAAACGAGTACGAAATATTGATCACTATGGATATCAATTGTTGAAAGGCTTCAACAGCCAATCAGAGGACTGGGATTTCAGTTGATACAGTGAGGACTGACTGGGATTTCTTCAGTCTGTTGCTGGGCTCTGTACAAGTCAGGACTGTGGTGTGAGAGCAGATTGTGGACTTCAGGGGCTTACGCAGGCCTTAATCTGAAGTGGGTGGTTGCTGAAGGATTCCCCAGGTGCTAAAAGCAGGACTGGATTGTGAAGGGGGAAAGAGAGAAAAAGAGACTGAACCAAGATACTGTTTCCCCAGGTACTGACAAGTTGCTGAATGAGTGTTGGGAGAAACTAAAGGTGGCAGATACCCTGCACTGGGAATTGAGTTAACTGAAAAGACTGAGCAGATTATCTGAGTTGTACAGTTGCTGCTGAGAGGTCACTCACTTGTGTGGACTGTAGCTGCATTTTTTTGAAAGAAGCAGATCATCTCAAGTCAAGGGGTGCTAGCCAGAAATTGTGTGTGTCCTAAGTGTAACCCCCTTGTTACCCGGGGTTACTAGAATCCCAGTAAGACCTAGTGGTAGGCAGGGAAGGCAGCTTGTGAAACTCCAGTTAAATGGATTTCACACTGTCTCACTCTATTCTCAGTCTCAGCTGAGACTGAGGGATGACATCACCATAGAACTGTCACAGCTGCATGAGCCACAATGGAATCTGCAGCAGGGAGTTGGAGTAGAATGTTGGGAGGTTTGAACAGTAGTCTGTAGTCAGTTGGAGTTTGGAGCTTGTTGTGAGAGGAGCACAGCAGCTCTGTGTTAGGCTCTTGTGAGCCTCAGCCCTGACATAGGGCTACAAGTAGGGAAAGGTGTGTGTTTCCACCTAAAGAGAGACACAGTGAGCTATTTTAAAGTGGTGAAGACCACTGAATCGGGTCTCAGTGCCCCATCCCTGAGGGGATGGGGCAGGAAAGTTTAGCCTGCATATTCCAGGGGCAACCCCCTGGCTACTACTAGTGAAGAAGCTGCCTTATTTTGTCCAAGAGTATGGGAAACAAGAAGATTTCGTGATTCACCTGTGGGGCACCTGCAACCAGAGGGTGAGTTCTGCTCTTTCTAAAGGGCCCATGTTTCACCCTGGACTTGTGTAATAGTGGGGATTGGACTACTGAAGTAGTGGGAGGCCTAGAGTAATAGGCTTAGCCAAAAGTAAAAGTAAGTTCAAGTCCAGCACATAGGGGAAGTCAAGACATGTAGAGGAGATGTGACATATGTCTACCCAGTAATCTACATTGCCAAGCTTTCAGAAAAGAGTTGTTTAGTTTCCAGAGAAATGGCCGGGTATGGATTGTGGGAGCTGGAGGTGGGAGACCCCACATCTTTAGTAACCAGGTACACCTCTACGGATTTGCTCTGTGGATTTCTACTTTGCCTCATGCACTTGGCCAGTGATGAGGGAAGTTCCCAGACGTGGGATGGAAGGAAAATTCCCTCTAGGAGTCGAAGGCTCTAAGGTGGTTTGGGGAGCCACCAATTGGAAAACTGGTTCATTCCCATAATGGACCATGGATCAAGTGGCCGGGGGGGGAGCCGGGCCAGTGGGAAAAACCCAAGTAGTGTACAAGCCAGGCTGTGTACCCAAAGCTGCGTGGAAGTCCGGGCTGTGTGCCTTGTGGGTTCAGAGCCTGAGGGCTGAAATGTGAAGAAGTGTTCTGTTGTCTCTAATCTGCATTACCAGGAATGTAGCCCGTGAGGCTCCGTCTATGTTTTGTTTGTTCAGTTTGGATGTGAATAAAAGCCACACTATAGAATCCCATTCCTGGTTTTGGACATTACAATTATTGCTTCCTGTGTTCAGATTTACTTGGGTGCCCCTGTGCAGAGTACCCAAACCTAGGCCCCCTGTGCTGAGTAACCTAGTCCTCCCCGAACCCAGTCCCCACCAGGTACTGCTGTCAGCTTCAACAGCATGCCACCTGTCATTTGCAAAAAGGCAAGGGTCCGGGGGTTACAAAAATGGAGGCACCACTTTGGATTTAATTCTGGGAGAAAAGGTGCTCGGGCAAGGGGCTAGCGGTTTGGCTATCTGGCAGTGGGTAGCCCAAAAGCTGAAGCAATTTAATTAGTGTGTCACTGTGTGCTGTGGATCTTATGCTGCTGTTAAAATGCCAACAGTTTACCAAGGAGCAGTAAAGCTAAAAGAGTGTGCCCTTATCCTGCATCAAATGTTTACAGTGTTTTTGCCTGCTTTTTAAAAGAACTGCTGTGGTAAAGAAAAGTGTGGAAGACTAGGGGTAGCAACAGGAAAATTGTGCCCTGGACATTGGAAATGCTTTTAAAAGAACTGTGTGGTAAAGAAAAGTGTGGAAGACTAGGGGTAGCAACAGGAAAATTCTGCCCTGGA
This sequence comes from Neoceratodus forsteri, assembly GCA_016271365.2. NCBI lineage: Eukaryota > Metazoa > Chordata > Ceratodontiformes > Ceratodontidae > Neoceratodus > Neoceratodus forsteri. Next base: position 188,167,228 of record CM028134.1, read on the forward strand.
CGTTGGAAATGCTTTTTGAATGAACTTAGAGACTTGTAGGTGTAAATGGCCATGCTAAATGGCTGAAATGGGCTCCCGCCGTGGAGTCAGTTGAGAAAAAAAAAAGTGGTTTCTGCAGTTTAAATTTGCCTGCTCGACGTTCGCCGTGAGAAGAAGAGCACTCGTGAGGAAGAAGAGGCTCATTTGCATGGCGTCGTGTGATTGGTGAGGCTGCAATCAGTCCCGCCCCTCAGCCAGCTCTACAGTGACCACCCCAGCATTCAAGAGGGAGTGTGATTGGAGTGCGTGTACTGGCTTGTGGAGGAGCATCGCGGAGATTAAAAAGCACTGTAAAACCTTCAAAAATAAACTGTTTTGTTTAAAATCGGGCTCAACCCGCATATCGATCGTCTAAATTGCAAGTGTGGTGGTCGAGGAGACGATCAGCAGGACTGCCCACCCGTTTTCCTTCTGAGGCCTCCAAAACTGGCTGCAGGCTGTTTTCCCATCACAGCAAACAGCTACTGATAACAGTGAGTACCAACAGTGATAATTGCTCAAACAGTGATTTTCTGCCAAAAGCCATCTAAATATGTGTGCAGCAGTGTAGTCGCTTTGCAAGTAATGACTGTGTCAAATTCTACCAGCAAATGCAAGTCTGCTAAGCCATTGACTGTGTGCATAATTATGAATTCATCATCAGTTTAAAGTTTTAAAGCCAGAGAGAGACTGTGAGTTTTAGCCAGATGTGCAGCACTAGTTTACAGGCAATCCTGTGCTTAAAACCTGAGGCTTTAAGGGACTGTGAGTTAAAAAAATTTTTTCCAGCAAGTGAAAAGTCCGTGGAAAATCATGTAAATGTGTTAGAAAAAGAACAGTTCAAGTTTGTGCAGTTTGAGCAAAAGTTATCAGTAGTGTGTGTAAATCGGATGCGCATTGGCTTGACCCAATTTTCTGAATTATGATGCACAGGAGTGCTGCCACCACCATTACAGGGTGGGGTAGTAGAGTAAACACAGCAGCAGAGGAGCCATTTTAAAAGTAAAGAAGGTGTTCAGTAAAGTGGGACTTACAGTGAGCTTTTGGTTTTCCCTGTAGTTATGGCTTCAGGACCAGCTCGCTACCCGGATCATGCCCGGGTTGCAGTAACAGCAGCAGTAAATAGACTAAGGGACATTGAAAAGTGGTGTTATAAAGGACAACTGCCTCCTCATGTGGCGATTCCTAGATATCTAGTGCATGTGTGTCAAATATGCTTAAACGCTGGAAGGGACATCTTCATGATACCTCACTGTGCTGGATGCCTAGAGAAATATGGCTTGTATAAAGTGCCCCAAATTCATTTGGCTCCCACATGGACAAAGGTTTAGGAATCTACAGTTGGCAGCACACAGCACCAGGTGGAGCCTGTTGAAGAAGGCCCCTCGGGGGAGTGTGGCACAAAGCTAGAGGGTGCAGATTTAGAGACAGAACCAGAAGTTAAAGTTTCGGATGCTGGATCTCAGAAGTTCAGATAAAGCATCAGTAGACCCCTGGAGGGGGGGGGGCCTAGCCCAAGTCTCATAGGAAAAGATAAGATGCAGGAGGCCTTTAAATGGGAGGTCTCGACCTCCACGTCTAGTGATGAGTGGATAGTCTCAGGAGTGAGGACGACTGCTCACTCCTGGGCTCAGATCCTTAGTGAGGAAGAAGATGAGGGGGAACCTATGTGGCCTTGTGAAAAAGGAACGGGTACACAGCCTCAAGCTCTTGCCTCGGAGGAATGCATGGAAGAGAGTGGTGATGCCACTGCCCTGGCTATGCAAGAAGAAGAAGTCAGGGATCCGTTTCTAATCTCGTTGAGGATGCGTAGCTGGCAGAACCAGGACTGGCCGCCCCCCAAGCCAGGCCAGTGGTCTCAGGTTGACCAAAGCTAGTAAAGAGGAGAGACTGGTTCGTAGGAAGGTGAATGAGATCTATGGGATGACCTTTCCTACCTTTCCTCGGAAAGTCTGGGAGGAGATTGAGAACAGCAGGAAATCCTGGATCTTGGCCAAAGCAATGAAAGGTGTGCATCCTGGTGCAAACAAGCACATCAAGAACAGACTGTTTCAGGAGAAATATACCCAATGGAAGAGAAGCAGGACACTGTTTATGGACAGAGTGCGAATAGTGGACAGAGAGGGACGTGAAATCTCTGACTGTGTGAATTATGTGCACCCAGACGGGGTAATAATTCAAGCTCCTGACCCCTGGTACTATTGGCCTCAATGCAAGGACCTCCCAGCAAATGTGCTCGTGCTTACTAAATGGAAGGCCGAGCAGTGGTAGTCAATATTGCCACACCAGCTTGTGAAGTGCCTTTATTGATCCACCAATATGGACATCCAGGACTCAGGTGCCCCACATTCATCAGTTTTACAGTGTACTGACCTTTCCAGAATCCATCGACTGGCCCGCCAGATGACTTCAGATCTAGAGAGGACACCAGCCCAGCTGTATCCTGAGCCATCGCCTGGTAATCAGATGACATCATCCTAGCTGTTTTCCTTTTTGTTCCTGTTCTAAGGTTCCATCTCCAGAGATGACATCATCCTAGCAGTTCCCAGACGTGCCCTCCTGTGGTTCCCAGAAGATGTCCGCCCAACTGTATCAGAAGAAATGCTGCCAGGGAGAGTCTTCGGCTGAGGTGCAGGTCGGTTCAGATTTTTCGTTCTATTAGGGGCTGGTAAGTCCGAACTTTTCTATTTTTATGACATTGCAGTACACACCCTACACTAGCAGACTCCAGAATGTGTGAACTGTCCTCAAAGACTCTCTCCCCTTCGGGACTTTGGCCTGCTAGAACTGTGCTTCACCGGGCTCCGGCCCAGGAGAGACTCTTTAATGGACTAGTCTTCGAGCACTGTGGTCACTAGTTGGGACTTTTAAGGCACTCCATCCCCCCCAAATGTGTATTGTAAATAATGTCATTGTTTTCTACTGTTTTCTAATGTATATACTGTTTTCTACCTTTTCTAAAAAATCTTTTTGGGATTCTTCAGTGTTTTGATGGTAGGGGTTTAGGTAGACTGTGTATGCAGATTAGGAGTGTGTGTTGTCTTTCTTTTTCTTGCAGGTGTTCCTGGAGAAGACAGAAGAGAAGACAAGAAGAGGAGGAGGTGCTCATCGGAGTTCCTCACTAGTACCTTAGTGTGTAGTAATTTAAAGTACTGTGGTGTTGTTATTGTTGTTGTTACTGTATTAACCCTTTTCCTTCCACAGGTGTGGTTGTGGGGGTAGGGAGGCCATAAAATGATGTAATGTGGTATTATTTCTTGGTGTGCGGTTGCAGGGTGCCCAAGGTCGGGGAGGTCCCTGGGTTGTTTTTGTTTTTGAGTGTTAAGTTAGAGGCAGATAGATTTTCCCTAGAGGGCTAGGGGGGCTAGACAGGCTGTGGCCCTGACCTGCAGTAGAGGTTGCAGTGCTGATCTTTTAGTGCTATGCTCTGGACAGTTCACCAGAGCCACTAGGCGTCCATAGTAAGTGGATAGAGTAGAGGCTGAAATGTCAGCTAAAGGCCTCTAGGCCCTTAGTGTTGCCTGCCTGTGCTCGCACATGGTAGAAGGGGGCCTGATCACCCCCCTTCGCAGGTAGCACATAGGGTGGGATGGCCTAAGCCGAAACCTAGCCAAACCTAGGCCCCCTGAGCCGAGTAACCTAGTCCTCCCCGAACCCAGTCCCTACCAGGTACTGCTGTCAGCTTCAACAGCATGCCACCTGTCATTTGCAAAAAGGCAGGGATCCGGGGGTTACATAAGTGAACTGGTTAAAGTGGCTGAGAATGGCAGACTTGCTGCAGCCAAGTACAAGAGTGGGTCACTGCTAAGCTGAAAGTATGGACTGGTGTGTAGGGGGCCGTTGTTGCTGAATCCCCCTTTGTTGAATTGCACTAACACTGTTTGAATCGGAGGCTGGCACCTGCTAAAATTGGCACTGGACTTCAGTGGAGTGACTGCCTATAACGTTTCTTGGTGAGAGCTCAGTGTAGGGACTGCAGGAGGACCCCCACCAGAGCTGGGGGGAGGGCTCGGTAACCCCTCCCAAATGGGACTCACTGTCTCAGAAGGTCACGGGTCTGGGCCTTATGGGGCTGGTGTTGTCCTGCCACAGCGCTCTGCACCGGGCCAGAAGTGGCTGAAGGTGACAAGTGGTCAGAACTGCAATCAAAGTGACCAGCTGCAAGATCCTCGAGCAAGTTCCATCTGGATGGAGGGATCTTGGATGGCCTGTTTCTGTGTTGCTGCACTGGGGGTTCGAGGAGCTCCACTTTCTCTTGGCGCAGAGGTCAACTAATTGTGAGCACCCAGGACTTGGTTCCTGGGAAAGGTCAAGGGGGAAATTGTGTTTGTTCTATTTAAAGCTCAAGTTTCATCATTCCAGAGCCCCAACAGCCAGCTACCCCGCAGCACCGAACAGGCCTGCAACTAGTGGGTACCCCTAGGGACAATTCAGGGGGCACTGATACCAGTGGGGATGGGCTTGGCCTGCAGACCCACATATCTGAAAATTGCCTATCTCACTAACGTTTTTTGCCTTCCAACCAATCCCACATCCAGGTGTCCCTTTCCCTATTCCTTACCCCTCAAATAAAGCTGTGAATTTGTTGTTTGAATCTGCTGTGTTAGTGAAAGTCACTGCATGCACTTATTGCTGAAATATATGGTTTATGGTGGAACAAGGTACTGGGGGACACAGTGTGTAGAGGGGTTGGTAGGGGAGGTGGGTAGGCACAGCATCCCAGGGGCTGTGCCAAGCAGATATCTGGCCCACTGATACTTTACCCTGGGTGGAGGCACCATCCTATTTTCACTTTTTCTGGGGAACAAACCCCAAATAGTCACTGTAACAGGACCCAGGCCCCTTGCCAAGTAGCAGAGACAGTCGGCGGGGGGGGGGTTGCCCACTAGCATACGCCACCAGGGCTACAACTGCATCTGGCATTCAAAGTACAATTATTGGTGAGTGCTAATAATATACTCACAGACACCACACTTACCACAAATGTTCTGGCTTCTGAGGACACACCCTGGGTACCTGCAAAGAACAGTTTTAGCAATAACTGTATACTTTTTGGCTGACACAGTAAGTTGAAGCTGAGTAATAATATAGTCATAGCCCAGATTAAACTTCAAACAGCAAATCATAATTTATTTAGGGAAATTGAACAAGGGAGCGGGCGTGAATTTAGATGAAAGATTGTAGTAGGCAGTTAATATACAATACGTAAACAAACAGTGCATTTAAACCCTGCAAAGTACAGTCTTAACAGCTGCTGGGTACCCAGAGTGAAGTTAGGTGCAGGCCTGAAACGTTGCCATGGGTAGGCCGGCGTTGCAGCTGGTTGGGGCCCTTAAATAAAGAAAACTTGCTTTGGTTAGGATGAAATACCTTTAAACAACAAGACAATTGTAATCCCCAGCCAAATGGCGGGCAATCAAAGTCAAATACCAAATGTGAATTTGAAGGTAAATAAGATTACCATAGCCACTTTAATGATTGTTTCAGGGTAAACACCCTGAGGTTACTCATGGTACCAGGACCAACAAGGCTGATGGCTGCAGTATGGCTGGATTCTTTCTCGCCAAGCAGGAACAGGGGGGCCAGGACCAACATGACTCACTTCCACTTCATGGCCTTTCCCACAAGGTGGCTGCAACCTGCGATTCTTCTCTGCAGAGGTTGACTTACCAAGCTGGTCTTCTGCCAGGATGGCTTGTAGTATGCAGCAAGTCTGTGGGACCTTCTATGACACAGGCCCAGCACGTACAGTTCAGTCTCTGCCGCAGTTCAAAAGGCTCACACAGCTTGCTCACGTCAGAAAGTTCAGTCCTCTCACTGAAATCTGGAAAATATCTCTGGTCACCCCCTTTTCTGGAAAGCGTGGCAGGAGACAATTTTAGCATTTGCAGGCTCCACTTTATATACAGGAGTCCCTGAGGCAATTTGTGAGACAGTTCAGCAAAATACACTTTCTACAGCAAAAACATTCTCTTTCTCAGCCTTGGTAGCTGCAAAGACATTCACTCTCTGCTTTTAGGCAGTCCAGAACAATCCACACAGTGAGGCAAAGCAGGCCTTTTCCCTGCATTTCTCTCAGCTAGCCACACAGGCTCCTACCTCTACAAGAGCTCGAACTGATCTGAACTCTGTTCAAAAACAGTCCCAGATTAAGACTGGGATTCCTGCAATCCGGTTGGCTGCCCAAACTGTCAATCACTGTCCCAGAGCTCCAATCGGTTAAAACAGGTGTCAAGCAGAATGTTTTACAGTTTCTCCCACAAGGCACTGTAATGAGGACCCCATGAGGACCCTTGGTTCTGACTGGTCCAAAAGCAAAGTCCTGGTCCAAACACGGTGGCTCCCATGCCAAAGAAGTAAACAGATCACATTTAAATTCATTTTAAAAGACAACAGTACAGTTTTAGAGATAAATATTTACAGATTATAAGAGAGCTCCCTCTGCTCAAGCGACTGCAGAGTGGAGACTATTAGGGTTCTGCCTGGCTGGTCGCGAGCTTTGTTTTACTTGGACCCAGCCCAGGCTATGTACACTATACACAGGCTGAACTCTTGAAGGGACAGTGCGAAGGCATGACAGTGTGCATTTACGCAGGACAGCAGCGCAGCATCCCTGTACATGGATTTACCTTCCTTTGCTGGATGTCAGCTAGGCAGTGGTCATTAAAGCAGCTCAGGGAGACACTCAAGGTAAGCCCCAATTTGGGGAAGGAGTTATAGAATATTATGAGCTTCATGCCAAGCCTCCTTGTTATATTTTTGAAACAAAATACCACCACCACCATATGTTGCTTTACCCAAAGATTTCTCGTAATATTCCCCCATGGAGTTGAGGCAATTTCTGAATGGAACTAATAAGGAACTCCATCTTCTGAGTAAAAACAATGATATCAGAGTTCTAACTGGGCGCCAAATAATATAAATAATAGTTTGAGAATGCTAACCCTGCCTTGTCAACTGGGTGGTACAACTTCGATTTTGTAATCCTAGACTTTTTTCCATTCCAAATAAATTTAATTATTCTCCTTAACCCCCTTTGGAAAGTCTATAGGAATTGTTTGAAAAATAAATAATATACATGGAAGAATATTCATTTTTACCAAATTAACTTGACCCCATAATGTAAGGGTGCGTAACTGACATCTATCCAAATCTACAAAGATCTCCTTACATAGTTTACTGTAATTTAACTCCATGAGTTTGTTTTCAGTTTTAGCTAACTGAAGACAGTGTAGCGCAGTGGTTTAAGACTCTGAGTTGGAGACCTGGGTTTGAATCCCACAGCCCCCACTTGCATACCATGTGACCCTGAGCAAGTCACTTAACTTCCTTGTGTTCCTAGGTTGTACCTGTAAACAAGCTTTCAGCTTAGTGAGTCTCTCCTGGTAAAAAAAAAAAGAATACCTAGCTAACTAAATGACTGGGATAGCTTTACAACTATATTTTGTGCTACTGGGTTCTGTCTTGCCACTGACAAGGCTGTAGTGGAATGACATGAGCTGCAGTGGAAATAACATGGTATGGGTGAGCACGGGCAGAGGCAGACACGCCATAGGCAAGTGTCTGCCGTGTCAGCCATGGATGGCCAGATAGCTGCCAGGGATTATGGTAGTTTTTCACAAGGACTAAGCAAGTGGGTAAGAATGTACACCAGACGTGTTGAATACATCTGGGAACTGGGGGGCCTGACATAAGGAAGTCATTTAAGAGTCTATATTCTAGCAAGGAACAATATCCTGAAACGGCGAGTGCAAATGTGAAGATAAACTGTGGCGAGTGCAATATTTGTATCAGGGGGTGGGGGAGCTGAACGTGGGTCTGATTATGTGTATGCCAAATGCATTTACACCCAGGCACTGGAGTGGGAAATAAAGATGCTCAGGAACAGTACGAGTATTTCATAACGCACCACACAATTAGAGGCATTTGTTGATAGCGTGATCCAGAATAGAGCTGTAAGTAGTGACCCTGTTGAGGGGGAAGAACAAACATCTGAGGATTTTGAACTAGCCACTAACAGAGATGACAAAAGGAAAAGGGACAGAAATGAAGACAGTAGTGATATTGAGGAGAATGGAATTTCCTCTTAGCTAAGGGTGGAAGGCAGATGGGCATAATCTACTAATACAAAACAGATACTAGCCTCTAGAGAATGTAAGAGATAATTACTTGGACCAGGGGGAATTGGACATAGGTAAAGACACACGAACACATGCAGCAAGGGAATCCAAGCCAGAATTAGTGGTTCTGGGTGATTCTATCTTAAGATTTACTGACGGGGTAATTTGCTGGGGTAGAAAAAAGTTACAACTGTGCGTTGGCTGCCTGGAGTAAAGGTGAGAGACATGAGGGAAAACCTGGAAGGATTAATTAAGGATGCAGGCCCAAGTCCAACTGTAGTACTGGATGTTGGTGTTAACAATATTGGCTATAGATCTGATAATGATATTTAAGCAGACTTTGTGGAGATTGGTAAAAAACTGAAAGAGACGCAATGTCAACTGGTGATTTCTGAATTCTAAAAGTCCCTAGAGCTGGGCCAGGTAGAACATATGCAATACAAATAAGCATTTGTCAATGCCAAATGTTTGCTTGCTGGCATTGGCATTGGTAGTGTAGGAGTTAGAGACATGCATAATAGGAATGGCAGTGAAGTATTGAACTGAAGCCAACCCCACCACCACCCTACAGAGACTGACAGACATTGCGCTGTGCCTTTGGGTCGTCAGGCATAATGGCCACACCATTTCACCACACCCTACCCTGCAGACACTGACAAGTGTCATGGTGTGCCTTGGGGTCTTTGGCCCTTATGCTCACCCCATTCCATCAGGAAATATGGTGAGATGGGTCCTGTATAGGAGAGTGGGGAGAACTTTGGGGCCAAAGAATCCAAAGCACACCTTGATGCCTCTCACTGGCTGCAGGGTGTGGAATGGTATGAGCATTACAGGCAAGAATCCCAAGTCACACCCCTGATGCCTTTCAATCTCTACAGGCTGGGGTGTTATGGTCGGAAACCCTAACGCCTCAGGCGTTCGTTGGCATTTTCACTCCAAATTTTCAACATGGTTCTTTTGTGACCCCCAACTTATGAACAGTGGCAATATCAGTTTGTTAGCTGAAAGCTGATTTTGCATAGTGACTATGCCATTTGGCACCACAGGTGTGAAAACACATTTCGAACAGGATGTGAAAAATGACAATTGTACTGTTCATGAGGAGGTGCAAAAAATGGCAATGTTGAAATTCTGCAGTGAAAATTTAAAAAAAACTGGTGAAGTCAAGGGCGTGCGTAGAAAATGGGCAACGCACACCCGTAATGCAATTAGTTTGGGGATGTTTTACAGAAGATTGTCAACACAGACATTTTGGAACCTCCGCTCATGAACAGTGTCACTGCGATTTTCTTAATCTGTCCCGAACAGTGATTTCCCACTGCGACCATGCATTTCTGCGCTGGAAGTGCAAAAACACATTTGGCCATGTTGTGAAAAATGACAGCTGTACTGTTCATAAGGAAGTGTGGAAAAATGCCAGTGGTGAAAATCTGGACTGAAAATATTAGAAATCCATGAACTTACAAGGGTACGTGGAAACCGCGCAATGGTCGCCAGAATACAGTCATTTTATGGACAGGTTCACCAAATTTTAACATAGCCATTTTAACACCTGTGCTCATGAACAGTGTCACTGTGATTTTCTTAATCTGTCCTGAACATTGATTCACTATACCGACTGCGCCATTGTACACTACATGAGGAAACACGTTTTGGCCGAGACGTGAAAAATGACAGCTGTACTGCTGATAAGAAGGTGTGGTAAAATGGCAATGTTGAAAATCTGGAGTGAAAATATTGAAAATTCACGAACTCTAGAAAGGGGAAGCTGAGGTTCAATGCAGGGAAATGCAAGGTACTGCACCTGGGGGCCAGAAACCCGGGCCAAGTGTACACCCTCGGGGGACAAATGCTACAAGTCTCGATGGCTGAGAGGGACCTGGGGGGGTGGTGGTGGATGTCAAGATGAACAACTCGGAGACTTGTAGGAGGGCAGCAGCCAAGGCCAACAGGATGCTGGGATGCATCGCTAGAGGGATCACCTCCAGAAGGAGGGAAGTGATACTCCCTCTGTATAACTGCTTGGTGAGGCCGCACCTCGAGTACTGCGTGCAGTTTGGAGGCCACATTAAAGAGGGACATTAAACTCCTGGAGAGGGTCCAGAGGAGGGCAACCAAATGATTTGGGGCTTGGGGACAGGGACCTATGAGGAGAGCTCAAGAGCTAAATATGTACACATTGGAAGAGAGAAGGGACCGGGGGACATGATAGAGGTCTTCAGGTCATGAAGGGGGTAAATAGGGGAGGACCAGTCAGGGTGCTTCGAAGGAAGGAGGAGGGGGCCACTAGAGGGCATGGGTGGAAGCTGGAGGGGGAAGATTCAGGGAGAAAGGAGGAGGTGCTACTTCACTGAGAGGGTGGTGGAGCCATGGAATGTGCTGCCTAGGGGGCTGGTGGAGGCAAAGATGGTGGAGGGGTTCAAGAGGGGGTGGGACAGGTACAGGGGAAGGGTTCTGGAAGCAAAATCCAATGCAGCGAGAATATCCGGAACTGGGAAGGGAGAAGCCAGAGAAGGTGAGGGGGGCAGCAAGGTCAGCTCCCAAGGTGGGGGCTGACCAAACGAGCAGACGCGAAAGACCGTTAGGCCTATTCTGCTGGCATTTTAATATGTTAATATAATGTATGTTACAAGCTTGCATAGGAACATCGCAACGCATGCTCATAAAACCGTAATTTTGGGGAATTTTTTCACCGGATTTTTAATATAGCCATTTTAACACCTCTGCTCATGAACAGTGTCACTGTGATTTTCTTACTCTGTCCCGAACATTGATTTCGCACACCGACTGAGCCATTGTGCGCTACATGCGTGGAAACACATTTTAGGTCAGATGTGAGAAATGACAGCTGTACTGCTCATAAGGAGGTACGGTAAAATGGAAATGTTGAAAATCTGGGGTGAACATATTGAAAATTCGCGAACTTACGTGCGTGCGTAGGAACAGCGCAACGCATGCTCATAAAACAGTCATTTTGGGGAATTTTTTCACCAAATTTTCAACATAGAGTTTTTGGGGACCTACCTCATGAACTGTGACACTGTCGCTTTGTAAATCAGTCCCAAAGGTAGCTCCGCGCAGTGACCTCAAAATCACCTTTCGGGCCGATTAACATCATGACAGTGACAGAATTCATGAGGTGGGGTCCCAAAACCCCATGTTGAAAATTTGGTGAAAGAATTCCCCAAATGCCTGGAGATATGCGCCAAAGTTGAAAACCTATTTATTACATTACACAGCTTACTGCATTTCCTCAATTCGTGGTCGGCTTTGAAGAGTGCAGATGTGTTCCTGTCCACCGAAGATCATCGCGTTGAGCTCCGGAGGTAAGTATGGGATGAGAAGGGGTGTGGGGAGGCAGGGTGCACAGAGGGTGGGCGCAGGTTGGGGGAGACTGGGTCAGGACAATAAGCGAGGGAAGGTTTTTTTCTTTCAGGTTTCTTTTTTTTTTTTTTAACCTAGACGATGCGGGACTTGTGCCATGCTGGGGTGGGCTCCCAGTGTGGCAGCTGGAAGGCTGTTTGGGGGGCTGTGAAGCCAACGGGGGATTGGGCACCCCCGTCGGCCATACAATCTGTTGCCACGCTGGGGTGGGCTCCCAACGTGGCACCCTGTAGCCTCTTTGGGGGGGGGACAGTGGAGCCGACAGGGGATTGGGCACCCCCATCGGCCATACGATCTGTTGCCATGCTGGGGCTGGGCTCCCAGCGTGGCATCTGGAACTCTGTTGGGAGGCAGCGCAGCACAGCCGATGGGTATACAGTGTTTGCATGGGGGGGAAGCACGAGCATGCAGTATCCGTCGTGTGTGTGTGGGGGGGCGTGCATGAGCATGCGCTATCTTATCGCTGCTCTCTGAAGCGTAGCTCTCGCTTTCAACTGTACGGCCACTGCGTTTTCAACTGCTGTCATAGACAGCTGCTGCATTCATTGGAGAACTGCGGTCGTGCCTGCAAACACACTGACTGAATTGGAAGACGGGTGCCACACCTCTGAAAACTTGGATGATGGCAGTATGTTTCTTGCACATGCATTCAAGCAAACATAAAAATGAATGCACAGTTCACAGACTGGTCAGAAAGGGAAAGATTTGGTTTTATATATAACTGGGGTAAATTCAAAGGCCAGAGGGATCTTTACAGAGGTGACATGCTCTATCTTAATAAACTGGGGGCCAGACTGGCCTGTTGGTGCAGCGGTTGGATTTCCGCTTGCGACGCTGGTGACCCAGATTTGGGAACAGACCTGGATCATCAGAGGGACAGCCGGGGGGAGAAGGATGAAGCATCCAGTGGACTGCTCTCCTTCTCCAGGGGGAGGTTGGAGAGTACGCTCAGTGCATTAAGGACCCCTGGCGGAGGTCAGGAGCATCTCAGCAACCAAGTGTCAATATGCTTCATGGAAATACAAGAAAAATCTCCTCGGAGCGCTCTGGATGACGCTGCCCTGCTCCCAGGTCCTCATCGCTCCTCGTCGTGCTGCCGCAAATTAATTACTAGTTCCACAGCCCTCACTACTAGCCCTGAACCCCACCCTGCGGGGGGAACCAGGGAGGCAATGTCGGTGAAAACCAACACCTTACCCGTCGTAGACGGGTGGGTCATGAGGCTGTGGCCCCCAGCCCTGGGGGGGTAAGCCAGGGGATACCTGCGGCAGATGGCAGTCATTGGGAAAGCAGGACTGGGGCAGGAGCAGACAGATGGATGAACGTCCCGGGGCCAAAAGTACAGTAAAAAACAAAACAAAACTGGGGGACAGTATCAATAAAGAAGATGCAAAATATTTAAACGGAGGATATGAGGGACATGATAGAAACATACAAATACCTTTCAGGCAAAAACAGAGAACAGGAAGGTAGGATTTTCCAAAGTAAAAGATGCTCAAGGACAAGGGGTCACACTATGAAGGTGGAAGGGGGAGGCTCAGAGACAATGTAAGGAAGTATTTATTCAGAGAGAGGGTGATGGACAAATGAAACAGCCTCTAGGCAGCAGTAGTGAAGGCTAAAACAGTCACAGGTTTCAAGAATGCATGAGACAGATAGAAAGGGAGCTTGGAAGTAAGGGGGAGTGAAGACTGAGTAGGGTCTGCGGTGTAGCTGTAGGTAGGGAAAACATAGAGCAGAATAGATGGATTAAGAAGTTTTTATCTGCCAACATCTTCTATGTTTCTATGTAGGATGAGGGAGAATGGGGAATGGGATGAAAATAATGAAGTAGCTGTACGAGCATTGACAGTTTTAAAAAAAAACATACTGACAAGGCATTTGGATTTTGGCATATTACTGTACATTGCTAACAGGGTGTCATAGTGAAGAGGGACCACAGTACAGTATGTACACCTAGTAATGTAGTTTTCCCTTGCAAAACTGCTGCAACTTCACTGTACTGCAGTGCAAGTCACTCCTCTGCCACATAGTAATGCCAGCAGTACAGCCCTGGGTCCACAGCAACACCAGGCTTGCTGTAGAACGTCTGGTACACCCTTCAGTTTTTAGCAGCTCAGAATGCAAAAACTAATTGCAGAGGACAGTAATTAACTACTATTCCAGAATCAATGCAAGAAGGGGTAGTTTATGCATGAAAGTCAAAAGGACTGGGAAAATTGCTCTTTAAAGTAACTGGCATCAGTATTGGCTGGTCCAGTGATGAAAATATTCAATATGTCCCTTGAAAGGGGAGAAGTGCCGTATGCATAGAGAATTGCCATAGCCGTGCCTGTTCATAAAAAGGGCAGTAGGGCAGAGATAACCAGCTGCAGGCCTGCAAGTCTGACATTGGTATTAGGTAAATTACTAGTAAGAGTATATAAGGGAGATGACAGAAACAACTATAGCAAGTAATAACCTGGCGGATAAATCACAGCCTGGATTTACAAGAGGTATGTTCTGTCCCACCAACCTTTTTTGAAAACGTCAGCCAAGCAATAGAGGATGGGAGTGCGGTGGATGTGGTTTAGCTGGACTTTGGGAAGGCATCTGACACAGTTCCACATGCTGAACTCATAGAAACATTACTCCAATCAAAAATCAATTCCCTTGTAATAAAATGGATGAACTCATGGCTTATGGTTCATAAACAGATGGTCAGAATTAATGGTTTTGACTCTGAGGAGGTTAGAGCGACTGGCAGGGTGCTGCAGGGGTCTATTTTGGGACAACACTCTTCAATGTGTTCATCTCAGGACTTCAGTTGAAAGATGGAGGTTGGATGGCTAAATTTGCCGATGATGTAAAAATAGTTTACAGAGTAAATACCAGAGATAATACAGCAAAATTGCAAGTTGAGCTGGATAACCTATATACATGAGGCAGGATTTTCAAAAGTCTTAGATCGCTGCAAGCTCTGGTGCGCTGATGAGATGATATATGGGGCTTGAGCGATCTAATGGGATATTCTATCACATGTGGCAATTGCCGCAAGTTAGACCACCTTTTTCTGGTCTAACTTACGGCAATCCTGGGGGCCTTTTTTACAGAGCTTGCACCAGATATATAGCGCAAGCTGCCATAAATTGTGGAAGCGGTTGCAATTGCACCCGAGATCGTAAAATCAGACACAGTTGTGGTACAGGGTTTGGCGCACCACCAGAATGTAAGTGTCATGGCGCTGAGCTGGATGCAAGCCCTGTGCTACACATTGAAAATCCTACCCATGGACTATAAGTAACAAGATGAGGTTCAATCAAGACAAATGTGTACTAATAACTGGGTTGTGTTTTTCCCTAAAGAAACCCAGTTTGTAGTTTGCCATTATAAAGGAGTGATTATAACAGCAAACACATGCTGGTTACTCTCACTCCACTGCACCAGCCTTCCATCTTTCAGTTTTCGTGCTGAAACCTGCACTGCCACTCGCTCTCAGCAGTAAGTAAATCTTAAAAAAAAATTAAAAAACTGGACTGTCAGATCAAAGTTTTTAAACACTGCTTACAATTTAAAGCTTAAAACTTGAAATTAAGAAAAAAAAATGACAGGTTTCAGCAGCCACAGACCGTGCTTAACACAGAAAGGACAGCGGCTGAACGGCGATGTAGTCTTATGTTATATAATTGCCATGGCAAAAAAAATGCTCCCAAGCAATTATATAAAATAAAACATGAGGGTGTGTGTAAAACTTGAATTTTACACATACCCTCGGTGTTGGATGTTTAAATAAGCCCCTCAAGCTTCGCTCTTTGCACTT
Organism: Neoceratodus forsteri; assembly: GCA_016271365.2. Taxonomy (NCBI): domain Eukaryota; kingdom Metazoa; phylum Chordata; order Ceratodontiformes; family Ceratodontidae; genus Neoceratodus; species Neoceratodus forsteri. The sequence continues at coordinate 188,182,549 of CM028134.1, forward strand.
TGGAAAAAGCAATAAACTTTTCCATTTGCAGCTTATACTGTAAAGCCACTAGAGGGCAACAAGACATGTAGGTTGCAATCCTCTTCTCACTGCTCTCTCCTAACACTTCTGTCCTGCGTCATTTATTCCTAAATTCTCTGCTTTTCACCCCTCTCTGTAGTGTCCCTTGCACAGTCTCCCAGGCTACCATTAGGCATACAACGTGGCATCCAAACCAGGGTTCGAACCAAGTACTTTTTGCTCCAAAGGCAGCAACTCTACCACTGCGCCACTATGTCTGCCACAATGTTAGGTGTCAGTAAGACCCACTCATACCTGCCCATGGTCACATCTACCACCACTGTACTCCCTCACAACACCCACCCACACAAACTAACCATTCTCCTGTTGCTAACCATGTTTACCCTGCTCAGCAAAGAAAACCCAGTTGCCTCTGGTATGTACATACCTTTGCTGCTGGGGGAGCACTTCACCCCTCATAGCCTCTCTATCACCCTGTCTCTTCCCATAGCCCCCCCTGCACCCCACACCCCTCCCTTCTACCCCCTCCCCCATCTCTGTGCCTTGAGCCCTCCATGTCTGTTCCTCCACCTGGCCATCCCAGCCCTCACGCAGCTGCCCATTCCCTGCTCATCATCTTCTAAGCTAGCCAGTCATCTCTACCCAGCAAAATGCCACCAATTCATGGCCCTTGTCAGGATCTTCCGCTTGCTTCTTCTACTATCTGGCAATGTTCACCTCAATCCTGGCCCAGCAGCGCCCCCACAACTGCAGTCACCCATGGGGCTTCGAATAGCCACTATGAATATCTGCAGCCTGCCTAAAAAATGGCACACCTGCAATGCTGGATGGCACAGCACCAATCAGATATTCTGGCTTTAACAGAAACCTGGCTGTCAGCCAAGACCCCAGACTCATTCGTTTCTATTCCTGGCTACTCTCTCATTAGGCTTGATTGTAACGGCAAGAGAGGTGGTGGCTGTGCCTTCTATGTAAATGACTCACTGCATTACCAAGCCCTGCCTGTGCCCTCCCTAGACTATGGTGCCCAAGCCCTCTCAATAAAACTCTCCCCTGACCCAAACCGTGCTCCTCTTACTCTCACCATCGCCTATATCCCACCCCGCAGCCAATCCCCTGCCTGTAAAGCACTCTCTAACTACCTTGCCAGCCACCCCCACAAAATGGAACAAATCCTAGTTGGGGATCTCAACATAAATTGGCTGGTGAGCTCATCAACACACGCCAAAGGTACCTTTTCTGCGTTAGATATGACCCAACTGGTATCCCAGACTAACAGGGTCAAACCCACTAATGGAACCCACACCCTACTAGATATCCTACTCACTAATCGTCCCCACCATATTACTGACCTGGGTGTCCTACCCAATGCTTTACGCGACCACTCCCCAATCATCTTCAGCTGGTCCTGTCAGCTACCTAAACCACCACCAAATATCACCTTTCATCGTCAGCTATGCCCAGGAGACACAGCCAATCTCAAACAATATCTAATTAACTAGGACTGGTCCCCTATTTCTCCAAGCCCAGCACATAGATGATGCATTTCACTACTTCACCACCACCTTTAATACCCACCTGTGGTGCTTTTGCACCGACCATCAAAGTGACCACTAAGAAATGTAGTGCCCCCTGGATCACCCCAGGACTCTTACAACAGTTCAAAATGCGTGACAACCTCTGGCATCATGCCACTGCCTCTGGTTTGCTAAGCGATAGGCAGGCCTATAATGCTGCCCGCATTAAGTGTACCTGGGCAATCCAAAAGGCCAAGGCGGAGCACTGCAGAACTGCCCTAGCACCTCCTGGGGTAGCACAAGAAAGTTATGGGATAACATCAAGGAGCTTAATGGTAAATCCCGCTCCCCATCCCTCATGACTTAGTGTTAACCGGTACTACCACCACAGACACACTTCACATATCTAACTGCTCAACTCCACCTTGTCAGACCCCAGCTCAGTCCTCTCTAGCAACTTTTTCGATCCAATTCAGCCTACCCCACTGCCTGAGATCCTCCACCCCCCCTTCAAACTCAGAGTCATTACCCCTACAGAAGCGAAAGCCTACCTGTCCAAAGCCCTCCAGAGCTCCAATTACGGCAAAGATGCCTTCGATATCCATATCCTATACCTTGCACTAGACTCAGTTATCTCCCCACTCATGGATCTTCTAAATCTGTCCCTGCACCTGGGCCAGTTCCCAACCTCATGGAAAATGGCAGTGATAACACCAATATTGAAATGTGGTGACAGCTCCCTCCCAAACAACTACTGGCCCATCTCAATTCTCCCCCCACTCTCTAAAGCCCTTGAAAAGATCATGGCCAATCAGCTCACTGACTACCTCCTCGTGCACAACCTCTTATGTAGGGAGTAGCATGGTTTCAGAGCTGGTCATAGCATTGCGACCGCCCTCACAGAATTCGCTAGCTCCCTGCACTCCACGCTTAACAAGGGGCACTTCGCAGGGGCCATGTTTATAGACCTCTCAAAAGCCTTAGACATGGTTTCTCCCCGCCCTTCTTAACACATTACAACAAATTGGGATCTCTCATTGTCCACTCTCATGGTTCTCCAGCTATCTTTCATCTAGAACCCAATGTGTTAAAATTAATAATACCCTCCCCGCACATTAAGAACAGTTGCTGATCTTGGGGACCATCCTCTGCGCCCAATATTATGAAGCACAAGAATGTGGGTTTTTTTTGACAGTATATAGGGTCCTGAGATATGTCTGCACACTCAGCTACATCACTGTAAATGGAATAAGTATGATGTATTAATGAAATAACCAGGTTTTTCTCTCTTTGTTTGTCTGTCTATATTTGCTTTTTGTCTATTGCTAGGTGTAGTATGTATCATGTTGTCTTTTTTTTGTGATGGAAAATCTTAATAAACAGAATATTCAAAAAAAATTAATAATACCATATCTACTATGCTGCCTGTGTGCTCAGGAGTTCCCCAGGGATCTATCCTGGGTCCCCTACTATTCAGCATCTACCTCAACGCCCTGCCCAAATCCTGCCCCGGCAACCTTCTCCTCTACACAGATGACGCTGTTCTTTACGCCGCACATCCTGATCCTCTGTCTCTCTCCAGCATACCTTACAAAACTCATTCTCTCAGATTGAACACTGGTTTGCTGAACACAGATTGGTGGTCAACATTAAAAAAACTAAGACAATGCTCTAGGCCCACCGCCCAAACAGATCAAAGGATTTCCCCCTGGAAATACTCTCTGCCTCTGTCTCATCCCACTGGAACAGGTCCAAAAATATAAGTATGTAGGTATTATATTTGACTCTTCCCTCTTGTTCCACGAACATATCAAAATACTCACCTCCACCACCAACAGCCGCATTGGTCTCCTGTACAGACATAAAGACTGCCTGCCACCTGAAGCACTTCACCTAGCCATTACCTCCTCAGTCTTATTGCTGGTGGACTATGGCCTCACAATCTATGCTGCCGCTGACCCTACGGCGCTTCATCAAATACAAGTAGTCATCAATAAGGCCTGCCGGCTCCTCTCTGGTGCTGGCAGAAATGCACATACCTGCACCCTACACATGCTCACCAATATCCTCTCCCTTAAGGAAAGACTATTATAGCAGACCTGTCTCTTCAGCAAAAAAATCCACCTGGGTTTAACCCCAATAGGTGTCATGGCTTCTCTTCAGGCAGCCACCATCTCAGCGTCCACATGAGCCACCAATCTAGGTTCTTTTAAAGCTGCCTTAAGGGCCCATATCCTCTCCTCACATCAATGCCAGTGTAACCGTTAACCTGTGGATCCTGCACCACGCCGATAGGCCATGCACCCACCCTTGGCCTGGCAGTAGAGAGCCCTCACTATTTCTAGCCTACAGACTCCTCACCTCCCTCAGTTACCATATAGTTGCACTGGACTATGAATGCATTGTATTATGTATAAGACAAGGCCTCCCTGAGGCAGCTTACTACCAACTCATATCATGCATTGCTATAGCAACCAATTGTATAGGTCTTAGCCACTCATTAGGTAAATATGTCGATAGCTCTGCTCTGTTTTAGCTACCAAATGTATAGGCATTAACCAGTGCTCATTGTACTTATACTCTGTATGATTGCTCACCCACTTTTATTCTATGTATGTACTGTATGAATGTCTATGTTTTATTCTGACGTGGAGCCTTTGGAAACGAGTCTATGACTCAAAGGGTTGTAATTCTGATTTCCTTAATAAATAAAATAAATAAAATTTAGATACAAGATGGTCAGAACTGAGTTAAGGGTGTCAAACAGCGAATATGACCTGGGCGTAAGAGTAACAAACAACTCCCAGAATTCAGGCGAGTGCGATGAGGCTATATCTAAATGCAACAAAATAATATCTTGCATTAAGAAGAACATCATAAGCAGGGATAGGGAGGTGATTTTGCTAATCTACAGAGCACTGGTGAGACCACATGCTGAATACTGTGTGTAATTCTGGTTGCCTCAAAATAGGTGCAATATTGTTAGGGTGGAGGGTATACAAAAGAAGGATAACAAGAATGGTGAAGGGACTAGAGGGACTGATGTATGAAGACAGACTGAGAGAGCTCGGGCTTTATAGCCTGGAGATGAAAAGGGCGAGAGGAGACATAATTACAGTGTTCAAGGCTTTACCTAGTCCAGATACAATGAAGTGCTTACACCTAGAACTCAGTAACAAGGAAAAAGTGACACAAAGTCTCAGCAGACAACTTAAAGGTAACCATTACAAAACAGAAAGATGAGGAGGGTGGTTCTGTGAAACAGTAGTGAGTAGTTGGAATAGCTTGCTAAAGGAAGTTGTAGAGAGTGGTAGCTTGAATATGTTTAAGATGAAACTGGATAGGTATCTACTGGACGGTGGCTTTTCTGGTGTTTTCAGATGAACATGACAGACAAGCTCAATGGGCGCATGCCTACTCTTGTCTGTAAAATCTATGAACCTATAATAACCATTTTTTATTCTGCACTGCTATTTAGCACTTTCATAGTCTAAACTGCTTTATAAAATGGGCTTAAGAAATTATATATAGTGTATGGTTAGGGCTCATTGTACACAGAATTCAAGCAGCTCAGAAACCTTGTTGTGCACATTCTAAAGTTGTTACGCACGTTCTAAAAACCTTATTGTGCATATTCCATCATTAACTGCAGCTTCAATTCCCTCGGGCTGACTTCTGCTACCGGGTTTCATTTCTCTGCACACTGTACCTCAGCGTTATGGTACCCGTGAAAAGAAAGACATGTCAGCACATTTTGTTAAACTGTACACTATAGCAAATAAAATATGGGTGCCCATACACAATTCGCCTTGTGTTTCCATCTTGGGGTTGAGCTACCAGCATGGACCTCGGCCTATACGCTGGTGTCTCAACACCTTGATGGAAACACAGGCTTGTTGTGTATTAGTGCCCATACATTATTCTTTATATGGTTTAGGCTGGTCCGTCGTGCTGCAGTAGGGTTGCTGCTCATAGCCCTGGTGACCTGAGCTCCGGTACAAGCCAGGTCATCAAGGACTGGCTGAAGGGAGGAGGATCAAGCATCCCAAAGGACATTCATCTCCTCTAGGGAGGGTCACGACCTCTCAGGTCCTAGTGGAGTGAAGGTACTGGAGAGGGAAGGAAGGACACCGGCAGGGGCCTGCACTGACACACTTTGCGTATGCATGAGCTTGAAGTTCCCTAACACATCAGCATCCTCAGGGGCCAGGAACAATGTACAAGGCCCTCCCCCCCTGACGTGATGCAGGATGATGGGGCACACTCCGGCTCTGGCCCAAGCAGCCAACCTACCTTAGTGGTCCTCATCATTTAGGAAGGCCAACACTCTGCCTGGTGTAGCCAACTAGATAAACCCTGCCTCATGGGCCAAGCTGAGGGAGTGTGGGGGTTGAAAAGGGGTAAGCACTATGGAAGGGTGAGTGCAGGGCAGGGTGTTAGCTACATGGCTGGATGGTAACCACTGGAAGGGGATAATTCCGGAGTGAAGGAGGCAGAAACAGTAACTCAAAAAAGAAAGCAGGGTTTGTGATTGACTTACATGCATCACATGACAATGCATCCTTTCCCCAGATACTACTAGCTTTAACAAACGTATGCATTTTAGCAATGCAAAACCTACTTAAGCATTATGCTCAAAGAATTCTATAGTACCACGTGGTAACAATGCACTCACATTTTAAAAGGATAAACTTCTGCATCATACAGTAGCAACACGAATATGTAACAATACACTTAACATTTAAAAAATAAACAACCATACCATGCAACGAGAATTCAATTCACTTTTGAAGCAGTTTTCCAATAGCCTGCAAAACTTTCTCAAATACGATAATTCAGCTTATCTTTCATTATGTTATCTTCCCTCATACTTGATTGCCAAGGACGTCTGCATGCCAACAGACTCTTTGTGTCTCAGACTTCCTCTCTGCTGCTTCTCTCCCTGATGAAGTCATAATTGTCAGTGACATCCCAGTCTGTTGCTATGGAAATGACTGCAATGTCACAAACAGAAGATTATGACTTCAGCAGATGACAAGAAGCAAGAGTATGAGATGAAGACTGAGACACAAATATCCTTTCATGCAAACATCCCCAGTAATAAAGAGGGACATAAATGCAGAGAATTAATGAAATACCATGTGACGTGCATCTGAATAGTATATTTAAAAATGTTTCCTGGAAACTAGTAAAATGTGTTAAACTCTTTCAAAACTGTTCTATATGATTTTTAATAATCTGAAAAAAAAAGCATTTTATAAGCACAATAAACCACTTCAGGGGGAGTACTTCAGGACTCCATGTACTTCCCAGATAGTTGTAGACACAAGCGAGCACAATGCACCCAGGGCATGCATCAATTACCCTTATAAAATGGCATGGATCACTGCTGGCCCACTGACCTAGTGGCGACATTACTGCTTGCAACGACGGTGACTGCATTTGGGAATACGCCTGGGTTGCTGGAGGGTTGGATGGGGAGAGGAGGACTGAAAGTTTCACAGGATGCTCCCCTCTCCTGGGGAGGGCTGCTCCATGGATGATGGTGCAGGCAGGAGCTCATTCATATGGGGAGGGACATCAGTTGGCTGGAGCAGGCATAGATGCACTATGTGCGCATGTCCTACTCTCAGCCGGTGTATCTACAGAGTGTGAGAAAGCAGGAATCCCCCCAACCACTGCATCATGGTGGCCCTGCACTGCCTACAAACCTTGCACCCACTGACCCGGCTACCTTCCGGCTGTAAGACAGCTGCCTGATCCAAAAGGGGTCTGGCACAGACCAATGCCCTTCATCATGGAGTAGGAATGGCCAGAGGAAGGTAAGTCCCAGGAGATGGTAGGAAGAAGATGTTAGGGTAGTGCAGCGGTCCTGAGAGGGTCCGGGAGAGGTTGGAGATCAAGCACACAAATGGAAAGTAAAAAAAAAATGGCAAGACTGAAACAAGCAATTTCACATTACTGCATAGTTTAGATTTTACTATTTTTTTTTAATTTATTAACTTTTTTAAACCATTTTATAAGCAAAATAACACACTCCAGGTTGTGCAGTAATGTTATAATTACTTCATTTCCCAGGTGACTGAAGACACTTGGCTGCATCTCATGCCTCATAACTCACCTGGGGCGTGCAGTAGTTTAGCATTACCACACATCCTGTAGTCTACTATTGCTTACACAATCCCCACCATGGCACAGGTTATCGTTTTATTTCTTAACAAAAGAATCCCCAAAGTGACTGTCAGGGACTGTAGGTTGAAAGAGTCAATGCTGAGCCCCGCTGTCTTTTACGTCTTTTCTGGTTAAATGTTTATCTTCTTGTTATCAGTATTGCTACACAGTAAACTATGATGCAGCAGCCAAATGTACAGCATACGTGTTGTGGAAACAGAGAGGCATCACAGTGGAGCACTGAGGAGTTTCCCCATACACACTCTGCAGCACAGAAGATGCAGCCCTACCTGTGACCACACTTGGGATTTTGGAGAGAAAGCTCTTGACGGTTCGAATTGGTACTCCCCCAGCCTTGTCATCTTGCATTTTTGTAATGATGTCCTCAATCTGAAAGAAAGTAGCATAGAATTAGAATGTTAAAACACAGGACCATGGGAACAATACACACCTATCCTGTGACACAGGCGGCACTTCACTTTACAAAGGCTGCTTTGATGTCTTTTTACTCTAGGAGCTTCTGTGGAGCTCAAATGAAGTTGCTGATTCCCAAAACAAAAAAGAAATTGGAAGGAAAGTTGTGGCAGATGGCATTGCTTCCCCACCCTTTAGAACTGTAAATCCCAGAATCAGCACAGCGCTAGCACTACTACTCACAATAATGGCGACCTGGCTTCAGGAAAGAAACCAGGCTGGAGGACTGCCAGTTGGGGGGGGGGGTTGTGCATCCCAGGGGACATGCTTTTCCTCTGGGAGCAAGGGTCACCATCTCCACTGCGATGCTGCAATCTAGGCAATCATGGGAGAAGCGTAAGTGAAGTCAAGAGTGGGAACTGGACATCAGCTGCCCTTGCAGTTGGTGTGCTGTCATGCATGCTCCTGCATCTACCCCTTTCACGTGGTCATTCCCAGAGATGGGAGAGAAACAACAGAAAATGGCCACAGCACAGCATATTACAGACTCTGACAAATCTGGGGCCTCCACCACCTCCCATCATGCTGCCTGACATAACACAGAGATTCGGGGAGTCCCCATCCTATCCCAGCCTCAGGGGTACAGAAAAGGCTCAACAGAGATAACAGTTGTAGTCAGAAGTAAGGGGGGTTCGATACCTTGGCGATATCTGAAAAAATGCTGCACTGGAGGAATAAAAGGGCATAAAAAGTAAGTAAAAAAAACAAACAAGAACTGCAACACCCCAAACAAGCATAGGAATGGACATGTCAGTACAGGTAGTAGTACAGATGAATCAGATCACAAGATTTATTTTTCTGTAGCCAAGCAAGAACTCCTTCATGCTTATCTACAGTGCTTCTTGCCCCGTCCAGCACACCATGAAGAAGAAAAATGACTGGGAATGTAATTTGCCAAATTCGGGAATGGCAGTCTGTGGAACGCCTGATCGCCTATATTCATTTTATCATTTTCTGACTGCTGCTGTTGCACACCCACAAAAATCAATGGAGAATGGATCTTTCTATACAGCTGCAAAATGAGGCAGCTTCCACAGAACTATAGTTTAAGTCTATTTCTGCAAAACATTTTCATTTTCCTTCCACAAAAGATGGGGGGAGATATATATAGGTAACACTGCAAAACACTGAACCGTGTGTTGTAATGCATTCATTCATTTGGGAGAAATAATATGAAACACGATGAGAACAATGCAATCTGTCCATTTATGCTGCTATTGGAAAATGCATTCTTTTTCCAGTACAAAACCTGTTTTAATCCATTGTATTATTATTTCTGAGAGTGAAACAGTGATAAGTGACTTTTGTGCAGTAATGTCTTAGGTAAAATGTGAAGAAAAAAACAGGTGTGAAGGGAATTTTATTAAAACATTTCATCTCAAATTGAAAACAGCTTCCTATTCATAACAGCTAATAACCATCAGCTAGGCTCTCTATATCTCATTAGGTGCTGGAACTACCGAATGGGGGACCGCATGATTTATTTCAGCAGTGGTAGCATCCCAATCCAATTATAGTCCCTTGTCTCTTTCCAAAGTACGTACCTGCCAATAAAGTAACCTGCTTAGTGCCTTAGTACCACTTCCACTAGTAAATGAGGCAAACCTTACTGAAATTACTTATTTAAAACTGGCAATCAGATGACGGTGTTCCTAGACCAGATACACACTCACACACTCTTACGCATTTACTGTATCCCTCACTATGTTAGGTAGGCATCTATTCATGTACTTAACTTGTTTAGAATATTCTGATTGGTTAGCAATTTGAAGATAACCAAAGACTTGGAGTGCACCGAGCCACTTATCTATATCCAAGGTCTCCTTTCTGACTTATTTAAAATGCAATTGGATTCCTTTACCCTTCGGGCATACAGAATTACTCCTCACCGTAAGCCTGCTAACCTGGATCTCCCACGTACCTTTCTGGTTTCCACTTCAGGGCTTCACATCTATGACATGCTCCTTAATAAGGCCAAGATAATTATGGGTGCAAGGAGCACAGCAGCACTGGGAGGGAGAGGGAGGGATTTGCTGTGTGTGTGTGGTCGAATGGTACGCAGGTGTTGGGAGGACAGCAGCAGTGGGAGAAAGCAGGAGGGAGTGATTTGCTGGCAGGGGGCCTCCAACAAAACACGGGTGTGGGGAGGACAGCAGCAGTGGGAGGGAAAGGAAGAGATTTGTTGTGTGTGTGTGTGTGTTTGTCTGCTCGAACGGAATGCGGGTGTGGGGAGGACAGCAGCAGTGGGAGGAAGTGGGAGAGAGTGCTTTGCTGGTGGGGGCCTCCAACAGAACGTGGGTGTGGGGAGGATAGCAGCAGTGGGAGGGAGTGATTTGCTGGCAGGGGGGCTCGAATGGGAACGCAAGGAAGACAGAAGCAGTGGGCAGGCTCAGTACATTCACACTGTAAGCGCTATGGCAGGGTGTAGCCAGGAACTTCAGACGTAAAGACCAAGCTGACACACTGCTACCCTCCCCCAACCCCCGTCGTCTGTGCCCTGCTATCCCATCCACTGTCCGTGCCCTCCCATCTGGCACAAGCGTCATTTACTCTGTAGCATATGCTATAAATATTAGGGCATACACCATAGATATGAAATATAAAGATGTAACACACATGCTCCTATTCCTATACAGTAGTAAGGCCTTTCAACTACCATTATCAGACTAACAGACTGGCTTTTAGTTACAATGCTACATTGTTACAAGCCTCCGTACGACATTAAGGTAGCCAGTCCCACAGAGGTATACACACACACATACACATACACACACACCCCAAGCATAGATGGAGTCTCTTAAAAGTTTAAACTTTCAGCAGCTTTACATCCACACAGAGTCCCTCCCAGACCCATACCCACCCAGATCAAACACAAATACATATATTACCTCTTGAAAGCTATACTTGGACAAATGCTTTCTAGAATATAAACATTCCTACTGCCAAAAACCTCCTTTTAATAAGCTGTTTTAACTTATTTAGAGGTGAGAGAAAAAACTCTCATAGCACACAAGCAAGCACATTAATTTATCATGCAAACCCTCACTAATTAATCAACCATTTGAATTGAACAAGAAGCTACTGCAGTCATATAGGGAACATTGTTTAACCAGGAGTAACACACTAAGCCGAAGCTCGTTTCCAGATGCAACCTGGGAGCACAAGAATGTTAAGTGACTTGCTCAGGATCACACAGTATGCACTTAGGCAGCTGTCTGATTCAAAACCAGGTCTCCAGATCTGCAGCTCAGAGCCTTAACCCACTGTGCTACACAGCCTCCGAGTTCTATACTGATTACCCAGATTTGTGTTCTGTAAAGATCCACCTTACACTGGGTAAGCATTGTATATAACTGTCAAAAGAGTGCTAGAAATCTTGGCCTAAGCACAACCAAGCCAGTTAATAACATCATGCATCGGACTTCTTGTAAGTTCCAGAGAGGATTAGAGGAAGACTATGCTGTGCAGTTTATGATGCCATCTTAACTTTCTTACTGGCAGATAAGCCTAATTCAGTATGCAGCATGGATTTATCCTGACATATTACGATAACCCTGATAACTCATTTGGGCCTAAATAAATACAGTCAAAATGCCACTGGTTTATATGAAAAACACTTTTGATCATTCACTGACATTTTAATCTGTGGGGTTTTGTTTTCTCAGAAAGTTTAGAATATTTGGTGCTATCCCAAACTCTTCTTTAAATCATGTTGTCATATGAATAAAACTAGTAAGAATCCTATCTTTATCTTGTAAATCTCACTGCGTTATATAACAAATACCCTATATGGTGGTGGTTGACAAATTAATATACAGTCATACCTGTTCATAGAAGTTTGCCCTTACTAAAGATGAAGGCATTTCAGACATGAGTATTAGTCAGAGCTGAGTTGTTACAAAAATATTAGTGAAGGTAACATTGAAATTCACTAAAGCCACTGTATAGCTACTGGTCAAAATAAAGAAAATAACACTTTTTTCCTAATGGCCTTACTCTCCGAAGTTCACTGGCACTGCAGAGCTAGTGGTCAAAATAAAGAAAATATTTTTTTTTTACCTAATGGCCTCACTCTCTGAAGTTCACGGGCAGTGCAGAGCTAGTGATCAAAATAAAGAAAATAACATTTTTTTACATAATGTCCTCACTCTCTGAAGTTCACTGGCACTGCAGAGCTAGCGGTCAAAATAAAGAAAATAACATTTTTTACCTAATGGCCTCACTCTCTGAAGTTCACTGGCACTGCAGAACTAGTGGTCAAAATAAATAAATAGTTTTACCTAATGTCCTCACTCTCTGAAGTTCACTGGCACTGCAGAGCTAGTGGTCAAAATAAAGAAAATACATTTTTTTATCTAATGGCCTCACTCTCTGAAGTTCACTGGCACTGCAGAGCTAGTGGTCAAAATAAATAAAATTTTTTACCTAATGTCCTCACTCTCTGAAGTTCACTGGTACTGCAGAGCTAGTGGTCAAAGTAAAGAAAATAACATGTTTTACCTAATGTCCTTACTCTCTGAAGTTCACTGGCACTGCAGAGCTAGTGGTCAAAATAAAGAAAATAATTTTTTTTTACCTAATGGCCTCACTCTCTGAAATTCACTGGCACTACAGAGCTAGTGGTCAAAATAAAGAAAATACATTTTTTTTATCTAATGGCCTCACTCACTGAAGTTCACTGGCACTGCAGAGCTAGCGGTCAAAATAAAGAAAATACAATTTTTTTACTCAATGGTGTAGTTCTCTGAAGTTCACTGGCACTACAGATCATTCAATCGGGGTAGCATTCTAAACTATAGCGTACAGGTAGTGGTCAAATAAACAAGTTTAACAAGAAGAATGTAACCCCCAGGGGGCACTACCCTTAAGGCTACTACCCCTGCCTGCCCCCACAAAGGCAGGGTAAGGGCCCCAGATCCGTTGACGAGTGCCTCCACCCAGAGGTCGGGGTCAATATTGTCGAGATGGCCTCGGTCACAGCCCTCTGGGTTACTGCAACCCCCCATTCGACCCACTAGTGGCTCGCACTGGGTACAAATAATACTTTTCATCAATACACTCACCCCCGTTAATATTCCTCCACTCCTCTGGAGACCCCGTAAAATAAGGCACAGTTATATTACAGTCACCAGGCAGCCGTTCACCAGTAATGTACACAATAGCCAGGGTGTAGTTGCACAAAGAACAATCTGATTTATTCAGGGGAGAAATAACAAGGACGAGGGAATCAAGTTGATTAGCTTATCACTATACCTGTCTACCTAGGGCTCTGTGCATAGGCCTGAACCTAGTCTTTACCATCCCTGGGTACCCAAGCCCTAACGGCTAGTTCACGCATGGCAGCTGGTTGGGGCCCTTGACACAGATAACAGCTATGATCCTGAGGAATCAGAATAAGCAGAAAGTTTGATTAGGCAGTCAGAGGTATAATCATACAACTGGGGACCATTGTTTGCAACATTTGCAGGGAGCTACCCTGATTCAGTACTCACAACTCCAGCACATGGCGATTCATTCAACACTGGCAGGGCTACACCTGAATGTTCACCAGCCTCCTTTCACATTTATATGGTAATCAACAGAGGGGTACCATACCAGGCAGCTGCTTTCAGACTTTTAATAACTCGCAGAAACTCAGCCAGCAAACTGCAGCTTCAACATCACGGATCGACCGAGCGCACTTCAGCAATCCTCTCCAGTCCTCTCAGGTCGAGCCTGGTAGGTAGCTGGGCTGGCACTAGCCTCCTCCGACCGCATGCCGGTGGATTTGGTCCAAACTTTCACAAGGCAGGGAAAAAACGGCCGCTGCAGGCCTTCACGCGCTTCCCACGAGAACACTACTCCAGCGCAGAAGCACAGAGCTCCTCTCCTCTCCTAAGCCATAACGCATCTGCCCTTGGCAGCACTGAGCACTGCTTTCAGATCGGGCGCTACCCATTTTCATTGGCTGGCTGAACATGCCAGTCATTTCCTCCTGCTCTCAGTGGTGCGAAAAAGCGCCATAGCCCATAATACCTTTCTCAGATACAAACAGTTCCTCTATTGGTCAGCCGACTCTGTAGGGTCCTGAGGTACTGATTGGTCCAATTCAGCAGTTCTGGACCAAAATGGAGGAGACAATCAAAACAGGCCGTACTGCAAAGAAAGGCAGGTTAGAACAACAACATTATCAGTATTATTGTACGTTATTTCCAGCAATAATCACATCCCCTAGCGGAGCTCCCTCTGCACCACTAGCTGTGGCAGACAAGGAGCTATTTTCCAGTGGCCCGGGCGGGACTTGGGCATACAACCACACAGCCCCCCTCCATGTCAGTTAATTACGGCTGCAACAGGCAGCCCTTAAAGGGACAGCATACGGAGGCTTCAAAAGCACTTACTGGTAACACATTTAAGCGGCTTTAACGCCGAACACCAACTAGGCACGGAGCATTCACCCAAGCTCCGGGGAAGCTTTTAGAAACCCCCATTTGTAGGGGGGTTTCAAGAAGCTACTGCAGTCAGTGCAAAGCAATAATGCAAAAAATGGTAAGTGATGCCTTGAGGAATTCAGTGGAGGTAATTTTGAAGTGCACTGCAGGTCATTCGGGGGTGGGGGTAGAGCTAGAGTTAGTGGTCAAAATAAAGAAAATGCCATTTTTTTACCCAATGGTCTCTCACTCTCTGAAGTTCACTGGTGCTGCAGGTCATTCAGTCAGGGGTAGCATTCCAAACTACAGTTAGTGGTCAAATAAATTAGCAAGTTTAACAAAAAGAAAAGGCTACTGCAGTCAGTGCAAAGCAATAATGCAAAAAACAGTACCTGACACCTTGAGGGATTCAGTGGGTTAACATGACTCAGTCAGAAGCTGCCGCAGTTATTTCCAAATTCCAGAGGCTGCACAGGACAGTAGGGCGCTCTCTCCTTCCTGAATCCCAATCGTAAACCCTGATGTGAGTCCATGATGACCGACTGGGGCAGCCGAGTGACTAGAATGGACTGGAGTATGGCGGGCCAAGCAGTGTGCAATCAATTCAGTCAGACAGACTCGGACTCGCTCGAAAAAGAAAATAAATACAGCTCAACTACTTTAGCGAGTGAGTCTTGTCTTCTCCCTGACCGACCACAGGCACTGGCAAGCTGCTCACCCCCTCCTCCACTCACAGGCTCAAGTCAACACTGGCTGCTCTATGTCTGCTCGCGGCTCGGTTACTTTCCAGTTCACAGCCATGCGCCACTCTCTTCTGCTGCTCTGCTATGCCGGGGTTCTTCTCACTTCTCCCACTGGCAAGCTGACTCTGAGACGCTCCGGTTTCTTCTTCTCTCCTGAATCCTGTAGTCCAGCTTACAGGAAAGCTGTCTCTCCAAGGCTCGAAAAGTACAATGCTGGCCTGGGGGCAATTAAACTCACTGCCCCCCCCCCACTAGCCGTGCCTCCTACCTATATAAAAACAAGAAGGCAAGTACTGGGAAGGTGGGGTTGTCATAACAAGCAAGACAGGAGCAGTGGGCAGGCTCAGTGCGTTCACACTGTAAGTGCTACAACAGTGTGAACGCGTAATCAGGAAGTCAAGTAATGCAGGGCTTTACACATCAAAGAACAGAGCCACTATTGGTGCAGCTCTGTCCTTTGAAAAGTTGGCCAACTCCAACCCAACAACAGAAACTGAATCATCCCCAGCCTGCTGATCCATTGGCCTGCCACTTGCTACAGAGCTCTCCATTGGGCGCAACCCCCTCACGCACCTGTATAGCACCTCTCATGTCAATGAGTTTGTCTGTGCCTACGTGCCATGACAAACTTAAAAAGAAGAAAAGTAGTCCCTGTATTCTATTTTTACCATATATTTTTAAATGCATATGGTGTTTTAGCCACTAGAGGTCAGTGGTGTCTGTGCAATAGTGTTGCCATACCTCCTTCCCCCTCCACTGCCGAAGAATTTCTTTTATTTGTTTTACTATTTGAGATGTACCTTTGGTCTGCGGTTCTAAAAACAAAAGCTGAGTTCCTTTTTAATTTAAACTGTGCACAGATTGGGGGGGGGGGCAGATAAATTGCCAACACAATTTACATCTGACTGCTGAGCGAGCGATTTCCAGGTTTGCGATTGTCTGAGACTGCTGTAGTCGGCTTTTGAAAGTGTCAACAACTGTGGACTGTGGCAGGTGTATAACTGTTAAGAGTTTCAGGGGAAGATGAAGGCAGGAGTCCCAACATCAGGTAAAAGAAAAATTAGCTTTGCCTGTATGGGCAAGGCAGATGCCAGCACAAGTGGCTGCAGGACAGAGAAGCTGAAGCCAGTAAAGGAAGGCCATGGATCAGAGGAAAGAAAAAAAAGAAAATGCAGAAAAATTAAGAGAAGGTTAGTTAGTTCTGCAAATTATTTTTTTCTTTTTTGCCATGTGTGCCTTACATGTGGGGTGGAGATGGGTATACAGTGTGATGGGAGGAAATTTTAGTTAGCAAGTTAGGGAAAGTAATGGACGTCTACCTAAGTAACATGGCTGCCAGAAAGTTTCTGGCAAGCATGGATATGTGCCATGTGCTGCATCCTAGCTGCCAGGAAAAGTGCCACCCTAAGGGCTGTTACTCTAAAAATGCATGCCTGGGGGTGACTCTTGCCCAGTCAGGATGCAGCATTTTCCCTACTCATTTTATAATTCATTTTTAAAAAGGTGGACCAAGTAGCATCAACTGCTTCTAATATATCCATAATTTGGTAGCTCATGTATGTGTAACACTCTTCCATTAAACAGACTTTGTTTGTCTTCCAGTAATGTGATACAGTCATCTGCATTATATGAGTAACTTTATTGATATCGTCTTTGAGTACTATATATATATATATATATATTTATATATATAGGTTACTCACCTGTAGCCATAGTTCTAGTAGTGGTATTCAGTTCACAATCACCCTGTAACAGTTCTGCAGGAGATAGATGAGTTATCTGAAGTCTTCAAGCTAAGCTCCTGCCACCACCTGGGTGGTATATCCTCCAGCTCCACCCTGTGATGTCAGATCTCTGCATGCTGTAAGCAAGGAGGTGGGTGCCACTTGCCAGGGGAGATTGAGTGAGTTGTGTGGTGTGAACTAAATTCCAACACTAGAGCTATGGTTACAGGTGAGCAATCTGTATTTCTAGGATCGTCAATTCAGGTCTCTATCCACACTCTACAGATTCTTAGCAGTCTTCCAGAAGGAGGGGGCAAAGTGTGCACCTCTGTTTGGTGAACAGAGACTGGAGGACTGAGGCCCCAAAAGCAGCATCCCAGTGACTCTTTACATTGATGTTGTAATAGGAGATGAAGGTATGTGCTTTTGCCAGGTTGTAGCCCTGCATATCTCGTCTATAGGGATATCCCTGGAAGCAGCCACCAAGGCAGCAATATGTCTTGTGGAATGAGCCTTAAGTCCCTTGGGCAACTACCTACCAGCCACCCTATAGCAAAGGTTGATGCAGAATGTGATTCACCTGGCAACTGCCCACTAATCTACTGGTCGGCCAGGCATGGCTTCAGCACGGGTAACAAACATGTGGCTAACCTCTCCATAAACTCCCACTGTGTACTCCTTATGGTAGGCTAATGCCCTCTGTAGGTCCAATGTGTGGAGCCTGTGATCAGCAACTGATGACTGATTGATGAAATACACTGGAAGGTTAATCAGTTCATATCCACACTCAGGCAGTTCTAATCACCTGGTTAAGGTGAAACTCTGACAAGACCTTTGGGAGGAATTTTGCATTGTGGCAAAGGACCACTGTGTCCTTGTGGAAGACCAGGTAGAGAGGCTCCACTGAGAAAGTCTGGTGCTCACTGAACCTTCAGGCTGACATGATAGCTACCTGTAAGGTGGTATTCCATAACAAGTGTGACATCTCACACTTGTGCATTGGCTCAAATTGCTTGACCATGAGCATTGGCACTACCAACAGTAGGTCCTCCAAAGGCCGTGGTTCACACCTCAAAAGGGGACAGGTAATCCAAACCATTGAAAAAGGCCCACCCACTTTCTCCTGCACCACTATCGGCATACCAGTCAGCTCCTGGCATGCAGAGATGGCTGCCATGTGCACCTTCAGGGCTGTGTCTTGCAGTTCTGACAGAGCGGGACCAGAGGTAGTCGAAAATCATCGCAACTGGGCAGGCAAGGGGATTAAGCTCCTTCCCCTGGCACCACAGCAAGAATATCTTTTAGTTAAAGACATAGTTTTTGTGAGTTTACTCCTTTCAGGATACCTCCACCACATGAAAGATGTCTTCCAAGAGGCCTAAAACCTGGAACTCAAGCCACTCAGAAACTAAGCTGAGAGGTGCAGGGACTGAAGGTCTGGGTGCAGCACCATCCCCTGTTGTCTCATCAGCAGGCTGGGGTGGAGAAGAAACCCTCATGGTAACCTGCTGCTGAACCTGAGGAGATCCTGATACCAGAACTGTTTGGGCCAGTCTGGTGCTATCAAGATTATCAGCATCACGTCCTTCCGGACCTTGATCACTACCCTGTGAACCAAAGGGAAGGCACATAGAAGGCCTGTTGTCCAGGGCCTTGAGAAGGCATCCCACTGCAGTGTCTGGATTGAGGGGGTGGACACAGAATAGCCTCAGTTTTCTGTTCTCCCGTAAGGCAAACAGGTCCACCAGAGGGGTACCCCACTGGGAGAACTGGTAGTCTACCACTTCCTGATTGAGGGACCACTCATGCAACATCTCTCTGACCCAGCTCAGAGGGTCCATCAGTTGGCTGTTCCTTCCAGTGACATGGATTGACAGGAGATCTGCTTGTAGTCTGCGCACAAGGGTCCAGGTGCAGACAGCCTCCTGACACAAGGAAGAGCAGTGTGTTCCACCCTGCCTGTTCCGGTAGAATGTGTTGGTTGTCTTGTCAGTCTGGACTTGGACAGCCTGACCCAGAATCAATGGAGCGAGTTCCACTGGAACCAGATGCACTTCAGCTCCAGCAAGTTGATGTGTTATTGTGATTCTGGGGTGACCAAAACCCATGGGCCCTGTGTTCTCCCAGGTGAGCTTTCCACCCTGCCAAAGACAAATCTGTCATGAGCATGACAGACAGCTCTGGGCAGATGAATGAGAGTCCTTCTCCAGATCCTGTGGATACAGCTACCACTGGATGGCATCCCACATCAGCTGGGTCACCAAGACCAGCTGGTCCAGGTGACCTAGGCACTGGGGCTACTGCCAGCCCAGCTCCAACTACAGAGGGGGAATCCTCCAGAGAGCCCCATGGGCTATGCTGGTAGAAGCTGCCATAAGCCTCAGCAGTTGCAGGAAATCCCGGGCTGGGTGTGAGTGCCCAGCCAGAAATGATTAGGCACAGGAGGGAAGATCTGATGCCTGGTCTGCGTAGAGGTGGACCTTGGCCCACATGGAGTTGAGTTTTGCCCCAGTAAACTTGATCACCTGCAAAGGGACCAGCTTGGACTTGGCCAGGATGACCAGAAGGCCCAAGTCTCGACAGATCTGGAGGACCAGATCCCTGGACTTCTCTGCAGCCACCTTGGACAGACCAGCTAGCAGCCTGTCATCCAGGTAGTGATACACCCTGAAGCCCTTGTGCCACAGGAAGGCTGCTACCACTGCCATGCATTTGATAATTAGCCTTGATGTAGACAAGAGACCAACAGGCATAACCTGCAACTGGTACAGAACCCCCTCCACACTGAACCAAAAGTACCAGTCATGGGAGGGATGAACTGGGATGTGGAAGAATGCATCCTGGAGGTCTGGGGAGCAGAATCACATCCCAAGCTCCAAGGATAGTATGGTATGATTCAGCATGACCATCCAAAACTTGCATTTCCACATGAACTTGTTCAGACTATGCAAGTCTGTTATGGAGCACCAGCCCCCTGCCCATTTCGGAACCAGGAAGTAACTGGACACATATCCCTTTGCGTCTGGAGTGCACTCTATTGCCCTGTGCTCTAGGAGTTGAGTTATGCTGGCTCTTAGCATGGACAATGTGTCTTCTGGCACCCTGGACTCCCGAGGAGCTTGAAGCTGGTAAGGCGGAAGAGCCTCAAAACCAGAGGCAACCCTTTGTCTACCACTTCTAGGACCCACTTGTCTGAAGTAACAGCAGACCGCTGCTGGAAGAAGTGACACAGCCACCCCCCAACCAGGAGTTGGGACAGGGACTGGATGGGAGGTGGAATGGCACCCTGCAGCCCATCACTTTGCAGCCTTGGAGGAAGTGCTGCCAGATGGAGCCCTGGAGGCACATTTGCTGTTGCCCCCCCCTTTCTGCACCTGACTGCCACATTTTGGCTTCAGATGCCAGTGTTGAAGCTGCTCTTGCTGGGGCTGCTGCTGAGGTTGCTGTGGTAAAACGTCCAAATCTGAAATACCATTTCTTGGGCTTGAAATGTTTTGAGTCCTTCTTAGCTAAAGTCACAGACTCCAGAGTGGTACTGGACTTCTCAAAGAAGGTGTGTTGTTCCTTCAGCCCTGTGCCAAACAGGTCGGTGCCCAGGACTGGTATATTGGCTAACTTCTGTTGGGTCTCAGATGTGAAGGTAGACAGCCTTAACCAGGCCCTATGATGCACAGCAATGACTGTATCCATAGCACAGATGCAGGATTCACCCATGTCCAAGGCCGTCTGCAGCTGGTGTTTTGCCAGAGTTCTATCCTGGTCACACAGCATCTGGTCCATCTGCTACTTATCAGCAGGAAGCAGAGGGAGGAAAAGCCTAACAATACCAAAAAGAGACTGGCCCAAGTTAGCCATCATAACCAAACAGCTGGCCTGCCGAAGGCAGAGGATGCTGGCCAAGTAAACATTTTCAGTTCTGTAGTCCAGCTTCTTGGACTCTTTGTTCGGCAGCTTGTCTATATTGCCTTGCCCTTAGACTTGCACAAGGATGAATCTGAGACTAAGCACTCCACTGAGAGGTGGTCCAAGAAACATGAAAGGGTGAATGTGGGGCCAGCGTTCTTGCAGATCATCTATGTAGAAGGCATCGGACAGAATGCTGGATGCTGTTAAAGCTCCAGTGCTGGTCCCATAATGGCCACGGCCAAAGAAAGGGAAGGCAACTCCTAGGGACTCATCCCTATTAAGGATATTGGTGAATGAGTATTTATCCTACATCTGCACAGCTCCAAGGGAAGGTTCATGGACTTTGACATTAGTTGGAGTAATGCCCCAAATGAGGTCAAGCCCAACAGAGTAGATTGACCATCTGAAGAGTCATGGTTGAACTGCAGAATACTTGTGAAGACTCCTTGTCAACCTCCTTCGATGGCTTTTCAACTGGTTCAAGAAAAGTCTTGACAGTTGATTAACAGGAGTCGAGGGCAAAAAGCCTTGCATGGCTACCATGGGAACCCTGATCTGGCCCTTGACTAGAGGAAGCTCGGCCAGTCAAGTGGTCTGGGGAGTGAAAAGAGTGGAAAGAGTGAGATCATTCACGGTCCCATGAGCTGTGATGGCGGTGCTTCTTATACTTCTTACAATGGGAAGAGCTCTCCCGGAAGGTCTACAGGGCCATGCATATCACCTGGAACTCATCCAAGAAAAACCCTCTGATACCGGCCCCAGTCGGGAGCACTACCAAGACCAATAAGATCCTTGCCACTGTTGCCTCCTCTTCATGGACCATGAGCTGCACTGCTGACCTGGCTGCAGCTGAGATGGTTTGAGATCCTTAGGCCTACCTAAAAGGGTCTAGGCCTTTTGTTCTTCAAAGGACGATGGCAGCATGGCACAGCACTTAGAGCAGTTCTCAACATCTTACCTCTCACCTAGACAGTAGACGCATGGGTCAGGTGGATCCATGACTGTCATCTTCTGTCTGCCCTGGTGCAAAATTTAAAGCCAGGCTTTTGCTGTTCCATCACAATCGTTGACGATGCAGCATAACTGGATGACTCGGGAGCAACAGTTAAATTGACTGGGAGGTGAAAAAGGGAATGTGAGCCTGGCAGGGACCCCTGAGGAAGATGAACAGCAGAAACTGGAACAGTTTGGGTCACCAGTGAAAAGACAGGACAGCCCATAGCATGGGGCTGTGAGTACTGGAGCAGGGATGGGTTTTGGGGCCGCTGTGCCAGTGGGGCCGATGAGAGTAGAGTCTGAGCCGAGTGAAGGTGGCAGGTGCTGAATTAGCACAGTTTCTAGTGCCAACCAAGTTGAGGGTTACAGGGCCTGGGTTGTCAGGAAAAATTGCTGGTACCCCCTGTGGCATGGGCCAGCGCCCAGGGGTCCAGGTGGGGGAAGCAGCCCGTTTTCCCACATCAGAGTTTGGGGGATGACCAGTGCCAGTTAAGAGAATGGGTAACCCGGGTAAGGAAGAAAAAAGGTTTGGCTTACCAGATTCACGGAAGCCAGGAGATTGCAGCGATCTGAGTTCAGTAGGTCTTGCGTAAAGCATCCAAGAGAGAGAGAGAGAGAGAGAGAGAGAAGAGAGAGAGAGAGAGAGAGAGAGAGAGAGAGAGAGAGAGAGGAGGAAAAAATCCTTGCTTGTGACTGCCTTAGTATTCACCATTTCTGATGCCTTAAAATGTCCATCCAGAATGTGTAAAAAGTTGATTAGCCCCATAGAGCTGCTTTATCTATTTAAAAATGAAGTGTGTGACCCCTGTATTGCTGGGAATCATTTGCAGTGCAGGAGCAAAATAAAGAAGCCAGCTTGGGAGGAAATAGCAGTGATGTGCCTTATTTAAACTGAGAGGGGGAAGCAAATAAAATGAACTCCTTCTGTCACCATTTATGTTTAGTCAGATTAATTTCTCATGAGCTACATTCCAGATAAAGTTTCATCCCGCCTGTGGCAGGTCCAAGGGGCCTGGGGGGCTCCAGAAACAGTAGAGGTACAGCGTGGAGTTCCTGGTATGGTGTGCAGCCTTTGGGGTGAAAAAAGCCTGATTCTGAGGATGAAGGTGAAAGTGCATGAGTATTGAAGATGCCAGTAAGGTAGGATACAACTTTTCCTGCCTTGAATGAGGTGCATTGGTCTCGATGTTAGCGCTTGAGGGTACCCCTCCTTTATTGCCCCAGACCATCTGTGAAAGAAGTTTATGCCCCTAGATGGGGGCATGGGGGGGTGTTACAAACACAAGCACAGTATCGATTCAGTTACCTGTACAATGATTATGTGAGTGACTGTAATTGTGTAAGACAGTGGCCAGCAGTGGAGGTGAATGGAGGCAACAAGTTGACTGCCATCTTACGGGGGGGGGGGGTGTTAGGGATACTAACACTGGAAGGGACCACTGGACTACCAGGGAAATTTTTTTTTTATGAGGTGCAGGAGCAGGAGGGGGCACACTGGCACCAGGGAATTGTTTTTGTGAGAATAGGACCAGTATAGTCTGAAGTGGATGGGGAATGTAGTTCAGGCGAGGTTTATTAATAAAACGGATATTGATCAGAATTGTTCCAGTTTTGGGCCATATGACTATTGTCAGTCAATAGTTCATCCCATAAGGCCAATATCTTCCCACAATATTCCTCAACCCCCCACCAGTATCGGTTTACTGTAACCACTGTCTTCAAGTGCTGCCAGGTTCCTCCTTCTTGTCATTGCCCGGCACGCCTCATTTGCTCAGTTAGTTCCCCAACCCCTACTCTAGGAGAGTGTACTTTTTTAAAATGTTCTCTTTATCCCACTCCATATCCATCATTGCTCTTTCTTCCTCCAGGTCACCTTCCAGCCCATCCTTTGCCATTTCAATTGCTTATTCTGCCTTCTCTTCCCACAGACCTCCCCCTTCATGGTAAGGTCTTTGGGAGGCACCCAGAGACCTTCTGAAGGACACAATAAAGTGTCTGAGGAGGTGGACAGTTGGCTCAGCAGGGCTCAAAAGTGCCCACTCCAAGAGGGTTCTGTTTTCTTCCCACTTTCATGGGACATCAATAAAATGAGCTCTATGGGGTGCACGCGTACGCACCATTATGCATGTTTTGTTGTTTTGCAATTTTCATAAACTGGATTTAAAAAACCTGGGGCCCAATATTCAAACATGCACGAAGCAAAGCACAGATATTTGTGCTGTGCTTTGCAATAGCCTGGGTGCCTGAAGATGTTATATTCAGTGGAACAGGGCACTGGTGCTATTCTGAATATAGGCCGTCGCCCAGTACTAAGCCCCCATGGGGGTAGGACTTGACAAGCTGGGGGGATTTATTTGGCACGGGACAGGGATCGGGGGGACCACTGGACACCAGAGACAATGATATTTCCTATCAGGCATGGCATCGGGTGGGGAGGAGGGACCACTAGGGTGGGGTTGAGGATGTTCACTTCATCCACCAACCGCCAGGGTTGTGCAGAAGTAAGTTTTGGTCTAAGTTAAGCGGTATTTGTGCCATACAAGGGGACCATGCAAAATGCCCTTGTGCGGATCAAATACTCTGAATATTGGACTGTGACAATATTCAGGTCCCCACCCCTTCCTTTGCATTGCGCCCCCTCCACTGTTTGCCCACATTAACTAGGCTTTTGAATATAGGCAATCTGCACAAAGCCTGGTTTGCGCCCGAAAACTAGGATTTGCGCCCAGTCAAATCTTTGAATATCTGGTCCCTTATCTTGCATGTGAAACTCCCTTGATCACCGTAATGCGTCTGTATGTTATTATATCTCTTTCCATAGTTCTGTATGTTACATGTCTGTCATGGAATACAAGAAGGAAATGTATCGTAGGAACTGTCTGTACATCTTCTATCACTAAAAGTTAAAATTTTCTTATAGTATTATTATTTGCATGTATTTTTCCTTTGTATATCTGATCTTTGTACACTTAAAATCTGTGCAACAGGACAGCATAGTAAATAGGGCATCCCAGCCCTAACAGTTCTTATCCTGTATATAAATAAAGATTTTTACTACTAGTTGCTACTATTATACTCTGGAGCCAGTTGCCCCCCCCCCCCTTACTAGCAGCTCAAGCTGCACCACCACCACCTGTAGTTACCCAGATAGTGGTAAAACCAAAGAGTTCACATCCCTCCTCCCAGAGGAGAGGATACCCAATCCTTCATCCCCCTGGCTGTCCCCAGAAGTCTCAGCTTTTTCTCAGACCTGGGTTGTCAGCACCATACATGGCACCAGCCTGACAGTCTGTGCAGTTTTTTAGTTGTTATGTTCATACTACCCCCGACTATCCCCTTCCAATTGCCCCCCCCCCAGCTCCGCCACCTTGCTTCTCGTAGAATTATCTATCCTTTCCTCCCTAGGGCCTGCAATGTCTCAGTGATCATCTTGTCATACTGGGGTGATATAGCTCTCCTCTTACTTTCCCAGAATGCCAGCTAACAAGGGTGTGTAAGCTCGAAATGTATGCCTGCAAGTGTGGCATGGCACAGGCTGGCACCCTCCCACCCTCTGCAAGGCTCCAACTGCAGGGCCACCTGTAGTCACCCAGGTGGCAGTCTAGCAGCGGAGGACACTGCTCACCCACCCCAGCAAGGGACAGCATCCTCTCGGACACTCAGCCCTCCTCCCCCTGGCTAACCCCCAATGAAAGTGTACCATTTTAATAATCAAGAGTGTATGATATATTTTTAATCACTACTCATTTTCGGCCTTCTCTACAATGATCAATGTACCATGAATAGTTAAGGCCAAACACAGATAGGAGACTCATGAAATACAAATTGCTTTGGTACATTTGCTTTAGGCCATGTATGTCAAACTGGTCCATACAGTGTACCCTGATAATGCCCTCTGTGACAAGTGTGGATAAATCCCATTGTCCAGTGCCTTAGACCAGGTAATTTTGGGTGTCTGGGCATTTGAAAACATTTTCTGTCCAGCCTGAGGGCACGTGCCACACAGTTCTGGACAATACCTTTCCAGCACAAGAAAAGGATTTCTGTCTGAGTGGCACTATGACTATGAAGTGGGCTGACTTCATTATGTGCCAGAAAACAAAACTGGCACTTTCACTTGTCCATCAGAACACGGAAAGAAATATGACGTACACCCATGCTTTGAGTGTGTATGTGTGTGGTGGAACAAGCTCACAGGACATCTGTTGACACTGTTCTCAGCCCCGCAGTTGCCTGGGCATGGGCACTTTGCACCCTTACCACTGGCACCCTGAGGTTGGGGAGAGAAACAGCAAGGAAATCCCACACTAGAGGGGAAGCTACAGAAAGCCCCCCAAACCATCACTGGGCTGAAGCTGCCTCTTGACAATGCAGGCTGAGGTAAGTTCCAGAGAAGCGATTGAATCATGGGATGTGTCTTGAAGTCAGGACTGAAGGTGGGCAGCAATGGTGACAGACATCATAAACAGTATAATAGTAATTATAGACTGAGGGAGCGCTCCCGACAATTTGGAACACTCTTTTCCTCTGCATGTGAGACACTCATATTCTGTAAAAAATGTCTCGTGCACAGCTGCCCTGGAAACAGGCACATTTGGGTTAAGGTTTTTAAAAAAATGTATATATTATTATTCAAGGTCAGTCAATACTATATTAATACCACCACCGAGACCACAACTAAAACTGCCAGGACTGCCTTAGTCCCAAAGCCAATAGTACAGCAGCATCCTGAGTGGTGGCAGAGCATTCAGTCTACTGTAGCACTGCCTAAAAACCGAAATGGAAATATCACGTTCACACAAGCAAATCTGACTCCAGGCACCCCACTGATTTAAAAACTACACAACTGAATTGGTGAAATGATTGGTGCAGCTTTACAGATGCTTTCCGTTCTTAGAAATGTCGGATTACAAACAAGCACTGACCCAGGCTCCCCACTGCCCTATAGGGTTTCAAAGTCAAATACTGGTGTAACCCCTAGATGGCGCTATCCCAGGGGCTACTACCCCTGCCTGATTTGCCACTAACAGGTTGAGGGGCCTGGATCCAATGGAGAGTGCCTCCACCCAGAGGTCAGGGTTTGCAATAGTTAAACTTACTTGGTCACAGCCCTCTGGGACACTGCAACCCCCCTTTCTTCCCACTAGTGGCCCACACAATATATCAGAATTACCTTCACAGTATACACTTACCCCCAGGACTAGTTCCGCACTGGGACCTCCTGTGAAATAAGATACAGTGCAACAATCACAGTACAGTACTTTAACAGAGACAAATACTCAGGCAGTATAACTTTGCTGAAACAAGCAGCTCTGATTTATTTAGGGGGATATAACAAGGACAGGGGAAATCAGGTTAATTAGCTTATCACTTTACTATCTACCTATGGCTCTGTGCAGGCCTATCCCTACCAGTTACTGTCCCTGGGTACCCAAGCCCTAGTAAGCTAGTCAAACCGTGGCAGCTGGTAGGGGCCCTTCACACAGTGAAAATAAAAATTAGTTTAAACAGTCAGCCATTACAGTGATTCCATTTGGATTTAATGTGGCAATTCAACAGGGCGACCCTGAATTAGTACTCACGACCTCCAAACAAGATAGGGTTCTTCAACGTCAGCAGGGCTACTCTTGAGCTCCACGAGACTCTTCACACATTTATATGGTAAAAAGAAGTACTATACCAGGCAGGCTGCTTTTCATCCCGATCGCAATTACTGCACAATACCCGGAGAACACACAGCAGATTCAGTTCCTGACAGACCGAGTGCAATTCAACAATTTCTCCAGTCTTCTACAGGGTGAGCCTGGTTTCTACTCTTCAGAGATCCTTTGATTCTTTTCACAGGACGGATTCAGTCCTAACAAGCAGTTACACAAGCTGCAGACCGAACTCTGGGCCTTACACACGTTTTTGACTGAAACTGTGCACTGAAGGAGCACAAGGTTTCTTTCCCTTCACTGCCAGATCTAAACTGAAACTCCAACAGACAAAACCGGCACTTCCTTTGAGTTCCTCCCAGTTCTTGACTGGATTGGCTGTCACTCACAATAGACTGCTGCTGTTGGTCCAAAAGACGCCGAGTCTAAACTACATCTCCCAGAGTCACTGCCCATACAATCCTCTTGTGGCTGGCTCAGATTATGAGTCCAAGTTCTGATTCGTCCAAGGCACCATTTTAGAGCTAGCTTACCCCACACTGATTGGTCCAGTTCAGCAGTTCAAAACTAGAATGGGGAACTAGGCAAACACAGTTCTGACTGCAAAGAAAGCAGGTTAGACAAACTGTATTTTCATTATTACTCTAAATTATTTCTGGCAAACAGTTACATCTTTCAGATAGGTTCCCTTGCACTCTAGTGACTGCAAAATGGAGGAATTGGCAGCAGTCTCGAGTGGTACTCAAACAGAGAAACACACAGTCCCCCATACAAACTAATTATGTCGGCAAGCAGACAGCTCTTAAAGAGACAGTACCAGAGGCTCTAAAAACACTCACTGATAAATGGCTTAAACGCCAAACACCATTCAGGCTTGGAGCATTCAAGCAAGCTCCTGGAAGTCTTTTGGGAACCCCCATTTGCAGGGGGGTTACACTGGTCACGTGAACATATTTCATAGTTCAGTCTGTAATAGTCAGAAGGTAAAAAAACACCCAGAAGGTTCTACTCCTCCATTGCACTTAGAGACAGCTTATAGTGGAGGAGTCATCTACTTCCTTCAATCACGCTACTCATGCATGAGGCACAGAAATACTGGCAGCAAAAGTGAATTACTGATAACAGAGGGTCAGACCTAGCTGATGCCAATGTAAGAAACCGATTATTATGGGCCGGCAGAGTACCCAAATCTAAACAGGGTATCATTTACTTTACAGAGAAATGGGGCAGTTTACAGGGAAGTCATTGCAAAAGACTTGTACTGCTTGAACAGGAAACTGAAGTAATTCAGGGGCCACAGGATACAAGGAAAAAAAGTATGTTTATTCTGTTACAGAACAATCATTGGAATCTTCTGAAAATGATCCACAGGATTTTACATTTTTATATATCGATATACAGAAGTTGCGGCAACATGATATATTAACTAAGCTGACTCCAAGCTGTCATTTTAGAAAATAAAATAGGTTCCTAGCCCTAACAATAAAAGTTAGCCCATTTTAAAGAGAGGTCTACCTTTTGAACAGTTATGGCTAGAAGCAATGGCTGGATTTTCAAAGGGTAACGCAGGGTTTGTGTCAAATCCTGTGTCAAATTTGTGTTTTGTACACCTGTGCCAAACACTTTTGCCGCAACTGTGTTGATTTTAGTACCATGGGCACAGTTTCAACGGTTTTCCCACTTTTCGGTAGCTTATGCCCAAATATTTGCAAGCCTCATGAAAAGGGTACCCAGGATTGAGCCATGCTAGACCAGAAAAAAGAAAATCCTGATCACTAGCCAGGAGAATGCCGCAAGTCCTGTGCGTCAAATGATTGGTGCACCAGTGGCTTGCGGCATTCTTGGGACTTTGAAAATCCGGCTCAGTTTTTTTAAATGACAACTTGGAGTAAGAGCAACATGAATTGAGAGAATAATGATACGGTTTTCATGTGCTGCTGCATGTCTGTAGATTTCAATATAATATGTTGGTGAAAGTAACAGGACTTGAAAATCTTTTTAAACCATTTCATGTTTTTATATATTGATATAGATATGTTACACAGCCTGAAATTCGGTACTGCCTTTATTACTCTCCTGTCCTTCTCTGGCACTATTCAAAAAAAGCGCTTGCTACTTACCTACTCAAACCTCCGCCCTGCTTATGTTTTCACTAAACCCCTAACTTCACTGTACCCTTCTCCGATGAAGTTATCTTATTTCTTAAACTACTACTTTGGAACCTCTGGAAATATGTATGTTTGTAAGTAATATTATGAATTTTGCATATTTGTATTTCCCACTATATTTGACTTTGGAATCAATGTATTTTCCTCTACACATTGTTGTATTCTCTGTATTCACTGTTTTGTATTGTATTGTATTGTTTTTGTCTTCTGGGTCACCCCTGAAAAAGGGACTGCATGGTCTCAGCGGCCTTAGCCGGTTACCAAAATTCTAATAAATAATAAAAGTTGTATAAAAAATGATGTGTCGATATATCAACTTAACTGAGTCTAAGCTTTCATCTTAAAAAAATGTAGGCCCCCATATTCAAATGGTTAGCGCAATGCTAACTGTGTTTGTGCTGTGCTAACCGAGACTAGGATGAACACACAGCACAGGGGCCATATTCAAAGGCCTTCAGTGCATCGCACAGACCCGGCAGCATCACTCCGTACTATATACTGCTGCCCCCATGCAAATGGGGATTCCCCATGCATACAGAATGCAGCGGTATATTCAAAGTTTTCAGCAGCACTAAACAGCCCCTGTTGAGGCTCTGTTTAACATGCCAAAACCCTGCCCTTATCCCTGCACAATGGTGTGGCCCCGCAATCACCCATCTTCTAATTCTATTCCAGTTCCTGGTAGTTTAATGGTCTCCCAACCCCACCATCCAGGTCCTGGGGGTCTACTGTCCCCCAACTCCCTGATCACCAGTCCTGTAATAAGCTTGCTGGTCATGGTGGTCAAGTGGTCCCCCCCAGTCGCCTGTCCTGTAATAAGCGTTCAGGTCCTGGTTCCCCCACCCCATTCTCGGTTTACCCCTCCTATAATAAGCATTCAGGTCCTAGTGGTCTAGTGATCACCCAACCCCCTGATTGCCCATCCTGTGATTAGCATGCTGATGCTAGTGGTCCTCCTGTCCCCCCCAATCACATGTCCTCTAATAAGGGTTCCGTCCTGGTGGTCAAATGCCCCCAAATTGCTCATCCTGTAATAAGCATTCAAGGTCTTGGTGATCTAGTGGACTTCCATTCCCCCGAAAGTGCAACTGACTCTTCCAACCTGATCCACCTGCTCCAGACCCTCCCAAATAAACAGCATTAGAGACAGCAGCTAGTACAGCCCTCCGTTCACCACCTCAGCAGAATGCCATCTGAATGACAGGGAGCGATCATGTGCCTCCTGTAGAAACAACTGTCATAAATGAGTAAATGTTCACTGCTCGACACACACTAAATTTTGTTGTTCACCAGTCCTTAGACAAGAACTGGAATATCATCAGCCATATTGCAAAACACAAAGAATAATGAATAATTTTTGTGTGGGCAACATCCAGTTGCAGCAGAAACAGCAAGTACTCAGTATCCGTTTGTACTGGAAGTAAACCTTTGGTAAACTTAACGTATTATTTGATACTACAGTGGGCAGACAAAAAGAAAATCACACATGCAGTGGATATATGCCGGAAATGTCATACTGGAAATGTTACAGAACGTAACAAAATTCAGTTTGACCATTCTGATTACTCACCTGTTTGGGTGGAAGAATTAAACATCAGTCTGTACCTCTGCGATGTTATAGTACCAACTCTAGTCTGCTCATGTCCTAATTCTTGACATCTGCAGCTGTAACCCTTAGCAAAATGTCCACTACAAGAGCAGTTGTTCGCCATCTGTAGATAATGAGCACACTGTTCACACCGAGATTGAGTTTCAGATATCAGATGTATAGAATTAGGTACTATGAGTATTTGCACCACAAATACAAAAAAAAAAAATACTCATCTCTGCACATCCAGAAAGAGGACAACTTGCCAGTAGTCCAAACATCTGAATGAATGCATCACTAAGGATCAAGGGGGGTCAGGAACAATTTGGATAATATCTGCATTACAAGAAAGGTCTAAAAAGCCCAGTTGCATGCAATAATCTGGCAAGTGCTGTCACAAAATCAACAATGGAATGGAAGAGTTGTAGTACATGTTTATAAATGCAGATTTAAACATCAGTAGGATTTTTTTGCTTAAATAAACTTAATGTTTTATTGGCAATTAATCAGTATCTTTGGAATCTTCCAACTTGCTCAAATTAATTTTACAATTTATGCTGCCAACCATATAATCAAACTGTGTTTCAGCGCTCAGAAGGCCTTGGAGGTTATGGTTAATTACTTACAAATTACATACTGTGAACACATTTGATTACCTCAACATCCTAGATCTAGAAACTCAAATTAAAATATTTATTAATTTCCAAGTAATTCATCCTTGTGCTTGCACTGTAAAACTGACTAGATCAACAAAAATATTATTAAAGCTGCATCAGGAGCACAGCAGCCTGTGAGCATCAATTCAGTCAGGCGCCAAGCCAGGAGAGGGAGGAATCTTCGCTGAGTTAATAAC
Organism: Neoceratodus forsteri; assembly: GCA_016271365.2. Lineage (NCBI taxonomy): Eukaryota > Metazoa > Chordata > Ceratodontiformes > Ceratodontidae > Neoceratodus > Neoceratodus forsteri. The sequence continues at coordinate 188,214,777 of CM028134.1, forward strand.
AATAAAAGCAAGTTTTTACTTTTAATAAAACTGTCATTTGTGGGGAACATTTTTTTTTCTTAGATCAAATACCTTGGAGGCATATTTGCTTGATGCTTGGTAGTTTTATATTGGAACTCGACTACTTCACTACAGTGGAGCACGTTGTTTGACACAGTTGATGACTTCATCCTTCCTGACCATAGTGAGCACAGTGCTGGGGTCTCTGGTACTCTCTGTTCTGGTTTTGCTCCTACCTTGCCAACTGTGCCTTCTTTGTCTCAGGTGCAGGTTTTTCATCCCTCCAGTCTCTCCTCCATAGTGCAATTCAGGGTTCTGCTGTAAATCCTCTACTCTCGCTCTACCTCCTGCCCTCCTGCTACCGTATCTCTAATTTCAACCTCAGGTATCATTTCTATGCTGATGATACCCATCTACATATTTCTTTCAACCTCCTTCTCTGATTCTACCTTTTGATCCCTCTCCTCCTATCTACAACAAAATCAGCTCCTGATCCCAGCGTAATTTCCTTCAGCTTGATGTCTCTAAAACCAAGATCGTCCTGCTTTGGAGAAAACTATCACATGAATATATGAATGTGCCAGGAGATAAAGGCCTACAATCTATTAAGTCTGCTTGAGTGTGCAGTTCCCAGTAGGGTTACAGAGGGAACTGCCCCCCCGGTTTCCCTTTTGACCTCCCTCAACTAACCCTTCCCCCACTCGCCCCCACCTACCTGCAACCTTCCCCTTCACCCTGTCCCATCTGGTCTTGAAGCTCTCCACCATTTTTAGGTACGCCACCTCCTCTGGCAGCTCATTCCACTTGGCTACCACCCTCCTGGCGAATAAGTACCTCCTCATCTCCCCCAAATCGTCCCCCACCAGCTTTATGCTGTATCCTCTAGTGGTCTTGTTCCCACTCAGGCTGAAGAAGCTCTCAGTGCTCACCCTGAAGGTCTCAGTGATGCCCCCCCTCCCTTCTTTCCTCAAAAGAGTACATGTTGAGGCCTTTAAGCCTCTCCTCATAGGTGTTGCCCTGCTGGCCCTGGATCACCTTGGTTCCCCTTCTCTGAACCGTTTCCAGCAAGTTGATATCCTTCCTATGATATGGCCACCAATACTGTACGCTGTACTCTGGATGTGGTCTTACCAGTGACCCGTACAGCAGCGGAATGACTGCCACCTTCCTGTTGGTTATTCCATTGGCTATGCAGCCCAACATCTGATTTGCTTTGGCTGCCGCTCTCCTGCAGTGTGACAAGTGTTTCAGGTGACTCATGCTAATTACTCCCAGGTCCTTTTCCTCCTCTGACCTGGTTACCTGCACACCACCAACCAGTATTTGGTCCCTGAATTCTTCACTCCCCAGTGCATCTTTATACTCTTTTAGTGCTGAACCCTAGTTGCCAGATGCCAGGGAGGCAGTATAGCGCAGTGGTTTAAGGCTCTGAGCTGCAAATCTGGAGACCTGGGTTTGAATCCCATAGCCCCCACTTGCATATACTGTGCAACCCTGAGCAAATCACTTAACTTCCCTGTGCTCCCAGGTTGCACCTGTAAAAAAGCTTTCAGCTTAGTGTGTCTCACCTGGTTAAACAATTGAAAAAATGCCAGACTACTTTTCTAGCCTAGCCAATTCTTCCCTGAGTTCTTGTCTCCCCTCTTCTGTGTCAATCTTTCCACAGAACTTGGTGTCATCCACAAACAGGCAAACTTCACCCTTGATCTCAACCATGATGACATATGTAAAGATGTTAAACAACACTGGTCTGAGCACCAATCCCTGGGACCCCACTGGTCACAAGCCTAGCCTATGAGAATCCCCCCCCATACCACATTTTGGCTTCTATCCTGCAACCAGCTCCTTACTCATCCCATGAGGTTAGCCTCTACACCCAGATCTTATAGCTTCCTGACCAGTCTCCTATGAAGCACAGAGTCAAAAGCTTTGCTGGATTCAAGATAGAGGACAACGACCACTTGGCCTTTGTCCACCATCCTAGTGACCCATTTGAAGAAGTCAATTAAGTTAGTTTGGCAGGACCTCCTTGACACAAACCCATGCTGCATTTTGTCCTGTAGCCCATTTACCTCCAGGAAGCCTACTAGTCTCTCTTTCAGGATGGTCTCCATCAGTTTGCCCACTATAGTATCACGTCAAATGAGTGACTTAATTTTAGCAAATCAATAATACTGACTGTTATTATAGCAATGGAGAATAAAGGCACAGGGTTAATATGAGCAACTGTGGAGGGTTTTGAGTGACTGTGGAGGGTGTGCGGTCCTGGAGTTAGTTATATCAATTAGGGGTGGTTCAGGGGGGTTGGGGTGGTTAAGTCCCCACATTAAAATGCTTTTTGTGAAAGTGTTTGTTGTGTGATGTGTGTTTGTGTGATAATATGTACAGGACTCCTTTTGTCGGATGCTGATTGTCCTTCCATTGTGGCATAGTCAGTAGAGTAGGGCGCTAGGTAGGTAGGTAGGGTCATCGTTTCAAAGTTCTGTATTGTGTTGTGTCCTGGGTTCGATCCAGGTTTGTTCGTCTGTGTAACTGGATTGTTCCTTGTGGTTGTGCTGTAGTGGTGAACTGTTGTATAGTTTTTGTTTTTGTTTGGTTATTAATCAGGTGTTGGTCTAATTGTTGTGACCATGTATTCTATATTGTGGTAGCTTATTGTTGTAAAGAGATATATTTTGGAGCACTGAAGCTGTGTGCTTATTGTATATTTTTTTGGGGGGTTGTGTAGTTGCTGTTTTGACATTCGGTGTTATGTGTATTCACTATTTGGAGCTGTGCTATTGTGTATTTGCTTATATGGTCGGTGCTGTTTTTCTTTGCTGTTATGACATGGAACCATCACTACTGAGGTGAGGCTGACCAGCCTGTAGTTCCATAGTTCATCCATCAGCCTACTGTTATGGAGAGACACCACATGCACAGTTCTCCATTCCTGGGGCACATTCCCTGATGCCAGAGAGGTGTTAAACAGGTCTGCCAGGGGATCCACCAGAAGCTCCATCAGTTCCCTTAGGATCCTTGGGTGCACACCTTCTGGACCTGATGATTTGTCCATCTTGAGGGCCCTTAGGCCCTTGAGTACCTTGTCAGCTTGTGTGACTTCCCCCAGTCCCCCCTCCCCGCTCCCTTGTGGTGTGGTCTGGTATTTTCCCTAGTGAAGACTGAACAGAAGTACTTGTTAAGTACCTTCACTTTTTCTTCACTACCCTCTGCCCAACTGCCCTCTTTTTTTAATCTGACAGTCTCATCCCTTACGTTCTACTTTTCTCCCAGATATATATATTATAGTTACGTGGTTGCGCCACTATAGATAGTGTTGAGTAGGCTGTTTAATGTTAAATCCTGATTTTTGCACTTAAATAACTTTGCAGCTATTCAAGGGATTTGCACATAATTTTGTGTGCGCCATCAGAAACCCAAGGACTCTTAATATGCCAAGTTTAGTTCTGATCGAATGTGCAAATTCTGAAATCCAAACAGTGCAAAATTTGTAAAAATGCTTTTTTTTTGTGTGTGTTTGTGTTTTTGTTGTCCTGTAGCACCCAGACGGTTTGGAAGTTTGGTCTGAAATTTTCAGGGAAGAAAGGGCTTGGCCCAGAGTAGTGATTTTTGCTGGTTTGGTGAAAAAATAATAATGTATTTTATAGTTATAAGGATTTGAAATTTTGGTTTTGAGCATGCTCAGTAGGAACTTTAGGATAGATGTTTGAACTGAAAAAGAATTTGGCCATACGAAAAAGGTTCCTTTTTTGTATGGGATCAATCCTTTTTTGTGAGGAGAAAATCCTTTTTCATATGGCTGCTATTTTCTTTTTACAGTTTAAACTTACAAAACATTTACAGTACATAAAAATAATATCTTTAAAAATAAACAAATGGGGGGCTAATGAGCCAGCTACTGTGAAGTCACAACTTTCCCTTGCTCCGTCTACCGCCGTATTAATAATAAATAAAAGTTGCCTAAATAAAATGGAAAATCAGCAGAATTGTACCTGGACTTACTAAAAGAGACGATGGATGAGTTTGTAATTTCTTCAGCTGCTAAGAGCTCCCGTTCAGCTGGTAAATCCCAGAGGAAGCAATCGCCGGCCTCGCAGGTCGAGAGTGCAGGGCCTATTTCACTGTCGGCTGCCGAAGTAAGCGCCTTGGGCTGCGAAGTCACACAGCAAGTGTTGGCCGCCCTAGAACCTCAGCTGACAAGTCTAGCTACCAGTTTCAATCGGAAATTGCAGGAGTTGGAGGACCTGCATGCCTCGCATACTACCCGGCTTAACAAAATAGAGCAGCGGATATTGGATGTGGAAGATACTACTTCCTCAATGCCAGAACAAATTATTGCCCTACCAAAAGAGCTCGAGAATTTCTAAGAGCTTTTTGACTATCAGGAAAATTATCACCGATGACTGAATTTGAGACTTCGAGGGCTCCCGGAAGGACTGGAGGTACCAAGCGTCACATATTTTTGTGCAAAAATTCTACCTGGGTTGCTCGGTCTCTCTCCAAAGAACGGCCGCCTGAAGCTGGAAAGGGCTCATCAAGCTGTGTTGCCCAAAGCTGCACCAAATCAACCACCAAGGCAGATTATTATGAGATTCCACAACTGCCTGGACTGTGAGACAATCCTTAAAGCATACCGAGATCAATCCACTCTCCAATATGAAGGGCACAAGTTATTCCTCTCCCAGGACTATTTGGCCAGACTATTGAAACAGTATAGTGCCTTTATTTATTTATTTATTTATTATTTATTTATTGAATTTTGATGACCGGGTTGGCCCACTGAGCCCACGAAGGTCCCTTTTTCAAGGGTGACCCGGGGAACAGAAGCAATACAATACATACAATCAGGTAATCCAGAAGCAGTACAATACATACAGTCAGGTGATACAGGGTTACGAGAAGTAGACAAGATAATGAGGATAACAGTACAGACAATTATTCAAATCGTAGACCATAAGTGCAACACTTGAAAGATTTAAGGATTTAAGACATGATTTAATATAGGTTAAGGTGAGAAGAGAGGGGGGATGGGTGCTGTGATTAGGATCAGGGGTGATTATCCTATACCCTCACACTGATGGCGCAATTAAGGGAGATGCATGTGGAGTGCTTCATGCTGTACCCAGCCACTCTAAAAATCAAGCACAAAGGAGCCACATATTTATTTTGGGAGCTCTAGAAAGTGGATACTTTTGTCCGAGACCTAAGGAAGAAGATGGGGTGAATCCAGAGGGAGAAGGAGTGATGAGCTACATGATTGCATCACGGAAGACCCAACTACTTAAATAAGTCTAGAAGCCATAGACACATATTTCCTAAACTAAGGTACTGTAACAGAAATGTTGCTGATTAATAAAGACAAAATATTTGGATATTATGAAGCCCAAGTTAACTACGTTTTTCAAGCAGACTTTACTACATGGACTAACTGGAACTGCGTGTTGCTGGACTGAACTGTGGCTGTCATTGCATGGCTGAGGCCTGTTGGTGCCCACACAGGGACCATGTGGGGTGATTTTACATCCCCTAGACACAGTGCTGCAGTTTTTTTTCTCTTTCTTTTTCCCTTTTTACCTGTTCCCTTTCTTTTTTCGTTAGGGGAAGGGGACACGGATGTATAAACCAACTCCCTTGTTTGCTAATTTGTTGGGAGTGGAAATGGCAGAGAGGACTACTTGTGGTGCCCTTCCTTAAATTGTTAGTTGGTGGGCCATTATCTCATGAATTACATGGTTGGTTTTTTTTTTGGTTTCAATTTGGGATGGCCCCAGTTTTTTGTTTTTTTTTCTTTTTCAGAAATAGGAGAGGCACCAAAGAGTGAAAAGAGACACTTGCGCAAGGCTCGTGGCTGGGGGTGGCTGGGGAGGGAGATGTAGCGCTGGGCTATTGTTGTGCACTGCACACTGTCCGCCCAGGCAGGCCTCACTCAAGTCGTGGGACCGTTGAAGAACCCACTGATCTCTTAATGGGATTCACGCAGGTGTCCTCAAAGGTTTAAAAAGGGCATTATTCACTACCTAATTAATGACTGGAAGAAGAAATAGCTTAATTACAGATATGCTGATTATTTTAGAGTTCACTGAGGCAATTTAAAAAAGGGGAGCATTTGATTGTTGTTTGCGGCGGGGGGAGGCGTACCTACTATATTTGGGGAGGGATGTGTAAACTTTTTGCATTATGCGATTACTGTTACATTGGGGAGGGACATTTACAATTGTATTTGATTAATCTAACTGGGGAAGGGGGGAGGATGGGAGGGAAAAGGGGCTGTATATAGTTAATGTTTGTTCTTTGTTGTATCTTTATATAACTTTCTCAAGATCCATATTAGACACTCATCAATACTGGGAGAAGGATGTGGCTGGGGGAGAAGAAAACTGGGAGGGCTCGTAGCCAAGGAAAATACAGCTGTTGGAAATATGGCTAACCTAAAGGATGTGGTTGTAATCTCATGGAATGTGCAAGGAATAGCCACCCCTGTTAAACGGACAATGTTATTAACGGCCCTGAAGCAACAGCATGCCCAGGTGGCTCTTCTACAAGAGACCCACCTATCAAATAGAGAGCATGCTAAACTTAAGAGGGGCTGGGTGGGGGATTGCTATGCAGTAGCCTTTAATTCACATAAAAGGGGCGTAGCAGTACTTTTGCATAAAACATTGCCATTTAAAGTGGAACAAGTGGTAACTGATACAGAAAATGGGCGCTGTGTTTTTGTTGTTGGGGAACTGCAGGGGGAGAAAGCTACATTTGGGAGCATATATGCTCCAGCTGTTTATGACCCCATGTTTTACAGATCTCTCATGACGTTCTTAATGGAAGAGTAATTTTCAAACCTGGTACTGGGGGGAGACATGAACCGTTTGCTGAACCCAGCCCTTGACCATTCAGAAGGGAGAGGAACCCCTAAGGGAGCTGTCTGGGACTGGTTGGCGGGAATGGTTGACCTAGACTTGATAGATGGGTGATGTACAGCCAACCCCACCTGTCGTGAATACACTTTTTTTTCCCACCCACATAAACCTTGGTCGAGGTTGGACTATTTGCCCCTTCCCAGGGCCTGGTATTTTCGTCTTTCTTATATTAAGCACAGTCCGATTCATGTCTCTGACCATGCCATGGTCATAATGTCATTGAGTTGGGGAAAGGAGCAAGCCGACCGTGTAACACGGAAATTTCCCACCTACCTGCTGGCTAGTAAGGAGTTTAAGGAGCATATGCAGGATCAATGGAAACAATATGTACAAACTAATGTGGACACAGCTCCCTCTAAAGCCATTTTCTGGGATGTTGGGAAAGCAGTTATAAGGGAGGCCACAATTAGTTATGTGGCTCATCATAAAAAGAAAGTTAAAGAGCGATGAGAAAATTTAGAACAGCGTCTTAGGACCCTAGAAAGAAAAGCCACATGGGGGGGCAAATGTTCACCACCTACTGACCACGACCAGGGAGGCCTTAAATAATCTCCTATTGGGGAAAGTGCAGAAAACCTGCCTTTTTGTTAGAAAACATTTTTATATGGAGTCAGAGCAAGATGAAATATCTCGGTATTTATATTCACCCTTCCCCAAAGGTTATGAGGCAACTTAACCTAGATAATCTGGTTCAGAACTTGACAGAGGATTTTAAACAGTGGGATAAATTACCATTAACTCCTTGGGGTCAAGCAAATGTTATTAAAATGAATGTATTGCCATGGCTGTTATATCCACTTCAAATGTTGAACCTAACACTACCATATTCATGGTTTACTCGGCTGCATGGAGTTCTGAGTAACTTTATGTGGCAAAACAAAAAGGCAAGGAAAAGTTATCTAAAACTCACAGTGAGGAAATTAGAGGGTGGTCTACAGGTACCTAACTTTTATACTTATTATTTAGCAATACACTTGGCTCAAATCCGACACTGGCTGCGGCCTAGTCAAGATAACTGTCAACCGCCTTCCTGGATTAAGATAGAGCGAGATCTTTGCCAGGACATGGGGTGGGTACCAGAGGCCCTACCATTTATCCCACAAAGGAAATTTCCTAAAAATCTGTGAGATACCCCCTTATTCTCCTTGGCTCGGACCCAGCAACAACTTAGCGCTTTTCTTAAAGTGATAGAGGAAAGATATAGCACAGCCTATATTCGGTAATCCCAATTTCCAAATCGCTGGTAAACCAATAAAAGCTCAGACATTCTGGCCCCAGATAGGTGTGGAGAGGGTGGAACAGTTACTTTTGATCAAAGAATTATCTCTTTTCAAGATGGTTGCTCGGGTTTCACTGGGAGGAACTACAATTTTCAAATATTTGCAATTAGTACATTCATTGAGGCAGCATTTTGGAGCAAAGGGTGGCATGATGCCTTATCTAGGAAACTAATTCCATATCTAGATACCATCTCCTCTCTCACATGTAATATCATTTCATATAATTTTCTCAGATCAATGATAGGGCCTAGGGACAATCACTGTCTTACCTATTGGGACAAGATTTCTTGGACCAGTATTAGTCCTATTGATTGGCCTCTTGTTTGGGTACATCTTTATAGGTACCTAAGATGGGATAAATATAGATATATGCAATTCAGATACTTCACAACCTATATTATTCCCCACTCAAACTATTTCGATTTGGTCTTCAGCAAAACAGTTGTTGTCCTAGATGTCAACGGGAGGGCGCTGTTATGAGTCACATGTTATGGTCATGTGAGAAAATAATTATCTTTTGGCATAAGCATAGAGAGCAGGTTAAATTCCTTTGGCCTTGATGGAGTTCTTCTTTGAGTTGAAATATGTATAATTGGAGAATACATTGATACCTGGGGACAACCAGAGAGCTCATACATGGCCTTGATTTCAGCATGTGCTAAAATGTGATATTAAGGAAACGGAAGGACCCTGCTGTCCCTACTTACCTAGAATGGTTTCACGATATAATGTTTGCTTTGCAAGCAGAGTACACTATTGCTAAATTGGCCAAAAGCACAAAGAAGTATGCAAAGAGATGGAGCCTCACGCTTTGCTAATAAGTAATTAATGATTCAGGGGATGGAATTTTAGTTCAGTAATGCTTGTAGCATAGATAATTTAGTTTATATAAGGCTTTAATTATTAAGCCGGTGGCAGACTGGGGAATCAGGGGAGGGGTAGGGGTGGCAGGGAAGGAGGAATCAGTAAGTTATAGGTCTCATACTGTGATGTTGATCTACATGTGGCTTACAATTGTTGCCTTGATTGATAAACATGATACATGCCATTTGTTATCTGTTTATACTTACTGGAAATTGCAATAAAATATGTTAAATAAAAAAGAAAACATTTTTATGAATGGGGGAACAGGCCTGGGACCATGTTAGCTAACCTAAAAAGGGGGAAGAGGGTGCACATTTGATCTGTGCAATCAAAGGGGAGGATGGAACACTTCAAACAGACAAAAATTCTATTGGAGCTAGATTCAAGAGGTACTACCAAGAACTATACAGATTACAAACTGGGGGGAAGAGAATGGAATGCATGCATTTTAGGGGAACTAACTTTGCCAGCCCTTACAGAAACACAGAGAAATTGGCTGGGATCTATAATAACAAAAGAAGTCTCCGGAGCCATTACGGCGCTGCAGAGTGGGAAGACCAGTGGGCCTGATGGCTTTCCCGCAGAATATTATAAAATCATGAAAGCCCACGGATCACTTGGAGGTAGTATTTAGAGAAGCCAGGGAGGAAAATGGGGAGCTGCTGGGATCCTGGAGAGAGGCAGTCATCTGTCTGATCCCCAAAGAGGGAAATGATCTTCTTGAATGCGTCTCTTTTAGGCCAATTTCCCTCCTGAACCGCAACTCCAAAATTTTGGCTAAAACACTAGCTAGCAGATTTGAAAAACTTCTCCCGGAGCTGATCCACCCAGACCAGACCGGGTTCATCCGTGACAGGTACTCCTACCATAACATGAGAACCCTTCTGAATGTTATTTGGGGAGCGACGTGTGGACAGAACCCGGTGCACATTTTGTCGATGGACGCAGAAAAGGCATTTGACCAGGTCGAATGAATTATCTGATGGAGGTCCTGGCCTGGTTTGGTCTGGGTGGAGAATTTATTGGGCTCATACAACAGATGCATAGGGGTCCCAGAGTGAAGTTGATTAACAGTACCTTTTCTGATAGTTTTGACCTGAGCAGAGGGACTAGACAGGGATGTCTGCTGGCTCCCCTCCTTTTTGCCTTGGTTCTGGAGCCTCTAGCTATAGCCATATGTATGCACCCTGAGATTTTGGGAGTGGTAGGGAAATCAGGCAGGGAGCATAAACTTTCACTTTATGCTAACGATATGTTATTACATGTTACTAAACCACGTCAATCCAAGCCTGCATTATTAAGATTAATTGATCAGTTTTCTAAATTTTCCAGGTAAAACTTAATTTGGATAAGTCGGAGGAGATGAGAGTGGGAGATCTAGGGAACAGTGGTGAGCTAAAGAATTTAGAGTGGGGCTTCAAAAGAGTTCAAGAGGCCTTTGCGTACTCGGGTATTAGAGTAGGGAGCAATGTTGGTACCATGTACGGTTTAAATTATACCCCATTATTACAGACCATAATAGCAGACCTCAGTAGGTGGAGCAGGCTCCCCTTCACCTGGCTGGGCCGAATTAATTTAATCAAAATGAACGTCCTCCCTAGAGTACTCTTAGGGCTACAGATGTTGCCCGTAGGACTGAGAAAGACTGATATAAAAAAATTGAAAAGAGTTTTTTCAGATTGTATCTGGCAGGGCAAATGCCCAAGGGTGGATCTAGCTCATTTAAAAGCAACAATGGGGAGAGAGGTGGACTCCAATTTCCAGACCTCGGGATCTACCACATGGCCATTCAGTGTTGGTATGCCCAGGACTGAGTTGGCAGACCGCGAGAGGCTGGGTGGATAGACTTGGAGGACAGAGGTTGTTTGGGGCGGATCTCGGAATACTTATCCACAAGGGGGTGGAAGGCATATCATAATCTTCCCAGACAGAATCTTTTAGTTAGAACAGTGCTAGAGAGTTGGAGACAAATGATTCACCTTCAGGGAATAGAACAAGGGGGAGACATTACTGCTCCCAGTGGTTGGTAATCCATTTTTTCTTCTGGGGCTGGAGGGTCCAGGGTACAGGGAATGGGAGGAGAAAGGCATCCTATGTTTAAGAGATTTGTACACTGGAACTGGGTTTGACTCCTTCAAGGAGTTACAGGCCAAGACAGGACTAGGACAATGGCATTTCTTCCGTTACCTGCAGGTCAGGGCATATAATAAAGCCATTGGCGGACTGCAGAGTAGGGATCCCCTTTGGGACCACCTTGGGCAGATGGTACAGATGGGGAGGAGATACCCTAAAGGCACTATCTGAAGGGTGGCGAGGGAATGCAAGAAACTGATCCCTGAAGTGACCCAGAAGACTAGGTCGCTCTGGGAGGGAGATATGGGAATTCCCATCTCAGAAGATAATTGGAGAATGATGTCCCAACTCCATCAGAGAATCTTAATATGCAACAAATATAAGGAATCTTTTTGTAAATTCTGTTATAGATCGTACTGCCTACCCTGCAGTATCCCCAATATGCCCGAGATGTAACAACAATCCTGCACCTTACTATCATTACTTTTGGGCCTGCCCCATCTGGCAAGACTTCTGGAGAGAAGTGGCATAAGAAGTGCAAACAATTACTGGGACTCAAATCCCACTGTCCCTTTTGTTGTTGCTGTTTGGAATAGAAGATACGGGGGCGGGGGGGGGACTGGAACCCCCTTCCAAAATGGATCCGGGTCATACTCATCATGGCCAGGCACTGTATCCTTAATACATGGGCCGCAGCTGTGAAGTTTACTATATCCCAATGGAAAACTCTGATTCTTCAAGCCCTTGCCTTGGAACAGCTCACCTATGTAATAAGAGATAAGGGGGGAACAGTTTTATAATGTTTGGCAACAATATTTATCCTCTTTAACAATTGCTGACAATATGATACTGGGAGAGGGATGGCTTTAAACCTGTGAAATTGTGAAAGTATAAAATGAATAAATAAGAGGAATATAGCCGGCCTACGCATGGATGTGACCCAGACCCAATCTCCTATGTCCACTATCCTAATCTTAGTTTACTGAGGAAGATTATTATCCTGCTCCCTCTGTCACACTTGATACTGATGTTCAATTAAGCAATAAGGCACGACAGGGTGTGGTATATCATGGGATATCGTCATGCCTCGGGTGGTTGGGCACGAGGCCGCAGCCCGAGTGCGTCCAACCATTTGAGAAGTGAAGATATCCCATGATATACCATACCCTGGAGTGACTTATTACAATTATGAACTGAGTTTCAAGTTTTATAAATAAAAAAATAAAAGAAACAGGTTTTAAAACATTTTATGAATGAGTTTTTGGGTGGTGTTGGAGTACATTTTGAAAAAATAGTTCTCAGACAGTAGAGAGCAAGGAGGCTGGTGACGCTGGAACTTTTTTGAAGCCGTGATGATGTAACCCGATATCATCATGGCTTCAAAGAGCTCTGGCCCAATCAGATTCCTCTATTTACGATCCTCAGTTCATAATGTAGTTTATGATTGGCTCCTGATTTTAAATCAAATAAGAAATTGGATCTTGATGCATATAAGTTATGAATTCAAGTTGTCTGTGTTGTACCTGTATGTGTTTTTATGTTCACATTACTGAAAACTCAACAAACAAATGATGCAAAAAAAAAAAAAGCAAAAACAAACAAACACCTGAACCTAGCTAAACAAGCCCTGTTTAGCCAGATTCAGGTGCTTTGTTTTTTTAAATTGACAGAAATACATTTTCTGGGCACCCAAAATCCAGGGTACCCGTTTAGCGAGAGGAGCTGTTCACCTGTGTTCGCTGTATCAGAACAGCGGAATCTTCTTGATTTCTGTAGCCACAGCTGGAATTCATGCTGTGGGCTGCAGTGAGAGATGTAAGCCACCGTTTCCCTGGTGTCTAGTGGCGCCCCCCCACTGCCATCCCTTTATGTATGTAATGTTTCCCTGGTGTCTAGTGGCACTGTCTACCCTCTGATTGCCATCCCCACAATGATTTGTTTTTTCTGGTTTCTAGTGGCACCCCCACCCTCTGATTGCCATCCCTGCAATGTTTTGGTCTTTCCCTGGTGTCACGTGGCACCCTCCACCCTCCGAGCTCCTTCCCCGTAATGTATTCATCTTTCCCCAGTGTCTAGTGGTACCCCCCACCCTCTGATCTCCTTCCCTGTAATGTACTTGTCTTTCTCTGGTGTCTAGTGACACCCACACCCTCCGATCGTACCATCCCGTAATATGTTTGTCTTTCCCTGGTGTCCAGAGGCACCCCCACCCTCCGATTGCCGTCCACATAATATGTTTTTCTTTCTCTGGTGTCTAGTGGCACCCCTCACCCACCGATCACCATTCTGGTCTGAAATAAAGAAAATCTTTCATTGAGAAATCTTTTTTTTAAACCTGCCAGCAAAGAAAACGGTCCCTCATTGATCTGAACCCCCACCCCCACCTCCCACTCAGCACCCACCATCCCACACCCTCAAAACACCCACACACTCTCACTCACCAGAACAGGTCACAAGATGAAGATCCACTCTCCAACTGAAGACATGTCTTGCTGCTGGAACCACTGACTGCAATATGAGAAACTAAAGTAAGTGCAGTTCTGGCAGTATAACCTAGAGCTTAGAGTAATGAGCTGTGAATGAGCTTGGTTCAGCAGATCTGGATTTGATTTCCCCAACCTCCACTTGCATACTGTGTGACTCTGAGCAAGTCACTTAACCAGCCTAAAGCTTCCGGGTGGCACCTGAAAACAGGCAATTGTGCCTAGTGGGCCTTATCCAGTTAACAAAGAATAAAAATAAAAAAAAAACATTGTATTTCAATGGGGTTTTGAACTTTGATGCATAACTTTGTAATTTGTTTGCATATTTTGACCCCAAATTTTCAACATGGCATTTCTGAGACTCCACCGCATGACCAATGGTGGTGGAATTACACACATCAAGCCCGAAAGGCAATTTTCTGTTTGGTGAAGTCACCTTTCGGGCAGGATTTGGAAATTTTCACCACCCTTGTTCATGAGGTGGGGTCATAAGAAGGCTATGTGGAAAATTTGGGGTCAAAATATGTATGTAACCCGGGGTTACAAGAATCCCAGTAAGACCTAGTGGTAGGCAGGGAAGACAGCTTGTGAAACTCCATTTAAATGGATTTCACACTTTCTCACTCTGTTCTCAGTCTCAGCTGAGACTGAGGGATGACATCATTTTAGAACTGTCGCAGCTGCATAAGCCACACTGGAATGTTGCAGTTGGAGGTTAGAGTAGAACGTTGGGGAATTTGAAGCCAGCCTGTGTGCAGTCTGAGAGAGAGAGACTGTAGTGCAGCTGAGTGTGTGCAGGCTCTCGGAGCTTTAAGCTCTGTTTCAGAGCTACTTTTGTTTTTGGTGTATGTTTCCACCTGAAGAGGAACATAGGAACTGGTAATTGAAGTGGTGGAGACCGCTCTCAATGGTTCACAGCCCCATCCCTGAGGGGATGGGGGAAGGTGTCTGCCTGTTTTCCAGGGGCAAACCCCCCCTGGGTCCGGCTAAGGGAAAGCAGCTGCCTGTCTGAGTTGTATTGAGGCACCCGAATCTCTGTAAGAGATTCCTTGAGGAGGAAACGCCTGTGGGGCACCTGCAACCAAAGGGTGTGTTCGCTCTAAAAAAAGGGCAAAGTGCTTTCACCTGAAACAGAAGGAAACTAAAGGGACTGTTACTATGGGGTCAGGAAAAGACAGCCAAGTACAGTTGGAAGATGTGGGGATTGGACTGCTTAACTCAGTGGGGGTCTAGAGTAATGGACAAAGCCACTTATAAGTATGTTCAAGGCCAGCACAAAATGGAAAGAAAGAATGTGGGGATTGGACTGCTTAACCTGTGGGGGTCTAGAGTAATGGATAATGTCACTTATTTTTAAGTATGTTCAAGTCCAGCACAAATGGGAAGCAAGACAAGTAGATTGAATGTGAAATACATTTATCGAGAATCTACACAGCAAAGTGTTAAAGGATGAGGTGTTTACAGCCCAGAGAAATGGCTGGGTATGAACTGTGGGAGCGAGAGGTGGGAGACCCCCCCATCAGTAGCAACCAAATTCAGCTCAACAGATTTGCTCTGAGACACCTTTTGCTTTCTCTCAGGTACTTGGCCAGTGCCTGAGGAAAGTACCCAGGTGTGGGATTAAAGAGGGAGATTCCCTGATGGAGCTGAGGTGCTCTTAGGTGGTTTAGAAAGCCACCAGAAAATGTTTCAATGAAGTATGGAAGGTGTCCAAGTGGCTGGCAAGGGAGCCAAGCCAGGGAAAACCCAGAGCAGTGTACAAGTCCGGGCTGTGTAACCCAAAGCAGCATACAAGTCCGGATTGTGTGCCCAGTGTGTGGTAGAGCCTGAGGGCTAAAGTGATAAGGATGTGTTCTGGTCTCTTTTAATCTGCATTACCAGGAGTGTAGCCCCGTGGGGGTCCATCTATGCTTTGTTTATTCTGTTAGGATGTGAATAAAAGCCACACTTTAGAATCCCACTTCTGGTATTGGACATTACAGTTTATTGCTTCCTGCGTTCGGAGTTACTTGGGTGCCCCTGTGCAGAGCAGCCAAACCTTGTCTTTGTGCCGAGTGGCCTATTCCTCCCCAAACCCAGCCCACCTGGTATAACTGTCAGATACAAACGGCATGCCAGCCTGGGGTTACATGTACAAAAGGCAAAGTTATTCATACACATTGAAATTTTACTACACTTGTTCGTGACTTTGGTATTTTTAAGTATTTTGACCCCAAATTTTCAACATAACCATTTTTACACCACCTCATGAACATGACAACTGTCATTTTTCAGATCCTGGCCAAAATGTGTTTTCACACCTGTGGTGCAGAATAACATTTTGATGCCGCGGAATGACGTTTTGGCAAGAATTTGAAAATTTTTCACTATCAGGTTCATGAGGTGGGGTAATAAGAAGGCTATGCTGACAATTTGGTGTACAAATACAGTAAAATGCCCAGATTATGAGTTAATGTTGCAGTATTTCAATGTTCCCTCATAACTTCACTAATTTTCACTATTTTGACTTCAAACTTTCAACATAGCAATTTTCCCACACAACCTCATAAACATTACGTGTCATTTTTTAAATCCCAGATGAGATATGTTTTCACACTTCTGGTGTAAAAAATCATTTCGGTCAGTATACTATAAATGATACATGTTGTGTTTATAAGGTGAATCATAAAATGAGTATCTTGAAAATTTTGGGTCAAAATTGAAAGAAAATATATATAATTGTTAACAAATTTTGTGTGCAGTGTCACTCTTGACCACAATGGGAATGCTTTGTGATCCCGTGATAGTGAGCTCAGTTTGGGGGTGAGTTCAGTGACCCAGCTGGATAGGGTGAGGGTGGGTGGATGGTGCTGTTATGCAACACCCCCAGCCAGAGAATGAAAGGTGCAGGGTTGTCCACATGGGCCTAGGTACCGTATAGTGAAGGCAACTGTCCTCTTGGCATAGGGCCCTGGACCTCTCCACCCCTGGGTGGCAGAGGGCCCTGTGCATTGGCTGACAGATGCACTGTTAGCCCTGTATATTTGTATCGGTGCACAGGGCTAAGCACGAGGTATATCAGCTGGCAAAGGATTGTGGGGGTTCCCCAGACATACTGGTCCACCTGGGTACAAATGACATTGAGGGAAATAGCGAGCTAGAGATACAGGCAAGATTCAGGAAGCTCGCCAGGGTCTGTCATAGCATAGGATGCACAGTTTCCTTCTCAGAAATCCTGCCAGTGCCAAGGGCTAGTGGGGAACACAAAAGGAAAATTAGGGAGATAAACCAGTGGCTCAGGGAGTGGTGTGAGGCCAGAGGGTATGGGTTGATGGGGGATTGGGGGGAGACCTGGGAGGATAAGAAGCTGTATGCTGGAGATAGACTACATCTCAATTTGGAGGAGGAGAAATCCTTAAGTTGAAAATAGAGGTTCATTGGTGAAAAGTGGGGTTTAAACTTGTGAAGGGGGTGGGATGGGAGAAAAGGCTGTCAAGGGGTGCCGAGAAGGAGGGACTCTGTCTCCACCCCCCTGGAGACCAGGAGGATTGCAGGAAAAGGCCGACTGGCAAAGTGCAGACCAGGGGAAAACAGAATCCCCATGGGAACACGAGCAGGGGAAATGGAACTATAGGGAAAGGGTGGAAGGTAGTCCTGCTAAATGCCAGGAGCTTGGGCAATAAAATGCCTGAGCTCCAGGCGATGCTAACTGAGGGAGCAGTGGATGTGGCAGCGGTCACTGAGACTTGGGCCACTGCAAGACATGACTGGGACCTGAACCTGGAGTGTTACACTATGTTCAGGAAGGACAGGGGGGAGGGAAGGGGAGGAGGGGTAGCAATGATAGTCAAAAACCGCATTGGCATAGGGAGAGTAGAGGAGGCGGAGGAAACCGTGGAGGCGATTTGGGTCACCTTGATAACAAGGGGGGGCAAGAGAGTAAAAATAGGAGTGGTGTATAGACCCCCTGCCTGGCGGAGGAGCTGGAGGACAGTCTGGTGGCAGAAGTTAGGAGACACTGCAGACTGGGCAGAGGAACGGTGGTGGTGTTGGGGGACTTAAACATGCCAGGAACAGACTGGGAGACTATGACATCCTCTGTGACCAGGGAACAGAGGTTGTTGGATGTCTTTCAAGACGCGTTCCTTACTCAGCAAGTGAGGGAACTGACCAGGGAGGCACGGGTACTGGATGTGGTCCTGGCAGACAGTGACCAGATTGGGGGCCTGGAGGTAAGGGACCCATTGGCGGGGAGTGACCATGCCACGGTCTGGTTCTGCCTGGACCTAGGAGGGGTAGAAGGCTGTACAAAGATGGAAGTAACAGACTTCAGGGGGGCGGATTTTAAGGAAATGGGAAGGATCCTTAAGGAACATTTGGATGGGATTGGGTCAGACATGGATGCTGATAGTAGGTGGGAAATCATCAGGAGAGGGGTGCAGGATGCTACCAGCACCTGTGCAAGAGTAAGACAAAATGCGTAGGGCCCAAAACTCCTTCGTGGACCAGGAGGTCCAGGAGGTGGTGCGGGGAAAGAAAGCGGCCTGTAAGCAATTCAAGTGCTCAAGGAGTGAAAGGGATTGAGGGAAGTATGAGCTGATGGCTAGAAGGGCCACTAGAGTGGTGAGGGCGACTAAGGCAAGGAAGGAGCAGAAACTGGCCAGGGAAATTAGGAGAGGGAACAAGGGGTTCTTTAGATACATTGGGGAAAAACGAAGGGTGAAGGGGCAGATTAGCAGGATTAAATCAGGGGAGAGATGGGCACAAGACCTGGGGGAGCAGGCTGAGGTACTAAATGAGTACTTCACCTCAGTTTTCACCAGGAAAATGGGGGTGCTGCATCATACATGGGAGGAGACAGAGATACTGAGGAGGGGGGGACCCTTACCGATCGGCAGGTCTGGGGAGAGGGGGAGGCATCACTGGCAGGTGGGGGGAGGGCTAAGCAGGGAGAAGAGGTACCAGAAGTGGAAATCACAGCAGAGAGAGTGAGGGAAGCCCTCAGCTCCCTTAAGACGGAGAAAGCACCGGGGCCGGATAAATTACATCCCAGAGTGCTGAAGGAACTTGCAGATGTCCTTGCGAAACCCCTGGCAGAGCTTTTCACCATCTCTCTGAGGACAGGGTGGGTGCCCCAAGACTGGAAGGTGTGCATATAGTGCTTATCCACAAGGGGGATCAAGGAGGTGGCAGGAACTACAGGCCTGTCAGCCTGACATCGAGGTGGGCAAGGTGATGGAGGGCATTGTCAAGGAGAGGCTAGGGGGGACCTGGATAAGTCAGGGGTGCCTGGACGATAGACAGCATGGATTCATCCGGGAAATCGTGTCAGACAAACCTGGTGGAGTTCTATGACTGGGTGACAAGTGCCTTGGACCTGGGTAGACCGGTGGATGTCCTCTTTCTAGACTTCAGCAAGGCATTTGACTCTGTTCCTCACGTGGGCCTGTTGGATAAGCTGGGAGAAATGGGGGTGGGGAACCAGATGATCAGATGGATAGGAAATTGGCTCCAGGACAGGACCCAGAGGGTCGTAGTTGGTGGGATAGTCTCATCCCCAAGGAGGGTCATTAGTGGGGTCCCACAGGGTTCAGTCCTTGGGCCCCTTCTGTTCAACGCCTACGTATCTGACATAAGGACAGGAATCAGGAGTGAGATGAGTCTCTTTGCAGATGACTCGAAACTGGGGGCAGTGGTGGATGGGGAGAGTGGCCCTACAGGGGGACCTGGAGGCTCTGGAAAGATGGTCTAGAAAGTGGAAGCTGAGGTTCAATGCAGGGAAATGCAAGGTACTCCACCTGGGGGCCAGAAACCCAGGCCAAGTGTACACCCTGGGGGGGGGGAATGCTACAAGTCTCGATGGCTGAGAGGGACCTGGGGGTGGTGGTGGATGTCAAGATGAACAACTCTGAGACTTGTAGGAGGGCAGCAGCCAAGGCCAACAGGATGCTGGGATGCATCGCTAGGGGGATCACCTCCAGAAGGAGGGAAGTGATACTCCCTCTGTATAACTACTTGGTGAGGCCGCACCTTGAGTACTGCGTGCAGTTTTGGAGGCCACACTTAAAGAGGGACATTAACCTCCTGGAGAGGGTCCAGAGGAGGGCAACCAAAATGATTTGGGGCTTGGGGGACAGGACCTATGAGGAGAGGCTCGAAGAGCTAAATATGTACACATTGGAAGAGAGAAGGACCGGGGAGATGATAGAGGTCTCAGGTACATGAAGAGGGTAAATAGGGAGGAACAGTCAGGGTGCTTTGAAGGAAGGAGGAGGGGCCACTAGAGGGCATGGGTGGAAGCTGGAGGGGAAGATTCAGGGAGAAAGGAGGAGGTGCTACTTCACTGAGAGGGTGGTGGAGCCATGGAATGCACTGCCTAGGGGCTGGTGGAGGCAGAGACAGTGGAGGGGTTCAAGAGGGTGGACAGGTACAGGGAAGGGTTCTGGAAGCAAAATCCAATGCAGCAAGAATATCCAGAACTGGGAAGGGAGAAGCCAGAGAAGGCGAGGGGGACAGCAAGGTCAGCACCCAGGGTGGGGGCTGACCAAACGGGCAGACACGAAAGACCATTAGGCCTATTCTGTTGGCATTTTAGTATGTTAGTATGTTTTAGTATGTTTGTATCTGTATCTGTATCTGCAGCCACATGGAAGCACAAAGACCACAGGGTCCTGTGCTTCTACAGCCCACCTAGACAGGCCCATGAATTCTTCACATCCATTTCTTCAATGAAGTGCAGGACCCGCAAGGCCCTGCACTTTTGTAGGTGGATGTAGTGTTCCCTTGGGACATGGCATCAGGTCCCAAAGGGGCCTGCATGAATGGGGATATGATTCCACTATCTCAAAAAGAAAGTAAATTCTTTGCAAAAAAACTTCGATAATGCACTAGTTAGGGTTAAACCAACAAAAGTAGGGAAATGTGGCATTAGGGTTTCCAATCCTAACATCCCACCCCCACCCTCCAGGTAGCAACAAGAAAAACCATTATGGTTTCACCCCTCCTGCGTCTTCACAAATCAGGTGTGGGGTGTGCCTTGGGGTTGTCAACCCTAACACTCACACCCATTCTCATATACTCTACACATCTCAGCTTTTTTAATGATCGAATAGGGTTAGCGTTAGGGTTGATAACCCCAAGGCACACCCCACACCTGATTTGCAAAGACGCAGGAGAGGTGAAACTGTAATGCTTTTTCCTGTTGGTGCCTGGAGGGTGGGGGTGGGGTGTTAGGGTTGGAAATCCTAACGTCACATTTCCCTACTTTTGTTGGTTTAACCCCAACTAGTGCATTAATGAAGTTTTTTGTAAAGAATATATATATCTCAGGAAAAGACCTCATCTGTTTTTAACCCCTGTGCTAGGTGTACTACTCTTGTAGCCTTTGCCTATCTAATGACTCTACTCTCCACCCTTGATTTAGCAGAGTAATCCACTATATCCTCCGCCTTCTGGGTGTGTCTGTACTTTCAGAAGGCTGCCCTCTTGCCCACTGCTGCTTTTGGCACCTCTTGTACATGCAGTACATTTATTTAGTTTTGTATTGACCAGGAAAGAAGGGTAGGCAATTCTGCCTATTTTCTGACTCATCCCGGGTGGGGGAATGGAGATACAGATGGAAACCAACTGACACTGAACCAGATTAAGCTGTTGGTGGTATTTTTAGTGAATGGAGTAATTTGGCTCAAAAAAAAAAAAAAGGAACTCTGAGCAAAAAAAAAAAGGTTTGGCATAAGCATGGCAAAGGAGAGGAACATTTTGCAGGAAAAAACAAAAGTGGCACGGAGAAACACAGAGACTGATGGAATGACAAGCAGTAGGGAAATTGACAAGAAGCTGGAAGATGAAGATCAAAAGACGCTGATGTCAGTCGGAGCTCGAGTCACAGCAGCTTTCAGTTTGACAGATATGTAATACCCAGAACAAATTGGTCCCCAGAGAAAGCCTTAAGAAATGCTGGCTGGAAACAACTTGAGGATGGAAAATGGATGCTGGACACAGAATGGGATGAGGTGGAGGTACAAAGAGATAAATGAAGAACAAAAAGATTTGACATGAGACTCAAATGGAGGGCCCTTATAGCCAGGAGCAGAACATAAAACAGAACTAGAGAACAACAGGTAAATGATAATAATGACACTGACTTGGGGGGGAAGGAAAGAAACTGAAGGGAAAATAAGGTTCACTGAAGTAAATGATAAATCGCAAAACAAAGAAGGTACAAAGGAGGGAGGTTCACAGGAGGGTAGAAATGAAAAAAATCACACATGAGGAAAATGCTAAAGAAGGGCCTTCTACGAGTGAGAATTATACAAACAATGTAGAAAAGTCATTAGAGGAAGAAATTCAAATGTCAGAAGATGGAAACAAAGAAGGAGGAGCACCCCCAGCCAAATAAAAGTTTTGCTGACCTGTTTAAGAATAGGACCGAACCAGTACCACGGAAAAACGCTGTAAGGATAAGGTATAAAGGAGGCTAAGAACCAAGGCCTGACAGAACATATGTAGGAAGAAAACTTTCAAAAACAACTATGAATTTTGGGCCTGCTGAAGTATACACTTTAAGTCAAGTGTCAGGAGAGAACAATTTTGATGCAAGTTTTAATACGCCACAAGGAATGGAAAGATTCTGGCATAAATATAACCTATTAAAATTCACTCCACAATGGGTCCCCTTCCAGGTCGCACCGCTCACTAAGCCAGTGGTAAAACAAGTGACTGTGATGCTCAGGAATGAAAGCGTGAATGTGGGAGGTATATTACACTGGCTTCAGCAAAGCTGTGACATACTGGATACACCAGAAGATTTACTTGGCACAGAATGTTTTGGACAGGAGGTTGGAGGTTTGGGGTAAAATTAAGGCAAAATGAAGACAGGACACTCCATTTACCAAACAGTTTTTTTTTTTTTTTTTTTTTTACTGGAAGGGACAGAGGAGTTTGTTTTTATTCAGGGCAGTCGAAGGTGTGCTACAAATGTGGAGCAAGAACACATTTATCTAGCACATGCAATAAGTTAAGATAAGGGTCATGTGGGGAATTTGACCACATCAGTAGCAGATGCAAGAACTACAACAGGTGCAACTTATGTGAAGGGAGAGGTCATGTGTTCCAAAATTGTCCATGGGCTGCACACAACCAATCAGATGGAGTACACCAAGATGACCTTATAAAAACTGCACAAAGGAAAGGGGGAAGTGGAGGCCTCCCATGTACAACATCTGGACAAAGAGAAGATTTAATCCCCCCAACGTCAGACATTTGTGATAAGACACCCGAGGACATGGATGTATAGCTCTACAAACAGTAAAGATAAGCCATAACGAGATAGACAAGAACAGGGAAAGGGGACATTGTTTAACCAGGAAAGGCACACTAAGCCGGAGCTTGTTTCCAGGTGTGACCTGGGAGCACAAGGAAGTTAAGTGACTTGCTCAGGGTCACACAGTATGCAAGTGGAAGCTGTGGGATTCAAACCCAGGTCTGGTTTGCTGGATCTCACCAGATTTGCAGCTCAGAGCCTTAGACCACTGCACTATACTGCCTCCTCGGAATACCTCAGTGGAAAACTATAATGAAAATGGACAAAATAAACAAACAAAGAAAAAAAATCAGGAAAGACTGGAACAAAAGAGATACAGGAACCTGAGGACACAACAGATGAAGGGGTGGAAGGAACTACAACTATGCCTCCTCCACAGGAGTGGATAGGACCAGTGACAAGAAGAAGGAGTACAAGGAAACCTTTAGGTTTACAAAAAAAGATGGACATATATTTTGGAAAATCAGTTCAACATACTGGTGGAGAAAATGAGCTGGGGAGACTCCATTTAAGATGCTTCATCAACCAGATCATCACAGCCAATGAAAGAAATAACACAAACTGCAGAGAAAAAGAAGACAAAGAAACAATGGCATTAAGGACCTTTAGATGAGATATAGACTGATTAACTTTATTTTCCAATTGAACAGTTTAAGTTAGCCACCTTAAATGTGCGCAGTCTTAGGAATATTAACAAGAGGAGGGCAATGTTTTCATATTTACAGGATACTAACTGAGATATAATCTTGTTGCAGGAAACCTGGATATCTACAATATATCTATTCGAACAAGTAAGAAATGCATGGGTTTGGGGACCATCTGTTTGGTCTTTTGGGGAGGATAAGGTGGATGGAATTGGCATTTTATTTAAAGGTACAGATTTTACCCTGTAAAAACCAGTAGATCTGGTCTCAGGGAGAGCTCTGATTTTAGATAGAATGTGGAAAGGGATACCAAGTATTTGCACCAATGTTTATGCACTGCAAAGTAAAGCTGATAGAGTGGAACTGTTTAAAAAATACAGCCATACCTAGCTACATCTGAACAAGTTTTTCTAGGTGGAGATTTCAACTGCACATTAGATGTCAAAATGAAATTAGCAACTGGTAAGGAAATTTATTATGATTCAGCTGTACTGAAGAAATGCATAGAGACGGCAGGTTGGATAGACTGTCATAACTTAAAGGGAACAGGATTAGGGAACACATATTTTAGAGGACATTTGGCAACAAGGATAGATTATGTTTTCATGTCCACAAATATGTCAGTAAAAAAGCTGAAACTGTCCCAGCAGAATTCTCAGACCATTTAATGATAGTAGTGAAGGCTGGAAGTGGGACAGATAACATGCTTAAAGAAAGGAGATGGAGAATGAATACCATGTTATTACAGGATGTGAAAGTGCAAAAAGGTTTCAAAGAGCTGTTAACAGCAAGTGCCTCCACGATGACCTAGGGGACTGGAGGGAGGACACAAAAATGCTGGTTAAAGCATGGATACAAAATTATAGCAAGAAGAAACAAAGGAATAAGTTTATTAAATACCTACAGCTATGAAATCTATTACAAAAAGTAAATACTTTAATGAAAAATCCGGGCAAAATTCATTGGAACAAGTTTATCATTTAAAAAAGGAAATTAAAAATTATCACTATGATAAGGCACAGACTTTACAGGCAGAATTAAGTTATGGAACCAAAAAAAAACACATTTCAGTGATCCCTGTTTGGCATGTAAAGAAAGGTTGATTGAATCAAATGTTACTATTTATTTATTTAAAAGTTGATAACTGGGAAAGGCACCAATAAGCCAAGGCTCATTTCCAGATGCGACCCAAGGAAAAGGGTTACATAGAGAGAAACAGTGACATAAAAGAAAACATTGCAATGAAGTAGAATGTAGACGCGGTTACAAGACCCAAGAAACAATGACATAAAACAACATCAGCAAATGTGGGTCGCAGTTACAAGACCCAAAAACAATGACATAATACAACTTAAGCAAGTAAGCAAAACGTGAGTAGTGGATTACAAAACCCAAGGCAGAAAGTAAGACAGCCTGATACAAGCGTGCAAATAAAGACACTAATGGATCCTCAGTTATAATACCAGTACAGATGCAGGACCTACCGTAATACAAACTAAAGATGGAGTCAGGACAAATATTCGCAGGGGCAAGGTAATCGGTTCAGAACTGAGAAACCCCTATAAAGGTGGGAAGTGCGGAACTAAGAGGAGTTGTCAGCTAAGGGTAGAGACAGTTTTAATATTTCAGGAGGGGAGGGTTGGGAGCACTGAGAGCACTGCGGATGGGACAGAAGTCTAAGGAGCCTTTTGAGAGAGAAGAGGGAGAAGGATAGTCAGAGGTCGGGGGGGAGTTTGTTCCAGAGAAAAGGGAACGGAAAAGAGAAAGCAAACTGACCAGAAGCGGAGTGGGGGCGAAGGATAGAAAAGGTGCATGGGTCTCTGTGATGAAGGGAGTAGTTTGAGGTGTCCACTTGGGAGAGGCAGGAGGAGAGGTAGGTTGGCAGGGTTCCACACCAGAACTTTGCAGCAAAGGATGTACAGTGCACCATTCTCCTGTGAGATAAAGGTGCAAGGGAGCAGACAGAATAAAGGAGACAGTGGTGGGTAAGGGAGGGGAGGTGGTAGCGAAGCGGCAGAAGGAATGTAGCAGGGTGTCTATTCTGGTGAGGGATGATCGAGAGGCTGTGCCGTACACCATGTCGGCATAATCAAATATGGGTAGGATCATTTTGGAGGCCAGTTCTCTGTGGGTGGGTAGTTTAAAAGATGGAGATGGTAAATTAGTGTCAGGGAAAGAAGCACTTTTAAAAAGAGCAGAACAACATTTATGGGACAATAACCAAGTAGATGAAGTTAGTGAATGATGCAGACAAAGCTTTTTTTTTTTAAATATGGGAGATCGGTTTCAACAGCAAGATAGTACACAGTTAGTTGCCACACCTACAAGGCAGGAAATAGAACAACATATAACTTCCTTAAAATTAGGATCCTCATGTGGGTGGGATGGAATATCCAAAGAATTTTACAAAACTTTTAAAGGAGATTTAGGAGGGTGCCTACAAATATTATTTTCTGAGTTTCTAGCCAAGTTACAGTTTCCAGCAAAGTTTACAAAAGGTCTGGTTATCTTTTTCTTTAAGGCAGGAGATAGAACTTTGATGCAAAATTGGAGACCAATTATTTGTCTCCTGAATTCAGATTTCAAAATACAGTACTGTCAAAAATACTTCGGAATAGATTGAGGGGCATAGCACAACATGTAATTCATCCTGCACAAAGGTGTGCCTTGCCACAGAGGACAATACAAGAAAATCTGTATACCAGGGCTGGTTGTATCTTTAGATCAGAGCAAGGCCTTCGATATAATTAACCACAGGTTCCTTTTTAAAGTCCTAGATACTTATGGTGTCCTGAGATATTTGGTACAGTGGATGGAATAGATGTAGAATTCAACAACTGTAACACCATATGTATTAGGGAAAACAGGGAAGGAAATAAAAGTAAAAACTGGATAAGACAAGGATGCCCCCTAAGCCCCCTTTTATATACATTCACTTTGGACTTCTTTTTAAGAAAACTTACAAAGTTTTCCACATCTGCCCACCTCCCTCCCCCACCTCCCACCACCTACTACCTCCTCTTGACAAAGGCTCACCTTGGCTGCTAAAACTGCATTTCTGCAGAATGGGAGTACCCATCTAAACTGTAACATGATTGTTAAACACTGTACCGCACTTAATTAGTGCTGCATTAATATGTTTCTCGCAAGTGTGATCCTGTTTCTCCTCACTTGTTGTATCCTGCTTAATGTTGTAACTGCACACTAATACTACTTGGTAGTCGATGTTCTTTCTGTTCTGCAGTACTTCACCACCTGTAAATATCTTGTATTTCTTGTTGACTTGGGCCTTTGTAAACGAGCCCCCGGCTCAAAGGTATTAATCCGAATTTGAAAGAAATAAAAAAGCAAGATACAATAGAGGGAATTAGGGTCCCCAGCCACCAAAAGATTTTGAAAGTAATGGCACATGCAGAAGATATAGGTGTATAACTAAGAGATTCAAACAGTTTATCTGAGGTAATAGAAGTAATGAGACTTTATGGTCGGACATCAGGAGCAAAACTGAACAGGGAGAAATCAGTAAGAATACATTTAGGAACATCAGCACAAGGGCAACAATGTATAGGAGGTATTACAATCACACAAGAACTGGTGAAAATGTTGGGAATAAAATGTGGCCCAGGGGAGATGGTAGACAGAAACTGGGAAGAAGTTTGCCCGGCCCTGGCATGGCAATAGCACTACCGCTTGCGATGTTGGCGACCCCAATTTAAGGAAAAGGGCTTGAGATTTGTCAGAGGGCCAGCTGGGGGAGAGTCTTGAGTGTCCCAGGGACTCCAAGTGTCACCTCCGGGGGTGGGGGCAGTCATGGTCAGTGCATGACCGACCTCTAAAAAGCAGCTGGAGGCCTAGCATGCCTGCCACACATAGGGGTAGAGAATGATGGATGCTGGCTTATGCATTGGTGTCAGTGCATGTCATGTCTCCAGGAGGGTGTACACCAGAAAAACACCTGGCCTAGCATGACACTGACAAGAGGGTTGGATAGGCCCTCGCCACCAGCGTGGCATGGCTTAAGAAGGGACCCTGATGAGATTGAAGGTATTGGAACTGGGAGGGGTGGCTAAGGGTGCCGTCTGCCTGCTCCCACTCCATCCCCGCCTGAGGTACACACAAGAGCGGGGGGGTCCTCTGAGCCTGCTGTGGAGTGGTTAGTTGGGTAACAGTGCCAGGGTCAGAGGGGGATAAACAGAAATAGGAAAAAAAAAAGAAATTGGTAAGAAGTCCTGGAGAAATGTGAACTAAAAATCAATAGAAGGAAAGGTTGGCACTTATCTAAACAAACGAGAGTGCACATTTTAAAGTCTTTTACTGTGCCTATGATATTATGTATAAGTTATGTGTATCTAATTCCAATCAAATTTGAAACAAGACTATACAGCATCTTTTTTCAGATGTTCAGGGGGAGCAGACTGAACCCAATCAAAAGAGATATGATATATTTACCAAAAGAAAAAGGAGGTGCAAACATGTTGAATCTGTTAGTTCATACACACCTTATTTTGGGCTGGAACCTTAAAAATGGCACTGAAACCAGGAGACTCTATGGCACAGTTGTGGATTTGAGTAGGATTAAATAAGCTTCTAGGGATATGGATAGATACGTAGCCAGTTAATACCGCAAAGTAATATGAGTGGAGTAGAAATCACGTAGGCAAAAGAGCATGAGGGAATACAGCTACAGGGAAAATATAGCACTGAACATTATAGAGCTATACCTGTAGCTGTGTTCACTCAGGCTGATGGCTTGAAGTGACCAACTGTAGGCAGAAACAATGTGCTGCCATCGTGGCTTTGGAGGAAAGAGCCAGAGTCTGGAAAGGCAGCACAGATCAAGGAGTTAAGGGTTCAAATGCAACCCCTTTACTGGGTGTTTTCTTTTTTTTTCCTCCTGATGTCTTCTCTTAATTTGTTTTTTTGTTCTTGCGCCTGACCCTTCCTGGCCCCCCCCCACCTTCACTGTGTTGTACAACATCCCAATTTTTCCCCGTTCCTCAAGTGTGGCCCCCCTCTGAGTTGATTATATTTTTTACAGGGGGTGCGAGGGGTGAAGCCCCCCCACATACACATGTTTAACACACATCCAGGTCAACTTCTGTTTGTGCAGACCCCCAACATTGATGCACTATCGGTTTTAGCGCTCTCTGTATACTCGCTGTTTTTTAGCAGCACTGTTATGATGTTCGCTGTTGCTGCTGCACAGATATTGACTGCGCTCAAATTTTTGAGCAGTTTTCGCGACTAGATCCAGATAGATAAACCCATTAAATGTCTGAAGAGTTTACAAGTACCCAAATATATTATTCCAACAATTCAGAAATTGAATAAGTGGAAAAAATCAAAAGGGAATATAATCTCTCTAACAAGAAGACACTTATATAATACAGTAATGGGGAACATTTGCCCCCACAGAACCTGATTTTAAAAATCATAAGCCTGAGAAAAAATCCTGGGTGACTGAACAATTACTGGAAAGTAGAATCCCAGCTAGAATGTGGGCTGTAGTTGGGTTAAGCTCATATGGAAGACTGATTGTGCGAGGTAATAAGAAACATAAAAAAACTGGAAGAAAGAAGCTGCTTAAATATAACTGAAACTATGGAACACTTTCTATTAGAATGTACATTTTTGAAAAGCGCGTGGGCCTTTCTTGCAAAAAAATGGAAAGTACCCCGGTTAAAAAGAGTAACTTATGAAGAAATGGTTTTGGGAGATTTTCTCTAAAAAAAAGAAATATCACCCTAGTATTTTTTTTCTGGCAGGCTACTTGTTTGGTTCTACAGCAACAGAGAATGACATATATTACCTTTCAAAAAGTATGTGAAGGACAAAGACAGGAAACAACATTCTCTACAACAAGTTGCAGTGTTATGGAAGGGTTTCAAGATATTTTGTGTTTAATTCTTTTGGGCTAACCTCTTGTTAGACCTGTTCTCTTTATTTTCCTTGTGATTCAAGCAGGATAGAACGGTGCATAAAAGGAAGGATGCGTTTATTTTTGTCTGAATGGAAATGAAAGGTGGGAAAAGGATTACTGGGTATAAACAGTATTATGTTGTTTAAAAGGATGTATCAAATTTTTTTTTTACCATACCTGTGAATTTGTTGAATGTTTTCTTAATAAAAAATTCCCCTCCACTTTTCTCGATGTGCTTTCTCACTACAGCAGAAACAGGACTCCTATCAGCAAGTGCCTCTTTCTCTAAGACAGGCTTTGTGTAAAGTGCATCAGAATGATTTACTAAGCTGTTTTTTTTTCTTTGGAAAAGTTTCCCATTACATTTGATATCCATGTAGCTAGATTAAGGGCAAAGGGGCGTGATGTGGTGAAATTTTAAAACACCAAACAAATTAGTGGCAAGTATGTGTTTTTTACTGTCCATATGTAAATTTAATTTGAGCACTGTCCTGTTGTAATAAGTTTGTAAGGTGATTATGGGTTTTTCTGTTTTAAATGTAACTTTTTCTTAGTATTATGTTTTCTGTATTATGGTTTGCTTGGTTTTCTCTCAATAAAAAATTCCCCTACTCTTTCCAAGAAGTGCCATGGTATCTTTAACATCCACGCAAACAACAACCAGAACAGACAAATATACAGCTTTAGGGACGGTCCATCAAGTTCTTCCCTCTTACCATCTCAGTGGGATTATCCTGCCTCACCTTGTTCTTTAAAGTATTTGTCAAGTCTGAGACTGAAGGTTATTACAGTACTAGCTGATACCACCCCTGCTCTAGAAGTCAGTTGTATGTGTCTACAAACACCTTCTGTGAATTCATTTTCTTGATATTTCTCCTAAATCTTTTTCTTTTCAATGGCACTATGTGCCCCCCCCACCTTATCCTTGGCATTACAATATTTCAGATATTTGAAAATCATGATCTTATCTCTTCTACTTTTTTTTTCGCCATGAAAAGCAGCCCCACTTCGGCTAACTGCTCTTCATAACTCACATCTGTGTGGAAACTTCTCCATTTCACTGATTCCAACTTTCTTCTTATAATCCCACTTCGAACCCCCTCTCTTGTCCCCATCTATATCATCCTGGGCTCCCCATCAAGTTTCCTGATTTAGCTTCTGAGTGGTTTCCTACAGCACTGCTTCATTTATTGGTAATAGCACTGCCAACTATTTTATGTTTTAAGGGTTCTTTTTAAATCAACGATGTCATATTATAAGGGTTGCATCCAATATGTAACTGTAGCTTTTGGGTCATTTCTTTCATTGGAGTAACCAAATAGTTTTTGTAATACAACTTCCAAGACTTTATCTACTAATCTATTATCTATAATATTAGTATATTCATTTTACTATTTTAGTACAGTAGAACTTGCTAAGCCATCTGTTTTGTACATTATCTTCTGATTTTAGTTTTTTCTTCTTTATTTTGCTCTGTGTACAGTATTTAGTTCTGACTGTTCTTTAAAGCATTTTGTGATATTATGTATGAAAGGTACTATATGAAAAATAAATTGCATTTTATTGTAGCGTGACACACCTGACATATTGCAAATCCTTGTTCCCTGATTATGTCCTTGTATTGTGGGCACTGTGTTTCTTATCAGATTTCTTCTTAGGTTGGGTGGCCATCTGTATGTTATTACTGGTGGTCTACTGAATACTGAATTTATGGCTCAAACAAGGAGCAAAATGCAGTACCCAGTATGGTGATAAGAAACTCCCAGATGCCAGTGGGGTCTTTAACTGGAGATGAACATGAAGATCCCTTTGGCTGGAGCAACCTCTGCAACCCTGATGAACCAAGATCAACAGGATCACAAGCTCATCCCTGTGTACCTACAAAAAACATTACAGGCACATGCGAATGGAGATGAGGACACTCGCGATGGTGGAACTAAATGAAAAGTGGTATCCTTACTCGTCTGAGCTTTTCAGAGATAACCCCTTACTTGTTCTTGCAAAAATCCCTCCCCTCCCATACTTATGAAAACAAAGAGGCACTTATGTTATAAGCCGACTGTGACACTTGGCCAGCTGGTTATGACTGTTCTATGATATTTGTAATGTAGAATGTGGTATGTAAGTGTCTCACATGAGACATCCTGTGCTATGAGTGCCCCCCCAGGTTTTAGTGGAAATAACAGGATATACTGAAACCAGGAGGTAATTAAAAGACTAAAGAGGCTTAATTAACGTTCTCCTGTTTTTCTATCTTAATTAGAACTGACCCAGCTGCCAGGATATCGGGCTCATAAACTTTTATGACATCTTAGACGAAAAATATTTTATACCAACCTGGTGTGAAAGGTTGTAAAATCTTTTACCTGCTTTGGGAAAAGAAAACCACACAAGATCAAAGGAAAGGCTTGATTAAAGACTGTCATAATTTGGGAAATTGAAGCCACAGTATTTAAAATAACTCCTGACAGGAAGATCATGGTTTGTATATTTGTTATATTCTAAAAGGAGGAGCTAGATGACATCATAGAAGGGGTGTGGAAACACAGAGTTAAACTGTATTCTGTGTTTGAACTGAGACATTTCTTTTTGAACTCTAAAGAAACAAGATCTAACTATAAGCACTATATTTATTTTATTTATTTAGTTTTTGTTAACCGGGTAGGTGCACTAGCCATAAAATGACTATTTTCAGGCACGACTCAGAAGAGTACAACAAAAGGAGAACAGTTGAACAACAGCAACATGGGTACAATAATACAAATAGAGGAACAGTACAGCAGTGCTACAAAAATACAATGTGTAGAAACAACAAAAAATAATGGCAAGCATTACACAGATAATGGCAGTAAGATATATAATAAGTGCAGAAACCATGGACCCGACCTGTGGAGTGAAAGGGTTAATAAGATAGGTTATAGAGAGAGAAATGTGAGGAATTTTCAAACATAACAAGAAAGACTGACAGAAGGAAGGTCAGGGGTGGTAACTGGCAAAACAACAGTGGATGGTCAGCAACAAGGTTCGAGAAGGAAGAGAGCTAGTAGTCAAAAGTTATTTACAAAGAAGGAAAAATATGGGGAGGGAAGAGAGACAGTCTTGGAGCTGGATTAGAGCAGGGGTGACATTACTGGTAAGTCTCAGGAGCTTCAGGTTGGGTCAAAGCATGTACAAGCATCAGCTAAGGATAGATAACGGCGATATTCACTTTTAAATCCAAAGTGAGACTGAGACAGCCGGACGTTGAGTGGAAGAGCATTCCATAGCCTGGGAGCAGAGAATTGGAAGGCCCCTGTGTCTTTAGAGGTAATACATTAGATAGAAAAAGTCTAACTGTATTGTGGTAGGAGTTTTTGTTTGTACTTTTCCTTGTTTTCTTTCAAGTGATTGTATGCTTTTTGATATAGTGTTCTGTGTTTACATTTTACATATTTTTTATCCATTTTAGTAAATATATTATTTGAAAGACTTCCTGGGTGTGTCTTCGAAGTTCTTTTTGCATGTGACGTATAGAGGGTTAAGACTGACAAAAACTGTTCAAAGCTTGATGGTGTTACTAAACTGGGAAAAGGTAAGACTATACCTAAGGTCTTTTATAGAGTTTTAACGGTTCATTTTTGATACCTGGTTAGGTGCCCTTAGGCAAAAGATATCTGGCATCCCCCCAAAGAGCAGATTATCTGAGCCTACACATTTGGGAATGCTAGCATAAGGTTCACAGTTTGAATCCCCCTAGAACTTGAGACCAAAGGTGATTTGGACCCACAAGCAGACAGGAGGGTTATCCTGTCTGTTACCTGTTCACATTGCTGCACTCAGAGGTTAGCACTGTGGGAGCAGAGGGCCTGACCTGCTGAGTACATTTGTGACACCCCCCCATTAGCATAAAAGTGAGAAACCACTTGCCATTACCTAATACATTATTATTACAGGTATCATAGACATAAGCCAGCTACTATTGCTGAAAAAATGACATGGTTACAAACAAGTACTGATGCTTTAAACTGTCACAACCACTAATCAGTGGTCACTTTCAAGCATGGTTTTATGTCCTGGTACTTTATTTTCATAATAAACATTTTTTAATTGCTAATCGTTTCTAATTTATATTTACACTATTTAAATGTATTCATTTTTAATCTTTTTGACCAGAAAATGCACACTAAGTTGTAATATCTTGTTTTCAGATGCATCCTGGGAGTGGGCTGCATGGACCTGTTTTATTGACAGAGGAATGTTGTCCGTGACAGTGGCGCATGGCCTGGAGTCACAGCACTAGGGAAACTCTCTTCCTTTGGAGGTCCCTCTGTGAGGGGAGAGTCAAGGTCCTCCTGGACTAGGCAGCTGGGAGGGAAATGCCGGCTTGAGAGTGGCTCCTGGAGGCCCAGGGTGATATGGGGTACAGCCCCGCCCTGGCCAGAGTGTCAGAAAAACTAATTAAAACACTTGCAAACATTTATGAATGAGTATTTGAGCAAGTTTATGACAAAGTTCAAATTGCTGCAGTTCACAAAAACATAGAATTTGATGGCAGATAAGGACCACTTGGTCCACCCAGTCTGTCCTACATTGTTACCGCAGATTGTACTTGATCTACTGCTTTTTCTCCCCCCTCCTTCCTTTCCACTATGATTCCCCTGTGCCTATCCCATGCATTCTTGAACTCTGCCATGGTCTTCACCCTCACCAGCTCTGCTGGAAGATTGTTCCAGGAATGCATCACTCTTTCTGTGAAAAAGTACTTCAATCAATCAATCAATCAATCAATATCTTTATTTATCCAGGCGGGCACCATTGAGCAAGCTCATTTACAAGGTGGACCAGTGGTCCTACAGTAATAATACAGAAAGACAAGTTACAATAGTACAAACAGTAAAAATAGCTGCTATTATAGTAAAAATGCACATTTACAGGTAATATACATTGAACATAGAACTACAAGGTGTCGTGGATAATGAACTTGTGCTGGATCCAAGCCCAAAACTGTGTATTTTGTAGTGGGAAATATTAGGGAGAGGGTAGGCATACCAGATAGAAGATATCAAGTGCATAATGTAGGGAGAGGTGGAGAATAGGGGTACAAGTGAAGAGGACCCAATTGTTAGAGCAGAGTGAGGGATTGGGAGGGTGGAGGACCGTATAAAAGGTGACAAAATGATTTTTGCCCCAAAACGTGGCAACATATGGAAGAGAAAAGCTGCCATTGTACTAAGTGCAAGAGGAAGAATATAGTAGCAGGGGCATAACTGGGAGGGTCCTCGAGGTTGGGGCAGAGGGAGGTGTTGGATGGATGAGGGACCGAATATTTTTTGAGGCGAAAGATGATAATTATCCCCAAGTGCGGTAGCATGTGCTAGAATCAGGCTGCAGCTGTTCAGAGTGTCAAAGAATAAGATATGGGAGTTTGGCAATAAATTCTGTGGATCTGTTGGTGGGCATGCTAGAGGCAGAGGCACACATTTCAGCTGGGGGGCCGCTGTTTACGAGCCGCCATTTGAGGGAAGGAGGTTAGTTAGTGTCTAGTAAAGCAGTTGCAAATTTCCGTAATGCCATCACGGTAAAGCCTTTTGAACTTCCTAACGTCACTCCTGAATCTATGCCCCTCCAGCTTCGTTGCATGTACCCTTGTTCTTGAGCACCTTTTCTCCAGAAAAATACTACCCTCCTGTACTTTATTTAGCCCTGTGAGATATTTTAGGGTCTCTATCACATCCCCCCCTCCTTCCTCTCTTCCAGGGTGTACATATTGAGGTCCTTTAGTCTTTCCTCATAAGGCTTTTTATGCAGACCCTGCACCATTTTCAGTTGCCCTACTCTGAAGCCTCCACTCTGTCTATGTCCTTCT
Source organism: Neoceratodus forsteri (assembly GCA_016271365.2). Classification (NCBI taxonomy): domain Eukaryota; kingdom Metazoa; phylum Chordata; order Ceratodontiformes; family Ceratodontidae; genus Neoceratodus; species Neoceratodus forsteri. The sequence continues at coordinate 188,250,101 of CM028134.1, forward strand.
GGAGATGTGGTCTCCAGAACTGCACACAGTACTCTAGGAGGGGTCTTACCAGAGATCTATACAGGGGTAACACCGCCTCACTCTTTCTGCTGGTGATACCCCTCCCTATGCATCCCAGAATCCCACTAGCTCTCCCCACTGCCTTGTCACACTGGCCACCTTTAGGTCATCCAATATGATTAATCCCTGGTCTCTTTCCTGCTTGGTGGTTGTCAATACCACTCCACCCATTAGTACTCTGCCCCTGGGTTTCTGTGCCTTATGTGTATTATTGTGCACTTTTTCACATTGAAACCTGGCTTCCATACCCTTGACTGGTCGTCTAGTTTTCTCCCTTGACCACGCCTCTAGTTTTCTCAGGTCTCTGTTCATCCCATCCACTCCCCTCTGGAGCGTTTACTCTAGTGCAGATTTTGGTATAATCGGCAAAGAAGCAGAACTTTCTTTCCAGCTCCTCTTCAACGTCACTTATAAAGACATTAAAGAGAATCAGTTCCAGCACTGATCCCTGAGGCACCCCGCTTGTCACTCTCCCTTCCTCGGAGTTGAACTCCATTTTGCACCACCCTCTGTCACCTATTCCCTAACTAATTTCTTATCCAGTTTACCACCTTTGGATCCACTCCTAAGCTACCCAGCTTGCTTACTAGTCTCCTATGTGGAACAGTGTTGAATGCCTTACTGAAATCTAAGTAGGCTACATCCACTGCTCCACCCTGATCTAACTCCTTTGTCACCCAATCAAAGAAATCTATCAAATTAATTTCAATTGCCCTCTCCCCTGTGAAACCATGCTGCTTCAGGTCTTGTAACCCACTGGATTCAAGATATTCCACAATCCTTTCCTTCAGCAGTGATTCCATTAATTTTCCCACCACTGTTGTCAGGCTGACTGGCCTATAATTGCCAGACTCCTCCCTGCTACCACTTTTGTGTAGCGGGATTAAACTACAGTCGCCCTCCTCCAGTCCTCCAGAACTACTCCTGTTTCCAATGAGCTGTTAAACAGGACTGTCAGAGGTGCAGCTAGTATTACCCTTGGCTCCCTCAATACCCTTGGATGCACACCATCTGGTCCCATTGCTTTGTCTGCCTTCGGATTAGTGAGTCCCTTCAGGACTCTCTCCTCCAAAAAAGGGCCAGTGTCCACCCCCCCTTCAAAGTTTCTGTTACTTTTTTGTGGCCCCTACCCTTCTCCTTCCTCTGTTAGCACTGAACAAAAGTGTTTGTTCAGGAAGTCTGCCTTTTCCTGGTCGTCCTCTGCACAGTTCTCTCTTTCCCTTTTTAACATTACAATCCCACTCCTGGTCTTCTTTTATACACCTGAAAAAAATGCCTTGTCCCCTTTTGTTACCTCCTGGGCTATTCTCTCTTCAGATTGTGCCTTTGCACTCCTTACTGCTTTCCCTCCTTTTCTCTGTTTCCCCTGATACACCTTCCTATCCTCCTACCTCTGCATCTCCTTATATCGTCTGAATGCTACCCTTTTTCCTTTACCTTTTCAGCCACCTCTTTCAAGAACCATAGTGGTCTCTTTTTCCTCTTGCTTTTACTCACTTGTTTGATGCAGAAGTTTGTTGCCTTTACTATGCTCCCTTTCAGCAAAGCTCACGGTTCCTCTACCCCTCCCAGGTAATCCCTGAGGCATTCACCCATCTTTATAAAATCTGTCCTCCTGAAGCCCAGGACCCTCACCCTTGTGTAGATAAGTTCCACAGCTGTCCTTATATTGAACCACACCGTAGATCATCACTAGTCCCAAGGTGGCCTCCCACCTTAATGTCCACAATACTGTCCCTGATAGTGAGTACCAGGTCCAGTATTGCACCCTCATGAGTAGGTTCACCGACTAGTTGCCTGAGGAACACCCCCCTGCAGAGAGTCTGGGATGTTCCTGGTTCTAGCTAAAGCCACTGCTGGGAGGCTTTAGCAGCACCTCCTCTGTTTCTGCTATCTTGGCAGTGGCTTCCACCAGTATCTTATCTAATTCCTTCCGCTGTGCTGGAGGTCTGTAGATCAGTCCAGTGTGAATAGTGGCTCTACTGCCCATCTCCAGGGTGACCCACAGTACCTCTGCCTCCCCCTGTATTCCCTGTATGTCTGTTGCTTGTGTGCTTTTACTCACACAAAGCACCATACCCCTCCTTTCCTTCCCACCTGGTCCTTTCTGAAAAGAGTATAGCCTTGTATGGCCATGTCCCAGTTATGGTTTTCAGTGCACCATGACTCGATAATGGCCACAATATCCAGGTCAGACTCTGCCATGATGGCCTCTAGAAATCTTGTTTCCTAGACTTCTAGCATTCGCACACATGGCCTTCCAGATCTTGTATCCATTCTACTTATTGCCCCCCCTTTTTTCCTTCTGCCCTTCTTCCTTCCACCTCTCTTTACAATGTTCCCATTTCCTTCCCCTTCTACCTCTACCACCATGCTTCCTTTATTAATTTGTACCCTGGGGGATTCCACTCCCATTGGGTTCTCCTTACTCTCTACTTCAACCTGTGAGGGATGTGCAGATTCTGCCCCCCTGATTCCTTCTGCTACCCCCCTTGGCTAGTTTAAATGTTCATCAAAGTAACATTTAAACCGTCCAGGGGGTGCTGGAGAGACATAACTGAGATAGGATGTGTTTATGAACGATACTGCTGAGACACAGAGAGGGAGAAAGCAGCCACAGCTTCCTTGAATTAAGGAGGTTATCTTCTAGACTACACTGAACTGAATTATTACTTTTTGGACCTGTGTAAGTAACTAGTATTGATTTTGTTTTTGTAATTGAATTCGCTTAGTTTTAACTTTAATTTGCTAGGGAGGAACTGTAGCTGGGAGATATTTGCAGTCATTTGTGACTAGCCCTGGTACTTAACCTCTGTGAAATAGATGTCTGAAAGGAAGGAAGGCACTCCCTGGGGTGGAGGGTCAGAGTTGTAGTTGATTGTTTCTGGACAGCACATGTTTACTCCCTCCCACCCTTCCTCTCACCCCACCCGCCCCAAGCGCATAACTTCCTTTATAGCAGGGGTTCTGACATCATTTCCCCAAAACTGCTAACAACATACACCTGTTCATATCCTTAAAGGCACAGCACACTGAATAGGGGGTAGAGACACTCACAAGCTTGCACACAATAAAACAAGAAAAAAAAAACCAACAAAAGAAAAGCATCTGTAACAGGAAGAGACACACACATGTGGGGAGTGGTACAATGCACTGGCTGTAGAGCAGCAGTATTCCAGGAGACATTCTGGAGACTGCATTGCTACCCTATTTGCAGGCACCTCTCTGGTCTGAGGGAGGAGGTTGTTCGTCTCCATGCTGACCTGGAAAGGATTCGGGAAACCTGTTTCCCCACCCAGGGACCACCCAGGCCACCACCACTACCTCAGAGGTTGCCAAGAAAGAGGAGCGGTTGGACCACGGTGGGCTCAGGGAGGGTGAGGGTGGTGGAACAGAGGCGCATCCCTCAAGTTGTTCCTCTCCACAATTCATTCACCACTCTGGTGGAGCATGGTTCCTCTATGGAGGTACCCACAGTGGAGACCAAGGAGGATGCTGGGAACCTCCACGATGGAGACCCACAGGAGGATGGCACAGGACCCCACAGGGGAAGGAAACAACTCCTGGTGGGGGACTCAATTGTTAGGGGGTAGAGCTGGGGGAGGGAGGGGAAAGGGAGGTAAGGTGCCTGCCCAGTGCCATGGCTTGGAGGGACGGGCAATGAATCCTCAGGATCGTGGGAGCAGCTGCAAGGGGAAGGAGCTGGATGTCATTATCCATCTAGGGATGAATGACCTGGCTGAGAACAGGATCAGAGCAGTGCAACAGGAGTTTGTGGAGTTGGGGAGGGGCCTTAGACAATTAGCACACGTGGTAACTTTCTCGGAAGTGCTACCTGTCTATGGCATGGATGAGGCTAGGGTACTCTGCACCATGGGATTCAATGACTAGTTGAAAAACTGGTGCAGAGCTCAGGGATTTGGCTTCATTGGGGACTGGGGCTCCACCTGGAGGGATGCAGGCCTATACAGGCGCGATGGTCTGCATCTATCCAGGAGGGGAACCGGGATCCTAGGTGATAGGTTTAAATGCTTCATTGTCAAGCATTTAAACTAGCCAAGGGGGGAGGCACTGAAAAGGAGAAGGGAAGTCCTAGCCGCCCTAAAACTCAGGGTAGTTAGTGAGGTAAACACCAAGATAGAGCAGTTGAAAGGGAGAAGGCAGGAATAAATGCAGAAAAAAACAAAGGCAGTAAGGACAGGGATGGGGCAAAAAGAAATAAAGCCATATAAAAATGGAGGGTAATGAGTACCAATACCCGTAGTCTAGGTAAAAAGCTTCCCGAAATGGTGGCCTTGATGGAAGAGGGATGCCTGGATATCGTGGCAGTCACAGAAACATGGTACACAGAGTACCATGACTGGGATGTCAACATACCAGGGTACACAATCCACAGGAGGGACAGGGAAGGAAGAAGAGGAGGAGGAGAAGGAGTAGCTCTCTATGTAAGGGAAGGGATCAAAGCAACAGAACTAAAAGGTAAATAGGGAGGCGACGAGGCACTGTGGGTCACCCTGGAGACTGGAAATGGCTCCACAGTCTGCACAGGGATTGTATACAGACCCCCATCTCAGGGGGAGGAAATAGACAAGGAAATGATAGAAGGCATCCTTGGGATGGCAGAGAAAAGGGAGGTATTGCTGATGGGGGACCTGAATATGCCAGATGTTAACTGGAGCACCTTGGCAAGGGCAGGGCCATTCTCGATGCCCTACAGGGGGCATGCCTCAGACAGCTAGTTTTGGAACCCACTCAGGAGGGAGCAGTCTTAGACCTGGTACTCTCAAATGGTGACGGAGAGAGGATCTCTGATCTTGAAGTGGGCAGCCATCTGGGAACAAGCAACCACCAAACAGTGTGGCTCACAATAAACTTAGGTGTAGATTCAAGCCACAGAAGAGTGAAGGTACTGGACTTCAGGAGGGCTGATTTTGCCAAAATGGGAGAGTGCCTCAGAAAAGCACTAGCAAACAGGCAAGAAGGTGGGGTGGAGCAACAGTGGGGAAACATTAAAACCACCATCACAAAGGCAACAAGCCTTTGTGTGAAGCAAATAAACAAATCAAAACAAAAGAAAAAACCTCTATGGTTCTCAAAAAAGTAGCGGGGAAGGTAAGGGAGAAAGAGACAGCATTCAGGAAGTATAAGGAAACACAGAAGGAGCAGGACAGAGAACTGTACCAGTTAAAGCAGAAGGAAGTGTGGAAGACAGTCAGAATAACAAAGGCCCAAACTGAGGAAAAGATAGCCAACTCGGTTAAGAAGGGGGATAAAATCTTTTATAGGTACATTAGGGAGCAAAGAAAGACTAAGGCAGGGGTGGTTGGGCAGAGAGTGACAGTGAAAAAGCAGATACTGAATGAATACTTCTGTTCAGTATTCACAATGGAAAAGCAGGGGGAGATACCTAATCCAGTCAATAGAAGCACTCTGGATAGGGGGTTGATATTAGTTCTTTCACAGAAGAAAGGGTTCTGAAAGAACTCTTAAAACTGAAGGTGGATAAAGCAATGGGGCCTGATGGGATTCACCCCAGAATTCTAAAAGAACTAAGGGAAGAACTAGTAACACCACTGACTACTCTTTTTAATAAATCATGGCAGGATGGTGTGGTACCTGAGGACTGGAGGAGGCCGGATGTGATTCCCCTTCACAAAAGTGGGAGCAAGACAGAGGCAGAAAACTACACACCTGTCAGTTTGACCTTAGTGGTAGGGAAAATGATGGAATCACTGCTGAAGGAAAGAATTGTTGAGTACCTAGAGGCCAGTGGGGCATAGGACCCAAGGCAGCATGGATTCACAGCAGGAAGGTCATGTCAGACAAATCTAATTGATTTCTTTGACTGGGTGACCAAAGTAGTAGACCAGAGAGGGGCTGTGGACATGGCCCACCTAGACTTTAGCAAGGCATTTGACACAGTCCCACACAAAAGATTAATAAACAAATTAGCCAGCCTGGGAGTGGGTCCCAGGGTGGCAGCCTGGGTAAAACACTGGCTAGACAACAGGACACAGTGGGTAATAGTAAATGGAGTCCACAGTGAGGAAAGGAGGGTTACTAGTGGGGTACCGCAGGGTTCAGTACTGGGGCCGGTCCTTTTTAATATCTTTATAAGTGACATTACAGAGGGACTAGAAGGGAAAGTATGTCTCTTTGCAGATGACACAAAGATCTGCAACAGGGTTGATACGCAAGGTGGGGTGGAAAGGATGAAAAGGGACTTGGCAAGGTTGGAGGAATGGTCAACTGTATGGCAGCTTAGATTCAATGCAAAGAAGTGCAAAGTAATGCACCTGGGAAACAAAAACCCAGGTGAAGAGTACACAATGGGGGGTGAGATACTGACAACAACAAAAATAGAAAGGGACCTGGGGATAGTCATATCAGATGACCTAAAGGTGGGCCAGCAATGTGAGAAGGCAGTAAGGAGGGCTCAGGGATACTGGGATGCATAGGGACAGGCACCACCAGTAGAAAACAGGAAGTTGTTGGCCCTCTGTACAGACAGGTGGTAAGACCACATATGGAGTACTGTGTACAGTTCTGGAGACCCCTTCTCCGCAAAGACATAGACAGGGTGGAGGGTGTCCAGAGGAGGGCAACCAAACTGGTGCAGGGTCTGTACCAGAAGACATATGAAGAAATACTAAAGGAGCTTAAGATGTATAGCCTCGAGGAAAGGAGGGAGAGGGGGGACATGACAGAAACATTCAAATACCTCAAGGGAATCAACAAAGTCCAAGATGGTAGCATCTTTCAGAAACAGAGATGTGCAAGAACAAGGGGGCACAATTTGAAGATAGAAGGGGGACGGCTCAGAGGTAATGTGAGGAGGTATTTCTTCACAGAGAGGGTTGTAGATGTATGGAACAGCCTTTCTGAGGAGGTCGTAGAGTCAAAAACAGTGGAGGAATTCAAGAATGCATGGGACAGACATAAGGCAGTTCTAGTGGGGGGGGGTAGGAGGAAGTAGGCTGTTGGTTAACTAAGATCTGCAGCTTATCCGTTAGGTAGGGAAATGGGCAGACTAGGTGGGCCATGTGGTCCTTATCTGCTGTCAAATTCAATGTTTCTACCAGCAGAGCTCTATATAAAACGTTATTTTCGTTTGGTTCAACGTGATAATTTACTCTTTTTTTTTTTTTTACACCAGTTGGAAGATCTCTTTCTCCTGCATACTTGTATATCAAATTTGGCAATGGGGAGGCCAAAAGGAGTGACAGGCAGTCAAGGACAAAAACAGACCACACAACCACATCAAGGCTCGAAAACTACACCAGACTGCACCAGCTCATCCAGCTCGAGTGGGACAGAAGAGTCCCAACCATGGGAATAGGTCTTGCAAGCTGTAAGATCGATGCATCAAAAAATTAAAAAAAATCCTCAAGAAGATGGGAGCACAAGATGCTGAGATTGGAGAGACAGTGGTGACAGAAAAAGAAGTGGATGACTGATCTCTCCATACTCAGGCCACCTTCAGTAAAATGACCATGGATACGGTGCACCTTAGAGAATTTAGAGAACACCCAGAAAGAGAGGAACATTCGTGTGGTAGGCCTGAGGGAGGGAGCCGAAGGGGATGATCCACTTCCTTATGTCCATACCTGGCTATCTACAGCTCTAACAGAGAAGGTATCTTTTGACTCTGAATTTATATGGAAGGCTTACAGAGTAAACTTTCGTCAAACAGTAGCACAGAGCTTTAACGACACTCCTCGGACTCTCCTGATAGTAGCCACCGGATCAAAGGTATGAGAAATGATTCTGGCCTGGGCAAGGGCACACTTCCCTGTTACCTTAGATGATCACCCCATTAAACTTTTTCCAGACTGGTCATGTGCTACAGGGACCTGCTGCAAGCTATTTGACCCACTACGCCAACAGCTGCGGAGTCTTGGAGTGGTGTATACACTCTTTGCCCTGTCTTGACTCTGTATCACCATTGGTAACAAAACTTTCCAATTCGGTGATGAAAAGGGTGGATAGCATTGTACAAGAGTTTTGCTGAGAGGAGACTGCTGGTGAGGAGGTATGGGGTGAATCAGAAGAAGGGGAGTGAGTCATTCTTAACTGCAGTCTGGACTTTTGACTTTTTTGGTTCTATTTTCCCAGACTATACTCATTTAACAAAGTTTTTCCCCATAGCTTAGCTTGGGCCCTGAATTTTTATTTATTTATTTATTGCAATGTTTCACCAGGAAGGCATACTGAGTGACAAGTCGCTCATCTCCCGGTGCAACCTGGGGGGAAGGGGTACAATAGGAGTGAGGCATTAAACATTCAATTTACATGATCAACATTAACATACAGTTGTAAGGCAGGAGTTACAAGCAGTGTTATAACAGTGTTGAGCATAATAGGTAAAAGAGTGGACAATAATAAGTGCCAGGTTACTAAGTAAACACATGCTTACGTGAAAGAAAACGGGGGAGGAGAGGGAGGGGGAAGAGTCGAATTCAAGTTACAAGATCAACATTAACATACAGTTGTAACTCAGGTGTTACAAACTGTGTTAAAACAGTGTTGCACATAATATGTAGAAAGAGTGGACAATAATAAGTGCCAGGTTAATAAGTAAACAAGTGTTTACGTGAAAGAGAAAGGGGAAAAGGAGAGGAAAGGGTGAGGTGGGAGAGGGGGAAGAGTCCTGTCACTGGAGACTCCTTCAGGATGCGAGGAACTCTGCAAGGGGACTGGGGGGACCAGAGAGAAGGGGATAGGCAGTGTCCCAGGGAGACCCCTTCAGGATGTGGGGAACCCTGCAATGGGGAAATGGGGCTAGCCAGAAAGGGGGATAAGGCTGTAGGGATTAAAGAGGGAGGAGACAGAGAAGGAGGAGGAGGAGGTGTGACTTAAATGCTAGGAGGGAGAATAGGACCTAATCCAAGAAAGGACCCTTCAGGATGCAGGGTACCCTGTCAGGGGGTTGGGGAAGGTCAGTAGATAGGAATTAAAAGAGTGATAGGAGAGGGTGAGCGTGAGAACTGAACCCTTGATGGGAAGAGAATTCACATCTTTGGAGGGGATGGGGCCTAACCAATAGTCCGTCAAGATGCATGGATCCATGGGGAGCATTCAGGTACCAGATGAACGTTGAAGTTGAATGATGAAGGTGAATGTTTAAAGATGGCGCTGACCATGTGGAACTGTTTTCATTGAGGGAGTGCGAGTCCTTTAATTTCCCCAGGATCTTGGTTTTTATTTTTATTTTACTGAGCCTTATTCACAACTATTATCGATCTATCACTGGGGCAATTTAAAGATATTCATCTGGTACCCCTGTTTTGGGTATTGAATATGTAATAGTGCAAGGTTTATATGGGGAAAACAAACTGACACATTAGTATCTGTCACTTAGTTCGTATTTTGAATTAGTTCTGAAGTGGGAATGTTCATAGCACTATATTTTCCCTGTTACAGACTGCTGTAGTTTGTGGGAACAATGACTAGGTGAAGTCATGTTTATACATGTTGTGCTTTTGTTTTTTTTCTTGCAGGATATCCCACAGTCTTTGCATGGCTTTGCTCCTAAGAATATATGGACAGTTTCTTCCGAAACCTTTGAATTTATTTGGTGGTACCCCAAATGTGGTATTAATATTAATGACTTTTGTATTCCTGGCTGCAGCTAATATGAGTATTCAACTATTCCTTTGTAATGGTGCTATGAAATTCGAATGTCATTAATTGTTTGGCTTGTAGGCTTGTTCAGTTTCATGATCCAATAAACAAAATAAAAAAAAAATTAAACCATTCAATGATGACTGCAGTTCCCTTCCAGGATAGATGCAGCCATTACCCTTGTACAGGTCTTTATCCTCCCTGTTGGGTATCCAGTCCCCAATGTAGCTGAACCACTCCTCTCTGAACCCTCCCTTCAGCCATGAGTTGAAGCTCTTGGTGTAGAGATCCCTCTCCTCACCCCTGTCGGAGACAGGCAGCACCTCAGGAAAAGTCACTGTGTGAGCTACCTGTCTAAGACCCCTCCCCAACTCCCTAAACTCCTCCTGTACTATCCCAGCCCTGTCTCTAGCCAGCTCATTAATCCCCAGATGGACAATGACATCCAGCTCTCCCTCTTGTCCTGCTGCCCCAGCGATCCTCAGGATCTGCTTCCTATCTCTCTGGCCTGTGGCACCTGGTAGGCACCTAAGTTGCTTCTCCCCCTTTCCTATTCCCAAATCTATCCCCCTCACAATCAAGTCTTGTATCAAAAGTTGCATCCTCCTTCTCCTCTGGGGTCCTCTACCACCCTCCTTAGCATCTCCACGATGGAGGGCTCCCACTTCCTCTCTGGTCATTACTGCAGGTGCCTCCTTTTGACAGTCTCGCCCTGCCACAGTGGCGTAGGAATTATGTAGTGGTACTGCTTAAGGAATGTGCCTCTGTCCCACCACCCACACCCTTCCATAGCTCACCACATTCCAGACGTTCCTCTTCCCTGGCATCCTCTGAGGTAACTGTGGCAGAATTGATGGCCCTTGGGTGGGGGAGGAGATCTCCCAAATCCTAGCCAACTCAGCCTGGAGTCTAGCAACTTCCACCCTCAACCCAGAGAGGTGTGTGCAGAAGGGGCAGCAATGCAGTCTTCTGAAGGTCTCTCTGGAAACTGCTGCCTCACAACCACTGCACTGCACCACTCCCAGAATTCTCAACTTCTATTCTTCCTGTGCTACCTACAAATACTTTTGTACCCTTAACCCTGATAGAATTTTTCTAGTTCCCCCTTTATTTGTTTGTTTCTATAGTTCCTTTAATTGGTAGAAAGAGAATTCCAGCAACGAGGGTGATAACAGTGAACTAGCTAAGAAAAAATATATTTGCTGCCTAATATGCTTAAAAAGTCCATTTATTTATTTATTTATTTAATGGTTACCAGTTGAATAAATTGAGATGACAGCCACATTTTGAATAACATCCCAGTGACGACTGCACTGTTGGTCAGTTTTGAACTTAAAGATATCAGTTTGTCACAAAATAGCCTGAGTAATGATCTACCCTGGTTGGCCCTGGTAAAAAATATAACAAAAAGCAAGTCTTAATCACCACTGTGCAGTGACTCGTATAATTATTGCTGTGCTGATTCAGCATGCTGTAAACAGCAAGCTCAAATGTGCTGGCTCCCTGGAGGGAGAGCCATGCTGCATTGATGTCACTGTAACAGTTTCTTGTTTGTTTCTCTTTTGCCCTTCCCCCACTCACACCCTCTGGCACTGGAATGATGCCCAGCCTTACATTTCTGAATTCCCCTGTAGTCTGTGAAGGCTGCCACTCAGCGATGATGTCAGCATTGCTTATTAGCGATTGCCATTCAGAAGGCAGCAAAATGAAGCCCTGCCTCACTAACTGCTAAACATAGTGACATAAGCACATTAACAGAAGATGCTAGTCTGAGGCTTAGCATACAGTACTGTAAATTTACAATTAAAGAGGGACATCAAAAGAAAATTAGAGGGTAGCTTCAGGACTCTCTCCCTTAACTTTTTTTTTTTTTTATAGGGATAGTGATGGGGGAAGTGCTGGTGGTAAGTCAGGCAACAGTGACAAGACCCTCTCAGTCAGTTCAGGCTAACATAATAAAGCAAGAAAAATGCAGTTACTTTTGGGAGGGGTCTGGGTGACTACCCTGGCCATTGCTTGGGGTCTGGGGTGCTGATATGCCTTGGGGTATCCTGGTTCTAATGTTGTCTGAGGTGGTCAGCTCCTTGATGGCCCTCTTGAAGGGATGGTGGACGGGGACTGGTCAAAGCCTTGAGGGACTTGGAATAGCCCTGCTGGACAGGGCTGGTGGGGGGGGGTCTTTTTTCCTATAGATTATTCTGTGGGTTTTGTTTCCCCCCATGGAGTGCCATGGAGGAGGCTCCTCTCTTGACTGTAGCAGGAGAGGTTGGAGCCCAGAGGGATATTGAGTCCTGTTTGTTTATTCTATGCCACCTTCTGTTTGGATCCTAGGCAGTGGAACAGGTTAGCAGAAAGAGAAAGAGAAAGAGTAAGGCCAAGAACTGTGGAGTGGACCCCCTCTCTCAAGTCAGTGACTGCTTTGAGGGCACCAACTGAGCAGAGAAGAGGGGGCGGTGCTGCAAAGAGTGACCAGCTGGCTGCCTGTGGCAGTGGATGATTTCCCGCCTGGACAGAAGTGCTCTGGGATAAGACTGCTGGCAGAGAAGCCAGTGCAGGCTGCCTTGGAGAAAAGGGAGCTGCTGGAGGGTGCAGGGCAGGCATTCTGTGCAATAGTGTGTGTTCCCCACCAAGTGCTCCTAATCATTGCACCAGCAGGGAAGGTAGCGCTGGTTGCCATGGGTCAGGGACAGAACACAGAAGCCAAGAGCATTGCTGACAGAGCCATTATTGGCCTCATTTTAAAAATAATAAATAAATAAACAAACAAGTGGCTGTGGGGTACAGCCACTTGTGCTCACCATGACCCAAATCCATAAGACCATCATAGGACTCGTACCTTCTTTCCCTGGGCTGAGATACAGAATAGACATAGATGAATCCTGAGAAAGGTAAAACGTATCTGCGTTTTCTGTTTTCAGCCTTTGCAGATTGTGAGAGAGGCCATTTGACACCATACATTCCTGCTAAAAGCAGAACAAGTCAACTGTTTTCATGGTGCTTTGCATATGCTTCCCATGATATTTTGTATTATTTGCCAAAGTGTCATTTTGTATTTCTTTGACATTTACTTTATTGTCAGTACCTCTCCTTTGCCTCAGTGCTGAGGTGCTTTGCCTTTCAGATTACTATGCGTTTGTGTGGCAACATGCTTGTTTCATTGCCTTTCCATTTTAGATTGCTAAGGCTCACAATGCAATGGTGATACAATTTTTATTCTTAAATATTTCTGCCTCAGCCTGTTATGAAATGTTTTTCTTTTAAACTAGTCAAACACCAAAGTTAGCAAAGCATTGCTCACCACAGTACACTGTTTAGAAAAGTACCTGTGACATATGAGCTCTCTAATGTCCTCCTCTGGGGTTCCATGTTTCTATTCTACACACAAGAAACACCTCATAAGGACTGCTGAGGCACAACCAGGTTATGGGAAGTCTGTCTCAGGAGAGCAATAAGCCCAACACCCCCTACTGGAAGTTAACCAATACCCTGTGGATAGTACACAATACTCCCTCCAAAGAATAAGGAGCCTAGAAATAGCAGATAAATAGACAACAACACAGTAGTTTAAATGGTATACAACTACAGCTGAGGGAGACTAAAACAATTGGAAACTGACTGAAAGACCTTTTCCCAAAAGCAAAATAATTCTCATATTCCATTATGTTTTATGTGTTATTCAGGGTTTTTCTACAACACATTCATTCATGTATTTATTAGCACCTGACCTTTGTCATAGCAAACATAAAAGAAAAATCAACAGAATAAATACCCAATACCCAAGGCAAATACATTCATGAAATTATGCAAAACCACAATTCTTCCAAGTGGTAACCTCTTAGCAATCTTAGCAAGGAAACAATCTTAGACCTGGTACTCTCAAATGGGGACAGAGAAAGAATCTTGGATATAGAAGTGGGTAGCCATCTGGGAACAAGCGACCACCAAGCAGTGTGGTTCATGATAAACACAGCCATAGAGTCAAGCCATACAAAAGCAAGAGTACTGGACTTTAGGAGGGATGACTTTGGGAAAATGAAAGAGTGCCTCAGAAAAGCACTTGCAAACAGGCAAGAAGGAGGGGTGAAGGAACAATGGGGAGTAATCAAAACAGCCATCACAGAGGCAACAAGCCTTTGTGTAAAGCAAATCAACAAAACACAACGAAGGTAAAAAATGCTATGGTTCTCAAAAGAGGTGGCAGGGAAGGGTAAGGAGAAAAGGATAGCATTCAAGAAATATAAGGAAACACAGAAGGAGCAGGACAGAGAACTTTATCAGTTAAAGCAGAAAGAGGCAGGGAAGGCAGTCAGAATAGCAAAGGCCCAAACTGAGGAAAGGATAGCCAACTCTGTTAAGAAAAGGGATAAGACCTTTTATAGGTACATTAGGGAGTGAAGAAACACCAAGGGAGGGATACTGAGGCTTAATAAAGGGGAAGGAACGTGGACAGAGGGTGACAGTGAATGAGCAGGGATACTGAACAAATATTTCTGCTCAGTATTCACAAAGGAAGAGGAGGGGGAGGTACCTAAACCAATCTAGAAAAACACTCCGGAGATGGGGGTCGATACCAGTCCATATACAGAAGAAAGGGTTCTGAAAGAACTAGTAAAATTGAAGGTGGACAAAGCCATGAGGCCTGATGGGATTCACCTAAGAGTTCTAAAAGAACTAAGGGAAGAACTAGTGACACAGCTGACTACTCTCTTTAAGAAATCATGGGAGGATGGGGTGGTACCTGAGGACTGGAGGAGGGCGAATGTGATTCCTCTTCACAAAAGTGGGAGCAGGGCAGAGGCAGGAAACTACAGACCAGTTAGTTTGACCTCAGTGGTAGGGAAAATGTTAGACTCACTTCTGAAGGAAAGAATTGTTGAATACCTAGAGGCTAGTGGGGCACAGGACCCAAGACAGCATGGATTCATAGTGGGAAGGTCGTGTCAGATGAACCTAATAGATTTCTTTGACTGGGTGACCAAAGTAGTAGACCAGGGAGGGGTTGTGGACATGGCCTACCTAGATTTTAGCAAGGTATTTGATACAGTCCCACACAAAAGATTAATAAACAAGTTAGCCAGCCTTGGAGTGGGTCCCAAGGTGGTAGCCTGGATAAAAAAAATGGCTGGACAACAGGACACAAAGGATAGTAGTAAACTGAGTCCACAGTGAAGAAAAGAGGGTTACTAACGGGGTACCGCAGGGTTCAGTACCGGGTCTGAGTGCAAATATTATGTTTTGATTGTATTGATGATTTTATTGTTTGTTTTTAACATATGATGTTGTTATGTATTTATCTTATTTATATGTTCTTAATTGGCATTGTATATTGTGGATTTTGATATGTAAAGCGCCTTGATATTTTGAAAGGTGCTTTAAAAATAAAGTTATTATTATTATTTTAAATGTCTTTATAAGTGACATTGCAGAGGAACTGGAAGGAAATGTATGTCTCTTTGCAGACAACACAAAGATCTGCAACAGGGTTGATATACAAGATGGAGTGGATAGGATGAGAAGGGACTTGGCAAGGTTGGAGGAATGGTCAAATGTATGGCAGCTTAGATTCCATGCAAAGAAGTGAAAGGTAATGCACCTGGGAACCAAAAACCCTGGGGGAAGAGTACACAATGGGGGGTGAGAAACTGACAAAAATAACAATGGAAAGGGACCTGGGGGTAATTAAATCAGATGACCTAAATGTGAGAAGGCAGTAAGGAAGGCTGGGGTATACTGGGATGCATAGGGAGCGGTATCAACAGTAGAAAACAGGAAGTTGTCATCCCTCTGTACAGAGAGTTGGTGAGACCCCATCTGGAGTACTGTGTGCAGTTCTGGAGACCCCATCTCAGCAAAGACATAGACAGAGTGGAGGCTGTCCAGAGGAGGACAACCAAAATGGTGCAGGGTCTGCACCAGAAAACATACGAAGAGAGACTAAAGGAGCTTAATATGTATACCCTTGAGAAAGAAGGGGGACATGATAGAAACTTTCAAGGGAATCAACAAAGTCCAAGAGGGTAGTATCTTTCAGAAAAAGAGATGTGCAAGAACAAGGAGGAACAATCTGAAGATAGAGGGGGGACGGCTCAGAGGTAATATGAGGAATTATTTTTTCACAGAGAGGGTTGTGGATGCATGGAACAGCCTTCCTGAGGAGGTAGTGGAGTCAAGAACAGTAGGGGAATTCAAGAATGCATGGGACAGACATAAGGCAGTCCTAGTTGGGGGTAGGGGGTAGGAGGAAGAAGGCTGTTGTTTAACTAGGATCTGCAGCTTGTTCGTTAAGTAGAAAAATTGGCAGACTAGGTGGGCCAAGCGGTCCTTATCTGCCATCAAATTCTATGTTTCTGTGTTTCTCTCATCACATATAGGCAGAACCAAAAAACATTACATACAAAAGCCTTCCATGTCATTTATTCTGATGGATCATATATGATGTATGCTCTATAATTTTAACTTCAGTTGCATAACTATACTGATTAATCCATTCAAATGCATGGGACTCTGTAGAATAAGATGGCACAAACAAGTAGGATCTCTGGGGCTCACCAGCTGAAGAAGCTCAAAAGAAACATAAACCCTGGATTTACATCTTTTTTTTATTTTCTCTTTGATTCTTTTTTGCTTGCCACTTCCTGTGTTCCTGCTGTGATCCACTGTCCATCCTGGATCTTCAGTACTGGTGCTGGCTACCCTCTTCATCCAGACATCTTGTCCATGAGGACCTAGCTTCTTGGCTTAACCACCCCCAGGTGGGATTGCCCAGACACATAGTAGGGTACAGCTCAGGGGTGGGGGTAACTTTTTGTTCCTGTGTCCTTTGGACATGGGTAGCTCTCAGCACAGGCTTTCATGCAGTCAAATGGAAGAAGATTCTCCCCATTTTTTGCCCCTCCCACCTCCCAAAGTTGATGGGTATGTGCTCACAACTTCCGTGAAGGTTGGATCTGATGTTGTGTGGTCACCTGCCATGCCAGTGGCGCCACTGCCAGGCCTCCACTAGGTGCTATTAGATGAGTGGTGCCAGGAGCCCAACCTACTCCAGGACATGCCCTGCAACCTTCTGCTCCTGATGTCCTAGGCTTGGGGTGTGAATCTGGGTGATCAGCATGCCAGAGCAGTCTTGTGCATGAAGCAAGAAGTTTTACCATTTTTTCATGAAGATGATTTTTAATGAAGTCTTCACAGTTACATAGATACATACATAGATCAGTACTTTATCAACAAAGGCCTTATCAAATATGTCCATTCTGTAAGATCTAATCCTCTTTATAAATGCAGAAGAACCATGTCATGCCACTGATTATGTTGAATAACCTGTAGGTCTAGGTTTCAGAAATGTGGGCATAATGAGGGAGCATAGCAGTGGTTCCAGCTCCCTGACTCTTTAAAAAGCATTTCCCTCTCCCTCAGGTGACCAAGGCTAGTGCCACAGTCACCACCCCCCCTTAGTGGCCACGCACTCCACACCTTCACTCTTAGTAGCATCACTTCTTGATGTGACCACTCCTTCTCTGGACCCTCATTGACAGCAATACTAAGAGAGGTGACAAATGTGTTTAAAGGTAGGAAGGGATGGACCACTGATCAAGTCAGGATATGTAGCCTTCTTTCCCTATACCACCAATCATTAATCAGGGGTATGGGGTGCCTCTTGAGAAATCTGTCCCTCTGGGGCCGTGGGCAAGTATGGCTAGGAAGGAGGGTCATCTTGATTCACTATTAGTCGAGTTAGAGGAAATGGAACAAGAAATTAATGGTGGAAGGACTGAGTTTGCAAAGACTGAGACAATACTGTATATTAGATTAAAGCTTTTCAGGATTAACAACGTACTCTTTAATGAGCAGGTGTTTACTTCTAATAAATAGACAACTATTTTATTTATTATTATACAATGGCAAGAAAGAATCTTGGACTGTGATTGGTCAGTTTGGGACTGGACCCATGGCATTATCCCAGCATGACGCCACAGGTCTAGTCTCAGCACTGTAAACCCATGTAGATGAACATTTGAAATATTGTTTCATGGAGCTTTTGATTGATTGTTTCATCTTCTGTTAAAAACCAAAAATATTTTT
This sequence comes from Neoceratodus forsteri, assembly GCA_016271365.2. NCBI lineage: Eukaryota > Metazoa > Chordata > Ceratodontiformes > Ceratodontidae > Neoceratodus > Neoceratodus forsteri. The sequence goes on from CM028134.1 coordinate 188,267,864, forward strand.
CCACACAAAAACATCTTTAAAATTATTTTTTTTTATTCTGTATAACAATGAGCCATTGTATAATAGGAATAATGCACTCCAGGGTGTGTAATCGTTAGGATAACGCCACGCCTGAGGCGATTGACCCACTCGGCCTGCAGCCTGCAGGCCCAACCCCCCAGGCGCATGTTATCCCAGCATGACACACACCCTGTCGTGCATTTTTCCTTTATAATTTGATGTGTTCGTAATTATTTTTACTTTTATAATAAAATATTTGTTAGTGCAGTGAAACAAGTGGGGTTTCACATTTGCTTTCACACTCTTAGTAAAAAAAGAATTCAACAGAATTCTGGTATTGTGATGTCAGAAATAGCCAGCTACTTAGGGGCCCAATACTGTATATCAATCAATTTTATTTATGTACTGGAAAGTATGTCAGCAAAAATGCCCATTTTCACAAACGTCCAGTGTTGGAAAAAACAAACACAGAGATTGTCAAAATGAAAACAAAAAGGTAATACAAAATATGTACATTGTTTCTTACAATGGTAGAATTACAGAAGCATATGTACGTTGTTTTTTACAGTGGTAGAATTACAGTAGTATATGATCATATTTACAATGATATTAACTATGGGTGCAGTCAGCAGACAACAGGCAATAGGAGAAAAGATGTATTCATTTATTTGCTTTTGTTAACCAGGTAAGCACACTAGACAGCCAAGTGCCTATTTTCAGGTGTGACCCGGGAGATTACAGGGTACATTCATGAACATCAGGCAAAACAAGTAAAGGTTACATTTAAGTGCATCATGCAACAAGGTCAATATAAGCAACAACCGGGGTTTACAATGCAGGCAGCAGGTCAACTACCAGTATGGTACTCTCATGATAGGCAGTGTCTGACAAGCCAGACAGCAATGCAGTAAAGCTTGTGGGTAGACAGAGAAGAAGCACATTGGGATAGAGGAGGCCCAGAGCAGAAAGTGGAAATAGAACAGTAACTATGCACACACTGATTGAGCAGTTGGGTTGGGCCTGAGTGGACTAATCCTACTAGCAAACTGCAAGCTCAGGTAGTGGATAAGGTACAGAGGTCCACTGTCTGCTAGTGTTAGCAGACAGAAAACCAGATGGGGTGAGGTGATTGGTGATGTCAGAAAACAAGAGAGTTAACTGGAGAGAGGGATGATTTGAAGCTGGAGTGTATGCCTGAGGAAGTCAGGAGAGATGGCCATGCATGGACCCAAGAGTTTAGGGCCGAGACATGGGGGGGGGGGGAGTGCAGATATTATGGAGAAGTATATCACTGGATTTAGTGAGTGGACCAAGTTGGGGGCCTACCAGGGCAGCGTCAGGTGGATGATTTGAGGAGGAGCTTTTTGAGGGCAGGGTTAAAAGAGTACACTGATCTGCAGGCCTGGATTTCGGGGGCATATTTTTGTACAGCTTAGTGCCCCTGCAGTTGATCGAGTTCTGTGGCTGTTTAGTCCTGTAAAATGTGGTATCGAAGACCAGACTGGAGGCACTCCTGGTCCACCACTGAGGGGCTGCAGATGGGAATAGGGAGTTAACACTAGGGGTAGAATATTGTGGGATATCTCATGGAAGAAGGAGAGCATCTTTAGTTGAAACCTCCCTTTAGGAGTGGGCCAACCAAGTGTGGACTAGAGTGTGCAGTGGTATTTGTGCCAGGGGAGACCAGTGACGAAGCAAGCTATGCTGTTGTATGTGACTCTGCATTTTGAGTAGAGGAGGGGAGGAAGTAGGAGGAGAGAAGACAATGGACTCCTAGTCATTAAGAGGCAGGAGTAGAGAGCTGGCTAGGCAAAATCTGGATGCAGGGATCAGGAACTTTCTAATCCTGTATAGAAGACCGAGCCTAATATGGACCTTCTTAATGAGGTTGCTAATGTGGAGATTGTAGGACAGGTGGGGGTCAAGGTGTAGACCCAGGTATTTGAATTAAAATACTTGTTCGATGAGGTTATCGGAGTTGTCAAAAAGTTTAAGGCCGTAGGCAAGGGCTTTCCTAGGGCCTGAGAAGATCATGAACTTGGTCTTCTTGGAATTGAGGAACAAGCCTTTACTGGAGAACCAGGAATGCAGCCAGTTAAAGGGTACCTAAACAAGCAGTTTTTTTAAAACTGCAAATTCTAAAATCTGGCTTCATAGCGCAGTAAAGTAAAAGCTATTGTTTACATTTATGCTAAAACTGCATTTATGTAAATAACGTAAATGCAGTTTCATAGCTTTTGAAAAATGTAAACATCAGCCTTTCACTTTCAAAAAACAGCCTTGGTTTCTCCCTAAGATGTCTGCCAAGTGTGTTAAGTGATGAGTCATGATGACATCATTGGAGCCAGAGACAAATCTGCATATATTTCTATAGTGCTAACTAGTTCTTCTTTGCCTCTTTATTTTGAATTGTTGTACCAGAATGATTAAACCATGTTATTACCTCATGGATTATTTTGATCACTACACATGTTAGGCTATGATTTTGTTCATTTTGTTTACTTTAATTTGCGGAAAATGTTTTGCAATCCAGCTGACATTTTCTTTGGCAAACTGCATTACAGTAAAACACTTCAAATGCCTGATGATCTAGTGGTTATATGATGCACTGAATTAACAGTAAGCTGAAAGCTTGTTTACAGGAGTGGCCTGGGAGCACAAGGAAGTTTAGTGACTTGCTCAAGGTCACACAGCAAAGTACTGGTCTTGTTCGGTTCCAAAGCTTGTGCTCTCTTGTTAACCCACAGATAAGGCTTTCTTTCTCCATGCGAACCCCCTGCACCTAGCCTGGCTTCTGTTGAACACCCCACCATCCATACCCTGCCTTAGTACTGCCTGGGGCCGCATATGAGCTTGTGGTCTCATGAAGAAAATTATCACACCTCAGATTGTAATCTTGCACCTCAGAGAGTTGTGCACACCTATACTGATACGCATCATCAGCTGGCACTGTTACGAAATGCCTCCCAAATCACTCTCCAGTCCACATTCTCAGTGTTTGACTTCTGCTCCCACAGTAAACATTGAGTGGATCACCACCCTTCTGCACAGTGAAGGTAGTATGTACAGTTCCCTGCTGTGTTTCTTCCCACCTCATTAACCAACAACTAGGTCTTCCTGGAGGGCCAAGCAATAAGCATCATGACCCACCAGAAAAACTGCTGTTCATGCCCTCATAAGGGCTGCACTTACAATGGATAACAATATTATTAGCAGGAGAGGCATACTAATACCTTGAGCAAGTCTACCTGACTTCCAGTGTCAGTCTACTCCTTTACCTGTGATCTGCAGAACCCCACAGGACAGTTCCCAGCAATTCTTCTTTAGTACTTTTCTGTGCTCTACTCCACAATGCGAGTTGGCTGGCTACCACCCTTCCAAATTTTGAATGAGCTATACACAACTCCCGCAATACTGACCTAACAAACGTCAATATCCCCCCCCCCCACCGAGGGTACTCTCCCTACACTGAATTCAAGTAACAGTTTAGGTGCAGCCTTGCCACTGTCAGTATTTACCATCGTTGGCTACTCTCATCCACAGTCAAGTAGTGATCACAGTGCTGGCAGCCCCACATTTCAGATCTCACAGTGATCTGCTCAGCATCTTCCTTCATGTCAGTGTGGCTCAGTTGGTAGCACATCCGCCTCTGGACTAGAAGATCATGGGTTCTCGTCCCACACCGGGATTGGACTTGCACCTAAAAATTGCTGGCATCCAAGTGCAGTATTGGGGGGTGCTGTACTGCTGGGGTGTGCCATCCTTCGGATGAGACATTAAACCAAGGTCCCTTTTGCCCATCCTGGTGTTGTCCTGGTGGGTGTCCAGGTGGAAGTAAAAGAACCCAGGGCACTCTTCGCAAAGAGTAGTGAACATTCCCGGTGTCCTGGCCAACATTCCCCTTCCCATAAAAACCGGTTCATGCAATTATCCAGGCTGTGTGTGGGTGATGATGTGTGATATGGCCGCCACCACACATTCAGTCACTTCACTACCAGTCTAGCATTGCTGGTAAAGCACTTTGGATGTATGAAAAGCGCTATATAAATGCTGATTCTTCTTCTTCTTCTTCTTCAACTAACCTGAATATAGCTGTACCCTGCAGGAATGTCCTCTTCAGTCCCTCTCTGGCATTCATTCTTCTCACCTGCTCCCCACACCAAAAACTGGTGAGTTCACTACCCTTCCGCATCATGAATGTGGTCAGTACAGTCTCCCGTGTCATATTTACATATTAATAATAAACATGATCTTCTGGTAAGCCAGGCCGATAGCAGCATGGCACAAGTGGTAAAATAGGCTTTTCTATCCATATAAGAGCTAAGCCACCTATGATTAGGCACTATTAAATGATGTGCATAATGATGTGCACACCCGTCATTTAATAGTGCCTACTCAAAGGTAGCCTAGCTCTTTTAAGGATAGGAAAGCCCATCATTCTCCTTGTTCCCTGCTGCTATCAGCCTGACTTACTGGAAAGATATGTTTATATTTGATATGTCAAAATAAAACAGGGACTGTACTACTTGCATTCATGATGGAGAAGGGTGATGAGCTCACCTATTTTCGGTGTGAGGAGGAATAGTGACGAATGAATACCAGAGGGGGACTGAGAAGGCCACTCTTGCAAGGTACTGCTATATTGGGGGAAGGGGGAAGACAGAAGGAGAGAAATATGAGCAGATTACTGTGAGAAATAAGATGTGGGGCTGCTGGCACCTTGATCAATACTTGACCCCATTGTCTTGGACAACATTCCCCTTCCCATAAAACTAGTTCATGCAATTGTCCAAGGCTGTGTGTGGATATTAATGCATGAAATGACTGCCACTACACGTTCAGTCACTTCACTACCAGTCTAGTATTGCTTGTAAAGTACTTTGGGATACAATGTGTATGAAAACCACTATATAAATGCTGATTATTATTATTATTTATTATTATTTCCCATGGAAAAAGACAACAAGACAAGCATATATTTGAGTTTCGAGAAAGTATGAACTGTAACATTGGACTGCACAAGAACTTTGCTGCAAAAAAGTGGTGGCTCTAGGGAGTGGTGAAGGGTGTGGCTGCAACCCCCCCCCCCCCATAGTAACGTACTTGCTTGCTGCTGCTGCATTTTATTTTGTTGAAGAAGTCTGAATTATTGATTGTATAAATGTTTACATTCAAACTATGGATTACATTTGTAGGTTCTGTCAAAAATGTACTAGAAAAGAATAATAGCAGAAAATATAAAGGTTTAATAAAAATGTTAAAAAGTGCATATTAAGCATGCACACCACCCCAGCACTCCCATTGTAGCATCTTGGATCCATCGTAACCACTAGACCACCAGGTTATTCAAGATTTGTACTGCACTGTGGTTTGCCACAGAGAAAGTTGGTTGGATTAAAACATATTTTCAGCATGTTAAAGTAAACAAAATGAACAGAACCATAGCCTAACATGTGCATTATACAAACTAATGCACATGGTTTTGATCATTTGGGTGAAACAACTTTATACAAAGGGAAAAAAAGACTAGTTAGCACTATAGAGAGCCATATATATCTCTCTGACTTTGGCTCCAATGATGTCATCACATAACACATTTGGTGGCCATTTTAGGTAGCAGGTAAGACAGTTTTTTTGAAATTGGAAGGCTGATTTTACAATTTTCAAATGCTCTGGAACCACATTTAGGCAAATTATGTAAATGTAGTTTTAACATTAATGAATACAGCAGCCTTTCCTTTAGTCATCTATGGAGTCAGATTTTTGAATAGTTTGTTGTCAAAACGTTGTTTAGGTATCCTTTAAAATCAGACTGCAGATTGAGGAACATGGTGTCATGGTTTTCATCGCTGTAGTAGAGCAGCATCATCAGCTTAGAGGACAAGTTGAGTGGAAAGGCAGATAGAGGGGAGGTTGTTAAGAGTGAGAAAAGAAAGGGGCCTAGAATCGATCCTTGGGGGACCCCATGTATTTTTCGAGGTTGCCGAAAAACATGTTGAAGATGTTCACTACTTCGGTCAGGTCACTGGTCTGTTTGTCGCCGTCGTACAACTTAATGGGATCTGAATTTTTCATTTTGCCAAGCAGTGAATTGAGGGTACCCCAAAGCTGATGGGGATTTGAGGATTCACCGAGTTGTTTATCCTGTAGAAAGTCTATTTTTGCCTTTCTTACAGCCAGTTTACACTTGTATCATAGCGACTTGTAGAGGGAGAGCTGGGCAGGGTCTCTGTGCTTTTGGTAATGGGCCCAGGCTTTGTCCTTGGTTCTCATGAATTTGATAATATTGGGAGAGAAACTAAATATATTTTCCTGTTTTGTTTTTCAAAAGGAATGCATACTTCTTTCAACAACAAACTTTGTCTTTTGTGCGTCTGCACTTTTGAGGTCCCTCTGTCAGAAACTATTTTTTAAAACAATAATTTATTTATGTATTTATTTGTTTTTGATAACCACGTAAGTGCACTAGACATAAAACTCCTATTTTCAGGCAAGACCCGGAACAGTACAAGATGGATTACAGTCAGTAAATTTCAGAATTGACAGTGCAATATAGGAAACATGCAGATTACAATAAGGATAACAATGAACATAGGAGATAAGTACAGCAGTATAGCACATTAGATCAGCAGACAAAAATCCTCACGAGGTTGTGAGGACTGAGAATACAGAGTTGTAGTTTCAAACCATTTGGTATTTACGCAAGTTTACAGCTCTGCTTACCTACTTGTACTGTCTGTTTACCTGTATGTTATTTTTACAGCTCTGCTTACCTGCTTTTACTGTTCTGTTTACCTGTATGTTACTTTTTACCCCCGGGTCGCCCCTGAAAAAGGGACCTCCAGGGCCCAGTGGGCCTACCCGGTCAACAAAATTCAATAAATAAATAAATAAATCAACATTAGCTTGGTGACCAACACAGCATCAAAACATAACATCAGGTATTATGAACTGACTTCTCTTTTCCTTCTTCCCAAGTAAAATCTGGTTATGAAGAAAATGTCATCGGCTAAATTAAAACAAAAGATCACAGGTTCTCACAAAATCACATATTTCTAGTAAATGTACAATATTTTCATGGTAGAAAGTATTATATTATAATATTTTAGTGGTAGAAAGCGTTATTTCTCCATAAAAATCTGAAAACAGATTTTCAGTTTCCCACTGAAATACACTGACAGCCTTGCCAGTAAAGAGTTTCTGACGCCACAACACAAGGATTCCACTGGAATTTGTTCTTTATTAAGCAGCTAGAAAAATACAAATAAAATAATGAAAAAGTAAGTAAAGAAACAAATAAAAGCAAACTTAAAGATTGCAGAGGCATTTAAAGGCCCAAAACCTTCATTCTTTAAGATGTGCATCCTTACTAAGCACTTTAAAGTTGTTGAATCCCTGATATGTAAACATGTGAAGAGAGCTATTGATGATTTATAACATGTACTATTTAACTGTCCAAATATTTGAAGGGGAGACATACTTCTGGCTTAGAGACATTGTCTGAATATTATTTACCACAGGATGAAATAATTAAGGTTATTTTCTCTACAACTAGCCCATTGATCTTTTTTTTTAATACTTTTTATTTTTGATTTTTTTTACATGTGTAACCACTCAGTCCCCTGGGGTTACTAGAATCCCCTCAGTTACAGTGCTAGGCAGGGAGAAGCAGCTGGTGACTAACTAGTTAAATGGCTTTTTCACCTGCTCACTCTTCTAGTTACTTGGCTTCAGCTGAGATGGAAGTGATGAGCGCATTTGGAACTCTTGCAGCAGCATAAGCCTTAGCCAGCTGTGAGAAGGGAGTTTAGAATGTTGAGACGAGAGTCAGTGTGGGTCTGTAGTTGGAAGTTGGAGGAGTGAGAACTGCTCAGCTGAGGGATCTGAGTTGAGAGCCCTGCATTCTCACCCTAGTCCTGGTAATTCTCCAGTTTGCTAAGAGAAGTGGTGGAAACTGTTGTCTACAGCATGATCTCCTGATTTTCATCCCTGGAAGGGTGAAAAGGATTGCTAGTGGATGGATCCAAGGGGCAATCCCCTTTTTGATCCCGGATGTTTTGAAGCTGCCTGAAATGCTAACAATGAGTAGGATCTGACTTTTTGCTGCAGAAAGCAAGTGCCTATGCTGTTGTGTTCTCTGGGAAATGCACAACTTTTCTATGAATTCAAAAGTTTGAGACTTTTCTAATTTAAGGTTGGCTGAAGAGTGTGATGTCCAGAGCTATGACTATATCACATTGTTTGGGACTTTAGCTTTTCCACGACCAGCATAGTGATTCAAATGCTGGATGCCAAAGTTTCATTCTATAAGCATTTTCCAAAGTGTATTTCTGAATGTTTAAGGTGTTACTCTAAAAGAATGGCTGAGTATGGATTTGGGAGCAAAGGGTGGGCAGACCCCCATTTGGAGTAACCAGTTCAGGACTAACAGGTTCAGTAAGGGTGCCTGGTTACTGTAGACAAAGGGCCAACGTCTGAAGAGAATTCTACCCCCTGAAGTGGGTTACAGTTTCTTCTCTGGTTATGAAGAATGGTGCTAGTTCTTAGCAAAATGTGTGTTCAGTTGTCGCCAGTGCCACTAGAAGCAATGCTCAATGTCCTATGAAATGCAGGAATCCAAGTCTAAGTTGTTCAATGTCCTAGGACATGTGGGAAAACAAAGTAGAAGTGTCCTGTTAACAAATGTGTTTTCAGTTGTGGCCAGTGCCACTGGAAGAACTGTCCTATGTGCTACTGTGGTTGGAATACAAAGAGTTTTCTGTCAGATACAGTCGATTTGTTGTTCTGCAAGTTCCTAGTGCCACGATGTGTAAACCTCGGGGGTCCACCCTTGCTTTAGAAAACATCTTTTTGCAACAAAGTCACACTCTAGAACCCCAACAATGGTCTGGACAGTTACGTTATTGCTTCCTGTGTGGAGTCACTGGGTACCCCTCCAGAAGAATAGGTCTAGCATAGCCCTAGGAAAAAGTTCCCTCCTCAGAACCTGATTTTGTAAATACCAAATACTGTAGGTTAAATTATTTTTGTACACCCCACCCCTTGATCTCTAGAAGAATGAGCCTCGTATATATTCCCAAAGCTAGGGATGGTACCAGTTGTCTAAATGTGCTCCGAGTCCATGTGCCCAGTTTTGGTCGCCAGGGGTAGCTAACTGTGCAAAAGTAGCGGGGGGGGGGGCGTGGTTAGACATGTGTTATATACAAACAAGTTACAACAAATTTTTATGCCGTTTCATACAGTTCCAGTACTTAGATGGTACACAATAGCCCATCTACATAATAAACAAAAAGACAAATAAAGTTTAGATAAGTTCTATGAGCATGGAGCTCCAAGAGAAATCATATAGCAGCATTAAGTTGTTTTGAATGATGTCCAAGCATGACATAGTCTGGCAACAATGTAACTACAAAAACAAGGTAAAGATCAAACTTTCATAGAGGGATACAAAATTAGATTACTCCCTGACATAATCAGTAAATAGTTACATAATTGGCTATCTAATCGCTGCAAGCGTGTCCTTTTGCTGAATGTTAATCTTTGCTTTTCATACTATGTTACATATTCAAGCTAAAAAATAAAAAAAGAATGTTTAACTATGGTCATGGTGAATATACACATGCTAGAACTAAAGATTTGTCCTTACCAAGTTCACATTTTGGTGTACTACCATCTTTGAGTACACCATGGCCCAGATATTCAAAAGGGTTGCGCCATGCGCAACAGGGTTGCGCATGCGCAACTCCAAAAATGCGCCATTCTGCGATATTCAGAAGGGGCCAGTTGCACCACCAAAAACATGCTGAGCAACAGCGCAATGGAATGAAGGCATGCAACCGAAGCGGGCGGTCCATGCATAAAGTGCGCAACGCGATATTCAACACCTTGCGCATGCGCAAGAGTGGCTCAGCCGGAAGTTGCGCAGTAGCAGAATTGAGCCAAAATAAAAAGGCTCAAGGAAGCGGCGCAAGAACCCTAGCAGGCCGCATACTGGGGGAGAGAGAGAGAGAGAGAGAGAGAGACAGGAGCTGGAAGAGCAGAGAGGGACAGTGGGTCCAGGAGGACAGAGAGGCCAGTGGAGGTGCCCGTGCAGTGGAAGCAGCAGTGGGGGCAGCGGGGTAACACAGGAACAGCAGCGGGGGGCAGAAGCCAGGAGATGGACAGTGCCAGCTTCCTCATGGAAGCTGTAATGAGGGGTGAGACACCATGCTGCAGGAGGAATGGCCGCGGAGGGGCCGTGACGTATGCCCCGACAGGTGTGTATCGTGCCCGATCAGCCGAGCTGTACACAGATGTCAGATTGTGGGCGGTACCGCCTGAACAGGGCAATACTGAGACGGCTCTGCGAGCTGTGCAGTGATGTGATGCAGGCACCTCACGACGGAGTCACGCTCTGTCCGTGGAGACCAGGTGACAGCCTGCATGTGCCTGCTCGCCACGGGCACCTTCCAGAGGCCAACAGGGGACACCACAGGCATTACAAGTCGGCCACGCCACGCATCCTCACCCAATTCCTCAGCGCACTGCTGCCTCATGCTGCGGAGTACATCCATTTCCCCAGCCTGCGGCAGGCGATAACAAACATGCAGGAGTTCCACAGGGTAAGTACGATGCCTGGCGTACAGAGGCCATAGACTGCACCCATGTGGCCATTCAAGACGCCCACTGGCCTGACGGCCAGGCATATCGAACCGAAGGGGTTTTCCAGTGTCAACTGCCAGGTGGTGTGTGATGCACTGGGCGCATTATCAATGTCTGTGCCACACACCCTGGCGGAGCACATGATGACTTCATATGGCACCAGTCTGCACTGTGCCATCGATTCGAGAGTGGGGACATCCCCACGGGTCATCTAGTGGATGAGTACACATGAATGGAATGCAAACTCTGGGCAAGGGTGGGAATGACACAGGTGCCATGGTAGTGGCACACAAGGATGTGGGCAATAGGGACCTGACATGACACTGATCTCCACTATCTCCACACAGGTGACTGTGGATACCCACTCCGTTCCTGGCTGCTCACACTGTACCGGCGCCCCACAACCCCAGCGCAGCTATGCTTCAATGAGGCACATGCCGCAACACGTAACATCATAGAGCGGGTGTTTGGGATGCTCAAGGCACGCTTCCGATGCCTGGACACCTCCGGCGGAGCCCTACAGTACAGTCCCCAAAAGGCCTGTGGGATATTCCTGGCCTGTTGCATCCTGCACAACATGGCCAAAGACCATGGGATAGCCGTACAGGTCCAAGAGGGGGACAGCGATGGGGACGCCAGTGGCGCCGGTGATGTTGGTGATGAGCAGCCCCCAGGACGGAGGGACTCCCGACTGACCCGGCAGGCCCAGCTGCACCGGGACACCACTGCAGAACAGCACTACGCCCAACACAGGTAAGTCAAGGGGACATGTGCAGGCAACACTGTCCATGCGCAAACCACAGGCACACAGGGGAACACATCGTGCATGAAGGTCAGGGGAGTTGAAGGTTCCAGGCATACCAACACACCATCAGAGAGGGGTGCGCACTCATATGGACACACACACACACCAGGCAGCGTACATGGGCAGCAGCACAGCACTGCGGAAACGACATTGCCAACACACAGCACCACCGACCACCCCCACCACCTGTACTGTATAAGTGCGTGTGTCAGGACCTGGGCACCCTTGCACCTTGGTGTACAGTGCAATGCAGGCATCATCATGCACACGCACCTGTGGACAGCAGTTGGGAGAGTGTGCAGGTGGTCCTGTGTCAGCATGGTGAGCAGAGCACCCAGCAGTGCACTGCCCACCATGACACACATTGCACACAGGCAGCACCAGACAGGGCCCGCACTGGGAGACAGCTCAGTCAGGTAGCACTGTCCCATGGCCACCACGGATGCGTAAGTGCCTGCCGCGGCCCAGCAGCCCTGGCAGGCTGAGTAGGCCACATGGGGTGGCGCTGTTGCACCACCAGGGGTCCCACTGCATCGAACGCGATCTGCCGTTCAGCAGGGGTCTGCATCCTGCTAAACAAACGTACCAGGGGTGCCCAGGATGCCCAGCAGAACCCGCGCCGACAGGCCTGGTGTCGCACGACGCCGGGAACGGGAGTGGAGAGCGACTGTGGGGTGTGTGGGTACAGGGCACCTGACAGTGTGGCCAATGCGTCCGCTGACAGAGACCACTGCCTGGGCCAGCTTGTCAATGGCAGCGGCCACATCCATCCGCATAAGGACCAGCTCAGCTCAGTCCCGAGCACACTCCCTCCTATGCCGCTCCACGGACACAGACAGTGCCTCCACGGACCTTGCAACCCGCCCCTGCAGCTGTCACCGTAGTCCTGCAGCAGGCGGGTGCGCGGCTCACTGGGTACTGTGCCCCAATGGCATCGCGGGACCCCAGGAGGGGATGGTCCTGGTGCACAGCATCCCTTGAGGGTGGGCGCTGTTCGCCAGGACCAGGTATGGGCGGATCAAAGGGCGGGGACATGTGCCACTGCTTGACACTGTACCCCCAGACCTGGTGTGCGACTGCTGCTGCCGCCCCTCCAACTGCTGAGCCCCTAGGTCCACCTGTTCCACCTCCGTGCTGACAACAGTGCCAGACACCTGCACAGCCACCGGTGCTGCCCCACCGGTGCTGACAGGCACAGCCTGGGACTGTGCCAGCATGCTGGTACACAGGTGTGAACCAGGAAGGCCCAGGGGCATGTGCTGGCCTGCCATGTGTCGGTCATGGGACACACACCTATCACTGCCCATTGCAGGCCTGCTATCATCAATGGTGCAGGTGCGTCCATTGCCATAGGCACAGCATGCTGGCATACCTGCATGCCAGACTGCTGAGACACAGGCTGTGCACCCCTGCACCCGTATCACTGACACCGGAGTTGTTGGCCCAGCGCGTGCATGCTGCTGCAGTGCCTGCAGGCTGGTGGCGGAGGTGGATGGTCCTCCTCCACATCCAGCAGGTCTACATCACTGTCTGGACCCACCACCACCACCATCTCCTGAAGACGCAACAGGATCTGTAACAGAAAGAGAGTATGTGAGTGCATGTGACAACAGCCCCCAACAACACCACTCATGTCATACGGTAAGTGATGGGTTTCACCCGTCTGGAATCCTCCGCCTGGTACACCCGCAATGGCACTCGGCTGCATGGCCGCGACTCAGTGTCTCTCTGTAGGGGTCAGCTGCAACACCACTGGTGGGCCCCACCAGCCAGCACGTGCCGCCTGAAGGCTGCCATCACCTTCAGCCTCCTGCGGTCAGTCCCCATCTTCTTTGCATTCCTGCACAGAGCGCTGGTGGCTTCCGCAGGTTGACGTCCAACTACCCTCCCATGCAGCTGCACGCCTGAGGGGTGCCCCTCCGTCACTCAATAGTGGCTCATCCTCCAGGTAGGCCTGGAAGAGGGCCTCCGTCTCTGCCGCGGTGAAGTTCGGCCTCCTCCTACACCCGCCGTCCACACCCTCAGCTTGGCTCTGGTCAGTCATGGTGATCTGTATGGGTGGAAGTGGACACCTGTCACTGTGCAGTCGACAGCATTTCCCCATGAGCATAGCTGCCGGCCCGGGGGTGGAAGCCCCCCACGTTTCCTCTCCGCATGGCAGATACTGATAGAAAGGGTGCCCTTTGTCCCTTTCTAAGTGCCCTTTTCATGCTCAGCCCCCTCAGCCTTTATCATCCTCCGCCCTTGAGCACTGTCCTGAGCATCACACAGCATGTAACTCAACTCTCACCTGCAGTAACCAAATCTGGCCAGCACAACCCACTGTCGCATTTTATAGCGCAACACATGCAAATGAGGTGTGGCGCAACTATAATGACATGCTAATCGCGCCACTGCGCCTATGAATGGCTGATCGACTGATTTGCATATGTTGGCTGAATATCGCGTATTTGCGCTTTGCGCAATACGGAAGGTCCGGCTGAGCCAATGGCGCAGGTTTGTGGCTGCATGCTACACTGCATTGCGCATGCCCAGACAGCTTACGCATGCGTCTATCGCGCTGCAGACCTGCTGAGTGCGATAGGCGATTCAGGCCATGGCCACCATTGTGCCAGTGGCGCTACAGCACTGGGCACTATATGGCGCTGTGGCACTACTGCGCCGATAGTCCATGTGGCACTGCGCGCAGCTTGGCAGTTGCCAGAATGCCTATACGTCCGGATGGCGCTACAGCGTAGCCTTCGCGCCATTGCCGTGACCTTTGTGTATGCCCTCTGACTCGGCGCTGTTGGCATGCCATGTGTATCGTTCTCATTGCCGTCTGGTGACAGCGCCATGTGAAGTGACGCTGTTCAACAGCGCGATTGAGCCTGTGGTGGTCTATTGCGCAACATCTCCACGGGGTTACGCACAGCTGGGTGCGCATTGCCTGCTGTAAAGTTGGTGCCATGGCTAGGAGGAGGGTGGTGTCCTGGAGCCAGATTGAAGTGGCCAACCTGGTGGCCCTAGTTGAGCCACACTATGATGGCCTGTATGGTGAGCGCCCCTCACCAGTGCCAGGACTCATCTGTGGCAGCAAGTGGCCACTGACCTGGTGGAGGTCACTGGATGGGGCGGTCTGCTGAGCAGTGCGGCACGGTGCAGTGACCTCCGGCTGGAGGAGCCAGAACTTAGCATGGGCAGCGGTCGCGCGTTGCAGGCGAGTGCCTGAGGCCAGGTGAGTGTACCATCTATGCACCTATATTCTTTGTAGGGTGTGTGTGCTTGGGTGGCTGTGCATAGGTGCCGGCTTGGACACGGTTGGCTGTGTCAGTGTGTGCAGCTGTGCGATGGATGGTTATGGCTGTGTGGGCAGGCACTCTCACTGGGGCAGGGGCACTCTGCTTTTTGAGTCACACTGATGTTTGTCTCAACATATGTCTCCCGGGGCGGAATCCGGAGGACGAGGGCGACACGGTGACGTGGGCGTGCTAGGGCCCGTGCCGGGGTGTTGTGCCCAGCAGGTGCAGCAGCAGCGGCAGAGCCAGCTGCTGGAGGAGTATGAGATCATTACTCATGGATGCTATTGCATGCTGGGGGAGCAAGACCACCAGCCATGCACAACACAACCATGCAGGAAAGGGGAGGTCATATTTCCACTATACAAGACACTGGTGAGGCCCCACCTGGAGTACAGTGTACAGTTCTGGAGACCATACCTACGTATGGACATGGACTGGGTAGAGAGGGTTCAGAGGAGGGCAACACGGATGGTGCATGGATTGCATCACAAGTCCTATGAAGACAGGTTGGAGGAACTGAACATGTACTCCCTGGAGAGAGGAGGGAGAGGGGGTATATGATGGGGACATAAAAGTATCTTACAGGGGGAAAGAGTGCAGGAAAACACTATTTTAAGCGTAAAGATGTTCCAGGACTAGAAGGCATGGGATGAAGTTGGAGGGGGACGATTCAGAGGAACATGAGAAAGAATTTCTTCACAGAACGGGTGGTGGACAAGTGGAACACCCTGCCAGAGGAAGTGGTGGGGGCTGACTTGGTCGGGATTTAAGAATGCAAGGATAGCCATAAAGGAATTCTGGAGGTCAGGGGTAAGTGCAACAGACTTATAGGAAAACAGAGGAACTTACAAGGTCAAATGGCCAGACTGGGTGGCATAGGCCCTTATCTGCCGACACTGTCTATGTATCCATGTATGTATGCACAACACAGGTGACATGCATCACTGTGCAGTATCACAGCACGCCTGTGTATGCGCCACTGGTGGTCCAGGCATGCACTGGGCACATAGCTGTAACTGGCATCGCACCACGCTGCACATCATTTGCCAGCCTTGTTTGTGCTGTGATGGACATGGGCAGTGTGTGTGCAGTGGTGCACATAGCTGGTGCCGCCTGTTTGTGATGGCCATGTGCATGTTCACTGTGGGTGGGTGCATGCCATCACAGGTGCGGGACATTGGACCATAGGGCTTGCAGGTTGGGTGGTGTTCAGGGTTGTGGTCAGTCACAGCCATTAACTGTGTTCCCATTTTCCTAGGCCTCAAAGTTCTCCGGAGGATAGATCGAGGCATCTGGGCCTGACACAGGTGTCCTTGAAACCCAGGCCATCCTGGAGTCCATTAGGCGACATGGCTCATGGAGGAGGCGCCACAGGGGAGAGCAGAACCAGGCGCAGGATAACCAGCCAGCTGGGCCTTAGGACACAATACCTTTCCCACTTCTCCCATCCCTACCACCCTGCCTTCCTCCTCCAAGTTGTTCATCCTACCCTTGAACACCCTCTACCTTGTACCCGTCCCCCTTGTAAATAGTTGTTTATTGTTGTATTTACTATTTGAAATTTTAAAATACATTTATATTTTGATATGAATACTGTGTTGGTCTCTGATTTGCAGCTGACTATGGGTGCTCAGTTGCAGTGGTGTACATGCCATCTGGGGTGGTATGGTCCTGGGTATGTGTGTGTGTGTGTGTGTGTGGTGCGTGCGTGTGCTTGGGAGGTATCTCCGGCATGGCAGTGACTTTCTGTGGTCTTGGGTTTGCCTGCTGCCACCTACTGCTGGGTGCACAGGGTGTGGCCTGGCTTGTATGCTCTGTGCTGCACGGAATTGACGCGGTGCTGGGGACTGCGTGGTTTCTGCAGTGCCAGTCACTGCACATGGGTGGTGTCTTGGGGTCACAGTGCAGGTGTGCTGTGCATCTGGGGGCTGATGTGCACTGTGGTTGTCAACCCCCTGTGTGTGGCACTCTCCGCCTGCCAGTGGTTGTGCTGGGGTGTCAGGGCTCTGCTATGCTTTGTTGGCTTGTCCCCATGGGCACGTGGATCATCCGTCCCACCCCCAGTGATGCTGTGCTTGGGGTGTGCAGGTGTGGTGTGGGTTCTGCAGTGTGTTCCTGTGCCCATGTGTGGCATGGCTGGCGGGGCCCCAGCCTGCCTCCCTGGATGTGCAGTTCCATTGCTCGGGGCTGTGCTTTACGCTATGGCAGTTTGAATGCTCAGCTGAGCTTCCCTGGTTGCGCCATAGCGAAACATTTTGGCTCAGCTTTCTCCTTCCTGGTTGCGCTATGGCGCAGTATGTGCGATATTCAGACGTTGGTTGCTTGCGCAATTTGCTCTGCTCCATGTTTGAATATCGCACCTGTTGCGCATTTGCGCAACTGGTTTGTGCTTGCTCCTGCTGTTGCGCTACTTTTGAGCGTAGTTTGAATATCTGGGCCTTTATGTATTTTAGTAGGATTGAGGCCAGGAACTCTGAGCAACTTATCCATTAATACATGACTGTAAACAATTTTACAACTGTGATAGTCACAGTTTATTTTTCAAAACACATGCTAGCTCAATGAAATAAACTAGAAACATATTTCACCTTATCTGGCCCCTTACTATTAAAGGAATTAATACCCTAATTTCATACACCATAGCTTCATAGTATTATACTGAAGTGTTAATGTAAACTTACATCTACAAACCAGTACCTGTATTGGGGTACTAAACTGAGCAGACTTTGATCTAACTACAGGATGTACTTAAAATGCACACTATACTGATATAATCAATGACTAAATTCAATATCAGTACGCAATATTAGTTCATCCAGTCTGAGAAGCTGGATCGCCAACAGTCATAGCAGCTTTTGAAGTCACTTCTATTTGAGTTATATTCAATGCCAAGTCTGAATTTATTAAATCCATGGACATCTGTAGTAATTCCACTGTTTGTTCTGAGTCCCGATCTACACCAATTGCGCCTGACAGATCTCCAATACTAGTGTCCGTTTCTAAGTCATTATCTGTCTCATAAGCATTGAGTTTTATAAAGGCCACACATCAAATATTTATTTATGTCATTTTTGTTGACCAGGGAAGTGCATTAGGCAAACAAATGCCTATTTTCAGGCATGACTGAAAGATTGCATACAAAAAAGCATTACAGAGAATGATACAAAGCAATGGCAATCAATGTAACACAATTAGGCAAAAATTAATCAGCATACATTACAACATAAGTAGAAAAAAGTTTATTGTACAATTACCATAGACAATGAGAATCTGTGAAAAAGCAACAATATAAAGATAGCCCCAGCCCTCCCCTTTCTGACATTTTATAAGCATCTTACCAGATGCTCTAATTTTTTTAGAGCTATCTGTTCCGTTTTTGGAATGTAGGTAAACAGACCTGAACCCCAACATACTGGGTTTCATATTCAAGATCTCCTGAGTATTAAATAATTTTAAATAATGATCTCTAGGGCCAATTTATTTTGCTTATATTGTGTTTGTCATTAAAATGGTATTCGAAATTCCATGTAAGGAAACTGCCTGATACCATGTGTTGGACATGTCATATTGAAATTACTGTATATTCACCGTGGATTCAGAAATGGTCACTCTCAGGAAAGTGCAACATGAAAAATAATAGGATATACTACTTGTAAAACTCTAATGAATCTTTTTGCCAGATTTGCTGTATGTATTTATATTTAATTGATGCCAGCAGCCTGTGGCCCCGACATTCAAACTGCGCCAGGCTGTGGCGCAAGCCTGGGTGCAGCTCAACTTTGTTACGCAGAGGTGTGGCCTGTGCAATATTCAATGGAGCTGTGCTATGGCACAGCAGCTTTGAATATCACACCCTGGCCACCCCCACTGTGCATGGTGCAGTGGCACTGCGCCAGCGCAAGTGGCCAGAGTGGAGCATGGAGATGCGCTGGCGCAAGTGCCATTGCACTTTGCACAGCACCTGCGATATTCAAAAGAGAACATGCAAATGGGGCCATAATTTATGCAAGGCGTACAGGGGGCCATTTGCATCTCATTACAGCCCCATTTGCATGCCATTAGCATGCAAGTGCGCCGATCCCCGACAACTTGCGCCTGGCACCCTGCCAGGCAGCAGCCGTCGGGGACTGACGCCCCCTGCAGCCTGATCGTGGGCATTCCTGTAATATAAAAATAGTCCAATATCCCTGGTGGTCCAGTGGACTTCTACGTGCCCGATCGTGGGCATCACTATAGTCCCCCCCTCCAATATCTCTGGTGGTCCAGTGGACCTCTATGTGCTCGATCATGGGCATCACTATAGTCCCCCCCATCCAATATCCCTGGTGGTCCAGTAGACTGATCACCGCCCGATCGCGGGCATCCATAACACATAACAGACCCCTACCACCCTGGTGGTCTAGTGTACCCCCCCACCTGCCCACTGAGCCCCACCGCCCTGCTCCCCCGTCAGCCAGTGGTAGCACCTCACCTGCCTGCCGCCCGCCGCCCGCTGACCGATAGTTGCTGCACTACTCATTGTCACAGCGTGAGCTAATGGGCGCAGTAGTCATCAGATTATTAGTCCAGATATGTGAATGAATCATTCACATATCTGACTCGAGTAGAATGGTATAGCTGCACGCCTTTGGCTCATGCTGCGGAACCACCGGGCGCGGCAGCCCTACCAAGCTGTCAGTCGGTGGGCGGCGGGTGGCAGGTGGTGGGTGCTGCCGCCACCGCTGACGGGAGAGAGCGGAGTGGTGGGGCCCAGTGGGCGGGTGGGGAGGGGGTATACTAGACTACCAGGGTGGTAGGGTTTGTTATGAGTTACAGATGCCCACGATCGGGCGGTGATCGGTCCACTGGACCACCAGGGATATTGGAGGGGGGGAACTATAGTGATGGCCACGATCGGGCACATAGAGGTCCACTGGACCACCAGGGATATTGGATGGGGGAGATTTTGCTCCAGGGATGCCTGCAATGGGGCATGGGGGGGTGCCACCAGGTGCGGCAGGAACTCGGGTGGCCACCCACGGCCGTGTTGCGCCTCTGCAATGCAGCAGCTCATCTGTGGGTGGCCATCACTTGTTCCTTTTTTTTTTGGCTTAACTTTGTGCAGGCGAGAAGTTGCACATGTATGACTCTGCACATCCCGGCTGAATATCGGGCTGTGCAGGTTATGTATGGCACGCACTTCCCCCCATCTGTGCCTGCATACATTAATGGATGTGCCCGCAAAGACGGATTTGTGCGTATACTCTTCCTTTGAATATCGCCATGCGCAACCCTTTTGAATATCTGGGCTTATGTGTTTTTTTGTGTTCACTGAGTTATGTTTATTTCTATTGCAATATGGTAATGTTATGTTTGAATTTTATGTAGTTACGTAATAAAGGCATACGCTGATTGACAAAGAAAGCTGAACTTGAGGTTTAGGTAAAATAAAGCATTACAAAAGCAGGTGTTCTTAAAACATAAAGTAAAACTTCATATGGTGGAAGCACCTGCATTTGCAAATACAAGAAACCAAACTCAAATGTTAAGAAAAATTAATGCAAAGGCTCTGAAATAACAATCTACAGATAGTAGGTTTACCAATATCATCAGATTCTGATCAACAGACTTTGACAGACTTGGATCAATTTTCGTAGAATTCCTTGGTCTACTGGAAGAGACAAACTAGCAATCTATATCTCTTACACTGAACTGTAATCTGTTCATCTTGCAATTTATGTAATACCTATATTGTATAAATGTATTAATGTAATAGAGAAAAACCTTTAAGCATGAGTACCTGCTTTCAAAGGTGACCAGTCAAATTAAAAAACATTACAATACATAAATGACAGTAACAATACATGCAATAAAAACACCATGTCATACATAAAACCTATCATTAATAGTTAATTAACTTAAAACAACTGCATGTCTCCAGGTCCTTCAGATGCAGTCTCAAACCACTTTTAAAGTGCCCTAAGCATTTACTATATAATAAATTCAATGGTAGTGAATCCAAGTATCAACAAATCTAGTTTTAAAAGATGTCTATTTCAAGGAGGTTTTATGGTTTGGTATAACAAGCTGTAGATTTTTTGTGCGTCTTGTATTATACAAATTAGAACACATAGGAAACAATTTAGTCAGTGCTCTTGTACTCTTGCTATTCACAATTTTCCAGGTCCAAACACTGTCAAAATAAGCAATTCGAGTTCAAAGAAAACCAATCCAGGCTATGGTACAGGTCACAATGATGGCAATCCCTTTTTACATTCAACACAAATCGACATATTCTATTACAAGCAATTCTCAGACTCTCCAATGTATACTATCTGCTGACATCACATAAATGGGCAGGCCATAATCTATTTAAGACAGTAATAGGCTAACACAGTAATAAATAGTAGTAGTAGTAGTATTATTCATACTATATTAATATTCATTACATAAAAATATGTTAATTCATCAGCTAGGGTTATAAAGCAAGAGAAGTAAGGACATATGCTGTTAGGGTTTTTAACTCTAACTCACTCTGCCTTCCCATTCCCAACCCTCATAACCCCTGGGGCCTGTGCCAAGAGAAGAGTCCATCTCGCTGTAGACGAGCAGGGCCCTCCAGGCCCTCATCCAAGAGAAGAGTGTCTGGCTGAACAAATACAAACATTCCTTTCAAAAAACACTTATAAATAGTTTCGTCAAGATACAAACATCACAGTACCATTTATAAGCACATAGTCACAGTGCATATAGTGTCAAACAACACAGTATTTATGAAAAAGTAACAAATACAACAGTCATATTGTGATCACTATATGTGAAAGAAAAGAAAAGGAGAGATTGTCAGGGAGTAACAGAAAAACCTTTGTAATATAAGGACTGAAAAGCTAAGTGCCTAGTACCTCCTGTGCACGATGCAGGGTCTTGCAGTTCAGAAATTATCAGGCTTGGAGTACCACCAGAAAGGAAGAAGGAGTCAACAGGTAGGGGCAAAAATAAATGTTTGAAATAATGTATAGTAGGATGTTATGCTTTCAACCAATGGTGTAATATGTTAAAGAAAACAATTGTTTATTGCCTATTTATGTAAAGAAATGCATGTAAAGAAATGGGAAGATAAGGGAAAAAAAAACACTCATGAAAGCATTTGTATTCATCACAATAGCTATTTAAAGAAAGCATATATTTGTTTTTGCTTTCTTATGTTATGGCACATTTTAATTGTTAGTGAAAATGATGGCCATATTTTAACAAAACACTACCGAAGGAATCCTCCACCTTAACCTGTCAAGCATAGAACTTGCAGCTGGCAAATACACTTCATTTTGTAATTGTTAGTGCCATTTTCCGCAATTTGAAACTGATAGGAATGTAAAAATGACACACAAAACCATAAATGTGAGTGACGAAAGCATGATCACAGACACATAAAATATTTATGTGCTTGTCACTTGTGATTTTTAACAAATGTTATTTTCAGTAAACAAAATACTACAGTTAGGAGCAAAAACTACTGAAGCTCATTGATTTCAGAGTCATATATCTAACACTCAAAGCACGGATCACCCGTCTGGCTAATTTTCTTGTTTTCAGCATGCAAAGATTTCAGCTTTTTTAGCATTCATATGGCTAACTCAGCATTTTCTCCATACCAAAATAGAAAATTATGTTTTCACAAAAATACAGTTATCCTTAAAATGTTCATTTTTGCTACTGAGCATGCACAAGAAACAGAACAGTTTTTCACAAATATGTCAAAAACGGCAAACGGTAGGGAAACAAAAATTACAAAGGCACCCACCTCGGCAAACTCAACCAAGACTGAAAGTTTTTTGAGTTACTGAGGAGCAAAACAAAACAAAAAGTCTTATATGTGTCTTTTACCTTCTAGAACCTTGCCATTGCTGAATTGAACAGTACAGGGGTCGTATACCGACCCCCATGTCAGGAGGAGGGAATGGACAAGGATATGATAGAAGGCATTCTTAGGATGGCAGAGAAAGGGGAGATACTGTTGATGGGAGACCTGAATATGCCAGATGTTAACTGGAGCATATTTGCTGCAGCCACATCCAAGAGCAGGGCCATTCTCGATGCCCTATAGGTGGCATGTCTCAGACAGCTAGTTTTGGAACCCACTCATGAGGGAGCAATTTTAGACCTCATACTTTCAAATGGGGACAGTGAGCAGATCTCAGATCTAGAAGTGGGTTGCCATCTGGGAACAAGTGACCATCAAACAGTGTGGTTCACGATAAACTCAGCTACAAAATCAAGCCATACAACAGTGAGGGTACTGGACTTCAGGAGGGCTGACTTTGGCAAGATGGGAGAGTGCCTTAGAAAAGCACTAGCAAACAGGCTATAAGGAGGGGTGGAGCAACAATGGGGAAACATCAAAACTGCCATCACAGAGGCAACAAGCCTTTGTGTCAAGCAAATAAACAAATCAAAACAAAAAGAAAAAGCCACTATGGTTCTCAAAAGAGGTGGTGGGGAAAGTCAGGGAGAAAAAGATAGCATTCAGGAAGTATAAGGAAACGCAGAAGGAGCGGGACAAAGAGCTGTACCAGTTAAGGCAGAAGGAAGCACGGAGGGAAGTCAGAATAGCAAAGGCCCAAACTGAGGAAAAGATAGCCAACTCGGTTAAGAAGGGGGATAAAACCTTTTATAGGTACATCAGGGAGTGTAGAAAGATAAAGGGAGAAATAGTGAGGCTGAACAGAATAGATGGTGGGTGGGCAGAGAGGGACAGTGAAAAAGCAGGGATACTGAATGAAGGTTTCTGCTCAGTATTCACAAAAGAGGAGGGGGGGGAGGTGCCTAATCCAATTAACAGAAGCACTCTTGATAGGGGGGTCGATCCCAGTCCTTTCACAGAAGAAAGGGTTCTGAAAGAACTCCTAACACTGAAGGTGGACAAAGCAGTGGGGCCTGATGGAATTCACCCCAGAATTCTAAAAGAATTAAGGGGAGAACTAGGGAAACCACTGACTACCCTTTTTAACAAATCATGGGAGGATGGTGTGGTGCGTGAGGACTGGAGGAAGGTGGATGTGATTCCCCTTCACAAAAGTGGGACCAAGACAGAGGCAGGAAACTACAGACCTTCAGTTTGACCTCTGTGGTAGGGAAAGTGATGGAATCACTTCTGAAGGAAAGAATTGTTGAGTACCTAGAGGCCAGCGGGGCACAGGACCCAAGGCAGCATGGGTTCATAGAAGGAAGGTCATGTCAGAAGAATCTAATTGATTTCTTTGACTGGGTGACCAAAGAAGTAGACCAGGGAGGGGCTGTGGACATAGCCTACCTAGACTTTAGCAAGGCATTTGACACAGTCCCACACAAAAGATTAATAGTCAAATTAACCAGCCTGGGAGTTGGTCCCAGGGTGGTAGCCTGGGTAAAACATTATCTGGACAACAGGACACAGAAGGTAATTGTAAATGTAGTCCACTCTGAAGAAAGAGGGGTTACTAGTGGGGTACCACAGGGTTCAGTACTGGGTCCAGTCCTTTTTAATGTCTCTATAAGTGACATTGCAGAGGTACTGGAAGGAAAAGTATGCCTCTTTGCAGATGACACAAAGATCTGCAATGGGGCTGATACACAAGGAGGCGTGGAAAGGATGAAAAGGGACTTGGCAAGGTTGGAGGAATAGTTAGAAGTATGGCAGCTTGGATTCAATGCAAAGAAGTGCAAAATAATGCACCTGGAAAACAAAAACCCAGGGGAAGATTACACAATGGGGGGGAGGTAGTAACAACAACAAAAATCGAAAGGGACCTGGGGGTAATCATATCAGATGACCTTAAGGTTAGCAAGCAATGTGAGAAGGCAGTAGGGAGGGCTGGGGTATACTGGGATGTATAGGGAGAGGCATCACCAGCAGAAAACAGGAAGTTATTATCCCTCTGTACAGACAGTTGGTGAGACCCCATCTGGAGTACTGCATCCAGTTCTGGAGACCCCATCTCCGCAAGGACATAGACAGGATAAGGGCAGTCCAGAGGAGGGCAATAAAATGGTGCAGGGTCTGCAAGAGAAGCATATGAGGAGAGACTAAGGGAGCTTAATATGTATACCCTTGAGGAAAGGAGGGAATGGGGGGACATGATAGAAACTTTTAAGTACCTCAGTGGAATCAACAAACTCCAAGAGGGTAGCATCTTTCAGAAAAAGAGATGTGCAAGAACAAGAGAACACAATTTAAAGATAGAGGGGGGCAGTTCAGGGGCAATGTGAGGAAGTTTTTTTTCACATAGAGGGTGGTGGATGCATGGAACAGCCTTCCTGAGGAGTTTGTGGGGTCTACAACTGTGGGAGAATTCAAGAATACATGGGACAGACATAAGGCAATTCATACTAACATACTATTTGCCAGCAGATTAGGCCTTATGGTCTATCAAGTCTGCTCGAACCTTAGATCCTTAGTTGGGTGCCGAGGCCCTCCCATCCCTTGTGCTCCAGAAACCCCTATCATCCATCCCCACCCCCCTGGGACAGGCCATCATCTGACACATCCACTTTCTGTGTCTGTCCCACCCTCTGTTGAAGCCCTCCACTGTGGATCTCTGAACCAGCTCACCAGGCAGTGCATTCCAAGGGTCCACCACCCTCTCAGTGAAAAACCTCCTCCTCTTTTCCCCCCTCACCCTTCCACCTTCCAACTTCAAACCATGCCCTCTGGTGATACCTCCCTGCTTTAGTCTAAAGATCCCCTCCATGTTTACCCTATTTATTCCCTTGAGGTACTTGAAGACCTCAATCATGTCCCCCCTGTCTCTCCTCTCCTCCAATGAAAACAGGCAGAGCTCCTCAAGTCTGTCCTCATACGTCAAATCCCCTAGCCCTCGTATCATCTTAGTTGCCGCCCTCTGTACCCTCTCCAGGAGCTGTATGTCCCTCTTCAAGTGTGGTCTCCAGTACTGTTCACAGTACTCAAGGTGTGGTCTAACAAGTCCATTGTACAGTGGCAGAATCACTTCCTTGCTCCTAGAGGTGATCCCCCTTATGATGCATCCCAACATCCTGTTTGCCTTGCTAGCCGCTCTCCTGCACTGCTCAGAGTTATTCATACATGCATCCACCATGAC
This sequence comes from Neoceratodus forsteri, assembly GCA_016271365.2. Taxonomy (NCBI): domain Eukaryota; kingdom Metazoa; phylum Chordata; order Ceratodontiformes; family Ceratodontidae; genus Neoceratodus; species Neoceratodus forsteri. Next base: position 188,293,666 of record CM028134.1, read on the forward strand.
CCCAGGTCTTTTTCCCCTATTGAGGCCTCCAGCGCTCCCAGGGTGTACCTGCTTAGGGTTTCCAACCAAGATGCAACACCTGCACTTGGTGATATTGAAATTTAATTTCCATGTGTGAGCCCAGCTCAAGGGTGTCCAGGTCCCCTTGCAGGGACAACCTCCCTCTTCTCCCTCAACTACTGCTCCCATCTTGGAGTCATCCGCGAAGAGATTCACTTCACACCCTATACCCTCCCTGATGTCCGATATGTATGCATTAAACAGGATCGGACCCAGGACCGAGTCCTGCGGTACCCCACTACCAACCTCTCCAGGGTTCGAGAGCTCCCCACAGACCACTACTCTCTGGGTGCATCCAGCTAGCCAGTTTTAAATCCATCTGATCATCAAAGGGCCTACTCCTAACCCCATCAGTTTCTCCACCAGACCATTGTGGGGGACAGAGTCAAACGCCTTGCTGAAGTCCAAGAATAATACATCCACAGGCTTTCCCCTGTCCAGTTCTGATGTTACCCATTTGTAGAACTCCACAAGGTTGGTTTGACATGATCTACCTGGCACAAACCCATGTTGCCGACTATCCAGACCTCCCACCTCCTCCAAGTACACCCCCAATCGTTCCTTTAGTATACTCTCTCCATTAATTTTCCCACCACCGAGGTCAAACTGATGGGTCTATAGTTACCTGGTACTTCCCTCGACCCCCACTTTATGGATTGGCACCACATGTGCCTCTTGCCAATCTCTAGGTACCCTCCCTGTCTCAAGTGACCTGTTGAAGAGCTCCGCCAGGGGTGCAGCCAGTATGCCAGTAATTCTTGTGGGAGGTAAGAAGAAATAAGCTGTTGGTTAACTAGGATCTGCAGTTTATCCTGTAGGTAAGGAAATGGGCAGACTAGGTGGGCCAAGCGGTCCTTATCTGCCGTCAAAGTCTATGTTTCTATGTTTACATAATTAATTAACAGGATCAAGAAATCCTGGAACCAACTCCATGCCATTTTTCATGTCTGTCTGTCATATATGTGTGGGATAGACACAATGATCTTTAAGTTTGGAGGGAGGGGATTGTAGGACACAGCAATGTCCTAGCAGCTAGCTGGCATAATGGGCAGATTGGGTGAGCCTGGTGGCCGTTTTCTGCCATCACTTTCTATGTTTCTATATAATACATATGTAGATATTATAGGGGTGCAGTCGCGCCTCTATAGTTAGGGCTCAATGGCCACTTTTATGTTAAACTTAAAATTTTGCACTTAAATGACTTCACAACTGTTCAACCAATTTGCATGGAATATTGAATGGGCCATCAGGGACTGAATATTTTTATTTATTTATTTTTTTATTTATTATACTTTTTAGGCAGCACCATTGGCAGTCGGTACTGTCCGCCCTGGTCACGGACCATCGGACCTCCACCACCGATCATAGCCAGCACTCCCCCAGTCACCTCTGGCTTACCCCCAGAGGGTGAGATTGTGGCGCCGGCCCTAACGCCGCAAATCCAGTATCTAGTCGGGGGGAGCTAGCATCGGAGGCTATGAGAGGTCCAGGGGCAGGGCACCATGAAGACGATCCAGGCCCCTGTATTTTTTGTCTTTGTAAGCTGGGGCGAGGATGTGCAATGACAACCAGCATCTGCCCCACCCCTGAAGAATACCGGCGTCTGTGTACATGTTGCAACCTAGGCTCCGCTGGGTGTCGCTTGACACCGAACACTCACACCCACCCTCCCCCCAGAGAAGGAGAGCAGTCTAAGGATGCTCGATCCTTCTGTCCCCGGTCGGCGCTCTGACAACCTGGGTCCGTTCCCAAACCCGTGTTGCTGGTGCCGCAAGCAGAATTCCAACCACTGCACTGGCAGGCCGGTAGGGACTGAAGATTTATTGATGTGCCAAGTTTCTTTCTGGTCAGATGCATGGGTGCGAAGAAATGGAGTGTGAAAATGTAAAAATGACCATTTTTTTTTTCAATTCTTTGTCACACTGCTGCACCAAAACAGTGCAGAAGTTTGGTCTAAAATTTTAGGGTAGAAAGGTCTTGGGTCACAGATGTGCCTTTTGAAGATTTGGTGAAAAAATATTAATCCATTCCAAAGTTATTACATTTTCCCATTATTTCCTATGTGAATTTCACGTTCCAGTTGGATATCCTGCTCGACAAAGGATTCTTTGTTGCAAATGCGTAATCCTTTGTCGCAAACAGTTCATCCTGTGTTGCAAATAGGAAATCTTTTTTCATGCTGCCACCACTTTGTTTTCTCTTGGAGAGGAAAACAAAATTAAATAATTAAAAAAAATGGCTTTACTAGAAACTAACAGTTGTGTTCAGCTAATCTGGACCTATTCTATCTGATTCTGGGGTTGGTTTTTCAATAAATGACTTGGAAATGTGTTTTTTTAACACGGTGAAATCCTTTTTTGCAAATTGTGAAAAAAGAATCGTGAAATAGGATCCTGTTTCGCAATTTGTGAAAAGGATTTTTCCTTTTATGCAAACTGCGTAAAAAGAAACATGAAAAAGGATCCTGTTTCGCAATTTGTGAAAAAATTATTTTTAGACAGCTATTTTTTTTAACACTCCACACTGAAGAAACATTTTTGGAATTTTGGTCTGACATTTTCAGGGTACAAAGGGCTTGCCCAATAGATGTGCCTTTTGCTGGTTTGGTGAAAACATATTACTTTGCCCTGGAGTTCTGCATGGTTATATTTTGCTTCATTTCCCATAGGATAACGTAATGTGAGGTGTTCTCAATCATTTCTTTGTCACTCCACTGTGAAGACATGGTTTGCAGTTTTAATCTGAAGTCTTCAGGGTACAAAGGGCTTGCCCCACAGATGTGCCTTTTGCTGGTTTGGTGAAATTATATTTATTTGGTGTGGTTATATAGATTTCAAATTTTCCTGTGTTTCCCATAGGATAATGCTGCTATATGAGTGGTTTCTTTGGTGCTGCATACCACGAGATGGGAACGTACTGTAGCACTCTCACAGGCAATTAAGGGTACGATTACACTATCTAAAAAATTATGGATGGATGGGAGTGCAGGGGCCACCCACACAAAAATACAGATACTATTATGGCAATGTAAGTTGTTTATTTGGTGCTGCATACCACGGGATGGGAACACAGGGCCCAGAGGGCCCTGCACTCCCAGAGGCAGATAAGGATACAATCACACCATCTCAAAAATTATGGATGGATGGGAGTGCAGGGCCCTCTGGGTTCTGCACTCCCACATGCAAATATGAATACTATTATGCACTGATGGGAGTGCAGGGCCCTCTGGGCTCTGTACTCCCACTGAGAAATAAGGATACAATACCTCAAAAATTATGGAAGGATGGCAGCGCAGGGCCCAGAGGGACCAGTGCTACCACATGCAAATATGGATACTATTATGGACTTATGGGAGTGCAGGGCACTGAGGGCCCTGCCTTCCCACAGGCAAATAAGGATACGATTACACAATCTTAAAAAGTAAAGAAAGTCCTTGCAAAAAACTTTGTTAATGCACTAGTTAGGGTTAAAGCAACAAAAGTAGGTAAATGTGGCATTAGGGTTTCCAACCCTAACATCCCCCCCACCTCCAGCCTACAGGCAGCAACAGGTGTGGGGTGTGCCTTGGGATTGTCAACCCTAATGCTTACCCTAGTCTCATATACTGTACCCATCTCAGCTCATTTATTCATGGAATGGCATGAGTGTTAGGGTTGACAACCCCAAGGCACACTCCACGCCTATTGTTGCCTGCAGGGTGGGGGTGGGGTATTGGGTTGAAACCCCTAACACCATGTTTCCCTACTTTTGTCACTTTAACCCTAACTAGTGCATTAAGAAGTTCTTTTTGCAAAGACGATATATACTGTGTATATATATTCATTCTTTGCAAAAACTGCATTAATGCAACATTTAGGATTGAGACTAAACTGACAAAATTAGGGAAATCTGACTTTAGGGTTTCCAACCCTAAAACTACAATACCACCCCTAAAACAAATCAGGGTGGAGTCTTACTAGGGGTTGTCAACCCAACCCTATTAGGTGTGCGTGTTTCTGGAGTGTATAGAATGGGGTGAGCTTTAGGGTTGACAACCCCTAGGAAGACTCTGCCCCTGATTTGCTTTAGGGATGACTTTGTGGTTTTATCGTTGGAAACCGTAAAGTCAGATTTCCCTACTTTTGTTGGTTTAGCCTCAACCCTAAATGTTGCATTAACGCAGTTTCTTCAAAGAATTTCCTTACTTTTTGAGCTAGTATAATGGTATCCTTATTTTCCTGGAGGGCCCTGAGCTCCCATGCATCCATACTTTTTGAGATAGTGTAATCATATCCTTATTTGTGTAATGGAGTGCAGGGCCCAGCCCATTCCTTCAGAGATGCATATATGTATGCTTATTTATTTATTTTTGTTTAATTATTAGCTCTAGGATTAAACACCTTTGAGCAAGAACAGTTCATTTACAAAGGTCCCACGTCAAACTGTCAGTAGACAAACAGGGTAAACATAATTAAAAAAATTAGACAGTAGTTACAATGATGGTAGGGAACATACAAGGGTGAACATCATTATTCATTATACGAGACTACACAGGTAAGGTAGGAGTAGAGCTTAAACCAGTGATCGATGCAGAGAGGCTGGTTCAGACTGAGGACTAAGCAGTACATCGATAGACTAGAAGTGATAGCATATGAGGGGAAGAACCATAGGGAGGGTAGTCCCAGTGGAGTGGGCAGACTAGAAGGCCATTGTCAATAGGGTAGGGGTAGGGGACAGGGATGCTATAAGTGCTGGTGTTGGCAGTGATGGGATGAGAGTAGTGGGGGGTAGCAGAGGGAAATGAAAGGTGGACTAGATAGCAGAAATTTATAGGAGTGGAGCAGGAAAGTCTGGGGTACTAAGGGAGGTGGAGCTCTAAGTAAAATAATCACAGCTACTGGAAGAGGTGAGGTGTACCCGGAGCAGCCGTTTGAAGGGGCCAATTTTGATAGTAGTCAGGATAACCTGGTTAAGAGCATTATACCAGTGCGGGCCCTGTAGGCAAATGATCTCTGTCCCATTGAGGTCCAACATCTGTGAACCTTGAAGGTTTGATTCATGGCATTACAGGTGCGCTGAGTGGTACTGTGTGTGTTTAGGAGCTTTTCGACACCTGGTGGCATGAGGCCTAGGAGTGCCTTTTTTGTTAGCAGGCAGGTCTGATACCGGATCCTACAAAGGAGTGGGAGCTATCCAGATTGGGCATATAGTTCTCATGTGTGAGTAAGGTGGGCCGCGCCAACGAGTAGTCTACAGGCTTTGTTAAGTGCCACTGTTACCATACAGAGGGCAGAAGGGGAGGCAGAGCCATGTGCTGGCAGTATAGCCTAGAGGTTAGAGGAATGAGGTGTGAACAAGCTTGATACATCCAGCAGACCAGACCTGAGTTTGATTCTCACAACCTCTACTTGCATACTGTGTGACTCTGAGCAAGTCACTTAACCACCCGGTGCTCCCAGGTCACCCCTGGAAACAGGCATTTGTGCCTAGTAGGCTTTACCCAGTTACCAAAGACAAAAATAAAACAAATAAATAAATAAAAATAGATGGCTAGACTGTAGTCAATGACTGTTACTATACTGTTTATGGGGAAGCACAGGACATTCCGGGCCCTGTGCTTCCATTTGTAGGACAACATCAACCAAATTGTCAACACAGCCTTTCTATTACCCCTCCTCATCAACTTGAGAGTAAAAATGGTCAAATTCCTACCAAAACATCATTCCGCACCATCGCAGTATAGTTCCGTAGCAGAGGCATGAAAAGACATTCTGTGCAAGATTTGAGAAATGACAGCTGTCACATTCATGAGGTGGTGTAAGGAAATTGCTATATTGATAATTTGTAGTTAAAATATTGAAAATTAACAAAGTTACAAGCGAGTGTAGGCAAAATGCCAACAGATGCGCACAACTTGGCCATTTTCGCATATTTTGACCCCAAATTTTCAACATACCTTACTTATGACCCCACCTCATGAACAAGTATGGTGCAACTTTTAGAAATCCCACCCAAAATGTGATTTCACCAACCAACCGTGAAATCGCCTTTTGGGCAGCATTTGTGAAATGATACTCCCCATCGTCCATGGCGAGGAGGTCTCAAAAAGGGTATGATGACAATCTGGTATAAAAATATGCAAAAACAGCAAAGTTATGCACAAAAGTTGAAAATCCCATTGCAATATATTGATTTCCCATATGAAAAAAGATCTTTTTTCGTGAGTCGTCATATGAAACAAGATCTTTTTTTGTATGATGCCGATACGAAAAAATAATTTCAATATTTAAAAAAAACAACATTTTATGGGCATTTCTCAAGCAGTAAAGTGCAGAATGCAACTAAGGGGGGTCCCAATAAGCAAGCTACATGTGTGAGTTCCTCCCCAGAATATCATTTTTGGGGGGTTCCAAATTTGAATTTCTCAAGCAAAGCTGAAAACAAGATGGCAGACTTATGAAAAAGGATTTTCCTCAAATGAAAAAGGATGATGTCATATGAAAAAATCATTCTTTTTTTCGTATCAACCAGCTTTCTTGAGGTGCTTACTGAGCATGCTCAGAACCATTGTATGAAAATTTTAAAATTAAATAACTTTGGAACAGATTAATATTGTTCACAAAACCAGCAAAAGGCACATCTGTGGGTCAGCGACTTTCTACCATGAAAATTTCAGACCAAAATTCCAAACTGTCTGGGCTGTACCACGGACAAATGAAAACCCATTGTAACCAATGGGAAAACACTTACGAAAAATTACTTTTTGCACTATCTAGGACTTGGAATCCACACATCTGATCAGAATGAAATTTGGTACATCCAGTGATCTACCACACAACACCAAGCATGCAAACTTCCATGTAAATTCGTTGAACCATTGCAAAGTTATTAAAGTGCAAACAAAAATTTGGCTTTAATATAGAACTGCCAGTACAACCCTAATATAGGGGCACGACTGCACCATATATATTTATTAATGCATCAGTTAGGGTTGTCATTACAGTGACAAAAGTTTGGAAATTCAATGTTAGTGTTACCGACCCTAGCCCCTCCACCCTCACCCCCACTCTCCACACACCAACAGCCATCGGGGTGTGCCTTTGGGTTGTCGGTCCTAACTCTCACCCCATTTCATCTGTAAGGAAGTGGAGTGGTACAGTACAGAACAATGGGGTGAGAGTAGTTCAAGACCCCAGTATTCCCGATGCCTGCTGGTGTATGGAGAGGGAGTGGGGGGGGTAGGGTTATAATCCTAACATTGAATTTCCAAACTTTTGTCATTGAAATGACAACCTTAACTGATGCACTGATGAAGTTTTTTTGCAATAATTTTTCCTTCTTTTTGAGACAGTGTAATGTTACTCATATGTGGTTGTGTGAGCGCAGGGCCCAGAGCTTCATGCATAAATTGTTGGCCCTACGCTCCCATCTATACATAAGTGTACTGATATTTTAATATCACATCTCTGTGTGGGACTACTGCATAATGTAGGGCCCTGCACTCCCATTACTGCGTAATGGGATCCAAATGTGGGAGTGCAGGGCCCTATGGGCACTGCGCTCACATGTACCCATAAGTATAGAGACATAGTGTACGCCTAGAGCCATTCCAAGTGACCCTTGTGCTGTAAAAGTTGCAATATCTCAGGAGCCATAGGAAGTTTGGAAAAAAATCATTCACAGTTCTATTCATGGCCTGGCCACCTCCGCGTATGCTTACTACACCTAAAGGTGCGCTTAGCAAAAAATCCATATCTCAAACCATTTTTAAGATTTAGCTGCTGAAAGGTGCCACGACCACCACATTATTCTATGAGAAAATTTGCAACTTTGGAGTGCTGTAACTATGGAACCGGTGTCCATTTCTTCACCAAGCCAGCACAGCGCATATCTGTGGTGCAAGGGCTTGCCACCCTGCAAATTTCAGCCCAAAAGTCCTAACCGTTTTCTTGCTATGAAGTGGCAAAGTGTTTTTTTGGCGCTGTTTACCTGCTTTCACTTTCATTTTTTTTTATTTTTGTTTATTGAATTGATGAGATGGTTACAGTACATCAGGATAAAAACAATCATGAACTACACAATTACGCTGGAGTATAATACAGTTTATTGAAAGTACAATTATTCATTGTTCGTATGAGGAAGAAGGAAGAGAAGGAAGAGAAGACAGCGGTCCCTCCCCTTCGCCATATTGGATAATATTTGGTTTACAGTCCAATAACAAATTGTCAAGTGTCAATCAAAATAACAGAAAAAATATAACTTAAAAACTAGATTGACAAGCTTCATCTCTCAGGTATGTAAAGTTAATTACTATTAGCATTCACTGTTGTGATCACAAACATATACAGCATACATCTATTCAGGGAGCATGTGTGAGTGGACAGAAATGGCAGCTAAGGGAGGAAATGTGGGGAAAAAAATGCAGGTGTTGGGGATGGGAGGAGCAGGAAGAAGGGGGGGGGTGGCATACACAATCTAGGCAAAATAGGTGACTTAATTCACATTTTCCTTATATAATTCCCACCTAGTCCATCTATTCATGAACTGCTCCACTGTCTGATTTATCTTATATGTCAGTCTCTCCATAGTTTGTATTCTTTCTACAAGCTCAACCCATTCTGACAGAGTCAGGAGGTTTGTTTGTAGCCAATGCTTTGTAATTGCTTTGAGGGCAGACACTACTAAGGTGGCCCACAAGTAATGCCCCTCCTTCCCCTGGATCCCCTGTGGTATTATGCCCAACAGGGCATGCTCAGGGCCTAGCTGTGATTCCACCCAGAACAGCAGCTTTAAATGCTGTTCTATTTTATGCCAGTAGTCTTTAAGCAGTGGCCAGGACCACAAAACATGCATCAGGTCAGCCTGAAGATCACAACATCCTCTCCAACATTTACCTTGGGTCAATATACCCATTTTGGCCTGCTGCAGTGGAGTTAGAAAAAAATCTAAGTTTGATTTTCCAGGCAAATTCTTGCCATGTCGGTGAGGATGTCATCTTCCAACTACTTAAATAAATCTTTTGCCATGTGGAATCATGGTATTTAACCCCAATTTCTTGGACCCATTTCTGTTGGCAGGCCTATAATGTATGGGCATGGTCCACTATCAGGTTCCAGTTTAACTTAGTAATGGCTCCTTTACCACTAGAAGAGGCCCAGATTGTTTGATATACCTCTGGGAAAGGCCTAGGGTTCTCCAACAATTTTGTATTTCTAAGTGTGGTGTGAATCATGTCCCTTATTTGGTAATAGTGGATAATATCTACTGGTTTTCTGCCAAGCTCTCAAAAGACAGTATAGTATTTGCCTGCATCAACTGCCAGGGTGCTCGTATCTCTCTATCTGTCTGCTTCTGAAACCAAGAGCGTTGTGTGACGGGCGCAAAATTTTTATCTCTAATCCACCAGATATATTTCCAGCTATACCTAGCCATATAACCCCTTCTGTTGCCTATGTGCCATCATTGTAATGTAGTTTGTATGGTGGTCAACAGCTCCCGGTGTTTATGTCTTCTCTCCATATGGGAGAACATAAGCATTGTAGGTGTGCTATCTGTATTGTATTTTAGTTCTATCTGTTGCCAGTGTGCTTTATAATGCTCATGTGCCCACAAGAGTGCAATCTTCATGTGTGCAGCTGTCCAGTAATCTTGTAAGTTAGGGCAAGCCCTGCCTCCCTCCCTTTTGGCAAGGCACAGCGTTTTATAAGAAATTCTGGGTTTATGCCCTCCCCACAAGAAAATCATCAGAAGCCTCTGCCATTCTACCATTTCTCTGGTTGGAATCACACAGGGAACACTTTGAAAGAGGTACATTAGCCTGGGGACCACGTTTGTTTTAATAATTTGCAGTCAAGAATAGAACAGGAATGGCATAGCATCCCATCTATGCAAGTCTGCTTTTAGATTTTTAATCAAGGGTGGGTAATTGTTCTCAAAAAGGGAGGCCAGGTCTTCACTGAGATTTACTTCCAAGTATTTAATCACTCTACAATCCCATTTCATGGGGTATTTTTACTGAAATATTAAGGGGACCTGCGAATTGAGAGTCAGACTTCGGTTTTTGTCCAATTCAGGGTGTACCCTGATAACTGTGAAAAGAGTTCTATCTGGGAGAAGACCTCTGGCAGAGACCTCTCCGGATTGGTAAGACAAAGCAGGACATCGTTCACATATAAAGCTAACTTGTGCGCTGCGCCCCAATCTCCACTCCAGTTATATTATGATTTAATCTAATGCTCTGGGCCAGAGGCTCTATATAAAGTGCAAAAAGCAGGGGGGGACAACAGGCACCCCTGTCCGGTTCCCCTCACTAAATCAAAAGTCTTAGATGCCCATTAGCCCTAATGTATGCTTTTGGTGTGGCGTACAACTTAAAGATAAATTCAATAAAAGGGAGAGGGAAGCCAAAACCGACCAGGGTATCCCACAGAAAACTCCAGGAAACCTGATCAAAGGCCTTCTCAGCATCTAGGCACATCAGGCAAGCTGGAGTAGCTTTGTTCTGCAAATGTTCTATAATAAATAGTCACCGATCTTCTGATGTTATCCATTGTTTGTCTTCTGGGTACAAAGCCTGACTGATCTAGATGTATAAGGGTTGGGAGTATTTGCTCAAGTTGTTTCATCAATATACTGGTCAGGAGCTTATAGTCCGTATTTAATATAGATATTGGCCTGTAAGAGGCACACAATGCAGGGTCCCTGGCCAGCTTCAGGATTACTGAAATAATTGCCTGTGCCCACAAAGAAGATGCCTCTCCCCCTTAGTCCAAACCCAATTAAAGGCTGCCAACACCACCGTGGGTATATCCTCCCTAAACTGCTTATAAAATTTGTTAGGGAGGCAATCAGTCCCTGGGCATTTCCCTGCCTTTGGCCTTATGATAGCAGACTGTAGCTCTCCTAAAGTCACTGGGGCAGATGGTATTTTCTGAGCTTCCTGTGTAGCCTGGGGAAGGTGTAAAGAACCCAGGAAACTCTTCACCTCTTGCTCAGAGGGGGAAGCACCCTGTGAGTACAGTTTCTGATAAAGGTTTTTAAAGACGTCTGCCATCTCCTCCACTTGATACCTCCACATTTTGTTTTTCTCTAGATCTAGGATTCGAGGTATACTTGCCCTTGCCCTATTTTGACACAGTCTGCTAGTTAAAAGACTCAAGGCTGTTGGTCCCCCACCTCGTAATAACACTGCCTTAAATAAAGTAACTTCTGTTCTACTTGATAGTCCAGTATCCCCAAGAGCTCTTTTTTGTATTGTGCCAGCCTCTTGCTCCTCTCCCTGTCTATTTTTTGTTGTTGTTCTCTTTCCAGAATTGCTATTTTTCCTTTCAAAAATGTAGTTCTTTCCTCCCTCTGTCGCTTCAAGTCTGCAGAGATGGCAATAAAGTTTCCTCTAATTATGGTCTTTATCGTATCCCAGAGTATGCCTGGTGTCACATCAGGCATGTCATTTTCCTTTATGGCCTGTTCTATTGTTGTTTGGATTGTGGCCTGGATATCCTTATCCTGTAATAAGGATGTGTTCAGCCTCCAGAATGTGGTACAGGCCTAAGGCTACCTTTAGGAAGATAGGGCCGTGGTCAGATAAAGTAATATCCCCCAACCATGACTCTCTGCAAATACCCAGGGAGTCTCTAGGAGCTAAAAAGTAATCAAGCCTAGAGTAAGACTGGTGGGCCTGAGAAAAAAAAGTGTATTGCTTATTATCTCTGTGCACTGTCCACCAGACATCTAGCAGACCCATCTCTCCCAACAATCCCAACGCTTTCCTGGCTGTCCTGTTTTCCTTTCGCAATACCTGGGTAGAGGAGTCTCTAGCTGCATTCAATCTAAGGTTGAGATCTCCTCCTGTAATCAGATGGCCCTCCGCCCACTCCGTTATTTTTAGCAAAAAGTCACTATAAAACTGAAAGTCCGATCCTGGAGGTGCATATATGGAAACCAGTGTGACCGTGGCACCATTAAATTTACCTTTCAGTCCTACATATCTACCCTCTCTGTGTTCAAAAGTGGTTTTATTGGATTTCAAAATTGCAGTGCCCCTCCTGCAGCCTTTCCTATATGAGGAGTTGAATATCATCTGGTACCAGATTTTTTTCAATTTAGAATGCTCTTCTTTATTCAAGTGTGTCTCTTGGAGCAGTACAAAGGAAGCATCCAATTTACAGATGTACGTCAGCATTCTGCTCTGCTTAATTGGATGGGTAAGCCCATTCACATTGTAGGACATTACCAGTATGTCCGACTTATCCATAATTATCTATCCCCATTTGGCCTTTCTGTACCTCCCTTGTTGTTATTTCATGCTCCTCCCTATTTACCTTCCCCTCACACTCCTCCAGCATCTCCTACCTCCCCAAATCCCAAAGCTCGTCATCATTTTCAGACAACAACATGTTCAAACTATGTAACATAAAACACTAGTTAAATGCTCAGTTTTTATGCTGGTGTACTTCCACAATGTGGAATGTCTCCTATTGGAAAGCTCTAGCCCAGTGCTCTCTGCCTAAGAATCAGCAGGAGGGCCAGACCGAGGGGCTTACTCGTCTACCACACTTTAAGGCAGTGCCCCTCGAGATCCCAATAGGTTGAGATCTTGGGCTTCAAAATGCTACTGCGTGTGTCTACACCAGGTAGTAAGTTGGTGTTACCTAGCCAACAGCAGTCAAGCCCTGAGAAGCAAGGGAGTAAAATAAATGCCCAGTAGTCCCCCCCAAACCACCAACCCACCTTTCAGAATAAACATATAACATTATAGTACCACCATACAGTTTACTGTTGTCAGCTCGAATTGAGGAAAACAAAAAGTGCCTCAAAGTAAGTTCATCAGTCACAAGATGGCATTTAAAAGTATAGCTTAAGGTTTAGCCAGCAGTAACTTGCATCTTAATGATTGCTCTTTAAGCCAAAGATCAAAACACTGTGTACATTCTGGTCCCAGTTCAAATGTCTACTTTAGCAATACAACCGACTGCAGTTCAATTGGGACATTTAACTTCGGAGAGATTACTATGGAGGCCAACCCCTCCCCCGAGTAAAGCACAGCCACTTGAGGCAGTCCAGTAGCTTCAGACAACAGAAGGATCTTAAGGACTTAACAAGGAGACTTGTGTGTTAGCCTGATGAGGTATCTCTTACCGGCTCAGTCTTGAGTGTCCTTATTTCAATCTTTCCAGATGCCCTGAAGCCTTTGAAACAGGTTCTGCATAGCTTGAGGGGAAGCCATTGATGACGAGCTCTCATCGCGACCCCTTTTTCTGCCACTGGTCACCACCACCACCCAACCTGAGTGCCCTGCACGTGGCTGCTGGGAATTATAGTTTTTCCTCAGTATTTCTCCTGGCTCCATAAGGCCTGTATCTATCAGGGCCTGGTGTGTTTCCTCCACAGAGTCATACGTTCTCTGTCCCTCCGGCCAAAAAAGTTTCCTCTTCCGAGCAGGACTGGATGTGTGGAAATGTATAGCCTTTTAATAATATCTGTATATTGTGCTCTTTGGCACTGTATTTCCGAAAGGAAATGGTCAAAAAAAAGTCTGGAGGTAAGGTATTTAACTTTCTTCATTTTCCAAGCTCTAGCCAGGATATCCTCTTTAGTTTTATAGCTGTTAAATTTCAGTATAATAGATCTTGGTCTCATGTTGGAATCAGACGGTTTAGGTTGCAGGGCTTGGTGCGCTCTTTCAATAACAAGCGAGTACCCCACTGGTAATTGCAGCACGTCTGTTAACAGATCAGTTAAGAAATCTGTCATCAAACCAGTCTCTGTGCCTTCAGGCAATCCGTAAAGCCTTAGGTTATCTCTCCTCGGCCTGCTCTCTAATTGTCTCTGTGCATTTGTCATGCAATCATACTATTTGTTCAGCCAGGGCTTGGACTATAAGGGCCGTCTGCATTGTGCCCTCCTCCACGACTCCTATTCTGCTTTCGGCAGTCACCAGTCGGCTCTCCAGACCAGTTAGTTTTTGGTGTAGGGAGCGAAACTCTTGCTTATTTTCAGCTCTCATTTCTTTAGGTTCTTGGAAGAGCTGTTCAAAGTGCGATCGTGAGAGCTGGTCATGCTCCTCTTCTGTGTCGGCCGTACTTGTTGGAGATGGGCTCCTACTCCGGGCTGAAGCTGGTTGGGACAGTCTCTCGACAGCCTTGTTTTTGTAGCTAGTTTGAGCTTGAGAACTTGGATGCTTAGCTTTAAAACATCCTGCATTTGCCATTTTTGCCACTTTTGGTGGATTTTTAGCTGCAAAAAGTGGGTTTTAGTGGCGAGGGAGGGGAGCTGCTCTCTCATGTCGCTGCTGGCAGCTCTGTGACATCACTGGAAGTCCCCCTACCTGCTTTCACTTTCAGATCATATGTTTTCCCATAGACTATAATGGGAAACTTTAAAGTTTAGTAACTTTTGAACAGATTTATATTTTTTCACCAAACCTTCAAAAGACACATCTGTGAGGCAAAGTTGTTCTACCTAGAAAATTTCAGATCACGAACGAAAGCTGTTTCTGAGATCCAGGTCGACAAAGAAATGTCAAAAAACACATATTTTTCTGTTTTTTTCAAGACTCTATATCTCAGAAACCCCACAACGAATTCCCACAAAATTTGGCAAGTCAAGAGATCTACATCTAGATGTTATGTATGCCAAATTTTACACAAATCCATTTAACAGTTCCAAAGAAAGTTATTATCATTCAAACATTCAGGTTTACCATAGAAGTTACCTTTCACCCTAACTATACTGGCACTACTGTGCCAGTATTATATATATATTATATATATGTATATATAAATATGGGACACATGATGGGCAGGAGTGGGATATGGAAATATTCTCACTCCTGCAGAGTGAGCTCTGTATTCTCACGAGTGCCAAAGGCATGAGTGAGAATGCACAGCTCACTCTGCAGAACTGAGAATATTTTCCATATCCCACGATCTACACATCATGTGCGTGATTTATACCATGGGGTTGAGAGCTTTAGGAACATTTTATCTGTTTCTGTGTGTTTTCTGCTCATTTCTATATGTGGTGTGTGCGTGTGTTGATCTGAATGGACTGGGAGTCAGAAAGACAATGGGAGACAGGTGAGTGTGTTTTGCAAAGCTAATTGAGTAAGTTGTAAGTTTCTGTGAGAAAGAAACTGTTGCAGGTAGCACTGAGAAAGAGAAACTGCTTTGTGAAGGAGTTTCATTTAGAATTCAGGTTGTTTTGAAGCTGGGATAAGCACCGTAATGAGCTAGGAGTGTTAGAAACACAATGGGATACAGGTGAGAGTGTTTTGCAAAGCTAATTGAGTAAGTTGCAGCTTCAGTGAGAAAGAGAAACTGTTTTCTGAAGCAGTTTCATTTAGAATGCAAGCTGTAATGAAGATATCCTCACTTTGGTGACATCCGCAGAGTGTGGATAAATGGCATTTATCCTCACTCTGCTGATGTCATCAGGATTTATCCTCACTGCAGTGGAAATAATGTAAGATATTCTACTGAGAAAGCTCTCACCCCATAGTAGGTGTGTGTTATATATATATATATATATATATACACACACACACACACATATATACATCCTGTCCCCATTCCTCAATACACCCCATTTCCTCACCTCTCATCCATTTTCTCTCTTCCACCCATCTCGCCTCTTCCTATAACCCCATCATCTCCTTCCCATCTTGCCCCTCCCTTTAACCCCTCTGTTCTCTTCCTCCTCCCTTGTACTGCCTCCTGCTCCCTCCTTATCCCCTGTTTTTGTTACTCCCCCACCCTGGCTACCTAGCACTTATTCTGCTTCTGTTGTCTGCACTTAAAACAATGTCAAATCATTGACTGCCTAACCACCCCCCTTTAGTCCCCACCCCTAGCTTCTTTCCCCTCACCCCTAGGATGGTTCTCTTTTTTATCTATGCTTGCTGTATGTATGCCTGTTCTTTATTAATTGCACCTCATTATTTGTCTCTGCTACAGTACTGCTGTACTACATCTCAGACCCATATTGCATTCGCTACTGTTTCTGTTTTGTACTCTCTGCTGACGTGGAACCTTTGTAAAAGAACCTCTAGTTCAAATGTATTTGTAATCCTAGTACTAAATAAATAAATAAAAATAAAAACATACACAGAGATATATATATAGATAGATAGATAGATAGATAGATTACATGGTTGGGACTTTTTCCCATTATAAAAGCCATCATATATTTCTCCATATATGATGGTAATTTACTAACATTATGTAATTACACCACTCCATTACATTAAAATTAACACACTATTAACACTCCGTTACTATTACAAGTGTGGGTAAAAAATATACATGTTATTACATATTACGCAGACAGGGTGCAGGCAGTTCAAAGAAGGGTGACAAAGATGGTGCAGGGCCTGCACCAAAAGTCATTTGAGGAGAGACTCGGAGACCTCAATATGTATACCCTGGGGAGGAGAGAAGGAACGGGGGAGATATGACAGAAACCTACTAATTTCTAAAAGTCATAAATAGGATACCAGAAGGTAGCATCTTTCAGAAAAGGAGATGTCCAGGAACAAGTGGGCATGACATGAGATGGAAGAGGGTTGACTAAGGGGTAGCATGAGGAAGTATTTCTTTACAGAAAGGGTGGTGGATGCATGGAATAGACTCCTAACAGAGGTGGTGGGGGCAAACACAGTGGGGGGATTCAAGCATGCATGGGACAGGCACAGGGGAACCCTAGCAATAGGAACAAGGAGGTAAAGCCAGAGATCAAGTAGGGTCTACGGCTTTTACGGTAGGCAGGGAAAATGGGCAGACAAGATGGACCTAGCGGTCCTTATCTGCTATCAATTTCAATGTTTCTATATTACAGAACTGTTAACATGCGTAACAAACACCTGAATAACTCATGTAACAACAACCTACTAACCACCACATTACAGCCCTAACAGCCTCTCCAACTTTAGCCCCTGCAAAAAACAACCCCTCACAAATCAGTACGAACCTCTGGTACTGCTCCCCTCCACAGCACTTGCCAAACTAACAACCATGCATAGAAATCTAAGTTAAACTGTATAAAACAAAAACCTCCTGAAGCACTTTCCAAACATTTCATATGCTGTGCTACATTTTCCTTACTGTGTAAAACAGGCCTACTAAAACACTCACCAAACATTTCACATGCTGTGCTCCATTTTACTAACTGTGTAAAACAGGCCTACTGAAACATATGAACATAACATTTCACATCCTGTGCTCCATTTTCCTGTGCAAAACAGGCCTACTGAAACAGTCACCAAACATTTCACCTGCTTTCTTCCAGATGTAGTCTTCAAACACACTAAAGGAAAAAACTGCTGAACCAGCCTTCCTTATATACAAAGCTACTTACTGCACTAGGGAAACCTCAAAGGGACACAACTATACAGCACTTCAAATGCCTTACAATATGGAACAATACTACCAACAAACACTACAGGGAACACTAGAGAACTACAAAAACACTAACTTAAGCAAATACACTAAACAGGCCATGCAAAAAAACTAGCACACTTTCTCTTAAAGGAAAACCTACCAATCTAATGTAATATATAAAATAAAAAATAGCAAAGTCCTATGTAAGGAAATAATACCATCTCTGGGTTGAACAAGCTCATAAAGGTCATTTGCTCTATGGGCTTGTGGCTTTATGGCTTGTTCAGCCCCTCGATGGTATTATTTCCTCATTTACAACACTTTGCCATCTTTTATGCTCTATATAACGTATAGAATAAATGATGGGAAAGTATGGTATACAAGGAAATAATACCACTGAAGGGTCGAACGAGCCATAAAGCCATGAGCCCAAAGGATGAGTGGCCTTTATGAGCTTGTTCCACTCCAAGATGGTATTATTTCATCAGTATGTTGCACTTTGCCATCTTGTATTTTATATAATGCAGTAGGTTGGACACTTATTGCTGTGTCCTATGTTTTGCCATAAAGTTGGGGGGTAGGGTAGCTGTTACATGTGTTATTAAGGGGCCTATGCCATGTGCTAACGAGCTTGTTACTTGTGTTATTAAAAGGTTTGTTACATGTGTTATTGTGGTTGTCTGTAGTGTGTGGGATAGTAATGCGTTATTAAGGTGTTAACACATTAATATAGAGGTAGTATATATATATATATATATATATATAGCTATATATACACACACACACACACACACACACGCACACATATACTGCTTGTTAGGTATTATGTGTTATTAAAGTATTAATAACACATTAGTACACTGTAATTAGCTAATTGATATAATACACTAATTGGCTACCATCCTATATGAGAAAATATATGATGGGTTTCTCTATAGGGATGAAGGCATAACCGTATATTATACAGGTGCAGTAGCACCTGTATATTAGGGCTGAGTTAGCACTTTAATGTTAAAGCCCAATTTATGCACCTTAATAACTTTGTCCCCATTCAACCGATTTACACGAAAATTGGAAAATCATAGCGATATGGTGCCAAGACCTCGTGATCCTACAAATTTTGTGGCAATCAATTCACTGGGGCCAAAGTTACAGAGGTGCAAACACCCCCCAAACTAGGAGGATTTGAAACTTAAAACTTGCAGGTTTCATAGAGTTTGGCCCAAGGTGTGTGATTCTGTGTTTTTTTTTTTGGTCCCAAAATTAAGCAGTTTTTAAACTATTTAAGAAAAAACAATCCATTTGTGAGCATATGCTGTTTACAAAATTAACATTCTAAACATAACTGAATTTTTGAAACAACATGAACTCATGTCGTCTTATTATAAGACAGCTGTCATTTGTCAGCTGGCAGGGCTGGAAACCTGCTGATGAATGCCATTCCACCATTTTCATCAGCAGGGACAGGGATACGTGTCAGTGTGCAGCTCTGCCCCTGCTCAGCATGCTGGGCATGCCTATGTGTGGCATAAGCGGCTTTATTGATTTCAACTGGACACCAGGGTACCCAATCCCCAGTGCCAGTTTATTTATGCAATTTAATTGGTATAATCCAGCACTGGGGTGCCCATGCCTGGTGTCAGTTTGTCCCCCCCCTCCCACATGCCCCCCTTCCCCGCAAGCCTGTAATGTAAAGTTGTCAACACTGGGGTTCCCAGTCTCTGGTGTCGGCATGTACAACCTCCTCACTCAGCACTGTGGGGACACTGGGGTTCCCACCCTCGGTGCCCTGAGTAGCATGACAACCCTGGGGTGTCCAATCCCCACTACTACTGTTCCTGCAACAAAGAAAATCATCCTGCAATGTCTCTGTTTTATTTTACTTCCTGAAATAAAGAAAATGGTCCCTCGTCATCTGTAGCCATTTTCAATATTTAACCCCCAAACCTTCAGCATAGCCATTTTGTCATACCACCTAATGAACATGAAAACTGTTGTTTTTCAAATTTTGTCCAACATGTGATTTCGCACTGCTGATGCGAAATTCCGTTTTGTCCGGTATGACATAAAATGACACCTGCCATGTTCAGGAAAGGTCATACAAAGACTTTGTTGAAATTTTGGGATTAGAATGTCATAACAAAAAAAAAAACAAATTGTGAAGTAATGTTGTTTGCAGTGATATCCATTAGCCTAGTGAGGACCACACTGCCTTCCTGTGCCAGTGATCTGAGTTCAGGTGTGAGCTCAGTCAGCCAATTTAGTGGTCTGAGGCTATTGTGGAAGGTGATGCAGCGTACAGCACCAGCCCATCCTGGGGAGGGACGGAGCAGTGTTTTGGCACACACCCGACACCTTGTGGTGGGCCAGGGAGCTTTCCCTCATAAGGTATTGACGTGAATGTTGAGGCCATGCACTGGGTCAGGACTGTTTCCAGTACACTGTATTTATTTAATTTTGTGCAGATCCTGTTGGGACTGATGCAAATTAGGATACGATTCCACTACCAGAAAAAGAAGGGGACTTTTGCAGATTTTTAGTGGATATGTTTATGTGCTGTTGTATTGCTTGTTTTATTGATGCTGTTTTTACTGTAAAGCACACCGAATCAAAATGAGAAGTGCGCTGTATTAAATAAAATCTGATTGATTGATTGCTTGATTGACTGACTTAATTGCAAAAATCAAAAGTAGGGAAATGAAAAACATTAGGGTTTTGGGTCTCTGGAGTATTGGTGAATCAGTGGTGGGTCTTCCATGAGGTTGTCAACCATAATGCCCACCCCTTCCCCTGAGCAAATGAGGTGCGATGTTATCTCCTTTCCTCACACAGGGCTGGTAGAGCCCTGTGAGACGACAGCTATAACAGATTTTGTTGGCAATATGTGGTGAGCAATGTTTCTCTTCCTTTGAAGAGTGTATCACTAAAGGGGCTTTTACACTACCAGATCTGCACCCGGTGCCAGTGGTGCAGATGAGTTGCACCAGTACAATATAAAGAGCTGTTGGAACATTGCAAGCCACTCCACTGTGCTCCACTGTGGCACAGAGCATTCCCTGGTTTGTTGGTAACGTGGGTCAGTGTGCACCGGTTCAGGGATTTTTTGCGAGCGTGTAAAAACGTACTACCACGGTGCCACTGTCTTTCACAAACACCTCCACCAGAAATGCCCCAAAACATGGGAAGGCCTCCAGAAATGCTGCACAGCCACAGCATCTAAAGAAACAAGGTTAGTTGTGTGATCTGAGTGGAGAAAGATGATTTAGATGGCACCACTCCAGGTAAGTTAAATGTATGTAACCCCCCTGCAAATGGGGGTTCCCAAAAGACTTCCAGGAGCTTGCTTGAATGCTCCAAGCCTGAATGGTGTTTGGCATTTAAGCCATTTATCAGTGAGTGTTTTTAGAGCCTCTGGTACTGTCTCTTTAAGAGCTGTCTGCTTGCAGACATAATAGTTTGTATGGGGGGACTGTGTGCTTCTCTGAGTACCACTCGAGCTGCTGCCAATTCACTTCATTTTTGCAGTCACTAGGAGTGCAAAGGGAACCTATCTGAAAGATGTAACTGTTTGCCAGAAATTATTTAGAGTAATAATGAAATTACAGTTTGTCTAACCTGCTTTCTTTACAGTCAGAACTGTGTCTGCTAGTTCCCCATTCTAGTTTTGAACTGCTGAACTGGACCAATCAGTGTGGGGTAAGCTAGCTCTAAAATGGTGCCTTGGACGAATCAGAACTTGACTCATAATCTGAGCCAGCCACAAGAGGATTGTATGGGCAGTGACTCTGGGAGATGTAGTTTAGACTTCAGTGCCTTTTGGACCAACAGCAACAGTCTATTGTGAGTGACAGCCAATCCAGTCAAGAACTGGGAGGAACTCAAAGGAAGTGCCCGGTTTTGTCAGTTGGAGTGTCAGTTGAGCTTTGGCAGTGAAGAAGGAAGGAGCCCTGTGCTTTTCAGTGTGCAGTTTTAGTCAAAAACGTGTAAGGCCCAGAGTTCCGGTCTGCAGCTTGTTAGGACTGAATCCGTCCTGTGAAAAGAATCAAAGGATCTCTGAAGAGTAGAAAACAGGCTCACCCTGTAGAAGACTGGAAGAATTGCTGAAAATTGCACTCGGTCTGTCAGGAACTGAATCTGCTGTGTGTGTCTCCGGTACAGCAGTAATTGGCGATACAGATGCAGCCTGTCTGGTATAGTGCTTTTTTTATATGGATGTGTGAAGAGGTTTGTGTACCTCAAGTGAGCCCTGCTGACATTGAAGGACCCTATCTTATTTGGAGGTCGTGGAGTACTAATTCAGGGTCGCTCCCTGTTGAATTGCCACATTAAATCCAAATGGAATTACTGTACTGCTGACTGTTTAATTCTCCTTTCTGTGTGAAAGGGCCTCACCAGCTGCCCACGGTTTGGACTAGCCACTAGGCTTGGGTACCCAGGGACAGTAACTGATAGGGATAGGCCTGTGCACAGAGCCATAGGTAGATTATTAGAGTGATAAGCTAATTAACCTGATTTCCCTCTGTCCTTGTTATATCCCCTAAATAAATCAGAGCTGCTTGTTTCAGCAAAGTTATACTGCCTGAGGTATTTGTCTATGTTAAAGTACTGTACTGTGATTGTTGCACTGTATCTCATTTCACAGGAGGTCCCAGTGACGGAACCAGACCTGGGGTAAGTGTATACTGTGAAGGTAATTCTGATATATTGTGTGGGCCACTAGTGGGAAGAAAGGGTTGCAGTGTCCCAGAGGGCTGTGACCAAGTTAGTTTAACTATTGCAAACCCTGACCTCTGGGTGGAGGCACCCGCCATTGGATCCAGGCCCCTCAACCTGTTAGTGGCAAATCAGGCAGGGTAGTAGCCCCTGGATAGCGCCATCTAGGGGTTACATCTTGGAGGCTCACCGCTGGATTGTGTGTCCTCTAGTGGCCATATTTACTGAACCACTGTTAAGAAAAAATGGGTACCCGACAGAAGTGGCTGTGCACCGGCTGGTGGAGTGGTGTACTGGGAGGAGATCGACCCCAAAATGCTATGCTTATCCTGGACATCCCCTGGTATCAATACGGACACTGTGCAGGGAGTACTTTCCAAGGTGGAAGGTTTACAAAACCCTGTGGTGGTGGGTCGGCATGCTAATCTGCTCACCCACACTTTCCTGGCCCTAGTAGAGTTTAAGGATCCCATAGATAGCTCCAAAGTGCCACAGACCATTACCCCAGAGGGAGCCCTCACTGCTTGGAGAGTGATAACTAAGGACAGTAAAGACCCGGGGGGGAATCAGCCCCCACCACTATCTGAAACTTTTGAGGAGAAATTTGCTGAATGGTTGCTGGGAGAGGGGAAAACTGTGGAGGACTTGAAGAAACTATTCTTGCCACCTGGGGGTGTTCCTCCCCCAACACCCTCTCCTGCTCCAGTGCCCGTAATGGTGGCTGAACCAATGCAGACTCCTATTTCTGCACCTGCCATTAGTCACGACTCTTACCGAAGGTTGAGGATCTTCTCTGGCACCCTCCCCACCCCCCAAGGGGAGGATGACTGGGAGACCTGGATAGACTATGTTGCCCCCCAAGTGCTAGAATGGCAATGCTCGGAAGGCGGGCGAAAGAGGGTTAGTGAGAGCCCGAGGTCCTGCCCTGGCTACCATCCGTGCTAAACGGGCCAGTAACCCTGAAGCGACTGCACAGGCCTATCTTGAGGCCTTGAGAATGTGTATGGGAGCCCAGATTCTGATGAGGACCTATGGTGGAGAGTAAGAGATGCACAACAGTACCAAGGGGAGTTGTTGTCTGTGTATGTATCTCGGCTGGAAAAATTGTTGCAAGAATGCCTCAGAAAAGGTAGTTTGCCAGCTATTGAACTGGACCGAACCAGGCTGGACAGGATCCTTAAGTCTGCCCCCTTCTCAGAACTGCTGTTGCTTCAGTTACGCCTGGCAGATCGACTGGAATCCCCACCCTCCTATGATGAGTTAATGAGAGAAATTCGAGGAGTTGAGAAAAGACGACCTCGGGAGGGACCTGCACCAATAGCTGCGGCTACGACCCGAGTGACTGAGGGTGACCCATCAAGTGAAGTTCAGGGGCAGAGGTTGGCAGTCAATGAGTGCTCTGACAAGGAAAAAGATATGTCACAATGGGGCGAACTGTTGAGAGAGATCCAGGAATTCAAAAACAATCCCTTTATGAAGGCCACGCCTGCAAGTACGGGCCCTGACCTATATCCGACTGCATCTGCTATGGGGGGGTACCACCCATGTATCTCCTGCTGATAACAGTTCAACTCGATTCCTTGACCATGGAAGTGGAGAAACTGACGAGATGTCTCCAAATGCTTATCACGCCGCAGACAGAGATGGCACCAAGGTTTCCAGTTAGTAATACCCCGCCCTGGCTCCCAGTGTGGCGCCCGCCAGCTCAAACTCCAGAAAGTATGTTTTGCTATAATTGTGGGAAGATGGGCACATGAAAGGAATGCCAGTCCCCAAAAGACACTGACAAAGTTGCATATAGGCTACAAGGAGAGCTTGGAGAAGAAATCAGTGGTTAAGAGGTGCACGACATGATCCCAGTGAGGGCACCAAAATGCTAATTCACGTCCTTTGTGGCAAGGTCAGTTGCCCAGGCCCCCACTACCGCCTCTCAGACTGGTCCAGAATAGTGGGTCCCTCCATGGAGACCACTGTAAAGGTGAATGGAGTGTCTACAAGAGCTGTATACAGTGGCTCCCAAGTGACAATTATGTTCCAGGATTGGTATCAGAAGCATTTGTCAGACGTACCCTTACAACCATTAGAAGGACTGCATGTATGGGGTTAAGTGAGAAGGCCTACCCTTATTCCGGGTATATCCGAATTTGGCTGTCTTTCCCCACCTCCGTGGCTGGAGTGGCCGAACAAGTAGAGACCCTAGCCTTAGTGTGTCCCCCCACTGGACTGTATGATGGTGTCCTTTGTTGATTGGAACAAATGCTCATATGTTCGGAAGGCTGGCACAGTTGTGTTATGAAAACAGGGTCAAAGACTAGTAGAGCTTTAAGAGTTCCGGCTTTAATTAAGAAGGCCTATGAGGCACAGAGATGCTGAAAAACAGAACCAGAGGAACCGGTCGGATTGTATGGAAGAAGGATCCTGAGTCTCTGATCCTGGCGCCAAATGCCCAGTGTACCTTACAGGAGAGGTCCGTGATCGGAAAGGATGTTAAGAATAAAATATTAATGTTGGATGCACCAGGCGATGGAAAATTGCCAGAGGGACTGCTGGTCAAGCCTAGTATTTTGCCCACTAGAGCCCATAGCTTATGCCAGAAGGGTAATGGTCCAAGTTCATAATGTGTCTGAAAGAGAGACATTCGAGTAAACAGAGGTTGCATCCTGGCTAATGTGCATTGTGCAGACACTGCAGTGCTACCCAGCAGCAAGAGTTCAAGGAAGAATGAGTAACGCCTGACTTGTTTGATTTCGCGACTCCGCTGCCAGCTGAATGGAAAGTGAGGATCAGTGAGAAGCTTGCCCAGAGAGACCAGGTGTTTTCTTTAAAGGAATGGGATGTAGGATGCGTGCAAGGAGCTGAGCACAATATCCGGCTGCATGCGAAAGACCATTTCGTGAGAGGTCTCGACGCCTGGCACCTGCTGACATAGATGATGTGAGACGGCATCTGCAAGAGATGTTAGCTGCTGGTGTAATACAAGAATCCAGAAGCCCTTATGCTTCCCCATTGTGGTAGTGAGGAAAAAGAATGGAACAGTAAGGATGTGTGTGGATTATCGCATCTTAAACCGCGGACTATCCCTGATCAGTACACAATGCCCGCATTCAGGATGCTTTGGACTGCCTAAACGGGAGCAAGTGGTTCTCTGTGCTGGATCTCCGTAGTGGGTACTACCAGATCCCGATGGCCCCAGAGGACCGTGGAGAAGACGGCCTTTATCTGTCCGCTTGGCTTCTATGAATCCATGAGGATGCCTCAGAGATTTCAGTGCCCCAGCCACTTTTCAACGATTGATGGAGCGTGCAGTGGGGACATGAACTTACTAGAGTGCCTGGTATACCTAGATGATGTCATTGTGTTTGGCAGCTCACTGGAGGAACATGAGAGCAGATTATTTAAGGTATTGGACCGACTGGAGGACTTTGGCCTTAAACTGTCCATTGATAAGTGTCAATTCTTTCAAACATCAGTAAAGTATGTGGGACACATAGTATCCACCGAGGAATAGAGACCGACCCAAGTAAAGTTGAGGCCTTGACCACCTGGCCACAGCCCAAAAATCTAAAAGAACTGCAAAGATTCCTGGGATTCTGTGGTTATTATCGGCGCTTCATCAAGGACTATTCAAGAGTGATCCCTTTACTTAACCTTACTCAAGGGTATCCCCAACCCACAAAAATACCAAAAGTCAGCGTCCTCAAGACTGAAAGAGTGTATTTTCATCCGAGTGAAGTATTTGGGCCCGCTGGACTCCTGATTGTGAGACTGCTTTTCATGAGATCATATATCAACTTACCCATGCTCCAGTGCTGGCCTATGCCGATCCAAGAAACCTTACGTCCCTGCACACTGATGCTAGCTTGCAAGGGTTGGGGGCTGTGTGGTACCAAGAGCACGAGAATGGCCTGAGACCAGTGGCCTTTGCCAGTAGAAGCCTGACCCCATCCGAAAAGAACTATCCTGTACATAAGTTAGAGTTCCTAGCTTGAAGTGGGCTATTGTTGACCAATTCCATGAGTACTTGTATGGGGCTAAAATACTAGTAAAACTGACAATAATCCTTTGACCTATGTGCAGACCTCAGCTAAGTTGGATGCCACTGGCCATAGGTGGCTTTCTGCATTATCTACATATGACTATGCTCTCGACAGAGCAGGTCTGAACCACATAGATGCTGATGTTCTCTCCGGAGGCCTGTTCCCAGAATGATTGGGTCCGATTGGCAGAACCTGACATTCGGGCACTCTGCCGAAAGTTTGACAGGGAGAACAAATGTTCACGGACGCAGTGGACTGCATGGTGGATTGCTTGGGAGCCTCTGAATTGCATACCTGCTGCTTATTGCCACTTTTCTGCAATAGACATTGGTGCACTGCCTCAGCTGGACAATGACAGTATTCGCGGGCTCAATCCCGCGATCCCATGATCAAAGCAGCTTTAGAAGCCCTCTATGCAGGAAAAGATGTGTCCAAATTACGCCCACTGATTTGAGAACCACACTGTTATACAAAGAAGGTCCTAAGTTGAAACTGATCAATAAACTGTTATACAGAGAAACAGTAGACAGAGGGGACAAGTAGACAAACAACAACTAGTGCTGCCCACTGCCTTCGAGACTCAGTACTGAGGTCCTTGCACAACCACATGGGGCACCTTTGTATAGACAGAACACTTGACTTGGTGAGATCCAGATTCTATTGGCCTAAGATGGGGCTGATGTGAGCAACACATTCGAACTTGTAGTCGCTGCTTACAGAGGAAAGCTTTGCCCCAGAGGGCTGCCCCCCTTGTTAACATCACCACCAGTGCACCCATGGAGCTGGTCTGTATTGATTTTCTGAGTTTGGAGTCGGATCAAAGAAATATCAGTAATGTGCTGGTGGTCACTGACCATTTCACGAGATATGCCCAAGCTTTCCCCACCAAAGACCAGAAAGCATCCACTGTGGCCAAAGTACTTGTAGAAAACTTTTTTGTTCACTATGGGGCTCCACAAAGAATCCATTCTGATCAAGGAGAGACTTTGAGAGTCGCCTGATCAAAGAGATGCTTTCTCTGTGGGGAGTGCAAAGTCCAGAACCACTCCTTACCACCCCCAGGGGAACCACAGCCTGAACGTTTCAACCGCACTTTGCTAGATATGCTAGGCACCCTGCACCCAAAGGACAAGCCTAGATGGAGCCAACAAATTAGCACCCTGGTACATGCTTATAACTGCACCAAAGTGATGCCACTGGATTCTCCCCTACCTTGATGTTTGGAAGAGAAGCTCGACTACCAGTAGATGTGTGTTTTGGGGTCTCCTGATGGGGTTCAAGCTGACAACTATTTACAGTATGTGCAAAAGTTAAAGGCCCAGCTAACTCATGCGACTAACTGGCTCAAACCATGGCTGCCAAAAGAAATCTGGCCAACAAAGAAAGGTATGATAAAAGGTGAAAGCACAGGAACTCCAGGAGGGAGATCGGGTATTGCTAAGAAATCTGGGACTGCATGGCAAGCACAAGATTGCTGACAGATGGCACCATCTCCCTCACATTGTAGTGGGCAAACTAGATGATCTGCCAGTGTACAAAGTAAGGCCTGAGAATAATTCAAAGATGTAAAACAATGCATAGAAATCATTTACTGCCCATTGGACAAATCTTAATTGAGTCTGAGCCCCTAGAAGATGCCCCTCTGGACCAGTGACTAGAGCTGCTGCTAAGAAAGATCAAGAAAGTCTGCACCTACAGAAGCAAAGTTAAAGTGTTCCTCCACAAGTCCCAGTTGAGCATGACTGTCAGTCCATATCGGAAGAAAGTGAGAGTGACTTTGATACTATCCTTCTTACGAACTGAGTCAATTGTTTGGGGCAATCCCTAGTCAATAGTGGAGACAAAGCTGGCCTTCTGGACTGTCTAAGCCCCAGCTTCATCCCTGAGCCAATGCTCCCAGAAAGTGAAGTGCAAGCATCAGATCAGATGAAATGGAATCATTGTGCATGGTTGAACTGTTTGAGCTTTCAGGGAGGAAAATGATAGATTGGGGCAGACTGGTGATATATCCGAACAAGAAGAGTATTTTGAGTGCCCTGACAGTCCACTGCCAGTGTCCGAAGCTCTCCATGCGAGCCAAATGTTGTGGACTCAGAAACTGTAACTCCTGGAGCTGAAAGTGCCCCAAGTTCTAGCCTCTCTACCCCCAGGAGACTCCTGACAAGTGAGGACAATGCTGAAAATGAGGCTCAGAGTGCAGAGACTGTAACAGTTCCCCTAGAAAGACTGGTCGAGCTGTAAAGCCTGTGGTGCACCTCAGTTATGATTCCCTTGGGAGGCCTGTGGATTTGCCTCTCAATGTTGTCCATAAAGGAGTGTATGTGTCCCCGAGCTCATTGCCCAAACTGAGCGTCAGTGCTAACTCAAGTTACTTGTGTTGCCCTCTAAGTATGGTGCCCTTGCCCGTCCAGCCCTAAGGTAACTGATAGGAAGGCCCCTCTTCAGGTTTCATGTACAAGAGGTAATAACTTGAGTTATGTACAATGTGTATGTAATACGTAAAGAGGACGACTGCAATGTTTCAGAAATGTGTTCTTGGTAAAATGATATATTGACTGATGATTACATGTGCGAGGCCTAATGCAAATGTATATAGGTTGCAGTTGAAACTTATGGGGTACTTGCTTGACGCGGACGCAAGCTTTCCCAGGCCAGGAAGGGTGTAACCTCTGCAAATGGGGGTTCCCAAAAGACTTCCAGGAGCTTGCTTGAATGCTCCAAGCCTGAATGGTGTTTGGCATTTAAGCCATTTATCAGTGAGTGTTTTTAGAGCCTCTGGTACTGTCTCTTTAAGAGCTGTCTGCTTGCAGACATATAGTTTGTATGGGGGACTGTGTGCTTCTCTGAGTACCACTCGAGCTGCTGCCAATTCACTTCATTTTGCAGTCACTAGGAGTGCAAAGGAACCTATCTGAAAGATGTAACTGTTTGCCAGAAATTATTTAGAGTAATAATGAAATTACAGTTTGTCTAACCTGCTTTCTTTACAGTCAGAACTGTGTCTGCTAGTTCCCATTCTAGTTTTGAACTGCTGAACTGGACCAATCAGTGTGGGGTAAGCTAGCTCTAAATGGTGCCTTGGACGAATCAGAACTTGGACTCATAATCTGAGCCAGCCACAAGAGGATTGTATGGGCAGTGACTCTGGGAGATGTAGTTTAGACTTCAGTGCCTTTTGGACCAACAGCAACAGTCTATTGTGAGTGACAGCCAATCCAGTCAAGAACTGGGAGGAACTCAAAGAAGTGCCCGTTTTGTCAGTTGGAGTGTCAGTTGAGCTTTGGCAGTGAAGAAGGAAGGAGCCCTGTGCTTTTTCAGTGTGCAGTTTTAGTCAAAAAACGTGTGTAAGGCCCAGAGTTCCGGTCTGCAGCTTGTTAGGACTGAATCCGTCCTGTGAAAAGAATCAAAGGATCTCTGAAGAGTAGAAAACAGGCTCACCCTGTAGAAGACTGGAAGAATTGCTGAAAATTGCACTCGGTCTGTCAGGAACTGAATCTGCTGTGTGTTCTCCCGGGTATTGTGCAGTAATTGCATCGGGATACAGATGCAGCCTGTCTGGTATAGTGCTTTCTTTTATATGGATGTGTGAAGAGGTTTGTGTACTCAAGTGAGCCCTGCTGACATTGAAGGACCCTATCTTATTTGGAGGTCGTGAGTACTAATTCAGGGTCGCTCCTGTTGAATTGCCACATTAAATCCAAATGGAATTACTGTACTGCTGACTGTTTAATTCTCCTTTCTCTGTGTGAAAGGGCCCCTACCAGCTGCCACGGTTTGGACTAGCCACTAGGCTTGGGTACCCAGGGACAGTAACTGATAGGGATAGGCCTGTGCACAGAGCCATAGGTAGATTATTAGAGTGATAAGCTAATTAACCTGATTTCCCCCTGTCCTTGTTATATCCCCCTAAATAAATCAGAGCTGCTTGTTTCAGCAAAGTTATACTGCCTGAGGTATTTGTCTATGTTAAAGTACTGTACTGTGATTGTTGCACTGTATCTCATTTCACAGGAGGTCCCAGTGGCGGAACCAGACCTGGGGGTAAGTGTATACTGTGAAGGTAATTCTGATATATTGTGTGGGCCACTAGTGGGAAGAAAGGGGGTTGCAGTGTCCCAGAGGGCTGTGACCAAGTTAGTTTAACTATTGCAAACCCTGACCTCTGGGTGGAGGCACCCGCCATTGGATCCAGGCCCCTCAACCTGTTAGTGGCAAATCAGGCAGGGGTAGTAGCCCCTGGGATAGCGCCATCTAGGGGTTACATGTAAAAGCGCCATATTAGGCACTGGCTTGTAGCTGTACCTTGCGCTTCAGTCTGGTGGCTATGGACTGGGGGAAGGGGGTGGGCATTACTGTTTATAACCCCAAGGAAGACCTACCACTGATTCGCCAATACTCCAGAGACCCCAAACCTTAATGCTTTTCCTTTCCCTACTTGTGTATTTTGCATTCTTCAGACCTAATGTCTGCATTAATGTAGTTTTTTTGCAATTAATTATATATACAGCGAGAAAGCTATAGTCTGTATTATGTGTATTTCAGTTTATTACCATTACCCCAGCCTGTGTTTCTGTCATAAAACCTTTCACTTTCATGTTTATTAACACTTCAGTGCATCTAGAGCCTTACCTATACTTCCTCTCTCATACAAATATCTTAGCACTTGCCTAAAAAAGGCATTCTCTCAGATCTGTTCCCTCTCTACTGTTTAACACCCCCTTGGGCCAGTAACACTTTTCATCTTACCTAAATTATCCTGTCATCAAGTAATTTTCAAACAATGTAACTTTCAAAATTCAGCTTCTTCTGTTCAGAATGCTACTGTACCTGATAAATGGACCTGTGTGACCCAAAGGCTTCTATACTATACCATCTTTGTGCAAGACATACTGTACAGTATGTTCGTCCAGTAAAAGCTACCAAACTATCCAGTGACTCCTACATGCCTCTATGCACTTCCTGACCAGGTATCCTCTTTATTGTGCAGTATTGTATTGTTTTTGAAGAATACTTACTGTATAAAAAGGATAAGAGGACCTTCCAGGGGTTATTTGATTTATTGCAGTATTGTATTGTCTTATCCCAGATGTAGCTGGAAATGGGCCAGCCTCCTAGTAAATATAAATAAATATTTCTCTGCTTGTGACACCACAGTCATTTCCAAAGCAACAGATGGTGCTGACACAAGCAGGTGACAAGGATGCCAGGTGAAGAAAAGCAGCTCAAGCAGATGAAGGGCCAAATCTGCAAAGGTCTCAGAAGAGCTGGCCCAGTGGAAGAGCAGCTGTGTTCCCCCCCCCCCAACACCGCGTTTAGGATCAGACACGGTCACTCGGTGGGCCGGCAGGGTGAGGGAAGATTGAGAGCCTGACACCAGCTCTCCTCTCTCAGGGAGGGGGGGACTCCAGTTCCCACTGCAGAGACTGCCACCTGGCATAGGCTGGGTGGCAGCACAGCACACAGAGGGATGAGCTGGAGCATGGTGTGCTGACACACATCCCTACTCTCCAAGCTGGGGCAGAAAAAAATGGAGGAAAATGGCTGGACTGCAACACACCAGCAACCCCCCCCCCCACTGCAGACTCTCGCATGACTGATGCAACACTGTGGTCCTGAGTAAATGATGGATAACCAGTAGGTCCGCAAGAAAGTCTGTGATGGGGCTCGGGGATGGCATCAGGCAGACCCAGGGACAGGAGTATAAAATACTAATTTAAAAAAAAAAGGTCTAAGGAAGCCTTCTGCACCCAATAGGGTCAGCACCACACATGCAGAGACCTCCATGCATCCATAGTCCCCAGTGACCCCCACCCATGGAGGCCTGCCCCTACCCAAACCATGCTAAGACATGGATGGCAGTGCCAGGGAACTGCTTGAAGCAGGCATGCACATCCACGTGACACCAAAGGTATGTGCACACTTGGGAGAGAGTGCAGGGTATGGCAGCATTGTGTCATGGAGAGGGCAGCAGCAGTGCTTGAGCCTTCTCCGTAAAAGTCTCCCCCAGCCCTCCCTGGACTTTCCAGGTGCACAGTCTGCCTCAGCATCACATAACCCTAGCCCACTGAGCTGACATGAAGGGCTGGGGTCTCAAAAAAATTAAAACAGGTTATTTAAGGATGGCATATGGCAGCCCTACTGTCTGTATCCCACAACCCCCTGCAGCATGTGGAGTAGGGGATTCACACATGTGCTGGCACAGGCATTCAGCTGTATGCCTCTATTTGGGCCCACTCCTCCACAACATACCCATAACATTGTCAGTGCTCCTTTCCATGTCTATAGTAGGGTGACTGGGGTTCATAAATGCTGCCTCTTATGTGGTAGTACTTAGGTGCAGAGAGGCACACATTTCCTGGTAAACTTTGTGGATCCGACTCGAAATCCAAAGGGAAGGAATCCTTTTTTCAAGATATATATATATATATATATATATGTATATGTATGTATATGTGTGTATATATATATATATATGAAATTCTATGCAAAAAACTTCATTAATGCATCATTTAGGGTTAAAACACAAAAAGTCAGGAAATGAGACTTTTAGGGTTGCCCCATCCCCACCATGTACGCCCATCATCCCAAGATTGACAGCTGACAGGGGTGTGTCATTGGGGTTGTGAGGCTTAAATGCACCTCATTCCATCTGTAATCAAATTCACAAGCCACAGTAAAGAAGAATGGGGTGACATTTAGGCCTCACAACCCCAATGACACACCCCGTCAGCTGTCAATATTGGGATGATGGGCGGGTCCACGAGTGGGGGATGGGGCAACCCTTAAGGTCTCATTTCCTTACTTTTTGTGTTTTAACCCTAAATGATGCATTAATGAAGTTTTTTGCATAGAATTTCCTTACTTTTTGAGAAAGAATAGAAAAGTAGAAAGTTGCACTAGTTAGTAGGAGCGCAGCCCTTTTGGCCCCGTGCTCCCACCAACTTGCAAATTCCTGCCTAAGATAAGAGTTCAAGTACTGAATATCATATGTATTGCTGGCAGTGCATGTGGTTGGGAGTGTGGGGCCCACCACCTTGAAAGAAAGCAAAGTGTCAGTCATCAGAGTGACATAATTCAACACCTGTTTACATGTCAGACACCTAACCACTACAAATTACCTCCATGGCAGCAATGCTAGACACCCTATAAATGTGAAGCCAGTACCACAATGCAAAACGCCACATGCAAAACATAAAGTGTGTCACGTAATATGGGTGCAGCAAATGAATTTTCCAACACCTAAACACCATAATTCACATGGACAGCACATCCCCTCAACACACTCCAAATTTCAATGTAAAAGACCAAACTGTTTCCGAGATATAAAATGTGAAAGTTTCAGGTTTTCATTTATCACACTGGCAGAATTTTACACCTATTAACATTTTACACACCTAATGACTGAAAAGTACATCTGTGGCAGTAAGGCTAGCTACCCTAGTAATTTAAAGCCACTACCACCATGGAAAACGCTGTCTACAAAACGTTAACTGCCTCACGCAATATTTCCACAAAAAATGTATTGTCTGACACCTGAGCACCATAATTCACAAATACAGAACATCCTGCCAACACCCTCCAAATTTCAAGTTAAAAGACCAAACCGTTTCTGAGATATTTAATTTTAAAAGTTGTTAAAATTGGGCTATCTGGTCCCTCCAGATCTGGCCATCTAGTCTCTCCCTCAGGATCAAAGAACCTTTGATTATGAGCCTGCAAATTCTTTGATCGTGAGGAGGGACCAGATGGCCAAAACCCCATTCTTTGTTTGCAAAATAGCCATATAAATGTTCCCATTGACTTATAATGGGAACTTAGAAGTGCTATAACTTTTGAATGCCTCAATATATTTTTTCACCAAATGAAAAGCGGCATGTTCGGCCAATGAAGCTCTTTCAAACGAGCCATGTTGCAGAGCAGCATGCCACACAACAGCCACGCAGAGCCATGGACAATAACCTCAAAACTGCCTCCA
Source organism: Neoceratodus forsteri (assembly GCA_016271365.2). NCBI lineage: Eukaryota > Metazoa > Chordata > Ceratodontiformes > Ceratodontidae > Neoceratodus > Neoceratodus forsteri. Next base: position 188,327,805 of record CM028134.1, read on the forward strand.
AGACTGGATAATTTTGCATTTTTCAGCGTTTTTGTGTGCAAACAACGTAAGTCTGACAGAAACAACATTTGGCAGATCAACAGATCTACCATGCCCCACCGCACATACCAAATTTCAGGCAAATCCGATGAACAGGTCCAAAGCTATTAATGCACATCATTTTGACTTTAACATAGAAGTGACATCTCAACCCTAAATATAGTGGCGCGACCACGCCACTATAATATATATATATATATATATATGATACATAATAGGCAGTAGTGTGATATGGATAATATCTTCACTCCTGCAGAGTGAGCTCTGGATACTCACGAGTGCCAAAGGCATGAGTGACAGTATCCAGAGCTCATGATGCAGGAGTGAGAATATTATCCATAGCACAAAATCTGCCCATTATGCGTACTATTTATACAATGGGGTGAGAGCTTCCAGAATGTAGTTATGTATTCCTGCTAGTTATTTTATTTTTTGGTAACTAGGTAAGTTTTTAGAGGCAATTTGTTTAGAGTCACACAGTGTGGATGGGGAGGTTGTTAGAATCAAACCCAGGTCTGATGTGCTAGATCTACCAAGCTTGTTCAAAGCACATTATTCTAACCTCTAGGCTCTACTAAGGGCACTGTTCGATTCTGTTCTGAGTGTGTTTAAGTGTTTCTGAATGGGCTGGGTGTGTTACACACAGTGTAAGAAACAGGTGAATGTGTTTGGCCATGCTAATTAAGTTAGTTTCATCAAGCAGTGAGGAACAACAACTGTGAGGCATTGTGATTTAGATTGCAGGTTTTCTTGAACTTAAAATAACATAGTAATGGGATGGGAGTTTTACAAACCCTGTGGAAAACAGCTGAATGTCCTGTGCAATGTTAATTGAGTTACTTGCAAGTAGCAGTGAGAAACAGATGTGTAAAGAAGTTCAATTTAGTTTGTAGACTGGAGTGAGTGAGTGAGTTCTGACATCAGCAGAGTATGTATATTTGTCAGATATTTTAACTCCGGTGAAGTCCATCGTCAGATATCACACTCCAGTAGAAATAACCTGATTTATCACACTTATGTTGTTCTCACTTCCATTGTGTATATATATATATATATATATGTGTGACATATAAGCTGTTGTGTCTAAATTAGAGCTGCCCCTGTGACCTCAGGCATTTTAAGCAGCCCCACTTAGGTATGTTTCACTGTCTAACTGATATCAGTTTTAATTGCCAGTCAAGTCACCTGAAAGAGTAGTACCTGTATTATCTATTAAATCACTAACTGATCAAGCCCCTCCCTTGTTGATTGCTAAATGTGCTGCAATTCCATACCCAGCAGTATGGACGGCCTTGCCATCATGTTTTCTGGCTGACTTTGCTGTGGCAGGTAAATGACAAGTCTCTGTGCTACAGTCTGAAATTAAGATGGGAACATGGCTGATGCTATCATGTTTCTGTAAATAGAAAAGGCAGAAATGCTAAGGCAATTTATAACAATTACCACAGACAATTTCCATTTATTTTCTATAAATGTAACCACTTTTTCCCCCTTAGCCAATTAGCCTTAAGCTTCCACTGCTTTTTAAACTCTTACCACTGTGCCGGAAAGGCAATTTTAGCCCAAGTGCTACTGCAGTCAATCACTGTTATCATCATCATCATCAGGGTCGCTGCTCCTGAAAGGCAAGCTATTACCAGAAGCACTCTGAAATCTACAGCAGTTTTGCCTTTTAGCAACTCTTTGGACAGATTTATATTACCTGCTAGTGATGACTTGTGCTACCTCCCCAAGCCCCCAAAATACCATTTCCACTCTTCATTATTGAGTAACCAATTATTAAAGGGTCTCTTCGCCTGGCTTTTTCTTTTGCATCTTAATTTGCAATTTGGGGATTTGAGCAGGTGTGACTATTCCCTGCTGCTCCTTCCTGTCGCCTCCCAGTGTGTTAGACTTTTTTTTTACCTTTTCCCTTTTTACCCCTCCCCGTACTGCTGGACCTGCCTAACTATGCTTCATATAGCTTACATTTTATCACCTACTCCACTATAATATTATATCTAGTATTTTGTATAATGTGAAGATGTTTTTATAATGTACAGTCTATTTTGTTTTTTTTTGTACTGTATCCTCCCCCCACACTTTGTAATTTTACTCTCCCCAGGTCACACTTGAAAAGGGCTTCATATAGTATTTTGTAAAGCCTATTTATTTTGAATAACATACTAACATACTAGACGCAAGCAGAGTAGGCCTATTGGTCTATCAAGTCTGCTCATGCTCGGGAACGAGCACGGACTGCCGAGTGTCGGCCGGGGAAGGGAAGGATGGAATGCCCAACGGCCGCTCTCCTTCTCTTGGGGGGACAACCTGCAAGCTCCCATCATGATACCACCACCTAGGGGATCTCAGGTGGTAGGTGCGGCAGAGGGAGGTAGCAGCATGGGAACAGGGTAGACATTGGCAGAGGGGAGGAGCAGGAGGTGCGTCTCACCGCATCTCCTCGCTCGTTGGCCCTCATTACACACCAAAGCCAGGGGAAGTATATAGGGAAAAACACCCCTGTCTCACCTAGGTGATGACTCCTCACTGCACACCCTTGGATCATCGGGGCAGACTCCGCTGTACAGGGTCCACGATCAATAGTTGGGGAGTTAGGGTCTCTCCCCACCCAACACCGGGGGGTAAACCGGCCATCAAGGGACTAGGTGGGACCAGGTACTCTAGGGGCAGAATCTTGTGAGAAGAAGGACAGTGAAGCAGAGGATGTCTGAATGAGTGGTGAGAGGGGGCAGTAAGATGGATAAATACTAAGTAAAAAAAAAAAAAAAAAGTCTGTTAGTGCTTCAGCACCCTAATTGGGTACTGCAGCCCTATATCTATAATGTGAAGATGCTTTTATAATGTACAATATATTTTGTGCTTTTGTACTGTACCGTCCCACTTTGTAATTTTATCATCCCCAGGTCACACCTGGAAAGAGCTTCAGCTCAGCGAGCCTTTCCTGCTCACCAATTTTCCAATAAATAGGAATAAATAAACTGTATGTTTGCTCTCCCTACTAAATTGCTTTCTCTATTAGTTTTGAACAAAATCTTATTGTTTTCCTATTTTTAGGATTCCTAGCTGATGCTATCCTGTTATCCTGATGGATTTAAATTGTATTACAATTACTTATCAGTTATGGAACCTGGGGTACCTGTTGTGTAAAACCTATAGAGAAGCATTCAGTGTAGGCTTCTACTCAACTGATATCATCATAATCTTGAACTGATTCATAATGAAAAGCTACATCAGGCAGAGAGAAGGGAGGGAGGGAGGGGAAGCAACTGTAAATGCCCCAGGCATCCCCCTGTGTCTAGGGGTATATGGTGGTATTATCCTCCAGGGAGCACCCAGCCTTACATCCTAGAACCTGTACCTGCACCAAACACTGCTACTACCATGGGCCTGGGACGCTCGAATAGGTACACCATGACCAATACACTGGTGCACCAGTAAACAGAAGACCACACACAAACTGAGACCAAACATGGAGCTGGGATCAAGCTGGGTGCATTTACTTCACTGTAAGATGGTACACAGATAAAGGGTACTTCCCTTTCAATGACTGTTCCACTTTGCTCAACAATACAGTACCAGCTGCATCACACTGTACAACGCAATTCACATTTCACTTAGGTTCTCCGATCTCCATCCCCACCATTCCAAGATATATAGCCCTTAAATTCTCCCACGGTTCGGTTTTCCAGGTTTACCCCTGCTCCTATTGGGCATATGCATTTACATCTGTTGATGGATCTAGGCCAATACATTTAGACTTTTCACAACAATCCCTAATCTCCCTATGGGGTTCCTGAAGTCCTGGCACTCCCAAGACCATTTGTGTGTAACATGCCTCCAGGTAGAGTGAGCACTGTCTCTGCAGCAATTCCAAGCCGGCATGTGCCTCCTTACGCCCATTAAGGACAATATTAATTTACACAGCATGTTCACAATTATGAAAGTACTACTGAAGTTGATAGCTGGTTCAGCCATACCTGCCTCCCTCAGACAGTGTACTGATAGCCTTAATGACCCAAAAGAAACAGGCTCCCATGCCTGGCCTCTCACACAGGATCTTACTGATCTTAACTCTTTCCAGGATCCCTATTCCTGATGCCCATTCCTAGGCTACCTGCTGAGGGGAAAACACAGCTGTACCTAAGTTTTCACTATTTTCCCTGAGCATCTGTACTGCAAGGCTTACTTACATTTGCCCATCGTGAACTATTGCTCCATTCAAAACGTGAGCTCTTTTTGGTTACTACTAGTGGAAGTGAATCCGCAAGGATCTCCAACAACCTTTCTTGAGGGGCGGCCCTTCACTACTCCCTGTGGTGTCCTCTGGTCTTGTTCTCACCAATGTCCTCAAGGCCCCCCCTAAGACTTTGGTTACTTTGGGTGGGAGTGAATCTGCAAGGATCTCCAGCAACCATCCTTGAGGGGCGCCCCTTCACTACACTGCATCGTGTCATCTGGTTGTGTTCTCACCCAGGTGCTCAAGGACCCCAGGGAGACCCATCCTCCATGCACCTCTTGACAGAACTCTGGAGACCCTGACAGGGACCCGTGCCACCTGAACCCAGACACTCTGCCAACACCCCTGGGCCACAGGCCTCTATCTTGCTTACAGTCAGAGGCTGGACTCCCTCTCTGCTGTTGCACCAACTTGAATCACAATACTTGCATGCCTCCCATTCTTACAATGTGAGGGAGGGGGGTAGGACCATGAATATTTATGACAGAATTTTCAAGCTTCTAGCTGAGACAGAACATCTTGTATATGTGTAGCCCCATGAGGAGCTCTGGAGTAGTACAGTCAAAAATAAAAATAAAAATATTCATTTTGGATGTTCCTGGTGGTGTTTTTTTCTCTTTTTGTTAGGAGCTTCTTTTTTTTCTTATTTTCCATGCCTATTTTATGGCCACTGAGGGTCACCATACAGGCTTCTTTTGTTATCTCTCCTTTCTTAGAATTGTCCCAGAATGCTTCTGGTAATGATGTCCTTATGACTTTATGCCAATGCAAGTAGTTGTTCTATGAATACTGTTTTTTTAAATGGTAAAACTTCTGCAGCTTGTTTTAACAACCTTAAAACTAGCGGTGCCAAGATAATACGACTCCCTTTTAACGCTTAACACACTGGCTGCTAACAGATCACACTCCTCGGATGTTCCTGTCTTGTTCACATCATGAACCAAATGCTTATTGTCAGGCAAGCACAAATAAAATCTGCTGATTTTAACGTTTTATTGATTAATGGCAGCATAATCCAACAGCAGTGCCAAATGAAACTTGGCAGAATAAGACTTTTTTTTTTTCCTTAAATGTCATCAACCTGGTCAATACTATGGAACTGCTGAGCTTGTTATGTTTGCACTTGAGCAACGAGATGGCAACACCAATCAGCTATCAGGGACTCCACTCACTACTGTGCTCGTTCACAGCTGATGTCGTTTTTATGCAACATGATATTGTTGCATATTCTGACAGAAAGCATAATTATTTGCAGAACAATGCTAGTTGCAGCTAAAAACAAGCATTGCAGCCTTTAAAACAAAGGATTATAAACTTGAAACCTTGGCTTTGTGAATGCTCTCTAGCATCAGCAATAGTGTGCATGCCTTAAACCAGGGTCTCAGATTTATAATCCTTTGGTTTAGGGGTTGCAATGCTCATTCTTAGATGCAAGTAGCATTCTAGTTGGACATAATAATGCCTTCTGCCACAATATGCAACAATATCAACTTGCATAAAAGCTACGTAACTTGAGAACGAGCACAGCAGTGCGTGGAGTCCTTGATAACGTATCAGTGCTGCCGTCTCATTGCTGTAGTGTAAATATGACAAGTTCTGCAGTCCCATAGTTTTGACCAGGTTGATGACATTTAAGGAAAAAAACATAATCTTATGCTGCCAAATTTTCACTAACCATTCCTGTTGGATTATGCTGCCACTAATCCGAAAACTTTAAAATTGCCAGATTTCCCTGACAATTGGCAATTCATGATGATTCATGATGTTCAGGAGCCAGTTGGCCAGTGTTAAAAGGGAGTATTATCTTGGCACCTTGTAGTCAAAAATATAAACTCTGAATGTACATCACCATTTCTTAGGCTACCAGGGAGAACCCAGCTGCAGAAGTACTTCCAAGAGACTGGGTATCATGAGGCAGGGTCAAAAACAAATCTCTCAGTCAAGCTCCAGCGTCCATGATAAATGGGGTAGGACCAAGTTATGGGAGCCGAGTTGTTTGGAAACAGCAAGAGATCCTATGGAGCAGCTGACAGTCATCTGGACATCATTTTATCATACAAAACAGCTAGCACAAGAGGAACCACACACTCCTAGCATCTGGAAATGGTGATCCCCAGTACTGGGTGCTGGAATCACAAGGAGCCTCCAGGATAGGGCAAAGGGCAGGTTTGCCAGAGGTGAGCTATACTGGTGATAGAATGGTTACATTTGCAGTTGAGAGATTTTATTGGCCCCTGTTACTTTGCATTTGGGTGCAATACTCTTTTTAAGATCTGCAAGACCTCAAAAGGTTAACCGTTGGTCTCTTGGACGGCTGTATGAGCTGTTCTGCTCCAGAACTCCAAAGGTAGAAGCCAGTTGGCTGGAGCTGGAGAACAGGCAAAACAAAAAAGACCAGCACTGACACCATTTAACTTGATCTATCTTATTTAATAAAGTACAAAAATCAGTTACAGCCACCAGTGTAAATGGGGAAAACACCAAAAACAGTCTTCAAAGGCCCCAAAGGAGCTGGAGAGCAGGAGCTATTTGGAGTTGGTCTGAGGGGGGTGTTTGCCAGCCATGCAATGTCTGCTTCCCTGCTTGAAACTCTTTTCCAGTGAGTGTGATTCACACAAAACTTTCAGAATCATGGTGACTGAAGCTTGTTGAGAACCCCAACAGGGAGGACCCTCCCAACCTCCACGCAGGAGAAGCCAGAGAGGGACTGTTGCTTGAAAGAAGGACATTATGGGACATCTAAAGAAATGCATACCAGATCTTTACGCAGAGGTGAACTTTATGCTTTTCTAAACATGTGAGTGATTCAGGCACCCAGTGGTGCCCCGCCATACACCAGGTGGGTGAGGGGCAATGTATGACCCTGTGAATTAATTTGGCCATGGCCCCTCTTCCATCAGGGTCAGGTCTTGGGAGAGGGTGGGAGGCAGCACATGTGGCAGCCTCAGGCTCACAGAGGTTGTCTGCCTCTCCTTGCCCTCCTAAATTTGGGTTGGTAACCCACACACCTGTATTTCCCCAGGAGCAGAAATGAAGCCCAGAGGTCTATGTGATTTGGCCTTGGACTCACTACCCATGGGAGTCAGTACCTGGGAGAGAGAGTGGGAGGTGGAACTAGTGACAACCTCGGACCACCAAGGAGTGCTTGCATCCCTTTGCTATGTAAATTGTGGGTCCCTTTCCACTGGATTCAGCATTAATTCTGTGTAAGATTACTTACAAAGCATCAGTCAATCAAAGGGTCTGGAGGCTTCTACCCTAGGTCCCCCTCTGGGCAGGTAGTAGGTCAACAGGATACTAGGTCTAGGGGATGGTTGGATGGTGGAATTCCCAGAGCAGCCTCAAGGAGACAAATGCCCCTTGCTGTGTCTGGCATCTGACAGAGTAAAGAATGAGCCAAACTGTGAAAATATGAAAGAGTAACAGGTGCATCTGTATTAAGTCCCTCTGTCAGACTGGATGAATATCCTAGAAGGTAACAGAGGGTCACAGTACAAATTGTTATCAGTCACAGAGTTCTCATCCAGACAAGATAAGGTCTGGCTGGAATGGAGAAAGAGTAAAGTCTGAAATGTGCCCAAATAGCAAAAAGAGAGTCATTCTAGTGGTACCCGACAGGGTTGCTTGCAGCCCCTGCCTCAATTTCGGACTGTTTTAGAAATGGGAATTAGAATGCATATGAACTGTAAAGTGTACCTCCTCAATAGAACTTGTGAGTCAGTAAAGTGATTTGGACTGAGGAATGCAGTACTAAGTGAATGAAAGCATGCTTACTAGAATTCATATACACATGCACTCTAAGAACAACAAGCATTTGTCAATGCCGAAAGTTTGCCATGTTACTTAAGGAACAGCCTGAGGAGGCGCTCCATAGACTTTTAATGGGAGCAATTTGTAAAAGGTTGTTTTTATACTTTCCAATGAAGATTTTGTCAAAGAAAGGCAGTTACTTAACTAACAAGGACCTTCTTAGGTAAGCGACTGCATTTCTTTGCCAAAATCATCACTGGAAAGTAAAACAAGCACTTGTCAATGCCGAATGTTTGCTTGCTGGCATTGGCATTGGTAGTGCAGGAGTTAGAGTGAGAAGTAAAGTACTGAACTGACACCAACCCCACCCCCAACCCCACCCTGCAGAGACTGACAGGTGTTGGGGGTGTGCCTTTGGCCATAACGCTCACGCCATTTCACCTCACTCTACCCTGCAGACACCAGTAGGTGTGGCGGTGTGCCTTGGCATCTTCAGGTCTTATGCTCACCCCATTCCATAAGGAAATATGCTGAGATGGGTGCAGTATAGGAGAATTGAGTGAAAAATGGGGCCGAAGACCCCAAGGCACACCTCAATGCCCGTCACTGGCTGCACGGTGGGGGCCGAATGCCATAAGCATTACAGCCAATGATCCCAAGTCACACTCTCAACACTCCAAATTTTCAACAGGGGCTTTTTGTGACCCCACCTCATGAACAATGGCACTATAATTTCGTTACTCGATCCCGAAAGGTGATTTTGCACAGCGACTGCACCATTTGGAGCCACAGATGTGAAAACACATTTCAGGCAGCATGTGAAAAATGACAGCTATACTGTTCATGAGGTGGTATAAAAAAATGGCACTGTTGAAAATCTGGAGTGAAACTATGAAAAATTGGAAAAGTTATGAGCATGTGTAGAAACTGTGCAACACACGCCTGTAGCACAATCATTTTTTGGAACTTTTTCACCAAATTTTCAACATGGCCATTTTTTAACCTCTCCTTATGAACAGTGGCACTGAGATTTTGTTAATCTATCCCGAAAGCGAAAGCGATTTCCCACAGCGACAGCGCCATTCTGCACCACAGGTGTGAAAACACATTTCAGGCAGGATGTGAAAAATGACAGCTGTACTGTTCATAAGGAGGTATAAAAAATGGCAATGTTGAAAATCTGGAGTGAAAATATTAAAAATTGGCAAAGTTATGAGCGTGAGTAGAAACTGTGCAATGTACTCATAACGCAGTCATTCTTGGGAATTTTTTCACCAAATTTGCAACATGGGCTTTTTGAGACCTCTCCTCATGAACTGTGGCACTGTTGTTTTGTTAATCAGTCCCAAAAGCTGATTCTGCACAGCGACTACAAAATCACCTTTGGGACCGAGAAATGAAATGACAGTGCCAGTGTTCATGAGGTGGGATCCCAAAAACCCCATGTTGAAAATTTGGGGCCAAAAGTCCTAAAAATGTCTGAGATATCAGCCTAAGTTGAAACCCCCTCCCTACATTGACTCCCGTTATACGGCTTACCGTGATTTTCTTTAATTTGCGGTCGGCTTTTGAAGAGTGCAGACATGTCCTGGTCCACAGAAGATCACTGCTCAAAGACCTATGGAGGTAAGTATGGGGTGAAGGGGGAAGGTGAGGGGAGGTGGATGCGCAGAGGGAGGGTCAGGATGGAGGAGGGGGATGGGCAAAACGATGAAGGACTGTTTTCTTTTTGCAGATTAAAAAAAAAGACTCTAGGGGACTGTTTTCTTTACTTACAGGTTAAAAAAATTACTTTTGGCACACTGGGGTGGGCTTCCAGTGTGCCACATGAGTTTTGGGAGGCCTGATGCTGACGGGGACTGGGCACCCCTCATTGGCAAAGAAATTGAGCTTGGGGGTTGGCGGCACACTGGAGTGGGCTTCCAGTGTGCCACATGAGTTTGGGGGGGCCTGATGCCGACGGAGATTGGGCACCACCATCAGCAAAGAAATTGAGCTTGGGGGGGTGGAGGCATCCGGCACTGAAAGTGGGTATCCCGGTGTCAGGAAAATATGAAGACTGTCTCAGCACACTGGGGTGGGCTCCCAGTGTGCCACAATGTGGGGGGGGGGGATACATGCCGACACGGAGATTGAGCACCCCAATGTCGACTTTCCTGGCAAATTGAGATACCCCTCCCTATGCACCCCAGCATCAATGTAGCCCTCCCGATTGCCTTGTTGCACTGCCTGGCCACCTTTGGGTCATTAGATATAATTACCCCATGAGGGGAGGTCCCCAAATTTCCACAAATGCACAGAAGCAGTGGCGCTACTGTGCATGTGAGGAATTGACTGCATTACACACATATTTGTTCCATGACTGAACAGCAATCAGCTGTTCAGCGGCTCCTTCTTTTGAAGTTTTCGCACACACTACTCATAGCAATAAGTTTGCAGCGTGCAGGCATGGCAAACTTAAAAAAGGGATCCTACTTTGACTTTATTGCTGTTCTGGACATTCAGTTCTTATCTGGAGTCTGGTGTTGTTTCTGATGCCCTTGTTTTGTAGCCCTGCACCAGCCTAAAGAACTTCCGAGCTGCTGGAGGTCACCTCAGACCTGGCAGATCAAATAATTGGTAAATGTGGGTTCCTCTCCTTGAAAACAAACTTGTGTCATCTTGAAACCCCTAGACCTGGGAGGGTGCCTACACACAAACATCCTGTCTCCAAGCAAGCAAGAGTCCCCTCTAGAGGATAGCTTTCCAGGTCAAACTTAACCCTTCAAGAGTCCTCTAGTAACCAACCTCGAGCTGAGTGAAGAGAGGGGCCGGTTACACAACAACACCATGGGACCCTAATAGTGACAGCATTAGATTAGTTTAAAATGAACATGAAAAGCAGTACATTAAATTTAAGCAGACTAATCTGAGGCACAAATTTCCATTCCTTTCAAAAAGGGAAAGCAAGGTTTAGGCTCCCTTTTAGCAGACAAAGCCTCCACATTCCCTTGAAATAGAACATCACTTCTGAAAATCAATAGTTTGAATGCCATAGCAATAGTTTAATGATAAGTCTAGCCAGTGCAGGTCCCTTCTGCAATCTGATTATTTTTTCTGAAGAATATTCAAAACAAGTTCCTAAGATTGGGTTAGCATGGTAAGAAAGCATCAGAGCTGTAGAAATGTAATACTGTACACTGTAGCTAGAAGAAAAAAGAATTGTTTTTACATGCTACAGTATATCCCGAAGCACTCTGCAAAGCTATGAGTTACATACTGGTAGTGCATGGGCCCTTAAAGGCCACACAGACTGCTGCCAGAGATGGTCAGAAAGGGCATTGGTTAAAGATCTAATCCAAAGGATGGTGCCTCCAACAGGACAATGCCCCCCCTTGTGTGGTGCCTGGTACAGGTCTGGAACCCACAACCACCAAATCTTCCTAAACTGGAGGCAACAGTGCTGCCTACCACCTGAGCCACTGACACTGAGACACTCGTCTCTTATGAGAACCATAAGCATCATGTACAGAGGCTAACCATGATTTACCCATGGTCAAAATAGTTGGCTAACACCTTTTTGCCAATGACACCAAAATCTGCAATAGGGTGGGCACTCTAGAGGGGTGGAAAGGATGAGCAGAGACCTGAGAAAATTAGAGGAGTGGTCAAGGGTATGGCAGTTGGGTTTCAAGCGAAGAAGTGCAAAATAATGCACTTAGGGTACAGGAACCCAGGGGTGGAGTATGAAATGGGTGGAGTGGTACTGACCACTACCAAGTAGGAAAGAGATCTGGGGTAATCATATCTAATGACCCAAAGGTGGCTAGGCAGTGCGACAAGGCAGTCGGGAGGGCTACATTGATGCTGGGGTGCATAGGGAGGGGTATCACCAGCAGAAAGAGGAAGGTGGTGTTGCCTCTGTATAGATAGCTGGTAAGACCCCACCTAGAATATTGTGTACAGTTCTGGAGACCACACCTCTGGAAGGACAGACTGCAGGCAGTCCAGAGGAGGGCAACTAAAATGGTGCAGGGTCTGCATCAGAAGCTCTACGAGGAGAGACTGAAGGACCTCAATATGTACACCATGGAAGAGATAAGGGAGAGGAGCAATATGAGAGAGACCTTTATATACCCCACGGGGGTAAATAAGGTACAGGAGGGAAGAATTTTTCAGAAAAAAAAGTGCTCAAGAACAAGGGGACATGCTATGAAGCTGGAGGGGCGTCGATTCAAGAGCGATGTTAGGAAGTACTGTACTTCTTCACAGAAAGAGTGTTGGATTCCTGGAACAGTCTTGCAGTGGAGGTGGTGTGGGCAAACACAGAGGTGGGGTTCAAGAATGCATGGGATATACACAAAGGAATCATAGTAGAAAGGAAGGGGGAAGAAAGAGCTGTAGATCAAGTATGGTCTGCAGTAATAATGTGGGGAGGGAAAAATGGGCAGACTAAGTGGTACGAGCGGTCCTTAGCTGAGGTCCAATTCTATGTTTCTACAAGAGATGTGGTTTTATCTTCTGTTATATTAGTATGTCTACTATAATCTGCTAAACAAACACAAATACAAGCACTTTGCTTCTACAGATGTTTACCCACTAAAAGTAATGATGATCGCCAGTAAAATCACAGTAAAGACAGAATTACTGGTTACAGTGGCACTGAACAGGGTCATGGGTACAGTAACAGTTGGGGCTATTAAAACTGATGACCATTATAAAAAGGGTTAACAGGTGTTTTTCAATGACTCATGGTATAGTACCTTGGGAAATATGTATGTATGCCATCCAGCACACACAGGTAAACACCATTTATCAGCTTTGATTATCTTTTGTGTTCACAGGTTAACCAATGACAACAAATGCACGTTGAATGATTTCTGTCAGCAGTTTAATTGCCCTGTCTCTTGAATTCTTTTATTTGCCGTAAACCATTTTGTGCTTGTTGAATGAAAGACACTTGGAAAATGTTACTCTGTCAGGCTGGCTAAAAGTTGACAACCTTATCCCTCCCAAACCTTCGTCCACCCAAACACGGCATTTCTTCACAATTTGGATTGCTTAATGTGTGCACAGCTCATGCACTGCATTGATAAAAGTTTCTGGAGAGCTGCAAAATACAGTAATAAGAAACTGAATAGCAACTAGAAGCAAACCATTAGGAAATGTTTATTAATTCACTGCAGTGAGCAGTGCACACATTAAGAAACTCACTGAGAGAATGCTAAACCAGTGAGTTGGAGGGACAGTTTAATGTGAATTGTACTGTATGTTATACTGGAATATATATGCATAAATGTCTATATGTATTCGTCAGTGTGTGTGTGTATATTGTATCACAACAATTAGAAAGTGCAGTTAGGTGGCTCAGTAGTTAGTGCAACATTTGCTAGTCTACATTCCCCCACTATCTAGATCAGTTTCAGCCTTATGCATGTCACTGCTCATTTAAATGAGGTGACCAGTGGAAACACCCCACCCTCCAATGTCCTTTGGAACCTGAAAAGAAGAAAATGTTCCCTTGATGTCTTTTTTTTTAATCTGTAAAAATGTGTGTAGACAGTGCACTGCTATGTTATACTGGAATATATGTGTATAAGTATTAGTCTGTGTGTGTGTGTGTGTGTGTGTGTGTATATATCACAACAATTAGAAAGTGCAGTTAGGTGGCTCAGTAGGTAGTGTCGGAACCTGAAAAGAACATGGTCCCGCAATGTCTTTTTTTAATCTGTAAAAAAAAGGTCCATCGCTGATGCAACCCCAACCTGCTCTCCCACTGAGCATCCGCCACCCCACACCCCCCAGACCGCCACCACACACTCTCACTGAACTGAACAGATTACAGTGTGAAGATCCACTGTCCCATGGAAGACGCATCTTGCTGCTGTATGAGAAATAAGTTAAGTACAGTTGAAAACCCATTGAAATACACTGAACCGCACTTACCTTTTTTCTCATATAACAGTCCCCAGATCCAGCAGCAAGAAATGTCTTCGATGGAAGAGTGGATATTCACACTGGGACCTGTTCAGGTGAGTGAGGGTGTGTGGCGGAGTCTGGTGGTGCGGGGTGGTGGGTGGTCAGAGGGAGGTCGGGCTGGGGGTGTGAGAGTCGCATCACCACCCAGTCTGCCCCATTAATCCCTATCTAGTCTGAGGCCCCATGCCAAAACTGAACTCTGGAGCCCCCCCTCCTTGCCTCCAGGATACCCTTGTGTCTATCCCACTCCTTCTTAAATTCTGTGACCATTTTAGCCCCTACCACCCCTCTGGTATGCTATTCCAGGCATACACCACTCTTTCCATGAAACAATATTTTTTTACATTTCCCCTGAGTCTTCCCTCATCTAATTTCTTTTTGCACCACCTTGACTTGGAGCATCTTTTATTTTGGAAGATACTGTACTCTGCTTATACCAGTGATGTATTTGTATGTCTCAATCATGTCCCCACCTCCCTCCTTTCCTCAAGGGAATACATATTTAACTCTTAAAGTCTTTCCTCACAGGTCTTATCCCGCAGGCCCTGCACCATGTTACTTGCCCTCCACTGCACTGCCTCCACCCTATGTTCTTTCTCAGATGGGGCCTCCAGAACTGGATGCAGTATTCCAGGTGCGGTATCATGAGTGTCTTATACAGGGGCAAGATGACTTCCCTTTTTCTACTCATGATACTACCCTATGCATCCAAGCATCTGGCTAGCCTTTCCAGCTGCCTCATTATACTGCCAGCTTTCTCGTAAGTCCTTCAAGATGATAATTCCCAGGTCCCTTTCCTGCTTTGTGACCTTCAGTACCTCCCCACCTAGTTTGTACTTTGCCCCTAGGTTCTTCTGCCTTATGTGCATGATCCTGCACTTCTTTGCATTGAATCCCAGCTGCTATTCTTCAGACCATTTCTCCAGTTTTCTAAGGTCTTCCCTCATTCTTTCAACACCCCCTGGAGTGTCCACCCTACTGCATACCCTTGTATCATCTGTGAAGAGGCATACCCTCCAGTCCCTCTGTAATGTCCCCAATAAGACACTGAAGAGAACCGGCCCCAACACTGACACCTGCCGCACCCTGTTAGTCACCTTTCCCTCTCCAGAGTACTCCCCATTTACCACAACCCTCTGACTCCTGCCATTCAGACAGTTCTCTAACCACAGAACTATTTTAGGATCCATCCCTAGGCTGCGCTGTTTGTTAATCAGCCTTCTATGGGGGACAGTGTTGAAGACCTTTCTGAAGTCTAGATAGGCCACACCCACTGCCCCTCCCTGGCCCACTACCTGTGGAGGTATGCGCATGCTGTGGTTCTGCAGCGCCCTTCCTCTGCTTGCCACCTGCCTGCCTGTGCTACCCTCAGACCTCCATCTGGGGGCAGTTGGACTGTGGTGGGTGACAGGGTCCCTCCCCAGGAGAGAAGAGCTGCCATGTGGCTGCTTAATCCTGCTCCCTCCCTCCCTCCCCTCTAGCCAGCCTTTGATGACCTGGGCTCACTCCCGAACCTGAGTCACCAGTGTAGCACGAGGTGTGGCACCCAGCGGCTCAACCCTCAGTGCCACCGGGCTGGCTTTCCAGTTTTTTAAGGTCTTCCATCATTCTTTCAACACCCTCAGGCATATCCACCCTATTGCATACCTTTGTATCCTCTGTGAAGAGAAATGTCTTCCCCTCGAGTCCCTCTGCAATGTCCCCAACAAAGACAGTGAAGAGGACTAGCCCCAACACCAACCCCTGTGGCACCCTGCTCATCATCTTTCCATCTCCAGAGTACTCCCGGTTTACCACAACCCTCTGACTCCTGCCATTCAGCCAGTTCTCCACCCATAGAACTATTTTAGTATCCACCCCTAGGCTGCACAGTTTGTTAATCAGCCTTCTATGGGGGACAGTGTTGAAGGTCTTTCTGAAGTCCACATAGGCCACATCCACCACACCTCTTGGGCCCACTACCTTGGTTACCCAGTCATGCCACAGATTAGTACAATGTGTTAGTGCAAAACACAGTGCTTATCCTAAATATAGCAAAAATTAGTGTTAGATGTATAAGTAAATAAATGCCATTTAAGGCAGTGTATGTGTGTTAGTGTGTGTATGACAATGCTCTGTGTGTGTGGACAGTGTACGGCTATGTTATACTGGAATATATATCTATATATATATATGTATTAGTCAGTGTGTGTGTGTGTGTGTGTATCACAACAGTTAGAAAGTGCAGTTAGGTGGCTCAGTGGTTAGTGCAAGAATTGTTAGTCTACATTCACGTGCTATCTAGATCAGTTTCAGCCTTATGCATGTCACTGCTGATTTAAATGTCTAAGCCCTCCACCTCCTGGACTGAGCCTACCCTCTAGGCTGCCACCCTCCACCTCCTTGACCAAGCCTACCCTCTAGGCTGCTACCCCCTTGATAGAGCCTACCCACCAGGCTATCTTGCACTTGTTTTTCAAAACTGAGTGATGTGTTTTACTACACCAGTTGAACAATAAAGTGAACATCTGTTAACTTTACTCATTGTGTCAGGGGTACTCTGAACTTGTGTGCATCTGCAATAAGTCAACTAATTCATTTCCTGAACATTGCCATGGTTGAATTATCCCTTACTTGCTATATGTCAAATCATTAGTGACTATACATGGTGTTGCCTGAATTATTCTCTTACCTTTGTAAAATGTACTCCCTTCTATTTTTTTGTGAAGTTCTTATGATGTATGTATAAATGTATGTATGTATTGTATTGTTTAATACCGATGTGGAACCTTTGAAAATGAACACCTTGCTCAAAGGTTATTTCGGAACCATGAAATAAAAAAATTAGTTGTTTAGTTGCAACCCTCCAATGTCCCTCAAAGCCTGAAAAGAAGAAAACAGTCCCTCAATGTATTTTTTTTTATCTGTAAAACTGTGTGTAGACAGTGCACTGCTATGTTACACTGGAATATATATATGCATATACGTGTATAAGTATTAGTCACTGTGTGTGTATCACAACAATTAGAAGGTGCAGTTAGGTGGCTCAGTGGTTAGTGCAAAAATTGCTAGTTTACACATTTCTCACTGCTCACAATACAATTTTTTTACAGCCGTATTGGCTCTTGCTAGAGTTTGTACAGGGTGGTGATGCTTGTGCAATTTCAGCTTCAGATTCAAATAAAGGAGAAGTCAGCAGAAACCCAGGCTATCCAAACAGCAACCCACTGTTTTTTTTGACGCCAAAAGGGCAATGAGCTGCCAGTCAAAAGAGCAAACCCAATATTGGGATGCATGGGGGGGGAATTAAGGTGCAGGTCAAGGCAAGTGATCCTCCCCTGTACAAGTTTTTGGTAAGACCACATCTGAAGTAGTGTCCAGTTCTGCTCACAGCAGTATAGAAGGGACACTGAAGAGGCTAGGGTTGCTCAGATAATCCATTAGAAAAACACATATCTCAGATTTCGGCATAAATTTGGATTTCCGATGTTTGGATAAAGCTGCAGAAAATCCTAGATCCTATTAGGATACCAAATCAGATTTGGATATGGAAATCTGATCTGATTTGATATTTGTTACTAGTCATCCTGTAGCTGTGTAAAACCCCCCCACTCAAACCACCACATAAGCCTCGGTCTCCCTCCTCCCTCAAGCCCCTGCCAGCACACATAACCCAAAACATGTTATTTTTCCCAGAGCACATCAGTCCATCCTTACAAACAGTTAAAACCTCCTGCCCATCAATACCATATCAGAAGCCCACCCTCACCCTGGCACAAGCCACTGACCCACGTTATACTATTTAACAGAGCATCCCTCCACCAACACACCCACTAGCCCCCACTTCCCTCTCCCCCCACAGCACCCCAAAAAATATTAATACTACTATCGGGTCACTGATCTGAGAGCTCCTCTTTTTTTATAGGCAGCACAGTATTTACTTTCCTTATAATAAAAAAAAAAAAATACCCGTGCCCATGCTAAATCAGGAGTGCTTCCCCCAGCCTGGCATAAGCCACTGACCCACACTCCCCAGTTTAACAAAGCACCCCCAACACACCTACTATCCCCCACTCCACCCTCCCATAGAACCCAAAATTATGCTGTACTTTACTTTCTAATATTATGCTGCCGGAGTAAAAACCAAAACAAAAACAATGTTTGGTTCCGTGGTAGACCAACTTGCGCTCCTCTTCTGTCCAGGTAAGTGAATGAATGGTGACATCCTCCTACAGTAATAGCTGATTGGCCATCAGGGACCTAGTGGGTGTGTTGGGTGGGGGGTGCTCTACTGAACGATGTGGTGTGCGGTGACAGCTTGTGTCAGGGTGAGGGAAGGGCCCCTGATTTTGGGCTGGTTAGGGTGGGTTTTAACTGTTTTTTTTTAAGGACAGCCTGCTGTGCTGTGGAGAAAATAAATTTCAGGTTGTATATTCTGGCTGGCGCTTGGTGGGAGAAGGGAGGTTGGGGCTTATGGGGTGGTTTGGGCTGGGGGGGTTACACAGCTGGTGGGTGGGGAGAATGTTAGGGGTTATGATCGTTGGATGTTAGGATATCCGACATCTAATGACATCCAAGCTAGGAACAGATGTTGACTGGATATGAATTATCCTAATATCCAGCTATCCTAGCTTGGACCAGATTTCATAGTATCTGAGAAACCCTCAAAGAGACTGCCAGAGTTCAGCACAGGGTCACTTAGATGATTAGTGGCCAAGGAGGCCAGTGTTATGAGGAAAGACTGAACAAACTCAAACTATTTAGCCTAGAGACTGGGCTGGATTAATGAAGGGCTAATGTGGCCCTAGGCAAACCATCAAACTGAGGCCTCCGCCCTACCAAACACCTTTGTTAGGCCACTCCATCAACCTCTAGTCTTGTCAACCTCCCTATTCAACATGTGCTTTTCTTTGGCACTTACCTACTACAGCCATGGTATCAAGAAATGTTAGCTGACAAAATTCTGTTTTTATGTTTGCTTGAGGGCATGCGCAAGAAACATCTTGCAACAGTACCACATTTCAGAGGTGTGTCAGTGTTGTGGCCAATGTAGTGGATGCTTTCCTGGGTGCGTCCCTCAGCCACCAATCAAGGGGGAAGCTGCTGATGACAACAGCTTCAAAGAGAGCCAAGGAGTTGAAACTAATCTGCCGCTGCAATCACGAACAGTTTCGTCACTGCAACAGCACCTCCCCCCTCCCTCACAACCTTGTCGGCTCCTGCCGCACAGCACTCTGTCACTGGCCCTTGCTCCGCCAACAGCTTGTTTGTTCTGTGTGCCTTTCCTGTTGAAACAAGTAATGAGTCGTGGCTCCTGCCACCCACCACACACTCCAAGGAAAGCCAACATTGGGGTGCCCAATCCCCGTGTCAGCATGTATCTCCCTCTCTCGATTAACGTGGCAGACTGGGAGCCTACCCTAGTGTGCCAAAATGTTTCTGACACCAGGATGCACACTCCCGGTGTCAGATGCATCCCCCAAAAACCGGTCTGTAATCTGCCAACATTGGGGTGCCCAATCCCCATGTTAGCATGCCACCACTACCACTATTGTGGCATGCTGGGAGCCCACCCCAGTGTGCCAAAATGTGTTTTTTTTTAAACCTGTAAAAGAAAGAAAACCGTCTCCTGGCGTCTTTTTTTTTTTTACCTGTAAAAGAGAAAACGGTCTACCATTGTCTCCCCAGTCCCCACTCCCCCCTCCCAGTGAGCACCCACCTCCCGCACCCCCTCACCCATACTTATCTTCTGGAGGTTGGGAGCAGTGATCTTCTCTGGACTGGGACACGTCTGCACTCTTCAAAGCCGAACTACAAACTGAGGAATCGGGCAAGCACTGTATAATAGGAATCAATGGGGGGTTCAACTTAGGTTGATATCTCAGCCATTTTTAGGAACTGTGGCCACAAATTTCTAACATGGGGTTCTTGGGACCCCACCTCGTGAACATGTCACTGTCATTTTGTTATTCAGTCCCGAAAATGTGATTTCGCGGTCACTGCGCGGAATCATCTTTTGGGACCGATTAACAAAACGACAGCGCCACTGTTCATGAAGTGGGGTCCCAAAAAACCCATGTTGCAAATTTGGTGAAAAAATTCCAAGAAATGACTGCGGTACAAGCGTGCATTGCGCAGTTTATACACATGATTGTAACTTCGCCAATTTTGTAATATTTTCAATCCAGATTTTCAACATTGCCATTTTTTCACACTTCCTTATGAACAGTACAGATGAAATTTTTCACATCCTGCCCAAAATGTGTTGTCGCACCTGTGGCGCAGAATGGCGCTATCGCTGCAGGAAACTGACTTTCAGGACACATTAACAAATTCACAGTGCTGCTGTTCAAGAAGGAAGGTCCCAAAATGTACATGCTGAAAATTTGGCAAAAAAAAAATTCCAAAAAATGATTGTGTTACGCGCGTGCGTTGTGCAGTTTCTACGCACGCTCATAACTTCAGCAATTTTTCATATTTTCACTCCAGATTTTCAACATTGCCATTTTTTCACACCTCCTCATGAACAGTACAGCTGTCATTTTTCACATCCAGCCTGAAACGTGTTTTCCCATCTGTGGCACAGAATGGCATAGTTGCTTTGCGAAATCACCTTTTTGGGATTGAGTAACAGAATGATAGTGCCACTGTTCATGAGGTGGGGTCCCAAAAAAACCATGTTGAAATATGAAGTGAAAATACCAACAAACATCCAGGGCATTAGGGTTTCCAGCCGTAATACCCCACCCTGTAGAGACTGACAGGCGTCGGGGGTGTGACTTGGGGTCGTCGGCTGTAATGTTCATGCCTTTCCACCCCCACCCCCGCCCTGCAGCCAGTGGCAGGCATCAAGGTGTTCCTTGGGGTTTTTGGTCCTAACGTTCATCCCATTCTTCTCTACCGCATCCATCTCAGCTTATTTCCTTATGGAATGGGGTGAGCGTAAGGGCTGAATACCCCAAGGCACACCCCAACACCTGTTAGTCTCTGCAGGGCAGGGGAGGGGGTTGGCAATAGTTCAATATTTCACTGCCATTCCTATTATGCATCTCTCTAACTCATGCACTACCAATGCCAATGCCAGCAACAAACATTTGGCATTGACAAATGCTTGTTTAATTTGATTTCCTGAATAAAATACCGGAAATAAAAGAATAGACAAGTTCCACAGGCTCGTTTAATAATAAACAGAAGCAACTATAATTCTTTGAATCCTTTCCCATCCCAGTATGAATACAGAAGTACGCTGTTTTTCATAGAAACACAGAATTTTACAATCAGAAATAGACCCGCGGTCCCTTGAGTCTTCCCAGTGCCTGCCTTAATACCACCAGTCTAGCACTGGTAGGGCCTACATAGTGCTCCCTGCTGGTAGCACTGCCTTGTTCACTAAGTGGACCCTCCCGACCCCTGCTGTCATTATTCATATTAAGCAGAAATTAATAGTCCCAGTTATTTTCTGTTAGGAATTATACTCTTACAACTGTTTTGATGATGCTAGGATTTTTCATAGAATAGACAGACATTTATGCATTGCAAGGCTTTCATTCAGTCAAATGTAACCCCCTTGTTCCCAAGGGTTACTAGAATCCCACTTAGAATCAGTGGCAGGCAGGGAGAGGCAGCTTGTGAAATGCCAGTTAAATGGCTATCACACTGTCACACTGATTTCAGTCTCAGCTGAGCTGGAGTGATGATGTCACTTTAGAACTGTCGCAGCAGCATAAGCCACAATGGAATGCTAGCTGCAGGGAGTTAGCTGTAGAATGTTGGTTAGAGCAGAGTAGTCTGTAGAGTGGAGAATGAGGAGGAGAGTGCTGCCTGGGCAGCTCCTCAGTTTTAGCTCTGACAGAGAGATACTTCTGTAGTTTGGGTAGTTTGTTCTCACCCTAAAAGAATACAGAAGACCAGAGAGTGAAGTGGTAGAGACCATTTCTAGAGGGTTTTCCAGTGCCCCATCCCCGGAGGGATGGGGGAGAATTCCAGAAATCAGGGGCAATCCCCTGGTCCAGCCTGGACTGTATTGAAGCTGCCTGAGATTCATCTGCTCTGTGAGTACCCGAGACTTTTGTGTGGAAAAAGCCCTGGGGCACCTGCATTCCTGTGGTGAGTTTTTCTCTGACAAAAGGACTCTGTCACCAAGACTGTTTCTGTTTAAAAGTGTCTGCCTACTATGGGGTCTGGAGAAGTTGATGTCTGATTTAAAAGTGTCTGCAAAAGTGGGGGTCTAGGGAAGAGACATTGTCAATTACAGAACTTTTAACTTCATGACACCTCAAAGCTGTGTAAAGTAGTATGTTAAATGTGAAAGACATTTCAAGATAGCATTTACAAGTTTTCTGATAAGGGTGTTATTAACCAGAAGAATGGACGAGTATAAATTTGGAAGCAAAAGGCAGGAGACCCCCCATCTGGAGTAACCATGTTTACCTCTCCGGGTTCAGTTTGTGCACCTTTGTTTTCTCTCAGTGCAGTTGGCCAGTACCTGAAGAAAACAGTTTACCCAGACGTGGGTTTTGGATTTTCTGTGAGCTTGTATGTGCTCCTTGGTGGTTGAGGGTGCCACCAGTAATTCCTCATGAAATATGGGAAAGTCTCCTAGTACTGGACGAGGGTGCCTAGTCAAGGGAGATGTACCAGTTCTGGCCGTGTGTGCCAATCTCCATTCAGAACCTGAGGGTTCACTGTGTGTGTGCTCTGTACCTCAGTAATTTGCATTACCAGTGGGAGTAGCCCTGTGGGGGTCCATCTTCGCTTTGTGATTATTCTCTGCGTATGTGAATAAAAGCCACACTCTAGAATCCCAACCTGGTTTGGACAGTACTGTTCTTGCTTCCACTGTGTCTGGATTTACTTGGGTGCCCCTGTCCAGAAGTACAAACCTAGCATAATGCTGAGCAAACGTTTTCTCCCAGGGAACTAGGTTGATGGCCATGATAAATGGTCCCCCCAGGTGTGAGCCAGGTAGTTGCCACACTTGGTTTGCCTGTCTGAGGATGGTACGCTCCGAAGTAGAAGTATTGGTAAACTGAACTGTTGTAGTGACAACTCCCATCCCTCTCGTTGGTGCCATGTGTGAGAGAAGCAGCCCTGCTAGTTGAACAAGGGGGTGCCAGTGGGGGGAGGTTACACAAATATAAAAATTCCACACATATCTCCACAATGCACACTAATGGGCCCTATGTAGGATGAAACATGTATCTGCATCTTCTGTTCTCAGCCTTTGCAAGATGTGTGACAGGCCATTTGGCACCATACACTCTTGATTAAACATGAACCAGTTTAAGCTATTTCATGGTGATCTGCATATACTTCCCACATGCTTTGTACTGTGGGGATCTGTTTAATTTTACATTTCTTTGAAAGCTGGACTGAGTGCCGAAGCTCTTTCTATGTAACCCTTACCTTAGTGCTTTTGTGCTGAGGTTCTTTGTCTTTTAGATTATTTTCTTTCAATCAGGTCTCAACTGACCACATAATAAAACAGAAAGATAGAATATGTCAGCAGAAAAAATCCTGTTGGCCCATCATGTCTGTAAGCAATAATACCTGGCAGGTTGGCCAGTACTGAGTTATACTGGACCACCCAGGGGTGTGATGTGGTGGAGGGCCTTATACCCCTGGAAAGTTTGGTATAGACCAATACTGCCCACTCTGGAGGGTATTATTGCACTTAGAAAATAGGCTATATGTGACAGTTTTAGGTAGTTTTCACAAAATAAAAAGAAGACTACAAATTAAAGCTATTTTGTTGCTAAAGTGGACTCCCTCTACTGGTATACTTGTCAGTAGCGGGCACTGCAGAGTCTCACACTTGTTTTACTGTTACTGTGCAGTTTACTTTAGTTCAGTGTGTTTATTTTCGTTTCCTCCCTCAGCTCTATAGCACTTAGTATAGCCTCCTCCACACCTGCTGCTGCTCTGTTTTTTTAAGGAGGTTGATTCGGGATTCTACAGGAATGGAGTCTGAGAACAGGGGCAGAGTCAGACAATGGAGGCAGACTGCAGCAAGTATGGTGCTTTACAGATGAAGCCTGACTGGGTGAGACATTTTGAAGGGCAGTGGCTGTAGAGTTGGTCATTATCATGACTTAAAAAAAAAAATAAACACCTTGTTCTGTTTTCTCTGTTTGTGTCTAGCAGGGGTAGAGCCAGGCTGTCTCGCAGTAGCGCTGAGCACATGACGTGGTGGTGCTTTGAACTAGAGAAGCTAATTTTTTTTTAAACAGAGGGAAAAATGTTAGTAAACTATCTCACTGTGTGCCACACGTTACCATTCTGGTGTGTGTGTGTGTGTGTATGTGTACGTGTGCGGGGAGGTGGGGTTGTCCCTCACTACAGCATAAAAAAGGCTGAGTTTCGATTTTTTTGAATTCAGTTTTAAGGTGGGGGCAGTGATTTGTGTGGTTGGAAGGCACATTTACATGGATATTATTTTTTGGTGGGCACTACTGAGAAATAAATGTATGCCCAGCGAGAGCTCTGGGCCACACAGGATTGAGTAGTTTATCTGCCCATTTTCTAAATAATGAGATTTATTTGTCCTTATTTGCCATTCCTGGTGTAAACAATTTTTAAACAAATTAAGAGGTCCACTGACACTGCAAAGTATGAAGGCAATGATATGAAAAATATATTTTTACACAGAGAGTCATAAACCTTTAAAACTCCTCGCTTACTATGGTGGTCACGTGCACCAGCATGGATGCATTTAAATGTGTGTTGGATCAACACATGGATGGGAGTCATTTAAAGACTACTAACTTTGAGCAGTGGGGGACGGTTTTATAGGCCTCTTGCCTCCTTCTGTCCTAACAATTCCTAGTATGATTCTATGTAAAATTTTGACTTTCTGATGACAGAACACTGAATTATGAGTAAGAGCTACAGTATCGTCATGCTCCTCGATGTGTGCAGTGCATTATTCAGAGTTATCCACTTGGCATTCCAGGGTTTTAAATATATGCACACAGCTTTCAGAACAATTCCTTATTCTTCTCCCCAAAAGCTCTCCTTTCAGTCAGAATTTGCTGCAATTCTGCTGGTGGTGAGGATCAGGGTGTGAGTTGCTCTCTGTGGGCCTGGTTGACTTAAAACATGGTGCTATTTATGCTGCTGTCTATTTCAGATCTAACTGAATCAACTGCAGGTTTAGTTTTTCTAATGTTCCTCATTGTCATCATGCTACTGTATGTTCCCCCCTGCTGAGTGCTGTTTACTTAAGTTTTTGAAAGAACTCTCTTGTGTTTAGGGGGTTTCGCCATTGCTGGGAAGAGAGCTCCAGAGTTAGGCAGCAGCCATGCAGGGGACACCGGGTCAACCTGCCGAAACAAAAATCACGCATGAAGTAACATGCGGTGTACAGCATGCTGAGATTTAGAGCGACAGGGGTGTAATAGTGGTAGGGAAACACTGTTTGGAGTCCTTCAGTTCTTCATTATTAAGGCCATTGATATGGAAACTGGACCTTTGCCTCTTACTGTTCACTTATAGCTGAGGCTGTGTCTCATTGATATACTGCTGTTAATGATGTCACAAGCCAAGATATATTTTTTTATCATGCCCTCTATATATCGATATAAATATGGCTACAGATAGATATACAGGGATGTGGCACAGACCCACTGAAAATATCAGTGAGTGCAGCTTGACCTTACGACGAGTGGTGAAGCCATGAGTTATATCAAAGATCAAGCTCCACGAGGGGAAAATATCACTATTTGCAATGGGGGTGTAACCCACCCCCAATTTTGGAGGGCTTACCTTGACTGTCTCTCTGGGCTCCTCTAATGCCCACTGCCTGGCAGCTGTCCAGAAGCAAAAGTTAAATCCATGTGCAGGAAGGTGCTACTGTTGCCCTGCGTGTGCGCACACATTCATGCTGCCACGCTATCTCTTTAAGAGCTCCAGCCATTAGTACAGTGTAAATAGCCTGGGCTGGGTCAGAGTGCAACGGAGCTCGCGACCAGCCAGGCATTATCCTAATTGGCTCCGATTTGCTGTTGCTAATAGTGCAGAGGGATCCCTTCAAAGTTTTGCAAATATTTATGTTTAACTCCCTGCTGTTCTTTAGATAAAATAACCTTTTTGGACTCCCAGTATTGCCAGTATCTATCCTCCACTATGGCAGCCACCATCTTTGGTCCTGAACTTTCTTATTTTGGACCAATAAGGACACAGGGGGCATTGAGGGGTCCTAATTACAGTGCTTTGTGGGAGAAATAGTAGATGTTATAGTTGGCGCCTAAATAATCCAATGAGAGCTCTCAAACTGTGATTGACAGTGAAGGTAGCCAACCAGAATACAGAGATCCCGGTCCTTCAGTGAAACTGTGTTAAAAAAGTTCAGTCCTGCTTGAGCTCTCAAGCTGAAGACAGCATAGTGTGCTGTAGTTGTACTTCCCAGGAGAAAGGGCCTGTATTGCCCCCTGCACCTCTTGGAAAGACTCAGACTGAATTAAAGCAGAGAAAGAGACTTTTGTATCAGTTTGGCAGTTGGAGTTCAGCTCGAGCCACCGAGGAGGACATAGCCTGCAGTTGGACTGAGAGAAACTGCAAGGAGGGAGGCCTGTAACTGCCTCCTGTGACTTCTTACTCAGTCCAAGCAGGGATTGAGTGGTCTTGGACTGCATTTTAGCAGACATAAAAGGGTTCTTCAGCAAATGGTGGAAGAAGAACCGTCCGTTTACTGAAGAAAAGGAGAAGTTTGTTGTTTCTTCAGCCACGAGCCTGAGGCCTACTGCGTGTATGGAGACATTGATCCTGGGACTCCTGAAGCAAAGCAGGAGCCACTCCAGTACAGTAAGGACTTTCTCTTGCAAAGCCCAGCTGACGGGTTCACCAGCATGCCATCTAACTCTAAAAAGACATTTTCTTTATCTGGGCCTATGCCACCAATGGCCTAGCCAGACTGTTTCTGTGCCATTTTCGGCACCCTGGCAAGAAACCAGCATCAGGGATTCAGCCCCTGCACAGCAATCAAATGCAGGTTGTGGTCACCTACAGGGAAAGGCCGTGAAGCGGAGGTGAGTCATGTTGGCCCTGGTCCCCATCAGCAGCTCAAGCAAGCAGCAGGTCTTAATGTCACCAGCGCCTTCTTCCATTCTTCTGGGTACAGTGAGTAAAACCAGGGTAGCTCCCTGCAACAAATCCTCAATTGTTTTAATGGTACCATCTGATTCTGTTTGCCAGTTTAACTCATTCTCTCCCAGTGGCCATTTTGGGCCGGGTTCGACAATGGATGGTTTCGACACCATATGGCGGCTACTGGAACAAATGGGTTTGCTTAAAAGTGACTGAGCCAACTGGCCATGGATACAAATTATTTATGGTTTTCAAATGTGTTGCTCTCATTTAATCACCCTTCTTTCCATCAAGAGCCCCAACATCAACTGCAACACTGGCCAACCCACAGCACTGCCTCAGGCATGCCTGTTTCCCACTCTGGGTACCCAGTAGTTGCCAGACTGATAAATTCAGGAACTAAAGTGATTAGAAGCAAGATAGCCTGTCTTTAATACATTAAAGTACTCATTTGCCTAAATTCTCACCCCTCTCTTGTTCACGTCCCCTTAATAAACCTGATTTACTGTTTGCTGTTAACCCGGCTTATGAACATATCATTATCTGGTCTACAGTTACTGAAGTACTTCAAAGCATATTGAAAGTGCATGTTTGTATTATTGCAACTGTCTTTTACAGGGAGTTGCAGGGTGGAAGCCAGAAGAACCAAACCCTGCTGGTAAGTGAAAGGTGCATGAGCATATCATTAATGCTGGCATTAGCCTGTATTCAGAGTGATAAGTATTGCACTTGCAGAATGAACTGTATAAGTTTACTAGGCAGGATTGTGGGTGGTTATAGCTGCCCAGAGGGCTGTACCAATTCTGTTAGGAACCCACTTAAGCACTACTCTGGGTGGAGGCACCATAACTGTAGTTCTGCTGTTGGTAGGCACACCACAGTACCCCGCATTTCCGCACCCAGGCTTCTCAACCTGCAAGCAGGCAGGTATAGTAGCCCTCCATATAACGGCACCAGGGTTACAGACGGGTTTGTGGCATATTTAATTTATGCAGGGCTGTTTTTTCTTTCCATTGTTTTTACTTGTTTTTTGTTCCCTTCCCTGGTTTATTTTGTGAAGATTTTGGATGACTGAGCATGAGTGGCTTCTTCAAGGCAAGCAGTTCCATGTTGTGATGTGGTGTGTCAGTGCATCAGCTGTGTATGCAGAGAGGAAATGCAGAGGTGCCAGGCAGGGCCATGCTGCAGTTGCAGGAGTTTAAGGGAATGTTGCCGAGGCGGGGGGGGGGGGGTCAGAGCATGGAGTGCTGGTTGGTGATCCGAGAATGAAGTCCCAGAGTCTGGAACACAGTGTAACAGTCCTCTGACTCACCTTGGCTGCTCGGGGATCCACCTGGTATATACCCTCAAGGGGCCCGGCCTGGGTTCTGTAACTGGATAGTAAGTTGGCGCGGTGCCTCCATCTGGGGCAGTGGCAGAGAATACCAGTGAACAATGTGCAGGTTACCACCGCCCAGGAAACAACAATATTTGCCCCCTAGTACACTTCTCCACACAATAACAATTCCCCCACACACAGTAAGTGGAGCCCATAAAGTTACAGCCACAAGAATTAACATGCACACAATATGAAGATTTATTTGGGAAATGGGGAGAAGGGAAATAGCAACAACGCAGCCTTTTTAACCACTTTGAAACTCCACACAATACCCTTGCCTCCCACCTTAGGGTGCATCCTTGAATGTCCCTGATGCGGTGAGTACCTCACCGGCTGGCGATGCAGGCCTGAAATCTCTCAGTGGGGCCCAAATAACTTTTAAACATTTGACTCTTAACTTTGTCCAATGTTTTAATTTCTCACAGTTCTTTTGAGGATTGCCCCTGCAATCTAACTAGCTAGCTACTTAAACTCCCCAAAGCTGTAGCTTGGGGTACTCACAGATTTACAGTCCTCACAGCTCACAGGGTCATTGCAACTGGCTGAAAGGCAGTCAGACTAACAGTCACACAGTACCATGAAGGTCTCCGGATGATGCGGCAGCAATACAGGAGCACTGCAGAAAGGAAGCAGTTGATCTTCACCTGCCTGGCCTTGCCCACTTCACCTAATGGCCTTTGTATACAGTTTTCACCAGACAGGCCTCTCGTCATCGTCGGCCGCAGGTCCTCTCCAAAGTCTTCAGTTTAGGAGAGGTGATTGACTCTTGGTCCCCTAGACCCTTTTGTTGCACACCTTGGACAACTAGGTTACAGCTGGGGTTTTACAGAGTCTTTTGACCCAGCTCTCTGCACTTCTTTTCTCTGACAAAGAAAGGCTGGCCCTCTCTCAGTCACTGGCCAACAGCACTCTCACACTCTTCCTTTGCTGGAATATGCGCTCACAGAAATACCCTCCGAGGAGGGAACTCTCAGTCTCTGATGCAAGGGTTACCAAACTAGAAAAATTCACACAGCAAAAACCCTGTCTCTCAGCTCCCTCTGCAACTTTCTGTTCTCTCTCTCTCTCTCTCTCTGGCTAAAACTCTGGCACCGAGTCGTCTGCAGCCACTTCCAAAACCTTGCTCTTGTTCATGGTGTAAACTCTGAGCTCACTCACTGTTGTCTTTTCCAGTATATTTTGGATCTTCAGGCTGTAGGGCCTGAGTGCAGTTATGGAGCTAAGAAGCCCATTCAGACTGCCCTGCAATTCCCCTCTGGGTGATCTCTTCCTCTGGCAGGCTGCCAGTCCTATTTATATCCTTTTCGCCAGCCCTCCAATTGTTGGCTGCAACAGTCCCGGGCTTTCCAGTGCTCTTTAGCCTTTACCCAGCAGCCCCCATTCTGTAGTCTTTTAGTGAGGGCTGCCATATTTGTGTACATTAACCTCACAACAATTCAATCCTTACATTTAAACACATTGGCCCTTGACAGGACTGAAAACAGTTTCCTCCTAAACTGGAGGCTTTCCGGTAATAATCCCCAGCTCCACTATCTACCCTTGGGCAGAGGATATAATTATAACATGGCCGCTTGGCAGAACCCACAGTTGGAGCCATGGCTCCTTTAAAATTTACTTTTTGGCGGCCGCGTCTGCCCTGTAACATGTAGGCCACCATGTTTGTTTACATTTTCGGCCCAAGGCATGTAGGCAGCTCCCGGGACCGAAAATGCCTACCCCCCCCCCCCAAAGTGCCTGGAGGTGCAGGAATAGCAATCGGACCTCGGCCCCACTATATACATGGGTTAGAGTCCCACAATTTACAGTGGCTGTAGCCTCAAAGAGATGGGGCATTGTCCAATTTTAGCCACAGAGGTACCCCTCGCCGGCAGTGGGGGGGCCATAGCCCTTTCAGGTAAGCTCATTTGGGGACTTACAACAGTGTGAGCAGTAAACAGGGGAGAAGAAGGCTGTAAAAAAAAAGGGGGTGTATTTAAACTGTTTGTTTTAAACATTTTGAGGTCTGGAGGCTGTAGAGTAGGAGCCGGTGCATGAATGAGCTGCATAGCTGAAAAGGGGTTTGACTGTGAGATGGTTCACGCTGTGCAGAAGACTACGAAACTGAAAGTCCCCTAGTAAGTGAAAGTGACTGGGGGGAGTCAGAAGCTCATGCTGCAGGCTCCAGCCAATCACTACATACAGTGTGGATAAATCTGGCCATGAGAACTTAGAGTGATGATAAATGGGTTATTCTCACTCTAGGTCTGAGCACGCTATGAATATCACAAATATTTGACCAGTGTTCCCACTGCAGCCATGTAAAAGAGAGTACAGTGCACCCTTGTCAAAAATTTCCTGGGGTGCAAAATGAGTTTTAAGGGTACCCTGTCCCCTTTTAAAAATGTCAAGAGGTATGTACAGTTTTAAAGTGTTTGAACAACATAAGCAGGACACCTTTTTTTGTTTAAAACAGTCTCTCTGAACTTTCTTACCTTATTATATTGATTATGTCTGTCAAATAGCGTATTTAGTAGTTGTAGACAATCATAATAAAAACACAGATAAGACTAGTAGTGTAAGCTAAAATAATATTCTAGGCAGTAGAAATTAAATAAAAGGCAAGACTGATGCAAGAAAAAAAATCAAGAAGACAGTATATATACATATAAAGTTAAACAAATTAAGGCAGACAGACAAGAAAACAGCACAGAGCAAACACAGAGGGCCCGATTCACAAAGGTGGATGCAAGACTTGCGTCAAGACTGTGTCCACCCCGGTGCTGTATCAACCACTGCGGCGCACCGTGCACCCAATTCACAAAGGTCACGCACCTTTGCAGCACTTTACCCCATTTACGGTGGCTTGCGCAAGACATGTGGCACAAGCCCCATATTACGGGCGGCAGCGGTAGACCACCAAACAGCTGGTCTAACATCGAGCTGTGGATGCACCAGCCGTGAATCCTGTCCTACAGCCAGGGACCGCTGCTAGCGCCATGCTCCCTGAGTTCGGCACACCCAGGGCTTGCACCAGTCTACACCTTCTGTGAATCGGGTGCAGACAGTATACTATTAATCTTCAACTAGACCAATAGAAAATGTAGGCAATGGCATCCATGCCAGCCAAACTGGTTTAGTAAATCTAAACTGCACTGCAGGTAGGCAGACTAGGCATGTGACTGGCAAAGTTGGCACAGCAGTAATACTGCAGTGCAGAAAATAGGGAGTCAGTGCAAATGTCTCAATAGCCACCAGCAACCATTTTAAGACATGGCACGGCACATGTTCATTCCATCTTGAAGTAGCTACTATTGTAGTTCAAATCACACAAACTGGTCACAAACTACAGCAAAACAAAGGTTATGACCTTCTACAATGCCAGGAGCAAGTACAAATCCCAGGACCTCACCATCCTAAACCAAACAGGGACCTTACTTGAACACGTTCCTGATTTTAAATACCTAGGTGTCACATTGGACAGCTCACTCTCCTACCATCGGCACATAGATTCTGTCACCAAAGCCACCAACATCCGTATAGGCCTGCTCTACAGGCACAAACACTGCATGACTCCTGACACTCTCCGGTTGGCTATCAACAGCTCTGTCACCTCCATCATCGATTACGGACTAGCAATTTATGGCTCTGCCTCCACCTCTGCCCTCCGCAGAATTACAGTTGCACTCAACAAAGCATGCAGGCTGCTAACTGGGGCTGACCGACTTACACACACTTGTGACCTGTACACTCGGGCAGGATGGCTTCCTCTCATCAGCCGGATTCAGTATCAAACCTGCCTCTTAGCCAAAAAAGTCCTCCTCGGGGTCATGCCCCCGGGCATTGAAAAGCTGCTTATTGACTACCACAGCACCCAGCTTAACTAGAAGTTCACAACAACTAACCTTCCTTGTCCCCAGATGCCGGATCACCATGGGCCAGAGGGCTCTGCCCACAGAGCACCACAGTGGTACAATACTCTCAACAAAGAAACTCTTACTGCTGCTGCTCTTGGCCCTTTTAAGAGACAACTCCGACTTCATCTCATTTCAACTAGTCATTGTGACTGCCTCGCCTAATCAGGGGCCCACCGCTCACTGCCCTCCACTTCAGTCTTGACAGCTAACTCTCCCCGCCTTGCCCCCTCCTACCTGCCTACCCCCTTTCCCCCCTCTCCCTTTCCTCCCCCCCAGGAATTTCCTGACTTTTATCCCTCCCCTCCCTCCCCTTTAGAGCTCTTACCCTCACCCTCTACCCTTCGACAATGGCTTTCCTGCCTGCATACCCCACCTCTCACCTGCAGCACTTATTTCTAAGATTGCCCTTGGCTGGTATGTCATGCTACCTAACATTTGGCACATTTTGAATTACTGGAATTTCCTAAGCCTCAGTCTCTTACTACTTTTTATTGTGTAACTGTGTATTACTATGTTGACCTTTGTATGTATGTATACCCCCATTCCTTCGACGTGGAACCTTTGTAAACGAGCAGTTCCTGCTCAAAGGTATTTGTAATCCTAGATTTCAATAAAATAAAAAATAAAAATAGTAGCAGCTGTGACAGAGGGCTCCAGCTTATAATACCTGGTATAGTGTATGCTCAAACTGTCACACTTAACTAATACACACTAGCAGCTACAGAGTGAAGTCTATCTATTCTATCTACACCATCTGCTTCTGCTACAACCCCCTACCCCCAGTGGCAACTCCAGTATACATTTCTTAGAACCACAAGCCACAGTCTGTTGCTGATCACCCCCACCCCAAGCTGTATTGCTGATTCCGCTCTCTCCACCTCTCACCCCTCCCAGTCCCAAGTCCTGACCTCAATTTGGTCACAGTGGTAAACTGAGGAAATAAAAGAAGCTTCTTTTGCTGGCAGCAAACAAACAAAAAAAGCTCACAGCACTCAGTTTTACTGAGCTTATCAAATGAGCCACAGCACAAGCCACAATCTGATCACCCCCCCCCCATCTGTGCTGCTGCCAAGTCCATGTCATTTCTGATCTGCACCTTTCACCCCATGTTCCCTCATAGTCCCGAGTGCAGACCATGTCAAGAAAAAAAATACAACAAATATGTTGCTGGTGATACCTTTTATTAGACTAACATTGTTTTAATTTTATTAGTCCAATAAAAGGCATCACCTGCAACTTATTTGTTGTATTTTTTTTCTCTACATTGTTGACTGGACTAACACGGCTACCACATTTCTTTTTTTTACAAACATAAAATGCAGACCACAATTCAATTATGGTGGAAATGAAACCGGGGATAGAGCAATCTCTCTTTTGCTTGCTACTATAATTTAAAAAACAAACACACATGCAGCTCCTGATGCTCAATTTTACATCAGCAGAGGAGGATCCGAGTCAATTTTTGATAGGCTTATGGATGAGAGCATGGGGTACACTCTGGGGTGGGGCTGCAGCATACTTGCACTCTCTCGGTCTCTTGGGAGGTGGCCTACAATTATGTTCCACACCTGCCGTCGTCCCTGGGATCCATGCATGCTGCAGGTCAGAGTCAGGAGGGTCTCCACAGGATAATCTTGACCTGCTCTCTCTCCTGGTGCTGAGCTCCTTTGCACCAACGACTTCTCTGATCGCAGGCAGCCCTATACACATGTATCCCACCAGCCCCATGGCTCCTCGATCCGGCCTCACATATAACACTGCCAGCTTTACTTGTTGTAGTGGGAAGGGGAAACTGATGAAGCCAGTCAGCTCTGGCCATAGGAGATAACTAGGCAGAACTGAGGAGAAGCACAATTGCAATTAAAGGAGCAGTGTGCTGTGCATATACTAACAGGGTACATGCCTGTAATCCAAAATGCAGTCCTTTGCGTGCAGTGTATCCGCTCCACACATGACTGAGCATGGATTTCTTAATTTTTACATGATTCATGCACATTTATGAGTGAAAGAGAACACTGTGTTTGACCAATTTATCCTCACAAGCATTGCATAAAGATATGCATATATATGTATGTAATAGATAACCCACTCTACGGTGCGCAGTCACGCTCTGATATACGCACACCTTAGTGTGCATTGTTACGCACAAGGCCGCAGGCCAAGTGCGTCACCCACCCAAGGCGTGTGTATATTGGAGCACGACTGCATATCCTAGAATGGGTTATCTATCTTATCAAATGGCAACATTTTTTTGGAGAGGGGCGAAAGTGCAGGCATGCGGTCGCGCTCTGATATACACACGGATGTGTGATATGTTTCAACCAACCAGCAGAGATAATTTTTTCTACCTATTTTATATATTATAGTGGCACGGTAGTGCCACTATAATTAGAGTTGAGTACCCCATTTAAGGTTAAATCTGAAATTTGGCAGCTTAATAACTTTGCCACCGTAAGACGGATTTGCCTGAAATTTGGAAAGAGCAGTCTGGTACCATAGATCTGTGGACCTGCTAAGTTTTGTTATAAGCAGATGTACAGTTGCAGCGCTACAAGGCGCCGCAAAATGCACAAATTATGTATTTTTGCACATTCTTTGCTCTTGCCTATAGCCCACACAGTTTGCGCGACTGGTCCAAAACCTTTAGGTAACATGCAGCCAGGGTCCCCGATGTGCCTTTCCAAGATTTCGTGAAAAAATATTAAACGGATCAAAAGTTATTCAAAAAACAAATTTCCCATTATAGTCAAAGGGAAAATTAACAAAATATGCAAAAGTGTCGCAAATGCAGTTTTTAGTGTCGCAAATGACCCTTGTAGTGTCGCAAATGAGACATCTTGTTTTCAGATGGTGGTTACAGAAATGCTTGGCATTTAAATTTGGGACCCTCTAGGGACACAATTCTTGTTATGTTCACCTAGTCTAGCCCTGAGGACGCTAGTCATGTCTTTGTCGGAGTAAACACCCAGAAATATGTTTTTTAAAGTTTTGTAAAAAGTAGTGTTGCATATGCGACACTTTCGTGATTTCATTGCGGAAGTATGATTTGTGACACTAGCTTGCGACATTATGCCCAAAACAATAGGAAATCTTTGCCACCCTGCTGCAAAAAAGGTTTGGTCTTTTGGGCTGAAATTTGGAGGGAAGAAAGCCAATATCCCACAGATGTGCCTTTTGGTAGTTTGGTGAGAAAATATTAGA
Source organism: Neoceratodus forsteri (assembly GCA_016271365.2). Classification (NCBI taxonomy): domain Eukaryota; kingdom Metazoa; phylum Chordata; order Ceratodontiformes; family Ceratodontidae; genus Neoceratodus; species Neoceratodus forsteri. The sequence continues at coordinate 188,363,326 of CM028134.1, forward strand.
GGGCTGCAAAGTTACGGCACTCCAAAGTTGATGAGTTTTCCCACAGGATAACATTACAGCGTCCGTTGCGCCTTTTGGGGCCTGTATCTCGTAAACGGTTTTAGATACAGACTTTTCATCGGAAAAATGCTTAGCCCGCATTATGGGCCCTAAGTGCAAAACTAGCCTGGAAAGTCACAAATAATATGAGATTTTACATTTTTTTCCACGTCATACGATTCCTGAAATATAAGCAATTTAGTATTCCAAGTTTTCATTTTCTGCTCCAAGGGCCATTATTAAGCATTCATTCTTTTTACTCGTTGTGCTTCTGAATGCACCTTTTTTTGGAAAAGAAGTGTGTGCATTTGTGTTACTGTTACCGTTAGCGTTTCCATTCGAGTCACCTTGTCCGTTACCCTTTGCGTTTGCACTTGCGTTTGCGTTACTATTACTGTTTGCGTTTCCATTACCGTTTTTGTCAGCATTTAATTTTTCGTCACTGTGTGCATGCCGTTTGCGTTCGCTCTTGCATTTTCATTTGCGTTACTGTTTACTTTGGCGTCACCGTTGGTGTTACCATTACCGTTTCCAATTGCGTTACCGTAACCGTTTGCGTGTTCGTTACCATTTGCTTTTCCATTGGCCTTAGTGTTTGCATTTTCGGTAGTGTTTCCGTGGTTGAGTGCATTACTGTTTCCTTTTGCATCACTGTTGCCGTTATTGTTTGCCTTTCTGTTACTGTTTGCATTTTCATTACCGTTTGCGTTTCTGTTGTCATTAGCGTTTGTGTTACCGTTTGTGTTTGCATTTACATTTGTGCTTGTGTTTGTCTTACCATTTTCATGCTAGTTTCTGTTTGCGTCACCATGTGCATTACCATTTGCACTTGCGTTTGCATTACCGTTAGCATTTCTATTATTTGGAGAGTGTTGAGTGGGTGTCCTGGAGATGTGAATTATGCTGTTTACATGTTGGGAAAATAATTTGCTGCGGAGATACTGCTTGACGCAGTTAACTTTTGGGGAAAGCATTCTGCATGGTGCTACTGGCTTGAAATTTATAGCGTAGGTAACCCTAGTGGTCCGAAGGTGCCTTGCAGTGGTTTGGTGTGTAAAACATTAACAGGTGCAGAATTATGCCACTCTGACGAATGAAAATTTGGTTCATTCCATTTCAGTAACTTTTGAACCGTGTATCTGATTTGGCTAGCATTTGGAATGTAGAAAGATTTATAATACATCTTTGACTGTGACAATTTTCGGGTCGCTGACACTTACGGTTGCCGAATTGTGCCTGCACAGTTGTTTGCTCGTGGCGCTGTGCGACCGTTGAATGGATGTTCACTCAATTCTGGACACACGCTGTACTATGGTACATGTCTTCTTTCGCCAATTTTTGGTTCCGTCGTATATATGATCCTTGTGTAGCGAAGTGGCAGAAATTTTCTTTTCAGCTCTCCTACGCTATTGTTCTGCACTGTGTTGTGCAATGTATAGCGCAGCCAGTGTGTGGTGGATTGGTCTGAGACTTAGCACGTTGAAAGACCTGTTGTTAAAGGAACATGTCACTTTTTGTTTTGTGAAAAAATGTTATTCCGTTCCAGAGTTATTGACATTTGAAGTTAGCCCCCCTTGCAGTTACAGATTTTTTGGTCACCAGGTACACCATCTTGACGCATTTTTGGCCGCAATTTCCACCATTTTGTGGTGGAAGACTTCTTAAAGGTGCAGAAACGTAAACATTGAGTATCTTTTGAATGGTGTGGTCTTTTCACATGAAATTTGGAGGGTGTTGAGTGGATGTCCTGGAGATATGAATTATGCTGTTTACGTGTTGGGAAAAATATTTGCTGCAGAGAAACTGCATGACACAGTTAACGTTTTGTGCATAGCATCCTGCATGGTGCTACTGGCTTGAAATTTATACCGTAGGTAGCCCTAGTGGTTTGAAGGTGCCTCGCAGTGGTTTGGTGTGTAAAACATAAACAAGTGCAGAATAATGCTACTCTGACGAATGAAAATTTCATTCATTCCACTTCAATAACTTTTGAACCATGTGTCCGATTTACCTGGCATTTGAAATGTAGAACGATTTATAATAGATCTTTGACTGTGACAATTTTTGGGTTGCTGCCACTTACAGTTTCCGAATTGTGCCTACACAGTTGTTTGCCCGTGGTGCTGTGTGACCATTGAACAGATGTTCACACAGTTCTGGACACATGCTGTACTATGGTACATGTCTTCTTTCACTAATTGTTGGTTGTGTCTTATACATGATCCTTGTGTAGCAAAGTGGCAAAAATGTTCTTTTCGGCACTCCTGCACTATTGTTCTGCACTGTGTTGTGCGACGCATAGCACAGCCAGTGTGTGGTTGACTGGTCTGAGACTTGGCAAGTTGAAAGACCTTTGTTCAAGGAACATGCCAGATTTTGCTTTGTGAAAAAATGTTGTTCTGTTCTAGAGTTATTGACATTTGAAGTTGGCCCCCCTTGCAGTTACAGATTTTTTGGTCACCAGGTACACCATCTTAGCGCCTTTTCAGCCGTGATTTCCGCCAGTTTGTTGTGGAAGACTTCTTAAAGGTGTAGAAACATAAAAATTGAATATCTCTGGAATGGTCTGGTCTTTTCACAAGAAATTTGGAGGGTGTTGAGTGGATGTCATGGAGATGTGAATTATGCTGTTTACATGTTGGAAAAATATTTGCTGCAGAGATACTACGTGACGCAGTTAATGTTTTGTGCATAGCATTCTGCATGGTGCTACTGGCTTGAAATTTATACTGTAGGTAGCCCTAGTGGTCTGAAGATGCCTTGCAGTGGTTTGGTGTGTAAAACATAAACAGGTGCAGAAATATGCCACTCCGATGAATGAAAATTTGGTTCATTCCGCTTCAATAACTTTTGAACCGTGTGTCCGATTTGCCTGGCCTTTGAAAAGTTGAAAGATTTATAATAGATCTTTGACGGTGACAATTTTTGGGTCACTGCCACTTACGGTTGCCGAATTGTGCCTGCACAGTTGTTTGCTCGTGGTGCTGTGCGACCGTTGAACGGATGTTCACCCAATTCTGGACACACGCTGTACTATGGTACATGTCTTCTTTCACCAATTTTTGGTTACATCATATATATGGTCCTTGTGTAGCGAAGTGGCAAAAATATTCTTTTCAGCACTCCTGCGCTATTGTTATGCACTGTGTTGTGCAACGCATAGCGCAGCCAGTGTGTGGTTGATTGGTCTGAGACTTGGCACGTTGAAAGACCTTTGTTCAAGGAACATGCCACCACCACATTCTATTCACTATTTATATGGTGCACATTCTCAAAAAGAAGGGAAATTCATGGCAAAAAACTCCATTTAACGCATCAATTAGGATTGTTCCACGGCAACAAAAGTGAGGAAATTCGGTGGTAGGTTTGAAAACCCTAACTGCGCATTCCCCCACCCCCACACCACACACACACATATATATATATACATGCAAGTAGGGGAACGACCAAGGCAACACAACCAGTCACACACAACCAGCAGGAGGTGTATACCTGTGTTACCGTAGGAAGTGCAGAAATCCAATTTCAGGTATCATACATTATTTACAAAGTTGTTCTACAAGGTTAATTCACCTGAAGATAAACCAAGCTGGCAGTAGCGAAAACGTTGTACTTCGCTTCGGTTTCAACATATGGGTGGTGAAAGGCGTCATGGGCACTGCAATGTTAGTCTATGGCAAGTTGCTCAATTTTGAAACACTGTAACTTTGTTATTCTTAAGTATTTTAGCACCAAAGCATGTCCACCGTAATTGTAATCTTATGAAATGTACTGTATTGTATTAATGCCCAGGACCACCTTGAAAATGAGCTTGCTCAATGGTGTTTATGCCTGGTTAAATAAAGTGATTGATTGACTGATTGATTGAAAAGGCACATCTGTGGGACCAGGCCTTGCAACCATGCAAATTTCAGCCCAGGACAGAACCATTTGCTTACAGGATGATGGCAAAGATGTGCGGTCATCAGGAGCATACTTTTGCAAAATACTTTCGCAAACACGAAAGTGTTGCAAACGGAAGACACGAAAGTGTTGCATTTGCGAAAGCATATAAAATAGTGTAGCAAAATACTGTCGCAAACATGAAAGTGTCGCAAACGGAAGACACTACAGTGTCACAGTTTCAAAAGCATGCAAAATAATGTCGCGAAATACTGTCGCAAACATGAAAGTGTCACAAATGCATAGCATGACACTGTCACATTTGCGAAAGTGATTTTCGAAAGTATTTCAGGGAATGTGGAAAATCCTGTTTTGGATCTTGTGAACCCCAAAATACCATATGTGTAGTCTGTGTTATGTGTTGGTGGCAGCATGTGGCCCAAGATGCCCAGTTGTCCGTAGAGATATGTGTTTTGCGGTGCATAAAATGTCCGGGATCAGAGTTAGCAGTGATGATCCCAATGCCACAGCCCGATGGGAGCATGGGTGTGTCATTTTGTGGTTTATAGTTGTCTGTTATTTCTGTTACTTTCTGCTGGTTGTGTGTGATTGGTTGTGTTGCCTTGGTCCTTCCCCTACTTGCATGTATGTGTGTGTGTGTGTGTGTGTGTGTGTGTGTGTGGTGGGGGGAATGCTCAGTTAGGGTTTTCAACCGTAACACCAAATTTCCTCACTTTTGTCACTGTGGAGCAACCCTAACTGATACATTAAATGGAGTTTTTTGCCATGAATATATATATATATATACACACACACACACACACACACACACACACACTGTATACACACACTCACATGACATGGGTGACAGTGAGAGAGTAGAAATATCTTCACCAGCTTTACTTGATCTCCTGACCTGACGAGTGACGAAGAGGTCAAGTATTGCGAGTTAAAGTATTTCTACTATCTCAGTCTCACCCATGTCAATTTGATTTGTGCAACTGGGCCCACATATTCAGATGAGATGTGCAGTGCATCCCTGGATGTGCTGCGCATCCCTGGACTTGCACAGGCCATCAGGGGCATGACCATATTCAAAGGCCACCAATGTACCATGCATCCCAGACTGTGCTGCCAAGCACAATACTGTGATGCACCTATGCAAATGAGGGGTCCCTCATGTATATGCCACACATCACAATATTGAAACCCCCCCCAAGCATAAAAATGCCCAGCTGCGCTGGCACACAGTTACGCTTTTGAAACCCTACTTAACTATGCACGGGGTAGGCTGGTGCCCCGCACACAGTCTAAGGCCAGGTACACAGTCCCCCTTAAGCCCTGATCACTATAATAAATATTAAAACCCCCGATCCCAATCCCCGTTTCCATAATGTAGTGACCCCCCTCTCCAGCCCCAATCACTGTAATAAAGAAAATAAACCCCGATCCCTGTTTCCATGGTGTAGTTCCCCCTCCCCAGCTCTGATCACTGTAATAAAGAAAACAAACCCCGATCCCTGTTTCCATAGTGTAGTGACCCCCCTACCCAGCCCTGATCACTCCAATAAAGAAAACAAAAGATCCCCATTTCCATAGTGTAGTGACCCCCCCCAGCCCCAATCACTGTAATATACAGTAAATAGTATGCACTCATTGGATGTCTTGACAACCAATGAGCGCATACCATTTACTATACGCACTCCAGTACTGAACAGTGGGCAGCTGGCCATGGCAGGGTGAGGAAGGCTGCGTCAGTCACTGGCATGGGTCGGGATGGGGGGTGCAGAGTGGTGGGTTACTGCTTACTGGGGTGGAGGGGTGGGGAGGGACCACTAGCCACCAGGGAATGGGGATAATTTTTTTTTATATAGTACAGTGATCGAGGCTGGGAAGGGGGGTCACTACATTATGGAAATGGGGATTTTATTTTTCTTTATTACAGTGATCGAGGCTGGGGAGGGTGGGACACTACACTATGGAAATGGGGATCTTATTTTTTCTTTATTACAGTGATCAGGGCTGGGGAGGGGGGACTCTACACTATGGAAACAGGGATCAGGTTTTTTTTTTTATTACAGTGATCAGGGCTGGGGAGGGGGGACATTACACTATGGAAATGGGGATCAGAATGTGTTTTCTTTACTACAGTGATCAGGGCTTGAGGGAAGGCTGGCCTGGTGCATTCTGCCAGGCGAAACCATGTAAATGAGCCCATAATGGGTATGTAAATGGACCCTGTGTGTCGTGCATGCCCAATGGACTCATTTACATGTTTGGGCTGAATATGACCCATGGGGGCTGTGGTGCAGACAGCTATGTGCCACGCATTCCCCTATAGGCAGTCTTCAGTCCCACGCCCTGGATGCACTGTGGCATACATGGTGGCCGCTTGCTGTGCACCATGCTTCCAGGGTCTGATATATAAACAGATTGTGCAATCGTGCCATCTATTTGAATATGGCTCCAGAGCTATCCGGCGCATTTTTTTCATGCAGCGCATCTGTCTGCGCGCACATCTGGACGGCTCTGAATATGAGGGCCTTGATGTTTAGGTGGTTTTGTGGCAGAAATGATAAAAAATTACAATAGGAAAAAAGTCCAACTTCTGAACTGTGTCGCTCAAAGCATCTCACATCTGCTGGCTTCAGTGCTGCCCATAGCTATTGTGATGTCATCACCAATGTTAAAGCTGTTCTCCGATTGCTTCAACAGTCCACTGTGACATGTCAACTTGCAAGATACAAAGTAGCACTACTGTCTTCACAGTAGCCAATCTGACAGGAGTGATATCTTCAGCAAATTTAATCCACAACTGTTGTGTGTGTATAATATATCGATACACATATATTTATAAAATGGCAAAAAAAAAAATCCAGAAATGTCATTGGTTGAGAGGTGCCACCTGATCGTGCATTAAATCTGTATAAACACATGGTCGGGTACCAAGTCTCATTTTCCTCCCTAAAAACCCTACTTAGACCCATTTGATAAGTGCAATAAGCCCATCCAGAGTGTGCATCATGGGATTTTAATGTACTTCCCAGGGGTGTATGGGCACTTGGCCTTCAGCCTCATGCCTTACTACACCCCTGGGGTGTGCATTAAAATCCTATAATGCACACCCTGTTGTAGCTTATTACTTACAAACGTATATATACATATATATATATATATAGGAAAAATCTGTAAAAATCGGGTTCCCGGATTGGATAAAACACGTTATGCCTCCCACTATGATCGCACACCTGCACTTCTATCTACCACTCACAACCTTCTGGCACACAGAAGCTGACACACACATACACACACACACACACACACACACACACACACACACACACACGGTACACACACATGACACACACAACCTGCCATATGCCATGCATGTGTCAGTGGCCAAGTAGGTAGCACACTTGCCTCTGAGGCCGGGAGATCAAAGGGCTGTGGGTTCAGTTCCCACATCTGGCACTTGGGTTAATATCCCAATACTGACACTGTAGTGCAGCATGAAAGGGGTGCTGCACTGCTGAGGTACCGTCTTTCGGATGAGACGTTAAACCAAGGTCCCATCTGCCTGGATTGGTGGTAGTTCAGGTGGATGCTAAAGATCCCATGGCACTTATAGAAAAGAGTAGGGAATTTCCCCGGTGTCCTGACCAAATTTCCCTCATTCATTAAAAATTCCGCCAACAGCTTAATCTGGTTCAAGGTCAGTTGGCATTCATCTGTATCCCTCTCCCCCGGGTCATGCCTGAAAATAGGCAGGATTTGTCTAGTGCACTTACCCGGGCAACAAAAACTAAATAAATAGAAAATAAATAAAATAAATAACCATAAAGATGTATGTAAATCTACATAGTTGTACTACAGTGCAAAATATTATCTGGTTGATCCTGCCACAATTTTACAGCTAAAAAAGTAAAAGAGGGTGTCCCGGTGGCGCTGAGGGTTGAGGCGCTGGACGCCACACCTCGCGCCACGCTGGTGACCCGGGTTCAGGAACGAGCCTGGGCCACTGGGGGTCGGCGGGGGGTGGAAGAGATCGAGTGTCCGGAGGACTGGTCTCACTTCCCGGGGAGGGGAAGGGAGAAGTGATCACTCCTGGAGCGGCCTCTGGTGGCAATCAGGGGTGCCCAGCATAGCAACGCAGTGGATGCAGGGGCAGAGTTGCAGCATACCATTGCCGTGCCACACCGCACTCCGAGGGGGAATGAACTACACAATAAAGGGAAAATACCCCACTCCTGGGGATAGATGAAGGCACCTCAGCCTCCTCAGCCCACACTCCCAATCCCGGACTGACCTCCTCTCCACGGGTCCGCTCGTGTGCCCGGCACTTTGCCCTTAGATAGAGCGCCCTGGGTGGATAGGACGGCCCTACCTCCGGAGGGTTCAGACCCGGAGGTGGTGCTGCTGTGCACGAGAGGAGAGGTGTAGATGTCACGGGGGTAGGTAGAGGATGAGAAGTCCCCGAGGATGCTGTAAGGAGTTCTCCAGGTTAGTGGAGATCAACAAAGTAAAAGAAAAAAAAAACTATCTACTTCATTCTGCCACTTTTAGGCCATTTTTAACTGTAATGACTTTCACTTTCTGCCTTTAATCTAGCATGACTGAGAGGTGTTTAACAAGGTAAACAATATGCTGGCAAAGCTTTCAAGTGAGGATCGTTTTGTTGAAAAAGGATGTAAAGTCTGCTGTTTAAGGTATGTTTTGGGAGACGGTCCTAAAAGAAGCCACCAACTATAGAGCGAGGAGAACGAAGGAGTTAGTGGCTTCAGAAGAGCAGATGCAAGCGTGAGAGACTGTTGTTATAACAACGCTCACTCTGGCTTACATCTACACTTCTGAAGCTGCTGACATCATAGATGTTGGATTAATGGACTCACCAGATACAGTACCATACAGAATGTGAAAGTCATGGAAACACTAGTGACCTTTTGATGGCTGGAATAGACAACAAAACAGAAAAGGAGAAAAAGACAAAGCTTATGAATTAGAAGGAGAATATATAGCAACAGCAAAAAAAAAAAAAAAAACACTATATAAGGCAAGGGGAAAATTCCTCCAAGGTATAATAGTAAATAAACAGCTTAAAAGGAAGGTCAAAGCATTCAATAAAATGAAAAAGGATCAAACAGAGATAAATATTAAAAAACATAAATGAGAACCAAAAACATCAAGAAATATAATAAAAAAGGAAAGGACTAAGATCGAGCTCAGAATACCAAACAGTAAAGATAATGCCAAATCCTTTTGAGGTAAGTGAAGCCCCAAATCTACTCACGAAATTGAATATTACCAAGGCAGCAGGTGCAGACCAGCTAAGTCCTAGAATGCTGACGGAAATAGCACGGGGAATTTATTTATTTATTTTATTTATTAATGATATCGTAATTACAAGTCTTTGAATCGGGGACTCATTTACAAAGGCGTGGCGCCACGTCAGAAGTAGATAAACAAATGAAGAGATACAGCTGAGAAGTTACAATTTCCTAGTTAGGGTAGTAGTGACAGTATCAACACTTGATTAATAGCATAATAGAACAGTACATCCAATACAAACATGAAGAGCTGGGTTAAATGAAAGCCTTGGTATGGAGGAGAACCATATTGGGCTAACAGAGCAGGACAGGAGTCCACTGTTTGGGGAGGGGGGTGAGGAAACAGCAGTCATGCAGGCAGACAAGTGGCCTAGAGATGAGAAGGGGGGTGGGCAGCCGCTATGAGCATTTACAACTGCGGGAGGAGAGGGTGAAGGGAAGTTTTAAAAGGTCCAAACCTACTTACAGAGGAGATGGCAGTAGGGAGACAGTCAAACCAGGATGGGGCTCTGTAGAGGAAGGACCATTGGGCGAGAGAGGTCCTGACTCTGGGTACAAGAAGAGAGGGTTTGGAGGAACTGCGGGTGGAGTGAGAAAGGGGAGTGGGGCGGGTAAGTGTGGAGAAGCCCAGGGGGAGTCAGACCAGCTATGATTTTCTTGGTAAAGAGGCAGGTCTAGTACAGTAGCCTCTCCTCAAAATTGAGCATATTTGCTAGAGAATAGAGTGAGCAGGTGTGGGTAAGCCTGTTGGCACCTGTGAGCAGATGGCAGACTTTGTTAAGGGACATTCTTACTCAGTTGAGGGCAGTGTTGTCAACAGCCCCGTAGACCAAGAGCCCATAGTCAATGAGGGATAGGACAGAGGAGGTAATGGCCAGTCTCAGGGCTTTGGAGGGGAGGCAGTCCCTGTGGCGGTAGAGTAGACCGATTCGAGAGTTTACAGCTGAGCAAAGGTTATGGATATGGCCGTGGAAGGAGAGAGCTGGGTCAAAAGTTAGGCCAAGGTACTTGAATTAATTCACTTGTTCGAGGGGGAGGAGACTATTGGACCGGACCAGAAGGGGTGAGTCCTTGTATCTGCTTTGGTTGTGGGAGAAGAGCAAGATCTTCATCTTCTTGTGGTTCAACACTAGCCTGCGGTCTGTGAACCAGGTTTCAGCCTGGCTGAAAGAGTTCTGGAGGGCATTTTGGAGGGAGATAGGGTCTGGGTGGGCGGACAAAAGGATCGCTTTGTCGGCATAAAGAAGTACTCTTTCAGAGCGGTTGGTGGGGAGAGCATTTAGATATAGGCTATAAAGTAATGGCCCCAGAATACAGCCCTGGGGAACCCCCGAGTGGACCGGGTGGCATCCAGAGAGGGTGCTATTAATTTTAATGCACTGACAGCGGGATGAGACATAGTTGGCAAACCAGTCATAGATATTCAGGGAGAGGCCTAGTTGTGTGAGGGTGGTTAGCAGGAGGGGATGGCTGATGGTGTTGAAAGCTTTCAAAAGGTCTAGGAATACAGCACCAGCTAGGTACCCCTTGTCAAGAGCAGAGTGTATGAAGCTGGAGAATTCAAGCAGGGCAGTGGTGGTGCTGTGGCCTCAGCAGAAACCATGCTGTTCCTTGCAGAGGAGGTTGTGAGTGGTGAGACAGTCAGTGAGCTGGTCTGAGACTATCTTCTCTAAGGCTTTAGAGAGGGGAGGGAGGATGGATATCGATCTATAGTTCCCAGAGGAGGTGCGGTCACCACTCTTGTGATTGGGGGTAATGACTGCAGTTTTCCAGACGAAGGGGAACTGGCCAAGACAGAGGGAACAGTTAAGGAGGTTAGTAAGGGGGGAGAGTACAATGTCCAGGACCAGGCGAAGCAGTTTGAAGTACAGTGAGTCATTACTATGACTGGCACCATTTAGGGCATTGAGAAGGTAGGGCTTAGCTTCTTGCATTGAGAGCGCGAGGAAGTAGAAGGGGGTAAGGGGTGCTAGGGACAGGGTTGAGAAAGTTAGTGGGGAGTACTGAGCTGAGGTCCGAAAAGGTGGAGTTGATGGTGTCTGCTATGCAGTGAGGGTCAGTGGAAATGTAGCCATTGATGCTGAGTTGGGATGGGGGGGGGGAGATACCAGCTTTCTGTTGAGTTCCTTGATGTTGTCCCAGAATTTTTGGGCCCAGCCCCAGAAGGAGGCAAGGGATGACCTGTAGTAGTCCACTTTAGCTTTACAGATGACCCAGGTGCAGCTGTTTCAAGCAGCCTGGTAGGCTTGTCTATGTGAGAGCTTGCCAGAGTCAAAGACTCTGTGCCAGAGGTTGTCCCTGTGGTGCACTTGAGTAATTAGAGACTGGGTGACCTGGGGGTGTCTGGATTTTTGTTAGTGGTTTTGGAAAGGGGAGTGAAGATGTCACAGGCCGAATTGAAGGAGTAGATAAAGTAACTGAGGGCAGTGTTGATGTCAGGAGCTAGTTTAATTGGAGTTCAATCCCAGCAAGCAAGGTGCTCCATTAGCTGATCTAGCTTGCCAGGCTTGAGGCGTCGCCGAAGGACAGTTCTGGGGGGCGGTTTCTGCACTTTGCAGGACCAGGTGAAGATGACTGGGGAATGGTCACTGAGTGCAATGGGTAGCACCGAGGTGTCAGAGATTTTGAGGGGTCTGTTGGTTGGACAACATCCAACAGGGTGGCGGAGCCATTTGTGGGGTTGGTCTGGGTGGGGTGGGTGACCAGTTAGGTGAGATCAAGGGCAGCAATCGCATCTTTGGCCTGGGTGGCAGAGCTCGAGAGCCAGTTGATGTTGAGGTCACCCATCATTAGTAGCTCAGTTTTGGGCGGGAGCTCAGAGAGGTGATTGAGTAATGACTGGAGGGCAGGAAACTGGTGACATGGAGGAATATAGGTGGCGGTGATGATCAAAGGGGCCCTGGAGGTGCCTGGGGTGACTTTGAGAGACAGGGCCTATGCACTGTGCTCCAATTGGTGGGGGGGAGTGTATGTCCTTGCAGTGAGTCTCAGAGGTAACTAGCGCAGCCACCCTCACTTTATCTCCTTGGAAAAGGGTGTATCCAGGTAGAGCGATGAAGGAGTCAAGGGTGGATTCAGAAAGTCACGTCTCAATGAGCGCCAGGACATCCAGTTGGTGCTGAACAATCCCACCTTGAAGTGCATCAAATTTCTTTAGGAGGCTGCAGATGTTCATCGTGACAATAAGGAGTCCAGTCGCTGGTGGGGAAGGGTGGGGGGTTAGCAGAGGGAGGTCCTGGGTTGGGGTGGATGTTCCCAGACAACAAGAGGAGAAGAGATATCAGTCTGAGGAATGTCAGGTGTGGGAGGGAACAGAGGTACACAAACGTGCTTGCTCAGGGAAGGAGACCAGGATGGGAAGGGAGCGGAGGATCGGAATGGCCTGGAAGAGGGAAGACCATGGTGAGTCTGGAAAAGGAGCAGCAAGGAGTTGGGAGTGCAGCGGGGGGGGGTGCTGGGGCAGGGGAGTGGCAACAGTGGGGACGCTGAGCTGGTACTGAGAGGGGCAAGATTGGAGATGCTTGGCTACTAACATTTATCTTTAATAAATCCTTCCAAACTGGAACTGTACCAAACGATAGGAAAAAAATCAATCGTCATACTGATCCACAAAAGCAGTAATAAAACAAATGTAGAAAATGTCAAACCCATTAGCCTGAAATCAGTGCAGGTGAAAACTCGTGGAGAAATTAATAAAACGAGAGCTGGAAAATGAAATCAGAGACAAGGGTTTAGCAGACAGAATGCAGCACAGCTTCAAAAGTAATGGATCCTGTACAACAGACATGGTTACCTTTTATGAAACAATTAATGCAAACTTCATAAAATTCCACTGGACATTATATTGTTGGATTTCCATACAGCCTCTGATTTAGTATCTCATGACATACTAATATATAAACTAAATGCAGCCAAAATAAACAACAAATGAGTTAAGTGGGTACAAAGTTGGTTAGATGGTAGATCCAAACAGTAAGAATCAAGGGAATGGTACCAGAAGAAAAGGAAGTTACAGTACTGGTGCCAGCAATTTTGTTTTCTTTTTTTTATCTCTGACCTTCATATTGAAGTTAATGATATCATAACAAAATTAGTTGATGATACAAAATTAGGAGGGAAAGTGGATAACATGACTAACAGGGAGATACTCTCCAAGGATTTAAAAAACATTTGAAACAAGGGCAAAAAAGAACTGCATGCAGTTCAGCAATGAAAAGTATGTGGTTATTCAAATGGGAAAAAATAACACACAACAAGAATACATACTTAACAGTAATAGATTAAAACAGGTTGAATCGGAAAGGGATTTGGGATCATAATGCACCAGGACTTAAAGTTCAAAAAACATTGTAACAAAATTGTAGGAACAGAAAGCAGACTGATCGGAACACTATATGATTCTGGTCTACAAATACTACATCAGACCAAACCTTGATTATGGCTCACAAATATGGAACCCCTAAAACATAAGGGAAATCAAACAATTAGAACAGGTACAGCACACAATCACAAAAATGGTGCCCAGGCTAAAAAAAACTTTATTATCAAGATAGGCTTGGGGTTTTAGGTCTGTTCAGAACAGAAGAAAGAAGATGGAGGAGATATACTGGAGGATTACAAAAAATATTACAGGACAAGGAACTCATGAGCAATATGCAAATAGCACTATAACACAGAGATTGACTTAAGATTCCACAATAAACAGGTTATCTTAGACAACGTATAGGATAGTGTACGGAAAACCATACACAACAAGGCTATTCTTCCCCCCGAGTGGATACAATGGCGAATGTTGACCTTGAGAGTGAAGCTTGAGAGGTCCCTAAGTCGGCATTGTATCCATGAGGGGGAAGAGTAGCTGAGTTATGTGTTTCCCATACACTGTTCTATAGAGTGTATGGTGGGACCCAACGTCTATAGCTGTGATGTAAATGTAACCCCCCTGCAAATGGGGGTTCCCCAAAAGACTTCCAGGAGCTTGCTTGAATGCTCCAAGCCTGAATGGTGTTTGGCATTTAAGCCATTTATCAGTGAGTGTTTTTAGAGCCTCTGGTACTGTCTCTTTAAGAGCTGTCTGCTTGCAGACATAATTAGTTTGTATGGGGGACTGTGTGTTTCTTTGATTGAGTACCACCCAAGCTGCTGCCAATTCACTCCATTTTGCAGTCACTAGGGTGCAAAGGAACCTATCTGAAAGATGTAACTGTTTGCCAGAAATCATTTACAGTAATAATGAAATTACAGTTTGTCTAACCTGCTTTCTTTTGCAGTCAGAACAGTGTCTGCTAGTTCCCCATTCTAGTTTTGAACTGCTGAACTGGACCAATCAGTGTGGGTAAGCTAGCTCTAAAATGGTGCCTTGGACGAATCAGAACTTGGACTCATAATCTGAGCCAGCCACAAGAGGATTGTATGGGCAGTGACTCTGGGAGATGTGAAGTTAGACTTCAGTGCCTTTTGGACCAACAGCAGCAGTCTATTGTGAGTGACAGCCAATCCAGTCAAGAACTGGGAGGAACTCAAAGGAAGTGCCCGTTTTTGTCGGTTGGAGTTTGAGTTGAGCTTTGGCAGTGAAGAAGGAAGGAGCCCTGTGCTTTTTCAGTGTGCAGTTTTAGTCAAAACGGGTGTAAGGCCCAGAGTTCCGGGTCTGCAGCTTGTGTAACAGCTTGTTAGGACTGAATCCGCCCTGTGAAAAGAATCAAAGGATCTCTGAAGAGTAGAAACCAGGCTCACCCTGTAGAAGACTGGAGGAATGGCTGAAAATTGCACTGGGTCTGTCAGGAACTGAATCTGCTGTGTACCTCCGGTATTGTGCAGTAATTGCGATCGGATACAGATGCAGCCTGCCTGGTATAGTGCTTTCTTTATATGGATGTGTGCAGAGGTTTGTGTACCTCAAGTGAGCCCTGCTGACATTGAAGGACCCTATCTTATTTGGAGGTCGTGAGTACTAATTCAGGGTTGCTCCCTGTTGAATTGCCACATTAAATCCAAATGGAATTACTGTACTGCTGACTGTTTAATTCTCCTTTCTCTGTGTGAAAGGGCCCTACCAGCTGCCACACGGTTTGGACTAGCCACTAGGGCTTGGTACCCTAGGACAGTAACTTGATAGGGATAGGCCTGTGCACAGAGCCATAGGTAGATTATTAGAGTGATAAGCTAATTAACCTGATTTCCTCGTCCTTGTTATATCCCCTAAATAAATCAGAGCTGCTTGTTTCAGCAAAGTTGTACTGCCTGAGGTATTTGTCTATGTTAAAGTACTGTACTGTGATTGTTGCACTGTATCTCATTTCACAGGAGGTCCCAGTGCCGGAACCAGACCTGGGGGTAAGTGTATACTGTGAAGGTAATTCTGATATATTGTGTGGGCCACTAGTGGGAAGAAAGGGGGGTTGCAGTGTCCCAGAGGGCTGTGACCAAGTTAGTTTAACTATTGCAAACCCTGACCTCTGGGTGGAGGCACCCGCCATTGGATCCAGGCCCTCAACCTGTTAGTGGCAAATCAGGCAGGGTAGTAGCCCTGGGATAGCGCCATCTAGGGTTACATCTTGGAGGCTCACCGCTGGGATTGTGTGTCCTCTAGTGGCCATATTTACGAACCACTGTTAAGAAAAAATGGGTACCCGACAGAAGTGGCTGTGCACCCGCTGATGGAGGGTGTACTGGGGAGGAGATCGACCCTCAAAATGCTATGCTTATCCTGGACATCCCCTTGTATCAATACGGACACTGTGCAGGGAGTACTTTCCAAGGTGGAAGGTTTACAAAACCCTGTGGTGGTGGGTCGGCATGCTAATCTGCTCACCCACACTTTCCTGGCCCTAGTAGAGTTTATGGATCCCATAGATAGCTCCAAAGTGCCACAGACCATTACCCCAGAGGGAGCCCTCACTGCTTGGAGAGTGATAACTAAGGACAGTAAAGACCTGGGGAAATGAGCCCCACCACTATCTGAAACTTTTGAGGAGAAATTTGCTAAATGGTTGCTGGGGAAGGAAAACTGTGGAGGACTTGAAGAAACTATTCTTGCCACCTGGGGTGTTCCTCCCAAAACACCTTCTCCCGCCTCCAGTGCCCGTAATGGTGGCTGAACCAATGCAGACTCCAATTTCTGCACCTGCCATTAGTCACGACTCTTACGAAGGTTGAGGATCTTTCTGGCACCCTCCCACCCCCAAGGGAGGATGACTGGGAGACCTGGATGAACTATGTTGCCCCCAAGTCCTAGAATGGCAATGCTCGGATCGAAAAGCGAAAGAGGGTTAGTGAGAGCCTGAGGTCCTGCCCTGGCTACCATTCAAGTAACCGGCCAGTAACCCTGAAGTGACTGCACAGGCTCATCTTGAGGCCCTGGAGAATGTGTATGGGAGCCCAGATTCTGATGAGGACCTATGGTGGAGAGTAAGAGATGCACAACAGTACCAAGGGGAGTTGTTGTCTGTGTATGTATCTCGGCTGGAAAATTGTTGCAAGAATGCCTCAGAAAAGGTAGTTTGCCAGCGATTGAACTGGATCAACCAGGCTGGACAGGATCCTTAAGTCTGCCCCTTCTCAGAACTGCTGTTGCTTCAGTTACGCCTGGCAGATCGACTGAATCCCCACCCTCCTATGACGAGTTAATGAGAGAAATTCGAGGAGTTGGAGAAAGACGACCTCGGAGGGACCTGCACCAATAGCTGCGGCTACGACCGAAAGTGACTGAGGGTGACCCATCAAGTGAAGTTCAGGGCAGAGGTTGGCAGTCAATGAGTGCTCTGACAAGGAAAAAGATATGCCACAATGGGGCTAACTGTTGAGAGAGATCCGGAATTCAAAAACAGTCCCTTTATGAAGGCCACGCCTGCAAGTACGGGCCCTGACCTATATCCGACTGCATCTGCTATGGGGTGGGGTACCCACCCATGTATCTCCTGTTGATAACAGCTCCAAACTCAATTCCTTGACCATGGAAGTAGAGAACTGACGAGATGTCTCCAAATGCTTATCACGCCGCAGACAGAGATGGCATCCAGGTTTCCAGTTAGTAATACCCCGCCCTGGCTCCCAGTGTGGCGCCCGCCAGCTCAAACTCCAGAAAGTATGTTTTGCTATAATTGTGGGAAAGATGGGCACATGAAAAGGGAATGCCAGTCCCCAAAAGACACTGACAAAGTTGCATATAGGCTACAAGGAGACTTGGAGAACAAATCAGTGGTTAAGAGGTGCACAAATGATCCCAGTGAGGGCACCAAAATGCTAACTCACTCTTTGTGGCAAGGTCAGTTGCCCAGGCCCCCACTATCGCCTCTCAGACTGGTCCAGAATAGTGGGTCCCTCCATGGAGACCACTGTAAAGGTGAATGGAGTGTCTACAAGAGCTGTATTAGACAGTGGTCCCAAGTGACAATTATGTTCCAAGATTGGTATCAGAAGCATTTGTCAGACGTACTCTTACAACCATTAGAAGGACTGCATGTATGGGGTTAAGTGAGAAGGCCTACCCCTATTCGGTATATCCGAATTTGGCTGTCTTTTCCCACCTCCGTGGCTGGAGTGGCCGAACAAGTAGAGACCCTAGCCTTAGTGTGTCCCCCACTGGACTGTATGATGGTGTCCCTTTGTTGATTGGAACAAATGCTCATATGTTCGGAAGGCTGGCACAGTTGTGTTATGAAAAACAGGGTCAAAGACTAGTAGAGCTTTAAGAGTTCCGCTTTAATTAAGAAGGCCTATGAGGCAGAGAGATGCTGAAAAATAGAACCAGAGGAACCGGTCGAATTGTATGGAAGAAGGATCCTGAGTCTCTGATCCTGGCGCCAAATGCCCAGTGTACCTTACAGGAGAGGTCCGTATAAGAAAGGATGTTAAGAATAAAATATTAATGTTGGATGCACCAGGCGATGGAAAATTGCCAGAGGGACTGCTGGTCAAGCCTAGTATTTTGCCCGCTAGAGCCCATGCTTATGCCAGAAGGGTAATGGTCCAAGTTCATAATGTGTCTGAAAGAGACATTCGAGTAAATAGGGTTGCATCCTGGCTAATGTGCATTGTGCAGACACTGCAGTGCTACCCAGCAGCAAGAGTTCAAGGAAGAATGACAGAGTAACGCCTGACTTGTTTGATTTCGGCGACTCCCCGCTGCCAGCTGAATGGAAAGTGAGGGTCAGTGAGAAGCTTGCCCAGAGAGACCAGGTGTTTTCTTTAAAGGAATGGGACGTAGGATGCGTGCAAGGAGCTGAGCACAATATCCGGCTGCATGACGAAAGACCATTTCGTGAGAGGTCTCGACGCCTGGCACCTGCTGACATAGATGATGTGAGACGCATCTGCAAGAGATGTTAGCTGCTGGTGTAATACAAGAATCCAGAAGCCTTATGCTTCCCATTGTGGTAGTGAGGAAAAGAATGGAACAGTAAGGATGTGTGTGGATTATCGCACCTTAAACCGGTGGACTATCCCTGATCAGTACACAATGCCCGCATTCAGGATGCTTTGGACTGCCTAAACGGGAGCAAGTGGTTCTCTGTGCTGGATCTCCGTGAGTGGGTACTATCAGATCCCGATGGCCCCAGAGGACCGTGAAAAGACAGCCTTTATCTGTCCGCTTGGCTTTATGAATTCATGAGGATGCCTCAAGGGATTTCAGGTGCCCCAGCCACTTTTCAACGATTGATGGAGCGTGCAGTGGGGGACATGAACTTACTAGAGTGCCTGGTATACCTAGATGATGTTATTGTGTTTGGCAGCTCACTGGAGGAACAT
This sequence comes from Neoceratodus forsteri, assembly GCA_016271365.2. Classification (NCBI taxonomy): domain Eukaryota; kingdom Metazoa; phylum Chordata; order Ceratodontiformes; family Ceratodontidae; genus Neoceratodus; species Neoceratodus forsteri. The sequence goes on from CM028134.1 coordinate 188,382,318, forward strand.
GAGAGCAGATTATTTAAGGTATTGGACCGACTGGAGGACTTTGGCCTTAAACTGTCCATTGATAAGTGTCAATTCTTTCAAACATCAGTAAAGTATGTGGGACACATAGTATCCACCGAGGGAATAGAGACCGACCCAAGTAAAGTTGAGGCCTTGACCACCTGGCCGCAGCCCAAAAATCTAAAAGAACTGCAAAGATTCCTGGGATTCTGTGGTTATTATCGGCGTTTCATCAAGGACTATTCAAGAGTGATCCGCCTTTACTTAACTCTTACTCAAGGGTATCCCCCAACCCACAAAAAATACCAAAAGTCAGCGTCCCTCAAGACTGAAAGAGGTATTTTCATCCGAGTGAAGTATTTGGGGCCCGCTGGACTCCTGATTGTGAGACTGCTTTTCATGAGATCATTTATCAACTTACCATGCTCCAGTGCTGGCCTATGCCGATCCAAGAAAACCTTATGTCCTGCACACTGATGCTAGCTTGCAAGGGTTGGGGGCTGTGTGTACCAAGAGCACGAGAATGGCCTGAGACCAGTGGCCTTTGCCAGTAGAAGTCTTGACCCCATCTGAAAAGAACTATCCTGTACATAAGTTAGAGTTTTAGCTTTGAAGTGGGCTATTGTTGACCAATTCCATGAGTACTTGTATGGGGCTAAAATACTAGTAAAACTGACAATAATCCTTTGACCTATGTGCAGACCTCAGCTAAGTTGGATGCCACTGGCCATAGGTGGCTTTCTGCATTATCTATATGACTATGCTCTCGAATACCGAGCAGGTCTGAACCACATAGATGCTGATGCTCTCTCCCGGAGGCCTGTTCCCCAGAATGATTGGGTCCGATTGGCAGAACCTGACATTCGGGCACTCTGCCGGAAGTTTGACAGGAGGAACAAATGTCCACGGACGCAGTGGACTGCATGGTGGATTGCTTGGGACCCTCTGAGAATTGCATACCTGCTGCTTATTGCCACTTTTCTGCAATAGACATTGGTGCACTGCCTCAGCTGGACAATGACAGTATTCGCGGGCTCAATCCCGATCCCATGATCAAAACAGCTTTAGAAGCCCTCTATGCAGGAAAAGATGTGTCCAAATTACGCTCCACTGATTTGAGAACTGCACTGTTATACAAAGAAGGTCCTAAGTTGAAACTGATCAATAAACTGTTATACAGAGAAACAGTAGACAGAGGGGACAAGTAGACAAACAACAACTAGTGCTGCCCACTGCCTTCGAGACTCAGTACTGAGGTCCTTGCACAACCACATGGGGCACCTTGGTATAGACAGAACACTTGACTTGGTGAGATCCAGATTCTATTGGCCTAAGATGGGGGCTGATGTGGAGCAACACATTGAACTTGTAGTCGCTGCTTACAGAGGAAAGCTTTGCCCCAGAGGGCTGCCCCTTGTTAACATCACCACCAGTGCACCCATGGAGCTGGTCTGTATTGATTTTCTGAGTTTGGAGTCAGATCAAAGAAATATCAGTAATGTGCTGGTGGTCACTGACCATTTCACGAGATATGCCCAAGCTTTCCCCACCAAAGACCAGAAAGCATCCACTGTGGCCAAAGTACTTGTAGAAAACTTTTTGTTCACTATGGGGCTCCACAAAGAATCCATTCTGATCAAGGAGAGACTTTGAGAGTCGTCTGATCAAAGAGATGCTTTCTGTGGGGAGTGCGAAAGTCCAGAACCACTCCTTACCACCCCAGGGGATCCACAGCCTGAACGTTTCAACCGCACTTTGCTAGATATGCTAGGCACCCTGCACCCAAAGGACATGCCTAGATGGAGCCAACAAATTACCACCCTGGTACATGCTTATAACTGCACCAAAGTGATGCCACTGGATTCTCCCCTACCGCCTGATGTTTGGAAGAGAAGCTCGACTACCAGTAGATGTGTGTTTGGGGTCTCTCCTGATGGGGTTCAAGCTGACAACTATTTACAGTATGTAGAAGTTAAAGGCCCAGCTAACTCATGCGTACTAACTGGCTCAAACCATGGCTGCCAAAAGAAATCTGGCCAACAAAGAAAGGTATGATAAAAGGTGAAAGCACAGGAACTCCAGGAGGGAGATCGGGTATTGCTAAGAAATCTGGGACTGCATGGCAAGCACAAGATTGCTGACAGATGGCACCATCTCCCTCACATTGTAGTGGGCAAACTAGATGATCTGCCAGTGTACAAAGTAAGGCCTGAGAATAATTCAAAAGATGTAAAAACAATGCATAGAAATCATTTACTGCCCATTGGACAAATCTTAATTGAGTCTGAGCCCTAGAAGATGCCCCTCTGGACCAGTGACTAGAGCTGCTGCTAAGAAAAGATCAAGAAAGTCTGCACCTACAGAAGCAAAGTTAAAGTGTTCCCTCCACAAGTCCCAGTTGAGCATGACTGTCAGTCCATATCGGAAGAAAGTGAGAGTGACTTTGAATACTATCCTTCTTACTAACTGAGTCAATTGTTTCGGGCAATCCCTAGTCAATACTGGAGACAAAGCTGGGCCTTCTGGACTGTCTAAGCCCCAAGCTTCATCCCTGGAGCCAATGCTCCCAGAAAGTGAAGTGCAAAGCATCAGATCAGATGAAATGGAATCATTGTGCATGGTTGAACTGTTTGAGCTTTCAGGGAGAAAATGATAGATTGGGGCAGATTGGTGATACACCCGAACAAGAAGAGTATTTTGAGTGCCTGACAGTCCACTGCCAGTGTCCGAAAGCTCTCCATGCGAGCCAAATGTTGTGGACTCAGAAACTGTAACTCCTGGAGCTGAAAGTGCCCCAAGTTCTAGCCTCTCACCCCATGGAGACTCCACTGACAAGTGAGGACAATGCTGAAAATGAGGCTCAGAGTGCAGAGACTGTAACAGTTCCCCTAGAAAGACTGGTCGAGCTGTAAAGCCTGTGGTGCACCTCAGTTATGATTCCTTGGGAGGCCTGTGGATTTGCCTCTCAATGTTGTCCATAAAGGAGTGTATGTGTCCCGAGCTCATTGCCCAAACTGAGCATCAGTGCTAACTCCAAGTTACTGTGTTGCCCCTCTAAGTATGGTGCCCTTGCCCCGTCCAGCCCCAAGGTAACTGATAGGGAAGGCCCCTCTTCAGGTTTCATGTACAAGAGGTAATAACTTGAGTTAGGTACAATGTGTATGTATACTGTGTAAAGAGTGACGTACTGCAATGTTTCAGAAATGTGTTCTTGGTAAAATAATATATTGACTGATGATTACATGTGCGAGCCTAATGCAAATGTATATGGTTGCAGTTGAAACTTATGGGGTACTTGCTTGACGGACGCCAAGCTTTCCCAGGCCAGGAAGGGTGTAACCCCTGCAAATGGGGTTCCCAAAAGACTTCAGGAGCTTGCTTGAATGCTCCAAGCCTGAATGGTGTTTGGCATTTAAGCCATTTATCAGTGAGTGTTTTAGAGCCTCTGGTACTGTCTTTAAGAGCTGTCTGCTTGCAGACATAATTAGTTTGTATGGGGACTGTGTGTTTCTTTGATTGAGTACCACCCAAGCTGCTGCCAATTCACTCCATTTTGCAGTCACTAGGAGTGCAAGGGAACCTATCTGAAAGATGTAACTGTTTGCCAGAAATCATTTACAGTAATAATGAAATTACAGTTTGTCTAACCTGCTTTCTTTTGCAGTCAGAACAGTGTCTGCTAGTTCCCATTCTAGTTTTGAACTGCTGAACTGGACCAATCAGTGTGGGGTAAGCTAGCTCTAAAATGGTGCCTTGGACGAATCAGAACTTGGACTCATAATCTGAGCCAGCCACAAGAGGATTGTATGGGCAGTGACTCTGGGAGATGTAGTTTAGACTTCAGTGCCTTTTGGACCAACAGCAGCAGTCTATTGTGAGTGACAGCCAATCCAGTCAAGAACTGGGAGGAACTCAAAGGAAGTGCCCGGTTTTTGTCGGTTGGAGTTTGGTTGAGCTTTGGCAGTGAAGAAGGAAGGAGCCCTGTGCTTTTCAGTGTGCAGTTTTAGTCAAAAAACGTGTAAGGCCCAGAGTTCCGGTCTGCAGCTTGTGTAACAGCTTGTTAGGACTGAATCCGTCCTGTGAAAAGAATCAAAGGATCTCTGAAGAGTAGAAACCAGGCTCACCCTGTAGAAGACTGGAGGAATGGCTGAAAATTGCACTCGGTCTGTCAGGAACTGAATCTGCTGTGTGTTCTCCGGGTATTGTGCAGTAATTGCGATCGGATACAGATGCAGCCTGCCTGGTATAGTGCTTTTTTATATGGATGTGTGCAGAGGTTTGTGTACCTCAAGTGAGCCCTGCTGACATTGAAGGACCCTATCTTATTTGGAGGTCGTGAGTACTAATTCAGGGTTGCTCCTGTTGAATTGCCACATTAAATCCAAATGGAATTACTGTACTGCTGACTGTTTAATTCTCCTTTCTCTGTGTGAAAGGGCCCCTACCAGCTGCCACGGTTTGGACCAGCCACTAGGGCTTGGGTACCCAGGGACAGTAACTGATAGGGATAGGCCTGTCACAGAGCCATAGGTAGATTATTAGAGTGATAAGCTAATTAACCTGATTTCCTGTCCTTGTTATATCCCCTAAATAAATCAGAGCTGCTTGTTTCAGCAAAGTTGTACTGCCTGAGGTATTTGTCTATGTTAAAGTACTGTACTGTGATTGTTGCACTGTATCTCATTTCACAGGAGGTCCCAGTGCCGGAACCAGACCTGGGGTAAGTGTATACTGTGAAGGTAATTTGATATATTGTGTGGGCCACTAGTGGGAAGAAAGGGGTTGCAGTGTCCCAGAGGGCTGTGACCAAGTTAGTTTAACTATTGCAAACCCTGACCTCTGGGTGGAGGCACCCGCCATTGGATCCAGGCCCCTCAACCTGTTAGTGGCAAATCAGGCAGGGGTAGTAGCCCCTGGGATAGCGCCATCTAGGGGTTACATAAAAAACAAAAAAACATCATAAGCACTCGTTTTTTTTAACTTTCAAGTCCACTCTGCCAACTGTGCTTGAACAGCTGCCCGCTGGCCAGCACACGCACGTGACTCTCCAACAGCCACTGATGAATCACAAACGCTGATAGAGTCACTTGTATTATGACATCCTCACTAAAGCAGAATGAAAAGTCATTCTATGTTAGTGAGGATGTCACTACTACAGCAGAATGACTTTCTGCAGAGTATGGCTTTCTATACACTATTGCTTTCCACTATACACTATTTCTTTACACAAAGAGGAGGAAAAGCATGGAATGGTTTACCAAGGACTACTGTGGAGGCTGACAGTTTCACCTCATTTAAAAACAAACTAGATAGACACATAATAGAAAATGGAAGGAAAAATGGGTCATTAATTTGGGATGCAGACTTTATGGGCTGCAATAGCCTTCTACTGTCTTGTTTTTATATAGCACTTAGTATTTATACAACACCAGTAGTGATAAATTTTCCCTGATAAATTTGTTTATCTTACAATCTTATCTCCAGATAAAACTTTATCTGGAGATTAGATATATCATAATGATTATCCTTAACCTAAGGACCAGTCAGAGAGCAGCTTTCACAATGCTGATGACATCAAAATAGCCTTGTCCTGCTCTGAAGCTAGCTGCTGAATTCAAACAGCAACAGTTAACTCTACACAAACAGCTGATTTAAATGGTATAACATAAACTGATGTTGTATATAAGGGACATGCAGGGCGATTGTGTGATAACTGATTTATCTGGTACAGTTGCCAGTGACCTCAAGTAACAAGTTATGAGAGGTCACTGACAACCTGCCAGATAAACCAGTTATCACACACTCACTTCCGCCATATATTTCATTTATGCAACGGGTCCTTTTGTTAAGATTGTTTTTTCAAATGGAGGTGGTTTTATTTTCTTTTATTATTTTTGAAGGGTACTCTTTGTTTGGCTGTTTTAATGTTCCGTGGGTTTCCACGTTAGTGTCAGGAGAAAACGTCATGACACTGCAGCCGATTGGTTTTCATGTTCGGGAGCATTTGGTGGGAAAATGGTGGCGTGTGTTCCCAAGAGCATTCAGAACTACATTGTGTAATGGCTCGGGCTATGGGATTTTTTGGGGGAGTTGCAGCACTTTCATATATATAACAAGAGAAGGAAACGCATTGTTACTTCATGGCTGACTTTCCAACTGTGAGTTTTAGAAGAGTGAGCTCCGGGAGTTGGCAGCAAACAGAAGTGGGACTTATGGCAGGACGAGTGAGTGGGAGAGTGAGTAAACTGTGATCTGCAGCAAGTGTTTAAATGTTTTAGTAACAAATAGCACAGAGTCTAGAGATTGTCATGTTATGGGAAGGATTGTTTGTGTGACGTGTGTGAGCTGAAAGTGCCTGTGTTGTTGGGAGGCGACAATGGACAAGTGGGTGGAAGTAGTGCCAGCAGGCAGTGGGGGCGGGGGGACACCTATGATGTTGTCACTGTGTGGATAAATGGGATATGATGTAATCACTGTGGTAATCACTTTAAGTGATTACCATAGTGATTACATCATACTTCATTTATCTGGACAGTGACTCAGATAAACAGATTTATGCAGGAGTTTTTATCCTGACATCTGTTGCATAAATTAATACGTCCCCCAGAGCCACTCACTGCAGGATAAGAGTGGGTTCACGCATGTTCTGATTGTGACAGAACAGTGACGATTGAAGGAGTGCCCACTGTAATAAAAAAAAAAAAAAAATTGTCCCGGAATGTACCCATTTCCAGGGCATCCGCGCATGAGACACTCCTCACAGAATAAGAGTATTTCATGGGCAGGGGAAAAGAGCGCTCTGATTGGTCGGGAGCGCTCTCTTGATCTATAATATATAAATCAAATACACAATGGCCTTACTCCAAATGTACAGCTTATGTCCATTTGTAAGGAAGCAGAACTGTCATAATTCACTGGTGGCTCTGCCACTCATGAGTTATGATCCTGTCCCATCACTCATGAAGATAAATTGCATATTTTGTGTAAGGCCATTGAGTATCCCCTATATAACAATGCTGATGACATCACAGTGCCCAGTGCAGCACTGAAGCCAGCTGTTAAACTGCAGATCTAAAGCTATAACTTGAAATCTACTGTTGTATATATATCAAATATACAAGAGCCTGACTCAAAACAGGCAATTTATCATCACTTGTGAATGAGCGGGACTTTGATAACTCATTCTTGGCTCTGCCACTCATGAGTTATGGTCCTGCCCCCTCAAACGTGAAGTTTAATGGCATATTATGAGTCAGTCCATTGCATATCTCCTATATAAATTGATCGATTGGTCTATCTGTCTGTCTATACACACACACACACACACTCAAAACAGGTGTTTACATGGTGTTTAGATGACTTTGTGGTAGAAATGGTAATAAGTTACAAAAGAAAAAAAGTTTTGTAAATTGCATAGACTAACGTTTACACAATCAGAAATTAAATGACATCTCGCATTTTAGTTATTTATTGAACGAGATTTATCAGGAAAGGCCTACTGAGCCATAAGAAAAAATTACTCACCGCAGTAATATTGTTTCTTCCACAGTATTCTTCAGTATGCTTTACAGTGTGTGGTATGCCAGCTGGGTTCAGCTACCCAAAAGGTGGAGTCAATGTAAATGAAGTTGGCGCACTGACCAGTCAGAAGAGAGAGAGAATGGGGTGTGCTGGCTGCAGTCAGCCTTGAGGGCTTCAGAATTATTTCGATGCTGAAAAAAAAGAGCTAAAACTGTGCCCATGAGAAAAAAAACAGTTCCAACAGGAATCAAAAATAGAACAAGAATTAACCTAACAATGTAAAAACCAGAACAAACACTGTGAAACAACCACCTAATAAAAAGATGGCTGAAAAATTTGGCTAAGGACAAGAAAGCAGAGCCATGCCCCATTAGGTTATGTCAGGAAGGATGGGTGAGAGGTCAAGCATACTGAAGAATACCTTGGAAGAAACAGTATATTACTATCGTGAGTAATTTTTTCTTCTCACCCCAGGGATTCTTCAGTATGCTTGACAGTGTGCAGACTACAAAGCAGTGCAGTTGGGAGGTGGGTACAGAACATATTTAGGAAAAAGGCTCTGCAGCACCACTGTGCCAAATTAGGCATCTGATCTGGACTGTACGTCCAAGCAGTAGTGTTTAGTGAAGGTGTGTACCATCTTCCATGTGGCTGTTCTGCAGACATCAAGCAAGGGAATATCCCTTGCAGCTGCCACTGTGGCAACAGTGCCTCTGGTAGAATGGGCCCTAAGACCCTGAGGGGGCTGTTTGCCAGCTTTGCTGTAGCAAAACTGGATGCAAGAGACAATCCAGCGGTGTATAGTCCCCTTGGTAGCCGGTCTTCCTCAACCTACTTCTCCGTACGTGAGGAAAAGTTGAGTATGATCTTGCCTGAACTGCTTGGTATGTTCCAAATAGTAGGTCAGAGCCCTTTTAACATCCAGGCTATTTAGCCTGCATTTTCCTGGAGTGGATTTTTCTGTGAAAAACACAGGAAGTGTGACGGATTGATTAAAGTGGAAATCAGAGCCCACCTATTGGAGGAACTTTCTGTTTATTTATTTATTTAGTTAAACATCAGTTTAGAAACCTTTGAGCCAGAGGCTCATTTACAAAGGTACCTCGTCACAAAGAGGACATCAGAACAGTAGTACAAGGGACACAGTACTTACAAACAAAAAAGTTACAGTTCAATTACAATTTTGTTACAATAGAATACAATCTCCAACGAAGCAAAAGATAACAAAAGGTGCAAAACTTATGGTCGGGGAGAGCTGGTGGGAGAGAAGGAGGAGATAGGAGGAGGAATTAGTAGGAAAGGAAGGGGGGAGAGCTCAGTGAGCATTGTCAAACAGGTATATATATATATATATATATATTTTTTTACACTAGGCTAGCGGCAGTTGCATTTTGCGGAGCTAAGCAGGAAGTTTCTGAGCCTGGGCTTAAAACAAGCTAAGGTTAGTGAGTTTGAGACACTGGCAGGAGGAGTTATACCAGTGGGGCCTGCAGTGAGGACTGCCCTCCTGACCCGAGAGGTCCTGGCTCACCGGAATAACTAGGGTAGCTCTTGGCGGAGCTGCGCATGATCAGGGTCGGTGCGAATGCGGCGAATGGAGTTGGATAGGCCTATGGGGGATAGGCTACGCAGGGTCTTTAAAGGTGAGCTGGCATGTCTGATACATGAGTCGCTCTTCCAGGTTGAGTAGGGTAGCTAGGTGTACAGCTCACATGTGTGAGTGAGTCTGGGAGCACCAGTGATAAGTCTGCAGGCCTTATTAACTGTGAGGCGAACCTTGTTGAGGGCAGTCTGATCTGCTGAGCCATAGACCAGAAGGCCATAGTCAATGAGAGACATGACAGAGGAGGTGACAGCCAGGCGGAGGGCATCAGGAGGGAGGCATTTCTTGTGCCGGTAAAGAATGCCTAGCCGTGAGTTGGCGACAGAATTTAGGGCAGATATATGTCCATGGAATGAAAGTGCAGGGTCAAAGGTTATACCAAGATATTTATAGGACTGTACCTGGTCAATGACGAGATTGGGTGTGGAGTGGACAGCTAAGGGAAACTTGCTGTACTTATTTTGGGGGTGGGAGAAGAGCATCGTTTTGTTTTCTTAAGGTTGATAACAAGTCGGTGCTCAGTGAACCAGGTAGCTGCAGAGTCAAAGACTAGTTGGAGGGAGTTCTGTAGCAGCATGGGGTCATTGTGGGAGGCAACGAGAGCAGCATCATCAGCATAGAGAAGCATCTTACCGTACAACTGCTGGGTAGGGAGTTAAGAAAAGTGAGAATAGTAGGGGTCCAAGAATTGAGCCCTGCGGCACCCCAGAGCGAATGGGGCATGTTTCAGAGAGAGTACCGTTGACTTTCACACATTGGGAGCGGGCGGAGAGATAGCTGGTGCACCAGGAAACAGGTCTTGAGGCAAAGCCTATTAGGTCGAGGGTGGAGAGCAAAAGAGGATGCAAAACGGTATCGAATGCTTTAGAAAGGTCAATGAATATAGCACCAGCCAGGTTTGTCCTAAGTACTACCTTATCCCTGTAGGCAATAATGCAATTAGGTTCAGTACACAGGGGCTGCAGTTCTAAAATCCTTCTGGCAGAAGTGATGGCAACCAGAAATACCATTTTCCAAGTGACATACATCAACTCAGCAGTAGCCATGGGCTCAAAGGGTGGTTCCATGAGTTTGGCTATACAGAGGTTCAAATCCCAGGGAGGGATAGACTCCCTCAGTGGGGGATGAAGGTGCAGCAGGCCTCTGAAAAACTTTTTAAAGATAGGCTAACAAATGAGAGATTTTTGCTTCCCAGCAGAAAGGTAAGCCGAGATGGCTGCCAAGTGCACCTTGAGGGAAGGGACCTTAAGGCCTGTTGACTGAAGATGTAGCAAATAATCCAGAAGGGTAGGAGGATTAGCCCTAGGCGGGTTTATCCTTCTTTCCTTACACCATAAGGAAAACCTCTTCCACTTAGAAGCATACATCTTCTTAGTATTAGGGTTTTTAGCCATCCAATGGATTTTTAGTACTTGTTCATAGTACTGGGAATCAGGAAACTCTAACTCCTCAAGTACCAGGCCTTGAGGTGAAGGGACTGTAGACTGAGGTATGCTACCCCATCTGAGGAAGAGTCAGGAGACTGTGGGTCACTGGTAGGCAAATGGGCATTCTGACTGACAGGGCAAGGAGCAGTGAGTACCATGGTTGTCTTGCCTAGTCTGGAGCTGTCAAAATCATAGTGGCTGATGGGTCCCCGAGTTTCAGAAGAACTCTGTGTATGAGAGGAAACGGAGGGAAGGTGTACAGAAATCTCCCCGTCCAATCTAAGGTTAAAATATCCATTGGGATGGTCCCCAAGGCTGGGGACATGCAACAGTAGTGTGGAAGCTGGTGGTTGAGGCTGGATGCGAAATGATCCACCTCTGGGACGCCCCACCTTCTGAAAACTGTCTGAAGAACCAGTTTGTTCAGGGTCCATTTATGATGGCCCTGACTGATACAGCTCAGGGCGTCTGCCAAAGTATTGTCCTTGCCTGGAAGGTGAATGGCCGACAAGTTCATATCCAGGGAATAGGTTAAGGTCCAACTTCTCATTGCCTCTGTGCAGAGTTTGGTTGACCTTGTGCCACTCTGCTTGTTGATGTAGAATATGGCAGTGGTGTTGTCTGTTCTGACTTGAACACAGTGTCCTTTTAGCTGTGCAGCAAAGGCCTTGATGGCTAAGTACACTGCTCTAAGCTCGAGTAGACTGATGCAGAAAGTGGACTCCTTGGGAGTCCTTATGCCACTTATAGATTGATCCTGAAAGTGGGCTCCCCAACCTAGAAGGGAGGCATCTGTTGTGAGCACTCTCTGGAAGGTTGCCTCAGCTGAAAGGAAATTTCTTCCCTGAGATTGTCTTTGTCCTTCCACCAATCTAGAGCCCGAAGGAGTGTTTTGGTGACTGGAACCAGCTTTGAAAATGAATCCCTTTTCTGGGGCCAGCAAGTCCTGAGGTGACACTGAATGTTCCTCATTTGGAATCTGGTGCCTGGGACCACTGCTGTCATTGATGCCATGTAACCCAGAAGTCTGAGAAAATGTCTTGCTGGCCTTGGCTGGTCATTGACAAAGGAGTTTACCAAGCTCTGAAAAGTTTTCACCCTGTCCACTGGGAGGAATGCCTTTCCTTGCAGGGTGTTGAGTTTCGCTCCAGTGAAGTCCAGTATTTGAACTGGCTTGAAGTGGGACTTCTGTTTGTTGATGATGAAGCCCAGAGACTTCAGAGTGTTTCTTGTCAGGCTCAGGGCTTCTGTAACTTCTTGTGGGGATTTGCCCACTATCAGCCAATCATCCAAATATGGGAAGACAGACACTTTTTGTCTTCTCAAATGAGCCGCAACCACTGCAAGGCATTTTGTGAAGACTCTAGGAGCTGAAATGAGTCCAAATGGTAGCGCTGCAAACTGGTAATGGCCTGATGGCAGCTTCGGTCTGAGAAACTTTCTTTGAGATGACCTTACGGGGCTATGGAAGTAGGTGTCCTTGAGATCCAGAGAGACTAGCCAGTCTCCCTGCTGCAGAGAATGTATCACCTAAGTCAAGGTAACCATTTTGAATTTTGGCTTCAGCAAGTGCTGGTTCAGGTACCTTAGGTCGAGAATAGGTCACCACTCCCCATTTTTCTTCACAGTGAGGAAATATCTGGAGTAAAGGCCATTTCCCCACTGAGAGGATGGTACTTTTATCACAGCTTGAACCTTCAAGAAGTTTTTCATCTCCAACTCATAGAAACATAGAAACATAGAAGTTGACGGCAGATAAGGACCGCAAGGCCCATCCAGTCTGCCCATTTCTTTTTCTACCTTATAAATGTGCCATCGGCCTTTGCTCTGTTAATGGCCTATCTATTCATAGTCATTTGTATTGCTCCCTTATGCCTATCCCATGCCTGTTTGAAGCCCTGCACTGTATTCATAGCCACCACTTTTTGTGGTAAGCCATTCCATGCATCCACCACCTTTTCTGTGAAAAAGAATTTCCACATTCCCCTTAATCGGCCCCCCCAATCTCATGCTGTGTCCTCTTGTCCTGCTGTTTTTCTTATATTTAAACATTTAGACTCTTTCACCTTGTTAATGCCCTTAAGGTGTTTGAATGCCTCAATCATATCACCTTTCTCCCTCCTTTGCTCAAGGGTATACATATTGAGCTCTGTTAATCTGTCCTCATATGTCTTCTGATGCAGTCCCTGCACCATGTTGGTTGCCCTTCTCTGGACTGCCTCAATTTGGTTAATGTCCTTGTGAAGGTGTGGCCTCCAATACTGCACGCAGTACTCCAGATGGGGCCTAACCAGTGTCTTGTAAAGAGGGATTATTACCTCCCTCTTACGACTTGTGATACCCCTACTAATACACCCTAACACCCCCTAGCCTTACCTACTGCTTTAGAGGTCTGCTTGGATGATTTCAGGTCATCAGTGATGATGATGCCCAAGTCTCTTTCTTCCTTTGTGACTGCTAGCAACTCCTCCCAGCCTACAGGTGGCTTCAGGGTTTCTCTTCCCTATGTGCATGACTTTGCACTTTTGCATTAAATCCCAGTTGCCACTCTTCTGACCATTTTGCTAGTTTATCCAGATCTCTTCTCATTCTGCCCACCCCATCTGGATCATCTACTCTGTTGCAGATCTTGGTGTCATCTGCAAACAGACAAGCCTTACCCTGTAGTCCATCTGCAAGGTCACTAATGAAGATGTTGAAGAGGACTGGCCCCAGAACTGATCCCTGAGGTACCCACTTGTGACTTGCATCTCTTCTGACTGTATACCATTTACCACCACTCTCTGTTTTCTGCCTGTCAACCAGTTTGCCACCCAGTTGACCAACTTCTGACCCACCCCGAGCCTACCCAGCTTATTTATCAATCTTCTATGTGGAACAGTGTCAAAAGCTTTGCTGAAGTCAAGGTAGGCGACATCAACTGCTCCCCCTTGGTCCACCACTCTGGTTATCCAGTCAAAGAAATCTATGAGATTAGTTTGACAGGACCTTCCTTTTGTAAACCCATGCTGTCTTGGATCCTGTGCCCCTATGGAGTCCAGGTGTTGCACTATCCTTTCCTTAAGGAGTGCCTCCATAATCTTGCCCACTACTGAGGTAAGACTGATTGGTCTATAGTTCCCTGCCTCCTCCCTGCTACCACTCTTGTGGAGCGGGATCACATGAGCCCTTCTCCAGTCTTCTGGGACCTCTCCTGTGCTCCGAGACTCACTAAACAGTTCTGCTAATAGCTCTGCTAGTTCCACCTTTAGCTCCTTAAGTACCCTGGGATGTATGCCATCAGGTCCCATTGTCTTATCCACCCTGAGCTTAGCAAACTCTTGTAGGACTCTTTCTTTTGTGAAGGGAGTAGTGCTCACCTCCCTCCCTGTGTCCATGATGCTGAGCTGTGGCCCTGCCCTACCTTCTCTTCAGTAAATACTGAGCAAAGTATCTATCTAGGATAGATGCCTTTATAGGGTCCTCCTCACATGCTCCCTTTTCTCCTTTAAGCTTAGCAATACCCTCTGGACTTTCTCCTTTCACTAATGTATCTATAAAAAGTCTTGTCACCTCTTTACTGTTCATGCTAGTGTTTCCTCAGTTTGGGACTTTGCCTGCCTTACTGCATTCCCTGCTTCCCTTAGGGCAGTTTGGTATGCCTCCCTATCTTCATCCTGCTGTGTTCCCTTATATTTCCTGAAGGCCAGCCTTTTGGCTCTGACCTTTTCTGCTACTGTATTTGAGAACCAAAGTGGTTTCCTTCTTCTTTTGCACTTCCTTTTCTGTCTAACACAATGGGATGTTGCTTCAAGTATTTCATCTTTAATGCTTACCCACTTTGCCTGTACCCCCTCACCTGTGTTTTTTTTGCCAGGGCTAGCTTAACTCTGTTGGCCATCATATCAAAGTCAGCTCCTCTGAAGTCCCATATTTTTGCCTTGGAATCTGATGATTTATATGTAGTAGCCAAATTGAACCATACCATGTGATGGTCACTGGCCCCCAGGTGACCTTCTACCTGGAGATCTGTGATTCCTTCCTTGTTAGTCAGTACTAGATCTAGGATAGCCCTGTCTCTTGTGGGTTGCTGTACCAGTTGTTTGAGGCCATCCCCCTGCAGGGAATCCACTATGTGTCTAGTTCTGGCAGATGTTCCTGCTGGTATTGACCAATCTGTATCCGGCATGTTGAAGTCTCCCATTATCAGAACCTCCCCTTTAGCTGTCATGTTTTGTATATCTTCTAACAGTAATGTGTCTATGTCCTCCCCCATCAATGGCAACTCATCAACTTTTCTGTTGGAGTCAGAGGTTTTGAAAGCTTGGGGCCTTGAAGAGAGGGAAAGTTTTTGAACTGTAAGGAGAGGCACTGGCCCACCACTTCTAGCACCCACTCATCAGTGGTGATGAGTTGCCATTGATGGAGGCAGTGAGATAGCCTGCCCCCCACTGGAGGTGGGGAGGCGACCTGAAAGCAGTCAGGAATATTGCTGTTTAGTTTGGGCAGTGGAAGTGGGAGTAGAGTTGGACCTCCTCTGTCCTCTTCTCCCTCTTCCTCTGAAAAATCCCCTCATCTGTGAAAAGTCCATGGGCACTGGCATAGGATAAAAGCTCTAGGAAAGCACCCTCTGCTTCTGCCTACTCTGCTTTGGGATTTCTGAGATGTGGAGGGCTTTTCTTTAGCCCCATTGCTCTTGTAGGTGGCTTTATATTCCTTCACCTTTTTCATGTAAGCTTCAGTTCTATCTCCAAAGAGAAAATTGTTCTCACAGAGGAAATCCATAGCCTTGGACTGGGTGTCTTGTGAGAGGCTGGTGGTCCTTAGCCAGGGTGGCATACTGTCTAAGGGAAATGGCTTGGGCCATGGCTCTGGAAGCTTTGCCATTATTGTCCACAGCCATATGGAACTGGTACTTGGTGGCCTCTATGGCAGTCTTCACTGTCTCAGTGATTTCCTGAACCATAGTGTCTCTACCCTGTTGCACTATGGCCAAAATAAAGTTCCAGAGAGCTCTCTGGTAACAAGCTGCATATGCCATGTATAAAGAAAGTCGCTGCAGCAAAGAAGCTGTTGTGTAAGTTTTCTTGCCCATAGCATCTGTACAGGCTGAGGTTTAAACCTGACCCCCAGCTTGCCTTCTTGGGTTTACTCCTTGTACGTGGGATGACCTTTCGGCCTCACCATGACCTTTGGGAGCAACCACCCCATTCAGAAATTTTGCTTGAATAGGGAAGTTTCACTGGGTGTGCATGTTAGCATGTACTTGGCTGCGTGTTCAGTTAAAACCACACTACCTTAGTCATGGTCTAGTCTGTTTGTCTGATTAAAATTACCTTATCCTATGCCTTTATAGTTATTTTTCTTTTAATATTCTTGTACCACTTGTATATACCAATAGTCACAATTAAGCTTTACCCCTGTATTGCAAGTCTACAACTTTATAAGTAAAAATATTTAACCAAAAAGAAATACCAGGAAATGTCATATTGTCTTAAATCTTTACTTAAAACTGGTATGCAGAATTAACATCATTTGGATCAGCAGTGCAAGCCAACAGTGTATGATTAACTGGAGAGGAAGTCTCTCCTACTTTTATATACAATCATACAAATAAAATAAAAATAACATAACGTAAAATGCAACTATCACCCTTCTCTGTTCCATATCAGAGATAATAGCAATTCATAACACACAGTGCCATACCTTAATGTCTCAAATGAAATCCTGGGTAGAAGGATATGCTGTCACAGCTTCTTCCTCTCTTCTGCCCTCCTTTAGCTTAAATGAGTCTAAATTTATATGTTTTTTGGATGTACCTCGTGTTACACTTCTTGTAGAAGTGTGTCTCGTGAGGCACTTCTTGCAGAAGTATGCCCCGTGACACATTTCTTGTAGAAGTGTGGTAACCATGCAAGGTGGCAACAAAAATATCTTATTTTAAAAGTGGAATGTCATGTCAGATTCTTGCTTTACTGGAACATTGTTTTGTAAGCTCTAAGTCTTTTTTGCTACGGAGGAAATTGTGGCTTAGCTAGCATTCTGTGTAGCACTAAATGTGTTGTTTTTCACTTCCTCAAACAAAATCTCCCCATTTCACAGTTAGTTATAAATAAGACATGCAATGCAGATATATTTTTTCTTTTAAACTGTAAACTGTTAATAAGACAAAAAAACTATAATGTATCTTTAAACTATTAGAAATAAAACACCCAATTTATTATAAGATAAACAGAAACTTGAGGCTAAATTATGTTTGCAACTTAAAAAATGCTAATGATACTGCTTATTTGCTACAGAGGAAACTGTGGTTTAGCCTACGTTGTTAAACATGGAGCTGTCTTGAAGTGTGTTTTTTTTTCACTTCCTCAAATAAATTTCCCCCATTCTACAGCCAGTTTTAAAACTAGATATTGTCTTTAAACTGCAAACTGTTAATGTTACAACTAAATATTACAAAGAAGCTATGATCATTCTTGTTTTAAATGTATCTTCAAACTATTTTACAATAAGACATTCAATTTATTGACTAAACAGAATTATGCTTGGCAATAAGGTTGTATTTAATTCAATTTAGGAAAAGCAGAAGTAAAGTATTTTTCAATTGTCATTATTTAATTTAGAGAAAAGTCAATAAGTCAGACCTATTTGTTGATTTGTCTCTGGGAAATAGTGGGTTCTTGCTCCATCATGTCCTCTAGTTCTAGGAAAAGCTGCTTCTTTGGAATATTTGGATTAGGCAGTCCAAATAGGGACTCAAGGGGATTACAGGTTTTGCTTCTTTGAAATATTTGGATCAGGCAGTCCAAATAGGGACTCAAGGGGATTGCAGGTTCTGCACATCTAATTTTCTTGACTCCTTTTCAGGAGGTTGAGCGGTAAGAGGCACATTAGCCTTGTCACAGGCAGCAGCCTATACCACTCCCTGGTGGTCTGGTTGTATATAAAGAAAATCAGCATTCATTTTGTCTAGCTGATATTTCTTCTCAATCTTTCTTTCTACTCCAGTGACAGAAGCAGGGTTCTGGAGTATTTTCATAGCTGCCCTTTTTAGGGTATTATGAATGGGCAAGATTAACTTTTTAGAGGGAGGAAGACCCGTCATTTCTATATAGTCTTCCTCCTCTTCCTCATAACCATCCTCCTGGATAACAAGGCTGAGGCTGTCCACCATGTGTTTCACAAAAGTAAAATGAGATGAGAAATCCTTCTGACGATTAGAGGGGTTATCAAATTCTTGATCAGGGGTTCCATCAGGCTCTAAAGCCTCACTCTCTGTTTTGTTTTCTTCCTCCTCCTCACAATAAAAGCCCTGGTCATAGCCAGGATCTGGGAGGGGAACAGCTGGACCTGCAGGGGCCCTGAAAAAATTGGCCATAGATTGTAAAGTCTGGTATATATGCCAAGCCTTAACCATTTCAGTAGCAGAGGGCATATCTTTATTTGCCACTAGCGTCTCCCCTTGTTTTTCAGCGGGAGGGGCAGTGGTATGTTTTTCTTTTCTATTCTTTTTAGCAGGGACTGAATCAGAACCCTGCTCACTGTCTTTTTCAGGCTTCATCAGAATTTTTATTTTTATCAGACTTGTTTGTTTGTTGAATTTTGTTGACCCGGTAAGCCCACTGGGCCAAGAAGTCCCTTTTTCAGGGGCAACCAAGAGGGAGAGGGGATACAGATGGTAAGCAAGTGAAATTGAACCAGTTTAAACTGTTGGTGGTATTTTTAGTGAATGAGGGAAATTTGGCCAGGACTCCGAGGAAATTCTCCTACTCTTTTCAATAAGTGCTATGGGATCTTTAACATCCACTTGAACAATCACCAATCCAGGCAGATGGGACCTCGGTTTAACGTCTCATCCGAAAGACGGCACCTCAGAAGTGTAGCAGCCCTCTCATGCTGCACTACATTGTCAGTATTGGGATATTAACCCAAGTGCCAGATGTGGGAACTGAACCCACAGCCCTCTGATCTCCCAGCCTCAGAGGCGAGTGTGCTACCTACTGAGCCACTGACACTGTAAATTAATTTCATTAGAGTCCTTAGAGGATTTATCATTATTTTTATATTGAGAGGAGGTACCCTCCTCAGCGATTTTAGAGAAGGGGAGGCAGACTGAGAGACCATGGATTTAAAATCTTTAGCTATTTTAAGGGCTGCTTTCTTTAACAAATTTTGAGCAAGTTTACAGGAATGGTCTGGACCTAAACAATTTAAACAAAGGTCATGGCTGTCTGCCTTAGGACGTTAAAGCACTTTAAACAAGTTTTAATTTCTGTTGATTCAGTTCTTCTGTTTGCCTTCTCTGACATACCACAATGTCAGAAAACCCCCGAAATTAGTGTTTCCCAAGATGGCGACAGATAGAGAAAAAATGTCCCCAGGCTCAGGGAAAATGTGGGGGAAAAAAGTTTGCAACCGCAGTAGAAAAATAAAGCAAGATGTATTAAAATGCTGTTTCTTGTGGAGAAAAAGAACCACAAGTGCTTAAAAAATGGTAAAAAACCTTTTGCGTGAGATTTTCACATCAGATGTGGAATTTTTTACCTCAGAAAACGTGCAAAAAATAAAGTTTGCGGTTGCACGAAAAGCGGTAGGAAAATGCTAAAAATATCACAAATGTGGTAAAAATACCTGAAAGCAGCATAAAAAGAACACTTTTTAAAGAAAATTAATATCTTCAAGCATTGAGAAGAGAAAGCACTCCGGGGCAGTGTTGCTCAGTCAGCGGAGAAATAACTCTGAAGCCCTCAAGGCTGACTGCAGGCAGTACACCCCTTCATTCTCTTCCGATTGGCCAATGTGCCAACTTCATACATGAGTTGTTATAAATATTATTACAATGACAAATTGGAAATACATCAGAGTAACTCACTGTAAGAACAGCTGATAAAAGTAATATTGAAAAATGCATCTGTTAACTACAAAGACCATTGAAAAACAGAACAGAAAAGATAAGAAGTAAGACTAAAGGCTGGGTGAAGAGAAATCGGCTGAAGAGGAAAAAAAAAAAGAAAAGTATGACAGTTCTTGGTATGAGGGTAAACTATTAGGAGTTGATACGTGTATGACTGGATAGTTCTCAAATGTACAGAATATAACTAATGAAATTAAATACTCTATAGCTCTCATAGGTATTGCCACCAAGAATGCAACAGTATGGGTCTTCATCGAGGAAAGACTGCCTACATTACTTCAGCTGAATGGAAGTCTGAGCTAATAGAATACTTCAAATTGGTTCTAATTAGAAGAAGTAGAAGAATCAGTATTTATACAGTACCTTTCATACACACTGTATCCCAAAGCACTTTACAAGCAATGCTAGACTGGTAGTGAAGTGACTGAACATGTAGTGGCAGCCATTTCGCATATCAACACCCACACACAGCCTTGGACAATTGCATGAACCAGTTTTATGGGAAGGGGGAATGCTGGCCAGGACACCAGGGAAAATCTCAATTTGGGATTTGGAGTAACAGAAGATGTCAGCCTACAACTAAGAAAAGTAGTTTGATACAATCTACTATACTACAGTAAAAAGTAAGTAAACCAAGATGTTTTTGCACACAAAGTACACAGTGGGACCAGCCCCACATTTGAATGTGGGGGCCTTTGGTGGTGACTGTTCATCTTTAAATCAACCTCCACACCAGGTGTTTTGATGAATAATATAAAATAAAAAGGGAACTACTGTATAAATGTGCTGTTTCTGGATGCATATGCACCTAGCTGTTAAATGATGATACTGCTGCTTCACCATTATCTGTACAGGTGTCTATGGTGCTTATCAATAAAGAAAGAAAATATGAAAAAAAAAAAGAATCCCTTAAATTGGAAAACGTTAACGCACGGGCTGAAAGGGAACACTGAAAGCTCCTCTGCTAAGTGGAAAGCAATATATAATTTAAGAATTTACAATAATAGAATATCTACTGTAGATAAAATATAAGGGACAAAACTCCTATATCCATGTACATTTCCTCAGTAATAAAGAATGGAATTGCTGATCATTCAAGACGTACAACTGATTTTGGATGATGCCAGTTGTGGTTTGTTTGCTGCTGGCCATCCCCCTTGACAAACAGGTACCCAGTCACTATCAATAGAAGAAGCCAGTAAACTGTTCCTGTCGACTCACTCAAATAAACCAGCCAGTGCAATAAGGCCTATAGCAAGGTATCTAGGATGCCAGCGTGTATAGGGAGGGGTTTTGACAGCATGAGTGGGAGGTGACATTTGCCTATATAGATCATTGATAAGGCCTCACCTTGAGTAATGTGTCCAGTTTTGGAGTCGTCGCTTGAGAATGGACATAGACAGGCTGGAGTCAGTGCAGCAAAGGGTCACAGAATGAATCAGGGCCAGCAGGGCAGATCTTATGAGGAACAAATAAGACCTGAACATATACTCACTGGAAACCAGACGGGAGAGAGGGAACATGAAAGAGACTTTTTTTTTGCCCACATTTTTTAACCCCTTTCCAGTCTCTGACCACATTCTCTTCAGAGTCCAAGGCACAGGCTGACTTGCCTTGTGTATGCAGTGTCTCACCAGTCCCTCCTCTAAGACATGCTTTTGCCCCCCTTTGTGAAGTCTGGGGTAGAGAGATGTACTCCCAAATATCTGGTCTCATCAGGCGGCTAGTGTGATGGACACACGAGGGCCCAGATGTAGCATATAGACCTGTCACCTTGGAAGCCAGGGCTGATCCTTTTTCCTGATTTCCTCCCCTGGTCATCGGCATACATGGGACTCAAATGTACATGCATACACAACAGCCTGGAACACACAAGCCCAGTCAATGGCCTCCCTAGTCTACATACCTCGACTGCGCTGCCACCCATGGTCACTCAGGTGGCAACATTGCAGTAAAGGCAGTGATCCTCTACCCCCTCCTCCCCGAGATGGAGGGCATCACCTGGGATGCTCAAACCTCCCCCCACCAGCCACTGACAACCCGGGTTCGCTTCTGAACCTAGGTCACCGGTATTATGAGCAGTAGCACTACTGCTGGGCAGACAGGCTGGGCCATGACAGAGTCTTAAGTTCCTAAGTGGTATAATCAGAGTAAATTGTGAGGATCTGTTTATTAGAAACAGAGATGCAGTCATGAAGGGATATGATTAGAGACTGGTGGGAGGTAAATTCAATAAAGATGTGAGGACATTCACAGAAAGAGTGATAGCACCTTGGAACAGATTATTGGTGGAGGTTGTGGGGGCAAGGACTATTAATGGTTTTTATTTATTTTATTTATTTCAGGTTTTGATTAATACCTTTGAACCTGCATGGCTTTTTTACAAAGGTTCCAAGTCATTGGAGGCAACAAAACATTACAATACAGTTAATACATAAAATTACACATATGGCAGAGCTGTGAAAGATTCAAGTCAATGGGCACAAACAATACATCACAATTCAAGTAATACAAAATATGACGCATTTGGCAGAGCCATGACCTCACAGAATAAACAGGATTTGCAGTTGCTAAGTGCAATCAAAGGAATGTCATATTGCATCTATGAGGTAGAAGCTTAGAGTCTCAGCTCAGTTTCTAAGTGCTGGTAGCAGGGTGATAGCAGTCAGAGGGCTTTGTCCTGGTGGGCATACTGGCAGGGGAAGGAAGGCAGGGATAGTAAGCATTAGGTAGGACAGTCACAGTGGTTTGCTTGGGCTAAAAGTAAACAGAGCTCTCTTTGTATGGGCCAATCTTTTCATGTTCTAAGAGGGAAGAAGGGAGATCATTTACCCACTAAAGCCCATGGTAGGCAAGAGAATGCTGGGCAAAGGAGGTGCACTTGAAGGGGACCTGGAGCACACCTTTAGCTGATCTTCTAGTCATTTTAGTGGTTATACTGCATTGGAACAGAGAGGCCATGGAGTTGGGTGCTTGACCTAGTAGGGCTTTTTTTCCAATTAGGCAAACCTAGTACCTGGCTCTAAGGTGCAGGGGGAAGCCACCCAGTGTTTGAGTAAAGGCTACAAGTGTGAGTCAAGTGTCCGGCACCTAAAACCAACCGACAGGCCTTGTTTAATTGAAGCTTGACCATTTGCAGTGCCAAGTCAGTGGCAGC
The DNA here is from genome assembly GCA_016271365.2 of Neoceratodus forsteri. Taxonomy (NCBI): domain Eukaryota; kingdom Metazoa; phylum Chordata; order Ceratodontiformes; family Ceratodontidae; genus Neoceratodus; species Neoceratodus forsteri. The sequence goes on from CM028134.1 coordinate 188,404,919, forward strand.
ACTATAGATGACTAGTCCATAGTCTATGATGAACAGTACAGAACTTTGAGTTACTAGGCTCATAGGTCATTGCATGTCTGTGACGATATAGGATTCTGAGTTTGGCATTTGCTGTTTTTATAACATGGTCAATGTGGGAGGTAAGGGGAAAAGGTGTCGTCCAGGTGGATGCCAAGATATTTAAAGGATGTTACTTGTTCTATGGCATCACCCTTTAAGCTAAGGATGGGTTTATACATGGATAGCACAAGGCCAAAGGACTCATAATCCCACTTGGGGGGAAAAGGAAGGGGGAGGCAGCAGAAGAGGTCAGGGGAGAATAACCCACCATGACACTAGGCTGGGGCGGGGTAAGGTAGTTATAACTATTGGCAGTCTTGATGGGCCATTGTTCTCCAGCTGTCAGATTTATTTGTTGAGGTTTCTGTATTAACGGTATCCATGGGCACATTGAGCTTTTGAATATTTTCAATAAGTACATTTACTTTTCTTCCAGCTCTCCCCTACCAAGAATGTTCTATAACTCTTACTGAGCAAAAAAAAAAAATCAAGCACTAGAACATAAGATGTGATCCACAGAACCACTGCGTGCTGCTGTTGTGCAGAGTAGTGGGCAGCCAGTAAAAGAAACAAGACATGACAATCCAAGGATCAGTGACCCCCACATGTTTCATGCTGACTGCACCATCAAAATCTTTCTGTGCACAGTGAATACTTTTAGAGGGATGGCTATCAATAATATATCAGGAGGATACTCGGCTAGGATTAGCTAGCCACAAGCAGCAACAACAACTAAAAAATAAAGCTCCGCACAGGAGGTTTTGGTTCAATAATTAATCAACAGTAAAGGTTTCATCATTTTCAAAACATATAAAGGCTGTGACTGAAAGCATGTGGGCACTTGAGATGCTCTGGTATTCATTAAAGAGAGGATACTTTCCTGAGAAGTATAATGCGGATTAATGAGAAGGCATCCACTTTGTAAGATACAGTTCTTTTATAAATCCAGGGATTCTTTCAGCTAGCATGATTTACTGAAGCCTACATTTTTAGAATTCTCATTTACTTTCCAGGGTTTATAACACATCTTTTTTAGTGACTTGTGTCCCAGATGTGTGTATAAAACACATCTGACAGTCAACAAATGGCATCATAATGCTTTCCAAAGTTACAAACTAGGACATCACAAAGAAAGCAATTGTTAAGACTGTGAGGACAGTTGTGGACAAGTGGGACCATGGAGGTCTGCTGAAGAGGGAACAGCTGAGGGCTATTGGGGTCAGCTCAGAATGGATGGGGACAGTTGATGACAGCCACTGACATGTGAGGACAGTTGGAGACGTGTGAAAAGTTGAGGACAGCTGAAGACAGCTGGGTTAAGTTGGGGACATTTGAGGACAGTTTGGACAAATTGGGGGCAGTTGAGTACAGCTGGGAATAGCTGAAGACAGTTGGGAATAGTTTAGGAGAGTTGGGGAGAGTTAGGAATAGTTGAAGACAGTTGAGGCCAGTTAGGAACTGTTGGGAAGAGTTGAAAAGAGTTGGGAACAGTCAGGGATATTTGGGACAGTTGGGAACAGTCAAGGGCAGTTGAGAACAATTAAGGACATTTGGAGACAGTCAGGATAGCTGGGATAGTTGGGAATAGTTAAGGATAGTTGAAAATAGTTGGGAAGACTTGAAGACAGCTGGGAACAATTGGGGATAGTTGGTTGGGGATAGTTTTGGATAGCTGGGAAGAGTTGAGGACAGTTGGGAACAGCTGGGGATAATGGGAACAGTTGTAGACAGTTTGGGACAGCTGGGAATAGTTGGGGACAGTTGGGGATAGCTGGGGACAGTTGGGGATAGCTGGGGACAGCTGGTAACAGTTGAGAACAGCTGGAGATAGTTGGGAACAGTTGGGGATAGCTGGGGACAGTTGGGGATAGTTTGGGACAGCTGGAAACAGTTGAGGATGGTTGGGAGCAGCTGGGGGATAGGTGGGGATCATTGGGAACAGGTAGGGATAGTTTGAGACAGCTAGGAACAGTTGAAGACAGTTGGGAACACCTGGAGACAGTTGGGGATAGATGGTAACAGTTGGGGATAGTATGGGACACCTGGAAACAGTTGAGGACAGTTGGGAACACCTGTGAATAGTTGGGATAGTTTGGGACTGCTGGGAAGAGTTGAGAACAGCTGGGGATAGTTGGGGATAGCTGGTGACAGCTGGGGATAGTTTGGGACAGCTGGGAACAGTTGAGGATGGCTAGGAACAGCAGGGGATAGTTGTGGATGGTTGGGAATGGTTAGGGATAGTCTGAGACAGCTAGAAACAGTTGGGAACACCTGGAGATAGTTGGGAATACTTGGGAAAGGTTGGGAATAATATGGGACTGCTAGAAAGAGTTGAGAACAGTTGGGAACAGCTGGGGATAGTTTGGGACAGCTGGGAACAACTGAGGACAGTTGGGAACACCTGAGGTTAGTTGGGGACAGTTGGAAACAGTTGGCATAGTTTGGGACAGCTATGGACAATGGTGAACTGCTGTGGATACTTCTGGACAGTTGGGAACATTTGGGGATAGTTTGGGACAGATGGGAACAGTTGAGAACAGCTGGGAACAGTTGAGGGCAGTTGAGAAGAGTTGGGCTAGTTAGGAACACTTGGGGATAGTTTGGGACAGCTGGGTACAATTGAGAACAGTTAGGAACACCTGAGGTTAGTTGGGGACAGTTGGAAATAGTTGGCATAGTTTGGGACAGCTATGGACAACGGTGAACTGCTGTGGATACTTCTGGACAGTTGGGAACATTTGGGGATAGTTTGGGACAGATGGGAACAGTTGAGAACAGCTGGGAACAGTTGAGGGCAGTTGAGAAGAGTTGGGGCTAGTTGGGGACAGTTGGGGATAGTTTGGGCCAGCTGGGTACAATTGAGAACAGTTAGGGTTAGCTGGACAGTTGGGACAGTAGGAAACAGTTGACAGTCAGGAACAGCTGGGAATAGCTGGAGATAGTAGGGAACAGTTGACAGATGAGAACAGCTGGGGATAGTTGGGGATAGTTGGGAACAGTTAGGTTAGTCTGAGATGGCTAGCAACCGCTGACAGTTGAGAACAGCTGGGGATAGTTGGAAACATTTGGGGATAGCTGGGAACAGTTGAGGATGGTTGGGAACAATTGGGGATAGTTTGGGACTGCTGGCTAGAGTTGAGGACAGTTGAGAACATTTAAGGGCAGTTGAGAACATTTAAGGGCAGTTGAGAACAGTTGGGATGAGTTGAGGACAGTTGGGAACATTTGGGGATAGTTGGGAACAGCTGGGGATAGTTTGGGACAGCTGGGTACAGTTAAGGACAGTTGAGGGCACTTGAGATGAGTTGAGGACAGTTGGAGACAGATGGGAACAGTTGAGGACATTTGGGAACAGCAGGGAATAGTTGGAGATAGTAGGGAACAGTTGGGGATAGTTTGGGACAGCTGGGTACAGTTGAGAACAGTTTAGGGCAGTTGAGAAATGGAAATTACGTACTTACCGTAATTGTTGATCTTCTTGGACAGTCTCCATCACTCATTCACACTAGTGGGATAGCGCCGGAGGCGCTAGGACTAAGCGGGAGCCAAAAATTTTCTGAAGGGTCGGCGCCGAGGTAGGACCATGCACGCGCGGCACCACGAGACTGACTCGCGCCTGTGTAGGCTATCTCGTGTCGCACCCTCCAACCGCCTCAGTACCTTTCGACCAAGGAGGTGCAGTATAACTACTGAGAGTAACTCATTCTGAGTTTCTGAGCCTGAGAGGGTCCAGATGGCCTTTGTAAGAAAGGTCAAGAACAATGTCTTCACAGTCCAACCATAGGCCATGAAGACCAGGAAAGAAAATGAGTGAACCCAGGGATGGTGGGAAGGTAGGAATGAGTGATGGAGACTGTCCAAGAAGATCAACAATTACAGTGCACGTAATTTCCATATCTTCCTGACTAAGTCTCCATCACTCATTCACACTAGTGGAGAGTACTAGTTAAAATCAACAACCCTGAGTAGGGTGGTAGGAGATAGGTTCATTCAGAAAGGACAGCCAAGGACTGTCCTGTTAATAAAAAGAGCTGTCTTGTAAGAGCATCTATAACATAGTGCCTACAAGATAAACAGCCGAGTTGTAACTCGTCACCTTGCCGACGACTACAATGGGCAAAAAATGAAAGTCTGCTAGGCAGCCGCAACTACTCTAGCAGAGCGGCAAGAACCTGGCCTCACGATTTGATCTAGGACCAAAATTAATAGTGTCAAAGACATGCACTAATCTAATGTAAAGGACCTCAGGAACTGCAAGAGCCGGAGGTAAAGTGTACAGGTTCAGGGTAGACCGGGCGGAGAAAGAACCCCACTACTAAGTATGGCTGACCTGCAAACAACAGGTCCAGTAGCACTTGAACCCCTTACTTGGTGAGCAAAAAGGTCCAGGTGGGGTTAGCTCATCAAGGAAAAGGTTTGTACTAAGTCACTGAAAACTTCCTGATGGAAGGCAAAGCACAACTAGAAGCCCTTGTAGTGGCCTAGTAGAATCAAATCCTAGTCACTGCATAATCCAAAGGGATCATCCTGCCCCTATGTGTATGACTGTATGTGAATATTGCGAAGCCACCTCAGAAAAGAACTACTTGACCAATGGTCAAGAAAGGAGCATGTCATCTGTTAAGTTGGAGCAAACATGGAAGTAGGAATCTAAGTTCCGACTTGCTGAAGAGTCACTTCTGTTGGTGCAAGGCTCTGATCAAGAGAAGAAAGCCTGATTAAAAAACAAAAAGGGACAAACAGACTGGTTAGACACATAGGTTTTGGTAATATCTCGGAATAAGAGACATTCTCTAGAGAAAAGAGGTGAGCTATACCACCGCTGGATCGGACTGCCCCCTAGGGGTAGAAGAAAACAGGTACTCTTTACTGAGGTTTAGAGACAACCGCCTCAGGGTTGAGGCGGAACCTGATCAGATCCAAGTGCGGTATCGGGAAATTCCAACTAGGCCCTGTGCTGTGATAATTCTGACCCCCCTTTTTTTTTTTTTTTTATCATTAGTCCGAGCCTGACAAGGTTGCTGGCTGCTATTTGGCAAGGATTGCCTGATACAGAAATGACAAGGATGTCATTCCTCTGAGGCCTGAGGATCCATAACTGAACCCCTGACTGGACTAATAATAGCTAGACAGATGTTAACTACCTGTGGCGAAGCAGCCACCAGAGGGGCAGCATCAAAAGAGGGCTGTATACCCCTAACAAAGGAGCGGAACAGACTGTGCGGCTCCCGACCATTGAATTAAAATGTTCCAAAGAGTGTAATTGTCTTGACCACTGAAAAAGTCTAAACGCAGAGGCATATAGTCCACAGATCCAGTCTGAACACTATGGTGGACCCCATAAATGAGGAACTACTAAAAGAGCTTGCATCACAGACTTGATGATAGAGAGGGCGTGTCTTTTAGTATATAAAATGAGTCATCCGCTGTATCACTGACCAGAAGGACAGGGAGAGACTCATCTAGATGCCTTTCTACCACGGAAGGACCCCAAAAGAGGTCTAGGTTAGAGCCACTAGAGACTCCGCCACCAGGAAGGGTGTCGAGGAGCTTGGCACCATGTAGGGGGCTGAGAAAGTGCTGAGCGGAATGAGAGATTCCGCTGACAGAACAGAACAGAAGAGTCCCATCAGCAGAAAACCGCTAGATGAGGAGATCTGATGCAGACCGCCACCCACTAAAATGCGTGGAAAATAATCCGCAGAATAGGACTTCATTCCATGGAAACATCCCAACACAAGTCCTGCGGAAGAGAGGTCTGCAAAACAGATCTTTCCCTAGTTCTGTCAGATAGCACCAACTGGCACCCCTGTGGCACCAGCATCACTAGTGGCACAGGAGGGCACCAAGCAGTACCCATGCCAACCTGAGAGACACCAGAGGGCACCCACGGCGAAACCCGCAGGTATCCTCGGTACCAACGGTAGCAATGGCACGCAAGGGCACCCCTGACGCCCATGGTACCATGGCACCCAAGAAACCCATGGCACCCATGGCCCAATGCCACCCATGGGTGCCAGGTGCCACCCGCGGGTGCCCGCACCACCCGGGTGCATGGCATTGCCTGTGGCACCCGTGAGGAGCACGGCACTGCCCGGTGGCACCCACGGGTGCACGGCACCACCCGCAGCACCCGTCGGTGCCCGACGCTACCCACAGCACCCACGGGTGCCCCCAGGCATCAGTGGCACCGTGAGACACCCACAGCACCGTTAGCAGCACTGGCAAAGAAGCACCCACAGAGCCGAGCACGGTGCTGAGCGCAGCGTGAGCCACGGCGCCGATCCACGGCACTGAGCACGACGCCAACTGCGGCACTGAATACGGTGCCGACCACGGCACTGAGCCACGGCGCCGACTGCGGCCCTGAGTACGGTGCCGACCACGGTGCCGACCGCGGCACTGAGTACGGTGCTGACCACGGCACCGAGCCACAGCGCCGACCCAAACACCAGCGGTGCCGCCTATGGCACCAATGCCAAACCAGTGGCATGGCACTGAACCTGCAGTGCCACCAAGGTGTCGGGCACAACACCAGGAAAAACACAGTGGAAAGCCAAAGGAAAAGATGGAGAAAGGTGGTGCCCGTGCCGGCCCCAGCATGGAAAAGGTAGAGGGGGGTAGGCACGAGGGGCTGACATGATGGCGAAGGCACCAAGAGGGCACTGCGCTCATTCTAATCCAATTGACCCGGCCCCGATCCAACGGCTCCGAGGCCCGGAGGCCCCAAAACCAGGAACACAACCAGGAAAAAAGGAGTCAAACCCCCTGCTCCACAGGAGTGGCCCAGAGGTGAAACTGCTCACCGGAACTCCAACGAGGACAGAGATGGAGTCCAGAGTCGAGAATGCAGCCGTTAGGAACGGGGCCAAGGGGGAACCCACGAAGTCGGTTCAGGCCTATCGCCCCTACCAACGAACAATCCTCGGGCAGACATACCAACAGGCAACCTCGAGCGGCACCAATTCTTCTTCCCCAAACGAAGAAGAAGAGCTCGAGGCTAAGCGGAGCTGGATCCCCGGCCCTGCCAGATTCGTGCTTTGGTGGACTGTCCTCCCCGCTGAGCACAGGACTGTCCGTAGTCAGACCCCCCCCCCCCCGTTACTTAAGGGTGGCGGACCGGGCACAGCCCCTCTGCCATGACAACTTTCAAACGAAGTCCTCCTACCGTCACCGCTACCGTCTAAGGACGACTCCATGGATGGCAGGAAAGAATTTCTTCATAATCTTCTTGTTCGTGGAATAAAAAAATTACCACTAAATAGTTAAATTAAAAAGTTTAAATTAAACACTAAAAGCTGCTGTCGTATAGATGAAAACTTTGACTCCGGCAGACGAGCGACGTCAACATCCAAGCGCACTCGACGGCGGGAGAAAAGGAACTGAGGCAGTTGGAGGGTCGGACCAGATAGCCTACACAGTACCCAGCTGAGTCTCAAGGGTGTCAAGGCGCATGGGTCCTACCTCGAGCCGACTGCTCAGAAAATTTTTGGCTCCTGCTTGGCCCTAGCACCTCCGGCACTATCCCACTAGTGTGAATGAGTGATGGAGACTTAGTCCAGGAAGATCAGTTGGAGATATTTTGAGACAGCTAGGTACAGTTGAGAATAGTTGAGGAGAGTTGGGAACAGTTGGGACAGTTTGGGACGGCTGGGTACAGTTGAGAACAGTTAAGGGCAGTTGAGAACACTTGGGATGAGTTGAGGACAGTTGGGAACAGTTGGGGATAGTTGGGGATAGTTTGGGACAGCTAGGAACAGTTGAGGATGGTTGTGAACAGCTGGGGATAGTTGGGGACAGTTGGGAACAGTTAGGGATAGTTTGAGACAGAAAGAGTTGAAGTCAGTTGGGAACACCTGGAGTTGGCTGGGAATAGTTGGGAACAGTTGAGGATACTATGGGACTGCTGGAAACAGTTGAGGACAGTTGGGAACACCTGGAAATAGTTGGGGATATTTTGGGACAGCTGGGAAGAGTTGAGAACAGCTGGGGATAGTTGGGGCAGTTGGGAACACTTGGAGATAGTTTGGGACAGCTGGGAACAATTGAGGACAGTTGGGAACAGCTGGGGATACTGCAGGACAGTTGGGAACAGTTAGGGATAGTTGGGGACAGTTGGAGACAGTTGTGGATAGTTTGGGACATCTGGGAACAGTTGAGGATGGTTGGGAACAGCTGGGGATAGTTGGGGACAGTTGGGAACAGTTAAGGATAGTTTGAGACAGCTAGGAACAGTTGAAGACAGTTGGGAACACCTGGAGATAGTTGGGGAAAGTTGGGAACAGCTGGGGATAGTATGGGACAGCTGGAAACAGTTGAGGACAGTTGGGAACACCTGGGAATAGTTGGGAATATTATGGGACTGCTGGAAAGAGTTCAGAATAGTTAGGAACAGCTGGGGATAGTTGGGGCAGTTGGGAACACTTGGGGATAGTTTGGGACAGCTGGGAACAATTGAGGAAAGTTGGGAACAGCTGGGGATACTTCGGGACAGTTGGGAACAGTTGAGGATATTTTGGGACAGCTGGGAAGACTTGAGAACAGTTAGGAACAGCTGGGGATAGTTGGGGTAGTTGGGAACACTTGGGGATAGTCTGGGACAGCTGGGAACAATTGAGGACAGTTGGGAACAGCTGGGGATACTTCAGGACAGTTGGAGACAGTTGGGGATAGTTTGGGACAGTTGGGGATAGTTGGGGAGAGCTGTGAACAGTTGAGGACAGTTAAGAAGAGTTGGGACTAGTTGGAGACAGCTGGGTACAGTTGAGAACAGCTGGGGATAGTTGGACAGTTGGGAACAGTTTGGGATAGTTTAGGACAGCTGGGAACTGCTGAGAACAGTCGGGAACAGCTGGGAATAGTTGGAGACAGTAGGGAACAGTTGACAGATGAGAATAGCTGGGGACAGTTGGGAACAGCTGGGTTAGTCTGGGACAGCTAGGAACAGTTGACAGCGGGGGACAGTTGGAAACAGTTGGGGATAGTTGAAGATAATTGGAAACAGTTGGGAACAGTTGGGGATAGTTTGGGACTGCTGGCTACAGTTGAGGACAGTTGAGAACAGTTAAGGGCAGTTGAGAACAGTTGGGATGAGTTGAGGACAATTGGGAACAGTTGGGGATAGCTGGGGACAGTTGGGAACAGCTGGGATAGTTTGGGAGAGCTGGGTACAGTTAAGGACAGTTGAGGGCAGTTAGGGATAGTTGGAGACAGATGGGAACAGTTGGGGATAGTTGGAGACTGTATGGAACAGTTGGGGATAGTCTGGGACAGTTGAGAACAGTTGAGGGCAGTTGAGAACAATTGAGGATAGTCTAAGACAGCTGGGTACAGTTGAGGACAGTTGTGGATAGTTTGGGACAGCTGGGTAGAGTTGAGAACAGCTGAGGATAGTTGAGGACAGTTGGGAACAGCTGGGGATAGTTTGGGACAGCTGGGTAGAGTTGAGTACAGTTGAGAACAGTTAAGGGCAGTCTATAAATGTTGGGATGAGCTGAGAACAGTTTGGGATAGTTGGGGACAGCTGGGTACAGTTGAGGACAGTTGAGGATAACTGGGAATAGATGGGATAGTTTGGGACAGCTGGGTACAGTTGAGAACAGTTAAGGGCAGTTGAGAACAGTTGTGACAAGCTGGGGATAGTTGGGGACAGCTGGGTATAGCTGAGGTAGTTTGGGACAGCTGGCTACAGTTGAAGGCAGTTGAGAACAGTTGGGATGAGTTGAGGACAGCTGGGTATAGTTGAGGACAGCTGGGTATAGTTGAGGACAGTTGGGGATAGCTGGCAATAGTAGAGGACAGCTGCGTATAGTTGAAGACAGTTGGGGATAGTTGGGAATAACTGGGGTAGTTTGGTACAGCTCGCTACAGTTGAAGGCAGCTGAGAAAAGTTGGGATGAGTTAAGGACAGTTGGGAACAGTTGAGGATAGCTGGGGAGAGTTTGGTACAGTTGAGGACAGTTGGGAACAGCTGATGATAGTTGGGGACAGCTGGCTACAGTTGAGGACAGTTGAGAACTGTTGAAGGCAGTTGAGAACAGTAGGGCCTGCCTGTTGGTTCAATGGTAGTGCTACCACTTGCAATGTCAGTGACCTAGGTCCAGAAAATAAGCCTGGTTCATCAGAGGGTCAGCCGTGGAGAATTGTTGAGCATCTCAGCAGACGCTCACCTCCTGGGGGGAGGAAAGGCTCCTGGTATCCACCTCAATACTGTCACCTGGGTGACCACAAGTGGCAGTGCAGGATGGAACCAGCGTTAAGGGATGGGGACATCACTGCTCTGATGCATCCTGCATGATGTCTATGTGTTTGGGAGAAACAAGTGGGAAAACTCCCAAATGTATGCCGTTTACTGCTTGCTGCAGGTTCTGCACCACTGACCAAGCTTTCGCTCTCTCACCAAATCTTAAACTCTCTCCAGGGGTAAGGGGTGGCCTCCAGCAACCCTTTCTATGGGAGGTTCTCCATGGAGAACAAGCAGCACAATGTAAGTCCCAGAGGCGGCAGGTGATAGGCCTGGGAGTTGCAGCATGCAGATGTGGGCTGGTCAGGAGATGGGGGGATGTATAGTAAATACAAAAAAAATAGTTGGGAACAGTTGAGGATAGCTGGGAACTTTTGGGGACAGTTGAAGACAGTTTGGTACAGTTGAAGACAGGAATAGCTGAGGACAGTTGGGAACAGCTGGGGATAGCTGGGGACAGTTTGGAACAGCTGGGAACAGTTGATAACAGTTGGGGATAGTTTGGGACAGTGGGGGATAGTCTGGAACAGTTGGGGATAGTTTGGGAAAGTTGGGGACAATCCACTACTTTTTATTTTTTAACTTTGGATATTTACTGATTCATGACAATGATTTACAGTACAGTTATGTAACCTTTTTTACAGAATTACTCACCATACAACAAGCCAGTCTTGATAACAACAATAATGAACAGGTCATTACAGCTTTTCAAGAAGGTACAGTGACACCAGCCAGGATGCAGCACAATACCATGCAGTATTACTGCAAAATGCTTCAGTATGCTGCAGGGAACAAGGTAATTCAATGGCAATTAAGCTCTTGTGTTATGCAGAATTTTGTGATGTGTTATTTACTGTAACTTATTGGGTTGAATGATGGCTGGCTCCACTGTATACAGTTCTGCTTGGTCCATACAGGACAGTTATTTAAAATTACCTGATGTATGGAGAGCAGAACAGTCCTTCAAGCTTACTGGCAGATCAACTCTGTCTTCCTGTGTTTTATCTGAGCATATGGTTCTGATAAAGTTGTACAATACAGCCATTATTATTGTCCAGTTGCTGTATATATCTTAATCTCAATAAAGGTGGCGATGCAGGACCTGCTTTGGCCTGCCACTCATCCTGCTATGAACAGCCATTCTTCCTGTGTCTTTTTCTCCCTCAGCCCCAGGCAGCACACACAGCAAGAGTGGGGGATGTCTCAGCTGCATGCAGCGTGCTCCTGCCAGAAGAGCGAGGTCCCCGACCCACCATCAGGAGCAGCTGTTGAAGCAGTGGAGTATGTCACCTCCCAGTCTGATACCCAAACATCAGCTGTTAAGGTTGCAATAGAATGCTGGTCATTGGCAAGGAAGTGTGTTGGAAACCTCCCATTTACTACTCACCAAACCCAACCCTGCTTAGCTTCTGAGACCTGATGGAATCAGGATCCAAGCTGGTAAAGCTACAGATTTCTAAGTGTACCCCCCCCCGTTTGGGGCTTACCTGATTGCCTCTTGAGGCTGCTCTGTTCTCTCTACCCTGGTCTCTCAATTGCCCGAATCCCCCATTGTGTCCCCGCTGCTGGCCTGAGCCCCAAATGGTCTCATTTGCCCCTGGATCCTCCCTCTGACCCCCGCAGTATTTTTTAGCCCAGAATGGAGCCAGAGGAGCTGAAGTGCGGAGTTGCCAGTTGGTTTTGCACTATGGTGCAGTCGGACGGCTCGCACATGCGCAGTAGTGCTTTGTGTTTTGCAGCCATTGCCACGGCCAAATGGATGCCTCTGCAGCGGTCCCAGTCCCCCTGTTAAGCTATTTGGGGACTGGAGACCTTAAGACTGTGACAGAGGAGCAGCAAAAGGGTTTAAATAAAGAGCGCCTATCAGAACTAAGGCTCAAGGGGAAATCATGAATATTAATGAGAGTGTTATAAATATTGATAAGGAGCCTGCCTGCTGCCTAGGGACTGTGGATTACGGCAGCAGTGACAGGCAGGGGGACTGTCAAAATGATTATACTGTGGCAAGGTGTCACAGGGTAAAGAGGCGGCTACAAAAGGGAGGGGCAATAAATAAATAAATAAAAATGTGTATACAGGCTGCATTAGCACAGGAAAGTGAGGGGCAAATGAATATCATTGAGCTGAGCCTGTCTAGAGCCTGTGGGCAGTGCGTATTGGCACTAGCGACAGGCAGGGGATATATAAAAATGTTGAATGGTGCGATAAAGTACAGAGGTTGCTACATAGCGGTGGGGAAATATCTGAATGAGGGTCTTGCTGCACCAGGAGTTTTGAGAGGGGACACTGTGTGGACTGCAGCTAAACTGTTTGTGGGTAGCTATATCTGCAGCCTTGTGACCACATTACAGCCAATCAGAGGGCCAAGATTCTCCAAAGGACTTGTGGGACTGCTAAAAGAAAAGACTCTTGGGGGGGGAGCTTTGGAAATACTTGGTGCCCTTTGATTCAGCCAATCAGGCACCAAGGGAGCATCATACATATTCATTTTTGGAAAGAGACAGTGATATCAACCAATCAGGAGCTGCAGAGAGCTCCCAAAAAGTGAGAGAATGTTTGGTTCTGAGTCAGTTTGGCGGGAGCCCCTCCTGAGGGAGGGGGGCTCCAGCCCCTATGCAGAAAATATGGCTGCAAGGCTGGGGAAGAGCCTTCCTGGGGGTTGCCAGCTACCTGTCCCCAGGTCCTGTGGGTTTGCCTTTCCCCATTTTGAAGGAAGTTTGGGGTTCAAGGAATGAGATTTGCAGTTCAGCTGAAAGAGAGCTGCTGGGTTCTGCAAAAGTCTAACGTGGGAAGGAGCTACACCACAGCGGTGAAGGTTTTGTTCAGAGGTTCCTGAGAGAAAAGGTCATCTGGAATTTCAAGGAGATGGAGATCTTCTTGGGGGGCTGTAGAGCCCTTAGTGCAAGGCAAGGTTGAATTTCATCTACACCATAGTGGTGAGAAACAAGATTAAAGGGTTCAAACAAGGAAAAAGGTTCTGTCTGTACTTGGGTGGACTTAACGTCACAGAAAAGGAGAAGGACATTTTGGCCGAAGGTTTATGGAAAAAGGTCTATGGAAACTTGGTATGGGAGTCTCCCTGACATGCGGAGGCTTGGCCAGTAAAACCAAGTAGTCTGCGATGGAGAAGAGAGCTTCTTCTGGGTCATTAGCACCTGCATGGTGAGGAAAAGGGATTTCAAGTATCAGGGGACTGGTAGAGTGAAAAATGTGTTCTGTCAGTGCCAAGTTTCAGGGTCCTCGTAGGAGGCCATTTGAGTTTGCCCAAGTCTCACGGAGACCGTGTGCTCCGTGAGAAGTCCAGAGACTGTGACCTGTGTGAAAAGAGCCACAGCTGCCACAATAGTAGTGTGGTTGAAGAATGTTTTCTTAAACTTCTATAATTAAAAACTGCTAACCTGAGCTGATCCTAAGAGACTGAGAAACTGCTTATTTTCAAACTGAAGCCAGGTAGGGCAACAGCCAAGTAGCCAACCCCTACCGAGTGGGGCCGACTGGGCCACGGGGAGCTATGGGCATGTGCCTGAGTGCTAGGGCATTCTAGATCCAGTGGGGAGCTGGACCATGGGGTCACTCCTGGGTCTGGGTTCCTTGTGGCCTGGAAAGCCTTGCATCGTTTTCTGCATCTGGCCTGGAAACAGGCTGAAGGGGATCAGCTGCAAAACCTCCAAGCAAGTCAGAAGACCCAACTGCAGAGTGCCTGCTCCACATACCCAGTCTCTTCAAATCCAAGTCTCCGAGTTCTGCTGTTCCATCTTTCCCCAGAGCCGCAGTCACAGCGCCACCAGAGACTGACCTGCAAAACCATGAGTAATGGCAGGGATTGTCCTGCACCTCAGGAATGTACATAGTTTGTTACAAGTTGTGCCCAGTGGCATAGTGAAATCCAAAAGCAGCTAATAAGTGCTCAGAAAGCTTTCTTTGATTTGAAGTAAGTACACCAATGCCGGCCGACCACCTGTGCCACAGGCCTGCAACGTGTCAGCAATGGGTAACCAGCTAGGACTTTTATGGTCAAAAACTGGTACCAGTTGGGGTTTGTATAAACATTAAAATCTGCAGCAGTTAGCTAGTCAGAGGGTTGGTGGCTGCAATTATTAAAGTGGGTTTTGAAATTTAAAGGGGAAATGATTGTTTTAAAATGCTAATTTCTGATGCCAATATCCAATTGCAAAATGAAAATGCTGTTTAACTCCACTCACCCGTTCCTAACCCTCCCCATGTAAATAAAAATAGTGTGATTGTTTTGGAGAAATCTGACTCATGAGCATATTTTTAGTGACCATATTATTAGCGCAAGTCTTTAAATGCAAAGTGTTGAATTTGGAGGTTTGGTTTTAATAAGTCCATGTGTTGGGGTGACTGTATGGGGAGGTGGGTTGGCACAGAATCCAAGGGGGTTGTACTGTCAAAATCATACCCACTAAAAATGTACTCTGGATGAAGGCACCGCTATATAGTTTGTCCTGGGGGAAAAAAAGCTTTAACCACATAATAGGATCCCAGGCAACTCAACCTGGTTAGTGGCCACGCAAGTAGGGGTAATAGCCCCCTTAGACCCAGTGCCAGGGCTACATAAGGGGGGTATTGTTTTATTTTAGAAGCAGATTGGTACTCACATAACTTGAAAGTGAAAAGAGGGCCTGGATGTCCTAAGTCGCCACTAACTATTGGCAAGTCATTTGCTCAGTGAGTGAAACAAGTAAAGAAGTTAAGAGCATAAAATGGTAGATACAGAGCATAAAAATGCTCGAACAACCCTATGAAAAGTTAAAGGTTGTAAAACAACATTGGCTAATTTGTTAAATGAGACTGATGAATATGGAAAGATCTCGGGTTATAAGCTGAATCTAGTTAAAATTGATCTACTACCTGTCACTGTGGTAAATGAAACACCTCTCTGCTCATCCTCCTTCACCCCAGGCTTTTCCTCCTCCTCTGGAATAACCGCCCTCACACTGTCTGCTCCTTCTCCTGCCTTCCCTCATCTGAATCCCCATATTCTCAGCTCATGTTTTTCTCCCCTGGCTTCCCTCTCTGGAAGAACTTCCCTCACACTCTCCACTCCTCCTCCTGCCTTTCCCTCCACTAGAATGACCTCCCTCTCTTAAATTTTCTGCTCCTCCTTCGGTCTTCCTCTCCTCTCTACTCCTCTGAAACACCCTATGTCACACTCTCTGCTTCCCCTCCTTTCCTCCTGCCTTCCCCTCTCTAGAACAACCTCCCTCACACGCTTCACTATTCCTCCTCCTCTAGAACACTCTCCCTCACACTCTCTGCTCCCCCTGCTTCTCCTCCTGTCTTCTCCTCCACTGGAACAACCTCCCTCACAGACTCCACTCCTCCTTGTCTCTTCTGGAAAAAACTGCCTTACACTCTCCACTCCCCCTCCTCCTCCTGCCTTCCTCTCCTCTCCTCTGGAACAAACTCCCTCATACTCTACACTTCTCCATTTCTCTCCCCAGAACAATCTACCTCACACTCTCCACTCCTCCTCCTTCTCCTCCTGCCCCGGAACAACCTCTTTCACATTCTCTGCTCCTCCTCCTTTTCCTTCTGCCTCTCTCCGGTGAAAAACTACCTCCCACCTCTCTGCTCTTCCTCCTTCTCCTCCTGCCCCCCCCCCCGGAACAACCTACTGTAGCCCAGGTGCCGTAAGCCCATGGGCAACTACCCCTGCCTGTTGACCTTCACATGGGCCTGGGTCCTGCTGCAATGGTATTCCGGGGTTCTATCCCAGAAAAATAAATGAAGTAGTGCTGTGCCTCCACCCAGATTAAGTTGAAGTGGGCCGGGTGTGTGACTGGTACAACTCCCTGGGATGCTGTACCTACCCATCTCCCCTTCCAACCACCCCACACACTGGATGCCAAACAGTTTCCCAATACCATATACCACAGACACTTTACAGTTGATTCTCACAAAACACCCTTCACACAACAATTTCAAACAACAAAATACAGATTTTTACATAGGGAAGGGCTAGGGTCAGGGTATCTGGAAAAGGACAGCTGTGGAGGTAAGAACAGTTAGAAAATTTGTTCAGAACAATTAATAACATACAGGCCCATAGGCAGACCACTCCAGCTGCCCATCCCCACTGGTACCAGTGACTACCCTCTGTCCTTTCTGGGTACCCAGAAGTCGCAGGCTTGCTCGGTGCCATGGCTTGACCGGCTTCGGGGCCCTAGGAAGAATGTAACTGGCAGTAACAATTAAACAATTACTCCCCCTGACTGCCAGGGCAAGCCTTGGGTACTCATGGTCCTGGAAATCTGGTGAGTTCCTGATGCAGAGGGCTTCCACCAGTCCAAATTCAGGGGCTCTCAGTTCAAGGAGGGCAAAAACAAGTGGGCAGCAGAAGGTACCCTGAAGAGTTGGGCTTGATTAAAGGTCTGACCACTTGTCCCCTTGATTGAAGATCTGGCCGCTTGTCACCTTTAGCCTATTCAGGCCCAATGCAGAGCTACTGCACGAGGCCCACCAACCACAGAGGACCCAGACCTAGGAATGGCTCCACAGCCCAGTTCCCACACAGGTCAAAGGAAGCCCTAGCTCCCCCAGCACGTCCCAGTGGCCCCCTGTAGCCAGCAGATCCCACTGGGTGAGGTTTAGCAGGTTCCCCACCTGGCTCCGAGTTAAGCTGGGACTCTCAGATTCTCTTTTCCTCTCGACAAAGGACCTGCTCTGCTGTGCAGCCAGAACAGTTTCTCCACACTTTCTGCTTTCCAAGCCTTTTAGCAGCAGGCTCCAAACTCCAGCTCTAGATCAGCACTTCTAGTAATCAGCTGGACCTTAAAAACAGCCACAGGTCCCTGAAACCTAGGGCACCTGCTCACTCTTTCACTCTTAAAGTCTCTCTCTCTGCTTTACAGTAGCTTCCACCTTTTCTCTGGCTTACTCACGGTTCCTGAAAAACCTCTTTCCCAGCTCAAGTTGCTCTCTCAGCCCCAAATGGTTGAAAGATGAAATTAGTTCACACCTCCTCCCATGAACCCTCTCACACAGTTTTGGGTGCCTAAACAGCTGATTGGCTGTTCTTTGTGAGTCATAGCATCACAAATATGGCTGCTCGCTTTACAGTCCCACACAGTCTATAGTGTCCCACCTTTTCAGCATCACTGTAGCCAAGTAAAACAGTCTGAAAACATCCTGACCCCACATGTCAGCAGCCTCCTTTGCCCCCATCAAGCAACTGTAAGTAATTATTTGTAAACCCTCCTGCTGCCTGTAGCTAGCTCCCATTTATACCATCCCCCTGGACCAGTGACAGCCTCATTAATATTCATAAATTGGCTTATTAATATTTAAATCCCCCCCCAATCCGGCGACTCGCAGGGCACCTCTTAACTTTCCCATGGAGGCTCCTCTGTTGCTTCCTTCAGGTCTCTGGTCCCCAATTAGCTGAAGGATGGGACCGGGACATTTTGAATACCCCCTGCTTTACCGCGATCATCGTAGAAATGATGAAATGCATGAAGTGTATGTGCAAGCTGCCAGACCCACCGAAGCACAAGAATGGGTCAGCAGCCCTGCAGTTTAACTTCCCTGACCCTTTCATGGGCTGAAATCAATGCAGGGCCATGGGGAGTAGACCTCTTTATGGTAAGCCCCCGCGGGGGGGGGGGTTACACTACCTCACACTCTCTGCTTCTCCTCCTGCCTTCCTCTTCTCTCCTCTGGAACGGCACGGGGTCATAATGTCATGGAAATAACAGCGTGGCAAACAATGTGCAGGCAAAATGGCGTATGCTGAAATAAGGTCAGGAAAAACACCAACCACAACAGAAACAGTGCACACCAATGAAATGAATGGCACAATCTTTTTTTTTCAAAGGGCTCTCCCCCTCCACTCACTGAACCAATATAACTAACTCCGAGGGGGTGTGGACTTTGGGAATGAGAACAAAACTCATGGGGATTTGTTTTTCACATAAAAAAAGCAGTAAACACCATGACACCTGGGAGCTGACCAGGCCCCAGGTCTCCAACACTGCCCGGTGCTGATGACTTAGCCACTCCACCACAGGAGCGGTTTGACTAGGCACCACACCAGCAGCCACTTAACCACGCCCCATCTGAGCGTACAGTGACGGGGTAGTGGTTATAACCAAATGCTGTAAAACTCCTGTCACTGTATAAGGTTTAGTGCTCTCTGCAGTGTGGTTTTTGCCGCGCTGTTCAGGTAGCACTATATTGACCCAGACCCTCTGGAACAATCTCCCTCACACCCTCTTCTCCTCTACCTTCTCCTCCTTGACTTCCCCGCCTGCAAATCAACCTCCCCCACACTCCCCACTCCTCTTCCTCCCCCTGCCTTCTCCTCCTCTAGAACGTCAGTTCACACCATCAACTCTCCTTCTTCTTCTCCTTCTCCTCCTGTATTACTCTCCTCTGAAACAACCTCCCTCACACTCTCTTCTCTGCCCCCTTCTCCCCCTTTTCTTTCAAATCTCCACTCCGAAAATGAATCTCTCACCCTGCTCCTGTAACTACAGTATTCTCTCAGATCTCTGTCAGCTCTCATGCCTGTAAAGCATGTATAATTAAAATTGGATTGTATCATTTTTCCTCTTTGTATTATAATTGCTGCTTTGTTACTGTATGTAATTTTCCTCTGGAAACGAGCTTCTGCTTTGACTGCCTTCTTGACCAAGACTTGTAAGAAGAAAAGAAGAAAATCAATAAACGTGTACTGTTCCAGCATGTTAAGGTAGGGAACAGAAAATTGGAAAAACTAGTAAAAACCTAATTTTTATGATGGAATGACAGCTATAGACATTTCCAGATCAGATACTTACGGCCCCAGTCCCAGTTGCACCAGGTGGCCCTGTGGACACTGCGGCCACATACAAAGCTATGCTCAATATCGGTTGCAACTCCTTCCTGCATGGTTCCAGGACTGGAGGCAACACCTGCCAATCAAATCATCTTCAGGGCCATTCACAAAAGCATGGTGTGTGTCCCCCACCCACCACCAAAAAAAAAAAAGTCCGGTTGCAGCCTTCTGTGAATGTAAATTTTACAGGTGGGCAATACAGAGGAGGTCATAGTGCTGCGACAAGAATTCAAGGGGCAGCAGAAGATGAACGTGTGCAGGGATGCAGAGCAACTGCCATAGCACGAGCAGTCACACAGTTCACCAACAATTAAATTACAGCATGCAGCAATCCCAGTTCATTTTGTTGGCGGTGCTGCATGCTATGAGTTGATTCAATAAATTGTTTAGGAATGAACTCAGGTTGTAGGAGGGTCGGCCAGGGGAGGATGATGGAGTGTCCCAACGGATATTTGGCTCCTTGGGGAGGGAGGGTGCCTTGCCTCTGCTGCTCTACCGCCACCTGCGTGACCATGGTGCAAGCAGAGCCAGCAGATAAAGGGAAGGGGGATTTTGCTGCCCTGACACAGACAGCATGCATGCGTGCACCCATGTGTCAGTACAGGTGGGGAGAAAAAAAAAGGAAAACCCCGATTGCACAGGATGCTTCCCACCGTTGGCTGTAGATCCTATGCTGCCGACTGAGCTCGCACTCCAGAACTGAAGCTAAACTCCACCGGAAGAGTTGGGCTAGCCTCTGTGGGCCCCTCCCCTTGGGGTTCATCCATGTGGGGAACATGAAGCTGGATAGGTCCTGGGGAGGGTGGGTGATGAGACTGGGTGGAGTGGTAGGGCCAATGTTAACTGGCTGGTGCAAGGGGACATAAAGCATAGTAAAAAAAAAAAAAAAAAAAGATACAAGAAGCTGTGTGGCAGCCATTAGTGGCTGGATAGCAATGTGTCATGGCGCAATGCATCTACTGTTACACCCTGCTGGGACTTGATGCTGTGGCATCATGCAGCTGGTACTATACCATGCTGTGACTCAGTGTTATGGTGCCATGCACCTGGTGCTACACCATGCGTCTGTGAAGCAATGAGCGCTGCAACTGGTACTGTGCCATGCTGTGACTCTGTGCCACAGCACCATGCATCTGGTGCTATGCCATGCTGCAACCCTGTGCCATGGCACCTTGCACCTGTGTTATACCATGCTGTGACTCTGTGTCACAGCACCATGCACCTGGTGCTATGCTACGCTGCGACTCTATGCCATGGCACCATGCACCTGTGCTATGCCATGCTGTGACTCTGTGCCACGGCACCATGCACCTGGTGTTATGCCATGTTGTGACTCTGCCACGGCACCATGCACCTGGTACTATGCCATGCTGTGACTCTGTGCCACGGCACCATGCACCTGGTGCTATGCCATGCTGTGACTCTGCCATGGCACCACACACCTGGTGTTACATCACGTGTGACTAAGTGCCAAGGCACCATACATCTGGTGCTATGCCATGCTGTGACTGTGCCATGGCAACACACACCTGGTGCTACATCATGTGTGACTAAGTGCCAAGGCACCATGCATCTGGTGCTATGCCATGCTGTGACTTAGTGCCACGGCACCATGCACCTGGTCCTATGTGATGCTATGACTCTGTGCCACGACACCATGCGCCTACTGCTATACCATAGAAACACAGAAACTGGTGGCAGATACCAGACATGTATACCACCATGCACACATGGACAGGAAGACAATAAAATTGTTTAGGGGCAGGAGCCCTATAAGGACAGCTTGGCCCACCCAGTCTATCCATTTTTCCTTACCTACATTATCACTACAGACCCTCCTTGATCTACAGCTCTTTCTCCCTCCCCCCTTCCTTTCCACTGTGATTCCCTTGTGTCTCACCCATGCATTCTTGATCCTCACTACTGTTTTTGCATCACCTCCTCCACTGGAAGGCTGCTTCACAACTCTTTCTGTGAAGAACTACTTTTCTCATCTCCTGAATCTCCCCAACATCATAGCATGTTCCCTTGTTACTGAGCAACTTTATTTCGGAAAAATACTTCCCTCCTGTACCTTATTTACCCCTGTGAGATAGTTGAAGATCTCTAATATATCCCCCTCTCCCTTCTCTCTTCCAGGGTGTATATTTGAGGTCCTTTAGTCTCTCCTCATAGAACTTTTGATACAGACCCTGCACCACTTTAGTGGCCCTCCCCTGGACCAGCTCCACTCTGTCTATGCCCTTCTGGAGATATGGTCTCCAGAACTGGACATAGTATTCTAGGTGGGATCTTACCAGTGATCTATACGGATACAACATCACCTCCCTCTTTTTTGCTAGTGATACCCCTCACTATGTATCCCAGCATCCCACTATACTTACCGACTACTTTGTCACACTGCCTGGCCACCTGATATGATTACCCCAGGTCTCTTTCCTGCTTGGTAGTTGGCAAGACCACACCACCTATTTTGTATTCCACACCTGGGTTTCTGTGCCCCAAGTACATTATTATTCACTTTTTCACATTGAAACCCAGCTTTTATACCCTTGACCACTCCTCTAATTTTCTGAGGTCTCTGCTCATCCTTTCCACTGTCGCCCGGGAGTGTCCAGCTTATTGCAGATTTTGATGCCATCTACAAAGAGGCTGACCTTCCCTTCCAGCTGCGCTGCAATGGCACTTATTAAAGCTATTACAGATCACTGATCCCTGAGGCACACCACTGGTCACCCTTCCTTCCTAGGAGTGAACTTCATTTACCACCATTCTCTGTCATCTAGACCCTAACCACTTTCTTATCCAGTTTACCATCTTTAACCCACTGCTAAGCTACCCAGCTTGCTTACTACTCTCCTGCGTGGAAAACCTTTCAGAAATCTGGGTACTGTAGGTCACATCCACCGCTCCACCCTGATGTAATCGCTTTGTCTCCCAAAGAAATCAATCAGATTTGTTTGATCTGACCTCCCAACACCCAGTAAACCCATGCGGCCTCAGGTCTTGCAACCCACTGGATTCAAGATATTTGACAATCCTTTCTTTCAGCAGTGATTGCATTAACTTTCCCACCACTGATGTCAGATTGACTGGCCTGTAATTGTCAGCCTCATCCCTGCTACCACTTTTGTGAAGTGCGCCTGTATCTGCCCTCCAGATCCACTCCTGTTTCCAGTTTAGCTGTTAAACAGTACTGTCAGAGATGCAGCCAGTATGTCCCTGAGCTCCCTCAGTACTCTTGGATGCACCCCATCTGGCCCCACTGCTTTGTTCACCTTCAGATTAACAAGTCCCTTCAGGAACCTCTCCTCCGAAAAAGGACAAGGGTCTACCTCCCTCCAAAGCTTCTGTTAATTTTCGGTGGCCCCTCCACCTCTCCTTCCTCTGCGAACATTGAACAGAAGTGTTTGCTCAGGATGTCTGCCTTTTCCTGGTCCCCATCTGCACAGTACCCCCTTCCCTTTTTAGCCTTACAATGCCACCCCTGGTCTTCCTCTTCTCACCGTTGGTCTTCCTCTTCTCACTTACATACCTAAAAAATGTCCTGTGGGCTATCTCTTTTCAGTTTGTGCCTTTTCTGTCCTTACTGCTTCCCTCTCTTCCCCTGACATCTCCCTGTCCTCCTCCCTCTGAATTTCCTTATACCTTCTGAATGCTACTCTTTTAGCCTTTACCTTTTCAGACACCTCTTTCGAGAACCACAGCAGCATCTTTCCTCTTGCTTTTGCTCACTTGTTTGATGCAGAGGTTTGTTGCCTTTACTATGCTCCATTTCAGCTTCGCATACATTCCCTCCCCTCCCAGCCCCCAAGCTTGGTCATCCCTGAGGCATTCACCCATGTTTATAAAATCTGCCTTCCTGAAGTCCAGGACCCTTGCCCTTGTGTGGTTTGAGTCTATGGCCATCCTTATACTGAACCACAATACACGGTGATCACCGATCCCTAGGTGGCCTCCCACCTTGACATCTGCGACAGTATCCCTGTTAGTAAGTACTAGGTCTAGTACTGCCCCATCATGAATGGGTTCGCTAACTAATTGACTGAGGAATCCCCCTGCAGGGAATCCGGGATGTCCCTGCTTCTAGCTAAAGCTGCTGCCCAGAGGCTCCAATCTACATCCAGCAAGTTGAAGTCCCTCATCAGCAGCACCTTCCTCCTATTCTGCATGCTGTGACTTTCAACATTCTGTGACTGAGTGGCAAGGCATCATGCACCTGGTGCTACACCCTCCTGTGGCTCAGTGGCATGGTACCATGCATCTAGTGCTACACCATGCTGTGACGCGATTGTGCCATGCACCTGGTGCTACATTGTGCTGTGGCTCAGTGGCACAGTGCCATGTAACTGGTGCTACACCCTCCTGTACTGAGTGGCATGGCACCATGCATCTAGTGCTACACCATGCTGTGACGCGATTGTGCCATGCACCTGGTGCTACATTGTGCTGTGGCTCAGTGGCACAGTGCCATGTAACTGGTGCTACACCCTCCTGTACTGAGTGGCATGGCACCATGCATCTAGTGCTACACCATGCTGTGACGCGATTGTGCCATGCACCTGGTGCTACATTGTGCTGTGGCTCAGTGGCACAGTGCCATGTAACTGGTGCTACACCCTCCTGTACTGAGTGGCATGGCACCATGCATCTAGTGCTACACCATGCTGTGACGCGATGGTGCCATGCACCTGGTGCTACACCATGCTGTGACTTGGATGTTACATCATGCTTTTACTTGATAGCATGACACGCACCTGGCATTATGACATTCTGAGAGTTGGTGGCATGACACTATGCACATGGTGCTTGTGTTGTTGTGGCTTGGTGCCGTGGCACCAGGCACCCAGTGCTATGCCATGCTCTGACCCGGTGGCTTGGCACTGTGCAGCTGGTACTACACAATGCTGTGACTCAGTGATATAGCACCATTCACCTGGTGCTACACCTTACTGTAACTTGGTGGCATGGTGCCATGCACCTGGTACTACACCCTGCTGTGGATCGGTGGCAGTCACTGATCAGCATATTAGTGTGCACAAACCTCTTTTGTACCTTATAACATCTGGATTACTGACTTGCATTTCACCACTATTGTGGAGGTGACGGGGGGACTACATCCCCTGTGACATGCACATCCATTAATGTATAGTGCAGATGAGGTAACAGGAAACAGACCCTTTCCACAGTTTGCAAATTTGAATGGGGCCCTCTTTGTTACAATATCAGCAAAGAACTAAACAGAAAATCAACATTAGTTGTACAAATAACTCCAGGGAAATCCCTAGCCATATAATTGCCAGACTCTATTACTTAGCAAGAGTTATCCAAGCCTGAAGGGACAGGCATGCAACTGAAATGGCAAGGAGAAGTTACTAAATTACTTTTCAATGAACAGAGAAAACAGAATTTTGGTCTCATGTTCAGAAAGTGAATATAAGAAATTGTTTCAAACACTGGTTATAGGGAAAGGGGAAATTGTTTAACCAGGGAAGGCACACTAAGCCGAAGCTTGTTTCCAGGTGTGACGTGGGAGCACAAGGAAGTCAAGCGAATTGCTCGGGGTAACACAGTATGCAAGTGGGGTCTGTGGGATTCAAACGCAGGTGTCCGGGTTTGCACTTCAGTGCCCTAAACCACAGCACTATACTGCCTCCTCACAGTGCTATACAACCCGGCAAAAGCACAGCACTTTCAGTGACCCAGATTCAGGAGTGGAATCAGAAAGCCAGGATCATGCCAGCCAGGGCTGGGAGTGCTGCTGAGCACAGAGAGAGAGCCTGTCTAGGGTGGGAGTCATCTGAGTTCCACTATCACGGTGACCCTTCCTGTGAGCCGGGGAGCCTGCTCCCTTGCCAGGGGTGGTGCCTAGGCACAAGTGCGCTGTGGCATGCGAGCCCATCACAAAGCAGACTCAATGTCAGGTGAAGCAGGAGGGAATAAAAATGATGATAAAGACCATGACACTATTGGAAGGATGGACTGCGGCTGTCTTGAATCCTGCAACATGGATCTCGCACTGTAATCTGGAAGGTGGGCGCTAGCAGAGGATGGGGTGGTGCCGTTGCTATGGGGGTACCCCCCCAGGCCCAAGGACTGGATGGACAGTAGTGGAGAACAAAAAGCAGGGTGAGAACAACCCCCTCCAGTTATACTGAAATAATATGATAGAAGATATTTACACAACCAGTACAGAGCGTCTGGATTCTCATGCAAGTTTCAAGTTCCATCAAAGCCAGAGCTCATGTTAGAATCTGGAGTGATAAAAGTTTCACAATTAAAATATACTGGTTTCCAGCAAAGAAATTCACAGCTGGCATATGCAGAACCCAGTTAATACAAACTTCTATAAACATTTGAATTTTAGGACCTTCCGTTTTTTTGTTGTGCAAGATATTTTCATTAAAACAAGATCTTTGGGCTGGCCTGCCAGAGCAGTGGCAGCGTTACCATGATGTGGACAACCTGGGTTCATATAATGCAGTGCTCCCAGATCTACGGGGATTCCCATATTTTACGGGGTTTGTGTGCTCAAAACGGGCTACGGGAAGGAATTACTTATTTTTTAAAATATACGGGATAAATCTGGCACCATCCGGGAAAAGTCATGGCCGTGAGTCTGTGGGTTTATCACGGACGAGATTTAACAGAAGCCTGCCTCCAATTGGTTCAGAGACCACAGTCATGCTCTGATCACGCAATGACTGTGGTCTCTGATTGGCTATAGTGTTGTTCTTTATGCAGAGTGAGCCCGGATATTTAAACTGGCTACGGACCCCTGTGTTTCCAACACCTACTAGGATCGCTGCTGCTGCTGCTGCCTGGAGAGAGAGAGAGAGAGAGAGAGACGATCGTCCAGCTGCTCGCAGCCACGTGTTTTTCTTTTCACCCAGAGACGAGACCCCCGAGAATTGGGTCGAGAGACAGATCCTGCACTTTAGGCTTCCCAGACGCCTGCCGCCACCAGTGTCCTAACCTCCGTTTTCCATCGCACCTGCGTTACAAATTGCAGGCTTTAATTTACCGGCGCAATCATGGTGCAGAGAAAATCAAAGGACCAGCCTGATCCATCCCTGAAATAAACTACCCTGGACCCCAGCATCAAGAAACCCTGACCCTACACACTGTCCTCAGTTGCAGTCTGTGAGCCCGGCCAGACCGCAAGAAGAATCAATATTATCCCGATCCCTGAGCTGCCTTCTGTCATTTCACCGGATCTATAAAGGTAAGAAAAAATATATATATGATTAATATTATAACCGGTGTCTGTGGGATCATAATTCAAGCACCCCTGTGCTGCTCTGATTGGGACACAGTGTGTGTGTTGGGGGGGGGGGGGACTTGAGGAGATGTAATCATCCCTATTTTTTTTTTTTTTTTAAATAAAATTATTAAACAGTTCCTCAGTCACTGGAGGACGGGGGGAAATATTCAGTCTGTCCAGTGTCTTCCTTACACTACCGCCCTCACTAAAAGGTGTTGCTGATCACTACTCCTGAATCTGTTCCATATTACATTACAGTAATCCCCCCCCCATGCCAGTAAGGTAGTATTTTATATCAGTGCTCTTTTTTCCTAAATAATTGACCTTCCATTTCTCAGGGCTGACATTCTTCTGCCATTCTGCTTTCCATTTGCTTAATGTCATCTGATAAGTAGATGGGAAAGAGTGTATGTGGGGGGGGGGGGTTCACTTTTAGGAGATAAACTTTTTTTTTTTAATATATTATATTACTAGTACAAACACCCAATAATCTTGCATCAATGATCTGCTGCTTTGGCTGGGACATGTGGAGGATTTCTAGTCTTTCTGGCATACTATTAATAGGAGTTTATAACATCTAATAGGAACAATCTTGCATTTATTATACAGTGTGAGCATACAGGAAAATCTACAGGAATTTCACCCAGGTTTTACAGGGAAAATACAGGAAAATTAGGGTCTGCTACAGGAAAATGCTTCGGCCGATATGGGAGCACTGTATAATGTGCCAGGTTCTTCAGAGGGCTGGCTGGGCTGGGATGTGTGGAGAATGACTGAGTGTCCCATCAGGCACTCTCCTGACATTCTTCTGGGGAGCGGGGGTCATACAGCTAGCTGCTTATCACCACCTGAGTCACCACAGGGCAGCACAGCAGAGTTCTGCGTGCACACTGGGGAATGGACAGTGAACCAACTCTGTTGTGTCTACCATGTTGAAAATGAGACATCACAGATACGGTACCGTGGGAGGAAAGACAAGGAGAAAAGTCACATGGTCACCATGTTGGACACAGGAAACCTTGCCTGCCTAACATGATTATCATTGTCCCATTCCTTAGGCACCTCCATCCACCCCCCAAAGATATTTTGCCTTGAAGCTGCTGGCCAGATATGGAGGTCAACACCTGTCAAAGGAGATGAAAGTTTGGGCCCCACTCCATGGGGAAATCAGGGGAAGGTAACAGGACTGTTTGGGAGAGGCTTGGAGGGGCATACTTGCATGGGATTCTGTAGCGTGGAATGTATGCTTAGGATACATAGGGACGGTACTCCTATATATTAGATGCCTTGTCCTGTGTGGATGTCCTTGGAATTATCTTGAATAAAGTCGATTTTAAAGAAAAAAAAGAATAAGGACTTAGGGGTAGCTGAAGGAGGTTTTGGTTAGGTCAGGCCCCAGGAAAATAAAGAATGCGATGTAAAAAAAAATGTATTTTCTCCTTAGATTTCATCTGTTCACACAGATTATACATGCTGTGAAGTCATTATCCTCTATTTATTTGTAACACCCCTGCAAATGGGGGTTCCCAAAAGTCTTCCAGGAGCTTGCCTGAATGCTTCAAGTCTGGGCGGTGTTCAGCGTCTGGGCTGTTTAAATGTGGTTCCAAGTGAGTGCTATTTGAGCCTCCACGTACTGTCTCTTTAAGAGCTGTCTGCTTGCAGACTTAATAAGTTTGTATGGGGGGGACTGTGTAATTAATGCTCGAAACCCACCCGAGCTGCTGCCAATTCACTCCATTTCTGCCGTCGCTACATGTGCAGAGGGAGCCTTGTTGAAAGATATGTTTGCCAGAAATCATTTAGAGTGACTGAGAAAATGTAGTTTGTCTAACCTGTCTTTATTTTAGCACGAACTGTTTCAGTGTAGCTCTTTTATTTTTGTCCTGAACTACTGTGCTGGGCCAATTGGGTTAAGGGAGCCCTAAAATGGAGCCTGCGGACGAATCAGAACTTGAACTCTTAATTTTGAGCCAGCCACAAGGGGACTGTATGAGCAGTGACTCTGGGAAATGTAGTTTTGACCTTGGCACCTTTCTCCACCAACAGAGGGAGTCTTATTGTGAGTGACAGCCAAACCAACCAACAGAATGATGTGGAGCTAAAGGAAATGCCCTGCTCTGTGACTGGAAAGCTGAGATCAGTTGTAACAGTGAAGAGAGAAGGAGCTCTGTGCTTCTGCGGTGCATAGTTTTGCGTGGGAAGCGCGTGTGAGATCCTGAGGTTCGGCCTGCAGCCATTGCAAGTGCCAGTTCGGACTGAATCCGATTGTGAGGGGAAAGAAGGAAGTCTGAAGAGTGGAAACCAGGCTCACCTTGTAGAAGACTGGAGAAATTTCTGAATCGCGCTCGGTCTGTCAGGAACTGAAGCTGCTGTGTGTGCTCCCGGGTATTTTGCAGTAATTGAGATCGGGATCGAGGAGCAGCCTGCCTGGTATAGTACTCTCCTTTTACATATGAATGTGCATAGTGCTTGTGGGGAATTGCTATTTCCAATCCCTTGTGCTGTGTGCTGAAGCTGGAAGCAAACTCCAGCTTAGTTTGGACTAAATACGTTTGCTATCAACTGCAGTGGGGTCCAGTCACAAGGCCCTTGTCTCCATGCCCTGCTGTTCTGGCAATCCAGAAGAACATCTACCATCCGGTCCTCAGCTTGGGTATTGTGAGTACAAATCAGGGTATTCCCCTGCAGTCTGTTTTCAATCACAAGTGTGTCATCTAATTCCTGATGTTTTCCTGCTTCATGGACTGAGCCATCCGTCTCCGGATTCCAATTGAGTGTTGTGCATATATTTTCTTCTACAGGGCCCCATCCATCTGCACCTGCCGGCCAACCCCGGGCAACGGACCTGGCTAGACCCCCCTAACCTGGGTACCCAGAGTGTGACTTTTCAGACCCTGTATGTGTGCACAGTACTGTGATTTAATGCCACCAATTAACCTGATTTCCCCCTTCCATGTTACTGCCCCCTAAATAAATCAGATTTGTTGTTGTTATACTATATACTGTCTATGGTGTTGGTACTTATGGAAACAGTATTGTGTTTTGCTGTGTATGTTGTTTAACCTTACTTTACTGGGGGTCCTCAGAGACGTGCTGCAGAATCAGTCTCGAGGGTAAGTGGTATCTATATGAGTGAACAGTGTGTATACGTGGGGTATTGGGGCTGTAACTCCGGGTTACTGTGTGAGCCACTAGAGGGAATAAAAGGGGGTCTCGTGTCCCAGAGGGATGTGACCAAGCTAGTCTAACCACTACAAACCCTGACCTCTGGGTGGAGGCACCCGACATAGGACCTAGGCCCCTCAACCTGTCTGTAGTCAAAAGGCAGGGGTAGTAGCCATTGGTATAGTGCCATCTAGGGCTTACAGATTTATTTATTTATTGAGTCTTGGATTAGCACACCATTGAGCAATACAACTCATTTACAAAGGTTCCACATCAGTAGTACAGGAACAAAACAAGGTAAACAATACAGGAGTAAATAGCGGACATCAATAATTTACTTTAAAAAAACTAATACATCGAAAGCAATAAAAACAGCACTGAATGTTATTCAATATAACAGTAGAGGGGGCTAGAGAAGTGGGCAGCCTGGGGGGCCTTGTCAAAATCTAGGAGAGAAAGTAATGGGGTGTAGGGTGGGGGACAGGAGAAGTGAGAGGGGGAAGGAGAAGAGTTGCACAGGAGGTGATGGGGATAGAGAGATGAGGGGAGGGGAAGGGAGCTGGAAGGAGGGGAAGGGGCAAGTGCAGAGAGAAGGGGGAGTGGTGGTGGTGAAGGGAAGGGGAAGAAGACAAATTAATAGTAGAGGGAAAAGAGGTGGTGTTTAGCTAGGGGAAGGGGCAGCCCAGCAGGCCTTGTCGAAAACCCAAGAGAGAGAGAGTAATATGGGTGGGAGAGAAGGTAAGAGAGAGAAACATAAGTGGGAGGAGAGGAAGAGTGTTGCAAAAGAGGTGGCATGAGATAAGAGAATGGTGGGGTGGAAGGGGGAAGGTGAGGAGGAGCAGGGGGAATAGCACAAAGTTGCGCAAGCAGGGAAGAAGCAGGGGTGAGGGGTGGAGGGGAAAAGGCTTGAGGGTAGGATTGAAATGAAGTGCCAAGAGTTGAAAGTGCTGAAAGGTATAAGAACAAAGATAACGTACGAAGAAAGGCTGCTAAGCGCGGCAGTCACATATACAGTACTGTTTGCTAATAGATGCTGCCGGAGTTTGTGTTTGAAAGGGCCAAGTTCTGACTCAGCAGAGATGTCCCTACCCAGGAAGTTGAGCCAGAGGGGAGCTCTATAAGTGATTCTCTTCTTATGACTTCACAACTTGTTGCCATGGAAACAATTCTGATGTCACATGGAGAGGATTATAACTTCAGGGCAGGAAAAGCAGTTGGAAATCTAAGGAGTAAAGAGTCTGTTTTCAGCCAGTCCATCAGCGCAACAGTAGGGCCACCCCTTGCAGTGCTGGTGATCTGAGTTCAGGAAGGAACTTGGGATGCTGAGGGCTGGCCGGGGGGGAGGGGGGAGGACTGAGCATCCCAGTGGATTCACTACACCTCCAGGAAGGGAGGGCTTTATGTTCTGCTACTATACTGCTACCTAGATGACCATAGGTGACAGTGCAGTTGGAGACGCCCATTGGGAGGGAGGACAGCTCTTGACATTGGTGGGGAAGGCATACTTTGCATGCACTCCCCCCACCATGGCATCCCAGCTGATGCATCCCGTGGGTTGTGGAGAAATATGGTGGTAAATCCCCAATTAGCTGCTGGAAGGTGGCTCTATGCAGCTGTAACCCCCAAGGGCGCTATCCTAAGGGCTACTACCCCTGCCTGCCATAACTGTAGCAGGGTGAGGGGCCCAGATCCATTGGTGGGTACCTCCACCCAGATGTCAGGGTTGGAACAGTCGAGATTGACTCGGTCACAGCCCTCTGGGTCGCTGCAACCCCCCTTTCTTCCCACTAGTGGCCCACGCAGTTCAATTGCAGTGCCCCTACCATATGCACTTACCCCCCGGCTCGGACCAGTCAGCTCACTCCGGGACCCCCTGGAAAGTAAGGTACAGTTACACCACATTCACTGTGCAGTATTTCACCATTAATACATAGACTAACCAGTGTACTTTTGCAAAACAAGCAATCTGATTTATTTGAGGGGGAATAACAAGGACCGGGGGAAATCAGATTGATTAGCTTACCACTACGGTATATGAAAACCTACCCAGGGCTCTGTGCATAGGCCTAACCTATTAATTACTGTCTATGGGTACCCAAAGCCCTAGTGGCTAGTTTCTCGATGCAGCTGGTTGGGGCCCTGACACAAGCGAGCATTTAATTCCTGAACAGATCAGATGGAGCCAGAAAGCTCAATTAGTGCAGTCAGCAATACAACAAATGATTTTTCCCTTTGTTTATAAGCTTTAACAGGGAGCTACCCTGATTCAGTACTCACAACTCCAGCAGAGAACCACTCTTTCACCACATGCGAGCTGAGCCTGAACTTCAAAGGCCTCCTCACACATTTATATGGAGAACAACAGAGGGGTACCATACCAGGCAGCTGCTTCCAGGACCCAACCAAACTCACTGCTATGTGGGCGTTTCACTGCAGCTTCAATGTCCTGACAGACCGAGCGCGATTCAGCAGATTCTCCAGTCCTCTTCAGGTGAAGCCTGGTAGGTAGCTGTGCTTGTACACAGCCTCCTCTGCCCGCAAGCCTGCGGATTTGATTCACGGAGCGCTGGCAATGCAAATGGCCGCCTCAGGCCCTTCCCACGCTTCCCGCGCGAACTCTCAATGATGCAGGAGCTCAGAGCTCCCTTCTCCTTCACAGTCGCAATGCATCTGCCCCTAACAGCATGGGGCAATCCTTACAGCTCGGGCGCTACCCGATCTCATTGGCTGGTTACACATGCCAGTCACTTATTCTAGCCCTCAGTGGTGCGAAAAGGCACCATGACCCATAATGCCACGTCCAGGAATTACAAGCTGTGTCCCAATTGGTCATCTGGCTCCAGCCAGAGTCCTGATTCCTGGTTGGTCACCTCCACGCCAGTTCTGATGCCCCCCTGCTACTACTGGACTCCTTTTACACAGTCTGGGTCCAGTCTGGAGGGGCACAACACAAAGCCCCAGCTGCAATAAAAAAGGCGTTAGACAAACTTCCATTTTACCAATACTATACATGTTTTAGGGGGGTAACTATATCTTTCAAATAGGCTCCCTTAGTGCTCCTAGCGACTGCAAAAACGGAGCGATCAGACAGCAGTCCAGGGTGGGATTTGACCAGAGAAATCCCAGTCCCCTATTTGAACCACTAAAGCCTGCGAACAGGCAGCTCTTATAGAGACAGTACTGGAGGCTTTAAAAGCACTCACAGCCCCCACATATAGCGGCCTTATGCCGAACACCAGCCAGGCATGGAGCATTTAAGCACCTCCGGGAAGGCTCCCAGGAACCCCCATTAGTAGGGGGGTTACACAGCACTCCCAGTTCCGCACCTCTCCTTTGCAGAAGGTCTCCTGAAATGGATTATCGAAGAAAATTCCAACTGTTCTTCCAGGCTGGCAGGTAAACAGAAAGATGATGGAGTGGCTAGAAGGTAGCAGTGTGATGAGAACAGGGATGATGATGCTTGACCTGATATGAGCCTGGCTGGAGTTGGGAGAATAAACAGAAAGAAAAAAAAAAAAGAGTCTGTTTTCATGCAACTATCTGAAGTAGTAAAGAAGATGTAGTCAAAGTTGATCCCATACAGCGGTTATTAGGGGGCCCTCCATCGTTAGGGGTTCCTACAAGTTCTGTGGGGCCATATGCCAAAGGGAAAGTACAGGAACACTTTAACCACTTATTCTTTTTCACCAGTACTTTTCTTGCCTTGTGTCCCCCATAGGACGGATCTCCCCCTCTCCCACCCCAACTAGTCACTTTGCAGGTTATCCACCACAGAGGGTGGCCTGCCACCTAGGGTCATGTGGGGTTTGTGGAGGAAGCTATGTAGCTGGGAGCATTTTCCTCCATAATTTTTATCCCAGGATATCGGTGTGCAATGATGCAGCATGTCTGCTGACATCCTCCCTTGTTCTACTGCTCCCGCTGGCACTGCCACCGTGCCACTGCCAGGTGTCAGGCAGGTAGTGGAACACATGTTCCACCCTTCCCAAGGGAGAAGAGCAGTCCTCCAGGTGCTCAATCCTCACTCACCCAGTTGACACCAGTGACCCGTGTCCATTCCCGAACCTGGGTTGCTGGTGTGGCAGCAGGACCTTAACCACATTAACCAGACACAGCAAGTTCCACTGTCCACAACAGGTCTTATAGTCAAACAGTAAGGGTTTATAAAACAAACACAACTTCTTTTCCTTCCTCAGCTGCTCCCTTCTGTTGAGACAGCAGAACATATTACATTTCCTTCAGAGGCAAATGGTACACATGGGGTTCTGACACATATCCTTTTTTACGATACCCTACCCTCATTCCCAAGTCTACAGGCAGACAAACTTTCTTTGAAATCCCTGCATAACAAAAGCTATGGTGTATTTTACTTATCCTTGTTACAATACTGTAACTCATGTTTTAGTAAGCCATCGGAAATGATCTTCACTGACTTGACCCATTCCTATCAATAAACATAATAAACAACAACCACCTCTGTCAGCAGAGCTCAGCACACATAGTAACATAGAAACTGATGAAAGAAAATAGCCCAATGGTCCATCCAGGCATACGAGACCCCACTGGTATGCTGGTACATCAGACAGCTGGAGGATTTCTCCTCGGCTCCCCTTCTGCACTGCCAAACTGATCACCTAGAGCACCAACCTCCATCCTCCTTGGACCAAAATTAAAGCCCCTGAGACTCTGACATGTTCCTTTATCTTTATCTTTATCACACGTTTTGGGAAGCTTCATTAGGGAGTCATCGGAATCTAATTCACAGCTCTTTTCCTCTTGCTATGTCATGCATCATCTCACTCTCTGAAAAGTCACAGCTCTCACTAGCCCCAAGGCAGAACTTCATCTGGTTCAGTCTCTGCTGGTCCCTCGGCAAGGGAATCTACGTTCTGACTCTGTATCTAAATCGTCAGGGACTCCCTCTCGTAACATCTTTACTGCGGACATTTATTTTCTATCTTTATTTCTCATCCATCTCAAACTCTGCTGCTCTCCCGTGCCTTTTTCACTGCACACTGGCAGTAATTCCAGGACTCCAGGATCCATCACTAAGTGACCTACTGTACATAACCAACCCAGTACCTCTGTACTCTAGGAATCTCTCTGCTGTACCATTAAGGTGCAGTGTGTGTGTGTGTGTGTGTGTGTGTGTGTCTCCCTGGCTAGCTTTTTCTACCCGTCTGGAGACAGAACCAAACAAGGGACCTGAGCCCCATCCCAGGCCTGGAGCACTGCCACCATTCCAGGCATTTTCAGGAACTACCTGCCCAGTACTCCAGAAGCCTGGTACCAGCCCAAAGGCTGGGACAGCTGTTCTCAGCTGTACTCTACTTCTAGGCTCTATTCCAGACATGAACTAACTCAAATTATTCTACTTTTCTCTCTTTACTCTCTTAGCTTTTACCCCTTTTCCTAAGACTAAGCTCTCTCTACTCTCTTAGCTAAAGCTACCAACTTTTCAAGGCCTAAAACTGGGACAGGGTCCATCCTGACCATGCCCCCCCACCATGTCACTCCCATGGGAACCTCCGCAGACAACGCTGCACACAATCAATTACATTTTGCTGCTTGCTCTGGCCATGGTGCCCCACAGTAACACCAGTAGCAAACATCCAGATTAAAACAATACATCATTCTGCTGCAGCAAGTTCCAAATCATGATGTACAGAAAGTTCATCAGAAGCAAACCTGAATTAAATTGTGATCAGACATTTGAGCTGCATGTATTGCTCCTCCTGACAGTCTCATCCCAACCCGCTTACACTTCCCTCATTTGATGAGCAAATTTCACTTCAGTGACTCCCACCACCACACCAGATTGTTTTTACACACTTCCCTGCAGTTGATCAGGATCGGGTAGCTTAGTTCACTGCTGCCAGTCTCTTCTGTCTGGAGTCCCTCTCCACTGCTGGAAGGCAGACGTCCACATGCACTTGTTTGCACCACTACCCAGTCTAATGTAACTGGAAGGAACATGCTTTACCGTACTCCCGCTGAGATGCTTGCAGTGCAACATAGGCACAGGGATTGAAGTTGCAAACTGTTGTCCAGCTCAAGCAGCACCACAGTGGTGCTGAAATAACTGTCACTCACAGATTAGCAGTCAGCCAAAAAAAGGGACAAAACTGGGACAAGTGAGCAAAACCAAGGACAAAAGTGACATTTTGCAAAACTTGTGGGGACACTGGGACATGGTGCCTAAAATAGGGACTGTCCTGGGAAAATAGGGACTGTTGGTAGCTTTACTCTTAGCTCCTCCCCCATTTTCTGTTATTTTGAAAGCTTGAGTCTTTCCAATGCCTCTTGCAGGCTTGCTGGGGTTTAGTGGTCAGCTGTTTCAACCACTTCCCCAGGCACAACTTAAACTGGCCAGGTCCACATATCAGGGCTCGATCTAGCTGATTTTCTTCTCTTCCTACCCCTCCTCTTGCATTCTCCTGAGTCTCCTGGGCTCCTTTTCAAGGAACTCTATTTTCTTTAGCCGTAGGTCTCCACATATGGTACCTCTGACAGAGTGGAAATAATGGAGAAATAACCAAAGGTATGGTACATAAGCACTACATTACACTACACTCTACAGCTCAGGTGCCTAGCAAACTGTAATTTATTTTTATTTTTTGCAAAAAATTCGAAAATCACTTTAAATAAGTTTTTCCCGCTTTATGGTTGAATCACTTTGTTGTGAGCAGACATATTTGTTAGACATATTGTATCAGTCCAATCTACAGTACATATGGAAGAGCGCTGCAACAGTGCCAGAGGAATGCTGCAGTTTTGTCACTTGGATGAGCATTATATGGATACTGAAGTTTTAATGACA
The DNA here is from genome assembly GCA_016271365.2 of Neoceratodus forsteri. Classification (NCBI taxonomy): domain Eukaryota; kingdom Metazoa; phylum Chordata; order Ceratodontiformes; family Ceratodontidae; genus Neoceratodus; species Neoceratodus forsteri. Next base: position 188,441,310 of record CM028134.1, read on the forward strand.
TATGCGGATGGGGGTGGTTGGGTTGTGAGCCTCCCATATTCAAGAACTCCTTCAAATGGTTGGCTATAGCTGTGGTTGGTGGAAGCATGGGTAAAGAAGTATGCAGATCTGCAATCCTAGCCAGTAGCCAGGCGTGCCTATGGATGTCACTTACGAAAAAAGAAGGGGACTCAAAAGAGTCAAGGATGGTGAATAGCAAGCAGGCTTCCAATTGACCGACCATGAACAAAAGGATGGTCCACACTCACACACTGTCTTAATGGCAAAAAACAAGATGAATCAGAAATAGTGCAAAGATTAGCACATTTATTGCCAAACAGATAGAAAAAATGATTGCCCCACAGACTGCACAGGTGTCCTGGTGCTTTGCTTGGTAGAGCAGCTACATGGGGCGAAGCACCAGGAACCTGTGCGATCTGTGGACCAGCCATTTTGTCAGTCTGTTTGGAAATAAATGTGCTAATCCTTGTGTAACCCCCCTACAAATGGGGGTTCCCGAAAAGTCTTCCTTGAGCTTGCCTAAATGCTCACTGCCAGGCTGGTGTTCTGCATTTTAGCAGTTTAAATGTATTGCCAGAGAGTGCTTGTATAACCTCTATGTACTGTCTCTTTAAGAGCTGCCTGGAGTGCAGTCAATTAATCTGAGAGGGAGCTTTGTTAGAAGATGTACTTGTTTTGCTGATCATTTGTTAGAGTAGTAATAATATTGCAGTTTGTTCTAACCTGCCTTCTTTGCAGCATGGACAGTTGTTTGTTTCCATCATCTTGGTCCTGGACTGCAGAATGGGCCAATCAGTACATATGGGACTTTAAAATGGAGCCTGCCTACAGGGGCTTGGTGGGGCCAAAACTTGGAGGAATTGTAGTTTTGGGCTTTTGGCGCCTAAAATAACCTGGAGGGGGAGCCCTTGTTGTGACTGACAGACAGATCAGCCAGCCGAACCTTTTGGATCTTGGGGAAAGTCCCACACTGCTTGCAGTTTCAGTTAGATCTGAGTTGGGAAGTGAAGAAGTAACAGCTCGAGACAGTTCGAGCAGCAATCCATAGTGGATTCACACAGGAGAACTGTGGAAAGGCCTGAGTTTGGCCTGCATGCCTGCCTACTGTTCCTGAGAGGGAACGTGAGCTTTTTTTTCAGACTGAATCCGAATTTGGAGAGCGAATTAAGCCACTGAATTGTGACCAGGCTTTAACCTGAAGAAGACCGAAGACTTGCTGAATGCGATTGGCCTGTCAGGACTTCCAGCTACCTTAACTCCCGGATTGTGCAGAGACTCTGTAATTGCGACCGGAGAGCCATTTGCCTGGTACAGTGGAATTTCCTTACATGTGAATGTGCTGTGTGCTTATCGTGGGTCGTGATTTGGCTCCCCACTGTGTGTCTGAACTGTGTTTTGCTTGCTGGAGGCTGTATCCAGCTCCACGGACTGAATCTGTATCCATTTTCATTTGTCTGGGCCCTGCTACACTAGCCCAGCCAGAATACCTGCTACGCAGAGAAAGTCATCACGAGAGACCGGCCTGGGGATCAGCCCCCTGCTCAATGCCTTGAACAGGAACGACGCCTCGGTGATTCGTGTGGGCCCTGCTTCTCCAAGCACTCCAACCCAATAGCCTGCAGTCTCAATTTCGTCCTGCCTGTGTCCAGTATTGGGTATCATGAGTAAACATCAGGGTAGCTCCCTGCAACAACAGCTAAATCTAAAAGTGTTGTCACCTGATTGTCTTATTGCCTTTTCTTTCACGAACTGAGATCTCCGGCTCCGGATTACAAATAGTGTGTGTTGTGCATGTTGCTTTCTTTTAGCACATGGTCCCAACCAGCTGCAATGTTCTTGGCTAGCCCACCGTTGTCCTACTTGGGTACCCAGAGTGTGTAACTGTGTAGGCACTCTGAACTGCATGCATAACTGTCTGATTAATATAGCTTTTAAGCAAATCAACCTGATTATGCCCCTCCCTTGTTCAAGTTCCCGGAATAAATCAGATTTAACTTTGTTTGCATTTAACCTGACTGTGGTTCCAGTTTGTGCCAAAACTATTGTACTGTTGCTATTTGCTGTGCTTAACCTTGTTTTACAGGGGGTCCCTAGGGTCAAGCTAGAGGAACCAGCCCTGGTGGTAAGTGTAAACCGTGTGGGTAATCGCCTGGTAAATAAGGGTCATTGTGAAAGTAGTTACTGTATATTGTTTAAACTACTAGAAGGGAAAGAGGGGGGGTTACAGTGTCCCGGAGGGCTGTGCCCAGGTTAGCTTGAACACTAACAACCCTGACCTCCAGGTGGAGGCCCCTTAACCTGCTACTAGCCAAGCAGGCAGGGTTAGTAGCCCTTGGGATAGCACCACCTCAGGGTTACACTTGCACTATTTCTGATTCAACTTGTTTTTTTGCCATTAAGGCACTGTGTGAGTGTGGGCCATCCTTTTGTTTATGGTTGCCCAATATGGATGTTCCCGCTATAGGACACTGCGCTTTCTTAGTGGGCTAGCTGAGGTAAGGAGACAGAGAGATCCCCACTGTGGATGTGAGTACCACCAGAATGAACTACTTTTATAAAGCCCCCAAAAAATCTTAGCTAGGATACTGAATCTCCCCACAAGGCAATGGATTACCTAGCATACCACCCAGGGTACATTCCCACAATGGAATGCATTACCTATAGTACATCCCTACAAAGTAATGCATTACTTAGGGTACATCCCTACAAAGTAATGCATTACTTAGGGTACATCCCCACAATACAATTAATTACCTAGCATATAGCCTCACAAAGCAATTCTTTAGTTAGGCTGCAGCTGAACAGTGGAATTAATTACCTAGGGTACAGCCCCACAAAGCAACTCATAAGCAAGGGTACAATCCCACAATGCAATGCATTACATAGGGCACGTTATTTCTTCACAATGCATTAGCTACGGCACATCAACGCAGTGCAATGCATTACACAGGGTACATACCCAGATTGCAATATATTACCTAGGGTACACTCCCACAGCCACAGTGCAATGCATTACCTAGGGAACATCCCCAAAAATGCAATGTATTACCTAGGGTACATTCCTAAATGTAGTTCATTACTTAAGGTACGTCCCCACAATGCAAAGCATTACCGAGGGACCTTCTCCACAATGTAATGCACTACCCAGGGCACATTCCCACAATGCAAAGCATTATCAAGGGTGCATTCCCACAATGCAACGCATTACATAGGGTACATTCCACAATGTAATGTAGTACCCAGGTCACACCCCACCATGCAATGCATTACCTAGGGTCCATCACCACAAAGTAATGCATTACCTTAGGTGCCATCTCCACAATTCAATGTATCACCTAGGTCATACCCCATAACGTAATGCATTACCCAGGGTATATCCTCATAAAGTAATTCATTACCCAGGGTATAGCACACAATATAATGAATTACCTGGAGTACATACCCACAATCCAATGCACAACCTAGGGAACATCCACACAGTCTACTGCATTAACTAGGCTACATCCCACAATGCAATGCATTACTTAGGGTACATCCCATGATGTAATGCATTATCTAGGGTACATCCATACAATCCATTGCATTACCTGGGGTACACCCCCACAATGCAATCCATTACCTAGGAAACATCCCCACTATCAAATGTATTATCTATGGAACATCCTTACAATGCAGTGCATTATCTGGACTGCATTTCCACAATATAATGCATTCCCTGGGGTACATCCCCACAATACAATGCATTCCCTAAGGTATATCACCACAATACAATGTATTCCCTAGGGTATATCCCCACAATACAATGCATTCCCTAGGGTATACCCCCACAATACAATGCATTCCTTGGGGTACATCCCCACAATGCAATGCATTCCCTAGGGTATGTCCCCACAATACAATGCATTCCCTAGGGTATATCCCCACAATACAATGCAATGCATTCCCTGGGGTACATCCCCACAATACAATGCATTACCTGGGGTACATTCCTACAGTATAAAGTATTACCTAGAGTATATCCCACACTGCAAGGTGGCAACATTACCTGGGGTATATCCCACAGCACAATACATTTAGACCTATAAAATCACCAGTTCTACCGAGGCAGTTCGGCAGACTCTGCCTGCCACTTACTGGACTAGTATTACTTACTCTTGACAGAGGAATTAAAATATTTACATGCACTTGTGTATGCCACCTGAAGAATACGGTGCAATTACAGTACAGAAGGGGAGGAAGTCTGGCTTCATTAGTGCTGTACTTTGAAGTCTTAGATACTACTGTGTAATTAAGTTTGTCTTTTCAGGAGTGGTCTCTTTTTATGCCAATTAATATTATATCTTCAAGTACACAGTCATTAACTGCTTTCATACTGGACTGTCTTGCTTTGGAGTCAGTTCTTGGTTCAGCAGTTAGGCAACTGCCAGAAATGACCTGGTACTAAGTACAGCAGTCATTCAACAGTCCTCACTAGTGCTGTAAATAATACAGCCTCTTCCAGCACATTTGTGTTTTTTTTTTTTAATATGATGCTTATTTTAACAAGGGATTCACAACTAAGACAGAATTCATTTTTCCAGTAATGTCCTTGAAACCTGATTGATGTTTTGATTTGCCGTATAAGGGTACAAGCCACAGAGAGGTTTTGGCCCTTTCTGCTCATTAGAAAAGCCAGTAAAAGCTGTGGAGTCCCTCCTCTGCACATATGGAGTGCTTTATTGCTTTTGCAACAGCCCTTAGACTGGCACTCTACACCTGAACCGACTTCGCTCATGCATCTACATGGGTGGTCAGATCGGGGGGGGTTCCCTTTCATACAAACTGAAATTTATTTTCACCCTGCAAAGGGATGCAGAAGCCACTGAAGATACACCAAGGAAGACCCTCCATAACTCCTACACACCTTCCTGTCCAACCCCTTTGACCTTTAGGGACCTGAATGCCCCCAACAGTTGTTGCTCCCAGACTCCAAGATGGCATGAAGGATGGGGAGCACTGAAGTCTGTAGTTTTTTAATCTTTCATTCTGTACAGGGATATGACTGCCTATTCCACAATCCCCTGCTTTGTGCACCGCAGAGGATGCATTATGGCACAGAACCAAGCATCCAGTTTGATACCTAGAGTCCAGCCCCATTCTGCCTACCCCTCCCAAAATGCCCATGACCCCCACAGAGCCCTTTATGTGCAATTATCAGAATAATCGTGGCCTATGGATTTGGCCATGTGTGATCAGTCGGGGTGGGCCTATGATAAATGTGCATTCATGTATCCAGCCCTATCTTTGTGGATCAGGCCTTAAGAAGTAACTTCACAAATTCCTTCAAATAAAACAATATTCTTAGATTATTAGGACTAAAATTTGGAATCATTTCTATAAAACAAAACAGTCTTCTTCAAAGGTCCAACAGTGAAGAGATCAGAAGCATTACAGGTAAATGTTTACCCCTTTTCAAAAGTCCCAGTAGATAAAAAGAATCTTGTAGGGCCTCAAAAGAATAAGGATTCATTCATATGGCCTGTATTATAGAATTATAAAGAGGCTTTAAGTATCTGTTCTACAAATGACAAAAGCTGTACATGCATTTACAGAAGCAGATTTATTGAGAGAAAAAGTCTGTTTGTCAGCACACCGTGAATATCATCTATTCCTTTCTAAAGGTGTGGGGTCTTTGCTCCTACTCTTATCTAGACAAGCATGTGAGAAGAGTTGTTTGAGATCAGTTTAATGTCCCAGCCAAGAAAGTAGCCCTTCCAAAAGACCAGCACCTTCCAGTATTGCATTGATATATGTGTGTCAGTACTGGGTATGATCCTAAATCCTTTTGGCATGGCTTAAACTGAACCTCTTCTGGCCCAGAGTAAGATGTGCTACTGCAAAGCTACAGTGACAGTGTTGGGAATTTTCTCAATCTTTTGCCCTTGTACCCTCTCACTGTCCCTGGCTTCCACTATAAGCCTGTTCACATTATATCATGAACTGCACCCTTGATATTGGGGAGTGAGCGAGCAGTCTCTTCTGCAACCAAAGCAAAACCCTACCCATAACCCAGTGCTAGGGGTATTCTGTACAAATTCAGACTTTGCCCTCACCTTCCCCAGAATAGTGAAGGTACCACTTCCATCATACAGAAACTCTCTGCCAACGCAGGAATAAAAAATATAAGTTTTTTCAAAAGCAGGGTCCCCACCCTGCCACAGAGTGCGCTACTGCTATGCTGCTAGGCCAGCACAGTAAATCATGTGATTGCTGCTCTTATGCATTCTACTTATATGCATTACGCTGATCTAACTACATGCCCAGGGAGGTAGTGAGGAACGAAGCTGCAGGTGAAGTGTCTTTAGCACCTGGAAGTGCAGGTAGATCAGCATATAATGCATAACCCCAAAATGTCTTATTACATTTAAAAAATGGGTAAACAGAGAAAAATGTAAAAAAAAGTCAATTTCTTATATTTAAAACAGGTATTTTCTTTTGTTAAAAGTAACTAGTAAAAAGTAGTCCCTGCCCAGTTTTCAAGCATCTGTCTATGCACACATTCAATAAGTGGAATATTTTTTTTATCATGGACTGCAGGAATTCAAACTTCTACAGAATGCTACTGACTGAATATTCGCCTATCCCCGTACAAGCACACACAACAGAAGGCCTCAGTAAAGCCAGGGTTTCAATTGTATCTGTAGCAGGGCAAGCAGCAAAGATTTCCCTGGTAGGCAGGTAAGGATGGGGGTGGGGGGTCATGGATCAGAAAAGAAGCTCCAAAAATCAAACTATAAAAAGTATTTCATTGTTTCATTTATGTGTCTTAATTGTTTTGTGCATGTGAGTAAGTAAGGGAATATAAAAGATAAAAAAATATTTAACCAATTTGTTTGTTCTTTATATTTTGTTATTTTGAGGGACATTTATTTTAAAGGCTCAGATGAATTTTTTTAGTGAGTAAAGGTGGCAGCCATCGGTGCTATGCATGATGCAGACGGAGGTACATGCCAGAAGTGCATATCCCGCCCGTGTAGGTCTGTGGCCCCAGACAGGCACAGGGTGCACGGTAGTCACTACCACATGCACCCACAGGGCACCTGTCCATGGCCCCACCCTCCTGGTGTGCAGACATGCAGAGGACATTTCCGTGGACAAGGCATGTATCCAAAGGGATGCCCGGACCCAATCTGCTAATGGATCCTTTGCGCTCGCAGGGCACAGATGTCACCAGAGGGCACTATATGCACCACCAGCTCGAGGCAGGTGGGTGCCTGATCGGCTGTCCCCGGCCCTCCTTGATGTCCCATGGGCTGAGGCAGCATGTGGGGGGATCTGCAGGGCCCCCACATTGGCGCCATGGCCAGTGGTGGTATCCCGGGGGGCGCTTATCCCTTACGGCTGGGTGTTACCTAGTGGAAGGTGCGCCCCCCCCCACACCCAGCATTCCACATCTTTGTGAATGGCGTGGAGTGTGGGCACACACCACTCACCCCAGTGTGTTCCTGTCTGCACAACTGGGGATCAGGTGGTGAACTGCCACTTCCACTTTCAGAATGCTACGTAGTCCGCGACCCTGCTCTGTGGCATTCAGTCATAACAATGACAATGCACCTGGTGTAAGCAGTGCATTGGCATGATGCATAGGGCCCCATGTTTGTAAAGGCAACCATGAGTTTTTAAAAAAGGCATTGATATTATTATTGTGGTATACCCTGATTGCCAGCACTTTTTTAAACTGTGCATTAGACAGACCTAAAATATAAATGCCAACGATCAGGATGCAGGATGTTTCCTAACAGTTTTATAACTCAGGATGTGACACTCAGTTCCTTCATTCAGGAGATCTGCTGATATTGTCCACGTGCTCAAAAGACAGATCAAGACTCCCTTGGTTAGTATTAACCAGTTCAAGATTCATTTGTTTTGTATTAACCAGCTTAAGACTCGCTTGTTTTGTATTGCTTTTAATGTGTCTTAATTTAATGTTATGTACAGTACTGTGAAAAGTACTACACTAATGATATGTTAAAAAATTGTAGTGGTTATGACACATTGTGGTATGGAATGGAAAGACATGGTATGGAAGGCATGACATGATATGGGGTGTCAACACGTGGAATGGCATAATATGGATGGCATGGCACAGTATGAAATGTCTTAACAGAGAATGACATGGCATGGTACAGAAAAGAATGCCACAGAGCACAAGAGATACAAAGTTTATGTTAGACAAGATGAGTTAAGGAAGAACAAAACAGACACTCAAAAAACTTAGCAACACAATCAGCCAATAAATTAGACTTAGTGGCCCAGATATTCAAACTGCACCATTTAGTGGCGCAAGCCCCTGCGCCACTCAAGATAGTTGCGCAGGGGTGTGGCCGGGGCGATATTCAACGGAGTTGCGCTATGGTGAAACTTCTTTGAATATCGCCCCCTGGCCACACCCACTGTGCATGGTGCAGTGGAACTGCGTCAGCACAAGTGGTCAGAGAGGAGCATTGAGATGCGGTGGCACAAGTTCCATTGCGCCATGCACAGCACCTGCGATATTCAAAGGGTGACATGCAAATGGGGCCATAATTTATGCAAGGTGCACGGGGGCAATTTGCATCTAATTACGGCCCCATTTGCATGCCATTAGCATGCAGGTGCACCGATCCCTGACGACTTGCACCTGGCGCCCTGCCAGGCAGCAGCCATCGGGGACCAACGCCCCCTGCAGCCTGATCACGGGCAGAACAGTAGTCATCCCCCAGCAGCCCAATCGCTGGCAGAACACAATCATCCCTCAGCAGCCCAATCGCGGGCAGAACAGTAGTCTCTCATTAGCCCGATCGCGGGCATAATGGAATGTTCCCTAGTTTGACACGGGCACGACCACCAAAGTTCAATCTCCTGGTGGTTCAGGTCGCGGTCGACGGGCGGTATCTCACCTCACGCCGGGGCCCTGAGATTTCAGTGGCCCCTGTCTCATGCCTCGCCACGGGAGCCTCACCATCTCGTGTTTCCTCGCCAGCTGGCGTGTTGCAGGCACCGCCTGCCTGCCGCCGCTGCCGCTTACTGATCGTTACAGCTCAGTAAGCTGCCATTCGTTCAGAGCATGAGCCAATGGGCGCAGCTCATATTGTATAAGTCAGTCCAGATATGTGAATGAATCTATTCACATATCTGACCGATTCTGTATGGTATGGCTGCATGCCCATTGGCCCATGCTCTGAACCAATGGACGCAGCCCTACCGAGCTGTCAGTCGGTGAGCGGTAGGCGGCAGGCGGTGGTGGTGCCACCCGCCGCTGACGGGGAGGGAGTGGTGTGGCGGCCCGTGGGGGTAGGGTGGGGGTTTACCAGATCACCAGGGATTTCGACGGGCGGTGAGGATGCCACCCACGATCGGCTACGGCGGTCCACTAGGACCACCAGGATTTTGACTTCTGGGGTCTGATGCCCGCGATCGGGTTACTGGTGGGGGATGGGGAATACTGTGCCCCTACCGATCGGGCTACCGTGGGGAGGGGGGAACCCTTCGCCCGTGACTGGCTATTGGGGATACAGTTATGCCCACGATCGGCTAATCTCGGTCCACTGACCACCAGAGATATTGGACTTGGGGATACTGATGCCCACGATCGGGGCATGGGGGGGCGCCGACAGGTGCGGCAGGAACATGTCGAGGGCCACCCACAGGTGGCAGCTGCTGTGCTGCGCCCTGCAATGCGGCAGCTCACTTGTGGGTGACCCTTGACTTGTTCCTTTTTTTTTTCGGCGCAACTTTGTGCAGGTGCAGGTAGGGGTTGCACCTGCATAACTCTGCATGGCCCGGGCTGAATATCAGGCTGTGCAGTTTATGCATGATTCCTCCCCCTTTGGTTGCGCATGCCTTCATTATCATTGCGCTGTTGCTCAGCATGATTTGGGGGGCGCAACTGCCCCCTGCTGAATATCAAAGAATGGCGCATTTCAGACTTGCGCAGGCACAATCCTATTGCATATGGCTCAACTCTTTTGAATATCTGGCCCAGTGTAGTTAATTATTAGATCCAAAACTAAGAAAATGCTTGAATAAATACGTAAAGTCAATACGTACATACGTACCAATCAATCAATAAATAAACAAATAAATAAATGTAATAAGATCAGTATAGGAAGAGCATTCTATATACCAGGGGCTCAGAAAGCCAAAGCTAAATCCTAAGCTGGTTTTAAATGGTGAAATCCATACACTTTGTAGCCCCTGGCCCACATAAGTCAGTCTCTCTGGTACATAAGTGGTCAGGAGTGCTCAGCAATAAATGCCCAGTATATTCTGGCTTTTGACTGTCAACATAAGTATACTGTAGTGCACCTGCTGTTTAACTGGCAGCCAGCACAACACACATATTGAAGGAATGCTAGTATAATGACTATAACAAGCATAAAGTGCAAGGAACCTCAGAAGAGACGGCAAACAATAATGCAGACAGGAGGTACGAGACTAGCACTAATTATAGCTACTGTGAATGATGATGAGCGTCCTCCCAAATTCCTCAAGCAGCATCACTGTCACAGCAATGTAATGCCAAATGTTCACAGATAAAGACATCTTAAATGCATTCAGTGACCATTTTGTTAAAGCTGACCTTGCAACCAGAAACAACAATCACAACTTGCCTGCTACAGATTGTCAATCCATTCCTTCCTTTTCAAGGAGGAGAATGTAGCAATTAATAAAGTACCCCATAATGTTATTTTAGATCAATACCTGTCAGTGCAGTGTTGAAATGATTGAAATCATTGAACAAGAAAAGCATTCCAGGTCCTGAGGGTCTGGTCTCTTTCTAACACCGGCAGCAAACATTATAGCAACCTCTTTGACTTATGTTTAACCTTTTAAATACAATAAATAAGATCCCACCATCTCGGAAAGCAGCACACATTAGATCCCCTGCTAAAATCTGGCAGTCTTTGACATGTAAATATTTACCAACCAATTTCAAATCTTTCAGTGCTAGCAAAATTAAGAGAAGCTGCTAGTCAATGAACACATTTAAAAAAAATTATTGCAACTGATACCTATTCAGTCAAGCTTCAGATCAAAGTACAGCATAGCTACTGCTGTGGAAAAGATCTGAGATATCATCATAAATGTACTAGATAAAGGATATATCTGTGGCACACTCTACAATTTCACAAAATCTTTTTCTTCTGTGGACAAGATAATTCATGTACAGTGACTACGCTTGCAGTCATGCATGAATTATGCAGTAAGACCCGATAGGGTGTGGGGTGTTGGAGATACCCACGTGACCAGAGGTAGTGAGGCCCGACACCACATGCAGAGGGGCCTTACTGTCCCTGGAAGTGGGGGTATCTTCCAGCACCCCACACCCTGAAGGGTCTTACTGTGTTTAGAAAATAGGCTTTTGCAGTAACAAAATTGAAAACGTATTTTAAAACATTTAAAGAACAAGATCTATGTATATGTAAAATAATGTTTATGCTGGAACAGTGCCGATTCTTTTTTTTTTTTAACCAGGGCTTTGTTGCCTGGTAAACTCATGCTTATGACTGTTGTCAGCCAATCAGGCTTCAGGATTTTCATAACCCATTTTCTAAAAAGAGGGAGGTTAGTGGGACCTTTGTACTGAGATCAGAAAAGAGAAAGAGAGATACAGCAGCAGTCTCTGTCGACCTTAATCACACCTGCTTTTAAAACAAGGCTAGGAACAAAAACAAATGCAGTTACTGACAACAGAGTCAGATAGTGATATGATATCCTGTGCTGGTCCCCAATCACTGCTTTTGTTTGAGTTCCAAACCTTGTTTTAAACACTAGAGTACGACTAAGGTTGGAGTCAGTACAGCAGACTTTGCATCAGCACTTCTGCTAATCCCACAGAAAGGATCCAGGGATACTGGTGCTTTGTCTGCAACTGTTGACTAGGCATGCAGGGGGGCTGAAATGCACTTTCAGATCAACCTTCTCAATGGTATTCATGAGTATTATACCCATTCTTCCCTTTGGGCAGGATTCCTGAAAACTTTATCTAACAACCGCCTCCCTACAGTATTTATTTATTTGAATTTTGATAACCGGGTAAGCCCACTGAGAGAAGCCAGTCCCTTTTTCATAGGCGACCCATGGAACCTAAGCATTCCGCAAAGTGAATATTCATTTAAAAACAATTGAGACATTCATGGTAACACATAAATAATAATATAAGTAAGCATATATAATAACAGGTTAAGTAGGTGTGTACAAATAGTTGGGGGAGACATACATTCCATAGGGATTAAACACATCAATAAGAATTTATGCCACTCAGACATTCAAGATTATACACGCTTCCATAATTACCTATGCAGGGTAGTTAGGATAACGTGTCATTCCAGGGAAGTAAGGCCGCAGTAGGGATCAAGTAAAGGCAGATTATGAGGAACTGAGGCCATAGAGAGGCTGGGAGGATTGGCGGGGTAATTAGGGACAACTGCAAGAGGCAGGGGCGAAGAAAAGGTTCTTATACCATTATTAAATTGCAGGAGGGATGAGCAAGAGAGGAGATCCAGAGGAAGGTTGTTCCATTTGTGGGTGGCAGCAAACAAGAAGGATCTCCTCCTGACTGCTAATTGTGGTTTTGGTATATTTAGTAATGGTTGGTGAGAGGATCGAAGGGATCTGGTAACTGGTTTGTGAGACAGCAGATTGGTGAGGCTAGGTGGGGAAGAGAGGTATACGAGTTTAAGTGTGGTATAAAGTAGGGGAATCTAATTTTGCTTCATAGCTAGGCCAGTTTAAGGTGTTGAGCACAGTACAGCAGTGGGTTTGTGCTGGGGCAGATGCGGTGAATCGAGCTATCCTGTGGTCTGCTTGCTTAAGTCTATTTGAGATCGAAGGTTTCACCATGCTGAGCAACGAGGCACCTTAGAGGAGGCCTGGAAGTAGTGTTGCAATAAAGATAGTCTTTCTGGAACGAGACATGGGGTATGGGGTGGTGCGATAGAGCACACCAAGTTTCTGATGTGTTGACTTTATGAGTTTGCTTGTGTGAGTTTCGAAGGATAGGTTCTCATCTAGGGTGGTGCCCAGGTAATTAAAGCTTTTGACTCCCTCCAAGGTCACTCCTGTAGATATTTTAACAACTAGTTGCAATTGGTTATTTAGCTTGAAGGAGATGTGATGGAAAAGCATGGTTTGGGTTTTCTTTATATTAAGCACTAATAGATTAGCCTTGAACCAAGTCTCAAGGGCCTGGAAATCTCTCTTGAGGTTGGTGTTGATTATGGAGATCTTGTTTGAGGATCTGTAGAGAATGGCATAATCTGTGTATAGTTGTATTTTTGCTCCGCCACAATTGAGGGGGAGCTCGATAATGAAAATGGAGAATAAGAGTGGTCCTAGAATGGACCCCTAGGGGACACTGCCAGTGATTGGAAATGGGGAGGACATGGCACCAGACCATTTTACACACTGGAGCCTATTGGTTAAGTAGTTTGATAGCCAGGAGTGGGATGCATGGTCAAGACCTAAGTGATGGAGTTTGGATAGCAGAAGATTGCGATTGACAAGGTCAAAGGCCTTGGTCAGGTCCACGAAGGTAGCCCCTGCTGCCTCACCCCAATCCATTGCTTGGAAGATATCCGAGGTTATCCGTAAGAGAACTGTTTCCATGCTATGTTGTTTTCAGAATCTGTGTTGGTTGGTGGTGATGGCATTGGTGTGAATAGAGCTAGTTATATAGGATACGCTCTTGAAGTTTGGCCAGTGGGCATAAAATGGAGATGGGTCTGTAGTTTTCCACTAGATTTGTGAGGCTGCTTTTATGTACTGGAACTACAATTGCTGTTTTCCATTTGTCACGGACTGATTGGGTCTGGAAGGATTTATTTAATAAGAGCATTACTGGATAAGTAATGGCAGACACACCTAAACTAAGAATTTGGGGTGGAGGGAGTCAAAGCCAGGGGCACTGTTGGGGTTAAGAGTCCGTTAAGAAGCTTGAGGACCTCTCATTTAGTAGCCAGCTTCAGGTGGAAAGGGGGAATAGAGCTAATGGGGTTGGAGGCATTGTGTCGGAATAGACGGGGGGGAGGGGCAGGTCTTTTTTGTATTTGTCCAAATCTGTAAAGAAGCGATTTATCCCAGTGGCTATGTCACTGGGGTTTGACGGTGTGTCACCTTGACAGACCAAGGAGTGGGAGAGGTACCGTTCCTTTTCTTTGATTAGGGAGTTTATATGGGCCCAGAAATTTTGGGGGTTTGTAAGATTCTTTACCTGTAAGTCTCGGAGGTACATGTATTGATGTTTGGCCTTGGTGGTTTGTGTTTTGCAGACATTGCGCAGTTGGCAGTAGTACTGCCAGTTGGACATTTGTCCTGTAGATTTGAACATCTTCCAGGCTTTATCACAGGATCACATCATGACTCATAGGTTATGGGAAAGCCAGGGTGAGTGGATTCCTTTAGTTCTCCAAGGACTAATGTGGGCTAGGGAGTTAAGAATAATGGAGGAGTTTATGAAGTATTCTAGCACTTGGATGAGGTCTGGGGAGGAGGTGAGGAGGTTGATGGGGCACCAGTCAGCTGTTTTCTGACACTCTACGTAGGTTACGGTGCTGAACTTTGTAAGGTCTCAAGTACTGACGATTTTTGGTGGGGGTTTCTGGAAGTTGTTCCTCCAGATGCAGAAAGTCAGGGAGTGACCACTGAGGGCATCAGGGAAAACGTGTGCAGTATTTATGATTTGAGTGTCATTTGTTGGGATCCAGTCTGGTAGGCTGAATTTATGTTAAGTCTAGTGGGGTGGTGAATTACTTGTTCGAGTTTAGCATCTACTAGAAAGGAGAGATAATTCATTCTATTGGAACTGGGCCAGTTTAGACTGACATCTCCAGTGAGTATCAGGTCACCAAGGGGGGTTTTATCTAAGCTTGTGAGGAATTCAGCACAGGCTGAGGAGGCAAGGTTTGGGGGCAGGTAGACACACCTGACAGTTAACCGTGAGACTTTGCTGAGTGTAATCATGATCATTAGGTATTCATGCTCTAAAATGTTTGAGATTGGTGGGAGTTCGTATATGATGATTTCTGTTTTGGCGTAGATAAGAACACCCCCACCTTTTCTAAATTGGCAGTCCTTTCTATATGTGGTTCAGCCAGATAGTGCTATTTCATGGGGCAGTATGGGTGGTTTTAACCACAACTCAGTGATACACAGGACATTGGGGTTGTAGTGCCTAATCCAGGCTTCAAGTTCTGGCATTTTGTGCTGGATGCTCTATATATTCATGTGGGCTATTTTTAGGTCTTTGTGATTGGTCCAACTTTGAGTTGATGAGAAGGGGGTTTGGGTTCCCTGACCTTTAAGTCCTGGGTTGAGCTCGACTAGTAGAGGACTGGGTTGTCGCTAGCAGTGCCCAGCAGGGAATGGGGTGCCTTGGCATCATTCCTCTGCCTTTAGTGGTGAGCGAGGCATTTAGTATACATGATTATGGGTGTAGTAAGGGGTGTCTCTTACTATTTCACAAGGGTTTCTTGTGCTGGTTGTGCAAGAGGACAGTGAAGGGAAGCTCAGCAGTTCTGTCTGCCCAACCAGTCTGAGAGACTTGTGAAACAGTAAGAAACACCCCTTACTACATCTACTTATATGGCAATGGATCACTATAATATGATTATGGAGTGCATTTTTATTTTTTATTTTTGGTGAGTTTTGCTAAATTTGCTTTTGGTCCTCCCCTGGATGCAGGTGGTTTGGCTGACGTCTGTCGGTCTTTGTGGATGCGCATGACTGTGTATCCATCAGAGCTGTGTATTGTTGAGGCTGTAGGAGTATTCCAATTACACATATTTTCCTGGTGCCTCATTTCTGTTTATATCAGAAAGATTGTTTGTTTAATGCTGCTGTTTCCTGGGGAATCATCAGCAAGTGCTATGACATCATGGTTTGCTGAGTGGAGAAACAGGGAAAGTGAACCTCCTTCCACTTCAGCTCTTATGACAGCGAAACTAGGGATGAGCATGACATACTTGCAGCATGAGGCGATGACTGTATGAGAAATAAGAGGTACAGCAATTCTCGTTGATTGGCTAATAGCGATGCATTGCCGTATAACACAGAATATATTGTAAGGGACCTACATGGCCCCAGATGAGACAGAATAGACATGTAGCTGTGTTTAAGGAGAGTATGGTCCTAAGTGGGTACCTTTAGTCTGGTGCTCGGAGATCACAGAATAACCTACTCCAGGTTGCCTTGATCCTGTGCCATGGACATAGATGAGGGGCTGGCTCAGTGCCTCACGCTAAAGTACAGGTCAAGGGTTTGTCTGCAGGCATCTCCAGCTTAACTGCTGTATGCCAGGGATGCCAGTACACCCGGGGTGGGCATGTGTGCTGTGTCACCATGTGGCTAGCTTCAAGGCATGAGCAGGCTAGCACAGCCTTCTATTGTGGGTATCCCACTTGAGTGTATGGCTGCCATACCATCTTCGATGTCTGAGGTTGGCAAAAGGTCCAGAGTGGGAGGGGTCAGATTTTTTACAGCAAAAACAAGGAAAGGGGTAATTTCTAAAATGTGCATATGAGCGTGGGTACCACTTTTATTCAGAAAGTGCCACCACCGGCAGCTAACACTTCAAGACTGCTATTACCCCCCACCTACTTCAATCAGGGGAAACCAGAAGTAGTCTAGCAGCACTGAGATCAATATGCTTAAGGCACATTTACCAGAAATTACTGCTTAGAAAAGAATGAGAATGTGACTATGATGACAAGCAAGTCCCAGACCAGATCTTTAGTTTGTTAATAGTCTCCCCGAGTCTGATTTTTACGGCTGCATGGGCCAAGCTCTACAGATGTTATGCCATCATCAGATTTGTATAAGAGCACTTTGGAATTAAGTGACCAGCCCACTGTCTGATGTGCTGCCACAATGCTCTGGCATAATTTTCAATAATTCTGTTTATGCAGCCCTTCCCCTCCACAGGCTGCATTAACACACCCCTCCCCGGTGCACTACTTCTCCTTTCCATAACTGCAGAAGTGATGACTGCCGTGGACAGCATGATGGCACTGACTTAAACTACACATGCACTAGTATCGTGCAGAAGTAGTCACGTCAGTGCCACCATATTGCACATGGCTGACTCTTGGGCAAACTTCACCTGTGCGAGTATCATGCATGCGGAGTACTGTAATTGCTGCAGGACTAGTTATGGCTGACTCCAGTGTGGCGAGAGCACCGCATACTTTTTTCAACACTCTTGCCACTCGTAAAAGCTCTCCACAGCCATATCAGCTCTGACAGAGGTTGTTTTTTATTGCATGAAAGTTTGCTAGCTGTTAGATAGAATGCATGCTATGCTAAATTGCTGCTACAGGTGGTTGTGTGTGTGTAGATACAGGTGGTTTTGTGTGTGGGGGGAGGGCACAAATAGTCTACAAGGACTTCTAAATAGTCAATACTTTTCTGACTGTGATGGGAGGGTGCTGTTGTCAATACTTGCCATGGAAGGCACCTTGTTTGTGGGTATGTTGGTTTGTAGTGTAGGATGTACACACCACAACATTTATATTATATTTGAACTATTATTTTGGAAGGTGGGCTGTTTCTGTTCAAGGGTGTGTGTGTAGATCAGAGTCCTCACCATTTTGTTGATAGTCAAGAATTTGTTGGTGTATGGGGGGCAGATAGTGGTGCATGTGATAATGTCAACATTTGGCTATGTATTTATATGGATGGTGAAGTGTTATCACTTTGTTGATATCCAACTATTTGATGACTGGTACGGGGGGGAGGGGGGCGTCCTATATTTAATATATGGATTCTTGTGTGAGGGGAGATACGAACATACGAATTTGCCAGCAGAAACAGGCCACATGGTCTATCAAGTCTGCTCGAGTTTGCAGCTAGCACCTTTACCTTGCAGCTGCTCCACCACTCCACCTTCACAATTACCCCCCCCTTCCCACCCTGTTCCATCACCTTTTGAAACTACCCACTGTCTTACAGGATACCACCTCCTCTGGCAGAATGTTCCATTCCACCACAACCCTCTCTGTGAAAAAGTGGCTCCTCATTTCCCTCCTATGTCTTCCCCCCCCAATCTAAGACCATGCCCTCTCATGTCCCTCCCCCTCCTTTTCTTAAACAACCCTTCAGTACCTGTCTTGTTTATCCCTTTTAAGTACTTAAAGGTCTCAATTATATCCCCCCGATCCCTTCCCTCCTTCAGCTCACTCAGCCTCTCCTCGTATGGCCTGTCCTCCGATCCTTGGTTCATCTTTGTTGCTCTGCATTGTACTCCTTCCAGTAATCTTACAGCCTTCTTTAAATATGGGCGGCAGTACTCCAGGTGTGGCCTGACCAGTGACCTGTATAAAGGCAGGATTACCTCCCTGCTCCTGGAGGAGATTCCTCTTGCAATACATCCCAGCATTCTGTTGGTTTTTTGCTGCCGCCTTTCCGCACTGCTCTGTATTGTTCATTTGCCCCATTACAGCCACCCCTAGATCCTTTTCCTCCTCAAGTGGTACCTAGCTGCACTCCTTCCAGATGGTAACCCCTCCCTGGGTTCTTTGTTCCTCAGTGCAGTACTTTGCACTTTTTAACATTGAACCCCAACTGCCATGCTTCCAACCACTCCTCCAGTTTGGTCAGGTCATCCTGCAGCCCCTGTCATCCTGCTATGTTGTTCACCACCGCACCCCAACTTGGTGTTATCAGAAAACAGACTGATCTTGTTCCTGGTGCCATGCGAGATGTCTGCTATGAATATCCCAAATAGCACTGGCCCCAGTACCGATGCCTGTGGCACCCTGCTTATCACAGCCATTAGAGATGAGAGCTCCCCCACCACTACTACCCTCTGCTGTCTCCCCTACAGCCAATTATCAATCAGTTTAACCATCTTAGTCCCCACCCCAACGTATCTCAACTCCCCCCCCAACCTCCCATGTGGCACTGAATCAAAGGCCTTGCTGAAGTCCAAATATATGACATCTACAGCATGGCTCTTGTCCAATTCCCTCCTTACCCAGTCATAATACTCAACTCAACTAGGTTAGTTTGACAGGATCTTCCCAGGAAAAACCCATGTTGATGACCGTCATGGAGCCTACTGTCTTCCAGAAAGGTCACCAACCCTGTCCTTCAGGATTGTCTCCATCAGCTTCCCCACAATGGATGTTGGGCTTTACTGGTTTGTAATTGCCTGGTTCATCCTTTGGGCCACTTTTATGGAGGGACACCATGTGGGCCATCCTCCAGTCATGTGGTATGCACCCTGTGTCCAGGAAGGCATTGAATAGATCCACCAGTGGCCCAGCTGGGACTGCCGCCATTTCCTTCAGTACCATGATATAGTCAATATATGGAGTCTTGTGTGAGGATATGTGTGTCACAATTTTTGTTTTGCTCCTCCCTTGCACTCCCTCCAGTCTCATCCTTCACTGCCACTTCCTGCTACTTAGCTCCCCAGTATTCCTATGTCTTGGAGGGTTCAGCTTATCCCTGCTGAAGGGCCCCTCTCCCCAGGGTGAATGGAGGCGAGTAGCATTCCTGGGGAGTTCTGCAAGGTGTGGAGGATTGGTGGGCAAGATAAGTACGCTAGGGGGATGTGTAGCATGGGGGGGACTAGGCAGTCGACATCTGGCAGGCCAAGACGGGCCCTTTTTTCATTTTCTGGGTCCTACCCCACCCCACCTCACTGGCATGCACTGGGGCAATGCCTTGGAGGCTGAGTCAGTTGATGTGTGGTCACCCATGGCAGTAAGGCTGCCATAAAACATCAGGTGATGCTCTCCAAGTAGTGCTCCACAGCACCCTCACTAGAAGGAGAGGGCCCATGTAGGCACTCTATCACCTTCTGTACCAGCCTCTACTCCTGTAATCCCAGGCTGAGTCCCAAGCTGAGGGTTCAATCCTAGGTCATTAGTGTGCCAAGCTGGTGCCCTACGACTTGGTGCCATGAAGCTGGCTCCATCACATTTTATAAGCGCTTCCTCATAATATCATCTTATGAATTCTGTAGGCAGAACTTCCAGACTGGATCTGTCCACACAATATTTACAAAAAAAAAAAAGACTTTCTTTTGTACTGTTGGACCATCTATTTATCCAGCATTGGACAGAAATGCAATGACCAGCCAGCTTTGGGTGCCTGAGCAAATAATGGGATCCGTGTGAGAGATGCTGCTGCTTCGCTACTATTATTCCTCAGAGGGTGCCAAAGAGGAAGATTGGTTAGACTATGGTGGGCTGGTGTGCTCCAGGAGGGTGGAGTGGGGGTGCAGGACAGGAACCCATTTCTCAGCCAATACACAACTCTTTTGACGTTCTGGAAAGATGGGACTGCCAAGAGGAGGCACCTGTGGGAGTGTCCAGAGAGGATGTGAGGGTCCTTCATATGGGAGATCCCAAAGTGGGTGGCAGAATACCACAGCAAAAGATCAGTGGTAGGGAAATTAATGGAGGCTCTGCTAAAGGAGAGGCTGATGGACTACATGGAGGGAAATGAGCTGCAGGACTACCAGCGGCATGGTTTCACCGTTGGGGGGGGAAGCATATCAACCAAATCTCATAGATTTCTTTGACTAAGTGACTAGGGAGGAGGATCAGGTGAAGGCAGTGGATGTGGCTTATCTGGACTTCAGTAACGCCCTTGACACAAGCTAATAAAGAAACTTAGCAAGCTGGGTTGGGGAGAAGATGGTATGCTGGGTATCAAACTGGTTAAAGGATAGGAGACAGAGGGTGGCGGTAAACAGAATCTACTCGGGGGGGTGGCAGAGTGACCAGTGGAGTGCCACAGGGATTAGTACTGGGTTCTGTCCTCTTCAATGTCTTCGTAAGTGGCATTGCTGTGGAAATGGAGGTGAAGGGGTGCCTTTTTGCAGATGGCACAGAAAGTAGTGTATATTCTACACCTCTTTATGAGGAATTGCATATAAAATACCTGGATCTCTTGGCAGCAGCCAACTTTTGAATGTAGCACAATCTGGTTTTGAAAGTCTTACCCAAGGAGAGACTTACATCTGTGTTAAAGGGACAGCTCAAAAAAATTGAAAGGCATGGGGCCCCTATGTATTCTCCCTGCCTCCACAGGAGGCTATGCTTATATGTATGAGGTGCTGAAAGAGCTACATTGGCACAAAATAAGTAAGCAATAACCCAAGACAGGGTGTGCTGCTACTGGGGATTAATGCACACAGGGATGCATTGTGAGGCCACTTGGCCACGAGGCCGCAGGCCAAGTGGCCTCACAGCACCCGGGTGTGTGTTAATCCCCAATAACAGCACACCCTGGAGTGGGTTATTGTGCTTATAACATGGGGTTACCCCACTGCGGAAAAAAACAAACAACAGAAACTCATTTAAAATAAATAAAAAGTCTGGATTTTGGGACATATCCTTCCTCGACATGAAATAGTCCCACTGTTCTAATGCACCAGCAGAGAGACACACAGACATGGAGACAAGACTGCAGCACAAGAGACACATTGCAGCAACTGAGAGAGACAGAGAGAGAGAGAGAGAGAGAGAGAGAGAGAGAGAGAGCGGAGACAGAGAGATTTCTCTCTGCTGCCTGTTGCTGTCTCTCAATAGGTGTCAAACACTTGTTGAAACTCGCTCCCGATGTGTATCTGTATCTCTCTATCTTGGCACCTCACACTGACACAGACACTTTCACCGGAAATAGGACAACAGAAGCAGCAGATAGCGGAGTAACTCATATCACACAGCAGAAAACTTGAGGAAAGTCTCAGAATTGTAATCCACTCACCGGCACCGGCATCCTGAACAGCCTCTTAGTGCCACATGAATCCATTCTGCGGACAAGTACTTTAACCTTATTTCCCGCTTCAGATATGCCAGTGACCGCTTCAGATACTCCAGTCACTTGGGCCGGGAGGACCGCTGATTATGGACTGACGGATTCTGGACAGCTGATTATGGAGTGATGTATGCAGTGCGGTAATCAAAGGCACAGTCACAGTCCAACATATGGTGTGCATTGCTGGAAAATTCACAGTTCTGCAGACTACTCTGCTACTACTACTTTAGGTATAAGTGTGGAAGTGCATTAATTATAGGCAGGATCTGGATTAAAACAGTGTTGCTGCTCAGTATAGGGGAGCAGGAAAATACGGAGAATTGCTTATGCTGTTTGACAAGGACTACTTGTGTCCCAATGAGAGCCATACTGAACCCTTTACAGAGCAAGGCATTGGATGTAAAAGAACTGCTGTGTGTGTCTCGCACAGTGGGGCTTTCTTGCTTTCCAGTGCTGCCTATGGGTGACTCAGACAGTGGTCGGCAACAGTGTCTACACAGGGATTTCTACAGTGGGCACCGGACACATACACTGGTGTTAATGACAAAGAGGGGCAGGGGTGAGCTCAGGATTTGCAGGAAATGGTTTGCAGGGGTTGGGGGCCCTCTGCTGTGTGTCTGTTGCCCTGTACACCTCTCTTCTTTTGTGGTGCTGCTTACAGTCTCCTCAAACTCTAGTCAACAACACTGGGTGCAAGCAGTTTATGTGGCACAGGGATGGGGGTATAGCGCGTCGCTTCATCTGCCTGCACTGCACAGTGCGTCCCATGGAATTGTGGATAATGACAGCTGCACTCAGTTGCCGACATTACATAGTTGGAGATCTGCCACTACTGACTGCACAGGGGGTGCCTTCTCTCCCTCCTTGTCATGCTGTCTCTTGCTTTGTGTCTCTCATGGGCTATCTCTGGACAGAGCTTCTTCGTTGCAAGGGACAGGGACACAGACAGAGGCAAGGCTAGTGTCAGCAACATTGGGATCGGGATGCATGCGTGCCCCTCCAAAGCAGTGCTAGCCAATGTCCGCTGCCACTGACAAGCACCACAGGGACCGCAGGAATGGGCGACATTCCTTGGGCCACCCACACCCAGCAATGCAAGCAATGGCATGGTTAGTGGTGGTACTGCAGTGCAATGTACTCCCCCACCCAAACCACATCTCTCTCTGTCTCAGTGTCTGTCAACATAGCTGGTGTCTGCTTGCACTGTCGGGGGGGGGGGGAATGCCTGGCCAGCTGGTTATGATTATTGTATGCTATTTGCAATATAAAAATATAGTATGTGATTGTCTCATATAAGACAGCCTGTGCTCCATGAGTGTGCCCCCCACAGGTTTCAGTGAAAACTACAGGATGTATAATTGACCAGGAGATCTCTGTAATGTAATTAACTTCTTTGAGACATTGCATTTTATGGCCGTTTTATGACTTGTTGCTGCTCTGAAGCTGGGAAACAAAAATATACATTTTATGACTTCAGAAACAGGACATCATTAAGCTGACTCCTGCCAGATATCTTGCACCTAGGTGAGGGATTGCAGGGTTGTAAATCTTCAAAGGAACTGGCTAATCAAAGACTCATAATTTGGGAAATAAGTTTTTGCTGCTGTCATATTATTTAATATATCTCCTGACAGGAAATCATTTTTTCATAATTTTATATTCTAAAAGGAAGAGCTAGATGACTCACCAAGGGGGTTGGGAGATGGAGCTGAAAGGTATCCTTGTAACTGGGGAATATGTCATATCTTTTGGACTCTTAAAAAACACAGTTCTCTAACTTACAAGGCACTTATAGAGGTAATACATTAGATAGAAAAAGTCTAATGTATTGTGGTAGGAGTTTTTGTTTTGTATTTTGTCCTTGTTCTTTTAAGTGATTGTATGCTGTTTGATATATTGTTCTGTGTTTACATTTTTCACAGGTTTATCATCTTGTAGTAAAGTACCTTTTTTTCTCCAAAAGAATGCCTGGGGTGTCTGTCAGTTCTTTTTGCATGTGACGTATAGAGGGTTAAGACTGACAAAAACTGTTCAAAAGCTTGATGGTGTTACTAAACTGAGAAAAGGTAAGAATATACCTAAAGTCTTTTATAGCGTCTTAAGGGTTCACTTTGGAAGCCTGGCTTGGTGCCCCTGGTGAACGATTATACTGCAATCCCTGAAGAGGGTACATATCTGAACCTGTACATTATGTATGCTAGCATAAGGTTCACAGTTTGAATCCCCCCCCAGAACTTAAGACCAAAAGTGATTCAGACCCAAAAGCAGACAGGAGGGTTACCCTGTCTGTTACCTGTTCACATTACTGTGCTCGGAGGTTGGCACCGTGGGAGCAGAGGGCCTGACCTGCTGAGTGCATTTGTGACAGATTCGGTTGACAGCAGTGCAATACATTTGGTAACACAAGCTTTAACTGTTCAGTGTGTCAGCTTAATATTGTACAGCTCACTTGCAAAATAAGGCAGTGATTTATTTTCAAAAAAGGAAACAGAACTATATCATTTTGCTTACAGTCAAGTTCCTACCTGTTTTATTTTTTTTCTAAAGTGCAAGTTAGAGTAGCCAGAGTTAGGGAAGAAGATGGCTTCCAACTACAGTGGGTACACTGCAGACTACTTGAGGCAGTTGTGTCAGGACAGAGGAGTCCTGTATGAGGCAACAGCCACCAAGCAGAACCTTGTGGATGCCCTGATGGCAGCAGATGCCCAGAGCATCGAGTCACAGACTGTGACTGTAAAGGACCAAACCTTGGGTGTGGAGGGGCCAGCGGCCAGTGCAGTGTCCGGATTTGGTGAGGAGGGCAGCAGGTCCAGTGCCAGCGAAGGGCCAGAGCAGCAGGGGAAGCCCACCAGCATTCTGGAGCCAGAAGCAATTAAGCTGCAGATTGAGTTGCGCAGAATGGAGCTGGAGTTCCAGAGAGAAGAGAACCGAGAGCAACGAGCTGCAGAGGAGAAGAGGAAGCGAAAACAGTGACAGGTGGACCGTGAGTACCAAAGGCAACATGAACTTGAGAAGCTACGACTCCAACCACCAGCACCAGAGCAGGTAAGTGGCTTGGGTTTAACTGGAACTACAGGACTGGATTACAAATTAAATTCCAAATTGATAGCTGAATTTAAAGAGAGGGGAGGATATGGATGCCTTTTTAAATTCCTTTGAAAAAGTTTGAATTCAGGCAAATATTCCTAGAGGGTCCTGGAGCTTCCAGCTATCCTCGCTACTTACTGGGAAAGCTCAGGATGCACTGGGTCAAATGGACAATGAGGACAGTAATGATTACAGCAAACTTAAAGCTGCACTTTTAAAAAAGTTTGATTTAACTGCAGAAGCATACAGAGGTAAATTCCGTAAGCTCAGGAGAAGCCCTGATATGAGCTACAAGGAGCTAGCCATGAAACAACGTCAGTTTTTAAAATGTTGGTGGGAAGCAATTGAAGCAAACTCTGTAGATAAAATTGAAAATACTATTTTGTTAGAATGGTTTTTTGGGGCATGCCCAGCAGAGCTGAAAACCTGGCTGGAGGACAGAGATCCCAAAACAGTTCAAGAGGCTGCCACACTCTCGGACCGCTATACCAAGAGCAGGCCTTCTCTGAGAGTGAGTGGGGTGGGCGTGGCAACGCAGAAAGGGAAAAGTGTGCCTTCAGGGCAGCTAAAACCCTCACTGCCTCCACTGAAACCAGTTAGCCCCAGGTTTCAAAGAAGAGAGTTCTCCGAGAAAAGAAAGAAATGTTGGGTTTGTAAAGAAACTGGGCATATTGCCAGACAGTGTCCGAAAAGGATGAGCAGTACGCAACATGGGGCTAGGAAAGAATTGGGCTGTTTATGTGTCCCTGGAAGCATGCCTGTGAACATGAGGGAACACATGCACCCAGTCACGGTGAATGGTGTACATACACAAGGGTTAAGGGACACAGGGGCATCCCTGACATTGGTAAAAGGGGATCTGGTAGAGCCTGGTCAGCTTATACCCAAGGAATTTGTAACTGTACAAGACTTCACTGGGGAGGAGAAAACATTGCCACTCACTAGTGTTCTCCTAGACTGGGGTGAAACTGGGGGAACTGTGCAACAGGTGGCTGTAGCCAAAACTTGAGGCGTTGATGTCATTCTTGGCAACAATCTCAAACAGGGGATGGTGTGTGCAGTTACCCATGGCCAAGTGGCAAGGGAACATTTTAGTTCCCTGGACCCCACAGAAGCCATTATGGAAACCACTGGGAGGCTGGTTCCCCAGCCTGTGTCTCCTGATATGGAGACTAATAAAAAGAGGGTAGAAATTTCCCCAGTAGCAGTTAACCACATAGCTACAGAGGGTTACTCCGAAGAAGGAGAGGTGACCCATTGTTAGAGGGTCAGGGATAACAGTGATCCTGAGTGCCCTGATGCTAGTGCTAGGGACCCTAGTTTAGAGACTGAAGGGGACCTGTCCCATGCCTTGGGAATGTGTAAAGAACTTGCAGCTGCTCAGAAAAGTGACCCTAGTCTACAGAAGCTGAGGGCTTGAGCAGACTCTGACGGAGCACAGGGAGGTGACAGTAAATATAAGTTTATTGGGAAAATGGACTTATGTATACTCAGGCTGTGAAGACAGAGGGAGGGGTGATAGGCAGGTAGCTTGTCATTCCCAAGGGGTACCATGAGCAGTTGCTCAAGAATGCACACAATATTCCCTTATCTGGTCATCTGGGAATCGCATGCACTATGCAGCAGTTGGCCCAGAATTTCTATTGGCCCAACTTCACCCAGCAGGTGAAGGAGTATTGCAGCTCTTGTCACCGGTGCCAAGAAATAGGGAAGGCAGGTAAGAAGTCCCAAGCTGCCCTAATTCCATTGCCCATAGTGGAGGAGTCATTCCAGGCAGTCATCCTATCCTCACTGAGGACAGACAAAGTGGCAGATGCCTTACTTGGGATTTTCTCCCGTGTTGGGTTTCCGTATGCGGTCATCACTGATCGAGGGGGTTCCTTCATGTTGGACCTGATGAAATGTTTGTGGGAGAAGTGTGGGGTGGTGCAGAGGCACACGACACCTTATCACCCACAAGCCAATTGGCTTGGGAAAGATTTAATGGTACCCTGAAGTCAATGCTCCAAGCGTTTTCTGAACAGCATGGGAGGGACTTGGAGAAATACCATCCCCACCTGTTGTTTGCATACAGGGAGGTGACCCAAGAGTCGACAGGATTTCCCCCCCTTTGAGCTCTTATATGGACGCCGGGTATGTGAGCCCCTAGACTTGATCCGAGAGGACTGGGAAGGCAAGCACGCCACCCAGGGAACTCCCATAGTGGATTACATCCTTAAGTTTAGGGAAAGGCTGAAGGAGCTTATGGGGACAGCCCAGAGCAACCTGGCAGCTGCCCAACAGAAACAAAAAGTGTGGTATGACTGCAGAGCCACAGCTCGCTCATACACGGTGGGTCAGGAAGTCATGGTCCTTATTCCGGTCCAGAAAGACCAGCTGCAGGCTGAGTAGGCAGGACCATACAAAGTAGTTAGAAAGGTAAATGACGTGAATTATATCATAGAGTTACCTGACAGAAGACATACAGAAAGAATGTACCATGTCAACATGATGAAGCCATATGCTAACAGGGCTGACATGGTGTTTGCAGTATGTAGTCCTGGGAAGGGGGTGAACGAAGGAGATCCCCTTCTGGACTTGCTGGAAGAAAGCAAGTGGCAGTCCTCTGTGGATGCAGTTAAATTGTCTCCCCAGCTGGCCCCGGACAAGATCCAGGAAGTAAGGCAGGTTTTAGTAGACTTTGCCCCACTGTTTAGTGCCAAGCCTGGACTAACCCCCTTAGCGATGCATGATGTAGAGACAGGGACACAGACGCCCATATGGTGGACAGCATATCGGGTGTCAGAGGTTGTCCAAAAGGACATTAGGAGGGAGGTGGAGGAAATGCTGGATTTAGGGGTAATCCAGAGATCCCACAGCCCCAGGGCTTCACCCGTAGTCCTTGTGCCCAAGCCAGATGGCTCTACTCATTTCTGTGTGGACTATCATGGACTGCATGCAGTCACGAAAGTCAGACGCCCACCCAATGCCCCAGGCGGACGAACTCCTGGACAAGTTGGGAGGGGCGACATACCTTATGACTATTGGCCTGACAAAGAGGTATTGGAAGGTAGAGTTAACTGACAGAGCTAGGGAGAGGTCGGCCTTCATCACTCTGATAGGCTTATTTGAATTTAAAGTAATGCCTTTCGGAATGAAGAACACCCCAGCCACTTTCCAAAGGTTGGTGAACCAGGTGTTAAATGGTGCTAAGGAGTACGCTGCGGCGTACCTGGATGACATTGCCATCTTTAGTGCCAGCTGGGAGGAACACCTGTTCCACCTTAGGGAAGTGCTGGGCAGCATACAGAGGGCCGGGCTCACTGTCAAAGCTGAGAAGTGCCAGGTGGCCATTGCTGAAGTGGCATACCTAGGGGCATGTTGTAGGCCAGGGACAGCTCCATCCTAACCAAGTAAAAATAAAGGTGATCAAGACATGGCCCAGACCAGAAACGCAGAAGCAGGTTAGGAGTTTTCTAGGGACAGCAGGGTACTATAGGAAATTTTTACCCATTTACAGTGCCCTGGCTGCTCCCCTATCTGACCTGGTAAAGAAAAAGTTGCCTAAGAAAATTACCAGGGAGCCAGCCATTGAAAAAGCCTTTACCAGACTGAAGGAAGCACTGTGTAGTGCTCCTGTGCTGACAAATCCTGACTATAGCAGACCCTTTATAGTCCAGACTGATGCCTCAGATGTGGGTATTGAGGCAGTATTGAGTCAGACATCCAACTAAGGGAAAGATCACCCTGTAGTGCACCTGAGTAAAAAGTTACTTCCCAGGGAGCAGGCTTACTCTACTGTGTAAAAATAGTGTCTTCCCATAGTGTGGGCCCTAAAGAAGTTAGAGCCATACTTATATGGGCAGCATTTTGAGGTACACACTGACCACAACCCCACGGTTTGGCTGACACAAATGGGAAAAACTAATGGTATACTATTAAGATGGAGTCTTGCCTTGCAAGGGTATGACATGATGATCTTACATAGGGCTGGAGTGACCAATCAGAACACCGATGGCCTGTCGTGTCTATATGAGAAGTGAACTGACTTGGGAAGCTCATCCCATGCAGGGGATAGAGCCCCCAAATTCAGTCTACGTGGGGAGGAGTGTGACGATTGGCCAACTAGTTACGATTATTGCATGCTATTTGTAATATAAAAATATAGTATGTGATTGTCTCACATAAGACAGCATGTGCTCCATGGGTGCCCCCCCCCAGGTTTTCAGTGAAAACTACAGGATGTATAATTTACCAGGAGATCTCTGTAATATAATTAACTTCCTTGAGACATTGCATTTTATGGCCATTTAATGACCTGTTGCTGCTCTGAAGCTGGGAAACTAAAATATACATTTTATGACTTCAGAAACAGGACATCATTAAGCTGATTCCTGCCAGATATCTTGCACCTAGGTGAGGGATTGCAGGGTTGTAAATCTTCAAAGGAACTGGCTGATCAAAGACTCATAATTTGGGAAATTAATTTTTGCTGATGTCACATTATTTAATATATCTCCGGACAGGAAATCATTTTTGTTTTAATTTTATATTCTAAAAGCTAGGTGACTCACCAAGGGGGTTGGGAGATGGAGTTGAAAGGTATCCATGTAACTGGGGAATATGTCATATCTTTTTGGACTCTTAAGAAAACACAGTTCTTTAACTTCCAAGGCACTTACAGAGGTAATACATTAGATAGAAAAAGTCTAAATGTATTGTGGTAGGAATTTTTGTTTTGTACTTTGTCCTTGTTCTTGTTCTTTTAAGTGATTGTATGCTCTTTGATATATTGTTCTGTGTTTACATTTTTCACATTTTTATCATCTTGTAGTAAAGTACTTTTTTTCCAAAAGAATGCCTGGGGTGTCTGTCAGTTCTTTTTGCATGTGACGTATAGTGGGTTAAGACTGACAAAAACTGTTCATAAGCTTGATGGTGTTACCAAACTGGGAAAAGGTAAGAATATACCTAAGGTCTTTTATAGAGTTTTAAGGGTTCATTTTGGAAGCCTGGCTTGGTGCCCCTGGAGAAAGATTGTACCACAATCCCCGAAGAAGGTACGTATCTGAGCCTATACACTGGGTATGCTAGCATAAGGTTCAAAGTTTGAATCCCCCCAGAACTTGAGACTAAAGGTGATTCGGACTCAAAGGCAGACAGGAGGGTTACCCTGTCCGTTACCTGTTCACATTACTGCACTCGGAGGTTGGCACTGTGGGAGCAGAGGGCCTGACCTGCTGATCGTGTTTGTGACAGTGCTGCACACACACACTGAATTACTGGGGTTACATGTCTCTCTGTACAGGGCAGGTGAATGGGTATAACAGAAGGCAGGGGAGTAAGTGTTTGTGCGGTTACATGTTGATCCACGGAGCAGGTGGGTAGGTAGAAAGACTGGCACGGGAGTGACTGTGTGGGAGTAATTGGAGATCCATAGGGTGGGTGAGTGGGTATCTATCAAGGAATGCAGATTTTCTGGGGAACCATGCAGATCTATGGGCACCCAGGTGCTTATAACGGGCTTCACAGCACTTGCTTTCTATCGCTTAGCGATCATTTCAATGTCTGCTACAGACTACATCTGTGCCTGAACAGTGAAAAAGTCCAACTCCTGGACAGAGATTGTGCCACTTGGACTTTTCACCTTGATTGTTCGTTAACAGTGATTAACGAACAGTCACATGGTGGGATTTGGCCAATTCGTTTTCTGTATTTTCTACCGCATGTTATAAAGAAATATATACCAGACACACCAAAAGAAAATTAAATGATTTTTATTATTCAGGCATGACAAACAATGGGATGAATGCTATCATTGTTTGCATGTTTTAAGTTAAACCAGTTGGTTCTAAGCATTATAAAATGTAGCACATGTAGTGTCTAGCTGTAGATCGTCAGTATCACTTCCCCTCTCTACTATAAAAACATTTCCCAATGAATCCCAGCTCCCTCAATGCCTTACTATAGTCCTTTTTGCACTGGCTGGTTTGCCTGAGGGAGCCACTGATGATGGCTCCCAGATCCCTCTTTCAGCAGTAGAGGTCAACTACCCCCCCACCACCCTCCCACCAATCCAAAATTCCATATTTGGGTTCCTTTCTCCTAAGTGCATCAACTTGCACTCCTTGGCATTTAAACTCAAATGTACTGCATGTCACTTCAGTACAAAAAGCGTGATGTGGACTCTCACTCATCTTGACTACTTTTTATTCTGTTAGCTTTTTTTATCCAAGATTGTCACTAATAAACGACAACAAGCATTTATTTCTAGTGTGTGGTGTCCTGTTTCTTACAGAAGGTGAGTGCTCAACTATTTTTGTATATAAGTTTATCATCAGCTGTTGTGGAGCACCACCAACCCTGTGCATACTTTCTTTGTTATTTTTTGGTGAGGCTTGGTGCAGCCAACCAGTGGGTGCACTCCAATGGCCTTGCTTCTCACTTGCTGATCCTCTGCACTGCCACCTGTGAGTACCCAGGTGGTGGTAGAGCAGTGAAACGTGAATCCCTTCCTCTCTGGATGAGGAAAGCATCCTGTTTTCCTCTCCTGGGCTGGTCCTCTGACAGTCCTGGCTTGTTCCCAAAGCAGGGTCGACAGCATCGAGAGCGGTATCGATACCGTTCTGCTGGAGGGCCAGCTGTTATCTGTGTATCTCTTTATTTCCTTTCTCTTTCTGTATTTCTGCTTTGTTCTATCTGTAACTCTTTTTCTAAAGCTCCCTTTTTCTTTACTCCTGTGCTGTCATATACCCCTTTCGTATTTCCCCCCTCTTCTTTCTCAGCCCTTGCTACTGCATTTTCTCCATATTAACCTTTTTATCTCTTTACTTTAACAGGTCTGACAGGATGCTGACTCCTTGCCCATCAGATAAGTATTCATTTACATCTAGCCTGTCCTATTCTTTTTATTTACTTCCTAAGAATTACGGATCCTTTGTGACCACTTTCCTATATTTTATTTTACAGGTCCGACGGACGTTGTCTCTACAAGTCCTACTTCTGGCTCCCTAATACCCAGGTAGGAGACTCTCTACATATTACCTATACTTGTTGGGTTTACTGTAATGATTTGGCTGCACTTGTATATGTGTGTGTGTGTGTGTGTGTGTGTGTGTGTGTGTGTGTGTGTGTAGCCAGTTACAGTGTGTGTATGTGTTTATATAGCCGGTTATACTGTGCGTGTGTGTGTGTGTGTGTATATGTGTATAGCCGGTTATACTGTGTGTGTGTGTGTGTGTGTGTGTGTGTGTGTATAGCTGGTTATACTGTGTGTGTGTGTGTATGTGTGTATAGCTAGTTATACGTGTGTGTGTGTGTGTGTGTGTGTGTAGTCGGTTATACTTGTGCGTGTGTGTGTGTGTGTGTGTGTGTGTGTGTGTATAGCCGGTTATACTGTCTGTGTGTGTGTGTGTGTGTGTGTGTGTGTGTGTGTGTAGCCGGTTATACTGTGTGTGTGTGTGTGTGTGTGTATGTGTGTGAATTAAGGTTACACATACTGCAGCACTTTTTTTTCATAGAGCTTTTGGACTTGGCAGTCAACACAGATGAGCTCTCTGACCCTGTCCCCAGCTCCTTTATCTGACACTCACCTCCCCTAGGCTTCCTGGGAGAGGAGAGCTGTCAGACAGATGCTTAATCCCCCCAACCCCGGCAACCTGAGCATGTTCCCGAACTTGGATCGCCAGCTTGGTGGTAGGTAAGGCACACTGCGCCTCTTATGCCACACCTATTTTTCAACTGCATGCAAGTTTTCTACCTGTTCAGTGGGATGGATGCTATGCTCAACAATTGCCACAGATGGGTGTGTGTGTGTGTGTGTGTGTGTGTGTGTTGGGAGTGGGTGTAGGATGTATAGTCTGCAAAGATTTGTAAATATCCAGTAGGTTTCTGACTTTGATGGTGGGAGAAGTGCTGTTGGCCCCTTCTATACGTATGTTTGTAGTGCATGATGCACACACCACAACATGTGTATTATACTTGAACTGCTGACTTGGTAAGTTGGCAATGCTACAGTAAATAGCAGTATGTTTCTATATAAATAAAGAAATACACCAGACACACCAAGACAAAATAAAATAATTTTTACATTGGTTGCGTGCATGCAATAATGGATTTGGGGGGTTGCTGTAGAATCCATTGCGGTACACAAAACCAGGGGCTTGCAATGAGCTTGGCAGTCGGCACCAATGACCACTCGGTGTGGTCCTGACACAACCCACTGCTAGGTGGGCTGAATGGTCATGCACTTCAAAAGACCAAAACTGCTCCAATCAGAGAGGGTTTTGGTACCTTGATTTGCATTCTCAGTCCAGGCCCACCCCCAACCCCAGAGAGAGACACGGAGGCGATCTGTGGTCCAGTTTGGTGAAGTGCAGAACCTGCAATTGCATATACCACAACAGCCTGCAGTGGACCAGCCCGCCCGCTTGCCTCATGCATTCTCAGTTTCTCTTGCTGTCTAATTTGTGTGCTATTGTCAGGCTTGCCTCTCGCTGCTGCTAAACTGTTACTTCTGCGTGGAGAATTCTGGGATCGGCATGACGAGGCATGGATGGCACCTAGTTCTTTTTGAGATCCTGCTAGTGCAATATAGTGACACAGCTGTCTCTTCATCATACTTGCAGATAACATGCTTCCTTCTGCTTGAGCTTGCTGCTGTGTATTGGGCTCAATCAAGACATTACCACACTGTACAGTGAACTTCTTCTCAACTCCCTTAGCTCCTTACCACATCCAATGTTCTCAGAGATGCTGCTGTAAGCATGCACAGTTTTTAAAATAGTATGCCGCTCTTTACTACAAATTCCCTTTTTGTATTCAAATTCTTCTGCCAACATTGGGGTGCTCAAGCCCCATGTTGGCAGACTAGAAATACACCCCCGCCACCCGACTAGTGTGGTACACTGGGGCACCCCCTCCCAGTGTACTGAAACATTTCTTATTAATTAACCCCTTTTTGGGGGGACCAACATTGGGGTGCCCAGTCCCTGTATTGGCACAACCCCCTTCCCGACAGTGTGGGACACTGGGTAGCCCACTCCCAGTGTCCCCAGTTCTATTTGACTGCCCAAAAGTACAGTGGGAAACTGGGTAGCCCACTCCCAGTGTCCCAATATATTTTTCCCCTGTAAAAAAAAAAAAACTGTCCCCTGACATTTTTTTCATTTCTGAAAACAAAAAAAGGTCCCTCGTTGTCTCCCCCTCCCCATTTCCCACCCTCCCTCTGTGCACCCACCTCCCCTTACCCCCATACTTACCTCCGAAGGCCGTCGCTGTCATCTTCTCTGGACTGGGACACGTCTGCACTCTTCAAAGCCCATCCGCAAACTGAATAACCAAGGTAAATGCTCTATAATAGTTATCTATGACGTTTTGAACTTAAGTTGATATCTTAGCTATTTATTTACATTTTTTCACCAAATTTTCGACATGGGCTTTTTGGGACCCCACCTCATGAACACTGTCACTGTCATCTTGTTAATCGGACCCATAAGGTGATTTCACTGTCGATGTGCAGAATCACCTTCTAGGACTTAATGAAATGACAGTGCCAGTGTTCATGAGGGGGAAGTCTCAAAAAGCCCATGCTGAAAATTTGGTGAAAAAATTCCAAAAAATGACCGTGTTACTAATGTGTGTTGTGTAGTTTCTACGTGTGCTCATAACTTCGCCAATTTTTAATATTTTCATTTCAGATTTTCGACATTGCCATTTTTTCATACCTCCTCATGCACAGTGCAGCTGTCATTTTTCACATCCTACCCAAAATGTGTTTTCGCACCTGTGGCGCAGAATGTCATGGTCGCTGTGCGGAATCAACTTTTAGGACAGATTAACAAAATGACAGTGCCCAGTGTTCATGAGGTGGGGTCCCCAAAAGGCCATGTTGAAAATCTGGTGACACAGCTGTTCCTCTGCCCGACTGCAAGCCTCCTTGTTTAACAAGCAGCCAACATTCGGCATTGACAAATGCTTGTTATTATGCAGGCATGACAAACAGTGTTATGACTGCTATAATTGTTAGGCTGTAATTCTCTGGTTGAACTGTTTGATTCTCCTAAAATCCAAACATGAAGTTTAAAAGCCTTATAAAATACTGTAAAACTTGAAATTCTCAGTGTGAAATATTTTTTTGCTGAAGAACTACTTAGCAATAAAAAAATTGCACTAATTATTATTTTTTTTTTCACAACAGCAGAAATAGATCTCTATGACCAGTTTTAAAAACTAGCTTCTGAAGCGATCGGACAGACAGATAAGCATGGGGGGGGAGGGGGGATGAAGTTACACTGCAGCTTGTTTTCCAGTACAACAATAAAAATCAGAGATGATAGGATAAAAAAAAAAAAAACTGAACACATTATCATGTTGGGGCATTTTGTCATGATTTTGTAAGTCTTGGATGAGCCACGTTAGTGTGGAAAAGAAAATAGCGGCATTTCAAAACTGAGTGTCTCAATAGCTCATCGATTTTCTATTTTTACAAAGCAGTCCTGCTTTTTTGAGTATTTGGTTTTACCTGTGCATCAAACAGATTTGACGCGCAGGTGAAAAACAACCAAAACACAGGATTAACGCTCCCCATTTTATAACTAGTTTTGCAGTATAACACGTGTAGTGCCTAGCTGTATATTGGGAGTATCACTTTTCCATCTAAGCTGTTGACTGTCACCTGGTGGAGGCCCACTGCTAGTGCAGAATCCAAGAAGCTTCAAAGAGTGGAGACTGCAGTTTCACAGCATGTGTGAGACTCTGTGCACACACACACTGGTGTGCTGCAGAGGCCAGGGGAACTGAGGAAAAAAATGAAAAACTTGCAGTCAGGCAGGTGGCAGGTTTAATGTAGCCCCATCCTCTTTCTCTGGGTCCAAATCACCAGTTGGTCCTTGGGGCATGTTTGGATTGTGTTCTTGGGGGGGGGGGGGCAGGTGCTCCCAGCTCTGGCCCCGCCGTGGGGGAAATCCACAGGGGAGTCAAGCTCCTGGGAACAGGGATGTCGGTAGCCAGTCATGGGAAGCAGGGACAGTGCTGGGCAGCTGCCCGTCTGAGGTGAGGATAAAAACCTTTATGGCAAAAAAAAAGAGAATATCAAATATTTTTTCATGGAACCATATAGATAAGCTATGTGAAATAGCAGTCCCTGAAACAGGAAATCAATGTACTCAAGTATATACTGTATAGCAGGCTGAATTGGCGTCTGTTATATTTAGCATGAGTCAACCTTCTCTACATAGTCACGTCTGACAGAATTAGCATGGATGGTTTACGCTTCAGTACAGTACAACTGACAATCAGCTGTCCATTATTCTTCACTATCAGTTTATTTTCACTGATTATCAGCAATAGCAAATACAGCAAAAATAAACGGATAAGGAAAATAACCTTCTATGCAATATAATTTTTAATTAGCAATATTCAGAATGGTTTCCTACAATAAAGTAATGTTCCTCTAATTAACTGGTATCAGTTCAATATGTTGCTGAAAGAACAGCGTGGAATAAACCCTGCTGTAGAAATGGTGAAAACAATTATAGTGACAGGGGTATAATAGCGATAGGAAATTACTGCTACCACTTTCCCTGTACAGGTGAATTAGGATAGGATAAAGTAGTTGTAGGGGTAGTGCCTGGTTGAGTTGCTCCTGTGGTGGAGTGGCAAAGGCACTAGCACCTGGTGGAGTGGGAGACCTAGGGACTAAGGTTTGGTTCCCCATCTCCTGGTGTTGGAAAACATTTTTATGTTGCTTGCACGCATGTGCAAGAAACATAGTGCCATCATCCGAGTTTCTGGAGGTGTGGCACCCGTCTTCCAATTCAGTCAGTGTGTTTGCAGGCGCGGCCACAGTTCACCAATGACTGCTGCAGCTGTCTATGACAGCAGGCGAAAATGCAGTGGCGTACAGTTGAAAGGGAGAGCTCCGCTTCAGTGAGCAGAGCTCCCCCCACACACACGCAAGGACGCATATTGCGTGCTGATCGCCCCCTCCCCCCGCACTCCAGTGTATGGCCGACGGGGTGCCCAATCCCCCATCGGCTCCACGCTTCCCAACAAAAGCTGTCCAGATGCCAGCTGGAGCCCACCCCAGCGTGGCAAAAATATTATAGCGGCAGGGGTGCCCAATCCCCGTCGGCTCTAACACAACACGCCCTCCCCAAAGCTTTCCAGGTGCCACGCTGGAGAGCCCACCCCAGCGTGGCAAATCTTGTTATAGCCAGCGGGGTGCCCAATCCCCGTCAGCTCCAGCCCCCAAACAGCCTTTCCAGCTGCCATGCTGGGAGCCCACCCAGCGTGGAAAAGCGTCCAGCGTCGTCTTAATTAAAAAAAAAATCTGTAAATAAAAAAGCGGTCCCCCGCCAGTCTCCCTGCCCACCCACACCCACCCACTGCGCACCCTGCCTCCCACACCGCCCCTCACCCCATACTTACCTCCGGAGCTCAGCGCAACGATCATCAGTGGACCGGGAACACGTCTGCACTCTTCAAAGCCGACCGTGAACTGAGGAAATGCCGGTAAGCTGTATAATGGAATAAATAGGTTTTTTTCAACTTTGTTGCATATCTCAGGCATTTTTGGGAATTTTGGGCCCAAATTTTCAACATGGGGTTTTTGGAACCCCTCCTCATGAATTCTTGCACTGTCATGGTGTTAGTCGGGCCCGAAGGGTGATTTCGTGGTCACTGTGCGAAATCACCTTTTGGGACTGATTAACAAAACGACACCACCAGTGTTCATGGTGGGCTCTCAAAAAGCCTATGTTGAAAAAATTTAATTAACATCTAAAATGACTTATTTCTGTGTGGCGTTGCGCAGTTCCTACACTGCGGCTATAAGTTCGCAAATTTTCAATATTTTTACTCAGATTTTCAACATTCCATTTTACCATACCTCCTTAGGAGCAGTATAGCTGTCATTTTTCACATCCTGCCCAAAATGTGTTTCCGCCCATATAGCGCACAATGGCGCAGTCGGTGTGCGAAATCAATGTATGGGACACATTAGGAAAATCACAGTGACACTGTTCATGAGCAGAGGTCTTAAAATGGCTATGTTGAAAATTTGGTGAAAAAATTCCTAAAAATGACTGTTTTACAAGCGTGTGTTGCGCAGTTCCCACACACGTGCGTAAGTTTGCGAATTTTCAATATTTTCCTCAGATTTACAACATTGCCATTTTACCACACCTCCTTATGAGCAGTACAGCTGTCATTTTCATCTTGCCCAAAATGTGCTTCCACCATGTAGCGCATAATGGCGCAGTCGGTGTCGCAAATCCATGTATGGGACACATTAAGAAAATCTCAGTGACACTATTCATGAGCAGAGGTCTTAAAATGGCTATATTTGAAGACTGATGAAAAATTCTAAAAATGACTTCTTTTCTGACGTCGGTCGCAGTTCCTCGCCGCTAAATGGATTACAGCAATTTTCAATATCTGCACTCCAATTACTTCCAAATACCTAAATAGCATACATACAAGCAACATTCGGCATTGACAAATGCTTGTTTAACTCACTTTCCCTCCTGAGTTTCTCCCCATCTGTGAAGTCCACTCCCCTAGGAGATGATTATTTTAAGTCCAGGGGTGGGTGGTGAGCCCCCTATGGGGTGGTGCAGGGGCACAGCCCCTGCAAAACAAACAAATTCTGGTCAGAGATGAAATGGCTGTGGAGAGCTTTTAGGATGCTTTTACCCATTATTTCTAATGGATTTGCACAATGCAGAGCTGCAGAGAGTCAGTTTCAATGTGGTCTTCCTTTTATACATTTTTACAATGTGTTTTCCTAGAATACACGTTCTGATTATTATATATTTAGCCTGGATAGTTCACAGAAGACATGGCATCTTATTTGAGTGGGGCTCTGCATCTACACAATATTATGCTGCATTGCATAAAACCAGAACACACTGAAAACAATATTTTACATCTGGACTAGGCTACACTGAATAAATATATTATAAAAATGATAAAATCATGACCCCACTGAAAACAAGATATTGCATCTAATCTGGGACATCTTGAATAAATAACAGTGCAAAAATGTTTAAAATGAAGATTCCTACGACAATGAGATGTAGCATCTCCCCTGTGCTATCCAGGATACTAAATATAGGATAAGAAATACTTAAAGGAAATCTACTGTAAACAGAGCTTCACTGTGTTCACTGACATAAACAGTTTCTTTATTGTTTCATTACATATTAGATTGCAGTATTTATTTCGGATGTGTGGCCATGAGGATGGTGTGTAGTGTGTGTGTGTGTGTTTGCTGCAGCTCAATATATTTATTTTCCCCAAAAAGCATAGTAAAAAATGTCTGCTGATTGCCATATATTTATTCTGGACAGTTCACAGAAGACCTGGCATATGTCTGAGGCAGTGCTTATCAGATAGTGGGCCAGATATTCAAAGCTTTGCATGGTCCGCAAACAGTTTGCACGGGATTAGCGCAGGTCTGCCATATTCAAAAGGCCAACTAGCGTGGGCAAACAGCAGTAGCGCCGGGCTAAGCATAATGATATGCAAGGGGCATAGTGAACATGAATAAATTCGCTATGAGATATTCAGCGACTAGCACTGCGCTAAGGTGGTTAGTGCGACATAGCACGACCCATAGCGCGGTACAATTTACCGCCCAGGAAAAGCTGGTCTTAACCCTGGGCAAACAGCTTTGCGCAGTGCTATCTCAGCATTAACATGGCTTGCGCGGCCCTAACATACGAGTATGACACTTAGAAACTGTCAGACATGGAGGACACATGCTGCTCACTGATGGCACCACCATGATGCCATCAGCTGCCACCAGTCCGAGCCAAGCACAGACAGTGAGGGGTGATCTGACCCACAGGGGACAGCATGGTAGTGTGGCCATATAGCACACACCTGCAGACCATATGTCTGTGGTGTATAACAGATGCCAGCACATATATGCAGCACTGTGGGCATGGTGGCCAGTGAGGGGAGGGTATATGGGTGGCCAGACCTCACCACAGCCCAGGTGTGGCCACAAGGCTAGGACGCATCACTCAGTGCACACGGGCCAGTAGTGGGATTACGCCACCACCTGTATGCCTGTCAGATCCTACATGCCCCCCCCAGCCACCTACCACACAACTGTACAGATGTCACAGCACACACTGCCTGCCATGTACATGACATTGTGTGCATCCCATGCCACAGGTGCAGCATCTGTGGATCACACAACAACGCGATAGTACTGTCCACTGTCAGTAATTACCTGCAAGCTGTGCCTGTCACTGTGTACAGTGCAGTGGTCATCACTGCCCTACATACCATAGGCAGTGTCGTGTCCCTCACACTACCAGCCCTCTTGCTACTGTAGTGTCTGCTGTGTACTGTAGCATGACCTACAGTGTGAAGGTTGCATGCAGCACTACCACCACCTGCGCCTATGCTGTGTTGTCCCCTGGGGTACGATATGCTATGCTGTGCTGTACTGTTTACATGAAGCCTGCAGCTATCATCATGCACTGCCTGACTGACCTACAGGTGGAGCTGCAGTCGGACCTGGCCAGCCCCTGTACCTCCAGACTGACCTACAGGTGGAGCTGTGGGACTCTGCAGTAACACTGTGCAAACTGCATGCAAATCAGGGCATGATGAGATGCTAATGTGGCTGTTTGCCCAGAGACTATTTAAGTAGGTCCATTTGCATGTCACCTTTGAATATGGCAAAGTTTAGCGCAAGGCTAATGTGTTTGCACCAGGCAAACTGCTTAGCTCTGCGTTAAAGCCGTGCTAACGTGTTAGCGCGGCGCTAACGGTTCGGGGAATATTATAAAGTTTTGATCACTGTTTTTTCATGTGTGCTGCTGCCTGCAGCTGTACTGGGTCCATGCATTTGCCAGAACACACATTGGCCACATAGTTCCTCTCTACCTACCCTCACGTCGCTGTGCACTGTGTTGTTGTTGTGGCTTGCACTTCCTGGTTGCAGCATTCAATGCTATCTTATTCCAGGGCTACGTTTGCCCTTCACTCCCAGTCCAGTTTGCACGGCCTCATTCCCATGCTATATTCAGAAGCTGTTTGCCCTGGGCTATTCCTTTTGAATATAGCTTGCTTTGTGCTCCAGGCTAAGTCTGCATACCAGGCAGTGTTAACTTAACCCAGGGGCACAGCTTTGAATATCTGGCCCTGTGTCTTAAGAGGTTAAAAAAAACAGTGTAAATCTTTTTAGATTCATTGCTGGGAAAGGTTAACATTATGAGGTATGAATCTTTCTTGAAAGACAATACCTGCCCAATTGAAGCTAGCACCAAGAAAATGTTTAAATGCAAAGTATTTAAACATGCAAGTTGTTGCATTTCAAAGGAGGTAAACAATTCTCCAGTTTAATAGGCAACCAATATTTAACAAGCTGTTTCAGTTTCCTAATGGCCATCTGATAAGCAGCTTGGAGTTATGTCTCCAACATTCTAAACAGAAAGAAGGGAGTATTTTATTTCAATTGGCATAGTATTTTGTAGATGTGGAAGGATACATTGAAAACTCCAAACAGGTGTTCCACGATACTCCATTTTTTGAGCTACTGACAGCAAGATGGCCATAGGCTCTGGCTATAGCCATAAAAACTGTACTGTCACTCCATAAAGTGACATTGTGTGGGCTCTATTTTGTGGCGGTATTAACTGACCTTTACGTTATTTTGCTTGTGGCATTGTGTGCCACGCTGTTACTGTATGTGGGGTTATAACCCTGTGCCTAATTAACTATGGCAGGATAAGCTTACTAACAACAAATAAGCCTGGTACACAAGAGGCTTAAATTAAAGTCTCAAAATAAAAACAGTGGAGTGTAAGACAATTTTTATGCAACAGACTTAAATATTTTACACCTGCCTTGCTTTTGTAAGACAAAAACAAGTCTTAAACACAGACCTAACTTTTTTGTGTAACCAGGCCCAGGAGGACAGTCCTGGAAAATCTGGGGTCGATGGGCATCTCAATCAGAGTTGCTCACCTGTTCGCTATAATTCTTTTTTCACAGGAAAAAGAGAGTTTTTTTTATTACAATTTAAAGCTGCAAACCAAGGTCTGGATTTCCAACAAAAGATGACTCATTGCATGTTGAAATTCTGCCTTCCCTCTGTTCTCAGCTGCAGCCTTTTATTGTTCATTTACCTGGATACCTCACATTCTTCACAACAGCAAAATATTTGCTGATTTAAATTACAACACATCAGAAGTGTAAGATAAACATTCTGGTGTTAAGAGATCACACAGCCAGAGGCAAGCGGGCTTATTTAAGCAAGTTTAAACAAACTACTGCAAAGAAAGTCTACATATCTTCTAAACAAATTGCAGTAGCATCTCTCTAGTGATTTAATTGACAACCCCTTTAAACCACGCAATAAAGTGTGCAATAAGTGTGCAATGAAGTGTGCAACAGTGAGCAATAAGTGTGGAGAAAGTGTGCAATAAAGTGTGCCTACTTATGGACAGTGGTGGTACAGGGCTGTGGATGCCACCCACAAGCGAGTCTCACCAAGCGGTATCGGGGTTCAGATTCAGAGCAGCACAGCCTGTCAAGACTGTATTGGGCTTTTAATTGACAACCCCTTTACAGCAAACAACAGATGTGCTTGTTCTCCCAAATATTGTCAGCCATGTTTTGTGCAGTATGTGGTAAAAG
The DNA here is from genome assembly GCA_016271365.2 of Neoceratodus forsteri. Lineage (NCBI taxonomy): Eukaryota > Metazoa > Chordata > Ceratodontiformes > Ceratodontidae > Neoceratodus > Neoceratodus forsteri. The sequence goes on from CM028134.1 coordinate 188,483,823, forward strand.
CATCAGAGTGTTTGAAAAATCACTTGCAAACATTGTGACACATTTTACGCGAATACAGCTGCGGCAGTACAACTGCCTCAAGTGCTGCATCCAGACTTTGAAATCCCAGGCCCAGGTAACTACAGTAGCTGGTAGCACTTCCCACTAAGCAAAGGCCACAACCACTTCCCATGATATTGCATGCTGTAGCTGCTGGATGGCGGAAGATGAACACGATGGATCCTGGTCATTTTCTATTTAGCATTTCCCATGTACTTATGAAACCCACATGCACAAGCTGGCCCAGCTACACAGCGGCAAAGCTACTGTCTGCTGCATCAGCAACCCAGGTTCAGGAATGGACTCAAGTTGCATGGGAGGTGGCCAGGGCTTGGAGGATTGAGTGCCCCTTGGACAGCTCTCCTCCTAGTTGGGGGGGGGGGTTATACTTCCGAATGGTTGGTTGTCACCTGGAGGAATCTGGGTTGCAGTGCAGCAAAACTGCACTGGGAAGGGACCCTATGCTTGACAGTGGAGGTGTCTTCATGGAGGCGGAGCACACACGTTGCGCCATTGTATGCGCACGGGCCCTGAGTGAAAATGGAGAAAAAAAACACCCACTAGAGGAACAGGCCACATTCCATTATTTGGTGCTCAGAAACAAACTGTAAAACCAGTTTGTGAAGAAAACATTTCAGACTAACCACTGTCTGAAATAAATGGTCTCCAAACTGAGGGGGACGTGGGCAACAACGGACAAGTATAGACGCTCTTCATGAGTGCTCCCAATCAACAGCAAATAACTGCTTACATTTAGCTTTTTAAAGATCAGGATTCAATCACACTGTACAGCATTGAATAGACCTCATCTTAAGCTCTCAAGTGAAACAAAAATTGGTGCAAATAACAATGGGATGACCACACTAGGCAGCCTCCCAAGACAGTGGGAAAAGCAAATCCACAAAGCTGTGGCACACCCACGAAGACTGTGAGGAAGGTGAGCAGGGCAATGGAGTCTTGCTACAGGCCATCCGGGATTTGAACCAAAACATGGAAGGTCTAAGTTCTTGGTTTGTGGCATAGGAGTTAAAAAATGGACTTGGTAAACCATGAATCTAAAGCTGCTGCAGAGGCAGCCAACAAGGCAGCTAATCGGCCCAGTGGCATAGAGGGCTGAGGCACCGTGTGCCTTACCTCTCACCACACCAGCGATCCAAGTTTAGGAACGAGCTTAGTCTTCGGGGGTCAGTGGTGAATTTATGATTCTAAGCGCATTTTAGCTCATATGTTTTAGATATACAGTTGGTTTGATGTCTGGAACTTTGGTGGGTTGAATGTTGTATTATATTGCCATGTGACACATTAGGTCTCTACAAGGTCTTCCACCACCACAACTAAGTGGTGTGGTTCCATGTCATAATAGTGTAACCCCTTGGTGGCGCTATCCCAAGGGCAAATACCCCTGCCTGCGTGGCTAGTTGCAGGTTAAGGGGCCTGAGTTCTAAAATGGGTGCCTCCACTCAGAGGTCAGGGTTGTTAGTGGTCAAGCTAACCTGGGCACAGCCCTCTGGGACACTGTAACTCCCTTCTTTCCCTGCTAGTGGCCTGAACAATATACAGCAATCACTTTCACAATACCCCCTTGTCCACCCTACAAGTACCCACACTGTTTGCACTTACCACCAGGGCTGGTTCCTCTGGCTTGACCCTGGGGACCACCGGTAAAACAAGGTTATGCACAGCAAATAGCAACAGTACAATACTTTGAGCACAAACTGGAACCACAGTCAGATTAAATGTAGAAAAATGTTAGATCAGATTTATTCAGGGGACTTGAACAAAGGAGGGGCCAAATCAGGTTAATTGGCTTAAAGGCTATATCAATCAAACAGTTAGGCATGCGTTTTAAGTCCCCACACAGTCACACCTCTAGGTACCCAGGTAAGAAGACGATGGGCTGGCCAGGACTGTTGCCCGGGCCGGGGTAGTCCAGCATTGCAGCTGGTTGGGGCCCTGTGCACATTTACATGTAAGGAAAATTCCACTATACCAGCAGATTGCTCTCCGGTCGCAATCACAGAGTCTCTGCACAAACCGGGAGTTCAGAGGTGGCTAGAAGTCCTGACAGGCCGATCGCATTCAATAAATCTTCAGTCCTCTTCAGGTTGAGCCTGGTCACAATTCAATGGCTTGCTTCATTCTCACAAACTCGGATTCAGTCTGAAATAATCCTCCTCTCCCTCTCTTGGGGCAGCAGGCATACAAGCAGGCCAAACTTAAGCCTTTCCACAGTTCTCCCGTGCAAAACTACACAGACGGCTGCCCGACTGTCTCGAGCTGTTGCTCCTTCACTTCCCAACTCAGATCTGACTCTTGCTCGTCATGCCCATATATTGGGGCACAATGAAATAGCTTGGAGACTTGGTCTGAATTAAAGCTTCTCTGATCCCTCCATGCGACGGAGATTAAGGCAGGCAGGCAGGCAAGACTCAGCCTTCCCGCCAAGTCCCTACTCTACCCCGTGGGGCAGCAGCTCCACTAGCTGCTCACTCCTCTAGCTCCAACTCAGTTCTGCCTCCTGCAGCACGCAGCTCGGGAATTTCCCTTCGAACCAAAAGGTCCAATTGGCTGATCTGTCTGTCAGTCACAGCAACGGCTCCCGGTCCAGGTTTGATTAAGCGCCAAAAGCCCAAAACTACAATTCCTACAAGTTTTGCCCCTACCAAGCCCCTGTAGGCAGGCTCCATTTTAGAAGCCCAAAAGTACTGATTGGTCCAATTCGTCAGTCCAGGACCAAAATGGTGGTGATGAACAGAACAGTCCATGCTGCAAAGAAGGCAGGTTAGACAAATTACAATTTCATCGCCACTCTAATAAATAACCAGCAAACAGTTACATCTTCTAACAGGGCTCCCTCTGCGCAATTAGCGATGACAGAAATGGAGCGATTATCAGGCAGTCTGGGTAGGACTCAAGCATGGAAACACTCAGCCCCCCTCCCAGATCAATTATTACTGCAATCTAGGCAGCCCTTAAAGAGACAGTACACAGAGACCACATAGGCACTCTCTGGCAATAACGTTTAACTGCTAAAATGCAGAACACCAACCTGGCAGTGAGCATTTAGGCAAGCTCAAGGAAGACTTTTTGGGAACCCCCATATGCAGGGGGGGTTACACCAGCAAAAATGGAACAGCAACTCGCATAACAGCAAGTACATTTCACCAATTCCAAAATCCGTCACATGCCAACTACTGTGATTCTCTTTACAGCAACGGTGGTATACAATAGAGGCCCAACACATGATACTCCAACATTTAATGCAATGGACCATGCCTCCCACACCTCTCATAATAATATAATTAACTCCGGGGGGCGGACACTGGATTAAAGGGAGCACACTGGAGTGGAGGTTTGGGCACACATGATCAGGGAACCAGGGGATAGCCAACACAAAATAACAATAAAAATCACCCATCCCAACAAAAGACATACCTGCAGGCAGTCCTGAACCTGGGACTATCGGCATCCCGAGGGCTGGTATCCACCACTCCAAGTGACCAGATCGGTAGCAGCATGCTTCTTTCCCTCACTCAACCCACATCACTACACCCTCCCTCGTGATTCGCCCTCGCTGTTTTGATTCTGAATAATCACTATTCTCTCCCATCAACATTCTAACAAACTAGCTATTCCATCTGGTAAGCAAATTGAGTCGTTCATATTTGAGTTGCTCAGTTTGCTTCGCCCATATCACTGGATACCAAGTGGCACAGTGTTGTGCAAAAGTCACAAAATCAAAATTACTGAACTACTATCATGTATTCGGATCATGGTCAATGCTGCATATGACCAGTGATGAAAGTGAACAGGAACGCGCAGGAACTCAGTTCCTGTACCTTTTTTGCAGCAGGAACAGAGTTCCTGTACTTCTTCCCACTGCCACCAGAACTGAAATTTTTAAACCAGCAACATAATGACAGTTTCTGGGCCTGTGACCTGAAATCAGGGTTTCCAAAACAACATTTGACTTGTACAACAGTGCTATTTTACTAGAAATACTTCAATATCTCTAACTGAATCTACTGGTGTCTAAACAGATTGATGAGTCTTGACACAGCTATCCTTCAGATTGAGATCTTTTCATTTTTCATTTCATAGTTGCCAGTGCCCGAGTTCCTGTACTTTTTGTCTACCACTTGCACCACTACATATGACTAATCTCAAAACACTATTTGTGTTATTTTAATAACTTGCTGTGACTTGACCTCTATATGATGTAATTCATAGAGAAAAGTTAAATGGAATGTTGTTTACACAGTGATGTATGATGTATTACTGACACGCACTGGTCAAGTATACTTTTTGTATGTTTTTAAAAAGCCAATACACATAAACAAATTTAAAGATTGTCCAAACTGCAGTTTCCTGGAGCTTTTTTCTTTTATTTTCAAATACAAAGTGCAAATTCCCACACACACTTTGACAAAGCCCCAAAGGGAGTGAAACGTCAGGGGTCATATTTTCAAAGGCACCCGAAACTGGCACAGGTGCAGGCAAAACTTGCATAAGTGGGTCTTCACTTGCGAAGCTGCATTGTTTCCTGAATGCGCTGAATTTTCTAAAAATTAAGTTGTTTTATGACTGGCTCCACAAGTTACGGCAGCTTGCAACTGGTTTTTGGTGCTGCGGCACCAAAAAGATATGCCTGGTTGGACCAGGTGTAACATCCTCCGCAGCTGCGCCTGCCACCTGTGCAGAGCACAGACTGAAAACTGGAATGTCCGCTGGTGTGGAGATTTTTTTTCCGCACTGGTAAGCTGCTGCATGGGACTTAGTCTCATGACCATTTTCGGACTTTTACAAATTTGGCCCCAGACTTTTTTACCTTACTGTTGCTGCCTCTTTCTCTGTGTAACAGTTTGCTCTTTGCACTTGAAATTAAGAGGGCACTGTCACTCCTTTTTGCATCATACCATTTCTAACTGAAAACCCACATTTTATGATTGCTTACCTTATGTAAAAGTCATTGATGTTGCAGGTTGTTTTATCTGCTTCCTTCTTCAGTAGGACTGAAATGCATGCTAATAGTGTAAATATACTCAGCTTAGTTTTGTTTCATATTCTTGATCTACTCTTATTGCATACTTCCTGAACATTAAGAACACTGCAGAATAGTACAGCCAGTCATGATACAATAGTCTCATCTCTCTCTGCATTATGAGTGGCTAGACTGTGCTGGGGGTGTTTCCAAGCCCAGCAAAGACACAATGGGAGTTGATCAAGCACTCTCAACAAATATGCTTTTGTGTAGCAAAACCAGTATGGCTGGCAGGCAGTCTGGTTTTCATTTTTAAAAAGAAAAAAGGAATCAGAATCAAACTACTAGCTATATCAGCAATCAATACAGAATGTGACCAATCATAATGTGTTTTTTAAACTAGAGAAACTATTAGACCTAAGGTGCTTGACAGTGTCCCCTTAAATGAAAAAAGAAGCACCAGATAGTGGTGAGTGCTGAAACGTTTTCTTCACAAATGGGAAAAAACCTCGGACTGCAGCTGGATGACAGACCAGTCCCCTGCAGGCTCCACACTGATGACAGGCCCCTCTGGAACAGGTCCTGTGCCAAGGACCCCCAGAGCAAGGGAGGTCCCAGGGAAGTCAGGTTATAGGGCTGGGGGGATCAGTCCAAGTGAGGACTGGCTGGGGAGAAAGGCAATACTTTAAGGACAAAAAAAAAAAAAGAAAGAAACACACACACACACACAGTTTGTCAAACGGTATACAGTCTCTCTGAAAATTGACTCTGTAAGGCAAAAATAATTATTTTTATTTGTAATGCTAACAGAAGTCCAGTGAGTCAGCGGAGAGCTGTGATATGTTTGGGTGCCGGTGTAACATTTGGTGTTGGCCAAATCTTTTCATTTGTCTCTGAGTCAGTGGCTTCTGCCATCTTGGAGAGATGTCAGAGGGATATGGCCCATCTGGCAAAAGGAAAAGAAGGGGGGTGTGGTGTGATGGGCTCCCTTCCCAAGAAAGAGAGAGAGAGAGAGCTAGTGGAGAAGAACTGGAGGAAGGTGAGCGAAACCATGGTTGAGCACGGAATCCTCACACCTGCAGGATTTATGCAGTTGGGGTGTGGGAAAGTCAGAAGAGCTACCTTCTGAACCCCCTTACAGGTTTCACCCTTGTTTGCTTCTTTTTTAATTTAAATTGTGCAGAATGTCTAATCCCTCTTAATGGTCAAACAAGAACCAAAAAATACAATGGAACATTAAAGAAATCCATGTATTGGACTGTGGTTATCAGTCTTGACTGTGCTGGACAGAAATCCGCTTCAGACAACCTTTAGGTATACTGAAGCCTAATGAAACTGTCTCTCCTTCAGTGATTTGAACATAGCAACCTAGGATACTTTGCACTACATATTTTCAGTACTGAAAGCCAACTGCCCTCTTTTTACCAGTATATGACCGTACCATCTAGGCAGATAGGCATCATTTTGTAAATGTTCATCTATCAAATTCCAAAAGATCACACTTTGGATTTTTCTGGCATTCAGGATTCTAAATTGACGGGGCCCTGCCTTCCTCCATGAGCTGCTGGCCCCCACAACACATTACCCTAGTAGGGCCCTCCATTTCCTCTACATGGGGCTGCAAATTATTTTGCACTCTCGACTGAGATTAACTACAGACAGGACATTCTTAGTAGCAGCTCTGGCCCTCTTCAACTCCCTTCCGCTGACAGTAGAGAAAATCAAAACAAAGTCATTTCAAGGTGAAGGTTAGGAAGGTGCTTTTCAGTCAAGCCCACTCTGATCCCATTATTTAAAACTGGTATAGTCTGTGTAAATTGCTTTTCCTAGATTTATTGGTTTTGTTGACTGTGATTTGTATTTTTCCACTGGATTTATTATGCACCTCTACAGGGCTCTATGTGTAAAAAGTACACTTTACAAATAAAAATCCTATCCTACTGCCAGGCCTGGGGGCACAGGCAGAGCACATTGCATTCCCATGCAGACCTGTACTCACTGTGAGCTGACTCCCACCACTGGGCTGGTGGAGTAGCAGAAGTGCTGTGGAGGCATCACTCACGGACTCTTAGTTGGGAATGGAGCTACCTGCCCCACTGCACCTCTGGTGGAGCTGGCACAAGGCATGGATGTTGTACGAACATACAAAATTTGCCAGCAGATAAAGGCCTAGAGGTCTATCAAGTCTGCTTGAATGTGCAGCTAGCACCCCTTATTTTGCAGCTGCCCCTTCCTTCCACCCTTTCCCTCCATTGACCCTCCCTCTTGTCCTGTCCCATCCCCTTTTGAAGCAGTCCACTGTTCTACTGGATACCACTTCTGCAGGTAACGCATTCCACCCAGCTACCACCCTCTGTAAAAAAGTGTCTCCTCATCTCCCTCCTGAACCTTCCTCCCTCCAGTCTCATATCATGGCCCCTGGTGTCCCGCCCCTCCCTTACTTTGAACAGCCCCTCTGTAACTATCTTGTTTATTCCTTTCATGTACTTAAAGGTTTCAATCGTCCCCCCTGTCCCTCCTCTCCTCCAGCGAGTACATGTTCAACAGTTTCAAAAGGCCATGGGATAGGCAACAGGCGAGAGTGAGGGTGGGGGAGGTGGGGGGTGGCAATGGGATGACAAATGGGGGGCAGCTGCAAACTAGGGATGCTAGTTGCACACTCGAGCAGACTTAGATATACCAGGTGGTCTCTGTTTCTGCTGGCACATTCATATGCAACTCCCTCAGCCTCCTCTCATATGATAAGTCCACCAGCCCCATGATCATCTTTGTCGCCCTGAGCTGCACCCCTCCAGTAGCTTAATGTCCTCCCTCAGATACGGGCACCAGTACTGCATGCAGTACTCCAGGTGTGGTCTAACTAATGACCTATACAGTGACAGAATCACCTCCTCCCTCCTCGAGGATATACCCCTTGCAATGCAAAACAGCATCTTGTTGGCCTTTGCAGCTGCCTTCCTGCATTGTGCCGAGTTGTTCATTGACCCCGTGAGCACCCCCAGATCCTTCTCCTCCTCTGTCTGGGCTAGCTGCACTCCCCCCAACTGGTAACTCCTCCTTGGGTTCTTCACCCCAAAATGCAGCACCTTGCACTTTTTGGCATTAAACCCCAGTTGCCAGGTGTCTGATCAGGTTTCAAACTTTTCCAGATCATCCTGCAACCCCTGCCATCCCCCTAGGTCATCTACCACCACTCCCATCTTGGTATCATCAGCAAACAGACTGATCTTGCTCTTGATGTCCAATGATATGTCTGCAATGAATATCCCAAACAACACTGGTCCCAACACTGAGCCCTGTGGAACACCGCTCGTCACTACCCTTGGGTGTGAGAGCTCCCCACCCACCACTACCCTCTGTTGCCTTCCCTGAAACCAGTTCCCTACCCATCTCACCAGCTGTGCACCCGCCCCTGTGCCTTCTAACTTACTTCCCAGCCTCCCATGCAGCACTGAGTGGAATGCCTTACTGAAGTCCACATACAGGACATCCACTGTATGGCCCCTGTCCAGTTGCCTAGTTACCTAGTCATAGAACTCCACCACATTGGTTTAGCAGGATCTGCCACATATAAAGCCATGCTGTCTGCTGTCCTGTAGTCCTTTGGCCTCTAGGAGGGCCACCAGCCTCTCCTGCAGGATAGTCTGCATCAGTTTACCTATGAGGGATGTGAGGCTCACAGGTCTGTAGTTCCCCAGTTTATCCTTGGGGCCACTCTTGTGGAAGGGCACCACATGAGCCATCCTCCAATCCTGAGGTACACACCCTGAGTGTAGTGAGGCATTAAATCGGTCTGCCAAAGGTCCTGCAAGGACCTCTGCCAGCTCCTTCAGTACCCTGGGGTGGATGCCATCTGGGCCTGGCACCTTGTCCACCCTCAGTGCCTTCAAACCCTCCCGAACTCTGCCCTCCATGATTTCCCCATCTGTCACCCCTCCCCGTGTTCTGCTGCCTCCCCCATGGTATCATCCCCTCTTCTCCTTAGTTGTGGGCAATCACACAATGTTGACCCCCCCCCTTTAAGGCCAGGCACTGTGTGGGTGAGTCAGAAAGATGGAGGTGGGACAGCCTATGCAGGGATAAATGCCAGTGATGCAAGCACGATGTCCACCCCATGGCCTCATGTCACCACGCCCATACTCTGTCCCATCTCCCCCGCCTCCACTGGCCGAACATTGTAATAATGATAATACTAGATGCCTTTATTTCTGAATAGTGCACATCTTAGGCTCAGTTTACTGGTGTTCAGAGCAGAGCGCCAACAGGAAGTGGCAGAGGAAGCTGACAGAAGGATGAGAAAGAGGTACAAAGATGACTGATACATAAATAAAATATCTGAAAAAAATATCCTATCCTTCCCATACTGTTTGCCCTAATGCCTGAAACCAATCTCACAAGATCAGCCCTATGGTGCTGTCATGGCTGGGATCATGGTCCCCACGAGGAGGTGTGTCATCCAAGAGCATTCATATCATCATCTCTGCTGTAAGAATTCAGATAGTTTGATGCATACTCCATACAACAGTTTACTTTTTTGTCACTGTGTAATTGTGCTGGAGCTGAGGAAGGGATGAATTCATTTTATTTAGTTTCTACTGTCTAGGGACAGAGGATTAGGTAGTTCTATTTTTAGGCTCATCCTGGGGGAGGAGGGAGGGAGATATAGATGGAAACCAACTGACATTGAACCAGATTAAGCTTTTGGTGGTATTTTTAGTGAATGGGGGGAATCTGACAGGGACACCGGAGAAATTCTTCTACTTTTGCTGCAGGTGGCGCTGAAGCACTGCAGGAGAGTTTGGCCGAGTTCAGTGTGAACCAAGGCATGGAGGAGAGAGGAGGTGGTGTGGAGGAGATGAAGGAGGCCAAGAATCTACCGATTGCTATGAGTATGGCAGGTCTAGTTCAGGGGGCTGATGTCCCCATTGGGGAGCCCTCTATTTCTTCGCTGGGTTCGTCTAGCTCTGCTCGAGATTTGGATGAGGTAAACCTTCAGAGAGACCTGGCTTTAAAGAAAAAGCAGTTGTTGGATTTGTTATCTGTGGCAGAGAAGGAGTTTATGGCAAGTAAGTTTCGGTTGGAGGAGGAACAAAAAAAAAAGAAAGAGATCGGCTGTTAGCCCATTACCTGGGGGTAGTAAATGTTTACCATTGGAAGCAGCCTCGGAGCAGTCTCTTCCTCTGTTGGATTCAACTCTTTCTGGTGTACTAGATTGGGTGGCTGATGACATCTCAGAGACGCCAAGTACAGATACTGAGTGGACCCCTGGGTCGTCCCTGCAAAGAGCCGGGTGGGTTCGTTCTGGAGATCATTGGATCCCTGATCCCGCTATTCCTCTACCGGGTTCCCCGGAGAGTTTGGCCGCTTTCCCCCAGGAAGCTCCTAGTGTAACTGTGCCATTGAGTGCCGTTTCAGTGGCTGCAGACCGGCCCGATAGTGACCCAGTCTTGATTACTGCTCCCTTGGACTCGGAGCAGTGTCAGTCATTTTTTGGTTTCTTCTGGGCCTATTGCTGTGGAGGCCCTAGAGTTCGGGTTGATCAATTTTGAGGAAGCTCGAGCCGGCAGGCTTTTGGATATTTCTTCAGTCTCACAAGGTAGGATTTCTTCTGGAGATCCTGCACTGACTGGGGTAGAGGGGAAGGAGGGGGATCATTCAGCTAAGACACCTCCTCGGACATTTGCAGGTGTTTTCCATAAGCCTGCAGAAGCTGCAAAGAGACATTTTCTGGTATGACTTAGATACAAGGGGAAAGTATCTATAGTCCCAGATTGGATATGGGTGGGCAAAACTTTAATTAAGGATTCCATGGGTTTTTCCACCTGCTGAAGTTTATGCGTTTATTCATGCTCCTGGGGATCAAACTTATGATTTGAGTTTTTGCACTATGCAATCATTGGACAGATTTTGGAAATTGTATTATACACTTAAATATTCAGAAAATTGGATTGATTTTTTGGCCACTCCTGTCACTAAACTGACTATTAAGACTACTACAATCTTATTTCGAAATGAAGGAGTATGTATCAATGACATTATGTTTTGGCTGGAAAATAAATATACCGTTATGGAACATCCTAAACCCATTATGGATGAAAATGGGTTTTGGAATGGTGGCTGGCTGTTTCGGGTTCATCTGACTCAAACAGAGGCTGGCATTACACATCTTCCCAGCTCCTTTTTTGTGGGTTGTGTTCAGGGGGTCCTGTTTTAGGCAGGACAGCCTAAAAGCTGCTATAGATGTGGAGCATTGGACCATTTAAACGTAGATTGTGTGCAAATCAGATGTTTTCACTGTGGTTTATTGGGCAATACTGCTCCCCAGTGTAGTGCCCACCCCATTTGTAATTTATGTGGGGAAGAAAAACACTCCTTTCAGGACTGTCCTTGAATGGCTCATAATACAGAGGGGGAGTCTGACCATGACTATTTTCTAAATTAAGCTAAACAGCGTTTTGGTCAATCTACTGGGCATTTTACAGATGGTTCTTTCCCTACTCAAGGCCGAGGTCGAGGGTCAGGGGATAGGGGTAGATCCCAATGTGCTAAAACCAGGCTCACTGTACCAGATACTGCAGCTGTACTTTTGTCGGAGCCCTTTTTAGGTCGACCTCAGCCACAGCCGCAATCTAGACAGGAAAAAATTGTGACCCCTTATGTTACCCCACAGGGTTCTCCTTTGAGAACAGTGACTTTATCGTCCTTTGCACTGAGCCAGCAAATTCGTACATCTGTTTCCCCTATTTTAGAAACCCCTGCATCGGCTATATCTGGTCCTACTGGGTTTTCCTCCTTACCCTTGGTGGATGAGTCGGAGATGCCAGCAATGGAGGAAGGTTTCATATCCCCTTCAAACCCACAGTCTCTGAAGCAGAAAGAAGGGGGAGTTTTACTTTCCCCTCTGCCTTTATCAAACAGATTTACAGCTTTTACTTCATGGGGTGAACAGGTGGATACGGCATTGCCAATGGAGGGAATTGATCCGGACCCTTCCCCCCCCTTTGGAACCTGTATCTTCAGTTGTGCAAACCCCCCCAATCGAAAATTCCCCAGAAGCGGATGACTAGATCTAGTGGAAAAGTGGTTTCTCATCCTCCCTGATCCACTTTGTTGTAGGATTGTAAGTTTGAATGTGAATAGTGTTTTATCAATGAAAAAACGTTATGTTACTTTGGGGATTTTACAACAGCTGTCCTATGACATGTTTTTTTACAAGACACTAGGTTGCAGTCATTTGGAGATATAAATCAGATTTCTGAAGACTGGAAATGGGGTCCATCCTTTTGGTCATTGGGGGTGGACACTTGTAGTGGGTTGGGATTTTGTTTCACTTCACCAGGAATCTGGATTTGTCATTTGGTGGATATTGAACCAGGACGAGCCTTTTTATTGGATGTGGAAATAAATGTGGTTCATTGTAGATTAATTAATATTTATGGGCCCCAATCAAAAGCTCTTCAAATTGAATTATTGAAAAAAATACAGCCATACCTACATACTAGCAGGAATGTATTTTTTGCTGGGGATTTTAATATTAATTTATCTAAAGATGGTCCATTGGATAAGCTTTATTGTGATAAAGCATTCTTGCATACAGTGGTCAGTCATGCTGGTTTGAAAATAGTTTGTGAGGGAAGGAATAAGTTAGTGCAACCTACCTATATCAGTGGATGACTTTCTTCTTGTATTGATATGGTATTTATTAAACAATCTTTACCAGTTTGTAAAATGTGTTTAGTACCAATTGAAGCCTCTGATCATGTTTTGGTGGGGTTCATGTGGAATCTCCGCCTCAATGGATGGTGGATCCAGGGTATTGGCGGTTGAACTCTTCTCTTTTGAATGTCCCCTTAGTGCTGTCGACTTTGAAAGGTACAATTCAGGATAAACTTTCCACTTGCTTTCTCTATGATGATGCAGGTCAATGGTGGGAAGATTTTAAATTTTGTTTGAGAAGTTATTTTTGGGAAATAGGGAGGTGTAGACGGGCCTCAGCATATGCTAAGTATTTAAGTTTAAGGGAACAGTTAGGTGACTTATTAACTAAGCATCATCTGGGACAGGAAGATGTTTCCATAGTGATTCAGAAGGTTAGGAATAGTATGGTGTTTTATCAATATGATCGTATGCTTTCATTGAATCAGGAACACGTTTTTGGAACTCAAGGTAAGGTTGAACAGGGCAATCCATTTTTGGACTGTCATAAGAGGAGAGAAAAAAAGATTGTTAACTGGGCTGGCTACATCAAAGGGCCAGTGTGTTACTGACAATGTGGGTATTATGTCCATTTTAGAGAAATATGTACAGACTGTTTTTGGGACCTCAGTTCCAGACCTGAGTTTTAATTCTCAGGTTTTGAATTTAGCCTTGCTTCCCACAGCTGTACCCAGAATTACAGGCTTCCTTGCTTTTGCCGTTCTCATACCAGGAACTGGATATAGTCATTAAATCATTGAAAGGGAACACAGCTCCAGGATCTGATGTGTTGACTGGGGAACTATACAAATTATTATGGACATTAATTCCACAGGAGTTCCTAGTTGTTTATAATTTCTTTTTGCAAGATTTTTCCTTACCTTCCTCTATGTATGAGAGACTTATGATTTTTTTATTTAAATCTGGGGTTCGGGAAGATATCCGTAATTGGCAACCAATCACATTGTTAAATGTTGATTTTAAAATATTTGCCAAATTATTGGGCAATAGATTGGCATCGGTAATAGAGAGTCTAATTATCGCTACACAATTTTGTTCAGTTCCTGGTCGGAGACTGACAGAAGCTCTCCTGTTGTTATGGGAGATTATGGAAAGTAGAAATTCTCCAACCGGTTGCGTTGGTAAAGGCTATGTAGTAAGTCTAGATCGGGCAAAGACCTTTGATGGCATATCTCACTCCTTTCTCTGGGATTGCCTGGCAGCGTATGGCATTACGGAATTGTTTATACATGGAATTCAATTGTGTTATGCCTTAGCTTATGTAAAGCCGTATGAAAATGGTTGGATGGGACGTAAAATTTTGATTCAGAGGGGTGTTCGACAGGGCTGTCCACTAAGCCCATTTTTGTATGTATTTATGATAGACCCTTTGCTTCGGTTAATTCAGAATTCTCCTAAGATTTATGGGTTAGGCATGGGCCAGGTACTAGAATATAAAGTTTTGGCCTATGCCGATGATATTTGTCTTCTGGTACATGATGAAATCTCAGTCCATTTGGCCTGTGATTTACTACAGGAGGTTGGTAAGATTACGGGGGCCCATTTAAATGTTGCTGAATCTTGTTGTTTGGACGTGTTAGGTTTTTGAGACTCTGAAAGTTTAGTGTGTGGTATTCCAGTTTCTCAAAACCCCTGTCATATTTTGGGGATATATTTTGAGGGAGAGGATATGACACGCTTAAATTGGGAATGAGCTTTATCAATAGGACATGCTAAAGTCAAAATGTAGAACAGGTGGAAATTAGCTAAAAAGAGACGGATTTATTTATTAAAAACTTTTTTTGGTGCCTGGATTTTTGTTTATTAGTTCAATTTTTTTCTGCCACCTCTGTTAGAAACTTCTTTGTTGAGTTGTTTTTTTACTTGCGTATGGGGAAGTAGGTTGAATCCGGCAAAGCGTAATGTTCTTTATAAACCAATAATGTTTGGGGGTTTGAATATGTTGCATCCCAGTGTGGGTTTTTTTATGATATTTCTTTATGACAACATAATCCCCTTAGTGAAGGGTACAGTTCAGCTTTGGGGGACATGGGGGCTGGAAGCCTTAAATGGGGTACTAAGAGAATGGTCAACCAAGACATTTTTTGCACAAAAACAAACGGATTCCTCGCCTAGACAAGTGGGATGGAGTGATAGATGTGATAAAGAAATGGGGCATACAGTTAGAAGATAATCTCCATTTGTCTAGGAAAGTACTCTATGAGCATATTATCAAGCAATGCTTTGATGAGCCAGTATTTACAGGTTTTACTCAGTTGGATCAGAAACAGATTTCTGACTATATCACAGATGTTAGACTCCCAGTTCGTATGTGGGATACGGTATGGTTGTGTCTACATGGCCGGATTAATGTAAAGGGTAACCAAAAGCACAAGGCTTTACATGAACGTTATTGTCCTAGGGATTTTTTTATTTTAAAAATAGAAACAATAGATCATTTATATTTTACTTGTCCATATGCAGTGCAATTTTGGGACATTGTTAAAAATAGATGGAAGTGGGTAGGCCCGGTTCCCCCAGACCTGAATTTATTGTATTTTGGGATAGTTCCTCGTTTACCTTCTGTATTACACCGAGGTACATTTTGGATTATTTATGTTCATTTTTTATATTGGTTATGAATAGGCCGTTGTCGATTGGTGTTGCAACAGCAATTTATTTCTGCTCTACAACTTTTTTTTGCAATAGGTGCAGATTTAGCTAAATGGAAAATAGAAGAACAATATACTTATGATCCAGTTATGTGGAAAATACTGACGAATAATCTTGATTTCATTTGAAATTTCTAGATCTGAAGTGAAAAAAAACCTGAAAAAAACAGAACAGTTAATCATTTTTGAAGTTGTCATCTGGGACATATGTTATTTCATTTGACTTGTTATGAAGGGTATGGATGCAGTAAATTGGTAAAACTTTGAAAAAAGGGGGGAATTCCCATGATTTTGGGGGGTCAATAATTTGGTTTGTTTTATCTATGTAGCAGGTACTCAATAGTATATTTAGGAAAGCATGACTTTACATTTTAGTTTCTTTTTTCCATTTTGTATACCTTTTGGTATGAATATTGTTTTGTTTCTAGGTTATGAATGACATTCCCCCTACTTGGGTAAAGGGGGAGGGGGTTGAGATAGTCAAGTTTTGAGTACTATATGATGAGATGTTTGTTTTTGTTTTTCCTCTTATTTTACATTTTTTTGAGTTAGTATGCTGTAATACTGATATTTTTATTTTTTCTGATTTAATTATAACAAAGGGAGGGGCAGGGATTTGGTTAAGATATGTTTTTAATGTTTGGGATTTTGTATGATGTAATACTTTTTTTATGTTTTGAATTTATTAGGAGTTTTGTATGATTTAATATTGATTTGTATATGATTTGCTTTTCTGATTGAAATAAAAAATTCCCCTACTCTGCCTGCAGGGGTACTGCCACTTCCAGTGGACAGGACGGAGGGACTAGGGTTGCTACCTGTCAGGTTTTTTACCTGGTGATCAGGTTTTCTGGGTCCCTAGTAGGGTAATCTGGTTTTGCTGTGTGCTGGTCAGGTTTTTGAGCCATTGTGAGTGCTCACATACTTTTGAAACAAATGTCATATTATTCATTGTTTCAGCTGCATGTCCAGCTTACAAACAAGTTCTGTTGTCAATATAGCCCTTTGTTTGTGAAAGAAGTCAGCCTGGGAGGTGTAAAGTATGGCCATTAACACCATTAGCACTTACTTAACCTAATCTTTTCCACTGCATCTCAAAGTGGCATAGCAGCACAGCTGCCCCCACCTTTTTTAACAGTAACAGAGCCAGTTGTCTGCCACTTTCATTTGCTGGTAAACAGTTTCATCGCTAACAGAATTCAAGCATTTTAAAATGTTTTTAATTATTTTTTTTCCTCAAGAAAAAAGTATGGTTACTTCTTTGGCTTTGAAATAGTACTGTGGACATGAAAAGGAAATGGAGCCAGAAACAGATAAAATGTACACAATACAGGAAACAATTTCTTATATATTATATACCATGTATACTATTGCATGCTATTTACAGTATTTCCCTTGTCTCCCCCCAGATCATATTTTTAAATGAGATTTCTTTTATCTCTGTATGTTTATTTGGTAAACTAGTGTCAATAAATAAATAAGTAGAAAGAACCTAGGAAAGTAATTTTAGCAGGCACAGTACAGTATCTTAACATTTTTGTTGAACTGCTGCTTTAAGTGTTGTCTTTTATTGATATAACAAATGGCCTTCTAGGAGAAACAATGCATGATGAGTCATAAAAGGGGTGGGGCTAGGGGCGGAGCTTAAGATCTGGTTAGTGCCCCATCCAAAGGTGGCAACCCTAGGAGGGACCCAGTTTGCAGCCGTACAAAGGAGGAGGAGGAGGAGGAAGTGCTGAGGTGGCAGGGGAGCAGATTTGCTGCAAGGAGAAGGCCCAATTTCAAGGTCTACATTCTCTTCGCATGTACGGGAGGCAGGGGAACAGATCTCCACCCCTGCCTTGATACCAAGGGAGACAGATGTGATTGAAGCTAAGGAAAAAGCGATGTCTGTAAAAGGAAGGAGTAAAAGCGATGTGCAGAAACTGCAGCTTGAGAAAGAAAATGGAACAGAAAAGAAAGTGATGAAAATACATAGGGATGAAGAAGAAAACTCCACGGAGCACAGTAAGTCAAAAACTGTTCTACTGAAAGCATTGGAAAAACAAGAAGACGAGATTAAGCAGAGGAAAAAATTGTTATTAAAAGAAATTGAAGTAGGCAAAGAGGAATGTGACAAGCCTGAGGCCTGTCAAAAACAATTGAAAAGTGCTGATGTGGCAGTGACGGAGCAGGCCACTCCTACTGAAACAGAAAACCCTAGTAAAAAAGCCCTGAAGGGAATGGCCACAAAAAGTCACAAGAGACTAGGCCTAAGACGGGCAGAAAGTGTTACAGGGAAAAGTAAAATTAATACCAAACAAAGAAATGTGGATAAATTGGAGGAAAAAGCCAGGGGCCACCTAGAAGTGGGGAAAAAAAAGAAATAGAGGAAGAAAAAGGTTGGAAATTACAAAGATACCCCAGAATGGGTTACAAAAGCTTTGATAGATGCTGGATGGAAAAGAACTGCTGATGGAAATGGATGGTACCCGAATAGGCCCTGATGTTCAACAGCTACTGAAAATGAAAATGTACAAAATGTAGAAATAAAAGAAGACATAAATGTTGAAACAGAAAATGCTGATGATACAAAAGAATTAGATAAAACGGGAGATGAAGGGAATTCTATGGCAATAGAATTAAACACAATTCAGAAGGATAAAGAACAAAGTGAAAAAGAGGAGAAAGAAAAACAAAAAGCATGGGAAGGAAACACAAAAGGGAAGTTATTTTCAGAAGAACAAATAAAACAAGCCAAAAGAAGGAACACGATCCGTCTTAAATTTAGGGGGAGACAGCTGCAGATGCCTCAGACCGATTGCACATAGGGAGAAACTTACTAAAAGAAGACATGAAATTCTACCCCTATGAAATTTATTAATTTATTTTTATTTATTTATTGATTCAGAAAAGGTTCCACATCATAGATTGCAAAACAAAGTACAATAGGAGAAAGCAAAGGTACATTACAATGAATGATACAGCTTGGATTCAGAACTTACAGAATAACTTAAAACATAGGTACAAGTTAAATAACAAGAAAAACACTTTATGGGGGGGGGGGAAGCAGCCACAAAGTGCCTTGTCAGTAGTTCAGAGGGACAGGGATAGCTGGCAGGGGGCTGAAGAATGGAGGTAAGAGAGGGAGGTATGTACTGCGGTGGAGGTGAAGGGTTGGGGAAGAAAGGCAATAAGATATAGGGTGAAATGGTGGGGTGAGGGGAGGCTGAGTGAAGAAGACATGCTAGAGTAAAATGGTGGGGTGTGAGGGGGCATGGTCAGGCAGCCTGCTTTAGTAGTGACTATTAGGGAAACTCACGGGACTGTGAGTTGGGGGAGGGGTGGCGGGTGCCGAAGGAGCATGACGCGAACTGATTGCTGGGGCAAGTCATGAGAAGGGACAGAGGGAAGGGGTATCTGAGGCCTGCCTAGTGCTTGCTGAGGGGTATAGAGAGCAGGTGTGGCTGGACTCAGGGGCAGGTGCTCTTAGAGAGTGTTATGAGGTGCTGTTTGAGATCAGTTTTATATTGTGCCAGACAGTTGGTGGCCAAGAGGTGCCCAGGGAGTTCATTCATCCATCCATAGGGGGTCTCGGTAGGCAAATGCATGTTGCCTGAGTGAGGTGCGATGGAAGGGGATAGCCAAGGCCCCTCTAGTCTTCCCTCTGGTAACCTGTAATGAGTTGGTCACCTTGATTAAATTGCCTACACAAGGTGGTGTTTTACCCAATAGAGTCTTCTTCCCTAGGATGCAAGTCTGGAATTTGACCCTGTTGCTTAATGACAGCTAATTTGCACGTTCGTATAGAGTACAGGTGTGAGTGCCATGCTCAGCATCCAGGGTGAGTCTGCAGGCTTTGTTGAGCGCAGTCTGAATTCTCTTGAGCACTGTATCCGTTGCCACCCATAAACCACTAGTCCATAGTCAATAGTAGATATAATTGAACTGTGGACTGAGAGGTAGAGGGCACCCAGAGAGAGGTATTGCCTGTGCCTGTACAGGACACCAATCTTGGTATTGACCGTCTTGACCAGAGAGTCAATATGGTGTGCAAACATGAGGGTATCATCTATTATGACCCCAGATACTTGAACAAGTGAGCTTGTTCCAGCAGCTCACTGCATGAGTTGGAGATGATGGGGGGGTGCTTATTTTTGTTGTGGGGGATGGACATAAGCATGGCCTTAGTCTTCTTGTAGTTTAGTAGCAACTTATGACTACAGAACCAGTCCTCGAGTTTGGAGAAGGAGTTCTGCAGCTCAGATTGTAGGGCAGCCTGAGACGTGCTGCTGTTCAGGAGCACAGCATCATCTGCATATAGTATGAGTTTGGTGTCGTGGGCTGTGGGAAGGTCATTTAAGAAGAGTCTGAAGAGTAGGGGCCGCAGTATTGATCCCTGGGGTACCCCTAATGATACCTCTCTTGTGCTGGATACTGTTTGCCCAATTTTGACACATTGATTTCTCCGTATCAAGTAGTCTTGGAACCAACAAAAGGCACTGGGCACCACACCCATGTTTCGCAGTTGGGTCAGTAACAGGGGGTGGTTGACTGTATCAAAGGCTTTGGTGAGGTTAATAAAGACAGACCCCATCAGTTAGCCTTCATCCAGGGCCTTATGTGCATAGTTCATGTAGTCCAGTAGAGCAGTGGTGATACTGTGATTTTGTCTGAAGCCATGCTGGTTGGGGCATAGTAAATTATACTTATTGAGGTAGTCGATGAGTTGACTCAGCACAATCTTTTCTAGTGCCTTCGACGGGGGAGAGAGGATTGAGATTGGTCTGTAGTTGGCTACCAGAGACTTGTCGCCTCCTTTATGCACTGGCTTTGTAATTAGGGCCTACATGTTCCTGGAAATGGAGAATATGATATTAGTTTTAAAAATCCAGGGGGGACAGATTCTGGAAAATATTTCATCAATTAAAGACCACACCATAATGGAATCGATTTATAGCAATACCTTTGACTAAACCTGCTTTCAAAATTGTGACAGTGTTATTCAGAAATGAAGGCGTAAACGGGGCTGATATCTCCTTTTGGTTAAAACAAAGATGTATAGTGCATGGCCACCCAGATCCCATATTAGATGAAGAGTGCCTGTGGATGGGGGGTTGGAAATACAAAGTTACATTAAAATCACTAAATGGTTAAATTCAGCATTTGGCAAATTGTTTTTTGGGGGAGAGACAGGGGAGTAGTATTCTATGCAGGCCAGCCCAGGGCCTGCTATAGGTGCAGAGACAAATGCTATTTAAGCAGCTCATGTGAGCAAATAAAATGCGGGTTATGTGGACTGATTGGGCACCGGGGAGCAGACTTCAAGAATAAAATTAAATAGTCTGTGTGAGGAGGAAGGACATTTTTTTCAACATTGCCCCTGGGCTTCTTATAACAGGCCAGACCCAGGGGAAACGGCTGACCAAGGTGTTTATCTGGCTAAAGCACAAAAGATGAAAGGCCAAGATGGCAAGGTGGTATATAAAGCAAGGAATAAGGAGGAATCTCACACCCCAAAAAAAGAAAAAAAGAGTCAGAAGCTGGAGATAAAGAAAATGTGAAAAAAAAAAGGGAAAATAGAGAAGAGAAACCCTGAAGCCACTTATAGGCTGGGAGGGGAGTTGCTGGCAGTCACAAAGGAAGAAAGAGACTTGGGCATCATCATCACTGATGACCTGAAATCATCCAAGCAGACCTCTAAAGCAGTAGGTAAGGCTAGGGGGATGTTAGGGTGTATAAGTAGGGGTATCACAAGTCGTAAGAGAGAGGTAATAATCCCTCTTTACAAGACACTGGTTAGGTCCCCATCTGGAGTACTCAAGTACTGGAGGCCACACCTTCACAAGGACATTAACTCAAATTGAGGCAGTCCAGAGAAGGGCAACCAAAATGGTGCAGGGACTGCATCAGAACACATATGAGGACAGATTAACCGAGCTCAATATGTATACCCTTGAGCAAAGGAGGGAGAGAGGTGATATGATCGAGACATTCAAACACCTTGAGGGCATTAACAAGGTGAAAGAGTCTAACATGTTTAAATAAGAAAAATAGCAGGACAAGAGGACACAGCATGAGATTAGAGGGAGGCCGATTAAGGGGGAATGTGAGGAAATACTTTTCACAGAAAGGGTGGTGGATGCATGGAATGGCCTACCTCAGGAAGTGGTGGCTATGAATACAGTGCAGGGCTTCAAACAGGCAAGGGATAGGCATAAGGGAGCAATACAGATCAGTATGAATAGATAGACCACTGACAGAGCAAAGGCCAATGGCACATTTATGAGGTAGAAAAAGAAATGGGCAAACTGGATGGGCCTTGCGGTCCTTACCTGCCGTCAACGTCTATGTTTCTATGTTTCTATGAAAAGCGGAAATTGGTTTCACAATGGTAACAAGGTCCAGGAAGAAATCTCAACCCCGAGAAAAACCAGGAACAAATAAAGTGTCAAGGAAAGAAAAAGATAGAGATGGAACTGAATTATCCAACAGATACTCGATGTTACAAAAGAAAGACTGGGACACAACAGAAGAACAATCTTTGTCATCTTGTGTGGGTTTTTCAGAAGCAGAAGAAATAACAGATGGGGACACTTCGGATACGCAGGCCTCAAAAAGGCAGAAAAAGCAAAGGATGGTTGAAGAAGAAAAGGGAAAATTAATTTTTTTTTTGAGAACTTTAAATGGAAACATTAGCATGTTTAACAATTAATGTGAACATTATAAAAACTAAACATAAAAGAGCAATTGCTTTCTTAATTTTAAGTGAATTGGAAAATGAAACAATAATATTCCAAGATACTCGATTATATACTATAGAAGAGAAAAAGCAGGCCCAAAGGGATTGGAGATTGGGGCCCTCATTGTAGCCCATAGGGGAAAAGTGGTGTAAGGGGGTAGGGATAGCTTTTAGTATACAGGAGGTGAAAGCAAACAAAATGATAGATTTAGTACTAGGAAAAGTATTCACAGTAGACCTGTATATTAGGACTAGGGCAGTGAGAGTAATAAATATATATAACCCGCAAACTAAATTGGATAGGAAGAAATAATGAATCTAATAGAACCTTATAAACACACATTTAAAATAGTTTTGTGGGGTGGTGACTTTAATTGTGGTTTAAGTAAAGAAGACTGGGGGAGAAGTACAAATAAAGTTTACTGCGATACACAATGTTTAAATAATATTTTAAGAAAAGGGAATTTGATAGATGCTTATAAAATAAAGAAAAAAGCCAGAAAATACATATTTCAAAGGAAAAGACTCATTTAGGATAGATTTTTGGTTGGGAAAGACCAAGACAAAGATTGAAGAAATAAAAATAGTTCCAATGGAAACTTCAGATCATTTAGGAGTTGGAATGGTATTAGATATGGGTAATCAGTTTAAATTTGGAAAGGGTTCTGGAGAATGAATGTAGAGAGGTTACAAGAAAGAGAGTGTAAGGAAACGATGAAAGATCTATTTAGAGCTAGGGAGTCAGTTCAGGATTTGTACAATAAAGTAGCTGAATGGTGGGAATATTCAAAAAAAGACGTAAAAAATCTGATGTTAGAAATATCACAGAAATGTGAGATGACTAATTATAAAAAACAACTTGGGGCTAAGAGCAAGGTTGTACAAACTATATGCATCACAAGTTCAAAGTAAAATAGATGAATCAGAAATGATAGCAGAGATTAAAGCACAAATGAAAGTCTTTCAATATAATAAAGTTAAAGCATTAATAATGGCTCAAAAAAGTGGGACTCAAGGCACAAAATTCCAGACAAATCCTTTTGAGACTAGCACAGAAAGAGTTAAAAACAGAGTTATGTATGGTTTAATAGACAGTGGCGGGAGTATGCAAATGAATATTAATCAGATAAAACAAACTGTACAGTTACATATAAGAGATACATTTCAGTAACAAAAAAGGGAAAGAAGAGCAGAATTCTTAGGAAAAAGCTATATTACCTCAAATAGGGGAACTACAGGCCAGGGCTTTGAATGAAGAAATAAAACCTAGTGAAGTGAAAGAAGCAATAAGGTCCTTAACAATCAATACAGTGCATTGGGGCAGAAGTTTGACGTCTTTGCAGAATATTTGAACTAGCAAATGGGGAGAGGGGTGCAGCACCCCATATGTCGAATGGGAAGAACACTCCTCCCCCCTCAGCTAGTGGTCAAACAGGGATTCAGCATGTTTGCAGTTCATTTGCATCACCAGGTAAGAAAAAAGGTCTGTCTCCCCATACGATGCACAGGGGAAATGCCAAACTTCACCCAACAACTAACACACCGAAATCTGGTCAATGGAAAATCATGTACACAAATGCTCACAGCCTGGGAAATAAGATCCCAGACCTGCAGGCAATAATGTCAGAGGCTAAACTGGACATAGTAGCAATTAGTGAGACGTGGTTTACCAGTAACCACATTTGGGAGACTTCAGTACCTGGCTATGTACTGTTCAGAAGAGACCGAGTTGCAAAAAAAGGGGAGTGGAGTGGCCCTGTATGTCAATGAAAATATCAAAGCTACAGAAATTCAGAATACACATAAGGAGCCAGAAGAACTGTGGGTCACCCTGGAAACAGGAATGGGACAGCCATAAGAACTGGGGTTGTCTACAGGCCCCAGACCAGGGGAGGTCATAAACACATTACTGTTAGAAGATATACAAAACATGACAGCTAAAGGGAGGTTCTGATAATGGGAGACTTCAACATGCCGGATACAGATTCACAATACCAGCAGGAACATCTGCCAGAACTAGACACATGGTGGATTCCTGCAGGGTGGGCCTCAAACAACTGGTACAACAACCCACAAGAGACAGGGCTATCCTAGATCTAGTACTGACTAACAGGGAAGGGATCACAGATCTCCAGGTAGAAGGTCACCTGGGGGCCAGTGACCATCACATGGTATGGTTCAATTTGGCCACTACATCTAAATCATCCCATTCTAAGGCAGAAATATGGGACTTCAGAGGAGCTGACTTTGATAAGATGGCCAACAGAGTTAAGCTAGCCCTGGCAAAAAGAAACACAGGTGAGGGGTTACAGGCAAAGTGGGCAAGAATTAAGGATGCAATACTTGAAGCAACATCCCATTGTGTTAGACAGAAAAGGAAGAGCAAAAGAAGAAGGAAACCACTTTGGTTCTCAAATACAGTAGCAGAAAAGGTCAGAGCCAAAACGCTGGCCTTCAGGAAATATAAAGGAACACAGTGGAATGAAGATAGGGAGACATACCAAACTGCCCTAAGGGAAGCAGGGAAGGCAGTAAGGCAGGCAAAGTCCCAAACTGAGGAAACACTAGCACGAACAGTAAAAGAAGGTGACAAGACTTTCTATAGATACATTAGTGAAAGGAGAAAGTCCAGAGGGTATTGCTAAGCTCAAAGGAGAAAAGGGGGCATGTGAGGAGGAGGAGGACCCTGTAAAAGCACCTATCCTAAATAGATACTTTTGCTCAGTATTTACTGAAGAGAAGGTAGGGCAGGGCCCACAGCTCAGCACCATGGACACAGGGGAGGGGAGGAAGGTGAGCACTACTCCCTTCACAAAAGAAAGGGTCCTACAAAAGCTCGCTAAGCTCAGGGTGGACAAGGCAATGGGACCTGATGGCATACATCCCAGGGTACTTAAGGAGCTAAGGGTGGAACTAGCAGAGCCATTAGCAGAACTGTTTAGTGAGTCCCTGAGCACAGGAGAGGTCCCAGAAGACTGAAGAAGGGCTCATGTAATCCCGCTCCACAAGAGTGGTAGCAGGGAGGAGGCAGGGAACTACAGACCAGTCAGTCTTACCTCAGTAGTGGGCAAGATTATGGAGGCACTCCTTAAGGAAAGGATAGTGCAACACCTGGAATCCATAGGGGCACAGGATCCAAAACAGCATGGGTTTACAAAAGGAAGGTCCTGTCAAACTAATCTCATAGATTTCTTTGACTGGGTAACCAGAATGGTGGACCAAGGGGAGCAGTTGATGTCGCCTACCTTGAATTCAGCAAAGCTTTCGACACTGTTCCACATAGCAGATTGATAAATAAGCTGGGTAGGCTCGGGGTGGGTCAGAAGTTGGTCAACTGGGTGGCAAACTGGTTGACGGGCAGAAAATATAGAGTGGTGGTAAATGATATACAGTCAGAAGAGATGCAAGTAAGAAGTGGGGTACCTCAGGGATCAGTCCTGGGGCCAGTCCTCTTCAATATCTTCATTAGTGACATTGCAGATGGACTAGAGGGTAAGGCTTGTCTGTTTGCAGATGACACTAAGATCTGCAACAGAGTAGATGATCCAGATTGAGTGGGCAGAATGAGAAGAGATCTGGATAAACTAGCAAAATGGTCAGAAGAGTGGCAACTGGGATTTAATGCAGAGAAGTGCAAGATCATGCACATAGGGAAGAAAAACCCTGAAGCCACCTATAGGCTGGGAGGGGAGTTGCTGGCAGTCACAAACGAAAAAGAGACTTGGGCATCATCATCACAGATGACCTGAAATCATCCAAGCAGACCTCTAAAGCAGTAGGTAAGGCTAGGGGGATGTTAGAGTGTATTAGTAGGGGTATTACAAGTCGTAAGAGGGAGGTAATAATTCCTCTTTACAATACACTGGTTAGGCCCCATCTGGAGTACTGCATGCAGTACTGGAGGCCACACCTTCACAAGGACATTAACCAAATTGAGGCAGTCCAGAGAAGGGCAAACAAAATGGTGCAGGGACTGCATCAGAACACATATGAGGACAGATTAACCGAGCTCAATATGTATACCCTTGAGCAAAGGAGGGAGAGAGGTGATATGATTGAAACATTCAAACACCTTAAGGGCATTAACAAGGTGAAAGAGTCTAACATGTTTAAATATAAGAAAAATGGCAGTACAAGAGGACACAGCATGAGATTAGAGGGAGACCAATTAAGGGTGAATGTGAGGAAATTCTTTTTCACAGAAAGAGTGGTGGATGCATGGAACGGCCTACCTCAGGAAGTGGTGGCTATGAATACAGTGCAGGGCTTCAAACAGACATGGGATAAGCATAAGGGAGCAATACAGATGAATATGAATAGGTAGGCCACTGACAGAGCAAAGGCTGATGGCACATTTATAAGGTAGAAAAAGAAATGAGCAGACTGGATGGGCCTTGCGGTCCTTATCTGCCGTCAACCTCTATGTTTCTATGTTAAGACAAGCTATGACAATGCATAAATCTTTCTTGATTAATCTTCTATAAGAAGAAGCTGAGATTTCTGAGAATGTGCTCCCTCTCCTTCCCCCAAGTGTAGACTCCTTTTCTATCCCCTCAACCCTGGCAACAGAATCTCCTGCATCTTTTCCAATATCTCAGCCTTTCGTGTCTGGACTTACTAATACTCAGCCACAGTCAGCGCTACAACTGAGGAAGGGCCACTCGTCTGAACAGGTTGGTTCAGAAGCTGCTTGGAGCCTGGAGGCGGCATTATGAGTGGCAGGTTGGAAGCGCACAGACAGGGCTGGCTGGACTTCTGTTGGCTTGGTTCGGGCAGCGGACAGTATTCGGGATGCGACTACAGAACTTTTAATTACCAACACAAATGATAAAAATGAAATACCTCCAATGAGTAACTCTGATGTGAACACTGGTTTGGAACACGGTAATTCATCTATGGATTCTATATCAGCTGACCAGGTTGCTATAAATACCATGGAACGTACGGGTGGTCACCCCAGTGGACAGCAGACCAGGGATTCTTCTCTCGCTTGGCCTCACACCACAGACCCTAAGCAGGACTCAGTGAACTTAGATGGTGAAAATATATTACCTAATAGACCTTTTCAAATGTTTGATTTATTTAAACAAATAGGGGATCCTGCTCAGAATAGGAATACTGTACATTTGAAATTTAATGGGGATCTGAACTCAGCACCAGACAGGAAAACTGTTTTGCACAGTATGCTTAAAGATTCAATGGGTATACGGTCTCAGGAGTTATTTGCCTTTATTCATGTTTGGGGGAGGCGATTTATGATATCAGTTTTAAAAAAGTGTGCGCTTTATTTTGGCAAAAATACCCCTTTGTCACGGACACTCCCCTATGGCCACCTTTTTTCCCCAATACCACTGCCTAAGCCAACAATTAAACTATAACCTTGCTTTTTAGAAATGAGGGAGTGAGCATTGTTGATGTGCAGTATTGGCTTAAGCAGCGCTGTGATATCCTTGACTGCCAAATCCAATTTTGGATGATGATTTGGTGTGGACAGGAGGTTAGAAGATTAAGGTCCAACTCAAACAAACAGATACTGACATTCAGCACTTACCAGCCAGTTTTCATATTTTCAGAGATAAAGGGCTGTGTTTTTACCCTGGCCAGCCAAAAACATGCCATAAATGTGGTGCCAGAGCACATTTAAGTTCGGTATGTGCACAGCTCAGGTGCAATCTCTGCATAGAATATGGCCATGTCAGCTAAGGGTGTCCAAACCCTTTTAGGTGTAACCTTTGTGATGAGTCTGGTCATTCCTACAAACAGTATCCTTGGGCTAGTCATAACAGAATGGACCGTGCTCCACAAGATCAGGAACAAATTATCACTGATTCCCAAACTCGTATCTTGCAAGCTAGAGCCCCCCCGCCCCCAAAGAGACTGTTGATTCTGTGCAAAATGTTCCTAGTACAGGGTCAGACCCCTTCTGTAACAGAGCCTATTGCAGCTGGTCAAGTAATGCCCCCCCACCTAAGCAGCCTGCCTTTGATCTTGTAAAATCTTCTAGGAAAGGAATGGGAAGAGGAAAGCTGACACTACAACCCTGAGGCAGCATGTGGTTACCCAAAATAGATACCAGGTCTTAGCAAAAAGGCAGCAGTGGGGAGACACTGAGGATGAAGGGGATGAGTCAGACGCCTCTTCTATAGCCTCCTCAAGGATGGAACTTTCCTCTGACTCACAACCAGATACCTCTGTGAAAAGAGGACAGAAAAGGGACACAAAAGCCTCTGAGACAGTTACTTAAAAAGCCTTTTTTAAATGCAGGATGGTCAAATCTCTCCTCTCACTTTAAATGTGTGTAGCATCAAGTCTTACAAAAAGAGATTGACCACTTTGCAGTTTCTAAAGGATTTACCTAATAACATCATTTTTATTCAGGATACATGACTAAAAACTGTCCATGGGGTAAATCAAGCTAAGCATTCTTGGTCAATAGGGCCTTCGTTTTGGTCCCAAGGTGATGATTTATGCAATGGCACTGGGATTCTATTTCGAGGTTTCCCCTTTGAAGTAAAGATACTGGTTGAAATAGCCCCTGGCCGGGTTCTTATGCACGATATTTCATATAAAAACTCCCATTATCATTTAATAAATATATATGCACCTCAGAATATCACTTTAAGGACAGAACTTTTTAAATCTATCCAATCCTTTCTTCATACTAGAAAGCATACTATTTTTGGCAGAGATTTTAATGTTAGGTTAATGGCAGAAGACAGAGGTGGGAATACCAAGAATGTTTTTGGAGATGTTAACTGCCTTAATAGCATCCTGAAAACAGCAGGCTTAAAAGATGGATACATATCTATAAATACTGTGAAACCCAAAACTTACTCAAGAAGCACTATGGGTATCAGAATCAATTATATTTTTTCTTTCCCAACATTTAATGGTTTTAAAAACAAGCATTATTCCTTGTGAAACTTTGGATCATTTAGCAATTTCACTCTCATGTCGCATAAATTCAGACTCTGGTTCTTTCAAATTTAAATCTCGATGGAAACTGAATAACTTTCTTTTGGAAGATCCTGATATCTTGTATAATTGTGAGGAGGCCATTAAGGCAAGAATTTCAATCATGGCCGCTTATGATAACTTGGTGGATTGGTGGCTAGATTCGAAAACAGTCTTCACAACTCTTTTTCTTAAACAGGTTCAGTGCAAATTGGTAGAATCTTATTTTAAATATCTAAAACAAAGGGATAGATTAGCTAAACTACTCTCCGGGGCCTACGAACAAAAACTTGATTTAAAACAAGACACTGACCACACTACATCTGCAATGGTAGAGTACCAATACAGACGGGCAGAATCTCTCAAGATAGAAGCACAGTATGGTACTCAAGGGGGAAAAAAACAGTTACTGATATTTTTAAAAGCTGTAAGGAGAGAGTTGCCGCTTTCTAATATTGAAGCTGTTAAGAATATTATAACCTCACAGAAATCAAGAAATCCAAAGGAATTGCAAGATTTTGTTTAGCAATACCTTCAATCCATATTTGCTACACCTTCTACTGCTGTATGGGATAACAATTGTTTTCAAACTTTAGATATCTCTACACTGCCTAGGGAGGAAAAAAGAAAACTTATCAAACCTATTACAAGTGAAGAAGTCCAACAGGCATTAAAAAATTATATAAAAATGCATTCCCTAGTCATGATAGTTTAACAGTTGAATTTTATTCAAAATTTCAGAAACTTTTTATACCTATTTTTGTAGAAGTGGTTAATGATATATTGCATTCCAGGAATATACCAGCTAACTTTACTATAGCCATATGATACTTTTGTTCAAAAAAGGTGCTAGATCAGATGTGAGAAACTGGACGCCTATCAGTTTACTCATGGTTGATTATAAATTATTAACTATAATATTGCTGCAGAGATTATAATCCATTGCACACCTCCTAAATTGTTCTGCCCAGTCATGTGCTGTTCCAAATAGATCGATGTTTCATAATTTGATGCTAAGGGATATTTTATCCAATAGAAAACATTCCGAAATTCCAGGTATCCTTCTTTCACTTGATCAAGAGAAGGCATTTGATCAGGTAGACCATAATTTCCAATTTAAAGTCCTACAAAAATATAATATTTCTCCTATATTTGTATCTTAGATTCAGATTTTACATAAAAACGCACGGATACAGCCCTATATCAATGGAGTACCAGGTCTGTGTTTCAGAGGGAGGATAGGGGTTTGACAGGGTTGTCCATTAAGCCCCTTCCTATATGTTTTACAGAGTGACCCCTTTTTGAGAAAAACATTTAAGTCACCCTAGTATTCCTCCGTTAACCTGCAGACCAAGCTACAGGTACCTTTAGTTAGCACCCTATGCAGATGACTTACGTATTTGTACTACGATAGAAGCAAAATCAGTAGATATAGTTGCCACAATTACTAATTATGAAAAAAATCTCAGAGGCTACATTGAACTATAAGAAAAGTATTGGGATGCCTTTATTTCCTAGTGGACAAGTTTGTACCTTATCTCATTTGACAAATATCACCATATATTCTACTACAGTAAAGATTCTGGGTCTCTAATTTGGCAACCCAGACAACATTCCTTTAAATTGTGATACAGCAGCTGGAAAAGCTTCAGGGATAATACAATGCTGGAAAGCAAGGACTATTGCTAAGAGAAAGAGAGTTTTTCTACTTAAAATGCTAATTCTTGCTTTATTTTTACATGTTGCACATATTTTTCCTCATCTGCAGAATTTGGAAGTCAATTTTTTTTTCAGGGTTTCTGGGGTAGTCGATTGAACCCCATAAAAAGACTACATACTTATCATGATTTTAGTCTTGGAAGGGTTAGGATGTTAAATCCAATTTTTTTTATACTTTATTTATTTACTGGAATATACTGTATATCCTCTGTTAAAAGGGAACTTTCCTCATTGGTTTATGTACCTTAAGATTTCCCTTGGAAACTTAATTGACACTTGGATAAAATAACCTTTTTTAACTCCAAGAAATTTTCAGTCTTACAAAATTCCACCATTCCTAGTTTCAACCTTTTGTAAAATAAGACAATGGTCTTTGACTTCAAATAATATTTGTTCCAAACATAGGAAACAAATATATGCAGAAATCATTGCCACTCAGTTTTATGAACTCCCAAATACACCTGCCCTTCAAGGGGTATCTCCTGATGTAATTTTTCTGCAATTAACAGCTAAAAGTGTTGGGATGTTACATGGCTTTCATGTTATGGAAGGCTAGGCATAAGATACACACAAAAACATAAATCACTAGATGAATGAATGTGCCCTCTGCCCTCTTGTCCAGGTACTCTTGAAACAATGGAACATTTTTTTATTCAGTACCCCTTTTCCCAAGAATTTTGGGTATCTTTTGAGAATGCACGGGGTGATAAAAGTATTCCTGATATTTCTTATGAAATGTTGATATATGGTTCCTTTACACCTGCTTTGTCAAAATTCCATCCTAGTACAGTTAAGGTCATTTTTGCACTCCGCAGATTTTATCTTTGGCAAGCATGGTGTGCTTTTCTGATACAACAGAGGGAAATAACTACAATTCAAGTTACAGCTCAAATAGTGGCAAACCTAAAATCAGTTTATCAGGAGGAGCGTAGAAAGCTGACAAATTCTGTGTTTACAAAGTATTGGAAATACTGCACTTGGTTTCTTACTCATTCCATACCATAAAAAGTCATAGGCCCAGATATTGAAAAGAGTTGAGCCATGCACAATAGGGTTGCGCCTGCACAAGTCCAAAAATTCGCCATTCTGCAATATTCAGCAGGAGGCAGTTGCACCCCCCCAAATCACGCTGAGCAACAGCGCAATGATAATGAATGCATGTACAACTGAAGGGGGAGGAACCATGCATAAATGGCGCAGTGCAATATTCAACAACATGCGCAATAGGGGAGCCAGCGGAAGTTGCACCATAGCGGAAATGAACCAAAATAAAAGGGAGCAAGGGAGAGGCACAAGAATGCTACAGGGAAGCCACATGAGTGCAAAGTTTAGCAGGAAAAACTGGGCAGCAGGGACACACAGGGCAGGCCAGGAAAGGGCACCTGGAATCAACAGGCACAGGGGAAGGTGTGGGGAGCCACGGTGCAGAAGGGGGAAGTACACCACACAGCAGTGAGGCCAGCATAGGCAGGTGTTCCCGGTGCAGGGGAAGTAGCAGCCGGGACAGCGGGGGGAATACAGAAACAGCTGCCGGGGGGGGGTGGACACAAGCCAGGGACATGGCCAGTGCCACCATCCAGATGGAGGCTGTAATGAGGGGGGGTGAGAAGGCGGGCAGCAGAGAGGCATGGCCGTGGAAGGGCCCGTTGGCGGCATGCTCCCAACAGGCAGTACCGAGCCTGCACCAACTTCGAGCTGTACAGTGATACTGAGATTGTCATCCAGAACCACCTGAATCGGGCAATTCTGAGGTGGCTCTATGAGCTGTGCAGTGATGTGATGCAGGCACCCACAGGATGGAGCCATGCCCTGTCAGTGGAGACTAAAGTGACAGCTTGCATGTGCTTACTCGCCACGGGTACCTTCCAGAGACCAATTGGGGACACCACAGGCATAACCCAGTTGGCCACGTCATGCCACCTCACCCAATTCCTCAGCGCACTGCTGCCACATGCTGTGGAGTACATCCATTTCCCCAGCACACCGGCGGAGCGCACAGCAAACATACAGGAGTTCCACAGGGTAGCACATATGCCTGGCATGCTAGGGGCAATAGACTGCACCCATGTGGCCATCCCCACACCACCTGGCCCCGAGGGGGCTGCATATATGAATCGCAAGAGCTATGCCAGCATCAACTGCCAGGTGGTGTGCGATGCCAGGGGGCGCATAATCAATGTCTGTGCCACGCACCCTTGGGGAGCACATGATGCCTTCATCTGGCACCAGTCAGCACTGTGCCATGGATTAGAGAGTGGGGATATCCCCACTGGCCACCTAGTGCGTGAGTATGCAAACCACATGGACAATCATAGGGCCTGGGGGGGGCATGGTCAGAGGTGACATGGGTAGTGGCCTACATGGCCCGGGGCAGGGCGATACTGATCACCAAACTAACCTCCACCCTCTACACACAGGTGACAGTGGATACCCACTCCATCCCTGGCTGCTCACACCCTACCGGCGGACTGCGACCCCATCGCAGCAATGCTACAATAGAGGCTACACGCCACCACATGTAATGTCATCGAGCGGGTGTTCGGGATGCTGAAGGCACGTTTCCATTGCCTGGACACCTCCGGCGGTGCCCTACAGCACAGCCCCTCAAAGGCCTGTGGGCTATTCCTGGCCTGTTGCATCCTGCACAACATGGCCAACGAATGTGGGATAGCTGTACAGGTTGAAGAGGGGGACAGCAATGGGGACGATGAGGACACCGGTGACAATGGTGATGGGCAGCCCCCCCTTGGTCGACGGGACCCCCGACTGCTCCGGCTGGCACAGCTGCACCAGGACACCATCACGGAGGAGCACTTCAGTCAACCCAGGTAAGTCATGGGGCCATGTGCAACCAACAGTGGCTAAGGCACAACCCACAAACATGCATGGACACACACCAGGGGTGCATTCCGTCAAGGGAAGTGGCCGGGCATGGAACCACACACACAACCAGGGATGGGTGAGGTCTAACATGCCACACGGACAGACACACACACACACACACACACACACACACACACACACACACACAACGCACCAGACATGCACAAAGGGTAGGAGGCACACCGACCCAGAACGCCACCCCTAGCCACACACATGTCCACAGACCACAAAGCCCACTGCCTGTCCTTGTGCATGTGTCAGATGCTGAGCACCACTGCACATTGGTGTACAGCACAATGCAGGCATCATCACGCACACGCAACTGCAGATAGCAGCCGGGAGGGTGTGCAGATGGACTGTGTGTCTGTGTGCAGGGCCGGGTACCCACCCGTGCAATGCCCGCTGAATGACATAATGCACACAGGGAAGCACCAGACAATAGCCGCGTTGGGAGACAGGTCAGTCATGCGCCACAGTGCCCCGGCCACCACGGATGTGTGGTCGGCCCCGCCAAGACCCGCCAACACTGACAGGCTGACCACTGGCCTCATGGGGTGGCACCGATGGTCCCCCAGGGGTTCCACTGCGTGAACGTGACCGTGCTCACGCAGGGGTCTGCAGCACACCGAACATGCCTGCGCCAGGCATGCTCGAGATGCCCACAGCTGAACCCAGTGTTGACAAGGAGGGTGTCGCATGACGCCGGGAACAGGGGGTGGACAGTGCACTGCGTGGTGTCTGCGACGCATGGGCAAATGACTGTGTGCCCATTGTCACCATGACAGCAGTGAATGCCTGTGTCTGCCTGTCAATGGCAGCGATCACATCCTCCCGCAACCGGTCCATCCCTGCCAGGATCAGAGCGGTGTCTCTGCTGCGACGCTCCTCTGCCTGCTCCAGAGCCGCATGCAGTGCATCCACCGACATCGCAAGCTGCATCTGCTGGTTGACTGATGCTTGCAGTATGCGGGTGTGCTCATCCAAGAGGTCATCTGCCTCCTCGGCATCCTGTCCCTCAGGGTGTGCGTGGCCCTGATGCCCAACACCCCTTGATGGTGGGCGCTGCACACCAGGACCAGGTCTGGGCATGTCCACAGGCAGTGCACTGACGCCGGCCCGTGACCCTGTACCCTCAAGCCATTGGCCGACTGCTGATGCTGCCCCTCCGGCTGCCGCTCACCAGGGCTCACTGGTGCCACTGCAGTGGCCACAACAGTCCCACTGTGCTGTACTCACACCAGTGCTGCCCCACTGGTGCTGACAGGCACAGGCTGGGACTGTGATGACCCGCAGACCTCCGCAGCAGCATGACCCACAGCCATGGCCGCAATGTTACCTGCTGTGTGGCCATCCCGTGGCCCATTGGTGACGGACCCGGCACCAGCCCGAGTCACAGCATGCTGGCATCCATGGACGCTGGCACGCTGGGACACGGGCAGGGCCTCCTCCACACCTGTTCCAACAACATCAGTCTGGACAGCCAGGCGGGCCCACTGTCGCACTGAGCCACGTATACCTGTGGAGGTGGATGGGCCCTCCTCCATCTCCATCTGACTGTCCTCAGTGGACAGGACCACCACCGCTGACCCAAGCAGATGCTCAGGATCTGTAAGGGAAAACAAAGTCACGTTACTTCATATACCCTGCCCCCCCACAATAGACAGACCATGACCTACCATGCAGTGACGGGCTACCACCCGGCTGGAAGCCACCACCTGGAACACCCTCAATGGCACAACGCTGCATGCTTCCAGCAACCCTCTCCTCCTATGGGGTCAGGTGTAGCACCTCCAGCTGTCCCCCACCTGTCACTGCTCGTGCTGCCCTGATGGCAGCCACCTTCTCCATTATCCTCCTCCTGTCTGTGCCCATCTTCTTCTTGCACTCCTGCATGGAGCGCTGGTGGCTGCCATGCAGGTTCACTGCACGCACCTCCTCCTCCCATGCAGCAGCACGGGCCTGTGGTGTTCCCTGCCGTCCGCTGAGAAGCGGCTCCTGACCCAGGTAGGCCTCAAACAGGGCATCCATCTCGGCCTTAGTGAAATTAGGCCTCCTCCTCCTCCTCCCACCACTGTGTTCCTCCTCTCTCACAACTCGCTCGGTCATTATTTAGCCTGTGAGAATGAAAGTTGTTACCTGTGACTGTGCAGTCCCATGCATGTCCCAAAATCCACAGTCCACACTCCCAAACAGCATGCAACTCACCAATAGACTTCAGTAACCGACTATGGCCAGTGCAGCCCAATGTCACACTTTTATAGCGCAACCCATGCAAATAAGGCGAGGCGCAACTTTAAGTGGATGCAAATTGCAGTGCTGCGCAATTGAATGGCTGATTAGCTGATTTGCATATGACGACTGAATATCACGTTGTTGCGCTTTGTATAATTGTGTTGAACATGCTGAGCCAAGGGCGCAGTTCTGTGACATGCGCAGTACACACCTCACTGCGCATGCCCGGGTTGCTGACGCAGACGTCTGCCGCGCTGCTGACATGCTGTGCACGGGAGGCAATGCAGGGGCACGGCCACCATTGTGCCAGTAGTGCTACAGCGATGTTCACCTATATGGCGCTGTGGCACTGAGGCATCATAGGCGCACTGGGGCAACAGCGCGGTAGGCCTCTACTGGAGGTAGCACACAGGCACCCAATCGCGCTACACGCATTGGGTTCCAATGGCGCTGTGCCTGTCCGTGCGCCACAAACCCTTGACCCTGTGCCTGACCTTTGCCCCCTAGGTGCCATGCATCAGGCATGGGTGCACCACTATCGCGCTGTTTGGTGACAGCGCGATAGGGAATGGCAGCGCTGTACCACGCAGCATCTGCACGTGGTGGAGCCGCGCTGCAGAGCGCCATTTTGAACCGACTGAGCAAGTGAGATGGCGTGGAGGAGGGCTGCCCAGTGGACCCAAATTGAACTGGCCAACCTGGTGGCCATTGTTGAGCCACTTTAAGGCCCACTGTTTGCGGAGGCACCCCTGGACAGGTCCAGGAGCCAGGTGTGGGAGGAGGTGGCCGACGCCCTGGAGGAGGCCACAGGAAGGGGGCGGACAGTGGAGCAGTGCCGCCACAGGTATGGTGACCTGAGGAGGAGGGAACCGGACCTGCTTGCCCGCCTGCGGGCACGTGCCAGGAGGGGCATGGTGCCATGGCCAGGTAGGTGTTACGTCCACACACTTTTATCTTCCATATGGGTATCACGGTTGTATGTGTCTGGAACATGGGGGAGGGCCCGTCCGGTGTTGGCTGTGGTGGTGCTATCAGGGTGTGGGTGGGGTGGGTGGATCTGGCTGGGTGGGAGTGCACACACGTGGGGGCAGGGAGACTTTGCTACAGGATTGTACTGATGTTCCTCTCTCCATGTTTGCACCACAGGGCCGGAAGAGAGGCATCTGGCCAGGGAGCTGCAGCGCCAGCAGGACGACAGGGCCGGTAGGAGGGGCGACGGTCCACTGCGCCAGAGGGACCGGCCTGATGATGGTGAATGCCATACCTCCATGTTTACTATTGCATGCTGTGTAACAAGGTGGGCAGCAGGGCATGGCCACCATCCATTAACACCACTGCCATGCACGCAACTTGTTACAGTCAGCACTGTTCAGCGGCACTGCATGTCTGGGAGTGCGTCAATGGTGGTCCATGCGTGCACCGGGCACATGGCTGTGGCACTGCCTTCACACCGCATAGCCAAGTCACTGTACGGCCATGGTGGTGCTGTACAGGACATGGGTGTGTGCAGTGGTCCACATGGCTGTGGCTGCCTGGGTGGGCAGGTCTTGTGGACACGGTCACTGTGGGTGGTCGCACACCATCACAGGGGTGTGGCACATAGCTGTATGCCATGCACAATGGGTGGGCTGCAGGGGGATGGACAGTCACACCTATTGACTCTGCTCCCTCGTCCTAGGTGACCGGCGACTCCTGCAAATACAGCAGGGTATTAACAAGCTGCTCCAGGTGGCGAGGGAGACATTGCAGCTCCTTCAGCGCATACACCACCATGGGGTCAGGAGGAGACGGAGGAGCACACATCGGTGCCAGGAAGAGGAGGACTGGGGCGGCCGTTGATGTCCCCATGCCCCGACTACCACCTTCCCCCCTTTGACCCACCCTCACACCCCTTCTTCCCTCTCCCAAATGTTCACCCCTGCCCCTTACCCACCCCCACCTTGTTTGTGGCCCTCCCCCCCACATTTGTACATAGTTTTGTAAATAGTTCTTTTTGATATTTTTGAATACAAATCTTTTGATATGAATACTGTGGTGGTCTCTGATTTGCAGCGGGCTATAGGTGCTCAGCTGCAGTGGTGTGCATGGTGTCAGGGGTGGTGCAGTCAGTCATGGGTATGTGTGTGTGTCCATGGGGAAGTGACTATGGTGTGAGAGTAGCTATCGGTCAGTGTCTGTGGTGTGTGTGTGTGTTGTGCTCTGTGCACTGGATGACTGTGTGCAGTGGTCCATGGTGCATGCTCTGTGTCCATGGCGCCCCTGTCAACCCATCCATGGCCTGTGCAGCTGACACCCTTGCATGTCTGTGACCTGCACAGTCTGCTGGCATGTCAGTGGTGGCTGTCCATGCAGGGCAGCCACTGTACCCGTCACAATGCTGGGTTGCCTCCTGTCACTGGTGTGGTGCATGTCTGCCTCGGGTGACACTGTGGCCTCCACGGTTGTTGTCCCACCTCCATGCTGTGGCATGTGTGTGTTGCAGGGGATGTGCACCACTGTCTGTGACTTGTGCTCTGGGCAAATGATGGTGGCGTACAGGTCCACAGTGCCTGCGCAGGGTGGCTGGCACTCCTGTGCCATGGAGGACTGCAGGTTGTGTGTACACGGTTTCCATGGGCCCATGCTGGGGGCTTTTTTGCCCCGTTACTGCGTCCCTGTGTTGTTGTGCCCTTGGGTATGGGTGGGTGTTTGTCCATGCACTGTGTTGCATCCGGTGTAGTGCATACTTCCACGCACCACTGTGGGTCTCTGCGCTGGCTGTTGTGGCCAGTGCTGGGTCGGGGTGTGAACTTGGGAGGGTGTGCAGGGTGCTGTACCACTGGTAGTGGTGTCCAGGGCATGCCTTGTCACATGTGGGGTACCTCGTGTGCCGACGCATGGTCAGTCTCTCAGCTGTACCTCGGGGGGGGGGCTGTGCATGGTGGCACTGTGTATGCCGTTGTTGCATCGCTGTGTACTGCCACCCACTGATGGGTGCTCGTGGTGGGGCTGCCTTGCATGGTTCTGTGGTGCACAGGGTTGCATTGTCACAGTAGGGGTGGTGGCATGCATGGGGTTTCCTGCAGTGGTGGACGCTGCTCCTGGGCAGGGTGTCTGGGGGTCACAGTGCAGGGTGTGCTCTGCATTGGGGGGATGGTGTGGCACGGGGTGGTTGGCCCTCCTTGTGTGCCGGTCACAGCTTGCCAGGGGGTGTGATGGGGCACCATGGCCCAGCTGTGGGTTGGTTGCTTGTCTCCATGGGTCAGTGGTTATTCCAGCCCTCCCCCAGTTGTGCAGTGCATGGGGTGTAGGGGGACGATGTCTGTTCTGCAGTGTGTTCCTCTGCCCATCTGTGGCATGGGTGGTGGGCCCCTACATCCCTGGTTGTGCAGTTGCACTGCTGCCCTGCTGCCCTGCTGCTGGGGGGGGGGGGCCGTCCCTGGTTGAGCTGTGGCGCCTCTGGACTGCTCAGCTGAACATCCCTTGTTGCGCTATGGCGCATCAGATCTGCTCAGCTTCCCCTCCCTAGTTGTGCTATGGCGCAGGTGGTGCGATATTCAGTCGTCGGCTGTAGGCGCATCTTGGCCGGCTCAGTTTTTGAATATTGCGCCTCTTGCACATGGGTGCAATGGACTTGCGCTTGCTCCTGCTATGGCACACTTTTTGGGCGCAGTTTGAATATCTGGGCCAGAGTCTTTATTGTTAATTTTTTTTTCTTTTCCTCTGATAGCTTAATGTTCTTTTGCTATATGTCATTTATTCATCTTTTCTGGAAATTTGTTTGTGATGTAGCATGATTTGTATGTACTACATTTTTCATCAATAAAAATTCCCTTACTCTGTTGGGAGGGGGCACTGTTGGCCCATTTCCTGATGGAAGGGTCAGAGGTGCAGCAGGCTGGGGGATGGTCCTCTGCCCCTGGAATGGAAAGCTCAGTTACCAAGACATCGGAGTCTCCAATAACAAAAATTGGCACCAGAGGTTCTTGAGACATACAATTCATTTAGTGTTTTGTGCACAGCCACTTGGGGAGATACAGATGCGATGGACCTAGAGTTGGGTGCATCCTCTTCCCATTCTGCCTCCCAGGAGATGGAGGTGTCCCAGCTGGATGACAAAAATGGAAGAATTAAAAAAAGAAGTGCCTATACTGTGGTTTTGACTCTGCTTTATGAATGTCACAATTTTCTATTGCCACACTAAATGTATATAGCCTGCTAAATGGCAAGAGGAGGGTTGCTGTGTTTTCTTGGTTGTATGATCTTAACCTTGATATTATCCTTTTACAGGGAACCTAGTTTCAGTCATTAGCTGTGGTTCAACAGGCACAGAGAATCTGGGTGTGGGGGACCTCATATTGGTCCTTCGGTGCTGATAAAGCAGATGGGGTGGGTATTTTGTTTTCTGGTCCATGGTTTAAACTGTATTGGATAGTGGATCAACAGCCCAGGCATGGGT
Source organism: Neoceratodus forsteri (assembly GCA_016271365.2). Lineage (NCBI taxonomy): Eukaryota > Metazoa > Chordata > Ceratodontiformes > Ceratodontidae > Neoceratodus > Neoceratodus forsteri. The sequence goes on from CM028134.1 coordinate 188,524,157, forward strand.
TAATAGTGGATGGTGTGTGGCATAATTCCCTGAGTTGATTTATAGTGGTATACAGGTCCCAGCTGAAGGCAGAAAGAGTACAACTGCTGAAGGACATCCAGCCCTATTTAGCGCCTACAAAAAATGTTTTTTGGGGGGGATTTTAATTGCACTTTAAGTACTGACCTGCGTAGAGTACATGGCAAAAAGAAGCCTCACCACCCCGCTCCCCCCCGGCAGCGCGTGGCGGCTGACATCCACCCGCATGCCGCCCGCCGCCCGCCGGCTGCCGGGGAGCGGGGCGGTGAGGCTTCGTGGGTGGGTGGGGTGGGGACACTAGGCACCAGGGATGTGTTGAGGGTGTTTTCATTATACTATCCCGCGATCGGGATTTACGGTCCACTGGACCACCAGGGATGTGTTGGGAGGGAGTTTTATTACGTCCATCCCGCGATCGGGATTTACGGTCCACTGGACCACCAGGGATACGTTCGGGGGGAGGGAACACATTGCTGCCCGCGATCGGGCTGCAGGGGGGGCACAGGGAGTGGGTTGGAGGCCAGCCACAGGTGGCAGCTGCTATGTTGCGCCCTGCAATGCAGCAGCTCACCTGTGGGTGGCCCTCGACTTAAGCCTTTTTTTTTGGCTCAAAGTTGTGCAGGCACAGGTTGGGGGTTGCGCCTGCACAACTCTGCACAGCCCGGCTGAATATCGGGCTGTGCAGTTTATGCATGGTTCCTCGCCCTCCAGTTCAGCATGAATGTATGTATTCATTCACAAAATTGGACTGTCTTGTACCATATGGGCTGCACGTCCATTGGCTCTTGCTCTGCACCAATGGGCGTGCAGCCCTAACGGGCAGTCAGTTGGCGGGCGGCGGGGTGGCAGGCGGGTGGATGCAGCCGCCACCGCTGCCGTGGAGCGGGGTGGTGAGGGCTTCATGGGTGGGTGGGGTGGGGACATCTAGGCACCAGGGATGTGTTGGGGGTTTCAATATACCATCCGGCGATCAGGGATTTATGGTCCACTGGACCACCAGGGATGTGTTCAGGGGGTGTTTTATTACGCCCATCCCGCAATCGAGATTTACGCGTCCACTGGACCGCCAGGGATACGCTTTGGGGAACACATTGCCGCCCGTGGATCGGGCTGGTGGGGGAATTATACTATGCCCGCGATCGGGCCAGTGGGGGTGGTGGGGGGATTTACACTGTTTTGCCCGTGATCGGGCTGCAGGGGGCGTTGGTCCCCAACGGCTGCTGCCTGGCAGGGTGCCAGGCGCAAGTCCTCGGGGATCGGCGCACCTGCATGCGAATGGCATGCAAATGGGGCCATAATCAGATGCAAATGGCCCCCCGCGCCTTGCATGAATTATGGCCCCATTTGCATGTCACCTTTTGACTATCGGGATTTTGCGCATGGAGCAATGGTACTTGCGCCACCGCAAGTTGAATGCTCCACTCTGACAACTTGCGGTGGCGCAAGTTCCACTGCGCCATGCACAGTGGCTGTGGCTGGGGGGTGATATTCAAAGGAGTTGCTCAAGGGCGCAACTCCTTTGAATATCACTCTGGACACACCCCTTCGCAACTATTTTGTGCAGCGCAAGGGCTTGCTCCACAAAATAGCGCAGTTTGAATATCTGGCCCACTAAGTCCAGACTTCACAGAATTTTCAAAATATGTGTTAGCACAATCATATATCTTACCTGACACAGGGATCCACCTGCCTCATACTCAGTGGAAACTGAATATGGGTAGTTTAACCATAACAGAGGTTAAGCTAGGTCTTTCTTCAGTGTCCATTGCCAAGGCATCTGTACTTTGTCTGTATGAGGATTGGGGGGAGTGGTGGCAGGATACAAAAAAGGAAGTCTGTGACTGGATGCAGAAATATGGTGAAGCTCAGGCAAATTCGAAATTTCAGAAGTATCTTTCCTTAAGGACTCAGCACTACAAACTCCTAACTGCTACACATATGGCTGGGATAGACTTTTCAGACCAAATTTCTACAGTTAAGCAGGAGATGGGAGATTTTTAGTACAGTACGGCTGCCTCCTTGCAGGCAGAGCTAGAGTTTGGGACCTGGAAGATGCCTTTCTCTGACCCATGTGCTGCCTGCAAGGATAGTAAAAAGGTGTCATGATTTTCTTGTTTGACTGATGAATTGGGGAATGTAGTAACTAGCACTGAGGGCATTTGTCATTTAGTGGAAAGCCATTTGGAAACTTTCCCAGCTACAACATAGTTAGACCCGGAGAAAATGTATAAGTATTTGACTGATGTACAGGTGCTAGTGTTAAGTCTGGATCACTTGAATATTTTAACCTTACCGATACAGGAGCAAGAAATCTTGGATGTGATACGTACATTGAAATTAGATATTACACCAGGTATGGATGGTATCCCAAACGAGTTCTATAGGTTTTTTCCAGACATAATGGTGGCAATTATGATTAAATTATTCTGGTTTTTATTATCATTGGGTTCGCTGCCCTGGAAATTTACTCATGGTTTAGTGACATATCTATACAATCAGGTGACAGGACATTACTAACTAATTGGAGGCCTGTTTGCCTCTTGAACTCAGATTTTAAAATTCTCACATAGCTGTTACAAAAAAGATTAAAATCTGTGGCACAGTACTTAATACACCCGATGCAAACATGTACCCTGCCAGGAAGGAAGATTCGAAATAACCTTAGTGGCATACGAGATGTGTATAGTTTCTGTGAACAGCATGATATCTCTGGGTTCCTTCTGTCCTTAGATCAACGTAAGGCTTTTGACCATGTTAGCCATAACTTTTTGTTTAAAGTATTATGGCAATACGGTATCCCATTTTCTTTTATTGAATGGTTAAGGCTACTATATGATAATGCAGTGATTTCCTCATTGATTGCAGGATGGGGAGGTAAGAGGATAAGTATCCAGACAAGGGTCCAGCAGGGATACCCCTTAAGTCCCCTTTTATATATATTTACCTTAGACCCTTTAATCAAAAACATTTTGTCAAATTCCAGTATGCAAGGTGTTTCCGGGACATTAGCAAATGATGAGGTGAAAGTTGTTGCATACACAGACGATATCCATGTGTTTGCTAAAATCCAGACAAGTGTACAGGAAATGTTGCGAGAAATGGGATGGTATGGTGATGTGTTGGGGTCTAGCTCAAATATACAGAAGTCTGTAGGTTTGCAGTTAGGAGCCAGTACTCCCCCCCCATGGCCGAAGTGTATGGGATACGAATTTCGGTGTCTCCAATTAAAATTTTAGAGGTGAATTATGGTCCAGGGGATATGGCAAAGCTGAATTGGAAAGAAGAATTGGAAAAGGGGAGGCAAAAGTGGCAAGATGGAAGGGTTGGAGGATGGCCAAATTAAAAAGGGTCCATATCATAAAACAGGTTTTGATTTCCTGTTTTTTATATGTAGGGTGGTGTTTCCCCTTCCAGCGGTCCTGGAAACTAGAGTGCTGTGTGCATTTTTTCAGTTATTGCAGGGAAGCAGATTGAACCCTATTAAGGGGAAGTAACAGATTTACCACAGAATAAAGGTGAGGTGGCAATGGTAAACTCCATTGTGTTTTTTCATTCACTCTAGCTCCGCCTGCAAGGAGGCAACCCTATCGTACTGAAAAGCTCCTGCTTAACTGTGGAAATTTGGTCTGAAAAGTCTATCTCAGCCATATATGTAGCAGTTGGGAGTTTGTATAGCTGAGTCCTTAAGGAAAGATACTTCAGAAATTTTGAATTTGCCTGAGCTTTACCATATTTCTGCATCCAATCACAGATTTCCTTTTTTTCATACACAACATTCTAAGAAAAGGAAAGCTAAGCTTAAGCATATTTAGATTATGACTATCAACTACCAGATTGACTACCATGATGGCTGTCTTGCAATTTGTGTCCTGCAATGTTAATAGCATTAAAATAGGAAAAAAAGATTGATCACTTTCTCAATTTAAGACCTAAAAGGGCATGTTTTATATACATAGGATACAAGATTGCACACCATAACAGAAATATAACAAGCACAGAAGGAATGGAGGTCGGGGCCCTCTGTGTGGTCTATAGAAGAAATGTGTACAGGAATTGGTATATATTAATGACTACTACAAAAATTGAAGGTCACAAGGATACTAGTTCTAAGCCCAAGAAGAGCATTGATAGTGGATGCAGTACTTAAAAACACACCAGGGAGGATGATAAATATCTATAATCCACAAGTTAAAACAGAAAGGAATAAATTAATGCAGCTAATTGAACCATATCTACATACTTCCAAAATGGTTTTATAGGGAAGGGACTTCAATTGTGGTTTAACCAAGAGGGACTGGGATAGGAAAACTGAGAAAACTTATTGCGATGCCAATATGCTGCGTGCAGTTTTAAAAATATCAGAGCTGGAGGATGCTTACAATTTAAAACAAAAGTCTCCTGAGCATACCTTTTATAAAGGAAAGCTTTCATCAAGAATAGACTTCTGCTTTATACCTAAGAGAACAAAGCTGCATGATATTTTCATAATACCAACAGAAACGGCAGATCACGTAGCTATAAAAGTAATTATAGATTTAAAAGGGAACTTGAAAATAGGTAAAGGATATTGGAAAATGAATTTACCATTACTGCAGAAGGAATACATACGGAGGGGAATTAAAGAAATATTAATGGCAAGGAAATCTGTTCATTGTCTATATGATAATTTGTTGGAATGGTGGAAAGATATAAAGCAGGATATAAAGCAATTTTTTATCATAATCTAAAAGAAAGAAAGGGATGAATTACAAGAATTATTTAGGAATGAGAGCTAAATTATTGAGGTTATTAACTCTGCAGAAAGAAAGTGGAATAGATGTATCTGAGCAAATACAACAGATAGAACAAGAAATGTCTGAAGTGCAGTATAATAGGGTTAAATCATTAATTATGGAGCAAAAATAGGGAACACAGAAATAATTTTATGTCAACGTGTATGAAAGTAATGAAGATAGAATCCAAACTAGAATAATGACGGAGTTATTAGACACAAATGGGCAGAAGCAAACAGAATTAAGAAACATGAAGTTAATTGTGCAGGAGCATGTTTAAGAAAATTTTCAGAAGAAAAAGCAAGCAGGAGAAGGAAGTTTTTTGAGCACATTAAAGTTCCAAAAATTTCAGATAGAGAAAAACAAATAATAAAAGAGCAGGTACAAGAAGTAGAAATAAAAGAGGTTATGCCCTCTTTATCAAATAACACAGCCCCAGGAACTGACAGAATTCCCAATTAATTATTTTTTTTTTAGCTTAGTTTTATTAAGATTTTCCATGTACAATAACAATCCATGAACAGAGGGTCCAAAGGCCCCATTAGAATACAACTCAGGTTTATGTAATTAACCATATAGAATGTGATAGCACCCCTTCTAGTCCAATGTAATACCTAATTTCCATCCACTATGAAGGGGTATCATATCATAACACATTGCTTAAGTCCAAGACACTACCTAAAAATAACAAGAACAGTGCTGTAACATAATATAAAATGACATAACATAACATAACATGACATGACATGACATGACATGGCATGACATAACATAACATAACATAACATAACAGTGGCACTATAGACTGGGGTGTCTCAGTCTAAGAATTAAGAATTGGCAGAGTAAAACTTAAACAAAACATATAACTTGATTTAAAACACATCATAGATGCAATATAGGTTTTATGATGTATTTGTAAGGCATGTGGGGGGAGGTTAAGGATGAACTGTCTGAACCCATATAGTGGAGCTTAAATCTATATGATGAGATATGGAGTCAAACCTGAGGAGGGGGCCTGGCCCGGTGGCGCTGAGGTGCTGGACACCACACCTCACGCCACGCCAGCAACCCAGGTTCGAGAACGGACTCGGGTCGCCAGGGGCTGGCAGGGGAAAGGAAGGATTGAGCGTCCTGCAACAGCTTTCCTTCCTTCAGGGTGGGTTAGGGGTATCTGCGCTGCAGTGACACCCAATGACGGGCTGGGTGTTCTGCAGGCTCTTGCCTCTAATGGGGGGCGGCAGATGTCTGCACGTCAGTGCATTGACATCAGTGCATGTCCGGCTCTCTAGTGGAAAGAAAGGAGGAAAAGCATCTCCAATCCTCCTAGATGACGACCGCCGATGCCTGCTTCGCCACCCGCCGACTGAAAAGTGGCAGACTCTGCTGTGCAGCTCGCTGTCTCAGGGATAGAGGAGGGTAAGGGTGTTCCCTCCTCACCCCACCCGGGGGGGGGGAATCCGGGCCATCAAAGGGCCCTGAGGATTAGCAAGTGTGGCACTCTAGGAGCAGACTATGGGACAGTTGCTGGGTTGGGGAGCAGAGCACCTTGGAGGCCTGAAGGAGTGGAGTTTAGGAGACAGTAGAGAGGAGTAGGAAAAAATAGAAAGTAAAAAAAAAACCTGAGGAGGGCCACAACTCCAGGGCAGCTACGCTACTCCTGAAACTGTGAGTCCCTATAGTGAAACAAATCACTCACTCAACAGCTTAGACGATTAACAAAAGAGTTAAGTTGTGTAGACTGGGAATTTCCAGAGCACCTCTACCCTCCCAAGTCCTCACCCAGTGATGAATTGTTGCCATGGATCCCAAGTTTCTAAAAATTTAGGGAGAGCCAAGCAGAGGCTAGCTGTAAGTCATTCCATCTCTTGTACCTCTGCAAGTCTCTGTTTCCATAAAGTAATGGATAGCGTATTTACAGTTAACCAGTTCAACGTAATGCATTTCAGTGCCACTACCCTTATTACATTAAATAATTTAGCTTTATATCTCACGGTCCATTTTATTTCAGGCAACCCCAGGACCAGACATGTAAAAGTGTGGGGATCGGAACCTCCAGCATCTTCTGAAGATGGTCTTGGAGCTGAAGCCGAAAGGGAGATAATATGGTACTATCCCAGAAAATAAGAAAATGACACCCCACTCCATCACATTGACAACAGCATTTGTCAGAGCGATCAGAACAAAAATATTTCATTATTGTCAGGGTGCAAAAGAATCGCACCAGTACCTTCCAGTTGAACTTCGTCCAGTTTGATGATGTTGTCACCCCCTCACCGGCCCGGTCTCCCATAATTGCATAGAAATGGGGACACCAGCTTCCTCCTCCCATTGGCCCTTAATGATTTCCATCCAAGAAGTTAGCAATTGAGACAATTTGTAAATACCAGAGGTGGGTTTAATCTTGACCTTTAACCTGTTCCACCAGTAGAAACATTCTTCTTGCTGAGACTGAGGCCTCTGTATTTGGGCAATATTTGAACCTTATGAAATAAAGTGTCTGGTTTGCAGGAACCGAAAATGGTCCTCTTTTCGCAAATCAAAGGTTTGCTGAAGACTCTGAAATGTTTTCTGGTAGCCATTGTGTATAAACTGGTTAAATCTGGTGAGACCCTTGTTCTCCCAATATTTTAAGCCTAGATCCAACCATGATGGGGTAAAATCATCATAGTATCTTATTACTGTTAGACTACCCAAGGTGTTTGGGGTGTGTGTAAGATGATGAATCTTCATTATTATTTCAATTGTATGCTTGGTCCACGGGTTTTGTACCATTCGTTTGGCATGGGATATGAGGACTCTAGTCGATATGGTCCAAAGAGGAAGATACCAACCAGTGGAGACTTGTTGTTTGACCCAACTACAGAGGGTAAGGCCCTGAGAGACCAAGTAGTACTTATATAAATCTGGCAGCCCCAGTCCCCTTTGATCTTCTCAATGAATTCTATAAACAATATGAGGAAGACTTAATTCCAATGTTAAAAGAAGTTTATAATTATGTATATTTGTCAGGATGTTTGGGGAACAGTATGAAGTGAGGAGTAACAGTATTTATACATAAAAAAGAAGAAAACACAGATATTAAGAATTGGAGGCCCATAAGTCTTTTAACTTCTGATCATAACATGTAGCCCAGGTGCTGTGTGCCAGTGGGCTACTACCCCAGCCTGTTGGTCCTATAACAGGTTAAGTGGCCTGGGTTCTGCTACGGTGGTGATCAGGGGTCCTATCCCAAAGTTTTGATAAACAGCACAGTGCCTCCACCCAGAGTGAGTTAAAAGTGGGTCAGGTGACCAGTTGGCACAGCCCCCTGGGATGCTGCACCTCCCCTAGTGACCACCCCACACACTGGATACCCAACAGTTCTTCAACGCCATAAACCAGCAATAACTTGGCAGACACAGAAATACCCTGTATGCAGTAATTTCAAACAGTAAAATCACAGTTTTAGTTGGGGCAAGGGTTAGGATAGGGGTAACTGGATATGGGATATCTGTGAAGGAAGAAATGGTTAGCAAGAATTAACAGGTCAGGACAACTTGGGCCCGAAGGCTAGACCACCCCTGGCCACCCACCTCCACTGGTACCAGTGTTTTACCCTGAAAGTCTTTTGGGTACTCACTAGTTGCATGCCTGGACATTGCCATGGGTTGGCTGGCTGTTGAGATCCTAGGATGTTGAAAAGCTGAAGTTAAACTTAAACTGAACACTCCCCTTTTGATCCCAGGAGCAAGTCCTGGGTACTCACGGTTTGCAGCTCTACAGCAGTGCCTTAAGGCAGGATCCTTCACTAGTCCAGGAGTGGGGAGCTCTGTCCACAAACACAGCAATGGGCAACAGGGTGGTGGTGGTCTCTGTTAAAAGGCTTGATCTTGATTGAAGGTCTCGCAGCTTTTCTCCTTGATTGAAGATTTGGCCGCTTGTCACCTTCAACCTCTTCTGGTCCATTGCAGAGCTCCAAATGTAGGTTCCAACTAGCCTCAGAAGGCCCAAACTGGGAAGCGGCCCCTCAGCCCAGCCCCCCACAAGAGTTAAAGGTGCCCTAGCACCCGAGCAAACACCAGTGACCTCCTGAGACCTGTAGGCCACACTCAGAAGAGGTTAGCAAGTTCCCTCCCTGGCTCTGTAAAGTGCCTCCAAAGATACAGAGTTCACTCTGTTCCTGCTCAGCAATTTCAGAGGCAGCCAGGCAACTCTCAGTTTTCAAAATGCCAGTGCCGGTTTGCCACTGATTTGCAGCTTTGAGTAGTAGCTCCAATTCACACTGTAAGGCACAGCAGCAGCAGGAATTCTGGAACATGCAAGCACCTGCTCACCTTTCACTCACACGGTCTCTGTACGCTCGAACATCTCCCAAACGTAGGTTCAGCTGGGGCACAGCTCTCAGCCAAATCAGCAGTTCTCAATGCAGTTTTCACCAGCTTGGCTAGCGCCCAGTTCCAGAGATGTCTGGCCTCTCTGAACAGCTTTACTAAGTCCCAAGTTTGGTGCAGGGTCTCTACAGTGGACAATCTCTCCAAAGGAAAACAGCCCAGTCCAAACTGCAAAGAGTGTTCTCAATCTAGTTCAGTCTTTCTCTCTCTCTCTCTCTCTGCCAGAATGTACTTTGCCCTCAGCAGCGCTCCCAATTCAAAGTCCTGAGAAAGGCCTTAGAAAGTGCAGTCCTCCTCACACTGGTTCCTCCTGACTCAATAGGAGCTTGGGATAGACTGAAAACAAACTTCCCCAAGTCCCTGGGATCTCTCCCCACAAATCTGCCCTCTGATTTGCTGTCCTTCGTTATCAATCACATTTAATGACCCTCACAGCCCTCTGATTGGCTAGATCCCTTGGTGCCTGAAAACAGTTCACTCCTCCCAGAAGACCTCTGGCACAGTTCTAAGTGCCTAGTTACTTGATTGGCTGCTAGTAGGGAGTTAAAGCATCAAAGACATGGCAGCCCCCATCCAGTTCCATATTGTCCTATAGCAGTCCCAGCTTCAAATATTTATTGCAGCCAGGGTGTTCATATTTATTTTATAATTTCCCTTGTAGATGATGGGGAACCCTGTTCCCTGTTAAATGACTCCATAAACATTTACAATGGTTTCTCCAGCTCCTCGTCGCTAGCTCCATTTTAAGCAGTCCCCACAGAGCAGTGCCCAGCTCATTAATATTCATGAGCCTGTATTAATATTCATGGTAAACCCCCCATTTCCTAAGCACTCTCTTGCACTGTTTTAAAATGGTAGAGCTGCTTCCTGGTTGCCTCCCCAAGTGTCTGACCCCCATTTAAATAGAAGAGGTCTGAAAGCACTGGGGAAGCAGCAAAATAGCCATGCAGCCACCAAAGGAAGGCTAGATGACTATGCATGCCAGGCTGGCGAACCTCTCTAAACATACACTGAGGTTGCTGGTCCCACGGGATAGAACCCCAAAGCCTATTTCAGATGAAAACACTGTCGGAGAGCCCACAGAGCCCAGGTAAGCCCCCAGAGGGGGTTTACAAAAACATTTGCTAAAATAATAACAAAGAGGTTAGCAGTAACTGTCCATAACTTAATACTAGACACGCAAACCTGTGCCATACCTGGAAGAAACATAAGGCAGAATCTAATATACATCAGAGAAATTGTGGATCAAGGTATAAAAATGAAACTGGATGGATACATTTATGCGTTAGATCAAGAAATGGCTGTCAATGCCATACAACATGACTATATATGGTCAGTATTGAAAGCATATGATTTTCCAGAGGAATTTATTGGGCTCATAAAAGCATTACTTAAGGAGGCACAAATACTACCAACAGTAAATGGTAACTTGTGTATATCTATGTATTTACACAATGGTGTGAGGCCCACTAAGTCCTTTATTATATGTTCTGTGCCTGGACCCAGTTATGAGAATGACTGAAAAGCAGGAGGGTATAAAACCAATGCAGTGCAGACAGGAGGGAAATTACATGAAACTAGTGCATATGCAGATGATTGTATTTTATTTGTTGCAGATTTACAGTCAGGGGAGGAAGCAATGCAAATTTTTGTGTAACCCCTAGGTGGCGCTATCCCAAGGGCTACTACCCCTGCCTGCATGACTAGGTGCAGGTTAAGGGGCCTGGGTACTGAAAACAGGTCCTCCACCCGGAGGACAGGGTTAGTGGTAGCGTAGTTGACCTGGGTACAGCCCTCCTGGACACTGTGACCCCCCCTCTTTCCCCTCTAGTGGCCTAGACAATGTACAACACCCACAGATGCAATAACCCTCAAACCTCAGGTGCACCCCCACACTTGTTGCACTTACCACCAGGGCTGGTTCCACCAGTCTGGCCCTAGAGACCACATGTAAAATAAGATTAAACATAGCAAGCAATAAAAATCCAGTGCTATTAGTACAGAGATGCACTACAACAGTTTAAGTGCAAAAAGATTCAGATCTGATTTATTCAGGGGGAAAGAACCAGGAAGGGGCGTAATCAGGTTGATTGGTTTAGATACCGATTCAATCAGGCTATAAGACATGCACTTTAGAGTCCCTCTACACAGTCACACACACTCTGGGTACCCAGTTGGTGAGATAGGGTAGCCTGAAGTAGGCCGGCATTGCAGCTGGTCGGGGCCCTAATGATGAAAAGAAATAGTCATGCAGGGTGACCCACAATTTGTAATCTGGAGCCAGATGGCTCAGTTCATGATAATCAAGCAAAACAAATCAGGTGACACACTTTAATTGAGCTGTTGGTGCAGGGAGCTACCCTGGTGTTTACTCACACTACCCAGTACAGGACACAGGATGGATGAAATAGAGACTTCAGGATGAAATGCTGTTTTGCCAGGAGAATCAGGGCCCACACGATTCACTGTGGTGTCGTTCCTGTTCGTGATGTTGAGCAGGGGGCTGATCCCTGGGTTGGTCTCTCATCAATGATTTTCTCTGTGGCATGAGCGGTTGTCTGGGCCGTGTTGTGGTGGCCCAGGCCAGTTGGAGATGAATGTGGATTCAGTCCGGTAAGTGCTGGATGCAGCTTCCAGCAAGCGTGACACAATTAGGCAGTGGGGAACCAAATCGCGACCCACTAACAGTATTCAGCACACTTACAGTAAAGGAAAAGCAATACCACAGTTCAGATGACAGTCCAGTTGCAAATACAGTGTCCCTGTGCAAAACCGTACATTCTGTGGTTATTTCAGATGTCCTGACATGCCGATCACGTGCAGCAAATCTGCGGTCCTCTTCAGGCAAAAAGGCAGTCACAATTTGGTAATTCTGGTCACAGACTTATTCAGATTTAGTCCGATTTCTCTTTAGCCCGGAAAGACTCCCTCACAAGGAAAAATAAGGGAGGCAGTCCAAAACACAGCCTTCCCACCATTTTCCCACACGACTACGCAGGAGCAGCTGCTTGAATATCTTGAGCTGTTCACTCTCTCAACTCCCAACTCAGACTGACTCACTGCTGCAAGCAGCTCGGGACTTTCCTTCTGATCCAAAAGGTTTGATTCGTTGATCCATCTGTCTGTCACAGCAAGGGTTCCCCCTCCAGGTCCATTTAGGCACCAAAGTGGAAAAACTACAATTCCTACAGAAATTCACTCCCACAAGACCCCTGGGGACAGACTCCATTTTAGAGTCCCAAGAGGTACTGACTGGTTCACAATAGCAGTCCAGAACCAAGATGGTCATGATTTACAAGATGGTGGTGATTTATAGAACTGTGCATGCTGCAAAGAAGGCAGGTTAAACAAACTATGATATCATTACTATTATAATAGATAATCAGCAAATAAGTACAGCTTCTAGCAGAGCTCCCTCTGCGCAATTAGCGATGGCAGAATGGAGCAATTATCTGGCAGCCCAGGCAGGACTCGATCATAGAAACGCTCAGCCCCCACCCAGATTAATTATGCTCTGTGATATAGGCAGCTCTTAAAGTGACAGGACACAGAGGCTATAAAGGCACTCACATGCAATAGCTTTTAAACGGTTAGGACACAGGACATCAGCCTGGCAGTGGGCATTTAGGCACACCCAAGGAAGACTTTTTGGCAACCTCCATTTGTAGGGGATTTACATTTGAAAAGAATAAGAAATACACAGGCATTAGTACAAACAAAAAGAAAAGTATAATCCTAGCATTAGGCCAAGTAACTATAAAAAGTTTGGCGATGATTCCAATAACAAGAGAGAATGTGAAGATCTTAGGAATACAATTTAGTCAGCACAATGCTATACAGGAACTCTGGGAAGAAAAATATAGTACTGCTCAAATGAAAATATCAAGATGGAAGTTGTGGAATATGTTAAGGAAAGATAAACCTATTGAAAAACTTTATAGGTCCAATATTTTTGTATTTATCTTATATATTTTCAATACCATATAGCATGCAAACAAAGATAATAGGACTGTTTTTCCAGTTGCTGTAGGGTAGCAGGCTGAAGCCAGTAAAATGGAGTCATACTTATAGGCTGAAGAAAGAAGGAGGTTTAAATATGATTCAGCCAACAGTTTTTTTTTTAAATATATTTCGATATACTAATATCAGACCACTATTAAGTAAAGAGGAAAATATTTTGACACCACTAATGCAGGAATGGAGAATGGAGATGCTGACACAATGGAGAACAAGGAAAAGGGGTAACATGAATACTGAATTACCTGAGTATATTAGAATAAGTAGACAATACACATCTCAATGGAAATTGCAAAAAGAAACATTACAGACAAAAACTAGAAAACAGCTTTATAAAGTCATGGGGCCCGATTCCAAGTCGGCGTACACTGGTGTAAGCCAAGATACGCCAAACCCCTTGGTGTATCTCGTTACTTGCGCCAAGCGTTATTCCTGCCCCAATTCCAAGAGGTGCCATGTGCCATGTCAGCTGCGGGCTATGCCAACCATGGGATACACCACCCACTATGCCACAGCCCTCAACGACATGGCGCAAAGGCGGGTTACGGCAGCAACTGCACCCTATTCCATGAGGGCGGCTGCCGTAACCCACTGCTGCGATTCTAGGAGCCACACTGGCACAGCAAAGCTGCTCTCAGGGGCATCTGATGGTGCCATCTGTCGGTTACCCACTCCGCAGTGCTGCAGCAACGGTACCAATGTGCTCCTCGTGCCCCCACATGTACACCCCTGCCCCCACCGCCTCCAAATGTCGGGGACCCTGGGGGTTCGATCTCCAGTGCGCCCCCCTGGATACCTGTGCCTCCTGGCCTGCCCCAATGCCCCCTGGTGTGTGCTGTGGCATTCCAGGGTGGGGGGGAGCTTCGAGGGGCTGCCAGTAGCGGGCTGCGACTTGCAACATGTGGGTCTTGGCATTAGCCTCTGCATGGTATAACCTGCATGTTGCAAGTGCTAGGACCCTGCCACTCTTGGAATGCGGTGCAGGGTCCCTGGTATAGCGGCGAATGTCGCAACTCACATATGCTGGTGAGTTGCGACATTCGACCTGGAATCGGGCCCATAGTAATTAGCAATTATTATGAAGAACCAGGATTTGTAGTAAATCCTACAGTAGATAAGGGGATATCGCTAGAAGCCACCTTGGAAAGTAGGATACCAAGGAAAATGAAGGAAACAATGTGGATGTGTAGTCATGGCAATTTGAATGTGAGACATAATCATAAAAGCACAAGGCAATTGATGAAAGAATGTGTTTGGATGATAATTGTTCAGGGCAGTTAGAAACCATGCCACACTTGTACTTTGAATGTGACTTTATTAAAGCAATATGGGAAAAGTTAGCAAGAATTTAGAATGTGGACTGCTTTAAGAATATGACATATGATATTTTGATATATGGGCAGCTTACAATGGAATCGAACAAATGGGATAAGAATACAATATATCCGATATTGTTCTGTATAAAATGGACCATATGGCAAGAAAGATGTCATAGATTTCTGCAAGGATGAGACTTAACACTTGCAGACTTAATTTTCAACTGCAGGCAGAACTTGAGGCTGTTTATTGTTATGAAATTAAACAGTTTGGAGAAATACGAGGTAAGAAAATATGAGAAGACATATATTGGGTAGGTTGAAGGAAAAAAAGAGGTGAAATTCAAAAGGAAGGTAAGGGGAAATAAGTTGTATATTAGAGAGTAAGGAAAATAAACATAGAAAATTATATATGACCAATGTGAACATATGAGAAATGTATTGTCTATCTTGCTTGTGGTCTTAAATAACAAAATTCCCCTACTCTTGCAGATTAGAGAGCATGAATACAAACTCCTACCTGTGTTTGTTGTCAATAATTATTGGAGGAATGTTTATTTTTTTTGTAATGGATAACTAAATGCATAGGTGACCTTTGTACCCTTAGGATGATATACATCCAGAGTAATTAGTATTTTGGAGGAAGAGGGGTGAGTGGTATTTATATGGGAAGAAGATGAGCCACCACCATATTGTGGGATCAGGGCCCAAGGAACGCGGAGAAAAAGACCAGGGGTAGATGTAGTATGACAACGTGATCAAGGAATTCAGGACCCTGAAAGTAAATAAATCACTGGAACTCAATCACTGGAATCCAAAAGCATCCATGCTAGGTTCTTGAGAGAGATGATTCAGGCACTAGTGGCACCACTGGCTGACTTCTTTAACTGCTCCATGGAAACAGGGGTTGTGCCAGTGGAATGGAGGGTAGGTAATGTGGTGCCACTCAACAAGAGATGACCTGGGAAACCACAGACCAATAAGCATGACCTCGTCAGTAGGGAAGCTGCTGAGAACCATCATTGAGACCTGCTTGGGTGAGTTGCTGGAGGATACTGGAATACAGGGCAAGAAGAAGCATGGGCCTGTGGCTCATTAACCTGACTTTTTGGACTGGGTTACAAAGGCAGTGGATGGGGGATGAGCAGTTGATGTGCTATACTTGGACTTCAGCAAGACCTCCAGCTCAGTACTGTACAGAAGGCTGGCTAACAAACTGAAGGACTTGATTCTTCCACAGGTTGTGAGTGAACTCTAAGATGGCGGAGTTCATGTGATGCTGAAGTTCCTTTTTACGGACTAAATGGAAGCCCACTATACCTATCTGAATACAAACCGAGACGCATCTTTTGACTTTGGTCATTAGGGGTCCCCCTTTCACCAGGTGGACCCACTGACTTTTGAAAGAGACATAACGCTGTGTAGCTCAAATGTTCAGTTTAACAGTCTCGGGTCTGGCATTATTAAAATGCATGCTGCCCTTTGTTGTGGGTTCTACAGGAGAGCTTACTAAACAGTCAGAATATACTCTGAGAAATATGTAGAAGGTAAGCAGCTGTATTTGCCGTGCCTTCTAATGTAATCTAGATACTGTACATCATTGCTTCTCCACTCCTTTGAATGGACTTCTGCATGTAAGGGGAAGTTTTATTTGACCTACCTGGAATTACGTCCAGTGATGCACCATACAGTAGGTATATACGATTACATAATTATGATCATAATGTAGTGCTGTAGCATCAATTATACTGAGGTCTTACATGTTGGAACTCTATGCCATTGTTTTTATTTCAAAAGAAATAAACTATAAGTTTAAAAAGTTGGAGGACCTGGGGTAAGTAAAAAAAAAAAAAAATTCATCAGATGGATAGAAAACTGAGCTGGGGGAGGACTCAGCGGGTGGTAGTTAACAGGGAACTCTCAGGGGTTAGGGGGTTACCAGTGAGCACAGGAATTGTGCCTGGGTCCGGTGTTGTTAAACATCTTCATATGTGACATAAAAGAAAGTATACAGAGCAAGGTCCGTCTCTTTGCTGATTACACCAATATCTATGGGGTGATGAACAAAGAGGAGGAAAGAAGGGCCATGAAAAGTGATCTGGAAAAGCTAGAAAAGTGGTATAGTATAAGGCCTGGCAACTTGGCTCAGGTGCAGATTCTGATGAACAAAGATGGCAAACGAGATTATGATGTCATCAGACAAGACTTCAGCATCATAATGAATACTTATCTGATGATGTCTTAGTTTTCATAAGCACTGCAACTATTAGCAGTATTTGTAGTAGTAGTAATACAGCACTGGTAAAGAGGTGGGAAGGGGGGCTCGGGGGTGAAACAATCTGCTCTGTGTGGGGGCATGCAGGGGGCACAGCTCCCCGATCATCTCCATTCCTATCAATGCCCGAGACTGGTACACTGTTAACTGTTGCCTGGCAACAGTCAGCTGTCTGACATCATAATCTCTTCCGCCACCTTTGTCCCTCAGAATCTGCACCCACTCCAGCAACTTAAATTCCAACAAATGTAAGGTTATATATATTGGCAGGAAAATCCTGAGAAGTGACTACTGGATGGGATGGGGGGGGGGGAGGTGATGGTGGTTGGAACAACTGAAAAAAGGGATCTGGAAATCATTATCAGCGGTAACCTTAAGTCCTCAGCCCAGTGCAACGAGGCATAAGGCATGTGGAAGAGCAAGCAGAATGCTGGGGTGTGAAGGTAGGGTATATATCTTCCCTCTCTGCTGGTAGGCTATTCCATAGGTCCCCCACCCGCTGGGAGAAGGAGTGCCTCCTAACATTACCCATGAATGTACCATCTCTGAGCCTCAGTGTGCGTTTCTCCTCATCTGGCTGGAGCCCACCAGATCAAACCTCTCCTTCCGTTTGCCCTTGTAAATGGCATCAGCCCACTTTTCTCCAGGGTGAACATGTCAAACATGACATTTTTCATTACCTTTCACATATTTTTATTTCAGTCTGCAAGCATTCCACGCTGATTAAAACACGTCAGCTGAGCCACCCACGGCCATTTTGCACACACCAGGCAGCTTCCAGCATGCAGGGTATGCTAATGAGGGCTACCAACTTTGCCATTAGTTGGTATGCTTCATTAGCATGCCCCGTATGCCGGAAGGTCCTGTTGTGCATGAGATGGCCATGCACAGCTCGGCTGACATGACAGTTGGTGTGGATCTTTCAAACTGAAATAAAATACTTGAAAGATAATTAAAACATTTATTTTAATGATTAAAGCACTAATCAGGCATTTCTGCAGCAGCTGCTGCCCTTTTTGCATTATCCAGTGTTTTCCCTCTACACGTTCCTTACAGCATTTGTCTTCCATACCCTAGATCATTTTTACATTGTACTACATAGCATTTTGCAACCTGCAGTTAGTCAGCAGAGCATGATTGAGTGGCTGAACCTCTGGGTTTACAGCGAGATGGCAACACACAGCACGGGTTTCTTGTTTACATATATGGAGCATCAGGCAAGCTTAAACTACAGAATTATTAAGTTTACAAAAAAATCTTGGTTATTGCAAAAAGGCTAAAATTAAGATGGTAACCTCTGGGGAAGGGTTTTGTAATTAATAGGAGCTGTAGGCTGCAAAACTGTGCTGGGGTGGGAGGTGGGGGGTTCTAAGCACAATACTGATACATACTAATGCTTCTAAGTTGCCAATTATTCCCTCTCGCTCGATGCACCTTTTACATTTGAGATGTATTATTTTCTGGCCTCTCCATAATTTCTACCCAAGCTATGTGGGTTTTCATCTGGGCTCTATTGCTATTTAACAACACAGCAGTCTATGGCTTATATATATATATATATATATATATATATATATATGGCTTTTGCTGTAGTTTTTTTTGATAATTGTGACTTCCTCCTTCCTTATAGTTTGTGTTGCATCTTGCATTTTAAAGCAATGAGATCAAGGCAGCTGCAGCAACCAATGTCTGACCTCTGGCCAAAGGCGTGCTACAAATCTTGATTACTTACAAACAACATTATTTATTAAAAGTATGAAATCTAAATGGAAATGTCTCCACAAGACAAAGGATAAAAATGTGCCAATTGGAACCTGCTCATTTAGATAATCACTAGGGTTCATTTTAGTAAACATTGAGATCTTCTGATCTAATACCATTTTTATAGTTTTCTGTGCAAGGTATCATTATGCTATGCTGCCTGTACCCATGGCTGAGTCTACAGTGCAGGTCTGTTTCACAAAGTGTCACTCCCGACATTGACGAAAGTGATGCCAGCTGGGAAACAAGGAGTGAGAAGTTCAGACCCTGAACAGAAAACTGCAAATGCATGAAAAGCCCAAACGACCTTAACGTGTACCAAAGTGAATTCTACTAATTATTTAGACTGGCATCTTTAGAGTTTATCTCATAGAGGCCTTCCTTTTAAAGATGCAGGGTTAAAGTAACATTGGTCTTTTAGGAGATTTTAGTAATGCAAGTAGTGGACCCATTTTCTTTACAGTAAGCCTCTTTTTCCGCAACAATATGGTTTTGCTGGCATAGACTCTTAGGTAAATGGAGATAGTAATGAGGAAGGGATATGGAAAGGCAGGCATACATTGCTCTCTGCTAGATACTTCCTCCCACCACCTTTAGAACTACTACAGTCAAAGCATGGTGACCACCAACCCCCCCCCCCAGGTGGTCACAGAGTTTTGTGACACCCCCTGCCTTCAGAACTACTACAATCAAGGACCACCAGTGGCCTGGTTGCTGACTGGATTGTCTAGATCCAGCCATGTTACACCTGTGCTGCGCGGACTGCACTGGCTGCCAGTTCAGTGGTGGATCACCTTTAAGGTCAGTTTGCTGACCTATAAAGCCATACATGGACAAGGTCTGAGTTATCTGCAAGAGCTCCTTCATCCCTACTGCCCCCTCCAACCACTCCACTCTGCCGACAAGGGATTGTTAGAGATTCCCAGGATTTGGTTGAAGACATCTGGGGCTCGTGCTTTTGAGTTTGTGGCCCCTGCCCTGTGGAATTCTCTACCTCATCAGATACGAGAATACCTGACTGTGGAGGGCTTCAAAACCACTTTAAAACCCATTTGTTCCAACTTGCCTTTCCTGACCCTGATTATTAATTGGAGTATATGTTCTGTTGATTTTAAGATTGTATATTTATTTCTTGGATTTTAATGTACAGGCACTATGATCTTTTGGAATAGCGCCTTTTAAAAAATAAAGTGAATTGAACTGATATCCAGTGGCTGACCAACAGGTCCCCAAGCCTCCCATTGTCCCTGGTGTCCGGTGACTGCCCACCTGATCCTTGAAACTTCAATTGTCTGTGGGGTACAGGGGTCGCTGGCTGCTCCCTGAGTCTTCCATTATCCCTGGTGCCCACTGACTGCCCACCTAATCCCCGAGCTTTCCATTGTCCCCTGTGTCTAGTGGAACATCCCTTCATAGCCCAATTCCTCGTTATTGATTTTTCAAATAACAATTCCACAACAGTCTTGGTCCCTTACTAGCTCCATGCAGGCGGTTGTAGCATTGCAGTACCCCCTAGTAGTTTTAAGGGTGGGGGGTATTGTAAAACTCTGCAACTGCCAGTATGAGGGTCATCATGCTTTGTGACAACCCTGCCACCTACCTGTAGCAGTTTTACAGGCAGGGTGTGTCTGTCAAAAAACACTGCGAGAAAAGTGAAGAACCACCTGAGAACCATACCAGACAGGCCACAGATGAACCACAGATGCTCAAGCAGCACCCCATGGTCCACGGTATCAAATGCCGCAGAGAGATCGAGAAGAACCAGGATGGGATGGCTCTTCCGATCCCTTGCTATCAGGAGATCATTGAGCACCCGAACAAGGGCAGTCTCCATGCTATGCCTCTTCTGAAATCCTGACTGGAGAGGATCATAGAGATGGTTAAATGATTCTCCAGCTGCTGCACAACCAATTTCTCAATAACCTTCCCTACAAAGGGAAGGTTAGAGACTGGTCTGTAGTTAGCAGGACAGTCCGGGTTGAGAGAAGATTTTTAAGGAGTGGTGCCACCACCGCCTCCTTCAGGGAGTCAGGAAACTCATCTGTCTGCAACGAGCACCAGACTATCTCTGCAAGGACTGGGCAGATGACATCAACACACTCCACCAGTAGGCGAGCTGGACCCGAATCCAAACTACAGCAGGTTGGCCACATATTCTGGAAAATCTGCATGATATCCACGTTTTCCAGCCGGTCAAAGTTGCACCAAACCAAGGAGTAGCTACCTCGCACCGACCATCGTCACCCCCAATAGAGTGGGCTGCATGGATCTCAGATCTGAAGTCAGCAACCTTATCAGCAAAGAATCACACAAACTCATCACACTTTTCTTGTGAAAACGCTTTCTGAACCTGCAGACAGACTGGATTGCACAATCTGTCCACAGTTCAAAAGAGCTGAGCTGGTCGATTCTGTGCTGCGGCAATCTTGTTGGACAGGAACTCTGCCTTCCTATATGAGATAGCCGATTGAAAAACCCTATAATGGTCCATCAATCTAAGCTTGTCGGCTTCAATGCCCGGTTTCCGCCAGCAACGCTCTATCCTTTGACCTACTCACCTCAACTCCTTCAAGGCCCCACCAAACCACGGGGACAGAGGGCGAAGGGTGAGAGGACAAACACGGACAGAAGCAATGGAATCCAGAGCCTCTGTCACAGCCTTGTTATAGGCTTGCACCAGTTTCTCTGGATCCATGCTTGCACTAGGAAAGATAGGTCAAGTATCGCCATTAGATCATCTGGGCTCACACTCCGTAAAGGGTGGTACTGAACCATCTCCACAGAGGCAGGTCTATATGGGGGAGCCTGGAAATTGAACCTTATAGTGTGATGGTCAGACCACCCAACTGGTTCCACTACCAAGTCGGATGTCTCCATCCCCAGTAGGAAGACCAGGTCTAATGAGTGACTATGATTGTATGTCGCAGAGGTAACCACCTATGTAAGACCCAGTGAACTCATAAGCTGGAGAAAGGGGGGGGTAGCTATTTATGTTAAGTATACCATCAAAGCTACAGAAATGCAGCAAGTACTAGGGGAAAGTGAGGATCTATGGATCACAATAGGGTCCGGAAGCCGGAAACCCATTTGGGTAGGAATAATCTACAGACCTCCAAATCAGAAAGAAGCCAGGAATAAAGAAATTCTGGAAACTAGCCTCCAGATGTCAGGCAAAGGGGACATGGTGCCGGTGGGGGATTTCAATCTGCCGGACATAGACTGGAATATCCACACAGCGGCATCACAGAAGAGCAGGGAATGCCTAGTCACACCACAGGAAGCAGGCCTAAGTCAACTAATGACATCACCCACAAGTGGTAATGTGGTTCTAGATCTGATATTCACAAATAGTGATAGCGTTACAGGTGTCAAAGTAGGGAACTAGACTGGCAACAGCGATCATAACACAGTATGGTTCTGGATAAAAAGGACTGTAGACTCCAAACACTCCAAACTGAAGGTCCTTGACTTCAGGAGGGCAGACTTCACAAACATGAAGGCCTGCCTAAAGACAACCTTAGTAACTTGACAGAAGGGAGCATTGATGAATACTTGACAAGGTTGAAGGATGCAGTAATCAAGGTCACATCACAGTGTGCCTGTCAGGTTAGTAAGAACAAAAGGAGGAAAAAACCCCTATGGTTTTCCAAGGAGGTGGCAATCATGGTGAGAGAAAAGCGCATTGCCTTCAGAAAGTACAAGGAGTCGAGGAACGAGGCAGACAAAACAGAATATAAACAGAAACTGAAAGAGACAGGGAAAGTGATAAGAAATGCAAACGCTCAAACAGAGGTTAGAATAGCTCAGGAAGTAAAAAAGGGTAACAAAACCTTCTACAGGAACATACGTGAAAAAAGGAAGACCAAAGGGGCATTATTAGAATCACAAAAAAAGATGGACAAACCACAGAGTAAGACAGAGAAAAGGCAGAGGCACTCAATGAGTACTACTGCTCCGTCTTCACACAGGAAGCAGACGGTAACGGACCAACAATAGGTATAAAGAAGTGTCCAACTGAAGGAATAGACACGGGTTCCTTCACAGAGGAAAGAGTCCTGGAGGAAATAGACAAGTTAAAGGTAGATAAAGCTATGGGGCCAGATGGGATAAACCCAAGAATACTGAAAGAAGTAGGGAGGGAACTTGCAGCCCCCTTAGCAGTGCTCTTCAACAAATAAGGAGTGGAAAGGTGCCGGAGCATTGGAAGCATGCAACAGTAGTACCACTCCACAAGAGTGGAAGCAAGGAACAGCCAGGTAACTACCATCCGGTTAGTCTAACATCAATCATGGGAAAACTAATGGAGTCCCTGCTGAAGGAAAGAATCATAGCTCTTTTGGAGCAAACTGGTCAGCTCGACAAAAATCAACATGGTTTCATGGCAGGGAGGTCCTGCCAGACAAACCTGGTTGATTTTTTTCAATTGAGTCACCAAAACAGTGGATCAGAGTGGAGCAGTGGATGTGGTTTACCGTGACTTTAACAAAGTTTTTGACTTCGTTCCGCATAGGAGACTAGTCAAAAAAATGGGGAACATGAGAATTGGGCCCGAGGTTACAAACTGGGTTAGAAACGGGTTACATGGGAAAACTCAGACAGTATTAGTAAATGGCACTCTGTCTGCGGAGGGGAGGGTGACTAGCGGGGTCCCGCAGGGCTCAGTTCTAGGGCCAATCCTCTTCAACATACTCATCATCGACATTACAGATGAACTGGAGGGAAAGGTGTGTCTGTTTGCAGATGACATCAAAATCGGCAAAAGGGTAGACAAAACAGAGGGACAGCAAAACATTAAAGCTGATCTCCAAAAACTGGAGGAGTGGTCCAAGACCTGGTAACTGAAATTCAATGCCAAAAAATGCAAGGTTATGCACTTGGAAAGCGTAACCCAGGGAAACTATACTCAATGGGAGGGGAGCAGCTGGTGGCTACCAGGCAGGAGCGAGACCGTGGGGTGATCATATCAAATGACCTCAAGGTCAGTAGACAATGTGAAAAGGCAGCACTAAAGGCTAG
Source organism: Neoceratodus forsteri (assembly GCA_016271365.2). NCBI lineage: Eukaryota > Metazoa > Chordata > Ceratodontiformes > Ceratodontidae > Neoceratodus > Neoceratodus forsteri. The sequence continues at coordinate 188,547,702 of CM028134.1, forward strand.
TGGTATCCGGGAATGCATAGGGAGGGGCATCATGAGCAGAAGGCATGAAGTAATCATGCCCCTATATCGATTCCTGGTCAGGCCTCACCTGGAGTACTGTGTCCAGTTCTGGAGGCCACACCTCAGGAAGGACATAGATATGCTGGAGATGGTACAGAGAAGAGCAACAAAGATGGTGCAAGGCTTGCATCAGAAACCATATGAGGCAAGTCTGGATGACCTCAAATTATACTCCCTAGAACAATGCAGGAATCATGGGGACATGATAGAAACATTCAGCTACCTTAGAGGCAACAACAGGGTGCACATGCAGAACCTCTTTTAGGTAAAGGACTACAGCAGGACTAGAGGGCACAACTTTTGACTTAAGGGAGGAAAGTTCAGAAGCAATATGAGGAAATTCTTCTTCATAGAGCGTGTTGTGGAACCATGGAATACCCTGACGGAGGGGGTGGTGGGGGAATTCCAGCAGGCATGGGACAGACACTGTGGGATACACAAGCAGGCAGCTAAGTAGGGGGGTAGGAAGCCAAGGGCAGACTTGATGGATCTTATGGTCTCCATCTGCCGATAACCTCTATGTTTCTGTTTTTATGAAGTCCTGGCCAAAATGCGAGCATTTGTCATCAGTTCAGGCATTGAAGTCACCCAGTACCATCAGTCTGGGTGACTCCAACACCATGTCAAAAATGAAGTCCGCGACTTCCTGAAGGAATTGCTTCTCACCCCGGGTGGATGGTGTATGAGAAGAATCCCGCATCCCACACCTACGACCACTGTACACTCAGAGGACCTTGTCTCTCCCACAGGTACAACTACAAGGTCCAATTCCGATCTAAAACAAATTGCTACACTCCCACTCCTACAATCCTGCCTCGGGCGGTGTATCACCGAGAAAACGTCTGGAATAGCTGACTCCACAGTGGAGCCAGCATTTTCATCCAGCCAGGTCTCAGTGATGCATGCCAGGTCCACTGACCCAACAAGATTTGCAATAATAGCCATCTTGTTCTTAATGGAGCTGGCATTGCACAACAACGCCCGAGTAGGATGAGACACCGAGGCTGGCCGAGCCACCGTCCCACTAAATGTGGAGCCCTTGGGTAGGGGTACCAGACATGGAGAACCACGATCTGGGACCCATTTTGCCCCAGGGCATTTCCTAGACCCCACTACCTCAATCCGGCCACACCACTGCCCCCCTCATCCAGGTCCCAGGCTCCCCCTTTTGCCTCCTACCCACTATCCCCAGAGCCCTGCAGTGTCTATAGACAGCCACAGGCAATGGGGACAGTTAAAGGGTCAAAGGCCCCAGAGCTTGGAGGGGGCAAATAATGTCTGACTGTGAAAGCCCACTGCTGACACATTCTAGCACTAACTAGAGTAATAGTCCAAACACAACCATACAAAACTAAATACACAATCATGCAAAACCACTGAAAAACTTCAATTAAATACCAAATCACCCTCCCACCCCAATAAATTACAAATATGCCCAGATCAAGAAGTAAAGAAAAAAAGCAATTAAATCAACAGTACAACCAATATGTTTTAGCGCCTAGCTGAGGCTCCCACCCCTCAACCAATTAAATTTTTGTATAGTCCACAGCAGCTGAACTCTCACTCCAGCAATCAACTGTACATGTAAAAAGTCATGAATAACTTTGGAAGGCCTCTCACCCCCTCCGACCAAATTAATGGGCTGCAAATATTTCACCACTGAATCGAATAGGGAGCAGTTTGTCCTTACAAGTCGCCCAGATAGCAGATGTAACAACCAACTCAGTCTTCAGCTCGTTAATGGACCCCCCCCAAAAGCTACCTCGGGGATAGATGACCCCCCAAGATACACGGGCTGAGCAGTGGGGACCCTTCAGCCCCCCTAGAGTCCCTGGGCAACCTGGAGGCCCACTACCCTCCACCCCCCTCCCCAGAGGCCAACCCAATCCCCACAGTAGCCACCAGGTGAGTCCCATGAGTCGCACCACTCAACAACAATTTGCCAGTCCAAAATGGCAAACAACACTGACCACTCTTTCTGGGGCAGCCCACACACCAAGCAGTACCCAGCCACAGCCAGGGGGCAGAAATCAGTTCAGAATGACCAAGGGACTGGGGCCCAATATCCAAGACAATAAAAGACTCGAGGGCAGATGCAGGGTAACTGGGCACCAAAGACAATGGACAGTTCAGGGAGCAAGTAGGTGGCCACTGAACACCAGAGACAATAGGAGGCTTGGGGAGCAGATGGGGGACCACTAGACATCAGGGATGATAGAAGGCTTGGAGAGCAGATGGAGATCGCTGGACATCAGGGACAGTGGTAGGCTCAGAGAGCAGGCGGGGGATCACTGGACACCATGGAGATTGAAGGCTTATGGAGTAGATGAAGGACCACTAGAACACCAGATCTGAACAGCAGTGACAACTTAAATTCAGTGCTTCTCAGCAGAAAAGGGGGTCTAAAGTTGAAGGCCAGCTGGGTGGGAGGGTGGGGAGAAGGCAATGGCAATAGTGCCATTCGCCTGGGGCTTGGGTCATGGCATAGCACAGGGTTTTTCAACCAGGGGTCCCTGAGCAAGGCTTAGGGGCTCCGTGGAGTGAGCAGGAAAAATATTAAATATGAAACTGTAGAAACAACTCTCCACTCTTAACACCTCCCACACCTCCATTTCCTCAGGGTCACATAGTGAATATGGGATTCAAATCTGGTCTCTGGCCAGGCATTCTGTGTTCAAACTCCATATCCCCATTACCATTTGTGTAAGAAATGTAATCTCCACCTTCCCCCCACATCCTCTCTCCGCTGCTGCAGGTAGGGGGTCCCTGCTACTACTGATGCTCGCTGTGGGGGTCCATGCACACAAAAAGGTTGAAAACGCCTGACGTAGCAGACCCTGGTGGCTGTCAAGTCAGGATGTTAGTGGTTACAAACCCCTTTTGTGGCCACCAACATCTAGTGGAGAGATCTGCATTACAACTTTGTTGTCTGCAGGGCCGGATTAAGGCATAGGCAATATAGGCATGTGCCTTGGGGCCCTGTCTGCCAGAGGGCCCAGCACTCTCCAACATATATATTTACTATATATAATATATATATATATATATATATATATATATATATATATATATATATATATTCTATGCAAAAACTGCATTAATGCATCATTTAAGTTAAAACACAAAAAGTCAGGAAATGAAAAATCTTTAGGTTGCCCCTCCTCCCCGGACCTGCCCATCATCCCAAGATTGACAGCTGAAGAAGTGTGTCATTGGGGTTGTGAGGCCTAAATGTCACCCCATTCCATCTGAAATTACACTCACAAGCCAGAGTAAATAAGAATGGGGTGACATTTAAGCCTTACAACCCCAATGACACACCCCATCAGCTGTCAATCTTGGGATGATGGGCAGGTCCGGGGAGGGGCAACCCTAAAGGTTTTTCATTTCCTGACTTTTTGTGTTTTAACCCTAAATGATGCATTAACACAGTTTTTTGCATAGAATTTCCTTACTTTTTGAGAAAGAATAAAAAAATGAGAACTTGCATAAGTTGGTGGGAGCGCAGGCCCTTCAGGCAATGTGCTCCCACCAACCTGCGGAAGGTTGTGGAAGCGCAGGTCCTTTGGGCCCTGCGCTCCCACCAACTTGTAAATGTGTGTGTACTATCAACACCCTCCAAATTTCAATGTAAAACACCAAACCATGTCCGAGATATAACATGTTAAAGTTTCAGATTTTCAGTTGTCAGAGATGCAGAATTCCACACCTGTTAACATTTTATAGCTGGATGCAATTTGTGCAAGTGTGTTTTCAGTTATCAGATTTACTGTGATCAATTTCTTCCTGGTAGAATGTTTGAAATCCATCTATATATATATATATATATATATATATATATATATATACATATATGTATGTATATATACACACACGTGATTTGCAATAAATGCAAGAATAAAAAGTGATATCTCAATGAGCCAGTGAAGATATCATTGATATCTCCATGTTCCTATACATCATTTTGATATCTCCACACTCCTATACGTCATACTGAAACTGATCTTTTCATTTTCACACTGCCATGCCACTAAACAACTTTCACTTTTGTTCTCTAATGCAGCCTGAATGAGCGCTATGACTACACGATATTAAGGTGCTAACATACATTTAAAACAACGTACTGTCAGTATAAATAATATGAAAATATGTTTTGCATTTTAAAGAACTACTTTACCAACGTTCTTTGTGTTAAACACCAGTAGACTATTTCACTGTTAAATCATCCATTTATTTTATCATTATATTTAGGACTGAACCAATTTTGTTTAATTTTATAAAAGTATCACATGGATCCCTTTGTTTGGCGCTATTCTGTGGAGCGTGTGGCAAGAGTGACGCTGTGGCACAAAGGATGTCTGTCATCTCCGTCACAGTCATGAAGGTATCCGGCTCCTGCTACAAACTGACATTGCTGTTAGCTTGATTCAGATGCACTTCACTGTCATACTGAAAATGGTGCATTCTGCTTTTCAGATGGATATTTGTAACCCCCCCCCAGCTTGAACGCCCTTTCCCTTATGTTCAGTAGTCCAACACCCTTTCCCGTAGCGTTACACTGCTCCCTCACCCAAAAACCTCACCTTTCTCCTGCATCTCCAATTGACATCCCCCCACAACCCCTACTGGGCCATCACTAATGCACTAACACCACCCCCCATCTCACGATGTGCACAGATCCTTCACTCACCCTTGCAGCTGGCACCAAATAACAGCATACATTTGTGCAATTACTTTAATCAGCGAACTACAACAGGTGTGCATTGTGCTCTGTCAGTCGAGGCTCCCTCTTGCCTCTCCACGGTCCAGTTTAACCCCCCCCAAGAAAACAGTTTAAACCCAGAATTATGAGTTTTAAACAGGAAAAAAAAAATTAAGAATAGTAGGCAGAACTGGTTGTGCCGCAGTTTTTTACAATAAAAAAATCAACTTATAGTACTGTAACCACAGCGGCTTTACATTAGACGGGAATGTCATCTCACAGCATGTATTTCTCTTCCTACTATTCGCCAGCTCCCCCAGATGACATTGCAAGCACCCTGTGTTAAAAAATGTTAAAAACAAAATCAGCTGCCGACTATACAGACACAAGAGCAATGGAAAATTTCTGAAGCCACCAACTTCTTCGCTCTCGTGTGTATACATTTGGCAGCATCTACAATGCTCAGTTAACTCCGAATAAAAAAGCACAGCTTTCTAACATTTATTTAGAGGGTGCCTCAATTTACATCTCTGCATGCACAACCACGTGTGGTCACCCATATTAGAACACAAACAGGGCAAGTGGTTCTACTCAAAACACCCTATAAATAACAGACTCATTCAGATCATTTTTAACGTGACATATGCTGCATGTTTTGTTGAGGGGGGGGATAAGCAAAATAGGTCAGGGTCAAAACATGTATAAAGTATTGCAGCATGTTTAAAATATCTCTATGTAGAGCATTGTGTTGATAGAGGTATGGAGGAGACAGACTGGTTTGGGGGCAAAAGATATGTTGTATAAACAGAACATGACATGGCTTGATTGATACCACTGAGGTCAATGATATCAAGAGAGTCTCACGAGTGGCAAAGCTACCGTGAGATATCATGATATCATTAGCCTCGTGAAGATAAATATGATCTCTTCAGTCAGGCCATGTCATATCCCATATATATATATATATATATATATATTTATAAAATGGGTAAGGAAAATCACGTAAAATCTAGTATGCTGATTGGATGAAACACGTCGCATGACCGTGCATTATTCCACAACGACCGCACGCCTCCCAGTACGACTGCACACCTTACCTAGCTTTATCCTTCAAAACCTTCTCACAAGTAGTGAGATCATTCCAAACATACCACAGATAGGCAGCCACATACATACAAGTGGTACATTCAGACTGCTACCAGCATTAATTACAACTGCCCCTGGTAAATGAATTGCTGCCAAAAGTTCAAAGTAAGACTGACTGTTTTGAAGAATGAAAAAAAATAGGTTTATTTTTCTATTTATTTTCCTTTACTATTCTTAGAATAAAGTCATTGTCTTTACAGGAAGGAGAACGAGTGGGGAGCACTTTCACTTTTATCAGTGACATGTAGCGTGACCGAGCGTGGTCAATAATGGCAACTAATATGCATACAGACACTGAAAGCAAGTCCCTCGCTGTTAAAAAAACAAAATAACTGTGTATTTTATGTTATTTTTATTTAGAATACTGTAAAAGAAGACGCCAGCTGAAGCGAGTGAAGAGTGAGTAGACAGCACTTACACTTTTATTAGTGACATGTAACGTGACTGAGCGTGGTCAAAAATTATAAATAACATGCAGGCAAACACTGAAACTAAGTCACTCTCTACTAGAAAAGCAAACAAACTGTGCACGTTGCGTTATTTTAATTCAGAATCCTCTAAAAAAGTTGCTGCCTGAAGCAAGTGGAGAGCTGACACAGAGCAAGGGTGTCAGCAGCATCAGAGAGGCAACGCAGGGCAGAGTGAATGTTGCTCTAGCAGTTGCAATTTTTTTAAAATCTTCAACATAGTCAGTCTTACTTTAAACTTTTGGCAGCAACTCATTTATTCATGCCAGACAGGGACTACTTTTTTGCTCTCCCCGCAAAATATTTATTTCCATTTTATAAGACAGATAATCCACTCTAGGGTGTGCGGTCACGCTCTGATATACGCATGCCCTGGGTGGTTGAACACACACGACCTGCGGCCTTGTGCATCACAATGCACACCAAGGCATGCGTATATCAGAGTGTGACCGCACACCCTAGACTGGATTATCTATTACATATACACATACATACAATCATACAAATAGAAAGAGATAACTACATGTAACAGAAGTAATTTGTTTCATTCATAAAATTTAGATTATGAATATGGATTGCTTATGGAAGCACAACCTATGGAAGTTGGTGGAAGCGAGGCCCCTTTGGGCCCTGTGCTCCCACCAACCTGCAGAAGTTGATGGGAGCATGGGCCCTTTGGGCTCTGCGCTCCCACCAACTTCTAAAAATGTGTGTACCATCAACCCCCTCCAAATTTCCATGTAAAACACCAAACCGTGTCCAAGATATAACATGTAAAAGTTTGAGATTTTCATTCGTCAGAGATGCAGAATTCCACACCTGCTAACATTTTACAGGCACAATGACTAAAAACTACATCCATGACACTAAGGATAGGTACCCTATCAATTTCAAGCCACCAGCACAATGCAAAACACTGTCTGCAACACGTAAATTGTGTCATGCAATATCTCTGCAAAAATAATTTTCTCTGACACGTAAACACTGTAATTCACATGTACAGGACATGCCAAGAACACCCTCTAAATTTCAAGTAAAAAGACCAAACTGTTTCCAAGATATTTAAACTTAAAGACTGGTGAAATTGTTCTAGCTAATGCATTATAAAATCTGGCCATCTCGTCCCTCCCTCGCGATCAAAGATCGTGAACAAAGAATCTCACGATCAAAGAATTTGCAGGCTCGTGATCAAAGAATTTGCAGGCTCACAATCAAAGAATAAAAAATGCTGAAACTCGAGTTTTAGACAGAATTACATAGAACCATCACCATGCCTCGATAGAACGAAGCCCCTGAGCAAAACCCACCCTCATTTGTGTTCCTAGGCCACCCCTGGGCTGAGAAAATTTAATTTTTAAAAGAGCCATCTCGTCCCTCCCTCGCGATGTAGGATCGCGATCAAAGAATTTTCAGGCTCGCGATCAAAGAAATTGCACACTCGCGATCAAAGAATAAAAAATGCTGAAACTCGAATTTTAGGCAGAATTGAATAAAACCACCACCATGTCTTGATAGAATGAAGCCCCCTGAACAAAACCCACCCTGATTTGTGTTCCTAGGCCACCCCTGAGCTGAGAAAAATGTATTTTTACCTTGAGATGCAAGATCGCAATCCAAGAAGCTCGTGATCAAAGAATTTGCAGGCTCGCGATCAAAGATTGTTAGCGAGCCATAATCAAAGAATTTAAAACCTTATAAGTCTATTTTTTGACCATTTTAAACCAAACCAAAGGCGTGGCTGGATAGAACGAGGCCCCCTGAGTAAAACCCATCCAAGTTTTACTTCAGGAGTGACCCCTGAGCCGAGATATTTCTTTCTACGATGGTAAATGCAAAAACAAGATGGCAGACCTCACGATCAAAGAATTCTCGGGGACAAAGATTCTTGAACCGTAAGGCTGCAAATTCTTTGACCGCCAGTTGGAACCAGATGGCCAGAACCCTATTCTTTGTTCGCAAAACAACCATATAAATGTTCCCATTGAGTTATATTGGGAAACAAAAAGTGGCATACATAGATACATAGACAGTGTCAGCAGATAAGGGCCTATGGCCCACCTAGTTTGCCCATTTGAGTTTGTAACTTCAGTTTATGTTTTCCTAGAACTCTGTTGCCCCTTACCCCCGACCTCCAGAATTCCTTTATGTCTATCCCATGCATTCTTAAATCCCGTGATTGTTTCAGCCCCCACCACTTCATCTGGCAGGGTGTTCCACTTATCCACCACCCATTCGGTGAAGACATTCTTCCTCACATTTCCTCTGAATCGTCCTCCCTCCAACTTCATCCCATGCCCTCTAGTCCTGGAACATCTTTTTCGCTTAAAAATAGTGTATTCCTGCACCCTGTTCCTCCCTGTAAGATACTTGTATGTCTCTATCATGTCCCCTCTCTCCCTCCTCTCCTCCAGGGAGTACATATTCAATTCCTTCAACTTGTCCTCATAGGACTTGTGATGCAATCCATGTACCATCTTTGTTGCCCTCCTCTGAAACTTCTCACCCTGTCTATGTCCTTACGAGGTAAGTCTCCAGAACTGCATTGTACTCCAGGTGTGGCCTCACTAGTGTCTTGTATAGTGGAATTATGACCTCCCTTTCCTGCTGGTGATGCCCCTGCCTATGCATCCCAGCATCCTATTTGCTTTTTCTGCTGCCTTGTCACACTGTTTCCCTACCTTGAGGTCATCAGAGATGATAACCCCAAGATCCCTTTCCTGCTTGGTACATGATATATCCTCACCCCCAAATGATATATTGTGCCAGGGTTTTTGTGCCCCATATGCATTATCTTGCACTTCTTTGCATTGAATTTCAACTGCCAAACCCCTGACCATTCTTCAGGTTTCTGCAGGTCCCTTCTCATTCTGTCTACACCCTCTGGTGTGTCTACTCTGTTACAGAGCTTTGTGTCATCAGCGAATGGTGAAATTCTGCCTTCTAGGTCCTGCGCAATGTCACTGATGAAGATGTTGAATAGGACTGGTCCCAGCACTGATCCCTGTGGTACCCCACTGGTCACTCTTCCCTCTGTGGAGTGACAGCCATTTACCACCACCCTCTGTGTCCTGCCACCCAGCCGGTTACCTACCCACCACACTACTTTCCTGCCCACACCCATATTCTCTAGTTTGTGTAATAGTCTTCTATGTGGCACAGTGTCGAAGGACTTGCTGAAGTCCAGATAGGCCATGTCCACTGCCCTCCCCTGATCCATCTCCCTAGTCACCCAATCAAAAATTTAACGAGGTTGGTCTGACATGACCTCCCCCTGGTGAAACCATGCTGCCTTGGGTCCTGCAGTCCATTGACAACCAGATGTTCCACCAATCTCTCCTTCAGTAGTGCTTCCATAATCCTCCCCACTACTGAGGTGAGGCTGACTGGTCTGTAGTTCTCCGCTTCCTCTTTGTTCCCATTTTTGTATAAGGGGACTACATTTGCTGTCCTCCAGTCTTTGGGTCCTCCCCTGTTTCCAGTGATCAGCTAAACAGGATAACCAGAGGTTCAGGTACCACCTCTCTTAGTTCTTTAAGGACCCTGGGGTGCACCCCATTGGGCCCATTACTTTATCAACTCTTATTACTTCCTGTTCCTTCAGGACCCTTTCTCGTGTAAAGGGACTTGTGTCCATTTCTGCACCATTCTCACCCCTTGTACCTTTCCAGACCCATTACCTCCTCTTCCTTAGTAAAGACTGAGCAGAAATACCTGTTCAATATGTCAGCTTTACTGTTGTCATCCTCCACGTGGCCCCATCCTCCCCTTCAGTCTCACTATCCTCCCTTTGCCTTTCTTTTTCACTTATGTACCTGTAAAAGGTTTTGTCCCCTCTACCCACTGATTTTGCAATGTGCTCTTCTGTCTGAGCTTTGGCTTCCCTTACTGACCTCCCTGCCTCGCTTTGCTTCTCCTGGTACTTCTCCCTATCCCCTTCTGCCTGTGTCTTTTTGTATTGCCTGAATGCAATCTTTTTGGCTTTCACTTTCTTTGCTACCTCTTTTGGCATAACTTTTGAATGCCTTAATATTTTTTCACCAAACGAAAAGTGACATGTTCGAGCAACCAAACCCTTTCAGATGAGCCATCTCACAGAGTGGCACGCCACATGACGGCCACGGACAAAATCCCAAAAACTGCCTCCAAAACTGGATAATTTTGCATTTTTTCAGCATTTTCCTGTGTAAAGACCGCAAGTCCGACTGAAATGAAATTTGGTAGATCAAGAGATCTACCATGCCCCACAGCGCATATCAAATTTCAGGCAAATCCATTGAATGGGTCCAAAGTTATTAACGTGCTAAATTTTGACTTTAACATAGAAGTACCTTCATAACCCTAAATATAGTGGCGCAACCACGCCACTATAATATATATATAATTTTCTTCTACCTGAGATGCATTGTTTGTAAATGACTCAGCTGCTAGGTAACCTGAGCAAGGCAGAGACTGAACTGTGACATGATTCTCACCTAAATGATTAGGTGTTAAGTGTAGCTGATTGCTTCAGGGGCCCATGGCCCAGCTGACCTGTAAGGTGTGAACATGCCCATTTCCTTTGCTTTGTCTCTGCCTCCCACTTAGAATCTCCACTTATCAAATTTTACTCTTAAATATAAAAGATTAATAGTGCAATTCAAAATGTATGCTTTATATTTAAAGAGCACAAAGAGCATATCTTCAGTTAGTGATTAGGTGTCTCACTTAAAAGCCTGTTTATCCTGTATCAGACAGTTTAAGTGACAATCTTGAGCTGGGTTGTATGTTGAAATGAATATGTCTGACCTAGGATACCCCGGTATGGCAACTTGGAGGGGAAGGAGGGGTAGTAATCCAGGGGAAGGGAATGGGAAAAGGAGGAAGTGCCTATAAGGAATAGAGAAGGACAAAGGGGTGGCCAATTTCTACAGCGGCAGGCATCTTTGGAAGGGTTGTAGGATGCACAGGTTGTGGGGTGGCAATAATTCTAAAGTGGGCCTGGAGAAAGGGAGACTGCCCACTCTGTAGGCAGCTATCTCAGATTAGGAGTGAAGTTTGTTGGTTAAGGAGTAAGCTGGGAGACTTGGGAGGGTGACCAGAGATAAGGGGAGGGGGTATGGGTGGCAGAAGGGTGGAGATGAGGGGAGGTGGGGACAAGGCCCAGAATCAAGAGTAGGACACATTATAACTAGTAAGGGGGGGATATTAGGGATAGAGGACCCCTGGATAGGGATGTTGAGGCAAAGGTGAAAACTTAGGGGGCAAACACTCAGAAAATAAAGAGAATGGAGGGGGAAGAGTCTGGAGAGGCTGATGGGGGGAAGACTAGAAGAGCAGACACTGGGAAGGGAGCTCCGCAGGTGGATAGGCAAGAGGAGAGAAACAGGAGTGGCTTAAAGGGCCAGTCACTCAGGACAGGTAACGGAGGCTGGCATAGAGTGTCATAATAAATTTGAGCTGCTTAGTAATCTAGTGGGGGAGGAAGGGGTTAGCAGAAATGAGGAAACTGGGACAATGGCCATGGGGAGGGAGTTGGATTCCCATAGGGCATCACAGGTCGGAAAAGGAAAGGATAGAAATAGTCCCAAGGGGAGAAGGGGAAACCTCAATGAGAAGCAGAGAGGGGAGATGCAATATATAACAGAACCGAGGGTGTCCCAAGGATGGGGACCTAGGTGAATGGGTCCAGCAGGGGGCCTCTGGAGATAGGGGTACCATTATAAGGGGTGAGGATGATGGTGTGGGGGAAGGGGATATGTTCAAGGCCAGGATAAATGGCCCAGAAATGAGTATGTTTAAGGGAACACCTATACGGGGGAGGAGGGGTCTGAGCCAAGTGGACAAAATGTTACAAAAATGGGAGGGTAGCAAGGGGGTCTCTCATAATAGGGCAGGAAAACTCCCACGACATTGGGAGTTTGGATAAAGGGCGGGGAGGAGGGGTTGAGAGCGCAGAGAAGTAGTGGAAGTAACCATAAGGATGATGGAGGCGTTAAGGTTCTGTTACTGAGTGACTCAATGATAAAGGGTATCCAATGGGGGGGCAGGGGGTGGGATGCCAGAACCGGGTGAAGGTAGTGGGTATCTCTGGGCTGACGATGCACAGAGCTAAATTCATGGTGTACGAGCTGGTAAGGGATTGTGGAGGAAAACCAGATTTCCTGGTGCACTTGGGGACATATGATGTAGAGGGGCACAGTGTCTTGGAAATCCCAGCAAGGTTCCGAGAACTTGCTAGGGTCTGTCGGGACAATGGATGCAACACTTTCTTTTCAGAAATATTGCCGGTACCTAGGGCCTCAGTGGAAAACAAAAGGAAGATCACAGAGGTAAATGACTGGCTCAGGAAGTGGGGGAAAGAAAGAGGGATGGGGTGTTAGGTAACTGGGAGGGGTTGGGAGGATAAGGGACTGTCTGCCAAGGACAGGCTTCACCTTACCCCATTAGGAAAGGAAATCCTTAAACAGGGGGTTGCGGATTACATTCAAGAAACGTGGGGTTTAAACTGGTGAGGTGGGGGACAAGGTAGGGGCTGGCCTGAAGCCCTGTCCTCCAGATGAGGGGAGCAGCCATCAAACCCAAGGGGAGGAGGGGTAAAATAGTCAGAGGGAGGAGATTTCACGAGGAGCAGATGGTGGCAGGAGGCAAAAGGAACCCGGGTGTGATTCGACAAAGGGACCAGGACAAGTGGTGGGTGGTAGGTGTTAGTGAATGCCAGGAGCTTGGGTAACAAGTTACCAGAGTTCCAGGCCATGCTGTTCATGGGGGGTGGATGTGGCAGCAGTCACGGATTGTGGGCCAACAACAACCATGACTGGGACCTAAACGTGAGGGGATACGTTTTGCTTAGGAAGGATAGAAATGAGGGCAGAGGGGGAGAAGTAGCTATGTACATTAGAGAAGGCATAGAAATTGCTAGGGTAGAAGAGGCAGAGGGAAATGTGGAGGCCTTATGGGCCACCTTACGAACCCTGATAGGAGGTAAGGTCAAGCTGGGTGTAGTATATAGGCCCCCCGGGATGGGTAATGTTCTGGAGGATGGTTTGCTGGACAACATCATTGCCCAGTGTGGACCAAAAGGGGAGAGTGTGGTGTTGATGGGGAATCTTACTATGCCAGAGACAAACTGGGGAACCATGTCCTCTAAGGTGGCCAAGGAGCAGAGGCTGCTAGACGGTTTCCAGGATGTGTTCTTAACACAGCATGTGAGGGAGCCCATGAGGGACGGTCATGTTCTGGACATGGTTTTGGCGGATGGGGACCTGGTAAGGGACCTGGTGGTAGAGGACCCCCTGACTGGAAGTGACCACGACACTGTATGGTTTCAAATTAACATGGTGTGGGGGGGATCTAGGACACTGGCAGTGGATTTCAGGGGAGCTGACTTTATGGGCATGAGAAACATTCTAAAGGACCACATGAAAGGGATTACAACAATGATGGATGTGGAAAAGAGATGGGAGGTTATGAAACAGGGACTTCATGAGGCAGTCAGGTCCTGTGCTATAGTGAAATGCAAAGGAGCAATGTCACATAAACCGTGCTGGTGGACCAGTGAAGTTCAGGGAGTGGTCAGAGAGAAGAAGGCTGCCTACAAAAAATACAAAACATCGAGAGGGGAAAGGGAAAGGGAAACGTACCACCTTGCATCTAGAAAAGTCACCCAGGTGGTGAGGGGGGCTAAGTCCAGTAAAGAGCAGCGTCTGGCACAGAGGATTCGGGGAGGGGAAAAGGGTTTTTTTCCAGTACATTGGGGAGCGGAGAAAAACTAAGGGCAAGCTTGGCAGACTGAGAATGGATGGTGGGTTGGTGGAAGAGGCAAGGGAGCAGGCAGAGGTATTAAATGAGCACTCCGCCTCAGCGTTCACTAGGGAGGGGGTTGGGATATTTGCTAAGCAAGGTACGAAGGGGATAGAAGCAAAATTGAGTAGGACCGGGGGATTAACAGAAAGGGAGCATAAGGGAGGGAGTGGCACCCCTGGGATTTCACAACAGGACATGGGTAGAAAGAAGGGAGGGACAGATGAAGCTATCTCCACCGAACAGGTGTGGCAAGCCCTGAAGGCCCTGAAGAAAGATAAATCTCCTGGGCTGGATGGCATTCATCTGAGGGTACTATGGGAGTTGGCAGACGTACTGGCCGCACCCCTGGTGGAGCTCTTCAATAGGTCGCTTGAGACAGGGATGGTACCTAGGGACTGGCGTGATTCACATGTGGTGCCAATCCATAAAGGTTGGGTCGAGGGAAGTACCAGGTAACTATAGACCCATCAGTTTGACCTCAGTAGTGGGAAAAGTAATGGAAAGTGTACTGAAGGAATGACAGGGGGTGTTCCTTGAGGAGGGGGGAAGGCTGGACAGTGGGCAACATGGGTTTGTACCAGGTAGATCATGTCAAACCAACCTTGTGGAGTTCTACGAATGGGTAACATCGGAACTGGACAGGGGGAAACCTTTGGATATAATATTCTTGGACTTCAGCAAGGTGTTTGACTCTGTTCCCCACAATGGGCTGATGGAGAAACTGACGGGGTTGGGAGTGTGCCCTTGATGGTCAGATGTATAGGAAACTGGCTATCTGGTCGTGCGCGGAGAGTGGTGATCGGTGGGGAGCTCTCGAACCCTAGAGAGGTCGGTAGTGGAGATCCGCAGGGCTCGGTCCTGGGGCTGATCCTGTTTAATGCATACATATCTGACATCAGGGTGGGTATAGAGTGTGAGATGAGTCTCTTCACTGATGATGCCAAGGTGAGAGCAGTAGTTGAGGGGGAGGAGGGGAGGTTGACCCTACAAGGGGACCTGGACACCCTGGAAAGTTGGGATGTCACATGGAAGTTAAATTTCAATTCAGCAAAGTGCAAGGTGTTACATCTTGGGTGGGGAAACCCCAAACACAGGTACACCCTGGGAGGGGTGGTGCTGGAGGCCTCGTCTGGGGAAAAAGACCTAGGGGTCATGGTGGATGCATGTATGAATAACTCTGAGCAGTGCAGGAGAGTGGCTAGCAAAGCAAACAGAATGTTGTGATGCATTGTAAGGGGGATCACCTCTAGGAGCAGGGAAGTGATTCTGCCACTGTAAAATGGGCTGGTGAGGCCTCACCTCGAGTACTGTGTACAGTACTGGAGACCACACTTAAAGAGGGACATAGAGCTCTGGAGAGGGTACAGAGGAGGGCTACCAGGATGATTCAAGGACTGGGGGAGTTGACGTACGAGGATAGACTTGAGGAGCTCGGACTGTTTACTTTGGAGGAGAGGAGAGACAGGAGGGACATGATCGAGGTCTTCAAGTACCTCAAGGGAATAAATAGGGTAAACAGGGCGAGGATCTTTAAACTAAAGGAAGGAGGTATCACCAGAGGGCATGGTTTGAAGTTGGAAGGAGGAAGGATGGGAGGGAAGAGGAGGAGGTTTTTCACAGAGAGGGTGGTGGATCCTTGGAACGCGCTGCCTAGTGAGCTGGTCCAGATTTCCAATGTGGAGGGCTTCAAGAGAGGGTGGAACAGATACAGAAAGGGGTACTGGAACACTTGGGAGGCCTCGGTTCCCAACAGGGGATCTTAGATTCGAGCAGACTCGATAGACCATAAGGCCTAATCTGCCGGCATTTAGTATGTTAGTATGTATTAGAAAAACTTTTAAAAAAGTAAGATTTATATTCAGCTCCATCCCATTTTCTTTATTACTTCATATATATTTAAGTACTTAATTCTCAGTTTTCTTTATGACTGAAAACAGTTGCATGAAAACAAGACCAGTTCACGTTTCAAGTTTAGTGCAGGAATAACTCCATTGAGCAGGCTCATGCACAAAGAGGTCCTGAGGACATATATCAGGAACATATACAAATAAAAGGCAGGTAAACACATACAGTACTAGCACATAAAATGGGGTAAATAATGTTCAATTACTACATTACGAAAACAATATTTACAGAGCAAAACTTTGAGAATACGTTACAGAATATAGACACTGTCAGACATGGAAATTATACAGTATTTACTCTGACTGCTTCTCTACATATTGCATTACAATCCCGTTTATGATAACACAAATATCTTCACAGTAACATATTTTAATGTGACAATTATGATGTCAGATATAGACAGGCAGCCAGAGCTAAAAAGGGAAGAGATACTGTAGTCTTACAAATACCCTTAGTAATAAAAACAGTATAAGCTACATCTATGCCTGAATGTTACATTTTCACAAAGTTGTCTCAACTGTGTCTTGAACTCTTTAATCTCACTCCTAAAATCATGAAATCTACAATGCATTTTAATTGTAATGTTAAGAATTGTACTCTTTTTTTTTTTTTTTTTTTTTAATCCCTCATCCCACTCATTTTGAAGTTCTGGTGCTGATGTAGTTCTGTTTTCAGGGTGAACCACTGAGTATAGTTCCAGAGTCCCATCAATAAATCTTGCCATTATTTGATCCTGGCTTATTATCAATAACATAAATGTATGATCTCTGAAATTATTTCTTCCAACAGTCACGCACTTCGCAACATAATCTCTATAATTCATCATGACTCATTTAGTAAACCACCAGTTTAACTCCTACGCCACTCAGGACCTATGCTTTTTCAGTGATGGGCCCTACCCGATAAAACTCCTAAATCTTGGTTCATTTATTTATTTATTTCAGTATGGGATTAATACCTTTGAGTCAAGGACTCATTTTCAAAGGTTCCTTCACAAAGGAGACCCACAGGAGGGTGGCATGGGACCCCACAGGGGAAGGAAACAACTCCTGGTGGGGGACTCTATTAGGGGGGTAGAAATGGGGAGGAAGGGAGAGGGAGGTAAGGTGCCTTCCTGGCGCCACGGCTTGGAGGGACAGGCAGATCCTCAGGATCATGGGAGGGGCGCTGCAGGGAGGAGCTGGATGTCATTGTCCCACCTCGGGACAAATGACCTGGCTAGGAATGGGATCAGAGCAGTGCAAGAGGAGTTTGTAGAGTTGGGAAGGGGCCTTAGACAAGTAGCTCATACGGTAACCTTCTCGGAGGTGCTGCCTGTCTATGGCAAGGGAGATGCTAGGGCACTCCTCACTAGGGAATTCAAAGAGTGGTTGAGAAACTGGTGTGGAGCTCAGGGTTTTGGCTTCATTGGGTACTGGGGAGCCACCTGGAGGGATGCACACCTATACTGGTGTGATGGTCTGCATCTGTCCAGGAGGGTGGAACCAGGATCCTAGGTGAGAGGTTTAAGTGTTTCATTGGCAAGCATTTAAACTAGCCAAGGGGTGAGGCACTGAAAAGAAGCAGGGAAATCCCAGCCTCCCCCCACAAAACATGGTGATTAGTGAGGTAAACACCAAGGTACAGAAGTTATTAGGGAGCAGAACAGATTTAAATGTAAAAAAAGGCAAAGGCAGTAAGGACAGAAATGGGCTAAAAGGGGTAAGGCTATCAAAAAGTGGAGGGTGATGAGTACCAATGCCCGTAGTCTGTGTAACAAGCTCCCTGAACTAGTGGCCTTGATGGAAGAGGGTTGCCTGGATATTGTGGCAGTCACAGAAACATGGTACACAGAGAACCATGACTGGGATGTCAACATACCAGGATACACAATCTACAAGAGGGACAGGGAGGTAAAAGGAGGAGGAGTAGCTCTCTATGTAAAGGAAGGGATCCAAGCAACAGAACTAAAGAGTAAACAGGGAGAAGATGAGGCACTTTGGGTCACCCTGGAGACAGGAAATGGCACCACAATCCGCATGGGGGTTGTATACAGACCCCCATCTCAGGGGGAAGGAATGGACAAGGAAATGATAGAAGACTTTCTTAGAATGGCAGAAAAAGGGAGATATTGTTGATGGGGACCTGAATATGCCAGATGTTAACTGGAGCACCTTTGCTGCAGGCATCCAAGAGCAGGGTCATTCTTGATGCCCTACAGGGGCATGCCTCAGACAGCTAGTATTGGAACCCACTCGGGAGGGAACAATCTTAGACCTGGTACTCTCAAATGGGGACGGAGAAAGAATCTCAGATTTAGAAGTGGGTAGCCATCTGGGAACAAGCGACCACCAAACAGTGTGGTTCACGGTAAACACAGCCATACAATCAAGCCATACAAAAGCAAGAGTACTGGACTTTAGGAGGGCTGACTTTGGGAAAATGATAGAGTGCCTCAGAAAAGCACTAGAAAACAGGCAAGAAGGAGGGGTGGAGGAACAATGGGGAATGATCAAAACAGCCATCACAGAGGCAACAAGCCTTTGTGTAAAGCAAATCAATAAAACACAATGAAGGAAAAAAACGCTATGGTTCTCAAAAGAGGTGGCAGGGAAGATTAAGGAGAAAAGGACAGCATTCAGGAAATATAAGGAAACACAGAAGGAGCAGGACAGAGAACTTTATCAGTTAAAGCAGAAAGAGGCTGGGAAGGCAGTCAGAATAGCAAAGGCCCAAACCGAGGAAAGGATAGCCAATTCTGTTAAGAAGGGGGATAAGACCTTTTATAGGTACATTAGGGAGCGAAGAAAGACCAAAGGAGGGATACTGAAGCTTAATAAAGGGGAGGGAATGTGGGTAGAGGGTGACAGTGAAAAGCAGGGATACTGAACAAATATTTCTGCTCAGTATTCACAAAGGAAGAGGAGGGGGAGTTACCTAAACCAAACAAGAGAAACACTCTGAAGACGGGTCGATACCAGTCCATTTACAGAAGAAAGGGTTCTGAAAGAACTACTAAAATTGAAGGTGGACAAAGCAATGGGGCCTGATGGGATTCACCCCAGAATTCTAAAAGAACTAAGGGTAGAACTAGTGACACCGCTGACTACTCTCTTTAACAAATCATGGGAGGATGGGGTGGTACCCGAGGACTGGAGGAGGGCAGATGTGATTCCTCTTCACAAAAGTGGGAGCAGGACAGAGGCAGGAAACTACAGACCAGTTAGTTTGACCTCAGTGGTAGGGAAAATGATGGAATCACTTCTGAAGGAAAGAACTGTTGAGTACCTAGAGGCCAGTGGGGCACAGGACCCAAGGCAGCATGGATTCACGATGGGAAGGTTGTGTCAGACGAATCTAATAGATTTCTTTGACTGGGTGACCAAAGTAGTAGACCAGAGGGGCTGTGACATGGCCTACCTAGATTTTAGCAAGGCATTTGATACAGTCCCACAAAAGATTAATACACAAGATAGCCAGCCTTGGAGTGGATCCCAAGGTGGTAGCCTGAACAAAAAATTGGCTAGAAACAGGACGCAAAGGTAGTAGTAAATGGAGTACACAGTGAAGAAAAGGAGGGTTACTAGTGGGTACCGCGAGGTTCAGTACTGGGACTGGTCCTTTTAATGTCTTTATAAGTGACATTGCAGAGGAACTGGAAGGAAAAGTATGTCTCTTTGCAGATGACACAAAGATCTGCAACAGGGTTGATACACAAGATGGAGTGGAAAGGATGAGAAGGGACTTGGCAAGGTTGGAGGAATGGTCAAATGTATGGCAGCTCAGATTCAATGCAAAGAAGTGCAAGGTAATGCACATGGGAAACAAAAACCCAAGGGAAGCGTACACAATGGGGGATGAGATACTGACAACAGTAAAAATAGAAAGGGACCTGGGGTAATTATATCAGATGACCTAAAGGTGGGCAAGCAATGTGACAAGGCAGTAAGGAAGGCTGGAGGGATACTGGGATGCATAGGAAGAGGCATCAATAGTAGAA
This sequence comes from Neoceratodus forsteri, assembly GCA_016271365.2. Classification (NCBI taxonomy): domain Eukaryota; kingdom Metazoa; phylum Chordata; order Ceratodontiformes; family Ceratodontidae; genus Neoceratodus; species Neoceratodus forsteri. Next base: position 188,567,743 of record CM028134.1, read on the forward strand.
AACAGGAAGTTGTTATCCCTCTGTACAGACAGTTGGTGAGACCCCATCTGGAGTACTGTGTGCAGTTCTGGAGACCCCATCTCCGCAAAGACATAGACAGAGTGGAGGCTGTCCAGAGGAGGGCAACCAAAATGGTGCAGGGTCTGTACCAGATGACATAAGAAAGACTAAAGGAGCTTAATATGTATACCCTTGAGGAAAGAAGGGAGAGAGGTGACATGATAGAAACTTTCAAGTACCTCAAGGGAATCAACAAAGTCCAAGAGGGTAGTATTTTTCAGAAAAAGAGATGTGCAAGAACAAGGGGGCACAATTTGAAGATAGAGGGAGGACGGCTCAGAGGTAACGTGAGGAAGTATTTTTTCATAGAGAGGGTTGTGGATGCATGGAACAGCCTCCCTGAGGAGGCTGTGGAGTCAAGAACAGTGGGGAATTCAAGAATACATGGGACAGGCATAAGGCAGTCCTAGTGGGGGGTAGGAGGAAGTAAGCTGTTGGTTAACTAGGATCTGCAGCTTATCTGTTAGGTAGGAAAATGGGCAGACTAGGTGGGCCAAGCGGTCCTTATCTGCCATCAAATTCTCTGTTTCTGTGTTTCTATGTTCCATGTCAGTGTTGAACAAACATTACAAATATACAAGGTTTACAGAGAAAAAAAAAAAAGAAAAACATTGAAGCATATACACAGGCAGTAACAGTAAAATTTGAACTTATACACATCAAATTAGTAAATAGTAACAGACAGACTGATTAGATGGGGGGAGGGGTTGGAGCGGGATCAGCCGAAGGTGGCATTGTCTGAGGTGGGAGAGAGGTGGAGCTTTCAACCAAGTGAGGCCATCGTCAGGTAATTGGGGGTAGGGGAGCGGGTTAAGAAAAAAGTGGTTATAGCAGAAAGATGTAGAGGGGGTAGGTAAATGGAAAACTGAGGGCGAGGTACTATCATATTAGTGCAGGCAGGTGGCATTGTCTGAGGTGGGAGAGCGGTGGAGCTTTCAACAAAGTGAGGCCATCGTCGGGTAACTGGGGTTAGGGGAGTGGGTTAAGAAAAAAAGTGGTATATAGCTAAAAGATGTGGGGGGGGTAGGTAAATGAAAACTGGGGCGAGATACTATCACATTAGCACAGGCAGGTACAATTCATTTTAGAGCCAAAGAGATTTGAGCCCAGCTTTGAAGGTACTAATCTTGATAGTATCAGTGAGGACAGCAGGTAGTTCATTGTATCATTTTGGATCTTGATACAGGATGGAGTTATGGGTAAGTTTTATCCTTTTGATGGGAATCACCATCTTGTCAGTGACTGCACTGCGGGTAGATTTCGTTGGGACGGCCAGCTTAAAGTGTACACCCAGTGTGGGGGATGTTAGACCAAGTAGTACTTTGTTTTAGAAATAGGCAGGTTTGGTATTGCCCTCTAAGATGGAGTGGTTTATACTACCTGAAAGGACAAAATAGTTTATTTATTTTTTATTTTACTTAGTTTTTGTTGACCTGGTAAGTGCACTAGACAAATTCTGCCTATTTTTAGGCACGACCCGGGGGAGGGGGATACAGATGAATGCCAACTGTCCTTAAACCAGATTAAGCAGTAGGTGGTATTTTTAGTGAATGAGGGGGAGATCTAGCCAGGGCAGTGGGGAAATTCCCCGACTCCTTTTGAGATGTGCCACTGGATCTTTAACATCCACCTGAACTACCAACAGGGCAGACAGATGGGACCTCGGTTTATTGTCTCATCTGACAGATGGCACCTTAGGAATGTAGCACCCCTCTTATGCTGCACTACAATGTCAATATTGGGATTTAACCCAAGTGCCTGGTGCGGGGATAAAACCCACAGCCTTCTGCTCTCCCAGCCTCAGAGGCAAGTGTTAACTCCCACACTGCAAGTGCACATGCATCTATTGGGGGTGAGGAGGGGGTCAGAAGTGCAAAGACATTTCATACCTGAAACAATATTTGTACCAGGCAAATTAGAAAATTATTTTCTCTAAATAATCAAAACTAGAACCAATTTTTTTTGTTTTTTTTTCATACTGAAATTATTAGTTCAATTCATTTTTAAGAATTTTAGTTAGGTTTTTTACTTATTATGTCACTTTTTATGGGCAGTAAAAAACAAATTTCAGTAACTGGTATGCAATGACCAAAGACTGTGGTCACAGTAAAGGGGCACTAGTGCAGTGAGGGGGACCTCAGATTTCTCCTGGGCCTAGGGCCCCAGGTTGCATTAATCTGCCCTGGTTGTCTGGGAGATTCATCCCTGCTGATTTTGGTAGCAGCACAATGAGGCAGCACCCCAATTTTGCACTGCCTCCACTGTGACTGTGTCAGGCCCACCATTTCTATGATCCTGAGTTACAGAACAACTATATACAATGCCGTTAAAGCCTGACTGCTGTTCTAGTGGGGAAGCCAACAGAAAATAATGAACTATTTAATGTGAACATGGAAGTACATTTCTTAAATAAGTCCTGAGGCTCTGTTTAAAAAGGTGTGAGGTTTTAGTCAGTCCGAGTTCAAACTGAATGTCATACCAGCATGGGGGCTGATAAGGCACATGATCAGGAACCCGTCCTGGTCCGGTTCCTCCACAATTGGGCCTGATCTACATTTGAAAGCATATAATATGAAGTCTAAGGAGAAGCAGATCTCTAAAAGGGGAACACCTTCCATCCCCATTTTGGTGGCCACTGGCCAAGTTACTGCACAGTCCCATCTTCAATCCTAGACCCAAGAAATCCCAACTGACCTGCCTATGGAGAGAAACCCTCACACGGTAGGGTTTGTGTGTTTGGGGGGGATGGGACAATCCACCACACACCTAGTCAAACTGTTCTGAATTCAGTGGCAGCAGGTATTCTTTGTGCTGGGCTGGTGGGTGACCAGAGCATACCAGCATCATCTTGTGGTGCACTGGAGTATTCTCCCTTCTGCTCCCTCCCCTAAAATGCTGGGCAGAGAATGTGCAGCATTTCCCATAATAGGCATGTGCTCTTGAAGGCCCTTAGCTCTCCCTACCCTCTGCTGTCCTTGTCTGACCTACACCACCTTGGCTCCCCTTGGCAGTGCTCATGCAGTTGAGAATTAACTAACCCCCACCCAAAGGAGGACAGCATCTTCTTGGACACTCAAACCTTCCCTTCCCCCCAGCTGGTCCAGGATGACCCAGGCTTGTTCTTAACCAGGGTTTCTGGCATCACAAGCATTACCCCTACCACTGCACTGATGGGCTAGCTTAGTTGATTGCAATGTGTATTGCAGCTTTACAAAGCTCTGATCTCCTGCTCACCAGTCCCATTGCACTCCCAAGGCTCAGCAGAGGTTGTGTGATTATGTAAGTAGAGGTTGCATGACTTGCACACAGCCTTGGAAGTACAATGGGACCAGCAACTGATGCATCAGAGCTTTGCAAAGCTCCATTACACATGGCAATCATATTAAATCTCTTGCAGCTGCAGTCTGTGGCTGACATCAGAAACTGGGGATTCTGGAAGTCCCCCAGAGTGGCACCAATGGCAAAATATCAGGGCTGGAGAAGGCAAGAGCAACCATATAATTTAAAGTTTTACAAGATGCAGGGTATGATAATATTTTTTCCCTCCACAAAATCTGCTGTCGGTGTTAACTTTGCACTTTAGTGTGATCCATTTCTCATAAGAGTTCACAAAATGTTTTTGGTTTCTCCAGAAGATGTTATGGGTTGAAGCCTGTTTTTAAGTTAAATGATCAGATATTTTCTGCCACTCGATGGCCCAACGGAATTGTGTTGTGCTGCTGTGCCAGTGACCCAGGTTCAGCAGTGACGGTCGCCAGAGTTGGGAGTCAGTGCTCTGCTAGCCAAACTGGGAGAGCACACTGCCAACGGTAGCATGTCCCAGCCAGGGGATGGGAAGCAGCACAATCTGGCACTGCAGCAACTCCTGCTGGTGGGCTGGGGAGCCTTTTAATTTTTTTTAATGATTTTATTGAAAAAAAAAAAAAAAAAATCAGCAATACAGTCATAGGCACCGACTATTGGGGGGGGGGCTGAGGGGCTGAAGCCACCCCTTGGAAAGATTATGTGGGGGCTCTGCCCCTCCCCTGGAATTTACAGAGTTACAGCGGAATGCAGTGCCATTAGACAGCCACCGGCAGTTTTATTTTAACTCCCTTGCTCCCGCCTGCTGGCCCAGCAAATCCGTGTGCACCATTTTCAGGATAAGGAGGAAGAGCAAGGACCAATCACCGCATTTGGAGTATCTTGGCAGTGACGTTGACATGGTCACATGATGCCATTTCAGAGGGATTGGCGCCACTACACCAGTGGTTAGTTTCTTTGGTCATGCAGCCTTAGTGGACAAGCATTGTCCTTTCTTGTTATGGGGTCGGGTCCCTCGTGCTCTCTCCCTCCCCATCAATCTCGGGAGTTGTGTCAGCATTGACACCATCATCACGTCACCCCCCCCCCCAAGCACAAGGTACTTGGAGTTGATGGGTAAGGAGTGTGAGCACATGGAAGTGGAACGGGGAACACAGGCAGTGGAGCGGTCCAGGAAGCAGCAGTAAAGACGAGGGAAGCAACCAGCTTCCGAGGCCTGGAGGCTGTTGGAAAGCCAAGCAGGAATCGTAGGAGAAGCTGACTTCCTACAGGTAGAACATGTGGGGAGCACTGGAGTAGTGCTGATGAGTCAACTAACACATTAAAAATTGTACTGGTGACCAGTTAATTGACTAATGGGAACAAGCATTCAGAATAAAGACTGAAATACAGCAAAGCTTTTCAGCTTGTATTCCAGCTGGTTAAGGCCTTGGTTGCCTTTGATTACTATTGTGACTATGATTTGACCTGATTAAAACACAGCTGGATTTATACTAATGTCTTGTTGTTAGTTGTTTTTTTGGGGCTGTCAGCTGTTTTTGTGCTTTGTTCATTTTTTGTGCTGGCATCTGACTGGTTGGAGCTTGAGGAGGTATTGTGTTTTTTTTGGGGGCCTCAATTAAATAGGCACTTGTTCACTTGTTGGGAAAGAAAAGGAAATGAGTAGGCCTCAGGCTCAGCTAAAATCTTAATATAAGATCCACTTCCCAAAGAAGGATGTACTTCACATTACTGAGCTAAAATAAATGGCAGCTTAGTGCTAAATGATCAGTGACTGGCTAGGTAAGAAGACTCTGACACAGAAAAGAAGAAGCAGAGAAAAGAATGAGGTAATGAGGGGGTGCAGGAATGAGGAAAGGAAAGGGTAGTTAAGAGAATAGTTATAGAGTATCACATAATAAGTTCATGGAAGGAGGCAGAAGAGGAAGAATAGAAGTGATTTTTAAGAGTATAAACTTGCACATGTAGTACTGTATATCAATTGTTCACAATATTTGTCATTCTTCTCTGTTCTAGTCTATTCACCTACAGTATAGAAGACATAAGACTCTTTTTCTCTCTTTTTATCTCAGCACCCTCATTCTGCTTGAAATAGGAGCACCATAGCAGAATGCTAATATAAACTGCTTCGTGGGTGGAAACACCTGATGATGAGTTTGGTTGTCAGTCATTCTGGTGTAGGAAGCCATGGTGACGTAGGGGTTGTCTGTCAGTCATGTAGATATGGGAGACAGTGGTGATGTGGGACGTATCAAGCACTCAGATCTGGAGAGCTCTTGTGATGAGGGCCATGGAAGTCATACATATCTGGGGTTGCTGGAACTGTACGGTGAGGCTTGTCATTCACATCGATGTGGGGCCACTGGTTATATGTGGCTTGTCTGTCACGGTAGGGCATACTGTATGGGGGCACTACTAATGTGGAACTTGTTAGTCACTCAGAAGTGAGGAGCACTGATAACATGGGAACTGTCAGTCACTCTGATGTGGGGAGCTCTTTTGATGCATTTGTGCCTGCCTATCACTGAGGTAGGACATTTTAATAAAGCAGCAGACACAATTTTTGGCAAATTCATTTTACCGAGAAAAGATTTGGGGGACAGACTGCAGAAAACATCACCAGGTGAGAGACATCACCAGTGTCTGCAGCACTTGCTGGGGAGTGGGTCAAGGTGATGAATGACAACACCAGAGGAGATGCCAGTAGCTGGGGTGGGTGTCGGGGTGGATGAGTGACTCCACCAATGTCTGCAACGCTTACTGGGGAGTGGGTCAAGGTGGGTGAGGCACACCATCAGAAGCTCCGCCAGTTGCTGCGGAGGGAGCAAGGTAGGTGAGTGACACCACCACTTGCCGGGCAGTAGGTCAAGGTGGTGAGTAACAACAAAAAATAGGCAAATTTGGGTAATGTGCTAGCACTGAAATGGTGTTTGTTTACCTGTGCTGTCTCATCAGAAAGCCCCCCAAAATTCACCACAGAGCACCAAAAACCCCAGATCTTAGCCTCTGCCATTTATTAAGCCCCCTCTCCGGGACAAATAAAAGTTGTCTCCTATGAATACAGTATAGAACAAGTACGGAATCATTTCCAAGCATCAAAAACATTCAGGTACAGTAATAAAAAGAAAGAAACAGAAACTGTGCACTGTGGTCAGTTAAAACATACATACAGTAATATTCAATGCTGTGGGTGTTGGGGGGGTAGTTACTGGATGACATGTTGGGGGGTTGTTTTCCCTGCAGGAGTAGGAACTCCCCCACCGATACTGTGCATGCTGCCTAGGGACAAGAAACATGGCAGTGAAACCCAGCCAATGCTGGATGAAGGCCTGCCTGCTCCCCCCTCCCCCCCAGACCCCAAACCACTGAACATGGAACCAGCCTGAATCTGATCCTGGTGCACAAGGGACTTTCAGAGGGGTTCCAGAGAGAGTCCTGCCATAGGGGGCAAGCCACTGGGGGCAAGTACCTGTAGAAGGTGGGTGACAGGGTTGGGGTCTAGACTAGAGGGGGACCAGTCAGAGAAGGAGCATAGACACCTGAATAAATCATTTAGAACTGTTGTATAAAGTGCACAAAGCATGAAGCTGGCATCTATGAAAACAGTTTCAGTTATTTTCATAGAGACAGCAGCCAGGAGGTCATAGCTGGAGCATCTACTGTAAAGTGAGCAGCTCAAAGATAAACAGGTAAAGAGTAACCCAAAAATACTGACTGAGCAACTTCAACTCATTAGATATAAAGAACTGCTTTGGAGACTCATAACCATCCTCTGAATTTCATACAGACTATTTGGCCACGAACAATACTTACCAGTTCGGAAGAATTGTTTGTTTAGGAATAAATTATGTGGGACTTCACAAACAAGAAAACGTGGTGATCCAGCTACATCATTCTGTAATGCACTTATCCAATGTTGTCCACGCAGCAGCATTGATGTTTTAGTTTAAACAAGCATTTGTCAATGCCGAATGTTTGCTTGCTGGCATTGGCATTGGTAGTGTAGGAGTTACAGAGGTGCATAATAGGAATGGCAGTTGAGTATTGAACTGAAGCCAACCCCACCATCACCCTGCAGAGACTGACAGGCATTGGGGTGTGCCTTTGGGTCGTCGGCCATAATGCCCACACCATTCCACCACACCCTACCCTGCAGACACCGACAAGTGTCACGGTGTGCCTTGGGGTTTTGGCCCTTATGCTTACCCCATTCCATCAGGAAATATGGTGAAATGGGAGCTGTATAGGAGTATGGGGTGAACTTTGGGGCCGAAGAGTCCGAGGCACACCTCGATGCCTCTCACTGGCTGCAGGGTGTGGAATGGTATGAGCATTACAGGCGAGAATCCCAAGTCACACCCCTGATGCCTGTCATTCTCTAAAGGGTGGTGCGTTATGGTCGGAAACCCTAACGACGCACGCGTTCGTTGGCATTTTCACTCCCAAGTTTTCAACATGGGTTTTTTGTGACCCCCACCTTATGAACAGTGGCAATATCGGTTCGTTAGTCGAAAGATGATTTTGCACAGCGACTACACCATTTGGCACCACAGGTGCGAAAACACATTTAGAACAGGATGTGAAAAATGACAGCTGTACTGTTCATGGGGAGGTGCAAAAAATGGCAATGTTGAAAATCCGCAGTGAAAATATTAAAAAAACTGGTGGTCACGAGTGTGCGTAGAAAATGCGCAACGCACACCCATAATGCAGTTAGTTTGGGGATTTTTTAGAGCAGAGTGTCAACACAAGGATTTTGGAACCTCCGCTCATGAACAGTGTCATTGTGATTTTCTTAATCTGTCCCGAACAGTGATTTCCCACAGCGACCACGCATTTCTGCGCTGGAAGTACGAAAACACATTTCGGCCATGGTGTGAAAAATGACAGCTGTACTGTTCATAAGGAAGTGTGGAAAAATGCCACTGGTGAAAACCTGGACTGAAAATAAATCCATGAACTTACGAGGGTGGGTGGAAACTGTGCAATGGTCGCTCGTAACACTGTCATTTTATGGACTTTTTTCACCAAATCTTTAACATAGCCATTTTAACACCTCTGCTCATGAACGGTGTCACTGTGATTTTCTTAATCTGTCACGAACATTGATTTCGCACACCGACTGCGCCATTGTGCACTACATGAGCGGAAACACGTTTTGGGCGAGATGTGAAAAATGACAGCTGTACTGCTCATTAGGAGGTGTGGTAAAATGGCAATGTTGAAAATCTGGAGTAAAAATATTGAAAATTTGTGACCTTACGAGCGTGCGTAGGAACAGCACCACGCATGCTCGTAAAGCAGTCATTTTTGGGAATTTTTCCACCAAATATTTAACATAGCCATTTTAACACCTCTGCTCATGAACAGTGTCACTGTGATTTTCTTAATCTGTCCCGAACATTGATTTCGCACACCGACTGCGCCATTGTGCGCTACATGAGTGGAAACACGTTTTGGGTGAGATGTGAAAAATGACAGCTGTACTGCTTATAGGGAGGTGTGGTAAAATGGCAATGTTGAAAATCTGGAGTGAAAATATTGAATATTCGTGACCTTACGAGCGTGAGTAGGAACAGTGCAACGCATGCTCATAAAACGGTCATCTTTGGGAATTTTTTCACCAAATTTTCAACATAGGGTTTGTCGAGGCCTACCTCATGTACTGTGACACTGTCGCTTTGTAAATCAGTCCCAAAAGGTGGTTCCGTGCAGTGACCGCGAAATCACCTTTCAGGCCCAATTAACAAAATGACAATGACAGAATTCATGAGGTGGGGTCCCAAAAACCCCATATTGAAAATTTGCGAAAAAAATTCTCAAAATACCTAGAGATATGCATCAAAGTTGAAAACCCATTTATTCCATTATACAGCTTTACTGGCATTTCCTCAGTTCGCGGTCGGTTTTTGAGTGCAGTACATGTTCCCTAGTCGACCAAAGATCGCCACGCCAGACTCGAAGTAAGTATGGGGTGAGGGTGGTGGTGGGGAGGCAGGGTGCGCAGAGGGATGGGTGTGGGTGGGGAGGAGGTCAGGACAGTCAGCGAGGAAGGTTTTTTCTTGCAGGTTTTTTTTTCTCCTTAGGCGATCTTGCGGGACTTGTGCCACGCTGGGGTGGGCTCCCAACATGGCACCCGGTAGTCGCTTGGGGGGGCACTGTAGCCGACAGGGGACTGGGCACCCCCATCGGCCATATAGACTGTTGCCACTCTGGCGTGGGCTCCCAGCGTGGCACCTGGAACTCTGTTTGGGGGGAAGCGCAGCAGAGCCGACGGGGGATTGGGCACCCCTGTCGGCCATACAGTGTGTGTGTGGGGGGGGGGGAACGCATGATCATGCAATATGCATGTGTGAGTGTGTGGGAGGAGCGCATGAGCATGCATCATCTTATCGCTGCTCACTGAAGCGGAGCTCTTCCTTTCAACTGTAGGGCACTGCATTTTCAACTGCTGTCATAGACAGCTGCAGCATTCAATGGCAAACTGTGGCTGTGCCTGCAAACACAATGACTGAATTGGAAGACAGGGTGCCACACCTATGAAAACTCAGATGATGGCACTAGGTTTCTTGCACATGTGTGCAAGCAAACATAAAAAAGACTACATACTGGGCTTAGACTACTTCATTTTGCAGTAAAAACTTGCTACATGCCACTGTTTACTACTCTGAAGTCTGAGTTGGCTGTCCCCACAAAATCGAAAGCTGTCCATTACAGAGATGTAGCACTGCCCCCAGGCATACCCAAGTACACACTGTGCATACCCTAAATCTGTCGGCATATGTTGAAATTAAGGAATGGCCTGCCAGGCAGCAGACAGCTATGCGGCAAACTGTCAAAAGATATTTCCTTTGCGTATCATTTTTTTAAGGTCTAGAAGCAGCCTTGTAGAGATGAGATGAATCTCCTGCAAAATGGAGGGACTTTGCACTTCTGAGTTTTTGCCAAGTAGTAACTTAATGAAAATTGCACAAAGACTCGGCAAAGTGTCGACTCTGCATTTTTCTTATGATTTTCATGAACATCTACACGGTGTCTTTTTCCCAGCAAGTGCAAATGCTGCAGTTTTTTTACTATGCAATGCACCCTTCATGAAATGAACATCTCAATATAAGAACATCTTCACCCCCAATGAAAGGTTCGATGAAAGTGTAAGTTCCAGCACAAAGCTCAGTTTGGACCTGTTTCTGGTAACAGCTGTGAATGATGGATTTATTTTGGGCTTACAAAACAAAAGTCAAGTACCCACTAACTGAGTAAAAATGGACACCAAGCACCAAAATGTTAATTTTTACATTATCATTTATTGACAGTCACTGGACAGTACACAGACTTGCCTGCCTGATGCAATTCAGATCCAACCGCTCCTTTATCAAAGGCCTCTGATAAAGGATCGGGTGGATCCAAAATGCGTCAGGCAGCCGTGGAGCCCAGCTGATAAGAACTTGAACTACATCTTCCATCCGGATACAGCAGCAGAGCAGCAAGTGGCAAGTGGCAAGTGTAGCAGAGTGGCAAGTGTAGCAGGCAATTACCTGCTAGTGACTTTTAAATATCTGTGTAGCTTACTGTCTCAAGGAGCAGGGAGCTTGAGGGAGCTGGCACCTGTGACATCACCTGGGAGGGAGGCTTTTTGCATTTAAAAGCTCACGCCGCTCGCTAGCACGAGTGTGAGTGGCACAAGCATCACTCGAGAAACATTTTACTGAACAAGACAGCAAAGGAGTAAGTTAAACTGTATTTTCCTAGCATATGTTATTTATATATGCTTGGAAATTTTGGATAGAAATTTACTGATCTGTTAGTACGATTAGTACTTTTGGTAAACTGCATCTGAAGTTTCTAGTATTTGCTGCTTTCAGCTTAATTAAATCTTGAGTCTGTTTAAGGCAATATGTAGTGAAGTAGCCAATATTTGTATTTTTAGCCTAGTGTTTTGATTACATTCTGAGAAATATGTGTAACCACCCTACAAATGGGGGTTCCCGAAAAGTCTTCCTTGAGCTTGCCTAAATGCTCACTGCCAGGCTGGTGTTCTGCGTTTTAGCAGTTTAAATGTATTGCCAGAGAGTGCCCGTATAGCCTCTGTGTACTGTCTCTTTAAGAGCTGCCTGGATTGCAGTCATGATTAATCTGAGACAGAGCTCTGTTAGAAGATATACTTGTTTGTTGATCATTTGTTAGAGTAGTTATAATATTGCAGTTTGTTCTAACCTGCCTTCTTTGCAGCATGAACAGTTGTTTGTTTCCATCATCTTGGTCCTGGACTGCAGAATGGGCTAATCAGTACATTTGGGACTCTAAATGTAACCTGCCTACTGGGGCTTGGTGGGGCCAAAACTTGGAGGAATTGTAGTTTTGGGCTTTTGGCACCTAAAATAACCTTGAGGTGGAGCCCTTGTTGTGACTGACAGACAGATCAGCCAACCAAACCTTTTGGATCTTGGGGAAAGTCCCACACTGCTTGCAGTTTCAGTTAGATCCGAGTTGGGAAATGAAAAAGTAAGAGCTCGAGATAGTTCGAGCAGCAATCCATAGTGGATTTGCGTGGGAGAACTGTGGAAAGGCCTGAGTTTGGCCTGCATGCCTGCCTGCTGTTCCTGAGAGGGAACTTGTGCTTTTTTGGGGGGACTGAATCCGAATTTGGAGAGCGTATTAAGCCACTGAATTGTGACCAGGCTTAAACCTGAAGAAGACAGAAGATTTGATGAATGCGATTGGCCTGTCAGGACTTCCAGCTACCTCTGAACTCCCGGACTGTGCAGAGACTCTGTAATTGCAACCAGAGAGCCATTTGCCTGGTATAGTGGATTTCCTTACATGTGAATGTGCTGTGTGCTTATAGTGGATCGTGATTTGGTTCCCCACTGTGTGTCTGAACTGTGTTTTGCTTGCTGGAGGCTGTATCCAGCTCCATGGACTGACTCCATATCCATTTCCGTTTGCCTGGGCCCTGCTATACTGGCCCAGCCTGAATACCTGCTACGCAGAGAAAGTCATCGACGAGAGACTGGCCTAGGGATCAGCCCCCTGCTCAATGTCTTGAACAGGAACAATGCCTCGGTGATTCGTGTGGGCTCTGCTTCTCCGGGCACTCCAGTTCAACAGCCTGTAGTCTTGATTTCATCCTGCCTGTGTCCAGTATTGGGTATTGTGAGTAAACATCAAGGTAGCTCCCTGCAACAACAGCTAAATCTAAAAGTGTTGTCATCCGATTGTCTTGTTGCCTTTTCTTTTACGAATTGAGCCCTCCAGCTCCGGATTACAAATAGTAAGTGTTGTGCATGTTGCTTTCTTCCCTCACAGGGCCCCAACCAGCTGCAACGTTTCTGGCTAGCCAGTCATTTTCCTACCTGGGTACCCAGAGTGTGTGACTGTGTAGAGACTCTGAACTGCATGCATAAATGTCTGATTAATATAGCTTTTAAGCAAATCAACCTGATTACGCCCCTTCCTTGTTCAAGTCCACTGAATAACTCAGATTTAATTTTGTTTGCATTTAACCTGACTGTGGTTCCAGTTTGTGCCAAAAGTATTGTACTGTTGCTATTTGCTGTGCTTAACCTTGTTTTACAGGGGGTCCCCAGGGTCGAGCCAGAGGAACCAGCCCTGGTGGTAAGTGCAAACAGTGTGGGCAATTGCCTGGTGAATAGGGGTCATTGTGAAAGTAATTATTGTATATTGTACAGGCCACTAGAAGGGAAAGAGGGGGGTTACAGTGTCCCGGAGGGCTGTACCCAGGTTAGCTTGACCACTAACAACCCTGACCTCTAGGTGGAGGCACCTGTTTAATTACCCAGGCCCCTTTACCTGCTACTAGCCAAGCAGGCAGGGGTAGTAGCCCTTGGGATAGCGCCACCTAGGGGTTACATACATACCCAGAAGAAAAGATTTTATAGACTGATAAATATATATTAGTATGTTTAGCTTTGTTTTGCACTTCTGTTTGAATTTTAAAGTATATACAGCGCTTCACAGAAGAGCTTTGTGTCAGGCTTAAGCATGGATATACCTTTGAGAGGTACTATGATTCTCATTTGGATCATTTGCTTTGCTGTAATAAGTCTTGAGACTGGAAATATAAATGGGTTTACCTGGGGAATGGACTTTACTAAGATTAGGGGGGGTACTTTGACTTCTTCACCTGGTTTTCAATTTGGGTTCCAGAGGAATATATTTGAAATAACCCCACACTTGATTGGCCATTCCCAAATTTCAAATTTGAGCAAGTTGGCAGCATTGTCTTCCTGTCAAAGGAAATTTAAAAACATAATGAACTATAGACAACATTTTGGTTTTATAGTAAGAAAGTTAATTTGGAAATACAGCAAATTAGTGGCGAAATTGAGAATACCGATAGTCCTAAATTTGACGCTGTCTGGTGATGTCCAATTAAATCCAGGCCCAGGTGAAAAACATCTATTCACAGCTGACATTCTGAAGGGTAATAATAAGAACAGATGAGATTGCCAACAGGAACAGGCCTTCCGGTCTATCGAGTCTGCTCGAGTGTGCAGCTAGCACCTCATAATATCAGCTTTGTCCACTTTCACACTATAAGTATACTACCAAAAACTGATGTTATACTGGAATGGGTTCTAGATTACAGACTGGATATATTATTAATAACGGAATCCTGGCTAAGTAAGAAAGTACTAGATGATAATGTTCAGATTTGTGAATATCAATTAAGGAGGCATGACAGAGGGAAAAGGGAAGGGGGAGTTATAGCATATGGGACCTTTGCTTTGGAAATTAAATGCCTAGAATGTGATATTCTTACACCAGGCATGGAAAGGGTAATACTGGAAATAAAAGTACCATACTGTTAGCCTATACTATTAATAGGATGCTACCTCCCCCCACAGGGAGATGAGCAAAATATCTTTGCTATACAGGATTTTGTGTTCCCATTTAGGGACAATCATGAATTTATTGTCCTAGGAGATCTAAATATAGATTGGGCAAACGTATCTTCTACCAGTATAATAATGGATTTCTCACTATCTCTGGGGCTGTCTCAGTTAATTGATACCTTTACTAGATTCAATCCTAAAGATCCCACTTCCTCTACTATTCTGGATTTAATATTTACTTTGGCACCAGATAACTTTTCCCTCCATGGTGTGTTGCCAGAATCTTTTAGTGATCACTAAGTTATTTTCTGCATTAGAGAAAAAGTCAAGAAAGCTAATCTATCACAAGTCAAAACTTTTAAAAACTTCAAAGATTTAGATTATACTGCTTTTATGCTGGTGCTGAAAAGAAGGAATTGGGACAGGCTGGCCCTAATTCCAGACATTGATAGTGCTTGGCAGTACTTTCAGAGTGAGTTCTTGTCTGTCTGTGATGCTTTTGTCCCAGTCTGAAGTAAAAAAGTAAAAAAAATAATTCTCCCTGGTATTCTGCAGACATTAGGATGTGCCACAGTGCAAGAGATGATGCATGGAAACTAGCAAAGAAAAACAACAAAGCGAAACTGCTTTGGGATAGATATCGATTTGCACGTAATCTATATGTAAAAAAAATAAGGAAGGCAAAAACAGATTATTTTATTTCTAGCTTTAGGTTAGAAAAGGCCAATAATCCCAGAGATTTCTGGAGCATGGTACAAAAACTCCAGGGTAGCAAAAATTCAGAACTGCCAGCAGCCATTATGATAAACGAGGTTCCACATAGCATCTCACACAAGGTTGTCGATATGTTTAATGAGACGTATACAAATATGGGATCTTATACAGCTGATGCTCCCCCTCCCCTGGGACACAAGAACATCGTAGGGATTATAAAGTCTGGGGAGAAAATGTGGGTCAATTCCCTCCTTAGAACATAAATGTAAGACAGGTCTTTAGGGAGTTATTAAAATTAGATACAAAGAAAGCTCAGGGTTTGGATTGTAACCCTTCTTATCTATTTAAAATAGCTGCGCCTGTGGTTGCCACCCTATTAACAGACATCTATAACCTTTCCATAAAAACTGGTTCTTACCCTCTAGCCTGGAAACAGGAAAATGTAATCCCTATCTTTAAGGGTGGACAGAAGGGTGCTATGGGTAACTATAGGCCCATGTCACTGCTGTCAGTTACCGCCAAGATTTCTGAAAGGATTATAGCAGGCCAATTAAATAGCTATATGGAAGCCCAAAAAATATATAACCAATATCAATCAGGTTTTAGGGTGCTGCATAGTAAGACTACAGCACTGGTTAAAGTAATGTCAGATTTTCAGGTAGCCATGGACAAAGGCCTCCTGGTTGGGGCCATGTTTATAGATCTATCAAAAGCTTTTGATACTTTAAATCATGAAATACTTATTGAAAACGTGAGATCTGTTGGCCTCAGACAGGAGGCATTAAAATGGTTCCATGGCTACTTGACAGGGAGACAGCAGTGTGTAACACTGAGTAACAGCTACACCTCAACATTTTTAGCTGTTAGAACTGAGGTCCGTCAAGGCTCAGTGCTGGGGCCTGTGTTGTTTAATATTTATACAAATGGTGTCAGATAGCTGTTGGGCGATGTCCGACACCATTTGTATGCAGATGACACAGTGCTATATACAGAAGGTAAGTCTGTCGATCAGATCCAAGAAAAGCTTCAAAAAGACTTTAGTATACTGCAGAGATATTATCGTGACCATGGTTTGATCCTGAATTCTACAAAATCACAAGTCATGCTGCTGTCAGGGAAACACACCCAGAATAATTTAACCCTAGATATAAGGACACTAGATGATTGCAGTCTAACACTTGTTGACTCATATAAATATTTGGGAGTCTGGATAGACTCAGTGTAAATGGGACATACATGTTGATTTGTTAGTTAGAAAGGTAAATAAAAAAATGGGGATATTATACAAGTATAAAAGCGGTTTACCTTTGGATGTTAGATTGAAGATAGTAAACTCCATGGTAATCCCTCTGTTAGAGTACGGTGATGCTGCTGTTTTTGGGGAAGCATCTTGGGGAGTACTGCGCAGGCTTGATGTTGTATATAACAGATACATGCAGTACATCCTGGATGCACCCAGGAATATGTATCACTGTTCCATGTACAGAGCTCTGGGCTGGATAGAATTGACAGAGCGACGTAAATTACATATGTTACATCTCGCCTATAGAAGTAAACAGAAGAAAATGCCCCAGTATATTATAGATTTACTAGAAGAAAGAGGTGTTAGGGAGGACTTGCGCACATAAGAGATTTTTGAGTTTGTGGTGCCAGGCATGAAATCTGTTAGGGGCAATTCCAGTTTTGTATGCATGGGCCCCAAGCTATGGAATACGCTACCTGGTCATCTGAGGCCACAAAAAAGTATCATATCCTGGAGGGCTATTAAAACTTGGATTTATGATGCTGCAATGCTGCCAAAAATTTGTTGTATTTGAGTTGGCATGTTTAATTTTATATGAAATATTGATGTCTATACTGCATTGTCATACATGTGATACAGTAAGTCCAACTTGCTTAAGAGGGAGATTTGGGTCAAATTAGTAGGGGGATTGGCCTGCTAGTAGGGAGATGCCATAATGTCATGAGTTTGTCCTTAAACAGCGTCAAAAAATAAGAAAAAAAATCATTTAAAAACATTTAATATATTTAATTTTGTCAAGAATAAGCACTAAAATGTATCAACAACAAGTTGCACAAAGTTATCAGTTACATTGTTCATCACTAATTAACTATTTGTGTATCTTTATCTGCCAAAAATACATGAATGGATATTTTGGACAGAATTTTACTTAAGCAGGATATTTTGTTTCCCAGGAGGGAGGAAGGGAGTTCAGTCAAAAAAACAGGAGTCTCCTGTGAAAACAGAGAGATATCACATGTATGCATTATATGTCCTTATTATGTATTGTTGTAACTTTACTGTGAACTGGATTTTCTTGTTGTTAAGGGATCCCACTGAAAATGATCCTCGGTTAAACTGGGGTATCCTTTTCTGGAAAATGTTCTCAGAATAACACTTTTACTACTACTACTACTACTACTTCTTGTGTTGTAACTAATTATGTTTTGTTCATACTAGCACCACCAGCCTTGTGTGAGCTTTTTTTGTGTTGTGATTTATTTTGGGGTACAGTATTGAACATCATTGGGGTTGGTCAGTTAGCTTTAGAGGAGTTAAATTTTGTTGGACCTCAGATAGTTCACTGCACATGACTGTACATGCACAACATACACCATTTTTTTTTTTTACACATGCATAGTAGTATGTGGATTTTAGGTCATTTAGGTTTGGAACTTTTGGGTCTGAACATTCCGACCCTGTAACACAAACTCACACTGACGTGTTTCACTGTCTGTTTTAGGAACAATGTAATGCATGAAATGAAGTTTGCAGAAAACTCAACCAGGAAGAGCAAAACACTGGTTATTATATGGAAGCAATGCCCATGAAATTCAAATTTGCATCTTGCTGTAGAATATATAATGCCATGGAATTCATTGTTTTGGGGGAATTTTCATTCAAATATGCGGTTTTCCATAGTGCCTGGCTCCCTTCCCCATCTCTTTCATCTTGAAGCCCATTCTCCATGCTCTGTATGTGATATCAGTGACATCACACCATATTTTAGCCAATGGCAGGGCTATAGTCTGCCACAAAAATGAATAAATCATGTCATAGAAATATGAAAATACTGCCACAGAAGCCTAGGAGCCCTTGCTGCAGAACTCAGGATTGAAGTGACACAGAGAACTAGGGGCTCTGGCAGTAGGTGAACATCCTCAGCCAATTAAAATGCAATGTTAGTTTTAGGTGACGTCAACAGCCTAGAAACCTGTTCCTCAAAGCTAATTAATTGACAGGTGCTCAACCCTTGATTTCTCAAAAAGATATCCACTTATTCACCAGCATCCCATCTCCCTGATAAACTCTTTCCGCTTTATTGCTTTGAAACAAAAATGTTTACTTTAATGCTTTTATGCTTTCCCTTGCCAAATAACAGCAATCAGTAATAACCCACAGCAAGCTTATGTAATTCTTTGGCATAAAGATCCCTCTCCGCACATAAACGCCTCCGCCTCTGGTCTCTTCATGTGTGAACATGGAAGCTGTTTATTACCTCATATACACTAATGTTAGGTAATTGCTTAAATAAATAAACTGCCAGTGATATCAGACAGCATAACTCATTGACCCCAGAGGAACTGTAATGCTAGCAGGCCTTGCCGTCACTTAAATTCCCTATCCTACTGCTTTCCCACAGAATATCCTCCATCAATTCAGGTTAGAATTTTAGCTGTGGATTTAACTTGATGCTGGCTGGAAATTGTTCTCTGAGCTGTAATTATTGCAGAGGAGATTCTACTATAAAAGAGTTTATTGTTAAAGACCTGCCACATCTGTTTATTTTCCCACCCCGGTGTTTCAGCACACGGTAGAAGCACAGCCCACACACCATAGAAAAACAGCCATCCCACAGAGGAAACCTGGCATTGAATGTATTTTGCTGGACTCAACTTGAGAGCACTCCAGAGCAGCTGAAGACGGCATGTTTCAGGCTCTTATCATCACTCTTGGACTGTCTAGCATTCTACGACCTTAGTTACTTCTGTGTCCTGACAGTAATACGAATGAATGCACATAGACCTTGATGGTGTGAGTAAAAATACACTCTTAGACAACCCACGTTTAACAGCAAACTACTATAAGTAATAGTCTATGTAAAGTAGTCTACAGGATAAACAGGTAAAAACTGTGGCTTCTTTTATCCCCTGGGACCGTAATTGTTTTTCGCTTTCTGAAGCTACATTACCCACAATTGATTTAGTCCTTATAGTATTAATGTGTATTGCATGTGGTAGCTCTGACCAGCACCCATGGCAGTCTGTACTGCTGTGTATTTCATGTGGTGGATGTGGCCAGTTCCCTTCACAGTCTGTATTGCCATGTATTTTATGCGGTGATTTTGGTCAGTACCCATGGCATTCCATAGTACTGTGTAGTCCATTTTTTAGATTTTATTTTTATTCATTTTCAAAGTGCACAATACACATTCAAAAATAAATCAACCCACAGAACAGTAGTAAAATCAAATACAGTAATACAGTGATAGGAGTTGATCGTCTAGGGTTGCGTTACCCCATGGAGGAGGTCTAAGTAACTATAATAAATGTCCAACACAAGTGTTTAAGAAAAGACCGAATACAGCATGTGCATGTCTGCACTGGAATGCTATAATCACTGTCCATTGTTACACCAGGTGCTGTTACACCAATTACCACAGCATGAATGTTTTATGAGTCCATGAAATCAAATGATAATAAGTCCCTCAATATTTGATAACATGCAAATAACAAGAAACCAAGCTACAGTAAGGGTGAAATTAATCAAATAGAAACTCTTGTTAACCACAGTGCAGGACGAGAGGAAAACCTTTCAACTGTTTGCAGTAAACAGCAGTGAATTTTAATGGTAGAACTAGAAAAAAGTAATTTCGGACTTAACTATAGTATATAAACATTTGCCTAGCAGAGAAGTTGAATGTAGTCGTGACATCCTTCACCAAGGTAATAATAAAGGCCACACTCAGAACAATTAGTATAACAGTGCTGTGCATTCAGAATGGCGGACGAGCGCATATAGAGCTGTAAACTTTCAGCTGAAGGCATCAGACATTTTGGACATGGTAGTTACCTGCTACTTCCCATAGCCTAGCCTAACCGAAAAGAAAAAAAAACAGAATGTTGGCTTGCTGGCATTGGCATTGGTAGTGCAGGAGTTAGAAATGCAAAATAGGAATGGCAGTGAAGTATTGAAGTAGCGCCAACACCCCCCCCCACAGAGACTGAAAGGAGTTGGGAGTGTGGCTTTGGGTCAGCCATAACACTGACACCATAAGGTGTGCATTGGGGTCTTTGGCCTTTATGCTCACCCCATTCTGTAAGGAAATAAGCTGAGATGGTGCAATATAGGAGAATGGGGTGAACGTTAGGGTGACGGAACCCAAGGCACACCTCAATGCCTGTCAGTGGCTGTAGGGTGGAGGGTAGAATTCTGCGAACATTATGGCCGACGAACCCAAGTTACGTCCCCAACGCCTGTCAGTCTCTACAGAGTGGGTGTATGGTTGGAAGCCTTAATGCCCCAGGTGTTTATTGGTATTTTCACTCCAAATTTTTAGCAGTGGCTTTCTGGAAGCCCACCTCATGAACAGTGGTGCTATCATTTCATTACTCAGTCCTGAAAGGTGATTTCGCACAGCAATTGTGTCATTGGGAGCCACAGGTGTGGAAACACATTTCGGGCAGGATGCAAAAAATGACAACTGTACTGTTCATGAGGAGGTGTAAAAAAATGGCAAAGTTGAAAATCTGGAGAGAAAATATGAAAAATGTGCAAACTTACGAGTGTACGTAGATGCTGCACAACGCACCGTAATGCAAACCCATTTTGGGATTTTCTTTACCAGATTTTCAACATGGGCATTTTGGGACCTTTCCTCAAGAACAGTGGCACTGTGATGTTGTTACTCTTTCCCAAAAGTTGATTTTGCACAGCGACCGTGCCCATTGTGCGTCACAGGTGCAAAAACATGTTTTGGGCAGGATGTGAAAAATGACAGCTGTACTGTTCATAAGGAGGTGTACAAAAATGGCAATGTTGAAAATCTAGAGTGAAAATATTAACAATTCTTGAAGTTACGAGCATGAGTGGAAACTAGGCAACGCACGCTCAGTGACATAGTAATTTTTTAGAATTTTTCACCAAATTTTCAACATAGGCATTTTGGAACTGAGCTCATGAACAGTGTCACTGTGATTTTCTTACTCTGTCCCAAACGTTGATTTCCCACAGTGATCACGCCATTGTGCGCCACTTGAGCGAAAACACATTTCAGGTAGGATGTGGAAAATGACAGGTGTACTGTTCATAAGGAGGTGTGAAAAAATAGCAATGTTGAAAATCTGGAGTGAAAATATTAAAAATTCTTGAAGTTACATGCGTGTGTGGAAACTGTTCAATGCACGTTCATAACAGAATCATTTTTTGGAATTTTTTTCACCAAATTTGCAGCATAGGCTTTTTGAGAGCCCACCTCATGAACAGTGGCACTGTCATTCTGTTAATCAGTCCCAAAAGGTGATTTCGTGCAGTGACCGCGAAATCACCTTTCGAGACCGAATAACGAAATGACCGTGACTGATTTCATGAGGTGGGGTCCCAAGAACCCCCATGTTGAAAATCTGAGCCAAAGTCAAAAATGTCCGAGATAGCCACCTAGTTGAACCCCCACCATTTATGCCATTATACAGCTTACCGGCAATTTTCAGTTCTAATTCGGCTTTGAAGTGCAGATGTGTTCCTGC
The DNA here is from genome assembly GCA_016271365.2 of Neoceratodus forsteri. Taxonomy (NCBI): domain Eukaryota; kingdom Metazoa; phylum Chordata; order Ceratodontiformes; family Ceratodontidae; genus Neoceratodus; species Neoceratodus forsteri. The sequence continues at coordinate 188,589,423 of CM028134.1, forward strand.
TCCACGAAGATCACTGCACCAACCTCCAGAGGTAAGTATGGGGTGAGGAGGGATGGGGGGAGGCAGAAGGGTGCATGGGTTAGAGGGGGGCCGAGGACAACAAGGGACCATTTTCTTGTTTAGCAGGGGGGAAGAAACAAAACTTTGGGAGAAGGTTTTTATTTTTACAGGTGACAATAAGACATTTGGGCACACTGGGGTGGGATCAGAGTGTGCCACCTGGATTTTTTTTTGGGGGGGGGACTGGAGCCGACGGGGATTGGGCACCCTGTTGGCAAATAAAGCGTGTCTGTGTTGGGGAGGCTGACACCGAGGGGGACTGGGCACCCCCATCAACAGACAAAACTGGGGGGGGGCATTATGCCAACAGGGATTGGGCACCCCATCGGCAAACAAATTGAACTGGGAGGGGGCATGCCAACAAGGGGACTGGGCACCCCTGAAGTCGGCTTTCTAGGGACTGAGAGAGTCGGACGGCGAGAGCCGCCACCATGTTTATTGAAATGTTTCACCAGGAATGGCATGTAATGGAGGCGTGTCAGATCTGCGGCTGCAATGACGAACCTGTCTCTCATTGCAGCGGCGGATTTCTTTCAAGTTGGTGGCACTCTCTGAAACTGCTGTCATCAGCAGCATGGTCACTGGTTGGCGGCTGAGGGACACACCAGCTAAAGCATCCCCTGGATTTGCCACAGCACTAATACACCTTTGAAAGTGCTAGTATAGTGCTACTACCACAAAATGTTGCTTGTGCATGCACGCAAGCCAACATAAAAAGAAAGGAATACCAGTTAAAACATACAGCAACAGCTAAATTTACCAAAGCTACCACCACCTAGAACATCAGGTGCCTTTAACACCTACAGAAAGAACCCAGCTGTACATAAGCTTACCACAAAAAAGCAATATTAATCAGCATTAAGCCCTCACATAGTAACTACTACCGTGCATTTCATGTGGTGATTCATGCCACTTCCATAGCAGTCCACACTAACATGTATTTTATGTGGTGGCTCTGGCCAGTATAGCATTTGACAATATGGTAACCAAAAAGCACACAGTGTGGCGCACACACCAAAGCTGGATAAAGTGCAATGACAAACATCCAAAAGATGGACAACACCCTTATGTTGTGCCTGTGTATGAGGCTTCATCGGGACTCACGACAGTCCATACTCCTGTTTGTTTTATGTGGTAACTCTGCTCAGTTTCCATAGCACTTTGTATTGCTGTGTATTTGATATGGTGACTCAGGCCAGTACCAGTGGTACTCAGTACTACAGAGCATTTCATGTGACGGCTCTGTGAAGTGTCTATGACAGTCCGTCTTGCCATATATTTCATGTGGTGGCTCTGGACAGTATCCATGGCAGCCTGTACTACTGTGTATTTCATGTAGGCTCTGATGAGTAACATGGTAGTCCATAGTTCTGTGCATTTTATGCAGTGGCTCTGATCAGTATCAGTGGTAGTCCACACTTTTGAATAATTCATATGGTGGTCCTGGCCAATACCCATAGCAGTCTGTACTACCATGCATTTTATATGCTTGCTCTGGCCAGTATTCATGGCAGCACCATCATCCACCAGCAGTGTCAGGGAAGATCAGCCTCCCATACAGCTCCTGAGGCTCATCTGCTGTTCCAAGTACAGGAACTGCTGCAAAACATGTCCAGTAATGCTTTCCAGTCTATGTTTAGTTTCCATGGGATGCCGTTTAAGGCCACTTTTACTTTTAAGAAACTTCTTAACAATTTACAACTTCTGAAGATTTGTAAGACATATTAACTGATTTTTTTTTTGTTTACATGTGCCTGAATTCTGTCATCATTGCAGAGTGAAACCAAACATCCTACTTTACTTGTAACAGTATCAGTGCACTGCATTCTGGGTGCTGCCCTGAGGAGGGCAACTACCGGTTAAATGAAACAGGGTTTGCACCAGAAGCCCTACGAGGAGAGGATGAGGGACCTCAACATGTACACCCTGAAGGAGAGGAGTGAGAGGTGACATGATCAAGACATACAAGTACCTCACAGGAGTGAATAGGGTGCAGGAGGGTGAGCTCTTCCATATGAGGATGAGCCCCAAGACCAGGGGCATGAGATGAAGCTGGAAGGAGGAAGTTCAGGAGAGATGTGAGGAAATATTTCATCACTAAAAGGGTGGCAAATGCCAGGAACAGACTACCAGCAGAAGTGTTGGAGGCTGGAATGGTGGTGGTGGGGCTCCAAGCATGCAAAAGATAAGAATAGGGGTATATTAGAAAACAGACAGGGAGGGCTGTGCAAGACTAGATAGGCTCTACAAAGGCAGAATGGGAAGGGAACACTTGGATAGACTGGGTGGGCCAGTCAGTCCTTTTGTGCTGGCAAATTCCATGTTTCCTTGTTTTCTTTCTGGTGCTACCAGATTATGCAGTTCCTGCAAAACAGAGTTTTGACTCCACAGGGCTATTAAATGATAGTGTGGGGTAACTCTCATCCTAAAAGGCCCTTTCTCAGAGCTAAAAGGGTTGAGAAAGCCCATCCATGAGGCTAAAGGGACAGAGAAAGGCCACCCCATGAACCTGTACTTGCGCTTAAAAATCCCCTTCGCAGAGCTAGGACTGAATGGCTCCTCCATGGGACTGAAGGAGTGGGGAATGATCCCTCTATGGCAAAGACTGAGTGTAGAATGGTGCTGAAGGTTGGAGCAATGCCTAGTGATGAAGAAAGGCTTCTGCACAAGGTTGAAGAAATGGGAAAAAGCCCTTCCATGGGGCTGAAGTGCCACAGAAAAGTCCACCCACAGTACACAAGGGATGTGAATGACACTTCCAAAGGTCTAAAGCAATGGAGATAGGCCCCTCCACAAGGTAAAAGAGATGAAGAAAGGATCCCCATTAGGGCTGAAGAGATAGAGAAAGGTGGAGTGCACAGACCTCCATCCCTAGAAGAGGAGAGGGTCCTATGGGGCATTTAATTCTCCTCTCCCTGACTAGCCTCTGACAACTTGGGCTCTCTTCCAAACCTGGTTGCTACTGTTGCGAGCAATACACTGAAGGGCCGACACGTTACATTTATTTTTAAATAAAATTTATTTTTAAACCACGTCTTGGTGAGAAGTGCAAGATGTCATTTATTTAAGAACCTTTTAGAAACTCTAGCTGTGAACAAATATAAATGAGCCATAATGTTAAAGAATTTTAAATAATTTTCTTAAGATTTAATTATCAATTAAATGTGAGATATTTGGATGTAAGGTTCCAGTCTAAAGTTATGACAAGACAAATGAAGTGTAAAAATCTGGTCCTCATATGTGAGGAAAGATATCGACATGACTCTGAAGGTGCAGAGGAGAGAAAACAAGGGAGATAAGGGCTTGGAAAACATGGTCTATGAAGAACGACTACCAGAATTGGAAGAGTTCTCCATGGAAAAAGAGTTGACCCAGGGGGTGACATGATCGCAGTATCCCAAAAATCTGAAAGGGATAACACCATCAGATCAAATACAGCTCTTCAGGATATAGAAAGATCAAAGGATCAGGAGATACTCAATGTCATTGAAAGGAGGAAGTGTCACGAGAAATATTGGTAAGAACTGCTTCACAGAACGACTGGTGAATACTTTGACCAGACTTCCAGAACAAGTGGTGCCAGTTGACATTGTTTCTGTCTTCCCGCTTAAACAAGATAATACCTTGAAGAAAAAGGGGGTGACTGGGTAGTCCCACCTAAATGGTGAGGAAAGAATGTGATGGTCCAGTGGTCTTCTTTCTTTACTAAATCCATTTGTTTGTATGGCTCTGGTGGGATCTGAAGCCAGGTCTTTTGGTTTCCAAGCCTGTCCTCTAACCAGTTGGCCCCTTCACCTTTTTTTTTTTTAACTCTATTTATCCTGATGGTTGCAGGGGGCCCTCCTTACACCTCCTACCACTGCCCTAGTCCCATTCATCAAGGTTCACTAGCCAGCCATCACAGGATGACCCACAGCCCACCCACATCTTACTGCTACACTGCCTCCCCACCAGCTTACATCCTAGGGCCAGGTACACCTTCAGCAACTTCGGTATTTCATCCCTGCTGTCTATCTGGTCACCCACAGTGCAGGTGAAGACTTGGGGCATCCCTGTGAACCCGTGATTGTAACCTGACTTGAGTGTAGTGGGCCAGTTGGGGTTTTATCTGCTCAACCTGTGCCATTTTTCCCCTTGGAACTCCGCCCACCCCCAGGAGCGCGTGTGAGCTGGCACGCCAGATGCACCTGAATGACTGAAACATGCTCCAACTTCCCCTGCTAACGCTACTCATTTGCATCGCCACCTGCTGTCCCCCAGATGGTCTTACATCAGCAAATACCCAAGAACTCCCTCCCCAGAGAAGGGGAGCATCCACATGAACACCAGATCCTTCTCCCCCTGGCCGGCCCTCCCGATGACCCTGGATCATTCCTGCACCTGAGTCACTGGCGTTGAGAGCAGCAGAGCTACTGCTGTGTTAGCAGATCTCCTCCCCCTGGCCAGCCCTCCAATGGCCCTGGCTCATTCCTAAACCTGAGTTGTCAGAGTTGAGAGCTATAGAGCAACAGCTGTGCCATTGGGCCAGTTACCCTTACCCCATCATTTTTGAGAAAGAAACGTGTCCTAACTGGGAAGTGAAACCATCTCCTTTGGGAAATCATCCCAGTGCTGTACTAGTATAGCCATCAGACCAATTAATATAAGGAACTAGGATGGAGAACAGAATAAATTTGAATGGAGTGCAGAGAAACAATCTGAAGTCAAAGTCAGGCCTTGTCAAGCTTTCCTTACAGAAATGGGGGGCCCAGCCCATGTCAAAACTGGTCAAAAGCAATGTGAGAGTCAGCAAAACAAAAATCAGAGAGAAAGAAATACAATACTTCAGTTCAAAAGCTTGGGAAGGAATACATAATTAAAACAAATCAGAAATGTCCTTTCTATTAAGCAAGTGCTAGTATTCAGAAAAAAAATGTAATTATGCTACTCTCTTCAAACCATTCCACTGTTAAGTCATTAAAGCGCAGCACTAGTTTGGCACCTCTTGAAGACAGGGACTGTAATTACTTTATAATAAACTAAACATGTTAATAATTCAATTAGCTCATGATTTGTTTCTGATTTCTATTTTTTGGGACCTGTTACTATGCCATGTTAACACTGATGCACTGTTGTCTCATTTACTTAAAGATGTCTCTACTGGGCCTAAAAAGATTTCAGCAAAACAGTAAGAACATTTATATTTTGTTCCATGTTTTCCATATGTTTTCTTTTTTGCTGCAATATATACTGTAGGGTGGCCTCTACCACAATCCTCTTGTTACCATGCATTTTAGATGACCCATAAACAAGTTCCTAGCTACATACAAACTTGACTGTGTATGTGAATTGCATTTAACGGCCTCCTCCAGTTATTTCTCAGGCTTCTCTCTCAAGGTTTATGTGGCATCACACATACCCGGTATATGTAAATGCTCATTGCACAACTCCTCCACATACCTTATTCTATACAACTGCAGATTACTGGTTAAAAAAGAGAACATTTGGGCAGACATGATACCAGTCACCAATGCCGCTTCCTGTGAAGAACCCTTCCCTGGAAGAGGTGCTCCCACCAGCCACTCTACTTGTGCTTTCTTATCCAGAGTCGGTGATCTGGTTAGACAGCATAAAACACCCAGGTGTTTTGTTTTTTTCTCTTGGTCCTAGTGTTGGTGAAAACAAGGCGAGCCAGCTGGCACTGTCTAAAGTAAGGATTGACAGCCACTGTATGTGCTGTCTCACACCTGCTATTACACACGACTGTGTGTAATGCTGAATCACACCACGATGTTCAGTGTGTAACTGGCTTTAGTCAGTAATTATGTAAATAGTAACCAATGGCAGGGCAAGGGATTCTATAACCCTTGACAAGGCGTGGGTTTCTAGAGATTTGATTTTTTTTTGTTAATTGTTTAACCAGGAAAGGCACACTAAGCCGGAGCTTGTTTCCAGGTGTGACCTGGGAGCACAAGGAAGTTAAGTGACTTGCTCAGGGTCACACAGTATGCAAGTGTGGGCTGTGGGATTCAAACCCAGGTCTCCAGGTTTGCAGCTCAGAGCCTTAAACTATTACGCTATACTGCCTCATGCATGCCCCGGTTGAATTTAAAGGCTTAATGCCAATGCAGGAGTGCCTTTCAATGCACCTGAAAAGTGCATTAATTTTCAAGAAACCTATGCCATAGAATAGGTTATAGCATTTATGAAATGGGAACATGTTTTATTTTATTGGAAAAGGGTCTCATTTTGCTGTAGTTAGACTGTTGCTATTTAGAATATGTTTAGTTTGTTTAGTTTATTAATTTGTTAAAGCGTTCTATCTCATTGCGACTGTGGGCGCTTTATAGGAACATGAATAGTATTAACAAAAGATAAAATATACATAAAATAAAAAGCATAATAGTTAAAAATTAAAATGAGGGAAAAGCTTTGTTAAATAAAAAGGTCTCCAGGTCCCTCCTGAAGGCAGTAACTGAGGGTCCCTCTCTGAGCAACTGAGGTAGTAAATTCCACAGGGTAAGCACTGCGACTGAAAAAGTGAGAGTGCTGGATGACTTCAAATAGACCCTGGGAATCACTGGGAGGCCCTCTTCCGCTGGCCAGAGGGGGCAAGACAGGTGGTAGGGCTGTAGGAGGTCCTGCAGGTAACCAGGCCCCAGACTGTGTAGGACTTTATAGGTCAGCAACTTGATCTTGAAGATGATCCGCCACCTAATAGGATGCCAGTGCAGACGGTGCAGCACAAGCATAATATGACAAGACCTTGAAAGGCCAGTCAGTAACCTGGCTGCTGCATTCTGCACTAGCTGTAGGCACTGAAATTCAGCTCCCGGTAGCCCTAGGTAAAGGGTATTGCAGTAATCAAGCCGCGATGTTACAAAGGCATGGACTAGTGATGGCAGATCACCCGAGGGGATCAGGTGTTTAATCCTGGGAATGTTTCTAAGATGGTAAAAGCCATCCTGGACCAAGGCTGACACCTGAGTTTCAAGTGTTAGGCCACTGTCCAGCACAAGACCAAGATTTTTCACCTTAAGAGAAGTGAGAAGCTGGGAGTCTCCAAGCCTAAGCCAGTTAACTCAACCAGCCTGCACACCAGCCCTCAGGCTACCAGGTTCCACCACCAGTACCTGCGTCTTATCCAGATTTAACCTTAACCAGTTGGCACTAGTCCAGTCCTGGACCTCAGCAAGGCACTGATTGAAGACTGAGACTGCATCCTGTTGTCTGGGTGAAAACGACAGGTACAGTCGAATATCATCTGCATAAGAATGAAAACTCAATCTGTACCATCTTATAATGTCCCCCAGTGGTAGCATATACACCACAAACAACAAGGGGGACAAAATGGAACCCTGCAGGACCCTACATGGCAGGGGCAGGGGTAGTAGCTGGAAGGAAAAAGTCCTCCAAACCACCCACTGCATCCTGCCAGTGAGGAAACAATGGAACCAGTTGAGGACCACACCAGAGAGTCCACAATGAACCTGCAGGCAATCCAAAAGCATTCCATGGTCCACAGTGTCAAAAGCAGCTGAGAGATTGAGGAAAACAAGAATAGAATTTTCTCCTCTATCCCTCACTACCAGGAGATCATTAAGCAGGATGCAGTATAGCACAGTGGTTTAGGGCTCCAAGCTGCAAACCTGGAGACCTGGGTTTGAATCCCATAGCCCCCACTTGCATACAGTGTGACCCTGAGCAGGTCATTTAACATCCTCGTGCTCCCAGGTCACACCTGTAAACAAGCTTCAGCTTAGTGTGCCTCTCCTGGTTAAAAAAAAAAAAAAAAGCACCCGAACCAAGGCAGTCTCAGTACTGTGCCTTTTCCTAAAACCCAACTGGAAAGGGTCGTAGACAGTTTGAGTTAACAGATGGGCCTCCAGCTGTAAGACCACCACCTTCTCAATAACCTTCCCTAAAAAGGGTAGATTAGAGACCAACCTGTAGTTCACCAGGCAGTCTGGGTCTAGCAATGTTTTTTCAAGAGGGGTCTCACCACCGCCTTCTTAAGGGCTCGGGAAAGATCCTCCTTGCTAAAGAACACTGTACTATCCTAGCAAAGACCAGGCCGATGGAATCAACGCACCCTACAAGAAGGCACATCGGACCCTTGTCCAAACTACAGTAGGAAGGCCTGAATTCCTGGATGACCCTGACAACATCCTCAACTGTCAACCGGTCAAAGTCAGACCAGACAGACGGAATGCCTGCAACAAACACTGGTCCGCCACTGCAAGTCCCAATGGAAGATGCTGACAGGATCCCAGATCTGACAGAGGAAATCTTATCAGCAAAAAACAGAGCAAACTCATCACACTTATATTGTGAAAAGGCTCTAACGGACTGAAGACAAGCTGGATTACACAGCCTGTTGACAGTCCGGAAGAGCTGAGCTAGTCTGTTAATTGCTGTAGGAATCTCCCTGGACAGGAACTCTGCCTTCTTACGAGAAATTGCTGTTTGATACGTTCTATAATGAGACATCAAAATAAGCTTATCCCAGTCAGACCGGGATCTCAGTCAACAATGCTCCAACCTTTGGCCCCTCACCTTCAACTCCCTTAGAGTCCCATCAAACCATGGGGATCTCTGGTGTGAGGTGAGAGACCAAACAAGGACTAGTGTGATACAGTCGAGGGTGCAGGTGACTTTGGAATTTGGTAACAAAGGTTGAATGCCTTTAAATGATTCTGAGAAGTGCATTTATGCTGAGGAAAATTGTGTGTTATTGCATTTAAAAAGTGGAAAAGGTTTTATTTCAATGGAAAAAGGGTTTATTTTCATTTAGTTAGGCTGTTGCTAGGTAGATTAGGGTAGGTTAGTTAAGTAGTGTGCATGCGGTTTCTGGCCATATGGTTATATGATGAGTTTCAACCAATATCGTTTTTAGATTTGGTCACTTTCTTAAACCCTGTTTTATAAAATATTATTATCAATACCAAAAATGCAATAAGTTGTTAAGTGTGGCTATGTTTTGCTGTAAAAACATCTAATGCATGACAGATGTCTGGGACTGGAAAAGTTATGAATTAACAAAACACTGAGCCTGGGTCTGACAAAACTGAATGCTCCTAACAAGCATTCAGCTCAATGCATATTCTGTGGTAGTGCAGAAACGTCAAGAAGGCAAAATGAGTTTATATTTCTAAATGTCATGAGGTGGAACAGCTGAAACTTGAATCCTCTGTATCCCTGCCTCATGATTCATCATAAACTACGCTGCTAACAAAAAGCTCAACAATTACTATGGAAACAGAAGCCATACTGCTAATGCACAGAGCATTCCATCTCCTTTGTTACATAACTACGCAGCACGCACCAAAGCACTTCTTGAAAGAGCTGAAAAGTTATAAGCTACCAAATGCTGAACAGGATTTCCAGCCCACTGGTCTAATGCTAATAATTACTAGGTAAAACAGAAAAAAAGGTTTACTTAAAACTGGCAAACCTAAATGAAGGATGAGTTACAAAAGTGGCACTGCCATTGGTTTGTTGGTGGTCCTTACCCAGGGCACCCAGTACTCTGCGGCACTTTGTCCTGATTTCTGTGACAGGGTCCCTAGACTGCTAGAGCAGCATTTTCTGATTTCTGTGGTATAATTTATTCATTTCTGTGGCAGAATGTAGTCCTGTCTTTGGCTAAATCATGATGTGATGTCACCAATGACATTACATGCCGAGCATAGAGGAGGGGCTGATAAATTAGATGGGGGAAGGGAGCAAGGCATTATGGAAAAGTGTATATTTGAATGAACATTCACCAATACCAAGGAATTCTGCAGCGGGGGGTGTATATATATACTATATATATATATATATTCTGCAGCATGATGTAAATTCTGAGGCTCCACAGCTGTGGAATCGCAGAATTCTAGGGGCCTTGTCCTATCCCACTACTGAAGTACAAGTGCATTGGCTTGGGGGTTGCTTGTCTTTATTACTGTCTAAGGGTGGTGCTCAGCATCCAAGGTGAATTCTCCCATCCATATCCATTGCCTTGCTCACTGGGGGATGGGGGAGAGGTCTGCGGAAGGAGTTGGATGCAGCCTCCACAGTGACTCAGGACTTTGGGGACCTTTGACTAGGGAGGTTGTATTCCCCTTCCCTTCATGTGGCACACCATTATTTCACTTGTACACATCACTTTGTTCCCCAGCCTCTCTTGAGTTACCATGCCTCAGCATTTGCCATGTGCCCTTGGCTGTGGCAGTCCACTATATTTACTAACAAAGTATTTTGAACACTGATACTTGTGATTGTTACTTATATTTTTGTCTGATGTAAAATTTATACTAATTCCAAACATAAACATTCCAGGAGCAGAGACATCTTGGATTCCCTACAGGAGGCAGGCCTCAGGCAGATAGTGCTTGATCCCACCAGGAACAGAGCAATTCTGGATCAAATAGTGACAAAAGCACAGAAGTCAGGGTAGAAGGTCAACTGGGGTCCAGCGACACCACATAGTGTTGTTTAGCTTGGAGACGGGCACAGTCCAGTCACACAAAGTCAAGGGTCCTGGATTTCAGGAGGGCAGACTTTGGTAATGTGGGGAGGTGTATCAAAGAAGTACTGGCAAGGAGGAGGGAAGGAGCGGGGTTGAGGCCCAGTGGGAACACATAAAAGGAGCCATAAGGGAGGTAATAAACCAATGCACGAGAGTGATAACCAAAGGTAAGAGATAGAGGAAACCACTATGGTTCTCTAAAGATGTGGTAGAGAAGGTAAGGTCCAAAAAAGTGGGATTCAGGAACTATAAGGAGACTCAAAAGGAAGAAGACAAAGAGGTGTACCAAAAGTGTCTAAGGGAAGCAGAGAAGGCTGTTAGGAGCACTAAGGCAAGGATGGAGGAAATATTACCCAGGCGGTATAGAAAGGGGACAATACATTCTTTAGGTACATCAGCGAAAGAAGAAAAGCTAGGGGAAGGATTGTAAGGTTCAGAGGGGGAGTGTAAGGAGGGAGACCTGGAAAAGGCAGAGATACTGAATACTTTTGCTCAGTATTTACTGAAGAAGGGGAGGGCCAGGGACCACAGCTGGGCAACAGATGTGAAGGGGGGGGAGGAGGTTAACACCAGTTCATTTACAGTGGAGAGAGTCCTGGAGGAACTCACCAAACTGAAGGTGGACAAAGCAATGGGACTGGATGGCATACACCCGAGGATATTAAAGTAGGTACGAGGGGAGCTAGCAGCACCACTGGCAAGCCTGTTCACAGAGTCACTCAACACAGGGGTGGTACCAGAGGACTGGAGGAGGGCACATGTAGTCCCTCTTCACAAAAACGGTAGCAAGGAGGAGCCAGGAAACTATAGGCTGGTCAGCCTCACGTCAGTAGTTGGTAAATCATGGAGGCACTGCTTAAAGAAAGAACTGTGGGGCACTTGGAATCCAACAGTGCCCAAGACCCAAGGCAGCATGGATTCATAGCAGGGAGGTTGTGTCAAACAAATCTAATAGATTTTTTTGACTGTGTTACAAAGGAGGTGAATCGGGGGGAGCAGTGGACGTAGTTTACCTCGATTTCAGCAAAGCCTTCGACACTGTCCCACATAAAAGGCTGGTAAACAAGATGGGTAGTCTGGACATGGGTCACAAGGTGGTAAACTGGGTTAGAAACTGGCTAACAGACAGGAGGCAGAGGGTGGTAGTAAATGGGATCCAATCTGGGGAAAGAGTGGGGAAACAAGTGGGTACCTCAGGGGTCAGTCCTTGGGCCAGTACTGTTTAATGTCTACATTAGTGACATCGGAGAAGGGCTGGAGGGAAAGGTCTGCCTGTTTGCAGATGACACCAAGATCTGCAACAGGGTAGATACTCTGGAAGGGGTGGAGAAAATGAGTAGGGACCTGAGGAAACTGGAAAACTGGTCCGAGGTGTGTCAACTGAGGTTCAATTCCAAAAAGTGCAAAATAATGCACTTGGGATGCAGGAACCCAGGAGAGAACTAAATGATGGGGGGGGGGGGAGTTGCTGACAGTCACCAAGGAAGAAAAGGATCTAGGGATTATCATTTTTGACAACCTAAAGGTGTCTAGGCAGAGTACAAAGGCTGCAGCGAAGGCCAGTGGCCTGCTGAGGTGCATAGGCAGAGGTATCTTTAGCTGAAGGAGGGAGGTGGTGATTACACTGTATAAAACATTAGTGAGGCCTCGCCTGAAGGCTGCATCTTTGAAAGGACATAGACAGGGTGGCAGCAGTTCAGAGAATGGTGCCACAGATGGTACATGGCTTGCACCAGAAAACATACGATGAGATTGAAGGACCTCAATATGTACTCACTGGAGGAAATGAGGGAGCGAGGAGACATGATAGAGGCCTTCAAGTACATTAAGAGCATAAACAAGGTGCATGGTGGGGGGCTGACATCTTTCAAAATAGGAGAAGTACAAGAATGAGAGGGCAAGATATGAAATTGGAAGGGGGCAGGGTACAGAGGAATGTGAGGACGTTTTTCTTCACGGAAAGGGTGGTGGACAAATGGAACAGTGTGCCACAGGAGGTGGTGGGAGCAAACACAGTGGGAGGATTCAAACATGAATGGGACAGGCATAAAGAAACCCTTAGGGTGGGAAGGAATGAAGAAAGCCATTGACTGAGTAGGGTCAAAGGCCACAAACAAGGATGACTTATGGGCAGACTAGGTGGGCCTAGCGGTCCTTAACTGCCAACAGTTTCTATCATTATTATGTATTCTATACCCTTGCAACATGTTTCATTGTTTTCTGATTTGTACTCTTCTGTAGCTGGGTCATGCCTAAAGAAGGCATCTTGGTGTCAGTGCACCCATCCAGTTCTCAAAATAAATACATAAAACAACACACAAACATGCCTTTAATTTACCATTGACTAACTTATGCAATCAACATTTCTTAAATTAGGGGGACTGTAGTTCCAAATTTTCTGGCCAAGTAATTAAGAGATCTGGCACCCTAATTTGTTTCTATTTTTGAAATCGTTAATGACTGTAACCATTTTTATTCGTAACTTATGCATGCACCTTGGCTCATTAGGACACCACTGAAAATGCACACTTGCTCCTTGGTATCTTTTGCTGTCCTCCATAAAACACAAATGATGATGATGATGATGATGATGAACATGATCTCCGCACAGCACGCCATTGCCACTGTATGGTAGGCAGCAGGTAGTGCTGTGGTAGCAGGCACATTAGGTTCAACCTTCCCAGGACTACAGCCCACATCCTCTGCAATGCTGATTATACCAGTCGACCTAAAGAGGAGAGTCTGAGGTCAGATTTAAAACCTGTTGTCCATTATAGCTACTTCATCATACGGGGCTGCTCCTTTTTTCCCCTAGTACTTCTTTTCTCTTTTGGCACTGCTGCTGAGCCTCTGTCTTCAGGCCAGCTTTCCTGCTCAGGCCCCAGTTCCAGAACTACAGAGGACCCTTCTGATATCCCATCTATCACTCAGGTTATAAACTCGGGCAGCTCGTTTCCACCTAGTAGCCCTACTGCCAGCCAAGATCCAGTAGGCAAAGAAGGTTGGGGTGGGGTTCTTTGAGGCTGGCAGACAGGCTTTTCAGATTGGGAGGGGCTGAATTGACATCATCCTCCTGCAGTCTGGAACCATTTGCCTCTGTTTCTCCCTGTTCAGCTCCCAGTGGTGACGTGCACCTCCCATTGATGCCGGCTTGTGGATGGGCAGTGTTGAAGTCGCATAGTTACCTGCAACCTCTAAATCCCCCTCTGACCCTAGGAAATGCACATGCAGGGGGATCGGTATCTTCCTCCCCCCCCACCTCTGAAGCCTGAACGTACCCTAGCTCTCTCTGGCTTGCAGTTGGGAAGTCAGATCACAGTATAAACCCAAGCCTTCCATACAGAAATATAGAATTTGTCAGCAGAAAAGAACCACTTGGCCCACCCACTCAGCCCAGATGTTCCCTGCCTAATTTGTCTCCATAGACCCTAACTGCCCCCTGGTGACCCTCCCTCCTCTCTGCCTGTTTTCTAATGTAACCCCCTTACAAATGGGGGGTTCCTAAAAGCCTTCCCGGAGCTTGCCTAATGCTCCCTGCCTAACTGGTGTTCGGTGCTATGGTGCTATGGTGCCAAAATGCGGGCGTTGTGAGGCTTTTAAAGCCTGCAGTACTGTCTCTTTAAGGGCTGCCTGCTGGCAGGGTTCAGCGGGCTGGTATGGGGGGACTGGTGTTTCCCTGTTCGAGTCCCGCCTAAGCCACGGTGAAATCGCTCCCATTTGGCAGTTGCGATAAGCGCAGGGGGAGCCCCTTTTGAAAGATGTAACTATCTGGGCATGACTAGCTAGCCTGCTGATGGGATTACAGTTTGTTTAACCTGCTTCCTTTGCAGCTGAGACTGTGTGTTGTGCCCCTCCATTTTGGACCAGGACGTTCTGAAAGGTCCAATAGGGGCAGGGGGTACCTCAAATGGAGTAACTGGCGACCAACCAGAATTAGGACTCTTTAGGGGGTCGACCGACCAATGAAGATACAGCTGGTAATTATGGGAAGTGGAGTCTGGACCCTGGCGCCTCTTTTTTCACCACTGAGAGCAAAAGTAAGTGACTGGCATCTGAAGCCAGCCAATGGGATCGGGTGGCGCCCAAGCTGAGAGGATTGCCCCATACTGCAAAGGGGCAGAGGCGTTGTGGCTGTGAATGAGGAAGGAGCTCTGAGCTCCTGCGGCGTTGAGTGTTTGTGCAGGAAGCGCGTGAAAGGCCTGAGGCAGCCGTTTATATCACCGGCGATCCATGGACCAAATCCGAAGGGCAGCGGTCAGAGGAGGCTGTGTACAAGCACAGCTACCTACCAGGCTCAACCTGAAGAGGACTGGAGAATCTGCTGAATCACGCTCGGTCTGTCAGGAAAGTTGAAGCTTCAGTGAGACTCCCGATAGCTGCGCGTTCGGTTGGGCCATAGGAGCAGCTGCCTGGTATGGTACCCCTCTGCTGTCTTTCATGTAAATGTGTGGAGAAGTATCTGAAGTTCAGGCTCAGCCCTGTGAGTGATGGGAGAGTGTTTTCCTTCTGGAGTTGTGAGTACTAAATCAGGGTAGCTCCCTGTTAAACGTTGCTAGCCAGGGCAAGATTTTCTGGTTACTTTGCTGACTATATTAGCCGAGCCGGCTGGCTCCATCAAATCGTAGTAGGAATTAAACTAAGAACCCCATGTCTAGCATATGCATGCTTGAAGCCTCCCACTGTTTTTATCTCCACCACTTCTGCTGGCAGTTTGTTCCAGGCATCTACCACCACCCCTTCATTTTATAAACATTTCCTCACATTTCTCTTAAACTCCCCCTTCCAGCTTCATTGCAAGTCCCCTAGTTCTGGCACGCCTTCTCATTTGAAAGACATTCCACTCCTGCACCTTGTCCACCCTCGTGAGGTACTTGTAGGTCCCTTTCATGTCCCCTATTGCTCTCCTTTCTTCCAAGGTGTACATGTTAAGATCCCTCAGTCTCTCCTTGTAGAGCTTCTAGTGCAACCCCAATATCATTTCAGTTGCCCTTCTCTGGACTGCTTCCACCATGTCTGGGGTACGGCCTCCAAAATTGTACACAGTACTCCAGGTGGGGTCTCACCTGTGAGCAATGCAGTGGCAACACCACCTCCCACCTCCTACTGAAGATACCCCTCCCCATGTACCCAGCATCCCATGAGCCCTACCAATTGTTTTGTCACACAGCCCTGCCACTCTGAGGTCATCAATTATAATAACACCAAGGTCCCTTTCCTGGACCTTTCTACTGTCAGTATCTCCCCCGCCATCCTATACTCAGAGCATGGGTTCTGATGCCTTAGGTGCTCAATTTTGAACTTTCTGGCATTGAAGCCCAGCTGCCATGCACATTCCCCCTGTTCCCTGCCAAGTGTCCACCCTACTGCAGATTTCGGTATAATCTGCAAAAGGCATACCTTCCCTTCCCTTCCAGTTCCTCGGCAATATAACTTATGACGATAAAGAGGAATGGCCCCAATACTGAGGCCTGTGCAGCCCGCTGGTCACTCTTCCATCGTTTTTTTTTGTCCCAGCTTCTCCCCCCCACGGTGGGTTCTGGTCCCACGCTCCACTTGCTACCACCCCATCCCCAGGCTTACCCCCCTGGGCGGAGTCGCTGGGTGGGTGCCCATCCCAGGAAACATGAGTCTCTAGCCCTGGCTTGCCTCTCAGGGTGGGGTCATGGGAGCAGGACCCCCCCCCCCGGCGGACCATTTGTCTGAGCAAGAGTGGCAGTGGAAGCGGGGGCCATCTTTAGTGGCTGTCATTTTTTGCTGCTATTTCTCCTGGGGACGGGGACGTGCAATGACACCAGCATCCACCCCATCCCCCTGACGTGTGGTGCTGGCCATGGTGGTACCCCCAGCCTCTGCCAGAGGTCCGCATTGCGACGGACACTCTTCCCCTTCCTCCTGAAGAAGGAGAGCAGTCCCTTGGATGCTCAATCCTTCTCCCCCCCGGCCAGCCCTCCGACTCCTGAGTCCATCCCCGAACTTGGTTGGTCGGTGCCGAAGATGGAAGCCTTGCCGCTGCGCCAGCGGGCTGGCTCACCCCTCCATCATTAGAATGAGTGCGATTTACCAACACACTCTGTCTCCTATCCACATGGAAATGCTCTGTTAGCGCCCTTATGAGTTTTGCTGTATTGTATCTACATCTTCAGTCATCAGCTGTCTTGGCCTGATAATGCTGTGGAATCTCAGATACTAATCAGGAGGCTGACTTCTCATGGCGTTTTTCATAATTTTCAGAAGGGCATTATTAGGGTATGGGGGGTAGTTTGTACCTGCAGGTAGTAAATAGGGTGAGGTATTTTAGTGCCCTTTCTTTCTCTGAGACATACAGGAAGAGGCCTCACCTGGAGTACAGTGTCCAGTTCTGGAGACCACATCTCAGGAACGACACAGACAGGGTAGATGCTGTCAAAAGAAGGGGAACTAAAATGATGCAGGGGCTGCATCAGAAGCCCTAGGAGATGCCGGCTCCGAGCAGTGGGGCACCTGTTTGGCATGCTGCAACCCAGGTTCAAGCCTTGAGCCCAGGATATCAGGAATGGAGCCAAGCAGGGAGGGTGATAGAGTGCTTGCGCGGACACTCTCCTCCCAGGGGAGGGTGCTGCAGAGCACTGCATGGAGAGCGACACCTGATGGTGTCTGGAGCCTTGCCAGTGTGGGTGACCATATGTCAGCTGGCTTTGCCTCCAGGATGTTACCGTGGTGCATGCCGCTGTGGTGTGGGGAGGGGCTCAGAAAAAATAGCACCCACCTCAGCCAAACGGATGAGAACTGCCTAGTTCCCCCACGAAACGGTCCTCCTAGCACACTGCTCCTGCCCCCCCCAGCCCTGCATACCTTGGAAGACTTCCTTCTTTGCCCCCAGGGAGAGGGTCCCCACTGCAGGGATAAGCCAGACCCTCCAAGGATGTGGGGACAATCTAGGGAGTCCGGTAGCAGGAAGCAGCAGTGAAGGGTGAGACTGGTGGGTAGACAGGGATGATGATTAGCCAGAAGGAGTGGGAGGTCATGGGGTACAGGGGAAATTGCAAGGAAAAAAAAAAGAAGCCCTAGGAGGAGAAAGTAAGGGATCTCAATATGTACACCCTGGAAGAGAGGAGGGAGAAGGGGACATGATAGAGACATATAAATACCTCATGGGGATTAATAAAGTACTGGAGGGGAGTATTTTTCAGAGGAGAAGGTGCATGAGAACAAGGGGGCATGCAAAAAAGCTGGAAGGGGGAAATTTAGGAAGGATGTGAAGATGTACTTCTTCAGTGAAAGAATGGTGGATGCCTGGACTAGTCTTCCAGTGGAGGTAGTAGGGGCGAAAACAGTGGTGGGCTTCAAGCATGCATGGGATAGACACAAGGGAATCTTGGTAGTGAAGCAGGGAAGGGGGAGGTAGCTGGAGATCAGGTATGGGTCTACAATGTCAGTATAGGCATAAGAAATGGGCAGGCTAAGTGGGCCAAGCTGTCCTTATCTGCCAACAAGTTCTATGTTTCTATGTATATACATCTGACTCACTGTCTCCCTCCATTTCTCTCTCTCTCTCTCTCTCTCTCTCTCTCTCTCTCTCTCTCTCTCTCTCTCTCCTCTCTCTCTCTGTGTCCTCTCGCTCTCCCTTCTATCATCTTTTTCTTCCAGCTTATGTTATTTATTTAATAAATAAATAAATAATTTCTTCCTCTCTCCCCTTTTTATGCTCTTTAATTGGTGATCTTTAATTTTTTCAAAGGGTCGCTCTTCCTTTTTCGTTATTTTTGCTTCCATTTCTGTTATCTCCATGCCCCGTGTAAGAATTGTAATGGCACTCAGACCGCAGTGTTAAAGTGGGAATGTCAGAGGTGGAGAAACAGTCCTACAGTGATGGGATAATGCATGGGGAAGAGTGTCTGGCACTTCAATGTGCATTACCAGTTAGTTTCAAAACACTGCCAATGCTTCCACATCCCATATAGAGCAGCGCAATCGGACAGTTTCCTACACTCACACAAACTGATTAACAGGCAGGATGTAATTTTGTTAGTTGCCGACTCAAAAGTCCAATCCCAGATTATGATTGTCGCTGTTTGATAAAAAGCACAGTGTTCCTGTTTCTTAGTCTAAATACTGTAAACTATTTTCAGTTATTGCTTTGTTAAACTGAGGTGATAAGTGCATCCCATCTCAATGGTTGCTGATGTTTGTATCAAACTCTGAAAACACAGAAATTTAGAAGACAAATGCCCACCAGTCAATCCAGTCTGCCCAGCCCTACCCATGGTATGATGTGAATGCCTTAGTGGTAACTTGTTCCCATTCCCCCATGTCATGCTCCCCTGCTATCTTCAGCATCCTTGCATGTCTGTCCCACTCTTCCTTAAATCCCTCCACTGAATTGGTGCAGCCCATTCAATATGGCAGTCTGTTCCAGTTATCCACTACCCTCTCTGTAATTAATTACTTTCTGATGTCCTTCCTGAATCTTCCTCCTGC
The DNA here is from genome assembly GCA_016271365.2 of Neoceratodus forsteri. Taxonomy (NCBI): domain Eukaryota; kingdom Metazoa; phylum Chordata; order Ceratodontiformes; family Ceratodontidae; genus Neoceratodus; species Neoceratodus forsteri. Next base: position 188,608,432 of record CM028134.1, read on the forward strand.
CCACTTCTTTGAGGTCCCCCTTATGCCCATACTTCTGTTTAAGGTAAACAGCTCCATGGGGTCAACTTTGTTTATCCTGTGAAGAAACTTGAAAGTTTCAATCATGTCCCCTCCCCTGTTCTCCAGTGTATACATGTTCTCAACCCTTTCCATGTAGGATATCTACTGCTGTCCCTGAATTGTGTTTGTTGTCCTGCTCTGCACCACCTCACCCTATCCCAGTCAGGTATTCCATGGAGTCCATGGAGGAATCTTAGTGAATTAGGGCATCTCATTTGCTATGTCTTCCTGATAGGGTGGGGGTTTCACAAAATGTATATCACGACGACTTCCCTTGAGCTCTACCAGAGATCACATTATAAGGTTTGGAGAGATTTTATATTATAGTGGTGCGATACTTAGGGTTAAGTAGGGTGTTCAGTGTTAAACCTCTAACTTTGCACATTAATATCTTTGGCACCATTTCATGAAATGAGCTGACATTTTGCATGTGTTGTCTAGGAGTCAAGGTCTTGATCTGTGGAAATTTTCGTGATGGCAGCTTGTGCAGTTTCTGAGATCCTCGTATGTCATTTTTTGTAAGAGGCTAACTTTTTTCCTAACTTAACATGTTTTTTTTTCCTCTCATCTACAGTCTAATTTTTTCTCCAAACTTGCAGAGGACATGTGTCATGTCCTAAGGTCATGTCTTTAATAGGTTTGATGAAAAACAATTAAACAGTTCTAGAGTTACAAGGCTTTAAAGTTTAGTGTTTTCCATTCTGAGCATGTGCAGTAGGGTTTTTGAGATAATGTTGTGGTATGAAATGAAAAATTTGATGTCGCAGGACTTTTTTGGGGTTTCGAACCACTTGCTTGGCACAGCACCAAACATTTTTTGTACCATGACAACTGCCATCTTGTTGATTTTTTCCACAAAATAACAAGTGTGGAAAATACATACAAATGCTGACATTTTAAAAAACCAAAAACACAACCTAGCTAAATGGACATAGTTTAGCTAGATTCTGATGTTTGTTTTTTTAAATGAGGGGCAGAAATACCTTTTCTGGTCATCCAAAATCCCAGGTGCTCAGCTTAGCGAGAGGAGTCCTTGACCCACTTTCACTTTATGAGAACAGTGGGACTTTCTTGACTTCTGCAGCCACAGCTGGAACTTGTGCTGTGGGCTACAGTGACAGCAGTGAGCCACCATTTCCCTGGTGTCTAGTGGCACTCCCCTCCAATCACTGTCCCTATCATATTGTTTGTTTCCCTGGTGTCTAGTGGCACGACGCTGCCGATCGCCGTCCCAGTAATATTAATTTCTTTCCCTGGTGCCTACTGGCACCCCCACTCTGATCACAATCCCCCTAATATTTTTTCTTTCCCTGGTATCTAGTGGCACTCCCCATCACAGTCCTTGTAATATTATGTTTGCTTCCCTGATGTCTAGCGGCACCCCTCACCATCCGATTGCCATCCCCATAATTTATGTTTCTTTCTCTGGTGTCTAGTGGCAACCCCCCTTCAATCACATCTCTGTAATAAAGAAAATGGTCCAACTGCCCTGGTAGTGCAGAGGATTGAGGCATTGGATGCCACACCTCACGCTGCGCTGACGATCTGGGTTCGGGAATGAGCCTCGGTTGTTGGGGGTCGGCTGGGAGGGAGGGCAAGGCAGCTCTCTCCTCCTGGGAAGGACTGGAGGCTTCTTGGCCACTGGCCACCACCCAGTAAAGCACGGATGTCGGCGCCAACCCGAGGGAGCTCTGGCAAAAGCCACGAGGAGGGGAGGAAGGGGCTGAGCCAGCATCACGGGGCATGGGTGCGCCTCCATGCATGCACGACACCCGTGTGCTGACGCCCTGGGGAACAGGGGAGAAAACAGGGCAAAAAAAACACAGAAAAAATATAAATAAATAAGAAAAAAATAAGAAAATGGGCCCTTGATGTCTTTTTTTTTTTTTACACTTGTAAGAAAGAAAATAATCCCTCACCGATCTGACTCCCCCACCCGACCTCCCACCGAGCACCCACCACTCTGCATCCCCCCACACACACCCCACACACTCTCACTCACCTGAACAGGTCCCAGGGCAAAGATCCACTCTCCAGTCGAAGACACATCTTGTTGCTGGAACTGACGACTGCAATATGAACAAATTCTAGCTAGAGCCAATAGGGCTGTGAAGCGCTACCAAGTGACCAAAGTTACACATGTGCATAGAAATTATTCAAACGCCCGGGTGTACCTTGGCCATTTTCTGGAGGTGTTGCAGCAAATTTTCAACATGACCTTTTTGGGATCCCTCCTCATGAGGAGTGCCAGTGTCATTTTGTTCACTTGTTCCAAAAGGTGATTTCGCAGAGCGAATTATGTGTTATTCTGTGCCACAGGTGCGAAAACACATTTTGGGCAGGTTGTGGAAAATGATAGCTGTACTCTTTTGAAGGAGGTATGCAAAAATGGCAATGTTGAAAATGTGGAGTGAAAATAATAAAAACTGGCGAAGCTAGGAGTGTACATAGAAACTACACAACGCACGCTTGTAATGCAGTCATTTTTTTTTTTAACTTTTTTCACTAAATTTGCAACATGTGCATTTTGGGACCCCACCTCATGAACAGTGGCACTGTCATTTCGTGATTCGGTCCCAAATGGTGATTCCATGCAGTGACCGCAAAATCACCTTTTGCGACCAAGTAACAAAATGACAGTGACAGTTTTCATGAAGTGGGGTCCCAAAAACCCCATATTGAAAATTTGGGGCCAAAATTCCATAAAATGGCTGATTTATCAGCATAAGTTGAAAGCCCCATTGTATGGCATTATAGCACGCTTACCTTAGATTCTTCAGCTTGTGGTTCGGCTTTGAAGAGTGCAGACGTGTCTCAGCCCAGAGAAGAAGACAGTGCCAACCTCCAGAGATAAGTATGGGGTAAGGGGGGGTGTGGGGAGGTGGATGCTCAGGAGATCATGTGTGACGTTGTTTGCTCACAGAATAGGGTGGGCATTAGGGTTGACAACCCCCAAAGAAGATCCCACTAGACCCCGGAGCTGACGTCGGCCGTCGGAATCGTAGGCTGCAATTCACTGCAGTTGCAATTGCCCTGAATTGAAGCCGTAATTGAGTGGAGTTCAATTTGCTTAAAGTCGATGATTCCGTGTGGCTTATTTAGCAGTCTGACTGACAAACAGACACAGCCTCCCTACCCAAACTCATCTTTTTTTTTTGCTTTGTGGGGGTGCAATGTTTCTTTTAATCTCTTCAGCCTCAGCCAACCAAATGACCCCCCCAGCTCCTTGGCACCAATGCTCCTCCAATCAGTAGAGAAAGCAGAGTCAGGAGTTGTGTGAGCTGCACAAAATGGCGAGACAGTCAGTTGGGCAGCAGCGCAAGTGAAGAAAATCGAGGAGTGCTGTGCTCCAGCTCGCGAGTGAAAAAAATGTAATTTTTTTTAATCGTTTGGTCCAGTCCGCACTAGTGTAGGTAGGGCCAGCACGCAGCGACAGCAGAAGGTGAGGACGGTTGTCAGGGAGAGAGCGCCAATTCAAAGATAGGGAAAGACTAAGTGGCTGTGGGCCAACCTGCCTGGGAGGGGACGGGGTCTTAAACTCGAGTCGCTGGTGGAGTGGTGGCCACCCGAAGGAGAGACTAAAGTGCAGACTGCAGAGTACTGTGGTGAGGAGGTCCAGAGAGAGCGACATCATCTCTCTCTCTCTCTCTTGATCGAACCCAGAAGGAGTGGAGGACACCGGGAGGGGGGCTTTAGTCGTCAACCACTGTGCAGCCAGGCAGCAGCACTCAGGCCAGGTGGGCCATAGGCTAGGACAGAGCAGCAACAAAACAACTGTGCAAGAGCGTCTCAACGGATGCTCTCCTCCCTCAGGGGTGGGAACCTACGGAACACGGAAATACTTCCATGGTCTACATCGCTCTCACGGCCGGTGGAAGCACCGACCAAGAGAGGATGAAGGCGGCTCCGCTTGTCGGAGTCGGGGAGAGGAGACGCTGGCAAGCTGAGGGCTGCTGGGGCGCGTCAGTACGCTGCCACTGGGACGCACGTCCCAAGCGCCGGACGTCTCAGGGGGCGGGGACGTAAGGGGAGAAAACCAGGAAATACCCTCCGGCAAGCCCTAGATGAAGCCCGCTTAGCCCGCCCGGACCACCAATGGACAGACCCCAATGTGCAGGGAGAAGGAGGTAGGGCACTCTAGGGGCAGATCCCGAGGATGACCCGGGGCAGGACACGAGCGGATGGAAGGAGGGGGCACCGGAGGCAGTAAGGAGGGATAAAAGACGAAAATAATAAAAAAAAAAAAAAAAACAACTGCGCAAGGCAGCTAGCAACAGCTGGGCACACACTGTACGCTGTGGACTGCCTGACTGAGAAGATGACAGAAAAAAAGTCAAGGAGGGGAGGGAGGGACAGAGTCTGACGATGGAGATTAGAGAGGATGGTCACGGGCAAGCGGGGAGAGGGAGCTCAGTAAAGTCTGAGGCGAGCTCGGCTGCCATCTTTGCATGAGAAACTAGCAGTTGATGGACCGGTAAGTGTGAATTAGTATTATTTTGAAATGTTGTTAACTTCTTCATACTTTCTAACAGTCAGGGAGTCAGATGTCAGAGACCAGTCATTCATAAAAACATATGGAAACATAGAAACATAGAAGTTGACGGCAGATAAGGACCGCAAGGCCCATCCAGTCTGCCCATTTCTTTTTCTACTTTATAAATGTGCCATTGGCCTTTGCTCTGTCAGTGGCCTATCTATTCATACTCATCTGTATTGCTCCCTTATGCTTATCCCATGCCTGTTTGAAGCCCTGCACTGTATTCATAGCAACCACTTCCTGAGGTAGGCCGTTCCATGCATCCACCACCCTTTCTGTGAAAAAGAATTTCCTCGCATTACCCCTTAATCGACCTTCTTCTAATCTCATGCTGTGTCCTCTTGTCCTGCTATTTTTCTTATATTGAAACATGTTAGACTCTGCCACCTTGTTAATGCCCTTAAGGTGTTTGAATGTTTCGATCATATCACCTCTCTCCCTCCTTTGCTCAAGGGTATACATATTGAGCTCCGTTAATCTGTCCTCATATGTCTTCTGATGCAGTCCTGCACCATTTTGGTTGCCCTTCTCTGGACTGCCTCAATTTGGTTAATGTCCTTGTGAAGGTGTGGCCTCCAGTACTGCATGCAATACTCCAGATAGGGCCTAACCAGTGTCTTGTAAAGAGGGATTATTACCTCCCTCTTACGACTTGTGATACCCCTACTAATACACCCTACCATTCTCCTAGCCTTACCTACTGCTTTAGTGGTCTGCTTCGATGATTTCAGGTGATGATGATGCCCAAGTCTCTTTCTTCCTTTGTGACTGCCAGCAACTCCCCTTCCAGCCTATAGGTGGCTTCAGGATTTTTCTTTCCTATGTGCATGATCTTGCACTTCTTTGCATTAAATCCCAGTTGCCATTCTTCCAACCATTTTGCTAGTTTATCCAGATCTCTTCTCATTCTGCTTTCCCCATCTGAATCATCTACTCTGTTGCAGATCTTGGTGTCATCTGCAAACAGACAAGCCTTACTCTCCAGTCCATCTGCAATGTCACTAATGAAGATGTTGAAGAGGACTGGTGCCAGGACTGATCCCTGAGGTACCCCACTTGTGACTTGCATCTCTTCTGACTGCATACCATTTACCACCACTCTCTGTTTTCTGCCTGTCAACCAGTTTGCCACCCAGCTGACCAACTTCTGACCCACCCCGAGCCTACCCAGCTTATTTATCAATCTTCTATGTGGAACAGTGTTGAAAGCTTTGCTGAAGTCAAGCATAAAATTGTAAAGTAACAGACAGTACTGTCTGGCAGAGAAGAGACTTATTTTTTTTTAAATCAGCCAGTTTCCATGTTGTTGTGGCGTCTTCTTTTGGCAGCTTAGTCTGGCCGGGGCTGGGCTGTACTAGAAGTCAGTTTAGAATCACATAACTACCAGTAACAAAGTGGAATGATATGCCCTATTGCTTAATCCATAGTTTTAAAAAATATATATTTTTATATTTTTTTTCTTTATTTATGAAAGCTGAATCCCTCTGTAGTAACATTTGTTTCTGGTTGTTTATTACCTGTTTTTATGGCAGCATCAACCAGTATGTCAAATGACTTCTTTTATAGGTATTTAGTCTTTATGGGCACACTGAGGTTTATATATACGTCTATAGAATGAGCTTATTCACACAATATGCATAGAGACTACAAATTTCTTCTTCCAAATGTATCCCCCTAGTCTGAAGATCATTGGAAACAGTATGAATTGCAAAACGCTATAGCCTAATGAACTGCAGCAAATTAATTTATTAGGCTCTGTGGTGGGGTATGGGGATCCATTCATCTTCCATGGGTGGCGTAGTTGTGGCAGCTGGCCTGGTTCTGTGGGCTCTCCAGTTCTGGCATGGACTCCTGGGATAGTACTCCCGTGTCTATCATTGGCAGAGCTTGGAACGGGCTCCCTGCCTAGGTTGTGGAGGCTAGAAGAGTTGAGGGTTTTAAGGAGACATGGGACAGATATAGGGAAATCCTTACATTACCACACAATATGGGGAGGGTACTATGGGGGCCTATAGATAAATAAGAGGATAAGTTGCACCTTAGTAGGGTGGACTGGGTGGGCCAGATGGTCCTTATCTGCCAGTAACATCTGTTATTCAGAGCAGAAAGGTCTATGAGATAAGATGGTGGAACTTGGAAGGTAGGTAGGTGGTATTCAATATTTATTGGAGGACCAATGAGAGTCCACAAATACCTCAGTGGCTTCAGGCGTGTTAAAATTCTTGGGAACCCTGTTTAATAATAACATTGAGTGTGGCAGGGAGTAAAGGATATACTCGGCTCCCAGTCTGCAGAACCATTTCCTCACAGTGGCAGACCACACAATATTTTTGAAAAGAAAGTGCTAGAAACAATAGACTGTGTTAAATTCTTAAAATGTTTTTTGTTTGGAACTTTGAACCCATTTAAGGCCATTAGGCCACTACCTCAAGGCTCGGTTAACTAATGGAGCTAGACTTTCTAATCAGTCATCGCAGAGCAGTGAGTGACACTGCTGTGACTAACATAACTATTACAAACAAAAGTTCAGCCTGAACTCTTCAGTAATGCACTAGATATTACCACCATAGGCTGCTGCTCTTATTTATCTAAAAAAAAAAAAGACTTAGCATTAAGGGTGGCCATGTGCTTTTTTGGGGGGGGCCCAGTTAACCCTGAGGTACATAATCCTCCTTTTTAACTTTCTCCGAATGATTCACTTCTGAATTAGAGGAAAACAGTTACACAATATTCTGAATGAAATCTCTGCTCTGCTGATGGGAGAGGATACGAGAGAGAGAAGCACAGAAAAAGAGTACAGCTGCAGCAGGGTTGGGTAGGGGTTCATCTTTGCTTTGTGTGTTTGCAATGTAAAATCCATTATGACTGTGACAGCCTAGATCTCAACATGTCATGTGGGTGGGTCAGATCATGTCGAAGAAAGCCAGCTGTGTAAAGAAATGTGTACAAAAATTAACTTTATTCATTTATTGAATTCTGATAACTGGGAAGGTTGCAGCAATGAGGAACACAGATACAAAGTTTTTTTGTTTTTTTTTCAGAGGTGAATGATTGCTGACTGCCGGTCTGCCCCAGCCTCAACCCGAGTACCTGATGTACACTTTTCTTTTTTATTTTTTTAGAGGAGAGGTAGCAAGTTTTTGGTGTAAGCAAGTGCTGCATTTTACATTGAGCATCAGACTATACAAATATCTTGTGTTGGACAGTGTAGTGAGTGAAATGCGTTTGTATGTGTGTGCCTTGCTATGCTAACTCACCTAGGGTTTCAGGGGTTTTGTTTGCCTGGGAAACCTCCCTGGCAGACTGGCAGCTTCTGCTTTCCTCTCTTCTGATCAGTGGCAATCTTGTAGACCAGCACAGGAGTGCAGTCATTGTTGTCATACAGTGTGGTGACTTGTTTCTGTGGTGGCACTGTGGGAGAGGTTCATGATGTGAATTTTTAATGTTTCATGATTCCTCACCGAATGCTGAATCTGACACTTGTCTGACAATTCATCTCTGTATATGTGTATGTTATGATCCCTTGGCACTTGGGAAGGGATCCGGTGGCCCCGTTGTTCGTATGTCCTTGACTCCTTTACCCAATGATGTCATGGTCAGTGTGGTTTGGGTGTGTGCCTGCATGTACTACATAAACAAATGTGCTGCAAAGTTTTTCCACTAATTGCACTCAAAAAAGTACAACTTGCTAGTACATAAATAAAATTCCACAATGGCGGAAGCTGAAAAAATTGGTTGGATTTTCTTTAGTGAGTCAGAGTCATAAATGTTAAACTAGTTAAAAAAATCTGTCATAATGTGTTGTAAGTCAGTCATAATTGGTTATTCAACTGACTCTGGGGTCTAGACCCCACCACTGATTCGCCAAGACTCTGGAGACCCAAAACCTTGATGTTTATTCCTTTTGTTGCTTGGGGTGGTTAGGGTGGGAAATCCTAACACCACATTTCCCTACTTTTGTGACGTTAAGTTACCCTAACTGGTGCATTAATGCAGTTTTTTGCAAAGAATATTTCTTATGGTTACCAGCTTTCCATTCCACTGGTTTGTTTGCCTGTTAAGGAGTTATGTGATGGAGTTACTGCTATTTTTTGTTGTAGTAGTTTGCCCTTTCCATAATGTATGTCACCTTTATTCATCACTACTGTATCTGGACCCTGTCCCTTTTCCTTTTTTGAGTGCAGACCTACATGCAATGCTCCAAATGTGGCTGCAGGGCTGGCTTTAGGGTTTTAGGGGCTCCCAGCAGGATTAGTGAAGTCATGGGGCCCTCCTACTTGGCCCACTTTCACCCCATGTGTTTGACTGTAGCCCCATATGTGTATAATTTTATTTTATTTTTAGTACATCCAATGGTATATTTAAATTGGTTAGAGGGACACAGCAGTGTTAGTCCTTGGGGCTGTTAGTCCTTGGGGCTGTTAGTCCTTGGGGCTGTTCCTCCTATTCCATCCATTGCTGCCCATCTGCCTCCTACTGACTAGGTCATAGATTAGTAAGGCATTTCATGACATCATGATGCCACAACAGAAGGAGCTGCAAAACCCTTCATTGCTCTTTTAAGAAGATAATAAGATGAAAAAAAATTAAAACTAATTCAGGTAAACTACTCTGGTTTGGACCCTCCCCATAAGCAGGGGGCCCCAGTGACTGTAGGGTTCGCTAGTGCCTAAAACTGTAAATCTCTTAAATAAATAAATAAATAAATAAATAAATAAATAAATAAATAAATAAATGTGTAGCTGCACCAGGGATCTGTACAGGGGCAGAATCACCTCCTTTCTTCTGCTGCTGTTCCCTTTGCCTCTGAGAAGATCAGCTGAAGTAAAGGCAGAGCATATCCTCTGGATAAATGAGCTTCCTAAATATTTTATAAACCCCATACATTCTCATTCCTTCCTTTAATCACTGCAAGAAGCACTGATTGATGACAGCTAAATTTTAATCAAGTAGTGAAGGTGACTGCTTTGTGAAGCCTCCTCCAAAACAACCCTCAAAAGACCCATCATGCTTTCAACCTGACAGAAATCTTCAACAATAAAACCACTGCTGGAAATCTGACTTTTCTTTTCAATATTTAAAGTTACACTGAACTATTCCATTCACAGGTAACTGGACCAGGGGAAGGGCTAGACCACTGACTCATAGGTCCCAAATCCTGTAGGTCTCAAGGTGTGGCCTGATGTTTCTATTTTTTGCAACCTAAACCACAAATACAGCAAATATAATTTTATACAGAACGCAGTAAATTGAGTTTGTAGCTGCCTAGTCTCTTGAAATGTATCTCCTAGGTGTTCTGAAAGCAACAGTTCAAGTTATGGCTAACATTTTGTACTAGTACAGTTTCACTCCATTTCAGATCACCCTTCTGACTCTTTCTTTGTAACACAGAAACATAGAATTTGAAAGTAGAAAAGGACTGCTTAGCCTACCTAGTCTGCACAGATGTTCGCTACATATTCTGTCTCCGCAGATGCTATCTGATCTTGGTCAACCCTCCCACCTCCCTGCACCCTACCTGATATACCCATGTGTTTATCTCATGCATGATTGAAACTCCCACTGTTTTAGACTCCACCACTTCTGCCGGTAATCTAGTCCAGGTATCGACTGCTCTTTCAGTGAGAAAATCTTTTCTGGCATTACTCTTGAATCCCTCCCCCCAGCTTCACTGCATGCCCCCGGTCCTGATGCTTTTTCTCATTTGAAAGAGACCCCCCACCTGTACCCTGTTCACTCCTTTGAGGTACCTGTAGGTCTCTATCATATCTCCTCTCTCTCTCTCTCTCTCTCTTTCTCCTTTCTTCTAGGGTGTACATGTTCAGATCTTGCAATCTCTTTCTGTAGAGCTTTTTGTGCAAACCATGCATCATTTTAGTTGTCCTCTTCTGTACCACTTCTACTCTATGTCCTTTCTAATGTGTGGTCTCCAAAACTGTACAGAGTACTCCAGGTGTGGTCGTACCAGTGAGCAATATAATGGCAAAACCACCTCCTCCTGCTGGAGATACCCAACTCTACACAATCCAGCATTCCACTAGCCTACCCACTGCTTTGTCACACTGCCATGCCACCTTAAAGTCCTCAGGTATGATAATCCCTAGGCTGGGTATCTTGTTTATCGTCTGTAAGATGCACCTTTTCTCTGATTCTGAGTCAGCTTTAGTAATTTCTTTGGATTTGAAATAATTTGTGGTGATCATCATTACATATGGCTGCTGTATCATTTATCAGTGGGTGTGATTTGTTTAATTATGCTGGCGTTGTTCATTCATTAATGGGCATGTTTTGCTTAATTATGACATGATAAGTGTTGTACACGTATCAGTGGGCCTGTTTTGAATAATTAGAAATATAGACTTTGTTGGCAGAAAAGGGACTGGTAGGCCCATTTAGTCTGCCCCTTTTCCCTGCCTATTCCAACACCTCTAACCCTATTTGGTCACTGGCGTCTCTCCCCCCTTTTCTCTACCCATGAATGCTTAAGGCTCCCCACAGTCTTTGTCTCCACTGCCTCCTCTGGCAGACTGTTCCAGTTATCTACCACCCTTTCTGTGAAGAAATATCTCCTCACATCTCTCCTAAACTCCCCCCCAGCTTCACTGTATGCACCATGTTCTAGTGCCTTCTTTCCTCTGAAAAAGGCACCCCACCTGCACCTTGTTCACCCCTATGAGGGTCTCAATCATGTCCCCTCTCACTCTCCTCCACAGAGTACATGTTGAACTCCTGCAGCCTTTCTGCGTGAGGTTTTTCATGCAACCCTTGCACCATTTTGGCTGCCTTCTTCTGTACTGCCTCCACCCTGTCAATGTCCATGAGGAGATGCAGCCTCCAGAACTAGATACAGTACTCCAGGTGGTGCCTCACTAGTAGTGGATACAATGGGAGCACCTCCTCTCACTTCTTGCTAGAAATCCTCCTCCCAATGCACCCCAGCATCCTACTAGCCTTTCCTATTGTCTTGTCACACTGATCAGCTACCTTGAGGTCATCAGATATGATAACCCCAGGGTGTCTTTCTTGCTTGGTGACTGTAAGTACCTCTCCCCCCCATCTTATACACAGCTCCTAGGCTTCCCACTCCAGGTGCATAACATTGCACTTTCTGAAATTGATACCCAGCTGCCATACTCTAGACCCCGTCTCTAGTTTCCCAAGATCCTTCTGAATTCTCTTCACCCCTTCCTGAATGTCCACCCTGTTGCAGATTTTTGTATCATCCAAAAAGAGACACACCTTCCCCTCCAGCTTCTCAGCAATGTCACTTATGAAGACACTGAAGAGGACTGGTCCCAGTACCAATCCCTGTGGCATGCTACTAGTCACTCTCCATCCCTGAAGTGTCTGTCATTTACCGCTACTTTCTTTGGTTCCTATCATTCAATCAGTTAGATACCCAGCTTGTCATTTTCTCCCCCACCTGCAGGCTGATTAGTTTCTTAACTAGCCTTCTGTGCAGCACAGTGCTGAAAGCCTTACTGAAGTCCAAATAGGCCACATCCACTGCTCTCCCTTGATCCATGTCCCTAGTAACCCAGTCAAAGAAATCCATGAGATTTGTTTGACATGACCTCTTCCCCGTGAAACCGTGCTGCCAGTGGTTCTGCAGACCATTAGCCTCTGGGTACTCATTGAGATGCTCCTTCAGTAATTTCATCATAACTAATGTTAGATTGACTGGCTTGCAGTGTTTAACCTCCTCCCTGCTGCCACTTTTGTGCAGAGGGACTGCATCGACTCTCCTCCAGTCCTCTGGAACTACCCCTTGTCCAATGAGGTGATGAACATCATTGCCAGAGAGACAGCTAGCTCTGTACTCAGTTCTTTTAGGACCCTTGGGTGAAACCAATCTGGCCCCATTGTTTTATTCTCCTTTAGGGCTTCCAATCCCTTCTGGACTCTATCAAGAATGGACTTGTGTCAACTCCCCCCTCCCTGGTGATTTCTGCTACATGCTGGCCCATCCCCCTCTCTCTACTGTGAAGATCAAGCAGAAGTAATCATTTAACATATCAGCTTTCTCTTGAGCTTCCTCTGCATAGCCCTCTGCCCTCCTGATTCTATCACTCCCCTTGTCTTCCTCTTTTTACTTACGTACCTCGAAGTCTTGTCCCCATTTTTGACCTTATCTATCCTCTCTTCTGTTTGTGCTTTAGCTGCCCTCACCCTCCTTCCTAGCACCTAGCTTCACCTGAGCTCTTTTCTTCTAGGTTGCTTGAAAGGACAGAGCAAAGAACCTTACCAGAGCAAGGAAAATGATTAAGGCTTCTTTTGGCTAGGCAGACTTACTGTGTGTTGTTATTTTTATTTTGTACTCACAGGGATTGTTACTGTTTGTTGCTAACATTTTTTGCTTTATTCTTCTCTGATTCAAATTGTTGTTGCTAGGTATACCTTCTGCTGCATTATTATAGGGTGTGCCTATAGGTGTGTGCTTACAGATTACTGCTATAATCTTCTGATTCAAATTGTCTTTTGCAAGGTATATCTTCTGCTACTGCTTTATTTTTCTCTGTAGCAAAGTGTTTCTTACAGGGTATATCTTCTGTGAAATTATTACAGGTGCTGCTTTAAAGGTTTTACAGTTTTATCTATCATTAGGCTAAGCTTTCAGAGCTACTGCATTTGTTGCTGGCAGACTGTTTCTGCTCTTACCTCCTTGTTTCTTTTGTCCGTGGTTCTTCTTTTTCGGCAGGGGAAGGGCCCAGCCAGCCACCCCCATCCCCAACCACCCCACACTACGCTGCTTTTATAGCGTAGCACACTCATGACATTTCCTGTAGCAAAGCAGGAAGGAGCGGATCAGAGGAGTATCCACACAGTGACCTCATTTACAGGGGCACTAGTTATTTAACATGTTATAACATGTTATACAAAAACAAACAAACAAAACACAAAATCAAACTTTTGCTTTCATTTTCTTCCTTCTAATTACTCTGACCAGGTTATAAACCCAGCAACTTATCTGGAATGGATATCATTAACTGTAGGTACTGCAGAACACTTTTCAGTAGGGCAGTTTTACAGGATTTAGGACACTGTCCTACAGGCTAGGCCATTGGAGATCTAAGGGCTCAGTTCCAGGCAGCATGGGCAGAGACTGCGCACCTCAAATTGCATATTCAAGAGGAAATATATTATAAGAACCACCCGTCATTTCCCCAATCCAACAGAAGCACCTCGACCGCAGAGGGAAGTTGGTCCAGGAGGTTGGCAGGTGGTTAGGAGGGGAAAATCAGGTGCCCCATCACTTGGTGCTCTCCAACATATCACCTCCACAAACCATATAAGAACTATAAACAGGTATCTGCCTCTATCTCCGAAATCAAACAAAGGGGCAGAGGACACTGCAGAGCAGGACACTGCAGCACAGGAGCTAGCACAACAAAACCCGCCGAAAACAGGAACCAAAACAAAAAAAGCAAAAAGGAAATCCAAAAAACTTCTGATCATAGGAGACTCCATGATTCGGGAAGCTGATACCTATCTCAAGCCAGGGGTAATGGTTAGATGTCTCCCAGGTACATCAGTGTGGAGAGACACTGACCGCATTGCTAAAATTTTTCAGGAAGCAGGAGAAAACATTGACATCCTGGTACACATAGGGACTAACGATCTCGCCAGATGGTCAGTTGTGGAGACCAAGGAACACATAACCAGGCTAGGTGACAAACTATCATCCATTTCATCCGGCATCTCCTCCTTTGAGATCCTGCCAGTCTGGGAGAGGGGGGCAGATGGGTGGAAGGTCAGAGAAGGGGAGATAGGGGAGCTAAACATGTGGCTCAAGGGCTGATGCCAGGAAAAAGGACACAGATTTGTAGGTAACTAGCAACAGTTTTGGGAGCAAAAGTTCTTTAAATTTGATGAACTGCATCTAACTAAGGAGGGAGTCAGTGTATTGGGGCAGAAGTTTGATGTCTTTGCAGAATATTTAAACTAGCAAATGGGGAGAGGGGTGCAGCACCCCATACATCGAATGGGAAGAACACCCCTCCCCCCTCAGCTAGTGGTCAAACAGGAGTTCAGCATGTTTTTAGTTCATTTGCATCACCAGGTAAGGAAAAAGGTCTGGCTCCCTATACGACGCACAGGGGAAACGCCAGACCTTGCCCAACAACTAACACACCAAAATCTGGCCAATGGAAAATCATGTACACAAATGCTCGCAATCTGGGAAACAAGATCCCAGACCTGCAGGCAATAATGACAGAGGCTAAACTGGACATATTAGCCATTAGCTTAGACATGGTTTATCAGTAACCACACTTGGGAGACTTCAGTACCTGGCAAAGTACTGTTCAGAAGAGACTGAGGTGCAAAAAGGGAGGGGTGGAGTGGCCCTTTATGTCAATGAAAATATCAAAGCTACAGAAATTCAGAATACACATAAGGAGCCAGAAGAACTGTTGGTCACCCTGGAAACAGTAAATGGGACAGCCATACGAACTGGGGTTGTGCGCAAGCCTCCAGACCAAGGGGAGGACACAGACACATTACTGTTAGAAGATATACAAAACATGAAAGCTAAAGGGGAGGTTCTGATAATGGGAGACTTCAACATGCCAGATACAGATTGGTCAATACCAGCATTAACATCTGCCAGAACTAGACACATGGTGGATTCCCTGCAGGGGGAGGGCCTCAAACAACGGGTACAACAACCCACAAGAGACAGGACTATCCTAGATCTAGTACTGACTAACAGGGAAAGGATCACAGATCTCCAGGTAGAAGGTCACCTGGGGGCCAGTGACCATCACATGGTATGGTTCAATTTGACCACTAGAAGTAAATCATTCCATTCCAAGGCAAAAATATGGTACTTCAGAGGAGCTGACTTTGATAAGATGGCCAACAGAGTTAAGCTAGCCCTGGCAAAAAGAAATACAGGTGAGGGGGTACAGGCAAAGTGGGCAAGCATTAAGGATGCAATATTTGAAGCAACATCCCATTGTGTTAGAGAGAAAAGGAAGTGCAAAAGAAGAAGGAAACCACTTTGGTTCTCAAAATCAGAAGCAGAAACGGTCAGAGACAAAAGACTGGCCTTCAAGAAATATAAGGGAACGCATCGGGATGAAGCTAGGGAGGCATACCAAACTTCCTTAAGGGAAGCATGGAAGGCAGTAAGGCAGGCAAAGGCCCAAACCGAGGAAACACTAGCACAAACGATAAAAGAAGGTGACAAGACTTTCTATAGATACATTAGTGAAAGGAGAAAGTCCAGAGGAGGTATTGCTAAGATCAAAGGGGATAAGGGGGCATGTGAGGAGGAGGACCATGTAAAAGCATCTATCCTAGATAGATACTTTTGCTCAGTATTTACTGAAGAGAAGGTAGGGCAGGGCCCACAGCTCAGCACTATGGACACGGCGGGGGGGGAGGTGTGCACTAGTCCCTTCACAAAAGAAAGGGTCCTACAAGAGCTCGATAAGCTCAGGGTGGACAAGGCAATGGGACCTGATGGCATACATCCCACGGTACTAAAGGAGCTAACAGTGGAACTAGCAGAGCCATTATCAGAACTGTTTAGTGAGTCTCTGAGCACAGGAGAGGTCCCAGAAGACTGGAGAAGGGCTCATGTGATCCCGCTCCACAAAGTGGTAGCAGGGAGGAGGCAGGGAACTACAGACCAGTCAGTCTTACCTCAGTAGTGGGCAAGATTCTGGAGGCACTCCTTAAGGAAAGGATAGTGCAACACCTGGAATCCATAGGAGCACAAGAGCCAAGACAGCATGGGTTTACCAAAGGAAGGTCCTGTCAAACTAATCTCACAGATTTCTTTGACTGGGTAACCAGAGTGGTGGACCAAGGGGGAGCAGTTGATGTCGCCTACCATGACTTCAGCAAAGCTTTTGATACTGTTCCACATAGAAGATTGATAAATAAGGTGGGTAGGCACAGGGTGGGTCAGAAGTTGGTCAACTGGATGGCAAACTGGTTGACAGGTAGAAAACAGAGAGTGGTGGTAAATGGTGTACAGTCAGAAGAGCTGCAAGTCACAAGTGGGGTACCTCAGGGATCTGTCCTGGGGCCAGTCCTCTTAAATATCTTCATCAGTGACATTGCAGACGGACTGGAAGGTAAGGTTTGTCTGTTTGCAGATGACACCAAGATCTGCAACAGAGTAGATGATCCAGATGGGGTGGGCAGAATGAAAAGAGAGCTGGATAAACTAGCAAAATGGTCGGAAGAGTGGCAACTGTGGTTTAACGCAAAGAAGTGCAAGATCATGCACATAGGGAAGAGAAACCTGAAGCCACCTATAGGCTGGGAGGGGAGTTGCTGGCAGTCACAAGGGAATAAAGAGACTTGGGCATCATCATCACTGATGACCTGAAATCATCCAAGCAGACCACTAAAGCAGTAGGTAAGGCTAGGAGGATGTTGGGATGTATTAGTAGGGGTAACAAGTCAGAAGAGGGAGGTAGTAATCCCTCTTTACAAGACACTGGTTAGGCCCCATCTGGAGTACTGTGTGCAGTACTGGAGGCCACACCTTCACAAGGACATTAACCAAACTGAGGCAGTCCAGAGAGGGGCAACCAAAATGGTGCAGGGACTGCATCAGAAAACATATGAGAACAGATTAATGGATCTCAATATGTATACCCCAGAGCAAAGGAGGGAGAGAGGTGATATGATCGAAACATTCAAACACCTTAAGGGCATTAACAAGGTAAAAGAGTCTAACATGTTTCAATATAAGAAAAACAGCAAGACAAGAGGACACAGCATGAGATTAGAGGGAGGCCGATTAAGGGGTAATGTGAGGAAGTTCTTTTTCACAGAAAGGGTGGAGGATGCATGGAACAGCCTACCTCAGGAAGTGGTGGATATGAATATCGTGCAGGGCTTCAAACAGGCATGGGATAGGCATAAGGGAGCAATAGAGATGAGTATGAATAGATAGGCCATTGACAGAGCAAAGGCCGATGGCACATTCATAAGGTAGAAAAAGAAATGGGCAGACTGGATGAGCCTTGCAGTCCTTATCTGCCATCAGCTTCTATGTTTCTATGTTTCCTGCCTCTCTTTGCTTTACCAGATATACTTCCCTGTCTACTTCCACCTGGGTTTCCTTGTACTTTCTAAATGCTGTTTTTTCTTCACTGCCTTTGCCACCTCCTTACAGAACAATAGTGGCCTCATCCTCCTCCTTCCCTTGCTCAGTTCCTTCAAACAGCATGCCATTGCCTTGGCTATTCCCTCATTAATCCTTCTCCATTGTGACTCCATTCCCCCTCTAGGTATGAAGTCTCCCCTCTAACTATGACTTGGGTGGGTATTGTTCACATATAACTGGGTGTGTTTTATCTAATTATGACTGAGCGGGTATTGTTTACATATAACTGGACATGTTTTGCTTAAATATGACTGAGTGGGTGTTGTTCATGTATAACTGAGTGTGTTTTGTTTAATTATGAATGGGTATGTCTGTGGGTGTTGTTCATGTATAACTGGGTGTGTTCTCTTTAATTATCACTGGGTGGGTGTTGTTCATGTATAACTGGGTGTATTTTGTATGATTATGACTAGGTGGGTGTTGTTCATGTATAACTGGGTATGATTTGTTCAATTATTACTGGTGGGTGTTGTTCATGTGTAACTGGGTGTGTTTTGTTTAATTATGACTGGGTGAGTGCTGTTCATGTATAACTGGGTTTATAAAACGACAAGAAAACATCTAGAAATCTCATTGGCCAAGACAGATCAACTGACCGTGCATTAATTCTCTGTATACGCACAGTCATCCTGGTCCTAAACTACATTATACAATGAGCAGATCAGTCCTCCTATAGCCAGAACTATCTTCCATCTGGTCTCCCTACAATCAGAACTGATCTTCCACCACAAACATGGTCGCTACTGTTACACTGTGGAAACCTTCAACTGGGCCCTAAAATTAAAATAATCTTAAATATAAAATAAAACAAATTAATTAAATGTTGTTTACCAGATTGTCACACTCTCCTTACACACATAAACAAATTAGAAACATTAAGTATTGTTTATAGTTTTCTTTACAACTGTTTGTTTGCTAAAAGTGAAAAATCCCCCTTCTATCTTTATCTGCTCATCAGGGAAATCTCTTCTGCTTTCCCTGACAAGTGAGATATTTGAGTCTCTGGCTCTAAAACAGGACTTTGCTGTCTGTATGCACAGTATGTTAGTAGAGGAACATTCTGCTAGTAGAACTGAGCAGAATTTTGAATCCCTGTATTCCATGGTAAACATTTCATGATGAACATTCCATTTCTTGAATGTGGGGAAACACAGAGGGAAAAAAAACAGAATGAAGACAGTAAGCAATAATACTACTATATAAACAAAGAAAAAAGGTGGTGAATGACTCACCCTGCTGTTTATCTTTTAGGACAGAGTGAACAGTTCATGATGCTGTCAATGAGTGTGGCAGTTTTGAACCACACTCATGCTTACAGCACTGGGGAACTGAGAAACCTCAGTTATGGCTTCCTTTTAGTTTTGTCTACAGAGTGAGGAGGATGAAATAAAATAAGGGGGCTATGTGTCATACTTAGAATGAGGAAAAACAGCATTTGTGAATTGTTGTGGCTGGCAGGGGATTATGAAGCTTAAGTGGGTAGGGAGGCACACACTGTATAACACTGCTTTAATCTAGCACCAATAGGCGGAAGGACTATTTTATGTTAAAAGCACAGATTCACTTACATTTTTACTTATTTAAAAATGTGTTTTAAAATAAAAAACTGCTTCTAAAAATAAAGGGACATTTTATAAGCACAATAAGACACTCCGGGGTTGTGCATTACGGTGTGATAACAGCACTCCTAGGGACAACTGGCACTTGGCCTCGCTCTAACTACTGTCAGCTTCTAGGAGTGCGGTTATCACACCGTAATGCACACCCCGTCGTGTCTTATGGCTTACGTGTTTTATTTAATTATGACTGGATGGGTGTTGTTCATGTATAACTGCGTGTATTTTGTATGATTATGACTAGGTGGGTGTTGTTCATGTATAACTGGGTGTGTTTTGTTTAATTATGATCGGATAGGTGCTGTTCATGTATAACTGGGTGTGTTTTGTTTAATTACTACTGGTGGGTGTTGTTCATGTGTAACTGGGTGTGTTTTGTTTTATTATGACTGGGTGAGTGCTGTTCATGTATAAATGGGTGTGTTTTGTTTAATTATGACTAGTGGATGTG
The DNA here is from genome assembly GCA_016271365.2 of Neoceratodus forsteri. NCBI lineage: Eukaryota > Metazoa > Chordata > Ceratodontiformes > Ceratodontidae > Neoceratodus > Neoceratodus forsteri. The sequence continues at coordinate 188,628,225 of CM028134.1, forward strand.
TTATTATATAACTGGTTATATTTTGTTTAAATATGACTAGGTGGGTGTTGTCCATGTATAACTGGGTGTGTCTTGAATACTTATGCATGGAGGGGTTGTTGTTCATGTATCAGTGGGCCTGTTTTATTTCAGCCTGACTAAGTGGGTGTTATTCATGCATAACTAGGTGTATTTTGTTTATTACTGGTTGGTGTTGTTCATGTATAACTGGGTGTGTTTTGTTTAGTTATGACTGGGTGCATGTTGTTAATGTACAACTGGTTATATTTTGCTTAATTATGACTAGGTGAGTGTTGTTCATGTATAACTGGGTGTGGTTTGAATACTTATGTCTGGAGGGGTTATTGTTCATGTATCAGTGGGCCTGTTTTGTTTAATTATGACTGGGTGGGTGTTGGTCATGTATAACTGGGAGTGTTTTGTTTAATTACGACTGGGTGGATGTTGTTCATGTATAAGTAGGTGTATTTTGTTTAATTATGACTGGGTGGGTGTTATTCATGTATAACTGGGTATGTTTTGCTGAATTCTGACTAGGTGGGTGTTGTTCATATAAAACTGGGAGTGTTGTGTTTAATTTTTTTTTATTTTTATACTTTGGCCCAGATATTCAAAAGGGTTGCACATGGCGCAACAGCGTTGCACCATGCGCAACCCACTGATGCGCTCCGGCGCGATATTCAAACGGGAATTGTGCCTGGCACAAATCCCGATGCGCCGGAGCGCATCAGTAATGTATGCGCACAGGTAGGGAGGTGTGCCCATGCATACCTGCACATCCCAGTATTCGCCCGGATGTGCTGAGTCCATACATCGCAACCCTACTTGGCCCACACATAGTTGATTCAAAAAAAAAGGAACAACAGCTGGCCACCACAGGTGAGCTGCCGTAATACAGGGCGCAACACGGCAGCTGCCACCTGTGGGTGGCCACCCGAGCTCCGGCTGCACTTGGTGGCACACCCCCATGCCCGATCGCGGGCATACGTACAAATATGACCCTCCAAAATCCCTGGTGGTCCAGTAGACCACTGTCAGCCCGATCGTGGGCATTTGTATAATAAAATCGTGTCCTATATCCCTGGTGGTCCAGTGGACCGCTGTCAGCCCGATCACGGGCTTAAGTATGAATAAAACTATGTCCAATATCCCTGGTGGTCCAGTGGACTGCTCGCAGCCCAATCGTGGGCTTAAGTATAATAAAACTATGTCCAATATCCCTAGTGGTCCAGTGGACCGCTTGCAGACCGATCACAGGCTTAAGTATGAATAAAAATGAGTCATCATCCCTGGTGGTCCAGCGACCCCTCCCTGCCCACTGGGCTCCACCGCCCCAGCTCCCCTCCGGTCCAGCAATGAGCAGCACCCCACCACCTGCCGCCCACGCCCGCCCGACTGACACCATAGGTAGGGCTGTACACCCCGTGGTCAGCGTGAGCCAATGGCGTACAGCCGCAGTACTACATTCAGATATGTGAATGGATCCATTCACATATCTGGAATATGTCAGATGAAGCTGCGCCCATTGGCTCATGCTGTGGATCAATCGGCGATACAACCCTACCGTGTCAGTCGGAGCGAGCGGAGGCGGGGGGATACGCGCCGCTACCGCTACCGACCAAGGGGAGCGGGCAGTGAGGTCAGTGGGTGGTGGGGGAGGGGTCCGCTGACCACTCAGGATATATTGGACATAGTTTTATTATACAAATGCCCGCGATCGGGCTGTGAGCAGTCCACTGGACCACCAAGGATACTGGACTTTATTTTACTCATACTTAAGCCCGTGATCGGGCTGCGAGCAGTCCACTGGACCACCAGGGATATTGGACTTTATTTTATTCATACTTGAGCCCGCGATCGGGCTGACAGCAGTCCACTGGACCACCAGGGACATAGGATGTGATTTTAATTTGCAAATGCCCGCAATCGGGCTGTGAGGCACATTGCCATGCTGTGCAGGGGGCGTCGGTCCCCGACAGCTGCTGCCTGGCAGGGTGCCAGGCGCAAGTCGCCAGGGATCGGCACACCTGCATGCAAATGGATCATAATGACATGCAAATGGCCCCATTTGTGCCTTGCATACATTACGGCCCCATCTGCATGGGCACTTTTAAATATTGAGGTTGCTGCGCATAGCGCAATGGAACTTGCGCTAGCGCATCCCCCTGCTTCACTCTGGCTACTTGTACTGGCACAGTGCCACTGCGCCATGCACACTGCGGGTGACCAGGGTGCAATATTCAACAATGCTGTGCCATGGCGCAGCTCCGTTGAATATCACCCAGTCACGCCCCTGCACAGCCAAGTTGCACTGTGCCCAGGCTTGCGCCACAGCCTGGCGCAGTTTGAATATCCGGGCCCTAGTATTTATTATATTTTCATTCGCAAAACATAGGACAGTTTTTACAGTATATAAGTTAAGACAGCACATAATTACATCAGTCAAGTACGTAGCAATACATTATTCAAAGGTCTCAGGACAACTTACATAATTTATAAAGCAGTTCATATAGTGAGCGCTAAGACATTTACAGAAACCATCATCAGGGTCAATATATTTCTAAGGTACAAAAGTAGGATCTAAGGATAAAATATATATAATCCATTTCCTCCATTTAATCTCAAAGGCGGACCATTTATCTGTGCTTTTGGTTATTAATCTCTCTAATACATAAATTTCTCCCATTATTCCCCGCCAGCTCTGAATGTTTGGGGGCATCTTCTTTCCCCAGTTTCTAGTAATTGCTTTTTTAGCTGCCAGTATATAAGTGATTAACAATGATCCTCTGGGTATTGGGAGATCCCCTAGCGGAACTGAGAGTAATACTAGCTCAGGGGTCAATACAGCTTCCACATCTACCAGTTCTTTTAATGCCTCTAAAATATCTCTCCAGAAACCTGCTAACTGCGCAGGCCCAAAAAACATGGAACTGATCCACAGATATTTCTCCTCAATCTCTCCAGCAATAGCGTGGCGTCCCAGATGAGAACTTGGCCAGCCTTTGCCGGTGTATAGAAAAATCTATTTCTAGCTTTCCAGGCAAACTCTCGCCAATAGGGGGCTCCCAAAAGTCCCATTGAGAATTTAGTATACTTTTCCCAATCCTCCTTTGATACATGGAGTGGAAGCTCTTCATTCCAGGCATTCAGAATTCCCTGAGTAGAATTTTTTTAATAATTCCCTCAATCCCCTATATATTAGTCCCACAAAGTGGGGCCACAGCTGCCCTCTCCCTGTGGTCATAGCTAAGGTAAGCAATGACGGGGGGGGGTCCGGGAGCCTACTGTAGACTAATCCCCTCCGTTCAATGCCCTCTCTTAAGCTTGTATATATTGGAAAGCCGCTGTGAAAAATTGTAAGTCTCTTGGAGTTTGGTAAATGAGAGGACCCCTCTGGCGTCCACCAAGTGGAATATAAATTTAAAACCCTTTTGTCTCCATTGAGCCAAAGTACCTTCCTGTTCCAGAGTAAGAGATTGGATTCCGAACTTTAATAGATTAAGATAGGCACCTACTGGTTCTAGCTCTCTTAAATGGATGAGTTTCCTCCAAGACTCTATAGTAGAATTTGTACTATAAATAAGTCTAGGTCTTTTATTTACTGGGGGTATACATCAATTGTAGAAGGTCACCCCCCCACCCCATTAAGGGTAAATTCCAGGTTCTTCCAGGGAATGTCATACATTGGGTTGTTCCAATTAAAAACTCTAGCTATCACAGTGGCATAAGCATACATCTGAAGATCAGGCAAATTTAAGCCTCCCTTATTTTTTGGTAACATTAAATGTGGACCACTTGATACAAGGTTTTTTCCCAGCCCAGACAAATCTTGCCAGAGACTTATTCCAGGAGGGAAAGTACATTCCATCTGGCATCACCGGTATGGTCTGAAAAAGATACAGCAGCCGTGGGAGAATATTCATCCTAATAAGATACACCCTAGAATATAATGGTAAATGAAGTTGGGACCACTGATGTAGATCGGACTCTATTTTTTGTGTTAGGGGTACATAGTTCACCATAGTGAGGTGCATTAACTGGTTCGGTAACTGTATACCTAAATTGTTTTGTTTAATTTTGACTGGGTGGGTGTTGTTCATGTATAACTAGGTGTGTTTTGTTAAATTATGAGCAGGTGGGCATTGTTAACATATAACTGGGTGTGTTTTGTTTAATTATGACTGGGTGGGAATTGTGTATGTATCAATGGGCCTGTTTAGAATAATTATGACTGGGTGGGTGCTGTTCATGTATCGAGGGGTCTGTTTTGTTTACTTATTACTGGGTGGGTGCTATTCATGTATAGCTGGGTGTGTTTTGTTTAATTATTACTGAGTGGGTACTGATCATTATTTAATGGGCATCTTTTGTTTAATTTTGACTGGTGGGTGCTGATTACTGTTCAGTTACATTGTTTTGCTGAATTATGAATCAGTGAGTGTTGCTCATTTAACAAAGTATGTGTTTTGAAAAATCATGAATCATGAGCATTGTTTACCTGCAGGTGTGGTTTTATCATTAGAAATAGGTGGTGCTGATTTATAATGGACTGTTATGCCTATTTACTAATAGATGGTGTTGATTTATAATGGATCATTATGACCATTTATAAAGAGGTGGTATTGATTTATAAGAGATTGTTATGACCATTTATGAAGAGGTGGTGTTGATCTGTAATGGACTGTAAATGACCATTTATGAATAGGGGGCGTTACTTTATAATTGATTGTTATGAGCAGTGCTGCAGAAAAGGTGGTTACATGTCCTAATTACAAACTCAATACCAGTTCACTCATCTTGCTGATTAGTGTATCATATACACTGTGATTAGTCTATCGTGAGTTTGCCTTCATCTGTTGTTTGTGCCTCCCTCCACACACATATCCTCCTGAGGTGTTCCCATGTTTCATGGAGACCTCTATGCCCTGACACCATCGCCGAAAGTAGGACAGCCTCTTCTGCGGAACACAAGTTAAAAAAACACTAAATCACACATACCCCCATAATGCAAAGCATCATGGAATGTATAAGTAAATCACCATGACATTTTAGACTGGTTCAGCTTTAAGCAAGAATGCATGGTGCCAAAGGGCCTGTCACACAATCTGCAAATGGTGCAAACAGAAGACACATACATGTGTTTCATCCTACCCAGGACTCATCAGTGTGCGTTGTCTGTATCACACCCCAGGGGAAATGAACCAGAGCCCTAAATTGGTCTTATGGGTTTGGGTCATGGTGAGCCCTGCCCCCCCCAAAAAAAGACAAAGAACCTCAGTGCAGAAGCACTACGGCAAGGGTTACCCCAAAGGGCATTGGCAGAAAAGCCACTAGGTATGTTGCCATTACCTTACATGCTCATCATCAGTTAGAATGGCATACATGCCATGCCATGCGACAGGAGCATGGGACAGAGTGGCTGCAATAAGTGATGTAGCAAATGAACACAAGGGCATGAGAGTGGGTGCACAGTGATCTTTTTCCTGTAGGCACAAGAAGGAACAGCATGGCCAGCAAAGCATGCATCGGAACCAGTGGGTATGTAAAGTGGGAGGTGGTAATTATCACTAAACAGTAAGACTGAGCGCAACAGGCTGCTTGTGGTAGGTTGCAATTCATGCCTGATGAAACAATTTTATGGTTGCATGGGCAGAGCCCTGCAGATGTTGTGCTAGGAGAGTGAAAAGGGGCTCTGGAAGCACGTGACTGGATACCTCAGCTCTGTGCTTCCACAGTGCTGTGTTCCCATATCCACAGTGCTGGTGGGTTAATTCTCCATTGACCACCCCTCTGCGGGCCACACAACCCCCCCATGGGGACACTATTTTGTTTCCGCCCATCACTTCCGCAGTTGCGAGCAAAACAAAAGAGCCCAGAGCCCTCCGTGCCCAAGATGGCCATCACTCGCGCATGTGCATTTCTGTTACGGTGGACATCTTGGGCACAGTGGGCTCTTTGTTGCGCACGCACAGTACAAGTACGGTGTCAGCCATGGTGAGAGCTCTTAGTACTTTTCACTTGGACTTGCCACTGTGAAGCAACTGTATTGGCTCTGACCAAATCTTGTTTATGAAGTGGATGCACAGCAGCAGCCTGATCTTGAGAGGTTGCGAATGTGGTGGTGGCGGAGGTGGTGGCGGAGCAGGCTGGAAGACAGAATGGGCAACAGGCTGCAAGTTGTGAATGTGTGTACTGGAGGGCACATACCTGCCATCCTTTTGTCACTGAAATGTGGAACACATTCAAAATAGGGACACATCAACAAAACATGAGAGAAAAACAAGATCAGAAAACTGGAAACTAGAGCCATTTGTGTAAAGTTTGTTAGCTTTAGCAGCACACATTATTATAAATGAATGATTTTTAGTCTGAGTTTACAGTGTAAGACAGAAGAAAAGCCCTTTCTCTATGTAAGACATCAACTTTTCCATATGGGAGTGGGCAATTCTGAGGGGTACCATGCGGAATGGCCCTCACAATACAGAACATCTGAGAGGTGTGAGGAGATGGTAGAAATCTTACATGATAGATAGACTCAAGTGAATTAGCTTTTTTCATTGCAAAAAATACACTGTTTAATAAGTACTCTTCTATCTAAGGATTTCTTTATTTGTACTCATCCAAATTTGGCATTACTCACCTCACTTTAAAAATGAGGAGTGCAATACTCACTAGGGGAAAATCCTATCTGGAGCATTGGTTAGGACCATTTAGGATTAGGTGGTGTTCATTTGTAATGGATTGCTATGACAATTTACAAATATTTATTTATTTATTTTAGTTCTCAGATTACATATACCTTTAAGCCAGAGACTCTTTTACAACGGTTTCACGTCAGAATGAACAGTATATTAACAACAATGGACAAATTGAGTAACCTAGCTGGGCCAAACGGTCCTTATCTGCCGTCAAAGTCTATGTTTCTATGTTTCTATGTTTCTAGCAACTATTATATGAGAGACAGTACACATATCAGGGTAACAATATAGAAAGTGGATTCAGTAGGTACACATCAAAAGTGAACAGCACAGGACATAGTGACTGAATGCAGCAACAAACTGATGCAAAAAATTACAACTTTCAGGGTTAATGAGTTAACATGTGTATCCATTGGGTACCAGTGGGACCCGAGGGCACAGACAGTGAGATCATGAAGTAGCCTTTGTGCATTTATGGAACCACTGGGAACATGTGGAACCAGAGGCACAGACAGTGAATACATGTAGCAGCATTTGTGCAATCAGTAAGATGACATTATCAAACAGTGTAAATGGTACAAATTACAGTTAAACGAATACAAGCATCAATCGAGGTTAAAATGTAAAGGTAACATCGGTAACAGATAGGTAGGTTACAGGTAGATACTACAAATTTGCATTACAGATTACAGGTAGGTGCAACAATTGTGCATTTTAGTAACGTCAGAGCAGTTAGTATATTGACTTTGTCATGTACCAGAGTGGGGAGTGGGGGGGGTGGAGGCAATAGTACAGTAGTCTGCAAAGAGACATTGTCCTGTACCAGATTGGAAGGTATGGGGGAGTGGGGTAGAGGGAGGGGAGTGGAAGGGAGGAGGGTGAACAAGGGTCAAAGAGGTAAGAGAGAGAAGACCATGAGGAAGGAGGGATCAGAAAGTCGTCCGAGGCAAGGAGATGGGTCAAGGTGGGTGTGTGTGAAGGTGAGTATAAGGGTAGGAAGGATGGGGAGCTGAGTGGGGAAGGACGTAAGTGGGTACTAGAGCCATTAGCAAAATGGAGGTAGAGTCGTTCTACTGGTGGAAGTAGAGGCTAGTTGGGGCAGTCACAGCTGCTATGTGCAGTAAGGTGTTTTCAGAGTTTGTGCTTGAAAGGACCAAGCTTGGATTCATCCAAGAAGTCTGAGGGGAGACCATTTAACAAGCTAGGAGCTCGGAACATAAAAGACCATTGGGCCTGAGTGGTTCGGCAGAATGGGACCTGGTATGCATGTCTTGACGCACTCCTAGTACTACACGGATTAGGCGTGTGTGTGAGAAGATGCTGTGTGGATGGTGCGGTAAACCCAAGGCTGATTTTTCTCGCAAGCAGGCAGGTCTGATATATGATCCTCCCTTTGAGGTGCAACCAATTGGTCTGGGCATATAAGTCGCATGTATGGGTACGTCTGTGAGCACCCGAGACCAGGCGACATGATTTGCTGAGTGCAATACATATTCTTTTAAGGGTTGTGTCAGTAGCAGAGCCATAAATGACTAACCCATAGTCAGTTATGGAGAGGATCGAGCTGGTGACAGCTATCCGTAGTGCTTTGGGGGTCATACTGTGCCTGTGTCTGTAGAGAATTCCAATTCTGGTGTTGACCGCCTGCAAAATAAGTTTGACATGTTAGGCTTAGGAAAGTGCACAGCTGAGAGTTATCCCTAGGTATTTAAAGTTAAGGACCTGCTCAGGGGGGACATTGTGGCTGTTAAAGATAGTTAGAGGGGCTGATTTGTACTTATTGTGGGGACTGGCAAAGATCATTGTCTGTTTTTTTGTAATTCATTATCAGTTTATGCTGGATGAACCAGGCCTCAACCGCTCTGAAGCTATGTTGTAGGCTTCTGGCTAGGGGGAGTGGGTCAGACTGACTAGTAAATAATACAGCATTGCCTGCACAGAGGAGAAGATTATGGGTACAGACTTGGGGGAGGGTATTAAGAAAGAGGCTGAAAAGTAGGGGACCCAGTATGGATCCTTGTGGGACTCCCGAACAGACTGGATGGCTGATGGATAGGGTGTCACAGATTTTTACCTGCTGAGATCTGCCTTCAAGATAGTTTTTAAACCAAACCGCTACACCATTAGAGATTCCAAGGGCAGGGAATGACTCGAGCAGGAGAGTGTGGTTGACCATGTCGAAAGCCATAGTGAGATCAATGTATATTGACTCTACTAAGTGACCCCGATCAAGTGCCTTGTGGATATAGTCAGTATATTCTAGAACGGCAGATGTGGTACTGTGACTCTTCCTAAATCTGTGCTGCTTAAGACACTGGATACCGTACTTGGCCAGGTAATCAGAGAGCTGGTCAGAGACAATACACTCCAGGGCCTTGGAGAGGTGTGGATGGAAATCGGGTGGTAATTTGAGTGCAAAGCCCTGTCTCCACTCTTGTGATGTTCACAGCTGCCACTTTCCACAGTAGGGGGAACTGTCCAAGGCAAAGAGACAGATTCAGGATTTTGGTGAGTGGTATCAGTACCGCGTCTAGGGTAAGGTGTAGCAGCTTCTGGTCGAGGGAGTCACTGCTGAATCGAGACTTGCTAAGCATCCTTAGTAGATATTTTTTGGATTCTCTCAGGGTAACTTTCTTAAAGTAGAAGGGGGGTTGTTCAGGGCTGGGGCAGACATCTTGGGGTTTATCGAGCTGGATGGATCAAAGAAATTAGGGGGAGTACGCCGCTAAGATCGGTAAAGGCAGAATTGAAGTGTGTCAGTTATTAGCTTCAGGTCCTGGATTGTTTCTCCATTACATTAAGCATGGAGGGAGGGAATTTGTTGGCTTGCTGGTGAGTTTTTTGAGATTATCCCAAAATTTCCTGCTGTCACCCCAGGAATGTTGAGAAGACATCTTTGTATTGCGCAGATTTGGCTAGTCGTATCTCATGGGTGCAAGCATTCCTAGCAGCTTTGTACTGCTGCCAGTACACTTTGTTACTCATGGCCCGAGCTTTGTGCCAGAGGTGGTCCCTTGTGGCCACTAGGTTTAGGAGGGATATGGTGATCCAGGGGCCACATGTAGCTTTGATCTTCCATTTTCTATAGGGGGTGAAGATGTCACAGGCAACGATAAAAAGGTTATGAAGTGTTCCAGGGCGTTATCGATACTTGATACAGAGTCCAAGGGTGACCAATTGCATTTTAGAAGATGGGCTTGGAGATGTCTAAGCTACCCTTTCTTAATGACATGTTGGAGAGACACTCTACCCGGTCGTTTGGGGGACTTGTTTGACCAATGGCAGATGACAGGAGAGTGGTCATTGAGGGAGTCAGGGAGGACCTCAGTGCCAGTGATCCTCTCCAGACGGTTTGTAAAAATCAGGTCAATCAGTGTACTATTACCAGTCCTGTGGTTGATTCTGGTTGGGGTTGTTACCACTTGGATGATATTTATGGCAGCAACAGCATATTTGTATGGGTTGGCTTCTGGGGCAAGCCAGTTAGCATTAAAGTCCCCAAGAAGTACTACCTCAGAGCAATTGGGCATGCTGCACAGGTATTCAAGTACCAAAGTGAAGCCACTGGCTAGATCACATGGGGGGATATAGACTGAGAGAACTGTGAGTGCTTTACCCTGCTGTCCTAGGACTATTTTTATTGTAAGGGCTTGGGTACTGTTTCCAGAGACTATTTTTGGATGCGCGTGTCCCTGGAGAGAGTCCTTTAGGTATATTGCACAACCCCCACCCTTTTCCCAATCCTATTCTCTCTAAATAAAGAATAGCCATCAGGGGAGATGGCAGTGTCTGGCACCTTGGGGGAGAGCCAGGTTTTGACCACATCTACCACATCAATTTTGTGCTGAGCCACCCACGCTCGTAGGAGGTCAGTTTTGGGTAGTAGGCTTCGAATATTAACTGAGGCCAGTTTAATGGCCCCTAGGCTATTGCTGAGAGAGTAAGGCTGCTGTACAGGCCCAGGGTTAGGTTGTATGTTGCCAGACAACAGTAGAAGTAGTAGGGCATTTCGGATTAGAAAGTGTCTGAGCAGCTTAAGGTGGGTAGGTGGTTTATGTTTATTGGGCTTACTGACCTTGGTGAACAAAGGAGGAAGGTGAGGTAGGGTAGGAGTAGGAGGGAGGGAGAACTACGGTGTTGGGTTGTGGTTATGCCTGACTTAGTCAGCGTGATGGAGTGGGTTGGTGCATAACATATGGTCTCAGAGGCTTTTGGTATGGCTCTCAAGAGGGTGTGTTACCATGGGCTTCTAAGTGGCATGATACTGGTTCGGTATGGTTGCTAATAAGAGAGCAAGGGGAATTAGGCATTTTAGGGGCTCCATACTTGAGTGAGGGACCAGAGGGCTAAAGTATGCTGGTAAAATGGGGGGGGGGGTTAAAATACCTCTTACAGCTAGTAAAAAGTGGGGATAGTAAAACACCTAATCACTGGCGCCAACTAATATGGTTGGAAGGGGACACACCCAGGGGCAGCTGACATGTGAGGCCAACTATAAGCTAGACAACTGGACAGGTTAAATTGTAACCCTGGAGATAGTATAGAGGTTAGGGGAGTCTGCCTCTGGGTGCACAGGGTCAGAGGTTCAATTCCCAGGGGAGGTATATAGAGAGGATGAGGGGAAAAGTATGGAATAGGGTAACACGTAATGACAGCGAATACAAAATAGCGAAACAATAACAGCGACTCAATAATAGCGATGCACTAAATAGCGACTGGCACATTAGAGCAACTATCACATATGAGCGACTGGAAGTTACCAATACCCCCACCATCAGTGAGTGGCATGGAGTAAGAATCCTAGAGATAGGGGGGTGTCGGGGGCACAGCCCCCCCATGGATGGTGCGGGGGGGCAAAGCCCCCCGCATTAAATACAATACAAAACAGCTGGCTGGAATGGTATAAATGTTGTTGTGAGAGCTGCAGTAGCTGTTATGTGCTGCGCTATCATGTGTATGTGCTGTTGCTGTCGTTGCTATTTTGGATTCGCTGTTCTGACGCTCGCTCTTATTGATGTGCTATTATCACATAGAGCCATGGAATAGGGGTGGTTGACTGTGAGTAGGGCTTTTGTTGAGGTAAGAAGTAGAGATGAAGTCAGCTGAGGGAGGGAGAGCTGAATAGTGACTCCTAATGGTCAGTTCGTATAACAAGCAAAGGGGGGGAAGTAGAGTAATTGACAATTACAGGGGCAGGTCACGTGACCACTGTGACCTACAAATCTAGGGACGGACCAGGGTGGGAGGGGCAGTCTGTACCTGTTCCTGTCTTGTGCTGGGAGCACAACAGGATTGAGGTGATTTTTTTTTATTTCATTGTTTATGCTTTTTATCTCTGGTGCAGCCCCTATTCTCCAGAGTCAGGCTAGCCTTGTTCCCTCTATGTTAGTGGCACTTACCCCCTCTCCTTACCACCCCATGGACTTACACTAAGTATTAAGGGCCCGGCCATGCCGGACTCAAGCCTCCCACCTCTGGCAGAGGGTGTTGGAGACAGGAGAACCCAGGGTAAAGAGGGTTGCCAGTAGTGGGAGACACTGCCGGAGCATGCCCAGTATCATCCTGCTCCCACCAGGGTACTTCATATTTCCTGCGTTCAGTACCTCTCCCACAGAATACTTGCTCACAAGGGACCCCAAACCTGAGCATGCAAGTATGCCATATGGTGCCCTGCCAATGCCTCCCTCCCCCTCATATCTCCTGCTGCACTACCACACGGGGTCACCCAGGTGGCAGTGTTACAGCAGGGATCCCATCCTTCCCTCCTCAAAGGAGGACAGCTCAAATGTCCTTCCCCAGCCTGCCTCTGAAAATTCACACTCACTGCCTGCTTAATGAGTGATAGGTCTCCCATTATGCCTATGGGCCGGTGGACGATGGTTTCTAAATGAGGTATTGAGATTATTGTTTGTTTTGATTAGATAATAGACAGATATGTATACAAATCATTTGTATTTATTTATTTGAACATATTTTACCAGGTGAACAAACAGAGTCCAGGAAGGACCTGTTTCCAATAGAGACCTGGTGGTGGTGGTGGTGATGGAAGGGAGGAGGGGAATACACAAGAATAGCTGGGAGAGCAATTCACAAAATATGTCAGTCCAAAATATACGTTCAGGTATATACAGGTAGCTAGATAACTGTAAATGATTTCTTTGACTGGGTGACCAGAGAAATAGATCAGGAGGAGCAGTGGACATGGCCTACTTAGACTTCGACACCGTGCCACATAAGAGGCTCATAAAAAAACTGGGAAGCATAGGAGTGGAACCAAGGTGCTACACTGGGTATGTAATTGGCTGACGGATAGGTGACAGAGGGCAGTAGTAACTCACTCGGGGAAGGGAGTGTGACCAGTGGAGTTCCTCAGGACTCAGTACTGGGTCCCGTCCTCTTTAATGTCTTTATAAGTGACACTGCAGGAGATCTGGAAGGGAAGGTGTGTCTCTTTGCAGATGACACCAAGATCTGCAATAGGGTGGACATTTCAGAAGGGGGTGAGAGAAAGAATAGAGACCTGAAAAAGCTCAAGGAATGGTCAAGGGTATGGCAGCCAGATTTCAATACAAAAAAGTACAAAATCATGAACCTTGGGTACAGAAACCCAGAGGCACAGTACAGAAGGGGGAGGTATTGATGGTCACTAAACAGGAAAATGACCTAGAGGTAATCATAATGGATGACCTTAAGGTGGCAAAGCATTTCAACAAAGCAGTAGAGAAAGCCAGTGGGACACTGAGGTGCACAGGGAGAGGTATCACAGCAGAAAAAGGGAGGTGGTGTTGCCCCTGTATAGACTGCTAGGAAGACCCCCACCTTGAGTACTGTGTCCAGTTCTGGAGACCACATCTCAGGAAGGACATAGACAGAGTGGAGGCAATTCAGAGGAGGCAACCAGAATGGTGCAGGTCTGCATCAAAAGCCCTATGAAGAGAGGCTAATGGAGCTCAATATGTACATCCTGGAGGAGATGAGGCAGAAAGGGGATACGATAGAGACCTTTAAATACCTCTGGGTGGTTAGTAAGGTACAGAAGGGGAGTATTTATCAGAAAAAAAGATGCTCTGAAACAAGGGGGCATACTATGAAGTTGGAGGGGGGTAGGTTCAGGTGAGATGTGAGGAGATATTTCTTCAGAGAAAGGGTGGTGGATTCCTGGAACAGCCTTCCAGATGAGGTAGTAGGGGCAAAAACAGTGTGGGGTTCAAAAATGCCTGGGATTGGCACAATGGAATCTCTGGGGTAAGGAAGGGGGAGACAGCATCACAGATTAAGTGGGCCTTCAGCAAAAATGAAGGCAGAAAAAAAATAAACAAATTGGGCAGAATGGGTGGGACAAGTGGCCCTTATTTGCCGTCAAATTCTCTAGTTCTATGTAACAGGGAGAACAGCTTACAGTACACAGGAAATCAACAATGTACACAGGCAAATGTATATCTATATAATTCAGTGAGACTATACTGTAGCAGCAAATAAACAGGAACCATATAGCAACGCAGAGTCAGAATCTGTAACAATACAACTCAGTAATATAACCAAAAATACGAGAGATGCTCATGCTGAATATGAGAGATAGCAACCTTAACAGCAGTTATGGCATGTCAGTGGAGCCCTATGATACTCCTTGATCCAAGCCTTTGTAGAGCAGTAGCTGGGGGATGTATTTAGAGTGGAAGGGAGCCTATTACAAATGCTTGCAAGGCTTGCAAGTCTATACCTAATGGAGGCTTGACCAACACTGCACCTGCAACAAGGGATTTGGAACCTATTTCCCTCTTCTTGTCTAAGGGTGTAAGAAGGGTTAGAGGCAGTAGTAAAGATGCTGTTTAGATAACCAAAGAGTTTAAAAGACCAGTATTTGGCACAAAGTGAGGCAATATGAAGAGAATGCCTCACCAAGGGAGTGGCCCAGCCTAGCTCCATATATACTGTAATGTGCAGTGACGGGTACGAAGTGGGCAGGTCAAGGCATACCTACATGGGGCACTGCAGAGGGCTGTGATTTTAGAGGAAGCTGAGTGTTAGGGCACCAGAGAACACCATATTACCATGGTCTATAGGGAGAAGATCACACACTGACAACATAGTTCCTGGTCCTGAGGGGGAGGTATCTGTTCACTCTATATAGAGCCCCAAGCTTGGCAAAGCACTTAGTCACAGCACTATTGATATGATCAGAATAGTCAAGGAGTCAGTACATGTAATAGATAATCCACTACAGGGCGCACAGTCATGCTTTGATATACGCGGTCCTTGGTGTGTGCTGTGAATCATGAGGTCGCAGGCCAAGTGCATTCAACCACCCAAGGCATGCATATATCAGAGCACGACCACATGCCCTGTAGTGGATTATCTATCTTATAAAATGGCCAAAATTGTTTTGGATGGGAGGTGAAAAATAGGAAGTAGTGCAAGTGTGCAGTCATTGTGTGATAATGCATGGTCATGTGGTGTACTTCGTCCAGTCGGAAGATGGCATTTTTACTGATTTTTCTCACCCATTTTATAGCCCACCCCTCCTGATGTCTAGGGGTATGATGATGGCAAATTTCCATGGGGGGGGCAGCCACAGCTTTCTAAATACCCATATTGTGTACTTTCTGTTTCATTGTAACGTGCCATCTTTATGGCCCGGGTCATGCCTGAAAATGGTCCCTGGGATCAGTGTACTACCTGGTTAACAAATGAATAAATAAATAAACTCCATGGAGCAGTAAGTTAATCACAGTTCGGGGGAAACATATCACACTGGGCCGACATGGTCCACTGAGAACAAGAGTCCATAATGTCCCAATCGTACACTGTCCATTCTGCAGGGATTGATCCAGATGACCCTGTTAAATTAGGCAGCTCAGTTTATCCAAAACAGCAATAATGATACTGCAGGCTACATCTTCTCATGGTCCCAGAAGACCAACAATCTCCCTTGCAGCTCAGAACAGGCTAGCCTCTCACCTCAGAACAGCTATTCCCTTATCCTAACAGCTTGCATGACCTTCGGAGCTAGGAACTTGTCAGCCTCTCTCCTCAGGGCCACTATTCACTCCTCCTAATGGCTCCAGATTCATGGACTCCCACCTGGGCAACTGTCCTCATGAAAATCCAGGCGGCATGTCCCCATAGATGTCCCAACCAAGGCACTCACTCTCAAACGCTACTTCCATATCTTCAGCATTCTCCTTCACTCTGCCTTGAGCCCTGGCTCCAACACTCCCCTCCTGCCATTCGGCCTCTCACTTCTCTCATGGGGTGGTGGTCTCTCTCCCCCACCCCATGGCCAGGGAAGCCCTTCCAATGGCTGCTGCCATGTCCAGAGCAGGACTGATTTTTTTTCCCTCTGCTCTCCCAGAGAAAACTATCACATGGCACCTTGAGCGGGCAATCAGTCCTGCTCACCCTGCACCAACTTTTCTTCCTCTCTTCGCATGCTCCCTTAAAAATCCAGGCCAGCCCACAGAGTGCTCTCATGTGGCCAGCAATCTCCTGGGCGGTAAAAATATTAACCCCTTAGGCCCCGGGTCGAAATAACACAAAACAATTGTCCCAAAATATGCATGTCTTAATGCACTATAACTGATGCCACAGTCCCGGGGGGGGGCCTACACATTGATGCTTATATACATACAGTGTGTGTGTGTTGCATGGATTTCCACTTGTTCAACATTCATCTGTAGCTACTGTAACTGTAATTAATTAATTCTATTAGGGTTATCCTAGTGTGATAAAACACTTAAATAAATAAAACAAATATTGTGGGGGTGGGGTGGGGTGGGGCAGAGCCAGAAGCTTACAGACACGGATGTGTTTCTGTGCTGCTCTGCATGAACCTAATTTTTATTCAATGTGCCTGTGCAACTGGTTTCGTGCTTATGTAACGTAGATAAACTTTGGCTGTTCGCCTCTCTGTCAGTGGGATATACCACCTTGTAGGGGTACGGAGGCAAGGAACCCTAGGGGAGGGTTCCACCCCTTGAAGTGCCACGGGAGTGAGTCCCTTGGTTAAAGGTATCTTAGGAAGAAGCCCACGGGAGAGAGAGGTGTGCCACTGGAGGAGGAGGGGTGGCTAGAGGGGCAAGGAAAAATGCTTGTGTGTGTGTGTGTGTGTGGAGTGAGGAGAACAGCCCTTAAACAGGCCAAAAAGGGTGTGTGGCCAGTTGCACCACCCCCTTGAACAACAGGCTATAACCTTCCAATTCAGTGTGCCTGTGCAGCTGGTTTTGTGCTGTGTAATGCAGATAAACTTTGGCTGTTCACCTCTCTATCTGTGGGGTATACCACTCTGTAGGGGTACGAAAGCAAGGAACCCTAGAGGAGGGTTCCACTCCTTGAGGTGCCATGGGAGTGATTCCCTTGGATAACGGTACCTTAGGAAGAAGCCCAAAAAGAGTGTCTAGCAAAGCATACAAGGTAGTGAATACGTATCGGGATCGAGGACCTGTACGTACGTTGGTTGTTAGTATGGGTTCAGTTGGTAGCATGGGTCAATGAAGACCTGTATATAGGTTGATTGGTAATGGGGGTCAGCTGGTAGCATAGGTCAGTTAGTTGTATTGTTTGAGTAAAGTAGGCAGGAAATAACAGGTGAATAGTGACCCACTTGGAGGTCTGACTGTAAGGTGTGGAGGCTTGGCTTCCTAAGGAGAGAGAGAGAGAGAGAAAGAACAGCCAAAGGGGGAGATGAGTCGATTATGGGACATCCACCCGACTCCATCCTCCAACAGCAGAAACCTACCTAAGTGGAAAACCTACCTAAGTGACCTAGAGACTACAAGGATGCCTATCTAGTATTATGACCATTGGCATGGAGGAGAGGAAAAACCCCTTTGAGGAGGAAATCTCTGGGGATCCAAGGCCTAGGTTACCTTCCCTCCAGGCTTTGGGACAGTTTTGGTTAGTGACAGCTCTGCTACTGCAATTTAGTAGACCAATCCAAGGGAATTGCAATTTCGGGGAACACTCTCACTCTATCCCTCTAACGGGAATGCAGTGGAGGGTTGCAAGAGCACTCTGCAACAAGAGTCGATCAAGGCAGGAGGAGGAGAGTAGCAACCACTGAGGCGCTTAGCTGGCCTACCGATCTATGAAGAAACCAGGTGACCCAGAGGTGGTTGTAGGGAGAATAGCATGAAAGGGTGTCTCCGAACCTGCTAGGGCAGCTAAAGGGGCTCTTCCCATGACAGCCCCACCCCTTCACCACTGAAATCTTAAATGCTACATCGAGAGGTGCTGTCGGTATGGTTGATGACTGAAGGTCCACCCGGAGTGAGGACCTTCCCAACTATGGGCCAGGTGAGAAGGACCCCCCCCCCCCAAGCTTTGCATGCTCAAGATGCAGAATTCAGGGTACAGAGAGAGAGAGAGAAAGAGACCATTAGCCACAGGGCTAGGCCTGAGTCCTGGAGTAATAGATATGGTCAGCATGTCTCCAAAATGTGGTAAACAGAGTTGTAATGAGCATGAGACTGACATATAGTAAGGAGCATGAGACCCATACGTGGGTTGTAATGGATGATAGCAGACATGGGGAGACCTGTACATAGGTCAGACTGAGCACTGCGGACCCTTTCGTGGGTCTTGACTGGATGAGACCTGTACATAGGTCAGGCTGAGCAGTATGGACCCTCTCGTGGGTCTAAGTAAGGCAAATAATAGCTGTCAACCACAGGAATGCATGCTGACCAAGCCCATTATAAAGCTAAATTGGGAGTGAATTGGATAGTATATTATGAGTAAGAGAACAGCGAGGCTGGAGAGGAGGAGGCTGTAAAGCCGGTTAGGTAGGAGAAGGCTGCAAAGCTAGTATGATAGGAGGGGCAGTTCAAAGCAAGTAAACATGATATGCTGCCAAACTTGGAAGGGGTGAGCATTGCTTGCAGTGCAAGAGACAGGAAGGCTGGGATGACTGAGTAAACCAGATGCATAATATTAGGGAAGGGATGGTAGAAAGCTGGGTAGAGCCAGAAGCTCTTGGGTAGAGAGTTGCCTGGAATCGCTAGTTGCGTAGTGCTATAAAGGCTATGCAGAGCAGCAGGAAGAGGCCGGGTGAGCCAGGGGCTTACACAATACACTACAAAAAAGGAAGCTGCTCCCGCTGCCTGGGGCCGCGAGGCCCGCTGTGAATCCTCAGTCCCCCACCATAGGAAAAAACAAAGAAGCCACGAACATGACACCAAGCAGCTAATGAAATAAGTTAAATATGTGCCAGCCATGATAGCAAGATTAGGTCATCATCAGAAACAGACTGTTGAGGGTTTGGTAAAAGTAAGGTTTGGTAGAAGTGGAAGCATGATGAGACCAACAGCAACTGTAATACTAGTGGGGGTAGGGATCCCCAAAAGAGGTGTCTTTACAGGCAAGATCCTAATGAAGGACAAGCCATAGGAAGGCAAGCTGCTAGGGGAATGGGAACAGGGGGAAGCAAATGAATGACTAAGAGGTTCAAAATCGTTAGATTCAGAAACAAATTGCTAAAAGGCCTACAGCTGGAGCTGAGACAAGGCAGCCGATGTAATAACTGAATGTATCAGTAGAGCAATGCAGCAGTTGGGCCAGGCTGAGCAAACACAGAATAAGGTGAGCAGAGCACACTGAACTCCAATACTGAATGAAGTGAGCTAGCAGTAAGTGGAGCAAGAACAGAGCTGGGAGAACACAGAGCAACAAGGAGGGTAGGGTGAAGCCTGGACTGCAAAGGATTAGGCTGAAAGCACTGGAGATAGCAGGCAGGAAATCAGCAGTGGAAGCTGAAACACACAATAACAAACTCTGGTCAGAGCCGATATGGCTGTGGAGAGCTCTTGGGATGCTTTTACCCATTATTTCTAATGAATTTGCACAATGCAGATCTGCTGAGAGGCAGTTTCAATGTGGTCTTCCTTTTACCCAGTTTTACAATGTGTTTTTATTGTATTTATTTATTTATTGAAGTCTTGGAATTATAACCCTTTGAGTCAAAAAAATATTTTTCAAAGGCTCCACGTCAGATTTACAAACAGACAGGTTACAAAAAAATTACAGGATATTAATACAGTAGATTATACATAGGATACGAGTATACAAATAATACAGTACATTATACATAAGTGCATCATAAATGACGGTAGAGTGCATGGTAAAGAAACAAAATGGCAAGTAGATTTAAAACAGACAGGATACGAAACATTGCAGGAAATTAATACAGTACATAATACATAGGATAAGAGTATACAAGTAATGCAGTGCATTATACACAAGTGCATCATAACCGAGGGTGGAGTACATGATAATAAAACAAACATGGTGCAGGCAGTGCTAGCTAACTGTGTAAACAGATAGGAAATTAAAGAAAGGGAGACCAGAAGGAAGTCAGTTAAGGAGAGTTGTGAGACAGCTGGGGGGGAGGTAGGGAGAAAAGTTGAACAGAGGGGTGTAAGGTGTAGAGAAGGAGGAATAGGAAAGAGTGCAGGTAAAGGATAAGTAAAGGGCAGGAGGGGAACAGAGTGGGGAGGGAGAAATTAGACCAAGGTAAGGTGGGGAGGTGCATGGGGAAATTGAGGGACAAGCCAAGAGCAGTCCCAGATTGACCAGTAAAAACTAGGAGCAGTCACAACTATTCAGAGAGTAGGTGCTGGCGAAGTTTAGTTTTAAAGGGACCCAATTTAACTGTGGAGGAAACCAGAGGACGCAGGCCATTGAGCAGGACAGGGGCTCTGTGGAAGAATGCTCGCTGCCCTAGGGATGTCTTATAGAAAGGCACTAGGTAAGTAGGGTTTTCATAGAATATGCCTGTTGATTGCTATATGTTTAGCCTGGACAGCTCATAGAAGACCTTATTTATTTTATTTGATGTATCGGATTTACAACCTTTGAGCCAACAGCTCGTTTACAAAGGTACCTCGTCACAAGGAGGACAATGGTAAAAGACAGTTACAATAGACAGTGAAAACAGTCAGTTACAAAGGTTTAGCCATCATGTATAATACACAGATGTTGTTTACAGATAATATATACTCATTTGGATACAGTTATTTACATAAGCACATAAACATTATTACCATGAGAGATCACATAAAATATTACCATGAAAGAGCATGCGGTACAGTGTAAATCATCTTATATAGAAGCCTGCAGTTGCTTAGACATTGATGAAGTGGAGGCAGTCCATAATGGACATTGTCGAAGATTTGGGCCCTATGGGGTGATTTGTGGGCAGGCTAGTAGCAGCTACAGGAGCGGGTATTGAAGAGGTGGTTGCGAAGAGTCGCTTTGAAAGGGTTAATCTTGAGAATGCTGGTGATGGTGGTTGGGAGTGCATTGACCCAGACAGGGGCCCTGTAGCGGAAAGATCTCTGGGCAAGGGAAGTTTTTACCTTGGGTACAGCCAGGACGGCTTTGTCCGAGTTGTGGGTGGAGATAGCGGGGGTGGCAGTTTTGAGGGAAGTGGAGACCCCGGGAGGGGAGAGACTGAGCAGAAGTTTCTTGGTCAGCAGGCAAATCTGATAGTGGAGACTTTCATCGAGGTTGAGGAGACTGGCTGTGGAATAGAAGGAGCAGGTGTGGGTGAGTCTAGGGGCACCAGTTAGGAGCCTGCAGACCTTGCTGAGGGAGATTTGAATTTTCAGAAGAGCGGAGTTATCTGCTGCCCCATACACAGGGAGCCCATAATCCACGAGGGCCAGTATAGAGGAGGTAATTGCAAGCTTAAGGGCATCAGGAGGGAGGCAGTATAGCGCAGTGGTCTAAGGCTCTGAGCTGCAAATTTGGTGACATCCAGCAGACCAGACCTGGGTTTGAATCCCACAGCTTCCACTTGCATACTGTGTGACCCTGAGCAAGTCACTTAACCTCCTTGTGCTCCCAGGTCGCTCCTGTAAAAAAGCTTTCAGCTTAGTGTGCTATACCTGGTTAAACAACTAAATAAATAAAAAAAATCCTTGTGCTGGTACTGGAGTCCGATCAGAGTGTTTGCAGCAGCCGCTAGCGTGTGCATGTGGTCGTGGAAGGTAAGGGCAGAGTCGAAGGTAAGTCCAAGATATTTGTAGGTAGGTACCTGTCCGAGGGGGTGCTGGGTGCTGGGGAGGATGAGAAGTGGTGCATTTTTCACTTTGTTTTGGTGGTGGGAAAAAATCATCGATTTCGTCTTTTTTAGGTTTATGACCAGTCTACGGTCCTTGAACCATGTTTCTGCCTGAGTGAAGGCATTTTGGAGGGAGTTCTGCAAGGGGGAAGGTTTGTGGTGCGAGGCATAGAGTACTGCATCATCCACATACAGTAGGATTTTTTCGGAACAGGCCTTTGGCAAGGTGTTCAGGTAGAGGGTGAAAAGTAGTGGACCCAGGATGGAGCCCTGGGGCACCCCAGAGCAGACAGGTAGCGTATCAGATAGGGTCCCATTAGTTTTGACGCATTGGGACTGGAAGGAGAGGTAACTGGCACACCATGCCAGGGGGCCCGAGGAGAAGCCAAGTTGATAGAGGGCGTCAAGCAGTAGTGGATGGCAGACCGTGTCAAAGGCCTTGGATAGGTCTATGTGCATAGCTCCAGCAATGTTACCTGAGTCTAGGGAGGAGTGTAGGAAGTTGGTGAATTCTAGGAGGGCTATGGTTGTGCTATGGCCTGATTGGAAGCCATGCTGCTCTGGGCATAAGATGTCATACTTGGTTAGGTATTCAGTGAGCTGTATGGCAACCACTTTTTCTAAGGCTTTTGAGAGGGGGGGAGAATGGAAATGGGACGATAGTTACCGGGGGAGGATTTGTCACCACTTTTTTGAATGGGGGTAATATCGACTGTCTTCCAGGCACTGGGGAATTGCCCCAAGCAAAGGGATCTGTTGAGTAGGTCCGTGAGAGGGACTAGGACCTCATCAAGGACTAGCCAAAGTAGCCTAGCATCTAGGGGATCATTGCTAGGGTTGCTGCTGTTTAGTGCATTTTGCAGGTATGGACAGGCCCCATGGGTCAATATTTTGCACAGGAGGAAATGGAGGCGCTCCAAGGTAGGAGGTTGGGACTTGGGCACAGGGTCAAAGAAGCAACTGGGGAGGACAGTGCTGAGATCTGTGAAGGTGGTGTTTAGGCAGTTTGCTATTGTAAGTGGGTCAGTGGAGATGGTGCTACCTATGGAGAACTGGGAGGGTAGTGGGGAGCGCGACTTCCCATTGAGTTCTTTGATACTGCTCCAGAAGGTTCGGGCGGACCCACATGTGGTGGTGAGACTAGATTGATAGTAGTCTGCTTTGGCCTTGCAGATGGCCCGCGTGCAGCTGTTGCGTGCGGCATTATAGCATTGTCTGTCAGCCGTCCTGCCAGACTCCGTGGCTTTGTACCAGAGATTGTCCCTATTCCTTAGCTTTTGGAGTTGGGGGGGGGGTCCAGGGAGTATTTTGTCTTTTGGAGCAGTGTTTGGTGAGTGGGGCATAGAGATCGCAGGCTGTGGTGAAGGCCTAAGTAAACACAGTGAGAGCACTGTCAGTGTTGTGGGCTATTTTGATGGGGGACCAGTCCATTTTGGCGAGAAGTTGTTTGAGTTTACTTAAAGCCCCTGGTCTGAGACGCCTATGGAAAGTGGTTTAGGCTATGGGTTTGGGGGTGGAGGATGTCCGTAGGAATAGGATGGGTGAGTGGTTGCTTAGAGAGTTGGGGAGAACTTTTATATCCTGGATTTTGTGGGGGCGGTTTGAGATAATGACATCCAGGAGGGTGCTGGTACCAGTGGAGGGATGAAGTCTAGTGGGTTGGGTGACTAATTGGACCATGTCAAGGGTGGAGAAAGAATCCTTTGTTGGTGCAGCTGAGGGACCAAGCCAGTTAACATTTAGGTTCCCTACTAGTGTCTGGTCAGTTTTGTGTGGAAGGGTTGAGAGATAATCTGTGAGGGATATGATGGACGACTTTTGATTCTTAGGGGGAACATAGGAGACTGTGAGGTACAGTGGGCCCCTGGAGGGGTCCGGGGTGATTTTTAAGGTGAGGGCTTGGGCACCATTTTTGAGCTTGGGGGGGCGGGAGCATGTGGCCAGTAATGTTATTCTTGATGTAGGACACGCAACCACCTCCACGTTTTCCCACCCGATCTTCCCGGTATAGGGTGTACCCAGGGAGTGAGACAGAGAAGTCAGGAGTAGAACTGTAGAGCCAGGTCTCAACTAGTGCAGAGATGTCTGGTTGATGCATGGTGGCCCAACATTGAAGCACAGCAGACTTTTTCAGCAGGCTGCATATGTTCAAGGTGGCGATGCAGAGTCCTGTGGGTGATGTCCTAGGTGTGCAGGTGGGGGTGGGACCTGGGTTGGGGTGGACATTTCCCAAGAAGAGTAGTAGTAGTGTGAGTATTCTTACTAGAGGGGGGGGTAGTAGTTGATGACTCTGGTTCGGCATCGAGAATGGGGCTGGGCAGCTGGTGTGCAGGGAATGTATAGGGAGCGGAGGGATGAAAGGTGGTGAGGGGGTCCAAGGATGGGCTGGGGGTTGGGGAGTGTGGTGGGTGGATAGGAGGGTGGGTCCTGGGGCTTGGATTCTGTTGTGAGAGTGGGGATGGGGGTGATGTGGTGGTCATCAGGTGCAGACCATAGTGGGCTACCAGTGTGGTCCGATTGGAGGGAAGCGAACACCATGAGGGCCGAGATGGTAACGTGCAATGGTAGTGGAAGAGAGTGCATAATAAACTGGTAGTGGTGGTCATAATAGAAGAATATGGGTCAGGGCTGTGCTTCAGTAAGGGTGACTGCCACTTTGAGGTAGTGGTAGGGTTGCGGACTTTGGTGTGTAGGGTACCGGGTTCAAGACTCCCTTGGGGTGGGTGTCTTAGGGCTGTGGTGTAGTGGAGATCCAGGTGTCTATGGTGGCTAGGCTGGCTGGGTCAGGAGCTGGAAATGGGGTGCTAAATAGCAACTCCTAGTGGCCAAAAGATAGAGTGGATGGGATGGGGGGGTAGAGGGAGGAGGTGATGGGGGAGGTGGTAGCCGAGGCGCGGATCAGGCAGTAGAGGGGGTGTATGGCTTTGGGGCAGTGACAGCATTGGTGTATGAGGTGGGTAGTGGAGTGGAGTGGAGGGGTGGGAGAGAAGGGCTGCAGCTCAGAGAGAGTGGCAGTGGGTAAGCAAAGGAGTTCGAGGAGGACTAAGCCCTCTGGTGGTCGTCAGGTATAACCTGAAAATAGGAGAATGGGAACTTAGAAAAAAGGCAGCCAGGAAGTGATGTCATAGGAAGTGGACACTAAAACGCGGGTCGGTCTTGGGTGGGATGGTGGTTGGGGCGGGCTAACACCCACCACAAACTGCAGTCTGAAGGGAGGTAGTCTTTACCTTCTGTGGTGTTCTCTGGCGATCCCCCGCTCCAGGGAGCTTGTTGTGAGGGCTGGCGTCATGTGTGGGGATGGGGGTCTGATGGAGGCCTATATATGTGCAGCAAACACTGATTACTGTGCAGCGGGAGCTTTTGTCCAAGGCAGAGGCCGACTGCACATGCACAAGAAAGTACAGTTACGTAGGAACTTACCGTAACAGTAAATCTTCGAGAGAGGCTCCTTCAGTAGGTCATCACATATAGGACTGGTGCCACCTGGCGTCGGGCTGCACGGCAAACTTTTCCAGCAATACCTGACGGGGGACCGCCCACCCGATGTCACGTGACTGACGTTAGCGTGGCTGTATATAGTGGGCGGTCCCCATGCCCGCCCTCCAGTTCTCCTGCCGGAGTCAGGAAGAGGCCTGACAGCAGAAGCGAACAGGATTTGGAGTTCCTGTAAAACAGAAATGAGGGGAGGGAGGGAGAGAAAACTATGACCTACTGAAGGAACCTCTCTCGAAGATCTACTGTTACAGTAAGTTCCTACGTAACTGTACTATCTTACTTCAAGAGGGTTCCTTCAGTAGGTCATCACATATAGGACAGAGTCCCAAGCAGTCCCTCCAAGGAGAGACCGAGAGAAACTAGGGAGGAGAAAAACTAACTCCAACAGAAAAAACTGGGGTCCAGAATGGACCCAGCCTAGGACAGGAGACCCTGCAAGATGGCTAGGCCAAAGCCAGCCCTCCGCCTAGAAGCAATGTCCAGACTGTAGTGTTTGGTAAAGGTATGGACAGAACTCCAAGTAGTGGTAGTACAAATGTCGGCCACAGAAACGTTCCATAAAAAAGCAGCAGAAGCAGCCATGCCCCTAGTAGAATGACCGCTGATGGTACCCAGCAGAGGCTTTTCGTACTTTTGGTAACAATACCTGCCTAACCATTTGGACAGGCCCTGCTTGTTAGTCACAGGTACAGAATTCTTTGGTTTGGTGAGTATAACACCGGAGAATCCGATGAACATCCATCGTATGAAGGAGTGCCTCACCTCTGTTAGAGGGGGTCGGATAGTACACCGGAAGCTCTACTGACTGATTCAGCATGGCTTCTGACACCACTTTGGGAAGAAACTTCAGGTGCGTTCTAAGGACCGCTCGGTCTCTATGAAAAATCAGATATGGCTCCTTGCAGACTAGAGTGTGAAGTTCCAAAATCCTTCAGGCTGACGTGATAGCCACGAGAAAAAGCGCCTTCCAAGAAAGGAAGCGCAAATCATAGCTGGCTCGAAAGGAGGAAGTGTGAGCTTCTCTAGGATGAAGTTCAAGTCCCAAGGCGGAGTTGGGCTGAAGATGGGGGGTTTCAGATAGAGAATCTCTTTCAGAAAAGTTTTTGAGACCTCCAACTGAGCCACGGGTTTACCATCCACTAGCTCATGGTACACAGAGAAAGCTGAAATATGGACCTTCAAAGAAGAGTAGGACAGATTGGAGTCTGACAAGTGAAGGAGGTATTCCATGACTTGTGGGGCAGAAAAAGAGAAGGGGTTCCAACCCTTAGCAGTCGCCCAGATGGAAAACCGCTTCTACTTCATGGCATAAGTGGAGCAGGTGGAGGGCTTTCTAGCCTTGATGAGGACTTGAGCAACCCTAGAGGAGACCCCAAAGCAAGAGATCGCTATGTCTGCAGGAGCCACGCATGAAGATGCAGGGTCCTGAGCCCCAGATGTAACAGTCAACCTTGATCTTGGGTCAGGAGGTCGTGAGTCACTGGAAGTGGAACTGGTGGTTCCCAGGAAAGCTGCTGTAGCAGCGGGAACCAGATCTGTCTCAGCCAGAGAGGAGCGATGAGGATCATCTTTGCCCTCTCCACCTGAAGTTTGAGAAGGACCCTCTGTAGAATGGGAAATGGAGGGAAGGCATACAAAAATTTCCCTGTCCAAGAGAGACCTGCTGAGACTGTCTGCCAGGACATTTAGAATGCCCAGAATGTGCAAGGCCACAAGGGCTAGATGGTGCTGGACTGCCCAATTCCACACCTGCGTCGCCTCCCGGCACAGGGGGTACGACTGGGTTCCCCTTGTTTGTTGATATACCAAACAACTGACATGTTGTCCATTTGGATTAGCAGTGATCCCTTGAGAAGGAAGAGCTGAAAGGCCTGTAGGGTGTACAGGACTGCCCTCACTTCCAGAACATTGACATGTAAAGAAGTCTCCAAGTTTGACCATAGTCCCTGGGCTTGGTGCTCCCCTAGATGAGCACCCCACCCCATATTCGAGGCATCCATAGTGAGGGAAGCTAAGGGTGCAGGGCTCTGGAAGGGAAGCCCCAAGAAAAGATTGTGGGAATCCATCCACCAATGCAACTCTTTTTGGACCGCTGAGGAGACCATTACCTAATGGTCCAGGTCGTCCAGGAGCTGATCCCACTGCACCCACAAGGACCACTGAGTGACCCTCATGTGAAGCCTTGCCAGGGGAACAGTGGTGATGGTGGCCGCCATCAGGCTCAGAAGGCGCAGGACCTCCCGAG
The DNA here is from genome assembly GCA_016271365.2 of Neoceratodus forsteri. NCBI lineage: Eukaryota > Metazoa > Chordata > Ceratodontiformes > Ceratodontidae > Neoceratodus > Neoceratodus forsteri. The sequence goes on from CM028134.1 coordinate 188,655,721, forward strand.
CTGGGATGGTCCTGAGGGAGGCCACTTTGGAGGCCTGACAGAGAAGGGTCTCCACCCTGTCTGGAGGAAGAAAGGCTCTGCACTGGACCATATCCAGGACTGCCCCAATGAACTGAAGTCTCTGAGCAGTGACGAGGGATGACTTGGGAACACTGACTGTGATCCCTAGTCTGCTGAAGAGGTCCAGGATAAAGGTGAGAGCCTCCAGTAAAGAATCCCTGGACATGGCTGAAATCAGCCAGTCATCCAAGTAAGGGAAAACCGCAATACCCCTGCAGCATAGAAAGGCCACAACCACCGCCAGGCACTTGGTAAAAAACCTGTGGTGCCGAAGACAGACCAAAAGGGAGCACTCGGAACTGAAAGTGCTCCCCTTGGAAGCGAAAGTGCAGGAACTGGCGGTGGCTGGGGAAAATGGGGATGTGCAGGTAGGTATCCTGCTTATCCAGAGCGCAGAGCCAGTGGTTCTCCGTGAGGAGTGGGAGGAGGCTCTGGAGTGTCAGCATCCGAAATTTTTTGTACTTGACAAACTGATTTAGTTGGCTTAAGCCGAGTATGGGTCTGAAGTCCCCGGTCTTTTTTGGAACCAGGAAGAAGTGGGAGTAAAACCCTTTTCCCCTTTGCCAGAGGGGATCATGCTGTATTACTTCTTTGAGCAAGAGTGAGTTTACCTCCTCACGAACAAAGAGGGCCTGGTCCTGGGAGTAAGAGGACTTCTTTGGTGGCGTTTCCAGAGGGATTTCCAGAAACTCAATTGTGTGTCCGACAGACACAAGTTGCAGGACCCATTCATTGGAGGTGACCGCCCTCCACTCCTGTGCATGGTGGGCGAACCTCCCCCCCCACCTGCTCCCCGTCGCGAGACTGAGGAGGCAGTGGAGATGGGGTGTCAAGAAGTGGCGGGATGTTCAGGGGGAGGTCCTCCTGAACATCTCTGATTTTTGGAGGCAGGAGGGGTGGTTGTACCCGTGGTTTTATGCTTCCCTTGGTGGTGCGCCGGAGCGTTCTTTCTCTGCCTCCAGGTCCATTTCCGAAAGGGCTGCTGCTGGGAGCCCGATCAGCACACTGACCTCACAGACCTAAGTGCAAGTCCCCTGTCCTGTAGGTCTGTGATAATATCTTTGGTGTCCCCACCAAAGAGCACCGAGCCCCTGAAGGGGGTGTCCTGAATCGCTGACTGGACTTCGTTGGCGAGTCTGGAGAGGCGAAGCCAGGAATGCTGTCTAAGGGCCACGGCAGTTGCTGAGGTACATGACACCGAATCGACGGAGTCATAAGTGGTGCTTAAGGCATGCCTACACGAAACTTTGGAGAGGCGGAGATCCTTGGCAAGTTCCTCCTTCAAAGGCGAGGGGTCCATGGACTAAACTCGCGCTTCTAGCCTAGCCAAGGTAGCTTTTTGGTGGGACACCACGTGGGTCACGTAATTAAGGGACCGGAGGGCGCACGTGGCAGAAGAATAAATCTTTTTCCCGAACTGGTCCATCTGCCTTGACTCTTTGTCTGGAGGAGAAGTGCTCATGTGCTTTGGTGCTGAGGAGCGATCATGAGCCACAGAGATGACCACAGAGTCAACCTTGGGATCAGCCTTCAAGAATGGGGCATCCTTCGGTGCCCGGTAAAGTCTGTCCACCTGTTTGGAGTCAGCCGGGAGAGAATGAGGCATCTGCCAGATGGTAGTGGTGAGGTCTTACGAACATATGAAATTTGCCAGCAGATAAAGGCCTAGAGGTCTATCAAGTCTGCTCGAATGTGCAGCTAGCACCCCTTATTCTGCAGCTGCCCCTCCCTTCCACCCTTCCCCTTCATTAACCCTCCCCCTTGTCCTGTCCCATCCTCGTTTGAAGCAGTCCACTGTTCTACTGCATACCACTTCAGCAGGTAACACATTCCACCCAGCCACCACCCTCTCTGTAAAAAAAGTGTCTCCTCATCTCCCTCCTGAACCTTCCTCGCTCCAGTCTCATATCATGGCCCCTGGTGGCCCTCCCCTCCCTTACTTTGAACAGCCCCTCTGTACCCGTCTTGTTTATTCCTTTCATGTATTTAAAGGTTTCAATCATGTCACCCCTGTCTCTCCTCTCCTCCAGTGAGTACATGTTCAACTCCTTCAACCTCCTCTCGTATGATAAGTCCCCCAGCCCCCTGATCATCTTTGTCGCCCTGCGCTGCACCCCCTCCAGTAACTTAATGTCCCTCTTCAGATACAGACGCCAGTACTGCACGCAGTACTCCAGGTGTGGTCTAACTAATGACCTATACAGTGGCAGAATCACCTCCTCCCCTCCTCGAGGATATACCCCTTGCAATACAACCCAGCATTTTGTTGGCCTTTGCAGCTGCCTTCCTACATTGTGCCGAGTTGTTCATTGACCCTGTAATGAGCACACCCAGATTCTTCTCCTCCTCTGTCTGGGCTAGCTGCACTCCCCCTAGCTGGTAACTCCTCCTTGGGTTCTTCATCCCAAAATGCAGCATCTTGCACTTTTTGGCATTAAAGCCCAGTTGCCAGGTGTCTGACCAGGTTTCAAGCTTGCCAGATCATCCTGCAACCCTGCCATCCCCTAGGTCATCCACCACTGCGCCTACCTTGGTATCATCAGCAAACAGACTGATCTTGCTCTTGATGTCCCATGATATGTCTGCAATGAATATCCCAAACACTTGGTCCCAACACTGAGCCCTGTGGAACACCGCTCGTCACTGCCCTTGGGTGTGAGAGCTCCCACCCACCACCACCCTCTGTTGCCTTTCCTGCAGCCAGTTTCCTACCCATCTCACCAGCTTTGCACCCGCCCCTGTGCCTACTAACTTCCTTCCCAGCCTTCCATGTGGCACTGAGTCGAATGCCTTACTGAAGTCCAGATACAGGACATCCACTACATGGCCCCTGTCCAGTTGCCTAGTTACCCAGTCATAGAACTCGACCAGGTTGGTTAGGCAAGATCTGCCACGTATGAAGACATGCTGTCTGCTGTCCTGTAGTCCTTTGTCCTCTAGGAGGGCCACCAGCCTCTCCTTCAGGATAGTCTCCATTAGCTTACCCACGATGGATGTGAGGCTCACTGGTCTGTAGTTTCCCGGTTCATCCTTGGGGCCACTCTTGTGGAGGGGCACCACATGAGCCATCCTCCAGTCCTGAGTACACACCCAATGTCGTGAGGGCATTAAATAGGTCTGCCAAAGGTCCTGCAAGGACCTCTGCCACTCCTTCAGTACTCTGGGTGGATACCATCTGGGCCTGGCGCCTATCCACCCTCAGTGCCTTCAAACCCTCTCAAACTCTGCTCTCCATGATTTCCCATCTGTCACCACTTCCCCCTGCTTCTGCCATTTCTCCCCACCTTGGGTGTCACCCCCTTCTTCTCTTTAGTAAATACTGAGCAGAGTACTCATTTAGTGCTTCGCCTGTGTGCACCCCCTCACCCAACCCCCTCCTTCCTAATCCTTACTATGTGGTCCTTACAGCTCCTTTTCTCCCTGATGTGTACTTAAAAAGTCCTTCTCCCCTTCTTAATGCCCTTGTGCCAGCCTGAGTTCCATTAGATGCTTTGGCTCCCTTACCTGCCCTAGTCACCTCCTTCAATTCTGTCAAGTACTCCTCCCCCTCCCTGTTTTCTTGTACTTCCTAAAGGCAGCTCTTTTTCTCCTTACCTTTTCCATGACCTCCTTGCTCAACCAGATCGGTTTCTTAGCCCTAGCCTTCTTGCTCTGGGCTTTGCAGCAGGTTTTGGCTGCCTCCACTATCCCCAGCTTTATGAGCTCCCACCTCTGGTTAGTGTCCATACTAGATTGAATTCTGGCCAGGTACCCTTTTACCACTTCCTCCATCCTCCCAAAGTCGGCCCTCCTGAAGTCCAGCACTATTGTGCCAGATTCCATTCCTTCCTTGCCCATATCCAATGTGAGCCATACTGAGCGGTGGTCACTCCCTGACAGCGGTTCCTCCACTGTAAGTTCTCTCACAAAGACCCCATTTGCCAGCACAAGGTCAAGGGTATTTCCTAACCTGGTTGGTTCACTAACCATTTGTAGCAGGAAGCTGTCCTGAAAGGCATCCAGCAGTACCTGCTCCCTTCTGTTCCTGGTTGTCCTGGTGAGGTGCCATCCAGGGAGGAATGGGAACCGGAGACAGAGACTGTAAGTCGAGATGTTCCGCAAGCCTCTGTCTCATGGGGTCCTGTTCCTCCGACTCCCAGTCAAAATAATCCTTCATGGACCTCAGAAGATCCAAAAAGGCAGGATCTTCTGGTGGGAATTTCGGGGATACCTTGCCTTTCAGGCCCTCAGGCTCCTCCAGGACCTCTTCTGAAGAGTCATCAGCCCCCTCTGAGCTGTCGTCATCATCCGCCTCCTCGACAGGATGACGCCGGATATCATTAAGGGAAACATCCTGGTGAGTCTTCCCTGAGACAGGGACAGTGGTAATAGCGGAACTGTTCGGGGATGGGGACCTAGGAGACCGCGGTTGTGGGAGCCTAGTCTCCAGGCCTGAGACCAACTCCGACCGTGCCCACTGCCACCAAGACTGGATAAGAGCCTTGAAATCCAGGGCAACCGGAGGAGGAGGGGGTTGTGGAGTAGGCAGAGGCTGGGGGGGGGGAAGGAGGAGGAGGAGGAATAACCGGTGGAGGGTAATAACCCTGAAACCCCTGAAAGGTAGAGTAGGGATTGAATCCTGGGTAGAACTATCCTAAGTAACTCCAATCCGGAGTGGGACCCACCAGATAATGGTCCCCGGAAACCATTTCGGGTAATGTGGGACAGTTCGGGGTCTAGAATAAACCCCCATAGTCAGATCTGGCATCAGGGGTACCCACGTCGGACGCGCCGTAGTGTATACCGGCTGAGGGTCCAGCGTCGGGACAGCCCACGTCAGGGGAACCGACGTTGGGACCGGCACCACCCGATCCAGTGCTGGACTGGGATCCAGCGTCGGAGGGGCCAGCATTGGATGCCGGACGAAGGGAGCCCTGGCGTGGCAGGACCTGATCCGACGTCAGGGCCATAGGCTGAGGACGGTCAATCAGTCCCAGCTGCAGGACTGTCGTCTGGACAACCGGCGTCAGAGGAGGTGCCGGGAGCCCACCGGAAGGCGGAGGAGGGGCCTCCACAGTAAGGCCTAAAGGCTGAGGAGGAGTCTCCTTCTCCTTGACCCCAAGAGGGGTTCACCGCTATCATCACCAGAGGTACCCGCTGGTGAAGCGGGGGGTACAGGTGAAGAAGGAGGAGGGAGAGGGACTTTCTCCCTCTGGTTCTGCCGGACATTGGGTGAGGCGCCTTCAGGCCCTGACGGGGAACGACACCCGTACGACCATCAGGAATGGTCGGCTTAGCGGGTGGAGTCGGGTGGGCAAGGGAGGAGCCACGACCAGCTTATCAACCAGTGCCGGGTGAGTACCCACAGGTGGGGTAGTCGACTTATCGGCCGCCACGTGATCCTCAGAGGAGCCGGGGGCCGAGTTATCGGCTGAGGCGGTGCAGTCGTCAGAGGAGTTGACAGCCGTCTGACCCACCACGGATTTGCCAGATTTACCATCCAATTTTCTGGGCAGGCGGCTGAGACTTGCTCGTCGAGGGCCGTGTGTCATCTGCGGAGCGCTTCCACTCCCTGGATTTCTCCTTGTGTTTTTGGGAGGGAGAAGATTTTTCAGACGAGGACTCTCTAAGATGGTCCATCTTTTTCTCAAGGGAAGCCAAGAGGGCTTTCAAACGATGGGCCTCCAAAGCCTGTTGTCTCCTCTTCTTCGTGGCCTGATTAAAGGTCTGGCACTCAGGGCAGGAGGAAACAGGATGGTCCAGGCCTAAGCAGAGGACGCACTTGAGGTGACAGTCTTTGTGCGGGATCTGTGTGCCACAAGATGAGCACTTCTTCTTGGGTGAAGACATCAATAAATTGAAAAGGAATTGAGAAATTAGCAAAGGAAACTCCGACGCAAGACACTTTCACAATGATCGCTATATGGAAGTCTGCAATGCGACTGACACGAGGTGACAGCTGGAAAGAACTGGAGGGTGGGTGTGGGGACTGCCCACTATGTACAGCCACGCAGACGTCAGTTATGTGATGTCGAGTGGGCTGTCCCCTGTCAGGTATTGCTAGGAAAGTCTGCTGTGCGGCCTGATGCCAGGTGGCACCAGTCCTATATGTGATGACCTACTGAAGGAACCCTCTCAAAGTAAGATCTTCCAACACAGTCCCGATATGGGATCGCTACTGCGCATGCGCAAGACAGGCCCCAAGATGGTGATACTGGAGATACCATGCCAAACAGCACAGGTAGGTAAATACAGAAACAACCACTGCAGATGTACTTAAAATGCAATAATTCTAGGCTGTATGAACACCCAGGTAAAACTCCTAAGCTAGCATGCAACCCAAACGCTGCAGAAAAGTACTCCCGCTCTTAAAGCACCTTCCTGAAATGGTGCAACTACCCGTTACAGAGTCCCAGAGAAACAGTGGCAGAAAAACAATCAGTCACTGTGTGGGGACATAAATACAAGTCCTTAGCCCACCACAAACTGCAGTCTGAAGGGAGGTAGTCTTTACCTTCTGTGGCACTGTCTGGCAATCCCCTGCTCCAGGAGGGAGCTTGTTGTGAGGGCTGGCGTCTTGTGTGGGGATGGGGGTCTAATGGAGGCCTTCTGTAGCACTCTCTGGTGATCCCCTGCTCCAGAAAGGAGCTTGTGAGGGCTGGCGTCTTATTTTCTGTGGGGTTCTGCATCTACGTAATATTATGTTGCATTACATAAAATTGGAACACACTGAAAACAATATTTTACATCTAGAATAGGCTACCCTGAATAAATACATTACAAAAATGGTAAAAACATGACCCCACTGAAAACAAGATATTGCATCTCATCTGGGACATCCTGAGTAAATACAGTGCAAAAATATGTAAAATGAAGATCATAGTGACAATGAGATGTAGCATCTCCCCAACGCTATCCAGGATACAAAATATAGGATAAGAAATATTTAAAGAGCTAGTGGAGCCAAAACAGGCAGACAGGAAAATAATACAAATTTTGTGTATTAGTCAGTTGTAATTTTTTATTTCTGAAGTATTTTTCTTTTTCCTTTAGCTTCTCAGAAAGTCTTCTATGTGATAATATTGTGCTGGATGTGTGTGTAACCCCCCTGCAAATGGGGGTTCCCAAAAAGTCTTCCAGGAGCTTGCTTGAATGCTCCAAGCCTGAATGGTGTTTAGCATTTAAGCCGTTTATCTGTGAGTGCTTTTAGAGCTTCTGGTACTGTCTCTTTAAGAGCTGTCTGCTTGCAGATATAATTAGTTTCTATGGGGGGACTGTGTGTTTCCCTGCTTGAGTCCCACTCGAGCTGCTGCCAAATTGCTGAGTTTCTGCCGTCGCTAAGTGGGCAGAGTGAGCACTTTTCAAAGATGTAACTGTTTGCCAAAAATCATTTAGAGTAATAACGAAAATACAGTTTGTCTAACCTGCTTTTCTTTGCAGTCAGAACTGTGTTTGCCTAGCCCTCCATTCTGGTTTTGAACTGCTGAACTGGACCAATCAGTGTGGGGGGACCTTTGAAATGGAGCCTGCTGCTGGCAAATCAGAACTTGGACTCTCATTGTGGAGCCAGCCACCTATGTACTCTATGGCCAATGCCTCTGGGAATTGTAGTTTGGACTTCTGCGCCTTTTTGCACCAACAGGGGGAGTCTGATTGTGAGTGACAGCCAAACCAGCCAACTGAACTGGGAGGAACTCAAAGGAAATGCCGCTCTGTCTACTGGAAAGATCAGATGAGGTGAGACAGTGAAGAGAAAAGGAGCTATGTGCTTCTGCTGTGTATAGTTTTAACGCGATGGCGTGTAAGGCCCTGAGTTTCGGTCTGCAGCCTGTGCAAGCGCCTGTTCGGACTGAATCCGGCCTGTGAAGAGAATCAAGGAGATCTGAAGAGCAGAAACCAGGGTCAGCCTGTAGAAGACTAGAGAAATTGCTGAATCGTGCTCGGTCTGTCAGGAACTGAATCTGCTGTGTGTTCTCCCAGGTATTGTGCAGTAATTGCAATCGGGATCGAGAAGCAGCCTGCCTGGTATAGTACTTTCCTTTTACATATAAATGTGTGTAGTGCTTGTGGGGAATCGTGTTTCAAATCCCCTGTACAGTGAATTGAGTGTATGAAGCTAGAAGTAAACCCCAGCTTAATCCAGACTACATCCATTTGCTCTAAACTGCAGTGGGGTCCAGTCACAAGGACCTTGTCCACATGGTCTACTCCTCCTGGCAATCCAGGACAATCTGCTTTCCATCCAGTTCCCAACATTGAGTTTGTGAGTACAAAGCAGGGTAGCTCCCTGCCACCTGTTTATCAAATTGCAAGTGTGTCATCTAATTGTTGCTTTTTTCATTTCTTTACGAAATGAGCCTTCCGGCTCCGGATTACAATTGGGTATTGTGCAAGTGTTTTTTCCATCACAGGGCCCCAACCAAGTTGCACGATCCTGGCTAGCCCCACCCCCATCCTGGGTACCCAGTGAAAGTGACAATTTGGGACTCTGAATATGCACACAGTACTGTGATTATTAATGTGTTTAACCTAATTAACCTGATTTCCCCTTCCTTGTTACAGCTCCTTAAATAAATCAGATCTGTTGGTTTTCAGCAAAGTTACACTGACTGAGGTATTCATTTCGTTAAAGTATGGTACTGTGGTTTTTGCACTGTATCATCTTGTTTTACAGGGGTCCTCAGAGTCCAGTCGACAGAGCCAGTCCTGGGGGTAAGTGTACATTGTGAAGATATTCCTGATGCATTGTGTGGGCCACTAGTGGGAAGGTACAGTGTCACAGAGGGCTGTGACCAAGTTAGTTTAACTACTGCAAACCCTGACCTCTGGGTGGAGGCACCTGCCATTGGACCTAGGCCCCTCAACCTGTTAGTAGTTAAGCAGGCAGGGGTAGTAGCCCTTGGGATAGCGCCACCGAGGGGTTACATGTGGAACAGCTCTTAGCCTGGCAGCTGACATAGCTTTCTGTACTGCCCCACACTACATCATCCGCATTGTGATCTCAGTGACTGTGACATCACAGGTGAATGACCTGGCAGTCACTCACTTGCTGTTCCTAAGTAGCAGTGATGTCACAGTCATTGAGGTCACAGTGCTGATATAGTGTGAGGCAGTAAAGTAAGATATGTCAGCTGCCAGGCTAAAAGCTGTTCCACACATCACACCTACTAACATCAGGTAAACAATCTTCTAATTCAACAAAGGGAAAAGAAAACATACCTCAGATATAACAGGTAATGGTTGGCTGCTTTTAAAATCTAATATTAGTTTTAGGTAATACAGTAGCTCTTTAAAGGAACTTCACTGTGTTCACTGACATAAACGGTTTATTGTTTTATAATTAATGGGTTGCATTTTTTCCCATTGAAAAAGCTGTGTATTAAATGCCATAATACACATATGGGTATTATGTATTTTTTTTTTAATGCACGACTCTGTGTCAGACTGTCAGCGGTACCTGAGAAGAGCGAATGTTATGGATCCCTGCTGTTTGCTAAGGTTCCACATTTTTTTTTTTATTTTAAAAATAGCTTTGTTCCCTCTTCGACAATCTCACACTCTCCGTAGGGCAAGGTGAGACAGGAGCATCGACAGCAGCAAGGCCCCCCAAGTCATCCCTCCTACTGCCTGTCTCCAGCGCCCCTCGCCAGCTAGCATCTCTTGCCTCCTCGTCCTCTAACTTCACCCTAGGCTGGGGCGGTAAGTAGGCGGTAGCACCACTGGCCAGGTGCTCACCACCTGGATCTAAATAAATAACTTTTATTTCTGCACCACAGAGCGAGGGCAGACAGGAGTCGGTGAAAAAATGCAACCCCTTAAATTATATAAAACAAAATATGGGGTGCAGTGTATACACTCAAATTTAATACACACCCTCATTGTTGGATGGCTACCATAAACATGTGCCATCCAACAACTCAGGTGTGTATTAAATTCTTGTAACACACTGCACCCCATACTTTATCCTACATATAGTATATTAGATTGCAGTATTTATTTTGAATGTTGTGGCCATGAGGATGGTGTGTGTGTTTGCTGTAGCTCAATATATTTTTCCCCCAGAAAGCATAGTAAAAAATGCCTGCTAATTGCTATATAATTACAGTTCACACAAGATCTGGCCTATGTCTTATCAGATAGTGTCTTAGGAGGTTAAAAAACAGTGTGAATCTTTGTACATTTGTTCCTGGGAAAAGGTGACATTTATGAGGTATGAATCTTTCTTGAAAGACAATACTTGCCCAGCTGAAGCCTGTAGCAAGAACATGTTTAAATGCAAAGTATTTACATGTGCAAGTTGTGGCATTTCAAAGGAGGTAAACAAATCTCCAGTTTAATAGGCAACCAATATTTAACAAGCTGTTTCAGTTTCCTAATGGCCATCTGATAAGCAGCTTTAGTGCTGCCTCCAACATTCTAAACAGAAAGAAGGGGGTATTTTATTTTATTTGGCATAGTGATTTATAGATGCGGAAGGATACATTGAAATGTCCAAAAAAGTTGTTCCACGTTCCTCCATTTTTCCAGCTACAGACAGCAAGATGGCTGTAGTAGGCTCTGCCCACAGCCATAAAAATGCAAGAGACTGGGGGCTGGGAAAATGGTGAGGAAATACAGCCTGAGAGCACAGGCACAGGGAAACTGAAGGTAAGGAAACAACCTAAAGCACAAATAAACAAAGTAAACACAGGTGGTAGAAACTAGAAAGCACAAAAGAAACAAAGGAAAACACAAGTAAAGGAGCAAGTAGGAAGCACACAGTAGCTGGAGGCAGGTAATATGAACCAAAAGCAGGAGAACACAAAACAGAAGTCCAGCACAAACCAGCAGAGTTCAAAGCACAGCAACACGGGGGGGTGGCAAACCAAGTGAGCTCAAGGAGAAGACAGACCGACCAGAGCGTCCAGCCAGCAAGGAAAAATGCTTGTGTGTGGAGTGAGGAGAGCAGCCCTTAAATAGGCCAAAAGGGGTGTGTGACCAGTTACACCACCCCCTTGCACCACAGGCTATAGCCTTCCAAAGCTATTACATTTAGTACTTTTTGCTTCAAATTTAAATTATTTTGCAGTAATAGTGTCATTGACTCAGTACGTACAATGCTCACCTCTTGGGCTGGAAGATCAGAAGGCTGTGAGTTCTACCCCCAAGCCAGGTACATAGGGTAATACCCACAACTGACACTATAATGCAGTACAAAGGGGGTTACTACACTGGTGAGATGCTGTCCTTCCGATGATAAATTAAACCGAGGTCCCTTCTGTCCATCCCTGGTCGTATCAAGGTGGCAGTAATATATCTTTTGGCACTTATCGAAGAACAGCAGGAGAGTTTCTCCAGTGTTATGGCCCACATATTCCCTGTCAATAAAACAGGTCTAGCCAGCCGCCCCCGGTATACACCTGGAAACAAACTTTAATAGCTTAGTGTGTCTTTTCTGGTCAAAAATTACAAACAAGTAAATGCGAGATCTTACCTTTACCAGCACACAAACATATTTTGGTAGTGGGGAAACAGAAGATGCAGCTGTGGGTAGCTTGTTCCCAGATGCTACTCTGGGGGGAGTGAAGGTCAAGGTCAAGGACGTGTTGCTGGCCAATCGAGAACTGGACAGAAAGGCTGAGGTCTTTAATGGCAGGGTTACCGGAGTGCAAAACTGAACTGATAAGGTAACTGCTGACACAAAAATTATGATGGACACAGCTAATAAATCCATGGCCACCACAGGAGGATTAGCGAAAGAAAATAAACTGTTGTGCATTTGCCTTCGGCAGCTTCAAAATGCAGCTTGGTCTGCCCATTTATGACTGACTGGGGTCATAGAAGTAATGGAGATTTGAACCCCGCAACATTTACCTCTACTCTGCTTACTGACCTGTTTGGAAGCTCCATCAGTGTTAGTGTCCATAAGGCTTATCATATAACTCCCTGAAAGAAGACTGACCCTTACCTGCCTCGTAATCTATTCCTCATTATGGGGGAAATATATCCAATCACGCCATCTTGCAAGTTGCAAAAAATAAAGGGGGAGTGCATCTTAGCATCGGACAACAAGTACACATCTTTCTGGACTTAAGTTTCTTGACCTGGGAGAGGAGGCATGGATTTGATGTGGTCTATTAGGGGCTGCATGAATACCCAAGACTCCACACTAGGCTGCAAACTCCAGGAACTGGGCTCTCTCCCACCCTGGTGCCATGGTGCATGTAGGTGGGTGCCTACCAACTCCCCAGGCCACGGCTCCCAATGACAGGTCCAGTCCCCAAATCCACTGCAGATCCTAAAGCCACCCTTGCCTCCACGAGCGGACTCACCAGTGCTGAGCCACAAAGCCCAAATGGCCCGGGGCTGGTGCCCTGGCCCACTAGATGTTCTGATCTCTTTGCCTACCACTGGCCTCCTCCCCCAAAGGCCAAAAAAAACACCCAATATATACCCTCCAGGGGACTGGCTCCACCCGACCAGTGGGCAGGCCAGCCCCATTGTCAAAGTTGGTGAACTGGGAGGAGAGGATTACTGTAGCAAGCATCCCCAAAAGAGGGTGCTTACACTCACCCCCCTTTTAAACCATTCACCGCCTGGTGAATGGGGCACCTGGCTACTTCCAAAGTGGGCACAGAGACAGGATATGTACACTTTCCAGTGCCCACCCCCCGGGTGGGGAAGAAACAGCCACAGAGCTCTACCAAGGGACACAGGGCCCTAAACTCCCTCAAAATACAGTGCTGTTACCAATAGTTGAGGACCCAGCATATAAAAGTTTAACCCCAAAACCACAAAGCCCCCCTAAATTAATATAACATCAACAACAGGAACAGAATAAAAGAAATGATTCAGGACAATTTAGTAAATGTTTTCCCATAATTCACTCCAGACTCACACCAACAATTAGATCCCACACATCACACATGCACATACTTAATATGGACACACACACACACACATGACCCACTCTACACAGGCAGGCAGGCACTCCACACACACACGCATACAACTCTCACAACATACTTCCCCCTTCCCTTTACAAAAACAAATGGGCACACTAGCTCAGAGTCCATAAAAATTGCAAAATCCATGGGAAGTTCAGTTTTAGAACAGTCCCAGGGCATGAAACCAACTTTTCAAGGATCCAAAGTTACCAACAGGATAACTGTTTCCCTCAGTATGAAAGCATTAACAACAAATATAACAAGAACCACAACATTTATCAGATACAGAGAGAAAAAGTGAAAAGGTCTCACCCATTTCAAAAGTCCCAAAACAGTTCAGGGTGTCCAAATAACAGTCCTGAGCACATCAGAAACAATTAATTAGTCCAGAATAACTTGCATGCCGGTCCTCCACTACGGGGATAATAAAACTGAGGGTCAGATTTGGTTGTTTCAGCTCCAAAGGTGTCAGTGAAGATGATGTAACACTTGATGCGCCATCCCATGACATCTTAAATTAAAGCAAAGTGCTTAAATAGAGTGAGTCCAGTCTAGACCATTGAGTTGCAGAATGACCGAGCCTTAGTAATGGTGCTTGCTGATGGGGGTCCAGTCTGCAATTCCTCAACTGAAGCTTGTCCACGGGTCATCTAAATGCTCAGTCGGACCTCTTCTCCTCAATCACATCCCATATTTGTTCAAGCACGAATGGATACTCCTCCTTGGGATACTCTGCTCAGATCCTCCTGTGAACCCACCTCTCAGCTTGGGACCACTCTGAGATGCTATGTACGCTGGTCCAAGGGACCATTCCTTCTTCCAACCACACCCGGAGTGGTACCTCACATTTACGGGGTCATCGAGCAACAGTCCATCCATCTTTTCCCAGAGAAGAATACACAACTTAGGCAGCCTGTGTGTGTTATAAGGCATTGTAATACATGGGCGGCGATAAGACTGGGGAATCGCCCACTTCACATCCTGGTCCTCAAACACTAGCGGTGAGGGCAGTTTACCAGGTGGCAAAACTGGGGGGTCTCCATGTTCAGAACTGCTAGGGCTTACCTTTACTATCCTGCCAACAGGTGGCTCCTTTCCAGAAGCAGAGCATCACGACCTGAGGAGCTGAAGGTGCTAGCAGGCATTGGAGCAGGCCCTGACTCCCTGGGCCCCGGGGAGTCAGAAGATTTTCCCGGTCTCCCACGCCCTCTCCCTCTGCCACAGGGAGGTTCAATTATCTTCTGCAGAGAAGAGCTGTGCAGACGTCTATGCCCACTCTTCGCCTGGGTGTCCTCCTCCTCATCAGGCCTAGTTTCAGGCGCAGATGGCTCCGAGGGGGTAATAGCTGATTTATTTCATCCTAGTTCTCCAAACTGACAGTGGATAAAATGGAGGTGGTCCCTGGAGACAAACGGTGCCCACAGCCAGGAAAGTAAATAAGGTGGCATAGTATACACGTTGGCCATAGGAAGCACTCCTCGAGCACACAAGGAGCACAAGGGCAGCTGGGTCATTCCTACCCCCTAGTAGCTGCACATCACACATCTATCCAAAGGAGCTCCCCATCCTGCATTGCTCCATAACCAGGATAACAATGATGCTGGCATCATCGCTAGTGGATCACTTTCCTGAGTAGTCTCTGCCATTTTGTCCAAATCTCAAGGTTGCTACCACATCCACACTCTCCACAGAAATGGTGATCTCCAGCTCGGTCACCCACAATCCTTATGTCTGCCCCAGCCAATCAACTGCACCCACGGATCCATCAGCATAGGACTGCCTATGCAAATACGTCTCCATTCTGGCACCAAACAAGGAAAACGTTCAAAGCTCCATCCAAGATGGTGTAGTCCAGGCATGACACACCTAAAACCAGGACATAGTCCACACATACTCCGCAGCTGCCCACAGAACTTAAGGTAGTGTCCTGCATCCCAAATTTTCATCCCGGCTGAGCCCCCACATTGTAGCCTCCCTCCCTCTGTGTCTAGGGGCCTGATGGAAAAAAGGGAAGGGGGCACCACTCAACAGCAGAAACATATCCTGATGGAAAATAAAACTGGCACATACCTGGGTTTAATTCATGAGTCCACAGGCAGTTTCTGGGCACAGCCTAGAACAGGGTGCAGGCGGCAGCCAACCTAAAGTTGTAGGGCAAGGTGGTTAGCAGGCAGCAAGCATCACAATTCATAGAAAAAAAGCAAGAGACCAACTAAAGTAAAAGTCAACAATAAACAATTTCATTTATTGCAGACCAACATAATCATATGGCTCCTGGGAGCTGGGGCACAGACTGAGCAGGGAGAAAACAGTCTTCTGTGGCACAAAGCCATGGCGCCAATCTTGTGGCTGTTAAGGCCATGATGCTGGATTCTCAAACAGAGCCAAGGGGGCTAATATTTTATGGTAGCAGCACAACCTTAGTCCTTTCGGAACTCCCCGGCCTCTAACCCATTCACAGCTCGACTAAAGGCCTACCGCTTTTACTTTCACACATTCATGGTGGCAAAAACTCTGGCTACAGCACTTACAGTGCTTCCTCATCCATCCTGCTACATGGGGCCTAGGGTGCCCAGGGCCCCAGCATCCCTATGCATCCCAAGCACCGGCGATCTGAGGGATGCACCCGGACACCACAACTCGCTTCCCCAGGCTGTCTTCACTTGGGCAGAGTGCTACCACACTTTCCATGAGGCAGGCTGTCACCACTGCATTGCCCCCTCTGCCCAAGACTCCACACTAGGCCACACACTCCCGGAGCTGGGCCCTCTCCAACTCCGGTGCCATGGTGCATGTAAGGTGGGCACCTACCAGCTCACGGCTCCCAATGACAGGTCCAGTCCCCAGATTTGCCACAAATCCTAAAGCCTCCTTTACCTCCCCCCGAGCAGACTAACCAACTTCGAGCCGCACAGCCCGAATGGGCCGGGGCATTGCTGGATATTCTGATCTCTCTGCTTACCACCAGCCTCCTCTCCCAAAGCCCAAAAAATGCACAATATATACCCTCCAGGGGACTGGCTCCACCCGACTAGTGGGCGGGCCAGCCTCATTGCAAAAACTGGTGAACTGGGAGGAGAGGATTACTGTAGTAAGCATCCCCAAAAGGGGGTGCTTACATATGACCAAAGGCTTCATTAAATAATAAGATCTTTAGGCCCCTCTTAAAGGCCTCAACTGAGGGGGCCTCCCTCAGAAATCTAAGTAGTGAGTTCCATAGGGCTATGCCAGCAACCTCAAATACCCCATCCCTGGAGGATTTAAGCCTAATCCAGGTTTGTGTTAAACTTGGAAAAGGGTCGGTCTAGCAGTAAATAGAATTTGTCATCTGAAAAGGATTGCTTGACCCACACAGCCTGCCCAGAATCAAACCATATTTTTTGATAAGACAGCAGATACAGTATGTGTTCTCAACTGGAATCAACCACTGACCCTTTGCTTGTAAAGTCAAGACACACCCAGTGTGCTACCTTAGGTTCCTCAGTAAACTCTTTTAGGCTTGCTTCCCACTGTTTCATTTTCCTTACAGAGAAAGCAATTATTTCCCCAATCAGAACTACCTATGCTGTGCCCCATAGTAAGTGAGCTGGTGGTGTATCTCCAATATCACTGTCCCCAGTTATCTGAGAAATTTTCTGCATCACTTGCTCTATGATTTCTGGATGTACTTAAACACCATCTGGTAGTTTTAGGATTTTACTTGGAGAATAAGGGCAGCATGATCCAAAAGGGGACTACTGTAGGTCTAATCTGGCAATCTCTAATTTTATGTGTTCAGCAGAAGAATAAAGTAGTCAAATCTTGCATACGTATTATGGTGAAGGATAAGGAGTATAATCCATTACAGTATATGTGGATGGCGATGATGCCATACATCTATCCATCTCATTCTATCAAATTTTCTTTTGCACTGCTTTTATGCACTTGTATGTCTTTGTAGGTGTGTGGCAGCAGTGTTCAACTGAGCACAGAAAGCCATATTTAGGTTTCCTCCTAAAATTAACATTCCCTTAGCTTCTATTAGGGATTTATTAATATTTGCACTTTGGAGGCATCCTGTTGGGGGGTGGGGTGGGATATGCATTTGCAATTGTGACCTCAGTGTTGTGTATAGTACCTATTACTATTGCATAGTGTCGCAGTGGGTCGCACATAGTTTTGATGACCTATAGGGGAGTTGTTTGAGGGGCCAATATTGCCACTCCTCTTCTTTTATTGTGCTGGTAAGAGTAAGAGGTTACATGGTTTATCCAAATGTAGTAAATTTTTGGTACTGTGCTTCATATAAGTGGGTTTCCTGCAGCAGGGCTAAATCAACTTTTTCCCACTTGATGGCAGAGGTAATCTTAGATCTCTTGACAGGATTATTGATACTATTCACATTTTGTGGGAATATCTTTAAAGGCATGTCTGTAGTCATGTGTAATGTCTAAGTGTGTTTACCTACTAACCATTTTCAGTTGGCTCCACCATCTAACTCCAGTGGGGCCCCACTACTCTCCCCTGGTCCTCTTCATTTGTCCGTTTGGCTGCAAGGAGTTAAAACAAAGTTAACTGAACAACACTGATGACAAATGAGAGAAAACTTATTTACTGTAGGGGAGGTACACTGACCTTCCCTGAGGACCCAAGGGAATAGAGGGTGGAAGTTTTAGAACCTCTTGGGTAGGAGGAAATCTGCTACCCAGGGTGGAGGCAGACCTCCATCATGCACCTGCCTTATACTGCTTATGACTGCCACTGGCAAGGGAATACGGGAAATGCAGAGAGACTTACAAGAGCTAGAGGGGTGGTCAAGGGTTTGGCAGTTGAAATTCAATGCCAAAAAGTGCAAGGTAATGCACCTAGGGAACAAGAATCCCGAGACGGTGTACTGGATGGGAGTAGAGTGACTTAATACTACGGCTGAGGAATGGAATCTGGGAGTTATCATCAGCTACTCACTTAAGCAAACAAGCCAGTGCAACAAGGCCTATAGCAAGGCTAACAGGATGCTGGGATGTATTGGGAGGGGTATTGATAGCAGAAGAAGTGAGGAAATACTTCCCCTCTACAGATCCCTGGTGAGGCCTCACCTGGAGTGCTGCACCCAGTTCTGGAGCCCTCACCTCAGAAAGGATAAGAATAGGCTGGAGGCAGTCCAGCATAGAATAACAAAAATGATTCAGGGGCAGCAGGGAAGACCCTATGAAGAGTGCCTCAAGGCACTGAACATGTACACACTGGAGACCAGAAGGGAGAGGGAAGATATGACTGACACCCTCAAGTTCCTTAAAGAAATTAAAGTGAACTGCAGGGAACTACTTAGCCTGAACACTAACTCACAGTTTCAGAGACATGAGTAGAAAATAACAGGTGGGAGGTTCAGGAAGGACGTGAAGAACTACTACTTTATGGAAAGGGTGGTGGAACCATAGAAAAGGCTGTCAGTTGAGGTGGTGGGTGAGAAAACAGGGGATTCAAGCAAGGCTGGGACAGAATGAAGGGTATAGTGGTTGCTCGGAGTAACAGAATCAAGGAGAATGGAGGGCTTATAGGGAACACGGGCACTCGGGCAGACTTGATGGGCCACTGGTCTTTTTCTGCCATCATTGTCTATGTTTCTATGTTTCTATATGGGGTCTGAGGGAATGTGAGCATCCCTCTGAGGAGATAGCCCGTGGACATGAACATCATCAGCAGATGCAGTACGTGGTCAGGTAATCATGGCAATGTGTGGTAGTGAACCGCCATGGTATCTGACTGAGATTTTGCCATCAGTGTTTGGAGAAGGGGACTGAGTTCAGGTAGGGTTTCCCATGTACTGCAGAACAGATGTTATCAACACCTGATTTGTATATAGCTCTTCCAGCATAACTGTCCTATTGGTAGGCCCAACACATACATCTGGGCAAATTAGAGTTGGATACTGGGTTATCACAGAAGCACATAGGATAGCAAGGTATACTGAAATAAAACCAGCAGTGACTATCCCAGGTGAATCCAGAATTTAATAATGGGGGTAACAACTATGGTACAAGAGTGGCCTCTTAATTGCATTATTTGTTCCTATCAAATAAAGAATTACGTCAGGTCTGAAAGGGGAGTGAGCTGAGGCAGCTGGCAGCCTCTAGACTATTGTTGGGTTTAGAATATCCTAATTTTATAATTTCCAGAATTTTAAAATATATCAGGATGAAGCCAGCAAAAGTCTAATATGTCAAGTCCCTTCAACCTGTATCACCATATTGTCTAAGTGCCTTTCGCGCCTTTTCCAGTCTCACATGTATCTTCAGCAATGCACATAGATCCTTTTGTGAGTAAAGTATAAGCTTTTCACAGTACAGTAAAAACAGATTATTCCCACCTGCAAACAAATGAACAGGTAGGTATTGCTCCTATGGGAACGGGGGAAGGGAGATGGCAGACTGCCAGTTGAAGGCACCAGATAATTACAGCTGTGTATCTGCACCCATATATATTCTACCTCGGCAGATCTGCAGGAGAGTCACCTAGTTGATCCTGCAAGCAGGGGGAGAGAGGGAGGAAAGGCACTCACTAAACCAGTTGTTACTCCTGGCCCTACCCAGCTGGTCACAAGGCTCCCTTTTTCAGTATACGTAGAGAAGGGACTCCAAGCTGGGAGAATGAAAATGGTCCTCTTATCTACTAGAGTACAGAACCTAAAAACAAAAAGGGGTGCTCAGAGTCATGGATGGTGCTCCAAATCCAAAAAGAGCAACTCACCATACATAGAAAGATGACACTGTCCCCACCAACAAATAGTCATCTTCATGCTGGTTACAGTTAATATGCAAAAAATGGATTTTATTGAAGGCGTCTACAGTATTAAAATGGCACGTCAAACAAAGTTTGATGCTTTATGCTGTAAGTGAATGCTTTATCAAGGGTGCCAGCAGGGAGTGGAGAAAATCCCCCCTCTCTTTCACAACTTCCTGGTCAGCCATAAACAACCCTGTGCATAACCTCACTCTGCCCTTACAAAGCCTTGTTGAGGAATTTACCCTCTTCTCAATCATTCAGACTGTCAGTGTTGGTATTTGTTAAGGGTACTTTCTGCTTTGGCCAGGAGAAAGGGTACCACCCCCTCCAGCAATCCACAATCTTGTATTGCTCTCTCAATAGGAGCACTGTGTAAAAGGTAGGCATGGGACATTCCTTATCTGGGGTTACTCCTTATCTATGCCCTGTGGCTCTAATGTGTATTATCTTTCACAAATTCAGGCAGACAGAACCAAAAACAGAGGGTGAAAGTTAAATCTGGTAGGAGAACGCCTAGGGACACATCAGACACATTGGGAGAACTGATCTAGTAATGCCCATTTAGTCCCCCCCCCCCCCGACCTGCAGAGCTGTTTTACATGAGGGCTCCATGAAGAGCCCCCAGCTACAGTACTATCAGCAGGCAACCACCCCAAAAATCACCCAGTACTCACAGATAGTCCAAGTCCATACTGAAGAGTCAGGATAGAAGTCTTTAAATTCACAATGTGCAGCCCCACACACTGAAAGGTTTGCAGAAGAGCTGTAATGTCCTTTAATGTGGAGAGAGCTTGTACATTATGGGTTATCTGGTGTTGGTCCTGGTCCCAGTCCCAGCCTGGATCTTTCTGCTTTCATCCCTGTGGTTCTCCAAATGTTGCTTAGTCTCAGGCAGGATTCCTCTGGTCTGAAGCACGTCCGTTGCCTCTGCCATTGTGTTAAATACCTGGGTGCCATCCTGAAAAAGATTTTTAATTTAGTCAGGAAAGGGGTCTGGAAACACAAGTTTTTCTCCCAAAAGATTTTGAACAGAGGTACATACTCCTTGCATTTATCCAAAACTGCAGGGGTATAGTAACTGCAAAGTAAAGTTTATAGTTGTTGTACTGAATGTTTTCCAATCTTTGGCTTAAATATGCCATTTAGTTTGGTAGCTCAGGAATTTGAGGATTATTGATCTTAGCTTTGCATTCTTATGGCTTTGGGCCCAGGGCTCTGTGAGTCTATCTGATCCGAAAAAGAGTTCTGAGGTAATTTCTATTGGTCTCAGAGCAGATTTCTAGGAAAGGGGTAATGAGTCATCTCTCTGTATCCTCCAGCAGTCCATAAATGTGTACATTATTCCTTTTATTCCTGCCTTCTGCATCACTGCATTTATTTTCTAACCTGTTGATTGCTTGCAGTACTGCAGCTGTAGTACTATACGGTCTGTGAAATACACAAACTAATTCAGCTCCATGATCACGTCTCCTTGGTGTTTTATCTGTGTGTCCATTTGGGTCAAGTTGGGTTGGTCGGTCTCAATTGCAATTGTCCAGAAGGCCCTCAACTCCCCCAGAATCAGGTCTAGTTTCTTTCCCTTCAGCTTTACCTGGGTGGAGGTCGATGCCACGGCTGAAGTTTCTGGTGCCATGAGGGAGAGACAGAGGCCTTGATAGTGCAGCCATTGGCATCCGATTTGAGGCCATCCATTTCATTTTCAGGTCTCATGTCTTCCCCATCATGAGTACGGTCCCACACTTGATGGCCAAATGCAATTTGTATGACTATCCCTTGTTTAGGAGAGTTTATTTCAGCTGTTCACCAAATGCTTTCAGTGTTATGCTGCCATTCAGGATATAATGTCACTGGCAGTCAAGTCTTGATACCTATTTTAATAAATAAATGTTTTTTTTTTTTGTTAAATCAAAAGATATGTGAAAAGCTGGACCTTCCTCCTAATATAATATAAATACAGAAACTTTGCACAGCATGGGCTAAAAAAATTCTGCCAGTTTCCTTCATCAGTTTATTGAAAAGTTCAGCTTGTTACATACTAACATAGTAACACATTAATTGAATGCCCAAAGGGACTCCGGGTCCATCACGTTTACCGCCCCCACCACCATCACCACTTCATAAGCAGGGACAAATCAGCATGATGTGCAAACATATTCTAATTTATAGGGATTCCACACCCTCTCTAGTACCCAGGTACACTGTTATTCCCTTGGTATGACCCAGGACAGCCCACAGAGATGCAACGTCTCCTTTTCTACATTGAAAAGAAGTTAGTCTTCTACTGAGAATTCTGACCTCTGCAAACTGAATTTCAGTAGAGTTACTGGGAAATGTCTCAGCCATGCCAGGCAGCGTACAATCGCATATGTGATGGATATATAAAATCACCACCATGAGCTTTATTCTGGAGGTTACAAACAGTGGGGACCTTAATTTAAGAAAGAGTACAAGGGAACACACTCTAAAAATATTAGAAACAACAAGCATAAACAAACAGTGCAGCATGCAAAATGAAATATTTAAAAAAATGTAACTGATAATGTCAGAATGCTAGCTTTCAAGCAAATGGGAGTACTAAACCAGTGCATATTTTTCCCCTGGTGCAAGACCAAATCATCACACTCTAATGGAATCTGTCACTGATAAAATCTCATAGCCATTAACTTGTATTGCTGTATAATGCTTGCCTGAAGACCACTGCTGATTCCAGAGATTTAATAAATGACTCCTACCCAAAGGATATCAAAGTACAGAGTAAAGGAATACTACATAGCCTCCCTCTCATCCCACGCCATAATAAACACTGTCTGTTGATCCATATAATCGATTTATTCCTGCCAATGGGCCTTCTGCTAGTGCTCGATTTATGCATTAACCCAAGAAATGTGAACCCTAATAAATGATGATATATCAGGCAGCCAGCCAATGAGGCATGACAACACTGCACAGCTGCAGGATTGCCCCTGGCAGGAGGAAGCTACAGCCAGTTCTCTCTCCTTGTGGATTTAATTAATAAATTATGCAATTTAGCATCACTCGTGAGGGGACAAGATGTTTATCACTCACTTGTGGGTCTTCCACATTTGAGTAATGAAAGTTCTACCCCTCACAAGGCATTATGAAGTGCATATATTATGTGTCAGACCATTGCATGTACAATCTATACATCAGATTACTAGTTAGCTTTTATAGAGCAGCTGACATGATTTGAGGTCTTGGACAGACAACTCATACTAAGGAGTGGCCTGCCCAAGGAGCTAATTAACATCTAGTTTAGAATTTGTTGGTTAGGTAATTAAAAAGCAACTTGCATTTATATGCCCAGCTCTTAACTTCCAAGTATGAGTAGCCACCAATTGCTACAGTCCCAACCCTAAAAAGCATTTGTCAATGCCGAATGTTGCTTGCTTGTATGTGCTGTTTAGGTATTTGGAAGTGACAGTTTCATGCCTTCCTCCCAAGACATCCACTGTGTCTTTCCGTTCAGTATTCACAGAAGACTGGGAGGGGCAAGGGCCACAGCAGTTGCCAAGGGGGTTAAGAGGTGGACAATAGTCCATTCAAAGGCAAAAGAGTCCTGCAGGAGCTCACTAAATTGAAGGTGGACAAAGCGATGGAACCAGATGGCATACGCCCAAGGATATTAACAGAACTGCGAAGGAGATAGCAGTACCTCTGGCAGCCATGTTCACTGAGTCATTCAACATGAGTGAATTGGAGGAGGCACATGTTGTCCCTCTACACAAGTCCAGCAGCAGGGAGGAGGCAGGGAACAATAGGCCATTCAGCCTCACCTCAGTAGTGGGGAAGATCATGGAGACATTGCTTAAAGAAAGGATAGTGGGGCATCTAGATGCCATCAGAACCCAGGACCATAGACGACATGGATTCACAGTGAGGACATCATGTCAGATAAATCTGGTTGATTTATTTGACTGGGTGACAAAGGAAGTGAATCAGGGTGGGGCAGTGGACAACGCTTACCTTGATTTCAGCAAAGCCTTTGACACCATCCCATATAGATGGCTGATAAACTAGCTGGGTAGGCTGGGCATGGGGGAAAGGGTGGTAAACTGGGTTAGAAACTGGCTAACAGATAGGAGGCAGAGAGTGGTGGTAAATGGTATGCAGTCTAGGGAGAGGGGGCGACCAGTAGGGTGCTGCAGGGATCGGTCCTGGGGCCAGTTCTGTTCAATGTCTTCATTAGTAATATTGCAGAACATCTGAAGGAATTTTTCACCAAATTTTCAACATAGCCATTTAAGACCTCTGCTCATGAACAGTGTCACTGTGATTTTCTTAATTGTCCGTACATTGATTTCGCTGTGGCTGTGCCATATGCTTCATAAGGCGGAAACACGTTTTGGGTGAGATATGAAAAATGACAGCTGTACTACTCATAAGAAGGTGTGGTAAAATGGCAATGTTGAAAATCTGGAGTAAAATATTGAAAATTTGCGAACTTACGAGCATGCGAGGAACTGTACAACATCGCTCATCAAAACAGACATTTTGGGAATTTTTCACAAAATTTTCAACATAGTCATTTTAAGACCTCTGCTCATGAACAGTGTCACTGTGATTTTCTTAATTTATCACACATTGATTTACTTTCCGACTGCGCCATTGTTAAAGCTACATGGTAAAAACACATTTTGGGTGAGATGTGAAAATGACAGCTGTACTGCTCATAAGAAGATTATGGTAAAATGGCAATGTTGAAAATCTGGAGTGAAAATATTGAAATTCGTGAACTTACGAGCCTGCGTAGGAACTGCACTTAACTGCGCTAAGTAAAAACAGTCATTTTGGAATTTTGGCACCAAATTTTCAACATGGGTTTTGGAACCCTTCTCGCGAATGATGTTACTGTCATGGCGTTATGCAGGCCTGAAGGGTGATTTTGCGCAGTGACTGCGCAGTGACTGCGAAATCACCCTTCGGGCCTGAATAACGCCATGACAGTGACATCATTCATGAGAAGGGGTCCCAAAAACCCCATGTTAAAAATTTGGTGCAAACATTCCCAAAAATGCCTGAGATATGCAACAAAGTTGAACCCCACCTATCTAGCCCATTATACAGCTTACCGGCATTTCTTCAGTTCGCGGTCGGCTTTGAAAAGTAGCAGCGTGTTCGGTCCACGAAGATCGTCGCGCCCAGTCCGGAGGTAAGTATGGGGTGAGGGTGTGGGAGGCTGAGTGCGGGTTGTGGGAGGGGACAGGGAGACTGGCCGTGGGACCGTTTTTCTTCACAGGTAAAAAGAAAACCAACGCGTGGGGCGGTGGCCACGCTGGGGTGGGCTCCCCAGCGTGGCACAAGGATGTTGGGGTGTTCAGCCCGGCCAGGATTGGGCACCCCGTCGGCTAAGGAATAGATTGCCACGCTGGGGTGGGCTCCCAGCGGTAACTACTCCGGGGAGACAGTGCAGCCGACGGGATTGGGCACCCCGTCGGCTATATATTAGTTGCCATGCTGGGGTGGGCACCCAGCGTGGCATTTGGAAGCCTTTGGGGAGGATGGGGAACGGCACCACAGCCGACGGATTGGGCACCCCATCGCTATACAGTGCAGGGTGGGCGATATGTGTGTGTGTGTGTGTGTGTGTGTGTGTGTGTGTGTGTGTGTGTGTGTGTGGAGCTGCGCGCAGGCAGGCGATATCGTATCGCTGCTCACTCCAGCGTAGCTCCCCTTTCAACTGTATGCCACTGCATTTTGGAGCGTGTCATAGACAGTTCCAGAATGCATTGGCTTACAGGGGCCGCGCCTGCCAGCACACTGACTGAATTGGAGGAGGAGGTGACACACCTCCGAAATCTCCGATGATGGCACTATGTTTCTTGCACATGCGTGCAAGCAACATAAAAATAGCACTTTGATGACGTGAAGTAAGGGACAGGGCTGCTGGGCTACAGGTGCGCTATATATAGGAACAATGGAATCAAGAAAGAGGGAGGGTCCTCTAAACATGCATATAGTTTATTTGCTACCAGTTATACATGTATCGGGCTAATATGTGATATGTATATACATATATATATATTACAGCCCCATACATGTATAACTGATAGCAAAGAAACTATATGCATGTTTAGAGGACCCGCCCCCTTTCTTGATTCCACCGTTTCTATAGATATAGCACACCTGCAGCCCGGAAGCCCTACCTCCTACTTCACGTCATCAAAGTGCTATTCTTAGGGGCAGATCTGCAGCGCTCGGCAGCTGCTCAGCTAGTGGAAGTTACGAGATGGGCATATAAATGTAAGTTGCTTTTAAAATTTCTTAACCAAAAATTCCAAACTAGGCTTAATTAGCTCATCAGGCAGGTAACGCCCTAGTATGAGTTGCATTCCCGGAATGTGTCAGTTGCTCTTTAAAGAATTGTTTCTCTTTGACTTCAACTACTGCCTTCAGTGCTGTACAGTAATATTGTGATGTCATCAGCATTATAAAAGCTGCTCTCAGACTGGTTCATTATGTAAGCAATAAGACACAACAGGGTGTGCGTGGAACAGATTTTACCGCACACCCAGGGGCTTTATAAGGCACGAGCCTCTGGAAGTGTGGTAAAATCTGTTCCATGCACACCCCCGGAGTGTTTTATTGCGCTTATAAAATGGGCCTCCTTTTTTTTTACAACTTTTTTTCAGTTAGAAAAATCATTTTTAAATGTGGAAAATAGTATTTGCTTATGTAGATTTCAGATAAAATAGTCCTTCCACCTACCACATAATGACATCATTATGATATCATTATGTCTGTGCTGAACAAAGGGATGCAAGCACACTAACTCCTGCCCCCCATGTACTGTTGTGTTTGGTTTATTTTTTTACATGTACAGTTCTGGATTTTTTTTAATAGTAAGGAGCTCTGGGAAAGTAGAAAACTAGAGAGCGACAACTGTGTTTATTTCCCCCGAAGTAGCAGCGAGCAGTATACACACACACAAGTGGCATTACTAAGGAAGCAAGTGTACTTTGCCAGTCATGTTAGTGAGCGACGGCTGTACATATGGCATGGAGGAAAACAGTGAACAGAGACCTGCACATGAGTTTACATGGCCAGCCACTAGTCCTGGCGGTATTTACTGTATACAATGAAGGATCTACAGATGCACACACACACACACTCGCATCTGTACTTCTCTCTCCCCAGCCCAGCAACCCTCCCGAAGGCCTATTAGGAAATGACACAGGACAGAGTGATGATCGCACTACATAGGCACCATCTGAGCTTCTCCCCCCAACCCCCAAAGCCTATAAGGAAAGCAGCAAGATGACTAGGGAAAATGTACAAAAGAAAGAATTATGGCAACAGCATTTCCAGTTCACTCGGCAGCACTGCAGAAGCATGCTGCCAGGGGGATCGTAATAGTTCAGAGCGCGGGCAAGTTTTTTTTTTTTTTTTGTCATTAGGTTTTTACTGACATTGTGCCAAATACACAGTGAGACAGTGAGTAGCACAAATGTTTCTGTGATCGGCCTGCGAGTACAGGATGAGCCATGCTGACGAGTGTGAACTAAAATCTGAGAGTCAACCAGAGCGTTAGCGAGGGAATAGAAGATGGCAGCATTTAAAATGCCAACGTTCTAACACTCCTGAGTTCTATTTGGAATGCGGTTCTGCTTCTCTGACCATTTTTTTTACCCATGCATGGAACAGATTTCTCGCATGGTGAGCTAGGTCTCTGATTGGTTGGTTTAGCCTACCCATTTTATGATCCACTTTAATGTACCTAACCTTCAACACATCAGTTATATGAACATATGAATATGCGAGCAGAAATAGACCACTCGGTCTATCTACATCTGCTTGAGCGTGCAGCTAGCACCCCTAGTTTGCAGCTGCCCCACCCCCCCTTGTCATCCCACTGCCACCCCCACCTCCCCCACCCTCACTCTTCCCTGCTCCCTGTCTCATGCCCTTTTAAAGCTGTTGACAGATTTACATGATACCACCCATTCTGGTAGTGCGTTCCATTTTGCTACCACCCTCTCCATAAAATAGTCTCTCCTCATTTTCCTCCTAAATCTTCCCCCCTCTATTCTTAGCTCATGCCCCCTGGTGTCCCTCCCCCTCTTTAGCTTAAAGACCCCATCTGCCCCATCCTTATTGATTCCCCTCAGATAACTGAATGTCTCTGTCATGTCCCCCCCATCCCTTCTATTCTCCAGGGTGTACATATTCAGGTCTCCCCACCTGCTCTCATAGTTTGTCCCCTCCATTCCACATATCATCTTCATTGCCCTCCTCTGCACCCCCTCCAGTAGTCTGATATCACGCTTTAGGTATAGCCTCCAAAACTGCACACAGTACTCCAAGTGCAGCCTTACCAGCCACCCGTAGAGGGGCAAGATCACCTCTCTTCATGTGGACAAAA
Organism: Neoceratodus forsteri; assembly: GCA_016271365.2. NCBI lineage: Eukaryota > Metazoa > Chordata > Ceratodontiformes > Ceratodontidae > Neoceratodus > Neoceratodus forsteri. The sequence continues at coordinate 188,683,828 of CM028134.1, forward strand.
AAAAAACTCGCTATGCACCCCAGCATTTTGTTTGCTTTTGCAGCCACTCTCCTGCACTGGGCAGTATTGTTCATGGTCCCTGTTACCATTACCCCTAGATCATTCTCCTCCTCAGTGATCCCCACCTTAACCCCCCCCCCCAGCCAGTATTCTCTCAGTGGGTTCTTCACCCCAAAGTGCATAACCTTACACTTCTTTGCACTGAACCCCAGCTGCCAACTCTCTGACCACTCGGGTCTGGAGTGTGACAGGCTTAATTTGATGGACCACTATCATGTCTATCAATCAGCAATTACCTGTAAGAAGGCAGAATTCCTGTCCAGGGAAATTGCTGCTGCACAGAATCGACCAGCCCAGCTCTTTCGGACCGTGAACAGACTGTGCAATCCACTCTGTCTTCAGCTTGAGAGAGCATTTTCACAGGAACGCTGTGAGGAGTTTGCTTGATTCTTTGCAGATAAGGTTGCCACAATCTGGTCTGATCTCCTTCTAACTCTCTCAAATGGGAGTTGTAGTGGTTGGCAGGAGATGTCGGACACCCAGTTTGTGTGGTCTGACTTTGACCGACCCACAATCAATGACATAGTGATGATCGTTCAATCACTGCGACCGACCACCTGTAGTTTGGATCCGGGCCCCACCCGCCTCTTAGTAGGATGTGCGGATAAAATCGGCCCGATCCTTGCTGAGATAATCTGGTTGTCATTGGAGAAGGGGATCTTTCCTGACCCCTTGAAGGAAGCCGTGATTAGGCCCCTTCTAAAAAAACCCTCCTTAGACCCGGAATGTCTGGCTAACTACAGGCCTGTCTCTAACCTGCCTTTTGTAGGCAAGGTTATTGAGAAGGTGGTTGTGTTGCAGTTGGACGATCATTTGACCAGCCACAATGTCTATGATTCTCTGAGTCAGGTTGGAAAAGACATAGTACGAGACAGCCCTTGTTAGAGTACTAAATAACCTCCTAATAGCGAGAGATCAGTAGACTCGTTCCATCTTGGTCCTTCTTGATCTCTCTGCGGCATTTGATACCGTTGATCATGGGGTTCTTTTGGAGCGCCTGTGGGTTATCTGTGGGCTATCTGGTTTGGTCCTCAGTTGGTTTCGATCATTCCTCGAGGGTAAGACTCAGAGGGTGGTGTCTGGGATTTGTTCCTCGACATCACTCTCCCTATCCTCTGGGGTGCCACAGGGCTCTATTTTAGCACCCATGTTATTTGTGGTATCTATGCTGCCATTGGGAGTGATCATTAGGCGGTACAGCTTGAGTTTTCACTGCTATGCAGATGATACTCAGCTGTACATGTCCTTTGTGCCTGGCCAGGGTGATGCTGTCTCGGTCTTTAATAACTGTCTTACCGAAATTCAGGACTGGATGACTGTGAGCTGGTTGCGGTTAAATCCTAAAAAAACTGAGGTGTTGGTTGTGGACCCAGGCCATCGAGGGGTAGGTTCATTGACTGGGTCACCCTCAGGTCTTTGGTTTGGGGGGACCCAGATGACGACCTCAGACCGGGTGCGGAACTTGGGCGTTATATTTGATGATTGTCTGACCCTCAAACATCAGGTGTCAGCGGTTGTCAAGACCTCATTCTACCATCTGAGGAATATAGCCCGAGTGAAGAATCTGGTTCCCATTGATGACCTTCCAACATTGGTCCACGCCTTCGTTACCTCCCGCTTGGACTACTGCAACGCCCTGTACCTAGGGCTACCGGGGGTAGATATTCGCCATTTGCAGCTGGTGCAGAATGCGGCGGCCAGGCTTTTGACTGGTACTTCAAGGGCCAGTCATATAACGCCTGTCCTCCGTGGACTGCACTGGCTGCCAATTCAATGGCGAATCACCTTCAAGGTCGGTCTGCTGACCTATAAGGCCCTACACGATCAGGGACCTAGTTACCTGCAAGATCTTCTTCGCCCTTACAGTCCTTCCCGTTGGCTCCGATCCACTGATGAGGGATTGCTAGAGATTCCCAGGGTTCGCTTCAAGACATCAGGGGCAAGATCATTCAGTTTTATGGCTCCAACCCTGTGGAATTCTCTACCTCATCGGGTAAGAGAATGCTTGACTGTCAAAGCTTTAAATCAGCTTTGAAGACATATTTGTTTAACCTAGCATATCCAGATTTTTAAAATATATTTATGGATTGTTTTTAGGAATTTAAGTTTTATGTATTGATTTGTTGTAAAAGCGCCTTGGTTTTGGAAAGGCACTTTTTAGAAATAAAGTATTCATTCATTCATTCATTCTCTACCTTGCTTAGGTCCCCCTGCAGCTGCTTCCATCCCTCCTCCCCATCCACCATTGCTCCCATTTTGGTGTCTTCTGCGAACAGACTTACCTTGCTCACCTTCCCGTGCGTGATGTCTGATATGAAGAGCCCAAATAATACTGGTCCCAGCACAGAGCCCTGTGGCACCCCACTCATCACCGGCTTTGGGGTTGAGAGCTCCCCTCCCACCACCACCCATTGCAGCCTCTCACTCAGCCAGCTTGTAATCCAGTTTGTCATTTTTGTCCCTACCCCTACACCAGATAGCTTCCCCCCAAGCCACCCATGAGGTACCGAATTGAAGGCCTTGCTGAAGTCCAAGGAAAGAACATCCACCGCATGACCCTTATCCAGCTCACCTATCACCCAGTCATAATATTGTATCAGGTTGGTCTGACAGGACTTCCACGAAGTGAACCCATGCTGCCTCACATCCTGGAGGCCACTGTCCTCCAGGTACGACACAAGTCTTTCCTTTAATATCATTTCCATGAGTTTGCACACCATGGAGGTGAGACTTACCGGATGATAATTACCCAGTTTGTCTCTTGGTCCGCTCTTGTGTAACGGCACTACATGTGCCATCCTCCAGTCCAGTGGCATACATCCCAACTCCAGTGAGGTGCTGTACAGATCCGCCAGCAGCTCCGCCAACATCTCTGCCAACTCCCTCAGCACCCCGGGGTGGATACCATCCGGCCCTGGTGCCTTGTCTACCCTCAGTGCCCTCAGTCCCTTTAGGACTCTACCTCCCTCAATCCTTCCATCTGTTGCCTCCTCTCCCCCCCCCCGTCCCCACCCTCCCAGCCCATGGTGGTAGCGGTCCCCACCCTTTTCTTCTGTGAACGCTGAGCAAAAGTATGACAACACTAACAAGATATCATGATATTCTGAGGTTAGATACAAATATATCACTTGCCACTTCATGTTTACAGTATCTTTACTACTTATTTCGGTGACTTTCTCAATGCTTGTAAAACACTTTGGGGATGCATTGTGTAGGAAAACCACTATACAAATGCACATTTTTTTTTATTTTCCCATTATTTAATGGTGATTTTTCCCATAGGAGCCATTATCCTGTATTTACCTCTCTACCACACTCAATAAAGCTGCATACCTTCCAGTTAAATTAAAATTGTAGTATCTCCCAATCAAAGCTGTATACCATGGCAAAAAACCCACACATTGGACACCAGTAAATATAACAAAATATGTAAATAAACCACCAATTATACAATTACCAACCAATGAACACATTAATTAATAAACCTAGCACATCAATTACACACACACTGTTTGCCTGACACACCATATCAACAATGGCAAAGACGAAAGCAACATGTCCGAAGTCAAAACCCATTCTCTATGAAGCCTACTACCCCCTAAACTTGGCCCTACATGGGTACTGGGACCAGCACGATGTTGACTGGAGAGTGATGGAACCACACTGAGTGAGTATGCATTTTACTACAGCATTCCTTTCCACTATGGCAGTTACATGACTGATGGCCACAGACTCCTACCGTTGCAGGGTGTCATCCAAACTACTAGAACACACATGCTATGTAGGGGGTAGCTGCATAGGGCACTATTGGCAGACCTACGCTATGACAGCCCTGGAAAGGAATCCCAATAACTGGCTAGTCACTGATGGGGGATGGGGAGCCTGAAGCCAGAGGTCAGCAGCATGGAGGAACACCACCAGGAAGCTGCAGCTGTGGAGGTGAGGTATTGTTGGACAGGGTTCTTTGACTCCAACTACACCACTAACTGGTGGCCCAGGGGGCAAAGCAGGCCAGGTTCTGGGTGTGACATACCCTAGTGACTGGGACTAAAACGTAACAGTACAGATGTTACTAGTTTTCCAGGTGTGCCATGAAGGCCATGGCCCAGGTGTGACAGGTCCAAGGTACCAGTACAAGCACCCAAGATCACAATGACCAATATTTACAGTAAACATTTTATATTTCTCAATGTCTGTCACCATTCCACTGTGCATTCAGCAGTGTGGCCAGTCTCTGAATTATTTTTCTGAGGAGGGTGTGTCTGGGCTCCAAGATTAGTTTGAGAAGGCTCCCAGTGAGTAGATTAGTGTTCTGTATTTCACTGCACATTATCCTGCTTCCCTATATATGAGGAATGCTCTGTTATTCTATTTGACCAGTTATATATGTCCCCATAGACTGATCAATTGCCTTGTGCACATGGATCCTGATGGCCTGTTGTGTACTGTAGGGACTTGGTGACAACGGGAGTGTACCCAGAACCAAAACAATTCCAGCATTCCTTTTGGCATGATCCTTGAGGAGGGCATTCTGGTTGGTTTGGGGTCGTGCAACAAAAAGTTCCTCTATCGGTACCCTCGGGTGGGTTCACAAGTCATCCTTAGTTTACTTCAGGGCCTGATTAAGGTATTCTTTTATCAAATAGGTCTTTTTCACTCTTTAGTGCTTTATTTTCAAGTATTCACCTCATAAGGGACCATGTACTGGTGACAACAGGAACATACTACCAGAACCAAAACAATTCCAGTATTCCTTTTGGCATGACCCTTGAGGGGGACATTCTGGTTGGTTCAGGGTCATGCAAAAAGGAATACTGAAATCATTATGGTTCTGAGCTAGGCCATGCCCATGTGAAGAATGGAGCTACAACACTGTGTGGACATGTCTGCACTTCACTTCTGCACAGGGCATGCTAGGCTGTGCACTGTGAATAGGCTTCTGAATAACTTCCATTGCTTTTTCATTCTGTTATTTTTTTAAGTCATTGCTGGCTTTCTAGTAAACTGGTGCAGAACTGACTATGTATTGCTGCTATACAGCTGCCTATGCCACTTGGACCTTTGAAGATCAGGCCCTTAAGTTTTTCTTACAATGCAGCTTTGTTCTACTATGAAATGGTGACTGAAAGGGACATAAACACAATCACACAGTTTTAATTAATATGCTACTTACCACAAGTGTGTGCATCGAAATCAGTCACCAACTTAACTAAAAGGCCAGGTATGACTCACCAATAACAGAAGGAAAACCAGTATTTAAAAAAACAGCTTCTACAGAAAGAAAGACTTACACATTTCAGTGCAGTTCTTCCTGCAGTGCTGGCCGAAATCTATTAAAGTGCAAACCTGTTATAATGAATTCATACACACAGTTTTTGCCCATTTTATCCATGGTCCATAATATCCAGAGGAGGCAAAGCCAAAGTGTTTAGTGTGTCTGTGTGTGAACAGGGGCTCAGACTGAATGAGAATCCATTCTGAAACTTTTTTTTTTTGCTCCTCTCCATGCCCCCTGATCGGCCACTCCTTCAGGCTGCCAAGGGACTTTCCCACCTGCCAAGTTATCCTCTTTACCACCATCATGCCATCCCCTACTGTACCGTGCCCCAGCCGACCCAGCATATCCCTTCACCAGGGAGCCCCCCTCCTGGGGCCCACAAAAGGGAAGATGGGAACCAAATCTATGCCAGGTGCACAGCAGGGGATTGATACTGTAGGCTGCTCGCCAGAGCTACATGGTGAAAGGGGACCCGGGCGACCATCATCTGGTTGGCCGAGCAGAAGAATATTCCATTTTCTCCCCAGCCGACCTCCCCCTCCCATGATGCAGCCACATGCATGCAGCGTCCTGAGAAGGACACACGGTAGCATGTGGTCACCCACGACGCCAAGTGCATCTCCACCGGGGACCACTAGGAACTACTCTAGAAGTGGTGCAGGCTAGCGACCTCCCTCCCTGGGAGGACAGCATCTGAATGGATGCTCCTAACCCTCCCCCCGCTGGTCTCCGCTCCTGTCCTCCCGGGTGTGGGCGCGAACCTGGGTCGCTAGCACGCTGGTGATCTGTAGCTCTATGTACAGAAGCGGATCCATTATGAAACTTAATCCTGCCTAGCATATATGTTTTTGTATTCTATGTGTGTTTTTTTTAAGTCTTTTAACTGTCATTTTGTTTAAGAAAGTTTATGTAGACGTTAATAAGTAACTAGTGACTGGATGTTGGTGTTCTAGGACAGTAGGAATAAATGTAAATGTTACTGTTAGCATTATATTGAAATATAAAATAATTTTCTTTTTGTGTAGTTAACCAATAACATTTTATGCAGCTTGTGGAGAGTTATTTTGGAAGAAATAAATCTCTGTAGCTCCCCCCATCTGAATCCTACACTTGCTAACTCTCCTACCCCCCCCCCAAAAAAGCACTACAAATGGCCATAAAAGTTTCACGGTGTTCATTATAAACAAAGTTATAACCAGAGAAAAATGTATTGGATTTGATATATTTGATTTGGGAAATTAGTTTTTGTCTTCGGTAACAGGTGGATGGAGGTCTGCATCGTCTCCAGTGACATGTGTAATGAGATCTGCACAGTCTACAGTGACATGTAGACGGAGATCTGTATAGTCTCCAGTGACATGAGAACTGAAACGTCACTGTCTTCAATGAAATGTGTGCACAGTCCCCAGTGACAGGTGGACAAAGGTCTGCGCTGTCTGCAGTGGCACGTGGACTGAAATCTACACTGTCTACAGTGACATGTGGACTGAGATCTGCACTGTCTGCAGTGACATGTGGACTGAGATCTGCACTGTCTGCAGTGACATGTGGACTGAGATCTGCACTGTCTGCAGTGACATGTGGTCTGAGATCTGCACTGTCTGCAGTGACATGTGGTCTGAGATCTGTACAATCTGCAGTGATGTGGACTGAGATCTGCACTGTCTGCAATGGTGTGGATTGAGATCTGCATTGTCTGTTGTGACATGTGGACTGAGATCTGCACTTTCTGCAGTGGTATGTGGACTTAGATCTGCACTGTCTGCAGTGACATGTGGACTTAGATCTGTACTGCCTGCAGTGATTTGGACTGAGATCTGCATCGTCTGCAGTGACATGTGGTCTGAGATTTGCACTGTCTACAGTGACATGTGGACTGAGATCTGCACTGTCTGCAGTGGTATGTGGACTGAGATTTGCACTGTCTGCAGTGACATGTGGACCAAGATCTGCACTGTCTGCAGTGGTACGTGGACTTAGATCAGCACTGTCTGCAGTGACATGTGGACTGAGGTCTGCAGTGACATGTGGCCTGCGATCTGCACTGTGTCCAATGCTTCCAATCTATCTGGCAACTTTCTATCATTTAACTTCCATGTGGATGGCCACTGTGTGCAGCAATTGTTTATGGTAAGTAAAGCACTGTGGGAATACAGTGTGTGTGACAGATACTGTAAAAAAACAAATTCCTTTCCTTTATGTTTCCCCAAAGTGCTAGCATCTACCACTGTACAATATTCTCTTAAAAAAGAGGGTGTTGGTGGAGGTCTAATATACCAGCACAAGTATCGTAGCAGAGTACGTTACACTATTTTTGTTACTCAGGGTTAGGGTATGGTTTCAATGTTTCTTTTTTTATTATTTGAGTTGGAGGACTCTGTGCCCCACACTCATGTTTCTTTTTTTAAACTAAAATTGGGAAGTGTGGGGGTTGAGCCCCCCAACTCAATTAATAAAACAAACATCACAATCCACCAGTTAAATGAGAGGCTTAACCTGTGGTTCGATGGGCTGAGCTACCAGTCATGCCCCCTGCTTGACTTATTTAAACTTTGCCCTTCCTGCTTCACTCAGAATCATTTTTTTCTTTGCCCCACCATCCTCCCTTCCTCCATGAGCTCTCCCTCTCTCCTCAAGGCTGCTGCCTAAAATCCTGCCCAGCTAAGAGTCCTTCCCGCAGCACTTCTGGGGTGGAGCCCTTCTCCAGGGTGCTTTGCCTTTGGCATCCCTACAGAGTGGCGAACGAGAGGCGAATGGCCACAAAAGTTTATTCAACAAGTTGCGCAAGCACAACACTACACCAAGTTGCATAAGCATATTGAACCATAATTAGTGCAAACAGCATAGTGGTCCACTGTGCTACATTACACTAGCCTGATGCTGGTCCGCAATCCTCCACTATACCAAAAAAGAGTTTGGTCATCGCATTTCCCAACAGTTGACATAACATTATGGGCCCTTGGGAGCTTTTTAGTTATTCTTCCAGTAACCCTGCTGTAACACTGGAGACTTCTGACAATCTCCAGTGGTGGTGGTATTGAAGATTTCCCAACTGTAAAAGAAATGCGCAGTGTTCATTTTAGAGTGGGGGCATTGGGGCAATTGTCACACAGGTTTTAATTTTGACCCACCTGTTCTTCTACCATGGGGACAACCTGTTCACTGCTGTTTTATGAATATGGGCTAGGCTGAACAACACAGGAACATAGACTTTGATGGCAGATAATGACTGCTTGGTCCATATTGTCTTCCCAATTTTCCCTACCTAAAGTGTCGCTGCAGACCCTACTTGATCTCTGACTCTTCCCCCCTCCTTTCCACCAAGATTCCCTTATGCCTATACCATGCATTCTTGAAACCCACTACTGTTTTTGGCCCCACCCCCTCCGCTGGAAGACTGTACTAGGCATCCACCACTCTTTCTGTGAAGAAGTACTTCCTCACATCTCTCCTGAATCTACCCCCTTCAGCTTCACTGCATGTCCACTTGCTCTTGAACACCTTTTTTCTGAAAAATATGCTTGTCTTACAAAGGTCCTTTAGTCTCTACTCGTAGGACCTTTACTGCAGACCCTGCACTATTTTACTTGCCTTCCTCTGGATCACCTCCATGCTGTCTATGTGCTTCCTGAGATGTGGTCTCCAGAACCGGACACAGTACTCTAGGTGTGGTCTTACTAGTGATCTATACAAAGACAATACCACCTCTCTCTTTCTGTTGGTGATAACCCCCCTTATGCACCCCAGCATCCTACTAGCACTCCCAACTGCCTTGTTGCACTGACTGGACACCTTTAGGTCATCAGATATGATTACCCACAGGTCTCTTTTATGTTTGGTGGTTGTTAATACGTCTCCACTCATTTTGTATTCTGTCCCTGGGTTTCTGTGCTGCAAATGCATAATTTTGCACTTTTCTGCATTGAAACCTAGCTGCCATATTCTTGAGCACGCCTTGAGTTTTCTTAGAACTCTGCTCATTCTTTCCACCCCCCCCCCCCGAGTGTCCACCCTATTGCAGATTTTGGTGCCATCTGTAAAGAGGCAGACCTTCCCTTCCACCTCCTCTGAAATGTCACTTATAAAGACATTGAAGTGGACCAGTCCTAGTACTGATCCTTGAGGCACTCCGCTGGTCACCCTCTTTTCCTCAGAGTGAACTCTGTTTACCGCTAAACTTTATCACCTATCCCCTAACCAATTTTTTACTGAGTTTATTGCCTTTTGTAGCCCCTAGATGGTGCTATCCCAAGGGCTACTACCCCTGCCTGCTTGGCTAGTAGCAGGTTAAGGGGCCTGAGTTCTGAAACGGGTGCCTCCACCCGGAGGTCAGGGTTGGTAGTGGTCAAGCTAACCTGAGCACAGACCTCTGGGACACTGTAACCCCCTCTTTCCCCTCTAGTGGCCTAGACACTGTACAATAATCACTTTCACAATACCCCTGGTACACCACACAAGTATCCACACTATTTGCACTTACCACCAGGGCTGGTTCCTCTGGCTCAACCCTGGGGACCCCCTGTAAAACAAGGTTATGCACAGCAAATAGCAACAGTACAGTACTTCGAGCACAAACTGGAACCACAGTCAGATTACATGCAGAAAAAGTTAGATCTGATTTATTCAGGGGACTTGAACAAGGGAGGGGCAAAATCAGGTTAATTAGCTTAAAAGTTATATCAATCAAGCAGTTATGCATGCGCTTTGAGTCCCCCACACAGTCACACCTCTGGGTACCCAGGTGGAGAAGAGATGGTCTAGCCAGGACTAATGCCCGGGGTTGGCCGGCGTTGCAGCTGGTTGGGGCCCTGTGATGGAAAACACAACATGCACAGTACACAATATTTGTAATCCGGAGCCAGAGGGCTCAGTTCATAATGGAAACAAAACAACAAGACAATCAGATGACCCACTCAGATTAAGCTGTTGTTGCAGGGAGCTACCCTGGTATTTACTCATGATACCCAAGACTGGACACAGGCTGGACAAAAATCGAGACTGTAGGTGGTTGATCTGGAATGCCAGGAGAAGCAGGGCCCACGAGTCGCAGAGGCGTTGTTCCTGTTCAAGCGTGGAGCAGTGGGCTGATCCCCAGGCAGGTCTCTCGTCGATGGCTTCTCTGTGCAGTGGGTAGTCTGGCTGGGCCAGTCTGGCAAGGCCCAGACCGCATGGAGACAAATTTGGATGCAGTCCGTTTGGGCTGGATACAGCTTCCAGCAAGCAGAACACAGTTCACACAGTGGGGAACTAACTCACGACCCACTAGCCGCCCATAGCACATTTACATGTAAGGGGATTCTACTGTACCAGACAAACCGCTCCCCAGTCACAATCGCAAAGTCTCTGCACACACAGGGAGCTTAGGGGTAGCTGGAACTCCTGACAGGCCGATCGCATTCAGCAAAAATCTTCGGTTTTCTTCAGGTTGAGCCTGGCCCACTTCAGTAGCTTACTTTAGTCACACAAATTTGGATTTAGTCCAAAATAATTCTCTTCTCTCCCTCTCAGGAGCAACAGACAGACATGCGGGCCAAAAACTCAGTCTTTTCACAGTTCTCCCACGCGAATCCACTCAGGATTGCTGCTCAGAATCACTTCAGCTCCTTGCTCTTCAATTTCCAGCTTAGATCTACCTGAAAACTGCAAGCAGCCCGTGACTTCCCCAAGATCCAAAAGATTTTGTTGGCTGATTTGGCTGTCAGTTAAGGCAAGAGCTGCCCTTTCAGTTGCAAAAAAGCGCAAAAAGTTCAAAACTACAATTCCTACAGATTTTGACTTCAGACAGCTCCTGTAGTCCGGCTACATTTTAGGTCCCACCAGTACTGTTTAGTCCAATTTGCAGTCCAGGACCGAGGTAGTGGAGACAAACAAAACAGTCCTTGCTACAAAAAAAGCAGGTTAGACAAACTACACTATCATTATCACTCTAAATGATTTTCAGCAAATAGTTACATTTTTCAACAGACCTCCCTCTCAGATTACAAGAGCTGCAATCAGGCAGCTCTTAAAGAGACAGTACACAGAGGCTATACAGGCTCTGGTAATCACATTTAAACTGCTAAAACGCTGGACACCAGCCTGGCAGTGAGCATTTAGGCAAGCTCAAGGAAGACATTTTGGGAACCCCCATTTGTAAGGGGGTTACACTTTGGATCCACTCCTAAACATTCCAGCTTCCTTTGAGTCTCCTTTGTTAACAGTATTGAAAGACTTACTGAAATCTAGGTAGGCCAAGTCCACCACTCCATCCTGATTTAGTTCCTTGGTCACCCAGTCAAAGATATCTGTCAGATTCGTTTGACATGACCTCCCTCTCTGCGAATCCATGCTGCCTCGGATCTTCTATTGGATTCATGATACACCACAATCCGGTCCTTCTGCAGTGATTCCATTAACTTTCCCACCATGGATGTCAGGATGATTGGCCTATATTTGCCAGCCTCCTCCCTGCCACAACTTTTTTTTTTAATAATCATATTTTATTTGAAAGAATAAAAGATTATACATCACAGGCGAGCAATCGGAACAGTTTACACAGAAACTGAATATGAGAGCAAGAGCATATCTCAAGTGACCAGAAATGGTATTACCTTTACATGAAAGAGTCTGTAAATTGAATAATGGTTTAGTAATTATCTATGGAATACAAAATACAAAATACATCTTTAAAATTACAGGCTCAGAAAATCCAAAACACATGAAGGCAGAACCTAGGATAGAATTGATTTATACTCCCAATATCATTAATAGAAAGAAATTATTGCCTGAAAAGGGAAAAAAAAAAATCAGATTATGGGACAAAAGAGGGATTAACATTGAATTGAAAATATACCCAAGGCCTCCACTTCTCCTGGCCACTCCATGCTACGACTTTTGTGAAATGGGACTACATCTGCTCTCCTCCAGTCCTCTGGAACCACTCCTGTTTCCAGTGAGCTGTTAGACAGGACTGTTAGAGGTGCAGCCAGTAACCCCCTGAGCTTCTTCAGTACCCTTAGATGCACCCTGCTTGGCCACATCACCTTGTCTATTTACAAATGAACAAGTCCCTTCAGGGCTCTCTCCTCTGAAAAAGGACTAATGTTCACCTCCCTCCCTCCAAAGCGCCTGTAACTTTTTTGTGGCTCCTCCCCTTCTCCTTCCTCTGTGAACACTGAAGTATTTGTTCACGATGTTTGCTTTTATTGGCCCCCCTCTGCACAGTTCCTCCTTTCATTTTTAATCTTACAATCCCTCCCCTGGTCTTCATTTTTTCACTTGCATACCTAAAAAATGTCTTATCCCCTTTCATTACTGCCTGGGCTATTCTCTTCTCTGTTTGCACTTTCACGCTCCTTACTGCTTTCTCTTTCATCTATTTCCTCTGATACACCTCCCTATTCTCCTCCCTCTGCATCTCCTAATACCTTCTGAATGTTAACCTTTTAGTCTTTACCTTTTCAGTCACCTCTTTTGAGAACCATAGTGATCACTTTTTCCTCTTGCTTTTATTCATTTGCTTCGTAGAGGTTTGTTCCCTTCACTGTGCCTTCATTTAGCTTCATCCACTGCTCCTCAACCCCAATCAGGTCAGCCCCTCTTGCCAGGTCATCACTTTATACATTTTCTTTATTTGACTCTTACTTTTTAATCCCTAGTAATTAGTGTCTCACATAGTTAAATATCTGAAATGAACCCTGAATGTGTATAATAAGGGCACCATTGAGAGTGCTTTCTTGAAGTTAAACAGACCAACTGAGGACTAAACAGGGAACAGCACAGGCAACATTTAAATGCCTGATCATCTGGGGTAGTCCTAGTCACTGCCCAGCACTCAGGTGGCCACAATGCATGAGTATAGACAGCACTTCTGATATTTGGCAAAACAGTAGGGAGAAAAATAAACAATACACTTTCAGATGCATGTTTTAGCCTTCTTACTGACAGCTGAACTTTAAGTACATGGCCTAAGCATAAAGAGGAGCTTCAAGCTCCCGTGCATAAATCCCTCACAAAGGTTCCAAATTTCCATGTCTTCAGGGAGTCTCCCTGATTTTGCCCACTGTCAACATGCTCTCTCTCCCCCAACTCCTGTTTCCTCTTGTATTTTAATGGGTATAGCATTTATATTATCTAATATTCAGTTAGGCACATCTGTTGGGGCCCCCATGGAAATCACCTAATTGTAGTGCTTAACATCAGGAGACCTCCCTCAATTGAGGGCTGTTGACCTACAATCCTTGCCTTTGTCTTTCATAAGCACAGAAAAAGCAGTCTGCCTGTGTGATAGTTTGGTATGAATACCATGTTTAAAGCCCCTTCCCTCTTTCCCAGGAATTCCAACACTTTTGGCACAATCCCACGGGTTTTTAAGTTTTGATTTGCTGACTAGGTAGCTACAATGGATTTGTGAGTGTAGAGTGAGTATGCAGCTTGCGAGCCTTGTCAACAAAAGTGGACAATCCACATTAAGAGTTCAATACGTAATGCAAACATGGCCTTGACCACCCCATGTACTAGTACGGTGCACTGGAGATGTGGGCGCAGTAACTTAGGGTGCAGGAAAAATGTCACCCATCATGATCGTGGGTGACTCTGCACCACCAGAAAGTTACAACATCAAAGGACCATGCCCTGAGAGGCTTACGTTTGCGAGGGGCTTCGCCCCCTGCACCCCCCTAAACTAAATATAAAAACCTCTGTGTTGGGCATGTGGTGAAGGGCCGCAAACTGTGGAGATGCCAAACACGGTATGAGTGCCAGACGCTCGAAAAGCCAGAACGCCCCTGTCACTCATGACCTTCTTGTGGCACCCACATGATGGTGCCCTAACAACGGCATACCTACTAGTCTACTGTGAGGCTCTTCAGCAAGAATCAAGCTAAAATGTGGCAATGCAAGGGAAACCCTAACTTTCTGAGGAAAACTGGCAGCAGATGGATTTTTTCTGTTTGGTTAGCAACGTGACGTTACAAATTCTGACAGCAACTGTAAACTGACTGTGAAAATAATAATTGTATAAGTAGCGATTTGCAGCCAGTTTTGAGCATTAAAGAAAACAAGCTGGGTCGGTGACAGATTTCACTGTTTCAGAGCTTCTGTGCTCTTGAGGGATCATTAAAAATGAAAAGTGCTGCATGCTGAAAGCAACTTATTCTTTTCAGCTGGCATTTTTCATGCACACCAACAGCCACCCAGAATGCCACCAGTAACAGTGTGTAACTTGCATAATATGACTCTTTATGTATTCATGAGCTAAAGTTAGCTCCTGATTGGCCACTGTGTCAGACGTTAATCTCTAGTAAATGACTCGCACAGCTGCCAAGCATAATTTCTACTCCACAGAAAGTAAAAACTTAAGACACCCTCAGTCCACACCAAGCACTCCACAGCACTCGGCATAAACAGACAGCTACCAACTAAGTAAAAATGTTCCTATTAAAGCAATTTTGCTATAATGATTAGATTTAGGCTGTCCCAGAGGCACAGCAGTAGGGTTACTGCTTGCGACATCAGTGACCAGGTTCTCGAATGAGACTGGATTGCTAGAGGGCCAGCCAAGGAAAAAGGGAGTGAGCATCCCAGAGGATGCTCACCCTCTCTGGGAAGGGAGGCCTGACTGTGCTGTAGTACAGGTGCCTCCTGTGGAAGCACAAGAGGTGCAGTGTTGTGCAGTCAGTTATAGGGAGGGGGAGCCGGCATTCTCAAACATGTGCATTTCCATTGCATGCATGCATGCATGTGCACATGCATGCAGTTGGCTCCAGGGATTTATTTATTTATTTGATTTTGGATATACCTTTGAGCCAACGGCTTATTTACAGAATTCACACGTCATAAAATAATATAATAAAGCATCGGTGTTGAAACAATTGGTACAGATCGAAAACACATTAGTATAGAAAACAATTAGGGCAACGGTCCAGTTAAGACAATAGTCAATGAGTTAAATATAAAATGGGGTAACAAGGGGGAGAGGTAAGAAATAACAGCATACAATATATACAATGAGATACACACATGGGTTACAATTGTTCAAGTTGAAGGAGCAGGGATTAAAGTCGGAACTAGTTAAAAAAGCAGTTCTTTCATCTAAGTGCAAAACTGTTGGGCTAAACAGTGTGCTGGCAGTGCTGTTGTTAAGTGCCAGGTTGGGTGGAGGCCAATATTGCTGTGAGTAAGGGGGTGAGGAGGGGGGAGATGCAGCAGAGAGAGGTAAACAGATAGGGTGAGCTTAGGACTGTTGCTCTGGGGATGGCGGAGGAAGGAGCAGGCAGGACGGGGGAAGGCAATGGGTGGTGGGAGAGATGACAAAGCCAGCAGGTAGTGGTGACAGAAGAGAGGAGAGGGTGGGAGGTCACTGAGGGGTGATAATGGCTGAGTGAAAGGGGGGGAAGGAAAGAAAACTGGAAAGCTAGAGAAAGGCAGGTGAGTGGTTAGAGCAGGGGTAAGCAAGTGCAGGAGTACATGGGAACAGGGGTGAAAGGCAGGGAGAGCCAGAGGACGAGAGTTAGGCTAGCAAGGTCTACGGAGAGTTGGAGGGGTGGCTAGGTCCCACAGTCACAACCACTAGTAGATGCAAGTAGTGTACGGAGTTTGAACTTAAACAGGCCAAGCCTGACTTCCTTTTGTAAGTCTACTCCGAGAGAGTTTAGCCAGGAGGGTGCATGGTATTCGAGGGACCATTGGCCTTGTGTGGTGCGGCAGAAGGAGACTTTGAAAGAGTGGTTATTTATATTCCTAGAGCTTCTGGTGAAGTCAGGTAGGCAGATGAGGTTCTTAACACTCAATGGAGTAAGTCCAAGGGTAGATTTCTTTGCCAGCAAATAGACATGATACTGTATCCTGCTGTCCAAGTTAACCCAACCAGTCTGAACATATAGATCGCACGTATGGGTCATATGGTTTGCACCCAGAACAAGCCTACAGGTCTTGTTAGTGAAGTCTTCACTCTTCTGAGGGCCGTGGAGGTAGCTGAACCATATACTACGAGGCCGCACTCAATGGCTGATAGCACTGAGCTACTGACTGCCATAGTCAGGGCTTCATTTGTTTGGCATCATTTGTTTTTATAGAGCAGCCCTAATCTAGAGTTTGCTGTCTTTGCGACTTGGTCAATGTGTTGTGGGTATGATAGAGATCTGTCCAGATTTACTCCCAGATATTTGAAACAACATATAATTTCAAGGGGGGAATTAAACTTGTTGCAGATTAGTAGTTGGAAATATTTGTGTCTGCTATGGGGGGATGTGAATATCATGGTCTTCAATTTTTTATAAATTAACAGTAGCTTGGAATTGTGGAACCATTGCTCAGCTGCGGAGAAGTTGGATTGCATTCATCTTTCTAGTATAGAAGGGTCGCCGTAGCTTGAGAAAAGTACTGCATCTTCTGCGTACAGTAGGATGTTGTCTTTAACAGCCAATGGGAGTTGATTAAGGAACAAACTAAAGA
This sequence comes from Neoceratodus forsteri, assembly GCA_016271365.2. NCBI lineage: Eukaryota > Metazoa > Chordata > Ceratodontiformes > Ceratodontidae > Neoceratodus > Neoceratodus forsteri. The sequence goes on from CM028134.1 coordinate 188,700,599, forward strand.
GAAGAGGGCCAAGGATGGAGCACTGGGGTACCCCCCGTTAATACCAGCCTGCTGTCGGAAAGGACATTTTGGATTTTGACTCTTTGCTCTCTCCCAGAGAGGTAGCTCCTGAACCACGCAACCAAGACAGAAGTGAGACCAATAAGGGTTAATTGATTCAGCAACAATTCATGGTTAATAGTGTCGAAGGCCTTGGTGAGGTCAATATAAGTAGCCCCCACCAACAGCCCTCTGTCTAAGGCCTTGTGAATGAAGCCAGTCAACTCTACTAAAGCAGTAGAGGTACTGTGCTGTTTCCGGAAGTCATGCTGCTGACGGCACTGCAGTTGGTAGGTGTCAAGGTAGTCTGTTAACTGATCTGCAATGATGCGCTCGAGCACTTTAGAGAGAGGAGGAAGAATTGAAATAGGTCTGTAGTTAGAGTGGTTAGTATGATCCCCACCTTTATGAACATGTGTGACCACCACAGAGATAGGGATAGAGAAGTGGAAAATCCACCCGAGTAGGAGGAGGAGGATGATGATGGAGTCATGCAAGCCCCACAACCACCAACCAGGTGCAGCTCGGCACAGATTTGGTCACCACTGGAACCTGGTCCCATCCCAGTGGCTTCATCATGGGGGTGTGCCATGGGGCAAAGGAGCTAAGTAAGTCCTGAGAAGGGGGAGGTGATGGAGCTGGAGACACCAATGGAAGGAGGCACAGGTCAAAAGTTGAGGGAAAGAGAGTAAATAAAAAAAACAAAATAATGATTACTTAGCCAGCCCAGTGGCATGACATGTTGAGGTATCCATGCCTCTTTGTTGTCACGCCGGTGACCCGGGTTCAGGAACGAACTCGAGTCATTCAGGGGCCCAGGCAGGAGAGAGAAGAAGATAGAGCATCCGTAGGACTGCTCTCTTCCCTCGGGGAGGAAGGATTCTGTGCCTCACCATTTGACTGTCACCTGGCGGAAGTCAATTCATGGCATGTGTGAGGCCCACAAATTAGTGTGTGTGACAGGGTGGAATAGGACCCTGTCCCATTTGTTATAGAAAGTGTTTAACTGCAGGGATCTGTTCTGTTCTTTCCTTTCCTGTCTGGTTGCACAACCAAATTTTCCTGTGAGACCTAGGATTTGATTATCCAGACAGTCTCGCAATTATTTGCCTCTCACTGTCTCTCTGTCTTTTCCTCCCTTGCATATCTGCTAATATAAAATATATGCAAATCATTATGTGGAAATGTAACTGATATTGGGATCCCTTTGTATAGAAATTATATACTGTTAATTTTTGAAATGTATATAATTATAGTTTGAGACGATTGCAAAAAGCTATTGAAAACTCAAGAGGTTACCTGAGTGCAATTTTTAAGCCTTTTGCAGAAGAGCTGTGGAAAAGAGGCATCAGCTCAGGCACACTGTGTTCTAGCAGCACCTGCCTGATACTTACAAGGACATTTTAGAAAAAACAGGATGCTTGTTAAGAAGGGGGGTTGTTGCAAGGACTTATAAAAAGACAGAGCTGCAATGGCTTGTAGATGGACACACAGAGATTGAAGGAAAACTCTGATGAATCTGCTGTTTACTCTTTCTTAGTAAATAGTTATTCTGAGCAAGTTTTTTTATGTTACTGCTACTGTAAATAAATATTGTTTGCGAATTTTACAACTGCTCCTGGTTTTTCCTATGCTTCCTGACCTGTGCCTCAACAACAGATGGTATCAGAGTGGGATTTACGCTGTGCATACTCTAAGTCAGGAGTTTTGTGCATGGGCACTGAACCTAATACCAGGGAACCACAGAGAAACATATGGATTCTGCAGCAGCAAGTCCAGGAGTGGTTACCAGGAGAATGGCAGCCAAACTAGCAGAGACAGAAGTCCAAGCTAAGACTGTACAGCCAGCACAAGTTATGGAAAAAGAACAGCCAGTGACAGAACCTGAATGGCTGATGGACCTTTTCAAATGGTGGTCTATACAACAAAAAGAGATGGAGACGCAGAGGAGACAAGAGAAGAAATGCAGCGACAGGAGCAGCAGATGAGAGAAGAGATGCAGCGACAGGAGCAGTGATGGCTGGATGCCTTGCAAGCTATCAAAGGCAGAGGATCTGGCACAGATCCAGATGAGCAACAAAACACAAGCAACTTAAAAGCCATTAAACTTACAAAGTTGCATCCCTCAAATGAAATCGAGGCATACCTGACAACTTTTGAAAGAGTTGCCACAGCCTGCCAATGGCCAAAGCAGCAATGGATGATCAGGCTGGTACCCTGCCTGACAGGTAAAGCCCAACTTGCCTACAGCAATATGGACACTGCACAGTCAGAAAACTATGACTTGGTGAAAAGCGAAATCCTGAAAGGGTATGACATCTCAGGAGAGACCTACAAGCAGAGATTTCGATCTCTGAAGTGCAACTCAGTCGACAATCCTCGAGAAGCCTTCACCCAACTCAGAGACCGTCTGATAAAATGGCTCCAACCAGAGAGCAAAACAGTCCCACAGATCATTGACATATTTGCCATGGAGCAATTCATTAACATCCTGCCTACAGATGTGCAGCTTTGGGGAAAGGAACATTGACCAGAAAGTGGGGAAAAGGCTGTTTCTTTGGCCAAGGACTACCCAAATAGCCAGACAAACGCCATAGCAGCGAGGTAACAGTCAAGCACCAGTAAGACACTCTTTTCCCATTTAAACTCCAAGCCTGGTAAGAACTCTGGTTGGGGTAACAAATCTGTGCCCAAAGACATTATTTGCTATACCTGTAATAAGCCAGGCCATATTGCAAGAAACTGCCATAGTAAGAAGAGTGGAACTGGAGCAGATCTGTCCTTGGCAAATTGGGGCAAGTACTTAACAGATGTGAAGGTGGGGGGATAAGACTGTAAAGGGACTCATTGATCCAGGAAGCAGACAGACCCTAATGCATGTTGAAGTGCTGGGAAAACACTGTGCAAAAGGACCAGGTACTGGTGTCATCTGCATCCAAGGAGACACTCGATACTATTCTACCACCCAACTGACTCTGACCTTCTAGTGTGTGTTGCAACAAATGAAAGTGGGGGTAGTACCTAAGTTACCTATACCTGCAATTATTGGAAATGGCTTTCCAGGATTTTCAGAGTTAATCAAAGAAGGAGTAAATCCTGTTGTTTCAGCAGCTGTGGTGACAAGAGCTCAGGCAAAGAAAATGTCAGATGGTGGGGACACTTTTCCTTTCGGTGATTTTGATTCAGACTTGTTTGAGCACAGCTCCAAGATCCAGAAATCTAGAAAAGAAAGACGATGCCTGAAGAAACTTTGGCAACAAATGACTGATGGACATGAAGGGTTAAAATATGAAAATGTTGAAACTAAGGTGATAACTGATTGTGATTTTCTTTCAGAGCAAGCTAATGATGCTCCTCTCCAAGGTTATTTTAAGCAGCTGGGGGTGAAACCAAAGCATGATGGGCCAATGTTTAAAAAATGTAATGGGTTACTGTACAGAGTTTTAGTTAAACCTCAGACACAGGAACAGACAGAACAACTGCTTATACCACAGACGTATAGAACAGAGTTGTTACCGATAGCACATGATAGTCCTATGGCTGGTCATTCAGGGAGGGATCGCACCCTTGCCAGATTGCTGTATAGATTTTACTGGCCTGGAATTCATGAAGAAGTTGCTACTTATTGTAATTCCTGTGCTGAGTGTCAGAAAGTAGCCCCAGTCACTAGAAAAGATAAGGTGCCCCTGGTGCCCCTACTCTTGATAGATGTGCCTTATTAGAGAATTGCAATGGATGTGGTTGGTCCTTTAGACAAAAGTAAAAAAGGGTAATAGATTTATCCTGGTAGTATGCGACTATGCTTCTCGATATCCAGAAGCAGTTCCAATGCGTACTGTCATAGCTTCAGAAGTGGCAGCAGAGCTTGCAAAAATTTTCAGCAGAGTGGGCATACCTAAAGAAATTATTACTGATCAGGGTAGTAATTTTGGTGCTGCATTACTTAAGCAGCTGTACAGACTACTCGGTATCACTGACATAAGAACCTCCCCCTATCACCCTCAGACAGACAGTCTTGTTGAGCATTTTAACCAAACCCTAAAATGCATGTTCAAAAGGTTTGTAAAAGGGAAAGGGAAAGACTGGGACCAATACTTGTCTTACCTACTTTTTGCTTACAGAGAAGTGCCACAGGCTTCAACAGGGTTTTCACCACTTGAAATGATATACGGTAGGAAGCCAAGAGGGCCACTGGATGTGATAAAAGAAACATGGGAAAATAACCCCACTCTGAAACAATTTATAACTTCTTATATGTGTGCCCTAAGAAAGAAGCCGGTAAAATATGTTGAAATTGCCCATAATAATCAGGAAGAGGCCCAAAACCAGCAGAAGGTATATTATGACCATGGCATAAAAGGAAAAGTTTTTGAGCCAGGTAAAAAGGTTTTGCTACTGTTACCCTCAACAGAAAAGAAACTGTTAATGAAGTGGCAAGGGCCTTATAGAGTGCTTAGATGTACTGGCACTGTTAACTATGAGATTGAGACCCCTGACAGGAAAACTCCTATCAAGATATACCATGCTAACCTCCTCAAGAAGTGGGTTGAAAAAAATGCCAAAAGCTGCTTTGCTAGTTTTACCAGAAACTGATACAGAAGATATTGATATAGCTTATGACAGACTGGAACAAAATGTAACTGCTGATGCTGTAAAGGTGAATGTTTCCTTAACCTCAGAACAAACTGCAGACATTTGTAATGTGCTGAAGACATTTAACAGTACTTTTATCACAGTACCAGGCCGAACAAAAGGGGTCGAGCACTTAATACTGCCAAGGAATGCTCGTCCTATTAGGCAAAAGACATGCAGGTTACCAGAGCGGTTAAGAGCTGACGTAGTTAAGGAAATACAAAAAATGAAAGAATTGGGTATCATAGATGAGCCGAGGAGTGCTTGGTCATCTCCAATGGTAATTGTAAACAAAAAAGAAGGGGGTTTTAGAATCTGCCTTGATTTTAGGAAACTTAATCAAGTGTCAGAATTTGACAGTTATCCTATGCCCAGAATAGATGATTTGGTGGACAGACTGGAGAGTGCAAAGTACATCAGTAACTTTGATCTCACCAAGGGTTATTGGCAAATACCTTTAGCTAAAGAATCCAGAGACAAAACTGCATTTGCCACTTCTGTTGGATTCTATCAGTTCACCACTATGCCATTTGGTTTACATGGTGCACCAGCTACATTCCAGCGGTACATGGATGTAATTGTATCCCCTCACACTGGTTACTGTGCTGCATATCTGGATCAAGCCGTGGTGTACTGACCAGACTGGAAAAGCCACCTGGAATACCTAAAAGCAGTTGTCCAAGCTATCAAAAATGCAGGTTTGACTATTAATCCTACCAAATGTGCACTGGGCATGCAGAAAACCAGATATTTGAGCTATGTGTTGGGAAATGGAGAAGTTAAGCCAGAAATTTCTAAAATAGAAGCTGTAGCTAACAGCCCTGTCCCTAAAACAAAGAAACATGTCAGGTCATTTTAGGGCTGGCTGGTTATTATCAGAGATTTGTTCCCTACTTTGCAGAGTTAGCTACTCTCCTCACTGAACTAATGAAAAACGGTACCCCAAAAATGTGAAATGGACCCCAGAGTGTGATAAAGCTTTTCAAGCCATTAAGGCTGCATTATATTCAGCCCCTGTTTTAAGAAGCCCAGACTTTGAGAAACCATTTTTGTTATAAACATATACATCACAGGTAAGCCTAGGGCGTAGTCCTGAGCCAAAATATAGATGGGAAAGAACATCCTATTCTGTACATAAGTAGGAAGTTGCATGACAGAGAGAAAACGTACTCCACCATTGAAAAGGAATGTTTAGGAGCAAAGTGGGCCATGGAGTCCTTTAAGTTTTATTTTCTAGGAACTGACTTTGTACTTATAACAGATCACAACCCTCTCTGTTGGCTTAACCAAATGAAAGATAAAAATTCCCAAATCACAAGGTGGTACCTGGCACTACAGCCATTTAAATTCACTGTGATACACAAAATCTGGTAAAGAGAATAGCAGTGCTGATTTTTTTGTCAAGATATGGATCAGGAATTGAGGGTCCTGAAGGTTGAAAAACAGAGGTATGAGTTTAAACTTGACTGTTTGCTGTACTGTTATAGAAAAAAAGGATAATGCACACGTGCTTAATTTCTGAAACTTAGAAGCTTATGTTAGAGAATTAATAGAAAGGTTTGGAAACCTGTTCGGTAAAACAGATTCTCTCTTTGTGGGGGGGGGGGTGTATGTGACAGGGTGGAATAGGACCCAGTCCCATTTGTTATAGAAAGTGTTTAAATGCAGGGATCTGTTCTGTTCTTTCCTTTGCTGTCTGGTTGTGCAACCAAATTTTCCTGTGAGACCTAGGATTTGATCATCCAAACAGTCTCGCAATTATTTGCCTCTCATTGTCTCACTGTCTCTCTGTCTTTTCCTCCCTTGCATATCTGCTGATATTAAAATATATGCAAATCATTATGTGGAAATGTAACTGATATGGGGATCCCTTTGTATAGAAATGATATACTGTTAATTTTTGAAATGTGTATAATTATAGTTTGAGATTATTGCAAAAAGCTATTGAAAATTCAAGAGGTTACTTGAGTGCAATTTTTAAGCCTTTTGCAGAAGAGCTGTGGAATAGGAGCCTCAGCTCAGGCATACTGTGTTCTAGCAGCACTTGCCTGATACTTAAAAGGACACTTTAGAAAAAACAGGGTGCTTGTTAAGAAGGGGGGTTGTTGCAAGGACTTATAAAAAGACAGCTGCAATGACTTGCAGATGGACACACAGAGACTGAAGGAAAACTGATGAATCTGCTGTTTATTCTTCCTTTGTAAACGGTTATTCTGAACAAGTGTTTTTTTGTTACTGCTAGTGTAAATAAATATTGTTTGCGAATTTTACAACTGCTCCTGTTTTTTTCTATGCTTCCTGACCTGTGCCTCAATGACAGTGGGAAGGGCCGGTAATCAGAGTGCTGGAGTACCTCCTTGTAGGTGGAGCAAGCTTGCGTGCTCATTGCATGCTCGTCGTGCTTGAGGAGAAAATCTGGTGAAAAAAATGGAGGTTAGAATTCATGAAGCCCAGCCCACTAGCACCGGTGGCCCACCTGGTCTCAATGGGTGGATGGAGACTGCTGTGGAAATGTGCGGGACCGTGGAACAGACTGATACAGCCACCCAGCCTGTCATGGAGGAATAAAAACCTCTATGAAAAAAATTATGACTACTTACAGTTTCAATAACTACAGACTATAATTTCCTGGGATTAACAACCAGGCACCACGTGATCATTAATCCCCAGAAGCAGATAATCCATTCCATCATTATTGCTTAAGTAACTAGTGATACTACTACTTTATTGGAGTAGCTAGTGTGGCTACCATTTTAAATATTTCAGTTTAAATGCCGTCAGCTTTGATCTAGCAAACCAGAACTGATTGTAATTGTAGCCAATCTCTCATCCCTGAAATATAGCACTAATAAACTGAAATAAAGCGTGCAGCCTCAGCATGTTGTCTGTAAGTAAAAAAGGGTAATTTTAAATAAAAACACAGAATTTGACGACAGATAAGAACCAACTGGCCCATCCAGTCCCATTGAAATGGCCACTGAAAACAGCAAATAGAGTTCAGATCGACATTTCATGCACAATTCTTTTTCAGGAACTACCTATATGTAAAATAATACATTAGTCACTTTTGTTTTGTTACAATTTATTTACTGTATAAGGATAGTCCACCTGAGATGCAACATCTCATTTCTGGGGGGACCTGCTTCCTATCCAGTTATACAGCTGGGTGGGCTGCAGCACTGGGAGGTTTAGTAACTAGCTCAAGGACACACAGTTAGAATTTGGCTCTTTTGGGGTTTGAACCTGTGATCTTCCAGTTCCCAAGCCAGTGCTCTAACCATTAAACCACATTGTCTCAATCTATGCTTTATTGGCAAAGTTAGTTACTTGCTTATTATTGTCAATTCAAACTCCATTTTCAACATATATATAATATTTTTCATCTGTTTTATCTTACTAAGACATTCATAGACACAATAGGCAAACATGATTCCATGAAAAAGTATCAAGGTTATGAGGAGGTAGGGTGCCTGGACTCTGAGTGGAGGGATCCACCTGCCCCACAACAAGAGCTGCAGTGCCTCAGTGTTTTGTGGAGGATCTGAACATTGCAGATGAACACGTTGCGTGGGCCCATCTCTCAAAGGTCAGGAATTAGCATGGGCAGACTGCAGTAGGGAGGTGGGAGAACATTTAAGGGGCACAAATTGCACAGTCCACTTTGTACATGGCATCATGGCTCCCATTTCAACATGCCTCTGCACCCCTACATCTTCTGGCCAAGCATTTGTAAGTCCCGGTTCACCAAGGGCCCACTAGTTTTTTTATTTTCCTAATGGGGTGGCCAATAGGATGTAGGGGATCCCAACAGACCATGACAGGGAGTATCAATGGGCACAGGCTAGACTGGAGAAAGAGTGCAGGAGGAATGCAGAGATAATGGTGCAGGTGTAGCTGACGAGGGATTAAATATCTAAAAAAGTACCTGAGACAGGGCAGAATGTTCCAGGCTTCACTGTAAGTACAAGGCTGGTTTGTGTTCATAGTTTTCTAACTCAGGTTGGCTCTGCACCCAAAACCACTTATGTCCATATTTTCCATGAGGCTTCCATCCAAAAACAGAGCTGGACACTAGTTAGTAATTTTTTTTATTATTTTTTTTTTTGTTCTAATGCTAGGGATCCTAAGCTTCCTCATCTCCTTCTGGGCCCTTTTCCTATACAAAAATGACAATTATTTTAGGGAAGAACTGTTCTGCTTCAGGGAGAATCCTGCTGTTGTACTTTGCTATACTTTGCATATGTCTAGACTGAGAAGGCTTGCATCCAAACTCCAACAGTAAACTGAATTACACCCAAACTTTTGACCTGAGTAAACACACACGTCAATCTGGGTCTAATTATAGATCTAGGGAGTGCCTCTGACCAATTGGAGTGCTTCTTTTCCCTGCATGTAAGACACTCCTATTCTGTAGAGTATCTCAATAACAGGTGCTTTGGAAATGGACTCATCTGGTGGAGGGATTTTACATTTTTAATATTTTATTGATCAATCTTGGTCAATAATATATCAATACGACTTTGGAGATCACTCTTACAGTTGTAAGAGTGGTCAAACTTGCATTAGAAACATTGAAATTCTGCAGGCAGAAGAAAAAGACTTGGGAGTCCATTGAGTCTGTATTGTACTACCTAACCCACTGCAGCCTACTGCTGAGTGACATTAGACTGAACACCCAGATGAAAACTCTGCCCCACCTGTACCATTGTCCACCTACCTGCTCCCCGTGCCCATGGCCACTATGCCTCTGTACTTGTTCCATTCCACTTTAAACCCTTAGGCAGACTTTGCTCTCCCTGAAGACGCAGATGTGAAACTGGTAGGAGTTAGTGGGGCTCTGCTGGTGTTTTCCCAGTCTCATGTATTCTTACATGTTTTGAGGACTACACACTTGGGTATGAATTAAAGTTATAGTGCGTTAGCATTTGGTTGCATTTGGAGGTTCTTTTTCATGGTGGGTTATTGCTGGAGTGGTGTTCTGGCTGGTATCTTGCTCTCAGTGTGCACACCCAGCCATGGGGCGGGCTTGCCTTGCTGGATCCTAGACTTTGCTCTTACCAGGTTGCTAGGCAATCTGCTCCACTTGTCCACCACCCTCTCCATGAAGTAATACTTTCTTATGTCCCTTTTAAATGTGCAACCTTCCAGTTTATACTCGTGCCCCCTGGTGGATGATTCCTTACTATATCTGAAGAAAGTAGACAGTTGCCTCTGCTGACCTCATATACTGTATGCATTTAAAAGCAAGGTAAGGCAAGTCAAGGCAAATTTTATTTTTAAGGGGCCCAATCCCTGAGGCTCTGGGCGCCTAACAAAAACATGACAAAATAAAACAACAATTAAAATCAAGAAATTATAAGAATAGATAAAAATCAGAGTTCCAGTTATTGCAGTTACCTATAATTATTAAAACAGTACAGCACAAGATCATTCTATAAAAGCCAGGCTGAAAAGGTGGGCTTTTGGCCTCTGCTTGAAAATACCTATCGAGGGGGCCTCCCAGACTGCAGATGGAAGTGCATTCCACAGGGTGGCCCAGAGACACTAAAAGCTTGCTCACCGGATATCATGAGCCAAACCCTGGGAATGTTCAGGAGGCTCCTCGAAGAGGAGCGGAGGGATCGAGCAGAGGTCGCAGGTGTCAGGAGCTCTGACCGGTAGCCAAGACCCAGTCCATATACAGCCTTATAGGTGAGTAAGCACACCTTGAAAAGGACCCTCCACTTGACTGGCAGCCAGTGCAGAGCATGCAGGACTGGGGTTGCATGTCAGGACCTGGGCAGGCCCGGTAGCAACCGGGCCGCATCATTCTGCACCAGCTGCAGCCTACAGAGGGTCACTGTCATGACCCCGAAGTAAAGAGCATTACAGTAGTCAAGCCTAGAGGTAACAAAGGCATGTACCAGGGTTGGCAGGTCCTCGGGTGGAACCAAGGGCTTGATCCTGGTGATGTTCCGCAAGTGGTAAAAAACATTCTTAATTACAGACAAGACCTGATCTTCAAAGGTCAGACTGCTGTCCAGAATCACACCTAGACTGCACACTCTTGGGGAAGCCACCAATGGAGCAGACCCCAGGAAAAGACCTGTGTCCACTCCAGGTTGCAACCCATGACACCCACAACCCGGCTCGACCACTAGCACCTCTTTCTTATCCGGGTTCACTCTCAACCAGCTGGAAGCCATCCAGTCATTGATTTTAGCCAGACAGATGTTAAGCATGTCGACAGCGCCGGATGTTCTGGGTGCAAATGACAAATACAGCTGGGTGTCATCTGCATAACAGTAAAACTCCACGCCGTATTGTTGAATGATCTCACCCAGGGGCAATATATACACCACGAACAGCATCGGAGACAAGATCAAGCCCTGTAGAACACCAGAAGACAGAGGCATTGGGAAGGAGGAGAATGTCCCCATCACTACCCGCTGCACCCTATTCGAGAGAGATAGGACTCAAACCATCAGATGACAGCACCAGCGAGTCCACAAAACTCACAGAGCCGATCAAGAAGCACGGTGTGGTCCATGGTGTCAAATGCTGATGAGAGATCAAGGAGCACAAGAACTGACATGTCTCCTCTATCTCTAGCCCTCAGTAGGTCATTATGACCTCTAACTAGAGCTGTTTCTGTGCTATGTATAGCCCGAAAACCGGACTGAAATAGCTCGAAGATGTCGAAGGACACCAATTTCTCGACGAACTTGCTCAAAAATGGCAGGTTGCAGACTGGACGGTAATTCGCCAGGATGGCTGGGTTGAGGGAAGATTTCTTAAGGAGGGGTCTCACCAGTTCTTCTTTCAAAGCCACTGGGAACACCCCTTCCACCATCAAGCACCTGGCAATCCTGGTGAACACCAGGCCAACAGCCTTGGCGCATCCCATTAAGAAATGCGTTGGGGCCGGGTCCAGTTCGCAAAACATAGAAACATATGTATGTAACACAAGTATGCTTCCGCTCTAAGATTACCCCAGTCACTTCAGACACCTCCACTGGCCTAAACTCCTCCCAGACAGGCAGAGTGCCTCTACTCCCACTAGTCCAGCCACTGCAAGGCATGAGCCTCCCTGACGGAATCCCTGACTGGATAGATGACACTCTGTCAGAGAAGAACAGAGCAAACTCTTCACACAAGGTGGACGAAAAGGTCTGCTTTGGCTGTTGACAGGCAGGATGGAGAAACCTGTCCACAGTCCCAAAAAAGTTGAGAAGGTCTTTTCTTCCCTGCCGCAATCTCCCTGGACAGGAATTCTGCCTTCTTACAGGAGATTACCTCCTGGTACTCACCGTAGTGAGCACGCAGGACCAATTTGTCACCCTCCAGCCAGGTCTTCCGCCAGTAATGCTCCAAATTCCGACCCTGATATATTCGCCTTGAGATCCCCATCAAAACAAGGGGATCTCAAGTGAGAGGATCAGGTCGATATGGACCGGAGCGATGACATCCAATGCTTCAGATACCACTTTTGTTATAGGTGGCCACTGCTCTCCGGTGCCAATTGCACACAGCCTTAACTCTAGATAGGTCAGCCAATGCCAATAGTCCTTCCAGGTGTAAACCCCTTAAAGGGCAGTAGCTGACCATCTCCAAAGGGGAAGGACTATCGGGGGGGCCCCAAATGTGAACCCTATGGTGCAATGATCGGACCGGGAGACTCTATCAGTCTTGAGGCTGTCAACCCCAAGACCCAGCTGGAACACCAGATTGAGTGTGTGGCCATGCCGATGGGTCACAGAAGCAACTGCTTGTGTCAGACCCAGTGATGACATCAGCTGGAGGAGGTCATAACCGAACTGCGAGGATTCGTCAGTGCTGCAGGCGTTGAAGTCCCCCAGGATTAAACACCTGGGGGACTCCAATACCTAGTCAACAGTGAAGTCCACTACATCCTGCAGGAATTCTCCACCTAGCCCCGGAGGGTGGCAAACCAGGAGAATCCTGCAGCCTGCACCTGAACCCCCACACACAGGAATGCACTCAAAAGACCTGGTATTGCCAACCGAATGCACCATGAAGCCCAGGTTGACTCTAAAAATGATGGCCACTCCCACCCCCCTTAGATCCTTCCTTGGGAAGTGCACCATGGAGTACCCAGCAGGGATGGCGGCCTCTAGAACTGGACTAGTATCGTCACCCAGCCAGGTCTCCATTATGCAAGCCAGGTCGACAGAGGAAATCAAGTCTACAAAAATGGCGGTCTTGTTTCTTATTGACCTGGCATTGCAAAGCACTGCCCAAAGAGGATTAGAGGAGGCAGCCGGGCCCTCTAGCTACCTGCCCACTCGGTCCAGGAACTAAACACGTCTGGCATCTCCCTCGGCCCCATTTAAACCCAGGGCGTCTCCTGTACCTTACAACCTCAATGCTCCTCACTCCCCCTCCTCAGCTGTTCTCTTCCAACAGTGATCCATCCACCTCCTTGTGATCCCACTCTCCCTGCAGCGCCTGGCAGTAGTAGATGAAACCGGGAGGTCAGTGAAGGGTCGGCGGTTGTAAAGCAGAGAAGCATCATAGGTAATTCGTGCCTGGTCCAAGCCCCAACACATCACTGCCTGGTATGCTAACCTAAACTAGAAGGACTCAATTAAAAACAATTTTGACTAAATAAACACAACCTTAATTATACTAAACAGACTAAAACACACACAGTCCACTCACTCTAATTATACAAACTCTATGCCACTCATCTACGCACCCCACTCAAACACCCCACAAACAAGTTCAAACAAAAACAAGCCACCCCCACCCAATTACAAGCAAATAAAATAACAATTAAAATAACCAAGAAAAAAAAAAGGAATAAACAAAGGAGTTTGTGCTGCAGCAAGTTCCAAGAAAACAAATGCAGAAAGTTCTCGATAAAAATAAAATTAACTGTCCAGTCAAGTTCCAAGCCTTTTTAGGCTTGTGAATATTTCAACATGCAAAGAAAAACTATGGTGCTCATACCACCAGAGTTCCAAAATATATAATAATGCACAGTACTGTTAGTGGGTTTCAGACATCAGGAGCCACTGCAAAGCAAGAACTCAGGGTGGATTTCCTCTCACAAAATCCACCCAGAAACCAGTCTCCAGACGGTCTTTAAAGTCTTGGGCACTCACCCCAGGAAAAAGAAATCCAAAGCAACCAGAGAACGAGCTCTCATCAAGTTCTCAGGCCAGAATTCAACTCCCAGTGGTGGTGCTTCCACGCTAGAACTGTAGGCAGGCGACCCATGGAAGAGCAAAGGTAGTTCAGGCTAATTCAGCAAGGAGTCCCAGGGGGAAACGATTCCTCTCCTCCCAGCAGACTGAAATGAACAGGCTGCCTCAATAGGACCCAGGGATGGCCTCGCCACTTAGAAACAGCCTAGCGGGAGACAGATGGGGTTTTCCTGGGTGGGCAGTGGCACTCCCACCTCCTACCACACAGTTACCCCCACTGCTCAACCGCCTCAGCCCGGCAAGACCCTCCACTCACCCCCGCGGTGGCCTCCAACCACAAAACTCCACACTCCTCACTCTTCACACCCAGCAGCTGGCTGGCAGATTCAGCCTGCTGAAATCAGCAAATTATACTCCAGTGACGCTTGCTCCCGTAGCGTCTTCGCTCCATCTAATGAGTGCCACAAAATTCACTTCAGTACTCCTCAATTGTTTCTTAATTGCAAGAAGTCCACAAATTAAAAGGGAACTGCAGCACAGGCTCCTTGACACCCTAACTAAAGAGTAAAACCTGCACTCCTGTGCTAACTCACTAAAAGCTCTGCCTAATACTAAAAAAACCTAAAACTAAAACCTACTGAAAAAGGATTCTACTAGTTGACTCCAGAAAATGAATACTCAAATTAGTGTTTCAGGAGAGTTTTGAAAATGATTTTACAACTTGAAATCAAACCCGAAGCAGACAGCAGCCCAGCGTAGCCGTCATCTTGGATTTTAGCTCTTTCTCAGTTATATCACCCTGTTTCATGTCTAGCCTTGACTATGTACATGTTGAGACACGATATTTGCTCCTCGTATGTCTTTCCCTGCATACCCCCTACTATTTTAGTGGCCCTTCTCTGGATCCTTCATAAGCTGTCATGGTTCTTCTTGAGGTGAGGGCTCCAAAACTGTGCACATACTGTAGGTGTGGTCTCACCAAGGATCTGTATGGAGACAGCATCACTCCCTGCCTCCTACTGATGATACTTCTCCCTATGCAGCACAGCCTGTAGTTGGCTCTTGCAAACCCCCCTACTGCAACGGGCCTGTTTGAGACCATCAACAATGATGACCCACAGGTCTCTCTCTTCAGTAGTTCGGTTTACTATAACACCTCCTATACAATATTATTTTATTTTATTTATTTCACTTTGTTAACTGGGTAAGTACACTGGCTGATTGGAGCCTTTTTCGAGCACGACCTGGGTGCAATTGTACTGGTACTCAAAGAGCAAACATGATATACATAGTGTAGAAACATCATGCACAATAGGAATGATAGTTAAAGATACAGCACATATTAACAACATATACTTTTTATACAAACAACTAGTGTTTATTGTTTATTGAATAGAATCAGAATTACAATCCTTTGAGTCATAGACTCTTTTGCAAAGGCTCCACATCAGATAAAAGTAAAAGTACAGAGGAAACACAATAAAATACATATACAATAATAACATAATAATACAGGTCAGACAGTCCTGGCTTAAGCATATTTTGTGGGTTACATCAACTGGGAGCATACGGAAGGTCCCGGGTCAGAGTTAAGACAGGATACAGTTCGTAGAATCTTGAGGACCCAGAGCCATTATATCAGGACAGGGGACTGGGAAAACAGGAGAGACATAGGAGAAAGGCTAGCAACAAACTAACTATTAGCTACAGGATATTAACTGAGATAGAGGAGGCTCCTGTGTACCATATGTCTCTGGAAAGAAGTACAGCGAGGGGGGGTGGAGAGTAATGTGAGAGGGTCTAATTATAGTCATAGGTTATTGAGTCAAGAAGTAGGGTTTTGAGACCTGATTTAAATAGGTTGAGACTGTGGGCCAAGGAGATGGAGGACGGTAGGCTGTTCAGCCACAGAGGGGCATGATAGCGGAAGGATCTTTGTCCAAGAGAGGTTCTACAGTGGGGGACTAGAAGTGTGGGGTTAGCTGAGTGCCTTTGTGTCCTCCTGTGGGGGGCTGTGCGGATGAGCGGGTGGAGGCCGATTAAGCTTGCTTCAGTTGTATCTTTTTGGCAAGGAGGCAGGTAAAGTACTTAAGCCTGCCTTGGAAATTTAGCCAGCCAGTATGTTGATAAAGCGCACAAGTGTGAGTTAACCTGTTGCATCCCGTGACTAGCCGGCAGGCTTTGTTGAGGGTGAGGTTGATGTTGCGAAGGGCAGTTTGATCAGCTGACCCATAAATAACTATTCCGTAGTCCACCAAGGTTAGAATAGATGAGGACACAGCGAGATGCATGGCCTGGGGGTAGGCAGTGCGTATGCCTGTAAAGGATTCCCAATCTAGTGTTAATAGAGGAGCAGACATGTTGCTCAGATACTGCTGCTAGGGATCAATCGCAATCCACTGAATAGCGGCAGTATCCAACCTGCGATCCAACCGGGGATCAGACCTCCAATTTAGGTCAGATCCCAGGTTGGATTGCACTTCATCCAGGGATCCAGGGTGGGATCCTGGGGATCTGACCTGGATCTGGGACAGTCGGATCCGCGGTCAGATAGCTCTGCTATCCGACCGGATTCACTGTCTGTCCCAAACAGTGATATTTGGTGGTATCCTAATTCACAGGATAGTACCTGAGCATCACTATAAACAATATGTACAGCTGAGGAAAGGTAATTATAAATACAGCATAAACAAACATCAGGTGATAGGATGAGAATAGGGTGGTAGAGGGGAGGGGTAAGCTGAAATACTGGCATGTAACAGAAGAGGAGTAATGGGATTTTAGAAGATAGGTGGCATTTCTAATTGCGGAGATATAGAGTTCCATAGGGAGGCCACGTGGGAGGAGAAGGACTGCTGGCCTGTGCTGGTGCGAAACAATGGGACAGAAATACTGTACAATACTGTACTCTATTTTTGTTTTTAGATTCCTGTTTCAATATGCATCCTTGCATTTCTTCACATTGAATCTGTGCTGCCAGATCTCGGACCTCTTCTCCAGTTTTATCAGGTCCTCCTCATAACCCTGATTGCCCTCTTCTGTGTCGACTCTGCCACATAACTTTTATTATTTGTGAATAGGCTAATCTTACCACAAATTACCACTCCTATGGGTACCGGTTAGATTAAGCTACAGAATTAGTGCCAGGCAAGACAAGCTAGTCCCTGTAGGCATACTATGAATGTGAACAGGGATGTATAAGCTTGTCATAAGCTCCCTGAAGTTTGCTGTCGTGAACAACACAGGACAAGGGCAGCAAATACCAGGGACTGGCTGGGCTGCTCCTGTAGCATAGAGGGCTGGGGCATGGAGCAGCTCGGGTGGGAGGCAGTGAAAACCAGGGTTCTAATCCTAGTCTCCAACCATTTGCAGACATTGGGACTTTTTTACAAGGGCCGTGGAAATAGTATTCCACGGCCTCACAAATTTAACTCACCCCATGATCCCTCCTCCTGGAGTGACAATCCTTAAGTCCGGGGAGCTAAAAAAATTGACGTATTTTTTGCCATGCTGTTCATGCTGACAGCATTGTGGTTGGCAATGTTCCAACCCAGTGCCCTCCTATGTCACAGATGAAAACGTTGAAGAGTACCAGTTTGATGACTGACACCTATGCACACCACTTGCCACTTTTCTGACCCTGAGTGACTCTTGTTCACCACCAAACCAGTTCCCTATACACTTAACTACCTAGCTGAAAAGATGATGATTTAATAATGATGAATCATGAATGATTGTTATCAATTATGTTCAAAGATAATGTTCAAGCTTCAAAGCAGTCATGACTAACAGTGATTAAACATAAACCTTAAATGCTACCAATCAAAAACATGATGTTATGGAAATAGTGATCATGATTATGATGATCTCATAGCATTATCATTTTATACAATGTCCATGTTCAAGATTACTGTACTAAATTAAAAATAATATTTTTCTATACTTTTAGGCTGGGATATTCAAAGGGTTCGCCCGGTAGGATATTGAGAAGGCTGCCTGGTGCAGCACAAATCTTGATGCACTGAGGTTGCAATGCTGATGTGTGTGCAAATGCAGGGGGCGTGCCCATGCATATGCAGCACATCCGGTATTCAGCCTGGGATGTGTGGTGCATATGCTGGCACAACCCTGCATTGTGCCACATGGGAGGGGGTCAAAATTGAGCCCTAGAAAAGATGGCACAACTCCTGGCCACCCACAGGTGGGCTGCAGTATTGCAGGGCGCAACACAGCAGCCTAGCCATGGGTAGCCACCCGCCCACCCAGAACACCATTGGCAAGCACACACACATCCCTAGTGGTCAGGTGGACTCCCCCACCTGAGTCCCTGAAACCCCAAACCCGTATGGAAAAGCCCTGGTGATCCAGTGGCTCCCCACCCCTCCACCACACCAAACCTCTTCCCACCCCTCCCCGTCATCTGTGGCGGCTGCAACCCACCCGCATACCGCCTGGCCACCCGCCGAATGACAGGTACAGCATGGGCTATAAGCCCATTGTTCACTGTGGATTCAATAGGCTTGCAGTGCATACTGTACTTAACAGTCTCAATTACGTGAATGACTTCATTCATATATTTGGGATTATCGTAGTACAATATGCTCCAGTGTTAATTGGTCCACACATGTGACCAATGGGCTTACAGCCCATACTGTACCTGTCATTTGGCGTGGCGTCAAGTGCGTATGCAGGGCGGTTGCAGCCGCCCGCAGATGACGTGGGGGGGGCAGAGTTGGCATGGGTTTGGTGTGGGTGGAGGGGTGGGGAGCCACTGAATCACCAGGGCTTTTCCATATGAAGAATTACCGCAATTGCAGCTAGCGGGTCCACTAGACCACCTGGGATGGTCATTTTACATTACTCGAGGACTCGGGTGGGAGGGGGGACCACTTGACCACCAGGGATGGTCTTTCAGTCCAATATTCGGGGATTCAGGGACTTGGGAGGGGCACTAGACTACCAGGGCTTGATTGGTATACATTGAGGCATTTGTGGCTACGGGTGAGGGATGCCCCAGGATCCCAACTGCACATGTCATGCTGTGCAAGGCACCAGGCGCACGTCGTCAGGCTGCCTCGTGAGAGCATGCAAATGGGGCCATAATGACATGCAAATGGCCCCATTTGCGCCTTGCACATCTTATGGCCTCATTTGCATGCCCTTGCTGAATATCACAGGTGATGTGCCTAGCGCAACAGCACTTGCGCTGGCGCATCCCCATGCTCCTTATCTGTGGCTTGCACCGACACAGTGCCACTGCACCTTGCGCTGTTTGTGTGCCAATCTTGCCATATTCAACAGTGCTGTGCCATGACGCATCACCGTTGAATATCGCCTGGTCCTGGCCCCGACACTGCCCAGTTGCACTGCGCGGCGCTTGCGCCACTGCCGGTGCAGTCTGAATATCTGGGCTTACAATTTATCTGCGTCTTATTCACATTTATTGGGAACATCACTATGATACATTCTCTACACACACACACACACACACACACACACACACACACACGACTTTCAATTATACTGACCTGACACCTCACTTCTTACTAGTGTTACAAAGGCTCAGATTGGTTTATATAGCTCCATTAAGTGGTCCTTTTATGGTTGTGGCGAGTTCCTATAAGTACCTGGTTTGTGTTGAAGACTTTTCCTAACAGTTGGCAAACTGAGACTGTCAAAGCATTTTTTTAAAAACAGAAATTACCATTGTTTTGGCCACAAACTGTGCTTTTGAAATATTTAAATTAGTTATGCAAATGCATATATTATACACAGCATTGCATGTACTCTTCATAAAGGGATTAAAACTTGACTTCACATGGTTTACTTTATAATTATTTATTTTCATATTAGTAACAAGCAAAACTTTAAGTATTACTAACGTGACTTAAAAATCTTACAATACTGAATGAGCAAAATTATAGATACATAGATACTGTCGGCAGATAAGGGCTGCCAGGCTCATCTAGTCTGTCCATTTATGCTACCTGACGAAGCGTCCAGTGACCCTATCTGGTCATTGGCTTTAGCTTTTTCTTCCTATCTCTAATATTCCTTTATTCCTGTCCTATGCATGTTTGAAGTCTGTCACCATGTGGGTGGCCACCACTTACTGGGGCAGGTTATTCTATGCATCCACCACCCTCTCCATAAAAAAGAACTTCCTGACATTTCCCCTTATGCGGCCACCCATCAGTCTCATGTCATGTCTTCTTGTTCTGGCACTACTTTTAAACTGGAATATGTTGTCCCCTTTCATCTTGTTCATGTCCTTGAGGAATCTCAATGATTCTATCATGTCACCTCTCTCTCTCCTTTGCTCCAGCATGTACAAATTGAGGTCTCTGACTCTTTCCCCTCATAAGGCTTGTGATGTAGACCCTTCACCATTTTGTTTGCCCTCCTCTGCACTCTCTATTTTGTCAATGTTCTTACAAAGGCTTGGCCTCCAGAATTGGACACAGTAATCAAGGTGATACCTCACCAGGGTTTTGTACAGTGGAATTATTACCTCCCTCCTTTGGCTTGTGAGTCCCTTCAGTACACCCCAACATCCCAGTGGCCTTCCCCACCACCTTGGCCATCTGCCTTGTGGCCTTCAGGTCATCTGTGATTATGATCCCCCAAGTCCCTCTCCTCCTTAGTAACTGCCAACAGCTCTCCCCCCAACCTGTAGCTTGCTCCAAGGTTCCTGCTCCCCACATGCATGATTATGCACTTCTTTGCATTAAACTTTAGTTGCCACACCTCTGACCATCTCTCCAACCATTCCAAGTCCTTTCTCATCCTTTCCACCCCCTCCGGGGTATCCACCCTGTTGCAGGCCATGGTGTCATCTGCAAATAGGCAAACCTTTCCCTCTAGCCCATCTGCAATGTCACTGATGAAGACACTGAAGAGGACCAGCCCCGAACTGGGTGATCTGACATGTGCAATGACTGGTTCAGGGCCAATGTACTTCTGGTGGTTGTGGGATTCAAACCCATGACTATGAGGTCTTTTGGTTCATAGCTCAGTGCTCTAACCTCTGCACCATATTGCAGAGTGACATTTGATGATTATCAGTGATCATCAGTGTTTACCACTTGATCAGCCACAAATCACCAAAAACCATCGTGCTGATTTAAACCTTTAAAAATAATCATTATTTGGCGATTTGAAAATTACATGTTTGATGATTAAATCATAATCTAGAGGATGATCTTAGATCATGAGCTCCCCTGATGATCACATGGTGACATTTGATAATTAACAATGACCGGTCATGATTGACCTTCAAAACCATGACTGATGATTTACGAGTCGCCTGAGTAGTTTGTCCCTCATTCCTAGTCTTTTCAGCTTATTCCCCAATCTCCCATGAAGGACCAAACTGAAGGCCTTGCTGAAGTCAAAGTATGAGACATCCACAGCCTGGTCCCTAGCAACGGCCTGGGTTAACGTGCTGAAAAAGTTGATAAGGTTTGTTTGGCATGACCTTCCCTTACAAAGTCGTGCTGCCTCACATCCTGCAGTCCCCTTACTCTCAGGAATTCCACCATCCTCTCCTTTATTATGGTCTTGAGGAGTTTCCCCACTATGGAGGTCAGACTTACTGACCTGAACTTGCCTGTATCACCCTTATCCCCTCCCTTAGTTAGTGGGATCACATGTGCCTCCCTTCAGTTCCTTGGAGCCACCCCTGTGGTCAGGGAATAATCAAAAAGGTTCACCAGTGGCCCTGCCAGAACCACCTCCACCTTGTGTAATACCTTAGAGTGAAGCCTGCCAGGGCCCAGTGCCTTATTCTTATTTGGTGCCTTTCAGCCCCTAAACCAACCCAATAATCTTGCGGGTTACAGCCCTATATGGACAATAGGTTCTTGGTTTGTTAGGATTTTATGGGCAGACTTGATGGACCAATGGCCTTTTTATGCTGTCATTGTCTATGTTTCCATGTTTATGAGCACCATATCCTCCATGACTGGGTCTAAATTCACTTCCTATCCATCTGTCTCCGAGGCTCCCACTGGGAAGACCATATACCCTGCAATGGTTTCCCCACTTTTCCACTGTAAATACTGAGGCAAAGTATTCATTAAGGAGATCTGCATTCTTAGGGTACCAGAACCCCATACCTTTGGTTTGCAGTTATCATACTGTAACCCCCACAAATGGGGTTCCTAAAAGCCTTCCGGAGCCTGCCTAGTTGCTCTCTGCTTATCTAGTGTCCAGCATAAGGCCGCTAAATATGGGCATTGTGAGTGCTTTTAAAGCCTCCAGTACTGTCTCTTTAAGAGCTGCCTGCTCGCAGAGTTTGGTGTTTGTAAAGGGGGACTGGGGCTTCTATGCTCAACTCCCGCCCTGGGCTACTGGTTAATCACTCCATTTCTGCAGTAGCTAGAAGAGCAGAGGGAGCCTAGTTGAAAGATACAGCTGTTTGCTGGAGAATATGTAGTGTTACTGAAAAACGTAAACTGTATAACCTGCCTTTTATTTGCAGCTGGGACTCTGTGTGCTGTGCCCCTCCATCTTGGACCAGGACAGTTCGAGGGGTCCAATAGAAGCGAGGGTATCTAATTTGGAGTAAAGAGCAGCCAACCAGAAACCAGGACTCTCAATGGAGCCAGATGACCAATGGAGGCACCGCTTGTAGTTTTGGAAGTGGCATTATGGGCCATGGTGCCTTTTCGCACCACTGAGGGCCAGATTAAGTGACTGGCATGTGTAACCAGCCAATGGAATCGGGTAGCGCCCGAGCTGTAAGGATTACCCCATGCTGTTAGGGGCAGATGCGCTGTGACTGTGGAGGAGAAGGGAGCTCTGAGCTTCTGCGCCGTTGAGTGTTCATGCGGGAAGCGCGTGAAAGGCCTGAGGCTGCCGTTTTCACTGCCAGCACTCCACGGATTAAATCCGCTGGCGTGCGGTCAGAGGAGGTTGTGTACAAGCACAGCTACCTACCAGGCTCAACCTGTAGAGGACTGGAGAATCTGCTGAATGCACTCAGTCTGTCAGGAAAGTTGAAGCTGCAGAGAGACGCCCGCATAGCTGTGAGTTCAGTCAGGTCCTGGAAGCAGCTGCCTGGTATGGTACCCCTCTGTTGTTTTCCATATAAATGTGTGAGGAGGCCTTTGCAGCCCAGGCTCAGCCCTGCAAGTGGTGAAAGAGTGGTTCTCTGTTGGAGTTGTGAGTACTGAATCAGGGTAGCTCCCTGTTAAAGGTTACAAACAAAGGCAAAGTCGTTTTGTTGCATTGCAGACTATACTAATTGAGCTTACTGGCTTCATCTGATCTCTCAGGAATTAAATGCTCATTTGTGTCAGGGCCCCAACCAGCTGCATCGAGGAACTAGCCATTAGGGCTTGGGTACTCATAGACAGTAATTAAAAGGTCAGACCTGTGCACAGAGCCCTGGGTAGTCAAATATATATATTAGTGGTAAGCCAATCACCCTGATTTCCCCCAGTCCTTGTTATCTACCCTTAAATAAATCAGATTGTTTGTTTTGCAAAAGTACCCTGGCTGATTTGTGTTTTACCGGTGATATACTGCACAGTGAATATTTGATAACTGTACCTTACTTTCCAGGGGGTCCCCGGGGCGTGCTGAGTGGTTCGAGCCGGGGGGGGTACGTGTTCAGGGTGAGAACATTGCAATTAAACTGTGTGAGCCACTACTGGGAAGGGGGGGGGTTGCAGCAACCCAGAGGGCTGTGACCGAGTCAACCTTGACTATTCTAACCCCGACCTCTGGGTGGAGGCACCCGTCAACGGATCTGGGCCCCCTCACCCTGTCACAGCTGAGGCAGGTAGGGGTAGTAACCCTTAGGATAGCGCCCCCTTGGGGTTACAAATTGGAGGCACCACTGGGATTAGCGACCCCTAGTGGCCAAGTGGATAAAGTGCATAAAAATGGAAAGGCTGACGGGGAAACTGGAAGGGGATATTATGGCAAAAATTAAGTTGGATCCTATTAAGACAGTGGTACACAAACTGATAGGGTGGGGCGAAGCTGAAGAGCTGGACTCCCAGAGAATTGTGTTACTATTAGATGTGCCTCTGGGCACACCGACAGCTGACATTATTTCTACTGCAGAGCGTGTTAAATGTTTGGGCAAGGTGGAGGTGAAGGGGTGTATGGCTGACCTGCTTGATCAGACCCTGCAGGTGCTACTTTTGTGCAGTGTGGTCATCGACCCGAGGGTACCTCCAGTGATTTACCCGGAGGGTGCCCCACAGGGGTGGAGGCTTGTTCACATTCGGAGTGGGTCAGTCACTCCTGGGGGGTCTCCCCAGACTAATAGTTTCAAAGATCAACTGCTTAAATTGCTGGCTGTGGAGGGGAGGACTACCCAGGAGTTGCTGCAAGCATTGGACCTCTCTAGTGATGCCACCCCCCAGGTTTCCCAGGTACCTCTCCCTGTCCCCCCAAGAGTTCTATTTTGGCTCCACTGCCCTTAGTGGTTCCCCCTATATAGCTCGATTCTTACCGAAGGCTGAAACTTTTTTCTGGCACAGTGCCGGTGTCTTCTGGGGAGGATGACTTGGAGGCGTGGATGGATTACACCACCCCCTTAGTTCAGGAGTGGCAATGCTCTGAGGGGGAGAAAAGAAAGTGATTGATGGAGAGTCTGCGGGGCCCCGCGTCAGAAGCCATTAGGTTCTTGTGGGCCACTAACCTGGAAGCCACTGCAGCAGAGTATCTTTCTGCTTTGGTGGGAGTGTTTGGGAGTACAGAGACTGGGGAAGACTTGTTATGGAAATTCAAGTCTGCTAAGCAATGGAGAAATGAGAAACTGTCCGCCTTTGTTACTAGGGTGGAGCGGGCCTTGCAGAAGGCCTATCGAAAAGGGGGGATCACAGCCATGGCCTTGAACCAGGTCAGTTTGGAACATGTTTTGAAGTCTGCTAGATTTTCTAGTGTGATATTATTAAAACTTAAGTTACATGATAGACAGGCTCCCGCCTGAATACTGTCAATTGATGAGGGAGATTAGAAAGTGGAGACTGATGAGGAGGGGTGGGAACCCTATGTGGGAGTTGTGAACCCAAGCCGAAACCCTGAGTCTAGTGCCCCTGAGGAGACTCACCTCT
Source organism: Neoceratodus forsteri (assembly GCA_016271365.2). NCBI lineage: Eukaryota > Metazoa > Chordata > Ceratodontiformes > Ceratodontidae > Neoceratodus > Neoceratodus forsteri. The sequence continues at coordinate 188,725,491 of CM028134.1, forward strand.
CAGGGAGGCCTAATGCGTCCCCAGAATTTCAAGGTGATGTGGGGGTGCGTTCCATTTCCTCTGACCCCCAAGTAGAAAGCGAGTTGAGGGCCGAGGTTAGAAACTTATGAGAATTAGTGAGGGATTTGAGGCGGTCCACTACCCACCCTGTTAGGCCTGGGGAAACCGAGTCATTTAGAAACCAGTGTTCTAGCTCTGGGGAACCCCTCACCCCTGGAGGACCCCAGCAGACAAAGTACCCCTCCCAATAGAGACCCCAGGACCCCAAGTTTTGTTACCATTGTGGGAGGATGGACACTTTCAGCCTGAGTGCCAGCTGCGGAGAATTTAAGAAAGGTCAACAGCAGCCTGATCACTTGGCATCGCAGGGCCCACGTCCGACCCCCAGGAAGGGTTTTGTGACCCGGGCCAACGCCCAAACAACTGTCAAGGCTGTGCCTCCTGAATGGTCTGATGTGGTCGGGCCCTCGATGGAGGCCCCAGTGCGAGTAAATGGGATTCCCACCCGAGCTGTATTAGATAGTGGCTCTCAGGTAACCATCATGTTTCAGGATTGGTATCAGACACACCTACCTGAGGTGCCGCTACAACCCTTGGATGGCCTACATGTATGGGGGCTAAGTGACAAGGCTTATCCGTAGTTGGGGTATATCCGGATCTGGTTGTCATTTCCTACTTCTGTGGCTGGAGTGGACGAACAGGTGGAAACCTTGGCTCTAGTCTGCCCCCCCACTGGACTGTATGATGGGGTACCCTGTTGATTGGGACAAATGCTCATATGTTTGGTCGATTAGCCCAGTTGTGTTCAGAAAAGCAAGCATTTAGGATCGGGCGTGCCTAAGAATCCGCTTTGATCCAACAGGTCTCTGAAGCTCAGAAGAAGGTTAGCCAGGAGGAACCTGAAGGCCGGTGGGTGCAGTATGGAAGAAGGATCCGGCACGGTGATACCTGCCCAGAATGCCCAGTATGTTTTTCAAGGGAAGTCCAACTGAGAACAGATGTTAAGAATAAGTTATTGATGTTGGATGCACCTGGGAGGAAGATTGCCTGAGGGACTGCTGGTCAAACCCAGTATCTTGCCGGCTAGGCCCATGCTTATGTCAAGAGGGTGATGGTTCAAGTTCATAATGTGTCCGACAAGGAGATTCGAATAAAGAGGGTGCACCCTGGCAAGTGTACATTGTGCAGATACTGTAGTGCTGCCCAATAGCAAAGGTCAAGGAAAGATGACAGAGTAACTCCGACTTGTTTGATTTGGTGACTCCCGTTGCCTGCTGAATGGAAAGTGAGGATCAGTGAGAAGCTAGCCACCAGAGACCAGGTATTTTCCCTAAAAGAATGGGACATGGGATGTGTCAGGGGCCGAGCACCACATCCGGCTGCATGATGACAGGCCTTTTAGAGAGAGAGAGAGAGAGATCTCGGTGTCTGGCCCCGGCTGACATAGACGATGTGAGGCGGCATTTGCAAGAGATGCTCGCTGCTGGTGTGATACAAGAGTCCAGGAGCTCCTATGCTTCTCCCATTGTAGTAGTGAGAAAAAAGAATGGGGCAGTTCGGATGTGTGTAGATTACCGTACCTTGAATCGGTGGACCATTCCCGATCAGTATACCATGCCACGCATACAGGACGCCTTGGATTGTTTAAATGGCAGTAGGTGGTTCTCTGTGTTAGACCTCCGCAGTGGATACTATCAGATCTTGATGGCCCCAGAGGACCGAGAGAAGACTGAATTCATTTGCCCTCTAGGTTTCTATGAGTTCATCCGGATGCCTCAAGGGATTTCAGGTGCCCCAGCTACTTTTCAGCACCTGATGGAACGTGCTGTGGGGGACATGAATTTGCTCGAGTGTTTGGTCTACTTAGATGATGTCATAGTGTTTGGCCGCTCATTGGAAGAGCATGAACGCTGATCGTTCAAGGTCCTGGATCGGCTGGAGGACTTTGGTCTCAAGCTACCTATAGACAAGTGCCAATTCTTCCAAACTTCGGTGAAGTATGTGGGCCACATAGTATCCACTGAAGGCATAGAGACTGACCCCAGCAAAGTGGAGGCTTTGACTACTTGGCCTCAGCCAAAGAATTTGAAAGAGTTGCAACGGTTCCTGGGGTTTTGTGGATATTACAGGCAGTTTGTCAAAGATTATTCTCGAGTGATCCGCCCCTCCTCAACCTTACTCAGGGGTACCCTCCCACGCACAAAAAGTATAAGAAAGTTGTGCACTCTGAGACAGAGAAGAAGTATTTTCGGCCGAATGTGTTTGGAAACCGCTGGACTACTAAGTGTGAGGAAGCTTTTTATGACATCATATATCAACTTACCCATGCCCCAGTGCTGGCCTATGCTGACCCGGCCAAGCCTATATGTTCTCCACACTGGCCAGTCTACAAGGATTGGGGCTGTGTTGTATCAGGAGCACTCGAACGGGCTGAGACCTGTAGCTTTTGCCAGCAGAAGTCTGACTCCTTCAGAAAAAAATTATCCAGTGCACAAACTAGAGTTCCTGGCTCTGAAGTGGGCCATTGTTGATCAATTTCATGACTATTTGTACGGTGCCAAAATACTGGTAAAGACTGATAACAATCCTCTGACCTATGTGCAGACCTCAGCCAAGTTGGATGCCACTGGCCATAGGTGGCTCTCTGCATTGGCCACCTACGACTATGCTGTTGAGTACAAAGCAGGCCTGAACCATATAGATGCGGATGCTCTCTCTCGGAGGCCTATGCCACATAGAAACATAGATTTTGATGGCCGATAAGGACCGCTTGGCCCACCCAGTCTGCCCATTTCCCTACCTATTGGATAAGCTGCAGATCCTAGTTAACCAGCAGCCTACTTCTTCCTACCCCAGAATTGCCTTATGACTGTCCCATGCATGCTTGAATTCCACCACTGTTTTGACTCCATAACCCCTCCTCGGAAGGCCATTCCATGCATCCACACCCTCTCTGTGAAAAATACTTCCTTAAATTACCTCTGAGCCGCCCCCTTCTATCTTCAAATTGTGCCCCTTGTTCTTGCACACCTCTTTTTTTGAAAGATGCTACCCTCTTGGAATTTGTTGATTCCTTTGAGATACTTGAAAGTTTCTATCATGTCCCCCCTCTCTCTCCTTTCCTTGAGGCTATACATATTCAGCTCCTTAAGTCTCTCTTCATATGTCTTCCGGTGCAGACCCTGCACCATTTTAGTTGCCCTCCTCTGGACAGCCTTCATCCTGTCTATGTCCTTGCGGAGATTAGGTCTCCAGAACTGCACGCAGTATTCCAAATGGGGTCTCACCAACTGTCTGTACAGAGGGATAATAACTTCCTGTTTTCTGCTGGTGATGCCTCTTCCTATGCATCCCAGTATCCCCCCAGCCCTCCTTGCTGCCCTCTCACATTGCTTGCCCACCTTTAGGTCATCTGATATGACTGCCCCAGGTCCCTTTCCATTTTTGTTGTTAGTATCTCACCCCCATTTGTACACTTCCCTGGGTTTTGTTTCCCAGGTGCATTACCTTGCACTTCTTAGCATTGAATCTAAGCTGCCATACATTTGACCATTCCTCTAACCTTGCCAAGTCCCTTCTCATCCTTTCCACCCCACCTTGTGCATCAACTCTGTTGCAGATCTTTGTGTCATCTGCAAAGAGACATACTTTTCCTTCCAGTCCCTCTGCAATATCGCTTATAAAGACATTGAAGAGGACCGGTCCTAATACTGAACCCTGTGGTACCCCACTAGTAACCCCTTTCTTCAGAGTGGACTCCATTTACTATTACTCTCTGTCTCTATTCTCCAGCCAATTCTTTATCCAGGCTGTCATCTTGGGACCCACTCCCAGGCTGGCTAACTTGTATATTAATCTTTTGTGTGGGACTGACAAACTGACTGGGTCAGGTTGTCAGGACCTGACATAAGGAGCCCTTGCCAAAAGTTTGACGAGGAGGAACAGGTGTCTCCTGATGCTGTAGACTGCATGGTGGATTGCTTGGGGCCATCCGAGAACTGCATACACAATGGAACTGAGAGAAGGGGATAGAGTGTTATTGAGGAATCTGGGACTGCATGGCAAACATAAGATTGCTGACAGATGGCATCACCTCCCTCATATTGTTGTGGGGAAACTGGCAGATTTACCTGTATATAAAGTGCGGTCTGAAAACAATTCAAAAGATGTGAAAACTATACACAGAAATCATCTGCTGCCAATCGGGCAAATCTTGATTGAAGCTGAACCTCTCAGTGCCCCCCAGGCCTATGACTAGATCTGCTGCCAAGAAAAACCCAGACCACTTGATTCTTCAGCAAGCCAAATAAGAGAGCCTTGTCTAAACTCCTCTGAAGAAGATGATCGTCAATCTGTGTCTGAAGACAATGAGAATAATATTGAATACTATCCCTCTTATGAACTGAGCCAACTGTTTCGGGGCATCCCCTCGTTAACTCTGGAGATGAGGTTGGGCTTTCTGGACTGTCTGAGCCCCCAACTTGTCACTGGAACCAATGCTCCCAGGAGATGCAGTGAGTGGCCCCCAAACTGGAGGGATGGAGTCCTTGAGCCTGGCTGAACTGTCTGGCCTGGCTGAGCTATCTGATTTTTCAGAAGAAGGAAGTGATGTGGGGGAACAAGCCAGTGATATGCCGGAACCTGAAGAATATTTTGAGTGCCCTGATGGTTCCTTACTAGTGCCTGAACAGTCCCCAGCTGAGCCAAGTAGTGTGGGTCCTGATGTAGAGGGTCATGTCCCCGAAAGTACTATGAGCACTGGGTCCTGTTCCCCTATGGGGTTCCCCCTACTAATCCCAATGAGGCTGAATCGGAATCGGGACCTGTAGCAGGGTTTTCCGAGACCCCTAGATGCTCTAGCCGAGAAGTATGGCCTGTAGTCAAGTTGAGCTATGAGTCTCTGGGTCAGCCTGTGGACCTGCCCTTAAATGTGGTCCATAAAGGGGTGTATGTGTCCCCGAGCTCCTTGCCTAAGCTAGCCTTGGGGGATAACTCCAGCCTGTTAGTATTGCCCTTCGAGTGTGGTGCCCCTGCTTTAGGTAACCCACAAGTAGCTGATAGGGAGGGGTCCCCTTTTTCCAGGTGTCATGGGCAGGAACTAATGACCTGATTTTAAAAAGTGCAAAGAGTGGCGTGTGTGGATAATATTGCATAAACTGTAGTAAACTGTAAATACAGTAGCAATGCATGTAATATAAAGTGTGATATAATATTAATTGAACTGTGTGCCTTAAACTGGTTTAAGGGTAACTACTTGACGCAGACGCTAAGTTCTTTCCAGGCCAGGAAGTGTGTAACCCCCCTACAAATGGGGGTTCCTAAAAGCCTTCCCGGAGCCTGCCTAGATGCTCCCTGCTTATCTGGTGTCCGGCATAAGGCTGCTAAATATGGGTGTTGTGAGTGCTTTTAAAGCCTCAGTACTGTCTCTTTAGAGCTGCCTGCCATGAGTTTGGTGTTTGTAAGGGGGACTGGGGCTTCTATGCTCAACTCCCGCCCTGGGCTACTGGTTAATTGCTCCATTTCTGCAGTCACTAGAAAAGCAGAGGGAGCCTAGTTGAAAGATATAGCTGTTTGCTGGAGAATATGTAGTGTAACTGAAAAACGTAAACTGTATAACCTGCCTTTATTTGCAGCTGGGACTCTGTGTGCTGTGCCCCTCCACCTTGGACCAGGACAGTTCGAGGGGTCCAATAGGGCGAGGTATCTAATTTGGAGTAAAGAGCAGCCAGCCAGAAATCAGGACTCTCGATGGAGCCAGATGACCAATGGAGCACCGCTTGTAGTTTTGAAAGTGGCATTATGGGCCATAAGCCTTTCGCTACTGAGGGGCCATTGAGTGTTCGTAGCGAGAGCGCGTGAAGGCATAGGAGCAGCAGCGTTTTCATTGCCCAGCGCTCCATGGATTAAATCCCCGGCGTGCGGTCAGAGGAGGCTGTGTACAAGCACAGCTACCTACCAGGCTCAACCTGTAGAGGACTGGAGAATCTGCTGAATTGCACTCGGTCTGTCAGGAAAGTTGAAGCTGCAGAGAGACGCCCGCATAGCTGTGAGTTCAGTCAGGTCCTGGAAGCAGCTGCCTGGTATGGTACCCCTCTGTTGTTTTCCATATAAATGTGTGCGGAGGCCTTTGCAGCCCAGGCTCAGCCCTGCAAGTGGTGAAAGAGTGGTTCTCTGTTGGAGTTGGAGTACTGAAAAGGGTAGCTCCTGTTAAAGGTTACAAACAAAGGCAAAGTTGTTTTGTTGTATTGCAGACTTTACTAATTGAGCTTACTGGCTCCATCTGATCTCTCAGAATTAAATGCTCATTTGTGTCAGGGTCCCAACCAGCTACATCGAGGAACTAGCCATTAGGGCTTGTAACCCCTAGATGGCGCTATCCCAGGGCTACTACCCTGCCTGATTTGCCACTAACAGGTTGAGGCCTGGATCCAATGGCGGTGCCTCCACCCAGAGGTCAGGGTTTGCAATAGTTAAACTAACTTGGTCACAGCCCTCTGGGACACTGCAACCCCTTTCTTCCCACTAGTGGCCCACACAATATATCAGAATTACCTTCACAGTATACACTTACCCCCAGGTCTGGTTCGGCACTGGGACCTCCTGTGAAATGAGATACAGTGCAACAATCACAGTACAGTACTTTAACATAGAAAATACCTCAGGCAGTATAACTTTGCTGAAACAAGCAGCTCTGATTTATTTAGGGGATATAACAAGGACAGGAAATCAGGTTAATTAGCTTATCACTCTAATAATCTACCTATGGCTCTGTGCACAGGCCTATCCCTATCAGTTACTGTCCCTGGGTACCCAAGCCCTAGTGGCTAGTCCAAACCGTGGCAGCTGGTAGGGGCCCTTTCACACAGAGAAGGAGAATTAAACAGTCAACAGTACAGTAATTCCATTTGGATTTAATGTGGCAATTCAACAGGGAGCGACCCTGAATTAGTACTCACGACCTCCAAATAAGATAGGGTCCTTCAATGTCAGCAGGGCTCACTTGAGGTACACAAACCTCTTCACACATCCATATTAAAGAAAGCACTATACCAGGCAGGCTGCATCTGTATCCCGATCGCAATTACTGCACAATACCGGGAGAACACACAGCAGATTCAGTTCCTGACAGACAGAGTGCAATTTTCAGCAATTCCTCCAGTCTTCTACAGGGTGAGCCTGGTTTCTACTCTCAGAGATCCTTTGATTCTTTTCACAGGACGAGTTCAGTCCTAACAAGCTGTTACACAAGCTGCAGACCGGAACTCTGGGCCTTACACGTTTTTGACTAAAACTGCACACTGAAAAGCACAGGGCTCCTTCCTTCTTCACTGCCAAAGCTCAACTGAAACTCCAACCGACAAAACCGGGCACTTCCTTTGAGTTCCTCCCAGTTCTTGACTGTGACTGTCACACAATAGACTGCTGCTGTTGGTCCAAAAGGCACTGAAGTCTAAACTACATCTCCCAGAGTCACTGCCCATACAATCCTCTTGTGGCTGGCTCAGATTATGAGTCCAAGTTCTGATTCGTCCAAGGCACCATTTTAGAGCTAGCTTACCCACACTGATTGGTCCAGTTCAGCAGTTCAAAACTAGAATGGGGAACTAGCAGACACAGTTCTGACTGCAAGAAAGCAGGTTAGACAAACTGTAATTTCATTATTACTCTAAATAATTTCTGGCAAACAGTTACACCTTTCAGATAGGTTCCCTTTGCACTCCTAGTGACTGCAAAATGAAGTGAATTGGCAGCAGCTTGAGTGGTACTCAATCAAAGAAACACACAGTCCCCCATACAAACTAATTATGTCTGCAAGCAGACAGCTCTTAAAGAGACAGTACCAGAGGTTCTAAAAACACTCACTGATAAATGGCTTAAATGCCAAACACCATTCAGGCTTGGAGCATTCAAGCAAGCTCCTGGAAGTCTTTTGGGAACCCCCATTTGCAGGGGGGTTACACTTGGGTACCCATAGACAGTAATTAAAAGGTCAGGCCTGTGCACAGAGCCCTGGGTAGTCAAATATATATATTAGTGGTAAACCAGTCACCCTGATTTCCCCCGGTCCTTGTTATCTCCCCTTAAATAAATCAGATTGTTTGTTTTGCAAAAGTACCCTGGCTGGTTTGTGTTTTACTGGTGATATACTGTACAGTGAATATTTGATAACTGTACTTTACTTTCCAGGGGGTTCCCGGAGTGAGCTGAGTGGTTCGATCCGGGGGGGGGTATGTGTTCAGGGTGATAACATTGCAATTAAACTGTGTGAGCCACTAGTGGGAAGTGGGGGTTGCAGCAACCCAGAGGGCTGTGACAGAGTCAACCTTGACTGTTCTAACCCCAATCTCTGGGTGGAGGCACCCGTCAACGGATCTGGGCCCCTCACCCTGTCACAGCTGAGGCAGGCAGGGGTAGTAACCCTTAGGATAACACCCCCTTGGGGTTACAATACCAAAAGAATGCAGACCAGACAACCTTAAGAGTGGTCTTTGCAGAAGTACTAATATACAATGATGGGAAATTTAACATAAAGAAATGGATGTAATTGAAGAAAAAAAAACAAGTCCCACTGTGAATGCAGTTTAGAGCACTTACATCCATATTAGTGGCCCCCCTGTACTAAGCTGAACTGATGCAGATGTTCCACCTCAGGATTCCATATGGAAAATGATGATAAATGTCTGACTTAACCTCTGAATGAAACCACTACAGGCAGGTTTAAAATCTATAACTATGGAAATTAGCTAAATCTGTCATCACCGGGTTTAAAAATGGGGAAAATCCCTAGGAGGATGTTCTAGTGTTTGCTTCAGTATGCACAGAGTGGTGCCTGGCCGGAGTGCCCAATCAGGGCTCAGCCAAGCAAAAGTTATAGCTGGACAGAATATACAGTAGTTAGCTATTTCTCCAATCCTCCTAACTGGTGTGCCAGTAGCTCAAAAATCACTAAAGGGAGCTTCAAGATCCATTTTTGCTCACTTGTGGTGAAGGTTCCTGACCTGAAGGCTATCCCTATGGTGCGGAATCAGTAGCTTGTATAGAGCTGGGGATCCCATAATAATCTTTTAGTGGACCCATTGTGTAGATGCTGATATTATGCAGAAAAATCCCAAAGCGTTTTGCAATCCATGAAGAGTTGACCGTGACTATTAGGTGCAGTGAAATAAATATTAAGGAATGATCAAGGGGTTTGGTAGGAGAGAGAATTAAACACAAGAAGGTTAAGTGACTTGCCCAGGCTCTTTAGGTACATAGCGCTATGTTCTAACCACTAGGCTGTTCTGCTTCCAGAACAAATGGGTGGATCCAGCAGAATGGTATTGTTCAGCTAGTAAACAAAATGATAACTAAGCTGAGATCCTGAGGTGCTCTTCTGTTCTATAAGCTTTGTATTAAATTTGCAAGATCCAGAGGTGGGAAAACCTTCCCATCATTTTAACTAGGAGTAAAAATGCTTCAGTCTGTCAACAGCCCTCTTCCAGCTGTACAATGTACGCTCTACAAATATAAAATGTTACTTTATTTGTGGTGGCCTTATCAGGTTTTGACAGCACTGAGCCTTTCTTAATGTAAAGTATTTCACCCCACGTCAACAAAAATATAAATACATATATATATATTTTTTCCCAGTAATGAAGCGTTTCTACTTTCTCCAAAGAACTAATGTCAGCAGATGGATTTTTCCATTTGCTTAAGCAGCATGACATTACATATTCTGACAGTTGCTCAACTCTAATTGAAGGGATCATAGCTGCGAAGGTAGTGATTTTTAGGTAGAACTCGGCAATGAAAAGAGCAGACTTCAATTCAAACTGGATTGTGCTGACACTGATGGCATACTCACATGAGTCTGTTACACAGTTTGTATTGGAAAAAGCTGATTTAAAAAAAAAAACAACAAAACAAAACTAGATCACATTGTAAGACCCTCACAATATTTTTCTTCTACGATACATAAGTTTAAGCTAGCACACCAAGAGTTAGCTCCCAGCATGGGAAGAAAGAGGACCTCACAGTCTCTCTCTTCTGTCTTACTTAGCCAAGTAGTCAATTGGATAATTCCATATAAAACATCATTAGCTAAGATTAGATGTGATTATCAATGACCATGAAACTATTTATCTTTTATAAACAAAAAAAAGTGTGCTGGGATCTGAGCTAAAGAAAAGACTGAGATGTTTGACAGTAGGATCCATCAAGTAACTGTAGACAAAGCAAATGATTTGATACTTTTATTGGGCCATCAAGTACATTTTGGCACACACACTTTCAGGCCTACACAGGACCCTTCTTCAGGCTACAAATATTTTTGTGCTACATTTTGTCCAGTATTTTTCATAGGTTGTAATCTGATCTGGATTAAAAAAAGGACACAGTGTGTAGAGGTGCTCTGCAACAAATTCTGTCACATCGCAGCACTGAGCATCACTTGTCAAAAGTGCCTGGCCACACGCTTAGCTGGAGTGGCATACTGGAAGAAGGTAAAGAGAGGTTTTGTGGGTGCCCCTCTGACACACAGGTGACCTGAGTCTGGGAGCAAACTTGGGACACTGCATCAGAAGACAGGCCAGACCACATTATCTGCCACTCAGCAGAGGGCTATGGTCGGGGAGGGATGGCTTTGGGTTCTGGTGCTGCAGCCACCTCTATGATGGAAAAACGGAGCATGCTCCCCCTGCAGGACATTGCTGCATGCAGCCAGGACCACTCAATGGGCTACGCACACACCAGGGGAGGAGAAAGGAATTTTGGGGGAAAACACATGTCCACCTATACAGTGCGACAGCATAGGCTGCCGCCACCTCCCTTGGGTCCTGGTGTCCAGCAAGGCTGGCTCCTACTCCATACAGTGGACTGTTTCACAGGGGAGGATGGCCCTCCCCCTGTAGCCCCTGCCACCGGGGGGAGAACTGTGGGGATGTAGGGAAGTGGGACTTAGGGAAGATAGTTGTTAATGGGCCAAGACAGGGCATACCCTGGGAACAGGGTATATCCCTGAGAGACACGGCTGGGGGAAAAAGTTATATGGGAATAAAGAGGAGCTTCAGACCCAAGAAAGAAAAATAAACAAAGCGGATATCAGCAGACCCCAACCAGCATTCAAAAAAACTGCATTTCAAGGTATGACATTATTAATAAGGTTAAGTGTATGAAAACGAAACAGAGCAGCGATATTGCCCTTCTATCAGTCCCTGGTTAGACCCCGCTGGGAATACTGTGCTCAGTTCTGCAGTCCCATTTAAAGAGGTGGTCTGGCCAAAATGTCTGGCATTAATAAATTCTGAATTTGGATCAGCATATTCCCAATCAGCCTCATGCCAAAAATGAGATCTCTAATTACTTTGTTTAAAAGTTACAAGTCATTTTGTAACCATAAATTCACTGTCTGTTCAAAAAAGCCAATTTCAGAAAAGAGCTACTGATGATGTCATAACCTAAACTTGCAAGCTTGACTTCAAGCTACCTTATTTGACTTATTTCTGCCATGTTACATAAAACTGCAGTTGTAGTAAACATCTGAAAAGGAAAACTGACACTGGGTGAGTCAGCGCTTCCATTTCCAGTATGTGCAAGTGCAATGTACAGTACTACAGAATGTAACGGGATTGGGATGCAGCAGCAAACATGCCTTTAGAATGACTAAGTTGTGTGCAATTTTTAGAATACTGTAGGTATGAGATTTTGAAATGTCACCAGGTTGCAACTCTGGAATGCAGCAATGACACACTCTCAGAAAGTAGCTCAGACACATAATTTTGGAATGTGGCAGGGATGCTAAAATTCATAATGTGGTGGTGTCATATTTTTAGAATGTGGCTGAGATACACAATTTTAAAATGCTGGGGACACAGTTGCGGAAGATGGCAGAGAGATGTAAAATCTTAATGCGTCATGGATGCCTAAAATTGGCATATGGTGGTGACACAATTTCAAAATTTGGTTGGGATGCTTGACTTTAGATTGTAGTGACAACATACAATTTCACAATGTGGCACGAACATGGAATCTCAAAATGTGGCAGTGACACAGTTTCAGGAATGTGGGAGTCACATGCAATTTCAGAATGGGGCAGGAATGTATAATTTGAGAATATGACCTGGACATGCAATATCAGAATGTGGCAGGGACATACAATTTTGGAATATGGTGGGGATGCACATTTCCAGAATGTTACAATGATAGGCAATTTTAAAATGTGGAAGTTTACCCACAATTTTGGAATGTGGTAGGAAGGCACAATCTTAGAATGTGGCAGTGATGCACAATTTCAGAATGTGGCAGTGATGCACAATTTCAGAATGTGGTAGTGACACACAATTTTGGAATGTGCCAGTGATGCACAGATTCAAAATGTAGAAGTGATGCACAATTTTGGAATGTGGCGGTAAAAAAATGTCAGAATGTGGCGGTGACGCATAATTTCAGAATGTGACAGTGACGCAAATTTTGAATGTGCCAGTGATGCACAGTTTCTAAATGTGGTGGTGATGCACAATTTTGGAACATGGAGGTGACAAAAAATTTCAGAATGTGGCAGTGCGCACAGTTTCAGAATGTGGCAGTAATGCACAGTTTTGGAATGTGGTTGTGATGCAGTTATTGAATGTGGTGGTGACACAGTTTCAGAACATGGCAGTGATGCACAGTTTTGGAATGAGACAGTGACACAAAGTTTCAGAATGTGCTAGTGATGTGCATTTTCAGAATGTGGTGGTGATGCACAATTTTGGAATGTGGTGGTAACACAATTTTGGAATGTGGTGGTGATGCACACTTTCAGAGTGTGACAGTGACACACAATTTCGGAGTGTGGCCATGATGCACAGTTTCAGAATGTGGCTGTGATGTAATTTTCAAATGTGGTGGTGATGCACAGTTTCAGAATGTGGCAGTGATGCACAATTTTGGAATGTGTCAGTGATGCACAGTTTCAGAATGTGGCAGTGACAATTTCAGAATGTGGCACTGAAACACAACTTAGAAATGTAGTGGGGATGTGCAATTTTGGAATTTGGTGGGGATGCACAATTTCAGAATGTGGCAGGGATGCGCAATTTTGGAATGTGGCTGGGATGCATCATTTCAGAATGTGGCTGGGACGCACAATGTTGGAATGCGGTGGGGATGTGATGCACAATTTTGAAATGTGGTAGAGTCAGTACAATTCTAGAATGTGACAGGGACAAGCAATTTCAGAATAAATGGTGTGTACTATCACATTTTGACAATAAGCATCCACACTATATTCCGAAATTGCCAGTCCCTGCCAAATTCCTCAGTGTGTGTTCCTGCTGCATTCTGAGATTGAGTGTCCCACTACAAATTTGAGATAGCACATTCCAAGACTGCATACCCCCCCCCACAACATTTTAAAATTGTGCACCACCTTGACATTCTATACCGTGGTTCAGCACTGCATTGCAAAACCAGCTCCTGATGCATTCTAAAGTACAGTACCATGCATCTAAACATTCTTGAAGTGCAAGCACTGCAGCCAACCCTATGTCAGTTTTTTTTTAATGATTACTACAGCTACAGTTTCTTAAACTCTGAAGAAACAGATCCTATAAGGTTGCTGACAGGCGGGGCTAGACTATGAGTTCAGGTTATGATATCATCAGTGGCTGGTCACTGAAACTGGCTTTTTTGAACAGATAGTGAAAGCAGGGTTACAAAATAGCTCATAACTTTAAAATGAAGTAACGTATAAACCTGATTTTTGGTATGAGATTTATTGGGGGTATGCTTATTCTAATTCTGCAATGTAGCACTTTTGACCGGACTCCCTCTTTAAAGGACAGAGGCAGACTGAAGGTGCTACAAAGAAGGGTAACTAAAATGGTCCGTGGGCAGCAAGGAAAAACTTATGCAGTAAGCCTGGGAGATCTGAACATGTATGCTTTGGAGGACAGACGGGAAGGGGGATATGGCAGAAACTTACAAATTCCTAAGGGTAATAAACATTGTTGATACTTCTCTCATCACCAGAAATGATAATGCAGTGACAAGAGGTCACGGATGGAGACTGGTAGGGGGGGAAGTATTTAAAAGGGATCTCAGAAAGTACTATTTCATGGTAGAGGTTGATGGAAAAGGAAATGGTTTACCACAGGAGGTTGTTGAAGCTGGATCTACAATTTCAGGGGACTAGTTGTCTGTAATGTATGGAATAACATTTGGGAGAGGGGAGTTAAAGGAGAATTAGTAGAAAATGGAATGGTGGGACACATTTGATAGACTATGAATGGAAATTTTAAACAGAAGGATGCAGCACTTGCGCCCATATTCTTGACAATGAGCATCCACACTATATTCCGAAATTGCCAGTCCCTGCCAGATTCCTTAGTGTGTGTTCCTGCTGCATCAAAACTGCCATCACAGAGGCAACAAGCCTTTGTGTGAAGCAAATAAACAAATCAAAACAAAAGAAAAAGCCACTATGGTTCACAAAAGAGGTGGCTGTGAAAGTCAGGAAGAAAAAGATAGCATTCCGGAAGTATAAAGAAACACAGAAGGAGCAGGACAGAGAGCTGTACCAGTTAAGGCAGAAGGAAGCAGGGAGGAAAGTCAGAATAGAAAAGGCCCAAACTGAGGAAAAGATAGCCAACTCAGTTAAGAAGGGGGATAAAACCTTTTATAGGTACATCAGAGAGCGTAGAAAGACAAAGGGAGGGATAGTGAGGCTGAATAGAATGAACGGTGGGTGGGCAAAGGGGGCAATGAAAAAGCAGGGATACTGAACAAATATTTCTGCTCAGTATTCACAAAAGAGGAGGGAAGTGCCTAATCCAATTAACAGAAGTACTCTTGATAGCGAGGTCGATCCCAGTCCTTTCACAGAAGAAAGGGTTCTGCAAGAACTCCTAAAACTGAAAGTGGACAAAGCAATGGGGCCTGATGGAATTCACCCAGAATTCTAAAAGACTTAAGTGGGAACTAGTGAAACCACTGGCTACTCTTTTAATAAATCATGGGAGGATGGTGTGGTGCCGAGGACTGGAGGAAGGTGGATGTGATTCCCCTTCACAAAAGTGGGACCAAGACAGAGGCAGAAAACTACAGACCTGTCAGTTTGACCTCTGTGGTAGGGAAAGTGATGGAGTCACTTCTGAAGGAAAGAATAGTTGAGTACCTAGAGGCCAGTGGGGCACAGGACCCAAGGCAGCATGGGTTCACAGTGGGAAGGTCATGTCAGACAAATCTAATAGATTTCTTTGACTGGGTGACCAAAGTAGTAAACCAGGGAGGGCTGTGGACATGGCCTACCTAGACTTTAGCAAGGCATCTGACACAGTCCCACACAAAGATTAATAGTCAAGTTAACCAGCCTGGGAGTGGGTCCCAGGGTGGTAGCCTGGGTAAAACATTGGCTGGACAACAGGACACAGAAGGTAACTGTAAATGGAGTCCACTCTGAAGAAAGAGGGGTTACTAGTGGGGTACCGCAGGGTTCAGTATTGGGTCCAGTCCTTTTTAATGTCTTCATAAGTGACATTGCAGAGGGACTGGAAGG
Organism: Neoceratodus forsteri; assembly: GCA_016271365.2. NCBI lineage: Eukaryota > Metazoa > Chordata > Ceratodontiformes > Ceratodontidae > Neoceratodus > Neoceratodus forsteri. Next base: position 188,741,005 of record CM028134.1, read on the forward strand.
AAAAGTATGCCTCTTTGCAGATGACACAAAGTTCTGCAACAGGGTTGATACACAAGGAGGCATGGAAAGGATGAGAAGGGACTTGGCAAGGTTGGAGGAATGGTCAGAAGTATGGCAGCTAGGATTCAATGCAAAGAAGTGCAAAATAATGCACCTGGGAAACAAGAACCCAGGGAAGAATACACAATGGGGGAGGTAGTAACAACAACAAAAAAGGAAAGGGACCTGGGGGTAATCATATCAGATGACCTTAAGGTTAACAAGCAATGTGAGAAGGCAGTAGGGAGGGCTGGGGGTATACTGGGATGCATAGGGAGAGGCATCAGCAGCAGAAAACAGGAAGTTGTTATCCCTCTGTACAGACATTTGGTGAGACCTCATCTGGAGTACTGCGTCCAGTTCTGGAGACCCCATCTCCGCAAGGACATAGACAGGATAGAGGCAGTCCAGAGGAGGGCAACTAAAATGGTGCAGGGTCTGCAAGAGAAGCCATATGAGGAGAGACTAAAGGAGCTTAATATGTATACCCTTGAGGAAAGAAGGAGAGGGGACATGATAGAAACTTTTAAGTACCTCAGTGGAATCAACAAAGTCCAAGAGGGTAGCATCTTTCAGAAAAAGAGTTGTGCAAGAACAAGGGGACACAATTTAAAGATAGAGGCGGTTCAGGGGCAATGTGAGGAAGTATTTCACAGAGAGGGTAGTGGATGCATGGAACAGCCTTCCTGAGGAGGTTGTGGGGTCTAAAACTGTGGGAGAATTCAAGAATGCATGGGACGGACATAAGGCAATTCTTGTGGGGGTAGAAGAAATAGGCTGTTGGTTAACTAGGATCTGCGGCCTATCCTGTGAAGTAGGGAAATGGGCAGACTAGATGGGCCAAGCGGTCCTTATCTGCCGTCAAAGTCTAGTTTCTTTGGCGTGTGATGTGTCCCATTCACATACATATGGATGCATTTGCAACAATTCCTGCAGTTTGTGGCAATTTCTGCCGCAACTACGGGACTCGCATCTGTTTTCTGGATGCAATTGAAGAATTCCATCCCAGGAGTTAGAACAATTTTTTGTGGTCTAAATTCAGGCAGAATTCCACACTTGCGTCAGAAAAACAGATGCATTTCTTTAACTATCTTGCCCTATGTATTCATTAACAACATACCAAGTGTCCAATAGAATGTAGGTAGGAATCTTGGGCAGACTGAATAGACCTTGAGACTTTATCTGCAATCATGTCTTCTATGTTTATAGAACATAACCATTGCTGTTTACAGTTCATTTTGCCAAATGCCCTGATGCTAATCAGGAGCAGAAGTCACAACACTGTTTGTGACATCACAATTGGATCCATATAGCAACAGACAATATTGTGATAAATAGAGAATTCTGACCTCTGCTCCTAAGTACCATTAGGGCAAACTGAACATTCCTTTTGTGGGGCTTGTCTCCCCCCATCCCCTTCCCTCCCCACACTCACACAACTGCAGCTGCTCCCTTCAACCAGAAAGGGGAGAGGTCGCAATTGCAACTAACACAAATAATGATACTTGAGGGGGTGAATGAACATCCCCTCAAGAAGAAATAAGGGGGGGTGATCAAAGGGGCCATTTTCGAGGCAACAGTCTTACATGAGAACAGTAATAGAAAAACAGGTACAATAGAGCAGTATGGTTCCCTGGATAGGTCCAGGAGACAGTGAGAGCCAAAAAGAATGCTTTCATCAGGTACGAGGAAAAACGAGGGAAGGAAGAATGGGGAGAGTCCCCAATGAGAACAAGGGAAACCAAGAGGGGGGTCAGAAAAGCAAAGGCAAACACAGAGCTGCGTACTGTGGAGGGAGTCAAGGGAGGAAAGAAACAGTTGTTTAGATATATTTGGAAAAAAGAAAGAAGGAAAGAAGAATTGTTAGGCTAACAAAGGGAGGTATGGTAATCGAGGATGGGCAGAAAGCAGCCATTCTTATTGACCACTTCTGCTCTGTATTCACAAGGGAAGACATACGGCCACTGCAAAGACAGCTGTAAGAGGGATCCCTGAGACAAGGCAACAAGTATTTACCATGAAAGGGTTCAGAAAGGACTAGCAGCCCTAAAGATAGATAAGGCCAAGGGGCCAGATTAGATGCATTCAAGGGTGCTCATGAACTGGCAATGGAACTAACTGAACCTCTGGTAGGGCTATTCAATAGCTCAATTGAAACAGGGGCAGTTCCAAAAAGACAGGAGGGTAGTGGACATAGTCCCAGTCCATAAGGAGGGGCATGGAGCAACTGGGAAACTAGAGACCTGTTTGTCTTACCTCTGTTGTGGGTAAACTGATGGAGACACTAGTCAAAGAGGACCTCCTGGATTTCCTAGAGAGCAATGGACTCCTGGATAATGAACAGCGTGGGTTTGTGGCAGGGAGGTCTTGTCAGACCAACTTGACAGTATTAATTGGCTGGCTAATTAAGGTATTGGATAAGGGTCATGCTGTAGATTGACTCTACTTCAGTTTCAGCAAGACTTTTGACTCAGTGCCTCACAGAAGGTTGTTGAAGAAGCTAGAGGATCAGGGTGCAGTAAAGGACACAGTTAGATGGGTGAGAAACTGGTTAGAAGGGAGACAGCAGAGGGTTGTGGTTAACAGAGTCAAATCAGAAGAGGGAGGTCACCAGTGGAGTGCCACAAGGATCGGTCCTCAGTGCAGTCCTTTTAATAGGCTCATCAGTACTTTGGGGAAGGAAACCAGGGCAAGAAGTGTCCCTTGCAGATGACACTAAGCTCTGCGACAGGGTAGACAGTCAGGAGGTTGAGCGGAAAATCCAAAGAGACTTGCAAAGTTAGAGGTGATCAGTGGTTAGGCAGCTGAAATCCAAAGGCAAAAATGAAAGGTGATGCACATAGGGAACAAGAACTCAGGATAGAGTACTGGCTTGGGGGAGGGTAATGCTGGCATGACCTTCTAAGAAAAGAGACCTAAGGGTCATAATCAGTGACTGAAACAATCAAATCAGTGTAACAAGGCCTACAGTAAGGCAAACAGGATGCTGGGGTGAATAGGAAGGGTACTGACAGCAGAAGGAAAGAAGTATTACTACTGGTCTATAGATCACTGGTGAGGCCCCACCTAGAGTACTGTGCCCAGTTCTGGAGTCCTCACTAAGGAAAGATAAAGACAGGCAGGAGACAGTGCAACATAGGGTGACCAAAATGATTCAGGACAGCAGGGCAGATAGTATGAGGATTGATTTAAGACACTAAACATGTACTGTACTCTTTGGAGGCCAGAGGAGATATGACAGACACCTTCAAGTTCCTGAAAGGAATGAACAAGGTAAATTGCAAGTAGCTATTGAGCATAAGTAGTGGATCGAGAACATGGGGGCATGAGTGGACACTGATGGGGGGTTATTTTGTTTTTTTTTTTACAGAAAGGGTATTGAAGCAATGGAACAACCATGGAACAATCTGCCAGCTGATGTGGTGGGCACCAAAACTATCAATGGTTTCAAAGAAGGCTGGTATGGAGTGAATGACTTAGTGGTTGCTCAGGATGGTAGCAGTAGGGTGGGGAGCATTGGGTGGATAGTGTGGGTTAGAATCCTGTATGGACAATAGGTTCTGGGTTTGTTATGGTTTTATAGGCAGACAGGATGGACCAATGGTCTTTTTCTGCCATTCACAGAATCATAGAATCACAGAAATCTGTCAGCAGAAAAGGACCCCTTTGGCCCATCGAGTCTGCCCCTTAAGCCCCTGCCCCTACCCATCTCCTTTGTCAAGGGGTCTCCCCATCCCCCCACTGGTCAACCCTTTATGTCTGTCCTATGCCTTCTTGAATCCCTCCACCACCTCCACAGGTAGTTTGTTCCAGGGCTCCACCACCCTCTCTGTGAAGTAACACCACCTCACATTGCCCTTAAATCTTCCTCCTTCCAATCTTAGACTATGACCTCTAGTTTTAGCAATCGCTTTCCTTGTAAATAAGCTCCCCTCCTTCACCTTATTAATCCCCTTCGCATACCTAAATGTTTCTGTCATCTCCCCCCTCTCCCTTCTAGTCTCCAATGGGTACAGATCCAATTTCCTCCACCTCTCCTCATATGGCTTCCTATGCATACCATGCACCATCTTGGTTGCCCTTCTCTGAACCTTTTCAATCCCATCTATGTCCTTGCATAGGTGAGGTCTCCAGAACTGGACCCCATATTCCAGGTGAGGCCTCACCATGTTTTTATAAAGAGGCATCAAGACCTCCCTGCTTCTGCTTGTTATGCCACTCCCTATGCACACCAGCATCCTATTTGCCTTGCCCACTGCTTTGCTGCATTGGTTACCCACTTTAAGGTTGTTTGATATTATAATCCCCCGATCCCTCTCCTGAACAGTTGGCTTAATAACCTCCCCCCACTGCGGTAAGAGGCATATGGGTTTTACACCCCATGTGCATTACTGTACATTTGGCACTGAATTTCAGCTGCCAAGTTTCCAACCACCCTTCCAGAATCTTCAGGTCCTCCCTCATGGCCTCCACCCCTGGGGTGTCCACCCTATTACAGATCTTCGTATCATCTGCAAATAGGCACACCCTCCCTTCCAGCCCCTCCGCTATATCACTGATATAGATATTAAAAAGGAGGGGTCCCAGTACTGACCCCGGGGGGACCCCGCTCGTCACCCCCATCTCCCTGGAATGTACCCCATTAACCACCACCCTCTGGCTTCTGTCCTTCAACCAGTTTTCCACCCACCTAGTTATTTTCTGTCCCACTTCTAAGCTTTCCAGCTTATTTACCAGCCTTCTGTGAGGGATGGTGTCGAAGGCCTTGCTGAAGTCCAGATAGGCCATGTCCACCGCCCTCCCTGATCAGCCACCTTCATCACCCAATCTAAAAACTCAATTAGGCCCATCTAGTATGACCTCCCATTTGTGAAACCATGCTGCCTGTCGGCCTGCAGTCCGTTAACCACAAGGTAGTTTATCACCCTTTCCTTTAATAGTACCCCCATCACCTTACCCACCACCGAGGTAAGGCTGATTGGTCGATAGTTCTCCGCCTCCTCCTCCTTGCTACCCCCCATATGCAGTGGCAACACATCAGCCTTCTCCCAGTCACTTGGCACCCACCCTGTATCCAGGGACAAGTTAAACAGCCTCGTCAGTGGTGCTGCCAGCTCTTCCCTTAGTTCTCTGAGTATCAGAGAACTAAGGAAGAAACTACATTTCTTGTCCACCTTCAACCTTACAAGTTCCTCTCTTACCCTGTCTTCACTGAACAGGCTGGGATCCACCCTTTTGTCTTCCTTCCCTCCTCTTAACACTGGTCCCCTTTGCCCCCACACTTTTACTCCCTCCTTCCCCTCACCTGTATTATTCCTGCCTCACTTTCCTCTTCTCGCCCACATACCTCAAAAGGTTTATCCTTCCGTTTGGCCTGCCTAGCAATTCTCTCCTCTGTGTCAGCTTTTGCCCTCCTAATCTTCTACGCTGCCACCCTCAGCTTCTCCCTGCAAGTCTCCCTGTCCTCCTTCCTCTGGGTCTTCTTATATGTTCTGAATGCCCTTTTTCATTCCCTAATTGCCCCTAACACCTCTCTGGTAAACCAGAGTGGCCTCCTTCTTTTTTTGTTCTTTCTTACTTTTACGGCTGCAGTGGGCATAGCCTGCAGATGTATAGGCTTTGAAAAGGACTGCCTGCATAATTACCTTCCAAACAACATGGTAGAGTGTTAAAAATAGTGTCCTCCACTGAAGCCTCATTACTACGCTGCCTGTGTGTATGGGATTGAGAGAGCACTATTTTTACTCTGGCTCATGTTCCTCCCTATAAGGCATCAAAGGAGGCAGGACTTTGTCTGGGGCATGACCAGGACACCTAGATGGACAGGTTTGGGGAGGAGGCAGCGTGCGCCACCCACTAGGGGCAGGCAGGTGTTCCCGGGCAGTGGGAACTTCCATCCAGGAATAGGGAGGAGATACCTCGTCATTTCTACCTTTCCTAGGTTGCAAGAACAGCCTCAGAGGGAACATCAAGGTTTTTGACAAAGAAGATACCTTAAGGCAACAGCAGAAAGTAGATCTTGTGAATCCTGGAACATTTTGATAATACTGTTTTTGCTTTTAAACTTCAGCTGGTTTAACAGGGTGAAGGATCCTTCCTGTACTGCATCTGCCTGCATCATAATGTGATATAAAACAAAGTCTTGTGTTCACTGTAACCAGCTTAATTTTCCCCTTTTAATAATGGTGTATTAAATTATCACCTTACTTTGTCACTTATGAATATCCGTATTGTCTGAACTTCTTATCCTAAAACAGTGCATTTACAATACAGAAAAATGCTGTATTCAAAGGCCCGGATATTCAAAGGGGTTGCACTGGCTCAACCCTGCATTGCACCCTGGCGGGATATTGGAAAGGCTGCTCGGTGCAGCGCAAATCCCGATGCACCAGGACACAATGTAATCATATGCAGCGCAGATGCAGGGGGCGTAACCATGCATATGTGGCACATCCCGTTATTCAGCCCAGGATGTGCGGCGCATACGCTGGTGCAACCGTGCATTGTGCTGCATAGGGTGGCTCAAAGTTGAGCCCATGAAAAGTGGGAACAACTTTTGGCCACACTCACCCAGAACACCATCAAGAAGCACCCACAAAACCCTGGCAGTCTAGTGGGACCCCTCCTCCCATTACCCCGATCACGGTAGATGTGACAATACGGTCCCTGGTAGCCTAGTGGCACCCCGCCCCATAGCTGCAATCGCGGTACATGTTAAGTAAAACATTTCCTGGTAGTCTAGTGGACCCCCCCAAATCCTGAGTACAGTATAAAACAGCAGTCCCTGGTAGTCAAGTGGACCCCCTCCGCCCGAGTCCCCGATCGCTGGTATGTGTAAGTAATTTCATTCCCTGGTAGTCTAGTGGGACCCCCTCCTCCATTACCCCGATCACGGTAGATGTGTGACAATCAGGTCCCTGGTAGCCTAGTAGCACCCCCGCCCCATAGCTGCAATCGCGGTACATGTTAAGTAAAACATTCCTGGTAGTCTAGTGGACCCCCCGCCCAAATCCCGAGTACAGTATAAGCGGCGGTCCCTGGTAGTCTGATGGACCCCCCTCCCACCCGATACCCTGATCACTGGTGTATCAGCTGAAACATACATCCTGGTGATCAGTGGCACTCTTCACCCTCCCACCCACAGGACCCCTTGTCCCCCGCCCCCCATCATCAGCGGGCGGCTGCCACCTGCCAGAATACTGCCCGACCACCTGCCGAATGACAGGTACAGTATGGGCTGTAAGCCCATTGGTCCACAGTGTGGACCAATGGGCTTGTAGACTAACTAGACAGACAGTTCCAAATATGAATGAACCAGTCATATTTGGAACAGTCTAATACAATATGCTCCAGATCTCGATTAGTCCACACTGTGGACCAATGGGCTTACAGCCCTACTGTACCTGTCATTCGGCAGGCGGCCAGGCAGCATGCAGGTGGGCTGCAGCCGCCCGCCAATGATGGGAGGGAGCGGGGCACAGGTCCTGTGTGGGTGAAGGTGAAGTGCCACTGGACCACCAGGGACGACGCTCAGTGACAAAACAATCAAGGTATCGGGAGAAAAGTCCAATGAAATTACAGGAACACATGATAATACGGCTGGAGGTCACTTGACTACAGGCGCCATTTTATACATACTAGGGATCGGGTGAGGTCACTAACTACCGAATATTACCAACATTACTAAATTTAGTACAGAGCGGGAATGCAGGACCCCACTGTGCTACAGTCATGCTGTGCAGGGCGCCAGGCAAGTCGCTGGGCTGCCCTCATGAAGCATGCAAATGGAGCCATAATGACATGCAAATGGCCCCATTTGCTGCATATATTATGGCCTCATTTGCATTCCCCGCTGAATATCATGGGTGATGTGCCTAGCACAACTGCCTAGCATCCCTGTGCTCCCCTATCTGTGCCTTGCGCCAGCACAAGTGCCACTGCACTGTGCGAGTCGTTCCATATTCAACGGTGCTGCGACATGGCGCATCACCGCTGAATATCACCTGGTCCTGGTCCCAGCACATCCCAGTTGCGCTGCGCCGGTTTGCCCTACTGCCCAGCGCAGTTTGAATATCTGGCCAAAGTATAAAAAGAGAAAGAACCAAATTGCTCTGCATTTTAAATATGGTTGGGCAAAATTGTAACCATAAAAAGAAATACAAAATATGTTTTCACTTCAGTTAGGCATCCAATGTCAAAACGAATATTTTTAGCATCTTGCCATATATTGCAGTGTGGTCAACTACTGACAACAAGGTGTAGTACAGGACAGTCAGTGTGTAAAATTAGCACTGTGCTTCATGCCACATGAATGGGGGGGGACAAAACTGCTGAAATAAATGAAAAAAATCTATTACGGGTGATGATTTTCTCAAATAACAGTAAAAGCACAGTTACTGACACAAGCAGTATCATTAATTTGCAGGGGCCACTGCAAATACCAGCATGAAAATGCAAAAGGAAAAAAGTATCCTTGTATCACTTCAGTTAGGAATTATAGGGAGACAACAACTGACACATTGGTTTGACTAGAAAGGCATTATTACTTAAAAGATAATTTTTTTGTGGAACTCAAAAAAACTGATGCAAATGTAACCCCTAGATGGCGCTATCCCAGGGGCTACTACCCCTGCCTGATTTGCCACTAACAGGTTGAGGGGCCTGGATCCAGATGGGTGCCTCCACCCAGAGGTCAGGGTTTGCAATAGTTAAACTTACTTGGTCACAGCCCTCTGGGACACTGCAACCCCTCTTCCCACTAGTGGCCCACATATATCAGACTTACTTCACAGTATACACTTACCCCCAGGACTAGTTCCGCACTGGGACCTCCTGTGAAATAAGATACAGTGCAACAATCACAGTACAGTACTTTAACATAGACAAATACCTCAGGCAGTATAACTTTGCTGAAACAAGCAGCTCTGATTTATTTAGGGGGATATAACAAGGACAGGGGGAAATCAGGTTAATTAGCTTATCGCTTTACTATCTACCTATGGCTCTGTGCACAGGCCTATCCCTACCAGTTACTGTCCCTGGGTACCCAAGCCCTAGTGGCTAGTCCAAACCGTGGCAGCTGGTAGGGGCCCTTTCACACAGTGAAAAGAAAAATTAGTTTAAACAGTCAGCAGTACAGTTATTCCATTTGGATTTAATGTGGCAATTCAACAGGAGCGCCTGAATTAGTACTCACGACCTCCAAACAAGATAGGGTCCTTCAACGTCAGCAGGGCTAATCTTGAGCTCCACGAGACTCTTCACACATTTATATGGTAAAAAAAAGTACTATACCAGGCAGGCTGCTTCTCTATCGATCGCAATTACTGCACAATACCGGAGAACACACAGCAGATTCAGTTCCTGACAGACCGAGTGCAATTCAACAATTTCTCCAGTCTTCTACAGGGTGAGCCTGGTTTCTACTCTTCAGAGATCCTTTGATTCTTTTCACAGGACAGATTCAGTCTAACAAGCAGTTACACAAGCTGCAGACGGAACTCTGGGCCTTACACATGTTTTTGACTAAAACTGTGCACTGAAGGAGCACAGGTTCTTTTCCCTTCACTGCCAGAGCTAAACTGAAACTCCAACAGACAAAACCGGGCACTTCCTTTGAGTTCCTCCCAGTTCTTGACTGGATTGGCTGTCACTCACAATAGACTCTGCTGTTGGTCCAAAAGGCGCAAGTCTAAACTACATCTCCCAGAGTCACTGCCCATACAATCCTCTTGTGGCTGGCTCAGATTATGAGTCCAAGTTCTGTTTCGTCCAAGGCACCATTTTAGAGCTAGCTTACCCCACACTGATTGGTCCAGTTCAGCAGTTCAAAACCAGAATGGGGAACTAGGCAGACACAGTTCTGACTGCAAAGAAAGCAGGTTAGACAAACTGTAATTTCATTATTACTGTAAATGATTTCTGGCAAACAGTTACATCTTTCAGATAGGTTCCCTTTGCACTCCTAGTGACTTGAAAAATGGAGTGAATTGGCAGCAGCTCGAGTGGTACTCAAACAGAGAAGCACACAGTGCCCCATACAAACTAATTATGTCTGCAAGCAGACAGCTCTTAAAAGACAGTACCAGAGGCTCTAAAACACTCACTGATAAATGGCTAAAGCCAAACACCATTCAGGCTTGGAGCATTCAAGCAAGCTCCTGGAAGTCTTTTGGGAACCCCATTTGCAGGAGGTTACACCCTTCCTGGCCTGGGAAAGCTTGACGTCCGCGTCAAGCAAGTACCGATAAGTTTTAACTGCAACCATATACATTTGCATTAGGCTCACACATGTAATCATCAGTCAATATATCATTTTACCAAGAACATTTCTGAAACATTGCAGTCGTCCTCTTTACAGTATTACTCACACATTGTACCATAACTCAAGTTATTACCTCTTGTACATGAAACCTGAAGAGAGGGCCCTTCCTATCAGTTACCTTGGGGCTGGACGGGCAAGGGCACCATACTAGAGGGCAACACAAGTAACTTGGAGTTAGCACTGATGCTCAGTTTGGGCAATGAGCTCGGGGACACATACACTCCTTTATGGACAACATTGAGAGGCAAGTCCACAGGCCTCCCAAGTGAATCATAACTGAGGTGCACCACAGGCTTTACAGCTCTACCAGTCTTTCTAGGGGAACTGTTACAGTCTCTGCACTCTGAGCCTCATTTTCAGCATTGTCCTCACTTGTCAGGAGTCTCCTGGGGTAGAGGCTAGAACTTGGGGCACTTTCAGCTCCAGGAGTTACAGTTTCTGAGTCCACAACATTTGGCTCACATGGAGAGCTTTCGGACACTGGCAGTGGACTGTCAGGGCACTCAAAATACTCTTCTTGTTCGGTGTATCACCAGTCTGCCCTAATCTATCATTTCCTCCCTGAAAGCTCAAACAGTTCAACCATGCACAATGATTCCATTTCATCTGATCTGATGCTTTGCACTTCACTTTCTGGGAGCATTGGCTCCAGGGATGAAGCTGAGGGCTTAGACAGTCCAGAAGGCCCAGCTTTGTCTCCAGTATTGACTAGGGATTGCCCGAAACAATTGACTCAGTTCGTAAGAAGGATAGTATTCAAAGTCACTCTCACTTTCTTCTGATATGGACTGACAGTCATGCTCAACTGGGACTTGTGCGGGGAATACTTTAACTCTGCTTCTGTAGGTGCAGACTTTTGATCTTTTCTTAGCAGCAGCTCTGTCACTGGTCCAGAGGGGCATCTTCTGGGGCTCAGACTCAATCAAGATTTGTCCAATGGGCAGTAAATGATTTCTATGCATTGTTTTTACATCTTTTGAATTGTTCTCAGGCCTTACTTTGTACACTGGCAGATCATCTAGTTTGCCCACTACAATGTGAGGAGATGGTGCCATCTGTCAGCAATCTTGTGTTTGCCATGCAGTCCCAGATTTCTTAGCAATACCGATCTCCTCCTGGAGTTCCTGTGCTTTCACCTTTTATCATACCGTTCTTTGTTGGCCAGATTTCTTTTGGCAGCCATGGTTTAAGCCAGTTGGTACGCATGAGTTAGCTGGGCCTTTAACTTTTGCACATACTGTAAATAGTTGTCAGCTTGAACCCCATCAGGAGAGACCCAAAACACACATCTACTGGTAGTCGAGCTTCTCTTCAAACATCAGGTGGTAGGGGAGAACCCAGTGGCATCACTTTTGGTGCAGTTATAAGCATGTACCAGGGTGCTAATTTGTTGGCTCCATCTAGGCTTGTCCTTTGGGTGCAGGGTGCCTAGCATATCTAGCAAGTGCGGTTGAAGCGTTCAGGCTGTGGGTTCCCTGGGGGTGTAAGGAGTGGTTCGGACTTCGCCTCCCCACAGAGAAAGCATCTCTTTGATCAGCTGACTCTCAAAGTCTCTCCTTGATCAGAATGGATTCTTTGTGGAGCCCCATAGTGAACAAAAAGTTTTCTACAAGTACTTTGGCCACAGTGGATGCTTTCTGGTCTTTGGTGGGAAAGCTTGGGCATATCTTGTGAAATGGTCAGTGACCACCAGCATTACTGATATTTCTTTGATCTGACTCCAAACTCAGAAAATCAATACAGACCAGCTCCATGGGTGCACTGGTGGTGATGTTAACAAGGGGCAGCCTTCTGGGGCAAAGCTTTCCTCTGTAAGCAGCAACTACAAGTTCGAATGTGTTGCTCATCAGCCCCATCTTAGGCCAATAGAATCTGGATCTCACCAAGTCAAGTGTTCTGTCTATACCAAGGTGCCCCATGTGGTTGTGCAAGGACCTCAGTACTGAGTCTCAAGGCAGTGGGAAGCACTAGTTGTTGTTTGTCTACTTGTCCCCTCTGTCTACTGTTTCTCTGTATAACAGTTTATTGATCAGGTTTCAACTTAGGACCTTCTTTGTATAACAGTGCAGTTATCAAATCAGTGGGCGTAATTTGGACACATCTTTTCCTGCATAGAGGGCTTCTAAAGCTGCTTTGATCATAGGATCGCGATTGAGCCCCCGAATACTGTCATTGTCCAGCTGAGGCAGTGCACCAATGTCTATTGCAGAAAAGTGGCAATAAGCAGCAGGTATGCAATTCTCAGAGGGTCCCAAGCAATCCACCATGCAGTCCACTGCGTCCGTGGACATTGTTCCTCCCTCTCAAACTTCCGGAGAGTGCCGAATGTCAGGTTCTGCCAATCGGACCCAATCATTCTGGGGAACAGGCCTCCGGAGAGAGCATCAGCATCTATGTGGTTCAGACCTGCTCGTATTCGAGCATAGTCATATGTAGATAATGCAGAAAGCCACCTATGACCAGTGGCATCCAACTTAGCTGAGGTCTGCACATAGGTCAAAGGATTATTGTCAGTTTTACTAGTATTTTAGCCCCATACAAGTACTCATGGAATTGGTCAACAATTGCCCACTTCAAAGCTAGGAACTCTAACTTATGTACAGGATAGTTCTTTTCGGATGGGGTCAGGCTTCTACTGGCAAAGGCCACTGGTCTCAGGCCATTCTCGTGCTCTTGGTACAACACAGCCCCCAACCCTTGCAAGCTAGCATCAGTGTGCAGGACGTAAGGTTTTCTTGGATCGGCATAGGCCAGCACTGGAGCATGGGTAAGTTGATATATGATCTCATGAAAAGCAGTCTCACAATCAGGGTCCAGCGGCCCCAAATACTTCACTAGGATGAAAATACACTCTTTCAGTCTTGAGGCGTGGCTTTTGGTATTTTTTGTGGGTTGGGGATACCCTTGAGTAAGGTTAAGTAAAGGCGGATCACTCTTGAATAGTCCTTGATGAAGCCTTGATATAACCACAGAATCCCAGGAATCTTTGCAGTTCTTTAGATTTTGGGCTGTGCCAGGGTGGTCAAGGCCTCAACTTTACTTGGGTCGGTCTCTATTCCCTCGGTGGATACTATGTGTCCCACATACTTTACTGATGTTTGAAAGAATTGACACTTATCAATGGACAGTTTAAGGCCAAAGTCCTCCAGTCGGTTCAATACCTTAAATAATCTGCTCTCATGTTCCTCCAGTGAGCTGCCAAACACAATAACATCATCTAGGTATACCAGGCACTCTAGTAAGTTCATGTCCCCCACTGCACGCTCCATCAATCGTTGAAAAGTGGCTCGGGCACCTGAAATCCCTTGAGGCATCCTCATGAATTCATAGAAGCCAAGCAGACAGATAAAGGCTGTCTTCTCACGGTCCTCTGGGGCCATCAGGATCTGGTAGTACCACTGCAGAGATCCAACACAGAGAACCACTTGCTCCCGTTTAGGCAGTCCAAAGCATCCTGAATGCGGGCATTGTGTACTGATCAGGGATAGTCCGCGGTTTAGGTCGATAATCACCACACATCTTACTGTCCCATTCTTTTCTCCACTACCACAATGGGGAAGCATAAGGGCTTCTGGATTCTTGTATTACACCAGCAGCTAACATCTGTTGCAGATGCCGTCTCACATCATCTATGTCAGCAGGTGCCAGGCGTCGAGACCTCTCACAAAATGGTCTTTAGTCATGCAGCCGGATATTGTGCTCAGCTCCTTGCACGCATCCCACGTCCCATTCCTTTAAAGAAAACACCTGGTCTCTCTGGGCAAGCTTCTCACTGATCCTCACTTCCCATTCAGCTGGCAGCGAGTCGCGAAATCAAACAAGTCAGGCGTTACTCTGTCATTCTTCCTCGAACTCTTGCTGCTGGGTAGCACTGCAGTGTCTGCATGCACATTAGCCAGGATGCAACCTCTATTTACTCGAATGTCTCTTTCAGACATTATGAACTTGGACCATTACCCTTCTGGCATAAGCATGGGCTCTAGCGGCAAAATACTAGGCTTGACCAGCAGTCCCTCTGGCAATTTTCCATCGCCTGGTGCATCCAACATTAATATTTTATTCTTAACATCCTTTCTGATACGGACCTCTCCCTGTAAGGTACACTGGGCATTTGGCGCCAGGATCAGAGACTCAGGATCCTTCTTCCATACAATTCCGACCGGTTCCTCTGGTTCTATTTTTTCAGCATCTCTCTGTGCCTCATAGGCCTTCTTAATTAAAGCTGGAACTCTTAAAGCTCTACTAGTTTTTGACCCTGTTTTCATAACACAACTGTGCCAGCCTTCCGAACATATGAGCATTTGTTCCAATCAACAAAGGGACACCATCATACAGTCCAGTGGGGGACACACTAAAGCTAGAGTCTCTACTTGTTCGGCCACTCCAGCCACGGACGTGGAAGACAGCCAAATTCGGATATACCCGGAATAGGGGTAGGCCTTCTCACTTAACCCCATACATGCAGTCCTTCTTATGGTTGTGCACGTCTGACAAATGCTTCTGATACCAATCCTGGAACATAATTGTCACTTGGGAGCCACAGTCTAATACAGCTCTTGTAGACACTCCATTCACCTTTACAGTGGTCTCCATGGAGGACCCACTATTCTGGACCAGTCTGGAGAGGCGATAGTGGGGGCCTGGGCAACTGACCTTGCCACAAAGGGACGTGAGTTAGCATTTTGGTGCCCTCACTGGGATCATTTTGTGCACCTCTTAACCACTGATTTGTTCTCCGAAGCTCTCCTTGTAGCCTATATGCAACTTTGTCAGTGTCTTTTGGGGACCGGCATTCCCTTTTCATGTGCCCATCCTTCCCACAATTATAGCAAAACACACTTTCTGGAGTTTGAGCTGGCCGAGGCGCCACACTGGGAGCCAGGGCGGGGGTATTACTAACTGGAAACCTTGGTGCCATCTCTGTCTGCGGCGTGATAAGCATTTGGAGACATCTCGTCAGTTTCTCCACTTCCATGGTCAAGGAATCGAGTTCGGAGCTGTTATCAGCAGGAGATACATGGGTGGGTATCCCCACCCCCATAACAGATGCAGTCGGATATAGGTCGGGGCTCATACTTGCAGGCGTGGCCTTCATAAAGGGACTGTTTTTGAATTCCCGGATCTCTCTCTCAACAGTTCGCCCCATTGTGGCATATCTTTTTCCTTATCAGAGCACTCATTGACTGCCAACCTCTGCCCCTGAACTTCACTTGATGGGCCACCCTCAGTCACTCGGGTCATAGCCGCAGCTATTGGTGCAGGTCCCTCCCGAGGTCGCCTTTTCTCAACTCCTCGAATTTCTCTCATTAACTCATCATAGGAGGGTGGGGATTCCAGTCGATTTGCCAGGCGTAACTGGAAGCAACAGCAGTTCTGAGAAGGGGCAGACTTAGGATCCTGTCCAGCCTGGTTCGGTCCAGTTCAATCGCTGGCAAACTACCCTTTCTGAGGCATTCTTGCAACAATTTTTCCAGCCGAGATACATACACAGACAACAACTCCCTTGGTACTGTTGTGCATTTCTTACTCTCCACCATAGGTCCTCATCAGAATCTGGGCTCCCATACACATTCTCAAGGCCTCAAGATAGGCCTGTGCAGTCGCTTCAGGTTTACTGGCCCGTTTAGCACGGATGGTAGCCAGGGCAGGACCTCGAGGCTCTCACTAACCCTCTTTTTGCTTTTGACTTCCGAGCATTGCCATTCTAGCACTTGGGGGCAACATAGTCTATCCAGGTCTCCCAGTCATCCTCCCTTGGGGTGGGAGGTGCGAGAAGATCCTCAACCTTCGTAAGAGTCGCGACTAATGGCAGGTGCAGAAATAGGAGTCTGCATTGGTTCAGCCACCATTACGGGCACTGGAGCGGGACAGGGTGTTGGGGAGGAACACCCCAGGTGGCAAGAATAGTTTCTTCAAGTCCTCCACAGTTTTCCTTCTCCCAGCAACCATTTAGCAAATTTCTCCTCAAAAGTTTCAGATAGTGGTGGGGGCTCATTCCCCCCCGGGTCTTTACTGTCCTTAGTTATCACTCTCCAAGCAGTGAGGGCTCCCTCTGGGGTAATGGTCTGTGGCACTTTGGAGCTATCTATGGGATCCTTAAACTCTACTAGGGCCAGAAAGGTGTGGGTGAGCAGATTAGCATGCCGACCCACCACCACAGGGTTTTGTAAACCTTCCAGCTTGGAAAGTACTCCCTGTACAGTGTCCGTATTGATACCCAAGGGGATGTCCAGGATAAGCATAGCATTTTGGGGTCAATCTCCTCCCAGTACACCACTCCACCAGCGGTGCACAGCCACTTCTGTCGGGGTACCCATTTTTTCTTAATAGTGGTTCGTAAATATGGCCACTAGAGGACACACAATCCAGCGGTGAGCCTCCAAGATGTAACCCCTAGATGGCGCTATCCCAGGGCTACTACCCTGCCTGATTTGCCACTAACAGGTTGAGGGCCTGGATCAATGGCGGGTGCCTCCACCCAGAGGTCAGAGTTTGCAATAGTTAAACTTACTTGGTCACAGCCCTCCTGGTACACTGCAACCCCTTCTTCTCCCCACTAGTGGCCCACACATCAGAATTACCTTCACAGTATACACTTACTCCCAGGACTAGTTCCGCACTGGGACCTCCTGTGAAATAAGATACAGTGCAACAATCACAGTACAGTACTTTAACATAGACAAATACCTTAGGCAGTATAACTTGTGCTGAAACAAGCAGCTCTGATTTATTTAGGGATATAACAAGGACAGGGGAAATCAGGTTAATTAGCTTATCACTTTACTATCTACCTATGGCTCTGTGCACAGGCCTATCCCTACCAGTTACTGTCCTGGGTACCCAAGCCCTAGTAGCTAGTCCAAACCGTGGCAGCTGGAGCCCTTTCACACAGTGAAAAGAAAATTAGTTTGAACAGTCAGCAGTACAGTGATTCCATTTGGATTTAATGTGGCAATTCAACAGGAGCGACTCTGAATTAGTACTCACGACCTCCAAACAAGATAGGGTCCTTCAATGTCAGCAGGGCTAATCTTGAGCTCCACGAGACTCTTCACACATTTATATGGTAAAAAAAGAAAGTACTATACCAGGCAGGCTGCTTCTCTATCCCGATCGCAATTACTGCACAATACCCGGGAGAACACACAGCAGATTCAGTTCCTGACAGACCGAGTGCAATTCAACAATTTCTCCAGTCTTCTACAGGGTGAGCCTGGTTTCTACTCTTCAGAGATCCTTTGATTCTTTTCACAGGACGGATTCAGTCCTAACAAGCAGTTACACAAGCTGCAGACCGGAACTCTGGGCCTTACACATGTTTTTTGACTAAAGCTGTGCACTGAGTAACACAGGGTTCTTTTCCCCCATTCACTGCCAGAGCTAAACTGAAACTCAACAGACAAACCGGGCACTTCCTTTGAGTTCCTCCCAGTTCTTGACTGGATTGGCTGTCACTCACAATAGACTGCTGCTGTTGGTCCAAAAGGTGCCAAGTCTAAACCACATCTCCCAGAGTCACTGCCCATACAATCCTCTTGTGGCTGGCTCAGATTATGAGTCCAAGTTCTGATTCGTCCAAGGCACCATTTTAGAGCTAGCTTACTCCACACTGATTGGTCCAGTTCAGCAGTTCAAAACCAGAATGGGGAACTAGGCAGACACAGTTCTGACTGCAAAGAAAGCAGGTTAGACAAACTGTAATTTCATTATTACTGTAAATGATTTCTGGCAAACAGTTACATCTTTCAGATAGGTTCTCTTTGCACTCTAGTGACTTGAAAATGGAGTGAATTGGCAGCAGCTCGAGTGGTACTCAAACAGAGAAGCACACAGTCCCCCATACAAACTAATTATGTCTGCAAGCAGACAGCTCTAAAGAGACAGTACCAGAGGCTCTAAAAACACTCACTGATAAATGGCTTAAACGCCAAACACCATTCAGGCTTGGAGCATTCAAGCAAGCTCCTGAAGTCTTTTGGGAACCCCCATTTGCAGGGGGTTACACAAAACAAATGTATTTGCAAAACATCAAGCCCTGTTTGTAATGATATGTAGTTCCCTGTTCCAATCCACACACACACACACACACACACACACACACACACTGTATAGGCAGAAATAAAATAATAAGCTTTATTTCTATGGCGCCTTCAAAACCAAGGCACCTTACGGAGTTTAAAAACATCAAACATTTCAAATCTTAAAATATATAAAACAGTTGATATAGTTAGGTGAATAAAGTCAATCACCAAATGCTTGAATCCATAAATATGTTTTCAGGACCTTTTAAATCCTCCTGATGCTTTTACTCCGTAACGTAGGTGAAATTCCAGAGGGTAGGGGCACATGCATAAATGCATGGGCCCCAGAGGATTTCAAACACACCCTCGGGATGTCTAGCAACCCCTCGTCAGCTGAGCAGAGTGATCGCCCAAGGCAGTAAGGAACCAGGAGCTCTTTCAGGTAGTCCGGGCCAAGTCCATATAGGGTTTTAAAAGTCAGAAGACCGACTTTAAAGGTGATCCGACACTGAACTGGCAGCCAATGCAGTCTGTGCAGCACCGGCAAAATATGACTGGACCAGGAGGTACCAGTCAAAAGCCAGGCTGCTGCGTTCTGCACCAGCTGCAGGCAGCAGATTTCCACCCCAGGAAGCCCTAGGTAAAGGGAATTGCAATAGTCCAAGCACGAGGACACAAAGGCATGGACCAGCATACAAAGATCGCAGGACGGAACAAGGTGCATAATCATGGAGATATTCCTCAGATGGTAAAATGAGGACTTGACGATGGCAGACACCTGCGAATGCAGAGTCAGCCCTTCCTCAAAAATTACCCCCAGATTACGCACCTGTTCAGAGGTCGGGAGTGAAACACCTTCAAGAAAGCACCTGGAGTGTGAACCAAGCCCCGGCCCCTCTATCTGACATGCCGGATCCACAACCAGAACCTCTATCTTTTCTGAGTTCAACTTCAGCCAACTCGAGTCCATCCACTCCTGGATTTCTTTGAGGCAGTTATTAAAGACCGAGAGAGCTCCATCCTGTTCGGGTGCAAAAGAAAGGTAGAGCTGGGTATCACCAGCACAGCAGTGAAACCTCAGCCCATACCGTCTTACAGTGTCTCTGAGGGGCAGCATGTACACTATGAACAACATGGAAATACAGGACACCAACCCAAACCAGCCAAACCATATGAAGATTTATCACCGTAAGCCTTGTGTATTGTGCAGACTGTGATACTCAACAGTTTTAGGGTAAGTAAGTCCACCTTGACTTACTTGCTGCATATGCATCTCAATTGCTAAGGGGTCCTGACCATGTTCACCCTTCCTCAAGCCAAGCTTGCTACAGTATGTCTAGCACTAACACTGATGGGAAGATTATGCTATTATCAAGAATCTCTTTAAATAGCCTTTTTTGGCAAATTGAAACCTCCTCCACAGTGTTTTATTTGGCTTGCCTCTGGCTTGAGAGAAGTTAAAGGAAAACTCCACCCAATGTCCAAGTCTGGTGCCTCTGTGATTTCTCTGAATTTGCTAAAAAACTGTCCTGCACATTTTGAGTCCCTCCATAGGACACATCAATAAAGTAACCAAATACTAAGTAAGGACTGGATCACATAAACACAAACAGTAACAAAGCCTACTTAGTCAGTGGATAACCACAGCTGCAAAATGATTAGATTTGTCTACAAGCACTGTCTTTCATGCAAGACACAAGCAACTGAATCAAAAGTACACAAACACACACACACACACACACACACACAGAACACAGCTGCAAAATGATTAAATTTGTCTAAAAATAACTATGCACATTATTATTACTTTGTTGTGTGAGTAAAGCATATCTGAACACTGTGTAGGTCACAGAAATTAAATCTACAAACAAACTATGGACATTATTATTAAACTTCAGTGCGAGTGAAGCATATTTGAACATTAATGAGTAAACAGACCTGCACTCAGCAAGGGGCTGTGACAAAAAATAGCACCTGGAGGTTTAAAGTAAAGGTACAACCATAGAAAAGGGTACTTAATAAATGAAAGTCCACATTAATGTTTACCAGATATTTTCTCCATGTAATGGTCACAGCAAATATTACGTACCCAACTGGGCCAGGAAATGTTCTCAATGATCTTTCCTGGCCAGTGGTGCATGTAGTGTTTGCTTTGGACCATTAAATGGAGAACACATCTATTAAACATTATTGTGGATCTTTATTTATTACACCCTGAGCTAGGTTTGATCTGTGACATTAAGCCTCCCATATATTTGTATATATGATCAGATCCCAGGCTTATGGAAAGGTCAATATTCACATTTATTACTGTGTTGTGTGAGTGAAGCATATCTGAACACCGCGAGGTCACAGAATTGAAATCTACAAACAAACTCCAAACATTATTATTAAACTTCAGTGTGAGTGAAGCATATCTGAACACTAATGAGTAACCAGACCTGCACTCAGCGGGGGGAGGGGGGGGTCAGTACCCTGTGACAACACAAACAGTACCTTGAGGTTTAAAGTCAAGGTACAACCTAAGGTGTATGACCTTTTGCACAGATCAGTGACCTCCCTGTGTCAATGGCCACAATTACTGCTAAGCATTGAAAGCAGGCAACAGAAGCATAAAACATGGACATGGAGAAATGATTATAATTTTCAGGATAAAGTATTGGGTTGCTTACTGTACTGCTGTTTTTTCCTTGTGTTTGTTGTTGTGCTAGCATATACTGCAACAGTGAAATTAACCATCACAGTCAAATGTTTGTGTACTGGAAAGACTCAGCTGCCTCAGAGTCCTTCCTTCTCTGACACACACACACACACACACACACACACGCACGCACGCACACACACACACACACACACACACACACACACATATTCCTACAGTGTTATTAATTTTACACACTTGGCAATAGACCAAAAAAAAAGTTATCAGTAGAGCTGCCAACCTCTGGCAGTTACAGGACTGCAGAGACTGATCATGCCATGTTGTATTTTAGGCATGTTTTTTATGTTTGCTTGCATACATGTGCAAGAAACATGTGACAGCTTGCAGGAGTAGCAGTTTGTGGAGGTGCTGTTGTGTTGTGGCCAATGCCCCCACTGCTTTGTGGGACTCGTCTCTGTGGCAACAATAAATGAGCATGCTGTCTATGACAGCAGTGCAAAAGTGTGCCACCAACTTGAAAGGATTTTGCCGCTGCAATGAGGGAGCACCCCCTCATTGCAGGGCATGCCTTGCCTGGTGTAACATTTCAATAAACATAGTGGCTGCTGTCACTGTCGATGTCTGCCTCTAGTCCCCAGAAAGTTGACATTGGGGGTGCCCAATCTCCCCTGTAGGCATGCCCCCTCCCCAGGTCATTTGCTGATGGGGGAGCCCACCCCATCAGCATAATGGTCCTCCTGTCTAATAATTTGTCTGCCGAGGGACAGCCCAATCACCCTCGGCATCATGCCCTCCCAAACAAAGACCCTTTCTTCTTTGCCGATGGGGTGCCCAATCCCTGTTGGCTCCAGTCCCTCCACACACAAAACACCTAGGTGGCATGCTGGGAGCCCACCCCCAGCATGCCAGATGTCCCTGTAACAAAGAAAACCTTTCCGCAAGAGTTTTTTATTTTGTTTAACCTGTGAACAAGAAAATGGTCCCTCATTGTCTGCGGTGCCCCCCTCCCACCCTGAACCCACCCTCCGCGTTATTCCCCACTTCCCACCCACCTCACCCCCATACTTACTCTCTAGAGCTTTGCTTAATGATCTTCGGTGGAGTGAGAATGTGTCTGCACTATTCAAAACCAAACCCGAACTGAAGAAATGCTGGTAAGTTATATAACGCATACAGTAAATGTGTTTTTGACTTAGGTGGATATCTCAGCCAGTTTTGTGACTTTCTGCACCAAATTTTCAACATTGGGTTTTTGGGACCCCACCTCATGAATTCAGTCACTATTATGTCATTATTCGGTCCCAAAAGGTGATTTTGCGATTACTGCATGGAATCACCTTTTGGGACCGATGAACAAAACAACAGCATCACTGTTCATGAGGAGGGCTCCCAAAAAGCCTATGCTGCAAATTTGGTGAAAAAAATCCAAAAAAAATGACTGTTATGAGCGTGCACTGCACACATTCCACCCTTACTCATAACTTCAAGAATGTTTAGTACTTTCACTCCAGGGCCCAGATATCCCTGGTGGTCCAGTGGACTGCTGTCAGCCTGATCGTGGGCTTGAGTAAAATGATATAGGAGACTTTATCCCTGGTGGTCCAGCAGACCACTGTCTGCCTGATCACGAGCTGAAGTAAAAAATAAAAGAATCCTATATCCCTGGTGGTTCAGTGGACTGATGTCTGCCTGATCATGGGCTTAAGTAAAATATTACTGACTCTCATATCCCTGGTGGTCCAGCAGACCCCCCTCCCATCGCCCACTGTCCCCACCGCGCTCTCCCCCAGTCAGTGGCGGGCAGCAGCACTCATGGCCTGCCACCCACCACCTGCCGACTGACACCGTCAGTGGGGCTGTCGCCCATTGGTCCTGGCGTGAGCCAATGGGCACGCAGCCTATACCGTACTACAAATTCCAGATATATGAACCATTCACGTATCTGGAATGTAGTAGTAGGCTGCACGCCCATTGGCTCACGCTTATGGACCAATGGCGGCATCAGCCAATGGTGTCAGTCGGCGGTGGCGGGCGGCAGTCGGGTGGGGTGCTGCCACCTGCCGCTGACCGGGAGGAGAGGGGTAGGGATCAGTGGCGGTGGGGAGGAGGTCCACTGGACCACCAGAGATATAGGATTCTTTTAATTTTTACTTCAGCTCGCGATCGGGCAGACAGCGGTCCACTGGACCACCAGGGATATAGAAGTCTTTTATTTTTTATTTAAGCTCATTATCGGGCAGACAGCGGTCCACTGGATCACCAGGGATATAGGAATCAGTTTTATTGTACTGAAGCCCATGATCGGGCTGACAGCGGTCCACTGGACCACCAGGGATATGGCAATCGGTTTTATTTTACTGAAGCCCGCGATCAGGCTGACAGCGGTCCACTGGACCACCAGGGATATAGGAGTTTTTATTTATTTTACTAATGCCCATGATGTCGGGCTGTGGGCACATTACCGGCTGCAGAAGCGTCGGTCCTGACAGCTGCTGCCTGGCAGGGGTGCCAGGCGCAAGTCGTCAGGGATCGGCGCACCTGCATGCAAATGGGGCCATAATGACGTGCAAATGGCCCCATTTGTGCCTTGCATACATTATGGCCCCATTTGCATGTAAACTTTTGAATATCGCGGTTGTTGCACCTAGCGCAATGGAACTTGCACTAGCGTATCCCCCTGCTCCACTTTGGCCACTGGCGCTGGCGCAGTGCCACTGTGCCATGCGTACTGCGGGTGGCCAGGGTGCGATATTCAATGTTGCTGAGCCATAGCGCAGCTCCGTTGAATATCACCCAGTCCATGCCCCTCTGCGCAGCTGTTGAGCTGTGTTCAGTCTTGCGCTTCTTAGCGTGGCGCAGTTTGAATATCTGGGCCCAGATTTTCAACAATGCCATTTTTTCACACCTCCTTATGAACAGTACAGCTGTCATTTTTCACATCCTGCCCAAAATGTGTTTTTGCACATCTGGCACACAACTGCACAGTCATTGTGGGAAATCAATGTTTGGGACAGATTAAGAAAATCACAGTGACACCGTTCATGAGCGGAGGTCCCAAAATGCCTATGTTGAACATTTGGTGATAAAATTCCACAAAATGACTATGTTATGAGCGTGCGTTGTGCAGTTTCCATGCACACTTATAACTTAGAGAATTTGTAATATTTTCACTCCAGATTTTCAACATTGCCATTTTTGCACACCTCCTTATGAACAGCACAGCTGTCATTTTTCACATCCTGCCCAAAATGTGGTTTTGCACATCTGGCGGTGCACAATGGGCGCAGTCGCTGTGTGAAATCAATGTTTGGGTCAGATTAAGAAAATCACAGTGCCACTGTTCATGAGTGGAGGTCCCAAAATGCCTATGCTGAAAATCTGGTGCAACAAATCTCCCAAATAATTGCATTATGGTTGTGTGTTGCGCAGTTTCTACGAAAGCGCATGACTTCATCAATTTTTTAAAATTTTCACTCCAGATTTTCAACATTACCATATTTTTACGCCACCTCATGAACAGTACAGCTATCATTTTTTACATCCTGTTCAAAATGTGTTTTTGCACCTGTGGCACCAAATGGCACAGTCGCTGCTCAAAATCACCTTTCAGTTAATGAACTGATAGTGTCACTGTTCATGTGGTGGAGTCACAAAAAGCCCACGTTGAAAACGTGGAGTGAAAATACCAAGAAACACCCAGGGTGTTAGGGTTTCTGACCATATCACCCTGCCCTGTAGGGATGACAGGCATCAGGGGATGTGATTTGGGATTATCAACAGTAATGCTCACGCCATTCCCCCCCCATCCCTACTCTGCAGTCAGTGACAGTTATCGAGGTGTGCCTTTGACTCTTCAGCCCCAAAGTTCACTTCATTCTCCTATACTGCACCCATTTCAGCATATTTCCTTTTGGAATGGTGTGAGTGTAAAGCTCAGACACCCCAAGGCACACCTTAACACTTGTCTGTCTGCAGGGTAGGGTGAGGTGAAATGGCGTGAGCGTTATGGGTGACAACCCAAAGGCACACCCCAATGCCTGTTCATCTCTGGGGGTGGGGTGGGATTGGCGTCACTTCAATACTTCACTGCCATTCCTATTCTGCCTGCCAATCTGTCTGTCTCTCTATCTTTCAATCTGTCTATATAATTATCTATCTTTCTATCAACTGCATGTATAACTATTTTACCCATTTGTAAAACAAACCTGCATATCACATTTGTCTGCACTCTGAGAACATACTTATGAAACTCTGCATATTTGTACTCCACTCCTGCATAGACCTCATACTTTCCTAATATTCCCATTATCACAAGCATAACAACCTTAACCTTATCAACAGCGACACCCTCTGAAAGTTACTATCACATTTTCTTTGCTAACAGTCCGTCATTACACCTGACTGCCTGACATCAACACATTGCTTAAATATAACTCACATCACCTCATGGACAAAACCCCTGTTTCTCTAAAAGAAAAAAAAGTTGTGTAAATAATCCCAAGGCTGAACATATGCCAGCCATTAATTTTTCATGTACTGCCACCTTCTGTACCATCATGGAGAGCTGCATATGTTTCCCATGAAGCTTTGCATTATTGGGGTATGTGCAATTGTGTTTTCTTTAAATTTGGCTGTATGGCCAATATCCTCTGGGATAACACATACCTCAGTGGCATTTGCTCTGGGGTTCTTTTGTAAACCTATATTGCTTACTATTCCTTCCTTTAAAATGTATACCTCCATATATTTTCCTAATAATGTGTATGCCTTCCTTAGAACAGAAACTAAAACAAATCTTACTACTTACAAATCATTGTGTTGTTTCTTCATGCCTCCTTAACAATTCCATACAACTTTACTAACTTCATTATGCAGCTGTGGTGGATCTGACCAGATTTTGTTTTATGCAGAGTTCAGTGGCTTTCAGTAACCCCCCCTTTAATAGATTCCCATAATTCTTCCATGTCGCCTATATTCCCCTTTCCCTCCATTTCTTCCCTGAATATCCCCCTCATCCTGGTAAAAATCAGTTTGCCTGAAGTTCATGACCTTCGTGCTGGTCCAGTTCGTTTCCCTCCCCGTCCTTACCTTGAATCTCACTGTATTATGGTTGCTTGTACCTAGGCTGTCTCCCACAACTTTTTCCACACTTTCCTGCTAGTGAGGACCACGTCCAGTATGTTATCCCCCAGTGGGCTTCCTAACCAGCTGTTGCATAAAAGCACCTTGTAGTGACTCAAGGATCTCTCTGCTCTGGCTGATGCTACAGTTGGGATTTCCCAATCCACATCAGGGAGGTTTAGGTTCCCCACTAGCAGGAGCTCCTCCTTGAGAGCCATTTATTTAACCATCTGCAACAGCTGCCTATTCCCATCCTCTCCTTGCATGGAGGTCTGTAGATGATGCTCCAGACTGTTTATCCAGTTTGATCCACAGGACCTCTGTTTCCCTCCTCCTGCCCTACCGTTGCCTAATGTCCTTGATGTACAATGCTGCCCCTCTTTTCTTCCTGCTCTTTCCTTTCTAAAAGTCTGTACCCTGGGATATCCATCTCTAAGTATGGTGCTCTGACCACCAGGTTTCAGTTATAGCCATGATGTCTAATCCCTTGTCCACCATTATGGCCTCCAAGTCCATCATTTGTTCCCCAAACTCCTGGCATTTGCAGATAATCCTTTCTACCATATACCCTACCTCCCTGCTATCCCTGACTGCCTTACCTGCCACATTTGTGGGGAGTGCTAACTAGGCTATTCCTGGCACTCCCCTGTTCCGTTAAATGCAGACCTTCCGTTCATACAGAATTCAATTTATCCTTTAGGACTCTTGTGCCCCTCCTTGCTTAGGTGCAGCCTGTCAGGTGCATAAAGCTCTGTGTTCTCAATGTCCTACCCCATTCTCCCACCAGACCGAAACCTTTTTCCTTGCACCACCTCCTCAGCCACGAACTGAATTCTTAAATTTTCCCCTTCCTATCCATGCTGGCTTTTGACACTGGCAGGACTTCATAAAAATAATCTGTGTTCCCCTCCTCTTGGCAGATTCTTGCCAAATCCTTGAATCTAGCCTCAACTTTCATCAGACTGTTATCCTCAAGATCGTTCGTGCCTAGATGCACCATGATGTGGGGGGTCTCCCCTTGTGTCCTTGCCAAGTTGTGCACTAAGTGCCTGGCCTTGAGTGCTGTCATGCCCAGCATGCATTTAGCCCTAATAGAGCATTTCATCCCATCCCCCTTCCCCTAGTTGATGCCTCCGATTATAGAATCCCCTGCTCTCTTCAGTTCCTTTGCTGTCTATGGATTCCTCACTTAACTGTTCCTGGTCAGATTTCACCCATCTCCTCCTTACAGCATTATCCCTCTCTCTCTACAGAGTTCTCAATCCCAGTTTGCCTGTGTGCACCTTTGTCCCTCCAATTGTCTGGGGTGCCTATCACTGTCCTCCGTTCCTTAGTCTTTTCTTCCCCCTTATCCATGTCCACTTGCTCCTGATCCCCTCTTGCTCCTCTTTCCATCACCTCTGTTTGGGTTTCCTGGGGTGTCTAACACTGTCATCCCTTCACTGGCATTTCCTCCCCCCTTATCAGTATCCTCTTGCTCAAGACCCCCTCTTACACTTCTTGCCATCACCCCTGTTGGGTTTCCTAGCCTAACTGCCCCCTCCTTTCTCCTAACCATTTAAATTTCCCCATCACCCCCGTCTTAGCCCCCATTGCTTCTCTTACCCTCCGCTCCACCCAAGCAACCTTTTCCCATCAGTTCCCCCTCCTCACCATCCCTATCAACCTTGTCTCCCTCCCCCTCCTGATTATCTGTATTCATCAGATGTCTTAAGGGTGTATACCTATTCATCAGACTAACCCCATCCCCAATGAAATATGTGCCACCCTTAGTCTCGCTACTATTTACTTGACTAGTTTACTCCTGCCTTCTCACCTTTCTTTCTTCCTCCCACATATTCCCCTCCTCTTACCCTGTCCCCTATCTGCCCTTCCCTATTCCTCGTCCAACCTAGACCGCTTCCTGCACTGGAAGGGTTCCCCAGATACCTCCCTTTTAATGAATCCTCCTACCTCCATGTGTTGCTAGCCCTCCTGCTGTATTCCCTGCCTGTAATCCCCATGCCCCTATTCTCCCACTCCCTCCTCAGCCTAATAACTTCTGCCTCCAGCTGTCCCAGTCTGTTACATATTGGACAAAACCCCAATCTCCACAGCATATCCACAAAAACCACAGTTCTGTAACCATTATACCCCTCTCTCCCCTTTGACTCCTACCCATGTTTTGTATCCCCATCTTCCCCAGCTGCCATACCCCCTCCCTGACCCCAACCCCTCCCAGCCACACTGATATCCCCCTTCAAAATGCATGCTAAGTAATTGCCAATGCCTACACTATTAGCTTTAATATACAGGTAATATGGAATTGAATATTTTCTTTCTTGTATCACCCCCTTATGTAAGCCTCCTTATAGTTCCTATATTTTGCATGCAACCAACTTAACAACGAACTCTCTATGATTTGATAGATTGACTTTTTCATATAGTGTAACCGCCTACAAATGGGGGTTCACGAAAAAAATCTTCCATGAGCTTGCCTAAATGCTTACTGCCAGGCTGGTGTCCCATGCTAGCAGTTAATCGTTATTGCCAAAGAGCCTGTAAAATCCTGGCAGCTGTCACTTTAAGAGCTGCCTAGATTGCAGTAATAATTAATCTGGGAGGGGGCTGAGTGTTGTCATGCTTGAGTCTCGCCCGGGCTGCCAGGTGATCGCTCCGTTTCTGCCATCGCTAACTGCACAGAGGAAGCCCTGTTAATAGATGTACTGTAACTGTTTGCTGATCATTCGTTAGAGTAGTAATAATAATGTAGTTTGTCTAACCTGCCTTCTTTGCAGCAAGGACTGTTTTGTTTATCCCTACCATTTTTCTCTGCCTCCGCGTCCCAGCGGGAGTCTGGTCTGCCCCACCCTCCATTTTACCTAAGGGCGGTATTGGTAAGTGAGGTGCGGTCTCTCCTTCTTGGTCTCTCCCAGAATGCTAGCCCTGGCCCTGATGACCTGGGCCAAGCTCCTCAAACTAGGTGCCCCCTTTATAGCCTCCCCGGTGGCCCACATTTTCAACCTATCCTTACCCAGGGACTGATCCCTGATATCTGGAAGGTGGCCAAGGTCGTCCCTGTCCCTAAGCAGGGCGACCCCAAAATCCTGGACAACTACCGTCCCATAGCTATCCTCTCTGCTGTCAGCAAGCTCCTGGAAAAGGTGGTCGCCAATCAAATCTCGGAGTATATCCACTCCCATGGTCTGCTGACCCCGGCCCAACACTGCTTTCGTAAAGGGCATGGCACTACCACGGCTCTCATCTCTGTCTCTTCCAGCATCAGAGCTGCTATGGATCAGGGAAAACTCTCCGGCGCGGTATCTATTGACTTATCCAAGGCCTTCGACCTCGTTGACCACGACCTGCCTGCCTTGCAGATGAGGTCCCTTGGTTTGTCCCCCTCTGCCCTAAACTGGGTCTCTGACTACCTATATGGCAGAAAACAACTAACTAAATTCAATAAAGTGTCCCTCAGGGCTCTGTGCTGGGTCCCCTACTCTTCTCCCTTTTCATCAACAATCTCCCCGATGTGGTCTCCAGCTGCCGTGTCACCATGTATGCAGATGACCTGATTCTCCTGGCCCACTCCTGTGATACAGCCACACTAAACCGTCACTTATCTGAAGACCTCTGGAACATCCAGGCATGGCTCTCCAACCATAAATTGGTCCTCAATCAAAACAAAACCCAGGCCATGCTCTTCGGTTCCTCTGCCAAAATTCCGGCCTCTTCAACTCCCCTACATATAAACTATGAAGATGGCTTCCCTCTTCCTACCGTGTCCTCCCTCAAATATCTTGGAGTGACGCTTGATCCCCAACTGGACCTTGGTAGTCATATCCATAATGCCTGCAGTGGGGTAAACCGTAAGCTGGGGATGGCCTACAGGGCTCGGTACAACCTTATTCCAACAGCTCGCATAGCTCTTGCCAGGGGAGTACTACTTTCCTCCCTCAGCTACGGCTTCCTCATATTTGCTCATACTTCTAAGACCCTCCTAAGCAAGTGGAGCACAATGTACAACAACATCTGTCGGTTTGCCCTGGCCGCCCCCCGCCTCACCCATCACTGTGAGCTCTACAAGAAGCTTGGCTGGCTATCCCCGCTCAATCACCTTAACTTTAGCACTGGGTGCCTCGTGAGTAAAGTACTTAGCTCCGGCACCCCTCCGGAGACTGCCCGGTTTCTTGCCCCTGCTGACCTCTCCCCCTGCTGAGATCCCAAGGCCCCGGCCTACTAAATGTACCTACCACCACACCATCATGGGGACGGAGTTTTGCTGTCCATGGTCCCAGGCTCTGGAACTCCTTTCCTGAAAGAGTCCGTACTGCCCCTCTCACAAGCGTTTCCGGACCTCCCTGTGGGATCATCTTAAGTTGGCCTCTCACTGTGAATGTCCTAAGCCTCCTTAGTCACCCGGTGCCCTGGTGCCGGCTTCTTCTCTCCTGCTCTGGCGCCACCACTCTTGCGCTATGACCTTGTTCAAATCCCTCCACACTTGTTTGACCGACTCTATGATGTTCCCATGCTCATAAATCCTTACTAGCCCTGTTGGTCATTGTATTTATCTCTAATTTATACCTTGCCCCCAGCATTGTACCTGGGTGTACTTTCCACGTAAATGAAATAACTGTAAGAATTGTCTTTTCTCCTGTTTCTGTATCTAAATGTATTCGACAGAACCAATTACTGTATCGATGTACCTGTTGTACCCTTTTGTACTGTCCCGGGTCGTTCCTGAAAATAGGCATAAAACTTGTCTAGTGTACTTACCCGGTTAACAAAAACTAAATAAATAAATAAATTTTGGCCCAGAACTGCCAAATTGGACCAATCAGTCTGGTGGGACCTAAAATGGAGCCGGACTACAGGAACTGTCTGGAATCAAAATCTGTAGGAATTGTAGTTTGGGGCTTTTGGCGCCTTTTTGCACCTGAATGGGGAGCTTTTGTTGTGACTGACAGACAGATCAGCCAACCAAATCTTTTGGATCTGAGGGAAACCCCCAAGATGCCTGCTGTTTCAGTCAGTTCTGAGCTTGGAAGTGAGATGAGAACAGCTCAAGTGATTTGGGCAAAAGTTCTATGTAGTTTTGCATGGGAGAACTGTGAAAGGGCTGAGCTTTGGCCTGCATGTCTGCCTGCTGCCCCTGAGAGGGAGAGAAGATAATTATTTTGGACTAAATCCAAGTTTATGAGAACGAAGTAAGCCACTGATTTTTTTTACCAGGCTCATACCTAAAGAAGACTGAAGATTTTGCTGAATGTGATCGGCCTGTCAGGATTTCCAGCTGCTTTTGAATCCCTGATTTGTGCAGAGACTTTGCGATCGTGACCTTAGAGAGTGGTTTGCCTGGTACAGTAGAATTTCCTTACATGTAAATGTGCTGTGTATTGAAAGTGGGTCTGATTTGGTTCCCCGCTGTGTGAACTGTGTTCTGCTTGCTGGAAGCTGTACCCAGCCCAAAATGGACTGTATCCAAATGTGTCTCCATTTGGCCAGGGCCTTGCCACACCGGCCCAGCCAGACTACCTGCTTCACAGAGAAAGCCATTGATGAGAGACCTGCCTGGGGATCAGCCCCCTGCTCCACGCCTGAACAGGAACGATGCCTCGGCGAATCGTGTGGGCCCTGCTTCTTCTGGCACTCCAGATCAACCACCTGCAGTCTTAATTTTCGTCCAGCCTGTGTCCAGTCTTGGGTATCATGTGTAATCATCAAGGTAGCTCCATGCAACAACATCCTAATCTAAAAGTGTGTCATCCGATTGTCTTGTTGTTTTCTTTTCATGAACTGAGCCCTCCGGCTCCAGATTACAAATAGTTTGTGTTGTGCATGTTGTTTTCTTCCATCACAGGGCTCCAATCAGCTGCAACGTTCCTGGCTAGCCCACTATTCTCCATCTGGGTACCCAGAGTGTGTGACTGTTTATGGACCTTGAAGTGCATGCATAACTGTTTGATTGATACAGCCTTTAAGCAAATTAACCTGATTACACCCCTCCCTTGTTCAAGTCCCTTAAATAAATCAGATCTAACTCTTTTGCATTTACCTGACTGTGGTTCCAGTTTGTGCAAGAGTAACATACTGCTGTTATTTGCTGTATATAACCTTGTTTTACAGGGGGTCCCCAGGGCCAGGCCAGAGGAAAGCCCTGGTGGTAAGTGCGAACAGTGTGGGTACTTGTGTGGTGTATCGGGGTATTGTGAAAGTGATTATTGTGTATTGTTCCAGCCACTAGTAAGGAAAGAGGGGGGTTACAGTGTCCCGGAAAGCTGTGCCCAGGTTAGCTTGACCACTACCAACCCTGACCTCCAGGTGGTGGCACCCGTTTCAGAACTCAGGCCCCTTAACCTGCTACTAGCCAAGCAGGCAGGGGTAGTAGCCCTTGGGATAGCGCCACCTAGGGGTTACAATAGTTTAAATAGTACCCCTAATACTAAAGAGAACAGTATTTCTCTTTATTCCTATATAATAGCATGTACTAACATAACAGATTCCGACATGTGCCTTGTATAACTCAAGATTCAGAGTTTCAAACCTTTTACCACACTTTTGCATCCCTTTTAGAACCAAAGTTGATATCCACCCCCTTATGTTTCAAACCTTATACCTTACCGTTTGTATCTCTTTAGGAACCAATGCTGGACTCCACACCCTGATATTTGCTGCTCTAGCTGGATGGTTTTGGGCAGGACCTTTTTGGAATAGAGCCCATTTAAAGAAGCTGAGGGAGGGGGTTGGGAAAAGTTTTTTTTTTAATTCAATGCAGCATTCAAGGTCAGCTCCAAATTATTTTTAAAATTCAGTTCAGGATCCAAGTTGCTCCTCACGGACTTTGCCCTCCAGGATTCATTTTAGAATATAGTTAAATATCCAAGTTCAGTAATTTGCCCCCGACAGACTTTGTCCTCCAATCCAGTGCTGTAATTAATTGATTAGATATCATTGTTGTCTATGTTTCTATGCTACTACATTTAACACAAGCCACAACACCATCACTGGATGCATCTCATGCTGGGTCTTTATGACTGCTGCACTCAATTCTGTTGTGGCCATATCACCTGGTCAGACCCCTATTGTAATACTTTTCATTTTCACAAGCTTAATGTGGTCCATATTATCTGGTCCTCTCATCGTGTCTGGCTATTAAATAAGAAAGAAACATATGTGATAACCAGTACCAAGGAAAAAGCTACTCCTGCCTTACTGCTACTATGAAGGTGGGGGGGAGGAATGGGTCATCTCTTTGCTTCATTCTTATAAACATCTATTTACACCCATTTAACACTTACTGTAGGACTCATCCAATTGTTAGCAGTCACTTTTTGAGCAAATCATGACTCTCCTGAGAGGCTCTTGCATTTTCTTTTTGTTAACAGAAACATGTCTCCATGTAATAATGTCAAGACGTAGTACTCACAGCACATGTTATTCAGTAGCTGCAGGGTAGAAGAGAGAAAACAGAAAAGCCCAATCTAAAAAAATCTCTTTCGGCCCCCTGTGACCCAGAGGAAGCTCAATGCACTGCCGAGCAGGTGACCCAGTTTTGAAATCAGATTTCCTGCAGCTGGCTGGCTACAGCTGGGAAAAACATAGCCAAGGCTGGGAAGAAGGCAGCCCATGGCAGCATATCCCAGTCTGGGAAGAGTCATCATTCTCAGCTGTCAGTGCTGCTTTTGCCCTTTGTAGGGGAAGCCCTGCCCACTATCTTCACACCCATGTGTGACATCTGATGGCGGAGACGAGCAGTGGCAGAGCTTTGTTTGTCCCAGGTCCCACTATAAAGGAAGTCAGTTTCGTGGGGTAGCGTCTACATTGAGACAAAGGGTGGCAACCAATGCAAAGGCCAGAAGATGACACAGGAATGAGGGGGCATGAGGAAGGTCTTTTAGATGAGGCTGACCAGGGTGTCAAAAAAAAAATGACAGCAGGACTGCAGGCTGGTAGGAGGTCAAAAGAGAATCCATGAGGACATTTTCTTTCTGGGGTAAGTGGCACCGTGACCTAGCACCAACTGGTCATTAATGCTTGTGCGCACTCTTTAGGGATGTGAAAGGAGGGATCAGTATACAAAAGGAAATTGCCCAGCCTGGCATGCTGGATGATAGCTGTCCCCACCATGCCATTCGACATCCAGTACTCTGAATCTAGCACCCTGACACTGTTGTAGTTACCCACACATGCTTACTTCCTTTTGGTTGCAGCAGCAGGACCCCCCCCAGGAGGGCACAGACCATACCGGCAGCACTAGAGTCCCTTGGAAGCCAGATGGTGGATACTGGAGGCTGTTGGTGAGTCCAGTGAGCAGCGGTTCACCAGGACAAGATGTAGTTGGATGCCAAAGCCCTGAGGGGAGCGGAAAAAAAAGAAATCAAAAGAACCTCACAACTCTGCATCCCAAACTACAGACAGAAGGATCAGCAAAGCTACAAAACTAATGCCTGTGTGAACCATGGTATATTGTGTGCATAATAGGATATGACAGGGTGTGTAATCATACACCAAAAACCACTACCGCATGTTTCAGGAGTGTTAGATATGAGGCACAGCCAAGTGCCTTTCAAAGCACATGAGCACTGAGATTCCAAGTGTTAATGATTTGTCATGAAGCATCTTACTGTTCTTAAAGGAGAAGTGCACTGAATCTGGAAGTCAGTTTTCCTAGTCAAAGCTGTTTTTTAATACTGGTTCAAATTCTGTTATTGCTCTAGCTATCCAAGCTTTTTTACATATCTTAGTGAGTGTTTCTGATTTATATGTTGCTGGTAAGAACCATTTTAGATCTGTATGATGTAGTTTACATCCCTGTTCTATGCTTCTACCATTGGCACAATGCATTTATGTTCTACTGTAGAACTCTGAGGTTGTTTGGGATATAAACTACATCATACAGTTCTAAAATTGCACTTACCACCAAACTGTAAAGGAGAAGCTCCCGCAGAGGTTACTAAAAGGCCTGTACAGGTGAAACAATAACAGAATTTTAACCAGTACTTGAAAACAGCTTCTACTGGGAAAAATGACTTACAGGTTCAGAGCAGTTCTCCTTTAATTTAAATGTTTTAAAAAAAGAGTAGAAAAATGCGTTTAAAATTTTTGACAGCTCTGTAGCACAGAGTGATATGGCAATTGCTTGGCACGCTGGCAACTTAGGATCATGCATCAAGCCTGGGACGAAAGAGGAGAAGACAAGTAGGGAGGTAAACAAAGCATCAGTAAGAGGTTGGAGCGTCACTCTGCTCAGAGTGTGATGCTTGGTGGTGGGTAATGGAGGTGCCCTGGTTTGTGTGAGTGAAGTAGACATGGCATTAGTGAGAAGTTGCAGGGATGCACCACTCAGAACGCCACTTCTGGTGGTGGGTAATAGAGGTGCCTGGTTTGTGTGGGTGAAGTAGACATAGCATTAGTGAGAGGCTGCAGGGGTGCACCACTCAGAATGCCACTCCTGGTGGTGGGGTAATGGAGGTGCCTGGTTTGTGTGGATGACAAAGACAGAGCATCAGTGAGTGGTTAGAGCGATGCACCTCTCAGAGCGTGAGTGCTGGTGGTGGGGTACCGGAGGTGCCCTTGTTTTGTGTGGGTGGGGTAGGCAGAGTGTTAATGAGAGGTTGGAGTGATGCATTGCTCAGAGCATGACTCCAGGTGGTGGGGTAATGGAGGTGCCCTAGTTTGTGCAGTTGACGTAGACAGAACATCAGTGAGAGGTTGGAGTGTCACATTGTTTGGAGCAGGACTCCTGGTGGTGGGGTAATGGAGGTGCCTGGTTTGTGTGTGTGATGTAGACAGAGCATCAGTGAGAGGCTAGAATGACGCACTGCACAGAGCATGACTCCAGATGGTTGGGTAATAGAAGTGCCCTGGTTTGTGTGGGTGACATGCACAGAGTGCCAATGAGAGGCTGGAGTGAGGCACTGGTCAGAGTGAGACTCCTGGTAGTGGGGTAATGGAGGTACCCTGGTTTGTGTGGGTGACGTGGACAGAGCATCAGTGAGAGGTTTAAGCAACACATCGATAAGAGTGTGACTCCTGATGGATGGGTAATGGAGGTGCCCTGGTTTTGTGCAGGTGACAGACAGAGTGTCAGTGAGAGGCTGAAGTGATGTACTGCTCAGAGTGTGACTCCTGGTAGTGGGTTAATGGAGGTGCTCTGGTTTGTGTGTGTGTGTGGTGTGTGTGTGTGTGTGTGTGTGTGTGTGTGACGTACACAAAGCATCAGTGAGAGGTTGGAGGGATACACCACTCAGAGTGTGACTCCTGGTGGGGGGTAAGGGAGGTGCTCTGATTTGTGTGTGTGTGTGTGTGTGTGTGTGTGTGTGTGAGAGACGTATGCAAAGCATCAGTGAGAGGTTGGAGGGATGCACCACTCAGAGTG
The DNA here is from genome assembly GCA_016271365.2 of Neoceratodus forsteri. Lineage (NCBI taxonomy): Eukaryota > Metazoa > Chordata > Ceratodontiformes > Ceratodontidae > Neoceratodus > Neoceratodus forsteri. The sequence goes on from CM028134.1 coordinate 188,777,529, forward strand.
TGACTCCTGGTGGGGGGATAAGGAAGGTGCTCTGATTTGTGTGGGTGAAGCAGACCGAGCATCAGTGAGAGGTTGGAGCAACGCACAGTTTGGAGCACAACTCCTAGTGGTGGGGTAATGGAGGTGCTCTAGTCTGTGTGGGTGCCATATGCACAGCATCATAGCGTGAGAAGTTGCAGCACCACACCATTCAGAGCACAACTCCTGGTGGTGGTTGGGAAATGGAGGTGTCATGGTTTGTGTGGGTGACATAGAGCATCTGTGAGTGGTTGCAGCAACGAGCGTGACTCCTGGTGATGGGATAAGGGAGGTGCCCATGTTTTATATGGGTAACATAGACAGGGTGTCCGTGAGAGGTTGGAGTGACGCACTGTTCAAAGTGAGATTCCTGGTGGTGGGGTAATGATGGTGCCCTGATTTGTGTGGCTGATGTAGTCAGAGCGTCAGTGAGAGGTTGGAGGGACACACCACTCATACCGTGACTTTTAGTGGGGGGTAATGGAGGTGGTCTGGTTTGTGTGGGTAAAGTAGACACAGCATCAATTAGAGGTTGAAGCAATGCACCGCTCAGAGCGCAACTCCTGGTCGTGGGGTAATGGAGTTGTCCTGATTTGTGTGGTGCCACAGAGTGTCAATGAGAGGCTGGAGTGAAGCACTGCTCAAAGTGAGACTCCTGGTGGTGGGGTAATGGAGGAGCCCTGGTTTGTGTGGGTGACATAGACAGAGCGTCACTGAGAAGTTGAAGCAAAACATTGGTCAGAGTGTGACTCCTGGTGGGGGGGTAATGGAGGTTCTCTGGTTTGCATTGTGACATAGACAGAGCATTAGTGAGAGATTGGAGGGAAGCACTGCTTGAAGCTCAACTCCTACTTGGGGGGGTAAATGAAAATTATATACTCACCGTAATTGTTGATCTTCCAGAATATCTGCACCGTTCCTTCACACTTATGGGTCTGAGTCAGAGGTGCTAGGACTATGAGGAAGCAAAAGTCTTTTGCAGCCTAGGGGACCGACATCAGTGCCGGCACCACCCATTAGGCAGATGTAGTGACGTCATGCTCATGAGTTGACCGGTAACCAGTGCTGGCCCCCTCCTTTTCTCAGTTCTGTTTGCCAGGAGAGGAACTAGTGGGAAAGAAAAAAGAGAGGGCTACAGACTCCTAGCCCAAAGGGATAGGAAAAGGATATAGGATATAAAATCATAAAAATAAAACCTGACTACTAACTTAGAAAACTAAGGGATGGGCCTAAGTGGCACAATGGTAGTGGGTGTAAGAGCCAGAGTCTACTAACCACCTGTACAGCTAGGTTGAGGGAGGGCAGCAGCCCTGGCATATAGCTCTGGGTGGTCTAGAGACAGCGCTCCAGAAGAATCTCAAGAATAGGATGGCAGAAGCCAGTTAAGGGGAGAGGTTTCATGCTCACAGAGGCCAAGAACCTAAGATTAAAACAAAATCCATAAGATAGTGGAGACTTTGGAGAAGACCAAAAGCATTGCTCCCTTCCTCTTGCCACTCCAGAGAGTGAAGGAAAGAGAAAAGGAAAGAAAAGATCCATCACCTAGGTGTGGGGGAGAAAGCAGTTTGATAGGCTGAGCATATGGAAAAATAAATACAAAGAAATCCTTGGCATCTTCACTTCCTAGCACTAGAGGTGAAGGCTGTGCCTTGTAGCAAGGCTACGCTACCAGTCAGCAGAAGCTGGAGGAATCCGCAAGGTGGAAATTGAGGTACCACTGCTTTAGGAGTACCAGTTATCTACCTTGGAGGGGAAGACAGTGGAAGATGAAAGAGATTTATTCTTTTTTTGTATGGGAGAAAAGAGACACTCTTATCCCTGTTTTTTTTTTTGTTTGTTTTAAACAAGTCAAAACCAGGAGAGTGGACGGGAGCAAGAGAGCACAATTCCAGGAGGTACAGACTGAACTACCCCTCCAAGGGAGGGGAGAGCTCTGAAGGAGTGGCAAGAGGATGCTATGTGTTCACAGTAAGAGGGTGAGGTGCCCAGAGGCCCCGATTCTTATATGAGTGGGGGATGGTGGGTGGGCATGTGAATGAATGGTGAAGATCTTCTGGAAGATCAACAATTACAGTGAGTACATAATTTTCATATCTTCCAAGAATCAATCTTCAACACGCATTCCCACTTATTTATTTATTTTGGGTCAGAGTACTAAGCTTCCCCCAAAAGGGGAGGATCTGGCTCACCCTGAGGGAAAAACGAAACTTCCCTCAGCCCTCTGAGGGGAATAACCACTGGAGGGCAGGAACTCGTTACAGATTTGGCATGACCTGAAACTGATCAAGGGCACTGGAGGCTCCTGAGGTCTGGGAGCTGGAAGGCATCCAGACAACTCACACCTGACCCTATGGGAGAAGAAATTAGTCTCCTGATAGTGCGAGTTGAGCACCTTATGTTGGGCAAGGAGTGCCAACCAGGAAAGGCAAAGCCATGCCATCCCCTCAATGCAGACTGCAGATCCCACCAGTCTGGAAGTTATCATGTTGGCATCATAGGACCTCCTCACTTTGTGCCTGGCCAGCCCCATGCCCTGGGCAGAAAGGCAAGTGGCCTGACTGCTTACCCTGCAATCCGGCATGGACGCTAAGAGCTGACTCATAATCGCCTATAGGTGCTTGCCATAAGCTACCTGGTGTGCCTGATGTGCAGAAATGCAAATTTTTTTATATATTTATTTAGTTTTTGTTGACCGGGTAAGTGCACTAGACAAATCCTGCCTATTTTCAGGCACGACCCGGGGGAGGGGGATACAGATGAATGCCAACTGACCTTGAACCAGATTAAGCTGTTGGTGGTATTTTTAGTGAATGAGGGAAATTTGGCCAGGACACCGGGAAAATTCCCCTACTCTTTTCGATAAGTGCCATGGGATCTTTAACATCCACCTGAACTACTACCAATCCAGGTAGATGGGACCTCGGTTTAACGTCTCATCCGAAAGACGGCACCTCAGAAGTGCAGCACCCCTCTCATGCTGCACTACAGTGTCAGTACTGTGATATTAACCCAAGTGCCAGATGTGGGAACTGAACTCACAGCCCTCTGATCTCCCGGCTTCAGAGGCAAGTGTGCTGCCTACTGAGCCACTGACACTGGTAATGGCACCAGAACCCAAATCAGCACTGTGAATGGTACCAGAAGGGGTCCTGTCACTTCCCCCGGTGTCAGCCTTAGAGGCAGTCCCTGAAGATACTCCTGGCCCTGACATTATGGTGCATGCCACCACAAAAACTCTCCTGCCCCAAGCATTGATCTCCACAGAGTTGGTGTCAGTGGGGGCAGTCGTTGTTTGGGAACTTCAGCCCAGAGGGAGTCTGCAGCATCAAAATCCCTGAGGTGGGATGAGGGACGCAGCCTGGAGACCCCACAGGAGTGTAATACCTGCACTGGTTGTTCCTAGAAGCTGGAGAAGGAGCAAAGAGATGGATCGAGATGTTCCTGGATGCCTCCGTAAACAGCCAGGGCCATGGAGTGATGATAGTACTGTCACTGCTGTATTCTCCAAGGAATGACAGTGCCAGGGTAGCAGTATTGCAACCTACAAGATGGTGAACTCAGGTCCTGCATCATCTCTAAAAGGAATTGCTGATAATGGGAGCATTCAGCATCAGAGGAGAGATGGACCAAAAAATTCTCTTCCTCAGAGTAGGAAGTAAGATAGGAGGAGCCGGATTCAGGTAGCAGCAGTGCAGGGATCTCAGGCCTAAAAATAGCCTGATCAGCACTGAGGTGAAAGTGGCAGAATACACCAGCCGCTGACCCGAACTAATTCCAGGTCATGGGCCCCAGAGGACCAGAAATACCTGGGAGAGAAGGAGAGGAAAAGAGGAAGAGAAAGAGGAGTAGGGTCAAGGATGACCAGGCCAGATCCTCTGTCAGGGCTGCAAAAATACTCAGGGGACCTCACACAGAGGGAGGGCCTGGCAAACTCGCCTGTTTGTGAATGACCAACATCAGTGGACTGGTCCAGATGGTGCCCTTGGGAGGAGACCCCCAGCTGGGGAGAGCAGAAACATGTGTGTCCCAAGGAGCAGCCCTAATCCCCTCAGTGGCAGGACAGATGGTTTTGGAGAGAAGCTGGGCCCCCGATTAGCACTGTGACCCCTGTCAGAGGTTCCACCACCTCTGGACAATGGGTCAGCCGCAGGCCAATTGCCCTGCCTTATCACCTCGACACTATTGACCCTGCCCCACTGACCAAGCCCAGATTGTAGGCCAGAGCCTCAGCTAGAGTCATTCTGAACCCGACATTGCTAGTGGCACTGGCCCCAACCCCAGTACCACCAATGGCACTGACATCAGATCCAGCATCAGGAATGGCACCAGAACCCAAATCAGCACCGTGAATGGTGCCAGCAGGGGTCCTGTCACTTCCCCCAGTGCCAGCCTGACAGGCAGTCCCTGAAGATACTGCTGGCACTGAGAAAGGCTCAGAACCAGATCCAGGAAGGCATCCATCCTCACCAGATCCATCCAAAGGCCCAAGGTCGGTGCCATCTTCTTCCTCGGGTCATCTGACTGCTCGGGGAAAGAAATGACAATAACCTCCAGGTCTATGGAGGAACCAGATCTGGAACCCTTCCCTCCTCCAGTGCTGCAAATGGAGTCAGATTCCCTCCTCCAGTGCCACAAACAGTGCTGGAAGGAGGCCTGGTTTTGAAAACGGCGCCACCTTACTCACTGGTATCAACCTTAGTACCATAAGCCAAGCCGGCACCAGGCCACAACACTGAGGTGACCACTAAAATAGAGTTTGAGAGTGCAGTAGTCCATTGAGAAGCAGGCATCTCATCCATATCATAGTTAGTACAAAAGCAGGCCCAACAGTCTTCATGCTGCTCCTGAATGGCAATGTGGCCCCCACAGGAGTACCAACGCATAGGGGGCTGCCACAATACTTTTTCTTCTTCTTGGCCTTTTTTCCCTTATGCTCCTCAGGACCGAACATGTCGATGTGACAAAAACAATGAAAACTAGAAAAGAAAAGAGTTTTGTGCTGAACTAGATGTTTAAAATAACTGGAGGTGCCCTGTTTGTGGGGGTGAAGTAGACAGAACATCAGTGAGAGTTTGGAGGGATGCACATCTCAGTGTGCGACTCCTGGTGGTGGGGGTAATGGAGGTGCCTCGATTTGTGAGGGTCACCATGTTGTACCCTCTTAGGACATCAAAGCAGGTGCATTCTTGCAGAAAGAGGGAGGAAAGGGACCAGAAAAAAATGGAAACAAGCCTCCAAACATGCTGGATGATGGCCTTCTGCCTTCTCCCCATGCTTCCAGGACCTTTGGTGAACTTAAGAAATCCCCTAAGGGATGACTCTCTAGATCCAAGTGTTTTTTCCCTCACAGCCAAGTAGGGAGTATGACCCCCCCCCCAAAAAAAAGGGATACTGCTGTACAAGGGAGTCATCGGGGAGCACTGGATGGCAGGAGGCTGCAAGTGGCAATAAGATGTGAGCCTTGTGGGAAGCAGGAGGACTTGTAGTGTCTGAAGAAGTTAGGTGCCTGTGGCTGGTCTGAAAAGGGGGAAAAAACATTTGGGCATTTACAGTAAGCATAGAATTAATTTCTATGGAGTGCCTAGGTCAAACATGATGATCACACGTAATTATAGTGCAATAATAAATTACATATTAACTGCGAGGAGAACTGGAACACAGTGAGGTCAAGTAACATGCCCAAGGTTGCACAATGTGCCCATGGCAGCGCTGAGGTTGGATGCTAGCATCCCCTGGTTCACAGCCCAACACTATAACAAATGGGCCACACTCACACTGACCACATTGTCTGTAGGGAAGCTAATGGAGTTACTTCTAAAGGACAGGACTGTGGAGTATCTTGAAACCAGTGGGTTACAAGACCCGAGGCAACATGGATTCATGGGGGGTGGGTCATATCACACAAATCTGATAGATTTCTTCGACTGCATGACCAGGGAAATAGATCAGGTTGGGGTGGTGGACATGGGCCTACTCAGATTTCAATAAGGTTTTTGAGACCGTTCCATGTAGGAGGCTCATAAGGAAACTGGGCAGCTCAGGTGTGGGTCCTAAGGTGGTAAACTGGATGACAAGTTGTTTAATGGATAGGTGACAGAGGGTGGTGGTAAACAGATGTAACCCCCTTACAAATGGGGGTTCCTAATAGCCTTCCCGGAGCTTGCCTAAATGTTCCTGGCCTAACTGGTGTTCGGCACAATGCCGCCTATATGTGGGTGTCGTGAGTGCTTCCACAGCCTCCAGTACTGTCTCTTTAAGAGCTGCCTACTCGCAGACTCCAGCAGGGTGATATGGGGGGGGGGTGATGGTTTCTCGGTTTAAATTCCGCCACAGCTGCGGTGGAATCGCTCCTGTTTGGCAGTCGCTATATGCACAATGGGAGCCCCTTTAGAGAGGTGACTGTTTGGGCAAAGTTAGTTGGACTATTGGCAGGGATACATTTTGTCTAACCTGCTTCTTTTTCAGCTGGGACTGTGTGTTCTGTGCCCCTCCATTTTGGACCAGGATGTTCTGAAGGGTCCAATGGGGGTAGGAGGTGCCCCAAAAATGGAGTAACTGGCGACCAACCAGAATGAGGGCTCACTAGGGAGCCGACGGACCAATGGAGATACCGCTAGCACCTGTAGCCAGCCAATGGGATTGGGTGGCGCCCGAGCTAGAGGATTGCCCATACCGCCAAGGGGCAGAGGTGTTGTGGCTGTAGATGAGGAAGGAGCTCTGGGCTCCTGCGCTGTTGAGTGTTCACACGGGAAGGGCGCTAAAGGCCTGAGTTGGTCGTTTGAATAGCCAGCGAGCTTCGGACTGGATCCGTGAGGTGGTGATCAGAGGAGGCTGTGCACAAGCTCAGCTACCTACCAGGCTCAACCTGTAGAGGACTGGAGAATCTGCTGAATCGCGCTCGGTCTGTCAGGAGAGTGAAGCTGCAGTGAGATTCCCGATAGCTGTGAGTTCGGTCGGGCCAAAAGAGCAGCTGCCTGGTATGGTACCCCTTTGTTGTTTTCCATATAAATGTGTGGAAAAGTATTTGAAGATCAGGCTCAGCCCTGTGAGTGCTGTGAGAGCATTTTTTCTCTGGAGTTGTGAGTACTAAAGCAGGGTAGCTCCCTGTTACATATTTCTAGCCAGGGCAAGATCTTCAGGTTGCCTTGCTGACTGCCCTAACTGAGCCTGCTGGCTCCATCTACTCTTCATAGGAATTAAATGCTCATTTGTGTCAGGGCCCCAACCAGCTGCATCAAGGAACTAGCCTTTAGGGCTTGGGTACCCATAGACAGCAATTTATAGGTTAGGCCTGTGCACAGAGCCCTAGGTAGATACTCATATAGTACATTGTAGTGGTAAGCCAATCGCTCTGATTTCCCCTGGTCCTTGTTAATCCCCCCTAAATAAATCCGATTGCTTGTTCTGCAAAAGTACACTGGCTGGTTTGTGTATTGATAGTGAAATACTGCACAGTGAATACTGTGTAACTGTACCTTACTTTTCAGGGGGTCTCCGGAGTGAGCGGAGTGGTTTGAGCCGGGGGGTAAGTTTTTATGGTAAGGACACTGCAACTGAACTGTGTGGGCCACTAGTGGGAAGAAAGGGGGGTTGCAGCAACCCAGAGGGCTGTGACCAAGTCAGCCTCGACTGTTCTAACCCCGACCTCTGGGTGGAGGCACCCGCCAACGGATCTGGGCCCCTCACCCTGTTACAGTTAAGGCAGGCAGGGGTAGTAGCCCTTGGGATAGCGCCCCCTGGGGGTTACACTGAGTTCACTCCGGGGAAGGGAGGGTGACCGGGGGGGTGCGACAGGTTTCAGTACTGGGACCAGTCCTGTTTAACGTCTTTATAAGTGACATTGCAGATGAGCTGGAAGGGAAGGTCTGCCTCTTTGTGGATGACACCAAAATCTGCAATAGGGTGGACACTCCAGAGGGGGTAGAAAGAATGTGTAGAGACCTGAGAAAAGTTGAGGAGTGGTCAAGGACATGGCAGTGGGGGGTTAAAAGCGAAAAAGTGCAAAAGCATGCACTTAGGGCACAGAAACCCAGAGGTGGAGTACAACATGGGAAAAGAGGTATTGATGGTCAGAAAATAGGAAAGGGACCTGGCAGTAATCATATCTGATGATCTCAATGTGGCGAGGCAATGCAAGAAGGCAGTGGGTAGGGCCAGTGGGATGCTGGGGTCCACAGGGAGGGGTATCACTAGCAGAAGGAGGGAGGTGGTGTTGCCACTGTATAGACTGCTGGTGAGACCCCACCTGGTGTACTGTGCTCAGTTCTGGAGACCAGGGCCCAATTCTCAAAACTCGGTGCAAGTCGTGCCAAAGGCGGCTTGCATTGATCCCTCATGTGCCATGGATCCTGCACCCAATTCTCTATCAGGCAGGGTCCTGGTGGCAAAGTCCCGCAGCTTGCGGCAACCCTAGCAGTGCACCAAACAGAGGGCTCACCTGGACAGGTTGCCGCAAGTCTGCAGCAATGTGCAGAAAGGTGCAGAAGCACAAATGCCCCCCCGTCCAGATCTCCCATTAAATCATATGTTAAAATACCTGGTGGTCTAGTGGACATACGAGCCCCGATCCCCCCATTAATTCATACTTTATAATACCCTGGTGGTATAATGGCCCACCTCCCTGATCCCCGATGTCCCCGAATGTTAGTAATAAATCCCCCATGGTGGTATACTGGCCCCCCCAGTAATGCATCCACAATAAGCCTGGTAGTCTAGTGGACCCCCACCTGCAGTGCCCTACCACCCCGCCTCCCCCATCCCGTAATGGAGCCAGCAACCAGCACCGCCCACCGATCACCACCACAGCCAGCCACCAATTGATCTCTGATTGTGCACTTACTTTATACAGTAGGCGCTCAGTGACTGACAGCTTGTCAATCACTGGGCGCGTACTATACACAATACGTGCTCATTCAGAGATCAGTGGTAGGGCACTGCCGGGTGGGGGCCCACTAGACCACCAGGGTTATTGTGGCTGCATTACTGTCGGGAACATCAGGGATCGGAGGGGGCCACCACACCACCATGGGGGATTCATTACTAACATTCAGGGACATCGGGGATCAGGAGGGGGCCACTATACCACCAGGTATTATAAAGTATGCGTTAACGGGGAGTCTGGAGCTTGGACATCCACTAGACCACCAGGTATTATTACATATGAATTAACAGGGGTTCAGACATCCACTAGACCACCAGGTATTATAAAATATGAATTAACGGGGGATCAGGGCTTAGACGTCTACTAGTCCACTAAGGATATTTTAAGTTTTATACCAGGCAATTGGGGCACGGAGGGGGCACTAGGTAGTATTTATATTTATACCAGACAATCAGGGCTTGGGGTGGCACTAGACTACCAGGGAGATTTTACTTTTTTATATCGGGAGATCGGGCTGGGGTGGGGAACCTCGGCACATTGACGCAGTGTGCATAACACCCAGAGGGTGAATTTCTAAGTACCCTTAGACCAGCCTGGCTGGCCTAAGGGTACTTAGAAATTTGCCTTCTGGGAGAGTTTTGAGAATACCATTTTAGGTGCTTGGGCAGCCTGTGTTTGCTGCAAGCCCCTAGCGCCTTGCTGCAGCCCATTTGGTGGCGCGCACAGGTGGCACAAGCCCTGTTTAGTACATGCAGCCAGTGGTGGATGCAGGCTGACTTTGTAAATCGCTCTTGGGACATCGTTTGGTGCAAGGGGAACCTTGTGCCAATCATTGGGAGGCAAGCCCCTTTGCACTGCCCAGGGAGCTTTGAGAATCAGGCCCCATATCTCAGGAAGGACACAGAGTGGAGGCAGTCCAGAATAGGGCAACTTAAATGGTGCAGGGTCTGCATCAGAAGCCTTAAGAGGAGAGGCTGAAGGACCTCAGTATGTCCATCCTGGAAGAGAGAAAAGTGAGGGGCATATGACGGAGACCAATAAATACCTCACAGGGGTAAATAAGGTACAAGAGGAGAGTATTTTTCAGAGGAAAAGATGCACAAGAACAAGGGGACATGCAATGAAGCTGGAAGAGGAAAATTCAAGATGGACGTGAGGAAGTACTTCTTCATAGAAAGAATGGTGGATGCATGGAACAGCCTTCCAGTGGAGGTGGTGGGGACAAAAATGGTGGTGGGCTTCAAGCATGCATGGGATATGCACAAGGGAATCTTAGTGGGAAGCAGGGTGGGAGTGGAGAGCTAGAAATCAAGTAGGGTCTGCAGTGACAGTATAGGCAGGGAAAACATGAGCAGACTGGGTGGGCCAAACGGTCCTTATCTGCCGTCAAATTCTATGTTTCTATGACTTCCTATTTTTAATTATTTTTTTCTGGTTATACTGTTTTATAGTGGTATTAGAACTCGGCACCGAAAATGCAGCTTACGCATTCGCAGGTTCCTTATCTTTCGTCAGATACATTCTGACCCTACTGAAATGCAAGCTACGCAAGTGATTACAGAAAAAAAGGTACTCTATAAAAGAATGAATTGCAGCCGCTAAATTACATGCCCGCTGTCCCGCTGATATTTCGTGCCATTTTGAATTAGCATGAGTATTAGTTAGAGATCAGCTAATTGTCACTGCAACTACAAATAAAATCACTCTTTTGCATTCTGTTGCTTTTCGCATTTGGTCTGTTTGTCAGCTATATTACTTGGTTCTACGCTTCACTAAAATGCCACTCTTTGCATCGCTGAAACCAGTCTGTCAAACATGAATACCCAGTTGACATCATGGATGTTAATCTTGAACTCCTTGCTTAGAGATCGGGGGTAGACACGCATGTTGCTGCCACTGTTCCCAAGGAGCGTTCTGCTTCTAACCCTCCTCCTGCAAAAAAGAAAAGGCCTGACACCTATGCCCATTACACCCCCGAGACAAGGTTCGAGCTGGGGCAGTATGCCACAGAGCATGGCGTTATGTTTACATAGATACATAGACAGTGTCAGCAGATAAGGGCCTATGGCCCACCCAGTCTGCCCATTTGAGCTTGTAAGTTCAGTTTATGTTTTCCTAGAAGTCTGTTGCCCCTTACCCCCTGACCTCCAGAATTCCTTTATGTCTATCCCATGCGTTCTTAAATCCCATGATTGTTTCAGCCCCCACCACTTCCTCTGGCAGGGTGTTCCACTTGACCACCACCCATTCTGTGAAGAAATTCTTCCTCATGTTTCCTCTGAATCGTCCTCCCTCCAACTTCATCCCATGCCCTCTAGTCCTGGAACATCTTTTTCGCTTAAAAATAGCGTATTCCTGCACCTTGTTCCTCCCTGTAAGATACTTGTATGTCTCTATCCTATCCCCTCTCTCCCTCCTCTCCTCCAGGGAGTACATGTTCAGTTCCTTCAACCTGTCTTCATAGGACTTGTGATGCAATCCATGCACCATCTTTGTTGCCCTCCTCTGAACCTTCTCTACCCTGTCTATGTCCTTACGTGGTATGGTCTCCAGAACTGTACACTGTACTCAGGTGGGGCCTCACTAGTGTCTTGTATGCGGAATTATGACCTCCCTTTTCCTGCTGGTGATGCCCCTGCCTATACATCCCAGCATCCTATTTGCTTTACCTGCTGCCTTGTCACACTGTTTCCCTACAGTGAGGTCATCAGAGATGATAACCCCAAGATCCCTTTCCTGCTTGGTGCATGCTGTATCCTTACCCCCAACTGATATATTGTGCCAGGGTTTTGTGCCCCATTTGCATTATCTTGCACTTCTTGCATTGAATTTCAACTGCCAAACCCTGACCATTCTTCAAGTTTCTGCAGGTCCCTTCTCATTCTGTCTACACCCTCTGGTGTGTCTACTCTATTAGAGCTTTGTGTCATCAGCAAACAGTGAAATTCTGCCTTCTAGGTCCTGTGCAATGTCACTGGTGAAGATGTTGAATAGGACCAGTCCCAGCACTGATCCCTGTGGTACCCCACCGGTCACTCTTCCCTCTGTGGAGGACAGCCATTTGCCACCACCCTCTGTGTCCTGCCACCCAGCCAGTTACCTACCCACCACTCTACTGTCCTGCCACACCCATATTCCCTAGTTTGTGTAATAGTCTTCTATGTGGCACAGTGTCAAAGGCCTTGCTGGAAGTCCAGATAGGCCATGTCCACTCCCTCCCTGATCCACCTCCCCAGTCACCCAGTCAAAAATTCAATGAGGTTGGTCTGACATGACCTCCCCTGGTGAAACCATGCTGCCTTGGGTCCTGTAGTCCATTGACAACCAGATGTTCCACCAATCTCTCCTTCAGTAGTGCTTCCATGATCTTCCCCACTACCCGAGGTGAGGCTGACTGGTCTGTAGTTCCCTGCTTCCTCTTTGTTCCCACTTTTGTATAAGGGGACTACATCTGCTGTCCTCCAGTCTTTGGGTACCTCCCCTGTTTCCAGTGATCAGCTAAACAGGATAGCCAGAGGTTCAGCCACCACCTCTCTTAGTTCTTCAAGGACCCTGGGGTGCACCCCATCTGGCCCCATTGCCTTATCAACTCTTATTACTTCCAGTTCCTTCAGGACCCTTTCTCGTGTAAAGGGACTTGTGTCCATTTCTGCACCATTCTCACCCCTTGTACTCCCTTCAGACCCATTACCCTCCTCTTCCTCAGTAAGGACTGAGCAGAAATACCTGTTCAATATGTCAGCTTTACTGTTGTCATCCTCCACGCGGCCCCCATCCTCCCCCTTCAGTCTCACTATCCCTCCCTTTGTCTTTCTTTTTTCACTTATGTACCTGTAAAAGGTTTTGTCCCCTCTACCCACTGATTTTGCAATGTGTTCTTCTGTCTGAGCTTTGGCTTCCCTTACTGACCTCCCTGCCTCCCTTTGCTTCTCCTGGTACTTCTCCCTATCCCCTTCTGCCTGTGTCTTTGTAGTTGCCTGAATGCAATCTTTTGGCTTCTTTTCTTTGCTACCTCTTTGGAAAACCATAATGGTCTCCTCTTCCTTTTCCTCTTGCTAACCTGCTTAATGCATAATTCTGTTGTTCTTGTAATCCCCATTTTAAATACTGCCCACTGTTCCTCGACCCCTGATTCCTGTCCCATTCCCCTTAATGCCTCTTTCAAGTATCTCCCCATTTTCCCAAAGTCTGCCCCCCTAAAATCCAGGATACGTGTTTTTGTGTGGTTTGGTTCTGCTCTTTCTGTGATTTCAAACCACAATGACTGGTGGTCACTGTTCCCCAGGTGCTCCCCACTGTTACCCCATCACATTGTCCCTGTTTGTGAGCACAAGGTCCAGTATTGCCTTCTGCCGAGTTGGTTCCATGACCAGTTACTTGAGGAAGGCACCCTGAAGGAGTCCAGGATAAATCTGCTCCTAGTTGATGCTGCTGCTGCTGGGATGCTCCAGTCCACGTCTGGAATATTGAGTCTCCAACCAATACTACCTCACCTTGTCTGCCATCCTTTGGATGGCTAGCATCAACTCCTATCTGTTTCTTCCTCCTGGGCTGGTGGTCTATAGACCACACCTGTGCTGGATGGCTGTCCCCATTTCCTTTCCAGCTTACCCACAGTATCTCTCTCCCCGTTTTGTTCCTCCTGGATCTCTTGTGGCCCTTATGTCATTTTCACATACAGTACCACTCCTCCTCCCTTCCTGCCTGCTCTTCTCTTCTAAATATGTTGTAGCTAGGTATGGCCTTCTCCCAGTCGTGGTTATCATTACACCAGGTTTCAGTGATGGCCACAATGTCCAGGTCTGACTGCACCATGACAGCCTCCAGATCTTCCATCTTGTTGCTAAGGCTCCTGGCATTTGCACACATGGCTTTCCATGATTTGACCTCCCTAGACTGTTTTGCTGTTCTACTCCAGCCCTTTCCTTGGTTGTCCTTTATCCCTGGTTCTCCTTGCTGTCTGCCCGTCTGCTGAATTTTGCCCCTTTTCTGCCTATCCACCTCTTGGGCACTAATCTCCATCTTTTGCACACTGCTTTGCAGAGATAGCCACTCCTCTGGTTCACTGGTTCCACTGCTAGCTGTGGGGGGTGAGCAAGTAGGTACCCTCCTTGCTGGCCTGCCACCCCCCCCCTTGCTAGTTTAAATGCTTGTCAATGTAGCATTTAAACTTATCATTGAACTATCATCATCATGTTTGCCGTGCGATTTTACGGTTAAAAAAAACGAAAAGGACATCAATGAAAGCAGCATCTGTAAATTTGAGCAGGATTACCTCGAATAATTGAAAATGACACCAGACCCATCCCAGCTTTCACCACTGGTTCAAAACAAGCTTCTATTGCTGGCTTAGATGATAAAGGCAGATATCAATGGAGTTAGCGATAGCGTGCACATTATCAGGTGATTTTCTTTCCCAAGTGATCTATAAAGGAAAACAAATGCTTGTAATCCCTCATACAGATTTCCATCCAGAGTGGTCAATTACTCAGTCAACAAACCACTGGGCAAATGAGGTCACAATGTTGCAGTACATACAAAATATGTTGACACGAATAAACTTGAGGAGAACAACATTGTCCCAATTTTCATTCCAGCATCCTGCACTGACATACTACAGCCACTGGACAGTTCTATCAATAAACTGTTAAAAGATAGCTTGAGAAACCAATTCACTGGCTGGTGTGCTGGTCTGATAGTGGAGATATTGTCCAAAGGCAGTCAGGTATTTAATACTGACTTTACGCAGCATCATCTTAAGGAATACCATGCTATCTGGCTAGAAGCACGTTTTAATGAGCTATCATCAAGGTGAGAAGATTGCATCGGGCTTCAAGGAGGCAGGGATTTTAAATGCACACACAGACTGCTTGAACTGGGCAAGTATCACATTCACATAACAGTGCGGTTGTATCTCAGTCCTTAATCAGATGGAATTCTCATTAATTTATTTTTCATTTTTCTAGATGTCCAATCCCCAGATTCAGCAATGGTGTCAGATGTCACCAAGGATACTGATGACCACATGGCCACAATTTAAACACCCCCCCAAAATGCCAGTCTGAAACTGACTTAGAAGCCAAAAACTCAATTACCTTCCTTTGTTTTATTTTTAAACTACAGTATTTGAAATAAAGATTTTGCCTGAACAATGCCTACCCTTGTACCTTGACTGCATACGAAAGGACAACAGGATGAAAGGATGGTAACAACAGTAGATGCTCTGAATGAAAGTTAGATCAGTAACTGCTCACAGTACAGAGCATTAGGGCACTTTAGGGACAAGTTACCTGAGGTGCACTTTACTATTGCCATGGCGTACAGCAGTCTCAACTCAGATAGTGATGTTATTTTCACTTCTTTTTTTTTTAAATCATGAATATAACGAAAACACTATGCCAGTGAATATAATGTCCAGCATGTTTCTCCACTTGTTGCACGTAAGGGAGCTATCAGGAATATTTGTAACTCTCAAGCACTTGCTTGTACCTGGCTTGGCTGAAGGCTTTTCATTCAGTAGAAACATAGAAACATAGAAGTTGACGGCAGATAAGGACCGCAAGGCCCATCCAGTCTGCCCATTTCTTTTTCTACCTTATAAATGTGCCATCGGCCTTTGCTCTGTCAGTGACCTATCTACTCATAGTCATTTGTATTGCTCCCTTATGCCTATCCCATGCCTGTTTGAAGCCCTGCACTGTATTCATAGCCACCACTTCTTGTGGTAAGCTATTCCATGCATCTAACACCCTTTCTGTGAAAAAGAATTTCCTCAAATTCCCCCTTAATCGGCCTCCCTCAAATCTCATGTAGGGTAAGATCCTATTTTACAGGTTATAGATGAACTCCTGGTTATCTCATCCTTGATGGGATAAATCAGGTTTCATGATGGAGGAGTTCACACAGGCTTATAAAAGCTGTAATATGAATCAATCTGAACTCCACTCTAAAGATAGCATGTTATGATCAAATTCTTTACTTCCCGCTCTGCCAGCGGAAAGATGATGGCTTAATTTACAAGCTCCTCATCTCAACTAACTAATCTCTATCAATCTGAGCAAAATAACATATCAGGATCTCCTGAAAACAGTCAGGCAGCATGCAGAGTACTCCCAAGAGGCAATGGAACCGTGTATTGATGTCACCAGCCACAGGATCACTGGCAAAAAAGAAAAGAACAAGGCCTCTCCACACAGCTATCCCACATCAAAAAGCACTGCCACAGAGCACCTGAAGGAGCTCTTCACAGAGATGTGAGGCATCACAACCTCCCTCACAAAGTTAACGGGAGGTCGCACACATTAAGCAAACTAAATGGCATAGATGGGCAGTTTAAAAACTTTACCGGACACATGGTGGAGGTAAAGCACCGCACTGGGGAGCCAGGGAACCTCCTTCAAGAAGTGGAATCTCATTCAACAGAAAATAATTGGGAGATCAGCATATTAAAAAGAAAGTCCTGGACCTTGATTGCAGAGGCAACCGATGCAACATACGCACAGCAGGAATGCCAGAAATTGCAGAGGGAAGAAGTATGATGGACTTTTTACAGACTGCACTGTCCAAATTACTTAACCATTACACAGATACACCCTTGGAATTCAAGTGGGCACACAGGGCCCTCCAGCTGAAGCCCACTACCCAGAATGCAAAGCCGCGTGTGATTGTGACAAGGTTAATGAGGTTCCCCATCAAAGAACAAATAATGGTCTGGCCCACAACAAGAAGGAACTGACCTAGGAGGGACACAGCATTTCCATTTTGCTAGACCTCTCTAAAGAAATCCTTGATATGAGATACTAGTTTTGGGACCCTTAAAAGCTGCTGAGGGGGCGAGGGATCAAGTACAGCATGTTCTTCCCCACACCCTGAAAATGATCGGTAAAGGGTCCCGCTAAATTTGTGAATCCAGCTGAAGCTATGGAACATGCTGGAAGATACTCAGACCCAAAACCAGCAACAGCAAAGACAGCAACAGCACAGGGGATACCTGAACAGATTCTCTCGAGCAGTAGGACACACTAACTTCTTGGGACTGAGAAACCTTACAATCCTCTACCCAACATGTAAGTACTGATCTAAGACTATTTGAACTAGGACTACTGTAGAGTAGGCTCTCTGATTCCCCTCTTATTTTTGTTTTCTTCTCAGACTTCTCCTTCAGCCACTCAGTGAACTGACTGCATAAAGGAGGACTATAGACAGTCTTATTGAACAGTTGCAACAGCATCCCTCCCCCACTAGCCAGAAGCACAATCCTGAGGAAAGGGGTTTTATCAGTTTGTGGCTGTAAATATAGCAAAGGCTGGGAGGAGAACCAGGAGGCATTGTCAAGGGAGACTTAAATGTGCTAGAGGCTACACAGCAGGGCCCTGGTGCTTTCCCAACGAAAGTGAAGAGCATAGCCCTCAACATACTCATCAGAGCACTCTGGGGTGGAGGCAGGAAAGACTGGTGCCATAATATCTGCATGGCAGTGATACATAACATGAGCCAAAAGCGCACATACAGTGCTGGACTCTTGCCTCTGGTGAACCCCCCCTCCCGTTTCTACTCTTTCTCTATTCCCTCATTCTGCCTGTGACTTGCTATAAATTCCAACTGCTGACTCAAGACAGCAATGGCTGTAGCTTGCATAGTTGTGGATCTGGCTGGCAGGGGGATGCTTAAAGCAGCAGAAGAGAGGGAACGTGGCACAGGAACTTACAATCCCAGAAGCTCCCACGATAACAGGCCAGAACTCATACAAACTACACAGAAACCTGGTGCATTATAAAAGACCCTAGTCAGATAGGCCTGGTGCACGACAAGAGCAACACCTGTGGTCTGCGTGGCAGGCTGGGACTCAAGAGCCAAATGTATAGAACTATGACTGTTACTGTTAAAGCTGAATTGCAGTTTCATTTGATCAATGTTTCTGTTAGTATTGCTGTTTTAATGTTAGCCTATGTAAGCATGTTCACTGGTGCACACTACAAGGGCATCACCAGATGGGGGAGAGTGGCTCTGTAAGGATCTCCCCCAAGGCAGATAGCTGGGAAATGAGTTAAGTGTGGGGTCAAATGAAATGAAGGTAAGTTCTTGGAATATAAATGGGATTTGGAACCACCATCAAAGGGGTGAAAGTGTTAGTGCACCTGAAATCCCTAAAATGTGGCAAAGTTATGATTCACGAAATGCATATGAAGAAGGCGGAAGCTTTGAAACTCTGCTGTATGTAGGTGCAGCACGTATTTGAGGCCTCCTATAATTCCAAGCAAAGAGAAATGGTAATCTTATTTAGAAGGGGTCTATACTTTACAGCCCTCTCGATAGTAGCAGACCCAGGAAGGAAGTGGCTGCTAAAGGAATGCCGCAGGGCAAAGAAATTATCCTCGGCATGGTCTAAGTGCTGAATCAATCTGACCTAACCTTTTTCCACATGCTAGTACAAGCTATTTAAGCAATAATGCACAACAGGGTGTGTGTCGTGCTGGGATAACGTCATGCTGGGGGGGGTGCATAAGGCTGCAGGACAAGTGCGTCCAATGCCCCAGAAGTGACGTTATCGCAGCAAGAAAACCCTGGAGTGCACTATTGCTATTATACAATGGCTAGTTTATACTAAAAAAAATAAAATTATGAAAAGCATTTTTTTGAACAGATTTTCACTTCATTTGTCAATGTGGAGGTGTATGAAGGAAAACAATTGTTCCGTTTGGGCCAGTAGGTGGTACTGCTGGTAAAGGAGTGGCTCTGTCTGTGTAAATGGATGGCCTCCACACACGCTTTTCTCTTCCTGTTGTAGGACCCCCCCCCCCCAACATTAGTTTTTTGTTTCTGTTGTGCCCTGATAGTTGCCTTCCACCTCGGAATCTGTTGTCTCCTTGGAGTTTCATTCAACTTGCCATGCTGCCTGCTCTGGGACTGGGCGAGTTGTAAGACATGAAACTGCAATGGATGGGAACAACTGTGGAGAGGAAAGAGACTTCTGGTGTTGGGAAGCTAGTCGGATAAGTAACTGGTACCGTGCGAGGGGGGAAAAATAAATACTAAAGCTGGTTGCTTTACTTAGGGCCAGGGCAGGAATGGGGGATGTCTTCCACTTAAAACATGGAACTTGAATGTTCATGACAGCCTTTTTACAGCGAAGCAAGTGGTGTCAATGAAACACGTGACCGGCAGTTAGTCTTTGCAGTTCACACAGATACATAGATACATAGACAGTGTCGGCAGATAAGGGCCTATGGCCCACCCAGTCTGCCCATTTGAGCTTGTAAGTTCAGTTTATGTTTTCCTAGAAGTCTGTTGCCCCTTACCCCTCACCTCCAGAATTCCTTTATGTCTATCCCATGCATTCTTAAATCCCGTGATTGTTTCAGCCCCCACCACTTCCTCTGGCAGGGTGTTCCACTTGTCCACCACCCATTCTGTGAAGAAATTCTTCCTCATGTTTCCTCTGAATCGTCCTCCCTCCAACTTCATCCCATGCCCTCTAGTCCTGGAACATCTTTTTCGCTTAAAAATAGTGTATTCCTGCACCCTGTTCCTCCCTGTGAAATACTTGTATGTCTCTATCATATCCCCTCTCTCCCTCCTCTCCTCCAGGGAGTACATGTTCAGTTCCTTCAACCTGTCTTCATAGGACTTGTGATGCAATCCATGCACCATCTTTGTTGCCCTCCTCTGAACCTTCTCTACCCTGTCTATGTCCTTACGTAGGTATGGTCTCCAGAACTGTACACTGTACTCCAGGTGGGGCCTCACTAGTGTCTTGTATAGCGGAATTATGACCTCCCTTTTCCTGCTGGTGATGCCCCTGCCTATACATCCCAGCATCCTATTTGCTTTACCTGCTGCCTTGTCACACTGTTTCCCTACCTTGAGGTCATCAGAGATGATAGCCCCAAGATCCCTTTCCTGCTTGGTGCATGCTATATCCTCACTCCCCAACTGATATATTGTGCCAGGGGTTTTGTGCCCCATATGCATTATATTGCACTTCTTTGCATTAAATTTCAACTGCTAAACTCCTGACCATTCTTCAAGTTTCTGCAGGTCCCTTCTCATTCTGTCTACACCCTCTGGTGTGTCTACTGTGTTACAGAGCTTTGTGTCATCAGCGAACAGTGAAATTCTGCCTTCTAGGTCCTGTGCAATGTCACTGATGAAGATGTTGAATAGGACCAGTCCCAGCACTGATCCCTGTGGTACCCCGGTCACTCTTCCCTCTGTGGAGTGACAGCCATTTACCACCACCCTCTGTGTCCTGCCACCCAGCCAGTTACCTACCCACCACACTACTGTCCTGCCCACCCATATTCCCAGTTTGTGTAATAGTCTTCTATGTGGCACAGTGTCAAAGGCCTTGCTGAAGTCCAGATAGGCCATGTCCACTGCCCTTCCTGATCCACCTCCCTAGTCACCCAGTCAAAAATTCAATGAGGTTGGTCTGACATGGCCTCCCCTGGTGAAACCATGCTGCCTTGGGTCCTGTAGTCCACTGACAACCAGATGTTCCACCAATCTCTCCTTCAGTAGTGCTTCCATGATCTTCCCCACTACCAGGTGAGGCTGACTGGTCTGTAGTTCCCTGCTTCCTCTTTGTTCCCACTTTTGTATAAAGGGACTACATCTGCTGTCCTCAGTCTTTGGGTACCTCCCTGTTTCCAGTGATCGGCTAAACAGGATAGCCAGAGGTTCAGCCACCACCTCTCTTAGTTCTTTAAGGACCCTGGGGTGCACCCCATCTGGCTCCATTGCTTTATCAACTCTTATTACTTCCAGTTCCTTCAGGACCCTTTCTCGTGTAAAGGGACTTGTGTCCGTTTCTGCACCATTCTCACCCCTTGTACTCACTTCAGACCCATTACCCTCCCTGAATCCGCTCAGTTCATGGGAAAAAAGCTGCCTTCAGAAGTCAGTTTTTTTCTGTGTTCCAAACTCTGCATTTAAAAATATCATAGTAAATGACTGCCATTAGTGGGAGATCAGAAGAGGACTGCCGTGAAGGCGAGCCGGAATTAGTGTAGTGGGTGTTGAATGGGGATCACTAAAGCAGGCTGAGTGATTCCTTAACAGTAGATGCGGTCATTTTGTGTGCTGGGACTAGACCCATGATGTTATACTGAGATAACACAGTGGGTCCAGTCCCAGACTGACCAATCAGAGCCAGCATTCTTTCTTGCCATTGTATAATTTAAATTTACAAATGCGGCTGTAATCCTGGGGAGATATGAATCAGGTGCAGGACCCGGTAATCAATAAAACCCTGAGTAAGGTGGAAATTCTGGAACCTGCAGGAAGGTGCGTGAAGAAGAAATTAATGTTGGACCTGGGCCGCATTGACAGTTGGCACCTCATCCACCCCAGGGGCTATGACTTTTCATACTTCTCCAATCCTTTATCTCTGCCCCCACTACCAAGCTGCTAAGGCTTGCTGAGACCCACAACACATATATTCAGTAGTAGGTAGAGTATACATATAGTTAGTATGCCACTATTGTGTTTATACCACTGTTTGTTTATTTTATGTCATTTTTCATTAATTGTGTATTTGCATTTCATGAACCTTGCTTTGTCCACCTCTGTATTGCCATTGTATCTTGTTGTATTGTTTGTCCTGAGCAGGACCTCCTTGTAAATGAGCTAGTTCAATGGAGTTCTCCTGGAGAAATAAACTTGAACATAAGGGATACATGATGGCTGGTGGTGGAATACACTATTATCTGAATGAGTGCAGAGTGACTTTGGGTAACCTCAAGAGTGGCAGAGCACAGGCGGGCCTCGGTGATAGTTGCCGGTCACTACTGGATTCAGTGTGAGTGTGTTCCCTCACCGACCATCACTGTTAATTATATAATAGGGTGGTGTATTGGGTTCATTTTCTATTTTATTTGTTTTTTTCTAGCGACATTACACTTTTGCGCAGTGACTGGAATTTCTGTTCCGCATTTCTGTTTGTTTGTTTCATTGGTCGGTTGTTCCGTCATGAGGGTTGCAAGCTGTGTCTCATAGGCTGTGTAGTGGATGTGGGAGGGTTGTAGGGTGTTTGGGATATGGTGGTTGTGTTTTCATTCCCAGAGAGTTAGGGGTGCATTTTTACTACCAGGACTGAGGGTTTGTCAGATGCTCTATTGAAGGTGCAACACGCTGGGGATTTTGCAGAGGTGCAGCAGTGTTTTCCGTTGACTGAGTGTAACCCCCTGCAAATGGGGGTTCCCAAAAGACTTCAGGAGCTTGCTTGAATGCTCCAAGCCTGAATGGTGTTTGGCATTTAAGCCATTTATCAGTGAGTGTTTTAGAGCCTCTGGTACTGTCTTTAAGAGCTGTCTGCTTGCAGACATAATTAGTTTGTATGGGGGACTGTGTGCTTCTCTGAGTACCACTCGAGCTGCTGCCAATTCACTTCATTTTGCAGTCACTAGGAGTGCAAAGGAACCTATTTGAAAGATGTAACTGTTTGCCAGAAATTATTTAGAGTAATAATGAAATTACAGTTTGTCTAACCTGCTTTCTTTGCAGTCAGAACTGTGTCTGCTAGTTCCCCATTCTAGTTTTGAACTGCTGAACTGGACCAATCAGTGTGGGGTAAGCTAGCTCTAAAATGATGCCTTGACGAATCAGAACTTGGACTCATAATCTGAGCCAGCCACAAGAGGATTGTATGGGCAGTGACTCTGGGAGATGTAGTTTAGACTTCAGTGCCTTTTGGACCAACAGCAGCAGTCTATTGTAGTGACAGCCAATCCAGTCAAGAACTGGGAGGAACTCAAAGGAAGTGCCGGTTTCGTCAGTTGGAGTTCAGTTGAGCTTTGGCAGTGAAGAAGGAAGGAGCCCTGTGCTTTTCAGTGTGCAGTTTTAGTCAAAAACGTGTATAAGGCCCAGAGTTCGGTCTGCAGCTTGTGTAACAGCTTGTTAGGACTGAATCCGTCCTGTGAAAAGAATCAAAGGATCTCTGAAGAGTAGAAACCAGGCTCACCCTGTAGAAGACTGGAAGAATTCTGAAAATTGCACTCGGTCTGTCAGGAACTGAATCTGCTGTGTGTTCTCCGGGTATTGTGCAGTATTGCGATCGGGATACAGATGCAGCCTGCCTGGTATAGTACTTTCTTTTATATGGATGTGTGAAGAGGTTTGTGTACCTCAAGTGAGCCCTGCTGACATTGAAGGACCCTATCTTATTTGGAGGTCGTGAGTACTAATTCAGGGTTGCTCCCTGTTGAATTGCCACATTAAATCCAAATGGAATTACTGTACTGCTGACTGTTTAATTCTCCTTTTCTATGTGTGAAAGGGCCCTACCAGCTGCCACGGTTTGGACTAGCCACTAGGGCTTGGGTACCCAGGGACAGTAACTGATAGGGATAGGCCTGTGCACAGAGCCATAGGTAGATTATTAGAGTGATAAGCTAATTAACCTGATTTCCCTGTCCTTGTTATATCCCCTAAATAAATCAGAGCTGCTTGTTTCAGCAAAGTTATACTGCCTGAGGTATTTGTCTATGTTAAAGTACTGTACTGTGATTTTTGCACTGTATCTCATTTCACAGGAGGTCCCAGTGCGGAACCAGACCTGGGGGTAAGTGTGTATACTGTGAAGGTAATTCTGATATATGTGTGGGCCACTAGTGGGAAGAAAGGGGGTTGCAGTGTCCCAGAGGGCTGTGACCAAGTTAGTTTAACTATTGCAAACCCTGACCTCTGGGTGAGGCACCCTTCATTGGATCCAGGCCCCTCAACCTGTTAGTGGCAAATCAGGCAGGGTAGTAGCCCCTGGGATAGCGCCATCTAGGGTTACATCTTGGAGGCTCACCGCTGGGATTGTGTGTCCTCTAGTGGCCATATTCCGAACCACTGTTAAAAAAATGGGTACCCGACAGAAGTGGCTGTGCACGGCTGGTGGAGTGGTGTACTGGGGAGGAGATCGACCCCAAAATGCTATGCTTATCCTGGACATCCCCTGGGTATCAATACGGACACTGTGCAGGGAGTACTTTCCAAGGTGGAAGGTTTACAAAACCCTGTGGTGGTGGGTCGGCATGCTAATCTGCTCACCCACACTTTCCTGGCCCTAGTAGAGTTTAAGGATCCCATAGATAGCTCCAAAGTGCCACAGACCATTACCCCAGAGGGAGCCCTCACTGCTTGAGAGTGATAACTAAGGACAGTAAAGACCGGGGAATCAGCCCCACCACTATCTGAAACTTTTGAGGAGAAATTTGCTGAATGGTTGCTGGAGAGGGAAAACTGTGGAGGACTTGAAGAAACTATTCTTGCCACCTGGGGTGTTCCTCCCCAACACCCTCTCCTGCTCCAGTGCCCGTGAATGGTGGCTGAACCAATGCAGACTCCTATTTCTGCACCTGCCATTAGTCACGACTCTTACCAAGGTTGAGGATCTTCTCTGGCGCCTCCCCACCCCCAAGGGAGGATGACTGGGAGACCTGGATAGACTATGTTGCCCCAAGTGCTAGAATGGCAATGCTCGGAAGGTGAAAAGAAAGAGGGTTAGTGAGAGCCTCCGAGGTCCTGCCCTGGCTACCATCCGTGCAACAGGGCCAGTAACCCTGGGCGACTGCACAGGCCTATCTTGAGGCCTTGGAGAATGTATGGGAGCCCAGATTCTGATGAGGACCTATGGTGGAGAGTAAGAGATGCACAACAGTACCAAGGGAGTTGTTGTCTGTGTATGTATCTCGCTGGAAAAATTGTTGCAAGAATGCCTCAGAAAAGGTAGTTTGCAAGCGATTGAACTGGACCGAACCAGGCTGGACAGGATCCTTAAGTCTGCCCCTTCTCAGAACTGCTGTTGCTTCAGTTACACCTGGCAGATCGACTGGAATCCCCACCCTCCTATGATGAGTTAATGAGAGAAATTCGAGGAGTTGAGAAAAGACGACCTCGGGAGGGACCTGCACCAATAGCTGCGGCTACGACCCGAGTGACTGAGGGTGACCCATCAAGTGAAGTTCAGGGGCAGAGGTTGGCAGTCAATGAGTGCTCTGACAAGGAAAAGATATGTCACAATGGGCGAACTGTTGAGAGAGATCCGGAATTCAAAAACAGTCCCTTTATGAAGGCCACGCCTGCAAGTGCAGAGCTGACCTATATCCGACTGCATCTGCTATGGGGTGGGGGTACCCACCCATGTATCTCCTGCTGATAACAGCTCGAACTCGATTCCTTGACCATGGAAGTGGAGAAACTGACGAGATGTCTCCAAATGCTTATCACGCGCAGACAGAGATGGCACCAAGGTTTCCAGTTAGTAATACCCCGCCTGGCTCCCAGTGTGGCGCCTCGGCCAGCTCAAACTCCAGAAAGTATGTTTTGCTATAATTGTGGGAAAGATGGGCACATGAAAAGGGAATGCCAGTCCCCAAAAGACACTGACAAAGTTGCATATAGGCTACAAGGAGAGCTTCGGAGAAGAAATCAGTGGTTAAGAGGTGCACGACATGATCCCAGTGAGGGCACCAAAAATGCTAATTCACGTCCTTTTGTGGCAAGGTCAGTTGCCCAGGCCCCCACTACCGCCTCTCCAGACTGGTCCAGAATAGTGGGTCCCTCCATGGAGACCACTGTAAAGGTGAACGGAGTGTCTACAAGAGCTATATTAGACAGTGGCTCCCAAGTGACAATTATGTTCCAAGATTGGTATCAGAAGCATTTGTCAGACGTACCTTACAACCATTAGAAGGACTGCATGTATGGGGGTTAAGTGAGAAGGCCTACCCTATTCCGGGTATATCCGAATTTGGTTGTCTTTCCCACCTCCGTGGCTGGAGTGGCCGAACAAGTAGAGACCTAGCCTTATGTGTCCCCCACTGGACTGTGTGATGGTGTCCTTTGTTGATTGGAACAAA
This sequence comes from Neoceratodus forsteri, assembly GCA_016271365.2. Classification (NCBI taxonomy): domain Eukaryota; kingdom Metazoa; phylum Chordata; order Ceratodontiformes; family Ceratodontidae; genus Neoceratodus; species Neoceratodus forsteri. The sequence goes on from CM028134.1 coordinate 188,803,275, forward strand.
TGCTCATATGTTAGGAAGGCTGGCACAGTTGTGTTATGAAAACAGGGTCAAAGACTAGTAGAGCTTTAAGAGTTCCGGCTTTAATTAAGAAGGCCTATGAGGCACAGAGAGATGCTGAAAAAACAGAACCAGAGGAACCGGTCGAATTGTATGGAAGAAGGATCCTGAGTCTCTGATCCTGGCGCCAAATGCCCAGTGTACCTTACAGGAGAGGTCCGTATCAGAAAGGATGTTAAGAATAAAATATTAATGTTGGATGCACCAGGCGATGGAAAATTGCCAGAGGACTGCTAGTCAAGCCTAGTATTTTGCCGCTAGAGCCCATGCTTATGCCAGAAGGGTAATGGTCCAAGTTCATAATGTGTCTGAAAGAGACATTCGAGTAAACAGAGGTTGCATCCTGGCTAATGTGCATTGTGCAGACACTGCAGTGCTACCCAACAGCAAGAGTTCAAGGAAGAATGACAGAGTAACGCCTGACTTGTTTGATTTGGCGACTCCCGCTGCCAGCTGAATGGAAAGTGAAGATCAGTGAAAGCTTGCCCAGAGAGACCAGGTGTTTTCTTTAAAGGAATGGGATGTAGGATGCGTGCAAGAGCTGAGCACAATATCCGCTGCATGACGAAAGACCATTTAGTGAGAGGTCTCGGCCTGGCACCTGCTGACATAGATGATGTGAGACGGCATCTGCAAGATGTTAGCTGCTGGTGTAATACAAGAATCCAGAAGCCCTTATGCTTCCCCATTGTGGTAGTGAGGAAAAGAATGGAACAGTAAGGATTGTGTGGATTATCGCACCTTAAACGGCGGACTATCCCTGATCAGTACACAATGCCCGCATTCAGGATACTTTGGACTGCCTAAGCAGGAGCAAGTGGTTCTCTGTGCTGGATCTCCGCAGTGGGTACTATCAGATCCCGATAGGCTCCAGAGGACCGTGAAAAGACAGCCTTTATCTGTCCGCTTGGCTATTGAATTCATGAGGATGCCTCAAAGGTTTCAGGTGCCCCAGCCACTTTTCAGACGATTGATGGAGCGTGCAGTGGGGACATGAACTTACTAGAGTGCCTGGTATACCTAGATGATGTTATTGTGTTTGGCAGCTCACTGGAGGAACATGAGAGCAGATTATTTAAGGTATTGGACCGACTGGAGGACTTTGGCCTTAAACTGTCCATTGATAAGTGTAATTTTTTCAAACATCAGTAAAGTATGTGGGACACATAGTATCCACCGAGGAATAGAGACCACCCAAGTAAAGTTGAGGCCTTGACCACCTGGCCACAGCCAAAATCTAAAGAACTGCAAGATTCCTGGGATTCTGTGGTTATTATCGGGCTTCATCAAGGACTATTCAAGAGTGATCCGCCCTTTCTTAACCTTACTCAGGGTATCCCCAACCCACAAAAATACAAAAGTCAGCATCCCTCAAGACTGAAAGAGTGTATTTTCATCCGAGTGAAGTATTTGAGGGCCGCTGGACTCCTGATTGTGAGACTCTTTTCATGAGATCATATATCAACTTACCCATGCTCCAGTGCTGGCCTATGCCGATCCAAGAAAACCTTCGTCCTGCACACTGATGCTAGCTTGCAAGGGTTGGGGGCTGTGTTGTACCAAGAGCATGAGAATGGCCTGAGACCAGTGGCCTTTGCCAGTAGAAGCCTGACCCCATCCGAAAGAACTATCCTGTACATAAGTTAGAGTTCTAGCTTTGAAGTGGGCTATTGTTGACCAATTCCATGAGTACTTGTAAGGGCTAAAATACTAGTAAAACTGACAATAATCCTTTGACCTATGTGCAGACCTCAGCTAGTTGGATGCCACTGGCATAGGTGGCTTTCTGCATTATCTACATATGACTATGCTCTCGAATACCGAGCAGGTCTGAACCACATAGATGCTGATGCTCTCTCCGGAGCCTGTTCCCCAGAATGATTGGGTCCGACTGGCAGAACCTGACATTCGGCACTCTGCCGGAAGTTTGACAGGAGGAACAAATGTCCACGGACGAGTGGACTGCATGGTGGATTGCTTGGGAGCCTCTGAGAATTGCATACCTGCTGCTTGTTGCCACTTTTCTGCATAGACATTGGTGCACTGCCTCAGCTGGACAATGACAGTATTCAGGCTAATATCCGGCGATCCCATGATCAAAAGCAGCTTTAGAAGCCTCTATGCAGGAAAAGATGTGTCCAAATTACGCCCACTGATTTGAGAACTGCACTGTTATACAAAGAAGGTTCTAAGTTGAAACTGATCAATAAACTGTTATACAGAGAAACAGTAGACGAGAGGGACAAGTAGACAAACAACAACTAGTGCTGCCCACTGCCTTCGAGACTCAGTATTGAGGTCCTTGCACAACCACATGGGGCACCTTGGTATAGACAGAACACTTGACTTGGTGAGATCCAGATTCTATTGGCCTAAGATGGGGGCTGATGTGAGCAAACATTCGAACTTGTAGTCGCTGCTTACAGAGGAAAGCTTTGCCCCAGAGGGCTGCCCCTTGTTAACATAACCACCAGTGCACCCATGGAGCTGGTCTGTATTGATTTTCTAAGTTTGGAGTCAGATCAAAGAAATATCAGTAATGTGCTGGTGGTCACTGACCATTTCACGAGATATGCCCAAGCTTTCCCCACCAAAGACCAGAAAGCATCCACTGTAGCCAAAGTACTTGTAGAAACTTTTGTTCACTATGGGGCTCCACAAAGAATCCATTCTGATCAAGGGAGAGACTTTGAGAGTCGTCTGATCAAAGATGCTTTCTCTGTGGGGAGTCGAAAGTCCAGAACCCTCCTTACCACCCCCAGGGGACCCACAGCCTGAACGTTTCAACCGCTTTACTAGATATGCTAGGCACCCTGCACCCAAAGGACAAGCCTAGATGGAGCCAACAAATTAGCACCCTGGTACATGCTTATAACTGCATCAAAAGTGATGCCACTGGATTCTCCCCTACCGCCTGATGTTTGGAAGAGAAGCTCGACTACCAGTAGATGTGTGTTTGGGGTCTCTCCTGATGGGGTTCAAGCTGACAACTATTTACAGTATGTGCAAAGTTAAAGGCCCAGCTAACTCATGCGTACCAACTGGCTCAAACCATGGCTGCCAAAAGAAATCTGGCCAACAAAGAAAGGTATGATAAAAGGTGAAAGCACAGGAACTCCAGGAGGGAGATCGGTATTGCTAAGAAATCTGGGACTGCATGGCAAGCACAAGATTGCTGACAGATGGCACCATCTCCCTCACATTGTAGTGGGCAAACTAGATGATCTGCCAGTGTACAAAGTAAGGCCTGAGAATAATTCAAAAGATGTAAAAACAATGCATAGAAATCATTTACTGCCCATTGGACAAATCTTAATTGAGTCTGAGCCCTAGAAGATGCCCCTCTGGACCAGTGACTAGAGCTGCTGCTAAGAAAAGATCAAGAAAGTCTGCACCTACAGAAGCAAAGTTAAAGTGTTCCCTCCACAAGTCCCAGTTGAGCATGACTGTCAGTCCATATCGGAAGAAAGTGAGGTGACTTTGAATACTATCCTTCTTACGAACTGAGTCAATTGTTTCGGGCAACTCCCTAGTCAATACTGGAGACAAAGCTGGGCCTTCTGGACTGTCTAAGCCCCAGCTTCATCCCTGGAGCCAATGCTCCCAGAAAGTGAAGTGCAAAGCATCAGATCAGATGAAATGGAATCATTGTGCATGGTTGAACTGTTTGAGCTTTCAGGGGAGAAAATAGATTGGGGCAGACTGGTGATACACCGAACAAGAAGAGTATTTTGAGTGCCCTGACAGTCCACTGCCAGTGTCCGAAGCTCTCCATGCGAGCCAAATGTTGTGGACTCAGAAACTGTAACTCCTGGAGCTGAAAGTGCCCCAAGTTCTAGCCTCTCTACCCCATGGAGACTCCCTGACAAGTGAGGACAATGCTGAAAATGAGGCTCAGAGTGCAGAGACTATAACAGTTCCCCTAGAAAGACTGGTCGAGCTGTAAAGCCTGTGGTGCACCTCAGTTATGATTCACTTGGGAGGCCTGTGGACTTGCCTCTCAATGTTGTCCATAAAGTGTATGTGTCCCGAGCTCATTGCCCAAACTGAGCATCAGTGCTAACTCCAAGTTACTTGTGTTGCCCTCTAAGTATGGTGCCCTTGCCCCATCCAGCCCCAAGGTAACTGATAGGGAAGGGCCCTCTCTTCAGGTTTCATGTACAAGAGGTAATAACTTGAGTTATGGTACAATGTGTATGTAATACTGTGTAAAGAGAGCGTACTGCAATGTTTCAGAAATGTGTTCTTGGTAAAATGATATATTGACTGATGATTACGTATGTGAGCCTAATGCAAATGTATATAGTGTTGCAGTTGAAACTTATGGTACTTGCTTGACGCGGACGTCAAGCTTTCCCAGGCTAGGAAGGGTGTAACCCCTGCAAATGGGGGTTCCAAAAGACTTCCAGGAGCTTGCTTGAATGCTCCAAGCCTGAATGGTGTTTGGCATTTAAGCCATTTATCAGTGAGTGTTTTTAGAGCCTCTGGTACTGTCTCTTTAAGAGCTGTCTGCTTGCAGACATAATTAGTTGTATGGGACTGTGTGCTTCTCTGAGTACCACTCTGAGCTGCTGCTAATTCACTTCATTTTTGCAGTCACTAGAGTGCAAAGGGAACCTATTTGAAAGATGTAACTGTTTGCCAGAAATTATTTAGAGTAATAATGAAATTACAGTTTGTCTAACCTGCTTTCTTTGCAGTCAGAACTGTGTCTGCTAGTTCCCATTCTAGTTTTGAACTGCTGAACTGGACCAATCAGTGTGGGGTAAGCTAGCTCTAAAATGATGCCTTGGACGAATCAGAACTTGGACTCATAATCTGAGCCAGCCACAAGAGGATTGTATGGGCAGTGACTCTGGGAGATGTAGTTTAGACTTCAGTGCCTTTTTGGACCAACAGCAGCAGTCTATTGTGGTGACAGCCAATCCAGTCAAGAACTGGGAGGAACTCAAAGGAAGTGCCGGTTTCGTCAGTTGGAGTTCAGTTGAGCTTTGGCAGTGAAGAAGGAAGGAGCCCTGTGCTTTTCAGTGTGCAGTTTTAGTCAAAAACGTGTAAGGCCCAGAGTTCCGGTCTGCAGCTTGTGTAACAGCTTGTTAGGACTGAATCCGTCCTGTGAAAAGAATCAAAGGATCTCTGAAGAGTAGAAACCAGGCTCACCCTGTAGAAGACTGGAAGAATTGCTGAAAATTGCACTCGGTCTGTCAAGAACTGAATCTGCTGTGTGTTCTCCGGGTATTTGTGCAGTAGTGCGATCGGGATACAGATGCAGCCTGCCTGGTATAGTACTTTCTTTTATATGGATGTGTGAAGAGGTTTGTGTACCTCAAGTGAGCCCTGCTGACATTGAAGGACCCTATCTTATTTGGAAGTCGTGAGTACTAATTCAGGGTTGCTCCCTATTTAATTACCCATTAAATCAAATGGAATTACTGTACTGCTGACTGTTTAATTCTCCTTTTCTATGTGTGAAAGGGCCCTACCAGCTGCCACGGTTTGGACTAGCCACTAGGGCTTGGGTACCCAGGGACAGTAACTGATAGGGATAGGCCTGTGCACAGAGCCATAGGTAGATTATTAGAGTGATAAGCTAATTAACCTGATTTCCCCTGTCCTTGTTATATCCCCTAAATAAATCAGAGCTGCTTGTTTCAGCAAAGTTATACTGCCTGAGGTATTTGTCTATGTTAAAGTACTGTACTGTGATTGTTGCACTGTATCTCATTTCAGAGGAGGTCCCAGTGCGGAACCAGACCTGGGGTAAGTGTATACTGTGAGGTAATTCTGATATATTGTGTGGGCCACTAGTGGGAAGAAAGGGGGGTTGCAGTGTCCCAGAGGGCTGTGACCAAGTTAGTTTAACTATTGCAAACCCTGACCTCTGGGTGGAAGCACCCGCCATTGGATCCAGGCCCCTCAACCTGTTAGTGGCAAATCAGGCAGGGGTAGTAGCCCCTGGGATAGCGCCATCTAGGGGTTACATGAGCAAATGAGCCACGTTATGGTGGGGTCGGTGTGCTACCTGACTGAGGTGGGGCTTTTAGTGTGAGGGGTCAGAGTGAAGGTGGTAACGTAACTACTGGGTGGATAAATGTCATTTTTCCACACAGTATATCATTTATCCACACAGTGGCGAGGATGCATGTATTTATGTAATGCAGTATCTGCTCACTCCTTTTGTATAAATACGTATACTCTACCTCCTCCCGGATAGATATGCTGTGGGTCTCAGCAAGCCTTAGCAACTGGGCAGTGGGGCAGAGATGAAGGATATACTTGTCTCGGACAATGCTTCCATTGAGCTCCACCATCAGTGTCAAAGGGCAAGGAGGGGGGGAAACCAAAATAGAGAATGAACCCAAGTCTGCTACAGGAGCCCAAATTTAAAACCTGGCTGCAGGCACAAACAAGGGCATATTCTGAGTACACAAAACACAGGGGGTATCACATGGTACTATATGGGAAGCCTAGAAGGCCACTGTCAGGCGGCAGATACTGACCGATTCTGTGGCAAGAAAAAAGGCTCAGACAAGAGGGGTGGAGAAAAAACCTGGAGGAAATGCAGGAAGTGCAGCAGCAATATAAGAAGTCGACTAAGCCTGACCAAACCCTGCTGTGCCATCTCACCAGCCTAACATACGAGATTAAGGTCCATTTATGCCATAAAGCAGAGTATGCCCTCTTCCAGATTGGGTAAAAGTACTGGGAGGCTAGTGAGTAGGCCAGCAGGCTGCTGGTCTATAGATTAAGACAGCAGCAAGCCAGTAATATAATTGTATCTCTGAAAAAGGGAGATGGGACTACAACTTCTGGCCCTTTGCAAATCAACAGATTGTTTGCCACATACTTTGCTACTCTTGTATGAATGAAAAGAAAAAAACCCACAGAGCAGCAGATCAGAGACTTCTTAACTGAAGGAATTCTTCTCTGGCTTAACCAGGAGCAGAAAGCCCAAATTGATGTCCCCATTTCCTTAGAAGAAATATCTCCAGTGACTAAGACTCTTCCCCCAGAACTAAGACCACGGGGAGAAACGGGTTACCTGTGGATTTCTATAATGCACAGAATGAGTTTCTCTCCCAACCCCTGCTGCGCATGTTCACAGATGCCACACACCAGAAAAAAACACCCCTACACTAAGAGAGGCAGCAATTGCTCTGATATGTAAAAAGGGGAAGGATCCCCAAGCATGTGGGGGGCATTGCCCCATCTCCCATCTCAACATAAATGGCAAAATATCAGCCAAAGTACTGGCAGTGCAACTCAACACAGTCCTGTCCACCCTGGTACATAAGGACAAGGTAGGCTTTTATACCCAACAGGTACAAGAGCAGATAACTTCTGTAAATTGGTGAGTCAGTGGAAGGGGCAGAGAGCACCAACTCAAGTTGGGGTTTCCTGCCTGGATGCTGAACAAGCATTTGACCCATTAGAATGGAAATAATCATTTTACACACTTTCGGATGTGGGGAGGTATCTCAGCTGGACAGATACACTGTATTTTGCTCCCAAAGCAGCAGCCCTATCTAACAACATTGTCTCCGAATTATTTCCTCTGGAGAGAGGCACCTGACTGGGCTGCCTCTCTCACCAGCCCTGTTTGTCCTAGCTCTTCAGCCCTTCCTGCAGAAGATAGAAAAATACTTCCATCCCAGGGATAAAGGTAAATAACCTGGAGTATAAAATGCTGGCCTCTTCAGATAAAATGCTGGTAATATCAGCAAATCTGAAGAGCAGTAACCCTGTTCCAGTACCAGAACTGACAACATTTGCCAGGCTTTCGGGTCTGCACATCAGCTGGCCTAAACTGGAGTTACTTCCCTTTGAAAAGTAGCATGTTAAAACAGTCTCTGACCACCATCCAGTAAAACGGGCAGCACAAGGCCTTACACACCTAGACTGGGAGACTATGACATCCTCTGTGACCAGGGAACAGAGGTTGTTGGATGTCTTTCAAGACGCGTTCCTAATTCAGCAGGTGAGGGAACCGACCAAGGAGGCACGGGTACTGGATGTGGTCCTGGCAAACAGTGACCAGATTGGGGGCCTGGAGGTAAGGGACCCATTGGCGGGGAGTGACCATGCCACGGTCTGGTTCTGCCTGGACCTAGGAGGGGTAGAAGGCTGCACAAAGACGGAAGTAACCGACTTCAGGGGGGTGGATTTTAAGGAAATGGGAAGGATCCTTAAGGAGCATTTGGATGGGATTGGGTCAGACATGGACGCTGATAGTAGGTGGGAAATCATCAGGAGAGGGGTGCAGGATGCCACCAGCACCTGTGCAAGAGTAAGACAAAAATGCGGTGAGGCCCAAAACCCTGTTGGTGGACCAGGAGGGTCCAGGAGGTGGTGCGGGGAAAGAAAGCAGCCTATAAGAAATTCAAGTGCTCAAGGGTGAAAGGATCGAGGGAGTATGAGCTGTTGGCTAGAAGGGCCACTAGAGTGGTGAGGGCGGCTAAGGCAAGGAAGGAGCAGAACCTGGCCAGGGAAGTGAGAGGAAAAAGGGGTTCTTTAGATACATGGGGAAGAGCGAAGGGTGAAGGGCAGATTAGCAGGATTAAATCAGGGAGATGGGCACAAGACCCAGAGGAGCAGGCTGAGGTACTAAATGAGTACTTCACCTCAGTTTTCACCAGGGAAAATGGGATGCTGCATCATACATGGGAGGAGACAGAGATAATGAGGAGGGGGACCCTTACCAATCGGCAGGTCTGGGGAGAGGGGCATCACTGGCAGGTGGGGGGGCTAAGCAGGAGAAGAGGTACTGGAGTGGAAATCACAGCAGAAGGTGAGGAAGCCCTCAGCTCCCTTAAGGCCAGGAGAAAGCACGGGGCCAGATGATACATCCTAGAGTGCTGAAGGAACTTGCAGATGTCCTGGCAAAACCCCTGGCAGAGCTTTCACCATCTCTCTGAGGACAGGGGTGGGTGCCCCAAGACTGGAAGATTGGCGCGTATGGTGCCTATCACAAGGGGATCAAGGAGGTGGCGGGAACTACAGGCCTGTCAGCCTGACATCAGTGGTGGGCAAGGTGATGGAGGGCATTGTCAAGGAGTGGCTAGGGGGCCCTTGATAAGTCAGGGTGCCTGGACAACAGACAGAATGGATTCATCCCAGGAAATCGTGTCAGACAAACCTGGTGGAGTTCTATGACTGGGTGACAAGTGCCTTGGACCTGGGTAGACCAGTGGATGTCCTCTTTCTGGACTTCAGCAAGGCATTTGACTCTGTTCCTCCACGAGGCCCTGTTGGATAAACTAGGAGAAATGGGGTGGAAACCAGATGATCCAATGGATAGGCAATTGGCTCCAGGACCGGACCCAGAGGGTCGTAGTTGGTGGGATAATCTCTTCCCCAAGGAGGGTCATTAGTGGGGTCCCACAGGGATCAGTCCTTGGGCCCCTTCTGTTCAACACCTACGTATCTGACATAAGGACAGGAATCAGGAGTGAGATGAGTCTCTTTGCAGATGACTCGAAACTGAGGGCAGTGGTGGATGGGGAGGAGGGGAGGGTGGCCCTGCAGGGGGACCTGGAGGCTCTGGAAAGATGGTCTAGAAAGTGGAAGCTGAGGTTTAATGCAGGGAAATGCAAGGTACTCCATCTGGGGGCCAGAAACCCAGGCCAAGTGTACACCCTGGGGGAATACTACAAGTCTCAATGGCTGAGAGGGACCTGGGGTGGTGGTGGATGTCAAGATGAACAACTCTGAGACTTAAGATGACCAGTCTGAGGAGGAGGAGGTGACCAGGAGGACCTGGTGACTAGGCTGTGCCCTTTCAATTCCATTCCAGAGATTGTCTGGGTGGTCTGTGAGATACTCAAGTCTGACCATCAGACTCTGCAAGAAGACCAAAACTGGACCCACTGGTTAGGAGCCTAAGAAGTCCAGATCCATTTTCCCAATCTGTAAGGCTTTAGAGGATGTGTTGGCCAAGGAATGGCAGGCCATGGACCCTGCCAAAACCCATGAGAAGGCTACCTTGACAGGAGATAACCCTCCCAGAAGACAAACAAACCACTTTGACTGCCCCATCCACAGTTGACCATGAGGTCTCTGTACTCAGCCACCAGACAGTCCTGCCTTCTGAGACTCCATCAGCATTGAAGGACCCTATGGACAGAAAAGTGAAGGACACCATTAAAGCTCAGGAAATCTTCAAGATGTCCATGAGGGCCTCCACCATGGCAATCTTTATCTCATGAGCAATACTCAGGTGGTTGAGGCCATGCAGCAGGACTTGCCAACAATTAGTCTGCAGGTGCCCACAATGGATTATACACTCCAAGCCATAAAGTATGTGGCAGATTCCACAGTCAACACCTTCAAGATGACCACCAGGGTGGCAGCGACTATTAATAGAATCAGAATGCATGCATAGCTCAAGCTATGGCAGGCCAACCAGGAATCCAAGAACAGGGTTCTGAAGCTAAGTTTCAGAGGAGACAAACTGTTCGGTTTTGAAACTGAAAGATTCATAGTTCCCAATGGCAAGGACATGCAGGGAGAGAAGCCAGCCTGCCTTCTTTGGACAAACCATTTTGTAGCTCCTCCCACAAGAGCAGACACCCTCAGAACCACCACGGAATAAGGGCTGCAGCTTCGATTTCAAACAGAATTTATTCAACCGAAATCAAATTACCAGAATAACAAGGGATGTAGTGGACAATACACCAACCACACAAGCCAGAAAACCAACACAGGCCACAAAAACTATGGGGCATGAGGAAGCCCAGGCCCAGGGCTCAGACATAACCATAGGAGGGAGACTCCCGAGGTTTGCTACCACCTGGATTGACACCATCTCAGACAAATGGGTACTTGAAGTGATATTAAAGGGGTATGCAATCGAATTCAACTATGCACTCACAAAACCCTGCTTATAAAATCACACATCTCGTCAGACCGAACAACTGCCCTCCAAGTCAGAGTCATCCTCAACCAACTCTTACAGGTCAAGACCATAGCACTGGTTCCACCAGATGAGACAGAATCTGGCATCTACTCCATCTTCTTTTGGTCCCCAAAAGACAGGAAACTCAAGACCTATACTGGATCTAAAATTCATCAACAAATTCATCAGATATTGCAGGTTCAAGATGAAAACACTATGATCCACAAGGGGATCTCCTGATATCCACAGACCTCAAGGATGCATTCATCCCCATTTGACTGAGCCACCACCGTTTCTCAGGTTCTCCATCCTGAACCTCCATTTCCAGTATTATTGACTCCCATTTGGGCTGGCAGTCAGCCCCAAGAGTTTTCACCAAGGTCATGGCAACACTGGTGGCAGTACTATGTTCCAAGGGAATGTATGTGATCCCCTACCTCAACAACTGGCTGATCAGAGCAAGAACAGAGTCTGAGGGCCACAAAGCAACAAGAAGGGTACAGCAGTTGCTCAAAACACACGGATGGATTATCAACACACAGAAGGGCCACCTGTCACCCACAATGACCTTAGAACACTTGAGGCAATCTTCAACACTAAAAGGGCATAGTATGACCCTCAGAGGTGTGAATAAAGAACACGGTTGTGCACTGCCACCTCATTCTGACATGCAGAATGGCAACAGACTGGTGACTGATGCAACTTCTCAGTTTGATGGCTGCATGTACAGAACTCCACAACTGGGCCACAGCCCACATGAGACCTTTGCAAAGACTACTACTCAACAACTGGGACCACAGTGCACAGAATTACAAAACAAGCCTAATCAGTTCCCCATGGTAAAGGCCTCTGTAAGATGGCAGACAAACCCACACAACTTGAGACAAGGAGCCACCATAGACAAAAAATCTCATGCATGCTGGAGACAGATGCCAGCCTATTGGGCTGGGGAAAGCAGCCATGGGGCCCCGATCTTTCCTAGGGAAGTAGTTCACAGTGGGTGGCATGACTCCTCATCAGCATCCTAGAGACCAGAGCAATCCACCCAGCCCTCAGGCACTTCAAAGGTGACAGGAAAGGCCAACACATAAGAGTATGAACAGACAACAAAGTGGCCATGGTCTACATCAACAAGAAAGGGGAATGATGAGCAAAGCAATGGCTTGAGACACGGCCTTCCTGGTGGCATGGGCAGAAAAGCACCTACTAAGTATCTCCACAGTGCACCTGGCTGGAACATTCAATAAGAAAGATGATTGGCTCAGCAGACAATCCCTGCATCTAGGGGAGTGGCAACTCAGTCCCAAGGTATTCAAGATAATCCTGGACTAATGGGGCCTCTTCCAGATAGACTTCATGGCCTCTGCTCACAACAAACAGCTACCGACCTTTCTATCCAGATACAGAGAGCATGGAGTGGAAGGAGTGAACACCTGTCCAAACCATGGTAATTCCAGAGGGGTTACATTTTTCCACCATTCACCATAGTTGGGAAAGTGGTTCAGAGGATCTGAGACACCAGAAGCACAGTCACCCTGATCACTCCGTATTGTCCAAGACAGACATGGTATGCCTCAATCCAGTGGATGTTTGTGGACAAACTAATGAAGTCTAACCCCATATCCAGGCCTACTGCTGCAGTAACCAATTCATCATGAGTAACTTCAACCCTTAAAGCTGACAGCATGGCTACTCAGAGGAACAGACTGCTGAAGTTGGGTGAACCTACAGGGTGGCAGACACCATGATGAAAGCCCACAATTCTTCCACCAATAACACATATGGTAGACGCTGGTTGATTTTTTGGTAGGTGGTGCCAAACCTTTAATGTCAAGGCTACAGTTTGTTCCACTTTCCAAATTCTCAACTTTTGCAGGAAGGGCTAGAGTTAGGACTCTCTCCTGCCTCCCTCTGGGCCTGCCGCCACAGGGGTGATCAGGTGGGAAACAGATGGGCACCTGCCAGGACACATCCCCTAGTTCAGATGTTTCTCAAAGCCTCAGTTAACATCAACCCCAAATATAGGCCCACTACAGCACTGTGGCAGTTAAACCTGGTCCTAGACGCCATGACTGGACCACCATTTGAACCCATGGAATCACTTCCCATGCAGTCATTCATCCTAAAGACTGTATTCTTATAGCCATAGCCTTCGCTCAGAGGACCAGTGAGCTCCAATCCCTCCTACAGAGAGCCTTTCATCTCCTTTCTTCTCAACAGAGTTATTCTCAGAACAATTCCCTCCTTTCTACCCAAGGTGGCCTCTCCTTTCATCTTGCTCAGGACATCTCTCTACCCTCCTTCGAACCAGGGCAGAGGATCTCTAGCAGGATACCCTTCATCTACTTGACCTACATGTGCCCTCAGAGTTTATATCGACAGGACAGCAGAGTTCCAGCAGTCAGACAAGCTGTTCATCCAGACTCATGGAACAAGATGAGGGCTACCCACATCCCAGTCCACTATAGCTTGGTGGATGAGGGCCACCATCAAGGCTTACGGGCTGTGGGAGCCCTGTCCCTACCCAGATCACAGCCCATTCAACCAAGGCGGTGGCTATGTCATGGGCGTAAGTGCAGCTCAGCATCCATTATAAACATCTGCACAGTGGCCACCTGGTCATCACCTCATACCATTGCAAAATGTTACTGACTGGACACTTGAGGCGAGCAAAGGTCTGACTTTGACCGATTAGTCTTGAAGTTCGTGTTCGGTCCTCTTCCTCCTCATCCCACCCAGTCTACTATGGACACTGCTGTCTAAACACCCAGTGGTGAATGCTCAGAGTGCTGTAAAAGGTGTGAGTAATAATGGAAGTTTACTCACCTGATAAAGGTGATTATGGGAGCACCTTTTATAGCACTCCGCAGCCCACTCATCGAGAAGGAACCAGACACACAGACCGCCATGGCATAAAATGGTAATTCAGGAAATGTCCTTCATTGCATGCTGTGTTTTTGTTTTTATTTCATATATTGATCTTCTGTACTCCTTTAACCTAGCGAATGCCTCTTACTGTGTGTATTGTTTTCGTACTGCATGCCAACATTAAATACTTTTGGAATCCATCCTGTGCTCTTTCTCTCTCTCTCTCTCTCTGTCTCTCTCTCTGCCCGCTACTCCCACCCTAGTTACAACTCACTATTTTTATGGTCACCATGTTACTGTATAACAATAATTTTCACAGTCCAGGGAAGCTTGGGAAGCAGTCACACTAAGGGAAGAACTGATGAAATGGGGGAGACAGATCCAGTTTCAAATTTTTAGAATTTGTCCATCAGCCTATGAGAAGACACCAGAATTACCCTGTGGTGAATGCTCGGAGTGCTGTAAAAGTGCTCCCATAATCACCTTTACAAGGTGAGTAAACTTCCATTACCTATGTGAAATCAAATCAGAAAATGTTTGGTGACAGGTTAAAGTATGTAGATTTAGCACAAAAATCAAAACTGCTGCATTTTATACAGCATATGATGAAGCATGTTAAAGCCGTGATTGTCTCACTTCACATTCATCAATGAATCTTGGGCCCACAACTTTAGAAAAAGATATGTACTTAGCTTTTTATTTAATTTACATTTACATACACACGCTCAAAACCAGCAAAAGAACCATTAGCCAAATAGGTCACAGAACTCCGAAAATCTCTAATTCAATATGTGTGTGTGTGTGTGTGTGTGTGTGTGTGTTGTCAACACAACAGGCCACTAATGAGTCAGTTTGCATACTGAGTGTAATTAGACCCAGACAAGAATGATGTGGGTAGAACTCTACACCCACTGAGAGCCAGCAACGAAAATTTCAGGCAACATCTGGTGACATGTAGACAACACCATTTCATAAACGGTAATGAATACTTGATTTACTTATGCAGCATGACAGAAAACAAAAACATTGTACAGACAGCCATACACGAGTGCTAGACTTCAGGAAAGCGAATTTCAGGAACATGATGGAGAAAATGCAGGTAAGGCTCAAAGACTTCTATGAGATCAAGGGGTGGAGGGAAGTGGAAAGCATTAAAGGAGGCTGTTGTAGATGCCACCCAAGACTGTGTCAAGACTATAAAAGTCCAAAAAAGTATTTATTTATTTAAATTTTGTTAACCAGGTAAGCTCACTGAGACTAGAGGTCCCTTTTTCAGGAGCAACCCAGAATTAATTACATACGTACAAATTAGCAAGGAGGCAACTAAAATGGTGCAGGGTCTACATCAGAAACCATATGAAGAGAGAGAGAGACTGAGAGAGCTTAATATGTATACCCTTGATGAAAGGAGGGAGGGGGACATGATAGAAACTTTTAAGTACCTCAAGGGAATCAACAAAGTCAGGAGGGTAGCATCTTTCAGAAAAGGTGTGTAAGAACAAGGGGCACAATTTAAAGTTAGAGGAGCGAGCTCAGGGGTAATGTGGGAAATTCTTTTTCCACGGAGGAAGTGGTGGGCCATGGAACCGCTTTCCTGGAGAGGTTGTGGGGTCTAAAACAGTGGGGAATTCAAACATGCATGGGACAGACATAAGGCAATTATAGTGGGGGTTGCAGGAAGTAGGCTGTTGGTTAACTAGAATCTGCAGCTTATCCAATAGGTAGGGAAATGGGCAGTCTGGTGGGCCAAGTGGTCCTTATCTGCTGTCAAAGTCTATGTTTCTATGTTTCTAATTCAAAAGCGTATAGGAAGCCAGTATGGATAGACAGGCAGGTAAGGTAGACTATTAGGGACAAAAGGGGCATTTAGGCATACCTCTCAACTGTCCCTGATTTTCAAGGATGTCCCTGATTTTGCCTCAAATTTTACTCTGTCCCTCCTAAAATTTGTGTTTCCATAGCTAAACAGTGGAAATTGTAAGCACAAAATAATGTCAAGCATTGAAGTTAAAGACTTGTTCTTGAAAATGCATTTTGCACTAAGTCTCATATTCTACCAGCTTTCTGGGTGGATATCTCTAATTTTGAAGATGTGTCCCTGATTTTGGCTCTTTGTCCCTGATTTATGAGGCAGGAGGTTGAGAGGTATACATTTAAGGCTTAAAAGAAGGAACAGAGTGAGGCAAACAGAGACAGGTATAAGAAGAAACTGAGTATACTGTAAATGAAAAGCCCATCAGGAGGAAAAGACAGAATCAGGGCTAGCAGAAAGAGTCAAGGAAAATGACATATCATTTATTTGGACATAGTAGTAAAAGGAAAGATGAGGGATAACACAGAAAGGATAAGGAAGGATGGGTTGAGTACAGGGAGCAATGAGCATGGTGGGGAGAGAGACCTGGGGTGGTGATCAGCTATATCCTAAAACAGGCTGTTCAATGCAACAGGGTATACTGAAGGTCCAACAGAATGCTGAGGTGCATAGCTAGCAGGATTACTAGCAGGAGAAAGAAGGTGATACTGCTCTGTATAGAGCACTGGTGAGACTGTATCTGGAATACTGTGCCCACTTCTGGGACCCACACCTAAGGAAGAACAGGAATAGACTGGAGACAGAAATGACCCATAGTCAGCAGGTCATGTATAATTAGAGACCAACTCTCAAGATGTATTCACTGGAGGATAGAAGGAGAGGGGCATGATAGAGATGTGCGTTAGTGAAACGGTTCAACACCGTAAGCACAGCAAATCTGTTCTACTTAAGAAACAGTGCATCCAGTATGCATGTTCTCAACCTGGAGTGGGCAGGTTCAAATAGGAAATTATGAAGTATTACTTGTTCGAAAGGGTGGTGGAAGGGTGGACAAACTTCATAATGATGTTATGGAGACAAAGACAACAGCGGATTCAAGAGGAACTGGGGCAAATATAAAGGAGTTATACCTTAGGCAAGAAGTGGAGCGGAGAAGGGGTGATTGGGAGGAGGACAGAGACTAGAGCATCTCCAGGTAGGGAATCTTGGGATAGACTAGATAAAATGTTCAGGCCTTTAATAGTGTGCCACTTTTCAGTTTCTATGTTTCTGTTTCTACAGTAGGGTAAGTGGCAAAATGTGTAAGAAGGAAGGGGGTGAAGAGGGCAGGGTTGTTGCAATGCTGGTGAGAAGAGTAAGATAGCTAGCTGTTGGTGCACGCATTTTAAACCCTCCTTTACATGGCCACATTGCACCACATCATCCTGAGCACTTTCAGGGTTGCTGCGGTGCAAACTGCGTATCTGGACACTAGCAGATTGCAGTAAGCCAGTCCATACTCACTCCCAAAGCCGCAGCCAGTCTGGAGATGTGTTAAAGCCAGCAGTTTAAGCAGCAATGTGAACAGGCTGCACGCTTGCTTCCACGTGCCAAGACCCTCCCAGCATCTTTTTTCCACTTGCAGCCAACCGTCCCTGGACTGGCAGACCCTCTCAGTGTGTCTTGCATCAGTGCTGAGAGAGACTCCCAGACATGCCAGCTGTGCATCTTTGAAGGTTGGGGCAGTGCTGTGATGCTCCCAGAACAAGCAAAGGCAGCCGTAAAACAGCTTTTGAAGTGTGCTAATAGGAGTAGCTTGAAAGGGTGCAGGATAATTAGAGATGATGGAGAGGGAAGTTGTTCCACAGTGTTGAAAGATGGATAGAGAAAGCAGATTGGCTTGCTACAGATTTACAGTGAGGATATGAAAGAAATGACCATCTGATGACTGGAGGAGTAGGAGGATAGAATGAATGGGAGAAGTAAGTAAGTAGGAACAGTGGCAAACCAACAATTCGACAGGAGGTAGGAAAAGTGTGAGAGATGCCAGACCTCTGGTGGAGGGAGGAGAGATCTGCATATATAGAGAGCATTACTGGGTGAGAGTTAGACCAGAATGTGTGAAGTGGCAGAAGGAAGGAAAGAGGAATCCAGCCTGGCAACTAGCTTCACAATGCATAGAATTCTTCAGAATGAGTCCTAGCATGGAGGGGGTGAGTACAAACTGAGTACAAAGAACACAAGCAGGGGACATCGGTTTGAAACTGGTGTGAGAAGGCTCTTGCTTCTCTCTAAAGCACTGTATACCAATGCCTCTGTAAACATCTAAGTACAGCTCCTGTTTCTCAAGCATTGTACACCAGTACCTCAGTAAACATCTAAGTGCAGCCTGACAGTGGAGCACAGAGGCACTAGGGTTGCCTTCACAGTCGCATTACACTGCAGAAACTCGACTGCTCTGAGTTGCTGTGGTGCAAATGCGCCATGTGACACTTACCCAATCACAGTAAGTTGGTCACTGCACTACTCCCAGAGACACTGCAGGCTTTAAGACTGTTTTCTCGGAGCGAGTAGTGTAAGCAGCCATGTGGACAGGCAGTACGCACCCTCTGATGTAGCAGGGCCCCCACCCACACACACACACAATTCTTCCAAGCATTCTCACCTCCACCCCGCCCAAGCTTATGACCTTTTCCAGCATGTCCTGCATTGGCACTGGAAGGACCTTGTAAGTCAAATCAGTAGTTAGCTCAAGAGGTCAGGGGAGCACTAACACTAACTGCAACGCTGAGCTGAGTGGTCATCTAAACCAGGCAACTGATGACATACCACTTTGTGAGTGTAAATACAGCTTATGATAACTAGAGAATACCAGTCTTGTAGGTGAGTATTTCTTGTGAGTTTTGGCTAGGGTGGCGGCGAATACCTATAGGCAAATATCAGTATCTGGTGACTGGTTCCCACAGATACTTGCTATTCATATTCGGTTTTCAATGAGAATATGTAAAAATAAATCTATATCCCTCCCACAGTGGCGGAGCCGGGGTTGGGGGTGGTCACCCCTCCTGGCTGCCCTAGTGTGAGTAGTGCCCTGCCACCATCTTTATTCACTGTTTAGTGCCCATTGTGGAGCCTGTCATTGACTGAATGGCCCTCCTGGCTCCCCAAATTATCCCAAACCAGCCTCGGCTACTGCCCCAGGAGGCAAGGGAGGATGGGAAAAGGGTGGGTGAGCTAATATTTGGGTTAGGGAGGAGTGGCCACAGCCAAAGAACTAGCCTTGTCAACTCGGGGGTGTTAAAGTGTGTGTGTGTGTGTGTGTGTGTGTGTGTGTGTGTTTCATTTTTTTTTTTTGGATGGAGGGCTAATCTTTTGTCCTAATACTGCCGAATAGGGAAAATACTCAGTACTCATATTTTAGTTATCTGAAAATTGGTGACCAGTCTGGCTCCATGGCACAGAGCACTGGGCACCCACTGGCACGCTGATGACCCAGGTCTGCAATCCACACCCAAGATGACTGGAACAGAGATCAGCAGGAGGGTGAAGAGCTTATGTGGATGCTCTCCTCCCAGGAAGGAAAGTTCAGCTTGCACCACCCTTGAGCAGCTCCTGGTAGTGGGTTGGTGGAGGCGCACTTGGCAGCATGGGCGACACACACTGCTGTTCATTCTTCCCAGGATGCCACAGATGTGCAGCCCTGCTAGGAGGGGATAGAAGGAGGGAGAAAAAGGAAATGGCTTCAAGAGCACAGGATGACAGCCTCCAACAAGCCTGTACCACACCACCTGGCCCACACAGGTGCACCCATGCTCTGCCCCCAAACTACAAACCCCAGTATTACAAGGCATTTTAACCCTGGTAGCTCCCAGAAGTGGCCCCGCAGGATAAGCTGGACCACCTGGGTGCTGAGGTATCGGAGGGCCTAGAGGTAGGGTACGGCAGTGAGGGCTGAGTCCAGTGGGCAGAGGACAGCAAGCATGTGACAGCACAAAGATGTGCCTGTGGAGGGCCTGGAGGAGCAAAAATAAATTGGTGACCAGAAAAGGCACACTGAACCAAGGCTCATTTCCAAGTATGACCCAGAGGAGGGGAGCAAGGGATAAAATGATGCATAACATAGACAAATTCAGTGTTACAAACAAAAGTGTAAAAGTCAGAGCACACAAAGACAAATAGAAAGTGTGCAGTGAACAAACAAGTCATAATGAGGCAGTAAAACATTTCAGCAAACATATGTAGGATTGTTAGTGGGGAACAGGAACAAGGAGAAGGAAGGAGTCTCAACTGATATCTGAGAGAGGCAGAGGAGGTAGTGAAGCAAAGGGAAGAGGAGAGAATGTTCTGAAATGACGGGAGACAATAGGCAAATGCTAACTGACCTGGCAAGATGCAGGAACATAGCAAAGCAAAGGTGCAATGGTCCCTAGAGCAGAGGGAGCAGGAAGCAGAGGCTACAATGGAGAGGAGGAGAGAGGTAGGAGGAAGGGATCCAAACCAGAATTTAGTTATAAAGCAGGCACAGTGCATCTGGCAACATGATGGGAGTTGGTTGCAAAGCTAGCAATGTTGAGGATATTGCCCCTACAGCATGTCCACATAGTAAAAAATTGGGCACAGCATCTTGGTAACAAGCTCATGGTGAACCTGAAGGAAAAACAATCTTTATTTTGGTAGAAGACACCAAGTTTAGGTCGGAGCTTAACATGGGTAGCATCAGGGTAAGGCAACAGACTTCCCGGAAAACATAAACTGAACTTAAAACTTAAATGTAAGACTGGGTGGGCCATAGGCCCTTATCTGCCGACACTGGCTATGTATCTATGTATGTATCAATACATGCAGTGAAGTCAAGCTTGCTGTCAAGCCCACAGTTCCACCCTCAAAGCGTTCAAGCAGTAGTGCACCTGTCATTAGGGCACCAGTCGGCAATTTCACTGATCACTGTCTATGTGGGGAGCTGTGCCTCCTACACACCCCTAACTAAGGATTCCAACTCCAGAGGGCAGACCTTGGGAAGGGGCAATGAATTCGGTTTTTGACACCCTAATGATGGCTGAATGGGTGTACTGAAGCCACACAAAGGTACTTGAAGAAAGGGACCACTTCAAGAAGGAACCATCCAACATGGAGAAAGTGGGCAATGATGGGAGCTTGGCCAATATTTGGTTGGTACTAAAGGTCATGAAAACCATTTTGTTAGTGTTGACCCAAAGTTGGTTTGTCTGGAACCAACTATCAACATTGCAGAAATCTTGTTGTAAACTTATCTTCCATGTCTGAGGTGGATAGACCAGAAGTGTAGATGCCTGTATCATGTGCATACATGTGAATATGCGAGGTGACACAAGTTGAGTGGAGGTCATTTGGAAGATGGAGAGAAGATGAGGCCAGGAGGGACCCCTGTGGACTCCCACCTGGATAAGAAAAGGAGCTGTATTAACTAGAGCTTGACCCCTGAGGTAAGAAGGGAACCAGTCAACAGCAGCAGCTGAGAGGCCAGCAGAACCCAACTTATTCAAGAGGAGAGGTGAAACACAGAGTCAAAGACCTTAGCCAGATCAGCGAAGATGGCTGCTGTGATATGACCCTGATCCAACCCAAAAGGATATGTAGCCCAGGTGCCGTGGTGCCTGTGGGCTACTACTCCCCTGTTGACTACCACACAGGTTAAGGGGCCTAGGTTCTGTTACAGTGGTGATTGGGGTTTCTGTCCTAGAGTGGTAAGAAAGAAAGGGTGCTCCCCCAGAGTAATGTAACAGTGGGCCAGGTGTTTGTTTAGTACAACCCCTGGAATGCTGTGACTTACCCACCTCCTTCCAGTCACCTCATACACTGGATACCATGTTGTGCGCCATTAGTGTAAAACACGTATACTTAATGTCTAATACCAATAAAATGCCCACAACACAGGAACTGCAACAAACAAACCACAGCTATATTTTAGGGGAGAGCTAGGAAAAGGGGTACCAGGAACAGGATTGCTGTGGCAGAGAAAATTAGGTTAATGTGGTTAACAGGGCCTGTAGGACAAAACACACTCAATACCCACCCCAACTGGTACCAGTGCAAACCCCTATGCCCTGGCAGTCCTAGCTGAGTACCCAAACTTCTTGCCAGACCTGCTAGATGCTGCAGGTTGGGCGAGCGTTAGGGTATGAAGTAAACTTTTCCTAAGTTGCTAGCACTCTTAAACTTTTACTCCCTTTGGTCAGGGCAAGCCCTGGGTTATTCATGGTCCCGCAGCACTGGGGTTCGCTACTGGCACAAGAGGCTCTGGAAGTCCAGGGATCAATCAATTACTCACACCGAGGGCAGCAAGAAGATGGGGCAGAAGAACGCTGGTGACCTTGGACTTGCTTGAAGACTCTTGCAGTTTGTCACCTTCTGCTTGCTTGAAGATTCTTGCAGCTTGTCCCATTCAGTCTGCTCCACAGGCCAAATCACAGAGCCCAAGTGCAATGCCACAAGGAACCCAAACCCAGGAGTGACTCCACAGTCCGCTCCCCAATGGGTCCAGAGTGCCCTAGAACTCGGCATGCACCCGCCCCTGCATCCAAGTCAGCCTCACTCAGTAGGGGTTTACAGTTTCCCTACCTGGCTCCCAGTTGGAGCTGTAAGGATTTTCAGTTCTCACCTTTCTCCAGGGAGGAACCAAAAGCTCCATTGTGAGCAAGTTCTCTGAACTCCACCTCTGCAATGTCTTTTGGCTAGTGACTTGTAATCTCTGATTTCAACCTCCGCCTTTCCACAGCTGACTTTTACCAAAACAACAGGCTTCTGACCTCTAGATACCTGCAAACCATTTATTTCAATGTCCTCAGGTTCAAGCCAACGTGCCCACTTCAGCTCTGACACTCACAGTTCCAATTCTCCCTTTCACAGCTCAGGGTCACTCACAGTTCCAATTCTCCTTTTTACAGCTCAGGGTCAGTCACAGTTCCAATTTTCCCGTTTCACAGCTCAGGGTCACTCACAGTTCCATTCTCCCTTTTAAAGCTCAGGGTCAGTCACAGTCCCAATTTTCCCTTTTCACAGCTCAGGGTCAGTCACAGTTCCAGTTTTCCCTTTTCACAGTTCAGGGTCAGTCGCAGTTCAATTTTCACTTTTCACTGCTCAGGGTCACTCACGGTTCCAGTTAATGCAGGCTCACTGCAACACCAAATCTCAAAACACCATGAATTTTCACCAGGTACATTAAATGTTCAGCTGTAACACCACAGTTCTTTTAATCTGAAAAATCAGTTATTCCAATCCTCAGATACAGTTCCTTCAACCAGGAAAATCCATTATTCCAATCCTCAGACAATTCACTGTTTGACCATTTTGATCCTGTAAAAGGCTTCCTGTCTTTGCAACACACAGTGCTGGGTCCATCTTGACTCAATCAGAGCCCAGATGAGACTGCCCAAACTACCAAAAGTCCCAGGGTTTCACTCAAAATCCCAACTTCTGATTGGTTGATTCTTGCAGTCAGACACAAATATCAATAGTCACTAGCCCAGTTCTATTACTGAGTGGCAAAGGTCTTTGGTGTCTAGAATTAGTTCACACCTCTTCCCAGGAGTCCTTTTAGCTAGCTTTTGGGCACCTAAGTCACTGATTGGCTTGTACTTAGGGATTAAAGTACTAAAGATGGCTGCTAGCAAACAGTTCCCACTGCAGACCATACAAAGTCTCACATGTACAGTCCTTGTGCAGCCAAAATAAACATTTTACTGATACAATCCCCACAGATGTGTAGCAGTCCCTTTCCCTTTCACACCATTACTCAAGTTTACATTTTTATTTCACCCCTGCCTGTCGCTGCTGTTGTTATTCACTGCCCCCAGGCAGCAGGCAGGGTCCTTATTAATATTCTTAGCCCTCATTAATATACATGAGCCCCGGAGCAGCTCTGTATTGACGCCTGTAACAAAAACATTCTTTCAGCTCCTCTGCAGCCTCCTTCAGGTCTCCAGTCCCTGATTAGCTGAAATGGGAACCAGAACCTTCTGAACAGCCTCAAAGCACACAATAAGCGGTCAAGCCTTGCTTGAAGCGCATGTGCGGGCCACCACATACAGAGAATGGGCAGGAAGAGCAGCAGCCCACAGTCCAGTTCCTCTGCCCAGTTTTGGATTGAAAACTATTACAGGGCTGGATGGAGGAGCCAGAGGATAATCAGGGACCTGGGTCCAGCAGCGGGGGACACAGCAGGGGATATGGGGCTACAAAGGCAAGACCGGGAGGCAAATGATGCAGCCCCTTCAGGGAGGTTAAAGACATAATCAGTTACATGCAGCAGGAGGACACAGTGGAGAGATCCTTCCTGAAACCAGACTGGAACAGGGAAAGAAAATCAGAGGAGGAAAGGAAGTTGGAGAGTCTATTGCAGACAATTTTCTCTTGCAGCTTGGCAAGAGGGGAGGAGAGAGATAGGCTGATAGTTACCAGAGGAGGAAGGGTCCCTCTGTGGAGTGGTATAACTTTGGTCATCTTCCAGGACTGTGGGACCACACTAAGGGAGAAGGAGAGGTTGAAAAGGTGAGCCAAAGACGATGCAACGGCAGGAGCAGAAATACAAAGAATTCTGAGATCAAGTCCATCAGGGCTACACTTACCCAAATTCAGGGAGTAAATGGCAGTCAGGGTCTCCTTGGTGGCAACAGCAGAGACGTGAAGTACTGGGAGGGGAGGAAGAAGGAATGTAGTATGATGGAGTTGTAACATGAGGTGGGGAGGAAGGAGAGTACAGGTGGTGAAAACTCATTAAAGTGGAAAGCAACAGAGGAGGATCAAATACAAGGTGAACCATTAATTAGAAGAACGAAGGGCTAGACTGGGTGAGAGGGTTAAAAAGGTGCATTCCTTCCAGAACTTGGAAGGGTTGTTAGATATTCTGAAGGTTGACTTGAAGTAATGCAACTTTGCAGTCCCAACAGCCTCTGTGCTGGATTGTCTGCTAGAGCTATGTCTGAGGAGGTCAGGAAGGAACAAAATAATTTATAGCGTGACCAGGGAGGTCACAGGACTTGCACTCATCAATAATATCAGGGATAATCTATGGGTGATGGTGAGATCTGACCCTGATTTTTGAGTGGGACATGCTTGTCCCAGACTGAGTAGAATCTGGAGTGGAACATGGAGAGGCAATATCAGTATCAGATGTGGTGTGGAAGGCTGACCAATCAAATGCAGCAAAGTCACTCAGGGGGCCTGAGTGTTGAGTGACCTGAGGGACCTGCTCCAGATGTATTCTGAGAGGAGGGAGGTGTCGGATCTTCCTGATGCAGAATGTCATGCCGTGGTCACTGAAGATTTATTTATTTATGAGTTGGTAACTGAAAGGCACACTGAGCTGAAGCTCGCTCATGTGCAAACCTGGGGTAAAATCAGGGTGAAATTACAAAACAAAGGAAATGCAAATCAGAGCAGTACAACAAAACGTAGGAGTACATCAATAAATGTCTAAGTGTGGCAGTATATTCTGAATATTCAATTAAGAGGCAGTAAGTGCATAGGAGACCAGACAACGGGAGCACCTATAAATCAGGACTGAATCCGGAGATTGAGCTTGGGGGGACAGAGTTGGGGGAAGTAGGAGGGGACAGAGAAGGAGGAGGAGGAGGAGGTTTGGCATGAGCATTTGGTGCCAGGGAGGAGATGGAGAAGGATTTGAAGAAAGTGAACGATGGGGAATAATGAATGTCCCAGGAAGCTGGTTCCAGAGAAAAGGGATGCAGAAGAGAAAAGCTGACTGACCTGTCCCAGAATGAGTGGTGAGGATGGGAAGAGAAACCCAGTCCAAAAGGGTATGGCTTGGGAGAGTGGGTTGAGCCATGTAGGATAGGAGATAATTTGCGCCAGACTGAGGGACTCAACCTTGTGTATGATTGACCTGGAGGCAGGGGACAGTCAACTGACATTAAAATCCCTAGAAGAATGAGTTCACTGATAGAGGAATGGGTGGTGATAAAAGAGCTAGATTCAAACAGGGATGAGAATGTGATTTTGGTGAGGCATAGAGTACACCAACGAAAATGGGCACAGAAGAGGGCAATGACTGATAAGGAAAACTCATGGAGGAAGATACAGCCTCTGGCAGCCAAGTTGCAGGAGAGGCTCTGATAGATATAAATCACAATGCCACCCCGATGTTTTATTTTTTTTCTTTTTCTTTATTAAAATTTCGGAATTACAATCGCTTGAGTCGATGACTCTTTGCAAAGGCTCCACGCCAGTACATACATACATAGCTTAAAGACAATGTGTACATTCCTTACGAGGCAAACATTTACTCCTGTCCTGCCTGCAAAGCTGATAGAGAGTGCCAGGGTAGAATTCAGATCCTGGCAGATAGCCATGATGCTGAGATACATAGGATATCTGGAGAGTGTTGCAAAACCCACGTAGACAGCAGGTCAGGAGTTTAGGAAAAGGCAGTGAGCATTAAGGTGAAACACGCCAAGTCTTTGATGGCTGGGGAAGTGGAGAAGACTGGAGTGGGGGACCTGGGTTAAGCTCCATGTCACCAGCCAGGAGAAAGAGCAGAAAGAGGAGGAACAGGATGGATCAGGACTTCTAGCCTTTAAAGCTGGGGGAGGGAGTAGAGGGGTGGGGAAGGGAGTGGAGAATGCGATGGAGAAATTCAAGGTCAAGGTAGGAGAAGATAGGAGACCAGGGCATAGGAGGGAGGAGTGTGGGGAAAGACTCTCTAGTAACAAATACCCTATTATAACTGGTACTCAGAATTCATATTTATTTCTTGCACATTACTTGTTTTGGATCACTTTACATAGCGCTGGCCCATACTAGAGCTAAGAATGAAAGCCATTCTCAGACTTTTATTTATTTGTATATTTGTAATTTGTAGGGTTTTTGTCTTGTTTTTAACCAGGAAAGGCACACAAAGCTATGACAGCTTGTTTTCAGGTGTGCCCTGAGGGGTGAGTTGCATGGACTTCATTTATTTTAAATCAACAGTATTTGTTAATTGGCAAAATATTTCATCATTTAGCAAAATGTAATCTATACATCCCTAGATTCATAATCAGTATCTTTTATTGATTTTTTTAGTTATTCCTTTTCTCCCTCCCTGGCTGTCTTCTTTCCTTCTGACTCACCAAGCCCTTCACTCTGACATCTCATAAACTTACCAGCTAAGCTTCCTCCATGTTTTACCCCTGTGGTGGGGTGGCAGAGAGCCTCACCTGCTGGATAGAATCAAGTCAGAGCAGTGCCAAGTCACTAGTGTGGGGCCTGCAGGGGTCAGAGAAGAGGAGCTTGCACTCATTGATGTCAACAGCCGAGCTGCGCACAGTTCCCTACACAGCACGCTGGATGTCTGCCTCACCTCCACCCCTGTGTGCGGTCTCTGTGGATTGACCCACAGCCACCATTACAGGCCAGGCTAATGTTGGGCACTGCTCCCACCCTACCCTAGAAGAGAAGAGCAGTCCCTCAGATGCTCAATCCCACCCCAGCCAGCTCTTCCCTCCATGACCCAGGAACCCAGGTCATTGGTGTCTACGTAGTAGCACTATTACTGCAACAATGGGTTGGCTGTCAGTATCTTTTAATATCCACAGATAATAAAAAATAGCTTTTATAATGAGTTCTGTCATAAATGAATCAAGTCATTAAAGATGGCCACCATACCAATATTTAAATTCTCTTCCATTCAAAGTACCTTTTGACTGTAAACACTGGATTTATACTGTGGATGTATTGTGATGGTGCTAGTGTCATGCTCCGATGAGTCAGGCTGTAAGCGGGAAGGCTTTTCTTGACAGACACAAATGCCACTTCAAGCAGGTCTTATGGCGAGGGGCACTGAAGGTTCCCAGATAGGGCGGATATAGTCAACCAGCAACGAGAGGCAGGGAGTTGTACTCAGAGATAAAATGAAGCAAGGAATTTATTTAGCAAGAAAGTTAGCAAGGGTCACAGAATCAGGTTTTCATCAACAATAACAATATGAATGGCAATAAATAACTATGCAAATACACAGATGAATAAATAACTTTACCATCAAAACTAACGTGCACCTCTATGCATCTACTTTTCTATATCCTGCTGCAGCTGCAATTATTTTACAGTACCGCTTTCTGCCTGGTCCATCGGTTCTAGCCTATACTACATGCATGTAAATACACATCACTTTAAATGCATTAATTCAAGACACGTAATCAAGTCATGTTGGCATCTAGAAATCAAGACTTGAACAAGACACCTGGAGCAAGAGAAGCACTGGTTGCAACAATGGGACTGATACTTCAGAGAGGAGCCTCAAGTTATGCCACTGTGACTTGGAAAGGACTTTGCAACTCAAACACAGATTCATCGGCATCTTGCAACTTTGAAGTAGATTCATTGGTGCAAAGACCCCGGCCACTGGGACGAGAAGGAACTGGGTTGCAACTCTGAAGAAGATTCATCAGCACAAAGACCCCATGGGCCACCAGGATGAGAAGGAACTGGGTTGCAACTTTGAAGAAGATTTATTGGTGCAAAGACTGCCCCAGGTTACTAAGATTAGAAGAACTGGTGCAGGTTTGTTAAAGAGAAGAGACTGATCTCCAGATGCTGGTCTGGGGTGTTGCTCTTGGATGATGACTCTGGATACCGGTCTCGGATGATAGTTCTGGATGCGGATCTTTGAATAATGGCTCTGGTTGCTGGTCTTATGAAAGAAAACCGCACCCACTGCATGATGAAGGCCTTCTCTAGTGAGCCAGTGCAGCTCCTATACTTCCTGTACTTCTTATCAGGGTAGGGATGTAGCTTGGCAGTGTAATACATGGACCTCTCCTATCATCGTAACATCATAGCACTAGTTGGTCAGGTGCCCCACACTGTAATCCAGGCAGGAGGTGGATGTCACAGACAACAGTGAAGAGACAGTCAATAGTAGGTGTGACTCAAGGCAATCTGTAGGCAATTGCAGAGAGTACCAAATAATTTGACAGCTGAAACTGGATTGCCAAGCAATGAGGTGATTTATTGGTGGTACACAGAGATTCAATGCAGTCTTTTAGTATGGTACACAGGGCAATAGTCAACTACAGTGCAGTATGCCCAGATCTGGGTAATCATTTACTGGACAAGTGAGTGGTTACTGGAGCATTACCCAGTTTGGACAGGGCAGCAGAAAAGGATAGGTAGTCTCTTTAAAGGGTACCACCACATTAAGGTAGTTACTAGGGGCACCAAAGATTTAAAGCAATCACTTTCTGGGTACCACAGATTTAGGGCAATTCATTTTAGGGGCAAACTGGCACCACAAGTTCAGGCAGTTCATTTGAAGCAAATAGAGCACCCTACAAGTTCAGGCAGTTCATTTCGCAAATAGGGCACTACACAAATTCAGGCAGTTTGGTGCAAGCGGAGCACCACACAAGTTCAGGAAGTTAGTTTAAGGCAAAGGGCACCACATAAAGTTGGTAGTTCACTGAGTAAAAGGGCAGTGACACTAGCTTTATTTTAAAAGGCAATCTTAGTAAGGAGGCACTCTACCTTTAAATGCAGTTCAGATATGGTACACTGTGACTTTAAAGTTGTTCATTAGGTAGGCTGTAAACATTCAGCAATGCATCAGGTAACTGCCCTCAGTATCAGCTCCTATGAAGCTTACTTTCCTCCAACCCCACTATCTGCTCCTATGGATCTATAATAAATTCACCCTGTGAGTGCTTTAAGGTACTTTACCTGCTATACTAGCTCCTGGCACTGCTGCTCCGCTCTCACCACTGCAGCCTCGCTCTGGTTACACTCTCCTGGCTTGCCTTCTCACCACTGCAGATGCTTTGCCACTGCTGATGAGGGGTTGAGGAATCAACCAGGAAGAATTTACAAAACACAAATAGGGCTGTACAGAGCCCTCACCAAGCTGCCAATGAGAGAAGGATCACGAGTGCTTTGTTGTCGCTGAGGGACTGAGGAACTGCTGCTCAATGGCATCACTGACTTGAGAAGCTGAGCACAGCTGGAAACTTGCTTCAACTCTCTAAGGTAAAGCCTCACACAGTCTCCATCATGCCCTGTCTCTTGCTACCTCACCAGTCTTAAGTTCCCTTTTCAACACTCAGGGTTCGAAAAATGAGAACCTGGATCTTGAGACACAATTAATTTTTTTTTTTTGCCACAATGACACTTCAATTTCAAGAATGCTCATGCTCTGGGCACAGTCAGAGTCCCAGCACGTGAGGACCTTCACCTCATGCTGCCTGCTTGGGAGGGTCTGATAGAGAGCAGGCGCAAGGATAGAAAGAAAACGCAGGGGAAAACATGTTTAGCACAGCCCTGCTTTGTTAACAGGGGAGGGACTGCTATCATGCTGTTTGGCTTCTGGCTGATGGGAGGGATTGCTGATGCCACAGGGGCTAGCTTGGACTGTTGCAGGGAGACACACTGGCTGTTGCCAGGGTCTTTCTGGTTCTTGAAGGGGTTATTACTGGGGACCACTGGCAGGGATACCTAGCTATGGTTGGGAGGGTATTGGACTACAGGAGTACTGGGACTACCAGCTGCAGGAGTATTTACAGTGGGCAGAGTGCCCAAAAGGAACCAGTTTCTTTTCCCCTATGTGCCTACTCTATACCCAGGGGCCCGCTGTGCACACATAGTGCCCCTGAGCTCCCTAATGGGTTCAAAGAGGTCCCTGAGCCCCCAATGGGCTCCCATTTGTGTTTCCTTCTGGTCCCTGGCTTTGTTTTTGTAGGGCCCCAACCGGGCACTACAGATTTGGACCCACCTAAAAATAAATGTATTCCATTCTTAACACTCTGTAACTATTAATTCAAGAGGTACTCACAATATTTTTTGACATTTCTAAACGTGTCTGAGTTATTAGTATAACATCTACCAAGGCAAGAGCATGTAACATCTACAAAACATCTATTACCTCTATGTTTGTACTGTAACCAAGTGACATGCCTATTTAGTTGTTTTTCAGGGTATTTAAACGGTGACTTCACCTGGAGGGCTTCCATCACAAATCATTTTGGGGCTATTCCAAATGTGAATCTCTGTGGCCTGTGAATTTGAGGAACCTGAGGCTCAACAGAAGAACAAACTGGTTCATTGACAATGGTAACTGAGGATTTGCTACTGGTTCAGGAAAACTAGTCACTGAGAAATTGCGTTAGGCATCTGAACCCAAGGGTTAGTGTAACTCTTGGTGGCTTATCCCAAGGCTACTACCCCTGCCTGCTTGGCTAGTTGCAGGTTAAGAGGCCTAGGTTCTGATACGGGTGCCTCCACCCGAGGTCAGGGTTGGTTGTGGTCAAGCTGACCTGGGCACAGCCCTCTGGGACACTGTAACCCCCTTTTCTTCTTCTAGTGGCCTGAACAGTACACAATAATCACTTTCACAATAACCCTTATTCACCAGGCATTACCTCACTGTTTGCACTTACCACCAGGGCTGGTTCCTCTAGCTTGACCCTAGGGGACCCCTGTAAAACAAGGTTAAGCACAGCAAATAACAACAGTACAATACTCTTGGCACAAACTGGAACCACAGTTAGGTTAAATGCAAACAAAATTAAATCTGATTTATTCCGGGACTTGAACAAGGGAGGGGCATAATCAGGTTGATTTGCTAAAAGCTATGTCAATCAGGCAGTTATGCATGCAGTTCAGAGTCCCTACACAGTCGCACACTCTGGGTACCCAGGTAGGAAAATGGTGGACTAGCCAGGAATGTTGCAGCAGGTTGGGGCCCTGTGATGGAAGAAAGCAGCATGCACAACACACACTATTTGTAATCCGAGCCAGAGGGCTCAGTTCGAGAAAGAAAAGACAACAAGACAATCAGATGACAACACTTTAGAGTTAGCTATCGTTGCAGGGAGCTACCTTGATGTTTACCACGATACCCAATACAGGACACAGGCAGGATGAAATCGAGACTGCAGGCTGTTGAGCTGGAGTGCCCAGAGAAGCAGGGCCCATATGAATCACAGAGGCGCTGCTCCAGTTCAAGGCGATGAGCAGGGGCTGATCCACAGGCTGGTCTCTCATCAATGGCTTTCTCTGCATAGCAGGTATTCTGGCTGGGCCAGTGTAGCAGGGCCCAGGCAAACAAAATGGATACAGATTCAGTCCGTGGAGCTGGATACAGCCTCCAGCAAGCAAAACACAGTTCAGACACACAGTGGGGAACCAAATCACGACCCACTATAAGCACACAGCACATTCACATGCAAGGAAATTCTACTGTACCAGGCAAATGGCTCTCCAGTCGCAATTACAGAGTCTCTGCACAATTCAGGAGTTCAGCGGATCTTCGGTCTTCTTCAGGTTAAAAGCCTGGTCCCATTTCAGTGGCTTAATTCACTCTCTAAGTTCGGATTCAGTCAGAAAAAAACTAAATTTCCTCTCAGAAACAGCAGGCAGGCATGCAGACCAAACTCAGGCCTTTCCACAGTTCTCCCATGTGAATCCTCTATGGATTGCTGCTCGAACTATCTCAAGCTGTTACTCTTCACTTCCAACTCAGATTAAACTGAAACTGCAAGCAGTGTGGGACTTTCCCCAAGATCCAAAAGGTTCGGTTGGCTAATCTGTCTGTCAGTCACAACAAGGCTCCCCTCCAAGTTATTTAAGGCAAAGCCCAAAACTACAATTCCTATAAGTTTTGGCCCCACAAGCCCCTGTAGGTAGGCTCAACTGATTGGCCCATTCTGTAGTCCAGAACCAAGATGATGGAAACAAACAGAACTGTCCATGCTGCAAAGAAGACAGGTTAGAACGAACTGCAATATTATTACTACTCTGACAAATGATCAGCAAACAAGTACATCTTCTAACAGAGCTCCTCTCAGATTAATTATGACTGCAATCGAGGCAGTTCTTAAAGAGACAGTACACAGAGGCTATACAGGCACTCTCTGGCAATCACATTTAAACTGTTTAAACGCAGGACCAGCCTGGCAGTGAGCATTTAGGCAAGCTCAAGCAGACTTTCGGGAACCCCATTTGTAGGGGTTACATTAGCAAACCACTGCATAGAGGATCCTATTTTAGAAGACCCATCCTTAATACACTTCTGCCTCTCCCAGGGCACAGGGAAAATCAAGTCTTCTCTTCTGATTTTTCCTGAAAGATGCAAGGTTTGAGGAGATTGTGCTGGACAATACAGGAAGCTTTTCCACATTTGGCTTGTATTTGATAGACTGCTGGCCAGGGTATGAAATTGCTATGATACAACAGGATCTGGTTCCCATTTTGAAGCAAGTTTGTGGCATCAATGAGTTCATTTCAACAGAACCCATTCTCTATTCAGCAATGGTGCTGCTTGAGTTTTGGCATCACATGCTGCTTTAATGCTTTCTATCTTTGTTGAGCTTGACTCGTGTGTTCTTCTACAATCTGCCCTGCTTCTTGCATTCTGTGGTGATGCTCTTGCACTCAGTTTATGGTAGGCAGTTTAGAAGAGGTTTCTTCTGGGTGGATATCTAGAATCAAGTCCATAATGAGTCTATCATTGCAAGGAAACATGAGAAATATGGAGTATACAGATGGAGCAATGAACTGTGCTGTTATAAAAGTACATGAGTTCTGGGAGAATGGTGGGCCAATGCACACAATGGTGTTCAAGAGCTCTTAGCATTACAGTCAGGGTCTGGTTTACCCTCTCACAAAGTCCATTTGACTGGGGATGATATGCAGTCGTTTGTACTTTTGGATTCCATACAGAATGCAAAGTTCTCAAAATAACTGGAACTCAAAGGAGGTTCCTTGATCTGTCAGAATCTTAGTGGTAGGAGAAGGAAACCACTTTGGCTCTCAAAACCAATAGCAGGAAATGTCAGAGCTAAAAGGTTGGCCTTCAGGAAATATAAGGAAAGCAGAATGAAGATAGGAGGCATACCAAAGTTCCCTAAGGGAAGCAGGGAAGGCAGTAAGGCAGGCAAAGGCCCAAACCGAGGAAACACTAGCACAAACAGTAAAGAAGGTGACAAGACTTTCTATAGATAAATTAGTGAAAGGAGAAAGTCCAGAGGGGTATTGCTAAGATCAAAGAGGATAAGGAGACATGTGAGGAGGGGACCATGAAAAGCATCTATCCTAAATAGATACTTCTACTCAGTATTTACTGAAGAGAAGGTAGGGCAGGGCCCACAGCTCTGCACCACGGACACAGTGGGAGGGAGGTGTACACTAGTCCCTTCACAAAAGAAAGGGTCCTACAAGAGCCTCGATAAGCTCAGGGTGGACAAGGCAATGGGACCTGATGGCATACATCCCAGGGTACTAAAGGAGCTAAGGGTGAACTAGCAGAGCCATTATCAGAACTGTTTAGTGAGTCTCTGAGCACAGGAGAGGTCCCAGAAGACTGGAGAAGGGCTCATGTGATCCCGCCTCCACAAGAGTGGTAGCAGGGAGGAGGCAAGGAACTACAGACCAGTCAGTCTTACCTCAGTAGTGGGCAAGATTATGGAGGCACTCCTTAGGAAAGGATAGTGCAACACCTGAATCCATAGGAGCACAGGATCCAAGACAGCATGGGTTTACAAAAGGAAGGTCCTGTCAAACTAATCTCACAGATTTCTTTGACTGGGTAACCAGAGTGGTGGACCAAGGAGGAGCAGTTGATGTCGCCTACCTTGACTTCAGTAAAGCTTTCAATACTGTTCCACACAGAAGATTGATTAATAAGCTGGGTAGGCTTGGGTGGTCAGAAGTTGGTCAACTGGGTGGCAAACTGGTTGACGGGCAGAAAACAGAGAGTGGTGGCAAATGGTATACAGTCAGAAGAGATGCAAATCACAAGTGGATACCTCAGGATCAGTTCTTGGGCCAGTCCTCTCCAATATCTTCATCAGTGACATTGCAGATGGACTGGAGGGTAGGTTTGTCTGTTTGCAGATGACACCAAGATCTGCAAAAGAGTAGATGATCCAGATGGGGTGGGCAGAATGAGAAGAGATCCAGATAAACTAGCAAAACGGTCGAAAGAGTGGCAACTGGGGTTTAACGCAAAGAAGTGCAAGATCATGCACATAGGGAAGAGAAACCCCTGAAGCCACCTATAGGCTGAGAGGGAGTTGCTGGAGTTACAAAGGAAGAAAGAGACTTGGGCATCATCATTACTGATGACCTGAAATCATCCAAGCAGACCACTAAAGCAGTAGGTAATGCTAGGGGATGTTGAGGTGTATTAGTAGGGGTATCACAAGTCAGAAGAGGGAGGTAATAATTCCTCTTAACAAGACACTGGTTAGGCTCCCATCTGAGTACTCGCGCAGTACTGGAGGCCACACCTTCCAAGGACATTAACCAAACTGAGGCAGTCCAGAGAAGGGTAACCAAATGGTGCAGGGACTGCATCAGAAAACATATGAGGACAGATTAACGGAGCTCAATATGTATACCCTAGAGCAAAGGAGGGAGAGAAGTGATATGATCGAAACATTCAAACACCTTAAGGGCATTAACAAGGTGAAAGAGTCTATCATGTTTCAATATAAGAAAATAGCAGGACAAGAGGACACAGCATGAGATTAGAGGGAGGCCAATTAAGGGGTAATATGAGGAAGTTCTTTTCACAGAAAGGGTGGTGATGCATAGAATGGCCTACCTAAAGAAGTGGTGGATATGACTGATGCAGGGCTTCAAACAGGCATGGGATAGGCATAAGGGAGCAATACAGATGAGCATGAATAGATAAGCCATTGACAGAGCAAAGGTCAATGGCACATTCATAAGGTAGAAAAATAAATGGGCAGACTGGATGTGCCTTCGGTCCTTATCTGCCATCAACTCTATGTTTCTATGTTTGTATATCTGTAAGGTCACACAAACTGACACAAGAAGATTTCTATTGTGGTTTGGGCAGTGAGGTCTTTAACAGGTGTTTCTACTATGAACCCTTGAGTAGTGGTCTGTTATTGTCAATACATAGGTCATGCCATTCAGGCTGGGTTACAACTTAAGGTGGTCCAGAGCAACTAGTTCAAGTGGTGCAGTGCCGATGATTGGTTGGAATGGAGCTTCTCTGGTTAAATTTGAATTGTGCTTGAGACTGCAGGATGAGCATTCCTTTCATCATTTCTGTAAATCTTCCTGTGGCATGATAGAGCCATACCTTATTGTTTTGGTCATATTTCCTATCATTTTATGTATATAATACAGTAGGAAGGCCATGGAAAAGGCCAGGTCAAGTTGCAAGGGATTAGGGTAGAAAGACATGAGCCCTGGGGAATGATGTTGTAACTTTGTTACTGGACAGAGAATCCGTCAGCTGCTAGCCAGGGAATGGAGTTTAATTAAATCATCATGGGCTGGCAGTATAGCCTAGAGGTTAGAGGAATGAGGTGTGAACAAGCTTGATACATCCAGCAGACCAGACCTGAGTTTGATTCTCACAACCTCCACTTGCATACTGTGTAACTCTGAGCAACTCACTTAACTGCCCAGTGCTTCCAGGTCGCCCCTGAAAACAGGCACTTGTGCTTAAGCGGCTCATCCTTGGTTACCAAGCGACTAAAATAAAAAAAAAATTAAAAGGAGACAAAAGAATAATTAAGCATTGCTGGAAGCAAGGCACATCCTTTGTGCTTGTGAAAGGGCAGGACATCCAGTGATGCCATTCAGTCTGGATTTCTTTTGTCTCTGCAAGTCTGCCCTGAAATAATCTCATTACCACTGAATGGGCTACCATTTAAGTAAATGGCTGTACTGAGGATAGCTTAATTACAGTCATGTCCAAGGAGGGAGGCTGGATTTCCCATAGAATTCTGATTTAGACTAGCTGACCTCTGAGCTTTTTTTTTTTTCATATTCAGAAATGCACATTTGTTGTTTTGTAATAAAATACTAAAGCTGATTGGTTGCATAGCCATAGAGATGGAATGCCAGCTAATCACAGGGCAAGCCACTGTCCTGAGACTTGCCCTTGGAGAAGCCCATAAAACAAGGGTGCAAAGACTGTATCAGAGCCTTTAGCTTTTGCTGTTAGGATCCTGCCTGCTTAGGAAAGCAGAGACATTTTCTTCAAGAATTCTTCTGCACTACAAGAACCAAGATTTTCAACTGCTTTTGTAAAGACTTTGCACTTCAAAATTCAGCAACTAAGGACTTGAGGTAGACTTTAATCTCAGAGTTTTAAGGTGTAGGTTTGTATGTACATTTTCCATTTTATTTTCAATATCCTGTAACCAATGTCTAACATTATTTGTCTTTGTGTTATTTACTGCATTTATTAATTAATTAGTAAAGCTTTTGGCTTACTTTTAAGATAATTCTGCCAGTGTCGTTTGTGTGTGTTGCCTTGGGAGAGTTGTTCAAACTATACTACACCTGTGTGATTGCTAAGGGCAAAACACTACCAAAACAAAGAACCACTAGGGACTCTGTGTGACGAATGGAGGGGAGGAAATAAAGGGTCTCAGACGGAGTCTGGTGGGGTTGAACTGAGTGCTGCATTTCTGGGAAAGATGCATAATAGGGTGTA
This sequence comes from Neoceratodus forsteri, assembly GCA_016271365.2. Classification (NCBI taxonomy): domain Eukaryota; kingdom Metazoa; phylum Chordata; order Ceratodontiformes; family Ceratodontidae; genus Neoceratodus; species Neoceratodus forsteri. Next base: position 188,840,325 of record CM028134.1, read on the forward strand.
TAGGGCCCCAAAGCCTTTACATACCTGTGGCTTTTTCTGGTTCGCTGTGCAGTGGCTGAGACATTCTGTCCCAGGAACACAGACTGAGACTGTATTTGCACTCGCACGGTGGAGAGAGGGTACCCTGGGATCCTCTGGCATATGTTCAGTTGTGAGACAGTGAGCATGCTAAAGACAGAAGAAGGGTATCCCTGATGCCCCCCATCACAAGAGAGATTCACAGATGCAGAGAATCCCACCCTCACTGGAGTGGCTAGTGACACTTCTCCATGCCAATCCAGTAGAGGCGCATGCAGATATTGGCCTCTGCTTTTCTCTTGTGCCCAAATGTCTAGACTGGTTGTGATAGGCCTTGAGGACCACTTGTGCACTGTGCTGAGGAACCACAATTTAATTACTTTATAATGGGTGTTTGGGTCACAACTTTGACAGATCAGTTTGTTGTGCTTGATAGTCATATGATTTCTGTCTTAACAGCTTGTTGAGCTCTTTGCTGGCCCTTTTCATGCCTTTGGTGCTAGTGTGGCCTTCCTTATCAGGTTTTTCACTTGTCAAATTATGGGACTCTGGTTCTGCATCTGTACCCATAGGTCTTATCATCCTGCTAGACTGGTTAATAGCACAGGTTCTGGCTGGGGAAGGTTCTCTGACAGGTCTGGTAGCAGGCATGCACAATTTCAATGCGAACCTGGAGAAAAGGAGGCATCTCCAGGTTCTCCCTAGAAATATTGTCAGTTTTGGTTTCAGTCTGAGTGGGTAACCTTACAAGGGCATCAGCATTTGCATCTGACTTTCTGTGCCTGTACTAATGGTGAAATTGTAGTTCACCAACCTTGATGCTCACCTTTGCTCTAAGGCTTTGAGTCTGGCAGTATTCAGACAAACAAACTGATTACTGTCTGTAAAACTATGAAGGGGTTGCAGCCAGATAATTTCAAAATTTCTCTGTGACAGCCCACAAGAGGGAAAGAAAATCCAATGTAAAGAACTGTATAGTTCGTTGTTGTGCTCGAACCTCTCAAACCCACGACTTTCATGAGCAATCACACATTACCTGTTGCACCCAGGACAACAATGCCCCAACTGCTGACATCCATGTGTACCCAAAAAGGTTTCTTGTGTCTGCATAGGCTAGGGACTGGCACCTCAGTGAGTATGATCTTTAACTTGTCAGAGGCCTCTTTCAGGCCATGGTATAGCACACAGAGCTATTTTCTGAGGTGCACTCCTCTGATCCTCGAGGTAGTCCATGAAGGGTGAAGCAAGCTTGGCAAAGTCCTTTACAAAACATCAGTAGTACCCCCACAAAACCTAGGAATTTTCAGACATCTCTAATGGTCACTGGGACTGGCTACTCCTTTACTACTTCAGTCTTTTCCAGATCGGGGACACATCATTCGCAGTTACAGTATGTCGCAAGTATTTCACTTGAGGATTCAGCAGATGGCATTTTGTGGGCTTGATCTTGAGACTGTAGTTGGTTAGCTGTCTGAAAACTTTATCCAGACATTGTAGATGATCTTGGTATGTTCTCAGTAGATAATGATATCATAAAGGCAAAGCAATAAAATATTTATTTATTTATTTTATTTATTTCAATCTAGGATTACAATACCTTTGAGCAGATCTTTACAAAGGTTCCACATCAGCGTGTGCAACAGTCATCATTTTAGTTACAAACATAACGTCATTGACTTACAGACATGTAATAACCAGTACAAAGACTTGAGCTATAGAGCAAGACAAAGGGGGTCGATGGGGAGAAGTGAGGGTAGGAGATCGAGGGGGGTAGGAGGTGCAGGGGTAAGGGGAGTACGGGAGGTGGGTGGGGCAGGAGCAGGAGGAGATACGGGGGAGGTGGGCGAGGGTGGGAGACAGTGCAGCCAGGGGACCTTGTCGAGGAATATTCCAGGTAAGGTGTTAGGGGTGCAAAGACTGATTGTATCAAATATCAACATTTTGGCTCCAGACAATGTTCCAAAGCCTTTGGAATGTTCCAGGGCATTGCAAAGTCCAAAAGGCAGCCTAGTGAATTTGAAAAGACCCAGTGGAGTGATGAATGCTGTCTTTTTCTGGTATTTTGATGCAATCAGAACCTGCCAATATCCACTGGTCAAATAAAAGGTCAAGAAGAGAGAAGCAGACTTAAGAGGAGTCACAGATTCTTCAGTTTATGGAAGCAGATATGTGTCTTTTGCATGATGTTATCGAACTTTCTGTAGCTGACATCAAATCTTATTTGGGCTGTCAGTATAGCCCATAGGTTAGAGTAACAAGCTGTGAATGACGTTGGTACATCCAGCAGACCTGGGTTTGATTCTCACAACCTCCACTTGCATACTGTGTGACTCTGAGCAAGTCAGTTAACCTCCCCATGCTCCCAGATCACCCTGAAAACAGGAACTCATGCCTAGTGGGCCTTACCTGGTCAACAAAGCATATTATTATCTTGTCATCCTTCTTTTTGTGAGTACTATGGGTGCAGCCCATAGGCAGCAGCTCTCATTGATGACTTGTGCTTCTTTCATTTCGCATAGCATGTCTTTCACAGGCTGGTACATGGCTGGTGGAATTGGCCTGAATCACTTCCAGATAGGAGGGTGATGTCTAGTACGGATGTAGTGCTGCACAGAGACTACTTGGCCAAAGTCCAGAGAGTGCTGACTGAGGCATTCTGGTGCTTTTTGACCACTTGCAGAACTTCCTGCTTCTGCTCCATCAGGGTCTCAGGTATACCTAGCTCAATCTCTTCAAAACAGCTCTGGCTGTTGTCTGTTCTGTTGCTGCAGCTGGCAGTGCTGTCACATTACACTGGGTTACTGGTGCATTTGCCTAATCACTGAGGTCCACGATATCATGAAATTCCACCTTCAGCAGTTTGGCAATTTGCTGGTTTAAATGCAGTTGTACAAGGTGATTGCCCTAGTTCAGGACACGAACAGGGATCTGGCCTATGGTCACTGTTACCACACTCCAAGCCACTATCAATGGGTCCTTCTTTCGTATTCTGAAGAGGTTCCTACAGGTGCGCTACAGTCTTAGCTTCCTTGGGGTTCTTCTCTGGCCTTGCACCATGCTGTCATCTCTGATCCTGGCCTCAGGGTAATTGGTCTGACATATGTGACTCAGACCTGCCAATCTCTCCATCTAGACTTGCAAAACATTTGTGGTATTGCAGAAAGTTAATTGTCTGCTGCAGCACTTGCTTGTCAGGTCAGAGTAGTTGTCTGACTTATCTCTCAAGCCCTCAAAAGATCCTCTCAGTAATGTTGTTGGAAATTCATCCCAAGTAGGATGGGAGGCAGATTATCACTGTTTGGTGTCAGTGATGATGATGCCTGTTAGAAATGTGTCATCTCTCCCAGATGTATGTCATCCTTGATGTAGCCTAGGTAAAGAGCGTCGGCTCTATTGCTCTTATCAGCTTGATCCAAGCCTTGGGTGGTTGCTTTAATTGATCTGAGTCCAGTATCTTTAGAAGCATTGTGCTTGTAGAGTGGTGACTTGGTGTCCTGTGTCAAGAAGGTCCATTAATTTAATGGCAATTACTTTTATTGGAACAGTCAGGCACTTGCAACAAACCAGGACCATTCCAGCTTGTTTGGTGGACCTAGGCTTGTTCTCTAGGATCAGTCCTCATTCCTGGAGACTCCTGTTTAAAGCCACTGCTGCAGGACAGGCTTGTTCACAACATTATTTCACATGGCAACTGACACCCGTGCTTCTGGCATATCGGTCTCCCTGAGAGTCTAACTGCTCAGTGGGTTGCCTTTTGTTCCTCTCTTGGATACTGAGGTGTGGCACTGTACTCGCTCCATCTCTTGGTCTGATAGCTGGGGAGTTCTCTTCTTCAATCGTCCATAAGGTGTGCACTTCCCGACAGACTTTGGACATTCTGTTGGTTAACACTGCAGTCTTCTCTATTATTTCCATATTGATACTCTATTGGCTGCTTTGTGGGTTCTTGTATCTGAGCCACTTGTTGATATGCCATGTTTGATCCTGTAAGGAAAGGTACCAGTCCCAACAATTGTCTTTCCCCATGTGTTACTTCTGCTAGGGACAGTCTTCTGAAGCATGAACCTGAGCCCAAAAATTCTCCTTTCTGGGTATGCAATTTGGCATTCTGGCCATGCTGTACTTGGGGCTGCCATTAGTTGTTGATAAGCTGCCATTTCCTGTCCCGTTCTCCTGATCCCAGCACTATAACAGCCCTCTATTTAAAGTCTAGGAAACTGGTGTCCAGATCTTGGAGTGTAGCATCTGCAGTTCCCATCTCAGAACGTCACTTCTCACCTTTGATGAACTTGTCCATGATGGCACAGTCTGGGTCACAAACTTCTCTTGGATCCACTCTCAACAATGGCCTACAATGCCTCCTGAAGACTAAATGCATATTCTCTGAGAGTCTCTCTTGGGTCCTGAGTCCAGATGAAAATGTTAATTTTCCACACGCCGCACCATGCCAGCGACCCATGTTAAGAGCGGACATGGGCGCGAGGTTAACGAGGGCAGGAAGAGATAGAGCATCCGGAGGACTGCTCATATTCTCTGGGGAGGGGTGATCTCAGCACTGGCACTCTGTGTGCCCTCAGCGGAGGCTGGGGAGCAGGGTGTATGGGTGGCTACATGGGGAGTCGGGTGCAGACATCTCAAGGAGAGCGCGACAGGAGCGGCTGCAGTCCACCTCAGCTGACGCCATTGCACACACCCAGCTCCAGAGGGAGTAAAGCAGAAAAATCCTTGCCACAGCACTCACATGAAGCCGCCGCCATTCCTCATAGCTCTGTGGCTGACTCATCTCCAGACCTGTGTCTGTGACACCCAGGCCAGTGGCACGCCCCACCCTTGGGGTGAGCCAGGGGTGGGAGCACAGCTAATATGGGATTAAGGATGGCGGGACGGACTGGGCTAAGAACTGGCACTGGGGCAATAAAAAATAAAGAAATTGTAATTTTACCTTTGCTGTGCTTCCACACCAAATGTTTTGCTGCAATGGATGGCATTTTCAGAGGTGTATCACTGCGAGTCAATTGCAGCTGAAACTCCAAGGGCACGGCAGTGCAGATCAATAACCAGAGACTCCAGTGATGACACTATACAGTGCTTGCTGGATGGAAGCTTTTGTGTACTTGAAACAAATCAGCCACTCTATCAAACAGCGTGCTGTCCTTTCATTTACCTGACTCACCCAGAAACCAACCTATGATATGAATGCTACTTTTTTATCTGTAAAATTAACTGAACTCTCAGTTGTTCTTACTACCACATACAGCTTAGTTGGCTTTTATAAAATGGGACAATCAGACCGATTTACCCTCCCCGTAGTCCGACAATTCAGTGGTTCTGTTGTAACACAAATGCAGATCACATTCTGTAGATCAGCAGTTGGCCTTTTTTAGCCACTAACAGCATGTCCTGATCAGAGTTCACCTGTCAGCTGCTTAGCATGCATTTTTCTGCCTGTCTGCCCGCCTACCCAGTCACTCTCCTGCGGTCCTAACTGGTGTCCCAGCCATATGCATGGTGTTTATTTTGAACAGAGCCAGTTCGCTTTAGGCTCAGAATTCCAGAACCAAATCCCTGAGTGTTTAAAAAATTAACAGTTTTCATTTGGTGCAGTTAGAGTCAGGACCTAGCTGTAAGCAGAGGAGGTGATCAGGTGAAGTGATGGGAATCAGGGCTTACCTGGGTGTGAAAAGCCAGTTCCATCAGCTCTGTGGAAGTGCTCTCCCCAGTCAGTGCTGCAGCTTTCCTCCAACCACAGCCCGATAGCTCGCTTGCACCTCTTGATTTAAATAATGACATTTACAGAAACCAGAAAGCAGCATTTTTAAAGAGAACCAGCAGTTTTAGTGTGTGGGGGTAAGGGGATGCCATGGCAACCAGATATAAGTAAAACTATGAAGGCAGGAGAAAGAACTATTTGACACTAAAATACAGTCAAGATTTATTTTTTTAGTATTGAAACCCATAAATATGTACTTCTACCCCATTGTAAAATACAGCCCCATTTTATAAGAACCATAAGACACTCCAGGGTGATGCTAGACACTTCTAGCACGGCCAGAGATGGAAGAGCATTCAATACCAGCCTCTTGCCTCACTATGCACCCTGGCCATGCACTAGAAGTGTCTAACACACACCCCACATGTCTTATTCCTTACATAGTACTTCAATCGTAGGTTTCATCAGTCCCAAGCAGTCATCTGCACACAAACTTCAGTTCAGCAGGCACCGTGATCTTATTTGTGTGTTTGTTGACTTTTTTAGTTCACCATCCCAACCCATCCCCAGATTCTGAAAACAAGGAAACTCTGTCCACCTCACCTACAGCCAGTTTTTCTGTTTCTCACCATACATGCTTTTGTTCAAGGCGTGAAAAGGTTAGTGTCAGCGTAACCCTTGGAATGTTTCTGTCCTGAGTGTCACTTTTTATCTTTTAAACAGACTGAACTGCCAGTTGTTTACTATGGCATACAGCTTAATTGGCTTGTGGTTGTTCAATCACCATTTCATCAATCCCAACCAACCCTGGGCACATAAGCTCACTTGTACTGGCACTACGATCAGTAAAAGACCTTTATGACATGGAACAAGGCTAAATAGCAGTGTCAGTGGCTCAGTAAGCAACACACTTGCCTCTTGAGGCTGGGAGATCAGAGGGCTGTGGGTTCAGTCTCCACATCTGGCAGTTGCGGTTAATATCCAGTACTGACACTGAAGTGCAGCATGAGAGGGTGCTGAACTTGAGGTGCCATCTTCAGATGAGACGTTAAACCGAGGTCCCATCTGCCTGGATTGGTGGTAATTCAGGTGGATGTTAAAGATCCCATAGCACATATCAAAAAAGTAGGAAATTTTTCTTCAAAACTGAAAACACAATATGTAAAATGTATTACTTCATACAAAATCATAATGCAGGAAATCAAAAAACAGCAACAAGTAGTACAGCAGAAATGGACATCAAACATTATAACTTCAGCAACAAATAATAACAAACAGTGTTTATTCACACAAATTAAGATACAAATCATAAAATAAGAGAACTCAAATAAGTATTACATTAATACACTGTCGCTGACTTTCAATTAAATGTTTAGAATCCAATAAGTAAATCATAAAACTAAAATAACCTCCTCTCTCTAATCATAATGCAAAACCACATTATAAACATAAATGTTTCATCATACATTCAACATAAAAACTCTGCCTTCAATGTCCTAAACCTGAGCATTAAATTTTAAGCACCCCCATTAAAGTAGTAGGGAGATTTTCCCGATCTTATTATTCAATAGAGAAGGAAGTAGTATTCCACCCTAAATGATAATACAGAAAACACTGAATCAAGTATTACCGCATATCTGAACTAGAAACATTTGCAAACCACATAGATACCTACCATCCTCCCATTCCCAACTAAAGAGAGCATATATATTAATGCAACATCATACTGAAAAAAGGGATAGTTGACATATATTTCAACCCATATCCAGCCAAGTCATCCTCCTCCACCAAAGTCTATATAAATCTGGTGCACCTCTTCTTTCCAACATCTGCCACGTTATCACATCTTTCTGTATACTTAGTAAGATTTGACTTTCCGATTTCAGCTGTTTTCAGAGTGTCAGACCACAATGAGCTTGCCAAAGTTGGTAACTGATAAACCCCATTAAAAGGTTAATTGTTGTCGCATCATAAATTACCCATGAGCCAGGAAGCACACTCTCAGTCCATATATCCAGCGACTTACCTTGGAAAGGGTTCAGAGGCCATTTGACATGAAAACTAGACCAGAAGGAAACAGCAAAAGGACAATCCAGTAAAAAATGTGAGATAGATTCAATTATTCCCATACATGACCTCTCTTGGGCAAACCTCTCTGTTATTTCTTTATGTTTCATATTTCCTCTGACCCCCAATTTTTATGCATGCATAACTATAAAAAATCCCATAAATAGTTAGGAATTCTTTTGCTAGTTGAAAAACTGTCTTTTGAGTTTTAGTCTGCTATGGGCAGCTCCAGGTACCAGGGAGTAGCACAAAAAAGTTTCTACCACTCCGTATAAAACTGTTTCGAGAAGTTGAACAGAGGATGCTCTTAACAATTTTCCATACTTTCAATTTCCCAATCACCACATGGAAATGAATTGGTAACTGAGAAATCTTCGTCTGGCAGGAGAGAAAATTAGAGAGATCCCATTCTCTAATAACGGTCCTATACCATCCTCCACCCATGGGGTCCAAATCTTAGTTACCCTCTTCAAAATAGGTATTAGATTATAAAAAATAAAGGTAACATGAAAAAAACTACTAGGTTCAACATCCCCAGTCCTCCTTCATTTATCGGTAGATAAGTGATACCTCTTTACCAGGTTGAATCTGCTCCCCCACAAACATAGGAAAAATACACTATAAATTGAAGCCTCCAAAGACATGCGGGGAGGATAAACTGCTGGTAAAAGCAAAAAGTATGGCAATAAAATGTTTTAATTAAAAATATGTTTAGCCTGTGTCATCTGCCCTTTATTCCAAAGGACCACTCTTCTTGAGATGCCATCAACTGTATGTCCCAATTATACTTTTGATAGTCTGTACCACCAAAATAGATACTCAATAGTTTTCTGTAACCTAAATCTACTGGTATATCCCAAATCAAGGCAACATCAGCAGCGCATATCCTAATGGCAGGATCCCACTCTTCAAATTATTAATAGATGACCCAGAAATTGCTGAAAAGTCCTTCAAAATGGATTGACTTCTATAGCAGAAGATCTGTCAGCCAGAACCAGGACTAAATCATCAGCATACGCTACAGAAACAATCTGCTTATCCTCATATCCCACAGAGAGACCCGTAACCAACTCTGTCATTTTTAAAGCATACAATAAGAGGTCTAAGGACAGCGCACAGCAAGGGGGCCTAGGGACAACCCTGTCTCACACCCTATGTACCATAACCTCTCTTCCTATCCAACCATTAATACTTGGTAACAGACTAATGCCTTGCTAGCATGTTTGAAGCCAACCTATAAATCTGAAAGGTAAACCATAGCAGTGCAATGTCTCCCAAAGTTATGCATATTCTACCAGATCAAAGGCTTTTCGTTTGATCAAGACAACTAGATGAGCAAATACTTCTCGTGAGTCGCTTTGTACATGACTTCAAGAAGAATAAGAGCATCCTGTCTCTGTCTTTACGGGACCCCACTATATTGAGAAGGATGTATTATGGTGTCCAAAACTGTTTGTAGATGATTACTCAAAATTTTCATCAAGATTTTATAATCAGTATTGAGAAGCACAATGGTCTCCAATTTTTAAATCCCTCTTCCCTCCTTTAAATATTAATAACAAAAGCCCTGCAGCATACTGTCAGGAAGTTTCTCACTTGCTAGGCCTTTATTCAAACCTCACCTAGTTCTACCCCTAAAGCTTCCCAGATCTCTTTACAGATCTCATGTGGGAGTCCATCTGATCCGGGGCAGTCCCAGATTTAAGTGACCAAATTACTGTCCTGAGTTCCTCCCAGAAATGGGTTCTATCAAGGTAGCTTGTAAATCTGGTGATATCTGGGGTAACTGCCTACTGACCAACCAATTTCGCATGCTATCCATTGGAAGGGTTTGCTTGTAAAGAATTTGGAAGCATAAGTGTATATTTCATTTAAAATCTCATTATTATTTTCACTTGTCCTCCGTCTGAGGTATTGAACTATGTCATGCTGCGGTATTCTCGCAGGAGCCGCGTGATTCAAATGGCAATGCGCCTTTTCTTTCCATTTATCCCATACTTATGCTTCCTGCTCCATATTTTTTAAAACTTCCAACTGCAACCGAGCCAGTTCACCTTTAAACCCTTGATCAGCTTATGGCAATCATTCCCCATATACTGCGAAGATCCGTCCAAAATTTAATATGTTTCCTCAGATATCTTAGCTCATCATGTTTCAATTTCCCATTTATACAACCAGTCTTCTGAAAATATAATCATATTTCCTGTTTAGTGTCCTCCCACCACTTATCATTATCATCATATAGAAAAAAACTGCCTTGCATGCATTCAAAGAGAGAAAGAAACCCTCCTCACCTGAGGAATATTCAACAAGGTAACATTTAGTTTCCAGATCCCAGGCCTCTGGCAAATCACTCAGTACAAGTGTTAAAAGCCTATGGTCTGATGTAGCCACTTCTTGCAACGACATTGATTGCACAACCAAAACAGCTGAAATAAAAAATAATCTATCCTGGACACCCGAGGGCCACAAAATAGGTGCTGTAGGTCCCACCAGATAAGGCCGCAAAACATCTACAAAACCTGTATCCTTTATCAACTGGGCTAAACAAATTGCATCACAATAAACCTTCTTCCCCAAAGCAGATGAAGCCTGGGAGGGCAAAGAGTAATTAAAATCACCCCAAAATCACCAGATAAGAAGTGCTCAAAAGGGGTAAAGGGATTTAAACAAGGCCTCTATCAAATTTAGTTTAGGGGCATCCAAGTTTATTAAACATATCATTTGGTTGCCCCAATTAATATCTAATAGCAAAGCTCTACCTTCCAATATCTCTAAGTGATGTAACACCTGAATTTGCGATGTGAAAACAAATTTCAACCCCAGTGTATAATTCCTTCCCTTGAGACCAAAAACTGTCTCCCCAATCCACCCATTAGTTGCTGCAGTCAATTCTTCTGAAGTGTGTAACATAACATCTTGGAAGAAAACACAGTCTAAGTTCTTATATAAAATTGTGCAAAGTTTTCCAGCATTTTGTAGGAGATTTAATGCTGTTGGCATTTAGTGATGCCACACGAAAGTGAAAAGGAGCCATAGATTTATATAATATCGAGCCACACTTCATTTCACTTTACTGGAAGCTCTTCCCACCCATCCACTTTTACTGTCTTGAGGTCATGGTTCTATTTGACCTTCCTGCAGCATCAGAGACTCAGGCTGTGAGGGTGCCGTAGCAGGCGTGGCTTTATCTTCCATAACAGTCGGTTCTTCTAATAAAACATTGAACATGTTTGGGTCTTCCAAAATGGGGTCTGTAACAGTGTTATTTTTTCTGCTTGGATCTTACTTTCAATATCTTTCCTTTCTTGCCCATAACCAGAGTGAAACCCTCATCAGGGGACTCCTATCCTGGGGGCTGGGGAATGCTAGTACCATTTTCGTCTCCTATAATAGGATCTAGACACGGAACTGAATGTACAAAACAGCATCAGAGGTCTGTTCCAATCTGTCTCTCAGGTTTTGTTGTGCTGCCTGAGTTCCTTAAAAGGAGGCATATGAGGACCTCCTCCAAGGGAGTATGAATCTGTTTTACTGCCATTCGGATATAGTGGTCCTGTACTACAAAGTCTGCTTATTCTGTGTTTTTCAGCAATGGGGCAAGTTTCAAAGCATGCCCGCCTCATCACAGAGATTGCATTTAGGTTGTTGAAAGCAATGGGCACTAGGGTGTCCCATTTCCCCACAGTTTGTACATTTAGTGACATCACAGGAAGTACTGATATGTGTCTTGGACCCACATTTAAAACAGACTCTGGGCTGCCCAGAGTAAAAGAGGAACCCCTTATCTCTTCCAATGAAGAAACAATTAGGCAGATAAATGAGGTCTGATCCCATGTAGTGTAACTTAACTCGAAATTTCCACCTCCCCATTCCAAACCCTCCGCAATCCATAATAGACAACGGATTCCCCTGAATGACACATTTTCTTTCTAACCAATGGACAATACCCACGATGTTAACCCCTTCATTTCTAAAAGGATCGTTATTACCCTAAAGGGCTGTTTTGTTAAGAGCAGGATAATGAAATCTGAACAAAGGGGTTCGTCTTAAGATTAATATAACAACACAAAAGGTCTCTAACAATGTTGGCGCATGTAAAACTAATATCAAAAGTGTATTCCCCTGGACACGGATCAGTGCTAAAACCTCTGAGGGTGAGAAACCCATACTGTTTTTAGCAATATTTTTCCTACATAAAACCTATCTGGGGTGGTCATCAGGGCCCACATATCGCAGACGGATGGCATTATGCCTTTTCGCCAGTTCCACAGGTTGCGAAAGTGACTTGCATATGTAGGCCTTACAGCTTCTTCATTGTTAACAACTGGTGTCTGGTCTGAAGCATTTTGGGCCCTAATCTGTACATTATCCATCTCACCTCCAGTTCAGTAGAGAGGGCAAACATGATTTCAGATGAAACAACGCTTTCTTCTGACTCAACTATTGTCAAATCATTAGAGTCTTTACTTATCTGCAGTAATGGTCTGTCCTCCAAGTCATTTCTAACATCCGCTGGTTTCCAGTGTCCATCTGACATCGATATCCATCCTGCATCCTGCAAGGCCCTGTCCGCAACCATTCGGCATTGACAATATCACCCCATTCTCGCCGTGAGGATGCCTCGCCCCATTAGCTTGTACTCCAGGCCGATCATCAGCGCGATGAATTTTATTCAGCCCTATTGGTGCTGCTGATCCCGTGAATTCTCTGTACATTTTCTCTTCCTATTGTCTTCTTGTTTCTGGCCTTCTTTCATAATTAGCTTGCTCACTCTGAGCAATTCTGCTTCCAGACACTGCCGCTTTTCCTCTAAACTTAAACGCTGCTCCATCTCTAACACCGAGGGACCACCGACTTGAGCGATATGCTGGCCACTCGACAGGTGCATCCCAGTCGCTCTGCAGTGGATCCCTCTGCCTGTGGCAACAATATTGGTTCTGTGGATTTCTGGGCCATCGCAGCCTGCTCAGTCAAACCTTCCACCTCCAAGGTCTAATCCGAAATGAAGCCTCAGAGTGTAAGGGTCCCCTACTGTGAAGAGTAGGGAAATTTTTATTGGAAAACAAAACCAAAAAAACAGAAATAAAGAGACATACAATATATATCCAACAGTTTACAGTAAAACAACAAAACCAAATCCATATACATTTTTTCTGCACAAGTAGAGAAAAGAAAAGGAAAACAATATCTTATCCCACCCATCCAATATCATGCCATAAGGAAGCACCTACTTCAGCTCCCAAAGTTCAGAATTCATATGCATAAAGAGTGTCCAATTCTTCCTGTATATGGTAAAACATCTTGCAACTGTATTATTTTATTCTGAAGCACTTTCAAACACCTAGCCTGCAAATACACCATTTAAGACAGGCTAGTAAAACCATAACTGTGCTTTTATGCCATTTATTCCATTCCTTTGGAATCCGTCCTAATACTAAAAGCTTGTATGACATAAGATCAAGTAGTGGCTCTCCCCACCCACTGTGTCAATGCAGTCCAAAATGTCGGGTAAGGAAACATTCAAAAACAAATGTTGCATTGTCTCAATCAGCCCCTGGCATGATTGTTCTTGACAATATCTATCACTCAGTTGCTTATGCATATGATTGGCCCTTACATTAAGTTTTTGATGAGCACACAGCCAAATCATGTCTTGCATTTTTCAGGATCCTAGGATCAATTATACTTGCCAACAACAAAGCAGTACTTATATCAACAGGTACTTTAAAAGGGATCTTCAAAATAACAGGATGATACAACATGGGTGTAGAAGGATTTCCGTTTGTGGAAATGAACCAGCTCAGTTCCACTTTCCACATCCTAATGTACTTTAAGGTATGTTGGACATAAATTGGAAGTTGCTTTTCTGTAGAATGCCATTTACCCCATTCCCATGAGATAGAAAGGGACGGCCCCATAGTGACATACACATTCAACCCATAGCATCATTTTCTAGCAACATGGGCCTAATTGAGCTATAAGAAAATTTCCAAAGAGGTGAACAATTGGATGTATCATACCAAGTCCACCTGTTTTCCAGGGTTGTAAGTGTGTGCCCTCTTCACAGGGTTCAAACGACTGCCCCACAGTAGCTGAAAAAAAGACTGAAAATTTTCGTATGCATGCAATAGGGTAATGGAAAATAACGTGAGATGAACAAGAAAGAGGGGTAATGTATGATTTCAAAAGAAACACCTGTTTTTCTGTGTCATTTTCCAGGATTGCTATTTTTACTTTATGGTATGCTTTATTATAAACCATGTCCCAATTACTTTGTCTAGCTTCTTGAGAACCAAAGTGTATTCCAAGAAGTTTTAAGTTATCTGTAACTACCGAATAATAAAATTAGCTATCTGAAGGGCCGTTGCCAAGAGACATTAAAGTACTTTAGTAGTGTTAATCCTAATACCCGTATAGTTTTGTAAAGAATTCAAAAGGGTAAGGATATTTTTACCCTAATCCAAATCTGCTATAGAACATACACAATCATCCGTGATAGGCCAAAACTTTATGAAAAGTAAAACCATCTGAGGAAACAATAGCCAAAATACTAGTGTCAGCTTTGATTAGTAGAAAATAGGATCCAATCCAAACACAAATAACAGATGGCTCAAAGGACAGCCCTGACGTACCCCAACATGACACGGAGCAGGGAAGCCTAAATGCCCATTAACCAAAGGTGTAACCTGTGCTGACTTATATAATGTTTGAATCAGATCTAAAATTGAACAGGAATACCATAATGGCATATAACCACCCATATATGATCTTGACATATTGTATTGAAAGCCTTCTCTTGATCTAATGCCAAAAGGTACCCAGATATTTTTTATTGAAACCCTGATCTATTAATTCCTTGAGATACACAAGATTCTGGGTGATATTTCTGCCAGGAACAGCACAAGTTTGTGTGGAGATTAATAATTTGTTGGCAAACTTGGAAGACAATGAGCTAAAATATTGGCCAGGATTTTACAATCCGATGTTAACAAACTTAATGGTCTCCAGTTTTGTAATAGTGTAGGATCTCCTTTTATATAAAAAATCATAATGCCATTATACATACTAGCCGTGAGTCTTTTTCTGCCCAAACAGTATGATACACTAAGTGCAACCATGGTGATAGTATATCTATATGTTTTGTAAAACTCGTTAGGTATACCATCAATTCCTGGTTTAGAATGTGTATAAACGACCAATAGCTTGAGTGATTTCTCCTATGGAAATAGGAGACGTTAGTACTTCAGATTCTGAGGGCAATAATAGTGGAATATCATTATACTGATAAAAGGTGGGGAAGAATCAGAATTAGGTTTTGAAATGTGCAGAAACATAAGTCTGAACAATACACAGTAGTCCTCTTATGTCTTGTCTGCATGACCCATCAGGGGCCTGTAAAGCAGACATACATAATCTAGGCAGTTCCTGCTCAGAAAGATCATATGGGTTTACCTGCTCACGGGTGTCAGAGGTTACATATTTCTGTTAGTATCTATAATTTTTTCCCTAGATTTAAGAAAATCAATAATTTTATTTTTACAATTAGAAACTGTTGCGCATGGTACCTGGTGAGGAGTGAGCCTAGGACAGAAGTTTTAAGTACTGGGCCCTATATCCCAGATTGTTTAAATAGGAATTCCTGGCTTTAGTCTTGGAGATATGAATAAAAAGAGTCTTCAGATCGCATTTAGTGTCTTTCCACCAATCAAGTGGACTGTCATACAAAAAGCCAACTGCTGACCGTATCAAAAAAGGAATGAATTGTGAATGAAGACTGTCATGCTGTAACAAGGACGTGTTTAATTTCAATAAGCACATCCCATCAGGAGTTTTTGATATGCGCCAATTGATAATTTGAGAGCAGTATGATCTGTAATTTCTAATGGCAATGTCATAATGTTAGAACATGTGAGCCGCTCTGATAAAAAACAGAAATCTATTCTCGATGATATAGCACCTTTATAAAACGTCTGCACAGGTGTTAACCATAACTTATCATAAACATCTAATAAATGATTACACTTCAAGATTTGTAATAATGCATTAGTGTCACAGTATAATTTCTGAGATTTACGATCCCAATCTCTAGCAGCAAGACCACAATTAAAGTCACCTCCCACAACACCAGCTTTGATGTATGCAAATAAGGAGAAATATGATGAAATAGTGCTGACCTTTCAGCTTTCACCTGAGGTGCATAAATATTACTAATGGTATACACAATGGAAGATGACTACATCCATTAACATAGCTCTACAAGGCAAAATATCCAGGACCTGAAAAATTTGAGCTTCTATGTTTGAGAACAGTATTCCCAAACCATCACAGACATCCTCCCCAGAGACCAGAAAGAAGCACCCCACCTCCAATCTTTTCAGCTTCTTTAAATCTTTCAGAGTGCAATCTGGTATCCTGTAAAGGATAATAGAACCAGAATTTCACTAAGCTGGCAAAAGTAATATGTCTCCTAGTTTGTGATTTAATACTGTTTACATTAACAGTAAGAAAGGAAATATCTTTGCCATATATAGGTAGGGTAGTATCAATAATTATGGTAACAACTACATTACTTCCTTTTTTCCTCTTTTTGGTTTGGTTTTATCCTTAATTTCTGTGTCAAGGGTGTGCTCTGGAAGTGAGGAGGTGACTGAGGAGAAATCTGAGTCTACCCTTAATCATCACCCTCTTGATCAAGTAAAGGGGCAAAAGGGTTCAATCTATGACTGAATCTGGCACAGCAGAAAACAAGGGCTTAGATCCCGGCTTCAAAGATTTGGAATGAGTGACCCTCTGAAAGGAAATTTCACACTGTACTCCTGGGGAGGGGATACTAGTAGACTTCTGTCCCTCCAAAGACATACCATACTGGGGCACATCTATTGGAGTGGGTTCTGTGTCTACCAAGGGAAAACTGCATGTTCAGAACTAGATGGGGATTTTGAGAAACAGGAAAGAGTCAGCACCCACTTTGCCAGTAGTAGAATTAGGAGGGACTGGGACAGAAGTGTCCATTTTTCCAGGGCCTGGTCTTTTCTTCTGCAGCAGAAACTGGGAAGAAGAATGGCACGCTGTGGAACAGCTGTGAGTAAATTAGGAGTGAAGGAGTAACCTGCAATCTCTGTTTCTCTTTTTGAGCATTGGCTACATATACATCTTGTTCAGTACGCAGGGTGGGATTAGACTGATTATGTGAGGCCCAAGAGCAAGAGCAAAAGTATGCTCTGTTCGTCACAGAGGTTGCATTTCATCGGTCTTCTGCAATGTGCCCCCATATGACCTAAATCTCCACAAAGCCTACACTTCTGTTGGTCACACACATTACTCAAATGCCTTAATGCTCCACATTTGTAATAAGCCCTGCTGACCTGAATAGAAAAGAACACCCTATCCCGCCCAAAGAAAAACAGTTTGGTAAGCGCTTAGTTAAACCATTTTCTAAATGCAAATCTATCATATAATGCCACCCCCTGTCCATAGATGTTTATCATCAAGAATTGACTCAGGGGGCTTTTAACATACAGTGTTGTTGTAACCAGTAGGTTATATCAGCAACGTTAACTCCTTCATTGCGAAATAATACTGTGAATTTTTGAAAACAGGTTTCGTTAATGGATGGCCAAAAAGGCTTTCATAAAGGAGTGTTTTTTTGTGCTTGATATTGCTTACAAAACGATCCAACCCAGCTGGATGCTTAAAACTTACATCAAATATAGGTCCCCAGGCATATGGATTAGTGCATAGATTTCATATGCATAAAATCTCCTACTTTTCAATAGTTTACGCCCTACAAAAAGTCTATTAGGAATGTCATCCACTGGACCCCTGAATTTTAACCTGACTGCATTTCTTCTGGCAGCCGCTCATTTAATAATCCAAACATTGCAGGAAACAGCTGCTCATTCACCTTTATGCCATATAGATGTAGAAGTGCTTTGTTTGGCCTCAGTTGGAGAAGAGACTGTAGGGCTGAGCATCTGGTGTTCAGTAATGGAATTCTGTTCTGCAGAAGAGGGGCATGAAGGCGGTAAGCCTTCCTTCCAGCCTCTTAATATCATTCAATATATCATGGCTAGAATTGGGTAATATATGATCAGACCTCATAGCAGGTAACTGACCCGTGTGATAAGGATTCTGGGGTAGTTGAGGGAGGAATTTGCTCCTTCCTTAGGTAAATTAGCATCCCAAGCTTTCCCATCGGGGATTTTACCCACCCTGCAGCTTCCAAGGCCTCAGCTACCCATCTAGTAGGGGCTTCACTTTCCCTATCAAAAGCTGCACATTTTCCAGAGAAAGGCAAGCATTTGTGGTTAAAGGAGGGTTTTTTCGCCTTTAGACTGGTTATGATTTACGCGCCCGACTGAACTTCTTTTCTTTCGCATGAGACCTATGGAAAACGCCACATTCAAGCCCTAAAAGAAGCAGTTGAAACAACTGAAGCAGATTCAATTTTAGCAGAACTGACAGTCCGATGATGAAATTCAGCAGCAGAGAAAACAGAAGACTCACCCAATTCAGCCTGAACTTGTAGGGAAGAGCAGGGGTTGTACAAGAGGTACCTCCGAGGTTTCCACTGCCAGCGCCTCAACAACAAGATCTTGTGCTGCAGTAATACTTGACCCTTCCTGTTCTGGGGTGCAAGGACATCCTTCCAATATTGTTGCAATTTTGTAACAACAGGTTCCGTTGACGTTCAATCGCATTAAGCTGAAGTTGAATTCTTCAGCATCATGGATTGGTAATGCAGCTCTTGTCTCCAAGGGATATTACAGGAGCTATCCTCAGCAGGTAAGAGAGACATTCCCATTCCAACGCTCAGGTCCAAAGCCGGATCCAACTCCATCTCAATCACGCCATCCATTGGAAGCTGAGGAGGTGATCGGCTCCTCAGCCTCCCACACGCCCATCCTCACAGACAAACTCCCACACACTGAGGAGATTCCACAAGGATGCAGTGCCTCCAGCGACAAGAGTAGGGTAATTTCCAGTGCCCTGGCCAAATTTTCCTCATTCACTAAAAATACCACCAGCAGCTTAATCTGGTTCAAGGTCAGTTGCATTCATCTGTATCCCCTCACCCGGTCATGCCTGAAAATAGGCAGGATTTGTCTCAGTGCACTTACCCGGTCAACAAAACTAAATAAATAAAATATTGCAATCACTTCCAACTCATCGATAAGGGGGTTGTTCTGTAATTTGTGAATTGAGGAAATCAGTGCACCACCAATGCAGGAAGTGACTCACAGCAGTGCAGGATATTGTAGCTCTAACTGTAAACCCCCTACAGAGACTTAGAGTGCAGGGGAGCTCATAGGGCACCTACAAAACCCAGAGAGCCCTGGAGGACTGAAAGATGGTGCACAAAGGATTTTATGTTGGCATTATTTTATCCTTTGCTTTATAGCTCCCACTGTTGCTCCCAGCAGTAGCTGGTGTTTAGGTTCATTGCTCAGGCAGAGTGACACTGGGGTGCCCAATCCCCTATTGTCGCCATCAGTAACCTCTGTGTTTTATTTTTAAATATTCCCTGCTCAACCCTCCCTCTCAGCAGCCGTCCCCTCCCCAGAAACATAAGAGTGACACTGGTGGTGCCCAATCCCCAGTGCCACAATCCAGAAGCTCAGTTTTTGTTGCTGTTTTTTTAATCCCATGAAAGAAAACTGTCCATCAATGTCTTTGTGGACGATTTTGTCCCCACCTGACCCTTCCACTCAGCAGCCACCACCCCGCATCCCCACAAGCTTTACTTACCCATCAGAGGTCCAAACTGTAATCCTCTCTGACTGCACACAATCTTCACTCTTCAACACTGGACTGCAGACTGAGAAAATCAGGTACAGTATGTGCTTCAATGTATTTCAATGGGGTTTTGAACTTAGTAACATAATTTGGCAATTTTTCAATATTTTACCCCAAATTTTCAACATACCTTTTTGGGACACCACCTCATGAACAATGCAAGTGACGTTATAAATCTGTCCCAAAAGGTGGTTTTGTGGTCACTGTGCGAAATCACCTTTCAGGCAGGAGTTGAAAATTTTCTCCATCGGTGTTCATGAAGTGGGGTCATAAGATGGCTATGTTGAACATTTGGTGTAAAAATATTAAAAACGATAAAGTTATGAGCCCACATTGAATTTTTGCAAATTAGGCTCATAACTGTGGTAATTTTCAATATTTTTAACCAAAATTTATAGCATAGCCATATCTTTACAACACCTCATTAATGTGACAGCAGTCATTTTTCAAATCCTTCTCAAATTTTTTTTACATTCTGAAAGGTGATTTTGTGGTCCTGCATGAAATCACCTTTCTGACAAAAGTTGAAAATGTTCTCTGACCTTATTTTATGAGGCAGGGTCATAAGAAGGTTACGCTTTAAATTTGGTAAAAATATTTTTTTCAAAGTTATGAGGCGATCTTGAATTTTGCAAAGCAGGCTCATAACTTAATATTCAATATGTTTACCCAAAATTTTCAACAAAGCTATTTCTTTATAGCACCTCATGAATGTGACAGCTGTCGTTTTCAACTCCTGCCCAAAATGTGTTTCTGTGTCCTGAAAGTTGATTTCACAGTCCCTGCCCAAAATCACCTTTAGGCCAGGAGTTGAACATTTTCTCTGCCCTTCTTCATGAGGCAGGGTCATAATAAGGCTATGTTGAAAATAGGTGTAAAATATTAAAATATCAATTTTCAAAATTTTTACCCCAAATTCCTCAGCTGCAGCCCTATCGGCTCTGGCCAAAGTTTGTTTGTATTTGCACCAGTGAATGCAGGCTGTCTTTGTGCTTGTGTTTTGTTTTACTAATGGACACTACTGACCTGATTTTGTTTTTATAGACAGCTTCACTGGGATGGGGAAGAGGGAGGTAGATGCTACCTGGAGTGAGGAGCACATTTTTAGTTATTAGTGTGCAGTGGAAGTGGAAAATGTAGCTGCAGTATTTAGGTGTGGGTGATTTTACTTTTAGAAAAAAAGAACTAGTGCCAGATTGGGGAGGGAGGGTTGACCTAGGCAGTGGAAGTATCTTCACTGCACCGAGTGACTGCTCTATACCAGAGGACAGCAGCGGCAGAGCTACGTTGTTGTTACTGTCCCTGGGTTGTGTTCTCTGATTCTATAACATTAAGTGGCTGGCTTGATTGTCATAATCGCAGAAACTGAGTGTGTGTGTGTGTGTGTGTGTGTGTGTATACAATGACATAGTAGGCATGTGTAACCACCCCCACAGGCCCCCTTGTTTAACTAGCAGGGCTGCTCCTCCCATGGTGCCCAAGAGGAATGGGGTGTACACAAACAGTTTACAATACATCTACTTGAGCCTGCCATACACAGACAGACAAACCAAGTGTGGCAACTACCTGGCTCACACCTGGTGGGACCATTTACCATGGCCCTCAACCTAGGTTCCTAGGAGAAAACGTTTGCTCACAATTATGCTAGGTTTGCACTTCTGCACAGGGGCACCCAAGTAAATCCAGACACAGTAGAAGCAATAACAGTACTGTCCAAACCAGGCTGGAATTCTAGAGTGTGGCTTTTATTCACATACACAGAGAATAATCATAAAGCGAAGATGGACCCCCACAGGGCTACTCCTACTGGTAATGCAGATTACTGAGGTACAGAGAACACACACAGTGAACCCTCAGGTTCTGACTTGAACAGCGAACACTCTGGTTCTGAATTACACAGTGAACTCTCTGGTTCTGAATTACACATTGAACTCTCTGGTTATGAAATGGAGATTGGCACACATGGCCAGAACTGGTACATTTCCTCTTGACTAGGCACACATGGCCAGTACTAGGACACTTTCCCATATTTCATGAGGAATACTGGTGGCACACACGACCACCAAAGAGCACATCTAGGCTCACAGAAAATCCAACCCACATCTGGGTAACTATTTATATCAGGCACTGGCCAAAGGCACAGAATGAAAATTGAACTGATGCCCAAACTGAACCCAGAGAGGTAAACTAGTTACTCCAGATGGGGGTCTCCCACCTTTGCTTCCAAGTTTATACTGCCATTCATCTGGTTAATAACACCTTCACAGAAAATTGTAGATGCTATCTTGAAATGTTTTCACACTTAACATACCACATGACTAAAAGTTCTGTACTTGGGCAGTCTCTCTCTCTCCCTCTCTCTCTCTAGACTCCATAATAGGCAGACTCTTTTAAAACAGAAACAGTCTAGGTAACAGGGTCTCTTTGTCAAAGAAAATTCACCAAGGAATGCAAGTGCCCTCCTGGGCTGAACACAAAAGTAGTACTCACAGTTTCTGAAGTTGTCACAGGAAGCTTCACTAGACAGAATGGATGAGGGATTGCCCCTGAACCCTGAAGAGCGCCCATCCCTCCTGGGATGGGCATAGAAAACCCACTTGGAACGGTTTCCACCATTTCAATCTCTGTCTTCTATGTTCTTCTTCTAGGTGAGAACAAACTACCCAAACACATAGTGGTAGCTCTGTCAGAGCTAAAACTAAGGAGCTGCTGCAGGCTGCAGCCTCCTCCTGGAACTCCACTCTACAGACTCAAGAACATTCCAAAGCTATCTCCTTGCAGCTAGACAAGGTGGCTTATGCAGCTGCAAGAGTTCCAAAGTGACATCATCACTCCAGCTCAGCTGAGACTGAAAAACAGAGTGTGACACTGTGAAATCCATTTACCTGGCATTTCACAAACTGCCTATCTCTACCTGCCACTGGTTCTAACTGGGATTCTAGTAACCCTGGGAACAAGGTGTGTTACACATGATTCACAAGATACCTAATTGAGGAGGAATGCTTGCAGCACCCCATGCACCAGGATATCGATCAGAGCCGAGAAAGAGAGTAGGAAGCAGAAAAAGTAAATACTGCCAGCAGACAGCTTATTGTGTCAGCCGACTGAGTGATAATTCCCTGAGGAACATAGGGGTATTTGGGAAATCTGTGTAGATGGTCTGTCATTTATGAAGGTACCGTATTTGTACATGGTGTAATATTGGGAGGCTGAGGCAGATGTCTTTGAATGGTGACATGCATGTGGATAATTATTATTGGGGAGATTGGGAGAAGGGGTGTAGCATACAGGAGGTGTGAGTGTGGGGGGGTATTCAAAGAATCCCACGGAGGGCGTATTTCATGGATGAGCCTGGTGTGTAAGTGGTGTGTGTTTGTAGGGGTTGAAGGAGATGGGGAAGGGTCCATCGTGAGAGGTGTGTGTGTGTGTGTGTGTGTTCTGTGGGGAGATCAGCGGAGGAATATGCCATGCATGAGTCTAAGATTATAGCTATTACTGGGTTGAGCTTTCCAAAGAAAGCTTTGATGATTCTCAAGATCTCAGACTCTTCCCAATTTGGCATAAAATCTTGCAGTTTGCTTACATGTGAAATTCTGTAAAACATTTAAGACCTGGCTGTTTGTAACTTAGCCACCATTAGAGTTAGAGACATGATAACTGACATGGTACAGCTTTGTGTTAAGGACAAAGAGCCTTTTGAATGTTCTGCTTTTCTCTGCTCTTCTGTAGTCATATGTGCTCAAATTTTCAAAGTTTACTAATTTGCAAAATGTTGTGACCATTTCTTACATATGTGACTGCATACTGTATAACACAGATTTCAAAGATTTAGAGACCTAAAGAAAGCTTGGCACATGCGGATCCTCCTTAAATCCTGCCAAATATGATGAATTTCTTCTGAGACAGTTTAAAATTACATGGAAAATTTCTGTGGATTACATTTTAGCACATTTGCAGACAATCCACAGATACGTGAATGTCAAAGAAGCAGAATTTATTTATTTATTTATTAGCTTTGTTTACGGGTAAGCACACTAGACTAGGAATGCTTATTTTCAGGTATGACCTGGGAGATTACAAGAGCATGGATTACAGAATAGTATAAGGAATTACAACAATGTGAAATACAAGCAGTAAGGAGGTTGATACAAATAAACAGGTACAGGATGAGCAGATAAGCATATACATCAAAGATAAGAACATGCAAACAATAGTTACATTTGTAGAAATAATACAA
Source organism: Neoceratodus forsteri (assembly GCA_016271365.2). Lineage (NCBI taxonomy): Eukaryota > Metazoa > Chordata > Ceratodontiformes > Ceratodontidae > Neoceratodus > Neoceratodus forsteri. The sequence goes on from CM028134.1 coordinate 188,864,156, forward strand.
GTGCAATTTGTCCCATTTTGAGGATGGTAAGTGCTGAGGTGAAGGGCATGCAGGGTAGATAATTCCCTTACTCGAGCTCAGAGGGGTAGGGGAACTAGGGAAGTGGAAGGTGCAAACAGGGTCCAAGCAGGGTAGGTGATATCTAGCAGCCTTGGAACAGTTACAGGCTGAGGCAGACTTCAGGTGCAACCAGAGGAGCTCTTAAAGATGGAATGGGTGGGGTACATCTGATGGTTTCAGGTAGGTATTCCAGAATCTATGGGCACAAACAGCAAAGGCATGATCACCTGACAGTGTACGAATTTTGAGGACAAGAAGGGTTGCAAGTCAGCTGACCTTAGCTGGTATGATGGTAGAGCCAGCCAACAAGTTTGGACAGGGTGAGGGGTGGCATAGTGGATTATTTTGTCTGTGAAGCAGCCTAAGACAAACAGTGATAATTATCCAGGGACAACCAGTGTAGCTGACTGTATAAATCACAGTGATGGTTAAGTTGAGGGACAGCGAGGGCAAAGTGGCAAATAATATTATAGGCTACATCCCATTTAGCAAGGCTAATTTTTGTGGTGAGGTAAAGATTGTCAGTCCATAGCTGAGAGAGGAAGGTAGCAAGGGCAAGCCGTGCAGCAGCAGTAAGGGACCCACAAGCCTGATATGCAAGTCCAAGCTTGATATTTGTTGCCCTGCAGACATTTTGAATGTGTAGAACTTCTTAGCAGTGAATCTAAGCTGCCATGCATTTGACCATTCCTCCAACCTTGCCAAGTCCCTTCTCATCCTTTCCACCCCACCTTGTATATCAACTCTGTTGCAGATCTTTGTAGGGTCTGCAAAGAGACATACTTTTCCTTCCAGTCCCTCTGCAATGCCGCTTATAAAGATATTAAAGAGGACCAGTCCTAGTACTGAACCCTGTGGTACCCCACTAGTAACCCCACTTTCTTCAGAGTGGACTCCGTTTACATTTACCTTCTGTATCCTGTTCTCCAGCCAGTTCTTTACCCAGGATACCATCTTGGGACCCACTCCCAGGCTGGGCAACCTGTATATTAAACTTTTGTGTGGGACTGTGTCAAATGCCTTGCTAAAGTCTAGGTAGGCCATGTCCACAGCCTCTCCCTGATCTACTACTTTGGTCACCAGTCAAAGAAATCTATTAGGTTCATCTGACATGACCTTCCTGCTGTGAATCCATGCTGCCTTGGGTCCTGTGCTCCTCTGGCCTCTAGGTACTCAATATTTTTTCCTTCAGAAGTGATTCCATCATTTTCCAATCACTGAGGTTAAACTAACAGGTCTGTAGTTTCCTGCTTCTGCCCTGCTCCCACTTTTGTGAAGTGGAATAACATCTGCCTCCTCCAGTCCTCAGGAACCACCCCATCCTCTCATGATTTATTAAAGAGGGTAGTCAGTGGTGACACTAGTTATACCTTTAGTTCTTTTAGAATTCTGGGATGAATCCGTCAGGCCCCATTGCTTTGTCCACCTTCAGTTTTAAGAACTCCTTCAGAACCCTTTCTTCAGTGAAAGGGCTGGTATCAACCCGGTATCCAGCATGTTTCAATTGTTTGATTTAGTATTTCCCCTCTTCATTTGTGAATACTGAACAAATATATTTGTAGTATCTCTGCCTTTTCACAGTCACCCTCTGCCCACCTCCCCTCCCTTTATTAAGCCTCACTATCCTCACTTGGTCTTCCTTCACCCTGATGTACCTATAAAGGTTTTATCCCCCTTCTTAACAGAGTTGGCTATCTTTTCCTCAGTTTGGGCCTTTGCTGTTCTGACTGCCTTTCCTGCTTGCTTTTCCTTTAACTGATACAGTTCTCTGTCGTGCTCTTTCTGTGTTTCCTTGTATTTCCAAATGCTCTGTTTTCTCCTAACATTCCCTGCCACCTCCTTTGTGAACCATAGTGGTTTCTTACGTTGTTTTGTTTTGTTGATTTGCTTTACACAAAGGCTTGTTGCCTCTGTGATGGCAGTTTGATTATTCCCCATTGTTATTCCACCCTTCCTTCCTGCCCTCCTGCATTCCTTAGGCACTCACCCATTTTGGCAAAGTCAGCCCTCCTGAAGTCCAGTACCTTTGCCTTTGTATGGCCTGACTCTACAGCTGTGTTTATCATGAACCATACTGTTCGATGGTCACTGGTTCCCAGATGGCTACCCACTTCTAAATCTGTGATCCTCTCGTCATCTCCATTTGAGAGTACCAGGTCTAAGATTGCTCCTCTTGAGTGGGTTCCGATACTAGTTGTCTAAGACATGCCCCTGTAGGGCATCTAGAATGACCCCACTCTTAGAAGTGGCTGCTGCAAATGCACTCCAGTTAACATCTGGCATATTCAGATCCCCATTAGCAATAGCTCTCCTTTTCTGCCATTCTAAGGATACTTTCTATAATTTCCTTGTCCATTTCCTCCCCTGAGATGGGGTCTGTATACAAACCCTGTGCGGATTATGGTGCCATTGCCTGTCTCCAAATTGACCCACAGTGCTTCCTCTCTCCTGTTTACCTTTTGTTCTGTTGCTTTGATTCTTTCCCTTATGTGAGAGCTACTCCTCCTCCTCCTCCTCATGTACCCTCCCTGTCCCTCCTGTAGCTAGTGTATCCTGGTATGTTTACGTCCCAGTCATGGTTCTGTGTGTACCATGTTTCTGTGACTGCCACAATATCCAGATGTTCCTCCTCCATCAAGGCCACTAATTCAGGAAGCTTGTTACCCAGACTATGGGCATTGGTACTCATTGCTCTCCATTTTTGATGACTTTACCTCTTGTAGCACCGTCCCTGTCCTTATTGACTTTGCTTTCTCCATTTACCCCTGTCCTGCTCTCTACTGACCTTTCTACCTTGGTCTTTACCTCAATTAGTACCCTGTTTTGTAGGGGAGGCTGGGAATTCCCTGCTGCTTATCATTGCCTCCCCTTGCTGGTTTAAGCTTGCCAATGAAGCATTTAAACCGATCACCCAGAAGACTTGTTCCTTCCTGGACAGATGCAGACCATCCTGCCAGTATAGGCTGGTATCCTCCAGGAGGAACCTCAGTCCCCAATGAAGCCAAATAGCTTCTAACTTTAAAATGAAGTAATGTAGAAACCCAATTTTGGTATGAGATTTATTGGGGTAGGCTGATTCTAATTCTATAATGTAATACTTTTGGCTGGACTCCTCTTTAAATTTGAATTAGCAATAGATCAAAGTGGTTTTAAAAGCTCGTGTAATGGGTATGTCTGCCCTAGTCTGTTTTTGTAAAACCTTTCATGCTTTTAATACTTCAGTCATAGACTACCCAGAACACCTTTTTCTAGGCATGCTAGGGGAGGTGGTTTCTGTCCCATACATAAGAAATTACTGAGAACTATGCTTGACAACTTTTCAAACTGTTTTGCCACCCCAAATGTTGCACCACGCAAAACCTTCTTTTCTAAATATCTGGTGCATGATGTACATCACATGCTGATCCCTATAGTTTTAGATTTAATTATTTGATGGCTGTGTGGGATGGGCAGGCATAACTGCACAAAAATAATTGATTTGAAATGTTTAGAAACATAACTTGCATGGATACAGGCAGTTGCAGCATATGTTCGGCACTGACAAATGCTTGTTTAGTTCTGAGACAGTTCAGGTGTCAAAGATGTGTTGTAGCTTAGGTAAGAATTGGTCTGCAGTGGCTCTTTTTCTCTCTAGCCAGGACAAGATTTCTTGGTGGGCGCTCCACCAGGCTGTCTGATCAATATCTACTTTCTGGTGCTCCAAGGTTTGGTGCAGTCGGAACTTTGCTACATCTTTGCACAGAATTCTCCCAGACTGTTGATCCCTCATCGGGTTGCCTCACCAGTAAACTGAGGAGCCATGGTGGCATCTGTGTTCCCCAGGGTCCCTGGCTTTGTTTCCATAGGATGCCCAGCTCTGGGGCACTACAGTAGGACACGTGTTTCTGATAATAAATAAGTATGAACAATTCCAAGATGTTTAATTTTTTACCATGGGCAACCTGGGCATGGCAAAGGAGCAGGAATTTTTAAAAACATCAAAACTACATTTCTCAGTTCTGGAATGAAAGAAAGAAAACAAATGGTGTATGTAACCTGCAAGTCCTCCGGCTCACCTGCTGAGCTAATCAAGTACCAGATCCTTTGTTACTTCATATCCACACTCCAGAACAACCTTAATCACACCTCTAAAGTTCTGGAAAATTGACTATGTCCACTTCTCCCCCAACCCAATCCTCCCTGTCCTCAACGTGTTGACACACCTATTTCGGACCCCTCTCCTGTGAGCTCAGCTTTCAACTACTTCTTTACCTCTTGTGCCCACTCCTCCTCTCCTCCTCTTCCTCTTTTCGCCCTCTCCTTCCACCCTACATCACCCCTTCTCCTTCTTTCCTACCACTTCCTCTGTTTCCCATAAGGTCTTCTTGGCTCTCAGCTCCCACAAGGGTGTGAGCCTTGATGGTCTAGACCCCAACCTCCTGCATCTCTCTGCCCATGCCATTGCTCTCACCTATTACCTCCCTTCTCAACCTTTCCTTTCTTAGCCTTCATCCCTGATAACTTGAAACAAGCCACAGTTATCGCCCTTCCTGAAGGGCTGACTCGATCTGTCCAGGCAACTACCCTCTAACTCTCCCTTCCCACTCTGGCAAGATCCAGAAACACTTTGTGTCATCTCAGATCTCCCCTTCCTTAGTGCATCCTCCTCTTCACCCTCTACAGTCTGGTTTCCAAAGGTCCCACTTTACCAGCACCTCCCTCCTCTGGCTTACTGACTCCATTCTATCTGGCATGGATCAGGCATGGTCACCTCCACCATTTCTGTCAACTTGGCCAAAGCCTTCAAAACTGTTGCCCACCTCTCCTCCTAGACAAGCTCAAGTAAGTGGGACTCTCTGACCCCTCAGTTGGTTGGTTCAGCTCCTATTTGAGGGCAGGTGTCAAGCTGTCCGGACTGGAGAATCCATATTTCCCTACTCTCATCAGCTCAGGCATTCCCCAAGGGTCTGTCCTTGGCCCAATATTGTTCTCCATCTACCTAAATGACCTCCCACTGCCTGCTCCTCTGCATGCATCCATCCATATATACGCAGATCACACAGTACTCTTTGCCTCCAGCTCCTCTGCCTCTGACCTCACAGCTAGGTTCAAACTGGACTTCGCTAACATACAGCACTGGTTCCCAGCAAATCAGTTGTCCCTCAATGCCAAAAACAGTCCTGAGACCTTTGGCACTAGGCAGAGGTTCACCAGGCTCACTGCTCTGCCCTTCTTCCATACCCTTGATGATGCAGAAATTGAAAATGTGCCCTTTCCAAGTACCTCGGTGTCTGGCTGGACTGGCACCTTTATTTTCGGTGCATTCTAGCCACAAGAAACTGCACCCCAAATGTGGAACACTATACAGGAATAAAGGGTGTACCTGCTTGCTGCACAATGAGAAATCAGCTCAAAGATGATACTTGTCACAAACCCACTCAGCAGGTCAGCCTTCTACTCCCAAAGTGCCAACCTCTGAGTGCAGTCTTGTGAACAGTTTAACAGAACAAGATAACCCTCTTGTCTGTTTTGTGAGTTCGGATCAACCTTTGTTCTCAAGTCTTGAGGGATCCAAACTGTGAACCTCTTGCTAGTGTACCCAATGCACAGGCTCAGATATTTCTGTCTTCGGGGGCCACATATCTTACCTATGGGCACCTAACCAGGTGTACAGAGATGAACCCTTAAAACTTTAATAAAACCACAGATTTAAAATGCTTCTCTTCCAGTTTGGTATCACCATTCAAGCTTATGCCTAGTGTCTGCTATAACCATATATACTTTTCTTGCAAATGAAAGAAAATCAAAGACAGACCAAGTATGCTCAAAAAGAGTTTTACTAAAATAGATAAAATATGTAAAACACAAAATACAGAACTATTATATCACAAGACATACAAATCTTAAAGAACAAGGTTTTAAATAGTGCAATTCCTACTACAGTAATTATATTTGTCTCTCTAAATACCTGCTTAAAGTGCTCCAAAGATGTTTCTTTGTCAGAGTCTAGATAGAAGTGTCTGAAGGAAAACAGAATAATGTTTTAAAAGCTGTTTTTCCCACCTATTTTGCATGAGGTCACCTAGCTCCTCCTCGTCAGAATATATAAAAAATTATCTGTATAAAACAGGATGTCTTTTCCAAGTATTAAATTCTGCAATCCTCAGCATGACTCATGTCCTTCAAATGACATTTCTTTGATCTATTGATCAGTTTCCGTCTCACACAGACATCAGCATTTATGATTTCACACCAGTTTACTAAACCTGGCTTCCTCCTCTTGAAACATCATAAAGGGATCCTGATTTCCCTTTTGCAGCTAAAGCTATAATTAACTTAGAAAAGTCTGTAATTAGCTTCTGGCCTGCCATGTAACACCTTGTTTCTAAAACCTGTGTGTGTGTGATCTCACATGCTGTTTCAGCATTTTCTCATGGCTATCATCTTTCAGCTGAAACCTGGGGGGTGAGGTCACTCAAGAGCACCAGATTTCTTAGCATTTCTCATGACAGACAGTCCATAACCCATTTTTATTTTACAAAAATGATACAGTGATCAGAACCAGCTATCTAAGCATCACATTCCTTCCCACCTAGACTGAATTTAGGGCTCTATCCCTGCATGGGATGAGCTTCCCAAATCAGTTCACTCCTCATAGACCCTAGACAGACCATCTGAGTTCTGATTTTGTTTTCCAGACCTATGTATGATTGTCAGATCATACCCTTGCAAAAGCAAGACTCCATCTTAGCAATCTGCCATTGTTTTTCCCCATCTGCGCCAGCCAACCAGGGGTTGTGGTCAGTCTGCACCACAAAATGCTGCCATACAAGTATTGCTCCAGCTTCTTTAGGGCACACACTATGGCAATACATTCTTTTCCACCATGGAGTATGCCTGCTCCCTGGAAGTAACTTTTAATCAGGTAGACTATTGGGTGATCCCTCCTTTGCTGGATGTCTGACTCAGTACTGCCAAAATGCCCACATCTGAGGTGTCAGTCTGAACTATAACAGTTTTGCTATAGTCAGGACTTGTCAAAACAGGAGCACTGCACAGTGCATCCTTTAGTTTGGAAAAGGCTTTCTCACAGGCTGGGTCCCAGGTAATTTTCTTGGGCATCCTTTCTTTTGTCAGGTCAGATAGGGAAGCAGCCAGGGCACTGTAAATTGGGTACAAATTTCCTGTAGTATCCTGCTGTCCCTAAATAACTCCTGACCTGCTTCTGTGTTTCTGGTCTGGGCCATGCCTGGATTACCTCTATCTTTATTTGGTTAGGATGGAGCTGTCCCCAGCCTACCACATGCCTGAGGTATGCCACTTCTCCCATGGCCACCTGGCACTTCCCAGCTTTGACAGTGAGCCCAGCCCTCTGTATCCTGCCCAGCACTTCCCTAAGGTGGGACAGGTGTTCCTCCCGCTGGTAATAAAGATGGCAATGTCATCCAGGTACGCCATGGGGTACTCCTCAGCACCACTTAACACCTGGTTCACCAACCTTTGGAAAGTGGCTGAGGCATTCTTCATTCAAAAGGCATTACTTTAAACTCAAATTAGCCTATCAGAGTGATGAAGGCTGACCTCTCCGTAGCTCCATCTGTCAGCTCTACCTGCCAATACCACTTCATCAGGTCAATGGTCTGGGTAGGTCGCCTCCCAATTTGTCCAGGAGTTCATCCGTCCAGGGCATCGGGTGGGCATCTGACTTTGTGACTGCATTCAGTCCACAATAGTCCACACAGAAACAAGTACAGCCATCTGGCTTAGGCACAAGGACTACAGGTGAGGCGCAGGGCTGTGGGATCGCTGGATTACCCCTAAATCCAGCATCTCCTCCACTTCCTCCTAATGTCCTTTTGGACAGCATCTGACACCCTATATGCTATCCACGTATGGACGTCCTGTGTCCCTCTCGCCACATCATGCGCCAGTAAGGGGTTAGTCCAGGCTTGGTGCTAAACAAGGGGCAAAAGTCTGCCAAACCTCCTTACTTTCTGGATCTGGTCCGGGGCCAGCTGGGGAGACAACTACTGCCTCCACAGAGGACTCCTGCATACTTTCTTCCAGCAAATCCATAAGGGGGTCTCCTTCATCTGTCCCTCCCCATGACTACACACTGCAAACACCATGTCAGCCCTATTTGTATATGGCTTCATCATGTTGACATGGTACATCCTTTCTGTCTGTCCTCAGTCAGGTAACCCCACAATGTAGTTCACGTCATTTACCTTCCTAACCACTTTGTATGGTCCTGCTCACTCAGCTTGCAGCTTGTGTTTCCGGACGGGATAAGGACCATGACTTTCTGACCCACCATGTATGAGTGAGCTCTGGCTCTGCAGTCATACCACACTTTTGTTTCTGTTGGGCAGCTGCCAGGTTGCTATGGGCTATCCTCTTAGCTCCTTCAGCCTTTCCTAAACCTTAGGATGTAATCCACAATGGGAGTTCCCTGGGTGGCATGCTTGCCTTCCCAGTCCTCCCAGATCAAGTCTAGGGGCCCATGTACCCGGCATCCATATAAGAGTTCAAGGGGGAAAATTCTGTCGACTTGGGGCACCTCTGTATGCGAACAACAGGTGGGGAAGGTATTCTCCCAGTCCTCCCATGCCGCTCAGCAAACACCCAGAGCATTGACTTTAGGGTACCATTGAATCTTTCCACAAGCCCATTGGTTTGTGGATGATATGGTGTGCATCTCTGCACCACCCCACACTTCTCCCATAAACATTTCATCAGGTCCGATATGAAGGAACCCCTTGATCGGTGATAACCTCCTGCAGAAACCCAACACGGAGAAAATCCCAAGTAAGGCATCTGCCACTTTGTCTGTCCTCAGTGAGGATAGGGTGACTGCCTCTGGGCACCGGTGGCATAATCCACCACAGTCAGGATGAATCTCTTCCCTGAGGAGCTGGGGTATTTAAAGGCCCCACAATATCCATTTCCACCCTCTGGAATGGCTCCTCCACTATGGGCAATGGAATTAGGGCGGCGGGTTTTCTTGCCTGCCTTCCTATATCTTGACACCGTGACAAGACCTGCAATACTCCTTCATCTGCAGGGTGAAGTTAGGCCAGTAGAAATTCTTGGGCTACACACTGTGTAGTGCGTGTGGATTCCCAGATGACCAGTGAAAAGGAATATCATGTGCAATCTTGAGCAACTGCTCACGATACCCTGGGAATGACAAGCTGCCTGCCTAGCATCCCTCCATCTGTACTGTCTGAGTATACATAAGTCCATTTTCCAGTAAACCTTATGTCTGCTGTCACTTCCTGTGTGCCATCCGAGTCTGCCCAAGCCCTCAGCTTCTCTAAACTAGGGGTACTTCTGAGCAGCTGCAAACCCTCTCACATTCTCAAGGCATGGGACAGGTCCCCTTCAGTCGCTAAACTAGGGTCCCTAGCACTAGTGTCAGGGCACTCAGGATCACTGTCAATCCCAACCCTCTGACAATGGGTCACCCTTCCTCTTCGAGTAACCCTCTGTAGCTGTGTGGTTACTTGCTACTGGGGAAATTTCTACCCTTTCTTCATTAATCTCCATATCAGGAGATACAGGCTGGGAACTAGCCTCTCAGTGGTTTCCATAATGGCTTCTGTGGAGTTCAGGGAACTAATTTTCCCTTGACGCTTTGTTACAGGTAACTGTACATACCATCCCCTGTTTGAGATTGTTGCCCAGGATCACATCCACTGCTAATGTTCTGGCTACAGCCATCTGTTGCACAGTTCCCCTGTTTCACCTCAGTCTAAGAGAACAATAGCGAGGGGCAATATTTTCACCTCACCAGTGAAGTCCTGTACAGTGACATATTTATTGGGTATAAGCTGACCAGGCTCTACCAGATTCCCTTTACCAAGGTCAAAGAAGGATGCCCTGTCCCTTAACCCCTGCATCTGTACACCATTCACCTGTGACTGGGCGCGCTGTTCCCTCATGTTCACTGGCATGCTTCCAGAGACACAAACAACCTACTTCCTTTCTAGCACCCTGTTGTGTATTATTGCTTGGCATTTTGGGACACTGTCTGGCAATATGCCCAGTTTCTTTACACAACCAACGTTCATTCTTCTCTCAGAGAAATCTTTTCTCTGAAACCTGGGGCTAACTGGTTTTGGTGAAGGCAGTGAGGGTTTTAGCTGCCCTGAAGGCACGCTTTTCCTTTCTGCACTGCCACGCCACCCTTTTTGCTTTTAGAGCAGGTCTGCTCTTGGCATAGCGATCTGAGAGTTCCGCAGTCTCTTGCACTGTTTTGGGATCTTGGTCCTTAGCCAGGTTTTAACTCTACATGGCATGCCCAATAAAACTGTTCTAATAAAATCACATTTTCAATTTTATCAACAGAGTTTGCCTCAATTCCTTCCCACCAACATTTTGAAAACTTATGTTGTTTCTTGGCTAGCTCTTCATAGCTCATATCAGGGCTTCTCTGAGCTTCCAGAATTTAGCTCTGTATGATTCAGCAGTTAATTCAAACTTTTTAACAGTGCAGCGTTTAGTTTGCTGTAATTATTACTGTCCTCATTGTCCATTTGACCCAATGCATCCTGAGCTTTCTTGGTAAGTAGTGGGGATAGCTGGAAGCTCCAGGACTCTCTAGGAATTTTAGCCTGAATACAACTTTTTCAAAAGAATTTAAAAGGCATCCATATCCTCCCTCTTTAAATTCGCTATTAATTTGAGTTCAATTTGTATCCCAGTCCTGCAGTCCAAGTTAAACCCAAACCACTTACCTGCTCTGGTGCCGCTGGTTGGAGTCAAGACTTCTCCAGTTCATGTTGCCTTTGGCGCTCTCTCTTCTCCTCTGCAGCTCGCTGGCGCTCACACTCCCTCACGGTTCATGCCTTTGGTGTTCTCACTCTGCCTCACCGTCCGCCTCTCCGGGCTCTCGCCTGCCTCATGGTCCACCTCTTGTTTTCTCATTCTCTCTTCTCCTGAACTCCAGCTCCATCCTGCAAACTCAGTTTGCAGCCTGAGTACCTCTGGATTCAGGATACTGGTGACCTTCCTCTGCTGCTGTGGCCCTCCATTGACAGTGGCCTTGTTGCCTCCTCATTGGATCTGGATACTGCACTGGCCACTAGCCCTGCCACACTCGAGGTTTGGTCCTTTCCTGTCAGTGAGGTTCTACTTTTAGCTGTCACCTCAAACGGACTCCACTGTCCCACACAACTGCTTCAAGTAATCTACAGTGTGCCTGCTGTCGCCAGAAGACATCTTCTTCCTTTATTATGGCTACTCTGACTTGCACTTTAGGAAAAAAAATAAAACATGTAGGAACTGGACTGTACGCCAAGTGATATTGTTCTGTTTCCTTTTTAAAAATAAACTCAACCTTTTTTCTTTCTTTGTAAGTGAGCTGACAGTCTCAAGCTGACACAGAACAATAAAAGCTTGTAATACCAAAATTATGCCACCACTGCCAACCAATCTGCCACAAACCCACTCAGCAGGTCAGCCCTCTACACCCAAAGTGCCAACCTCCGAGCAAAGTCTTGTGAACAGTTTAACAGAACAAAGTAACCTCTTGTCTGTTTTGTGAGTTCAGATCAACCTTTGGTCTCAAGTCTTGGAGGATTCAAACTGTGAACCTCTTGCTAGCGTGCACCAATGCACAGGCTCAGACATTTCTGTCTGTGGGGGCCACATATCTTGCCTACAGGCACCTAACCAGGTGTACAGAGATGAACCCTTAAAACTTTAATAAAGACCACAGATTTAAAATGCTTCTTTCCAGTTTGGTATCACCATTCAAGCTTATGCCTAATGTCTGTTATAACCATATCTACTTTCTCGCAAATGAAAGAAAATCAAAGACAGACCAAGTATGCTCTAAAAGAGTTTTACTAAAATAGATAAAAATATGTAAAACACAAAATACAGAACTATTATATCACAAGACATACAAATCCCATAGAAGCACAAGGTTTTAAACAGTGCAATTCCTACTACAGTAATTAGATTTGTCTCTTAAATACCTGCTTAAAGTGCTCAAAGATGTTTCTTTGTCAGAGTCTAGATAAAAGTGCCTGAAGGAAAACAGAATAATGTTTTAAAAGCTGTTTTGCTCACCTATTTTGCATGAGGTCACCTAGCTCCTCCCTGTCAGAATATATAAAAATATATCTATATAAAACAGGATATCTTTTTCAAATATTAAATTCTGCAATCTTCAGCATGACTCATGTCCTTCAAATGACATTTCTTTGATATATTGATCAGTTCCCTCTCACACAGACATCAGCATTTATGATTTCACATCACTTTACTAAACCTCGCTCCTCCCTTGAAACGTCATAAAGGGGATGCTGATTTTTTGCAGCTAAAGCTATAATTAACTCTAGACAAGTCTGTACATTAGCTTCTGGCCTGCCATGTAACACCTTGTTTCTAAAACCTGTGTGTGTATGATTTTGCATGCCATTTCAGCATTTTCTCATGGCTTTCATCTTTCAGCTGAAACCTGGGGAGGGGGGCAAGGTCACTCCAAGAGCACCAGATTTCTCAGCATCTCTCATGACAGACAGTCCATAACTCATTTTTATTTTACAAAATAATACAGTGATCAGAACCAGCTGTCTAAGCATCACAGATACCCCCTGCCTTCAACTATGGTGACATAGTACACAGTGCTGCTCCCAAATCCACCCTGGGCAGACTGGATCCCCTTTCATTCCTTTTGATGCTTTGCTCTGGACTGTCCCTCCACACTAACCACTGTTCCTGTACTCCTCCATTTCCTTCCCGTCCTCTGAGGCCAGATGCTCTCCTATTTTGCTTCCTTCATGTCTAAATACTGGCTTGGTTCTCTACCTGCTACCCTGCTTTCCTCCTCTTTGCCCCCAAACACTTCCTAACCCTTGCAACTTTGGCTATCATTCTCTCCCACCCTCAAGGAGATTCACTGATGCCAAGCTGCCTTCTCCTCCTGATTCCCCAAATTGTGGGTTCTCTCCCTTATCATCTGCTCTGCCTCTTCCCTCCTCTCAATCTCCTCTCTCCTCTGTGTCTTCACTACTCACTCCTGCAGCTGCCCTGATACTGGTCACTGGGCTGCTGTCCATCACCCTCCCACCACTGCTATGCCTTCTACCCACATCTACACTTGTGCAGTTCCATCACCTTCCCCAATCAACAACCTTTGATCCCACCTTGAACTCAGTATTGCCACTGCACACTGAACACTGCACATGTTGTTATCCTCCAGCACTTTATTGGATTATTTATTTTACTTCTCACAATCCCTGTCTTTGCACAATTATTTATGACACTTATTGACCTATTATTGTTCTTAGTGTTCCTCATTGTGCCCTTCCCCCAGGACATTCTGAAATGAGCTGTTACCAGCTCAATATGTCTCTTCTGGTGAAACTTTGAAATAAATTAATGAATGAATGAATGAATAAATGTAAGCCTCCCAAATGGAATTACCTCTAGATAGGCAGTCCTCAGACTCTCCCACAGCGCTGTCGCAGTGACTCTGAGGATTTGGACCTATTCGGTCCTCGGGTGGCTCTTTGCAGCTCCAGCTGCCCCATTTGTGGTTCCTTCCTGCCAGGGGGTCAGGCACTGTGCTGTTGTTTCTGCACCCTGGGCATGTGTTTTGGCATCTGTTCCTCAGTCCCTGGGGGTTCCCTTACAATGGGACCACGGATTGTAAATATAATGGTGGCCATGCTTTAGGGCACATGCATGGCCACCACGTCTAATAGATTTAAAGGGACACTGTCAACCCCTTAGGTCTCAAAGTGTCCCTAGTTTAAAAAACACATTTTATGATTGCCAACATTCTGTAAAGATTGCTGATGTAGCTGGTAGTTTGATTCTGACTCTGTTTTTCTTAGAAAAATTGAAAACAGACTGTCCACCATACTGGTGTTACACACAAACACAGGTTTGTTTACATAGAAACATAGAAACATAGAATTTGACGGCAGATAAGGACCGCTTGGCCCACCCAGTCTGCCCATTTCCTACCTGATGGATAAGCTGCAGATCCTAGTTAACCAGCAGCCTACTTCTTCCTACCCCACCCCTAGAATTGCCTTATAACTGTCCCATGCATGCTTGAATTCCACCACTGTTTGTGACTCCACAACCCCTCTGGAAGGCCGTTCCATACATCCACCACCCTCTGTGAAAAATACTTCCTTAAATTACCTCTGAGCCGCCCCTTCTATCTTCAAATTGTGCCCCTTGTTCTTGCACACTTTTTTGAAAGACGCTACCTCTTGGACTTTGTTGATTCCCTTGAGGTACTTGAAAGTTTCTATCATGTCCCCCTCCCCTCCTTTCCTTGAGGCTACATATTAGCTGCTTAAGTCTCTCTTCATATGTCTTCCGTGCAGACCCTGCACCATTTTAGTTGCCTCCTCTGGACAGCTTCCATCCTGTCTATGTCTTTGCGGAGATTGGTCTCCAGAACTGCACGAGTACTCTAGATGGGGTCTCACTAGCTGTCTGTACAGAGGGATAATAACTTCCTGTTTTCTACTGGTGATGCCTCCCTATGCATCCCAGTATCCCCCAGCCCTCCTTGCTGCCCTCTCACATTGCTTGCCCACCTTTAGGTCATCTGATATGACTACCCCGGTCCCTTCCATTTTGTTGTTGTTAGTATCTCACCCCCATTGTGTACTCTTCCCTGGGTTTTGTTTCCCAGGTGCATTACCTTGCACCTCTTAGCATTGAATCTAAGCTGCCATACATTTGACCATTCCTCTAACCTTGCCAAGTCACTTCTCATCCTTTCCACTCCACCTTGTGCATCAACTCTGTTGCAGATCTTTGTGTCATCTGCAAAGAGACATATTTTTCCTTCCAGTCCCTCTGCAATGTCACTTATAAAGACATCGAAGAGGACTGGTCCTAATACTGAACCCTAGCGGTACCCTACTAACCCCTTTTTCAGAGTGGACTCCATTTACTATTACTGTCTGTGTCCTATTCTCCAGCCATTCTTTACCCAGGCTGTCATCTTGGGACCCACTCCCAGGCTGGCTAACTTGTATATTAATCTTTTGTGGGACTGTGTCAAATGCCTTGCTAAAGTCTAGGTAGGCCATGTCCACAGCCCCTCCTGATCAACTACTTTGGTCACCCAGTCAAAGAAATCTATCAGATTTGTCTGGCATGACCTTCCCACTGTGAATTCATGCTGCCTTGGGTCCTGTGCCCTCTGGCCTCTAGATATTTAACAATTCTTTCCTTCAGAAGTGATTCCATCATTTTCCCTACCACTGAGGTTAAACTAACAGGTCTGTAGTTTCCTGCTTCTGTCTTTCTCCCACTTTCGTGAAGGGAATCACATCTGCCCTCCAGTCCTCGGTACCACCCCATCCTCACATGATTTGTTAAAGAGGGTAGTCAGTGGTGTCACTAGTTCTACCTTAGTTCTTTAGAATTCTGGGATGAATCCCATCAGGCCCCATTGCTTTGTCCACCTTCAGTTTTAAGAGTTCTTTCAGAACCCTTTCTTCTGTAAATGGGCTGGTATCAACTTCTGTATCCAGAGTGTTTCTGCTGTTTGTTTTAGGTACCTCCTCTTCCTTTGTAAATACTGAGCAAAATATTTGTTTAGTATCTCTGCCTTTTCACAGTCACCCTCTGCCCACCCTCCCTCCCCTTTATTAAGCCTCACTATCCCTCCCTTGGTCTTCCTTCACTCCCTGATGTACCTATAAAAGGTTTTATCCCCTTCTTAACTGAGTTGGCTATCTTTTCCTCAGTTTGGGCCTTTGCTGTTCTGACTGCCTTCCCAGCTTCCTTTGCTTTAACTGATATAGTTCTCTGTCCTGTTCCTTTGTGATTCCTTGTACTTCCTGAATGCTTTCTTTTCTCTTGAACCTTCACTGCCACTTTCTTTGAGAACCATAGTGGTTTCTACCTCATTTCATTTTGTTTATTTGCTTTACACAAAGGCTTGATACCTCTGTGATGGCAGTTTTTATTATTCTCATTGTTCTTCCACCCTTCTTCCTGCCCATTTGCTAGTGCATTCCTAGGCACTCACCATTTTGACAAAGTCAGCCTCCTAAAATCCAGTACCTTTGTCTTTGTATGGCTTGACTCTATTGCTGTGTTTATTGTGAACCATACTGTTCGATGGTCGCTAGTTCCCAGATGGCTACCCACTTCTACATCTGTGATACTCTCTTCATCTCCATTTGAGAGAACCAGGTCTAAGATTGCTCCCTCTTGAGTGGGCTCCAATACTAGTTGTCTAAGGCATGCACCCTGTAGGGCATCTAGAATAACCCCACTCTTCAAGTGGCTGCTGCAACTGCACTCCAGTTAACATCAGGCATATTCAGATTACCCATCAGCAATATCTCCTTTTTCTGCCATTCTAAGTATACTTCTATCATTCCCCTTGTCCATTTCTCCTGAGAAGGGGGTTCAGACAACCCTGTGCGTATTAGGTGCCATTGCCGGTCTCCAAATTTACCCACAGTGCTTCTTCTCCTCCTGTTTACCCTTTTGTTCTGTTGCTTTGATTCCTTCCCTATATAAAGAGCTACTCCTCCTCCTCTTTACCTCCCTGTCCCTCCTGTAGATAGTGTATCCTGGTATGTTTACATCCCAGTCATGGTTTTGTGTGTACCATGTTTCTGTGACTGCCACGATATCCAGATGTTCCTCCTCCATCAAGGCCACTAATTCAGGAAGCTTGTTACTCAGACTACGGGCATTGGTACTATTGCTCTCCATTTTTGATGGCTTTACCTTCTGTTGCAGCATCCCACTGACCTTTCTACCTTGGTCTTTTTCTCATTTATTTCCTGTTTTGTAGGGGAGGCCAGGATTTTCCTGCTGCTCATCAGTGCCTCCCCTTGACTAGTTTAAAAGCTTGCCAATGAAGCATTTAAACTGATTGCTCAAAAGACTTGTTCCCTTCCTGGACAGATGCAGACCATCCTGCCAGTATAGGCTGGTGTCCCTCAGGTGGAACCCCAGTCCCCAATGAAGCCAAACCCCTGTGCTCCACACCATTTTTCAACCATTCATTAAATTGCATGGTTGCAAAAGTACCTCGCCTCACTCATTCCATTGACAGGCAGCACCTCTGAGAAGGATACAGTGTGTAGCTACTTGTCTTAGGCCCTCCCCATTCTACAAAGTCCTTCTGCACTTTCTAATCCCATGATGAGCCAAGTCATTTGTCCCTAGGTGGACATGACGCCCAGCCCAGACTCCCGTGCAGCTGTTCCTGTGATCCTGAGGATGCATTTCCGTCCCTCCAAGCCATGGCACCAGGCAGGCACCTTACTTCAGTTTTCCTTGCTCCCCAGTTCTATCCCCTAATAATTGAGTCCCCACCAGGAGCTGCTTCCTTTCCTTGTGGTGTCCTCTGTCTCCTTCCTGTGGGCCTCCCTTGTGACAGCTGTCCTCAGCCTCCTTAGTCTCCTCTGTGGGTGCATCCATGGGGAGCTATGCTCCCCAGAATGGTGTATGGATTGTGGGTGGAACAACTGACTGGGTGTGCCTCTGTTCCACCATCCTCACCCTTCCTGAGCCCACTGTGGTCCAACTGCTGTGTTTTCCTCGCAACCTCTGAGGTAGTACGTTTCTATGTTTCTGTAGGGCACATGCATGGCCACCCATCACAATAGATTTAAAGGGACACTGTCAACCCCTTAGGTCTCAAAGTGTCCCTAGTTTAAAAACACAATTTATGATTGCCAACATTCTGTAAAGATTGCTGATGTAGCTGGTAGTTTGATTCTGACTCTGTTTTTCTTAGAAAAATTCCTTGATCAGCTCCAACTGTATCTTTTCTGGACTTAGGAACACCCACAACACAGTCTAGCCACTTGTGATGTAGTGGGAGATTAGGAGGCTACGCCTCATGAGTGACTGCACTATTTGGGTGTGTTTCTAATGCTCGGAGTATGCAGTAAGAACAGACCTAGGATTGTAAACAAACAAAGCTGTTTATAAATGTACATTACCATGCATTTCAGTTCTACTAATCAAGGAGACATACAAAACAAACAGCAACATCAATGAATTTTAGAGAAGGTAAGCAATCATAAAATGTAAGTTTTAACTAGAAATAATATGATGAAAACAGGTTGACAGTGTCCCTCTAGCGAACAGCTGCTCCAGTCCTGAATCCAGTCTTTTCTGGGGTTGGCTCAGGACCATTCACAAGGGAAAAAATAAAGTAAAATATAAAATAAATACTTGTAGATAGTTTAAGTGGTCCAGACTTTCGGGCATGCAGCTGCCAGTGTAGGAAATGTAAAGAAGAGGTTGTTCCTTTTGGTAGGGAATGTAGTTTGCTGCCAACTGGCACCATAGTTAGCAGTTGTAAATAGTTTAGTTGGGACTATGGGTTCCTGGAGTCTTTGGGGAAGCACTGTACTTTGGCACTTTTGGATCAGTCCATGATTGGACCTGAGGGATATTTGGTGCCCTGGGGAATAGAAGATAAAAGTGGATTTTTGGCACTGGGGAGTTCACCAGGGAAGAGAGTGAGAGGAGGAGGTTGGAGCAAGACATACGTCCGCTCAGCCGTGTTTTTGTTTAGTTTGAGCTGGACAGTAAAGTCAAGGAAAGGGATGTGTCAGGCTGTTTTCCAGTGGGTCCTGTTTCTGTGCTAGCCTCACATCTAGTCCCTCAGAAGGGACAGAAGGAAAAAAGTTTGCTGCTTGCATTGAAGCAAGTTTTGGAGGATGCAGAACCATGAGGTGAGGGGGTATAGTAGTCCCGGCAAGCCCTTGGTCCTAGTCTGTCCTTCTTCTGTGACTGCTTATTCAGGTGCTCTTCACCACAAAAGGACTATAGAGGGTGGCTGTGAGTCTGGGCAGCCATCCTCTCTGAAGGTTAAGCTCAATGGACATGGAATAAGGAGCAGACATAGAGGGTGGTCTAAGCAGGGTCAGCCATCCCCGGAGGTCTGTATTCCTCACTGGGAGTTTGCCAAACCAAGAAAGGAAAGTTTGCTGTCTGCTGTTTTGAGGGCCTGTTCAGCTGCAAGTTTTGCTGCCTGCAATTGACTGTAGCTACCTACGCTATGGGTAGCCACCTGAACTAACTCTGCTCACTTTGTGACCTCCGTGGTCCAAAGCACCACTAGCTTAGATGACCGCATGGTCCAGAGCAGCTGAATTGTGTTTTACTGCTCTATGGAGTGACTGTTGTTGTTTTATCAACTGTTCATTAAATGGGATCCCCTGTTTCTGCAGTTCTGGTGATTGCCTCCTGTTTTCTAGATGAAACTGTTTTGCTGCTAAAAGAAGTTTGCCTCCATGACGGTTCTCAGTGTGTTCCAGGGTTTGATCCTGAAGAACCAATGCACCATCGAGGAGGATGTTGAGAGGCCTGTCTGGTGAAGACAGCCTACTAAGTTCTCATGGGCAAAGCAGGCAAGGCCTGGGCAGATGAAGATCTGTGTCATCCTCCGTGTTACAGTGCATCACCCATAATGTCCGGGGCACCCCCCATGGAGCTAATTCATCACCTGCAACATCCAAGGGAATCCAGGTACTGTTTTCCTGTTAATATCTCTGGACTGTGTTTTCTGGGTTGTACAGTGCCCCTCCCACCAAGATACTCATCAGAACACCCCTAGACATCGGGGTGGGGCTTACGAATATTGACATTTTTGCCATAAATATATCATTACATAAAAGACATAAAGACTTTTAAATACTGCTACTTTAACCAGTATATTAAATGCACACTTTTCTTTTCACTGATGTCACCGTTAAAAGATTCAATCACCATTATGTTTTTAAGTGTTCTGCTCAAGCACACAGTCTCTCCAAGTCCTGAATTGCTCTCTCTTCAGATGATTAAAATTCAAGATTCAGATCTGTAGTAATGATGTAATAATGCATGCACACGGAGTCTAGTAAACATGTATTCTTTTAAAGTGCTTCAGAAGCCCAAAGAGGGCCCCCTGTACACAGCAAACCCACTATGACTGGAGACTGTTCATTATTTTTCTGCTTGAAACACAGAGCTGCACATGAGAGAGTGTGCCAGAGTTGACGGTCAACAGCTACATTTTATAAGCGCCAGTTTTTTTTCTTTCTTCTTGTCCTCAGGCTGGACTCCAGCTTGAAGTGGCTGAATGAATTCACAAGTACTGCAGTTTGTACCTTTGCAGCCTGCTTGTTAGCTCAAGTATCAAATTTCACACTACCATGAAGAGACTGGATGAACTTCAAAAGTACTTCTAAAGCATCTGTTTAGACAAAGGTAATGATTTTAAACAGTGGCAATTTAATTGCACTTCACTTTACACCTCACGCTGCATTTCAAATTCTTCACAGCAGTTCAGGCACTTGTTTGCTACCTGTTGTCCCTCCTAATCATTATGTGCTACATTAATTTTATTCTAGCAACAAACAGTTCAGACTTCTTGAGGATCTTATGTCTATCTTTCTCGTCAGTAGACATTCTCATTCGTTTAATGATATATTTGCCCTCTCAACAGGGGAGGTTCAATCGAGGAATGTTGGAATTTCTGCTTTGTTGGGTCAAATGGGCGATCTTGTTCCCCATATCAGGTCAGCCAGGCCCAGGCTATTTTCAGAGGAGTGCCCTTCTGTCAAAATCAGAATCCTTAGAATCCCATGAACATACAGAATCAGAATCCCTTTCACTATCTGAGAAGAACTCAGAACAGGAAGTATTATGCCTGGATCTCTTTGACTTTTGTCTTTACTCTTATGGGGCTGTTTAGAGGGTTTTTGCTCTTCTGCTTCTTCTTTGAAACAGAATTCCTTCTAGAACTGGACATTTCTTGGGGATACTAGACCTCACCAGAGAGACCTCTCCTACTGCTATTGCTCTGAGCTTACCCGGCCATGAAAACAGTCTGCTGTTAAGAAGTAGAAGCATCAGCCTGAGGGCTTCCTGAACACTGGAATCCTCTTTCCTAATGGCATTTTTAGCATTTTTTCGGACTCCTTTCCTGATATCAATCTTTAATCTTTCAGAGTACATACCTGCAATGTCCCTCTAAGCATGTTAACTAGATGCTGGCCGAATGCTGAAGAAATGTTAAAAAAAAAAAGAGAAAGTCAGATGAAAAACAAGCTTTGCAGACATGTTTAACTGTAACAAGTTTAAAAGCAAAAGCAATGTGTTAACTGAAAGCGCTTTAACTGAAAGTACATTAGTGAGGTCAAAAGAGCTGCTGGTGGTACAGAGATGCGAAAACCACACAGTTCAAACAAAAGCATGGCCAAAGCCTTATCAAATGAAACAAACAATGCATGACCTGTCCCTGTAGTGAGTAGAAAGAAAAGCCAACCTGTGCTTCCATTCTCAAATGAGATGTAGTACCCTCATTAACAGGGTGGTCTTGTCTCTGTGCCATATTTTTTTACAGCTAGTGGTACTGAAACAACTTGATCTAAGTCACACACTGAGCTTGGTAGGGGCCATGGTAGGATTCAAACCTATAGCTGTGTTTGAACTAACACTGTGTTGTGGCACTGGATCAGCTCTTGTGTGTGAAGTGGAGGCAAAGGTAAGGGCAGGGATGGGGCTAAAAGTGGCAAGGCCATCAAAAATAGAGGGCAATGAGTACCAATGCCCCAAGTCCTGCAACAAGCTCCCTGAACTAGTGGCCTTGATGGAAGAGGGAAGCCAGGATATCGTGGCAGTCACAGAAACATGGTACACAGAGAACCATGACTGGGATGTCAACATACCAGGGTACACAATCTACAGGAGGGACAGGGAGATAAAAGAGGAGGAGGAGTAGCTCTTACGTAAGGAAAGGATCAAAGCAATGGAACTAAAGGGTAAACAGGGAGGAGAGGAGGCACTTGGGTCACCATGGAGACAGGAAATGGCACCACAATCCACAAGGGGTTGTACACAGATCCTCATCTCAGGGGAAGAAATGGACAAGGAATGATAGGAGGCATCCTTAGGATGGCAGAAAAAGGAGATATTGTTGATGGGGACCTGAATATGCCAGATGTTAACTGTAACACCTTTGCTGCAGCCACATCCAAAAGCAGGGTCATTCTCGATGCCTCAGGGGGCATGCCTCAGACAGCTAGTGTTGGAACCCACTCAGGAAGCAGCAATCTTAGACATGGTACTCTCAAAGGGGGATGAAGAGAGGATCTCGGATTTAGAAGTGGTTTGCGTTATCTGGGAACAAGTGACCACCAAACAGTGTGGTTCATAATAAACACAGTCATAGAGTCAACCCATACAAAAGCAAGGGTATGTACTTTAGAGAGCTGACTTGGCAAATGAGAGAGTGCCTCAGAAAAGCACTAACAAATGGGCAAGAAGGAGGGTGGAGGAACAATGGGTAAAATCAAAACTGCCATGTGTGAAGCAAATCAACAAATCAAAATGAAGGAGCCACTATGGTTCTCAAAAGAGGTGGCAGAGATGGTTAGGAGGAAAAGATACCATACAGGAAGTATGAGGAAACACAAAGGATCAGGACAGAGAGCTGCACCAGTTAAAGCAGAAGGAAGGGGAAGGCTGTCAGAATACCAAAGGTCAAACTGAGAAAATCAATCAATCAATCATTTATTTTACCAGGTGGAACGCCATTGAGCAAGTTCATTTCCAAGGTGGGCCTGGTCAGTCATACAGAAATGGCAACAGAGAAATAATACATATACAGGTACAGCATAGCTACTCCTATTATGGAGCAACACAATGTAGCAACAAATGATTTATACAAAGCTAAATCATGAGAAGGATAAACAAGCAGGATATATAATATTCACACATGTAATGTCAGAAATGACTATGGTGTTTCTATAACATGGCACATGGAAGAGCAGTAAAGGCAAAGGAAAGCCTAGGAAAGGCGGAAAGTGGAAGACAGAAAAGGATAGATATAAAGAGAGCAATGAGGTGTAAAGGTTGATCACAGGAGGTCAGAACCAGGCAGGGCACATCAGGAGTAACACTTACAATGCTCAGAGAAAGTTCTTGCATAAAGATTTTTAATTCGGTACTTTTATGGGGTTTGCTAATTTTAGAGTTTTTGAGCTTGTTCCATAACTAGGATAGGGCAAAGCTAAAAGACGATCTGCCATAGCAGTTTTTACCTTTTGTTATCACTAATGAGATATAAGAATGACTTCTCAGGGCATAGTTACTCAAAACACATAGGGGCAAGCAGTCAGAGATATACTGTGGCAGCATCCTGGCAATTGCTCTGTATGTCCAAATGGCAGCGCCTTTGTCTCCTGAATGTGACAGATGGACAGCCCACTGCCGAGTACAGGTCGCAGTGGTGAGTAGACTAAACAGCCCCAGAAACGAAGCATAAGGCCCTGTGGTACAGCACATCAAGTCTGGCTAGCTTGTCCCTTGAACGTGACTGTAGATGAAGTCAGCATAATCCAACAGTGATAGAAAAGTAGCTTGACCCAACCTCCTCTTGGCCTCGTGGGTAAGAAGATGCTTACATTCTACAGAATAAGCTGAGCCTCTGTTTCAGCTTTTTGCAAGTTCCTGTACATGATCCATGAAGGACAGGCAGCAGTCAATCCACATCCCAAGGTATCTGAATTTATCAACATAGTCGAGGGATTCATCAAGCAATGTGGTAACAGGTTGCACAATGCCTGCCATGGGCGACATAGAAGCAGAGCTATTCAGGGTTAGAAGTATAGCCTTTGTTTTTGGCATTTAATAGCAATTTTGTTTGAGTAGGTTGTGCTCGGATCTTAAAATCATTCTGCAAATCGCATGCCTGCTCAAGAGTAGGTCTAGACGATATAGGACAGTAACATCTGCAAAAAGATGAATGTCTGATGCTGTGATCCCAAGGTCGATGTTGATTTAAAGTGTGAAGAGCAGAGGACCCAGGATTGAACCCTGAGATACACCTCTATTAATAGGTTTCAGAGGGGAGAGGTCACCTACAGCTTTTACCTGCTGAGTGCGCCAGAGAGAGGTAGGAGGAGAACCAGTTCAGAGATGCCTTGTCCATACCAATAGTGCAAAGGGTAGTCAGGAGTAAGCTGTGATCAACGGTGTTGAAGGTCTTACTTAAGTCAAGGAAGACTGCACACACAGATAGTTTAGCATCAAGGGCTTTCTGCCAGTCGTTCATTACCTTTGTGAGAGCAGTGATTGTACTATGGCAGGACCTAAAGCCAGATTGAGCTGGGTTGAGCAGGTAAACTGAGACTAAGTAACTCTAAGTTGTGAGTTTACTACTTTTTCAAGCAATTTGAGAGGATAGGGAGTAACAGGATAGGCCTGTAATTATTGGGGTTGGTTGGGTCACCAGATTTGAACAACGGTATCACTTGAGCTGCCTTCCAAATCATAGGAAGTACATCCAGCGAAAGAGATGAGTTGAAAGGTGCGTGATTGGAACAACCAATACACAGTAACTGATTTTTAAGAAGAACGGCTCAAAAGGTTGGCACCAGCACTTGTTCTGCTGTCCAGATGCATAGCAGATCCTCTACCTCCTTAAGGAGATGGGGTGAAAGGAGAAAGTGGAAGTGAAAGGGGTATAGTGTAGTTAGGTGCTATCTGTGCTAGGGATTGGGTGTGAAGGTGACTGGCTGGCGAAGAGTCAAAGGCCAGTCCTGCAGTGGCAGAATGGTCATTCAATAGATTAAGGATCCCAGCTTTGTTTGTGATAGATATATCACCTTTCAAGATTTTTAAAGGAAGAGAACCAGCAGGAGCATGACCTTCGATATCCTGTAGCGTCTCCAGCATTTTGCAGGACAGTTAGTGGAAGAATCCAGTGCAGTTCGGTAGAAAGATGCCTTTTCGTTCTGATTATTTTCATGCAATAGTTCCTGGCAGTCCTAAAGGCAGCCCAATCTCAGGGAGCTTTGTTTTCTGAGCCTTTTTCCATAGTTTGTCCCTGCTATGTAGGGCCATTCTCAGCTCTGCTGTAAACCAGGAAAGGATTGTTTCTTGGTCCGGTTTTTGACTAGGGGCATGTCGTCAAGCGCGTAAAAACAATGGCTTCAAAGACTGATAGGCATCTTGACCATCCTGGCCAGGTAAAATTTCTGCCAAAGCAGGGGCTCCTGGAGGTCCAAAAGGAAGACATTGATGTTGAAACCATGCAAGCATCTTTTAAAGGTGTACCTAGATGAGGAAGGGAGTTCAGGTGCAGACCCAGGGTTTTAAATAACTGATTGGTAGTTTTTTCTTGGGACAATACTAACTGTACAGAAAGTATTTATATAGGTTTTCTAGAAGTGATATGTTTGTTAAACACAGTGAGGCAAGTGCTATGCATTTTCACAATGTTTTAGGACTTTATGAGCAAACGCAAATCAATTTTAGAGTTAAATAAAACCCTGAGACCTTACACAAGCAATAAGACAATGGTCGCTGACATCCGAGAAAAGATAGCCAACTCGGTTAAGAAGGGGATAAAACTTTTACAGTACATTAGGGAGTGAAAAAGACTAAGGGAGGGATAGTGAGGTTTAATAAAGTTGAGGGAGGGTGGGCAGAGGGTGACAGTGAAAAAGCAGGGATACTGAATGAATACTTCTGCTCAGTACTCACAAAAGAAGAGGAGGGTTGGAGGTACCTAATCCAGTCAATAGAAGCACTCTGGATAGGTGGTCAATACCAGTTAATTCACAGAAGAAAGGGTCCTGAAAGAACTCCTAAAACTGAAGTTGGACAAAGCAATAGAGCCTGATGGGATTCACCCCAGAATTCTAAAAGAATTAAGGGAGAACTAGTGACACCACTGACTACCCTTTTAACAAATCATGGGAGGATGGTGTTGTACCTGAGGACTGGAGGAGGGTGGATGTGATTCCTCTCACAAAAGTGGGAGCAAAGCAGAGGCAGGAAACTACAGACCTGTTAGTTTGACTTCAGTGGTAGGGAAAACGATGGAATCACTTCTGAAAGAAAGAATTGTTGAGTACCTAGAGGCCAGCAGGGCACAGGACCCAAGGCAGCATGGATTCACAGCCGGAAGGTCATGTCAGATGAGTCTCATGGATTTCTTTGACTGGGTAGCCAAAGTAGTAGACATGGTAGGGGCTGTGGACATGGCCTACCTAGACTTTAGCAAGGCATTTGACACAGTCCCACACACAATATTAAGAAACAAGTTAGCCAGCCTGAGAGTGGGTCCCAGGGTGGTAGCCTGTAAACATTGGCTGGACAACAGGACACAGAGGGTAATAGCAAATGGAGTCCACTCTGAAGAAAGGTGGGTTACTAGTGGGTACCGCAGGGTTCAGTACTGGGACCGGTCCTCTTAATGTCTTTATAAGTGACATTGTGGAGGACTGGAAGGAAAGGTATGCCTCTTTGCAGACAACACAAAGATCTGCAACAGGGTTGATACACAAGGAGGGATGTATGGAAAGGATGAGAAGGGACTTGGCAAGGTTAGAGGAATGGTCAAAAGTATGGCAGCTTAGATTCAATGCAAAGAAGTGCAAAGTAATGCACCTGGGAAACAAAAACCCAGGGAAGAGTACACAATGTAGGGTATTAACAACATCAAAATGGAAAGGGACCTGGGTGTAGTCATATCAGATGACCTAAAGCTAGGCAAGCAATGTGAGAAGGCAGTAAGGAGGGCTGGGGAGATGCAGGGAAAGGCATCACCAGTAGAAACAGGAGATTGTTATCCTCTGTTTAGACAGTTGGTGAGTCCCTATCTGAGTACTGCATGCAGTCCTGGAGACCCCATCTCCACAAGGACATAGACAGGATGGAGACAGTCCAGAAAAGAGTAACTAAATGTTGCAGGGTCTGCACCAGAAGCCATATGAAGAGAGACTAAAGGAGTTTGCATGTGTATATATATATATATATATATATATATATCCTGAGAAAGGGGACATAATAGAAATATTCAAGTATCTCAATGGAATCAATAAAGTCCAAGAGGGTAGCATATTTCAGAAAAAGAGATGCAAGAACAAGGGGCACAATTTGAAGATAGTGGGAGGATGGCTCGGGGCAATGTGAGGAAGTATTGTTTCACAGAGAGGGTGGTGGATGCATGGAATGGCTTTTCTGAGGAGGTCATGGGGTCAAAACAGTGGAGAATTCAAGAATGCATGGGACAGAAATAAGGCTTCTGGTGAGGGTAGGAGGAGGTAGGCTGTTGGTTAACTAGGATCCGTAGCTTATTCAATAGATAGAGAAATGGGCAGACTGGGTGGGCCAAGCTATCCTTATCTGCCATCAAAGTCTATGTTTCTATGAGTGCACTACAGTCATTTTCAGTGTGCCCACGCAAAGGAGATGTAGAGCAAGAGGGTGACTTGGTTCTCTATTCTGGATCTGTTACGCCTTTTTCCTTGAAAATACTGCCATCTGTTTGTTTGCTTGTTTTCAAAAATCCTACTAATGCTGCATCCCATGATCATTCAAACCGTGAAGATCACCATGCCATAGATTCACAAAGGCTCAGGGACTTTTCTCCTAACATGAAATTTCCTACTTTGATGCTGTGTTTGAATGCTAACTGATGCATTAACATAGTTTTTTCAATTAATTTCCTTATTTTTAAACAAGATATACAACAACACGTGAACACACTTCTGTAATGATGATGCCAGCCTTCTGACGGCATTGTCAATACTGTCAATGGCAAACAGTCCCTGACTGACAATGGCAGACAATCCTCACACTGACAAAGGCAAACAGTACCTGCACTGGCAAACAACGCCTGTGTCCAGCACTGTCAGTACTGTCAATGGCAAACAGTCCCTGTATTGACAAACAACGCTAGTGTCCAGCACTGTCAGTACTGTCAGTGGCACACAATGTTTGCATTGACAAACAATGCTTGTGTCCAGCACTGTCAGTACTGTCAATGGCAAACAGTCCCCAATGACAAACATTGCTTTGTCCAGCACTGTCAGTATCAATAATGGCAAACAGTACCTGCACTGGCAAACAACGCCTGTGTCCAGCACTGTCAGTACTGTCAATGGCAAACAGTGCCTGCATTGACAAACAATGCTTGCATCCAGCACTGTCAGTACTGTCAATGGCAAACAGTCCCTGCATTGACAAACAATGCTTGTGTCCAGCACTGTCAGTACTGTCAATGGCAAACAGTCCCTGCAATGACAAACATTGCTTGTGTCCAGCACTGTCAGTACTGTCAATGGCAAATGGTCCCTACATTGACAAACAATGCGTGTGTCCAGCACTGTCAGTACTGTCAATGGCAAACAGTCCCTGCATTGACAAAGAACGCTTGTGTCCAGCACTGTCAGTGGCAAACAGTCCCTGCATTGACAAAGAACGCTGTGTCCAGCACTGTCAGTACTGTCAATGGCAAACAGTCCCTGCAGTGACAAACAATGCTTGTGTCCGCACTGTCAGTACTGTCAATGGCAAACAGTCCCTGCAATGACAAACATTGCTTGTGTCAGCACATGTCAGTATTGTCAACGGCAAATAGTCCCTGCATTGACAAATAATACTTGTGTCCCGTATTGTCAGTACTGTCAATGGCAACAGTCCCTGCATTGACAAACATTGCTTGTGTCTAACACTGTCAGTACTTTCAATGGCAAACAGTTCCTGCATTGACAAACGCTGTGTCCAACACTGTCAGTACTGTCAATAGCAAACAGTCCCTGCATTGACAAACAATGCTTGTGTCCAGCACTGTCAGCACTGTCAATGGCAAACAGTTCCTGCATTGACAAACAACGCTTAGTCCAGCATTGTCAATACTATTAACTGCAAGCAGTCCCTGAATTTAATTTGGCTAACAGTGCCTGTATTGACAAACAGTGCTTGTGTCTGGCATTGTCAATACTGTCAATGGAAAATCATCCCTGAATTGAACTTGGCAAACAGTATCTGCATTACAAATAATGCTTGTGTCTGGCATTGACAATGATATCAATGGCAAACAGTCCCTGCATTGACAATGTCAGCCTGCTATAATACAGTATCAATGGTGCAAAAGGCTGCAACTAATATTACTTTTAAGCATATAGTTAACTAAGTAACTTATGCTAAAAAATTCTGATTATGTTTTTCACTGAGTAAAGTTTTCCTGCTTCCAAAATACATCACACATATTTATGAAATAAAACGATTGCCAATTAATGCCGCTAAAGATTTACTGTATAACATCAGACAGAAAATCACAATCACTTTATTTCATACATGTGCAATAGAAAAATATCTGTAGAGTGGGGTCCAACCTACCTTGACTACCCTGGCAACGGGTGTTTTCAGTAGTAGGGCAGTTGCTCTGCTGTCCTGGTGGCTGCCCTAGGCCCTCGGGTCCAGCCTCCTCCTTCAACTCCAGTAGGGCTGGCCTGGGTTCTTTTATGAGCAGGACAAAACAGGATAATAAAATAACAGTCTGGGTGGCAATGTAACAGGATACCAATTTGAACCCTAAATAATTGCCCAGAAAAATTCAGCTTAAACCTCCTTTAATGGTAGATACCCACCAAACAATGACACTGAACTAAATAGCAATGCCTAGCATAGCAAGAATGAGATTTATAAATAAGTAATTTATTTAAAATGGAGGGGTAAGGAAAACAGGGGGCATGAGGTAAAAGGAAAGCAATGGGGAAGTCTTATACTCTATGGTATTGGCAAACAGTCACTCACCCCTGGCAGTCCCAGTCCCCAAATGCAGGTGCATCTGGCTTATGTCCCCAAATGCCTTGTTGAGAGCTCTCCTTTGGTGGTAAATATGTCGCTGGGTTCCTGGTACCTACCCAGGGTGATGATGAACTGGTGCACATGAAGAAGGTTAAACAACACTTTGATCTAACTTGTACAAAATTAACAAGGGCCCCTATTGGTAATATACAAATGGTCTGGGCCAGATGGCCATGTAGGTTTTCTACCTGGGCTATCCAGATGATTACACAGTCCGCCTGGGATTTCAACCCTGCTTCCTATCTAACTAGCCTGAAGAAATACCCAGGGCTGCAGCTCTGAGGTGCTCACAGTTCAGAAATGGTCTTACAGATGGTTCTCCATCCTTTCTCCATGTCAGCCCCGGACTGGACCTTGGTAACTCCTGACCTTCCGTAGGCACAGGTGTGAGATGAGGCTTCACCCTCACTAAGCTGGACTTGGTGTGGTCACCTTTGCCTCTAAGGTCTTCTGTCAGCCTCACACCTGTGGCCTTTCATTGGCTTTGCCCTAGAGCCTTTGTCCCCCCACCTTGGTGGGTGGCTGCTACGCACACAGGAAAAGAGCTCCAGACCCCTCCTTATGGAAGGATCAGACACCCTCACTTGGGAAGGGGTCGAGGGAGAGCTACTACTGCTATGGCTCTCTCCTCTGCAGGGGTTCACACTCAGGCAGTAGCTCCCTCTCTGTGTCATCTTCTTCCTTCAGGTTCTACTAGAACAGCAGTGGCGTGAGTCTTCTGGAGACCAGCACCTGACTTGTAGTTCTTGATCAAGGCTGGAGCACTGTGAGGCAGTTCAGCCCCTTCCAACTTAAACTGCCTTTCTCCTTCTAGTGTTTCTCTTAAACACCATGTCCTTGAAAATTATTTAGCTGAAATGCACTTCCATCATTCACCAGACTCCTTAGAGCCTGGCTGAGGCAGTTTCTGAGGTGGCTGTCAGCTCCAGAGCCCACCTCCTCAGTCTCTCAGTTCCAAACCCTGACTAACCTCACAGCTGTCCCTCACTTTCAGGGCTGAAACTCAACTTGTGATTGACTGATCAGCTGATACTGCTGTTGCCTGTAGATACACAGCCAATTACAGTGTTCATCGACCCTTCCCATGATACATGGTGGTTTGTAGTTCCTCCAGCAGCTGCCATCTCTGTTTACATTTTAAATGTTATTTTATTTGCCATCCTGCAGCCTCTCATTGCTTCTTTTTAGCCCCACTGAGCTTGTGGGGCTAATCCTGACCCCAACGCCAGTCCTGGGGCTGAAACAGCTCTATGGGGCTGTTGCACTCCTCATTTACTGTTGGAGCTGTGGCTCAACTCGTGTGGCCTACCATGCATACATGGAGGCCCCTCTGACATAGTAGCACATGTGTGTTTACTCCAGACCCTGCTGCCTGCCCTGGGATGTTAAGTTATTAATTTTAGCACCCGAGTGGTGAGGTTTGAGTTGGTTCCTGGCTCTGCTGCCTACCCTGGAGTCCAGGGCCTTTTGTGAGGGGGCGGCACAAGGCCCAATTTGAAAGAGGAGCGCCAGCTACTTTTCAGTGCATGTGAGAGTTAATATGGTATTCCAGTGCCGGCAGCTTCACTACCAACCTTGCTTCTGTTCCTGGGGTTGGGGAGCTCCAAGAAGTGCCCGATAGTACTGTTGGCTTCCAGTGCCAGTCTTGACCCAATTTTTAGTCCTGGGGCCAGGATCATGGCACACTAGTGCAGCGGGCCTCTGGCAGGGTGCCAAGACTCAAGTCACACCATAGCAACTGGCAGAGATGCTGCTGTGCACTTCTGGTCCCCATGCTGTTGTCCTAAGGGGACCAGAGTGTGAAGAAGCTGACAAGTTTCGTGGAGGAGCCTCTGGAGCCAGAGAGCCCCACTGGTAAGCTCCCATATATATTGAAACTTACATTGCTGCTAAACAAATTCTACAACGGCTCCTGTGCATGCACCCAAAATTGACTGTCAGACATTGATATTTTATTATTCTGGGGCAAACTCTAATGAAACTGAAAGCTTCATGTTTGAATTCAAATAATTGTTTGAGTATTGGTGAGCAAAAAGTCTTTATTTTTATATTTTCTGGTTTTAATGCACTCTGCATCTCTAGCACTGCTTAACCAATTAACTTCAAATTTAGCAGGTTCACAGAACCTGCCACAAAGGTTTTGTATGCCAAAGTACAGGACTCTAGGTCCCAGGATGGCTGAGTTACAAGTGGATGAAATCAAGATTTAACTTAGAAGTACCTCACTCAACCCTAACTGTAGTGGTGCTGCTGGACCACTGTAATAACATGCATTATGGACCAACTCCCTCTGAAAACTGCCCTGTAACAAAAATCCTCAGTTTTCCCACCACATGTTTCTGAGCCTCTGACCCTTGTCCTGTGGCACCCAGAGCCCCAGTCACTGAACTTTTCTGGACTTACCCATTATCCTCATCTTAACCAGGACCACAAGTAGTAGTGGATGGTCTTTATTTTATTTTACTTAGTTTTTGTTGACCAGGTAAGTGCACTAGACAAATCCTGCCTATTTTCAGGCACGACCCTGGGGAGGGGGATACAGATGAATACCAACTGACCTTTGAACCAGATTAAGCTGTTGGTGGTATTTTTAGTGAATGAGGGAAATTTGGCCAGGACACCGGGAAATTCTCACTGTTTTCGATAAGTGCCATGGGATCTTTAACATCCACCTGAACTACCACCAATCCAGGCAGATGGAACCTCGGTTTAACGCTCTCATCCGAAAGATGGCACCTCAGAAGTGCAGCACCCTCTCACGCTGCACTACAGTGTCAGTACTGGGATATTAACTCAAGTGCCAGATGAGGGAACTGAACCCACAGCCCTCTGATCTCCTGGCCTCAGAGGCGTAATATGCTACCTATTGAGCCACTGACACCGCCTGTTATTCAGGACATTGGTGGAGGATGCCAGATCAGACCAGTGTTGTTTTCCTCCAGCTTACTGCCCAGGGTGCCGCCATGCAATGCCATGTTCTTATGCCTGTGGTAGCACAAGTGCATGCATGGCATCTGACGGCAGGCTCTTCCCTTCAGTAAGCACTTATCTGTGCTACCTCCAGGCCTCCACCGGTGACAGTTCGGCAACATAATGCTGTATACCCTCACCCGAGGGAGGAGAGCTGTCCTGGGATACGCGATCCTCCCTACCGCAGCTGGCCCTCAGTGACCTGAGCTCATTTCCAAATCAGGATCACTGGAATCACATTTGGTATCCCTACTGCCATGGAAATGGGCTGGCTCAACAAAAGTCCTTTTATCGCATGCTAAGCATTGACATGACCTTCATTCTGAGACTAAATCTACATCCAATTTTATAACCTTTAGGAAATTATTGAAAACATTTTTATTGCAATTGCCTAGCCGATATAGTAATTGTCACTATAGGTCGAGGGAGCACTCCTACCCAATCGGAGTGCTACTTTCCTCTGAGTGTGAGAAACTCTTATTTTCTGAAATGTCTCACATGCACCTACTTTGCAAACGGGCATGTTCGGTTAAGATTTAAAAAAAATTAATATATTATTGATTGAGCTGAATCAATCATTTATTAATACTACCGAAACCACTCTTACAGTTGTAAAAATAGCCTCACTTACATTCTTGGGGTATCAGAACTGCTCACCTTTGGTTCATGATTCTATTACTCCAAGAATGTGTGTGAGACTATACTACAATTGTAAGAGTGGATCCAGAATACATAAAATATGTCTCAGTGCTTTAGTGCTAAGAAAAATCTGGAGCAGGATCTGTAGCAACAGGAAGACCAAGACTCAGATGACTTGCCCAAGTTGGTCTGAAATATACTTTGTAAGCCATAACCCACGCCAGTGCATAGGTTTCTAGAGAATTATGCATGTCTCCAATCCTCTGGCACAACCTCTGCGGTGCCAGAGGATTGAGGAGGGCTATGTCATCCTCTACACAAATCAGGCAGTAGGGAAGAGGCAGGCAACTATAGACCAGTCAGGAAAGGATAGTGAGACATCTAGAAGCCATCAGTGCCCAGGACCCTTGGCAACATGGGTTCGCGGTGGATCAGTTATGTCAGACAAATCTCACAGACTTCGTTGACTGGGTGACAAAGGAAGTGAATCAGGGGTGCAGTGGATGTCACCTACCTCGATTTCAGCAAAGCCTTCTACACCATCCCATATAGGAGGCTGGTTAACAAGATAGGTAGTCTGGGCATGTGAGACAAGGTGGTAAACTGGGTTAGGAACTGGCTAACGGACAGGAGACAGAGGTGGTGGTAAATGAAGTACAGTCTGGGGAGAGGAGGGTGACCAATGGAGTGCCTCAGGGATCAGTCTTTGGACCAGTTCTGTTCAATGTCTTCATCAGTGACATTGCAGAGGGATGGAAGGAAAGGTCTGCTTGTCTGTAGATGACACAAAGATCTGTAACAGGGTGGATACTCTTGAAGGGGTGAAGAAAATGAGGAGGGACATGAGGAAGCTTGAGAAATGGTCTGCAGAGTGGCAACTGAGGTTTAATTCAAAGAAGTGCAAAAATATGCACCTGGGACACAGTAACCCTGGGAGAGCTACAGGATTTGGGGGAGTTGCTGACAGTCACCAAGAGGAAAGAGACCTGGGGATTACTATTTCATATTACCTGAAAATGTCAAAAGCAGAGTAAAGCCAGCAGGGAGAGCCAGTGGCATGCTAGGGTGCATAGCAAGGGGTATCACCAGCAGAAGGTGTGAGGTAGTGATGCCATTATACCAAACCCTGGTCAGGCCTCACATGGGGTACTGTGGAGTTCTGAGGCCGCACCTTCAAAAGGACCGTAATAAGCTGGAGGCAGTCCAGAGAAGGGTGACTAGCTGGTACAGGGCTTGCACCACAAGACTTACAAGGGAGATTAAGGGACCTCAATATGCACTCACTAGAGCAGAGGAGGGAAGAGGGACATGATAGAAACATTCAAGTACCTCAGGGGCATAAACAGGGTGTGGGGATCTTCAATACAGGAGAAGTACAAGAACTAGGGGCATGACATGAAATTGGAAGGTGGCAAGTTAAGAGGGAATGTGTGGGCATTTTTCTTCATGGAGAGGGTGGTGGAATGGTCTGCCACAGGAGGTGGTGGGAGCGAGCACTGTGGTTGGATTTACATATGCATTAGAAAGGCATGGGGAACCATAGAGGTTAAGCCGGGGAGGGTCAAAAGCTGTAATCAAGTACAGGACTTACAGGCAGACTGGATGGGCCTAGTGGTTCTTATCTGCCAACAGTTTCTATGTTTCTCTGTTGAACTGGAAGGCACAAGGCCAATGGGCTAGTGCCTTTCAACGCAGGCAGGAAGTGCATTTATTTTCAAGAAACCCATACCTTGAAGTAAGTTACTGCATTTTTAAAATGGAAAAGGTTTATTTTCCAGTAGTTAGACTGCTGCTAGATAGAATATGTGAGTGTCATAGTGAAGGCTGAATGGCATTCTGTGATTCCAGGAAGTGCATTTACGTTGAAGAAACCTGTGTCCAGTCATTGGGTACTGCATACAAAAAGTGGAAAAAGATTTTAATGGAAAAGGGCTCATTTTCATTTTGTTAGGTTGCTGCTAGGTAGATTAGGGTAGGTTAGTTACTAACAGTGTAGTTTTTGGGAAATTAATCAATGGTCAGGTGATATGTTTCACCACTGAAGTTTTGAGATTTGGTCACTTTCTGAAAATGTTGAACTACAGAGGGTACCCTTGCACAATCATCATTTTTCTGCATGCATATGATTTTTTAAAAGGTTGCCTTTTACAACCTTTTCACATTTTATGACAGCGTTTATCTTTTTGTTGCACACCCACACAAAAATACTATGCCTATTATTACCAGGTGTAGCGTTTTGGTGCACCTGTAAAAATGGAAAATGCCACTGGGGTTGCTTGGAATCTGCTGAACAAAACTGTATTCATTGGATTCTGATCGATTTTTGGAATTAAGATTTTGAACTGCACTCCAAAAATCCTAATTCCTAAATTGAATCCGAAACTTATTTTTACTTATGCTCAGGATTTAGGATTCCAAATCAAATCCGATTCTGATTTTGAGGTCCTTTAGGAATTCATTTGAATCAGAACTTCTAATTTCCTAAACAGTGCAATTAGATCAGAGCTGGTAGATTCCAAGCAAAGCTAAATGCTGCCCATGTGCAAACAAATGCTGAAAATAGCAGTTTTGCTGATGCAACTTTTCCTGCATCAGTGAGGTGTGCACTGAAACTCAATCCTGGGCAATGCCAGGCCCTTTGAAAATCGGACCCAGATGTGCAAATACAGCTGAAAATATTCAAGAAAATCCTACAGCAACATTTAATTATACTCACCACTAATTATTTTAAATCTAAAGAAAATGCTAAGGCAGACTCAAAGCAGGGGCCAAGGTGGTATACAAGATAGAGAAAACAGGAAATCTAAACTGGAATAAAAGAAACAGGTATAAAATATCAACTGAAACAAAGACTGCTGTTTCAACACATCGGTGTTTAATAACCAAGTGCTGCTTTATAATGAATAATGTCATGGAAAATTGGCATATAATGTTTAATATCTTATTTTAATTCTCTGATGTGGAAGGTATCTTTAGAGTTAATGATAATGCTTGATTCATTAAAAATACATTTTAGGTCTGATGAGTGTAGTATGGAGTTGAAAAGTTTGATACTAATGTTGGCCTGGTAGCATGGAGGGATAAGAATTTATCGTCTGACTTCCTGCCACTCCAGACCTGTGTTTGGGAACATGCATGGGTTGCTGGGGTCAGCAGGTTGGGAGAAGGATACAGCACCTCGGGGGCTGCTCTCCTTTCCCGGGAGGGTGGTAGCCATTCGACCATGACTGCCACCAGGTGGAGGCCCAGTGGCAGTGCAGGCTAGAGCAATCTGAAGTGGAGGGGCAATGGCTGCGAGGACACGTATGCCTCCACACACATGTACTGGCACTGTAGCAGGGACGGAACAGAAAAACAGAAAATGGGAGGACAGACTATGTGAAGCCCTGCCGCCTCCCAGGGCATGCTCAACTGTTCCAATCTGGGAGGGTATCTGGATGTGTTGCCCAGAAGAGGACAGCCCACACCTCCTGGACCTGCCATGGAGGGAGGGCCCACAGAAGACGAGTACCCCAGATCTGGGAGAAGTGACAGCCAGTCACAAGACATGGGGACAGGCTCAAGAGCTGCCCATTCACACAAAGTGAGAAAACCTTATGGAAAAAAACACAAAGAAGTTTAATATTAGAAGCCAGCCCAATAGAATGTCTTTAGGGCCACTGCCTGCTGTGCCAGTGATCAGAGTTTGGGAGCAGACTCAGTCTGCACGAGGGACAGTTGGGGAACAGGGGACAGAATGTCCCGATTGCTCTCTTCACTAGTGAATGAGGGACAAGTTGTCCCACTACTTGCCTGCCACCTAGAAGAAGGTTGGTGGCAGCACCACGGGAGCATTCACTCAGGCAGGGCCTGCCATCAAACACTGATGCACATGCACGTGCCTCCATACCCTCTGCAGTGCATCACTGCATGACAGAAAGCACTGGGGAGAAAAAGTGGAGGAACCCCCCACCCCCACCCACCCCGAGCAAGCAGGATGGTGCTTTGGTCTGCCACAGGCTCTACACTACTGTTTGAGAACCTCCTCTGGAACCATCTGGATTATGCTCTGGAGGGCCTGTCCAGCCCTGAGGGCCCCACCATGGGGGTTATTGGTAAGGGAACAACTAGAGGAAGAGTAGTACGTCCCTAGAGGTGGGTGACAGGGCTGGGCAGACCAGAGCAGATGAGGGGCACATTTGATATTGATGAGGAGGAATGCAATCATCATATTCTTTTATTTTATGTTGCTAATTAGGTACAGATGTAAAATATTTTGGACATTTACTTATTTCCTCTGTAAATAGTCTACAAGATGTTAGTAATTGATAATTCTCATTTCCTCATACTCACCTAGGCAGCTTTATTGTTACTTGAATTACTGTTCTCCATATCTTGTTTGGAATTATGTCAGGATTAACTAGTTAAAACTGGTTGAACATTTAACCCACATGTGGAGGAATTGCTGCAAGCATCACAAAATTACAAACTGTTACAAAAAAAAGCACACGACTAGTGTAAAACGTTGAGTCTTGTTAGCCACTGATGCTGCAAAACAATTTTTAAATAAGAAAATATTTTTTTTCATCTTTCAAGTTTGTAAAAGCTTATTGCTCAGGGATGTAAACTAGAGTTTTTGGTTTTCATACTAATTTTACCCAGCCCTGTGCCTCCCTTTGTTTTTAAATTCTAATATTTCATTTTGAAAACCAGAAACATTCAGGTCCCATGGATGACCGCCTAGATCCAAAAACACCATGCCTTCAGTCAGCATCCCACATGGCTTGCCAGTGTCTGGGCCTTTAAGGGCATCCTCTTTTGAGCAGACTCCATTGTGATTGAGGATTGTGTGGGGCTCAAGAGTTCCTAGGCCTACATCCTTCAGCTGACAGACTTTCTACCTTCATTGTCTTCCCTCACCTGACTGCTAGGATGCAAAATATATGCATTGGCTTGTCAACATAGAGCAAGTCAGCATCCCCTTCCTTTCTGTATGGTACCTTGTGTGCTCTGCTTCTTGAAATAACAGGCAAACTCCAAGGGTGATGAATAGGGATACAGCAGACCACACATTTGAAAAGTGAAGAGAAAACTAGAGGGCACAGACTGGCACAGAGCAAGGGAGATGTGGTCAATGTCGGAAGGGGGCATTGGGAGGGTTTTAAGGGACCTCAAAGCAAGTAAGTGTGGGTCATGCAGTAAAATAATAACTCAGCACAGTACTGTGAAAAGGGACTTAGTGTCATTTTGCCTCCCCCATGGTCACATGGCAGTGAGATCACTTAATATGAGTATGGGTACATATCCAAGTTTAACAGCCAGAATGTTACCCTCACTCATGCTGTGTATCCTGCAATGGTCTCCTCTCTCAGAAATCTGTCTAGTCTTGCTTTGAAGGAATGGCGAGTGCCAGCTTCATAACCTCATTGCATAGGCTATTACAGATGTTAACCACACTCATGTAAGTTAATGTTTTTTTAAATTTCCTCTTATTTTCCATGCAGAAATGCATGCACACACACAAACACACCTCCATTTGAGGGTATGCACTATAGGTGTACCTGCATTCACTAGATGAACTATCGGTGTATACTCTACACTGTCTATTCCCTTTTTCCCTCTCAGTCTTCTCTTTCTAGGCTAAATAATGTGAGCATGTCTAGTCTCTCCTCCTAGCTCTTTTCCTCAAGTCACTAATCAGCTTGTGACCCTGTGCTGAATTGTCTTGATCTCTTGAATGTCCTTTCTGTGCTGTAGTGACCAGAACTGGACACAATACTGCAGATGTGGTTGAACCAAGGCCTCGCACAAGGCAGAATTAACTCTCTTGACCTGCTCCTATTCCACTCCAAATGTATCCAAACACTGCATTTGTTTTATTTAATTTTTTAATTTTTCTTTATCCCCATTACCTGCTACCCAGCTCTACTTGAATACCTCTAACCCTATCCTTACCATGTCTGGTACTTAACATCTCCTTCCAGAGGGTCCAGAGTGCAGCCCTTACAGATATTTAGGATTCCAATAGGGGTGGCAGCAGGTCCCTCTGGTCCATCTTATGCCTAGGAAGAGCATGGTCAGAGAGTTCTACAGGCATGAGAGGACTCTGCTATCCTGTCCACTTCAGGGGTGTCCACTTTATTACACCCATCCCACAGGATGCCAGTAGCAATGGTGCCATGTGTGCATGCTCATACATGCAGTATATGGCTACACTTAGCACCTGCTGGTGTCCTCCTCCCAGCAAGCCACTCCAACTTCACTACCACCTGTGGTCACCCAAATGGCAGTAATCACAATGGAGCATGATGTCTTTTCTCTCTGTAGAAGGAGAGTAGTCACTGAGGTTTTCACATCCCTTGAGAACCTTTCCAGCAGGCCCCCAATGTCCTACACTCACTTCTGAACCTATGTCACCAGTGGCGCTTAGCAGTATCACTACTGTTTCAATGGGTTAGCCAGCATTTGCTTTTGTGACAACGGCAGCAGCACACTGTCTGTGTGTCTTTGGTTTACTATCCACAATTACTCCCCAATTAGCCCTACTAGGGCTTTTCAAGATGGTCACGGACTGGGCGTGTGTCAGCTGTTTAGTTTAGCTCAGTATTCGTGTTTGTGCTTCCTTATTGTACTTTTTGTTTAATTGTATGTTTAGTTTTCTGCGCTTTCCTAAAACTCCACCGCTTAAATAAATTGGCTTTTTGTGGTTTTGGGCTCTAAAACTGGTGCCGGAGTGAGTGTGGAACGGACACAACGGAGGAGTACGCTGACTTCAAGCTATACTGCAGGGATATTCTGAGTGGTGTATTGCATCTATCTCCCTTCCAGCGTGGTGGGAGAGTGTGTCGAGTTTGCAGGCGTTGCCATTGGGATTTCTGACTTTGTGTGGTGTGTTTTAGAGCTGCTGATTCTTACTTGATGCCATTGTGGGCTCAGTCAACCGGACTTAATATCTACCACGGACTTCTGTCGCTTATTGACTGTGGAGTTTAGTGCTTCATCTTTTGGACTGGTATCACGATTCTGTTGTGACTTTGTTACCTGGATAAACATCTGCTGGTCTTTCAATGGAAGGAATCGATCAGAGGGCCTGACAGGGTTGTCTGGGACCAAAGGGCTAGGAGGCGGATGGTTTGAACCGTTGATACTGCTCAAGTACTGTGAGTGGGGACCCAATTTATTGATCGGCTGCCCTCCGTTTTGGGATTTATTTCTGACTATATACTCTTTTGGAGTGTTCAGCATTAAATTAGGGGAAGCAGGCCTTGTATGGTGTATTGGCTGACGGAGGCTCCACCTCCCCATTTGTGCCTGGGTGATCATGGACTGCACTGCCAGGGACCGAGCCGAGTTGCCTCATTTTTGCCTCTGGGAAGCTAGAGGTTTTTGGGGTACTGTTAGGGTATTCAGAGGTTGGCCTTTTATTCTGGCCTCTGGGTATCTGTGGCTGCTGGTCCTGTGGTGTAGTCTAATTAGGCGGTTTTGGGGTGTGGGTGGGGGAGTCTTCACTTGCTGCTGGTCTGCCAGTGTATATTCCTGGCCCATCTTTAGGATATTTCTGCTTCTCTGACTAACTTGTACTGATATCAGTCCTTTTAAACAGTCCCACTTAAACTTCATGATGAAGGAAATAATTCTAATTTTCTTCTGTTTACATATGAATGGCATTGAGAGTGCTCTCTGGTCCCCCTGGTAGTGAGAGTGCTCGGGGTTGAATGATAAATTAAAAGTAAAAGTTCCTTGAGCTCAGAAAGTGAGTACCTGTGCTCTATTGGCCTTCCTAGGTTGTGAGAGGGTCTTCATGGCTGAAGAATTGTTTTGTTTTTATATTTTTCATCATAAATTTTATATTCTTGGACTTAAGTTACAGTTAAAATTTTGTTTGTATCTGATTATTTATATTTATAATTTTATAGTCTTTTTGTAATAGCTGATTATTATTTGTCTGGGTTTAGATTTAGGTTAAATTTTGAAGTTTGGGATTGTTTATTTATTGGGATTTAATTAGCGCAGTACATATGTGTTGGGAGGGTATTAGGATGGTCGGTATTCTCCTCCAGGCTCAGAGACCTCTGTCCATTCTTTTGTCCTCCTCTGTCACCAGAGGTGTATAGTCTGTGTAGGGCTCTGGGATTACTAGGAAAAGGGAGGACAAGGGCTGAGCCTGGAGAGGGATTGGAAAGGAGTGGGTGGATAGGGATAGGGGGACAAGGAGACACCCTGGGGCGGAAATGGGTACAGGAAAGGTGTTCTACCTGGCTGGTTCCCATACCCAAGGGTTCTGCTTGTAGTCAGCAGGTAGCACGGGTCAAACTCGGATGCTCATCCTACTGGTGGTGTTATGTAACGCCAGGTCTATTAAAACAAGACAGCTATTATAGCAGATCTTGTTGGAACATCGAACCTGGTGTGCATCACCCGAGACTTGGCTGGATGAAAATGCTGGCCCAGTTTTGGCTTCAGCAATTCCAGTCGGGTACTCAGTGATACACTGCCCTAGGATGGATCGAGGGTGGGAGTGTTACCATTTGTTTTAGATCAGAACTGGGCCTAGTGGAAGTACCAGTGGGAATTACCAGTTCCTTTGAATGTATTATGGGTGAGGTGGGGCGATGTTCTTCTCGCTACCATCCACCAGGTGATGGGAATATTTTCCTGCAGGAAGTCGCAGACTTCATTGTCGACCTGACATTGGTTGTTTCTGGGGATTTCAATGCCTGGTCGATGATGAACCTCGTAGTTTGGTCAAGACTTCTGCCAGTTGATGATTTCACTGTGCTTCACACAGGTTATTTCCTCCCGACCCATATTGGAGGTCATTCATTGGACCTGGTGTTCCTACTGGGGATGGAGATATCCAATCTGGTGGTGAAACCAGTTGGATGGTCTGACCATCATTCCATTGGGTTCAGTTTGGCCACCCCTAGTAGGCCAGCCCCTATGGAGATGGTATGTACCACCCTTTGAGGGGTGTTTCCCAGATGGCCTGATGGCAGTGCTGGACCTATCGGGTTTTCCGAGTGATTACATGGACCCAGGGGACTTGGTACTTGCCTATAATAAAGAAGTGATGAGGGGCCCTGGATTCCGTTGCTCCTGTTAGTGTTCGTCCCTCACTCTTAGCCTAGGTCTCCTTGGTTATGAGACCCTAAGGGAGTTGAGGAGAGTTGGACGAAGATTGGAGAGATGTGCAGACGTCGGGCTTGGATTGTGACAAACTTAGTTTGATGGACCATTATGTGGTCTATCAATCAGCAATCTCTCGTAGAAGACAGAATTCCTGTCCAGAGAGATTGCTGCTGCACAGAATAGACCAGCTCAGCTTTTCCGGACCATGGACAGATTATGCAATCCAATCTGTCTTCAGCCCAGAAGAGCCTTTTCTCAAGAATGGTGTGAGGAGCTTGCTCAATTCTTGTCAGATAAGGTTGCCAAGATCAGATCCAAGGTCCTCTTGACTCTCTCTCTAGTGGGAGTTGTGATGGTCGACAGAAGATGTCGGACACCGGTTTTGTGTGGTCCACTTCAGCTTTCCCACAATCAATGACATTGTGATGGTCATCCGATTATTGTGTCCGACCAACTGTGGTTTGGACCCCGCCCTACAAGTCTCTTAGTGGGCTGTGTAGATAAGATCGGCCCGGTCCTAGCTGAGATAGTCTGAGGTCTTTGGAGAGGAGAGTTTTCAAATCCTCTGAAGGAGACTATGGTTCAGCCCTTCTTAGAAGCCTCCTTGGACCTGGACTGTCTGGCTAACTACAGACCTGTCTCTAACCTACCCTTTGTGGGAAAGGTTATTGAGAAGGTGGTCGCGTTGCAATTGGATGATCATTTAACCAGCCACGATGTCTATGATTCTCTCTAGTCGGATTTAGGAAGAGACATAGTACTGAGACAGCTGTGGTTCGGGTGCTAAATGATCTCCTGATAGTGAGAGATCGAAGGACCTGTTCTGTCTTGGTCCTTCTTGATCTCTCTCGCGCATTTGACACCGTGGAC
Organism: Neoceratodus forsteri; assembly: GCA_016271365.2. Taxonomy (NCBI): domain Eukaryota; kingdom Metazoa; phylum Chordata; order Ceratodontiformes; family Ceratodontidae; genus Neoceratodus; species Neoceratodus forsteri. The sequence goes on from CM028134.1 coordinate 188,907,395, forward strand.
CATGATGTGCTGTTGGAGCACCTGGGTTTATCTGTGGGCTGTCTGGTACAGTCCTCAGTTGGTTTCGATCCTTCCTCGAGGGTAGGACTCAGGGGTGGTGTCTGGGATTTTTCCTCTACATCATTCCCCCTATCCTGAGGGTGCCGCAGGCTCCATTTTGGCACCCATGTTGTTTGCGGTGTACATGCTGCCGCTGGGATCGATCATTAGGCAGTACAGTTTGAGTTTTCACTGCTATGCAGATGATACTCAACTGTACATGTTCTTTGTACCTGGCCAAAATGCCGCCTCTTCGTTTTAACAACTGTCTTGACGAAATCCAGGACTGGATGAATGTGAGTTGGCTATGGTTGAACCCAGAAAAACTGAGATGTTGGTCGTGGACCCAGGTCACCGGGAGGTGGGTTTGTTCGGATTTCTCGGCTTATGACTCGGGTTGTCAGCTAACTGCCTGAGACCAGGTGCGGAATATGGGCGTTATTTTTGATAGCTGTTTAACATTTAAATCACAGGTGTTGGCAGTTGTCAAAGCCTCTTTTACCATCTGAGGAACATTGCCCGGTGAAGCACCTGGTTCCTCCTGACGATCTTCCTACTCTGGTCCACGCCTGCTACTCCCGCCTTGACTACTGCAATTCCCTTTATCTTGGGCTACTGGGGTTGATATTCACTGCTTGCAGCTAGTGCAGAAATGCGCAGCCAGACTATTGACTGGTTCCTCTAGGTCCAGTCATATAACGCCCATGTCTCGTGGACTGCACTGGCTGCCAATATGCTGGCGATCACCTTCAAGTTCAGTTTGCTGACCTATAAGGCCCTACATGATCAGGGACCTGGCTACCTGAAAGATTTCCTTCATCCCTACTGTCCCCCCGCTGTCTCCGATCCACTGATGAGGGATTGCTAGAGATTCCCAGGGTTCGTTTGAAGACCTCTGGGGCCAGATCTTTAGTTTTATGGCCCCAACCCTGTGGAATTTCTACCTCGTCCAGGTCTGACTGCCCGGACCATTCAAACTTTTAAGGAGCACTTAAAACATATCTTTTAAATATGCTATAATGATTTTAAATGTTATTAAGTTTGGATAATTTTATTGCTTTTAGTAATATTGTTTTATTATGTGACGACAGGTGCCTTGGTTCTGGAAAGAGGCCTTTATAAATAAAGTATTGATTGATTGATTGATTGAGATCCTTTCCTCAGTTGTGTTGCCCAGTGTGCTACCACACAGGATATATGTGTGACCAGATTGTGCACCCGTAGGTGTAGTACCTTGCATCTTCCCACATTAAATCAAGGCCCCTATTTGTCAGCCCATACCCTTATGTGTGCAAGTCCCATGTAGCATATCCTACTTTCTGCTGTGTCCACTTTTCTTGCCAATGTAGTGTATTATATGCAGGTCATGTTATTTACAGTAACTCAGCCCATGGATAATCCCTACCTTATCAGAGGTTAGCACTCCTATGCCTTATCTTCTAAAGACTGGGGCACAGATTGGCAGCACACTCAGCTTCCTGGCCTTTTCCAAAGACCTCCTTGGGGCCGAAAGCAAGCAGGATAGGATCAAGGGGTGTTGAGATAGTGGAGTTCTAAAGCTGGATCAAGAGGTGGTGTCAGGACATGAGGTACCACTTTGTGGGGACTGGAGAGATTTTTGGGACAGATGTCTCTTCAAGGATGATGTGCTTCACCTGACGAGAGAGAGGGGCCAGTGCACTGGGGAAGAAGTTTGAAGTTTGTATCAGGCATTTAAAATGACTGCATGGGGAGTCCAGGTCTACAAGATCCACAATAGAGAGTGAGCAGAAGGGATCTAAGATGGTACTCCCCATACCCAGAGGACAGTTGCAGAAAAAGGGTACAGGGAACACTGTAGGGTATACAGGACCAAGGGAGAGACAGTTGTAAGAGGAAAACTAAAGGCAAAGGTACTAAAAGAAGGAGAGAAAACATGGAAAGCTTATGGACAGTAGCAGAGTTAGAGCAGGTGTCAAGTGGAAGGGAGTATGCTTACCACCAGGAGCCTAGGGAACAAACTTAGTGTGCTCCAGGCGATTATGGTACACACTGAGGTGGACCTTGGCCATCGTGGAAATGGTGGCCACAGAAAATAGTGACTGGGAGATGGTAGTTCCTGGATATACACTGTTCAGGGGGATCAAAGAACTGGTAGATGGGGAGTCACCCTTTGTCAAGGAGAGCACTGAAGTGACTGAAGATGGGGGCATTAGAGGTAACGATGGGGAAACTGAGTCTATATGGGTGCAACTCACAGCAGCCTCAGGCAGGAAAATATGCTTAGATGTAGTCAATAGGCCTCCGGGTCAAAGGGAGGAAAGGGACAGAGAACTTGGGGAGGAACTTAAAAGAGGGATAGCTAAGGGGAGGTGGTGGTGGGAGACTTAAACCTACTGGACATAGACTGGGATGTCCCAGAGGCCAAGAGTACCAGGAGTCAGTCACTGCTAGATGCCTTCTAGGACTGCCTGCTGGTACAGCTAGTTAAGGAACCCTCAGGCAGTCCACAATCCACGCAGATGGTGGGTACAGTGGGAGTGGGGACCCACTAGGAATAGCGACCAAAAGCCTGTGAGGTTTGAACTGGTCCTCGGGCAGGTAAGCCACATTCAAGAACCAAAGTCATTGACTTTAGAAGGGCGGACCTTGATAGGTTAAGGGAATTGGTCAGGAAAAGTTAGCAAGGGTGGAGGGCATAGGCAGGGTGGAGGAGAAATGGAAGGCAATTTAGGAGCTCCCTTAAGGCATCAAAGGCATGCATAAAAATGATGAGAAAGAGAAATAGGTCTAAGAGATCACTGTGGTACTCAGCTAGGGTTAGGAAGTGGTCAGGCCAAAAGGAGGGTCTTTATTAATATAAGGAAAAGCAGGGAGAAGTAGAATGGAAGGAATATCTTCAGAAAGTAGAGGCACAAGTGCTGTCAGGGAGGTGAAAGTGGACACAGAGCTGTGTTGTGGAGGGGTGAAGAATGCAGAAAAACAGTTTTTAGATATATGTGTGAAAAAAGGAAAAAGGGGAGCGATTGCATGGCTAGTGGAAGAGGGTAAGGTGATAGAAGATGATGGGCAAAGGCCATCATCCTGAATGACTACTTTTGCTCAGTATTCACTAAAGAGGAATGTGGGTCCATGCCTGAGAGTGCCATCAAGGCAAGGCAAATTTTATTTTTAAGGTACCCAATCCCTGTGGCTCTGGGCACCTAACAAAACATGACCAAATAAAACAAAAATCAAGAAACTACAAGAATAGATAAAATCAGAGTTCCAGTTGTTTCAGGTACCTATAATAATTAAAACAGTACAGCACAAGATCATTCTAAAAGCCAGGCTGAAAAGGTGGGCTTTAGCCTCTGTTTGAAAATACCCATCGAGGGGCCACCTGGACTGTAGATGGGCGATTCCACAGGGTCGGCCCAAAGACACTAAAAGCTCAGTCACTGGATGTCTTGAGCTGAACCCTGGGAACATCCAGGAGGCCCTCAAAGAGGAGTGTCAAGAGCAAGCAGAGGTCGCAGGTGTCAGAAGCTCTGACAGGAAGCCAGGACCGAGTCCATATAGGGCCTTATATACGAGCAAGCCCAACTTGAAAAGGACCCTCCACCTGACCTGCGGCCAGTGCAGAGCACACAGGACCAGGGTACATGACAGAACCTGGGCAGACCCGTCAGCAACGGGCCATCCACGTTCTCTCAGCTGCAGCCTGAAGAGGGTCCCTCAAGGACCCAAGTAAAGAGCGTACAGTAGTCGAGCCTAGAGGTAACAAAGGCATGTACCAGGGTTGGCAGGTCCTCGGAGGAACGAGGGCTTGATCCTGGTGATGTTCCTCAAGTGGTAAAACACTCTTAATTACAGATGAGACCTGATCTTCAAAGGTCAGCCTGCTGTCCAGGATCACACCTAGATTGCACACCCTCAGGAAGCCACCAATGGAGCAGACCCCAGAAAGACCTCGTCCACTCCAGGTTGCAACCCATCACGCCCACAACCTGGCTCGACCACTAGAACCTCAGTCTTATCCGGTTCAGTTTCAAACAGCTAGAAGCCATCCACTCATTGATTTTAGCCAGACAGATGTTAAGCACGTCGACAGTACCGGATGTTCTGGTTGTAAATGACAAATACAGCTGGGTCTCATCTGCATAACAGTGAAACTCCACACTGTATTGTCGAATGATCTCACCCAGGGGCAGCATGTACACCACGAACAGCATAGGTGACAAGATCGAGCCATGTGGAGCTCCACAAGACAGAGGCATTCTGAAGGAGGAGAATTTCCCATCACTACCCACTGCTCCTATCACAGAGATAGGACTCAAACCATCTGATGACAGCTCTGACGTAGTCCACAAACTCACAGAGCCAATCAAGAAGCACGGCATGGTCCATGGTGTCAAATGCAGATGAGAGATCAAGAAGCACAAGAACTGACCTGTCTCCTATCTCTAGCCCTGATTAGGTCATTATGCACACTAACTAGAGCTGTTTCTGTGTGCTGTGTCTAGCCCAAAACCCAACTGAAATGGCTCATAGATGTTGAAGGACACGAGGCGATCCTCAAGTTGCTGTGCCACCATTTCTCGACAACCTTGCTCAAAATGGCAGGTTGGAGATTGGACGTAATTCACCAGGACATCTGGGTCAAGGAAGGTTTCTTAAGGAGGGGTCTCACCAGTGCTTCTTTCAAAGCCACGGAGAACACCCTTCCACCATCAAGCACCTGGCAATCCTGGCTACACCTGGCTAACAGCCATGGTGCATCCCATTAAGAAATGCGCTGGGGCTGGGTCCAGCTCACAAAAAGTGTGCTTCAGCTCTAAGATTACTCCAGTCACTTCAGACACCTCCACCGCCTAAACTCCTCCTAGAAAGGCAGAGTGCCTCTGCTCCCACAAGTCCAGCCACTGCAAGGCATGACCCTCCCTGACAGAATCCTGACCAGACAGACAACACTCTGTCAGAGAAGAACAGAGCAAACTCTTCACACAAGCTGGATGAAAAGGTCTTCTTCTGCTGTAGACAGGGAGGATGGAGAAGCCTGTCCAAGTCCGAAAAACTGAGAAGATCTGTTCTTCCCTGCCGTAATTTCCCTGGACAGGAATTCTGCCTTCTTACAGGAGATTGCCTCCTGGTACTCACCGTAGTGAGCACGCAGGACCAATTTGTCACCCTCCAGCCAGGTCTTCCGCCAGTAATGCTCCAAATTCCCGACCCTTGATATTCATCGCCTTGAGATCCCCATCAAAACAAGGGATCTCAAGTGAGAGGATCAGGTCGATATGGACCGGAGCGATGACATCCAATGCTTCAGATACCACTTTGTTATAGGTGGCCACTGCTTCTCCGGTGCCAATTGCACAAGCAGCCTTAACTCTAGATAGGTCAGCCAATGCCAATAGTCCTTCCAGGTGTAAACCCCTTAAAGGGCAGTAGCTGACCATCTCCAAAGGGAAGGACTATCGGGGCCCCAAATGAACCCTATGGTGCAATGATCGGACCGAGACTCTATCAGTCTTGAGGCTGTCAACCCCAAGACCCAGCTGGAACACCAGATTGAGTGTGTGGCCATGCCGATGGGTCACAGAAGCAACTGCTTGTGTCAGACCCAGTGATGACATCAGCTGGAGGAGGTCATAACCGAATCATGAGGATTCGGCCAGTGCTGCAGGCTGAAGTCCCCAGGATTAAACACCTGGGGACTCCAATACCTAGTCAACAGTGAAGTCCACTACATCCTGCAGGAATTCTCCACCTAGCCTCGAGGGTGGCAAACCAGGAGAATCCTGCAGCCTGCACCTGAACCCCCACACACAGGAATGCACTCAAAAGACCTGGTATTGCCAACCTAATGCACCATGAAGCCCAGGTTGATTCTAAAAATGATGGCCACTCCCACCCCCTTAGATCCTTCCTTGGGAAGTGCACCATGGAGTACCCAGCAGGATGGCGGCCTCTAGAACTGGACTAGTATCGTCACCCAGCCAGGTCTCCATTATGCAAGTCAGGTCGACAGAGGAAATCAAGTCTACAAAAATGGCGGTCTTGTTTCTTATTGACCTGGCATTGCAAAGCACTGCCCAAAGAGGATTAGAGGAGGCAGCCGCCCTCTAGCTACCTGCCCACCGGTCCAGGAACTAAACACGCCTGGCATCTCCCTCGGCCCCATTTAAACCCAGGGCTGCCTCGTACCTTACAACCTCAATGCTCTCACTCCCTCCTCAGCTGTTCTCTTCCAACAGTGATCCATCCACCTCCTTGTGATCCCACTCTCCTGCAGCCTGGCAGTAGTAGATGAAACCGGGAGGTCAGTGAAGGGTCGGCAGGTTGTAAAGCAGAGAAGCATCATAGGTAATTGCCTGGTCCAAGCCCCAACACATCACTGCCTGGTATGCTAACCTAAACTAGAAGGACTCAATTAAAACAATTTTGACTAAATAAACACAACCTTAATTATACTAAACAGACTAAAACACACACAGTCCACTCACTCTAATTATACAAACTCTATGCCACTCATCTACGCACCCCACTCAAACACCCCACAAACAAGTTCAAACAAAACAAGCCACCCCACCCAATTACAAGCAAATAAAATAACAATTAAAATAACCAAGAAAAAAAGGAATAAACAAAGGAGTTTGTACTGGCAGCAAGTTCCAAGAAAACAAATGCAGAAAGTTCTCGATAAAATAAAATTAACTGTCCAGTCAAGTTCCAAGCCTTTTTAGGCTTGTGAATATTTCAACATGCAAGAAAACTATGGTGCTCATACCACCAGAGTTCCAAAATATATAATAATGCACAGTACTGTTAGTGGGTTTCAGACATCAGGAGCCACTGCAAAGAAGAACTCAGGGTGGATTTCTCTCACAAAATCCACCCAGAAACCAGTCTCCAGACGGTCTTTAAGTCTTGGGCACTCACCCCAGGAAAAAGAAACAAAGCAACCAGAGAACGAGCTCTCATCAAGTTCTCAGGCCAGAATTCAACTCCCAGTGGTGGTGCTTCCCACGCTAGAACTGTAGGCAGACGACCCATGGAAGAGCAAAGGTAGTTCAGGCTAATTCAGCAAGGAGTCCCAGGGGAAACGATTCTCTCCTCCCAGCAGACTGAAATGAACAGGCTGCCTCAATAGGACCCAGGGATGGCCTCGCCACTTAGAAACAGCCTAGCGGAGACAGATGGGGTTTTCCTGGGCAGTGGCACTCCCACCTCCTCACACAGTTACCCCCACTGCTCAACCGCCTCAGCCCGGCAAGACCCTCCACTCACCTCTCGGTGGCCTCCAACCACAAAACTCCACACCTCACTCTTCACACCCAGCAGCTGGCTTGGCAGATTCAGCCTGCTGAAATCAGCAAATTATACTCCAGTGACGCTGCTCCCGTAGCGCCTTCGCCCATCTAATGAGTGCCACAAAATTCACTTCAGTACTCCTCAATTGTTTCTTAATTGCAAGAAGTCCACAAATTAAAAGGGAACTGCAGCACAGGCTCCTTGACACCCTAACTAAAGAGTAAAACCTGCACTCCTGTGCTAACTCACTAAAAGCTCTGCCTAATACTAAAAAAAACCTAAAACTAAAACCTACTGAAAAAGGATTCTACTAGTTGACTCCAGAAAATGAATGCTCAAATTAGTGTTTCAGGAGAGTTTTGAAAATGATTTTACAGCTTGAGAATCAAACCCAAGCAGACAGCAGCCCAGTGTAGCCGTCATCTTGGATTTTGAGCTCTTTCTCAGTTATATCACCCTGTTTCATGTCTAGCCTTGACTATGTACATGTTGAGACACGATATTTGCTCCTCGTATGTCTTTCCCTGCATACCCCCTACTATTTTAGTGGCCCTTCTCTGGATCCTTCATAAGCTGTCATGGTTCTTCTTGAGGTGAGGGCTCCAAACTGTGCACATACTGTAGGTGTGGTCTCACCAAGGATCTGTATGGAGACAGCATCACTCCCTGCCTCCTACTGATGATACTTCCCTATGCAGCACAGCCTGTAGTTGCTCTGCAAACCCCCTACTGCAACGGGCCTGTTTGAGACCATCAACAATGATGACCCACAGGTCTCTCTCTTCAGTAGTTCGGTTTACTATAACACCTCCTATACAATATTATTTTATTTTATTTATTTCACTTTGTTAACTGGTAAGTACACTGGCTGATTGAGCCTTTTCGAGCACGACCTGGGTGCAATTGTACTGGTACTCAAAGAGCAAACATGATATACATAGTGTAGAAACATCATGCACAATAGGAATGATAGTTAAAGATACAGCACATATTAACAACATATACTTTTATACAAACAACTAGTGTTTATTGTTTATTGAATAGAATCAGAATTACAATCCTTTGAGTCATAGACTCTTTGCAAAGGCTCCACATCAGATAAAAGTAAAAGTACAGAGGAAACACAATAAAATACATATACAATAATAACATAATAATACAGGTCAGACAGTCCTGGCTTAAGCATATTTTGTGGGTTACATCAACTGGGAGCATACGGAAGGTCCCGGGTCAGAGTTAAGACAGGATACAGTTTCAGAGAATCTTGAGGGACCCAGAGCCATTATATCAGGACAGGGACTGGGAAAACAGGAGAGACATAGGAGAAAGGCTAGCAACAAACTAACTATTAGCTACAGGATATTAACTGAGATAGAGGAGGCTCCTGTTACCATATGTCTCTGGAAAGAAGTACAGCGAGGGGGGTGGAGAGTAATGAGAGGGTCTAATTATAGTCATAGGTTATTGAGTCAAGAAGTAGGGTTTTGAGACCTGATTTAAATAGGTTGAGACTGTGGGCCAAGGAGATGGAGGACGTAGGCTGTTCAGCCACAGAGGGCATGATAGCGGAAGGATCTTTGTCCAAGAGAGGTTCTACAGTGGGGACTAGAAGTGTGGGTTAGCTGAGTGCCTTTGTGTCCTCCTGTGGGGGCTGTGCGGATGAGCGGGTGGGAGGCCGATTAAGCTTGCTTCAGTTGTATCTTTTGGCAAGGAGGCAGGTAAAGTCTTAGCCTGCCTTGGAAATTTAGCCAGCCAGTATGTTGATAAAGCTACAGTGTGAGTTAACCTGTTGCATCCCGTGACTAGTCGGCAGGCTTTGTTGAGGGTGAGGTTGATGTTGCAAGGGCAGTTTGATCAGCTGACCCATAAATAACTATTCCGAGTCCACCAAGGTTAGAATAGATGAGGACACAGCGAGATGCATGGCCTGGGGGTAGGCAGTGCGATGCCTGTAAAGGATTCCCAATCTAGTGTTAATAGAGGAGCAGACATGTTGCTCAGATACTGCTGCTAGGGATCCAATCGCAATCCACTGAATAGCGGCAGTATCCAACCTGCGATCCAACCGGGATCAGACCTCCAATTTAGGTCAGATCCCAGGTTGATTGCACTCATCCAGGGATCCAGGGTGGGATCCTGGGATCTGACCTGGATCTGGGACAGTCGATCCGCGGTCAGATAGCTCTGCTATCCGACCGGATTCACTGTCTGTCCCAAACAGTGATATTTGGTGGTATCCTAATTCACAGGATAGTACCTGAGCATCACTATAAACAATATGTACAGCTGAGGAAAGGTAATTATAAATACAGCATAAACAAAATCAGGTGATAGGATGAGAATAGGGTGGTAGAGGGAGGGTAAGTTGAAATACTGGCATGTAACAGAAGAGGAGTAATGGGATTTTAGAAGATAGGTGGCATTTCTAATTGCGGAGATATAGAGTTCCATAGGGAGGCCACGTGGGAGGAGAAGGACTGCTGGCCTGTGCTGAGTGCTAGAACAATGGGACAGAAATACTGTACAATACTGTACTCTATTTTTGTTTTAGATTCCTGTTTCCAATATGCATCACCTTGCATTTCTTCACATTGAATCTGTGCTGCCAGATCTCGGACCTCTTCTCCAGTTTTATCAGGTCACTCCTCATAACCCTGATTGCCCTCTTCTGTGTCGACTCTGCCACATAACTTTTATTATTTGTGAATAGGCTAATCTTACCACAAATTACCACTCCTATGGGTACCGGTTAGATTAAGCTACAGAATTAGTGCCAGGCAAGACAAGCTAGTCCCTGTAGGCATACTATGAATGTGAACAGGGATGTATAAGCTTGCAATATGCGCCCCTGGTTGCTGTCCGTGGTGTTGGCACAGGACAAGGGCAGCAAAATACCAGGGACTGGCTGGGCTGCTCCTGTAGCATAGAGGGCTGGGGCATGGAGCAGCTCGGGTGGGAGGCAGTGAAAACCAGGGTTCTAATCCTAGTCTCCAACCATTTTGCAGACATTGGGACTTTTTTACAAGGGGCCGTGGAAATAGTATTCCACGGCTCACAAATTTAACTCACTCCCATGATCCACCTCCTGGAGGACAATCCTTAAGTCCGGGGAGCTGGGGCTAAAAATAAATTTGCTATTTTTTGCCATGCTGTTCATGCTGACAGCATTGTGGTTGGCAATGTTCCAACCCAGTGCCCTCCTATGTCACAGATGAAAACGTTGAAGAGTACCAGTTTGATGACTGACACCTGCGGCACACCACTTGCCACTTTTCTGACCCTGAGTGACTCTTGTTCACCACCAAACCAGTTCCCTATACACTTAACTACCTAGCTGAAAAGATGATGATTTAATAATGATGAATCATGAATGATTGTTATCAATTATGTTCAAAGATAATGTTCAAGCTTCAAAAGCAGTCATGACTAACAGTGATTAAACATAAACCTTAAATGGCTACCAATCAAAAACATGATGTTATGGAAATAGTGATCATGATTAATGATGATCTCATAGCATTATCATTTTTATACAATGTCCATGTTCAAGATTACTGTACTAAATTAAAAATATATATTTTTCTATACTTTTAGGCTGGGATATTCAAAGGGTTGCGCCCGGTAGGATATTGAGAAGGCTGCCTGGTGCAGCACAAATCTTGATGCACTGAGGTTGCAATGCTGATGTGTGTGCAAATGCAGGGGGCGTGCCCATGCATATGCAGCACATCCCGTATTCAGCCTGGGATGTGTGGTGCATATGCTGGCACAACCCTGCATTGTGCCACATGGGAGGGGTCAAAATTGAGCCCTAGAAAAGATGGCACAACTCTGGCCACCCACAGGTGGGCTGCAGTAATGCAGAGGCGCAACACAGCAGCCCTAGCCATGGGTAGCCACCCGCCCACCCAGAACACCATTGGCAAGCACACATCCCTAGTGGTCAGGACTTCACCTGAGTCCCTGAAACCCTAGTCGAGTTTCGAGCTTCAGTAGCCTTACACCAAACCCCTACATCGTTATTGTAGCGGTTGCTCCACCAAGATACTGCTACACACTGTCGATGACAGGTACAGTATAAGCCCATTGTTTCACTGTGATTAACAGGCTTGCAGTGCATACTGTACTTAACAGTCTCACCACGTGAATGACTTCATTCATATATTTGGGATCGTCTAGTGCAGTATGCCCTGTGTTTATTGGTCCACATAGTGACCAATGGGCTTACAGCCCATACTGTACCTGTCATTTGGCGTGGTGTCAATACGGGTATGCAGGCGTTGCCGCCGCCCGCAGATGACGTGGGGGGGGGCAGAGTTGGCATGGGTTTGGTGTGGGTGGAGGGTGGGGAGCCACTGGATCACCAGGGCTTTTCCATATGAAGAATTACCGCAATTGCAGCTAGCGGGTTCCACTAGACCACCTGGGATGGTCATTTTACATTACCGAGGACTCGGTGGGAGGGGGACCACTTGACCACCAGGGATGGTCTTTCAGTCCAATATTCGGGATTCAGGGACTTGGGAGGGCACTAGACTACCAGGGCTTGATTGGTATACATTGAGGCATTTGTGGCTACGGTGAGGATGCCCCAGGATCCCAACTGCACATGTCATGCTGTGCAAGGCACCAGGCGCAGCGTCGTCAGGCTGCCCTCGCAAAGGCATGCAAATGGGGCCATAATGACATGCAAATGGCCCCATTTGCGCCTTGCCATCTTATGGCCTCATTTGCATGCCCTTGCTGAATATCACAGGTGATGTGCCTAAGCGCAACAGCACTTGCGCCGGGCGCATCCCCGCATGCTCCTATCTGTGGCTTGCACCGGCTACAGTGCCACTGCACCTGCGCTGTTTGTGTGCCAATCTTGCCATATTCAACAGTGCTGTGCCATGACGCATCACCGTTGAATATCGCCTGGTCCTGGCCCCGACACTGCCCAGTTGCACTGCGCCCAGGCTTGCGCCACTGCCGGTGCAGTCTGAATATCTGGGCTTACAATTTATCTTCGTGCCTATTTACACATTTATTGGGAACATCACTTATGATACATTCTCTACACACACACACACACACACACACACACACACACACACACACACGGCTTTCAATTATACTGACCCTGACACCTCACTTCTTACTAGTGTTACAAAGGCTCAGATTGGTTTATATAGCTCCATTAAGTGGTCCCTTTTATGGTTGTGGGAGTTCCTATAAGTACCTGGTTTGTGTTGAAGACTTTTCCTAACAGTTGGCAAACTGAGACTGTCAAAGCATTTTTTAAAACAGAAATTACCATTGTTTTGGCCACAAACTGTGCTTTTGAAATATTTAAATTAGTTATGCAAATGCATATATTATACACAGCATTGCATGTACTCTTCATAAAGGGATTAAAACTTGACTTCACATGGTTTACTTTATAATTATTTATTTTCATATTAAAAGCAAAACTTTAAGTATTACTAACGTGACTTAAAAATCTTACAATACTGAATGAGCAAAATTATAGATACATAGATACTGTCGGCAGATAAGGGCTGCCAGGCTCATCTAGTCTGTCCATTTATGCTACCTGACTAAGCTGCCCAGTGACCCTATCTGGTCATTGGCTTTAGCTTTTCTTCCTATCTCTAATATTCCTTTATTCCTGTCCCTATGCATGTTTGAAGTCTGTCACCATGTGGGTGGCCACCACTTACTGGGGCAGGTTATTCTATGCATCCACCACCCTCTCCATAAAAGAACTTCCTGACATTTCCCTTATGCGTCACCCATCAGTCTCATGTCATGTCTTCTTGTTCTGGCACTACTTTTAAACTGAATATGTTGTCCCTTTCATCTTGTTCATGTCCTTGAGGAATCTCAATGATTCTATCATGTCACCTCTCTCTCTCCTTTGCTCCAGCATGTACAAATTGAGGTCTCTGACTCTTTCCCTCATAAGGCTTGTGATGTAGACCCTTCACCATTTTGTTTGCCCTCCTCTGCACTCTCTATTTTGTCAATGTTCTTACAAAGGCTTGGCCTCCAGAATTGGACACAGTAATCAAGGTGATACCTCACCAGGGTTTTGTACAGTGGAATTATTACCTCCCTCCTTTGGCTTGTGAGTCCCTTCCAGTACACCCCAACATCCCAGTGGCCTTCCCCACCACCTTGGCCATCTGCCTTGTGGCCTTCAGGTCATCTGTGATTATGATCCCCCAAGTCCCTCTCCTCCTTAGTAACTGCCAACAGCTCTCCCCAACCTGTAGCTTGCTCCAAGGTTCCTGCTCCCCACATGCATGATTATGCACTTCTTTGCATTAAACTTTAGTTGCCACACCTCTGACCATCTCTCCAACCATTCCAAGTCCTTTCTCATCCTTTCCACCTCCGGGTATCCACCTGTTGCAGGCCATGGTGTCATCTGCAAATAGGCAAACCTTTCCTCTAGCCCATCTGCAATGTCACTGATGAAGACACTGAAGAGGACCAGCCCCGAACTGGGTGATCTGACATGTGCAATGACTGGTTCAGGGCCAATGTACTTCTGGTGGTTGTGGGATTCAAACCCATGACTATGAGGTCTTTGGTTCATAGCTCAGTGTTCTAACCTCTGCACCATATTGCAGAGTGACATTTGATGATTATCAGTGATCATCAGTGTTTACCACTTGATCAGCCACAAATCACCAAAACCATCGTGTTGATTTAAACCTTTAAAATAATCATTATTTGGCGATTTGAAAATTACATGTTTGATGATTAAATCATAATCTAGAGGATGATCTTAGATCATGAGCTCCCTGATGATCACATGGTGACATTTGATAATTAACAATGACCGGTCATGATTGACCTTCAAAACCATGACTGATGATTTACCGAGTCGCCTGAGTAGTTTGTCCCTCATTCCTAGTCTTTTCAGCTTATTCCCCAATCTCCCATGAAGGACCAAACTGAAGGCCTTGCTGAAGTCAAAGTATGAGACATCCACAGCCTGGTCCCTAGCAACGGCCTGGGTTAACGTGGCTGAAAAGTTGATAAGGTTTGTTTGGCATGACCTTCCCTTACAAAGTCGTGCTGCCTCACATCCTGCAGTCCCCTTACTCTCAAGGAATTCCACCATCCTCTCCTTTATTATGGTCTTGAGGAGTTTCCCACTATGGAGGTCAGACTTACTGACCTGAACTTGCCTGTATCACCCTTATCCCCTCCCTTAGTTAGTGGGATCACATGTGCCTCCCTTCAGTTCCTTGGAGCCACCCCTGGTCAGGAATAATCAAAAGGTTCACCAGTGGCCCTGCCAGAACCACCTCCACCTTGTGTAATACCTTAGAGTGAAGACTTGCCAGGCCCAGTGCCTTATTCTTATTTGGTGCCTTTCAGCCCCTAAACCAACCCAATAATCTTGCGGGTTACAGCCCTATATGGACAATAGGTTCTTGGTTTGTTAGGATTTATGGCAGACTTGATGGACCAATGGCCTTTTATGCTGTCATTGTCTATGTTTTCCATGTTTATGAGCACCATATCCTCCATGACTGGGTCTAAATTCACTTCCTATCCATCTGTCTCCGAGGCTCCCACTGGGAAGACCATATACCCTGCAATGGTTTCCCACTTTTCCACTGTAAATACTGAGGCAAAGTATTCATTAAGGAGATCTGCATTCTTAGGGTACCAGAACCCCATACCTTTGGTTTGCAGTTATCATACTGTAACCCCCTACAAATGGGGGTTCCTAAAAGCCTTCCCGGAGCCTGCCTAGTTGCTCTCTGCTTATCTGGTGTCCAGCATAAGGCGCTAAATATGGGCATTGTGAGTGCTTTTAAAGCCTCCAGTACTGTCTCTTTAAGAGCTGCCTGCTCGCAGAGTTTGGTGTTTGTAAAGGGGACTGGGGCTTCTATGCTCAACTCCGCCCTGGGCTACTGGTTAATCACTCCATTTCTGCAGTAGCTAGAAGAGCAGAGGAGCCTAGTTGAAAGATACAGCTGTTTGCTGGAGAATATGTAGTGTTACTGAAAACGTAAACTGTATAACCTGCCTTTTATTTGCAGCTGGGACTCTGTGTGCTGTGCCCTCCATCTTGGACCAGGACAGTTCGAGGGTCCAATAGAAGCGAGGGGTATCTAATTTGGAGTAAAAGAGCAGCCAACCAGAAACCAGGACTCTCAATGGAGCCAGATGACCAATGGAGGCACCGCTTGTAGTTTTGGAAGTGGCATTATGGGCCATGGTGCCTTTTCGCACCACTGAGGGCCAGATTAGTGACTGGCATGTGTAACCAGCCAATGGAATCGGGTAGCGCCGAGCTGTAAGGATTACCCCATGCTGTTAGGGGCAGATGCGCCGACTGTGGAGGAGAAGGGAGCTCTGAGCTTCTGCCCGCTGAGTGTTCATGCGGAAGCGCTGTGAAAGGCCTGAGGCTCTAGCTACTGCCAGCACTCCACGGATTAAATCTGGCGCACAGAGGAGGCTGTGTACAAGCACAGCTACCTACCAGGCTCAACCTGTAGAGGACTGGAGAATCTGCTGAATTGCACTCAGTCTGTCAGGAAAGTTGAAGCTGCAGAGAGACGCCTGCATAGCTGTGAGTTCAGTCAGGTCCTGGAAGCAGCTGCCTGGTATGGTACCCCTCTGTTGTTTTCCATATAAATGTGTGAGGAGGCTTTGCAGCCCAGGCTCAGCCCTGCAAGTGGTGAAAGAGTGGTTCTCTGTTGGAGTTGTGAGTACTGAATCAGGGTAGCTCCTGTTAAAGGTTACAAACAAAGGCAAAGTCGTTTTGTTGCATTGCAGACTATACTAATTGAGCTTACTGGCTTCATCTGATCTCTCAGGAATTAAATGCTCATTTGTGTCAGGGCCCCAACCAGCTGCATCGAGGAACTAGCCATTAGGGCTTGGGTACTCATAGACAGTAATTAAAGGTCAGACCTGTGCACAGAGCCCTGGGTAGTCAAATATATATATTAGTGGTAAGCCAATCACCCTGATTTCCCCAGTCCTTGTTATCTACCCTTAAATAAATCAGATTGTTTGTTTTGCAAAAGTACACAGCTGATTTGTGTTTACCGGTGATATACTGCACAGTGAATATTTGATAACTGTACCTTACTTTCCAGGGTCCCGGAGCGTGCTGAGTGGTTCGAGCCGGGGGTAATGTTCAGGGTGAGAACATTGCAATTAAACTGTGTGAGCCACTACTGGGAAGGGGGTTGCAGCAACCCAGAGGGCTGTGACCGAGTCAACCTTGACTATTCTAACCCCGACCTCTGGGTGGAGGCACCCGTCAACGGATCTGGGCCCCTCACCCTGTCACAGCTGAGGCAGGTAGGGGTAGTAACCCTTAGGATAGCAGCCCCTGGGGTTAACAAATTGGAGGCACCACTGGGATTAGCGACCCCTAGTGGCCAAGTGGATAAAGTGCATAAAATGGAAAGGCTGGACGGGAAACTGGAAGGGATATTATGGCAAAAATTAAGTTGGATCCTATTAAGACAGTGGTACACAAACTGATAGGGTGGGGCGGTCAAGAGCTGACTCCCAGAGAATTGTGTTATTATTAGATGTGCCTCTGGCACACCGACAGCTGACATTATTTCTACTGCAGAGCTGTTAAATGTTTGGGCAAGGTGGGATGGGGTGTATGGCTGACCTGCTTGATCAGACCCTGCAGGTGCTACTTTTGTGCAGTGTGGTCATCGACCCCGCGAGGGTACCTCCAGTGATTTACCCGAGGGTACTTGCAGGGGTGGAGGCTTGTTCACATTCGGAGGGTCAGTCACTCCTGGGGGTCCCCCAGACTAATAGTTTCAAAGATCAACTGCTTAAATTGCTGGCTGTGGAGGAGGACTACCCAGGAGTTGCTGCAAGCATTGGACCTCTCTAGTGATGCCACCCCCAGGTTTCCCAGGTACCTCTCCTGTCCCCCCCAAGAGTTCTATTTTGGCTCCACTGCCCTTAGTGGTTCCCCTATATAGCTCGATTCTTACCGAAGGCTGAAACTTTTCTGGCACAGTGCGGTGTCTTCTGGGAGGATGACTTGGAGGCGTGGATGGATTACACCACCCCTTAGTTCAGGAGTGGCAATGCTCTGAGGGAGAAAGAAAGTGATTGATGGAGAGTCTGCGGGGCCCCGTCCAAGAAGCCATTAGGTTCTTGTGGGCCACTAACCTGAAGCCACTGCAGCAGAGTATCTTTCTGCTTTGGTGGGAGTGTTTGGGAGTACAGAGACTGGGAAGACTTGTTATGGAAATTCAAGTCTGCTAAGCAATGGAGAAATGAGAAACTGTCCCCTTTGTTACTAGGGTGGAGGCGGGCCTTGCAGAAGGCCTATCGAAGGGGATCACAGCCATGGCCTTGAACCAGGTCAGTTTGGAACATGTTTTGAAGTCTGCTAGATTTTCTAGTGTGATATTATTAAAACTTAAGTTACATGATAGACAGGCTGCCCGCCTGAATACTGTCAATTGATGAGGGAGATTAGAGAAGTGGAGACTGATGAGGAGGGTGGGAACCCTATGTGGGAGTTGTAGACAAGCGCAAACCCTGAGTCTAGTGCCCTGAGGAGACTCACCTCTCAGGGAGGCCAATGCGTCCCCAGAATTTCAAGGTGATGTGGGGTGGTGCACATTTCCTCTGACCCCAAGTAGAAAGCGAGTTGAGGGCCGAGGTTAGAAACTTATGAGAATTAGTGAGGGATTTGAGGCGGTCCACTACCCACCCTGTTAGGCCTGGGGAAACCGAGTCATTTAGAAACCAGTGTTCTAGCTCTGGGGAACCCCTCACCCCCTGGAGGACCCCAGCAGACAAAGTACCCCTCCCAATAGAGACCCCGGACCCCAAGTTTTGTTACCATTGTGGGAGGATGGACACTTTCAGCCTGAGTGCCAGCTGCGGAGAATTTAGAAAGGTCAGCAGCAGCCTGATCACTTGGCATCGCAGGGCCCACGTCCGACCCCCAGGAAGGGTTTTGTGACCCGGCCAACGCCTAAACAACTGTCAAGGCTGTGCCTCCTGAATGGTCTGATGTGTCGGGCCCTCGATGGAGGCCCCAGTGCGAGTAAATGGGATTCCCACCGAGCTGTATTAGATAGTGGCTCTCAGGTAACCATCATGTTTCAGGATTGGTATCAGACACACCTACCTGAGGTGCCGCTACAACCCTTGGATGGCCTACATGTATGGGGGCTAAGTGACAAGGCTTATCCGTGATTTGGGGTATATCCGGATCTGGTTGTCATTTCCTACTTCTGTGGTTGGAGTGGACGAACAGGTGGAAACCTTGGCTCTAGTCTGCCCCCACTGGACTGTATGATGGGGTACCCCTGTTGATTGGGACAAATGCTCATATGTTTGGTCGATTAGCCCAGTTGTGTTCAGAAAAGCAAGCATTTAGGATCGGGCGTGCCCTAAGAATACCAGCTTTGATCCAACAGGTCTCTGAAGCTCAGAAGAAGGTTAGCCAGGAGGAACCTGAAGGCCGGTGGGTGCAGTATGGAAGAAGGATCCGGCACGGTGATACCTGCCCGAATGCCCAGTATGTTTTTCAAGGGAAGTCCAACTGAGAACAGATGTTAAGAATAAGTTATTGATGTTGGATGCACCTGGGAGGGAAGATTGCCTGAGGACTGCTGGTCAAACCCAGTATCTTGCCGGCTAGGGCCCATGCTTATGTCAAGAGGGTGATGGTTCAAGTTCATAATGTGTCCGACAAGGAGATTCGAATAAAAGAGGTGCACCCTGGCAAGTGTACATTGTGCAGATACTGTAGTGCTGCCCAATAGCAAGGGTCAAGGAAAGATGACAGAGTAACTCCGACTTGTTTGATTTGGTGACTCCCGTTGCCTGCTGAATGGAAAGTGAGGATCAGTGAGAAGCTAGCCACCAGAGACCAGGTATTTTCCCTAAAAGAATGGGACATGGGATGTGTGCAGGGGCCGAGCACCACATCCGGCTGCATGATGACAGGCCTTTTAGAGAGAGAGAGAGAGAGATCTCGGTGTCTGGCCCGGCTGACATAGACGATGTGAGGCGGCATTTGCAGAGATGCTCGCTGCTGGTGTGATACAAGAGTCCAGGACTCCTATGCTTCTCCCATTGTAGTAGTGAGAAAAAAGAATGGGGCAGTTGGATGTGTGTAGATTACCGTACCTTGAATGGGTGGACCATTCCCGATCAGTATACCATGCCACTACAGGACGCCTTGGATTGTTTAAATGGCGTAGGTGGTTCTCTGTGTTAGACCTCCGCAGTGGATACTATCAGATCTTGATGGCCCCAGAGGACCGAGAGAAGACTGAATTCATTTGCCCTCTAGGTTTCTGTAGGTTCATCCGGATGCCTCAAGGTTCAGGTGCCCCAGCTACTTTTCAGCACCTGATGGAGCGTGCTGTGGGGACATGAATTTGCTCGAGTGTTTGGTCTACTTAGATGATGTCATAGTGTTTGGCCGCTCATTGGAAGAGCATGAACGCTGATCGTTCAAGGTCCTGGATCGGCTGGAGGACTTTGGTCTCAAGCTACCTATAGACAAGTGCCAATTCTTCCAAACTCGGTGAAGTATGTGGGCCACATAGTATCAACTGAAGGCATAGAGACTGGACCCCAGCAAAGTGGAGGCTTTGACTACTTGGCCTCAGCCAAAGAATTTGAAAGAGTTGCAACGGTTCCTGGGGTTTTGTGGATATTACAGGCAGTTTGTCAAAGATTATTCTCGAGTGATCCCCCCTCCTCAACCTTACTCAGGGGTACCCTCCCACGCACAGAAAGTATAAGAAAGCTGTGCACTCTGAGACAGAGAAGAAGTATTTTCGGCCGAATGTGTTTGGAAACCGCTGGACTACTAAGTGTGAGGAAGCTTTTATGACATCATATATCAACTTACCCATGCCCCAGTGCTGGCCTATGCTGACCCGCCAAGCCATATGTTCTCCACACTGACGCCAGTCTACAAGGATTGGGGCTGTGTTGTATCAGGAGCACTCGAACGGGCTGAGACCTGTAGCTTTTGCCAGCAGAAGTCTGACTCCTTCAGAAAAAAATTATCCAGTGCACAAACTAGAGTTCCTGGCTCTGAAGTGGGCCATTGTTGATCAATTTCATGACTATTTGTACGGTGCCAAAATACTGGTAAAGACTGATAACAATCCTCTGACCTATGTGCAGACCTCAGCCAAGTTGGATGCCATTGGCCATAGGTGGCTCTCTGCATTGGCCACCTACGACTATGCTGTTGAGTACAAAGCAGGCCTGAACCATATAGATCGGATGCTCTCTCTCGAAGGCCTATGCCACATAGAAACATAGATTTTGATGGCCGATAAGGACCGCTGGCCCACCCAGTCTGCCCATTTCCCTACCTATTGGATAAGCTGCAGATCCTAGTTAACCAGCAGCCTACTTCTTCCTACCCCCAGAATTGCCTTATGACTGTCCCATGCATGCTTGAATTCCACCACTGTTTTGACTCGCAACCTTCCTCCGGAAGGCCATTCCATGCATCCACAACCCTCTGTGAAAAATACTTCCTTAAATTACCTCTGAGCCACCCCCTTCTATCTTCAAATTGTGCCCCTTGTTCTTGCACACCTTTTTTGAAAGATGCTACCCTCTTGGAATTTGTTGATTCCTTTGAGATACTTGAAAGTTTCTATCATGTCCCCCTCTCTCCTTTCCTTGAGGCTATACATATTCAGCTCCTTATCTCTCTTCATATGTCTTCCGGTGCAGACCCTGCACCATTTTAGTGCCCTCCTCTGGACAGCCTTCATCCTGTCTATGTCCTTGCGGAGATTAGGTCTCAGAACTGCACGCAGTATTCCAAATGGGGTCTCACCAACTGTCTGTACAGAGGGAAATAACTTCCTGTTTTCTGCTGGTGATGCCTCTTCCATGCATCCCAGTATCCCCCAGCCCTCCTTGCTGCCCTCTCACATTGCTTGCCCACCTTTAGGTCATCTGATATGACTGCCCCAGGTCCCTTTCCATTTTGTTGTTGTTAGTATCTCACCCCCATTGTGTACACTTCCCTGGGTTTTTGTTTCCCAGGTGCATTACCTTGCACTTCTTAGCATTGAATCTAAGCTGCCATACATTTGACCATTCCTCTAACCTTGCCAAGTCCCTTCTCATCCTTTCCACCCCACCTTGTGCATCAACTCTGTTGCAGATCTTTGTGTCATCTGCAAAGAGACATACTTTTCCTTCAGTCCCTCTGCAATATCGCTTATAAAGACATTGAAGAGGACCGGTCCTAATACTGAACCCTGTGGTACCCCACTAGTAACCCCTTTCTTCAGAGTGGACTCCATTTACTATTACTCTCTGTGTCCTATTCTCCAGCCAATTCTTTATCCAGGCTGTCATCTTGGGACCCACTCCCAGGCTGGCTAACTTGTATATTAATCTTTTGTGTGGGACTGACAAACTGACTGGGTCAGGTTGTCAGGACCTGACATAAGGGCCCTTTGCCAAAAGTTTGACGAGGAGGAACAGGTGTCTCCTGATGCTGTAGACTGCATGGTGGATTGCTTGGGGCCATCCGAGAACTGCATACACAATGGAACTGAGAGAAGGGATAGAGTGTTATTGAGGAATCTGGGACTGCATGGCAAACATAAGATTGCTGACAGATGGCATCACCTCCCTCATATTGTTGTGGGAAACTGGCAGATTTACCTGTATATAAAGTGCGGTCTGAAAACAATTCAAAGATGTGAAAATCATACACAGAAATCATCTGCTGCCAATCGGCAAATCTTGATTGAAGCTGAACCTCTCAGTGCCCCCCAGGCCTATGACTAGATCTGCTGCCAAGAAAAAACCCAGACCACTTGATTCTTCAGCAAGCCAAATAAGAGAGCCTTGTCTAAACTCCTCTGAAGAAGATGATCGTCAATCTGTGTCTGAAGACAATGAGAATAATATTGAATACTATCCCTCTTATGAACTGAGCCAACTGTTTCGGGCATCCCTCGTTAACTCTGGAGATGAGGTTGGGCTTTCTGGACTGTCTGAGCCCCAACTTGTCACTGGAACCAATGCTCCCAGGAGATGCAGTGAGTGGCCCCAAACTGGAGGATGGAGTCCTTGAGCCTGGCTGAACTGTCTGGCCTGGCTGAGCTATCTGATTTTTCAGAAGAAGGAAGTGATGTGGGGAACAAGCCAGTGATATGCCGGAACCTGAAGAATATTTTGAGTGCCCTGATGGTTCCTTACTAGTGCCTGAACAGTCCCCAGCTGAGCCAAGTAGTGTGGGTCCTGATGTAGAGGGTCATGTCCCCGAAAGTACTATGAGCACTGGGTCCTGTTCCCTATGGGGTTCCCCTACTAATCCCAATGAGGCTGAATCGAATCGGGACCTGTAGCAGGGTTTTCCGAGACCCCTAGATGCTCTAGCCGAGAAGTATGGCCTGTAGTCAAGTTGAGCTATGAGTCTCTGGGTCAGCCTGTGGACCTGCCTTAAATGTGTGGTCCATAAAGGGTGTATGTGTCCCAGGCTCCTTGCCTAAGCTAGCCTTGGGGATAACTCCAGCCTGTTAGTATTGCCCTTCAGTGTGGTGCCCTGCTTTAGGTAACCCACAAGTAGCTGATAGGGAGGGTCCCCTTTTCCAGGTGTCATGGGCAGGAACTAATGACCTGATTTTAAAAAAGTGCAAAGAGTGGCGTGTGTGGATAATATTGCATAAACTGTAGTAAACTGTAAATACAGTAGCAATGCATGTAATATAAAGTGTGATATAATATTAATTGAACTGTGTGCCTTAAACTGGTTTAAGGGTAACTACATAGCATGAGCTAAGTTCTTTCCAGCCAGGAAGTGTAACCCCCTACAAATGGGGGTTCCTAAAACCTTCCGAGCCTGCCTAGATGCTCCCTGCTTATCTGGTGTCCGGCATAAGGCTGCTAAATATGGGTGTTGTGAGTGCTTTTAAAGCCTCCAGTACTGTCTCTTTAAGAGCTGCCTGCTCGCAGAGTTTGGTGTTTGTAAAGGGGACTGGGGCTTCTATGCCGAAACTCCCGCCCTGGGCTACTAGTTAATCGCTCCATTTCTGCAGTCGCTAGAAGAGCAGAGGAGCCTAGTTGAAAGATATAGCTGTTTGCTGGAGAATATGTAGTGTAACTGAAAACGTAAACTGTATAACCTGCCTTTATTTGCAGCTGGGACTCTGTGTGCTGTGCCCCTCCATCTTGGACCAGGACAGTTCGAGGGGTCCAATAGGAGCGAGGTATCTAATTTGGAGTAAAGAGCAGCCAACCAGAAATCAGGACTCTCGATGGAGCCAGATGACCAATGGAGGCACCGCTTGTAGTTTTGAAAGTGGCATTATGGGCCATAAGCCTTTCGCTACTGAGGGGCCATTGAGTGTTCGTAGCGAGAGGCGTGAAGGCCATGAGGCAGCCGCGTTTTCATTGCCAGCGCTCCATGGATTAAATCCGCGTGCGGTCAGAGGAGGCTGTGACAAGCACAGCTACCTACCAGGCTCAACCTGTAGAGGACTGGAGAATCTGCTGAATTGCACTCGGTCTGTCAGGAAAGTTGAAGCTGCAGAGAGCGCCGCATAGCTGTGAGTTCAGTCAGGTCCTGGAAGCAGCTGCCTGGTATGGTACCCTCTGTTGTTTTCCATATAAATGTGTGCGGAGGCCTTTGCAGCCCAGGCTCAGCCTGCAAGTGGTGAAAGAGTGGTTCTCTGTTGGAGTTGTAGTACTGAAAAGGGTAGCTCCCTGTTAAAGGTTACAAACAAAGGCAAAGTTGTTTTGTTGTATTGCAGACTTTACTAATTGAGCTTACTGGCTCCATCTGATCTCTCAGGAATTAAATGCTCATTTGTGTCAGGGTCCCAACCAGCTACATCGAGGAACTAGCCATTAGGGCTTGTGTAACCCCTAGATGGCGCTATCCCAGGGCTACTACCCTGCCTGATTTGCCACTAACAGGTTGAGGGCCTGGATCCAATGCGGTGCCTCCACCCAGAGGTCAGGGTTTGCAATAGTTAAACTAACTTGGTCACAGCCCTCTGGGACACTGCAACCCCTTTCTTCCCACTAGTGGCCCACACAATATATCAGAATTACCTTCACAGTATACACTTACCCCCAGGTCTGGTTCGGCACTGGGACCTCCTGTGAAATGAGATACAGTGCAACAATCACAGTACAGTACTTTAACATAGACAAATACCTCAGGCAGTATAACTTTGCTGAAACAAGCAGCTCTGATTTATTTAGGGGATATAACAAGGACAGGAAATCAGGTTAATTACTTATCACTCTAATAATCTACCTATGGCTCTGTGCACAGGCCTATCCCTATCAGTTACTGTCCCTGGTACCCAAGCCCTAGTGGCTAGTCCAAACTGTGGCAGCTGGTAGGGCCCTTTCACACAGAGAAAAGGAGAATTAAACAGTCAGCAGTACAGTAATTCCATTTGGATTTAATGTGGCAATTCAACAGGGAGCGACCTGAATTAGTACTCACGACCTCCAAATAAGATAGGGTCCTTCAATGTCAGCAGGGCTCACTTGAGGTACACAAACCTCTTCACACATCCATATTAAAGAAAGCACTATACCAGGCAGGCTGCATCTGTATCCCGATCGCAATTACTGCACAATACCGGGAGAACACACAGCAGATTCAGTTCCTGACAGACAGAGTGCAATTTTCAGCAATTCCTCCAGTCTTCTACAGGGTGAGCCTGGTTTCTACTCTTCAGAGATCCTTTGATTCTTTTCACAGGACGATTCAGTCCTAACAAGCTGTTACACAAGCTGCAGACCGGAACTCTGGGCCTTACACGTTTTTGACTAAAACTGCACACTGAAAAAGCACAGGGCTCCTTCCTTCTTCACTGCCAAAGCTCAACTGAAACTCCAACCGACAAAACCGGGCACTTCCTTTGAGTTCCTCCCAGTTCTTGACTGGATTGGCTGTCTCTCACAATAGACTCTGCTGTTGGTCCAAAAGGCACTGAAGTCTAAACTACATCTCCCAGAGTCACTGCCCATACAATCCTCTTGTGGCTGGCTCAGATTATGAGTCCAAGTTCTGATTCGTCCAAGGCACCATTTTAGAGCTAGCTTACCCCACACTGATTGGTCCAGTTCAGCAGTTCAAAACTAGAATGGGGAACTAGCAGACACAGTTCTGACTGCAAAGAAAGCAGGTTAGACAAACTGTAATTTCATTATTACTCTAAATAATTTCTGGCAAACAGTTACACCTTTCAGATAGGTTCCCTTTGCACCCTAGTGACTGCAAAATGAAGTGAATTGGCAGCAGCTTGAGTGGTACTCAATCAAAGAAACACACAGTCCCCCATACAAACTAATTATGTCTGCAAGCAGACAGCTCTTAAAGACAGTACCAGAGGTTCTAAAACACTCACTGATAAATGGCTTAAATGCCAAACACCATTCAGGCTTGGAGCATTCAAGCAAGCTCCTGGAAGTCTTTTGGGAACCCCCATTTGCAGGGGTTACACTTGGTACCATAGACAGTAATTAAAAGGTCAGGCCTGTGCACAGAGCCCTGGGTAGTCAAATATATATATTAGTGGTAAACCAGTCACCCTGATTTCCCGGTCCTTGTTATCTCCCTTAAATAAATCAGATTGTTTGTTTTGCAAAAGTACCCTGGCTGGTTTGTGTTTTACTGGTGATATACTGTACAGTGAATATTTGATAACTGTACTTTACTTTCCAGGGTCCCGGAGTGAGCTGGGTGGATTCCGGGCGGGGGTATGTTCAGGGTGATAACATTGCAATTAAACTGTGTGAGCCACTAGTGGGAAGTGGGGTTGCAGCACCCAGAGGGCTGTGACAGAGTCAACCTTGACTGTTCTAACCCCAATCTCTGGGTGGAGGCACCCGTCAACGGATCTGGGCCCTCACCCTGTCACAGCTGAGGCAGGCAGGGGTAGTAACCCTTAGGATAACACCCCTGGGGTTACAATACCAAAGAATGCAGACCAGACAACCTTAAGAGTGGTCTTTGCAGAAGTATCAATATACATGATGGAAATTTAACATAAAGAAATGGATGTAATTGAAGAAAAAAAACAAGTCCCACTGTGAATGCAGTTTAGAGCACTTACATCCATATTAGTGGCCCCCCTGTACTAAGCTGAACTGATGCAGATGTTCCACCTCAGGGATTCCATATGGAAAATGATGATAAATGTCTGACTTAACCTCTGAATGAAACCACTACAGGCAGGTTTAAAATCTATAACTATGGAAATTAGCTAAATCTGTCATCACCGGTTTAAAAATGGGGAAAATCCCTAGGAGGATGTTCTCAGTGTTTGCTTCAGTATGCACAGAGTGGTGCCTGGCCGTGAGTGCCCAATCAGGGCTCAGCCAAGCAAAAGTTATAGCTGGACAGAATATACAGTAGTTAGCTATTTCTCCAATCCTCCTAACTGGTGTGCCAGTAGCTCAAAAGTCACTAAAGGGAGCTTCAAGATCCATTTTTGCTCACTTGTGGTGAAGGTTCCTGACCTGAAGGCTATCCCTATAGTGCGGAATCAGTAGCTTGTATAGAGCTGGGGATCCCATAATAATCTTTAGTGGACCCATTGTGTAGATGCTGATATTATGCAGAAAAATCCCAAAGCGTTTTGCAATCCATGAAGAGTTGACCGTGACTATTAGGTGCAGTGAAATAAATATTAGGAATGATCAAGGGTTTGGTAGGAGAGAGAATTAAACACAAGAAGGTTAAGTGACTTGCCCAGGCTCTTTAGGTACATAGCGCTATGTTCTAACCACTAGGCTGTTCTGCTTCCAGAACAAATGGGTGGATCCAGCAGAATGGTATTGTTCAGCTAGTAAACAAAATGATAACTAAGCTGAGATCCTGAGGTGCTCTTCTGTTCTATAAGCTTTGTATTAAATTTGCAAGATCCAGAGGTGGAAAACCTTCCCATCATTTTAACTAGGAGTAAAAATGCTTCAGTCTGTCAACAGCCTCTTCCAGCTGTACAATGTCGCTCTACAAATATAAAATGTTACTTTATTTGTGGTGGCCTTATCAGGTTTTGACAGCACTGAGCCTTTCTTAATGTAAAGTATTTCTCCACCCCCGTCAACAAAAATATAAATACGTATATATATTTTTTCCCGCAATGTGCAGAAGCGTTTCTACTTTCTCCAAAGAACTAATGTCAGCAGATGGATTTTTCCATTTGCTTAAGCAACATGACATTACATATTCTGACAGTTGCTCAACTCTAATTGAAGGGATCATAGCTGCGAAGGTAGTGATTTTTAGGTAGAACTGCAATGAAAAGAGCAGACTTCAATTCAAACTGGATTGTGCTGACACTGATGGCATACTCACATGAGTCTGTTACACAGTTTGTATTGGAAAAAGCTGATTTAAAAAAAAACAACAAAACAAAACTAGATCACATTGTAAGACCCTCACAATATTTTTCTTCATGACACGCAAGTTTAAGCTAGCACACCAAGAGTTAGCTCCCCAGCATGGGGTAAGGCAATGAGGACCCCACAGTCTCTCTCTTCTGTCTTACTTAGCCAAGTAGTCAATTGGATAATTCCATATAAAACATCATTAGCTAAGATTAGATGTGATTATCAATGACCATGAAACTATTTATCTTTTATAAACAAAAAAAAAAGTGTGCTGGGATCTGAGCTAAAGAAAAGACTGAGATGTTTGACAGTAGGATCCATCAAGTAACTGTAGACAAAGCAAATGATTTGATACTTTTTATTGGGCCATCAAGTACATTTTGGCACACACACTTTCAGGCCTACACAGGACCCTTCTTCAGGCTACAAATATTTTTGTGCTACATTTTGTCAGTATTTTTCATAGGTTGTAATCTGATCTGGATTAAAAAGGACACAGTGTGTAGAGGTGCTCTGCAACAAATTCTGTCACATCGCAGCACTGAGCATCACTTGTCAAAGTGCCTGGACACGCTTAGCTGGAGTGGCATACTGGAAGAAGGTAAAGAGAGGTTTTGTGGGTGCCCCTCTGACACAGGTGACCTGAGTCTGGGAGCAAACTTGGGACACTGCATCAGAAGACAGGCCAGACCACATTATCTGCCACTCAGCAGAGGGCTATGGTCGGGGAGGGATGGCTTGGGTTCTGGTGCTGCAGCCACCTCTATGATGGAAAAACGGGAGCATGCTCCCCTGCAGGACATTGCTGCATGCAGCCAGGACCACTCAATGGCTACGCACACACCAGGAGGAGAAAGGAATTTTGGGGAAAACACATGTCCACCTATACAGTGCGACAGCATAGGCTGCCGCCACTCCCTTGGGTCCTGGTGTCCAGCAAGGCTGGCTCCTACTCCATACAGTGGACTGTTTCACAGGGAGATGGCCTCCCCGTAGCCCCCAGCACCGGGGAGAACTGTGGGATGTAGGGAAGTGGGACTTAGGGAAGATAGTTGTTAATGGGCCAAGACAGGGCATACCCTGGGAACAGGGTATATCCCTGAGAGACACGGCTGGGGAAAAAGTTATATGGGAATAAAGAGGAGCTTCAGACCCAAGAAAGAAAATAAACAAAGCGGATATCAGCAGACCCCAACCAGCATTCAAAACTGCATTTCAAGGTATGACATTATTAATAAGGTTAAGTGTATGAAAGCGAAACAGAGCAGCGATATTGCCCTTCTATCAGTCCCTGGTTAGACCCCTGGAATACTGTGCTCAGTTCTGCAGTCCCATTTAAAGAGGTGGTCTGGCCAAAATGTCTGGCATTAATAAATTCTGAATTTGGATCAGCATATTCCCAATCAGCCTCATGCCAAAATGAGATCTCTAATTACTTTGTTTAAAAGTTACAAGTCATTTTGTAACCATAAATTCACTGTCTGTTCAAAAAGCCAATTTCAGAAAAGAGCTACTGATGATGTCATAACCTAAACTTGCAAGCTTGACTTCCTGCAAGCTACCTTATTTGACTTATTTCTGCCATGTTACATAAAACTGCAGTTGTAGTAAACATCTGAAAAGGAAAACTGACACTGGGTGAGTCAGCTTCCATTTCCAGTATGTGCAAGTGCAATGTACAGTACTACAGAATGTAACGGATTGGGATGCAGCAGCAAACATGCCTTTAGAATGACTAAGTTGTGTGCAATTTTAGAATACTGCTAGGTATGAGATTTTGAAATGTCACCAGGTTGCAACTCTGAATGCAGCAATGACACACTCTCAGAAAGTAGCTCAGACACATAATTTTGGAATGTGGCAGGATGCTAAAATTCATAATGTGGTGGTGTCATATTTTAGAATGTGGCTGAGATACACAATTTTAAAATGCTGGGGACACAGTTGCGGAAGATGGCAGAGAGATGTAAAATCTTAATCGTCATGGATGCCTAAAATTGGCATATGGTGGTGACACAATTTCAAAATTTGGTTGGGATGCTTGACTTTAGATTGTAGTGACAACATACAATTTCACAATGTGGCACGTAACATGGAATCTCAAAATGTGGCAGTGACACAGTTTCAGGAATGTGAGTCACATGCAATTTCAGAATGGGGCAGGAATGTATAATTTGAGAATATGACCTGGACATGCAATATCAGAATGTGGCAGGGACATACAATTTTGGAATATGGTGGGGATGCACATTTCCAGAATGTTACAATGATAGGCAATTTTAAAATGTGGAAGTTTACCCACAATTTTGGAATGGGTAGGAAGGCACAATCTTAGAATGTGGCAGTGATGCACAATTTCAGAATGTGGCAGTGATGCACAATTTCAGAATGTGGTAGTGACACACAATTTGGAATGTGCCAGTGATGCACAGATTCAAAATGTAGAAGTGATGCACAATTTTGGAATGTGAGGTGACAAAAAAATGTCAGAATGTGGCGGTGACGCACAATTTCAGAATGTGACAGTGACGCATAATTTTGGAATGTGCCAGTGATGCACAGTTTCTAAATGTGGTGGTGATGCACAATTTTGGAACATGGAGGTGACAAAAAATTTCAGAATGTGGCAGTGACGCACAGTTTCAGAATGTGGCAGTAATGCACAGTTTTGGAATGTGGTTGTGATGCAGTTATTGAATGTGGTGGTGACACAGTTTCAGAACATGGCAGTGATGCACAGTTTTGGAATGAGACAGTGACACAAAGTTTCAGAATGTGCTAGTGATGTGCATTTTCAGAATGTGGTGGTGATGCACAATTTTGGAATGTGGTGGTAACACAATTTTGGAATGTGGTGGTGATGCACACTTTCAGAGTGTGACAGTGACACACAATTTCGATGTGGCCATGATGCACAGTTTCAGAATGTGGCTGTGATGTAATTTTCAAATGTGGTGGTGATGCACAGTTTCAGAATGTGGCAGTGATGCACAATTTTGGAATGTGTCAGTGATGCACAGTTTCAGAATGTGGCAGTGACAATTTCAGAATGTGGCACTGAAACACAACTTAGAAATGTAGTGGGGATGTGCAATTTTGGAATTTGGTGGGATGCACAATTTCAGAATGTGGCAGGGACGCAATTTTGGAATGTGGCTGGGATGCATCATTTCAGAATGTGGCTGGGACGCACAATGTTGGAATGCGGTGGGATGTGATGCACAATTTTGAAATGTGGTAGAGTCAGTACAATTCTAGAATGTGACAGGGACAAGCAATTTCAGAATAAATGGTGTGTACTATCACATTTTGACAATAAGCATCCACACTATATTCGAAATTGCCAGTCCTGCCAAATTCCTCAGTGTGTGTTCCTGCTGCATTCTGAGATTGAGTGTCCCACTACAAATTTGAGATAGCACATTCCAAGACTGCATACCCCCACAACATTTTAAAATTGTGCACCACCTTGACATTCTATACCGTGGTTCAGCACTGCATTGCAAACCAGCTCCTGATGCATTCTAAAGTACAGTACCATGCATCTAAACATTCTTGAAGTGCAAGCACTGCAGCCAACCCTATGTCAGTTTTTTTAATGATTACTACAGCTACAGTTTCTTAAACTCTGAAGAAACAGATCCTATAAGGTTGCTGACAGGCGGGCTAGACTATGAGTTCAGGTTATGATATCATCAGTGGCTGGTCACTGAAACTGGCTTTGAACAGATAGTAAGCAGGGTTACAAAATAGCTCATAACTTTAAAATGAAGTAACGTATAAACCTGATTTTGGTATGAGATTTATTGGGGTATGCTTATTCTAATTCTGCAATGTAGCACTTTTGACCGGACTCCCTCTTTAAAGGACAGAGGCAGACTGAAGGTGCTACAAAGAAGGGTAACTAAAATGGTCCGTGGGCAGCAAGGAAAACTTATGCAGTAAGCCTGGGAGATCTGAACATGTATGCTTTGGAGGACAGGCGGGAAGGGGATATGGCAGAAACTTACAAATTCCTAAGGGTAATAAACATTGTTGATACTTCTCTCATCACCAGAAATGATAATGCAGTGACAAGAGGTCACGGATGGAGACTGGTAGGGGAAGTATTTAAAAGGATCTCAGAAAGTACTATTTCATGGTAGAGGTTGATGGAAAGAAATGGTTTACCACAGGAGGTTGTTGAAGCTGGATCTACAATTTCAGGGACTAGTTGTCTGTAATGTATGGAATAACATTTGGGAGAGGGTTAAAGGAGAATTAGTAGAAAATGGAATGGTGGGACACATTTGATAGACTATGAATGGAAATTTTAAACAGAAGGATGCAGCACTTGCCATATTCTTGACAATGAGCATCCACACTATATTCGAATTGCCAGTCCCTGCCAGATTCCTTAGTGTGTGTTCCTGCTGCATCAAAACTGCCATCACAGAGGCAACAAGCCTTTGTGTGAAGCAAATAAACAAATCAAAACAAAAGAAAAAGCCACTATGGTTCACAAAGAGGTGGCTGTGAAAGTCAGGAAGAAAAGATAGCATTCCGAAGTATAAAGAAACACAGAAGGAGCAGGACAGAGAGCTGTACCAGTTAAGGCAGAAGGAAGCAGGAGGAAAGTCAGAATAGAAAAGGCCCAAACTGAGGAAAAGATAGCCAACTCAGTTAGAAGGGGATAAAACCTTTATAGGTACATCAGAGGCGTGAGAAAGACAAAGGGAGGGATAGTGAGGCTGAATAGAATGAACGGTGGGTGGGCAAAGGGGCAATGAAAAAGCAGGGATACTGAACAAATATTTCTGCTCAGTATTCACAAAAGAGGAGGGAAGTGCCTAATCCAATTAACAGAAGTACTCTTGATAGCGGGGTCGATCCCAGTCCTTTCACAGAAGAAAGGGTTCTGCAAGAACTCCTAAAACTGAAAGTGGACAAAGCAATGGGGCCTGATGGAATTCACCCCAGAATTCTAAAAGACTTAAGTGGGGAACTAGTGAAACCACTGGCTACTCTTTTAATAAATCATGGGAGGATGGTGTGGTGCCGAGGACTGGAGGAAGGTGGATGTGATTCCCCTTCACAAAAGTGGGACCAAGACAGAGGCAGAAAACTACAGACCTGTCAGTTTGACCTCTGTGGTAGGAAAGTGATGGAGTCACTTCTGAAGGAAAGAATAGTTGAGTACCTAGAGGCCAGTGGGGCACAGGACCCAAGGCAGCATGGGTTCACAGTGGGAAGGTCATGTCAGACAAATCTAATAGATTTCTTTGACTGGGTGACCAAAGTAGTAAACCAGGGAGGGGCTGTGGACATGGCCTACCTAGACTTTAGCAAGGCATCTGACACAGTCCCACACAAAAGATTAATAGTCAAGTTAACCAGCCTGGGAGTGGGTCCCAGGGTGGTAGCCTGGTAAAACATTGGCTGGACAACAGGACACAGAAGGTAACTGTAAATGGAGTCCACTCTGAAGAAAGAGGGGTTACTAGTGGGGTACCGCAGGGTTCAGTATTGGGTCCAGTCCTTTTAATGTCTTCATAAGTGACATTGCAGAGGGACTGAAGGAAAAGTATGCCTCTTTGCAGATGACACAAAGTTCTGCAACAGGGTTGATACACAAGGAGGCATGGAAAGGATGAGAAGGGACTTGGCAAGGTTGGAGGAATGGTCAGAAGTATGGCAGCTAGGATTCAATGCAAAGAAGTGCAAAATAATGCACCTGGGAAACAAGAACCCAGGGAAGAATACACAATGGGGGGTAGTAACAACAACAAAAAGGAAAGGGACCTGGGGTAATCATATCAGATGACCTTAAGGTTAACAAGCAATGTGAGAAGGCAGTAGGGAGGGCTGGGGGTATACTGGGATGCATGGAGAGGCATCAGCAGCAGAAAACAGGAAGTTGTTATCCTCTGTACAGACATTTGGTGAGACCTCATCTGGAGTACTGCGTCCAGTTCTGGAGACCCCATCTCCGCAAGGACATAGACAGGATAGAGGCAGTCCAGAGGAGGGCAACTAAAATGGTGCAGGGTCTGCAAGAGAAGCCGTATGAGGAGAGACTAAAGGAGCTTAATATGTATACCCTTGAGGAAAGAAGGAGAGGGGACATGATAGAAACTTTTAAGTACCTCAGTGGAATCAACAAAGTCCAAGAGGGTAGCATCTTTCAGAAAAGAGTTGTGCAAGAACAAGGGGACACAATTTAAAGATAGAGGCGGTTTCAGGGGCATGTGAGGAAGTATTTCACAGAGAGGGTAGTGGATGCATGGAACAGCCTTCCTGAGGAGGTTGTGGGGTCTAAAACTGTGGGAGAATTCAAGAATGCATGGGACGGACATAAGGCAATTCTTGTGGGGGTAAGAAGAAATAGGCTGTTGGTTAACTAGGATCTGCGGCTATCCTGTAGGTAGGAAATGGGCAGACTAGATGGGCCAAGCGGTCCTTATCTGCCGTCAAAGTCTAAGTTTCTTTGGCGTGTGATGTGTCCCATTCACATACATATGGATGCATTTGCAACAATTCCTGCAGTTTGTGGCAATTTCTGCATAACCTACGGGACTCGCATCTGTTTTCTGGATGCAATTGAAGAATTCCATCCCAGGAGTTAGAACAATTTTTTGTGGTCTAAATTCAGGCAGAATTCCACACTTGCGTCAGAAAAACAGATGCATTTCTTAACTATCTTGCCCTATGTATTCATTAACAACATACCAAGTGTCCAATAGAATGTAGGTAGGAATCTTGGGCAGACTGAATAGACCTTGAGACTTTATCTGCAATCATGTCTTCTATGTTTATAGAACATAACCATTGCTGTTTACAGTTCATTTTGCCAAATGCCCTGATGCTAATCAGGAGCAGAAGTCACAACACTGTTTGTGACATCACAATTGGATCCATATAGCAACAGACAATATTGTGATAAATAGAAATTCTGACCTCTGCTCCTAAGTACCATTAGGGCAAACTGAACATTCCTTTTGTGGCTTGTCTCCCCCATCCCTCCCTCCCCACCTCACCAACTGCAGCTGCTCCTTCAACCAGAAAGGAGAGGTCGCACTTGCAACTAACACAATAATGATACTTGAGGGGTGAATGAACATCCCTCAAGAAGAAATAAGGGGGTGATCAAAGGCCATTTTCGAGGCAACAGTCTTACATGAGAACAGTAATAGAAAACAGGTACAATAGAGCAGTATGGTTCCCTGGATAGGTCCAGGAGACAGTGAGAGCCAAAAAGAATGCTTTCATCAGGTACGAGGAAAAACGAGGGAAGGAAGAATGGGAGAGTCCCCAATGAGAACAAGGGAAACCAAGAGGGGTCAGAAAAAGAAAGGCAAACACAGAGCTGCGTACTGTGGAGGAGTCAAGGGAGGAAAGAAACAGTTGTTTAGATATATTTGGAAAAAGAAAGAAGGAAAGAAGAATTGTTAGGCTAACAAAGGGAGGTATGGTAATCGAGGATGGGCAGAAAGCAGCCATTCTTATTGACCACTTCTGCTCTGTATTCACAAGGAAGACATACGCCACTGCAAAGACAGCTGTAAGAGGGATCCCTGAGACAAGGCAACAAGTATTTACCATGAAAGGGTTCAGAAAGGACTAGCAGCCCTAAAGATAGATAAGGCCAAGGGGCCAGATTAGATGCATTCAAGGGTGCTCAAGGAACTGGCAATGGAACTAACTGAACCTCTGGTAGGGCTATTCAATAGCTCAATTGAAACAGGGCAGTTCCAAAAGACAGGAGGGTAGTGGACATAGTCCCAGTCCATAAGGAGGGCATGGAGCAACTGGGAAACTAGAGACCTGTTTGTCTTACCTCTGTTGTGGGTAAACTGATGGAGACACTAGTCAAAGAGGACCTCCTGGATTTCCTAGAGAGCAATGGACTCCTGGATAATGAACAGCGTGGGTTTGTGGCAGGGAGGTCTTGTCAGACCAACTTGACAGTATTAATTGGCTGGCTAATTAAGGTATTGGATAAGGGTCATGCTGTAGATTGACTCTACTTCAGTTTCAGCAAGACTTTTGACTCAGTGCCTCACAGAAGGTTGTTGAAGAAGCTAGAGGATCAGGGTGCAGTAAAGGACACAGTTAGATGGGTGAGAAACTGGTTAGAAGGGAGACAGCAGAGGGTTGTGGTTAACAGAGTCAAATCAGAAGAGGGGAGGTCACCAGTGGAGTGCCACAAGGATCGGTCCTCAGTGCAGTCCTTTTAATAGGCTCATCAGTACTTTGGGGAAGGAAACCAGGGCAAGAAGTGTCCCTTTGCAGATGACACTAAGCTCTCGACAGGGTAGACAGTCAGGAGGTTGAGCGGAAAATCCAAAGAGACTTGCAAAGGTTAGAGAGGTGATCAGTGGTTAGGCAGCTGAAATCCAAAGGCAAAAATGAAAGGTGATGCACATAGGAACAAGAACCCAGGATAGAGTACTGGCTTGGGGGAGGGTAATGCTGGCATGACCTTCTAAGAAAAGAGACCTAAGGGTCATAATCAGTGACTGAAACAATCAAATCAGTGTAACAAGGCCTACAGTAAGGCAAACAGGATGCTGGGGTGAATAGGAAGGGGTACTGACAGCAGAAGGAAAGAAGTATTACTACTGGTCTATAGATCACTGGTGAGGCCCCACCTAGAGTACTGTGCCCAGTTCTGGAGTCCTCACTTAAGGAAAGATAAAGACAGGCAGGAGACAGTGCAACATAGGGTGACCAAAATGATTCAGGGCCAGCAGGGCAGATAGTATGAGGATTGATTTAAGACACTAAACATGTACTGTACTCTTTGGAGGCCAGAGGAGATATGACAGACACCTTCAAGTTCCTGAAAGGAATGAACAAGGTAAATTGCAAGTAGCTATTGAGCATAAGTAGTGGATCGAGAACATGGGGGCATGAGTGGACACTGATGGGGGGTTATTTGTTTTTTACAGAAAGGGTATTGAAGCAATGGAACAACCATGGAACAATCTGCCAGCTGATGTGGTGGCACCAAAACTATCAATGGTTTCAAAGAAGGCTGGTATGGAGGAATGACTTAGTGGTTGCTCAGGATGGTAGCAGTAGGGTGGGGAGCATTGGGTGGATAGTGTGGTTAGAATCCTGTATGGACAATAGGTTCTGGGTTTGTTATGGTTTATAGGCAGACAGGATGGACCAATGGTCTTTTCTGCCATTCACAGAATCATAGAATCACAGAAATCTGTCAGCAGAAAAGGGACCCCTTTGGCCCATCGAGTCCCTGCCCCTGCCCTACCCATCTCTCTTTGTCAAGGGGTCTCCCCATCCCCCACTGGTCAACCCTTATGTCTGTCCTATGCCTTCTTGAATCCCTCCACCACCTCCACAGGTAGTTTGTTCCAGGGCTCCACCACCCTCTCTGTGAAGTAACACCACCTCACATTGCCCTTAAATCTTCCTCCTTCCAATCTTAGACTATGACCTCTAGTTTTAGCAATCGCTTTCCTTGTAAATAAGCTCCCTCCTTCACCTTATTAATCCCTTCGCATACCTAAATGTTTCTGTCATCTCCCTCTCCCCTTCTAGTCTCCAATGGGTACAGATCAATTTCCTCCACCTCTCCTCATATGGCTTCCTATGCATACCATGCACCATCTTGGTTGCCCTTCTCTGAACCTTTTCAATCCCATCTATGTCCTTGCATAGGTGAGGTCTCCAGAACTGGACCCCATATTCCAGGTGAGGCCTCACCATGTTTTATAAAGAGGCATCAAGACCTCCCTGCTTCTGCTTGTTATGCCACTCCCTATGCACACCAGCATCCTATTTGCCTTGCCCACTGCTTTGCTGCATTGGTTACCCACTTTAAGGTTGTTTGATATTATAATCCCCGATCCCTCTCCTGAACAGTTGGCTTAATAACCTCCCCCCACTGCGTAAGAGGCATATGGGTTTTACACCCCATGTGCATTACTGTACACTTTGGCACTGAATTTCAGCTGCCAAGTTTCCAACCACCCTTCCAGAATCTTCAGGTCCTCCCTCATGGCCTCCACCCCTGGGGTGTCCACCCTAATACAGATCTTCGTATCATCTGCAAATAGGCACACCCTCCCTTCCAGCCCCTCCGCTATATCACTGATATAGATATTAAAAGGAGGGGTCCCAGTACTGACCGGGGACCCTACCCCATCTCCCTGGAATGTACCCCATTAACCACCACCCTCTGGCTTCTGTCCTTCAACCAGTTTTCCACCCACCTAGTTATTTTCTGTCCCACTTCTAAGCTTTCCAGCTTATTTACCAGCCTTCTGTGAGGGATGGTGTCAGAGCCTTGCTGAAGTCCAGATAGGCCATGTCCACCGCCCTCCTGATCAGCCACCTTCATCACCCAATCTAAAAACTCAATTAGGCCCATCTAGTATGACCTCCCATTTGTGAAACCATGCTGCCTGTCGGCCTGCAGTCCGTTAACCACAAGGTAGTTTATCACCCTTTCCTTTAATAGTACCCCATCACCTTACCCACCACCGAGGAAGGCTGATTGGTCGATAGTTCTCCGCCTCCTCCTCCTTGCTACCCCCATATGCAGTGGCAACACATCAGCCTTCTCCCAGTCACTTGGCACCCACCCTGTATCCAGGGACAAGTTAAACAGCCTCGTCAGTGGTGCTGCAGCTCTTCCCTTAGTTCTCTGAGTATCAGAGAACTAAGGAAGAAACTCATTGTCTTGTCCACCTTCAACCTTACAAGTTCCTCTCTTACCCTGTCTTCACTGAACAGGCTGAGATCCACCCTTGTCTCTCCCTTCCTCCCTCTTAACACTGGTCCCCTTTTGCCCCCACACTTTACTCCCTCCTTCCCCCCACCTGTATTATTCCCTGCCTCACTTTCCTCTTCTCCCCACATACCTCAAAAGGTTTTATCCTTCCGTTTGGCCTGCCTAGCAATTCTCTCCTCTGTGTCAGCTTTTGCCCTCCTAATCTTCTCGCTGCCACCCTCAGCTTCTCCCTGCAAGTCTCCTGTCCTCCTTCCTCTGGGTCTTCTTATATGTTCTGAATGCCCTTTTCATTCCCTAATGTCCCTAACACCTCTCTGGTAAACCAGAGTGGCCTCCTTCTTTTTGTTCTTTCTTACTTTTACGGCTGCAGTGGGCATAGCCTGCAGATGTATGGCTTTGAAAAAAGGACTGCCTGCATAATTACCTTCCAAACAACATGGTAGAGTGTTAAAAATAGTGTCCTCCACTGAAGCCTCATTACTCGCTGCCTGTGTGTATGGGATTGAGAGAGCACTATTTTTACTCTGGCTCATGTTCCTCCCTATAAGGCATCAAAGGAGGCAGGACTTTGTCTAGGGGCATGACCAGGACACCTAGATGGACAGGTTTGGGGAGGAGGGCAGCGGGTGCCACCCACTAGGGGCAGGCAGGTGTTCCCAGGGCAGTGGGAACTTCCATCCAGGAATAGGGAGGAGATACCTCGTCATTTCTACCTTTCCTAGGTTGCAAGAACAGCCTCAGAGGGAACATCAAGGTTTTGACAAAGAAGATACCTTAAGGCAACAGCAGAAAGTAGATCTTGTGAATCCTGGAACATTTTGATAATACTGTTTTGCTTTTAAACTTCAGCTGGTTTAACAGGGTGAAGGATCCTTCCTGTACTGCATCTGCCTGCATCATAATGTGATATAAAACAAAGTCTTGTGTTCACTGTAACCAGCTTAATTTTCCCCTTTAATAATGGTGTATTAAATTATCACCTTACTTTGTCACTTATGAATATCCGTATTGTCTGAACTTCTTATCCTAAAACAGTGCATTTACAATACAGAAAATGCTGTATTCAAAGGCCGGATATTCAAGAGGGTTGCACTGGCTCAACCCTGCATTGCACCCTGGCGGGATATTGGAAAGGCTGCTCGGTGCAGGCGCAAATCCCGATGCACCAGGACACAATGTAATCATATGCAGCGCAGATGCAGGGGCGTCACGTACATATGTGGCACATCCCTTATTCAGCCCAGGATGTGCGGGTGCATACGCTGGTGCAACTGTGCATTGTGCTGCATAGGGTGGCTCAAAGTTGAGCCCATGAAAAGTGGGAACAACTTTGGCCACCCACTCACCCAGAACACCATCAAGAAGCACCCACAAAACCCTGGCAGTCTAGTGGGACCCCTCCTCCCATTACCCCGATCACGGTAGATGTGTGACAATACGGTCCCTGGTAGCCTAGTGGCACCCCGCCCCATAGCTGCAATCGCGGTACATGTTAAGTAAAACATTTCCTGGTAGTCTAGTGGACCCCGCCCAAATCCTGAGTACAGTATAAAACAGCAGTCCCTGGTAGTCAAGTGGACCCCTCCCGCCCGAGTCCCCGATCGCTGGTATGTGTTCAGTAATTTCATTCCCTGGTAGTCTAGTGGGACCCCCTCCTCCATTACCCCGATCACGGTAGATGTATGACAATACGGTCCCTGGTAGCCTAGTAGGCACCCCCGCCCCATAGCTGCAATCGCGGTACATGTTAAGTAAAACATTCCTGGTAGTCTAGTGGACCCCCCGCCCAAATCCCGAGTACAGTATAAGCGGCGGTCCCTGGTAGTCTGATGGACCCCCCTCCCACCCGATACCCTGTTCACTGGTGTATCAGCTGAAACATACATCCTGGTGATCAGTGGCACTCTTCACCCCTCCCACCCACAGGACCCCTTGTCCCCGCCCCCCCCATCATCCAGCGGGCTGCTACCTGCTTGAATACTGCCCGACCACCTGCCAATGACAGGTACAGTATGGGCTGTAAGCCCATTGGTCCACAGTGTGGACCAATGGGCTTTAGAGTAAACTGTACTAGACAGTTCAAATATGAATGAACCAGTCACATATTGGAACTGTCTAGGCACAGTATGCTCATACGCCCATTAGTCCACATGTGGACCAATGGGCTTACAGCCCATACTGTACATCTCGGCAGGCGGCCAGGCAGCATGCAGGGCTGCAGCCGCCCGCCAATGATGGGGAGGGAGCGGGTGGGCAACAGGTCCTGTGTGGGTGGAGGTGTAGGGCTACTGGACCACCAGGGACGACGATTTCAGTGATATACCAGCAATCAGGGTATCGGGTGAGGGGGGGTCCACTAGACTACCAGGGAATGACATGAACACATACCGCGATCAAGACTGGAGAGGGCGGTCCACTTGACTACCAGGGCTGCATTTATACATTACTCAGGGAATCGGGTGGGGAGTCCACTAGACTACCAGGGAATGTTTTACTTAACATTTACTGCGATTGTGGCTACAGGGCGGGAATGCCCCAGGACCCCACTGTGCAATATCAAGCCATGCTGTGCAGGGCGCCAGGCTAAGTCGCTGGGCTGTTCTGCGCAGCATGCAATGGGGCCATAATGACATGCAATGGCCCCATTTGCACCTTGCATATATTATGGCCTCATTTGCATTCCCCGCTGAATATCATGGTGATGTGCCTAGCACAACTGCACTTAGCATCCCTGTGCTCCCTATCTGTGCCTTTGCGCCAGCACAGTGCCACTGCACTGTGCGAGTCGTTCCATATTCAACGGTGCTGCGACATGGCGCATCACCGCTGAATATCACCTGGTCCTGGTCCCAGCACATCCCAGTTGCGCTGCGCCTAGGCTTGCCCACTGCCCAGCGCAGTTTGAATATCTGGGCCAAAGTATAAAAGAGAAAGAACCAAATTGCTCTGCATTTTAAATATGGTTGGGCAAAATTGTAACCATAAAAGAAATACAAAATATGTTTTCACTTCAGTTAGGCATCCAATGTCAAACGAATATTTTAGCATCTTGCCATATATTGCAGTGTGGTCAACTACTGACAACAAGGTGTAGTACAGGACAGTCAGTGTGTAAAATTAGCACTGTGCTTCATGCCACATGAATGGGGGACAAAACTGCTGAAATAAATGAAAAAATCTATTACGGGTGATGATTTTCTCAAATAACAGTAAAAGCACAGTTACTGACACAAGAGTATCATTAATTTGCAGGGGCCACTGCAAATACCAGCATGAAAATGCAAAGGAAAAAGTATCCTTGTATCACTTCAGTTAGGAATTATAGGGAGACAACAACTGACACATTGGTTTGACTAGAAAGGCATTATTACTAAAAGATAATTTTTGTGGAACTCAAAAACTGATGCAATGTAACCCCTAGATGGCGCTATCCCAGGGCTACACCCTGCCTGATTTGCCACTAACAGGTTGAGGGGCCTGGATCCAGATGGGTGCCTCCACCCAGAGGTCAGGGTTTGCAATAGTTAAACTTACTTGGTCACAGCCCTCTGGGACACTGCAACCCCTTCTTCCCACTAGTGGCCCACAATATATCAGACTTACCTTCACAGTATACACTTACCCCAGGACTAGTTCCGCACTGGGACCTCCTGTGAAATAAGATACAGTGCAACAATCACAGTACAGTACTTTAACATAGACAAATACCTCAGGCAGTATAACTTTGCTGAAACAAGCAGCTCTGATTTATTTAGGGGATATAACAAGGACGGGGAAATCAGGTTAATTAGCTTATCGCTTTACTATCTACCTATGGCTCTGTGCACAGGCCTATCCCTACCAGTTACTGTCCCTGGGTACCCAAGCCCTAGTGGCTAGTCCAAACCGTGGCAGCTGGTAGGGGCCTTTCACACAGTGAAAAGAAAATTAGTTTAAACAGTCAGCAGTACAGTTATTCCATTTGGATTTAATGTGGCAATTCAACAGGAGCGACCCTGAATTAGTACTCACGACCTCCAAACAAGATAGGGTCCTTCAACGTCAGCAGGGCTAATCTTGAGCTCCACGAGACTCTTCACACATTTATATG
This sequence comes from Neoceratodus forsteri, assembly GCA_016271365.2. NCBI lineage: Eukaryota > Metazoa > Chordata > Ceratodontiformes > Ceratodontidae > Neoceratodus > Neoceratodus forsteri. The sequence continues at coordinate 188,949,904 of CM028134.1, forward strand.
GTAAAAAGAAAGTATTATACCAGGCAGGCTGCTTCTCTATCCCGATCGCAATTACTGCACAATACCGGAGAACACACAGCAGATTCAGTTCCTGACAGACCGAGTGCAATTCAACAATTTCTCCAGTCTTCTACAGGGTGAGCCTGGTTTCTACTCTTCAGAGATCCTTTGATTCTTTTCACAGGACGGATTCAGTCTAACAAGCAGTTACACAAGCTGCAGACCGAACTCTGGGCCTTACACATGTTTTTGACTAAAACTGTGCACTGAAGGAGCACAGGGTTCTTTTCCCTTCACTGCCAGAGCTAAACTGAAACTCCAACAGACAAACCGGGCACTTCCTTTGAGTTCCTCCCAGTTCTTGACTGGATTGGCTGTCACTCACAATAGACTGCTGCTGTTGGTCCAAAAAGGCGCAAGTCTAAACTACATCTCCCAAGTCACTGCCCATACAATCCTCTTGTGGCTGGCTCAGATTATGAGTCCAAGTTCTGTTTCGTCCAAGGCACCATTTTAGAGCTAGCTTACCCCACACTGATTGGTCCAGTTCAGCAGTTCAAAACCAGAAGGGGAACTAGGCAGACACAGTTCTGACTGCAAAGAAAGCAGGTTAGACAAACTGTAATTTCATTATTACTGTAAATGATTTCTGGCAAACAGTTACATCTTTCAGATAGGTTCCCTTTGCACTCTAGTGACTTGAAAATGGAGTGAATTGGCAGCAGCTCGAGTGGTACTCAAACAGAGAAGCACACAGTGCCCCATACAAACTAATTATGTCTGCAAGCAGACAGCTCTTAAAAGACAGTACCAGAGGCTCTAAAACACTCACTGATAAATGGCTTAAGCAAACACCATTCAGGCTTGGAGCATTCAAGCAAGCTCCTGGAAGTCTTTTGGGAACCCCATTTGCAGGGAGGTTACACCCTTCCTGGCCTGGGAAAGCTTGCGTCCGCGTCAAGCAAGTACCGATAAGTTTTAACTGCAACCATATACATTTGCATTAGGCTCACACATGTAATCATCAGTCAATATATCATTTTACCAAGAACACATTTCTGAAACATTGCAGTCGTCACTCTTTACAGTATTACTCACACATTGTACCATAACTCAAGTTATTACCTCTTGTACATGAAACCTGAAGAGGGGCCTTCCTATCAGTTACCTTGGGGCTGGACGGGCAAGGGCACCATACTAGAGGGCAACACAAGTAACTTGGAGTTAGCACTGATGCTCAGTTTGGGCAATGAGCTCGGGGACACATACACTCCTTTATGGACAACATTGAGAGGCAAGTCCACAGGCCTCCCAAGTGAATCATAACTGAGGTGCACCACAGGCTTTACAGCTCTACCAGTCTTTCTAGGGGAACTGTTACAGTCTCTCTGCACTCTGAGCCTCATTTTCAGCATTGTCCTCACTTGTCAGGAGTCTCCTGGGGTAGAGGCTAGAACTTGGGGCACTTTCAGCTCCAGGAGTTACAGTTTCTGAGTCCACAACATTTGGCTCACATGGAGAGCTTGGACACTGGCAGTGGACTGTCAGGCACTCAAAATACTCTTCTTGTTCGGGTGTATCACCAGTCTGCCCAATCTATCATTTTCTCCCTGAAAGCTCAAACAGTTCAACCATGCACAATGATTCCATTTCATCTGATCTGATGCTTTGCACTTCACTTTCTGGGAGCATTGGCTCCAGGGATGAAGCTGGGGGCTTAGACAGTCCAGAAGGCCCAGCTTTGTCTCCAGTATTGACTAGGGATTGCCCCAAACAATTGACTCAGTTCGTAAGAAGGATAGTATTCAAAGTCACTCTCACTTTCTTCTGATATGGACTGACAGTCATGCTCAACTGGGACTTGTGCAGGGGAATACTTTAACTCTGCTTCTGTAGGTGCAGACTTTTTGATCTTTTCTTAGCAGCAGCTCTAGTCACTGGTCCAGAGGGGCATCTTCTGGGGCTCAGACTCAATCAAGATTTGTCCAATGGGCAGTAAATGATTTCTATGCATTGTTTTACATCTTTTGAATTGTTCTCAGGCCTTACTTTGTACACTGGCAGATCATCTAGTTTGCCCACTACAATGTGAGGGAGATGGTGCCATCTGTCAGCAATCTTGTGTTTGCCATGCAGTCCCAGATTTCTTAGCAATACCGATCTCCTCCTGGAGTTCCTGTGCTTTCACCTTTTATCATACCGTTCTTTGTTGGCCAGATTTCTTTTGGCAGCCATGGTTTAAGCCAGTTGGTACGCATGAGTTAGCTGGGCCTTTAACTTTTGCACATACTGTAAATAGTTGTCAGCTTGAACCCCATCAGGAGACCCCAAAACACACATCTACTGGTAGTCGAGCTTCTCTTCCAAACATCAGGTGGTAGGGGAGAACCCAGTGGCATCACTTTGGTGCAGTTATAAGCATGTACCAGGGTGCTAATTTGTTGGCTCCATCTAGGCTTGTCCTTTGGGTGCAGGGTGCCTAGCATATCTAGCAAAGTGCGGTTGGAGCGTTCAGGCTGTGGGTCCCTGGGGGTGTAGGAGTGGTTCTGGACTTCGCACTCCCCACACAGAGAAAGCATCTCTTTGATCAGCTGACTCTCAAAGTCTCTCCTTGATCAGAATGGATTCTTTGTGGAGCCCCATAGTGAACAAAAGTTTTCTACAAGTACTTTGGCCACAGTGGATGCTTTCTGGTCTTTGGTGGGAAAGCTTGGGCATATCTTGTGAAATGGTCAGTGACCACCAGCACATTACTGATATTTCTTTGATCTGACTCCAAACTCAGAAAATCAATACAGACCAGCTCCATGGGTGCACTGGTGGTGATGTTAACAAGGGGCAGCCTTCTGGGGCAAAGCTTTCTCTGTAAGCAGCAACTACAAGTTCGAATGTGTTGCTCCACATCAGCCCCCATCTTAGGCCAATAGAATCTGGATCTCACCAAGTCAAGTGTTCTGTCTATACCAAGGTGCCCCATGTGGTTGTGCAAGGACCTCAGTACTGAGTCTCGAAGGCAGTGGGAAGCACTAGTTGTTGTTTGTCTACTTGTCCCCTCTGTCTACTGTTTCTCTGTATAACAGTTTATTGATCAGTTTCAACTTAGGACCTTCTTTGTATAACAGTGCAGTTATCAAATCAGTGGGCGTAATTTGGACACATCTTTTCCTGCATAGAGGGCTTCAAGCTGCTTTGATCATAGGATCGGCGAGATTGAGCCCGCCGAATACTGTCATTGTCCAGCTGAGGCAGTGCACCAATGTCTATTGCAGAAAGTGGCAATAAGCAGCAGGTATGCAATTCTCAGAGGGTCCCAAGCAATCCACCATGCAGTCCACTGCGTCCGTGGACATTGTTCCTCCCTCTCAAACTTCGGCAGAGTGCCCGAATGTCAGGTTCTGCCAATCGGACCCAATCATTCTGGGGAACAGGCCTCCGGGAGAGCATCAGCATCTATGTGGTTCAGACCTGCTCGTATTCAGAGCATAGTCATATGTAGATAATGCAGAAAGCCACCTATGACCAGTGGCATCCAACTTAGCTGAGGTCTGCACATAGGTCAAAGGATTATTGTCAGTTTTACTAGTATTTTAGCCCCATACAAGTACTCATGGAATTGGTCAACAATTGCCCACTTCAAAGCTAGGAACTCTAACTTATGTACAGGATAGTTCTTTTCGGATGGGGTCAGGCTTCTACTGGCAAAGGCCACTGGTCTCAGGCCATTCTCGTGTCTTGGTACAACACAGCCCCCAACCCTTGCAAGCTAAGCATCAGTGTGCAGGACGTAAGGTTTTCTTGGATCGGCATAGGCCAGCACTGGAGCATGGGTAAGTTGATATATGATCTCATGAAAAGCAGTCTCACAATCAGGGTCCAGCGGCCCCAAATACTTCACTGGATGAAAATACACTCTTTCAGTCTTGAGGGAGGCTGGCTTTTGTTTTTTTGTGGGTTGGGGATACCCTGAGTAAGGTTAAGTAAGAGGCGGATCACTCTTGAATAGTCCTTGATGACGCCCGATATAACCACAGAATCCCAGGAATCTTTGCAGTTCTTTTAGATTTTGGGCTGTGGCCAGGTGGTCAAGGCCTCAACTTTACTTGGGTGGTCTCTATTCCTCAGGTGGATACTATGTGTCCCACATACTTTACTGATGTTTGAAAGAATTGACACTTATCAATGGACAGTTTAAGGCAAAGTCCTCCAGTCGGCCAATACCTTAAATAATCTGCTCTCATGTTCCTCCAGTGAGCTGCCAAACACAATAACATCATCTAGGTATACCAGGCACTCTAGTAAGTTCATGTCCCCACTGCACGCTCCATCAATCGTTGAAAAGTGGCGGGCACCTGAAATCCTTGAGGCATCCTCATGAATTCATAGAAGCCAAGCAGACAGATAAAGGCTGTCTTCTCCACGGTCCTCTGGGGCCATCAGGATCTGGTAGTACCACTGCAGAGATCCAACACAGAGAACCACTTGCTCGTTTAAGCAGTCCAAAGCATCCTGAATGCGGGCATTGTGTACTGATCAGGGATAGTCCGCGGTTTAGGTCGATAATCCACCACACATCTTACTGTCCCATTCTTTTCTCCACTACCACAATGGGGAAGCATAAGGGCTTCTGGATTCTTGTATTACACCAGCAGCTAACATCTGTTGCAGATGCCGTCTCACATCATCTATGTCAGCAGGTGCCAGGCGTCGAGACCTCTCACAAAATGGTCTTTCGTCATGCAGCCGGATATTGTGCTCAGCTCCTTGCACGCATCCCACGTCCCATTCCTTTAAAGAAAACACCTGGTCTCTCTGGGCAAGCTTCTCACTGATCCTCACTTCCCATTCAGCTGGCAACGAGTCGCGAAATCAAACAAGTCAGGCGTTACTCTGTCATTCTTCCTCGAACTCTTGCTGCTGGGTAGCACTGCAGTGTCTGCACAATGCACATTAGCCAGGATGCAACCTCTATTTACTCGAATGTCTCTTTCAGACACATTATGAACTTGGACCATTACCCTTCTGGCATAAGCATGGGCTCTAGCGGGCAAAATACTAAAGCTTGACCAGCAGTCCCTCTGGCAATTTTCCATCGCCTGGTGCATCCAACATTAATATTTTATTCTTAACATCCTTTCTGATCACGGACCTCTCCCTGTAAGGTACACTGGGCATTTGGCGCCAGGATCAGAGACTCAGGATCCTTCTTCCATACAATTCCGACCGGTTCCTCTGGTTCTATTTTTCCAGCATCTCTCTGTGCCTCATAGGCCTTCTTAATTAAAGCTGGAACTCTTAAAGCTCTACTAGTTTTTGACCCTGTTTTCATAACACAACTGTGCCAGCCTTCCGAACATATGAGCATTTGTTCCAATCAACAAAGGACACCATCATTACAGTCCAGTGGGGACACACTAAAGCTAGAGTCTCTACTTGTCGGCCACTCCAGCCACGGACGTGGGGAAAGACAGCCAAATCGGATATACCCGGAATAGGGGTAGGCCTTCTCACTTAACCCCCATACATGCAGTCCTTCTTATGGTTGTAAGGTACGTCTGACAAATGCTTCTGATACCAATCCTGGAACATAATTGTCACTTGGGAGCCACAGTCTAATACAGCTCTTGTAGACACTCCATTCACCTTTACAGTGGTCTCCATGGAGGGACCCACTATTCTGGACCAGTCTGGAGAGGCGATAGTGGGGGCCTGGGCAACTGACTTGCCACAAAAGGACGTGAGTTAGCATTTTGGTGCCTCACTGGGATCATTTTGTGCACCTCTAACCACTGATTTGTTCTCGAAGCTCTCCTTGTAGCCTATATGCAACTTTGTCAGTGTCTTTTGGGGACCGGCATTCCCTTTTCATGTGCCCATCCTTCCCACAATTATAGCAAAACACACTTTCTGGAGTTTGAGCTGGCGAGGCGCCACACTGGGAGCCAGAGGCGGGGTATTACTAACTGGAAACCTTGGTGCCATCTCTGTCTGCGGCGTGATAAGCATTTGGAGACATCTCGTCAGTTTTCTCCACTTCCATGGTCAAGGAATCGAGTTCGGAGCTGTTATCAGCAGGAGATACATGGTGGGTATCCCCACCCCATAACAGATGCAGTCGGATATAGGTGGGGCTCATACTTGCAGGCGTGGCCTTCATAAAGGACTGTTTTGAATTCCGGATCTCTCTCTCAACAGTTCCCCCATTGTGGCATATCTTTTCCTTATCAGAGCACCTCATTGACTGCCAACCTCTGCCCCTGAACTTCACTTGATGGGCCACCCTCAGTCACTCGGGTCATAGCCGCAGCTATTGGTGCAGGTCCTCCGAGGTCGCCTTTTCTCAACTCCTCGAATTTCTCTCATTAACTCATCATAGGAGGTGGGGATTCCAGTCGATTTGCCAGGCGTAACTGAAGCAACAGCAGTTCTGAGAGGGGCAGACTTAAGGATCCTGTCCAGCCTGGTTCGGTCCAGTTCAATCGCTGGCAACTACCCTTTCTGAGGCATTCTTGCAACAATTTTTCCAGCCGAGATACATACACAGACAACAACTCCCTTGGTACTGTTGTGCATTTCTTACTCTCCACCATAGGTCCTCATCAGAATCTGGGCTCCCATACACATTCTCAAGGCCTCAAGATAGGCCTGTGCAGTCGCTTCAGGGTTACTGGCCCGTTTCAGCACGGATGGTAGCCAGGGCAGGACCTCAGGCTCTCACTAACCCTCTTTTTGCTTTGACTTCCGAGCATTGCCATTCTAGCACTTGGGGCAACATAGTCTATCCAGGTCTCCCAGTCATCCTCCCTTGGGGGTGGGAGGTGCCAGAAGATCCTCAACCTCGTAAGAGTCGCGACTAATGGCAGGTGCAGAAATAGGAGTCTGCATTGGTTCAGCCACCATTACGGGCACTGGAGCGGGACAGGGTGTTGGGGAGGAACACCCCAGGTGGCAAGAATAGTTTCTTCAAGTCCTCCACAGTTTTCCCTTCTCCCAGCAACCATTTAGAAATTTCTCCTCAAAGTTTCAGATAGTGGTGGGGCTCATTCCCCAGGTCTTTACTGTCCTAGTTATCACTCTCCAAGCAGTGAGGGCTCCTCTGGGGTAATGGTCTGTGGCACTTTGGAGCTATCTATGGGATCCTTAAACTCTACTAGGGCCAGAAAGGTGTGGGTGAGCAGATTAGCATGCCGACCCACCACCACAGGGTTTTGTAAACCTTCCAGCTTGGAAAGTACTCCTGTACAGTGTCCGTATTGATACCCAGGGGATGTCCAGGATAAGCATAGCATTTTGGGGTCAATCTCCTCCCAGTACACCACTCCACCAGCGGTGCACAGCCACTTCTGTCGGGTACCCATTTTTTCTTAATAGTGGTTAGTAAATATGGCCACTAGAGGACACACAATCAGCGGTGAAGCCTCAAGATGTAACCCCTAGATGGCGCTATCCCAGGGCTACTACCCTGCCTGATTTGCCACTAACAGGTTGAGGCCTGGATCAATGGCGGTGCCTCCACCCAGAGGTCAGAGTTTGCAATAGTTAAACTTACTTGGTCACAGCCCTCTGGGACACTGCAACCCCCTTTCTTCCCACTAGTGGCCCACACAATATATCAGAATTACCTTCACAGTATACACTTACCCCCAGGACTAGTTCCGCACTGGGACCTCCTGTGAAATAAGATACAGTGCAACAATCACAGTACAGTACTTTAACATAGACAAATACCTTAGGCAGTATAACTTTGCTGAAACAAGCAGCTCTGATTTATTTAGGGAGATAACAAGGACAGGGGAAATCAGGTTAATTAGCTTATCACTTTACTATCTACCTATGGCTCTGTGACAGGCCTATCCCTACCAGTTACTGTCCCTGGGTACCCAAGCCCAGTAGCTAGTCCAAACCTTGGCAGCTGGTGGGGCCCTTTCACACAGTGAAAAGAAAATTAGTTTGAACAGTCAGCAGTACAGTGATTCCATTTGGATTTAATGTGGCAATTCAACAGGAGCGACCTGAATTAGTACTCACGACCTCCAAACAAGATAGGGTCCTTCAATGTCAGCAGGGCTAATCTTGAGCTCCACGAGACTCTTCACACATTTATATGGTAAAAAGAAAGTACTATACCAGGCAGGCTGCTTCTCTATCCCGATCGCAATTACTGCACAATACCGGGAGAACACACAGCAGATTCAGTTCCTGACAGACCGAGTGCAATTCAACAATTTCTCCAGTCTTCTACAGGGTGAGCCTGGTTTCTACTCTTCAGAGATCCTTTGATTCTTTTCACAGGACGGATTCAGTCCTAACAAGCAGTTACACAAGCTGCAGACCCGGAACTCTGGGCCTTACACATGTTTTTTGACTAAAACTGTGCACTGAAGTAACACAGGGTTCTTTTCCCCCCTCACTGCCAGAGCAGAAGCTGAAACTCCAACAGACAAAACGGGCACTTCCTTTGAGTTCCTCCCAGTTCTTGACTGGATTGGCTGTCACTCACAATAGACTGCTGCTGTTGGTCCAAAAGGTGCCAAGTCTAAACTACATCTCCCAGAGTCACTGCCCATACAATCCTCTTGTGGCTGGCTCAGATTATGAGTCCAAGTTCTGATTCGTCCAAGGCACCATTTTAGAGCTAGCTACTCCACACTGATTGGTCCAGTTCAGCAGTTCAAAACCAGAATGGGGAACTAGGCAGACACAGTTCTGACTGCAAAGAAAGCAGGTTAGACAAACTGTAATTTCATTATTACTGTAAATGATTTCTGGCAAACAGTTACATCTTTCAGATAGGTTCTCTTTGCACTCTAGTGACTTGAAAATGGAGTGGAATTGGCAGCAGCTCAGTGGTACTCAAACAGAAGCACACAGTCCCCCCATACAAACTAATATGTCTGCAAGCAGACAGCTCTTAAAGAGACAGTACCAGAGGCTCTAAAAACACTCACTGATAAAATGGCTTAAACGCCAAACACCATTCAGGCTTGGAGCATTCAAGCAAGCTCCTGGAAGTCTTTTGGGAACCCCCATTTGCAGGGGGTTACACAAAACAAATGTATTTGCAAAACATCAAGCCCTGTTTGTAATGATATGTAGTTCCCTGTTCCAATCACACACACACACACACACACACACACACACACTGTATAGGCAGAAATAAAATAATAAGCTTTATTTCTATGGCGCCTTTCAAAACCAAGGCACCTTACGGAGTTTAAAAACATCAAACATTTCAAATCTTAAAATATATAAAACAGTTGATATAGTTAGGTGAATAAAGTCAATCACCAAATGCTTGAATCCATAAATATGTTTTCAGGACCTTTTAAATCCCTCCTGATGCTTTTACTCCGTAACGCAAGGTAGAAATTCCAGAGGGTAGGGGCCACATGCATAAATGCATGGGCCCCAGAGGTTCTAAACACACCGGGATGTCTAGCAACCCCTCGTCAGCTGAGCAGAGTGATCGCCAGGCAGTAAGGAACCAGGAGCTCTTTCAGGTAGTCCGGCCAAGTCCATATAGGGTTTTAAAAGTCAGAAGACCGACTTTAAGAGTGATCCGACACTGAACTGGCAGCCAATGCAGTCTGTGCAGCACCGGCAAAATATGACACAGACCAGGAGGTACCAGTCAAAAGCCAGGCTGCGTTGCGTTTGCACCAACTGCGAGGCAGCAGATTCCACCCCAGGAAGCCCTAGGTAAAGGGAATTGCAATAGTCCAAGCACTGAGGACACAAGGCATGGACCAGCATACAAAGATCGCAGGACGGAACAAGGTGCATAATCATGGAGATATTCCTCAGATGGTAAAATGAGGACTTGGCGATGGCAGACACCTGCGAATGCAGAGTCAGCCCTTCCTCAAAAATTACCCCCAGATTACGCACCTGTTCAGAGGTGGGAGTGAAACACCTTCAAGAAAGCACCTGAGTGTAAACCAAGCCCGGCCCCTCTATCTGACATGCCGGATCCACAACCAGAACCTCTATCTTTTCTGAGTTCAACTTCAGCCAACTCGAGTCCATCCATCCTGATTTCTTTTGAGGCAGTTATTAAAGACCGAGAGAGCTCCATCCTGTTCGGTGCAAAAGAAAGGTGAGCTGGGTATCACCAGCACAGCAGTGAAACCTCAGCCCATACCGCCTTACAGTGTCTCCTGAGGGGCAGCATGTACACTATGAACAACATGGAAATACAGGACACCAACCCAAACCAGCCAAACCATATGAAGATTTATCACCGTAAGCCTTGTGTATTGTGCAGACTGTGATACTCAACAGTTTTAGGGTAAGTAAGTCCACCTTGACTTGCTTGCATATGCATCTCAATTGCTAAGGGTCCTGACCATGTTCACCTTCCTCAAGCCAAGCTTGCTACAGTATGTCTAGCACTAACACTGATGGGAAGATTATGCTATTATCAAGAATCTCTTTAAATAGCCTTTTGGCAAATTGAAACCTCCTCCACAGTGTTTTATTTGGCTTGCCTCTGGCTTGAGAGAAGTTAAAGGAAAACTCCACCCAATGTCCAAGTCTGGTGCCTCTGTGATTTCTCTGAATTTGCTAAAAAAACTGTCCTGCACATTTTGAGTCCCTCCATAGGACACATCAATAAAGTAACCAAATACTAAGTAAGGACTGGATCACATAAACACAAACAGTAACAAAGCCTACTTAGTCAGTGGATAACCACAGCTGCAAAATGATTAGATTTGTCTACAAGCACTGTCTTTCATGCAAGACACAAGCAACTGAATCAAAAGTACACAACACACACACACACACACACACACACACAGAACACAGCTGCAAAATGATTAAATTTGTCTAAAATAACTATGCACATTATTATTACTTTGTTGTGTGAGTAAAGCATATCTGAACACTGTAGGTCACAGAAATTAAATCTACAAACAAACTATGGACATTATTATTAAACTTCTAAGTGAGTGAAGCATATTTGAACATTAATGAGTAAACAGACCTGCACTCAGCAAGGGGGCTGTGACAAAAATAACACCTGGAGGTTTAAAGTAAAAGGTACAACCATAGAAAAGGGTACTTAATAATAGAAAGTCCACATTAATGTTTACCAGATATTTTCTCCATGTAATGGTCACAGCAAATATATTTACCCAACTGGGCCAGGAAATGCTCCCCACAATGATCTTTCCCTGGCCCAGTGGTGCATGTAGTGTTTGCTTTGACCATTAAATGGAGAACACATCTATTAAACATTATTGTGGATCTTTATTTATTAATACCCTGAGCTAGGTTTGATCTGTGACATTAAGCCTCCCCATATATTTGTATATATGATCAGATCCCAGGCTTATGGAAAGGTCAATATTCACATTATTATTACTGTGTTGTGTGAGTGAAGCATATCTGAACACTCGTAGGTCACAGAATTGAAATCTACAAACAAACTCCAAACATTATTATTAAACTTCAGTGTGAGTGAAGCATATCTGAACACTAATGAGTAACAGACCTGCACTCAGCGGGGGAGGGGGGTCAGTACCCTGTGACAACACAAACAGTACCTTGAGGTTTAAAGTCAAGGTACAACCTAAGGTGTATGACCTTTGCACAGATCAGTGACCTCCCTGTGTCAATGGCCACAATTACTGCTAAGCATTGAAAGCAGGCAACAGAAGCATAAAACATGGACATGGAGAAATGATTATAATTTTCAGGATAAAGTATTGGGTTGCTTACTGTACTGCTGTTTTTTCCTTGTGTTTGCTGTTGTGCTAGCATATACTGCAACAGTGAAATTAACCGTCACAGTCAAATGTTTGTGTACTGGAAAGGCTCAGCTGCCTCCAGAGTCTTTCCTTCTCTGAAACACACACACACACACACACGCACGCACTGCACGCACGCACACACACACACACACACACACACACACACATATTCCTACAGTGTTATTAATTTTACACACTTGGCAATAGACCAAAAAAAGTTATCAGTAGAGCTGCCAACCTCTGGCAGTTACAGGACTGCAGAGACTGATCATGCCATGTTGTATTTTAGGCATGTTTTTATGTTTGCTTGCATACATGTGCAAGAAACATGTGACAGCTTGCAGGAGTAGCAGTTTGTGGAGGTGCTGTTGTGTTGTGGCCAATGCCCCCACTGCTTTGAGGACTCGTCTCTGTGGCACAATAAATGAGCATGCTGTCTATGACAGCAGTGCAAAGTGTGCCACCAACTTGAAAGGATTTTGCCGCTGCAATGAGGAGCACCCCTCATTGCAGGGCATCTGCTTCCTGGTGTAACATTTCAATAAACATAGTGGCTGCTGTCACTGTCGATGTCTGCCTCTAGTCCCCAGAAGTTGACATTGGGGTGCCCAATCTCCCTGTAGGCATGCCCCCTCAGGTCATTTGCTGATGGGGGCCAATCCCCATCAGCATAATGGTCCTCCTGTCTAATAATTTGTCTGCCGAGGACAGCCCAATCACCGGCATCATGCCCTCCCAAACAAAGACCCTTTCTTCTTTGCCGATGGGGTGCCCAATCCCTGTTGGCTCCAGTCCCTCCACACACAAAACACCTGAGGTGGCATGCTGGGAGCCCACCCCCAGCATGCCAGATGTCCTGTAACAAAGAAAACCTTTCATAAGAGTTTTTTATTTTGTTTAACCTGTGAACAAGAAAATGGTCCCTCATTGTCTGCGGTGCCCCTCCCCACCCTGAACCCACCCTCCGCGTTATTCCCCACTTCCCACCCACCTCACCCCCATACTTACTCTCTAGAGCCTGCGTAATGATCTTCGGTGGAGTGAGAATGTGTCTGCACTATTCAAAACCAAACCCGAACTGAAGAAATGCTGGTAAGTTATATAACGCATACAGTAAATGTGTTTTTGACTTAGGTGGATATCTCAGCCAGTTTTGTGACTTTCTGCACCAAATTTTCAACATTGGGTTTTGGGACCCCACCTCATGAATTCAGTCACTATTATGTCATTATTCGGTCCCAAAGGTGATTTTGCGATTACTGCATGGAATCACCTTTGGGACCGAATTCACTAAACAACAACATCACTGTTCATGAGGAGGCTCCCAAAGAACCTATGCTGCAAATTTGGTGAAAAAATCCAAAAAATGACTGTTATGAGCGTGCACTGCACACATTCCACCCTTACTCATAACTTCAAGAATGTTTAGTACTTTCACCCAGGGCCCCAGATATCCCTGGTGGTCCAGTGGACTGCTGTCAGCCTGATCGTGGGCTTGAGTAAAATGATATAGGAGACTTTATCCCTGGTGGTCCAGCAGACCACTGTCTGCTTGATCACGAGCTGAAGTAAAAATAAAGAATCCTATATCCCTGGTGGTTCAGTGGACTGATGTCTGCCTGATCATGGGCTTAAGTAAAATATTACTGACTCTCATATCCCTGGTGGTCCAGCAGACCCCCCTCCCCATCCGCCCACTGTCCCCACGCGCTCTCCCCAGTCAGTGGCGGGCAGCACCACCATGGCCTGCCACCCCACCACCTGCCGACTGAGCACCGTCAGTGGGGCTGTCGCCCATTGGTCCAAGCGTGAGCCAATGGGCACGCAGCTATACCGTACTACAAATTCCAGATATATGAACCATTCACATATCTGGAATGTATCACAGTATGGGCTGCACGACCAAGCTCACGCTTGGACCAATGGGCAAGCCCAATGGTGTCCCGGTCGGTGGTGAGCGGCGCAGTCGGTGAAGTGCTGCCACCTGCCGCTGACGGGGAGGGTAGGGGCAGGAATCAGTGGACGGTGGGGAGGGTCCACTGACCACCAGAGATATAAATTCTTTATTTTACTTCAGCTCGCGATCGGCAGACAGCGTCCACTGGACCACCAGGATATAGAAGTCTTTATTTTTTATTTAAGCTCATTATCGGGCAGACAGCGGTCCACTGGATCACCAGGATATAGGAATCAGTTTTATTGTACTGAAGCCCATGATCGGCTGACAGCGGTCCACTGGACCACCAGGATATGGCAATCGGTTTTATTTTACTGAAGCCCGCGATCAGGCTGACAGCGTCCACTGGACCACCAGGGATATAGGAGTTTTTATTTATTTTACAATGCCCATGAGTCGGGCTGTAGGGCACATTCCGCGCTGCAGAAGCGTCGTCCCTGACAGCTGCTGCCTGGCAGGGGTGCCAGGCGCAAGTCGTCAGGGATCGGCGCACCTGCATGCAAATGGGGCCATAATGACGCAAATGGCCCCATTTGTGCCTTGCATAGCATTATGGCCCCATTTGCATGTAAACTTTGAATATCGCGGTTGTTGCACCTAGCGCAATGGAACTTGCACTAGCGTATCCCCTGCTCCACTTTGGCCACTGGCGCTGGCGCAGTGCCACTGTGCCATGCGTGCTGCGGGTGGCCGGGGTGCGATATTCAATGTTGCTGAGCCGCCGGCGCAGCTCGTCTGAATATCACCCAGTCCATGCCCCTCAGCGCAGCTGTTGAGCTGTGTTCAGTTTGCGCTTATTAGCTGGCGCAGCTTCTGAATATCTGGGCCCAGATTTTCAACAATGCCATTTTTTCACACCTCCTTATGAACAGTACAGCTGTCATTTTCACATCCTGCCCAAAATGTGTTTTTGCACATCTGGCACACAACTGCACAGTCATTGTGGGAAATCAATGTTTGGGACAGATTAAGAAAATCACAGTGACACCGTTCATGACGGAGGTCCCAAAATGCCTATGTTGAACATTTGGTGATAAAATTCCACAAAATGACTATGTTATGGCGTCGTTGTGCAGTTTCCATGCACACTTATAACTCAGAGAATTTGTAATATTTTCCTCCAGATTTTCAACATTGCCATTTTGCACACCTCCTTATGAACAGCACAGCTGTCATTTTCACATCCTGCCCAAAATGTGGTTTTGCACATCTGGCGGTGCACAATGGCTGAGTAGCCTGTGTGAAATCAATGTTTGGGTCAGATTAAGAAAATCACAGTGCCACTGTTCATGAGTGGAGGTCCCAAAATGCCTATGCTTGAAAATCTGGTGCAACAAATCTCCCAAATAATTGCATTATGGTTGTGTGTTGCGCGTTTCTCATAAGCGCATGACTTCATCAATTTTTAAAATTTTCACTCCAGATTTTCAACATTACCATATTTTACGCCACCTCATGAACAGTACAGCTATCATTTTTACATCCTGTTCAAAATGTGTTTTTGCACCTGTAGCACAAATGGCACAGTCGCTGCTCAAAATCACCTTTCAGTTAATGAACTGATAGTGTCACTGTTCATGTGGTGGAGTCACAAAAGCCCACGCTGGAAAACGTGGAGGAAAATACCAAGAAAACACCCAGGGTGTTAGGTTTCTGACCATATCACCCTGCCCTGTAGGGATGACAGGCATCAGGGGATGTGATTTGGGATTATCAACAGTAATGTCTCACGCCATTCCCCATCCCTACTCTGCAGTCAGTGACAGTTATCGAGGTGTGCCTTTGACTCTTCAGCCCAAAGTTCACTTCATTCTCTATACTGCACCCATTTCAGCATATTTCCTTTGGAATGGTGTGAGTGTAAAGCTCAGACACCCCAAGGCACACCTTAACACTTGTCTGTCTGCAGGGTAGGGTGAGGGAAATGGCGTGCGTATGGGTGACAACCCAAAGGCACACCCCAATGCCTGTTCATCTCTGCAGGGTGGGGTGGGATTGGCGTCACTTCAATACTTCACTGCCATTCCTATTCTGCCTGCCAATCTGTCTGTCTCTCTATCTTTCAATCTGTCTATATAATTATCTATCTTTCTATCAACTGCATGTATAACTATTTTACCTATTTGTAAAACAAACCTGCATATCACATTTGTCTGCACTCTGAGAACATACTTATGAAACTCTGCATATTTGTACTCCACTCCTGCATAGACCTCATACTTTCCTAATATTCCCATTATCACAAGCATAACAACCTTAACCTTATCAACAGCGACACCCTCTGAAAGTTACTATCACATTTTCTTTGCTAACAGTCCGTCATTACACCTGACTGCCTGACATCAACACATTGCTTAAATATAACTCACATCACCTCATGGACAAAACCCTGTTTCTCTAAAAGAAAAAAAGTTGTGTAAATAATCCCAAGGCTGAACATATGCCAGCCATTAATTTTCATGTACTGCCACCTTCTGTACCATCATGGAGAGCTGCATATGTTTCCCATGAAGCTTTGCATTATTGGGGTATGTGCAATTGTGTTTTCTTTAAATTTGGCTGTATGGCCAATATCCTCTGGGATAACACATACCCTCAGTGGCATTTGCTCTGGGGTTCTTTTGTAAACCTATATTGCTTACTATTCCTTCCTTTAAAATGTATACCTCCATATATTTTCCTAATAATGTAGCCTTCCTTAGAACAGAAACTAAAACAAATCTTACTACTTACAAATCATTGTGTTGTTTCTTCATGCCTCCTTAACAATTCCATACAACTTTACTAACTTCATTATGCAGCTGTGGTGGATCTGACCAGATTTTGTTTTATGCAGAGTTCAGTGGCTTTCAGTAACCCCCTTTAATAGATTCCCATAATTCTTCCATGTCGCTATATTCCCTTTCCTCCATTTCTTCCCTGAATATCCCTCATCCTGGTAAAAATCAGTTTGCCTGAAGTTCATGACCATTCTGGTCCAGTTCGTTTCCCTCCCGTCCTTACCTTGAATCTCACTGTATTATGGTTGCTTGTACCTAGGCTGTCTCCCACAACTTTTTCCACACTTTCCTGCTAGTGAGGACCACGTCCAGTATGTTATCCCTCTAGTGGGCTTCCTAACCAGCTGTTGCATAAAAGCACCTTGTAGTGACTCAAGGATCTCTCTGCTTCTGGCTGATGCTACAGTTGGGATTTCCCAATCCACATCAGGAGGTTTAGGTTCCCCACTAGCAGGAGCTCCTCCTTGAGAGCCATTTATTTAACCATCTGCAACAGCTGCCTATTCCCATCCTCTCCTTGCATGGGAGGTCTGTAGATGATGCTCCAGACTGTTTATCCAGTTTGATCCACAGGACCTCTGTTTCCCCTCCTGCCCTACCGTTGCCTAATGTCCTTGATGTACAATGCTGCCCCTCTTTTCTTCCTGCTCTTTCCTTTCTAAAAGTCTGTACCCTGGGATATCCATCTCCTAAGTATGGTGCTCTGACCACCAGGTTTCAGTTATAGCCATGATGTCTAATCCCTTGTCCACCATTATGGCCTCCAAGTCCATCATTTGTTCCCCAAACTCCTGGCATTTGCAGATAATCCTTTCTACCATATACCCCTTACCTCCCTGCTATCCCTGACTGCCTTACCTGCCACATTTTGTGGGGAGTGCTAACTAGGCTATTCCCTGGCACTCCCCACTGTTCCGTTAAATGCAGACCTTCCGTTCATACAGAATTCAATTTATCCTTTAGGACTCTTGTGCCCCTCCTTGCTTAGGTGCAGCCTGTCAGGTGCATAAAGCTCTGTGTTCTCAATGTCCTACCCCATTCTCCCACCAGACCGAAACCTTTTTCCTTGCACCACCTCCTCAGCCACGAACTGAATTCTTAAATTTTCCCCTTCCTATCCATGCTGGCTTTTGACACTGGCAGGACTTCATAAAATAATCTGTGTTCCCTCCTCTTGGCAGATTCTTGCCAAATCCTTGAATCTAGCCTCAACTTTCATCAGACTGTTATCCTCAAGATCGTTCGTGCCTAGATGCACCATGATGTGGGGTCCCCTTGTGTCCTTGCCAAGTTGTGCACTAAGTGCCTGGCCTTGAGTGCTGTCATGCCCAGCATGCATTTAGCCCTAATAGAGCATTTCATCCCATCCCCTTCCCTAGTTGATGCCTCCGATTATAGAATCCCCTGCTCTTCAGTTCCTTTGCTGTCTATGGATTCCTCCTTAACTGTTCCTGGTCAGATTTCACCCATCTCCTCCTTACAGCATTATCCCTCTCTCTCTACAGAGTTCTCAATCCCAGTTTGCCTGTGTGCACCTTTGTCCCTCCAATTGTCTGGGGTGCCTATCACTGTCCTCCGTTCCTTAGTCTTTTCTTCCCCTTATCCATGTCCACTTGCTCCTGATCCCTCTTGCTCCTCTTCCATCACCTCTGTTTGGGTTTCCTGGGGTGTCTAACACTGTCATCCCTTCACTGGCATTTCCTCCCCCTTATCAGTATCCTCTTGCTCAAGACCCCTCTTACACTTCTTGCCATCACCCTGTTGGGTTTCCTAGCCTAACTGCCCCTCCTTTCTCCTAACCATTTAAATTTCCCCATCACCCCCGTCTTAGCCCCCATTGCTTCTCTTACCCTCCGCTCCACCCAAGCAACCTTTTCCCATCAGTTCCCCCTCCTCACCATCCCTATCAACCTTGTCTCCCTCCCCTCCTGATTATCTGTATTCATCAGATGTCTTAAGGGTGTATACCTATTCATCAGACTAACCCCATCCCCAATGAAATATGTGCCACCTTAGTCTCGCTACTATTTACTTGACTAGTTTACTCCTGCCTTCTCACCTTTCTTTCTTCCTCCCACATATTCCCTCCTCTTACCCTGTCCCCATCTGCCCTTCCCTATTCCTCGTCCAACCTAGACCGCTTCCTGCACTGGAAGGGTTCCCCAGATACCTCCCTTTTAATGAATCCTCCTACCTCCATGTGTTGCTAGCCCTCCTGCTGTATTCCTGCCTGTAATCCCATGCCCCTATTCTCCCTCCCTCCTCAGCCTAATAACTTCTGCCTCCAGCTGTCCCAGTCTGTTACATATTGGACAAAACCCCAATCTCACAGCATATCCACAAAACCACAGTTCTGTAACCATTATACCCTCTCTCCCTTTGACTCCTACCCATGTTTTGTATCCCCATCTTCCCCAGCTGCCATACCCCTCCCTGACCCCAACCCCTTCCAGCCACACTGATATCCCCCTTCAAAATGCATGCTAAGTAATTGCCAATGCCTACACTATTAGCTTTAATATACAGGTAATATGGAATTGAATATTTTCTTTCTTGTATCACCCCTATGTAAGCCTCCTTATAGTTCCTATATTTTGCATGCAACCAACTTAACAACGAACTCTCTATGATTTGATAGATTGACTTTTCATATATGTAGTAACCGCCTACAAATGAGGGTTCACGAAAAAAATCTTCATGAGCTTGCCTAAATGCTTACTGCCAGGCTGGTGTCCCATGCTAGCAGTTAATCGTTATTGCCAAAGAGCCTGTAAAATCCTGGCAGCTGTCACTTTAAGAGCTGCCTAGATTGCAGTAATAATTAATCTGGGAGGGGCTGAGTGTTGTCATGCTTGAGTCTCGCCGGGCTGCCAGGTGATCGCTCCGTTTCTGCCATCGCTAACTGCACAGAGGAAGCCCTGTTAATAGATGTACTGTAACTGTTTGCTGATCATTCGTTAGAGTAGTAATAATAATGTAGTTTGTCTAACCTGCCTTCTTTGCAGCAAGGACTGTTTGTTTATCCCTACCATTTTCTCTGCCTCCAGCGTCCCAGCGGAGTCTGGTCTGCCCACCCTCCATTTTACCTAAGGCGGTATTGGTAAGTGAGGTCGGTCTCTCCTTCTTGGTCTCTCCCAGAATGCTAGCCCTGGCCCTGATGACCTGGGCCAAGCTCCTCAAACTAGGTGCCCCTTTATAGCCTCCCAGTGGCCCAATTTCAACCTATCCTTACCCAGGGACTGATCCCTGATATCTGGAAGGTGGCCAAGGTGCGTCCCTGTCCCTAAGCAGGGCGACCCCAAAATCCTGGACAACTACCGTCCCATAGCTATCTCTCTGCTGTCAGCAAGCTCCTGGAAAAGGTGGTCGCCAATCAAATCTCGGAGTATATCCACTCCATGGTCTGCTGGCCCCAGCCCAACACTGCTTTCGTAAAGGGCATGGCACTACCACGGCTCTCATCTCTGTCTCTTCCAGCATCAGAGCTGCTATGGATCAGGAAAACTCTCCGGCGGTATCTATTGACTTATCCAAGGCCTTGACCTGGTTGACCACGACCTGCCTGCCCTTGCAGATGAGGGTCCTTGGTTTGTCCCCTCTGCCCTAAACTGGGTCTCTGACTACCTATATGGCAGAAAACAACTAACTAAATTCAATAAAGTGTCCCTCAGGGCTCTGTGCTGGGTCCCCTACTCTTCTCCCTTTTCATCAACAATCTCCCGATGTGGTCTCCAGCTGCCGTGTCACCATGTATGCAGATGACCTGATTCTCCTGGCCCTCCTGTGATACAGCCACACTAAACCGTCACTTATCTGAAGACCTCTGGAACATCCAGGCATGGCTCTCCAACCATAAATTGGTCCTCAATCAAACAAAACCCAGGCCATGCTCTTCGGTTCCTCTGCCAAAGTCGGCCTCTTCAACTCCCCTACATATAAACTATGAAGATGGCTTCCTCTTCCTACCGTGTCCTCCCTCAAATATCTTGGGTAGCGCTTGATCCCCAACTGGACCTTGGTAGTCATATCCATAATGCCTGCAGTGGGTAAACCGTAAGCTGGGGATGGCCTACAGGGCTCGGTACAACCTTATTCCAACAGCTCGCATAGCTCTTGCCAGGAGTACTACTTTCCTCCCTCAGCTACGGCTTCCTCATATTTGCTCATACTTCTAAGACCCTCCTAAGCAAGTGGAGCACAATGTACAACAACATCTGTCGGTTTGCCCTGGCGCCCCGCCTCACCCATCACTGTGAGCTCTACAAGAAGCTTGGCTGGCTATCCCGCTCAATCACCTTAGCTTTAGCACTGGGTGCCTCTGAGTAAAGTACTTAGCTCCGGCACCCCTCCGGAGACTGCCCGGTTTCTTGCCCCTGCTGACCTCTCCCCCTGCTGAGATCCCAAGGCCCCGGCCTACTAAATGTACCTACCACCACACCATCATGGGGACGGAGTTTTGCTGTCCATGGTCCCAGGCTCTGGAACTCCTTTCCTGAAAGAGTCCGTACTGCCCCTCTCACAAGCGTTTCCGGACCTCCCTGTGGGATCATCTTAAGTTGGCCTCTCACTGTAGAATGTCCTAAGCCTCCTTAGTCACCGGTGCCCTGGTGCGGCTTCTTCTCTCCTGCTCTGGCGCCACCACTCTTGCGCTATGACCTTGTTCAAATCCCTCCACACTTGTTTGACCGACTCTATGATGTTCCCATGCTCATAAATCCTTACTAGCCCTGTTGGTCATTGTATTTATCTCTAATTTATACCTTGCCCCCAGCATTGTACCTGGGTGTACTTTCCGTAAATGAAATAACTGAAGAATTGTCTTTTCTCCTGTTTCTGTATCTAAATGTATTAGACAGAACCAATTACTGTATCGATGTACCTGTTGTACCCTTTTGTACTGTCCGGGTCGTTTCCTGAAAATAGGCATAAAACTTGTCTAGTGTACTTACCGGTTAACAAAAACAAATAAATAAATAAATTTTGGCCCAGAACTGCCAAATTGGACCAATCAGTCTGGTGGGACCTAAAATGGAGCGGACTACAGGAACTGTCTGGAATCAAAATCTGTAGGAATTGTAGTTTGGGGCTTTTGGCGCCTTTTTGCACCTGAATGGGGAGCTTTTGTTGTGACTGACAGACAGATCAGCCAACCAAATCTTTTGGATCTGAGAAACCCCAAGATGCCTGCTGTTTCAGTCAGTTCTGAGCTTGGAAGTGAGATGAGAACAGCTCAAGTGATTTGGGCAAAAGTTCTATGTAGTTTGCATGGGAGAACTGTGAAAGGGCTGAGCTTTGGCCTGCATGTCTGCCTGCTGCCCCTGAGAGGAGAGAAGATAATTATTTGGACTAAATCCAAGTTTATGAGAACAGTAAGCCACTGATTTTTTACCAGGCTCATACCTAAAAAAGACTGAAGATTTTGCTGAATGTGATCGGCCTGTCAGGATTTCCAGCTGCTTTTGAATCCTGATTTGTGCAGAGACTTTGCGATCGTGACCTTGAGAGTGGTTTGCCTGGTACAGTAGAATTTCCTTACATGTAAATGTGCTGTGTATTGAAAGTGGGTCTGATTTGGTTCCCGCTGTGTGAACTGTGTTCTGCTTGCTGGAAGCTGTACCCAGCCAAAATGGACTGTATCCAAATGTGTCTCCATTTGGCCAGGGCCTTGCCACACCGGCCCAGCCAGACTACCTGCTTCACAGAAAGCCATTGATGAGAGACCTGCCTGGGATCAGCCCTGCTCACGCCTGAACAGGAGCGATGCCTCGGCTGAATCGTGTGGGCCCTGCTTCTTCTGGCACTCCAGATCAACCACCTGCAGTCTTAATTTTAGTCCAGCCTGTGTCCAGTCTTGGGTATCATGTGTAATCATCAAGGTAGCTCCATGCAACAACATCCTAATCTAAAAGTGTGTCATCCGATTGTCTTGTTGTTTTCTTTTCATGAACTGAGCCCTCCGGCTCCAGATTACAAATAGTTTGTGTTGTGCATGTTGTTTTCTTCCATCACAGGGCTCCAATCAGCTGCAACGTTCCTGGCTAGCCACTATTCTCCATCTGGGTACCCAGAGTGTGTGACTGTTTATGGACCTTGAAGTGCATGCATAACTGTTTGATTGATACAGCCTTTAAGCAAATTAACCTGATTACACCCCTCCCTTGTTCAAGTCCCTTAAATAAATCAGATCTAACTCTTTTGCATTTACCTGACTGTGGTTCCAGTTTGTGCAAGAGTAACATACTGCTGTTATTTGCTGTATATAACCTTGTTTTAAGGGGTCCCCAGGGCCAGGCCAGAGGAAAGCCCTGGTGGTAAGTGCAACAGTGTGGGTACTTGTGTGGTGTATCGGGTATAGTGAAAGTGATTATTGTGTATTGTTCCAGCCACTAGTAAGGAAAGAGGGGGTTACAGTGTCCCGAAAGCTGTGCCCAGGTTAGCTTGACCACTACCAACCCTGACCTCCAGGTGGTGGCACCCGTTTCAGAACTCAGGCCCTTAACCTGCTACTAGCCAAGCAGGCAGGGGTAGTAGCCTTGGGATAGCGCCACCTAGGGGTTACAATAGTTTAAATAGTACCCTAATACTAAAGAGAACAGTATTTCTTTATTCCTATATAATAGCATGTACTAACATAACAGATTCCGACATGTGCCTTGTATAACTCAAGATTCAGAGTTTCAAACCTTTTACCACACTTTTGCATCCTTTTAGAACCAAAGTTGATATCCACCCCTTATGTTTCAAACCTTATACCTTACCGTTTGTATCTCTTAGGAACCAATGCTGGACTCCACACCCTGATATTGCTGCTCTAGCTGGATGGTTTTGGGCAGGACCTTTTGGAATAGAGCCCATTTAAAGAAGCTGAGGAGGGTGGGAAAAGTTTTTAATTCAATGCAGCATTCAAGGTCAGCTCCAAATTATTTTAAAATTCAGTTCAGGATCAAGTTGCTCCTCACGGACTTTGCCCTCCAGGATTCATTTTAGAATATAGTTAAATATCCAAGTTCAGTAATTTGCCCCGACAGACTTTGTCCTCCAATCCAGTGCTGTAATTAATTGATTAGATATCATTGTTGTCTATGTTTCTATGCTACTACATTTAACACAAGCCACAACACCATCACTGGATGCATCTCATGCTGGGTCTTTATGACTGCTGCACTCAATTCTGTTGTGGCCATATCACCTGGTCAGACCCCTATTGTAATACTTTTCATTACAAGCTTAATGTGGTCCATATTATCTGGTCCTCTCATCGTGTCTGGCTATTAAATAAGAAAAGAAACATATGTGATAACCAGTCCAAGGAAAAAGCTACTCCTGCCTTACTACTACTATGAAGGTGGGGGAGGAATGGGTCATCTCTTTGCTTCATTCTTATAAACATCTATTTACACCCATTTAACACTTACTGTAGGACTCATCCAATTGTTAGCAGTCACTTTTTGAGCAAATCATGACTCTCCTGAGAGGCTCTTGCATTTTCTTTTTGTTAACAGAAACATGTCTCCATGTAATAATGTCAAGGGTAAATACTCACAGCACATGTTATTCAGTAGCTGCAGGGTAGAAGAGAGAAACAGAAAAGCCCAATCTAAAAAAATCTCTTTCGGCCCCTGTGACCCAGAGGAAGCTCAATGCACTGCCGAGCAGGTGACCCAGTTTTGAAATCAGATTTCCTGCAGCTGGCTGGCTACAGCTGGGAAAAACATAGCCAAGGCTGGGAAGAAGGCAGCCCATGGCAGCATATCCCAGTCTGGGAAGAGTCATCATTCTCAGCTGTCAGTGCTGCTTTTGCCCTTTAGTAGGGAAGCCCTGCCCACTATCTTCACACCCATGTGTGACATCTGATGGCGGAGACGAGCAGTGGCAGAGCTTTGTTTGTCCCAGGTCCCACTATAAGGAAGTCAGTTTAAATGGGGTAGCGTCTACATTGAGACAAAGGGTGGCAACCAATGCAAAGGCCAGAAGATGACACAGGAATGAGGAGCATGAGGAGAGGTCTTTTAGATGAGGCTGACCAGGGTGTCAAAAAAAAAAAAGACTGCAGGCTGGTAGGAGGTCAAAAGAGAATCCATGAGGACATTTTCTTCTGGGTAAGTGGCACCGTGACCTAGCACCAACTGGTCATTAATGCTTGGAAGCACTCTTTAGGGATGTGAAAGGAGGGATCAGTATACAAAGGAAATTGCCCAGCCTGGCATGCTGGATGATAGCTGTCCCACCATGCCATTCGACATCCAGTACTCTGAATCTAGCACCCTGACACTGTTGTAGTTACCCACACATGCTTACTTCCTTTTGGTTGCAGCAGCAGGACCCCCCAGGAGGGCACAGACCATACCGGCACTAGAGTCCCTTGGAAGCCAGATGGTGGATACTGAGGCTGTTGGTGAGTCCAGTGAGCAGCGGTTCACCAGGACAAGATGTAGTTGGATGCCAAAGCCCTGAGGGAGCGGAAAAAAGAAATCAAAAGAACCTCACAACTCTGCATCCCAAACTACAGACAGAAGGATCAGCAAAGCTACAAAACTAATGCCTGTGTGAACCATGGTATATTGTGTGCATAATAGGATATGACAGGGTGTGTAATCATACACCAAAACCACTACCGCATGTTTCAGGAGTGTTAGATATGAGGCACAGCCAAGTGCCTTCAAAGCACATGAGCACTGAGATTCCAAGTGTTAATGATTTGTCATGAAGCATCTTACTGTTCTTTAAAGGAGAAGTGCACTGAATCTGGAAGTCAGTTTTCCTAGTCAAAGCTGTTTTTAATACTGGTTCAAATTCTGTTATTGCTCTAGCTATCCAAGCTTTTACATATCTTAGTGAGTGTTTCTGATTTATATATGTTGCTGGTAAACCATTTAGATCTGTATGATGTAGTTTACATCCCTGTTCTATGCTTCTACCATTGGCACAATGCATTTATATTCTACTGTAGAACTCCTGAGGTTGTTTGGGATATAAACTACATCATACAGTTCTAAAATTGCACTTACCACCAAACTGTAAAGGAGAAGCTCATGAGAGGTTACTAAAAGGCCTGTACAGGTGAAACAATAACAGAATTTTAACCAGTACTTGAAAACAGCTTCTACTGGAAAAATGACTTACAGGTTCAAGCAGTTCTCCCTTTAATTTAAATGTTTTAAAAAAGAGTAGAAAATGCTTAAAATTTTGACAGCTCTGTAGCACAGAGGTGATATGGCAATTGCTTGCACGCTGGCAACTTAGGATCATGCATCAAGCCTGGGACGAAAGAGGAGAAGACAAGTAGGGAGGTAAACAAAGCATCAGTAAGAGGTTGGGCGTCACTCTGCTCAGAGTGTGATGCTTGGTGGTGGGAATGGAGGTGCCCTGGTTTGTGTGAGTGAAGTAGACATGGCATTAGTGAGAAGTTGCAGGATGCACCACTCAGAGCGCCACTTCTGGTGGTGGGTAATAGAGGTGCCTGGTTTGTGTGGGTGAAGTAGACATAGCATTAGTGAGAGGCTGCAGGGTGCACCACTCAGAATGCCACTCCTGGTGGTGGGGTAATGGAGGTGCCTGGTTTGTGTGGATGACAAAGACAGAGCATCAGTGAGTGGTTAGAGCGATGCACCTCTCAGAGCGTGAGTGCTGGTGGTGGGGTACGGAGGTGCCCTTGTTTTTGTGGGTGGAGTAGGCAGAGTGTTAATGAGAGGTTGGGTGATGCATTGCTCAGAGCATGACTCCAGGTGGTGGGAATGGAGGTGCCCTAGTTTGTGCAGTTGACGTAGACAGAACATCAGTGAGAGGTTGGAGTGTCACATTGTTTGAGCAGGACTCCTGGTGGTGGGGTAATGGAGGTGCCTGGTTTGTGTGTGTGATGTAGACAGAGCATCAGTGAGAGGCTAGAATGACGCACTGCACAGAGCATGACTCCAGATGGTTGGGTAATAGAAGTGCCCTGGTTTGTGTGGGTGACATGCACAGAGTGCCAATGAGAGGCTGGAGTGAGGCACTGGTCAGAGTGAGACTCCTGGTAGTGGGGTAATAGGTACCCTGGTTTGTGTGGGTGACGTGGACAGAGCATCAGTGAGAGGTTTAAGCAACACATCGATAAGAGTGTGACTCCTGATGGATGGGTAATGGAGGTGCCCTGGTTTTGTGCAGGTGACAGACAGAGTGTCAGTGAGAGGCTGAAGTGATGTACTGCTCAGAGTGTGACTCCTGGTAGTGGGTTAATGGAGGTGCTCTGGTTTGTGTGTGTGTGTGGTGTGTGTGTGTGTGTGTGTGTGTGTGTGTGACGTACACAAAGCATCAGTGAGAGGTTGGAGGATACACCACTCAGAGTGTGACTCCTGGTGGGGGTAAGGGAGGTGCTCTGATTTGTGTGTGTGTGTGTGTGTGTGTGTGTGTGTGTGAGAGACGTATGCAAAGCATCAGTGAGAGGTTGGAGGATGCACCACTCAGAGTGTGACTCTGGTGGGGGATAAGGAAGGTGCTCTGATTTGTGTGGGTGAAGCAGGCCGAGCATCAGTGAGAAGGTTGGAGCAACGCACAGTTTGGAGCACAACCCAGTGGTGGGGTAATGAGGTGCTCTAGTCTCTGTGGGTGCCATATGCACAGCATCATAGCGTGAGAAGTTGCAGCACCACACCATTCAGAGCACAACTCCTGGTGGTGGTTGGGAAATGGAGGTGTCATGGTTTGTGTGGGTGACATAGAGCATCTGTGAGTGGTTGCAGCAACGAGCGTGACTCCTGGTGATGGGATAAGGGAGGTGCCCATGTTTTATATGGGTAACATAGACAGGGTGTCCGTGAGAGGTTGAGTGACGCACTGTTCAAAGTGAGATTCCTGGTGGTGGGGTAATGATGGTGCCCTGATTTGTGTGGCTGATGTAGTCAGAGCGCCAGTGAGAGGTTGAGGACACCACCACACCTGTGACTTTTAGGTGGGGGTAATGGAGGTGGTCTGGTTTGTGTGGGTAAAGTAGACACAGCATCAATTAGAGGTTGAAGCAATGCACCGCTCAGAGCGCAACTCCTGGTCGTGGGGTAATGGAGTTGTCCTGATTTGTGTGGTGCCACAGAGTGTCAATGAGAGGCTGGAGTGAAGCACTGCTCAAAGTGAGACTCCTGGTGGTGGGGTAATGGAGGAGCCCTGGTTTGTGTGGTGACATAGACAGAGCGTCACTGAGAAGTTGAAGCAAAACATTGGTCAGAGTGTGACTCCTGGTGGGGGTAATGGAGGTTCTCTGGTTTGCATTGTGACATGACAGAGCATTAGTGAGAGATGGAGGAAGCACTGCTTGAAGCTCAACTCCTACTTGGGGTAAATGAAAATTATATACTCACCGTAATTGTTGATCTTCCAGAATATCTGCGTTCCTTCACACTTATGGGTCTGAGTCAGAGGTGCTAGGACTATGAGGAAGCAAAAGTCTTTTGCAGCCTAGGGGACCGACATCAGTGCCGCACCACCCATTAGGCAGATGTAGTGACGTCATGCTCATGAGTTGACCGGTAACCAGTGCTGGCCCCTCCTTTCTCAGTTCTGTTTGCCAGGAGAGGAACTAGTGGGAAAGAAAAAGAGGGGCTACAGACTCTAGCCCAAAGGGATAGGAAAAGGATATAGATATAAAATCATAAAAATAAAACCTGACTACTAACTTAGAAAACTAAGGGATGGGCCTAAGTGGCACAATGGTAGTGGGTGTAAGAGCCAGAGTCTACTAACCACCTGTACAGCTAGGTTGAGGGAGGGCAGCAGCCCTGGCATATAGCTCTGGGTGGTCTAGAGACAGCGCTCCAGAAGAATCTCAAGAATAGGATGGCAGAAGCCAGTTAAGGAGAGGTTCATGCTCACAGAGGCCAAGAACCTAAGATTAAAACAAAATCCATAAGATAGTGGAGACTTTGGAGAAGACCAAAGCATTGCTCCTTCCTCTTGCCACTCCAGAGAGTGAAGGAAAGAGAAAAGGAAAGAAAAGATCCATCACCTAGGTGTGGGGAGAAAGCAGTTTGATAGGCTGAGCATATGGAAAAATAAATACAAAGAAATCCTTGGCATCTTCACTTCCTAGCACTAGAGGTGAAGGCTGTGCCTTGTAGCAAGGCTACACTACCAGTCAGCAGAAGCTGGAGGAACCGCAAGGTGGAAATTGAGGTACCACTGCTTTAGGAGTACCAGTTATCTACCTTGGAGGGAAGACAGTGGAAGATGAAAGAGATTTATTCTTTTTTGTATGGGAGAAAAAGACACTCTTATCCCTGTTTTTTTTGTTTGTTTTAAACAAGTCAAAACCAGGAGAGTGGACGAGAGCAAGAGAGCACAATTCCAGGAGGTACAGACTGAACTACCCCTCAGGGAGGGAGAGCTCTGAAAGAGTGGCAAGAGGATGCTATGTGTTCACAGTAAGAGGTGAGGTGCCCAGAGGCCCGATTCTTATATGAGTGGGGGATGGTGGGTGGGCATGTGAATGAATGGTGAAGATCTTCTGGAAGATCAACAATTACAGTGAGTACATAATTTTCATATCTTCCAAGAATCAATCTTCAACACGCATTCCCACTTATTTATTTATTTTGGGTCAGAGTACTGCTTCCCAAAAGGGGAGGATCTGGCTCACCCTGAGGAAAACGAAACTTCCCTCAGCCCTCTGAGGGAATAACCACTGGAGGCAGGAACTCGTTACAGATTTGGCATGACCTGAAACTGATCAAGGGCACTGAGGCTCCTGAGGTCTGGGAGCTGGAAGGCATCCAGACAACTCACACCTGACCCTATGGGAGAAGAAATTAGTCTCCTGATAGTGCAAGTTGAGCACCTTATGTTGGGCAAGGAGTGCCAACCAGGAAAAGCAAAGCCATGCCATCCCCTCAATGCAGACTGCAGATCCCACCAGTCTGGAAGTTATCATGTTGGCATCATAGGACCTCCTCACTTTGTGCCTGGCCAGCCCCATGCCCTGGGCAGAAAGGCAAGTGGCCTGACTGCTTACCCTGCAATCCGGCATGGACGCCAAGAGCTGACTCATAATCGCCTATAGGTGCTTGCCATAAGCTACCTGGTGTGCCTGATGTGCAGAAATGCAAATTTTTTATATATTTATTTAGTTTTTGTTGACCGGGTAAGTGCACTAGACAAATCCTGCCTATTTTCAGGCACGACCCGGGAGGATACAGATGAATGCCAACTGACCTTGAACCAGATTAAGCTGTTGGTGGTATTTTTAGTGAATGAGGAAATTTGGCCAGGACACGGAAAATTCCCCTACTCTTTCGATAAGTGCCATGGGATCTTTAACATCCACCTGAACTACTACCAATCCAGGTAGATGGGACCTCGGTTTAACGTCTCATCCGAAAACGGCACCTCAGAAGTGCAGCACCCTCTCATGCTGCACTACAGTGTCAGTACTGTGATATTAACAAGTGCCAGATGTGGGAACTGAACTCCACAGCCCTCTGATCTCCCGGCTTCAGAGGCAAGTGTGCTGCCCTACTGAGCCACTGACACTGGTAATGGCACCAGAACCCAAATCAGCACTGTGAATGGTACCAGAAGGGGTCCTGTCACTTCCCCGGTGTCAGCCTTAGAGGCAGTCCCTGAAGATACTCCTGGCCCTGACATTATGGTGCATGCCACCACAAAACTCTCCTGCCCCAAGCATTGATCTCCACAGAGTTGGTGTCAGTGGGGGCAGTCGTTGTTTGGGAACTTCAGCCCAGAGGAGTCTGCAGCATCAAAATCCCTGAGGTGGGATGAGGGACGCAGCCTGGAGACCCACAGGAGTGTAATACCTGCACTGGTTGTTCCTAGAAGCTGGAGAAGGAGCAAAGAGATGGATCGAGATGTTCCTGGATGCCTCCGTAAACAGCCAGGGCCATGGAGTGATGATAGTACTGTCACTGCTGTATTCTCCAAGGAATGACAGTGCCAGGGTAGCAGTAGTGCAACCTACAAGATGGTGAACTCAGGTCCTGCATCATCTCTAAAAGGAATTGCTGATAATGGGAGCATTCAGCATCAGAGGAGAGATGGACTAAAAATTCTCTTCCTCAGAGTAGGAAGTAAGATAGGAGGCCGGATTCAGGTAGCAGCAGTGCAGGGATCTCAGGCCTAAAAATAGCCTGATCAGCACTGAGGTGAAAGTGGCAGAATACACCAGCCGCTGACCGAACTAATTCCAGGTCATGGGCCCCAGAGGACCAGAAATACCTGGGAGAAGGAGAGGAAAGAGGAAGAGAAGAGGAGTAGGGTCAAGGATGACCAGGCCAGATCCTCTGTCAGGGCTGCAAAATACTCAGGGGACCTCACACAGAGGGAGGGCCTGGCAAACTCGCCTGTTTGTGAATGACCAACATCAGTGGACTGGTCCAGATGGTGCCCTTGGGAGGAGACCCCCAGCTGGGGAGAGCAGAAACATGTGTGTCCCAAGGAGCAGCCCTAATCCCCTCAGTGGCAGGACAGATGGTTTTGGAGAAAGCTGGGCCCCGATTAGCACTGTGACCCCCTGTCAGAGTTCCACCACCTCTGGACAATGGGTCAACCGCCAGACAGTGCCCTGCTACTTATCCTCGACACTATTGACCCTGCCCCACTGACCAAGCCCAGATTGTAGGCCAGAGCCTCAGCTAGAGTCATTCTGAACCCGACATTGCTAGTGGCACTGGCTCCCAACCCCAGTACCACCAATGGCACTGACATCAGATCCAGCATCAGGAATGGCACCAGAACCCAAATCAGCACCGTGAATGGTGCCAGCAGGGTCCTGTCACTTCCCCAGTGCCAGCCTGACAGGCAGTCCCTGAAGATACTGCTGGCACTGAAAGGCTCAGAACCAGATCCAGGAAGGCATCCATCCTCACCAGATCCATCCAAAGGCCCAAGGTCGGTGCCATCTTCTTCCTCGGGTCATCTGACTGCTCGGGAAAGAAATGACAATAACCTCCAGGTCTATGGAGGAACCAGATCTGGAACCCTTCCCTCCTCCAGTGCTGCAAATGGAGTCAGATTCCCTCCTCAGTGCCACAAACAGTGCTGGAAGGAGGCCTGGTTTTAATGGCGCCACCTTACTCACTGGTATCAACCTTAGTACCATAAGCTACATGCAACAGGCCACAACACTGAGGTGACCACTAAAAATAGAGTTTGAGAGTGCAGTAGTCCATTGAGAAGCAGGCATCTCATCCATATCATAGTTAGTACAAAAGCAGGCCCAACAGTCTTCATGCTGCTCTGAATGGCAATGTGGCCCCACAGGAGTACCAGCATGAGGGCTGCCACAATACTTTCTTCTTCTTGGCCTTTTTCCCTTATGCTCCTCAGGACCGAACATGTCGATGTGACAAAAACAATGAAAACTAGAAAAGAAAGAGTTTTGTGCTGAACTAGATGTTTAAAATAACTGGAGGTGCCCTGTTTGTGGGGTGAAGTAGACAGAACATCAGTGAGAGTTTGGAGGATGCACATCTCAGTGTGCGACTCCTGGTGGTGGGGGTAATGGAGGTGCCTCGATTTGTGAGGGTCACCATGTTGTACCCTCTTAGGACATCAAAGCAGGTGCATTCTTGCAGAAAGAGGGAGAAGGGACCAGAAAAAATGGAAACAAGCCTCAAACATGCTGGATGATGGCCTTCTGCCTTCTCCCATGCTTCAGGACCTTTGGTGAACAAGAAATCCCCTAAGGGATGACTCTCTAGATCAAGTGTTTTCCCTCACAGCCAAGTAGGGAGTATGCCCCCAAAAAGGGATACTGCTGTACAAGGGAGTCATCGGGGAGCACTGGATGGCAGGGAGGCTGCAAGTGGCAATAAGATGTGAGCCTTGTGGGAAGCAGGAGGACTTGTAGTGTCTGAAGAAGTTAGGTGCCTGTGGCTGGTCTGAAAAGGGAAAAACATTTGGGCATTTACAGTAAGCATAGAATTAATTTCTATGGAGTGCCTAGGTCAAACATGATGATCACACGTAATTATAGTGCAATAATAAATTACATATTAACTGCGAGGAGAACTGGAACACAGTGAGGTCAAGTAACATGCCCAAGGTTGCACAATGTGCCCATGGCAGCTGAGGTTGGATGCTAGCATCCCCTGGTTCACAACCCAACACTATAACAAATGGGCCACACTCACACTGACCACATTGTCTGTAGGGAAGCTAATGGAGTTACTTCTAAAGGACAGGACTGTGGAGTATCTTGAAACCAGTGGGTTACAAGACCCGAGGCAACATGGATTCATGGGGGTGGGTCATATCACACAAATCTGATAGATTTCTTCGACTGCATGACCAGAAAATAGATCAGGTTGGGGTGGTGGACATGAGGCCTACTCAGATTTCAATAAGGTTTTGAGACCGTTCCATGTAGGAGGCTCATAAGGAAACTGGGCAGCTCAGGTGTGGGTCCTAAGGTGGTAAACTGGATGACAAGTTGTTTAATGGATAGGTGACAGAGGTGGTGGTAAACAGATGTAACCCCTTACAAATGGGAGTTCCTAATAGCCTTCCAGAGCTTGCCTAAATGTTCCTGGCTAACTGGTGTTCGACACAATGCACCTATATGTGGGTGTCGTGAGTGCTTCCACAGCCTCCAGTACTGTCTCTTTAAGAGCTGCCTACTCGCAGACTCCAGCAGGGTGATATGGGGGGTGATGGTTTCTCGGTTTAAATTCCGCCACAGCTGCGGTGGAATCGCTCCTGTTTGGCAGTCGCTATATGCACAATGGAGCCCCTTTAGAGAGGTGACTGTTTGGGCAAAGTTAGTTGGACTATTGGCAGGGATACATTTTGTCTAACCTGCTTCTTTTTCAGCTGGGACTGTGTGTTCTGTGCCCCTCCATTTTGGACCAGGATGTTCTGAAGGGTCCAATGGGGTAGGAGGTGCCCAAAAATGGAGTAACTGGCGACCAACCAGAATGAGGGCTCACTAGGGAGCCGACGGACCAATGGAGATACCGCTAGCACCTGTAGCCAGCCAATGGGATTGGGTGGCGCCGAGCTAGAGGATTGCCCATACAGCCAAGGGGCAGAGGTGTTGTGGCTGTAGATGAGGAAGGAGCTCTGGGCTCCTGCGCTGTTGATGTTCTGCAGGGAGGCGCTAAAGGCCTGAGTTGGTCGTTTGAATAGCCAGCGAGCCTGGACTGGATCCGTGAGGTGGTGATCAGAGGAGGCTGTGCACAAGCTCAGCTACCTACCAGGCTCAACCTGTGAGGACTGGAGAATCTGCTGAATCGCGCTCGGTCTGTCAGGAGAGTGAAGCTGCAGTGAGATTCCCGATAGCTGTGAGTTCGGTCGGGCCAAAGAGCAGCTGCCTGGTATGGTACCCTTTGTTGTTTTCCATATAATGTGTGGAAAAGTATTTGAAGATCAGGCTCAGCCCTGTGAGTGCTGTGAGAGCATTTTTCTCTGGAGTTGTGAGTACTAAAGCAGGGTAGCTCCTGTTACATATTTCTAGCCAGGGCAAGATCTTCAGGTTGCCTTGCTGACTGCCCTAACTGAGCCTGCTGGCTCCATCTACTCTTCATAGGAATTAAATGCTCATTTGTGTCAGGGCCCCAACCAGCTGCATCAAGGAACTAGCCTTTAGGGCTTGGGTACCCATAGACAGCAATTTATAGGTTAGGCCTGTGCACAGAGCCCCAGGTAGATACTCATATAGTACATTGTAGTGGTAAGTCAATCGCTCTGATTTCCCTGGTCCTTGTTAATCCCCTAAATAAATCCGATTGCTTGTTCTGCAAAAGTACACTGGCTGGTTTGTGTATTGATAGTGAAATACTGCACAGTGAATACTGTGTAACTGTACTTACTTTTCAGGGGTCTCCGGAGTGAGCGGAGTGGTTTGAGCCGGGGTAAGTTTTTATGGTAAGGACACTGCAACTGAACTGTGTGGGCCACTAGTGGGAAGAAGGGGTTGCAGCAACCCAGAGGGCTGTGACCAAGTCAGCCTCGACTGTTCTAACCCCGACCTCTGGGTGGAGGCACCGCCAACGGATCTGGGCCCCTCACCCTGTTACAGTTAAGGCAGGCAGTAGTAGCCTTGGGGATAGCGCCCCTGGGGGTTACACTGAGTTCACCTCGGGAAGGAGGGTGACCGGGTGCGACAGGTTTCAGTACTGGGACCAGTCCTGTTTAACGTCTTTATAAGTGACATTGCAGATGAGCTGGAAGGAAGGTCTGCCTCTTTGTGGATGACACCAAAATCTGCAATAGGGTGGACACTCCAGAGGGTGTAGAAAGAATGTGTAGAGACCTGAGAAAAGTTGAGGAGTGGTCAAGGACATGGCAGTGGGGTTAAAAGCGAAAAGTGCAAAAGCATGCACTTAGGGCACAGAAACCCAGAGGTGGAGTACAACATGGGAAAAGAGGTATTGATGGTCAGAAAATAGGAAAGGGACCTGGCAGTAATCATATCTGATGATCTCAATGTGGCGAGGCAATGCAAGAAGGCAGTGGGTAGGGCCAGTGGGATGCTGGGGTCCACAGGGGGGGTATCACTAGCAGAAGGAGAGGTGGTGGTGCACTGTATAGACTGCTGGTGAGACCCCACCTGGTGTACTGTGCTCAGTTCTGGAGACCAGGGCCCAATTCTCAAAACTCGGTGCAAGTCGTGCCAAAAGGCGGCTTGCATTGATCCCTCATGTGCCATGGATCCTGCACCCAATTCTCTATCAGGGCAGGTCCTGGTGGCAAAGAATCCCGCGAGCTTCGGCAACCCTAGCAGTGCACCAAACAGAGGGCTCACCTGGACAGGTTGCCGTAAGTCTGCAGCAATGTGCAGAAAGGTGCAGAAGCACAAATGCCCCCCGTCCAGATCTCCCATTAAATCATATGTTAAAATACCTGGTGGTCTAGTGGACACTACGAGCCCCGATCCCCATTAATTCATACTTTATAATACCCTGGTGGTATATTGGCCCCTCCCTGATCCCGATGTCCCCGAATAGTTAGTAATAAATCCCCATGGTGGTATACTGGCCCCCAGTAATGCATCCACAATAAGCCTAGTAGTCTAGTGGACCCCACCTGCAGTGCCCTACCACCCCTACTCCCCATCCCGTAATGGAGCCAGCAACCAGCACCGCCCGCATCCACCACCACAGCCAGTCACCAATTGATCTCTGATTGTGCACTTACTTTATACAGTAGGCGCTCAGTGACTGACAGCTTGTCAATCACTGGGAGCGTACTCCGCCACAATCGTGCTCATTCAGAGATCAGTGGTAGGCGCACTGCCGGTGGTGGGGCCCACTAGACCACCAGGGTTATGTGGCTGCATTACTGTCGGGAACATCAGGGATCGGAGGGGCCACACACCACCATGGGGGATTCATTACTAACATTCAGGGACATCGGGATCAGGAGGGGGCCACTATACCACCAGGTATTATAAAGTATGCGTTAACGGGAGTCTGGAGCTTGGACATCCACTAGACCACCAGGTATTATTACATATGAATTAACAGGGGTTCAGACATCCACTAGACCACCAGGTATTATAAAATATGAATTAACGGGGATCAGGGCTTAGACGCCTACTAGTCCACTAAGGATATTTTAAGTTTTATACCAGGCAATTGGGGCACGGAGGGGCACTAGGTAGTATTTATATTTATACCAGACAATCAGGGCTTGGGTGGCACTAGACTACCAGGGAGATTTTACTTTTTATATCGGGAGATCGGACTGGGGTGGGAACCTCGGCACATTGGCGCGTGTGCATAACACCCAGAGGGTGAATTTCTAAGCCCTTAGACCAGCCTGGCTGGCCTAAGTACTTAGAAATTTGCCTTGGGAGAGTTTTGAGAATACCATTTTAGGTGCTGGGCAGCCTGTGTTTGCTGCAAGCCCTCAGCGCCTTGCTGCAGCCCATTTGGTGGCGCGCACAGGTGGCACAAGCCCTGTTTAGTACATGCAGCCAGTGGTGGATGCAGGCTGACTTTGTAAATCGCTCTTGGGACATCGTTTGGTGCAAGGGGAACCTTGTGCCAATCATTGGGAGCAAGCCCCTTTGCACTGCCAGGGAGCTTTGAGAATCAGGCCCCATATCTCAGGAAGGACACAGAGTGGAGGCAGTCCAGAATAGGGCAACTTAAATGGTGCAGGGTCTGCATCAGAAGCCTTAAGAGGAGAGGCTGAAGGACCTCAGTATGTCCATCCTGGAAGAGAGAAAAGTGAGGGGCATATGACGGAGACCAATAAATACCTCACAGGGGTAAATAAGGTACAAGAGGAGAGTATTTTCAGAGGAAAGATGCACAAGAACAAGGGGACATGCAATGAAGCTGGAAGAGGAAAATTCAAGATGGACGTGAGGAAGTACTTCTTCATAGAAAGAATGGTGGATGCATGGAACAGCCTTCCAGTGGAGGTGGTGGGGACAAAAATGGTGGTGGGCTTCAAGCATGCATGGGATATGCACAAGGAATCTTAGTGGGAAGCAGGGTGGGAGTGGAGGCTAGAAATCAAGTAGGGTCTGCAGTGACAGTATAGGCAGGAAAACATGAGCAGACTGGGTGGGCCAAACGGTCCTTATCTGCCGTCAAATTCTATGTTTCTATGACTTCCTATTTTTAATTATTTTTTCTGGTTATACTGTTTTATAGTGGTATTAGAACTCGGCACCGAAAATGCAGCTTACGCGATTCAAGAGGTTCCTTATCTTTCGCCAGATACATTCTGACCCTACTGAAATGCAAGCTACGTAAGTGATTACAGAAAAAAGGTACTCTATAAAGAATGAATTGCAGCCGCTTAAATTACATGCCCGCTGTCCCGTCTTGATATTTCGTGCCATTTTGAATTAGCATGAGTATTAGTTAGAGATCAGCTAATTGTCACTGCAACTACAAATAAAATCACTCTTTTGCATTCTGTTGCTTTTAGCATTTGGTCTGTTTGTCAGCTATATTACTTGGTTCTACGCTTCACTAAAATGCCACTCTTTGCATCGCTGAAACCAGTCTGTCAAACATGAATACCCAGTTGACATCATGGATGTTAATCTTGAACTCCTTGCTTAGAGATCGGGTGAACACGCATGTTGCTGCCACTGTTCCCAAGGAGCGTTCTGCTTCTAACCCTCCTCCTGCAAAAGAAAAAGGCCTGACACCTATGCCCATTACACCCCTGAGACAAGGTTCGAGCTGGGGCAGTATGCCACAGAGCATGGCGCTATGTTTACATAGATACATAGACAGTGTCAGCAGATAAGGGCCTATGGCCCACCCAGTCTGCCCATTTGAGCTTGTAAGTTCAGTTTATGTTTTCCTAGAAGTCTGTTGCCCTTACCCTGACCTCCAGAATTCCTTTATGTCTATCCCATGCGTTCTTAAATCCCATGATTGTTTCAGCCCACCACTTCCTCTGGCAGGGTGTTCCTTGACCACCACCCATTCTGTGAAGAAATTCTTCCTCATGTTTCCTCTGAATCCGTCCTCCCTCCAACTTCATCCCATGCCCTCTAGTCCTGGAACATCTTTTTCGCTTAAAAATAGCGTATTCCTGCACCTTGTTCCTCCCTGTAAGATACTTGTATGTCTCTATCCTATCCCTCTCTCCCTCCTCTCCTCCAGGAGTACATGTTCAGTTCCTTCAACCTGTCTTCATAGGACTTGTGATGCAATCCATGCACCATCTTTGTTGCCCTCCTCTGAACCTTCTCTACCCTGTCTATGTCCTTACGTGGTATGGTCTCCAGAACTGTACACTGTACTCCAGGTGGGGCCTCACTGATGTCTTGATATGGCAATTATGACCTCCCTTTTCCTGCTGGTGATGCCCCTGCCTATACATCCCAGCATCCTATTTGCTTTACCTGCTGCCTTGTCACACTGTTT
This sequence comes from Neoceratodus forsteri, assembly GCA_016271365.2. NCBI lineage: Eukaryota > Metazoa > Chordata > Ceratodontiformes > Ceratodontidae > Neoceratodus > Neoceratodus forsteri. The sequence continues at coordinate 188,988,209 of CM028134.1, forward strand.
CCCTACAGTGAGGTCATCAGAGATGATAACCCCAAGATCCCTTTCCTGCTTGGTGCATGCTGTATCCTTACCCCCAACTGATATATTGTGCCAGGGTTTTTGTGCCCCATTTGCATTATCTTGCACTTCCTTGCATTGAATTTCAACTGCCAAACCCCTGACCATTCTTCAAGTTTCTGCAGGTCCCTTCTCATTCTGTCTACACCCTCTGGTGTGTCTACTCTGTTAGAGCTTTGTGTCATCAGCAAACAGTGAAATTCTGCCTTCTAGGTCCTGTGCAATGTCACTGGTGAAGATGTTGAATAGGACCAGTCCAGCACTGATCCCTGTGGTACCCACCGGTCACTCTTCCCTCTGTGGAGGGACAGCCATTTGCCACCACCCTCTGTGTCCTGCCACCCAGCCAGTTACCTACCCACCACTCTACTGTCCTGCCACACCCATATTCCTAGTTTGTGTAATAGTCTTCTATGTGGCACAGTGTCAAAGGCCCTGCTGAAGTCCAGATAGGCCATGTCCACTCCCTCCCTGATCCACCTCCCCAGTCACCCAGTCAAAAATTCAATGAGGTTGGTCTGACATGACCTCCCCTGGTGAAACCATGCTGCCTTGGGTCCTGTAGTCCATTGACAACCAGATGTTCCACCAATCTCTCCTTCAGTAGTGCTTCCATGATCTTCCCCACTACCCGAGGTGAGGCCTGACTGGTCTGTAGTTCCCTGCTTCCTCTTTGTTCCCACTTTTGTATAAGGGGACTACATCTGCTGTCCTCCAGTCTTTGGGTACCTCCCTGTTTCCAGTGATCAGCTAAACAGGATAGCCAGAAGTTCAGCCACCACCTCTCTTAGTTCTTTAAGGACCTGGTGTGCACCCATCTGGCCCCATTGCCTTATCAACTCTTATTACTTCCAGTTCCTTCAGGACCCTTTCTCGTGTAAAGGGACTTGTGTCCATTTCTGCACCATTCTCACCCTTGTACTCCCTTCAGACCCATTACCCTCCTCTTCCTCAGTAAAAGACTGAGCAGAAATACCTGTTCAATATGTCAGCTTTACTGTTGTCATCCTCCACGAGGCCCCATCCTCCCCTTCAGTCTCACTATCCCTCCCTTTGTCTTTCTTTTTAAGCTTATGTACCTGTAAAAGGTTTTGTCCCTCTACCCACTGATTTTGCAATGTGTTCTTCTGTCTGAGCTTTGGCTTCCTTACTGACCTCCCTGCCTCCTTTGCTTCTCCTGGTACTTCTCCCTATCCCCTTCTGCCTGTGTCTTTGTATTGCCTGAATGCAATCTTTTGGCTTCTTTCTTTGCTACCTCTTTGGAAAACCATAATGGTCTCCTCTTCCTTTTCCTCTTGCTAACCTGCTTAATGCATAATTCTGTTGTTCTTGTAATCCCCATTTTAAATACTGCCACTGTTCCTCGACCCCTGATTCCTGTCCCATTCCCTTAATGCCTCTTTCAAGTATCTCCCCATTTTCCCAAAGTCTGCCCCCTAAAATCCAGGATACGTGTTTTTGTGTGGTTTGGTTCTGCTCTTTCTGTGATTTCAAACCACAATGACTGGTGGTCACTGTTCCCCAGGTGCTCCCCACTGTTACCCCATCACATTGTCCCTGTTTGTGAGCACAAGGTCCAGTATTGCCTTCTGCCGAGTTGGTTCCATGACCAGTTACATGAGGAAGGCACCTGAAAGAGTCAGGATAAATCTGCTCCTAGTTGATGCTGCTGCTGCTGGGATGCTCCAGTCCCGTCTGGAATATTGAAGTCTCCAACCAATACTACCTCACCTTGTCTGCCATCCTTTGGATGGCTAGCATCAACTCCTATCTGTTTCTTCCTCCTGGGCTGGTGGTCTATAGACCACACCTGTGCGGATGGCTGTCCCATTTCCTTTCCAGCTTAACCCACAGTATCTCTCCCCGTTTTGTTCCTCCTGGATCTCTGTGGCCCTTATGTCATTTTCACATACAGTACCACTCCTCCTCCCTTCCTGCCTGCTCTGTCTCTTCTAAATATGTTGTAGCCAGGTATGGCCTTCTCCCAGTCGTGGTTATCATTACACCAGGTTTCAGTGATGGCCACAATGTCCAGGTCTGACTGCACCATGACAGCCTCCAGATCTTCCATCTTGTTGCTAAGGCTCCTGGCATTTACACATGGCTTTCCATGATTTGACCTCCCTAGACTGTTTTGCTGTTCTACTCAGCCCTTTCCTTGGTTGTCCTTTATCCCTGGTTCTCCTTGCTGTCTGCCCGTCTGCTGAATTTTGCCCTTTCTGCCTATCCACCTCTTGGGCACTAATCTCCATCTTTTGCACACTGCTTTGCAGAGATAGCCACTCCTCTGGTTCACTGGTTCCACTGCTAGCTGTGGGGGTGAGCAAAGTAGGTACCCTCCCTTTGGCCTGCCACCCTTGCTAGTTTAAATGCTTGTCAATGTAGCATTTAAACTTATCATTGAACTATCATCATCATGTTTGCCGTGCGATTTTACGGTTAAAAAACGAAAAGGACATCAATGAAAGCAGCATCTGTAAATTTGAGCGGATTACCTCGAATAATTGAAAATGACACCAGACCCATCCCAGCTTTCACCACTGGTTCAAAAACAAGCTTCTATTGCTGGCTTAGATGATAAGAGGCAGATATCAATGGAGTTAGCGATAGCGTGCACATTATCAGGTGATTTTCTTTCCCTAAGTGATCTATAAAGGGAAAACAAATGCTTGTAATCCCTCATACAGATTTCCATCAGAGTGGTCAATTACTCAGTCAACAAACCACTGGGCAAATGAGGTCACAATGTTGCAGTATATACAAAATATGTTGACACGAATAAACTTGAGGAGAACAACATTGTCCCAATTTTCATTCCAGCATCCTGCACTGACATACTACAGCCACTGGACAGTTCTATCAATAAACTGTTAAAAGATAGCTTGAGAAACCAATTCACTGGCTGGTGTGCTGGTCTGATAGTGGAGATATTGTCCAAAGGCAGTCAGGTATTTAATACTGACTTTACGCAGCATCATCTTAAGGAATACCATGCTATCTGGCTAGAAGCACGCTTTTAATGAGCTATCATCAAGGTGAGAAGATTGCATCGGGCTTCAAGGAGGCAGGGATTTTAAATGCACACACAGACTGCTTGAACTGGGCAAGTACTCACATTCACATAACAGTGCGGTTGTATCTCAGTCCTTAATCAGATGGAATTCTCATTAATTTATTTTTCATTTTTCTAGATGTCCAATCCCCAGATTCAGCAATGGTGTCAGATGTCACCAAGGATACTGATGACCACATGGCCACAATTTAAACACCCCCAAAATGCCAGTCTGAAACTGACTTAGAAGCCAAAAACTCAATTACCTTCCTTTGTTTTATTTTTAAACTACAGTATTTGAAATAAAGATTTTGCCTGAACAATGCCTACCCTTGTACCTTGACTGCATACGAAAGGACAACAGGATGAAAGGATGGTAACAACAGTAGATGCTCTGAATGAAAGTTAGATCAGTAACTGCTCACAGTACAGAGCATTAGGGCACTTTTAGGGACAAGTTACCTGAGGTGCACTTTACTATTGCCATGGCGTACAGCAGTCTCAACTCAGATAGTGATGTTATTTTCACTTCTTTTTTTAAATCATGAATATAACGAAAACACTATGCCAGTGAATATAATGTCCAGCATGTTTCTCCACTTGTTGCACGTAAAGGAGCTATCAGAATATTTGTAACTCTCAAGCACTTGCTTGTACCTGAGCTAGCTGAAGGCTTTCATTCAGTAGAAACATAGAAACATAGAAGTTGACGGCAGATAAGGACCGCAAGGCCCATCCAGTCTGCCCATTTCTTTCTACCTTATAAATGTGCCATCGGCCTTTGCTCTGTCAGTGACCTATCTACTCATAGTCATTTGTATTGCTCCCTTATGCCTATCCCATGCCTGTTTGAAGCCCTGCACTGTATTCATAGCCACCACTTCTTGTGGTAAGCTATTCCATGCATCTAACACCCTTTCTGTGAAAAGAATTTCCTCAAATTCCCCTTAATCGCCTCCTCAAATCTCATGTAGGGTAAGATCCTATTTTACAGGTTATAGATGAACTCCTGGTTATCTCATCCTTGATGGGATAAATCAGGTTTCATGATGGAGGAGTTCACACAGGCTTATAAAAGCTGTAATATGAATCAATCTGAACTCCACTCTAAAGATAGCATGTTATGATCAAATTCTTTACTTCCCGCTCTGCCAACGGAAAGATGATGGCTTAATTTACAAGCTCCTCATCTCAACTAACTAATCTCTATCAATCTGAGCAAAATAACATATCAGGATCTCCTGAAAACAGTCAGGCAGCATGCAGAGTACTCCCAAGAGGCAATGGAACCGTGTATTGATGTCACCAGCCACAGGATCACTGGCAAAAGAAAAGAACAAGGCCTCTCCACACAGCTATCCCACATCAAAAGCACTGCCACAGAGCACCTGAAGGAGCTCTTCACAGAGATGTGAGGCATCACAACCTCCCTCACAAAGTTAGCAGGAGGTCGCACACATTAAGCAAACTAAATGGCATAGATGGGCAGTTTAAAACTTTACCGGACACATGGTGGAGGTAAAGCACCGCACTGGGGAGCCAGGGAACCTCCTTCAAGAAGTGGAATCTCATTCAACAGAAAATAATTGGGAGATCAGCATATTAAAAGAAAGTCCTGGACCTTGATTGCAGAGGCAACCGATGCAACATCGCACAACAGAATGCCAGAAATTGCAGAGGGAAGAAGTATGATGGACTTTTTACAGACTGCACTGTCAAATATGCTAACCATTACACAGATACACCCTTGGAATTCAGAAGTGGGCACACAGGGCCCTCCAGCTGAAACCCACTACCCAGAATGCAAAGCTGCGTGTGATTGTGACAAGGTTAATGAGGTTCCCCATCAGAACAAATAATGGTCTGGCCCACAACAAGAAGGAACTGACCTAGGAGGGACACAGCATTTCCATTTTGCTAGACCTCTCTAAAGAAATCCTTGATATGAGATACTAGTTTGGGACCCTTAAAAGCTGCTGAGGGGCGAGGGATCAAGTACAGCATGTTCTTCCCACAACCCTGAAAATCGTCGGTAAAGGGTCCCGCATAAATTTGTGAATCCAGCTGAAGCTATGGAACATGCTGGAAGATACTCAGACCCAAAACCAGCAACAGCAAAGACAGCAACAGCACAGGGGATACCTGAACAGATTCTCTCGAGCAGTAGGACACACTAACTTCTTGGGACTGAGAAACCTTACAATCCTCTACCCAACATGTAAGTACTGATCTAAGACTATTTGAACTAGGACTACTGTAGGTAGGCTCTCTGGATTCCCCTCTTATTTTGTTTTCTTCTCAGACTTCTCCTTCCGCCACTCAGTGAACTGACTGCATAAAGGAGGACTATAGACAGTCTTATTGAACAGTTGCAACAGCATCCCTCCCCCACTAGCCAGAAGCACAATCCTAGGAAAGGGGTTTTATCAGTTTGTGGCTGTAAATATAGCAAAGGCTGGGAGGAGAACCAGGAGGCATTGTCAAGGGAGACTTAAATGTGCTAGAGGCTACACAGCAGGGCCCTGGTGCTTTCCCAACGAAAGTGAAGAGAGCATAGCCCTCAACATACTCATCAGAGCACTCTGGGGTGGAGGCAGGAAAGACTGGTGCCATAATATCTGCATGGCAGTGATACATAACATGAGCCAAAAAGCACATACAGTGCTGGACTCTTGCCTCTGGTGAACCCCCCTCCCGTTTCTACTCTTTCTCTATTTCCCTCATTCTGCCTGTGACTTGCTATAAATTCCAACTGCTGACTCAAGACAGCAATGGCTGTAGCATAGTTGTGGATCTGGCTGGCGGGGGATGCTTAAAGCAGCAGAAGAGGAGCAATGGCACAGGAACTTACAATCCCAGAAGCTCCCACGATAGCCCAGAACTCATACAAACTACACAGAAACCTGGTGCATTATAAAAGACCCTAGTCAGATAGGCCTGGTGCACGACAAGAGCAACACCTGTGGTCTGCGTGGCAGGCTGGGACTCAAGAGCCAAATGTATAGAACTATGACTGTTACTGTTAAAGCTGAATTGCAGTTTCATTTGATCAATGTTTCTGTTAGTATTGCTGTTTTAATGTTAGCCTATGTAAGCATGTTCACTGGTGCACACTACAAGGCATCACCAGATGGGGAGAGTGGCTCTGTAAGGATCTCCCCAAGGCAGATAGCTGGGAAATGAGTTAAGTGTGGGGTCAAATGAAATGAAGGTAAGTTCTTGGAATATAAATGGGATTTGGAACCACCATCAAAGGGGTGAAAGTGTTAGTGCACCTGAAATCCCTAAAATGTGCAAAGTTATGATTCACGAAATGCATATGAAGAAGAGGCGGAGCTTTGAAACTCTGCTGTATGTAGGTGCATACGTATTTGGGAGCCTCCTATAATTCCAAGCAAGAAATGGTAATCTTATTTAGAAGGGGTCTATACTTTACAGCCCTCTCGATAGTAGCAGACCCAGGAAGGAAGTGGCTGCTAAAGGAATGCCGCAGGGCAAGAAATTATCCTCGGCATGGTCTAAGTGCTGAATCAATCTGACCTAACCTTTTCCACATGCTAGTACAAGCTATTTAAGCAATAATGCACAACAGGGTGTGTGTCGTGCTGGGATAACGTCATGCTGGGGGTGCATAAGGCTGCAGGATGAAAGTCACGTCCAATGCCCCAGAAGTGACGTTATCGCGAGCAAGAAAACCCTGGAGTGCACTATTGTTATTATACAATGGCTAGTTTATACTAAAAAATAAAATTATGAAAAGCATTTTTTGAACAGATTTTCACTTCATTTGTCAATGTGGAGGTGTATGAAGGAAAACAATTGTTCGTTTGGGCCAGTAGGTGGTACTGCTGGTAAAGGGTAGCTCTGTCTGTGTAAATGGATGGCCTCCACACGCTTTTCTCTTCCTGTTGTAGGACCCCCAACATTAGTTTTTGTTTCTGTTGTGCCTGATAGTTGCCTTCCACCTCGGAATCTGTTGTCTCCTTGAGTTTCATTCAACTTGCCATGCTGCCTGCTCTGGGACTGGGCGAGTTGTAAGACATGAAACTGCAATGGATGGGAACAACTGTGGAGAGGAAAGAGACTTCTGGTGTTGGGAAGCTAGTCGGATAAGTAACTGGTACCGTGCGAGGGGAAAAATAAATACTAAAGCTGGTTGCTTTACTTAGGGCAGGGCAGGAATGGGGATGTCTTCCACTTAAAACATGGAACTTGAATGTTTCATGACAGCCTTTTACAGCGAAGCAAGTGGTATCAATGAAACACGTGACGGCAGTTAGTCTTTGCAGTTCACACAGATACATAGATACATAGACAGTGTCGGCAGATAAGGGCCTGGCCCACCAGTCTGCCCATTTGAGCTTGTAAGTTCAGTTTATGTTTTCCTAGAAGTCTGTTGCCCTTACCCTCACCTCAGAATTCCTTTATGTCTATCCATGCATTCTTAAATCCGTGATTGTTTCAGCCCCACCACTTCCTCTGGCAGGGTGTTCCACTTGTCCACCACCCATTCTGTGAAGAAATTCTTCCTCATGTTTCTCTGAATCGTCCTGCCTCCAACTTCATCCCATGCCCTCTAGTCCTGGAACATCTTTTTCGCTTAAAAATAGTGTATTCCTGCACCCTGTTCCTCCCTGTGAAATACTTGTATGTCTCTATCATATCCTCTCTCCTCCTCTCCTCCAGGAGTACATGTTCAGTTCCTTCAACCTGTCTTCATAGGACTTGTGATGCAATCCATGCACCATCTTTGTTGCCCTCCTCTGAACCTTCTCTACCCTGTCTATGTCCTTACGTAGGTATGGTCTCCAGAACTGTACACTGTACTCCAGGTGGGGCCTCACTAGTGTCTTGTATAGCGGAATTATGACCTCCCTTTTCCTGCTGGTGATGCCCCTGCCTATACATCCCAGCATCCTATTTGCTTTACCTGCTGCCTTGTCACACTGTTTCCCTACCTTGAGGTCATCAGAGATGATAGCCCCAAGATCCCTTTCCTGCTTGGTGCATGCTATATCCTCACTCCCCAACTGATATATTGTGCCAGGGGTTTTGTGCCCCATATGCATTATATTGCACTTCTTTGCATTAAATTTCAACTGCTAAACTCCTGACCATTCTTCAAGTTTCTGCAGGTCCCTTCTCATTCTGTCTACACCCTCTGGTGTGTCTACTGTTTACAGAGCTTTGTGTCATCAGCGAACAGTGAAATTCTGCCTTCTAGGTCCTGTGCAATGTCACTGATGAAGATGTTGAATAGGACCAGTCCCAGCACTGATCCCTGTGGTACCCACCGGTCACTCTTCCCTCTGTGGAGTGACAGCCATTTCCACCACCCTCTGTGTCCTGCCACCCAGCCAGTTACCTACCCACCACACTACTGTCCTGCCCACACCCATATTCCCCAGTTTGTGTAATAGTCTTCTATGTGGCACAGTGTCAAAGGCCTTGCTGAAGTCCAGATAGGCCATGTCCACTGCCCTTCCTGATCCACCTCCCTAGTCACCCAGTCAAAAATTCAATGAGGTTGGTCTGACATGGCCTCCCCTGGTGAAACCATGCTGCCTTGGGTCCTGTAGTCCACTGACAACCAGATGTTCCACCAATCTCTCCTTCAGTAGTGCTTCCATGATCTTCCCCACTACCGAGGTGAGGCTGACTGGTCTGTAGTTCCCTGCTTCCTCTTTGTTCCCACTTTTGTATAAGGGGACTACATCTGCTGTCCTCCAGTCTTTGGGTACCTCCCTGTTTCCAGTGATCGGCTAAACAGGATAGCCAGAGGTTCAGCCACCACCTCTCTTAGTTCTTTAAGGACCCTGGGGTGCACCCCATCTGGCTCCATTGCTTTATCAACTCTTATTACTTCCAGTTCCTTCAGGACCCTCTCGTGTAAAAGGGACTTGTGTCGTTCTTCCCATTCTCACCCTTGTACTCACTTCAGACCCATTACCCTCCTGAATCCGCTCAGTTCATGGGAAAAAGCTGCCTTCAGAAGTCAGTTTTTCTGTGTTCCAAACTCTGCATTTAAAAATATCATAGTAAATGACTGCCATTAGTGGGAGATCAGAAGAGGACTGCCGTGAAGGCGAGCCGAATTAGTGTAGTGGGTGTTGAATGGGGATCACTAAAGCAGGCTGAGTGATTCACTTAACAGTAGATGCGGTCATTTGTGTGCTGGGACTAGACCCATGATGTTATACTGAGATAACACAGTGGGTCCAGTCCCAGACTGACCAATCAGAGCCCAGCATTCTTTCTTGCCATTGTATAATTTAAATTTACAAATGCGGCTGTAATCCTAGGGGAGATATGAATCAGGTGCAGGACCCGGTAATCAATAAAACCCTGAGTAAGGTGGAAATTCTGGAACCTGCAGGAAGGTGCGTGAAGAAAGAATTAATGTTGGACCTGGGCGCATTGACAGTTGGCACCTCATCCACCCCAGGGGCTATGACTTTTCATACTTCTCCAATCCTTTATCTCTGCCCCACTACCAAGCTGCTAAGGCTTGCTGAGACCCACAACACATATATTCAGTAGTAGGTAGAGTATACATATAGTTAGTATGCCACTATTGTGTTTATACCACTGTTTGTTTATTTTATGTCATTTTCATTAATTGTGTATTTGCATTTCATGAACCTTGCTTTGTCCACCTCTGTATTGCCATTGTATCTTGTTGTATTGTTTGTCCTGAGCAGGACCTCCTTGTAAATGAGCTAGTTCAATGGAGTTCTCCTGGAGAAATAAACTTGAACATAAGGGATACATGATGGCTGGTGGTGGAATACACTATTTATCTGAATGAGTGCAGAGTGACTTTGGGTAACCTCAAGAGTGGCAGAGCACAGCGGAGCCTCGGTGATAGTTGCAGGTCACTGCACTAGATTCAGATAATAGTGTGTTCACCACCGACCATCACTGTTAATTATATAATAGGGTGGTGTATTGGGTTCATTTTCTATTTTATTTGTTTTTCTAGCGACATTACACTTTTCATGCAGTGACTGGAATTTCTGTTCCGCATTTCTGTTTGTTTGTTTCATTGGTCGGTTGTTCCGTCATGAGGGTTGCAAGCTGTGTCTCATAGGCTGTGTAGTGGATGTGGGAGGGTTGTAGGGTGTTTGGGATATGGTGGTTGTGTTTTCATTCCCAGAGAGTTAGGGGTGCATTTTTACTACCAGGACTGAGGAGTTTGTCAGATGCTCTGTTGAAGGTGCAACACGCTGGGGATTTTGCAGAGGTGCAGCAGTGTTTTCCGTTGACTGAGTGTAACCCCCTGCAAATGGGGGTTCCCAAAAGACTTCCAGGAGCTTGCTTGAATGCTCCAAGCCTGAATGGTGTTTGGCATTTAAGCCATTTATCAGTGAGTGTTTTAGAGCCTCTGGTACTGTCTTTTAAGAGCTGTCTGCTTGCAGACATAATTAGTTTGTATGGGGGACTGTGTGCTTCTCTGAGTACCACTCGAGCTGCTGCCAATTCACTTCATTTTGCAGTCACTAGGAGTGCAAAGGAACCTATTTGAAAGATGTAACTGTTTGCCAGAAATTATTTAGAGTAATAATGAAATTACAGTTTGTCTAACCTGCTTTCTTTGCAGTCAGAACTGTGTCTGCTAGTTCCCCATTCTAGTTTTGAACTGCTGAACTGGACCAATCAGTGTGGGGTAAGCTAGCTCTAAAATGATGCCTTGGACGAATCAGAACTTGGACTCATAATCTGAGCCAGCCACAAGAGGATTGTATGGGCAGTGACTCTGGGAGATGTAGTTTAGACTTCAGTGCCTTTTGGACCAACAGCAGCAGTCTATTGTGAGTGACAGCCAATCCAGTCAAGAACTGGGAGGAACTCAAAGGAAGTGCCAGGTTTGTCAGTTGGAGTTCAGTTGAGCTTTGGCAGTGAAGAAGGAAGGAGCCCTGTGCTTTTCAGTGTGCAGTTTTAGTCAAAAACGTGTAAGGCCCAGAGTTCGGTCTGCAGCTTGTGTAACAGCTTGTTAGGACTGAATCCGTCCTGTGAAAAGAATCAAAGGATCTCTGAAGAGTAGAAACCAGGCTCACCCTGTAGAAGACTGGAAGAATTGCTGAAAATTGCACTCGGTCTGTCAGGAACTGAATCTGCTGTGTGTTCTCCCGGGTATTGTGCAGTAATTGCGATCGGGATACAGATGCAGCCTGGTATAGTACTTTCTTTTATATGGATGTGTGAAGAGGTTTGTGTACCTCAAGTGAGCCCTGCTGACATTGAAGGACCCTATCTTATTTGGAGGTCGTGAGTACTAATTCAGGGTTGCTCCCTGTTGAATTGCCACATTAAATCCAAATGGAATTACTGTACTGCTGACTGTTTAATTCTCCTTTTCTATGTGTGAAAGGGCCCCTACCAGCTGCCACGGTTTGGACTAGCCACTAGGGCTTGGAAACCCAGGGACAGTAACTGATAGGGATAGGCCTGTGCACAGAGCCATAGGTGAGATTATTAGAGTGATAAGCTAATTAACCTGATTTCCCCTGTCCTTGTTATATCCCCTAAATAAATCAGAGCTGCTTGTTTCAGCAAAGTTATACTGCCTGAGGTATTTGTCTATGTTAAAGTACTGTACTGTGATTGTTGCACTGTATCTCATTTCACAGGAGGTCCCAGTGCCGGAACCAGACCTGGGGGTAAGTGTATACTGTGAAGGTAATTCTGATATATTGTGTGGGCCACTAGTGGGAAGAAAGGGGGTTGCAGTGTCCCAGAGGGCTGTGACCAAGTTAGTTTAACTATTGCAAACCCTGACCTCTGGGTGGAGGCACCCTTCATTGGATCCAGGCCCCTCAACCTGTTAGTAGCAAATCAGGCAGGGTAGTAGCCCCTGGGATAGCGCCATCTAGGGGTTACATCTTGGAGGCTCACCGCTGGGATTGTGTGTCCTCTAGTGGCCATATTCTGAACCACTGTTAAAAAAAATGGGTACCCGACAGAAGTGGCTGTGCACGGCTGGTGGAGTGGTGTACTGGGGAGGAGATCGACCCCCAAAATGCTATGCTTATCCTGGACATCCCCTGGTATCAATACGGACACTGTCAGGAGTACTTTCCAAGGTGGAAGGTTTACAAAACCCTGTGGTGGTGGGTACATGCTAATCTGCTCACCCACACTTTCCTGGCCCTAGTAGAGTTTAAGGATCCCATAGATAGCTCCAAAGTGCCACAGACCATTACCCCAGAGGGAGCCCTCACTGCTTGGAGAGTGATAACTAAGGACAGTAAAGACCGGGGGAATCAGCCCCCACCACTATCTGAAACTTTTGAGGAGAAATTTGCTGAATGGTTGCTGGAGAGGGAAAACTGTGGAGGACTTGAAGAAACTATTCTTGCCACCTGGGGTGTTCCTCCCCAACACCCTCTCCTGCTCCAGTGCCCGTGAATGGTGGCTGAACCAATGCAGACTCTATTTCTGCACCTGCCATTAGTCACGACTCTTACCGAAGGTTGAGGATCTTCTCTGGCCCCTCCCACCCCCAAGGAGGATGACTGGGAGACCTGGATAACTATGTTGCCCCAAGTGCTAGAATGGCAATGCTCCGGAAGGTGAAAAGCGAAGAGGGTTGGTGAGAGCCTCCGAGGTCCTGCCCTGGCTACCATCCGTGCCAACGGGCCAGTAACCCTGGGAGACTGCACAGGCCTATCTTGAGGCCTTGGAGAATGTGTATGGAGCCCAGATTCTGATGAGGACCTATGGTGGAGAGTAAGAGATGCACAACAGTACCAAGGGAGTTGTTGTCTGTGTATGTATCTCGCTGGAAAAATTGTTGCAAGAACCTCAAGAAAAGGTAGTTGCCACGATTGAACTGGACCGAACCAGGCTGGACAGGATCCTTAAGTCTGCCCCTTCTCAGAACTGCTGTTGCTTCAGTTACACCTGGCAGATCGACTGGAATCCCCACCCTCCTATGATGAGTTAATGAGAGAAATTAGGAGTTGAGAAAAGACGACCTCGGAGGGACCTGCACCAATAGCTGCGGCTACGACCCGAGTGACTGAGGGTGACCCATCAAGGAAGTTCAGGGGCAGAGGTTGGCAGTCAATGAGTGCTCTGACAAGGAAAAGATATGTCACAATGGGGTAACTGTTGAGAGAGATCCGGAATTCAAAACAGTCCCTTTATGAAGGCCACGCCTGCAAGTGCGGGCCTGACCTATATCCGACTGCATCTGCTATGGGGTGGGGGTACCACCCATGTATCTCCTGCTGATAACAGCTCGAACTCGATTCCTTGACCATGGAAGTGGAGAAACTGACGAGATGTCTCCAAATGCTTATCACGCCGCAGACAGAGATGGCACCAAGGTTTCCAGTTAGTAATACCCCGCCCTGGCTCCCAGTGGGCGCCTCGGCCAGCTCAAACTCCAGAAAGTATGTTTTGCTATAATTGTGGGAAAGATGGGCACATGAAAAGGGAATGCCAGTCCCCAAAAGACACTGACAAAGTTGCATATAGGCTACAAGGAGAGCTTCGGAGAAGAAATCAGTGGTTAAGAGGTGCACGACATGATCCCAGTGAGGGCACCAAAATGCTAATTCACGTCCTTTTGTGGCAAGGTCAGTTGCCCAGGCCCCACTACCGCCTCTCCAGACTGGTCCAAGAATAGTGGGTCCTCCATGGAGACCACTGTAAAGGTGAGCGGAGTGTCTACAAGAGCTATATTAGACAGTGGCTCCCAAGTGACAATTATGTTCCAAGATTGGTATCAGAAGCATTTGTCAGACGTACCTTACAACCATTAGAAGGACTGCATGTATGGGGTTAAGTGGAAGGCCTACCCTATTCCGGGTATATCCGAATTTGGTTGTCTTTCCCACCTCCGTGGCTGGAGTGGCCGAACAAGTAGAGACCTAGCCTTAGTGTGTCCCCACTGGACTGTGTGATGGTGTCCTTTGTTGATTGGAACAAATGCTCATATGTTCGGAAGGCTGGCACAGTTGTGTTATGAAAACAGGGTCAAAGACTAGTAGAGCTTTAAGAGTTCCGGCTTTAATTAAGAAGGCCTATGAGGCACAGAGAGATGCTGAAAAACAGAACCAGAGGAACGGTCGAATTGTATGGAAGAAGGATCCTGAGTCTCTGATCCTGGCTAAATGCCCAGTGTACCTTACAGGGAGAGGTCCGTATCAGAAAGGATGTTAAGAATAAAATATTAATGTTGGATGCACCAGGCGATGGAAAATTGCCAGAGGGACTGCTAGTCCAAGCCTAGTATTTTGCCCGCTAGAGCCCATGCTTATGCCAGAAGGGTAATGGTCCAAGTTCATAATGTGTCTGAAAGAGACATTCGAGTAAACAGAGGTTGCATCCTGGCTAATGTGCATTGTGCAGACACTGCAGTGCTACCCAGCAGCAAGAGTTCAAGGAAGAATGACAGAGTAACGCCTGACTTGTTTGATTTGGCGACTCCCGCTGCCAGCTGAATGGAAAGTGAAGATCAGTGAAGCTTGCCCAGAGAGACCAGGTGTTTTCTTTAAAGGAATGGGATGTGGATGCGTGCAAGGGCTGAGCACAATATCCGACTGCATGACGAAAGACCATTTAAGTGAGAGGTCTCGCGCCTGGCACCTGCTGACATAGATGATGTGAGACGGCATCTGCAAGAGATGTTAGCTGCTGGTGTAATACAAGAATCCAGAAGCCCTTATGCTTCCCCATTGTGGTAGTGAGAAAAAGAATGGAACAGTAAGGATGTGTGGATTATCGCACATAAACCGGCGGACTATCCCTGATCAGTACACAATGCCCGCATTCAGGATACTTTGGACTGCCTAAACAGGAGCAAGTGGTTCTCTGTGCTGGATCTCCGCGAGTGGGTACTATCAGATCCGATAGGCCCCAGAGGACCGTGAAAAGACAGCCTTTATCTGTCCGCTTGGCTATGAATTCATGAGGATGCCTCAAAGTTTCAGGTGCCCCAGCCACTTTTCAACGATTGATGGAGCGTGCAGTGGGGACATGAACTTACTAGAGTGCCTGGTATACCTAGATGATGTTATTGTGTTTGGCAGCTCACTGGAGGAACATGAGAGCAGATTATTTAAGGTATTGGACCGACTGGAGGACTTTGGCCTTAAACTGTCCATTGATAAGTGTAAATTTTTTCAAACATCAGTAAAGTATGTGGGACACATAGTATCCACCGAGGGAATGAGAACCGACCCAAGTAAAGTTGAGGCCTTGACCACCTGGCCACAGCAAAAATCTAAAGAACTGCAAAGATTCCTGGATTCTGTGGTTATTATCGGCGCTTCATCAAGGACTATTCAAGAGTGATCCAGCCCTTTCTTAACCTTACTCAGGGTATCCCCAACCCACAAAAATACAAAAGTCAGCATCCCTCAAGACTGAAGAGTGTATTTTCATCCAGTGAAGTATTTGAGGTCGCTGGACCCTGATTGTGAGACGTTTTCATGAGATCATATATCAACTTACCCATGCTCCAGTGCTGGCCTATGCCGATCCAAGAAAACCTACGTCCTGCACACTGATGCTAGCTTGCAAGGGTTGGGGCTGTGTTGTACCAAGAGCATGAGAATGGCCTGAGACCAGTGGCCTTGCCAGTAGAAGCCTGACCCCATCCGAAAAGAACTATCCTGTACATAAGTTAGAGTTCCTAGCTTTGAAGTGGGCTATTGTTGACCAATTCCATGAGTACTTGTATGGGCTAAAATACTAGTAAAACTGACAATAATCCTTTGACCTATGTGCAGACCTCAGCTAGTTGGATGCCACTGGCCATAGGTGGCTTTCTGCATTATCTACATATGACTATGCTCTCGAATACCGAGCAGGTCTGAACCACATAGATGCTGATGCTCTCTCCCGGAGCCTGTTCCCCAGAATGATTGGGTCGACTGGCAGAACCTGACATTCGGGCACTCTGCCGGAAGTTTGACAGGGAGGAACAAATGTCCCGGACGAGTGGACTGCATGGTGGATTGCTTGGGAGCCTCTGAGAATTGCATACCTGCTGCTTGTGCCACTTTTCTGCACAGACATTGGTGCACTGCCTCAGCTGGACAATGACAGTATTCATGGCTCAATCCCGCGATCCCATGATCAAAAGCAGCTTTAGAAGCCTCTATGCAGGAAAAGATGTGTCCAAATTACGCCCACTGATTTGAGAACTGCACTGTTATACAAAGAAGGTTCTAAGTTGAAACTGATCAATAAACTGTTATACAGAGAAACAGTAGACAGAGGGGACAAGTAGACAAACAACAACTAGTGCTGCCCACTGCCTTCGAGACTCAGTATTGAGGTCCTTGCACAACACATGGGGCACCTTGGTATAGACAGAACACTTGACTTGGTGAGATCCAGATTCTATTGGCCTAAGATGGGGGCTGATGTGGAGCAACACATTCGAACTTGTAGTCGCTGCTTACAGAGGAAAGCTTTGCCCAGAGGCTGCCCCTGTTAACATAACCACCAGTGCACCCATGGAGCTGGTCTGTATTGATTTTCTAAGTTTGGAGTCAGATCAAAGAAATATCAGTAATGTGCTGGTGGTCACTGACCATTTCACGAGATATGCCCAAGCTTTCCCCACCAAAGACCAGAAAGCATCCACTGTAGCCAAAGTACTTGTAGAAACTTTTTGTTCACTATGGGGCTCCACAAAGAATCCATTCTGATCAAGGGAGAGACTTTGAGAGTCGTCTGATCAAAGAGAGCTTTCTCTGTGGGGAGTGCGAAAGTCCAGAACCACTCCTTACCACCCCCAGGGGACCCACAGCCTGAACGTTTCAACCGCACTTTACTGAGATATGCTAGGCACCCTGCACCCAAAGGACAAGCCTAGATGGAGCCAACAAATTAGCACCCTGGTACATGCTTATAACTGCACCAAAAGTGATGCCACTGGATTCTCCCCTACCGCCTGATGTTTGGAAGAGAAGCTCGACTACCAGTAGATGTGTGTTTTGGGGTCTCTCCTGATGGGTTCAAGCTGACAACTATTTACAGTATGCAAAAAGTTAAAGGCCCAGCTAACTCATGCGTACCAACTGGCTCAAACCATGGCTGCCAAAAGAAATCTGGCCAACAAAGAAAGGTATGATAAAAAGGTGAAAGCACAGGAACTCCAGGAGGGAGATCGGGTATTGCTAGAAATCCTGGGACTGCATGGCAAGCACAAGATTGCTGACAGATGGCACCATCTCCCTCACATTGTAGTGGGCAAACTAGATGATCTGCCAGTGTACAAAGTAAGGCTGAGAATAATTCAAAAGATGTAAAACAATGCATAGAAATCATTTACTGCCCATTGGACAAATCTTAATTGAGTCTGAGCCCTAGAAGATGCCCCTCTGGACCAGTGACTAGAGCTGCTGCTAAGAAAGATCAAGAAAGTCTGCACCTACAGAAGCAAAGTTAAAGTGTTCCCCTCCACAAGTCCCAGTTGAGCATGACTGTCCAGTCCATATCGGAAGAAAGTGAGAGTGACTTTGAATACTATCCTTCTTACGAACTGAGTCAATTGTTCTGGGGCAATCCCTTAGTCAATACTGGAGACAAAGCTGGGCCTTCTGGACTGTCTAAGCCCCAGCTTCATCCCTGGAGCCAATGCTCCCAGAAAGTGAAGTGCAAAGCATCAGATCAGATGAAATGGAATCATTGTGCATGGTTGAACTGTTTGAGCTTTCAGGGAGAAAATGATAGATTGGGGCAGACTGGTGATACACCGAACAAGAAGAGTATTTTGAGTGCCCTGACAGTCCACTGCCAGTGTCGAAGCTCTCCATGCGAGCCAAATGTTGTGGACTCAGAAACTGTAACTCCTGGAGCTGAAAGTGCCCCAAGTTCTAGCCTCTCTACCCCCATGGAACTCCTGACAAGTGAGGACAATGCTGAAAATGAGGCTCAGAGTGCAGAGACTATAACAGTTCCCCTAGAAAGACTGGTCGAGCTGTAAAGCCTGTGGTGCACCTCAGTTATGATTCACTTGGGAGGCCTGTGGACTTGCCTCTCAATGTTGTCCATAAAGTGTATGTGTCCCGAGCTCATTGCCCAAACTGAGCATCAGTGCTAACTCCAAGTTACTTGTGTTGCCCTCTAAGTATGGTGCCCTTGCCCCATCCAGCCCCAAGGTAACTGATAGGAAGGGCCCTCTCTTCAGGTTTCATGTACAAGAGGTAATAACTTGAGTTATGGTACAATGTGTATGTAATACTGTGTAAAGAGTGACGTACTGCAATGTTTCAGAAATGTGTTCTTGGTAAAATGATATATTGACTGATGATTACGTATGTCGAGCCTAATGCAAATGTATATAGTGTTGCAGTTGAAACTTATGGTACTTGCTTGACGCGGACGTCAAGCTTTCCCAGGCTAGGAAGGTGTAACCCCTGCAAATGGGGGTTCCCAAAGACTTCCAGGAGCTTGCTTGAATGCTCCAAGCCTGAATGGTGTTTGGCATTTAAGCCATTTATCAGTGAGTGTTTTTAGAGCCTCTGGTACTGTCTCTTTAAGAGCTGTCTGCTTGCAGACATAATTAGTTTGTATGGGGACTGTGTGCTTCTCTGAGTACCACTCGAGCTGCTGCCAATTCACTTCATTTTTGCAGTCACTAGAGTGCAAAGGAACCTATTTGAAAGATGTAACTGTTTGCCAGAAATTATTTAGAGTAATAATGAAATTACAGTTTGTCTAACCTGCTTTCTTTGCAGTCAGAACTGTGTCTGCTAGTTCCCATTCTAGTTTTGAACTGCTGAACTGGACCAATCAGTGTGGGGTAAGCTAGCTCTAAAATGATGCCTTGGACGAATCAGAACTTGGACTCATAATCTGAGCCAGCCACAAGAGGATTGTATGGGCAGTGACTCTGGGAGATGTAGTTTAGACTTCAGTGCCTTTTTGGACCAACAGCAGCAGTCTATTGTGGTGACAGCCAATCCAGTCAAGAACTGGGAGGAACTCAAAGGAAGTGCCGGTTTCGTCAGTTGGAGTTCAGTTGAGCTTTGGCAGTGAAGAGGAAGGAGCCCTGTGCTTTTCAGTGTGCAGTTTTAGTCAAAAACGTGTAAGGCCCAGAGTTCCGGTCTGCAGCTTGTGTAACAGCTTGTTAGGACTGAATCCGTCCTGTGAAAAGAATCAAAGGATCTCTGAAGAGTAGAAACCAGGCTCACCCTGTAGAAGACTGGAAGAATTGCTGAAAATTGCACTCGGTCTTGTCAAGACTGAATCTGCTGTGTGTTCTCCGGGTATTGTGCAGTAATGCGATCGGGATACAGATGCAGCCTGCCTGGTATAGTACTTTCTTTTATATGGATGTGTGAAGAGGTTTGTGTACCTCAAGTGAGCCCTGCTGACATTGAAGGACCCTATCTTATTTGGAGGTCGTGAGTACTAATTCAGGGTTGCTCCCTATTTGAATTACCACATTAAATCCAAATGGAATTACTGTACTGCTGACTGTTTAATTCTCCTTTTCTATGTGTGAAAGGGCCCTACCAGCTGCCACGGTTTGGACTAGCCACTAGGGCTTGGGTACCCAGGGACAGTAACTGATAGGGATAGGCCTGTGCACAGAGCCATAGGTAGATTATTAGAGTGATAAGCTAATTAACCTGATTTCCCCTGTCCTTGTTATATCCCCTAAATAAATCAGAGCTGCTTGTTTCAGCAAAGTTATACTGCCTGAGGTATTTGTCTATGTTAAAGTACTGTACTGTGATTGTTGCACTGTATCTCATTTCTCAGGAGGTCCCAGTGCGGAACCAGACCTGGGGGTAAGTGTATACTGTGAGGGTAATTCTGATATATTGTGTGGGGCCACTAGTGGGAAGAAAGGGGTTGCAGTGTCCCAGAGGGCTGTGACCAAGTTAGTTTAACTATTGCAACCCTGACCTCTGGGTGGAAGCACCCGCCATTGGATCCAGGCCCCTCAACCTGTTAGTGGCAAATCAGGCAGGGGTAGTAGCCCTGGGATAGCGCCATCTAGGGGTTACATGAGCAAATGAGCACGTTATGGTGGGGGTCGGTGTGCTACCTGACTGAGGTGGGGCTTTTAGTGTGAGGGGTCAGAGTGAAGGTGGTAGCGAACTACTGGGTGGATAAATGTCATTTTCCACACAGTATATCATTATCCACACAGTGGCGAGGATGCATGTATTTATAATGCAGTATCTGCTCACTCCTTTGTATAAATACGCATACTCTACCTCCTCCCGGATAGATATGCTGTGGGTCTCAGCAAGCCTTAGCAACTGGGCAGTGGGGCAGAGATGAAGGATATACTTGTCTCGGACAATGCTTCCATTGAGCTCACCATCAGTGTCAAAGGGGCAAGAGGGGGGGCAACAAAATAGAGAATGAACCCAAGTCTGCTACAGGAGCCCAAATTTAAAACCTGGCTGCAGGCACAAACAAGGGCATATTCTGAGTACAATAAAACACAGGGGTATCACATGGTACTATATGGGAAGCCTAGAAGGCCACTGTCAGCGGCAGATACTAACTGATTCTGTGGCAAGAAAAGGCCCAGACAAGAGGGGTGGAGAAAACCTGAGGAAATGCAGGAAGTGCAGCAGCAATATAAGAAGTCGACTAAGCCTGACCAAACTCCTGCTGTGCCATCTCACCAGCCTAACATACGTAGATTAAGGTCCATTTTATGCCATAAAGCAGAGTATGCCCTCTTCCAGATTGGGTAAAAGTACTGGGAGGCTAGTGAGTAGGCCAGCAGGCTGCTGGTCTATAGATTAAGACAGCAGCAAGCCAGTAATATAATTGTATCTCTGAAAAAGGAGATGGGACTACAACTTCTGGCCTTTGCAAATCAACAGATTGTTTGCCACATACTTTGCTACTCTTGTATGAATGAAAAGAAAAAAAACCCACAGAGCAGCAGATCAGAGACTTCTTAACTGAAGGAATTCTTCTCTGGCTTAACCAGGAGCAGAAAGCCCAAATTGATGTCCCCATTTCCTTAGAAGAAATATCTCCAGTGACTAAGACTCTTCCCCAGAACTAAGACCACGGGAGAAACGGGTTACCTGTGGATTTCTATAATGCACAGAATGAGTTTCTCTCCCAACCTACTAGCATGTTCACAGATGCCACACCCAGAAAAAACACCCCTACACTAAGAGGCAGCAATTGCTCTGATATGTAAAGGGAAGGATCCCCAAGCATGTGGGGGCATTGCCCCATCTCCCATCTCAACATAAATGGCAAATATCAGCCAAAGTACTGGCAGTGCAACTCAACACAGTCCTGTCCACCCTGGTACATAAGGACAAGGTAGGCTTTATACCCAACAGGTACAGAGCAGATAACTTCTGTAAATTGGTGAGTTCTGACGAAGGGGCAGAGAGCACCAACTCAAGTTGGGGTTTCCTGCCTGGATGCTGAACAAGCATTTGACCCATTAGAATGGAAATAATCATTTTACACACTTTCGGATGTGGGGAGGGTATCTCAGCTGGACAGATACACTGTATTTTGCTCCCAAAGCAGCAGCCCTATCTAACAACATTGTCTCGAATTATTTCCTCTGGAGAGAGGCACCTGACTGGGCTGCTCTCTCACCAGCCCTGTTTGTCCTAGCTCTTCAGCCCTTCCTGCAGAAGATAGAAAATACTTCCATCCCAGGGATAAAGGTAAATAACCTGGAGATCAAATGCTGGCCTCTTCAGATAAAATGCTGGTAATATCAGCAAATCTGAAGAGCAGTAACCCTGTTCCAGTACCAGAACTGACAACATTTGCCAGGGCTGGGTCTGCACATCAGCTGGCCTAAACTGGAGTTACTTCCTTTGAAAAGTAGCATGTTAAAACAGTCTCCGACCACCATCCAGTAAACGGGCAGCACAAGGCCTTACACACCTAGACTGGGAGACTATGACATCCTCTGTGACCAGGGAACAGAGGTTGTTGGATGTCTTTCAAGACGCGTTCCTAATTCAGCAGGTGAGGGAACCACCAAGGAGGCACGGTACTGGATGTGGTCCTGGCAAACAGTGACCAGATTGGGGCCTGAGGTAAGGGACCCATTGGCGGGGAGTGACCATGCCACGGTCTGGTTCTGCCTGGACCTAGGAGGGTAGAAGGCTGCACAAAGACGGAAGTAACCGACTTCAGGGGGTGGATTTTAAGGAAATGGGAAGGATCTTTAAGGAGCATTTGGATGGGATTGGGTCAGACATGGACGCTGATAGTAGGTGGGAAATCATCAGGAGAGGGGTGCAGGATGCCACCAGCACCTGTGCAAGAGTAAGACAAAAATGCGGTAGGGCCCAAAACCCTGTTGGTGGACCAGGGAGGTCCAGGAGGGTGGTGCTGGGGAAAGAAAGCAGCCTATAAGAAATTCAAGTGCTCAAGGGTGAAAGGATCGAGGGAGTATGAGCTGTTGGCTAGAAGGGCCACTAGAGTGGTGAGGGCGGCTAAGGCAAGGAAGGAGCAAGAACCTGGCCAGGGAAGTAGAGAGAAAAGGGGTTCTTTAGATACATTGAGGGAAGAGCGAAGGGGTGAAGGGGGCAGATTAGCAGGATTAAATCAGGGGAGATGGGCACAAGACCCAGAGGAGCAGGCTGAGGTACTAAATGAGTACTTCACCTCAGTTTTCACCAGGGAAAATGGGGATGCTGCATCATACATGGGAGGAGACAGAGATAATGAGGAGGGGGACCCTTACCAATCGGCAGGTCTGGGGAGAGGGGGCATCACTGGCAGGTGGGAGGGCTAAGCAGGAAGAAGAGGTACTGGAGTGGAAATCACAGCAGAGAGTGAGGAAGCCCTCAGCTCCCTTAAGGCCAGGAGAAAGCACGGGGCCAGATAGATACATCCTAGAGTGCTGAAGGAACTTGCAGATGTCCTGGCAAAACCCCTGGCAGAGCTTTCACCATCTCTCTGAGGACAGGGGTGGGTGCCCCAAGACTGGAAAGTTGGCGCGTATGGTGCCTATCCACAAGGGGGATCAAGGAGGTGGCAGGAACCACAGGCCTGTCAGCCTGACATCAGTGGTGGGCAAGGTGATGGAGGGCATTGTCAAGGAGTGGCTAGGGGGCCCTTGATAAGTCAGGGTGCCTGGACAATAGACAACATGGATTCATCCCAGGAAATCGTGTCAGACAAACCTGGTGGAGTTCTATGACTGGGTGACAAGTGCCTTGGACCTGGGTAGACCAGTGGATGTCCTCTTTCTGGACTTCAGCAAGGCATTTGACTCTGTTCCTCACGGGGGCCTGTTGGATAAACTAGGAGAAATGGGGTGGAAACCAGATGATCCAATGGATGAGGCAATTGGCTCCAGGACCGGACCAGAGGGTCGTAGTTGGTGGGATAATCTCTTCCCAAGGAGGGTCATTAGTGGGTCCCACAGGGATCAGTCTTGGGCCCCTTCTGTTCAACACCTACGTATCTGACATAAGGACAGGAATCAGGAGTGAGATGAGTCTCTTTGCAGATGACTGAAACTGGGGCAGTGGTGGATGGGGAGGAGGGAGGGTGGCCTGCAGGGGACCTGGAGGCTCTGGAAAGATGGTCTAGAAAGTGGGCTGAGTTTAATGCAGGAAATGCAAGGTACTCCATCTGGGGCGAAACCCAGGCCAAGTGTACACCCTGGGGGAATACCACAAGTCTCAATGGCTGAGAGGGACCTGGGGTGGTGGTGGATGTCAAGATGAACAACCCTGAGACTTGTAGGAGGGCAGCCAAGGCCAACAGGATGCTGGGATGCATCGCTAGGGATCACCTCCAGAAGGAGAAGTGATACTCCCTGTATAACTGCTTGAGTGAGGCCGCACCTGGGTACTGCATGCAGTTTTGGAGGCCACACTTAAAGAGGGCATTTACCTCCTGGAGAGGGTCCAGAGGAGGGCAACCAAATGATTTGGGGCTTGGGGGACAGGACCTATGAGGAGAGGCTCAAAGAGCTAAATATGTACACTTTGGAAGAGAGAAGGGATGGGGGACATGATAGAGGTCTTCAGGTACATGAAGAGGGTAAATGGGGAGGAACAGTGAGGGTGCTTGAAGGAAGGAGAGGGCCACTAGAGGGCATGGATGGAAGCTGGAGGGAAGATTCCAGGGAGAAAGGAGGAGGTACTACTTCACTGAGAGGTGGTAGAGCCATGGAATACACTACCTAGGGGGCTGGTGGAGGCAGAGACAGTGGAGGGTTCAAGAGGGGGTGGGACAGTTTACAGGGAAGGGTTCAGGAAGCAAAATCCAATGCAGCAAGAATATCCGGAACTGGGAAGGGAGAAGCCAGAGAAGGCGAGGGGATAGCAAGGTCAGCACCCAGGGTGGGGCTGACAAACGAAAGCAGACACTAAAGACCATTAGGCCTATTCTGCTGGCATTTTAGTATGTTAGTATGTTAGTATCACTGTCCCAGCCCAGCCATCCAAAACAGCCCAAATGTACATCACCCCTTAATAAAGGAGCTAGAGACTGACACTGCCAGGTTGAAGGCCCTGAAACTATCACTGAGGGAAAGATCATTGCATTGAAAATGATGAGCCTCCCCAAAGTTACTCTCTGTTTTTATGAACCTACCAACCCCTCATCCCACCTGGTATCACTGCTGCAGCAGCATTGAAATATAGGATCACAGTTTAGCACAGTACAGCTGACCAGTTTATATAGGTATTGTACACAAAGCAACATTGCTGGTCTAGTTTATTATGGGGCTTCAAATCTTTTTCCTCTCATCTGACGAACTGACATAAATTGATTTTCTAGGCAAGTAACTGATGAAACCATAGAAGGAAACACATATAGAAGCAAAACAGCAATTGACACATGGTACTACTGCTTCATCTCATATAATTATTATTATTCTATAACACAGTGTTTTCAAGCATTGGATCATTTACATTGTGAGATCAAGAGACATTTATCACTTTGCATATTTTTTGTCAATTAGCATGAATTGATAAATCGACTTTAATGTAGCAGCAGTTCACTTTATTAAGGATAATGCAAGTAGTATGAATTTGAATTTTATGGTGACATTCACTATCAATCAATCAATCAATCAAAATCTTCTTTATTCAATCAATCAAAATCTTTATTTATTCAGGCAAGCATCATTGAGCATAGCTCATTTACAAGATGGACCTGATTGGTCATAACAATATAAAGGTAATTTACACAAATACAAGATACAGATTGAATACAAAAACAAAGACTTTATAAATGAACAGATGCAAGAATATTCACATATATACAAAGCAATGAGCCAATGAATCTGAGTTATAATAAAAAGGAAAAAATAAACAGTACTGAAAGATTAAAGCGGTGATGGGATTTTGGGAAAAGTCTGGTAGAAATAGGTGGGTGAAAGCTAGAAAACAAATTAAGGTGGAAGTGCAAAAGGGGTAGGGGAAAAGGGGTATGATGGGACTAGATCTTGTGGAAGCAGTTGCATGGCTCTGGAAAGAGACTAGTGTACAGCTTTTTGAAGGATGTTATTGGAATGAGGGTATTCAACTTCAAGGTCTTTTGAAGAGAGTTCCAGATAAGTGCTAGAGAGTAGCTGATTGCAGCCTCCCATACCGGGTACAGGTAATAGGTATCTTCAGCATGATGAGTCTATTGTTCCTTAGGGCATATGGCCTGATATGACCTGAGTAAAACAATCTGAAATGTAGGATGGTAGTTTGTTTGTTAGAGCTTTGTAGATCCATAAAGCAGCATTTTTGTTTCTTCTATGATGTGGGATGTCCAACCGACTGCATTACAGAGAGCAATGGTGGGTGCTGAAAGGAAGGTCTGTAATGAATCTAAGAGCTCTATGATACAAGATATCCAATTTATTTAAGTGGAAAGGGAGCAGTGACCATATAGGAAGTCAGCATAATCAATGAGGGATAGGAATGATGCAGGATTAATCTTTGTTTAGAATCTCTGGTTAGATAATGTTTGATCCTGTAAAATAGGCCAAGTCTCTGTCTGAGTTTTTCAGGAGCTCTTCAATGTGGCTAGTGTAGTCAAGTCTATTGTCAATCCAAACCCCAAGATATTTAAATTTATCCACATATTCCAGACTTTCACCAAGGATGGTAGATAATTGGGGAAGGTGTTTGGTGAGAGAGTGAAGAGAAGCTCTTGGTGGAGAAGAACATAGCTTTCATTTTCTTGGCATTTAATAGGAGTTTCTTTTCTAGTAATTTGTGCTGCAGCAGAGAACTCCAGATTGTAAAAGTTCACAGGCCTTTGTTGGTGTAGGATTACTGACATATAGGACAGTATCATCTGCAAAAGGTGAATATTAGATTTGGTGAGATTGAGTCATGTTATTGATGTAAATGGCAAAGAGGATAGGACCAAGATGGAACCTTGTGGTACACCTCTTAGGAGTGGTTTTGAGGTAGATAGATCACCTCATTTTTACCTGCTGTATTCTACCGGAGGTAGTATCTGAACCATTGAAGAGAGATTGAGTCGAGGCCTATGGAATGCGAGAGGAGATTAGTAGTTCATGGTCCACAGTATCAAAGGCTTTGCTTAAATCCAGAAATACAGCACAGATATTATTCTTTTGTCTAATTCAGTCTGCCAATCATTTGTAACTTTTGCTAAGGCAGAGATGGTGCTGTGTATGGATCTAAACCCAGATTGAGCTGGTTAAGAAGGTTATTGGTGTCAAGGTAGGCACTTAATTGGATGTTCACTAATTTTTCAAGCATTTGGACAATACTGGTAAGATGGATATGGCCTATAGTTGTTGAGGTCCATGGGGTCACCTGCCTTAAGTAGGGGAAACACTTGAGCTGTCTTCCATATTGAAGGAATAGATCCAGTGGCTAGGGACAAATTGAAAAGGTGAGTTAGGGGCTGCTATGGGCAATGCAACTTTTAGAAAATAGGGGTCCAGAGAGTCTGCACCTGCGCTTTTAGTTGTATCCAAATGGAGTAGTAGGTCTTCTACTTGTTTTAATAGTATTGGCTTAAAGGAAATGTGGAAGCAGCCTTTGTCCCTCAGTAGACTGGAAGTTTAATTGTGACCGCATTAGATTTGCTGGAGAGGAGTGAAAGCTAGACCCGACTGTAGTGGAAAGATTATTGAAGGTATTCAAGATTTCTTGCTTGTCAGTGATATCCACATTATTTAGGTGCACTTTGGGTGGTAAGACAGGGTAGAATCTTGTCCTAGGATCCCCTTTATGGTCCCCCAGAATCTGGAAGGGTTATGGTAGGAGGCATCCAGTTCAGCTGTGTAGAAGGCAGCCTTGGCATTTCTCACTTTTTTGTGCAGGAGTTTCTGGTTTTTTGAATTGAAGCCAATCATATGGATCCTTGGTCTTTCTTTGCCTTTTCCAGAGCTTGTCTCTAGCAAGAAAAGTGGATTTAAGGTCAGCAGAGAACCAGCGCACAAGATTTGAGCTTGGTTCTGACACTGGAGAGAGGTGCATGTGTATTGAGGGCACTATGATAATATCATTTAAGACCTGTAGAGCTGTCTCCATTGAAGCTGTGAGATAGAATTCTTGCCAGCATGTGGTGTGACACAGATCATCACTAGTAGTTCCACAAAAATATTTTACATTTATTGTGACTCTCTTGGCTATGGCTGCACAGTATTTCCTTTTTAAAGAAAAAGCAGACTTTTCTGTGTCAGACTGTATTTAGGGTTTGGGTGGGGGAATTTTATTGGGGACTGTTGGATTAAGTATTGTGTCATACATTGTATGAATGGTGTGTGTTTGTGTGTGTGGAGTGCTTCAGCTGTGATTAGTGTGTTAATTTTATTAGCTAGCAGGATGTGCTGGCTATAGGCTCGGTGGTCAGGCACTTTCTCCAACCAGGTTACATGATCTGAGGCTCTTTGATGACCCCCTTTGGCATTAGAGGTGTACAATCTCTATAGAGCACTAGAGATAGCCAGAAGGGGAGAGGGGCAAGGTCTGCAAAGCCTGATGGGGTGGAGGGAAGTGGGCGGATTGGAGTGGTGAGGATGAGTAGGCACCCTGGGGTGAAATGGGTCCAGGAGAGGGTCCTCCTGCCTGGTTCCCATACCCAAGGGCTCCAGAGTTTGTGAGCAGGATGCTGAATCTGCCTCATCTGCCTATCCCTCTCGGGCAGTGTTGTGCAATGCCAGATCCATTAAAAACAAGACAGCAATTATTGCTGATCTTGTGGCAACAACTGATCTGGCTTGCATCACTGAGACCTGGATGGACGATAAGGCTGGTCCGTGTTGGAATCAGCTGTTCCAGCTGGGTACTCGGTGGTATACTGTCAAGAAAGGATCATAGGGGTAGGGAAGTAGCCATTTGTTTTAAATCAGACCTGGGCCTCACAGCCATCCCAGTAGGAGTGACTGGATCCTTTGAATGTATCATAGCTGCAGGTGCAGGTTGCAGGATTCTCTGATCTACTGTCCACCTGGAGATGGGAGGAATTCCTGCAGGAAATCGTGGATGTCATTGTTGACCTGGTGTTGGAATTCCCAGATAGATTATTTTGGGTGATTTCAACACCTGGCCGATGATACTCCTCATAATTTGTCAAGATTTCCTCCAACTGATGAGTTAGTTGGCATGGCCAGGTTATTACCTCTGCAACTCACATCCACGGTCATTCATTGGACATGGTCTTCCTAGTTGGGGATGGGGGTCTTTGACCTGGTTGAGGAGCCAGTTAGTTGGTCGGACCGCCACACTGTCAGGTTCTGGTTTGAGGCACCCCTAATAGGCCTGCTCCTATGGAGATGGTCCAGTACTGCCTTTAAGTCTCTGCATAGCCTGTTGGAGGTACTGGACCTATCAGGCATGATGAGTGTATGCAGGAGCTGGGAGCTGGTGCCTGGCTATAATGGCCTATCACGGCACCCTTGTCTCTGCAGCACCTGTTCATGTTCGCCCTCATCTGATCAGAAGTCTCCATGGTTTGGTGAGACACAGAAGAAGATGAGGAGGAGGGTTGAAGTTTGGACCAGTGCTGGAGGAAATCCAGTCTGGCAGAGGACAAGTTTAGATTGATGGTACATTATAAAGACTATCAATCAGCAGTCTCCTGTAAGAAGGCAGAGTTCGTCCAAGGAGATTGCTGCAGCAACTAACAGACCAACTCAGCTCTTCCGTACTGTCGATAGGTTGTGCAATCCAACCTGTTTACAGTTGCAGGGAGCCTTTTCACAAGCAAGATGTGATGAGTTTGCTCATTTTTTATTGATAAGATTGCCACTATCAGATTGGAGATCCAGTCAGTGCCCTCAAATGGGCCTTGCAGTAATGGGCTTGAGGTCACAAGTACTGCCTGTCTGGTCCGTCTTTAGCCAGTTGACTTTCTTGGATGTTGTGTGGATCATTGAGGACCTGCTGCAAACCTACTGTAATCTGGACACAGGGCCAACATGCCTTTTGATTAGGGTGTGTTGAAGTCGATCAGCCCGGCCCTTGCTAGGATAGTCCATTGTTCACTAGCAACAGGGTCTTCGGAGCCCCTGAAGGAGGCAGATTGCTGCTCACTCCTTTCAAAATCTTCGCTAGATCCGGACGCCTGGCAACTACGGACTAGTCTCTAACCTGCCCTTTGTGGGCAAGGTTATTGAGAAGGTGGTGGCTACTCAA
This sequence comes from Neoceratodus forsteri, assembly GCA_016271365.2. Taxonomy (NCBI): domain Eukaryota; kingdom Metazoa; phylum Chordata; order Ceratodontiformes; family Ceratodontidae; genus Neoceratodus; species Neoceratodus forsteri. The sequence continues at coordinate 189,017,870 of CM028134.1, forward strand.
CTGGATGATCACTTAACAACTTATAGCATCCATGATTTCCTACAGTCTGGGTTTAGGAAGAGGCACAGTACCGAGACTGTTCTTGTTCAGGTGCTGAGTTATCTCCTGACAGCGAGGGATCGAGGAGTCATACCATCTTAGTTCTCCTCGATCTCTCAGCAGCATTTGACACTGTAGACCATGGGATGTTGATGGAAACATGCGGTATACCGTGGACTGGCTAGCACAGTCCTCAGCTGGTTTAAATCTTTTCTCACAGGCAGGATGCAGAGATAAGTGTTGGTAATTTTTTTTTTACTTCTCTGCCCTGTCCTGTGGGATCCCGTAGGGCTTGGTCTTATCCCCATGCTGTTTGCAGTGCATGCTGCCATTAGGGATATCATTAGGTGGTATGGGCTGAGTTTTACTGCTACAGATGACACTCAGCCTCTACATGTCCTTGACACCCAGGCAGGAAGAGATGGTCTAGGTCTTTAACAACTGCCTCTCAGAGATCCAAGACTGGATGAGGACCAACTGGTTGAAGCTGAACCAGACAAAACCAAGGTATTGGTGTTAGAATCTGTCGCCAGGGCATGAGGATGCAAGCTGGTCAAACCTTCGGCTTTGGCTCAGGGACTCCCAGCTGCTCACCTTAGATCGGGAGAAATCTGAGCGTTATGCTTGACAGCAGCTTGACACTAAAATCACAGGTGACGCCATTGTGAAAGCCTCATTTTACCATCTGAAAAACATCACCCGGATCAAATACCTGTTTCCCTGGACGTGCCAACATTAGTTCACACCTTGTTACTTCTCGCCTAGATTACTGCAATGCCCTATACCTAGTGTAAGAAAAGGGCAGCAAGATTGTTGACTGGTTTACCTAGATTCGCCATGTCACACCTTGTGTCTTATTTGCACTGGCTACCGATAAATTGGTGGATCATCTTCAAGGTCGGTCTGCTGAACTACAAAGCCCTACACAGCCAGGGACCAAGCTACCTGCAAGACCTTCTGTGGCCTTACCGCCTCGGTCACTCTGCTCCACTGATGAGAGATTGCTAGAGATTCCCAGGGTTAAACTAAAGATATCTGGGACCAGTATGTTTGCTTTTTGTCCTGACCCTGTGGAATTCTCTACCTCATCAGATTAGAGAAGGCCAGACCATCGACTGTTTTAAAGCTGAGCTGAAAATGTTTTTATTTAGACTGGCCTTCCCTGATGGGGTATAACTTCAGGAGTTTTAAATATTGTGGTTGTTACTAAAGTGTGGTTTGTTAAAGTATTTAAATAGATTTTAAGTGTTGATAGTATGTAAAACACTTTGATTCCTGAAATTTGCGCTGTACATATAAAGCTTTGACTGACTGATTGATGGTGTGAAAAAATATTACATAATATATCTCACTAATAAACTGGTTGCAGTTCACTTTGCTCAATTAAAGTTTTAATTTAGTTCATGTAACTTTGTTTAGGACTACCATTACTCCTGTATGAAGTGGCATTGATCATGAAACGATGGCCCTAATTATATCGCTGCATGGTGGCAAGGCAATATCAGTAAAGAATTTGATTATAACCTACTATCTCGGAGTAGAGTTCATATTCATTCCATTGAGCTGAGATCCTAGTTTGCTCAGTTGTATATATAGCAGTGCCGCTTTTGAAAGTACTGTACCCAGTTTACTATTAACACTTGTCTATGTTCTGTTTTTCTGTGCAGTACAGAATACAAAACAGGAAAATACAATTTTGTTTGACTACTGTGGGGTGGGGGTGGGGCAACTGTAACAACCCAGCAGGTTGTTATAATTTTTCTAAGGTACTGTGGTATGTTACCTTGTGTAGTTATTAATTTCTTGTGTATGCACATTCGTCATACCATGATAGGGTTTTGAATAATTGTTTGTATCCATCTGGAGTGTTGGTAATGTGCAACACTAAACTTGAATGCTTGAACTGTTGTCAGGGGAAAATTAATTCAAATGATTTTATGGAGCCAGAAACACTAGTGAATAATTTATCAAAACAAATAGCTTATTAGTACAAAACAGCTGAGGTGTGGCAAAGCGACCTAACACTACAAGAAAATGGCAAAGGTTCTGAAAGAAAGCTTTAGTATGACTATTATAGATCCAAATAGTGTTTCAGAAGCATGAGAGATACACTCTTATCTTGTGAAAAGTGTCTTTTGCACTGAATGTTACCATAGTGGCCATAGTGCGTGAGAGGTCAGTACTATTAGTTTCAAAAGGTAACTTTTAATTAAAAAAACACACTAAATACTCACTGCATGGCACCATAGAGACATAGACAGTGTCGGCAGATAAGGGCCTATGGCCCACCCAGTCTGCCCATTTGAGCTTGTAAGTTCAGTTTGTTTTCCTAGAAGTCTGTTGCCCTTACCCTGACCTCCAGAATTCCTTTATGTCTATCCCATGCATTCTTAAATCCTGTGATTGTTTCAGCCCCCACCACTTCCTCTGGCAGGGTGTTCCACTTGTCCACCACCTGTTCTGTGAAGAAATTCTTTCTCATGTTTCCTCTGAATCATCCTCCCTCCAACTTCATCCCATGCCCTCTTGTCCTGGAACATCTTTTTCGCTTAAAAATAGTGTTTTCCCAGACCCTGTTCCTCCCTGTAAGATACTTGTATGTCTCTATCATATCCCCTCTCCCTCCTCTCCCTCCAGGGAGTACATGTTCAGTTCCTTCAACCTGTCTTCATAGGACTTGTGATGCAATCCATGCACCATCTTTGTTGCCCTCCTCTGAACCTTCTCTACCCTGTCTATGTCCTAACATAGGTATGGTCTCCAGAACTGTACACTGTACTCAAGGTGGGGCCTCACTAGTGTCTGGTACAGCAATTATGACCTCCTTTTCCTGCTGGTGATGCCCCTGCCTATACATCCCAGCATCCTATTTGCTTTACCTGCTGCCTTGTCACACTGTTTCCTACCTTGAGGTTATCAGAGATGACAACCCCAAGATCCCTTTCCTGCTTGGTGCATGCTATATCCTCACCCCCAACTGATATATTGTGCCAGGGTTTTTGTGCCTCTATATGCATTATCTTGCACTTCTTTGCATTGAATTTCAACTGCCAAACCCCTGACCATTCTTCAAGTTTCTGCAGTCACTTCTCATTCTGTCTACACCCTCTGGTGTGTCTACTCTGTTACAGAGCTTTGTGTCATCAGCTTAACAGTGAAATTCTGCCTTCTAGGTCCTAGCAATGTCACTGATGAAGATGTTGAATAGGACCGGTCCCAGCACTGATCCCTGTGGTACCCCACTGGTCACTCTTCCCTCTGTGGAGTGACAGCCATTTACCACCACCCTCTGTGTCCTGCCACCCAGCCAGTTACCTACCCACCCACACTACTGTCCTGCCCACACCCATGTAAGCAACAAGACACAACAAGATGTGGGTAGTTATGTGGCAAATGCACACCCAGCTGCATTGTGAGGCATGAGGCATTTGCACTAATGTATTTGGCACCTGGAAGTGTAATTATCACGAACTACCCACACCTTGGTGTGTCTTATTGCACTTATAAAATGGGAAACCGAGAAATCATAACAACAACAAAATAAAGTCAAGTTTTTAAAATTAAGAACAGGTATTTTTGTTAAAAGTGACGAGTAAAGTAGACCATTCCTCCTGTCTATCATCTGTCTTTCCACACATTCAGTAGATGAAATGTTTGTTTATCATGGAATGCAGGAATTCAAAGTTCTGTAGCACAAACAGATGGCCTCGTAAAGCCAGGGATTTAATTCAATCTGGACATCAGAAACAGCAATCATTAATTACCCAGGTAGGCAGGTAGGATAGGGAAGGTTTTTTCCTGATGGTCAGGAAAGAAGCTCATGAACATAAAGCCATGAGTAGTACTTCATTTTATGGCTGCAGTGGGCAGAGCCTGCAGCTATCTTAAGCTCTAAAACAAACCACTGGACTTACATCAAAGAACAATTTTGGAGTTGCAGTATGATCATTCTGCAACTCCAAAAACCTCGCTCATCCCCCATGGAAGCACTATGTCTGTTGCCACGCCTGCTGTGGTTTCATCATACTCAAGATGAGTTGCAGATGCTCAGTGCACATGCACAACTTCATTGTGCAGGTGCACTGAGCATTAGCAGCCATCTTGGGCACAGCTGACTGTTCTGCCATTACATGAGCTCAGTGAGTGCAACCATGTCGTCTCTAACTAGAACTTGGTTTAATTGGTATATGTGCAAGAACGGAATGAAAAAGAAAGATATTTGTTGTTCTCTAAATCATGAGGGAATTTCACTTTAGGACCTTGCTGACTTTTCTAGTGATAGTAAAGGTGTGGCCATATTTGTAATAGAAATCAGGACTTTTACAAGAAGAATTAATATGTTAGTGTGTTGTGTCCTGATTTCCATGACACTTTTTAAAGAGATCCACCAATATATATTTACAGCTCCTGCACCTGATATCTAGGTGCTTAACTCCACGCATGCTGGTATTGAGAAGATGTCACAAAATAATCCATTAGATAAAAAACTGTATCCCTCATAAAATTCGGTAAAGCCAGGTCCCAAGGACTTCCCAGCTGTAAGTGTTACCTAAGTTCTGCTCCCGCTCATTAATGTGATGACAAGATGCTAGGGAGAGCACAGGGCTCGCCCATTATAGTCAATGGGTGGCAGCTTTCCGATCGATTTTTAATATTATAATGGCCACTTGGTAATGAAACATGGGCACCAGTCAACTAACAAGGGCCTTGTTTAAATTAATTAATTTAATTGTTTAACCAGGTATAGCACACTAAGCTGAAAGCTTTTTACAGGTGCGACTCTGGGAGCACAAGGAGGTTAAGTGACTTGCTTAGGGTCACATAGTATGCAAGTGGAAGCTGTGGGATTCAAACCCAGGTCTGGTCTGCTGGATGTCACCAAATTTGCAGCTCAGAGCCTTAGACCACTCGCGCTATACTGCCTCCTTAAAATTGTAGTAGTCGACCGTGCCCACGTTTCATTATCAAGTGGCCATTATAATATTAAAACTGATTGGAAAGCTGCTGCCCATTGACTATAATGGAGCATGCCCCTCGCGCCTTCTCTAGCGTCTTGTCATCATGTTAGTGAGTGCAGAAGCAGAGCATGGTGGTACTTATAACCAGGAAATCCTTGGGACCCGGTTTACTGAATTTTATGAGGGATAGTTTTTATCTAATGGATTATTTTGTGACATCTTCATAATACCAGCATGCTGTGAGATAAGGCACCTAGATATCAGGTGCAGAGGCTGAGACTGGTAAGTCTCTTTACCCAGTGATAGTGGTCTCACAATACTTAGCTGCTAACTCAATAAGGATGTAGTGATAGCCTTACCCATTTTCTAAAATGTGTTAAAACATTCTGTGGAGGCACAGTTGTAAGTTAGTAAGAGAATGTAACTTCAGTGGTATTGATTTTAATATATTCTTTATTCCTTTTTCTTTAGAAATTAACTTAAAATGTTATGTTTTAATATGTATGAGTATGATTTGTTGTGTGTTGTTCATTGCTCATTGTAATTTTAGATTGTTGTTTTATTCAATAAAATTTTCCTGATTTAAAAAAGAGTTGTCACGCATCCTTTGTGGGTCCCACTCACTGTATATCTCTATAATGTGTTAATGTAAAGGCACTGTTATGAGTGGTCTCTTATCCTTTGTGGGTCAGAACAGCACAACTTTCCTTCGCTAATCCCACATGTGGTACAAGACCACTCTTCTATTTATGAGTGCCTCCACAGAATGTATTAATAATACATAAGTTTGTGCAGCCACTGAATATTGCAGACAACCAGTAATATAAGGACCTTAGTTTTCTGTGGCAATTCAGTCCTAGTTCTGCAGCAGTACTCCTGGCTTTCTATGGCAGAGTTTATGGCATCTTTCCAAGCACTCAAGGTGCCTAACAACATAAGTATAAAGATAATGTAAAGATCGCTATAAAAACCATGTTACATTGAAAAATACAGACATTATTAAAACTGGCCTTATCTACTCAGTTCAATGCCTTGCTAAATACAGTAACTAGATTTTCAAGGCTTTCTTAAAAACTTCTGACTGACGTGCTACTCTTAAGAGTAATGGCAGTACACATCCCAGCCACCCATAGCAGTGTAATCCCACTAAATTGCTCAACTGAACATGTGGTACACTTGCGATAAGATTAGGAGCCAGTTTGTGGTACTAAATAAGGAAAAGGCAGCAGCTGTAGTGTTAAATGTCACTTTTAAATCAATGTCATGTTAAATACTTTCAAGTACGACTGGCATCAAGTACTGGTAAATTAGGGCCTCTGGTATCTTTCATTACTCGTGTTCAGTTAATGATGGGGAGGGCATAGCATCTGCCATGAGCTTTAATCCCAGATAGATAGACAGTTCTAAAGTTCAGGCTCGCAGCCCATGAATTAGTAGAGGATCTCCCACAGTACACATGCATCTATCATCTCCATACCACTGCAACTACGGGCCTATGATGTAGCAAGGTGGAAGTAGGAAATAAAAAATCTGCCTTGAGTAACTGAGAAGTCAACTGTAACAAGGAAACAACAACCAAACATATATTGTTTTTTTTGGGGGACCAAGCATCAGGGAAAAGCCAACAAAATCAAATGTTCACTAGTATCAATAATTCCACATTTGACACTTAACATCAATTAGCTTGGGTTGCTGTATAAATTATTCTCAAAGACCATCTGTGCCGACAGCAACATCTCATCTTGTTCTTGGCAGATCTTGGGTGACATGTTTTAGTTTGAAAGTCTTTCAAGGATTCTTTAAAAATAAATATCTTCATAGTTTTGGCAGGTGCAGTGATTCAGTGCACTTTAGTGCTCTCGCATTTAAACTCACCAATTCAATGGTTTGACATGTACCCTCTCAGCAGTGCCAGCTGCTTTGAACTCTCAAGTAACGTAGAAAAGGGGTTACTCAATTTAGCAGGAGCCCTTTTATGGTCATATATTTCATCTCCACCACTCCCAGAGCACAAGTTTCTAATTCCTTCTGTCCCTGTTGCAATCTTTTACAGTGCCCAGTGAACTGTACTGTGTACCCCTGTGCTGCTATTATGTCAATTTTTGCATACCTTATTGATCCCTATTTTACTGACCAGCATGCCATGTATTTTGTACTTAGCTCACTATATCCAAGTTTACAGTAGCCATTCTGCACCCATGGGGTCTGAAACACAGTCACAGTCAGGGGTGCCAAACGTTAGGGCACACAGAGGCTTTTCTTTCTTCCCTCTCAAAAACAAAAGTTTTATACATTACGTAACTGTTCTATTTTTTTTAACTGTATTTATGGCTCTCAAGCCAGGCAGGGATGTACCCATATCTGCCCCAGACACACACGCCCTCGTCCCCCGCAATCTACCTAAGCATTCCATGACTTACTCCTCAAGATGGGGCTCCCGAGGAGAGACAGAGATCAACCATGAGGTCCTGTGTGAAACTTATGCAGGCATCTTCTCAGCGGACTAGGTGCTGGCCCTAGGAGCTTCATGCTGCACTGTCTTGAGTTTTTGGGGGTTATGTGGTGTGTGTATCTTCTGACCAAAGCCCTTTCTTTGCCCAGACAGTACTACATTGTGTATCTCTTAGTTTGGGTCCTATCCTAATTATGTTCTTTTAAAGACTGTTTGCAACAGCACTCTTTTTCTTTCTTTATTTCTATATTTCTGTATGTTCTTTCACATTTGGCTATCTCTTGTATTTATAGCTGGTTGGCCACCTGCTATGCATTCAGTATAAACCTATTCTTTTCTCTCAAACAAACCCAGACTTGTGTGTGCACATTGTATTAGCGGTAGAGAAAAATTAAGATATTGTTGCCTGTGTAATTTGGGTTGAAATACCTGGGGCTCTATTAATGTAGTATCCCAGTCTTTAATTAAAGCCCATATTGCAGCCCTAATGAAAGGATAATAAAACAGTGGGAAATAGAAGAAGCCGTAGTAGAGGCTTCTGTGGCTAGTTCAACCCCACAGAGGAGTAGGATAGGAGTTAGTGAGTCACTGTTAGCAGAAAAACATGTAGGAATTACAAAAGTGTACAGGGAGACAGGCAATCCTGTGTGATAAAGTATGAATGGAAATTGAGTCTGCCTGTTCTCCACCTCTTCACGGTGTTACGACAGAAAATAATGAACTGCTATTGCTTAAATCATTAAGCCAGTATGCATACAAATCAAAGCTTTAGAAATAAAAGACTAGTGGTTATAGATAAGACTGGTCTGGGATACAACTGAGTGTAAAAATATGTAGAAATCTTAGAATTTAAGACAGAAGGTAAACAGTAACTAAGCAGTCATTTCTGTCTCGAGTGCTGCACTTACCAATCATATGCTTCCTCCTAGCTGGGTGTTTTAGGTGTCCCATTGGGAGACAGCAACACAAAGCTGCACTTTGTAGAGACCTTTAGCTGTCTGTCACCCTTGAGGGGAGGAGCCATGTCTCACTTAACTCCCTTTTTTCACATATTAAGGTTTATTTTAAAGAGTATTGCCTGTGGAAATAAAACAAATATTAGGAACTGATTATTTTACAAAGGGTATCTGATCTGCTGTTCCAGTAGTTGTGTACCAATAATCTAAAGTGTAATGTAGAATTTAGATTATTGGGGTGTATCTAGCCTGCAAGGGAGGAGCAAACTGGCTATTTCAGATGGGTAAAGGGACCTCTCAGGCAGTTCAAGTTAGGGATTGAACCTGGTGAGGTCTCCCTGGAGTTGGATCTCTGAGCGTGAGATCAAGCACAGACCCATGTTGGGGAGTCAGTTACTTTAACTCCTGAGCTGTGCATTTTGTTTTGATTTCTTTTTATCATTAGTGCAAGTAATTAAGCTTTCTTGTTGACTTTGTTGATTCCTCAAGGGAATTCTCAAGGGAATCAACAAAGTCCAGGAGGGTAGCATCTTTCAGAAAAGAGATGTTAAGAACAAGGGGGCACAATTTAAAGATAGAGGGGACGGCTCAGGGGTAATGTGAGGAAATTTTTTCACAGAGAGAGTGGTGGATACATGGAACAGCCTTCCTGAGGAGGTTGTTGGGTCTAAAACAGTGGGGAATTCAAACATACATGGGACAGACACAAGGCAATTATAGTTGGGGTTGCAGGAAGTAGGCTGTTGGTTAACTAGAATCTGCAGCTTATCCAGTAGGTAGGAAATGGGCAGACTGGGTGGGCCAATGGTCCTTATCTGCCGTCAAAGTCTATGTTTCTATGTAACTGTTGATTTTGCTGAACTAATTGAATTACTGAACCAGCTGAATTTCTGAACTGTTGAACTTGCTGAATTTAAAGAAAGTTATAAGTTTTGATTTATTTTATTTCTTTGTGATTTATAAATCTAGACACACCTGTGGTGTGTCCAACCATATTTCTATTTTGTCTGAGTGATCATTTACTACCTCACCCATGACACCTTCCCCAAGGAGTGGACATGCAATGACATCCTGAAATATCGGGCATGCTCCATGCCCAACATGTCAATATCTGTCACTTCCACCAATCACAGCATCTGCTTCAGTCCCTGGCTCACGAGGGGTTGGTATGTCACTGGGCCCCAGACCCCCTCCCCACAGGAGAAGAGCAGTCCACCAGATGCTCATCCTCCTCCTCCCCCTTCTGGCCCTCCGACACCCTGAGTTCACTTCAGAACCCAGGCCGTCAGCATTACAAGATAACGCTGTACGCTGTGCCAGCGGACCAGCTCTACTAGTAACTGTTGTTCTTCCAGAATACCTTTATCATTAATTACCACTTATGGGTCTGGGCTGGAGGCACAAGACCACGGAGGAGAGCAAAGCTTTTGGCCAGAGGGCTGGCCACAGCTACTAGATATGGCACAAACACACCCCTTGCACATGATGCTGCATGTTAGCCAATAACCACTGCCTGCCCTCACTCAAGCTCAGTTCTCTTCACCAGGAGAGGAAACAAAGTGAGGAAAAGGTAAAGAGAAGGTTAAGAATTTTCCACCCAAGGGACAGGGAAAGGATATAGGGAATAAAAATAACAAAATAAAACCTGACTCCCTGCCTTTGAATAGTGAAAAAGTGGTACAGTAGTAGTAAAAATCTTTGTTTTGACAGGATAAAAAACTTAAGGACCAAACGACATCCATGTTTTAAACTTGTCCTGTGTACATATTTAAGTTTCCACATATAACCTTTAGCAATTACACACAAAATACATATTTAAATAAGTGAGTAGAACATATATTAAGATACAATAGGTTATGCTTTAAAGTTATACATCCTTAAAGGTGAACTTTCATCTTCATATTTCTTAATGTCTGAAAGCCCAGAAAAGCTACCTTGAGTGAGCTAATGTGCTTATCTGTAATTTTAGCAGTCCAGTTATTCATATGTAAATCAGCCTGTAATTAAGGGTTGGGGAGCCATGTGTAAATGCGTGAAATAATCGCTTTGTAACCTGATGAAGGAAACTTTGTTTACTGCACCCTTCATTATTAATTGCTCTGTTATAATGTAACTATGTAATTCTGTTTGCTGTTGCTTGAATTGTATGTCCACTTGTTTATCTGCATATCAATGACTATGTAATATATATATGTGAGTTTGTGTATTAATGTTGCCTCTGACTCTGGACCCTTTGAAAATAGGCTTCTGCCTACAGGATTCTCTGCAAAATAAATAAATTAAATGTGTTTTAGGCATCTGACAGGCAATAATGTCACTGAAGGCTTGGCCCTGCTTTGACTGCAGATAATCCAGTAGGTTAAACAGGAAGTTGTCTGTTTTATTAAGTGTCTTTTAAGGTTTTTGCAACACTTTCACATTTATAATAAATGTTATGTATGTGTTGTGAAACTGGTGAGTTATCACCTTTACATTTCAAACTGCTAGGAAAAATAATCCAATAGAATTCTGGTATTGTTATGTTAGAAAATACCATGACTATTCAGTCCAGAATATTTCAGTAAAATCTGTCATACTTTTAACTTTATCAAAAGAAATAAGATACTCTTTACCAACACATTTCAAGTTATGCATGTTTTAACACTGTTGTCCATCTATGTACTTTTGCAGTGTATAAATAAATAATTGTGACCGATTCAAGTAAAATCTGGATAGAGAGAGAATAATATTTGCAGAATTTTATTTCTTTTATTCGTTTAAGAGTTTCACCAGGAAGGCATATTGAGCAACATTGTTCGTTTCAGATGCATCCTGGGGAAGGGTACAAGTTGTTCAACAATAACAATAAATACAGGTATGAACAGTTCTTATACAGACAACAGATATAGCACCTAGATTGGCAATAACGCATAGAGTACGTGAATCGTGAGTCAATAATAAGTATACTGTTACTGTAAATAGCAGCATAAAATAGTAATAACCTATAAGGGTACAAAGTATCTTGCCAGCTGTTCATCAAACACTACTCATTTCAAGGCTGGCTCTATGGAGCTAATATGCCTAGGGCCCCATATCAGGATTTCTAGACCCTGGCTGTGTTCAAGTCAGTACAAATTTCTGGGGCTGCCACAGTACCCCTTCTAACTTTCATTTTCCATCTCCTCTTACAGCCTGTTTTCCTACAATCATGGGTTTCAGGAGGAACTCAGGTCCACAGGATGCAAATGTGGGCCCTCGTACCTACTGGCCTGGCACCATGGGGCCAGCCTTGAAATATGTAGTTTTTGATGATCAGCTGGCAATATAGCCTAGAGGTTACAGCAAAGAGCTTTGAACAAGCTTGGTTCATTCAGCAGAACAGGTTTTTCAATTCTAACATGCTCTACTTGTATATTTAAGTGACCCAGAGCAAGTCACTTAACCTCCCTGTGCTCTCAAAACATACCCAGGAACAAACTGCAACTCAGTATGCCTTTCCTGGACAAAGATGGCAAAACAATCTAAGCATGCATTATGATTCTGCAAATATTATCTCTTTCTATCCAGATTTGACTTGAAAAGAAAAGGACAGGACACAATTACTTGTTTATTAATTGCAAAACACATAGCTGGACAACAGTGTTAAAACCTGCATAACTAGAAATGTGTTATTAAAAGAATATTTTACTTCTTTTGATAAAGTTAAAAGTATAACAGTTTCATACTAAAATACTTTGGACTGAATGCGATTTTCTAACATAATAATGCTAGAATTCTATTGGTCCAGCATCAGCCAGCAGTTCCTCAGGGGCAACAACACATAATGGCCAGCAGTTGAACTTTCTTTGATGACTTGGCCCCTTTTTATTGGACTTTGGCACTGCAGTAGAATTATAACGATAGGCAGCACTGCAAATAAAAAGCAGTTATGACAACGCAATAAAATAAGTGGTGACAAAACAAGCTGAGGTGCTGTGCTCCTACAATGTGCACTCAGCAGTAGGAAGAACAGAACTGAGGTTGGTGAGGGAGCCAGCAACAGTTACTGACTAGTACATGGCACCACGTGAGGGTGCACAACACCATGCCCAGTAGCCATGGTAGACCCCCGGCCAAAAACTTTGCCCCTGCAGGGTCCCAGTACCTCTGGTCCAGACAAATAAGTGGGACTCAGTGATCAAGCTTGGCTCTTGGAAGATCAGCTATACAAGTTGCCGAGGGAAACATCTCTCCCTGGTGGCTAAGTCATAATGCAAATGATGGTTGGCAGATGTTTGTAGTCACAAATGGGTTTCGACCACAAACATTACAGCTGTGACCACCAGGGACACCTGGGCATGGCACTGCCTCCAATTATATGTTGTGATGCTATGGTTAGAGGCCATGGCATGAGGTGCTATAGCCTTAGTCATTCCTCTACCATGACAACTCTCGAATGTTGTGACCTGGGGTGGTGGAACAGACAGAAATAAACTGGAAATGAGATGGGTACAGTAAAGTTAAGCCACGGAAAGGATGGGTCTACTGTGGAATTAATCCATGGTTGGGCCGAGTGCCTCCAACCGCAACCATGGATTCATTCCACAGTAGACCCATCCTTTTGAGTGGCTTAATCCGCTTGTAACATGGCAAGGACTACAGGAAGTTAATATGTATTATTATTAAATCATATGAATATGACATACTAACTGGAGTGAAACCATCAGCTTCCTATCTGTCACTAATCTCTCCATAACCTTCTGTACACTTTACAACCTGCATGTGCACATTGCACATTTAACATCTATTCATATACTTATATTTGTTTTTCTGAAATATAAATGAAGTGGTAAATATCCAGCAGAACTATACATTCTGCTGAGTATTCTTACTTTTTCCCTATGGCTTCTCTTTGCCATCTCAGCTCCGTGGTAAACTGTTTCTGTGGCTCTCTGCTGTTGCACTGTTGGTATGTTTGGAGATTTGCATGTTCAGATACACACCATACCACTGATTTGGGTAAACACAGATTTCTGTCAACATGACCGCTTTTCACCATGGCAAGCTGGTGATAGTCTGCTTGTTTCTTTTCATAGAGGTAAACACCGATTTCTGTGCAGATGACCTGCCTTTTAGCAGGGCAACCTCATGACAGTCTGCTTGTTGCTATTCATCAGTGGCACAGCTATGGTAAGGAAAGATTAATATGCCGCTCACCTTTCCTCGCATACAACCGACTGACAGTCTGCTTCTTTATACTGCAGTACTTATGTTATATTCCACTCACTTTCGACTGTTAAGGTCTGCTGGTGGGTCAGTGGCTCAGTGTTTGACATAAAACTATGTTCACACTGCAAGGATGCACATTATTAACTCCATTCTACAAGGTTGTTTGCTGCTCCTCACCGAGGTTATGTAGCATGAGCAGGTTTCAACCGTGGTCTAATTATTATAGTACGCGCCCATCGCTACCATGGTCTACTGTGAAGTAGACCATACTTGCTCAAGTACCACATGGTATCTTTTGACTAATGAGATTTCTTGTTTTGGTTGTGTTTTTATGCCATGTTACAATCAGTATTAGTATAACAGTACACATACCATTTAGTAATACAGGTGTTCAAGTTCTCCATAATGTGTAATAAATCCAGAGTCCCTAATGAGCCCATTATAATTATAATTATATTGTTTAATACATTTTAATTCCCATGTCCTCTCTCCTGTGAATTTTTGAAGTTGCTTTAGTATTAGAACAGACAAGTCTGAGAGAGAGAGAGGGTCTGGTTAGGAAAAGTACTGTCCCTACTGGTGTAGTGCTGATAACCTGGTTCAATATTGTGTATTGTTCATCCTGGTTTGTAGTGGTGGCTTTGTTTCCCCACCTAGCATCCAGTTGTGCACTTTTTGCACTAAATTGTTTCTTAATGTTCCACATCCCTGTACTATGTGTTTGCAGTTTGTGCCATCACCCCTTCCTGTGTTCCTGTCACAAGCCCTTTCACATTCATGTTCATTAACACTTCACTGCATCTATTCTGCTTCTCTCATACCAATATCTTAAAAATTTCTTCAAAGGCATTCCCTCACAGCTGAAGACCTGTTTCTTCTCTACTGTGTACCCACCCTCCCTACTGCCACTTCTCACCTTGCGAAACTACTGTGTCATAAATTACTTTGCAACAATGTAACACTAAGTATAAATTCAGCAGGAAGAGACCTGTGTGTCCCTAAAGCTTATGTACTATACCATCTTTCTACAAAACATATGTTGGTTCAGTAGAAGGTATCAGACTATTCAGCGGCATTGTTACATGGGAATACCAGTGCTCTGCATGCAATCCCATCTCACAGATCCCACCAGGTCTGCCTCTGCCAACAGGTCCACCCCATCACAGAAATTGCCACCTCAGGCTCGTCCATTGCTGGGTCCGGCTCTGCCTGCACTGTTACCAAAACAGGCCCTGCCTGCCCATTAAATTTACCTGTTCCACCAAATTTACCTATGCCATTAAACCTTCATGCTCCATCATTGACCCTCCTTATTCCATTGCTCAGATCCGCCAGCTCCACGGGCTCTACCGGCTCCGTTATCCCCAGTAATTGAAGAAATGGACCCAGAGGTCGAAGGCATAGTGACCAGATGGATTGCTGCTGACATTCCACCCAGCAGACGCTAACAACATAACCAAGCCAGCAAGGCTCGGCATCTGTTTTCTTATTTTCCAATTAATAATCAGTAATGGATTTTGGTATGCATAATTCTGTGTTGCTCAATCAACAACTTGTTATCTAATTCTAGTGCTTCGATTCTGTAATGGTCAATTAACAAGTTATAACCTGATAGATTGTTTCTACAAGTTTAAAACTCATGTACTAAGTTTTTTCTCTCTGTAACTTTTAGTAGAGTTAAGTATTGAGGGTGAATTTGTCACCTTCCAGACAAAACTGTGTCTTCATAAATTTTAAGTGAGATCTTCTCAGTTTCAAGCACCTGTGAGGTACGTTCCACTGATAAACCCAGACAGCCTATTTTTACTTACTCAGACTGGCTGTGAGAGGCGGAAGCAGTCAACCATTGCCGTATTCAATGAGTACCTGCTGTACTGGGGAATATCTGGCCGCATGAGCAATCAGGGCAGCCAGCCATGTCCCATTAGATGAGTAATTGACCACATGGGTGCTCAACCTTGTCTAGCTGAAGTAAACACCTAATCACAACTAGTGCCCAGATGTTCACACCTTTGTCTAAAATATGATTCTTTCTCAAAGCAAAGTACCTCACCCCGCATACAACCTGGTCTTCAGCTAATAAAGAATATTTTTAAATATATCACTGACACAAGTTCAATGACATTAGGACCAGGTTACATCCCAAATATTTCCCTATATCAGTCAGTTGCACTTTGTTTACTAACAGCCCTCAGCATCTGCCCATCATTCAGTAATTATCTGAATCACAGAAACTGCTAAGAACTGACAGGGTATCTTCTATCGCCTACCTGGCCAAACAACTAAAATTATCTGGGTCTTTATCCTCTGCCTTGGAAAAAGTATTTAAACCCTCAACAACCCAACCAAGGTAAGGAGTTCCAGAGGCAGAATCAAGTGTCCACCTCAAGGATCTCAGTAAGGACATCAGCTTGTACTGGTCTGGTGAGTTCACGTTACCACCACCTTAGGCACAGGGCCTAAGGCTGACAAGCCTGGCATTCATTTTTATTTCTTTTTATTAGCATATTTTTACTTGCATAAAGGAATTATTTTCTGCTTGCACTGCTGTTCAGATAAAAATTATAGCTGCATTTCAAAATTGTGACTAGAGTTAAGAACTGTATCTTGAATTGTGACTACAGTTTAAACCGTGACTGTCTATCCATTTCACTGTCAAAACTACCTTGTAAATTCTGAACACTGATATCAAGAGTAAAAACATTTTAACCATGAATCCTGACTTGAGTAATGCTTCTCAATTTAATATTATAAAGCTTAGAACTCTTAGTTTAGAAAATGATAACCTGGGAAGTAAGTCAAGTACCCTTAAGATAACAGTTCCAGGTTATATTCATATAATTAAATGTGCAAATTTCTTATGCCCAAAATTACTATATAAATATTTGAGTTGGTGTATCAATGATTCCAGTAAAAGACACTGATGTAAGATATATGACTGTCCCAGGCACAAAGAGACAGACGATTTTAAAGTAAATCTAAATATTTGAAGAACTAGAAAGGACTCATTGTCCACTGACAAAGTAAACATGCCCATAAGGGAACTTTAAATTTTAATGAACACATAGCCTTTAATAGACTGAGGCCAAATAATCTTGGTCAGTCAGATGTCAGATAAAATAATTGTGGCAGGCGGTCTAGACCATAACACAGGGTCACTCTTCCAACCCTCTGTGTTGTCATTCCTAACCTAGCCCAATTAGTGGACAAGTTGAAAAATTGCCAGTCTCCGAAGATCTGCCGTGTACACGAGACGGAGCAAAAAAGTCATATCGGAGAGCCGAAAGGCACTCCACATCATCCAACTGAGACTTTTCACCAGCCAGGTTAGAATGTTTGGATAGCTATGCATCTTTCTGGTCACAGATTACATGGTTATCTGGTAGAATGATAACAGGGTAACTATATGTATTTATTTAGCCAGGTAGGTATGCTGGAGAATAAATGCCTATTTACAGGTACAACCTGGGAGGGTACAATGAAAACACTACAGTGAAAGTCAAAGCCCAAAGTACAATACAAATAAACACAAGAGCAGCAAATATATAAAAACATATAGGATGGTGTATAGTACCACAAACACAGCAAGGCTATTCTACACCGAGTGGTTACTATGAAGTGAAGGACCTTAAAAGTGAAGCTCAAGAGGTCTCTCTGACGTCATGGTAAACTACGAGGTGTGAGAAGAGTGATGTGTATTTGGGCTATCATGCACTATTCTATGTAATATGTGGTCCCAAAGGAACACAATCGCTTATCTTTTCTTGTTCAGGCAGTCAGTCTCTTGTGGTCTGCAACACACACTTCGACTATCCGCTCGCAGGCAGCTTGCACACTAGCTTCAACTGCCCCCTGTCCTATGAACAGACTGATGGGGCAGTTACATAGTGACGTAGCTACTAATGGAGAACAAAAGTCATTGTGTATTAGTAGCTATGTCACTACTGCAGCAGAATTACTTTTACAGTGTACTGATACATGATCAAAGAAAATTATAAACTGGCACAGAGGCATAGCTATAAGGGTGCAGGGGTGCAGTGGCACCTGGGCCCATGAGGTTTGAGTGGCCCAAATCATAATTTTGATGTTTATTCAAAACTGGGAGGGGCCTGTAACATCGCCTGCACCCAGGCCCTCTGGGAATTTGCTACGCTACTGAACTGGCAGGAATTTTTCTGACTTCTGATTGGTTACAGATCATTCTAAACAGTGATGTTATCACAGTACAAAATCACACTTCATAAAAGTTCCTGCATCAGCCTTTACCACAGAAACAAAATCTGTGAGCTTTGTCAGCCACAGTTTTCCATCATAAACAAGGTTGCCACCTTTACTCACTAAAACCTTTAACTAGGCCCTAAAATAAAACTGTATTAAATTAATAATCAAATGTTATTTGCCCTCATGATACTTTTCTTACACACAAACATACATTAAAAATTAAGTACTACACCGCTTTCAGTTTTCATTTCTGATGTTTCTTTGCTGACCGTGAAAATCCCCCTATCCTCACCTGCTTACCATGGAAATCTCTGTTGTTTAACCTGCTATAGATAAATAAGGGATACACAGCAGGGACCTATGGAATAAATGATTTATTTTCATCAGAGCTGTTTGACCTTGAGTACTCATGAGTGGCATAAGCCACGAGTGATGTGATCAAGGGCAAACAGCTCACATGGAAATAAATCATTTAGTTCCCACAAGGTCCCTGTTTGTATTTCATTTCTGCAATAGGCAGGACCTTGAGTTTGTGTGTGTTTTATTGAATCTGTTTTAATTTAACAATAAAAAGGAAAAAGGGGTTTTATTTTGTAAAGTAGAGGTGCTTCACTTCTGAGGAGCTCTGTTGTCATGGTCATTACTATGAACGCCACATTGTGACAGCATTGCTGACGTGATGTTACCACTAATTGGTGGAGCTAATGACCTTATGAAAATTTTTGAGTAAATGTGGTGGTGCTTAAAAGGCATTGAGTACTGTAATAGTGGCAGCTTTATCAGAGAGAGGCACCGCTGAGAAAGATGATACAGCTCTGTTTTACTTTAAGTGTTCAATTATTTAAAAAATGGGGTTTTGAAGCGCATTTGTCACCGAAAGTGACAGATGGAGCTGGTGAGCAATCAGGCAGACAGGGAGGCGAGATCTAAAGCTGCAAACTCCTGAAAAGGAATTCAGAGAGAAACTGGGAATTGTGGTTTGCACAAAAGGTACATGTTTTAAGAAAAGTAACTGCGCTAGGAAGAAAGCAGTGTTTGAGAAGACAGGTAGGCAGAAGTTCAGGCAGGCATGACTGGAGAGCACAAGTCTGAGTTTTGAATGCAAACTGAAAATGTGGATACTGAATAAATTTGGAAGAATTATTGAATTGTTTTGCATTGTACTGCTGTTTATGGTTGTGAATGACAGTGCTTTGTAAATAAAATGCTGTTTAAAATGCGTGGGTAGTTGCTTCACTTGCTTGCTGCTGAACTGTGGTGTGTAAGGGAAAGGGACAGTTTAGAAGTAGTGCCGGTCAGCCAGGCAGGGAGGGTGACTTTCTCTATTATGCACATAAATGCATAGAGATGTGTCTAGTACAGAATGTACATAAATGCTGCTGATGGCCAAGGTCTGCTGTGTACATAAATGAAATTTATGTACACAGCAGTTCAATATCAGTATTTATGTAATAGCCTTTGTATCCACAACTATTGCATGAAGCAGAAGCCTTGGTTCCATCTGAGGCCTTCTGCTGTGAGTGTCGGTGATCATTCTGCCAGTAGAACTGAGCAGAGATTTGATTTATTGTATTCCATCCATGGTATACATTCCATCTACTGAATGTAGGAGAGCAATAAAGAAAGAAAGGAAGGAACAGAAAGGAAATGAAAAGAAATAAGGTAGGGAAGGGGGAGGAAGTAATATAAAGAAGAAAGAAGAATGGTTAGGAAACAGTTAAATGGGAGCTGTCTGGGGAAAACAGAGGGTTTAAGGGCTCATTTTAAAAGATTTTTGCTGTGCATAATATTTGAAACTGATACGACATGCCAGCAGGAGCCCAGACAATTTTCAGACGGAGGTATTTACTGCTAGCTGCTTTCACCTGGTAGCATTTTCATCTACATGGTAGTAATACTATGCATTGATCTGTCTCGGACCCCATCTCTAAAAAGGTTGCAGTTCCACTGGGTGTCTGCAACCAATGATCCTCCTTCTGATACCAGTGAGGAGTCTTGAGATACTTTTCCACTGTTACATAGTGTGGTGACCCTATTTTTAACATTTTATGTTGTAACTGCCCTTCTTGCCATCAGTGCACAACTCCTCCGTCTCCAGCATTTACACAACTGATACCTATGATGTTTTCTGACATCACCTCTACTGTTGACAGTCTGTTAGTATGTGGATCCATGGCTAGTAGCATTGAATGCTACTGCCAATTTTGTGCATATGTACCAACATACTGCAAATATACAGGGTGGGAAACACATTGCTAAAATCAGACAGTGGGAGTAAATCATGCAAAACTGGTAGTAAAATACCCTTTACCCTTACCTTATCTGGTCATCTGCATGCCAATGCCTGGATGTGTTGGGACTATTTTGTTGGGTTGGATAAACATTTATTAAAAAAAAAGATTCCAATGTTTAACAATGGTGATACAGGCTTTTGGGATATGCACCTAACTATATAAGCTGGGCCAAGCTTATAGGTTACGCCTTTGTAGATGGAATAGAGGGGTCAAGAGTGGTCTCTTTGCATCTAAATTACAGTGTAACCATGTGATACCAATAGTTACTCTGCTGTTATACAGTTACTACCATGTAACCTGTGCCCTGAAACATAAAGTGATACCCGAAGTTCGGAGGCAGTATAGCGCAGTGGTTTAAGGCTCTGAGCTGCAAAACTGGAGACCTGGGTTTGAATCCCACAGCCCCTTGCATGTACTGTGTGACCCTGAGCAAGTCACTTAACTTCCCTGTGCTCCCAGGTTGCACTTGTAAACAAGCTTTCAGCTAGTGTCTCTCACCTGGTTAAACAATTGGAAAAAAAGTTGCAGTATTACAGCTTCTTGTTGCACATTGTTGTTGCTCTTTAAAAATATTTGCATCTGGAGGCGGCCCAGTGGCACAGAAAACCTGAAACACTGTGGAGCACTCCTTGCGCCATGCTGGCAACCTGAGTTCGAGAACTGTTCAGGCTGCTGGGCTGGCGCGGGAGGAGGGCTGGGAGATAGAGTGAGCAGACGGCAGGCAGCTCTCTCTCCCAGGCAGGGTGGCTTTACCTTCCGGGGTTTGGCTGCCACCAGGTGGAGGCCTGTGGTAGTGCTGATCAGGGGGCAAACAGACATCTTAGTGGATGGAAAGAGGCCACAGTTCCAGAGTTCATGTGCACCTTCACACACATGTGCTTCTGTGCCACGCCTCAGCCGTTGGAAAGAGGGAGAAACAGAAGGAAAATGGAAGGGACTGACCTTCATGAAGCACCACCTGAGGTGCCATGGCCCGCCCTACCGCTCCACTGTGTAAGTGAGAGAGCTTTGGAAGAGAGTCACTGGGAGGTAGAGGATGGCTCTCCACTGCCTCACTGCAAGGGGAATCCAGGGAGAATACCCCCGATGGAAAGCGGTAGCAGGATAGTCATTAGCACCTAGGGACAGGGCTTTACAGCCACCCGTCAGCCCCAGGAGGATAAAAACCTTTATAAACAATAAATAGTATTCAATACAGTGGCAAGCTGTATTGTTTTTTGTTTACAGTTTATTTACCCAGTACTGCCCGGCTGAGCTGCAACATCTCATATTCAATGGGATCCTGCTTATACAGGTGGTGAGCTAGCACTGGGCGGTAAAGTGATTGCCCAGGGCCCACAGCAACTAAGTGGTTCTGGAGGATCTGAATCTGGGTCTCCTGGTTCCAACCCTAGATCACTCTGCCTCCCCCAAGGATGAATCATACACTCTTAATGCTTGATGTGTAGCAAAGCTTTGTAGTAAATTGGCCATATTCTGTTAAGTGGAAATATTGTGCACACCACCCCCATCTCATCTACAGCAACTGTAACCTAGTTTTTCCCTGCAAGGGTCACAGAGCAGCGAGCAAAGTACTGAGGCAGAGAAGAGGATATGGGCATAAAACCTAGATGGGGAGGGGGATTGACAGCTTTATTACAGCACTGTCTGTCACAGGACTGCGTTACAGTGTCGAACACATACCATCTTATTTTCCATTTCATGCACACAGAAAAAGAAGTGAAAAATAATATTTCAGGAACAAGGCACGAATCATACAACATTGATTCCTCCAGGTAATAGAGTGCCACAGCAGAACTAATGCTTGTTTTCTCCCCACAAATATTTTCTCGTTGAGGTAGGTGAAAAATAACAACTAATTCAGGCATATTTATATACACGTATTCATTACAAAAAATGTTTAGGCAGTAGTTAGGGTTGAAGCAGGAAGAATCAGATGCATAGAATGTGTGGTTAGGATAAAAGCACCCTGACCCTTGGTGAATGAAAGGGTGGTATTCCTCTGGGTTTATATGATTGCTCCAAACAGCATTGACATTATCCTAACTTTCCAGCGAAGAAAACAGGATCTGCTCCAACTGTTGAAGCACATTTCTATTATGATTCTCCACTCTGGTTTAATGTGATTAAATTTTGTAGCAGCCGCCTCCATGCTACCAGAGAGGAGAATCATAACAGAAGACTCTGCACCGCTTAGAAAGCTATGGAAGAGCAGCAACATTGTGGCCTGGATATTTCAAAGCAGTTGCACATGGTGCAACTGGGTTCTTATGTGCAACTCTTGGAGTGCACCATGCAGCAATACTCAGTGGGAACCATTCTTGCAGCACAAATAGCAGTGCACAAATGCACAACCCAAATGAATGCATGTGCAAGGGCAGGAGGCTCCCATGAATATGCGGCACAGTGCAATATTCAACCCCAACCCATGGCGCAAGTGTGGAGCAATGGCCAGATGCGCGAGCAGACTTGAGCCTATAAATACAGGGAGCAAACAGGGGACAGCACTTGCACCAAGGGGAGCAAGACAGAGAGACACAGAAAGAAAGACAGACAGACAGACAGACAGACAGACAGAGCGAGAGAGGGGAGAGAGAAAGAGCCACCAGACCCTGGAGGGAGTGACACAGGCATCCACAGGGCATAGGACAGAGGTGGCAGGCGTGTGCAAGCCAGGGGCAGGTGTCACAAGAGGGCCTACAGAGTGACAGGCACTGCCCCATGGTGGCAAGTGGACCACTGGAGCTGGACGCCCAGGGGAGACAGGACAACAGGGGCCATGGCCAGTGCAGCCTTCCAGATGGAGGCCATAATGAGGGGTGTGGAGGAGGTAGGAGGCAGGCTGACGTGGCCGTGGAAGGGCCCATTGGCGATGACGCCGGAACAGGTGGTACCATCCCGCATCAGCTTTGAAAACCAAACTGATACATAAATCATGGGCCAGTATCACCAGAACCAGGCGATTCGAGGCAGCTCTGTGAGCTGTGCAGTGAGGAGATGCAGGCACCCACTCAGACGGAGCCATGCCCTGACAGTGGAAATGAAAGTGTCAGCCACCATGTGCCTGCTCACCATGAGTACCTTCCAGAGACCAACAATGGACACCACAGGCATAACCCAGTCAGCCATGTCATGGCTCCTCACAACCCACAATGCCCTGCTGCCACATGATCGGAATACATCCATTTCCCCAGCACACAGGCAGAGCATACAGCAACCATGCAGGAGTTCCACAGGGTAGCATGGGTGTCTGTACTAGGGGCCATCGGACTGCACCCATGTGGGCATCCGCATGCCACCTGGCCTGGAGGGGTAGCATACGTGAATAGGAAGGGCTACCCCAGTGTCAACTGCCAGGTGGTGTGTGATGCCAGGGGGGTGAATAACCAACGTCTGTTAGAGAGAAAGGAAGTGCAAAGAAGAAGGAAACCACTTTGGTTCTCAAAACAGTAGCAGAAGAGGTCAGAGCCAAAAGGCTGGCCTTCAGGAAATATAAGGAACGCGAGAGATAAAGACAGGAAGGTATACCAAACTTCCCTAAGGGAAGCAGGGAAGGCAGTAAGGCAGACAAAGGCCCAAACTGAGGAAACACTAACACAAACAGTAAAAGACGGTAACAAGACTTTCTATAGATACATTAGTGAGAGGAGAAAGTCCAGAGGGGTATTACTAAGATCAAAGGGATAAGGGGCATGTGAGGAAGAGGACCATGTAAAAGCATCTATCCTAAATAGATATTTCTGCTCAGTATTTACTGAAGAGAAGGTAGAGCATGGCCTGCAGCTCAGCACCATGGACACAGGGAGGAGTGTACACTAGTCCCTTCACAAAAGAAAGGGTCCTACAAAAGCTTGATAAGCTCAGGGTGGGCACAGCAATGGGACCTGAAGGCATCCATCCCAGGGTACCAAAGGAGCTAAGGGTGGAACTAGCAGATCCATTAGCAGAACTGTTTAGTGAGTCTCTGAGCACAGGAGAGGTCCCAGAGAACTGGAGAAGGGTCATGTGATCCCGCTCCACAAGAGAGGTAGCAGGAGGAGGCAAGGAACTACAGACCAGTCAGTCTTACCTCCGTAGTGGGCAAGATTATGGAGGCACTTAAGGAAAGGACAGTGCAACACCTAGAATCCATAAGAGCACAGGATCCAAGACAGAATGGGTTTACAAAGGAATGTCCTGTCAAACTAATCTCAGATTTCTTTGACTGGGTAACCAGAGTGGTGGACCAAGGGGAGCAGTTGATGCTCGCCTACCTTGACTGGCAAAGCTTTCGATGCTGTTCCACATAGAAGATTGATTAATAACTGGGTAGGCTTGGGTGGGTCAGAAGTTTGTCAACTGGGTAGCAAATTGGTTGATGGGCAGAAAACAGAGGGTGGTGGTAAATGGTATACAGTCAGAAGAGATGCAAGTCACAAGTAGGGGTACCTCAGGGTTCCAGTCCTGGGGCCAGTCGTCTTCAATATCTTCAGTGACATTGCAGATGGACTGGAGGGTAAGGTTGTCTGTTTGCATAAGACACCAAGATCTGCAACAGAGTAGATGATCCAAATGGGTGGGCAGAATGAGAAGAGATCTGGATAAACTAGCAAAATGGTTGAAAAAGTGGCAACTGGAGTTTAATGCAAGAAGTGCAAGATCATGCACATAGGGAAGAGAAACCCTGAAACTACCTATAGGCTGGGAGGGAGTTGATGGCAGTCAAGGGAAAAAAGAGACTTGGGCATCATCATCACCGCTGACCTGAAATCATCCAAGCAGACCACTAAAGCAGTAGGTAAGGCTAGGGAAATGTTGGGGTGTACTAGTAGGGTATCACAAGTTGGAAGAGGGGGTAATAATCCTCTTTACAAGACACTGGTTAGGCCCATCTGGAGTACTGTGTGCAGCACTGGAGGCCACACCTTCACAAGGACATTAACCAAATTGAGGCAGTCCAGAGAAGGGCAACCAAATGTTGCAGGGACTGCATCAGAAAACATATGAGGACAGATTAACGGAGCTCAATATGTATACCCTAGAGCAAAGGAGACAGAGAGGTGATGTGATTGAAACATTCAAACACCTTAAGGGCATTAACAAGGTGAAAAGAGTCTAACATGTTTCAATATAAGAATAATAGCAGGACAAGAGGACACAGCATGAGATTAGAGGGAGGCTGATTGAAGGGTAATGTGAGGAAGTTCTTTTTCACAGAAAGGGTGGTGGATGCATGGAACGCCTACCCAGGAAGTGGTGGATGTGAATACAGTGCAGGGCTTCAAACAGGCATGGGATAGGCATAAGGGAGCAATACAGATGAGTATGAATAGATAGGCCATTGACAGACCAAAGGCCGATGGCACATTCATAAGGTAGAAAGAAATGGGCAGACTGGATGGGCCTTGCGGTCCTTATCTGCCGTCAACTTCTAAGTTTCTATGTCTGTACCACACACCCTGGGAGCGCACATGATTCATTCATCTGGTACAGCTCAGCACTGTGCCACAGGTTCGATGGGGAGATCCCCAAGGGCCACCTAGTGGGTGAGTATGGGATGACCATAGGCAGCTGAGAACAGCAGGGCATGGGACAGGGGCAGGCAGGGCGGGAGCACCAGGGATGGGCAAGGGCACAATGACAGAGGACACGAAGCTATCCATGTATCTGTCCACACAGGTGACAGTGACTACCCACTCAGGCCTAGCTGCTCACCCTCTACTGGCACCCGTCGTCCCAGCAGAAGACCAGTACAATGAGGCATGCGCCAGCATGCGGAACATCACTGAGCATGTGTTTGAGATGCTGAAGGCATGATTCCATTGCCCTGACAGATCTGGCAGTGCCCTACAGTACAGCCCCCAGCCTGTGGCCTATTCCCTGGCCTGCTGCATGCTGCACAACATGGCCATTGACCGTGGTATAGCTGTCGAGGCTGAAGGGGGACAGCAGTGGGGATGATGAGGGCAATGGGCTGGGGCGGTGGGCAGCACCCCGGCAGAGGATCCCCAGCTCCTCAGGATGGCACACCAGCACTGGGACACGATTGCACAGGAGCACTTTGGTGCACGAGGTAGGTGAAGAAACACCCATGCAGTGAACAGACACAATGGCACAGGACACGGGCATGGGCAGGCAAGGCTATGGGCATGCACACACAGGTGTGGGGGGGCAGTGGTGGCAGTGCCACACAGCCACACACACACAACACCATGCAGCACCATGGCTGCCCTGTTGGTTCACGGCCACTGCCACCTCCATCCAGGCTGTGGCCTTGTGGTGTGCCAGTGGCGCCACTCAGCAATTGCTCCCCTGTTGAGGTAGGGCCTACAGGGCATCAGCTTCCACCTTCATAAAGTTGGGCCTGCGCTTGCAGGCAGGCCCACAGATCCTCGGTCACCTCATGCTCAGACATGTTGCTACCTGTGGACATGGACAGGTGTGTTACTGGCTGCAGCAGCCCACCCCATCCACCCTGCTGAGCTGGCAGTTCCCACGCAGGTGCAACTTACCTCAGATGGTTGCAATACTGGTCCATGGCCTGTGCTGTTGTGCGCGCCTTATAACAATTGCATGCAAATGAGCTGTTGCGTAAATGGTAATGACATGCTAATATCCCCAGTGTGCCGCGCATTGGCTGATGAGCTCATTAGCATGTGATGGCTGAATATCGGCACTTGCTCCCTTGCGTGCAGTGAAATTGCTCGGTGCATGTTGTGGCACAATGCTGTGACATGCACAGTGTGCTGTCCACAGTAAGCATGCATCGTGGCTTGTGCTCCTGCCTATTGCACACTGTGCACTCAGAGTGCTATAGAGGCCATAGCACCTATCGCGCCATGAGCCCTATAGCGCTCAGGCGGCTATAGGGCCCCATGGTTGCATGGTGCACTAGGGCCCATGGCACTCAGGTGCTATAGGGCCCATGGTGCATGGTGCACTATGAGAGCCCATGGCACTCAAGGCGCTATAGGGTCCATGGTGCATGGTGCTCTATAGGGCCCATGGCGCATGGTGTGCTATAGGGCCCATGGCACACTATGCGATATGGCCCCATACGCTCCTGCACACTATGTGCCAGGTGACCCTGACCTGACCCTATGCCCCTTGGGACTCCAGCTCCATGTGCCGGGTAGGCCACGCCATGCCATGCATCCACAGCGATGCAAGATTGGCGGACACCATGCAACCCTCCATGAGGCGCCTCCAGAGCGCCAGCACACGCACTACCGCCGCCATCTTGTTTCCCAATCTGTATGGGTAGCATGGCATGGTGAAGGGTGCGATGTGTCGCAATTGGAACAAGGTAGAATTGGTGAACCTTGTGGCCCAGGTTGAGCCACATGCACCAGGCCTTTTGGACAGGAGCCCTTGCAGCAGGCCAGGACAGATGTCTGGTAGGCCATTGCTGTTGGCCTGGTCCAGGACACTGAGGTGCAATGTGCTGGTGAGCAGTGCCGCCACTAGTGCTGTGATCTCATGCGGAGGGACCCTGAGGAGGCTGAGGCACTACAGGCATGAGTCTGCGGGGGGCCATGCCACGGCCTGGTAAGTCAGCACATGCTGCTTCTGTGCTCAAGCACCATACCGTGGTATGGCTGAGCTGCCTGACATGTCGTGTGGGGCACAGTCAGCATGCGCATGTGGTGTGGCATTGCGAGACACGCGGTCGCTGCACCACTGCCCCACGGGTCTTCCCGGCTGGGGCACACACTGTGCACAGGGGCGGAGGTGGTGGGCTCATGCTGTGGCTGTGATCTGATGTGTGCCTGTCTGTGTTCCTTTTCTAGGGCCTGAGGATCATCGCTGTGCCAGGGCAGCAGGGGTGCCTGGCGGGCTGCAGCAGGCTGCTGCTGGACATCCGGCTGGGGAGCTGGCCCAAGTGGTGGAGGTGGAGTGGCTGGGACCGGCACGCAGTACCGCAGTGGGCAGGTAGGCACTGTTCTCTTCCTCTATTCCTTACGGCTGGTAGCGGGTGGGGTGCGGTCCTGGTCACCAGTGCCATGTGTTGTGTCAGCTGTGTGCAGTGTGCATGCCACCGTGGGCAGTGTGCACACATGTACCAGCTGTTGGTGGGATGGTGTGCATCCTGCTGCCACTGGTGCTGCTGTGGTGCTGCTGCAGTATGTACCACCTGCCTGTCACTGAGCAGTCAGGTGGCCTTGGTCGGCGGTGTCCACCGCTGTGCACTGTTGTGGCATGCTGGGTTGTCGGCAGGCATTGGCCCACCCAATGTGGGTGGCCAGGGTGCCACTCCAGGGCATGCATTCCCACTGTCCGCTGCGCACAGTGGAGGGCATGGTTTCTATGGACTTGCACTGATCACCTGTCCATTCGTCTGTCATAGGCATCCGGAGGAGATCGCAGCTGCCACTTTACTGCCGGCTCCTGTTGCAGATAATACTTATAAGCTACCACATTGGAGGTGGCCCAGCAGACGAGGAGGATGGTGCTGCGCGACAGGCAGCACTGGAGGCGCCAGGCGGCAGCAGGCCGTGGCGCCCGTAGCAGACCCGTGCATCCCTCTTGCCCCTGCCTTCCCTTCCCTCGCCCCACTGTACAGTCCCTGTCCCCTGTCCCCATCCCTCGCTCTCCTACCCTATCCCTCTGGTTTTACATGTACATAGTTCTTTAATATAGTTTGCATGCTTACCCACCTGTATCTGTGTCTGCTTTGCAGCTGGCGAGTGGAGCCATGCTGCAGTGGCGTAGTGGATGTCTGTGTGTTGTGCCTGTGTCATTGTGCGGGCCATGCATGGTGGTGTCCGCCCCATGGTCGGTGGCTGTGCCTTGGGGTGGCCATGGGCTGGCTGTACAGGATGTGTGGCATGTGTGTTGGACGCTCGTACCAGGGGTGTGGCTTGTCGTGGTCTGGGTGCATGGGGCATGCCATTCAGCAGGGGGGTTCTGGTGGCAGCTCACCCTTGGCCATTGGTGCCACCTGTTCCCTCGTCCACTGCACTGGTGCTGGGGGCTGCCTGTCTGCGCCTGCAGCCAGTGGTCACCTGTGGCCCACCACTGTGCCTCCCTGCCACTGTCCCCAGCTGGGTTCTACTGCCTCCCCACACTGTCCCCCGCTGCCTTGCTCCCACCTGTGCTTGGGGCTGGTCCTTCTGTGCCTTGGTGCATCTCCCTTTGCTCTCTTGTGCATCTCTAGTTGCGCTATGGCATAGGTTAGGTTGCTCCCTGGTGCACCTCTGGCTGCGCCATAGCGCATCCTGCGATATTCAGCCATGCTGCGCTGGCGCATGTCGCAGCGCGCAACTGTTGAATATTGCAGTCACTGCGCCATGGTGCATTTGTGTTGTGTCTCGTCGGGATTGCACCAGTCTTTGGTGCATTTCTGAATATCTGGCCCTGTAAGTTTTGCAAGCAATGAAATTCCGAGACCACCATGTTCTAAGAAAGTGGTCAGTTCAGGCCACAAAACATCAACACTCTGCTATTAGGTTATTAAGAGGCAGTATAGCATAGTGGTTAAGAGCACTAAGCTACAAACCTGGAGACCTGCGTTTGAATCCCACAGCCCCCACTTGCTTACTTTGACCCTGAGCAAGTCACTTATCTCTTGTGCTCCCAGGTCACACCTGGAAGCTTCAGGTTAGTGTGCCTTACCTGGTTAAACGGTTTCCCTTTCCCTCATTGGTGGAAGTTACAAATAAAGAACAGTTCATTACCATTTGGAGTAGATCTTGTTTTCTTCACTGATATTTTGGACTGCCTAGGATCCTCGTACCTATTATATATTAAACATAAGAGCATCCTGGACATTGTTAAGTGTCAGTTCCTAACATCGAATGGATGAAGTACTCACTCACTCACCAGACCAGATTAATAGCTTGTCTTTATTACAGCAGAAGTGCGAGTTACCAGTAAAATTTTGACCTGTACTTTTCATTCTATTTTAGATTGCCCTTTATCTCCTGACTTGTATAATATCCTTTTGCCTATTTTAAGCCTGTTTTACCACTTTCTGCCACTTGTTTCTCCACTGCTGAAATAATAAAGGAGTTTCTTTTCATATGGCTTGGACCAGATTTTCATCACTATTCTCTATTGTCTTTGAACAGCCATTGTTTAATATCACTTTTCTTGTGACTATATAATGAATTAGCACGCAGCATACACTGTTCCTTGACCTTATGGGATAATTGGTGTACAAAAACAGCTGAAAATACTGATGAAAATCTGATTTAAACCATATTAAAGGAACTCCTTTTATTATTTCAAATGTGAAAAATGTCAAAGCAGACTGAAAATGGGGACTGAAGGGTATCATACAAGTCAAGAGATAAGCAGCAATTTAATCTAAAAGAGAATGAGAGTACAGGTAAAAACTTTCATCGCTATCATACACTGTTTTTCTTTTTAGTTACTTTTCTCCCTTTCCCGGTCGGCCCACATTCCTGCTGTCCTCCCAGCCCCGTCTCCGACCTTCAGGCTTACCTCCTGTCAGCTCCCACGGCTTACCCTCTGTGGCAGGGTGGTGGGGAGCACACTTCCCTACCAGGTCTGGATCCAGTTTCGGGAGGTGCCTTCTTGGGGTGGTGCCTGTGGAGGATGGCCTTCATCCAGCTTGACCAGGACCAATTGTTCTGTTTTCTGTGGAGGGAGGGAGCATGCAGTGCCAACAATGGCTGAGCTGCACATGCTTCCACACACAGCATGCCAGTCGGCTGCTCTGCCTTCAAGCCCCACAGTACAGGACATGGTGTGCCAACACCCAGCCTCTGCTAGATGTCAGGCAGGTGCCGGTCTCTGTTTCCACCCTCCCAGGACAGGAGAGCTGTTCCCTGGAAGCTCAATCCTCTCCTCCTGGCCGATTCCCGATGACCTGCTTGCACTGCAAACATGGGTCGCCGGTCTGGTAGGAGGAATGGCATGATGCTTCAGCCCTCCATGCCATTGGGCCAGCTACCATACATTGTTTTAGAAAGAACTCAGTGACTGACTCCTTGGTAAATGCCAATGTTTTCTCCCAGTGGGCGTGATCAGGAAAAAGGGCCTGAATTGAAACAATAATTAAAAAAAAAATACATAGTGATTTCTTTTAGATTTTGGTTTGAGAAATTACTTTGGAGGTTTGAGGCTAAACCTCTCACAACTGCACATAACAATTACCTTATTAATAATCAACTCCATTTGCAAGGAAGTATGGTGACCTTTGTAGTAACTCCAAGTATCTGCACACATGTTAAAAATGCAGAAAGGACAGGCCGGCCAGTGGTGCTGAGGGTTGAGGCACTGGATGCTACACCATGCGCCATGCCAGTGGCGCAGGCTGAGGGGTGAGATTGGGTTGCGGGGGTCAGCAGGGAAGGGAGAGGATCAAGCATCTGATGGACTGCCCTCCTCTCTCAGGGAGGGAGGGATGGTTGTCCCGCTCCTTGGCTGCCTCCTAGAGGAACTTGAGTGGCAACACTAGAAGTCAGGGAGGCAAAGAGAGCGTGGCAACATAGTGCGCGCATGCCTCCACATGCGTCATGCTCATGGCCGCGAAGGGGAGGGACAGAAAATGGAAAAGAGGTGTCAGCAAGCTCTGTGAAGCCCTACCTGCCAACCAGTGTTCTGTCCCACTGCTGGATCGCGGAAGCCCCAAACTGGACTGGATGCCTCGGTGGGGAAGGATGGCCCTCCTCTTCCCAGCTCCACCACGGGAAAAATCCCTGGGGTACTTTAGCTCGGTGGTACCGGGAGGTGGGCAGTGGACATACTTAGGTGGCAGGCAGGGTGAGAGAGAGAGCTGCCTGTAGATGCCAAGTAGGAAGGAAAACAGAAGATGGAGAAAAAGGAAAAAGATGCTGGCTCACCGCCCAGTGTACTGCTCCTGCCCACGATGCAACGATCCAGGTCCAGGAACGGACCTGAGTCAACAGAGGGCCAGCCGGGAGATGAGCTGAGCATCCTAGAGGAGGCTCTCCACTTTGGGAGGGAAATTGACTCCACTGTGCTACTGCCACCTGGATGACCACAGGCAGCAGTGCAGGTGGATCCACAAACTCAGAAAGGATGCCGGCATGCACTGATGTGCAATGCACTGCAATGCGTACATGCGTTGAGGGATCTTCTTGGCATCCTACAGGGGCTGGGACCGAAAATGAAGAAATGCCAGATACTGCAAGAGGACACCCACCCTCACCGCAGGTCCCGGCTGCTGACTGAGGCTCTCTCCTCTGATAGACCGACTGAATCTCCATCAGGTTGGGCCTCCTCTTGATGGCCCTGCCCTGGGGTAAGCCAGGGTGTCAGTAGGAGGTGAGTTAAGTTCTTGGGGAAGGCAGGTGAGGGGCTGGGTGACTGGGTAGGGACTGATGGGGTTGGCTAGTATGAGGGGAAGCATACTAAAATAAAATAAAAACAAATGCAAAAGGGTTCTTAATCAAAATGATTTTTGGAACACGTAACAATGACAATTAAATCTAGTTGTGGGGAGGAGTAATTTGATTGTTAAAAACAACAGCATGAATTCAATAGACTACATCTAAATAAATCTAATCAGTGCCATTCTATGACTGTGATACAGGCACAGAGTGTAAGGGCTGTGGTGAAATTAGAGAGGCCTTTGTTTGATCTCTTTAGCTTCAAAACACAATACACCTTTTGTCAAAAGAAATAGGCAGAATCTCAAAGGTAAGTGAAGTGTACCCCAAAGAACAGAGTCCCACTATAGGAGGAAAAAACAGTGTAATTTGAGCCCAGAAAACATTTTAGTTAGGGAAAATAAAAGGACTTGTGGAGTAATCTTGGAAATGCTTACTAAGTGCAAACTGTTACTGTGTTTAAAAGCACTGTAGGCTTCCTGTGGCTGGATTAGCACGGATCTGCCACGAAAAGCCTTTCTTAAAATGGACCTGATGACTATGGAACAAACAGGGTGATGTCACCATCATGGTAAGCTTCAACGCACATGCATGCATGTGCAAACCTCTGCTGGCCCGATGATCGAATGGCAGGACTCTGCAATAACTATAACCCAAATGTGACTATAGTGGAGGGGGACTTTGGAATGAAAATATAAAAATTATAAAACTTATGATTAAAACAATATCAGTGTTACAAAATGAAGTCTGTGAGAATCTGCAGTTTGCACTGTTCCAGGTTTTTTTTGTCTTTTGAAAAGACGGAAAAATGAGGTCAGAAAAGAGAAAACTGCAATGCTCACGGACTGTGTTTTTAACATTAATTTCTTTTATCCTAACTTTAGGAACAGTGAATTCCACAGTTTGCATGACAGCTAAGAGTAGAATTCTATATGTTAATGCAACACGAGTCACATAAATGGGTATCCCACTTTCACCAAAACCACTTTATGAGAAGTGTGCAAAACGGAACCTCATGATAAGTCAACTTCTTTGGCTAAAATTTAAAATCTATTAATTTCTTGGTTGAGTCACCTAGTAAAGAATCATCCTTGGGCCAAGCTCTAACTAATCAGAAAGTTACAGATTTCAGCTTGCAGCCGGTTTTGTGCTATTGGTAAGCCAAAAAAAAAAATTTAAACAGATATTTTTCACATTTTCAATCTTCTAGAATTTTTAAACTGCCCGTGTTGTTTGGCTCTGCTTTGTTGCTGCCTTTTGACTGCAACATGTATGACCCTGCTTTTCTTGGCTGCATGGCCTCTGGCTTCTATTATTACAGTACCTTGCTTGTTTGCCTTCTGTAATCTCCCAGGTCATACCTGTAAATAGGCATCATTTGCCTAGAGTGCCCTACTCGGTAAACAAAAACAAGATAAATAAATAAATCAGAGGCGGGGAAAGGGTGACAGAATCACTGTGGGTTCAGCTCACAACAGTACCAGGCAAGAAATTGAGCATGGAGGTGGTCTGTAGGCTACTGGGACAGTGGACAATGACAATAGGCAACTAGGGGCAAAAACAAAGAAGAGGGCATCAAAAGGAGAGGTAATAGTAGTGGGGATCTCAACACTGCAGACATTGATTGGGACATTCAGCAGCTAGGAGTACTAAAAGGCAGCCTGACAGGCCTGCTAGATACGTTTGGGACTGCCTGCTTGTGTAACTGGTCATGAAACCCACAAGGCAGGCTGCCATTCTGATCTAGTGAATACTAACTCGAAATATATTTATTTATTTATTTAGCTTTGTTAACCAGGTAGCACACTAGACACAAAATGTGCCTATTTTCAGGTGCGACCCAGGAGGTTACAGAGAAGTACAGTAACAGCATGAACAGAATACAAACATGGTAAGGAATTGTACAGTCATCAGCACTACAATAAAAAGGCATTTCAGTAGTGAACAGGGTGGGCTGTTTAAACTGCACAATAAACAGTTTTGTGAGCCTATAGGTAGATACAGTTTGTTGGGCAACAACCCATACCAGAACAACAGGGGAAAAAAGAGCCCACGATATATAGAGATTTTAGTCAAAAGGGTAAGTGAAGTAAAGGTAGGGGAACCACTAGGGTGCAGTGACCATAAATCCATATGGTTCGAACTGGCCCTTGGCACCAGTATACCCTTGTCAAAGGCTGAAGTCCTGGATTTCAATTGAGCAGATGAGGGAATTAGTCCAGGGTAGGATGGTTTTGGAGGATGAAATTAGGGGCATGGAGGAAAGATGGGAGAAATTAATGGGCCAATCTTGGGGCAAAACATCATGCTTGAGGATGGTCACCAAGAGAAAGAGGTGCACGAGACCAATCTGGTTCTGTAAGAAGGTCAGAGAGGTGGTAAGCACCATGATAAAGGTCTTCATCAGATACAAGGAGAAGCGGGGATGAAGAATGGAGGGAGTACCAGAGGAAATCAAGGAGGCCAAGACGGCAGTCAGGGATGCAAAGCAGACACAGAGCTGCGATGGTAGAGGGAGTTAAGAAAGAAAAATAGTTTAACAGGGATAGGTCTGAATACAAAACAGGGCAAGACGGAGGCTGGGTGCCTACATGGCACCATGGCCCAGGGATGGGGTGTGGATCCTGAGGATCACCAGGACAGCAGGAAAGAAGCAAGGATGGCAGAGCAGGATGTTATGATCCACCTAGGGACTAATGGTCTGGCTGGACGGGGCTGGGATAGTGCAGGGAGTTGAAAGCTGGGAGAGGTCTTAGGTAGCACGTTCAGTGGCTTCCACAGAGGTGCTGCCTGTCTATGACAGGAGGAGAGGGATCTCTGCATCAGGAGCTTCAACTCATGGTTGAAGGACTGGTGCAAAGAAGAGGGGTTCTGCTACATTGGGGACTGGGGTCCAACCTGGAGGGATAAGGGCCTTTACAGGGTGATGGCCTGCATCTATTCGGGAGGGAACCGCAGTCTTTAGTGGATGGTTTAAATGTTATTTTGATGAACATTTAAACTAGCAGAGAGTAGTGGCAGAAGAAATGAGGGAGGTCAGAAACTGCCCCCACAGGCTACAGTAGGAAGTAGGGAGAACCTGAGGGGAGAGAAGTACCTAGGATGCAAATTAATAAAGGAATCAGGGTGGCAGAAATGAAGAAACAGGAACCAGTAAAAACAGAGGCAGAAAAAAGGAGGGCAAAAGAGAAAAAGAGGGGTAATAATTACAGTGGTAAAAAATTTGGAAGGCCATATGTGTGAATGCTAGAAGTCTAGTAAATAAGATTCTGGACCTAGAGGCCATCATGACAGAGGCTGACCTGGATATTGTAGGCTATTACTAAGTCATGTTGCACATCGAACCATGACTGGGACATGGCCACACAAGGTTATACCTGTTCAGGAAGGACAGGGTGGGAGGAAAAGGAGGGAGGTTCTGCTTTATGTTAAGGAAAACATAAAAGTGACAGAGATGCAGGGATATGGTGGTGGTGGGGGTACAGTGGGTCACCCTTGAGAAGGGAATGGAGCTACTATTCACACTGGTGTGATCTACAGACCTCCAGCACAGGGGAGCAGTTAGATAGTTCTGGCGGAAGCCACTGGCAAGATGGCAGAAAAGGGTAGGTGCTGCTAGTGGGGGTGGGGTCATCAATTTGCTGGATGTAGATTGGAGCCCCTGCAGCTGCTTCAACTAGAAGAGGGACATCCAGAACTTCCTGCAGGGGGCATTCCTCAGGTAACTAGTGAGGGAACCCACTCATGATTGGGCAGTACTGGACCTGGTACTCACTAAAGGGACAGTGTTGCAGACATCAAGGTGGGAGGCCACCTGGGTCCCACTGATCACCACATAGTGTGGTTCGCTATAAGGACAGCTGTGGAATCGAACTCACGTAAGGGTGAAGGCCCTGGATTTTGGAAGAGCAGATTTTATAAAGATGGGTGAATTCTTCAGAATGATCTGGTGGTGGGGGGTGACCTGGATCGGTTGTAGGAACAGTGGGCAAAGCTAAAGGAGGCATAGTGAAGGCAACGAACCTCTGCATCAAACAAGTGAGTAAAAGTAAGAAGAAAATGGTAAAGGCCAGAAGGGTGGCATCAGAGGGAGGATGATAGGGGGGTATCTGAGAAACAGAGAAGCAAGGAAAGCAGTAAGGAACACAAAGGCACAAACTGAAGAGGGACTGTCCAAGCAGTAATAAAAGGACAAGACATTTTAGGTAGTAAATGAAAAGAGAAGACCAGGGAGGGACTGTAAGGTTAAAGGGATGGGGTACAGTGCAGGGGAACCAGATAAAGGCAGACACCCTGAACACATACTTTTGTTCAGTGTTCATAGTGGAAGGAGAAGGAGAGGACCAAAAAAATCAGCAGGCGCTCTGAAGAGAGGAGATGGAGACTAATCCTGTTTCAAAGGAGAGTCTTAAAGGGACTCGCTAATCTGAAAGCAGACACATCAATGGGGCCAGACAGGATACATTCTAGGGTATTGAGGGAGCTCAGGGAGGTACTGACTGCTCCTCTGACAGTCCCTATTTAACAGCTCATTCAAAAAGGAGTGGTTCCAGAGGACTGGAGGTAGAGCAGATGTAGTTTCACTTTACAAAAGTGGTAGCTGGGAGGAGGCTGGCAATTATAGACCAGTCAGCCTGACATCAGTGAAGGAAAGTTAATGGAATCACCGCTGAAAGAGAGAACAGTGGAATATCTTAAATCTAATGGGTTACAAGATCCGAGACAGCAATGATTCACAGGTGGGAGGTCATGTCAAATGAATCTGACAGATATCTTTGACTGGCTCTGACCAAGGAAATAGATCAGGGTAGAGGGTGGATGTAGCCTACCTGGATTTCAGTAAGGCATTCAACCACCTTTTCACATAGGAGACTTAAACAAGCTGGGTAGCCCTGAGATGCCTTGCCCAATGGACTCACAGCCTGTCATGGGGATGCTCCAGAGCAGCCTGGGATGCTCAGGGCATCCTGGGCTGGACGCACCTGTGCTGTTCACAGAGGGGATGTGCTGGGGCATCTCCCTGTGCCTCCTCTGTGAATAGCCCATTTTGCACTCAGTGCATCTCCCTGCACTGGTCAGCAGAGATGCACTGGGCGATCTTCTTTGTTAATCCTGCCCACAGTGTCTAAAATTCATGGGCATTGATTTTGTACTGCAAACTGAAATTTGGGGGTAATCGGACTGACATACTGCTGAAAGAAAGAGTGTTAGTGGATCCTTAAACTAAGCAGTATGAAGCCAATCGGCTTAAACGATGATTGGGATCTTAAACCTTTTTGAAACGGAAAAAGAAATGCTAAAAACTTGAACAGAAGTTATGATTTATAAACCATGGTCTATTTCAACTATCTTCTTCACCCTGTGCCCCTCTTTCTCTTGTTAAAGGTTTTCTACACACGCTATGTTATGGTCCCAACTTGTGGATCCCCAAGAAAATAAGGTAAATGTGTTTGCCTGGGTGATCATGGCGGAATTTTAAA
Organism: Neoceratodus forsteri; assembly: GCA_016271365.2. NCBI lineage: Eukaryota > Metazoa > Chordata > Ceratodontiformes > Ceratodontidae > Neoceratodus > Neoceratodus forsteri. Next base: position 189,055,756 of record CM028134.1, read on the forward strand.
ATCTAATTTTAAATGTTAGAGATTACCAAATAAACTTTTTGTTTATGCTTTCTTATTTCTTAGACGCTTATTGACTATCACTTCTGTGAACTGCAAATGTGGATCCCTATGTGATTAAGATGGAAACAGAATTTGAGGGTATTCACTATAGCATTCTCTTGCTTTTTCTTTAATTCCTCCTTACATGTGGACTTGCATAAATGTGTTTACATGTAATTTCTTGAAATAAAATGATAATTATATGTGTGAGTATTAAAGTACATAAATATAGATTTTTGAGTTCATTTAAAGTAGGATTCTTGATTTTTGTGTTTAATAATACCCCAAAATATATAAAAAATGTTAGAAATGATCAATGTGGAAATTTGGTGAAATGTAGAATAATACTTAGAACCATTATACTTGCATATCGCTAAAAATGTATGTACTTTTGTAATTAATTTTAATCAGTTGTGTAACTAATGATTAAAGGGTTTACTAAGTGAATGGCTGTCTAAGCCACACCCCTATGAACGGTCACTTGACTGCACTAGGGTAGTAAGCGCTTGTGTTTAAACACAATAAATTTCCCAGTTGGATTTATTTACAAAAAGCAGCGTTTCATGTTTTCTGTGCCTAAAGGAGTGCTCTCTGTTTGGATTTATCCTATCCAGGGATCCTGGACCAGAGAACCTGCCTGCCAAATTTCAGGTTATTCTATCCAAGGACGACTGTAGTATTAAGGTGCAAAATTGTGGTTTAACATAGAAATACCTTCTGAACCAGAACTAAAGTGGCACTACCACATCACTATAAACAGTATATGCACGTGTGTGTGTGTGTGTGTGTGTACAGGCATGTTTATACAGTCAGCTTTGCAGCACCCTATCCTTGCACATTGGTTGATGCGCTGCAAAGCTGATTATGGACACTCTCTTTGTGCGCTCTTGCCTTTTCATCCAACTCAGGAGGTGGTGGCGATCCACCGTGAGTCTATTTTCTGGCTGTGTAAATAAATTCAAATGCTCACAGTGACAGATTTGCTATATGTCCCATCATGCACTGTCATCCTGTCATTCCCCAGGGCCGAAATCAGGAAGTGCTGCACAACACAGCGGCCAGTGGGACCATACAACAGTTGGCTTACAATTGCTTTGTTTTACCACTCTGGCTTGCATTCTTTTTATTCGTCATGTAGATTCCTCTATTCAGTTGTGCGTTTGTGCCTTTTACTAAGGATGGTATGAGTCAGTAGGCAATTGCCCATATATGCCCTATATTCCACTTTAATAATACTTAAACCTTCACCTCCAGTATGTAAACAACTAATTTCTCCTTAAATTCCTTTTAGTTTTACTAATGACTACCTCCAGTGGCAAACAATTCCAAACATTCGCCACTCTAAGAGTGTAAAAATACTTGACTGATATGTGAAACTTTCTTCCTGATCTGTAATGGATGACCTGTGTTTGCATGTAGGTGTCTTTATGTTCAATATTTAATTCAGTAGTTAGTGCTATATCCTGCATAATATCATACAATAACAAGACATCCCCCTGTATCACGCCTGGTAGAAAGGGACATTAGATTTAATAGCCTCAGTCTTTCTACACCTTCAAAGCCCTCCATCCCCTTTATACTCTTAGTAAATTTTCTTTGGACTCTCTCATTTTTTTATTTCATGCTTCCTGAAAGGGTTCCATAATTGACTAGTGAATTCTATGTATGCACATAGGCTCTATATGGGCATCATCACATCAACAGTTCTTGAGGTGATGTTCCTTTTATTGTCCAAATAATTTAGCGGCATTTTTATTGCTTCTGTGGTTTGTGCTAAGCTATCAAACTCATTGGTAATTTGTATTCCAAATCTTTTCGCCACTTGCTTCTAGCACTATAAAATTCTGTATTTGATAATCAAATTTAATATTGTTTTTCCCATATGTAAAACCTTACACTTATTTAAATTCAATCTCATTCCCCATTTTTGTGTCCAATTAACAATTCTGTCGAGATCACGCTGAATACTTTCCACTTCACTTTTGTACTGGAAGGGCCTCCTATTTTAGTGTCATTCTGCGATTTTGATACCCAACTATCTAAATTCTGTGACAAGTCTGCAATAAAGATCTGAAACAACACTGGGCCAAGTATGGACCCCTGTGGCACCACTAGTAACAGCCTGCACTCCCGAAGGTGGCCATTCACTACCACTCTCTAGGTATGATCAAACAACCATTCCTTTATCCAGTCTATATAAACAAGTTCCACTCTTAAGTTATTTAGTTTTTCAACAATAGCCCCATGGGGAGTTACATCAAATGCTTTTGTGAAATCGAGGTAGATAACGTCACATGGAATATTTAAATCAAGGGTAGAACTGACTTTTTCATAAAACATAAATTTGTTGTACAGCTTCTCCTGACCTAAACCCATGCTGGAGGCTATCACAATCCTCACAGTTGTGGATAAACTATCTTTAATTATAGATCCTAGAATTTTACATCAGACACTAGTAAGGCTGATAGGTCTATAATTTTCTCTCTGTTTGATCCTTTTGTAAATTGGCACAACATGGGCTATTTTCCAGTCCTGTGATATAGTACTTGTGGTCATAGACTGCTCAAATAGAATCTTTAATGGTTTTGTAATGTAGTTAATCATAATGTGTAGTAATTTTGCTGAAATTTTATCTGGTCCAGGAGAACAATTGCTTTTAAGCATAATTTTTAAAATATCTGCTTTACCTATTATAATGCCATGTTTGATTAATTTACTAACTTCGCTTGGCTTTGGATCCTTAGTGTAAATCTCACAAAATAATTATTAAATATTTCCAATATTTTTATTATCTATTATAGTTTTATAGTTGTGTATAATCGGCCCTACACGAGACTGTGGTTTCTTCAATGATAAAATGTATGACAAACTTTTTAAGATTATCTTTGTTTGCATTGCTGGCTATGGAAACTTAAATTTTAAGCTTTGCCTCCTAATTTCTGTTTTACACCTATTTACACTATTTTTATAATTACTCAACGAATTGCTGAAGGTGTATTTTATCTAGTTTATACAATTACTTTTTCCTTTAATTTGTTTTCTAATCTTTCTGTTTAGCCATTTTGGTCTTTTACAGCTATTTCTTATTTTATTTTAGGAATGCATTCATCTGCAATAGCAAAAAATACATGTTCTAATAATATACCACATTTTCTCCGTATTTTTGTTCTTTAACAAAAGATCCCAATCAATATTTTCTAATTTGACCTTAATATTCTCAATATTTGCTTTCTTATATAAGTAAATTTCTGTAATGCAATGGTGTGGAATATATTTAAATCTCACCTTAAATCTTACAGAATTGTGGTCACTATTAACGGGGGCCACCATACAGGATTCAATCTGGAGCGTGTCTGAACAAATTACTAGATCTAATATATGAGCATTTCTTGTAGGTTCTTGAACATGTTGTTTCAAATAATTTCTAACACAACTATTCAAGAACTGTTTTGCTATCCCAGAAGATGCAGTTTCCATGACCCAGTTAATTTCCTCATATTTAGGCATCCCATAATAATAGCATTACCTAATTCACAAGCTTTTTCTGTCTCCAATATAATGGCTTTTGTTTTCTCAACTATACAATTCAGTGGATGATATATAATACCTAATATGATAGATTCACTACACCCCTTCAATTTTTAACTAATGGGTTCATTGGATTGCTCCACCTTAATCTTATCTGTGATGTATCTAGTCTTTAATTGGTTAGTAACATACAGAGCAATGCCTCCACCTTTTTATGGAGCCTATCATGCCTATATAATTGGAAACCCTCAATATTAGTTCCCAGATATCCTTATCAGCATTCCACCAGGTCTCTGTCAATCCTATTATTTGTGGGTGGATACTATCTAAAACTGCATGTAGCTCATTTAACTTATTGTTCATACTCCTAGCATTTAATTGAAGTACATCAATTGAATTAATTTTCTGACTATTATGTCGATATGTTTTGGTTTATTAACCTTAGATTTTTAACACATGAAGAGCAGCTTATCCCCATCTTCCTAGTTCAAATTAATACATTCCAACCTTTTAGAAAGTTTTTGCCAGTACTTTAGTCCTGTTATAATTGAGATGACATCCATCATAGCAATATATTTCAAACTTGTTAAAATTAGACCAATTATCTATGACTATAATACCCGTATCCATAACCAGTTTCGTAGCCTAACATTAATTCTGATATAGTATTGTTCCTTCTCTGTGTGCCTAGGGATTGGGAGAAGTCCTGAAATTGCCACATGGACTCTGTCAATTATCAGTTTTTCAGCTAACTTAATCAGATTACAGCAAATGTCCTTTCATGTTCATACCCCCACATCATTTGTACCCACGGCAATATAATAGATGATTTTTAGGCATATGGATTTTTTAATATTATCCCTGATGTCATTAATCCTAGCTCCAGGGTAACATAATAAAGTAGTATTCTCCTTGTTGGCCTACATACGTATGAGTCACAGTATTTAATTATAGAGTCTCCAACAACAAACTTTTCGTAATTACCACCTGGAGGCTCCTTACTATTGGTATCAATTTGCATGGTATCTTGAAGGAGATTAAATCTATTTGTTAACTGGATTGGGTCAGAGTCCCCTGTACTATTGGTATCAATTTGCATGGTATTTTGAAGGACAGTGAATTTATTTGTTAATTGATTGGGTCACAGTCCCCTGTTGATAATGCAGTTACTTTTTGTTTTCTCCTAATAGTGACTCATTTCCATTACCTCCTTGATCATCTTCTTTACATTTTTTGTGGCCTGGTATTCTCCACTGGGGCTCAAAAGACTCACGTTTTCTCTTTTCCCTATAATTTTGTTTTAGGGAAATGTCATATTCACGTGCCCTAGCATGCATATCTATAAGTTTTTCATCTCTTCTAGTTCCATAAGTAACAATTCCTAGACTCCTGCATACTTTTCATTGTCTCACATTTAGAACATTCATACTTGCTGCTTTGACCTATTCCTTTACCTGGACTATACATGTGGCAGGTATTAACATTTCATTACTGAACTTTCATTGTGCAATATTGCTAGTATATCTCTCCCATATTTCTTTACATTTGACTTGTCCTTTTGTTAACCATGTCTTATACGGTATCTATCCCACAGGTTCTTGTGTTCTGTACCTGTACCTCAGATGGTGTTGTGGCCCCACTTCCACACTTCCTCTACTGATGCCTACAGATGCTGCTGGCCTCTGCCCATATCACCTCCACTCCACGCCGACTCCATTCACAGAGGCCAAGCTGCTTAAATAGGTGTTCCTAGTGATGTCAGAAATAACTATGGCAACCCCTAAAAAGCACTATGCCTAGCCAGCAGACAATGCAGGTAAACCGCCCTTAAAGATCAGCACAAACTGCATCTGGTATCTGAAAAGTGCTTCCCAAAGCACAAGTTGCTTGTCCAGTTCCTCTGACCCACATGGAGTGGGAGTCAGAGGTTACCATGCTGAAAAAAGCTGCTTTCAAATATTTAGAATTAAAGGCTATGTGGCTGATATACAGCCGTTAAAACAAAGTACAGGGCTGCTCATTCCAATGTCCTGCTAATACCCTTAGCTGCAATAAACTGATCTGCAGAGGCCAAGTGTTTAAATAGGCATTCCTAGTGACGCCAGAAATAACTGTGGCAACCCCTGAAAAGCACTATCTAGCTCAGCAGACAATGCAGGTAAACTGCCTTAAAAGAGCAGCTTAAACTGCATCTGGTAGCTTATTATTATTTTTATTTTATTTAGTTTTGTTTACTGGTAGGTGCACTAGCCATCAGTGTGACTATTTTCAGGCATGACCCAAGACAGTACAGAACGTAAGTAGAAATACAGGAGAGTACAAACTGGTAACAGGTAAGCAAAGCAGTACATTTTACAGTAATGTGTACATTGTACAGCAGTGCGAAACATTTAAGTTATAACATAAAACTGGAAGTGCAGTATTACATAAAGTGGCAGTGCAGCATAACAGTTTAGAACAAATTAAAACAAACTAACAGGTGGTAGTCAGTACCTGGAGCCGAACAGTGGAGGTGGAGATAGATGTAGGTGAGTGGTTAGAAACAGTAGGGTAGCATAAGAGGGGAGTGCTATGACAGGAAGGTAGAGCAGAGAAGCAGAGAGAAATAGGAGTCGACTGCGTAAAAATAAGAAGCCAGCATAGAGGCAGGAAAGAGAGAAGAGTAACTATATGAAAGGGAGGGATAAGAGGGAGCTATAGAGGTCTGGGAGGGCGGTAAAAATAAGTGGAGGTAAGCAAGGTGCCAGGCTTTTGTGGACAGGGTAACACAAAGTCGCCAGGTATGGTTGAAGCACATACATGGGTCAACACACAATAGATGTCGCAAGATCCTTCTTGAAGCATTGGTGGGATTCTGACAGCCTGAGATCTAGGGGAAGGGTATTCCAAAACTGAGGAGCTGAATGTCTAAAGGCACCAAAGCCTTTGGTTGTGTAACATCTGGGAACAGTTAATAGAGATTTGTCAACAAATCTTAGTCCATGAGAAAAGGTATGGGGAATAAGAAGTGATGCCAAGGATAAAGGGTTTTGAGCCAAAGAATGGAGTCAGTGAGGGAGCCAAGGTAATATTGCTTGGATGCAGATGGAGAGAGCCATCCTAGATCTCAATAAAGTGCACAGCGTGCTTTAGTCACGGGAGGAGGATGCAAATCAACATATATTATTGTAGGTGACGTCCCAGAACTGGATGGAGGTTTTCTGGGCCATTGCAAGGAAGGGGGAACAATAGGTTAGTGAGGGTAGTAGAACACCTCTGGCAATGGCTAGTTTAGCAGAAGATGTTAGCATGTAGCTAGTCCTGCAGCGGCCAAGCTTGAAATTTACTGATTTGCAAATGGATTTAATGTGCAAAGTTAGATTTAGAGATTGGTTGAGCAGTACCCCAAGATAGTTAAAAGATGTGACAGTTTCGACTTTAGAGCCTAGCATGTCATGTACTGAGTGAGACAAGGACAGTTTCTAAGCTTCAGGGCTGAGCCAAAGAGCATGACATTGGTTTTCTTTGCATTTAGGACAAGTTTGTGATCACTGAGCCAGTTTTGGACAGCTTTGAAGTCACTGAAAAGAGCTAGGTTTAGGTTATCAATGTTGTTGTTACTGGCATAGATGACAAGATCATTGGCATAAAGGAGAGATGAGCAGTTTTGGAGGACACCAGGAACATTATTTATAAATAGCGAGAGAGGTGCGCTAGTATGGAACCTTGAGGCACACCGACACTTATTTTCGCAAAGCTAGATATGGCTGAGTTAAATTTAACCACTTGAGACCTACTGATAAGTGGATAGGTAACTGCTGAACTATTGCAGAACAGGAGGGAAGAAACCTAGTCAACAAAGGCCAGATAGAAGCAAGAGGTGGTCCACGAGGTTGAAGGCCTTTGTGAGGTCAATAAAAAAGCACCTGTAAGGCAGCCAGAGTCCATATTTGAGAGAATGTCTGATGTAAGCTTCAGTAGTGCAGTAGATGTACTATGATTTTTCCTGAAACCATGCTGAGCATCAGAAAGAATACCATAATTTGTAATGAAGTCAAGGGTTTGGGAGGCAACAATTTTCTCAAGCATTTTAGACAACACTGAGAGAATAGCTATAGGGTGGTAATTATTAATGTCTTTCTTGTCACCTTTTTGAAGACTGGGGTGATGCGATCTGATTTCCAGGACCAGAACTGTGCCATGAGACAGGGATAATGTAAAGATTTTTGCCAGAAGGGAGGCAATAGAGGAAGCAGCAAGTTTAAGAAGTCATGGTTCGAGGCAGTCCGAACCCAGGCTCTGGATTGCCCAAATAAAGGTGCTGCTGGCAATCATCTCAGGAGGTCAGTGTGTTTATTGTGTTATCACCCCACACCCCTGCAAAATGAACTAAAAATTTAAATAGCCCATGATTCTAAACAAAGGGTTCACTTGTTTTTTCTTTTTTTTCTTTTCTTCCTCCGGTCACAGCTTGTAGGAACTCTGTCAGGCAACCATATCCCTGTGCATGCCTGCCTGAGGTTCTCTGCAGTCTATGCCTTCTCTCCCCTGCAGCCAGCAACCCCGGTTTGACCCGCCATGAGGGTAGCCTGACTCCTTACCTTGGCTCTCTTAACAAGGCATACTCTGGCATGTAGGTGGGGCCTGGGTAGAGGAGTGGGAGGCCAGCCGAGATGAACTCTGCGCTGGGCATGGAGGATAGGTGCTGTCGCCATCCCAGCGAGATGTGTTTTCCTTGTTTTGTCCATCCCCGCCTCCTGGCGTGCGCACCCCTGACGTATGGCCCACGGCAACCCTGCTTGCATTGGGCACGGTCACGCGTCGCCTGCACTTCCCCTGTGCCCCGATCTCCACCAGGGATGCTGGAGTGCCAGGCACCCTAATGCCCTCCCTCCAGGGTAGGAGAGAGGCTCAGTGGGTGCTCTATCCAGTCCCTCCCCTGCCGACTCCCGCACCTGAGCCTGCTCCTCGAACTCAGTTCGCCGGCATGGCGCGAGGTGTTGCATCCAGTGTCTCAACCCTCAGCACCACTGGGACAGCTAAAGGGTTCACTTGTGCTGGCACTTCCTGTATGCAGGGAGTCATGGCAACCAGCGGAAGTCATCGGAGTTGGTGGCATGTCACAGGGGATGCCAAGGGAGTAAACCATGTCCCCACGATCCTGAACACAGTGTAGCACCACTGGTTGCAGCTTAAACAGGGCACAATGTAAACAATCCATGCACATGAAATGTGGATCGCCGAGCCAGGAGCACAAGGGACACACAGCGATCCCGCTATGTAAACAAGATGTGTATATGTGTGTGTGCTGCGCATATGTGTAGATAACACAGATATCTGTGCATGCATATAACCATTTGTAATATTCAACATGCTGCAGTCACAAAATCTTGCATATGAGATATAGATTGTGTTCAGAATCATTCTGGCCTCTGGCAACAAATCTGAATTAAAATGCAAGAGTTAAGGAGAACGCTGCTGCTGAAAGAAAATGTTTGTGATCAAATTACCCTTCATCTTGTTGCTTCCAGGAAATATTCTCTCTTGAAGGCGAGACTCTTATCATGCATACTGTACTGGCTCTGATAATGACTCAATAGGCATGTGTACTGCTCACAGCAAGCATCCTGAATGTCCAGCCACTCCACGGAAATCTTCCAGGCCATAAGAATGCTTTTCTTTTGTTTGTTTAGGTTAGACTTCAGCAGTGGTATTTATGAAGTCATGATGACTGCAGGTAATCAGATCATATGGTCGGCTGTCACTGTGGGCAACTGTGAGAGCTTACACAGAGAAAGTTACTGTGGGTGTCTGATGAGGTTACCCAGAGACAGTCATTGTGGGTGACTAGGGAGCTTGCACAGTCACACTGGGTGTCCAGGCTACCCAGAGACAGTAACTGTGGGGACAGGGAGGTTACACAGACACAATCACTGTGGGTGACTGGGGGAGCTTACATAGAGCCAGGCACTGTGGACAACTGGGGGAGGTTACCCAGGCAGTCACTGTGGGTGACTGGGTGAGGTTACATAGGGACAGTCACTGTGGGTGACTGAGTGACGCTACACAGAGGCAGACAATGTGGGTGACTGAAGAAGGTTACCCAGAGACAGTCACTGTGGGCGTGCAGGGGATATTACACAGAGACAGCACTGTAGGTGACTGGGGGAGACTACTCAGAGACAATCAATCACTGTGGGTGACATGGGGAGGTTATCCAGAGAAAACCGCTGGGAGCTCCCACATGCAGGGTCTGTTTGGTCATTTAAGCAATTGCATAGTCTTTGAGGGGTGTTAATTTAAGCATGTTGCTCCATTTATTCTGAATGCACCAGCACCAGCCAGCCCACAGCTACATCATCGGCCTGCCATGATTGAGCCCTGAGGTACCCAGGAACTGTTTGAGGGTGAACCTCCTATAATCTAATAGTCAACACTGGTACCAGTTGAGAGAGGGTAGCGACCTCTAGTACAAGAGGATTTGCAGAGACTGAACTGTGTTGCGGTGGGCTGAGTAGGTTGCACCTCATTGAGCCTTTTCAGTGGCAGCCAGGTTCTGGGAAAAAGCTACAACTGCTAAGAGCCTTCATAACTGTGGCCACCCAAAGAAGTACGATAGAACAACCACACCCAGTAGGGCACCTAAGGGAGGTAACTGATCAGGCCTGCCTTGAAGGGCACCTAAGAAGGGCTGCATCAAAAGAGCTTGCACTAATCTTCGTTTTCTTGCTAGGCATTGCATTCTGAATAAAGTTGTTATTCTGTTGAACCAGCTGTCACTAATGACTACCATACTACTGTTTGTGCTCTCTTGGAGGAACCATTGTATTTGCTTGAGGTCCATGACAGGTGGGACCACAGTGGAAGGTGGGCAGGTACAGCATCCCATATGAGTTGTACTTTTTAAACTTATATTTTATTCTTTTCATAATAGCCAGTACAGCTTTATACTCATAGCTGGTACGGGTAACTCTTTGTAAAGTGTATAGAAATACATTACAGTTACTGAAAACAGTTTATATTAATAACAAGGTGCCAGTTAATCTATTAAAAGGAAAGGGGTATTCCATACTATTCAGAACCAAGCAAAAATGCCAGCCTCTCCAACTGCAGTGGGGTGAAATGGTAGGAGAACACCTAGGGAATACAAAGCAGTGACTAAACTGCTATTATACCATTAGCAACAGTTAGAAAAACAAACTCTGGCCAGAGCCGATAGGGCTGCAGTTGAGGAATTTGGAGTAAAAATATTGAAAATTAGTTTTTAATATTTTTACACCAAATTTTCAACATAGCTTTGTTATGACCCTGTCTCATGAAGAATGCAGAGAAAATGTTCACCTCCTGGTTTAAAGGTGATTTTATGCAGGGACTACAAAATCAACTTTCAAGACACAGAAGCACATTTTGGGCAGGAATTGAAAACTGATAGTTGTCATATCTATGAGGTGCTAGAAAGAAATGGCTATATTTAAACAGGTAAAAATATTGAATATTACTAAAGTTATGAGCCTACGCTTCAAAATTCAAGACAGCCTCATAACTTTTTTTAAAATATTTTACATCAGATTTAAAATATAGCCTTCTTATGACCCTACCTCATGAACATGGTTATGTTATATGTAACCCCTGCAAATGGGGGTTCCCAAAAGACTTCCAGGAGCTTGCTTGAATGCTCCAAGCCTGAATGGTGTTTGGCATTTAAGCCATTTATCAGTGAGTGTTTTTAGAACCTCTGGTACTGTCTCTTTAAGAGCTGTCTGCTTGCAGACATAATTAGTTGTATGGGGACTGTGTGTTTCTTTGATTGAGTACCACTCAAGCTGCTGCCAATTCACTTCATTTTGCAGTCACTAGGAGTGCAAAGGAACCTATCTGAAAGATGTAACTGTTTGCCAGAAATTATTTAGAGTAATAATGAAATTACAGTTTGTCTAACCTGCTTTCTTGCAGTCAGAACTGTGTCTGCTAGTTCCCCATTCTAGTTTTGAACTGCTGAACTGGACCAATCAGTGTGGGGTAAGCTAGCTCTAAAATGGTGCCTTGACGAATCAGAACTTGGACTCATAATCTGAGCCAGCCACAAGAGGATTGTATGGGCAGTGACTCTGGGAGATGTAGTTTAGACTTCAGTGCCTTTTGGACCAACAGCAGCAGTCTATTGTGAGTGACAGCCAATCCAGTCAAGAACTGGGAGGAACTCAAAGGAAGTGCCCGTTTTGTCAGTTGGAGTTTCAGTTGAGCTTTGGCAGTGAAGAAGGAAGGAGCCCTGTGCTTTTTCAGTGTGCAGTTTTAGTCAAAAACGTGTGTAAGGCCCAGAGTTCCGTCTGCAGCTTGTGTAACAGCTTGTTAGGACTGAATCTGTCCTGTGAAAAGAATCAAAGGATTTCTGAAGAGTAGAAACCAGGCTCACCTGTAGAAGACTGGAGGAATTGCTGAAAATTGCACTCCATCTGTCAGGAACTGAATCTGCTGTGTGTTCTCCGGGTATTGTGCAGTAATTGCGATCGGGATACAGATGCAGCCTGCCTTGGTATAGTGCTTTATATGGATGTGTGAAGAGGTTTGTGTACCTCAAGTGAGCCCTGCTGACATTGAAGGACCCTTATCTTATTTGGAGGTTGGGAGTACTAATTCAGGGCTTTCTCCTGTTGAATTGCCACATTAAATCCAAATGGAATTACTGTACTGCTGACTGTTTAATTCTCCTTTTCTCTGTGTGAAAGGGCCCTACCAGCTGCCACGGTTTGGACTAGCCACTAGGGCTTGGGTACCCAGGGACAGTAACTGATAGGGATAGGCCTGTGCACAGAGCCATAGGTAGATTATTAGAGTGATAAGCTGATTAACCTGATTTCCCTGTCCTTGTTATATCCCCTAAATAAATCAGAGCTGCTTGTTTCAGCAAAGTTATACTGCCTGAGGTATTTGTCTCATGTTAAAGTACTGTACTGTGATTGTTGCACTGTATCTCATTTCACAGGAGGTCCCAGTGCCGAACCAGACCTGGGGGTAGTGTATACTGTGAAGGTAATTCTGATATATTGTGTGGGCCACTAGTGGGAAGAAAGGGGTTGCAGTGTCCCAGAGGGCTGTGACCAAGTTAGTTTAACTATTGCAAACCCTGACCTCTGGGTGGAGGCACCGCCATTGGATCCAGGCCCTCAACCTGTTAGTGGCAAATCAGGCAGGGTAGTAGCCCCTGGGGATAGCGCCATCTAGGGGTTACATATAAATCTGAGGTACAAATACTGAAAGTTAACAAAATTCTGAGAGCCTGGCGTCGCAAAATCCAACTTCGGCTCATAACTTTTTTCTTTTAATATTTTTACACCAAATTTTCAACATGTCCTTCTTATGACCCCACCTCATGAGCGAGGCAGAAAAGGTTTTCAACTCCTGCCCAAAAGTGATTTCGTCAGGGATCATAAATCACCTGTCGGGATGTAAAAAAGACATTTTGGCCAGGATTTGAAAATGACAGCTGTCACACTCATGAGGTGCTATAAAAGATATAGCTATGTTGTGAATTTGTGGGGAAAATATTGAAAATTACCAAAGTTATGAGCCTGCATCGCAAAATTTAACGTAGGCTCACAACATTGTTGTTTTTAAATATTTTTACATCAAATTTTCAACATAGCCTTCTTATGACCCCACCTCATGAACAAGGGCAGAGAAATTTTTCAAGTCCTGCCCAAGAGGTGATTTCATGCAGGGACTGTGGAAATCAGCTCTTATACATGGACCTACCTAATGACAGTGCAATTGTTCGCGAGGTAGGGTCCCAAAGAAGGCATGTTGAAAATTTGAGCCATAAATATGCAAAAATGCCCAAGTTATGCCACTAAGTTTAAAACCCCACTGAATTACATTAAACCGCATACCTGTTTCTTCAGTTCATGGTCTGGCTTTGAAGAGTGAAGAAATGTCTGCAGTCAAACAGGATTACAGCGTTGGACCCGATGGTAAATAAGGGCTGGGGATGCGGGGGTGGGTGCTGAGTTGGAGTGTCGGGTGGGGGCAGTTACGGCCTCAAAAAGACATTGATGGACAGTTTTCTTTTGCAGGATTTTAAAACAAAAAAAATGCACGGAGGATTCTTCATAGGGACACTCTGTGGAATGGGGCACACCCAGTGTCACTCTTATGCCTCGGGAGTTGTGGGTGCTGAGAGGATGGTCGGGTGGGGGATAACTCTAATTTTAAAGAAAAAGAAACAGTGGTCTTGGCACAACATGTCATCACACTCTGCCGTGGTGCAAGATGGCCACCAATTGTTTTTTTCTATAAAACTAGAGTTATTCCCCACATCTGACCCTCCTCTCAGCACCCCCCACAAAACAGAGTAACACTAGGGTGCCCAATCCCAGTGTTGCGATCAGGATGCCCCCAATTTTTGTTCAAGTACAAAATAGTGAAAGTAGTACTCCACAGACATGGAGGAGACTATGGTGGCATGTTGACATGTTGTTCAGTCACAAAGAATACAAGGAATGCAGGAGTCCTTTTCTGAAAGCAGAGATCTGCATGGCTCCGCCCACTGCAGCCCCTAAAAGGATAGTAGGCATCACTTGGCTATCAGTAATGCTAAACTAAGTAATCATCTAATGACTGAATTATACCCAGAATGCCAGAATTGCATAATATACAAAACTCTAAGCTCCAATTCATATATGTAAACCTTGAAAAACTGTTTCTTTTGCACAACTTAACACAATTATTTAGCCCAAGGCACTATATAGTCTCACTCAGAATGTGCCTACTCACCAGGTGGGACTCATGACATATAGAGCAATAGGGCCTATAATACAAAATGAAACTTATCCTAATGCTGTATGAGTGGCACCATGTGGTCGCTGCCATTACCAAATATGCAACCCCAAAAGTCCCACACATCTACTTAGATAGAAGAATGTCCAAGAAATTGTGTCTATGGAGGGTCCTGATATCCAGAGCAGGCTTACTCACATTAGAGTCCCAATCTGAGTTAACAACACCACAACGAAAGCAAAGTTTATTGACTCTGGATCACTCTCCTTCAGATTCTTTGGCTCCTTGTCCATCTTCTCATTTTTCACACAGGGACCCATGAACTGGAAGGATTTGCTGCCATAAACTATTCAGAGGTGTTGGGAAGGAAGAATGAGTGTATGACCCTCAAGGTCTGTAGGCACTGGCAAATCACATCAAATGTCTTTCTCTGGACCCTGGTTTGAAATGAGAAGTCCAGGAAAATGTTATATTACCTTCCTTAATGTTCAAAGAGTAAACTACCCTTGTGATCTGCAGCACTATATCCCATACTTGCTCCTGAGATCCTGAGCTGAACCATTCGGTTTAATTTTTGGCCATGGATATGTTGGGATTTATCTGATATGCCTTTTAAAAGGTTAAAATATTAAGATTCTAATGGGCATAGTCGGGTGCTGAGCCAAGTTTTTAAAAGTCCAGCAAGTTCGGACCTCCACCATTTCTGGAACTCCCAGGAATCTCAAACTGCCAGAATTTATCTCATTTTACACAGCCTCTAAATGTCTCAATAACTGAGGGTTTCTTGTGTTGATGTAGATGACTGTCATCAGCAGTGTTATCTTTTTTCCACATCCACTAATGTTTTTATTTACTTATTTGTTTTCAGTAACCGGTGGGTGCACTAAACATTAAATATGCTGATTTTCAGGCACAACCCAGGAGAATACATATCAAGACATAGATACAATCAAGACGAGACCAGGGAACAATTTAAGTGAAAATGCAAGTGGTAAAGCTAGTATCATAGTATATAAGTTGGAGAAATAGGATAGATACATGGGAGGCAGGAGACATCATTAGCTAGAAAATATGACAATATAACATGATGCAGTATAATACAAAATACAGTTTTCCTGATGAAAAAACATAATACAGTCTACATTGAGTACAAAGTGCAGCATAAAGGCAATGTAAATACAGCTTCAAACAGTGGTAAGGACTAAGGAATGGTATAATAGGAGGGAGACCAATGGCAGAGCAGCAGAACTGGGAGGACGAGAATGCAATAAGTGTAAGTGCATCTTAGGCAATAAGGCACAGACTTACTGTGGTTATGTGGTACTGATAGGACATTCAAGGAGGGAGGAAACATGTATAGAGGTTAGAGTTTAGGAGATAGTGGTGTAACCAGGGCCCCAGATAAGATTTTTGGCTGAGTACTGTACTCCGTATTTTGAAAGTAAGGTAATTAAAACCAAATTCAGATGCATACGTCTGGACAGAGTGGAGTGAGGAGTACATTTTAAAAACAATGTCATTTTCTTCTAGATAAGAACTGATCAAGTGCCAACAATGCTCCAGATAATGTTGGAAGGTAGGAGTAATTTATTCACCAGTTTTAAAATATAGTGAGTAAAACAAATTGGGATGCATCAAGTAGCTGAAAATCTGTAAAAAAAATGCTCCTTTGAATCACCAGTTAGTTATGAAGCACTGTTCTTTGCTGTGGAGTATTTACAAATATTGGGTGAGTATCGGTGCTCAAATAAATATTTTCTAAAGAGTATTTCCTAAAATGAGGTGTAACACAGATCGGTACTCCCCTTATCTGGAGCCCTTGGTGTAGCTCCTTTTTCAAATGGGCATGAGAACGGAGAGTCAGATGGATACTGACAGGGAGTTCAGTAGGTGGGGAAGAGTAAGAGAAGGCCTGGGTTCCCATGGTTGTGTTGTATCTAGGAACTGCTAGAAGGGACTGGTCATAGGACCAAAGAGGTAGCTAGAGTTAGGAGGAGACAATAATAGAGCTAGAGAAGAGGGCACTCCAGTTCTAGTGATATTATCAATTAGGGTTCCAAGAGTGTAGGAGTGGCAGGCTTCTGGGGTAGCCATTTAAACTGCGATGAGCTGACAGCAGTGGGTAAGGCAATGAGATGCCAGAGTGGAATGACAAATGCTGTTATAGGATATGTCCCATTTATGTAAATTGGCATTGGAAGCCTGTTCAAGGTAACAGCTCCATTGGTGAGGGTGGGGAGAAAGACACCTTGAGCTATGGCAACTCTGGCAGAGGGAGAAAGGGCATAGCTAGTCTTAAAGGCCAGGACAAGCTTGGAGTTAACAGATCTACAGGAGTTGGAGATGTGTAGGAAAAGTCAAGGAGGGGTCCAATGTGATCCCTAGGTATTTGGATGAGGTAACATTTCCAAGTATAGAGCCATCACTGCTAGACATGGATAGAGGTTCATAGAATCATAGAAGCTTGACTGCAGAAAAGGACCATATCGGCCCATCTAGTCTTCCTTTTTTCCCCTACACCTCCCCTCCCTCTGTTCGGTGCACTTCCCAGCCTAGAGCAAAGCCAAATAGCATGGAGTAAGTTTTACCTGAGTTTAGTACTAATTTGTTATGGGACAACCAGGACTGGATATTGTGAAAGTTTGAGGTAAGGATGGTGTTAATGTCAGCAAGGCGCTGTGAGCTATGGTAAAGGACAAGGTCATTGGCACAGAGTAAGGAGGAGCAGGATGGAGTAGATTGGGATAAGCCATTTATGAAGATGGTAAAGAGGAGCAGACCAAGGACAGAACCTTGAGGAACACTAATGTTAATTAAGCAATGAGGCACAACAAGGTGTGGGTTATTGAGGATTACTGCCTTGTGTGTGGTGTGTCACAGGCAACCGAGTGACTTAGCCACACAAGAAGTGGTAAATCACCAATAACTCACACCCTGGAGTGCCTTTATTGTGATTATACAATGGATCCATGTAAAATAACTTTAAAATGTGTTTAATTATGTTTTTTATAAATGCCATTCCACAGCCATGGGTTATGCAGGCTTTACCCCATGGTCATGTGACATGTTTTGATCTATGAGGTTACAGGAGTTTCACACACCATTGTATAACAGTAGATAGGTCAGATGTAGCAGAGTTGAACTTAATGAATTATTTCCTGTCTGAGAGGTAGCTATTATATCATGAATCACGTTGGGAGATAACTAGGGATGACATTTTAGATTTGACAAGGAGTAGTCGACCAGGTCAAATTGCCTTTAAGGTCTATGAAAACTGCACCAATTAGGTAACCGCTTTCCATGGCCACTTTGGTATCATCGGTGAATTGAGGATAGTTGTGCTGGTGCTATGTCCCTCCCTAAGACCATGTTGGGCTCCAGAAAGGAGGTTACAGGAGAGTAGGTTGCAGAGATCTTTAATCTGGACCATGTGCGATCTCATTTGGCCAACATTTTTCTATTTGGAGTCCATTGGAACGTAGGACTCCATCATGGCCTTCCAGTGGGCTCCATCGAGGATGTGTCTGGGCTGTTGGCACTACTCATGGCCTCAAGGGCCTTCAGCTGCTGCTGGTGTGGCTGTTTTGAGCCCCCTTCCCGTTGTCGTATAGTGCGCACATTATCAGTTTTATATGTCCACGTCCTCTGAGGTTCAGGAAGGCAACTGTTCCAGTAATAGGTACAAAAAAAAAAAAGAAAAAATTGAAGGCTAATTCCAGTATCAACAGCTCCAAAGCTGAGAAGCCCACTTGAAATGCAATCAGTAAGGAAAAAGGCTGTGCAGTGCCCTCCCATATGGGTTGCACTGACATATCACACACACAGTCACTTAAACCCTCTCTCTCTCTCTCTCTCTCTCTGAGTGGAGGTACCACACATTTTCCTTTCTTTAATATAGCCCCTCCCACACTGCAGTGTAAGAAAAGAACCCAGGAGCCACTGAAAATATCTACAGCAGCTTGGTGACAGTGTGAAGTTGTAGGATCTTGCTCCCTAAGCCAGCCGGGAGTATTCCCACCCTACAGTGGCCTTACAGTAGAAAAAAATGGAGAGTCCACAAACTTAAATGGGGGAGGATTTTGGGTACCTGCATTATGCTAATGCCAGCTGTGGACTGTAACTGGAAACCAGAATATTTTTAAGTTTCTAAAATTTTCAATTTTTTGTATGATATATTTTTCCGCCCCGTGCTCGCTGGTCCTCCACTCCTTCGGGCTCTTACCAAGTTCCCCGACCTCTTCTGTCCTTACCTGGCCTTCCTCTGATTCACCAGATCGCAACCGACCCCGGATATCCCAGTGTATCCCTTCAGTGGGCGGGTCCATCTCCTCTGAGGGGAAGGCACCGGGGAGGATAGCCCCAGCGCACACACTTCTAGGGCCTGGGGATGCTGCTGGGGAACAGAAGACCGGAAGGCACTGGAGGCCCTCAGAAACTGAGAGCCGTCATCCGGAGGCCAGTAGCGATTTTCCTGGCTTTCTTGAGGTGCGTGACGTCGGACAGCAAGGCGAGAGCTGCCGCCTGTCATGCACCACCCCTATGACCCCAACGTATGTCCCTACCACTGGCCTCCACCAGTGGTCGCTTCAGCACCGGGTCGCGACCCCCTCCCTCCTGGAGACAGCGAGCAATCATGTGATGCCTGGTTGCTCTTCCTTGACTGGGCCTCCAGCCCCAAGCTCGCTCTCAAACCTGGTCGCTGATGCCGCAGTTGAAATTCAACTCGCTACGATGGATGGTCCACTTAAATTTTAAGTGTCTGACATTTCTCTGGAAGTCTGGCTTGCTGCATCATAGTAATTGTAATAAAGGGTGAAATAAGAATTTGATGGCGAGGTTCCAGAGGATCTCCTTGGTTTAATTAGTTTTCTTCTGCCAGGAGTGATTAAGGCCAACCTTAGAGATGATTTACAAAAAAAATGTTCTTATTTAAGCCAAAGATGCCCCAGATGTCCTGATTCTGAACGCATCTCTCTCAGAACAAAGTATGTTTGTGCCTGCAAATGGGCATGCAAGACTAGCACCATGTATTGTATATTGGAAACGTGACTATAATGGTTTCAAACTTTCAACAAGTGTCCAGTATACGCTTTGTGAGAGCAGCAAAAGCACAAACCTATGCAGAAGTGCAAACCACAGTTGTGACGACACTCACAAACCAGCTGACAGGTATCAGTACTGTGAGCAAGCTGGGCTGCTTGGGAGGCACAAACACTTCAGGCTGCAGTGCAGATCAGCAATATTGGCACATGAAATGCAAATGACACTTACTCATCATGCAAGTCACCAATACCTCCTTACCATATGATTAACATATCATTATTTTAGAGGCATTTTGCTCGTTGCAGTGGATGAAGGCTCTGGGCTGTGTAGCACAAAAGAGCAATCTAGATCCCCATGTGAGAAGAATAAGATGGGGATGCAACACACCTTTGGC
The DNA here is from genome assembly GCA_016271365.2 of Neoceratodus forsteri. Taxonomy (NCBI): domain Eukaryota; kingdom Metazoa; phylum Chordata; order Ceratodontiformes; family Ceratodontidae; genus Neoceratodus; species Neoceratodus forsteri. The sequence continues at coordinate 189,075,512 of CM028134.1, forward strand.
CAGAGTAAAACTAAATGTTTTGCTGAGTTTAGGGAGACCAGTATAACATTTGTAATGTGCTTGTTCAAGGTCCACTACATCAGTAAGGTACTATATAGAGATCCACTGACCACATCTGCATTTAAACTAGCCAGTCTGGGAGTGGGGATGGGGTTGGTTGTTGTAATACTAAAGGAGGCAAAAACTCTCCTTCAGACAATGAAGCAACAAAGAAGGAGGGCTTGAGGAAGGACGCTCCCCAGGGCAGGGGCACAGGAAGACAGAGGTGGGGACAAGGTGGAGGATGCATAAATCAGGATAGCAAGAATGGAGGCGTGAAGGAGACAGGTAAAGCAAAGGGTAACCAAGTTTTGATTATTCCCCATTGTTCTTCCACCCTCCTTCCTGGTCATTTGCTAGTGCATTCCTTAGGCCCTCATCCATTTGGCAAAGTCAGCCCTCCTGAAGTCCAGTACCTTTGCCTTTGTATGGCTTGACTCTACTGCTGTGTTTATTGTGAACCATACTGTTCGATGGTCACTAGTTCCCAGATGGCTACCCACTTCTAAATCTGTGATCCTCTCGCCATCTCCATTTAAGAGTACCAGGTCTAAGACTGCTTCCTCTCGAGTGGGTTCCAATACTAGTTGTCTAAGGCATTCCCGGTAGGGCATCTAGAATGACCCCACTCTTAGAAATGACTGCTGCAAATGTATTCAATTAACATCTGGCATATTCAGCTCCCCAATCAGCATATCTCCCTTTTCTGCCATTCTAAGGATACTTCTATCATTTCCTTGTCCAAGTCCTCTCCTTAGATGGGGGTCTGTATACAACCCCTGTGCGGATTGTGGTGTCATTGCCTGTCTCCAAATTGAACCACAGTGCTTCCTCTCCTCCCTGTTCACCCTTTTTGTTCTGTAGCTTTGATTCTTTCCCTTATGTAGAGAGCTACTCCTCCTCCTCTTTACCCTTCCTGTCCCTCCTGTAGATAGTGTATCCTGGTATGTTTATGTCCCAGTCATGGTTCCGTGTGTACCATGTTTCTGTGACTGCCATGATATCCAGATGTTCCTCCTCCATCAAGGCCACTAATTCAGGAAGCATGTTACCCAGACTACAGGATCTGGTACTCATTGCTCTCCATTTTTGATGGCTTTACCTCTTGTAGCACTATCCCTCTCCTCATTGACTTTGCTTTCTCCATTCACCCCTGTCCTGCTCCCTACTGACCTTTGTACCTTGGTCTTTCCCTCATTTAGTACCCTGTTTTGTAGGTGGAGGCTGGGAATTCCCTGCTTCTTATCAGTGCCTCCCTTGACTAGTTTAAAAGCTTCTCAATGAAGCATTTAAACCGATTGTCCAGAAGATGTGTTCCTTCCTGGACAGATGCAGACCATCCAGCCAGTATAGGCTGGTATCCTCCAGGTGGAACCCCAATCCCCAATGAAGCCAAACCTCTGTGCTCTGTACCATTTTTTAACCATACATTAGAAGACTGAATGGTGCGAAGTACCCTGCCTCACCCTTGCCATAGACAGGCAGCACCTCTGAGAAGGATGCTGTGTGTGCTACTTGCCTTAGACCCTTCCCAACTCCACAAACTCCTCCTGCACTGCTCTAATCTCATGTTGAGTCAAGTCATTTGTCCCTAGGTGGATAACGATGTCCAGATCAGTCTCCTGTGCAGCTGTTCTCGTGATCCTGAGGATGCGCTTCCTGTCCCTCCAAGCCATGGCACCAGGCAGGCACCTTACTTCAGTTTTCCCTGCTCCCCAGTTCTATCCCCTAATGACTGAGTCCCCCACCAGGGCTGCTTCCTTTCCCTGTGGTGTCCTCTACCTCCTTCCTGTGGGGCACCCTTGACAGTTGTCCATAACCTCCTTAGTCTCCTCTGTGGATGCATCCATAGGAGAACTATGCTCTATCAGAATGGTGTATGGATTGTGGAGTGGTTAAATGTAATATATATGAATACCTTAGAATGTGATGGATTGGCTGTACACTGATTCTTACATGTTGATAAACTTGAATAAAAAATAAAAAATTCTCCACTCTCCATTAACAATACTGTAGCTAACTTCATTACAAATATTCATCTGTACCCTTGGTTTATCACTACACCCTAAATGGTTTTTACAGAGCACTAGTGCAGTTCTGTTTTTCTGTAGTCAGCAGCAAGGTCAGCCTCAGTGTTTTCAGGCCCCAGTGAGATACAGTAAGTCATGCCCCCTACACACACAAAACTCAGTTCATCCACATATTTTAGTCTCTACCATATGTACACTTTATTTTCAACACGGCCTGTGACATCTTTAGTTTTTGAGGGAAAGAACCAACGTTGGTCTTAGGGCCACCCTACCCATTCAATCCATGTCTGTGTGTGTGCATCTGAGTGTCTGTGCCATACCTTAGGGAATAATTTTAAAAGATTAGATGTGACATCAGAAGGCAATACCCAAGCGCAATGATGTCCCTTTATTGCAATTTAGTAAGACAATAATTATTTATTTTTTTGTTTTGTTTTTGTTTATTATGGTCTTGGATTAACACCTTTGAGCTGAAAGCTCATTACATAGGTTCCACGTCAGGTAAGTGCGAAACAAACAACATTAGAACAATCAACAACTGATAATGGAGCTTATAGCTAGGTAAGTAAAAATATCAAAACGAGCTGAGCAAGAGCATCTGTAATGGCACTGTAAAACTTTGCTATATTACTAAGTGCTGTAGGAAGACAGAGTCAGAATGTACAAAGAAGGTGAGCAGCCAAGTGGCCTTTCATGTAGGGGTATGAGGCGGGAACGGTATTTATTAGGCAGTGATGTCCACAACGGCAAGCAAGGCAAAGGATAGAGGAACAGACATAAGGTCAGGGATTGGGGGAGAGAGTAGTGGGAAGGGAAAAATAGGAGGAATGGGGAAGGGGTGGTCTGCAGCCGGAGGGGAGGGAAACAGAAGTGGGGGCAGGAGGTTAGGGAGGCAGTCACAAGTGGAACTAGACACTAATTGTTTTCAAAATAATAAAGCACACTTGCTTTGGCTGAGGGTCCCCATGAGAGGGGGCCCTCAGCAACCAAAGGGTTCGCTGATACCCAAAACTGCTATGGTCAGCAGCTATTTGCATGTTGTTAGAACATGCTTTGGACAAGCATTAACAAGCACTGCCCAAACAGCCAGGTACAGCAGTGCTCTCTCCAGACATCCAATACCATTGTGCGATATATGGCCACTGGCTGGCAGTATAGCACAGGTTAGAGTAATGAGCTGTGAATGAACTTGGAACATCCAGCAAATCTGGTTTGATTCCCACAACCTCCACTTGTATACTGTTTGACTCTGAGCAACTCACGAATCACCCCAGTACTTCCGTTGACACTAAAACGGGCACTTGTACCTAGTGGGCCTTCCGGTTACCAAAGAATAAAATAAATAAATAAATTGCTCCACATTTCTTTTTGCATGTGCTCAGCCCTGCCTTTGCACTGATCACGTAGACTGCTTTGTGGGCGCACCAACTGCAGATTCCATATAGGGATCTGCTTGCAAACTATACCCAAGCACTAACATCCTAGGCTGCACTGTGCAAACGCAGTTTGTGCCACACCAAACGTTTCTAATATGCTGCCCTAGTCTGTACATAGTGGCAGGGGATAGAGTTCCACAGTAGAGGGACAGCAGCAGAAAAGTCCTGTTGACAGATGGCTTCAGTTCAGATGGCAAGATAGTTACAGCCTGATTAAGCGGAACAAAGAGCCAGAGCAGGAAGGTGGGGGTCAAGAGATCATGGAGGTAGGAGGATCCTAGTCCGTCTAGGGCTTTGTACATGAATTAATAAATAAAAGTTGTTAAAGTGCTAACTTTATACATTTTATTGTGAATATTCAAGTATCAAATTATTAACAGTGTGTATTGTGAATAACTGTTTCAGACTTTATTGAAATCGGTGTGCAGCGGGCCAGTCGTATGGTCAAAATTAATCATCATTTTATTTAACCCACAACTATTAGTGACTGAGTAAGAAGCCATATTCCATGAGCAAAAGTGTGTTAGCCTCCTTACTCAGCCACCCAGTCACACCGTTGAGTAAATCTTTGGAGTGATATACTTAGAACATGCATAAGCACCAGAATATCACTGCACACTGGAGCCTCTGAGCAAAACAGGGAACACATTATGACTGCCCAGTAATAATGTGAGAATTTTGCTGTAGCTGCAACAAGCCTGCCAGTAGTCACACAGTAAATGATTATTTTAACTCATGATACTGACTTCGAATGTCTCATCTCAGCAGGAAACAAAACACATATGGGGATAGTGTTTATGTGTGAACTAAACTACCTTTTTATCATTCTCTTTACCCCTCTGAGCTCTGCATTCTACCACTCCCTCCTTTCAGCCTGTTTGCTCCTCTAGCACAGCTAATTATCATTCATCATCACTGTTCCAGATCCTCTAGCCAAATCTTAGGACCTTGACGTTTACTCCTGCAACCGTGTCCCAGCAAGCAGATACACGTCTTTCTGACCCATAAAGGAGACGCATCAAGTTTTGAATATGCAGTGCAGGGATTCAGGTTTTTTTTGCCGGCTTTGACATGGGTGGAGCAACGTCAAATGTCATACACATGTAACCCCCTACAAATGGGGGTTCCTGAAAAGTCTTCCTTGAGCTTGCTTAAATGCTCACTGCCAGGCTGACGCCCCGCGCTTTTAACAGTTTAAATGTATTGCCAGAGAGTGCCAGTATAGCCTCTGTGTACTGTCTCTTTAAGAGCTGCCTGGATTGCAGTCATAATTAATCTGAGAGGGAGCTCTGTTAGAAGACGTACTTGTTTGCTGATCATCTGTTAGAGTAGTAATAATATTGAAGATTTGTTCTAACCTGCCTTCTTTGCAGCATGGACAGTTCTGTTTGTTTCATCATCTTGGTCCTGGACTGTCAGAATGGGCCAATCAGTACATTTGGGACTCTAAAATGGAGCCTGCTACAGAGGGTTTGTGGGCCAAAACTTGTAGGAATTGTAGTTTTGGGCTTTTGGAGCCTAAAATAACCTGGAGGGGAGCCCTTGTTGTGACTGACAGACAGATCAGCCAGCCAAACCTTTTGGATCTTGGGGAAAGTCCCACACTGATTGCAGTTTCAGTTAGATCTGAGTTGGGAAGTGAAGAAGTAACAGCTCGAAACAGTTCGAGCAGCAATCCATAGTGGATTCGTGAGGAGAACTGTGGAAAGGCCTGAGTTTGGTTTGCATGCCTGCCTGCTGTTTCTGAGAGGAACCTGTGCCTTTTTCGGACTGAATCTGAATTTGGAGAGCTAATTAAGCCACTGAATTGTGACTAGGCTTTTAACCTGAAGAAGACCAAGATTTGCTGAATGCAATTGGCCTGTCAGGACTTCAAGCTACCTCTGAACTCCCAGATTGTGCAGAGACTCTGTAATTGCAACCGAGAGCCATTTGCCTGGTACAGTGGAATTTCCTTACATGTGAATGTGCTGTGTGCTTATTGTGGGTCGTGATTTGGTTCCCCATTGTGTGTCTGAACTGTGTTTTGCTTGCTGGAGGCTGTATCCAGCTCCACGGACTGAATCTGTATCCATTTCCGCTTGCCTGGGCCCTGCTACACTGGCCCAGCCAGAATACCTGCTACGCTGAGAAAGTCATCGACGAGACTGGCCTGGGATCAGCCCCTGCTCCACGCCTTGAACAGGAACGATGCCTCGGTGATTCGTGGTGGGCCCTGCTTCTCTGGGCACTCCAGCTCAACAGCCTGCAGTCTCGATTTCATCCTGCCTGTGTCCAGTATTGGGTATCGTGAGTAAACATCAGGGTAGCTCCCTGCAACAACAGCTAAATCTAGAAGTGTTGTCATCTGATTGTCTTGTTGCCTTTTTTTCATGAACTGAGCCCTCTGGCTCCGGATTACAAATAGTGTGTGTTGTGCATGTTGCTTTCTTCCATCACAGGGCCCCAACCAGCTGCAACGTCCTGGCTAGCCTACCATTTTCCTACCTGGGTACCCAGAGTGTGTAACTGTGTAAAGATTCTGAACTGCATGCATAACTGTCTGACTAATATAGCTTTTAAGCAAATCAACCTGATTACGCACCCCCAGTTTAAGTCCCCTGAATAAATCAGATTTAACTTTGTTTGCATTTAACCTGACTGTGGTTCCAGTTTGTGCCAAAAGTATTGTACTGTTGCTATTTGCTGTGCTTAACCTTGTTTTACAGGGGTCCCAGGGTCAAGCTAGAGAAACCAACCCTGGTGGTAAGTGCAAACCATGTGGGTAATTGCCTGGTGAATAAGGGTCATTGTGAAAGTAATTATTGTATATTGTTCAGGCCACTAGAAGGGAAAGAGGGAGTTACAGTGTCCCGGAGGGCTGTGCCCAGGTTAGCTTGACCACTATCAACCCTGACCTCTGACTGGAGGCACCTGTTTCATTACCCAGGCCCCTCAACCTGCTACTAGCCAAGCAGGCAGGGTAGTAGCCCTTGGGATAGCGCCACCTAGGGTTACATACAGGACAGGTTTTTCCCTTTTTTGTGTCCTTCACTTTCAAGGCTATTTTATCATGGCACCATCCTGTCAGCATGGGTGGCTAATATTTTGTGGTCAACATCACCTTCTGCTGCAGGAGGAGCCATCAGAGTGGATGAGGTCAGCTACTCACTCCCCCACCCCAGCCAGAGCACAATGCCGTCATTTTAAGCCTTGTTCCTAGATATCTAGCATGGGAGTCTGGATCAAGTTTTGATCTTGGGTTTCCCCAACCCCTTATAGTGCAGCACATTATTAGTCAGTGCTACTTGGCCAGGACGAGCAATTTTTGCTCACTGTTTCATTCTGTATAGCACCCAAAGCCTTTGGGATTGGGTGCCTTAAAAATAAATGTAGCCCCTCTCCAGGCGCCATCTGGGAGAGCGGCCACTACCCCTAACTTCTGTCTAGAATACAGGACATGGGGCCTGGGTTCCCAAAGCTGACCCACGGGGTCCTTTCCCAAAACTGAAATAAAATGGCGTGCTCTACCTAGAGTACATTTAAGTGGGTCTGATTGCTTGTAGTACAACCCCTGGGATGTCATAGCAACCCACCTCCCAACAGTTACCCCAAACATGGACTTACCAAGTTCGAAACCTCTCCACATTCAGTTACCACGTTTACCTTTTCCATTTCATCAATACACAGGCTCATTAAAATAGACTCGGAATCATCTCTGCTGCAAAACAATAATGTCATGGTTTATTTATAGGGGAGGAGGTTTAGGGTGGGGTAATGGACTAGAGTTCAAGCATTTTCATTTGCATTTCCCAAAATCACTATTTCCCCTCTGATTCATTCCTTTTTGCAATCAGTGCAGCCACCAGGTCTGTCTGTCTATCTTTCTAGCTATCTGCTGCAGATGCCCAAAACTCAGACCCACAGGTCCCAGTCCATTTCCCAAAAGTCCAGTACCTGGGTACCCAGTTTTAAAGTTGCACAGGCATTAGGTGCAGCTGGTAGTCAAGCGCTGGTACACTTACTTAAGTTAAACTTATACATTTTCCGTTTGCTTTTGGTTGGAGCTACCTTTACTTTTTCCTCTAATCCTTAGCTCTACCTCCTGCCAAAGTAGGTCAACATATTTATAGTCCCCAGGTACAGGGCAGTGCCTGCAGTTTACTCACGGTTCTGCAGAATCAGTCCTTGAATAGTACAGTTTTTGAAGTCCTGGGAATTGATGGCACAGGCAGAAACAGGCACAAAGCTTTAACAGGGTGCACAGAGGCTGCAGATTACTCTTCCTTCATCTTGCTTGCAGATCTTGTAGCTTGTCCCCTTTGGCCCATTACAGGCCCTGTTGCAGAGTACATCAGCAAGGCCTACCACCACAGAGGACCCAGACCACGGAGTAGCCCACAGCCCAACTTCCTCCAATTAGAGTGCTCTAGCACTCGGGTACAAGATCCCGTGACCCCCTGCAGCAGCACACCCCACTTGACGGGGTTAACAAGAAGTTCCCCATCTGGCCCTGGGTGTTGGCAGAAACACATCAGCACATTCTCTTCTGCTTCTCTGTTTCTCTTTCTTTTCTCTTTGCCACGGTGTGTAGCCACAGCAATCCGCTCTCTCTTTGCTATATCTCAGAGCAGAAAACAGGTGCGTGGACCAGAAAGCACCTGTCCATCTTTCTGCTTTCATAGTCGCTCAACTTCAACACAGCCACCTTTTCACTCTGGCTCACACAGATATCACTTGCACACTCACAGTCCAGTTTCTCACCATGCAGGTACTTAGCATTTCTCTGGCTCAAAGAAGCTTACTCTTCCTTTTCTCTTTCCTCATCATATTTACATTCTCATCCTCTGTATCTCATCTTTTCTAGGCTTAGATGCAACCTTCATTCTTTTTCCAAGCTTAGAATGCAACCTTGGTCTTTTCCCAGGCTTAGACCCAACCGTGTCCTTTTATTCAGGCTCAGGACACAACCTTTCCTCTCTGCTTCTTTCCCTCACCGCTGTGATGCAACTTCAGAACAACTCAAATTCAGCAACCTGCAGCTTCCCTTTCTCTTCCAAGCTGCTTCTCTTTTCCTGATGGGGGCACTCCTGCCCTGGGGCACAAACTGTTGGCAGCCCCAGGCAGGTCCATCTCCCAGCCCCATTCTCTTCAAGGGCAAGACCCCCTCCTCCTGGAGGAGCTCTCCCAGAACTGACTCAAAGTTCAACTGTTCTCTCCTTTCGGAGCCCTTTCCTTGCTCCCCATTGGCTAGAGCCACTGTCCTTTAGAAAATTAATATGTATGAGTCTCCCTCAATGCCTCATTGGTGCAGAAAAGGCACCTAGATAATCCTAGTATTTTCACTCCCACCCCCAAGAGTCCTTTCAATCTGTCAGAGTCCCTGGCAAGAATCCTGGCTCAGTGGTTGGCTGGCTGGTGTCACATGGCTGCAAAACATGGTGGCTGTTGTAAATAGTATCCACAGATTTATACAGTGTCCCAGGGTTTAAAAATTCCTGCAGCCAAACTGTAAACATTTATTTAATTATTTCTCCAACCAGCTGTAGCCACCCTGTGCCCTACACAGCAACTGCACACTTTAACACTTCAGTCAAGCCTTATCCAGTCGCTGCTGCTGTTTCCATGTGTCCCTAGGCAGTTCACACATTGTCCCAGTCTCTGGCTGCAGTCCGTGGACATATTCATTGATTTATTTCCTTAAGTACCCTTTATTTATTTATTTTATTTATTTAGTTTCCTTTTTCCAGCCTGTCACTAGCGCTCAGTGTCTTCCCAGCACTAGACAGGCTCTCTTGCTCTTCAACGGATGTCGCCTCATACATGTTAATGAGGCAGCTCCTGATCCTCGGCGTGACTGACGCTCACAAAACTGGACTTTTCTTTCTCCCAGTTGCCTCTCCCTTTCAATCAGGGTCCCTGGTCTCCCTCTGGCTCTGTACTGGGGCTGGGACCACCCGAGAGGCAACCCAAAAACCGTCTGTGAACAGCTATATGAAATGCGCTTGTGCACACACGCTGAGCTTGCCCCAGCAAACAGAGGTGCGAAACAGACCGCAGCTCCACACCACAGCTCCTCTGGCCCTGCTCTCCCTAGGAAACACCGTGGGGGCTGGCAGGAGAGGCCAGGGACAAAGGGAACAGCCAGGAAACCAGGACCTGGACAAAAAAGAATGGGTGGACCAAACCCCAGGGAAATAAACCTTTTCTGGGGCTCACAAGAAGTCCTCGACAGGGGTTACATAAAATTGTCTTTGCTTTGCTTTTAAAGCTGTAGCTCAGCCTCAGATTCAGCCATGTTCGACAAATGACACGTTTAGGCAGTTGATGGTGAGGTTTGATATTTCCTATATTGAACAACTGAATATCACAACATATCGATTCATACAGCAATCTAAGGTTATTTTCAAAACCCATTCCAGGACTTACTCTTCCAGATCTCAGCCAAGCTAAATATGTCTTATTTATAAACTTCAAATGCTTTGCAGTGACTTTCAGAGCAGGAACTGTCTGCACAGTGCAGTCTGTCATACAAAGCATGAAGCTGTTTACAACCAATAATTCATATCAGGCTTTGTCTTTCAGTCCTTCAGGAAAAATATATTAATTCAGCCAGGTTCACATAAACGTACATCTGTTTCTCTCTCTCCCCTCTTTCACGTTCTCTCTCTCTCCCTCTGTCACTCCCTCTCACTCTCCCCTTCTCTCATTTTACCTCTCTCTTTTCCATCTCTCTTTCTCCCTCTACTACTCTCAGTCCCTGTCTCTCTCCCTTTCTCTCTGTCTCAACCCTCATTCCTCTCTCTTCCCTTCTCTCTTTTCTTCTCTGTCCTTCCATCACTCTCATTCACTTTCTCCTCCCTCTCTCCCCTCCCTAACTCTCCCTCTCTTTCTCCCTTTCTCTGTTTCCTCTCGCCTCTCTCTCTCCCCCCTTTCTTACTGTACAGTATCTCACTTTTACTGCTTTCCCTCAGGCTGACACAGCAGTGGTATCACTTTTCTTCAACTGCATTTTGACTTCCTGATGTACAGTGGTGTCCCATCCTCTCAGTTTTGAAGTAATACCCTTTCTTGTGCTCAGCCATTCAGATCAGGAGTCGCTTGATTTTTTTTCTCATTTGGGGCAGGGAGGAATCCTTCCATTTCTCCTCCCCAAATCCTCTGTAGTTACCCACCCTACAGTCAAATTTCCAGCACCCCACACTTTGAGATCAGCACTACACCTTCCTTTTGTAAACTCATCTGCATGGGGTTGTACACTTGGTGAACTGATCCTTTCCTGAGGATGTTAATAAGCACATCACCTCCCAGATATGTCCACACCCCACTGGTCTGTGAAGCGCTGTCGAGTCCCACTGTCAATCCCCAACTCATGTCTCTCAGTCTGTATAGTGCAACCTACCGCACCTGGCCAATGAAATCAACTAATCTTGAGAGTGTGTTTGGTGGGTTAATGCCCTGAGTTGCCACAGTACCTTATATAACCATCTTTGTTGTCAGCTCTCTCTCTCTTGAAGAAGTTATTCCAAACACCTTGCTACCATATCTGATAGACACTGGTGAGACAATCTCTGACTGCCTCCATTCACTGCTAACTGCTGCCAAAACCTCTGTCTTCATAGCCCCATCCACACCAATAAATTCCTTATCCTACACTGCAGCAAACAGATAGGGCAGGCCACCTTTAAGTAATAGGGACAACGGGTGGTGGTACTAGAGGTTTACCCCATGGTCAGGGGCATAGTGAGGCATGGCGTGGAGCAGAGTGCCTTCAGCCCCTGACTGTGGGTACACCTGTAAACACCAATGTCCCCAGAGTGCCTTATTGCTTATACAAATGGGCTCATAGGCAACTTTTAAAAACGAACACTCTAAGTTTTCAAGGCCACAAAGAATATAATAAAATGTTGCTAAATAATGTAAAATAGTCCCCCACAGATGTTTTCACCTGTCAGTCATCTGTCTTTTTCACGTTCAATACATAGAGGATACTGTGGATGCCATACACAACAAGGATATTTTTCCTCGAGAGGTTTCCATGGTAACCAGAGACCCAAGAGTGCAGCAAGAGGTCTCATTACCATGGAAACCTTGAGAGTTAAAAAATATCCTTGTTGTATGAGCATCATTATACTGTCTTTTAAAGTGTATGGGCACTCATAAAACTAGTGAGTGTCCTTACTTTTTAATTTTTTTTTGTTGGCAGCTTGCTTCGGGACAGCTCTCACTGCCACAGCCGCTCCCTGAGGATTGAGTTCACCAGGCATGCACGCATAACCGACTCTGTTGTTATGCTGCACTAGCTGCATAGCTAGTGCAGCACAACAACATTGTTCAAGGTATGATTTCAATCTCAACAACGTTCCTCCACATGCTATATTGTGTAATTGTTTACCATGGAATAGAAGAACTCAAAGCTCTGCATTATTACAGTAGTAGAATAAATTAAAATTCTTCAATACACACAGACACACACATACACAGGCCTGAAGTGGAGCCAGAACCTCAATTTTATCTGTTGCCAGGTGAGGAGCAGGGAGTTCTCTGGCAAACTAGTAGGGATACGAGGGTGATTTTTCATGGTCATCAAGAAAGAACAGCAATGGAAACTCTGAACAGTACTTGTGTATGTGTGTAGGAGAGGATGCTTGAGTGAAAATAACAGTAAATTATTTTCTTACTTTATTTAATTTAATGGACATTTATTTTTAGGGCCTAGTTGAAGTTTTTACATAGGAGTAAAGGTTGCAGCCATGTTTGTGATGGAAATTAGGAAGTAAGTGGCTTATGAATTCTGTGAGTTGCCCTGGTTGGCAGGACTTTTAGCCATTGGTAGTGCTCACGTACTGCCATGGCTAGAACCAAGTGTCAGCCAATCAGGACACAGGGATTGCCTTGCCCATTTTATATTTTCTTATCTCCTTTCAGCTGTGGAATAACCTCCTTCAGAGGGCAGATCACCTTAAAACCTTGAAAAGGACCTCAAACCTACCTGAGAACCTACTTGGCTTGCACATGTACCTGTACCTGTTGAATTACATTGCCATATTAATTGCTGAGTTAAATATGTACCTAATGGAACACAAATGGATTACTTTAGACCCCTTATACTCAGTGATCTGTATCACAACAAGTGATACAGATCAACTGTAGATTACCTTTTTGCATGTACAGGAGATCTGTTCCTCAAAAGAAAGGAGCGTTAAATCGATTCCGTGTTCCTGCTTTTCAGGGGTTCGCAGAGTTTTCTTGATTCTACCCTGCCATATAATTAGGGCTGTCCACTTATTTTGGTGAACTGGTAGTCTGATCCCAGTTACAGGTCACCTCCTCGCTTTCTGCAAACAGATAGAATAGAACTTTGGATGGCATTCTTCTGGATTTCACTATAAAGTTATAAGTTTAATGCAGAATTCATTTAGGAGGATTTTCCCTAACAAATTCTGTTGAAAACATTAGAAAATTGTCCTGTGTAATTGTATTTATTATTAAATTTGTGCAGTAACTCAGAGGTCTTAGAGTTCACTTTCCGTGCATAATCTCGGATGAATTTTCTAATGTTTTCCACCGAATATGTTGAGGAAAAGTCTCCTAAATGACTTTCTACATTGAATTTATAACTTTATTATGAATCCAGGAAGAATGGCAGTCCAAAGTTCCATTTTAGTTTGGTTTTTTTGCCTCCCTCCCTCCCCCAAGCGGCCACTCTCTTCTCGGGCCACCTGAGATCCACGGCCACCCTCCCCACAAGTCGTCATCTGCTGCCCCCACTACTGCCAGTCCTGGGTGCCTCCCAGGGAGAAGTGCCCTTAGGCACAACCAGTTAGCCGAGGACCCGTGGGGTTAGCACGGGCTATCCGAGGCTACCATGGTGCACTGGGGACCAGTGGCTATCATCCCGTTAGTCAGGGTTTTCTGCTTTCCTGTCCCACCCACTGTACCTTGATTTTGCCTGTTTGGGGACAGTGACCTGAGGCTGGGACATGCAGGCGTCGAGACTACGCGCCCCCTAGCACTACTCCCAATCCACCTCCAGGTGCCAGGTCCTACCCACCCCTGGGGCGTCAAAGGATGCTCTGATCCCCTTCCTGCCAGTCTCCACTCCTGGTATCCGGATGTGGGGCCTGAATCGGTCACCAGCATGCTGAGCGAACCCTTCACTCAGCGCCATGGAGCCAGCCCATTTTAGCTTGTGAACTTGAGGGATACCACCTGACCATGGATGGCAGGAAACACCACTGAAACACCAGAAGAGACAAGCAAGCGAAACAGAAGATACATGTACAAGGTGGCATAGGCGCAGCAGGCCAAAGTGTAACAAAAAACGCTGTACAAGTGGCGCTGTGTAAAAATGCCTTTTATGTTCACACTTAATATTAGCTCTACGATGCCAAGTCGACAATAACAAATGAGCCGCGCATCACAGTGCCAGGCTCCCTGCTGACTGTGAGTTGTGGTCGGCAGGGAGCCGCATACAGCAGGGACTGTTTTTTTTCTTCGGGTGAACTCCCATGTGGGGTTCTGTCCCCACCACCCATATCTTATAGATACCAACCCAGGTCTGAGTTGGTTCAGGAGGAAGTGCAAGATGGGGAGTGTGTTGCCAGGTCGGCGCATCCCCTACAGCGACTTGGCGCTGTTGTCGCGCAGCGACGTATGTTGCTGTAGGGGGTTTCACTGGGAAATGTATACCCTCAATATTTATCGTTTATTATTGATTGCACGGTATAGTTTTGGTGTGCACTTTGTTTTCATTATCTTCTTCTCTCCCCTTTAAGTCATAATGGAAAGCAAGACAATTCTGAAAAAAAAAAACACTCATAAAATAGTTCAATATGGCCCCACAAATACTGCTCTCTGACTGGACCAGACAGGTCACCTGCTGTACCACATATTCTCATGAAGAGTGCGCCTCAGTATTTGTAAGTTAAACTATACCAGGTGAGTGCTGAGGAGTACTTCGGCCCGCCACCGCCTCGGCCTCAGCACCCAGACATACACACCAGAGGAGTGCTTATATATCCCAAAGAACGCATACCCGTAGCTCATTATTGCCACGTTATGTTGTGCTCAGCTAAGTTACTGGTGGACAGGATGCATCTCACTACAAAACACAACACCCAACCCAGATCATGTGACATATTTTACACAAGAGAAGCCGTGGATAACACAAGCATGGAGACTGAATTACTTTCTCCGTTTGAGTGACCCCTCTGGATAAGTACTGAGCTGCAAAGGTAAAACATTGTGAGGAAGGCAGCACTGTGCCTGCCTACACTATAAATAACCAGTAAATATATGGTGGGGCTTCAGTTTCCACACTGTCATCAGTCTCTTTGTGTTTAACAACCTGGAACTCACTTTTTGAAATACATTTATATTTAAAATGTTGTTCACCTTGTTGGTTCACCCCTCCCACCCCACCACAGTTCATAAGAAACAAGAATGAATCTTTGGTAAGTCAAAGCTGAGATTCAGGTTTTCTACATTGTGTGGTACAGGAAAGGAGGCACAAATACAGCAGCCAACTTGGTTTTATTTATCTGTTGTTTGTAACAGCACGGCTCCTAACTTTTATAGCCACTATAACATTGAATAATTTGGGCTATAAAAGTAATGAGATCTACCTTAGAAACACATAAAAATGGAACTGCCTGCTGGTGTACATCCCAACAGCGCTTCCCAATCTTTTCTAACCACCTCTAACTAAAGCAAAACATGATTAATGCCTGAATTCCACAGTACAGTCAATGAAAAAGAAAGGCTCTCTGATGAACATAACCTTTGTGTGCATGTGTAGGTGGGTGAATGATGACTATAGATCAGTTTATGAAACACTCTACCATCCACTCCCAACACTTGCTCAGCAGTCAGCCTAATTCCAAAATTAGTTTGGCATCACACAGTAGAATAAATCTCGATTTGCGAAGCATAGTGCACTCCACCCCATGACTAGAGATACTTTAAGGTGTTTAAAAACAGAAATCTGGTTTTAAAACACATAATTTCTGCATTTTCATCAGGGTTGCCTTTCCTAAGTATGATAAACCAAAGCATATCTGTGAGTCTGGTAAACAACTTTTTCCTGAATACCATTTATTTTTCCAATAAACTCTGGTGAATCAGTGTCCTAGCCATAACCTTAATATCATGGTGGGGATTTTATTATGCTCCCCTCCCAGAAAACTGAGAAGCCTTATATTCCTACGTATGCTGCACTGAGTTATATTTCCGAGTACTCTAGTGGGATATTGTTTTGAATACTGTACTAAGAACAACATTATAAGATGGGTTTAAAACTCATGAAACCTGATTGACTGAGGACCATCTTTATCTGTGTAAAGCTACTTTTATGTTTGCTTGTGCATGCACAGCAAACATATTGGCAACATGCCATATTGATACTATTGATCACAAACTATTAGTCAATTGCCTTGCAAAGTTTGGTGCCACATACCATACCACCCAGTGGTTCTCTAGCTACCTAACTGGAAGATTCCAAAAGTAAAGGCGGAAGGCTTTTTTCTGCTGCCTTGCCAGTTGCAAGAGGAGTCCCCAAGGATCCATCTTAGGCCCTATCTTGTTTCTCTGTACATCAATGACTTAGATGCTAACATATCTACGTCCAATCTGCACTTTTTGCAGATGATACTGTGTTGTATACTTCTGGCTCATCGTTATCTGAAGTCAAGGGAGTGCTTCAAGCGGACTGCACAACTTGAGCATAATTTAATAAAGGCAAAGCTTCTGCTCAATGCCAAGAAGACTAAAGCAATGATATTCTCCTCAGTGCGGTCTCAGGCCCCAATACTCTTGCCCAAGACTTCATTGTCACCACGCTAAAGCGAGCCTCTGGAGTTGTAACAAATTTAAATATCTAGGTATCTGGATCGACAATAAATTATCTTTCAGTGACCACATCGAAGATGTCTCTAGAAGGTTAAAAGCAAGGTTAGGTTTCTTCACAGAAATAGGCCCTTTTCCCCTTGAAACTTGAAACAAGCTTGTACAGGCCACTTTTCTCCCCTACTCGACTATGGCGATATAATCTATTCCTCCACCACTCTTGCAAATCTAAGTAAACTGGACATCCTTTATCACCGTGCGTTACGGTTCATTACCAACTCCTTACCGTTCACACCACTGTGACTTATATGCAGCTGTTGGTGACATCCCTTACTACTAGGCGCCTGCTCCATGCTGGGCTATGGACTCTTAAACTGCTCCTGCAGAAATTGCCAAGCTATCTCTCTTCCCTTATTAGTATCTCACATAGTGCATACTCGTTAAGAAAATCTGACTTTATTATGCTTGACATACCAAGGAGCGGACTTCCTTTGGTAAGCGATGCTATTGCATATGCCCTTCCCTCCATTGGAACCAATTACAAACTGTACTGAAACTAACTAGCACAGTTTCAATAAACTTCTACAAATCGCTAAGTTCAGCCAAAATAAAAGATACCTGTAACTGTCATTAAGTCTCTTCCTTCCCCATGTGTGCCATATTTATCCACTGGTAAGGTATAATTGATTTGTCATATTAACTGCTTTCCTTCCCTTCTACTCCTGGCTTTATCTTTGCTTACGCCCACTGCTACTCTATCAAATCTCTCCTCCCTCCCACATCAGTTGTAGACTGTTGTTTGTTCTAGCTGCCAAAATACTGTATATTTGATTTGATTTGATTAAATCAAATCACACCAGTCATCATGTTTCATTTATCAGTATCACGACCTATAAATTAAGCTTCCTTCTCATATCAATGTTTACCACCTCACGGTCACCCTATGTGGTACCCTTGTATGTATATCCAGCCTGTATCATGTAATGTATTTCATGATATACTGTTATTACCTATCTGTGTTTGTACTTTAAGTGTTTATGTCACAGGACCTCCTTGTGAATGAACTTGCTCAATGGAGTTTTCCTGCAATAAACTTGAACTTGAACTTGAACATGCCAGCAGTATATGGCTTTTGCACGTGTGACTGTGTTGGGGTGGGGCCCAAGCAGCTGAGCACGGCAAAGGCTTGGCTGTGAGCAGTGTATTACAAAGGAGACTGGTGGGGATGCCAGTCCAGCTTGCTGATGGCGGAATTTCTTAATATGAAAGACATAGTCACTCATATCATAAGAGGTTTTGCTCATTATTATACCAACTAGGTGTGATCATCAGTTGAGCTTCCAACTCACTCACTCAGAACCCAGTCTCTCTCTCTCCCCCAACCAGGCTCTCTTGACAACGACAACAATGGCTCCTTTCATGGCCAGCTGAATGGGCTCTCAATGCTGCAATCAACACCTCCCTACACCCCACAGAGCAGTCTCTTTCAATGCCACAAACACTGGGGTGCCAACCCATGGTGTTGCCAACCAAGTCACCAGAAAAGAAGGAACCATCCTCATCATCCTTCTTCCTTGTAAAGACAATGGCCCCTCAATGTTTTCTGCTGCTTCCCAACCCCCTTCCAACCCTCTGACCCCCCACATGACCTCCTTTCTCAGCAACCACCACAACGCCACCCCCAAAACCTTCACTTACCTATCGGGTCCTCTAATGAGGACTAGCATATCCTGCTGCTTCCAATGCTGCATAGGAACTAAGAGAAACAAGTGCGTCTGATGAATGGCTTTTTAATGCATTTGAACTTTCACTCATAACTTTGTCATTTTTCAATATTTTTACACCAGATTTACAACATAACCTTTTGGGACCCATTTATAAACAATGTAGGTGAACTTTTTTAAATACACCCCAAAACATGTTTTCATAATTGCTCCATAAAATCAACTTTCAGGCGTGATTAAAAAATTTCACCTGTATTGTTCATAAGGTGGGGTCATAAAAGACTATGCTGAACATCTGGGGTCAATATATATATACATATATATATATATATATATATATATATATATATATATATATATATAAAAAAAGAAGTTATGAAGAAATGTTGAATTTTTCCTATGTTTATTTATAACTTTTTGATTTCTGCATATTTTGGTCCAAATGTTTAACATAGCCTCTTGTTACCCCACCTCATGAACATGACAGATGTCATTTTCAAATCCCTCAACGTGTTTTTGCATTGCTCTGCAAAATCACCTTTAGGAGCAGAATTTTAAAAATTCCATCTGTCTTGATCATAAGGTAGGTTATAAAAGACAATGTTGAAAATGTTGGAGTCATAATGTCAAAAACAATAAACTTACAAAGAAACATTAATTTTTTTAAACATTTTCTCATAAAATTGTGATTTTGCGGTTTGAGCCCCAAATGTGCAGCATAGCCCTTTGTTACCTGCCTGATTACTATGACAGGTGTCACTTTATAAATCCTCTCGAAACAGTTTTTGCAGTTGCTCTGTGAAATCAGCTTTAGGATGGGAGTTAAAAAATTACACCTGTCTTTATTTTTATTAGTTTATAAGATATGCCCCATGGATTCTTAAAGCGGATGCCCAGCATCCGAGATACAGCAGCGCATCCCAAGTTGCACACTGGCACGATTCTGGCAGGGGCCAATACACTAGTGCATCCTCGATCGCGCAATGCATCGCAGATGCACGGCATACTGTCCATAATGATACACGGAGATCTGGAGGGGCTGTGAATGGGGTGTGTGCCCATGCATATGGAGTGCAGCCCATTTACAGTCTAATCACTTGGAGGCGATCCCCAGGGCAAGTCTGGAGATGTGCCTCCCAAAGATAAAGTCTGCTTCAAGTACACTTAAGTTGGTGGCCACCCACAGGCAGGCTGCTACTATGCAGACAGCAGCACAGCTGCCTCCACACCTTGGCAGTCCCTGCCCGCATCTCTGGAATACTGCACTCTCTGCAGCGATATAGCGATAATGAGACCCCCGCCTGCACCTCTGTTATGATGCCTCTCCTTGTGGCGAGTAAGTAAATGTACAGAACCCCCTCCCCATCCCAAGCTGAACACACCAGCACCGGTGAATGACAGTGTACCATACACACTGCAAGCTCATTAATCGACAGGGTCCACTAATGGGCTGCAGGATGTGCAATAACTGTCATTCGCGAACCTCTCTGTCAGTGAGGCAGCCATGGTGAGTATGGTGGGTTGTGCTGCTTGCCGATGGTGGGAATATGCTGGGACAGGAAGTGGGGTGATAGAGGGTGCCTGGGTGGGTGGTCTGCTGAGCTATGAGGGAGGTCCTTTGGACTGCGGTGCTGGTGCATTTGGCTCAGGATGGGGAAGGGGTTCTGTACATTTCCTTACTCGCTGCAGGGGCAGCATCGTGAGGAGGTGCGGGAGGGAGTCTCTATCACTTTATTGCTGCAGGGGTGGCATTATTACAGTGATGCAGGTGGGGAGGTGGGCACACTGGACTGCCAGGATTCAGCCAGGTGTGCGAGATGCGGTTGCCTGGGGAGGGCAGGGGTACTTCTGGACCAGCTGGAGCTCTCAGTGTGGACCTCAGCCCTAGCAGGGTGCCCAGTGCATTCGGCTGGGTGCATCCTGCATGGCGCATTCAAATGGGGCCATAATGACATGCAAATGGCCCCATTGTGCCGTCACATGCCTAATAGCCACATTTGCATGTTGTTGGCTCGGAATGGCGATTGTGGGCCCAGCACATTGTGAGATACACTGCCCATTGGAGTCCCAGCCCAACAAGGAGGTTGCACCAGCGCATCCAGGGCTGGGTGCAATTGTGGTATTCACAGAGGGCATGTGCCAGGGACATTCCCCAAGCGCATCTTCTGTGACTACCACACTTTGGCATTTGGTGCATCTCATTTGCGCCAGGGCATCCAAGATGCATAGAGCACAGGCCTTTGTGAATCCTGCCCATAATCTATAGCCTTGCAATATTCCATATCCAGTATACAGACATTATTATAATAGGCAACATAATCACTTATCGTGTTTTAGACCCCATCTGAGGGTGATATCTCTTAATGTTTAAGAAAATATAAGCTAAACAGCTACAGACACAAACCAACTTTGCCATTAGCATGAACAATCCATTATAAAATGGAAAAATCACACAGTATAAACCAAGATTTAACACACCTGAATGGTCTAATATACTAGATAGTTTTAAAACTCATTTGGTATGTTTGCTAACACCATAGCCCCAACACATTTTGCTGTACTACTCAAATCAATGATTACAAGACGCACAACAAGACTAAACCCTACACACAATCTTATTTGATATGTATTCCCTTCCCACAGGCAATTCTTAGTAACTGGTAAATGTTTTCTGTATCCAAAATGCATAACCTGTCAGCCATGTAGAATCACTGACTATAAAGCACTGTATAGTGCAGTGCCCCAACCTGCAGTAGGTGAAAAATAAACATTTTGAAAACATTTTTATAACAGTTTAACAGCCAGTGAATGTCTTTTGAGTTAGTTTTCCAGCATCTTGGCTGGCATGTAGGAGGGCTGGATATCAGGAGCCATTGAGCAGGAACCACGAGGCCGTTATTTTGATTTAGTTGTTAATGCGGGGTAAAGTTCAGAATTCTATTCCAAAAGTTCAACTGTACAGTACTGGTAACTAAAAGTTACAGTCCCGGGCATTGATCAAGCAAACCTCTAGGGAGCCAGCTATTTTTGCCCCGATACCCGTTCCCTTCAGACTATCTCCAGTCATCTCCTTGCCCCTCATTACAACTTATGATCTTGCCTCCTTGAAAATCAGCCCCCAGAGTCCGCTGCTACTCCTTGCATTCCACAGTCCTACTTGTCTTTCTCTGCCAGCACCCCAGTGTCCTTTGGTCACTAAACAAATACTGTTTGCCTCCATATAATACTTTGAGCTTTTGGATACTGTAAATTGTCTCAGATGTCAAAAGACTGCACAATTGCTTGCACTGCATCAAAGGCTTTACGTTGCTCCCTTGTGGCAAATCTCAAGTTGGGGTATAATAAGATTTTGTCTCCTGCATCAGTTGTAAGTGGCCTATTTCTTTGTGCACCATTGGGCAAACTTTCCCTTTGTGTGGACCAATTAGAGTAACAAGCATATTATTTTTGAACATTTTACCCCAAATTTTCAACATAGCCCTCATGCTAACCATCCACAGGTGTAATTTTTCTAATTTTTTCTGAAACATGTTTTGCTATAGCTCCTCAAATCTCTTTTGGACAGGATTTAAAAAATCCCACTTGTCTTGTTCACAGCATGAGGTCATAAATAGACTATGTCGCAAATTTGAGGGGTCAAAATGTTGCAGATTAGATACTCTCAGCTCGCCTATCCTGGGTGAATGCATTGTAGAAATGGGTAAAAGTTGGGCCCCACTGAAAACGAGCTATTGTATCCCTACTGTACTATGCTGAGCAAATCCAGTGTATAAATGGGTATAAGCAGGACCCCACTGAAAATGAGATACTGCATCTCAGCCAGCCTGGCAGCACTGCGCTAGTACTACCACTGCTATGCTGGAGGTGTGCATTTTGGAATGAGCTCAGAGCCATTGGGGCGGGCCAGGGGACAAAGGACTAAGCACCCCAGGGACTGCCTCCTTCCACTGGGAGGAGGAGGCTGTTTCTGCTGCATGACTGATGACTGGTGGAGACGGTTGGCAGCACAGTCAGGAGCACCAGAAGGCAGGGATTGCTGCTGAACACCTGTCATGCATGCGTGTCACCCAAGGTATGTGCAATGGCCTCACTGCACACTGCCACCACAGGGAGAACATCAGGTGGCAGGAGGAACACACTTCCGTCCAAGCCAGCAGCACCCCTCCCCCACAAGCTCTCACACAGCCAATGGCTAGCCACCCACCAAACTGTGTTCCTGGATAAGTGGTGGTTAACTTGTAAATCTGTGAGGTCAGTGATTGGGCAGGGGAGGCTGGACAAAACTGGAATGTAAAACAGCTTTGTGGAAAATTTTAGAAAAGCAGAACCCCAATGAAAACAAGATATTGCATCTTAGTTGTGCTACCCTGGGTAAATACAATGCAAAATGTGTAAAAGTAGGACCCATTGAAAATGAGATACTGCTGTTATTCTAACTTGTAACAGCATACAAGCAAATATTTGGCATTAACAAATGCTTGTTTTACATTATAATTAAATCATAATAGCATTCTTAGCTTATGAGGAATGTATATTTCAGACCATTCCAGATACTCTTTTAACAATAGGAAATACATGAACTGTACATGTCAACATATATTACAATGCTGGTAACTACATATTGGCCCAGCACTGCTATGCTAGTGACCTGGGTTCAGGAACAGACCTTGCATCCCAGCAGGCGGCCATGCCTGGTAAAAGCGCTGCTGGCAGCAACCCCTGTGACAGGCCAGGAGCTTTCACCATTAGGACCTGGAAACAGTTTCTAAGGCTAACAGTTGGAACCAGTAGTGCCATCTAGTGGTAAAGGGTAATGTACTGAGCAGGAAAACAAAAGCTGTGAACTCTGTTGAGTCCTGTGCCCTTGTAGGTTTGATACTGTGGGGTTAGCAGTATACAGGGCTGGGGGTCACTGGGGATAAGCCCAAGGTTCCGAGGACCAGGTATATGGCACCGGAAGATAAAAACAATATGGAAAATAAAATAGAACTATACCAGAGCTACCCAATGGTCCAGCGGTAATACAGTGCACTACCAGGTCATTAGCCTGGGTTCAGTAGCCGATCCAGGACCCTGACAATCATGTAGTCAGAAGGGAAAACTCGGCCAAATGTGACATATCAAAGCCTGAGGCGGGTTGGTGGCTCATTCTGCAGCAGACATCAAACAATAGGCCAGGGATTCTGTTCCTCCATTGGGGCCACACTGTCAGCATACAACGTAAGCTTCAGGCTGTGTGTGTCACAAGAGAGGAAGGAGGAAACAGGGATCAAAATCACTGGAGGAAAAAACATGGCCGCTTCCAGGATGATGACACGGTCTCTCGGGTCATGTGACCCTGACTGTGTCACACGTCAGATCCTCTTTTGGAAGGAAGCCACCCAATGACCCTGCAGTTAAGGTGCAGGTCAGGAAGTACAGGGTTGAGTGGTCACCAGTATTGGGTCCAGTTGGAGAAAAACATCTGCATGGAAAAAGAATAGCTCCAGTTACATTGTTGAGTGATTCCCAATCCTCTACACTACATTTTATTAATTCCTCAATATCTACCTTGCAAGGATCACCCTGGTATTTCTAAGCTTGTCAGGACTTTGCCTCGAGCTTGATACTATAAGAGGTCCCAATACCATGTTAAGAGTATTGTGATTGATGTGTATATTTTTATTATGAACAAGCCAGAGTCGATGGAGGGCTGACGGGAAAGAAGGCCAAGCGTCCCAGCAGCCCTTACCCTCTCTGAAAGATGGGAGTTGTCTGTTCTGCCATGTAGCGTCTCCTTTGGTAGCACAGGCAGTGCATAATGCATGGATGGCAGTGAGTTGGCTTGCTCTGCAATTATGCATGCATGTTATGTACATGCCGGTATCGTTCACACCACTGACTCAGGGGAGAAAATACTGAAATGTCAGCAGGGGCAGGATGAAACCTGCACCCGCTGCATCCCATTCCCACTGACAAGGCTCAAGCTCAACATAAGGATTCAATTAAAGTTAACGTGCCTGCCCCCCACGGCCTCACCATGGGGGGTACATGAGGCTACAGGAGCTGAAGGAAGCCCTGAGATGGTGTGGTGATGGGACTGAGGATGCAGGCTGAATGGGGCACAGACTAGGCTGGGAAATATAAACATGAATTAAAAAAAAAGAATCTTCTGCTATATAGTTTTGCTCTTTGCAGACGTATATAAATCAAATCAAATCAAATTTTTTTATACTGCGCTTTTCAAATGTCAAAGCGCAAAATACAAAACAAAATAAGCAATCAACACAATAAATATAAGTATAAAATCAGTTAAAAGCAACAGGGTAACCTATCCAGCAAAGGCTTGTTCAAATAAATAGCTTTTCAAAGCTGCCTTGAATGACTCAGTGGACAGGCATTCTCGAATCCGACGAGGTAGAGAATTCCACAGGGTGGGCACCACAAAAGCTCTGGCCCCTGATGACTGAAGACGGACCCTGGGAATCTCTAGCAATCCCTCGTCGGCAGAGAGGCGGTAGGGTCGCAGGAGATCTTAGGCAGCCCGTCCCTGACCGTAGGGTCTTATAGGTCAGCAACGTGACCTTGAAGGTGATTCTCCATTGCACTGGCAGCCAGTGCAGTTCACGCAGCACAGGTGTGATGTGGCATGTTCTTCCCAATCTAGTCAACAACCTGACTGCAGCGTTCTGCACCAGCTGCAGGCAACGGAGATCCACCCCAGCAACCCTAGATATAGAGTATTACAGTAGTCAAGGCGTGAAGAAACAAAGGCATGTACCAATACCAGAAGGTCATTGTGTAGAACAAGGTGTTTTATCTGGGCTATATTTCTTAGATGATAAAGGAAGACCTGACAACGGCTGACACCTGTGCCTTCAGCGTCAGCTTGCTGTCAAGAACTACTCCAAGATTCCGCACCTGTTCAGAAGGTCTCAACTGGTTACCCCCTAGCACAAGGCCAGAGGGAAACCCAGAGTCAACTTCTCTGCACGATGACCCAGGTCCACCACCAACTCCTCAGTCTTGTCAGAATTCAGTCTTAACCAGTTAGCACTCATCCAGTCCTGAGTTTCAGTGAGGCAGTTGTTAAAGACGATATGCATCATTCTGTTCGGGTACAAAGGACATACAGAGCTGAGTATCATCTGCATAGCAGTGAAAACTCAACCCATAATGCCTTATAATGTCTCCCAATGGCAGTATATACACTGTGAACAACATCGAGGAAAGCACAGAACCTCATGGGGCACCCCACAGGGCAGAGCAAAGGGAGCAGAGGAAAAATTCCTGATACTACCCTCTGAGTTCTACCCGTGAGGAAAGAATGGAACCACGTGAGGACTGTTCCGACAGTTCACAGAGCAGCCGCAGGGCGTTCTAGCAACATCCCATGGTCCATGGTGTGAAATGCTGCAGAGTTTGAGGAGAACCAAGATCAAACGGCCCTGCGATCTCTGCGCTATTGGGAGATCATTTAATACCCGAACCAATGCTGTCTGGTACTATGCCTCTTCCTGAAACCGGACTGAGAGGATCATAGACTTCATGGGTGGTAAGAAAGTCCTCGAACTGCAACACGACTACTTTCTCAATAACCTTGCCCAAAAAGGCAGGTTAGAGATCGGTCTGTAGTTGAGACAGTTTAGGTCAAGGGAAGATTTCTTCAAAAGGGCATTACGATAGCCTCTTTCAGAGACTCCGGAAACACCCTTGATCCAAACAGCACCAGACTATCTCAACAAGGACTGGTCTGATCGCATCCATACACCCCACAAAGAGGGGTGAAGGACCAGGATCCAAACTACAGCAAGTCGGTCGTAAGCCCTGGGTAATCTTCATGATATCCATGATCGCTGGCTGGTTAAAGCCTGTCCAGACAAACCAAGGCCTGTAACCTCGCGATCGATCCACCGCCATGCTCATTTGAATGTGTACTGTGGATCTCTGATCTGATCGATGACACCTTATCATCAAAAACTAAGCAAACTTGTCACATTTGTGAAAAGGCTCTCCAACCCTGCAGGCAGGCTGGATTGCACAGTCTGTCCACGGTCCGAAGAGCTGAGTCAGTCGATTTCTTGATGCATATATCTCCCTGGACAGGAACTCTGCCTTCTTACGGAGATTTCTGATTGATAGTCCATATAATGGGCCATCAGTCTAAGTCTGTGCTCTTCAGGCCAGATTTCGCAACAGTTTCAACCTTCGCCTCTCTCAGCTCCTTCAAAGCCCCATCAAACCAGGGGACCGAGACGGAGGGAGAGGGGCGAACATGGACAGGAGCTATGGAATCCAGAGCCCTCAGCACCATACTATTATAGTGCACTACTAAGGCATCTGGTTCCATGCACTCCATGAGCCAACTCGATAAGTCTAGCACCGCCATCAGACTCTCAGGGGTAACTCCCTCAAAGGGCGTACTGGACCATCTCCAAGGGTTGATCTCATAGGGGAGGACCGAAACTGAACCTTATGGAATGATGGTCAGACCACCCAACTGGTTCCACCACAGCTCTGTGATCTCCATCCCAGGTGAACACCAGATCCAGGGAGTGACCCTGAGTATGGGTAGCAGTGGTAACAACCTGTGTAAAGCCCAGCGAAGTCATTAGTTGGAGGAAGTTTTGACCAAAATGTGAGTTCATCATCGACCCAGGCATTGAAGTCCCCAGGACCAACCACCTGGAAGGCTCCAACACCAGGTCAACAATGAAGTCTGCATCTTTCTGCAGAAAACTTTCTCATCACACGGGTGGACAGCAGGCGAGTAAGAATTCTGCTGCCCACACCTGCTCCCGTGATACACTCAAAGGATCTGGGGCTCACCACTGGAACCTCAACAAGACCCAATCCGATTTAAAACAAATAGCGTCCCCGATCCAACCTCAGGCGATGGATCACGGTACCAGCTGGAATAGCTGACTCAATATGGGACCAGCATTTTCATCGAGCCAGGTCTCGTGATGCAAGCCAGGTCAGATAACCCAACAAGATCAGCAATAATTGCTGTCTTGTTCTTTATAGACTTAGAAACATAGAAACATAGAAGTTGTCGGCAGATAAGGACATAAAGGCCCATCCAGTCTGCCCATTTCTTTTCTACCTTATAAATGTGCCATCGGCCTTTGCTATGTCAGTGACCTATCTATTCATAGTCATTTGTATTGCTCCTTATGCCTATCCCATGCCTGTTTGAAGCCCTGCACTGTATTCATAGCCACTACTTCTTGTGGTAAGCCATTCCATGCATCTACCACCCTTTCTGTGAAAAAAATTTCCTCACATTCCCCTTAATCGGCCTCCCTCTAATCTCATGCTGTGTCCTCTTGTCCTGCTATTTTTCTTATATTTAAACATGTTAGACTCTTTCACCTTGTTTATGCCCTTAAGGTGTTTAAATGTCTCGATCATATCACCTCTCTCCCTCCTTTGCTCAAGGGTATACATATTGAGCTCGTTAATCTGTCCTCATATGTCTTCTGATGCAGTCCCTGCACCATTTTGGTTGCCCTTCTCTGGACTGCCTCAATTTGGTTAATGTCCTTGTGAAGGTGTGGCCTCAATACTGCACGCAGTACTCCAGATGGGGCCTAACCAATGTCTTGTACAGAGGATTATTACCTCCCTCTTACGACTTGTGATACCCTACTAATACACCCTAACACCCCTAGCCTTACCTACTGCTTTAGAGGTCTGCTTGGATGATTTCAGGTCATCAGTGATGATGATGCCCAAGTCTCTTTCTTCCTTTGTGATGCTAGCAACTCCCTCCAGCCTATAAGTGGCTTCAGGGTTTCTCTTCCCTATGTGCATGATTTTGCACTTCTTTGCATTAAATCCAGTTGCCACTCTTCTGACCATTCTGCTAGTTTATCAGATCTCTTCTCATTCTGCCCACCCCATCTGGATCATCTACTCTGTTGCAGATCTTGGTGTCATCTGCAAACAGACAAGCCTTACCCTCTAGTCCATCTGCTAGGTCACTAATGAAGATGTTGAATAGGACTGGCCCCAGGACTGATCCTAGAGTACCCACTTGTGACTTGCATCTCTTCTGACTGTATACCATTTACCACCACTCTGTTTTCTGCCAGTCAACCAGTTTGCCACCCAGTTGACCAACTTCTGACCCACCCGAGCCTACCTAGCTTATTTATCAATCTTCTATGTGGAACAGTGTCAAAGCTTTGCTGAAGTCAAGGTAGGCGACATCAACTGCTCCCCTTGGTCCACCACTCTGGTTACCCAGTCAAAGAAATCTATGAGATTAGTTTGACAGGACCTTCCTTTGTAAACCCATGCTGTCTTGGATCCTGTGCCCCTATGGATTCCAGGTGTTGCACTATCCTTTCCTTAAGGAGTGCTTCCATAATCTTGCCCACTACTGAGGTAAGACTGACGGTCTGTAGTTCCCGCCTCCTCCCTGCTACCACTCTTGTGGAGTGGGATCACATGAGCCCTTCTCAGTCTTCTGGGACCTCTCCTGTGCTCAGAGACTCACTAAACAATTCTGCTAATGGCTCTGCTAGTTCCTCCTTTAGCTCCTTAAGTACCCTGGGATGTATGCCATCAGGTCCCATTGCCTTATCTACCCTGAGCTTAGCAAGCTCTTGTAGGACCCTTTCTTTTGTGAAGGGAGTAGTGCTCACCTCCCTCCCCTGTGTCCATGATGCTGAGCTGTGGGCCCTGCCCTACCTTCTCTTCAGTGAATACTGAGCAAAGTATCTATTTAGGATAGATGCCTTTACAGGGTCCTCCTCCTCACATGCTCCCTTTTCTCCATTAAACTTAGCAATACCCCCTCTGGACTTTCTCCTTTCACTAATGTATCTATAGAAGTCTTGTCACCTTCTTTTACTGTTTGTGCTAGTGTTTCCTCAGTTTGGGACTTTGCCTGCCTTACTGCCTTACCTGCTTCCCTTAGGGCAGTTTGGTATGCCCCCTATCTTCATCCCGCTGTGTTCCTTATATTTTCTGAAGGCCAGCCTTTGGCTCTGACCTTTTCTGCTACTGTATTTGAGAACCAAAGTGGTTTCCTTCTTTTTGCACTTTCTTTTCTGTCTAACACAATGGGATGTTGCTTCAAGTATTGTATCCTTAATGCTTGCCCACTTTGCCTGTACCTCCTCACCTGTGTTTCTTTTGCCAGGGCTAGCTTAACTCTGTTGGCCATCTTATCAAAGTCAGCTCCTCTGAAGTCCCATATTTTTGCCTTGGAATGGGATGATTTAGATGTAGTAGGCAAATTGAACCATACCATGTGATGGTCACTGGCCCCAGGTGACCTTCTACCTGGAGATCTGTGATCCCTTCTTTGTTAGTCAGTACTAGATCTAGGATAGCCCTGTCTCTTGTGGGTTGCTGTACCAGTTGTTTGAGGCCCTCCCTGCAGGAATCCACTATGAGTCTAGTTCTGGCAGATGTTCCTGCTGGTATTGACCAATCTGTATCTGGCATGTTGAAGTCTCCCATTATCAGAACCTCCCTTTAGCTGTCATGTTTTGTATATCTTCTAACAGTAATGTGTCTATGTCCTCCCTCTGGTCTGGGGCCTGTAGACAACCCCAGTTCTTATGGCTGTCCCATTTCCTGTTTCCAGGGTGACCCACAGTTCTTCTGGCTCCTTATGTGTATTCTGAATTTCTGTAGCTTTGATATTTTCATTAACATACAGGGCCACTCCTCCCCCCTTTTGCACCTCGGTCTCTTCTGAACAATACATAGCCAGGTACTGAAGTCTCCCAAGTGTGGTTACTGGTAAACCACGTCTCACTAATTGCTACTATGTCCAGTTTAGCCTCTGACATTATTGCTTGCAGGTCTGGGATCTTATTTCCCAGGCTGTGAGCATTTGTGTACATGATTTTCCATTGGCCAGATTTTGGTGTGTTAGTTGTTGGGTGAGGTTTGGCATTACCCTGTGCATCGTATGGGGAGACAAACCTTTTTCTTACCTGGTGATGCAAATGAGCAGCAAACACACTGAATTCCAGTTTGACCACTAGCTGAGGGAGGGTGTTCTTCCCATTCAACGTGTAGGGTGCTGCACCCCTCTCCCATTTGCTAGTTTAAATATTCTGCAAAGACGTCAAACTTCTGCCCACTGACTCCTCTTTAGTCAGATGCAGTCCATCAAATTTAAAGAACTTTCGCTCCCAGAACTGTTGCCAGTTCCCTACAAATCTGTGTCCTTTTCCTGGCACCAGTCCTTGAGCCATGTGTTTAGCTCCCCTATCTCCCCTTCTCTGACCTTCCGTCCATCTGCTCCCTTCTCCCAGACTGGCAGGATCTCAGAGAAGGAGATGCCGGACGAAATAGATGATAGTTTGTCACCCAGCCTAGTCAGGTGTTCCTTGGTCTCCACAACTGACCGGCTGGCAGGATCATTAGTCCCTATGTGTACTAGGACATCAATGTTTTCTCCTGCTTTGTGAACAATTTTAGCAATGCGGTCAGTGTCTCTCCATGCTGATGTACCTGGGAGACATCTGACCATCACCCCTGGCTGGAGATGGGTATCAACTCCCGAATCATGGAGTCTCCTATGATCAGAAGTTTTTGGATTTCCTTTGTGCTTGTTTAGTTTTGGTTCCTGGTTTGGGTGAGTATTGTTGTGCTAGCTCCTGTGCGCAGTGTCCTGCTCTGCAGTGTCTTCTGCCTCTTTATTTGATTTCAGAGATAGAGGCAGATACCTGTTTGTAGTGTTTATATGGTTTTGGAGGTAATGTGTTGGAGAGCAGAGTGACATTGCATTGCATAACACTGCCTGGGTTGGATGAGAGGCCTTGGAGGGTGGGCGCTTGCCCACTATCGGTGGAGCCCTTGGTATGGGAACCAGGCCATGAAACCCCTATCCTGGACCCATTTCGCCCCAGGGCGCCTCCTGACCTCACCACCCTTATCCGTCCACTCCGCCCCTCCCGGCCGAAGAACCCCCCACCACCTCCTCCATGCAATTCCCAAAGCACAACAGCGCCTATAAACTCAGGTTGCAATGGGGGGCAGTCGAGGGGCGCGAGGTCCTCAGCCTAGAGGGGAATAGTGCCTGCCCACAGAGACTTGGTCCCAACATGCTGTCACAAATTTAAACATTTTTACTATATCGCCACAAACTTGTACAAATTAATAAATATCTAAACAAAAACAATAAATAAACTATCTTAAAACTAAAGTAAACCAAAAAACCCTCCCTCCCACTCTCACATAGCAAGGGAGAGCATTTAACACAAATCAAAATAACACAATTGACCATTCCCATCCACCAAACTTTAGATCCTTAAAAGGAGTTCAACTGGTCTGGGCACAGAATTGCAATCAGTTTTCCATTGATAAACCACTAAGAAAAACTGGAACTGATAGATACCCCTCAGGGCTCTCACTCCTGAGGAGTTTATACCCAAACCTATCTCTCACATAGGTGGGGTAATAATTACAGTCACTAAATGTTCTTGATAGAAGAAAAGAAGCACTCTCACTGCTTCTCCAAATATGAAAACAGAAAAAGAACAGTCTGACTTGGATAATTCTCGGTCAGCTTTGCATGATACCATCCACCTTGCAGCCAAGAGATCCCCGACTCCTCGAGTTTAGATTAGAAAATCCTCTCCATGGGAGCTATTCAGCTGAAGAAGCTCTCAGCCCATTCATCCCCTAGTGGTTACCAGGGAAGTCAATCCATGACTAGGTCCAGGCAAGCAGGCTCTCAGCCCGTCTGCCAAGAACCAGGGCCACGGACACACTAAGACCTGTCCTCTGACAGTACCAGTGCCAGCCCCAATCCCCTCATGGTAAACAACCCCAGTAAAACGCCCTGGGTTCAGAACAAGACTCAGCTTACTCACTGTGAGCCAACACTCTGGAAAATTAACAGGGGACGCTGCAAGCCAAAGGGCTGGAGATAAAAATCATTAAGGTCTAACCTAGCTCAAGTTCCTCCACAAAGCCCACAGCAAAAGTCCCGAGGAGACACAAAGTTGGTAAAACAACTCACCAACTCGAAATCTTCAGGCACTTCAAAAATCCATAGCGCAATCCTAAAACGACATAATCCAGCAGTCAACTCAATCCCAATCTCCCAGTTTCACTAAAACAGTGAACAACCCGCTGTTTGCAGAACTTGACTCCACTACGATTGGGATCACTTCACGGACCCAATAACCCAGTTCTTCGGCCACTGCACTCCACTCCAAGCTTAGTGCCTAAAATTTAAACACTAAGCAAACCCCATCAAGTGTAACCAGTCTTGCAGCTTTTTCCACTTCAGGCACAGTCTAGGCTCGGGCAATAATTGCTCCTCTAAACAACCTCCACCACTACCAGCTCTCTCTCCTGGCTCTCTGGCTCTCTTCTGGCTCCCAGAGTTAGATGACTGTAGCAGCACTGACCTACAACTCGAGTCCGCAAATGAATGCCAGTGCAAAAAGCTACTTAACTAGCAGTCCAGTAAAATAGCGCTGATGCAAACAGTGCCCGGCGAAATAGATGCACTGGGCAAAATGTTACTAATAGCAGTAAAAATAATAAACCGACCGCTGACACTATCACTGCTTGACGCACAACTCGAGAGGAAAACAAAGTCCACAAATTAAAATAAATAAGACAAAATGAACAACTTAAAATTAAAGCTGTCGCTGAGCTAAACCAATTACTGGCCCAGCGCTTCACTTTATAGTGATCACCTGTCAAAGGAGCATCCGTTTCAAAATTTAATTTCATTCCAACAATGTGTCTGGTGTCTCTTTTTCCTTTCACCAATGTTTCATGGATTTTTGCTATTAATTTTTTATTTTTTTCGTTTGTTATAATTTTATCCACCAGCAGAATTCTTTGCTGCAAATCATTTAGTGATCAATCCTGAACTTTCCTACCATTCTAAAAGCCTTTTTGGCTGAAGTATTACATGAAAATAAAATTCATCTTGCCTTTTTTTTTTAATTTACATTTTCCACCAGCCTAATCTCCCTCCTGGGTGGACTCAGCCCCATCCCACAGCATCCCTGCCACTTACCCCAGGGGTCTTCCAATTCCACAAGCTTGCCCCTCAAGCTGGGGACCGGACAAACTGGTACCAATCCTCCACCTCCTCCAGTATTATGGAAGCAGAGGTTTCCTGGGTGTACCTGCAGAGTGTAGTGGCTGGGTCAGGAACTGAGTGCGTCCCAGGCGTTCATGGTGCCAAGCCTTTTTCCTGTAAGCCCTACCCGTGGGAAGTCCACACACTAGAGACCCTAGCATGTGCACCATGCATGCCTCTGCAAGCCTCAGTCGATGACCCCTCCCATGTCCACTGCTGACTGCACTGCCCCTGGGGTTAGCTGGGTGACAGTCTTACAGTAACAGCCATCCCTCCTGAAGATCTCCCCGGTGGCTTGACAACATTCCCAAACTTGGGTCACCAGATTCAGGAGGAGTTGTACCACCACTGTGCTGATTGCTGGCATTATCTTGGCTTTTAATTCTTCTGTAGCCCAGGTGCCATGTGCCCGTGGGCTACTACCCTATTGACTCTCTAACAGGTTAAGGGGCCTGGGTCCTGCTACCATGACATTCGGGGTTCTACCCAAAGTTATAATAAATAGTGCGGTGCCTCCACCCAGAGAGAGTTACAAGTGGGTCAGGTGACTGGCTAGTTCAGCCCCTGGGATGATGTACCTACCCACCGCCCCTACCAACTACCCCACAGCCCGGATACCCAACAGTTCCTTAATACTATGAACACTTAGTATTGACAGACACAAAAACACCCCTTCACACAGTAGTTCCAAACAATAGATCACAGCTTTATTATGGGTAAGGGCTAGGATGGGTATACCGGAAAAGGTATAGCTGTGGAAGGAAAAGGATTATTAGTAGAGAATAGCAAAGCAATCACAACATGGGACCATAGGTCAAACCACCCCAGGTGCCCACCCTACTGCTACCAGTGTTGTTTCTGTCTGGGTACCCACTGGTTGCAGGCCTGGACATTGCCATGGGCTGGCCGGCTGTTGGGGCTCGCCTCCAAGTACTTACAAACTATAATTAACTTCACACTGTACGCCTCCCTTGAATTCCAGGGCAAGCCTTGGGTACTCGTGGTTTTGAAGGTTCAGGTAAGTCATAGAAGAGGCCTCCACAAGTCCAGGAGCAGTGAGTCTAGGTACACAGATGGCACAGCACAGGCAGCAGAAAAATACCTTGAAGCCTTGATCTTGATTGGAGATCTAGCAGCTTATCCCGTGATTGAAGATCTGGCCCTTGTCACCTTCTGCCTCTTCTGGCCTGTTGCAGAGCACTGGCAAAGGCCCACCAAACCCCAGAGCCCAGACCCAGAGTGGCTCCACAGTCCGCTCCCCAAATGGGTCACAGGTGCCCTAGCACCCCAGCACACCACAGTGACCCCCTGAGGTTAGCAGACCCCACTTACTAGGGGTTAGCATGTTCCTTCTTTGGCTCTGGTAAACAGCTGGGAACATCTTCACCACTGTGTTCAGCAGGAAAGTGTCACCAAGGTGCAGCCAGAACAAGGACACAGCTCCTCCAATCTCCAGTGCCGTTTGGCAACAAGGTTACAGTCCAACACAGCAAGCTCTCCTTTGTTGAGTTAGGTGGAAACCCAAGAGTCCCTAGACATAGAACACCTAGTCACCTTTTCCCTCACAGTCTCTTAGCTTGAGAGCTGCTTTCTCTTTCCACTTGGTTGATTCACAGCACTTTTA
Organism: Neoceratodus forsteri; assembly: GCA_016271365.2. NCBI lineage: Eukaryota > Metazoa > Chordata > Ceratodontiformes > Ceratodontidae > Neoceratodus > Neoceratodus forsteri. Next base: position 189,110,245 of record CM028134.1, read on the forward strand.
AATTCTCCCAGCTTTCAGCTTCCAATCTATACGGGCTTGCACCCAATTCCAGCAAACTTTCAGCTCACAAGCAATCTCTCAGAGTCTCAGAAAACAGTGCAGGATTTCTGCATTAGAGGATCTCCTCCAAAACAGCACAGTCCAAAATACCTTAATGTTTTCACTCCAATACAGTTCCTCTCAATAGGCTTCTCTTCACACTTTCTTAAGACAAACTCCAAACTTGAACCCTCTGCAAGGCCTCAGGAAGTCCAAACTTCTTAGTGCAGGTCACTCCTGACTTGATAAAAGCCCGTGATGACTAAATCAAACTCCCAAAGTCCCTGGGATCTCCCCAGGAATCTCTGCCCTCTCACTGGCTGCTCAGCATTATCAATCAAATGTAACAGCCCTCTTTAGTTAGTGATTGGGGAGGTCCTTGGTGCCTGAAAATAGTTTACGTTCCCTCCCATGAGCCCTCTGTCCTAGTTTGGGCACCCAGTCCTGGATTGGCTGATAACAGGGGTCAAAGTACTATTAACATGGCTGCTCTGATACAGTTCCATACAGTTTTGTGTCAGACTTAACTGTTAGTGTCCGTTGCAGCCACAGTATTTACTTTTAATTTACAATTGCCCCAACACATGGTAGGGACTCCTGTCCCTATCAAGTGACTGCCCATACCTTTCTAGGGCCCCTCTGGAGCCCTCCGCTAGCTCTGTTCTTCACTGACCCTAGGGCTGCAATTGGGCTCATTAATATTTATGAGCCTCATGAATAACCAAATTACCCCCAATCCTTCAGTGCTTTCAAGCACTTTTTAAAAGCTTCAGTGCCACTCCTCACCTGCCTCCCAGGTGTCCGCCCCATTTAGCCAAAACCAGGGGTTCGAGAGTACTGGGAACGCATTGGAAAAGCTGAGGTAGTGACAACCAGAGGAGCAAGCTGGCGCTATTGCACACCGTGGACTGGCGGGCCTTACATAAGACAGAATCTTGGCACGCGGTCTCACAGAGTTGAACCCCACAGCCCATTCTGGGCTGGATTACAATGTGGGAGCCATGTGGAAATAAGGTAAGTCCCCAGAAGGGGTTACAGTTCTTTTAATTATATACATTTTATAAAGCCGTCAAGCTTGATCAGATCCTTCAGGTAAAATGCCAGCCTTAAACATTCTGCCCAACAGACACACCTGGATAGCACTGTTAGAAGGCTCAAAACTTACACATGTGGTCTTTCACAGCTATATGGAACTCTCTGACACTTTGTATATCAAGTCTCCTTGATCACTTGGTTATTCAATAGGTTGCTGCTAGAAGGCAAAGTCCCCACAATGTGGAAAGTTGCCCCAGTTATCCCATTCGAAGGAGGGTCATGTGAACTGGTTGAGAACTACAGACCAATATTTATCTGCACTCTGAGCAAAGTGTTAGAGAATTGTTTATCAGCAAATCCAAGATTACATTGAGCAGCACAATCTACTCACAGGACAGCAACATGGTATTAGAAAAATGGGACCGGCACTGCGCTGCTTAGCCTCACAGCAGATATCTTATCAGCCCAAGATAATGGCCTACAAACTGGTGCAATCTTTATAGACCTCAGCAAGGCCTTTGATATGGTGGACCATCAGTTGCTTATTACTGAAACTGAGATCCCTTGGTCTTGACGATCTCACAATACAATGGTTCACAGATTACCTACATGGCAGATCACAAATCGTCAGATGGCTGGATGATAATTCTGACAAACGCCTCATCTTGGATAGAGTCCCCAGGGTTCGATCTTGGTACCTCTTCTCTTTCTCTATTCATTAGTAATGTGTCCAATTACTGCAGAGGGCAAAGGTGACCCTATATACTGATGATGCCATGCTGTATAGATCCTCACATGATGCTACCCAACTTAATCATCTACTCGCCAAGACCTCGATGTGCTCAAGAATTGGTTCCAGTCCAATAGGTTAGTTTTAAATGGTAAAAGACCATGGCAATACTATTTGGACCTAAAAGCTTGGGCCATTATAGGTCACACCTGTTATCTCCACATCTTTCTAATGGCTCAAAGATTGAGGTGGTTGATTGTATCAAGTACTTAGGTGTGTATATAGACCAAGACTGTACATTTAAGGGTCATATTGATCAACTGACCAAGATATTAAACCAGAAGTTATGTCTTCTATACCGCCTGAGTCCATTCCTCACTCAGGAATCCAGATTAAAGGTAGCCACTGGTGCGCTCCTGCCCACATTGTTATACGGGGCCTGATACTACACTCAGTTAGAAGTTCAGAGTTGTACAAAGGCTGAAAACCCTGTACCACAGGGTAGGATGCTTTTATAGGGCACCACCAATGGAGCATCATTGTAATGTGTTGCATTCACTAAAATGGCCTTCTTTCGAGGGCAGATTCACATATCTATCTCTGTGCCTTGCCTATAAACTCCAGCAAGGCAAGCCTCCCCAACCTTACTGGCATGATAACAGCCAAATGGATTGGTAGAACATTACGGTCCTCTGATTGCAGCTTCTCCATGTCCCCAGAGTCAGGACATCCCAAGGGCTCTGGTCATTTACTGCATATATACCACCCCTTTGGAATGACCTCCCAAATAGTCTCCAGGAGTGCACCTCTCTTGGCTTTAGGAAGGCCTTAAGACCCACTTTTGGAACTGAGCCTCTGCTCATGTTACCTCTGAGATTAGGATAACTCGGTGGGCTGCTGTTATGGCTATGTCGGACTCTTAGCAGACTATTGCTCCCATATTGGGACCTTTAACTAATTCTGATTGTACTGTGAAATACGTGCTGTTTTCTTTGTTGGCGTCAAGTGTACCCTACCTGTTGAACTGTTAATTGTGCCCTTGACTATATTGTTTCTACTGTTCATTATGCTTTGACTTTGTTCCTGATCTTTTTTTTTTCAGACATATGTAATTAATCCCAGGTCACCCCTGAAAATGGGACTGTTATGGTCTCAGTGGGTCTACCCAGCTACCGAATTTAAATAAAATAAATAAATCCTTCAGAAATCAACAGGCTTGTACAACCTAGGAAAGCATAATATTATCTTGCTTGATGTCCAAAGACACTACTCAAAATCTGGCAAAATTACATTTAACTGGGCTACCTCGACTTTTAGAATGCCCTGCAAGATTCGCTTACGCTAAGCTCACTTGTCAGCCCCTTCTGTTTCAAGACCTTACTTAATCAATTCTGTGCAGACAAATGTACATGCCTTTACTATACATACTATGTATTTGATATATGATGGTCTGAGAGATAGTGCATTTGTTAGTAGCTCTCTGCATGAATACTGCTGTAAACTTTGGGCTGGATATTCAAAGTGTTGCGCCATGCGCAAGTCTGAAATGCGCCATTCTGTGATATTCAGCAGGAGGTAGTTGCGCCCCAAGTCATGCTGAGCAACAGCGCAATGCTAATGAAGGCATGCTTAACTGGAGGGAGGAACCATGCATAAACTGCACAGCCTGATATTCAGCCGGGCTGTGCAGAGTTGTGCAGGCGCAACCCCTACCTGCGCCTGCACAACTTTGAACCAAAAAAAGGAGTAAGTCGGGGCCACCCACAGGTGAGCAGCCGCACTGCAGGGCGCAACACAGCAGCTGCCACCTGTGGGTGGCCCTCCACTTCCCTGTGCCCCCCGCAGCCCGATTGTGGGCATAATAGTAACCCCCGTAGCCCGATCGCGGGCAGAACACTCCCCGTAGCCCAATGGCGGGCAGAACACTCCCCACTAGCCCGATCGCGGGCAGATCTCACTCCCCGACTGGCCCGACGCCGGCAGAATGTAAATGACTCCCCTGACTGGCCCGATCGTGGGCAGAATGTAAATGACCCCCCGACTGGCCCGATCGCGGGCATAATGTAAATGAACCCCCGACTGGCCCGATCGCGGGCATAACGTAAATGACCCCCGACTGGCCCGATCGCGGCAGAGCGGAGTTCAGCCCCCAAAGACCAATATCCCTGGTGGTCCAGTGGACGCGAAGCCGATCAGCGGGCATAAGGTCAAACCCACCCCAAAGTCCAATTTCCCTGGTGATCTAGTGCCCCCACCTCACCCACCCACGGAGCCCCCACCGCTCCCCTCCCCGTCAGCCGGCAGCACCCCACCGCCTGCCGCCCGCCGCCTGCGACTGACAGCTCGATAGGCTGCGCCCGATGGTTCAGAGCAAGAGCCAATGGCGTGCAGCCATCCAATCTAAAACGGTCAGATATGTGAATGAATGAATTCATTCATATCTGAACTACTGCTCGTATAGGCTGCAGCCATTGGCTCTTGCTGTTCAATAGTCGCAGCTCGCTCATCGGCCAGGCAATGAGGTGGCGTGGCGGAGAGGTGAAGCTGCTCGCTAATGGGGGGCGAGGTGGTGAAACATAGTGAGTGAGGGGGAAACCACAAATCACCGAAAATGAACTTTGAGGCAGAACTGACATACAATCGGGCAGCGATCACTGAACCACCGAAGACGTGATGCTGAGAGAGGATTGAACTCCGTTCTGCCACAGAACTCGAGCCCAGTCGAAAAGTCATTACATTATGCCCTGCGTTAGAATGATAAGCAGTCATTACAATATGCCATCGATCAGACCGATGAAAATTCATACATGCCCGCGATCAGGCTTCAGTCGAGAAGATACCTCATGCCGACAATCGGGCCAGTCGGAGATTACCATGCCCGTGATCGGGCTGCAGGGCGTCAGTCCTCGACGGGCTGCTGCCTGGCAGGTGCCAGGCACGTCGCCGGGATCGGTACACCCGCATGCTAATGGCATGCAAACGGGCCGTAATTAGATGCAAATAGTCCCCTGTGCACCTTGCATAAAATTATGGCCCCATTTGCATGTCACCTTTGAATATCGGAAATTTGCGCATGGCGCAATGGAACTTGTGCCACCGCATCTGAATGCTCCACTCTGACCACTTGCGTGGCGCAAGTTCCACTTCATATCATGCACAGTGGCTGTGGTCGGGGCGAATTCAAAGGAGTTGCTCAATAGCGCAACTCCATTGAATATTGCTCGCCACACCCCCGCGCAACTTTTTGAGCAGCGCAAGGGCTTGCACCACAGAATGGCGAGTTTGAATATCCAGCCCTTTGTATATAAATGCCTCTGCTATTCTTTGTCTTTTATTCAGTTTTTATCTCATAGCCAGTGATTGAAACCTGTTTCTTTAATTTTCCTGTACTATGTGAATTGCCTCTTTATTGTATGAAACCTGTCCTAACCAGGACCCCTTGTAAATGAGCTTTGCTCAATGGAGCTTCTTGTTAAAACAAATAAATACAAATGCAAAATAAAGATCCCAAATAGAAACAGGATACCACATACCAGTGTTAAAACATGCTATATTTTCTTTTAAAATATTATTTCATGATTTTCTGACTGCTACTACTATAGACAAAATGAAACAGTGTTTTATCTTTTTAAAATCATCATTAAATGTAGGAACTGCCTGAATGGATAGTTGCTTGTTCTCCAAATTTAGCATGTCTTGGATTAGGTATAAAGGTTTATCATTAAAGAAGTTTTTACTAGTAGAGTTATAAGTCCAGCTCCATGCAGTTTTGATCTTTAATTTACTGTATGTAATGATGCCAAGGCTCTGTACAACCGAAGTTCCCATCAATCCTTAGTATAGTTAAAATGTCCCAAGCAATACAAAGTTTGCCTGCTGTCAATAAAAACATGATAAAGTGTCTCTTTACAGCATTAAACCATTGAGAGCACATCTCTCTTCCCAAGACCAAAAACAAGAAGGAAAGTTTTGACATGCCCATCATTTTCAGGGCATCAGCTCTACCCATACAGACATAAAGGTTTTCCTTAGGTCTCTAAGGATGTCTAAATTGTCTGGATAACCGTTTCTCATATTTAGAGTTACTGTATTATTAACATTATTATTTAACACACGGACACTCATTATTGGGTTATACAGCTATCTGGTAGAGACAAAACAAGGTGCTGCATCTACATGTGGTCTGAAACAAAACAAAATGGTTATATTAAATGCATGCTGAAAATAGAAAATAGAGTTAAAAATCGACGTTTTGACCATAGGTCTTTTTCAAGAAATATCTAGAAAAGCAAAATTAGTGTAGAGGACAAGTAAAATAAGGAATATGTATATGGGGAAAGAAAAAGGGAAGCTCTGGGAGAAGAAGTGATAAATGGCAAGATAAAGACAGAATCTGGAAAACAAAAGGTGATGATGGGAGTGACAATGCATAATAGCAGTGAGTGAGCTAGAAGTCCCCAGGTGTGGACTAATTAGCAGGGCATAGAAAGAAGGCTGAAAGGTGACAAATGTGGGGAAGGAGACATAGAGGGAGACATCTGTGGAAAAGAAAATAGATGTGTACAGATACAAACAGACTTTAGGGAAAGAAGAAGGTGGCTGAAATATATTAGTAGAAAATAAGTCTATCATTGAAACCGGAGGGCTGCTGGGAGCCAAGCGGATGATCAGCTTGATTCCATGTTTTTTCTATGGTCTGAATCCCAGAAGCCCTGCCGAAGAACACAAACAGAAAGATCATTGACACTGTGGTCCCTGGAAATAAAGTGAAATACAATGGATTTATCAGTGTCTCAGTTCCTGACTGCCCTGTAGTGTTCCCTAGAGCAGTCAACAAGGCGTCTACCAGTTTCTCTGATGTAAATAGCTACACATTTCCTGCAAAGAATACAATATGCCATATTAGTGGAGGTGTATGAGAACTCCTTGGTGATGTGAAAAACACCTGTGGCCCCAATTTCAGTCACACTACAAATACATTTGCAGGTGTAGAGCAGTTCTGTTGCAAGGTTTGGTACCTGGTATGGAGGAATTGTTAGAGTAGGTAGGCTGTTTCTTACCAGGAGATTCTGCAGGTTAGGTAACCAGAGATTGGGTCTCTGCTAGAGATGTTCTTATCTTACTCTGAGGTATCTCTAAGTCATTTTAATTTATGTGCAGTGTATTCCCTGCTTGTTGTTATGCTCTAAGCATATCTGACCTTTAGGCCCGTTCAGCTGAGGCTGAACTGGTACTATTCACTTCTCTGATATTTCTTCTGTTAATTTTAAATGAGTATTTTAAACCAATGGGATATTTTTTCTGGTTTTTCTTCTACGATCTGGATGTTAAAAGTATGGGATTTTCTAAATAACTGTCATTAAGCTTCTGAGGAAGGACTGGGTTGGTCCAAGCTAAAGCACTTTGTTCTTTTGTTACATCTATGTTGGTCCAATAAAAGGTATCAAATCATTTGCTTCTGAATCTGTTCTTACAAGGACCAATACGGCAAAGACTAAATCTGTATGTATTATTAGGGACATTTGAGATAAATGCATTATATCTAAATACGTCTTGCTGTTAACAATCATGATTTCTCTGAATACTTCCCTCATTTAATACACATAAAAGTTAAATTGTTAGCTACAGCTCTTTTTTTTTTGTTTATAACCCATGACCTGGGAAAATAACTTTATTTCTTACAAACTGTCTAATACAGATACATGAGGTTCTTATAATAACAATAAAAGTTATTGGCATATACATTAAGCTTATATTGTATTCTAAATTCCTAGTGTAATTCCATGTACAGTATATTTGTACTATTCTATATTCTAATCAGAAGGGCTACAAAGCCCAAATGAAAGTACTGGAAAAGGTTAGCCCTGCCTCACTCCATAATTGATTCTCAGATGGAAAAAGCATGTGATTAATCCAGAAATATGCTATGGGCTTACTATACATTTTTAAGGAGCCCCTGTCAAATCCCCATCTTTTAGGGCACGCAAGTTAGTATGGACATAGCAACAAATCTAATGCTTTGCTTGCATGTAAGGCCAAATCAATCGCTTCTTTCTTACCCTCTTTAACAAAACTAATCAATTGCTGAGCCATTGTGAGGCCATGGTAAATTGTGTTTCCTTTTATAACAGCAGATTGATCTGGATGTAAAACAGGCATAAATGTTTCAGTTAATCTTAGACCTTTGTGATTATTTTATAGTCACCATTTTAACAGTGCAACAGGCCTGTAATTTACAGGTTTAATGGACCTTTACTTTCTTTAGGGATAAGGATTACCACTGCCTTATGGAGGGAAGGGGAAGGATACCTCAGTCTCACATTCCAAGATTAGCAACAGTAACCACTGGGAGATAAGATCCTTAAAAGCCATATAGAATTCTGTAGTCAGACGAACCATCCAAGGTGATTTAGAGTTTGAAGACTTCGTTTAATTAATTTTAAAATGTACATTTTAAGGAAATAATAATGAGGAGTACATAAAAAGACAGAATACAACTGATGCATCTGTTGTAGTATATGCCACTCTACTCCTCCAAGTTGTTACTTCACGTAGAGGGTGAATGTAGACATAGAATCCAAGGGATGTAGACATATACTGTGCTCATAAGATGTAACAATATGCCCAGCAGCGTCAAAACAGAAACAGACCCATTTTGCATTTAATTCTCAGCATAATGCCTCTGACCACTTGTACTATTATCTCTTTGGGTCATATTGAGATTAGGTTATATAGATAATTTTATATGCTACAGACCCTCTCCCTCTAAGAATATACATGTAAGTGTGAACATTAAAGTGTGTAATGTGACAAAGTCCGTCAACAGTCCATGCTACACTTTAAACTATGATTAGTTCTGTTAAAGTTGAACCCACATAATATTATGTGGTGATTTGCATATACAGCCCATGATGCTTTGCATCGTGGTATTGTAGTGATTTTATATTTCTATGTGCAGCATTAATGTAAGAATTCGAGAAGTGTCCAACTGGAGAAAATACTACTTGAAAACAACTAGCAGAGCTAGAGCTAGTAATTCAGTTAACTTGGTTGAATCCTGCAGATCTGACCATGCAATCAGCTCAGTGAACAGGGGAAGATAGAGACAAGGCACCACCGGTAAGCAACATTACCATATATGCTGCTCAGTGAAGCCAAATATGACTTCTTAACATGAGATTACCTTATAGTCATATAGCCCACTACAAATAATGCCACCAGCAGCTTCCTCATACCAAATCATTCTCCTCCCCGACCATTAACCTTTTAGACCTAAAATGGACATCAGGTATATTTTAGTTTGATTCAGCCTCCGATTGTTTGTTTGTATCAGTCCAGGACTGACAGTCCTGTTGTTTTTGTTAATGAGATTAACTGCCTCCATTGGGTAAGTGAGTAAATATGATTTATCCAAGTAAATCACTTGCAGACTTGCGGGATATTGCAGGGCATGTGTTACTCCCAACAACCTCAGTGTGGACTGGAGGCCATTGTAACTTTTCCTCCAACCCCTAGTGGCAAAACCGAGGTCAGGGAATATTGAAATCTTGTGTCCATCATCTGACTCCCTGGGGTCCCTTTTCTTCACCTGTCTTGTGCTCTACTGCCAAAACGACTGGGATGGTGCATGAGCCTGATGAATTCTCTGGCTTGCACCTGAAGTAGCAGTAATCACGATGCACAATGGGATGTGGATTCAAGTTCAAATGTTCTCCCAGCCAGACAGCAGCAAAAGCATACTGATCATCGCATCTGATTCTACTACCTCAGCCAGTTCAAGAAGTCTTATGTTTTCTGCTCCTGTTTTGTTTTCCAATGCCTCAAGTCAAAATCTCAAAACATTTTGTTCTCCTTAATTAGGCCTGTTGATGTTGTTGCCTTTAAGTGCCAAGTCAGCCCCTTCTTTGCCGCAGAGAGTGCCACAGTCAGTGAATCTCACACAGGGTAACCTGGTTATTAAAATCCTGTAGCTTTCTAATGACGGAATATTGTTGGCTATGGACTATACACCGCATGGGATCCTGGTCCGATTAAGGACTGTACATTGAACCAGATTCCTGGACCAGAGCTGCTGTTACCTTCCGTAGTGATTGGTGTTCAGGGATCAGGGATGGAGTGGAGGGCCCTATACTTTGGAATGGGGGGCAGTATATGGCATTTATGTGCTTTGCGGTACAGGGCTGGGGGCCCTTCACTACGGTTAATGGGGGTCTGTGTTTGACATGCTTGTGCATTGGGGAACAGGGCAGTGTGTGTGTGGGGGCACTATACTATGGCTAAGGAAGTATTTGTGAGACATGGCCATCGAGAAAGGGGCTAAGGGTGGGTGGTCCACTACACTCTGGCAATGGAAGCGGGTACCGTCGCTCCAACAATTGGGGGTTGGGATCGGGGGGGTTCCACTGGACTAACAAGGCAGGCAAGCTGCTGTACACCCTTCTGCACTACAGTGGTGGTTGGCGATTTAGCCAGCTTCTTTTCCCTTGCTCTGTGCGTAAGACATTGGTACATGCGGGCGATTCCTATGAATATGCCCATGCAGCACATTCATGGGAACGCCTTCTCCGCATGTGCCACATACATTTTGTTTGGGCCATAGCCCATTTGCATTTAGGCTGCCCATCTCCCCCTCAATATCGCACTTTGGCTCTTTTGGTGGGATGCACGCATCAGTTTTTGCGGGATGTGCAGCATCTCCTTTGAACATGGGTAAAGTACATAAGTACTGTATAATAGGAAAAACTAGACTTCTCAAACTTAAAGCAAACCAAGGAGAATCACCCTCATAGTACCCAAACTTATAAAGGCGGATACCAAAAGAGAAATTTGTTTTAAGTTGACCCAATGTGACCTTCCACCCTGCACTACTGTATATAATTTCATCTAAAGCGGCAATTTTTCTAATATATAGTTTTATATAACATCTGTCATGCTCTAGGATTAGCTCAGAAAAATATCTGTTGAAGTCGAATTCTGAGATTCTTTTTAGCCTCCTCAAGTGACTCATTAAAGCCTGGCCATTTTGGACCCCTTTCAATCTTGCTGTCATCAGCCCTGATAGCTTCGGTCCAAAAGTTTATGTTTGTTTCTAAACTTAATTTTCTTAAGCTTTTTTCATTTTTACAGATACAGGTGTATAAGGAAGAAAGAAATAGTACAAGCAGCAACATTACTACAAGTAACAGCAATATCAGTGTTGCAGAACATTAATGTCAAGAATTAAGCTGTACAGCTAAACCGCAGTCTTTCAAGTTATGAATAGTTCATAATGTTCAGGTTCATCAAAGGGCCTATAGGAAGCATTGTTTATGTCATGTAATCCTGGTAAAAATCAGGCCAGTGAAGGAGTCCCATTCTTGAATCCAAATGTTGTAGACCTGCAAAACACTAACGCTAAACTTTTCTTTGGTGTATCTTGTTTGTTGCCATCTGTTTTATTTTTCTCTGTGATAATGTCTAACTGTGGTTAGGAAACAAATTCTGGGTTTCTCTGCAATTGATATAGAACTCTTCTGTGACAGAATTCCTCTCCATTTTGTCACGTTCCCTTAGCCTGTATGTTAATTGTTATTTTATGGCAGTTTCAAACTTAGTAGTGTTTTGGTTAGCCAAAGTCTGGTTACGACTGTTTTTGGCAACTGGCCCAGTGGTGTGGCAGGCTGAGGTGCTCAGCACCTCACCTCCTGCCACACCAGCAACCCAGGTTCGGAAATGGACGTGGGTCACTTGGTGGGGTGACTGGTGAGAGAGGACTGAGCATCTGTAGAACTGCTCTCCTTCCTCAGGAGGGGTGATGCCATGTCTCCATGTTGACTTCCACCTGGAGGTATCTAAATGGCAGCACAAGCGAGGTATACAGTGGGAAGTGATATAACTCACAGAGCATCCAGGGTGTCTCTGTGAAGATGGAGTACACACATCATGCTCACTGGATGTCCATAGGCACAGGGAGAAAAGTGGAAGCACGGAGGCATGGATTCCGTGAAACCCTGTCTGTGTCCTGATGGTCTGCCCTACTGATCCAGTCTTAAGGCCACAATGGATTGTCTGCTGGAGGTGGGAGGACTGCCTTCCCTCCTGCTCTGCTGTAGGGGAAAATCCAAGGGGTACCCGCTTTAACCTGGAGGTGGTTAATGGACAACTGTTGGGAACAGAGAGAACTGATAAGCCACCTATACCTGCCTAAGGAGGATAAAAAGCTTTGTGGGGAAAAAGATTGTTTGGGCTGCAGTGTCTAAAATTAACAATATTTTGAACATTGTTCCTTTACACCCCTAGAAGAAATACCCATCAGGATTAGTGAAGGGTTACTAACATGGAGTCTATAAGTATGTGCTGAATGGCCCCATCTGTTTCTCTTTAATAGCCTGTTAATTGAAGGCACCACCAAAAAATGTGACTATGGTTTGCCTTTATTTCATCACAGCCCTTCAACACTTCCTATATAGCGAGCCCATGTGGTGTATTTGCACTGCTGGGGTTATTTATTTTATTTATTAGATCATTGGTTTACAGACCTTTGAGTCATAGACTCATTTACAAAGACACCTGCGTCAAGAGAACAATACATCACAGCAAACAAAGCAATACAGTACATAATGCTTAGATTAAAAAGCAACCAGTGTTACAGGTATTCACTGGTGGTACATGCTTGGTAATAGGTAGATTACAGTATAGATATACCACAGTATGGTAATAGGTAGATCACAGTATAGATATACCACAGTGCGGTAATGGGTAGATCACAGTATAGATATACCACAGTATGGTAATAAGTAGATCACAGTATAGATATACCACAGTACAGTAATAGGTAGATCACAGTATAGATATACCACAGTATGGTAATCAGTAGATCACAGTATAGATATACCACAGTACGGTAATAGGTAGATCACAGTATAGATATACACAGTATGGTAATAGTAGATCATAGTATAGATATACCACAGTATGGTAATAGGTAGATCACACGTTATAAAGTATCTCATTCTGCATTTTCATGCAAAATCTCTCCAGTATGTAAAGGGGTATTGTAATACAATAATTTGGAATAGAGTATTTATGCAATTATCTAGTGAATGGTCTGTCTGATTCTCTGCATTCCATCTATTTGAAATAGCTATAGTGGTGTCCAGTACCAACTCCATTAATCATTTTTATAAAACTCCTTCAGATGCTGCCAGTAGTCTCTATTTTGATGGCCACTAAGCACTTTCTGTAATGTATTAAAATGCTCTGATAGAGGTTTAAATTCCACACACAAAGTCCTAGGAGGTAGGACCTCAGTTGTAAATAGTGGAGGTGGGCTGCTGAGGGAGTTGGAATTCTTGTTGCAGCATCTGGAATTATTTGAACCCCTGCATGTCATACAACTGCTGCACATGACATAAGCCTAGTTGTCCCCTGTTTCTTAGCATGCTGTCAAGTGTGTTAGAGGGTAGGCTTTATCATAGGCTATATCCCTAAGCCAAATATTTTGGGTTGGAGAGAAGTATTTTACAGCTGTATCTCCGCTACTGGACAGTATTAGTATTGGCCATATACTGTGATAAGGCCCATAACGAAGTAGTACTGGTTGGATTTGCTGATAGATATTTATCTTGGTCATAGTGGTTATTTACTGTAAATTCTATTAATTTTCAATGTGACTGATAGTGTTGGGAGAGCCAATTGCAAATCAAAAGGAGAGAAGCTGCTATGCAATAAAGTGTCAGGTTAGGTAAGTTTAGCCCCATTTTTACGGCTGCATGGTGATAGCCATACTGACATATTGCTATTACATAACAGAAGAAGGCTCTGGAAGCATGTGACTGGATATCAAGACCGTGTCCTTTCACAGTGGAATTGAAGTACATGCAGTTCTCACATTTCATCACAGTGCTATTCCTTTATGTCTCTCCCCTCTCCTTTGCCTGGCACTATTTTTTTGTAGTGCCTGATGGTAGTGCTGGTCCTCATCATTGCCTGTAGATTTGTTGGGGTTCTTGTTTCTTTATCTTTACCTCTTTGCCATCTCTTGAGGTAGTTGGGGTCAGATTCAAGGAAGACTATGTGGACTAAAAGGAAAAACACAGCTCCACGCCACACCATGCCTATCTGACTGCATTCCTCCAGCTCTCTCATTCAAGCTAGAAACAAAAAACATAGAATCTGATGTCAGATAAGGACCGCTTGGCCCACCTAGTCTGCCCATTTCCTACCTAACGGATAAGCTGCAGATCCTAGTTAACCGACAGCCTACTTCCTCCCTACCCCCATTAGAATTGCCTTATGTTTGTCCCATGCAATCTTGAATTCTCTCACTGTTTTTGACTCTACAACCTTCTCAGGAAGGCTATTCCATGCATCTACAACCCTCTCTGTGAAGAAGTTCTTCCTCACATTACTTCTGAGAGCGTCTCCCCTCTATCTTCAAATTGTGCCCCGTGTTCTTGCACATCTCTTTTTCTGAAAGATGCTACCCTCTTGGATTTTGTTGATTCCCTTGAGGTATTTGAAAGTTTCTATCATGTCCCCACTCTCCCTCCTTTCCTCAAGGCTATACATCTTAAGCTCTTTTAGTCTTTCTTCATGTGTCTTCTGGTGCAGACCCTGCACCATTTTGGTTGCCCTCCTCTGGACAGGCTCCACCTTGTCTATGTCTTTGCAGAGATGGGGTCTCCAGAACTGCCCCGTCTTCAGTGCTCTCTCTCTCTCCCCAAGTGTGTGTGTGTGTGTGTGGGGGGCAGTCTGTAATGATTTAGTCCTGTCTGGAGGGTTCTTTTATGTTAACCCTTTCAGGACCAATCTAATTCTTAGTGGCATTCTATTTTGTGTGTTTCAGACCTGAATTAATCTCATAACTATTCACAAGTGTCCTTCTAGGGGAAGTGAGGGGTTAGGATCCAGACTGCATTATACAGGAAATGTTGACAACTGAAGATGACCGAATGTGATAAATAAGGATACAGAGCTGAGCTGCTAAATTGGGGCTACGCAAATGTAGCTGCTAAGACGTAGTTTGTGAGGTTGGCTGCATGCACTGAATCCAGCTGCTTGCATTTTTGTACAACCTTTTTTTTGTTTTGATAAAGTTACCATCATGCAGTGAAAGAACTATAATTCTTGGGGTGGGGTAATAGTAAGCAGTATATTACATGTGTGTGTTTGGGATTTCATAAAGAAGCGGTATGCAGATGCCAATTAGCCTCATGGAACAGGAATAATGGTATGCCACTTCCAGCTGCTAGTGCTGTTGATACTAACATAAAATGAGCACAACTAGGATGTTGTGCCATGCAGTATGTATATTTATTTATTAATACAATTTTGCCCAAAAGTTATAGATTCAGAGGTCTCAGCAGTTACAAAGCAAAACAAGGTCATCCTTACCAGCTGCTGCTACAGTTACACAGTAGGAGACAAATGCCTTAAATTATAGTTAGCACATGTACATGTATTTTCCTTTTGTTAATTCAGAAGACTTTTGTCAACTTAAATTTTTTATTATTTTTCAGCCTTTTTAAAGGGACATTGTCAGGATTCAGGACAAATTGTAAGGGCTGCAAGTGAAGGTGTGTGGTGTCACGAAGACCTAATGTGAAATGCACATAATGCCTTTAAATTTACCCTGAAGTGCTTGATTTTTTATTTTTGTTAAATTTGCATTTGGTTGGATCATTGGAAACCTCAGCTGCATTCCTCACCGCGAGTAGCACGGGCGAGGAAACTAGTTCATGAATGAGTTGCACATTTTCAGTGACATGCAAGTAAAACGTAGTTTCCAATACAGCTGACAACACAGACTAGCACAAATTTAGTCAATCTGAAACAAGCTCTGTAAAATTCTGTATTTTGTGTCCAAAACTGAAGTCAGGATTCAGACATGTGCATTAGCGGAGGTGCTAATGCGCTGCCTGCCAAGCTATATCAGAAACTATGTTTTACTTGCATGTCACTGAAAATGTGCAACTCATTCATGAACAAGTTTTCCTCAGCTTTGTGCTACTGCGATGAGTGAATGTGGGTGCCGAGATTTCCGACGGTCAGACCAAAATGCAAATTTAACAAAATTCAAAAAATCAAGCACTTCAGGATAAATTTAAAGACGGTGCATTTTACAGTAGGACTCAGATACCACGCACCTTCACTTGCAGCCCTTACAATTTGTCCAGAATCCTGACAGTGTCCCTTTAAATGTTAACATTTTCTGCTATGTGGCTTTCAATTTGATGCAATAAATAGCATATTGTAGCCTATTAGAATGCAGTTGATAAACTGGAAATATTTACAAGGTAGAACTCTCATGACTTTATATTTGTAGGAGGTGTAGCTGTCTTCTAAAGGAAGGTGGGACCTTACCAATGTAATTTCTTCAGAATCATAGGGATTGCAAGCTCCTCCACCCATCACATTTTATATAAATAAATGCTAGGCAAACACTGTTTTAAGGGTTTTGAGGGATTGCACGGGCATCATACGGGTTGCAAAAAATCATAGAGGTGTCAACTGCAACACCTGGCTACCCCAGAATGACATCCCTGCCCATAGCATTCAGTGGGTCCACACAGAGGCAGACATATTGGGCCTGATTTTCTAATGTGTTGCTGGCTGCCACAAGGGACTTGCAGACAAGAGCTCACCACAAGAGGTGACTTGCAGCAAACTGTGCAGCAAATGGGATTTTCTAAAATGATCCTACCAAACCCACCATAAGTCCATTGCAGCGAAACATGGATGCGTTAGACCAGCTCCCCGGTCTAACTTTATACCTGACAGGGACCCTTTTACAGGGCTTGTGCCAAGGTTTGGCACAAACTGCTGTAAACTATGGAAAATGTCACAACTTGTGTCCTTGTTATAAAATAGGGTGCAAGTTGCAGCAGCCTGTTGGATGCAGGTACTAAAAATTTGTGTTGGATGCAGGGCTGGATGCAAGCCTTGTGTCCTCCACTGAAAATTGGGCCCAATGACTCTGGTCTGTCAGGTGGAAATTGTCCAGGCAGGGGGGTACAAATATTCATTTATTTGTTTAAAAGTTTAGTTAGTTTTGGGGTTTTAAAATTCACGTAACAAAAGTGGAATTTTGATGGGTTTTTAAGGTAACTCTGTGCATTTTATTTTGCATTGATCCAGGCCCTGCCACATGAAGTGAATGTCTTTCTTTATATTTTAAAAGGACATTTGAAATTGACCCTAACACTGTACAGAATCTGCTTTTGGTTCTCAGAATGATGATATCAGGTACTCTGAGAACACTCATGGATAAAATATCTGGAAGGGGCCTCCATCTCGGTGGACACACCCCCCCTCAGTAATTTATAGGAATACTGTCAACATTAAGGTCTGAATCCACTCCTGGCGTAACATCCTCTTGTCACTCGAAAATGCTGGTCAAATAGTTCTCACAAGTCTGCTGTCTATACATTTATTTATTATTTGCCATGTTGCAAGTGAATTCTCAAAATGAATAAGTGGTTAAAAACCCAAAAACTAAGGTTGCAAACTGTAAGGATCATACTTGTCTATGTGTCAGTAATGTGTAGACAATGTCTGGGTTATTAAAATAAATAAATAATTAGAATCTCATATTGTAGCTAACTCAACATTAGTATACAGCTGGGTATCATCATAAAACAGTAACTTCATATAGTATGTATCTATCATGGTGTCACCACTCTATGAGTGGTATATTTTCACACGTGTTCCCTTTGATCTTTTTCTCCTTGCTCAATGCATATACTGTATTATTGTCCATTTGATTATCATGTCTGTGTAGCATAGTACAATATGAATTATGTGTGCCACGCAGTTTATAGTATGGACGTTGCACATAGTAATAATTTTACACTGTATCCATTTAAATCATATAACCTGTCATACGTAGAAACAGGGAAACTGACCAGATAATGAATGCTGGGCCCATCTAGTCTGCCCATTTTAATTATGATCACTTTTGCTGCAGATCGTACTTGATCTACAGCACTGTCTCTTCCACCCTCTTCCTTCTTCCTAGGATTCCTTTGTACCTATCCCAGAATTTTTGAAACTCACCACTGGTTTCACCCCACTGCCTCCTTTGGAAGGCTGTTCCAGGAATCCACCACCCTTTCTGTGAAGAAGTACTTCCTCCCATCTCTCTGAATCTATCTCCTTCCAGCTTCATATCATGACCCCTTGTTCTAGAGCACCTTTTTCTCTGAAAGATATCTCCTCCTGTACCTTATTAACCCCATGAGGTATTTAAATATCTCTATCATATACCCTTTCTCCCTTCCTCCTCCAGGGTGTACATATTGAACTCTTTTAGTCTCTCATCTTAGGGTTTTGATGCAGACCTTGCACCATTTGACAGCCCTCCTCTGGATTACCTCCACTCTGCCCATGTCTTTCTGGAGATATGGTCTCCAGAACTGGACGCACAGTACTCCAGGTGGGGTGTTACCCAGCGACCTATATAGGGGCAACACTACCTCCTCTTCCTGCTGGTAATACCTAGCTATGCACCCCTGCATCCCACTAACTCTCTCAACTACCTTGTCACATTGCCTGGCCACCTTTAGGTCATCCAATATGGTTATCCCCAGATCTCTTTCTTGCTTGGTGTTGCCAGTATCACTCCCCCCTTCATTTTGTACTCTGCTCCCGGTTTCTGTGGCCCAAGTGCTTTACTTTGCACTTTTTGCATTAAAACCTAACTGCTTGGTTACACAATCAAAGGAATCTATCAGATTTGTTTGGCACGGCCTTCCCCTGTAAAACTATGCTGCCTCAGGTCCAGGAATTCATTGGAGTCCAGATATTCCTCAATTCTTCCCTTTAATAGTGTTTCAATTAACGCCCCCACCACTGATGTCAGGCTGACTGGCCTGTAATTGCCCACCTCTTCCTTACTGCCACTTTCGTGAAGTGGGACTACATCTGCCTTTCTTCAGTCTTCTGGGACCATGCCAGTCTCCAGTGATCTGTTAAATACATCTATCAGAGGTGCAGCTAGTACCTCCTTTAACTCCCTCAGCACCCTTGGATGCACCCTGTTTGGCCCTATAGCTTTATTCACCTTCAGATTAGTGATTTCTTTTGGACTCTTTCCTCAAGAAAGGGACTAGTGTCTGTTCCCTCCCTCAAAGTCCCTGGTGCATTTGTGTGGTCCCTCTTTCACCTACTCTGAACACTGAGCAGAAGTATTTGTTTAAGATGTCTGTCTTTTCTTGGTCCCCTCCATACAGTCCCTCCCCTTTAACTGGACAATCCTTCCCTTTGTCTTCCTTTTCTCGTTAACATACCCCAAAATGTCTTTATCCCTTTTGATACTGCCTGAGCTGTTCTTTCCTCTTTGCGCCATTGCACTTCTTACTGCTTTCCCTGCCTCTCTCTGTTTTCCTGATAAGCTTCTCTATCCTTCTCTCCTCTGTGTCTCTTTGTACCTTCTGAATGCTGCTCTTTAACCTTTTCCTTTTTGCACCTCTTCAAAACCATATGGGCCTCATCTTCCTTTTGTTTTTGCTTACTTGCTTGACACTGAGGTTTGCTGCCTTTGCTATGCCCTCTTTTAGTTTGACTCACTTTTCCTCCATCTCCCTCGGGTCATCTCCCCTGCCAGGTCATTCCTGAGGCATTCAACAATATTTGTACCATCAGCCCTTCTGAAGGTCAGGACCCTCGCCCTTTTGTGGTTGGAGTCTGCTGCTGTTCTTATGTGGAACTACACTGTACAATGATCACTGGTCCCCAGATGGCTTCCAGCCTTGATACCTGCAATACTGTCCCTGTTAGTAAGAACCAGCTCCAGTACTGCCCCATCACAGTGGGTTCACTGACTACTTGCCTGAAGAACGCCCCATGCAGGGAGTCCAGGATGTCCATGCTACTAGCTGATGCTGCAGCAGAAAGGCTCTAAACTAAAACTGGCAGACTGAAGTCCTCCACCAGCAACACCTACTACTTTTCAGCCATTTGCCGTTGCTTCTAACATTTCTTTTCTAAGTCCTGCAGTGTGTCAGAGGCCTGTAGATCACTCCTGTCAGAATAGCGGCTCCGTTTCTTGACCCGAGGGTGACCCATATCATCTCAGCCCCCGAGGTTCTCTGTATTTCTGTCGCTTTTATGTTTTCCTCCATCTAAAGCACCAGTCCCTCCTTTCTTCCCTAGCCTGTCTCTTCTGAACATTGTATAGCCTGGTATGACCATGTCCCAGACATAGTTGTCCGTGCACTTTGATTTGGTAATGGCCCCAATATCCAGGTGATCCTCTGCCATGATGGCCTCTAGGTCTGGCATCTCATTTCCCAGACTCTAACACTGGCACACATGGCCTTCCATATTTCGTTAGCTCTCTTCTTGTCACTTTTTCCTTTTCCAGTTGTTCCCCCTTCCTCACCTCTCTCCTTTGACTACTCCTTTCCCCCTTCCTTCTTTGCTAACCCCTGCTTCCATGAATAACTTGCATGCTGGTGGGACTCCCTCCCCTCGGGATCTTTCTGCTGTCTATCTTAGCCTATGGTGGGCCACTTTCTGCCTCCCTATTTCTTCTATCACCCCTCAGCTAATTTAAATGTCCACTGAAGTAACATTTAAATCATACACTGAGAACTATGGTTCCCTCTTGGGTGGAAGCAGGCCATCAACTTGGTATAGGCTCTTATTCTTCCAGGTTGGCCCACAGTCCTAATGTAGTCATGCATCTCCTCTCTGTGCCATTCCTTCTACCATTACTTGAAGGCCTTGGTGTGGTGCTCCCTGTCCTTTCCCATATATTTTTATATTTATTTTATTGAAGTATCAGAATTACAGTCCTTTGAGTCACAGACTGTTTTACAAAGGCTCCACATCAGCTTAGACAATGTACAATAGACAGTGTGGTACAATGGACAGTGTGATACAGGGAATACAGAGGTAGTCACGATACAGTGCAATAAATACATATAGAGCAAATAGGAGGGTTAACTAGTGCGTACAATAAAATACAAACAGTGCAGTATATATACAGTGTAGGATATATTCATTGTGCACAGGGCATAAGATAGTAGCAGACAAACGTCCTGGGGAGGATAAAGGCGAGATTATCGTCTATTGCCAAAGGCAGAGAAGAGGGGTGGGAGACACACTCACACTTGCATTTTAAACACGTCGGAAACACAGGATCGACCAGATAAATTATCTAACTTTACCAAAATGAGATTACACATGGAGTTGACTACAGCAATGCATCTTTAGGTTTAAGCCCATGAAACGCCCTTATCAAGTTAATGCAGTAGCAGCTGTAGTGGCTCTGACCAGTATTTGTTCTTTTGGGAGTTGTAGTACCGAATATTTTAGTCTTGGTTTTCCACCTCTCCATAGAAAGTGTGATATCACCTTGTCCCAATAGTGGCAGTAGTGCTTATCAGGAACAAGAGGTAGTATCCGCAGCAAATCTGAAATCCTGGAGAAGATGTTGTGTCTAATAGCTTACACTCTGTTCAGTAGAGACAGTGGGAGTTGGCACAGACCCTAAGATCTGTAATTTTTTGGGTGAGGAGCTCATAGTTTATCAGTTCTGGGTGATCCAGACTTTTGGTTAAAGAAATACCCAGGTATTTCATGGCCCCTCTGTTCCATCTAATTGGGAGTTGCCATTTTAGAGTATGGGGGGCATAGTTGTAGGTGACAACCTCAGTCTTCATCACATTTAGTTTAAAACGCTGATAGAATTCTAAATTCTTCCAGAAGCTTTTAGACTTGAGGGCAGATATATCGAGGGAGGTCAGGGTGAGGATAATGTCATCTGCAAATAAAGCTAACCAGTAGTCCTTTAATACAGGCCCTGAGTACATGCATCAGCTTGTCAAAGAAACTCAGATGACTTGGTTTTCTGACCCTGGTGGGCTGACCCTGGTGGGAAGTGTACACTTGCTAGAGTAACTAAGGTATCAAATAATCGACCCACCACTATATCAAATGTACCTTTTCTGTCTGTTAATGTGTCTATCACAGTAAATGGGACACCCTCAGTATCAATACCGCAGTACCTCTGCCCTTTCTACTTTTTATGTGATGAGGCAAAATCATAGCCATAGCAGAGGAACTTGGAATGTACTGCTATTGAAAGATGGGTCTATTGCAATATTAATACCTCTGGTGCTCCTTTTAAAATCTACAAAATCTTGTACGATTTGATGAGGTCATGGACTCCATTTACATTATAGGACAGAACTTTGTCGGGTTTGCATTATAGTAGTTTAAATGTAGTATAGATACTACAATACCACTGTTGTTATACTTTCCTTTCTTATGTTTGCTGTTCTTCTCATATGGCCATGGAAGCTGCTGTGAAGCCTTATGAGAGATGCCAACCAGGCATAATATAGAACAGAACTGTGTACAATATAGATATATATAGAACAAACGTCATCAGCAGCACTACTGTTATAGTAGAAATAGAGAGACTGCACACTTGTCTTTCAAGGTAGGGAAGGCTAAATCTCAGACACTCCTATTACACAAGGTGTAATTCTTTTGAGAAGAATATCCGGACAAGAAAAATCCTCTAAGTGGAAAATAAATAAATACTCCTTGGCTACAATAAAAAAAAAAAAAGCTCACCCTGCTGGGCACTTGGTCAGATGGTGGTGTAAGGTATGTAATACTAAATAAGGGTGATGATGTGACCCAGTAAAAGAAAATAATATTAGGGCAACAGTTGCTATCCTACACAAATATGAGACTGTATTAATCTGGTGGAGGCATTACGGATAGCCATCTAGAGATACAGGCTGCTGCCCATATAAGAGGTGTCTCGTGGGAGGTACAGTGAGCCGACTTGCCTAGATTAGTCCCCAGAGCCTGGGTGGTGCCTTACAACTGAAAGTTTTACAGAAACATGTACTTCTAGACAATAACTGAGGCATGCAAATGAAAAAGATTATTCAAAATGGTTAGTCTCTGTCAGAGGTCTGAAGGGAGGAAGGTCTAGGCCAGGTTACAGTATTTCTGCAGATATATGGCTATATGGTGTAGACCCTTGTGGCAAACTGTTATATTTTTGGGGTCAGCCAGCCCATGGCATGTGTAGGGAAGCATTTAGGGGTACTAGTCCGGTAGACCATGGAGCCTGGTTAGTTCCAGAGTAATGTCTGCCAGCTGCAGTGGTCCCATTCCCATGCGCCTGTTGTCTGGGCTTGGAAAGTTTGTTTTGGGTATGTTTCTCAGGTTGATGTAGTGGGTGGGATAGGCCATTCTCCGCACTGGAGGGCTCCCATTCCCAGCCACTCCAACTGGCTTAGGCCTGTGTTCATCTAATTTCCTTCAGTTTGCACCCACTATGGTCTAAGAGCCACTGAGGATCCAGGTAAGCTTGGGTCATGGCTTTGGACCACCAGTAAAATGATTTCAGATTATGGCCAAGTCCTGACCCAGACTAGCCATGTCTGACAGAGTACTATCCTGAGCATCCTATATTTGGGCCAGAGGTCTGTCATCTCAGGACCTCTCTGGTCAATCAAGCTCCAGGGTCATATGCCCTCCCCCTCGATCCCACACCTCTAGAACAACTTTCTCACTCCCCACAGCTAGCAGTGGAACCAGTGAACTGGAGGAATGGCTGTCTCTACAAGCAGTGTGCAAAAGATGGAGATTTGTCCAAGAGGTGGATAGGCAGAAAAGGGAAAAATTCAGCAGAAGGGCAGACAGCAAGGAGAACTAGGATAAAGGACAACCAGGAAAGTGCTGGAGTAGAACAGCTAAACAGTCTAGGGAGGTCAAATCATGGAAAGCTATGTGCCAATGCCAGGAGCCTAGCAACAAGATGGAAGATCTGGAGGCTGTCATGGTGCAGTCAGACTGGGCATTGTGGCCATCACAGAAACCTGGTGTAATGATAACCAACAACTGGAAAAAGGGCCATACCTGGCTACAACATATTCAGAAAAGACAGGGCAGGTAGGAGGAGGAGGAGTGGCACTGTATGTGAAAATGACATAAGGGCCACAGAGATCCAGGAGGAACATAAGTGGGAGAGATATTGTTGGTTAAGCTGGAAAGGAAAATGGAGCCAGCCATCCACACAGGTGTGGTTTATAGACCACCAGCCCAGGAGGAAGAAGCAGATAGGGAGCTGATGCTAGCCATCCAAAGGATGGCAGAAAAGGAGGAAGTACTGGTTGGAGACCTCAATATTCCAGATGTGGACTGAGCATCCCAGCAGCAGTAACAACTAGGAGCAGATTTATCCTGAAATCCCTTCAGGGTGCCTTCCTCAAGCAACTGGTCATGGAACCAACTCGGCAGAAGGCAATACTGGACCTTATGCTCACAAACAGGGACAGTGTGATGGGGGTAACAGTGGGGAGCACCTGGGGAACAGTGACCACCAGTCATTGTGGTTTGAAATCACAGAAGAGCTGAACCAAACCACACAAAACACGTATCCTGGATATTAGGGGCAGACTTTGGGAAAATGGGGAGATACTTGAAAGAAGCATTAAGGAATGGGCAGGAATCAGGGGTTGAGGAACAGTGGGCAGTATTTAAACGGGATTACAAGAGCAACATAATTATGCATTAAGCAGGTTAGCAAGAGGAAAAGGAAGAGAGACCATTATGGTTTTCCAAAGAGGTGGCAAAGAAAGTGAAAGCTAAAAAGATTGCATTCAGGCAATACAAAAGACACAGACTGAAGGGGAAAGGAAAGTACCAGGAGAAACAAAGGAGGCAGAAAGGTCAAGGAAGCCAAAGCTCCAGACACAAGAACACATTGCAAAATCAGTGGGTAGAGGACAAAACCTTTTACCTGTACATAAGTGAAAAAGCAAAGCAAAGGGAGGGATAGTGAGACTGAAGGGGAGGATGGGAGCAGCGTGGAGGATGACAACAGTAAAGCTGACATACTGAAGAGGTATTTCTGCTCAGTTTTTACTGAGGAAGAGGAGGGTAATGGGTCTGAAGGGAGTACAAGGGATGAGAATGGTGCAGAATGGACACAGGTCCCTTTTCACGAGAAAGGGTCCTGAAGGAACTGGAAGTAATAAGAGTTGATAAAGCAATGAGGCCAGATGGGTGCACCCCACGGTCCTTAACAACTAAGAGAGGTGGTGGCTGAACCTCTGGCTATCCTGTTTAGCCGATCACTGGAAACGGAGGTACCCAAAGACTGGAGGACAGCAGATGTAGTCCCTTATACAAAAGTGGGAACAAAGAGGAAGCAGGAACTACAGACCAGTTAGCCTCACCTCAGTAGTAGGGAAGATCATGAAAGCACTACTGAAGGAGAGACTGGTGGAACACCTGCTGTCTATGGACTACAGGACCCAAGGCAGCATGGTTTCACCAGGAGGAGGTCATGTCAGACCAAGCTTGTTAAATTTTTGACTGGGTGACTAGGGAGGTGGATCAGGGAGTGCAGTGGACATGGCCTATCTGGACTTCAGCAAGGCCTTTGACACTGTAAATGGCTGTCACTCCACAGAGGGAAGAGTGACCAGTGGGTACCACAGGATCAGTGCTGGGACGGTCCTATTCAACATCTTCATCAGTGACATTGCTGGGACCCAGAAGGCAGAATTTCACCACTTGCTGATGACACAAGCTCTGTAACAGAGTAGACACAACCAGAGGGTGACGAGAGAATGAGAAGGGACCTGCACAAACTTGAAGAATGGTCAGGGGTTTGGCAGTTGAAATTCAATGCAAAGAAGTGCAAGATAATGCACATGGGGCATAAAACCCTTCCACAATATTATCAGTTGGGGGTGAGGACATAGCATGCATCAAGCAGGAAAGGGATCTTAGGGTTATTATCCCTGATGACCTCAGGGTAGAGAAACCGTGTGACAAGGCAGCAGGAAAAGCAAATAGGATGCTGGGATCCATAGGCAGGGCATCACCAGCAGGAAAGGGAGGTCATAATTCCACTATAGAAGACACTAGTGAGGCCCCACCTGGAGTGCAGTGTACAGTTCTGGAGACCTTACCTACGTAAGGACATAGACAGGGTAGAGAAGGTTCAGAGGAGGGCAACAAAATGGCACATGGATTGCATCACAAGTCCTATGAGGACAGGTTGCAGGAATTGAATATGTGCTCCCTGGAGGAGGGAGAGAGGGGACATGATGGAAACATACAAGTATCTTACAGGAGGAACAGAGTGCAGGAATACACTATTTTAAGCAAAAAGATGTTCCAGGACTAGAGGCATAGGATGAAGTTGGAGGGAGGACGATTCAGAGGAAGCGTGAGGAAGAATTTCTTCACAGAATGGGTGGTGCACAAGTGGAACACCCTGCCAGAGGAAGTGGTGGGGCTGAAACAATCACGGATTTAAGAATGCATGGGATAGACATAAAGGAATTTTGGAGGTCAGGGTAAAGGCAACAGACTTCTAGGAAAACATAAACTGAACTTACAAGCTCAAATGGGCAGACTGGGTAGACCACAGGCCCTTATCTGCTGACACTGTCTATGTATCTATGTATGTAACAAGGCACTCCCCAGAACTCTGTGCAAACCTACCATCTCACAGTTTGTTCTCAATCAACCTGGATCCAGGCCTCCCCTGACCCCTAAGGAGTATCAAAAGGATATATGGCATGAGTAATGTTCAGAGTTCCTACACTTAAGTAAAAGCAATAAATGTTCTCTAGTAAAGTGGTCAGTACTGCATTTGTCTCTGATGTTTCATCAAGGAACCATCGCAAGTCTAGCGAGGAGTTCTTTGCTGTGCTGCACTATATCTGGAGCTTATTTCTTAGCCACCGCTACTACCTGTGCCACTTCAGACAGTCCCAATGGTTGTGACTGAGCATCAGCTGTCTCACATCATCCTCAAGTCCCCTCCATCTAACTTGAGATCTGGAGGCTGTGGTATGCTTAGTCCCCTGCGTTAAGTCAGTTTCTGCTTCAGCCGTCATGTGGTAAATGAAGGTGCCCTCCTGGCAGTGCACCTGGAGTTTGGAAGGAAAGGGGTTTGGAACTTTAATCCTACCTGCGATGGGCTTTGATGCTTAGGCTATATGCTGCCCTTTGGGCATGAACCTGCAAGCATAGTCCTGATCCAAGTATAGCCATTGTTCCTTCCAGTAAATTTCCTTTTTCTCCATGCTGCTGATAAAACTTTTGTTTTGATAGTTTAGGAAATGAAGTATGACTGACCTTGGTCATTCTGATGGGCTGGTTTAGGGCCAAGGGCTGATTAATTATTTTAATGTTGAGGGGTTCATTGTCTGGGATGTTCAGCTTACCACGTGTGAGATGGTGGATGAAGTCAGATGTCTGTGCCCCTTCAACTTATTCTGGTAGCCCATTGATCCCTACTATTTTTAATGGATTCTGCCTTCCAGGTCTGTACATTTTGCTCAAGCTGTTTTTGCTAATGATGCATATGAATCAGCAGATCTGTCATAATGTCTATGCGATCAGTCAACTTGGAATTTGCTCCCTTTAAATCTTCGTCTTACCCTTTAACACAACCACTTTTGCTGTTAAAGTTTGTACAGAACAGACTGTTTCAGCTCAGAATTCTTTTAACTCTGCAAGAAGGGCATGGGATCAAAATGTCACACGGCAGAATGCCATGTGTCTTAATAATATTCTTGTGATCTGGTTTATTTTCTTTTCCGTGGGGCTCCGCTATTAAGCGTCACGACATTATGATCTAGTACAAGCAAGAAGCTGTGCATTAGTAACTTTGGGAGCTGCTTGGCACCCTCCACCACGGGAGTTAAATTCATGCTGGAAGCTGGCAAGGCCACTGGGTTTTAACGTTGGCTGCCGAGCTTCCACCAGTTTTTTCTTTGTGCCACCCATGGTCAGTATGCCACACCAACCTGCTAGCCTAAACTGCAAAGCTATCCTAATTCGGGAAGACAGGAAGTGTGAAAGCTACTAGGGACAGGAACACAGAGCTGACTGCATGAGCAGCTACTGAGGGACCTGGTATTCCGTGTACAGATATCCTTTGTTCTTTTAATCCCAAAATCTGAAGACCAGTAACTGCTTGTGTTTCTGAACAGAGCAGTTTGTGGTGTTGCAGACTGAAACAGTGGACTATGAAGTTGGAGGTACTAGAAACCTTTGAAGATGCTGCTGTTGCTTTTCTGAAGAGGAGTGGAAGATGTTAAGTGAACAGGAGAAGAAGCTTCACAGGAAGTGATGGTGCTGAATTATGAAATCATGGTTTCAGTAGCTGCAGGCCCTGAGCCGGGCACTCCCTCCGCCAAGACTCGTTCCTTGAAAACCTTGCCTGCGGCAGGGCGGCACTTCCAGCACCAGCCGTCAGCCGCAGTCTGCCAGCTCACCTAAAGCTGGAGGCCCTGAGCAGGGCACTCCCTCCATCAGGATCTGCTCCTTGAAAACATTGCCTGCAGCAAGATGGTGCTTCCAGCACCAGCAGCCAGCCACAGTCTGCCAGTTCGCCTAAAGGTACGGGACTGGCTCTTTTCTCCCAGCCAGAGCTCTTCATTAGCTGCTTCTTCTCAGCCTGAGCTCACCACTGGGCGACTTTCAAGCCTCCTCTCTTCACCTTGCTACTACTACTGTTTTAATCTCTGTACAGCTAGACTCAGCTAAGATTCAGCTAGATTAACGTTTTTATTTGCTCTAACTGTTGTAAATGTTCCAAGCTGCTTCAATTGTACTGTGTTTATAAGACTTTATAAGACGTGGTGCAGTAGCTGCTGTTTACTATACAGATTCTGTGTTGCATTACTAACTCCCCTAGTTCTCCACACTTTCTGCTCTCATTCTATTTTGATTTTTCTTCTGTCCTTACAGTTCTGCCTCCATTTGCTCCGCTCCCCACTTCTACACCTGCTGTAGCTTTCTCCTTCCCCCCCCTCCTTCCCAGTCCCTAACGGTGCCCTCCCACCAATTAAGCTGAATCCCCACCTTGCTCTGTCCCATTCTTCTCACTGTCTCCTTCCCTGTCTACTCCCACCCACCAATTGCTCTAACTGCTAAATATTCTAATCTGCTGAAATGTACTGTGTTTATAAGACTTCATGAGACATGGTGCAGTATCTGCTGCTTTATTGTACAGATTCTGTGTTGTGTTACTAGTTCCCTAGTTCTCATAGCATATTTCTATTTTGATTTTTTCTGCCTACCCACCCCGACACACTTTTAAATACACTTGCTCACTCCAGGCACCGCCCATCCTGTCCTTACTTCCTGTAACAGGCTGCCCCTCTTACAGGCCTAACACATACAATAATAATTTAAATAAGCATAATATTCCATTGCTGTAAATCTACATATTAACACTTTCCGCCTTCTTTTGCTACTATACCTACTTATGAAGATCTCTGTTCCCAACCTAACCTTACTCTCTTCCTCTTGCAAATTCTTTCTTACAGGCCACCCACCATGTTCCTCCTCTTCCTCACTTGCCTCCTTCCTACTCACCCCTACATCCCTTCCCACCTCACTACCATCCACTCCACACCTCCCACCCTCTGCTCTCCCTCCTCTCCCTACCCTCCCTCTACTCCTATCAGCCTCTTTCTACACTTCCCTGGTGCCCTGCTCCTGAATCCTCTATGGAACAGAGATTCTACTTGGCCACCTTGTGTGCCTTTATTTCAACAACAACACACTAATAACAAGACCACTTCAGCCTCCAGCTATCCACACCCCGGCTAAAAAACGGCTGGGCATCTTCACAAGATCACCATAACACTACTGCTACTCACAGCAGGCAATATCAAACCTAACCCCAGTCCCCCCATTCCAACATCTGAACTACCTAAAGGACTAAGACTTCTCCATTTAAACATTAGAAGCTTACTCCCCAACTTGATCTCATGTCACAACTTAAACCATTTGTCCTCATTATCACTGAGTCGTGACTTAGCTCTAAAATCCCCTAACACACCCACCGCCTCCATCCTGGGTCGCCATCATCCACCAGGACTGTAAGTCCAGGGGCGGGAGAAGCCATGTATATATCTACCTCTATCAAATATTCTGTCTGCCTATCCATGACCTCTCCTTCTGCCTAAGAACTGCTCATAGTAAAATATCCTCCTGCTCCCTCCCCATCTTTGTGGCGGTGTCTACTGCTGTCCCAGCCTCCCTGTCTCTTCCCTTTCCTCTATCACTGATCTCCTCTCTCCATCTCATCCCTTGCCACCGCAGAACTATACATCTTTGGGAGCTTCAACATAAATTGGCTGTCCAGTCACGCAGTCCAAAGTCTGCAATCATTTCTCCATTACTAAACCTAAAACAACTAATTACAGACCCAATTCACCTAAATCACAAATCAGGTAAACATACCCTAATCGACTGGGTACTGACCTCACCCCCACCATGTCATAAATTTTGGTATACTCCGTGACGACTCAGCCATCATCATATGGTCTACTATGTGCAAAAAATCCACCGAGTAAAGTCCCCTCCTGTCATTCTCAACTTTCACTCTTTCCATTCCCTCGACTTGTCCTCCCTCCATAGTGACATGACCAATATTGATTGGATGCCCATTACCACTGCCTCCTCAGCTGACACAGCCCTGGGCTTTTTCAGCTGACAATTCTTGAATGTATTGAACCGGCATGTACCACCTAAAAATGTCAGGGTCTGCATAAATCACCTCCCCTGGGTCTCTGCTGAACTTATTGTGTGTCAACATGAGAGAGATCAAGCATGGGTAGTATTTAAAACTTACGGTGCCCCTCATGAGCTCCAGTGTTACCGCTGGTCTGCAGGCAGGGGAAGCCCTGTTGATGAGGCAAGAGGCAGGAGGGATCAAAAGCCCTCACCCACACAGCCAGAGGGTAAGGGGCAAAACATATAGGGCAGGAGGAAAGAGGGGAGTGGAGGGTCATGTAAATGCCAGAAGCCTGAGAAGAAAGATCCCAGTTCTAACAGCGGAAATGGTGGAGGAGGCCTTGACATAGTGGGGGTAACGGAAACATGGTGCCATCAGGAACAGGAATGGGAAATGGAGATACCAGGGTACAAACTGTTCAGGAGGGACAGGGGAGGAAAATAGAGGGCAGGGTTGCACTCTATGTAAAAAGAGTATCAGGGCATCAGAATTGCAGGGTAAGTGGGGAGATGCTGAAGGACTCTCGGTCTCTGTCAGTGAGGAAGGGGAGTCAGTGTATATGCAGGTGGTGTACAGACCCCTGGCACAGCAAGAATCAGTGGATAGAAGCACAGCTGATGAGTTCGTGAGAATGGCGGCAAGGGACAAGTGGTGCTGATGGGGACCTGAACCTACCGGACATGGACTGGAGCACCTTTTGGCTGCTTCAATCAGCAGCAGAGAAATATTGGACTCCCGCAATTGGCCTTCCTAAATCAACTGGTCAGGAGCCAACCAGGGCAGGAGCTACTCTTGATCTAGTCCTGACGAATGGGGATAGGGTAGGAGATGTATCGGTGGGGAACATCTTGGTACAAGTGACCACAACATGGTCAGGTTTAGAATAAGGAACACTGCAGAGGTTCACCGGTCTAGGTTAAAGGTGCTGGATTTCAAGAGGGCAAACTTCAGGAAGATAGGGGAAATAGTGGAGAGGGCTTTGCAAGGGGTGGAGGATTTGACAGAGGTGGAGGCAATGTGGGGAGGATAAAGAAGCTATTGTTGGGGCCACTGACATCTGTGCCAAGAGAGCAAGTAAAATAAGAGGAGGAGGAAACCTCTGTGGTACACTGGGAAGCAGCAAAAGGTAAGGACAAAAGGAAAGCCTTCAAGTTCAAGAAAACACAGGCGGAAGTGGACTGGGTAAAATACCAGGCAAGCCCGAGAGAAGCCGGGTGAGGTAAGGAGGGCAAAGGCACAGACAGAGAGCGAATAGCTAGAGGGTCAAAAGGGGATAAGACTTTCTTTTGGTATGTAAATGAAAAGAGGATGACTAGGCAAGGGATTCTCCAGTTAAAACAAACGAGGGGAGATGTTACAAGGGGACAGAG
This sequence comes from Neoceratodus forsteri, assembly GCA_016271365.2. NCBI lineage: Eukaryota > Metazoa > Chordata > Ceratodontiformes > Ceratodontidae > Neoceratodus > Neoceratodus forsteri. The sequence continues at coordinate 189,141,923 of CM028134.1, forward strand.
AGAAGCGGACTTGCTGAACAACTATTTTTGCTCAGTGTTCAACAGGGAGGAAGAAAATGAAGGCAGCAGAGCAGGAAAAGAAATGGCAGGGAGGGGAAGTGGAGATGAGGCCGCTTCTCATGGAGGAAATTTTGGGGAACTAGGCTGCATAAAGGTGGACAAGGCAATGGGCTGGATGGGTGCACCAAGGGTGTTAAGGAATTAAAGGAGATATTGGCGGTACCTTTGACTGCACTCTGCAATCAGTCCCTAGAGACTGGGTGGTGCCGGAGGCCTGAGGCAGGCAAATGTGGTCCCCTGCATAAGGGGGTGGAAGGGAGGAAGTGGAAGTTACAGGCCCGTGAGCTTAAAATCGGTGGTAGGCAAGCTCATGGAGAAACTAATGAAAGACAGGATCACCAGCTACCTGGGGAAAGCGGCCTGATGGATCCAAGGCAACATGGTTTTACTAGGGCAGATCCTGTCAAACAAATTTGATAGAGTTTTTGACGGGGTCACCAAGGAACTGGATCGGGAGGGCGGTAGATGGCTTATTTGGATTTCAGGAAGGCGTTTGACTCTGTGCCCCATGGGAGTCTGCTGTAAAATGGCAGGACTGGGGCTGGGGCAGAGGGTAGTTAAATGGGTGGGAAACTGGCTGGGGAAAGGAGACAGAGGGTCATAATGAAGGGATGGCATCCGGAGAGGGCAAGGTTACAAGCGGGGTCCCTCAGGGATCAGTGCTGGGGCCCCTACTATTCAATATATTTGTAGGGGACATTGTGGAGGGCCTTAAGGGAGGTGTGAGTATGTTTGTGACATATCAAAATCTACAATAGGATGGACACGCAGGAAGGGGTAAAACAAATGCAGAGAGATTTGGGGAGGCTTGAGGCATGGTCAAAGAGGTGGCAGCTTGCATTCAATACAGAAAATGTAAAATCATGCATCTTGGCTACAGAAATCAGAGGGCAGGGTAATGCATGGGGCAGAGATCTGGAAGAGACGGAACAAGAAAGGGACCTAGGCATCATTATATCGGGAACCTGAAGGTGAAAGGCAGTGCAGGAGGGCAGTGGCTAGTGGGGTGGAATGCTGGGATGCATCGGAAGGGAGATCACAAGTAGAAATAGGAGGTCATAGTACCCTTGTACACCCATCTAGTTAGACTACACTTGGAGTACGGAGTCCAGTTCTGGAGGCCATACTCAGGAAGGACGTGGGAGGCTAGAGGGGTTCAGAGGAGAACCACAAAGATGGTAAAAGGGTTGCCACCTATCCTATGACGAAGATTGAGAGATCTGAACATGTACTCTCTGGAACAGAGGAGGGAGAGGGGTACATGATTGGGACCTTCAAGTACCTTAAGGGTGTAAACAGGGTGCCAGTGGCAAGCATCTTCCAGATGAAGGAAATCAGAGGACGAGGGGCATGGCCTGCAGGTGGAAGGGGGGCAGTTCAGGGGTAACATTAGGAAATACTATTTCACAGAGAGAGTGGTGGAAAAGTGGAACAGACTCCCAGAGGCAGTCATTGGAGAGAAACAGTGGAGAATTCAAAGGGCATGGGACAACCACAGGGAGTGTTGGGGCACAGGTCCAAGCAGATAGCTGGACAAATGGGCAGACTTGTGGGCCTTGTTCGGTCCTTTTCTGTCATCACACTTCTATGAATCTATGAATCTGTGAAACACCTGCACCAGAGCCATCCATCTTGCCAAAGTGAAGTACTTCAATGCCTCCTTCTATGAAAATACTAACAATCCATCCAAATTCTGGAAGGTTATTCACATTATTTTCCTCTATCCAGTCCCCTCTTCCGTCCTAAAATAGGATGACACTCCCTCCGTGGCAGTAGAGTTCAACAACTTTTCACTACCTGTGCCTCCTCCCTCTTGCCTCTCTTCCCCAATGCCTCCCCTTCCCCTAATGCCCCTCACACCCCGGTCCCCCATCGCCTAGTGCTTCTCTTCAAGCATGTCCTCCTGATGACACCCTGTAGTACTACTTGCCCTGAATCCCTAACAACGGCAAAAGCCCTGATGGCCTCAACCCTAAGCTACTCCATCTTTTAGCTTACTCTGTTGCTCATCCTTTGATCAATCTTTGAGCCTCTCCTTCTTACACACAACAGTACCTGATGCCTGGAAGTCTGCTACCATGATCCTTCTTCCTAAAGGTGGGGACCCTTCAACTCTGGCAACTCCACCCCATATCTTTGCTCCCACTCTGGCTAAACATCAAGAGCACCTGACTCTGGAGCAACTCTCCTCCTTCCTTGACTCTCCCTCCTTTTTCACCCCTTTCCAGTCTGTGTTCTGTAAAGCCCATTCCACCACCACCCTCCTTCGGCTCACTGACTCCATACTCTCAGGCATGGATCAGGGACACATCACCTCTGCCATCTTTGTTGATCTGGCCAAAGCCTTTAACACCATCTCCACTCCCTTCTCCTCAGAAAGCTGACTGTGGTTGACCGCTCTGATTCTGCCACCAGCTGTTTTCGGTCCTACCCTCGTAGGTCGGTCCCAGTCTGTCAGAGTCGGCAACTCCATCTCCTCTCCTCTCCTCTCCCAATCAACACAGGTGTCCCCTGAGGTTCAATACTTTGACCAATACCATTTTCCATTTTTTGAATACCTACCAGATGCCTGCTTATCTGCAAGTATCCACATGTACATGGATGACAATGTGTTATTCTCCTCTGGCAGTTCCCCTCTGAGGTGGCTACTAACCTTCAGCTGGATTTTAACAATGTCCATCACTATGACCTTTGGCACCAGACAAAACTGTCCATGCTTGATTCCACATCTACCTTCCATATCCTCACTGGTTCTATACTGACGATGTCCCCACATTTAAGTTCCCGGCTATGGCTAGACAAGAATCTAGACTTTGGGGTACATGTAAATGCCATTCACAAAAATTACTTCCTATACTCGGTGCTCTGTACAGACACCAGCAGCAGCCTGTTATTGCAAGCCAGAGAGAAATCATCCAAAGATGATTCTCTCAGTTTTGACTTCGGGGATATAGTCAACAATTCTGTCCCAAATCCACCCTATCCAGACTGGACACTCTCTTCAATTCCTTCTGCAGCTATGTGCTTGATTGCCCTCCACTTACTCATCACTGTGCTCTTTATACTGCGGTCTCTTCCCTCCCTCAATGCCAGACGCCTGACACACAACACTAATTTAGTTGGGAAGTACTGGCTCGGCTCTCTGCCACCCTACTTGTCCTCCCTCTTATCAATCCTCCTCCTCCTGCTATACACTCTGTACCTCCACACATAGAACGCTGTTTCCCCCAATGGTGCACATCATCTGTGTCACGCCGCCTCTTTCATACAAATTCCCTAATATCTGAAACTCCTTTCCACTAGAAATTTGCTCTGCACAATCCCGCTATTCCCTGCCACTCCTCCTCCGTAAGCACACTGTTCACTGTTGCAGCTGCACTTAATCCCTCCCTCCCTTTTACTTCCAATCCCCTTCCCCAGCATCCTTGTTCTTTCCCATCTAATGCCTCCTCCTTTCCCCAGCATCCTTACTCCTTCCCCAATGCAATCTCCCCAACTAAATTCCCTTTCCCCAGCCTCCTACTCTCATTCCCTCTAATGCCTTCCTGCCAATTTCCTGGTCACCTTGGCAGCGTGCCCTCCCCTCCTGCCCACCTCGCTTCTCACCTGTCTCCCCTTACTACTCCTAATCCACTCTTCTCTTTCACCACTATTTTGCCAACGTCTTTGTCCCCTTACAGTGTTCTCAACATCCTGAAGGGGAGTAGGTCTTTGGTAGGCTTCTCCCCGCCCCCACCTCCCCTGCTCCTTCACCATCCCCCAACCACTCCCCTTGTTGGTATTGCCATTCTAATATGTTAAATATAGCAGCACTTAGTAATCCGGTATTCAGCCTTGCTCTCATTTAGCACTTTTATTGTGTATTCCAACTATCTGGTTTATACCTTACCGAGTTACCTGATTTTACTCATGTGTTAATTATATAGTTGCTCTGTATGATGAATTTGTATATTGTTTTGTTTTCTTCTCTACATCACATCCTATGTTTTGGCCACAGTTTTGTTATTTTCAATGCTCTTATTTAGCATCTGATACTGTCTGACTCAGTCCAACAGTTGTCATGGATTGAAATGTATTGTAATTGAATTGCACTATATGTATTTTAGCTTAGGTATGTTTTCTTGCTCTTCCACTCATGTAACCCCCGGACACTGCTGGAAATGAGCTGTTTGCATGTTTGCAGTTCATGTTGTCTTTCCTGGTGAAATCTTCTCAAATAAAAGTAAATAATTCTTTAGCTTTTTGGTGTATTTTGGTGTAGTCAAATGGGCTCTCCATCTTCCTAGTGCATATTGGTGGGTGACATCATTAGATGTCCCTTGATTCTTCATTTAGTTGAGGCAGGATTTAGGGATTCTAGCTGGTGAGTTTGTGACTGTGTGACTGTAATTCAATTTGAGGTATTTTCTTAACTGTCATTTCTGTGTGCTTTTCCATTTAGTTTGGGCAGGATCGAGGGATTCTAGCTAAGTTTGTGACTGTGTGTTTGTAATTGGCTGTGTCTGAACTTCAAGTGCAGGCATCATATTACAGGATTAGTGTACTTTGAATGTGAGATCTTAACTGCTATTTCAGTTTGATTCTTCATTTAGTTGGGGCAGGATTGAGGATTATTGCTAGTGAGTTTGTGACTGTGTGTTTGTAATTGAATTTGAGGTATTTTCTTAACTGCAATTTTGTGTGCTTTTCCATTTAGTTTGGGCAGGATTGAGGGATTCTAGCTGATAGGTTTGTGACTGTGTGTTTGTAATTGGCTGTGTCTAGAACATGGTGAGTGGAGTGAGGAGCCACCCAGAGGACTCCTTGGCTGACTGTTTAATTGTTTTTGGACACAGCCTGTGGTGTAGTCCTACCCCAGGGCTCACCCTACATTTATAGGGTGGATCCATAGTGCCTTGCAACATCCTGCATCCATACAGGAAGTAGCAAAGAGAAAAGCATAACAAAAAAAAAAAAAGAAAAAAATATTTAGGAGACAACAAATAGCTGTCTTAAGCAGGCAGTTGATTGAGGAGGAAACATACATGATGGGAGTGGTGCAGTGCAGTGGTTGTGGAGCAGCTGTCTTCAGGAAGACATTCTGGAGGCTCGACGCTGCCCTATCTGCAGGCACCTCTCTGGGCTGAGGGGGAGGTTGCCTGTCTCCGTAGAGTTAGCCGAGCTGAAGGGGCATTCCACCCCACCCAGAGACCACTGGTCCACAACCTGTACCTCAAAGGATGCCAGGGAAGAGGAAGGATTAGACTATGGTGGGCTCAGGGAGGGTGAGGGAGGGGGTCAAAGCATATCCCCAACCGTCCCACTTAGTAACTCCTGCACTGTGTTGGGAACAGGAAAGCCCCACTCAGGAACCTGAGGCTGGGACCAGGGAAGATGGGAGGGTCCTCCAGGATGGAGCCCCAGGGAAGGGAGGCAGGGGACCCCGGAGGAGGGGACTTCTCTAGTGGGGGATTCTATTGTCTGGGAGTGGAGTTAGGATACCTAGCAGGGAGAGAGGAGGTCAAGTGCCTCCCAGGAAGCACTGCATGGAGGGATGGAAGCAGATCCATAGGATCACTATGGCAATAGCTAGGAGGGAGCAGCTGGATGTCATTGTCCACCTGGGGACCAATGACCTGGCCTGGAGAAGGGTGGAGTAGCAGAGTCCAAGAGGATTTCAGGAAGTTGGGGGAACCTGAACAGATAGCATGTGCCGTCCTCATTCTCGGAGGTGCTATCTGTCCAGGGCACGGGGAAAGTTAGGGTACTCACATCCATACCTTCAACTCCTGGTTGAAGGACTGGTGTGGAAGGAGGGTTTTGGATTCATAGGGGACTAGGACCTGACCTGGGTGGATGTGAGCTTATATAAGGAGGACGACCTACATCTGTCTGAGAAGGGACCTTGGTCCTTTGTGAGAAGTTTAAATGCTTCAGCTGTGAGCATTTAAATTGCAGGGAATAGAGCCAGGATGGTCAGGAGGCTTAGGATCCCCCATGGAACATGCAGGAACATAAGTTGACTACAGGGACAGCTAAAGCAGGCAGGAGGGGCAGGCAGGTGAAGAACGATAACGAATGATACGGGGGCAGCAGCACATAGGAAGGAAACCGGGTGGGGAGGAGATGCTGGAGAGGAAGAACAAGAGCAGCAGGAGGGCAGACTGTAAACATGGAAGATCATGCTAACGAATGCCGGAAGCCTAGGAAATAAGGTTCCAGACCTGGAGGCCTTGTTGGCAGATGCAGACCTTGACACAGCAGCAATAATAGAGACATGGTACTCTACTAATCATGGCTGGGAAGTCAATGTACCAGGCTATACACTGTTCAGGAGAGACAGGAAGGGTAAAAAGGGTGGGGAGTGGCCCTGTACATCAGAGATGGTATGAAGGCTACAGAAGTTTAAGGAGAAGACAGAGAGGAGGCGGTATGTGGGTCACACTGGAGCCAGGAAATGGAACAGCAATATGTACAGGGTGATCTATAGACTTCCGGCACTGAGGGAGGAAGTAGACAGCGAACTAGTGGAGAACATACACGACATGGCAGCTAAAGGTGAAATCCTGCTACTGGGGATTTCAACATGCCGGATGTGGATTGGGCCACCCAGGTGGCTGCTTCAGCCAGAAGCACAGCCATCCTGAATCTCTGCAGGAGTTGGACTCAGGCAGCTGGTGCATGAGCCAACCAGGGACAAATCAGTTCTGAACCTGGTATGGACCAATGGGAACAGAGTTGAAGAAATACAGATGGAAGGGCAGTTGGAGTCCAGCCACACAAGGGCAATAGTATTAGATTTCAGGAGGGCGGATTTCACTGAAATGGGTAGATGTATACAAGAAGTCCTGGGAAGGAGAGGTAATAGAGGGGTGGAAGAACAATGGGAGAAACTGAAAGGAGCCAAAGTGGATATAACAAACCAATGCATTAGGATATTGGCCAAATGGAAAAGAAGGAGGAAACCACTATGGTTCTCCAAAGAGGTGGGGACAAAGTCAGGGCTAAAAGACTGAGTTTCAGGAAATATAAGGGGATCCAAAGGGAGGAGGACAGGGAGATGTACCTTGAATGTCTGAGGGAAGCAGGGAAAGCTGTCAGGAGAGTGAAGCGCAGACAGAAGAGGGCTTAGCACCATCTGTAAACAAAGGGATAAGGCATTTTATAGGTACATCAGTGAAAGAAGAAAAAACGCGGAATTGTGATGCTCAAAGGGAGAAGGGAGAGTGTAAGGAGGGAATCTGGACAAGGCAGAAATACTGAACAAATACTTCTACTCAGCATTCACTAAAGGGAGAGGGTCAAGGACCACAGTAGGGTTGCAGAGGCAACTGGGGTGGGGGACACCAGTCCATTCACAGTGGAGAAAGTTCTGGAAGAACTCACAAAACTGAAGGTGGATAAGGCCATTGGGCCAGACGACATCCACCTGAGGATATTAAAGGAACTGTGAAGGGAACTAGCAATGCCTTTGGTGGCCCTGTTCACAGAGTCACTCAACATGGGTGTTGTTCCAGAGGACTGGAGGAGACACATGTGGTCCCACTGCACAAATGTGGCAGTAGGGAGGAGGCGGAGAACAACAGGCCAGTCAGCATCACCTCAGTGGTGGGAAAGATCATGGAGACACTGCTGAAAGAAAGGATAGTGGCACATCTGGAATCTAGCGGTGCTCAGGATCTGAGGCAACATGGATTCACAGCAGGAAGGTCATGTCAAGCAAATCAGAATGGATTTTTTGATTGGGTGACTAGGAAATAAATCATGGATGGGCGGTAGATGTTGCCTACCTAGATTTCAGCAAACCCTTCTACACCATCCCACATAGAAGGCTGAGTAACAAAATGGGTAGTCTGGGCATGGGAGACAAGGTGGTGAACTGGGTTAGGAATTGGTTAACAGACAGGAGACAGAGGGTGGTGGTAAATGGGGTACAATCTGGGGAGAGGGGTGACCAATGGGTACCCCAGGGATCAGTACTAGGACAAGTCCTGTTCAATGTCTTCATTAATGACATTGCAGAGGGGCTGGAAGGAAAGGTCTGCCTGTTTGCAGATGACACAAAGATCTGCAACAGAGTGGATTCTCCAGAAGGGGTGCAGAAAATGAAGAGGGACCTGGAGAAGCTTGAAAGATGGTTGGAGATGTGGCAACTGAGGTTCAGTGCAAAGAAGCAAAATAATGCACCTGGGTAGAGGAACCCTGAAAAAGTTACAGTTTGGAGGGGAGCTGACTGTCACCAAAGAGGAAAGGGACCTAGGGGTTATCATCTCTGATGACCTTAAGGTATCAAATCAGTGCACAAAGTTGGCAGGGAGGGCCAGTGGCATGCTGGGGTGCATAGGCAGGGGTATCACTAGCAGGAGGCGGGAGGTGGTGATGCTATTGTATAAAACATTGGCAAGGCCTCACTTGGAGTATTGCATGCAGTTCTGGAGGCCACACCTGCACAGGACATAGATAAGGTGGAGACTATCCAGAGAAGGGCAACAAAGATGGTGCAGGGCTTGCACCACAAACATATGAGGAGAGACTAAGGGACCTCAATATGTACTCACTGGAGGAGAGGAGACAGCAGGAGGACATGACTGAAACTTTCAAGTACCTCAAGGGCATAAACAAGGTGCAGGTGGGGGACCTTTTCCAATGCAAAAGTACTAGAATAAGGGGGCACAATATGAAATTGGAAGGGGTAGATTAAGAGGTAATGTAGGAAGTTTTCTACACAGAAAGGGTAGTCGATGCTTGGAATAGTCTGCCACAGAAGGTAGTGGGGCAAGCACAGTGGAGGGGTTTAAGCATGCCTGGGACAGGAACGAGGGAACCTTGAGAGGGAAGGAGTGATGAAAAGCCATTGATCACATATGGTCAGTGGCCACATACAATATATAGGGTCTGAGGGCAGACTGGATGGGCCTAGTGATCCTTATCTGCTGACAATTTCTATGTTTCCATGTAAAAATATTTTCTTAGAAAATAACATTTTATTTGGTCATAAACAACTTCGGTGCAAATTATTTTTTAAATTTCTTTTATCCCCCTACTCCCACGGTCCTGCACCTTCAGGAGCATCACAGAGTCTACCCCTGAAACCACCTACCTGGTCCACCGTAGATCCCCATGGAGCCTCAGTTACCCCCAGGTGAGGACGGATGGGGCCCTGACACCCCGACACTTCACGTTTTGTCGGATCCTTGGTCAGCCAGGCACGTGGTTGCACATGAGGCTAGCTCCCCAAATCTCCGCCTCCCTGGGATTGGCAGGCATTTTCAGGTGTTTCTTGCTGGTGTTGTGAGTCCCTGACATCATGGCACTAACACCGACGTCCGCAACATCCTACCTCATTGCCAAGGCCCTTGGCGCAGGCATAGCCCCAGACCTCCGTCTGAGACCCGCCCAGCACCTCAGGCACAGATGTCCTGCAAGACCCCGCCTCCTCCAGGGATCAGCAGATGCCGAGCGCATCTCTCCCTCCCTCGGAGAAGTCGAGTTGTTGTGGGATGCTGCAGTCTTCTCCCCCAATTGGCCCTCCGACGACCTGGGCTCGCTTCGAACCCAGGTCGCCGGCATCTGAATGTAAATCCAACTGCTGCGCTGAGGGCCAGACCCTGGTGGCAAATATAATAAACCATGATATCTGCCCTTCACAGAAACTCTTTGAAAAAATAAGTTAATAAAATAGTCCTCTCATAAGCTTTTCTTTGTTTGCACTTTGCAAGAATATTACTAGGACCACTCCTGGGGGATGGGGGTGTTGCTGACATCAGGTTTTTGTCTGAGGGCTGTATGTGCCCAACCAAATTCCATATCCATATGCCACTTGTTTAAGGTCCACGTCCAGAAAAGTTGCAGTCACCTCCTGCAAAGATTTTTACCAAAGGGCCTCCATGTCCCACTGCTCACGAATACAGTAAACCTAACATTTTTCTGACATACACAAGTTTCAGAATCTTTCAGTGTTTTTTACTTTATTTAACTTATTCTGTCTCGTTCCTTCATGTTGGTCTGGTCCATTGCAGCATATTATCTTCCAAGTCTGAAACTCTTTTTAATGGTGGCAAATCTATCATTTAGTGTTTTTGTTTCAGTAACAATAATTTCCAAAGTCATTTGAATGTTTTCCATCTTTTCTGCCGCTTTGTTAAAGAGGTTAATCATTCCATCTTGTGCGGCCATTTTGGTAGGGTTAAGCAATGGATGGTTCCAATGCCATATAGTGCTACTGGTAAGAATGGGTTAAGTTTAGAATGGTATCCCGTGAAAACAGTCAGTCAGTTACAGCAAGTGAAACTTAGCGCATGTTATATGAGCAACACGGTTTATACAACGAATGTGTATTTCAGCGAGGATTCAGCATTGTAGCTGGCTAGTTAGTAACAATGTGGGTAGTAATTGGTGTGCCAAGGTCTGTGCTGACAGTGTAGCACAGAGGTTAGAGTCGCTGCCTGTGTGCTTGCTTGCTAGCTACGGCCAGCAGACCCAGGTTCAAGACCTGTGGTGCATTTTTTGACGTTGTGGCTGGTTTCCCCTATTGAGTTTTGTCCCCCTCCCGAGTTGTGCCCTGCCCGTCCCCACTGAGTAAGAGTATTCTACCTGCCCCCCAAGTTTTCCACTCTCTCCAGTTATGAAAATAAATAGTAAGGGGTGAGGTGCAAGGCCCCAGAAAAGTCTGCCTCTACCTCCAATTCCCCCAGTGCCGTTTGTCTGACTCCTCCTCCCGATCTCCCCAAATGCCATTTGCATTTTTGTGCTGCCTGTCCTTGTGTTCACTGCTTTGTCTCTTGATGTGTTGTGGTCATCACTATTTTTCTCTGTGCTGTATTTTGTTAGCTGTTTTGGTCCTCACTATTTTATTTTCGTTGTTATGACATGGAACCAATTAGAATTAATTGTTGCTATTTCCCTTAAGAGATCTTTGGCCCATTTGGGAACTTGCTCCTCATTTTGGAATTTTCTTCTATTTCCATTATACATAGTTGAAGCCTGAATGTTATTAGTAAGGGCCATAGCCAAAGAGTTTAGCAAATCAATAATTACAAGATTTAGAAAGATTTTGTTTCTCTTGTTGTGGCTGCATTGTCATAATGGGACAGCGCTAACATGCACCAGAAGGGCAAAAGTTTAATTCTGCCCAAAATTAACTCTTCTTTCCTTTGCCAGTGGGTCCAAATTGATACACCTGCTCTATAACAGTAACTAAAGGAAAAGAATATGAACTGTTCAAAATCTGCCACTGATTATGTTTTGACCATTACGACAATGCAGCCACAACAAGAGAAACAAAATCTTTCTAAATCTTGAGTTCACTCCAAACCTGGGTCACATGCACAGCAGTGCAGTAACCTACCACTGGGCCATGGGATGACCTGAACCTAACCTTTTCTTAAGTCACTCGAACCACTGACTTACCAAAGATTTCAGTAATCAACAGTACTGCCAGCTCCATGCTACCTCAACGCAAATCTCAGAAAATAGATGCTTGAAACAACAAACTCTGAATTTTATCAGACAGGTCTCAAACAATAAGTTTGTGCATAAAACTTTAGCCTGAGGACATAGCGGCTGAGGGTTTATAACATGGGTCGTGGGCCACTGGTATAAAAATATAGGTTTCAAGTGGAAACCCATATTTTTATACCAGTGGGTCCAATCAGAAAGAACTCAAGATGCCATGTCAAGAGGCAGGCCAGGATCAGGGCGGTGTTAGCACCCGCCAACCCGTGCAGCGGAGGCCCCAAAATTTAGCAAGTCTGGCAGTGGGCCCCAGCACACAGCATACCACCTTGCTTCAGTCTCACTCCACCGGATGACCCCAACACAGTCAGCATCAACAGCATAGTTAATACATTTTCTTCTGCTCGATCAACACAGCTGAGCAAGCAAGCAACATACCTTGGCTTTAATTAATCCTCCTTGTCCTCCTGGCTCCCCAAATTTTCTGTCACCATCACCGTGTAATGTCTGGGGCCCGCAGCCAATTTCTGGCTCTTTCATTAGTTGTCCCCTCCCAAAGTGGTTGGTTCCAACACTGTTTCATTGCTGTGTTGTTGCGAACAACTTGCAACTGACTGTCCCATTTCCCTGAACAGATGAATGCCGAACCACAGCGGTTCATGACCAGTGACCATGCCACCTCCTACGACGTGCTTCTTTGTTAACCCACATCCCCAATTGTGGTGCATAGTAAAATACGGGCTGATGTTGGGAGTTGCTGTGTTGGAACCAATCACAGGGCTCCACGGTCCGTTCCTGTTACTGCACCTCCTTCAGCATGAATCTGAACATTTCTGTCCCCTCAGGTCCACAGGCTCAGCTGCAGCATAAAATGGTCCCTCCAGCGTTCTTGGAACTATTCAGCCAAGGACCAGTTCCAGAGCATTGAGAGAAATTTGCTATTGCATCTGCTATCCAGATGGCCAGTTTGGAGGAGAGAACCACCACCACTGCAGCCAGCAGCCAGCCAGACCTTCTCTACCTACTGCTGCTGCTTCTGCTAGTGCTGCTTGCTGAGAACAACTATAATTCATTTATTTTATTACAAAAGAGCTCAGCAGCCAGCATCTGCAAATTCAGCAATTCAGTGAACATTGCCAAACCAGTGCAGTGCACAGAGTGGAAGAGAGAGCCAGAGGAGGAGGATTACACCCACTCAGAGCCCAGTGCCTTGCCTGCCTTCGCTTCTATTAGGTAGGTAATGAATAACAAAGATAGGCTGGGAGATGAGATCAGGAGATGGTCTGGACCATAATTTGGACTTAAATAAGTGTTTGTTTAGAGTAGCCTGCCTCTGACAACATACCATGATGACACAGTTAGTAACTGACTGTGTCATCGCGTCTTCTGTTGTCACTCAGAGCTATTCTAAACAAACATTTATTTCAGTCCAAATTATAGTCGGTACATATAGTATACTAGTGGGAGTCGAGAGAAGATCAGACTGCATAGATGAGAAGCAGCAGAGCTAGAAAAATTAGTAACAGCTAGAGCCGGACGATAATCTTTTGCAGTTATACATTATTATAAATGTATTTCTAGACTAGTATTAAATGTAAAGGGCTTGTTTCTAGGCTCCACAAGTGATTAGCACCTAAGTATGCATTAGTATTTTAATGTAAAATGGGGCCAGTGTGCAAAGATAATCGGTCGAGGGGCCCAGTTTGTGGGAGCCCCTATCATGAAGTTTGCTGAGGGCCCCCAAAATCTAAAACCAGCCCTGGCCAGGATGTGGCAACTACCGCCCTTGTGGCTGAGCCAGAGACCTTGCTCTTGCTGTAGGGACCTGCTATGTGCATGCAAGGCCACTAAGAAGGCTATGCTCACATCAGGGGTGGTGAGAGGCGTTACAGGATGGGGGGAATGTCTATGTGATGGTCTGGGCCTCTGGGATTCCCTGAGTCCTACTGCCTGCCCTGCACTGGATCCTAGTCCAGACAGTGGACTGCCTTGAGGGAGGCCAAACCTCCTCATGGAGCCCTTGCCATGAAGGGAAGCAATGGGATAATTGGTGGGTTACGAGGTGGAGGGATCAGAGGATGCATGCATATACCTTAGCAAGAGTACACCTTATTAGTTTCAGTGGTGCAGCAGGTTGTACACTCACCTCTTTTTTTCATATACATTTTCTCCCTCCAAGGTGCACTGTAGGCAGCTAGCTCTGCACTGTCCCTGCCACCTACATCCGTCTACTGTCTCCCGGTGCTGCCGAGCCCCACTTCTCCCATGGATTTCCCCTGTGGCGGGCCAGGAAGAGGAAGGACGCTCCCCTGGATATATAATCCAGACTGGGGCTTCAGTGATCCAATGGAGGAGTGGGATGTGGACTGGCAGGCAGGGCTTCATGGTCCCTATGGTCACACTTTTTCTCCATTTTCTCCCACATTGTGTCACTGTGAGCATGCATGTGGAGGTGCACAAGTGCTACCTGGTCTCGCTCCTTGTTTCCCAATCTCTGACTCTGGCACCCAGCTTCCCAGGCTGTCAGTCAAGGAGTGGGACAGTTGATACCCCACCCTGGAAGAGGAGGCAGTCAGTCAGATGCTCAATCCTCTCCGTTTTCTCTGGACCCCTGGCAACCTGAGCTTGCTCCCGTCCCTGGGTCACTAGCATGGGGTGAGATGTGGCATCCAGTGCCTCAACCTCAGCACCACCAGGCTGGTAGCACATGTACCTCTGAGGCTGGAAGATCAGAAGTTGTGGGTTCTAGCTACACACCAGGAAGTTAGTGTAAATTCCAGTACTGACACTGTAGGGCAGCAAACTCCTGGGGTGCCATCTTTGGATGACATGTTAAACCAAGGTCCTGTCTGTGTCTTCTGTTGGTTGTTCAGGAAGACATGTAAGATCCCACTTCACTTCTTGAAAAGAGTAGGAATTTCTTTATTGAAAAATATTCAAAACAATCATTTACAAAATCAATCAGTGATTCAAAAGCACAAAACAAAGCCATCCTATTGCAGTCTCAAAACAGTTATAGAAAATGAAGAAACAATCCAAGAAATAAAGTAGAAACAAAAGAAATCATGTGGAAAAGAAAAATCCATTAGTAAAGAGAGAAAAACATTCTAGGTCCCTATCACCAGCTCTATTTGCAAGGATATGAGTACATTTGGGAAGTACTTCCTAAGAGTTACAACTTTTGTTTTTGATAATGAAGATACCTCAGTATACGTAAACCTTTCTAAAGGCACATTTAACCATAAAAAATAAATCTTGGTAAGATACAAAGCTTGACTCTCAAAAGTTCATAGAACAGTGCAAGCTGTGTCAAAAGCAACTTATGCTGAAGCCTGTGTCAGGGACCCTGCACCAGATTCTGGTACAGAAGCGGTCCTAGCGTCTAAGTCTCCACACTTATGGCAACCTCTCCCATGCAGCAAACACATGGCGCATACAAGGATTTGCCATAGGCTCCTTGCAGCAAAGAGCAAGCAGTCCCCATAGCTGGTCCCCTGTCCAACAAGAGAAATACCTGTCCCGGTGGTCTGGTGGCCCCCGATCTCGATGTCACCAGTTACAATACCCTTTCATAAAGCCCCATCATTGGTGTACTAAAAGCCCCCTCCCCAATCCCGAAGTCACCCATTAAAGTATCCTTTCATAAGCCCCCATCATTGGTGGACTAGTGGCCCCCGATCCCTGAAACTGCCTGATAAAATAGCCTTCAGAAAGCCCCGTCACTGGTGGACAAGTGGCCCCTCCCAATTCCGATGTTGCCAGTACAATACCCTTTCTTTTTTTTTTTTAATTATGCTTTTTATCCCTACTGCCAAGGCTCAGCCTCAGCCCATCCCAGACCCCATAATACCCAGGGGCTTACCTCTTGGGCCAAGGATACCCCGGATTGCCCTCAGTGCAGGGCCAATGCACCTGGCAAATCCATGAGATGGAGGAATGATTCTGGCAGGTGAGGCTACTGGTATTGCCTCCTGGGCTTACCCTCCGGGTGGGTGTGGAGTCAGCTGGGCACACTGGAGGCCATAATGGGTCAAGGGGCCAAGAGTACCATGGTGGTGCGACTGGATCTGGGAGAGCAGAAGCCTCATAGAGGTGGCAGCTGTGTTTTCAGCGTTGCTTTTCCCTGGAGGTGGGGACATGCAATGACTTCTGCATCTTCCCCGCCCGCCCCACATGTGATGGCGCAGGCACGGAGTTACCTCCAGCCCCAGGGTCCACGTTGTCCAGACACTCTATTCCCTCCCCACCCTCAGAAAGGAGAGCAGTCCCTAGGGTGCTCAATCCCTTTCCCCGGCTGGCCCTCCGACGTCCCAAGTCCGTTCCAGACCCGGGTTGTCAGGCGTCACAGGCGGATGCCCTGCCCCTCGCCAGTGGGATGGCAGAATACCCTTTCATAAAGCCCCTGTCATTGGTGGACTAGTGGCCCCTCCCTGATCCCCAAAGTCACTTGTCAAAATATCCTTTCAGAAAGCCCCTTCATTGGTGGACTAGTGGCTCCACTCCCGATCCTTGAAGTCACCAGTTATAACATCCATTCATAAAGCCCTTCTCATTGGTGGACTAGTGGTCCCCTTCCCTAATCCCTGAAATCACCTGTTAAATATCCCTTCATAAAGCCCCCATCATTGGTGGACTAGTGGCCCCACCCCAGCAGGTAGTGCCCACCACCCGCCCCCCATCCCGAAACACAGCCGGCAGCCAGCACTGTCCTCCTCACAGCTCTGTGGCTGGCTGCCAACTGAACTGTCACTGAGCACGAGAAATTGTACAACAAATGATCCTTCCGATCTTTGACTATGGTGACTTAGTGTACAGTAGTGTCCCTAAAACCTCCCTTGCCAGACTGAACCCCTTTTGCTTTAAATTGCACCTCTCGTCCTCACCACTGCTCCTTTTACTCAGCTCTTTCTCTCCTTCTCTTGATCTAAGGCGCTTTCCCATTGTGTCTCTTTTTGTCCAAATTCTGGTTTGGCACCTTCCTCCTATCTCAAAACCTTTCTTTATCATCCTCCTTCTTCCTCTTACCCTCTTCACAGCAATACTTTCCATTCTCTTAATATCCCTCCTAGAAAATCTATTGTTGGCCAGTCTGCTTTTCTTACCACTTTCCTAAACGTTGGCCCTCTCTTCCCTTTCTATTCAGTCTGCCTCTTCTCCTTCCTCCTAAAGTATCTTCTTTCTGACTTTTGTTGTCCTACCTGCAGCTGTCTGTGTTTCCTCTATTCTCAAGTCTAGCCCTCTTCTTTCAATTCTGTTACTGTTTCTTTTTGTATATATTGAGACTCTTTTTATTTTCTAGTTGCCTTCATTTACTATTTTGCCTTTATTTTTTTAATTCTGCTTGTAATACTATGTTATTGTATTTTACCGTTATTATATTGCTAGTTATCTCCTTCTCCCTCTCCTCCAGGACTCATCTGAAGCAGGCTGTTCTCAGCTCAGTATGTACTTCCTGGTTAAACTTTTAAATAAATAAATAAATCATTTATGAAGGGATATTCTAAAGAGCAACTTCGGGGATTGGAAGAGGGCCACTAGTCCACTAATGAGGGGGTTATGAAAGGATGCTATAACGGGTGACTTCAGGGATCGAGAAGGAGCCACTACTCCAACAATGACAGGGGCTTTATGAAGGGATATTTTAATGGGCAACTCTGGGAATCAGGGAAGGGGCCACTAGACCACTAGGGATCTATTTATTATATTACTAGCACAGGACTGGGGCTGGGAGGGGGTCTCTGCAGACTACCAGGAAGGGTATGGGTTTACATTACACTACAAGACATCAGGGATCATGGATGAGGACCCGGCGCGGCAACTGCCACAAGCAGGCAACTCTCCCAGAGGAGTTTTTCTAGTACCCTAGACTCAGGCCTGACTGGTCTAAGGCACTTAGACTTTCTCCTCTGGGAGAGTTCTGAGAATCCCACATTCAGGGATGTGGCAGCTTGTGTCTGCCACACACCCTCTAGCACCACATCACAGCCCATTTTGGACACAGGGTGGTGCAAGCCCCATTGGGGCAGGCAGCCTGCGGTTGAGGCAGGCAGCCTGCGGTTGAAGCAGGCTGCCGGTGAGAATCGCTCCCCAGTGCATCGTTTGGCGCAAGGGGCACTTTGTGCCATTCATTCTAGAGGCAAGCCCTTGTGCTGTGCCAGTAGCGTTGAGAATCAAGACCACCATCTTTTGTTGCAACGTGAATGCCCATCTTGTGCTTGCCATACATAAAACTTCAAGAAAAGAGTAGGGGATGTTTTAAGTAATAACAAATACAAACATCAAATGCACACAATTCTAAACAAAGTAGCTACCTTACAAAAAATAGGCCCAAATAATGATTTGAGACATATCAACAAGCAAGAAAAACAAATCTTTCAGTCAAAACATTTTCTATTTCAGACACTGTTTCTGACTTTCTGTAAACTATACTTAAATACATGTAATAAATGTCCATCTCTGTTTCAGTTATGTAGAAGACAGACCTTTCCCTCACAGTTATATTTTTCCTTCATATTTGTACTGCGGTTGTAATTCCCTCTGTATTTGTTCTATGATTGCTGTTGGTGTCAATTCCGTTTGTTGGAACAACAGCTTACACCTTATGCCACAAGGAAAACTTAATGCATGTAAAAATCAATGTTAGTGTACCCGTATCATAATGTGAAAAAGGAACTGCATGCCCTATCGCTATAATTCTACATGTAACAGTTGACCATCTTTGTCTTTTTCAATGCAAAACTAGCTGGTTCCAAAACTTTGAGCAAAGGGGCGTTGCACAAACAAGTAGTCCATTGTTTCACAACTTGTAGACATGTATTTCTGAAACACATCCTGTCTAGCAGACTTTTGTGTTTTGAGTTACCTTTACACACAGTTTGCCATGATAACTCAACCGAACAATGTCCCACATCCTCTATAGAGTTCTCCTGTCAAGCAAGTATTGCTGTGCCTTTGATATTCAGATGAGTGCACATCTTTATAATTAGATTGTGCAGGAAAACCCTGTTCTTGAACATTAGCGTATCATTATTTTCCTAGAAACATTCACTATGTTATGTGCTGTCAGTTTCCTTTTTCTGATTTTCTGAACTGCGGTAAGAAATACAGTGGTGTACTGGTGGATCTTTTCACTGTTTTTAAAGACTGTTGCCACTTTCTTAACAAGTTCTCTAACCAATCCTCCATTAAGGGTTTTAAAAAACTGGTTTATGACAAAAGAACCCAAATTATAAGAAAAATTACTAAAGAAAAAACTAATAATCTTATAGGCAGATATAGAATGTCTGTTTTAATGGGGTTCAGTCTGCTCCCCAAATAACCTGAAAAATTAAACTTAATACTACTGATTCTAATTGTTTCAGCAAGTGATATACCCTCAAAATGTAAAATTAATAACAAAAAGTTTTTATAATTGCCATTTCTTTTTTTGACTGCCACTTTTTCTGTATGTTCACTTTCTCTTCATATACCCTTATTTTGTTTGCCCAGTTAACCTTCCCATGTCTCCTCTACTGAACATTATTCCCAGTATTTCTACTGGTGTTCTGACACTGGGATACCGGCAATGTGGGAAATATTATTTGTTTTATTACTAAGGATCTAGCCTTTACTTTTATGTTTGGTCATTTTGCATCTGACACGCATGAATATTTCTGAATCTGATTAAGTGTTTCCAGACCTGACTGCTCATTTTCCACCAATAGGCAAATGCCATCTGCATAAGCAGAGACAGTGCAGTCTTGTTACTGTTCTGCCAACCTTTGATGCTGGGGTGTTCCTGAATACTCCATAGTAATGGTCAATACAGAATTCATATAGCAATTGATTTAAAGGACATCCTTGCCAAACCCTGCTTTTAATTTTAATCTGTTGTCCTAAGTAGCCATTGACATGTGGTCTTATTGTCTCTATAGAATAAGAAGTTTGTTATCAAACACAAAATTGCTGAGGTACACATATTTCCTAATACTTTAAACAGATATTCATGCAACACTTTGTCAACTGCTTTTCCTGATCTTAAGTTAATACATACCCTTGAATTAAATTTGTATCTCCGTTTCTACTAATTCTCTAATTAACATACGGTTGCCATAGATGCTCCTTCAAGACTGATACAGTGTTATCAAATAGTGCAAAAAAACAGAGCAGGAATTTCCCGGTGACTGAGTCCAACAAAAGTGAGACGACACTATTCTAATAGGTCTCTGTACCTCAAGAGGTCTTGGCTAAAACCCTATACGCATAAGCATCAAAAGAAAGATTGGGGTGCACTCAGAGGTTCTAAGTTTTCAGCACCCACCGGGACTAGTGGCTACTAGCAAATGGCATCAAAGATTATATAATATAGTGTCCCATTTCAAGGCTTTAATTAACCTTTCTGTGCAGATACAAAGAGCAGCATGGCAGTGCAAAGATACCAATACAGGAACTCCTAGATCATAGAAACAGAGAAACATAGAAACATAGATTTTGTCATCAGAAAAGGACCTTTAGACCCATCCAGTCTGTGCCTTGTCCCTGCCTATTCTTCACCACTGACCCTAGTTGATCATAGGTGTACCTGCCCCATTCCTCTACCTAATATGCCCGTGCCTATCCCATGCATGCTTGAAACTCCCACAGTCTTTGCCCCGTGTCCTCTGGCAGGCTGTTCCAGCCATCCACCACCCTTTCCATGAATATTTCCATGCATCTCTCCTAAACCTTCCCCTCTTAGTTTCATTGCATGCTCCCTTGTTCTAGTGCTTTTTCTCTCTGAAATAGACTCTCCACATGCACCTTGTTCACTCCTGTGAGGCACTTTTTTATTTATTTGAATTTTGTAATCAGGTAGGCCCGCTGAGACAGTACAGTCCCTTTTGCAGGGGCAACCAGGGAAGTGCAATACAATGACAATGACACGGCAGGTACAATGGTTACAATTACATCATTTAAAATTACAATTGCATCATTTACAGTTATGATGACACATTACATGTACATATACACAAGTGCCACAGAGTGTGGAGACAAAGAATCATCGAAGCAGGAACAAAGTAAAGAGGCAGAGGGTGGAGTAGTAGGAGGATTAGACTTGAGGAGAGAAGTGCAGGACAAAGCAGAGTGTGGAAGGAAGTTCCAGCAGGACACTACCGAGAAGGCAAATGATTTCGGCCCATGGCTTACCGTGGTTTGGGCATTATGAGAAGGGGGGAAGGAGGTGGACCATAGAACATGCAGGGGGGTGTCAGATCTGAATAAGTTCACCAAAATGGGGGGTAAAAGCGGTGGACCAGTTTGTACATTAGACTCAAGGTGGGATACTGGAGTTTTGAATCGTATGATAGCCAGCCGAGGAAAGAGAGGACATCACAGTGGGGTGATGGGCACTGGCCCCAGGGAAAACCTACCCACCCTATGATAGGCCTGTCTGAGGAGAGAAAGGATGGTTGAGTTGGCTGTGAGTAGAAGCAGGGTGCCATAAGTAAGGAGGGAGGGAGGAGGAGGGCGGAGGCAGTGATCTCTGGCAGGAGGCCGACGAGAGGAAGGATGGATACAATAGAGCAGGCCCAGCTTTTGGTTTAGAGCTTTAGTTAGAGAGTGACATGGGTGTCCATGGAAACTGAGGTGTCTAAGGTAACACTCAGATATTTAAAAGATTAGATGGATTCAAGGGCGTCACCACTGTAGGAGAGTATTGCAAGGGAGGTGTGGGAAGAGGTGTGGAGGAGGGGTTGGAGAGCAGCATGCATTTGGTTTTCTTAGTATTGAGGACAAGTTGGTTTTCTAGAATCAGCCCTCCAGAGATTGGCAGTCTGACATGAGCATACTGTTGAGCCAGCCAGACATCTGATGAGGATTGGTAGAACAATGGCATCATCTGCATAGGGTGCACAGTGGCCCTGCCAAGTTAGATAACTCATTAATAAGAGGAGAATAGTAATGGGCCCAGGATGGATCTCTGAGGTACACCATGGGTTATAGGTCTGAGGTTGAGAGAGACCGGACTACTTGACCCACTGTGTGCAGCCTGTGAGGTAATTCTGGAGCCAAGTTAAGGTGCTAGAGTCAAGGCCAGGAGTATAGCCTCTGTAGTAGTAGATGTGGTTGACCAAGTCAAATGCCTTCATCAAATCGATGAAGATAGCACCGATGTGCAAGGCCTTGGTTCATAGTATGGAACAGGTCACATAAAACTTTTATTAAGGTTGTGAGGCTACTATAGTTTTTCCTGAATCTGTGCTGGAAAATTGAGAGCAGGTGCTGGAGGTCCAGGTAATCCTGTAGGTGGTTGTAGAGTATTCGCTCTTGGATTTTAGCCAGTGGACACAGGATAGAAAAAGGTCTATAATTCTTGGCAGTTGTTTTGGGACCACCCTTGTGTATTGGAATGACCATGGCTACCTTCCATTTATCAGGGATGGACCCGTAAGGAAGGATTAGTTAAACAGGTCATGAACTGGACGGGCAAGGACTGTAGCCTCTAATTTGAGGAACCTGGGTTTGAGGGTGTCATGACCAGGGAGCTATCAGCTTTTAGATTAGCGAGAAGCAGGTGGATCTTCCTTGAGGGTGGCAACTTAAGGTGGAAGGCTGGGCGAGCACCAGTGTCCACTGGTGGGGTGGGGAGAAGGGGTGGGGATGGTAAAGGGCACTATGTATCTATGCAGGTCAGTAAAGAATTCATTAAATCCAGTGGCGATGGTTGACTGGTCAGAGAGGATGGTGTCTTGGGCATTAAGGAGCTGGGAGCCTCAGAGGACTTGCCTTTGATGAGGAGTTCACCCACCACCAGAATTCTTTGGGGTTGCATAGGTGCTCAGTTTGGAATGCCCTGAAGTGGAAGCAATTGGCTTTCTGAAGAGAATTTTTACACATGTTCCTGAGCTGCCTGTAAGCTTGCCAGTCCAGTGGGTAGTCCACTGCATTTGAAGTTTTTCCATGCCCAGTGTGTGCGGTCATGAGCTTCCTTAACTCCTTAGACAGCCAGGAGCTTGGAGCCCTTCTGATCTGTACCTCTTCAGGGGGCGTGATGATTAACTATATTGGTGAAGCTGGACACAAAAAGTTGAGGGCCGGTTGATATCAGGAGATTTGTTTATAGGTTTCCAATTGGTATCTGAAATAAAAGCACTGAGATCAAGTCAGGACATATCACGGACCATGGTGACCTTGGGTGGAGGGTTGGGGAAGTTACTTCGCCAAACACGGAAGGTAGAGGAGTGATCACTGATGCTGTCAGAAAATGTATAGGTTTCAATCATGTCCCGTCTCACCTGCCTCTCTCCCAGGAGTAAATTTTGAGTTACTGCAGCCTTTCCTCATATGGCTTCTCATGCAAGCCCCTCACCATTTGGTTGCCCTCCTCTGTGCTGCCTCCACCCTTTCAATATCCTTGCAGAAGTGCGCCTCCAGAACTGGACACAGTATTCCAGGTGTGGCCTCACCCATGAGTGATAAAATGGCAGCACCAACTCCTCCTGATCCTAGAAATCACTCTCCCAATGCCCCCCAGTGTCCTGCTAGCCTTTCCACTGCTTAGTCACACTTCCCAGTTACCTTGGGATCATCAGATATAATGACCCATAGGTCTCTTTCTTGCTTGGTGATTGTAAGCTCCACTCTCCCCATCTTATACACAACCTCTGGGTTCCGTGGCCATAAATGAGTAACCTTGCACTTTTAGCACTGAAACCTAGCTGCCACTCACTAGACCATTGCTGTAGTTTCCTCAGATACCTTTGCATTCTCTCCACCCTTCCCGTCAACCCTGTTACAGGTTTTGCATCCTCCACAGAGTCACACCTCCCTCAAGCTCCTCTACAATGTCACTTATGAAGACATTGAAGGGGACTAGTCCTAGCATCGAACCCTTTTAGTCACTCTCCTATTGCCTGAGTGGCTGCATTTTACCACCACCCTTTGTCTCCTGCCCCTAACCAGTTTGATGCACAGTTTGTTACTTTCTCCCTCACCCCAGACTGCTCAGTTTCTTAACTAGCCTCCTGTGCAGCACAGTGTCAAATGCCTTACTGAAGTCAGATAGGCCATGTCCACTGCTCTCCCTTGATCCACCTCACTGCTAACACAGTCAAAGAAATGTATGAGATTAGTTTGACATGACATTCCTCTTGTGAAACCATGCTGCTGGTGGTCCTGCAGCCCTTCTGCCTTCAGGTGCCCAAGACCTCTCCTTCAATAGTGTCTCCATTAAATTCCTCACCACTGATGTGAGACTGACTGGCCTGTAATTGCTGGCATCCTCCCTACTACTACTTTTGCAGAGGACCACATCAGCTCTAACATTAATGTGCAGACATAGCCAGTATTAATGTAATATTAACCTCAAGAAGGAATAGACCTCCCACCTCACTGCCATATGGAGTATGGCCCAGAGAGAACTCATCCATATGGCAGTGGAGGTGGAGGTTCACCTCATTTTTTAGATAAATATTACTAACATTGTTTATGTCTGCACCTTAATGTGACCTAAGGGTCCCTAGCTGGTATCTTTGGTCTGGCACGCTGCACTTTGTATCTGCATGGAAATGTTAATTAAACACTTGAAATGAAAGCTGTATTGTGTAATCTTTGCTGCAATTTGCTAGATGCAAGTAGCCTCAGTGGTTCAATATGTCAGTTTGCATCTGTATCTCCCGGCGGAGAGGCTGAAAATAGGCAGAATTGCCTGAAGCGTCATTTCCCGATCAACAAAACTAAATAAATAAATACCTCTGGGAACAAGGGTATATCCCTGAATGATGAACATAGCTGGGGAGAAAATTCTCTGCTGGGAAAAAGTCAGGTCTGAGGCCATTTTATTGTCATGTCTTTTACCCTAAAGCTGAGAAGTTATTGGCAGCTGTTTAGATGGAGCACTGCTTACAGTTGATGGAGTTTCTGATCAATCATCCTGTTGCATTAACAGCTCCAATGCAGTGATTAAAGATGCTGAGGCCAGCTGAATTAATGATTCTTGGGTAATAATCTTGTCCATAATAAGAGCTCCATGCTGTGAAGACGCATCTTGCTAAAGTCTGCTCCCTGCACCTTCATGCTGCAGTGAACCCATCCTTTATTCCATTATTGTGTCCCTAATTTTGCCTCCAAAGCACCATGCAGTTGGGATTAAAGGGACAGGAAAAGAAATCAGGTGGATCAAAGTCTGTAATTTTGGAGCTGCCGTAGGTTTGTTGGAAAGTAGGATGTGCAAAACAGTGATAGGTTCCATGTTATGCTTCGTTTACTGCCCTTAACTGATGGGCTGAAAGGGAACTTTCAGTGTGGATTACATGTCAGTTATAGGATTCCTCAGAGACCAGGTCCACACTTCCACTGCAGCAATAAGATTCATTAGGGTTTTAGACAACTGTAGCCTGGTCCATCATCTCAATGGCAAGAGGTGAGTATGAAGAGAATCTGCGGTAAGTTAAAATCCCCCAAAATGCTTAGAAAAAATTAAATGTATTTAAGCACACCTAGCACTTTTAAGAGGCAAAGAACAAGAACAGCCCTACAATAAATGTTGCAGGTCTCAAGGGAAGGGATCAGAGGGCATGCTTTATCACGTGTCTTTAGCCACTGCCATCTTCTGTAATTGATCTGGTTAATCCCTGACAAATGCTTTAATCAAATTAATTACTCTGTGAAGATTATTTGTAAACTTTTATTTAGACCCTGTGGCAGGTAGCAGCACCCTAGTGGGACTTGTCTACCATAATTGTGTCAGCTGCTCTTTTAAAGTACTCTGTTACTGTGTCGAGCAGGAGTAAACATCAGAGCCCTGCTGTGCATAACTTATAGTAAACTTCCCAAGAGACTTAACAGCACACCAGTGAGAAGCTCTGTACAAATAATCTACCAACTGCATTGCCGGCTTAAAACAAAGCCACTACTTGATTCCTCTCAGCCTGTCAGAGGCAACCCAAATTAAGTCCAGCACAAACCCACTCAGCAAACGCTTTCACAATAAACAGTTATACACGCCTTTGGCCAACTGCTGGAAGGCAATACAGTACCTTTATTAAGTTTGATACCCTGGAAAGGAGGCATAATCTCAGTAATGCATATGTATTTCCCTTCCTCCAAATTCAGCATGTAGTGGCTCACTCCTGGTCCTTGGCCTTGGACTTTCTCTGTACCCCTATCTGGGAAGAACTGACCCTCTGGCAACACAGAGACATACCACATCCTTAATTTTACTTTGCTGAACCACCTAGCCTCTGCCCAAACTGGTTGGGGAGTTTCCAGAAATGATCAGACCCTGAGGTAAGAACCCAACTGTGGAGAGATTTGCATACATACCTAAAGGTACATGGCCTGCCTGAAGCTAATGCATTACAAAGTAGCCTCACAATATGTCCTTTACACCCATTAAGCTATTCAAGATGAAAATATGAACGAGTGCTACTACCACAAGGGCACACTAAAACACATCCTGTGTGATTGTCCTAAAGCTACATCCCTGTGGGAAGCCATAAAACTAAACTGACCCCATACTGGGACTGGAGGATGTCTTTTCCCCACAGATATGTCTTCTAGGATTAGGGCTTAAGCAGTTACTCAAACCTAGAAGATACCACATCGTGCTAATTTCTGCCATTGCTAAAAAGGTCATATTATGACACTGGCTGGATTATTCCACCCCTTCATATAGGGAATGGCACACAATCATCTTAGATGCTTTGAGGGTGGGAAAAAACGGTGCCAACCTGCATAACAGATCAAATCCTTTAAGAAGTGCTGGGAAACCTTAACACCTCTTCCTATTGCCAGAATAATGACTTCAATGGTGTGTAATGCCCATCATGAACTCTGTATAATTGCAATATAACTAATGTATCTGATCCATGCACCTCATTCTCCCCAGAATGTTGATGGGGACTCAGGTATTAACATTATAGATAGAGGAAGCACTCACAACCAATTGCAGCACTCCTTTCCTCTGCATGTGAGACACTCTTATTCTGTGAGGAGTGTCTCATGCACGCTGCCCTGAAATGGACACATTCTGGTAAGGTTTTAAAAATGTAATATACTGTTGATCAAGCTTGATCAATAATATATTAACACCACTGAACCACTCTTACAATCCTAAGGTATCAGAACTGCTTAACGATACCCTAAGAATGCATGAGACCACCTAAGGGTGGTCTCAGTAACAGTATTAAGATACAACTTGTAAATAATTGTTACCTGTTGCTTTGTTTCTTTGTATGTCTATAATGGCATTTTGTTCAAAGGAAAACAATAAATCTTACTTATTAAAAGAAAGTGCTTTGTTACCCAACCACTACTATATCTTGCAACACACAGTACCCTGCAATAGAAAAGCACCACTGCTCAAAAACATTTTTGTTTGAAAATCCTAATATTAGCCATCAAAGTTCTACTATTAAAGACTGCACAGAACTTATGATAGTTGTTTGGATAGAATATCTGCCAATGGAAAAATATATAAAAGTAAAAGAAAACAAAGAGAAGTACAGCATAGCAATATTTAATTGTGATGTGCCACAAACAGAATGTACATACACACAAACACACACGACTAGCAATAAGCCATGGCTCGGTGTGGAGAGCAGTGCATCTAAAACAGATTGTGTGGATAATTACTTTCTATACCCTCCCCACTATCAGCAGGATCAGTGTTTGGGTGACAAAATTAATTAAAACAAATTTTAAGAAATAGTTGGAGCACAACGGTACTTATCCAGAAAGCAGAGTGGTGCAATGTGGCATTTAATTAGCTCTAAGTCCCTGGCATCCTTAAAATGTCATAGGCTTGGATGCATAAGGTAGCCAAGGACCACTCACTTCCTATCTCAGTAGATCAATAAGTTTAAATTCTTCTTCTTCAGAAAGGAACTTTATTAAGGACTTGGCATCACAACCGAGTAGAGGCAGCAGTGCGGTTTACTAATATGTACTCCCAAGGAAAACATGCATACATCTGTTACGAAGCTCTAATGCTGTGTGTGTGTGTATCATTACCCACACATGTGTGTCTGTAATTCTGCTTTAATTCGATTTTGTTAGTAATGAAGACAAGAGGAAGATAACTGAAGGAAAAAGCTTTTGTTGAGTCACTGCAGTCACTGGTGCTGGGAAATGTAGTTCTGAAAACAATCTTGTTAACCTACACCTTTCTGGACTGATATTTCTATTGCTATTCCTGACTGCTCTTACCATAATATATGGCTGTAACCTGTTAAATTACCACTGACTGCTCCATTTCCAGTCTATATGTTGCCACAATAACCAATCTGGCCTCTCTGTGATATCGGTCCAATCACCGATTGATTGCTGTTCCATATCCTGTAACCATAAGTGAGTGTTTGTATATTGTATTTACTGCTGTATCTATCATGTTCTTCACAAACGGTATGTTAATTCCATGTAATCCTACATCCTGTAACATGAATGTCTGTGCTGTATTGTCCTCTTTGTGACGAGGTACCTTTGAAAATGAGCCCCTGGCTCAAAGGTTGTAAACTGATGTGCTAATAAATAAATAAATAAATAAAAATATACTGTAATTCATCTCAGATATACATTTTTTATTTTCAGAACCTGAAAGCTTCTTCTGAAATTTACTTTCTTTTAGCATTTGTTTCCCCTTTTTTTGTACAAAAATCTATAGTATCCCAGCTCTTCCATATGTGCAGAGGGCTAAAAATGAAGTACCCCTGTGCACGCTTGCCCACTTGTCAGGCACCCGCCGACATCCTTAGAACAGAATGCATGCCCCATCTGCACCAGATCCCAAGACATATAAACATCTACATGGGCAGATGGGTTAGGACAGGCATGAGGGCAGGGTAGGATACTTAAAAGCATTTTCACAACAGGAGGATTGCAGTAGCCAGTGGCATTATAGTCCACAGGGACCTGCCATAATGCCCTCTGGCCCGGCATTGGTACCCACCTAGTCCCTGCGCAATGATATCTAGGCCAGGATAGGCCTCACTGTTCGTTACCCTCCAGCCCTCCAAGATGGCAAGGAAGATCAGAGGCAGCTGGTTTAATGTTTCAATTTTTTTAATCAAATGTGCATTTAAATCTACCTGCCCAAAGTTGCACACATACTGGAGAGACACTGACGAAGGCCTGTCCCAGACAGGGAAGATACAGAGTAAATTAGCACCGAGATGGTCTTGTTGGAAAAAATTACAAAATACCTGAAGGATCATTACATATATTTCAGTGTGCTTATGCAACTGGATATGATATGATAATGCTTGTTTAACTTAAATTTTATGTGGCTTTCTGCCTCTCTATCCGTGGGATATACCTCATGTAATGGTATAACGCAAGGAACCCTAGGAGGGTTATCCTACAGGTGCCGGAAATGAATGAGTTGGCTGAAGGTAGATTAGGAAGAAGCCCATGGGTAAGAGAGACGTGCTGTTGGAGGAGGAGGAGAGGAGGATGGTGGGCAATGAAAACGAATCCTTGAGAGTCGAGGATAGGTGACGTTTTGAGGTTGATGGAGGAGGATGTTGTTGCTTCGCCCACTGAACCTCGGGCTTAAAGCCCTCCCATTCAATGTGCTTATGCAACTGGATATGATATGATTATGCTTGTGTAACTTGAATTTTGCTTTCTCCGCCTCATCCAGGATATACCTCCTGTAGACGATTTAAAGGAACCCTAGGGAGGGTTCCCCTCTACAGGTGCCGAAATGAATGAGTCTGCTGAAGGTAGGTTAGAAGAAGCCCAAAAGAATATCCAAAGATGTCAAGCTTAGAAGAGGCGAGGATGATGAATGAATTTTATGAAAAGAGCTAACTTCCTGATGAGAGAGGGAAAGCGGCCACTATCTGCCTCCATCCAACAGCAGGACCTAATGAGAAGAAATCACTAACGCTAACTAATATTATGACCATTGGCACAGAGGAAATGAAAAACCTTTTGAGGAGGAAACCTCTGGGGATCCAAGGCCTAGATCACCTTCCTCCAGGCTGACGACGTTTGAATTGAGGATATATATATATATATATATATTTTTTTTTTTCTATTTAAAGAAAGGGTTCGTAACTAGGGATACAAGTAGTTAGGATAATGGAATACGGAAGATCCTTAAAAGAAAGCACAGATCAAAGATGGAACATGAGGCTGCACACAGATCGAATATGAACACAAGGCAAACTGAATACTGATGATGATGATCGTCAGAGGAGGTAGGCAGGTCAATGAGGTAGCCTAAGATCTGATAATAGGTATGATTGATTGAGTGAGGCGAGGAAGTAGATTTTGAGGTCGATAAGGCATGATTATGTGATGTGAACAATTACATCCTGTTATTCTGGTCAATGAGTAGCATCAGAGTCAATGATGGAATGCTCGAGGGAATGATGAAACTAAATAAACTTTGCTAGACTTAGGTAGGGTATGCTCAAGTAGTCGATGAGAGATAGTAGATCGGGGAGCAAGGATGGGAGTAAATAGATGGATGAGTCAGAGCAACAATGGGTATTTATATGAGCTCATAAGGATATTCGAGATGAACCAAAGAGGAGACAAATGATGCTGCAGACTGACTTGATGGAGTGATAGCTTGATTGGCGATGCAAGTGAGCAGGCACTGAGGTTGAAGAGGCGTAGCTGATTATACGATGTAAACGATTATACCCTGAATGATTAGACCTTGAGGTTGAAGTCAATGAAGTAGTAATGGAACTGAATGATAGGAATATTAAGGTAAGCAATGTAAATAGATAAGATTTGAGGTAATGCTGAGTAAACGATAACTGGATTATGAACTCGATATGACTGTAGTTATGAACTTGATACATGTGACAGGATGGCTAGGGCTGATAGGTGGCATAGGAATTGTGGTAGGTACACCCAAAAGAATGCCAAGAGCACACCAAAAGTGGAGGGAAGCCTGGAAATCTGAGACTGAACTGGGAGAGGAGGATGGGAAAGAACTGAAAATGAACTAGCACGAAGGAAGCAAGGAAATCAGGCACCTTGAAAAGAGGTAGATTCGAGATCGAGAAGGAAGATCCAGAACCACAGGCAACACAAGTGAAGCAATCAAGGATCGAAACTGGATGAGGAACAATGAGGTGAGCAAAACTGGACAGAGAATGGTGATGAGTGAGCGAAGGGCGGAGGGAAGCCATGATGGCTGAATCCTGAAGAACTGGTACAGAATAGGAAGAATAGGAGATGGAATAAACAGGAAAGAAACTTGAACGAAGGCATCAAGCTGCATGGAGCAATATGAACGAAGATGCTCCTCGAAAGGAGATGGACACCAAGGTCATGAAGGTGCATCAGGAACCAGTGGTTTAGCGATCCAGAGGGCAATCACAGGACGGCAACTGAGGGAGGCAAATCAGACGAAATTACGAGGAGGGAAGGCTTGATGAGATAATGGAATGGGCAATGAGTACTGAGTCAGGGCCGGAGACCATGGATCAATGAGGTGCAACGAGTGGAATCGACGGGTAGATGCCCTGAATCGGTGGATAAAGGCATCGAGAAGCAAATAGAGGAACAATGAGGGAAGGGGGGGGCATGATAGGAATGCTCCAACTAAATATCCAATAGATCACAAAATGCCTGAAGCAGATCAGAGATGGCGACGGTGCCACCGATCGGGTCAGGAAAAGAACAAGCCTGAGTAAGAGTATGAATCCTCGAAAATAAACACAGTCAGAGGAGCAAGGGTATCCATATGCACTCATGAGAACACTGAGGAAGATGAAGACTGAGGATGATGATCGCTGCAGGAGTGCAGCAGGTCAATGAGGTAGCATAGGACCTAAGGAGAGGTCATGCCAAGTAAGTGATGTAAATAGATGAACTATGGAGCAAGGATGGAGGAATGATGACCGGAGTCATGAACCTGATACTAGTGGTAGGAGGGATGGGTTGATGAGGTGGCATATGAGCCATGGTAGGTATGCCCAAAAATATCGATTGCAGGCCAGATGGAGTCAGCCAGAGACGCCACAGATGGCAGGTATGAGTAAGAGTAGACAATGGCATGAGGTAATTATAAGAAGAGGTAGCACAGGAGTCCCACACATACATAGAACATGGAAGTTAAGAAATGTCAGGAGAATGAACTGGAAGGGTAAAATCAGCCCGAGCAAGCAAATGCCCTGAAGCAGTCAGGAAATGTAGTCAAAGCAATGTACGATATCCACTACCCAATCTAATGCAGTATGACATTGAGCAGCAGGACAAAACAAAGAGTGCCATACAGTAGATATGAACAAAACGACTTTTTAAAGCACGGAGTGGATGCTGAACCTCCAGGGATTGTTCTAACATACAGCAAGCCATGGAATAGCTGGCGAAGACAGTTTTATTTTTATTTTTTTGGAGTTAGATTGAGCGAAGGAGGACAGACATAGGCGGAGCTAAGCAAATGAGAGATGTGACAGGAAAGCCCTTAACAAGTCTGGGATGGGAGATCACCAGAGGCAGATGAAGCACCCATGGAGAAATAGGCCAAATTAGATGCTGTCAGTGGGTGTACTGGAAGCTGAGGCAGGAAGGGACATGGGATGGTAGGGAGTGAAGTGGACGAGCAGGGTGAGGTGAGGCATAGGAGCAGAAAATGCAGGGTCAAGCACAAATAAATCATAGATGAGCAAAACTCAGGGAAAACAACCACGATGAACAGAAAGACAGCAAAATGCACTAGCAAACAAAACATGAGGCAGCGATGAAGACAGAGAAGATGATCACCACAGGAGGCAGTTCCAGTGAGGCACATATCCAGATGCGGTTTGAGAATGATGAAGACTGATGATGACGATGAAGATCACCGCAGGTGCGTGGCAGGTTTGAATAGGAAGCATAGGAGGTAATGATAGGAATGCTCAGGAAGTGAGGGAAATAGATGAACCATGAGGTGTGGATGAGAGACTGAAGACCAGAGTCATGCACCTGGAGAAATAGGGAGAATGGAGGAAAGCTGTGGAGGCTGGCACGGGAAGGTGAGGTACAAAACAGGCGATGGTATGAGATGGACGAAGTACTAGAAAGGAAGGAAAGCAAAGAAGGCTGGCACAGGTAGATGAGGTGTATGTACTGAACGATGCACGATAAAGGAGGAAAAGGCAGAGGAGTCGAGGATAGGTATGCCTAAAAAGGAATGCAATGGTTGGAGCAGAGAAGACGAGGAGAAGGACACTGAGCGAAGTCAAGAAAATGGGAGACAATGAGGTCAGCATGGTGCTGAGGATAAGGAAAGGAGGAAAGAAAAGAATAGGTGCTGAGGAAAGGACAAAGGACGGAAGGGAGGATGATAGAGAAGCCAGAACTGGAAGGAAGCCTAGGTGGCGGAATGGATTCTGAAGCATTGGGAAACTATGCCATCTAGAGGCTAGATCCATGGCAACAGAAATTATGGGGAATACAAGAGAGCCGAGGGCACAGCAGGGTAGACCAAATGGGGTCCACCAGACAAAGGGCAACTCAGGTTGAGCAATCGAGGATCAAAACTGAACGAGGTATGATGAGCAGTGAGGAAACTAGAACGGCGTCTGATGAGGAGTGAGCGAAGAGACCGATGGCTGGTACTAGAAAAGGCACTAGGACAAGGAAGGTAAAATTAGGCAATGGATGAGGTACAATGGTGAAGGCTCGAGTGGCTGAGTGAGGACGATTAGGAAGCGGATGAGATATGATGCTGGATTGAAGTCATAAAGGCTGGTATATGAAGGCAGGTATGACAGGATGGGGACAGAGGGAGGTCAATGGGTTAGCATAGAACTCAGCAGATACAGGAAAAGAACAGCAGTAAGGAGAGCTAGATGAGGTAGCACACAGGCCAGGTTCGATGAAAGGCCAGATAGTCAGCCATAGATGGCCCAATGATGTGAATAGCAGAGCAAGCTAATAGAAAAGAAAAACATGGCATGATGAGAGAAGCCAGGACTGAAGTGAATCCTTAATGGTGGGATGAGCAAAGTGGGAGGTGATGAAAAACATGCTGAGAGCAATGAGAATAAATAAACAGGTCGGGGCGAGTGCGGTAGACCAGAGAGGGGCAGACCAGAACGGAGGACAACAAGGACAATAGGAAGCAAATTAGGAAATGAGGCAGCAGGGAGATCGGAACCCAAAAAGGCAGTAAAACTTAAGAAATACTGAATTTTTTGTGTAATGTATATATATATATAAAATATATATCTATATAGGTAAACCTCAGGAAACCCACAAATGTGTTCTGAGACGACAGATACGGCAGAGGAGAGGCAGGGGTTGACAGCCCCAGTGAAACTCCAGCAGTGGCGAAAGCCCACAGCAACAGCCCCGACGAGCAGGGTAAAGCAGTTGATAGGACTGGCGGTCAATAACTAAGTGGAAGATGCCTTGAGGCAGCTTTTTTTTTTAGTGGTCATCCCACAACCTGGCCCTGCAACTGCTCCTGGTGTGCGAGAGAAAGGAAGCAGAGTGCAGACATGTAGACAAAATGAGGTAAGAGGAGGAACCGGAGTGCAAAATATGGGTGACTCGCTGGGTCTCAGTGAGACAGAAGGGCGAGCATAACAGAAGTAACGAAAGAAGATGCTCAGATCAGCATGGTATTTGATAGAATTCAGGCAGAGTGCAGCTTTGTGGGTTATGGAAGTGAGAGAGATTGGGAAGGCAGTAACTACTACGAGATCGGAACGGAACTGCAGCTGGGAACAGGAGGTAAATTAGCCAAGTCGAAATGCATTACAATTGGGAAGCAGGTTATAGCAATAGTCGGGGAGGCGAGACAGAATCAGCTACACTGTCGGAGTAGCTGAATCCTCCACTCACAGGAGTGAAATCAGTTGCACAGCTGAATGAGGCATTAAGCAGGCTGCAAGACATTTAAAATGCCACCCAAGATGCAAAACGACTGGATGAAGAGCACACAGGACAGTACGAGGCAAGAAGTAGGCGAGCAGTAGATATAAACCTGCCGGAAAACACAAGGCATAGGAAGTGGCGAGACTGGATAACCGGAGAACAGGCAAGGGGGCAGAAACTAACCTGCATTCAGAGGCAGACACTAAAGCAAAGGACTGAGGAAGCCAGATTGAGAGAAGAAGAGCTACCCTGCCAACGAAACTAATCCTGGAGAATTGAGGATAGGTGACGCTTTTAAGGTCGATGGAGGAGTGACGTTGTTGTTCGCTCATTGAACCCTCGGGCTTAAAAGCCCTCCCATTATACAGCCCTTATTTGTGCTAAACTTTGTATACTTACACTACGGAAAAGTGAGGACCCACTGGAATCCCAAGTTTGGCTGAAGCAGCTAAGAGAATGTGCCACACTATAAAAACTGATTTACTAAGCCAAAAGTAACCTTGCTGCATACAAGAAATGGCTATGCTTTGAGCAATTTCTCATCTCTAGGCTTCAGTGCAACAGCATCCAAGAGGCAGATTCAGCTGCTTAGGCAATTTCAGATCAAGGGTTGGGAGAACAGGTCATATGTTTTAAGCAGAATATGGCCTGGTGCACACTGAATTTCATTGCAGTGAAATAGTCATAGGATAATGCACAAATGCTAACTTATGTACTTAGAGGCTGTTTTTCTTCACAGTTTGTTTTTAAGGTTGCCTGTTAGCATTAGAATCAATCGAATTATCTACTGTTTCATTCAATTCACCTTTAGCAAACTCCAGTGTAGAACAGAATTAAATTTAGTATTTTAGATTCATGGCACATGTACCAGCATAAACCTTTTTGAATCTTTAGATATCCTGCCAAGGCATACAATGTAAGGCAAGTAATGCTAACTCAAATGTAATGCAATATGTATTTTGTTTTTAAGTGAAACCCAACAAAATATTTCTGAAAAGAAAAATGTGCATTGAAGAATACAACAACCCTTGGAGGATTGCCATATCTCACAAAACCCTTGCTCTGCGTGGATCAAATGATCCACTAAAGCACAGACTGGACATGTGATTGGATGCTTGCCTTTAGGCCTGCACTCTGCCCCAACACCCTACCAGCTCCTCTGGGCTGCTTACATGCGTGGAATGAGGAGGCTACTGGCTGTGGATCGCCCACGGGCATGTCACCTGTGAGTGCAAAGCTTCAGTGTAAATTAAGTAAGCAAGCAATAATATCTGACAGGGTGGGCAGTATTGAGCTATACCAGATCACCAGGGAGTGTAATGAGGCTGTATGCCACAGCTGGAGGTCCTCATAGCCCCTGGAAGATCCTGTATAGCTTATACAACCCAACCCTGGACGGTATCGTGGTCCTAAGAAAATGGGCTACTTGTGACAATTTTATGCAGTATAGATAAAAAAAAAGCATTTGTCAATGCCGAATGTTGTCTCACTGGCAGTGGCATTGGTAGTGCAGGAGTTAGAGATACATAATAGGAATGGCAGTGAAGTACTGAACTGACGCTAACCCCACCCCACCCTGCAGAGACTGGCAGGCGCTTGCGTGCTCTTGAGTCGCCAGCTATGACGCTATATTATTTTATCTACCCTGTAGACAGTGACAAGTGTCATGGTGTGCTTTGGGGTCTTTGGGCCTTATATTTACCCCATTCTATAAGGAAATATGCTGAGACAGGTGCAGTACAGGAGAATGGGGAGAACTTTAGGGCTGAACACCCAAGGCACACCTCGGTGCCTTTCACTGGCTGCAGGGTGGGGCTGGGGTGGAGTGGTGAGCATTACAGCCAATGATCCCAAGTCACACCCCTGATGCCTGTCAGTCTCTACAGGGTGGGTGTTACAGTTGGAAACCCTAACGTCAGAGGGCGCTTGTTGGTATTTTCACCATAGGCTTTTTGTGACCCCACCTCATAAAGAGCAGCACAATCAGTTTGTTAGCTGAAAGGTGGTTTTGCACAGCGGCTATGCCATTTGACGACACAGGATGAAAACACATGTTGGGCAGGATGTGAAAATGACAATTGTATTGTTCATGAGGCAGTGTAAAAAATGGCAACGTTGAAAATCTGGAGTGAAAAAAGAAAAATTGGTAATGTCATAAGCATGCATAGAAACTGAACAACACGTCCGTAACTCAATTATTTTGGATTTTTAGCCACATTTTCAACATAGGCATTTTGAGACTCCCTCATGAACAGTGGTGCTGTGATTTTGTTAATCTGTCCCAAAAGTTGATTTCCACAGCGACCACGCCATTGTGCGCCACAGGTGTGGAAACACATTTTGGGCAGGCTATGAAAAATGACAGCTGTACTGTTCATAAGGAGGTGTGAAAATGCCAGTGTTGAAAATCTGGCATGAAAATATTGCAATTTGCAAAGTTACCAGGGTGCGGAAACACTGCGCAACGCACACTTGTAACACAGTCATTTTATGGATCTGTCACCAAATTTTTCAACATAGGCATTTTAGACTACTGCTTATGAATAGTGTCACTGTCATTTTCTCAAACTGTCCCAAAACTGATTTCACACAGTGACCGGCTATTCTGGCGCAGACGGGCGAAAATACATTCTCGCTAGGATATGTAAAATGACTGCTATATTGTTCATAAGGAGGTGTGGGGAAAATGCCAATTTTGAAAATCTGGAGTGAAAATATTACAAATTCACAAAGTTACGAGCGTATGGAAATTGCGCAATGCACGCCATAAAACAGCAATTTTTGATTTTGTTCACCAAATTTGCAATATAGGCTTTTTGAGAGCCCCCTCATGAACAGAGATACCGTTGTTCACATTGGTCCGAAAGGTGATTCCCAAGACAGTGACCGCTAAATCACCTTTCAGGACTGAATAACGCCATGCCAGTGACTGGATTCATGAGGAGGGGTCCCAATGACCCCATGTTGAAAATTTGGTACCAAAATTCCCAAAATGCCTGAGATATGCACCAAAGTTGGAAAACCCTGTTTATGCCATTATACAGCTTACTGGTATTTCTTCAGTTAGTAGTCGGCTTTGAAGAGTGCAGGCGTGATTCCAGTCCACCGAATCATGCGTGCTCAGAGGTAGGTATGGGGATTGAGAATTGATGGGAGGCAGGGTGCGCAAAGGTGGGCGGGCTGGGGAGGCCACCGAGCTGGACGAGGGAACTGCTTTCTGGTTTGCAGGCTGTAAAAAAAAACATTATGGGACTGTTTCATTTTACAGGGACATTTGCGCGCTGGGGTGGGCTACCAGCATACCACCTGAGTGTTTTTGAGGGGGTTTCTGTAGCCGATGGGGTTGGGCACCCCCATTGGCACCACAACAAATTAAGGGGGCATGTGTTTGACAGGGTGGGCTCCGCCATCAGCAAATTAGAATTGGGGAAGGGGGACATGATGCCGAGGGGATTGGGTACCTCGCAACACTTTAAATGGGGGCTGCATTATGCCGATGGGGAGTGGGCTCCCCATCGGCAAATGAAGTGGGTTGGGGCATGCCGACAGGGGATTGGGCACAAGTTGATTCTCCACGCAGCAGCAGTCACGCCGCCATGTTTATTGAAGGGCTTCACCAGGAAAGGCATATAGGGTGGCACGTTTTGGTGCCACTGCACGATGAGCTCGGCTCTCATTGCAGCGGACCTTTTCTTAGATGTGCTTGCCACATTATGTATTCCTGGTGTGGTGCCTGCATGCTGGCTTATTGGGAAATGAGGGACGCGCACCACCGATGCGTACTTTATGCCCAAAAGTGACCGCGCCTCCAATCTGCTACTAATGTAATATGTTGGCTGGCGCATAACACGCGCAACATAATAAAAATCCATAAAATTACTAAAATGAATAGAAAGTCATTTTAGTGCTAAAGTAGTCCCTCTATTGATATCCTTGTCAGTAGAGGGCACTGTAGTGTTTTACAGCTGTTTTATTGTGAAGTGTACCTAACCACTATGTTTCTTCTGCTGCTTCAACTACCATAGGTGCTGGGCTTGTAAAATGGTTGGTGGGGCCCCAAGGGTCAGAGACCACAGCCCCGGTGAATACTGGGCAAGCCCCCAAATACTTGGGGCCACCCACCAGTGCCACCACCCTGTTGGCTCAGTTTAACATTCAGTCTCCCATGCAGTATTTGTTATTAACCATATAGCTTTTTCAGTAATAAGGTTCATCTGGCAAAAAGTATTAAGATACACATTCTCTGTTGCCTTTCATCCCCAAATCAAGATACCAGATTAAGTTTTTCAAACTTCCTACTCCTCGCTCCACGCCCACCATGAAGAAAATTACATATCTTGGCACAGTGTTGTACTGTTTACTATTACAAACATGTGGAAGAACCATCCTGATACATCTACAGTATGAATCTATCACATGCATTCAACAAGTGACACTGGGGTAAGAGAATTTGTAAAATGGCGAATGATGGCCATCTTTAATGACATTAGTCGTTAATTACAAAGTGAGCTGTAAAACATTTTAACGATATCTAAGAAAACAAGATATACTGAGTATGAAACTTAGGTTGACAGCTTCCCACTCAGCCACCAGCCCACCAGTCAGTCACCTCACCTCCAGCCAGGGTGACTCCTCATCTTTTTTTTTTCAACTGCTGAAATTCTGTTCATCTCTCTTGTTCCCCTTCCCTCAGCCTCCAAACCACCACAGTGACCTCACCTTCAGCCAGGAGACTTCACCTTTTTCTTACTTTTTTCTAACTGCTGAAGTTCTCTTCATCTCTTGTTCCCCATCCCCACCCCACTCAGCCAGCAGCCCATGCCACACAGTCACCTCACCTCGGCCAAGGAGGGTGACTCATCACTCCTCATTTTTCTTTCTCCCTCTCCCCACCCAACTGTGTTATTCTCTTTCTCCTTCCCCACTTAGCGACAGGCACACCAGCCCACCACAGTAGTCACCACATCCAGCCAGAGTGACAAACCCACTACAGTCACCTCACCTCCAGCCAGGGTGCCTGTCGCGACTAACTCATCGCTTATCCTTTTTCCCCAAAGTGTTTTTCCTGTTCCCCTTCTCCACTCAGCCATCAGCACACCACAGTCACAGCCACAGCCACCTTGCCTGCAGAGGTGAAAATGTGGCACAGGGTGCGGTCAGTCTGCTGGACACACAAATGACATTCTCAGCCTCAGAACAATATCAGGCTAGGGGGCAGGGAAGGCTAGCAATACCATGTGGAACAGGGATGGTGCTCAGCTATGTTCACATAGAGCAGAGCATGGCGCCCAGCTATTACAGGTGGTCAGGAGCATTTTCAGGCCAGGGTTCAGGGTAGCTATTCCAAGTGGTAAGGGTGAATGTCCACGTGGTGGCTGAGGGTCGAGGCGGCAGGGTAGTGAATGGCCATATGGAAGCAGGGGATGGTGCTCAACTATCCCAGATAGTCAGGAGCATTTTAAGGCCAGGGATCAGGGGCTGGGTAGTTATCCCAGGTGGTAAAGGCAGACACTGGCTTTTATATTTTTATGTTTGTATGTATTGTAGGAACGATGTAGTTGTATGTAAGGGCTTTGGCCCGAGTATGTAACTTTTGAATAAAAATACATTTTACTTACTATTCAGGCTGGGAGGGTAGGCAGGGTAGTGAATGTCCATGTGGAGCAGGGATGGTACCCAGTTATCCCTGGAGGTAAGGAGCATTTTCAGGCCGGGATCGGGCAATGTAGGTGAATGGTCATATGGAGAAAGGAATGATGCCCAGCTATCCCAGTTGGTCAGAACTTTCAGGTTGGGGTCAAGGGCAGGTAGTGGATGGCCATATGGAGCAGGGGATGGAGCAAAGCTATCCCTGGTGGTCCAGAGCATTTTCAGGCCAGGACTGAGGGAGGGTAGTGAATGACCATTTGGAAGAGGGATGGTGCTCAGCTGTCCCGATACATCCCGGTATGGGTTAAGGGCACAAATTGTCAGGCCACAGAGAATTCCTCCCTCTCTGTCTTTATCAGCTTGATAGCAGCAGCAAGCACAGCCTTTGTGCCATCTGTCGTCAGCACCTTGATCAGTTAGAGCAGCACTTTCCTGCTGTGTGGGCTTAGCAGAGGCTGACTTTTAGTGTGACTGCTTATCTTTAAAAAATGAAATCAAGCAGAGACAGAAATGTATGCAGCAGAGCAGGCAGTGGTGCTGTCAGACCTCAGCTTCCTATACCCCTCATGCTCACCAAACTGTGCCTCCCATGAAGGAGCAGGCTCAAAGTGGCCCCATGCAGCATTGCACAGAAAGATACCATGAAATGCTCCCATAAGGACCATGTTATGTTTTAGATAGACACCTTCTCTTCACAGGATCATCTCCAGTAACTTTCCTATTTTGCAAACTGACCCCAACATTGGTGCTTCCTTTACAGAACCACCTATTGCCTCCTACTGCCAGCCACCCAACCTGTGGAATCTCCTGGTAAAAGCAGCCTACCTACTCCTAACAGTTCCTCCATACCAAGTACCAAACCTTGCAATGGAATTCGCCTACACCTGTAAATTTGTTTCTAGTGTGACTGAAATTCGGGTCCTACAGGTGTATTTCATCAACAAGGAGTTCTCATGCACATCCACTAATGTGGTATATTGTATTCTTTGCAGGAAGTGTGCAGCTATTTACATTAGAAAGACTGGTAGATGCCTTGCTGACCATTTCAAGGAACGTTACAGGGCAGTCAGGAATGGAGACACTGATAAACCCATTGTATCCCACTTTATCTCCAGGGACCACAGTGTCAATGATCTTTCTGTTTGTGTCCTTCAGCAGGGCTTCCGGATTCTGACCATAGAAGAAACATGGAAACCAAGCTGATCATCTGCCTTGGCTCCCAGCAGCCCTCCGGTTTAAATGATAGACTTATTTTCTACTAACATCTTTCAGCCACACCTTGTTTTTCCTTAAGATTTTGTATCTCACACATTTAATTTCTTTTCATTTCACCATATGTCTCCATCTCTGTCTCCTTCCCCACATTTGCCACCTTTCAGCCTTCTTACTAGGCCCTGTTAATTAGTCTCCACCTTGGACTTCTAGCTCATTCACCCTATTATGTCTTGTCTTTCCATCATCACCTTTTTGTTTCACATATTCTCTCTAATCTTGCCATCTATCACTTCTCTCCCTGAGCCTTCCCTTTTTTCTTTCCCCATATATATCATTTATTTTACCTCCCTCTACACTAACTTTGTTTTTCTTCTTTAGATATTTCCTGAAGAAGACCTAAGGTTGAACGAGATTTTAACTCTGTTTTCTATTTTCAGCGTGCATTTAATATAACCATTTTGTTTTGCTTTTGCTTTCAGACCAAGCTGACGCAGCACCTTGTTTTTGCTTTATGTTTTAGTTTACACTCTATATGCTCCTGCTGAGAATGAACCATGGGCACCTGCTTCATTGGTTTTGACTTAACCTCTACACCACAGGAGCAGCAATTCTTTTTTTTTCTTTAACCTTTTCTCCTTCCTAAGTGCAGGCTTGCCATTTAGGGCCAACCCTCCAGCCCGTCACCGGCTTCTCAGAAACTCAGCTCCATCTGGCTCATTTTCCATGGCTTGCCCCAAGGTGGGGTTGCTGGCTACTGACACACAGATGCGATGTGCCAGGAGAGCCCTGCACTGGTGCAGAGCCTATGAGGACAGACCCTTATCATTGCTCAGCCCGGTGTTTTCCTCCGTTTTTCTCCCTAGGTGAAGAGGGCATGCAATGTGCATCAGATGCCCTGCATGCTCTATCATGCAGGATGTTCACGGCTGTTGCTCCACGCCTCCCAGCAATGCGTGGTCCCAGCTGCCATGCCCCTAGAAGTCCTAGTGGCCAGGACAGTGCTAGGCTCCACATCCCTCCCACCCCGGAGGAAGACTGCAGTCCTATGGGTGCTTAGAAACATAACATAGACTTTGATGGCAGATAAGGACCGCTTGGCCTACCTTGATCCTCCTCGGCTCAGCTGACCTCTGACAACCTGAGTTCCTCCGAACCCAGGTCATTAGTGCCGCAAGCTTGGCCAGCTACCAAGGTGCCGGCACATTGAACTTACAGCAAGCCACTTCAGTGAAGTGGATGTACTGGGTGTATGTTCAGTTAGCAAGCAAAGAATCAAAGGTTTGAATCCAGGTAGGAGCAAAATATTTTGTATTTCCCCTGAGAGACTAGGGTTCAATTCAACGGACGAACATTTTTTCAAAATGTTTCTATCAGTTGGAATTTCACTTGCAAGGCAATCCATGGTGGTGTGGAGTTGGAATAGTAAATTATATAGGAAACAAACTTGCTAAGAACAACTATTTGTGCAGAAAGAAAGTTGACTTGTCAGGACAGGAAGTTCCAGCCAGGAGAAATTTGTGGTACCTTTGTGCAGACAACGCCCAGTATATCCCCCTGGGGATCATTAGGTTACTATTAATAATCAACTAACCAAAGTTTTGATAATGGTACTGTACATACTACTGCACATTACTGCATCCAGCGATCCATTTAGGATGGATAGGATACTAAGTAAACAAGCCATTTACTATAGTTTTATCCTATCTTTTAAGGACGCTGTTGATCTGCTTTAATCTACTGGCTAGTTATATTTATAATTATCTTTAAACAGGCTTTATTATTTACTTAAGTCATCTTAATTTTTAATCTTTAATTTTGATACTGTAGTTATTTCATATTTTATTTTTATATTTAATGTCCTGTATGTTTATGTTATTTTACAATATACAGTGCCCAGAGCCTATGGGAATCGGTGCTTTATAAATAAAAGTTTCTTTGCTTGCTTGCTAGTAACACTATCATTCGCTAAACAAATTAAAAAGAAATCTCATTTTAAAAATGTTCCTGAAGTATTGTCCACCTAGTTGTGACTTAAAATATCTAGTAGTCCCATAGTAGGTCTGCCAAAATTCGGAGGACTAGACCCAGCAGCAAAGTCCCACCCCTATAAACTCTACTAGATGTCGTTATCATGAAATCCTAATCATACCCCTCCCTCGAATCCCTCTCCCAGCCCCTCAATTCTTTTAATAAGATGACTTTGGGAGGGTACAGCTTTCTCTTATCATCCTTCCTCCCTTCGATCCATTTTGGGGGCTTGGTATCTGTCCTGGCAGCCTCTGGCAGGCAGTACAATACATTGCCATGCCAGTCCCACAGGTTTGGAAGCAGACTCAGGACACATGGGTGGATGGCCAGGACTGCGATGGCAGTTATTCCCAGCTTGGAGAGGGATGGCACCATGTCTAGTACCACAGTGACCCCAGTGGCAGACCAGAGACTTGTTCCTCCCAGAAATATTGCTGTGGCATCCAAGATCACCACTAGACTGTACAGTGCCATCTAGTGAGTGTGTGGGAGCAGGAAATAAAAAATGGTATAAAACAGCCTCCATCAGAATTAACTTCTTTATGGAATGAGTGGTGGCTAGGTGGAGCAGACTCCGGAGCAGATGGTATCAGTCAATACTGTCACTACCATTAAATTTAGACTTGACATGTACAGTACTTTGAAGAAAATGGGGAGACGGGTATTCCTACTGAGCAAGTAGGGGAAGGGATAGCACTGGTTCTTTCTTAAAATCATATGTTCATACTGGAGGTACTTGTTCAATTCTATTTTGAACAGTGACACACTACTGGCTTCTGGTCAATCACCGTGGAAATACAATCCATACATTTAGTACTCTGTGGAAAGGCATTTCTCCTACATTTCTTATTTATTTATTTCAAGAGTTTCACCAGGAAAAACTCACTGAGCTATATCGCTTGTTTCCAAATGTGTCCTGGGGGAAAGAGGAGAGTGCAGTAATGTTACATCAATTATTAACCCAACCCTTCTCTTAAATAAAGCCCATGTCTTCTTTTCTGCAAATTACTAACTCCCAACAGCTTAGAGACTTTTTCTTTCTTTCTCCCTTTGTTTATTATTTCGTAGGGCTGGGCAAAACTGAGACACACATTTATGGAATATTCTTCCACAAAATTGTGTGAAAATTCACCATTTCCACAGAAAGAAATAGTGTAAGAAACTCATAATTTTCAAGTCAAAATCACACATTTTGTGTACACATTGCTGTTTTTGCTTGTGTAACCCTCCTGTAACCAGGGTTACTAGAATACCACTTAGATCTAGTGGCAGGCAGGAAAGGCAGCTTGTGAGACACCAGTTAAATGGGTTTCACACTGTCTGACTCTGTCCTCAGTCTCAGCTGAGCTGAAGGGATGACATCACTTAGAATTCTCGTAGCAGTGTAAGTCACAGTGGAATGTTGCAGCCGGGAGTTAGGTTAGAATGCTGGGGTTTTCAAAGTCAGTCTAGTGGGAGACTCAGTGGAAGGAGGAGGTGCACTG
The DNA here is from genome assembly GCA_016271365.2 of Neoceratodus forsteri. Taxonomy (NCBI): domain Eukaryota; kingdom Metazoa; phylum Chordata; order Ceratodontiformes; family Ceratodontidae; genus Neoceratodus; species Neoceratodus forsteri. The sequence continues at coordinate 189,186,580 of CM028134.1, forward strand.
CAGTTGGCAGCCTTCAGAACCTAGCTCTGTAATAGAGCTACCACAGGAAGAGGGGTGTGTTCTCGCCCCTACAGAAGGACACACAGAAGAAACCTATAGAAGTGGTTGAGATTGTTCCCCGGTTCAGCCCCAGTGCCCCATCCCTGGAGGGATGGGGAGGACCAGCATTTCAGGGCAATCCCTGGATCTGCTGGAGAGGAAAGCTGTCTGACTAGAGAATTTGTACTGAGGTACCAGATGTGTGTTTTCTGTGTGAGAAGCCCTGGGGCACCTCTAACCATGGTGAGTCTGCTCTGACATAGAGCTCTGTTTCACCAAGAGAGTTGAGTAAAAGTATCTGCTTCTGTGGGGTCAGGAAGGACAGACCAGTACAGTACTTTAAGATATGTGTATGGCTTGAAATGCATCTAACCAGTGGGGCTCAGGGATGGACATAGCCACTTAGAGAATGTTACAAGTCAGGACACCAGTTACATGGAAATTAGACTGTAAAATGTGATATACATTTCGAGATAGCAGCTACAAACTGAGAGTTCAAGGAAAAGTGTTGACTCCAAATGAATGACCAGGTATGGATTTGGGAACAGGAGGTGGTAGACCCCCAATCTGGAGTAACCAGATTTACCTCTACGGATTCACTTTGGGCACCTATAACATTCTCCCAGGCACTTGGTCCAGTGTCTGCAGAAAGTACCCAGACGTGGGATTAAGGATGTGTTTTTCCTTTAGAGTTAGAAGTGCTCATAGGTGGTTGAGGAGCCACCACCAAAAGTCCATGACATATGGAAAGTGTACTAGTGCTGGCTGAGATGCCATGCCAGGGACTCCAAGAGTGAGAGTACCAGTTCAGGCTGAGAGCCCAGCATAGTCAGAACCTGAGGGTTGTTTTGTGAGGAAGAAGATGTGTTCTGACCTCTATATATCTGCATGTCCAGTAAGTGTAGCCCGTGAGGTCCATCTTGCTTTGTATTCTAGTGTTGAAGTGAATAAAACCCCACTTTAGAATACCACTCCTGGTTTGGACATTTTCAGTTATTGCTTCCTGTGTCCGGAATTACTTGACGTCCCTGACCAGAAGTGCAAACCTAGCCCTGATGCCGAGTGATTGTTTTCTCCCTGAAGCCAGGCTAGCCAGGTAGAGGTTATACAAATGGAGGCACTGCGTGCTAATAACTAATAACACCCCACCCAAACCCTGGTTACAAATTGGAGGCACCGCTGGGATTTGGGTTTGAATCTAGGGAGATAATAAGAAAGATTTGCTCAGATTAGGGCTAGAGTTTTGGCTGTCTGGCAGTAGGCAGCCCAAAAGTGAAAGCATTGCCACCAAATGTCCCGCTGTGTGCTGCTGTTCATGTGCTGCTGTAATTGTGCCACCAGTTTACCGAGGAGCACTAAAGCCAGAGAGTGTATGCCCTTGTCCTGCATCAAAGTTATAACATTTGCCAGCTTTCTAAAGTTATATGTGACAGGAAAAAGTGTGGAAAACTGTGAAACAAAGAGATTTGTGCCCTAGAAGTTGGAAGTGCTTGTTGTATGAACAGAGAGAGTCGCTGAGTGAAATGCCATGAAAAATGGTCAAAATGGTGCTCCCGTAAAGAGAGCTACAGTTGAAAAAAAAATAAGTATGGTTTGCAGTTTAAATTTGCCTACTACGCGATCACCATGGAGGGAGAAGAGCACAAGAAGAAAGAGGCTCATTTGCATGACGTCAAGAGATTGGTGAGACTGCAATTGGTCCGCTCCCAAGCCAGCTCTAGAGTGACCGCACAGTGTTGAGAGGGAGAGAGAGAGAGTGTGGGAAATGGCATGCCAGGAGGAGGTCGCAGTGACTGAAAATGTTATAAAAGTGGTAAATCAGACTTTCATGTTTAAAATCGGGCTCAACCCACATTTCGATTCATCTGGGAAGAGAGCGAGGTGTCTGGGGACAATTGGCAGGACTGCCAGCCCGCTTCATTCCAGAGGCCTTCAAGACTGGCTGTAGGCTGAATTTTCCATCGCAATGACCAGCTACTGATTAAGTGAGTACCAACCTAAAACAACTCAAACTGTGTGTGATTTTAACTAAAGCCAGCTGAATCTGTGTGTAGCAGTGTGATCATTTTGTAAAGAAGGACTGTGTCATAATTGTGGGTTTAGCAACAGTATAATTTTCAAAGCCATGTGAGAGACTGTGGGTTGTATGAAAGATGCAACAAGAAATACAGGCAATCCTGTACAATGAAATACTGTGGCTTTAGGGACTTTTAAGCAAGAACAGTGAGTTACAGCAAATAAAAGTCAGTAAAAAACATATAAGCGTGCTAAGAGAACAGACAGTACAGTTTAAACAATTTGAGTAAACTTTATCAGTGAGTGTGTAAATCGGATGCCAGTGGCTTGAGTCAGAAACAGAACGTTGATGCGAGGAGTGCTGCAATCACCATTGCAGGGTGGAGTAGTAAAGCAAACACAGCAGCAGGGAAGTCATTTTGTAAAAGTTTTCCAACAGAGTGGGACTTGAGATAACAGTGAGCTTTTGTTTCTCTGCAGTCATGGCTTCGGATCAGCTCACTACCGGATCATGCCCGGCTATGATAGTAGAATAAGTTAACAGATTGAAAGATATTGAGATGTTACTATGGGGATGTTTGCCTCCTCATGTGGTGATTCCTGGATATCCAGTAAGAGTGTGCATAATGTGGTTAAAGGCTGGAAGGGACATCTTCATGGTTCCTCATTGTTCTGGGTGCCTAGAGAGACATGGTCTAAGCAAAGCACTCAAGATTCGTTTGGCTCCCACATGGACAAAGCTTCAAGAACCTGCAGTTGGCAGTACACAGCACCAGGCAGAGCCTGTTGGAAGAAACTCAGCAGAGTGTGGCATGAAGCAAGAGGGTACAGATCTACAGGCAGAGCAAAGTACTGATGTATCCAAGTCCGGGTCACAGAGAGACAGTGCGGAGGCAGCATCAGCATATCCTTGGAGAGAGGGGCCTAGCCCAAGTCTTATAGGAGAAGATGAGATGAGGGAGTCCCTTGAATTGGAGGTGTCAACCTCCACTCCCAGCGAGGAGTGGATAGTCTCAGGAGTGAGGATGACTGCTCACTCCTGGGCTTAGATCCTCAGTGAGGAAGAGGATGAGGGGAACCTATGTGGCCTCATGAAGAAGGTGAGGATCCACAGCCTCAGAAGAGTGAACAGAAGGAGAGATTAGTGACTCCACAGCCCTGTCTCCACAAGGAGGAGTCAAAGATCCATTTTATGTTGCCTTAAATATGCGTGAGCTGGCAGAACCAGGAATGGCCACCCCAAGCCAGGCCAGAGGTCTCAAGTTGACCAAGTGTAGTAAAGAGGAAAGACTGGTTCATAGGAAGGCAAATGAGATCTATAGGATATCCTTTCCTACCTTTCCTCGGACAGTCTGGGAGGAGATTGAAAGAAACAGGAAATCCTGGATAATGGAAAAGGCAACAAGATATGTGCATCCTGGTGCAAGTCGGTATATCCGAGACAGAGCATTGCAAGAGAAATTCAGACAATGGAAAGTAGTCAGATCACTGTTTATAGACATTGTTCGGATCGTGGATGGGGGACATGAAACCTTCTTCAGTGTGAATTATGAGCGCCCAGATGGGGTAATAATTCATGCACCTGACCCATTGTGTTACTTCCTGCAATGCAGGCAACCTCCTGTGAATGTGCCCATGCCTACCAAATGGAAAGTAAAGTGCGGTAGCCAGTGCTGCCATCCAGCTGTTGCTGCACATATGTTGTTCTGCCAGACTGGTGTTCCAGGAACCAGGTGCCCAGATTCTTCAGCCTTGCAGTGTACTGGCTTTCCAGATTCCATTGACTGGCCTTCCAGATGACTTCATATCCGAGAGGACACCAGCCCAGCTATATCCTGATTCATCGCCTGGGATTTTGGATTACTTCAGACCAGCTGTTTTCCTGTCCTGTTCAGGTTCCATCTCCTAGATGACATCATCCCAGCAGTTGCCAGATGTGCCATCCTGTCATTTTCGGAAGATGTCCACCCAGCTGTATCCAAGAATGCTGCCAGGAAGAGTCTTCAGCTGCAAATCCAGGTGTCGTATTGATTTACTTTTCAAGGAACTGGTAAGTCCAGACTTTTCTATTTTAATGACATTGCAGTACACACCCTACACCTAGCAGACTTCAGACTGTTTGAACTGTCCTCAAAGTTTCTCCCTTCGGGATTACAGTCCTACCAGAACTGTGCTTTATCAGGCTCCAGCCAGGACATACTCTTTCTTGGACTTGCCTTCGGGCACTGTTGTCACTAGATGGGACTTTAGGGCACTCCATCCCCAAAAAAATGTGTATTATAAATAATGTTGTTGTTTTTCTACTGTTTATACTGTTTTCTACTTTTCTAAAAAATATTTTTGGGATTCTCTAGTGTTTTAATGGTAGGGTTAGATAGTACTGTGTTTGCAGATTAGGGGTTGTTTTGTCTTTTCTCTTGCAGGTGATCCTGAAGAAGACAAGAAGAGAAGGCAAGAAGAGGAGAAGGACTCCACTGAGTCTTCCATGTGCTTTAAAGTAAAAGTGTTTAAGAGGCAGTGTTGTTGTTTACTGTGTTTAACTTTTCCTTCCACAGGTATGGTTGTGGGGGAGTGTGGGAGTAATACCTAGGGTATAGTATTAGCTCCTTGTGTTTTGGTTGCACGTGTCCAGGGTTGGGGAGGTTCCCTGTTTTTGGGTAATTTGGGTGATGTTCAGATAGGTTTTCCCTAGAGGGCTGGGGGGATAGACAGGTTGTGGTCCTGCCCTGCAGTATGGAGCCACAGTACTGATCTATTAAGACTATGCTCTGGGCAATTCTACCAGTGCCACTAGGTAACCATAGAAGATTGTAGAGTAGAGGCTGATGCATCAGCCGATGGCCTCTGGCCCTTAGTGTTGCCTTCCTGTGCCTGGCACATGGTAGGGGAGAAGGTAGCCACCTTTCTGTAGTCAACACATAGGATAAGATGGCCTGGACCAGGTAAGTAATGACTGCGGACAGTCATTTTCCTGGCTAGGAGTGGGTGTAACCCCTGTTACCAGGGTTACTAGAAGTCCCATTTAGATCTAGTGGCAGGCAGGGAAAGGCAGTTGTGAGACACCAGTTAAATGGGTTTCACATGGTCTCACACTGTCCTGAGTCTCAGCTGAGCTTGAGGATGACATCACTTAGAATTCTCGCAGCAACATAAGCCACAGTGGAATGCTACAGCAGGAGTTAGGTTAGAATGTTGGGGTTTTCAAAGTCAGTTTAGTGGGAGACTCAGTGGAAGGAGGAAGTGCGCTGCAGTTGGCAGCCCCTCAGAGCCTAGCTCTGTAATAGAGCTACCACAGGAAGAGGTATGTGTTCTCGCCTAGAGAAGGACACAGCAGAAACCAATAGAAGTGTTTGAGACGTTCCCGGTCTGTTCTGTACCTCATCCATGGAGGGATGGGGAGACCAACATTTCAGGGGCAGTCCCTGGCCCTACTGAAAGATGGAAAGCTGCCTGACTAGAGAATTTGTACTGAGGTACCAGATGTGTGTTTTCTGTGTGAGAAGCCCTGGGGCACCTCGAACCATGGTGAGTCTGCTCTGACATAGAGCTTCTGTTTCACCAAGAGAGTTGAATAAAGTATCTGCTTCTGTGGGGTCAGGAAAGGGCAGCCCAGTACAGTACTTTAAGATATGTGTATGGCTTGAAATGCATCTAACCAGTGGGGGTCTACAGCGATGGACATAACCACTTAGAGAACGTTACAAGTCAGGAGACCAGTTACATGGAAAGTAGACTGTAAAATGTGATATACATTTCGAGATAGCAGCTACAAACTGTGAGTTCAAGGAAAAGTGTTGACTCCAAATGAATGGACGGGTATAGATTTGGGAACAAGAGGTGGGAGACCCCCATCTGGAGTAACCAGATTTACCTCTCACGATTCACTTTGGGCACCAATAGCTTTCTCCCAGGCACTTGGCCAGTGTCTGCAGAAAGTACCCAGACATGGGATTAAGGATGTGTTTTTCCCTTTAGAGCTAGAAGCACTCATGGGTGGTTGAGGAGCCACCACCAAAGTCCATGACATATGGAAAATGTACTAGTGCTGGCTGAGATGCCATGCCAGGGAATCCAAGAGTGAGAGTACCAGTTCGGGCTGAGAGCCCAGTGTGTTCAAAACCTGAGGGTTGTTGTGTGAGAAGAAGATGTGTTCTGACCTCTATATAACTACATATCCAGTGAGTGTAGCCCCATGGGGGTCCATCTTGCTTTGTATTCTGGTGTTGAAGTGAATAAAAGCCCACTTTAGAATCCACTCCTGGTTTGGACATTTTCAGTTATTGCTTCCTGTGTCTGGAATTACTTGGGTGCCCCTGACCAGAAGTGCAAACCTAGCCCTGATGCTGAAGCGAATGTTTTCTCTTTGAAGCCAGGCTAGCCAGGTAGAGGGTTATACAAATGGGCACCGCACGCTAATAACACCCCACCCAAACCCTGGTTACACTTGAAGCACAGTGATTTTCTTTTGTGCAAAATAGTGATTTCCTCAATTAAATGGTTCACTAATTTCATCAATGCATGAAAATGGCTAACCATATCCAAGATTTGCGATAATACCTATCATGTGAAAACAAGTATGCCCTTGATCATGTCGTCACCCTCTATTGTACAAGTTGATAATGTCCTTTCATAACATGGCAATAAAGTGCACTAAGGACTAAGTAGGCCAGTGCTCGGATGATATCCTTTGATAATGAAATAATGCCTTACGTGGGTTGGGTGAGGCCACATGGCTAATCTCGGTGAGGTCCCCTCAAACTACAGAGACCACTCTGTCTCTAACATCCATTCATCTCCGAATACATTCTGTAGCTTTACTGATCTTCCTCAAAGCTGTTGCACCAGTGCAGAAGGTTTCAGAACCATATCAGCTGTGACTCCAGATCCTTGCCTCGTTCAGTACTTTGTAATATTAGAACATTTAAAATGTACTTGCTTTTCTTCCCTTGAACCTTGAACCTATCTGCATGACTTTGTATTCAGACAGTTACACAAGGTGGTACTAAACAGACCCAACTTGGCAAAGTGTATTTATATAATCAATTTATTTGAAAGATCAGAAATTCCAGCTAGACCTGGTCAACTGCTAATGTTTCACTTTAAAGGCGATAGGAAACATTTTTACATCTCTAGATGCCCTCCTGTTGTCATTTTAGTGTCTATCAATATTCTGATACATTTTGCCCTTTTTGTTAAATTAATAATCTCATTTGTTGCCTTTGTAACTATCCTAAATCACTCTCTCCTCAGCAGTTCCTGCCAGAGTTGGACTGGCCCACAAGGATACCCTGAAATTCTCCAGGTGGGTCACCTCTGCTGAGAACCTGCCACCTACTAAACTCAGAGAATCTTTGGTTTTATCATCTATTTTGTAATTAAATGGGCCCTGTAAGCAAATGTAAGATGCAAACACAGAGCTAGTGTATCATACTGAAGTAGAATACCGATATGAGTGTGACTCCCAGGTGGGCCCCTAATACCTCAGTCCGACCTTAGTGGTTGCTCTCTCTCACTTTTCATACTTCCTGAATATTCTGTGACATCAATAATACCATTCCAAGCCATTCAGATAAATAGCATAGAATGGTGTTATTGATGGCATAGAATGCCTCAGAAAACATGTAAAGAAAGAGCAGTAGCAGGTGAGAAGAGTGGAACTTTATGCAGATCTCAGGTCACCTTAAAGCTTGATAATTTATTTATCCAGAATTGGTCAAAGCATATTAGAATACGTAACTGGCATGGAAAGGAAGATGGAAGTGCAGTAAACTATGTCAAAATAATTTCCTATCTCCTTTAAGACACGTCGTCCATGATGTGTCAGGTTCTAAAAATAAAATACATATACAATATGGGAACTGCATTTCATTTCAAGAGAACATAAGGTAAAGAGGATATTTTTCAGCAATCCTATTCTGAAAGACAATAAATCTTTAAAGGATTTGTAGATTTCACAAGTGGACTGGAAACTGGGAGTTTAATGGATGCAATACTAAAGGCAAACATTTGTTATATCTAACAGGGATAACATTCCTATGAGACTTACACAGAAAAAGAGTTTGAAGTATGTACCTTTTAAATTCTGATGGTTTATAATTACCATATTTCACAAAGTATTTTGTGGCCACAGAGTACTGTACAATTTGGTTTTAAGTTGCTGTTACTGAATGAGCAGGCATTTGAGGATAGAGCCTATTCATACATTTATTTAAACTTGTTTGCAAACCAGACACATATTTTTCAGCAGTTAACCACAAAGCAAAGGTTGTGTGCACATTGCTGAGTTGCTGTTTTCCTACTTGCTATCTAAGAATGTACTGTCATTTTATGATATCTAGCTACACTAGAAAAGCGTCGATATGTGTATTATAGGAATTATAAATTATTTAGGAATATTATTGTCATATTAGGTCACAATAAATATGGTGAAAAGAAAATGATTACTAAAGAGAACAAAGTCAGTGAATGGGTGTACAAGTTGGACAATAAGATTCCTCACCGTTCTAGTCTATATCATAGGTGTGGTGACCATCAGGTTTAATTGAAGTCTCATACTCAGACAGCCACATTAAAACTGCACAGGCCACTTGTCCAGCCATCTTCCTATTTTCTTAGGTCACTTTAAATACATATGTTGTCCTCTTCTGGGTAAACTGGCTCTGCTGACAACTTTGCATCATTTGCATATGCTGATAGCCAGAAGTATGTTTCCATCTCCAGGCTGTTTCTCAACAGAGTAACTAATAGTGTCCCAACTATTATGTCCCTTACTCCACTCATTACCACCCTCCAAACATTTGTTGCCATGCACTACCTCCATCTTGGTCCAGGCGCTAGCAATTTTCCTTTTTTTTTAAACTTTTATTGAATCATAGAGACACACCCATACAGTTGAAAAAGATCAGCTTGCCCAGAACTTTCCAATATACTGGCTGTACATCTCATCAACAATATGTTACTATCCAAACTAGACTTTGCTGCGGACTGGCCGTTGTACTATCTAAAGGAGAGCAATAGATGGTCTCTATACTTAATTAATAGATACACCAAATATATAGTCTGGTCTTAGAACTGACCAGTAAATAAAACAATGCAACTTATACAAACTAATCAGAGGCAAGGCAAACAAAAGATACATTATGTAGGTTAACATCACACCATTTCATAAACCTAGTCATAAAGTAGTTGTTCCAACACTGGTATCCTTCAAGTCCCTCTATCATATGAGCATAGGAGCCATCTAATATTACAGTGGTCCACTTCGAGGTTCATGCATGCTGTAATTTCCTCCATAACTTTTATTTTCTTGCAGTTCTGTAACCAGTGTTCTCTTGATGGAGGAGTTGATGTTAACCAACTTTGAGTAATATCTTTCAGAGTTGCAAGAGCCAAAATATTAAATTAATATTTCTTGGTATCCCTGCCTAAATCTGGCTCCAACTTCCTGATGAGGTGGTCTTATGAGTAGCCTGCCAGATTTATGCCCAATCTTCAGGTGTTAATGAGGTATTTAATTCAGCTTCCACTGTGTTATGTGATGATTTTTCTATGTTTTGATGTTTATACTATGTTATCCTTGATACTGATTGTTGTAACTGTTTTGATGTCTTTGACAATGCCTAACTAGCAGCTACCAGCACCCTTACTCATGTATTTCTCCCTCCCTTATTTGATGAGGACCCTTTGTAGAAGAGCTCTTAGCTCAAAGGTTGTAATTCTGATTACTCAAATAAATAAAATAAATAAAAATCTACTGGTAGAAACCACAAATCATGTGTGAGCAGGTAAGATCTTAAGTGAGTTCTAATATTTTGTTGGTACAGGCTTTGATATCCGCCCAGAATCCTTGTAAAACCTTACGAAACCAATACACTTATATCAGAGTCCTCTTTCCTGCAACCTCTCCAGCATAGGTTTGTGGAGCTAGTACCTACAGTGCTCCTCGTATAATGAACAAAACCGAGCCATAAATCATATTCGTTATAGTGCTTTGTTCGTTACATCCAGGGACATATTCATGTCATAGAAACATTGATGACAGACATGTAGTGCTTATTAATATAGTAGTTTAATTGTGGTTTCATGTAAAAGAAGCATAATTAAAAAGACCCAATCACAGTACAAAATGGTAGCAAATGGTCAAAAGTCTGATCGACCGTTCACTTGAAAAAGTCTGTGATGCAGCTTTGAACTGTTTTTGTTTTATTGTCATGTCCTGATATAGGATATGATCTAGTCGTAATTGAATTACCTTAATGGGGTTGGCGTCCTGAACCTGTAACCATGTAATGAAACCTCCAGAGCCAATCGGAGGAAGACTTGAAAGAACAGTCCTGGCCATGGTTTTGCTTTGCAAATTGCTGGCTTTTTCAAAACGACTGCCCGGAGACAGGCACTCCATTGGCACGCTGCTGGGTAAACCATATCTGTGTTGCAGTGTCAATTGCCCTTTTGTCCATGTCTTAGTTTCTTTGAGCCATACCCTCCTGCTCCCACTCGGACACAAACTCTCTTAGGGACACCCTTGTTTCATCCAGGTGCATATTGTGGATTTTGCTAACCCGGGTTTCAGCAGCAACTTTCTTCAGACTTTCTCCGCTCTGAGTCTATCGAGGACAATCAGTTTTTGTCTATGGACTATGAAGACCGCTTCATGACCGCATTCAATGTACAGCACACGCTCAGCCAGAGATGCAAGTAAGGCAGACGTTTAGGTAACCCATCTGTTAAATAAGGCACACAATTGATTAATTGACATCAGATGCTGATGCTTGATTGAGAAGTGATGCTGTTTTTTTGTTCCTAGCATCATGAGCATGGCACTAAAGTTCAAGCGAGGCGGGCATAAACTGCAGTTGATATAAGTTGCTGTTATGTACTATGAGTGCACATATGTTGGGAGCATATAAATATATTCATTAAGCCGAGAATTCGCTATAACGGTGTGTTATAGTGAGGGAGCACTGTATATGTTTAGTCCTGTCAGGCATTAAAAATATCTGCTGAGTATCTTTCATTTAAACTTACTTCAACCCTGATGAGGTAGTCTTATGAGTAGCCTGCCAGATTTGTGCCCAATCTTTAGGTGTTAATGGGGTATTTAATTCCGCTTCCCACTGATGCTGCATGTGCTATATGCCTTGATTCCCAGTGTTATAACTGAGTTCAGAATACAAGTCCAAGATTACATGTTTAAGGTTACCCTGTCCAGCAAGTGTTTTCATTTTAATGATAAGTGGGTGTTGATAATCTATCAAAAGCTCTTGTTGGATATCAGGCTGAGTAATAAATGATCTGACATAAACATAGAATTTGAAGGCAGGTAAGGACCGCTTGGCCCACTCAGTCTGCCCATTTCCTACCTAATGGATAAGCTGCAGATCCTAGTTAACCAACAGCCTACTTCCTCCTACCCTCACCCTTAGAATTGCCTTATGACTGTCCCATGCATTCTTGAATTCCACTACTGTTTTGACTCCACAACCTCCTCAGGAAGGCCGTTACATGCATCACAACCCTCTCCATGAAAAATACTTTCTCACATTACCTCTGAGCCATCCCCCCATCTTCAAACTGTGCCTCCTTGTTCTTTCACCTCTTTTCTGAAAGATGCTACCCTCTTGGACTTTGTTGATTCCCTTGAGGTGCTTGAAAGTTTCTATCATGTCCCCACTCTCCTCCTTTCCTCGAGGCTATACATGTTAAGCTCCTTAAGTCTCTCTTCATAAGTCATAAAGAAATCTATATAGATCTTTAGTAGGTATGTGGAATTCTTGTTGAAGTTGGTGGGAGGATTTAGGCATTTTGTCAGAGAAAATTGTGATATAAACCGTAAACTCTGTCTGGACCACCTTTAAAAGTGGGGTCTAATTTTATGAGTAAATTTATCATTTTCCATAATAGTACCCACTGAGGTTATGTGTTTGTAATATGCAACTCTTCTTGGTTTGGAGCATTGCCCAAATGTGTGCCGAGTCCATCTGTTGTGTAGTACCTTTAAGTCTGAGGAAGAGGTAATCTCTCATGCAAGACAGTTTAAGTGCCCTTTTCTGTTTGTACCTGCTTCCATATGTAACCCCCTGTTGCCGGGTTACTAGAACCCTAGTTAGATCTAGTGGCTGGCAGGACAGGCAGCTAGTGAAACTCCAGTTAAATGGATTTCACTGTGTCTTGCTCTGTTTTCAGTCTCTGCTGAGCTGGGGCTATGACATCATTTAGAATTCTGCAGCAGCATAAGCCACAATGGAATGTTGCAGTTGGGAGTTAGGTAGAACATTGGGGAATTTCAGTCAGTCTAGAGTTGATCCTTGAAGTCAACAGTCTAGTCTGCAGTCTGAGTCAGTCTGTTGAAGGCTGGAGTAGGCTCAAGAGAGAAGGATGTAGATCCTGCAGTGCAGTGGAGGGAGGGTGCCCTGCAGGGGCAGACCCCCCTGCCCTCAGCTCTGATACAGAGCTACTTTAGGTGTGTGCTTCCACCATAGAGAGGCACAAGGAACCAACTCCCAGGGCAACCCCTGGCCTGGGAAAAGGAAGAAGCTGCCTGATGGGACACTACAGTTTTGTGGAACAGAGATTCTTTCAGAGTTTTGGACATCTGCAACAATGAGGCTGATGAAGCTTTGACAAAAGGCCAGTGTCATTCACCAAAACAGTGAGTAAATAAGTCTCTGGGCTGTGGATCAGTCAGGATGCCAAGTCCAGGGCTTATGGAACAGTGAGATGTAATGACTGTTGTATGGGGGTTCAAGGGAAAGACAGTTTCTGCATTACAAAGCCATGTACAGTCTGCACTATAGTAGCCAAAGAAAAGGCTTATGGAACAGTGAGATGTAATGACTGATGTATGTGGGGGTCTCAGAGAAAGACAGTTACTGCATTACAAAACCATGTACAGTCTGCACTACAGTAGCCAAGGATGTGTGTGTGTAAATAAAGGAATGGCCGGGTATGGGTCTGTGGAACAAAGGTGGAGGCCCCCCACCTGGTGTAACAGGGCTCACCTCTACGGATTTGCTTTGAGACACCAGTCACCTTTCTGTCAGGTATTGGCCACTGCCTGAAGAGGGTGCCCAGACGCTGGGATGGAGCAGAGGGTGGTAGTGTGCCACTAGTTAAAGAGTCCATGACATATGGAAACTCAGGATCCAAGACTGGATATGTGTCTGTGTCATCTGCTTTTCTGCATTACCAGGAGTGGCCCCATGGAGAGTCCGTCTATACTTTTTGTTCAAAGATGTTGGATGAAGCCACACTTTAGAATCCCATCTCCTGGTATTGGACATTATGGTATTGCTTCTAGTCTCTGGATTACTTGGGGCCCTGTGCAGAGCAGTCAAACCTAATCTCCATGCCAAGTGACACCTTTCTTCCCAAGTTTCAACTTATAAAATGGAGGCACCGTGTCATGGACCCAGGCCCCTCAACCTGTTCACTAGCCACACAGGCAGGGGTAGTAGCCCTCTCAGTTTAGCACCGACTGGGGTTACACATGGTTTCATACCGTGTCTTTATTCAAGTTTGTTAAGTCTATTAAATCAGCCAGTTTGGCAGCTGTACAATATTCTTTAAAGTTTGGGAGTCCATAACCTCCTACCCTCTTGTGTCTCATCAGGAGTGCCAATTTAAGTCTGGGTTTGCAGCTTCACCAAATAAACCTTTTTAATACCCTGTGATTTCTTTCCACTTCTTACCTGTAATTGTCAGGGTAAATTCTGAAAGAATAAAAAGTGTGGGAAGCACATTCATTTAATAGCATCCACTCTATTAGTGAATGTCAGGGGGTACTGCCCAGCTTTTATATCCGTAAAACTATTGTTTTTAATTTGCCATAATTTACTTTGCATAGCTTTTGCATGTCTTTTGAACTTGAATTCTAAATATCTGACTTGATCCACTTCCATTTACCAGGTAGGAGTTTTTTCACTCCTGTAGTAATTGCTCTGCTAATGCTAATGATTTCAGTTTTAGAAATATTCATTTTAAATCCTGATATAGCTCCATATGTGTCTAAAAGGAAAAAGAGGTGAGATAGTTTCCTCAGTTTCTTAAATAGATGACAGCATCATCTGTGTAAAGCTATATCTGATTTTCTATGCCCCTACTATAATTCCTTGTAACTGTGTCTTTCAAATGTCTTTCTAATATAAAACCAGTCTGATCTGCATGCATAAGAGTAGGGACCACTTGTTGTAGGCAAGCTGCTAGAATTTTAGTGAATATTTTAAATCCTGGTTTAACAGTGATATTGGTCTATAGGATTCACTTAATCCTATGTCTTTTCCAGGTTTAGCTAGAACTGAGATCACTGCTTCCTTCCAGGAGTTTGGAGTAGTACCTTCATTTTGACAATGTCGAAACGTTCTAAGTATGGGTGATAACTGTTTTTGAAAGGCTTTGTAAAAATCTGTGTTCAACCCATTCAGGCCAGGTGCTTTATTAGAGGGCAGGCCCATAATTATTCTGTTAACCTCTACATCAGTGACTGGAGCCTCGAGAAAAGCTATGTCTGCCACTGATAGTTTTGAGAGCTGTAATCCCTGCAAACATTTTTGAGTCTTTTCTCAGACTTGCTCATCCACCTTATTTTCTTTATATAACGTCTGGTAATATGTGGCAAATGTTTGAGCTATTTTATTGGAGTCTGTTTCATATTTGTGAATTTGGGGTGCCTTTAATTTTTGTAACTGTTCTGTCTGCTGCTTCTTTACGTAATCTACACGTTAGCAGGGCTGCTGCGCTCCCCTGTCTCATAATATTTATGCTGTGTATCTTGATTTGCCTTTAATTTGTCTACTAAGAATATCTTGTAATTCTTTGTACCAGATTAACGTCTTTAAGAATACAATTATTTTATATTTTTTGTGTGTTTGTTCTAACTCCTGTAATTTATTTTCTAGGAGTTCCTGTCTGGCTATTTGCTGCTTTTTCATGGATGCCCAGCTGATGATATGACCCTGTAGTACTACTTTAATTGCATCCCATACTCCTGGTTCCTCAACCCCTCACCCACATTAAACTGTCTGTATGTTTGGATTTCAGAAATGGTCATTCTCTAAAAGATTTGTCATTTATTAAAGAAGTATCAAACTCCAGAGTGTGTTCCCTTGTTTGGTTTATGTTTAACTTGATGGAAATAGGGGCATGATCTGATAGTAAGGTTTGGTGTATTTTATTATCTTGTACCCTCTCTGTTGATCTGTTTTATGGATAAGGAAGAGATCTATTCGAGTATTCCTGATGGGGGTTGGAATAAAAGTATTATAAAAGGGTCTCCAAATGCTGCAATCTGATTGGCTGTAAGGATTCTGACAGCCTTACATTAATCTGTTACACTGTCATGTACAGCCTGATCACCATGGCATGAATTCTTCCTGCTAGCATTTCATCCTCTAGTACTGCTGAATGATTGGAATGATGCATTTTGATTCTGAACCAGCATTCTTAAACTGTTGGTAGAAAACTATTTTGTTAAAAATCACCCTCTTAATGAGGAAAACATTCAAAACGTACACTTTTAACACTTTTTGGAATAATTTTTATAATAGCAATAGGCACTTCAGGAGTTAGATTAACAGCTATTAATCACCCCTAGAGGCAGTATGACACTCGGCTGTGCCTCGTGCCACATTACACCCCTAGTGGGTGATTAGCAGACTGCTAATCTAACCCCTAGTCATGCCTTATTGCTTAATAATTCCGTTCCCTCTAGTGCTGCTCTGCTAGATGTCAATCAGACCCTGCTTGTCACATACAGTCTCTTAAAAGTTTACTGGCGGTTTTATTTGATCTTTTCTGAAGACAGATCCCATTGTGGATTAAGCACACAATTAAAGCTCCCCGACAACCATACAGCCTGAAGTGAAAGCTACAATTTCTTGAAGCAAGTTCCTCAAAATGGAGCTGCATTATTATTTGGGGCATACACAGCAAGCAAATGCAGTTTAAAGCCTCAGATTTCCGGTAACTATCACCCATCTACCCTCTTTATCTTTTTTCTAGCAATTTTCTTTTACTATTCAGAACTGTCCCTTCAGTACCAGGGCCAGCTTTAGGGTTTTGGGGCCCCAGCAAGATTTGTGAAGCCAATGAGTCCCCTTACTTGGCCCAATTTCACCCGATGTGTTGGACTGTAGCCCATGTGCATTTTTTTCTTTCTCAGTACAACCAGTGATACAGTATATTTAAATTTGTTAGGAAAGTCAGTAGTGTCAGTCCTTGAGGCTGTTCTTCCCCTCCATCCATTGCTGCCCATTTGCCTCTTATTGACTGGATCATAGCTTAGTAAGGCTTTTAAATGGGGACTTGCCTCAGGACTGGAGAATGGCACATGTGGTGTCTCTCCACAAGAGTGGACCAAGGATGAACCTAGTAATTATAGACTAGTCGGCCTTACCTCCATTGTAGGCAAGCTAATGGAGACCATACTAAGGAGGGACTAGTGAGCTTCCTGGAGGTAAATGGTCTACAGGATTAAAAGCAGCATGGATTTTTCTTGGGAGAGCCTACCAGACCAACCTGATTGACTTTTCAATTGGGTTACAGGATCGTTGCACAAGGACCAGGTAGTAGATGTCCTGTGTCTGGACTTCAGTAAGGCCTTGGACTTTGAGCCACATGGGAGGCTGCTCAGTAAACTGAGGATCCTGGGTGCCGGGAAAAGCTGGCAGAGTGGTTCAAGGGCTGGTTACAGGACAGAAACTAGAGGGTGATAATGGGGGGCTATCAAAGCCTAGGCCTGTGGCCAATGGGATACCACAGGGCTCAGTACTCAGACCAGAGTTGTTTAACATCTTTATTGGTGACATAGCAGATGGGGTCAAAGTAAAATCTGCCTATTTGCAGATTACACTAAACTCTGCGAGTAGACATAGAGGAGGGGAGACAGGAGCTCAGGAGGACCTGGCTTGGCTTGAGAAATTATTGAGTATCTGGCAGTTGGGGTTCAGCGCTAAGAGTTGTATGGTCTTGCACCTGGGAGCTAAGAACCCAGGGGCCAGTTATTAGTTGGGAGATGTACAGGTTACCAGTTCTGAGGAGGAAAAGATCTAGGGGTAGCTCAATGCGTCATATTGTGCATCTTATTTTGCCACTCTGTATTTTATATTTTTATATGTATTTGTCTCCCTTACACCCACCATCCCCGGTCGTACCTGGAAACAAGCCTCGGATCAGTGTGCCTTTCCCATTAACCAATCTTTAAATAAATTAAAAATAAAATAAATCAAGACCTGAGGCACCCAGCACAGTGCCGTGAAGTGGCAGCCAAAGCAAACAAAATGCTGGGATGCATCGCCACAGGAATCACCTCTAGGAAAGGAGAAGTCATTTTGCCCTTGTATAGGTCTTTGGTGACTTGAGACCACACTTGGAGAACTGTGTGCAGTTCTGGTGCCCTATCTGAAAAAAGACATCAGATTATTGGAGGGTACAACGTAGGGTGACCAAGATGATCCATGGTCTGAGGGACAAACCCTATGAGCAGAGGTTGAGGAGCTCAATATGTATTCACTGGAGGACAGAAAGGGGGACATGATTGAGACCTTTGAGTATCTTAAGGATACGAATAAGGTTAGAACAGAGGGCATTTTCAATTTAAGGGGAAATGGGTTCACTAGGAGCATAGTCTGGAATCGGTGGCGGAAGATTCAAAAGGAAATGAGAAGGTGCTTTTTCACAAAAGGCGTGGTGTCCAAATGGAATGATCTGCCTGAGGAGGTGATTTCATTGAAAACAGTGAGCAGCTTTAAAAGGGGTGGGACAGGGTGAAAGGAAAATCATAACAGGAGAGATGATGGGCAGGGGTAAAAGAGTGTGAGGATGAAAACTCCATGGGGAAAAGGGAAGTGGGAGGCAGCTCCAGTAAAATCTATTAAGAGCTGCACACGAACAGACTTGATAGACCTAAATGGCCTGTTTCTGCTGACATATTCGTACTTTCATATTATAATGCCACATCAGAAGGTGCTGCACAGCCCTTTGTTGCTGTTTAAAAGAAAATTAGTAGGAAACTGCTCTGCTTGGGCCCCCATGAGTAGGAGGCCCCAGCCACAGTGAGGTTGCTGGTGCCTAAAACCAGCTATGTTCAGTACTTTACTAGGTTTGTTTAGACACAAGAAGGTGTTAGCCCACATGAGTGTCTCCACAGCTTTGTGGGTGGATTAGTAGGTGCCTGCTGACCATTCCAAGTGTTTATCGAGTTGGACCTTAAATCCTGCAAAATCCTTAAAATGTACTACATCCCATGGCAACTTGTTCCAAGCCTTTGCAACCTTAATTATAAAACAGTGGTCCCTTTTGATGATATTTGCCCTCAGAACCACAAGCTGTCAACTGTGGCTCTTTGTATTCGCTACTGTTCTGCTGAACTGAAAGCCACACTGTAAAATTAGGTCAGATTTGAAGCATTTTGAAGAGCTGAAGTAAATCACCCCTATATCTCCTATTTTCAAGATTCACCAAACCAGTCTTGATCAATCTCTGTTGATATGACAAATGCCTAATGAAGGAGTAACTCTATGCTGGATTTGTTCTAAAAGATTAATATCGTGTTTAAAATGGGGGTTCCAAAATGGTGAGCAGAAGTCAAGGTGTTGCCTGATGCAAGTCCAATATAATGGTAATACATTGTTCACTTTAGTTCACAAAGGACCTTTTGATGTTGTTAAGTAGCATATTTGCAGTTTGTGTAAGCTTTTACAGTGGTCTGAAGCTGTTAAGTTGTTATTAATTATTACCCCAAGGTCCTGTTCCTTATTCACTGGCCTTCCAGTTTAACCTTGGTACTGTGTTAAATGCCTTTTGAAATTTAAGGTTAATAATGTTTCTCCACCTCTCCCTACAGACTCTGCATCATTTCATCAATGGATTCAATTACATTTGTTAGCCACGACTTACCCTTTGAACCCTTTGTTAGTTAGGTTTAGCCAATACATTCATCTCTATGTGTCCTCTTCCAGTTTTTAATTATTGACTCCTGAGTCTCCTACTATACCACTGAACTCAAGCTTACTGTTCTACACTTGCTTGGATCTTCCCTAGATCCTTTCTTAAATCTTTGATTGACCTGCTTCATCCCACCTCTTGATACGACCCCAATACCTAATAACTGATTAAATATTCCAGGTTAATGTTTTGCTATTAACTTAGCAATTCCTCACAGAAAATATTGGATGGATCCTGTTTGGCCTTCAGGAACCTTTCTTGTTTTGTTTTTCATCCACTGGTGCCAGTCCTCTCAGTTCTCAGGCTAGTGCCCCCAGTTCCTTTCAATCTGCAGGTTAATGCTCCCCAAGACCTAACAGTCCTCAGGCTAGTGCTCACCAGTTACTTCCCAGTCCTTGGCAGTTCTCTCTGACACCTCAAAGTCCTCAGGCTAATGCTCCTGTTACCGCCCAGCCCTCAGGTGGGTGCTCCTGGATACCTCCCAGACCTCAGGCTGGTGCTCCCCAGACACTTCCCAGTCCTCAGGCTGCTGCTGCCTGGATACCTCCCAGTCCTTAGGCTGGTGCTTCCTTGACATCTCTGAGTACTCAGGCTAGAGCTCCACGGTCACTTCTCAGTCCTTAGGCTAATGCTCCCAGTTACCTCCCAGCCCTCAGGCTGGTGCTCCAATGACCTCACAGCGCCTCAGGCTGAACACCCTGGTGATCTCCCAGTCCTCAGGCTAGTGCTCCTGGTGATCTCCCAGTCCTCAGGCTAGTGCTCCTGGTGATCTCCCAGTCCTCAGGCTAGTGCTCCTGGTGATCTCCCAGTCCTCAGGCTAGTGCTCCTTGGTGATCTCCCTGTCCTCAGGCTAGTGCTCCCTGGTGATCTCCCAGTCCTCAGGCTAGTGCTCCCTGGTGACATCTCAATATTTAAGATAGTGCTCCCAGATACCTCCTAGCTCTGACAACTGCCTCTTGCCAGGGTTTTAGTAGCATGGGCCTGAGAATACCAGCAGGCAGTCATATAGAGTCACCAGGGTTTTCATCCCACTCTCTTTGTTTAGAGTTTTGTTTATCCTCTGGGGTTGTCTGCCCAGTCCTCAGGTCAGGCTTCTTTGTGCCTGGCAACCTCCCATCCCCATCAGTCGCTACCCCACCATTCCTCTGATGGAAGTCACACAGGATCAGGGTCTGAGTGCTCCATGACTGTCATCTTGATGGCCCTGGTTTTTAGTTCAGTTCAGTTTATTGATTTGCAAACTGAGAGAATTATTCTCTTTACAACTGTGACCAAGATGACAACATACAAGTAACAACAATAAATATTATGCAGGATTTAAAATATGAAAAAACAAAGTAAGTTTCTTTCTCCCCATTTTCCCCACTGAGGCCTCCAACCTCAACCCCTCCGGTGTCTGGTAATGCCTCTGGTGGCCCTCACCCAGTGCAGCTATAATAATAATCCATATTCATTAAGTGCCTTAAATAGATTTGAAACCACTGTACAGCAGCATACAAACAGCAAAATTCAAATAAATAAAACAATCAAACATGTTCAAAGGTTGAATGGTACAGGAAAGTTTTCAGTTTACATTTAAATATTTGAATATTGGGGAAGAATGAAAGTCCCAAAGAAGGCAATTCCAGAGCTGGGGTGCTAAAACAAAGAAGGTTAGATCACTGTAGGTCATGAGCCTTGTAAATTACAGCAAGGAAGTTTGGGGAAGTGATATGAACACCCCATGTGGATGTCGAGTTTGGACAGCAGGTCTCTTAAGTAGGTGGGGTGAGTCTGTTTCTGCATTATAAACCAGGAGAAGAATTTTAAAATTGATGCACTCCTGTACTGCTGGCCAGTAAAGTTTAACCATAAGTCTTCTGATCTGATTTTTTAAACTGGTCACAATCTTACAGTCATGCAGTAGAATACTGAATGTATTGTGTGCGCTGAATACTTTTGGAGGAAGGTGACCAAAACTGAGTTACAATAGTCAATACTTCAGAGTACAAAGAGGATGCTGGTGGTAGCAATATTGAAATTTAAATAGGATAATATTTTTAGCAATGTTGCACAGGTGGGAAAAATCAGACCTAATTTTGTCCTCAATAACCCTTTTAAAAGTCCAAACATTCCATTGCTTAACCTTAATAAAAATGGCTGCCTCAGTGAGTTAATTGTGTTACTGATATTGGTTTCATATTGAAGGCTGAGTAAAAAACAATGTCAACGTTATATGCATAGCTCTCAATGACTGGGACCCCCATACAAGAGAGTAAGCTCCCTACATCATCATGTAGGGAATGCTACGCCGTGGAACCTGGGGCAACCTTCTGTAGCTGGGAAGTGCTGCCACTGACAGCAGTTTCCTAGCTTGACTGCACACATCATGCACCATAGTCCACTCCCAAACTTGTGTTGCTGGCACGGCAGTGCACCGAGCCAGTGGACAATCTTCTTCCTGTCTTAGCTCCCTTGGCCATCCATCCCCCACTACAATGCCATACAGCATCCCCTGCAGCAGTAAGTGACTCCCCACAGCAGTAAGTGACCCTCCAGGGCCCTATCACAGGGGTTGCTGATGTCACAGAAGTGTGATGCCTCCTAGTCGAGGTTGTGCTGCTACCAAAAGCAATCCTTTACTCTGCCTGCCTGTTTACCAGTATCTCTTGATCACTCCTAAATCGAAGTCACCAGCATGAGAGCATGATGTACTATGACTGGGTCACCAGGCAGCCCTCAGATTGTTAGTTTTAAGTTAGTGTCACTTCTCCACCATCTGCACTGAGGGAATCTCAACTTTAACACAAAGTTATTCCCTGTAATGAATTTGCACTCCTGGTTTAGTGTTGGATCTTCTGAGTTGAATACGGTATTTTATGTTGGCTCACGCTTGCACGGCCAACGTATTGCACTAGTAGCAGATTTGGAGGCGCACTGTTAGACGAATGCAGGGCACGATCAGTAGGTGCGTCCCTCATTCCCCAATAAGCCAGCATGCAGGCGCCACACCAAGAATACATAATGTGATGAGTACATCTAAGGAAAGGTCTGCTGCAATGACAGCCAAGATCATCATGCAGTGGCACCAAACATGCCCTCCTATGTGCCTTTCCTGGTGAAGCCCTTCCATTAACATGGTAGTGCTGACTGCGCTGTGTAGAGAAGACTTCAGGGGTGCCCAGTCCCCTGTCGGCATGCTCCAACCCATATCATTAGCCAACACGGGCGCCCACTCTCACCGCCGGCATAATGCACCCTCCCATTAAAGTGTGTGCTGAGGGGTGCCCAATCCCCATCAGCATCATGTCCCCTTCCCAGTTTCATTTAGCAAGGGAGCCCGCCTCCATTGGCATAATGTCCCCCACCATTTGTTGTGTGCCGACAGGGTGCCTAATCCCCATCGGCTACAGAACACCCCAAAAATAACATTCCAAGTGGCATGCTGGGAGCCCACCCCAGCATGCCAATATCCCTGTAAAAGAAAAATGTCCCCATGATTTTTTATTTTTTAAACCTGCAAAGCAGAAAACGGTCCCTTGTCAACTCCGTGGCCCTCCCCAACTCACGCCCACCCTCTGTGCACCCTGCCTCCCCACAACCTCCCCACCCCATACTTACCTCTGGAGCATGGCACGACAATCTTGGTGGACCGAGAACACGCTCTGCACTCTTCAAAGTCGATCCATGAACTGAAGAAATGCCGTAAGCTGTATAATGGCATAAATAGGATTTTTCAACTTTGTGTATATCTCGGGAATTTTGAGAATTTTGGCACAAATTTTCAACATGGGTTATTGGGGCCCTCCTCATGAATTCAGTTACTGTCATGGCGTTATTCGGTCCTGAAAGGTAATTTCGCGGTCACTGTGAGGAATCCTTTCAGGACTGATTAATCGAAACAACAGTGCCACTGTTCATGGGGGGCTCTAAAAGCCTATGTTGCAAATTTAGGAAAAATCCAAAATGGCTGTTTTACGAGCTCTGCTTGCACAGTTTCCATGCACGCGTAACTGGACTCTGTAATATTTTTTACTCCAGATTTTCAAAATTGGTATTTTCATACTCCTTATGAACAGTACAGCTGTCATTTTACATATCCTGGCTGAAATATACAGTATTTTCAGACGTCCGCACAAAATAGCACGGTCGCTGTGCAAAATCAGTTTTCGGACAGTTTGAGAAAATTACAGTGACACTGTGCATGAACAGAGGTCCTAGAATGCCTATGTTGAAAATTTGGTGATGAACATCCATAAAATGATCTGTGTTATAAACGTATGCTTACAGTTTCCACGCACTCTGTAACTTCGTAATTTGCAATATTCTCATGCCAGATTTTCAACACTGGCAATTTTTCACACCTCCTATGAACAGTACAGCTGTCATTTTTCACAGCCTGCCCAAAATGTGTTTCCACACCTATGGAGCACAATGGCGTGGTCGCTGTGGAAATCAGCTTTGGGACAGATTAACAGATTCACAGTGCCACTGTTAATGAGGAGAGGTCCCCAAAATGCCTATGTTGAAAATGTGGCTAAAAAACCAAAAATAATTGGGTTATGGGCGTGTTCTGCAGTTTCTATGCATGCTCATGACTTCACCAATTTTTATATTTTCACTCCAGATTTTCAACGTTGCCATTTTTTACACTTCCTCATGAACAATACAGTTGTCATTTTCACATCCTGCCCAAAATGTGTTTTCGTCCCTGTGTTGCCAAATGACATAGCCACTGTGCAAAACCACCTTTCAGCTAACAAACTGACTGTGCCGCTTCATGAGCTGGGATCACAAAAGCCCATGCTGAAAAGTTGGAGTGACAATACCAACAAACACCTATGATGTTAGGGTTTCCACTGTAACACCCATCCTGTAGAGACTGCCAGACATCAGGGTGTGACTTGGGATCATTGCTGTAATGCTCATGCCATTCCACCCCACCCCACCCTGCAGCCAGTGACAGGCTTTGAGATGTGCCTTGGAGTGTTCGTCCCTAAAGTTCACCCCATTTTCCTTTACTTCACCCGTCTCAGCGTGTTTCCATATGGATTGGGGTAAGTATAAGGCCCAAAGACCCCAAAGCACACCACGACACTTGTCCATGTCTACAGGGTAGGGCAAGGTAAAATGGCATGGCGTTATAGCTGACACTCCCAAAGGCACACCCCAACACCTGTCAGGTCTCTGCAGGGTGAGGGTGGGGTTGGCGTCAGTTCAATACTTTACTGCCATTCCTATTATACATCTCTAACTCCTGCACTACCAGTGCCAATGCTAGAGAGACAACATTTGGCATTGACAAATGCTTGTTTATTTAAGGGTAATTTCCACAGATTGAGGTGATGAGTTAAGAAAAAGAGTGGGGACCTGTAGACTGTAGCCACTGCACTGCACAATGGGCCATGCTCTAGGATGGGATCATAACAGCAGCAGAAACCTGCCTTAAGCAGAGGGAAAGAAAGGTCAATCTAGAAAGTCAAGCTGGAGAAGCTTGAAAGATGGTCAGATATGTGGCAACTGAGGTTCAATGCAGAAAAGTGCAACATAATGCACCTGGGTAGAGGGAACCCTGGGGAGAGCTACAGGTTGGGGGAGGAGCTGACTGTCACCAAAGAGGAAAGGGACCTAGGGGTTATCATCACTGATGATCTTAAGGTATCAAAGCAGTGTGCAAAGGTGGCTGGAAGGGACAGTGGCATGCTGAGGTGCATAGGCAGGGTGTCACTAGCAGGAGATGGGAGGTAGTGATGCTGTGGCATAAAACATTGGTAAGGATTCACCTGGAGTACTGCATGCAGTTCTGGAGGCCACACCTGCACGAGGACATAAACAAGGTGGAGACTATCCAGAGAAGGGTGACAAAGATGGTGCATGGCTTGCACTACAAAATATATGAGGAGAGATTAAGGGACCTCAATATGTACTCACTGGAGGAGAGGGAGAGGAGAGGAGGAGGAGAGCAGGGGGACTGTGACAGGGTGGAATAGGACCCTGTCCCAGCTGTTATGGAGAAAGTGTTTAAATGCAAGGATCTTTCTTTTCTGTCTCTTCTCTGTCTGGTTGCTCAACCAATTTTCCTTGAGACTCAAACTTAATCTACCCAACAGGCTCGCACTTCTTTGCCTCTCACTGTCTCTCATTTTTCTCTTGCTGTCTGCTTTTCCTTCCTTGCATATCTGCTGATATAAATATATATGCAAATCAATATGTGAAATGTTTAACTGATGTTGGGATGTCTTTTGTTTAGAAAATATGTAGTGTTACTGTTGAAATGTATATATTTATAATTTGAGATGACTGCAAAAAGTTGTTGTAAACTAGAGGTTACCTTAGTGCAAATCTTTGAGCCTTTTGCAAAAGCTATAAAGGGGCCTCAGTAATCGACTGTGTTCTAGCAGCTGCTGCCTGATTATTTATAAAAACAGGATGCTTGCTAAGAATGGGGTTGAAAGGACTTATACAGGAGCTAAGCTGCAATTGCTGAAGAGAAGAAAAAGGGCACAGAGACTCAAGGAAAATGATTGTTTCTACTCCTTTGTACATAGTTATACTAACATACTAACATACTATTTGCCAGCAGATTAGGCCTTATGGTCTATCAAGTCTGCTCGAACCTAGATCCTTAGTTGGGTGCAGAGACCTCCCATCCCTTGTGCTCCAGAAACCCCTATCATCCATCCCCACCCCCGGACAGGCCTATCATCTGATACATCCACTTTCTGTGTCTGTCCCACCCTCTCTTAAAGCCCTCCACTGTGGATCTCTGAACCAGCTCACCAGGCAGAGCATTCCAAGGGTCCACCACCCTCTCAGTGAAAACCCTCCTCTTTTCCCCCTCACCCTTCCACCTTCCAACTTCAAACCATGCCCTCTGGTGATGCCTCCTGCTTTAGTCTAAAGATCCCTCCATGTTTACCCTATTTATTCCCTTGAGGTACTTGAAGACCTCAATCATGTCCCCTGTCTCTCCTCTCCTCCAATGAAAACAGGCAGAGCTCCTCAAGTCTGTCCTCGTAAGTCAAATCCCCTAGCCCTCGTATCATCTTTGTTGCCCTCCTCTGTACCCTCTCCAGGAGCTGTATGTCCTCTTCAAGTGTGGTCTCCAGTACTGTACACAGTACTCAAGGTGTGGTCTAACCAGTCCATTGTACAGCGGCAGAATCACTTCCTTGCTCCTTGAGGTGATCCTCATTGCGATGCATCCCAACATCCTGTTTGCCTTGCTAGCTGCCTCCTGCACTGCTCAGAGTTATTCATACATGTATCCACCATGACCCCTAGGTCTTTTCCCCTGTTGAGGCTTCCAGCACCTCCCTCCCAGGGTGTACCTGTGTTTAGGTTTCCCGACCAAGATGCAACACCTTGCACTTGGTGATATTGAAATTTAATTTCCATGGTGAGCCCAGCTTTCCAGGGTGTCCAGGTCCTTTGCAGGGCCAACTTCCCCTCTTCTCCCTCAACTACTGCTCCCATCTTGGAGTCATCCGCGAAGAGACTCATTTCACACCCTATACCATCCCTGATGTCTGATATGTATGCATTAAACAGGATTGGACCCAGGACCGAGCCCTGTGGTACCCCATCACCAACCTCTGTAGGGTTCGAGAGCTCCCCACAGACCACTACTCTCTGAGTGCGTCCAGCTATCCAGTTTTCAATCCATCTGACCATCAAAGGGCCTACTCCTAACCCCATCAGTTTCTCCACCAGACCATTGTGGGGACAGAGTCAAACGCCTTGCTGAAGTCCAAGAATAATACATCCACAGGCTTACCCTGTCCAGTTCTGATGTTACCCATTCATAGAACTCCACAAGGTTGGTTTGACAATGATCTACCTGGCACAAACCCATGGTGCCGACTATCCAGACCTCCCACCTCCCCAAGTAAACCCCCAATCGTTCCTTTAGTATACTCTCCATTAATTTTCCCACCACGAGGTTAAACTGATGGGTCTATAGTTTCCTGGTACTTCCTTCGACCCCCTTTATGGATTGGTACCACATGTGCCTCTCGCCAATCCCTAGGTACCCTCCCTGTCTCAAGTGACCTGTTGAAAAGCTCTGCCAGGGGTGCAGCCAGTATGTCCGCCAATTCCATAGTACTCTCGGATGAATGCCATCCGCCCAGGAGATTTGTCTTTCTTTAGGGCCTTGAGGCAAACCACACCCTTTGGTACTGAACAAGTTTATTTTTTTTTATGTTACTGCTACTGTAAATACATATTTTTGGTGAATTCTACAATTGCTCCTGGTTTTCCTATGCTTTCTGACCTGATTTTCTTTCAGAACAAGCTAACGATGTTTCTCTCCAGAGTTATTTATTATTTTGTGTTTATCATATCACTTTTAACGCCTGCTGCGGTGTCTAACTGGTAGAGGGCATCCAGCCACTTGCCTTGCAGCGATACGGCTGTCACCAACCTGGAGGCTCCCTTACCCTACCACATCAGGCCAGCCCTGACCCTCAGCGATTCCACGACAGTTCTCCGGCACCATAGGGCGCGGCTATCGTTGCTGTTGCACCGAGCCATTTTCTCCAGTTTTCTCCCCAGTGGAGCACGGACGTGCAATGGCATCCATGCACTTGCATGCAGACGTCTGCCAGGCCCCCTCCAGTAACACCGACATGCGCAGTGCCTCTGGGCGTCCCGAGGGCCACCGCGAGTCGTGGGTGTGTAGTGTCCTCAACCCACCCCAGGACTACGAGAGCTGTCCCACGGATGCTCAATCCTAGTCCTCCCTGCGACCCCCGACGACCTGAGCTCATTCCTGAACCCGGGTCACTGGCGCTATGCGAGGTGTGGCATCCAGCGCCTCAACCTCAACGCCACCTGGCCGGCTACTCCGGGTTATTTTAAGCAGCTGGGGTGAAACCAAACAGGGTTGACCAATGTTTAAAAATGTAATGAGTTACTGTACAGAGTCTGGGTTAAAACTCAGATACAGGAACAGACAGAACAATTGGTTATACCACAGAAGTACAGATAACACATGATAGTCCTATGGCTGGTCATTCAGGAAGGATCGCATCCTTGCCAGATTGCTGTATAGATTTTACTGGCCTGGAATTCATGGAGATGTTGCTACTTATTGTAATTCCTGTGCTGAGTGTCAGAAAGTAGCCCAGTCAGTAGAAAAGACAAAGTGCCCTGGTGCTCCTACCCTTGACAGATGTGCCTTTTGAGAGAATTGCAATGGATGTGGTTGGTCCTTTAGACAAAAGTAAAAAGGGTAATAGATTTATCCTGGTAGTATGCAACTATGCTACTTGATACCCAGAAGCAATTTCAATGCGTATTGTTACAGCCCAAAAGTTGCAGCAGAGCTTGCCAAAATGTTCAGCAGAGTGGGCATACCTAAAGAAATTATTACTGATTAAGGTAGTAATTTTGGTGCTGCATTGCTAAGGAGCTGTACAGACTACTAGGTATCACTGCCATAAGAACCTCCCCTATGCCCTCAGACAAATGGTCTTGTTGAGCATTTTAACCAAATCCTAAATGTTAAAAGGTTTGTAAAGGGAAGAAAGATTGGGACCAACAGGGCAGCAGTAATGGGGGAAAAGTGGGGATGTTGTCTGGGGCCCCGAGCTCAGGAGGGGCCCACCTGAGGAGCTGGTATTACCCTGGCATTAGCTGGTTTGGGAAACAGGGACCCATTTCAAGGGACTTGTCTGGGGCCCCAAAATGTAAGAGCTGCAGCCCTGGGACTAATACTTGCCTTACCTACTTTTTGCCTACAGAGAAGTGCCACAGGCATCAACAGGGTTTTCACCATTTGAAATGCTGTATGGTAGGCAGCTAAGAGGGCCACTGGATGTGATAAAATAAATGGGAAGATAATCCACCCAGAAACAATCTATAACATCTTATGTGTGGGGGAGGAGGAAGAAGAAGGCAGGGACATAGCCAAGTTGCAAGGAGCTATAACAGGACCTGGAGCCATAAAATAACATTCTCTCTGGCCCCATTTTGGTCCATAGAACTTCAAGATTCTATCGGAACACTTTGGGGTTGAAGATAGCATGAAGTGATCACAGAGTGCTGGAAAGAACCACAGCAGCTGCATTTCAGAGATTCCAGTGCAGAGCAGCAGGGGTGGGGTTAAACGGAATCTGGGCATTGGATCACATCATATTTGATTTCTCTGCAAACTGACTTGGTAACGAGTAAGGGTGGACACAAACAGACGTAATGGTTGATGTTTCCTGCAAGAAGTGTTTTGGATTAAAAAATGGTGGAATGCTGGGGCCTGCAGAGTTGAACGGAGCTGAGTCAATAAGCCCACCCTCGGAATGGTGGTAATGTGGAGAGGAGCTGGGAATTTCTGAGAACTTTGGAGAGTGATTTCACCTGTTGGTCTGTGTAAAATGCTGTTACAGCGACAGGAGAAGACGGGCTACAGGGTAATATTACCAGGAGATACTGACTTAATTTTTGCTTTCTTTCTCTAGTTGGAGCCTGACCTCCTTGGCTATTAATCGAATCAATGGATTTGGGTTCAATTGTTTGGGTGCCCTCCCAGTGGCATAATTACAGAGCCATATACTATATAAGTGAAGTAGTGCTCCCTGGCTAAGAAGCCCCTTCTGCAGTGAATTGTTAAGTTTTGAACACTCTCATTGGTGTTACTTTTGTTTTTTATCAAACAATAAGCAGAATCATCATCTTCTCTGCATGAGCATTAATATATGTCCTGAGTACTGTTTGCAGTCTTCAGTCTTCCGTGACCAAATTGAACCATTAGCTCTGAGAACAATTCAATAAATTGTGTTTTCTGTTTTTATATATCTGTCCTAAGATGTCTTCATTGCTGTTTTATTTCTTTTTTGTAGTCTTAGTCCACATTCTACAATAACAGTATTAGAAAAATAGAGTTATCCAGATATATCTTGAAAGTGATATTTATTAAGGGAAGCATGTTTATGTGGATAATTTGGGGAAGCTACTCAGGAATGCCTGGAGGAGCCTATTCGAAATGGCTGTGGATTTCTATAGTAAGTGGATTTATGTACATGGTAGTGGAGGGCATATATGAAACATGTTGTTGGGCCTACTAATGAAGTCTGGATTTGAGCAGGAAGTAAAATGATCTGATATGTAATTGAGGTCTAGCTCCTAGATCCTGGATTTCCAGCTCAATGATTCAGGGCTGGCAAGGCTTTTGACCTATGGGTCATCATGGGGGATAAGGAGCAGTATGCGCTATGGGTACTCCACTGGGACCCAGGGTTGGGCTTAGTCCAGTAGTATGTATAAGTACAATGCAGGCAATATTGCTAAGACCTGCTAATTTATATTCGGAGTACAGTAGAATTTGACGCTAATCAGCGGACTTTGGCGAGGGCTAGATTTTCATGATTTGAATCTGTCTTCTGTTGGTACTGACAAGGTCCCCAAACAAGGAATGTATCAGTCAAAGCGGTAAACTGCTCACTGGGAGAGCCTGGTGGCTATTTCCTAAAATATTACAGTGTACTTTCTAAAGTCCTTGTTTAAGTGAGTAAAGTAATCTGAAGGAAAGAATCATTGAATTATTAATATAAAGAGTTTGAATTAATAAGAGTATAGGCCACCTCCTCTTTATTTTTATTTTCCGGATTGATTTTAGATGACGGATGATTTATACCTGTTATTTATGAATTCCTGGAATAATGGATGTATTATTAATGTGGACTATTGTACTGTATAATGTATTTTAATTCTTGCATGTTGTAATGGTTTAAATAACCGATCAACTATAAACTATCATAACTATATGTGTGCCCTAAGAAAGAAGCTGGCAAAATATGTTGAAATTGCCCATAGTAATCAGGAAGAGGCTCAAAACCAACAGAAGGTATATTATGACCATGGGGTAAAAGAAAAGTTTTCAAGCCAGGTGAAAAGGTTTTGCTACTGTTACCCACAACAAAAATAAGCTGCTAATGAAGTGGCAAGGACCTTATAAGGTTCTTACACGTACTGGCACTGTTAATTACAGACTGAGACCCTGACAGGAAAAATCCTTCTAAGATATACCATGCTAACCTCCTCATGAAATGGGCTGAAAATGCCAAAAGCTGCTTTGCTAGTTTTACCAGAAACTGAGAAGGAAGATATTGATGCAGCTTATGATAGACTGAACAAACTGTTAATGCTGATGCTGTGAAGGTGAATGATTCCTTAACCTCAGAACAAACTGCAGACATTCATAATGTGCTAAAGACATCTAACAGTACTTTTACCATGGTACCAGGTCAAGCAAAAGGGGCTGAGCATGTAATAGTGACATGGAATGCTCGTTCTATTAGGCAAAAGACATACAGGTTGCCAGAGTGGTTAAGAGCTGACGGGTTAAGGAACGACAAAAATGAAAGAATTTGGTATCATAGAAGAGTTGAGGAGTGCTTGGTCATCTCCCATGGTAACTGTAAACAAAAAAGAAGAGGTGTTAGAATCTGCCTTGATTTTAGGAAACTTAATCAAGTATCAGAATTTGACAGTTATCCTATGCCCAGAATAGATGATTTGGTGGACAGACTGGGAGTGCAAAGAATATCAGTACCCTCGATCTCACCAAGGTTATTGGCAAATACCTTTAGCTAAAGAATCCAGAGAAAAACTGCATTTGCCACCCCTATAGGATTCTATCAGTTCACCACCATGCCCTTTGGTTTACATAGTGCGCCAGCTACATTCCAACTGTGCATGGATGTCATTTTATCCCCTCACACTGGTTATTGTGCTGCGTACCTGGATGATGTCGGGTGTACAGTCCAGCCTGGAAAAGCCACTTAACACCTACAAGCAGTTATCCAAGCTATCAAAAATGCATGTCTGACTATTAATCCTACCAAATGTGCATTGGGCATGCAGGAAACTGAATATTTGGGCTATGTGTTGGGAAATGGAGCAGTTAAGCTAGAGATTTCTAAATTGAAGCTGTAGCTAACAGCCCTGTCCCTAAAACAAAGAAACATGTCAGGTCATTTTATGGTTGGCTAGTTATTACCGGAGATTTGTTCCCAACTTTGCAGAGTTAACTACTCCCTCACTGAACTCATGAAAAATGGTACCCAAATAATGTGAAATGGACCCTAGTGTGTGATGAAGCTTTCAAGCCACAAAAGCTGCATTATGTTCAGTCTGTTTATGAAGTCCAGACGTTGAGAAACCATTTTTGCTACAAACAGATGCATCCAAGTTAGGCCTAGGTGCTGTCCTAAGTCAAAATGTAGATGGGATAGAACATCCTATTCTGTACATAAGTAGGAAGTTGCATGATAGAGAGAAAAGGTCCCACTATAGAAAAGGAATGTTTAGCAGCAAAGTGGGCCATGGAGTGTCTGAAGTTTTGCTAGGAACTGATTTTGTTCTTGTAACAGATCATAGTCTCTCTGTTGACTTAACCAGATGAAAGAGAAAATTCCAGAATCACAGGGTGGTACCTGGCACTACAGCCATTTAAATTCACTATGATACACAAATCTGGTAAACAGAATAGCAATGCTGATTGTCTGTCAAGATATGGATCAGGAATTGAGGATTCTGAAGGTTGAAAAACAAATGTACGAGTTTAAACTGTGTTTGCTGTACTGTTAAAAACTGATAATGGACAGATGCTTAATTTCTGAAAGCAGCAATTGTTAGTAGAGAATTAATAAAGTTTTGGAAACCTGTTTAATAAAACAGGTTCCCTCTTAAGGAGGGGGTGTATGCGATAGGGTGGAATAGGACACTGTCCCAGTTGTTATAGAAAGTGTTTAAATGCAAGGATCTTTCTTTCTGTCTTTTCTCTGTCTGGTTGTGCAACCAAATTTTCCTGTGAGACATTGGACTTGATCAACCCGACAGGCTCGCAGTTCTTGCCTGTCACTGTCTCTCAGTTTTCTCTTGCTGTCTGCTTTTCCTTCCTTGCATATCTGTGGATATAAAATATATGCAAATCAATATGTGGAAATGTTTAACTGATGTTGGGATCTCTTTTGTTTAGAACATATATAGTGTTACTGTTGAAATATATATATTTATCATTTGAAATGACTGCAAAAAGCTGTTGTAAATTAGAGGTTACCTTAGTGCAAATCGTTGAGCTTTTTGCAAAGCTGCAAAGGGCCTCAGCAATCACATGGTGTTCTAGCAGCTCCTGCCTGATATTTACAAAAACAGGATGCTTGCTAAGAATGAGGTTGAAAGGACTTATAAAGAAGATGAGCTGCAACTGCTGAGAGAAGAGAAGAAAAGGGGCACAGAGACTCAAGGAAAACTACTGTTTCTTCTCCTTTGTACAAAGTTATACTGAACAAGTTTATTTTTATGTTACTGCTACTGTAAATAAATATTTTGGTGAATTCTATAACTGCTCCTGGTTTTCCCTATGCTTCCTGACCTATGCCTCGACAACAGGTACATGACTGAAACTTTCAAGTACCTCAAGGGCATAAATAAGATGCAGGTGAGGTCCTTTTCCAATGTAGAAAAGTACTAGAACAAGGGCATGATATGAAATTGAGGGGGTAGATTAAGAGGTAATGTGAGGAAGCTTTTCTATACAGAAAGGGTAGTTGGACGCTTGGAATAGTCTGCCACAGGGGTAATGAGAAGGCACAGTGGAGGGGTTTAAGCATGCCTGGGACAGGCACAAGGGAACATCGAGAAGGAGGGAGGGAGTGAGTGATGAAAAGCCATTGATCACATAGGGTCAGTGGCCACATACAATTAGGGCCTATAGGCAGACTGGATGGGACTGGCGGTCCTTATCTGCAGACAATTTCTATGTTTCTGTGTTTCACTTTGGTTCAACAAGGAGGTGACAGGACTGTTAAAGAATAAAGGCCTCATACAGAAGTATAGGATGTCTCAGAAGGAGAGCGATAGGGTATCTTATGTGAGAAAAAAGGGAGGCTGGGCTCAGAAGCTGGTCAGACTGACAAAGGCGGGAATGAACTGCAGACTGAAGGGGGATCAGAAGGACAATGCCTTCTTCAGATATACAGTATTAGCAAAAAGAATATGAAAGAGGGCATAGTTAAACTTAAGTAGGGGCAAGAGTGGGTGGATGGAAGTAAGGATAAGGCAAAGGTATTGAATATTTTGTTCTTTTTATGAAAAAGAAACATGGATCAATGTCACGGGAAGATGGACAGGGGAGGGGAAGGAGGATATAAGTATGGTAGAGGAAAGGATCATGGTGAACCTGTGTCATGAAGGGACTCAGAACCTTGAAGGTGGCAAGTCCTTGGGACTGGATGGCATGCACCCAGGGTATTGAGTGAACTGATGGCAAAGCTAGCAGGACCACTGCGGACCTCTGTAAAGTTTGCTAGATACAGAGGTGGAGCCACTGGAGTGGAGAACAGCACATGTGGTACCACTGCATAGAACCGGCTAGGGACAACTCAGGGAACTACAGGCCTGTCAGCTTGATATTTATAGTGGGAAAGTCAGTGGAGACCATCCTGAAAAACAACTGGTTAAATTATTTCAGCAAATCACGGCACTCCCACACAGTAAAAGAACCAAGAAAGTCTCAGGTGTTTTAAACCAAACTTTCCAAATTTTTGTTCTCACCATAAGAGTGTACAGCCCTTCAAGGCAGGCACAGAAATCAGCAACAGGTAGCTCCTAATGTTTCACCAAATGTTTGGCTTTAACATCTTCATTAAGAGATATAAGAGGATGCAAGGAGAAGAAATATCCACACTGTATGGTTTCTGTGTATCTCTCTAAATGACACCCATGTACACTAAAGTCTCCAGCCCAGGGCAATGTATCATGGTTTGCAAGTCCTTGTATAAGACAGGCTGACGAGGCTTCGCAGAATAAAAGTGCCTGATAACAGGCTTACAGTGTTCCCATTTAGACAGAGAATGACAAGTTACAGACACATGTTTCATCCTTTTGGGTCTCCTCGTGTAGTACAGTCACTATCTCAGTCAAGCACCAGGTCAGCCCCTGAGGTAATCAGGCATTCATTAAATTCATTGGTAGCATTTACGCCAGTCTCAGTCCGATTATCTCAGAGAGATGCAGTAACTTACAAGACATAATGTAAGAAAACCCAACAAAATGTGTCCTTGACTTCTATTATTTGTATGGTATGTACTTATTACCTGTACATTGAGTGCTGATACAGAAAAAATTCAGTATGCAGTGTGTTCCCTGGCTGTCTGAACTCAGTGACACCACCAAGATCAAAGTTATGAACTGCACTACTGCCGAGTTTGAGGCTCTTCCATCAGTGCCTTCTACCAGAAATAGCTGAGTGGAGATTAGCCCTAGGAATGCAAGAAATTGTATTTTAGCAAGTACAAAATACTTTTTCCTAAGGATGCCTCCTTACTTGGAATATATGGAATATACCTAGCATTTTACTACAAATACAAAGTTTAAATAAAATGCTGTGTGGAGGGGGCCACAGGTACTGAATATGGAATAGAGGGATACATAGAGGCACTGAGGTTTATTTAAAGAGCTCCTGACCCAATTGGGACATCTTTAGAAAAATAAAACATTTAGACACAATTCAGCTTATATTTCATATTTCTTTCTGGTTCTCACCTTATTTCTTTATTACTAAGAACAGATGCATGGTAATAGGTTTCTGCCCTATCTGCTGTGTGCTGCTTGCCTACACCTGCTATCACAATTCTGTTGATGACATCACAGTCTGTTGCTGCAGTGATAATTATGATGGCATAAACTGGGATTATGATGTAAGGTGTAGACAAGCTGCCAGAGGAGATGAAGTCTAGAGGGCAATGATCCTGTTTTCATGAAACTGTCCTTAGTAATAATGAAACAGGGGACATACATAATTGAGAAAATATAAGAAATATAAACAGAACTGTGTCTAAATCTTACATTTTCAAAGTTATCCCAATGGTGTCAGGGGCTCTTTAAAGCAACTTAATTCTAATAATTTCATTCTGCATAATGCAACTGGCAAAATGACTTAATGATGGACTGAGAAACCAATGGCCAAGGTTTTGAAAGCCCTACTTACAGGGTTTGTCAAATTATGCCACATTTCTGATTTGGGTGTCCAGTTTGAGAAATGCTAAATCGTAATATTTTGACCTCGGAACTGAAGTACCCTAGTTACTCTCCTCCAAAATGGTTTGGGAGCTACCAACCGCTTATACCTCTGCCAGGGTGAGACAGATAACTTTGTGGGTTGGTGGCAGCCGTTGGCTGCTAGCTTTCAAAATCTGGTTGTCAAATATATTTGTTGGTGGTCATTATTTTTAATTTGATGTAAAGCTGAGGTCACATGTACCTGCTCGAGATGGCTGCCTAAACCCTCATCGGTTCCAGGCCATCCTTTTCATATCCTTCTACATCCACTGATTTCTGCACAGTAGCAGTGCTACTTTCTACATGGATTGGGAGGAATAGTATGCAGACTGAACTGACTGATTTTAGATAGCCTATGACACCCTAAAACAGAAAAGGTATCGAGGCATCTCTCCCTCACAGTGCTTACCTGTATTTAAATGCTGATGCTGAAGGTGATCCTGGATGGACTGTAAAGTTCAACAAGAACCAACAAAAGTAGAGGCAATTCTTGATCTGGCGCTCATGAATGGGGAGCATGTACAGGAAATAACAGCCAGGAGCTCCTGTAGAAGTGACCATTGCACAGTGTTGGCCAGTTGGATATGATAGTAATGTGTCAGCAGAAAAGGACCATCCTGGTCCATCTAGTCTGCCCATTTCCCACCCGGCCCTACTTGTCTCCACTCTCAGGGATATTTTCCTCTGCCCACCAGCCAACCCCTTGTGTCTGTCACATGCCATCTTGAATTCCTCCACTGTTTCTGCACACACCACCTCATTAGGTAATCTGTTCCAAGGTTCCACCACCCTCTCATTGAAATAACATCTCCTTACATTGCTCTCAAATCTTCCCTTCCAGTCTTAAATTATTACCCCTTGTTTTAACTCCTACTTTCCTTTAGAATAATCTACCTTTCACTTTATTTATTCCCTTCATATGCTTAAAAGTCTCTATCATGTCACCTCTATCTCTTCTTACTCCAGTGGGCATAGATTTAATTCTTCCATCTAGTCTCGTATGACTTCTCTTGCATACCTTGCACCATGTTTGTTGCCCTTCTCTGAACCCTCTCAACCCATCTATATCCTTTCTTAAATGAGGCCTCCAGAACTGTACCCTGTACTCCATGTGTGGTCTGACCATGGTCTTATATAAAGGCATCAACACCTTCCTCTTCCTACTTGTTATACCCTTCCTATGCATGCCATCATTCTATTAGGTTTACTTACTGTCTTACTACATTGGTCTCCTACCTTAAGGTTGTTTGAGATTACAGTCCCCAGGTTCCTTTCCTGTTCTGTTTGCTTTATCAGTTCTCCCCCCATTGAGTACTCAACCAGTGGATTTTACACCCACATGTATCACTGCACACTCTTAGCATTAAACTTCAGCTGCCAAATGTCTGACCACTTCTTTAGGGTACTTGTATCTCTCCTCATGGCCTCAACCCTCCTGATATGTCATATGCTATATGGGCAGGGAAAGCATCCTAAGACCAACATCTTGGATTTTAGGAAGGCAGACTTTAGGGAGAAGGGTGAAGTGGTAAGGAGCCACATGGTAGAAATCAGAGCAGATAAGAGGGTGGAGCAAAAGTGGTTCATCGTTAAGAAAGGAATACTGGTTGCCACAGAGGAGTGCATTAGGCTCAGGGGAAGAACACAAGGGCCAAAGCACCCAGTTGGTTCAGTTCTGGGGTCACCCAGACAGTAAGGGAAAAGCCTGTAGGCTAGCCTATAGGAAATTCAGGAAGACCAAGAGAGTGTGGATAGGAAATTACTCTAAAGCTGGTTAGTGAGGCAAGTATGAAGTCTGGCAAACTAAGGCACAGAAGAAGCTGCAGATAGCTGAAGGAATTAAGAAGGTGGAGAAGGCCTTCTTTCACTATATAAGTGAGAAAAGGGACAAGAAGGACGGGACTGTTAGGCTTAAGAAAGGGAGGAGGGTGGAGGATAACGGGGAAAAGTAGAGATATTAATGAATACTTCTGTTCCGTCTTCACCAGGAGAAGGACAGACCAGTGCCTTCTAGCGAGAGAGGAGGAGGTGGGGGGACACAGATATAGTGATAGAGGAGGATAGAGTGAGGGAGGGGCTACTAGCATTGAAGGTAGACAACCAATAGGCCCGGAGACAGTACATCCAAGGGTACTAAGGGAGCTGGCTGAGGAGCTGGCAGGGCCACCAGCAGGCCTGTTTAATAGTTCACTGGAGTCAGGCATGGTACCGCAGGACTGGAGAACACCACATGTGGTGCCTCTTCACAAAAGCAGTCCCAAGGATGATCCAGGGAAGTACAGATCAGTCAGTCTGACTGCAATCATGTGTGCAAGCTCATGGAGACCATACTTAAGGAAAGGTGGTAGAATATCTGGAGGAACATGGTCTCCAGGATGCAAGGCAGCATAGGTTCATGGGGGGGATCATGTCAAGTGAATCTGACTGACTTCTTCGACTGGGTCACTAAGACAGTAGACAGGGGCCAAGCAAAATATATCCTCTATCTGGATTTCAACAAGGCATTTGATTCTGTGCCCCACAAAAGTTGATCAGGAGGTTGGTGGATCTCAGAACTGGGGAGAAGATGAGCAGATGGGTGGAAAACTGGCTAAGGGACAGAACCCAGGGGTGGTTGTGGAGGAAGTTATCTGGCACCAGTGGGGTCCCACGGTGCTCAGTGATGGGGCGGTGTTGCTCAATGTCTTCATCAATTACATTTGGGATGGCAATAAGGGGCAAAATGTGGGGGCAAAATTTCCCCACTCCAGAGGGAATCTAGTTGCACATTGTGGCTCCTCTATGTCACAGTGGCCTGTGCAGGAAGTTCAGTGGCACAAAGAGCGCCATGGGCAGCATTCCACCAACAAGGTATCCACACAGTCACAGTGCTAAGAGGCGCCATAAGAGGGAGAAGGATGCGGATGGCACAGCAGTAAGGCTTCCACTTCATGATGCAAATGTCCCATGTATGGGAATGGACCCGAGAGTCAGAGGGCTGGCTGGGGGTAGAAGACTGTGCATATCTCTGACTGCCTCTTTTCCAGGGAGGCACTTGGTGCATGTCTGACCCCTGGTGGAGGCTGGAGATCAGCAGCTACCAAGGCCTAGATAGTGTGGGGGCATGCCGGATGTTGGTGCTTGCACCCCACATTGTGCATGCCATGCTCCCCATGGGATCCCTTGTCCTAAAATAACATGGGCACCATTAATGATACACCACTCCCCAACCCTGTTGCAGCACTCTGTCGCATTCTGACCATGACCTAGTACTGTTGTCCATCTGGTTTGACCAGGCTCATGCTCCACCCTGGAGGTGGGTAAGCCAAGGATGCAGTGCCAGTAGGTGCTCCTTCCGGCACCCTTGTGCCGGCATTATGAGGGTCCACGCTGGCTTGATGGCCCCATCCTGGGGGCACGTCAGGGGATTGTCTGTGGAGGTAAGTCCTGGGGGCAAGGTGGGGAATGGAGAGGGTGGGGCTGAGCCTTTGGTGGCTTGTGCCCCATAAAAGCATACTAAATAACAAAAAAAAAGGGGGGAGGACTGAGAGGATGGCCAGAGTGCACCTTGCTCACATAACCCAGGTTCCGTATGAAAGATGGCTTAAAGTCATCCTTATTGTCAGTTAGTGGTAATAACTAGTGTGCCTCCACTAGCAGGAATCACTCAGCCTGTTCAGTTGTTTTGTTTTCACACTTCCTTTCTTGTTCAGATCTTCAGAGTGTATATAGTTTGTTGATACCCTGCAAATAGGATAGAGGTTCCCCTCTCCTTTCAATGATACTTGTCTACTAGACATTATTAGCGATCACCATTACTGTGTACCTGATTGTCAAGGTAGTATTTGTCTTACTATGTTTGTTAAGAAGGGGTGGAAGTTGGGAAACAGAGGAGGGTTCAGAAATGTTTGTTCAGTTTTGCAAACCATTAAGCATAGCATCCTTTGACTGCCTAAAAGTAATTTCATGGAATGCTTAGGGGCCCCAGTTGCCCTGTAATATGAAGAATGTTACTAATGAATTTAAAAGAAATGCAATGTAATGTAACACTGTTACAGGAGCAGTGATGAAAGTGAGCAGGAAAGCACAGGAACTCAGTTCCTGTACTTTTTTGCAGCAGGAACTGAGTTCCTATACTTCTTCCTACTGATATTAGAAATGAAATTCTTTCAACAGTAACATAATGACAATTTCTTGGCCTAAGACATGAGATCATTGGATTCCATCACACAATTTGACTTGCAGAACAATTTAATTTGTTTTAGAAATACTTTGACATCTCTGATTGGGTGCACCAGTATCTATACAGATGTTTGAATTAAAAACATATAGAAACAAATATACGACAGCAGAAAAAGGTCAAATGGCCCCTCAAGCCCCAAGAGTTATCCTTCAGAGTGAGGATCTTAATTCTGCTTTAAATTTGTGCAAATGTTTGAGTTCCTATACTTCTCGGTCACCACTTACACCACTGTACAGGGAGACCTATCTGTTGGAGGGAGGTGAACTGGTTTGCTTCTGCTGCTCTTGGTTGGGAACTCGTACCACAATGACTTTTCAACAAAGTAACCGGGGAGGAGCTGTCCTCTGTAGAAAGGGACTTCAACTGGGCATACACATAGAAATCAAAGACTCAGAAGGTACAGTTTTGTTACTAGAAAGCACATATCAGGATATCAGGGAGTCAGTGGTCTTGGACAGCATATATTCACCAAATATCCCCAATCCAGTCTTTTGATTATGCCCTCAGGGAACAACTGGAAGCCCAGCAGGAATTATAATCAGAAGGAACTCAACCTGGCTCTCTACCCATGTTTGAAAATAACAGGGCCAGGAAACAGAGCAGACAGAGGGCCCAGTGGCTCCTATGTCCAATAAACATATGGCAGCCACACTCGGAGATATCTGGTGGACCCTCCGCCCAAAGGAACAGAACATCACATAATATTCCTCTGTGCATGACGTGTACAACAATCTAGATAAAATCTTCATAGAACTAGTAGCACGTATATGAATAGCAGCACTGGCAATATCTTGATCACAGACCATGCCCCAGTTATCCTGTCACTAGCCTGGCAGGCTTTCTGGCCCCAGGAACAAGTGCCAACTAAACACAGCACTCCTGCAGCAGGATGCATTTATTAAACGACTGAGAAGGAACTCCTCATGTACTTGTCTTTTAACAAGATCCCCAGATACAGCAGCAGCCACACAGTGGGAGTC
This sequence comes from Neoceratodus forsteri, assembly GCA_016271365.2. Taxonomy (NCBI): domain Eukaryota; kingdom Metazoa; phylum Chordata; order Ceratodontiformes; family Ceratodontidae; genus Neoceratodus; species Neoceratodus forsteri. Next base: position 189,227,818 of record CM028134.1, read on the forward strand.
TATGAAAGTAGTCATTTGAGGCAAACTCATAGCATACACCTCGAACTAAGAAAGGAATGAGACCAGTCCAATCACCAATGAGAGTGGGAGCTGAGGGGAACTTGAAAACCTAAAGCATAATTTTCAAGCTCACCCAGATCAGAGGAAACTCTTCACCCAGTATCATTGTAGCTAGAGCAGCCCTGGAAGAGACCCGCCAACATAAAACTGAGTATGCTTTATTTTGCCTGAACCAGACTTACTGGGCGGCTGGACAACAACCAGGAAAATGTCTGGCACACAGGCTACTGATTCATTGGAGATGTTCACGCTAGGAATGCAGTTTGCCTATAATGGCTTGCTATTTTTTAATAGTTATAGCCTATTATATTTCTTCCTTTATAGTATACATCCAGATTACTTTTAAACCCTCCAAGTCTTTACTCAGTAGCACTTCAGCTGGTAACTCATTCCAGAGTGTCACCACCCTCTGTCTTATCCCATTGCCCCAATTTTTTGTTCTGTAGATTTCTCCCTTTAGCTGTAGATCATGAGTTCTGGTTATGTGTTGTTTATCTTATGTTGTAATTCTAAACAATCCTATAGCTCCATATCTTGAAATGCTTTGTATATCAGACACAGATCCCTCTCAGTCCTTCTGTACTCCAAGGTAAACAAGTCCAACTTTGCCAACCTCTCCTCATATGACAACTCCTTTGCACCTGTTACCATTGTTGTTGCCCTTTTCTGAACCCGTTCCATCTGTTTAATCTCTCCCCTAGATTGCGGTCACCAGAACTGGCAACTGTACTCCAGATGAGGCCTAACAAGTGCACTGTAAAGAGGCATTAACCCCTGTGTCTCTGCTGGCTATATATTTGCCTTACAGCCCAGTATCCTGTAACATTTTTGTGCAGTCTCCTTAGTATGCTTGATAAACTTAAGATCCTCATTCATTGTTATTCCTAAATTCCTTTCCACCTTACGTTCCTAATTTCTTTCCCTAATGTTGTATACTTAGCCCTTGAGCTTCTACTACCATATGCATCACAGCACATTTATCAACATTAAATTCTAATTTATGAGACATTGCCCACGTTTCAAGATTTCTTAATTCTGATTTCAAACAACTTACTGCCTCTTCTGAATCCACCATTGAACCTCAGTGTCATCAGCAAATTATGCTAACCATACACTGCTGTTATGCTGCATTGATGCTACATAGATGTTAAATAATGTGGGCCCAGTACAGAACTCTGTGGAACCCCACTTGTCACTGTACCCCACTTTGATGAACAATCTCTTATGACTACTGTTCTCTCCTACCATGAAGTCATGATCTTATCCAGCTTACCAACCTTTGATTTAAGCCCATCTCTTTCAATTTAGATATCAACTCTAAATGTGGCACTTTATCAAAGGCCTTGCTTGTAGTCCAGGAAAATAACATCCACAGGTAGTCCTTTGTTAAATGCCTTACTTATGTTTTCAAAAGTTTACTAAATTTGTCTGACAAGATCTTCCCTATGTAAAATCATTTTCCATTTACTCTGATAATAGTTTCAAGAACTTTGCCCAAAACTGAGGTTAAACCAAGTGGTCTGTAATTCTGATGATTGGCTTTTTCTCCCTTTTATACAACAGTATTACATATGCCTCTCTCTTCCCCTGGGTCAAGAGAATGCTGAAATATGCTAGTAATGGGGCTAGCTATTTCCTCACTCAGTTTCTTAACCAATCTCAGATGGATTTCAGCTGGACCCAATTAGGGTTTATCTCCTTGAGCTTTTGATGATGTCATCCTCCTTAATCCTGATTCTAGGGCAATTAAGCAATATGCCCCAACAGGGCGTGGGTTATGCTAGGATTTACCCACGCATGGTGTGGTTTGGCACAAGGCTGCAGGCCAAGTGAGTAAATCACACAAGAAGTGGGTAATTCCTAGCATAACCCTATGCCCTGGATTTGTGTACTGCAATTATACCATGGTCTCCTTTATGTTTGTGAAAAAACAGAGAATTATAGTTCTTTTTCATTTTAAATTATTTTTATTTAATTTATTGCTGCGCAGGAAAAATAGTCCTGAGTGTCCAGCTGTTGCTGAGCTTATAATGCAGCTCCACACAAATACACAGAAAGCTTAGCTCATATTTGAGCTGCAGTAACACAGTAAAATGTTGTCATGTTTCTTTTTACAGAGAGCACAGGAGTCATGATCCCCCACCAAGTGTCAGGATTTGGGATGAATTTGAAGGGTTGCAAGATGTCGGTGCCATGCGTTCACGCTCTACCTGTAGTCTGGTGCCAAGGGAAACTCGTTTATGAACCAGTTACAGATTTCTGGTCACGGTCACAGATGTGGAAAACATATTCTCTAATACTGCTGTCAACATAGAGTAGCATACAGTTAGTCATATCTTGAAAGCAGGGCTGTAATCTGTTGTATTTTGGTGTAGAAACTGAAGCTGCGATTCCAGGCATGCACATTGCCAAGCTTACAGTTAGCATTAGCGACTCTGGTAATGCGCATGCCTGGAATCACCGCTTCAGTTTTTGCAGACAAAATACAACAGTTTACAGCCCTCGCTTCGCTTATATGACTATCTTTGTGCTACTCTATGTTGACAGCAGTATCAGAAAATATATGTTCCACATCTGTGATTGAAAATATGTTTATTTATTTATTTATTGAAATGTTTCACCAGGAAGGTTACACTGAGCAACAAAAGCTCATCTCACGGTACATCCTGGGGAAGGGGAGGGAACAGTAAGTAATACAACAGGATACATACATCAGGAAATAGCTTAACAGCATATAGACAGACAGTACAGGATTACAACCAACAATAGCTAATAACATTTATAGACTAGGATACATAGAGAGAGACTGGCGGGAGGTAAAGTAATAAGGTACTCAGCAAGGGGGTGATACAGCAGTGGTGACAGAAAGTGCTAGGTTGCACAAAGTGCTAGGTTGCAAGAGGGATTAGGATAGGGGGACAAATTTGGCCCAGCTGGAGGAAGAAGGAGGTATAGACCAACAGCCAGACAGGGCCCTGTGGGGCTGGTGCAGTTGCAGTTGCAGTTTGTCACTGGGTAGTTTGCTAGGGATGTAGAGAGAGAGAGAGCTGAAGAGGAGTGGCAGATTTGGGTCAGTGGTTGATTCCAGAGCTTAGGTAGGCAATGGGAGAATGCCATTTGGCCGATGTAGTATTTCTGTATGGTATATTCAGAGACACAAGTCATCAGATCGGAGGGAGTAATTGGAGGGTGAGGGGTAGATAAGGAGGCGGAGAGGTAAGGGGTGAGCGAGCCTAGCAGAATTTGAGGTAAACTTTGCTGCTGCAAGGTACTCCTGTCAATAAGTGAGGGAAAATTTAAGAGAGGTAAAGAGTGCAGTGGTGTGTCAGAGCAGGGGCATCAAGGCAAACCGGCAGAAGGAGTTAAAGAGGTTCCAGCATGGATAAGGAGGATTGAGGGGTGCATTATCATTTTATGTACCAGTTTGTAGCTAGCGAATGAGGGATACAACACCTGTTACAGTAGAGGCCCTTGCTTAGGCGGAGTTTCTTTAGAATGCCATCAATGTGGATGGAGAAGTTTGGGTACCTACCCAGCCAAACTCTGAGGTAGCAGAAGGAAGCGTGTCTTCTAATACAGTCCTATCGACAGTGTAAAGGTGGGTAAGGAGGAGCCTTGCCAACCTCTGCCTAGTTCCGAAAGTCATGCAGACTGTTTTCTTTGAGTTTAGGAAGAGGTGGTGCTCACTGAGCCAGCATTGTACATTACTGAAATCCATCTGGAGCCTGGCGGTGACATCAGGGACTGATTTGCCAGTTGTGAACAGAACAGTGTCATCGGCATATATGTGTATGTTAGTTGATAAGCAAAACTGAGGAAGATCGTTGAGGAAGATTGAAAAAAGGAGAGGCCCAAGTACCAATCCCTGGGGACTCCATGGTAATGGGAGGGTGAGGAGATGGCATTCGCCATACAGACAGACTGTGATCTGCCTGACAGATGGAACTTAAACCAATCAGTGGCATTCGGGGAGAGACCAGTGGACCTGAAGCAGGACAGGAGTATAGGGTGGGAGACCGTGTCGAAGGCCTTGGCCAGGTCAATGAAGATAGCTGAGGTTATGAGGCCTTTGTCCATGTCCGTGGTGATAGTGTCAGTCAGCGTAACAGGGAAGTGGTGGTGGAGTGGTGTTTTCTAAAGCCAGATTGGAATGGCGTGGAAAGGAGGAGTCAATAATGTAGGAGAAGTGTTGTTCAAGTACTATGTGCTCCTGGAGCTTAGCCACAGTAGGAAGGAGAGAGATAGGTGGTAGCTGCTAGAGGAGGGATCACCCCTTTAGGGAGCAGTAGGACTGTAGTGTGTTTCCAAGCTGTAGGGACAGTGGAAGAGACAAAGGAGAGGTTTAGCAAGAGGATATAGGATGGCGATGGCAGGAGCAGACAGAGAGAGGCGCTTAGGGTTCAGGCTGCCTGGTAGGAGCCTTTGGCAGGGTTAATGGACTGAAGGGCTTGTAAGGCAGCAGGGGATGTGGGTGAAGAAGAAGGGTAGAAGGAGAGGGAGCTGGAGGAGTAGGAAGGGGAACTGGGGTGGAGGCGGGCCGGTGTCATCGGGGGCAGCTGGAGAGCTGCATGGGTGTCAGGGGCCACTTGGAGCACTGTGGCAGGGCGTGAAATGGGAGTTAAAAAGTCAGCGACAGCCATAGGTTATGAGATGTCTGAGAAATTTAGCCTAAGGGTGGGAAGTAAGGGGCTTGGTGTGAGGAAAAGAGGGACTGGACAACTTTCCAGAATTTGAAAGGTTTGTTTGTGTTAACTTGGAAGTTAGCCTGGTAGTGTTCAGTTTTAGCCAACCCGGATAGCTTTGGTACACTTGTTTCAAGTTCCTTGTAACATTGGAGGTCCCTGGGGCAGTTGGTTACCTGTGTTTACGCTAAGCGGTGTCCCAGGCTCTTTGACAGGACAGGAGCTCAGGGTTTCAGGGTAGGGGCTTTCTTGGACTCTGGTTTTATCCAGTGGTGCGTGTTGGTTCCAAACGTGAAGGAACTTATTGCAGAACAGTTGGAGCACAGTGTCGTTGAAGTGCAGACGGCAAGTGGGGACCAGTCACTGCTGGTGAGGTCACAATGAAGAGGTAGAGTGTCAAGGGAGGAGTAGGTGAGGGTTAGGAGGATTTTCTGTGGTATTTTTGCCCATGTGTTTTGCGACCATGTATATGGGATGATGGTCACTTAGTGCATCAGGTAGGAGGCCAGTGACCTTGACCCTGTGGGGATGCGACGTGAGAACTAGGTCCAGAAGGGAATGGTTATTAGTTTTGTTGTTCAGGTGAGTAGATTCCTGTATTAGCTGTGTCAGTTCAGTGACTCTATGTAGGAGCGAGTTTTGGCTAATGTGTTAGAGAGCCAGTTGATTTTAGGGTCGCCCAGTATGTGCAGCTCACCTGAGTGGGCAAGGGCTGTTAGTTTCTTGATCAGATCTGTGACTTACGAAGGTGGTTGGCCGGATGACAGTAAACTCCTGCTATAAATAGAGGGCAGAGGAGTAGGGAAGCTTCAAGTTGAGGAGGATAGTTTTGTGAGAGGAAGGAGAGGTGACTTTCAACACAACTGAGTGCTGCTCCTCCACCTCATCTGTGTTTGTCCATCTGAGTTAAAATGAATCAGGAATAAGGACTTTTTGGTCCATGAAATGACCAGAGAGCCAAGTTTCTGAGATAATGATGACGTCAGGTTTATATTCGAGGACCATGACCTGCAGTATAGGTAGTCTGTTGGTAAGGCTGCGGGCACTTAGGTGGATAATTTTAGGCCATTCGGGAGGGCTAGGGAGTGGAGGGTGTGAGGGAGGGTAGGGAGTTCGTTGATGGGGACCGAGGTTGGGGTGGACATCACCAGCAAGCAGGAGGAGGAGCAGGAAAGTGAGGTATCTAGCTTTATGGTATTTATGGGTTGCTGAGTAGCACCGAGCATGGCGTCCAGGTAGTTGTACACTACAGGGAGCAGTTAAAGATATTTTGAGCAACGTGATCAGTAGGTCAGGCTGGCCAGTAAGGGAGGTGCAAGATTGCGATGGGTAGTGCAGATAGATATTGTGGCACAGAGTTAGGGTGTAGGACAGCGTTCCAATGTAGTTTACAGTGGCGGCTTCAGGTTGAGTAACTGGATATGTAGTCAGTGAACCAGGAATAACTGCCAGCCCTAGGATGGCGCAGCTCAATAACGCCAAGAGTAGGTGATGTGGGTATTACAGGCACATGCTAGTGGGCGGCATAGTGGTAGGAGATAGGTGCAGCAAAAGCGGAGGGCGAGCAAAATGTTCGTGTCCCTCTAGTGGTGGGAGAATATAAGAGCCAATGGGAAAGTAGACTGTTAGTAATTTCAGCTCATGTGACTTGCTACAGCTATAAATAAAATAGTTGAAATAGGGTGGGAGGGAGCCGGCATGTAGCACCAGCGGGCAGCAGCAGTACCTCTTCAGGTCTTGTGGCCGGGCTTGCAGTCTTGGGCTGTGGCTCCAGGGATGCCGTCTGTTTGGGGCTGAGTCCTGAAGATTGGCGGAGCTGTGAGCTCTGGTCGGGCAGACTTCAGCTGGAGAAGAGAGAGACAGGAATATTTAAGAGCAGGCCAAGGGCTGCTCTTAAATATTTACTTGATATGTAACTTGTTTATGAACGAGTTTCCCTCGGCACTGTGCTACTAGTTTATCAGTGGATAATATGGCGGCATTTTTGTTTTGATTTTCGGGATTGAACTAATCCTTTGGCACATACAGCTGGCTGGTACTTTTCCAATTGGTGATGCTACGATTTACAACTTGTAAATAGTTCCAGCCAGCCAATCAGAAACGAGTATTTTGAAGCCATTGTATAATAAGTAATTTCATCTACACTTATATTACCATTTTCTTTTCACAAAGACACTGCAAAAGAATCTGTTAAAATCTCAACCATATAGCCTTCTGATATCACAGTCGTATCATCATCCACTAAGGGTCCCCACCTGTTTACTTACTCCTTTTTCATTTACATAGGTAAAGAAGGATTTGTAGTTATCTTTACTCTGGATGTTAAACCTAGCTCATAATCCTTTTACTCTTTCTTATTGCTTTTTACATTCCTTTACCAAAATACTATATGATTCCCATAATTGCTCAGTATTACTCCTTTTGCTACTCTGTATGCATTTTTCCCTTCCTTATTACCTTCTTAATTTTTGTTAAACCAGCAGATAATTTTCCATTTTTCATCATATTTTAATCATTCTGTTACATCTCTATTTACCAATTCCCTTAACTTATTTTCTATCATGTCCATGTAAAGGGCAATAAGCGGATAAATATATTCCCACCATCCAAACTGCACAGGGACACTCAGTATCCTCCATCCCAGCTAGTTACTGAAGCATTTACAGCATATTACCAATGACTACTCTTCTGAAGTAACCCCTTCCCAGAACAATTTGAGGTCTTTTACCACAGTATCATCCTGCCAAATGTATACCCTGACTGACAATATTGCACTGACCCAACCTATCACAGATGTAAACATAATGAAGGCCATTAGAAGAATGTCCAAGGGAAATCCCCAGCCTGTATGGATTTCCAGCGACATCTACACCCCTTTGCACAGATCTTGGGACCCTGGTTGACAGATGTGTTCAATGAGGCATGGGAGCAAGGACCTCCCCATCTTTTATGCAGGCATTGATTTCCTCAGCCCTAAGAAGGGAAACACAGCATACTGTTCCATCCAGTCTCCCTAATAAATGTGTATGGCAAGATTTTTGCAAAGATCCTAGCCCGAGGATGGACAGAATTATGGGAGATTTAATCCAGCTCGATCAGGTGGGCTTTGTCCCAAGTCAGTTGAATCTGACAACACGTAGCATTCTAGATCTCCTGAGGGAAGCCAGAATTCTTGTTCTGCCCACTGCCACACTGTCAATTGATGCTGAGAAAGCATTTGGTAGGGTGGAGTGGGCATAACTCTTGACACCATGGGGCGAGTTGGTTTTGCTGCAGAATTCAACTCCTCATCAAACTGCCATATGTCAACTCGACAGCCTCAGTCACACTCTGTTGTATCCCAGAACATTTCGCTCTGAGAGAGGCAAAAAGCAGGGCTGCCCACACTCCACCTTCCTCTTTTTACTAGCAGTAGAACCCCTTGCACAAAAGATTAGGCATCGTCTAACGTCAAGGGTATGTCGGTAGCACGATATCACATAGATTGACACTCTTTGCTGATGACATCCCACTTATTCCTGGCTGACATCCCTGGCTCCCTGCACATCCTGAAGACTATTATTCAGGAATGCTGCTCACTCTCATGATATAAACTATGGCCCGTCCACACCACACCCAACAAGGCTAAATGGTTCCAAACTGTTACAGGCTGCAAACGTTCAGCGTGCCCACACTACCAGGGAACAGGTGTGAAAATGGTCTCAAACTCGTCACAGCCTGCCCACATTGAGATGTGTACAGTGGGCACCCAACCCCTGTAATGTGGAGTGCATCCCATGGTGTACCTTGGGAAGACAGCTGCAAAGACAGAAACCCACCCAAATGCCCACCCATCCGCCAGTGTACACGGGTGCACTGAGTGGGACAGAACAAGGCACGGTGTCTGACAGCAATGTGTGTCCAGTGGCACCTGTGGGGGACCAAGGGTGTGTAGCAGACAAAGGTGTGGAACTGAAATGAGGGTAGCCCCATGCATGGCAAGAAGGCGTGCAGTGATGCACCAACATGTGCTGGGAACAGGGACCCTGCTGCATCCCACAGACAGGCATGCAGTGCACCGCCAGGACACGGCATACCATGCCCGCTGCCACCCACCAGAAGCAAGCTGCGTTGCCCCAGCACACACAGTGCTGCCAGGCAGTGCACCCAGAGCCCCCACAGCAGCAACCCTTGCATCGGAAGCCCACGGTGCCCCTGAAGCAATGTGCACATGCATGCACACAGCCCAAGCAAACAAGCAACACAGTATGGTGACACACGATAGTCTTTATTCCAGTGCTGCCATGGCTTCTGGTGGCAGTAACAATGTAAAACAATGTGCAGTGACAGCATGGCTATGCAGTAGGACCATGTGCATTGCTGCGCAACCCCACAAAATCCCAAATGAAACTGACACTGTCATGTGATTGAACAATGCAATACACAATGCTGGGCCACCATATGGGCAGCAGTGTACAACAACAGATAAAGGAAATTACGGTGGGTCACTGTACTGTGACCCGAACCAAAGAAATACAGTAACATGCACAGGTGATGCCCAAACTCAGGCACCCATGTGGCCATACTGTGTCATAACCCTGACACGGCATGATGCAGAGACGCCTGACAACATTGTCGAGTGACCCAGGCATTGCACTGTGTAACTGAGTGCCACTGGCTGGCACATACCCTGTGCCAACACAAACGAGGCACTGTTGTCGCTAGGCAGTCCCTAGTGGCATCCCCAATGTAGGAGGGAAAACAGAAAGGGAATCCCGTGTCAATCGGTAGGACACACCGTCAACCACCCCTTCAGGCTGCATGAGTTATCTTAGGGTGGGCCACTGGAACCCATCACCGAACAAGTCCTCGTGAAGCTGGGCATGCCTGCTGCAGGTTCCATGGGGGTAGCATTGTGAAGAGCAGCAGCACCATGCATCAGGGAAGGGGAGCAGTGTGCAGGCCAGCGGTGGCTGTCATGCCACCTGTGGGGTACTGCTATGCCATGCCAGCACCAGCCAGTGTTGCCTGGGAGGTGGTCGGCGGGTGGCAGAGGCAGTGGTGCCACCCGTGTATGCACCACCCTGTAGTTGGGTGTCACACCTGTGGGGTGCTGGCATAGTTGGGAGATGCATCCCGGCGGTGGCTGGCTGTGCCATGCTGCCTGCCTGCCTGCCTGCGGTAGAAGGGCAGATGATGGCAGGGTCAGCCATGCCACCGAGGTTCCCAGTGGCCATTGACATGGTGGTACATCCACGGGTGTCCAGCACACTGGGGTACTGAGCACAGGGGTTGGGGCTGCAGTGGTGTGTGCCATGGGGTGGCACCGCCATTGCGGTGCGGCTACAGGGGTGGCTGCTGGCATTGCATGGCCAGTAACTGGACCATCTGTGTGAAGAACTGTTGTGTCTGCTGTGCCTCCTGTCTCTGTAACCGCTCCTCCAATGCCCTCTCCTCCCGTGCCCGCTCCCTCTCCAAGTCCATCAGCTCCCTATGGTGCTCCTGCATCATTCTACGTGTCGGTTCCAGCACTGCCCCAAGTCGTCTGCCATCCATGCTGTCTTCGACTTCCTCTTCCTGAGGTTCACCAGGAGTATCTGGTCACCCCACCGCTTTGCATGTCTGCCACTTCCAGCAGTGGAGGTGTCACTGGAGGTTCCTGGCATCTCGTCCTGCAAGGTCGAGGACACTGGGAGGACTCTGCTGCGCCAGTGTCCACCAATGTTCCTTCACCTGGGTCTTGCCCTGGAATGGCAGAACACACCTGTCACCATCTCACACATGCAGATACCTTATCCCCACTCCCCACGGCCAACTCTAGCCTCACGCCCTGCCCCCACACACCTGTGTGCCTACACACACCACAGGTGCCACAGGCAAACTCTCCCGAGGCACCCATGCCACCACCTGTACCAAGCCCATCATCACGTGCCGCGTGCTCCAGGCAACAGCTCCACCAGCATGCCATGTTGCAACCCCATGTCCCAGCTTCACACATTGCACATACCCAGTTAGGGCACTCCGCTGCACACCGTCATCACCATCATACCCCTGGTGTGCACGTGTCCCCGGTGGTGTCACCATCATTGTCCGTGTCCAGTTCAGGGCTGTCCACCTGTGAGCTCTCCAGGATGAATGCTGGTTTGGTGGTTGGCCGTGTACCAAGTATGGTACCCAACGTGTCGTAAAGGGGCATGCAACACCGCACCCCGAGCGTCTGTTGCTGTCCTTGGTTTTATGGTACCGCACCTTCAATTGCTTTATCTTGTCACGGCATTGCTTTTGCCATCCGCTCCACCCCATTCTCAAACAAGTAGTCTGCTACCTTTTGTGGACCTTCGTGTTGTGCTTTGCACTGGCTAGCTCTGCCTGCACCTTCTCCTGGGTCTAGAACTCCACTAGCAGTTTTGTGGCCTCATCTGACCAGGTTTCACCATGATCTGACATGGTCCTGCTGGCAGTCAGGGTGGCGTATGACTGTGGTCACTGCTCCACGGTACAGGCCTGTCTACACTCCACCTGTCACAGGGCGGTGCTTGGGGATGGGATCATTCTGCTGTGGTGCTGGGGTGGTGTGCTCTGGCACTGCTTTCCGTGTTGTGTGGCAGCTGTTGGGGCCACTACATACCTCTGGCATGCAGTGCTGGCATCTGTTGCTGTCTGCCTGCCCTATGGCATGTGCCCACTGTTTGCGCTGGGCACCAGCACTGGTCCCTCCTTGCAGTCCTTGTCTTGCTGCTGCAGGCAGTATCCCTATTGGCACTCTGTGCCTCCAGTCTGCACCTGTTCTCTAGTGTGTGCACCCAGCAGCTCAGGATTCCGTGCTTCAGCCATTGTGCAGGCACCGCCTGCAACCGCTTCCACCTCTGGTGCAGTGTGTACGGTCCCCACGCGGCCTCTCAGCCTCCGAGCTGCCTTGTTCGGTTGCCTCCCATGTGCCCCGCTGTAGAGCACTGCCTGCTGGTCTAGCGGATGACTGGGGAGGCTCGGTGGTGCATTTAGATGAGGCTGTGCGGCGTTACAGCCCTGTGACCGTTTCTGCCAACCATTGTAGAAACCACCTCCTGAAAGGTTTCTGTAATGGTTGCAAAAACGCCTGCTGTAACGTTACCAGTGTAAATGCACACCACTATGGATGTGGGTTTACACCCTCTGTAACGTTACAGAGGGTTTTCATGCTGCAGTGTGGACAGGGCCTTCATGGAGCCAAATCACAAATCATGCCCTTAAACCTACAAGTGTCAACAAATTTTTATAGGTTACCTATATCAATGAGCACCTGAGGGGTAGTCTGTCTGGGCATCCAGCCATGACCCACAATCTCAGAAAATTTGAGGCCAATGTTAGATTAGCTGAACATGGATATCCTTAACCGGGGTAACATACTGTTGTCCATATGGGGCAGGGTAAATACTTTTAAATGACAGCGTTCCCAAAATTGCAGTAAATACTATCTAATCTCCCTACTAAAATACCAGGTTCCTTTTCTCAAATCCCTGGTATCCATGATGTCCTCCTTTATCTGTGCCAGTAAGGCACCCAAAATCAAACTGCAAATGTTACAAAAGCGCTGGAGTTCTAGAGCATTTGACCTTCCTAACCTAAGGCTGATGCATAAATCCCTTCTAGTAGTGACACTCTTCACTATACTGTCACCCCAAGTGACAGGTGTTGAGGTACTCTGATCTAACAATTAATAACAAAATAAACCCCAATTAAAAATATCCCTTGGAAGGCAGGGTGTGAATTGCTATCACAAGTGAGCTGCAGACAAGCCCCTCTGCTACTCAACTATAACTAGCCCTTTCAAGTCACTGACTGGGAACAGCACCCCTGCCATAACCACTATATGGGCTAAACCTCCTAGTGGCCCTAGCCCACAGCAGCGTACCTTAAAAACGAGGCACCAGCAATAGTGGTACTTTCTCAAACTGGTGCTGCAGATCCTATTACTAAGATCAGGTAACATCCACCACAACCTGGTCTACCCCAGGGTAAACTCGACCAAGGTCCCCTTGTTACCATAAAATTGCCTCCTGAACATTGGCAGCCCCTACCAAAGATGGCTCAGTTCAAGCCTGGGTGAGACAAAACCAGCCAGACATCATCTCACTCATTGAGACATGGCTATCATCTAAAACCTCCCGACACCTCTATCTCCCTACAGTATGATGGTGTAACCACTTCTGGTTAGACCATAAGGTAAACGGGAGGTAGATGCCTAGTCTACCTCAAGAAACACCTTGCAAGGTTATAAAATCACCCTAGACAGGATCAATGATAGTTGTGAGTGCCTACCAGTGCACCTAACATTTAGGGAATGGGAGGAAGAACCCAACTCCTATGACCGTTTACATTCCCCAGGAAAGCAGCAAGTTGGACTAGACACTTTTGCCTTGCATTACAAGTAAGTAAGCCATAATCGAGAAACTGTAGTAGTGGGTGACTTAATGTCAATTGGAAAGCAAAATCCAGCACAGGTTAAAAGACCAAATACACAATCTTTATCTTACACAAGCTGTTACAGAAAGCACCAGAACTAATTACAAGACAGGCACTTCAACCTTTATAGACTGGGTCCTCACTACCCACTCAGATAGGCTGAAGGAGGTTACTGTGATGCCTGATGTTCTGAATGATAACTCACCAATTGTGTATAGCTGGTCTTCCAAACCTAACCTGGCCAGCTCCCAAAACAACCTACAATAGGGTACCCACAAAGGGCACTGAGTGCTTTCAAAGCCCACTTGGCCCAAATAAACTGGAATCAGCTAGATTCCACCACCAACATTGATGCAGCCCTTGACCACTTCATTACTGAGTTTAGTGCCGTTGCAGATAAATTTGCCCCTTTCAAGAAGTGTATCGTCTGAGGGACTCTGCCACATGGGTTACACCATCACTGCTTGCTCAAATGCGGACAGGGACAACCTAAGGCACAAAGTCAAGGAACTGCCATGCAGGCACACTGGCAGGAATACAGGGCAGCTAGGAATAGATGTACTAAGAATATCAGACAGGCTAAGGCTAACTTTATAAAGGGCAGCAAATTAGCTGCTGGGGAAAGGGGATGCATTCTGGGAATCGCTAAGGATCTCCTGTAGGGGTGATAAAATGTCACCAGCAATGCTCAACTCAATTGGAAGCATCAAACTCAACCCTATTGAGAAAGCCAATTCATTCAACAAAGCCTTCACTGACCTTAAGCGCCATCCTCTCCCCTGAAGACAAACCCACTACCACCACTGTATCCCATGACAACACCGAAAAAGACCAATGTAGGCCACAATTCCACTTCAAATCTGTCTCGTAAAGGACACAGTCCACTATGTTAAGCAAGTACTGTGGAAAACAAGGATGGAAGTGACTCACTTGACATGAAACTAGTTGCCCTGGTCCTGGATGAACTCGCCATCCCCTGACTAAACTTTTTAACCTCTCCCTCAGATTCTCACAGTTCCCAAGGTATGGAAAAGTGCCCTGGTCACCCCTGTCCATAAAAGTGAGACTGCACACAGTTGCAAACTACAGGCCTATATCCATTCTCTTCCCACTGTCCAAAGCACTTGAGAGAATTATATCTGATCAACTCATCTCATACCTCAGCCAGTATAACGTCCAGTGAGAACAACAACACGGTTTCTGTAAAATGCACAGCACCTCCACTGCACTGACTGAACACACAAGCATACTACACAAGGCTCTTGACAAGGACACCTGGTGAGCTCTATCTACATAGACCTCACCATGCCTTTTGATTTGCAAAACCACGCACTACTACTAACAAAGCTACCACATTAGGTCTCTGTGGACACTGTGCTCTGGTTTAAAAGCTACCTCTCAGGCAGATTGCAACAGGTTAAGATAAATGGGAACTCTCTGATGCCAGGCTTGTCACATCGGGTGTGCTGCAAGGCTCCATGCTGGGGCCCCTTTTGTTCAGTCTCTTCATCAAGAACCTTCCCAAAGTCTGCCCCTAATTTCACTGTCATGCTTTATGTAGATGATGCAGTCATCAGGGCAAGTAACCCCTGCCATGACTTACTTACTCGAGACCTCCAACGCAACTTTGCATCCCTCGAGAACTGGTTCCAGCAGAACAAGCTTGTGCTCAACTACAAGAAGACATTGCTCTTCTCATGTGCATGAAGAGAACGACGGTACAAGCGCCAACATCCTCAACAGTAAGGCCACCCTCTAAAACAGGTAGAAACTTTAAATACCTTTGGGTCACCATCAACTAGACTCGAACATTTGCACCACGCTTAACAAATCAACGGCAACATTAACAGGAGACTAGGAGTACTATATAGACATAGGCACAACCTTACCCCAGAAGCCAAAAAGTGGCAGTTACAAGTTCCATCCTCCCCATAGTTGACTATGGCCTAACAGTCTATGGAGTGCCACAGACACTGTGTTAAACAGGATATGGTTAGAACTGAACAAAGCCTGCCATGTTGTAACTGGGGCTGACAAACTTACGCACACCTGCACTCTTTACTCTCTCACAAACTAGCTTCCTACAGGACAGAATAAAATATCAAACCTGCCTGTTAGGCATGAAAGCCTCATGGGCCTGACCCCCAGGGCTGCAAGGTCTCCTAGAACCTGCCCAAAATCCTTACTCAACCAGAGGCATAACTATCAGTACAGTGGCTGTTCCATTCAACCAAACAGCTCTAGCCCAGCGCTCCTTTGCAATCAAGGGCACCAAGCTGGCTTAATGAACTTTAGGTAATACAAAAGGAACCAACTAAGCTGGGTCCTTTCAAATGGGAACTTCTAAATTCACCCTACCTGGCTCCAAATGTAGCTGCTTCTCCTAATGAAACCCCATTCCATGCACTGTCACTTGCCAACTGCACCCCTACCCAACCTAACCCTTGCACCATCTGATTGTGGTGCTTCTGCTCCTAAGATCCCTCTTACACGCACAAGATGCCAGCACCTTATCCACCACATGGTCTCCTCAAGCATATGCCTCTTCTCCATTCCAATGTGCCATAAAGTGCACAGACTTAACCTCTGACAATGCCCAGATAGGCTGCTACCTTTGTATAGCTCTTAGTGCCTATGCTATGCTTTGTATTATTTGACCTGTTGAATGTTAACTTTTGTTCACTCTGTGTTGCCGAAATGGTACTTATGTTACTCATTCTATTTTGTTATGTCACTGAATCAATATTGTCCAGCCTTTGTTAATCAGTTTTTAATACTGTCTTTGACAAGGTGTAAACAAATTGTTGTTCTTTTTTTTTGCTATCTGTTTCTTCCCATGGCTCCCCAGTTGACTGTATATCACGACTGACCTTCTGGCCCACACCCCAGACATCAGGCCAACCTCCTCAGTTCCCCACGGCTCACCCCCATGTTGAGGTGGTGAGGTGCCTCCCCAAGCTCGACTCACCTGTAAGGATCCAGATGAGGAAGCACCATTCGGGTTGGGCCGCAGATGCTGGAAGCTCATGCTGACTGACTGAGAGCCAGTTTTCCACTTTTTGCCCTGGGGTTGTGGCATGCAATGATGCCGGCAGAGGAGCACGCACGCACTCCTCCTGGCATCTGCCCCATCTCCACCCCTTTCTGCAGCATCGGTGTGCTCCCCAGCCTCCGCTGGGGACAGTCAGGAGCTGACCACTGCGTCCCCTCCCCAAGAGGAGAGCAGTCCCTCAGGACGCTCGATCCTTCTCCTCCTGCCAACCCCGGCGACCTGTGCTCATTCTCAACATGGGTCACCAGCGCAGTAATGAGTAAGGCTCCAGGCCCTCAACGCCATCTGGCTGGCTAAACAAATTGTTATTCTGACCAGAAGCCTTTGTAAATGATCATTTCTGCTCAAAGGTATATTTCAATGTTGAAATAAATAAATAAATATGTCATGCTGCAACAAGCCATCTCCTGCTACAGGGCAGAGCTGACTGCTCCCTGCCCAGATGTATTTCTCAAGAGCCTTCCCAAGAAAACCTCAAAGCACCCTTGACACTGATCTTCCCCAATTGGGGCTTCAAACCCTGAGCTATCCCCTTGCTCGAAACATACTAGAACTATCTAGGTTAAACACTCTAAACTGCTGGGCTGGGAACCAAAAACAGCTAGAGCATCTTCCTCTGGCATAACCCACATCACCATAGACAACTGTCCATTAGTTTGGAGGCCCTGGCAGCTACATGGCTTCAAACTCTAGGTGATCTGTGCCCTACCCCATTTCTGGAAATACCTCGTTACGTGGACCTTCTGCGCACTAAACTAGAACACACTATCCCTCCCAGTCCACTAGAAACATAGATTATAGGGCTACAACTCCCCCACCCCAACATATGGCTTGCCAACTTAAAACTGGTGGAGAGAATCACCACCCACAACCTCAGAAGAACCTAGAGAAATGAGAGAAGGAGCTGGATATCTCAATACCACTGTCAGAATGGGATGGAGTCTGGACACAGGCGTATGTGGCTAGCAGGGAGATTCAGGCAAAACCCTGAGTACAAAACCTGCACAGAGCATATAGAACGCCTCTGTGTTTTTCAGGGCAGGACTGATGGACAACAGTAACTATTGGTGATTCACTTCCCCACAGGCTTCCCTTTCCCACATCCTGTGGTCTAGTTCACACTGGATTCCTCATGTGAAGAAATCTGGAAATTCTGTAAACTTTAGTACCTATACCAACAGCATGTGACCCATACCTAGCCCTAATGGGCCTTCAGCCACATAATTCAATACTTTTACCTGTTCAGCTATACTGGGTCAATGGGGACTAAGCTGTGGCTGAAAGAGTCATTCTATGGCACTGGAGAGGCCCTGAGCCACCTTCCAGCAAGGACTGGGAGAACCTCCTGCCACTGACCTCAAGATATGAGAAGGAGCATTTGTAGTAATGGGAAAGCTCTCAACATACCTTAGGATATGGGGCCTACCTGGAAACCTCGAACACACCCTGCACCAGTACTACCACCAGAAAGGTGAATTATTTCACTTAACCACCAGTACCACCCATCACCAGACCATCTGCTCAGTCTCTACACTATGAACCTTTGGGAAAATCATTACCCTCGGAGTCTGTGCAACCCTGTTGATAGGAAACCGTACCACTAGCGCCTGCCTCTGACATACAGTAACATGTCTTCCTTCCATTCCCATCATCCTCCCTCGTCAACTGCACACCACAAGTCACTAGCGTCAGCACTGCCTGAGGGTTACCCCACTGCACATAATCTGTAACAGAGAAAAAGAATAATATGGTTCCATGTCATAATAGCGATCGAGCAACAGCGATCACTATTATGGTGAGTGTAAATCACCGAAAATAATTTCAGTGATGCACACTGGCAGCACACTGAAAATGGCACCTGAGACGTACAAGTCTCATTTTTAATGTGGAGGGCTGTGCCCCTCACCTCCCATGGGGGCATCACCCCCACACCCCAACGTATGGATTCTCAACTCCAAGGGGTACATGTTGGGCGTGAGAATTGATAATACATGCTGCAGGCAGCAAAAAAAAGAAAAGCACCACGCCGGACCAGAACCCAGAACCCCATGCTTCCTAGCAGACCACCTCCCAAGACGCCAGCGATCCGTCCTGGCAGCTGCTCGCTACAACCCCTCCCACACGCTATCCCTCCCCCACATCTCTTCACCCCTACGGTGTGCTCAGCAGATATGCGCAAGAATTCCTGTCACGGTTTTCACCGACCACAGTATCCGTCACCCTCCTCCCTAGGTAGCCATGATCACAGTCACCAAGATTGAGTCGCTGTTTTCTAGGCGCTCAATTTCAGTCACTATGGTCACAGACTACTGAATAATATACATGTCCAGTGGCTAAGACCAAGGTTTAGGGTCAGGCAGCTGAACAATTATGGTCAGGTTACTGCACTGTTGCAGTAACGCACAACCTTTCATCAAATACATCTAGCCCCTGCCCTCTGCTAAAAGCTGCCCTAACAGTGACTAGTTAGTTCAATATACCTAGTAAGACACCAGCCGGACAACATGAACTACTCCAGGAAGTTGCTAGTGCACATTACCTGGATTTGTAGACTCAGTTTCACTGCAGAATACGTAACAGAAGAAGAATCCAGCAGAATTAGGCCTTTTGGTCTATCTAGTCTGCTTGTTGAGGGGTTCTCAGCTCAGGCTGGTGTCCCTGCTTCCCTCCCTACCTTTCCATCCTTCCCCACCCCGACCTTTATCTTCTCCCTATAGCTGCCCCAGCTACTCTTGAAGCTGCCCACCATCCTCAATTGGATCACCTCTTCTGGCAACACATTCCATTTGCTCACCACCTTTCTGTGAAGAAATGCTTTCTAACTTCCTCTTAAACAACCCCCTCCAACTTTAGGCTATGCCCCACATAGTTTTGCTGCAACTTAGCCTGAAGAGACCCTCCTGTTCACCTTATTAATCCCTTTCAGGTACCTGAAGGTTTCAATCATGTCTCCTCTCCTTCCTGACCTCCAGGAAGTACATGTTTAGGCCCTCAGTCTCTATTCGTATGATTTACCCTGCTGCCCTGCAATCAACTTCTGTAGCCCTCATCTGGACTGTTTCCATGAAGCTGATGTCCTTTAGGTGAGGGTCCAGAACTGCACCTTTCTCCAGATGCGGTTTCACCAGTGACCTGTACAAGGGCAACACCACCTCCTGTCACCTATTGCTGACCTCTGGGCTACGCAACCCAACATCCTGTTTGACCTTGCCACTGCCTTCTTGCACTGAGTAGAATGCTTCAGGTCACTAGTTATCACTCCCAGACCTTTCTCCTCTGTGGGAGATGCCTGGACCCCTCCCAGGTGGTACTCAGTTCTGGGGTTTCTGGTTCCAATGTGAATAAACCTTGCACTTCTTGGCATTGAAACTCAGTTGCCAGATCCTGGACCACTTTTCAAGTTTCTTAGGTCCTCTTTAAGGTCTTGTATCCCTTGGCTGAGTCCACCCTCTGGCAGAGCTTGGTGTTGTCTGTGAACAGACACATTTTGCCCTTGATGCCATCCCCAATATCATTAATGAAAACACTGAATAGCACCAGCCCTAGCACGAGCCCTGCAGGACACCACTTGTGACCACCCTGGTGCTAGACAACCTCCCACTGCCACCTTTTGGGTCCTGTTCCCAGCCAGTTTTCTACCCATCTAACAATCTTCTCTCCTACTTCAAGGTCCACCAACTTCCTGATCAACCTACTGTGGGTACAGAGTCAAAGGCCTTGCTGAAATCCAGGTACAGGATATCTACTGCTTGGCCCCTGTCCACTATTTTGGTTACCCAGTCAAAAAAGTCAATCAGATTCATTTGAGAGGACCTCCTCCCATAAATCTATGCTGCCTTACATCCTGGAGACCATGTTCTTCTAGATGTTCTAGCAATCGTTTCTTCAACATGGTCTCCATAAGTTTATATACTATCAAACAGACTGACCAGTCTAGTTCCCGGGTCATCCTGGGGCAACTCTTGTGGAGAGGCACCCATATGCCATTCTCCAGTCCTGCAGTGCCATGTCAGACTCCAGTGAACAACTGAACAGGTCCACCAGTGGCTTCTCATGCTCCCTCCAGTTCCCACAGCACCCTGAAGTCCTGAAATAGAGGCTCTGAGGATTATATTGACTCGATGTTGGGTCAATCCATACCCCGAGTCCTACCCCATCATCTGCTGCTCCTTCCACTTTGCATTTTGATGTCTGCAGCACTGCCCCTCTCCTGAGTTGGCTTCTGAAGACCCTGAACAATGGTCGCTTGTTACCAAATGTAAAACCAAACGTAGGGGTGGCCAAATAGGTAACAATGAATCACCTTTACATCTATTCAATCATTATAGTGTTCTTAATCAGGAATCAAATGTGTTTCCTGATGAAGACCTCCAATCGATACCCGGGGAGTTTGTCTAACTTTAGCCCCCGAGGCCCAGTACACAAGGTTAAGAAATGTATCCTCTAGACCACTGAATTCTCAGCCTGAGGCAGAGAGTATAATTAATGCACTGGATATTTCATCACTCCCTGTAAAAATACGGATTGCCCTTCTCCTTCTAAACAAATATTCGTTATTGGCGATTCTCTTATAAAACATTTGGATCGTTCAATCTGCAATGTGGATAAATTAAATCGTACGTGTTCTAGTTTTAGGGAGCCCGAATATCTGACATTATTCCTATTGTTAAAAAATTATTGAGAGGAGCTGGGGAAAACCATTGTTTGTAATACATGCTGGCACAAATGATATAAATAGAACCAGCCTTGATGAGCTTAAGCTTGATATTGTAGCACTAATAATGTTTTGGCAGACACTGGTAGCCTTGTATGCTTCTCTGAGATTGTTCCTGTTCCTAGAGCTACCACGCATTAATACCAAGATTAAAGCCTTCAATGACTGGTTGAGACGGTGGTGCTTTCAGCAGGGCATTTTATATCTTACACACTGGGAAACATTCTATGAAAGATTCTCTGTTTTGTTGGGATGGTCTTCACCTCAGTCGTAGGGGTAGTACTTTACTGGGTAAAAGCGTTAATTTAGCCATTAGCAAACTTTTAAACTAAAAACTGGGGAGAATGGGAATGTGTCCTGTTCTCTAAAACGAATAATGCTGATCCCATTGCATGTATGGTACTTTCTCTTAATGCAAGATCTCTGAATTTGGTAAAAATGGCGAACTTGAGACCAAGTGTCTTTTGGATAAATATGCACTCATTTCGATCACTGAAACTTGGTGGGATCCGGATACGGCCTGGAACTCACATCTACCGGGATATAAGCTTTTTCATAAGGATCGCAGGGTCAAGTTGGGGTGGTGTCTGTCTTTATGTAAGGGAAGATATAGCCCTTTCAACTTCCCATTTCTACTAATACTGAATCTCTCTGGGTGAATATTCAGTTTAAGGTCAACCCCAATTGCTGGTCGGAACATGCTACAGGCCCCCATCAGCTAATACAGATTATACTTCACTTTTGTATCAAGAGATTTTAAATATAGCCTCGAATGGTAATATTCTCATTCTGGGCAACTTTAACATGCCGATCCATAAATTGGACAACTTTATCTGGTAGAATGATGGTTGAAAAAATGTAATCTCGCTTATCGTGGATATGGGTTTTGAACAACTTGTAAGTGAACCAACTGTGGTGAGAACATATTAGATCTAGTTATTACCAATATAGCGAGTTCTATTACAAATATACAATTGGGTGCCCTCTGGGTTCTAGTGATCATTACTCCATTTCTTTTTCTTTGTTATTTTTGAACAAAATTTGAACTATTCAGAATTTAAAAACTATAACCAAGCTAAATTTGACATTATCAATGACCAATTAAATTCCATTCCATGGGATGAAGTTCTATCTCCCTATCTCTTGAGAAATCTTGGGAATATCTGAAAGCGTCAATTTATCATTTGGAAGATCTATATGTTCCTACAAAGAAAAAGTTTAATAAAAGGGAAGATTCCCTGTGGTTCAATAGAACCATAAAAACTTATTAAGCAAAAACAAAGACTTTTTCCCTTTAAAAACACAAGGGGACGCTTAACGATTCATTACTTTCCAAATATAGGAAAACTTTAAAGCTTCTAAAACAAACTATCATACAATCTCAAAAAATTGGAGTTTTATCTAGTGCACTCCAAGGACAGTTACAAATCATTATTTTCATATTTAAATAACAAGAAATTGAATAATAGATATATGGGTCCTTTAGTTGTCAATGATTCCATTATATCAATTGATAGTGATATCGCAGATACTTTTAATAATCAGTTTTGTTTGGTTTTTACAAAAAAGAAATTCCCAAACTATTTAAACATGTAGATAATTGTAAATTACACTATATTATTACAGAAGAGGATACTTTAGAGGCTATTTACTTTAAAACAGACTTCTAGTCCAGGACCAGACAACATCACTTCTAGAGTTACACTAGAAACTGCTAAAGCTATCTCTAAACCATTAACTTTAATTTTAATAAATCACTATTGATGGTGTCATCCCTCATGACTGGGCACTTGCCACAGTCATACCAATCTTTAAAAAGGTAATCACTCTAAACCTGAAAATTATCCACCAATAAGTTTAACATCTATAATAAGTAAATTAATGGAGAAAATATCAAAAAATTATTGGAACAGGAATCTATTATTAATAATGTAATTGACACTACTCAACATGGATTCAGGCAGGGGTACTCCTGCACTACCAATTTGTAGCTTTTATAACTATATTAGTTTAGGACTTGACAGAGGTATCCCCATGGATGTTATTCTCCTGATTATAGTAGAGCGTTTGATAAAGTTCCTCATGACGTATTGTTGGATAAAATGTTGAATATGGGATTTTCACAGTTTCTAACTAATTGGGTATCAGGCTGGTTAAATAATAGACTTCAACAGGTTAGAATAAATGGTTCTTTCTCTCAAATTCAGAAAGTGACCAGTGGAGTTCCACAGGGATCGGTTCTTGGACCAACATTGTTTAATATTTTTATTAGTGATTTACAGGTTAGTTCTGATAATCTTCTTTCAAAATTTGCTGATGATACCAAGTTGGGAGGGTCTGTTAATTCATTACATAACAGGGTCTCTATTATTAATAATCTAAAATTGTTGAGGACCGGCTGATACCAACAGGATGATACTTAATTCTGATAAGTGTCATGTCTTACACTTTGGAAAGAATAACCCCAAACAAACCTATTATCTAAATAATATTCCCTTCAGGAGTCATTAGTAGAACGCGATCTTGGAATTCTTGTAATAAAAACTATCCTCAACGGATCACTGTATTAGGATAGCGAATATGTCCAATGCCATACTTACCCGTATTCAATGATCCTTTGTGTCAAGGACTCAGGAATGTATAATCCCTTGTTCAGAGCTTATGTGAGGCCTTATTCTGATTATGGGTCTCCTTTCTGGAGTCCTTATTTAAGACAAGATAGGGATAGAATAGAAAAATTCAGAAGAGCAACCAGAATGGTTCCTCATTTGGCAAAATTAGACTATCAAGATAGACTTCAGATAACTGGGTTACATTCACTTCTACTAAGGACGCATAAGAGGTGATTTGTTACTTTTATACAAAATTCTTGATTCTCAGGAATTAACGAACTTATGTGGTTTAAATTTGTCAAGTAGAAGAATTAGCCCTCGGTTGCATAACAAACAAATTGATGTTGCAAGTTCTAAAACTAACAAAAGGTTAAATTATTTTACAGTTACAGCGCCTAGGGTTTGAATTTATTACCTCAAGACCTGGTAGAATGTGATTCAATTTCATCCTTTAAAAGGGATTGGATCCTTGGTTGGAGTCTAACTACTTTGGGGTTTAATTTTTCCCATGATGGTGGGGACAATCTCGATGGGCAAATTTTCTTTTGTCCTTGCGACAAGTAAACCAAGTAACCCTAAGATGCACTTCATCTGAGCTTGGTGATTTGTCTATCTTCAATGTTAGCAACCCTTTCTTCACTCTTCCCCATTTAGTGCCCCATCTGTCCTCCTCTCCCTTCTGGTCCACTGTCGGCACTGATCCATCTTTCTCCTTGATGAAGACAGAGCAGAAGTATTCGTCATTAGCTCCGCCTTCTCCCTATCTTCCTCCATCCACCTGTCTCCTTGTCTTAGTCTAACTATCCCATCTTTCTTGTCCCTTTTCTCACTTATGCAGTATTTCCCATTCACTGTTTTAGCGTAGTGGGCCACCACCCTATATTTTTCTACCACCACTCTATATTTTTGCCACCACCCAATATTTTTGCAAGCACCCTAATTGTTTTTTAATCAAATTCTCCAAAATGGTCTTTTACCACCATTTTTATTGTACTTTACCCCGTTTTGATAGCAGTGTTCTATACCTTACTAAAAACAACTCATGCACATGTACAGTGAGTATAGGAGCCCATGGAATAATGCACGCAACGATCACCACTGCCACCGCCTATATTCCCAGAGAGTGGGAACCCTGTTATGTAGTGGAAGAAAGCCTTCTTCACCTTTTTTTAATATAACTGTTTGCTCCCAGGCCACCTGCTCCTGCCATTGGCCCCCACCGTCTCCAACCCCATCTACCTCTTCCCCACCATTGTGCTGGTGGGGATCCTGAGAGCAGGGCTCAAGAAGGAGGGGCTATCACATATGGCCATGGGGACCACCTGTTGTTCTGGTTTCTTCCCACCCTCCCAGAGCAATAGCAAGCGTGGTGAATGCACGTGCATGGGCGCGTGCATGCTTCCAGAAGCTGAGTGCCCTTCCACCCTCCCCTATGTTATATCAGTCCTTGACTCTGCTCTGACACCCGGCCTCCAACAGGTATCAGCCGAGAGTGAGGAACTGTACCTTCCCAATCTGGGAGATGAGAGCAGCCCAGCAGCTGCTACAATCATATCCCAGCCCTCCCAAGCCAACCCCAGTGGCTCAAGCTCACCCCAAACTTGGGTTGTCAGCGTATTGCAAGGTGGCATCCAGCGCCTCAATCCTCAGTGCCACTGAGCCAGCTGCCTTCTTCCCTTCTTAATACCCTCTGCTAATTGCAGTTCTTTCAGCGCCTTGGCTCTCTGAACCACCCTTCCTGCCTCCCTCACCAGCCCCTAGGTATTTTCCCTGTCCTCCTCCCTCTTGGTATTCTTGAGAAAGGAGGCCAGCCTCTTATTCTTCACTGCCTCGGCTACCTCAGAGCTGTACCAACTGGGTGTTTTGACCTTTGAGTTCTTCTTCTTGTATCTAGCACACTCCTCTGTTGCAGCCCTTAAACCTTCCTTAATAAGAGCCCATTTTGGTCCACCTCATAGTCTCAGTAATTTTGCTAGGTGCCTTTTAGGGTTTCACATCAAGTTAGGTAATACACACCCATGGGTAAAAATCATGCCAAGTGCTCAAACAAGCGAGTCAGAAACTGCAGATATAAATAAACCGCGGTTTCTCTATGCGCATAGATGACAGTGCAGTTTCCAACCACGCTGTATCGGCAATGCTAATTTGACGTGATACCCTTACTTCTCCCATTCTCCTAAAGTCCAGGATTTTGGTCCTAGTGAGGACACTTTACCTGCCCATGTCCAGCCAGAATTACACCGAGTGATGATCACTTCCATTCAGTGGCTCCTAACTATTATATCCTGTATGTGCTTTCTGTTCGTGAGCACCAGGTCAAGGATTTCCTCTTCCTGGGTGGGTTCAGTGACAGCTTGGGTCAGGAACCCATTCTGAATCACTTCTAAATTTTCTGACTCCTGGTACATGTCATGGTCTATACACTCTAGTCT
The DNA here is from genome assembly GCA_016271365.2 of Neoceratodus forsteri. Classification (NCBI taxonomy): domain Eukaryota; kingdom Metazoa; phylum Chordata; order Ceratodontiformes; family Ceratodontidae; genus Neoceratodus; species Neoceratodus forsteri. The sequence goes on from CM028134.1 coordinate 189,253,791, forward strand.
GTCTACCCTTGGCAGGTTGAAGTCCCCCACTACTACCACTTACCCTTCTCAGTGACCCTCAGAATTTGCGAACTCAGATCCTTGTCCAGTTCTTCATCCTGATTGGGTGGTCTGTACACCACCTCAACCTTACCTTTCTCGCTCTACTGGTCTGTAATTGGACCCACATTACATTTGCCCTCCTCTCTTCTGCTACCTCCCTTGTACTTATTATACCCTCCCTTATGAAAACTGCCATCCCTCCTCCTTTGCCTACTGCTCTGTCCCTCCTGTAAAGTTTATATCTGAGAACAGAGAGGTCCCAGTTATGGTTAGGTGTAGCCCAAGTCTCAGTTATCACCGCAATGTCCACTCTCCTCTCTACAAGTAGTGCTTGCAGGTCATCCATCTTGTTTCCAAGACTGCGTATGCTCAGGATACCACACTCCACTTCTGAGTCTGAGCCCCATCATTTCCTCCAATATCAGTTTCTTCTTTGTTTCCATATGCTTATGTTCATACGTTAAAACCAATAAAAGCTTTTATGGCAAAAATGAGATGTAAAGTGAGCTCTCCTCTCTAATTCACGTTTTTGTGTTTATCCATAGGATTTTGTGCTTATCTGTGGAGTTTGAATCCATGAAATTGTACATCTTACTGTTTCTTACATGCACATTTTCACATAATCTTTCCATTTTGCAGAATGTTTTGTAGTTGTCATATTGACGATAAAATAAAAATAGCACGTTGTCAACAGCAGTTGCCTGGTCTCTCCTAGCGACCCAGCGTCTGATTTGTCCTTCCCTGTCCGCTGCACACTCCTACCTAGTATTGATGGGGTAAATGCTGACCATACTAAGGAAGAAAGATATTTATGGGTAATAATTAGTGATAGTATAAGATCCACTTCCAAATGCAGTAAGGCTTACGGAAAGGCAAATAGGATGCTGGGGTATGTTAGGTCAGAATTTACCAGCTTCAGAAAGGAGGTGATTATGCTGCCGTATGGCTCTTTGATGAGGCCACACCTTGAGCACTGTGAACAGCTCTGGAGCCCACACCTGAAAAGGACAGTGACAGGATGGAGATGATACAGCAGCGGGCACTCAAGAAGATACATGGACAACAAGGTAAGGCTAATGAGGGCAAGTTAGAGAGCCTCAAGATGTACTCCCTGGAAGACAGGAGGAAAAGGAAGGAAACAACAGAGATATACAAACAGATGCAGAGGAGCAATATAGAACACATAGCTGTTACAATTGAGCAAAATGTATCCACCTTGAGCACAATTTAAAGCTAGTGTTGGGGACTTCAGAAAAGATGTTAGCAAGTAATCTTCATGGAGAAGGTACTGGATTAAGTGGAATAGCCTGCCCAGTGCAGCAATCAATCTAAATACCCTTGCTGGGTTTATAAATGGCTGGGATGACTACAACAGGATTATAAACAAGGGAAGGATGAGGAGGACTGCAGAGGGAGTAGAGAAACCATCTCAGAGTATCTTCTGGTAGGGTTCCAAGGCAGAATGGCTGGATATCGTGGGTTTTTTTTTTAATTCTTTCATAACCAGGTAAGATCCACTGGGCACAACACTCATTTACAGAGCTAAACTGGGAGCAGCAGGAGGTGTAGTGGCTTGCTTAGGGTTACACGGTATGCAAGTGGAGTTTGTGGGAATCAAACCCAGGTCTGCTGGACACACCAAGCTCATTCACTGCTTATTGCTTTAACCTCTACTCTATACTGCCAGCCCTTTTACACTTTTTCAGCCCTTACTTTTACTTTTATTTTTATCATGTGTTTTACCTCCTGTTCCTCTTCATTAGCCCCCTTCTGCCTGGTGACCCCAGCCCTATCACCCACCCCAGGATGTACCACAACTACTCTGCCTTTCCACGATGGGTGAGTGGGTGCCTCAGTGGGTGGTGCAAAGTCTGCAGGGTAATGGTGGTGCTATTCCTCACTGCTTTCTCCTGGGTTAGAGCTGACCCACATAAAACTGAGTGCATGTACAACATGCATGCCTCACTGCCCGCACCCTGCTTTCAAGCTTGGCGACTGCTGCTGTGTGCCACCTGGCATTAGCTATGTGGAAGCCAAGCAGTGGTATGTATTGCCCTCCCCACCAAAGGAGGAGAGCAGTCTATGAATGCTCAATCCTCCTTGCATCAGCCAGCTCCTGAATGACCACGTCCATTTCCAAACCTAATTCACCGGCGTGATGTGTCTTCATCTTAGCCCACCACACCACTGGGCCAGCTGATCCTTTACTTTCTATGTTTCCACTCACTTGCTATGTTAGGCAAACCATGGATTGCAAACTGTAGGCATGGTTGGACAAAACAAATTAGAAAGGAATACCAACAGCTGAGAAAAGAAAATCTGCTTTGATCTTTAGAAAGGAAAGAAAAGGACTAATTTTTTCTGTACCTCCACTTATCTCAAGCAGCAGGGCATGCTAATTCAGTTTCTTTGAAATGTAATGGTCTTTTAATGACACAAAGGATGAATAAATAGCAAATCTCAGGAAACATAAAGCACTTGAAAGTCTAAAGTAGAAAATAAAAGTAATTCATTTTTCACCAAGTTGAAAATTGCTTTAGGAATCTATCGATATGTGCGCGGTGTGTGTGTGTTTGCATGGTTGTTGGGAAAGGAAAGATTCTTATATTATACCATGTAGGAGTTGTATCACTAAGGCAACTAAAGCAGCAGTATCTGTCAGTCAGCAAAAAATGCCATCTTATAGATTTGTAATTTGGCTATGGCCGGGAATGGCTTTTTCCATCTCAGAAACATCACCTGTATCAAGTCCACACTGTAAGGGCTGGGCAACCCCTTTTATCTAGGGCTTTGTGGTGGCATCTCTCACCAGAGGAACACCTGCCATAGAAACCAGTACCTTAATCTTTTACCTGCCATTATGGTTCTGTGGCTGGGGTAGGGACAACTTAACCATACTATAGGGCACCATTAAACATCAGACACACACACAGAGTCAAACATGACAGTGGCAGGGGCAGAGGAATAGCCAGTGCAGCCGGTGCAGCGCACTGGGCCTCACACACTTAGGGGCCCATTACAGTAGCATTTATTTGCCATTTTTTACCCAAAATCCACATTTTTGACTGTCTCTTATATAGTCAGTGACATTGTTAGTCACAACACAGGCACAGCCATCAGACAGCTGCACCGCGAGTCCCCAGTACTGCAGATGGCAGCAGAGAGTCATGGGTCAGAATCAGAAATTCCCTAAGCAAAGGCAGCAGCAGCAGCACAGAGACTGAGTCAAGTCTGCCTGGAGACAGAGCACAGCAGTACTTACTGTTTGTTTACATTTTAATCATGGATGGAAGAGTGGTCTGGTGCGGGCAGGGCACCATGCCATGACCACCAGAGTCTGTTCTTGTTGCAGGCAGGGCTGCCTGGTCCAGAGGGGGCTCACTCAGTTGGCTGCTGCTGTTGCTAGAAGATGATGATGCTGGTCTGGGATCAGCTGCCTAGTGGCTGGTGAGTCACAAGTGGCGATGGCGAGGGTGGGTGGCAAGGCATTATAAGCAGGCACAGGAGGAGGGCAGCCATGGGTCCTTCTGGCTTGAGCTGCACTACATGACTATCTGGCTGAGTCTGACACATCCTGAATCCTGATTGGATTGGAACACTGTCAGTCAGCCTGTAGGCAGGGCTGAGGGCTAGTTATATACACACTTTGCAGTGTGCGGTGTAATGATCAGATCGACTCTCATGCGCTAACGGCTAACCTAAACTGCTTTGCCTAGTGTGTTTTTGGTGGGCTTACTACTTTACACTGCTGACTGTGACTCAGACTCACTGTCTCTATTCTATCTATAGAGTACTACTCTATCTTAGCAGGGCTTTTGGTGGTGCAAAGCCAAAAGCAAAAATAAAAAATAAAAATATTGTGGGGCCCAACCAGATTGGAAGTTGGAACTTGTCTTCAACACAGGGTCTGACTGAGAGGGCGGGAGACAAGTTGGGACTGGCCAGTTACCTGCCTGGTTACTGCTGCTGATCTAGCAGCCAGCTGGCCGCCCACAGCAGGCAGTAGCCAGGCCAGCAGCAGTGTTAGTTAGCTAGTACTTGTTGTTGGTGCTGATTAGGAGTCCATTTCAGTCACTCAGTGATCACAGATCCACCCAGCTCGCCTGTGACCCAGCTACTCGGCCAGTAAAGTTACAGTCAGACTACAGTACTACTAGTAGTCAATGAGTGCAGACGTGCTTACCTTGCAGCTGTGTAAGGCTGTGACTTTTTTCTTTGTGTCTCCTCTACAGGCCCAGCTGCCTGTGAATATCTGCTACCTCTCTTGTCTTGCTCTCATCCCAGGAAGGACCCTTAGCCAGTTAGTGGTCTCAGTAGCTGCAGTCAGTGCAAAATTGAACACCTCCTCCTCATTTCTGTGTCTGTGACTCTCTCTCTCTGTAGACTGATGATCACTTGGGTGTTTGTTTATTGTTTTGTCTAGTTTGTCTCCATCCAGGGTCAAGTCCAGCAAACCTTCCTCCTTCATGTCTGACTTGCTTGAAGTTTCTAAGATTGAATCTTCTCAGTCATCTTCATTATCTGATCTGTAGTTGTTATTAGTCACAAAGTCACCTGGAGGAAGACTGCATACACTGATTCACTACTGAGAGTGAGAAAAGAGTGTTGTCTGCACTGCAGCTGTGGCCAGCTGCATGTGTTTAACTGTGGTAAATAAGTAAAATAAAATCACAGAAAAAACCCTACCCAAGTTAACCGTCCAGGGCTGGGGAACTGAGAAGTGAGCTAAGGGATACCAGTAAAGAAGCACCCCTCCAGACCTGCACCGCTCCCTGTTTGCCATTACTGCAGCCTGAAGTGAAGTAAGCATACACAAAGTATAACCTACATAAAAAGTGTAACAGTCCTCTGCAAAGGCAGTGGTGGTGGTAGAGATTAATATGTGGGCACTGGGCCAGGGCACTGAGTGCTGAGCTAGGGATATATCAGTGAAGGAGCACCTCCTGTCCTGTTCTGCACCTCTCCTCCCTGTTTGCCATCACTGCAGTCTGTACCCTGATTCTATTTGTGAAGTGAAGCAAGCAAATAAAAAATATAACCTACATAAAAAGTGTAACAGTTCTCTGCAAAGGCAGTGGTGGCGGTGAGGGACTAATCTGTGGGCACTGGGCTGGGGGATGAGTACTGAGCTAGGGGATATCAGTAAAGGAGCACCTCCTGTCCTGTCCTGCACCCTCCTCCTGTTTGCCATTACTGCAACCTGAAGGCAAGTGAACAAAAAGTAACTACCTCACAGTTTATTGTTAGATGTAAAAGATGCCTCAAAATACAAAAGTGGCGCACAAACATGCAAGCAGAAGAAGGAAGAATTGCTGTTGGCGGCAAAGCTTCCTAAAATCAGTGTTTTTTCCAAACTGCGACTGAGCCTGACAACACACCTGATAAGACTGAAATTTGTGAAAGTGACAGTGACACAGACACAGAGAAAGACAGTGGGCCTAGTACTACTGTGGCCGAGATGGTCTGTGCTGATCATGCTGATCCTGAAACTAACTTTGTTAAACAATCTGAACAAAAACAGACATGGAAAGCATATTGGAGAAAGAACTTGAAAAACAAGTGCTGCTTTAAATACCAAAGTAGAAAAACAACCTGTTTTTCCAAGCTTTCCTCCTGCTGATGAAAAAAAAAAACACAGACAGAGGTCATTTTCCTTTAGATATTAAGAACAGCCAAGTAAAAGATATATCATATCACAAGGTTCGTGTATCTGCAGTGGCAATTATATGGAACAATTGATGAAGATTTCTAAACTCAAATACAGAAGGAGAAAACTTGAAGACAAGTTTGGGAATGTATCATCAATGTGACTCTTACATTAGCTATGTGCAATTTAGCTTTCAGGGGCACAGAGAGGTTATAGGACAAGGTAACAGTGGAATTTTATTTCAATAGTGGAACTTTTAGCAAAGTATGATCCTGTGTTGAAGCAACTCATTTCCATGACCAGTGGATCGATTCTCTATCTTAGTCATACTACAGTATATAGGACTAACTTATTGAAGTTTTGTCAAAGTGCATTGAGTAAGATATTATTGACGAAATAAAGGCTACACCTTTTTTCTCTGTAATAATGGATAGCACCCAAGATATTGCGAAGTCTGACCAATTGAGTCAAATGTTTCGTATGTCACAACTGAAAGGGATACATAGATACATAGACAGTGTCGGCAGATAAGGCCTATGGCCCACCCAGTCTGCCCATTTGAGCTTGTAAGTTCAGTTTATGTTTTCTAGTCTGTTGCCCTTACCCCTGACCTCCAGAATTCCTTTATGTCTATCCCATGCATTCTTAAATCCCATGATTGTTTTAGCCTCGGGGTCATGAAATTTGTGATCAGTCCGTAAGTGGACTTGAGAAGGTAATAGTTGGCTGCATTGAACAGAAAGGTTTAGAATTATCTAAATGTTGTGGTCAGGGGTATGATGGGGCTCCAATATGAGTGGAGTGTACTCCGTGTGTGTAGCTAGAATATCCCAGAAGGAACCAAATGCTCACAACTTAAATCTCACGCTGAATGATTCTGTTAGAGGAATACCAGAAGTGAAGAATTTTGTTGATGTGAATGAACGACTACACACTTTTTTGGCCACAGCATAAAATGCTGGACCATGTTATCTTCAATTGTTTCCACTTCAGAGCTTTCCAGCAATGTTAGTTCGAAAAAGCTTTGTCCTATCTGATGGTCATCTCGGTATGAATCACTCATTGCTCTGAGGTTTTGGTATTTAGATGTTATGAAGGCACTCACAAAATAATTCTTCAGAGCAAAATGCTGATGAACACAACAAGGCTTTAGTATTAAAGAAATTATTAGAAAATGTTAGTTTGTTCTTCTCGTCGTGCTCCAATCAAAGATTCTGGAAACAGTAAATGCTGTGTCAAAACTGCTACACTCTAAAGATACAGACCTTTACAAAGCAGCAAATTTAGTTCACAAAACCAATGAAGATCTAGTTATATTTCAAACGAGTTTGATGAAGCAAAAAATCAGCAATTGCATTATCAGAAAGATGTACAAGTCAAGTTTGAAGAAAAGCACATGAGAAAGATCAAACTCCATTTTGATGAGCTATGTGAAGATGAAAGACTTGCTGACTCAGAACAATTTTTCAAAGTGAATGCGTTTTACAGGTGCCTTGATATAATAAGTGCACAGCTTTCAAATCAATTTCAAAGCTTGAAGGCAGTCCCGAAACTCCATGGACCTGGAAGTAGGTGTGGTAGAGTGGGAGGCAGGAGGATGACTCTTGGCTGCCCCAAAGGGCCGGGCTGGCAGGACGTAGGGGAGTAGAAACTGCAATTTAAAAAAAAAGCTTGAAGGCAGCTGCTGATAGATTCAGCATAATCCAGCCAAGCACGCTGATTTCTGCAAGTGATGATGATCTGTATAAAGGAGCTGAAAACTGGCCCATCATTTCAACAAAGACATTTCTCCTGCTTTTCCTGGGCAGTTGCTTTCATTCAGATCTTGTTTGAAATCTGAAATCTCAAAACAATCAGTGAAAGAAACATAGAAACATAGAAACATAGAATTTGACGGCAGACAAGGACTGCTTGGCCCACCCAGTCTGCCCATTTCCCTACCTAATGGATAAGCTGCAGATCCTAGTTAACCAGCAGCCTACTTCTTTCTACCTCCACCCCTAGAATTGCCTTATGACTGTCCCATGCATGCTTGAATTCAACCACTGTTTTGACTCCACAACCTCCTCCGGAAGGCCGCTCCATGCATCCACAACCCTCTCTGTAAAAAATACTTCCTTACATTACCTCTGAGCCACCCTCCATCTTCAAATTGTGCCCCCTTTTCTTGCACACCTCTTTTTTGAAAGATGCTACCTCTCGGACTTTGCTGATTCCATTGAGGTACTTGAAAGTTTCTATCATGTCCCCTCTCCTCCTTTCCTCGAGGCTATACATATTAAGCTCTTTAGTCTCTCTTCATATATTCTCCGTGCAGACCCTGCACCATTTTAGTTGCCCTCCTCTGGACAGCTTCCATCCTGTCTATGTCCTGCGGAGATTGGTTCTCCAGAACTGCACACAGTACTCCAGATAGGGTCTCACCAGCTGTCTGTACAGAGGATAACAACTTCCTGTTTTCTACTGGTGATGCCTCTCCTATGCATCCCAGTATCCTCCCAGCCTCCTTACTGCCCTCTCACATTGCTTGCCCACCTTTAAGTCATCTGATATGACTACCCCAGGTCCCTTTCCATTTTTGTTGTTCTTAGTATCTCACCCCCATTGTGTACTCTTTCCCTGGGTTTTGTTTCCTAGGTGCATTGCCTTGCACTTCTTAGCATTGAATCTAAGCTGCCATACATTTGACCATTCCTCTAACCTTTCCAAGTCCCTTCTCATCCTTTCCACTTCTAACTTGTGCATCAACTCTGTTGCAGATGTTTGTGTCATCAGCAAAGAGACATACTTTTCCTTCCAGTCCCTCTGCAATGTCACTTATAAAGACATTAAAGAGTACCGATCTAATACTGAACCCTGCGGTACCCCACTAGTAACCCCTTTCTTCAGAGTGGACTCCATTTACTATTACCCTCTGCATCCTATTCTCCAGCCAATTCTTTACCCAGGCTATCATCTTGGGACCCACTCCCAGGCTGGCTAACTTGTATATTAATCTTTTGTGTGGGACTGTGTCAAATGCCTTGCTAAAGTCTAGGTAGGCCACGCCACAGCCCCTCCCTGATATACTACTTGTCACCCAGTCAAAGAAATCTATTAGATTCATCTGGCACGACCTTCCCGCTGTGCATCCATGCTGCCTTGGGTCCTGTGCCCTCTGGCTGCTAGGTACTCGACAGTTCTTTCCTTCAGAAGTGATTCCATTATTTCCCTATCACTGAGGTTAAACTAACAGGTCTGTAGTTTCCTGCTTCTGCCATGCTCCCACTTTTGTGAAGGGAATCACATCTGCCCTCCTCCAGTCCTCAGGTACCACCCATCCTCCCATGATTTGTTAAAAGGGTAGTCAGGTGTCACTAGTTCTACCCTTAGTTCTTTTAGAATCTGGTATGAATCCCATTGGCCCCACTGCTTTGTCCACCTTCAGTTTTAAGAGTTCTTTCAGAACCCTTTCTTCTGTAAATGGGCTGGTATCAACTTCTGTATCCAGAGTGTTTCTATTGTTTGTTTTAGATACCTCCTCTTCATTTGTAAATACTGAGCAAAATATTTGTTTAGTATCTCTGCCTTTTCACCATCACCTCTGCCCACCCCTCCCTTTATTAAGCCTCACTATCCCTCCCTTGGTCTTCTCTCTTCGCCCCTGATGTACAAGTACCTAAAAAAGTTTTATCCCCTTCTTAACTGAGTTGGCTATCTTTTTCTCGGTTTGGGCCTTTGCTGTTCTGACTGCCTTCCCAGCTTCCTTTGGCTTTAACTGATACAATTCTCTGTCCTGCTCCTTCTGTGATTCCTTTACCAAGAGTTGGCAAAAGTGTTAATTGTTGGCAATAGTGCATTAGTATCCAGTTTTCCAGAAGTCTGTACTGTGCTTGTGCTGTTTCTCACCATCCCAGTAACAGTAGCCAGTGCTGAATGCTCATTTTCAAAACTTAAACTTATAAAGAACTACTTAAGGAGTAGTATGGGACAAGAGAGACTTTGTGGATTGGGAATCTTATCTATTGAAAATGAACGAGCTAGAAAAATTAACCTACAGCAGATCATTGATGAGTTTGCAGAACTAAAGGCGTGCAAAAAGGCGATTCAAATGAGTAGAAAATATTACTGTTATGTGTTGCAGTATACTGTGTCATGGTCCCAGATGCTACCATTTTGATAATTGTTATGAAGTATTGAACACCTGAATTGGCAATCGATGTTTAATGTGTATAAATAAGTATGTTATATTCCTTGATATTTGAGGGAGGTGCAGGGTGCATAAACAGGTAATAAAACAAATTGATGGGTGTGGGCACTGGGCCGAGGCAGGGGTGCCATTGGGAGCCAAAATTACAGCATGCACTGAGGCCCATCTTTCTCTTCCTCCACCACTGGACAGTGGGATGAAGCTGGGCATATTTATTGAGCTGCTATGGTGGTACACAGCATTAAGGCATCTTGCCTGACACTTAACTCTCCAGTTTAGTTTATTAAGCACAGTACTAGCTGCAAAACACTGTACTATTTAATTTCATTAGGCTGCAGATCTCCATCCCCACCAGTCTTCCCAGGACCTAGTCATACTGCACTACTCCCATGATTGTTACCAGGTTCCTCTCTTGATCTAAGGGCATTACTGAAAAACTTTCACAGGATCTAGCTCCAAGCACATTTCAGATATACACGATGATCCCAAACCTCCCTGGAGCCCTGGCACCCCAAGACCAGCATCACTCTGCTATACAGGGCGAGTACTTCCCTGGGGAAAATACTTGTGTTGGCATGTATCTTTTGTGTCCATTGAGGAAACAATAAAAAAGCAAGTCAGCATATGCCATTACTACTAATTAATTGATTAGTTGGTCCAACCATGCCTGCATCCTCTGACGGACTATTGATAGCCATAATGGCCCAAAGAAACAGGCTTCCCTGCCTGGTGCCTCCCAACTCTTGCCAAGCCCCTTGTCCTGACAATCCATTAATTTGGGTACTATGCGAGGGGAAATAGGGATCTCCTAATTCTCTACAGGACTTCAATTATGCAAGGCTGTTACAAATGTGCCCTTTTGGATAGTGCCCTTTTTCAAGTTGAGCTTCATGGTGGAGTGGATCCTGATGGGTCAAGACAACTTCCATTGAGGGGTGGCCTCCACAGCTACCAAAGTTGCCATGCTGGTTCTTGTCTTCTGGGGTCCTCGAGCTAAACTCCTAGGATGCGCCATCCTCCCAATTGTGCCTGCCAGTCTTGCTCCAGAGGCCTCGACAGGGGACCAATACCACTTGGACCCAGGGACCCAGCTACCATCCCTACCATCCCTGGGCCTGCAGAGCCCCAGCTCAGTCGCAGATGGAAAGCTGGACTCCTCAAGCTTCTCTGATCTGATCTCTCTTTTCCCAGGCTTAGCTCACCTTCTTATAGAGAATCGAGGATGACAGGACTATGCATATTCATGATAGAGTTTCTCACCTCTAGTTGAGTGAGAACACTCTATACACAAATGCCCAGACATCCTGTCTCCAAGAACTACCCTCCAAAGGAAAATTTCAGGGACAGCCTTACCCTTCGAGAGCCCTCTAGTGACAGGCCTCCAGCTGAATGAAGTGTGAGGCTGGTTACACCTATCTGGAATCTGAGGATCTGCTGACATTGGTGCATACCTCTATTACATGTAGACTGGATTATTGCAACGCTCTGTACCTCAAGCTATCTGGAGGTTTGACACCCTTGCAGCTGGTACAGAACACTGCTCCCAGGTTGGTTACTGAAGCATCCTGCTCTGCAGGCCCCTTGAGAGGAATTCCGGCCCTGGGGAAAGTTCAGACTCTGGGGCCTCTACCAGCTCGCAGCCCTTCTCTGCATACAGTATGCTGGGAGGCCTGGACCCCTCTTGGTGCTGGGCCCTGGGAATTATCCCCAGCTACCCTACCCTCTCAAGGGCCCTGCTGCTCTGAGCATATCATCACAAGTTAAAGACATTGCACAGGCTACCGATGAGGTAGCGGTCTCTTCAAGACAAGACTTGAAAGAGCTCCTGCATCCATATGTTCCTGACTGTCTTCTTCTTCTCCTCCTTCACTAAGAATGGCCTTACTATGGTCCCCAGGTCTTGTTTAAAACAATTTGAGGTCTGTGCCCTTACAGTGGCAGCTCTGCTGCTTCGGAATTCCTTCCCCATCAGCTGAAAGAGACCTTGTCAGTGAAGCAATTTAAAAGGGGCTAAAAGACCTACAGTATCTGTTTATGCTGGCTTTCCCAACTGATCTATAATCATTGTCCTGTGGGTTGTTTATTGGGAATTATCCATATATGCAATATGTTTGATATGTTATCATATTATAATTTTAAATATACATCCTTTCAGTCAAGACACAGAGTTGTTCTTATACTAGAAATATGCTATGTTTCGTGCTGCTTGCTGTGTTTGTTAATAATTTGTAAGGCACCCTGAACGTTTTCTATTTTTTTTCAGTTTTATTAGGAATGTAACCATTGAGGCAAGCTCATTTGCAATGGCATCGCTTTAAGTACAGAGTTACATATAAAAGATCGGTTACAAAAGTAGAAGTAAATATTATTATAGGGTGCAGTAGCACCCATAGTTAGAGTCACGAGGCTATTTAATGCTAAACCCCAATTTTTGCATCTTAATAACTTTGGCAGCATTCAAACTAAATAACCAAAATTTGGCATGTGGTCAGGCTGGTAGAGTCTCATGATGTGAAACGTTTTGTGATAGCATCTTGTTTGCTTTTCGAGATATGAAATACCAAAAAGGCAAAAAATGGTGTTTGGTTTTCCTAACATGGGTAGTTTTTTTTTTTTTTTTTGCTCTTACGCACATCCTAGATGGTGTGTGGAATTTTTCATGAAACATTCGGTAGAAGTGACCTCACCGAGGTAGTGCCTTTTGAAGGTTTCATGAAAATATATTATGTGGTTCCAGAGTTATAAGAAGTTTTTGATAACTGTCAAGCTCGATCAGTAAAAAAACACCAATCACGACTGCTTATTTTCATGATTTACTTGTCAGGAGCAAAAAAAAAAAATGTTGTGAATGCCATCTTGCTTTTTATAACTCAAAAACATTGAAAATACATAAAATGACGTATTTTCAACAAACACCTGAAACTAGGTAAACTGACCCATTTATCTGGATTCTGATGTTTTGTTTTTTTTGTGAAAATTGTCTTACAGTACTTTGCTCAAATTTGGGTCACTTAGATTATGTTATTTCTTCAATTTGCAACATGTAAGTAACTCTTAAATAATGGATTATGAAAACAACATATTGCTGTTGTACAATCATGTTGCTATAGAAAAGCATGTAAAACTATATATTCATTTGCACATCCTTCAGCCCACTGTAGTTCCATACTTAGATACCCTGGTGCCTGCTCTTCACGGCTTAGCACTTTACTATGCACTGTTATAGTAAACCTTTGAGCTTAACATTTAGTTCCCAGTGAATTTTCCACACATTAACTTCCAAATTCTGTTTATTACTATCATGTACCTTAGATAACAGAAGGTTTTATAATATAACATGCTTTTATAATCTATCAGCCGTTTGTGCGCATTACTTGGGTGTAAACTCTGCTAAAATCAGAGTGTCATGACACATTTTAAACTGTACCTTGGTTCAGTGTAACGCTAGCTAGAGGCAGGTATAACTTATTAGGTGTGTCCTGCAGTGCAAACTGCAGCAATGAGCCCGTTTACATGTATTTTCTATATCAACATGATTGTACATGTCACAAGCTACAGAAACAACAATCAAGCTGACCCAAATTTGAGCAAAGCACAGCATATAAATAAAAAAATAAAACGCTTCAGGTAGGATATCACAAAGAAGTAACAATGCGGATCATGACTGACAAAAACTGAGTTCTGAAGCATACACAATGCCAGATGAAGTTATGAAAACACTTACAGGAACAGCGGTTTTATGCCACAGTGTCATAGAAAGCAAAACATTTTCAGTGTGAAGAATCTATGTGAGAGTATCAAGTACGATATATATTTCTGTGAACTTAGGAAGTCAAAGGATACTTATTGTATATATGCTCTATTCTTTGCAGAAAAAGAAAGATGATCAGATAAGGTAAAAGTACCAGATTCAAAAGAAAGAAATTGGTATTTCTAGTCATAAATAAGGAATTGATGTAGCTAAAATTAATACAAACATTATATTTCGTTTTTCTGATTGAAGCTACAGCTATCACGAGCAAGTGCATTGGACTGCAGGGCTTGTCAGGTCGGATAGCAGGTGGAAGTAGCACAAGTATATGGTGCACATTTTTAAGGTGTTATGTGGTTGCAATGAGGGTGTAGTGTAATAACTGATATGTACAACAGAATTATAAATTGTATCATGTTTCAGCTATTATATGAAATGAACAAGTACATTTCCCCAAGAAGAGGACTTTAAAACTTGATGATGTATAGCTGGTATGTCTCTATGCTGTTATGTGCTTAAGCATTAGTATGAGTTGTAAGATTTTCATAATGCAGTGGCGGCCCCAGGATGAAACCTCTTTTAGAAGCACTCTGCATGCTGCAGCAGACCTGTACTGAATAAAGCAATGTAATTTCAATGGCACTAGTCCCTTTTGTCATGCAGTAAACTGTGCATTCATTTCATCCTGGCAGTGTCACATTTTCCTGAATGACAAAAGGGACTAATTACCATTGAAATTACATTGCTTTTATCAGTAGGTCTGCTGCAGCATTCTGCAGAGTGCTGCAAAAAGCTGCAGAATTGGGTTTCAACCTGGGGATGCCACTGTAGTTATGTTTTTTATGTTTTATTAAATTACACTATTTCCCCTGAAGCTCACACAAGAGGTAGTGAACAATTGAGGCACATTTGAAAATAAAAGATTTGAGACATAATCAGTGTTTTTTTTTTTTTCCTGGCCAAAAATCAGGCTGCAATGTTGCAAAAATGATTTACCATTGTACATCCGCAAACAGGTTGATGTAGCAGATAAGCTGAGTCCCCTTCTGGAGGCCTATTTAAGCATGAACAACTAGACTTATACATGATTATATACAGTACACAGGAATTGAAGGTTAGAAGGGACTTTAGGTGGCAGAATGTGCTTGTTACCTGACAGCTAGAGCTGCTTTGTTTGTAATTCTCATGGCAAGAGCCAGAAGAAAGCTAGGCAGGAGCCATGCTGCAGTATACCCCGTGAAAGGAAACTTGCAAATTATGACAGGATACAAACTGTGATGAGAAATATAGCTAAAGGATCAATTCAATTCAACTCACTTTATTTATAAAACAGGCGCTATTCCAAAGATCATAGCACCTTAACAATTTAAAAATTAAAACAGTAAAGAAATAGTCCCAGCCAGATGGCACTGCTAAACAGAATCACCCAAAGCAAATTCAAATAAGTATATTTTCAGAGCTGCAGGCACTCCTATCCGATGAAGTAGAGAATTCCACAGGAACATAAAAGCCTGGGACCCAGACGCCTTTAACCGAACCCTGGGAACCTCTATTTATCCCTCGTCAGCAGAGCAGAGTGGTTAAGAAAAGACTACTGAGCCAGAGCTGGTGCTGTGAATTACAGACACCACACCGGGACAGAGATCTGATTTGTGATAACACGATATGTGCTGGAGAATTACCTTAAGTCTAAATGTGGTGAGCACCTAATGTGACCTGTCCACTTTGAAGATAGGGTGGGGGTGCCCCAAAATAGTGGTGGGCCACAGACACTATCTGAAATACACCTTTAAATGAAAGAAGTATTTTACTTTGCAAAAATCTTGTGAGTTGGTCAGTTATTCCAATATTCTAGGAGTCACTTCCTAGTATCTACAGCAGTGTGTATCCTAGTATGTACAGTAGTGCACTTTCTAGAGAGTTCACCAGTGCATGTCCTAGTGTGTACAGTAGTGCACATCCTAGTGAGTACAGTAGTATATTATCTGGGGAGTACAACAGCACACTTCCTAGTGAGTACAGTTGTGCACATCCTAGTGTTTACAGCAGTGCACATCCTAGTATTTACAGTAGTGCACTTCCTAGTGAGAACAACAGTGCACTTCCTAGTGAGTATAGTAGCATACATCCTAGTGTGCATAGTAGTTCACTTCCTAGTGAGTACAGTAAACTCCCTAGTGTGTAGTAGCGCATTGTGATGGAGTGAGGGTGCAGAAGGAAAACACGGACACAAAAGTTCAGCTGCAATATACAGTACTTCAGTGTGTCTTATTTTTGTAAAAGCCAGGATTTATTAAAACAAAACAAAACAAAAATAAAATGGTTATGAACAAAACAAAGTTCACAGAACCTTAGGGCACTTTAGCACAGTAGAAAAGCATGGCCATGAATCATTACACATAGCTTCAAGTTGAATTTCTGATTCCATCCCTCTTACAGTGGAATCCTCAGTCAAGTCATACCTGATCTCCCTACTCCACCTCTCTTTAAAGAACACGTCAGGTTCTGCCAGCTGATTTTATTGTAATGCTGGCAGCTAATGTCAACTAGAAAGCAGTGGCACTAGCATCTCATGCGTTGATTTTTAAATAAGGTGAAGATTTGCATATATATTTTCAAAAAAAATTATTCCCAGTCTGCTCAAATGCCGCAGCACGTCCACAAATAGGAACTGGCGCTGGCGTGGCTAAACTCACTCATGAAGTTGGTGATTTGGGGTCGCATAATAGAAAATGCATGAGACTCATCATGGAATACTCTGGGATCTTCAACGGCTGTTAGAAAAAGCACTTATTCTGAGTTTATTTTATGAACTTGAAGACAGCCCGGCATGCACACAGAGTCAGCCTCCAATGTGCATGCCCGGAAGCATGGCTTCAAGTTTTAAAAACAAAATAAAATGGAATAGAGTGCTCATTTTTCTATGCCAATACCATTGAAAGTATCCCCGGTATTCATGGTAGGATCTCGCCACATTTTCTGTTATGCGACCCCAAAATCACCAACTTGTCATGAATGAGCTTATCCGCGGCTGCCGCCATTCCTACTTGTGGACGCGTCATCGGCATTTGAAGCAGACCGATAATTACTTTTGCAGATATATGCAATATCTTCACCTTTATTTAAAAATCAACGAAGCATGAGTATTTCTGTAATGCCACTGCTTTCTATTGACACATGCTGTGGCATTACTAATAAAATCGCCTGCAGAACCTGACGGTGTCCCTTCAAATCAAAAAGGTCAGAGAACCTACCTCCATCAAGCACTAACAGCAACTGAGAGGATCTAAGCTCCCTTGCTCATTTTTTCTCATTATACCCTCCCGGGTCCATGGATCCACCCCGAAACCAATTAGCATCCCTAGCCATGCAACAGAAAGGAAACTCAAAGATTAGTCATGACAGTGCCCCCAGTAACACAACAAGCGTTAGTAATATGCAGAACCCCACAGAAAAAAGCAAATGTTAAGCTAAATAAAGAAATCATTAGCAGATATGCAAATTAACAGTAGCCTCTACTCTAAGACAACTCCTGTCCCTAGGATAACCCTCATGTCATACACATATAAATAGCCATACAGAGACTGGCCACTCTCTACACAACTTACAGTTACAGAGGGCTGCAATTGCTTCTAGTCCAGGTAACTGAGGCTTGCTGTACTTTATTTACTAAGAACAAATCCTGTAAGCACATTATGGCCCTATATTTCAGGCACTGGGAGTGGTAGGCTGTAGAAGGATTTATGGCTGCCAGTCCCATTTATATACCTATACATGATATTCATACTGTAGCATTGCATAATGAAACTAGCTCAATGGAAGGTCTCCTTTATTTGTACCAGACACCTGCAGGGTGTTTGTTCTGTTTCCATATATCTGCTGTGCATGCCTTACAACATTCAGCCTCACACATATAAGTAATAGGACACAATGGGGCGGTATTGTGCTGAGATAACTACACACCC
The DNA here is from genome assembly GCA_016271365.2 of Neoceratodus forsteri. Taxonomy (NCBI): domain Eukaryota; kingdom Metazoa; phylum Chordata; order Ceratodontiformes; family Ceratodontidae; genus Neoceratodus; species Neoceratodus forsteri. The sequence continues at coordinate 189,271,385 of CM028134.1, forward strand.
AGAGGGTGTAGTAAAGCAAGGTCGTAATTTCGAGTGCCTTCAGCATCTGGAAGTGCACTATCTCAGCACAATGCACACCCTCAGAGTGTCTTATTGCACTTATAAAATAGGTTTCTTTTATTTAGATGTTTTAGAAATAAGCATATACATTTTAAATATATGTAAATCAAAATGTTTATGTGGATTTTTTCCTAAAATAGTTGTTCCACCTCCTGAAATTTCTTTCCTTTTTACTGATTTAAGACTTTGTCCCACTGAGTTTGCCATAGTTGTAGTTTTTCTGTAGTTTGCCCATAGTGCATTGTTTCCCTTCCTCCCACCCCAATCTCCAGGACAAACACATATATTTTTTTGTGCCCTGCCCCAAAACACACAGCTATTTTTTGTAACAAAAGGCCTCGCTTGTTTTTTCCACAAACTGATGTACAGCACCATTCCATTTGACTGCTGAAAGAGACAGAGGTGCTGGCAGATCTAAACTGAAGCTGCTGTAAGTATGCAGCAGGAGATTGTGAGTGCAGAACAAGGTTCAACAGGGCATTAAAATAAACTGGACATTAAAAAATATTAAAGGCCCCATATTCAAAAAGTCCCCTGGACAATCGTTTAAGTGCCTGTGCAGCGCATCTGTGAGGCGCGGCCCCAAAGTAATGAGATAATGAGATATTCAGAAGATGCGCCATGAAATGCACTTGTGCATGTCTGGCTGAATATCCTGAAGATGGGCGATCGCACATTGGGAGATGTGCAGCACAGCAGGAGACCTGAGCTCTGTGTGGTACATGGTGAACAAAAGGACAAAGCCACTTGCACTGTGCACAAGTTGCAATGTTTAGCGATGATATGCAAATTACCTCATTGCACATTTCAAACCCATCTCCCACATGCAGCTCATTATTGGAATGTATGCAGGCCATCTGCATACCCCGACATGCTCAGTTCCAGCTTTGCAGGGCTGCCCAACCACTCCACAAAGGTGAACAGGAGGTACTGCAGCCCAGCAGGTAGGTGTGATGGACTGTTTGTGTGTGGGTGGGTAGACTGCATTGGCCTTGGCACAGTGCTATTACCCACAGCCATCTACAGGGTCGGACTGGGGTACAGGGGCCCACCTACCACAGTGGCACAGGGCCCACCAGGATATGCAACGGGAGGCACAGGGTGACACAGTCTGATTGGGATGCCACATGCATGTGATACACCAGCCCCATATGCAGCATAGTCTCCTGCAGTGTCCCCCCATGACAAGAACATGGTGATGACTGCAAGGAATGGCAGTGTGAAGAGGTGACAAGTACCTGAGTGGGTGGGTCCCACTTGTGTGCACCTATGGTGTACCACCGTGGGTGTGTGCCACAGGTCAGTCACAGGCTGCCACCAGGCAACCTGGGCAACACTGCCCCAGACGGCACCCAGAGTGCATGCCACCGCCGGATGCCAACCCTGCAGGCCACATGGGTGCAAGCCATGGCCCCAGCATAGTTGCTGCATTGTGGCTGTCCACTCTGCTGATGTATCCAGGGGCACCTGACAGCACTGGCATGTGGCCACTGGGTGTCTACATCCAGGGTGCGGTGTGTGGGGTTGCTCCCTGGACAGTGCCAGTGATGACACAGCACCTCTGGCTCTGGGTATGTCCACCCTAGCATGACAGCTGTGTGTGGGTGCCTGCATGATCTGGTGCACCTCCGAGCTGTCTCTGGATAGCCTGCCTGCAGTTCTCGGCCTGCCTGTGAGTGGCTGGCCGGATTTGGCCATGCTTTGCCATGCCTAACTTTGGGTGGCTCATATCCAAGATGCACAGCAGATACGCCTACACAATTTTGAATTTAGGATGTAAAGGCATATTTATGGGAACGCCCATATGCACCACACATTAACTTTGTGCCTTGGTGCATCCGGAGATGCACAACGCATCTCTCCTTTTGAATATCATGGTTCCATGCATGTTTTGAGATGGGTTGGCGACCCCACTTTATGCCAAGCATTTTGAAAATGTGGGCCAAAGTGTTTTACTTAGAGTACTTTAGTTTACCAGTCCAGAGCGAAGGAGTCATGGTAGAAATATGAGTGAGCTTCAAAGTTCAGAGACAGTTGCTTGGCATCATGCAGCATGCCTAGACAAACCGCAGCAAATGTGCTGAGAGAGAGAGAGAGAGAGAGAGAGAGATGCATTACACTGTGTTAGTTTTTGAGCATAAGGATGCAGAGTCTATTGGCTATTTCATTTTCCAAAAATGGTTTAACAGAGGTTAGTTATGAACAAGCAGTGATGTGAGTGGCCCAGTGCTGTTCATTTTTACTATGCGAGTGGCTGACAGTCCTGTAGGAGCAGCATGGCCACACTGAATGCTCCTTCATGTCTGAAGGGAAACAGAGGAACAAATTATTTTTTCAATAAGATTTGCCATTTAGTTCTGCATACTGTATTTTACAGTTCTGCGTACGAACTTATTGCCAACTGCACCAGCTAAAGGCAGTCGTGTTTAGCGAGAGAACAAATGGCTGCCAGTTTGTTTGTTTTATAGAATGTTAGTGGCAAACTGATTTGTAATTAGGTTAGGTACCTGGATGACAGCATGGGGGTGTTAATGCATGGTCACATGACTGGTTTTAACCAATTAATTTATTTTCTTTCTTTCTTTCTTTCTTTCTTTCTTTCTTTCTTTCTCCCATTTTATAACAGCAGTTAATACTTTTGAACAGCAAACAAAATGCACTCTGCTGATAAAGTAATTGCTACTGCACTGCATGTCTCTGACACATCGCACATTTGCAGCAGTAAGGGTAGTGGCGGAGTTAAAGAGCACCATTCTCCGTGCTACACAGGAAACAAGAGGAAGCTCCCTTACCTCCATGGAAGCTCCTCTGTACCAAAAGCAGCCTCTGTATCATGCCCTTGAGGAAGGGAAGGGATAGTAAATTGTCCCTGAGCGGCTAGTGGCATGATCTCTTTCCATTTCCCTGTTGCTGGCCACGCCCCCACCTCCAATGTTTCATGGCGTGGCTATAGGGGCATGTGGGGCATGCTCCTTGGAGGTGTATGGGCGTGATTTTAAACACAGTTTTGGTTGTTTAAGTGGCCATTTGTAAAACCGCAGCCAGGGTTCAACTAACAAGAGTCATTTTAGTTGAACCCGGCTCTGGTTTTATCAAATGACCACTGAAACAGCCTAAACTGTGTTTTAAAATCACGCCCATACACTTCAAAGGAGTGTGTGTGTCTGTGCTCTCCTACAGCCATGTCACAAATGGAGCGTGGCTAGCACAGGGAAGTGGAAAGGGATTACAGTACTAGCTCCTCGGAGCAATTTATGATCCCTTCCTCCCCGAGGGCATAATTACAGAGGCTGCTTTAGCACAGAGGAGCCTCATGGAGGTAAGGGAGCCTCTTGTTTTTGGAGGACTTGAAAACAGCAGAAATGGTTCTCTTTAATGATAGCACAGCAGCATAAGGGACACTATGGGAAGCCATTCAATTCAAAATTACAGTTTTCAGAACATAATACGAGGGAAATGGTTATGACTAGCAACAAAATGTACATGGTATAATATTAAGAAAATGACAGACATGAAAATGAGTATATCATACACCAAAATAGGTATGATACATTCTGACATGGGCATGATACCAAAATGGCTAGGGCACATACTGAAACAGGTAAGATACTGTACATAATAAAATAGATACGAGCTATGCCAGTACTGAAATAGGTATGACACAAACTGAAATGGGTATGATATATCGAAATAGGTACAATACATAAAGAAATAATCATGACACACATTGATTGATATGACCCATACTGAAATGGTTGTAAATGGGTATAACACATATCAGAATGGGTCTGACATAAACTGTAATGGATATGACACACACCAAAAATTATATGACACAAGGGACCCCTCATTTGCATAAGCATAGCAGTATGTTGGCACTTTGGCGCTGCTGGGCACTCTGGGGCTTCTGAATATGGGCCAGCCAGGAGTGCTCATACAAACCCATGGCAGCGGGTGCTCTAAACTTTGAATATCGGCCCAGAATATCTAGGGCAAAAGCAGGAAATGAATAACTTCTAGATAACCAGCTTCGCTAATTGCTATTTTTGAGAATAACTAAAACATTGATAACATCTGTTTTTTCCATACTGGCATATGCTAGAAACAAATAGTTTGTATTGTTGGAAAGATGAGATTCTCAGTTTTCCAACTGTATACAATATGTATTTCTAGCCCTTACGGATACAGGGTAAATGGCATAAGAATCTGATTTACTGTTTACATTAAAAGCAGCAAAATGCTGAAATTAGTTTTAAAAAGGCAGGAAACAAATCTAACCTACAGTAAGAAGTTCAGATGCAGCTAGAACACACTCAATTTAACATAAAGAGTTCTGAAAAGAGAATGAAGGCACAAAGATAAAGCATGTCTCACCATCTAGCACCTCACAAACTTATTACAATTTTCCTTCCGCCACCCCATAATGCTGCTGACAATGAATGGAGAAGATAATAATAGCAATAACCAAGGCAATGTAAGAAAATTAAGGAACAACTAAATATATTGCCCCAGCATAATAAATAGCTATCCTTAACAATACAGTCTGAAGATGAATACTAGGCCACCCAGCCTGGATGTGGCTGCTCAAGCCACTAATGTTTCAGTGCTTCAGCACCTGTACTGCAAGGTGTAAACATGCAACACTCCTTTCACAAAAGACTCAGGGTATTGGGGGTGGGGGTGGGGGAGGCAGGGAAATAAATAACTGCTGGACAACTGACTTTGCCAATTGCCATTTTGAGAAAAATAGAACATCGATGTTGGGACCATTTGCTCCATAATGGCAGAAGCTAGAAACAAATATTTTACATCGCTCAGCTTTCCAAGGGTATAATATACGTATTTCTAGCCCTTACGGTTACAGAATACATGGCAAAAGAATTTGCATTACTGTTCACATTAAAAGCATCAAAATACTGACACCAGTTTTAAAAAGGCATCAAAGAAAAACTCTAACATTCTTGCTGAATGTTGGGAGCAACAGAATTGTTGGATCATGCCTCCTAGGCAAATAAAAATATAATGCAAAATAACATACTGTATAACTTTGCAAAGTATTGGGAGGAGACATATAGGTTGACTTTACCCAGTATTATGTATTAAATTTACACAGAGAACAAATAAAACAGTATTTTTTGTCGGCAGCCAAAGAAAACTTTTTGAAAACAAAAGTCATCTTTAAAAGACAGGGACAGTAGCAAAACACCAAGTTAATTATATCATGTATCCTGAGTCACAGAATTTAAGATCTTACCTGCAATGAAGCTGAACAAGAACTTCTGATTCTATGGCATCTCAAGGGGTGATGCTGTATCGTGATTGATTACCCAAGTCATGTACTTTTCCTGTGTGTTATATTCACTTCCATTATGTGTTATACTCATTTTGGTGTGTCATAAAATCATTTCAGTTTATATATAGTCACTTTAGACATTACACTCTATTTATATATATATATATATATATATATATATATACACACACACACACACATACATACAATTCAGTTTGCTATATGCCCATTACAGTATATGTTAGTTTTATTTTGGAGCATGTTCTTCCTATAATCATATTGATTTTAGCGTGTACCCTAATTCTGTATGAGACACTTCCATGCTGTATTTGTGATATACATTTTGATATATGTCACATATGTTTTGGTAACTAAAGTACATTTCATATCCATTTCAAGTCTGTTACTGATTTCATTATATGACATGTTAATTTCTGTGATATACTCTTTTCAGCATGTGGCATATGCATTTCAAAGTAAAATATAACATTTCAGTATGTGATATTTTCATCTTTGTGCTTATAATTGCCATTTAGATATGTGACATACTCATTTCAGCACGCCATGATACATTTTAATATATGCAATTTCATTTCAGTACCTGATGACCATTTTAGTTATTTAGATTACACTTTATCAAGAGTTTCAATGCATTAACTAAATATCATTTACAATTCAGTATGTGTCACATTCATTTTGTATACTTCATAATAATTTAAATATGTATCTTAATGATTTTTGTATCTCTGATAGCCATTTTGGTATGTGTCTTATCCATTTCAGTATGTGTCATATCCCTTCCGTCTGTGTTATATTTACTTTGGTATACATTATATGCATTTTAGTATGTTACATATTCATATTAGTGTAATACCCATTTTGTTATCTGCCATATCCATTTTAGTATAGGTCATCTCCATTTCAGTATGTGTCATAATTATTTCAGTATGTGTCACAACCATTTCAGTTTGTGTCGTATGCATTTTGGTATACGTCATAATTATTAGTGTGTGTTATACCCATTTAGTGTGAGCCATATTCATTTTGGTATGTGCCATACATACTTTGGCGATGTGTCATAATTGTTTTGGTATGTGCCATACCCATTTCAGTGTAACATTTCGATGTGTCATACCAATTTTGGTGTGAGTCATACCCATTCTGCAGTGTATGTCCATTTCCAATGTGTGCCTAGCCTAGAGGTTAGAGTAATGAGCTGTGAATGAGCTTTGTGCATCCTGAGATAGACCTGGGTTTGATTCCCACAGCCTCTATACTGTATGACTCTAAGCAAGTCACTTAACCTCCCTAGGTCACCCCTGAAAACAGGCGCCTGTGCCTAGTGGGCCTTACCCAGTTACCAAAAGAATAAATTAAAATTAAAATTAAAAAATAATGTGTGCCATACCCACTTTGGTACAAGTCATACCCATTCTGGAATATATCAACCATTTTGGTATTTGCCATATCCATGTCAGTATGTGTCATATCTATTTTGGTATAGGTCATAATTATTTCAGTATGTCATATTCATTTCAGTTTTTGTCACACCATTACGCTTATATGTCCTATCCATTTCAGTATGGGTCATATCTATTTAGCTATGTGTCATAATTATTTCAGTATGTATCACACCAATTTCAGTTTGTGTCATACTGATTTTGTCTGCATCATATCAATTTCAAATAGGTCATATCCACTTCAGTAAGTGTCATAACTATTTTGCATGTGTCATACCATTTTGGTGTGTGTCGTATCCATTTCAGTTTGTGTTATACCCATTTTGGCGTATGTCATATCTATTTTGGTATTTTTCTTATCTGTTTCAAAGAAATCTTCCACCCCAATATGTAATGGTAACTGCAACTAATCCCTCTTGGCAGTCTAGATCTCCTCTACCCCTTCCTCCTCTCTCTCTCTCTCGCTACCCTCCTCTCTCCCTAACCCTTGTTCCTCGCGCCTCTCTGGCTCCTCTTTTCTTCCAATTCAAATTGTCAGCACAAAAGTAACCTCATGTTAGAATAATGACTGTATTAACTTATCATTTTCTTTATGGCTCTTTCTCCCTCACACTTGTACCCATACTTACACTGATTAATGTATTACCTACTATAAGATGTTTTACTTAGTTGTGACTCTGATTGTGTATTTTATGTTCAATGTTGTATCTCTTTGCATGTTGAATATACCTGTTCCCAGGGTTGCCCCTGAAAAAGGGACTTGTCTGTCTCAGTGGGCCTACCTGGTCATCAAAATTCAAATAAATAAAATAAAATAAATGTTTCAGTACATGTCCTAGCCATTTCGGTATATGTCATACTTATTTCAATAAGTCTTGTTTCTATTTTAGTATATCTCATATTCAGTTCAGTCACGTGTCATACCCTTTTGGAATGGATCTACCTATCTGGTGTGTGCTATACTCATTTTCATGTTTGTCATTTTCTTAATATTATACTTTAAACATGTAATTGCTAGTCATAGCCATTTTACCATGCTTTTATATTCTGAAAACTGTAATTTTGAATTGAATGGCTTTTCATAAGACACAACGAATACTTGCTGGAATTGCTACGCTGTTGAACCACTAGTTGAAATTCCACGTGTGCAAAAATCTTTGCAGCCATAAGGACAATGACAGATAACACACATTGTTCAAAGCAGCACTAGCCATATTTTACTATTTACTACTAGAAACTAATGTAGGCTGCATATAATGCTATCCTTGTGCACTGCACAACTCAGGCATCATTTCGTTTAGCCTGCATTTCAGGGAAGGGAGAAATATACCAATACCAGTACCAGTACCAGTGAAAAGAAAAAGGACAGGCAGTTTAATACAGGTTTTGGTGACCGTGGTTGCCACCTTGATCAGAAGGAAGCAGAAGGAGAAAGGATAGAAAAAATATTGAGGAGCACTGTTGCAACAGACTTGGAAACTGGCAGGTATTTTACTTTATACTTTTGTCAACATCTTCTTTCAGATATCTGTACTTTTTCTGTGATGCAAAAGGAGGCCTTGTCATGGTGGTACAGCTATATACTAATGCCTCTTCCTTAGGATTCCAGGACTAGACATTTGTCATATAGTGCACATCCTAGTGAGTACAGTGGTGCACTTCCTAGTGAGTGCAATAGTGCACTTCCTATTGGGTGCAACAGTGCATGTCCTAGTGATGACAGTAGTACATGTCGTTGTTTGTACAGTAGTACACATCCTAGTGCATAAGTATTGCACATCCTAGTGAAGACAATAGTGCACTTCCCAATGAGTATAATAGTGCCTATTGTTTACAGTAGTGCATATCCTAGTAAGTACAGTGGTGTACTTTCTAGTAAGTACAAAAGTGCATTTCTTAGTGTGTACAGTAGTGCACTTCCTAGTGGGTACAATAGTGCACTTCTCAGTAAGTACAGTAGTACACTTCCTAATAAGTACAGTAATGCACTTCCTAGTGAGTACAGTAGTGCACTTCAAAGAGTACAGTAGTGTACTTCTAATGTGCACAGTTGTGCACTTCCTGATGCTAAGACTTCATCATTTTCCGACTTGATTGCAACAGGTTAAGAGAATCCTGCTCATATTTTTTTTATTTAAAGCAGCAGTTCATGTTGCAGTGAACATTTTGTCCCTGTACCTTTTGATGTACTTCATTAAAGTGCTCTTTCTCACCCTGACTTGTAAGGTTGCCCTTTTCCCTATTTTTGATGTGCTTTAGCTTTTTCTAAGGTTAGAAACAAAGAGAGCTTTTTAAATATGTGGTTCTCTATGTTTTCACCAGTATTCCCAGCTGTTTTAGAACACCCACTACACCATGAGGTCGGGAGCAGTATCTGTTGCATGCAAGTTCATCTAGTCACTAGACACATGCTATTATAGAATGGATGGAAGAACAAGAACATATGCTGGTAAGCTATTAGAAGTCAAGCATCATAAAAATCCATACTTCATATTTTAAAAGAGCACCAGTTGTGCTCATTTCAGTTGAGTTCCCAAAGCCACCCACCAGTAGCTTACCAGCACTAAAGTTCAACTGTTGCTCTTTTAAAATGTTGTTGTTCATATTTTATGAAGGGAAAGGATCCATAGAGAGCTGGCTGCCTGTTCCTTCCTCTTCCTCTTCCTGGTCCCGATCTATACCAGCTCCACCCATATACGCCTCGCCTCTTCACAACGTGTCCAGACATCAGGGTTTTGTGGGATCTGCAGGGCGGTTTCATTGCTACAGAATGAGAACATCCTTTACAAGTAAGATACACGTGTTGGTGTGTTTCCATGATACTGCTTGTATTGTTTTTAAAATTTAAAAAACAGAAACAAGATGACAGCCATCTGAAAAATAATTTTTCTCATGAAAAAGATTACCCCCATATGAAACAGAATCCTTTTTGTATGGCCCCACTTTTTTTTTTTTTTTGTATGAAACAACTGTCCAAAAGACCATACCAACCATGCTCAGAACTGAAATTTCAAATCCTTGTAACTGGAACAGATTCATATTTTTTCACCAAACCAACAAAAGAACCACTCTGGTCCAAGCCCTTTCTACCCTGAAAATTTCAGACCAAAATCCCAAACCATCTGGGCACTAGGTATGACAAAAACAGCACCCCCGATTTTTCAATCTTTTGCTATCCATATCTCGGAACCCGCATATCTGACCAGAATAAAACTTGGCACATCAGAGACCTTGCCCTGAGACCGCACATGCAAAATTTTGCAGAAATCCATTGAATGGTGGCAAGGCTATTAAAGTGCAAAGTTAGGGTTTAACATTAAACAGTCTACTAACTCTAACTATAGTGCTGCTACCCCCCACTATAATACACACACACACACACACACACACACAAAATCAAGTGCTGTCCAGCATCTTGCACTGCAATAGCCCCCATATATAGTTACTATATACATCACATACATACACACACACACACGTAACTGAGCACGCCCAGCTCCTTGCACTGCAATATCTCTGTACTTTGTGTACACGCACACACAACCAACCACCTCAGTTAACTGCTCTGCAACATACACACAGACACACACATACGCACACATACATGCAACCATGGACTCCCAGCTCCCTCCACTGCATATTCCCTACATATCCTGTACTCTGTACAGACACGCATACACACACACACACACACACACGTAATCAAGCACTCCCAGTTCCATGCTCTGCACTATGCTCCCCCACACACACACACACACACACACACACACACGTAACCATGCAGTCCTCAGCTCCCTGCACTGCAATATCTTCTAGTCATCCTGTACCTTGTACGCACACACACATAACTAAGCACCCTCAGCGCCTTGCACTGCAATATCTCCTGTATTCTGTGTACACACACACACACACACACGCAAACATGGACTCCTAGCTCCCTCCACTGCAATATTCCCTACATATCCTGTACTCTGTATACACACACACACACACACACACACACACACATACACACACACACACACGCAAACATGGACTCCCTAGCTCCCTCCACTGCAATATTCCTACATATCCTGTACTCTGTACACACACACACACACACACACACACAATCAAGCACTTCCCAGTTCCCTGCTCTGCAGTATGCTCCCCACACACACACACACACACACACACACACGTAACCAGTACTCATCAACTCCTTGCACTGCAATATCCCCACATATGGTAAGCTGTATACAAACACATGTAACCAACCACTTCCCAGTTCCTGTTGTACAGTATATGCATACAAACATATACACACACAAAACCATGCACTCCCCAGCTCCCCTGCATTGCGATATCTGCTACTCATACTGTACTCAATACATACACATACACGCACATCATCAGTCACTCCACAGTTTCCTGCTCTGCAATGTGCACCCTTCACACATGTGCGCACGCACTGTGGAGGAATTTCTTTTATATATCTTTCTTTCATGCATACATAAAGTAAAGTGTGTTACAGTGTGCTATAATGTAGAGCTGCTAGTGTAGTTGAATATAGCCAGGTCTGAGTAGAAGCTAAGGGTCATTATAAGTTCCTGAGAATGTAAAGCAAGCAAAAAGCAATAGCTCGTGCTGGCTGAAACCAGTTCCTTAGGTTGTGAAGAATAATAAGCTAAATAAAATTGAGCAGAACTGGCCGTACCAGCCTGAATAGCAGAGGTGGACCAAAGAATTTGATAAGAACATGTAGTGGCATTGAAGACAAGCTGTGCGTTGCTACGGTGTGAGTGAAACTCATTGCTTCACACAGGTCAGATTGACCCAGGCATATGTATCAAGAGGTATTGGGAAACAGATGAAATAAACAGTGGAAATGTACCCCAGATGGTGGTATCAGTCTGCTTTTCTGTTACATTGGAATCAACATGTTTTTCTAATTCATGATTGGTTAATACTGCAATGTTGGTCATTTTCAAGATAAGAGTATGCCTAACAACGCCTTGATAATAAGTGTATAAAGTGATTGACTAATGAAACTCAGGGGGCCTTGCATGATTTTTGGAGCAGACTCCCATATGCATATGTAATAAACCGTTCTTTCTACTATGCAGTGGTCCTGAGTATGATTTTAAACTAAAGTGTAAGAAGATATTTTTTCCACGACAGCACATACACAACAATATGCATAAACATACACACACACCCCCAGCACTCCCTGCTCCTGCAAAACACACATAACAGAGCTCTCCTCAACTCCTTGCACAATATCCCAGCTACACATTCTGTACTCTGTACACACACACACACACACACACACACACACAAAACCAAGCACTCCTCACCTGCATTGCAACATCCCCAATACATCCTGTACTCTGTATACACAGCACATACCAACCACTGCCCAGCTCCCGCGCTGTAATACACGCCTGTATACACACACTACTAAATTTTCTCATGCATTTAAATGTGACCTAGTGCCAGGTGCTAAGTGGCTGCAACAATAAATATCCTTTGGCGTGCTCTACTTGCTGATGATGTCTCCTTCCCCAAAATGCTTGCAAACTTGAAGAATGTCCTCAGTGGTTTGAATCAAGATCTTGCTGCAGCAATTAAGTAGCATAATAGCTCTGCCTTGTAAGGCCTACTGAATCACAGAATAATTTTATTAAAGCCAGACAATGCATTGAGTGGCAATAACAGGTCATACATGGCAGCTGTCCTAGTTAACAAGTAGCAGAATGTCTTTTTCCAAGCCATAGAATATATTTTAATGCCTTTATCTTGACATTACCACCATGCCCTGAGGTTCAGCTAAGAAGAAAACTAAATAATGCATCCTCTTCATCTGCACCACAGGGCTCCTGACTATAAAGTACCCATGTTATGGCTTCCAGCTGTCCCATCAGATATGAATGAATTCATTTTCATCCACCAGTACAAATTTCATAAAATGCAAAATGTCCAGCTCCCAAGGAAACTGTGACAATGAAATGGTAAAAATGTTTGTGTGTGTGTGTGTGTGTGTGTGTGGTTGTGTGCTATATGTGTATGCATGTGTTTGTGTGATATGTGTGTGTGTGTCTGTATGATGTGTGGTGTATATGTGTGTGTGTGTGTGTGAATGACTGAAATACTTTTGTAAATGTGCCATGTATACTAGTGGAGGGTGAACTAAATGGGTCTAGTACTATTTCCCGACACCCAAATGACCAAGTACATTTTCCAGTCACCGTTTTCCCATCAGCACAGTAGCCTGACAGGTTAATTTACCATATGCTAAAATCCTGACTAACCAACCTGATGTAGCAGTGGTTGATACAGCAACCTACTTGTATATAACTGTCTGTGGTGCACTGACTTATTGTCTTATTGACTTAGTTGTGTGGTTCATTTTGAGAATAGATAGTGATTTTTTTACAGTAAGTTACAGTGAATTTGACATTCACCTTGAAGAGAAATCCGCTATCACTAGCTGCTGTGACTTAGTTATGTACTTCATTTTGAGAATTGATAGTTACGTTTTTATAGTGAGTTACAGTGAATTTGACACTCACCTTGGAGTGAAGTCTGCTCTCACTGGCTACTGACCACACTGACCACACAATAGCTGTTCAGATGACGCGCAGCTGCTGACCTGGATTCCCGGATATAATGGTTGCCATAGCATTTAGTCTGATTTCGATCATTCCACCAAGCTGTTACTTTTACTATGGCTGAGTCCTGAGTACGGTTTGCAGGATAGTTCCTTCAAAGCAAGGTCAAGACAAGATAGTCACTGACGGCTATTTGTTGGTAAAGGAATGCAATCGTGGTGACAGCTACTATTGGTGCTGCCAAGAAAGAAAACGCTTTCTGCCACAGGAGAGCTACAACAGTGTTAGTCGGTGGGTACACACTATTATAAGCCATGCTCTGCACTGTCACTTGGCAGATGCAGCAGATGCACCCGTAGCAGATGGAACTGCAGAAATGAAAACGGGCTGTTGACACACATGACAACCCCATACAAATTATTTAGGAGGCAATGTCGACAATAACCACCAGAGGTGTGTCAGAAATTTCCGAGGAAACAGGCAATGCTGCAGATTGTTAAGAGCGGTAGGCTGCAGCATAATTTTTTTTATTTTATTTATTAAATTCTCGGATTTCCAGAGGCCCAATTTCTAGATGAGCTAACAATTCCTGACCACCTTAAAACCAATAACGGTAGTCCATGAATAACCCATGACTCAGTATTAGTGGATGACAAAATTCTTTGTTTACCACTCCAGCAAACATTGAACACCTAATGTGCCAGATATTGATAATGGATGGCACATTTCGCACTGTGCCATCTATACTCCGTCAACTTTATTCCATACATGCTCTAACTGGCAACACAGAAAACACCCACATTCTACCACTTGTGCATGCTGTTATGCCTTCCAAACCTCAAAGTTATTATCAGAGGGTTTTTCAAGATCTCCAGGGCATCGCTGATGAGGCAAATTTAAGTATGTCACCAGCGTTTATAATAACGGACTTTGACATGGCAGCAATAAATGTAAGCAAAGCATAATTCCTGAGTCCACCAACAAGGGATGCCTCTTTCATTTAGGCCAGATCGTATGACATAAATACAGAGTCTGGGGCTAGCAGCACAATATGGGTCTGACACTGACTTTGCACTTCTGCTAAGACATCTTGTGGCACTGGCTTTTCTGCCCCTAGTGAAATTAGAACTGCATTTGATGAACTAAAAATAATAATGCCTGACAACACCACTCCCCTGGTTTCACGGTTCAAGAGACATATGTATCCGGAAGAATTCGAGGCAAATGCAGAATCACACCGTAATTCATAGCCCTCCTATGTTTCCCTCCTGAGTTCTGGTTAGTTTCTGATCAAGTAGATAAGGGCATCCCCACGGACACAAAATAATGTGGAGGCTTGGCACCAATGACTATGCGATTGGTTGGGTCTTACACGCCGGTACTTTCAGATTCATGGAGCAACTCAAAAAGAACAGCTCATGACTGAGGCTACAATTGAAAAAGTTGTTCGTGGCTTGCCCAGATCTCCGACAAAAAAAAAAGCTATGCTGAAAGAGAGTTGAAAATCAGCAATGTTATAAATGACAGGCAGCAGCTGTCTCTCTTGAGTTTCTGCATGGCTGAGTGCACAATTTAACAATTTAACAGTGTCCATGCATTGTAGCGTCTAATGTTTTACAGAACATTTTAATAAAGAGTGGTTTTAAGACTGATTTTAAACACACGCAACTGAATGGACTTAACCGACTTTGACAAGACACTACACAACACAACACTGCACAACATGCAAGGTAAAGCAATATGCCTTGCTTGAGGGTTTTAACTTACTGCTTGTGATATTCATTATGAAAACGATGCTTGAGGGGTTAAAAAAAAGGAAATGATGTCCGTGTTGTGATCCTAACTTACTGCTTATGATATTCGGTTGCTGTTATAAATTACATCTCTTGAGTCTGTGCATTGTAGCGCTTAGTGGGTTAAAAAAGAAATGAGGTCAGTGTTGTGATATTCGTATTGCTGTTATAAATTACATATCTTGAGTCCATGCATTGTAGCGCCTAATGGTTTAAAAAAACCGGAAATGATGTCAGTGTTGTGATTTTAACTACTGCTTATGATATTCATAAACTTAGCTTTATATTATACAATCAACCAGAAGTCGGATTTTAGAAGTCGAAATTCAATCTGTTGGTAACATCTAGTGATGGGATTTTTTGGCGTGTATAGTGGTTGTAGGGATTTCGTTATCGGTAATTAGTACAGATCCCAACTAAATGGCCATTGTCCTACTGTATGTGGCAAAAGCTGTTTTCCAAAACATTTCTTGCATGGACAGAAACTATAATATAGATTGGATGATTCGGCCATATTCTCAGATTATACTGTACTTCCCATAAACACAAAATGGTAGAAACTCTTTGTGAACAAGGGCTTTAGGACTAATCACAGTAAAATCATACAGCAATCCCAATTTATTGTATTTGTATGCAGGTAGCTTTTGTGAATAGAGACACACAGTGTTTCTAGCAGCCACTGTTCGCCTCACTAGCTTGGCAATAGCCAATGAACTAGGTTCCAGAATGAGCTTGGGATGCTGTCAAACAGGCAGATGATAACTGAGGAGTGCTGCTGCTGGCAGTGTGTCCCTGATGGGTCACTGCTGCACTTCCACAGCATCAGTGAACCCTGCAGTAGGGTACTGGAAGGATCACCTTCTAGCTGCAGCAGGAGCTGTATACTGGTGAGGCTGTTAATGGCCATGGGTGGCGAGAGGACAGTATTACAGGACTCCTGTACTCATAGTTCTTCTCACTAGATGGCGCGGCTTTGCACAGAGGGTCTCTCTCATACACACCACCAAGAGCACCGTTTATGGATTTCTGCCTCAATCTGTATGAAACTGCAGTTTCTTTTGTAAATATGACAGTTCATTGGTTTGTCTGGCTGTCATTCATTTGATTCGGTCCTCATATATTTCAATTTTTGAAAGACTTTCTCAGAGACAGCATGATCCTAGAGTAGGACTACCAGCTAGACACTGAAAGGGCTCACAGGCCCTTAGGCCCAAACCAACAAACCCAGAGGGACACTTACAGTCCATAGTTGCCAGATTTCTCAGTTTCTCTGTTAAACAAGGCATCCTGGCTTGGGGTGGAAAAAAGGAGATAATGCTGGGAATTAAACACTTAATTTGAAAATGACTACCACCATCCATCCATCCTGCAAAAGTAAAGCCTACTTGTTGACCATGACAGGGCTCAGGAGATACAAAATAAAACTGCAGGCAATGTTCCTCACAAAATCAATATAATGTGCCAAGACAGACCCCAGCTGTTCCTCACTCCTTGGAAGTTGCAAAACTCCTACAGGCCAGAGTTGCAGTCAGCGGCACAACAGATGAACAGAAACAATATCATGAGCAGGCCTGGGTATTAGAGAAGTCAACAGCAGAAAGGAAACAGCACTCGGAGAATGCAATGTGGAACATTCATTCCTCCTATAATCTTTTGCCATTTGGTACAGATGAACTCCAGATGTCTTACTTTGTTAACTAAATTAAATGTTACTATTTGGTCTTCTGCCAAGCACCCTTTCCAACACACAGCTTATTCCCCACCCTTCAGGGATCTGGAGCTGGGAGGGGCTAGTACTTGACAAAAACAGCCCTGTGGAACCCTTTGCGTGAGGAATGGAGTTGGGTTGGGGGAATGCTCCAAAGATGCATTGGGGGCAGGCCCTTGCCAGCATGGTAAGCATGCTCTTGTGTATAAAATACTATATTTAATGTGTAGTAATTCTAAAACAGAGTATGCAGAGTTGGTGCTGGCCCAGTATGTGGCACCTGCACTGTATGGTAACTGCTGGAGAAAAAGGCCAAAGTAGGGGAAGTTCTGTTTGGTGGTGGCAACAGCTAACAGCAATTAGTGGCATCTAGATAGAACATTGTAGGGGAGTTAATTTCAAAAATATACAAAAATTCATTTTTCAGAAACATTGTCGGGTGCAGTAGGACCGGTTACACCTCAGTGGTGGAGGGAGTACACAGCAGTACCAGGTAGAAGGAAATGGAGTGGGGTCTCAGGTTGGGAGCGAATGTAAGAGAGAGTCTGTCATCAAGTTACTGGCCAGAGTAACAGGTCATGGGACCTACAGTTTTCAGTTGTTTCAGCAGTGCAGTCAGGAGCATTTGTTGACATTACGAAATAGAGCAGGACATCCGTTGGAGTAGGGTCACAAAACTGACATTTGGAGTGACAGTTCCTTTGACTCTGCAGTACACAGTGGTTTCAGAAGTGCAGTTGGGAGGGAGTGTGTTGAAGCTACATTACAGAACAGAGCAGCAGCATCAGCTGCAGAGAGCGGAAACCACAGGTGGAAGCAGCGGTCAGCGGCCATAGCAAGAAAAAGGAAGCTGCAGCTAACTGCAATTGGCCCTAATGAATAATGCCAGAGCAGCCATGTTTGGTGTTGCCATTTTGTCCCTGATCTTGCAGATAAACCTCCGGTGAGGGCTCAGCCTTCTTTACTGGTGAGCTTAGCTGAGCTGTTGTGCTGGGATCAACAGCCCAGCTGAAAGTACCTCTCAGCCAATCAAGTTTCAGGATTTCTTTGACTCATTTCATACTATCCATTACTTGAAGAGCCCAGACAGCTAGGTGCTAACCTGTGGTTTACATGCTCACCTGAGTTCACAAATACCCCACGGACATGCAAACATGCACTGCACACACAGCCAGATAAATTGAAAGGAAGAGATTCTCTTTAGACTGTATATATACATACAAATATATATGAATACTCATCATAAAAACTTCATTAATGCATCAGTTGGGGTTAAAGCAGAAAAAAGTGGGAAATTAGATGTTAGGGTTGAGCCCTAACCCCTCACCACCCACCCGCCCCACCTCCACAGACCGACAGATGCCGGGTGTGCCATGGGCGAGGCCCAACCTCACCCCATTCCATGTGTAAACAGGTTGACATGCTGCTATAAAGGAGAATGGGGTGAGAGTTAGGGCCTCATGATCCCATGGCACACCCCTGGCATCTGTTGGTCTGTGGAGAATGGGGTGGGTGGTGGTGATGGTGGGGTTAGGGCTCAACCCTAACATCTCATTTCCCACTTTTGTCACTTTAACCCCTAACTGATGCATTAATTAAGTTTTTGCAATGACTTTCCTTACTTTTTGAAAAGTGTTATATAACTAGTCTGGGCCCTGCGCCATATTCACACATAACCACGGAGCCATACAGCAGCTCTATAGGGCAAGGAACCCTTGTAACACTAATTTGCCAATATCTCAGCAACACGTGGCAGCTATGAAAAATTCCAGTGCCACTGTAATCATAACAGCGGACCGTTGTAATCATAACAGCGAGACCTCCATGTGAGATACATCGGCAAAATCCATATCTACATCGTTTCTGAGATACAGGCACCGAAAAGCGCTGAAAAGGCACCCTTGGAACCCTTGTGACACTAATTTGCCAATATCTCTGTAACCATAGCAAGTAGGAAAAAATTCCAGTGCAGGAGTAATCTATGACTTGTAAACTTGTTTTGATAGCTTAGCTCACCTTTGAGGTGAGCTAAGCTACAGGTACAAAAATCTGTATCTCACTTCGCTTTCAAGATATGGGCACCGGAGGTGGCTATGGGCACCACAGTGTTATCCTATAGGAAAATCTCAACTTTGTGATGGCATATTCAACACCTAAATAGCATAATTCACATCTCTGGGGCATCCCTTAATACCCTGCAAATTTCAAGTCAAAAGACCAAACAGTTAATTTGCAATGCAGTGGGAAAGTTTTTAAAGTTTAAAAATTCCTAGTTCATGAGGTAGCAAAATCCCCGACCATGCAGGTCAATCCTCGTCACGGGTTGTCAAAATCGCCATCCATGAGAAATCCTTGACTGTCAGATTTTGGCCCTCTGGTCTCAAAGTGACAGTCAAGATTTTGCTATCTCATGAAAGGGATTGCTGGTGGATGAGGATTTTGTCAGCTCGCGGACTGGGATTTTGTCAGTTCACGAAGGGGATTCAAAAACCAACTTCTTATGAAGCTGACAAAATTCAGTCCGCGAGCCAATCCTCTTTCGTGAGGTAGCAAAATCCTTGATTGTCAGTCACTCCTCGCCTGTAGAAGGGCCATCTGGTCACAAAGTGAATGTCAAGGATTTTGCTGCCTCATGAAAGGGATTGCTCGTGGGCTAGGATTTTATCAGCTCATGGATTGGGATTTTATCAACTCATGAAAGGATTCAAATACCTAATCCCTTTCACTAGCTGACAAAATCCCAGTCCATGAGCCGATTCCCTTTTGGAGGTAGCAAAGTCCTTGACCGCCAGTCAATCCTTGTCCACGAGAAGGGCCATCTGGTCACACAGTAATGGTCAAGGATTTTGCTACCTCATGAAAGGGGATCGGCTGGTGGACTGGGATTCTGTCAGCTGCTAAAGGGAATCAGAAGCAGTCATGGACAAAGAATTTTGAAACTTGAAACGGCCGCTTTCTTTGTCAAAATGAAGCAAACAAAAGGTACAGGTTTGTAGAGGGTGTCACCCTGAACAAAACCCATGCCTTATAGCAACAAGAAATCATCTGTGGAGGAAGCTACATTTTGTTTTGGGAAAAATGAAACAAGATGGGGGCTCACGACCGAATTTTTTCGCTAGACTGATTTTTAAACTCTTTTGCGAGTTGGACAAAATCCTTGACTGTGAGGCCAATCCTCTTCGCAAAACATACATACAAATCTTGCAGTGAACTGAGCCTGCTGAAAAAAACTGAAAAATTAAAAATATTATAACTTAGGAACGGATTAATATTTTTAACCAAACTAGTGCTGGATTATTCTTTGACATAAACTCTTTCTACGTTCTAAATTTCAGACCAAAAGACCAAATGGTGTGGTCGCAGCGTGATGGGCCAAAAACATGTCAAAGTGGCAAAAAATGTGTTTTCAGTGCTTTGCTGTGCAAAAACCATAAGACTGACCAAAACACAACTTGGTAAATCAAGAGATCTACTGTACAAGGCCAAGCATTCCAAATTTTGTGCAAATCCATTGAACGGTTGCAAAGTTATTAACGTGCAGAAATTGGGGTTTAACATTAAAATGCCTACTCAACCCTGACTAACCTGGCTACCACATCACATATAATATATATATATATATATATATATATATATATATTCATTGCAAAATTTTACACGATTACTTAGGGTTGAAGAGTAGGAATGAGCATTAGGCCGACACCACTTCTCATCTGTTACCTCTATTCTCCTCCACATCTGTCAGGTGACAGGCCAGGGTCACGCCTGCAATCTTCACCCATCCCATGAGTAAGAAAGCTGACATGGTACAGCATAAGAGAATGGGGTGAGAGTTGAGCCTGATGACCCCAAGGCACAGCCTGTCACCTGTTGGTCTGTGGAGGGTAGGGTGGTAGGGTGGGGTTAGTGTCAACCCTAAAGCCTCATTTCCTACTTTTGTTACTTCAACCCTAACTGATGCATTAATGAAGTTTTTTGCAATTAATTTCCTTACTTTTGAGGAAGTGTAATCGTACTCTTATATGGTTTTGGGTACAGGGTCCCATGGTATAAGTTTTTGAGCACAGGGCCCATCTGTCCATAAGTGCACAGACATTGTAATGAAGTATCATCTTGCTGTGTAGACATTGTAATGAACTGTCTTCTCATGCTCCCAGTATTGCATAATGGCTGGCCCAGCAGTCTGATTACTGCATAATGGTATCTATGTGTGTGAGCACAGGGCTCCACCTACCTATAATTGTAGAGATGCAACACAGCCCTAGACACATTCCAAGAAAGCCTTTGCTGCAAATGATGCAATATCTCAGTAACTCAGAGTAACTTCAGAAAACATTCCACTGCAGTTGTAATCATGGACTGGTAACCTGAAGTGTGCTTTAGCTAAAATCCGTATCTTGAACCGTTTTCAAGATATAGGCACTGAAAGGCGCCGTGTTCACCACAATGTTATCCTATGGAAAATTTCTCAACTTCGGAATGCCTATAACTATGGAACTGATGCAAATGTTTACACCAAACCAGCATAAGTCACATCTGTGGGACACCCCTTTCTACCCTGCAAATTTTAAGGCAAAAGTCCTAACCATTTCTTTGCAGTGAAGTGCCAAAGAAACAGCAACCTTCCTGTTTAGAGCTGAATCCCTGTTCGTGGGTTAGGGCCATTTGGTTGTCCACTCATGAACAAGGATTTTGACAGCTCACTAACGGGATTGGCTCCACAACAGGGATTCTGACACCTCATGAACAAGGATTATGATAGCTACTAACAGGGATTTTAGGGTCTTCTGGTTGCCATCTCATGAACAAGGATTTTGACAGCTCACAAACAGGGATTTGACACGTCACGAACAGGGATTCCTTTTAGAATCCCTGTTAGTGAGCTATCAAAATCCCTGTTCAGCGAATCCTGTTAGTAAAATCCTTGTCTGTAAGAAATCCTGTTTGCAAGATAGGGCAATCTGGTTGCCATCTCACGTAACAGGGATTTTGACACCTCATGAACAAGGATTGGCTCGCTAGGGATTTTGACACTTCAAGAACAAGGATTTTTAAAATTTCAAAACACATTTTGGGGCTGAACTAAAGTAAACAAAAGGCATAGGTTTGTAGAGGACGCCACCTGAACAAACCCCATGCTTGGTTTATCTCACAACACTTCCCAGAGTCAACTTATAACATTTTGTTTGATGAGGAAAGTGAAACAAGATGGTGGCTTGCTAACAGGAAATATTTCATGAACAGGGATTTATAATCCCTATTTGTGAGCTGTCAAAATCCCTGTCGTGAGCCAAATCTTTGTTCACAGTTTACACACCTAGCCAAAAGACTGAACTGAGCATGCTCAGAACCCAACATTTCTAAATGCAATAACTTTGGAACAGATTAATATTTTTTCATTAAACCAATGCTGGCTTGTTCTTTGGGGTACCATCTTTCTACCTAAAAATTTCAGACCACAATTCAAAACAGTGTGGCCGCAGTGTAATTGGCACTAATCAGCAACAACTGGCAAAAAAGGGGGAAAACACTTTTTCACTATGCACTGCGACAACCTCACATCTGATTGAAACAAAACTTGGCACGTCAAGAGATCTACCCCACAGGACAGTGCATATCAGATTTTGTGCAAATCTGTTGAATAGTTGCAAAGTTATTAAAGTGCAAAATTTGGGGTTTAACATTAAACTGCTTACTCACCCAATTATCGTGGTGCTACCGTGCTACTATAATTATATATAAACACACACACACACACACACACACACACATACACATATATAGTTTCCATGTGATATTTAATGACTGAATAATCAGACTGTATTTGTCTGCCAAGGTAAAGAAACAGTAATAATAGCAGGGGCTTGCAAACGTTATAGCAGGAAAAGGCAATTAACGTGATGGAGAAACATTGATGGGATGTGACAACCTTTGCTGATAGTCAGGAGAATCCTTTCCAACCGCAATTTCTACATTTCTACTCATCAAATTGTCTTTGTCTGATGGGAAAATCCGAAAATGTTTAGCCACACTGAATTCATTGTGCTGAGGTAGGGAAGAGGGATGGGGACTGGACAGATACAGAGTACAAACCATTTAAAGAGCAACTCTCTATTACAATAAAATGCTTAAAACACTACATTTTACACCAATTGTGTTTTAACTTTATTGTTTTCTAATTATTTTTTGTTTTACTTTCCACTGCTGTTGGGTCTCATCCCTGTATTTGCCTCTCCCTGTTGAACTCCTCTGTGCCATCCTCCACAGTAACCATACCTCTTACAACCTATTTCGCTTAGACAGAAATGGTAGGGGAGCAGTGTGGCTTGTTACATCAAGGATAAGTATGCAGCATCAGTCACCAGCTCACTAACAGTACCCAATGCATTTGAATGCACTGAGATTAAGCTCACTTTGTCAAAAATGAAACTATATATCTAACAGGATGCTACAGACAGGGCCAGATTAACGAACCTGGGGCACTAGGCCCAGGAGAAATCTGAGGCCCTTCACCGCACCAGTGCCCCTTCACTATGACCACATTCTTTGATCATTGCATATCAGTTACTGAAATTTTTAAACATATTTTTTACTGCCCATAAAAGTGACATATTAACTGAAAACCTAACTAAATGCTTAAAATTAATTGAACTAATAATATCAGTATGAAAAACATTGGTCCTAGTTTTGATTATTTAGAGAAAATAATCTTCTAATTTGCCTGGTACAAATATTTTCAGGTATGAAATGTCTTGATTTGCACTTCTGCGCCCAACAGACACGTGCACTTGCAGTGTGGGAGGCTGGGAGAGCAGAAGGCTGTGGTTTCTATCCCCATACCAGGCACTTGGGTTAAATCCTAATACTGACACTGTATTGCAGCATAAGAGGGGTGCTGCACTACTGAGGGTGCCATCTTTCAGATGAGACAATAAACCGAGGTCCCATCTGTCTGCTCTGGTGGTAGTTCGGTGGATGTTAAAGATCCAATGGCACTTCTTGAAAGGAGTCTGGGAATTTCCCCACTGCCCTGGCCAAATCTCTCCCTCATTCATTAAAAATACCACCTACAGTTTAATCTGGTTCAAGGACAGTTGGCATTCATCTGTATCCTGTCCTCGGTTGTGCCTAAAAATAGGCAGAATTTGTCTAGTGCACTTACCCGTCAACAAAACTAAGTAAAAAAAAAAAAATAAACTATTTTGTCCTGTCTTGTCCTGTCAGGTAGTATGAACCAGGATTTAGGAGTTTTATAGGGTGAGCCCATCTCTGAAAAGCATAGGTACTGGGTGGTGTAGGAGTTAAACTGATGGTTTACTAAATGAGTCATGATGAATGACAGAGATTATGTTGTGAAATGAGTGACTGTTGGAAGAAATAATTTCAGGGATCATACATTTATGTTATTGATAATAAGCCAGGATCAAATAATGGCAAGATTTATTGATGGGACTCTGGAACTGTACTCAGTGGTTCACCCTGAAAACAGAACTACATCCAGCACCAGAACTTCAAAATGAGTGGGTGAGGGAATAAAAAAAAAAAAAAAAAAAAAGTATAATTCTTAACATTACAATTAAAATGCATTGTAGATTTCATGATTTTAGGAGTGAGATTAAAGAGTTCCTGACACAGTTGAGACAACTTTAAAAAATGCAACATTCGGGCATAGATATAGCTTATATTTTGTATTTTATTACTAAAGGTATTTGAAAGAATACAGTATATCTGCCCTTTTTAGCACTGGCTGCCTGTTTACACCTGACATCATAATTTTCACATTAAAATATGTTACCATGAAGATAGTTGTGTTATCATAAACAGGGATTTTGATGCAATATGCAGAGAAGCAGTCAGAGTAAATACTGTATAATTCCCTAGTCTGACAGTTTCTGTATTCTGTAATGTATTCTCAAAGTTTTCCTCTGTAAATATTGTATTTGTCATGTATTAATTGAACATTATTTATCTCATTTTATTTATGTGCTAGTACTGCATGTGTTTATCTGCCTTTTATTTGTATATGTTCCTGATGTATATCCTCAGGACCTCTTTGTGGATGAACCTGCTCAATGGAGTTATTCCTGCAATAAACTTCCCAGTAATCTCCCCACCTTGCCCCTTTCTACCTGCCTACCCCTTGCCCCTTCTCCCTTTCCTTCCCGGCATTTTCTGACTTTATCCCTCCCCTCCCTCCCTCCCTCCCTTTAGAGTTCTTACCTCACCCTCTACCCTCCGACAATGGCCTTCCTGCTGCATACCCCTTCCTTCTCACCTGCAGCGCTTTATTTCTAAGATTGCCCTTGGCTGGTATGTCATGCTACCTAACATTTGGCACATTTGGAATTACTGAAATTTCCTAAGCCTCAGTCTCTTCTTCTTTTATTGTGTAACTATGTATTATTATGTTGACCTTTGTATGTATGTATACCCCCATTCCTTCAACGTGGAACCTTTGTAAATGAGCAGTTCCTGCTTAAAGGTATTTGTAATCCTAGATTTCAATAAAATAAAACATAAATAAATAAACTTGAGATGTGAACTAGTCTACTGGATAGGAATCTTGTTTTCATGCAACTGTTTTCAGTCATAAAGAAAACTGAGAATTAAGTACTTCAATATATCATCATCATCATCATCAAATCATCATCAAATCTTTATTTATTCAGGCGAACATCATTGAGCAAGGCTCATTTACAAGATGGACCTGATAAGGTCAAGGTTCAATAGTTGATACACAACAGATACATCATACACTTATATAAGACAGTTATACATACAGGGAAAATAACGTTTATAAACACAGTGATGTACAGTAAATTCACATGATAAAAAACGGTTACAGGAAAGTTAAGTAATATTTACAGTATATATGAAGTAATAAAAAATGAGATGGAGCTGAATATAAATCTTACTTTTTAAAGTTTTCCTAATGCTCTTAGGGGCTCTTTAAATATAAAGCATACATATTCAATTGCACTGTTAATCTTTTATATTTAAGAGTAAAATTTGATAAGTGGAGATTCTAAGTGGGAGGAAGAGACAAAGCAGAGG
Organism: Neoceratodus forsteri; assembly: GCA_016271365.2. Taxonomy (NCBI): domain Eukaryota; kingdom Metazoa; phylum Chordata; order Ceratodontiformes; family Ceratodontidae; genus Neoceratodus; species Neoceratodus forsteri. Next base: position 189,297,343 of record CM028134.1, read on the forward strand.
AAATGGGCGTGTTCACACCTTACAGATCAGCCTAGCCATGGGCCCCTGAAGCAATCAAGGTGAGAATCATGTCACCATTCAGTCTCTGCCTTGCTCATGTTACCTAGCAGTTGAGTCATTTACAAACAATGCATCTCAGGTAGAAGAAAATTATATATATGTTTATACATATATATATATATATATATAATAAATATATGTTGAGATTGCTGTAGGTCTCTCTGGCAGGGCCCCAAGGCACATGCCTATGTTATCTATGCCTTAATCTGGCCCTGGCTAGAGACCACCCAAAGGAGATACAATGCTGTTGACTCATTTATCCCAGCTAATCAATAGTCACTCAAATGAACCTTGATTGTGGGAGATCTGAACCTAGACTGGCTCTGCCCAAAATCAGACAGCCTGAAGACTCTCTGGCCTGTCCACACTGACCTGCATATTCAAAAGTTCTGATTTTCCATGTTTGAGCATGGTTGTCAGAGCATCCACACTACTCTCTGACACCGTGCTTGCCCCTCGACTTCCCAACCAGGAACCGTGTTGGTCTGAAACCATGCTAAAGCCCTGCTCTGATCAGGGTTTAGATACGTTTTAAACACAGTTCATAGCATGGGTTTACCGGCCATGGTGTGGACGCGATCTGTGTTTGCCGGTCTTGTAACGTTACTCGCCACAAGTGTGGACAGGACCTCTGTGACAGATCAGGACTTACTCAAGTCATCAAAGAACCTACTAGACCAACCCAAAACCCAACTAATGCATCTCTATTGGAGCTAATAATTACAAACAGACCCCATAAAATAACTGTCTCAGTGGTGTTCCATAACGACATAAGCTACCACAACATTGTGGCATGTGTCAGAGGTTTCAAGTCTTTACCATCTCAAACAAAATTCATATACAAAAGGCACTTCAACAGATTTAATATTTCAGAATTTATACATGACCTAGCCAACATTAGGGCAGAAATGTTATCTTGCATCAACAGTACACAACGCATTGGAGAGTTTCAGATGCAATGTCATGGATGTTATAAACAAGCATGCACCACTACAAAAAGAAGGGTCAAAAAGTTACTTCCCTTGGTTCAACAAAGAGCCTAAAGATGCTTTAAATGATAGAGACAGAAGCTGGGCTGCAGCTAGACATACAAAATCAGAGGAGATTGGACCATCTACAGAAGGAAAAAGATGCCTGTATAAAACTGATTCATATCGGTTCACTTCACTGTATGAGGAACAGCAGTGAAAACTGTGCAGCATACAGCACTGGGAAGTATAGCGACAGGGTATAAAATCCTGCAAGACAGAAATGTAGCACGGTGGTTTTTGTACACTGTTGTGGATGGCTGGAGGGAGGAGTGATGCAGAGGTGAAGACTTCTGCTCATGAGGTGGCCCACCCAGCAGCTGCCATGGCTCAGAAGGATGAGCTGCAGCAGTGCAGGGCAGCTTTTGTGTCTGTGGACCGGGCTTGAATCCCAGTCCCAGACTTTGCAGACCGTATTGAGTGGTATTTTTTTGCCCATTGCCAGTGTTTCTCCACACCCCATGTTGAACCCTCCGGAGTTGATGATATTAATGGGGAGTGGTGCAAAGCGAGGTGAGGGGTCTGCCCCAGAAAATACTTAAATCCATTGCATTTTCGCCAACATTCCTGTCGGCATTGTGTTTCAGCACTGGCAATGTATCCACTGTATTTACAGTGCAGTACATTGCGCTGTTGTTGTGTATGGCGAGATGACCTCGTGCCCACTAATTAGGGACACAAAAGCTAAATACTACTGCAATACATTGAAAACAGCAAAAATTATGCCCATCAGTTCTGGAACCTAGTGAAATCACTAGAGGGTGTTACATCCTCCTCCTCTCCCTAAAAATAGTTGTGAATGATAAAATAAATATCAGAGAAGCAAATCATAACAGAAACAATGAACAGCCATTTTGCAGCAGCTAGATCGGCTTTTGACAATTCCACAGCCAGAACTTACCAGGTACTGCCGCCAACTTAAAACCACTCTTCCAATAGCCGCCAACTTAAAACCACTCTTCCAATACCTTCACCTTCCATCCAGTCTCTTACAAACAAATGGAGGAACTATTACTGCAGGCAGATGTCAAAAGGGTCAGGAGCAGATGGACTTGAATTGGCCTTCCTAAAACAGGCTACAGACACCTCACAGCACCATTAACTAATCTCTCCAACCTGTCCCTATGCAGCAGTGAACTTTCAATAAACTGGAAAGCGGACCACATCATCCCGCTACAGAAACTGGGTGACACAAGTTTACTAAATAACTACAGGCCAATCTCAATCTTGCCAGTACTCACCAAGATGTTGGAAAAATTAGTAAACAACCAAATAAGGGAATATCTAGAAAACATGAATACTTTATCACCTCATCAAGCCCGGTTTAGACCCAAACATAACACCACAACCGCATTAGCGAGGTCACAAATGATTGGTTGCATGCCGTAGATCGTAAACAAAGCCATGGGTGCCATATTCCTCGACCTCAGCAAGGTATTCAACACAGTTGATCACACCATACTGTTGGAGAGATTGCAAGACATTGACTTCTACAACAGTCTTGTTATAGGTGCGTAATTACTTATCCAGATATCTTCAATAAGTCAAAGTGGAGAGCCTACAATCGACAAGTACTACAATATCCAAAGGAGTCTCCCAGGGTTCAGTACTAGGGCCACTTTTCTTCACAATATACACCAACAATCTTAGTCACAACGTCAAAATGCAAAGCTGCACTTCTTCATGGATGATATGGTGATATACACCTCAGGTCCCAATATTTCAGCAATGCACTCAGATTTACAGGCAACTTTCAATGAACTACAAATAAACCTCTTCCGATCCAAACTTCTACTCAATGCCAGCAAAACCAAGGCCATGTAGTTTACCAGCACACAAAATCAAAGCATACTCCTCCCCACCCATCAGCTAACTGCTTAGAGAACACCTCGAGGTAGTGACAAAATATAAATACCTAGGAATGTGGATCGATAGCAAGTTATCCTTTGTCAAATATATAGATGCAGTCTGCAAAAAGCTGAGAATTAGACTTGGATTCTGCTACAGAAATTTGCACTGTTTTCCACTGAACATCAGATCACGACTGGTGCAAGCAACTTTTATACCAATCATAGGCTATGCAGACATTATTTATAGCCACTGTACCACTAACTGCCTAAACAAACTTGACATACTGTACCATAGGGCACTGAGATTTGTTGCAAACTTACCACCTTTAACACACCTCTGTAACCTGTACGCAGCAGTTGGATGCACTCTCTGGCCCAGAGAAGGTTACATAATCTTTATATATGGTCACACAAAGTACTAGCGAACAATCTGCAAGGAGATATATTAGAGCTCTACAAAAGGACCACCTGCTCTTATGCACTAAGGAAGAACAATATTCTCCTACTAGACACTCCCTCATACTCATACTCAGTGCACTTCAGGGCATCTGCCATTAACACCATCGTGCCAGTTGCTGGAACAAGTTACAAAATTACACTTAAGCTTAGCTCCTTGAATGGGAGAAAGCCCTTCAAATCACTCATCAATAGGAAATGCCCTGAAGTTCGCACATGTGAATAAGACACACTAGGTCAGGAACCAACTACGCTAAACACGTGGTATGCTACCAGCAGGGCACTAAAGCATAATGCTAAATAGCTGTTACATAGCTGACTGTCGATATAGTTATTTTAGAGTGTCTAACTAGGCAAGTATTAAGTGTCAAATATTAATATTAGCATTTACTGTCATTACTAAAGATGCACTGTTTAACTGAACCAGCTCTTTAAAGGATACCTAAACAAGCAGTTTTTAAAACTGTAAACTCCAAAATCGGGCTTCATTGTGAAGTAAAGTAAAGGCTACTGTTTACATCTATGCTAAAACTGTATTTATGTAAATAACATAAATGCAGTTTCATAGCTTTGAAAAATGTAAACATCAGCCTTTCACTTATAAAAAACAGCCTTGCATTCTCCCTAAGATGTCTGCCAACTGTGTTAAGTGATAAGTCATGATGACATCACCAGAGCCAGAGCCGAGACCAATATATATTTCTAAAGGCTAACTGGTTCTTTTTCCTCTTTGTTTTGAATTTTTACCAGAATGATCAACACCATGCTAACATGTGGATTATTTTGATCAGTACAAATGTTAGGCTATGATTTTGTTCATTTTATTTACTTTAACTTGCTGAAAATGTTTTGCAATCTAGCTGACTTTCTCTTTGGCAAACTGAAGAACAGTACAATACTTCAAATACCTGATGATCTAGTGGTTATGTGATGTCCCAAATATTTTTTTTTTGTTAACCAGAGAGAAACACTATGCTGAAACCTTGTTTACAGATGTTGCCTGGCAGCACAGGAAGTTAAGTGACTTGCTCAGGGTCACACAGCGAAATACCAATCTGGTCCAATTCCAAATCTCATGCATTCTGTTAATCCACAAAAAAATGTCTCTTGTATTTTTTCCAAGTGAACCCTCTGCATCTAGCCTGGCTTCTGTTGAACACCCCACCATCCATACTGTGTCCTTAGTACTGTCTGGGGCTGCATATGAGCTTGCAGCCCCATGAAGAGAATCATCACACCTCAGACTGTAAATCAGATACTTTAGAGAGTTGTGCATACCTACACCAATACAGATCATCAGCTGGCACTCTTAAAAATACCTCCCAAATCACACTTAAGTCCACTTTTTCAGTGTATGATCTCTGCTCCCACAGTAAACATCGAGTGAATCACCACCCTTCAGCACAGTGAAGTCAGTATGTACAGTCCCCTGTTGTGTTTTTGTCTTGCCTCATTAACCAACAATTGGGTCTTCATGGAGGGCCAAGGAATAAGGACTCACCCAAAAACTGCTGTTCATGCCCTTATAAGGGCTGTACTTACTATGGATAGCAATATTATTAGCAGGAGAGGCATACTGATGCCTTGAGGAATCCACCAGACTTCTGGTGTCAGTCTACTCCTTTACCTGTGATCTGCAGAACCCTGCAACCAGTACTTTTTAGTGCCCTACTCACAATGTGAGCTGGTTGGCTACCACCCTTCTAAATCTTAAATGATCCATAACGCAGCTCCCTCAATACTGTCCTAATAAATGTCAACACTCCCCCACCTGAGGGTAATCCCCTATGCTGAATTCAAGTAACACTTTAAGTGCAGCCCTGCCACTGAGTATTTGTCATCGCTGGCTGCTCTCGTCCACTGTCAGGTAATGATCATGGTGCTGGCAGCCCTCCATTTCAGATCTCACAATGGTCTGCGAACATCCCCCCTACCTATCTTTCCTAACCTGAATATGGCTGTACCCTGCTGGAATGGCCTCTTCAGTCCCTCTCTGGCATTCATTCTTCTCTTCTGCTCCCACACCAAAACTAGTGAGCTCGCTTACCATTCTGCATCATGAATGCGGTTAGTACAGTCGCTCGCGGTCATTTTACATATTAATAATAAACATAATCTTCGGTAGCCAGGCTGATAGCAGCAGGGCACAAGAGGAAACACAGGCATTCCTAATTCATATACGATCTATCCATCATGGATGAGGCACTATTAAATGACATGCATAATGATGTGTACACCCATCATTTAATACTGCCTAATCAAAGGTAGCTCTAGATCTTTTAAGGATATGAAAGCTTATAATTCCTTTGTTCCCTGTTGCTATCAGTCTGATTTACTGAAAGATTTGTTTATGTTTAATATGTCAAAAACCTGGGGACTGTACTACCTAATTCAGGATGCACTAGGGTGATGAGCTCACCAGTTTTGGGTGGGGAGAAGTAGAGAATGGATACCAGAGGGGAATGAGAAGGTCACTCCTGCAAGGTACTGCTATATTCAGGGAAGGGAAGACAGAAGGGGAGAAATATGAGCAGATTACTGGAAAAATAGAGATAGCCAGCACCATGATCACTACCTGACCCTGTTGTCCTGGCCAACATTCCTCTTTCCATAAAACAAGTTCATGCAATTGTCCAAGGCTGTGTGTGGGCATTAATGCATGAACTGGCTGCTACTACACATTCAGTCACTTCACTACCAGTCTGGCATTGCTTGTAAAGACTTTGGGATACAATGTGTATGAAAGCACTATATAAATACCGATTCTTATTATTATTTCCCATGGACAAAAAGGAGAAGACAATCATATTTTTGATTTCCAAGAAAGAATGAATTCTGGCATTGGACTACAGAAGAACTTTGCTACAAACAAGTGGTGGATCTATGGGTGGTGAAGGAAGGCTGTAACCTCCTCCCCTCATTGCAAAGTACTCGCTTGTTGCACTTCACTTTGTTGAAAAGTCTGATTTATTGATTACACAAATGTTTACATTCAAAAATATGGATTACATTTGAATTTCAGTCAAAAACATACTAGAAAAGCATAATAGCAGAAAATATAAAGGTTTCATAAAATGTTAAAAAGTGCATATGAAGTATACACACACTCCCAGCACCCCATTGTAGCATCCTGGATCTGCCACAACCACTACAGCACCAGGTTATTCAAGATTTGTACTGCACTGTGGTTTGCCAAGAGAAAGTCAGTTGGATTAAAACACAATTATGGCATGTTAAAGTAAACAAAATGAACAGAACCATAGCCTAACATACGTACTGATATAAATAATGCACATGGTTTTATCCATTTTGGTGAAACAATTCTATACAAAAGGAAAGAAAGAACTAGTTAGCACTACAGCAGCCATAGCTCTCTGACTTTGGCTTCGATTATGTCATCACTTAATACATCTGACGGCCATTTTAAGAAGAGGGTAAGGCAGTTTTTTGAAATTGAAGGCTAATTTTACATTTTCAAATGTTTTGGAACCACATTTAGGTAACTTATATAAATGTAGTTTTAACATTAACAAATTCAGCAGCCTTTCCTTTAGTCCTGTTTGAGGTCAGACATTTGAACAGTTTTTTGTCAAAATGTTGTTTAGGTATCCTTTAAGTGATTTTTGTTATTTCTGTTCTTATGTATTGGATGTACTTTCTTATGTGATGCCTGTATTTTGATACTGTGCTATTTTTTCTGTATTTGTATTACTGTTCACTGTACTGTATGTATTTCGACTGTCCTAACCAGGACCCCTCTTAATGAGCTTGCTCAGCGGAGCTCTTTCCTGGTAAAATAAATAAATTGAATTGAATTTAAACCACACAATTGTTGTTTGTGACATCACAGTCTGTTGTCATGGTTAGCACTATGATCTCATAAACAAAGGCACTGTGAGGTTAACAGGGAGAGACAAATGTTTTCATAAGTTTTATACAGACTTTTGAGATGGACTACCAAGATGTGCTGTAAATCTTGGACAAGAACATTGAAAATGAAAAAATATATTCTCTAGTATATTGTAACAGCTGAAACATCTTATTTAAGAAAGCATGTGCCAAAGTGCAGAGTTACTCTTTATTATTAATTATACACACCACCTCCCTCCTCCGGCTCACAAACGCCATCCTCACGGGTACAGACAAAGGGAATTAACAACTGCTATATTTATTGATCTGCTGAAGCTGACACCATCTCCAACCCATTGTTGCTGGCAAAACTTGCTCTATCTGGGCTGTCGGCAATTGCAAATAACTGGTTCCACTCATACCTGTCCAACAGGTCCCAATCTGTCCGCATTGGCTCGACTCATACACCCTACTCCCAGTCACCAGCAGAGTCTCCCAAGGGTCTGTTCTCAGCCCACTATTGTTCTCATATTTCTCAGTGACCTGCCTGCAGCCTGCCCAAATCTGACCCATCCACATGTATGCTGACAATACAGTGCTGTTCGCCTCCGCCTATCTTCCCAGTGCAGTGACAGCCTGGCTACAGAAGACTTCGACTCGGTCCAACGTTGGCTCATCTCAAACCAACTAGTCCTAAATTCTAAAAAGGTCTCCCTCACCTTCGGTTCCCGGCCCAAACTCACACGGCTTACTGCACCACCTATGTTCCACACTCTGGACATCTCCCCATTGGAGGCCTGCACCTCCTATCGTTATCTAGGTGTCTGGTTAGATCAACACCTTGACTTCTCTGCACACACTGATGCTATACTCAAAAACCTGAACTCCATGTTGGGAGCCCTCTACTGGAATAAAATTGCTTACCCCTGCCAACCAGGCAAGAAATAGTCCGAAAATGATCCTCCCTATTATTGACTATGGTGATACTGTCTACTGTGCGGCCTCAAACCTCCCTAGCAAGGCTAAACCCCCTATTTAACTCCTTCTGCTGTTTTTAGCTGGACCGCCTCCAAACACCCACCACTGTGTCCTCTACCAATCCCTGAACCTCACCTCTCTACACAACAGAAGATCGCTTCACTGCGCTAGAACCGCCAAGTTCTGGTCACAGTCACCCCTTCCTACCTGTCATCCTCCCTAACACCTACCCCCACACCATCTCGCACTCCATAACACTCGGCCTTGGGCTCCTGCCTTATCCCACATAGATCCACCGGTCCGGCCAGGAGCTTTCAGCTTCAGGTTGCCCAAATTATGGAATTCCCTGGAGCTGATATTACACTCCACAGCACTCCCCAACCAAATGCCCTTCTCAAAGCGCACTTCTCTACCACCTGCTCCTGTAACCCCTAAACACCCTCACTCCAGTACCCGCCTAGTGTTAGAATCAAGTCTGGTCTCCACTGTTTGATCTGCTACTTTGTAAAAACTGTATGCTGTACTATAATCTGCCTACCTCAATTGTTTCCATGCACATTATGTATACTATTATACCTATGTATGTTGTTTCTGACTGTATCATGTTCCACTGTATGTTGTGTTCAGATTTGTATCATGTTTCCACTGTAACCCCAAAACCCCAGGCACATCTGGAATCGAGCGGTACTCTGCTCAGCATGCCTTCCTGGTAAATCTCTTAAATAAATAAATAAATACAATAAATACAATGGCAAGGACATTTCCTGTATTCTGATTGGTCAGTGGGTGCCGAGACAGTGATGTTATCAACAATAACATCACGGTATGGATTTATTGGAGCACTTGGACCTTTTGGATCATGATTAATTGCCTTTTTTCTTCAGAAACACAAAAATCTACTAAAATTTTTTTAATTTTTTGTTTATTTTGTATAACATCAAGTCGTTGTATAATTGCAATAAGGCACTCCAAGGTGTGTGTGTTGTGTAATAACATCACTCCTGGGGTGGGTGGGAAGCACTTGGTCACCTGGAGTCTTCAGCCCACCCCAGGATGGACGTTATTACACGATAACACACACCTTGTCGTGCCTTATTGCTTAATCATTATTTTAGCAAATAAAAAAAACTATATGTAACATTAATAACCAATACAATACAAGACTTCAGTGATATACCATAATAATAAACATTCAAATAAATAAAACATGCTGACAAAGTAACTAAGGGTGATCTTTGGTACTCAAGTCAGAATATAACCAATTGTTGTACATTATAGATTAGTACTGAAGCAATTTAGAAAGGGTTGCCAGATCTTATAAGATAGATCTGATTTATCTAGAACGTTATAAGCAATATGTTCATTAGCTGCACAGGAAGCCATAAGGGTCCACCAATCCTCCATTAGGGTGCCCAAGTTTGTCTTTCAGTTTCTTAAAAGAATTCTTTTCAGAGTTAATGCAACAAGTTGTAACCAGGATCTTTGAAAGAAGTTGGACTGGCAGTCACTCTTTAAAAGGTGTCAGTTCCATTCCTTCAATGAGGTCTACAGTAATTTAGTTTTGTACAGCCAAATCATAATCATTTTAAAATTTGATGCCATGGGGAGTGGGCTGGTTTTTCTGTTTATGGCTGCACTCTTTGAGCCCAATGCACTAATAAATGGAAGTTGTACTACTCAACTTAAATTGTTACACATAATGTTCTCCTCCATTTCCTCTCCCAATTTTCTGCTCTCCTTGCTCTCTTAGTCCTCTTCCTCCCGTCGCTCCTCTAACACTCACTCCTTTTCACTCCTGGCTAGAAACATTCTATAGGTCAGTTTGCTCCTCTGACTGCCTCCCAAATCTCTGGAATATTTTGCCTCTCTCTCCTATATGTCTCTTCTCCTCCATCTCCTCCCTGAAGCCTCTTCTCATATCTCATTTCTATCTACCCTGCCCCTACACTTGGCTTCCTTCCCCCTTGTCTTCTCTCTTTCATCTCTATGAGCTTTCCTACCTCTCCTCTTTAAAGGAGCTGCCAGATCGCTACCTCGGGGGGACCTGTTCTGACAACAGGAGCCCTCCCTCCACCAAAGAGCTTTTAGTTTTTGTTTCTAGCCATCCACGGCCCTAAACAATGGGGCTTAGAGTAGCAGAGAAGGGTTTGAGGCAGGAGACAATCGGCTTTATTGACATGCCCTGTTCTCCTCTCAGCCAACAGACAGCCATCCAGGTGCCTGACAAGGAAGCAGAAGGGAGACCAGGGCTTTAGAAACCCACGAAGATCCCATTCCTAGCACATTCAGCCATCAGATCGCTACCTTGGAGGGCCAGTTCTGACAATAGGAGCCCTCCACCACGAAAGAGCTTTTCTGTTTTGTTTCTAGCCATCCATGGCCCCAAGCTTCCACTTGCATACTGTGTGACCTAAGCAAGTCACTTAACTTCCCTGTGCTCCCAGGGCACTCCTGTAAAAACTTTCCACTTAGTGTGCTACTCCTGGTTAAACAACTTAAAAACAAACAAAAAAAAACAAACAGTGGGGCTTAGAGTAGCAGAGAAGGGTTCGAGGTGGGAGCCAATTGGCTTAACATTCTCCATCCTCCTCTCAGCCAATAGAGAACCATCCAGGCACCTTTATAAGGAAGAGGCCATCAAGCAACCTTCTGTGCTGCAGCCCTCCACACTAAGTACCAAGCATGAGGACATCACAGTGGAATCTTCCCACTGGAGTCAGCTAGACACTCTAAACCTCAGCAGTGAAGTAGAGGAACAAAAAGAGTGAAAACAGGTGACTGGAGTCAGCAGGCATCCATAGAAGGTAGCAGAGATCCAGGAGGTTCTGCCTGACTACTGAGGTAGGATTCCTGATAAACCCCTGTGGTATCTCACACACTGCAATGGAGCGAGGTCAGGTAGGGTTATGCAAAACATTGAAACAGATGAATCACCCTATTTATTGTAGGGGCAAAGGGTTTAAGAAAACAAACAAAAACAGAGTAGAAATTAGATATGTTGGGAGTGGTGCAGTGCAGTGGCTGTGGGGTGGCAGTTTTCAGGAGACCTTCTGGAGACTGGTGCTTCCCATCTGTGTGCACCTCTCTGGGCTGAGGGAGGAGGTTGCTAGACTCAGGCCAAGTTAGCTAGGATTTGGGGGCCTCCTCCTCCCACTAAGGATCACCAAGTCAGCCTGCTACCTCAAAGGTTGCCAAGGAAGGGGGCTGGACTACGATGGGCTTGGGAAGGGTGAGGGTGGTGGGTCAGAGGCACACTCCTCATATGGTACCACTACACAATTTCTATGCCTCTCTAGTGGAGTGGAACTGTCCCATGGAGGCACCCATAACAGTGACCAGGGAGGATGTAGGGGTCATCCAAAGTGGGGACCCCAAGGAGGTGGCAGAGGACCCCAGAGGAGAAGGAAGCAACTCCTGGGGGGACTCCATTGTGAGAGGAAAGATTTGGGGACAGGAAGGGAGGGGAGATGGAGGCTAGGTGCCTACCTGGCGCCACAACTCAGAGGGATGGAAAGCGGATCATGAGGATTGCTGAGGCAGCAGGTCAGGAGGAAGAGCTGGATGTCATCATCCACCTGGGGACCAATGATCTGGTTAGGGATGAGGCTGGGATAGTGCAGGAGGAGTTCAGAGAGTGGGAGGGGTCTTAGGCAGGTAGCACACTCAGTGGCCTTTTCTGGGGTGCTGCTCGTCTACAACAGGAAGGAGGATAGGATACTCCATACCAGGAGCTTCAACTCATGGTTGAAGGTGGTTCAGAGAGGAGCAGTTCTGCTATATTGGGGACTGGGGTCCCACCTGGAGGATAAAGGCCTATACAGAACAGATGGCCTGCATCCATCTGGGAAGGAACTGCAGTCCTCAGTGAATAGTTCAAATGTTACATTAGCGAGCATTTAAACTAGCTGAGGAGGTGGCAGAAGGAAGCAGGAGACACAAATTGCCACCACCAAGCTGAAATAGTCATTTGGATGAACCTAAGTGAGAGAAAACCCCAAGGGTACCTAAAAACAAGAAAAACAAAATGGTAGAAATGGAGAAAGATGGGAATAGGAGCAGTGTGGGTGAGGAGAGAGCAAAAGGGAAACTGGGGAGGGACAAGCAGGGTGGTAGCAGAATCTAGAAGGCCACGTGCAAATGCTTGAAGTCTGGGAAATAAAATCCTGGCTCTAGAGGCCATTATGACAGAGAGCTGAATTGGACAGTGTCACCATTACTGAGCCATGGTGCAATGAGAACCATGACTGAGATATAGCTATATCAGGCTACACTCTGTTCAGAAAGGACAGAGTAGGGAAGAAAGGGGAAAAGTGGCCCTTTATGTGAGGATAGCATGAAAGCAACAGAAATATAGGGAACACAGGGAGGCGGAGGTACCGTGGGTCACCCTCGAGAAGGGAATGGAGCCGCTATTCACACTGGTATGATCTACAGACCTCCAGCTCAGGAGGGAAGTTGGATAAGGTTCTGGTGGAAGACATCCAAAGATGGAAAATAAGGGGAGTAGCTGCTGGTGAGGGACTTCAATCTGCTGGATGTGGATTGGAGAATCCCAGCTGCAGCTTCAGCTAGGCACAAGGACACCCTGGACACCCTGCAGGGGCATTCCTCAGGCAACTAGTAAGAGAGCTCACTTGTGGGGGCAGTACAGGATCTTGTACTCACAAATGGGGACAGTGTTGCAGACATCATGGTGTGTGGCTACCTGGGGACCAGTGATTACCATATGGTATGGTTCGATGAAGTACTGTAGCAGAATCGAGCCACATAAAGGCGAGGTCCTGGAATTCAGGAGGGACAGTTTTAAAAGATGGAGGAATGCCTCATGGATGCCCTGGCAGAGGGGAGGACTTGGGTGGAGTGGAGGAATAGTGGGCAAGACTGAAAGGGCGATGATGAAGGCAACAGACCTCTCGTCAGGCAAGTAAGCAAAAGTAAGAGGAAAAGAGGCACTATGGTTCTCAAAAGAGGTTGCTGGGAAGATAAGTGGCAAAAAGTTAGCATTCAGGAGTTATAAAAGACACAGAGGGAACAGGACAGGGAGGTGTATCAGGAGAAAGAGAGGAAGGCAGAGAAAGCAGTTAGGAGCACAAAGGCACAGACAGAGGAAAAAAATAACCCAGGCAGTACAGAAAGGGGACAAGACATTTTTCAGGTATATAAACAAAAGGAGAAAGACCAGGGCAGGATTGTAAGGCTAAAAAGTGAAGGAGGGATTGTGTGGAAGGGGACCAGGAAAAGCAGACATCCTGAGCAAATACTTTGTTCAGTGTTCGTTCACAGAGGAAGGGGAAGGTGAGGGGCCACAGAAAAGAGACAGAAGCACTGAAGGGAGGTGGACACTAGCCCATTTACAAAGGAGAGAGCTCTGAAGGAACTCGCAAAACTGAAAGTGGACAAGGCAATGGGGCCAGATGGGGTACATCCAAGTGTATGAAGAGAGCTCAGAGAGGTGCTGGCTGCACCTCTGACAGTCCTGTTCAACCACTTATTGGAGATGGGAGTGGTTCCGGGGGACTGGAAGAGGGCAGGCGTAGTCCACCACAAAAAGTGATAGCAGGGAGGAGGCTGGCAACCACAGGCCAGTCAGCCTGACTTTGGTGGTGGGGAACTAAATGGAATCACTATTGAAGAAAAGAACTGTGGAATATCTTGAATCCAGTGGCTTACAAGATCTGAAACAGCATGGAATCACTAGGTAGAGGTCATGTCAAACAAATCTAATAGATTTCATTGACTGGGTGACAGGGAATAGATCAGGGTGGAGTGGTGGATGTGGCCTTCCTTGATTTTAGCAAGACCATCAACACAGTTCCACACAGGAGACTCGTAGACAAGCTGGGCAGCCTAGGAGTTAGTCAAAAGTGGTAAACTGGGTAAGGAATTGGTTAGGGATAGGCGACAGAGGGTGGTGGTAGGCGGAGTTCACTCGAGGAGGGAAGGTGACCAGCGGGGTGCCACAGGGATCAGTACTAGGACAGATCCTCTTTAATGTCTTTATTAGCGACATTGTTGAGAGGCTAGAAGGAGGTATGCCTTTTGCAGATAACACTAAAATCTGCAGTAGGGTAGACATAACGTGTGTGTGTGTAAAAATGAATAGAGATCAAAGAAAGCTAGAGGAGTGATCAAGGGTGTGCCAGCTATGTTTCAATGTAAAAGTACAAAATTATGCACTTTGTGCACAGAAACCCAGGGGCAGAGTACAAAATGGGGAGTGGTATTAACAACCACCAAACAGTAAAGAGATCTGGGGTAATCATATCTGGTGACCACAAAGTGGCCAGACAGTGTGACAAGGTAGTGGGGAGAGCTAGTGGGATGCTAGGGTGCGTAGGAAGGGTATCGCTAGCAGAAAATGGGAGGTGGTGTTACCACTGTGTAGATCACTGGTGAGACCTCGCCTAGAGTACTCTGTCCAGTTCTGGAGACCACATCTCTGGGACGACACAGAATAGAGGTGGTCCAGAGTAGGGCAACTAAAGCGTGCAGGGTCTGCATCACATGCCTTATGAGGAGAGACTAAAAGACCTCGGTATGTACATCCTGGAGGAAAGCAGGGAGACGGAAATATAATACAGACTTTCAAATGCCTCAGGGGTATACATAAGGTTCAAAAGGAAGCATTTTTAGAAAAACAAAGATGCTCAAGAACAAGGGTCATGCTATGAAGCTGGAGGGGCAGACTCAGGGAGATTGGGGAAGTACTTCTTCATGGAAAGAGTGGTGGATGCCTGGAACAGCCTCCCAGCAGAGGTTGTGGGAAAAACTGTAATAGAATTCAAGAACGTATGGAATAGGGACATGGGAACCTTAGCAGTAAGGAAAGGGGGGTAAAGCTAGAGATCAAGTAGGGTCTGTAGTGTTACAGTAGGTAGGTAGGTAGGAAAATGGGCAAACTAGGTGAGCCAAGCAGTCCTTACCTGCCATCAGATTTTATGTTGCTATACCCCCACCCCAGTCTCTACCTCTATACCTACAGTACTTTGGGAGCATTACTTTCTCTTTCAGCCTTCTCTGCCAGCTACACCCAGGCCAACACAGCACATTATTTTGTTATATCCTGCTGGATGATTTTCATATTTTGTATATATATATATATATATATATATATATATATATATATATATATTCATATATTTCACCAGAGGCACTAGAGCTATATTTATATGGAGCCACATCCAAGAAGAAGCAGTGTCTGGCTAGTTAGATACATCAGAGCATGGATGGCTGACAACTACTTAAAGGAGATCGACTGGCAGCGGTACTTTCGATCCACTAGTGCATAGACTGTGGCTCAAACGCGATCCCCTCCTCCTTGGAGTACCAATGTATATTCAGTGATTAAATTGCCTGATCGCTCATAAAATTTTATGTCTAAGGTGGTGCAGCTGGCATATTACGGCGATAAGATGATTTAATTACTGAATATATACTGAGACTCCATGGAGTGGAGGGGATCAGGGTGCTCGAGCCACTAATCTAAGCACTAGTGGCTTGAGTACCACTGCCAGTAGATCTCCTTTAAAAGACAGGTGACTTTCAAACCATAATTCATTACAAACAAAAACGTTTACTGTACTTTCTCTCAGTGCTGAATTTATTCAGTGCAATATCAGTGCAGTTTGTGCAAAATATCTATGAGCATCAAAACAAGTACAGATGCATTCAATTTCTTCAGCAGTCGGGAAACCCCACGTGCTGCTATTGCACACTTCCTGAACCCCCCACTCTTATCAAAATGACATCACCACCTGACACATTTCACATGTGCACTTTGTTTTGCTGCTAATAGCTGTTTTGCTTAACCTGCACTGACATCACACTGAATAAATTCAGCACTTGAAAGTAGGTAAACAATCATTGTTTCCATTTATAAATTACAGATTGAAAGCCACTTGTCTTTAAGTTGAGCCAGCTATCCATGAACCCGATATATATTTTGCCACTATCTGTATACTTCTGTATTACCACTGTACTGTACATATTTTTATATAGTCTTATACTTTACAACCATCTGTACAACTCTGTACTACCACTGTACAGTTCGTTATATATATTATATTTTGTCACCATCTGTACAACTCTGCACTACCGCTGTACTGTATATATTTTGTATATATTCTTGTTCATCACCATCTGTATAACTCTACACTACCACTGTACTGTACATATTTTGCATATGTTCTTATATGTTATCACCACCTGCATAACATTGCACTACAACTATACTGTGCTAACACTGCACTACCACTGCACTGTACATATTTCATATATGTATATATATATATATATATATGATATGAGATGACCTAAAGTAAGATATCAGAAATATCTTCTTGAGTTGTACTCGACTTCTGACCTCATGGTGGCAAAACCACGAGTGAAGTCACAAGTGGTCAAGTACAATGAAAAGAAGATACTGTATTCTGATATAGAACATTATCTCATCTCATATTTGATGTATACAACATAACCTGAAAGTTTCATAAATAAAGCTGTAAACAAGTGATTTTCTTTTTCATTCACTGTTTTATGCTTGTTTCTATGAATGGAATATCTCTGAAGAAAGTGTGAAGTAGTGGTTGTTGATGCAGCATTGTTATTAGGTAATGTGATATGTTCTGTTGCTATTGGTCATTTATCAATAGGTCAATTATAATGCATCTAAATGGTGATATTTTGGTACCTAACAGGTGATATCTTGAAACTTAGCTCAAAAATATCACTGGTTATCTTTATAAATGTATACCCACACCTGTTGTACACTTTATTTAATGACCACCTGCACAGCACTACATCAGTACATATTTTGTATATATTCTTATATTTTACCACCATTATAACTGCACTACCACTGTACTGCACTTATTTCATATATATTCTTATCTTTTATCACCATCTGTATAACTCCCACTACCACTGAACTGTACATATTTTGCATACATTCTTGTTTCACCACCATCTATATACAGGGGCAACTGCTCTACCACTCTACTGTACATATTTTTATATATTCTTAAATGTTACCACCTGCACAACACTGCATTACCACTCTACTGTACATATTTTGTACATATTCTTAAATGTTACCACCTGCACAACACTGCATTACCACTGTACTGTACATATTTTGTATATATTCTTATATTTTGCCACCATCTGTATAACTACACTACCACTGTACTGTATGTATTTTGGCTCACATCTTCAATTACTATGCATTTTGGCTCTGTATAATTATATCTGATTGCTCCACCCTCTTCTGAGTTGCACCTGGAAACAAGTCTCGGTTCACTGCCTATCCCAGTTATCAAACTGTAAATAAATAATTTTAAATTAGTTAGGATGTGAGCCAGTGCAGCAGTAGTGCTACTGCTTGCAATGTTGATGACCTGGGTTCAGAAAAGAATCTAGGGTGTCGGAGGGCCAGCCAGGGGAAGAGGATCGAACGTCTGTAGAACTGCTCTCCTCCTTGGTGGGAGGGGGCAGAGCCAATGCTTGCCTGGCCTCTGGTGGAAGCTGGGGAATGGCAGAAAGTTGAGAAGCATGGCAGATGTCTGTGCACGTTGCAGGACTGCATCATGTGCCCATGATATCACTGCATGCTGTGCCTCCCTGGAGACAGGAAAATGGAAAAACCCAGAGGCAGGATGAGGAGGAGCACCTGTAGGCCCCACACCCAACCAGCTGGGCAGATCCATTCTCTGGCAGGCTTGGGAATCCCACTGACCCTGCCGAGGGAGGAGGGCAAGCCCTGGGGGAAGATGGTCAGCAGGTAAGTCCTGGCGGACGTCAGGGCGATGGGGCTGAGCGCTCCTCTGAAGGAGGGCCAACTGGGAGGAAAGGACATAAAAAAATTAGGATGCATTTAATTGTTTAGGCATGATGGAAGACAAATATAATCTATGTAACTAATTAACCATGGTGCAGTGCTGCAGCCCATGCAGAAAAGGGCTGCCAAAGGTTCCAAATATCATACCCACACCTGACCTGGAGGAAGAGAAACAGAAACAGGAACACAGAAGCGAAGCTCAATATTCTCTACCCTGACCAGCAGTGTTCTAGTAAGCCACACTGGGGAGCCTGTAGGATGTAGAATTTGCCTGTACAGGAGCTGGATGAGTAGAGAGGGAGCAAGAACACAGTAAAACAAAGTTTACCATTCTCTGCCTACCAATTACTTGGTACTGCTATAGTATCCCACAAGGGCAGGCTGTCAATCCAGAAACAGTGTCCATATGGAAACTGGATAAACAGAAGGAGAAGTAGGGATGACATTAAAGCATAGCAGTGTTTTAACAGCCACTAATGGTACTGTTTCGGCATGTCCAAAACAGGACACAGTGCAGTGAAACATAGTGGAACTTGTGTCTCATTTTGCTCTGGAGCGAGTGTTGTAGTGCCACATGAGGTAATCTGCAACAGGAAAAATTATACTATCTGGACCTGGCTGAGACAATTCTTTATAAAAGTCATAAGTAAACTTTGGAACATCAGGCAAGCATGCACAACCTGCTTCTGGCTGCTGACCTAGTGACCCTGATACATGCGTTTGTTACCTCAAGGTTAAGGCTATAGAAAAGTGCTTTGTATGGGGCTGTCAAGCTGTTGACAGCTGGTGCAGAATACTGCTACAAGGTTAATAATGGTGACTTTGTGAGCATGTTTGCCCTGTGTTTTTAATCCAATTGTTTATCTCTTTCACCTCTCTGACCAGCCCCCATCTGGATCGGAACTCCAGGATCTGTCACATGACTTTTCTTGGGTTTACTTTCTCCATAGTGTCCTCTGTCACTGAACTTACCAGATGAGCCCAGTTGTCAGTGGGGAGGCCTGAGAGGGACTGGGCTATCATCGCACTGTGGTCGGAAGCTTTTCCTCCATGTTCACCTTAGGGCCCACATGCATGCAGTGACACAGTGTCGTGCTCCCCTCTGCTGAGATATCCCTGGCATCCGGGTGTGGGTCCCCTCCCTAGTGTTGCTCAGATAGTACTTTGGTGGATCGGACTATCCTCCATCACACAGTGCTGATATCTGACCTAGGATCCAGTCAATGGATCCAAGGTCAGATCCATCAGATCCAACCTTGGATAGTTGGATTCGAGGTTTGGATCGCTGGAGTCAGTTGTCAGATCCATCGGACCCAGATTGGATCCATGTATACCTCAAATACTTACAGTGGGTCCTAGGAGGTCAGATCCTTGGTTGGACATCTATGCCATATGTGCCTATTCAATATCTGACCAAAATGATGGTATCTGATGGTATCTGACCTGATAGGATACTATCTGAGCAACACTACCCCTCCCTTCTTGTGATTCCACAGTGCTACCACCCAGATTCCTCCAGGTAGCAGACAAGCTGTGGGACATGTGTTTCCCTCACCTGAGGGAGGAGAGTTGTCCTTGGGACGGTCAATTCCCCTCCCATGGCCAGTCACCCCCGTGACCCGAGGCTGTTTCAACATGGGTCGCCAGTGTGGCACGGAATGAGGCAACCAGTCCTTCAGCCTGCCATCTCACAGAGTCATCTACATTTGTCCTGTTTGAAGCCACAGAATAGACTGATGGCTAGGATGCAGGTTTGCTTCAAAGTTTTGTAATTGGTTTTAGAGCACTGTACTGCATGGGCTTAGCCTACATTGTAGATTTCATTATGTAGAACTCCCTGTTCATAAACTAAGGTCCTCCACAGACAACTGGCTCCTAATCCTTGTATCTAGGCTAAAGTCTATGGGTGGTAGGGCCTTTCTGGTGGCATCGCTCTTAGCCCCAGAGGGTTCTTCAGTGACTGAATGTAAAGGTTGCTAAAATACTAACTCTATGGGAGGCATTTAGGGATGCTGAAGATTGGCTTCGACTTACATGACTTTTGTATATAATACTATTTGTGTTTTATGGATTGTATGTAATTATCTTTATGATTATTGACTGCATATTAGTCTATTCTTTGTGATTCTGTACTTGTAATGCAGGCTGCTTCATTTTCAAGAGTATAGATAAAGGGTGACAATGATGATGACGATGATTAATCGGCTGGTTTGACAACGTGCAATGTCATCTGAACATCGGATAATTTGTTGGGACAGTGCACAATCATACTTGTCCTCGCGTATCCAACTGTAAAATTGTCACATGATACATTATTTATTAAAAGTTTTACCAGGAAGGCACGCTGAGCAGAATGCTGCTCGATTCCAGGTGCACCCTGGGGATGGGGACAGTGGAGCTAGACACGCCATATAACTAGAAAACAAATTTGAGCAGACAATGAATATAACAGAGGTCAGTGGTAAAAACTGGCAGAATAATTAAGTACATAACCACACATGTAGTGTGGTGGCAAGGTAATATGAGGATAAGTGAAACATTTAATCATCAGACCAAAATAGTGAACTAGTCCATAGTGCATAAATAGACTCCTCTAGCCACAGGCACAGGTGGAGGAGAAATGCGCATTGAGAGGAGTTACGGTGCAGTGTTGGAGGCATGTTCCGAATATCCGAGGGAGGAGTCCCACAATTTGGGCATGTGGTGTCTGAAGGCTGCTTGCCCAGCCAGAGAGGACATGTGTGGCACAGTCAGGAGATGGGTGTAGAAATTCCTGAGGAGTACACTGGAGGGGCATGAGCTGTTGGGGTGGAGGCGAGATCGTTGGCAGGGACTGAGACCAGAACTTGCGTGAGCCTAGCGCAGTGGGACTTTCTGTGGTCCTGAAGCGAGGGAGGTTGAGAGACCAGTATAGGATGCAGTGATGAGTGATGGGCAGGCAATCAAAGGTGAAGTGGCAGAAAGAGTGGAAAAGGGGTCCAGTCTGGCCAGAGTAGACTTTGGAACAGCACTGTAGACTATGTCCCCGTAGTCAAAAATAGGAGAATCATTTTCTGTACTAGTTTGCGGTGAACTGGCAGCGGGATGCTCCCACGGTTGCGATATAGGGCACCCACCTTGTGGTGGAGTTTTTCGGATGGCATCAACATGTACAGAAAAGTTAAGGTGCTGATCAAGCCAGACCCCGAGGTATCTAAAGGAGGAGCAAGCCTCCGGAGTGGTACCATCCAGGGTGTGGAAGGAGGGGTGGTGGGGAGCTGAGAGAGTATCTACCTCATCCCAAAGGTCATTGAGACCGTCTTCTTAGTGTTGAGGAAAAGCTGGTTGGCGTAAAACCAGAGCTGAACATCACTGAAGTCCTGCTGTAACCTGGTCTCCACATCAGCGGTCGAGGGGCCTGATGTATACAGTACCGTGTTATCCGCATACATGTGTATGGAGATGTGTGTGGGCAGGCGGTGCGGGCAAGTCATTTAGGAAGATGGAGAACAGGAGCGGGCCGAGGACCGAGCCTTGGGGACACCTGTGGTGACTGGAAGGAAGGTGGATGTGGACACTCCGATTTTAACAGATTGGGACCTACCTACCTGGTAGAGTAGAACCAGTTGGTGGCCGCAGTACAGAGCCCTGCAATGGAGAGCTTGTCCAGGAGGAGAATGTGGGAGACAGTGATGAATGATTTTGCCAGGTCGACAAAATCGCTGAGGTGATGTGGCCTTTGTCCATGCCAACAAGGACGGAGTCTGTGAACCGTAGAAGTGAAGTGGTGGTGGAGTGGGCCTTCCTGAAGCCACACTGGAAGGGTAAGGAGGAGGAGTTTAGAATGGAATAGAGCTGTGATCCTGTAGTTTTGCCAGTATGGGGAGAAGGGAAATTGGATGGTAGTTACCAGGGGCTGAGGGGTTACCGCCTTTGGAAGCGGGTAATGGTTGCATGCTTCCATTCCAATGGAATTGAGGCTAGGGAGAATGAGAAGCTGAAAAGGGCAGCCAGGGGTGGCTATGGCAGGTGCAGCCAGGTAGAGCAACTTGGAGTAGAGCCGGAAGGGTATTTGCTCTTGGATGGATTTAGAGTACTCAAGGTGTTGTAAACTTCTGACAGGGTGACTGGTGGAAGGAGCACAGAGCAGGAGATGAGGCCTGGGCTGGGGGACAGGGGCTGATTATTTGCTGGTATTGGGGAAGGCAGATAGCAGTGCGGTACAACTTGTAAAAAGAAGGTTGAATTCTGAGGCTACTGCAAGAGTGTCCGTGAAGGCGGTACTGCCTATGTTTAGGACAGGGGTGAGCGGTTGGGAGGGTGGGAAGAAGAGGTTTGACCACCTTCCAGAATTTAGCTGGGTGATTTAAGCTGGATTGAAAGGAAGCTTTGAAGAAGTTAGCTTTAGCCTGCCAGATTAGCCTAGTACAGGCATTGCATAAGGACTGGTAATTTGAGAGGTCTACGGGGCTGGAGACTTTGAGCGACTTCCATGCCTGGTCCCTGGCTCTGATGTGGGACATAATGTCGGCTGTGATCCAAGGCAGGTGAGCACCTCTCACAGGATCCGGTCTAAATGGGGCATAGTAGTCACATACAGTGAGGAACTTGGCCTTGAATTGCTCCAGAATGGAGTCAATAAGGAGTCAACAGAGTCATTATCCAATGGTACTCTTGGATAATTGGAGCAAATGGGATAGGTAGTGCCATGTCTAATCAAACTGCAGCTTATTCTGATTAGTGGCAACAGAAACACTTGCTGTACTTCCACCAGCATAGAAACACAGAATTTGTCAGCAGATAGCACTTGGCCCACCTGGTCTCCCCATTTTCCCTGTCTATAATGTTATTGCAGACCCTACCTGATCTCCACCCCCTCCCACTTTCCTATCAATATTCCTTTGTGTCTATCCCACATGCTTAAAGCTCACCACTGTGTTCACCCCCACCACCTCTGGAAGACTGTTCCAGGTGTCTACCACTTTTAATGAAGAAGTGATTCCTTACATCCCTCCTTAATTTCCCCTTCCAGCTTCATTGCATGCTCCCTTGTTTTGTGCTCCTTCTCTTTGAAAAATACCCACCTCCTGTACCTATTCACACCCCCCTGAGGTACTTACTGGTTTCTATCATGTCCCACTCTCTCTGCTCTCTTCAGGGTGTACATATTGAGATCCTTCAATCTTTCTTCATAGGGCTTATGATGTAGCCCTTGCACAATTTTGGTTGCCCTCCTCTGACAGCCTCTACCCTGTCTTTGTCGTTCCTGTGATGTGGTCTCCAGAACTGGACACAGTGCTCAGGTGGAGTCTCATCAACCATCAATACAGTGGTAACACAACCTCTCTTCTTTGCTGGTGACTCCTCCCATGCATCCCAGCATCCCACTGGCCCTGCCTACTGCCTTGTTGCACTGCTCTGCCACCTTGATATGATAACCCCAAGGTCCCTTTTCTGTTTAGTGAATGTCAACATCTATCCCCCATTTTATACATCACCTCTGGGTTTCTGTGTCCTAGAGGTGTAACTTTGCACTTTTCACACTGAAACCCAGCTGCTGTACCCTTGACCACCCATGAGTTTTCTCAGGTTTCACCATTCTCTCCACCCTCATGAGTATGTAGCCTATTGCAGATTTTGCTGTCATCTGCAAAGAGGCATACCTTCCTTCCAGCCCTCTGCAATGTGGCTTATAAAGATATTGAAGAGGACTAGTCCCAGTACTGAGCCCCGAGGTACTCCACTGGTCACGCTCCCTCACAAGAGTGACTGCCGCTTACTACCACCCTCTGCCACCTATCCATCAACAAGTTCTGTACCTAGTTTACCACCTGGGGTCCCAACCCCAAACTGCACAGTTTCCTTATAAGTCTCCTATGTGGTATGGTGTCAAAGGCTTTGCTGAAGTCTAAGTATGCCACATCCACCCAGATCTACTCCTGGTCACCCAGTCAAAGAATTTGATCAGGTTTCTGACATGACCTCCCTATGAATCTGTGCTGCCTCGGTCTTATAACTCACTGGATTCAAGATAATGCACTAGCCTTTCTTTTAAAAGTGTCTCCATTAACCTTTCCACCACTGATGTGAGACTGACTAGCCTATAGTTGCAAGCTTCCTCCCTGCTACCGCTTTTATGAAGCAGGAATATATCTGCCTTCTCCAGTCCCCTGGAACCACTCCTGTTTCCAGTGAGTTGTTGAAAAGGGCTTTCAGATGTGAAACCAGTAACCCCTGATCTCCTTCAGCATTCTTGGGTGTATCCTGTCTGGTCACATAGCATTATGCACTATCAGACTTGCAAGTCCTCTCGGACTCTTTCCTCTGTAAATGGACCTGTGTTACCTCCATCCCCAGTATGTGGTCCACTCTTCTCCTTCCACTGTGAAGACTGAGGAGAAGTATCTATTTAAGATATCTGCTTTTTCTGCTCCTTCTCCACCCAGTCTCCCTGCCCTTCTTAATGTCACAATCCCTCCCCTTGTCTTCCTTTTGCTTATGTATCTAAAAATTATCTTTTCCCTTTAGTTACCCCATTGGTTATCCTTTCTTCTGTTTGTGCCTTTGCGCCTCACTGCCTTCTCTGCTACCCTCTGCTTTTCTTGGTACACCTCCCTATCCTCTTCCCTCTGAGTCTCCTTGTACCTCCTGAATGCACCCCTTTTTAGCCTTTACCTTCACAGCTGCTTCCCTCGAGAACCACAGTGGTCTCTTTTTCCTCCTGTTTTCGATCACTTTTGCACAGATGTTCGCTGCCTTCCATATGCCATCATTTAATTTCATCCACTGTTCCTACATCTCACCCAGGTAATCCAACTGGGAGGCAGTATAGCGTAGTGGTTAAGAGGGTTTATGTGATAAGAGCGGTATTATATCTCGCCAACCAAAAACAGCACCGCAAAACCCCCGATGTCAAAAGGGCGAGAAAATCAGAGTGACCGCCACAAACAACGACAGTTGCTATGTTTTCCAACAAAAACAAAGAATAAAAATGTTAATATAATCAACTCCACGGGGAATCAGACCCAGGGAAAGGAACATTTAAAAAAGGAAAGAAAAATCTTTCTCCAGAGTGAGACTCAAATGCAGGTCTGCTGGCTTCAGGGCAGTGGCTTACACCACTACACTAAACAGCCAGCTTGGTAGGACTTGGCCAAACAACATCCCACATCCTGCTGCAGCGAGTGCAGCTCAGTGCTACACTTGCTCCACAACATATATCGATCTCTTCTGCAACTCATTCTCAGTTTGGCGGCATTCTTGAGTCGCTCAATAATACTCCTCATATCACTGTAAACGGTTAACAGCACTGAGCTAGACTACTGGCTTGGCAACTCTGCAAAGAGGCAGAGCAGGGTGGTGCTGCGATATGCAGATGCACGGCCCTGAATCAATACAACAGAAACCCAAAAACATTACAGAAGAACCTGTGGACTTCTGTAAACGTTATACCAGCAAGAAAGGATTGAAAATTCCTTTGCAAGGATACAGCCCTGCAAGCTCTCACAAGAAGAAAGAGATGAGCTAGACAAACCCATTACATTTGCAGAAATCCACACCACAATGAGGAACTTAAAATCGGTAAAGCCCCGGGCTGGATGGGCTATCCTCCAAATTTTATAAAACCTTTTTGGGAGAAGCTAGGACCACACCTTCACAGAGTGTGTGAGGCGGTACAGGAGGGAGGGTGCCCTCCCATCTTGGCAATAAGCCCACATTTCCATCATTCTGAAACCAGCGAAAGACCACTCATTATGTGGGTCATACTGACCCATATCGCTCTGAATGTGGACCAGAAGATATTCACATCTATTCTGACAAACAGGCTTCAGGGTGTGTGGGTTCGATAGTCCACGGAGATCAAACTGGATTTATTAACACCAGAGTTATCCATAATATCGGATGCCTGCTTAAAGCAGCAGTACAACAAACTTGGGCAAATAATTTGATCCTACCTTTTCTTTTACTATAAAACTATAAAACTCAGGCATCTTGCATTTTTAATTGGTGGTACAGTTGTCTAATTCCATCAACATCTGAGTATTTTATAAATATTTCGATTTATTTTTTTCTCAAGAAAACACATTTTGCATGGAAATAACACTGTAGACCTGGCAAGGGTTAGGATCACAACAATAACAAGCATTTGTCAATGCTGAATGTTGATTGCGCTGGTCTGTTGAGTTCGGTCACTGCTCCTGTGTCAGTCATTCATTCTGTTTCTCCCGTGTTGCAGGCTGCTGTTTTGTACTGGGCTCCTGCCTGTGTTGACACATTTTTCTGCCCACAAAGAAATCTGCAGGTGTCCAGACAGAGCTCTGTTGAGGTGGGTCACCCCGACTCGCTCATTCTGTTTCTGCTATGGCGCTGGGCTGCCCTTTTTGTACTGGGCTCCGCCTGTGTTGGCTTTTCTGCCCATAAAGAAATCTGCAGCAGTCCTGACAGAGGTCCGTTGAGCTAGCTCCTCCCCTCTCTCTCACTTGCT
Source organism: Neoceratodus forsteri (assembly GCA_016271365.2). NCBI lineage: Eukaryota > Metazoa > Chordata > Ceratodontiformes > Ceratodontidae > Neoceratodus > Neoceratodus forsteri. The sequence goes on from CM028134.1 coordinate 189,323,863, forward strand.
TGTTCTGTTTCTGCTGGCGCCCCATGCTGGCCTTTTTGTACTGGGCTCCTGCCTGCATTGCCACTTTTTCTGCCCACAAAGAAATCCACAGCAGTAACGATAGAGCTCCATTGAGCTCGCTCACTCTCCCTCTCTCACTCGCTTGTTGTGTTTCTCCTGGCGCTGTGGGCTGCCCTTTATACTGGGCTTCTGCCTGCATAGGCACCTTTTTCTGACCACAAAGAAATCTGCAGGTGTCCCGGCAGAGCTCTGTTGAGGTCACTCACTCCGCCTGTCTAACTCACTCATTCTGTTTCTCCTGGGCTATAGGCTGCCATCTTGTAGTGGTCTCCTGCCTCTGTTGGTGACTTTTTCTGCACACAAACAAATCTGCAGCAGTCCCGACGGAGCTCCATTGAGCTCGCCTCACCCCCTCTCACTCGCTCATTCCGCTTCTGTCGGCGCCTGCAGGTGGCCCTTTGTACAGGGTTCCTGCCTGTGTTGCCGCCTTCTTCTGGCCACAAAGAAATCTGCAGCAGTCATGATAGAGCTCCGCTGAGCTCGCTCACTCGCTCCACCTTTCTCACTTGTTCATTCTGTTTCTTCCGCCGCTGCAGGTTGCCCTTTTGTACTGTGCCTCTGCATGCATCGCTGTCTTTTTCTGTGTGCCCACAAAGAAATCCGCGGCAGTCCCAACAGAGCTCAGATTGAGCTCCTCCTCCCCTCCCTCACTCGCTCGTTCTGTGTCCCCTGCTGTTGCAAGCTGCCCTTTGTACTGGGTTCCTACATGCATTGCCTTCTTTGTCTGCCCACAAAGACATGTGCAGCAGTCCTGACACAGCTCCATTGAGGTTGCTCACTCCTCCTCTCTCAGTTGCTCATTCCATTTCAGCCGGGACTGCAGGCTGGCCTTTGTACTGGGCTCCTGCCTGCGTTGCCACCTCTTCCTGCCCACAAAGAAATCTGCAGCAGTCACGATAGAACTCCATTGAGCTCGCTCACTCCCGCTCTCTCACTCGCTTTCGTTCTGTTTCTCTGCCTCTGTTGGCATTTTTTTCCCCACAAAGAAATGTGCAGCTGTCCCGACAGAGCTCCGTTGGCCTCACTCGCTCATTCCATTTCTACCAGCACTGCAGGCTGCCCTTTTGTACTGGGCTCCTGCCTGCATTGGCACCTTTTCCAGCCCATAAAGAAATCTGCTGCTGTCCCGACAGAGCTCCATTGAGGTCGCTCACCCCTGTCTCTCTACCCTGTCTCCCTCGCTCATTCTGTTTCTCCTGGCACTGCAGACTGTCCTTTTGTACTGGGCTTCTGCCCTCTGTTGGCATTTTTTCTCCCCCACAAAGAAATGTGCAGCTGTCCCAACAGAGCTCCGTTGGCCTCACTCGCTCATTCCGTTCCTACTAGCACTGCAGGCTGCCCTTTTGTACTGGGTTCCTGCCTGCATTGCCGCCTTTTCTGTCCACAAAAGAAATCTGCAGCAGTCACAATACAGCTCCGTTGACCTTGCTCACTCAGTCCCCTTCTCTCACTTGTTCGTTCTGTATCTCCGCCGCTGCAGGCTGCCCTTTTGTACTGGGCCCCTGCATGCATTGCTGCCTTTTTCTGCCCACAAAAAATCTGCAGCAGTCCCAACAGAGCTCCATTGAGCTCACTCCTCCCCTCCCTCACTCACTCATTCTGTGTCTCCCGCTGCTGCAGGCTGCCCTTTGTGCTGGGTTCCTGCCTGCATTGGCGGCTTTTTTGCCCACAAAGACATCTGCAGCAGTCCCGACACAGCTCTGTTGAGCTCGCTCACTCCCTCTGTCACTTGCTCATTCTGTTTCTGCCAGCTGCAGGCTGCTCTTTGTACTGGACTCTGCCTGCATTGGCACGCTTTACTGCCCACAAAGAAATCTGCAGCTGTCCCAACAGAGCTCCGCTGAGGTGGGTCACCCCCCTTTCTCATTCGCTCATTCTGTTTCTGCTGGCACTGCAGGCTGCCCTTTGTACTGGGCTCCTGCCTCTGGGTGGCTTTTTCTGCACACAAAGAAATCTGCAGCAGTCCTGACACAGGTCCGTTGAGGTAGCTGACTCTCTCTTACTTGCTCATTCCATTTCTGCCAGTGCTGCAGGCTGGCCTTTGTACTGGGCTCCTGCTTGCTGCCACCTTTTTCTGCCTACAAAGAAATCCACAGCGTCACGATAGAGCTCCATTGAGCTTGCTCACCCCCTCCTCACTCGCCCATTGTGTTTCTCCCAGTGCTGCAGGCTGCCCTTTTGTACTGGGCTTTTACTTGCATTGGCACCTTTTCTGCCCACAAAGAAATCTGGAGCTGTTCCGACAGAGCTCTGTTGAGGTCGCTCACTGCACCTGCCTCACTCGTTCATTCTGTTTCCCTGGCACTGCAGGCTGCCGTTTTGTAGTGGTCCCCTGCCTCTGTTGGTGCCTTTTCTTCCCACAAACAAATAAGCAGCAGCCCCGACAGAACTCCATTGAGCTCGCTCACTCCCTCTCTGACTTACCTGCTCCGCTTGTCAGTGCTGCTGGCTGCTCTTTGTATTGGGCTCCTGCCTGCATTGCCGCCTTCTTCTGGCAACAAAGAAATCTGCAGCAGTCACGATACACTCCATTGAGCTTGTTCACTCTCCCTCTCACTCCTCACTCTGTTTCTTCCGGTGCTGCAGGCTGCCTTTTGTACTGGGCTCCTGCCTGCGTTGACACCTTTCCTGCCCACAAAGAAATCTGCAGCTGTCCCGACAGAGCTCCGTTGAGGTAGCTCACCTCCTGTCTCACTCCACTCATTCTGTTTCTCCTGGCACTGCAGGCTGTCCTTTTGTACTGGGCTCCTGCCTCTGTCGGCATCTTTTTCTGCCCACAAAAATTTTAGCAGTCCTGACAAAGCTCTGTTGGCCTCACTCACTCCCATGTCTCACTTGCTCATTCCGTTTCTGCGGCGCTGCAGACTGCCCTTTTACTGGGCTCCTGCCTGCATTGGCACCTTTTCCTGCCCACAAAGAAATCTGCAGCTGTCCCGACAGAGCTCCATTGAGGTAGCTCACCTCCTGTCTCACTCACTCATTCTGTTTCTCCTGGCACTGCAGGCTGTCCTTTTGTACTGGGCTCCTGCCTCTGTCGGCATCTTTTTCTGCCCACAAAAATTTGCAGCAGTCCTGACAAGCTCCGTTGGCCTCACTCACTCCCCATGTCTCACTTGCTCATTCTGTTTCTGCCTGTGCTGCAGGCTGCCCTTCTTACTGGGCTCCTGCCCTGCGTTGCCACCCTTTCTGCCCACAAAGAAACCGCAGCAGTCACGATAGAGCTCTGTTGAGTTCACTCACCCCCTCTCTCACTCACTCATTCTGTTTCTCCCACCGCTGCAAGCTGCCCTTTGTACTCAGCCCCTGCATGCATTGCTGCCTTTTCCTGCCCACAAAGAAACCGCAGCAGTTCCAACAGAGCTCCGCTGAGCTCACTCAGTCCCTCCTCTCTCACCCATTCTGTATCTTCCGTGCTGCAGGTTGCCCTTTGTACTGGACTCCTACCTGCATTTTCACCTCTTCCTGCCCACAAAGAAATCTGCAGCAGTCCCGACAGAGCTCAGTTGAGCTCTGTCACTCCCCCACCCTCTCAGTCGCCGATCCTAATCTGTCTCCAAACACTGATTTCTGACATCGACTGTGGTATTGTGTGCCAGAAGCACGGAAACACATTTCGGCCAGGATGTCAAAAATGACAGCTGTACTGTTCATAAGGAGGTGTGAACAAATGCCAATGCTGAAAATCTGGCGTGAACATATTACTAATTTGAAAGTTACAAGGGTGCATGGAACCTGCACAACACATGCTCGTAACACAGTCATTTTATGGATTTCATCACAAAATTTTCAACATAGGCATTTTAGGACCTCTGGTCATGAACAGTGTCTGTGTGATTTTCTTAATATGTCCCGAACACTGATTTCCCACAGCGACTGCGCTATTGTGCGCCTGAAGAGCGAAAACACATTTCGGGCAGGATGTGAAAAATGACAGCTGCACTGTTCATAGGAGGTGTGACAAAATGGCAATGCTGAAAATCTGGAGTGAAAATATTGCAAAGTTGCGAATGTACAACTGTGCGTGGAAACTCGCAATGCACATTAAGTAACACACTCATTACGGACTTCCGTCACCAAATTTTCAACATAGGCATTTTAGGACCTTTGCTAATAAACAGTGTCACTGTCATTTCATAATGTGTCCCAAACACTGATTTCCCACAGTGACCACGAGATTCTGTGCGGAACAGCAAAAACACATTTCGCCAAGATGGGAAAAATGACAGCTGTACTGTTCAATAAGTAGGTGTGGGAAAATGTCAGTGTTGAAAATCTGGGTGAAAATATTATAAATTTGCAGTTATAAGCATGCCTGCAAACTGGCATAATGCACGCCGTAACACATTCATTTTATGGAGTATTGTCACCAAATTTTCAACATAAGCATTTTTGGACCTCTACTCATGAACAGTGTCACTGTCACTGTCATTTTCTTAATCTGTCCCAAACACTGATTTCCCACAGCGACGCGTTATTCGCGGAAGTGTGAAACCACATTTCAGCCTGGATGTGAACAATGACAGCTGTACTGTTCACAAGGAGGTGTGAAAAATGCCAATGTTGAAAATCTGGTGTGAAAATATTGCAATCTGCTGGTTACTGGCGTGCGTAGCAACTGCTCAACACATGCTTGTAAAACAGTCATTTTTGATTTTCCCATCAAATTTGCAACATAGGCTTTTGAGAGCCCACCATGATCACTGGCACTGTTCAAGACTGAACCCAAAGGTGATTCCACGCAGTGACTGCGAAATCACCTTTGGGGCCGATTAACGCCATGACAGTGATAGAATTCGAGAGGGGTCCCAAAACCCCATGTTGAAAATTTGGTGCCAAAATTCGAAAACATGCCTGAGATATGCATCAAAGTTGAAAAACCTTATTTATTCCATTATACAGCTTACCAACATTTCCTTAGTTCGCGGTCAGTTTTGAAGAGTGCAGATGTCTTCCTGGTCCACGAGATCGTCGTGCCAAACTCCGGAGGTAGTATGGGGTGAGGGGGTGTGGGGGAGGCAGGGTGCGCAGTGGGCGGGTGCGGGTTTGGGAGGGCCAGGGGAAACTGCCGAGGTTCGTTCCTTCTTTACAGGGGTAGGAAAAAAAAAAGACATCAGGACCGTTTTTCTTTTACAGGGGCATGTGGCATGCTGGGGTGGGCTCCAGCATGCCAAAGGAGTCTTGCCTTTTGGGAGGGTAGCTGTAGCTGACGGGGATTAGGCACCCCTGTCAGCACACAACAAAGGGTGTAATCACATTATGCCGGCGGGGATTGGGCACCCATTGGCACACAACAAAGGGGGTTTGACATTATGCCGACGGGATTGGGCTCCCTGTCAGCAAATAAACATGGTCGGGGAGCACACGCTGCTGAGGGGATTGGGCACCTTTGGCGGGTGTTAATATTGTTTGTGAACACAGCAGCAAGCTGCCGCCATATTCATAAACAATATCAGTTTTCTAGATTCTGCACTGCAATGACGGGTCGCTCCCTCACTGCAGTGAATGACTGCCGCCCAATGACGAGGCGGCCCCTGATTGCAGCGGCTAATTTTTACAAGTTGGTGACACGCTGGCTGAACTAGTGTCATCAGCAGCGCGTCACAGCATTGGGGAAGCGGCCAAGCCTTTAAATGCTGTGGGGCATTAGCCAACAGTCGTGCCTCCACAACCTGCTTGTGGAGAAAGCTGCCACAATATTGATAAAATACTCCATAAAGAATTATTATTGGTAGTGGATAACCTAGGGTTGCCTAGTAATATCTGCAGATGGATTTCAGACTGGCTTTGGGATAGAAAGCAGAGGGTGGTTGTAAATGGTGAATACTCACAATGGGCCCCTGTTACTAGTGGCGTGCCGCAGGGTTCGGTGCTGGGGCCATTCTTGTTTAATTTATACATTGCCTCATTACAAATTAACAATAAAATGTATGGATGTACAAATTTGCGATGATTGTAGACTGGGAGTGGTTCCATCAAATGATGAGCAAATAGTTGCACTACAACAGCTGCTAGATCTAATAAATAAATGGACAAACCTGAATAAATTGGAATTAAATCTATCCAAATGCAAGGTTATGCACCTGGGTAAGAAAAACAATGAAGCAGTTTACCACTTAAATAATACTAATTTGGGAGTGGTAGCTGAGGAGAAAGACCTCGGTGTCATAATTACTAACGATTTAAAATTTAGGGTACATTGTCGAAAACAATTAAAAAAGCTATTCAGATCCTAAATTGTATTCTAAAATATATTGCAAGTAGAAGGAGTGAGGTTTTGATTCCCTGTATGTAGCTTTGGTTAGACCGCATCTGGAATATTGTGCGAGGGTTTGGGCTCCTTATAATAGGGAAGATACACTTTCCATTGAGAAAGTTCAAAAGACTGACTAAACAAATAAAGGGTCAGACAGGCAAAGTATATTGGGAAAGACTAGTGAATTTGAACCTCTATTCACTATATTACCTGAGATTGAGGGGTGACCTTTGTTTTCTATATAAAACATTGAGGATGTTGATTTACTAATGGATGTGGGAATTGTGTTCAATCCTGGAAGAATTAGCAAAAGAAAGCATACAAAACAACTTTATCAACAAACTTGGGTACATAACTTTAGGAAACATTGGTTTAGTCTGAGAGTGGTCGGGCATGGAATAATTTACCTGAACAGATAATAAATAGTTCTAGTATGAATACATTTAAAAGGGACTAGATGATCATTATGGAAATGGCAAATTTTTGTTAATTTTGAAATATGGAAGGCAAGCCTATTTGGTTAGTAACTGCTATCCTTGGCTTGAAATTACCTATAACCTATGAATATGTTTCTTGTGCATGTGCGCAATCAACATAAAAAGGTGTATGGTGTGGCATAGGAGGTACCTAGACAAGTACATTTGACAGGTATGCTATTATTTTTATTACTTGTAGCTGAAACTAGCCTTTTGGGAAAAATGTTTTTATTGCACTGCTACTTTAACCTTATCTCATGCAGCACAAATTCCTGACTTGGCACTGGCAATCTTTATCCAGAGAAAGTGTTCAACCAGGAGGGACTGAAGTTTTCTTCATAGGACCCTGGAGGAAATGGGAGGGCCTCACCTTCTAAACTAGCTCCAAACCCTATACACAGCCCTGCAGGCAGTTGTGAGGGTAAACAGTTGTGAGGGTGAACAGAACACAATCAGAACTTTAACCTGATGAGAGGCATTAGACAGGGTTGCTCCTCTTCCCCTCCTGTTCCCCATGTGCATCGAGCCCCTGGCAATAGCAGTCAGGGAACCAATAAATGGAAGGATTAGAGTTGGGAACAGAACCAAAAGATCTTGGTCTATGCAGACATTTCCTCTTTTTCATCAAATTCCTGAGATCTCCATTCTCTTTCCTGGAGGAGTTAAGACTATACAGGGAAGTCTCCAGATACAAGATAATCCTAGGTAAATCTGAAGCCATTAGGATCAGGGGACATGTCCAAAAGCTCTTAGGACTCCTTTCCCTTTAAATGGGCTACGAATAATACTGTACAATACCTGGGGATCAAGATTTCCCCAAATATAGCCTCACTATTTATGCTCAGCTATGAAGAACTACAGTATTTGGGAAGGTCAATGCTGATTTTGCTAGGTGGACATTACTCCTCTCTCCATAGCTGGATGAGTGGCTCCTTTAAAATGAACATCCTTCCCAGAATTTTATTCCTTTTCCAGGCTCTTCCTATCACAATCTCTGTAAACTTCTGGAATCAGCTGCAGAGATTAATGTCTAATTTAATATGGGCAGGGGGTAGATACTGAATTAATAAGATATTTTTGACACTACCAAGAGAAAGGGGAGCCCGTCAATGCCAGACCCTACATTATATTACCATGCAACCCAAATGGTTTCAGTAGTCTCCTGGATTAAACAGGGATCAATACAGGTTGGTTGGACATTGAGGTGAGGTATGCATTACCAGTACCCTATTTGCTCTGCCTCATGCCACCATTTTCCCAAAGATTTGAACGGAGATAACCAACCCGTGGACTAGGCATACAATAAGAATGTTACTAGAAGCATGAGCCATAACAAAAACCCCTAACAAAGTAGGCTTCCCTTACCACCATAACTAAGGACCACAACCTCCTCCCACCAAAGACTGATCGTGGTTACCATAGCTGGAAGAGGCAGTCCTAGCCATGGTATGCAGTACTAGTGCAAAATAAAGTTTGCATCTTTGTTATAGAGCTACAAGAAAACATGGCCTACCCGGACAGGACTTCTTAGATACCTCCAGGTGAGACACTATCATGTCTCTGAGAACCTCTTTCACAAGTTGGATAGAAAACTCACACCCTTAGAAGATTTCTTCTACTGAGCGGCCATGTTGGCAGGGAGGGAAGGTACAGTCTCCAGAGCTTACAGAACCCTTATGGGAGATGGACACTCAGAACCCAATGCAATAAGGTCCCAATGGGGGAAAGAATCGGACTCCACTATCTCAGAATAAGAATGGAAATGGGTATGGGGAAAAGGATGGTGCATTACAGTTTCACCGGGCTGATGGGAATTTAGGTGGAAGTGCATCTTAAGATTTTTCCACACCCCACCATCACGCAACACTTCAGAACTAGGTCCTCAAACTTGTGCTAGAGGGGTCGGGCAGTGGAACCCATTTCCACATCTACTGGGCATGTCTCAGTATACAACATTACTGGAGACAGATCCACGGGTTCTTATAAGGCGTTGGTATGATTTTGTCCCTTCTAGTTTAAGAATCTAATTTTGGTACTAAAACCAGAGAAGGGTAAACCTAAAGCAGCAAAACCTCCTAAGGATATTATGTACAGCAGCTATAAAAGGAATAATGTGTAACTGGCTACAGAAGATGATCCCATACTAGATTCCTGGAAAGACAGGGTAAATGGGATCAGTAAGATGGACAAGATAACAGCCTCACTAAAAGTAAGCCTGGAAAGCATACTGATCTGTGGTCATGGTGGGAGAGTTACAGTGCTAATGCAGAAGCCAACATTACAACAGGGGTGGATGGTGAACAGTCTGGAGAGAGATCACCCACACCATAAGTATGGCTCCTCACATCAAAAATATACAGGAAAGTACAGAAAGTATTAACAACCGCACTAGGCAGACCATGTAAAAGTGACCTGATTTGTCAGAACAGTTGTACTTCTGTTAGGTTAAGTTAATGAAGTTTTGTCATACCTAATCTGCATATTGGCATACACCAACATGTGCAGTTTCTGTACACTGAAGATACGACAAGCCTGATTCAAGCTGTTAGCCAGCTATAACATACGACTGCACTATAACTGTAACCAAAGAGTACTGTCTCCCATACTGGATGGCATATTTGTGATGTTATTTGGCTATAGAATGTGCAGTAAAGCAGAGTTAAAAAAAAAAAAAAAACAGAGTACAGAGATGTAAACCTGGAGAACTGGGTCTGAATCCCACAGCCACCACTTGCATAGTGTATGTAACCATGAACAAGTTACTTAATTTCCCGATGCTCATATGACACACCTGGAAAAAAACTCCACCTAGAGTGTCTTTGCTGGCCCAAAATTGTAAAATAAATAAACTCCCTGCTAGGTCGCTCTGAGGCATTCTCCCACTTTTACAAAATCTGCCTCCTGAAGTCCAGGACCTCATTCTTGTGTGGTTTACCTCACCGCTGTCCTTATGTTAAACCACGCTGTATAGTGATCACTGGTCCCCAGGTGGCTTCCCACCTTGACGCCTGGAACACTGTCCCTGTTTGTAAGCACCAGGTCCAGTTTTGCCCCATCACGAGGGGTTTTCTGACTAGTTGCCTGAGAAACACCCCTGCAAGGAGTCTAGGATTGCCCTGCTTCTTGCTGAGGCCATGGCTAGGATGCTCCAATCTACATCCAGCAGACTGAAGTCCCCCACCAACAGCATCTCCCCTCTTCTGCCATTGTGCTGATGGCTTCCCCAGTGCCTTATCCATTCCTCCCCGTGTTGGAGGGCTGTATATCAGCCCAGTGTGAATAGTGGCTGCGACACCTGTCTCCAGAGTGACCCACAGCACCTCCAACCCATCCTCTACCCCTAGGATTCTCTTGCATTTCTGCCACTCTGATATTCCCCTAACATACAGCACAGCCACTCTACCCTCCCTCCCTCCCTATCCTTCCTGAACTGAATGTAGCCTGGTATGACATTTCCCACTTGTGGCTGTAGGGGCCACAAGATACAGGTCTGCTCTCCATCATGATGGCCTCTAGGTCTGGAATTGGATTATCAAGGCTCCTTGTGTTGCCACGCATGGCTCTTCACATCTTGCTCCCATTCTGCCTGCAATCTCCTTCCTGCATTTGTTGCCACTAGAAACTTCCCTCCCCCACTACCCTCTTCATGCCATGCCTCAGCACTTCCTTTCTACCTCGTCTGTTTTGTCCCCTTTGCCCCTACTTTGCTTCTGCTTCTTTTAACTTGTGCACTGAAGGAGTTTTCCCTTCTTGGGCCCTCTCTTGTTGTTTTAATCTGTATATGTTGGGGGCAGTTTATGCCTCCCTTGTATTTCCATCTCCCCTTAGCTAGTTAAATGTTCATCAAAGTAACATCTAAATCTTCCACTGAGGACTGTGTTCCCTTCCCAGATGGATGCAGACCATCACCTCTGTATAGGCCCATATCCTTCCAGGTCGGCCCCCAGTCCCCAGTATAGCTGAACCTCCTCCCTGCACTATTCTTTCAACCAAGTGTTAAAGCTCATGATGTGGAGTACCCTATCCTCCCCATGGCCATAGACAGGTAGCACCTCAATGAATGCCACCATTCATGCTACTTGCCTTAGGCCCTCCCTAGTTCCCCGAGCCTCCTTGCACTGTCCTCGATCTCATTTGTCCCCAGGTGGAAACACAGCCCAGCTCCCCACACTTTCCTGCTGCCCTAGCGATCCTTAGGATCTGCTGTCCATCCCTCTGAGCCAAGGCACCAGCTAGGCACCTAAACCCTCTCTCCATCCCCTTCCTGCTCCTAATTCTAACCCCTTGACAAGTAATTCCCCACCAGAAGCTGCTTTCACCTCTGTTGGTCCTCTACCTCCCACCTTATGACCTCCCCATCGGAGGACCCCAAACACCTCTTTCCTTGCCATCACTATGGGTGCCACTTCATGGCAGTCCCATCCTGCCAGAATGACAAAGGAAATCTGTAGTGGCACAGGCTGAGGAATGTCCCCAATCCATCGCCCCCTACCCTCATGGAGCCTACCAAGGCCCACTTGGCCCTCTTCTGTCTAGACAACCTCTGGGGCTATGGTGGAGATTCAGTGTACGCTGAGTGTGGCAAGACGTTCTCTGGATCCTAGTTAGCTCAACATGCAGACCAACAACCTCTGTCCTCAGCTCAAAGAGATGCATGCAGATGGTGCAGAACCTGTTTCCAGAAAGTCTCCTAGACAACTGCAGTTCTACAACCATTGCACTGCACTACCCCCATGTCTGCTAATATGAGTCACTCCTTCTGTTTTCTGAATGTAACCTGCCCCTACTGTCCCATCCCTTTCTTCATCTTCGTCATCTTCTTACTGAAGACCCTACAGATCCTGTCATCTTGCATGCTTTTTGTGGCATTCTGTTTCTTGAAACTTGGTAGGTTCATTCATTTTCAGACACAGCAGTCCTGCACCATTTTGAGTTAAGAGAAGCCTTCTTCTGTTACTTAGTATGGTACTGGTAGCACTAAGTGGACTAAGGTATTCAGTGGCCACAGATGTTATGGAAGGATAAATAATCTTCCTACGTTGCCAGCATTAGAATGGTTCATCTTCATCTGCTATGTGTATGATGTCATCCAGATAATTTTTTCTTTTGTAATTTATTTTTATTTAGTTTACCTTTTTCAGAAGGCAGTACAAAATAATACAAAGAAACAACTGACAAACAGTACAAGGGTATATAGGATAACATACCATAAACAGTAAACAAAGCCAGGGATTCACATGATGTCAGACTGACAACTAGCAGAAACTTCCTCATGCATTGCTCACATATCAGAAATATGTGAGATCAAAACTAAACAACAAAATGTAGCAGAACATCAGCGGGTGGTGCTGGTGGAAAAAGATCGTCCAAGCCTATGGCACAAAGGGAGAATCCTTATCCATATAATAAAGTGTCAATCATTGTTGCAATGGAGCCGAAGGCATGTTGTGTATTGTTAAATAAAGTCATCTGCCTTTCCATGCCATATACATACACTATCAACTCAATTTAATTTATTTTACCAGGATAACACCATTGAGACAGTTCATTTGTGTGGCGGTCCTGGAAAGACTAACATACATAGAGGTACATAGAATTAATAAGCACAATGGCAGATTCAACAACAGTGGTAACAAAACCAGTGGTACAAAACAAGCAATGTGAAAGTACAGCTTACTTAGGTTCCATACATAGAAATCAGGGCAGAAGATACAAAAACAGTATTAACTGTACAAGGGATACAAGACAGATAATGTGCAGGTACAACTCAAAATAATTACAGAAAGGAATCTAACACTAAAAAGAGTGGGAGAACAGGAAGAGTTGCTGGAATGAGGTGTAAGAGTATGGGAAGGGGCAATGAGAGAGCAAGAGACAGATGGGGAAGGGGAGGGTAGAAAATGGTGGAAGGGTAAAAGGATAGACAAAATTGGGAAGATGAAGGTGCAGAGAATAGGAGTAAGTAGAAGGTATTTAGGGTTAGTGTAAGAAGCAGGTTAGGAAGAGAGGAATATACTGCGGATCCTTCCACCGGAGAAGAAAGAAGAACAGGTAGAGTGTGGAACACATGCCACCAAGGAAGCAATAAGTGCCACATTTCCTACATAGGAATCTTGTCAGTTAACCTGTCTGGTTATTATTTCTTTTGCAAGTGTTTTAATACCTGTAACAGTCTTAAAGTTTTACCCCGAGTCTGTATTCAGATGGCAGAATTAAGAGTACTAGAGAAGGAGTTACTAAATTCATGGCCCTGAAGACTCCTTCAAGGTCACATTTAACATCCTTCCAGAAAGATTCCAGCAGGGGCAGTCCCAAAATGTATGCGCCTGATCAGTATTCAATGTGCCACACCCCTCCAACATTTACCTCCCGTGCATTGACCCATAACCTTCGACTGGGTCTCCAGGATTCTACAAAAATCTCGATCTACACTTCCAGGAAAATACCCAGAGGTAGTGGGAGAGCTTACCTTGAAAGCTGGAAGTGCAGATTTTAACCACTGTTCTGTGGCATGTTCTGTGCCTAGCTTCAGATTACATCTGGCCAGAATATGACCGTAGAGATCCTACTAAGGTCCATTAGACTTTTATAAAGATGGCCTAAAATATGTTGCCAAAGTTCTCTTTTTGAACCCATGATATCTGAGTGGTGGGTATTCCTAATGCTCAGCAAATTTTCTTAGTTGGCTTCATCACTGATACATGTATGACACAGCTTGCATGCAGACAGCAGCTGTATGAGGTAACTTCTGCTCTATTGCTGCCTCTAGTCAAACACATACTATAAGTGATGACATGCACTTTTGAGGATGATTTTGCCTAATATTGTATTTGAGATATATTTTCTCTGCAGACCCTTCTTTAGTCATTGGCACTCCCAGATCCCTTATGTAGATCAGATTGAATAGGTACAGTATCCCACACAGTGTGTGCTAAGTATCTGTGTTTTGTTTTCCTTAACTCCAGTTAGTATTACTGGACAGATAGCTCTTTATAGGTACTTTAAATATCATGATGTATCTATGTCTAATAAAACTATAAAGCCTGATTCTGACTTTTGTAAGTGTAACCCTGGTGCCATCCACCTGAAGAGCTACACAACCCCTGCCTTGCCGGCTGAACAAGGTTGAGGGGCCTGGGCTATGGTGGTAAGGACGGGAAAACCACTAGGAAATGGCAGGTACCAGGAGGCAGAAAGGAGGAGCTCCAAGGACGGGAGAAAATGGGAGGCAAATGGCAACAAGGTAAGCCCCCATTGGGGTTACACTCTCCCGGCCTAAGAAGCTTGGCATCCATCAAGCATGTGCCAAGCTTGGCACCTAACAAGTGGCATTCAATAAGATGCAAAACATTTAAACATTTCAACTAGACACATGACTCCCTGGCTGGCATTAGTTACTATGCATCCTTCTATATACAAATATTTCCTATCTAAGCAACAATAAACATTTTCAAACTATTGAGAGCTTTTTTTAGATGTTATGTTTTCCTGAGGACCCTTGCAGTAACAGATTTTACAATTGGAATAAATTTTCTGGTGCAATTCCACCTTCGAACACTAGGAGGCATATGTTCCCACTAACATTCACTGACCAGCAGTGAAGAGGCTGAGAGCAGTTTTGGCACCAAAACACTTTTTCCCTTACTTCAATAGGTGGCAACCATTTAAAGGATCCCAAAGTTTAGGAGCTGTGGTGGGGTCCATGCTGGGCAGACATGGCATACAGGAGATCCCAATGGTGTTCCATTCTGGTAACCCTGGCACCATCCATCTGAAGGGCAACACAATCCCTGCCTTGCCGGCTGAACAAGGTTGAGGGGCCTGGGCTGTGGTGGTGAGGACAGGGAAACCATTGGGGAAACGGCTGGTACTGGGAGACAGAAAGGAGGTGCCCAAGGATGGGAGCAAAACTGGGAGGCAATCAACAAGGTAAGCCCTCATTTGGGGGTTACATAAGTTTTATGAAATACTTTATTATATTTTTAAAGTTTTACTGTGAAACGTATGCAAATTATGTAACATTTATACTGTATGTAACTTAAAGTTGTGCCAAAAGGATCTTAATGGCAATGAGCTTGCTCAATTGAGTTTCCAGTTCATATTATGTGATAACATTTTTTACTACTACTACTTACTTGATCCATTTCTATTTCAGATATTTGCTACAGAGTCCAGTACTGCTTTATATGTACCCTCTATTGGGAAGCTTACCTCAGGAGCCTTCCTGGAGCCCCACAGCTGTTTCCATAGCACAGGACACCAGCACCCCACCTACAACTCAGTCCCCATAGATCTGCCAGGAGGGGACTGGGAACAGCATCAGGGTGCAGTCTGTATCTGCTCTCACCACAGCAGCCAGAAGTTAATGAAAATGGGCTTAGCTGTGCCAGCAGTGGCATGGATTTCACTGACATGGAGGATATGGACATTCTCCCAGTCCCCACAGACAGCTAGAATGGGGAGCAGGACCAGCACCTACAGCACCAGCACTAGGAAAACAAAAGGAGTGTATGCTGACCTATGATAGTGCTCTAAAAGAGCTCCACGGCCACTGCCATCTTTATGACCTCTGAGGAGCATAACGGGAAGTCTAAAAAGAATGCTGACCTAACAATGAACACTGGGAATTAAGAGTATGGAAAGACTGCAAACTGAAGACCAATCAAGAGGCAACCTGGCCTTAACAGCTCACCTCATCTGTAAGGTAACCAATCAGAAGGCTGGTGGGAGAGACTGACAGCACTGAAAAGGATTTCTGGCAGATGCAGCAGACAAGAGATGTATCTGAGGAGGAGAAGGAGCCTTCTGAACTCAGCAGAGGGAGGGCAGCCTGCCTTCTCAGCCCAGAGTAGTGTGTGCCCTCTGGCAAAATGTGTAAGTGACAGGTTGAACTACACCCGTGAACTGTGAATGCTGCAAGGCTAAGGGTTTGTAGAGGGCAAGTCTGACTGCCCTGTGTCAGTTGTCTAGAAGGCCATACTGCAGATGGTTGAAGTAGTCTCCTAGAAGGGGGTAAAGAGGAGAAAATCCCTCACGAAGGAATGAAGAAGAACTGTGGCCAGCACCCAGCAGTAACCAAACAAAAGGTAATGAAGGAGGCAGTTTATCAGCAATATATAGCAGTGAATCTCCAGTAGCAAAAAATGTTTTGCAGTATTTACCATAATACAAGCATCCCTCCATCCCAAGCACCTCCCAAAAACAGGAGAACAAATTAGACTTTCTGGAGTTTCTTGTTGATGTTGTTTCATAGAGTTCAAAGCTTAAGTCCTTAACCACTTTGGTTTCTTCAGATGCAACCCACTGTTCTCTGCTCTGGATGTATGAGCAAGAGAGCTACAGAAATTGTGCAGCAAAACAACAGTGGGGAGGGACCAGTGAAAGTACACTTGAACAGTGTGCAAAAGAATAAAACCTCTCAAACCTTCAGGCAAAATGGACTTTAGAGCCAGAAAAAAAACAGCCACTGGGAACTGAACTGACGTAAAACAACTCTTCTGCTCTGACAACATTAGAACAACAATAATAATAGCAGTTGCTTTAAGGCATTGCAAGGAGAGCGACTGCCAAGCTCGTTGGTGACCCCTTTCAACAGCATCTGTCTCAGGCTCCAGTAATTTATACAACTGGACTTTAAGCTTTGATTTGTACAAGCTGTTTTCCCAGTTTTGCTCTGCTTATTAGTAAACCCTCTCCCCATCCACAGAAAGGTTAAACTTAAGCCCATCCACTGAGAATCAAAATCTTACATAAACCGTACATAGAAAGTTATTCTAGTCTTACATGCCTGGTGTAAAATCTCGCAGTGTAAAAAGACAGTAATATGTTTTACAGGAACTATGATGGCCACCTGCTAGCAGGTAGTATATTTAACTCCTTATTGATACAGTGAAGAGAACCCTTTTGTAGTCTACTGATTTTAAGACAGAAAGGATAAAAGAAAATATGACCTTGTACCTCTTCAGAAATGGGACCTTTAGATAAATACTTTTGCACCAATTATCAGAATGTTAGCTTGGGGTATCCCCACCCTGAGAAGTCCACACTGTTGTTTTTGTAAATTGGACATGGACAGCATTCCTGCTTTTTCCATATCTGAGAATTTGTAAGAGTCATTAATGTCTCAAGATTCACCAATTGCAAGTACATTTCTAGCTTGTCTGCATTTTATTCTGCTTTTGAGTAAACCTTGAAAATACATTTGCCAATGCGAATGTTTGCTTGCTGGCATTGGCAGTGGTAGTGTAGAAGTTACAGAGCTGCGAATAGGAATGGCAGTGAAGTATTGAACTGAAGCCAACCCCACCACCACCCTGCAGAGAGTGACAGGCATTGGGTGTGCTTTTGGGTCGTCAGGCATGACGGCCACGCCATTTCACCACACCCCACCCTGCAGACACTGACAAGTGTCACGGTGTGCCTTGGGGTCTTTGGCTTATGTGCACCCCATTCCATCAGGAAATCAGGTGAGATGGGTGCGGTATGGGAGAATGGGGTGAACTTTGGGGCGAAGAGTCCAAGGCATGCCTCGATGCCTGTCACTGGCTGCAGGGTGTGGAATGGCATGAGCATTACAGGCAAGAATCCCAAGTCACATCCCTGATGCCTGTCATTCTCTACAGGGTTGGGCATTATGGTTGGAAACCCTAATACCTCAGGCATTCGTCGGTATTTTCACTCCAAATTTTCAACATGGTTTTTGTGACCCCACCTCATGAACAGTGGCAATATCAGTTTGTTAACCGAAGCTGCTTATGCACAGCGACTACGGCATTTAGCACCACAGGTGCAAAACATTCGAACAGGATGTAAAAATGACAGCTGTACTGTTCATGGGGAGGTTAAAATGGCAATGTTGCAAATGTGCAAAAATATTAAAAAACTGGTGAAGTCACAAGTGTGCATAGAAACTGTGCAACACACACCCGTAATGTAATTAGTTTGACGATTTGTTTTACAGCAGATTGTCAACACAGGCATTTTGGGACCTCCGATCATGAACAGTGTCACTGTGATTTTCTTTATCTGTCCCGAACAATGATTTCCCACAGCGACCACGCATCTCTGCACTGAAAGTGTGAAAACACATTTGGCCATGTTGTGAAAAATGACAGCTGTACTGTTCATAAGGAAGTGTGGAAAAATGCCACTGGTGAAAATCTGGATTGAAAATATTACAAAGTCATGAACTTACGGTGCGTGGAAACTGCACAATGCTCACTGTAACACAGTCAGTTTATGGATTTTTGTCACCAAATTTTCAACATAGCCATTTATGACCTCTGCTCATGAACAGCGTAACTGTGATTTTCTTAATCTGTCCCAAACATTGCTTTCCACACCGACTGCACCATTATGCTACATGTGCGAAACACATTTTGGCGACATGTTGAAAATGGCAGCTATACTGTTCATAAGGAAGCGTAATAAAATGGCAATTTTGAAAATCTGGAGTGAAAATATTGAAAATTCACAAACTTACGAAGGCATGTGAGAACCGGCAACCATGCTCGTAAAACAGTCATTTTAGGTATTTTTACACCAAATTTTCAACATAGCCATTTTAAGACCTCTGCTCATGAACAGTGTCACTGGGATTTTCAATGTCCCATACATTGATTTCAGACACCGACCGCGCCATTGTACGCTACATGGGCAGAAACATGTTTGGGCAAGATGTGACAAATGACAGCTGTACTGCTCATAAGGAAGTGTAATAAAATGGCAATGTTGAAAATCTGGATTGAAAATATTGAAAATTCACAAACTTATTTAGCCGCAGTATAGAACACAACGCACACTTGTAAACAGTCATTTTATTGATTTTTTTGGTTTAAATGTTCAACATAGCCATTTTAAGACCTCTGCTCATGAACAGTGTCACTGTGATTTTCTTAATGTGTCCCATACATTGATTTCGCTGCAGCGACTGTGCCATTAATGCATTATATGGGCGAAACACATTTTGGGCAAGATGTGAAAAATGACAGCTGTACTGCTTATAAGGAGGTGTGGTAAAATGGCAATGTTGAAAATCTGTGAAAATATTGAAAATTGCGAACTTACGAAAGGCATGTAGGAACCAAGCAAGCGCATGCTCGTGAAACAGTCATTTTAGGAATTTTTTCACCAAATTTTCGACATAGCATTTTAAGACCTCTGCTCATGAAGAGTGTCACTGTGATTTTCTTAATTTGTCCCGTATATTGATTTCATACACCGACTGTGCCATTGTGCGCTACATAGGCAGAAACACGTTTTGGGTGAGATGTGAAAATGACAGCTATACTACTCATAAGAAGGTGTGGTAGAATGGCAATGTTGAAAATCTGGAGTGAAAATATTGAAAATTCGCGAACTTACGAGCCTGCGTAGGAACTTCGCAACACATGCTAAATAAAAACAGTCATTTTAGAGTTTTCCACCAAATTTTCAAAATAGGCTTCTGAGAGCCCACCTTATGAACATTTGGCAGTGTCATTTCGTTAATCGTCCCAAAGGTGATTTCGCAGTGACTGCGAAATCACCCTTCGGCCGACAACACCATGACAGTGACAGCATTCATGAGAAGGGTTCCAAAACCCCATGTTGAAAATTTGGTGCAAAATTCCAAAAATGCCTGATATATGCAGCAAAGTTGAAAAACCCTATTCATTACATTATACAGCTTACCGCATTTCCTCAGTTCGCGGTGGCTTTGAAGAGTGCAGGCGTGTTCCCCAGTCCACTGAAGATTATCGCGCCAGAGTCCGGAGTAAGTATGGGGTGAGGGTGTGTGTGGGAGGCAGGGTGCGCCAGTGGGTGGAGTGCGGGTGGGGGCAGAGACTGCGAGGACCGTTTTAAGTTATAGGGTGTTTTTTGTTTTAGGTGGCAGCGGGGCGTTGCCACGCTGGGGTAGGCTCCCTTCGTGGCACAAGGACGGCTGGTGGGTGGGGTGTGGAGCCGATGGGGACTGGGCACCCCGTCGGCAATAAGATTTGTTGCCACGCTGGGTGGGCTCCAGCGTGGCACCCTGTACTGGGGAGAAACAGTGGGCCGACGAGTTAGAGCTGCGTCAGCTATACAATATCTTGACCACGCTGGGGTAGGCACCAGTGTGGCCTATGTAACTGTGCTTGGGGGGTGCAGCACAGCCGGCGGGATTAGGCACCCCGTCGGCTATACAATGTCTTTGCCATGCTGGGGTGGGCACCCAGCATGGCCTGTGTAACTGTGCTTGGGGAGGGCGAGCACAGCCGACGGGGATTGGGCACCGCCGGCTGGGCCAGAAAAGTGGGTGCGTGGGGGGCGAGCACGCAGTATGCGTGCCTGTGTGTGTGTAGGGGGCGGCGCGCAGGCAGGCGATATCTTATCGCTGCTCACTGATGCGTAGCTCCCCCTTCAACTGTACGCCACTGCATTTTGGAGCTGTCATAGACAGCTCAACAGGCATTGGAGAATCATGCCGCGACTGCAAAACACACTGCCTGAATTGGAAGAGGCTGCCACACCCGAAAACTCAATGATGGCACTATGTTTCTTGCACATGCGCAAGCAAACATAAAATGGGCAAAGTACTAGATAATATAATGAGATGAGGATTGCCTGGACAGGCAGTTCAACGAGGACAGTAAGTTCAACATAGGACAGACACTTTGATGCAGGAAGTGAGCTCACAGGTTGGACATAAACGCTGGAAGTTAACTCAGTTGTGTAGGCAAAGAACAGTGTTAATTTGCTGCCAAAATCTGAACATTTTGAGAACCAGCTCAAATTTAGAAATATTGACTTGGTTGAATTCCAGTAACTGTGGATTCTGAATTTCCGACAATCCAATAGATGCAGTAAAGGAAATCTTTGTTCAGACATTTTCCTTCCACCTGCCCCAAACACTACCACCATCATTTGCAAATGTTTTCTGGGTCCCTTTGAAACAAACAAGCAAACAAAAATGCAGTGTCTGAGTTGGAAATTAAATCAACAAATTTAGTCATGTAGACTCAACAGTCCTTGCAACGTTTTTTTATGTTTGCTTGCACATGCACACAGCAAACATAAAGTGAGAGTGACAGGCTTCAGAGGCATATCACTATTATATCCAATGCAGTACAAACAGTAATGTTAAGGAGGGATCCAACTTGTCTTGTACACTCGTATACAGCAATGTTGTGCCCTAGAGAGAGATTCCTGCTCATAACATTACAATAGTATCTCATCAACAGTCAGACACACACCATTTAAATGAGAAACCAGTTATATAAGTTTGTTGTAAAGGAAAACCCCACGGCTGTCTTCAGTTAGGGTACAGAGTTCATAATATTTATATATTGTAATTGCCAATCCATATTTTTTACCTCTCTCACCAGTGGGTAGATGTAACCCTGCACACTCACATTTGTATGATCAGCATCCAGTTTTTTACAGCTGCTATCATGGGTAAACACAGTGTAAAATGTGTAAAGGCAAGACTCCAGTGAGAATGAGATATTGCATTTCCACTGGGCTATCCTGGATAAGTAGGTTGTAAAATGAGTAAAAGCAGGACCCACTGAAAATGAGATGTACCATCTCCGTTGTGCTATCCTGGATAAACACAGTGCAAAATGTGTAAAAGTAAGACCCCACTGAGATACTGCCTGTCGGCTGGGCCATCCTTGGTAATTATATTGTAAAAAAAAATGGGTAAAAGCAGGACTCACTGAAAATTATATATTGTATCTCAGTTTAGCTAGCCTGAGAAAATACACTGAAAAATAGGTAAACATAGGACCCAACTGAAAATGAGATATTCCATCTCCACCAGGCTACTGTAGATAAATAGGTTTCATGTGATATTGGCTATTGCAATACAGCGCCGATCATAACAGTGATGAAACAATAGCGAACAGCAATACAGCTAGCAGCACTATAGTGAGCTGCAACTTCAACTACCTTTACCATATATTCTATAAAAAATGGACACTTTCTGTTTCGTGTGGGGCTCTGCCTCCACACCTCCTGTTGAGGGGGTTTACCCCACCCCACCCAAAATTTAAATAAACTCAAGGGGGGTGAAAGACTGTGATAGGAAAATTTGGGATTGAGGACAAATAGTGGAGGGGAGAATGTTGGAGGGCAATGGCTAAGGGGCAAAGTCAAGAATGTGGGCAGAACAGCAGGAATAAAACACTCCCAACTTAAAACACAAAAATCCCCCCAAAAAAAAAAAAATAAAAAAAAAACTCTACAGACCCAGTATTGAACCTGGGCCTGCCAGGCTCATAGGTGGTGACTCTCTCTTCTACACTAGGTGGCCAGCTCAGAAACAGCCTAACATACAAACCCCTACATCCTTTCCAAACCACAATCCTCACTACCAACTTGCTTATACTGACACTTGCTGTAATTCACAGGAGTCGTTTTCACAGATGCTCTAAAATCACGGTAGCCCTTTTAAGATTTGCTCTTTACCTTCGCCCACACTGACTCGCTAATATTGACTCGTCCAAATTATGGGATAACCGATAAATACACTGTAGCAATTACATGCAATGAAGCTAGAGAGAAGGACGTTTAAGAGGGTTGTAAGGAAACATTTCTTCACTAAAAGGATGGACACCTGGAACAGCCTGCCACAAGAGGTGGTGGAGGAGAAAACAGTAGGGCCTAGATATTCAAAGCAGATGCACGGCACAAAGTGGAGATGTTCTGTGCATTCCAGAAGATAGGCAGAACCACTATATTCAAAGGAGAGATGCATCGCACATCTATAATGTATGCGGCGATGTAGAGGGGCATTCCCATGAATGTGCCATGCATTCCAATATTCAGCCGAAATGTGCGATGCATCTGCAGCGCCTTAGAGATGAGCTGCCCAAAGTTAGGCATGGAAAAAGACGCCTAAATGGCCAGCCACCTACAGGCAGGCCACAAACTCCAGGCAGGCTGTCTGAATACAGCCCTTAGAGGTGCAGCAGGATATGCTCCAGGCACCCACCTAGTAGTCATGCCAGGACGGATTAACTTAGAGCCACCAGCTCTGTCCAGGGAGCAACACCTCACACCTCCCTGATGTAGCCACCCAGCGGCCAGTCACTGTCTGACTACTGCCATCCCTTGCAGTACCCACCAGGTACCTCCCACTGGGGTGTGTGGGATACTGCAGGTGATGGTATGCAGCATATGGAGCTGGTGTTTCCACATGCATGTGGTAGCCCTAGCAGCCTGTGTCACCCTGTGCCCACCCCTGTTGCATGTCCAAGTAGCCCTGTGGACACTGTCCAGGTGGGCCCCCATACCCTGTCTGACCCTGTGCATGGCTATGGGGAGTTAGTTGACTAGGTGTGAGTATCCCTCCACGTGCAGCTGTGCTGTGCTGTGTTGTTGGGTTTTGGTGACATACAACATTACAAGAGGAGTGCACTACAGCTGGTGTTCAGTGCCAGTTCTTTGTGCTTCATTGTGCATGGCTATGGGTAATAGCACTGTATCCAGGCCAATGCAGTAACCCACCACACACATACTTTCCATCACACCTGCCTACTAGGCTGCAATACCTACTGTTCACTTTTGTGGAGTGGTGGGTCAGCCCTGCAAAGCTGGAACTGAGCATGCTCAGGGTATTCAAATGGCCATGAATACATTCCAGTAATGTGATGCAAATGTGGAGATGGGCTTGGAATGTGCAATGAGGTAATTTGCATATCCTGGCTGAACACTGCAATTTTGCGCACTGCGCAAGTGGCTTTGCATCGCACATTTCTCCATGCTCAGCATAAGGCTCAGGTCACCTGCTGCACTGTGCATCTCCCACTGCACAATCATGCATCTACAGGATATTCAGCTGGACATGCGCGCGCATCTCATGGTGCATCTTCTCAATATCTCATTAGTTTGGTCCAGTGCATCTCAGATGCGCTGCACAGGCACTGCATGAGTTTGCAGGGGACTTTTCAATATCTAGGCCCATGAGGCTTCAAGCATGCATGATACAGGCACAAATGTATAATAGGGAGAGGCAAGGAGGCAGGAGGGACACCAGAGACCAATAGGCAGGCAAAATAGGGCAGATTACATGGGCCAGCCAGTCCTTTTCTGCTGACAAAGTCTATGTTTCTACGTAACCTCCACCCCAGTCCCAGAATACCGCTAGCACATATTTTCTATTGACCTCCACAGCCAAGTGCCATCTGCAACACGCATGTCCTGTTTCACTATGCAAGCAACTACAATGATACAGCACTTACTAGAACTCCAAACTAATGCCCTTTGTATATGCACAACTGTTGTAATGGCTATGTGTGTGTGTGTGTGTGTGTGTGTGTGTGCGTGTTTTTGTGTCTGTTAAGATATGCACATGTGGCTATGTGTGTGTCTGTGTGCACATGCCTGGCTGTATAAGAGGTATGCAGTACTATATGTCCAAAGCCAACAGCATCTGCGTCTATGTTATCCTGACATTTAAGGTTTTCTTATTTTTTCCTGTTATTGTGATGTAAGTCAGGAATTTTAATATCACAATAATATATCAAATAAATTAAAACCCAGCCCACCTTTCATTCTCTATCTTTTATCAGGCTAATGCACTAGCGGCTGTTTTGACTCTGACCGGGTTTGTTTTTTTCTTGTGTTTGCTTGTGCACATGCACAAAGCAAACATACTGTGAGAGTAACAGACTTCAGAGAAGTATCACTGTTATATTCAGTGCAGCTCAGGCTGCAGAAGGCTTGACAGTGACAGTCCAATGATTAGCAAGGCTAATCATGATACTGTTCTGCTGGTGAAGAGTGGAAACTTTGTGTAGTTGAAGGAGACAGCCACACCTATCAGCTGCACCCTTTCATCTGCATGACTCCGCCCAGGAACCAGCTGAGCAATGTCATTATCAGGTCTGATTTTCATTTAGTCTGCTGCAAACCAAGATGCAGCCAGTAAGCGCCCCCATCCTGATATTTACCCCCAATCCCAGTATTCATGCCCATCCTGGCTCCAGCCCCACGGAGCGGGAATTCACATAATGAAAAACACTCTGGCTGAGACTAGCTCCAAGCAGGAATATTTCGTGAAATGAAAAGTCCATCTTGGGCTGAGCCCCTATCCTGATATTCACTCCCTCCCAACACTGTGACACCGAAATGCACAATCCCCAGTGTCACCCATGGTCCCTTGGTCTAAATCGAAAAGCAGAAAACCATTATTCAAAGTCTTTGATGCTTCCCGACCAACCTGACCCTCACTCATGCCACCTGAACCCCTACTCAACACCCACCACTCCCGACCCTCGCTACCTAAAACAGTCCAACCCTGAGAATCCACTCTATGAGCAAAACACATCCTTTTCTTCAACACTGACCAGGAACTGTAGAAAATAAGGTAAGCGCAGTGAATGTATTTTCAATGCATTTTGAACTTTACTCATACCTTTTCATTTTTAATATTTTGCCTAAGTTTTCAACATGGAGCTGGCCTGGTGGCACTAAGGATTGAGGCACTGGATGCTACACCTGACTCCATGCCAGCAATTGTGTTCGGGAGTGAGTGCAGGTTGCTGGGGTCAGTGGGGGAAGGAGGGAGATGGATTGAGCATCTGAGGGACTGCTCTCTGCTCCTGGGTGGGAGGAATGCCACTTCCTGCCGAATGACTGCCCCTAGGTGGAGGCCTGAGGAGAAAAGGGACGCGGGAGCAACCCAAAGGGAGGGCACTGTGGGTGGCTGCGTGCACCTCCACGGCTGGTGCAAGCCTGCAGTGAGATGCAGGGAGAAAACAGGTGGAAAATGGAGCTGGCAGGCCCCATGATGGCCCAGACACATCCTCAGTACTGGCCCACCCCGATTCTGGATTGTAATCCGAGGAAGGGTAGCTGGCAATCCTTCCTGTGGTCCTGCCACGGGGTGGAATTTGGGGAACTACAGGAGTATGGCTGGATCGGGACAGCCAGACTCTGAAAGACAAGCCTCTGAGAGGACCACAGCCACCTGCTAGCTCTGTGGAGGAGGAAAAGAGAAAATTAAAAAAAGAGTTTTCAACATAGCTTTTGGGACCCTACCTCGTGAACAAGGTAGGTGAAATTTTCAACTCCAGCCTGAAAAGTGATTTCACAATCGCTCCACAAAATCATCATCGGGTGGGATTTGAACATTTTCACTTACTGGGTTCATGAGATGGGGCCATAAGAAAGCTACGCTGAAAATTTATGGTCCACATATTAAAAAACGAAAAGGAGGTATGTCAAAATTTTCCAATGTTTGCTCATAACTTTGGTAACTTTCAACATTTGCCCCAAATTTTCACCATAGTAATTTTTACATCACCTCATGAACATGACTGGTTTTGTTTTCAAATCCTGGCCAAAACATGTTTTGCAATTGTGCTGCAAAATGTCATTTTGGCCAGTATTTTCTAAATGACACGCCATGTTCAGAAAGGGGTGTAATAAAAGACTATGCTGAAAATTTGGGATCAAAATGCCACACAAAAAATTACAAACCAATGTTTTTAGGACAGCTGTTGTCTGGTGGGGACCAACTACATTCCCTGCAGCAGTGACCTGAGTTCGGCTTCAAGCTCAGAACCGACTGAATAGGCTGAGGCAGGGGGAAGGTGCTGCAGCATGTGGTACTGGCTCCAGCCTGGGAGGGACAGAACAGTGTTCAAGCACACGGTCGACACTTTGTGGTGGGCTGGGGAGCTTCCTCACAAGGGTTAATGTGCGTGTGAAGGCTTAATGGGCCCATGCACTGCATCGGGACAAGTGGATTGGCAAAGAAAATATGGAAAATTGTACCTGGATATATATATACATATATATATGGGATATTCTATGGCCCACCGAGAATATCATCAATACTTTTCCTGAGTGCAACTTGCTGTTATGATATAACAAATGGTAAAGCCATGAGTGATGGCAAAGGTCAAGCTTCATGAGAGGAAATATCGATGACATTATCGGCAGGGCTGTGGCTTATCTTTTGTTGAAGGACTTTATCTTTTTATATGTTTTCTCGTTTCTTTGTTACAATAATTGTGTTGTTTTCATATGAGCAAGCTTGTTTTTGGATGGCCGAGCAGTTACGCCTGATGATGCTCATGACATTGTTGTGCATCACTGAGTCAGAGCATCAGTGTATATAGTAACTGCTTGGAGTTCTGGCGAGGTTGCAGCTTACCTGTGAGTCAGAGACACCAGGAGAGGGAAGCTGGAGGTGCCAGGAGAGGAGCCACCATATCTGGGAGAACAAGAAGATGTTGCCGGCATCAGCTCGGACAGAGTGGAGCGTGAATGGTAAAGGAGGGAGGGTGGGCAGCCTAGCCATGTATACACAGAACATGTGTGTAGAGAATATTCATGGAGAACTGGTATATTTTAAAAGTTACAAGCTATTTTACTGTGAAGTTATGCTGATTTGATGTACAGGGATGAAAGTGAAAGTGTTGTACCTGAAGCGGGAAGGTAATGAAACTGGACAGTGGGAGCTGCCATGCAACTGAACAGGTGAGTTTTTTTATTTTACTTTTTTCCCCACACATACCTCTCACTCTTTCTGCTGATGGTGCCCCAAACCCCATCTCCCACCATCTCTGGGATTTACTTCTGGCCTGACTTGAAATCCCCACAGCTTTCCCACTGTGGTGGGGCTGGAGGGAGTACCCCAGTTCCTCCAGAAGCATTGCTTAATCTGAGCCAGCCCTGAGCCCAATAGGCATGTGGGGTCTGCGAAGGGCCGTCCGCATGATCCTGCTGCAGCTTGTGTTCTTTCCTCCTTTTCTCCCCACCAGATGCTCCGTGGAGCCAATGGTATGACACTGTATACACAGCATACTGATGCTTCTGCAGGAGCCCCCACAGCCACTCCGCTTGCACCACAACCTATGGTCATCTAGGTGGTGAATTTGCAGTGGAGGCTGTTGCTCACTCTCTCCTCAGAGGAGGAGAGTGTCCACTAGGTGCTCAATTCTCTTTCCCCAACCAGCCCTGATGGGCTCACTTCCGAGCCCAGGTTGCCAAGCGCTGCAAGCGGTAACACTATCGTAGTGCCAATGGGGCCAGATTAAGCAGATGAATTCTGGTTCTGACTCCAACCCACAGGAACCTACAGTGAGAATATTCTATATAAACCCCGAATCGAAGCCCAAGGGGTTTATTAAAGCATCCCACCCTGAGGGTGTGCATTAAATTGAGTTTTGCAGTCCCTCCATATATTGTTTCATATAATTGCTGGGGAGTGTTTTCTCACTTAAGAACATTGCACGGCAATGCAGTGGCGGGGTGGGGTGGAAGTGCCATTTTATTTTTTTTTTTTTTTTTTTGCCAAGAGGAAAGCAAAGAAGTACTGCCTGGAGCTTCTGTGGCTGTCACATTTTAAATGAGAACATAAAAACCTCAGAAATGTAACCAACCTGTCCCGAGGTAAGTCCTGGTGGTGCTGCACAGATCGGGAGGGAGAGATAGTGTGTGTGCACTCCATTACGCAGCAAGCTTAATGAGCAGAGTGAGGGAAACCTGGCATGTGTTCATTGTTATAACCCATGGGGTTATAGCGAATTATAACATGGTTTCTCATGGGAGAAAACACTCCCAGTTATTATATATAAATATAGAAAGATATATGTCTCAGGACCATGCTTGGGCTATCTTGCTCCTCCTCTGACCACATCTTCTACATGGCTCTGAGGAATAATTGCATCAAAGCTGTCTGGTCAGCTAAATCATGGTATTTTAAAGCCAACCTGCTGTCAAACCTAAATTCCCCATCTAAATTTGGAAAGGTTATGTAGCGCAGTGGTTTGAGGCTCTGAGCTGCAAATCTAGAGACCTGGGTTTGAATCCCACAGCCCCTCTTGCATACGCGTGACCCTGAGCAAGTCACTTAACTTCCTTGTCCTCCCAGGTTGCACCTGCAAACAAGCTTTCAGCTTAGTGTGTCTCACCTGGTAAAATAATTGGTAAAATAAGAAAAGGTTATACACTCCTTTTTGACCCCCTGCCCAGTCAGCACCCCCCATGGAATATGGTTCACCTGTGTCTGATCATGCCTCTGTTGAGGCTCTAACAATTTCTACACAACCTGTGCCCTTCCGTTCTCCTCCACTACTAACTCACCCCTCTCCCTCTATTCCTCCCTCCTCCCTCCCTCCCCATACCCCTCCAGATTACCACTTCCCCATTACCATCCAGGAAACCCTATTTGCCCTTTCCTTCCTCAACCCATCAAAGTCCAGTCCTGATGGTCTCGACCCTGGTTACTATACCTCTCAACTTCTGCTATTGCAACTCCCCTTAACTCACCGGCTTGATCTTTCCTTCACTCTCTGCACTGTTCCCCAGTCTTGGAAGATGGCCAGAGTTATTCTTCTTCACAAAGGGGTAACCATTTCTCCTGGTAACTACTGTCCCATCTCCTCCTTTCCATCTTTCTAAATTGCAAGTGAAACTGGTCCAACCCCCAGATCTAAGCTCCCCAGGGCAGAACCGCCAACTCCTCTGGCAACCTTTCTGAAATTTAGTTGGTGACCAGGGAATGTGCAGAGCACTGGAGGCAGGCTGGATGACCTAGCGCTGGGTTGGCCACTGCACCCACCTTCACCTACCGAGGGCCAGGGTAATTTTTCCTTGTTCCGCTCATTGGCCTGGATGTGCAATGCATCCAGCACGTGCATGTGCGCCCGCACATGCACACAGGTCACCACCACAGCCAGTTCCCTTACAGAGGATCCCATGGGACTGTCGTACTTCTGGTCACCACCGAAGTCACCCAAGGCCTGGGATCAAGACCCCTCCTCTCAGGAAAGGAGAGCAGTCCCACAGACACCAATCCTCTCCTCCCATGCTGACCCACGACAACCAGAGCTCGCTCCCAAACCCGGATCATCGTGTGGCGTGAGGTGGCATCTAACACCTTGACCTCAGTGCCACGGGCCGGCTGCTCTGAAGTCTTGATTGTAACCTATACAAGTTTTTGTCATGATTCTAAGCACTGCTAAAGTTCATTGCAATTTATTGTGGTACATGCAAATTCTCTTTATTCTACTATTGTAACACATTGCTCATCTGTTTGCTCAGATGTTGTTTTGCTATTGTCTACTGCTGTTTCGCTCCATCTCCCCATTCCCCAGGTTGCACCTGGAAATGAGCCTCAGCTCAGTGCGCCTTTCGGTTACCAAATTTTAAATCAATCAATCAGTCAACAAACAAATATACATCCATATGAAAGCAATGATGTGATGGCAGCTGCAGCAGAATGTCTGCAAAATAGCAAACCACCACTGCACATGGGAAACCTGCTGCAGAACATGGACCTAAACTGCCCAGAAAACACAGGGCCTTGGTTGGGTAGAAACTGAAAGCTGGTCTGATTGCCTTTACATTTCAGTGCCTGCTCAGCTGTGTGTGTCCCATGGATCATGTGTTAGTACAGTAACTGCCACACTGTGGCTGGAGGACCCACCCATTCCAGACCTAACTGGGTGCTGTAAGTGCTGCCTATTGCTCCCAGACTGAGGTGAAGAGACTGCTAATGAAAGCAGCAAGGAGCCTGTCCTAGAGAGACAATATAAAGCAGGAGCTGACCATAACCAGGATAAAACATAATTTCAACAGCTAACTTCCTCCTTGTTCGTCTCACCATACCTCTTCACTTCCTGAAGTGATCCATTAGCACAAACTGATGGGCAGGGACAGAGCATCCTTCTTTCCGTGTTTTCAGAGCAGGAAGTCATGCCGACAGGCTGGAGTTTCCATGTTTATTAGAAAGCTGAGTTAAGGTTTTCCTCTGTTTTCTTCTTTTTTTTGGGGGCAGTTCTGGGCTGGGTTGCTGGGTGCTGCTGACCTCTGTAGTCAGTGTCTCTGGCTGATATCACTGTTGCGGTGTCACTCTGCTTGACTTTCTTCCTAGTACTGGGCTCACAGACAGGGCTGAGATGAGATGAGAGCTTGCTCAAGGTCTGCATCTTCTTGCTGAATTTATGCAACCCACCTGGTTCAACCCAAGCTGCTTCCCGAACCTTCTGCCAGCAAGGGAAAGCTACTGCCTTTGCTGAGCAGCTGCCAACTCGATTGTCCAAACCTGCCATTACCAGACTAACCACCTTGCTGTCCTAATTTCCAGGTCCTGCTCCAACCCAGAATTGTGTGTGTCCACACTACTGCAGGAGGGTGATGAATACTTGTGGTCATCAGACATAGAATCCATTGGGTCAGGAGCCCGGAGAGTCAGTGGGTGTGATGGTCAGTGGAAGGCTGTTGGTACTGCAGGGCCTACCCAAAGAAGGGACTGAAAATTAATAAAACTACAGACAGTGGTCACCAAATCTGACAGCCACACCTATCCAGTCATGAAGAACTCTGAGAGACCTGCAGCTTTTGAGGACTTGCACATCTGTATCGATGCCCAACAACTACATAGCAAATAAAGGCAAAGCAAACATTCAGCATTGACCAGTACTTGTTTAAATTGGCTTGGTTAAGAGCTGTGCTATTTTTCAAGAACCAGTGTTATGAGATACATAGAGATAAATAGTATAATGGCACAGTAGCTCTACTATAGTTAGGTTGAGCAGAGCTTTCTATGGTAAACCTCAAACTTTGCACTTTAATATCTTTGCAGCCATGCTTGACATGCCATGTTTTGTTCTAGTCAGATATGCAGATTCTGAAATGGAAATAGGAAAAAGAAAAAAAACACTGTTTTGCTGTTTTTTATCACCTAGTGCCCAAAAGGTTTGGAATTTTGCTCTGAAATTTTCCAGGTAGAAAGTGCCTGGCCCACAGATGTGCCTTTCACTGGTTTGGTGAAAAAATGTAATCCGTTCCAAAGGTATACAATTTTAAAATTTAGGTTCTGAGCATGCTCAGTACAGTCTTTGGATAGCTGATTGGAATGAAAAAGAATTTGGTGCACAAGAAAAAATACCCTTATTTGTATGGGGGTCATCTTTTTGTGAAGAAAATCCTTTCTCATATGGCTGCCATTTTGTTTCCATTTTCATAAAAAAAATATCTCTAACCCCACAACAGTGACATCCAAGACAAACACCAACACATGTATCTTGGTCACTGAGGCCCCATTGGGTGGATTATTCACTTAACTGTTGCAAAAATGACCCCCAAATGTGTTTTTCATTTAAAATCCTTTTCGTGACCAATTTTCTTTTCATTATGGCCATACGAAAAAAGGAATCAACTCATATGAAAAGGATCCCTTCATATGAAAAGAACCTGGAAAAAAAATAAGTACAAATTCTTTTTTGTATGAGGGTATTCTTGGGCATTCTTTTTTTTTGTATGAATGAAAGAAGCTCAAGAAAAGGATGCCCTCATACAAAAAGGAATTTGGACGTAGTTTATTTTTCCTATTCTTTTGTATGAGAGAATCCTTTTAGAAACATAAAAACATAGAAGTTGACGGCAGATATGACCGCAAGGCCCATCCAGTCTACCCATTTTTCTACCTGACAATTTGTCATTGACCTTTGCTCTGTCAATGGCCTATCTATTGTTACTCATCTGTATTGCTTCCTTATGCCTATCCCATGCCTGTTTGAAGCCCTGCACTGTATTCATATCCACCACTTCCTGAGGTAGGCTGTTCCATGCATCCACCACCCTTTCTGTGAAAAGAGCTTCTCACATTACCCTTAATCGGCCTCCCTCTAATCTCATAGCTGTGTCCTCTTGTTCTGCTATTTTCTTATATTGAAACATGTTAGGCTGTTTCACCTTGTTAATGCCCTTAAGGTGTTTTTGAATGTTTCTGACTATATCGCCTCTCCCTCCTTTGCTCTAGGGTAGATGTTGAGCTCCGTTAATCTGTCCTCATATGTTTTCCAATGCAGTCCCTGTACCATTTTGGTTGACTTCTCTGGACTGCCTCAGTTTGGTTAATGTCCTTGTGAGAGGTGCAGCCTCAGTACTACGCAGTACTCCAGATGGGGCCTAACCAGTGTCTTGCAAAGAGGGAGTATTACCTCCCTCTTACGACTTGTGATATCCCTACTAATACACCCCAACATCCCTAGCCTTACCTACTGCTTTAGTGGTCTGCTTGGATGATTTCAGGCCATCGGTGATGATAAAGCCCAAGTCTCTTTCTTTTCTTGTGACTGCCAGCAACTCCTCCCAGCCTACAGGTGGCTTCAGGTTTCTCTTCCCTATGTGCATGATCTTGCACTTCTTTGCATTAAACCCCAGTTGCCACTCTTTCGACCATTTTGCTAGTTTATCCAGATCTCTTCTCATTCTGCCCACCTCATCTGGATCATCTACTCTGTTGCAGATCTTGGTGTCATCTGCAAACAGACAAACCTTACCCTCCAGTCCATCTGCAATGTCACTGATGAAGATATTGAAGAGGATAGGCCCCAGGACTAATCCTGAGGTACCCCACTTGTGACTTGCATCTTTTCTGACCGTTACTGTTTACCACCACTCTCTATTTTCTGCCCGTCAACCAGTTTGCCACCCAGTTGACCAACTTCTGACCCTCCGAGCCTACCCAGCTTATTTATCAATCTTCTATGTGGAACAGTATCGAAAGCTTTGCTCAAGTCAAGGTAGGCAACATCAAGTGCTCTCCCTTGGTCCACCACTCTGTTACCCAGTCAAAGAAATCTATGAGATTAGTTTGGCAGGACCTTCCTTTGTAAACCCATGCTGTCTTGGATCCTGTGCTCCTATGGATTCCAGGTGTGGCACTATCCTTTCCTTAAGGAGTGCCTCCATAATCTTGCCCACTACTGAGGTAAGACTGATTGGTCTGTAGTTCTCTGCCTCCTCCCTGCTACCACACTTGTGGGCGGGATCACATGAGCCCCTTCTCCAGTCTTCTGGGACCTCTCCTGTGCTCAGAGACTCACTAAACAGTTCTGATAATGGCTCTGCTAGTTCCACCCTTAGCTCCTTTAGTACCCTGGGATGTATGCCATCAGGTCCCATTGCCTTGTCCACCCTGAGCTTATCAAGCTCTTGTAGGACCCTTCTTTGTGAAGGGACTAGTGCACACTTCCCTCCCCTGTGTCCATGGTGCTGAGCTGTGGGCCCTGCCCTACCTTCTCTTCAGTAAATACTGAGCAGAAGTATCTATTTAGGATAGATGCTTTATATGGTCCTCCTCCTCCTCACATGCCCCTTATCCCCTTGATCTTAGTGTAACCCCTCACAAATGGGGTTCCGAAAGTCTTCCTTGAGCTTGTCTAAATGCTCACTGCCAGGCTGGTGTCCTGCATTTTGCAGTTTAAATGTGATTGCCAGAGAGTGCCTATATAGCCTCTGTGTACTGTCTCTTTAAGAGCTGCCTGGATCTGAGTCATAATTAATCTAAAAGGATGCTCTGTTAGAAGATGTGCTTGTTTGCTGATCATTTGTTAGAGTATTAATAATATTGCAGTTTGTTCTAACCTGCCTTCTTTGCAGCATGGACAGTTCTGTTTGTTTCTATCATCTTGGTCCTGGACTGCTGAAATGGGCCAATCAGTACATTTGGGGTCTAAAATGGAGCCTGCCTACAGGGGCTTGGTGGGGTCCAAACTTGTAGGAATTGCAGTTTTGGGCTTTTAGCCTAAAATAACCTGGAGGGGAGCCCTTGTTGTGACTGACAGACAGATCAGCCAACCAAACCTTTGGATCTTGGGAAGTCCCAAACTGCTTGCAGTTTCAGTTAGATCTGAGTTGGGAAGTGAAGAAGTAACAGCTCGAGGTAGTTCGAGCAGCAATCCATAATGGATTAGTCTTGGAGAACTGTGGAAAGGCCTAACTTTTGGCCTGCATGCCTGCCTGCTGTCCCTGAGAGGAACTTGTGCCTTTTGGACTGAATCCGAACTTGAGAGCAAAGTAAGCCACTGAATTGTGACCAGGCTCCTACCTGAAGAAGACCGAAGATTTGCTGAATGCGATCAGCCTGTCTGGACTTCCAGCCACCTCTGAACTCCCGGATTGTGCAGAGACTCTGTAATTGCGACGGAGAGCCTTTTGCCTGGTTTGCCAGTGGAATTTCCTTACATGTGAATGTGTTGTGTCTTATAGTGGGTCGTGATTTGTTCCTCACTGTGGTCTGAACTGTATTCTGCTTGCTGGAAGCCATGTCCAGCCCCACAGACCGAATCCAAAATCATCTCCATTGGGAATGGGCCTTGCCACACTGGCCCAGCCTGACTACCCCTGCACAGAGAACACCATTCACGAGACCTGCCTGGGATCAGCCCTGCTTAAATACTTGAATAGGAACAACGATCAGTGATTCTGTGGGCCCCACTTCTCCAGGCACTCCAGCTCAACAAGCTGCAGTCTCAATTTCATCCTGCCTGTGTCCAGTATTGGGTATTGCAAGTAAACACTGGGTAGCTCCTGCAGCAACAGCTAAATCTAAAGTGCTGTCATCTGATTGTCTTGTTGCTTTTTCTTTCATGAACTGAGCCCTCCCCCTTCCCGGCTCTGGATTACAAGTAGTGTGTGTTGTGCATGTTGCTTTCTTCCATCACAGGGCCCCAACCAGCTGCAATGTTCCTGACTAGCCCACCATTTTCCTACCTGGGTACCCAGAATGTGTGACTGTGTGGGACTTATGTGCATGCATAACTATTTGATTAATAAAGCCTTAAGCCAATCAACCTGATTACCTTCCTTGTTCAAGTCCCCTGAATAAATCAGATCTGACTTCTTTTTTTGCTGCATTTAACCTGGCTGTGGTTCCAGTTTGTGCCAAGAGTACTGTACTGTTGCTATTTACTGTGCATAATCTTGTTTTACAGGAGGTCCCCAGGGTCGAGCCAGAGGAACCAGCCCTGGTGGTAAGTGCAAACAATGTGGGTACTGGTATCGTGTACAAGGGTACTTGAAGTGATTATCGTGATATTGCTCAGGCCACTAGAAGGGAAAGAGGGGGTTACAGTGTCCTGGAAGGCTGTGACCAGGTTAGTTTGACCACTACCAACCCTGACCTCCGGATGGAGGCACCCATTTCAGAACTCAGACCCCTTAACCTGCTACTAGCCGCGAGACAGGGTAATAGCCCTTGGGATAGCGCCACCTAGGGGTTACATTAGCAATACCCCTCTGGACTTTCTCCTTTCACTAATGTATCTATAGAAAGTCTTGTCACCTTCTTTACTGTTTGTGCTAGTGTTTCCTTGGTTTGGGCCTTTGCCTACCTTTCCTGCTTCCCTAGGGAAGTTTGGTATGCCTCCTATCTTCATCCTGCTGTGTTCCCTTATATTTCCTGAAGGCCAGCCTTTTGGCTCTGACCTTTTCTGCTACTGTTTTTGAGACCCAAAGTGGTTTACTTCTTCTTTTGCACTTCCTTTTTCTCTAACACAATGGGATATTGCTTCAAGTATTGTATCCTTAATACTTGCCCACTTTGCCTGTACCCCTCACCTGTATTTCTTTTTGCCAGGGCTAGCTTAACTCTGTTGGCCATATTATCAAAGTCAGCTCCTCTGAAGTCCCATATTTTTGCCTTGAAATGGGATGATTTAGTTCTAGTGACCAAACTGAACCATACCATGTGATGGTCACTGGCCCCAGGTGACCTTCTATCTGGAGATCTGTAATCCTTTCCCTTTAGTCAGTACTAAATCTAGGATAGCCCTGTCTCTTGTGGGTTGTTGTACCAGTTGTGTGAGGCCCTCCCCTGCAGGGAATCCACCATGTGTCTAGTTCTGGCAGATGTTCCTGCTGGTATTAACCAATCTGTATTTGGCATGTTGAAGTCTCCCATTATCAGAACCTCTCCTTTAGCTGTCATGTTCTGTATATCTTCTAACAGTAATGTGTCTATGTCATCCACCTGGTCTGGAGGCCTGTAGACAACTCCAGTTCACATGGCTGTCCCATTTCCTGTTTCCAGGGTGACCAACAGTTCTTCTGGCTCCTTACATGTATTCTGAATTTCTGTAGCTTTGATATTTTCATTGACATACAGGACCACTCCACCCCCTTGCACCTTGGTCTCTTCTGAACAGTACATAGACAGGTTCTGACGTCACCCAAGTGTGGTTTCTGGTAAACCACGTCTCGCTAATTGCTACTATGTCCAGTTTAGCCTCTGTCATTATTGCCTGCAGGTCTGGGATCTTGTTTCCCAGACTGCGAGCATTTGTGTACATGATTTTCCATTGGCCAGATTTCTGTGTGTTAGTTGTTAGCGAGGTCTGGCATTTCCCTGTGCATCGTATGGGAAGCCAGACCTTTTTCCTTACCTGGTGATGCAAATGAACTACAAACATGCTGAATACCTGTTTGACCACTAGCTGAGGGGAGGGTGTTCTTTCCATTTGACGTATGGGGTGCTGCACCCTCTCCCATTTGCTAGTTTAAATATTCTGCAAAGACGTCAAACTTCTGCCCCAATGCACTGACTCTCCTTAGTCAGACGCAGTCCATCAAATTTAAAGAACTTTCGCTCAAAAACTGTTGCCAGTTACCTACAAATTTGTGTCCTTTTCCTGGCACAAGCCCTTGAGCCACATGACACAACTCCTCAATATTCGGACTTAAGGGACAATCTGTATATCATAACAAAGGTCTTAATGAGTACTGCAAGACTCACACATATTCCACCCCCAAAAAAAAAATGTAGGGCCTACATAAAAACGCTAAAAATTAAAATGACAATTTAGATAACATTGGAACTTCAACAATCCATAACTCCTCAATATTTGGATTTAAGGGACAATATATATCAAAACAAAGGTCTTCATGAGTACTACAAGATTATACAATGGCAAGAAAGAATCGTGGCTTCTGATTGGTCAGTTGGCTATCACAGCAGGGATGTTATCCTGGCATAACATCCCTGCTGATGATTAGGATGATTAGTTGCTCAATAGTACAGTTACATAACAACTTACCGTAACAGTAGATCTTCGAGAACAGCTCTTGCAACAGGTTACACCATTAGGAATGAAGCCGAAGGCCAGGACCCCACATAAAATTCTAGCTAGCAATATCCAGCGGGGACCATCCCTGATGTCAGCTCTGCCCCAAGTCCAGCATTATACAAAAGGGGAGGTCCCCAGCATCCTCAATTCTCCCGCCAGAGACTCCCGGCATAAAGGTAAATTCTGAAGGGAGACTGGGATCCGCTTCCAAAGGAAGACCATGAAAACAATAATGTGATTAAGTCCCAAGACACCAAGTCTGAAGACCAAACCTAGAAACATAGAATTGGATGGCAGATAAGGACTGCTTGGCCCACCTAGTCTGACCATTTCCTACCTAACAGATAAGCTGCAGATCCTAGTTAACCAACAGCCTCCTTCCTCCTACCCCCACTAGACTTGCCTTATGTCTGCCCCATGCATTCTTGAATTCACCCACTGTTTTTGACTCTACGACCTCCTCTGGAAGGCCATTTCATGCATCTACAACCCTCTCTGTGAAGAAATACTTCTCACATTACCTCTGAGCCATCCCCCATTACCTTCAAATTGTGCCCCGTGTTCTTGAACATCTCTTTTCTGAAAGATGCTACCCTCTTGGACTTTGTTGATTCCCTTGAGGTATTTGAAAGTTTCTATCATGTCCCCCTCTCCTCATTTCCTCGAGGCTATACATCTTAAGCTCCTATACTCTTTCTTCATATGTCTTCGGTGCAGACCCTGCACCATTTTGTTGTTCTCCCTGAGAGCCTTCACCCTGTCTATGTCTTTGCGGAGATGAGGTCTCCAGAACTGTACATAGTACTCCTGAAGGGTCTTACCAACTATCTGTATAGAGGGCCAACAACTTCCGGTTTCTACTGTTCATGCCTCCCTATGCATCCCAGTATCCCTCCAGCCCTCCTTACTGCCTTCCCACATTGCTGGCCCACCTTTAGGTAATCTGATATGACTACCCCAGGTCCCTTTTCATTTTGTTGTTGTCAGTATCTCACCCCCATTGTGTACTCTTCCCTGTTTTTTTTCCCCAGGTGTATTACTCTGCACTTCTTTGCGTTGAATCCAAGCTGCCATACATTTGACCATTCCTCCAACCTTGCCAAGTCCTTTTCATCCTTCCACCCCACTTTGCGTATCAACCCTGTTGCAGATCTTTGTGTCATCTGCAAAGAGACATACTTTCCTTCCAGTCCCTCTGCAATGTCACTTATAAAGACATTAAAAGGACCTGCCCAGTACTGAACCCTGCGGTACCTCACTAGTAACCCCTTTCTTCACTGTGGAAACCATTTACTATTACCCACTGTGTTCTGTTGTCCAGCCAGTATTTTATCTAAGCTACCACCCTGGGACCCACTCCCAGGCTGGCTAATTTGTTTATTAATCTTTGTGTGGGACTGTGTCAAATGCCTTGCTAAAGTCTAGGTAGGCCATGTCCACAGCCCCTCCCTGGTCTACTACTTTGGTCACCCAGTCAAAGAAATCAATTAGATTTGTCTGACATGACCTTCCCACTGTGAATCCATGCTGTCTTGGGTCCCTGCCCCACTGGCCTCTAGGTACTCAACAATTCTTTCCTTCAGAAGTGATTCCATCATTTTCCCGACCACCGAGGTCAAACTGACAGGTCTGTAGTTTCCTGCCTCTGTCTTGCTCCCACTTTTGTGAAGGGAATCACATCCACCCTCCTCCAGTCCTCAGGTGCCACACCATCCTCCCATGATTTATTAAAATGGGTAGTCAGTGGTGTTACTAGTTCTTCCCTTAGTTCTTTTAGAATTCTGCAGCATGTATTAGCACAGTGAGTCAGCGATCTCTCTCTCTTTCTCTCTCTCTTACTATCTATCTATCTTTCATAAGTTTTGTTTTCTCTCCTCCCACCTTAGCGAGCCCTCCTCACCTTCCCTTGATATAGCATGGTCCATAATTTTCAAAAGTGAACCAAAGTGCATACCCCTGGTACCGCTTGCCCAACCTCCTCCCTCCAGGTTACCAGCTCCCCATGCATAGGTGGGAAACCAGGATGCCCACCACTGGTGCCACCATACACTATCAGCTGACACTGGGGTGCCCAATCTTCAGTGCCAGATCTGTAAAGTTTCACCTTTGCTGAAAAAACAGAAATCAATCTCTTGTCTTTCTTTTATCCTGAAAATAAGAAAACTGTCCATCGCCAAACTGACCCCACCCTGACCCCAGTCAACAACCATCACCCCACCCCTACAAATACCCTCACTCATGTAAAATGTTCCACAGCATAGATCCACTCTGTGATCAAAAATGCATCTTGTTGCTAGAACTGGCGATTGCCATATGAGAAAACAAGGTAAGTCCGCTTAATGTATTTCAATGGGTTTTCAACTTCTACTCATAGCTCTGTCATTTTTTAATATTTGTATAGCAAGTTTTCAACATAGCCTTTTTCAAGCTAGGTGAAAGTTTTCAAATCAGTCCCAAAAGGTGATTTTGTGGTCACTACGCAAATCCCTGTCAGGCAGGATTTGAAAATTTCCACCTACTGGGTTCATGAGGTGGGGTCATAAGAAGGCTATGTTGAAACTTTTGTTTAAAAATATGGTAAATGGCCACGTTATGACTGAATGTTGAAATATTTCAAGTTTTCTCGAACTTTGTTAATTTTCAATATTTTTCCACAAGACTTACAATATGGCCTTTTGGACCCCCACCTCATGAACAAGGTAACTACATTTTTCAGATACATGGCAAAATTGTGTTTCAGGCAAGATTTGAAAATGTACACCTACCGGTTCATGAGGTGGGGTCATAAGAAGACCGTGTTTAAAATCTGGTAAAAATATGGACAAATTACAAAGCTGTGAGGAATGTTAAAATGTTTCAATGTTCACTCAGACCTTCCTAATTTTCAATATTTTGACTCCAAACTTTCAACATAACCATTTTTCACACTACCTCATAAGCGTGAAAGGTGTCACTTTTCAAATCCTGGGATATGTGTTTTGCACTTTTGGTGCAAAAGTATTCTATAAATGCCACATGTCATGTTTATAAGCAGCAGTCTTAAAATGACTATCTTGAAAATTTAGGGTCAAAATGCAATAAAACAAAGAAAATGAAACAATGAAGAAATGTTGTGCACAGGCCAGCCTCTACCGCAGCGGGTAGTGCTTTGTGATCCTGTGCTGGTGACCTGAGTTCAGGGATGAGCTCAGTGAGCCAGCTGGATGGGCTGAGGATGGGGGACAGTGCTGTCATGTGACACAACCCCCAGCCTGGGAAGGGAAGGTGCAGGGTTGCCAGAACTGGTCCAAGTACCATAAAGTGAAGAGAATTCTTCTCTTGGCATAGGGCTCAGTACCTCTACACCCATGGGTGCCACAGTGCCCTGTGCTTTGGCTGAGAGATGGACTCTTTCCCTGTGTGTCTGTATCTGCAGCCACATGGATGCACTTGTGCAGTCCACCATACAGCCCCATGAATTACTGACATCCATTGCTGCACAGATGTGCAGGGCCCAGAGGGTCCTGAACCTTCACAGGTAGACAGAGTCTTCCTGACACAGGGCCCAGAGGGCTCTCTGTACATCTGCATCTGTGGGACCTGCATGAATGAGGATACAATTCCACAATCCAAAAAGAAAGGAAATTCTGTCCCAAAAATAGTGTTAATGCACTAGTTAGGTTCAATTTAACACCACAAAAGTAAGCAAATGTGGCTTTAGGATTTATAACTCTAATCTTCCACCCTCCACCCAAGCAACAAAAGGAAACACATTAGGGTTTTAGGTCTCTGTAGTCTTGGAGACTCAGTGGTGGTCTTCCTTGGGGTTGTCAACCCTAATGCCCACCCCTCCCTTGAGGAAACAGGGTCAGACATGGTCTGTTTTCTTCAGCGTGAAGAAAGTTACAACAGATTACGTTAGCAACGTGTGGTGAAACATAATTTTCTACCTTCAAAGAGTGTATCATTATGAGGCACTGGCTTGAAGCTGTACCTCATGCTTAAGACAGGAATCTATGGGCTGGAGGAAGGGGGAAGCATTACGGCTGACAACCCCAAGGAAGACGGCAGACTAGATGGGCATGGCGGTCCTTTTCTGCCAACAACTTCTATGTTTCTATGTAAGACCCCGCCACTGATTCACCAAGATTCCAGAGACCCAAACCCTAATGTTTTTCCTTTCTGCTTGGTTGAAACTCTAACGCCACAGTTCCCTACTTGTGGGGCATGAAGTTGAATCCTAACTGGTGCATTAATGCAGTTTTTGCAAAGAATATATATATATATCTGTGCATGGACCCAAATGTTGTTACATAACTGCTGTTATATGACCTACTGTGACATAATTTCATTTATGTACACAGTAGTCTTGTCATAAGCACTTATGTACATAGTAGGCATGTCAATCTCCCACTTGGCTGTCTGGCACTACTTCCTACGCTTTCACCAAATACTACACATTTAAAAATGTAATTTACAAAGCCCTGTCATTCACAGTTTCACAGCAGTTTAACACTAAAGAGCAGTTTGATACTTTTCCCACATTTATTTGTATATCACATTTTCCGTTAGCACTCCAGACTGGATCAGTGCTATGCAGGCATGCCTGCTTGACATCCTGCCTCCCGCTTCCTCACACACAGCCCTCTTCCATGACAAAATTGCTTTCATTTTAGTTCAAAGCATACCTTTTATGCAAACTCTGTCCAGTCTTGAGTTTGTCTCTAAATTAGTGTTCCCTTTATTTAGCAGCTCCAAATGTTGTCTCCCAGTCCACTCACTCCCCACCTGCTCACTCCCTTGCTGACTCCATCACTTATGAGATGCACATTCTAAA
This sequence comes from Neoceratodus forsteri, assembly GCA_016271365.2. Lineage (NCBI taxonomy): Eukaryota > Metazoa > Chordata > Ceratodontiformes > Ceratodontidae > Neoceratodus > Neoceratodus forsteri. Next base: position 189,366,298 of record CM028134.1, read on the forward strand.
ACCCCACAGTTTTTAAAAATGCTGTCATTAAATAAAAAGAACCACAGCAACTTTCTCAACATGCGTCTGTGCCCACTAAATCTGCTGCTATAAACATCACTCATTGCCTCGCTAAAGTCTGCTCCCATGTTTGGATGAAAATTTTCAGAAAGCTCCTAATTTCTCCACTCACCAGTGACATCCCACATCAATGTCAGCATCATAATGTGGTGTCCATGGCAACAGCCATGCCAAAAGAGCTTCTCGAAGTGGAGCAACATACTTTCATAAAAGAGACCATCAGACTTTTAAATACTAAAACAAAAAATACCACCACTTTATATAAAAAGTCCATGATTATTGCATAATGAATAGCTAATAGGGACCTCGTGGAATAAACAATTATTTTCCACACAAACTGTTTAACCTTGGGCATCACTTTCGTGGCTTATGCCTCACTTGAGTTACTCAAGTTTAAACAGCTCTTGTGAAAACAAATAATTTATTCCACAGGTCCCCGTTAATATATCCGTATATGTGTGGGTTTAGGGCATCACGATAATAAAATTTTTATGATACGATAACCGTGATGAAATGATCACAATAACTTTGTTATTGCGATAATTTTGTCACTTGTGCAACAATGTTAGAAAAGTATTTAAATTCAACTTGTTTTACACAATTTACATATTTGACTCTTTTTCAAGCAATGCTGTGCATTTATGCACATTATTTTGAAGTCTTTGTTGTAAAATAATGCAAAGAGTAAAATATTTAAAAATAAATATTTGATTTTTACACATTTTAAAATCTCTGAACTTAATAAAATTGCTTGCATTTTTACATAAAAATTCAAATACAAATTAATGCATGTGTTATACACACAGGGTGGGATATTCAGACTGTGCCAGGCTGTGGCGCAGCCTCAGACGCAGCAACTGGGATGCGCCAGGGCGTTGACAGGATGATATTCAATGGTGCTGCGCCATGGTTCAGCACCGCTGAATATGGCATTGTGGCTACCTGCATTGCGCCAGGTGCAAGTGGCTAGAGAGGAGCAGGGGATGTGCCAGGCAAGTGCCACTGCGCTAGGTGCAGCAACCGTGATATTCAGTGGTGGATATGCAAATGGGGCCATAATGACGCAAGGTGCAAATGGGGCATTTGCATGTCATTATGGCCCCATTTGCATGCAGGGAAAGGCCGATCCCCGTGACTTGGCGCCTACAGTCAACACGCCCTAACGCCCGATCATGGGCATTCAATGAATTAAAATCCCTGGTGATCCAGTGGACCCAATCCCACAGCCTGATCATGGACTTTCAATGACGTAGAATCCCTGGTGGTCCAGTGGACCCTATCCCCAGCCAATTCGCGGGCGTTCAATAAATAATATTCCTGGTGGTCCAGTGGACCTGATCCCATAGCCCGATCGGGCTTACAGTGAGTGAAATAACCCTGTTGGTCCAGCGGTACCCCTCCCAACCCACCCACTCAGTCCCGCCACCCCGCTTCCCCAGTCAGCGGCGGGCGCACCATCCAGCCCACAAGCTGCCCAGCTTCATCGACTGACAGCGCGACGGTGTGGCAGTACGCCTACTGGTCCACAGTGGGCCATCACATGCAGACCGTACTGTACTATACAGTCCTAATATGTGAATGAATGGATTATTCAATGAAAGCCCGCGATCAGGCTGAGGATCAGATCCACTGGACCACCAGGGATATTAACATAATGAAGCCAGCGATTGGGCATGGGGTGACTGCGACGAGCAGTGCGCCCGGGCTCGGGTGGCCACCCACAGCTGGCAGCTGCCGTGTTTTGCCCTGCAATACAGCAGATCACCTGTGGGTGGCCAGCTGTTGCCCTTTCTTTGGCACAATTGTGTGCTGTGCACGTAGGGTTGTGCCTGTTTGATGCTCAGCACATCCCGGCTGAATATCGGATGTGCGGGTATGCATGGGCACACCCCCACTTGTGCCACATACATTACTGATGCACCCTGGCGCATTGGGATTTGTGCCGGCACTTTCCCCGTTAGAATATCGTATCAAGACATGAGTGGTTGCGATGGCGCACCCTGTTGTGCTATGTGCAACCCTTTTGAATATCCCACCTACAGAGTACAATACATTTTAAAATGTGAATAAACCAATATTTTTACTTGCTTGTTTAAAGGAGCACCTTTCCTGGATTTTTCTCCTTGCCTGCAAACTAGTCAGGAGACTCCTTACCTGACTGTAAGTTCCTCCATAGTAGTTGAAACATTCTTCTTCACCCCTAAGGAAGGGAAGGGATCATATTTGTCCCTGAGAGGGTTAGCTGCTTGATCCTTCCACTTCCTGATCACTGACGCTGTTCCTGCTCTTCCTTGTTTTGTGAGGTCATTATATGCCTAGTGCGGACGGCTCCATGCAAGTCTATGGGGTGGCATTTTAAAACGTATTTTTAAAATTTTAACCCAACTTGTAGTACAAATCAGAGTCAGTATTCAAGTAACATGAGCCTTGTTACTTTTGTTAGAGTAGAGTGGAGCCTTGGATGTAGGCTGCCTAGATTTCAGTAAGGCCTCCAGCACCATTCCACATAGGAGACTCATAAACAAGTTGTGCAGCCTGGGAGTGGGTCCAAAGGCAGTAAACTTGGTAAGAAATTGGTTGGGGGATAGACAGCAGAGAGTAGTGGTAACGGAGCTCACTCTGAGGAAGAAAGGGTAACCAGCGGTGCAACAAGGATCAGTACTGGGACTGGTCCTCTTTAATGTCTTTATTAGCAACATTGCAAAGGGACTAGAAGGAAGATATGCCTTTTGCAGATGACACAAAAGATATGTAGTAGGGTAGACAATCCGGGAGGTGTGCGTGTGTGTGTAAAATGAACAGAGATCGAAAAAAGATTGAAGAGTGGTAAAAAGTGTGTCAGCTAAGATTCTATGCTAAGAAGTACAAAATCATGCACTTGGGACAAAGAAACCCAGGGTGGAGTACAAGATGGGGGAGGGTACTGACGACCACCAAACAGGAAAGAGACCTGAGGTAATCTTATCTGACAACCCAAAGGTGTCCAGACAGTGTGACAAGGCAGTGGAGAGAGCTAGTGGGATGCTAGAGGTGTATAGGGAGGGGTATCACCAGCAGAAAGAGGGAGGTGGTAATACCACAGTATATATATCATTGGTGAGACCTCACCTAGAGTACTGTGTCCAGTTCTGGAAACCACATCTCCAGAAGGACATGGACAGAGTAGAGGCAGTCCAGAGGCAGGCAACTAAAATGGTGCAGGGCCTGCATCAAAAGCCCTATGAGGAGAGACTAAAGGACCTCAGTATGCACACCCTGGAAAAGGAGGGGTTATGATAGAGACTTTCAAATACCTCATGGGTATAAATAGGGCACAAGATGGAAGCATTTTTCAGAAAAAGATGCTAAAAAAGGGGTTATGTTGTGATGCTGGAGGGGTAGATTCAGGGGAATGTGAGGAAGTACTCTTCACAGAAAGAGTGGTGGATACCTGGAGAAGCCTCACAGTGGAGGTGGTCGGGCAAAACTGTAACGGATTCAAGAATGCATAGGATAGGCATAAGGGAACCTTATTGGCTAGGAAAGGAGGATGAAGCCGAGACCAAGTAGGGATTGCGGTATTAAAGTAGGTAGGAAAATGGGCAGACTAGGTGGGCCAAGCGGTCCTTAACTGCCATTAGTTTCTATGTTTTTTTGTTAGGCAAGTGGACTGGTGACATACCTTCACCCCCATTTCTTTTCCCATCCTCAGGCTTGCACACATGCGATGGTGCAAGTGTGTGACATAAAGATGTTGTACATACTCAACCCCTGCACCCAGACAGTCAGAAGGCTGTTACTGCTGCATTATCCAGCCTCCACTAAATGTCGATCAAGCAGCGGCTTGCACTGCCCTCCTCCTGAAAGGAGAGCTGTCGACAGATGCTCAGTCCTCCTTCATGCAGCCAGCCCTCGAGTGACCTAGGTCTATTCCTGAACCTGGTTTACCAGCATGGTGACAGGTGAGATACCCAAGCCCTCAAAGCTCCACACCACATGGCCAGCACTGCATTTCTTATTTAAGGAAAAATACTAAAAATCTGATATGAGGATAGTGGGGAACCAGGAATCATGGTTGCACCTGGAAAGGGATGTGCTGCTGGAAAGCAAGGAGGTGCTTTATCACTATGTATATCGTGCTGCATGATAATCGCGTATTATTTTTTACAACGATAAATTATCGCCAGTGGTAACTTATCGTGATATATAGGGGACATGATGGGCAGGAGTGGGATATGGAAATATCTTCACCCCTGCAGAGTGAGCTCTGGATACTCACGAGTGCCAAAGGCACTGTGCAGCCTGGGAGGGGTCCAAAGGCAGTAAACTTGGTAAGAAATTGGTTGGGGATAGACAGCAGAGAGTAGTGGTAAACGGAGCTCACCCGAGGAAGAGCAGGTAACCAGCGGGTGCAACAAGGATCAGTACTGAACTGGTCCTCTTTTTAATGTCTTTATTAGCAACATTGCAGAGGGACTAGAAGGGAAGGCAATAGGGTATGAGTTTCAGAAGTATTGTTATGATTTTCTGTGTTCTGTTGCTGTTTCTGTGTTTGCTATTTCTGTGAGATTTTCTGAATGGGCTGGCAGTGTTACAAACTCTGTGGGAAAGCTGAGTGTGTTTAGCAATGCTAATTAAGTTAGCTTCAGGCAGCAGTGAAAAAGAAAATGTTTTGTGAAGGTGTCTGTTTTAGAATTCTGGTTACAATCAAGCAGAGAGGATCACATCAATGGGTTGGGAGGAATCAGAGTATAGGAAACGCTTGAGAATGTTTTGCCATGGTAACTGAGTCTGAGTTGGTGCAGGCAGCATGAGAAAGAAATTGCTTTGTGAAGCTGTCTGTTTTAGAATTCTGGCTGCAGTCAAGTTGAGAGGATCACAGCAATGGGTTGGGAGTGAGTCAGAGTATAGGAAACACCTGAGAATGTTTTGCCATGGTAATGAGTGGGCTGCAGGCAGCAGTGAAATATCACCACAGTGCTGATGTCATGACATGACTTATCTCAAGCCGTGATGTTACGACATGAAATATCTCATGTGATTAGTCACCACAGTGAAGATACATGTTTTTATCACACATTTATTTATCCTTCACCCTATTGTATAAATCATCATATCGTGTTATTGTGACATCCCTCTGTGGTGTGTGTGTAAAAAATGTATCTATATATATATATATATATATATATATATACACACAAAAGAAAGGGTCCTACAAGAGCTTGCTAAGCTCAGGGTGGATAAGGCAATGGGACCTGATGGCATACATCCCAGGGTACTTAAGGAGCTAAAGGAAGAACTAGCAGAGCCATTAGCAGAATTGTTTAGTGAGTCTCTGAGCACAGGAGAGGTCCCAGAAGACTGGAGAAGGGCTCATGTGATCCCACCCACAAGAGTGGTAGCAGGAGGAGGCGGGAACTACAGACCGGTCAGTCTTACCTCAGTAGTGGGCAAGATTATGGAAGCACCTTAAGGAAAGGATAGTGCAACACCTGGAATCCATAGGGGCACAGGATCCAAGACAGCATGGGTTTACAAAGGGAGGTCCTGTCAAACTAATCTCATAGATTTCTTTTGACTGGGTAACCAGAGTGGTGGACCAAGGGGAGCAGTTGATGTCGCTTACCTTGACTTCAGCAAAGCTTTGACACTGTTCCACATAGAAGATTGATAAATAAGCTAGGTAGGCTCGGGGTGGTCAGAAGTTGGTCAACTGGGTGGCAAACTGTTGACTGGGCAGAAAACAGAGAGTGGTGGTAAATGGTATACAGTCAGAAAAGATGCAAGTCACAAGTGGGGCACTCAGGGATCAGTCCTGGGGCCAGTCCTATTCAACATCTTCATTAGTGACCTAGCAGATGGACTAGAGGGTAAGGCTTGTCTGTTTGCAGATGACACCAAGATCTGCAACAGAGTAGATGATCCAGATGGGGTGGGCAGAATGAGAAGAGATCTGGATAAACTAGCAGAATGGTCAGAAGAGTGGCAACTGGGATTTAATGCAAAGAAGTGCAAAATCATGCACATAGGGAAGAGAAACCCTGAAGCCACTTATAGGCTGGGAGGGAGTTGCTAGCAGTCACAAAGGAAGAAAGAGACTTGGGCATCATCATCACTGATGACCTGAAATCATCCAAGCAGACCTCTAAAGCAGTAGGTAAGGCTAGGGGTGTTAGGGTGTATTAGTAGGGTATCACAAGTCGTAAGAGGGTGGTAATAATCCTCTGTACAAGACATTGGTTAGGCCCCATCTGGAGTACTCGTGCAGTATTGGAGGCCACACCTTCACAAGGACATTAACCAAATTGAGGCAGTCCAGAGAAGGGCAACCAAAATGGTGCAGGGACTGCATCAGAAGACATATGAGGACAGATTAACGGAGCTCAATATGTATACCCTTGAGCAAAGGAGGGAGAGAGGTGATATGATCGAGACATTTAAACACCTTAAGGGCATAAACAAGGTGAAAGAGTCTAATATGTTTAAATATAAGAAAAATAGCAGGACAAGAGGACACAGCATGAGATTAGAGGGAGGCCAATTAAGGGGAATGAGGAAATTTTTCACAGAAAGGGTGGTAGATGCATGGAATGGCTTACCACAAGAAGTAGTGGCTATGAATACAGTGCAGGGCTTCAAACAGGCATGGGATAGGCATAAGGAGCAATACAAATGACTATGAATAGATAGGTCACTGACATAGCAAAGGATATGGCACATTTATAAGGTAGAAAAGAAATGGGCAGACTGGATGGGCTCTATGTCCTCATCTGCGTCAACTTCTATGTTTCTATGTTTCTATGTTACATACATACACATGTACACACGCACAGTATATAATAGGACTTTTTCCTACAGGATAAACTATCAGACATCTCCCCATATCTGATAGTAATTAACTAGTATATACACTATTTATGAAACTATACCAGAGTATTACAATGTAATAAACAACTGATTCACAAATTATTACAAGTATAGACACAAAATATGTACCTTATTACAACACTATTAACATGTATAACAACCACCTTATAACAACACTATTAACATGTCTACTAACCACCTTTACTACAACACAATTATAATACAACTTCTAAAAATCTATTTCCTGTAGATCCTTATGTAATATATAAAACATCTGATAAAGTCCCATACACTCGAGAAATATTGCTTATAAGGCCACTTGACCGTCATTAGCTTGTGGCTTTATGATCTCAATAGGCCCTCAGTGGTAATATTTCCTTGTTTACAGCACTTTGCTATCAGATATTCTATCTGCCTGTCTGTCTGTCTATCTATCTATCTATCTATTTGTCTTCCGTGAATTAAAAGACAATACGCCACTATATGGGATACAGACAAGAGATTGGGGAAATGGATACTCAGTTTACACTTTTAGGCCCTGCCAAAGCCAAGGTTATTGAAGCTATCAAAATCTGTTTTATTTGACCCGGATCAGCTTGCCAGTTTTGGTAGAGTTCTACATATGCTGGACAAGACACCATCTAATAAAAATCTGATACTTAATTGGCTGAGACCATGAGCCAGTCTTAGACTATATTACTAAAGTGTCTGAATATTGGAATTTTAAAATATTTTTTTTAACTCAGACATATCACTTTCCTAGCTGTTATGGATTTTTACAAACTCTTTATGAACTAAATGTATACTTTCTGAAGTGTAACGCTGCAATCCTATTTAGTTTCTAACTAAACTAGTGACTCCATTGCTTTACTTATGTCATCATGCAGACAACTATAGTGGGCAAGTTTTCCAATGGGGATGATACTAGCAACTCTAATTCAAAGTTGTTTGAAAATTCACCTGAAATGTGCCAAAATGTTTGCTGGCACATTTCAAACGTTTTGATGTCTTTTGCAACAGTTTCATCTCTGTAACCACTGGTGGCAGTGCAGTTAGAGTCACTAAGTGATGGGAAGGACTCGCTGGTGCTGTGCTCTGCAGGATCGCATGCATGTGCTTGTGCAGCAGAGCTGTGAACATCCTGAGGGGAAGGAAGGAAAAGCTGGAAACACCCTGACCAGGCAAGATAATTCCTGGCATGGTTCCGCATCAGCAAACTTAGCCCACTTCTGGATTCTGATCCATGCCATGGCCAAGAAGGAAGCTTGCTAACCCTGCCATGGGGAAAGTTGGAGTGATGGGTAAGACAGGAAGAAGCTGGATGACAGGGCTGTGCAGGCTGACAGGAAGGGCCTGGACAACGACAATAGGGCATAAAGAAATAAAATAAAGTAAGGCATGTGTCACTTTTTTTTTTATATAGAGGTTTTTCTCCCCAGCCACATCCATCAGTCTACAAATATAACATGGTCCAAGGGACGTGCTCTGTTCAGGCCTGTGTCTCTGGCCTCCCTGGCCCTCAGCAACTTACCAGCTACCCCCACAGTTCTACCCTCCATGGTAGGGACTCTGGGTGGAGGTCCATCCCCATGGCAATCCAACATGTGAATAAGATCCAATGCTGGCAGGCACTAGGATCCAGGGAAGCCAGGAGCCCAGACCATCATTCAGATGACTGTGGCTTTTTCTTCCTATTTTTTCTGCTGGTTCCTTCCATTTCCCATCCTGAATGCAGCATCTGTCTGCCTCACGCAGCATGTCCCCTGCAGCAGGAGAAAGCTCCCTGGCCCAGCTGCAGGGGTCACAGCGGCACTGCAGCTCGCTGTCATCTCTCCCAGCTGAGGCATGGTGTTGTGTGCCAGATACCTCAGGCTGGCCTGCCTCCCAATGTGACTATTTGGGTTCCGCTTCCTGAACCAGCATTCTCTTCACAGTAGTGCGACGTGCTGCCACTGTGCAATCAGGGTGGCCATGCATTAATTTTTGATTCATGGACCCAAAATGTCGCTACCCATGGCAACTGCACAAAAGTCAGATCACCTTTTACATGGTCTAATTTCCTTGTGCAGTTTGTGGATAGTGTCAAAATCGTGGCACAAGTTCTGGATACAGGTTTGCAACTCCTGCCCAGTATCTTTTGAGGAACACATTTTATGTCAGCAAATCATGACATTTCAAAAGACATTTACTTATGTTTCAAAAGTTAATGGGTTAGAATATGTGAAAAATAATTTAGCTGTACCATGAGGCAGCCGAAGAAGGGTGAGTGTATTTTGTTGTAATAATTTTTATTAATATTTCAGAACATAAAAGAACAAAACATAAAATCACATTACAAAATACAGTCATCAATTGTGAAAGTACCCTTGTATATAAATATATATATATATATATATATATACACACACACACACATACATACACACACACATATATATATATATATATATATACATATACAATATACACATATATATGCTACCCCTGCCCACACTTGCAGGCGTGGTTTACAGTCTAGTTATCATATGAAGACAGCAGAGTATAACAAGGGTGAGTGTATTTTAATTTAAAGCAACAGTACATGCTTTGGTGAAAATTGTGACATACTTTTTTAGTGTGTTTTACATTATCACTATAGAAACATAGAAAATGTTGGCAGATAAGGACTGCTAGGCCCATCTAGTATGCCCATAAGCCCTATACTTGTATGCAGCCTCTGACTCTATGTGGTCAATGGCTTTTCATCACTCCTCCCAGCCTGTTCCCTTGTGCCTGTCCCAGGCATGTTTAAAACCTCCACTGTGCTTACTCCCACCACCTGCTGTGGCAGACTATTTCAAGCTTCACTGTCCTCTCTGTGAAGAAAAACTTTCCCACATTTCCTCTTAATCTACCGCCTCGAATTTCATATCATGCCCCTCATTCTAGTACTCTTCTACATTGGAAAAGGTTTGCTCTCCAGCACCTTGTTTATGCCCTTGAGGTACCTGAACGTTTCTACCATGCCCCCACCCCGCTTCTCTCTCTCTTTCTTCCAGTGAATACATATTGAGGTCCCTTAGTCTCTCCTCAGATGTTTTGTGGTGCAAGCCATGTACCATCTTTTTTTTTTTTTTTGAAATTACTATTTTATTCACCTTCCTGCCTGCCATCCCCTACCCTTCAGGAGCCTCAAGGTAGACATCCTCTGCCTTCCACCCTGCCCGTATGACCCCACAGGAACCCCATAGAGCTTGTTTTACCCCCGAAAGGGATGGGGCAGAGCCCCTTACCCCAACAATCAACTTCGCCGTCCGGGGCCATTGGGCAGGCACATCGAGGGCACATCTCCGGAGGCCTCCATCTTCCCAGCGATGGCAGGCATTTTTCCGCTTTTTCTCCCACCCCTCACAGCTGTGACTCCTGACGCCATAGCAGTGCCGACGCCACGCTGTATGTCGGCAGCTCCTTCCCTTAACATTGCTAGTAGTACTCCGAAGCCTCCGCCTGAGTCAGACAAGTGTTCAGGCTATAGCCTTAACCTTCCCCGAGTAGGCAAGCTGTCATTGGATGCTCAAGCCTAACTCCTCGGCCAGCTCCACTAGCGACCCGAGTCCGCCCCTCAACCCGGGTCGCCAGTGTGGTGCGAGGTGTGGCGCCCAGCGCCTCAACCCTCAGTGCCACCGGGCTGCCATGTACCATCTTTTGTCGCTCTTCTCTGGACCACCTCCACCCTGCCTATGTCCTTTATCGCCTATCTTGTAAGATACCCAGTTCCTCAGTTTGAGTCTACTTAGCATTCTTTATACACTTGAAATAATAAAAGGAGCACTCCTTGTAACATGGTTATGCCTATGTTTTCATCATTATTCTCACCTAGTTTTGAATGCCCATGGCTTAACATTGCTTTCCTTGTGACTAAATGAACTAGCATGCATCTCCCTGATCTTACTTGATAATTATAGATCATGGGAGCATCGATGAATACTTGACCAATCACAGTGTTTCCTTCAGTTCCGCATGAGGTACTCTTATTTTCAAAGAGTGTCTCACATGTTGTTCTGCCTAACAGGCTTCTGGCTAGTGCCACACAGAAAGAGACCACAAGAATCATGTTTAAAAAAGTCATGGCATCATCTAAAATAAGTATATAGGGCAATAGGAGCAGCTCTTATGGATATCCGAGTGTCACCTCTTGCATCCTTAGAGCACCAGCACTGCTTACCATTGCTTCACAGTTCTCTTGCCCTAAGAACATGTGAGGCAGCATTTTATATCCATAAGGGGCCCTCCTAGTACCCCTATAAACCTATACAAGTGTTCAAAAAAACTGCGTATAATGATGAAAATATGAGGCTAACCATATTAAAAGGAACACTCCTGTTATTATTTCTGAATATTTCTAATGTAAAAAAGAAACTAAAGCATGTTTAAAATAGGAAAAGAGGCATCTTACAAAACAGGAAAAAAGGTCAGTCTAAATGAGGATAAAAGCATAGGTCAGCATTTTCACCTCAGCATGCACTGCCCTTCCAATACTGAGTCCTTCTGTTAGTTTCTTTATATGAATGGATTAAAGCACTGTGAAATTATAGTTTTTCCTTTTTTCTGTCCATATTATTTGAATGTATTTTCAGATTAGAAAATAAATAAAACAAAATGCATACAAAAGACAGAGCTAGACACGTAAGCTTTTTTAAAAACAGTACATTTCAGTTTGAAGAATATCTGCAGGTATGCTCAGCACCATGGACAGGTCCAATGAGTTGCATTCCAATTCCTGAGATACTGTGTTGTCTTTATGCAGGTCAGTTGCCTGTGTGTTTTTGATTCACAGCAAAGTTTATTCATGTAACTAGGAGACGAGCCAATGGCTGCAATGTACAATATACAGTAGAGTCAAGTCATGCCTATTTGACACTGCATATATTCATATCTTTCAACCCTTCATTATCTAAAACATGGGATGCCACCCTTCACAATATGAGAAAAAGTGAGAGGTACTGTACACACTGAGAATCTCTGAAGGGTAAAATGAGGGTCTTCCTTCTAATGGGGACAGTTGAGAGGCATTAACAGGCTGGTTCTGAGGGGTAAAATGAGGGATACCTCCTAATTTGGGATATTTGACAGGTATGGACAAAGGAGCTCTGAGAGGTTAAATGAGGGACGTCTCACCTACTGTGGGCCAGTTAACAGATATGGACAGAGGAGTTCTGAGAGGTAAAATTAGAAATGTCCCACCTAATGTAGGCCAGTTGATGTGTACAGACAGATGACTTCTCATGGTTAAAATGAGGGATGTCCCATCTACTGTGGGATGATTTACAGATATGGACAGAGGAGTTCTGAGAGGTAAAATGAGAAATGTCCCACCTAATGTAGGCCAGTTGATGGGTACAGACAGATGAGTTCCCAGGGTAAAATCAGGTATGTCCCACCTACTGTGGGATGATTTACAGATATGGACAGAGGAGTTCTGAGGGATAAAATAAGGGATAGCCCTCCTAATGTGTTAAAGTTCAGAGGTATTCATAGAGGACTTTTGCAGGTTAAAATGAATGATGACCCTCCTAATGTTGGACAGCTGAAAGGTAAGGATGACGGGCTTCTGAGGGTTAAAATGAGGGATGTTCCTCCTAATGTTGGACATTACAGATTTATGGATGGGGATGGGTCTGAGGGTAAAGTCAGTGAAAACCCTCCTAGTGTGGAACAGCTGAAAGGTACCTGTCCCACCCTCTGTTCAGACTCACTGAGGATTCCTGTTCTGCAGCTTCCCTTCATTTTCCTTGGTTCCTTATTCCTTTGTGAGATTGAGATTTCAGGTAATTAACATATTTAAAACACTGTACGAAGCACTGCGATTCTATAGCCTTTGACAGTAAGGAAACTATGTGGAGTTCTGCCCTGTACCCTAAACACACACACACACAAAACAAAAAGTGAAAATGATGTACGAACCATAAGTGATGCACTTCTAGGGATATCTTCACCATTGAGTCACACTAGTGGGTCTTAGATGGGGTGCTTGGACCCAGTGGGACCCAGACCTTTCAGGAGCGCTTAGCAAAGGTTAGCTGGCGCATGCACGGCACTGCAAGAGTGGCTCAAGCTGCATGTCTTACCTTGGCACCAGCCCTCAATTGCCTCAGTACCTTTTATCAAGAAGTGCAGTAACCTAACAAGTATTTATGAAGTTAACTGAAGGTAACAGAGCACTGATGAACCTTAAAAGAAGGGTCAAAAATCAGTAACACAGTGTCTTCTCAGTCCAAACCAAGAACAAGGGTGTAGACAAATAAAACATACTGGAGTAAGCCCACGGATGGCAGCTGGGTATGGGAATCAAAACTGAAGATATTCCTAGAAGATCAACAGTTACAGTGAATACAACATTTTCGAATCTTCCAGGAATCAGTCTTTACCACTGACTCACACTAGTGGGTCAGAGTACCAAGCTCAGACAGGGTGGCAGGAGCCAAGGGCTCACTCATCACAGAAGTCCACTCAAGATTGTCCTGTGAAAGGTGGCATGCTGCCTGGCATGGACATTGAGGGCACAGTGCTTAACAAAGGTGTGCACTGTATTCCAAGCAGCAGCTCTGGCAGATATCACAAAGAGATACAGAGTGAGGCCCTGCTAGGGACATGGCAACTGCTCTAGTGGAGTTGGCACATACCTGACCTTCCAGCTTGAGCTGAGCCATGTCATAGCAGTGGCATAGGCAGCTCCCAATCCAGGCAGAAATGCACTTGTTTGTAACAGGCTGTCCCTTGACTGGCATCGAAGCAGACAAGGAGCTGTTTGGATTACCTGAAGTCCTTAGTTCTGACCAGGTAAAATGTAAGGATCCACTTAACATCCACAGAATGGAGAGCCCATTCTGGAAGTTGGCAGAGTAGGTATGCAGCATAGAGGCTGATACAGATGGAAGTTTGACACCTCCTTCTGGTAGGAACTTATGGTGTGTGCAGAGAACTACCTTGTCCTATGGAAAACAGTATATGGAGGATCTGTGACCAAGGCATGGATTTCAGACACTCCATGAGAAAAGTGATAGCCACTAGAATGCTGCTTTCCAAGTTAAAACCTTCAGTTTACATGCTGCAAGGGCTCAAACACTTGCAGATGAGCGTATCCAGCACAAGGCTGATATCCAAAGCAGCCTCTGGCTTCCTGATACTGTAAGAGGCCTTGGGCAGGATTCACAAAGTGCTAGGGCAACTGGGCTTTGTGAATAGCTGCTATTCACAAAGCCCAGTTTGCCCCTACAAACTGGGGTTGTGCCCGGCAAAAGTAGTAAGGGGGCCCAATGTATCAGAGAGGGCGGGGACCTGCATAACCCCGCAATCATATTCAAATATGTGCTCCACACAAAGGCCTTTGTGAAGGTCCTTGCTGGAGCAAATTACCCCGGAAAAAACCTGGCAATAATCCGTGCAACCATAGTGGTTGGTAAAGGTACTGTGGCCCCTCCACCCGCTCCCTGTCCCTGATCCCCCGATCACCCGAGTACCCACCCAGGAAAAATAAACCATAGGTATTTCCATAGTGTAGTGGTCCTCCTTGTCTCGATCACCCACCCAGTAAATAAATAACATCTTTCCATAATGTAGTGTCTTCGAGCCCGATCAATCACCTGGTACTGTAATAAATAATGTCCCTATTGCAGTGGGCCCCAAACTCCGATCACCCACCCAATAATTTAATTAAAAAAGTCCCTACTGTAGTGGCCTCCTACTCGATCACCACCTGATAATTTAAAACACATTTTCTATATTGTAGTGGTTCCTCTGTCTCTGATGTCCTGATCACCCTGTTAGCAACAGAACCGAGTTCTATAGTGCAGTGGTCCCCCAATCCACTCCATGATGCACTCCCACCCTCTGCCCTGTCTCATCACTGTCTTCAGTCAGCAGCACATTTCTCCATCAAGCTGGCTTGCCGATCTGAACCGTCAATGACAGCTATAGTATTCACTACTAGCACATTGGTTGAACACTCAACCCATGGCTTGTAGTGAATACTGTGAGCTGTCACTGACAGTTCAGCTGGCGGGCAGCCATGGAGGTGTGTGGAGGGTTGTGCTGCTCACTGACCAGGGGCAGTGCTGGGATGGGGGAGGAGGTGGTGTCACGGAGAGGGTGGGGGTCCACTGCATTATGGAACCTGGGTTCTGTTACTAATGGAAGGATGACTGGAACACTGGTACGGTAAAGGGACCACTACAGTATGTAAAATATTTTTAAATTACTGGGTGGGTGATTGGCATTTGGGGGCATTACAATAGGGAAATTTTTAATTACATTACTGGGTGGGTGATCAGGTTCAGGGGAGGCCACTACAATTGGGAAATGTTTTAATTACATTACTGGTAGGTGATTGAATCTGGGCTACTAATACGTAATTTTATTTTACATTGCCAGGTGGGTGATCAGGGTTTGGGGCAAACTAGATTAGCAGAAATGTTTTTTTTTTCAATTGCTGGGTGGGTGATTGGGGATTCGGAGTGGGACACTACACTATGAGATTCATTTTCTTTCCTTGGGTCCGTGATTGGGGTGGGGGGACGACTTGACAATGAGAGAAATGTGGCTGTACAGAGCTTGGGCTGGTGGGGGCCCACACTGCCACACTAATGGGATTCAAATGACTTCCATAATGGCATGCTAATGGCCACTAGTGCCTTGCATGCCCAATGGGTTCATTTGCATGCCTCCCTTGTGAATGGCACACCAGTGCCTGAGCACTCATTGTCAGCAACCCATTCATCTGGCTGGCTGTTGGAGGCAGTGCTACTCAGGTTCCCAGTGCTTTCCTGGGTTAGTGCTGCCCCCACTCTGCAGTTATTCACAATCAGATAGTGCCATGAGCTATCCGATTATGAATAGCACTTTATGCCCTCTAAGTATCGAGGTACACAGTGCAAAGTTTTGGTACTGTACTTTGCCTTTTTGTGAATCCAGCCCTTGTGTGTAAGATGCCCTTAAAGAACCTCTTGAATAGCGGAAGCTGTGCTAGGTAGAGTACCAATAGACTATTGGTATGCAGAAACAGAACACAAGTGAACCTTAACTGACGAATTCTGTATGCTAGCATCAGAAAGGTCCAGCAAGTACTGAAAACTAGTAGGATGGCACCTAAAGGTTTTTGGAGAACCAGATGGGAAAAACATTTCCATTTGGCTCTGTAAGTCTTCCTAGTGGTAGGTTTATAAGTAACCAAAAGTATTTCAGAGATCCTCTGAGAAAGGACAAAACACCTGCTGATGACGATGTTTGAGTGTGAAACTGGTCGAGGTTTGTGGTGTACTTGGATGCTGTTGTACTATGGCGGCTTGTTGATTTTACTATATTAAAGCTGGGTTTATCACAGTTCCTGAGCCAGTGCTGATTTTTGATTTGCTACATATCCTCTGAGAAACCTTGTGTCTGTTCACTTCTATTCTTCAGAGCCAGGCCTGCAGGTGAAAGGAGCACAGGATGGGATGGACCAGGTGGTCCTGAGTCAGTAAGTCCATCCTGAATGGAAGAACCTTTGGTTCACTGACTGATAGCCTGTTCAATGGAGGAAACCATATCCGCTGGAGGCCAGCGGGGGTGACTAATATTATCTTGCCCCTGTGCACCTCCAATTTGAGCAATACCCTCCACTAAAGGGATTGGTGGGAATACATACAGAAATAGATTCTGCCATTATAGTCTGAATACATCCTCATAGATAATGCCATGACTTGGATTTCTGGAGCAGAATCAAGGCAGTTTGGTATCGAGTGGGGATGCAAAAGATCCACATCTGGGTTGCCTCACCTCAAACAGTAATCTCACAATGTCTGGAGCGAGACACCACTCATGGGATTGGCCTCTGTTCAGCTGAATTCATCTGTTCTGGACTCCTGGCAGATGAATGGCTTAGGCAGGATCCTCTGCTCCAAGCACCACTCCCACACTCGCCTCCCTGTGGAAAGGGCAAGAATGTGTTCCTCCTTGTTAGATGTAATACATCATAGACTCGATATCTGTCTGGAGAAGCACTGTTTGTGGCTGACAAGATCCACTAGGGCTGACAGGCTGTACAAACAGCTTGCATCTCCAACACAGATGTGGAGATGAGTCTTTGAAGGGTCCCAGACACCTTGTGTTTGGAGACCCTGACAGTGGGGCCCCAATCTCAACAGGGAGGCATCCATGGTGAGAGTCACCTGAAGCTCCAGTTGGGAGAAGGGAAGCCTTGAGGAGACTGCCTCCACTGAGCACCATGTGAGGACCTAACCAAGGGCTTGGTCATATGAATGGGGTGTGTCTGAGGATGTGGTGCTTGTGACTACTCTGCACTGAGCATCCACTAAATCGTTCTCATGTGCAGCTGTGCCAGAACTGTGGAGGCTATCACACCTAACTTGCATTGCATGGATTGAGCTTGTGCAGTTTTAAGCCAATGAAGTAGCTTGCCATCTGCAGGATTGCTTGCATTCTACTCCTAGAAGAAAGGCTCAGGCCTTGGTTGTATCCAGAAGAGCTCCTATGAACAGCAGCTGCTGTGTGGGTTGGAGCTGAGACTTCACTAGATTCAGCAGAACCCCTATGGAGGTGAGGTACTGGGTGGCAGTGGCCCTGCCTGTTCCATCTCCTGCTTGGATGGACTGGTTATCAGACAAACATACAGGTATGGGTAACCCTGGAGTCCTTTCTTTCTCAAGTGTGTCTGCAAAACTGCAAATCACCTTGTAAAGACTTGAGGTGCTAAGGAGAATCCAAAGGGCAGGACTTGAACTGGTAAGCTGCCACAGCATGAATAATCAGAGATATCTGAGGTAGCTGGGGTGTACCAGAATGTGCTGGTATTCATTCTGGATATCCGTGAATACAGTGACTCAAATTTAGCGAGTCAATTTGGGAGACATGAAAATAGCGACTGAAAATGGGCTATGCGCTCTAATAGCACGTTGAAAGTTCAGCGCTTTCTTTCTGTAGGGAGTAGTTATTTTATAGAGTATATAGGATTTGTTCATCGGGCCATTTCGCTGATCGCCTGATGTAGTGGTTACAGTCACTGCCTCTGTGGCTGGTGGACCCAGGTATGGGACTGCTGTGGAGATGCTTTAATTTTGTTGTTTATTTTTTTCCTTGTTGTACTCCCCATCATCCCGCCTTCTTGACTTTTGTCCCCACCCACAAATTGCTCCCCCAATGTTCTCTCCCTGCCAACCTGTGTCCCCTAGAAGTAGCCCTCCCAAGTTTGCTCCATGTCCTCAGTGTCCCTCCTGCCGGTGATGGTTATAATTAAGATGGTGGAGGGGGGAAGGCAGAGCCCCTCGTAGAGAAAGTGAGAAAAGTGAGTGTAGTAGTATTGAGTTCGGAGCACGCTTGTAGTGCTCTAGGTTGTTTTCCTTGCGCTGTTTTGTACTTGCTCTTTTAGTCAGCACCATTTTCTCCACACGGTTATCACATAGAAGCTTCATTCTGCATATCCAGGGAGCTAACCAATTCTGGGAGAAATAACTAAATTTCTCAGTCCAAGAAACTGAACAGATTTCTGAGGTCAAGAAAGGGGCAAGCCTCCTGTGAAAGAACCAGCAGTTTATAGCCAGGGATGCCTTCTGATGCAGATGTCTGAAGCTGCTGAGCTGAGGCAGAAGTAAGGGTATCCGAGTGGCTTAGAGCTGATGTACTTAATTCCGTGTATGGCAGTCAGCAGAATTGTTTAGTCCAGGAATCTGGCATACTTCTACCAGGGATCTAAACAATCTCCAAAGGATACAGTCATATTAGGAAAAATGCCCTTGGTAGCTAGCAATCCACATGCTTAGGGTAACTGCCTGTGCAGGTAAGTTTTCCCATAGGGTCAAACTTGCATGACTCCAAGAGGGTCTGCAGTGACCTCTCAGGAAATAGTCTTGACATTCTCACTGGAGAATAACAATGGCATTAGCTAAGGTTGAGAAACATACTCTGTACCATCTAGAAGCAGTGCATTTTTTATATATGGTCTATCTACTTGCAAACAGATGGTATTGAAGTAGGCCTACTCCAGACTGCATCAGACAGAGTTTGAAATATGTGCAGAATAGGAGGGACTAAATTTGTGGGCATGGTAAAATGTTTAACCATTGCAAACAGAGATGTTTACCTTGATCAAAGGCTTCAAAATAATGCACAGAAGCATGTCTCTAAGAGCCTAGAGTTAGATCCTCCTAAAGCACAGCAAAAGGACCTGGGTCTGAAGAGTCCAGGTTAGGAGTCACTGTCGCTGCCCTCAGAAGAAAGAGGTCAGGATCACACTTTTCCCTCCTCATGGGCAGGGCCCAGGGGCTGTTACTGGAGCCCAATGCTCTACCCAACTTGATGGCCCTGCCCACAGCTCCAGTTTCACTCGACCCCAAAGGGCCAGGGACCAGCTGCTCTGACAGAGACACATAAGCTTGACACTGCACCCACTGCTCCAAAGAGCTGCCCAAGTTTGGAACTGCTCAGCAGGGCCCCTGCCTACAGAGGGGGACTCTGGACTCAGACCACAACCTCCTAGAACCAGAGGTCCCCAGTGATATCAACTGCATCAGTGAGAGCCTCTAGCTCTAGAAGACTAAGGGTCTCCTGGCAGACCTTGCAGAGGGTGACCTTGAGTGATACTGTTTCTTCCCCTCCAAAAGGATGGGAAGAACCAAGGGCGGCACCGAGAACCTGACTAAAACTGGGAACAGGCCCCTTTTGTGCTTTCAGTAGGACTGTCCCTCCTCCCGAGCACAGGACCACCCATGGGTAAAACCCTTCCCAATGTGGAAAGTGAACTGAACACAGTCCCGCTGCCAGAGCAGCCTGCCTGAGAAGTCTCCCTACCATTGTACTCCATGGCATTGACTGTAAACTCAGAGGGGCATGAGAAAACTGACAGAAATATTTTTGTAAACACTAAATTAGCTGGCTCTCTGGTGCTGGGGCAGGGCTCCTACTGCGATGATGGCGACCGGGTTTGGGAATGGACCCGGGTCATCAGAGGGCCAACTGGGTGAGAAGGATTGAGCATCCGATGACTGATTTCCTTCTCCAGGGGAAGAGGGTAGAACATTCTGCGTAATACAGACACCTAGCAGAGGCTGGGTGTACCGATTATACTGATGCCAAGTAGCTGGGGGCAGGGCGGATGCTGGATGTCATTGCGTCCCGCCCGCCTTGTACACGGGGAAAAATGCTGCCAGCTGCCCTAGATGAAGCACGCTGAAGCTGAATTGGCTTCCAGGCTGGCCTCGACCTATCCAGTTACCTGCGAGTGCAGGGGGTCTGGTGCCCAACCCCACCCTGGGGGTAAGCCAGGAGGTATCGGAGGGCGCAGCCAATCTGGGGTGGAAGTAGGGTCCATGACCGGGTAGAGGTACGAAGTGCTGGAAGTGGAAGAAAAATGTATAATAAATAAATAAATAACACTAAACTGACACAAAATAACAAACTCTAGCTTTAAACACTAAAACTGAAAGGACTGAGCACTGTTGTTGAGACATGAAGTTCTAAATCCTGGTGGGCAAATTACGTCATTGATGCAAACTTGATGGCAGGGGAAAAAGGAACTGAGGCTGTTGAGGGCTTATGCAGAGGTAAGCAAAATATAACTTGCTGTCAAAGTTCGTGCAAAGTGGTGAAAATTAGCACTTCACAAACATTTGCAAAGTTTTTCCAGACCTGAGAAACTTTGACTTCACCTGAATCGCAAAGTTTTGCTGTGAAGTGCAGATTTGCCACGAAGTGTGGAATTTTGCCACGAAATTTGCACTCGTGGCAAGACTTTGCACTTCGAGGTCAACCCCCACTCCACAAATTGGGTGAATTTTGCAAATTGCACTTTGTGAATTGTGTGAAATTCTAAATAAATTCATGGAGTGGTTTTCGACTCCGCCCACCCCATCAAGGGCCGCATGCCACACCCACCTCAGCACCAGCCTTCCTGTAAAATTCAGACTCCCGCTGGGTCCTTGCACTTCCAGTTATGACCCACTAGTGTGAATCAATGGTGAAGATTTGTTTCATTGTGGTTTTATTATGTAAAGCGCCCTTGATTTCAAAGGCGCTATATAAATGAAGCATTGATTGATTGATTGATTGAAGATTGGTTCGTGGAAGATCAAAGAGTTACAGTTAAACAGTTCTTATTGAAAATATCAAACCAATGGACACGTCACTGAGAAATCTTTTCGAGGGGACATGGTTGCACGTTCCATTGTTTGTGCTGTGTGACAAAATGCCAAGTGCTACATCATGGTGTACTGTTTTACCAAGCTAGTTGCCCCATAAGCCATCGCTGAGCTGATGGCAGAATGCAATCCTGGCCTTTTTCATGTGTTGATATATACTGTATACAGTTTCAAACTATAGTCACCTGACTCACTATACCATCAATGTCACCTGACTGCTGTGTCCCACGGAGGCGTCAGTTTACATTAGTTCCTACCAATCCTACTGCAGTTCACCACAGTTCATCATACCCTCCCCAGAAATGTTAGGGGAACACTTAATGATACAGTACATGTACCATGGAGACACTCACGTGTACATTTGTAACATTTATAAGAAGAAACACAGTCAGACAAAGAGAATTTAGCACTTTTGGAAAACACTAAAACACAATATTTGAACACAAGCTTATATTCTATAGATTTTCTGCCTTTCTGTACTGTTTTTCTTCATTGCAGCCTATTAAGAAACATAAAAGCTGCCAGCAAGGGGGGCGGAGGAACTGTGGTCCATTGTACCTGTCCATATTCCTAAATGAGCCAGAGCAACCTACCATTGGTTGGGCCTTGGCTAAGTGCCCAGCAACTCAGACCCATCCCCTTGTCCCCTTCACCTCTGTACCACTTTCCCTCTCACCAAACCTTTGTAGCTGTCCCACCCTTACATGTCACTGTGTTAACATTTCCTGCCTAATGAAGAACAGAGGGAAAAGAAATAGAGTCGGCATATAACATACAAGCTGAACTATGTCTAAATATTTGTTCAAAGTATTCTCAAAAGTGAAAATGTCCCTTTAAATATTAAACTACTGTAGTTCTTCAGCTGTAATAGGCATTTGTCTCCATGTTCAAATCTTTACGTCAGGTGGAAATATCACAAGCATCCTTACAATGTTCAGTCCTGCCCCGCTGCAAGCCTTTCCCTGCTGCAGGCCATGTATACTGGCTGCCATAATGTACTGCATCTTCCACTCAGTGTTGCTGCTTTCAATAATTTTATGTTTTCTTCAGGGCTCCCAGGTCAGTATCCCTCAAATGGGGAGATCAATGAGGAACATTAGGTAGGACACTTTAACACACTGGTTTCAGGGTCTCTGTGTGACTGCTGGTTAGGCCGCACCTTGAGTACTATGTGCAATTCTGGAGGCCATACTTAAAAGGGACATTGCACTCCTGGAGAGAGAGAGTTCAGAGAGATGGCAACCAAGATGATTTGGGGCATTGGGGAAAGGACCTATGAGGAGAGGCTTGAGGAGCTCAACATGTACTCTTTTAGAGGAAAGGAGGGACAGGGGGACATGATAGAGGTCTTCAAGTACATAAAGGGGATAAATAAGGTAGGCTCAGATGGGGTGTTCCAAAAGAAAACGGGGCAACCAGAGGACATGGGTGGAAGCTGGGGGACTCAGGGAGAGAGGAGGAGGAGGCGCTTCACTGAGAGGATGATGCAACCATAGAATGCACTGCCCAAGGGACTGGTGGATGCGAATACTGTGGAGGGGTTCAAGAGGGCTGGGACAGGTATAGGGGAGGGTGAAACTGAGTATGTTCAATACAGGAGACTATCTTGGAAAGGGGTTGGGAAACTCAAGAGGGTGGGGAGGACAGCAAAACCGCGCCCATTATGGGTGCTGACTATTGAGCAGACACAAAAGACCATAAGGCCTACTCTGCTGGCATTTTAGTATGTTAGTATCCATAGAAACAGAATTTGATGGTGGAAGGAGACCAAAGGTCCATTGAGTGTGCCCTTACTATATTATCTCTCCCAAATGACTTGCTGTACTGGTGGGCAGTTACCACTTCCCCACTCTTCAAGCCCATTTTACCACATCCTGGGATTATCAGTTCCTTGCTCTGTCAAAACTGTGTTTAAACTAGTTAAGGATAGCTGCTCCACCACGTCCATGGCAGTCTGTTCCATGGTTCCACCATCCTCTCAGTGAAGTAGAACCTCCTCATATTCCTCTTGAACTTGCCCCTGCCAACTTCCAGTCATGCCCCTAGTGATTGTATCCTTATTTCTTTTATTATTATATTTTTGTTTTGCTGTTTTTTTCCTCTCCCTATGTTCCCGCCCCTGAGCGGGAGGTGCGGCGGCAATGATGTCACTGACATACATATGTTTCAATCATGTCCTCTCACTCCTGCCTGTCTTCCAGTGAGTACATATTTAGGGCATCCAGCTGATCCTCAGTGGATCTGCCCTGCTGGCCCTGGATCACCTTGGCAGACCCTCGCTGTACTGACTCTAGTCTGTCAATGTGTTTCCTCTGGTGAGGACTCCAGAACTGGGCATAGTTCTCCAGATGAGGTATCACCAGGGATTGGTACACTGACAGAATCACCTCGCTTCTCCTACTGTTTAAACCCTACCCTATGCACCCAGCATCCTTGATACCTTGGTGTATGCTTAGATGTATTGGCTCATTTACTTGAAAGAGTCAGTGATTATGACCCCAGATCCTTCTCCTCTGTTGAACTGGTCAGTCTAACCCTTCTATCCAGTATTCTATGCATGGAGTCCGTCTCCTTAAGTGCATTACTTTGCACTTCTTCACACTGACTTTCAACTCACAGTGGTATCTGGAGAGAATGAGACTCACTCACCCCAAAACAAATGTTTTATTTCATTTATTTTGCCAGTCTGGTAACAGTACTGTAACTAAGCCAACATTTTGAGGACAACTTCCTCTTCTTCAGGGCTTACAGTTATTACAAAGTATAATATTATATTACGAACTGAGGAGCATAAATAGAGGAATCTGATTGGTAGAGACCTATTTGAAGCCATGATGATATCAGGCTACATCATCACGGCTTCAAAAAGTTCCGGCGCCACCAGCCTCCTTCCTCTGTTCTGTCTGAGAACTATTTTTCAAAATGTACTCTACATCACCCAAAAACTTGTTCATAAAACGTTTAAAAACCTGATAGTTTTATTTTTTTATTTATGAAAATTCAAACTTAGTTCATAATAGCAATAAGTCACTCCAGGGTGTGGTATATCATGGGATATACGTCACTTCTGGGGGTCGTTGGCTGCCCAAGTGCCCTCGGCAAGGCTGCCCAACCACACAGAGGCGTGATGATATCCCATGATATACCACACCTGTCGTGCCTTATTGCTTAAATATGTAACTTGTATTCAACAATAAAAACAATCATTTTATAGTACTTACTAACTAATTAAACAAGTACTAAGTCAAATCTAATTTTCCTTTAAATATCATTCTCTCCTGTTCACTTCAATGGTTTACAACTCTTTTATCAAAGAATGAAATTAATAAATCAGACTATGACAGTGGTCTATTACTGTGAGAAGAAGTGCTATGCTGTGTTGTACTCACTTTAACAATCGTTACTGTATCTCGTAATATTACATAACTTACTCTGTAAAAACACAGCCTGCTTGGACCCAGATTTATTCTGGTACTGACATATTATTGACAGCTTCCATTCATGCATATATTTTCCTAAATATAAATAAATATAATCTGCCCTGTCTTTAGCTATGCTGATTATACTTCTTTTATATGCAGCAACCACAATATTAATGGAACCTGATAGCACATTCTTAATCTCCTCCCACTGTGTTTTGTATTATAGGCGCTGGGCCACAGATGCTTGTGGGTCCAAGTCAAAATCGCAGTGGTGAAAAATGGCGCAGTCAAAAGCGTGCACATGGACACCACAAAAGCGCAGTCAAAACCATGCAAATATAAATAAACTAACTCAGAAACTGTGCACGTGTTTATGCCCACTTGTTTTGACTGTGTCACTTTTCACTGTGAGATTTTGACCAGATACAGATCCTTGTAGTCTACACTGAATCTCAACTGCCAGACCTTTGTCCATCTCTTTAGTTTCTCCAGGTCCTTCTGGAGCTCCTGCACCCTTCCTCATGATTTACCCTGCAACATAGCTTTGTGTCGTCAGCAAAGAGACACAACTTTCCTGGAGACCTTCCCTATGTCACTTATGAACATGCTACATAGGATAGATCGCAGGATTGATCCTTGCAGCACTCCACTCGTGACCACCCTGTCACCAGACCTAGCCCCATTCACCACTGCCCTCTGTTGCCTTCCCAGCCAACTTCCTACCCACTAACTAAACCCCACTTTACTCCAACTTCTCCAACTTCACCAGCAGTCTCCTGTGTGCTACTGAATTGAAGACCTTGCTGAAGTCAAAGTAGAGCAAATCTACTGCCTGTTCTCTGTCAATATTCTTGGTGACTCAATTGAAAAACAGTATCAGGCTGGTCTGGCATGATTGACCTGACACAAACCCGTGCTGCTTGCTGTTCTGTAGTTTGTTGTCATCTAAGTAGGCCATCATGCTTTCCTTGACTATGATCTCCAGTTAAGGCTGACAGACCTGTAGTTGCCTGGTTCCTCCGTGCCACTCCCACATGGAGTGGTACTATCAGCAGATCTCCAATCCACTAGCACTACTATGGACTTCACTGAGTCATTAAATAGATGCGCTAAAGGTACTGCCATTCTGTGGCCAGTTCCCTAGGCTGCCAAGATCTAGCTCAAGTGTAATGAGTCACTGAAACTGCTTAGCATTTCTCAGCTCATGACTTCCAGACCTTCTTAAACCATAGGTCCTCAAACCACCCTACTGGACTGGACACTTACCAACAGAAAGAACAGAGTTTTTGAAGCGTGGGTCCTAGCTGTTCCCATTAGTGACCACTCCCCAAACCTCAGTATTTGGTCCTGTAAACACCCAAGTCCTCCCCTTAAGATTCTATCCTTTCCAGACCTCTCCAAGTCTGAATGATGCATCTCATCTTTTCGTGGATCTTTGAGCTGTCAGATGGTTAGTCCTTGATAGATTTCCAATGTTAATTCAGCCTTAGGCTTTTTACAGCTGCTCTATCCTCTAATCAGGACAAGCACTTCCCATTAACTAGCTGGCAGGTGCATGGTGAGAACATAAGATGACTTTCCAAGGAACTCCTCAGGAACACAAAGCAGAGATAAGATGTGGGTGAACTATAAAGCCAGTCACTTACCCTCATCTAAAATCAGCAGGTCCAGTGTCTGGGTAACCCCAAAAACTTCTAGACTGCTGTAAACTCCATCATCAAACCCAGAAACAAACAAAACTAAATTAAACTGGTAACAGAGGCATGAATAGTAACTGACCCCTACCAGACTGCTGGGCCTTTAATGCCAAGTTAATTGATCCGTCATCATGTGAGACCAAACTCCCTAACAACTCTAACCTAATTCCCATAGCCAGAATAGTGACCACCCCAAAACTTCTCACTCCCTCCTTCTACTTTAAGGCCACCTCCCCACAGTGATCTGTAGAACTTATGTCCCTCCCTAACTATGGTGGTGTAGACAGTGATGGCTTATGCCCAATCTTTCTTAAAATAACTGCCAATATAACTGCAAAGTCGCTTTCTTCAATCTTCAGCCTATCTCTGACCACTTCCTTACAGTACATGCCTGAAATTTGGAAGTAGGATAAGGAGTTTTGTAGTGCCAACACATAACTGTGTGTGTCTGCACTTTATTTTCTGCAGAGCTTACTTGCACCTCAACACAAAGTGCAATAAATTTACTGAACAACATGGACTCGTGTGAGCTATTCTTAGTTATAAATAGGGTGGTACCCTATATTTAAAACTGGCAACTCTTCCCTACTTTGTAACTATTGTCCTTTCTCTAGCCTTTCAAACTTGAGCAAGCTCCTTGAAAAGATCATTTTCATAAAACTCTCCAACCATGTGTTGAAGTACAACCTCCTCCCCCCACCCACCAACACAGATTTCAAAAAGGAAACAGTACTACTACTGCCTTGACCAGGTTTACTGACCATGTCACCAAAAATATGGACCTGGGTAGAATGACTGGGGCAGTGTTTGTAGATTTAACAAAAGCTTTCAATGTGGAGGACCACCACATTCTTTTAGGTAAACTGAAGCAATGGGTTCTCTACTGTGACCACATCCTGGTTAAGACAGTTACCTAGTGGAAGGTCAGCATGGCAGGGGACACATCTAAATCTATGGGTGTCTCGAGGTGGGGTCACTCAGGGGTCTATTCTTAGGCCCATTCTCCTCTCCTTACTTGTTGACTCTTTCTCCAAGGTTTGTAAGCAATGCCATATGATGCTTTATAGTGGACAACTTGATTCTTTACCATAGTGGCAAGACTCCTGCTCAAATCTCCTCTATCCTCATGGATGAATTTAATGCTGCTCAGATGTGGTCCCTAACCAACAGGCTGTTTGTTAATGCCAAAAAGACCAAGGCCATGTTGTTTGGTTCAAACCTAGGCTTGGTAAATTGATAGCAGATAATACCCCAGTTAATATACTGTCGCCTGAGTCAGACACAGTTTAAAAATGGCTAAGCGGACTTGAAACAAAGAAAAGAGGCATCTTATAAAACAGGAGAAAAGAGCTGATCTAAAATGGAATAAAAGGTAAAGGTTCAACATTTTCACAACCATAAACAGCTGCTTTAAAATGTAATGGTATATTTTCCAGAAGCTTTTCACTGTGTGAAAATGGTGCAAAAGACATATTTCAAATGTATTCTGCAGGGGATATGGAGGCACCCTGCTACAGTTTACTCAGTTTAGAGAGGCAGTGTATTCCATGGGTTCATGCACTGATCTGTGATCAAGGCCAGTGCAGGTTCAAATTATACCAGAACCACTGTGTGACCTTGAAACAAGTCAGTTCAGTTCTCTAGAAGGCGATGTCTGTTCTGGTGAAACTATGTCAGCCTGCCACGCATAAGGATTTGTATACCTATGATGCTTTGTATGGATGTCATGATAACCTGATATGGCAATATAGCTTAATAATTTCCACTGCTGTAATATCTCACTTTAAAAACAAATGCGATTATCATGCAGCATGATATACCATGACATACCGTGATAAAACATTTTAACTTGCTGCTCCAGCAGCTTGTCGCTTCCCAGATGCAACAGAGATTCCCCAAATCACCACTTTCTCAATCATTTTTTTCTGCAAATTATTGTGATAATTTATCATGCTTGTTTTTACATAACGTTTTACACAAATATCGTGATACTAATAATTTTATATTGTAACATCCCTATGCCTTGCACAAGGATTAAGGCTTAGAGTGTATGCATGTGGTTTAAACAGATACATGAAACCAAACCATTTGGTTATTTCTTTTCCCCAGTATTCTTTTTATGGATTCTATGCACTTCTCTTCCTGCAGACTGCTTCTCTGATAGGCTAACTCTAGGGGCAGAATTTTGAGAGCGCATGATGCATGCACAGAGTCCGATTTCTGATACAGCCTGCATCATGCCACGTCATACAAAAGCTCTTTTGCAGGTGTGATCCTGGTGAAGGGACAAAGTAAAATAATTAACAAGTTAACAAGGTACAATAATGCCAAGAATAAATAAAACAACCATTAAGTTCAGGTACAGATGTACAAGATACTATATAGCAATACAGCCCTATTGAGGGCTGCCCGACAGCCTAGTGGAAGTGCTTTAGATACATAGACAGTGTCGACAGATAAGGGCCTATGGCCCACCCAGTCTGCCCATTTGAGCTTGTAAGTTCAGTTTGTTTTCCTAGAAGTCTGTTGCCCCTTACCCTGACCTCCAGAATTCCTTTATGTCTATCCCATGCATTCTTAAATCCTGTGATTGTTTCCAGCCCCACCACTTCCTCTGGCAGGGTGTTCCACTTGTCCACCACCCGTTCTGTGAAGAAATTCTTTCTCATGTTTCCTCTGAATCGTCCTCTCTCCAACTTCATCCCATGCCCTCTAGTCCTGGAACATCTTTTTTCGCTTAAAAATAGTGTTTTCCTGCACCCTGTTCCTCCCTGGAAGATACTTGTATGTCTCTATCATATCCCTCTCTCCTCCTCTCCTCAAGGAGTACATGTTCAGTTCCTTCAACCTGTCTTCATAGGACTTGTGATGCAATCCATGCACCATCTTTGTTGCCCTCCTCTGAACCTTCTACCCTGTCTATGTCCTTACGTGGGTATGGTCTCCAGAACTGTACACTGTACTCCAGGTGGGGCCTCACTAGTGTCTTGTATAGTGGAATTATGACCTCCTTTTCCTGCTGGTGATGCCCCTGCCTATACATCCCAGCATCCTATTTGCTTTACCTGCTGCCTTGTCACTGTTTCCCTACCTTGAGGTCATCCAGAGATGACAACCCCAAGATCCTTTCTGCTTGGTGCATGCTATATCCTCACCCCAACTGATATATTGTGCCAGGTTTTGTGCCCTATATGCATTTATCTTGCACTTCTTTGCATTGAATTTCAACTGCCAAACCCTGACCATTCTTCAAGTGTCTGCAGGTCGCTTCTCATTCTGTCTACACCCTCTGGTGTGTCTACTCTGTTACAGAGCTTTGTGTCATCAGCGAACAGTGAAATTCTGCCTTCTAGGTCCTGCACAATGTCACTGATGAAGATGTTGAATAGGACCGGTCCCAGCACTGATCCTGTGGTACCCCACTGGTCACTCTTCCCTCTGTAGAGTGACAGCCATTTACCACCACCTCTGTGTCCTGCCACCCAGCCACTCACCCACCACACTACTGTCCTGCCCACACCCATATTCCCCAGTTTGTGTAATAGTCTTCTATGTGGCACAGTGTCAAAGGCCTTGCTGGAGTCCAGATGAGCCAGTGTCCACTGCCCTCCCTGATCCACCTACCTAGTCACCCAGTACAAAAATTCAACGAGGTTGGTCTGACATGACCTCCCCTGGTGAAACCATGCTGCCTTGGGTCCTGTAGTCCATTGACAACCAGATGTTCCCCAATCTCTCCTTCAGTAGTGCTTCCATGATCTTCCCCACTACCGAGGTGAGGCTGACTGGTCTATAGTTCCCTGCTTCCTCTTTGTTCCCACTTTTGTATAAGGGGACTACATCTGCTGTCCTCCAGTCTTTGGTTACCTCCTGTTTCCAGTGATCGGCTAAACAGGATAGCCAGAGGTTCAGCCACCACCTCTCTTAGTTCTTTAAGGACCCTGGGGTGCACCCATCTGGCCCCATTGCTTTATCAACTCTTTACTTCCAGTTCCTTCAGGACCCTTTCTCGTAAAGGGACTTGTGTCCATTTCTGCACCATTCTCACCCTTGTACTCCCTTCAGGACCCATTACCTCATCCTCTTCAGTAAAGACTGAGCAGAAATACCTGTTCAATATGTCAGCTTTACTGTTGTCATCCTCCACTGAGCCCCATCCTCCCCTTCAGTCTCACTATCCCTCCCTTTGTCTTTCTTTTTCACTTATGTACCTGTAAAGGTTTTGTCCCTCTACCCACTGATTTTGCAATGTGTTCTTCTGTCTGAGCTTTGGCTTCCCTTATGACCTCCTGCCTCCTTTGCTTCTCCTGGTACTTCTCCCTATCCCCTTCTGCCTGTGTCTTTTGTATTGCCTGAATGCAATCTTTGGCTTTCACTTTCTTTGCTACCTCTTTGGAAAACCATAATGGTCTCCTCTTCCTTTTCCTCTTGCTAACCTGCTTAATGCATAATTCTGTTGTTCTTGTAATCCCATTTTAAATACTGCCCACTGTTCCTCAACCCGATTCTCTGTCCCATTCCTTTAATTCCTCTTTCAAGTATCTCCCCATTTTCCCAAAGTCTGCCCCTAAAATCCAGGATACGTGTTTTTGTGTGGTTTGGTTCTGCTCTTTCTGTGATTTCAAACCACAATGACTGGTGGTCACTGTTTCCCAGGTGCTCCCCCACTGTTACCCCCATCACACTGTCCCTGTTTGTGAGCACAAGGTCCAGTATTGCCTTCTGCCGAGTTGGTTCCATGACCAGTTGTTTGAGGAAGGCACCCTGAAGGGAGTCCAGGATAAATCTGCTCCTAGTTGATGCAGCTGCTGGGATGCTCCAGTCCACGTCTGGAATATTGAAGTCTCCAACCAGTACTACCTCACCCTTGTCTGCCATCCTTTGGGTGGCTAGCATCAACTCCCTATCTGTTTCTTCCTCCTGGGCTGGTGGTCTATAGACCACACCTGTGCGGATGGTGTCCCCATTTTCCTTTCCAGCTTAACCCACAGTATCTCCTCCCCATTTTGTTCCTCCTGGATCTCTGTGGCCCTTATGTCATTTTCACATACAGTGCCACTCCTCCTCCTCCTCCCTTCCTGCCTGCTCTGTCTCTTCTGAATATGTTGTAGCCAGGTATGGCCATCTCCCAGTAGTGGTTATCATTACACCAGGTTTCAGTGATGGCCACAATGTCCAGGTCTGACTGTGCCATGACAGCCTCCAGATCTTCCATCTTGTTGCTAAGGCTCCTGGCATTTGCACACATGGCTTTCATGATTTGACCTCCTAGACTGTTTCACTGTTCTACTCCAGCCCTTCCTTGGTTGTCATTTATTCCTGGTTCTCCTTGCTGTCTGCCCTTCTGCTGAATTTTGCCCTTTTCTGCTTATCCACCTCTTGGGCACTAATCTCCATCTTCTGCACACTGCTTTGCAGAGATAGCCACTCCTCTGGTTCACTGGTTCCACTGCTAGCTGTGGGGGTGAGCAAGTAGGTACCCTCCTTGCTGGCCTGCCACCCCTTTGCTAGTTTAAATGCTTGTCAATGTAGCATTTAAACTTATCATTGAGTGTTTGATTCTCTCCAGGATGGATGCAGGCCGTCAGGCTTGAACAAACCTCCATCCCTCCAGGTGGGTCCCCAGTCACCAATGAATCCAAACCTTTCTCATAGCACCAGTTCTTCAACCATGAGTTAAAGTTCCTGGTGCATGCACTCCTATGTTTCCTTGCTTCTCACAGGTAGTACTTCTGAGAAAGTGACAGAAGTAGCTACTTGCTTGAGACCCTCCCCAGTTTCCTAAACTCTTCCTGAACTTCCTTTGGCTCCCATTTGCCAGGTCATTAGTACCTAGGTGGATAATGACATCCAGCTCACCTCCCGTCTTGCCTTCCCAGTGAGCCCCAGATCTTCCTTCCATCTCTCCATGCTGTGGCACCTGGTAGGCACCTCACCTCCTGTCCTCCCTCCTGTGTTCCTAGCTGGATCCTCTTATGATGGAGTCCCCACCAGGATCTTCTCCTCCCTCTAGGGTCCACTGCTTTCTCCGCTGAGGTCACCTCCTTGGCTAACCTCCACATCCTTTCCTTCCACTTCTTTGGGTACCTCTATTTGGTTGTCCTCATCTGCCAGTGTGGCATATGAGTTCTTGAGTGGAATAGAATCTGGGATGTGCCTCTGCCTACTGCTCTAACCCTCCCTGAGCCCACTGTCATCCAAGTGCTCCTGTCTCGGCATTCTTTGGGGCAGTTGCATTGGACTGGGTGGTCCCTGGATGGGGTGATGGTACTCCTGACCCAGTTTACTTCCACTCTGAGTCTGGCTACCTCATCCCGCAGTCCAGAGAGAATACAGAATAGGGCAGCACCTCAGTGTCCAGAAGGTCTGCCTGAATATGGCTGCCCCACAGCCACTGCATTGCACCACTCCCCACATTATACTGCAATTCCACTACTTGTCTGCTACTGAAGCTCTCCTAGTTCCTTTTATTAATTTACTGTACTAAAATCCTGCCACTGATCCTCAGATAATTTTTTTTTTTAAAGAAAAAGAAACCAATAAATAAATAAATGAGTCAAAACACTTGTCGTGCTGAGGGTGGGCTTCTTCCTCCTTATGCCCTCCTACTTCACACCCCTTACTATACTTCTTGTGTTTAGCTCCTGTCAATCAGATTTAACAGGGCATATAATTAAGAGTTGGGGAAGGGGGCAAATTTGCAGCAATTAAAGATAGCACAGAATTACACCACCACTATGTTTTAAATTCTCAACAGCCCAAAACAATTATAAGTAAAGACAACAAAAAGTATAGTGTCACTAAAAGCCCACAATCTAAGTTTAAAAGAAAAATAGCAATTACCAGTTACTCTAAAGCACTGAATTGAATATGTTTCCTTCCTTCCCTTCTGGCTTCTTCTGAGAAAATAAAAATCTGCTTGCTACTTTAACTCTGACTAAGCCCCACCTCCAGTTATCACGTAGCTGAGGTCAGAGGCCAGACAATTAACACCCTTCACCCAACTACAGGGCAGTCAGACAAGCCAAGATAAAATTTGCAGCAATTAAAGACAGCACAGAATTACACCACCACTATGTTTTAAAATTCTCAGCAGCCCAAAACAATTACTTTCTACTTCTTTGACAGTGACACGGGTTCAGGAGCAGATCTGAGTAGTTGGGATCTAGGCGGGCAATGTGAGCCATCTTGGGGTGAGGACGGCGGGGTCCTGCGACGCAGTGGCCCTTTGTAGTGGATCACTGAGCCTGCTCTCATGTAAAGTGTGGAGCATGCACTCGAGTGGCTGCACTGACCAGAGCCACAGAAGGACAACTGGGCCATGTCATTGGGTAGAGGAAGGCAAAGAAAATCTAGTTGCCATACATATGACAGCAAGGCCTGAACAGGTATATCCCTGAAACACAGGGTATACCCTGATGACTGCAGCTGGCCAGGGAGGGACATAAAACCTCCTGTTGAAAAAAACAAAACATAGGGACAGATTTTCAATGCCACAGAATGCTGCTCTGATCATACAGTGCATGGGGCTTGTGGTATTCTTCCTGCCTGGCGACTGGGATTTTCACTCCCATGCGCCAAGTACTACAGTTAAATCAGCTTCCCACTGGTCTACCTTGCAGCATTCTTGGAACCCTTTTGCTACCAGATATTTGGCTAAGCTGCCATAAAGTGAGGAAACTGTCTCAACTGCACCGAGAATAGAAAATTGGGAGCAGTTGCAAGAAACGTGTTTGTGCAGGTGCGCCTAAAATGCGCTCGACACAGGGCTCGATGCAAGCCCTGTATCACCCTTTGAAAATCCGCCCATAATACACAGAAAAAGTTCAACCTCGAATTCACATCTGTTCTACATTTAGCCTCCCTTTTCTCTGTTAGTAAGGAGATTTCCATGGAACCAGGATTTGTGTCACAAGGCCTTCAACCACTTCTGCTGCTTGTCTCCCAGGATATCATAGTCCTCTGCTTGTGACATCATAATTGGTTACTCTTGAAATGACTATGATGTGACTAGCTGAGGATTATTATTTTCATTTTTCCAATTGTTTAGCCAGGTGAGACACACTAAGCTGACAGCTTGTTTACAGGTGTGACCTGGGAGCATAGGGAAGTTAAGTGACTTGCTCAGGTCACACAGTATGCAGTGGGGCTGTGGGATTCAAACCCAGATCTCCAGATTTGCAGCTTAGAGCCTTAAACCACTGCGCCATACTGCCTCCTATTATGATGTAATTCATAGACAAACAGCTACAGCAAATGGCAGTATAGCCTAGAGGTTAGGAGGAAAGAGGTGTGAACGAGCTTGGTACATCCAGCAGACTAGACCTGAGTTTGATTCTCACAACCTCCACTTGTATACTGTGTGACTCTGAGCAAGTCACTTAACTGCCCAGCGCCCCAGGTCACCCTGAAAATAAGCACTTGTGCCTAGTGGGCCTTTCCCCGCTACCAAAAGACTAAAAAAAAAAAAAAAAATGAAGACCAAGTGACAGGCAATCCTACTTTCATGAAAATTTCATAAGTAATAAGTTGTGGAAGGCAGGTATATGCATGAACTGTAAACTAAACTATTCATGCTTATACATTTTCAGATATGTCCCTGTTGTGTATGAGACTTTTTAAAGCAGCAGTGCAATGAAACTGGGCAAAAAATTGACCCTATCCTTTTTCAGTATAAAAGATTCCAGGCGCCTCCCAATTTTATTTGGGGGTAAAATGTTCTAGTTCCACCAACATTTTAGTATTTTATAAATGTTTTAAAATTAGTTTTTCTCAAGAATAAAAGATGTCCACCACATTTGGCAAAAATACCATTGTAAACCTAGAAGGGCTTAGGATTGAGACAACAAAAACAAAAACTATGGTGTGCAGCATAGAAGGTACCTAGAAAAGTAGATGTGACCAGGATGCTAATATTTTTATTACTTGTAGCTGAAACTAGCTTTTTGGGGAAAACATTTTTCATTGCACTGCTGCTTTAAGTCCTTGATAGCAGTTAGCTAATTATCTGCAGGGCAGAACATATCTTTCAGTAATTTTCATAATTAAGTCCTCACTGTGTCCACAAACAGCAGAATATGCAGTTCCACATAATTTTTTTAGTCTGGTTTCTTCACTCTTCTATGGTATGATTATCTCCTTATCAGTACATCATACAAACAGCTCAATTATGATCCTTAATTAAATACAAGCCATGTCTAATGTTCGGTCATCAATTTACATAAAAAGGCTGGAGGTGCCTTTGATATTGATTGGTTTTGTGGTTTCTTTTTTTCTCTGAACGTTGTTTAATTTCCTGTTGGGATCAAAGTACATAGGGGAGACTATTATTCCTTTAACTCTTTGTTATGTAACAGTATGCTTTTACCATTGCAGCTATTACCGATCAATGCAAGCTGCAATAGTACAAAAAAGTGAGCTGAAGTGTGTGTGTATCCCATTATTGTACACATGTATTTTATTGCCTTATTTGTGCAATATTTATCTACAGTCCCAGTGTACCTCTGCCCTGGGCACTCATGGAACTATGATCTTATCCTCTCATCAAGTTTTTCCTGGTTAACATTTAAATAACTAAATATTTCCAATACTCAGGGCCAGATATTCAAAACTTGCGCTGTGCACAAACTGTTTGTGCACGTTTATATGAGATTGGAGCAGGTCCACTATATTCAAAGGCCAAATATCGTAGCAAACCGCATTAGCGCCGGGCAAAATCATAATGTATTAAAGGGCAAACTGAGGGGGCATGTACATGAATACAGGTGCAATGCTATATTCAGCGACTAGCGCCCGCAAAGTGGTTTTGCGTGACTTAGCATGACACTTTGCATTAGCAAATTACCACCCAGGAAAAGGTAGTCTTAACCTGGGCAATCCAGCTTTGCATGACATTGTGGCTTTGGCGTGGCGTTATGTGAGTTTTGTGCAGCTTTGCGCAACCCTAACCAATAAGTATGACACACAGAAAAAGACAGACATAGAGAAAACATGCTGCTCACTGATGGCATCACAATGATGCCATCATCTGCCACCAGTCCCAGCCATGCCAGGCAGTAAGTGGCGATCTGGCCTCCAGTGGACACCATGGCAGTGTGGCCATACAGCAACACACCTGCAGACCACCCTTCTGTGGACACCAACAGATGCCAGCACACACATGCAGCACTGTGGGCATGGAGGGTGTTGAGGGAGGGTGTACGGGTGACCAGGCTGCGCCTACAGACCGGTGCGGCCACAAGGCTGGGACACATCATACAGTGCACATGGGCCAGTATCAGAATACGCCAACACCAGTGTGCCTGTCTGATCGAATGTACCCCCAGCCACATACCGCACAGCAATACAAACACAACAGCACGCACAGCCGGCCATGTATATGTCACTGTGAGCACACCATGCCAGAGGTGCAGCATCTGTGGGTCACACAACAGCATAACAGTAATGTCCACTGTCAGTAAACACCTGCAAGTTGGGCCTGTCACTGTGTACAGTGCAGTGGTCATCACTGCCCTATACACCATAGGCATTGCTGTGTCCCTCACTACTGGCCCTCTTGCTACTGTAGTGCTCTGCTATGCACTGTAGCATGACCTACAGTGTGACAGTTGCATGCAGCACCACCATCACCTGTGCCTATACTGTGTTGTCCCTGGGGCATGGTATGCTATGCTGTACTATATACATGTAGCCTGCAGCTACCATCATGCACTGCCAGACTAACCTACAGGTGGAGCTGCAGGCAGACCTGGCCAGCCCTGTACTTCCAGACTGACCTACAGGTACAGCTGTGGGACCCCTGCAGTAATGCTGGGCAAACTGCATGCAAATCAGGGCATAATGAGATGCTAATCTGGATGTTTGACCAGAGACTGCCTAAGTAGGCTCATTTACATGTAACTTTTGAATATGGCAAAGTTTAGCCCCAGGCAAATGTTTTTGCACTGGGCAAACAGCTTAGCTCTGCACTAAACCCACGTAAATGTGTTAGTGCCTCACAAACGTTCGAGGAATATTATACAGTTTTGCACACTGTACTTTCACATGCTGCTGCCTGCAGCTGTACTAAGTCCAGCATTTGCTGGCACACACATTGACCATATAGTTCACCTCTACCTACCTTCACGTCGCTGTGCACTTGGCTGCTATTTGGTGTGCAGTTCCTGGTTGCTATATTTAGAGCTGTCTTATTCCCAAGCTATGTTTGCACTGCATTCCCAGCCCAGATTGCCCAGCTTCCTTAGCATGCTGTATTCAGCAGGGTTAGCAATGGGGCTATCCTTTTGAATATAGCAGGCTATTGGGTCCGGGCTAATTTATTACGCTGGGCAGTGCTAATTTAGCCCCGCAAAGTTTTGAATATCTGGTCCTTAGTCTGTAGTGAATTGCTATATAAATAATAGGAGTCTCAATTATAAGGCTTGGAAAATACTGTCTCAGTGATGACTTCTCGGACTTTTCAATGAGGACTAAAGCGCCATGGGACTCACAATGCAGACTCACCACATCAAATGCACTCACGCTGTATAATTTAGTGGCCAGAACACAGACTCCTCCTCCAGATTAAAGATGAGGGCCTGGGGATATTACAAGAGAGGCTCAGCCCAAATGACACAGTTTATCCTCTTGGAGCTCTTCAGTGAGGAGTTGGACTAAGGAGTCATGGGAATCCTCAGACTCGCTGAGTTAGGATTTACGGTAGATAGACTGTGGACCTTCAATGTCCCTTGATTAAGGATTGAGGACTTGAGAGAACACTTGACAGTGGAGCTCAGGTGAACTATTAGCACATCTGCTGACAGGATGTACTTTGAGGCAGATTTGCACATTAGAGAGGCTAAAACTCTGCAAAAGTAAAATTTATTTATTTTAATAGTAAATTCCAATGATAGCACTGTAAAGATGATTGACTGCTGCACAGCTACATACCACTTGAGATGATGTGTGTCCAAAGATAGTGAGAAGGAGCTGTCCTAAACAACAACCCACTCCAGACCTACAGGCTGCAGCCAGCACACATCAATGACAAGGTTTGATCCCTTGGAAAGCCCTGCAAACTTCAATGCAAGCAATCAATCTGAAAGTCAAATCTATCCTGAAAAGACTTACTGAGCAAGATGCCAAAACTGAAGTGGCCACCAAAACGGTGACTCTGCCAAACACGTGCCACTCAAGCCTTAACTGCTTCGAATAAAATGATCCAGGAAAATATGCAGATGAAGTACAGACTGGTGGCCCTAAAGAATGCAAAAGGGCCTCCAATATTCATATTATTGGACTGTCAGAGGGTGCAAGGGAGAATACTTCTTGGGATTCCTACAAGACTGGCTCCTAGGGACCTTGAAACTGAATCCAGATACCTTGATCACCTGCTTTATAGAATTTATCCTGGACTGTTAACACCTAAGGGGCCTCCCTAGGATTGTGCATTTAGTGACTACTGGTGCTCAAGAAAGAGACCATTTCCTGAAAGCTTACAAGGACATGGAATCATTAAATTATAATGGGTGACCCCTCCATATATTTCCAGATCTTTCTTATGCAACGCAGGCCTGCAGAAAGAAATTTGATGTGCTGAGGGCCAGACTCTGGAGCTTAGAAGTTGTACACTGTGTCTTGATGCCAGCCCATTTATGGATCCAGTATAGAGGCACACACTTCAATTTTCAGACCCAGTGGAAGCGGACAAGAAAGTCAAGCAATAACTTGTGAATTTGAAACCATCAGGACACATGCTCAACATGATTCTGATAAATAAATATGAAATAAGGGCATATTTCAAGTATTACTTTAGTTTTAATGTGCCTTAAACCTGAACTGAGAAGACTGTTTCTTACATCATTTATATAAGTTACTGTTACGAGTTCAGCTGATTGCTCTAAAATAACTTGTGGAGCAATCAGTACTTAGTTCAGTGTAATAACTTGTCACTGTTAAGAATGCAGTATAACAGAAGGATTGGAAATGTCTCTCTTAAATGGCAGCCACCATGTGGCATTGGTAGGTAGCAGCAGTATGCCTCGGAAGGTCAGGGAGGGATCTGGAGCTATTGAAAATGGGACATTACCATTAATCACATTCTAATTATTACTAAATTCCTGATGCTGTGAAGCTACCCAACTATTTTGCCTTTTTTCCCAGATACAGGGCAGCCTATATTTATAACACTTATACTTCTTTTTATAGCAGCTAGCACGCAGTTCGGCTCGTCAGGCACTAGTTGGTTTTGTTTTGCACAGAGAATATTTCAAATGCATAGTACAATATATCTCTCAGATGTGTTAGTTTTATCTCAATGTGCTGTCCATGACTATCTATGTTCTGGGGTCATATCAGCAAAGGTTGTTCAATCTTATCAGGCTCAGATTACCCATTTTCATAAGACCGCCAACAGCCTTGCAAGGGTAGTATATGATGGACACTTAATGGACTAAATATGAACTTTAGACTTTCCCACATCCACAAGCCAGATGTGTAGACTGTATAACTCTTTTACATTGCATGTATCTGTATGTAGTATGATGTCTTACAGAAGCAGGTTGTATGGTATTTTTTCATACAAACAATAAAATACAAAGAGGGGCTCAGCCAGACTATGGGGTTTATGCAAGGAAGGGATAATAGGAAAGATAGTGTCAGAGTTAACATGGAGGAATGGAGGGAGTTATTGTTCTGGATCTGGGATGGCATTGTTACCCTGTAACTGGGTAGGAGATGGTGTGTAAATGAATTACAATACCTCAGTAACTGAATGGCAACAACATCTGGTACTGAAACAGCGTGCATAAATGTCACAAATACTTGTGACATTTGGCTGTCATTATCCAGGTTAATTTCCATTCCTACTGGCACAACTCCCACCTCCCTTGGGCAGCCAGGGTCACTGAACACTATGCAGACCGGCATCATGGTGCAGAGCACTGCTGGCCAGCAACATGACTCATGCACGCACTGACCTTATCGATAAAGAAGGCCCGATGTGTTTAGTTACATTCTTAGCTAGCTATTTGCATGTAAATTATTTGTGACTAGTAAAATCACAGAATTTGCCAAGGAGTCTAAGACATTTAAACTATTATGTAAATGGGAAAACGGGAGTTGTTTTATGCCCAGTCTTATTATTAGCAGTTTTCCTGGAACAATTATCTCTCACTTTTCTTTATTATATTAGCATTTGACACCAAGGTAAAAGTGCCAAAATAATAATAACAGGGCCAATAGCATAGCGGCAGTCATGACATCATCACGCTGTAGAATCATAGTAACCAAACAGTGCCATGCGTCTGTAAACTGAAACAGTCCTGCAGTACAGTGACAGCATACGCTGATGTTCTTCTGGGAACATAGACAAAATATTTACTTGTGCACTGTCAGACAGGCTAGTGTACAAGCAAACCAACCTGACTCCCACCAAGCAGGGAAAATGAAACTGTGGGACCCATTTGTTCATTTTGCTGGCACTTAGAAGTCTCATGTGGCTTTTACATGTGTCACCTAGCCAGGAAAATCAAACTATATTCACAGCCTCCATTTCTGACTTGCAGCAGTTCCGACTGTAAATCATTCCTGCAACCAATAAGTACCCAATCTAGGATATGCACTCCCTGCCCTTCCTGAGTAGCTTGCTTCTTTGTCCACAAGTCTGGGATCTGCTTAAGTAACTGAAGTGAATTAACAGTAGTATGCCTGGTTGGTTTCACTCCTGTGCTGTAGCCAGTTTGCATTATGCCTTCTACAGCCAGACCACTTGCCTGTTTGTTTTAACGGGCAGAGACTCTATTCTACCTGTCCCTCACCCTGACCTTTTGGGACCCTGAGAGCATCTTTGCCTCCATTCTGGAGGATGGGCAATGCAGAGGAACCAGTGTCACTGTGTAGTCTGTCAGTGAGCATGTGTCGGCGAGCATCTGTACTCCCTTCTCCAGTGGCTAAGCACTTCAGCTCCATGCTATAACTGCCATAACTGACTCTTGCTTTCCAAATTTTTATTGCAAATAAGAAACCCTGGCATTAAATAGAAAATTAAACATAAACATAAAAAATAAATTAGACTTCCCTATTTAATAAGGCAAGAAGAAGTGACTGAGGTAACTATAGTCTTGGTAGCCTCACTTTGACCGTGGATAAAAGATGAAGAAAATTACCAAGGATCAGGTTACTAAACATCTGGACAGATTCCTGCTGCTAAAGAAGAGTCAACGTGGGTGCTTGGCCAAAAGTCACTAATGACTGGCCAATTTCCTTGATGCCAAAAATCATGTCTGCGCTCTTTATTAGACTTGAGTAAGGCATTCAACACTGTGGCCATCAATTATTATTAACCATGCTAAAAACCTTGGGTTAAATGACACGCTATAACCAGGTTCTCCTGCTACCTCATGGGCAGACAGCAACAGGTAAAGCCCATGCGCTTTTCTCCCTTAAAACACTACAGCGAGGAGTCCCACAGGGTCTATTGTTATTTGCTATATACATCAATGACACTGATTTTAACATCAGCTCTGCAAGCGTCCACCTCTTTGGGGACAACACCTTGCTCTATGTTGCTAGGCCCTCCGCAACTCGCCTGCCTTGAACTACAGTGCAAATTTGACCACCCAACAAAATCTGCTCCATTGGAAACTGCTACTCAATGAAAAAGAAAAACAAAGTTGTGCTCCTTCCCCTCACTCTAAAGAACCAATACCCAACCAATTGATTACCAATTACCAGATCAGGACCATCCTGGGTGAGCTACTTGAACCAGTACAAAATTTAAATACCTAGGCTTCTGGCTTGACTGTAAACATTCATTTGTCACCCACATTGAGGAAGTAGCCAAAAAACTACGTCAAAGACTACGACTTTTTATCACATTAAGCATCTGCTGACCCACAAAACTAAATTAAGATTGATCCAGACGACCTTCCTCCCTTAATTGACTACGCAGACTTCCTTTAC
The DNA here is from genome assembly GCA_016271365.2 of Neoceratodus forsteri. NCBI lineage: Eukaryota > Metazoa > Chordata > Ceratodontiformes > Ceratodontidae > Neoceratodus > Neoceratodus forsteri. Next base: position 189,408,427 of record CM028134.1, read on the forward strand.
AGTCACTGTCCTAAATCAGCCTTATCTACTCTGGACACACTTAATCACAGGCATTATGATTTATCACAAATGCCCCATCTAATATACACCATTGTTCCTTTATTCGCAGATTGGCTGGCCCTCCATCAGTACTAGGAGATGGCGTAATGCCTCCCTCTTGATGTACAGAGCCATTACTAAGAAACTCCCTCCCTATATCTGTAACTTATTCAAATGCACCCCTGTGTGTATTCACTCAGAAAAATCGTATACATTACATTTGATATTCCTAGGATGAGAACCCACTATGATTCCTCATCAATAAGCCATGCCTTACCCATCCTATGGCATACCCTACAAAATACATTTAAGCTCACACATACTGCTGGGATGTATACCTTTAAATCCCTGATTAGACTTGTTCTGAAGGATGAGTGCAATTGCTATTCATAACTTCACCTACCTCAATAAGGATACCCTTCCCATGGTCGTTACCTTGCACTTACTTGCCACCTTGGCTTGCTGTTTTTGGTTTTCTGTTTGTATTTAGACTCCTATGAGAATCCTCCAGATTCCCTTCTTACTCTTTTATTACCACTACAAACCTGACTCATTGCAACAACTTCCTTATATTCTGTACCCCTATTTCCCAGCCATTTTTCCCTCTACTGCCTCACCTCTTCCCTCTCTACTCCCTTCCACCAACCTTACCACATACTTTGTCTCATTTAACTCTAACCCCTCACCTTCCATGGGTCCTATTGTATATACAGTATATAGTGTATATTATGTATACAGTGTGCTGCATAATTTAATGACTCTGGAATGCTTTGTTATTCTCTGCTACTTCGTGTGTTGTATATTTTGCTCTGTAATGTCTACTAACTCCAAACTGTTGTTTTATTGTTGACCTATGTGCACCATACCCAGGTCCACCTTGTAAATGAGTCCTTCTCAATGGTGTTTCACCTGGTAAAATAAAGAATGACTGACTGATTGATAAATGGGAGCACAGACATTTAAAATCTCCCAGTTGTCAAGGAGTCCCCTGAGTATGCTCATTCTTGCATCTTATGAAACCTTTGATGGTTTAAATGTGACTTTGATGAATATTTAAACTAGCCAAGGGTGTGGCAGAAGAAATCAGAGAAGCATAAACTGTAACCCTCATAGACTGAACAGAGAGAAGGGAGGACTTGAAGGGAGGTATATCCCTGACAGTGCAAAATAAAGAAAAAAGTCGAGTGAAAGAAATGAAAGAGGATGGGAACATGAGCTGTAAAAAAAGAGGGAAAAGGGCAGGACAAAAAAGAATAAGGGGTTAACAGGCAGAGGATAACAAAATGTAGAAGGGCATGTGTGCAAATACAAGAAGTCCGGAAATAAAATTCCAGACCTAGAGGCCACCATGGTGGAGGCACACGGCAGCCCTGGATATCATGGCCACTACTGAGTCATGGTGCACAGGAAATGACAACTGGGACATGGCCATAGCAGGCTATACTCAGTTCAGAAAAGATAGGGTGAGAAGGAGAAGGTGTGGTGCTGTACATAAGGGAGAGTATCAAAGGGACAGAAACACAGGGAATCAGGTAGGAATGGAGGGGTTGGAAGTACTGTAGATCACCTTGGAGACAGGAAATGGAGCCGCTACATGCACTGGCATGATTTACAGATCTCTAACACAGAGGGAGAAATTAGATAAGGCACTGGTGGAAGTCACTGGTACAATGGCGGAAAAAGGTGAGGTGCTGCTGGTGGGGGACTTCAATCTGCCGGATGTAGACTGGAGCCTCCCAGCTGCAGCTTCAGCTAGAAGCAGGGACATCTTTCAGGCAACTAGTCAGAGAGCCCACTTGTGATTGGGCAATACTGGACCTGGTGCTCACTAACAGGGATTGTATTGCAGATGTCAAGGTGGGAAGACACCTGGGACCAGTGATCACCATACAGTGTGGTTCAACATAAGGATGATTGTGGAAGTGAACCACACAAGGATAATGGTCCTGGACAGCAGGAGGGCAGATTTAAAAAAATGAGTGAATGCCTCAGAGATGGCTTAGCAAGGGATGTCCTGGATGTGATGGAGGAACAGTGGGTTAAGCTAAGGGAACACACAAACCTCTGTGCAGAAGAAATGAGGAAAAAGTAAGAGGAAAAAGAGATGGCTACGGCTCTCAGTGGCTGAAAAGGTAAAACTAAAAGGGTAGCATTCAGGAGGTATACAGAGATGCAGAAGGAAGAGGATTCTCTGCATCAGGAGATGCAGAGGAGGGAGGGAAAGTGATGAGGAGTTCAAAGGCACAAAACAAGAAAGAACAGCCTAGGGGGGTAAAAAGAAAAGGCAGGAAAGAATAGCCCAGGGGCAACAAAAGTGGACAAGACATTCTTTAGGTACATAAGAGAAAAAGGAAGAATAGGGAGAGACTGTGAAGTTAAAAGGGCAGAAGGGACTGTGCAGAGGAGGATAAAGAAAAGCAGATATCCTGAACAAATACATTTGCTTAGTTTTCAAAGAGAAAGGGAAAGGGATGGGCCACATAAAGGCAACATGCAGGAGCACTGGAAGGAGGAAGGTAGACACAAGTCCTTTCACAGGGAGCAGAGTCCTGAAGGAACTCACAAATCTGAAAGTGGACAAAGATATGGACCAGACTAGGTACACCCAAGGGTACTGAGGAAGCTCAGGGAAGTACAGGCTGCACCTCTGACAGTCCTTTTCACAACTCACTGGAAACAGGAGTGGTTCCAGAGGACTGAGAGGGCATATGTCATCCTGCATCACAAAAGCAGCAGGAGGGACAATGCTGGCAATTATAGGCCAATCAGCCTGACATCAGTGGTGGTAGTTAATGGAGTCACTGCTAAAGGAAAGGATTGTAGAGTATCTTGAATTCAGCAGGTTGCAGGATCGCGGGCAACATGGATTCAAGGAAAGGTCATGTCAGACAAATATGATACAGTTCTTGACTGGGTAACCAGGGTGAGTCCAGGGTGGGGTGGTGGACATGGCCTACTTAGATTTCAGTAAGGCTTTGACACTGTTCCACATAAAAGAATCATTAGAAAACTGGGCAGCTTAGGGTGGGTCAAAGGTCGTAAACTGGGTAAGACATTTGTTAAGGGATAGGAGACAGAGGGTGGTGGTAAATGGAGTTCAGAATGGAGATGTGAGGGTAACCAGACGGGTTACCTCTAGGCTTAGTACTGGGTTCAGTCCTCTTTAATGTCTTTGTAAGTGACACTGCAGATGAGCTGGAAGGAATAGTCTGCCTCTTTGCAGATGACACCAAAATCTGCAATGGGGTGGACACTGCAGAGGGTGTAGAGAATGTGCAGAGACCTGAGAAAACTCAAAGAGCGGTCAAGGGAGTGGCAGCTGGATTTCAATGTGAAAAAGTACAAAATCATGCACTTAGGGCACAGAGACCCAGGGGCAAAGTACAAAATGGGAGATGTAGTGACAGTCACCAAACAGGAGAGGGACCTGGGAGTAATCTGTCTGATGACCTCATGGTGGTGAGAGAGTGGACCTCATGGTGGTGAGAGAGTGTGACAAGGCAGTGGGTAGGGCCAGTGGGATGTTAGGGTGCATAGGGAGAGGCATCACCAGCAGAAGGAGGGAGGCAGTGTTGCCACTTTATTGATTGCTAGTGAGACCCCACTTGGAGTACTGTGTTCAGTTCTGGAGACCATATCTTTGGGAGAACATAGAGTGGAGGTTGTCCAAAAGAGAGCAACTAAAATGGTACAAGGTCTGTATTAGAAGCCCTAAGTGGAGAGACTGAAGGACCTCAATATATATACCCTGGAAGAGACAAGGGAGAGGAAGGATATGATAGAGACCTATAAATACCTCACAGAGGGTAAATACAGTACAGGAGGGAGTATTTTTCAGAGGAAAAGATGCAAGAGAACAAGGGGACATGTAATGAAGCTGGAAGAGGAAATTCAAGGTAAATGTAAGGAAGTACTTCTTCACTAAAAGAGTGGTGGATGCCTGGAACAGTCTTCAAGCAGAAGCAGCGGGGTTGAAAACAGTGGTGGGTTTCAAGTATGCATGGTTTAGGCATAAGGGAATCTTAAAGGGAAGCAAGGGAGAGCCGGAGATCAAGCAGGGCCTGCAGTGACTGTATAGGCAGGGGAAAAATGGCAGACTGGGTGGGCCAAGCAGTCCTTATCTGCCATCCAATTCTATGTTTCTATGTTACAATGGCCAACAACAATCTATAGCAAAGAAAATGTGTCCTCTTGCCTTCCAATTGATCTAGCACTGCATTCCTACCATCGTATACCCATTTAGGAGTAAAAGTTAGGACACTGTAAAGTCTCCTTCATTTCACAGGTCAGAAACAACAGATCTTTTTAATTTGAAAAGAAAAAATAAAGGAGCTCCCACACTGAAGCCATGCACAACCTCAGGAGTGCAATAGGTAATTCCAAAAGCAAAACCCACTATGAATGGGGAGGTTAGCACATCAGAAAACAAACTGTGGACCAAAGTCTCACTAAAAAATCTTTATTGTCAGCAATGTAATAAAATTCAATTAACCAGTAGCAGCACTCATAGAAATTACATAAAGTGCAAACACAGTGCAAAAAGAAGGAAACGCAATTGCACAGCCTACACCCCACAGTTGTCTCAAATGGTACAACTTGATCTGGCCATCCAACCAAACCAAGATATTGACAAAAGAGTGACCAACTAATAAAAGAGTGGCTGCACCTAGTAATCAGATGGAAGGGCAAATGGATTATTCAGACTACCTAGAGGGCATGTTAAATGAATTACAAAATAAAGAATAAAAGAGCTTTACATTTCAACATAGTTTTGATCTAAATGTTAAATAGTTTTTACATGTTTTAAGTTTGACAGGTTGTCTTTTTTTAAGAATAACAATATGGCTACATTATTTGCATCTTAAACCTTTTAAATTACTTGCAATTTAAAGTTGACTGTTTTTTCTTTTAAATATAAAATGTTTAAATATGCTTTTGTTGCTAGCTAGACAAGATCTAGGGCTTAGCCACAAACCGCATCCTGGTACTGTCAGGCCAGGTGTTAAGAACTTTATTTGATGTATAAGCAGGGGTCAACTTTAACCTTTTTGCACTAGCCAGCAGGGTAAGTTGATTCAAAATTGCACTAACCGCAGATGATTGCACTAGCCCTTAAATATAATGGTAAATTGTGATCACTTATACAGGAAACAATACAAGCAAAGCCAAGAAATGCTCTGATCATTGCACATTTATCTTGCTCCCACATTGCTTCCAGCTGCCCAGCAGAAAAACACTGCAATGCCATCACAGACAGTGAGGCCCCCATTGTTTTGTACCATGGCCTCTCTTCCTCTTTCTGCCGCGCCCTCCACTCAAACAGAGAGAGGACATCACAACAGCAAATGTTCAATCAAGCAGTCCCAGCTCTGCACACACAATAGCTGACATCATCATGCACCTCGCCACACTGTCACCACCACCCACAGGGCAATGAACAGAGTCAGGTAAAGAAAGACATTCTCAGGCCCCACCCTATAGTCAACTGGAGACCTGCATTTCTGAAATGAGCCAGGAGCACATCTAAGGTTCCTTGGGGTGGGGCTAGACTAACTTACGGGGCTTGGCAAATAGAAAACTATGACATTTTCATTTGTAAAAGAAACATAGAAACATAGACTTTGACGGCAGATAAGAAGCGCTTTGGTCCACCTAGTCTGCCACTTCCTACCTAGAGGATAAGCTGCAGATCCTATTTAACCAACAGCCTATTTCTTCCCACCCCCCACAAAATTGCCTTATGTCTGTCCCATGCATTCTTGAATTCTCCCACAGTTTTAGACCCCACAACCTCCTCAGGAAGGCTGTTCCATGCGTCCACCACCTCTCTGTGAAAAATACTTCCTCACATTGCCCCTGAGCCGCCCCTCTATCTTCAAATTGTGTCCCTTGTTCTTGCACATCTCTTTTCTGAAAGATGCTACCCTCTTGGACTTTGTTGATTCCACTGAGGTACTTAAACGTTTCTATCATGTCCTCCTCTCCTCCTTTCCTCAAGGGTATACATATTAAGTTCCTTTAGCCTTTCCTCATATGGCATTGGTTTTAATATGCTCTGTCCCAACAATAACAGATTTTCTTTAACATTCTCCTTTCATCAGACCAAGGAAACAGTACACATGCATAACACTATACACTATCGCTATTTCTGTATAGGATGATCTATGTACCCCAGGAATGCCCATTTTAAACTTTCAAATTATGTATTTTATTGAGGTTTATTTTTATACCATACATGATCCAAAGCTTTGTTTTTAGGATGAAAGTACATGCTGAGTGGGATAAGGGTGTGGCTGTATGGATGGTGATGGCTGGCATGGTCCATTTAGAAGAGCTGGGGACTCTACACCTGCCAGTAATGGCAGCTATGGATCTGTGGATGGTCATTTCAGAGTCTGGTCTGCAGTGGTGTCCAGGGAAAGAACAGACTTAAGAGATTTGAGGGAGAGGGAAGTTATGGGAGGCTGGATAAAATCCACTACCTGCAGGGCCGATCCTATATACCTCTTTGCATTTTGTCACTAAAATGTTGGACACAAACACTCAAAATGTAGAAATGAGGGGCACTGGTCTTAATAATATTGACAAATTGTTACAGACACATTCAGAAAACTGGAACCTAGCACTCTACCCTTGATCACATCCTGGACAGTAGCTTAATAGTCTTAACAGTGGAGTGATAATGACTCACATTGAGTCTTTTGTGGGATCCTCTCTTGAACTGCTAGATAATTGCAGCTCTTAATGAGCTGTTAATCATACCAGGCCATCTGGAACATTGAGAGAGATTAGCATGAGGACTAGAGCCTCTAAAGTAGAGACTTGTTTAACTTCATTAACAGCCATGAAAATCTGCACTAGTCAAGACGGGCAAGTAGAGAGTTAGCTGCACTAGCTCTGGTCAATTTGCACTAGGGTTTGGGCTAGTAAAGCAATGTTAAGATCGACCCCTGTGTATAAGCTTCTATTGTCAAGTAGTTACATCTAAAGTGTGAAAACTAAATAATTATAACCTAAATGTTAAAACAGTGTTTACATGAATTAAGTTTGACAGGTTGTCCTCTTTTAGAATTATACATAGCTATATTATTTGCATTTTGAACCTTTATAAGTTACTTACGGTTTAAAGTTGATTATCTCTTTTCAATGCAAAGAAAGTTTTAAAATGTCTCTGTTGTTAGTTAAATTGAGTGTTCATAAGCAAGATTAGAGCTAAACCACAAACCACAACCCAGTTCAGCTAAGCTGAGTGCTAGGATAGTATCATACCCTTTCCATTAAAGCCTTCTTATTGTCATGCTCTCTATGACGTCAATTTTCCCTAACTAACTTGGGAGTGCCATTGAAACTCCTGCAAGTCTAGCAGCCCTCATTAAATATAAAAGCCGTCCTCAACATAATCAAGGTAGGAGAGGAGAAGCAGGACTGCCAGAGCAGACCACTCTCTTGGGACCTCAGCTTGAACATCTGGGTACTTTGAGGTAAGGTTGCCTTTATCTCTAACATATTGGAGTAGCAACAAAGTTAATGCTTGGCTTATTTATTTTTTATTAGTCTAAAGTAGAGGAGCTTCCCTTCGTTAAGTATAAATCGAATTGTTTTGTTTGCACTGCTGTTATATAATATTGTCACATTATTTTAGATACAGTAAAAATCATACAATTACAAAATGGCATTTTCTGGAATTTCTTCTCAACCAAATATGGAAGAGAAACAAGATGAAACTGTATATTTAAGGGATATAATTACATATCAGGCAAAAGAATTAGAACAAAGGTTTAGGATAAGGTAATATTAATCAGACAAATATATTAGACTATGATTAAAATAGGGTGGTTATAAGATAAACCTAATTGACACTCAGCCATGTGCACTATCAAGCACACCCGTTAGACTTCACCCTAGGCAAGGTAAATTTCTGAATAGAGTGGTTGTTCCTGCCAGTTCTGAAGGATTATTCCCAGGACATGGAACAACCCTTGGAGGTTGGGTCAGGGAACTAGACCAAGTAGTTACCCTGACGGTACACACAGCTTCACCCACTCATAAGTACAGAACTGTCCTGAAATGGCATCTAAACAGGTCACTGTTTTTCCTCACACAGTCCTTGTACCAGCAATAGGTCTATTAGCCAAAACAGACCGAAGTCACAAACACCCACGGACATTCTGGCAGAGCTCTGATGATGACAACCTACGGGTCGATGATATGTAAGCGCATAAGCTCCACCATCACCCAGCTCACCTGCTGGCATGTCGGTCGGCATTTGGTACTTCAGTTTGTTTTTTGGCCATGGAGGCCTGGAACTTGGATTATTTGTTAACCTTGGAAATTGCAGCAATTTTTGCTTGGTCACGGCTCTTCCAGCTTTGCATAAGTTAAGTTTGCCATGTGGTCTATTGCTGGTACAAGGACTTTGTGAGAAAACAGTGACATGTTTAGATGCCATTTCAGGACAGTCCAGTACTTATGAATGGGTGAGCTGGGTTATCTTTCTTTTGCACTGTGTTTGCACTTATTTAATTTCTATGAGTGCTGCTGCTGATTAATTGAATTGTAATATATGGAGATAGTGAAATAATACCACAACTGTCCCATACAAAAAATTTCCAGTAATACACCAGTGTTTCAAGTGATAATACTACCGTTCAGAGGTGATAATACCATCGTTCCACCTCTGAACGATAGTATTATCACTGAAATGCCACAGTGCATGTGCAAGTTTGCCTGCCAAGAATCCCAGTTGCCATGGTGCCACGTTCCTTCCTGCACAGCCCTACTGATGGCGTGCATCCCCATTGGCATCTTTTCTCTGTGTGATTGGCCAGTTATTGTTTGTGAGCGGGCAGATCAGTTCAAAAAACATGGCGTCCGTCTCTCTTTCCAAGAGAAATAAGTCCCTTTGTTGTTTTCATTGTTTTGCCTAGCGCAGTTTTTGTCCTCCATTTCAACAGTTATCTGGTTGATCCTGCATGCCTGCAACTGAAAGGTAGGACTAAAAAGCACTCTAGAAAAGAACACTATGAAACAGAGCCACGGCGGGGGAGTGAGACATGGAGCAAGACACGGAGAGAGTGAGTCAGAGCATGCCAGGAAAAAATTAGACCCAAGAAGTCGATCCATTTATTACAAAATAACAAATAGGTGAGTGAGATCAAATGTAAGCAATACCACCTTGAGAATTTAGACAAGGAAACCTCTTGAGCTTCGCCTCGAGGTTTCCTTGTCCCTGGGACCTCTCAAAGATATTGCTTACTTGTAATACCCACTCACCTAGTATTCTATTTTTAGTACATTGCTGACAATAAAGATTTTCATAGCGAGACTTCAGGTCCACAGCTTGTTTCTTGTGGTGCTAACCTCCCTATTCATAGTGGGTTTTGCTTTCGAGATTTTTTAATTTTATTTATTTATTTGTTCACTGTGAGGTGCACTGGTCCCATGGACCATTTTCAGGCATTACTTGGACCATAAAGATGTATGTTACATAACATGCCAGATGGCGACTACAGTGAAACAGTAACAAGCAAGCAATAAATGCAAACAAACATACACTCAACAGATTCAATAAATTCAAATGCACTAAAAAGCAATGCAGCAGACTGGAGTTCATAAACATGTGCTAATAACCATATTCCATACTTAGGGGAAGCATTTGCAGGCAGAGTCCACCAAAAGAGAAGCTTTACTGTGAGATATCAATAGGAATGAGTTGCTAGAGAGTAGAGAGGGATACACAGGCTGTTTCAGTGATTGGGGCAAAGGAGAAGGCCTGTTGTCCCATACATGTGGTGGCATGGGTAGCTTGAGAAGTAGGTGAGAGGATGACCAGCGTCTGCCATGGCACACTTTGGAATTTATGAGTTAAGTTGGGGGAAGGATCCTTATCATGTAGGGACTTCTCTATGAGACATTCCAATAGGTATTGACAAAAAGCTTGTGGAAAGAACCAAAGGATTGGTAAAGACAGCAGTGGTAAGTGGAGTAAGGAGCCATTAATACAAATCTGCAGATGTTATTATAAACTGCATTCAGTCTGGACAGAGTTTCTTTACTTTACACTTTTTATTGGATAATTAAAACAATACAATAATCAAAATAAATAATAAATTACAGATAAAAACATTTATAGTACAGCAGTACAATACAGAATTGAATCAATAATTGTACTGCACATGCAACAACTAAAACAAGAATACATTAGAGGTTGGAGTTTAATAACATTAACATTGTGGGTTACTGTAACTAATAGATCTACTGTTGGATTATATTTAAACAAGGAGCCCATACATGTATAAACTGTGATTATTTATCCTGAGCTATTTAATTTATCCTTTTATATGATGCAAGTTTGCACACTGTAGGCTTTCCATTCATTCAGGGTTGGGATTGTGTCTGACACCCAGTTGGATATTATAGATCGAGGAGAACTCTGACCAATCAAAGCCCTCCTTTCCTGTGTCTGTGATACACTCTTATTCTGTGAAGAGTGTCTCATTCTCAGCTGCCTGGGAAACGGGTACATCCCGTAAAGCTTTTTAAATAATATATTATTGACCAAGCTCGATCAATACTGTATAAATCTGCCATGGAGACCACTCTTACAGTTGTAAGAGTGGTCCCACATAATTTTAGGGTATCTGAACTGCTCACCTTCAGCTCATAGTTCTCATACCTAAGAACAGAGATCTGTGAAGTTGGAAAAATTTGCTTCATGGATCAATTTATGAGTCGCCTCATTTCGCAAATTAATCCACCATATGAAGTTGGAACTCGTGGTGAGGTGATGACTCCGCCAAGATGCAAAGTCGCAATTCGCCAGTGGAGTTAGGCATCCCACCAGTGGAGTTATGGAACTTCACATTTTGAAGAGTTCTTTTTCCAGTGTCTAGTGGTCCCCACCCCACTGATTGCCGCCCCATGTACAATAAAATTCCCTGGTGTCTACTGCCCCTGCCGATCACCAGCCCGATATAAAATAAAATTCCCTGGTGTCTAGTGGTAACCCTCCCCTGCTGATCACCAACCTGACATAAAATTAAATTCCCTGGTGTCTTGTGACCTCACCCCCTTTCCACCAGTTGCCAGACCGACGTGAAATTTAATTCCTGGTGTCTAGTGGTCCCCCCGCCACCGATCACCAGCCCAATGTTGAATACAATTATATTTCCCTGGTGTCTAGTGGACCTCCCCTTCTATCCCTATCCTCAAAGGTTGTCCATTCCCTGGTGACTAGCAGATCTCCCACCCCAGCAGGTAGTGCCCCACCACCCTGCTCCCCCATCCCAACTCCAAGCAGGCAACCAGCACAATCCTCCTGCTCTCCACCACGGCCGGCTGCCCATCTGAGCTGTCGATTAATGAGTGCATACTTTATACAAGCAAGAGCTCATTCATTGCCAGTTCATGCTCATTCATTGAGCTCTTTCAGCTCTGTCAAAAGTGCAGACAAGAGCATTGGGCTGTTCTGGTCACTGGCGATGGCTCAGGATGTTCAGAGAATACCGTTGCCCAGCTGACCCTGCTGGCAATGAACAGCCCTCGGCTCTCTTATCTGTGCCACTGACAGAGCTCAATGAAGGAGCACAAGCTGGCCTATTGGTCAATGAATGAAGGCGTGCTTGTACAAGTACATGCTCATTCACTGACAGCTCAGTCAGGTTGCAGGCCATGGTGGAGTGCGGAGGGCTGTGCCAGTTGCCCACTTGGGGTCAGGCTAGGGAGTACACCTGCCAGGGTGGTGGACATGGGGGTCCACTAGACACCTGGGAATGGACAACCTTTGGGGATGGGAGATAGGGAGGAGGTCTGCTAGACACCAGGGAAGTATAATTGTATTCAACATCGGGCTGGCAATTTGCAGGGGTGGGGTGACCACTAGACAACGGGAATATAATTTTACATGGGGCCAATCGGGGACCACTAACTAACCTTTAATTTTACATTGGGCTGGCAATTGATGGGAAGGGGGTACTTGGTGTCTACAAAAAACAATCAATAATCTGGTGAAAAACTACTTTCTTCTGTAACCTACAGGGCAAAACACAACTCTAGTTTAAGGTAGCTGGTAGCTGCTCTCCCTCTATCATCTTTTGCAGCAAACAGAGTCCACAGTCAATTCCTGCTTGTAATCCACAGTCCCTCAAGCCTTCTTCAGCTCCTCTCCTTGTCAGGCACCTCTTTCACAGAGTTTCAGTAACAGCTCTAGTCACAAATTACTGCAAATATTCTCCCAGCTAGACTACCTCCTGGCAAATTAAAGAGCTACTGACGCCTCAAAGAAAACTTTTAAAAACATAACGATTAGGTACAATTCCACTTCTACTCCATTTGTATTTTACACATTTCTCCTCCCATAATGCACCACCAAGGAAATGTGTATGAATATATGATCGTTGTCCCTTAGAGTTTATTTTGCGCTCATCTGCCTCTATAGCTCACTCCCTACTCCAAGACATAATCCTCTGTTGTAATATCACAGTCTGTTGCCATGGGAGTAACTGTGAGGTCACAAGCAGTGCTCTATGACTTCAAGTAGTAAGAAAGCAGTAGGAATAGATAAACTCTTCAGGAGCAGAAATCTTGTTTTTCATACAAATGACCTCAGTAACAAATAATGGGGAAGAGAAATACAGAACTAATGGGAAATACAAGCTGGACTGTGTTGCCAAAGTTCACCCGAATGTGTCACCAGCTCTTTAAAGTTACACTAAGTAAAACAACCCCAAAACAGAAAACCAAAACACTGACTTCTACTAACTATTACAGGCCTCTGAATTAAGAATTTAATTCAATGAACTCAATAAATCACCTCCTTGCTGTAGGGTAGCTGCTGTCCCTCCCTCAGCTTCTGCAGCAAACAGAGTCCCACTGCAAAACAATTAACCCAGAGAATACCACAGGCAGTAGAAGAATTAGTCACAAAACACAATGAGTCCAGTAACACAAACATTTAAGACCTCTGTCGACTTTTCTGGTCAGTGGGAATGGAGGTGCGAAGTGTTTTTGGTTTTTAGTTGTTTAACCAGAAGTAGCACACTAAGCTGAAAGCTTTTTACAGGTGCGACATGGGAGCACAGGGAAGTTAAGTGACTTGCTCAGGGTCACAGTATGTAAGTGGAAGCTGTGGGATTCAAACCCAGGTCTAGTGTGCTGGATGTCACCAAATTTTCAGCTCAGAGCCTTAAACCACTGTGCTATATTGCCTCCCCCACTGGCTTGCACCAGTTCCTGACAGGATGGGGTCAGGTCGTTAACAGCAACCCAGGAGTACGCGCACTGTCAAATCCATACCACTTTACTCGGTAAGTCCAGGATCCGTTTGTGTACTTCTTTCTTAAGATCTGCTTGATCTGGTACACTGGTGTGTGTATGAGAGAGTGCTGAGGAGAAGAAGAAGGCTGAGAAGAAGAAGTCCCAGGAAGGTCACCTAGCAAATCAGGGCAAAATGGAATCTGGCTGAGAGTGTTAGAGGGAAGATCTGCAGAAACTGGTTGCAAGTTGTCTGAAAGATCTCAGTTTCAGAGAGTATGGCAGACTCAAGTGCAGCTTCATTGTCGGGTGGACTGGGATCATCTGGGGTGGTGTTACTCAGGTACCCATGTTTCAAGCGATTGATGTGGACTTTGTTGTGTACCAGCTTTCCACCAGACTTGCAGCATAGATGGATGTGCACAGAAAGAAGCTTTTCTACAATGTAGAAGGGACCAGTCCAGGGGCAAAGCAGTTTCTTGGTGGTGCCGGAACTAGGACAGGTCAATACAAGTACACAATGTCCCCAATGGAGAATGAAGGCTCATGCGACTTGGCTGCTGACATTTTCTGCATTGCAGATTTTCTCTGGCCAACGTGGTGATGGCAGCACGTCTGGCAAGTCCAAAGCTGTTCTAGCATAGGAATAATGAAAGAAAAGGCTGATTTTGGAACCTCTAGCAGTGAGAGATCCCTGTCCAGTGGAGTGCTTGGGTGGTATCCATGGATTAAGAAAATGGTGTGTACTCTCTACTGTCGACATAAGGGCTTGTGTTGTAAGCAAATTGCACAAATGGAACAAAACAATCCCAAGTATCGTGAGTCTCATCCAGGTACTTGGAGAGTGTGCTGAGAATGGAAGACATCATTCTTTCACTTTGTGCATTGCATTGTGGATGATAACTGGTTGTGTGAGTCTTTTGATGTCGAGAAGTTTGCACGTTTCTCGAACAATAGTTGAAGGGTAGTTACTGCCTCTGTCTAAATGCAGGTACGATGGGGTACCATGACGACAAATGACTGTATTGAGGAAGGCACTTGCCACTGTGGCAGCTTTAATGTCTTTCAGGGGGATTAGTTCCAAATACTTAGTTAGGCAGTCCACAAAAAACAGGATGTATCTGTTGCCGGAGTCACAGCATGTGGATAAAGGCCCAAGAATGTCTGTGCTGACTCTTTGGAATGGTTCAGTGGCTACAGGCATTGGAATGATGTGTGCTTTCGTCAGTTTGGCAGGAGGCTTTCTTTGGGAGCAGGGTGGCAGGATTTGACAAATCAGACAATGTCCTTGTTCATGTGAGGCCAGAAGAGTGAAGCCTTGTCTTTCGAGAGTTCTGTGGATTCCCATATAACCTCCAGAAAGTGGAGAGGCATGAGTGGAGAGAAGAACGTGATTGACTACAGAGGCTGGCACAACTAGCTCTATCCGTGGTAGACGGCCCTTGCCTGCCTTGGTCCAAATGTGAAAAAGCACACTGGTCGTTGAGGAAGCATTGCAAAGCAAAGTACATCCTGACAATGTTTCTTCTATTGCAGTAAGGTTCCAGACTCTAAGTACATGTTTTATTTCTGTGAATTGAGGATCTGTTCTTTGTTGCATTTTGACCGTTGCCAGGAGAGGTCAGAAGTAGAGGAGGTGAGAAGCTCTTCGGCTGTGAGGATTTGTGTGTCTTTCTGTAGAAGCAGTTGGTAGCAGCAAAGCAACTTGAGGTGCTGTAGGAGTGTCCACAGGAAGCACATCTGTGGCATGAAAGGCAAGAGCTTGTAAGCAGCATTCTTCATCTGTTGAGGATGATGCAGAGGATATAGTCTTTGGCTTACACCAACCGCATTTGAGTGAACTTGACCTGGTCTGTACTGAATTTCAAAGTTGTAGGATTGAAGCGTGGCAATCCATTGGGCAAACTTGCTTACTGGCTCCTTCATTTCGAATAACCATCTGAGGGCAGAGTGATCAGCGATAGCTGTAAAGGAGCATTAGCGAAGGTAACAGTCAAATTTCTTTATGGCAAATACCATGGCTAGACATTCTTTTCTGTGATGCCATAGTTCTGCTCAATTGAGGAAAGAGAGCACCAGCATAGGAGACAACTTGTTCTTTTTCACCTTGAATTTGACATAGCACAGCGCCACTGCAAAGGAACTAGCATCTGAGTAGAGCTTGAAGGATTGGTCAAACCTTGGGTAGGCCAATACTGGAGAAGATATTAGGTTTTCTTTCAAGGTTGTAAAGGCTCTTTGCATTCGAAGTCCATGTATAGTCACATCTCTTTTGGTGAGGGCGCATATAGGAGCTGCAATCTTGCCATAGCTGCAAATGAACTTTCGGAAGTAGCTAGACAAGCACAGAAAAGCTCTAAGGTCTTTGAGATTGTTAGGTTCTGGATAGTCTTTGACTGCTGAGAGTTTGTCTGGATCAGAGAGATGCCTTGAAAACTAACAACATGTGCCAGGTAATGAATTTGATGCTGTGCTTGACAACACTTCTCTGGGGAAAGCTTAAGATTGACTTGTCTGAGACATTCAAACACTTCTTTGAGATGTTGGAGGTGCTCTGGCAAAGTTCTGCTGAAGACAATAAACATCATCCAGGTAGACTAGACAAGATTTCCAATACAACCCATGTAGTACTGGCTTCCATAACACATTGGAATGTGGCGGACTATTCCAAAGTCCCATAGGCAGACGTTTGAATTGAAAAATTCCAAGTGGCAGCACCATGCTGTGTATGGGTGAGAAGCTGGAGCAATGAAAACTTGGTGGAACCCACTCTGAAGGTCTAGAGCAGTTAAGTAAGCAGGGCTGGCTGCACCAAGACTCTCTAAGGCATCTTCGGTTGTAGACCCGGCATCAGAACCAGGACAATTGCCGGGCTCTGACACCAGAGAAGGGCCCAGGCGGGGCAAAAAAAAAAAAGGGCTAACTTTGCTGGTGGTACAAAATCAGTGCTGCCAGTGTAACTCCAAACCTGCTGATGCTGGGATGCTGGCGCTGTGTGAAAAAAAAAAAAAATGTCTACATTTAAATTCCCAGGCCGGAAAATCAACGCTGTCAGTCCTGCTTGACCGCAGGCCCCTATCCAACTGGAGAGTATTTTGTGGCCAAGGGTGGGATGGAGGAAGGTAACCAATGGCTGGAGACTAGTGTGGCGGAGGGACTGGGCTAGCCTGGGGGATGAGCTGCCCTGTCTGTGCCAGTTAACTGTTTGAGAAGGCAGGAGTGTCGAGGCAGTGCAGCGGCATGGTGGAGTACATTATTTGGTCTGGGGCCAGTGACTCCGAGAAAGCGAACATCGAGCAAGCTGCCAATAGATGTCTTGAAAGGAGAGACTAGAGGAATCACTATCCACTCTGTGTTGGGGGGGGGGCTGGCTGGCGGGGAGAGAGCTTTGGCATGGCCAAGTTTGTCCGGTCGTGCGTCGCTGGGGTCGCACGGCACTGAGAACAAAATTGATCTGGGATGGTTGGAGGCTAGCAGTGGAGGACTGGACTAAGTGTGTGAGCAACAGCATCTCGAGTTGTGGCAGCAGGTCAGTCTGGTCAGACAACTCAACAAACTGCAATTCATGTCTCATATGAGTTATAACTTAACCCTGTTTTCACTCTTATACATTAGAAAATTGTCAGTCGCCTGCTCTGTTCTTTCTTATCTGGGCCACTTCTGAGTTGGTTGCTGGGAGTCTGTTGCTGCCAGGTTGGGGACATATTTGTTTTAAGCGCAGCAAGTGCTGAAAAGACAGTGGCTGGCTGTGGTGGCAGTCGGGTTGTGCTGGTCATCCATTGTTCAAGGTTTTTTCCCAAATTGACTTTATCATCAAATTCTGCGAGTCCTGGGGGATGGGGGATGATTGAGTCAAACTGAGAGTGGGAGGACAGTAACATATATTTTAAAGGATCGGGATGGCAAGGGTGGGCAGTCTTTCTCTTTCTCTTTTCTTTTTTTAATAACAACTCAATACTGAATACCCAAATATTTTGGGGCTAGAAACTAGGATAAGGTATTTGTACAGTCGTAATCCTAATAACTTTAATAAAACCTGAGTTTTTGTTGGGTGCCATTGCGTAGCTGACCTATTGTACATCAGTTGAGTACTACTGGGCCCTGCATCATGGGAGGGGCATAGTCAGGGCTCTTACAGTGTTGTTTGGTGGGAGCACAGTGTATGAGGTACCTTAAACACTTTATTTCAACAAATGCATTGTCCACACATCTCCTCCAGTCAACCAGTAGGGGTTTATTGAACACAGGCTAGATTCACTGACTGCTCCTAGGCATGAAATAACATAGCTAAGCCATAGTAAAGTAAACCCAAGTAAGCTGTCAGAAAAGACCATTCCTTGAATTTAATAGTTGATCTGACTGCAGACTGTGTTGTGTCTGTATTTTTGGGGGAGGAGGATTACATGTGTAGTCAAAATGAAAATTCTTTTAAGAAACTCATTGTAGTCTAAGGGCTTAACATTTTAGAAATAGGGAAAGTTCAGACCTTTCATTTAGGCCTGGTGGATCAGTACGCTCCAGTCTGGAAGATCCAGAATGGTTTATGGAATAAAAGTCTTCCATCCAAAATCTTTCCCATTCCCTCCGGGCCCAATTTTGGTTTCTCTATATTCCTTGGCAGGAAAACATATGTCTCCTTGGATTCTGTCTGATATGGTTAGCCAGGGCAGTGTCAAATGTATCAACAAATCTGTGACTTTTCAGGCTAGAGAGGTAGATATGGAGTACCAAACATGGGATTCATTAATTGTGACAGGCAGCATGGTGGTTATCTATTTGGTGAAATGCAACGATTCTGACTAATTTTAATGTATAAAAGGCAAGCAAGGGGTCATGGCATTGGTTCACAATCACATCACAAAATCCAAATCCTGACCTACTGGTAGTGACAGTGTAACAGAATCCACTGCAGGGTTTGGGGACCATCTGAGCTGGCCGGGCAAACCAATTTGACTGTTTGGGGGGCAGACCACAGTACTAATGTCATTGCTAATGAGCATCTTCTGTAAATTGGTGGGACAATTCAGTTCAAGTAAGTAAAACTGTGTGTGCTAGTGAGCCACTGCTGAATTGCACTGGAGGGAGCCTAAAGTTGAGGGTTGTGGTCCAAGCATGAGACAGTAACACTGCCAACAGCTCAGGGTTGGTGGCAATGGGCTGCCTGCATCTCTCCTCCAAGCGCCTGTGTAGGACTGGGCCCTGGTTGATTGTGGTTTACTTTTTTTTTTTTTTTTAACATGGATGGACAGGTCTGAGGGGGCCCCACTGGAGTGCATGGCCCAGGGCTCACAAAACCTGGAGCTGGCCCTGGTCGGAGTAGGTAAGGGATGAGCATCCTGTACCGTGTAGGCATTGAGTTTTCTGTAGTTTACTACAAAGCTATATCCTTTGTCTTTCTTTATCACCAGCAGGTAAGGTGCACCCCAGGGACTTGTGGATTCAACAATGTCTTTGATTATGTCCTCTAGGACCTGTTTCTGTTTGTGTCCCACTTTATAGGCTCGCTGATGGATTGGTTTCTGGTTGGCTGCACTTTGATGATGTGTTGCAGGATATCACAGCATCAAAGCTTATTATCCGGACCTACAAAGACATCAGGGTAACTCTCTAGAATTTCAAAAGTTGTTGCTTTTCTGTTGGAGATGCTGGAAGTTTTGAAGAAGACAGTCTCTTACTGAGGGGTAACTCTGGTGAAGCTGGAGTGGTCGTGATAGTACTGACAGGACTAGAGTTGGTGGAACCAGGCTGAGGTTCCTGCAGGAGATGGAGCTGGTCCCTGTAGACAAACAGACAAACCTTCCGATACCGGCACCCTTTTCTATGACTACTGCCTCTTCTGTGAAACTGCAGCATTTTTGGAAGACTGTGCCGCTATGTACTGTAGACAAGGTGATTCCTAGGAGAAGACCTGACAAATGCAGAGTGGGGATCCATTGATGATGCCAACACCTTGTGGAAGCGGTTCACCACAAATCTTGGCAATCAAAACCATCTCTGTTTGAGGAGGCACAGTAACTGAGTCTATAGTTGCGAGTTGCCTCCAAGGGTCTAGTAACAGTTTGTTTGGTGCAAAGTCTTGGATGGCTTTGTGAGATTTGAGGAAGTCCAGGCTAAGAATCACTGTCGTTGTAGATCAGGCACTAGGTAGAACTTGACAGTAGCTTGTTGTGAGCCAACATGTAGCTTGAGATGGACCATGCCTGTGATAGGCACTGTAGCTGTACTTGCTGTGATAATGTACTTTAGATCAGCTGGAGAGACATTAGGTATATGAAGAATTGTTTGGTTGTTCAGAATACTGTTGTTGAAAACTGAGTTTTCTGCTCCAGTGTCGACCAAGGCATCCGTGGACCAATCTTCGATGGTTACAGGTACATAGTTTGCTAGGAGGCTATCTGATGACAGGTACCTTTGCCCTGGAAGTGAGAAGGTGCCTGAGTTAGCAGTTAGAGGTGCAGTTTGTTTGAATTGCAAGAGTCAGAGGGGCAGTCAGTTGCTGTGTTCCCAGATACTGGGAGTAGTTGTGGTTATCTTGCTGATTGTGCGTGGTGAGTGCCTTTGGTCCTCTTGATTTCTGCTGTGATACTTCAGCTTTTGGCAGACAGCAACAGTGTGTTCTCTGAATCCACACCACTGGCAGGTCACAGGCTCTCGTGAAGGCCGAGGTGGATCAGATCACTGTCGAAATAGTCGAAGAGTATTGACAGAGGTAGCAGAAGAAAAGCAGTTGAGCTGCGGTGCAGACTACTGACAGTTGTGGTGGCGTCTCTATCATTAATTGCTGCTGCTGGACACATGTTGCGAGTGCGGCTGTGACGACTGAGGTGCTTGTAAACTGGTGGCCTGAGACATTGATATGGACTCTTGTGAAAGTCATGCAGCTTGGATTGTGTCCATCCTGGTTGTTGGTTTCTGTTGGATTACATAAAGACGGAGTTGAGAAGCAGTCCCTGACAAAAGTTGTGATTTGGTCTTTTCAGGTTTCTGCAGACATTTGCAGCAAGACTCAGTGTCCACTATTAAGGCTTCTAGAGATTCAGAGGTTGCATGATACGTTCCCACAGCTGTTGTTCCAATACCCAGGTGGATGTGCTTGGAGAAAATGGTGTTTGATAGTTGCATACAAGGTGGTAGTATCTCCTTTGACTTGTTATGGAAGTCGTTGAATGAGGAAATGGCAGTCCCTCTCAGAAACAAGTCCAAGGCATTGGAAATACACAAAGGATCAGTCCAACTATATAAGTAAATCCAGGCTTGGAATTTTTCGAGCCAATCGACAGCATCTTTGTGAGGCAAGGCTGAGAAGGGTACTGGCTGTAGGCTGGTATGGGCCATGGACTGTGGTGTAATAGCTTTAATGTAGGCCAGGTAATCTTGAATGGCTTGCACAGCTGTTGCTCCTTGAGCTGAGATGGATGACTGGATGTCGTGCAGGTTGGTTTCTATTTTGTAGCCCCATGCCCTTGAGGTGGGTGAAGGTAGAACTCCTGATGCTACAGTGCCCATATTGGTGTCTTCATCGGACATTATGGTTGGAGACAAGCATCGTTTCACTGGATGAAGGTTGTAAGGATGAGAAGGAGTTGCCGTCATGCAGGAGTCGGGACATTGTGGAATAGATGAAGTGCTGAGAAGAAAATATTTTTGTAGACAAAATTACACTTATTTGTAAGCAAAGTTCATCAAATGACATCTTAGTAAACAATTCCCACTCAGTTCAGTGTTGTCTGTTATTTAAATAAAGGTTTTGTTGCAAAAATCAGCTATTTGTTGCAGTGTCCATTCATTTCAATAGGTTTGCCATTGATTTCAATGGAGTGAGGTAATTTAGTGCCCTTCACAAGATGGCTGCCGAACCAGGACATACAATTCTGTTCTGTTGACGAGCAAGATGGCCACCAGCAGGGAGGTTAAGTGTCACTTCCTTTCTTGCTGGTTTGTAAACAAAGATGGCTGCTGCTTGCCACGAGGCTGGTGTACTGCATTCTGCAATGCCCAAAATGGCGATTTCTGTAGCTGCTGTTCTTCTTCCCCAAGAACTGGCACAGAAAATGGCAGAATTTTGTTTTGGTGAGTGACAGAATGCTGGGGAAACTCTTGTATTTATTTGACTGCTTTCTGTTTATTTATTGTGCTGTACTTCTTTCCCGGGTTGTCTCTGTATTTTAGTGTGACATTGCCCTTCGTTTATTTTTTTAAATTATTATTATTTATTTATTTATTTTTTAAGCTCCCCTACCCCACCCCAGCTCCATCTCTTGAGGGCCCGGGAGTCTACCCTGCACTCAGCCTTACCTGATCCATCCTCGGTCCCCATGGAGCCCGCAGCTATCCCGGCAGGGATCAAGGTGGGGCCTGTACAACCCGAACACATCTTGATTTCGCAGTCCCATTGTGGAATGGCAGGCAGAGGCACATGAGGGCTATAGCTCGGGAGCTCTGTCTACCCAGAGCTGGAGGATTTTTCTGTTTTTCTTGTGGGTGTTGCAGGTGCCCTGATGTCAGGTGTGAGCACCGACACCTGTGATGTTCTCCCCTACTGTGTGAGGCCTGGAGCTTGCCGATCCCCAGACCTTCACCTGTGGCCAGTCAAGCCCAAGCACCGACATGCTGCTGTGCCCCTGGCCTCTGCCAGGAGTCAGCACATGCCGAGCCATGTCCCACCCTCCCCAGAGAAGGCAAGCTGTTGTTGGGCGCTCAACCTTCTTACCCCAGCCAGCCCTCCAGCAGCCCGGGTCCACTACCGAACCTGGGTCGCTGGCGTCTGAACAGAAATCCAACTGCTGCACCAATGGGCTGGCCCTTAAAATAAGACCAGAAAATAAAATGTCTTACTTTTATTACCCCAAGTAGCTGGTGTGGGGCTAGAACTCAAACCTTATGGGACCAGAAGATCAGAACATATTAGTGTAAGCGGCTCAGTAAAGAGCACACTCACCTCTGGAGCCTGAAGATCGGAAGGTTGTGGTTTCTAGCCCCACACCAGGTACTTGGGAAACACCCATGACTGAATGACTGAGCGTAGTATGATGGGTCGCTGCACTCAATGGAACTGCCCCTCTGATGAGATATGTTAAGTCGAGGTCTCTTCTGCCCATCTTTGGCTTGATGTCCAGGTGGAAGTAAAAGATTCTATGGCACTTATCAAAGATGAGATGGGGAGTTTTCTTGGTGTTATGGCTAACATTCTTCCTGTCGAAAAAACAGGTCCATGCAACCCAACCTCCAAAACGCACCTGGAAACAAGCTATAATAGCACATTTTGCATTTCCTGATCAAAAATTACAAATAAAATTAAAAAGCATTAGATAGCTTAAATGATTGAACTGAAACATGGCAGAGTAAATTATTTAATTTAACAAGAACAAACGGAAAGGAGGACGACTACATGTTGTGACCGTATTAGAAAAACACCTGCTGGAGAGGGGTAACTGACAAAATGTCCTGAAGGTGAAAATGCCATTTTACTGCAAAACGTCTAATTTGGACTTCTTGAAAGACAGACCCCAACCCATTCCCAACTTAAGAGCAGTGACCTGGCATACAAAGTACAGCTGTACTTGTCACTCTTCTGAACAGACTTTCTAACCCTCAAGCTGCTAGCAGAAAGTAATAGCGATCAAAGAGACAGAGATTGGAAATTATATATATATATTCACACTCTGGAACCACAGTCTTTGAGACAGAATCCACTAGGTGAGAGGTGCCCAACAAGATGCCCAACAAGATGCCGCTTATCCGAATTCCAGCGGGTTAGTGGTATCTTATTACTAAACTCTCTTCTCCATGGCTGCAACGGCATTTAGGAATTTCAGTTATTGCCTGCCAACAATCTCATTACCCAGTGGCTGCCTGAACAGCATCTGCAGGTTTCCATTCTGTAATAGCTGCTCTATTCTGAAAATGCAATAAGCTCTTTTCTGAAGCCTAATTTGTGCTGTTCATCAAACAGGCTGCAAATGGCTCCACATTTGAAGTGTTACTATGCACAGACACTAGTGTGTGCACCAAAAAATTATTATCTGAAGCTTTGCACCCTGTTTCTTAAATGTTTCAATTTAAATGGAAATGATTCTCTCTAAACAAAAAAAAAAAAGTTTCCAGTAAATTTGTTCAATGGGAAAAGTAGGATGTTTTAAGGGAGTGTCTGTGTCTGTAGTTTGTCATTCTCAGCCTATCCCGGATTAGATATACAAGCCTGTTGAAAAGGCAGTATCTGTTCTGGCAAAGTCTTGCCAGCCTGCCTCTCACAAGCATTTGCATACCCATGGTGCCTTGCACAGCGATTAAGGACCAGGTTTTAGAGAATGTGTGTATGGTTTGGAGAATCATGAAAAAAAACAAACATTATAAAGACTGTATGCAATGCAACAGGGTGTTTTAAGACTTCTGACTTTAGCACACTGGCCTCTATTCAAGGAGGCAGCCACAGCTGGTAAACAGGCAGTGGGGCCAACTACTGGCATTCATTCCCACAATGGTGTCATTAATGGTGGAGGATCCCCAAGTGAAGTGGAGTAGCAGCGGTAGTCATATGTGTGTGATGGAGCTGATGTTTTGTTTGCTGGCAGCTATCCTTACCTGTGTGTTGGCCCCCTTTGTCTTTGCATGGCCAGAATCAAGAAATAAAAGTTATGTACTTATGTAACTGTTGATCTTCAGCATATCTTTATCATTGATTACCACTTATGGGTCTGGGCTGGAGGCACTAGGATCCTCGGGAGCAAAGCCTTTGCCAGGTGGCTGGTCATAACAACTGGGCATTGGGCCTGTGCACCCACACATAGTGATGCATGCCAGCCAATAACCATTGCTGGCTTCCTCTCTAACCTCAGTTCTGTTTGCCAGGAGAGAAACAAAGTAGGGAGAAACTAAGAAGAACTAAATATTTTCCTAGCCCAAAGGGATAGGGAAAGGATAGAAGAATTTAAATAAAAATAAAACCCAACTACCAACCTTTGAATAGAGAGGCAGGGCACAGTAGGTGACATAAAGGGTAGTTGGGCATGGAACAGAGCCTCACACCACTAGCCAGACAGGAGCTGGATAGTGATCTTAAAGCAGCAACCCTGGAGTGTATAACTGTGTCAGGAAAGGCAAGAGTTGGATGCCCAGACTTGGGACCACCTTGCAATTGAGATGGCATACTATGTCAAAAAGGAATGACTCACATAGACTCCTTGAAAAACAGCCCCATGCCACCAGATAAAACACTAACTGGATAGTCAGTTAAAAATGCTTTTTCTCCCATCAGGAACAGAAAGGGAATCCCAGGTACATGTGGAGTTGTAGGACTCAACAGCCCAAAGGAGTCAAGATGTGTTACTCTCCCAGGCATCTCTAAGGGCAGTGGTCTAACAGTCCAGCCGCGTATGTGAAGAAAAAGGGGCATAGCAACCACAATGATAGTCTGGCATAATCAGAAAACCAGAGAAATCACCTGCTTCCCTTGTAACACCAAAGATGTATCCTGTGTAAGAGCTAGTGTACTTGATCCAATCCTAGTGTACAGCACTCTTCTAGCAGACAGTGCCGACTGCCATGTGGAGTTAGATTGGATAGTGCCCAGAAGCACAGACTGCATTTAGCAACTAACATAGATGTACACTAAGAAGGCATGGAGAAGGAGGACAAGAAAGAAAAAGGGTGGAAAGGAGCTGCCTTTCCTCATTTTTAAATTTTTTTTAGGGGGTTGGCACAAGGGCCTGGAAAGGGACCCTTACTCCTGTTTGAATTTTGTGTTGTTGTTTTTTTAAACTAGGGGTCCAACTAGGTAGATGCTCTGGCAGTAGGTAGTGCCGGACAGCACTGTCAAGGTAAGCTGCCTACATGCACTAGCTCAACTAGAACAGGGGATGGTGGTCAGGTGTGGTAATCAATGGTGAAGATATTCTGAAAGAGCAACAGTTGGTAAGTACATAACTTTCATATCTTCAGAATCAATCTTCACCATTAATTCCCATATGGGTCTGAACTAAGCTTTCCTTTCTTTTCTAAAGGAGGAGCTGGCTCACCTGGCGTAACCAATATCCTCAGGTCTCTGTGTTGGGGAGAACACCTGAGGGCAGGGTCTCCTTACAGGTCTATAGAGACCTGAGACTGGTCAGGGCCAGGTAGGGCTCCTGTGGCACAGGAGTAGGAAGGTTCCCCAACAGTTCGCACCTGATCTTAGGGAAGAAGAAGAAATGAGCCCCTTGGAAGTGCAAGTTAGGCACCTTATACTGGGTCAAAGGTGTCGGTCAGAAGAGGCAAAATCATGCCATCTACCTGATACAGACTGCAGTTCCTGCTAACCTGGAGACCACCTTGTTGGCATCATAAGAGAGTCTTGACTGTTTCTGAGCTACCTCAGGCCCTGAGCAGAAAGGTCAATGGCCTGCCTGACTTTCTTGCTTTGCAGAATGTAGCAAAAGGTGCTTAGCTGCAACCAAGGCAACGGTTATAGGTCATTATATGTGCCTGGTGTGCAGAGATGCACATCAGGAAGCATGGAGGAAAAAGCTTTCCTACCAAGGGCATTCATCTGACCAGAATCTGCCTCTGGAGGTTGGTCATACAAGAGGCGCTGTGGTCCCAACAAGGTCTGAAGTACTTCAAGCCCCAAGGAGGGGTGAAGTACCTCACCTGTGGACCCGTGATACGCATAAGCACTTCCCTGGGGATAGCTGGATTAGAGAGTGACACCTCCCTATTCCCTGTATGCCTCCTCAAAGGCTCTAGGTCATGGAGGAATGACAGAAGTATCGAGACTGAGAACTCCAAGGAGTCCCAGTGGCAAAGCTGCCGGATTGCCACTTGTGAAATCATATAAGTAGAGTGCTGGAGCATCTCCACCAGAATCGCTGATGCAAAGCATACACAGCAGCTGAAAGAATGTGGTTAGATGTTTAGAAACATAGAAACAGACAATGATGGTGTGACAGGGTTGGCTGGGCCCTGTGCCATTTGTGTTGTGTAGAGAGAGTTTGAAGCAAGGATTCTGCCTACTATCTCTGTCTTTTCTTTTTTTATATATGTGTGATTTATGCTCCTTGTCTGCCCCCAGCAGCCACCTTCTGACTGACCCCCAGCCCTGTCACCCCTGGTATCACTGGGACTTACCCTTGCCCAGTCGCCAGGTATGGAGCCTGCGGTCGGTCTTCATCCACAGCCAGAGGTGTTTTTCCTCATTTCTCCCTTCTCATTGTTGATGCATTACCGGAGGACGTGCATACGGAGGCAAAGATCCAAGAGAAGTCCCACAGCACCCTCCCCTTCTGGCCCTCTGACTCAAGCACTACCCTCTGGCCTCACCCAGGGGCAATCGTTCAGTGGAAGTGCCAGTCCTCCCTCCCAGAAGAGAAGAGTTGTCCTCTGGATGCTCGATCCTCTCTCTCTCCCTGCTGACCCCAGTGGCCCATGCTCATTCCCAAACATGGGTCGCTGGTGTAACCACGTGTGGTGTCCAGTGCCTCAACCCTCAGTGCCACCGGCCAACTTTATCTCTGTCTTTTCTATTGGACTGCGAGTCAACTCTTGCCTTTGCTTTTGTTCTTTCTTTTTCCCTATTTGCTGTCTCTACCTTGCTTATATATAGTTATAAAGAAATATATACGAAACTGGGTTCCTTGATTTGTAAACCAGATGTAGTTATACTGTTAAAATTGCTACAGAAACAGCTCTTTGAGTTAATTAGGAAAGTGTATCAGAGTGTGATCTGTTGACCGCAGGCTGGTGGAATCTGGCAGCAAAAGAGGCCACCTAGTAGCTGGGTCAGAATGCTCTGGAAGCTAGAATCTGACAAGGTTCTGAAGTTCTGGGTCACAATGCTCTGGTGGAAGCTAGTATGTAACAGGTTCTGAAGTTCTGGTCACAATGCTCTGGTGGAAGCTAGAAGCTGACAAGGTTCTGAATTTTGCGTGAAAAGAGGAGAAAAAGTGCCTTCAGGGATTTGGAGACCAGATGCAACAGAGAGCTGGTTGATTGTAGACTTCAGTTCTGAACTCGAAACTAGACTTTGTTTTTGGACTGCCTATGCTGAAAACCAGTCTGTACATTTCTTTTGTTTGTATTCTCTTGTTACTAATAATAATAATAAAACACTACAGTTTATCTTGGTCTGCTTATGCTTCCTGATCCCAAGCCTCAGCCACAGTCGGTGTCAGAATAAGTGTATTTATGCCTTACATACTCTTAAGGCTGAGAATTTGTTTGTGGGTGCCAAACCTGGTACCAGGAAAGCATAGCAGAAAGGTATGGATCTGGTAACAGAAAGACCAGGAGTCATGACCAGGCGTATGGCAGCCAAGCTAGCACAGACACAAGTCCAAGCTGAGACAGTAAAGCCAGCATCAGAGGCAGGAGCAGAACAGGCAGCAACAGAACAGAAAGCCTGTCTGTGTTTTCAACTGGTGGGTGATACAAAAAAAGAAATGGAGAAGCCGTGGCGATACCTAGGGGCAACTGACCAGTCATTCCTATGTATTTTTGCAACAGTAAATTTCTTTTAATACGCTAGTGGATGTTCTGTTAGCTGTTGTTTTCTGTTTTCCCTGCCGTATAACCCTAACAAACCCAGGATCTATAGTCCATACAGGGTTCTAATCCACACTACCCATCCCCATGCCCTACTACTACCACCCTGATCAACCATTAATCCCTTCACTCTGTCCCAGCTCTGTTTGAAACTACTGATAGTTCTGGCACCCACCATCCAGCTGACAGATTGTTCCATGGCTCCACCACACTTTCCATAAAATAAAACTTTCTCACTTCCATCTTGAAGATTCCACCCCTCAGTTTCCACTCATGCCTCCGTGTTCTTGATCTGCTACTTATGTTAAATAGTTCTCACAGTTTACCTTGTTCATTTCTTTCAGGAACCTGAAGATCTCTATCATACCTCCCATTCTTGTCTGGCCTCCAGCAAGAACATGTTCAGTGCCTTGAGCAGATTCTCGTAAGATCTGCTTGCTGAACCTGAATCATTTTGATCACCCTATGCTGCACTGTGTCCAGCCTGTCCTAATCTTTCCTTAGGTGAGGACTCCAGAACTGGACACAGTACTCCAGGTGGGCCTCACCAGTGATCTATAGAGAGGTAATAATACCTCCTTCCTTCCTTCTGCTGTCAATACCTTCCTATACACTCCAGCACATCCTGTTTGTCTTACTGTAGGCCTTGTTACGCTGGTTTGATTGTTGTATGGAATCACTGATGATGAATCCTAGGTCTCTTTCCTCTGAGGTCATGCCCAGTTTTATTCCCCTACCATCCAGTACTGTGTCTTGGGATTCTTGTTCTCTATGTGCATCACATTTGCACTTTTGGCACTGAATTTCAACTGCAAACCTTTAGCCACTAATCTATCCTTTACAAGTCTATCTGCATCTCCCTAACCCCTCCTCACTGTCTACCCTGCCACAGAGCTTAGTCTTGTCTATGAAGAAACTCATCTTGCCCTGTATTCCTTCATCCATGCCGCTGATGGACATATTAAAAGGAATGGAAACAGGACCAATACTTGTGGCACCCATTGGTGACTTCCTCTCTTCTGATTTGACTACATTAACCACAACCTCTGCTGCCCTCCTTCTCACCCACCTAACAGTGTCCTTCACTGCACCCAGGTCCTCTAGCTTCTTCAGCAACCTTCTATGATGCACTAAGTCAAAACCTTGCTGAAAGTGAAGTAGAGTAAATCCACAGGTTGGCCCTTATCCACTACCCTTGTTACCCAGTCAAAGAATACTGTCAGGCTGGTCTGACAAGACATCCTGGCATGAACCCATGCTGTTTATTATCCTCGGGTCCATTGCTCTCCAGATAGTTCACGAGGTCCTCTTTGACTACTGTCTCCATCAGTTTACTCACAATAGAGTAAGACTGACAATGTCTGTAGTTACCCAGTTGCTTCTTGTTCCCCCCTCCCATGAAGCAGTATTATATACACTACCCTACAGTCCTTTGGAACTATCCCTGTCTCAGCTGAGTTACTGAATAACCTACCAGAGGTTCAGTTAGTTACATTGCCAATTCCGTCAGCACCATCAGATACATATCATCTGGCCCTGGGGTCTTATCTATCTTTAGGGCTGCTAGCCCTTTCCAAACTTTATCATTGGTAAATACTTGCTGCCTCATCTCATGGATCCCTTTACAGCTGCCTTATTTCCACTCTCTGGCAGAGGCCCTCTGTCTTCCTTTGTGACTACACAGCAGAAGTAGTCATTAAGAAAGGCTGGTTACCTTACTTCCTTCTACCAGCCTAACGAATCCTCCTCCCTTCTTTTTCACCCTAATATAGCTATAGGACTGTTTTCCCCTCCTCAGACCCCTCTGCAGTACACAGCTCTGTGTCTACCTTGGCTTCTCTGACCGCCCTCTTGGTTTCCCTTGTTCTCATTTGGTACTCTGCCCATTCTTCTTTCCCTTGTTTTCCTTGTACTGTAACTGGTGAAGGCCTTCTTTCTGGCTCTCACTGCTTTTCTGACCTTTCAGAGAACCCTCTTGATCTCTTGTGCCAGTTTCTTTTTTTTTTCTATTCAGTTTTCTTCCCGCCCATGGCCACCTTTCACCTGCCATCAGGCCCCATATCTAGTTCTCCCAGTCCCATTCGCCCTCCTCCCACTATCACACCAGCGGGATCCATATGGAGCAGGACCTGGGGTTCAGAAAGCTGTCACATGTATAGCAGCGGTGGGGGTCATAGGATTTTCCTGGTATTCTCCTGCAGCGCACAATGTGCAGCGGCGTGACAGGCAAGCTCCCACCTCCATGGAGACATCCTCAAACACCCAAGATTGGTCGGTGTGTGTGTGCCCAAGCTGTACTGCCACCTAGTCACCTCCAGGTGCTGGGCAAGCTGTCAGTCTGCCTCCCCCACCCGAAGGGAGGCTGTCCTTTGGGATGCTCAATCCTCCCTCCCTGGTCAACCCTCACACAACCCCGTCCATTTCCGAACTCAGGTTCCTGATGTGGCAGGAGGTAAGGTGCTAGGTACCTCAGCCCTCCATGCTACTGGGCTGACAAGCACCAGTTTCTTCTGATTACAATTTTCCATGCAAAACTTTGTTGCCACAAGAAAACCTCCTTGTCTGCCTCCATCTTTTCTCCACAACTGTGATGCTGTACACACCGACTAACTTGCCCCAGACCAGCTGCCTCATCCAGATGAAGTCTGCCCTTCTGAAATCTAGGACTTCAGCCTTTGATTGGGGCTTACTTGTTCCAAGGGCCAGTCGAACCATACAGAGTTATCATCGCTGGACCCTAGCGGCTCCCTACCCTCACTCCTCCCTACCACCTCCAGATTGGAGAGCACCACATCAACAATGGCAGCCTGCCTAATGGGTTCCTTATCCAGCTGCACCAGCAGGCAGTCCTGCAATGTATCCACAGGACTTGACTTCGGAGCTCAGGCTACTGGAATGACCCAATCAATATCTGGCAGGTTTGGATCTCCCACCACCTTCCCCTAGGCTATCCCCCTTTCTAATTCTGTCTCTAGCTCCTTATCTCTCTCTCTCATCCCCCTGTCCTGGAGGTCTATAGATCACTCCATACATAGTTTTTTGCCTGAGGATGCTGTGAGCTGAACCCACAGTGATTATATTTCCCGATTACTGCCCCTGATGTTTCCATCCCCACTGTCTCTATGTCTTCCCTGACATATAGGGCTATGCCTCCTCCTTTACCTTTTCCTCTAGGACATCTAAACATGGTGTAGCCTGGGACTGTCAGGTACCAATCATTATTTTCTGTGGCCCAAGTTTCTGTGATGTCTACTAGGTCCACTGCAGCGTCTGCCATCATAGCCTGGAGCTCACTAATTTTACTTCCTAGACTCCTAGCAAGACAGACTCCTTCCATCTTTCTCGGATCCCCCTTGCTTTTTCCTATTCCTTCTTCCTTATTCTTCCCTACTCTCCTTAAATTTTTATTTTCCATACTGAATGTAGGCTTTGTCAGTTCTCCCTCATTGGCATCTTCCTTACCCGATATGAACATCAATCTTACTGTTACCCAGCTTGCTGCTCCTAGTCCCTGTTCAGGGAAGTTCTAGCTAGATTCCCCAGCTGCTCTAATCTCAGTGGTCCCCAGCCCTCCTTGTCCTTGAGATTCATTGTCCTCTGAAGAGAACATCAATGGAGATGAGGCACCTACTCTGTGATCATT
This sequence comes from Neoceratodus forsteri, assembly GCA_016271365.2. Classification (NCBI taxonomy): domain Eukaryota; kingdom Metazoa; phylum Chordata; order Ceratodontiformes; family Ceratodontidae; genus Neoceratodus; species Neoceratodus forsteri. The sequence continues at coordinate 189,439,874 of CM028134.1, forward strand.
GCTGTTGGGAGAAGGGCCTGTACTGGACTCCATCAGACTTCTGCCAGTTCTCTAAGCACCAAAAAATCCCAGTGTTGATGCCGTGTTAGTCGCCCCTCAAGGCCTATGTGAATGAGGGCAACCTCTCTAGAAAATGTCAACATCCTGCTAGAGCGGGTTGAGACTCAGTCTTGAGAGCCTCAGCTTGGGCTGTTGAACTGCATAGGGGTCTCACCCAAGAAGAGGGCCTAGCAGATTTGACCAAAGGGTGTTCTCCTACATCTGAGGGAGTGACTTGATTGAATTCACCTATGGAGAGAACCCCCAGGTGAGGAGCCGGAACCGTACAGGTTTCTGAAAGCAATCTTGGTCCTCACCAGTGGTGGTGAGAACATCCAGCTGCTCCAAGGAAAACTCCATCTCTGGGCTGCCATCTAACCCCAAGTCAGTGCCGCCTCTGGCACCAGACTCAGGACTGGTGACAGCCTCACAGATGGGATGTTACTGGCACCATGACCAAGCACCATCCTCAACACTGTGCTTGGTGCCAACTTTGATGTAGTTCCCAGAGCCATCACCCTCCTCAGTGTTGAGAACGACATCAGAGTCGGGGATGACACTGTCATCAGTGCCTTGTCTGGAGCCAGGCCCAGAAGCATCACCATGGCCATTGCCACCTCCATCCACATGGTCAGTGCTGTCACTCTCCCTGATGTTGCTAGAAACCCCATGGATGGTGACAACTTCCTAACTGGCAACAGTGTGAACAACAGCCCCAGTGCCGGTCCCTCTTCTGACACCATGAACAGTGTCAGAAGGGGTTAAATATCATCTCAGTGCCATTCACTGTCTCATCACCATGAACATTAACAGCAGCAAAGACTATAGCAAGATTATGACATTGAGGTATCCACCAGTGTAGATCGATCATATAGCTGTGGCCTTGCCATCAGGGACCTCTGCTGCTCAGGGCAGACAAATCGTGGAGGGTTCAATCAACCATCCAGAAGAGTCGACTGTCCACCAGACCCAACCACCAGAGTCTCAATGCCTCAGTTTAGTAAGGTCAAGGAGAACTCCATACTTCCACAAAACCAGAGGTCCCAGGAAGAGGCCCAGGGATAAGGCTAATGACCAGAGCTTGACGCATGCATGCAACACCTGCCTCTGAAGGTGGGGATCGGCAACACCACTTCAATATGTGATTCTCTATGGTACAGTAGTCCATGAAGAAGCAGGCATCACATGCATCCATGTGGTGTTCGGTCCAAGACAGGCTGCATAGTTCTTATGCCAGTCCAGAATAGCCATCAGTTTCCCATAGGGGCAACAACGCATAATGGGCATCTGTCAGACTTTCTTTGATGATTTTGCCTCTTTTCATCAGACTTTGCACTATGGAAAAATAACAGAAGTGACACTGCAAAGAAGTTAAAATAGCAGTGATGCAGTAAGAAATGGAAGTGATGAGTCGAAATGAGGTGCTGTGCTCCCACAGTGTGCACCCAACAACTGGAAGAACAGAACTGAGGTTAGTGAGGAGATGGCAATGGTTATTAGCTGGTGCACGACACCACATGGGGTGTGCAAGTGCCATGTGAGTAGTAGTGACCAGCCCTTGGCAAAAACTTTGCTTCTGTGGGCTCTAGTGCCTCTAGCCCATACCCATATGTGGTATCAATAGTGAAATTGATTCTTGGAAGATTCACAAATGCAGTGTGTTAGCTGGGTGTTACTACCAGCTACTTGAAATGGTTATTTGCCACAGTGACCACCTGCTCTACCATAACAAAGTAGATTTGGCACATATTTGGCTACTGATGCCATGCATGACCTTCAGCTGATCTACTGGGGCCATGCACTAACAAATATGGACTGCTGTATGTGCCCTCAGGCTAATCATGCTATTAGCCCTATAGTTATCTATTTGAATATATTTTTACAAGATAGCCTATTAGGCCTGGGGGCTTATTTATAATAGGATCCTGCCCAAGATGACACAGACAGTGATACATTATTACAGTACTTACTGCACTAACATTATATTACACAAATATTTTATGTTTTCGGCTGGTGTTCTTTGTTTCAAACTTTTAGTGACCAGTCTTTTAAAAGCAGCAAGGCTGGAGCTGTCCAAGTGGCTCACTGGTAGAGTACCACCCACCATGTCGGAGACCTGAGATTGGGAGCAACTGTGAGTTATTAGAGATTGACCAGGAGGAGAGGACAGAGTGCCCGCTGGATTACTCTCCTCTCCTGGTAGGAAGCAGGACTTGTCGTCTCACTGACAACAGCTGAAGGCTGGGTGGCAGTGCAGGTCAAACAGCACAAAGGGAGAAGATGTGGGACTTCTGCAGGAGTGCGACACCTCCACGTGCAGACACTGGTGCGCACACATCAGCTGGGGGGTAGAAGGAAGAAGTATAGCGGGGCAGATGTGTATGAAGTCCCGTGCGATGAACCTCCATCTGCACCATCACCAGGACCCTGTGCCTGGCACCAATCTGGATATGAGTATCTGGGGTGGGATGGCCATCCCTCCTGGTCCCACCATGGGTGTGTAAACTGTGGGGAATGATCTGGGACAGGAAAGTTCTGCTATGTTGATTATTTTGTTAACCAATGCATGGAAAACACCATTAACTTCAGTTTTCATTGCAGGTACAACCACTCCAACCTGACAACTGATGAGCTTCCAGCCCTCAGATCTCTGCAATGCAGGAATGACACTGTTATTAAACCAGCTGATAAGTGAGGTGCTGTTGTGGTCTGGCAAAGGAGCTATACATCACTGAAGTCATACAGCAACTCTCTGACACCAGGTTTTACTCTTCTCTTCCACAGGGCCCCACTGCTGACTATCAGACTGAGGTTACCACCACCATCACCTCTGCTATTGAAAATAAAGAGCTCCCTGCTTCTGCTAAGAGACTCACAGTTCAGCATCCTCAGACATCCAGGTTTTATCTCCTTCCCAAAATCCACAAAACAGGTAACCCTGGTCATCCTGTTGTGTCTGCCTGTTCCTGCTCCAATCCCACATCTCTGCATTTTGGACAGCCTCATGAGACCACTCATTGAATCCCTGCCCTCCTATGTTAAAGACACTAACCATGCTCTCCAGTTAGTTGACAGGTTCGGATTCAGTGACTCCCATCAGCTCATCTTCACCATGGAAATTAAATATCTATACACAGTGATCCCCACAATGATGGCCTGACAGCTTTGCAGCATTTTCTGAATAAGCGGGAAGTCCAACAGCCACCCCATACACATTAACCCATCTGACAGTACTTGGTCTTAAACTCAATGCGTTTTCTTTTAATAACAGTTTTTTCGGCATGTCAGTGGAGTTGCCATGGGTACCAAGATGAGTCCCAGCTTTGCCAATCTGTTTGTGGGTTGGGTGGAGGAACAGTTTTTCTCTCATTCACAGGGTCTGTGCCTGAACTCTACAAATGCTACCTAGACAACTGTGTGGGGCTACCTCCTACTCCAGGAGACCCTCCAAGTCTTCCTGGACAAGTTTACCATGGCCCATCCTTCCCTTCAGTACACTGTTGAAGTATCCTCCTCTACACTGCTTTTCTGGATCACAAACTGTCAGTGCAGAACACTGGTCTGAAAGCATCAGTTTATTACAAACCCACTGTTACTCACACAGTTTCCTCCTCCTCCACAGCTCCTTCCATCCTAAACATGTCAAGAATGGCCTGCCATATTCACAGTTTCTTAAACTTGCAGGTTATGCAGTGAAGATGATGATTTTGCTGAGCAGACCCAAATAATGCATAGTTTTTTTTTAACAGGGATACCCTAAAAGCACAGTGGACAGAGCACTCTCCGGGTCAGTAACATGCCCGTAACCTTGACCCCGTAGGGAAGGATACTGTCATGCAAGAAGAACAACGAATTCCACTAGTGCTTCCCTTCCATCAGAGTACACCTTCTCTTCACAGGATCATCACCAGTAACTTTCCTGTTTTGCAAACTGACTCCCAACATTGGTGCTTCCTTTACAGAACCACCAATAGCCTCCTAGCCCGCAACCTGCAGGAATCTCCTGGTAAGAAGCAGCCTACCTACTCCTAACAGTTCCTCCTACCAGGTACCAAACATTGCAACAGAACTTGCTGCTACACCTGCAAATGTATTTCTCATGTGACTGAAATTTGGGGTCCCACAAGTGTTTTCAACATCACCAAGCAGTTCTCATGCACCTCCACTAATGTGGTATATTGTATTCTTTGCAGAAAGTGTGCAGTCTTTACATCGAGAGACTGGTAGATGCCTTGTTGACTGTTTTAGGAACATTACAGGGCAGTCAGGAATGGAGACACTGATAAACCCATTGTATCCCACTTTATTTCCAGGGACCACAGTGTCAATGATCTTTCTGTTTGTGTCCTTCAGCAGGGCTTCTGGGATTCTGACCATAGAAAAACATGGAAACCAAGCTGATCATCCACCTTGGCTCCCAGCAGCCCTCCAGTTTAAATGATAGACTTATTTTCCACTAACATCTTTTAGCCACCCTTGTTTTCCCTAAAGTCTGTTTGTATCTGTACACATCTGTTTTCATTTTCACCAGATGTCTCCATCTGTGTCTCCTTCCACATTTGTTACCTTACAGCCTTCTTACTAGGCCCTGTTAATTAGTCCCCACCTGGGTACTTCTCTTAACTCATTCACTGCTATTATGGCTATTATGCCTTGTCACTCCCATCATCACCTTTTGTTTCCAGATTCTCTCTTTATCTTGCCATTTATCACTTCTTCTCCCAGAGCCTCCCCTTTTTCTTTCCCCATATATATATATATATCCCTATTTTACCTCTCCTCTACACTAACTTTGCTTTTTCTCTTTTAGATATTTCCGAAGAAGACCTGAAATTGAAACATCGATTTCTAAATCTAGTTTCTGTTTTCACCGTGCATTTAATATTACCATTTTGTTTTGCTTTCAGACCACATGCTGACACAGCACCTTGTTTTTGTTCTTTCATCAATGTTTCACTTCTGCTCCCACAGTAAACATAATGTGGATCACCACCCTTATGCACAATGAAGGCAGAATGTACAGTCCCCATTCTGATTTTTCCTGCCTCACTAACCAACAAGCAAAGTTTTCCTGGGGAGCCAAGAAAGAGCACTGGGGCACACTGGGAAAACTTCTGTTCATACCTCATAAGGGCTGGACTTGCTATGGATAACATTATTTGGCAAGGGAGGCATACTAATGCCTCAAGCTAATCAACCCAACCTCCAGTGTCGGTCTGCTCCCTTACCAGCGATCTCCAGAACGCCACAGGACAGTCCTCAGCACTCTGCCTCCAGTTCTTTTCGTGCCCTTCTTCACAATGCAAGTTGGCTGGCTCACCACTCTTTTGAATCATGAATGCTGTATACACAGTCCCCTCAATACTGTCACAACAAACCTCTCAAGGATAATACAAAATCACACATGCCCCCACAATGCAAAGCATCATGGGCTGCATATACAAATCACCACAGAATGTTATGCTGGTCCAACTTTAAGCAGAATTGCATGGTGCCGAAGGCCTCTCACACTGTTGCAAAGGTGCTTACCCATTACCGAGCTGTGTGAAACCTCGGCTACTAAGTGGACCAACTCTGTCTATTGACTAATACACTCTGCTTATGATGAACATGTCATCGCCCTAGCTTCAGCCAAATGCCCTGTGAGAGTAACCCTTGCCTCAGTGTTTATGCACAGAGGTTCTTTGTCTCTCAAGGATAATCTCCTACACAGAATCCAGACAACAATTTAGGTGCTGCCCTGCCTCTCAAGTATTTGCCATTGCTGCCTGCTCTTATCCATGATCAGGTAGTGATCACAGTGCTGGCAGCTCCACATTTCAGATCTCAAAATTGTTTTTTGTTTTAATTGGGTTCACCACAACATAACCCAGATAGACCATCTTAGGGTAGCTGGCTCATTCCACTGGGGTGTCAAACAGATGAGGCACACTGAGTGAGTCCTTGTAGGACATAACATGTGTCTGTGTCTTCTGTTGGCACCCTTTGCAAACTGTGTGAGAGCCTTTCGGTACCATGAATTTCTTCTTAAAGTTGAACCAGCATCATTTTCTGTGGTGATTTGCATATGCAGCCCATGATGCTTTGCATTATGGGGCATGTGATTTTGTATTTCTTTGAAACTTGGCTTCCGGCCAATGCCATTTGGGGTAACCATTGCTTCAGTGCTTGCCGCTGAGGTTCTTTGTCTTTTAACATGAATATAGTTAGTACAGTATTCAGATTTTTGTCATCTCAGTAATAAACATGATCTTTCCAGTAAGTCAGTCTGATAGTAGCAGAGCACAAAGGGAAAAAATGGGTTTTCCTACCCTTATAGGTCTAGGCTACCTATGATTAAGGAATGTTAAATGGTGTGCATAATAATGTGTGCACCTGTCATTTAACGTTACCTAATCAAAGGCAGCCTAGATCTATAAGGGTAAGAAATACCATTTTCCCCCTTGTGCCCTTGCTGCTATCAGTCTAGCTACCAGAAAGATCATGTTTATCTTTGATATGAAAAAAAACAGGGACTGTACTAACAGCATTCATGACATGGAAGGGCAGTGAGCTCACCAGTTTGCTTATGTGGAGAGTAGGAGTGAAGAATGAATACCAGAGGGGACTGAGGAAGTAATTCCTGTAGGGTACAGCTATATTCACAGATGGGGAAGACTGGGGTAGGTGAGCAGATCATTGGGAGATCTGATATGTGGGGCTACAACACATGTTCACTACCTGACCAATGATGAGAACAGGCAGTGATGACAAATGCTTAGAATGGCACTGTGGTGCCTAAATGGGTCCCTGGATTCAGTGTAGGGAGATTACCCTTGGGGAGGGTCAAGGTTTGTTGAGGCAGTATTGAAGAAACTGTGTGTAATGCATTAAAGATTTGGAAGAATGGTGAGTCAGACAACTAGCACTGTGGAGGAGGGCATGGACAAGCACTGCAAGAGGGCTGCTGAGGACTGCCTTGCCAGATTCTGCTGATCACAGGTAAGGGGTAGACCAATGCTAAAGGCCAGGAGGATTCAATCAAGACATTAGTACATTCTCCCTGCATAATTATGTTGTAATCCATAGTAAGCTCTGCCCTTGTAAGGTATGAACAGCACTTTGTCTAGTGTGTTCTGGTACTTATTGCTTGGCTCTCTAGAAGACATACAGTAGTTGTTGGTCAATGAGGCAAAAAAATGGGGACTGACATACTGCAGAGAGCCACGTAGCTCTCTGCCTCTAGCTCAATGATGTCATCACTTCAAACATTTGGCAGCGATTTTAGGGAACAGGCGGAGCAGTTTTTTAATTGGAAGGCTGATGCTTACTTTTCAGATGCTATAAAACTATTTATGTTATTCACATAAATGCAATGTTAGCATCAATGTAAACAGCAGCCTTTCCTTTAGCCCATTATGAAGTGGAATATTTGAATAGTTTGTTGGCAAAATGTTGTTTAGGTGTCCTTTAATCTTCTAGCACTAGTACAGAGCGCTATTACCTGAGATAGCTACTCTTGGTCCTCCCTCCGACCACCTGGCCACTCTGTTAACTGCAGCAAGCAGCAGCACATCTCCATCTGCAAGAGATATACTGAAAAATACTGGTAGCCTCATACTGCAGCCAGCGCTGCAGCATCACACTCGCTCTTCCCCTGCTCAACCAAGCCTATTAAAACAATTATGCAGGATGGCTTTTTAAACATAGGCATGCTACCAGTGCTGCTAGCAAACCCAATCCAGCTGCAAGAGTTACCTGAATGTGGCAACCCACACTCGTCTTTCTCCAGTGCTCTTGTCTACCATGTCCCAACAATCTCAGTGACTGCACATCACAAATATAAACACAGCTGTATTTCTTTTCCCAATTTTCTTCTTACTTACAAATGATGGGGGGTGTCTTAAAACACTACTAATGCACACTGTAACCAAAAGACTCTGAAACACAACAACCCTCTACTACCAAGCATCCCAGTAGGGGACTACTTTAAGAGAAATTTTTTATTTTTTATTTTTTAAATGTGTCACCTATAACACTCTTGGGTGAGTGGTATGGGCTATACCTGTCCTTCCAGGGGCAATAAGGCCTGTGGCATCAGATCTCATTTTGCCTCATTATGCCTAGGCGGAGGGGTATAACTTAATACACTAATCAGATATTATTGCTTGCACATAAGTAAATAGTAGGCCAACTTGCATAAATATATGTAGATCAGCTTATATTTGAGAACAACAAGTGAAGAACCGCTCTTTCCAAGTTAACCCTGCCATCCCTAAAGATTTTAGAAAGTTGCATACTTTTCTAGTTGTATCCTAAGGCCATTTATGGAACATTATGGAGGAAAATATAAACATTTTAAAAGAAATCTATGGGAAAGGCTGCCCAAAGGACCAGCAGTGGCATGTCACACTAACATGCAGGTGATGCTGAGTCTAGGCACCCCATAGTCTGGCGGCCCATGGTCCATGGTCCATGGCACTGCCTGTAGCACCACTGCCTGGCTGGGGGATGGTGGCACCATATTCCATAGCCACAGTGATGACTCTTGTAGTGGACCAAGCAGCTTAGCCGCCTCCTCCATAGATGGGGTGTGAACCTTGTGTCATATGTGATACCAGTGTGAGGCGTAGAAAATGGGAAGAAAAATCAACTATAGCTATCTGAGTGCTGGCTCACGTATTTTGACTCCACACCAGAAGTGCAGCTGTGCTAAACTGTTGGGTTTGGGTTGTCACCTGTGTGGGCTGGCAATGTAGCAATGGAGGGATGAATATGGGGATAAAAGCCTATAAAAAGGATAGTCGTGTGTGAAATAGGTTGATGCCATAGTGCTACTGGGAAGAGCCATTTCCACTGGTTAACTTGAATTCATAAACCCCAAGTGAGAACAGAAGTAACTGAGGAAGACTGCAGTTCAGGAGGGATGCTTGGCTCTAACCACTTGTCACAGTAGTGGAAACTGAGAAAGAAAGGTTCAGGAGGGAGGCTGACCTTCAAACTATAGGACACAGCAGTATAAGTTGAGGAAGACACATGCTATGAGGTGAATTTGTGCTCTCAACCTTCTGAGCCTAGAGCAGTAGATAGGAAGCCCAGGTACAGAACCGAACTCTTGTTCCCAAACTCTTGGACAGAGCAGTGAAGGCAGAGAATACCCAGGATCAAAAGCAAACATGGTCTCCCAAATCAAGGCCACAGCCACAGAGTCTGAAGAAACACTCAGTTGGCAGGAAGGTCAAAGTCCAGTACAGAACACAGGCACCCATACCAGACCAGTGGATGCTAAGGAAAAACAAGGCTCTGTAGTCATCTTGGGCTCCTAAACTCAGACGAGACCAACAGATGCTGAGGAAGAACAAGTTTATCTAAAATTGGGCTGCCAAACCACAGACCAGATCAGTGCATGACGAGGAAGAATGAGGTTCTGGCATGGACCTGGACTCCCAAACCCCAGACCAGACCAGTAGATGTTGAGAAAGAATGAAGTACTGAGTAAACGTGGGCTTTCCAAACTCACATCAGACCTGTGGATGCTAAGGAAGAAAATGGTTCTGAGCCAACCTAGTTCCTAAACTCCAGTCCAGCCCAGTGGATGCTGAGAAAAATAATGTTTTATAATGATCTGAGGGTTCCTAAATCCCAGCCCAGACCAGTGGAGACTGAAGAAGAACAACTGGTACAAAGCTCATGCTCCAAGGTCCAAGGACAGAACAGATGTTGAAGAAAGCCCAGTGTCAGGATTGAACACGGACGGTGATGAAACACTGCAAATCAGAAAGGTGGAGACTAAGTAAGACATACAGAGTGTGAGTGTCTGGAAGGTGGAAGCTAAAAGTGGGACTTTGGTGCCTCCAAGTAACAATCTTTAAATTGAACTTGGGCTAAAGTGACAGCAAACATATAGGTGAGTGTAGAGAACTTCTTTAGATTTCTACCAAATGAAATTTTTGTTGATAAAATATAGAGTTGCAGAAGTTTTAGTCAAAGCAGAATTAAATAATGGAAATAATTTCGAGGACAGGATTACATTAGATATGAATACTTTTTGGAGATAAAGTATAGCTGTGTGAAATAATTTTTTGTCGATAAAATACTAACAGAAAATATTCAGGAATCATATGTTGTTTTGTATGCAGAGTAAAATGTATTAAAAGGTGTCCCATAAGAAGGAACCATAGACATAAGAGATTATGTGACCTAATCAGAAAAAAGTGAATAGAATTTTTTCATGATGATATATTATAGGCACTTAGCCAGAGCAGTGAAAAAGATTTTTAGTTTGCTTCAAATTTAATCACAATTCTTGACCAAATAACTTTGCTGTCGGTATTTTTCTTGAACCTACAAACTCTGCTAACCAGCATAATTACTCTAAAATATTAGTTGTCACTTGTGATATTTCTGCTTGCATTTATTTTGTTAAGTTATATTATGTGTAACTTCATGCACAAAATGACATTAATTACACCATTTTAATTCTCAGTGTATCAGTAAATAAATCTCCCTCTGCACTTTGTATGTGTGTGGTGGGTGAAGAGAGAGGGACAGGAAGGTTACACAACACCATTAACTTGATATTTTCCTGAGAGAATATGTAAAAGTTGTATCTTGGGACTGGTGGAATGAGAGACATATTTCAGCATTCTACAAATATTTAACTAATACAGAACTGAAAGCTACACAAGTGAAACACAAATGGGAAGCAAAGGAAACAGTAATATTTCAGAGTACGGTTGGAAATTTGTGAGAAGGGCTATAGACAAATTCTGGTCAGAGAGCGTCACGGCTGCGGTGAGCTCTTATCTGCAACACGGCTCTCAGAGCAGCGTCCAGATCCTGGCGGTGGCAGCAGCAGAGCACCGATGGAAGCAGCGGTGGTTTGCAGTGGGCAGCAGTGCCACTCACAAAAGCGGCGTCGGGTGAAACTGCATAGGTGATACCGTGCATGCACAGTTATGCTGGAAGTGCACTCCAAGAAGTGCGCTGTGGGGAGGAGTGACTGTGCTGCGGAGGAGAGCTCCATCACAGAGGACAGCGCCTTAACGTAGCGCTGTCCTGACGCTACTGCCGCATCACTGTAGGAGAACACGCAGTCGCGTTCTGGAGCCGCCCCCATTCTCCTACAGTGACGGCATAACATCTGTGGAGCTCTGCCCACACAGCCATAAAAATGACTGCATCCAATGACAAGGGAAGTGTATTTGGCAGACAGCAGTAAACGGTAGCTAACTCAGTGCAATTCTGTTTGGGTCCACAGCAAGAGTAAAAACTTTGTAGGCGTACAGTAGCAGCCACAGACACTGCCAGCTATTTCCTGAAATTCCTGTGATATTTCCACATATATCTCATGCTTTCTCCATTTCCACAGTGGGGCAGCAGAGAGAAATTCTTTAGAAATTTCACAAAATATCTGAAATAGCTGGCAATGTCTGTGGCTACTACTGTATGCCATATGTACCCTTGAAGGAACAGACTGTAAACTGATACTGACAAATTCATATATCTGGGAGTAGTCCTCGACCCACATCTACGATGAGTACTGTGATCATTTAACAAAGAACCTAAATTCAAAAACTGATCTCTTATATAGGATTAAACATTGCCTAACTAGCGAAGCAAAGCACGCTATTACACTGCAATGCCGAGCCCCTGATTAAACATGGATCAGCTGTAATGGTCAGGACAGCCTTTGTGACAAAGTAATGCACAGACTAAGAATACTGTACAATAGGACAGGGTACCTTGCATGGTGTTCCCAGAAGGACTTGTCACTGTCAGTTATATGCTAACTTAGGATGGCACCCTATGGCACTCTGACTGAAGGTCATTTCGGCCACCTTTAGCTGTTAGTAAGTTAGTTCAATTTGCACTTTTCTATCCTATGCTCCATCAGTCCCAGGCAACCACTCAGCCCGCCGCCCATCTGCAGCTTTCAGCTTCCAGCCCCAGGCTTATCACTCATGGGGGCTGGAAGGTGGCTGGCCCCTTTATTAAACACATAATTAGTAGTGACAGGTACAGTGGAATGCATGGGGCCCAAGTGTATACAGGTTTGAAGTGAGTAAACACTGAAGAATCTTCAGTTACTACAAAATTAGTAGACTATTAAACATCTACTGTAAGTGCAACGGTGATACATTCTACAGTGAACCTTCACCTTCTCTTCCCTGGTACTGTCCTCCCTTTTTATTTTCCCTCTGTACACCCTTCATAGTTTTTTCTCAGCCTCCATATCCATCTGATCCCCCTGCCCCATCCCCTACACCCCTCTACCCCTAGGGAATTTATTCCTCAGGCTCTTGCTCTCACTGCTCTATTTTCTTGGGGTGGGGCAATCGCAGCCTCCTCACTTTTTCTGCCTCACCCTTGGCTAATTTAAATGACCCAAAAGTAGCATTTAAACCTTCCACCTAGGACTGCTGTTCCTCCAGGATGGATGGAGGCCATTTCATTTGTATAGGCCATTATCCTTCCATGTAGGACTCCAGTCCCTGATGTAGCCAAACCCCTCCTCCCTGCACCATGCCTTTAACCAGTCACTGAAGACCGTGATATGGTGTTCCCATCCTTGACCAGCCATGCACAGATAGCACCTCAGTGAAGGCCACCATAGATGCTACCTGCTTCAAGACCCTCTCAGCTCCCTTAACCTATCCTGCATCTTCCTGCTGTTGTCCCTTGCCAGGTCATTTGTGTCCAGATGGACAATGACATCTAGTTCCCTCTCCTGCTCCACCGTCCTAGTGATTCTCAGGATCCACTCCCCATTCTTCCACACAAAGGTGCCAGTGGGCACCTCACCTCCCTCCTTCCCTCCCACCGTGCTCCCAAAACTACCTTCCAAATGATTCAGTCCCCACCAGAAGTTGTTCCTCTTCTGCTGGGGTCCTCTGCCTCCACCTTGGGGCCTCTGCTGAGGAGGACCCCTACAGCCTCCCTGCCACTACTCTGGGTGCTTCATCTTGACAGCCCCATTCCACCAGAGCAGTGAAAGAGTTGTATAGTGACACCAGCTGGGTGTTCCTTACCCCGCACCCTCACCCTTCTGGAGCCCACCACAGTCCAGCCAGCCCTCTTTCTTGGCAGCCTCTGAGGCAATGATGGCAGACTTGTGGCCCCTGGATGGGGAAGAGGTCCCCCAAATCCTAGCCTGCTCATCCCAGAGTCTTGTGACCTTCTCCCTCAGCCCACAAGGTTCATGCAGATGGGGCAGCACCTCAGTCTACAGCAGGTCTCCTGAAGACTGCCACTCCACACTGCAATGCAAGGTGGTGATGTCTCATTATCATGACTACAAGAATAAGTGTATCCTTTTGTGTTTCCTCCCCATGAGGAAGTCTTAGTGTCAAGTACTGGGGTTAAATCTCAAAGGGTGACTGGGTCCTTCTTGAGCCATTTAGTTTGTATTACTTTTTAGCTTCATTAAAGTACAGCAAATTTATAACAACTGGCTCTGAGTAAGTCCTACTAGCAAAGAAGTGAGTAGAGTGGTGAATTCTGAACTTGTTGCAATGTAGCAGAGGTTAGCACCCCTGACCACCAGGCACTCCGTTCTAGTCATTGGAGCATGGAAGGCATCTTTTTGGACTTTACTACAGTCCTCTGCTTCCCTGCTTCCTCCTGCAGGTGCCTGCCAATACCTAAGATTCCAGTCACCCATTCCACTCCTTCGTTGTTCCTCTCACTCGCTGGGACATCAGTGTGCTGGATATGCTGGAAGTGGATCCCTTTATATAAGATTACCTGCTCTGGTGCACTGCTATTGGGCGGAGTTGGTCACATGATTGCCTGACTCCATCCCCAGCATCATGGCCAGTAGCTGCTTCCTGCCTGTGCCTGAGCCAAAAAATGGCAAGGAAAGCTGACTTGATTACAATGAATTACAGTTTTTACTTGTGTTACACTGACAGCTGTGCTAGAAGGTTGGTGCTCCCTTCCCCCAAAAATGTACTGATCCTTGTAAATCACTCCCTTTTATGCAGGACAGTCTGCTTCCTGGTGCAGTGTTACTGGAGAGAGTTGATCACGATCGCCTGACTCCCTCCCCAGCAAGAAGGCTGATACCTGCTTCCTTCCTATGCCTGAGCTGAAAAAAGGCAAGGAAAGCTGATTGATTACAGTGAGTTACACCTCCCTACTTAGGTTACACTGCTAGCTGTGCTAGCAGATCAGTCAGTCTATTTCTCAGCAAAAAACAACCAAGTAGACAGAAAGTCTATAGCAACCAAGCACACAGAAAGTCCATAATATGAGCCCATCACTCCTCTCTGGCAGGCCAACCAAGCCAAAATTAGGATCCCCATAGCATTTTCAAGCCGTTCCAAATTGTATCATTATCAGGTATTCCCTTGCACCAATTATTTGGTGGCTACTAAAGCCTGGGTCGCATGAGTGTCTCTGGTCCTGTCCACACTTAACTTGTTCAGTTGAAAATGCTATCGATAACGTTACATTTAGTCGTCCACCTGAAATTCAGTGTAAAGAAATGTTTTTGTTTTGAGCCTTGATCGCGTCTGCAATACAATTTGCAACCATGTACAGCAAACACAATTCGCGAAGCATGTTTACAGTGCATCATGGCTTGTGGGAGGACCAACAAGCAGCAGCAGGACAAACCGCTACCACACTCCTATCCGCACTTCAAAGGTAAGTGTGTTAGCAATGGAGCCATGTTGAAAATCGTGAAAACTCTGAAACTATCAGGGTTCAAACATGGTTTTCTGACACGGTTCAAAATGTGTACAGTGCGGACATGAACCATGTTAAGGGGGTCCGTAGTGTTTTCAACAGGCAGTAACGTTACGGGACCCCTAGTGTAGACAGGGCCTCTAGCTGTGGCTGTGCAAATTGCCGCTAGGTTTGCCACCTGTCAAGTTTTTGACCTGTTAATCCGGTTTTCAGGGTCCCTATCCAGTAATCTGATTTTGCTCAGTGCTGGTCAGATTTTTGAGCCATTTGAGTGCTTATATACTTTTGAAACATATTCTGTCATACCATTTATTGTTTGACTGCATGTCTAGGTTAAAACAAGCATTTGTCAATGCCAAAGTTCGTCATTGGAATGGCTGTTGGTACGCACTGATTGGCAGGACTACAGTTCCCAGCAGAAAGAACAAGTTATGCCACCACCCATATGGAAAAGAACTATATTTCCAATATATGTTTTAAGATATATTTTAAATAGTTTCTGAATTATATCCAAAAATAGATTTATGTAATGGTTTCCAAATATATGCATTATAGCTCAAATTGTCTGGTTCTGAAATATTTGAGATATATCTAATGCATATATTTCAAATATATCTTAGATACTATTTATTGAATATATCATAGAATTATCTTGTTAATATTCAGTGAATTATTATTCTCCCATATGGAAAAGAAATATATTTTAGATATGTTTATAAAAGTGTATTTATTTGCAGAATATATTTGACAAATAGATATATATATATATATATATATATATATGTCTATATATACAGATATATCATAAATTTCCATGATATCTTTATAATAGATGCATGATATATATTTTACATATCTGTGTATACATTTTATTTATTTATTCAATTTTGTTGACCGGTAAGTGTACTAGACAAATCCTGCCTATTTTCAGGCACGACCGGGAAGGGGATACAGATGAATGCCAACTGACCTAGAACCAGATTAAGCTGTTAGTGGTATTTTTAGTGAATGAGGAAATTTGGCAGGGCACCGGAAATCCCTACTCTTTCCGATAAGTGCCATGGGATCTTTAGCATCCACCTGAACTACCACCAATCCAAGCAGATGGGACCTCAAACGCGTCTCATCGAAGATGGCACCTCAGAAGTGCAGCACCCTCTCATGCTGCACTACAGTGTCAGTATTGGGATATTAACCAAGTGCCAGATGTGGGAACTGAACCCACAGCCCTCTGATCTCCCGGCCTCAGAGGCAGTGTGCTACCTACTGAGCCACTGAATTTGAATATTAAATAGAAATACTTTTATATGGTTGACATATTTCTAAAATAGTTTTTTAAATATATGCACTGTTAAAATATCTTAAAATACCCAAACAATAGATTAATCTTGATGCTGCATATGTACAGCTGTATTTGGAATTCCTCTTATTAGCAACCACTTAGATAACTACAATATATAACATATTTAATAATGCACCATTACTACTGGTTTACAGATTACACATATATACTTACACATAGAACTTACCTCTTGATCTCATTATTTTGTAAGACTCATATTGGTATTTATGCCACCCTGTTTGGTTCCTTTTATGTTGGGGTGAGTTCCAACATGTACTTATTTTTGCTCTTTACCTTTCCCTCTGTTTGTAAGCTAATGCTATCAATTCAAAACTATTTAAAAATGGAAATTACCAGGCCGGCCCAGTGGTAGGTTTACCATTCATGGCGCCAGTGACCTGGGTTGGGAATGGACTCTGGCAGCTGGAGGGCCGACTGGGGGAGAAGGATCGCGCCCATCACTCTCTACCGCCACCTGGGTGACCACGGCTGGCAGTGCAGCTGGGACAGCCAGTGAGAGGGGAAGACATAAGCCGGAGCCGGAGCGCCTGCATGTCACAATGTGCTCTGTCCCTTGGCCCCCTTGCGTGCCTACTTCCTCAGGGATGGCACAGAAACATGGAAAAAGACCTCGGATGCCAGCGTAGATGGGGATCCAAGCTCCCAGACACCTATCAACTGCCTCGGGACCATCCAGACTGCCCGACGACACTAATGGACTAGAGGACATCCGGGATCCCCTCCTCCCAGCCTAGAGGGGTAGGCCAAGGCAGCATGGGGCAGATCTGGTGGTACTCAAGAGGTACCAGGGTGAGCAGAGTGAGCAGAGGATATCCCAGAAGAGAGTGGCATCCCTGGAGATAGGGGCAAAAAAAAAAAAATTACCATGCTTCTGCTTGATCAACTGTCCGTTTGAAATATGCAAATTAGTTATGCAAATCTGTACACAGTACCATAGCAAGCATTTGCATAAATATATTGCTATATAGAAAAATATATTCTGCATGTATTCTACACATACGTTATCTTGCAAGCAAACAAGATTCATATTTTACTGACAGCAGAAGCTCCAGAAGGCACTTCTTGGATTTTCATCACAAAATTTATTTGTACAGTAAAGAATAATTGTTAAACTAAAGCCAAAAATAGCAATAGTGGAAAACAGACTTTCCCACAGCACAGATATTTCACATCTTCTTGAAAAGCATGGGAACAGCACAAAATGCCAGTCCTGTGGGAGGTCTGACTTTTACTATGTGTATTGCTACTTTTAGATTTGGTCTTAATTTTATTTTTATGTTGAAATAGTGCATTCAACATATATTTACAGAATGTAGCCTATTTGTATTTTGAATGTATATGTAATATATATTCAGTCATATTTATTTATTTTTACATTTTGTATGCGCCTTGCCGGTCAGCCCCATCAACCGACTCCCCAGCTCCGTCCCCTGGAATTACTGGTGCTTACCTTGCCCGGCCTGGGGCGGGCGCCTGCAGGGAGTTGTCTTCATCCTGCTGACCGTCATATTTTCCCCTCGATTTTCTCCCAGGGGCCCCAGGAGTATGCATGCATGTGTATGGAGGCACGCATGCACCATACAGCCCTAGTTCCGACCCCTTTCCCCATCCATGGCTAATGCCCTAGGCACCCGGGTCCATGCCACCCCTAGCCTCCACTGGGGGTCACCATCAACCGAGAGATGCCATACTTCCTCCCAGAGAGGAGAGCTTGCCTGCTAGCAGCTCTAACCAGCTCCGCCCTCCCCCATGCCAACCTCCAATGGCCGGGCTCATTCCAGGACCGGGTCCAGCGTGGTTGAGGTAGGTGCCAGCGCCTCAACCTCTACACCACCGGGCCAGCAATTCTAGTCATATTTACAAACCATAAAACATATTTATTTGCTATGTGAAACATATATTTACAATGTATTATCTGTAGATATAATACATACTGTATATTATAGATACTTTCAGATGTATATCAGGCCAAACCTATTTTAACATATATGAAATATATCTCAGAATATAAATTTCTAATATATTAAAATATATGTTTGCTAACATTCTGTACACTTACTGTAGAAATTCCATGGTAAAATTTTGCTTGCATAAAACTATAATGATTTTTTTCATTTTAGAGTCCATAAAACATTAAAAAGTAAAACAAAATATTTTCTTTGACAGTATATCAAAACATATACATTTAGAATATTAATGCCAAGTATAAGACATACCTCACTAATTCTGCAACTATGTAAAGTATAACTGGAAAAATGCACAGATATCAGAAATATGTGATGTATTTGGCATATTCAGATATAATCTAGATATCACCAAAATACAGTATAGTTCTTTTCCATATGGGCTCATATGAAACAACTGCTGGTGATCCACAAAGACCAATCATAACATAGATTAGGAAAAGAATGTGCATATTATTGGGCATGAGGCAGAGCCAATTCGGCCTTTGACAACCCAAAAGTATAGACTGCTTTACCCAAGTCCAAAACTATTCTTTTAAAGGTTGGGTTTTTGCATATAAGTCTTTAAAATTTAAACATATTTTATTAATATAATTTTAGGGTTTCTCGACAATTACCATAGATAAGGGCCTCAAAAAGTAAACAGCACAGGTAAATCATAATATATATCTTGGACATATTCAGAATATGTTATAAATATATATATATTTGGTTAAAATAGAACTGCATGAACAGATTATAAACTTAATTTAAAGAACTATATTTCAAACATATATCAAAGATGTTTCCAACTTATGATACAACCTGAACCATTCTGTGAATATCTTACATATATCTGAAAATATATGAAAACTTTGACTAATATCTGACACTTCTGTGAATATTTTGAATATATCTGAAAATTTATCTAAATACTTTAAATATCTGACATGTGTTTGAATCATTCTATGAATATCTTAAATGTATCTGAAAATATATCTGAAACTATGACTAATATCTGACATATATTTGAGATATATTTAAGGACACTAGGATATATTTAAAATATTAAAATATAGATCTTTTCCATATAGGCAAGTTCAAATTCCGTTGAAATACACTTAAGTGCATATCTTTTCCTCAATTGTGATCTGGCTTTGAAGAGTGAAGATGTGTCTGTGGTTCGGAGAAGATGAGGGCACTGGAGCCCCACCATGGGTTGGGGGACAGATTTTCAACATGGCCTTTGTGACCCTCACCTCATGAAAGCATTTGGGACCTCTGCTCATGAACAGTGGCACTGTGATTTTGTTAATCTGTCTCAAATGTTGATTTCCACAGCGACCGCCACTGTGTGACAGATGTGCAAAACACATTTCGGGCAGGCTGTGAAAATGAC
The DNA here is from genome assembly GCA_016271365.2 of Neoceratodus forsteri. Classification (NCBI taxonomy): domain Eukaryota; kingdom Metazoa; phylum Chordata; order Ceratodontiformes; family Ceratodontidae; genus Neoceratodus; species Neoceratodus forsteri. The sequence goes on from CM028134.1 coordinate 189,459,288, forward strand.
AGCTGTACTATTAATAAGGAGGCATGCAAAATTGACAATGTTGAAAATCTTGAGCAAAATATTACTGTGCAACAGCTGATTGTAACATAGTCCTTCTATGGGCGTTTGCCCCCAAATTTTCAACATAGGCATTTTGGGACCTCCACTCATGAACAGTGTCACTGTGATTTTTGTAATTTGTCCCAACACTGATTTCCACAGTGACCGCGCTATTCTGTATCGAAGTGCGGAAACACATTTCGGCCAGGATGTGAAAAATGACAGTTATATTGTACATGAGGAGGTGTAAAAATGGCAATATAAAATCTGGAGTGAAAATATTACAATTTGCGATGTTACAAGTGTGTGTGGAAACGCTGCGCCTTGCGCTCACAACACAGTCATTTTGGAATTTTTTCACCAAATTTGCAACATAGACTTCTTGAGCCCACCTCATGAACAGTGACACTGTAATTTTCATTATCCAGTCCTGAAAGGTGATTCCACGCGAGTGACCGAAATCACCTTTCAGGACCTAATAAATCAGATGACAGTCACTGAATTCATGAGGTGGGGTCCCAAGATCTCAATGTTGAAAATATGGTGCCAAATTCACAAAAATGGCGAGATATGCACGTAAAGTTGAAAACCTACCTTTTATGCCATCATACAGCTTATTGGCATTTCTTCAGTTCGCGAGTCGGCTTTGAAGAGTGCAGGCGTGTTCCCACTCCACGAAGATTGTCACACGGCTCTGGAGGTAAGTATGGGTGAGGGGGTGTGAGGGTGGGTGCGGGTTGGGAAGGGGGCGGCAGACTGTGAGGGACTGTTTTCTTGTTTAAAGGTTTAAAAAAAATAATCCAACGTGGGAAGGTTTTCTTTTCAACAGGGACTTTGACATGCTGGGGTGGGCTCCCAGTGTGTTACCTGAGTGTTTGTTGGGGGCTGTAGCCGACGAGGATTGGTACCCCATCAGCACATGCAGAGTGCTGGGGGGAATACAAGCTGAGGCAGATTGAGCACCCCTGGCACACAACAAATGGGGGCAGCATTATGCCGATGGGGAGTGGGCTCCCGTTGGCAAATGAACTGGGAGGGGCATGCCGACAGGAGGATTGGGCACCCCATCGGCTTTCATGGGGACTGTGAGAGGTGGACGGTGATTGCCACCACCATTTATTTCAAACTGGGAGGGCATGCCAACAGCCTGGGCTCAGTGCATTCACACTGTAAGCTACAGCAGTGTGAATGCACAGCCAGAATGCGGAATGCAACATCAAAGGACAGCTGCGCCACTATTGGTGCAGCCCTGTCCTTGAAAGTTGTCCAACTCCACCCCAACAGATGAAAGACAGTCATCAGCCAGCCTGCCGACTAATTTGCCTGCCGTTGACCTGCCCCTGAACCAGAGCTCTCCATTGGGCACACCCATGTATAGCACCTTTATAGCAATGAGTTTGTCTGTGCCTCGTGCCACAACGAACTCAACAAGTTCTGTTGCCAATATAGTCCTTTCTTTGTGAAAGCAGTCAAGCTGGGAGGTGTAAAGTATGGCCACAAGGACCATTAGCAGATATTTAACCTAATCTTTTCCACTCTGCATCTTAAAAGTAGCACAGCAGCAAAGCTAGATAAAAGCTTGCCCCACCTTTGTGACAGTAAAAGATCCAGCTGTCTTTCACGTTCATTTGCTGGTAAAGTTTTTAATCTCAACAGAATTTAGACATTTTTAAACGTTTTAAATTAGTTTTTTCCTTAAGTAAAAGTGTGATCCTTTTTGACTTTGAAATAGTACTGTGAACATGAAAGGAAATGTATCCAGATAAAAATATAAAGTATATATTATCAGTGACCACATGGTATGCTGCATGCGCAAAATTCAATGCCCTAAGACAGCTCCCCAAATTATCCTCACCTGTTCCGTCCAGTCATTAGATCTATCCTCCCTCCATGCTGATCTACAGTCTACTGACTGGTTCCCCAATCTCTAATGCCTCTGACGTTAACACATCCCTGATTACTTCCATTCCAAATTTACTCAAATATGGGATTAGCATGCCCCCTTCACAAAACTAGGTGAAAAGCCCCCAACTCTCCTGGATCTCAATGGAACTTCTGGCTTGCCATTGTGCTCGAGACCTGGCATGGAAATCCTATAAGATCTCCGGTTCCCCTGCAGACCTTCACAGGTATCGTACCCTAAGGAATTCTTACACCAGTACCATGAGGTTGGCCAAAGCTGATTTTTGTCAAAATCTTTCCAGAGAAACTTAAGTCACCCCTCTAAGTTCTGAAAGTTATTTAAGCCCTATTCTCCTCCCCAACCAAGTCCGCTCCCCATACTAAATTTAGGGACCTCCATAGCTTCTGACCCTCCAGCTGTGGCCGCTGCCCTCAACCTCATTTCGCCACTTGTGCCTCCTGCCCTCCTATCCTCCTTCAGCCTCCCACCCCTACCCTCACCCCCACCAACCCATTTCCCATTTCTTCTTTTCACCTGTTTCCCTTTCTCCACTCTGAAAGCCCTTCTAGCCCTAAATCCCCTTCAAAGCACCAGTCCTGATGGGCTTGACCTAAGCTCCTGCACCTCTCTGCCCCTGCCATTGCATCTCCCATTGCCTCCTTATTAAGTCTCTCTTTCTTTCTGGCCTCTGTATCAACATTTTGGACGTATGCTACTGTCACCCCACTCCACAAAGGGTGACTCCTCTCCTGGTAATTTCAGACCCATTTCCCTCCTCCCTACCCTCTCTAAACTCCAAGAACACATTGTTCTATCAAAACTCTCTCATTTCCTTGACTAGTCTTCCTTTCTCACCCCTTTCCAGTCTGGCTTTCTAAACTCCACTCCACCACCTCCTCCCTTCTCTGACTAACAGACTCCATCCATACAGCTATGGACCAGGGTCTCCTCACTGCCACCATTTTCATCGATTTAGCTAAAGCATTCAACACCATCTCCATTCCTCCTACTTCACAAGCTAAGCTCAGCTGGTCTTTCAGCCTCCACCACTCATTGGTTCAGCTCCTACCTCACAGGTAGATCTCAATCTGTGACACTCAGAGGAGCCTTATCCCCCCTCCCCATTACCACGGTGTCCCCAAGGCTCAATCCCTGGACCACTCTTATTTTCCATATTTCTAAATGACCTTCCTTCTGCTTGGTCATCTGTGTCCCTACACATGTACACAGAAGACACAGATCTATTTGTCTCTGGTTCATCACCAGCCAGGCTGATATCCAAACTCCAACCTGATTTTGACTGTGTCCAGGAATGTTTCAGTCAAATCAGTTATCACTAAATGCCAAAAGACGGTCTCTATGTGCTTTGGCACTAGACCAAAGCTCGCTAAATTCCTGGCCCTCCCTCCTTCCTTCCACACCCTTGATGGCATCCCTATAGATGGCGTGCCTGCTTTCAAATACCTAGGTATCTGGTTTAACCATCACCTCCATCTCTACCAGAACATATAGACTATTCATAAAAACTTCACCCTAAACTGGATGCCTTCTATAAGCACAAAGTTATATCCCCTCCCTGCCCACTGGGACATCTTCACCAAGATGATCTTTCCCATCTTTGATTATGGCAATATAGTCTATGGTACAGCCCCGAAATCCTCTTTGGATAGACTGGATCCCTCTTCCACTCTTTCTGCTGCTTTGATCTTAACTGCCCTACCTGCACCACCACTGCTCTCTCTACATTGCTCTCTCCTTCCCTCTCTGGCAGATGCCGACTGTCCCACTATGCCTCCTTCACTTCCAAACTCTGGCTATCCTCTACCCCCATCTTGACTGCCTGCTCCTCCCTTCACCCCTACTCCTACTCCTCCAAAACTCTGGGTATTTACTCCCTCAAGCTTCCTTCTCATAAAATTCTTGCTGGACAATCAGCCTTCTCTTTCCACTTTCCTAAACTCTGAATTCTCTCCCTTAAACATTCACTCTGCCTCTTTGAAATCCTCCCTCATCTCTCTTCTCCTGCCCACACTCTCCCTTCTGCCACTGTCCCTAGTGCTCCTTGATATTCATCAAATTCTCCCCCATCCCATTCAATATTCACTATTTAAGGCATTTTCCACCCTCCTCTCTGTTTTCCAGGCACAAACTGCTGCCACTGTATATGCACTTACTGTATAAACCTACCTGTGATAGTAGTACCCAGGAACAAAACTACTGCTGCAGTTAATTCTTGGGTACAGGATATTCAAAGGCCACCATGCGCTAGCGTGATATTCAAACAGAAGCGGTTTTGCGCTGGCAACCCCCACCAGTAATGTATGTGCAAGCAAGGGGGCGCCCATGCATGTGCAGCACATTCCGATATTCAGCCTGGGATGTGCAGCGACATGCAGGCAATAACCCACCTAGTGCTGCACTGGGGGTGCAATGCTGAGCCCGTCAAACCCAGGAACAAGTCGGGGACACCACAGGCAGGCTGCCATATTGCTGGAGCTGGCACGGCGCTGCCCTGCACTGTGGAGTGGCCAGCTGACCTCAGGACACAGTCCGAGCCCCCTGCCCACGGAGCATTGTACCCCCTCACCCGTTCATGGGCATGTGGATATGAGGCCCTGGTAGATCAGTGGACCGTGCCCCTTAGCCCAATCGCGGGCATAGGTTACATATCTCCTGGTGGTCCAGTGGACCACAATCCCTTGCCGATCATAGGTATGTATTATAATAAGCCCTGGTGGTCCAGTGGACCATTCTCCTTACCCACTCATGGGTGTTAATTAAACTCCTTGGTGGTCCAGTCGTGCCCTTCACCGCCCACGTGGTACCCCATCACCTGCACCCCGCAAAGCCCGTGACCACCTGCCAGCTGACAGGTGTACAATGGGGCTGTCGCCTATTGGTCCACTGCATTGGGCCAATGGGCATGCAGTCCATGTTGTACTACACAATCCCAATATGTGAATGAGCATTCATTCACAAATCAGAACTATGTAGTACAGTATGGACTTGCATGCCCATTGACCCATGATGAGCCAACTAGGCATACAACCCTACTGTATCCGTCGGTCGGCCGGCCGGCGCTGGCTTGCGGACGGAGCTGCTGCCGCCCGCACTGACCGGGGGTGCGGGGTGGCGGGGACTACGGGGCGGTGAGGTGGGGGTACCACTGGACCACCGGAGTTGACTCACGCCACATGCGGGTGAAGGAGATTGATCCACTGGACCACCCAGGGATTCGCTTCATACATGCCCGCAATCAGGCAGGGGATAGCGTCCACTGACCACCAGGGCTTATTATAATACATGCCCGCAATCGGGCGGGATTGTGGTCCACTGGACTACTAGGGCTTATTTTAATATATGCCCATGATCGGGCAGGGGATAGCAGTCCACTGGACCATCAGGGCTTCTTCTAATACACGCCATGATCGGGCAGGGGATAGCGGTCCACTGGACCATCAGGGAAGTAATTCTACTCATGCCCTATGATCGGGTGAATGGGTGCAGCACCCGCCAAGAGGCAGTGGTGCCGCAGAATTCCCCAACGGCTACAGCCTGGCAGGGTGCCAGGTGCAAGCTGCCGGGGATCAGTGCACTGCATGCAAATGGGGCCATAATGATGCAAATGGACCCATTTGCACCTTGCATGCATTATGACCTAATTTGCATGCCCACAGCTGAATATCACTCTTTGCTGCACCTGGCCCAACAGCACTTGCGCTGGCACAGCCCTTCTCCCCTGCTGCCATAGCGCTGGTGCAGTGCCACTGCGCCGCGTGTGCAGTGCGCGCAGCTCAGTGCCATATTCAATGGTGCTGGAGCCATGGCACAGCACCGCTGAATATTGCCTGGATCTTTGCCTTGGCTCAGCCCAGTTGCACACAGGTTTCTGCCCTGCCTGGCACAGTCTGAATATCTGGCCCGAACTGTTTATTCTACCTTATTTCTGCTGCTGCTGCCTATTGTATTATACCTGTTTATACACTGTAAATTTTCCCAGGTTTCCAAACTGCTGTAACTGTATATCATATTGTATATACCTACCTTACTGTTGTATTCGTTGTATCAACCTATTACCCATTTACTCTATGTATTTACAATTGTACAAATGTATATATAGGGATACATGATGGTCAGGAGTGAGATATGGAAATATTCTCACTCGCAGAGTGAGCTCTGTATTCTCACGAGTGCCAAGGCACGAGTGAGAATGCACAGCTCACCTGCAGGAGTGAGAATATTTCCCATGTTCACGACATCTGCACATCATGTGTGCTATTTATACAAATGGGGTGAGAGCGCATGAAGGGTCATGTTTTGCTGTATCTTTTCCCTGTATCTATGTGCTTTTTTTTTTTTTTGAGTTTTAGTCTTTAGTAACTAATTTTTAGTAGGCAGGTGTGTTTTTAGAGTACTGGGAAGTTAAGTGATTTGTTCAGATTTACACAGTATGCAAGTGGAGGCTGTGAGAATCAAACCTAGGTCTGGTCTGCTGACTGTATCAAGCTTGTTCAGAGCTCATTACTCCAAGGTCTAGGTTATACTGAAAGCAGTGTTTGTCTGTGGTCTGAGAGTGTGGGGTGTTTCTTAATGGGCTGTGATTGTTAGAAGCACTGTGGAACACAGGTGATTGTGTTTGGCTGTGCTAATTGTGTTAGTTGCAGCTTGCAGTGAGAAAGAAACTGCTTTAGTTTCATTTGAAGTCAGGTTGCTTTTATGTTGAAGGCAACACAGAAATGGGCTAAGAGTGTTGACCACTTTGGAACACAGGTAAGTGTGGTTTGCTATGCTATTTGTGTTAGTTGCAGCTTGCAGTGAGAAAGAAACTGCTTTGTAAATGAGTTTCATTTGAATCTGAGTTTACCACAGAAATGAGTTAGAAGTTTGGAAACTTTGGAACACAGGTAAGTGTGTTTTTCTATGCTATATGTGTTAGTTGCAGCTTGCAGTGAGAAAGAAACTGCTTTGTAAATGAGTTTCATTTGAATTTAGGTTTTTTGAAGCTGAGTTTACCACAGAAATGGGTTAGGAGTTTTGGAACACAGGTAAGTGTGTTTTCTATGCTATATGTATTAGTTGCAGCTTGCAGTGAGAAAAAACTGCTTTGTAAATGTTTCATTTGAATTCAGGTTGCTTTTATGCTGAGATTAGCACAGAAATGGCATAGGAGTGTTGGAAACTTTGGGATACAGGTAAGTGTTTTGCCATGCTAACTGAGTGATTTGCAGGCTTCAGTGAGACACACAAACTGATTTTTGAAGCACTTTCATCTGGAATGCTAGCTTGAGTGAATGAGTGAGTCACATCAGCAGAATATATCTCACTCCACTGATGTCATCAGCATTTATCTCACCAGCAGGATATATCTCACTCCACTGATGTCATCAGCATTTATCTCACCGCAGTGAGCATTTATTTCACTGCAGTGAGAATATCTCAATTATTGCACTGGAATAGCTCTCACCCCATTGTATAAATCTATGTAGTATTGTTCTTAGCTTATCCATCACCACTTCCCCTCCAGGACACATCTGGAAATGAGCTATTGTGCTCAGTATGTTTTCCTGGTGAAACTCTTAATAAATAAAATAAAATATAGTGCAGTGGTTTAAGGCTCTGAGCTGCAAATCTGAGACATCCAGCAGAGCAGAACTGGGTTTGAATCCCACAGTCTCCACTTGCATGCTGTGTGACCCTGAGCAAGTCACTTAACTTCCCTGTGCTCCCAGGTTGCAACTGTAAATAAGCTTTCAGCTTAGTGTGCTACTCCTGGTTAAACAACTAAAAAATAGGAAACAAGCAATTTCTTTATTATTTATCATTGTATACTATGTATTCTATCATATACTATTTCAGTATTCCCTTGTCTCCCCAACATCTTATCTGTAAATGATATTTCCTTTATCTCTGTATGTTTATCTGGTAAACCAATGTCAATAAATAAAGTAAATAAATTAATAAATAGGAAGAATCTAGAAAAGCAAATTTAACAGGTACAGTATGTTAACATTTTGTTGAACTACTGCTTTAAGTGTTGTCTTTTACTGACATAACAAATAGCTTTGCAGGAGGAGCAATGCAAAATCAGTCATGAAAAGGGTGGGACTAGGGGCAGCATTTAGGCTGTGGTTTAGTATCTGGTTTTTGCTTCATCCAAAGGTGGCAACCCTACTTGAGTAGTTGCCACTTTGGTTTACATCCTGCTCACCTATTTTCTTCAGTATTGTCTCTGCTTTTATGTCGATGGCTTGCATGGTGTGGAGGACTGACTTTCATGGTAGTTCAGCACTGCCAACTGGGGACTGATCTGCGGGCTGGTGGCCCTCCCAATGTTGAAGGCAGGGGCATTAATCCTCCTCCAGCCATGTTTTTGGCCTTCCCATCCTCAAAATTAGTTCTCTTGATGCAGAACAAAGTAAGCTTTCAGATGACTATAAAATAAACATTTTGCAGAGTTAAACTGATTTTTAAAAAGTATAAAGTTAGTGAAATTCGGATCTTTCAGGAAGCATATCTATATTAGTAGTCATGCTCAACAGTGCCCCCCTTGCACTTTCTAAGAAACAAAAAGGGTTCTTAGATTTTTTTTTTGGTCCCTCTTTTGGTATGATTCCACACCTACCTAAATGTATTCCCCTTCCAAATTCTAAAAGATACATGTGAGTTTCATAGTTCAGTGCAAAGAACAAGACAAACATCAGTTTTGCATTCCCTAATTTCATCCTAATTTAAATATAAATGAGGGTTACTTCACGTTGTTACCCTGTTGTGAAAACCTGCTGACTCCACTGCAAGGTCCTGACTAGACTCATGTAAGGCATCTGGGAATTTTATGATGTTTCAGTGTTAACTAAAGCCAGCAACAGTTATGCTGTATTAATAAGTGCTGTTGTTGTCCTCTGCAGTATGCATGCTCTTGTCTTATACTGGTCATGAAACTTTTCAAAGCACAGTAAGTGCACTGCTGTTTTCTATAGTTTAAAGTGCATCTGAGTTAGAAAAGATGCTTTTAGAGAATATAGGAACTTCAGAAGACATGTAACAGAACTGAAAGAGTAAAATGTCTGCTGGCTTGTGCAGGTATGCATCAACTCCCATGATGCCTTGCATAAGTGAGGTCATGGCCTTTACAATGGAGACAAACAGGTTTTCACACCAGGATAAAACAGAGTGAAGCAACCTCATTTATATTTAAATTAGGATGAAATCAGAGGATGCAAGAGAGGAATCATTGCTTATGCCTACAGAACACAGGTATACAGAAAAGAGGTTATGGGGACTTTCCTTTAAGCTGTGACATGAAGCACTGTTTTGATCTGTACACATGCTGTAATAGTGGTTTTATTGCTCTAAATAAAGGCAAGAAGTTTTAAAATGGTGTTTTCCATTATGCAAACCAACAGCCAATCAACAGAATAAGCCCTTCCCCACCCGATATAGTGTTTATGTCCTCCATAATTTGCTCAACCAGAGTTGGCTCCCAGCCGAACCTATATCTCTCAGGTGGCAGCTCTGAATGCTACAGTTGCACGGTTGGGCCACTAATTATCAGTGTTTATCAGGTAATTTATATCCCTATACTGCAGTGTAACACTATTAGCATTGACGCCTCTCCCCGAGTGTGCCTTTCTCATCATCGACCCATAGTGGAACAGTACAAACAATCCTTTGAGCTCTGTGGGTTTTGTCATGAGATAATGTGCTGCAAATTATGCTAATGTATGCTAAAGGCACTGTCTCAAACAAGGCACCTACATTTCCAATTACATATTGCAATTACAGACCATACTTGAACTAACTTGCTTGACAAAGGTTGACATCCAATAAACATTATCTTGTTATGTCCTTCTGAAATCTAGTAAAGCTTAATGGGGTTAAGGGTTATCGTTGGTCATTATTAACCTGTGACATGAAAGCTTGCAATCTGACTGGCTGATAAATTGACTGTAGTTCATGAAGATCATCCTCCTGGCCCAGGCCATCTTGGGATCTTCTCATGAAATATTTATTTATTTATTGAATTTTGATGACGGGTAAGCCCTCTGAGACAAAAGTGCCTTTTTCAAGGGGCAACCTGGAATTAGTTACATACAGTGAAGGATATTTATGTACAGTATAATACAAGACATAAATGTATGGTAACATACACAATAGTACCTACAGATATAGACATAATTAAAACTTAGTTGCACAATATAGTATTACATAAATACAATATTTCAATTGTTATACGATGGCTGTAGGTAGCTAAATACAGTGGTGACTTGTCAACCCTGGGCAAGTTCTGAATATAGTTGTGAGGGAAGGGGAGGGACTATGGGTTTCAGTGACAGCAGTTGCAGGGTGCTGCATGAAGTAGGCCTATCACTCAACAAACTTCTCCATATTCCATGACAATGCCATTTGTACTGGGCATCGCTGCTTGACTCGAGAATGTCACTTTCAAAATTTTACTATTCTATTTTTAGTCTTTTGTTTTCCAAAGATTTATAAGCGTGAAATTGGATTTTTCTACTTTACTTGAAACATTTAAAAATATTTTCACAAGCCATAGCCCAAGAGTGGAGGAGATGTGAGTGACTGAATAAGTATGAGCTGATTTATAGATTTTATAACACTTTTGACCATTTTACAAATGTTATAAGTGTAATAATCTACTCTGGGTGTGAGTCAGTGCTATAATATCTTCTCTTCCTGGGTGACTGAGGTCCCTAGGCTGCACCTCGGGCCTCACAACCTACTTAAGTCGTTCAGTTTTACAACATTGCCACATCCATGGATTGACTGCTTATAACCCCATGGGAGAAACTATTCCTTAAGGCTCCCGTTGCATTCGCACATCAAAGGTGCCGACACCACCAACAGAGCAGATGCTTTAGCTGCTGTCTGGACCAGGACTTTCCTGATCACTGCCCTGACCAAACTGGACATAAAACTGCTGTTTATTAATTCCTCCCATTACTGTTGTTACTTGGTTTGACATGATTACTTTATGCAGTTAATGCTGTGTATTTCTAAATGTTTTCAAAAGAAATCCTTTTCGTCTGATGATCGGAACTATCCTTGGCAGTGTTCCAGATAAGGTGAGTTCTGGCCTGTTTTACTCACCATATTTTAAGAAACACTCTTTAAAACATTGTTTGATGAATACCGATACTCATCCAGCCCTTGGAAATGCTCCATAGATACTTCAAAAGGAGGTGTTTTCCCAAATTTAAAGCACCTTTACCCACCAAATTACATTTTACTCCCTAATGTCAAAAATGGTGAGTACGTTATTCTTGAATGCCAGAGGTATTGGGAGCATTGACCCTTGGACAGGCATGCGGTGCCTGACTTGACTTAATCATCTGTTACTTAGTTTCCTTGATTAGTATTCATACTCTGTAGCTACCTGTAAACTATTATTTGCTGAATTTTTTATGCTACTACTATCTGATGCTTTCTTTACTTTCTCTACTTTGTAATCTGTCAGGTCATACCTGAAAACAAGAATATTTTACTTGTCTATTGTGCTAAACTGGTCATCAGTAAATAAATAAATACTCTCTACAATTCAATTTTAGGCAAACACATTTTAATAAAAATTTAGGGTTTGCTTTTAAAATCCTGTTCCTAGGTAAGCCCCTTGAGATATAGCATCTTATTTGCATGGGGGTTCCCAAGGACAGGTACAGCATCAGTGACACAGAGTACAAACAAGTTACACATGGAGAATTAATTACACCTCATTTACAAAGGGAGCACAGACGCAGCATCAGTTACACAGAGTACAAAAGAGTTACACATTGAGGATTCATTACACCTCATTTACAAAGGGATCCTGGAGCACAGACGCAGCATCAGTTACACCAGTACAAGCAGTTACACATCAAGTATTCATTACATCTTGTTTACATGTTTACAAGGATCCTGGGGACAGGTGCTGCATCAGTTATACAGAGTACAAACAAGTTACACATTGTGGGGTTATTACATCTTATAATCAGGGATAGGGGTATGTGAGTAACAAACAGTATTTCCCAAATCCCATGAATAATGCTGATCATGTTATTAGCTGTTTTACTATGCGAGCATACAGGAGCACTTTAATTCACTAGAAGGCAACTGGCTGCAGAGGAGGGTGGTTGTGTTATTCGCCTTCATTGTCACACCTGGGGACTTCTGATAAAAGAAAATGTGCGTGCAGGGGGAGGGATATTCATTTATATAGGAGAAAAGTACTAAAGATGAGACAGCGGCCAGCCATGGAGTAGACAGGTTGTGCCGTTCACCTATCACTGGCGTTTTTTCTGTTTATTTGTTTCTATAAAACATCAAAGTATGGGTGCTGGGGGAGGAGGGTGGGATTGGGCTTATAGCAGACAGTGGGAGAATGGGATTTGTTTTAAAGGATCAGGCTGGGAGGAGGTGGGGAGCTGTTTCTTTTATTTTTTTTTCTCCACAGGAACATGAATAACTATTATGAGTACTGAATTTCTGAATATTTTGGGCTCCAAATACGAATATTTGGCTGATATTCAAATATACCCACTGCTACCCAGGGACAGGTGCAGCATCAATTACACAGAATATAAGCAAGTTATACATCAAGGATTCATTATATTTTGGGCTAAATTTCAAACTCCATAAAAGTCTGCAGCTGCTTTGGGTCTCCACTTGCACAGCTGTAGTTTTTCCTGCAGCTCTGGTATGTTCAGAAGGGAGCTGGTTTACAACTGGCTCCAGATTTATGGCTGCTTGCAGCCAATTTTTGGTGTAGCTGTGGGCAAAGCTAACATGGTGGGACCAGGTATAATATTTCCGCAGCTGCTTGTCTAAAATATGAAACTCTGCAGGAGCGGAGGTTTTGTCCTGTGGCTGGGGCTGTGGTTCAACCTATTTGAAAATCCAGCCCCTAAATAGAGGAATATCCAGGAACAGGAGCAGCATCACTTACAAAGAGTACAAACAAATTTCATATCGATGACTGGTTACATCTTGTTTACAGGGGATCCCGACACAGGAGCAGCATTAGTTACACAGAGTACAAACAAGTTACACATTAAGAATTCATTACAACTCGTGTACAGGTGGATCTCGGGGACAGGTGCAGCATCACTTACACAGAGTACAAAAATGTACACATCAGGGATTCATTACATCTAGTTCATACTGTGATCATGGGGTACAAGTGCAGATTTAGTTACACACAGTATAAACAAGTTACACATTGAGGATTCATTACATCTTGTTTATAGCGGGTCCGAAGGGACAGGTGCAGTATTAGTTACAGAGAGTACAAACAAGTTCCACATCAAGGATTACTGCATCTCATTTATGGGCATATCCTAGGGACAGGTATAGCATCAGTTACACAGAGTGCAAACAAGTTGCACATCAATGACTGATTAATTCTTATTTACAGGGGATCCTGAAGCACAGGAGCAGCATTAGTTACTCAGAGTACAAACAAATTACACACTGAGAATTGGTTACTTCTTGTTTATAGGGGATGCCAGAGAACAGGAGCAGCATTAGTTACTCAGAGTACAAACAAGTTACACATTGAGGATTGGTTACTTCTTGTTTATAGGGATGCCAGAGAACAGAAGCAGCATCAGTTACACAGAGTACAAACAAGGTGCCCATTATTGAGTCATCACATCTTGTTTACAGGGAATTGCAGAGGAAAGGTGCAGTATCAGGTAAAGTATCAGGTACACAGAGTACAAAGTTACACATTATGGGGTCATTACAAAATAAATGGTGTTTTAAAGATAACAGGAAATAGTTTTAAGTCTTTTGGATGCCCTACTGTTTTCTTTAGTATGCACCATATATTCCAATTTCTTTGACATTTTTGTTAATTCCTCATCTAATTTTTTATTGCTTTTGTAACTACCTTGCATCCCTATCTCCTCAGTAATTACGTCTCTTTTTTGTGTGTGCCTTCCTGCAACCCTCAACCTTCTAGCTGCTCAGTATACTTGTCTCCTTGCCAGTCTCACCCTTCTCTGTCGCCTCCTGCCACCTGGCTCTCCAGGCTGCCACTGTGTTCTCAGAAGGTCCAGTTTATCCTTCTGAGGCCCCTCCCTTGGGTGAGGAGGGAGTAGCATTCCTGGGTGATCCTCTGAGGCATGCTGGGCTGGGAGAGCAGGGCTGTCCACTAGGGGACTGTGGCATGGGGGACTAGGCATTTGTCATCTGGCAGTGTGAGACAGAACCTAGTTTCTGTTTCTCTGAACACCTCCCCACACCCCAACGGCATGCATCTCGGTGATGCCCTGGAGTTCAAGCCAGCTGATGTGTGGTCACCCATGCTGATAAGGCTCTGCACACCTCCAGGTGTCACTTTCTGGGTGGTGCTCTGCAGCACCTCCCCAAGAGGAGAGTGTCCACATGGATGCTGTACCACCCTCCCTACCGACCTCTGCTCCTGACGCTCGGGCTTGGGGCTTGGAACCAGGTCTCCAGCTTGCCATATGGGTGCACACTGCTTGATGCCACAGAGTCAGATCTTCTCTTTCTTTACTACTGCCACCACGTGCTTTTGGCCTGATCCACAAAAAGCTTAGGACACACCCCTGGAATTTACTGCACTCGGTGGAATTAAAAACACACAGATTCTGTAGCTTTTCCTAGCAGTAACTAGGCCCCAATTAAAATTTTAAGGCAGTAAAATGTTTTTTAATAACTTTATTGCCAGTATGTCCATTTTTAAGAGCACTTTGAAACATCCAAGTAAATGTTAGCCACTGCTATCTCACAGCCAACACACGTTTCCTGTGTTTGTTCTGTGCAAATCTGACCTGCTGATCATTGGCAGAGGCTGGCAGGGTATATCTGCATAGAGTGAGCACTGGAAACATGCACTGGCTGCCAGATGGTGGTGACTAATATTTACAACAGAAGTTTGGGAGCACTTTTAAAACTGATACACTGGCAATAAAGGTACTTGAAAAATTATTTTAGTGGTTTAAAACCTTTATCAGGGGCCTAGCTATTGGTAGTGGAAAGCTACAGAATGTGTGTAGTCTTCCTTAAGAAACCCTGGCTAACCCAATCCACAAAAACACAGAAAGTCTGCACAGGCTGATAAACGTCTTGGGGTGGGGGGGCAGACCCAGGCTGGATGCTGAACTTCTTAATACAAAAAAAAAATCATTTGTGATTAATTATTAGCCCATAAATCTGTACAAATTATGGAAAATTTTCCTTTCATTGTAGTGCTCCTATATCATTTAATACACTACAAAGTTCTTGAAACTTGCAAAGAAGTTAATGATGTTTTAAGGAATTGATAGACCCATTATTGTACTGACAGCTGTAATTATGTTAAATGACAGTATCATATAGTTTAGATTGTGAAGCTTTTAGTTATTTTTAAAATGTACTACTGTTCTAGAGATGTCTTTTATCTGTTATGTCTTTTGAAACAGCTGTGTATTGATTCATTAAATATTTTTATTCTGTAACTTGTGTTTGTTACTGAAGACAGGAAAACAGAAATGGGTCACCCACAGAAATGTTTTGTGGGTGTAATAAGAGACTGTTTGTTATTCAACCCAGGGCTTGCTCATTCAATGAAATTTTCTGGTAAAATAAAAAAATGCAAAAATATGAATTTCAGTAGGAGGCACAGGTCGGCTGCACAGTACATCTCCTGCTCTGCGTGGAGCAGGGGATGTAGGATATGGTGGTCCTGCAATGATTACCATATCACTGTACTGTGAATAACATTTTAAAGCAGTGCAACAATAAATGTGTTTTCCAAAAGCTAGTTTTAGCTACAATTAATAAAATATTAGTTTACCTGTCAAATCTTTTCTTCTAGGTACTTTCTATGATGCACACCATGGGTGGGATATTCAGAAATGCAGCAAAGGCACGCGCAACCCCGCAAAAGCTCAAGTCAACTGTGCAATGGCACAGTGATCGTGATATTCAATGGTTGCACACCGCAACATGTGCCAGCGCAACACAGCTGAATATCACAGGCACCGCGCCATGGCGAAGGGAGAGGTGCACCAGGGAGCAACCAGAATGCATCTTAGCTCAACCAGGGATGCGAAGGGCAGAGGAAGATGCACCAAGGCACATCAGGGACAGCCAGAGGCACAGCAGCGAGAGAGGCAAGGGGAAGGGGTGGAACAGTGCAGGAAGGCGGAAGCACCAGGCCAGGAACACTGGCAGGGACACAGCCAGCACACAGGTCACCACTGCACAGGAGTGCAACAAGCAGCACTCTCCCTGGGAAGACACAGGGCACAGGCAGCACTGATGTACAGGGTGGGTACCCTAGACCACCACACACTGGTGGGCACACGCCGCCCAGCCAACGACAAGCCACACACCAACACATGGCACCCACCCCACACACACATGCCACACATCCTGAACCGCTATCCCAGGGCTGTGCCAAGGCACAGCCACTGACCGAGGGCATGCCAACACCATGCACGCACCACCCAACGACACAGGTGCACCACATGGCCAAACACATGACTGCAGCATGGACCCACTCGCCAGCTGCAAATCAGACATGGACACAGAACGGTAAACAGGTAAAAATATAATGGCAGAAAGCAACATAGCTAAACATAACACTAGTAACAAAGGGAGGGTAGGCGAGGTGAGAAGGATCAGACAGAGGACAGTGTCTGTACAGGTGGAAGGGGAAGGGAGAACAGAGGCATGAGGGAGTAGGTGATCCTCATGGCCAGCCACGCCAGCCAGCCCCTGACACCTCCCTGTGCCGGTTCTGGAGCCGAACCTCCTGGTCTGCACTACAGTCTCTTTGGTATGGGACGGATGAGGAGGATCTCATGCAGGAGACGTTGATACAGTGGCAGGCTGATCCCTCCGGACACCTATGGCAGAAGAAGGACAGGTGATCAGTGTGCATCCATAGCCCCCTAGCCCCTCCTGTGCGCAGTGGACAGTGGGAACACACACACCGCTGGGTGGCACCCCTGCACTCGCAGTGGGTGGGCCTATGCCTGCCACCAACTCAGCAGGCCACAGCAGTGCACAGTGCTGGAGACCACTGCCCAGGGCCACCTGACAGCCCACTGGCAGGCAGGTGGTGGCAGTGGAACCTCAGCGGCACTGGTGGCAGCCAGATGCACACCTGGACCACCAACAGCTGACACACACACGCGCAGGGCCACACCACGGCGCCCACACACTGCACCATGTGCTGCACACAGTTGCCACTGCACAAGGCACAGGAGGTCAAGGCCGCATTCCACCCCTGATTACCACCCATCACAACAATGGGAATCCACAGTGCCTACCTGCCCACCATGGCACTGCATGCACAGGACCCACTGTTGTACCTCCACTCGGTCCCACACCCCCAGCCATAGAGCCTGCAGTAGCCTGTTGTGGCCCACCAGGTGCCCCTGCTGCCTGGCATGTCTCCGGGTCCTCAGGCCCTAGGACAGGAACAAAGACAGGCACACATCAGAACACAGCCACAGCATGAGCCCACTGCCCCCACCCCCAAGGACAGTGTGCACCCTGGCCGGGCAAGGCCGCAGGGCTGTGGCGCAGTACACCCAGTGACTGGCAATGCCATGCCACAGGGCACACAATGACAGACCTCCCCATCCCAGCATGGCATGCAGCCCTGCCAACCTCATGGAACAGTGGTAGTGCACAGACGCAGTATGAGCCCACTTACCTGGCTGTGGCACGCCCCCATGGATGCATGCCTACAGTACCTCAGCCACTCCGGGTCCCTCCTGAGTAGGTCACAATACCAATGGTGGCACTTTTTCTGGAGCACTACACTCCAGTGGCCTGGACCACCCCATCCGCGATGTCCTGACACACCCTGTCCTGGGCCTAGTGAGGGGCTGCTGGCCAACAAGCCAGCAGCATGGGGCTCCACCTGGCTACCAGGTTCACCAGCTCCACCTGGTTCCAACTGTGGCACAGGGCACCGCGTGATGTGGCATTGTTGGTCAGCACTGTAGAATGCCAAAATGGCATCCAGTAGTGCACGTGCACAGAGATGCTAGTCCGTGGCAATCACGCATCCCCAGGGATGCGAGCATGGGCATGGCCACACCAGCACATGGGGCAGAGGTCACTGGGGGCATAAGAGCTTGATTGAGGAATCTGATAATATCTCTTAACAGATAGGTCATTATAAAACGATGATGACCAGTTTAGAAAGTTCATATAAGTAACAGTCCATAAAGTTCATATGACTAACCACAAGTTGGCGTAGTTACAGTACAGGTGAAATGTCATTTGCAGAATGGTAGTAACCTGACAAAGAACATTGAGCTATGCAGTCAGTAATTTAATAACAAAACACCAGCACAGTAAGAAAGTCAATGTTCAGGTTGCTGGATGCTGGATAACAGAATCTGCAGAGGCCTTGCCAGAGGTGCGTTAGATTTTGCACTTAGTCCTTTTAATGGAGTAGCCACACACCTGGCATAGCAGTCATGTTGTGGAGGTTGATCACACCATTGCACAAAGATTAACAGTCCATAAAAATGACAGTTCACAATAAAACAATTAAGAACACAGTCCATAACAGAACAATAAGTTTGTATAAAGTACCAGCCAGGTTTGGAAAAGCAGCAGTGACGAAAATGGATGTCTTGCTTGAAGATCAACTGAAGAAAAATCTTCTAGCTGAAGTCAGGGATTGCCTCTACCCCAGACTTAGCTTTGTAGCAAGCAGAAACAAGAATCTTGATTGTACAGTCTGAATTGGCTAGACCTTTTCAATTTATTTAAAGTTCTACAAATAGGTGTAATTTTGCTGAAAACATTACACTTGCAGAGGTAATAATAACTTGTTTCATGTAGTAGTCCTTATGTGGAGCCAGTTAGGCACAAAGATAGTGATAACATTGAAGCTGTGGCAGTTTTTTTTCAGGAAAAGATGAAGGTTTTGCAGCTTAGATGAAAGTGTTACTGCTGTTGTATGTGGAGATGTTATGTGTGCCACACTGTGAAACCTACAAACTTGTAAAGTGTGTTAGAAACTGAGTTAAGAACACATAAATAACAATCTGTAAACCAATTACCTTTTGTTTTGTAAAGAGTGGTGTGACAGAGCCTAAATTTCTGACAATTGTACGAAGAGAAAAATAAAAATGGGGTGTTGACTGCATACCTGGGGTGCAGGCTGAGGTCCAATAGTACCATTTGACCATTTGTGAATCCATGACAGTGTCATGGTTACACCCTGCTTTTAAATCACAGAAGAGGCTATGACAGTGATGAACATGATTTCCTGTCTATGTGTTGTTGGCAGGCCTGAAACCTATGTTATAAAATCTTGTAATATTATAATAACACGCTTCAAACATATAGTTTATGGCAATTTGCCTGTTACACTATGCAATAGTGGGACAAATATATATTGTTGGCCTATGCCAACTAATAATAGTGCCTATTGCACCTGTGACAAGTGAAAGGGTTTACCATGGAACCTTGAAGCACAGGTTCTGGAGCAGTATCTAAATTCTGCCATATTATAATTGTTTTGATTTAAAATTACAAAACCTGCATAGAGTGCACTTTATTGTCCAGGGTACCTGGGTGATGAGACAAACAGAGCATTAATTTGTCTAGGGTTTTGCTTGGAACATATCGTGGGGTGGGTCAGCAAGTCTGGCTCGTATCTAGGTTTGGTTATGGGCATTAAAAACATTGATAAATGTGGAGCAGTTTTCTGAATACACACTTGATAAAGTGCAGCAAGATGTGTATCAAAACATTATAACATAAACGTAAAACATGAGCATTTTTGCAATAGAACAATGTCAGTATTAAGCATAATGCATGAAATACATTTTAAACAACAGAACAAATGTAGACTGTAAGTTTAGTTCAGAGTCCAGGAATCTTAGAGCATTGTGAATTTTCTTGTTGAGCACAACCATAGAATAAGTTGCAGAGGGTGGGGCACAGTTTAAATTTGTAAGCTGCAGTCCTAGGTAAAATGACTTAGATTTGGTTGAAAAATTATTTGAGCAATCCACCACTCTGTTTTTGTTAACTTGTAAGGCTTTTTCAGGGTATACAATGCTTTAGAACTTTGAAATTATAAAATTTGTTTGTGCTACAGAAGGCAGATGATTGCCCATTGCTGTAAGACTATGGGAAGTTGTTTTGTATTTGTCTGACAGGATAAGAAAGTGGAAAAGACAATCAAAATATATGAATATGTGGAAATACATACACAACCCTCCCCCAGCTTGGCTGATTACTTGCTGAGGGCAAATGCCCTTGTACCAATGATAGGTGTTGTGAGGTTTAACTGTTTGCACTTGAAAAGTAGAGGGACTGAGCTGGTTATACTGTTAAAATACATTGAGCCTTTTCAAAATCTGTAAATAAGAAATAGTAATTTGTAAATACACATTTTTTTTATTTGCCCTTATGGAAGACAGTGATGTACCTTGCAACCTTTGTAGGTATTCCACCAGAAGGAACGGTAGCATGCCCCCTCCCGAGCTCCTACTGTAGTGGAAGAGGCAGCTCAATACTGTAGCAATAAAAAGGGTTGGACTGTGGTGGTGACATGGATACAGAATCAGAAATGATCTGGCAATATTAGTAGTCAGTCATGCAGTACATTAAAAGGTGTGCACTGGATAAATGGTAATAATGTGGCCCCAGTGCAGTCCCACCAAATATACTTTTAAATTATAACAAAATTATATTGCAATTATTTTAATAAGTTTCATACCTTACTAGAAGATGGGAAACTTTTTCCTTAGAAGAAAGAAAGGAAGGAAAGAAAAAACAATATACATAAACCTGAAAATAAAACAAGATTATTTTGATAGGATAAAGAAGCCAAGCATCCCTGGGTTTCTTATCCTAAGCATGACAAAATGTCAGCTGAGTTCATAAAAGATCCGGATTGATGGTAATACTGTACATATGTATATCTTAGAATGCATTTTCAAAAGAAAAGTCATTATTTTTAACTGTAGATGGTAAACTCTCTCAAAAACAGCTGTAGTATTTATTTTAACAGTATACTGTATATATAAAAAGTAAAAATTATACAGGAGGTGGCGAGTAACCCCCAAGCACCTTGTGTAGTATGGGAATCACGTGATATTGCTCTATAAACAAACAGCCATATGGAAATTATATGTCTGTGAAGGAAGGCATTGGGCTTGGTGTTAGATTAGCCAGTAAGTTTTGACTGCAAGCCCAGAAAGTAATGTCTGTCCTTTTACCCAAAGTGCAAGTACTGTAAAAATTGTAGAGTTCATCCTTGGTGTGCTTCCATGAAAATATACATTTTGTGAAAATGTGTGCTTTAGGTAGGAACACACATCAAGTTTGAACTGGTAATAACATAAACATTATAAAACACAAGAAGGTCAAATAATCCTGCAAAAGATCACACAGTGTGCACGCAAAGGTCACTCAAACCCGGCTGTTTCTGTAATGTCCTTGAACACTACTCATATTAAAGTGTCTTTTAATAATAAAAGAGTGCAAAGTAAAAGCTGCTGGCTAAGACAGTACACACACGCACAAAAATGCTTAACACAAAATGAGACACACGTTATTTGACACCAGTTTTCTGAGGTAATGCCTATAGTTTCATTAGAAACTGTTAAGTGTTTTAGACATGTGCTGCCTACTGCCTATCTTGTAACACACTACAACTACTTAAACCAACAAATGTATATATCTCCATGCCACATCTTTTCAAAATAAAACTTTTCAAACACCTTCTAACTACTTTATAAAATGAAACTTCCTTATTTCTGTTTATTTGAAGCCAAACAAGATTTTATTTAAAGATACAGCACAACACACCATCTGTAAGTAAAGACATATCTAAGAGACCATGGTTACACCTTTTGGCGATAGCCAAAATATGGCACTTGGCCATTTTGAAATCTTTGTGATGAACATTTTACTTCTCTTTAGCAAAAGTTTCTGGTTTTAACTACAAGTGTGACAAGCCATTCATAGCTGTTAACACATTACAACTTCACCTAGCAATTGACTGGCACATTGTTTGCAAACTACAAATCTTTTACACATTGCAGTCTATGATGTCATATCTTTCCCTATGTCAAAACCACTTGCTCTGACCAACAGCTACATACAGAATTTCTAATAACCCTATCCAGGCAGTACAAATCTTTGATAATAAAAACAAAAACCTAAAAGAGTCAGATAAGAGGCAGAGAACTTTTTTGCTTTTGTACCATAACATGCTTTGCTCTGAAAGCCCTGTTATCTTTATAACCTTGTGAACAGAACATAACCACAAACCATAAATATACGCTGGAAAAATAAAAGGAAAGAAAAGAGAGATAGCATTACCTTGTTCAGTGTGTTTATTGCAGAAATGACACAGCCAGACAACAATTAAAAAAAAACTTTTAAAACAAAATACAGACTTACCCTGTGCCAAGGTATTTTCCTTCTTTTGTCCTGATATAAAACCTTGATGATTACCTCCAAGTGCTGCAGGTTTTCTTTTGCCATTTCGGTAACCTGCCAAACCAAGTCTTTTCCCAGAGCTCTAGTTTGCAGTTTGGAATACATCTGTAAGCGGTACTAGGTACTGGGTTGAAACCAACTGGTGGAGTACCCCAGTACCTGGGTTTGGGATCAAATGTTCCAGCTACAATAGGAGGCAAGGAAACTTGAAACTGGGACAAAAACTTAAAGCTGTGCAGATAGGAACATGGGGGATTCTCAAATCAACCCTCTGTGATCACACCTACTGTTTATGCATCCAAAGTGGTTTGCTTTTCTTTTCCTAAATGTTGCTTATCTAATGTTGCTTCATCAACCTCCACCTTCCTAACAGATGCAGACTGACTGTGAAAGCCATCATCAGCTTTAACAGTATATATTTCCTCTTTCCACTGACCTGCTATCTAGCAGGCACAAATTATAAGGACAGTTGCTTGAGAGTCTTTTCCTTAATAAATCTCTCCACATATCCCTAAACTTGCCCCCATGGGTTCTCGGACCCCTACATACATTTAATTAAATACGGGTCACATTTACCCTTACCCAGCTTTTAGCTGCTCCATAGACCTTTTTCTGGAGGTTCAAGTCTCACTCAAACACTCAGAGTCTGTTAGACTCTTTTTCCCAACACCACAGTCAGGTTATGACCCTTACTCATGTAGACCCTGTCTAGAATAAACATTAGGCTTTACCAGATTTCTGAGACCAGAACCAAAACCACTCCATGGCTGGCTCGGCCAATTTGTAAATAAAGAAACTATACCACACTGATGACAGCGAGGTAGTAAATGCACAAGGTTCATGGTTAGTGGTCCTGATAATCCAATAAAACCACCTTACACCAGATGTTGTTTTAAATTAGTTGCAATTTATTAATACCAAAATAAGCCCTAACAAATTTACCTCTAACATGATTAAGTCTAAACAGCTGATGGCTTTCACCACCAGGGCTACAGGAGTTCAGAAAAAAGAAGTGATTGTGTCCTCTTTTCTCTGGTGTCCCAAGTATCCATAGCAGCCATGCTGGCTATTCCTCTTGACACACAGGACCCACAGTTTAAGTCTTATTTATGCACTGATTGTTTACAAAAAAATGCAGAGAAGGGGAATTCCAAGGTTATTAAAACCTTTTAACCAAAAAGGCAAAAACAATAAGTCATGAGAGAGAGGCCCAGGATACACTTAACACGAGCTACGTCTGTCAGCAGTTGCTACATAAAAAGTTTCAGTTGACATTTGATTTAGACAGAAAACATTATTTGTCACAGGTCATAAGAGGAACTTACATTATTAAAAATAACCTGTCTAGGAAGGCAGAAAAGCCATTGTCTCAAGACAAGAACATAGTGGATAGTCGCTGACTCTTGCTTTAATTTATACATTCTAGACATAAACAACATAAAATAGGGAAGTGGACCAGGCAACTCTGCACATACTCTCTTATTCTGCTTGCACAGCTGTCTAGGCTGGCTAAATTTAAGTTTAGCCATGACCTTTAATTTTGCATAAAAGAATAATGTGCTTTGTACAAAATATTTCTGTCAAGCACAGCAAATTTACCATGATTAAAACATCTGCTTTGGATGCAACACATGCTCCTTCACCCCATTCTGATACCATTTTACCTGGCCTTAACATTTTAGTTAAAACCTATTTTACACTTATAACACTTTTATAGAATTCCTGCCATAATACAACACACAGGCACTGACTGATAAACTTACAGACATAATGTATGAAAACACAATGGTTGATGAAAAAAGTGTCACTTCACCAGAATCCATACTTCTGAACCTTTGTCACTGAAATAAGAACACATATCTTAAATGAGGGACAGTGAGGACACTGACCCTCATAATGAGGGACTCATCCTCAAACATAGAGTACAAGCTCAGAACACTGTGGAGAACATTGTGTTTACTTGTACAAAGTTTATTTTGATTTAGCATCTTAGAATATTATGAATTTCTGCTTTAAAGTCTGAACTTACAACACATTTTCTGAGTGGGCAGAACCTTTTCCATGTGGGATGGATATAGGACAAAGCAATTCTCTGTGTACTTGGTTCCTGCTGCTGGGGTGGAGAGGGAGACCTCTTGGAGCATGTTCCCCCTCTGGCCTGGACTTGCTTCCTTCATTCTATGAGTCACTGCGGGGTTGAGGCACTGGCTGTCTGCTCAATGCCGGGCAGACCTCCCCAAGAATCCTCCTGCATCTACTGAAAGTGGCTTGAATTTTGTTGAAGGCTGCCTAAATTTGCTGCTGCTGTGGGCTGGAAGCTATCAGGGAGAGTTGCAGTTTGGGCACAAACTTTTAAAAGATACTCTTCCTCCAGGTTGGCTCTCCATAGCCATGAAGCTTGTCCCAGCCCTAGATCTTAAGGTTGAGACCAGGCCCCCACGCCATCGCACTTCTCTGTGTGCTCAGTTCCTGCTGCTGGGGTGGAGGAGACCTCTTGGAGTGGGTCACCCCCCTGCCCTGGACTTGCATGCTTCATTCTGAGTCATCCTGCAGGGTTGAAGCCAGCTGTCTGCTCAGGACAGGCGGACCTCCTCCAATAGAATCCTCCTGCATCTACTGAAAGTGGGCTGAATTTTGTTGGAGGCTGCCTAGAATTTGCTGCTGCTGTGGGCTGGAAGCTATCACAGAGAAATTGGGCTAGAAGCTATTGGGAGAAACATTTTCCTGCCGACCCATCCTTCTCTTGTTAAATGCACCAAAACCCTGCCCTCTATCCGGGTGGCCAAGTCAGCTGAGGCAGTCCTACTCTCCTGTTCACCTTTGCCTGAATAGGAACTCACTGATTGTTTCCTCCTCAAGATCCCTCAGACTGAACTGCAGGCAACATAGCTTTGCTTAAGCTGTTAATCTCTTACCTTAATTGCTATTACTATGCTATGCTGTACTGTATAACCTTGTGCCTAACTGTTCTTACTCTGCTGACTCCATCATGGTGGTCACTAGAACTGCTCATTAAGTCACCTTAATTGCTATAACTATGCTATGCTATGCTGCTCTATATTACCTTGAGCCTGACTTTTCTTACTCTTTGCTGACTCCCTCATGGTGGTCATTAGAGACTGCCCATAAATTGATCTAGGGTATCTGTTAACTGCATTTAAGCTAAGAATTTATCTGCCTATGTGAAGCAGTAATATAGAGTAGCTGCATATACACTGTCCTGTTCTAGGCTCCCTCTGCTATTAGCCACCCTCCCTACTGCCTGGACTTGATTCTAGCCTTATCCACTGGACCTCCCCTGCCAGCATGCATTCCCCATGCCCCTCCCCAGTGGCAGAATGCTAGGGCTTAAAATGCCCATCTCAATGACCGCAGCCTTCTAGCTAACCTCTCAGAACTGATGGCCTGGGTTGCCCACTATAATCCGGACATCCTGGGGATCTCCAAAACTTGGCTTAAGCCAGCCTCCCCAGACTCCATCTGTGCCATTCCTGGCTACTACGCTGTCATGCAAGATAGAATGGGAAACAAACATGGGGTGGACTGCTGCTTTACTACAAACCCACCTTAAGGTGTCTGTCATATCCTCTCCTCCCCCTCTTGTAAGTTCCTACACGCTGTTCTTCTGTTGGGCAATGCAAAAAGCTCCACCTGGCCTGTGTGTATAATGCTCAAAGGCTGGTGTTCATGGCCTCTCCTACCTCCTTGACTGCCTCAGTCCTAAGGTGGGAACTAGTGAGCTCTTAGTGTTTGGGGACTTCAGCCTAAACTGGTTGGGTGGCAGCATGCAAACTTTATGAACCCCGGTCTTGCCTTGCCCTAGGACAATTTATCACTAAACCTACCAGATCCTCTTCCTCTGGGGTAAAAGGTACCCTTCTTGACTGGATGCTGAGCAACAGGCGGACTGTATCACTGCTTCTGGCCTCTTCCAGACTCCATCTCAGACCATTCCCTCACCTACTGTGTTTGAAAAGTCCTCACCCTAGGGTCCCCAAAAGTCATTCAGATGAGGGACTACTCAAAATTTAACACTAATGACTTCCTTGTGACCTCTGCCAGACCAGCTGGTCCCAGGTCACTGCTGTCAGTGACCCCTCTGCTGCCTTTGACTGCTTCCTATCCATATTCGCCCCTCTACAAGAGTGACATGCCCCACTCATAAAAGAAGGGTGAGGGGCACTGTCACAAAATGGCTGCATGGTGGTCTGTTGCCCTTATGAAACTTAAGGATAAATGCTGGCAGAAATTCAAGGTCACTGGGGACAGTTTGGACTTCAATAAATATAGGCAGCTCAGGAACTCCTGTAAGAGGGGATTCACTCAGCAAAGAGTGAATTCTGTAAATCCTCCTTGAAGCATCTGCCAAAACCCTAGAAGCTTCTGGTGCACCATCAAACACACTGTAAGTAGTCCTGCCTGCCCCCAGGTCACTGACATGCTAATTGATGGCGCCAGCTGTAACAGCACTCTGACTATAGCCAATGCTTTTAGTGTTCAATTCTCTGACCTGTCTGGCTATATCCCATGTTTCTGTATCCAATGAACTGGGCCCCACTGACAGCGCTGTGCCTACTCATCCCCCTTCTACTTTAAGTCTTGTCTCCTGCAGTGAGACATGAAAGTTCCTAGCTGGACTCTCCCTCACACTGGAGCTGGGTATAACAATCTCGAGCCCAAATTACTCTGCCTGGGGGCCCCTTATCCCAGCCCAGCCAATCTCACATCCTAAACTCCTCTCTCATATCTGGGACAATCTCTGACATATGGAAGGTGGCTCGTGTGGTCCCAGTCCTCAAATATGGTGACTCAAAATTCTTGAAAACTATCGCCCCATAGTGATCCTATCTGCTGTGAACAAGCTGCTTCAAAAGGTGGTGGTCTCCCAGCTTGCTCTCTTCCTCCAAACCCATGGCCTCCTCTCCCCAGCGCTACATGGTTTCCATAAAGGGCACAGCACCTCCACTGCCCTTGCACATGTCACCTCAAATCAGAACTGCAACTGACCAAGGCAAACTCACTAGCGCCATCTTCACTGACCTGTCAAGGCCTTTGATCTGGTTGATCACACACTCTTGGTGTCATCCTCGGACCCTTGACCTTTCTCCTCCTGTTCTAGCCTGGTTTGCCAACTACCTTTCAGGCAGGCAACAGTACACCAAGTTCCAAAAGCCCTCTCTGGACTCACACTGGTTACATGTGGGGTGCCTCAGGGTCTGACCTCAGCCCCATGCTTTCTCCCTCTTTATAAAACCAGCTGCCCTCGGTCCCTGCCTCTGGGCATATCACCCTATATGCTGATGACCTCGTGCTTCTGAGTAGCTCACAGGACATCAGTGTCATCAACTCCAGCCTAAACTCTGATTTTGATGGCATTCAATCTTGGCTTAAGACCAATAAGCTTGTCATCAACCTCCAGAAGATGCAGGCGATGCTATTCAGTTCCTTGCCAAATTAAGAGCATGCCCTGCCTCTATCAAAGTCACTGGGTAGATGGCGCCCCTGTATGGGTAGTTGACTCTTTCGAGTACCAGGGGTAACCCTGATCCTCAACATGCACCCTCCCAACACATGCGCAGTTCCTGCAAGGCCACAAACTGTAAGTTGGGTCTGGTACAGGGCCAAAAAGTTGCCTCACCCCAGCTGCCTGACTTGCTCTTGCAAAAGGGTTCTTCTCCCCACGCTCAGCTAAGGCTCACCTCCTTCATGAACACTCCAAAAACCTGGCTTACAAAATGGGACACAGCGTACAATAACATATGTCACTTCACCCTGTCAGCCACCTGCCTTACCCATCACTGTCAACTCTGCTCCAGGCTAGGGTGGCTCTCCTAAACAACCACCGTTCCTCTGTCATGGCAACTTCACAGACAACATCATCAGAACATTCACCCCACTGGTACTTGCCAATCTGCTCAAGCCTGCTCCCCCTGCCTCACCGGCTGAGTCTAGTGACTCCCAGGCCCTCAAGGCCCCCCAAAACTCATTCCCTCGCAGGGGATCACGCCTGCATGGTCCTCAATCCCAGAGCCTGGAACCTACTTCCTGCTCATGTAAGGCTGCCCTCTCCCACCTGTTTCAGGTCCTCCCTCTGGGGCTACTTAAAACAAGCATCCTCCTACCCTTGCTTTTAGCTGTCCCCACCTGTTTGGTGGGCCTGTGTCCCAATAGCTACACGCTTGCCGCATGTGTCTAGTGAATCCCTGTATCTGCCTTGCTGATATATGTTTGCCTTCTTGACTGCCTCCTGTTGCTGCCATGCCTTGACTCTGTACTTGCCACTATGTTTGTTACTGCCTGTACCTTGTTGATTGCTGTACCTTGACTCTGAATTATTACCTGTACCTTGTAATCTGTTCCTTGTTGATTGCTGTACCTTGACTCTGAACTGTTATTGCCTGTACCTTGTAATTCTCCCAGGTCGCACCTGAAAATAGGCACTTGACTGTCTGTACGCTACCTGGTAAACAAAAGCTAAATAAATAAATACATTTTGAGGGGCAAAATGAGGAACAGCCCTCATAATCAGGGACAGATGAGAAGTATGCCAGAATTATAAGGTTTGCAAAGTTCCATTTTAATAAAATCATAGGGGTTGCAAAGCTACTCTACCCACCACATTTTCTATAGTTGAGGTAAATGAGAATAGTTCCTTGGCATCTGCTTTATTTATCCCATGTAGGAACTTTTATGTATCAACCAGGTTATTCATTCAGGTACTGCAGCGTGTTCCATTCTGTAAGAACCACTACTTCATCCTCAGTAGTGATTCCATTATATGCTCCATCTTAGAAGATGGGTGTTGGCTTCTGCTCTCAAGCATCAAATTTCATTACTTGTAGCTTCATGCTCCACTCTAATGGTCTGGAAGCGATACACTTAAGACACTGTCCAAATTTTCAAAGCACACAACAGTGTAGGTTGGAATGTTGTTTTGCATGTAAATCCATTTCCAGAATAAGGTTGTTGCATTGCATTACTGATATCAATATGCTGTTGTGATGTAGTAGTGATGACACTAATGCAGCAAAAACAACGGAAATCCTCAACTCTGCTGCTTCCATCAAGCCAATTGAGATGGAGGCTTTTTAAAACAAACAAATTGAATTTACAGAAACAGCTGCAGCTGCTGGTTACATGTATCTATTTTGTTTTCTTGACTGGGAAAGGAGGACTAGGCAATTCTGCTTATTTTCAGCCATGTCCGGGGGGGGTGGAAGATTCGGATGGAAACCAACTGACACTGAATGAGATTAAGTTGTTGGTGATATTATTTTGTGAATCACATTAAATCAGTAATTCAAGTGACTGCATATGCATGTTTTGCATGATGAACTATTCAATGTGCATTTATTGTTAGAATATATATCTTTAAATGATTGTGTTACTGTTATATGTCTTCACAGGTGTAGATGTAGACATTGCAGAACATGCCCTCCATAACAGAGAACCGCTGCTGTAAATCATATGCGGTATGAGCAATATGAAAGAATTTAAAAACTGACTTGCATCACTCTTCCTCTAGGATTTCATTCATGTTGCCTGGACCCATATGTCATGAGATCAAGTTAGAACTAGTTTATATGTCATGATGGACTGATTGGTGATGAAGTCTCTTTGGAGGAGTAAGTATCAGAGTTAGTATTGTGCATATTTGGGGTAATACAGTTATATTTTTCAAAAGCTACTGTACATTGCAAAATAATTGTCATGTCAACAGTGCTCTAGCTATGATGAGTGCTGACCTATTTTATTCATCAAATTTAAGAAATACTCTTTGAAATGTTTTTGTTATGAGTATCGATAGTCATCCCAACCCTTGTAAACCATGTTTAAAGCACTTTCACTCATCAAAATTTTATTTTACTCACCTGATGTCAAAATGGAAGTACATTATTCTTGAATGCAACGTTATCTGGAGCCACTGACATGCCTAGGTTTTAACTGATATGTGCATGCATATGTTGAGTAGGTGTGGCATAGTCTTTACTGAGTGTCTTCAACAACCTGATAAATTTGATAAATGAAATCGGTGGTCTCAAAAATGCTAAATATGCCTTCAGGTGTGTGGGGGCTGGTATACTTAACTCATGAATGGCATATTCATGCATGACCTAAAATTATTTTCCAAACAGATTTAAGATAAAAAGCACAGTTTGTGTCATCATATTTCGTTTTATCAGGAGTACTCACTTCTGGTTGGTTCAGTATTCCAGTGTGATGACAGTGATCTTAAAACATCCATTGTGAGCCCATGCATGGTTCAGTGGAAGTGCCACCACCAGCCTTGTCAGTGACCTGGGTGTGTGAACAGACTCTGTTGGATGGGGTCAGCTAGGGAGGGAATGTGTGATACAGACCAGGGAGGGCTGTGGACATGGCTCACCTAGACTTTAGCAAGGCATTTGACACAGTCCCACACAAAATATTAATAATAAGATTAGCCAGCCTGGGGTGGGTCCCAGGTGGTAGCCTGAGTAAAAATTGGCGGGCAACAGGACACAGAGGGTAATAGTAAACTGAGTCCACTCAGAAGAAAGAGGGGTACTGCAGGGTTCAGTACTGGGTCCGGTCCTTTTTCAATGTCTTTATAAGTGACATTGTAGAGACTAGAAGGAAAATATGCCTCTTTGCAGATGACACAAAGATCTGCAACAAGGTTGATACACAAGGGAGTTGAAAGGATGAGAGGGACTTGGCAAGGTTGGAGGAATGGTCAAACATATGGCAGCTTAGATTCAATACAAGAAGTGCAAAGTAATGCACATGGGAAGCTAAGAAAACCCAAGGGAAGAGTACACATTGAGGGTAACAACAACAAAATGGAAAGAGACCTGGGGTGGTCATATCAGATGATCTAAAGGTAAGCAAGCAATGTGAGAAGGCAGTAAGAATGGCTGTGGATACTGGGATGTATAGGGAGGGCATCACCAGTAGAAAACAGGAAGTTGTTATCCCTCGCTACAGACAGTTGGTAGGACCCCATCTGGAGTACTCATGCAGTTCTGGAGACCCCATCTATGCAAGGACATAGACAAGAAGGAGGCAGTCCAGAGGAGGGCAACTAAAATGGTGCAGGGTCTGCAACAGAAGCCATATGAAGGGAGACTAAAGAATCTTAATATGTATACCCTTGAGGAAAGGAGGGGGTGGACAGAATAGAAACTTTCCAAGTACCTCAAGGGAATCAACAAAGTCCAAGAGGGTAGCATCTTTCAGAAAAGAGATATGCAAGAACAAGGGACACACTTTGAAGACGAGGGGACAGCTCAGGGCAATGTGAGGAGGTATTTTTTTCATAGAGAGGGTGGTGGGCCGCATGGGAGGCCAGTTTTTCCTGAGAGTTGTGGGGAGTCAAAACAGTGGGTGAATTCAAGAATGCATGGACAGACATAAGGCAATTCTGGTGGGGTAGGAAGTAGGCTGTTGGTTAACTAGGATCTGCAGCTTATCCAATAGGTAGGGAAATGGGCAGACTAAGTGGGCCAATTGGTCCTTATCTGCCGTCAAAGTCTATGTTTCTATATAGTAGACAGACTGATAATCAGGTTAGCACAGGGCATCAAAGGGGGAGAAGGACTTCTTCAGGGATATAGGGAGAAAAGGAGTTGTAAGGACCAAATAGTAAGGATAAAGAGGGATTGGGGATGGTGGAAACAGGGGCAGAACAGGCCTTCTGCTCAGTATTTACTAAAGAGCTTTGGAGAGCTGTACCCAAGGGGAGTGGGAGGGGTGGGCCGCGTGGGGTGACAGATGGGGAAACCTAGTGGGCAGAGTACTGGAAGGAAGCTTGAGGGGCACTAAAAAAGCGTGGACAAAGGCTGCGGCTAGATGGCATACACCTCTAGGGTACTTAAAGAGCTGGCTAGAAGTCTTGGTAGAACCCTTTTGGCAGATCTGTTCAATGCCTTCTGGACTCAGGGAGTGTTACCTCAGGACTGGAGGATGGCGTACATGGTATCCCTCAACAAGAGCAGCCCAAAGGATGAGCCAGGAACTACACACTGATAAGCCTCTCATCCATTGTGGGAAAGCTGATGGAGACAATCTTGAAGGAGAGGCTGGTTTCCTCCTAGAGGCTAATGGACTGCAGGACAGCAGACAGCATGGGTTTGTCTCAGGCAGATCCTGTCAGACCAACCTGGTGGAGTACTATGACTGGGTAACCATGCAGTGGATGTCCTGTACCTGGACTTTAGTAAGGCATTTGATTCGGTGCTGCATGGGAGGCTAGGATGTAAGCTGGAAGGCACAGGGTGGGGCAAAGACGGTGGAATGGGTAGTGAACTGGCTGCAAGGGAGACAGCAGAGGGTGGTGGTGGTGGAGAGGAGCCTCATCTCCCAGGGTGGTGACAAGCAGGGTACCACAGGGCTCTGTACTGGTGCCAGTGTTTGGGATCTTCACAGCAGACATCTCAGTAGGCATCAAGAGCAAGATCAGTATATTTGCAGATGACACCAAGATGGGAGCAGCAGTGAATGACTTAGAAGGGTGGCAGGGATTGCAAGATGATCTGGCAAAACTGAGGCCTGGTAGGACACTTGGCAGCTGAGGTTCAATGCCAAGAAATGCAAGCTGCTACATTACGGTGCAAAAAAAACAAGGAGGAGCTACCAGTTAGGGGTATATAACTAGCCAAGATGGAAGAAGAGAAGGATCTGGGGTGATCATACGGGAGCAATGAACAACTCAACACAGTGTAGAAAGGCAGCTGCAAGGCCAACAGGTTGCTGGGTTGTATTTCGAGAGGCATATCCTCCAGGAGGGGAGGTGATTCTGCCACTATACAGGTCACTGGTTAGACCACACCTAGACTACTGCATGCAGTTCTGGCAACCATACCTGAAGAAGGACATTAGGTTACTGGAGGGGTGCAGCACAAGGCAACAAAATTATCCATGGGCTAGGGACTTACCCAATGAGAACTGGCTGAGGGAGTTGAACATGTATTCCCTGGAGGAGAGGAGGGATAGGATTACATGACTGAAACCTTCAAGTACATGAAGGGAATAGATAAGATGGGCATGGGGGTTTCAAATTAAGGAGGGAGGGACACTCGAGGGCACAATCTGAGATTGGAAGGGAAAGGTTCAGAAGGGAAATGAGGAAACACGTTTTACAGAGAGGGTGGTGTCTGGGCGGAATGCATTGCCAGAGGAAGTGGTATCCTGTAGAACAGTGGGCTGCTTCAAAGAGGAATGGGACAGAGTAAGGGGAAGGTCACTGAGGGGAGGGGAGGGAGGAGCTGCAGTATAGTGGCTGCTAGCTGCACTAATCGAGCAGGCTTGATAGACCATAAGGCCTTTATCTGCTGGCAATTTCATATGTTCTTATGTTCAATCGCTTGATAACAGATCACCAGTTTAACATGCTATTTAATTTTGTTGCAATTGCTAGAAGGGGCTTTAAAAATAAATTAAAAATATAAAAGAAGAATAAGTCTGAAGACATTTCATCTATCATCTGAGCAAAAATCATTTGGAGTGGAAGTGTGTTACTCTTGCATCTCCATAAGGAGCCTACAGATTTGTAAGTCACTTCTTCACTGTTCTCCATTAAAGGAAACACCTTCATGCCCATAAAGTGCAGCAGCCGCTGCAGCAAATGCCTGATTAGGGCTTTTAGTATTAAATCAATGTTTTCATTTACCTTCTGGGCTGTGATTTTACTTTGAAAGATCCGCCCCAGCCATAGTACCTCCAAAATTGCCTATGGCCCTCTCACACACCGGGCAGCTTCCACCATTCAGGTTATGCTAATGAGGGCTACCAACCAATGGCAGGTTGGTAGCCCTCATTAGTACTAACCATGGGAAGCCACCTGGATGTGCAAGATGGCCATAGGCCACCCTGAGATAGTATGGCTAGCACAAATCTTTCAAAGTAAAATCACAGTCCAGCAATAAATAAAACATTAGTTTAATGCTAAAAGCCCTAATCGATGTTTATGGCATGCTGCACTTCTGTCGACTTGTAGGACTTTCCCTTTAAATGCTTACAGAAATGCTATTTTGACTGGAATTTATTTTGTGAAAACCTGCTGTAGTGGTGCTACTTTTTTGTGACTGTCTGTATAAATTGAGCAAGCACAGTGTGGGTACAGTGACTTTTACCAATATCCTGTTATTGCCTTAAACCAGCTTCCTCGTAACAACAGGCCTGTGATTTACAGTGGACTCTGCAAAGGGCCCTAGTTCTTCTGTTTAGCCAGACAGATTAGAACTGACGTGTCTCTTTCCATAGGGGAACTGCACTGGGAGACGTCGGTTGCACACTGTTGACTGCAGTTTTCAGCAGTTCAAAGGAAGCAAACCCATTTTAACAGCTAATAAAACAATTATGTGGAAACTGTAAAGGAAGGTACTTATGAGAGATTACCAGACATTGTTCAGGCATTCCAGAAGTTAGAAAAGTCTGTATTAAGAGCAAGACACAACTACTGACGGAGAAGTTCATTAAAGGCCTTTGTCAAGTAGTCCACACCCTTGTGGCTTTAGAGTTTTAAAAGGTCAGGTTAAAGCTAGAGAGAGAACCTTTACAACTATACAGCTGCAAAAGGTGTCAATGCTTTTGAAGAATGCATCATTACAGACTATTGCAGAGCAGGACAAATTATGAGCTGATGTAAAAGAAAAAGAGCTAGCAATAACTGTTTCTAAAGAACATTCAAATTTCACAGTGTTTGAACAAGAACTGAAGCAAACTACTGAACAACAGGGCACTAAGATCAAGGACCAAAACAACAAAAATTTGAGCATGATAATCAGGACTATTTACAAGACTGAGTGTTCACCTGAAAAATTCAAATACCACCAACTACAAATTTATAAAACAGAGAGCATTACCTGAGCCAAATTCAGTCCTGAAAAACACTGCTCAAGATCACTTCAATTCAACCAGAGAATCAGGAACAGATTCAGCTGAGGATTCTTTAGATTAAAGACAGCCCCATCCTCACAAACTCCATGGAAGAGCAACAGAATTATTCAGTAGATTTACCACCTTTAAGAAGCCCAAAGTGGGACATTTCTTACTGAACCATGATTTTTCGTGAGGACAATATGTAACCTCAACCAACACAACAGATTTTTTCTCTAAATAATCAGAATTAAGACTAAGTGTTGCAGTTTTTAGATGTTCCCTGGTGTTTTTAATCATTTTAAGGTATTTTAGTTAAGGTACTATAGTTTTGCCACATTTAGAGGCAAGTCTGAAAATATTCTTTTGTACTATAATGTCAGGACTTTTAGTATTTTTCATGTTTTTCACAGGACACAGCTGCCCAAATCAGGACTGTCCTGCAAAAGTAGGGACAGGTGGTAACCCTATTATTCAGTTCCACACAACCACAAGCACACTGGGTGGGGCAGAAAAAGAAAACAAACACAATGTCCCAAAACAAGCAGGTGAACAAGAAACCCAGGAAAACTTACAAGACAGGAAATAAATATAAATTTATCTTCTTTGAAATATCTGATTCACTGCTCAGAATACTTAACAAAGGACTCAGTTTTGTCTCCACTTGTGATATTTAACATTTCAACCTGTTTATTGACCTAAAAAGTTTGCAAGAAAACTCAGTCTGAAAGCTTTCTACAATAACCAAAATCAAAACATGGAAGTCAGTCATAATATGGAAAGCATTGATGAGATCACTCAAACAGAATTTCCACCATCAACAAATACCAATGCTGTTGTTCTGAAACCACCATCTACCTTTATCCCTCCATACTCAATAGGGGTATCTGTGCTTGAGAAGGTATACCTACAAGAAACTGATGAAATTTTCTGAAAATAGAGAGAGTAGTCCAAGATATGTTAACATCATTCGGATGAAATCAGAGGCACTGAAGGAGTTGGAACAAAACAGATTATTGACAAACAGCAGATAAAGATGACTTGGTTGTCGTGGATGAATATTGACAAAT
Organism: Neoceratodus forsteri; assembly: GCA_016271365.2. Taxonomy (NCBI): domain Eukaryota; kingdom Metazoa; phylum Chordata; order Ceratodontiformes; family Ceratodontidae; genus Neoceratodus; species Neoceratodus forsteri. The sequence goes on from CM028134.1 coordinate 189,495,591, forward strand.
ATACTGTACAAAGAACACACAGACAACTTGCAAAACACCACTATGTCACTCTGAAAACCAATTTAACCATGACCCTTCAAAAACACATTGATGCTTTTTGTTGACATCCTACACTAATAATGTTATTTCTGAAACTACTCAAGCTCTTAGCAGTAGATCTCTATCTGTTCAACAATCTACATCCTTTCTAAAGTTCACAAACAATTTGATGATCCCCAGGATATCCATTATGTCTGGGATAGGGTCACTCACTAAGGCCCTATTCCAGTTTGGTAGATAACCACATTGGTGACCATGTGGCTACATTGCCTTCCTATAGGCTTAACTAGGTGACCTTACAGCTGGAGCAACATTCGCCTCCTAGTAACATTGGTCACAGAATCATTCAACACTAATGTGTGAGATGACAGCACTTAGTGTATGGTTGGACACATCTACAGGGTACAGCAATGAAGTCAAAGAATTCCTTGCAAAGCTATCTGAATATGTACTTAAGAGCAATCCCTTCATTTTCCGGGGCAGTACTTTCTACAGGTTAAGGGTACAGCCAGTGTTCCAGATGACCTTACATTCAAGAATAATGAACTCACTATTTTGACATCAGGGGAATAAAATATAATTTTGATGAGAAAAGTGCTTTAAACTTTGAAACACAGCTCTTTTGAAGTATTTATGGAGCATTCCCAAGGGTTGGGATGTGTATCAGTACTCAAAAATTTTTTATGAGTTTTACTTAAAATTGGTGAGTAAAATAGGCCACTACTCACCTTATCCAGAGCACTGGTACAGTCATGGGGTGACATCCCCAATTATACAAATTTTACTTGGGCTTCTGGGAAAGGGAGGTGATCTATGACCTAGAAGTAAACTCTTTTTGAGATACATCAACCTTGGCGTAATTTTACTGACGGTTGATGGTGTAACACGGGGGTGGAGGAGCTGTTCCAGTCTGCTGAATTCCTGGAGCAATCAAATTCAAATTTGAGGGCTGCTCAATGGCCCAGTGGAAGCATTACATGTTCCCACACTGATGACCCAGGTTCTGGAATGAACATGGGGTCGTATCAGGTGGCGGGGTAGTGCTGCCATGTGGCAGTGCTCCCAGCCAGGGAGGGCGATGTCCAGGTTCCGCCACTTGGCAACCCTTGCTGTGGGCTGAGGAAGTTTGTCTCCCACAGGGCACTGCTACGTATGCACAAGAGTCCATGTGTGGGGATGCACAGCCTGCTCAAGATGCCTGGGAAAAGAAGAACATAAGAAACTACGTCTCCTGACACTGATCATGATGGCCCCGTCACTCTCAGACCTTGCACCATGTTGCTCCCCATTGGTTGGATGGAGGGGAGCAATCAGGGCTGGAGGCAGATGGTCAAAGGGGCCTGAGTTAAGTGAAGGAAGGAGGAGGGAGAAAGTTATATGAAAAAATTCAAATTTGAAATTTTCACATTGGCGACCTGGGTTCGCACCTGAGCCCAGCTGTCAGGAGCAGAGTCCAACAGGGAGGAGTTTAAATGTCCTATGGACACTTCCCTCCTGGGGGTGGGATGGTCCCAGACCACTTGTCAGGCAGCTTCTGGTGGTGGCTTGTAGCTGGAGTTCATGGTGGCATGAGCCTCAACACATCGCTGAATGCCCGCCCCTCTGTGGTTGGACCAATACATGGGAGGGGGTGGGTTGGAAGAAAATTAGAAATACAATTGCTCGGCTGATCAGATGATGGTGGTCAGTTCTCCTCATCATAAAGCCTGGAAGTGTCTGCGATAACCCTGCGCCATGTGCCCAGCATAGACGGAAGTCTTCCGGCAAGTCTCCTTTCCGGTTCCCCTGCACGGAGGGGCCCCCCACTGAAAAGATACGTTGGCCGGGCGGGACATGGCCGTGATGTGGGTGGTGGGATGGCAACGGGGACTGGCAGCGGGCACTAAGCTGCCCGAAGAGTGGCTGGTCAAGGGCTTGGGGACATAAAAAATAGCACAAAAGAAACAATCTGAAATTTTCTGTCAACTATCATCCTGAGAAAATCCAAATTTTGGATCTGGAAATATGTAAGGGCATGAATGGATTGATAATGACAGACCTGTTTTGTAACACCATGGACTGGAACACACTCCTTCAGTTTTCATCCACGCCACACCATCAACAACATTAAAAATGTCAATTTAGGCAGGTTACGTAGAAACTGTTCAAAAGAGCCCACATATAAAAAAGGTGTGAGGAGATGACAAGAGTTATACAGTGTGGTTACAACCAGGCAATGGTCAATGAAGTGAGAAATCAAGTAAGCAGTATGCCTAGGAATAATCTGTTGCAGTATAAGGTCAAGTCAGAATGAAGGCATTATAGCAATAGAGGTTTGAATAAATCAGACTGGCTAAGAGCAGTGGCCTTACCTTACATTAATCTTTAGTTAACAACCATGTACAGCCTCATCACCTGCTCCATGATCCTCAGATCTAGTCTGTTCTAGAATGTTTATTTACATTTTATTTCAGTTTCCACTCACCATCATTGCCGCTCCATGTACTGCAGGCAGGACACAGACCAACCAATTTCGTAGCTGAAGATGCGCCAATAATGTTAATTTCTAATTCATGGTAGTAACACTATCCTAAATCTTATAATTAAGACTTTTCCCAGTCAGCAAGTAAAACAAAAATGCTACTATGGCAAACCCTCTTGAATACCCACAATCTCTTAAATAGCTGCTCATCCTCACCCATGCAAACATAACGCTGCTGCTACATTTTTACTATGGTGAATTCACATAAGTGCGATCAATGCAGCATGATGTCCAGTTAGTTGTCCCTCATGCATGTTTACTTTTTCATTTGTCAGGTACCCTGCTGTGCTGGAGCAGGATTTAGTAAATGCCTGCTGCAGTCACTCGCTGACCCCTGATGGAGCACACCGCCTGGCATGATCTGTATCTCTTTCTCTGCCATGATCACGCCTTCTCTTAATGCTACAGCTGACAGAGACAGTGAAAGTGAGTGAGAGGAGGACATCATGGCACAATCTGGGTTCACTATTAAGGGGAAAACAAACTCATAGTGACACCAGCAGGGCACTTCATAATGGTGACTCACAATTCTTTTAATAGAGTTTTACAAGCCAGAGACTTCATGGCGCTGATGACCCAGCTTTTCCCACACTAAAATACTGTATAAAACAATGGAATGCTCCCACCTGATCAGGTGGCAGAAAGACTAATTAACAACAAAATCAGGTATGATAATTAAATAAACACCAGTTGAAATGTGTATTTTTACATTGCTATAAAAACAATAAGGCACTCCCATGGTTGCATTAATCATCAGTTAATCACACTCTAGAGGTATGTGGCACTCGGCTTTGCCTTGTGCCACACCACAACTCTAGAGTGTGATTAACTGAATATTAATGTGACCTCTGGTCATACCTTATTGCTTAAGTATTCTTTTGAAATCTAAGGAGATTTTTATTTTTATTCTTTAGTAACTAGATAAGGCCCACTAGCCACAATGCCTGTTTTCAGGAGTTACTGAGGAGGTTAGCGACTTGCCCATATAGTATGCAAGTGGAGGTTGTGGGAATCAAATCCAGGTCTGCTGGATGTACCAAGCTCATTTACAGCTCATTACACTAACCTCTAGGCTATACTGCACAACATTCTACAGAAGAATTGGCATATTTTGAGCACCAACCCTGTTTTAGGAGAAGCGGCTACTATATTACCTAAACTGCGTAGTAGAAAAGGGTCTAGTTTGGCAGATAAGTTGGTCCATAGTTGCAAACCACTGGAACATTCCACCTAGCCTCTCCTGGATACCTAAAGCATCAAAAGGTTGCTACACTTGTGGACGATGTAAGTTTTATCAAGTCATAGACAAGGCTACAAGCTTCAAACTGCCAGTAGTACCTAAGACTATGTAATCGATAGATTCATTAATTGAAGCACTGAAGGTGTTACCTTGCTAAATGCAAATATAGTTTGTTCTATATTGGCAAAATTTAAATGTTTCTCAAAACTAGGGTGGGGAGCATCTTAACTCCATTCACTCCAAATACACCCACAATGCCCTGTATAGAAATGTCTCTACCACAGCAAATGGGGGAACATGGTTTCCACTTCTGTGGCACTGAAAAAGTAGTTCTGGGCAAGGATGTGAGTGATTTGGACTCTCTTCTTCTGAACAGAGTCCTATTGGATTTTGGAACTTGGTGGTGGCAACCACCAGGACTGAATGACTCCACTGAGTTCAGACCTTTTCAAGAAACAAATAAGTATTTGGATGGCATCTCTAACGTTGATGCTTGTAATGATCAGATTTTTTGACACTTTCTGGATCCTGTATGTAGCTCTACTACCTATGTTTACTTGTCATGTATCTACTAAGAGTTTGGATTTCCTTTGTTACTTAGTGCATTTAAAGAGATTTTCTAACCTATCTGAGAGCAGCTACCACTCACATATTGTGGTAGCTGCCTTCTATATAGTTATTCTAGCCAGGAATTTTGAAGAAATAACATTCCATACCTTAGTGGTATGCCTCACTTAACTTTTTGTAGACAGAGCCAGCCCGCTTGATTTCTAGTGCCCTGGTGCTTCCAACACGTCCCTGCGCTTCAGCACATAATGACCAATGCCATTGTTAGTCGTGGTGTCATTCATTAAGCTATCGTGACCATTCTTTAGCTTAAAAGCAGAAGAAAAATCAAGCCCCATTCATTTCTATGAGGCAACCCCAATCTCCTGGCCACACGTCATTACATGCTGGAGCATGGGGTGTGTCGGAAGTGCCAGGGCACTAGAAATCAGCGTGCGGCTCTGTCTACAAAAAGTTCGAGACATATCACTAGGTATGGAATGCTATTTCTTCAAAATCCTGGCTAGAATAACTATCCATGAGGGCAGCTACCACAACATGTGAGTAGCTCCTACATCGAAATTTTCTTTAAAGTTTATATATGGGTTCTAGAAGAATTAATGCTCTGTCTCATGAATTATGATTATCAAATGCATTAGGTTAGCCCCATTTTATACTACTGGAGCAAGTGCTGGCAACTGTGATTTTAACAGTGATCACCTTTAAACGACTTTCATTAAATTCAGTTTCTTTTGTGTCCATTCATCCGACAGGTATCAGATACCAAATTTTGGTGTAATAAACTTGTTGTATATATATTTATACCTACATGACAGTGAACACTTTTTCTTGTTCCCCATCAGTATAAAAGATCAGCGCACTTTTCAGGTTATTAATATTGTCACTGTGACACTGCATTTATGAAATGCTATCTGAACTGTATTGTGGAAACTGTTATTTTAATAATTTTTATGTGCTGGTACATTTACCATTGCATTACTATTACTTTAATTTCACTATGATAAATACAGCACCCCTCCTCGCAGCTGCACTCCTGATGATGCACTGTTAGCAGCGTCTCCATGAGGGCTGCAGATTTGTAAGTCATTTCTCAAGTATTATTCATTAAATGCTGGTGTAACCCTCCTGCAAATGGGGGTTCCCAAAAGTCTTCCAGGAGCTTGCCTGAATGCTCCAAGTCTGGGCGGTGTTCGGTGTCTGAGCTGTTTAAATGTGGTTCCAAGTGAGTGCTATTTGAGCCTCCATGTACTGTCTCTTTAAGAGCTGTCTCCTTGCAGACTTAGTTTGTATGGGGGACTGTGTATTTAATGCCTGAATTCTGCCGAGCTGCTGTCAATTTGCTCCAACTCTGCCGCTTGCTACATGTGCAGAGGGAACCTTGTTTAAAGATATAACTGTTTGCCAGAAATCATTTAGAGTGACTGAGAAAATGTAGTTTGTCTAACCTGTCTTTATTTCAGCATGAACTGTTTCAGTGTAGTTCTTTCATTTTGGTCCTGAATTGCTGACTTGGACCAATCAGGATGATAGGGAGGCCTTAAAATGGAGCCTGTGGACAAACTGGAACTTGGACTCTCAATTTGAGCCAGCCACAAGGGGACTGTATGAGCAGTGACTCTGGAAATGTAGTTTTGACCTTGGCGCCTTTTTTCACCAACAGAGGAGTCTTATGTGAGTGACAACCGAACCAGCCAACAGAATGGTGTGGAGCTAAAGGAAATGCCCTGCTCTGTGACTGGAAAGATCAGATCAGTTGTGACAGTGAAGAGAGAGCTCTGTGCTTCTGTGGAGTATAGTTTAAGCAGCGGGAAGCGATGTGTGAGGCTCTGAGGTTGACCTGCAGCCGTTATAAGCGCTTAGTTTGAACTGAATCTGACTTGTGAGGAGAAAAAGGAAGTCTGAAAGGTAGAAGCCAGGCTAACCCTGTAGAAGACTGGAGAAATTGCTGAATCAAGCTCGGTCTGTCAGGAACTGAAGCTGCTGTGTGTGCTCCGGGTATTTTGCAGTAATTGCGATCGGGATGTAGGAGCAGCCTGCCTGGTATAGTACTTTCCTTTTACATATGAATGTGGTGAGTGCTTGTGGGGAATCGCTATTTCAAATCCCTGTGCTGTGTGCTGTGTGTTGAAGCTGGAAGCAAACCCCAGCTTGTCTCGGACTAAACCGTTTGCTATCTACTGCAGTGGGGTCCAGTCACAAGGACCTTGTCTCCATGCCGTGTTGTTCTGCCAACCAGAAGAACATCCACCATCCGTTCTCAGCTTGGGTATTGTGAGTACAAATCAGGGTATTCCCCTGCAGCCTGTTTTCAATTACAAGTGTGTCATCTAATTATTGTTGTTTCACTTCTTCATGGACTGAGCCATCCGGCTCTGGATTACAATTGGGTGTTGTGCATATATTTTCTTCTACAGGGCCCTGTCTATCTGCACCTGCCAGCCAACCCTGGGCAACGGACCTGGCTAGCCCCTCCACCTGGGTACCCAGAGTGTGACTTTTCAGACCCTGTATGTGTGCACAGTACTGTGATTTAATTCTGCCAATTAACCTGATCTCCCTCCCGTGTTTTATTCCCCTAAATAAACCAGATTTGATGTTGTTAAACTTTAAACTGTCCGAAGTGTCAATACCTACATATCAAGCATTGTATTGGTTTGTGTATGTTGATTAACCTTATTTTACAGGTGGTCCCAGAGGCGAACCTCAGAATCAGTCTCGAGGGTAAGTGGTACTTATGAATGAACAGTGTGTACATGTGGGGTATTGGGACTGTAACTTATGTGCATTGTGTGAGCCACTAGAGGGAATAAAAGGGGTCTCAGTGTCTCAGAGGGCTGTGACCAAGCTAGTCTAACCACTACAAACCCTGACCTCTGGGTGGAGGCACTCGCTATAGAACCTAGGCCCCCAACCTGTCAGTAGTCAAGCAGGCAGGGGTAGTAGCCCTTGGGATAACGCCACCTGGGGGTTACACTTGAAGAAATGCAGTTTTGACTGGAGTTTATTTTGTGAAAGACCTGCCCATGGTGGTGCTACTGTTTTGTGACTGTCTAGTTCTATACAAAGCACCAACAAAAGCTGCAGAAGGTTCTGCAAATGAAAGAAGCTGTGCAATTTGGCTTTGAAAGGGAGAGGTGACTGACAGTGATGGATTCATTTTCTTTGTTTAGCAGGATCTTCTTTTATTTGGCAATCACCGCAGCAAAAATGGCATCAAACACCATTGTAGTGTATATGTTTTCCTTAAGCAATAAAAACGTGTTTGCTCTCTGCCGCTTCTGAAGACACTTGACCTATATTTTCATTGATCAAACATCAAAACATTTACTTAAATGTAATGTTAAGCATTTAAGAAATATTTATTGTCTGGTGTTATTTCAGTAAAAGACATGCCAATCATTTCCTGCAAACCTGTGAAATGTTTATCCTCTTAACTCAGCTAGCAACCCTAGTCCCTGAAAGCTAGACTGCAGGCAGGGCTTGCATTGACAGAGTAATGCAAGATATGCAGTACAATTTCTTTTTGGGAGGGGTTAATAAATAATTCAATAAAGATTTAAAGCGAATACCTGTTCTGTGAAGAGATTATAAACTGAACTGTACACTGCTGAAGGAGAAGTTGGTGAAAAAGTGTTAAGAAATACCAAAAGTAAAAATGCAGGAGGTGGTGTCACTGCATAAACAGCTGGGGCTAGCAACATACATTGCACTGTGGGTGATACTGTAATACTGACCCACAGATCAAGCAAGTACAAACTGTTCCACATACATGTACGTATTATTTTAGTAGGGGAAAGACACCGTACAGGCTCTGTTCTGCACCCATGTATGTATTATTTCAGTAGGGTAAAGACACACACACAGGCTCTGTTCTGCACTCATGAATGTATTATTTCAGTAGGGAAAGACACACGTACAGGCTCTGTTCTGCACGTATTATTTCAGTATGGAAAAGGCACATGTCCACACCACGTATATATTTTTTCAGTAGTGGACAGGCACAAGTGCAGGCTCTGTTTCGCACTCCATTTAAAGCACGTGATTATTTCAGTAGGGAAAGGCACAAGTATAGGCTCTGTTTCTGCACCCATGTACAAATTTGTTTCAGTAGGGGAAGACACAAGTAAAGGCTCGCTCCACACCCATTTATATATTATTTCAGTGGGGAATGGCAAAGTACAGGCTCTGTTCCCCACACATGTATGCATTATTTCAGTAGGGAAAAGGCACATAAGTGTTGTGAAACAGAACCCTCTTGCCTTTAGCTATACTATCTAGGCCCGTGTTTCTGAAACTGCAAGACTAATCATCCACTGATCTGTTCCAATATGACTGGACGGCATATTACTACTCACAAACTAAATATTGCAGGCTTTTTTTTTGTCATTGAGCTTTTCCCCTCTGACGCCACCTTTGCCTGACAGTCAGGCCCTTCTGCTGGCAACCTCCCAGTCCCATCACTCACCCCACCCCCACTACTGGACATGTGAGGATTCACACAGAGCAGGGCCTGAGAGTACCAGTAACAATCAAACATGGATTTGTGCATTTTCTCTCCATCCCCTAAAGTCCTTCCGACTCCCTCTGACTCTGGACAGTGCCCGTCAGGCCTCGCAAGCAAGCAAAGAGCACACGCTGTGGCAGAGGTAGGTAGCCCCAGCCCACAGGAGAGGTCACTGGCAGTAGAGCCCAGCGTCATCCCTCCCTAGCTGGAAACACTGCCACGCAGTACTGCCACCCCAGTCCTCTAGGCCATCTGACGCAGCTCTCATGTAATCTCCTGAACCTGGGTCACTGGGACAGGAGTTCAGTGTTCTCCCTGCTAGGTCATCAGGTGGTCCCCATATCACGGTTTCTTCTTTTTTTTTTTTTATTTAGTATGTTTTTTCCCTCTGCCAGCCAACCCCATTGGTCCTACCCATTCACCCAGCACCATCACTCACCTTCCCGGGACTTGCCTCTCCTCTTACATATACTCTGGCATAACTCCCCAGGGCAGGACCACTGGGAGGATCCACCCCAACAGAGACTTGGATGGTGCTTTCAAAGAGTGTGCCATAGCTGGCAATGTGGGGCCTGCAGTGAGGGGCAGATGTCCTCATGCATCAGCTAATGGTTTCCTTTCTTCCCAGCCCCATAAAATGCAGGGAAGAACCCTCCCAGTTCTGCCAGTCCTCTTGCACCACAACCTGTGGTCACCCAGGTGACAGTAGTGAAGTGGAGTCCAACCACTCTCCCTCCCAGAGGTGAAGAGCATCCTCTAGGATGCTCAGCTCACCCTCCTCCAGCCAGCACAATGATGATGCGGGTCATTCCCCAACCTGGGTCATCAGTGTTGAATGCTGTGGTGTTACCACTGCATGCGAGCGGCTGGCTTATAATAGGCTTTTCATGGGTCAGTCAGAATCTGGCTGCTGCATTCTAGATTTGATGCTGGAAACAGAGATGACCACTCACTCCAGAAGTTCTGTATAAGAACTGTGTTACATCTTTCCTCCTCTCATTTGAGCAGACTTGCCTCCAGCCCTTGCTGGTAATCAAACCTGGGATCCTGAGTCTTGAGGGCAGCAGCTCTAACCAGTCGCTAAACAGAAATTCCCTAGTTTGAAGATTACAGTGAACTTTTGACTTTCATGTATGGGCTGTCCCTCAGACCACCACCAGGCGACACTAGCTATTACAATTATTATTACACTCTGTTTTGACTGTTATTCACAGCTTTCACCACTAGATAGCACTGCATTGGCTGTTATTCACTGGTTTCACCACTAGATGGCACTTCTTTGACTGTTATTTACAGTTTTAAGTACTAGATGGCACTGTTTTGGCTGTTTATTTACAGCTTTCACCCTAGATGGCACTGCTTTGACTGCTATTCATAGCTCATGACTACATGAAGCTGGTTTGCACAGACTGTCTTTTCTCATATACAACAGCTGATTTCTTTCAACTCGAGAGGCCAATCAGCACTGAAAACCAGAGCAGCATTAGGAAATAGACATCCAGTAATGAACCAAGGATGGGGACAGTAGGGACAACTGTCCTTGTTTTGTGAAACATCCTCTTTTTTGATTATGTGTTGACTGTAATAGTACACTACCTTTTACCACTTGTATTCTAGTGTTCCAATGAACTACCTCTTTAGGTGGTGTCAGCGTGGCTCAATTGGGAGCACATCTGCCTCTGGACCAGAAGGTCGTGGGTTCTTGTCCCACACCGGGATTGAACTCATACCTAAAATGCTGGCACCTGAGTGCAGTATTTGGAAATGCTGTACTGCTGGGGTGTGCTGTCCTTCAGATGAGACGTTAAACCGAGGTCCTTCTATCAATCCTGGTGCTGTCCTAGTGGGTGTACAGGTGGGAAGTAAAGAACCCAGGGCATTGTTTGCAAAGAGTGGGGGACATTCCCAGTGTTCTGGCCAACATTCCTTCCCATAAAACTGGTTCACGAATTGTCCAGGCTGTGTATGGGTGTTGATGTGTGATATGACCACCACTATACATTCAGTCACTTCACTACTAGTCTAGCATTGCTTGTAAAGTGCTTTGGGATACACTGTGTATGAAAAGTGCTATATGCTGATTCTTCCTCTTCTTCTTCTTTTCCAAAACCCTGCATTCCCAGCACAGTTGGGCACCATCATCTTCATCGCTCACTATAATAGAACTGAGCACTGGAAATACTTTGAATGTGCTGTATATCCAGGATGCTGGTATAGACAGGGAAGTGATCAGTTTTCTGGCTGCAGTAACACATATGCAGTAGGGAAGTAACACATACTTTGCCACAGAGTAACACATACTCATTAGTTAATTAACAATACTCAGCCATGTGTAACGCATACTCAACAGTGAAATTAACACTCAGCAGTGATGCTGCACATATTCTGCCATAGAGTAACCGTGCAGTAAAATAGCACGTACTCTCTCAGAAAGTAGCATTTATACTGCCACAAAGCAACACATACTCTGCCATAGAATAACACATATTTTGAGATGGTGCAACATACCCTGTAAAAGCTATACTCTGCCATAAGAGTAACCCACACACTGCTATGGAGTAACATACTTTTGCAATGTAGTAACACGCTCTTCAATAGAGTGACCCATGCTTTGCAATGCAGCAACATATTCTGCAATGGTGTAACAATCTGCAATGGAATAACACATTTTCAGTGGACTTGTTACTTTCTACTACTGTTTGAATTTCATACTTTGGCAGAGTTATTTTACATGTTTTTTCTTGTAAAATAACTGGAAATTGAGTTGCCATGCTGATTATAAATGACACCATCCGACAGCTGTTCTGTGGCTTTTGTGCTGAATTACTGATAGTCCTAATCCAATTCCCAGTGGACAGGGTCCATATCACGAAAAACACCATCACAATTGGTACTAACTCACAAAAATAATCTTTTAAATAAGGTCCAGTAATGTATGTTTGCAGATATTTCAGCATATGTTTGTTTTGTTGACTAGGAAAGGAGGAAATATTTTCCTATTTTCAGCCTCATCCCGTGGGATACAAGAAGTGTTAACTGATACTGAACCAGGTTGAGCTATTCTTGGATAAGTTAATGGAGGAATTTGGGCCAGGACACTGAGGACATTCCCCTGCTCTTCCTGCAGAGGACCCTGTCCGTTTGCTGTGGGAGGACGGAGGTGCCTGGAGAGGGGGGTAAGATGGCATTCTGGCTGGAAGAGAATGCCTTCCTCCTCACCCTGGAGTACTAAGGAGGCAACTGTGGTAGGATTCAATGTTTCTTTCCATGTTGGAGATCCTATAGTTGGCAGCACAAAGCCTGGACAGACCATGGAAGTGGATACCACTTCAACCGTAAGCAGCATGGAGGGTGCTACTGCCCTACCAGAAGGAAGTGAGAAGGACCTGCTGTAAAGGCCCCTGGTAAGAAGCTGATTATGTCTGATGTATCTCTCAGAGTACTGCAGGCAAATCCATCTGAACCATCAGGCTTCTCCACCGATGCTGATTCTGTCCTTGCAGAGCACAAGTTGGATGAAGAATTAGAAGTGAAAGAGTTCTGCTGCTTTGAAGCTTTTGCATGAAGAAGAGGAATGTGTATATAAGATGAAATCAATGCTCAGCAGAGACCCTCAGTGCCCACCGCAGTAAGACCTGTGGGCCCTTTGAAGTGTCAACAGACACTGTCAGGGATGACTTGACAATTAAAATCAGCAGTGAGATGGCAGCAAAGGAAATGCCGACTATACTACAGGAGCCAGTGGCCAGGTTCACACAGTCATCTATGTGGTGTGTTGTGGAGTTCCCTAAAGGGAAGGAAAGATTACTGCTAAATCCCACCAGAGCACAGAACCTCAGACATCCATATTCTCAGTGGAGAATGCTGTCACGAAGGCTAGACAGACCAGTTCCCTAGACAGTAAAGAATGACTGCCAGGAGAGTGGATGATGTTTACTGAGATTACTAAGGAGCATGCAACACCAACAGGGAACATGGCGCTGCTAACTCACAGACAAGTCCTACTCGGAAACTGCTCTCCACCATTCCTGAAAGAGGTATAGCTACACCTGGAACGCACCTTTAGAAATACCAGCCACTTTTAATTTCTCCAAGAACTATGACCCATGTTTGTTTGAAAAGCATGTAGAAGCAGCTAATACTGTGCTAGAAGTGCCCCTTCTGTGTAATCACTGTCTGACAATCGATCGTAGATCCATGTTATGCCTGGTCCTGCCAGGCATAAGCTCTTCTGCAGCTGCGGGGAAAAAACATCCATAAGCTGCTGTAAATCATGGTGCTGGTCAAAAAACTGGCTACATTTATGAATACCACAGCTGTGGGAAAAACTACGGCAACCCACTTGCGCCAGGTTTTTCCATAGAAGCAGAATTTTCAGGGGCTTTGTGAATCCGGCACTATACCTTTCATATCTGTTCTTCAAATGCCAGTAGCATATGCAACATTTGGAAACATTTAACCATAATATCTATATTAAAAGAAGAAGCACATGACATAATTTTCTTGCAAGACACTGGAATACGGTCACTATAGGGTGTAAATAAATTTAATAAATTGTGGGCTACTAGATTAACTTTTGGGTCCTTTGGTGAGGAGATGCTCTGATGTGAGCATCTTGTTTTCCTCATTTTCTTTGCAGTCCATAAACTTAAAAGATCTGGTACATAGGAAAGAACTAATTTTGGATGTTTTGTATAAAGGGATGGAGCTTAGACTAACAAACATTTATGGGTCCCAAAGTAAGGCTGATTGTATAGAACTCTTCAAATTGATACAGTCCTTCTTATTTACATCCAAATGCATATTGTTTGGGGGAGGGAGATTTTAACTGCAATCTGGATCCCTCTGACGAGAAACAGAGACAACTAAGATTTTTGAGATATGGCATACCTAAGGTACTTGATAACTTCTGCAGAGCTTACTGATGCTGCCCAGGCTAAGCATTCACCAAATGTGTAAAGTTTTCAGAAAGGAATTTTGGAAACTCAAACTGATTTTTGTTTTTATCACCATGAATTAGTATACTGACCTTTATAGTCAGCCCTACAGAGACTACAGATCACAAGGCACTGTGGGTTTCAACAGCTACACGAGAAAGCCACAACTGGGGCCTAGTTTGGGAATAATGAATCCTGCACTTTAGAGGATTTACAATTTCAAGCTAAACTTAAAGAATTGATATGGGATAAGAAAACTGCTATAGAAATGCTCAACACACCATTAGAGTAGTAGTAGGATATTATAAAAACATACTGGCTTTGTTCCAGTCATGCAGTAAATTTCTTAGTAATAGAAAGTATTTGAACTGTCTTGACACCAATTTCAGAAGTTACTATCTGTGGACACAGAGAATAATTTTAAGGACCAGTTACCCAAGATAAAATGGACATGCAGTCCTACCAATATGATAGAATGGCAACTAACTGCTGAACAATAAAACATGGAACACAAGGAAAAACAGAAAACTAATCCTTTGGACAGCTGCACTGATAGGGTCCAGAAGAGGGTTATGAACTGCTTGGAAACAGTTTCTGGTCTAAAGCTCTAATCTCCAGAAGAGATGGTAAGGTTTGTCTCCAAATATGTACAAGACTAGTTGGTACCTCTTGTCCAACTAGTCAAGGTCTAGAGGACTTTTTACTACTTAAATATTGCCTCCTTAACTACATCATAAAAACAGAAGCTTGTGGGGCCTGTTTCAAGGGCGAGGTTTGTAAAGTGATACATGGGTTATTCATGGGTATGGTTCAAGGAGCAGGTATGTAAAGCAATACATGGGGTATCCACGGTGCAGTCCCAGGCCCAGATGGTTTGACAGGAGAGCTGTAAAATTTCTGGTAGAAGAAAATTCCTCTGAATTTATGGTAATATTGAATGATTTTTACTGAGTCATGACCACTCTTTTTTGATGGGCTATTCATTTTACTTCATAAAAAGAACTAAAATGAATATAAAAATTGGAGGTCTTTGAGTCTTCTTAATTTGAATCTTAACATTTTAACTAAGATTTGGGGAATTTGTTTGGCCCAGGCAGCATCAGTCAATATCCACACCTCACAGACCTGTGCACTTTCAGCCAGGAAACTAAAGGACAGCTTGTTGCTATTACAGGAAGTAGCTGAAGCTGGAAACTTGGTTCAGGTAAAGGCATTTTCCTGTCCCTGGATCAGGAGAAGGCCTTTAATTGCATCTCCCACTCATATTATGTGGAAGGTTTTGAAGATATATGGCATTCCTGACCAGTTCATCATAAGCTAACTTGCTGTATACTAATGCACAAATTATACCAATGGTTTATGGATGGTCATGAACTGCATGTTTTCAGTGGAAAGAAGTGAGGCAGGGCTCTCTTTGAGCCCTAAACTGTAGACTTATTGCATTGATCCTGTGCTTCAAGACATAGATGTAGCACATGATATTCACTGCCTATCTGGACATGGGTGTGCCTGGCAGTGCACGGCTTACAGATGATGTCTGTTTAACAGGGTGATGATGCCTGTGGGGTAAAAGAACTAGAAGCCTTCTGGATTTTCATATATTTCTGGAACTGAGGTAAATTTAGATAAAAGCCATGTGTTTTGACTTGGGACAAATGCAGACACAGGCCCCTGGAGTGCAGCAGGCATTACTGTATCACAAGAGCTCATGAAAACATTGGGAGTTTTTTCAGGGCTGGTGAATTAGCCATAGTGAACTAGTTGGACCAAATCAATGTAGCAGAAATGAAAGTTAATTCATGGAACTGATGGCCCGTGGTAAGAACAAACAAATATTTATAATTAAAATTTTTGTTACCTAGCTTTCTAAGTTATGCACCCCATTGCTTTGAAAGTTAAAATTTACAGCGTTTTTTTTCCATTTGCTATGGGTAGTAGACTGAACACTGTAAAGAGATGCCATACTTACCATCCTATTAAGGAAGGTGGGTTGGATATGACTAACCCTGTTTTTCCTTTTTCTTGTTGTTGTTTTTTTAATTTTAAACCACTCTTGCAGGGATCTCACCCAAGGTGGGGTGATTTTTAGAATATAGATGTGGAGGTTTTCTGTAACAATGGAGGACTGGTACCCTTGAATCTATCAGAAATTTGAATCATATAGTGATTGTTTACCTGTTAGATTGTTTTAAAAATTACTAGCTATGGAGCATTACTACAGAGTTTACATTCTCCAGTACTAGGAAGACTTCATAGTTGGATATCAAAGGCAGAAGCACTTATGTTGATCTGGTTGTACATAATGTTTGGACTATACCACCTAATATAGTTTGCAAACAACTGATAGATCCTCTTAGATCCAGTTAAGATGTGGGGTGTTACATGGCTCTGTGCACATGAGAAACTGAACATTAAGGGAATCAAAAACATAAAGCTATTACAGAAAGATATGGCACTAGGACATCCTGTAATACAGTAGAATAATCCATGTATCATATTTATTTTTCTTGCCCTTTTATAAAACCCTTATGGTCTACACTGGTGTCACAGTGGTGATACCCTCTGATTTCTTTGGTATATTACCAGAACTTGGTCTTAGGTTACATGGCAGGCAATTAGTTGGGAAAAAATTAAAGCACTCTGTTACTTTGCTTGTATAAAACAACATGTCTGGCAAGCACAATGCAAATTTGTATTATAACAAAGTGAGATTGTCATTCCCGAATAGTCAAAAGGTATAGGGCAGTGCAGATTTAAAGCCATTGGAAGCAATTTTAAACACATTATACAAGCAGATGCTGAAATTGCCAAGAAGCACCCCAACTCCCCAGTAAGATCACAAATAGATCAGATAGGCTTTACATTTCAAGCTTAAATAAGAGTAATCAATTACTGGATAAAAAATACATCTCGCCAGTGAGTTCACTGATTATAACTGTATGCAAGAAAAAAGATGTATCATAATTTCAAGGAAACATGGTTGACAAATGTCTACAGACTCCAGGAAGAATATAAGTGTACTTCTCTAAATAACTGGACAGATCGAGCAATAAAAATACATACTTCCTACACTAAATTCATTAGTAAAATGCTTAAACAGAAAGCAAAGGAGAGGATCTAAGAATTATTACCAACCTTAATGTATCCAATTGGCTGGTCAAAACACTAAAGAATATTCCTTGAAGTTTTATTTGAATGCAGTGCAAAATCCAGCAAACAGAGATATATTAATTATCAATTTGAATCTTTCCCCAGCAATATTCTTATATTTAGATATAAAAAGAAGAAAATACCTCAGAGAACTGCAGCTGTTATCTAAAAGAGATAGAGGACTTACATTGCGTGATAATGAGATGCCCACGGTATAATAAGATAAAGGAAAATATCTGATTACATTCCTTAGATCATACTTCACACCTACTATATACATCTTAGATTTATTGTTCACTGCAGAAAATATGGACATTTACATAATCTTGTACTATTTCTTATACTTGCCCAAAAATCAGAAACGGAAATAACAATGTAAACAGTTCACCCTGTTATTTGACCTTAATCGATCCTAAATTAGGATCACTAGTCTTCTCGGACGATATTGGATTACAGGTTTTGAAGGATACAGGGGATGTAGGTAACCAGACCCAACCCTGTTCACCTCTGTTTACACTCAAATTGAATTCATTCAAAGAGTTATTTTAAGGACTATAATAGAGTGGACTTTTCATATACCATACGGAAAATTCTGTTCTTATGAATCTCAGATCTCTTATATGACCAGTGATATTTGTAACTTATTAAAAGCTGCTATATAATATATTTATTAATGAGATAGAGGAAAGGAGTGTGGCAAATATGTGTGTGACTAGTACTGATTTTATTGGGGAATCTGTATTTAAATTGCTTGTTTGTATAATTTGTACTGTGATATTTTATGATATTTTGTTCCCAATTTTTTACATGTAATGACAATATTTGTCAAACAATAAACTAATACTTGAATCTGAATAGTCAACGGAGGTGAGGCAGAATTACAAGTCATTAGACAGTATGAATATAAGAAATTGCCTAGGGTATAATTTTTGAAGCTTTGGAAAAATGTGGCATGGTTGAGAAGTATATACAGATCTGTGATGGCTGGATCTGTTGGTTTTCTTTGTTTTTCACGTCGCCAGTCTTTATGCTTTTCTGGTTTTAACCTGCACTAATTGATTACGCTACTGTCACAATGTATTAAACAGAGTCATGTGTTAATGTTTTTTTGCCTAATTACTTGTCTTTTTACAGATTACTTTTGCTTCTATGATGTAATGTATCAATGTACATATGTTCTGTTAATGTGTTTTAAACAAAAATGCTCCTACTCTTTTCATTTTCGTTCAGCCCCTGCAAGACTGGCTATGGAGTGTTTGTCTTACCTACTTAGCTCGCTAGACTGCATTGTCCCCACAATCAGGAAAAACATACCTTTTCCTGGTTATGCAGTCCCACACATAAAAATGCTTGCTAGTGGAATCTCTCCAAACAGCAAATTGCTTCTCTATCAAGGATATAGATCTATTTTATATATATATATGTATACAGTATACATGTATATTCATGGCAAATCTCTGTTTAATGCATCAGTTAGGGTTGTTCCACATTGACAAAGAAGAAGATTCAGTGTTAGGGTTGCCACCCCTTGCCCCCGCCCACCCGTCCCCACCAACAGGCATCAGGGTGTGTGTTGGGGTCATTCGGCCCTAACTCTCACCCCATTCCATGTGTAAACAAGCTGAGGTGGTGCAGTATAGGAGAATGGGGTGAGAGTTAGGGACCAACGACCACAACGCACACCCTGATGCCTGTTGGTGGGGCGGGTGGGCATGGGGTGCAAGGTGGCAACCCACACCAAATTTCCTCGCTTTTGTCACTGTGGAACAACCCTAACTGATGCATTAAACAGAGTTTTTGCCATGAATTTCTTCTTTGAGAATGTGCACTATAAATAGTGAATGGAATGGTGGTGGTAATTTTGTCACCGCTGCGCTAAAACTATATGACTGACTGAAATGAAAATTGGTAAATGAAGACATGTACCATACCACCACATGTACAACAAATGTTATCTGAATCTATTCGACAATTGCGCAGCGTCATGCCGTGAAAACTGCGAGGAGTGCCAAAATAACATTTTTGCCACTTTACTACACAAGAACCATATATCCGACGGAACCAAAACTGTAAAAGAAGACATGTACCACAGCACACTGTGTGTCCATAATTGTGTACATCCATTCAACGGTCACACAGCACCACGAGCAAACAACGTAACATGCACAATTCAGCAACCATAAGTGCCAGCAACCCGAAAATTAGCACAGTCAAAGATGAATTATAAATCTTGTACATTCCAAATGCCAGGCATATTGGACACACAGTTCAGAAGTTATTGAAGCGTAATGAACCAAATTTTCATTTGTTGGAGTGGCATAATTCCGCACCTGTTAATGTTTTACACACCAAACCACTGCAAGGCACCGCCGTACCACTAGGGCTCCTATGCTATAAATTTCAAGCCAGTAGCACCATGCAGAATGCTATACACAAAACGTTAACTGCGTCATGCAGTATCTCCACAGCGAATTATTTTTCCAACATGTAAACAGCATTATTCACATCCCCAGGACATCCACTCAACACCTCCAGATTTCATGTGAAAAGACCAAACCATTCCAGAGATTTTCAATATTTACATTTCTGCACCTTTAAGAAGTCTTCCACCACAAATGACAGAAATCGCGCCGAAAATGCACTAAAATGGCCAACCTGGCAGACAAAAAAATCTGTAACTGCGAGGGGACCAACTTCAAATGGCAATAACTTTGAATGGAACAACAGTTTTCACCAAACTCAAACTGTCATGTTCCTTGTACCCAGGTCTTTCCATGTGGCAAGTTTCAGCTCAATCAACCACATACCGGCTGCGCTATGCATCGTGGAAGACAGTGCAGAAAAATAGCAAAACATAATGTTTGCACTGCACTGCACAAATACAAAAACACAAACAGTAACGTTAACGCAAACGGTGATGGCAACAGTGAGGTAAAAAAACAGTAATGCTAACGTAATGAAAACGCAAGCTAAAATGGTAACACACACGGTGACACAAACGGAAATAACGCAATGGTAAGAGAAACGCAAGCGCAAACATGAATGAAAGCAGAAATGGTAACACAAATGGTAACACAAACGCTAACAGCAACAGAAACACAAAAGGTTACGGAAACGGTAATGAAAATGCAAACGGTAACAGAAACGCAAATAGAAACGCAAAACGGTAATGGCAGCGGTGACGCAGAAGGAAACATTACGCACTCGACAACAGAAATGCTACCAAAATGCAAATGCTAAGGCCAACGGAAACGCAAATGGTAAACAAACGCAACAGTAACGGTAACGCAATTGGAAACGTAGCGGTTACAGTAACACCAACGATGACACCAAAGGAAAGAGTAGCACGTACACAAACGCAAATGGTAACACATATGGTGACGCAAAAGTAAACACAAACAAAATGGTAATGGAAACGCAAGCGGTAACAGTACCGCAAATGCAAGCGCAAAAGCAAATACAAAGCCTTATCCCACATGGTGGCGTGAACGGAACGCTTAACGCAAATGGTAACGGAAATGCAAGCGAAATGTTAATGGTAACAGTAACGCAAGACACACTCTTTTTTCCCCAAAAAGGTGCATTCAGAAGCACAGTGAATACAAAGAATGTATGCATAATAATGGCTCGGAGCAGACAATGAGCACTTGGAATACTAAATTCCTTATATCTCAGGAACCGTACGGCGTAGAAAAAATTAAAATCTCATATTATTTTATGACTTTCTAGGCTAGTTTCGTTCTTAGCCTCGGGACTAAGCATTCTTCTGACGAAAAGTCCGTATGTCAAACTGCTTGAGATACGGGCCCTGAAAGGCGTGGTGGACACCGTAATGTTATCCTATGGGAAAAACCATCAAATTTGGAGTGCCATAACTTTTCAGCCCTCTAATATTTTGTTACCAACCCACAAAAAGGCACATCTGTGGGATCTTGGCTTTCTTCCTCAAATTACAGCCCAAAAGACCAAACCGTTCTTTTGCAGTAGGTGGCAAAGATTCCCTATTGTTTTTGCCATAGTGTTGCAAAAGTACTTTCATAAATCCGACACTTTCATAAATGAATCGAAAGTGTTACTGTTATCTTTAGTGCTTTATGTTCCACCAAAAATTTAAAACATATTTCTGGGATGTTTTACCCCCAAAAGACATAGCTAACATCCTCAGGACTCGACTAGGTGAACACAACAAGAATTGTGTCCCTAAAGGGTCCCAAATTTAAATGCCAAGCAATTCTGTGACCACCAACTGAAAACAAGATGGCCGATTTGCGACACTACAAGGGTCATTTGCGAAAGCAAAAGTGCATTTGCGACACTTTCACATATTTTGTTAACTTTTCCCATTGACTATAATGGGAAACTTGTTTTGAATAACGTTTGAACCATTTAATATTTTTTCACGAAATCTTGAAAGGCACATCAAGGACCCTGGCTGCTATGTTCCCTGAAGGTTTCGTAATCAGTCGCGCAAACTGTGCGGGCTGTAGCATGAGCAAAGAATGCACAAAAATGCGACTTAGCATTTTTCACACTCTATAGCTCTGCAACCGTACATCCAACCATAATGAAACTTGGCAGGTCCAGAGATCTATGGTACCAGACCGTGCTTGCCAAATTTCAGATGAATCCGTAATACGGCGGCAAAGTTATTAAGCTGCCAAATTTCAGATTTAACCTTAAATGGGGTACTCAACCCTAACTATAGTGGCACTTATTATATATATATATATATATATATATTTATATATACACACACATATATATATATATATATATATATATATATATATATATATAAATATGGAGGTTATGGTCAAGAGGTGATTACAGGATCCTGATTTTTAATTTAGAAGCCCTGTAAAAATGCATTTGGTCACAGCACAACTGATGGACTGCACAGTCACTGCGTGAAATCACCCTTCGACCTCGAATAACACCATGACAGTGACATCATTCAAGAAGGGATCCCAAAACCCCATGTTGAAAATTTGTGCAAAAATTCCTAAAATGACTGTTTTACTGAAGCCGCAGGTCGCTGAGTTCCTACGCACGCTCGTACGTTTGTGAATTTTCAATATTTGCACTCCAGATTTTCAACATTGCCATTTTACCACACCTCCTCATGAGCAGTACAGCTGTCATTTTTCACATCCTGCCCAAAATGTGTTTTCTGCTCATGTAGCGCAACAATGACAGTCGGTGTGCGTAACTCAATGTATGGGACACATTAAGAAAATCACAGTGACACTGATCATGAGCAGAGGTCTTAAAATGGCTGTGCTGAAAATTTGGTGAAAAATTCCTAAAATGACTGTTTTATGAGTCTGCGCTATGCAGTTCCTATGCACGCTTGTAAGTTTGCGAATTTTCAATATTTTCACCCAGATTTTCAACATTGCCATTTTACCACACCTCCTTATGACCACTGCAGCTGTCATTTTTCACATCTTGCCCAAAACGTGTTTCCGCCCATGTAGCGCACAATGGCACAGTCGGTGTGAGAACTCAGTGTATGGGACACATTAAAGAAAATCACAGTGTCACTGTTCATGAGCAGAGATCTTAAAATGGCTATGTTGAAAATTTGGTGAAAAATTCCTACAAACCAACCATTTCACGAGCATCGTTGTGCGGTTCCTCGCATGCGCTCGTAGAAGTTTGCGAATTTCAATATTTTCATTCCACATTTCAACATTGCCATTTTACCACACCTCCTTATGAGCAGTACAGCTTTCATTTTTCACATCCTGCCCAAACGCTTCCTCCATGTAATGCACAATGGTACAGTCGGTAAAGCGAAATCAATGTATGGGACACAGTAAGAAAATCACAGTGACACTGTTCATTAGCAGAGGTTTTAAAATGGCAATGTTGAAAATTTGGTGAAAAATTCCTAAAATGAATGTTTTATGAGCGCATGTTGCACAGTTCCCACGCATGCTCGTAAGGTTTGCGAATTTTCAATATTTCCACTCCAGATTTTCAACATTGGCATTTTACCACACTTCCTTTTGAGCAGTACAGCTGTCATTTTCACATCCTGCCCAAAACGTGTTTCCGCCTATGTAGCACACAATGGGGGTAACAAAAGGTCAGCTGACAATTTATTG
Source organism: Neoceratodus forsteri (assembly GCA_016271365.2). Classification (NCBI taxonomy): domain Eukaryota; kingdom Metazoa; phylum Chordata; order Ceratodontiformes; family Ceratodontidae; genus Neoceratodus; species Neoceratodus forsteri. The sequence continues at coordinate 189,518,659 of CM028134.1, forward strand.
TGCAAATACCAGCAATCGCACAGGGCATTAGGGTAAAGCACCATGCATGCTAAACACCACTGCAAATACCTGCAAGCTAACGTTCGGCATTGACAAATGCTTGTTTTAAGAAAATGTAGAAACAGAGCATTCTTTACCACAAGAGTTGAAATACAGACCTTTTCTTTATTATTTTTTTTTTTTTTGTGAAACTCTTGCCTTTACACAACTCTGTAGTTCTTTAATTCAGCTAAATGATCCGCATCAGGGATTCTGCCTAGAACAGACGGAAAATTATTTTTCTAGGAAAATCTGTGAGTGCAGTCAGGTGGTAACAGTTGATTTAAGTTTCACCTTAATTGAACTATTATGCTCACTTGTTTGTAGGTTACACAAGAGCAGTATTTGAATTTCACAGATCATTTATTCCTACACTATTTATAAGTGCAGTAAAGACCACTGCAAGTTGTAGCTTAAATCTGCATTATAAAATGGCAAGAAAACATCTGGAAATCTCATTGTCCAAGAGACATCAGCTGACTGTACATTAAATCTCTATATGCACACAGTCATCCTGGTCCTAAACCACATCACACAATGAGCAAATCAGTCCTCCTCCTACATTCAGAACTATCTTCCATCAGTCCCTCTGCAACCAGAACTGATCTTCCATCACAAACATGACTGCTACCTTTACACTGTAAAAGCTTCAACTGGGCCCTAGAAATAGAACTACCTTAAATAAAAATAAAACAAATTATTTAAACGTTGTTTCCCTGATCATCACACTCTCCGTACTCACATAAACAGAGAAACATTAAGTATTGTTTATAGTTTTCATTACAACTGTTTCTTTACTAACAGTGAAAAATCCGCCTTCTATCTTTACCTGCTCATCAGGGAAATCTCTTTGCTTGCCCTGACAGTGAGATAACCGAGTCACTGACTCTAAAACAGGCCTTTGTTGTCTGTGGGTACAGTATGTTAAGAGAGTGACATTCTACCAGCAGAACTGAACAGAATTTTGAATCCCTGTATTCCATGGTAAACATTCCATGATAAACATTCTATGTGTGGAATGAGGGAAAAACAGGACGAAGAAAGTAGGCAATACAGTAATACTTTATAAAACAAAGAGAAAGGGTGAGAAAACAGTTACATAGGCAGAGACGGACCCAAACTACTCAAATAATTCATTGCTGTCCCTCCAACTCACTAGTTTAGCATTTTCAGTGAGTTGCAGTTCAAGCAATTTTACTCTACCTCTACCTAAGTCTGGGGACTATTTTTCACCATATTAAATAAAATAACATACTATTATTAAATCTTTAATAATGTGTCCAGAGTTTTGTTTGATTGTTATAGAAATAGTTGTTACCCATTTTGTAAGAATAAGACATTCAGGTGGGTTGTTGATTGATAAGAGCACTACCCAGCTGCTGTAGTCGCAAGCATCTTGTGCCTAGCAACGACTCTGGGTGTTGCTCTTTATCAATCAACAACCCACACCTGTCGTGTCTCATTGCTTTCATCAATCACAATCTGAATTATTATACTGTAACTGAACTACATAGACAATGTCAGCAGAAACAGACCAATGGTCCATCCAGTCTGCCTGTGGTTCCTATACATAATATAGTCTATCACATATAGTTGACCTCTATTACCGCTTATTTCAATGAAGTGAGAAACACTGTTATTCACACTTAATGGATGAGATAGAGGAGGTTGAGAAGACCCAGAAAACATAAATGACAACAGTGCAAAACTGCGTTGAACCAGGAAAAACAGTGACTGCCAAACGTACATGATGAATGAAAACAGACGCCAGTTAAACTGCACGGACTTCAATAAGGCAAAGCCAGGTGACAAACGAAGCCTCTGACAATGGGGACCCAACGATGGAATAGGGAGACAACCTCTGAGGCACAGAACAGTGAACTGTATCCAAAGCAGGGCCATCAGTGAGACAGAGCCATGCAACAATGAGTACAGATGAACGCACCACAAATAGCGACACTGACCCAAACAGCAAGAAGTCTGATTTGGCAAAGCTGGGTAAAGGAGCCAAAAGAAGATATAGGCCCTGCAGATGTGGTGAGGGGAGGGCTGGGCAACAAGGAACTTTGTGACACCACAGTCAGTTCCTTGGTGTTGCCCAGCCCTGTTGTTGAATCTTCCCTCTGTAAATCTTTGATGGTCTCCCAATGATGTTTGTTACATGCTCCACTGCCAGTTTGTCTTCCTGCCATTCCTGTTCTGGGCCCCTGCTAGTGGTTGATACTGCTCCATTCTGATGGTGGTGAGTGCTGGACAATATATGGCCCTTACTGCCATTTTGGCCATCTGACACCAAGGTCAGTTTCTGGCTTGATAGAATGGTCCCCCATTCCTGCAAGACCCGTGGTTCCCTTCGGCTACATCACTGGTCTTTGCCCCTTGAAGCTTCACTCTTAGGTGGGAGTCACCATACCGCGGCATCCCCTCTTCCGTCGATCATCACCTGGTTGTGCCTCATTGATGTTCCTGTTCAGTGTGCAGTCCTCTGCTTTCTGCATGGTGGCTTCATGGTTCGAAGGAACCAAACTATCAAGTAAGATATCAACCTTAGAATCCTGCAGGATAGCTGGAAAGGAATTCAAGGCCATAAACATGACCAGCACTCACCACAACCATAGTGAAGCGTGTCAACCACCAGCAGAAGCCTGGACAGGGAACAGCAGATAGATAAACTGGCAGTGGGAGCATGTAACAAACATGCAGACATACTCGCAGGCAATATCCACCTAACCGGGCCTCCACAGAAGTCAGGCACCCCCCAGAGGAAAGCAGGGTCGCTCATAATTGCATCACTCCAACGTTTGCAGCCTCCTGTTTAAACTAGACAATCTGAAGGTATGGATCGCCCAAACAACCCTGATATCCTCTCTACTGTTGAAACATGGCTCTCCCTGAAAATACCAGACATGTCCATCTCTATTCCAGGCTACTTGATCTTCAGGCAGGATCACCTGTCAAAAGAGGAAGAGGATGTGCAATTTATCTTAGGAATGGACTCCAGGGCCTCACCCTACCGCTGTTCACTACCAACAGCAATGTTCAAACACTTGCCATTAAAGTACTACTAGGTGCTCCACAATAAAACTGTCACTGTGTTGTTGCTCCTATATTCCTCCCCAGACAAACAACTGCTGGCTTTGACTTACTCATGCACTGCTTGGGTAGCCTAAGTCTTAACTCTGAAGTAATAGTGCTCGGTGACTTCCACATCAATTGGCTTGCCCAGATGCCTCCCACCTCCTCCTCTGCCTCACTAACTCCATCCTATCGGGCATCGACAAAGGGGATATTACGCCAGCTATATTCATAGACCTAGCGAAAGCATTCGACACGGTCTCTCATCCCCTGTTGCTGGCAAACTTGCCTGCGGGTCTGTCGGTGAACACAAATAGCTGGTTCCAGTCATACCTGTCAGGTAGGTCTCAATCAGTCCGCGAGGCTTGGCTAGATCCACCTCACTTCCTGTCACCTGCGTGTGTCCCCCAAGGGTCTGTACTCGCCCACTGCTGTTCTCTATTTTCTAAATGACCTGCCCGATGCTTGCTCTCAATCAGCTATCCATATGTATGCAGACGATACAGTGCTGTTTGCTTCTGGCCCATCCGCAACCGCCGTGACAGCCTGTTTACAGAAGGACTTGACTCCATCTAACGTTGGTTCCTCTCAAACCAACTATTCTTGAACTCTAAAAACCGTCTCCTCACTTTCGGATCTCGGCCCAAGCTAACCCGGCTTACTGAACCACCCACTTTCTACACTCTGGACAGATCTCCACTAGAGACCTGCACGCTATATCGCTATCTCGGTGTCTGGTTAGATCAATACCTTGAGTTCTGGCGCATATAGACGGTCTACACAAAAAATTGCACCCCATGCTGGAAGCCCTCTACTGAACAAGAATTGCATTCCTCTACCAACCAGGCAAGCAATAGTTCAAAAATGATCCTCCCGATTATGGAATACGGTGATGTTGTCTACTGTGCCGCCTCCAAACCTTCTTAGCGAGGCTTGATCCCTTTATAACTCCTTCTGCCGCTTCGCTCTGGACCAGCCTCCAAATACTTATCACTGTGACCCCTACCAGTCCTTGGGACTCTCCTCGCTACATAACTGACGACTGCTTCACTGTGCTAGAACCTCTGCCAAGTTCTGGACACAGACACTCCCCATCCTACCTGTCGTCCTCCTAACGCCCTCTCTCTACCCGGCCTCGCTCTCAGAACCATAGACTCTAGGCTCCTGCACATTCCATACAGATCTACCCAGTCTGGCCAGGCTGCTTTCAGCTACAGGCTGCCCAAATTATGGAACTCCCTGGCACCAGTTATTAGACACTCCACGACAAAATTCCCTCCTTAGAACGCACTTCTCCTCCATCTGCTCCTGTTCCCCCGCTGACCCCCATCACTTTTCCTACCTCCCATCTATGTCACCAGCCTGGTTTCCTGTTTTCGGTCTGCTTTGGTCTGCACCTTATATTGCTAAATACTAAGAATATGCACTTCTCTATTCAATATTATGACTACCTCATCCATTGTTGCACCAATCACAAAATGTAATACTTGCTGATGTTGTTGTATTGTTGTTTTGGGCTTGTTCAGTTTCTGCTGTACCAGTGTAATCTCCCTACCCCAGGGCACATCTGGAATCAAGCGGCACTCTGCTCAGCATGCTTTCTTGGTAAATCTCTTAAATAAATAAATAAATAAATAAATGCCAGCCCTTTCAGAGATGCAATCTCTGCCATTCACCTCACACAACTTGTCGAGTCACCTACAAGGTTGAACTATAAGATGGATCAGGCACTCTTCTGGACTGGGTCCTCTCCAATTGCCCAACCATATCTCCAGCATCATAGTACTCCCAGATGACTTTAGTGACCACTCCACTGTCTTATTTTGCTGGGCCAATAAATTCTCCAAGCCCACCCCAGAGTAATTTCCTCCAGGGTCCTCACCGGGTCATCTTGATCTCCTGAAAGTTGACCTCCAATGCTTGGACTGGTCCACTGTCTTCTTCACCTGTGATGTTAATACTGCCCTTGAACAATTCATACATCAATTCAATGCTGTGTGTGACAATCATGCTCCTACCGAACATGTAAAATTAAAGGCCACAATAACCCAGGCTCTCCCCAGATCTCCTTGAGCTCTTAAAGTCAGGGACCACCTGGGCACAAGGCCTGAGCCACTGGGAAACAGGCTGATGTTCAGAGCTATAAACAGGCAAGAAACAAATGCACCAGAGCTATCCGATGGCAAAAAGTAACTACTACAAAGAAGCCCTGTCCCATACGTGGAATGATGGTAGAAAGTTTTGGAACAACCTCAAAGAAATTACCAGGAAAGCCTCTAAAACACCCTCCATGCTGAGCATCAATGGCGAACCTTCTATTGACCCAAGAGTTATTGCTAACACTCTCAATGATGCGTTTACTAACCTGAGCAGCATCCTCCTCCTGACTACTTCTGCCCGACTAGTAATTCCGATTCCTTGGGTAGTGCTGCTCCACCCCCACCATTTTACTTCAGGATTATCTCGGTCCCTGAGCCAGGAAATACCTCCACAGGGTTCTGGGTAAGTCTAGATATAGTGGTGATTCTCTGAACCTCAAGCTTGTTGCGCTCACCCTTGACGAGATACTTATGCCCTTAACTTACATTCTCAACCTACCACTTAGGCACTCACAATTCCCGAAATTGTGGAAAGCGGCAACAGTGACACCATGCTATACATGGAACTACCGACTGATATTCATCCTCCATCCACTCTCTAAAGTACTGGAAAGGATTGTGGCTGAACAGCTGATTGAATACCTAGAAAAAATCAACTGCAATGCAAAGAGCAGCATGGTTTCAGGAGCAGGCATAGCACCACAACAACCTTGCTTGAGTTCACAGGCTTTATCTATTGCTCCTTTGATCAAGGTCTCTTGTTGGTACAGTCTTTATAGACTTAACCAAGGCATTGACACAGTGAATCATGCCCTCCTGGTTGATCAACTCTCTGCCTCTGGTCTCTCCACTGACATGATTACCTGTGCGACCACTCACAGCAGGTGAAGATTGGGAACATTCTTTCAGATAGTAGACCTGTTTGCTCTGGAGTCCCCAAGGCTCCATTCTGGGACCCTCTTGTTTAGTGTCTTTCTTAACAAACTCCCTCTTGTCTGCCAGGACCATTTTCTGTTGTATGCAGATGACACTGTCATCTTCACCTGTGACCATGACCCCAAAGCTTTGGAGAGGCGGCTCCAGGAAAACTTTACAGATGTCAAAAGCTGGTTCAACAAGCATAAACTCATAATAAACTACAAAACGACGAGAAATAATGTTGTGCTCTAATCCACAAGACAGACATAGTTCCTACCCTCTAACAATCACCACTGAAGTGGTCTCTCCCTGGAACTGGTCCAGCACTTTAAGTATCTGGGGTCACAATCAACAGTGCCGTGTCTTACACGTTCACATTGACAATGTCGCCAAGGCGTCAACTCATGCATTGGGCTCCTTTACAGACACAAATCTTATCTGACTTCTGATGCCCTCAATTTAGCCATTCATAGCTCTGTGGTATCACTTATAGACTACGGAGTTTGTCATCTATGGGTCAGCCATGGAAACCTCCCTCTGTCGCATCTCTGTAGCACTTAATAAAGCCTGCCAGCTCCTAACAGGCTCTGCCCGATTGACCCACACCTCGCCTTGTATGCCCAGGCTGACTGGCTCCCCTTCAAGAGCTGACTAATGTATCAAACATGTCTGCTAGCAAAAAAGTGGGCCTTGGAATGTTGCCCTGGTGTTCAGGAACTCCTCACCCTGTTTGCCAGCCTCTGCACACCAGAAGCTCAGGTAGCCAGGTTTTCAAAATTCCCACTGCCGTATCTCCCAAGGTCAAAGATCCTTCACCCATTAGGCCCCACGTTGGTTTAATTCACTTCATGTCGACATCTTGGCGGCACCCATGTTGGGCTCTTTTAAGCGACTGCTCAGACAGCATCTTGTTGCTTAGGTCAGCTGTGATGCTTCCACTAGGAGGCGCTAACCCTCTGACCCACTATCCCTGGGCCCTCTCCCCTTACACCCCTACCCTCCCTTGCATCCCTGGCCCCATCTCCACCCCTCTGTCTCAGCGCCCACTTCCTCTCTCCTCTCCTTTGACTTGGCCCTCTGGGCTGAATTCTCCCAGACCCTCCCTGCCTTCAGCACCCTACTCTCTCACCTCTCCTCCCCTTAGACTTGGCCTGCTGGGCTGCTCCCCAGGCTCTACAATCTGTTGTCCGACTAGCTAATCTCTAACTTCACCCATGTCCTATGGGTCTTACCCACATCCCCTACACCAAGAAACTCACCCTCAACTTGGCCTTCGGGCTTTAATCTTCTAACGCTATCTGACCTTGGATCCTACCTCAGGATCCACCTCTATGATACAGAATCTCACACCCGACTTGGCCTTCTGGGCTGCAACTCTCAAATGCTATCTGACCTCGGATCCTACCCTCAGGATCTACCTCTCCCTCTCTCCTGCTTTGTCTCTGTCCTGCTCCTATGTCTCCAACTGATTTTATTTTATTTTTGCTAACCCATGGCATACATTGTACAATGCCATGCATGGATAACTTTGCATGCCTTTGTGCCTTTTGTTAACTACCTCTGATACCTGTACCCCAGTACAGTTTTGTGTGCCATAAGGATTTTTGATGTATGTTTCTCAGTAGTCTGTCTGTATTAGCCTCAAGCAGGATTGTCTTTATGTATCAGTAGATTAAAATGTTTAGCATCCTACTTGTATTGTTTGCCTTCCTGAACAAAAAAATTCTGCGTGGAACCTATGCAAAGAGTTTTTAGCTCATGGATGTTAATCCAAGAAATAAATAAATCAATAAATAAATAAAATTGTGGGGAGACCATCAAGGTTCCACAGAGGGAAGATCCAACAACGGCAACAGCCAACGACAAGAAGGGAGCAGGTAGGCGTCAGTACCACAGGAAACAAAAGCGTAGTGAAGGCCTCAACAGCCATATACATAGCATCAGATAGCTAAAGTACAAGTCCCAGTAGACAGCATCGAGAAAAGGCATTGAGAGCTGGAAAGCCTACAGCAATGACATCCAAGGAGGAAGCTCCTTCAGTCCACTGTGAAATCAATGATGGAAAAGGAAAGAACTGAGGAGATATGGGGTTGGCCACGCTTATATGGATGCCAATGATGCATGTCATTATGGGTGGCCCCACTAGGTAAACGCTTTAGATAGGTCCGACGCCCATTGATGTGGCTCACTGAGGAGATGTTCCTGAAGAAGTTCTTGAGTTACAATTAATAATCTTATTCATTTCAGATATAACACAAGTAAGTAGTAAAACTCTCAACTTAAATAATCACTAACAGACATACAGACAGATAAAACTAACCAAGACATAGCGCTTGACCTTTACCTCTGTCCATCATTTCAGTTGCAACTGAACTATTGTGGGGCAGCTAGGATTCTGGACAGGAAAATCACTGATGGTGGATATGACCAGAGGGACAGCGGGATGACTGAGCAGTCTACAAGATTGCTGTTATTCCTTATGGGATGAACTCCCAAGTCCACAGATATTAAATCAATGCCTACTTATAGTTACGGGTTTGCCATCACATCTGTGAATAACAGCATGTGAACAATGAAAAACAGTGTGTGAACTATGAATAATAATGTGAATTTTCATGGCTTGAGGGACAGGAGCGAATCCTCAGAATCTGGGAGCAGCTACACAGGAGAGGGAGCTGGATGTCACTGTCCACCTAGGGACAAATGACTGGGCTAAAAAGGGATTAGAGCAGTGAAGGAGGAGTTTGTGGAGTTGGGGGCCTTAGACAAGTAGCATGCATGGTAACCTTCTGAGGTGCTGCCTGTCTATGGCATGGGTGAGGTTAGGTGCTCCACACCATGGGATTCAATCAATATTGAAAACTGGCAGAGCTCAGGGTTTTTGGCTTCATTGGGACTGGGAGTCCACCTGGAGGGATGCAGGCCTATACTGGTGCAATGGTGTGCATCTGTCCAGAAGGGGAACCAGGAACCTAGGTGACAAGTTTAAATGCTTCAATGGCAAGCCATTTAAACTAGCCAAGGGGAAGGCACTGAAAAGGAGCAGGAAATCTTATCCCCCAAATAAAATCAGGGTAGTTAGTCAGGTAAACACCAAGACAGAGAAGTCGATAGGCAGAAGGGCAGGGATAAATGGAGAAAAGGCAAAGGCAGTAAGGACAGGGATGGGGCAAAAGGGGTAAGGCCATCAAAAATGGAGGTAATGAGTACCAATGCCCGTAGTCTAGGTAACAAGCTCCCTGAACTGGTGGCCATGATGCTAGAGGGCGCTGGATACTGTGGACAGTCCCAGAAACATAGTACACAAAGAACCATGACTGGGATGTCAACATACAAGGCAAACAATCTACAGGAGGAACAGGAAGGGTAGAAGAGAAGGAGGAGTAGCTTTCTATGTAAGGAAGGGATCAAATCAACAGAACTAAAGGGTAAACAGGGAGGAGAGAAGGCACTGTGGATCACCCTGGAGACTAGAAATAGCACCACAATCTGCATGGGGATTGTATACAGACCCCGTCTCAGGGGAGGAAATGGATAAGGAATGATAGAAGGCATCCTTAGGATGGCAGAAAAGGGAGATACTGTTGATGGGGCACCAGAATTTGCCACATCCAAGAGTAGGGTCATTCTCAATGCCCTACAGGGGCATGCCTCAGACAGCTAGTGTTGGAACCCACCCGGGAGGGAGCAATCTTAGACCTGGTACTGTCAAACAGGGACGGAGAGAGATCTCAGATCTAGAAGTGGGTAGCCATCTGGGAACATGTGACCACCAAACAGTGAGGTTCACGATAAACACAGCCAAGAGAGTCAAGCCACACAAAAGTGAGGGTACTGGACTTTAGGAGGGCTGACTTTGTCAAAATGGGAGAGTGCCTCAGAAAGCACTAGCAAACAGGCAAGAAGGAGGGGTGGAGGAACAATGGAGAAACTTCAAAACTGCCATCACAGCAGCAACATGCTTTTGTGTGAAGCAAATAAACAAATCAAAACGAAAGAAAAACACTATGGTTCTCAAAAGAGGTGGTGGGGAAGGTTAGGGAGAAAAGATAGCATTCAGGAAGTATAAGGAAACACAGAAAGAGCAGGACAGAGAACTGTACCAGTTAAAGCAGAAGGAAGGAGGAAGGTAGACAGAATAGCAAAGGCCCAAACTGAGGAAAAAATAGCCAACTCAGTTAAGAAGGCGGATGAAACCTTTTAGAGGTACATTAGAGAGCGAAGAAAGACCAAGGGAGAGATAAAGAGGCTTAATAAAGGGAGGGGTGGTGGGCAGAGCGGGACAGTGAAAAAGCAGGGATACTGAATGAATATTTCTGCTCAGTATTTTCAAAAAAGAGGAGGGAAGGTACCTAAACCAAACAATAAAGCACTCTGGGCAGGGGTTGTCACCAGTCCATTCACAGAAGAAAGGGTCCTGAAAGAACTCCTAAAACTCAAGGTGGATAAAGCAAAGTGAGAAGGCAGTAAGGAGGGCTGGGGGATACTGGCATGTATGAGAGAGGCATCACCACTAGAAAACAGGAAGTTGTCATCCCTGTGTGCAGACAGTTGGTGAGACCTCATCTGGAGTACTCGTGCAGTTCTGGAACCCCATCTCCACAAGGACATAGACAGGATGGAGGCGGTCCAGAGGAGGGCAACTAAAATGGTGCAAGGTCTGCAACAGAAGCCATATGACGAGAGACTGGAAAGAGCTTAATATGTATACCCTTTACGAAAAGAGGGGTGGGTGACATGACAGAAACTTTCAAGTACCTCAGTTTGAAAGAGAGGGGACAGCTCAGAGGCAACGTGAGGAAATATTTTTTCAGAGAAAGAGTGCTGAACACATGGAACTGCCTTCCTGAGGAGGTTGTGGGGTCAAAAACAGTGGGGAATTCAAGAATGCATGGGACAGACATAAGGCAATTATAGTAGGGGTAGGAGGAAGTAGGCTGTTGGTTAACTAGAATCTGCAGCTTATCCAATAGGTAGGAAATGGGAAGACTGGGTGGGCCAAGTGGTCCTTATCTGCCGTCAAAGTCTATGTTTCTATGTTTCTGTGTTTCACTCACCCCAGGATGCATCTGGAAATGATCTGTTAGCATCTCAGTATGTCTTTCCTCATAAAACATTTTAAAAATAAATGGTTTTTCATGGTATGTTGTGCTTCTGATAATCTAATGTCAGTGAGAATAATCACGATATACACTATCATTATGTTGTGGTATCATGACAGCCCTCCTCCAAATCGCCTAAAATTCCACAAACCATGTAACATAATTAAAAAACATTGGTGCCGAAGAACAAATTGGTGGTAATTTAACTGTGTGTGGCGTTGGGGAATAAGTCATCTGCCCCAGCTTCATCAATGAAATTACAGTCTTGTAGTACCCAGACACCCATGCATTATCCACTGTTATTCATATAGCACCAGATGTCCTCTACCATCCCATTTCCCATAAGAAACATTAGCAAGGAATGAATCATTAACTGCCAGTTGATGGATAACTGAATAAAACTATGGGGCTTTCACAGATGTGTCAGAGTGGCATATAGCTATGCCAACTGGTTAGCAAAAACAACAACATCAAACTGGTATCACAATCTGCAAGATGACAATAGTTTGTGGGGTTTCACAACCAAATTTATATGATCCTATACAAGCATGGAAGCCCTTATAAGCAACCTTTCTACAGCTGCTGTCTTCAAAGTCCCAATGTATTCACCACATTACTAATATTCATATTTTAATACTAAACTATTCTCCCAACACCTTTTCAATGTCTCCTTACAGTTGTCTACTGCTCAACTGCAACTCTGCCAGGAGGCGTGGTGAGCTATAGCCTTTGAAGTCAAGGTGGGATGTAAAACTCCACCCTCCAATCATCAAAAAGTTACTTAAAATTGCCAGTGACCACTAAAATACTTTATAAATAATGATATGTCCATTTTATTCTTGGTGCTTATCTCCTGTTCAATCCCTTTTGCTCAATGTCCTCCACCTTTGTAGGTGTGGCTGTCATGGCTATAACCTTCTTCTCATCGGGAGGGCAGGCAAGCCGTTCCTTCCTAGGAGAAGCAAATGCCACTCCATTATCAGCCAGTGGTGGGAGAGGTGATGAGTACGCCTATCTGCCTGTGCCTTACCCATGAGAGCCAAGCACCTCGTCTCTATCACTTGCTGAGCCCCATCTGGTGTCAGTGTGGGATTCTGGGGCTTGCTCATAGTTACAAAGATGGAAGTGACAAGTACTGCAGTCAAGCTGCATCAGGCTGCATAGCATCACTATGGCACTGCTGCACCCCTCCTCCCCTTTTGTGATCCTGCACTCTGTTACTCTCCGGCTCGTTTGCTCATTATTGGTATCAGATCGGCACTAAAATGGTCCGCTCCTTTGCTCATATTACAAACTTATGAGGAAAGCACTAGAGCTGCAAAGGGCTGGGACGGACAGCAGGAGGGAGCCAGCTAACTAACCTGGAAAATATTACATGAAAACATGGAAACATAGAAATTGTCAGCAGATAAGGATTGCTAGGCCCATCTAGTCTGCCTATAAGCCCTGTACTTGATTATAGCTTTATACCTTCCTCCTTCTTTACTTCTATGGTTCCCCTGTGCCTATCCCATGCATGCTTAAATCCAGCCACAGTGCTTGCTCCCACCACCTCCTGTGGCAGACTATTCCATGTGTCCATCACCATCTCTGTGAAGAAAAACTTCAACACATTCCTCTTAATCTGCCTCCTTGCAATTTCATGTCATGCCCCTTGTTCTTGTACTCCTTCTGTATTGGAAGATGTCTCCCCACACCTTGTTTATGCCCTTGAGGCACCTGAATGTTTCTATCATGTCCCTCTCTCCCTACTCTCCTCCAGCGAGTACATACTGAGGTCCCTCAATCTCTCATATGTTTTGTGGTGCAAGCCCTGTACCATCTTACTTTAGTCGCCCTTCTCTGACCATTTCCAGTTTGTTAATGTCCTTTCAAAGGTGTGGCCTCCAGAACTGCACACAGTGCTCCATGTGAGGCCTGAGCATGGATTTTTACAACTGCATCACTACATCCCGCCTTCTGCTGGTGATACCCTGCCTATGCATCCTAGCATGCCACTGGCCCTCCTGCTGCCTTTGTACTCTGCTTTGACATTTTCAGGTCATCTGAAATAATGATCTGCAGGTCCCTTTCTTCCTTGGTGATTCCACCCCCAATCCTGTAGCTCTCCCTTGGTTCCTATGCCTCAGGTGCATAATTTGCACTTCTTTGGATTAAACCTCAGTTGCCACTCCTCTGATCATTTCTCAAGCTTCCCCAGGTCCTTCCTCATTTTCTCCAGCCCTTCTGGAGTATCCACCCTGCTACAGATCTTGTTATCTGCAAGCAGGTGAGACCTTCATTCCAACCCTCTGCAAGGTCACTAATGAAGACATTGAGCAGGACTGGCCCAAGGACTGATCCTTAGGAACCCACTGGTCACCCCTCTCCCCAGATTGTACCCGTTGACCACCACCTTCTGCCTCCTGTCTGTTAGCCAGTTCCTAACCCAGTTTACCACCTTGTCTCCATGCCCAGACTGCCCATCTTGCATACCAGCCTCTTATGTGTGACAGTGTCAAAGGCTTTGCTGAAATTGAGGAAGGCGACATCCACCACCACCTCTGCCCCCTGATTTATCTCCGTCATCATCCAGTCAAAGAAATCTATCACTAGCCCCTTCAATGAAGGTAAAGGGTCAAGAGGGTGCTGGAAAAAAGACTGTACATAGCAAGAGAACGGAGGAGTCAGGCCATGGTTGGTGCCAGCTTGAAAAGATGCTGTTCGCTCCTGGCATTGTACCAGTAACTGAAAGTTTTTAAACAGTGTAAGGTGGAATGCTGTTGTGCATGAAATCCATGCCTGCAACAATGTTGCTGTGCTGCAGTAGTGACGTCAGGATGTTGTGCTACACTGGCAATGTCACTACTGCAGCACAACAACGTAGAATATGGTAGCATGGCCACTTTCTTCTCAGGCACGTCATTGATCAAACACGTCAGCAATCTCACCGACACCTGTAGCAAGTGCTGAATTCACGATGAGTCACATATCTGGACTGCGTGGTCGCGATGCGGACTGCACACCATTGGCTGGCGCTGGCGGACCAATGGGCGTGCAGCCTACTGTACACTGTCAGTCGGTGGGTAAGCGGGCAGCAGGCAGGTGAGGTGCTGCTGCCTGCCGCTGACGGGGGGAGTGGGCGGTGGGGCTCAGTGGGCGGGTGGTGAGGGTACGTGGAGCTCTCCTTGTTATTACATATGCCCACGATCAAGCTGCGGCGGTCCACTGGACCACCAGGGATATTGACTTTGCTTTTTGTAACATATGCCCAGGATCGGGCTAAAAGTGGTCCACTGGACCACCAGGGATATAGGACATTGCTTTTCTTTACATATGCCCACGATGAGACTGCGAGTGGTCCACTGGACCACCAGGGATATAGGACATTGCTTTTCTTTACATATGCCCGCGATCGGGTTGCGGTGGTCCACTAGACCACCAGGGATATGGACGTGTATCTATTCTATATATGCCCACGATCGGGCAGAGGGCACATTGCCACGATGTGCAGGGGCGTCGGTCCCCAATGGTTGCTGCCTGGCAGGGTGCCAGGCGCAAGTCGCCGAATCGTGCACTGCATGCAAATGGGATATAATGGCATGCAAATGGCCCGATTTGCGCTTTGCATACATTATGGTCCTATTTGCATGTACTTTTGAATATCGCGGTTGTTGCACCTAGCACAACGGAACTTGCGCTAGCACATCCCCTGCTCCACTCTGGCCACTTGCGCTGGCACAGTGCCACTGCGTCATCACGCACTGCAGGTAGCCGGGGTGTGCAAAAGCCAGCGATGCTGTGCCATGGCACAGCTCCGTTGATCTCCTTCAGTCAACAGCGCAGCGCAGTTGTGCTGCGACCAGGCTTGCACTACAGCCTGAAGTAGTTTGAATATCTGGGCCTATGTCTATTGGGATAATATGCAATTAGTGGAGGGGTCCCTTGATGACCCCTCTAGGTATATGTACACATATATAGCTGTGCAGACAGTATTCGAGAGACAAAGTGTGACATTCATACACTCAAAAAGTTTTATACTTAGGCATGACGCAATCTTAATTTTAATGTCTATATGTGTAGTTGCACCACAATACAAAATATAAATATTTATTTATTTATTTATTTGCTTTGGTAACTCGGTGAGTGCACTAGGCATAGAAATGCCTATTTTCAGGCACGATCCGGGAGAGAGACAGTATAAAATACAAATGAGCATACATGTGACACAGCACGTGAGATTGGTAAACACAGTGAGAATGGAAAAGCAGCATTCAACTAAACAATTGATTCAAAGAGTAAATCACACTGGAATGGTAGAGACAAAATTACAGTATGAGGCAAAACAGGAATAACATTTAGGTCAATACACAACTATAGTCAAAATAGAAAGTGAAACAGGCATTGCAAATAAAGGTTTGGAAAAATGGCACATAGTTATGAAATTGAAACTACTTTTGTGGGTAATTCAGTCTCCATTATGCATTATTTCCCATTTCTAGTAATAAATTACATTTTCAAATGCAGTGTCACTGTCTTCTATTTAGATGTATTAGTTCACGACATTTAGTGATTTGATGTTCTCCCATACCTATGTGTTGCTATCTATCCTCCAACGTAGACAGCACTAAAACTACAAACAAGAGGTTACCAAAGTTTAATTACTTCATGTTTACACTGTTTATGCTCAGTCTACGTGCCTTTCACTATAAGCTGGACATTAAGTAGAAAGATAAACATGAACAAATCACTTGGTTGTACTTGATTTATTATGTGATCATCTTCACGATACTACTACTAAGTAGTAACACGGACACCGCAGTAGCAATGCAACATGTGAAATACAAGGTACAGCTTTTATCAGTCGCTTATTATCAACCAAACAGCCAAAACACATTGATAAGTACCATGCCACATCAGGGGTCATTTGACATTACTGTATCTCTCATCTGAGCTAGACCCGAGGGCAGGCCCAACCACAGTTAACAACTAGAAAGCACCCAGGCAAGTTGTTTGGCACTGATAACTATAGATGCGGTGCCATGATGCCTCTTGGCAACCCCATGTTGACTTTTGTGGAGGAAATTATGCCAAAATATCACACAGGCCCACCCTAGGCTCGCCACCACGTGCATCACAGGGATGCCACTGCTGTGGGTTCTTGTAGTGCACATGGAATGCCACATCCAAACTGCTCTACAAGTCAAAACAATACATTAAAATGCCCCACAAACAAGCAAAGGCAAGGCCAGAGACAGTGGATGTTACATGGTGGGCCTGAGCCATCATCAGGGTACATTTTGACATCACCAGATTCCACAGAGTCAGACCGACGGCAGGCCCAACCACAGTTAAAACCAGAAAGCACCCAGGCAAGTAGTTTGGCACTGATACCTGTAGATGTGGTAGTCACATGACACCCCTGGCAATCCTGTGCCGACCTTTGTGGGGAAAGTATGCTAAAATATTATACGGGCCCACCCTGGACTCAACACCAAGGTGCATCATAGGGCCGCCGCTGTGGGTTCTTGCACTGCATGTGGAATGTCACATCCAAACTGCTGTGCAAGTCAAAACAACACACCAAAGTGCCCCACGAACAAGCAAAGGCAAGGCCAGAGACAGCTGGATGTTACACAGTGGGTCTGAGCCACATGAGGGGTCATTTTGACATCATTGTACCTCCAGAGCCAGACCAAGGTCAGGCCCAACCACAGTTAACAACCAGAAAGCACACAGGCAAGCTGTTTGGTGCTGATAACTGTAGATGCGGGTGATGCATGACGCCCTAGCAACCCCATGCTAGCCATTGTGGGGAAAATTATGCCATAATATCACACGGGCCCACCCTGGGCTCACTCATCATGTGCATCACAGGGATGCCGCTGCTGTAGGGTTCTTTTACTACGGCACATGGAATGCCACATCCAAACTACTCGAGTTAGCCCAGGTGATATATTTTAATTTTCAAACAGTTCCAAGATATTATGCCAACACTTGACGCTTAATTTCTAGGCAGTCTCATTATAAATAAATCTGCAAAATGTTTTTGCCAGATGAATCAAACCACTGATGTTGCCTAACAGGCACTAGTACATCCAGGCAATGACCAGATTACTACATGGTATCCCTCCCATCCCCTGAATGTACTAAGCAATGCCATGAGCAACCTTTTGAGGTAGGCCCAAGTGCTGTATTTTTTATTTTCAAGCAGTTCCAACATATTATGCCACCACTTGACATCTAATTTAGAAGCAGTTTCATTATAAATAAATCTGCAAAATGTTTTGCCAGATGAATCCAAAATAATGATGTTGCCTCTACAGGCACTAGGGACACCCAGGCAATGACCAGATTATTACATATGGTAACCCCCCACACCACCACCACACCACCACCAACACCACTGCCATGAGCAGCCATTTTGAGGTAGGCCCAAGTGCTGTATTTTTAATTTTAAACAGTTCCAACATATTATGCCACCACTTGATGTCTAGTTTAGAACCAGTCTCATTCCTACACATGGTATCCACCTCTATAACTCTAAATGAACTGACCAATGCCATGAGTGGCATTTTTGAGGTAGGCCCAACTGCTGTAGTTTTTATTTCAAACAGTTCCAACATATTATGCCACCACCCACACCTGATCTCCTAGTTCAGTAAGACAATACAATAATGCTCCTTTATAATCTTACATCAAGAAATGCAACTTTTCATTTTAAAATAACACACATACACACCCCCCTTAACTAGAGCCAGCATCACACCTTCTTTCCAAAATTACAAGCACTCACACAAATTGTGTTTTTTTTCATTTAAAACATGTTAAGAGTGCAGCTTTATATTCATTCCACATACACACATCTAAAATAGAGTCATCATCACATCAACAGGTACAGTATTCATTCGACAAACACACATTCTTAAATGTACCAGTAGGAACCCCACACATGTTGTTTTCCCTTTAAACATTATTAAAACCATCACCAGAGGAAAGTTCACCAATATTAACAATATTCTGAAAAATCTATTTATATAATGAAAACCCACTGGATAGATAGTAAAACAAAATACTATAAATCACAAACAAAACTCTATTTGATTAGACAGTCTCATATATGCACAGCCCCATTTTGAAGAGGGGCCTTCACAAACAGCTGGACCATGAGAGAACACGCACATTTAAGTTTTCTGCCCCAAAGATGATACAACACAACTGCTGCACTAAAGCCAGGTAGAATTTAATATGCCCATTTAAACAGTGCTAGCACCAGAGGAAAGTTCTGCTGTATACTTCACAAACAAAACTTTAAAATATACTATTTAATATGCCCTATTTAAACAGTGCCAGCACCAGAAGGAAGTTCTGCTGATATACTTCCCAAACAAAACATTAAAATATACTCATTATGCTGCACAGCCCACTAATCCAATCATCCTCTGTTTTGAAGTGGGCTCTTCACAAACAGCAGGACCATGTAGTCCTGAGGTGAAAACTTTACTTTTCCTGTCTCCAAATGACACAGAACAACTGCTGCACTTTAACTAGTCACTATTTAATATGTCTCCCAGAATTTTAACTCACTGTTTTGTAGCAGAATGCTGAGGATCATGTTTTCTAGTGACTGGAGACCTGTGAGACCCATCCAAACTCCCTGTGCAACATGCCAGATTTAATTAATAATGCTCCATTCTCCCTGTTTTTAAGAATGGCAAATGGGAGAAGCAGAGGGAAGAGAACAGATTTGCTTAGAACCAGAGTACCAAAACCAAATGCCCAATGTCACTTCCGGTTCCTGGCTGTTTGGACCAATACCAGCATCATCGGCCATGTGAGTAACAGTGGACACGACAGAAAGAGCCACAGCTTTTGATGTTGCTGCTCTTAGGAGGCTCTATGCACCACTGCATGTGTGGGGAAACACATTAAGTAATGTGAACTGACACTGAAAAAAAAATGCAAAGCATAAAGGCAGAATAAACAAAAGAAATAATGCAGCTATACAAGACACCACATGCAATGCACAAAAGTAATAAATTACATGTGGTGTCATGTAAATGTAATTACATCTGCACAAAATCAGTAGTCACTGGGGACAGTTATACATCCACTCTAGCCATTAAAAAAAAACAACAAAAACTTTTGTATTGTGCTTTAAATACAGTAAATTTAATGGTCACCAAGATGTGATGTAGCACAGCCATGTCACAAAATGGTTGCTTTTAAGGCTATTTTCATTATTAAAATGTTGCCACAATAAAATAAAATATATACACCCATTTTTTTATGCACACTATCTCTCTAATCATAATGGCAATAATATAGAGCACAAATTCTGTATTTTTAATAAATTATGAGTAAAATACAGACCTTATTTTAAGTGCACACCCAAGTCTCTTGAATACTGTCCACACACACACACACATATATAAATCGTTAGGCCCTTTTCCCAATCGAAAAGCCATCATTTATTTCCCATACATGACGGTAGCTGAGTAGGGTGTTATAACCCTAACTAGCTGCCAATTGGGATTTATGACCCCAGCTAGCTGCCTTTAGGATTTATAACCTCAACTAGCTACTAATTAGTATAGTATGACCTCAATGAGCTGCCAGTTAGGTATTATGACTTAAATTGGCTGCCAATTAGGGTATTATGACCACCAAGTAGCTAATTACACTGAATTAAAGTATCATGAACACCTGAAGAACACATTAACACCCAATACACACTCACCAAACAATGCTGTCCTCAGAACTAACACTAACACATACCATTACACTATGGAAACACATAGGACACAGCAAAAAGTGTCCAACCTTATGTATTATATAAACTAAAATGGCAAAAGTCCTATGTGAGAAATAATATCATCTTGGGGTTGGACAAGCTCATAAGGATAATCACCTTCGGGTTCATGACTTTACGGCTTGTTCAACCCCTGATGGTATTATTTCCTCATATACAACACTTAGCCATCATTTGTCTCACACACACATATATATATATATATATATATATATATATATATATATATATATATACACACATATATGATTGCTATGAAAAAATACTTTCTGTAGGTTTTCATTAGATCAGTTTCAAAGCATGATGTCGATTTCAAATAGTATCACGGCTGTAACTGTGTGCCTTGACAAACAGCCTCTCCTACCTTGCGCTGTGCTAAACCCCTATATTCCATGATGTCCTTGTTTATTGTTCACTTTTGTATCTAGTGTATATCTCAATGTGAAATCATGTAATTCACAGTTACCTGTATGTTTTCTGTTACCCTGTACCTCACTATGTATAACGTGGAACCATGATGTTTGTTGCTTGCACTGTTTGTCCTCTCTGTGACGAGTACTCTTTGTAAATGAGCCGCCTGGCTCAAAGGTTGTTAAACTGATGTTCTAATAAATAAATAAAATAAAATTATAATCTCACTGTAATGTAATACACAGCAACCTATCTGTTTCTGTTCCCCTGTACTGCACTATGTATGACATGGAACCTTTGTAAACGAGTCTCTGACTCAAAGGTCTTTCTGATTATCTCAAATAAATAAAATAAATTAAAAAGATCAATCAGCTTTTAGGCCTTTTTCTATCAATTTTATAATTATGATCAAAACTGCTACTGCAATGTGCTTATTGTATGAAACTTAAAAACTGTCAGTAATAATAGTCATTAAGGAGACCATTAAGAGAATGTGAAAACAGTAATGTTTGGCAACAATTCCTAATATAGGTTTGACTATTGCAAAGTGAGCAAGAGATGCAAAGCTCTTGTTAACTTTAATGGAGCTATTTGTTTTACAATGCAATTACAAGCACATTAAAGTGTGACAAATGTTTTCCTCCCTTGCAGAAGCAATGTCAGCAAAAGTGCTGTAAATCAGAATACAGGGAAATTCTTTCAAAAGGCCAGAACTAATAGACCTGCAATAAGATCAATACTGCCTACTAAATACTAATAACAAAGGAAGATGTGTAATGGGTTATAATTACACAGCTGAACTCAATTTTAAATATATAGAGCATTTATTACACACATTTCTAAAGCTGATGGGAAATTAAACATTGTTAAACAGCAGCTTGTATTTTCCATTCAATGACATTAATAGTTCTAGCATGTTTTCACTGTTTTTTACCCTCAGTGACTGTGGTGGAGCTAGGCTGCAACCTCGGCTGTGACTGATGGACCACTTTTCTCATCTCCTTATTTCCGAGTGACAGTTAACGCTTTTCTCTTTTGCTTTTCTTCTTTTCCCCTACCCTAGGTTGGTCACCTAGCATAGCTCTTTACTGTCCCTACTAAACTACCTACTAGTCTCTCTTTTCATTCTTTTCCATTTCCATCCATCCAGTCCCTGGAATGATGCCAAAACCTGGAGAGGTGTTGTGTAAAGTGCTAAAGTGCATTTATGTACAAAACATGAAAACTATTTTAAAAGGAATGAATACAGTTAGTAAAGCCTTTTAAAGAAAAAGGACTCAGAAGCCATATAAAACAATAATAATGTCATGATTAGTACAGTTATAAGAAATCCTTAAGATATTTTCATAAATTCACACTATAAACCTGTTACTGTATAAGGTTCTATGTATGAGAATGTGTATACTTTATAAAAGTGCTTAGTCACTGTGGATCAGAGATATAGTGAGTCAATATATGTGGGTATATACATTGTACCTTTAACTGAACTAGGAAACTCTGACACAATCCCTTCCCCTGGTTTTGAAACATGTCCAGACATGTAAGGGCTCAGTCAGGTGACCCTACCAAAAGATATAAAAACCTTTGCACAGAGTTTAGTTCAGTTCAGCCCAATGAGGCTCAGCCCTGAAAGAGGAGGAAATGTTCTACTGCTACTGTAGACAAGCTGTTGAATGCAGATGAGAAGGGTCTTAGGAGCTCTAGAATCCAGGACTGTATTGTGTGAAAAACTACTGATGTTAAGTAGTGATTTTCTTTGCTAATTTTTTTGTTTCATTTATTTTCTAACTTCTGAAAATAAATATCATACCACGGTGTGTTTTAAACCTGTAAATTTGCCTCATCTGAAGTTTATTCCCTCACGTTGTGACAGACTTGGTGTAGCGGTGGATAGTACTGGTTGTCCAGAGAAACAAGGGGGAGACTGGTACCCAGATACCAGCCCTGGTATCCAGACATAGGGGCAAAGAACAGGATGGTGTACCTCAGGATCTCGTTGATGCCAAGGAGTTGTTGAAGGAGATGGGGCTTTCTGGTGTGCATACCAGAGCACAGGTGAGGAGGACAGATGGGGAATTACTAACTGGATTGGAGTTCGATGGAACGTGGAGGTGGACCAGTGCTGGAGAGGTTGAGCACCACTCCAGGTGCTGATGGAGGGTTCCCAACCAGAGGATTTCATGGCAGAGGCAGAGGACCAGAATCCATGGGTTCTAGAGGAGGAGGACCCCTGATGGAACCTTTGCTGCCAGTCACTTTGAATTCCCATTGTTGGCCATTTTTCCGGCTGCTGCTACTTGGAGAATCATGAGATGAAGGCCCCAGGTAAGACTGTTTCAGGACATTTGCATACTGGGGTGAAGACTACAAGCAACAGGGAAGACACCATGGTGGCTGAATGGACTTTCCATGTTTTGAACTCCTGTGATATGGTATGAAATGTATGAACCATGTAATGTTTAAAATGAATATAGCATTAAGGCTGGTGCTGAGTACAGTCAGTTGATGGTACCAGAATGGTGTAAGGGTTGAAAGAAACCCTGGTATATTAAATATAAGGGCTGAAAGGAAACCTCAAAGGTTTTGGAGTTAGGAACTGGCTGGTTGATGTTCAGCAGGAGAAGGTTCTTGTCTATCAGAAAATATATGAAAGGAAATGGATAAATGAAATGATTACAAGAAATGTATAACATAAAAGAAATGTCTATACTGAACTATAGTGGGTACACAGGGCTGAAATTAAGTCAAGTGATGGGTATGGAGGAAGCTCAAAGTCAGCATAAAACTGCTGTGTATTGCTTCCTCTTTTTAATGTAATGATGAAGGTATGATAGTGGGTACAGGGCTGAAATTATGCCAAGTGGTGGGTATGGAGGAAGCTGAAGTCAGCATAAAACTGTTGTGGATTACTCTTTTTTTTTTGCATTATTTATTTACCTCCCACATCCGATCGGCTCTCCTTCAGGCCTTCTGCCAAGGAGCTCCCTGTCCTCCACTCTGCACCCACCCGCGCCAGCTTCCCAAGCTCATATTGCAGCCGCCTCAGGTGGCCTGACGTAATCCATCGTCCAGTGGTCTCCTCCTTCCGGGGAAATACTTCTGACATTCCTTTCTCAGCCCTGGGGCTGCTGAGATCGGTCCTAGCTCTCTGAGGGCTCCATGGAGGTGGGGTCCAAGCGCCATCATCCGATCACTGGGATGCCATTTTTCAGTGTCTTCCTGGCACCCCTGTCATTGCGCCGCATCTTGTAGTGCCCCTGGTCTCCACTGGGGTTGCTACAGAGCGAACATCATCTAACCTACCCCAGGAGAGGAGAGCAGTTCTCCGGATGCTCAACTTTCTCCTGTCTCTCGGTAAACCCCAGCGACCCAAGTCCGCTCCCAAACCTGGGTCACTGGTGTGGTTCACAGTAAGGCACCAGCGCTTCAGCCCTCTGCACCACCGGACGGCCTACTTCCTTTTTTAATGTACTGATGAAGGTACGATAGTGGTGCTGAAATGATGCCAAGTGATGGGTGCTGAAACAATGCCAAATGATGGATTCTGAAACAATGTTATGTGATGGGTGCTGAAACGATGCCTATTGATGGGTGCCTGATATTACATATGAAGTGTCCGAGTTATATTAACCAGAGTGAAATAGGAGATAAAAGTCACTACAGACTGAAGCCTCTGAGAACTTAGATGGGCACTGTGCTGAACTGTATGACGGCTCCAGGGTAATGTTGTGAAAGTATTGTCGATCAGTAACTGATGGTGGACAATATTAAAACAGCTGAATTAAGGGACCCTGGGGTGAAGCTCTCATAGTGGGTGAGAGAAAGTTTTAACCAACCCCCATTCTACTGGTTTGGTAGAATGTTTATGACTGAGAGTTGGTTCTTGAAAAACAGTATAGTTTTGAGAACTGTTTTTTCTTAAGGAGGAGGTGTGTGGTGGAGTTAGGCTGCACCTCGGTTGTGACTGATGGACCGCTTTTCTATCTTCTTATTTCCGAGTGACAGTTAATGCTTTCTCTTTGCTTTTCTTCTTTTTCCCCTACCCTAGGTTGGCTACCTAGCGTAGCTCTTTACTGTCCCTACTAAACTTTCTACTAGTTCTCTCTTTCATTCTTTTTCCATTTCCATCCATCCAGTCCCTGAATGATACCAAACACCCAGAGAGGTGTTGTGTAAGTGCATAAGTGCATTTTGTACAAAAGGCATGAAAACTATTTTGAAAAGGAATGAATACAGTTAGTAAAGCCTTTTAAAGAAAAAGGACTCAGAAGCCATATAAAACAATAATAATGTCATGATTAGTACAGTTATAAGACATCCTTAAAGTATTTTCATAAATTCACACTATAAACCTGTTACTGTATAAGGTTCTATGTATGAGAATGTGGTATACTTTATAAAAGTGTTAGTCACTGTGGATCAGAGATATAGAGAGTCAATATATGTGGATATATACATTGTACCTTTAACTGAACTAGGAAATCAACTGACACAATCCCTCCCCTTGGTTTTGAAACATGTCCAGACATGTAAGGGCTCAGTCAGGTGACCCTACCAAAAGATATAAAACCTTTGCACAGAGTTTAGTTCAGTTCAGCCCAGTGGGCTCAGCCCTGAAAGAGGAGAGATGCTCTACTGCTACCGTAGACAAGCTGTTGAATGCAGATGAGAAGGGTCTTAGGAGCTCTAGAATCCAGGACTGTATTGTGTGAGAAACTACTAATGTTAAGTAGTTGATTTTCTTTGCAATTTTTGTTTTCATTTATTATTTTCTAACTTCTGAAAAATAAATATCGCATCAAGGTGTTTTTTAAACCTGTAAATTTGCCTCGCCTGAAGTTTATCCACTCACACTGTGACAGTGACCAAGAAGAGCTCACACACCTTGTATCAGACTGGTCACTTGTGATGTCACAGTGAGTTACTTCACAATGCTGATAAGATATGAAGGGCAACAGACCTAGGGTATGTAAGTTCTTCACATAGAGCACTGTTCCACACCTCACACTGCACTGTACTGTATTGTACTGTACTGCACTGCCAAGTAGAAAATCTTCACAATAAGTAAATGGAAAAAGAAACTACTTCATTAATAGAAAGTAACAATTGACTTCTTTTAAAGATTAATAACATTAACTGCCTGCTATTTTCCATGCTACTATCTCTTTAAAGAGCTAGTGCACCAGCTGAAATTAACATTAAATTTTAAAGTACTGACTAGTTAATACTTTGTATCCCAAAGTGATTTTCCTTTTCTAGTTTGCTAATTAGAAGGTCTTCTACCTGGCAGTACTGTTATGTGTGGAAGAGTACTCTACCTGGAGGCTGACATATCTAGCTTTATTTCTTTTCATACTTCATCAGCATTGTATCTCATCGATTATGACATCATGAATGACCAAAGGAGCCAGTCACCTCCTGCCAGATGTCACTTGTGATAACACAATGCTGATGAGGTATGAAGGGGAATACTTGTGATAACACAATGCTGATGAGGTATGAAGGGGAATACTTGTGATAACACAATGCTGATGAGGTATGAAGGGAATACTTGTGATAACACAATGCTGATGAGGTATGAAGGGAATACAACCAGATACACTGGGCTAGATTTTCAAGCTTGAAACTGCTGCAAGCCCGGTGTGCCAAAGGTATGGCACTATGGGCCTGGGGCAATCTAAAGGGATTTTCTATCTGCATAGCGATTGACGCCTCTGACCACATTTTTGTGGTCTAGCTTGCGTTAATAAGGAGGACTATTTCAACAGAGCTTGCACCAAAGATTTGACGCAAGCTGCTGTAAAGCAGGTAATGTTGCAACTGCACCCAGATTGTAAAATCGGGCACAGTTACGTAATCAAGAATGTTGCAGCTGCAGTAAAGAAAGGGTATTATGCAGGCTTGATGCAAACCCAGTGCCACCCTTCAAAATCCGCCCAGCCCAGTATGTCTGCTTCCCGACTCGGGCTGGCTGCACATTAACAATACCCACAAACAGATGGTTTAAACATTGAAGAAGCAAACTGTGGCGGCAAAGTAATAAAATCCTTTCTTGAATGAAAAAACAGCAAAGGCACACTAGAATATTCAGCAGCCTTGAAAACAACAACAAACTGAATGTATGAATATTTAAATGTTGTTTCTATCACATTCAAAGCTGTCATTTACAAAGAGTTTGGATAAACATACACAAAACAAGCAATATGTTTTGCTTGTTCATTACATTACATTAAATATTTTTATGTAAAGCTGATCAAGTGCACTTTTAAAGAGCCACCGACACCTCGAGTAGAACTTGAAAACAAAATATCTGGCCACAAAGTTGCTTATTTTTCTCATAAGCTCTGTGTTGCTTATCCACATTATTTATTACCGAGGTCATAAGCATAAAAACAGGATAGTTGTTCCTTGGGGTTCATCAAGAACTCCAATCGCTTCTTCCCACTCTGATGTCATGATCGTTACTTGTGACACCACAGTTATTCCATGGCAACAGACTGTGATGTCACAATACAGCATTAATTAATTAATTACAAGTAGGAATCACTGTAGAGGATAAATCAATGGAAGATATATCCTAGCTGAAATGTATCTAAATGTTATATTTTCCAAAATGTTCACAAAGGTATTAGCTGCTGTTTAATCAATGTGGTGTGTATGCATATGTATATATTATATCTAGATCTATAATCATATATTCATGGCAAAAAATTGATGTCATCTAGTTAGGGTTAAAGCAGCAAAAGTAGGGAAATGTGGCATTAGGGTTTCCAACCCTAACATCCCCCTCCCGGCAGCACAGCATGTGTGGGTGTCATTTGAGTTCTTGAGCCTAACGCACACCCCATTCCATCACTTCATAAGCTGAGATGTGTGCAATGTATGAGAATGGGGTAAGCATTGGGCTCAAGAGCCCTAAGTGACACCCTGCACCTGCTGTGCTGCCTGCGGGAGGAGGGGTGTAAAGTTAGGGGTGAAAACTCTAATTCCACATTTCCATACTTCTGTTACTTTAACCCTAACTAGTGCATTAATGAAGTTTTTTGCCATGAATTTCCTTACTTTTGGGAAAGTATAATCAACTCCTTATTTGCCTGTAGGGCTCTGCACTCCCATGTATACATAATTTGTCAGATTGTATAACTGTATCCTTAGTTTCTCAGAGAGTGCAGGGCCCTCTGGGGCCCTGTGCTCCCATCCTTTCATAGATGTGCATATATATGTTGTGTGGCTGACTATATTCTGGGGCAATCCAGGAGAACAGTGAAGGTTAAGTGACTTGCTCGGGTCACATACTATGCAAGTGGAGGTGGTGGAAATCAAACCCAGGTGTGATGGATGTAGCTAGTGAATTCACAGCTCCTTAGTGTGCACATCTCCACTTTAAGGGACAGACTCTGTGCTGCTGTTGTTAGTGGTTGTCAAGGTTCTGCTGTGCATAAGCCCTCCCCAATCTGTTCTCCACGCACTGATGCAAACCACAAATCGGAGCCGAAAGCGATCAAACCTTTTTTAAATTTTCAGATCAAACTTCAACCATTTTTAAATTTACCAATCAAAATTTGTTAACTTTTACTTGTTTTTTAATTTACCGATCAAGTTTATCGATCAAACTTCAGCGTTATCCCCAAAACGTTATAATTCAAAAACTTTACAACATTTTTCACCAAATCATCCAGAGGCACACCTTGGCACACACCTCATCATCCATGAAAATTTCACGGAAAATTCCAGACTGTTTAGGCTGTATGTAAGAGGAAAAGTCCCCCAAAAAGGTTTTTTTCCCACTTTTGACCCTCCCTATCTTGAAAACTGCACCAGATGCTGTCACGAACTTTCCACATCTTCAGACTCTGACAGCTGATCACACATGCCAAATTGTGTGCCAACTCATTAAACAAAGGCAAAGTTATTTAGGAAAAAAGTTTGACCTTTTTTTAATTTCCGATCAAGTTGTATGTTAACTTTGACTTGTTTTTTAATTTACTGAAGTTTATATTAACTTTGACCTGTTTTTTATTTACCAATTAAAGTTTATGTTAACTTTGACCTCTTTTTTAATTTACTGATCAAAGTTTATTGGTCAAACTTCTATGTATCCAAAAATTTATAAGTCAAAAATTGTACAACATTTTTTCACCAAACCATCCAAAGTCATACCCTTGGCACAGACCCCATCATCCCTTAAAATGTCATGGAAAATTCCAGACGTTCTAGGCTGTAGGTAAGAGCAAAATCCCAATGTTAAGAATAGGTCAAAAATATTTTTTTTTTTTCACTGTTTTGACCCTCCATATCTTGAAAATCATTCAAGATGCCATCATGAAACTTTCTACATCTTCAGACTCTGACAGCCTAACCACACATGCAAAATTTTGTGCTAATTCGTTAAACAAAGGAAAAGTTATTTAGGTGCAAAAATTTGGATTTAACATTAACACCCAGCTCATCCTAACTATAGTGGCGCTATTGTGCCACTATAATACAGCTTTCAGCCCATGAGTTTTATTTTTAACTTGCATTATATTGAGGAGGGTGGTATGCTGATATATATCATGTTGTTAAAATCCAGGACTGATGCTACATTATCCAACAACACAATATATTTCTTTAAATTCACCTTTTTATGTGAATTTCCTACCAGTAGCCCATAATCACTCTCCATTCCCCAACCAAATAAAGAATAACCCTGAGATGGTGCCAGCTATAAACATGTTTGTGTACAAAATATGAGAACATTATTCCACTATGTTGAATGACAAAATGAGGAATATTGAATAGAACAAACAGCATTAAAGACTCGTTAGTGCAGCACATATTTACTGGACCAACAAAAAATTCAACACACAGTTCTGTACACAGCATGCAAGCTTTCCTGTTTATCACTTGATAAAGGGATCTGTAGGTTTGTGAAAACTTAGGCACTACTTTCAACATCTGTGCATATCTAGGACATACTGAACCTGACAATGAGTGTAGCCATCCAGTTCAAATCACTTTGGTGGGCCTCAAAACCCCAGAGAAACGCTTGTGCTCCCATGTGAGTCTGGTCTTAAGTGATAGTTCAAACACAGAACTTAATCAGATTCAATTAAATATGTCCCTCAGGATTGATAATAAAAAGCAATGATTGCAGTGTACCAACTACCAAGGAAGAAATGATTGGCTAGAATTTCAGCCTATGTCTGCTGCAGTCCTCCCAGCCTAGACTGTCTCACTTTGATGATGTCTTAAATTAGAGTACCAGGGTTAGAAGCAGGGATGAGTAGCAGAGACCGTAGAATGAAGATGGAGAGGAACACTGTAATTGCAGTGATTTTTGATTGAGAAAACAAAACCAAAAGAAAAAAAACCTTATAGCTACTTTAAGAAAAATGTTTATAGTCATATGGGTCCTTAGAAAAATAGACTTGTTATATGGTGTGATACTTTATGTCAATATTAGGTCTATGCATCATTGTGCAGAATGCCTATGCACCACAAATCTGTGGCATGTAGGCAATCTATTGACAATGCTGCACACTAGAAGTCTCTTGGACTCCTGTGCAGGTGCACAGAAGGCATGAGCATCCCTTCCACACTGCATCCCCAGCCATTGACACAGCTATGCAAGTGGCTGGTCCAGGGACATATCTGGGGGCATGTCCGCACTCGACACCATTCACAAAGGCAGAGAGTGCCAGGTGGGGGTGCAGGATACAAAGGAAGGATCCTCCTGTATCCATTGCATCACCCCAGATTTTGACTGCCTGCTGCAGCAGACACAACCCCCCCAAACATAATGCCCCAGCCTCTGGGCTGATACGGAAGGCTTAGGGCAGCTATTTGGGCACTCATCCATAAACATTCAATTTGGCTCTCCCACAGTTCCCACAATTCCCTGCTCGTGTGGAGCAGGGATCCACTCCAGGACGGGAATCTGATTGGATACCTGCCTCTGCCCTTTGATTGCCCCCATGCAGCAACATGCCGGGAGGCCGTGGACAGACACCCTGTGGAGGCCTGCGGTAGTGCATCCCGCCTCCTATCTGCAGGTCTTGGGCTACTCAGGCTGAGTACATGTGGTGCGTATCCCCAGCTGAAAAGTAGTGTACTGGAAACCTTGGGTTTGCTTCTGTGAATCCCAAGGATATCTTTGAAATGGATAATCAGTATGCTAACAATCTGAATTCATGTGAAGCATCTAGGTTTCCTGCACCAAGCAGACACACTTAGTTATTCAATGCCAGATGAATTTATATTGCCTCTGGCAAACAGATTTGGGACTTTGACTGTAATAACTGCCTACTGGCTAGAACATTCTGAACCCATAAACTCACACAGAAGTTCATGTGATAAATTGATTTCTGTTTCTGAATTGGTTAGTATTTCTCTTCTGGATAATGAGAATGTACTTCTTATTGTGTCATGGAATATTTCAGGATTTACATCTAAAGTAGTGGACTCTGAATGTATGAACCATCTCACAAAGTTTGATGTAATTAATATTTGGGAATCGTGGCATACTCTGGACATGTTAGATACTTTGGCTCTAAATGGTTACCATCTCTTTCATTTTCCCTAACAAGAAAATCAAACATGGGCCACTCTGCTGGGGCCTTTTGACATATTAAGATCTATGAACATATACTTGTTAGGAATGTTCTCCGACTCAAAATTATCTTTTCGTAATAGCGGAAATTTGGAATGAGATGGTGCTTTTTGTGAATGTCTACAATCCTGTAAAAATTCCCTTTTGTGACGATAATTTGTTGCCTAAACTAGCAGAGGCTATAGAAAATGATCAACCTCTACAGTGACATAGAAATAGTAATTACAGGAGATCTTAATGTCAAGTTAGGTCAGAGCAATGATTTGAATACTTCAACTGTTCAGTCACAAGAAAAGATTTACGATTTGAACCCAGGAATTCTTGAGACACCAGAAACACTGATATAAATAAATATTTAAATACATTTTTACATTCTCTTAACTTAATTGTCTTAAATAGCAGATTACCTTCGGATAGGCTAGGAGAATTACATGTTTTACTCATAAAGGCCATTCCATAATAGATTATATCTTTGTATCTACGATAATTACTACAACTATACCGATCTTAAAATCGTCTCTAGGCCTGAGAGCGATCATTTCCACTTTGTTTAACCAGAAAGCTGAGAGGTAAGTTGAGTAGAAACCAATCAGATCTGGGAAAATTTATAATAACAAGAACATTATTATGTGGAATCGAATTCTAAAGGCAAACTTGAAAAAATATAAAAATGTTTTGTAAGATAATTGATGACTTGACCTCTACTGATCCTGAATCTGTGAACGTCTATCATGAAAGAATTCAGCAGTATGATTGTCTTCTAGTTGAGTATAGATCATCCTATAAACAAAACAAGTTAAGATACCATAATTGGTTTCATAAAACTTTGTCGAGCTCTAAAAGCAGCTGACTCAAGTTAGATTTGTAAGAAAACATCCAACACTAGAGAATATTAAGGAATTAAATAAAAGCAGGAAATTATACAGAAAACACAACCAGAAGCAGAAACAAAATCATCAAACAGAGTTGTGGAAGAAAATATTAGTTGTAATACAACAAAAAATGATAGAGCCTTTTGGAAGTTAGTTGCCACCGGACGAATAATTACAAAAGTCCTATGAGGTTTTTATTACGGTAACAAAGTGGTAGATTATTACAGTAATATCTTCTTCAAATTTAGTGAAACATCTATCTATCACATGTGCTTAATTAATGACGAAAGTATTTGGATTACGACTGAAGAAACTCTCTGCTATCAACAGCAGCAAACCACACAAATCACCAGGTCCAGACCAGATATCAACTGATTTTTATAAAGCTGCTCTGAGTGGTGGCGGTATTCTTCACGGACTTAATAAATTTATTCTCTATGGCTTCACCCAGATTCTTGAGGTAGCTATGTTATCCCAATTTTCAAGAAAGGAGACAGAGGTGACCCTGAATTATCACCCAATAAGTTTAACAGACAATATGGCTAAAATTGACTCTAAAATTTTACTTAATCGAGTACAACAATGGATTTCATATAACAAGATAATATCTCCCCACAGGCAGGTTTCCAAAAGAATAATGGGACAATAAAACCGATTTTATACTTCCCATGTAATTGAAAAGTACTGCAAATTAAAACAAACCCTTGTTTATCGCCTTTATCGACTTTACATCAGCTTTCAATTCAATTTCTAGAGATCTACTATGGGTGACCATAGAGACTCTGGGTATGGATTCAAATTTAATAAATCTGATAAAGAGATTATACAATGAAACCTGGGTAAAATAAGATATAATAATAATGGATTTTTTCAGAAAAATTTCTATTAATGTTGACACTAACACTCTTCAATCTTTATATAAACCATATTATGGTAGAGTTAACTAGCCCTTCATGTCATAGGCCCAAAATTCTCGATCATTCTATCCCAGTCCTGGCTTATGCAGGTGACACTGTACTTACCGCAACTCAAGATTAAACTCACAGAGAAGTCTTTATAAATTTCAAGAACTTTGTAATACTATGAAGTTAACTATTAACAAAACTAAAACTAAAGTTATGGTCATAGGCTCTAGAAAGAAGTATAGAAGTCTGTTTTTGTCTAACCAACCGCTTGAATTTATTAATCAATATACTTATTTAGGGGTCACAATTTCAAATACAAATTCATGGAATAAGCATATTAGTATTGTCACGGCAAAAATGAGAATTACATCTGCTGCCCTTCTAAGATGTAATAGAACTTATGGCGGTATAACCATAAAGCCAATGATTAGGGCTATATATAGTAAACTAATAAACTAAGGGCTTTATGCTGTGGAGAACTGGGAAGTTTCTATCTTACAGATTTTAGAATCTATTATTAACAAAGTATACAAAAACTTTAGGGCTACCTATTTCAGCAGTTAATGAATTGGTAAGGGCCCATCTTGGCCAAATTACGTTTATGACAAAAGCTCATACAAGAATAATAAACTTTGAATTAGCATGTTCGCTGAACCATCGGGTTCTATCACTGCAGTGCATTTAAAGGAAAAAGAACATATCTCAATTTGATAAGTGACGGGTGGTTGATGACCGTATACCCTTACTTGAGAAATATGATCTTACTGCTTACATTCCTAGGCTGAACATGCAATAAAAATTCATAAAAACTATGTTAAACTAGTGTCTGTAGAGGTTTCAAGAATGGCAAGGAAACTGATTTACAAAAAATTCAACACCTAAAAGTTTCTCAATGGTTAATTAATAACAATCAGGAACATTCTTTTCAAGAGCACTTATTATTGATAACTAACCCAATCTATAGGCAAATGTTGACTTTTATAGATTTGAGTTATTCCCAGTAGTGTTATAACTGCTAGATATTCGCACTGTTCATCCATGTCTCCTAATTGTCTATGTTACTTAAAAGAATCTGAAGATTTACTACATGTAGTCATGAGATGTCAATGGTATGAAAATTAGAAAGAAATATCTAGTTAAATATTTCTCCTCACATATAATTCCTCATGCTATTTTCTTGATCTTCTGCCAAATTCAGAAAGTCCACAAATTCTTACAGATTTACTAAAATTCAGCTCTTGCTGCAAAAGAATAAGATTAAAATTGTCCAACCAAGACAGTAACTAAGGGACCCTAATTGATCCCTTTGAAGGATTCTACTTTCTCATTTAGAGAATTGTGATTCTGACTGAACTTCGAGGTATAGGTAACCAGACCCATACTGCGTTTATCCGTTTACACTCTTTTCCTTGGTTAAGGACTTAGGAGTTTGTTAGGGCCTTAGGATGATACATCTTTCTTGTCCAGTGTATTTATGTAACAATTGAGTACTAGGGCATATTTATTGTGACAGTGTACTGTATGACAACATAGATTTTTACCTCAGTTAGGTAGAAGGTGATAGGTAGGGCCAAGGTTTGATGCACTTTTATGACTATTGCACTTATCTACTGAAATTATGTAATGGATTTATCTTATTATGATATGTACTATATAACATAAATTACGTACATGTTTTGTGTTTTATTTTCTGCCCTAAAATATTAATGTGTAAATGAGACTGTTCTATGCTCTGTATTTCTACCTGATAAAACACTTTTAAATAAAGAAATAATTATGACTGTCCTATGAGCATTACATACATACGAATATTGGCAGCAGAGGAAGACCCAGCAGTTTATCAAGTCTGCTCATGTTGTGGAGTCCCTAGTGGCAACTAAGGGTTCTAACCCCTCCCAACTGCTTGCCTACCCCTTAACCTTGACGTTTCCTTTCCCATCCCACCCTCTTTGAAGCCGCCCACCATCTCCAGAAGGACCACCTCCTCAAGGAGTTCATTTCACCCTGAACCACTCTCTGTGAATAAAGGCCTCCTGATCTCTCTCCTGAACCTTCCCTGCCAGTTTGAGGCAGTTCCCTCATGGTTTTGCTTTCTCTAAGACTGAAGAGGCCCTCAGTGGTCACTTTGCTGATACCCTTCAGATACTTAAAGATCTCTATCATGTCCCTCCTTCCTCCTCTCCTCCAGGAGTAAATGCCCTTGAGCCTAGTACACTCCTTTGAGACAGCTGGTAATCCCTCTTTGGTCCACTTCCTTATCCCCTGGATACTTGCCAGATGATTCTTCAGCAACTCGCTCATTTTTTGAAGTTTGCCTTCCTAAACGCCAGGATTTTAGTCTTAGTGAGGACTCTTTCCCTACCCATGTTCAACCAGAACCACACTGTGTGATGATCCATTCCACGTAGGGGCTCTCGACTGTTAGCACCAGATCAAGGATTACCCCCACTCTGGTGGGTTCTGTGATGCCTAGTGTCAGGAACCCATTTTGCAGTGCATTTAGGATCACCTGACTCCTGATGCAAGTCGTGGCCAGTACCCTCCAGTCTACCTTGGGCTGATTGAAGTTTCCCACTACTGTCACCTCTTCCTTCCCTGCAGCAGTCAATATTTGTGAGTTCAGTTCCTTGTCTCTTTCCTCCTTCTGGTTGGGTGATCTGTAAACCACCTCAGTCTCACCTTCCTCTCTCTATAGACAGTAACTGAATCCACATTGTTTCTGCCATCCTTCCTCCAACTCCTCCCTATGTTATACCCTCCTGATGTAA
This sequence comes from Neoceratodus forsteri, assembly GCA_016271365.2. Lineage (NCBI taxonomy): Eukaryota > Metazoa > Chordata > Ceratodontiformes > Ceratodontidae > Neoceratodus > Neoceratodus forsteri. Next base: position 189,554,230 of record CM028134.1, read on the forward strand.
ACTGCTACCTCCCCTTTTCCTACCATCCTATCCCTCCTGTATAATTTATACACATGGATAGAGAGGTCCCAGTCATAGTTTGGGTGGCCCATGTCTCTGTGACTGCCACACTATCCACTCACCTCTCTGCCAACAACTCCCAGAGGTCATCCATCTTGTTTCAAGACTTTGTGAGTTCAGGGACACCACCTTCCACCTAGAGTCTGGTCTTGTGTCATTTCTAAGTAAGCCACACAAACTTTTGCACAGCAGGCAATGATCTGATTGTAGAACAAATCTACACACTCATATAGAAGAAGAACATAACTGTATCCGATCTGTGTGTGTGTGTGTGTGTGTGTGTGTGTATATACAACATAAGTTGGCCCAAGTCATCAAAGTCAATAAATAGTTTAGGTATTCGTGTCAGAATGTACAGTGGTATTACTATTTTTCCTCTGCCATTCACTGAGGTTGGGCATGAGAGTGGAGCATTAATGGTCGCTCCTGCACTCTGCTCAATGCAGCACCTCTGGTCACACTTCCAGCTCTGGGCCGGGAACCAAGTTTTTAATATTATATTCAGTCCTTCCATTTGTTACCAGTGTATACTGCTGGGCACAAAGACAAGGAACTTGCTGACTGTTGTATTGCCTCTCCCGCCCGACATTTATCAGGACCAGGAGAAAGAAAATCAAGGTTGCAGCTGTGGACGCAAAGGTTTTGGGTGGCAACTGCTGGAGAGGAGGAGGAGGAGGAGAAGAGTGTAGTTCCAGACAGGAGTCAAAGATAAGCCCTGTTTAAAGTAGGGGCTATATGTGTTTTTAATATTTTCAACAGGCATTCAAGACACTTTTAGAGGATGTGGCTATATTATAGCAGAATTGTGGCACCATAAAGACATAAAGATTTAATCATATTAAAATCCCTAAAGGAGACTAAGGCAGTCTTCCTCTTCTCACTGCCATCACTGTACTGTACTACTTACTAATTACCTCTGTGTCCAGCAGATTCAGCACATTCCAGCTAGCTACTGGTGGCTACTGGCCTCCACCAACTCATGTTTAGTAGAACTTATGTTATTAGTCCTCTGCTTTAGTTTTCATCTAATACCCCCCCAGGTTTCTGTATACTATTGGTTGCAATTTTAATAATTCTATTTAAATATTGTACTGCATGAAAGGTGAGTATGTTATGACCTGGCACTCCGTTCTAGCTTGTTGAGACAACCTCTTGGCAGACAAGGGACATTTAGACCCAATGTTTATTTGATATAGGATGTCCTTATGAAGAAAGACTGACAACTGTGCTAATGCCAACAGAAATTCTGCCTTAGGTTTGCAATCTGGACTCTATCCAGTAGGAGCTGAGAGAGGAGTCCAACAACCTTGTTTTTACATGGGATCAAAGTCAAAGTCTGCATCCAGGCCTCCAGCTGCAAAAGGCTGCTCTTCAATCACTAGGCAAGCCAGCTTCACTAGGGAGCAGCAGGACCAAAGTGGGAGGAGGTGCACACAAGACTATTTTGACAGGAAAGAGTCTTGAAGGGACCTGTATCTCTGACAGTGGGCAAGGCTATGGGACCAGGATGGATACACCCAAAGGTACTAAAGGAACTCAGAATGCTAGCTGCCCCACTGACAGCCTTACTCAACAGCTCACTAGAAACATGTGTGGTTCCAGAGGACTGAACAACAGCAGACATTGTTCCACTATAGGCTGGTCAGTCTCACATCAGTGGTGGGAAATTAATGGAAACCCTGTTGAAAGAAAGGTTAGTAGAATATCTTGAAACAAATGTACTATAAGACCAAAGGCAGCATGGATTCGAAGGAGGAGGTCATGGCAGAATAATCTGATTGATTTCTTTGATTGGGTGCAGAGTAAAAGACCACGGGAGGCAGTGTATGTGGTCTATCTGAACTTTAGCAAGGTCTTCAACATTGTGCCACACAGGAGCCTGATGAAGAAATTGAGCAGCCTAGGTGGGTGGGACCTGAAGTGGCACACTGGAGTAGGAACTGGTTAATGGTTTTGGCATTGAACCTCAACTGCAGTGCTCTTGACAACTCCTCGAGTTTCCCAAGGTCCCTACATATTCTCTCCACCCCATCCTGAATGTTCACCCTATTTCAGATTTTGGTGCCGCCTGCAGAAAGGCATACTTTCCTTCTAGTTCTTCCACAATGTCACTTATGAAGACATTGAAGAGGATCAGTCTCAGTACTGAGCCATATGGCACCCCAATGATCAATGTCCCTCATTAGAGTGAGTGCCATTAACCACCCTATCTGTTGCAAAACTCAAGAAGTTGTCAAGAGCACTGCAGTTGGGGTTCAATGTCAAAAGTTAAAAATCATGCACCTATGGCATAGGAACCCAGTAGCTGAGTACAGAATGGGGAGCTACTGGCAGTCACTAAGCAGGAATGGCCTCAAAGTAGCAGGGCAGTGTGGCAAACCAGAGGGTAGGGCCAGTGGGATGCCGGGATGCATAGGGAGCGTATCTCCAGCAGGAGGAAGGAAGTGGTGTTGCCACTGTATTGCTCACTCAGGGACCCCCTGAAGTACTGTGTCCAGTTCTGGGAGGTCGACTCAGAAAGGACATAGACAGGGTGGAGGCAGCCCAGAGGAGGGCAACTCAAAATGTGCATAGGTTGCATCAAAAGCCCTCACGAAGGCAGAAAACCAGACACACCTGTAGCCATGTTACTGGGGGTGGAAGATCACGAGGAGGAGGACTAGCTGTTGTATCCCAGAAATATCAGGCTGTTGCACATTCTAGCAAGTCACTTTATCCTGAATATGTAGGTTTCCAAAGTAACCTCTACAGTGGAGATGGAGGAACATCTCACACACTCTCTGAAAACCATGGAGAACGATTTGAAAGGATATGGGGCCAGCACCTAGACTTTGTCCCCAAACCCAGCATGCTAAGTTTATACACACTGGTATTGTCTAAAATGAGATACTTCATAAGGCACAGCACTCTCAAGGGTTAATTAAATGGATTCACCACTAAAAGAAGCTATCTTAAGTTGAATGATTCACTATCCATACATCGTATTAGATATTGTTATCTGCATTGTTGTTTGAACTGTTTTTACCTACTAGAAAAGAGCCTGGACTCTGAGGCTCACTCACCACAAAATTCCACTTTTATCAGAGTCACAAATACTAAAACCAGGAGTGTGAAGTGTATATATAACCATACATAAACCAACATTTCAAAGCAATATATGCTCCTTACTCAGGATTACTGGTCCATACCATACTTGTGTTGTGTAATTAAAAGTATGCCATCTCTTTATTTCCAAATGCTTTTAATTTTAACCAGAGTGTATACTCAATATTCTAGTAGTGTTTAGATTTCCTACCAGTACAGTTCATTTTGGCAGCATGGCCACCAGCACTTGCTTTCATGTAATCAGCTGTTTTGCTGTGTGAACAAGTGTGGGACGCTATTCAGAAGAGGGTAGCCAGCCATGAAGGAGAGCGGGTTGTGTTGGTCTCCTTCTTGCGTGTGTGTGGGGCTTGCTAACTAATTTAATGAAATGTGGGTGCTCAGAGGGAGGAGGGTGGGACTGAATGCAGCTGCTGGGTGTGGGAATGGGGAGGGATGACTGCTTTAGCTCAATAGTGGCAAGAGGAGACAGCAGCTGGCCCTGGAGGTGGGCGGGTTGTATTGGTTGTCCATCGCAGAAAGTTTTTGTTAATCTTAGTTGAAATCGTGGGTGCTGGAGGGAGAAGGAGGAGGGTAAGAGTGGGCTCATTGCAGAGGGTGAGGGAAGGGGATTGCTTTTAATGCAACTGGGCTCGGGAGGAGGGTGGGGTTTGTTTTCCTTTTTATGTTGTCTGCGCATGCACAAGCAACATTTTGTGGCAGTAGGAGATTAGTAGGAGAAATGCAGAGGTGTCTCAGTTTTGGCAAATGCAGGGCATGTTTTAGAAGGTGTTTCCTCATTCGCCAATTAGCAAGCATTCTAGTGGTGACACAAGTGTTTTTCAGTGCCACCAACTTGAAACAATTTCAGCCGCTGCAATCACAGCCAAGCTCGTCATGCAGCGTCACCAATGACATGCCTCCACCATGTGCCTTGCCTGGTGTAACATTTCAATAAACATGGTGGGAGCTCTGCTGTCTGCCTCTTGCAATCCCTAGAAAGCCGACTCTGGGGTGTCCAGTCCCCTGTTGGCATGCGAACCCCCATCCCAAGATTGTGCGGCACACTGGGAGCCCAGGCCAGTATGCCTCCCTGTGTTCAGAAGCCAACTGGGTCTGCATTTTCTGCCCCTGCCCACCCCCACTGTGAGACACACTGGGAGCCCACCCCAGGTGTGGCAAACGTCATGCCCCAAGTCATGGGGCACACTGGGAGCCCACCCAGTGTCCCCAACACAGTTTCATAACACCTGTAAAGAAAGAAAATGATCCATGCTATTCATTTTTTTAACCCAAACAAAAAATGGTCCTCACTGTCAGCTGGGCCCCTCCCCAACCCGCACTAAAACCTCTGTGCACCCCACACCCCATACCTCATTCGAGGTCCGGGCGCCACATCTTCAGTAGAGCTGATGACGCCGCACTTTTCAAAGCAGACCGCGAAACTGAAGAAATGCCGTAAGCTGCATAATGGCATCAATGGGGAGGTTTCAACTTAGGTGGATATCTTGGACCTTTTGACTTTTGACTCCAAATTTTCAACATGGGGTTCTTGAGACCCCACCTCATGAAATCAGTCACTGTCATTTCGTTATTTGGCCCAGAAAGGTGATTTTGCTGTCACTACACAGAATCACCTTTCGACCAATTAATGAAATGGCAGTGTCACTGCTCATGAGATGGACTCCCAAAAAGCCTATATTGCAAATGTGGTAAAAAATTCCCAAAATGACTGTGTTATGAGCGTGTGTTGCGCAGTTTCATGCACACTTGTAACTTCGAGAATTTTTATATTTTCACTCCAGATTTTCAACATTGCCATTTTTTCACACCTCCTATGAACAGTACAGCTGTCATGTATCCATATCCTGCCCAAAATGTGTTTTCACACATCTGGGGCACAATGGTGTGGTCTCTGTGGGAAATCAATGTTTGGGACAGATTAAGAAAATCACAGTGTCACTGTTCATGAGCAGAGGTCCCAAATGCCTATGTTGAAAATCTGGTGAAAAAATTCCATCCAATGACTGTGTTATGAGTGTGTGTTGCGAGTTTCCATGCACGCCATAACTTCGAGATTTTGAATATTTTCACCCAGATTTTCAACACTGCCATTTCTTCACGCCTCCTTAGGAATGGTAGAGCTGTCATTTTTCACATCCTGCCCAAAATGTGTTTTCACACATCTGGCGAGAATGGCATGGTCGCTGTGGAAATCAACGCTCGGGACACATTAACAAAATCACAGTGCCACTGTTCATCAGCGGAGGTCCCAAAATGCCTATGTTGAAAATTTGGCTAAAAATCCCCAAAATAATTGAGTTACGGGCGCCTGTTGACCTGTTTCTACACACGCCATGACTTCACCAATTTTCCATATTTTCACTCCAGATTTTCAACATTACCATTTTCTTACACCTCCTCATGAACAGTACAGCTGTAATTTTCACATCCTGCCCAAAATGTGTTTTCACACCTGTGGCGCAAATGGCGAGTCGCTGTGCAAAATCACCTTTCAGCTAACGAACTGATAGTGCCACTGTTCATGAGGTGGGGTCACAAAAGCCCATGTTGAAAATTTGGAGTGAAAATAACCAACAAACACCTGGAGCATTAGGGTTTCCAACTGTAATGCCCCACCTTGTTGAGACTGATAGGTGTCAGGGTGTGACTTGGGATTTTCGGCTGTAATGCTCACGCCATTCCACCCCAGCCTGCAGCCACTGACAGGCATCGAGGTGTGCCTTGGACTCTTCAGCCACCAAAGTTCACCCCATTCTCCTATAGTGCACCCATCTCAGCATATTTCCTTATGGAATGGGATGGGTGTAAGGGCTGAAGACCCCAAGGTACATCGCAGCACTTGGTGTTTGCAGGGTAGGGTGAGGTGAAATGGCGCGAGCGTTATGGCCGACAACCCAAAGGCACACCCCAGTGCCTGTCAGTCTCTGCAGGGTGGGTGGGTTGGCGTCAGTTCAATACTTCACTGCCATTCCTATTATGCATCTCTAACTTCTGCACTACCAGTGCCAATACCAGCAAGACAACATTCGGCATTGACAAATGATTGTTTTTGTTAGTGTTTCCCAAATACAAATAGACACAAATAGTCCTTTATCTGTGGTATTCAGGAAATACTATTCATTATGCACACACCCTACTAGGCACAGAAATTTTTCAGCCCCCACCCCAAACTGCCTGCACACCAAAGCAACCTCTAAAAGGAGTGGTGCAAGCATGAGATAGCTGTGACTGGACTTGACTAGGGATCAAGGCTGGTATTAAAAATAGGTGTGGGGAATGGGGCTAAAGAAGATGTATCAACGGACATCAGAGAATTCAGAAAAACTAAAGTGGTTGGAGGGACAACTAGACCACCAGAGATGAGGCCAGGGACATAGAAATGCATAAGTAGGGAGGGAGACAACTGAGGCAGCAGTGCCTCATGTCACGGTCTCTGGATATGGTAATAAGTGCAAAGCCATGCCCAGAGGCCTGCAGTGGTTGCACTTGCATGTGTGCCATCAAAACCCAGTTTGCAGCCACAGACATCTGGGAACCATCATTTGATTAGACTTAGATGTCAGGGGAGACTACTGAATTACTGAATTGACACTGATTGATTACCAATAACTTCATTTTCTGAACTGCATTGAACTAGAAGGTAAAGCTAATGATTTTCCATTTTCAAAATGGCTAGTTCCATTTGGTAAAATCTTAAAATCATTTTTTCCCAAAGTCAGGACATCAGCATGATTTGTGCCCAAATTGTGCCTGAAATGAAGGAGTTTACCCAAAAGCTAGTGCAGAGTATTTTTATTTTTTTATGAAAACTGACCGCAAATGCTGGTTTAAAAATAACAGCATTCTGTTTTTATCGTATTTTCCATTAAAATGGAAAATCATTGGCTCTAATCTAGAGGGAAAGAATTCAAAAAGGTTCCTAGTATAGAAGAGGAAATTCCAAATGGATGTGAAACTGGCCCTATCAAACCGGGAGAAGGACTGGTAGAAGAAGTGGATCCAGAATATTTTTAAAGAGGACAGTTGGGGCACTGTGGAGCCTAGGCAAGAAGGGGCCTGAACTTTAGCTCAGTACTGAATTGGTGAATAGAGCTTTATTTTCTATTTTACTAAAAATTTTGAGACTTTCTTTGCTACCCAGCACTCAGTTGTTACACTTGCTTAAATACTGGTCATCCTCATAATGATTGGCAGCCTGCTGAAGGTGTTAAAGGCAAGACAGCAGGAGGAGGGTGGGGATGAAGGGAGGTGGAGGAGGCCAGACTGGTCAGGCAGGAGGGTATTTACAAGGAGAACCCCTGCAGTCCCTGGGAGTGAAGCGTCAATATTTAATTGACGCTGAAGCAATCCTAGCATAAATTTGATGGTGTTAACACCCCTGGACATGGTAGATCTGATGGTGAATAAAGTCATAATGGAGCTGGCAGAAGTAAGTACCAAGCTGATGCAGCATCGGAGCTGCCACTCTGCAGATTCGTGGAAAGCCAGCATTTTCAATCGTGGCTCGAGACTTCGAAACTGGGTTAAGAGTGACTAACACATGAGTGACTGGCCTACTAGAATACCAGGAGGGTGACCACCTTAAATTGTTGTTTTTAATTTTAGTCTTTTGTAACCGGTAGGCCCACTCACACAAGTGCCTGTTTTCAGGGTGACCTGGGAGCACTGGGCAGTTAAATGACTTGCTCAGAGTCACACAGTATACAAGTGGAGGTTGTGGGAATCAAACCCATGTCTGCTGGATGTACCAAGCTCATTCACAGCTCATTACTCTAACTCTAGGTATGGCTCAAAGAATAATTATAAGATGACAGGGAGTAGCCATGAACTACTCTGCAAAAGTGTATTAAGTATCACCATGTGGAGAATGGTGGCCATGAATCACTCCTACACAGTAATGCTGCCCTACTTTACAAGAGCCTTCACATCTACATCTTTCCAAATATTAGCTTCACAACATGGCAGCATAAAAGGAAATTTGATGGAGTGAGGCAAAAGCTACGAGAGGCAGGGGTCAGTCAGGGAATAGTTTTATCAGTGCTGCTGCAAGTAATACATGACAGCAAGGTATTTTGTTAGCAATCATGTGTAGGCCAGATAAGCTGGTGGAGGCAGAGGGACGCCATCTGGGACCAGAGGAAGAAGACCTGGTGGAAGAGGACTAGTGAACAGAAATAAGGACTTTAATTTTTCTTGTTTGAAAATTCTGCACGCCTTATCTGCATTATTAGCCAGACTGTTAGTAGAGGCTACCACGACTTGTAAGTACTTTTATTTTTTCTCCTTGCAAAGCAGGATTTAGGGGTACACGAATGGCACAGTGGGTAAGCCTTCAAGTGTTCAGTGTTTAGTAGACATGTCCTTCAGAATGTATTTCTTTAGTGACTCCCTCAAACAATCAAGCCAGTGTAACAAGGCCTAAACTAAGGCTAATAGGATACTGGGGTGTATCAGAAGGGGTGCTGACAGCAGAAAAAGGAGGTATTACTACCTCTATATAGGTCACTGGTGAGGCTGCAACTGGAATACTATGCTTAGTTCTGCAGTCCTCACCTAAGGAAGGAGAGAGACTGGCTGGAGACAATGCACTCTCTTAACGCTCACATTAGCACCATCCCTATACCATACATTCTCTAAACACTTCACTTTAGCACCATCCCTATACCAATATGCTCTGTAAATGCTTCACATTAGCACCTTCCCTATACCATGCACTCTCTAAATACTTCACATTAACACCTTCCCTATTCCATGTGCTCTAAACACTTCACATTAGCACCTTCCCTATACCATGCACTTCTAAATGCTTCACATTAACATCTTCCCTATAGCATGTGCTCGCTAAACACTTCACATTTTTTTTTTTTATTTAGTTGTTGTTTAACCAGGTATAGCACACTAAGCTTAAAGCTTTTTACAGGAGCACAAGGGAGGTTAAGTGACTTGCTCAGGGTCACACAGTATGCAAGTGGAAGCTGTGGGATTCAAACCCAGGTCTGGTCTGCTGATATCACCAGATTTGCTGCTCAGAGCCTAGACCACTGCGCTATACTGCCTCCTGAACATTAGCACCTTCCCATACCATACACTCTCTAAATGCTTCACATTGACACCTCTATACCATGTGCTCTCTAAACACTTCAAATTAGAACCTTCCCTATACCATGCATTCTCTAAGAACTTCACATTAGCACCTTCCCTATAACATGCATTCTCTAAGAACTTCACATTAGCACCTTCCCATACCATGCATTCTCTAAGAACTTCACATTAGCACCTTCCCTATACCACTAAAACAGAAGCATAGACGATTACAAGCAGAAAAAGCACAGTGAAACTCCTGGAGGGAGGGCTGATAGTATAGCCTAGAGGTTAGAGTAGTGAGCTGTGAATGAGCTTGGTGCATCCAGCAGACCTAGGTGTGATTCCCACAACCTCCTCTTGCATATTGTGTGAGACTGAGCAGGTCAATTAAGCTCTTCATTGCTCGTACATCATCCCTGAACGTGGGTATTATGCCTAGTGGGCCTTATCAGGTTACCAAAAAGAATAACAGGTGCTAGTCAATACAAAACTGTGAACAGCTTCAAGAGGGGTAGGATAGGCATCAGGAGCTGGTAAGATGGCGGGGGGTGGTGGGACATAAATCTCAAAGGGTTATGCACCTCTACACTGGGCAGATGAGACAGATCGCAAGACAGTATTCTGAAGCCACATTTTTAGATTTCCATATTTCTATGTTTAAAAGACCATGGGCTCGACTCCTGAAAGAGGCGGAATGCTGCAAGCCAGGGATGCACTGAACACATGGCACATAGGCTTGCTGCATTCCCTGGCTGGCACTCCAGGGTCTCGATCCCATGCACCACATGGCGGAATCAGATCAGCTTCACTTGGTCTAAGTTCGTGGACCTTTTATGGGTTTTGTGCCAAATATTTGGTGCAAGCTATCATAAAGGGGTAAAGTGTCGCAAATCGCAGCAACCTTTGAAAATCAGGCACAAGGTACAGCGATGTGTTTGGGTCAGCGTAGGGTATGCTGCAGGGCTTGTGCAAGCTTCAGCGTCACTCCTTTGAGAATCAAGTCCCATATGTCCATCTGATCTGCTCTGGTCCTATGGACCTCCACTCTTTAAACACTTCAAAGTAGCACCTTCCTTATACCATGCAGTTTCTAAACACTTCACAGTACAGAAGGCAAAACATTGCAAAATACAAAATACAGCAGGAGGAGGTATTGCTTACACATACTGTGTTAAATTCATGTTCAAGGGAGCAAGAGATGGGTTGGTGAATAGGAAGGACAGAGGGAATGGAAACAGGAGAAGAGAAACACTTTGAGAACAAATTAGAATAGGTTAGGTGTGTCAGTGAGCCAGAGTTCAGTGGAGAGGCTGCACCAGCCTCCAAGCAATGGAGGTAGAACTACTGGAAACTCTGCAACCAACAGTGCTAAGGTTGATGGCCAGAATCATTACTGTACTACAAAAAAACAGGCCAGCATGGAGTTTAATGTAAATGAGTTCTTGATCTGGATGCTTTGCACTATACTTCTCTTGCCCTCCCATAACAAGAGAAGGGCTAAGATGCACTTGCTGTATTTGGTTGCATGCACACTGACCCCACTGTCCCCACAGATATGATGGCATGAATAAAAGGTTGACAGTATGGCCTATATGTTACAGTATAAGCTGTGAATGAGCTTAATACATGTGGCAGACCTGTGTTAAACTCCAACAACCTTCTCTTGCTTACTGTGTGACACTGAGCAACTCACTTAATAACCTCAACAATTCTCTCTAGTTGCCCCTGAAAACAGGCCTTAGGCCTAGTGAGCCTTACCTGGTTATCAAAGAATATTACAAAAAAAAAAAAGGATGAGTGGGACTGATGGTATACTGCTGTAACTGTGATGCTTTCACAGTCATGCTGTTACAAGCGACACCAACCCGTCGACACTTGCAGTGTCGACTGGGTTGCGATATGACAGAGTCATCAACTCCGAGTTTGGCCACTCTCCCCAACATCTTACCCCCGAGTTGGAATTCTTAAGTCTGGTGTACCCCCCACCACCACATGAACACTGAACAGGTGTCGGTTCAATCTCCGGTCAGGGTCTGAGTCGGGTAGCGTTGGAGATGTCGGTGACTTTTGTCGTTGCATGGAGCTTACCGATTCCTGTCACTGCGGCATAGTGGAATTGGGACTGATATTGGTAAGTGTGTCTGAATGCTGAGGGGGCTCATATATGTCTGGGTAGGCCCACTTGCTTAATGCTAGCAGGCCTTGGAGTATGGTAGCTGTGTTTGATGGCCTCAGAGCTGTGGACAGACCTCACAGTCCAACTTTCATTGATGGGATTGGGGAAAAATACGTATGTAGGGTTATTTTGAGGGTGGGGTAGTTTTATGCAGTCAGGTGGGAAGTGAGGATCTAAACCTGTCCAAATAAAGCTGTACTCAGACCAGACAGCAAAATACACCACTAACTGGTGCACTTGGCCATTGATCCCATTTACGGACATCCTTATAACAAGCTTCCCTTAGACTGTCCTACCAATGTGCTTCAACCCGGCATGGAGCTGTTCCTCGAGTGGGGAGAGGGTAGTTCAGATTCCATTACCATTCAGCTCTTGGCACTAATGTGACACTGCCAACAGGGGCATCAGCGCCAACCTGCATAGCGTGTTTGTGTGATGTGGACACCTGCACTCAAGGAACAGAGCTAAAATTGGCACAGCTCAGAAACCTAGATGAAAAAGGCCCACAGCCCATCAAGTGTGCCCAGCCCTACCCATCTAATGCCTTTTATGAGGGCCCTTGTGGCTCATCACTCTCCCATTCCTCTGTCCCCAATGGTCACTGTCATCAGTCCCATATGCCTATCCCACCCATGCCTGAACTTCTCTCACTGATTTTGCACAGACTATTTCCTTGGCAACCCATTTCACCCCTTCACCACCCTTTCTGTGAAGAACTTTTTCTAATCCCTCCACCACCACCACCACCAGTTTCACTGAGCTCCCCTGGTGCTGGTGTTCCCACTTAGCATATAAAATGTGCCACTGTCCACTCTATGAATCCCATTTAGGTATACCACTCTGCAGATCTCAGTCATTTGCCTCCAGAGTGTACATGATACGATTTGATACCCTCTCCTTGAAAATCTTATCCTGCTGGCCCTAGATCATTCTGGCTATCTTCCTCTCCACCACTTCCTCCCTGACCCCATCTTTCTCCAAGTGTGGGTTCCAGAACTGCACACAGTACTCCAGGTGAGGATGTACCTAGGAACCCTGTGCAGTGGCAGAATAACTTTGCTCCAGTTATTAAATCTCTTTTGTATATCCCAGTATCCTATTCACCCTACTGCCCTGTTGCACTGTGCTGTTGTCTTCAAGTTGTCCAATATTATTACCCCAAGGTACCTTTCCTCTGTCATGCTCTCCACAGCCAACCCCATTCTGTATTCAGTCCTTGGATTTCTTGCCCCATGTGTATTTCCTTGTACCTCTTGACATTGAATTTCAACTACCATATTCTTGACCACTTCACCAGGCTTTGTCATTTCACATAGACCACTGAGCAGCTATCAGGTAACACTGGTTTCTGGCCACCAATCAAACAACCCAGATCCAGTCTAAACCAGTTTCTTACATGTAGAAAAGACACCATTACCTACTATCATTACTGAACCATGTTGTTCCACAGCCTATTTATTCAGGTTGCTTTCTGAGGATGAACACAAAAGATGCACAGGTGCTCCAGTCCCTGACGATGCAGCTGATAAACAAAAAAAAAAACAGATTGGAGCACAGGAGCCCTGAAAAATTAGCCATGAGTTACTGCTGAAAAATGTTTACTGCCGTCATTTTCAAAATCAACAGAGTTGAAACTACCCAAGTGATTCACCTCTCAATTGCAGAGGCTTTGTCAGGGAGCTTTCGAGGACAGCAGTCACTGAACAGCAGCTACAGCTTTGTCATGTAGTACACAATAAAGAAACAAAGAAACAGAATTTGGAGGCAGAAAGGACCACCTGGCCCTCACAGACTGTCCAGAAGGTCCCTGCCTAGTCTATTTATGCGTACCCTAACTGGTCTTCAGCAATGCTCCCTCCTCCTACCTATTTACTAATATTCCCTATGTCTATCCACACATGCTTAAAGCCCCTACAGTTTTCTCCCCCAGCAGGGGCTGTAGTATAGCCTAGAGGTTGAGAGTAACAAGCTGTGAATGACCTTGGTACATCCTGCAGACTGAGTTTGGGTTCCATAACCTCCACTTGCATACTGTGTGACTAAGCAAGTCACTTAACCACCCCAGTGCTCCCAAGAGCTCCCAGGTCACCTCGGAAAACAGGCACTTGTGCCTAGTAGGCCTTACCTGGTTACCAAAAGAATAATAAAAACAAACTTGCACTGTCAATCTGTTCCAGGTGTTCTACCACTCTCAGTGAAGTAGAACTTCCCTCATAAACATCCCTCCTCCAGCTTCATTGCATGCCCTCCCTGCTCCTATGCTTTTCTCATTTAAAAGAGACTTCCTTCCTGCCCCTGTTCACCCCCATGAGGTATTTATAGGTCTCTATCATATCCTCTCTCTCTCTCCTCTCTTCCAGTGTGTACATGTCTCTCTCTGCATAGTACTTTTGATGAAACTTGCAGCATTTTAGTTGCCCTGTTCTGGATTGCCTCCACCCTTTCTGAGGTGCGGCCTCTAGAACTGGACACAATACTCAAGGCATGGTCTCAGCGCATAGCAATACAGTGGCAACAGCACTCCCTCCTCCTGCTGGAGATACCGCCCTGTGCATCTGAGCATCCCACTGGCAAGACCCATTGCTTTGTCACACTGCTCTGCCACTTTGAGGTCATCAGATATGATAACCACAAGGTCCCTTTCCTGTTTAGCAACTGTCAGTACCTCCCCATCATGTACTCAGCTCTTTGGTTCCTATGCCCTAGGTGCTTGGTTTGCCTTTTTGGCATCGAACCCCAACTGCCATGCTCTTGACCCTCCTCAAGTTTGCATTCTCTCCACCTCCTTCTGAGTGTCCAGCCTATTACAAATGTTGATGTCATCTGCAAAATGACATACCTTCCCTTCAGTTCTTCTGCAGTGTCACTTATGAAGACATTGAAGAGGTCCCGTCACAGTACTGAGCTCTGCAGCACCCCGCTGGTCACTCTCATATCATATAGGAGGTGTTAATTTATGCCATCTCTACTCTCCAAGTCATTACTACCCTTCCCTCAGTCGTACCATCTACCTATGAGGCACTAGTCCTAAGGCTCTCAATCCTCTTCTCCATCCTTATTTATGTAGGTGGGATCTACTGTTGCCCCAGACTGAATGTCAGAACCACTGTTGAGCTTGTTACATCCATTACAACACTTACCACAAATGGAGAATTATATCTAATGGGTAATGTAAATCACAACTGGTTGTCCCCATCTCTTGGTAAAACCCAAAATTACAAGGATCCATGATGCCAGCGGGACAACCCCGACCTCGACGTCCGCTACAGTGCCAGGAACCCTTCGACAACCCCAACGCCCAGTGTGACCCTGAACACGACTGAAAATCCCGACAGACAATGTAGGGGGCTGTACTTACGCACTACTATATATATATATATATATATATATATAGATATATAGATATACATATATATATATGTATATCTTATATCTATATATATATATATAACTTCATGTCGAGACATTGGAGTTTGATATTTACCTCATCACCCTAAAGTGTCTCGGAAGAAACCCCTATCGCTGCCCATTCAGGCACGGTGGGGGTTTCGATGTGGGGTTTGCTGTCCGATGTCACAGTAGTAGCGGCATACCAAATGACATAACTCTCATCAACCTCACCCAACTAATAAATGAGTCAACATGCACAAACCACAAAGCCCAAAATCATACTCGCATAGATTGGGCCCTCACCACCACCCTCACCATATAGTACTATCAGGAACACTCCCAATGCCTAAGTGATCACTATGCAATCTATCTTGTCTTGCCAAAGTGCATGGGACTAAAACCCCACAAAATACTGATGACACGGTCTTTCAGATCCCTAGATTTAGCCTCGCTCCACCTTGAACTTGCCCAAGTCGAGTGGTCACCAATATCCTCTGCTAATTCTATTGACCCAAGCTCTATTCAAGTTCCATGGTAACCACATAGCATGGGTCACCCCTGACTCTCCTGGCATGCCAGCAAGCACAAGACTGTTTGGAAACTACATAAAACTTCCAAACTACCTCAAGACCTCGTCAAATACCAGGCCCTATGAAATTCCTGCACCAGAGTTATTAGACTGGCCAGAGTATTTCAGCACCTCATTCAGTCAAACATAGCTAACTCCTCTAGATTCTGAAAGGTAGTTCACTCCTTTTCTCCCACCATCTAAACCTCGACTCCACTCCTAAGATAAAAGTCCCTAATTTCTGACCACCCTCCATAGCTGCTGAATTCAATAAATACTTCACCTCTTGTGCTTCTTCCTTCTCTCATCCCTCCTCCCAATCCTCGCCAACTCTGCCCCTACCTCCCTACTCAAACCGCTCCCAACTGCAGGGAGTTTCTCCTTCCTCCCAGTATCTCCTTCAGAAGTTCAGGAAGCCCTCCTTGCCTTCAACCCAGCCAAAGGAGAGTCCTCTGACCACCTGGACCCAAAATTACTCCACCTCTCTTCTCCGCACCTGCAATCTCCTTCCACATAGCTGCCCATCTTAACCTTTCTCACCCTTGCAGCCATTCCCTCAGAATGGAAACACGTGACTATTATCCCCTACCTAAGGGTGGTGACTCCTCCTCCTCACCAAACAGTTACTGGCCTATCTCACTACTACCAGTTCTGGCCAAACTCCAGGAGCACCTTGTCCTTGCCCAACCCTCTACCTTCCTCTCCTAATCCTCCTTCTTCACTCCTTTGTATGGCTTCAGGAAAACACTCCACTACTACGTCCCTCCTTAGACTCACTGACTATTCTCACAGGTATGAACAGTGGGCAGATCACCTCGGCAATATCTGTTGACCGCCAAGGCTTTCAACATGGTCTCTCATCCACTACTACTCTTGAATCTGACTTCAGCTGGCCTGTCCATCTCTGCCACTGAATGGTTCAGAGCCTACCTCAAGATAGAACATAATTGGTCAGGATAGCTGAGCTCTGTTCCTCCCTCTCATGGAGGCAGTATAGCACAGTGGTTTAAGGCTCTGAGCTGCAAGGCTGGAGACCTGTGTTTGATCCCACAGACCCCACTTGTATATAGTGTGACCCTGAGCAAGTCACTTAACTTCTTTGTACTCCTAGGTCGCACCTGGAAACAAGCTTCAGCTTAGTTGCCTCTCCTGGTGTTACACAAGATCCCCACCTCCTCTCCAAATCCACACCTCCCGCAGTCTGCTCATCCATGTCCATTCATATGTAATGGATGACACAGTCCTGTGTACCTCTGGCCACAGCTCCACTGACGTAGAAGCCAGGCTCCAGCAGGACTTTGACAAAGCTCAGCTCTGGCTTCGCCACACCAACTCTTCCTTAATGCCAAGAAGACCATCTCCATGACCTTTGGCACAAGCCAGAGACCTCTAGGCTTACCTCCTCTCCTTGCTATCACATCATCGATGGGACTCTTCTCGAGGACACATCTCCTTAGGCATCTTGGGGTCTGGTTTCTGGTCACATTGCGCCATCCTGTCAAACTGCACCCAAGCTAGGCACACTAAACAGGAACAGAATTGTCTTCCACCTATGGCTAGGCGTGAACTGATCCAGAAGATGATCCTACCTATTTTTGACTACTGTGATGTAGTTCACAGCGCTGCTCCCAAGTCCTCCCTAGCCAAACATCTCCCCAAGTTCCTTTAGTACCCTGGATGTATCCGGGCCAGTCCTATAGTCTTGTTCACTTTCAGACCAGCAAGTCCCTTCAGGACTATCTCCTCTGACAATGGACTTGTGTCCACCCTACCCCTCCCCTTCTTTCCTGCTGCTTCTTTGACTTATGCCTTGCAGAACACATTGTCCTTTATGAGGTGATCAGGATTCACTCAGTGAGCCTGCACACCTGTCCTGGCTTGGTTGGTTGTGAGAGTGCTGCAAGGCAGCATTCACTGCCTCCTGGAGAGATTTGGAGCAGCACAGGATGTTGTAGGCAGCCACATAACATACTATCACTCCCTCCTCCCTGCCCCAGGTTCGTGTTGTGAGGAATTTTAGTGGCATTTGGGAGACTGGTGGGGATGCAAAATAGGAAAGACACCTCTAGTGAGCATGACAGCACTGTGCATACCCAATGCCAGCAGCAAGAGAAGTCCTCCCACCTCCTCCCATTTGTGGTGAGCTGGTGGTAAACTCATGTGAAGCATGGAGGTCTCAGGTGGCAGATTTGGGTCACAGGTCAAGAATGCATTGTGAGACCAGTGGGAAAAGGACACGAGGTACCAGCTGCAGGTAGTAAAGAAGAGTTGGAAGATAGAGCATAAATACAAAATGTAAAAAATAAAGAACTCTGACTTGTCTCAGCAGTTTCAGACCCCCAAAATTAAGTTTTCAACATTGCTGTCATCAAATATTCTAAGCCCTGCAGGCAAATCTGACCCAGAGTTAGCCATGGCTCTCATGCTCTGAGGACATGGGACTCCTTGTAGAAAAATGGGAAGTCCCAACAAAATCTTTGAGGTTTCCAGTGTAGCTGTGACATTGTACCCCCACCCATTTTCTCCAATACCTCTAAACTTCTTCGCACATTTTGGGCTGTCCCTCATTTTGTCCCATGTGTTGTATGCTAACTGTTTTAAAGTATGCACCTGCTCACCCATAACACACACACACATATACAGGCCTGTTTATCCAGGATAGCCCAGCCAAGATGCAATATCTTATTTCCAATGGGGTCCTACTGCTACTCACTTCCACAGTTGGGTGGACTGAAGCATTGGGAGGTTAAGTGACTTGCCCAGGATCACACTATTATCTAGCTCTATTACGGTTTGTCCCTGTGATCTCCCAGTTCTGAAACTGGAGCTCTAACCACTAGGCTACACTGTCTCCTAACAGTGAGTAAAACCCTCCCCCATACATCTAACCCCTACTATCCACCCCACCCAGTCCTTGAACACTTTTGTATGTGTATTTTTGTTGCTGTTAATATTAATTATTTCTAATCACTGTCCCACAGCACCAGTCCTCATCTTCTTACTCTCAATGCCTCAGGTCAGAATACCAGTATTCTCAAGAAAGCGATAATACTGTGCATTCAGGCTGGCAGCAGAGAGAGACAGAGGATGACTGGTTGTATGGGACAGAGATAGAAAGAATTCATCTCAACAAACAAAATTAAGTCTACAAATGGGGTTAAAGGACTGGTTGAGGAGTATGGTGGGGCTCAAATGCCAGGGGTGGTTTTACTCACTGTTAGGAGTGTGAAGGCAAGAATTGCTGGGAGGGAATCCTGGCCCAAGTGAGTGTACATATTGGAATGCACAGTGGGTACCTACATGCATCTAGAACTACTCAGCTAATAACAGAGAGAGAGAGAGAGAGAGACTGTGTGTGTGTGTGTGTGTGTGTGTGTGTGTGTGTGTGTGTGAAATGCATACTATTGTTCATGTTATCATTATGTAAAATAAACATCAGGTCTAGAAAAGGCCCTTACTAACCCACAGGCTCAGTTATCATTTAGGTATTTGCTGACCTGCCATCATTACCTGATGCAGAGTTCAGCTCACATTTGCTATCTGCTTATTTGATGGATTAATTTTTATTTCGTAAACCTACCCATCAACTGGCTTTTGCCCCAGCCTCCCCAAATAAACACACACAGTTATAGATTGCTCCTATTATGGCCGCATTGAGATGGCAGCATGTGACGCAATTACGAAACAGGGAAAGTGGTTCAGAGAGCAATGTGCCATTTCTTCTATTCCCAGAGCACTCAAAAGCGCAGTCATCTAGTATGAAACTGCAATGGTACACCAATGCCAGGACTCCCTAATTCCCAGCTGGATTACAGCTTGCAGACAAAGCAAACAATACAGAAGGAATCTTATTGGACACCAATTTCCACGTTTCCCTCAGAGTAATAAATCACGCATATTAACCCTGCAGCTGGCAGGGATCCTCAGTCCAGCTCTGCACTGGCAAGCACTGTGAATGAAATTAGCCTACATATGAAGCGCAGGTAATGAAGCTAATCCCAACAGAATGCTGGGGTCCATCCCATAACTTTTATTTTTAAACAGGAAAGGGGTCAATGATTAACTACTGCATGGAAGTAGGGGAGTTGCTGCTAATGGCACTCGGCATGTATCCAGTTCTTTAATGAGAGCATTTGGCTACTTGTGTTTGCTGTTGTAGGGAGAGCTCTCTTATAGTGAATTATTTAATGTCTTAGGCTGTGCCTATGGACCACCCTGTAGTCACAGGATAAAATGTACTACAATTAAGGTGATTTGTCAGCAGACATTCTAGTACCTGGATAAAGAAAGACAGACTAGGCATATCATTTATGGACTGAAATGCTTCAGTGATGCCTAAGCTTTCAATTCAACAAGCTAAAACGGAAAAAGCTGCAGTTTCAATATTGTTGGCAGTACCATTGTTAAGAGTAAGAAATGTGGGTGCAGAACTCTGTTGAAAAGAAAGTCTACATACCAAATGGGGTGCTCTCTAACATAGAAACATAGAATTTGATTGCAGATAAGGACCGCTTGGCTCACCCAGTCTGCCCATTTCCTACCTGATGGATAAGCTGCAGATCCTAGTTAACCAGCAGCCTACTTCTTCCTACCCCACCCCTAGAATTGCCTTATGACTGTACCATGCATGCTTGAATTCCACCACTGTTTTTGACACCACAACCTCCTCTGGAAGGCCGCTCCATACATCCACAACCCTCTCTGTGAAAAAATACTTCCTTAAATTACCTCTGAGCTGCCTCTCTATCTTCAAATTGTGCCCTTTGTTCTTGCACACCTCTTTTTGAAAGATGCTACCCTCTTGGACTTTGTTGATTCCCTTGAGGTACCTTTTTGACTAGATTTTTGGCTAGATTTTGACTTGGATCCTACATCACTATGATGCTGGCTCACACATCTGATGTCACCATGTAGTAATGGGATTTTATTGTTGAGTTTTAGTAGTAGTAGTAAAACAGTAGTCGGAGGGAGAATGGGGTGGTGTGGAGGGAGGTCAATGTGTGGCAAAGGGAAGGTTGGAGGGAGAAGGGGTAGAAAAGTTAAAGCAGCAGTGCAACAAAAATGGGATAAAATTTGACCACACCTTTTTTCTTCCTAATCAATGCCAGATGTCTTCCAGTTTATTTTGGTAGTAAAATTTTCAGTTTCAGTCATCTTTTACAAATTTTATGAAAGTTTTAAAATAATTATTTCTCAAGAAAAAGATGGCCACCTCATTTTGCATAGGAATAATATTGAGGATTTGAGGCGGTAGAAATCTAGACAAAATGTAAATGTACAGTACACAGTATAAGAAGCATCCAGAAACCCAAATCAGCAGTTCTGCCGATATTTTTATAACCATAGCAGAAAATTAGCTTTTTGAATTACTTTTCTTGTTGCACTGCAGCTTTAACCTCAAGCTCAACATACTCTCGTGCCTGCAAGCATTGAGAGCTGGAAATATAGCAGGCAAGATTTCATGGACAAGATTTCACCACAAAATCTCATCTAATATGCTCATGAGTTAAAGATATAGTTGCTCCACTAAAGTTTTTTTTTTCCTTTTAGCCCCACACAGTCATCAGAAGAGGTCCCTTCCTGTGACACCACTGCTTATGATGCTGGCTAACTAAGCAATGACATAACAGAATGGGTGTCATTGGCTAGACCCAATACGCCCAGGCTTTCAAAATGGGATAACAGAGAGAATTGTTTTTAAATATTAAATATGTTTATTTGTTTTATTGTTGAAAATAGTCCTTCCACTGCTGTTGCTTCTTTGAGTTGAGCGCAAAATGACTTGGTGGCCAGTAAACTGACTGGTAGCACATTCACACATTCTCTCTTCAGATTAGTCTCATCAGTTTTCTCCTGGCCCACTTGCATTTGCTCTCTCTCATTCACTCAGCTTGCATCCTTTCTCCCCGCACAGTCACACTTGCTCTCTCTTTTTCTCATTTACCTAGCTCAGAGCCGTAAAATAAAAGGGTGATTACTCCAGAAGTGAAGATTCCATTTGGAGAATATGGATACTTTAGGTAACAAGGTAGACTGGTACAGGGACTTTTTTTTTTTTTTTAAACAGGACGGTGCTGGGATAAAGACATGGTTTTAAGTTTTAAGCAGGCATATTTCAAACCAATTTTCTAAGGTGACTGAGTCTAGGACTTCATAGTATGCCACCATCTTAAATGTGAAATGCAGCGCCATCTAGAAGTGACAGCAGAAAATAACGTACTGTGTTAAGGAATAGTAGCATTGGTGCCTTCTAGTTGTGACAGCTAAAATAACCTATTGTGCTGAGGAATGGTAACATCAGCACTCTCTAGCAGTGAGAATGTAATTGTAACCTTGCTTACATGAAACACCCCATCTCACCTAATTCTCCGCACAGATATTGCACCTGCCCTCCCCGATGCCAAGTGCATCACCTCCACAACTTTTTACAACTCTCTAGTCTGAATAACACTGTTTGTAACAACTGCCTTAATTAATTGTATGCTATGTTGATCTTTGTAACCTGAATGTAAAATGTCTCAACCCTGTTGTACTCCTTCCCCTAGATTGCACGGAGGCGAGCAACCTGTTGCTCCAGTGTGCCTTCCTGGCGAAACTGTTTCAATAAATAAAATACTTGAGACCAGAGAGCATACCTAGCTAGGACTTGCAAGTAGCAGCACGTACAGTGCCTTCAGAAAGTATTCACTCCCCTTGGATTTTGTCACATTTTGTGATGTTGCAAACTCAAATTAAAATACATGTATATGGGATTTTTTTGTCACGTATCTACACAAATTATAATGTCACAGTGGAATGAAACTTCTGGAATTTTTGTACATGTAATTTAAAATAAAAACCTGAAATGTCTTGATTTGATAAGTATTCACCCCTTTGCTGACACTCCAAATTGAGCTGAGGTGCATCCATTTCCTTGTGAGATCACTCTAAAACTTGAATGGAGTCCACCTGTGGTCAGTTAAAATGGTTGACATGATTTCAGAGGAAATACACCTGTCTATATAAGGTCCCACTGTTGACTGTGCATGTCAGAGCAGAAACTCTACTATGAAGACAAGGAGCTGTCCTTAGAACGCCGTGGATAGAAATTGTGAGGAGGCATAGATCTGGGAGGGTATAAAACATTTCTAGGGTGTTGAAAGTTCCCAGGAGCACTGTCAAGTCCATCATTAGGAAATGGAAAGATTACGGAACCACCCAGACTCTTCCTAGAGCAGGCCGTCCTCCCAAACTGAGCAACCAGGTAAGAAGGACCTTGGTCAGAGTGACCAAGAACCCAACTTCTGGTGATGTCACCGCAATGGTGGGCAGCTGAACCTTTAATGCCGTACCTAATTTCACTTTTATTTAACTAAACCCTCACAGAGCGGCTCCAAACTATAAAGGTGACATAGCCCGAGGTCCATTAGATGCTGGGAAGCCCCAGAAAATCAAAGGTTTGAGATTCTCCTCCGCTCAAGCAAGATGTAGCAAACGACCTGAGCAGACCACAAGAAGGCCTAACTGTCCTTCCGCAGACGGCAGCTGTCAGAATCCTCAGCAGACTGGGAACAGGAGGAAGTGGATCCGCCTCGAAGCACAAATCAGACGCTTAAACAAATTTTAGCTACAGTAAATAAAATAGACACTGCACTTGCAGACCTGAGGCAAGACGTCTGCACTTTAGACAAAAAGGTTTCAGCTTCAGATACTAAAATAACAGAGATTTCAGAAGCACAGGCCTGTACAGATCATCTGCTCCTACATTTTCTCCAGAGGTCGGAGATGCAGGCCAGGTTGGAAGATCTTGAAAACCGCTCGGCGCCAATAACTTTAGGATTCATGGAATCCCGAAGGTCGGAGGAGCTTTGCTACATGATTGATTTTGTATACAGCAATTGCTCAGATCCACGCCTTCCTCTGCCTGATATAAATCTGAGATAGATAGAGCGCACAGGTCCTTGGGCCCAAAACCGACCGAGACCGACCTCGCCTCTAATAATTGATGCTTCATTATCAAAGCAAGGAATGGATTCTCCATGAAGCGTGGAGGCAGCGTGAAATGATGTACCAGGAGAAGAGGATTTATTTAGATCAGGACTTTTCATCTGCTCTGCAAGCGGAGAGGCAGAGAGTATGAGGATTATTAGAGAATTGAAGCAAAAAAGATGTAAAGGCGCAACTGCTTTTTCCTGCTAGGATCAAGATTTATTTAGAATCGGTGTAAAGATCTTTCCTATGTTGGTGGAGGCAACCCCTACCCTGAAGGAGCTTCATATTTCGATGCCTGACTTAGAGACTGATATGTTGGAACAAAAGCTCAGGATGGGGGCTTGGAACATGGTAACTCGTACTAACAACAGGAAAGCGTGGTTTCCGAGGCTAATCTCACCAGCTGCACTAGGGAACGTTGAGAAGCTCATGCGCGCGGCGGAGAAAAGAGTGAAAGCTCAGAGGGAGGCAAAAGTAAACAGACGTCTGAAGGGACTGACTTTGAATTCGAAATTAAAGGTACTGTTTTGAACTGATAAATGCTCCTCAGAAGTGTTGGAGAGGATATATTGAAAAAACACCACAGAGAAGGAGTGATGTTAATTAATACAAATGGACCAAGGGCTAAAGGAGACTTTGAGAGGAACTTATGCTTTACGATATATAGAATTATATACGCTTTGTCTCTCCAGGGACGCTCACAGGAGGACTCATTGGGTCTCGAGGTGCTGTAATGTGAAGTTTAGTTTTAACCATGCAAGGGCAGACAGATGTTTGCCGGGGGAACAAAGAGGCGGGGACCTACCAAAGAGGAAATGGGACGGAAAGGTTAAAAGGTATTTGAAGGGGTCAAGAAGGAAGGAGGAGAAGGGGCTGAGGAGGGGAGGTGTTGGGTGAAGGGGGAGGTGACTAGGGGGCATGAAGGGGGAAAGGAGAGGGGATCTTCTTCTTGTAACTATAAAATGGGGAAGTCACGCACCATAAGAGAAGAGGGAGGGGTCTGGGAGTACTGGATACCTGGTTCAGCTCCCACCTGAGGTGCCGGTGGAGTTATAGGTTGCAGGTGAACGCCTATTGATCTGGGTATAGCCGCAACTCCCATACATCACGGGGTCTGAAACTAGTCACATTGGTGACTTCTGGTGGTGGCAGCACCGCCATCGGATTCTCCTAGGAGATCAAATATATTGGGATCTTGGTTATATTAATCAGTTTTACTGTTGGAATCAAAGGGTTCCATCTTACAAGTTAACAGTTCTAAGTTTAAAACAATGTTCTCAAGTCATTGGTTTTTTATAACATATCGATGTGATTTCATACAAAGTAAATCAGCCTGGTGGATCATTGGACAATTAAGTGGAGGGAGAAAAATGGGTGCAGGCTACGTGACGAGGACTAATAAGAAGCTTAGAAATAATAGGGCTCAATGGCACATTTAAAGATAATTTCCTACAATGTTAATGGCATTAATTCGCCCATTAAAGAACTAACATTTTGATGGAATTGAGAAGAATGGAGGGGATATCGCTCTTCTACAAGAGACTCGCCTCAGAAGCTAGAACATCTGAAGCTATGGCATCAGTGGGGATAGTTGAAGCCACTTCAGGCAAAGAGGCAAAAAGCTTGTGTAGCAATTCTAATAAAGAAAGAGTCCCCTTTATAGTGCAAGAGACAGAAATTATACATCCAGGTAGATGTGTTAGGGTCTCTGGTCTTATACTGGAGAAATTAGTACATATAATAAATTTATATGCTCCTAATACAGGTGCGGACAGATTTTACCTGGAAGTTTTTCAGAAAGTAGGGGGCTTCCCAGAGGACTTTTGATACTGGGACTTTAATGCCACTCTGTGGCCTGCAATGGATCGGTCTCGGGAACATAGACATATCTAGGATAGCTAGCAAGAGACTGAAGACTTTGGTGGTGGTGGGGATGGTAGACATTTGGAGAGCGCGATAAAAATGAGAAAGACTATACATTCTATTCGGTGTCTCAGAATTCGTATTCAAGAATAGATTTTTTCCTGACTTACTCCACAGATCTCCACCTTTTACTAAATCCCAGATCCACTCTTTAACCTTATCAGACCATGCCCCAATATCCGTACAGTTTACCTGGAATAGGGAGTCCAGAGTCACTAATTGAGGCTAAATGTATCATTGCTTAATGACACAAATCTGGTACAACAAATTGCTCAAAGTTTCCAACACTTAACAGTAGACTCCTATGGCAGATTGTACCCTCGGTGTGGTGGATACTATGAAAGTAGTTCTAAAGGGCCATATAATTAGTTTGGCATTGGCCAAAAAGAAATTGAGAAATAAAAAGCTATTGGAGTTGCAAACCGAATAAAAGCCCTGGAAAGGGAACATAAAAATGAACCAAGGGGAAAGAGAAAATTCTCAAGGAATTAGTTAAAAAGGAAAGAACGTAATGATTTGGAATCAGATAGGCTGAGGATTGTTATGGTTTACCAATCAAAATACTACGGGGGCACTGAAATTATTAGCCCTCAGAATGAGGAAGGAACATGCAAGTCGACATATCCCTTATCTCCAGACAGGGGGCACTAACAAAGACCGGGTAGAGAAGCCAGGAGACATAGCTAAGGCCTTTAAAAAGTATTACCAGATGTTATATGCAGAAAAAGAGACCCCAGGCTGTGACAACTCAGACGGAATGCTTTCTAAAACACTAAAACTTCCCAAATTATCCACCACAATGCAACAAGAGCTATCAGCACCCATAAGAGACCAGGAAATTTAACGGTGATAAATAACCTCACTGGGAAATCACCTGGTCCAGACGGACTCGGCAGAGTTCTATAAAAAGTTAAAAAATACTGGTACCTAAATTAGTAATAGTCCTGAATGCCATGCTTGAGGAGGAAAAAAACGAATTCTTGGAGGGAGGCATTGATAACCAGAATTCCAAACCAGGCAAGCCAGCAGCATCTTGTGAGTCGATAGGCCTATATCCCTACTGAACAGGATTCAAAGATATTTACAAAAATTCTAGCTGTCTACAAATATTTGTGGAGATATTAGTGCATCCGATCAGACGGGTTTTATACCCTACAGGCATTTATCAGACAATATTAGACACCTGTTAAATATATTGGGTCACAAAGATCCTTCCAGAGTTCCCAAACTAGCTATTTTTCTAGACGCAGAAAAGGCCATCGATAGGCTTAACTGGTCTTATCTTAACTCAGTGCTTGTTAAAATGGGGTTTGAGGGCTCTTCCCTGCAATGGATCATAATGGCCTATCAACAGCCAATTGCCAGAGTGCAGGTAAACGGCACTATCTCCACAACTTGCTATACAAAGAGGCACCAGACAGGGGTGCCCTATCCCTTTACTTTTCTCCTCTGGCAATGGAGCCCTTTGCCCAGGCGATTAGAGCAAGGATAAGATTCAGGGAATTTCAGTAGAGGGGTGAGAAATAAGGTCTCATTATATGTGAACAACACTTTGATATATATGCAGGACCGGTTAACTCGATTCCTCCATTAATGGACTTATTAAATCAATTCGGCAAAATATCAGGATTTAAAATTAATATGAACAAGTCGGAGATTTTTCCAATAAGCGCAGAATTTCTGGGGAACTACAGGAATTGATCCCATTTAATTGGACCAAAGATAGAGTCAGATACTTAGGTATTCAAATTCCAACTAAATTATCCTCTATATCAAGTTAATTATGGCTTGTTGCAGAAAGCAGTTTTTGCTGATATAAACAGATGGCGGTGATGCCTTTCTCCTTCACCAACAGGATAGAGGCAGTGAAAATGAACATTCTCCCCGGTATTTGTTCCTGTTCACTAGTTTACCATTACCCTTCCTAAAAACACTGGAAGGAACTGAGACGGAAGTTTTCTCAATTCATTTGGGTGGGAGACGACCCAGGAAGCACTGGGAACTCCTCACTGAGAACAAGGAAAAGGGGGCAGAGGAGTACCAGACTTTTACAATTATTATAAGGCGGCCCAGATACTGCCTATTCTTGATATGCTAAATCTGGAGACAGGTGGGAGGGTGGTGTCCCATGGAACTCACGGCACACCAAATTATACCCTGAGAATGTTACCCTGGGTGGTAATGCCCTCGGACATCAGACAAATTAAAAATAAATGGACTGAGGCACACTCTCAAAGTGTGGCTGGATGTCTGACAGTATTGGGGTCTTTAACTCTGGTTTGGAGATATATTCCACTTAATTCCTCCCAGGATTTCCAGCCACGCCAGAGACAGTTGTTTTAAACAATGGCAGAGTAAAGGACTACGCTTCTGACCCAATTTTTCAACAAAATATATTAAAATCTTTTCAAGAGCTGCAAAGAGAATTTGGCATTCCCAAACAGGACTTTTACAGGTTCCTCCAGTGCCGTCACTACATTACTACGAGGACAGGGCAACAGCCAGCCCTTTCAGACCCACCTACCCTCATTCGAATTGTTTTTCAAAGGAGTCGCATGACGGACGCTAAAGGATTTATATCATACATGAATAAAACATTACAGGAAGATATAGGTAAATTACTAACCCAGCAGATTGAATAGAGGTGGAGGAGGAATTAAAGCTGCAGCTATCACAGGAAGAGTGGTCGAGATTTGGTTGGGAATTTCAAAACAACCAACTCCCCGAGTTGGAAGGAATTTAGATGGAAGGTAGTGGTAAGGTATTTTATTACACCAGTGATCTCGGTCCATTACACACAACTGGCAACAAATAAATGTTGGAGGGGATTGGGGTTTGGGTACACACTCATCTGTTTTGGGACTGCCCGCAGATAAGTAATTACTGAGGTCAATTGCTCAAGCCTTCCAGACCATCTTTCAAGGGATTTTGTAGTCAATGGAGCTCATTTGATATTGGGTCTCGCATCAAAGGGACTGGGATCTAGTAATCAAAAGTATTTGTACTACTTATTAGTAGCTGCAGCCCTAAAAGTGATCACACAATACTGGTTGCAGTCAGAACCCTTGACTTCCATGTGAAGAGCTAATATTATAAAACCAAAGACATGGAAGCTATAACTGCCCGACTAAGATTGACCACAGAACAGTACAATGCAAAGAGGCTCCCTACTACAATTATATTGAAGGTCTGAGGGCACCCTGTGCTGGAGCAGTATATATTAGCCTGAAGTAGCCTGAAGGAGGCTTCGCCTAAGTTAAAGGGAGGCGGGGTTTAAAACATCTAGAACCCAACTGGTTTATAAAGAGGGAAACTCGAGGGAGGGAGAAGGGCTGGAATGGGAAGCGGAAAAGAAAAGGAAATGAAATGGCTGGATAAATGAAATCACACTGTTCAGTTTGGTTGATATGTTAATTTTTGTTTATTTAACAAGAATGACAACATAGCATAAATTATATCAAAATATGAATGAGACCTTGAAGATTATTGGATGTCATTTTGATAGTTTGGAATAGATGGCATGAAACAAAGGATGTAAATAGAGGGTAGAGTGGAATTAGACCTTTCTCTTTTCTTTTCTTTTATTTTATTTAAGATGGGATCAGAGAAATGGACCACCTTCTTTTATTAAAAATTCATGGTAGTCACTCACCCTTTGTTGTACCATCATAACTATGGGGTAAAAACCAGTAGGAAAGCATATACTGGTAATCTTTGGAAAACTTTTCTTTTGGATACAAATGTATTAACTTGCTTCCTTGGCTGGTACACTCATGTAAAATGGAGTATTTTAAGCTGTCAATAAAAGCTTTACTAAGTTCAAAAAAAAAAAAGGAAGTGACCAAGAACCCAATGACCACCCTGACAGAACTACAGAGTTCCATGGCTGAGATGGGAGAACCTGTCCAGAGGACAACAATCTCTGCAGCACTTCACAGATGTAGCTCTATGAGAGAGTGGCTAGACGGAAGCCACTCCTGAGAAAAGGCCACATAATAGCATGCCTGGAGTTTGCAAGAAGGCACGTGGCAGACTCTGAGACCATGTGGCAAAAGATTCTCTGGTCTGATGAAACAAAAATTGAACTCTTTGGCCTGAATGCAAAGCGCTATGCCTGCAAACCGAACACAGCTCATCACCCATGTAATACCATCCCTACCATGAAGCATGTTGGTGGCAGCATCATGTTATGGGGATGCTTTTCAGCGGCAGGGACTGGGGCACTTGTCAGGATAGAGGGAACAATGAATGGAGCCAAATACAGGCACATCCTTGAGGAGAACCTGCATCAGTCTGCAATAGACCTTGACTGGGGCGAAGATTTACGTTCCAACAGGACAACGACCCCAACCATACAGCCAAAGCAACACTGAGTGGCTTCAGAACAAGAAGGTGAATGTCCTTGAGTGGCCCAGCCAAAACCCAGACTTGAATCCTATTGAGAATCTGTGGAAAGACTTAAAGATTGCAGTTCACCGACGCCCCATCCAACTTGACAGAGCTTCAGCAAATCTGCAAGGAAGAATGGGTGAAAATCCTCAAATCCAGATGTGCAAAGCTGATACAGACATACCCAAGAAGACTCAAAGCTGTAATTGCTGCCAAAGGCGCTTCTACAAAGTATTGACTCAGGGGTGAATACTTAAGTAAACAAGATATTTCAGTTTTTAATGTTTCATACATTTTGTTACACAATAAAAATATGTTTGCCCTTTAAATTGTTGAGTATGCTGTGTGAATCAAGGGGAAATAAATAATTTCAATGCATTAAAAATTCTGGTAGTAACACAATAAAATGTGACAAAATCCAAGGGGTGAATACTTTCTGAAGGCACTGTAGCACTGCCATAGTGCCACTGTGTTTACAAACTACATTACTGTGCTAATAAATCCTCTTCCAAGCTTACACTCTCTCACTGACTCAGTGATTTTTAACAAGCCGAGTGACCTGAAGCCCTTATGTAGATCCTAACTACAGTTTCTTTAGATCAAACAAGATATTTTACTGTCATTCTGAATAGCTGCACAAGTTTACACTTTCCCTTTCAAACTTCAGTCCTTTAAAGTCGCACTTGCTAGGTGTCATCATGTCTCAGTTGGTAGCACGTCCACCTCTCAGCCAGAAGGTTGCGAGTTCTAATCCCATGTCAGGATTGGGCTCAAATCACAAACACTGGCACCGATACTATACCGTTGGATGACATGTTAAACCGAGGTCCCATCTGCCTTTTCTGGTGGTTGATCAGGTGGATGATTAAGATCCAATGGCACGCCTAAAAGAGAAGGGGACTTTCCAGGTGACCTGGCCAAATTTTCCCATTCACTAAAAATAGTACCAACAGCTTAATCTGATTGAGTTTCAGTTGGTTTGCATCTGCATGGAAAAGGCTGGAAATAGGTAGTATTGTAGGAAGAAAGAAAGAAAGTAAGTAAGTCAGCCTCTTCAGTTTGGGATATACAGTAAAGCCCTTTACACTGTGGATCTTAAAACGTTTCAAGTGCCTTACAATGTTTTATAAATACCCAGCACTGTTTTCATCCAGACTAACAGCCCTTAAACGTTTGAAAATGTGTTTTTAAACCCTGCTAGGTACCTAGTCTTAAAACTGTTTTAAAATCATTTTAGCACTAGCATGGTTTTAACCACATCTGGACGGGAGTAAAAACAGTTTAGCTGTAATGGTTTAACAGTTTTAGCTGCAGTGTAGTCAGGCAAGCACAGTTCTGTGTGTGTTGGAATTAATAGGAAATGGTTACAGGGAGAACAGGTTTAACCCCAGCAGTGTGGGCACATTAAACCATTATGAAGAATGGTGACTGCATAGCGTGGAAGCATTCAGCCAACTTCAGGAAATTGGTTTGAAACCAAAGTTTTCAAACACAGTCCTATAACATGGACAGGGCCTTAAACTACACCCTGAAATAGCAGGTCCCAAAAGGGAAAAGTAGGTGAGTAGGGTCTCTTATAGTATGAAAAAAATAAAAGACCTTTTGAACAAGGTATTGGGTATACCAGTAGATATCAGCACTCAAGAGATATCTATGTCAGCCTATATTAAATAAAGGCAGCTGCCATTTTATGGAAATTTCAGACAGGAAGTGATGTCACAGACCCATAGTTGAAGACGATATGCTTCACAACACACAGCTTCCCTGTCACAACTGCAATTTCTTTCTCAAAGTTCCATGGAATGGCAGCTGCCTGGATTTCATCTATGACTGACTCAGACATAGATATCGCTGAACTACTGATGACACAGGTAAGCCCAGTATTTCATGTAAAATAACTTTTATGATTGGTTAGCCTTTGAAGGACCTTGCACACCTATATTCCTTGAATTACGTGCTTAAAAAGCACTGCTTCTTGGATACATAATAACTGATGAGACCTTGTTCTATAGCAGAAATCATAGAATGAAAATCACTGGAAGGTCTGGCTTATTATAAGTTTCTAGCTGCTTGTACTTTGTTCCTTGTTTACATAAGCCACTGCAGTTCTGTTTATTTTGTTCCAGAAACTATCATGACCAGTTCTACTGCAATGCAGTGTTGAAAATTAAGGCAGGGTTTACCAGCGGATGTTTCGACAGTGGGAGGCTGATGCTCACGGATACTTCAAACATGGTCCAATTCTCTGATGTGATAGGCCCTCCTGGTGAGCCCCTCAGCCCAGCAGACTATTGTTTATTATGGTCATTATAGGAGGTGCCAGCCCAGCTTGATGGCGCTGGCTGCTACGTGAGCACCACCACCACGTGAAGAGACCCCAGATTGAAACGCAATCCTGACTTACTCGCTGGGCGGTGAGGACCTCCACATGCTACAGGCCCTGGGGTCAGGGTTGCTGCCACTTGCTCTGCAGCACCTCTTCTGGTCCACTGACAGCCTAGGCATCATGGGTGTCCATGCAATGCCAGCTTTCCCCACAGGCTGGTGCACATGTTGTGTCAAAACCACCTTATGTTCTGGGAAAGGGACAGGGTTTATGGGAGCACCTACTCCCCAATGACAGCTAAACACCCAGCATCATGCCCATCGTCCTGTCTCTTCCAGGTCCTCCCATCCATGCCATCAAAACTGCAGCTGAATGTTTCCTGCCATTCCTCTGACTTAGGCTCCACTGGAAAGGTCAAGCTCTGAGCAGGTGATTGTATTTCAGTGCTGTTTCCTTGCACAGTACTCCGCAATCTGATGAAGTGCTGTAGTGACACAGAGTGCTGGGGTGTTGCACCGAACTTGTTAATGTTGCCCGTGATGTAAATAAGCAAGTATCTGAACTGACTATCTATCCTCTGCAAGTTCTTTACCAATTTATTTTGTCGCTGGTATCTCCTGTGGTGAACTAAAGGTTGTGTGCTGCACGCTCTGGAATGTTTGGTGTTGGCAAGTGCTGGGACATCTTTGACAGTGATAGAGGGCAGACAGGCAACAGGAAGGACCAGTGACTGGGTGGGTATGGCAAGGGCAGGGCAGCCTGATCAAATGGCGGGGGGGCTGTGGGGGGAGGAGTGAGGGGGCAAGTGGATATGTTGGGTGGGGGTTTAACTCTTATTTGAGGAGAGAGGCTTGATTATATTGTGTGAGGTGGTGGGATGTAGGATTTTGGCAGAGTGGGTGGCAGGCTCCAGAGATGCAGGCTGCATCAATCACACTTCTATTATTTTATTATAAGGAGGAGGGGAGGAGGGAGGTGGGGAGCTAATGTGCTGGATGGGTTTGTTTGTCTGATCCAGGGATGGGAGGTTTGTTATATACTGTGGAAGTGCAGGAGGAAATAGAATTTAGCAGAGGTGGCAGAACACATCAATTACTTTATTATAAAGAAGGGAGAGTTTGGATTTTAGGATATCGGATGTTGGATACTCCACTATCTTACATTCAATTTGACATCAAGGTACTTTTTATAATGTTGTATTTTGAGGACCAATATCCTAAAATCCTAATATCCTAATGTAACCCCCAAAGTGGTGAGGCTTACCTTAAGTTTGCCTCCTCACACACCACCTTTCTCTCCATCTGGCCATGCTCCAGCCTTGTGTTCTGCCTTAGAACCGGGCTAATATCTAGTGAAGTAAGCGCAAATCCATGTAAAGTAATGCTGCATCCATAGGCCCCAGGAAAGTGCGAGATGGTGCCGCGTGCTATAGTTTTAAGAAGCTTAGTCCCTGTATACAGTGTGCATTGCCTGTGCTAGCTCCAGTATCCAGAGCTTGCAACTGGCCAGGGAGCTCTTTCCGACTCCACTCTGCAGTTGCTTAGTAGTGCAGATGGAGCTCTCTCTAAATGCTGTAAATGTTAAACTTAAAACTAAACTGTCTGTTAATAAAGATGGACTTTGAAATGTTTACTATCTGCAAGCCAGCAGCCATGCTGTTACTTTAACCTTACTTTCAGCCAATCAGAACTCAAAGGGTCCTAAAGGGGTCCTTCTGATATGGCTGCTGGGAGAAATAGAGAACTATGTTTTGGTGCCTTTATTGCCTACCTCGATTTCAGCAAAGCCTTCAACACCGTCCCACACAAGAGGCTGGTTAACAAGATGGGTAGTCTGGGCATGGGAGACAAGGTGGTAAACTGGGTTAGGAACTGGCTAACAGACAGGAGGCAGAGAGTGGTGGTAAATCGGTACAATCTGGGAAGAGGAGGGTGACCAGCAGGGTACCTCAGGGATCAGTCCTTGGGCCAGTCCTGTTCAGTGTCTTCATCAGTGACATTGCAGAAGAGCTGGAAGAAAAGTTTGCCTGTTTGCTGATGACACCAAGATCTGTAACAGGGTGGATACTCAGAAGGGTGGTGACAATGAGAAAGGACCTGGGAGGCTTGAGAAATGGTCTGAGGAGTGGCAACTAAAGTTTAATTCAAAGAAGTGCAAAAGTATGCACCTGGGACATAGGAACCCTGGAGAGAGCTACAGGATTGGGGGAGGTTGCTGACAGTCACCAAAAAGAAAGGGACTTGGAGGTTATTATTTTAGATGACCTGAAAATGTCAAAGCAGAGTACCAGGACAGCAGGGAGGGCCAGTGACATGCTGTGGTGCATAGGAAGAGGTATCACCAGCAGAAGGCGGAGGTAGTTATGCCGTTGTATAAAACCCTAGTCAGGCTCATCTGGAGTACTGTGTGCAGTTCTGGAGGCCGTAGCTATGAGGACCATTAAACAGGGTGAAAGCGGTCAAGAGAAGGGCAACTAAGATGGTACAGGGTTTGCACCACAAAACATATGAGGAGAGATTAAGGGACCTTAATATGTACTCGCTGGAGGAGAGAAGGGAGAGGGGGACATGATAAAAACATTCAAGTACCTTAAGACCTTAAGGGCATAAACAAGGTGCAGGGGAGACATCTTCCAATGCAGGGGAGTACAAGAATAAGGGGCATGACATGAAACTGAAAGATAGCAGGTTAAGAGGGAATGTGAGAAAGTTTTCTTCATGGAGAGGGTAGTGGACACATGGAATGGTCTGCCACAGGGTGGTGGAGCGAGCACCATGGTGGGATTTAAACATTCCTGGAACAGACATGGGGAATCACAGTGGTAGAGCAGAGAGGGAGGGTCAGAAGTCGTAATCAAGTATAGGGCTTATGGACTGACTGGTTGGGCCTAGCGGGTCCTTATCTGCCTACAATTTCTGTTTCTGTGTTTCTTTTGGCCAGTTGGAACACCAGAACTGTGACTGACCACCTCATCTCCAAATCGGGTGCCAGGATTGTGTCTTCTTCTGTTAAGAAGGACAGTTGAACCCTGCAGTCCTGAGGATCTTTTAGAGTGAGGGAACTCAGATTGGGCTCTAGAGAAAGTTGGGAGGCCTGTCTGGTTTCTACAGCCAAACAGCCCAGAAGTGGGACTGTTTGAACTCTGATATCTGCAGCAGTTGCTGAACTCTGAGAGGAGGAGAAGTTTTACTTTTGAGCTGAATTCTGCTGTTTGCCAGAACTGCATCAAAGACTGTTTGGTACAGCCAGACCCAAGTAAGTGAACTGCTGAATTCTCAGCCAAGCTGCCAGAGAACTGTGTTCGCTCAGAGCCACACTGGCCAAAAAAGGTACTGCCTAGGAAAAGCATTTAGAGTGAGTCTGCACAAGCCTGTTTATGCAGAGACTACATCCTGTTGCCAAAGCAAAACTGCAAAGACTGCATTCTGAATTAAATCTACATCCAGACCACTGTGGAGTCAGCTACCATCGCAACAGCTAGCGTTGGTTTGCAGCAATCTTGGGGTTATGCCTAGCTACGTAAGGCGTCGTGCCAGCCCTGGTTCTTTCTGCTGGTCCCTTTTCCAGAAGTCAAAAGCCTGCAGCCTGCACCTGGGACCCTAGAGGTTCGAGACTGCCCTAGGGAGCCATGTACCTCAATTGCCAAACCAAACCTAGAGAGCTGCAGTGTCATAAGTAATTTCAGAGCTTGCCCTGCAACAAATGTTCTTTCTATTCCAAGTGTTGCTAAAATGTTTTGCAAGCCATCGCTACTGGGATTACAAATACCAGATTACCAAAGAGTCAGTTATTTGTTTTACATGCTAAAATCATTCTGCATGGTTACCAGAGTAATTCAATTGTTCGTTTAAGGGCCCCAATACTGGCCAACCAGCTGCAACGCACCAGGCCTGCCATGCTTCTAGTCTGGGTATCCAGTGAAGATAACTGGGACTGTCCACGTGGACTAATTGTTGTTCAAATGTTTTGCCCAACCACAAGAAACACTATTACCCAGCTTTTAGTTTATGTCTCTTTACCCCGTTGTTTATTTCCTAATAAATTAGGTTTATTGTTAATGTTAGCACTGTCCATGAGCATATTATTACTGGAGTGCCAGTTTACTGTGTCTAGCTATAAAGTGCACTGTATTGCTAATACTTGTTCCTTGCAGGTATACAGGGTGTGTTGCAGTAATCAGAACCCTGTTTGTAAGGTACAGTCACTGTGAGCATATTATTTGTAGTCACTGTGAGCATATTTTTAGCTCTCTCCAATAAGTGTACAACTCAATGCAAGGTAAAGTGTTGTATGCTAATCCATGTGGGACCACTGGTTGGGGCAGTGCGTAAGTAAAGCATCCTAGAGGGTTGTACTAGCTTGTCATCAGACCCACTTAAAATCTATTCTGGTTAGAGGCACCACGCACATAGTTTTACTACTAATAACGAGTCCCTTTTGCCATCAAAACCAGAACCTATGCCACTCAATCTGTATTGTGGGCAGCAGGCAGGGGTAGTAGCCATTGGTACACGGCATCTGGGTTACAGTAAAAACACCTATTATCATACCTATCCATTTGTTAAAATGGATTATCTGAGTAACTCTACTGACTACTGTCAGCCACATAAATTCTGTATAGTTTAACTGATGTCAGCCAGACATTATCTGAAAATATTTCAAATGTATCAAACATATACCGTGCCACAAAATGTGTTACGCACTTGGCTTTCAGTTTGGATGTCCAAATGGTTCCATAGCCCACGGTATCAGGGATTATGGTACATGTCAGTCCATGGAAGGACTGCTGTGCCTCCCTGCAGAAGTCTTTCTGGCTTTTCACCAACCGTAAGGGTCCTATGAAAAGCACGTTAGAAGACACCTTCTGCTTTGCATAGGATTTCAAAGGCCGTGAGTAAATTAAGCTACTACACAAATTTCTTAAAAAGTAAGAAAATGTACTTGTTTCTTTCTATGCACCCACAGTTACAGAACACTATGGGGCCAGGTCTACGGATGCATGTTGGAGACAATGTAATGTGGGGAGGGGGTTAGGATCCCACTATTACATCCTATGGCAGTGCCCTGTTCTAACCCCGTACTGTATGGGACCAAATACACAGGGCAATACATGATACCCTGGGGTGACTATCCCAAAGACCTTCCCAGATATGGTGCTGGAGTTTCCAACTTTGATGAAAGGGCCAAAAGGTATTCAGGAATTGGGGCATATGCTGAGAATGGCAGCACCGGCGTGTATTATAATAAAGTGCTTCACCCAAACACCCCCTACCTTGTAACAGAGGAGAAAAAAGTGACTGAGAGTGAAACCATGAAAAGAATTACAGGGGATCTTAGACTAGTACAGCAAAATGTTGTCAATATATGGAGCCCGTGGCACAGCATGGAGCTGGGGGAGCGGTTTGGAAAGAACTTGGATGGGAAACAGGGGCGAGGTAGTGACTACTGCATAAACAGATGTAAACCAATGTTTCACAGGGCAACACAGCAATGTCATGAATGTCAGGGTCATTTGCAACCCAGCACTACCTTCCTCTCATTGTACCCTATGTTCCTCTTCATACGGGTATACCAGGAATCAGCTTCTGTCCTTCTCACTGGTCCCCACTGAAGACAGGACCCAACATGACACCTGATCACATTTCTGGAAACTGGCAATACAGGAAGAAGGATTGCTCTGCAAGGAACACATATTTCTATCTTTCTATCCTTCATATATAACAATCACATGGGCAGAAACCATGGGACCTTGATATATCCTTTTCTAGTTTCTTAGTTGCTCTATTTACCTTTTTTAGACAAGAATGTAATGTATTAGAGACAGCTGTAATACCTGCCATCACTCAGAAGTGATTCTGTTACCTAGGGACTTTCTTGGTCCGAATCCCACCAGAGCCACTGCCTACAAAGTACAGTCCCTTGGCTAAGAGCAAGCAGCCTTCCCTGTCACTCACTCTTGAGAAAACTCTTTACTTTTAACTTAGTTTTTATTAAAACATTCTGTGGTACATTTTATCACATATAATATTCAAGTCTTTGTCACCTGAGATTCAGCGTTGTCATACAAAATTGACAGTTCAAAGTACAGCTTTGTGAGTATTTGTATTTGCCAGAGAGGTGAGACCTTAAGTTCTTGGGGTATGGGCTTCAGGGTTAGGTTGATAATGGGACTTGGTTTGGTCTGTCCAGTCCAGTCTGTTCTCCTTTTGAGTTCTAGTAGGGATGGTAAGCTATAGATGTTTTGGCATTATATCTGATCTCTTAGCCATAATATGGAAGAGCTAAGCATTCCATCGATTTTGCAAAATGGGAATCTGTTCTGTAGCTCAGCTGTAATTTTCTCTCATATATATATATATATATATATATATATACATAGTACTATGCCTCCCTTGAGTTTGCTTTTTGGGGTAGGGATGGAGGGTAGGCTGAAGCCACAGTCTGGTTATGGCTTTCATTGATGTGGTAAGTAAGATTCTCAGAATGTAAATGTGGTATTTGTTGTTTATTTAGGGTGGGTAATGAAGGAGAGGTGCCGTGGCTGGGCGAGAGCCCATGTCTGGGGCCAGTCCTAACAGGGGTTGTTCCACTGCCTGCCATAGAAAGCTAGCTGGGAGATGACTAAAGGATGTGGAGTGCGGGTTGCTACTTCATGACTGTAGTTTCGCCAACAGTTTGCCTCAGGTGTGGAGCTGAATTTAGCAGTAATCTGTGGGGTAAGGAACTACCTGCTAACTATTTTCCTAACCATATCTCTCAATTGGTAAGAATATGTCACCTTATTCTGCTTCTGCCACATCTTAGTCCAGAACCTGTCTGGGATTTCAATACTAAGATCAGCTTCCCAGGTGAGTTTAATGGTTCCTATGGTGATAGGTGCCCCAGTTATGACAGCTTGCTAGCATCTCAATATAAAGTGGGCTGGATTTGTTTCTGTGGCTGTCTGTAGCAAAAAGGAAAGATATGTGGGATGGTTGGCATGTCCATTTTTGTCCAATTTGTTTTCACGATGCCCCTATTTGTAAAGATATATAGTGCTCCATTCTGTCTAGGCTCAATTTGTTTTGTAATTGTTCATACCTTACAGAAATACAAGTGTGCAGCATGTGTGCAGTATGCATGCCACATGCTTAATAAACATGCTGTATGCATGCTGCACACTCATATTTCTGTAAAGCAAGGTCATAAATATATCATCAGAATAGAATTGGTAGGTGTACATTGTGCCCAGTCTAAATTACCATTTGAATTTATGG
The DNA here is from genome assembly GCA_016271365.2 of Neoceratodus forsteri. Lineage (NCBI taxonomy): Eukaryota > Metazoa > Chordata > Ceratodontiformes > Ceratodontidae > Neoceratodus > Neoceratodus forsteri. The sequence continues at coordinate 189,593,478 of CM028134.1, forward strand.
TCTCACTGAGCCAAAAGAAAGATGGGATCAATGCTGGGACTCCTACCCATTTAGCCTCTGATGTGTGATTTGTTTGAGGGAGGAAAAGTATACCAAGTTTTGAATAGGTTAGAAGTGCGGAAGGGGATGAAATTTGCTTCAGTCCCTATCTGCATTAAAGAGATATAGGAGATTGATGTCCGATAAAATATGTTTTCTCCAGCTTCACAGATTGCAGTGCTGGTGGGGGCTGTATCCTGTGCAGTACATGTTTTAGTTGTGACACTGTTGCATATAAAGGAATAAATTAGGAGAGCAAGGCCTCCTTTTGGTTTAGGTAATTGCAATTTCTTGTAGGCTTAGGGGTCTCTCTCCTTCCACAAAAATCTAGAAATGGATTTATTCCATTTTGAAATTTCAGTTGTGACAGCATGAGAGGTAAATTCTGAAAGTAACAGAGATACCTTGGAAGGATGTTCCTTTGTACGGCTTCGATCCTGTTTAATAGTGGCAGAGGTAAAGGTTGCCATCTTTTGAGATCTTTCTGTAGTCCTTTGACTGAGGGTAATTCTGTGTGTATAAGGTGATCAGACAGAACTGCCAGTAGGTGAACTCAAGGTATTTAATTACTGTTCCACTTAAGGGGTAGGAGGATTTTATAGCAGGTGTAGGGTGTACGCCTATCTGTAAAACCTCAGTTTTGGTTGCATTAATCTTGTAACCTGCAAATCCTCCGTAGTGTGGAGGTATTGGATGAGGACCAGTAGAGAAGAATCTGGGCTTGTTAGATAGAGGAGAAGATCATTGGCATAATAAGCCACCTTGTGAGTTTGGCTCTCCACCATGTACTTTTGTATTTACACTGCCTAAGGTATTGGGCCAGGGGTTCTGCATAGAGAGGAAATAGATAGGAAGACAATAGGCAGCCCTGGTGCATGCCTCTCATTAGAGAGAATCTAGCTGAGTACAAGCCATTAGCTTTCATCATGGCTTGTGATGAAGTATAGAAGCCTGTAAGGAGGTTGCAAGAGTCTTCTGGGAAGGCAAACTTTGTATGGGCATGGTGTAAAATGCCCATGAGACCCTATCAAAGGCCTTCTTTGCATCTAAGCTGAGTATTAGGAGAGGAGTTTTGGTTTGGGATGCATGGTCAATAAACAGAAAAGCCTGCTTTACGTTGTCTGTCATTTGCCAACTCCTGATAAGCCCAGATTGGTCTGGGTGGACTGTTTCTGGGAGAATATTATCCAGCTTATGCGCTAGTATTCTAGTGAATAATTTATAATCCTGGTTCAATACCAGTATTGGTCGGTAGGATTCGCAGTGTGTCGCTGGTTTCTGGTGTTTTAAAATGGCCAATAGGTTGGCATAGCACCAGGAGTCTGGGCAATTTGTGGTCTGATGGCATGCTTGGAATGTACAGTATCTACCAGGGGCTTATGGAGTAGTTCTGCAGCTGCCTTGTAAAATTCTGCTTGATACCCATCTGGGCCAGAACTTTTCCCAGTTTTGGAATCCTTGATGACTTTAATTAATTATAGGGAGGAAATTAGGTGTAAGAGTCTTGCTGCCTATTCCTCCATAATCTTGGGTAGATGTGAACTTTCATGAAAGCCTGTTGGGAAGTGGGAGAATTCTCACTCTGTGGTAAAGGGAAGTGTAGTAATGTTGCAAAGTCGAAGGATGTCAGTGGTATGACTGTGATGTTTGCCTTTGTTGGGGATCATATACTTTGGCAACTGTGGCCATCTTATGTTGTCTCCTTAATCTGTAGGCTACTATTTTGACCGCCTCAAGCCTCCTGCATAATACGTTGCTTCAGCCACAAGAGAGCTTGTTCCATTTTATATGTTGACAAATCTTGGATCTTGGCCTGTGTTTGCTTGATTTGGGGCAGGAGGAATGATCATGCTGCATGTGTGCCAGCTGCAGGAACTGTAACTGATCCTGAAGCTGTAGAAGCTGTGTCTCCCTCTATCCTTTTTCGGAGGCATAGGAATTATTTCTACCCTTAACACTTTTTGTGTCCCATAATGTCTGTGTGGACATGTCAGCTTTATTGTTCTCTAGTATGATTCAGAGGACTGAATCTTGTAGTAGTTTCTGGAATTTAGGGTCTACGTAGAAGCGATGGGTTAAATTTCCAATGGTAGACTTCTTTTCAGGGTTTATAGAACTTGAATTGAAATTGGGGCATGATCTGTTAGGACTGTATTGTCAATGTCTGCTGCTGAAACCCAGTCTAAGTTTTCCCCACTAATGCAAAAATACTGTAAGCTGGAGTAATGTTTGTGTTGATTTGAAGAAAACATGCATTGTTTGTCTCTAGGATGTAGGTGGTGCCAAACATCCACCAGGCCCAGGTCTTTAAGCAGTTTCCTTAAGTGTCATTGGCCCAGGGGTGGAGGGAGGGGTTTAGGGGTTAGTAGAGTATGCTGTGGGATTCAAGAGACAACTGTAGTCTCCGCCTATCAAAAGTGTCCCTGAGTGATGAGTTAGGATTGAGTCAAGCAGTTGCTGTATCGAAGAGGCATCATTGCCTGGTGAGACATAAATACTACAGGCCATAAGAGGTTGATCATACAGAGTACCTATTGCCATAGTTAGTCTAACTTCTTTATCTGATTATGTGGCTTCCAGGTGAAATGGTGAGGTTTTGGGATTAAAACTACGGCTCCCCATGCCACCCTTTTTAATATGCTGATTCTATTACATGTTCAAATCCAAATTTAAGTAGTTTCTGGTGTTTAGTACTGTTGAAGTGGGTCTTTTGCAACAGGAAGAGACCAGGGTGTGATTTTTTTAGGGCCCCAATGGTCTTGGCTTGTTTAATCAGACTGGACAGTCCATTAACATTATGAGAGGTTATTTTAAATTGTGATGTCATAGGAGAGGGTCTGGTTGGGGAAGGCAGGTCCAATACCTGGCTATCTTGATTTAGATGCTTTTTTTCCCCATATGTACTTTATTCCTTCCACAGGCTCGACTAGGCTATAACCCTCCCTTGGAGGGGTACATCCCCTGGCCTCAATCCCCCAGCTCCACCCCCGGGATTCCGCGGATTCCCCCTCCAAATGTAAGTAGTTTCTGGTGTTTAGTACTATTGAGGTGGGTCTTTGCAACAGGAAGAGACCAGGGTGTGATTGTTTTGGGCCCCATGGTCTTGGCTTGTTTAATCAGACTGGACAGTCCATTAACATTATGAGAGGTTATTTTAAATTGTGATGTCATAGGAGAGGGTCTGGTTAGGGAAAGCGGGTCCAATACCTGGCTATCTTGATTTAGATGCCTTTTTTTTTTATATGTACTTAATTCCTTCCACAGGCTCGACTAGGAGGCTATGACCCCTCCCTTGGAGAGGTACATCCCTAGTCTTGATCCCCAGCTTCGTCCACCCCCAGGGATTCCACTGCAGATTTCCCCTCCGTGGCAGGCCAGGGCAAGGGTTGCCGGCATCCCGCTACCCGGTATGTCATATTTGGTGACTGAGTCTGACCTCACCGGAGTGATCGTATCTTCATGAGTCCAGTCGAGTCCCGGCATTTTCCTCCATTTTCGCCTGCACTACATCTGTGCAATGGGTGGGCAGATAGTCTCCACCTCCACAGAGGCAGCCAGTCACCCTGGACGTCAGTCAACCCCTTTACATGGCCTTCGTGTGCAGGCCCCAGCAGCTGCTAGGTGTCGGCCGATAGCACACGGTGCAAATCCCACCCTGAGAAAGGACAGCAGTCCTCTGGATGCTCAATCCTTCCTCCCTGGCCAGCCTCAAGCGACCTGAGTCTGTTCCAAAACTCAGGTCAAGGTAAGGCATCCAGTGCCTCAACCCTCATAGCCACTGGGCTAATCGATTTAGATGCCTTCTAAGTTGATTCGTCTCACCTCTCCTGGTCGGAGCGGTCTACTTAAATTATGCTGTTCCCATGCAGGGTTAAGTCCCAGAACCTTGAATGACAACACATTAACTATGGGGGGACATGGGTGTGGGGGATCTAACTGCTTTAATCAACAAACATAACCTTGAACACAATACCAACCTAGTGGGGGCCAAATGGTGGTTCCACCTAACTGAGGCCAACAGGACCCTGATAGTGGGTCTGGGGTCTGTGGGATGCAAGTAATACCTCCCTGTAGCCCTACCATGTCTGGAAAGTATTATCATGTACTTCCAAGGTAGAAGAGTGGAACTACTCCACCCCTAGTGACAGTACCCATAGGAGCTGTTTGGGAGAAAACCAACTGCCAGTAGGAGTTGTGGTCCCACGAGTGCCAGATGGACTTAAAAAGGTGGGAAAGGATAACCAATGCTACATAGAACAGAAAGGGAAGTGTAGGTAGGGGGTGATAAATGTGTACATCTCAGGTTGTGGTTATCCGCCATAGTTAGTCCCCAGCCAGGTTGTTTTGGTTCCTGGGGTACCATCCTAATACTAGTTGACAACATTAATTATATCTTCAGGAATATACTGTTAATACATAGTACACCCACATTCATTTCCTATTTCTCTACGAGTCCCTGTAAGCCTAGCCTGTATAGTGAGAGGATAGCAGTTGGCCAAAAGCATTTTAAATTGAGTCAGAAAAGAAATAATCAGTTAGTTTACCCTTCCATTTATGGGCTATTGCCTGTCTGGGTTTTCTGTATGTCCTATATGAGGAAGCAGTGGCCAATCTGAAAGCTGGCATCAAGTCCATTTTCGTATCTTCAGTATACAACTCAGCATCTCAGTTCAACCCTGAAAAAAAGGGATTACATTTTGTGCTAGAGTCATTTATCAGTAAAACCACTCGGATATGAGTGAGGAGGTTCAATGTACATGTTTGCACTTAACAGGGTCCCTGGTAGCTCCTAGAGGAGTGCACCAGTGTGTGTGTGTGTGTGTGTGTGTGTGTGTGTGGGGGGGCCACACTTTTTAGTGTATCTGATAATAAAATGTCTACTGGGGCTATGTTACACAGGTCAGGGTTTATAGGCATGCCCAATCAGTAAAATGGTGGTAGTGCTATTTTGTCCCACACCTTCCTGCACTACACAAGTGATCGAGATGGGGTTTGAGGATACTTCATTACCAGGTTGCTTCCATGGGTTATGGTGTCTTCCTGGTCAGGCCATGCTTCTTTAAGCAGTGCCTGCTTCCTGCCTGCTGAAGTTATTGCAGGGTGAAGCTATGTGATCTGGGCTGGCCCCATAAGAGCCGGGCCCGAGCCACGGATCCCAGTTTCTCTCTCTAAGCTCAGTTCTGCAGGGAGGCAGGGGAGAAAGAAGAGAGTCATTCAGAGCAGCATGCCTCAGAGAGTTATGCATGCCATTCAGGCCATGCAGTGGAGGAACTCTCAGCGGAATCATTCTGGTTTAGAAGCGCTAAGCTAGGTGGTGGTCCCCATTCCTACCCACAAAAGGAAGCAAACTCACGCCCCAGTACTCAATCAGATCTCCTATACAGTTTCAAACCAAGCAATCAGGTTTTTGATGTGGAACTTTTCATTGAGTGCAAATGCTTCATCATTTAGAGCAAAGTATCCTGGGTGTGCTGGTTGGAATGCCTTTGCTTGGCTAAGTCCTGGACTGCTTCTGCAGTGGTCAAGCAAGTCTTCTGCCCCTCCAGATACTGAATTACCAACTTTGCCAGGTACAGGGTTTTAAACTTTAATTTATATTATCTGAAGGCAGGAAACAGAGGGATGTATTTTAATTGTTTTTTCATTGTCGGGGGCAAAGTCATTGTCCAAAAATACTTTTGTGGTTCTGTAGAATACCTGCTTTAGTTGCCATGCTTTTCTTAGGACCATTTCTTTAACATGATAGTTGAGAAAGCAAATTAAGATGGAGCGTGGCCAGAGCTTCTGGTTAGCAGGGTTTATGGCCTAGTGCCTATGTGTCCATTCTATGTCTAACTGTAACTCTGCATCTAAGGTAGGTGCTGTATGTAGGAAAGCATCTATGAAAGTGTACATATTGTTGCCCTCCGAATCTTCTGGGAGTCCATACACCTGATATTCTTGCAGCGTGCCTTGTTCTCGACATCTTCCTGTTGCTCCAATAGCTCGACCTGCATCTGTCTGCCAGTTTGAGGATGGCTGATTCCAAGTTCTCCATGTGTTTTCCTCATGCCATCAACTGTTCTGTTTTCGTGACTCTGGTGTCTAAACTGTCTAAGTTGGAGCGCATCGAGGAAAGTGAGGAGTGAAAGTCTGTAAATTTGGCCCTGAGTGCCTTCAGCTTATTTATTGTCAAGTCTAATTTTAATATTGTTTTAATTATTTATTGTTTTAATCATGTAATGTACAGTTGCCTTGGTTTTGGAAAGGTGCCTTTTATAAATAAAGATTGACTGATTGATTGATTGATTGAGCTTGGTAAGGATGGCATCTCACTTTGTCCTTTCTGTTTCTTAGTACTCCTTGATGCTGCTGTAGAGGAGGCCTGGGCCACAGCTCATATCTTGGAGTGAGCTTAATCAGACATGTCGGCTGCTGATATGTTGGCATCTGGTTGTAGTACTGAATTTATTGCATCCCAGCTTCATTCTTCTTTTGTAGTACCTCTGTGTACTGTTTTTAGCTGGATTTCAGTGAAATTTGGAGGCTTAATGAGGATTTTCTGTAGTTAAGGTTTGCCACGCCCAGATTAGGCAGCCAGTAGCTGGATGACATCACCAGAAGTCATTGTCAACATTTTACTTCTAGAATATGGTAACCATAGACCTTCTCTCTTCAAAGACAAATCACGGATTTGTTAATATTAATAATTATCTATCCCCCAAAAATGCAGTCACAGAGGCATGAAGTATATAAAATAATATTTACTACTTCACAATATTTACATATTCTACAGAATATCACACATCAGCTAAGACTATGGGAATTACAGGATTATTAGAGAAATGAAAAGGAAATGGTTTGCACACAGCAGAAGAAACAAATAGAAAAATCTTCCTATTGCTTCTCAAGTCTAACAGAGTAGAAAGATTCTTACCACACAGGAGCCACAGCTCACTCCAACTGAGCCACAGCTGACTCCAACTCTTAGATGGTTTATGTACAAAGTCCCAGCACAGACTGACTTACGCTTCTAAATTCAGACTTAAGCCAGCTCACAAGCCTGGTTCCACCCACCCTTGTCACCCTGCTCAGTGACATCATTTCCAGGATCAGTGCTTTGCTCTCTTGGGATAGCCCTGCTAAAGAAATTCATTGAAACTGGACCTATGGATTTAGTGTACTCAAGGGCACAGCATGTTCTGGCACTGCCCTGGACACTACCAGGAGCTGCACAGGAGTGGCGCTATCCCTGGATCCCTCCCTGAAGAGAGAGCAGTCCTCCGGATGCTCAATCCCGCCCTTCCCCACTGACCTCGGTGGCCCGAGTTCATCATCAACCTGGGTCGCTGGCATGGAGCAAGCTGTGGCATCCAGAGTCTCAACCCTACACCACCAGGCTAGCCATGCCAATGGCTTGTAAAACAGTTAGTTTTGCTACCACATACTGATACTAAATAACCAATTGGGTACCTACCAATGAAGTGATTTTGAGCCTAGGAAAATGATGGCCACGAAAATATTGAATTGGCTAACACATTTTGAAACCTACTAGATGAACGACCACTAACTCACAGACTGATTTCTCCTACCACGATGGTGACACAAGGCTGAGCTATGGGTCTAGCACTGTTCTACAAGGATGTGCTGGGGTTTGTCTATTCAGCTACAACAAGGCCTGCATAAGACAGTAAACATAGAATTTGCTGATTATTTTTAAGTACAGCATGCGTCTTAAAGAAAACAACTCACAACTCTATGCAATGTATACAGTAGTTTCAAATGAGTAACAATTCCGTTGCTTTGTGGAAGATCTACAATGTTTTGTGCCAATAAGCCACAGGTTATAATGGATGTAAATCTTCGCAAGTGTGACCCTTAAAGCACTGTAATTAGAAATCTACAATGTGTATGAAACACCAGATTCTAGGTGGCATGACTCTGGACATGTATTTTGTCCATCAGTCATGAGAGTAGGAGAAGGGTTGGGGATTAGGGTTGCTACATACTAATTTTACTATGCTGACCTCTATGAGATACCATACTATTGATGTATGGCCCTGTACCTATAGAGTGTTCTTGGATCATGAAAGTAGGAACATGGTAGGGTGGGTGAGAGTTAAATATAAGAACCATAATGGCACATTTCCAAATTCTGTGGACACTGTGTTTGCAAACCTAACATTTTATTTCCAACCTTTCTACATTTTGTATTTGGTGAAAGCAACCTGAATAAGCATAACATATTTTTTTGCCATATATTTATATAAAAGCATGCAGGTGCTTGCAGAAAGCATATAAGTAAATGGCTTGGGTGGCTCTGCTACATGACTATGACATTTGCTGCTGTATGAGGAGCTCCAGTGACTCGTGCTGTCCTTCTGCTTCAGTACTACTTAAACCTGACTGAATGCCTTTTACAAAACTGCAGAATATAATTGCTGATTATATCTTGTTTGTGCTCAGTTTGGGATAAATGCACAGGACATTTAGGGCAAGTACAGCAGATCTGATACAAAGTGCATTACAGAGCACTCTTCAAGCAAGCACCTTAACAATAGGATAAGTGCCAGAAAATTCATCTCAGAGTATTGATTCTTCTTGTGTTGGATGAAATAAGGTTTTCAGTTTCAGCTGACAAGTGCATTGTAATTACCAAACAGCACAAGTGTATTTATTAAAGGACATTTTTTTTTTTGCCAGACACTGCTAAAAGGAAACAGTAACATTTCTTTATCAGCAAAATTCACATTACTTGACAATCATTACTCGTCAGTCTTGCCAGTTTGGTAAACTCTTACAGCACAAGAAAAGGTGGGTTCCCCCTTAATCTTTGTTGAAAGTCTGTTCACTACGAGTTTTGCACTATAGCCACTCTCCCATGTGTTTTATTTCATAAACTGAGTGTGGAATCCTTCTTTCTGGAGAATAATTTATTTACCCCAGTAACATAACTGAGACAGGATCTCATTTACACTGGGGTCCTACCCTATACAGTTCGGAAGGCTGAAATACAGAACGGTAAAGTGACTTGTTAAAGGTTACACAGCGAGTCAGTCACTGTGCTTAGATTCTGTGAAAGTAATATTTGTACCACACTGTAAAATACATTTGCCAAACTGGATAACATAGCTACTTGCAAGATAAAAATGTTTCCAATGAGAGTAGATATGTCACAAACAAGACTTATATGTTAGAGATGTCATAATGCGGCATTTAACCAATGGAAGAAAAGCTGAAACAATGCTTGGTGACATCACAGTAGAGCTATGCTGCATTTTAACCTGGAGCAGTGAAGTCAAAATAAACAGTTACAGCTCAAGTCACAATATGATCAAATATCTTCAATCTAAACAAAAACCTAATCACTGTAGAAAATGTTTTGGTGCATTATAGGATAGCGATTTAGATTATATATAGAATAAAGGATGGGGAAGTGTGATATGAGAACTGAATGTACACCTGAGGTGTGGATGCCACATAAAGCCCGAGATTGAAGCCGAGGGTGTATCAAAGCATCCACACTGAGTGTGCATTAAATTCTTATATGCACAGTTCCTCATCTTTTATTTTATAGTATACTGGTGAGCAATTTTTCCAGCCCTAGTGCTGTGACACTGCCACACACACACACACACACCACGCACACCACACACCACACCACGCACACACACACACACACACACACACACACACCTTGTGTCCGTTTCTCCTTAGGATGAAGGTTTTTTCTTAGTGTCGTTTAGTATTTGGGATCGCAATGTCGATCCTGGTTCAGTAACACTGCCAGACGGAGCTGCTCCTGCTCACAGTGTCAGCCAAGGTGATGAACAGCAGGATCAACCAGATAAAGCTTTTTGTGTTTGTTTATTAAAAAATTAAAGGCAGGATTGACTAGATAGACAACTGTGCAGTTGTGGGATGGTGTAGCTGCTCCTCACTAGCAGAGATATGGAGCCGCCATGATTTAGGAACCATTCAGCCGCACACACAGAAGCAGAGCCAATGGCAGAGCACTCTAGTTTGAGGACAAAGCGTTTTCACTAATAACCTCACGGGTTTATTTATAAATATCAACTGACTGAACACATTGGAGAAATTGATCGCCAGTTATTATAATATTTTAAACAACATTTTATTTTATTTATTGTCTTGGATTAACACCTTTGGGAACAAACTCATTACATATGTTCCATGTCAGAGGTTATACAAAGAGTGAATCAATGTGTAGAAAAAGGTCATCTACAATACATTTATACATGAGGGATTACAACGTATAAAAAGTCATGGAATAGAGGCATCGTACAAGTAAGACTAGGACATAGTTATGTAAGCAGAGAATATACAACCCAAGTCAGCAAAACACAAGTATTGACAGAACCACAGAGGTTGAGAGTCAGAGGAGACAGACATTCACTACAGGAGGAGGAAACATCAGCCCAATTGGTTTCTTCACTGTGGAAAGGGAATGAAGTAGGAAAAGTAAGAGGTTAAAGAGTAGGTGAAGCATAGGGAGAGGTCTGGCTAATAGGCCTTAGAGTGGGAAGGGTAAGGTAGATAGGATGGTTAAATGGGGATTGAGTGGAGGGGTGAGGAGAGAGGGCAAGCTAAGCTTGTGTGAACATAAGTCAAACAGAGGCAAAAGTATTTGTTCACTTTTGTCAGCTAAATTCTTTGTACACATTAAGTAAAAGACAAGTGTTTTAACATTAGTCCATAATTCATAAATAAGTACATATAGACATTTACATTCATGCCATTTTGGGGAATTGCTAGTATGCTTTATTATATGAGAAGCAACGTAGGATGACTTTCAGTGATTGTTAATGCAAACAATTTTTGTGATGTTACTGCAATAAAAAATTCAATAAATAATTATTGAAAAAGCTAATTTGAAAGGTTTACATCTGACAATGCATAGTATAAACAGGACTCATAGTGGCTTGACTCGAATATGTAATTTATTTTCATTTGTTAGGGGCAGTACCTTCATACTGTATATGATCCCTACCCTCACTCATGAAGATAAATGGCATATTCTGAGTCAGGACAACGCGATCCCACATTTCTCGCCTATGAATTGAACAGTACCAGCTTTATCTTAGACAAATAAAGGGTTCATTTATCAAAGTAAACAGCCACAGCCAAATGCATACCATAGAAATTCCAACAGAACTTTCTGTTAGCTATACAACAGTTTGTTGTGGAAGGTGTGAGTTCACAGCTATCTAGAAAATTGAATCAGTGTACAAAGGAGAGGAAATAAAGTGGGTTTTGGGGTAGGGACTTCTGGTGATGTCATCAGCTAAATGGTGCTGCTCAAATGATCCCTCGGACCCCACTTACAAAAATACCTCTAACACTGATAATTTTTCATAAATAATTGTTTCTATCACAGCAACAGAGGTATCTGCAGTGATGAGGAGAATGCATAAACTTAAAGAATGAGCGGCACAGGTGGGTGACGATGGCTCAAAGCTGAGCAGTTCGACTTTGCCCTGTCTCAGGTGTCCAGCATGGTGGTGGCCCCAATCATATCCCTGTGAAACCCAAGGGGCTCCAAAGAAAGAATGTAAAATTGATATAATTTCCATGAACTCCAGGCATTATGGACTGATAACAGGAGTTAAGAACAGTAAAACAACAGTAGAGCATTTGGTTAAGAAAGCAGAGGAAATGAACCATCACCTAAGCACAGCAGACACAGGATTAGACCAACTTGAAGCAGCCATGGATCACATTATCAAAACCCAGACAGCTACACATCATTGTCATATGCTGATGATATGCTCATTTGCTAGAAAATTTAGAACTATCTGCACATTCACTTAACCGTATACTTAATTTGTTCTCCAAACTATCTGGGCTAACAGTTAATTACCAAAAACTGAGGTACTACCACTAAATAAGTATTGCATTCCTTCCATGAACAATACTCTTGGATTTCGCTGCCCCACAAGGTATTACTTACTTAGGGATAAAAATTTTGCCCAATCTAGATAAAATCTGGAAGTCAATCTCCTCCTTTACTTGCAGACATCAAAACGAATTTATCCAAATGGAAAAATTTAAAACTGTCCTTCCTGGTAAAATAGCCACTATAAAATGAACATTACACCTAAAATTCTTTATTTGTTTGCTAGCATCCCACTTAAAATTTCTCCTCTTCTCCTTCATAATATTGACAAAATCATAGGAGACTTTTTATGGAAGGCCACATACCAAGGTTTAACCAGGATAAAACTACGCCGCATTGGTCTCACGGTGGTTTTGGTCTTCCTGGTTTATGGCTTACCTCTGGGCATTCAGAGCCTCACAAACTATTAAATGGTTTTCTAAGCCTAACAATAATACACCTTTATGGCTTGACATGGAAGCTTCCCTTTCCCAGGACAGATCCCTACCAGCTTTATATATCACACTTCTACTTCTATGTTAAGAAACATCCTACAATCAACACGTCTATCCATTATTGGTTTAGAATGCATAAATGGCTTAAGTCCGATCCTACTCCTATATCTTATACACCTATTTGGGAAACCGCAAAATCACTTTAGGAACAAACCAATATATTGTAATTCTTGGAAACATAAGAATATATTCTTTCTAAATGATATCCTGACTGACAATGGTAATACACTAAACTCCTTCAGTAACCTACAAACAAAATGGAACATTCCTAGACAAGAATTCTGGAAATATCTTCAGATTTGTTCTGCTATATCCCTATTATTCAACAAATCAGCAGACCACTCCCAACCTCCACATACATTAACTCATGGATTAATACTTCCTCTGGCTTAATCAGTAAAATTTATAAACAAATCAGAGACGTATTATTGAACCAATCCCTCCTAGCCAGGAATAGTTGAGCCTGGCATTAAATGATGACATATCTGACTCCCAATGGGATGACAACTGGAAACTTTGCCATAACACCTTTAAAGATATCGTAGCATGCTTATTCAGTATAAAATTTTGCATTTATGGTATAGAACCCCTTCCTATGTGTATAACATAGGTTTACTACCTAATAATAAATGTTGACGCTGCAACTCGTCAAAGGGTGACCTTTTACATATACTCTGGTCATGTAAACCAATATCTAAATTATGGCACTCTATTCACAACCTAGTCTCTAAAATAATTGGCCGCACTATCCCATTTGAACCCAAATATTATCTACTAGGAGTTATAAATAAAGATATAAAATTAACCAAGTATCAACATAGATGGCTACATATCCTATTTATGCAAGTGAAAAGACTGATTTTAATGCGTTGGAAGTCTAACTTTGACTGATATTCTGAATAGTTTAACCTACACTTCCTCATTGGAGCGACTTTCATACCCGCACAGGACCGACTGAATGAATTCCATCTTTGTTGGCAAGATTATTTAAACTTTCTTCAAACACATAGGTGATATGCACCATCAGATTCCTTAACCTGATATTAACTCAAATATAAACATCTCTTTATGATAGATTTTATGCAGCTCTTCTGTTGATTATAAGATTGTTGAATATCTTAACTTGATTTTATTTTATTACTTTCTTTTTTTGATCTACAGTACAGACTTCTAATCATTTATATACTCATCTGATATACAAAGTATTCTCTTGTTGATTGTAGGCTACACAATCATCATAATGTTAACCGTTGTTATAATATGCTAACATACTACTACCTGCATCATATATTATATAATGTACTTTTCTATTTGTGTACTATACCATGTACTGTATTCATTAATATGTACAAAATTCAATAAACAATTTAACTACAAAAAAAAACCAGACAGCTATACAGGACCGACAGGAGAATGCTGAAGCCATGCCCATCAGAAAACTCTCCAAGTGTATAGATTCCCTGAGTCAGTGGAGGCTCTGACACAAATACATTTCTGTAAAGCTTTCTGAAGGAGATGCTGGAATTGGAGCCAGACATTGAATCTGAAATGAATGGAACACATAGCCCTCAGACTAAGGCCTACATCCCCAAAACAATTATCTCTCTCTGCTGTGGTCTGATTCCATTGTTACACCACGAGAGATAACCTGTTATAAAGTCTGGCAGAAAAAAAAAAATTAAATGGCAGGAATACCACATTTTCATAGACAATGACGACCCAATAAAACCATGCAACAGCGTGGGCTTATATCCCACTTTTCAGACCCTCCCAAAGCCCAACGACAATTTGAAACACTACCCAGCCAAACTTATGGTCCAGTATCCAGAAGGTCAGAGAATGTACACTTTGGCACAGGAGGCACATCAGGACATGCAAGCTTGTGGTTTGAGGTTCCACAGCTGATAGACAGATGAGAGCCCACCTGACCTGACTTCATCCCTCAATGGCAGCTATAACCTCCTCCACATCCAGAAAATGGCAATCAGCTGTGGTGATGGCAGACATAATTAAAGCAACAGTACAATAAAATTAGGCAAAACATTTGACACTACCTTTTTTCACTATAAAAGATTCTGGGCATCTTCCACTTTTAGCTGGCGGTACAATTTTCTAATTCCACCAAAATGTGAGTATTTTATAAATGTTTTAATTTTTTCTCAAGAAAAAGATGGCCACCACATTTTGCATAGAAATAGCACTGTAGACCTGCAGCAGTTAGTATAGAAAATTAAAAAAGACTCACGTGCGTAGCATAGGAGTACCTAGACAAGTAAATCTGACAGGTAAGCTAATATTTTTCTTAACTGTAGCTGAAACAAGCGTTTTTGAAAAACATTTTCTGCTGTTTTAACAAACTACAGGAATTAATGGCGTCACAACTTAAGGCAGACCACCCAGCATGGACTACATTCATTTTCCTGTGTCAGGTGGTGCAGAAAGGCTGTTGGTAGGGAAGAGCGGCCAAGTATAGCATAACTGAATGGGGGTAAACAGGGAGGGACATTTCAAGCCCTGCAGCTTCTCAGACAACAGAGGGTATCAATATTTCACTGCATAAAACTAAGCTGTTTAGCGACGTCACTTTGTAACTAAAATACAGTGGAGAGCTATCAGGTGGTCTGAGCAGTTAGGCAGCTCTATTACCTCTCAGCATATGAACATACGAAGAAGCCAGCACGAAGAATGTCATTTCGTCTGTCTAGTCTGCTCGTATTGCAGGGTCCACAGCTTGAGCTACTGTCCCTGCCCCCTCCCCTCCTCCCATCCTCCCTAACCATGATCCTTACCTTCCCTCTATCCCAGCCTCTCTTGAAGCTGCCCACTGTCTTCAACGAGACCACCTCTTCTGGCAGGCTTCCAAGTGCCCACCACCCTTTCTGTGAAAAAGTGCTTCCTGACCTCCCTTCTAAACCTCCCCCTCCAGCTTAAGACTGTGCCCCTCATGTTATGGTTGCTACTCAGCTTAAAGAGACCCTCCTTATCCACTTTATTTATTCCTTTCAAGTACTTGAAGGTCCCAATCATGTCCTCTCTCTCTCTCTCTCTGTTCTTTCCCCAGGGAGTACATGTTTAGTGCCCTCGATGTCTCCTTGTATACCTTACCCTGCTGACCCACTATCATCTTGTCTAAACATGGAATGAACATGTCTAAACAGGGTGCCAGCTTCAGTTAGCCCTACCATTATGGCTTCTTAGGACTGCTAAACTTCTCCCTAGTATCTGGATAATTGGGACCCTCAGATGCAGAGCCCCTGCCAGTATAGTTAGAATATATTATAACTGATACAAAGATACATAGACACTGTCAGCAGATAAGGCCTATGGCTCACCCAGTCTGCCCATTTGAGCTTGTAAGTTCCCAAGGTTACATATGCAAGTTACATTTCGTTTTTGTTTAATACCTGTGCACAACACTGTAATGGCTTTCTACTGGCTTAGCTACAGTCCTATTTGGGGTACTCACAACCATGTCCGTCTCCCTCCCACTCTCCTAGAGAAGTTCTCAGAGGTTGTACTTTCCAATCGAATAACCCAGCAACTCAACCTTCTGCTTACCCCTCTTATCCTTACTATAGTGATGTTGTGAGGAGATATGAAAATTACATACTCACTGTAATTCTGATCTTCCCAAGTATCTTCACTATTGATCATGCTTGAGTCTAGACCAGAGGACTGGACTCTGCTCGGGAGCTTGTCTCTTTAATAAAAACTTTGGAGCTGGGGAGCTGACATCAGAGATGGCGCCGCCCTATGAGGCCAACGTGCTATGTGGCACTCACAGACTGGCCTGTAACGATGCTGGTTCCTCCAGCTCCTCAGCTCTGTCCACCAGTAGAGGAAGATAGGAACAGGGTGAGGAGGGAGGCGAAGAGCCCAGGGATAGGGAAGGAGGGGAAAATAAAGACAAAAGGCCAACTTAACAGAAAGATATAGTTAAGCAGAGGGACTAGGAAGGGCAGGAATGGCCAGAACGCTGGGCAACCTAGGCAAAAGAAAGGAAAAATAGAAGGCAATAGGAAGAAAGAGAAAGAGAGAGAGAGGTTAGCTGTCCTCCCACTGTCCCCTTTGGACACTCAGGCAGGGCCTTGAGAAGCTGTGAAGCCAAGGTGCCCAATGTTTCACCTGATCTAAGGTTTGAGAAGAAATATTTGATGTTGAAAAGAGAGCCCAGGAAACAGCCCAGCCGGCAATGAGAGGATGTAGAATACACTGCCTTAACAGTATCTGTCTCCACCCCCTTTTATTTTTTACTGAGCTTGGAATGAAAAGTTGGACATGAGAAGGTAAAGAATGAGAAGGGATAGAAGGAAGAAGGCTAAGGGATCACAGGCTAGGTGATCTCCTTAAGGAAAGGTGTTACAGGACCACTTCTCCTCTTGTTCTCTCTCTCTCTCTTTTTAAATACCCCAAGGGAGAGGTAAAGGGGTTCGGAGATAGTAAAGAAGAACCACAGGAGGACCTCTGTAATCCCTGTCCACCTGAGAGCCTGCTGAAATAATCTCTCTAGAAAGAGAAGCTGACCTCAGGGAAGGAGAAGAAGAGGTACGAGGAGAACCTGAAACCTTTTTTGGTCCTCCCAAGGTCCCTTCTGCTATCATTTGACTGAGGAGTCAAGCCGAAAAAAGCCAGAAAGGCTGGCCCAGCCTAAAGAAGGCAAGGTTTGCCCAGAAGAAAAATATCATCCCCTTAACCCACACCTTGTAAGCATCAAGGGAGCAGAGGAGATAGCGAGGTAAGGGGAGGCACTACCAGCGCCTGGCCATGGGGAGGGAGGGTGGGTCATGATGAATGGTGAAGACACTTGAGAAGATCAAGAATTACGGGAGTACAAAATTTTCATATCTTCCCATTCATCACACTTGGGCAAGACTACGAGTGAAAACCCTGAGGGAAAACATCCCTCAGCTTCCCATGGGGAAACACAGGAGGAGAGGCCTCGTATGGGCCTGGTGAGGCCTGTGAACAGTCAGGAGCAGGTGGAAGCTCCTAAGCTCTGGGAGACAGAAGGCACCCCTGCAACTCACGCCTTGCCCTCCGGGAGAAAAAGTGAGTCCCCAGAAAGGTGAGGACAGCACCCTATGCTGGGCTAAGGATGACAACCTCAATAGGCGAAGCCATGTGGTCTGCCTTATGCAGACTGATGTTCCTACCAGCCTGGAAGCCACCTCATTAGCATCATCACGCTGCTCTGGAGGTGTCTTGCAAGTTCAGGCCCATGCAAAAGGCTAATGGCCTGCCAGGTTTCCTCACAGTTGGGCACTGCAGCTAGGAGGACCTGGCGTGGCAGCATCAGAGGTGCCTGGCTTAGGCTACCTGGTGTGCCTGACGAGCCATGATACACAAAGAGGCGTGCCACCAAAACACTCTTCTTCCCCTGCAGTCAAACTCAGCGAGGTCAGACTCTTGGGGGTGAGCGGTCATGCCGGGGGCGATGATGGCCAGATGGGGTATCCAGGAGCTCTGCTCCTGAGGAGGGTTGAGACAGGGCACCTGGAGATCTCATAGTAGCACAATACCTGCGTATGCAGTCCCTACGGGCAGGAGCTGGGGCAGCAGGACATTGCCAGACAGTGTAGAAGGCCTCTGAAAATGGGTGGTGCCAGGGAAGAATGACTAAGTGATCAGCAAGGAATGCCAGTGTCATATGGGCAGGGTTGTGTCGGTGAAATGAACATCATCACCGATGACCTGAAATCATCCAAGCACACCACTAAAGCAGAAAGTAAGGCTAGGGGATGTTGGGGTGTATTAGTAGGGGTATCATAAATCGGAAGGGAGTAATAATCCTCTTTACAAGACACTGGTTAGGCCCCATCTGGAGTACTGCGTGCAGTACTGGAGACCACACTTCACAAGGACATTAACTAAAGTGAGGCAGTCCGGAGACGAGCAACCAAAATGGTACAGGGACTGCAACAGAAAACATATGAGGACAGATTAACAGAGCTCAATATGTATACCCTAGAGTAAAGGAGAGAGAGAGAGAGGTGACATGATCGAAACATTCAAACACCTTAAGGGCATTAACAAGGTGAAAGAGTCTAACATGTTTCAATACAAGAAAAATAGCAGGACAAGAGGACACAGCATGAGATTAGAGGGAGGCCAATTAAGGGGTAATGTGAGAAGTTCTTTTTCACAGAAAGGGTGGTGGATGCATGGAGCAGCCTACCTCAGGAAGTGGTGGATATGAATACAGTGCAGGGCTTCAAACAGGCATGGGATAGGCATAAGGGAGCAATAAAGATGAGTATGAATAGATAAGCCATTGACAGAGAAAAGCCCGATGGCACATTTATAAGGTAGAAAAGAAATGGGCAGACTGGATGGGCCTTGCGGTCCTTACCTGCGTCAACTTCTATGTTTTTATGAAAATGGGAGATGTGATGCTCCTCCATCTCTGCCAGGAAGGCTGATATATGACACGAAGCCCGCATCAGCAGAGTAGTGAAGGGAGACATCCTCTTCCTCAGTGGAGGAAGTGGAAGATTTGGAGGAGCTGAGCTGAGAGAGAGGTGGCACCAGGGTTTGAGGTCCTAAAGACGACCTTGTCAAGTGCCCTCAAGCATCTGGGAAACACAGCCGCTGACCCCTGAACACGTCCCCAGGTCAGGGGCCCTGGGCCAAGGAGACCAGGAAGGGGGAGAGGCAGAGATGAACAGTAGGAGCAGCCTGGTGAACCAAGAAGGTCCTCTGCAAGGGCTGTGAGATTGTGCAGGAGACCCTCCCGAAAGGAAGGGGCTGCCTATGCTGCCTACCTCAGTGTGCCCAACTGCAGTGGGGTGAACAGGGTGGTGCCTTGGGGAAACCCTAAGTGAGAAGAATGGAGTCATACAGAGCCCAAAGGGAGGCCCTGTCCCTACCAACTGCAGAACTCCCTCTAAGAGAAGGGAAGACAGGCAGCATCAGCGCTATGGCTCCTCCCAAGCCCCTAGAGGCTCCACAGGAGGACCATAGCACTGACTGACTCTGCCAATCCTGCCCCAGAGAGAGAGACCTGCCCCTTAGAAGAGGCCTAATGGACAAATCCAGGCTAGTAGGAGAAGATGAGGCCCAGTCACCTAGAAGGCAACTGTAGATCCCCTCACGAGAGTCCCTGGCACCAGACAAGGCTCTGTAGGGCTCAGGAGGTGACACCAAGAGGGGATCCCACAGGCTCCAGAGCCACTGAAGGCCTCGGGGTGACCAGCGGAATCATCAAGGGACTTCTCAGAGCCAGGCAGCCAGTCGGGATTATCCCTATCTTCACCCTCCGAGGCAGAGGATGAGATCAGGAGATCTTCAAGCTAGCAAGCCCCTGGGTCATAGACCTCCTGCACTGAGAGTGGCGTCAGAGGGAGCCTGGGTGCATGGCTGGTGCTATCTGGCTCACTGGCAATGGAGTCAGCATCAGGCCAGAGATGGCACTGGGCGTGGCACTGAGGGGATGCTGGAGCAGGCCCAGCATATAGCTGTGGCACCACACCGGGGTCATCCGGTCTCGAGGAGACACCCGGACTGCAGGGTGCTCTGTCTCCCCTGGAGGAGGATAACTGCCCCACCAACCCTCACTGAGACCCTTGTTTCAACAAGATTTGAAACAGTGGGGTCTTCTCTCATTGGCATATATAGAACCAGGGAGGGCTCAGAAGAGGAGTCCAGAGACCTTGTTTTGGCATCCTGAGTGCGATGCCGACCACTGAAGAATGGGGAGTCTTTCCCCAACCTCGCAGGTGGATAACAATGGTGCGGTAATCCATAGAGAAACAGGCATCACACTTGCCCATGGTGTAGTGGGGACCCAAACAAGGAAAACTGGTTGTGGGGGTCAGACACAGTCATGGAGTTGCCACAGGGGAACCGACGCATTGGGAGCAACTCCTGCTTTCTTTGAAGATTTCTTAGGCCCTGGACCCACATCCCTGCTGATGGAAAGAAAAACAAAGGGGAAAAAACTCAGCACCACAGAAAACTGTTAAAAATAAGAAAAAGAAAATTGGTGCCAAAATAGTACTAAACTTATGGTGTCAAACAGAGATGTTGAATATGTACAGTGTCGACTAGGCAAAGATGGAACAGAGCTGAAGAAGATTCTGTGAGACCTCTCTCACTGAGATCCTTCCTCAATGGCAAAAAAGCAGAACTGAGGAGCTGGGAGGAGCCGGCTGACAGGTCAATCCCCAAGCACCACGTAGAACGAGGCCTAATGGGTTGTGCTGTTTACTATGTCGGCTCCCCAGATCCAAAATATTTTAGAGACAAGCACCCAAGCAGAGTCCAGTCCTCTGGTCTAGACCCAAGCATGATGAATGATAAAGATTGACTTGGGAAGATCATCTGAACATGGAAATCATTGGGCCTTCTCTTCTGTGCAGGGGCAGGTCTGCAACATAATATGAAGTGAGACTCTTTTGGAAAAATATCTGACTGTCTGAAGGGAACTAGGCAGCAGATGGGCAGCTGCCTTTCTGGAGCCTATCATTATTACAAGTTCTGGTCAACATGTGGCACTGTCAGCTCTCACTCTGGGAAGGGACTGCAGATGATCGCAACACCCCCAGCATAGCACCAGCTTGAGTGGGATTTCCTGAGTGTGGCACCACTGATATTCACACACCCAGCTCCCAGCTCCTAGCTGTTAGTTGGATGACCGCTCGGGTGACTAAGAGAGTGACACTGCCCTTTTTTTCCTGAATTATGCTGAGTTCAAAATGCTGTACAACACTATGGATTGCAGGGGATGGGGATTGTTTCCTAATATGATATGAACATATGAATTTGCCAGCAGATAAAGGCCTTATGGTCTATTGGTCTGCTCAGGTGTGCAGCTAACAACCCTTATACAGCAGCTTCCCTCCCTCCCTTCCTTCCCCTGACCCTCCCTCTTACCCTACCCCATCCCTTTTGAAGCAGTCCACTGTTCTACAGGATACCACTTCCACAGGCAACACATTCCACCCAGACACCCTCTCTCTGTAAAAGTATCTTCTCATTTCCTCCTGAACCTTCCCTCTCCAATCTGAGATCCATGACCACAGTGTCTCTACCCCTCTTAACTTGAATAGTCCCTCCCGTGCCTGTCTTGTTTATTCCCTTCATGTACTTGAAGGTTTCAATCTTATCCCCGTCTTTCCTCTCCTCCAGTGAGTACATGTTCAGCTCCCTCAGCCTGCTCACGTGGGGATGTCCCCTAGTCTCTGGATCATCTTTGTTGCCCTGCGCTGCACCCCTCCAGTAACTTAATGTCCCTCTTCAGGTATGGGCGCCAGTACTGCACACAGTACTCCAGGTGTGGCCTAACCAGTGACCTATACAACGGTAGGATCACCTTCCCTCTCCTTGAAGATATACCCCTGGCAATACAACCAAGCATTTTGTTGGCCTTTGCAGCTGCCTTCCTGTATTATGCTGAGTTGTTCATTGAGCCTGTCACAATCACCCCAGATCCTTCTCCTCCTCTGTCACGACTAGCTGAACACCCCCAAGCTGGTAGCTCCTTCTGGGTTTTTCTGCCCGAAATGTAATACCTTGCACTTTTGGCATTGAACCCCAACTGCTAGATGTCTGTCCAGGTCTCCAATTTTGACAGATCATCCTGCAACCCATGCCACCCTCCTAGGTCCTCCACTGCTGCTCCCATCTTGGTGTCACCTGCAAACAAGCTGATCTTGCTCTTGATGCCCATTGAGATGTTTGATATGAACAACCCAAACAATACGGTTCCCAGCACTGAGCCCTGCGGTACTCTGCTTGTCACTGCCCTCGGAGATGAGAGCTCTCCTCCACCACCACCTTCTGCTGCCTTCCCTGTAACCCGTTTACTACCATCCCACCATTTTTGCCCTGCACCTGTACCTGCCAGCTTACTACCCAGCCTTCCATGTGGCACTGAGGTCAAATGCCTTGCTGAAATCCAGAAACAGGACATCCACTGCATGGCCTTTGTCCAGCTGTCTAGTTACCCAGTCATAGTAATCCACCAGGCTGGTTTGACAGGATCTGCCCATGACAAGCCCATGCTGCCTAACGCCCTGCAGCCCATTGCTTTCAGCATGATAAAGCAGCATAGAAATGTGCTGCCATATACCTTTTGTCCCTTTGAATTAAACTGATTCAAGAGTCATTCGATGTTCATTAAGCACTTTCTCCCATAATGTCTTTAAACAACGCTATGCATTGTGAACTGGAGGGTGGTGCTAGCAATGACCATGGTGCTCACCTTTTCAGACAGACATCTATACTCCACCCCAACTCTTCCCTTCATACTTCTTTTGTGCCTTTTTATTTCATCCTGTTACTCTTTACCGTGCATTTTTGGACCCACTGGTGGTGTGTGGGTGCCTGGTGCCCTCTACCCTTGGCTTTCTCCCAGATGTCCATGGCAGGACATCATCAGGAAGGATATCATTGCCCTCCCCTACCTTGGGAAGCCACGCCTCATACACCATCCTGGAAAGTACTACGATTCTCTCCTAATTGGGAGAGTTGGTGGCTCCGTGTGTGCGGGAACTCCTGCTGCTTCTCTGGCACACTCGACCCATCCAGTTTATAGTTTATTGCCAGTTGGCATGTCTATATAGAGCACCAGGAGGATCTGTTCATGCTATTGTTAACAAATGTTTCCAAACATTGCAGAGTTGTTTATTACTGTTAGGTTTTTAGCTTCAGGTTGTTGATCTCCAAGTACATTTTACAGAATGGGGTTAGCCTGGGTCTCTGGTGGCATCCCTGATCCCTTACCCAGCCAATTCATGATGTCTAACTTTCAAAATGTTTCCCAGAATGTGAACAGGCTTTCTAACCCTGTCAAGAGGGCAAAAATACTACAGTCTTTAAAGAAACGCAGCCACATTTGCTTATTCTACAGGAGACACATGTAAGCTCCAGGAACATCAAAAACTTTTGAAATTTGGGTTTCAGAATACTGTGGAAATAGCATATCAAAATGGGAGAAGACTGGGTAAGATTATATTGATCCCTAAATCCTAGCCATTCAAATTAACCTCCTCCTATAAGGATAAAGATGGAAGACTGGCGTTAGCCACAGGCACCATATATGACAAACCTTTACAGTTGCAATTCTTTATCTACCTCCCAGCAGTGATGTGACTTCTATCCAGTCTTTCCAAGATTGCATTTTGGAACACCAGTAGGGTACTCTATTGTTGGGAGGAGACTTTCTTTTATTAAACCCTGCTGTAGATACTAGCAACCCATCCCTATCAGCGTCTACCACTAGGCAGAATCATCTACATCATCTTCTATGTGACTTGTGCTTCACAGATGTTTGATGATTTCTCCACCCCAGGACAGGCAGTATACATTCTGTTTCCACTTCCATCATAATTACCTACTCCCATTTAGATTATTTTTCGTTATGACAGAAAATATGGAATGGGTAGTGGATGCAAATATTGACACTATTCTACATTCTGATCATGCCCTGTCTCCCTCCACCTATCCACACCTACAGAAAGAAGAAATACACGGTGGCGGTTTAACATGTCCCTAATACTGGACCATGAGTTTCTACAGTATATGACCACTCATATTTCACAAATCTTTAGTGACACTAAAGACCTTGATATCTCCAGACCACGCTCTGAACTACTCTTAAAATGGAATTGAGGGTGATATCATTGCCTATTCGACAGAAAGAAAAAACAAAGGAAAGCAAGTTATCTGAATTGCAAGAAGAATTTAAATTTCTTCTTTAATTATGTGTGCAAATATGGGAGAACATTCTCTAGGGGATCAAATTAAGACAACCCAAAGTAAAATGGAAGAAATGTTAACATACAAATGGAGCAAACTATGCTCTGGCTCTGCTAGGCATATTATGAGGGAGGCGCCAGAGCATCCAGACTTTGGCACATGGACTATGACACAAACAAAAATAGCTACCATAACAAAATTAACAGATCCTGTTACAGGAACCTCATCTCTTCCTGCTACGGATATTCTAGAAAGCCTAATGACTTTTATACCAGGCTACATATGGCTGATCAACCCCCTCGGACCACCAGCATGACTTTTTTTCACCAATCTTAAACTCCCTCAGCTTACCTAAGACCATACAGACCACTTCATTAGACCAATATCATTGGCTGAACTAACCCTCAGAATAAAAAAAAAAAAGAACAGGAAAAGCCCAGGCCCCAATGGTTATGACATAGAATTTTAAAAGGACTTGAAACCACTCCATGATACCCTGTTCAACAACTTTTTGAGAGACATTTTTCACTGCCCAGTGCCCCAATACTTGGAGATACACCACTGTTTCCACAATCCTCAAACCCCAAAAGGACTCCACTAATTGTGAATCTTACCACTTGATCTCAGTCCCTAATACGAACTATAATTTTTCACCAGTATTATGGCCCATAGATTAGATTCTGTTCTTCCAGAATTCATAAACGCTAACCAGTTGGGCTTTCTCAGGACCAGACAAACCACAGACAATATCAAATGGACCTTCCTTGTTACTAACCATGTACGAAGTTAAAATGCCTTCCTAATTCTAAGTCTAGATGCTCACAAGGCATTTGATAGGGTGGCGTGTCCATTTCTGTATTACACCTTACAAAATTTAGTTTTACCCTACCTTTTCTTGATTTGATACATGGGCTTAATATATCCCTAAAGTTGCAGTGAAGGTAAATGGCTCTCTCTCTCTCTCGCTCCCTTATTCTCTATTTCTAGAGCACATACCAAGGCTGCCCTTTATCGGTACTAGGTCAATATAATGCTTCACAAACAGTGTGGCAAGAACTGGCTGTGTGAAGCACGCAAAAGCATTACAGCGACAGGGTATAAGAGTGGTATGAATTACCACTACCCTATCACTGACCGTGAAGTGGAGGAAGGAGTAAAGAAGCCTGTGCTGCTATGCCTGGTCAAGCTGCTCCCATGGTGGAGTGGCTAAGGCACCAGGACACAGCAGCAGTGGAAACCTGGGACCACAGTTCGGTTCCCTCAGGTCTCCTGGTGTTGCATATTTTTTTATATAAAAAATGTTCCCCCCTCCCAAGTTTCTCTCCATCCCCAAAGTCCCACATACCCCCAAAGTTGATTATTTAAATATAGGGGTGCGGGGTGATGCCTCCCACAAAAAGAAAAAGTCCCATTGTTTTCAATGGGATATACGTATTCCTTGTTTGGTCGCTGTTGTGCCTGTTATGTTGGAGCATGACATTTTGACTGTGGTATTGTTTGCTGCGCTGTTTTGGTCATAACATTTTGACCCTGTGCACCTATATTGCCTTACCTATTTGCCCTTTATGTCAAAACACTAGCACAATACCTCTGCCAAACCACAGCCCTTCAGAGCCATCAACATAGGTGGTCATCTGCACATGGTAGCATACTATGCAGGCGATCTACTTTTATACCTTTCATACCCAGAGCATTCTCTACAGGCACTACAAATTTGTTTCCAGACTATAGAGCACCAAGCTGAATATAGAAAGTTCTACTGCTCCATTACACTGAACCACCTCTCATTAAGGACCAGCAGAGTTTTAAAGGCATAACCTGTACTAAATACTTAGAAGTGCATATCGGCCCACAAACAACATCCTTATACCAAATAAACTATTGCATAATAGAACAAACCATGTAAGCGGACCTCTAGGTGGACTCAATACGTATGAATATCTTACCCTGGTTCCTGTACTTATTCCAAACTTTACCGATGACACCCCTTCATCCGGGGACTGCATTTTCAAAGTGGAATAAATGGATTTCTAGATTCATTTGGGACAGGGAAGGCCGAGGTAACATTTCACAAACTGCAACTACCAAAGAGACAAAGGAGGCCTGCTCTCTCCAACCTAATACAATCTATGCAGGTTGCCCACCTGCCTCATTTTAAAATGGAAGGCTACACTTCCCAGCCCAGATGGGCTGAACTAGAACTAGAACTAGAACTAGATCTCTTAGATCTACTATTTGACTGGCTACTATTTGGGACTGTGGATGCTACGGTCCTGGCAAAGATCATAATACCCACTACTAGATCCCTCATCTCTTTGTGGCACCACTTCCTTTCTAAACCCCTTATTCCATGGGATCCCTCTGGCTCAATATGCCTACATACTGTAATGTATTTACTACAACTAAAATGGACTATAAATTCTGGCAATGGATGGAGGCCTGGTCCACCTTATACTTCTACTTAAATGGCCAATTAAAATCTTTTGCACAGTTAGTGCCAGAGGGGATTGGAAATGAGAGACCATTATCATTATCTGCACACTCGCCACTATCTTACTTTCACTACAGGACTTAGCCTCGACGAGCAGATACTTGCCCCATTGCTGATCCTCATCTGCACAATACCTTGGCGGTTCATTTTATTTAAGTTTGTTATAAATCACTACAGGGTACTCCCAGTATAGATGTCTCACAGACTCAGAATACTTGGGATGCTGAACTCTCTATTTTTCCTTCAGACTCAGCCTGGACTTCTGTCTGGGCGAGACAACACAAGATCACTGGTTCCCATTGCTGATGGTAGTATAGCTGGACATCAGCAATCCATTTCAAACACCTCAAATTATGGTCAAATATTTCACCTCCAGGACTTTCCTGCTGGAGAGAATGTGGCTGTGATGTAGACACACACACACACACACACACACACACACACACACATGTTCTATGGTCCTGTCCGATCCTCACCACATTCTGGAAAGCAACAGAAACAGAGGTCAATGTCTTAATCTCAAATTACGGTACCTGACTCCAAAAGCTGAACTACTCTTGCATTATACCCTCACATTAAAAACAAAATTAATACTTACATATTAGGTATCTTTTAACAGCAGACAAAAGTAATCACAAGGTTATGTCTCAAAAAGAACCCTCAACTCTCTCCACTGGGAGGATATGGTGTGGGATTCTATAAAATGGAGACATTAACTACACAGTTGCAGAAATTACCCTGCCAGCATCGCAATAGGTGGAACTCATTGTTGCTGCACATCATGGCTAAAACATTGGATATTATCCTATGAAGAATTTGACATTGTAGGTTCCTAATGCTTCTGAGGGAAGGGAGTACATACAGTGGAGTCATTCCCCAACCCCTTTTACGGGTGAGCGGATGCTACCAAGCTGGAGCAGGTAACAGAAACTGACTATAATGTATAAGCTACATAGTCAGTTGACCTGATAGTCAACGTTTCAATGTATAACAAGAAAAATCTCATGAATGTCACATTAAAAAGCTGTACCAGATCACGTGTGGCTTACATAACTTTAGTAAAGTTGAAGTAACAAAAAAGTAATGTAACCCTCCTTTTGGGGCTTACCTTCATTGCCCGATTCCCCTTTCTCCCATCTACCTTTGGCATCCGATCTTCCCCTGGTTATACCACAGCCCAAGTCGTTTTCTGTGCCCTGTGATTAGTTTTAGCTCTGTTTCAGGCTTAAAGCACTAGTTGCGATTACGCTACTTTGTATTGCACTGCAGTGCTGGCAGGCAATTGCACATGCGTGAGGGAGCCTTTGATCTCCCGACCACCGATTCTGCAGTCCTCTGAGAGGCATTTCTGTAGTCCCAACCCCTTGCAAGCTTATTTGGGGTCGGTGACCAGCATGCGGGTGGTGGAGGCCACTCCTAAATGTAAATAAAGAATTTGAGCGGGGAGGTTTTGAGGCTCATAAATATTAATTACAGCCTCATGAATATTAATGAGGATGCTGTGCTCTGCCTAGGGCACTGTATTGTGGTGGCAGTGACAGAAAAACTGTTGTATATAAATGCTCAAGATGGGGCTTGGTTAAAAGGCCACAGTTGGGATTACATGATTGTGGGGTTATTATTTAATAAGACTATTTCACCGGATGTACTAAAACATTACTGAGGGACAACATAAGGACTGCTATGTAGACTATATGGGAGCAGCCACGGTTTTGATACTTTGATCCTCTAAGGCAACAAATCAGATAACTAGGTGCCTAAAGTTGAAGCAAGGGACTCCTGGGAGAGGGAGTTAACTATTTCAGGCGCCAACAGACACTGACCAATTAGAAATTAAAGAGGGCTGATCACTATGGATATGGATGATTGATAACGTGGGCAGCCAACCTGAGGGCAGATCTTTGGAGAGAGATCCAGGGACCTTGGGAAGTTTGTTTCAGTGTGTCCCAGGCTCCTATCAAGTCAGAAGGAATCTGTGTAAGAAGAGCTAACTTGTCTAAGGCCTTTCACAGGACTGGAATTGGACATTGTCAGTGGCTCAGCAGGTAGCACACTCACCTCTGAGGCCGGAGATCAGAAGGCAGTGGGTTCTATCCCCAAACCAGGCACTTGGTTAATATCCCAATACTGACACTATAGTGCAGTATGAGGTGCTGCATTCCTGAGGTGCCGTCTTTCGGATGAGCGTTAAACCCAGGCCCCATCTGCCTGTTCTGGTGGTAGTTCAGGAGGATGTTAAAGATACCATGGCACTTGTGAAAAGATTAGAGGATTTCCCGGTGTCCTGGCCAAATTTCCTCATTCACTAAAAATATCAACAGCTTACTCTGGTTCAAGGTCAGTTGGCATTTCATCTGTATCCCCTCTCCCTGGGTCATGCCTGAAAATAGGCAGAATCTGCCTAGTGCACTTACCAGTCAGCAAAACTAAATAAATAAAATAAATAAATTGCTACTGAGAAAAGAGTAACTCTATCTAAGGAAGAGAGAGACTGAGCTGTTTTGGAACTCTCCAGGTATTTTGAACTGTACTGTTTCCTTTGGGAGAGAATAGCTGCTGCAGAAATCCTGCACTGAAACTGGGACTTTGAAAAGTCACTCAAAGAGGCTGAACGTCTCAGGAATGGGGTGCTAGCCAAGCTGTGTGAATTGTTTGAGAACTGAACAAATTGGCTGAGGCTGTGTCCCAGCTGAGGCTGCTTTGGGAGCTGGTCGAACTCACAGGGACTGGGTGTGTAAAGGTGAGCACGTGTTGCATGTTCCAGAATCCCTGCTGTTGCTGTGTGTTACAGTGTGAATTGGAGCTGCTGCTTCAAGCTGCAAATCAGTGTCCAAAGCGGTACTGGCATTTCGGAAGTTGAGGTGCCTGGCTGCCCTGAAATTTCTGAATTGGTGCAGGAACAGAGCGAACTCTACTTCTTTGGAGGCACTTTCTAGAGCCAGGAGGGAACTTGCTAACTACTTCTGAGTGGGGCCTTCGGTTTCAGGAGGTCACCTGCACTTGTTGGGGTGCTAGGGCACCTCGATCTTTGTGGGGAGCCAGGCTGTGGAGCCACTCCTGGGTCTGGGCTTTCTGAGGCTGGTTGGGACCTGTGATTGGAGCTCTGCAGCGGGCCCGAAGAGGCTGGAGGTGACAAGTGGCCAGATCTTCAATCAAGGGGACAAGCTGCAAGGCCTTAAAATCAAGATCAAGCCTGAGAGACCACCACCATTCTCTGGCCCATTCATGTGTTTGTAACCCCTAGATGGCGCTATCCCAGGGCTACTACCCCTGCCTGATTTGCCACTAACAGGTTGAGGGGCCTGGATCCAATGGCGGGTGCCTCCACCCAGAGGTCAGGGTTTGCAATAGTTAAACTTACTTGGTCACAGCCCTCTGGGACACTGCAACCCCTTTCTTCCCACTAGTGGCCCACACAATATAGCAGAATTACCTTCACAGTATACACTTACCCCCAAGGCTGGTTCAGGCACGGGACATCCTGTAAAATAAGATACAGTGCAACAATCACAGTACAGTACTTTAACATAGACAAATACCTCAGGCAGTATAACTTTGTTGAAACAAACAGCTCTGATTTATTTAGGGATATAACAAGGACAGGGAAATCAGGTTAATTAGCTTATCACTTTACTATCTACCTATGGCTCTGTGCAGGCCTATCCCTACCAGTTACTGTCCCTGGGCACCCAGGCCTAGTAGCTAGTCCAAACCGTGGCAGCTGGTAGGGGCCCTTTCACACTGAGAAAGGAAAATTAAACAGTCAGCAGTACAGTAATTCCATTTGGATTTAATGTGGCAATTCAACAGGGCGACCCAATTAGTACTCACGACCTCCAAAGAAGATATGGTCCTTCAATGTCAGCAGGGCTACTTTTGATCTCAAGAGACTCCTCACACATTTATATGGTAAAAAGAAAGCACTATACCAGGCAGGCTGCATCTGTATCCCAATCGCAATTACTGCACAATAACCAGGAGAACACACAGCAGATTCAGTTCCTGACAGACCGAGTGTAATTCAACAATTTCTTCAGTCTTCTACAGGGTGAGCCTGGTTTCTACTCTTCAGAGATCCTTTGATTCTTTTCACAGGACGGATTCAGTCCTAACAAGCAGTTACACAAGTTGTGACGGAACTCTGGGCCTTGTACACGTTTTTGATTGAAACTGTGCACCGAAGGAGCACAGGGTTTCTTTCCCTTCACTTTCAGATCTCAAACTGAAACTCCCAACAGACAAAAACGGGCACTTCCTTTGAGTTCCTCCCAGTTCTTGACTGGATTGGCTGTCACTCACAATAGACTGCTGCTGTTGGTCCAAAAGGCACGAAGTCTAAACTTACATCTCCCAGAGTCACTGCCCATACAATCCTCTTGTGGCTGGCTCAGATTATGAGTCCCAAGTTCTGATTCGTCCAGGCATCATTTTAGAGCTAGTTTACCCACACTGATTGGTCCAGTTCAGCAGTTCAAAACCAGAATGGGGAACTAGGCAGACAGTTCTGACTGCAAAAGAAAGCAGGTTAGACAAACTGTAATTTTATTATTACTGTAAATGATTTCTGGCAATCAGTTACATCTTTCAGACAGGTTCCCTTTGCACTCCTAGTGACTGCAAAATGGGGTGAATTGGCAGCAGCTTGAGTGGTACTCAATCAAAGAAACACACAGTCCCCATACAAACTAATTATGTCTGCAAGCAGACAGCTCTTAAAGACAGTACCAGAGGTTCTAAAACACTCACTGATAAATGGCTTAACGCCAAACACCATTCAGGCTTGGAGCATTCAAGCAAGCTCCTGGAAGTCTTTTGGGAACCCCATTTGCAGGGGTTACACCCTTCCTGGCCTGGGAAAAGCAGCGTCCGCGTCAAGCAAGTACCCCATAAGTTTCAACTGCACCATGTATACATTTGCATTGGGCTCACATGTAATCATCAGTCAATACATCATTTTACCAAGAACCATTTCTGAAACATTGCAGTCGTCACTCTTTACACAGTATAACACACACATTGTACCATAACTCAAGTTATTACCTCTTGTACATGAAACCTGAAGAGAGGGACCCTTCCTATCAGTTACCTTGGGGCTGGATGGGGCAAGGGCACCATACTTAGAGGGCAACACATGTAACTTGGAGTTAGCACTGATGCTCAGTTTGGGCAGTGAGCTCGGGGACACATACACTCCTTTATGGACAACATTGAGAGCAAATCCACAGGCCTCCCAAGGGAATCATAACTGAGGTGCACCACAGGCTTTACAGCTCGACCAGTCTTTCTAGGGAACTGTTACAGTCTCTGCACTCTGAGCCTCATTTTCAGCATTGTCCACACTTGTCAGGGAGTCTCCATGGGGTAGAGAGGCTAGAACTTGGGGCACTTTCAGCTCCAGGAGTTACAGTTTCTGAGTCCACAACATTTGGCTGCATGGAGAGCTTGGACACTGGCAGTGGACTGTCAGGGCACTCAAAATACTCTTCTTGTTGGGTGTATCACCAGTCTGCCCCAATCTATCATTTTCCTCCCTGAAAGCTCAAACAGTTCAACCATGCACAATGATTCCATTTCATCTGATCTGATGCTTTGCACTTCACTTTCTGGGAGCATTGGCTCCAGGGATGAAGCTGGGGGCATAGACAGTCCAGAAGGCCCAGCTTTGTCTCCAGTATTGACTAGGGATTGCCCGAAACAATTGACTCAGTTCGTAAGAAGGATAGTATTCAAAGTCACTCCTTTCTTCTGATATGGACTGACAGTCATGCTCAACTGGGACTTGTGCAGGGGAACACTTTAACTCTGCTTCTGTAGGTGCAGACTTCCTTGATCTTTTCTTAGCAGCAGCTCTAGTCACTGGTCCAGAGGGCATCTTCTGGGGCTCAGACTCAATCAGGATTTTGTCCAATGGGTAGTAAATGATTTCTATGCATTGTTTTACATCTTTTGAATTGTTCTCAGGCCTTACTTTGTACACTGGCAGATCATCTAGTTTGCCCACTACAATGTGAGGAGATGGTGCCATCTGTCAGCAATCTTGTGTTTGCCATGCAGTCCCAGATTTCTTAGCAATACCGATCTCCTCCTGGGTTCCTGTGCTTTCACCTTTTATCATACCTTTCTTTGTTGGCCAGATTTCTTTTTGGCAGCCATGGTTTGAGCCAGTTGAGTACGCATGAGTTAGCTGGGCCTTTAACTTTGCACATACTGTAAATAGTTGTCAGCTTGAACCCCATCAGGAGAGACCCCAAAACACACATCTACCGGTGATCGAGCTTCTCTTCCAAACATCAGGCGGTAGGGGAGAACCAGTGGCATCACTTTTGGTGCAGTTATAAGCATGTACCAGGGTGCTAATTTGTTGGCTCCATCTAGGCTTGTCCTTTGGGTGCAGGGTGCCTAGCATATCTAGCAAAGTGCGGTTGAAACGTTCAGGCTGTGGGTCCCCTGGGGTGGTAAGGAGTGGTTCTGGACTTTCTCACTCCCCACAGAGAAAGCATCTCTTTGATCAGACGACTCTCAAAGTCTCTCCCTTGATCAGAATGGATTCTTTGTGGAGCCCCATAGTGAACAAAAAGTTTTCTCTGAGTACTTTGGCTACAGTGGATGCTTTCTGGTCTTTGGTGGGGAAAGCTTGGGCATATCTCGTGAAATGGTCAGTGACCACCAGCACATTACTGATATTTCTTTGATCTGACTCAAACTCAGAAAATCAATACAGACCAGCTCCATGGGTGCACTGGTGGTTATGTTAACAAGGGGCAGCCTCTGGGGCAAAAGCTTTCCTCTGTATGCAGCGACTACAAGATTAGTATGTGTTGCTCCACATCAGCCCCATCTTGGCCAATAGATACTGGATCTCACCAAGTCAAGTGTTCTGTCTATACCAAGGTGCCCCATGTGGTTGTGCAAGGACCTCAATACTGAGTCTCGAAGGCAGTGGGCAGCACCAGTTGTTGTTTGTCTACTTGTCCCCCTCTGTCTACTGTTTCTCTATAACAGTTTATTGATCAGTTTCAACTTAGGACCTTCTTTGTATAACAGTGCAGTTCTCAAATCAGTGGGCGTAATTTGGACACATCTTTTCCTGCATAGAGGGCTTCTAAAGCTGATTTGATCATAGGATCGATGCGGATTGAGCCGCCGAATACTGTCATTGTCCAGCTGAGGCAGTGCACCAATGTCTATTGCAGAAAAGTGGCAATAAGCAGCAGGTATGCAATTCTCAGAGGGTCCCAAGCAATCCACCATGCAGTCCACTGCGTCCGTGGACATTTGTTCCTCCTGTCAAACTTCGGCAGAGTGCCCAATGTCAGGTTCTGCCAATCGGACCCAATCATTCTGGGAACAGGCCTCCGGGAGAGAGCATCAGCATCTATGTGGTTCAGACCTGCTCGGTATTCGAGAGCATAGTCATATGTAGATAATGCAGAAAGCCACCTGTGGCCAGTGGCATCCAACTTAGCTGAGTCTGCACATAGGTCAAAGGATTGTTGTCAGTTTTACTAGTATTTTAGCCCCATACAAGTACTCATGGAATTGGTCAACATAGCCCACTTCAAAGCTAGGAACTCTAACTTATGTACAGGATAGTTCTTTTCGGATGGGGTCAGGCTTCTACTGGCAAAGGCCACTGGTCTCAGGCCATTCTCGTGCTCTTGGTACAACACAGCCCCCAACCCTTGCAAGCTAGCATCAGTGTGCAGGGCGTAAGGTTTTCTTGGATCGGCATAGGCCAGCACTGGAGCATGGGTAGTTGATATATGATCTCATGAAAAGCAGTCTCACAATCAGGAGTCCAGCGGCCTCAAATACTTCACTCGGATGAAAATACACTCTTTCAGTCTTGAGGGACCTGACTTTTGGTATTTTTGTGGGTTGGGGATACCCTTGAGTAAGGTTAAGTAAAGGGCGGATCACTCTTGAATAGTCCTTGATGAAAGCGCCGATAATAACCACAGAATCCCAGGAATCTTTGCAGTTCTTTTAGATTTTTGGCTGTGGCCAGTGGTCAAGGCCTCAACTTTACTTGGGTCGGTCTCTATTCCCTCGGTGGATACTATGTGTCCACATACTTTACTGATGTTTGAAAGAATTGACACTTATCAATGGACAGTTTAAGGCCAAAGTCCTCCAGTCGATCCAATACCTTAAATAATCTGCCTCATGTTCCTCCAGTGAGCTGCCAAACACAATAACATCATCTAGGTATACCAGGCACTCTAGTAAGTTCATGTCCCCACTGCACGCCCATCAATCGTTGAAAAGTGGCTGGGGCACCTGAAATCCTTGAGGCATCCTCTCATGAATTCATAGAAGCCGCGGACAGATAAAGGCTGTCTTCTCACGGTCCTCTGGGGCCATCGGGATCTGGTAGTACCCACTGCGGAGATCCAGCACAGAGAACCACTTGCTCCCGTTTAGGCAGTCCAAAGCATCCTGAATGCGGGGCATTGTGTACTGATCAGGGATAGTCCGCACGGTTTAGGTGCGATAATCCACGCACATCCTTACTGTCCCATTCTTTTCCTCACTACCACAATGGGGAAGCATAAGGGCTTCTGGATTCTTGTATTACACCAGCCGCTAACATCTCTTGCAGATGCCGTCTCACATCATCTATATCAGCAGGTGCCAGGCGTCGAGACCTCTCACGAAATGGTCTTTCGTCATGCAGCCGGATATTGTGCTCAGCTCCTTGCACGCATCCTCGTCCCATTCCTTTAAAGAAAACACCTGGTCTCTCTGGGCAAGCTTCTCACTGATCCTCACTTTCCATTCAGCTGGCAGCGGGGTTCGAATCAAACAAGTCAGGCGTTACTCTGTCATTCTTCCTTGAACTCTTGCTGCTGGGTAGCACTGCAGTGTCTGCACAATGCACATTAGCCAGGATGCAACCTCTATTTACTCGAATGTCTCTTTCAGACACATTATGAACTTGGACCATTACCCTTCTGGCATAAGCATGGGCTCTAGCGGGCAAAATACTAGGCTGACCAGCAGTCCCTCTGGCAATTTTCCATCGCCTGGTGCATCCAACATTAATATTTTATTCTTAACATCCTTTCTGATACGGACCTCTCCTGTAAGGTACACTGGGCATTTGGTGCCAGGATCAGAGACTCAGGATCCTTCTTCCATACAATTCCGACGGTTCCTCTGGTTCTATATTTTCAGCATCTCTCTGTGCCTCATAGGCCTTCTTAATTAAAGCCGGAACTCTTAAAGCTCTACTAGTCTTTGACCCCTGTTTTTCATAACACAAATGTGCCAGCCTTCTGAACATATGAGCATTTGTTCCAATCAACAAAGGGACACCATCATACAGTCCAGTGGGGGACACACTAAGGCTAGGGTCTCTACTTGTTCGCCACTCCAGCCACGGAGGTGGGGAAAGACAGCCAAATTCGGATATACCCAGAATAGGGTAGGCCTTCTCACTTAACCCCATACATGCAGTCCTTCTAATGGTTGTAAGGGTACGTCTGACAAATGCTTCTGATACCAATCTTGAAACATAATTGTCACTTGGGAGCCACTGTCTAATACAGCTCTTGTAGACACTCCATTTACCTTTACAGTGGTCTCCATGGAGGGACCCACTATTCTGGACCAGTCTGGAGAGGCGGTAGTGGGGCCTGGGCAACTGACCTTGCCACAAAAGGACGTGAATTAGCATTTTGGTGCCCTCACTGGGATCATTTGCGCACCTCTTAACCACTGATTGTTCTCCGAAGCTCTCCTTGTAGCCTATATGCAACTTTGTCAGTGTCTTTTGGGATTGGCATCCCTTTTCATGTGCCCATCCTTCCCACAATTATAGCAAAACATACTTTTTGGAGTTTGAGCTGGCCAGGTGCCACACTGGGAGCCAGGGCGGGTATTACTAACTGGAAACCTTGGTGCCATCTCTGTCTGCGCGTGATAAGCATTTGGAGACATCTCGTCAGTTTCTCCACTTCCATGGTCAAGGAATCGAGTTCGAGCTGTTATCAGCAGGAGATACATGGGTGGGTATCCCCACCCCATAGCAGATGCAGTCGGATATAGGTCGGGCCCGTATTGCAGGGCGTGGCCTTCATAAAAGGGACTGTTTTTGAATCTCCGGATCTCTCAACAGTTCGCCCCATTGTGGCATATCTTTTCCTTATCAGAGCACTCATTGACTGCCAACCTCTGCCCTGAACTTCATTGATGGGCCACCTCAGTCACTCGGGTCATAGCCACAGCTATTGGTGCAGGTCCCTCCCGAGGTCGCCTTTTCTCAACTCCTCGAATTTCTCTCATTAACTCATCATAGGAGGGTGGGATTCCAGTCGATTTGCCAGGCGAACTGAAGCAACAGCAGTTCTGAGAAGGGGGCAGACTTAAGGATTCTGTCCAGTCTGGTTCGGTCCAGTTCAATCGCTGGCAACTACTCCTTTCTGAGGCATTCTTGCAACAATTTTTCCAGCCGAGACATACACAGACAACTCCTCCCTTGGTACTGTTGTGCATTTCTTACTCTCCACCATAGGTCCTCATCAGAATCTGGGCTCCCATACATTCTCCAAGGCCTCAAGATAGGCTTGTGCAGTCGCTTCAGGGTTACTGGCCCGTTTAGCACGGATGGTAGCCAGGGCAGGACCTCGGAGGCTCTCACTAACCCTCTTCGCTTCGCCTTCCGAGTATTGCCATTCTAGCACTTGGGGGCAACATAGTCTATCCAGGTCTCCCAGTCATCCTCCCTTGGGGGTGGGGAGGGTGCCAGAGAAGATCCTCAACCTTGGTAAGAGTCGTGACTAATGGCAGGTGCAGAAATAGGAGTCTGCATTGGTTCAGCCACCATTACGGGTACTGGAGCAGGAGAGGGTGTTGGGGAGGAACACCCCAGGTGGCAAGAATAGTTTCTTCAAGTCCTCCACAGTTTTCCCTTCTCCCAGCAACCATTTAGCAAATTTCTCCTCAAAAGTTTCAGATAGTGGTGGGGCTCATTCCCCCGGTCTTTACTGTCCTTAGTTATCACTCTCAAGCAGTGAGGGCTCCCTCTGGGGTAATGGTCTGTGGTACTTTGGAGCTATCTATGGGATCCTTAAACTCTACTAGGCCAGGAAAGTGTGGGTGAGCAGATTAGCGTGCCGACCCACCACCACAGGATTTTGTAAACCTTCCACCTTGGAAGTACTCCTGCACAGTGTCCGTATTGATACCCAGGGGATGTCCAGGATAAGCATAGCATTTGGGGGTCGATCTCCTCCCCAGTACACCACTCCACCAGCCGGTGCACAGCCACTTCTGTCGGGTACCCATTTATTTATTTATTTATTTTTTTCCCTTAACAGTGGTTTGTAAATATGGCCACTAGAGGACACACAATCCCAGCGGTGAGCCTCCAAAATGTAACCCCTAGATGGCGCTATCCCAGGGCTACTACCCCTGCCTGATTTGCCACTAACAGGTTGAGGGCCTGGATCCAATGGCGGTGCCTCCACCCAGAGGTCAGGGTTTGCAATAGTTAAACTTACTTGGTCACAGCCCTCTGGGACACTGCAACCCCCTTTCTTCCCACTAGTGGCCCACACAATATAGCAGAATTACCTTCACAGTATACACTTACCCCCAAGGCTGGTTCAGGCACCGGACATCCTGTAAAATAAGATACAGTGCAACAATCACAGTACAGTACTTTAACATAGACAAATACCTCAGGCAGTATAACTTTGTTGAAACAAACAGCTCTGATTTATTTAGGGGATATAACAAGGACAGGAAATCAGGTTAATTAGCTTATCACTTTACTATCTACCTATGGCTCTGTGCAGGCCTATCCCTACCAGTTACTGTCCCTGGGCACCCAGGCCCTAGTGGCTAGTCCAAACCGTGGCAGCTGGTAGGGGCCCTTTCACACAGAGAAAAGGAAAATTAAACAGTCAGCAGTACAGTAATTCCATTTGGATTTAATGTGGCAATTCAACAGGGAGCGAACCAATTAGTACTCACGACCTCCAAAGAAGATATGGTCCTTCAATGTCAGCAGGGCTACTTTTGATCTCCAAGAGACTCCTCACACATTTATATGGTAAAAAAGAGCACTATACCAGGCAGGCTGCATCTGTATCCCAATCGCAATTACTGCACAATAACCAGGAGAACACACAGCAGATTCAGTTCCTGACAGACCGAGTGTAATTCAACAATTTCTTCAGTCTTCTACAGGGTGAGCCTGGTTTCTACTCTCAGAGATCCTTTGATTCTTTTCAGGACGGATTCAGTCCTAACAAGCAGTTACACAAGTTGTAGACTGGAACTCTGGGCCTTGTACACGTTTTTGACTGAAACTGTGCACTGAAGGACACAGGGTTTCTTTCCTTCACTTTCAGATCTCAAACTGAAACTCCCAACAGACAAAAACGGGCACTTCCTTTGAGTTCCTCCCAGTTCTTGACTGGATTGGTTGTCACTCACAATAGACTGCTGCTGTTGGTCCAAAAAGGCAATCAAGTCTAAACTACATCTCCCAGAGTCACTGCCCATACAATCCTCTTGTGGCTGGCCCAGATTATGAGTCCCAAGTTCTGATTCGTCCAAGGCATCATTTTAGAGCTTGGTTTACCCCACACTGATTGGTCCAGTTCAGCAGTTCAAAACCAGAATGGGGAACTAGGCAGACAGTTCTGACTGCAAAGAAAGCAGGTTAGACAAACTGTAATTTTATTATTACTGTAAATGATTTCTGGCAATCAGTTACATCTTTCAGACAGGTTCCTTTGCACTCCTAGTGACTGCAAAATGGGGTGAATTGGCAGCAGCTTGAGTGGTACTCAATCAAAGAAACACACAGTCCCCCATACAAACTAATTATGTCTGCAAGCAGACAGCTCTTAAAGAGACAGTACCAGAGGTTCTAAAACACTCACTGATAAATGGCTTAAACGCCAAACACCATTCAGGCTTGGAGCATTCAAGCAAGCTCCTGGAAGTCTTTTGGGAACCCCATTTGCAGGGGTTACATGTTTATAGACAGACTCCCCACTCCTAGTGCTGGTGAAGGATCCTGCTTTAAGGCACTGCTGTAGAGCTGCAAACCGTGAGTACCAAGGACTTGCTCCTGGGGTCAAAGGAGTGTTCAGTTTAAATTTAATTTCAGTTTATCAGCATCCTAGGGCTCCAAAGCTGGCCAACCGCAGCAACGTCCAGGCCTGCAACTAGTGGGTACCCAAAAGACTTTCAGGGTAAAACACTGGTACCAGTGGGGTGGGCAGCCAGGGTGGTTTGGCCTTCAAGCCCAAGTTGCCTTTGACCTGTTAATTCTTGCTAACTATTTCTTCCTCCACAGCTATCCCTTATCCAGGTACCCCTATCCTAACCCTTGCCCCCAACAAATCTGTGATTTTACTG
The DNA here is from genome assembly GCA_016271365.2 of Neoceratodus forsteri. NCBI lineage: Eukaryota > Metazoa > Chordata > Ceratodontiformes > Ceratodontidae > Neoceratodus > Neoceratodus forsteri. The sequence goes on from CM028134.1 coordinate 189,633,472, forward strand.
TTTGAAATTACTGTGTACAGGGTATTTCTGTATCTGCCAAGTTATTGCTGGTTTATGATTTATGGTTTATGGTGTTAAAGAACTGTTGGGTATCCAGTGTTGGTGGTTGGTAAGGGAGGTGGGTAGGTGCAGCATCCCAGGGGCTGTGCCAACCGGTCACCTAACCCACTTTTAACTCACTCTGGGTGGAGGCACTGCACTATTGATCATAACTTTGGGACAGGACCCCCAATCACCACTCTAGCAGGTCTCAGGCCCCTTAACCTGTTATTGGGCCCACAGGCAGGTAGTAGCCTACTGGCACACAGTGCCTAGACAACAGTGAGTTTTGGAAGCCAAAGCCAGCTGAGTTCACTGAAGCAAAGAGAGGTCTGAGGTCTGTATAAGTCAAAATATGACTGTTACCTGAAGGAATGGACCCATGATATTCTATGAAGGCCAGAGTATGGAACCTGAATCATTGAACTGTAACTTTTCCAAATAAACCTACAACATTCCTGATTTCATCATCATCATGATTCAATGTGTATATGTTTTAGTGCCAAACACCGATACAAATAAACCCAAGAAGACTACACAATGAGAAAGCCCAGGAATTCTATCCTATCCCAGTTGATGGTAGCATACCCAAGGTAAAAGGGACATCCGAGCTGAGAGGGCACCTGCTGTGGACAGCATCTGACATCAGGCGAATCTAGAATTTTTTAAGGGGTAGAATTTTGTCAAGGGAAGCATTTTCCCCAAAATGGAAAATAATACATTCTAAAGCTCAGATCAGGTAAAACAGCTACTTTTTGCTGGCCTAAGTGTGTAGCTGCTGCTACTCACTACACAGCTGGATCCATTAGCATCTGATGTGGCTCTGAGTCAACTGAATACAGAAGGAGCAGCAGAGGACATCAGATGGAACCAGGCCCTGTCTAAGAGGATGTGCAATTCCCCAATTTGGGACCTCAGAGTCAGACAGCTGGGTGGCAAGGTTGGGGCAGTGACAGATTCAAACCTGAGATCTTGTGTTTCACAGCTCTGTGTTTTCATCACTAGGACACATACAAGTCAATGGTTATGCACAACTTTGAACCTGGATTTACCGTACTGGTTCACAGTTCAACACTCTACTTGTAAGAACAGAAGTTACCTTGCTAACATTATCCAGTCAGGCTAGAGCATGGAATGAATAGCAAATCTGCAATCTCAAAAAAAAAACACATTTCTTGTTTGGCAAACTGTGCTTTAGGCACTTTGTTTTGCAAGTAAACAACTGGAGTAACAAACCTCACAGTTTGAAAATTATCTCTGTGTGATGCAAGCTCTGTTCCTCCTTGATGTTATTCGCCATGCAGTCCAAAATTTGCTATCAAAGCACGGCACAATAGCTACTGGCAGCCATTTGTTGCTGTGCAGAACTTTGAATTCCATAACCCTGTCATCGGGAAGAAGTGTAATAATATGCAACCCCTACAGTTGGTTCAGAATTTACTTCAGCATATCTGACTTGTTATAAAACGGCCTACTGAGCTGTTACACTGACCCAACAGAGCACCACCACTCAGTTTAAATCCATCTCTGATGGACATCCAGTTAAAGAACGAAACACCTGCCACTTCACACAGTTTCCTACTTCTTTATGCATAGTAAAACAGTAATTGAGGTCAGAAAGGACTTTAGACCCAACACGTCTTCTCGTTGTTTACAAACATGGCATAAATAAATATGCTGTATTTAAGTAGTAGATGGGGAGGGGGCACTTGGTACAGTAGGTGCTCTCCTAAACATCTCCAGCCATGGTGAATGGGAAAGGGCAATTATAGTACATGTAAGCTTAAACATTTTCAGTCGTCATTCACAGTGCTGGATCCTGGGTGACACTAGGGACAATGTTAAAAAAACTCAGAGATGTTATAACAATAATTTAATTTTATAATTTTATTCATGAGAACCAGATACACCATTGCATCAGGGACTCATTTGCAATGGTTTCCAATTGCAGAAGGATCTAGTGACAGCTTGGAGAAGGTACAATTTATACATTAGAACTTGAGTACAAACATAGATTTTCACCACAATGACGGCAATGTTGAACTTATCATTTATCTCTCACAAGCAGAAAGGCATTTTGTACAAAGATGTTAGACGGCAAAATATTACAGTTACCTTCCATGTATTATCTCAGATGGATAGAGAACACCCCATTACATTAAGCATAAAACATAGGTCAGTATAGAGTATAGTCACCCATACCAAGGATCTTCAAGTTTGCCGGTACAGTATCGGACTAGGCTATGAGCAGTGCAGAAATATACCTCCTCATAATGGGCCAAATGTGGTGGTGGTGCTGGTGTGTGGACCGGCACAGACCAATAGGCAGTGTGTTCCAGGCCAGAGCGCCAGCATGGGAGAAGCAGCTGGAGCTCATGCTTGGTGTTCATTTGAGGAACAATATATTTAGAATTTATTTATTTATTTATTAATTATTGTTTCAGATTACAACCTTTGAGCAACAAGCGCTTTTACAAAAGTTCCACATCAGAGTGAGACCAAACAACAGGTACAGTAAATACAGTGGATGGTTCAGTAACATGTGGGAAGTAATTACAAAGTAAGTACAGGGTGTCACAGTATCATGGGGAAATGAATTACACAGAACAACAGGAAAGCAGAATCACATCAACAATACATAATTATCATTTTGATAATAACAATAAAGTGCTATAACAGGAAAGCAGAATCACATCAACAATACATAATTGTCATTTTGGTAATAACAATAAAGTGCTATAACAGGAAAGCAGAATCATATTAACAATACATAATTGTATCAGGTGGCAATAGTTGTATCAGATGGTAATAGTCTTTATATAGAACAGACATTTTGGTAATAACAATAAAGTGCTACAGTACACGTAATTAAGGCAAAAGAAGGATGGGAAGGGATAATTGTAAACGAGGGAGGGAAGAGGAGGGTGAAGTAGAGAGATGTGGTATGGGAGGGAGCTGCCAGAGAGTAGCGAGAGGGATAAAGCAGGAAGAGAGGTGAAGAGAAGCATAGGGGGTATTGATGAGCATGGGAGGGTGGGTACCACAGGAGAGTGGGTTATGATGAGAGATTTAGTCAGTGGACAGGGAAGCATTGGGATTGAGCAAGGAAAGGGACTGGGGGACAGGAAGAGAATAAGTGAGGGAGGACAGAGGGAGTATTAGAGATGGGTGGAGGAGGAGGAAGGGTGGGGAAACATGGAGGGTGGATAGGGTGCAGGTAAGGTGGAGGTGGGTGGTGGGAGGATGTAGAGAGAATTGGGAAATAGATACTGCTGGAGGAAAGGGAGGTGGCAAGGGTAGGATAAAGGATAGGGAATGGGGAAAGGTAAGGTAGTGAGGACATTGAGGGAGTAGGTGAGAATAGATGGGAAGGAGGGGAGAGGAGAGGTGAGGTGAGCAGGAGATCAAACAAGTGCAAATGTAGGTCAGGATGCTGTCTGAGCATAGGAGTAGAGGACAGGAGATCTAAGTATGGGGAGGTGGAATCGATAGAAGTAGATGCGAATGGGGGACGGTGGGAGGGCAGAGAGTGCAACATGGTTAGGGCTAGGTGATATCCCTATGCGATGTCTCCGGTTTACCATAGTGCATCAACAGCACTTGCACTGACATCTCCTACAGTGACAGCTACTATGCCAACCGTCGGCATTGTAGCCTCGGGATGTCGGTGCATACAAAGGGGGCTGTGACCTCCGAACCTCCCACAACTCCTGGTCTCTAGGATTCCTACTCTGAGTCAGAGCTGGACTGGGGAGGCGGAACACCCAGTGAGGCTGTCCTGGTCACTGCACAGACCATCACAGTGACCCGCGGGTTTTGGCCATCATTCGCTGTGATGGTCTTCGTGGTGCCAGAGTCGCTCAGTGACAGTATACCCGATGCTCCATATCCATGGGGAGAGTGAGGGAAGGAGGAGGGAAACAAGTTGGGGGTTAATCCAAGTAGCTGCAACTCGCCTGGTCATACAGGTGCTGTTTGAGTTCTCTTTGAATGGCCTGAGCTTGGAGTTATCTAGGATGCTGGCCGGGAGCTCATTGAGCCAAAGAGGGCCTTGTAGGAGAAAGTTATTTGGGCCAGAGCAGTGCGCCAGAACAGGATGTGCCATGTATTCCTTGCCCTGCCTCTAGTCCAATGGAATTGTGTGTTGGTTGGAGTATCCTCTGGATGGAATTCAGGGTCAGTCTAGCTAAGCTCCCCCAAGGAGGCAGACCTGGTATTTAATTCTCCCTGTAGGTTTAGCCATTTTAGTTTGGGTATAGAGGTCACAGGTATGCGTGAGCGCATCTACACGTAGCACTAGCCTCAGGCCTTGTTTAGCACTGCTTTTTACTCATTTAAGTGTGGTGTCCTTGGCTGCACTATACAAAACAAGGCCATAGTTGACAGAGAGAATAGAACTATTTACTGCTAGGGTGAGGGCCTCGCTGGTCAGATAGGAACAGTGCCTGTAGAGCAGGCCTAATCTAGTGTTGACTATTTTTACAGTGTGATCAATGTGTTGATTGTAGGAGAGGAGCTTATCGAGAGTGACACCCAGATTTGTTCCCATAGATGCCATATGGCGCCGGAACCATCCATTGCCTGATCCGACTTAAAATGGCCACTGGAAGCAAATGAATTAAAGGTGTTTACTTGCTCCAATGGTTAAGCCTGCTGTTTTGATAGTGAGACTGCTAGATTTTTTCTGCTCTGCTGGGTGTAGAACAGCATGGTTTTTGTTTTTATAGTTTAGAAGGAGTTTATTTTGGGAGAACCACTCCTCAACCCTGGTAAAACTCTCTTGTAAAATATTTGTTAAAATGTCTAGATGGGGGCTACTTGCAAAGATGACAGTGTCATCAGCGTGCAGGAGAAGCTTGGTTGGGCAGATCTCAGGAAGGGCGTCGAGGAAGAGACTGTACAGTAGTGGTCCTAGGAGGGCTCCTGGGGACCCTCTAATGATACTTTCCTGTCATCCGAGAGTATGTTTTGTATTTTACCTGCTGGGTTCTCTGGGCTAGACAGCTCTGGAACCATGATGCTTTCTCAGTGGATATACTGAGGGCAAGTAGTGTTTTTAGAGGAACACTATGGTTAACCGTATCAAATGCCTTTGTGAGGTCAATATATATTGACCCCACTAGGTTCCCTTCATCCAGTGCCTCATGTATGTATTCCATAAGTTCCAAGAGGGCAGTAGTAGTGCTGTGGGATTTACGAAGTCATGCTGCTGTGGACACTATATATTATATATAATGTATATATTCCTGCTTCAGATCTAAGCCCTCCTGGACTGGTCTGGGCTCTACCAGAGCCGGAATGTAGCCACACATCTTATCTGCAGTAATTCATACATGAGGTGAAGCAGATGACGTCATCTGCAGTCACCAAGGGTCAGCCAGTTCTACTATATAGTGTGCAGTGGTGGCTATCATGGGGTGCATTTAGTACAAAGTGAGCAAGCTTGTGGTAGAGAACAGTTAGCTTGCTTAAGACATTTGTTGGCCCCATCGTATAATATGACAACATACAGTAGTCCAGTAGAGGAGCTAACACTGTTCACAATGTGTAGGCATGTAGGTGAACAAAAGTAGACCTTATTCCTGTACAGGAAGTTTTATTTATTAGATTCTCAGTGTGTAGGTTCTGTCTGAGATGGGGTCCAGCCACATGCCCAGATATCTGTATAAAGTAGTGTGGAGCTCATGGTGATCTATGGTTTATCTGATGATAACTATCTGTTGGTTAGTGCAACTGGGTTGATTCTGGGACCCCAAAACTATTGTTTAGGTTTTTATATATGTTATATATTTTATCCAATAAGTAGCTATTAATGCCCGACGGGAGGTGGGCGGTGGGCAATACCAGAGCCGGCCAGGGCGTAATGAGGCCCGATGCTGCAGGCGGGGCCTTATAGCTCCTGGCTCAGTCCGGTATTGCCATACTGCCCACCCTGGAGGGCATTATTGCGCTTAGAAAATGGGCTACCTGTGGCATTTTATGTGAGATTTAATAAAATGTAAAAGAAATTGAAAAACAGAGTGAAATGAAATTTAAATGTTTATGCTGTAAAGTAGTCCCTCCTTTCTGTGCTGTTCCATGTCTTGTTGCCTCCCCACCCACTATGACTACTACAGAGCTAATACAGTTCTTCCCATTGTTATTTTAAAAATAAAAGCAGTTTTTGTCTGTCTTGACATATTTTTTGTTCAATCAGAAGTTGCGGACGTTGTTAGCCTCTGCCACGCAAAGGCAGGAAGTGCAGAAGCGAGGGTATAAGGTGCAAGGACCAGGATGTTAGTTTTAAATTTAAAGTGCATTTTTCTAGCTGCCACTGAAACTGTAAATGATTATTGTTTTTGCTGCGCGTCCTGAATGTGGAGCGGCTTGACCGGGTTCCAATATGCAGTCGGGATATTTGTGGAGCATGTGGCGAGACCGAGGTGAGTGGAAATGGACGCAGCAGCAGCAGTTGCCGAAAAGAAATGTTATTTTATTTCCCACTTGAAGGGATGTTCGCTTGTGGTAGGATGGGTTACCGCTGAGACAAGAAGCTTTACTGTGTTGTCCAGCAGACTTGTTTGATCGAGTACAGGAGCGGAGCAGGCTGGGGTGGCAGGGACATCTATGGAACAGCTGTCTGACTGGTCGCAGGAGTAAAAAAAATATGTTTGCTGCTCTGCAGGCGATGCATTTTTTTTAAGTCAGTATTGATTCTTGGGAAGAGGGGAATTGGCAGTGACACTGGTCACGAGAGGAACTGAAAGATAGGTGGAAAAGATCGTGCTAGTTTTCTCTGGTAAATGCTGTCAGTTTATTGGGCTGATTTCGTGGTGGCTGTCAGGTGAAACTGGTGAGCGGGGAGGCAGCAGTCATTTTTCTTAGGGAGGGAAAAGCAGAGGAGTGGTTTAAAGCTACTTAAAACAAGTATTATTTTTTCTCAGTTACTGGCTGCTGTGTCGTCGTAGTGTTTGTGTGTGTGGTGGTGGTGGCGTGACTTCGCTAAATGTTTAAAAAAATGGCGGCAGTTTGACATTTTCTGCCCAGTGCTTCAGCCAATGATGAAGCAGGCTGGCTACAAGGATATTGGTGGGCATAAGGCAGGTTTTGTTGGCACTTTTATTTGGTGGGCATCTATTGAAAGTTAATGTACCCCTGTGGAATGGGTACCAGCCAATCAGATGCCTCCAAATAAAAACCAATTTTCTAACATGAATTAATTCAACAATGTATAATTAGAGCATTAATTCATATTATACACTTCAACTGTCCTACTCTGCCACCCCATTATAACCAGACTTGGTAAGATTCCAATTACATGATAAATGAACATTTCCATAACAACTGAATGTTTTAAACTCGCATTAATGTGGGAAATAATGCCATTAATTCCTTCCAAAATATCCTGTAATGCCCCTGTTAGTTGACCAGTGCCCACGTTTCACCACAAACTGACCATTATAACATAAAACAAGCATTTGTCAATGCCGAATGTTGTCGCGCTGGCATTGGCGGTGGTGGAGTATGGAGGCATAAGCGCTGTGAAATTTTGTTAATGTGTCCCAAAGGTGATTTTGCTGCTGATGCGCCACTGTGCGGCAGAGCTGTGGAAATGCGTTTTGGGCAGGCTGTGAAAATGGCAGCTGGACTGTTGATAATGATGTGTGCACAAATGCCTGTGGTGAAAATGTGGCATGAAAATATTGCAGATTGCAGATTGACAAAGTTACAAGGGTGTGGAAACTGCGCAATGCACGCTTGCAACACAGTCATCGTCTGGACTTCGCCGCAAATTTTCAACATAGGCATTTTAGGACCTCTGCTGATGAATAGTGTCACCGTCATTTCCTGAAAAGTGTCCTGAAAAGTGATTTCGCACAGTGACCATGCAATTCTGTACCGGGCGTGCGAAAACACATTTTAGCCAGCTGTACTGTTCATAAGAGGTATGAAAGCTGGCAATGATTAACAACTGGAGTGAAAGTATTACATATTCACAAAGTCACGAGCGTCGTGCAAACTGCGCAACAGCGCTTGCAAAAACACTCATTTTATTGACTTTCATCCCTAAATTTTCAACATAGGCATTTTAGGACATCTGCTAATGAACAGTGTCACTGCCATTTTCATAATGTGTCTCGAACACGGGCTTTCCCACAGCGACATGCTATGCGCTGGAACTGCGAAAACAGATTTTTGGTCAGGATGTGAAAATGACAGCTGCACTGTTCATTAGGAGGTGTAGAACAATGGCACTGTTTTATTTTATTTTTTTATTTTATTGTATAAGATCGGAATTACAACCCTTGAGTCACAGACTCATTTGCAAAGGCTCCACGCCAGTTACAGGGTGGAGGGAAACATACTATAAGGATGCATACGTAGAAAAGCAGTATATAAGAAAACATACACACTCATTTTGGACAAACAGTGCTTGTATTACATACCAGGCTCTATCATTGATATGCATAGACAGAGTTGGGCAGTGTTCGTGGCACCATTTGTAGTGAGAAGGAGGGCAAAGTCGTGGGGTCTAGGTAGACCCTGTGTCTGTGATTAACGAGGTTAGGAAGCAAAGCCAGGTAGAGCTAGCCACAGTCGCAGTTTTTGACTCGATTAGGTGGGCTCTGAGACCTGCTTTGAACAGGGAAATGCTGTGAGTCTGAGTGAGACGAGGAGGTAGAGCATTAGGCCACATGGGAGCACGGTACTGAGTGATCTTTGACCCATAGATGTCCTACAGTGGGGACCTGGAATGGGAGTCTAGTAGCGAGGTGAGTATTCGTCTGGTGGGGCTGCTTGGATTAAGGGAGGAGGCCAGGTGGGGCTTTCTGGAGTTGTATTTTTGCCAATATGCAGGTGTGGTAATGAAGTCTTTGTTGGAGATTTAACCACCCGCCAAGGGCAAAAGGTCGCATGTATGAGTAAGACGGTCACTGCCGTGACTAGTCAGCATGCTTTATTTAGGCAGTGTTAATACTGTGTAAAGTGGTGGGTTCAGCTGATCCATATATCGTAATCCCATAGTCAATTAGGGAGAGGATTGAGGCAGAAACAGCTAGGTGCAAGGTCTGCGGGGTTAGACAGTGTTTAACTCTAAGAGGACTCCCACTCTAGTGTTAACAGTGGTTGAAAGCAGTTTAATGTGGCTATGGTAAGAGAGGCGGTATCTAACGTGATACCCAGGTATTTGAAATTAGAGACGTGTTCAAGGGTGGTTCCTTGTTTGTTTTTAATTAGTAGGGCCGAATGGCTGTGTGGGCTTTGACGGTGCGCAAATAACATGGATTTTGTTTTGAGTAGTTGATGATCAGACGGTCCTCATTAAACCAAGATTTAAGCTCCCAAAAGAAACCCTGTAGGGCTTGTTGTAGGGGCTAGGTTGCGAGTGTTTCAGAATAGTACCGCGTCATCCGCATAGAGAATCAAATGGCCACTGCAAGCTTTGGGAAGGAGTTTAAAAAGAGGGAAAAGAAGAGAGAGCCAGGATAAGACCCTGGGGACCCGAGCCCACTGCTTTGCGAGAGAGATGGTAGTATTTACCTATCTTGCTGAGACGGCCAGAGAGGTAGTCCTTGAACCAGGCCATTGTCTCGGGGACCACGCGTGTGTGTGGCATAACACGAAGCAACAGGTCATGGCTAACCATGTCGAAGGCTTTGGTAAGATCCACAAAGATTGCACCTGCAATGTCTCCTTGGTCAAGGGACTCATGTATGAACGAGGTGAGCTCAGAAAGAGCGTGACGGTGCTATGGCCTGCCCGGAAACCGTGCTGTGCGTGGCTTAGGAGGTTGAATCTAGTTAGGTGTTCAGTGAACTGGTCAGAGACTATTTTTCCAGTGCTTTAGAGAGAGGAGGAAGTATAGAATAGGTCTATAGTTGCTTGAAATCGTGGGGTCTCCACTCTTCAGGATGGGAGTGATTAAAGCACTCTTCCAGGCTGAGGAAACTGACCAAGGCAGAGAGAGAGTTGAGAATGTAAGTAAGGTGGGGAAGTATGACATCCAGAGTCAGCCGAAGAAGTTTAAGATCTAGTGAGTCATTGCTGTACCGGGAATTGGAAATTGCGTTGAAATGTAATGTTTTGCTTCCAGATTGGAGATGATTCTCAGTCTGAAGGGTAGTGGACCTGGGCTAGAAGGGAGTGACGGGGGAGGGAGGGGAACAGGGTGGAAGAATTTAGGCGGAGGATATGAGAGAGAGGTCCAAGAATGTGGCGTTGAGGGCTTCTGCTATAGCGGAGGGTCTTGGTTGACTTCTCCATTTATAGGAGTTGTGAGGGGGAGGTGGGAATTCCATTTAGTTCCTTTATATTTCTCCAGAATTTTTCCCATCTCCCCAGGAGGAGGTAAGGGTTTGGTGGTAGTATGAGGCCTTAGCCTGCCGTATGGCCCAAGTACATTTATTGCAGGCCTCTCGGTATAATTGTCTATCATGTATGCTTTGGGAATCAAGGGCCTTATGCCAAGGTTATCCCTTGATTGGAGCATGTTGAGTAGTGAGGTCAGAACCAAGGGTGGTTCTGGCTTTTCCGTACTCATTTGGTGAGGGTGCAAAATGTTGCAGGCCTTATTAAAGGTGGTAATGAAGTGATCAAGCGCTAGGTCAACAGATTGCGTGGTGTATATAGGAAAGCCAGTCGCAGGTAACTAGATGGGCTATGAGTTTACGAGACCCCTCTTTTAGCTGTCTCTGCATGGGAGATTTCATGGTGGGCAGGGGAGTTTGCCAGTCCACCAGCCGGTCACCGGAGAGTGGTCACTAATTGAGTCTGGGAGCACTGAGGCTTGAGAGAGGTTCTGTGGCCTATTTGTGAATATAAGGTCTATGAGGGTGGAGGCACCAGTTCTAGTGTCCCTTCTGGTAGGAGAGGTGACTATTTGGGTTAGATCATAAGCCAGAGCAGCGTCTTTGTAGCTGGACGGAGTAGGGGATAGCCAGTTGGCGTTGAAGTCTCCCAATAAGATGAGTTCACTAGTATTGGGTAGGTTGGAGATTGTCGGAGGATAGAATCAAAGGCTAGTTTTGGTTTCTTGGGGGATGTAGGCAACAACTATATACAGCGTTTTGTGCCAGACTGATTTTCACTGCTAAGGACTGGCGCCATGTTCTGGCACAGGGGTGGAAACCTCTGTGGCAAGTAGTGGGGATTTAACATAAATAGCACAGCCGCCACCTCTCTTGCTGGCCCTATCGGTCCTGAAGAGAATAGTTACTGAGGGGTACCGCGTTATTGGGTATTTTATTAGAGAGCCATGTCTCAGAAAGGGCTAGGATGTCAGGAGTATGCTAAACAACCCAACCTTGGAGAGAGGTGAGTTTTTGGGTAGACTGCAGATATTCAGTGTTGCTAGCAGTAGTCTACCCCTAGGGTGGTGTGAAGCGGCCTTTGTGCTGGCAGGTCCAGGGTTAGGGTGGATATTGCCAGATAATAGTAGAAGTAGGAGGGTGTGCCGTAGGAGGGCCAACCTGCAGAGTTTGGATGAGTGTTGAAAATGTGGGTGAAAATATAAGTTTGCGAACTTACGAGCGTGCATGCAAACTGCGTATTGCAGCTCATAACACAGTCATTTTATGGAGTATTGTCGCAAATTTTCAACACAGGCATTTTAGGACCTCTGCTCATGAGCGGTGTCACTGTCATTTTAAGTAATGTGTTCCGAACAGTGATTTTGCACAGTGACCGCACTATTCTCGCGCTGGAAGTGCAAAAACACATTCGGCAGGGGATGTGAAAAATGACAGCTGTATGGTTCACAAGAAGATGTGGTAAAATGCCAATGTTGAGAATGTGGCATGAAAATATTGCAAATGTGCTAACTTACAAGCATCGTTGCGCGGTTGCTATGCATGCTTTCGTAACACAGTCATTTATGGAGTATTATCACCAAATTTTCAACACAGGCATTTTAGGACCTCTGCTCCTGAACAGTGTCACTGTCATTTTTCATAATGTGCCCTGAGCACTGATTTCACACAGCGGCTGCGTATTCTGCGCTGGAAGTGCGAAAACACATTTCGGGCAGGAAGTGAAAAGTGACAGTTGTACAGTTCACAAGAAGGTGTGATAAAATGCCAATGTTGAGACTCTGGCATGAAAATAGTGCAATCGCTAACTACGGCGTCGTTACGCAGTTACTACTACGCTCTTAAAACAGTCATTTTGGATTTGTCACTAAACTTGCAACATAGGCTTTTTGAGAGCCCTCTCATGAATAGTGGCACTGTCATTTCATTACCGGTCCCAAAAAGGTGATTCGGCGCGGTGACTGCGAAATCACCTTCGGAACCAGTGCCTCATGACAGTGCAAGAATTCATGAGGAAGATCTAAAACCCCTTGTTGAAACTTTGGGACAAAATTCAAAAATGCCGAGATATGCATTAAAGTTGAAAAACCTATTCATTCCATTATACAGCTTACTGGCATTTCTTCAGTTCGCGGTCGGCTTTGAAGAGTGCAGACATGTTCCCGGTCCACAGAAGATCGTCGCTCTGGACTCCACAGGTAAGTATGGGACGAGGGGTGAGGGGAGGCAAGGTCGCAGTGGGTGGGTGGGGGAGGGGCATCGAGACCATGAGGGACCGTTTCATTTCACAGGAAAAAAAATGGGAAAAACCCATTGCAGGACAGCTTTTTTTTTGCAGGGATTTGGCACGCTGGGGTGGGCTCTCAGCATGCCACCTAACTGTTTGGGGGTGTCTGTAGCCGACAGAGATTGGGCATCCTCGTCTGTACACAACACGGGGATTAATGCCGATGGGATTGGGCACCCCATCAGCACACAAGAAACGGGGGCACGAGACAAAGGGATTGGGCACCCTCAGCATTCAACAATTGGGGGTTATGCCGACGGGGAGTGGGCTCCCCGTCAGCACACAAAGAAAGTGGGGGTTAACTGACAGGGGATTGGGCACCCCGAAGCCAGCAGTAGTTAGGCAGCCGCCCGCTCGCCCGATCATGCACGTAATGGCGGCGGGCGCTCTCGGTGCAACGGACCTTTTCTTAGATGTGTTCACCACATTATGTATGCATGGTGTGGCGCCGGCATGCAGGTTGATTGGGGAATGCGGGACGCACCTACTGGTGCATGCCCTGCATTCGCCCAACAGCAACCGCGCCTCCAAAGCTGCACTGTCCCACGATGTTGGCTGTGCAAGCATGCCAACATAAAAACACTCAGAAAGCTGCCGCCCATTCACTATAATGGAGCACCTTGGCATCATGTCATAACACTGGTGTGCTGGGGCAGAACTTGGGTGGCTCTTCAGACGGGTAGTCCTCGGGACCGGTTTACCAAAATGCAGTGTTTTTTTCCAGAAAAGTATTGAACTATGTAACGACATGTGGAGCTACAAAGATTCCCCTGAGGTAAGGCACCCATATATTGGGTGCAATACCATAACTATGTAACTTGGTGAATCTCTTTAAACCACATCTTTCAAACAGTAATGTCTCTTATAAAATCTGCCACCAACTCTGTTCAATACTATGAGGTAGACTTCAGCAGTTCCACTACTGAAGTATTATTCTCTTAGTAGCCATTGAGCTTAAACTTAAAATCCTAATCTGGTTCCTTAAAATGTTTAAAACAACCGTAATAGGATAGGATAGGAAATTCGAATATATCTGAAATTATTTTCAGATGTACTGTTCCACCACCTTAATATCTGAGGACACTCCTACAGATTATGCAATGAATTTGCCACCCTGCCACACCCATAACAATCCTTTTTATGTTTGCTTGTGCAAATGTGAACATTAGCGGCAGCTTAGGAGAGAAGCGGGTTGTGGAGGTGTGGTACTGTGGCAGCCAATGGCGACACTGCATTTGGGGGCTTGGCACTGGTGGACCAATATAGGCACACTGTGCTGATGACATTGGTTTGCAAAAGTGCTATCCAGTTGAAACGATTTTGCTGCTGCAATGAGGGACTGCCTCATCATTGCAGCATCAGCCATCGCTGCAATGAGGAGCGACCCATCATTGCAGGCGTTACTGCCTAGTGTAACATTTTTTGTAAACATGGCGGCTTACCACCGCCTCACAGCCCCATGAAAGCCGGCGGGGTGGTGGTCCCCTATCAGCATGCCCCGACCCAGTTCATTTGCCGACAAAGTCGCACTCCCCGTCGGCATAATGTAACCCCTCCCCATTTGTTGTGTGAGCCGAGGGTGTCCATCCCTCCATATTATGCCCTTCCCAAACAGTGCGTTTTTGCGAGGAGGACCTAATCCCTGTCAGCTTAAGTCCCCCACCCCAAAAGGCAGGTGGCACACTGGGAGCCCACCCCAGTGTGCTGAAAGCAAGCCTGAAAAAAAAAAACTTCCAGCGATGTCTTTTTTTTTCCTCCTGAAAGAAAGAACGGTCCCATGCGGTAGCCGTCCCCTCCCCAACCCGCACCCACCCACTGCACACCCTACCTCCCCACACCCCCACCCCATACTTACTTCCAGAGCCTGACGTGACGATCTTGGTGGACCAGGAAGACATCTGCACTCTTCAAAGCCGATCATGAACTGAAGAAATGCCGTAAGCTGTATAATGGCATAATTAGGGTTCTTTCAACTTTGGTGCATATCTCAGGCATTTTGGGAATTTTGGCACCAAACTTTCAGCATGGAGTTATTGGAGCCCTCCTCATGAATTCAGCCACTGTCATGGCATTATTCGGTCCGGAAAGGTGATTTCATGGTCACTGTGCAGAATCACCTTTTGGGACCGATTAATGAAACAACAGTGGCAGTGTTCATGAGGTGGGCTCTCAAAAAGCCTATGTTGCAAATTTGGTGAAAAAAAAAAAAAATGACTGTTTTACGAGCATGTGTTCGCAGTTTCCACGCATGCTAGTAACCTTGTAAATTGTAATATTTTCACTCAAGATTTTCAACATTATCATTTTCCACACCTCCTTATGAACAGTATAGCTGTCATTTTCCACATCCTGACCAAAATGTGTTTTCGCACTTACAGCTCAAAATTGCGTGGTCGCTGTGGGGAAATCAGTGTTCGGACACAGTAAGAAAATCACAGTCACATTGTTCATGAGCAGAGGTCCTAAATGCCTATGTTGAAAATTTATTGACGAAGTCCATAAAATGACTGTGTTAATAGCACGTTAGCAGTTTCCACGCATTTCATAACTTCGCCAATTTGTAATATTTCGCTCCAGATTTTCAACACTGGCATTTTTCCACACCTCCTTATAAACAGTATATCTGTCATTTTCACATCCTGGCTGAAATATGTTTTGGCGCTCGGCATGGGAACTCTCGCCAGTAACTGTGGGAAGTCAGTGTTGGGACAGATTAAAAATCACAGTGACACTGTTCATGAGCAGAGGTACTAAAATGCCTATGTTGAAAATTTAGTGACAAAGTCCATGAAATGACTGTGTTATGAGCGTACATTGCGCAGTTTCCATGCACCCTCATAATTTTGCGCATTTGTAATATTTTCACTTCAGATTTTCAACATTGGCATTTTCACACCTCCTCATGAACAGTACAGCTGTCACTTTTCATATCCTGCCCGAAATATGCATTTACACATCTGGCGCAGAATAATTGTGGTCGCTGGAAATCAATGTTCAGAAAGGATTAGGAAAATCATTGTGACACTGTTCATGAGCAGAGGTCACAAAATGCCTAAGTTGAAAATTTGGTGAAAAATTCCACTAAATAACTGTGTTACACGATGCGCTGCACAGTTTCCATGTAAGCCTGGAAGTTCGAGTATTTTAATATTTTCATACAGATTTTCAACATTGCCATCTCTTCACACCTCCCTATGAATGGTACAGCTGTCATTCTTCACATCCTGCCCAATCAGTGTTTTGTACATCTGGCCGAATGGCACGGTCGCTGTGGAACTCAAAGTTCGGGACACATTAACAGAATCACAGTGCCACTGTTCACGAGAAGAGGTCCCAAATGCTTTCATGAGGTGAGGTCACAAAAGGTCATGTTGAAAATCTGTAGTGCAAATACCAACAAACGCCTGGGGTGTTAGGGTTTCTAATTATAATGTCCCACCCTGTACAGACTGACAGGCATCAGGGTGTGCCTTGGATTGCCGACTGTAATGCTCATGCCATTCCACCCCACCCCACCACCCTGCAGCCAGTGACAGGAATCACGGTGTGCCTTGGACTCTTCCGCCCCAGAGTTCACCCCATTCTCCTATACTACACCCATTTCAGCATATGTCCTTATGGAATGGGGTGACTGCAAAGCCGAACACCCAAGGCACACCTGAACACGTGCTGGTGTCTGCAGGATTGGTTGAAGTGAAATGGCATGAATGTTATGGGCGCATCACCCAAATGCATACCCCAATGCTTGTCCGTCTCTACAGGGTGGAGTGGGTTGGTGTGAGTTCATACTTCACTGCCATTCCTATTCTGCATCTCTCTAACTCCTGCATTTCCGATGCTAATACCAGCAAGCAAACATTCGGCATTGACAAATGCTTGTTGTAACTGGGATACATCTTTGCCAAAACTGCAGGGTTATATAAGCTCTATGTATAATTTTCTTTATTTAGATTTATTTTTAGCAAAAGCAACATTTTTATCTAGTATCCTTTTTCCATTGCTCCTCATTTAGGCTTACCCCAGTTCTTGTTCACATTTATTATTACACGATTCTCGTTAACTCGATGAAGATCCATTATATTGCTATTAGATTTTGAAAGTACTTTTTAGTGAAGTACCAATCAGTCGTTTCTGTAATTTTGATATCTTTGTGGAAAAAATCCAACCTTTTACAGCAGCTTCTTTAGCATATAGCTTAAAGGTTTCATGGACCATTTATAGGTCAAAAATTGCTTGCAGAAGATTTACCAACTTAATATAATCTTAATAAGATAAGTCCAAGTACCAAAGGTACTAAAAGGCACCGAAGCAATAATTCAATCAATCAATTAACCAAAATCTTTATTTATCCAGGCGAACATCATTGAGCAAGCTCATTTACAAGATGGACCTGGTTAAATCCGGGCCAATAGTACAATGCAAACAGATATATTTACAATGTAAATAAATAAAATAACATAAATGCAAGTCAATATACAAGGCACATACATAACAGCTTGTTTGGGATCATCAGTAGGATACAGTGAACAACAGCAAATAGTAGGAGCAGGCAAGAACCACAAAGATTCAGAAATGGATATTATCACCGGAATTTCCTAAAACACACTCAAGACCTAGGGATTGTTATCATAATAGACAAAATAGATAATAGCAGCTTATTTTTTTTTTTGACACATGGTTAGGTTTGAGAGAACAACCGATCGGACTACAGGGCCCTATCAACGGCCAGCTCCATGGAGGGTGGCTTTGCTGTACCTTACTAGAGGAGGGTCTGGGCTTAGATACCGAGGGTGACGGCTGGGGCAGCAACCTACCACCCACAAACCATATTTTCCAAGTCTGGCGGTACTAATGCCGGCTGCCGTGTCCAGGGGCCATCGGACCACTGGGAAGGTCCCAAGGCAGGATAGATGGTGAATATACTTTGGCACCTGTGGCCAGTCTCAGAAAAAGACTTCAGGAAGAAGCGTAATCACTCAGGCTCCCAACACTAGCACTCTGAGCAGTAAAGAAAAGGATCTCATTGGCCAGGTAAGTAAGTGGTAGCGGCTTTTCTGGCATAGTTTAGCAAGCCATCAGATTTTGCAAGAATTGGAGGGATCACAGGAGTAGACTGTAAAAGCCAGTCAGAAGCAAGGGCCGAATAGCCCTCACGATCCGATTGGTTATCGGCTTTAGTGTTGCTTTGCTAGAGAAGAGTCAGGACGTGTGGTCACAGGCGGCAGTTTGTGAAGGTGCAGGCCACCCGGGGACTAGGATTCTACATCTTAGGTACAGTTGCCCCTGTAGGACTTGCCTCTGTCTGGGAAGAAGGTACAGAAACCGGAGAGTAATAAACACATTTAGGGTCAATAAAAACTTTACAACACACGAGTTGTTGTGGGGTACAGACATTCATAGCTATGACTAGACTCATGGGGGGAGCAATCTAACTCTGGTCAGCGATTAGGAACCAGGAAACAGCTGCATGGATCACATACACATCGAGCATATAAGGACTTGAAGGCATTAATGCTTGGAGGCAGCTTAATTTCAGTAATTTTTGCATTTGGTTCCACAAGGATGGCAACATCATTCAGTAAGAGAAATGACAAATTAGGATCAGCAGCTGAAAAATAATTAAAAGAAGCTAAGTAAGGTCCTGTCCACACTGCAGCCGAAAACCATTCTGTAACGTTACAGAGGGTGTAAACCGCATAGGTAATGGTGTGCGTTTACGCTGTAGCGTTACAGCAGGCGTTGCAACCGTTATAGAAACCTGTCAGGAGGTGGTTTCTACAACGTAACAGAAATGGTCAGCGGCTGTAAACATTACCGCCGCCATCTAAATTAATAACCGTAGCTCCCAGTCAGCCGCTAGACCAGCTGGCAGTGCACCACAGAGGGGCAATGGGAGGCAAATGAAGGAGGAAGCACCCAGAAGGCAGAGAGGCACGCGAGGACTGGAAACCAGCAGAGGTGGAAACAGTGCAGGGCAGCGCCTGCACAATGTCAGAAGCATGGAGCCTAGATCCGCTGGGTGCACACATCTGAGAGAGGTGCAGCCAGGAGGCACAGTGTGCCAATAGGGGTGCTGCCTGCATCAACTGTACAAGAACTGTGAGGGGGAAGAGCACTGGTGCCCAGGGCAAACAGTGGGCACAAGCCATAGGAGGCAGCAACAGACGCCAGCATTGTGTGCCACAGGTGTGAAGGGGCCCAACAGCTGCCACAACACACGACCAGCCCCCAGAGGACAGCAGTGCCAGAGCACACCACACCAGCACCACTGCAGAGTGACCCCAGCCCCAGGCACCGCCTGTGACTGGTGCAGGGTAGACAGGCCTGTGTCAAGCAGTGACTACAGCCACACACCACTCTGATCACCTGCATGATCACCGCAGGACCATGTCAGATCGCGCGCCACCTGTCCGATGAGGCCACAAAACTCCTGGTGGAGTTCTGGACCCAGGAGAAGGTGCAGGCAGAGCTAGCCAGTGCAAGGCACAACAGAAAGGTGAATCAGAAGGTATCGGACTACCTGTTTGGGAATGGGGTGGAGCAGATGGCAAAGCAATGCTGTGACAAGATTAAGCAATGAAGGTGCGGTACCATAAAACCAGGAACAGCAACAGATGCTCGGGGTGCGTGCTGCGTAGCGTGCCCTTCTATGACACATTGGATACTATACTGGGAACACGGCCTACCACCGAACCAGCATTCATCCTGGAGAGCTCACAGGTGGCCAGCCCTGAACTGGACACGGAGGATGATGGGGACACCACCGGGATGCGGCCTGCACCTGGGCAATGAAGACGATGACGGTGTGCAGCGGGAGTGCCCCAACACAGGTCATGCATTGTGCAATGTGTATGCTGGGATGTGGCATGCCGGTGGAGGTGTATCCTGGGCACATGGCACATGGTGATAGGCATGGCATGGCTGGTGGCACAGGTTCACTCAAGGGTGTTTGCATGTGGCATCTGTGGTGTGCGTGGCACACAGGTGCGTGGGGGACAGGGGCATGGGGCAGGGGTTGGCAGTGGGGTGGGGGTGGGGTACACACATGTGTGTAATGGTGACAGGTGTGTTCCAGCCATTCCAGGGCAAGACTCTGGTGAGGGGACATCGGTGGACACCGATGCAGCGGAGGCCTCCCCAGTATCCTCAACCCTGTGGGATGTGCTGCCAGGAACCTCCAGTGACGGCTCCACTGTGGGAGGAGGAGGCAGCCATGCTAGGGGCAGGGTGACCAGTTAACGCTTGGTGAACCTCAGGAAGAGAACGCCGAAGACAGCATGGATGGCAGACATACTTGGTCGGTGCTGGAACCAACGTAGGATTATGCAAGAGCACCACAGGGAGCTGATGCACCTGGAGAGGAGTGGGCACGGGAGGAGAGGGCATTGGAGGAGTGGTTACGAGACAGGAGGCAGAGTAGACACAGCGGTTCTTCACACAGATGGTCCAGTTACTGGCCATGGAATGCCAGCAGCCACCCACTGCAGCTGCACCACAATGGCCGGGTGCCACCCCATGGCACACACCACCGCAGCCCCATCCCCTGTGCCCTGTTCCCGGGGTGTGCCACCATGCCAATGGCCACTGAGAACCTCAGTGGCATGGCTGAACCTGTATCGCCCACCGTCCACCACTGGTGGACAGACGGACTGCGTGGCACAGGCAGCCACCACGGGATGCATCCAGTGGCTTGCCAGCACCCCACAGGCATGACACCCCACCACAGGGTGCAGTGTACATGGGTGGTGTCACTGCCTCCACCACCCAGCTGCCCACATCCCAGGCAACACCAGCTGGTGCCAGCATGCACAGCTGTCTTACCCAGGGTGTCACGCCAGACACCGCTGGCCTGCACACAGCACCCCAACCCCCGATACATGGTGCCGCTTGCTCTGCACAGTGTGACCCCTTGGATCCTGCAGCAGGCATGCCCAGCTTCACACAGGACCTGTACAGCGAGGGGTTCCAGTGAACCGCCTCTGTGATAACCCATGCAGCATGCAGGGGTTGGCTGACCGATGTGTCCCAGCGGGTTGCCACGCAGGGACTCCATTTTTGATTTCCCTCCACTTTGGGGCCTGCTGGGGTCCGCCCAGTGACAACAGTGCCTGGTCCATGTTGGCACAGAGGTATGTGCTGACTGTGGCACTAGGTTGCACAGTGAAATTCCTGGGTCGCACGCACTGTTGCGTGGGCGTCTCTGCAACATACTGTGTCAGGGGTTCCGATGCCTTATGGCCACACGGTACCTGGGTTAGGCACCACCTGTGCATAGGTTATGTATTTCTTTGGTTCGGTGACAGTACAGTGGGCTCACACGTAGGTCTTTTTATATGTTGGTGTACACCGCCGCCCATATGGTGGCCCGGCATTGTGTATTGCATTGTTAGTTCACATGACAGTGTCTTTACTGTGGGGGTGTTGGGTGTTACGCAGCAATGCACATGGTCCACTGCATGGCCATGCTGCCGCTGCACATTGTTTACTTGTGTTATTGCCACCAGAAGTCATGGCGGCATTGTATTAAAGGCTGTCTTGTGTCACCATACCGTGTTGCTGGTTTGCTTGGGTGGTGTGCATGCATGCACACATTGCTTTCTGGCACAGTGGGGTTTATGATTCCATGGGTTGCTGGTGTGAGGGTCCTGGATGTGTGGCCTGGCTGCACAGTGTATGCTAGTGCACACAGCTTGTATCCAGTGGCAGCGGGCGTGGCTTGCCATTTCCTGGTGGTGCACCGCATGCCTGTCTGTGGGACGCTGAGGGGGTCCCTTGCACTGCATGTGTTGCGCGCACACTGCACGCCTCATGCCATGGTGCCTCCCTCATTTTGGTTCCACACCTTCACCTGCTGCCCACCCTGGGTTCCCCATGGGTGCACCTGGGCACACATTGCTGTAGAATACTGAGGCATGTTGTGCCGTACTCAGTGTGCCCTGTGTAGACTGGCATCCAGGTGTTCATTCGGGTGGGTTTCTGTCTCGCAACTGTCTTTCCCAGGTGCACCATGGGATGCATTCCACATAACAGGGGTTGGGTGCACACACTGTTCACGCCTCAGTGTAGACAGGCTGTGCTGGTTCCAGATCGCTTTCACACCTGTTCCCGGCAGTGTGGACATGCTGTTACGCTTTGCAGCCTGAAACAGTTTGGAACCATTTCCACCTTGTTGGGTGCAGTGTGGATGGGGCATAAAGGTAGAGGTTTAATTTGTCCCCATTAAAATGAATGGATGGCTTTGAGGACAGTTGCCAGCTCCTCAAAGTCTGTACACACACACCCCCTACTGGAAGGCCAAAAGCTAAGTATTAACAGTGACTCCCAGCTCCCTACTGCTGGAGGGCCAGCAGCTCAATCTACCTGTGCACACACCAATGCATTGATCTTTCCTACCACCTCTTGGACAGTAGTGCTTTTTGGGATACAGCACCTGTCCCAGCCCCCACCCCCAACACCTCAGGTCTGTCAGCAGCATTCTCTCCCTCTGTCTCCTCGACTGCAGTGTGTTTTAAATATAAAACTGGCCCCAGACTGCTCCTTCACGCACAAACATCCCTCCTATTTTATACAGCATTCTCAGGATATAAAGTTGGTCCTAGATTCCCCACTCCCCACACACACATACTTCAGCTCTTCACTCCTACTGTGTTAAACTGATCCTATGTAGCGCACTGCTAACATGGGGTGTAACACTAGACATGCGTATATGAAATTGAGTGGGCTTAGTCCTAGATACCATGAAAATAGCCACTCAGACATGAGGTGTTGCAGAAGTACAATAATATTACAATGAAATCCAAAAGCAATGGTTGAGGAAACTGCAGTTGCAGTCACTTGGAGATTCACCCATCACTTAGCCTGCTAGTCTGTTCTGAGGACCAGGACACTGAGTTGGGGAGTTCTAATGTCAAAATCAGTACTGTATGTCCCTATATTGGGTAGACTTCTTAGTAATATATAATTCCCCTCTCCCCAAATGCACATCAAAGTGCAAAAAATGCTTGGCTCCCCAGATCCAGATGGGGATGGCAGCAGGCTGCTGCAGCATGTAAACAAATGTGTTTTTGTGCAGTGTCCATGCACCCTCATAATTTTGCACATTTGTAATATTTTCACTCAGATTTTCAACATTGGCATTTTTTCACCCTCCTTATGAACAGTACAGTTGTCATTTTTCATATCCTGCCCGAAATATGCATTTACACATCTGGCACAGAATAGCGGCCGCTGTGGAAATCTATGTTCAGAAAGGATTAGGAAAATCATAGTGACACTGTTCATGAGTAGAGGTCACAAATGCAAATGTTGAAAATTTGTGAAAATTGCACTAAATGACTGTTACACGAGCGCTGCACAGTTTCCATGTAAGCCTGGAAGTTCGAGTATTTTAATATTTTCACTACAGATTTTCAACATTGCCATCTCTTCACACCTCCCTATGAATGGTACAGCTGTCATTCTTCACTTCCTGCCCAATCTGTGTTTTTGTACATCTGGCGACAATGGCATGGTCGCTGTGGGAACTCAAAGTTCGGGACACATTAACAGAATCGCAGTGCCACTGTTCATGAGAAGAGGTCCCAAATGCTTTCATGAGGTGGGGTCAACAAAAGGCCATGTTGAAAATCTGTAGTAAATCCCAACAAACACCTGGGGCGTTAGGGTCTCTAATTATAATGTCCCACCTGTACAGACGACAGGCATCAGGGTTGTGCCTTTAGATTGCCGACTGTAATGTTCCTGCCATTCCACCCCCCACCCACCCTGCAGCCAATGACAGTCAAGGTGTGCCTTGGACTCTTCAGCCCAGAGTTCACCCCATTCTCCTATACTACACCCATTTCAGCATATGTCCCTATGGAATGGGGTGACTGTAAGCCGAAACCCCAAGGCACACCTCAACTCGTGTTGGTGTCTGCAGGATTGGTTGAAGTGAAATGGCATGAATCATGGGCGATCACCCAAATGCATACCCCAATGCTTGTCCGTCTCACAGGGTGGAGGTGGGGTTGGTGTGAGTTCTATACTTCACTGCCATTCCTATTCTGCATCTCTCTAACTCCTGCATTTCCAATGCTAATACCAGCAAGCAAACATTCGGCATTGACAAATGCTTGTTGTAACTGGATACATTTTGCCAAACTGCAGGGGTTATATAAGCTCTATGTATAAATTTCTTTATTTAGATTTATTTTTAGCAAAAGCAACATTTTTTATCTAGTATCCTTTTTCCATTGCTCCTCATTTAGGCTTACCCCAGTTCTTGTTCACATTTATTATTACACGACTCTCGTAATTCGATGAAGATCCATTACATTGCTACTAGATTTTGAAAGTACTTTTTAGTGAAGTACCAATCAGTCATTTCTGTAATTTTGATATCTTTGTGGAAAAAATCCAACCTTTTACACCAGCTTCTTTAGCATACAGTTTAAAGGTTTCATGGACCATTTATAGGTCAAAAAATTGCTTGCAGAAGATTTACCCAACTTAATATAATCTTAATAAGATAAATCCAAGTACCAAAGGTACGAAAAGGCACTGAATAATAATTCAATCAATCAATTAATCAAAATCTTTATTTATCAGGCGAACATCGTTGAGCAAGCTCATTTACAAGATGGACCTGGTTAATCCGGGCCAATAGTACAGTGCAAACAGATATATTTACAATGTAAATAAATAAAATAACATAAATGCAAGTCAATATTCAAGGCACATACATAACAGCTTGTTTGGGATCATCAGTAGGATACAGTGAACAATAGCAAATAGTAGGAGCAGGCAAGAACCACAAAGATTCAGAAATGGATATTATCACCGGAATTTCCTAAAACACACTCAAGACCTAGGGATTGTTATCATAATAGACAAAATAGATAATAACAGCTTTTTTTTTTTTTTTGACACATGGTTAGGTTTGGAGAGAACAACAGATCGGACTACAGGGCCCTATCAACGCCAGCTCCATGAATCGCTCGCATTAGTATGGAGGGTGGCTTTGCCGCACCTTACTAGAGGAGGGTCTGGGCTTAGATACCGGTGACGGCTGGGGCAGCAACTACCGCCCAGAAACCGTATTTTTCAACTCTGTGGTACTAATGCCGGCTGTCCATGTCCAGGGGCCGTCAGGCCACTGGGAAGGTCCCAAGGCAGGATAGATGGTGAATATACTTTGGCACCTGTGGCCAGTCTCAGAAAAGACTTCAGGAAGAGCGTAATCACTCAGGCTCCCAACACTAGCACTCTGAGCAGTAAAGAAAAGGATCTCATTGGCCAGGTAAGTAAGTGGTAGCGGCTTTCTGGCATAGTTTAACAAGCCCATCAGATTTTGCAAGAATTGAGGGATCTGAGGAGTAGACTGTAAAGCCAATAGAAAGCAAGGGCCAAATAGCACTCACGATCCGATTGGTTAGCAGCTTTAGTAGTGCTTTGTTAGAGAAGAGTCTGGACATGTGGTCACAGACGGCAGTTTGTGAAGGTGCTGGCCACCCGGGACTAGGGATGCTATGCCTTAGGTACATTTGCCCACTCTAGGACTTGCCTCCGTCCGGGAAGAGGGTACAGAGACGGAGAGTAATAAACACATTTAGGGTCAATGAAAACTGTACAACACACGAGTTGTCTGGGGTACAGACATTCATGGGGGAATCTAACTGTTGTCAGCGATTGGAACCAGGAAACAGTTGCACGGATCACACACACATCGAGCATATAAGGACTTGAAGGCATTAATGCTTGGAGGCAGCTTAATTTCAGTAATTTTGCATTTTGTTCCACAAGGATGGCAACATCATTCAGTAAGAGAAATGACAAATTAGGATCAGCAGCTGAAAAAATAATTCAAGAAGCCAAGTAAAGGTGGAGGTTTAATTTGACCCCATTAAAATGAATGAATGGCTTTGAGGACAGTTGCCAGCTCCTCAAAGACTGCACACACACACACCCTACTGATAGGCCAAAAGCTAAGTATTAGACAGTGACTCCTAGCCCTACTACAGGAGGGCCAGCAGCTCAATCTACCTGATTCTAGCTGTGTGCACACCAATGCATTGATCTTTCCCTACCACCTCTTGGACAGTAGTGCTTTTTGGGATACAGTACCTGTCCCAGCCCCCCACCCCCAACACCTCAGGTCTGTCAGCAGCATTCTCTCCCCTCTGTCTCCTCGACTGCAGTGTGTTTTTAGATATAAAACTGGCCCCAGACTGCTCCTTCACGCACAAACACCCTCCCCTTTATACAGCATTCTCAGGATATAAAGTTGGTCCTAGATTTCCCACTCCCCACACACATACTTCAGCTCTTACTCCTACTGTGTTAAATTGATCCTATGAGCTCGCTGCTAACATGGGGTGTAACACTAGACATGCGTACATGAAATTGAGTGGGTTAGTCCTAGATACCATGAAAATAGCCACTCAGACATGAGGTGTTGCAGAAATACAATAATATTCAATGAAATCCCAAAGCAATGGTTGAGGAAACTGCAGTTGCAGTCACTTGGAGATTCACCCATCACTTAGCCTGCTAGTCTGTTCTGAGGATCAGGACACTGAGTTGGGGAGTTCTAATGTGCAAAATCAGTACTGTATGTCCCTATATTGGGTAGACTTCTTAGTAATATATAATTCCCCTCCCACATGCACAACAAAGTGCAAAAAATATTGGCTCCCCAGATCCAGATGGGGATGGCAGCAGGCTGCTGCAGCATGTAAACAAATGTGTTTTTTTTTTTTGCTGGGGGTACTGAGATCAGAAGCAAAATCTAACTACTTAAAACAAGAGAGTAGCCTGAGACTAAAGCTTTCACCGACTGACAAGCTAGTTCTTCATTAGTTTACCTGTTGTTTTCATTTTCTGCCTCAGACAACTAGATGGGTTTATCATGCATGCTAGGTATATATGCTTTAAATCAATTTATCTGGGATGAATTAATTTAAGCACAGTGACTCACTAGCAATAGTACGCATTATAAATAAATAGAACTACCATGTTCTGCGAGTCTTATTTGCAGGCAGCCAGTGACACTCAATATCAGTTCTCGCCCTCAGGCTCCTACACACACATCCTGGATATTTCAAGAAAACAAAATTGTGTGGCAGCACTGAGTGAGATGGATTTACCCTGGCCTTCTCCCCCTCTCTCTCTCCAGGCCCTGGCTAGTTCACACTCTGATCTCTCTCTTTCTTTACATACAAACATACGAAGAAGCCAGCAAAGAAGGCCATTTGGTCTATCAAGTCTGCTTGTCTCGCAGGGTCCACAGCTTGAGCTAATGTCCCTGCCCTCCCTCCCACCTCCCATCCTCCCTATACATGATCCTTACTTTCCCCATGCCTATCCCAGCCTCTCTTAAAGCTGCCCACTGTCTTCAACAAGATTACCTCTTCCGGCAGTGCATTCCAAGTGTCCACCACCCTCTCTCTGAAAACTGCATCCTGACCTTCCTCCTAAACCTCCCACCCTCCCGCTTAAGACTGAGCCCTTCGTACTATGGTTGCCACTCAGCTTAAAGAGACTCTCCTTATCCACCTTATTTATCCCTTTCAAGTACTTGAAGGTCCCAATCATATCCTCTCTCTCTCTCTCTCTCTCTCTCCTGTCTTCCAGGAGTACATGTTCAGTGCCCTTAACCTCTCCTCATATGCCTTACCCTGTTGACCCGGCTATCATCTTTGTAGCCCTCCTCTTGACCTCCTCTTTCTCACATACATCGTAAATAAAACAGCTGATGAAAGTGGCAGGATCAACTTTGCTGTGACCTGACAGTTGGTACACGCTTGATAATGTGCCATAATTAAGAAACAAAAGTGTGACAGAAATCATTCAGGGCTACAGGTGAAATATTGGAGCTTTAGCCCCAACTGTCTGCCCACCCCTAGCAATGCCTTTCAACAGGTTTGTAACTGTAGAAGTTTTCAGTTCTTTCTTCTTCTTCTTCTCCTCGGATCTTAAGGACGGGTGGTGAGTGACCATACCTCTCAACTGTACCACATTACGAGGAACGTTCCTCATTTTACTTCAGAAAGGTCCCTGTTCCACATTGTGAGGACTTGTTCCACATTCAGAGTCAACATTTTAAAGCAAATATCCATAGTAAATGATGGAAAAATAACTTATTCAATTAATAACAGACATTCTCAACATAAATGCAACATTTTAATAGTGTTTTGAGTTTCTTAGGTAAAGATTTGATTCAGTGTTTCAGTTTTGCCATTTGCCATTTGTTCCACATTGTAACAGGCAATGTTCACATTTGGGGACAAAAGGTTGAGAGGTATGTGAGTGACCATCCCAGCTGAACCTGTAGTCCCCGATACCTCTTAGGCATTTTATTTATTGCAGCTAAAATAGCCATTACGAGACGCTCCTTAACTCCTCAGCCACCAGATATCCCAGCCTGGCGAGCAATCATAAATCAGATTTATACTATGGAAAAAATTACGCACTCCCTGAATCACAGGGCCGAGCTTTGATCCTCACATTGGATTGGTTGGCTCCTGCACATGATGAGTAAGGACAGGGATTTTGTTCCACAGTGGCTTTGTGTTTCAATTTGGACATTTTCAACATTACTCCGGCAGCACCCAGTAAGCCCAGGGACTAGCACAAAGCTCCAGCCATTAAATTAAATGGGTTTTGTAGGGCTGACCCCAGCTCCCCCACCTCTGCAGGGGTAGAGCCTTGGGCCCCACCTGATCCCTCCTCCCCACTGCCACACATAGTCATGTAGCCTTACAAACAAAAAAAATTCTGGGTGGTTGTACACCGTACAAGTGATTTCTCACTCCTTAGAATCACTCCCTCCATGCTGTGCCTTAAAGGGTTGGAGGAATCATAATGATAATTGGACATTAGGTAGAACTGAATGTGAACTGTAATAATGACTTGAGACCAGGCTTAATGTACTAATATGTTGCTTTATTGTGTGTTTTGGAAGATGATGCAGACATGAAAATGTTCTAATAAAAATTATATTTACAAAAAAAAAAAAAAGAACCTGTTGCCCCCCACCTGCTGGGATCAATCATGCAACCCTTGTACAGGTCACTGGTAAGGCTGCATCTAGAGTATGGAGTTCAGTACTGGTGTCCACAACTCAAAAGGACATTAGCCTGATGGATAAGGTACAGAGGAGGGCTACAAAGATGATAGCCGGTCAGCAGAGGAAGGCATATGAGGAGAGGTTGAGGGCACTGAACATGTACTCCCTGGAAGACAGAAGAAGAGGGGACATGATTGGGACATTCAAGTATTGAAAGGGATAAATAAGGTTGATAAGGAGGCCTCTTTAGGCTGGTGGCATACCATATCACAGGGGCACAGTCCCAAACTGGAGGGTGGGAGGTTTGGGAGGGAGGTCAGGAAGCACTTCTTCACAGAGAGGGTTGTGGACATTTGGAATGCACTGCCGGAAGAGGTCATCTTGTTGAAGACAGTGGGCAGCTTTAAGAGAGGCTGGGATAGGCTGCATAGGGGAAGGTAAGAATCATGGGTGGGAGGATGGGAGGAGTGGGAGGAGGCAGGGACATTAGCTCAAGCTGTGGAGCCTGCAATACGAGCAGACTTGATAGACCATATGGTTTTTTTGCTGGCTTCTTCATATGTTCATATGCAAGCCCATTGGGGCTTTCTTGGTGCTGAGGATGAAAACGGAAGAGGAGGCAATGGTTGTGCAGTCCAATCCCACAGCTGTAAGCCACAGGGCTGAAAAAAGTCCAGTAAGTCTCTGGAGGGTGGGTGATGGGGTGAAAAGGCTGAGTGTTGCGTTCAGAGGGTAAACAACTTCCCAAACAATAAATTGCTTTTAATAAGTTTGTCTGTGGCACTTTAAACAAAGTGGGGAAAAATGAATTAGGAAATGTAGTTGTAAGCCCCCATTTGGGATTATGTGGTGTGGCTATCCTCCACTCTTCTGCCGGTATGCTTCAATGACTTTGGGAGGGCTTTGGACCCTGTGGCAATCACGATTGTGCTCCAAAGCTGCAGCCACCTCTTTTCCCTGTCTTGGCTCCATCTAGTATAGGGACTGAGCTCTGATCCTGTTCCTTCACCTTCAGGCGCATTTAGGAGGCAAGATACGGTCCCAGGAGCAGAGAAAGCCTGGACCGAAATGTAAATAAAAACATGGCGGCACCCCTCTGCATATGTGCAGCCAGCAAAACTGAAAATTTAAAGCAGCCATGGCTCAAAAGGTGAATTTGGCTACAGCCATGATTTAAACATATCCCTGGCTCCAGGATGGGGAGTATGATCAGAGCACCTCCGAGTGCAGAAAAATGATTTTTGCCCTTGCAAGGGCATAAATAAAATATAACAGGGCTGAACTGTTGGAGCATAAGATAAACAATAATGGCAGCTCCCAGGGACTTCAGCATGCAAGGGCTGCTGAGATAAAGGTTAGAGTGCACTGAAAAGCTCAGGCTTCTACGGTATAAGAGGGACTGCTTTGCCCACAAAAAGGGAATTCAATGTGAGATTCCAGCCCAATCAGAGTGCAGGGAGACTGCTGTGTGGCTATCCAGCCAAAAGCCTGCACTCCACCTTCTTGGCCAGTTCTGCCCCAGCTGTCTTGCAATTGAGCAACGTGCCTGAAAAGCCTGTTTCTGCTGTAGAGAGAGAGAGAGAGAGACTGGAGTTTTCTGCTGAAGAGAGCATCATGAAATCTGCAGCTGGAAGCAGATAGTTTAGCAATTGCTGTAGAAAAGGAGTCCAGTGTTGAAGCTGAGAGAAAGAGTGTGAGTTGCATTTGAAAGCGAAGTCCTGCAACCCAGAAAGCAGTGTGACAAACTTGTGTCCTCCTCGGTGGGAGTAAGTGTTCTTTGAGACTGTTATTGCTGCAAGCCCTGAGAGATTGTGCATGTGCTGAGGCTAGAGACTGAGCAAAGCCCAGCCATAATTTGAGTATAGAGAGTTAAAGTGTAAGTGCTGGTGCTAGGGACTGAGCCAAAAGCCCAGCTGTGCTGTTGTTTTGAAAAGTGTGCAAGCTGCAGGTCTGAGGAACCAAGCATTCCCGTCCCCAGACCAATGGAAGAAGACCAGCAAGGAAGACGGCAAGAGGACCACCAGTGCCACTGCTGTTGCCTCAGAGGTTGCCAAGAAAGAGGAGGTTGGACCACAGTGGGCTCAGGGAGGGTGAGGGTGGTGGAACAGAGGCACATCCTCCAGTTGTACCTCTCCACAATTCCTATGCCATTCTGGCAAAGTGTGGTTCCTCTATGGAGGCACCTACAGTGGAGACCAAGGAGGATGCTGGGAACCTCACAAAGGAGACCCACAGGAGGGTGGGGACCCTGCAGGGAAAGAAACAACTCCTGGTGGGGACTCCATTGTTAGGAAGGTAGAACTGGGCAAGGAAGGGAGAGGGAGGCAGGTGCCTGCCTGGTGCCATGGCTTGAGGGACAGGGAGCAACCTCAGGATTGCTGGAGCAGCTGCACAGGAGGAGCTGGATGTCATTGTCCACTTAGGAACAAATGACCTGGCTAAGAAAGGGATTAGAAGTGCAGGAAGAGTTTGTGGAATTGGGAGGGGCCTTGAGTCAAGTAGCACGGTGGCAACCTTCGGAGGTGCTACCCATCTATGGCATAGGAGAGGCTAGGGTGTTCCTACCATGGGATTCAATCAGTGGTTGAAAAACTGGTGTGGAGCTCAGGGATTTGGCTTCATTGGGGACTGGGGTCCACCTGGGTGATGCAAGCCTATACTGGCATGATGGGCTGCATCTGTCCGGGAGGGAACCAGGATCCTAGGTGATAGGTTTAAATGCTTCATTGGCAAGCTTTTAAACTAGCCAAGGGGAGGCACTGAAAGGAGCAGGAAAACTTAGCCCCCAAACAATCACGTGTAGTAAGTGTGGCAAACACCAACATGGAGGTGTCGATAGGAGAAGGGCAGGGTAAATGGAGAAAGTGACAAAGGCAAGAAGGACAGGGATGGGGCAAAGGGGGTAAGGCCATCAGGAAATGGAGGGTAATGAGTACCAATGCCCGTAGTCTGGGCAACAAGCTCCCTGAGCTGGTGGCCTTAATGGAAGAGGGATGCCTGGATATCGTGGCAGTCACAGAAACATGGTACACAGAGAACCATGACTGGGATGTTAACATACCAGGGTACATAACCTACAGGAGAGACAGGCAGGAGAAGAGGGGAGGAGTAGCTTTCATGTAAAGGAAGGGATAAAGCAACTGAACAAAGAGTAAACAGGGAGGAGAGGAGGCACTGTGGGTCACCTTGGAGACTGAAAGGGCACCACAATCCGCACAGGGTTGTGTACAGACCCCATGTCAGGGGAAGGAATGGACAAGGATATGATGGAAGGCATTCTTAGAATGGCAGAGAAAGGGGAGATACTGTTGATGGGAGACCTGAATATGCCAGATGTTAACTGAGCACATTTGCTGCAGCGACATCCAAGAGCAGGGCCATTCTTGACGCCCTACAGGTGGCAGGCATTAGACAGCTAGTTTTGGAACCCACTGCTGAGGGAGCAATCTTAGACCTCATGACTCAAACGGGGCAGTGAGAGGATCTCAGATCTAGAAGTGGGTTGCCATCTGGGGACAAGTGACCATCAAACAGTGTGGTTCACGTTAAACTCAGCTACAGAGTCAAGCCATACAAAAGTGAGGGTACTGGACTTTAGGAGGGCTGACTTTGGCAAGATGGGAGAGTGCCTCAGAAAAGCACTAGCAAACAGGCTAGAAGGAGGTGGAGCAACAATGGGAATTATCAAAACTGCCATCACAGAGGCAACAAGCCTTTGTGTGAAGCAAATAAACAAATCAAAACGAAAGAAAAGCCACTATGGTTCTCAAGAGAGGTGGCTGTGAAAGTCAAGAAGAAAAAGATAGCATTCCAGAAGTATAAGGAAACACAGAAGGAGCAGGACAGACAGCTGTACCAGTTAAGGCAGAAAGAAGCAGGAGGGAAGTCAGAATAGCAAAGGCCCAAACTGAGGAAAAGATAGCCAACTCAGCTAAGAAGGGGATAAAACATTTTATAGGTACATCAGCGAGCGAGAAAGACAAAGGGAGGGATAGTGAGGCTGAATAGAATAACGATGGGTGGGCAGAGGGGACAGTGAAAAGCAGGAATACTGAACTAATATTTCTGCTCAGTATTAACAAAAGAGGAGGGGAAGTGCCTAATCCAATTAACAGAAGCACTCTTGATAGGGGGTCGATCCCAGTCCTTTCACAGAAGAAAGGGTTCTGCAAGAACTCCTAAAACTGAAAGTGGACAAAGCAATGGGCCTGATGGAATTCACCCCAGAATTCTAAAAGAATTAAGGAAGGAACTAGTGAAGCCACTGGCTACTCTTTAATAAATCATGGAGGATGGTGTGGTACCCGAGGACTGGAGGAAGGCGGATGATTCCCCTCACAAAAGTGGGACCAAGACAGAGGCAGGAAACTACAGACCTGTCAGTCTGACCTCTGTGGTAGGGAAAGTGATGGAGTCACTTGAAGGAAAGAATAGTTGAGTACCTAGAGGTCAGTGGAGCACAGGATCCAAGGCAGCATGGGTTCACAGCGCAGGAAGGTCATGTCAGAGAATCTAATAGATTTCTTTGACTGGGTGACCAAAGTGGTAGACCAGGGAGGGGCTGTGGACATGGCCTACCTAGACTTTAGCAAGGCATTTGACACAGTCCCACACAAAAGATTATTAGTCAAATTAACCAGCCTGGGAGTGGGTCCCAGGGTGGTAGCCTGGGTAAAACATTGGCTGGACAACAGGACACAGAAGGTAATTGTAAATGGAGCCCACTCTGAAGAAAGAGGCACTAGCTATGGGTACCGCAGGGTTCAGTATTGGGTCCAGTCCTTTTAATGTCTTCTACTCAGTGGCATTGCAGAGGACTGAAGGAAAAGTATGCCTTTTGCAGATGACACAAAGATCTGCAACAGGGTTGATACACAAGGAGGCGTGGAAAGGATGAAAAGGGACTTGGCAAGGTTGGAGGAATGGTCAGATGTATGGCAGCTAAGATTCAATGCAAAAGTGCAAAATAATGCACCTGGAAACAAGAACCAGGGGAAGAATACACAATGGGTGGGGAGGTAGTAACAACAACAAAACAGGAAAGGGACCTGGGGTAATCATATCAGATGACCTTAAGGTTAGCAAGCAATGTGAGAAGGCAGTAGGGAGGGCTGGGGTATACTGGGAGTATAGGAGAGGCATCAGCAGCAGAAAACAGGAAGTTGTTATCCCTCTGTACAGACAGTTGGTGAGACCCCATCTGGAATACTGTGTCCAGTTCTGGAGACCCCATCTCCAAGGACATAGACAGGATAGAGGCAGTCCAGAGGAGGGCAACTAAAATGGTGCAGGGTCTGCAAGAGAAGCCGTATGAGGAGAGACTAAAGGAGCTTAATATGTATACCCTTGAGGAAAGAAGGGAGAGGGGACATGATAGAAACTTTCAAGTACCTCAAGGGAATCAACAAAGTCCAAGAGGGTAGCATCTTTCAGAAAAAGAGACTTGCAAAAACAAGGGACACAATTTAAAGATAGAAGGAGGGCGGTTCTAGGGCAATGAGGAAGTATTATTTCACAGAGAGGGTAGTGGATGCATGGAACAGCCTTCCTGAGGAAGTTGTGGAGTCTAAAACTGTGGGAGAATTCAAGAATGCATGGGACAGACATAAGGCAATTCTTGTGGGGGTAACGAAGATATAGGCTGTTGGTTAAATAGGATCTGCGGCCCATCCTGTAGGTAGGAAATGGGCAGACTAGATGGGCCTAGCGGTCCTTATCTGCCGTCAAAGTCTATGTTTCTATGTTTCTAGAGGCCTCCCTGGTGAAAACTGTCTACAAAGGCCTCAGAGGTGAAGCTGGCAAGACCAGGCAGGTGAAGACCATGTTCTTCACCCTCTTCTGTCAGTCCTGCTGCTGCAGTGGTACACCAACAATGAGCTACCTTGCCAAATCCAGCCTGCTGAAATGCACCATTTTTGATCAACGATATTATAAGTACCTCTGGGCTGCAGCTCAGAGGAGAATTTTATTAGCTAGCTATAGCTAGTCAGGAAACGGGTTAAGTCCTGGGCAGGACTGCGTCAAATATAAAGCTGCAACCAGGCAGTAAAGTTAAAGGTTGCATCTGTTTAAGTGTTATTCGTCCCCAGCATTGAAATTTAAACCACAGTGTGGTATCCACCATAGGGACTATAATGACTTAGAAGCTACCAGTAGGAAGCCGGGTACACCTGCAAATTGGAGGTGGGGATATTTGTGGGTCACATTGTTGAGACAGATATTAATGTTGTTGTGCTAATTTCCTCCCTTTCTCCCTTCCCCAAATAAATACTGTTAATTGTTCATGTTATATTCTGGTACTGTGAATTATTGCAAGAGGGAGGAACTGTTATTGTGTGGGAAGTATCTTTGAGGGCAGCTATTGTATATTTCCTGGGTGGTAGTAACCTGAAATCTGTTCACAGGTATTCCCTGCCATTATCCCAGGTGGAGGCACCACGCCACTTCTTCTCGCCACTCCAGAACTCAGGATGGCCCCCGAGGTGTGTGTGTGTGCAGGGACCCGAGGCCCGGAACAGCCAAAGTGAGTCAAAGGGTGTTACATAATACTTGGGTAGGGAGCCACATTGTGTTACTGGTAAGTAACCTTAGTGAACTTAGGGTGTATGGTTCTTAATACAATTCAGACGAAATATATGATACATGAACTTTGTAGTCTGTTCATATGAATTCACTACAATTTAAACCATTTGTTTGCAGGATTATTAATTAAAATGACTGCCTGCTGAGCTGACATAATACCGTCCTTTACTATAATCATAGTAGAAAGGAAGGGAAAGGAGAAAGAGCTGTAACTCGGGCACAGTCTGCGGTAATAGAGTAGGTAGGGAGAAATGGTCAGACTGGATGGGCCAAGCAGTCCTTATCTGCCATTAAATTCTATGTTTTAAAGGATACCTAAAACTCATTGTAACCCCTAGGTGGTGCTATCCCAGGGCAACTACCCTGCCATGGCTAGTAGCAGGTTAAGGGGCCTGGGTACTAAGCAGGTGCTTTCACCCAGAGGTCAGGGTTGTTAGTGGTCAAGCTAACCTGGGCACAGCCCTCCGGACACTTGTAACCCCCTTTCCCTTCTAGTGGCCTGAACAATATACAATAATTACTTTCACAATGACCCTTATTCACCATGCAATTACCCACACTGTTTGCACTTACCACCAGGGCTGGTTCCTCTACCTTGACCCTGGGGACCCCTGAAACAAGTTTATGCACAGCAAATAGCAACGGTACAGTACTCTTGGCACAAACTGGAACCACAGTCAGCTTAAATGCAAAAGAGTTAGATCTGATTTATTCAGGAGACTTGAACAAGGGAGGCGTAATCAGGTTTATTTTATTTATTTATTATTTTTATTTATTTATCAAGTCTAGGATTACAATACCTTTGAGCCATGGCTCTTTTACAAAGGTTCCACGTCAAAGAAATACAAATTACAGGGAACATCAAGACAGGCATTACAACAATGTGGACATTGCAAACAGAGTACAGATTAATACAGTTCAAGGGTAGCATTGTAACAAGGCAGCCAGCAGCATTTGTCAGAGAAAATAGACAACAGATAAGAAGTGCCAGAGTCATAGGGAGAGGGAAGAGGGTGGGGGGAGAGAAGGAATGTAGGAAGGGTGGTGAGAGGGTGAAAAGTGCAGCATTGGGTATTTGCTTAAAGGCTATATCAATCAGACAGCTATGCATGCACTTCAGAGTCCCTACGAGTCACACACTCTGGGCACCCAGGTAGGAAGACAGTGGGCTAGCCAGGAATGTTGCCTGGGGTAGATGGGCTCGCAGCTGGTTGGGGCCCCAGGATGAAGAAAGCAACATGCACAGCACACACTATTTGTAATCTGGAGCTGAGGCTCAGTTCTGACAGAAAAGACAACAAAGCAATCAGATGACAACACTTTAGATTTAGCTGTTGTTGCAGGGAGCTACCCTGATGTCTACTCATGATACCCGATGCAGGAGACACAGGCAGGATGAAATTGAGACTGCAGGTTGTTGAGCTGGAGTGCCAGGAGAAGTAGGGACCACACGAATCACTGAGGTATTGTTCCTGTTCAAAGTGTTGAGCAGGGGCTGATCCCCAGGAAGGTCTATCATCGATGGCTTTCTCTGTGCAGCAGGTATTCTGGCTGGGCCAGTGTGGCAAGGCCCAGGCTAAAGGGAGATGAGTACGGATTCAGTCCTTTGGAGCTGGATGCAGCCTCCAGCGAGTAGAACACAATTCAACACACAGTGGGGAAGCAAATCACGACACACTATCAGCACACAGCACATTTACATGTAAGAAATTCTACTGTACCAGGCAGATTGCTATCCGTCGCAATTTCAGGGTCTCTGCACAAGCCGGAAGTTCAAAGGTGGCTGGAAATCCTGACAGGCCGATCGCATTCAGCAAATCTTTGGTCTTCTTCAGGTTAAAGCCTGGTCACAGTTCTGTGGCTCATCTCACTCTCACAATTCGGATTCAGTCAAATAAGCTCTATTTTCCTCTCAGGGACAGCAGACAGGCAGGCCAAAACTCAGCCCTTTCACAGTTCTCCTGCGTGAATTACACAGGGCTGCTGCTTGAATCACTCAGCTGTTACCACTTTCACTTCCCAATTCAGACTGACTCTAGCTGCAAGCAGCCTGGGACTTTCCCCAGATCCAAAAGGTTCGCTGGCTGATCTGTCAGTCAGTTCAAGGGCTCCCCTCAGGTCTGTTTTGGCACCAAAATGCAAACTACAATTCCTACAGAATTTTACTCCCACAATACCCTGGGGACAGGCTCCATTTTAGAGTCCCCAAAGGTACTGATTGGTGCTGACTGACAGTCCAATACCAAAATGGTGGTGCAATATGTAAGGTCTGTGCTGCAAAGAAGGCAGGTTAGACAAACTACAGTATCATTACTATTCTAATGGATAATCAGCAAATAAGTACAGCTTCTAACAGGGTTCCCTCTGCACTAACAGCGATGGCAGAGCGGAGCTATTATCTGGTAGCCGGATGGGACTCGAACATAGAAACACTCAGCCCCTCCCATATTAATTATGACTGCAATCTAGGCAGCTCTTAAAGAGACTGTAGACTGAGGCTTTACAGGCACTCTCTGGCAACACATTTGAATTGCTAAAACACAGGACACCAGCCTGGCAGTGAGCATTTAGCCAGCTCAAGGAAAACTTTTCGGGAACCCCCCATTTGTAGGGGGTTACACTTTCAGATTACCTTATTAAATTTTCCAAGATCTGGCCTCATAGTCCTTTGAAGGAAAGGTTGCTGTTTACATGAATGCTGAAACTGCATGTATTTAATTAGGATGAATGCAGTTTTATAACATAAAAAAAATTTGCCTGTCCTGATTCAAATCTCCCTTCTGTTTCCCTAAAATGGCTGCCTGACATACTGCGTCATGACATCAATGAAGAGAGAGCCTGATCAGATTAACATGACCTGGCAACCCTTCAAGCAGTATGACACTGTCCTGGTCTCCCTTTACTGCTGATTTGCTGACTTGGTAAAAATCATCACTTAACCTAGCTAATAGATATGTTAAGGGATAAAGTTTGTTATTTTGACAATCCCATCAAGTGGAAATGAACACAGTACAGCCCATACCAAGTAACAGTCTCCAGATGCCAGCCTCCTAGACAATCTGCCCCATCCTCTAAATGCTCCAATCCCCTGCTTTAGGAGATTTCAAAATACCTGTTGGTTTAGTGGGGAAGAGAAAAGCCCCAAAGATCCTAATTTCATTTCAATGCTGTCACCGCACCGCAAGCAGAGCACTCCATCCTCACCTCCCAACTTCTTCCTCCTGTCTTTATTGCAGGAGGGGTGGAGAACAACACATTTTCTGTGATATCCGGTTGATGTAGAAGACTGACTCATAGAGGACTACAATCTTCAGGTGGACATTTGCTGTTCTGTACTCCCCAGTAGATCACCAGGTATGAGAACACTGACTGGCAGGGTAATTGGACACATCAGGAAGCAATTGATCAAGGTGTAGTTGAGAGGTGATGCAGCTTGCAACAGCATGAGGATGGTGGGTCTGTGAGCTCCAGTTGTGACAGCAGCAGCAACAGCAGAGATCTATGTGGGACAGAGATTGTTGGCATATATACCATTAACTTTGTTTTTCCTCCACTAGACTACCAAGTGTGTTGGTTGGTTCCCTGAAGAGCAGATGCAGACAGGGACATTGTATGATGATCGGGCACTAGGAGGGTGTAACTGCAATAAAGACAGGAGGAAGAGATACTAGAAGAGGGTGATGAATACACTCAAACCCTGAATGCAGTCATCTGCAACAGCAAGCTTCTAGCAGAGAAAGCACTCCAGATATATCCTCCATCAATGCAAATCAATGGCTGAGATCAGGGCAAATCACATGACTGATTTTCTGCTGGAATATCAGTGAGGAATAATTCCCTACACACCCCACATCAGAAAATCTGACACATAAAATAGACATAGCCACGACAACAGTCTCCAAATGTGGTTTGGTGCCTAAAGTGATATTTAAATTGGAAAATTATAAAGTACAACATTTATGTATATTTGTGCCCAATAGTATTTATATTGCACATCCTTACCCAGTATTTTGGGTGTTACTGTTACAGGATGGGACATACTTTCAGAATGCACAGGGGGGGGTACTTAGTATTGCTATTATTTACCTTTCATTTTTAACATGAACATTATAGACTTCTACAAGTCCTTTTCAATGACTTGCGATGTAGTGTTTCATTTTCTACAGTTATGGATATACCATCAGATAGTATATTTTTATACATAGAGTGAGGGTGTCTCTTATGTGATAAGAAGGTCATCTCATGCTGTTTTGGGTGAGAGGACCACGAAGTGAAGCTGAGCCATTCTGTCAGCCCAAAACAGCATGAGATAACCTTCTTATCCCATAAGAGACACCCCTGACTCTACGTGATATTATATTATGAAGCAGTGGAACTGCCTCTAGCCCAAAAGAGTGCACATTTTGCTGAGAATGTTTGTTTTATTTGTGCCTGTTTTGCTGGTCTCCCTGCTGTTTAATTCAGTAGTGGTATGTTCCATGAGCGGTCTTGTGCCTGCTTACATGCTAATGGTGGCTGACTTGAATAAAACTTTTTGTTATTTGAATCTTTTGCAGTATGTTTTATATTGTGCATTCAGAAAAGGGGCTAATTTTGGGCAGTATGTTTTGAATCTGTATTTCAAAATGGAGCATGGCTTCTATGGTGGTGGCGGGAGAAACAGCGGATTAAAGCTTTTCATTTTTTTTTTTTTTACATTTGCCAATAACTTTGAGGTTTGTTAGCTACTAGCATTAATGGAACAGCACTTTTACTGCAGGTAAAATTGGGTTGTCAGAACAGGTTTAGCAAGATTGAACCCTCCTCGAACCCTGGTGTTGAGTTCTAACAGAACTCCGAACACTAAGCGAACCATAAAAGGTCGAATCACTCGAACCTGAACGACGTAGATTCGAGTAAGCAACGTGAGCAGTGGGATCTGTGGGGATTTAAAGAGATGCGCACGAGGAGGAGCGCCATTTGACTGAGGATCATCGCAGACAGAGGCAGCAGCAGCAGGCAGCACCAGCAAACTGTAGCAAAGCGGTTAGCGCATTCGCTACTCTTGTCCAGTCGTGGCCACTTCTTCTCCTGTGAGACCGAGAACAAGGAAAAAGCTAAAAATCGGGGAGACTGGGGTGGGACTAGGGCGGTTCAGGACAGAAGGAGGGAATCGAGGGATTAATCAAGATTGGGGAAGGACTAGGGAATAGGGAGGATTGATGAGACCAATATCAGGAGGACTGGAGGAGGACTCGGAGAGAGACTAAAAAAAAATAAGAAGACTGAAGATTATAAGAACCTTTGTGAATGTGAAATGTGATTATTTGAAACTGCAGCAGCTGCCAGCAACAAGCATACAAGGGGGCAAAAAAGGCAAATAAATCTTTCTAAACCCTAGTGTGTGTGTCACAGAGAGAAGCCCAGTGTGTGCCCCTTGACTACACTGTACTGTACCCTACCCAGTGTGTTACAGAGAGAAGCCCAGTGGCCAGTTATGTGGTGGCATTAACCTTACATGACAGAAACGTAGGGGGCAAAAAAGCAAAATAAATCTTTCTAAACCCTAGTGTGTGTGTCAGAGAGAAGCCCAGTGTGTGCCCCTTGACTGCACTGTACTGTACCCTACCAGTGTGTGTTACAGAGAAGCCCAGTGGCCAGTTATGTGGTGGCATTAACCTTAC
This sequence comes from Neoceratodus forsteri, assembly GCA_016271365.2. Taxonomy (NCBI): domain Eukaryota; kingdom Metazoa; phylum Chordata; order Ceratodontiformes; family Ceratodontidae; genus Neoceratodus; species Neoceratodus forsteri. The sequence goes on from CM028134.1 coordinate 189,674,380, forward strand.
ATGACAGAAACGTAGAAATATAATTCTCATTCCCTGGTTTGTGTATGTGACTCCGTCTCCTGTGGTCAGCCCATCACCCTGCTGCTGTGTGCCTTTGACTGCACTGTACCCTACCCAGTGTGTGTGTTACAGAGAAGCCCAGTGGCCAGTTGTGTGTGGCATTAACCTTACATGACAGAAACGTGAAATATAATTCTCATTCCCTGGTTTGCGTGATGTGACTCCGTCTCCTGTGGTCAGCCCATCACCCTGCTGCTGTGTGCCCTTTGACTGCACTGTACCCTACCCAGTGTGTGTGTTACAGAGAAGCCCAGTGGCCAGTTGTGTGGTGGCATTAACCTTACATGACAGAAACGTAGAAATATAATTCTCATTCCCTGGTTTGCGTATGTGACTCGTCTCCTGTGGTCAGCCCATCACCCTGCTGCTGTGTGCCCTTGACTGCACTGTACCCTACCAGTGTGTTTGTTACAGAGAGAGCCCAGTGGCCAGTTGTGTGGTGGCATTAACCTTACATGACAGACACGTAGAAATATAATTCTCATTCCCTGGGTTGCGTATGTGACTCCGTCTCCTGTGGTCAGCCCATCACCCTGCTGCTGTGTGCCCTTGACTGCACTGTACCCTACCCAGTGTGTGTTACAGAGAGAAGCCCAGTGGCCAGTTGTGTGGTGGCATTAACCTTACATGACAGAAACGTAGAAATATAATTCTCATTCCCTGGTTTATGATGTGACTCGGCCTCCTGCGGTCAGTCCATCACCCTGCTGCTGTGTGCCCTTTGACTGCACTGTACCCTACCCAGTGTGTGTGTTACAGAGAAAGCCCAGTGGCCAGTTGTGTGGTGGCATTAACCTTACATGACAGAAACGTGAAATATAATTCTCATTCCCTGGTTTGCGTATGTGACTCCGTCTCCTGTGGTCAGCCCATCACCCTGCTGCTGTGTGCCCTTTGACTGCACTGTACCCTACCCAGTGTGTGTGTTACAGAGAGAGCCCAGTGGCCAGTTGTGTGGTGGCATTAACCTTACATGACAGAAACATAGAAATATAATTCTCATTCCCTGGTTTGTGATATGTGACTCGTCTCCTGTGGTCAGCCCGTCACCCTGCTGCTGTGTGCCCTTGACTGCACTGTACCCTACCCAGTGTGTGTGTTACAAAGAGAAGCCCAGTGGCCAGTTGTGTGGTGGCATTAACCTTACATGACAGAAACGTAGAAATATAATTCTCATTCCCTGGGTTGCGTATGTGACTCCGTCTCCTGTGGTCAGCCCATCACCCTGCTGCTGTGCCCTTTGATTGCTATGTGTATGCCTATGCCCAGCAGCCCAATCATTCTGTAAGCCTTGAACCTGGGATCCTTTAGTTGCAAACTGTCATATTCTTCAATTACTTTCAGTCCACGATCACAGTGACACACAACCAAAATAAAATTTTGGAGTTGTAGCCAGCGATTACAGATCACATTGCTTTGTTACACAGGAATTGTTTGGGTGTTGGTGTGTTCACTGCAGTATACTGGACTGGTAGTACTGGTACTTACTGTCTGTTATGGCTGACACCAACATAGATGAAGCATTTAGTGCTGGTGTTGGAGCAGGTGTTGGTGGTAGTGGTAATCCTGGTGCTAACAGAAATAACCAAAATGTTTCACGTGATAAAAATTCAACAAACAGCAAAAGAGCAACAGTGAAGTGTGGTAAGGGGGACCTTTTAAGAAAACCTGTACAGCTGCTGGGGTCACACGGAGAGGCACCATAAGGTATGCCATTCATGCCGTTAAGATCCCTGTGACTAGCAGCAATAATGCAAGTGACAGTGAGTCCCTCTCTGACTCAGACAGTAGCTCTTTGTCTCAGTCCCACACTGTTGTGTCTCGTGACAAATCATTACTTCCTCAACAAAGTGAAATGGGCAAGTCTGCTGACAATGAATCAGGTAGTGCACTTACAAATACATCCAGCACTGTTGGCAATGAAAAGGACATATCCATTGAATCCACCACTTCTGTGTTGGCCAGCAATGAAAATCCATCAGAGTCTTCTGTCCACTCTTCTAGCACCAAGGAGCATGTCCCAGGTTCTGTTAGGACAGGTGAAAAGACACAAACAGTCTTTAGCTATCTTCCTAGCACTCGAACAAAATCTGTCACATCTGAGGTGTGGAATTATTTCTCAGTCAGTAAAACTGATCCATGCAGAGCAATTTGTTCCCTGTGTAAACAGAGTGTAAGCCGTGGTAAAGTTGTGTCATGCCTTGGCACTACAGCTCTTAAACGCCATCTGAAAAAGCATTCGGTTTTGCTTGATCATCCAAAACCAAAACCCATGTCCTCCATCTTCCAGACCGCACGTGAGAAGGGTCAGGATCAGGAATCTGAAATGGATAGTGAATTGTCTGAACTTGATGCGGCAGAACCACTGCCAGCCCTAGGATCACTGTTACCACCAATGCCAGCACCATTAGTACTCAGTTGCACATCCAGTGATGGCACTGAATGTATAAGTCCTAGTCCACCATCTCAGCGTCCATCTGCCCATCAAGCACAGTGTATAATAAACCAGCAGGGACATGTTGCAAACAGCTAACACTGTCTCAGGCATTTGAAAGGAAGAATACCTTTACTAGAAATCATCCAAAGACCCTTCATCTTAATCACCGAATTGGTGAACTGTTAGCCGGAGCCCTTCTCCATAATCTTTGGTAGATCATGAGGATTTTAGGAGCTCATGACATTAGCAGAGCCTCGTTACAATGTTCCTCATCGAAGGTACTTTTCCTATGTTGAAATACCAAACATTTATCAGGCTTTAAAAGCGACAGTGATGCCTGCACTTAAAACTGCAGAGGGTGGGGTTATTCATGTCACAACAGATATGTGGACCAGCACTCAAAACATAGATTACATGTCCTTACTGCTCATTGGTCACGTTTTCTTGTGTTCTTCAAAACAAAGACACCCCAAAAGATGGTGCTGCTGCATATAAAGAAGTTTGGGCAAAGTCATACTGCTGCAAACATCTTGCAGGAACTAAATGACCTCCTTGACGAATGGGTTTATTCTCACAGTCTAAAATGTGGCTTCATAGTAAGTGACAATGGAGCCAACATCTTAAAAGCAATACAGGATGGAGGATTTCTGCATGCTTGCTTTGCACATTGCTTACACTTAATTGTCACGGGATTTCTCAGCAATGAAACACAAGTGGATGGTATGATTGCTGTTTGCAAAAAATTGTGACTCACTTTTCACATTCAACTAGCAATACGGACATTGTCCCAACTGCAAAACACAAGCTGCCCCAGCAAAAGCTGATTCAAATGTTTCCACTGTTGGAACTCAACGCTTTATATGCTGCAGCGCCTCTTGAGCAAAAAGCAAGCTGTACATGAGTACTGCTCCAGTTACATTATTGAGATGGCATTATGCTGTCTGTGCTGCAGTGGAAATTAATGGAGACAGTGTGCTGTATCCTAGCTCCTTTGAGACAGCTACAAGGACATGTCTTCTGAAGGTGCATCTGTGAGTCAGGTTATCCCACCCATAATGCTCATTTCACGTCATCTTAATGTTCTAAATCTACAAATAGAAAAGACAGATCTGAAGCGCAGACAACATGTGCCTATATCATGGGAATCTCAGAAGAGAATGAGCGAGCGCTCAAACCAATGACAAATTAGTTGCAATGACGAAATCAAGACACTACATCCTTGCAACTCTCTTAGATCCCAGGTTCAAGGCTATACATCTTCCAAAAACAGATGATATAGAGCAGTACAAATGTATGTTGCTAGATGAGCTGCAGCACTCACAGGAGTCAAACACAGACATGCACAGTACCATCAGGTTGTCATCACCACAACATGCAGGTTCATCTTCACAAAGGGATACAGAACTGGAAAAGTCACCAAACATTAACAGTAGTTGTTCCACAACTGCCACTTCTTCAGCCCTTAGTAGCAAGCTAAATCTGTGGCAAAACCTTTCCCAAATTGCTGCCATACTAGCTGCTTCTGCTGATTCCTCTTCTGAGCGGTCTCTGTCCAACGTGGTAGACAGTTACCTGCAAGAACTGCCTATTCCTATTGATGCATGCCCTTTGAATACTGGAGATCAAAAAGTCAATTTGGACAGAGCTGTATGATGAAGCCTGTAAATATCTTGGTTGTCCTGCAACAAGTGTCTCTTCAGAACGCATGTTTAGTACAGCTGGTAATATTGTGACAGACACCAGAAATAGGTTGCTGCCAGAAAATGTACACACGTTAACTTTTATTAAAGTTAATAAGTCAAGATTTTCGTATCCCTACAAGAGTATACAAACTGATCCTGAAGTGATTGATGTTGTGGATGTTGATGGTGATGATGACAACTCAGATGGTGGTGGCTGGTAAAAATACTGTGTGGGACGGAGTCTCTCTGCACCAAAAGGAAACTTTTACAGACTGTGATGACTTTGGTTGTCGTCTCTCTCCTTTCTCGATCTACTACCTTGGACTATATACCTCCAAAACTTTCACCATTTCATGGCAAACTGCTTTGTAGCTAGGGTCTAAACTAAAGTCAACAAGTTTTATATACAGGCAATTTTAACATCAGTGGGAACAGGCCCAAATTTGGCATAAAAGGGACACTGTCACATATCCTTTCTGTATCATATTATTTATAGTTAAAGTGCAAACATATATTTTTGGATTTACCTTCTGTGACTTTGTGGTGCATCAGCATGGGCTGGGACAGGAGACGGTCTATTTTTCAATTTTAAAGAGGACAAAACAATGAGTTCTAATTGGTAGCTGTTTATTATTTTTTCAATTACAGAAATGTTAGCTATAAACGAAAATGGATGCTAGTACATGGGTGAGGGTTGTGGGTTGGTTTTAACATGGGTGTAAGGGTGGTATGGTGCTACTGCACAGATGAGGGTGGTGGAAGAAAAGTGGAATGGGTGATGGGGTGAAAGGTGGGTGTTGTTTTAGTTCTTTCATTTACAGATTCGTGATCAGCTGGGGATGGTGAGGAAAAAATGATGACAGACCGAACCTACTGTACACATAATATATATTCTTATTAAATACATTGCAAACTGCTGCCACCTAGCACAATTGTCCTGTCCCTTTAAAAAGAATAAAGGAATCAGAAATAAAAGAAAATCTGCATCAGCAGTTTTCACAGAATGTGACGTATCATAGTGTTTTTGCTTTATAAGTAGTGATAATTTGATACATAATGGGGTTGACAGATGCTGTCCCTTAAACATCACATGCCAACTGCTGCAGCTACATAAATGTTCCTTAGTATGTGGTGAGGAAACCACTGTTTTATTTATGTGACTGAAATACAGATTTTATTGAAGTATCAGCTGCAAAATGCATCATCTTAGAATTTTTGTATGTATTACTTCAATTTGCCAACAAAAATGTTGGTATATGTATGCATTACCTTAGAAGATTGCATGCATTTTGCCAGCAACAATGACTGGCATATTTTTTTATTAAGAACAAAGCATATTAGAACTTCCAGAAATATACCTTATGTGCATTTAATTGATATATCATGCAGAATGTTATGTAGGATAAAATATTTAAACAGACAAAGGACCTTTGTCTGTTTAAACTGTTTTGTCCTGCATGGCTTTCTGTACTGTGATGCTATCAGTTAAAACGCATAATACAGTATATTTTTGGAAGTGTTGGTGCTGTGTCTTTGTTCTTGGTGCTCAGCTTTTCACACAGGCACAACTTAGGATTGAGCAGCCTTCTTGTGGTTTCTGCAAATATTTTTTTTATTCCAATGTCTTGACTGAATATGTTATGACATAATATGTTTTGTAACAGTTCCACATGTTGCTGCTGTAGTACTTGGCTTGACTTTGTTATAAAAGTTTCTTTTAAACATAGCAACTTTTGATTCACTCATTTAAAACAGAAAGCAGCAAATAGCTGAAATTAGGTAATATCAGTTATTTTTCTCCTAATTCATGACGATGAGTACATATAGCTGAGTACATAAATGGCTAATGTGCCTCTTTCTTTCACTAAGGAACTATGATGCAGCTGCAGCAGGAAAACTTTTAACATGTGGGTGGGTGGGCCTGTTACGTATTAGTTGCTGACTTTAGCAAACAGAAGAAACTATAGATAAACCTAGTTGTATTCCTATCAATGTCACACAAGATAATTTCTCTCCCCTTATTTTGAACAGTTTTTCTTTACATGTATTTTATTACTATCTTCGTTACTGGAAGCAATAATAAAAATTGGGTTCGAGTTCTAAAAAGTTCTAAAAAGATTAGAACACTAGAACTTTTAAAAGTTCTAGACTAGAACTAGAACCCAGAACTTCAGAGGGTTCTGACAACCCTAGTAAAAATATCAGACTGCAAGGTACACTATAAAATGTTTTCATTTATTTCAAATGTTTGCTGTCACAGTTTCTTGGGAAGTTTTCTGACTAAAAAGACTGATTTGCTATTTGTTACACTTCATGGATCAGTCGAGTGGCTGAAGCAGTGCTTGTTTCTAATAGTCTGGTGGCAGTTCATGGGAACTTTTCTGTTAGAATACAGAGATTTTTTCTGCAAGATTCCTCTCACAGCTGATTCTGCCGCAGTGACTCTGACATGTACAGTGTGACAAGTGAGAGGCACCGTGGTGGGAATCAGCTGTGTGGAGCAGCGTGAGGTGGCAACTAAACTCTCAATAGGAGGTACAGAAATGCTGCACTCTGAATGGTTGAAGCAGTTCCACTGCTTTATAAATAAAATATGATTGGCTGGCTGTACCAAATAGGTTTGTTATTGGCCATAAATTTCCCAGTTAACAAAACTACCACAAATAAATAAATAAATAAATAAAATAGTGGGCAGATAAAAGTGCAGGCATAGATATATATCCTGGTGGTCTAGTGGTCACTCCCACCTCCCGAATGCCCGATCGTGGGCATAGATAAAGATCCTGGTGGCTAGTGGTCGCCCCAGCGCCAGTATGCCCCACTGTGGGTATTGGTAGTGAGAAGCAATACCTAATGGTCCAGTGGTACCCCTCCCTCCCACCCACTAGCCCTCAGTGTTTTTACTAACTTCATGAACAGACATTTCCCATTCAAAGGCAATAACATTTGACTAGAGAGCCACGTTCAGAAATCTTTAATCATGTTGTCTCTCTCCTCTCTCTCTCTCACCCACTTCTTATAGATCTGATTAAGTCAGATCTTCCACTTTAGCTTTTAAATCCCAGAGCTGAGATTGAAGGTTGTAACGAATAAATTAAAATGAAAAAATTGAAAAACACTGCTTGCTGTTACTCTGTGTTACTCCAACCACTGGTGGCTTTGGTTGGTAACTTTAAAGGCTTCTCTCTCCTTTCCTCGTAACAAGGAAGTCTGCCAGAAATGTCCCGGTTAACAAAAACTAACTACTGTTAATAAATAACTAAAAATAGTGGGTAGATAAAAGTGCACTCACCATCCTCAGCCTTTACCCTTCTTGAAACAACCATAATGATTATTATTAATGTTATGCCACTTGAGCAAACACAAACCACTCCTACCATAGAGTTTTTACTGACTTCTGGACAGACATTTCCCATTCACAGGCAATAACTTTAACTAAAGAGCCATTTTCAAGAAATTGTTAATCATGTTGTTAAACTCTCTGTCTATCTCTCTCTCTCTCTCTCTCTCTCACCCACTTCTTAAAGATCTGATAGAGTCAGTTCTTTCACTGTAGCTGTTTTAATCCCAGATGTGAGATCAAAGGCAGTTTGGTTTACTCCAACTGCTGGTGGCTTTGGCAAGGGTCTTTTTTTTCTCCATATAGCTCTTTTATGGCCTGCAGGCCCGGCAAGTGGCGCGGTCCCTCCCTCAGAGGGACTCAGTCTCGCGCTGCACCGTCTCCGACCTGACAACCTCTAATTCCACCATGGGTTCCCTCCTTTGTGAGCCAGGGTGAAGGGTGATGCTTTACCCCCAGCCCCACAGCGAAATCCAGACGTCGGGGGCTGGTTTGGGCGCTTGGTGCTGCCATCATGGAGCCTGCTGGCTCCTTTTCCTTTTCTCCTGTTCCCCTCCCCACTGACATAAGGATGCCGTGTGTGGCCTCCCGACCTGCACCACCTTCCGCCACTGCCAGAGGGCAACCGGTGAGCGGGATCACAACCTCCCTCCTGGAGAGAGGAGAGTAGCCCTTCCAGACCCTGATCCTCCTCGCCCCTGCCGACCGTGGCCCGGCTTATTCCCAAACCAGGGTCATGGGCATGGCATGAGGTGTAGTGACCAACGCCTCAACCTTCAGTGCCACCGGGCCGCCTTTGGTGAGGGTCTTTAAAGGCTCCTCTCTCCCATATTTTGCAATAGAGAAGGCTGCCAAAAATGTAAAGATCATTCCAAAAGGATTAGAAAAGGAGCATAACAGATGCACACATTCACCTCCCTCTTGTCCTCCTCCCTCCAAAACCTCAGAAAATGCCAGTTCTCCGTGGGTTAACATGGAAATCATATCCTACCACCTCGGTAGGCTAACACAAAGCTGTTAATACCAGCCAGTAGACAGTTATGTGCATTTATGAATTTAGCAATTCAGTTAAAACTTAGCTTTCTCATGACATGTAAGTTCAGAATTGTCCTCTGTGAGTGTGCTGACATCGGGCTCCCAACTCTTGCCTCAAACATGGAAGCGCCATGCAGCTATTGAGGAGCAGCAGCAGCTACACAAGGAAAAGCTCCACAGTAGCCAGGCCGACTCGATCCCCACAAAATGCCAACATGTTCAATAGCATGTGACATTCATTATCCGTAGAGAACACGGACCCAGACCCCAATTCCTCTTCTTGGCAACACCTTTAACTAAAAGGGTACATTCCTCAGAATCCTCTATCTTCATCTAAAGATCCACTCACCCCACAGGGCCACTCATCCCACAGCTGGACCTGGACCCCATCCTCGCCATGGTAATGTCCTCCCCAAGAAAACATGGCCAAGGCATCAGATTCGGACCCCAATCCTCTCCTGGGGAAGAGCAGAAAGATGGCCATGTGACTGCTCTGCTCTGCTCTGGAGCAGGTTTGTTTTATCAGCAGATAGCTGGGCAAATCTGCATCTATTTTAGCCTCTGCCTCTGCTAATGGAGAAACAGACTGTACTCCAAAAGTGTGTGGGAAGTTCTGTGGTAGTGGAGACTGGAAGCTAAAATAAGGAAGAGAGCATCTGGTAAGGACAGATTGTTGGCATTCTTCTGGCACTAATATTACTGCAGTTGCACAGGCAATTTCAGAGTGATATACCAAGTTATCTGTTTTATCAGCATTGTCATTGCAGTTAATGTGGTGAAGCCACTGTATAAACTAAACAAAAATAAATTATATAACTAGTTACATACTAAAGAACCAAGCAAAGAATTAAACAACTGTTCTGGTGTATTTAAAATCAGGACTGGTGTTACATGAGCGGACTGAGTTTTTGTTGGCACTCTCTTTTCTCTTTTCCAGCGGAGAAGCCACGGTTTTGACAATGTATGGTTTTGCAGCTTACATAGAAACATAGAATTTGATCGCAGATAATCATTGGCCCACCCAGTCTACCCATTTCCCTACCTATGGACAAGCTGCAGATCCTAGTTAACCAGCAGCCTACTTTTCACCCTAACCCCTAGAATTGCTCTTATGACTGTTCCATGCATGCTTGAATTCAACCACTGTTTTGACTCCACAACCTTTCCTGGAAGGCCGCTCCATGCATCCACAACCCTCTGTGAAAAAATACTTCCTTACATTACCTCTGAGCCGCCCCCATCTTCAAATTGTGCCCCTGTTCTTGCACACCTCTTTTTGAAAGATGCTACCCTCTTGGACTTTGTTGATTCCCTTGAGGTACTTGAAAGTTTCTATCATGCCCCCTCCTTTCCTCGAGGCTATACATATTAAGCTCCTTTAGTCTCTCTTCATGTCTTCCGGTGCAGACCCTGCACCATTTTAGTTGTCTCCTCTGGACAGCCTCCATCCTGTCTATGTCCTTGCGGAGATTGGGTCTCCAGAACTGCATGCAGAACTGCACGCAGTACTCCAGATGGGGTCTCACCAGCTGTCTGTACAGAGGGATAATAACTTCCTGTTTCTACTGGTGATGCCTCCCTATGCATCCCAGTATCCCCCAGCCTCCTTACTGCCCTCTCACATTGCTTGCCCACCTTTAAGTCATCTGATATGACTACCCCAGGTCCCTTTCCATTCTTATGTTTGCTTGCACGCATGTGCAAGAAACATAGTGCCATCATCGGAGATTTCGGAGCTAAAAATAGATGCAGATTTGCCCAGCTACCTGCTGACCTGGTGATTTCGAGTCACTGCAAAATCACCCTTTCAGCCTGAATAACACCATGACAGTGACATCATTCATGAGAACGGGTCCCAAAACCCCATGTTAAATTTGGTGCCAAAATTCCAAAAATGACTGTTTTACTTTAGTGTGCGCTATAGTTCCTACGCAGGCTCGTAAGTTCGTGGAATTTTCAATATTTTCACTCCAGATTTTCAACATTGCCATTTTACCACACCTTCTTATGAGTAGTACAAGCTGCCATTTTTCACATCTCACCCAAAACGTGTTTCTGCCCATGAAGCGCATACAATGGCACAGTCGTAAAAGCGTAGATCAATGTATGGGACAATTAAGAAAATCACAGTGACACTGTTCATGAGGTGAGGTGCTAAAATGGCTATGTTGAAAATTTGGTGAAAAAATTCCAATAAATGACTGTTTTCACGAAATGCTGTACAAAGTTCCTATGCACGCCGTAGTTCGGGCGACCAATATTTTCACTCCAGACTTCCAACATTGCCATTTTGCCACACCTACTTATGAGTAGTACAGCTGTCATTTTTCACATCTCACCCAAAACGTATTTCCGCCATGTAGCTTATACAATGGCGAGTTGGTGTGTAAATCAATGTGCGGATAAATTAAGAAAATCACAGTGACACTGTTCATGAGCAAAGGTCTTAAAATGGCTATGTTGAAAATTTGGTGAGAAAATTCCCTAAAAATGACTGTTTCTGACGTGCGTTCGCAGTTCCTCGCTGCGGCTCGTAAGTCCTCGGTACCAATATTTCACTCCAGATTTTCAACATTGCCATTTTACCACACCTTCTTATGAGCAGTACAGCTGTCATTTTTCACATCTCACCTAAAACGTGTTTCCGCTCATGTAGCGCACAATGGCGCAGTCGGTGTGCTAAATCAATGTACAGGACAATTTAGAAAATCACAGTGACACTGTTCATGAGCAGAAGTCTTAAAATGGCTATGTTGAAAATTTGGTAAAAATTCCTAAAATGACTTAGTTCCTATGCATGCTCGTAAGTTTGCAAATTTAATATTTTCATCTAGATTTTCAACATTGCCATTTTATTACACTTCCTTATGAACAGTACAGCTGCAATTTTTCATATGTCGCCCAAAATGTGTTTTCAAGACATGTAGCTATAATGGTGCTGTTGGTGTGCAAAAGCAATGTTTAGGACAGATTAAGAAAATCACAGTTACACTGTTCATGAGCAGAGGCCTTAAAATGGCTATGTTGAAAATTTGGTGACAAAAGTCCATAAATGACTGTGTTACTAGTGAGCATTATGCAGTTTCCACGCACTCGTTAGTTCATGACTCTGTAATATTTTCAGTCCAGATTTTCACCAGTGACATTTTTCCACACTTCCTTACGTAACAGTACAGCTGTTATTTTTCACAACATGGCTGAAGTGTGTTTTCACACTTTCAGCGCAGAGATGCGTGGTCGCTGTGGGAAATCATTGTTCGGCACAGATAAAGAAAATCACAGTGACACTGTTCATGATTGGAGGCACCAAAATGCCTGAGTTGACAATCTGCTGTAAAAATCCCCAACCTAATTATATTACGGTGTGCGTTGTACAGTTTCTATGTACGCCGTGACTTCACCATTTTTTAAATATTTTTACTACAGATTTGCAACATTGCCATTTTTACACCTCCCCATGAACAGTACAGCAGTCATTTTTACATCCTGTTCGAATGTTTTGCACCTGTGGTGCTAAATGCCGTAGTCACTGTGTATAAGCAGCTTTTGGCTAACAAACTGATATTCCCCTGTTCATGAGGTGGGTCACAAACAAACATGTTGAAAATTTGGAGTGAAAATACCAATGAATGCCTGAGGTATTAGGGTTTCCAACTATAACGCCCAACCCTGTAGAGAATGACAGGCATCAGGGGTGTGACTTGGGATTCTTGCCTGTGATGCTCATACCATTCCACACCCTGCAGTCAGTGAGAGGCATCGAGGTATGCCTTGGACTCTTCAGCCCCAAACTTCACCCCATTCTCCTATATCGCACCCATCTCACCATATTTCCTAATGAAATGGTGTGCATAAGGGCCAAAGACCCTATGGAACACCGTGACACTTGTCAGTGTCTGCAGGGTGGGGGTGTGGTGAAATGGCGTGGCTGTTATGCTCATCACCCAAAGGCACACCCCAATGCCTGTCACCTCTGCAGGTGGTGGGTGGGTTGGCTTCAGTTCAGTACTTCACTGCCATTCCTATTATGCAGCTCTGTAACTTCTACACTACCACTGCCAATATCAGCAAGCAAACATTCGGCATTGACAAATGCTTGTTCTTGTTGTTAGTGTCTCACTCCACATTGTGTACTCTTCCCTAGGTTTTTGTTTCCCAGGTGCATTACCTTGCACTTCTTAGCATTGAATCTTAGCTGCCATACATTTGACCATTCCTCTAACCTTGACAAGTCTCTTCTCATCCTTTCCACCCCACCTTGTGCATCAACTCTGTTGCAGATCTTTGTGTCATCTGCAAAGAGACATACTTTTCCTTCCAGTCCCTCTGCAATGTCGCTATAAAGACATTGAAGAGGACCGGTCCCAATACTGAACCCTGCAGTACCCCACTAGTAACCCCCTTTCTTCAGAGTGGACTCCATTTACTATTACCTCTGTGTGTTCTATTCTCCAGCCAATTCTTTACCCAGGCTATTATCTTGGGACCCACTCCCAGGCTGGCTAACTTGTATATTAATCTTTGTGTGGGACTGTGTCAAATGCCTTGCTAAAGTCTAGGTAGGCCATGTCCACAGCCCTCCCTGATCTACTACTTTGGTCACCCAGTCAAAGAAATCTATTAGATTTGTCTGGCATGACCTTCCGCTGTGAATCCATGCTGCCTTGGGTCCTGTGCCCTCTGGCCTCTAGGTACTCGACAGTTCTTTCCTTCAGAAGTGATTCCATCATTTTCCTCATCACTGAGGTTAAACTAACAGGTCTGTAGTTTCCTGCTTCTGCCCTGCTCCCACTGTTGTGAAGGGGAATCACACTTGCCCTCCTCCAGTCCTCAGGTACCACCCCATCCTCCCATGATTTTTTAAAGAGGGTAGTCAGTGGTGTCACTAGTTCTACCCTTAGTTCTTTTAGAATTCTGGGATGAATCCCATCAGGCCCCCATTGCTTTGTCCACCTTCAGTTTTAAGAGTTCTTTCAGAACCCTTTCTTCTGTAAATGGGTTTGTTGTTCATGAGCGGTTTCTTTGTTCCTGCATTGGACACTGCGTGGAGTTGGTCCTGTGCATGCAGGCTGCGGGGATCTAGCAGCAGCCACTCGACAGTGCTTGGTTGGGCATGAAGGAAAGAGATTCCTCCTGGAGCACAGAAGATGTCGGTTGGAGTGTTGAGATTGCCCCCACAAATGGATCATTAATAGCTGAATGGAAGTTGTGGTGTACCCAGGGTGCTACAGGCATGAATACTACCTACTAAAGATATGTTAACGATGTCTAAGAGTAGCAAGGGTTGGGGCTAATAAGCTATTTTATTATACTCAGTTTGCGAATTGTCTTTTTCTTTCCACAGGGATTCTGACCTGATGATGTTCCATAATTGAAAACCTGGCTACTGTGAATGATGGGCCTGAATAAAACAGAAATAAGCATCCTGCCATTTTAGTGAAGGAGGGAATTACATGACAGTCCAGAGTGACCAGGAACTACTTTGTGTAGACCAGCTGTTTGTGATTATCTCTGAAGTACTAGTATAAGACATGGGCATAGCAAGGTGCAATAGGCCCTTGAAGCTAAATGAGTGGTTGTGAGATCGCCTACTTATGATTCCTTGTGGTTGTCCCACTATATCACAATTTAAACACCTGTAAATTTTCCTTCTCTGACGGCTAATCTCCAGGCTTCCTTACTCATGGCTGTACCTCCTGATGCTGATAGGAAGGTAGGAATTGATCTCTGCAGGGGACATCCAGCTCTCCATTTCTTGCTTCCCTCAGTTCTTCCGAAAGCAGTTCCAATGTGACAATACTACATGAACTTGGAAACAAAAACAAGAAAATCATGGCATACATGGCGGATGACCTGCCAACTATGTATATTCTGGGAGGAATCAAGCCTGGAGACCAGCCATCGGGAAAGAAAATTTACAAATATTTAAATTTTGATTTCTCACTCCTAAGCTGGTCTCCAGGCTTCCTTACTCATGGGATACACAAAAGCATTACATCCCCAGATATCCCGGTGGGAAGAATATCAAGTGCCCTTAAGGGTCCACCACCGTCTGAAGCACTCGTGCCAAAGGATGCCTCCGCCAAGGACATCACATCCAGTTTGTAAAATTTTGTAAATGTGTGACTGGATGACCATGTGGCTGCCCTGCATAAGTCTGCTGGAGATGCTTCTCTGAAGTTCACCCATGAAGTGGCCATAGCTCTAGTGGAATGGGCTCACTGGGCCTGGCAAAGTCACTCCAGTCTGATCATAAGCCGTGATGACAGAACGAATCCATCTGGCTATAGAGTCTTTTGAAGCTTTTACCCATATTTTGGCTTGTAGTTAAAATGAACAAACTTGAAGTTTTGTGAATAGCTGTCATTCTCTTAATAATAATAATAATATTTTTATTTATATAGCGCAATTCAGACATCAAAGCGCTTTACATACAAAACATCATAAAACAATTCAATAAGATCACATAAAAACATCAGCTTCAATTAAAATTCTCAGAATTCCTAAACTTCAAATGTTAAAACCTGTTTGAATAAATACGTTTTAAACTGGTCTTGAAGCTTCCACGGTCCCGCACTTCCAACCTGATGAGGTAGAGAGTTCCACAGGATGGCGCCACAAACATAAAAGCCCTGGCACCAGACATCTTCAACCGCACCCTGGGAACCTCTAACAACCTGTCAGTTGAACAGAGAAGTCGGCCAGAGCTGAAAGGGACCAGGAGCTCTTGCAGATAACCCAGTCTCAGTCCGTAAGGTTTTATAGGTCAGAAGACCGACTTGAAGGTGGTCCGCCACTGTATAGGCAGCCAGTGCAGATCGCGCAGCACAGGAGTAATATGACTGGTATGTGAAGTCCCGGCCAATAATTGTGCCGCAGTGTTCGCACCAGCTGCAAGTGGTGGACAACAACCCTGGAAGCCCTAGGTATAGGGAGTTGCAGCAGTCAAGGCACAAGGTCACAAAAGCATGGATCAACGTGGGCAAATCATCGGACGGAACAAGGTGCTTAATTCTGGTGAAGTTCCTAAGATGGTAAAAGGAAGATTTGACAACTGCTGACACCTGCGCCTCACAGTGTCTGCCCATCATCCAGTACCACCCCAAGGTTACGCACCTGTTCAGAAGTGGGCAGCTGTACACCATCGAGCCAAAGCCAAGAAGGTAACCCCACCACCGACTGCTCTATCCAGTGCCCCAGGTCCACAACCAACACCTCAGTCTTCCTGAAATTCATTTCAACCAGCTGGACTTCATCCAGCCATGGATTTCCGCCAGACAGCTGTTAAACATCGAGACTGCATTATCCTGGTCAGGTGCAAAAGACAGATAGAGCAGTGTGTAATCTTTGTATCAGTGAAAACTCAGCCCATATTGTCTTACTGTGTCTCTGAGGAGCAGCAACACACTGCGAACAACATGGGGACAGCACCGAGCCCTGAGGTACCCCACACGGCAGACAAAATGGTCCAGAGGAAAAATCCCCACACCACCCTCTGAGACCAGCCGGCTAGGAAAGAATGGAGCCATCTAAGAACTGGACCAGCCAGTCCACAGATGACCCTCAGATGCTCGAGCAGAACCCCATGGTCTACAGTGTGAAATGCTGAGCAGAGATCCAGCAGCACCAAGATGGAACGGCGCTTCTGGTCTCGCCATCAGGAGATCATTGAGCAACTGAACCAGAGCGGTCTCAGTACTATGTCTCTTCCAGAAACCTGACTAAAGAGGATTGAAGACATTGTGGATGGTGAGATGGGGCAACTACTTTCTCAGTCACCTTCCCAATGAAGGGAAGGTTAGAGATAGGTCTGTAGTTTGCAAAGATGCTTGGGTCTAAAGAAGCTTTCTTAAGAAGCGGTGCCACCACCGTCTCTTTCATGGAGCTAGGAAACTCTCCCAAGTCTAAAGAGCACCAAACAATCTCTAGACGACTGGGCTGATGGTCTCCATACACCCTAATAATAGGCGATAGGGCCTGGATCCAAACTACAGCAAGTTGGCCACAATTTCTGGACAATCCACACAATGTCCCCTATCTCCAGTCAGTCAAAAGATATCCAAGAAGACCGAGGGAAGTGACCATACACCACCACCACTAACCCCCATAGAGGTACGGACAGACTTCAGCCCTGATGTCAGCCACCTTATCTGCAAAGAATCGAGCAAACTTATCACACTTATCTTGTGAATGCTCGAACCTGTAGACAGGCTGGGTTGCACAGCCTGTCCATGGTCTGAAAGAGCTGAGACGGTCGATTTTGAGCAGCAGCTATCTCACCAGACAGGAACTCTGCTTTCTTATGTGAGACTGCTGATTGATAGCTTTGATAGTGGTCTGTCAATCTAAGGTGGTCGGTATCAAGGGTCGTTCTCTGCCAGCGATGCTCTAGTCTTCGCCCCACCTGCCTCAACTCCCTCAAGGTCCCATCAAACCAAGGGACCAAGGGCAGAGAGAGAGGTGGTGAACATGGATTGGGTGATAGCTTCCAGAGCCTCAGTGACAGCCTTACTATAGGCCGAAACTAGATTCTCTGGATCCTCACCTGCCCTTGGAGTTCCCGATAGGTCTAATACTGCCAAGAGACCCTCTGGGGTTACACCCTCAATGGGTGGTATCTGACCATCTCCACAGGGCAGGCCTATGGGGGGCTGTAAATTGAATCTACTGTGTAGTGATCAGACCATACAACTGGCTCCACCACCAGACCAGAGGACTCGATCCCCAGGAGGAAGACCAGATCAAGTGAGTGAACCTGATTATGAGTAGCAGAGGCAACTACCTGTATGAACCCCAATGAAGACATAAGTTGTAGGAAGTTTTAAACAAACTGCGAGAGTTCATCATTGACCCAGGCACTGAAGTGGCCCAGGACCATCAGCCTGGGCAACTCCAATGCCGCATCGATGATGAAGTCTTCCACTTCCTGCAGAAACAATTTCACCCCGCCCCAGGTGGACGGTAGATGGGAATGATCCTGCAGCCCACACCTGATACTACGGTAAACTCAAATCATCTGGCCACCTCTACTGGTACATCGCTCTTCTCGGTCTAGCATATGAAATTCCCTTCCTTTTGTTTTTGGGTGTGGGCAGAAGGAAGGAATAATTAACTCTTGGTTGCAATGGCAGTGAGGCATAACTTTTGGCAAAACCCTGGATCTGTAATGGAGCACCACAGAGTCCTGACGAAAAACAGTGTACGGCTCTTTGGTTGACAATGCTCCTAGTTTGCTGATTCTCCTAGCTGAAGTAATAGCAATGAGAAAAACATCTTCATTGTAAGATGCATAAGGGATGTCTCCTTAAGAGATTCAAAAGGTGCTTTGGTCAAAGCCTTGAGAACCAGATTAAGTCTACAAGGTGGTACTGTTAGCTTGATTGAGGGCTGTTTAATGTTGCTGCCCTCAGAAACCTCCTGACATGGGGATGTGAGCCCAATGTGTCCCTGAATCTACCAACAAAAGCACCCCAGTGCGGAGACCTGGACTCATAACGTGGCTGGTTGCAGTCCTTTGTCAAACCCTTCTTGAAGAAATTGCAGTAGCACAGGTAATGATATTGGATGGTCCTGCATGCATCCGGATTGAAGCCAGAACAAGAATTTCCTTAGATTCTATAATACACTTTAGAGGAGAAAGGGCGTTGAGTTCACCATCATTTCAATCACAGGAACTGTGTAGACTAGCTCTTTGAAAGTTTCCCACCAATCTCCAGGCTGAGAGGGATAGGTTGTTCGAATTGGGATGCAGAATTGGATCCTGATGGAGAAGGTCCAAGCTGATCTGGAAGGCTATAGGTGGTCACTTTGATAAATGAATGAGAAGTGGGAACCATGGACGATGAGGCCAACGTGGACAGAGTAGGATCATTTCTGCTCTGTCCAGGGCCACTTTGTAAAGGACTCTAGATAGAAACGGTATCAGAGGAAAGGCATACAGGAGACCGAACTGACCCCAGTCTAGGGAAAAGGCGTCCTGAGCCACCGCTAGTTCGTCCTTGGCCAGGAAGCAAAACTGCTTTACCTTGGAGGTTCTCTGGCATGCAAAAGATCTAGCTGAGGATTGCCCCACTGAGTTGTTATGATGTAGAAGGTGCTGTCCTTTAGCTCCCATTCCCTGGTAGAACATCCTTGTGATTGAGTCAGTCTGCTGTGACATTTCCTGTCCTGGAATATACATTGCTCTTATGCTTGCCAGGTGGAGCTTGGCCCACTGAAAAGAAGAAGGGACTCCGCAGTATTTTTGAGCTTCTTGTGTCTCCCTGATGGTTGATGTAAATCATCGTTGTTCGACTGTCTGTTAGAATCAATACATCCTGATTGAGGACTTGCTGTTTAAAGTATATCAGGGCTAGATGTACTGCTCTTATCTCGAGGACGTTATGCTGTACCTTGTTTCTACCAACGACCACTTGCCCTGTGCTGACAGCTGATGTAGGTGGGTCCCCAGCCCCTGAGACTTGTATTGGTCGTGATTCGGATTTGGTGTGGATGGCCCAACTTGCGACCCCTCATGGCTTTGCCTTCCGAGTCCACCACCAGAGGGAGGCTTTTATCTTTTGAAAAATTGGAATGAGCTGGTGCTGGCTGTGTCTGGACTGGGACCACAGCATGAGCAAATGGGCTTGAATGGGCTGCATGTGGACTAGAGCCCAAGGGACTGCATCTGCCAGCTATACTAGAGTCCCAATTAGTTGCATGAAGGACTGAGCAGGCAGCTGAGGGAGCTGTGTGAAACTTCTTGATGAGCTTCAGCAGGTCCCTGAATTTCATTTCTGGGGAAATGCCTTGTTGGCTTGTGTCCTGAAGTCTGCCCCCAGGTGGTTCAAGGTCTGGCTCGGAGTTAGGGAACTCTTCCTCCAGTTGATGACAAATCCGTGTGCTGAGAGGCACTAGACTACCTCTGCCACTGCTTGGTCGAGCCATGGGCCTTGATGAGAATGTCATCCAAGTAAGAGAAAAGTTGTATCCTCGGTTACTTAAGGTGAGCTATGACCGCTACTAGTACCTTTAGAATGTCCTTGGGGCTGAAGAAAGGCTGAATGGTAGAGTTTTGAATTGGAAGTGCTGTTCCCCACCTTGAACCTGAAATATTGCCTGTGTAGTTCTGAATGGGAATATGCAAACAGGCATCTTGGAGATCGATGGATGCTAGAAAATCTCCTTGTTGCAACTCTCTGATGATTGATGACAAGGTTTCCATCTTGAAGGGTCTGCTGCAACAAAACAATTCAGGAATTTGAGGTCTAGGACTGGCCTGAACTCTGTGCATTTTGGCACGATGAAGACTATGGAGTAGACCCCCGATTGATTTCTGCAGGGGAACTTGCTCAATAGCTCCTGCTTGCAGAAGGTTTGTAAGCGGCTTGTAACATTGCCTGTCTTTTGGATGGATTGCCTGAGATGGGGAGGCCACATGAGGTAGTGGGGCTTAGATTTGAATTCTATCAGGTAACCTTTGCTGATGATGTCTAGGACCCATCTGTCCAATGTAGTTTGGACCCATTCCTCGAGAAAATTTGAAAGTCTGACCCTACTCAAGATGGGCCCGGATGGCTTCATTGTGACTTCTTGTTACTGTTCCCAGTGTCTCTGGTGCCACCACCGCCACCGGATCCACCCCTCTGAAGTTACACTGATTATGCGAGGAAAACCATGTTCCTTTTCCTGAAAAGTTAGAGTTTTGACTCTGGTTTTAACCTCTGTCACGAAAATTGCATCTGCCCCTGCCCCTGGACTGGCGATGTGTACCTTAACCATCTCTCCAGATTCCTTCAATGCCTCCTTCAGGGCTGAACCAAACAGGAGATTACTTTCATGGGGTGCATTTACCAAATGGCTCTTTGAAGAAGTGTCTGCTTGCCAGGCCTGAAGCCAGTAGTTGCGGCGACCGAGGTTTGCTAGAGACATGGTCGGCGCGGCACACCTGACTGCCTCCTCAGACATGTCTGTTGCATAGGCCAAGCTAACCTCATTAACTGCAGCTGATGAATAATAGGTGAGTTCTTCTCTGGGTCCTCAGCAAATTGAAAGGCTAAATCCGAGGCCTATGACAAGGCGGCTCTGGTCAAAAAGATTTGCAGTTGCTGCCTTGAGAGCTGTCGCCGATGCTCAGAAGGCTCTTTTTTATTTTTAATTTATTATTTAACCAGGAGTAGCACACTAGCTTGAAAGCTTTTTTACAGGAGCGACCTGGGAGCACAGAGAACTTAAGTGACTTGCTCAGGGTCACACAGTATACAAGTGGAAGCTGTGATTCAAATCCAGGTCTGGTCTGCTGGATGTCACCAAATTTGCAGCTCAACGCCTTAAACCACTACGCTATATTGCCTCCCAGAGCGAAGCATCCACTTTTCCGTCTACTGGGTCCAGAGCATTGCCCTCCTTCGCTGGGATGACCGCCTTCTTGGTTAGGTTAGAAATCAGAGGGTCGATTCTGGGAAGTCTAATCACTTTTCGGATTGCTTCTTGTTAAACTTCAGAAGCTTAAAGATCCACTGGGACACTGGATATATGTGTTCTGGACCTTGCCATTCCTCCTTTAGCAAGTCCTCGATAGCAGAAGGGGATAGGAAAGGCTGTGGCCAATTTGGAGGCAGATGGCAGGTGAAATGCCTGCTTCAGCTGAGAGGGAGCTGCTTGGGAAGATCCTAGGTGAATCTCGGATATGACCTTTTAATGAAAAAATCTAGGTCCTCCAGGTTAAAGTTTCTAGATGAGGAGTCATCCGAATCTGATGATAAGCCCACTAGCTCTTCCTCTTTGAGAGATGAACTGGAGTCTGAGGAGTGCGGGGACCACTCCTGAATGCTTTCCCCTATGAGTGCCCCTAGATATACTTCTAGAATGAGATCATTTCTTTCCCCTGTGGTGTGAGGAATGCTGATCCTACTCCTCTGAGGATCTGTTCCTGTATCAGGATTTTTCTTTTTATCATAGTGATGTGAGGACCACTGCCACCCTTCGGATGATAATGGGGATAGGGTCCTTTTTCTTTTGCCTTCTTGTGCAGTCTCACATCTGGTGACCCTGGAGGTTGCCAGTAGAAGCATGCAGTGTCCAGAGCAAAGGCCCTATTTAACTTGTTTATGAGGTCTGGAGCCAGTGAGGGGCTGGGACTGCAGGTCTTCTGGGTCTCTCTCAGGCCGTGGTTGCTCACTCAGACCTGTCTTGGCTATCAATCTGAGCCGAGGAAGGGGCTGCCTCTGTGAGTCCTCCCATTCGCAGACGATGCCTTCTCACATGTTAGGCAAAGTGAGCCGGAGAAGGTGATTAGTAGTGGGGACTTGAAGTGCTGGCATTTTCTACCCTGGAGGTTTGTCCAAGGTCATGACACCAAAAGGCTCCTACTCTTCTTTATTCACAGACTCTCGGAGGTTTCGTAATTTTGCTGTTGACGCTGCAACCTAATTGCTGGTGCTGACTTTTTAAGGGCAAATTACTGAGCTGCTCCCTGCTTTTCCTTTGCTATAATCAGTGATTTCTTTGTTAAACCTTCAATTCCACTTCATTTATTTTGCCTTTAAGTTGCTGCTGAGAGCCTGCACAACTGATGGTGGAGCGATGGTCCTATTAAGCTCCTTTTACCTCCTCAGCGTGCTTGTCAAAAGAAACTGAACATCGTGCAGTGTGCTGTAGTACTGCAGGCCCACCGGCCGATGAGCGGCACCATCAATGAGTGGCTGTGAGAACAAATGTCAGCCATCGACGCAACACTGCTGGAGCTGCTTCAGCGAGTGGATACTCGTTATGAAGCACTCCGGTGCTGTTTTTTCTTCCCACTCGCCAAAACATGCCACTAGAAGAGGGATTTTGCCCTAAATGTTCCACCACTCTGGTCAGTCGAAAATCGTGGAAAAACGCCACGGTGAAGTGGAGCCAGTCTGTGCAGCTTGCAAGGCTGAGACTGGAACCACCCAGGAGCGCTGTAATACAGCTGCTACTTCTCAGAAATCAGAAGAATACTGAAATATTGTGACTTACAGTCTGTCTTCAGCTCTGCCATGTGGTGACAGAGCTCTGCTTGCACAGTACCTGCTGGTCTGAGGCAGGAAATAAACCGAGGAAGCAGGAAATGAAGGGATGGATGTCCCTGCTGCAGAGATCAAATTCCTGCCTTCCTATCAGCATCAGAAGGTACAGCCCATGAGTAAGGAAGCCAGCTTAGGAGAGAGAAAATTATATTTGTGAAATATGATCCCCACGCCATGCTGGTGAGAATGATCCGTCAATATGTTTGATGATGTTTTATACCTACAATTAAAACATTAAAGGATCAGTAAACAATTGTAAACTCCTGGTAGAAATTTGGCTTCTTTATTGACCTTTACAGCATATGAACTTAAAGAGAAGCAAAATTGTTTTGAAACTCTCTGTGGACTACGTGGCCTTGCATTCTTTAGCCATATACTGTAATTGAAAGGGCTAGAGTTATTTGAGACAATTCGTGTAGTCTTTTTTTTTTTTTTTTGAGATTTTAAATTGTGTGTTTTATATGTCATATATAAATATGCTAGTAGGTATGGCTTCAATAAAAAACAGGAGGAAGAGATATGAGAAGAAGGTGATGAATACACTGAAACCCTGAATGAACATGGTCATTCAGTACAGCAAACATCAAGCACAGAAGGCATTCAGATACATCACTCAGTCAATGTAAGTCTATGACTGAAGCCAGGGCAAATCACATGACCAGTTGTCTGTTAGGCTGTCAGTAATAAATAGTTTCCTACACATTCCACATCAGAAAATTTCACACAAAAGTAGTCACACCATGACAATAAACTTGGTTTGGTGCCTAAAATGATCATCTTTCATAAAATACATCCATCTCGTGAAACCTTTTGTTTCAGTAGTTTTACAATCCTGTTAAAAAGGGAGATGCGGATAATAACTTCCCCTAGGGTCACATTAAAGGAAGCTGTCGTTTGCAGGGCTCTACGCCTACAAACCTTACCCTCGGTTAAGCTTTTCTCAAAAAAGCACCTTTTTCTGTCCAGAGAAATAATTTTTCTGTTCAGGAAAATACTTATTTATCTAAAAGTCCATACCCAGAGAGGAGCGGACTATCGGGCAGTTCCATTAAGTGTAAGAAAAGGAGTTTGACCCTGCACTTCAATACAACTGTATTGAAGCGCAGGGAGCGGTACCGCACCTTTACACTTAATGGAGCTGCCCGATAGTCCATCATACTTCTGGGTAGTGGACTTTTCTTTCTTAAATTATTTTCCTGAACAGAAAAAGGCGCTTTTTGAGAACAGCTTAACTGGAGGGCAACGCTAGTAGGGCTGATAGCTTTCCTTTAACATGTATCCATGATTTTCTCCTTCATCAGTCTTGGCCTAATTTGTTGAAAGTGAGATGCAAAAGAGTTGAATATATGTGATTTCTTTAATCCCTTCAAATTACTCCTAAATAAAATGTCCTCTAATCCACATTGAGCCTACTCTCTTTTAGGATGCTTTGTAATATTTTATGCTCTGGTTTCTTAAAATAGCTTATTTCCAAGCACAAGCTCAGAGTTGACTTTGAAAGTACAAGAAAGGATCGGACAGCCAAAGTCCCCTCCCTCCCCCACTGTTTTGTCTGTATTCAGAGTCAGATTATTTTGTTCAAAGAAGGATTGGACTTTGTCAAAATGTTGTTGTATGGAGGCTTGGACTGAGGGCATAGCCTTCCTTGAGTATGTAGGATGGTATCAGCTGCATATAGGTGGAGGTAGACATTCTCAGACACACAGCGTAAGTCACTGATGACAAGAACAGCATTGGGCCCAACACAGAACCTTGGGGACACCTGACACAGCGGGCTTCAGTTTTGATTTTACTCCTGTTTATATTTAGGATTTATATTGTATTTGTGAAATGAAGTGCCAACAACAAGAAACAGAGCCTGAATAGTAGCAGCAGCATCCTCTAGTTGTGAGAGACCGATTATAGTGACAGATAAATCTACAATCTACTCATCCATCTGATTGGAATTTCCTTCGATAAATTGTTAGAGTTGCCATCTTGAGGATCCAGGGTCCCACAGATTAAGAAAATTCATTTTTAAACCTAAGCATGGTGGATACTAAGAAGGTAGCACACCCCGTGCAGTATATCCCTCCTGTTAAAAAGTCTGCCCTGACATTTTACCTCCTTCCAGGTACATCAGCTTGATGGACGGCAGTAATCACCCTCCTGCTAATCAGAGAATGAGATTCTTGTAGCATTTCTCTGCTGTGTTGCTTTATGTCATCACTGTGTAGTTGTCTTTGAAATGAGAATGGCCTAGAAATGGAATCACCACTTAAGCCTTACGGTATGTTTCTACTCTTATCTTGAGGACATTTGAATTCTACAGTATTTGAGGCTGGCATCTGTGACACTTCAACCAATTCCCAGGAGATCTGCTCTTCAACAACTGCTCCAGTCTTGTCCACACCGGAGAGATATGATCACTTCCAGTTCCAGATATATTCTACCCTGCAGAGAGTTCTTGCCCTACTTCCAGTTGTCCAGGAAGAAATTGTTTTCAATGGCATCAGGTGGATCACTCTCAGGTAATCCCCTGCTAAAGACACCATAGTACCCAGTAGACTTAGATATTTCTCCACTGTTAGATACTGCCCTGGGATGAAATACTGGGTAAATTTACAAGACCACAAATGTCTCGTCTATTATGATGACCTCCCCATCTAGGGTGTCAAACTGGGTCCCTAGGTGATGAAATGTCAACAGTGGTACTACAGTACCCTTGTTGATGTTGGATCAGAAACCCAGGACTCTCTAACAACACTGCTGTCCAGGAAACATGTATATGGCAACCACTAAGAGGAGCCTTCATCAGGATGTCTTCCAAATACAGAAAAGCTGGATTCCACAAGGTGCAACTTCACCACCGGGGTGAACAGGACCAGTGTGAATACTGGAGGCCAATTCCAGGTGGAATGGAAGCAAAGTATTTTGAAGACCAAGGAGAAAACACAGAAACCTAAAATTTGCTGGCAGATAAGAACCATATGGTCCACCTAGTCTGCCTATTTTTCCCTGCCTTTCCTTCCATTCCTCCAGTGTATACATATTAAGGTCATACAGTCTTTCCTCATCGGGCATTTGATGCAGATCCTACACCATTTTGGATGCCCTCCTCTGGACCGCTCTCGACTCTTTCTATGTCATTCCAGAAATTAGGTCTCCAGAACTGGACACAGTGCTCCAGGTGAGGTCTCACCAGTGATGTATACAGGGTAACACCACCTCTCTCTTCTGCTGGTGATCCCTCTCCCTATGCACCCCAGCATCCCATTAGCTCTCCTAACTGTCTTGTCACACTGCCTAGTCACCTTTAGGTCATCAGATATGATAACTCCCAAGTCTCTTTCCTGTTTGGTGGTTGTCAATACCTCTCCTCCCATTTTGTACTCCTCCCGGTTTCAGTGCCCCAAGTGTATGACTTTGCACTTTTTTGTATTTTCTAATTCTCACTGCTCAGTAAGTTCCCTTTACTAATGTTTTCATGGACTTTAAAGGCACTTCGTACATATCCCAGATACTGTGCCTATAAATCTGGTGTTTATATAGTGCCTATGCCTGGTGGCCATGTGTAGCAACATTAGCTGCTCATGCAAACCTTCTGCAGCTGGATCTCATTGGATTAGATATTTTATTTACTTTTTTCCAAGCACTCATAGCCTGACCTGAGAATCCCTTCTATCTCCCTAAATGTCCTTTCTCCACCTTTAGAATCTTGGTCATCAACACCTGTATCCACCTTCACCACTCCTACCTCTGGCCCAAACCAGTAGCATGTGGCTTATCCCCCACAAGGGGGGCATGGAGGTAGGACCAGGCCTCCAAAGGACATATTACCTTTAACTAGACAGGTAATCAGAAGGAGGAGCCAGTGAGGAGCAGGCAGATCTGGCAGCCCAGATGGGTGTGGTGTGATGAGTGGACTTCATGTTTTCCAGTTATGCCCGCCATTTGTTTCAATCCTTAAAGCCCACCCTTTACCCCTTCAATAACATGTGCTCCTGTGATAAGACCCAGCATTCCTCCTATCAGGGTAATTGGAGGGGCTGGTGAGCTACATCCATCCTTTGGAATTGCTGACTGTGCTGTGTGTGTGTGATGCCTCCACTTTACATGCCAGGCAAACAGGTGTTCACTGATGTAAGGCAGATCATAAGAGACCACGTGTTCCTACCTGTGTAACACCATGGGCCACCAGGAGAGCGTGTGCATCAGAAGGATGTGCCCAACCTCCCCAAGGCAGGAGGCATACATGATGAATGCCAGAACCCCACTTCACCACTCAGCACAAGACATTCTGGGCTCTTTGTCTGGATGGCTATAGTGCTACCACTGCGCTTGCCTGCCAACTTCCATGCATTAGATTTGATGGTGCAAAACGTCCACAAGGAGACTGTGTGTTTGCAAGTGT
Organism: Neoceratodus forsteri; assembly: GCA_016271365.2. Lineage (NCBI taxonomy): Eukaryota > Metazoa > Chordata > Ceratodontiformes > Ceratodontidae > Neoceratodus > Neoceratodus forsteri. The sequence continues at coordinate 189,701,360 of CM028134.1, forward strand.
AAGCATCCTTTGGGCACTTAATAGTTAAATTTTGGTTGTTAGGGAGTAGCTAGGAAGAGAGAAAGAGAGCAGTGCTGCTGCTGCTGAGTCTGGGATGCGGTGCTGCCCACTGACTGTAGGTGGGGCCCTCCATGAAAGGTATAAACAGCAGGGATTTCTGGCACCAAGAGAGACCCAGGGGAGGACCAGGAGAGACAGCCGGGGGCGGCCTACATGTTCGACCGGAGGGCCATGGTGGGCCAGAGTGATCAGCTTGCTCGGCCCTCCACCCTTGAAACCCGTAGATGAACAGTGTTTGTTCAGGTGCAGAAAGCGGAGCAATGGAGCAAAGCGTAGGGGCCTGTTGGTGCATTTGGGAACCAAGCCTGGGGAGAGGAAATGAAATGGAGGCCCGCCAAGTGAACTCGCACCTTGGCAGGGTAAGTTCTGGTAGGGCCTAAAGGCATAAAAGAGAGCTTGCCCGTGGGTGAGTTCAGCTGTTGGGTCAGAATGTTTTACAGTGGGAGGGCCTGCTATGGCAGTAGGGCATGGGTGTGGCTTGGAAGCCACTAATGGAGGCAGGGAAAGTCCATTTGGGGAGTGATGTTTGGGATCTCAGTGGGTGGCAGTCCATTGGGGGATCTGGTGGCACTGGCAGAGGTCCCCCTGATGAGTCAGTTCAGAGGTTGCAATCGCTGCATATGTGGAGCGGCCAGGCAGTGACTGGGATCAGGTCCAGGGACCCCAAAACTGCCGTAATAAGGCCTAGTCACAGGCCGATGCATCAGCAATTGAATGTCTGATGATGCATCAGTGATTGAATGTCTGAAAGGGTTCTGGTGGTTTGGTTCTTGCAATATGAACATCAAATGAAATGTACAGAAATAAGACCTTAAAGGAAAAAAGAAAAGTATGCTCCATAAGACATAGCCCCGGGTGGAGAAGGTATAAGATCAGGCTGGTGGAAATGAACTGAAGAGAGTGCAAGGGTTTGGGACAGTAGAAACATCTCGTGCTGTCATAAGTCCAGCAGAAAAGTGTAGGAATGAAACTGCCTGACGAGAGAGTAAAGGGAAAGGAATGTAACTGCCACAGAGAGAAGGCAAGGAATGGGATATGAGTTGCTGGAGTTATCAGTACCACGCCACCTCAAGTGGAGGCCTCTTTCGCCCCAAGAGTGCTGCCAGGAATTCTAGCCATTACGGCTTATGGGAGATCTGCATGAACTAGTCTGCTAGCACAAGAGACTGTTGCAGTAAATTTTCCAGCTGTGTCTGTGAAAGAAACCCATCATACCTCCTGCTCCACGGAGTGGTTTTACAGTTTTCAAGGTCAGTTAAATTGTTTTTGCATGTTGATCTTGGAGTGGACAATGAACTTAATCACTGTGACTGTGCATGCTTGCTGCTAACCAATTTCCCCTGCAGCATCCGGAACATCCTAGCAGCAGATTTTCTTTCCCCTGCTACTGTGATCTCCAGTCACAAAAATCAACGAACTTGCGTAATGGGATTCTTCTATATGAATTCTGTGGACTGTGGTGCTTGGTTGTGAAGTGCCCTGCCCAAACATTTTACCACCCAGATACCCATAGACAGGAGAGGGGGCTTGCACAAGGAAGGTGGAATAGGTGCCACAGGAGGCCTGATTCCACCCAACCCCCAAGTTTGTACATCAAGGCCCAAGGGAGAACTGTATATTACCAAGTTGCTGCTCAGCACCTCCACCACCACCGCTTACAGAACTGGGGGAATTCAATTCAATGTATTTATTTTACCAGGAAAAGGCTCTATTGTGCAAGCTCATTTACAAGGAGGTCCTGGGTAGGACAGTCGAATACACAAAATACAGTGAACGGAAATAGAAATAAAATACAGTGATAATTCAGGGCCCCGATTTTTCTACCTCATCGAGACAAAGTTCTCTGACAGGAGTTCTCATTTGCTATACAGAACTTTTGCGCACTCAACACCAATTTCTACGTACATTTTTACCCTTTATTTTTTTCCTTTTTTTTTTTCTGCCATATCTGACACAATGCATGCTCGTAACACAGTCATTTTATGGCGTTTGTCACCAAATTTTCAACATAGCCAGTTTAAGACCTCTGCTCATGAACAATATCACTGTGATTTTCTTAATCTGTCCTGAACATTGATTTCGTACCAACCTCGGCATTGTGTGCGCTACATGTGCAGAAACACATTTCAGGTGAGATGAAAAAATGACAGTAGTACTGTTCATAAGGAGGTGTGGTAAAATAACAATACTGAAAATCTGGGTGAAAATATTAAAATGCTTTCGATTCTGGTATGTGTAGAAGGCTAGCATAGCGCTCTCGTAAAACAGTCATTTTGGGAATATTTTCACCAAATTTTCAACATAGAGTTTTGGAGCCCACCTCATGAACTGTGACATTGTTTTGTTAATCATTCCGAAAGGTGGTTCCGCACAGTGACTGCGGAACCACCTTTTGGGACTGATTAATAAAATAACAGTGTCATAGTTCATGAGGTGGGCCCCAAAACCCCATGTTGAAAATTTGGTGAAAAAATTCCCAGAAATGGCTGAAATATGCACTAAAGTTGAAAAATCCATTTATGCCATTATACAGCTTACCGGCATTTCTTCAGTTCATGGACGGCTTTGAAGAGTGCAGACATGTTCCCGTCCATCGAAGATCATCGCGCTGGGCTCGGAGGTAAGTTTGGGTTGAGGTGGGGTGTAGGGAGGTGGGTACACAGAGGGTGGGTGCGGTAGGGGAGGGGGCAAAAGAATCAACGAGGGAAGGTTTTTTTTTCAGGTTTTTTTTTTGTAGACTCAATGAGGGACTTTTGCCATGCTGGGGTGGGCTCCAGCGTGGCACCAGGCAGCTTGGGGACGTGAAGCCAACAGGGATTGGGCAACCCGTCAGCAATGGAAGCTTTTCCACGCTGGGGTGGGCTCCTCAACGTGGCACCAGGCAGCTTGGAGGGGGCAGTGAAGCTGACGGGATTGGCACCCCGCAGCAATGAAGCTTTTGCTACACTGGGGTGGGCCCCAGCATGGCACCAGGTAGCTTGGGGCGACAGTGAAGCCGACGGGGATTGGGCATCCCCACTGGCAAGGAGCTTTTGCCACGCTGGGGTGGGCTCCAGCTGGCACCAGGTAGCTTGGGGTTGACAGTGAAGCTGATGGGGATTGGGCACCCCTGTCAACAAAGGAAGCTTGCCATGCTGGGGTGGGCTCCCAGCATGGCATACAGACATTTGGGGCAGTAAAGCCGACGGGAATTGGGCACCCACGCTAGTAAAGGACGTTGTTCCAAGAGGGCGGCCACGACTTCGCAGGTGATGGCAAATTCATGGATATTTCCATGGTTTGCCGCACCCGCTGAATCACGGAAAACTCAGGGCCCTGGTGATGTTACAGATACTGAATCCATGAATAGTATCCAGTGTATAAGTCAATGCAGCAGTATTCATTTATATTAGATACAGAGAAAAGTACTTTGAAAAACTGACACATCTGAAGCACTGAATGTGTAGGGACAATAGTAGTGTGGGTTCAGCTGTCATTTAGTTTTGTAACTATCTCTTGCCTAGGTAAACAATCAATTAGGTAACTCGAAGAATGGTAAACATTAGAGGACATAGTTGATTCAAAGGAATCAATACCATAGCCATTTAATGTTGTACTAGGGAGCCTGGCTAAACAGCAAACCATGTGTTTTATACCACAAGCCCAGCTAAGTAACACAAAAATATATGGCCAGCACATTTGATTCCTGGAATAGCACACCCTATTTGCATGTACATACTTCCGGACAAGTACTGTCGATGAGGGATTTAAAGTACTTTCACCAACCAAGGAGCTCAGTTTGAGTGTGTCTTTAGCTTATTCCAGGCAGCCAGTACAATGTTACTAATGGCAGATATTCCAAAGTGTGAGTACAGGGACATAGAAGAAGGATATTGGTCTTTCTCAGCACATAACAGCAGGAGGTCCTTTGTAGAGCTCTAAGATGTATCATGGTAAATCATTGGAAAGTACCTTGTAAGTCCATATGTAGAGATTATGTAGTCTCCTTTTGACTATTGTGGTCCACCCAACTGTCACACACAGGTTGTAATGATGAGTTAATGTTGGTAAATGTGGGGAATCTTAGTGCCCTATGATAAAGTATGTTAAGTTTGTTTAGACAGTTAACTGTACAGTGACTATAGATAATGGGGCCTATTCTCAAAAGGATCGCATGGTGCAAGGTGACTTGCATCCAACATGAATGATGCAAGTAACACCGTGTGCCAATAATTGCCTCATCGGATTCACAAAAACAGCCTCACGACAACAGCAGGCTGCTTGTGCTAAAGGGGACTTGCACCATCCTTGTGCCAAAAACTGGGCTGCAACACAGTGCAAGAGGGTTTGCAGCAGCTGCAGCATTCTATTCTCAATGGCGCTGCCACAACAACCTCATTTGTAATTCTCAAAACCTCGAGGACATCCATCAAAGTACAGTTCCACCAGCTAGGAGAGGTGTAAGTGTACTTTGCTGTTCTCAAGGATTGTGCCAATGTGCTGCCAGCAGAGTCCCTGATGTACAGGAAGCCCCCCATCCCTGGTAACAACATGTATATTGCCCTTGTGGATAGCACCCTGCCCCGATCCCTGATGCAATATTTTAAGAGCTTCCTCAGCCCCGATCCCGACTGTGGTATTGGAATAGTCCCCAAGCTCCGATTCCCAAATGTATTACAGTGATAGCCCTGGTGAGCTATCGAACCACCCAGCCCTGATCCCAAATATACTGGAAAAAGAGCCCTTGTAGGCTAGTGCCCCCCAAAGCCCCAATCCCCTTTGTTTTGCTATATTAATAATTCATTGGTGGACAGTGTATCCCCAAACCCAATCCCCAAGAGATACCTCGACAACATACCTGGTGGTCTAGTGGCCCCCACCTGGCAGTGTTCCACCACCCTGCTCCCCAACCTGTACCCAGCTGGCGACTGGCACAGCCCACCACTCACCACCGTGGCCAGCCACCGCACTGAGCCCTTGTGAGTGCGTACTGCAATTAGTACATGCTCAGTGAATAACAGCTGGCTACTAATTACAGTAAGTGCTCATAGGGCTCAGTCAGTGGCTGGCTGCAGTGGTGAGCAGTGGCTGTGCCAGTCGCCAGCTGGGTATGGGCTGGGGGCAGGATGGTGGGACACTGCCGGGTGGGGAGTGGGGTCCATTAGACCACCAGGGTGACACAAACCCACCAACAGGTCCGCCTCTACTCCCAAAGTGCCAACTCTGAGCTAGAATTGTGAACAGTTTAACAGAACAAGGTAACCCTCTTGTCTGTTTTGTGGGTTTGAGTCACCTTAGTTCCAAGTTCTGGAGGGATTCAAACTGATAACCTTTGTTAGTGTACCCAGTTGTCAGGCTCCAATCATTCTGTCTTCAGGGGCCAGATATCTTTGCCTATGTGCACCTAACCAGGTATTCAAAATGAACCCTTAGAACTCTATGCAAAACCTAGAGAACTCTTCTCTGTTTCCCAGTTTGGTACCACAATAAGCTTATGCACAGTGTCAACTATAACCATCTAAGTCACTTATAAAAAAGAAGTTTCAAGGCACACCAGGCAGTTTCTGTTTTAAAGTATATCTTTACTTTAAAATAGGTAAAATAGGAAAACAGTAAATACAGAACAAGATATTCCAACGCTGCATAATCTTAAAAACAAAATAGGTTTTAAGTGCAAATTCCTACAATACATACACTCAGACTGATCTTATCTAAGGTCTCCTTATTTCTTAATCTTTCAGTGCTTTGTTGTTCTTTTCTCAGTCAGAAAATAATATCCTTGTGTAAGGTCTGCTCAGTATTTTTAAAAGCAGTCTTGAGCTGGCCTTCTCTCTGAGGTCACCTAACTCCGCCTTGGTGTATTAAATGTATATTTTATAACACAGGATGTCCTACTAAGATATTTAAAAAATAATAGGTGTCATAAATGTGACTTGCCAAACCGGTCTGTGGTCTCCTTCACATAGACATCAAAGCCTATTTGATGTATTTCCTGGCTATCTTGGGAGACACCCCAACACATGCATATTCTCCTTCTTTCATGACACCTAGTGCAACTCAAAGGATTTCTGAGGACGTCATGAATGGATATTTTATTTCCTGCTTCAAAGAAAACTTAACAAAGTAATTGCATTTCTGATATCTGCAGTTTAAGCTACTCCTGTCCTTTGAACTTATCCCTGGGGGTTTGATGTGACAATTTCAGCAAGACAGTATTTCCTCCTGACAGGTATTCCTTACATATTTTATTTTGCAGAAAAATATCATATTGAAATCAGAACCAGCTGTCCACGTGCCACAATCCTCTCCACCTAGACTGAATTTAGAGGGTCTATCCCTGCATGGGATGAGCTTCCCAAATCAGTTCACTCCTCATACATACGAGACAGCCCATCTGAGTTCTGATTGGTCGCTCCAGCCCTATGTAAAATGGTCATGTCATATCCTTGCAAAGCAAGACTCATCGTAGCAATCAACCATTGTTTTTCCCCATCTGCATCAGCCAAACCAGGGGTTGTGGTCAGTCTGCATCACAAAATGCTGCCCATACAAGTATGGCTCCAATTTCTTTAGGGCCCACACTATGGAAAGACACTCTTTTCCACCATGGAGTATGCCTGCTCCCTGGGAAGTAACTTTTACTCAGGTAGGCTATTGGGTGATCCCTCCCTGGCTGGATGTCTGACTCAGTACTGCCCCAATACCCACGTCTGAGGCGTCAGTCTGAACTATAAAAGGTTTGCTATAGTCAGAATTTGTCAAAACAGGAGCACTGCACAGTGCCTCCTTTAGTTGGAAAAGGCTTCCTCACAGGCTGGGCCCCAGGTAATTTTCTTGGGCATCCTTTTCTTTGTCAGGTCGATAGGGGAGTAGCCAGGGCACTGTAATTGTGTACAGATTTTCTATAGTACCCTGCTGTCCCGAGAATACTCCTGACCTGCTTCTGAATTTCTGGTCTGGGCCATGCCTGATTACCTCTATTTTTATTTGGTTAGGACGGAGCTGTCCCTGGCCTACCACATGCCCAAGATATGCCACCTCTCATGGTCACCTGGCACTTCTCGGCTTTGACAATGAGCCCGGCCCTCTGTATCCTTCCCAGCACTTCCCTAAGGTGGGATAGTTGTTCCTCCCAGCTGGTACTAAAGATGGTAATCTCATTCAGGTATGCCACGTACTCCTCAGCACCATTTACACCTGGTTCACCAACCTTTGGAAGTGGCCGGGGTGTTCTTCATTCTGAAAGGCATTACCTTAAACTCAAATAAGCCTATCAGAGTGATGGAGGCCGACCTCTCCTAGCTCTGTCCATCAGCTCTACCTGCCAATACCCCTTTGTCAGGTCAATGGTCGTCGGGTAGGTCGCCCCTCAACTTGTCCAGGAGTTCGTCCATCCGGGCATTGGGTGGGTGTCTGACTTCATGACTGCATTCAGTCCACGATAGTCTACACAGAAACAAGTCGAGCCATCTGGCTTGAGTACAAGGACTACAGGTGAGGCCCAGGGACTGTGGGATCTCTGATTACCCTAAATCCAGCATCTCCTCCACTTCCTCCTAATGTCCTTTGGACAGCCTCTGACACCTGATATGCTGTCCACCGTACTGGCGTTGTGTTCCTGTCTCCACATCATGTGTCGCTATGGGGTTAGTCCAGGCTTGGTGCTAAAGAAGGGAGCAAAGTCTGCTAAAACCTTCCTTACTTTCTGGATCTGGCCCGGGGTCAGCTGGGAGACAATTTTACTGCTTCACAGAGGACTCCATTTACTCTCTTCCAGAAAGTCCAGAAGGGTCTCCTCGTCCATCCCTCCCCATGACTACACACTGCAAACACCATGTCAGCCCTATTTGCATATGGCTTCATCATGTTGACATGATATTTCCTTTCTGTCTGTTTATGGTCAGGTAACTCCACAACGTAGTTCACGTCATTTACCTTCCTAACCACTTTGTACAGTCCTGCCCATCCAGCCTGCAGCTTATCTTTCTGGACCGAATAAGGACCATGACTTCCTGACCTACCATGTACGAGCGAGCTCTGGCTCTGTGGTCATATCACACTTTTGTTTCTGTTGGGGAAGTTGGCAGGTTGCTCTGGGCTGTCCCCATAAGCTCCTTCAGCCTCTCCCTAAACCTAAGCACATAATCCACAATGGGAGTTCCCTGGGAGGCGTGCTTGCCTTCCCAGTCCTCCCGGATCAAGTCTAGGGGCACGTACTCAGGCGTCCATACAAGAGTTCGAAGGGGAAATCCTGTCAACTCTGGGGCACCTCCCTAAATACAAACAACAGGTGAGGAAGGTATTTCTCCCAGTCCCTCCCATGCCGTTCAGCAAAGGCCCGGAGCATTGACTTTAGGGACCAATGAATCATTCCACAGGCCCACTGGCTTGTGGTTGATATGGTGTTGTGCATCTGTGCACCCACCACACTTCTCCCATAAACATTTCATCAGGTCCGACATGCAGGAACCCCTCGATCAGTGATTACCTCCTGCGGAAATCCAACATGGGAGAAAATCCCAAGTAAGGCATCTGCCACTTTGTCTGTCCTAGAGAGGATAGGCGACTGCTTCTGGGTACCGGGTGGCATAATCCACCACAGTCAGGATGAATCTCTTCTCTGAGGGCTGGGGTATTTAAAGCTCCACAATATCCATTCTCACCCTCTGAATGGCTCCTCCACTATGGGCAATGGGATCAGGGCTCTTGGGTCTTCTTGCCCGCCTTCCTCATTTCTTGGCACCGTGACAAGACCTGCAATACTCCTTCACCTGCTGGGTGAAGTTAGGCCAGTAGAAATTCTGGGCCAACCGCTGCATAGTGCACACAATTCCTAGATGACCAAACAAGGCAATATCTTGTGCAGTCTTGAGCAACTGCTCATGATACCCTGGGGAACGACAAGCTGCTTGCCTAGCATCCCTCCCTCTGTCTGTACTGCCTGAGTATACATAAATCCATTTTCCCAATAAACCTTATGTCTGCTGTCACCTCCTGTGTTCTGTCAGAGTCTGCCCAAGCCCCAGCTTCTAGAAACTAGGGTCACCCTCTGAGCAGCTACAAACCCTCACAGTCCCAAGCATGGGACAGGTCCCTTCAGTTGCTAAATAGGGTCCCTAGCACTAGCATCAGGGTCCTCAGGATCACTGTCAATCCCAACCTCTGACAAGGGTCATCCCTCCCTCTTTGGAGTAACCTCTGTGGGGAAATTTCTAAACCCTTTTATCAGTCTCCCCATCTGGAGACACAGGCTGAGGAACCAGCCTCTCAGTGGTTTCCACACTGGTTTCTGTGGGGTTCAGGAACTACTATTTTCCCTTGCCGCTTGCTACGGTAACTGCACATACAATCCCCTGCTGGAGATTGTTATCCAGGTTCATATCCACTGATAATGTTTTGGCTACAGTCACCTGTTGCACAGTTCCCTGTTTCACCCCAGTCCAGGAGAACACTGGCCAGTGGCAATGTTTTCTCTTCATCAGTGAACCCTGGGACAGTGACGTATTTAATTGGCTATAAGCTGACCAGGCTGTACCAGATCCCTTTCACCAATGTCAGGGATGCACCTGTGTTCCTTAACCCTGCATCTGTACACCATTCACCGTGACTGGGTGCATATGTTCCTCATTCACTGGCATGCTTCCAGGGACACACAAACAGCTCACTTCTTTTCTAGCACCCAGTTGTGTATTATGGCTCACCTTTTGGGACACTGTCTGGCAATATGCCCAGTTTCCTTACACAACCAATATTCAGTTCTTCTCTCAGAAATCTTTCTCTGAAACCTGGGGCTAATGGGTTTTGGTGGAGGCAGTGAGGTTTTAGCTGCTCTGAAGGTGTGCTGTTCCTTTCTGCGCTGTCACGTCCATTTATTGCTCTCAGAGCAGGTCTGCTCTTGGCATAGCGGTCCGAGAGTTCAGCAGCCTCTTGCACTGTTTTGGGATCTCGGTCCTCTAGCCAGGTTTTTGCTTTGCTGGGCATGCCCAATAAAACTGTTCTAACAAAATCACATTTCATTTTATCAACAGAGTTTGCCTCAGTTCCTTCCACCAACATTTTAAAACTGACGTTGTTTCATGGTTAGCTCCTTCTAACTCATATCAGTGCTTCTCCTGAGCTTACGGAATTTAGTTCTGTATGATTCAGCAGTTAATTAAACTTTTTAACAGTGCAGCTTTTAGCTTGCTGTAATCATTGCTGTCCTCATTGTCCATTTGACCCAATGCATCCTGAGCTTTCCAGTAAATAGCGGGATAGCTGGAAGCTCCAGGACTCTCTAGGAATTTTAGCCTGAAAACAAACTTTTCAAAAGAATTTAAAAGGCATCCATATCCTCCCCTCTTTAAAATCGTCTATTAATTTGAAGTTCAATTTGTAACCCAGTCCTGCAGTCCCAGTTAAACCCAAGTCACTTACCTGCTCTGGTGCTACTGGTCAGAGTCGATCTTCTCCAGTTCGTGTTGCCTCTGGCGCTCCTGCTCCTCACGGTCTGCAGCTCGGCATTCTCGTTCTCTCTTCTGCAGCTCACTGGCGCTCACGCTCCTCATGGTCTACCTCCCTCTGTTGTCGCTCTGCCTCGCTGTTCTCTCTCTGCCTCTTGGCGTTCCGCCTGCCTCTTGGCCTCTCGTTCCCTCTCTTTCTGGAACTGCAGCTCCATCCTGCGCAACTCAATCTGCAGCCTGAGTACTTCCAGATTCAGGATACTTGACCATCCCCTGCTGCTGTGGCCCTTCGCTGACAGTGGCCCTGCTGTCCTTTTCAGTCATGGTCGGTGACTTACTGCTCTGGGTATCTGCTACCATCAGGGCATCTATGAGGTTCTGCTTTCAGCTGTTACCTCAAACGGGACCTCTGTCCCTGCACAACTGGTTTAAGTATTCTAATTTTACAGTGTGCCTGCTGTAGCTGGAAGCCATCTTTCCTGACTACTGCTACTCTGATTGGCACTTTAGAAAAAAAATAAAATGGGTAGGAACTTGACTGTAAGCCAAGGGATATAGTTCTGTTTCCTTTTGAAATAAAACACTGACTTTCTTTTTTAAGTGAGCTGAACAGTCTCAAGCTGACACACTGAACAATAAAGCTTATACCACCAAACTTTTTCGTACTGCCACAACCAATCTGTCACAACCCACTCAGCAGGTCCGCCCTCTACTCCCAAAGTGCCAGCCTCTGAGCGGAATTGTGAACAGTTTAACAGAACAAGGTAACCCTCTTGTCTGTTTTGTGGGTTTGAGTCACCTTAGTCCCAAGTTCTGGAGGATTCAAACTGATAAACTCTTGTTAGCATACCCAATTGTCAGGCTCAGATAATTCTGTCTTGGGGGAGCCAGATATATTTGCCTACGGGCACCTAACCAGGTATTCAAATGAACCCTTAGAACTCTATGCAAGACCTAGAGAACTCTTCTCTGTTTCCCAGTTTGGTACCACAAAAAGCTTATGCACAGTGTCAACTATAACCATCTAAGCTTCACTTATAAAAAGAAGTTTCAAGGCACACCAGGCAGTTTCTGTTTTAAAATATATCTTTACTTTAAAATAGGTAAAATAGAAAAAACCGTAAATACAGAACACGATATCCCAACACGTACAATCTTAAAAACACAATAGGCTTCAGGGTGCAAATTCTAAACTACATACACTCAGACTGGTCTTATCTAAGGTCTCTTACTTAATCTTTCAGTGCTTTGTTGTTCCTCTTTTCTCAGTCAGAAATTATATCCTTGTGTAAGGTCTGCTCAGTATTTTAAAGCAGTCTTGAGCCAGCCTTTTCTCTGGGTCACCTAACTCCGCCTTGGTGTATTAAAATTTATATTTTATAATACAGGATGTCCTACTAAGATATTTAAAAATAATAGGGGACATGAATGTGACATGCCAAAATCGGTCTGTGGTCTGCTTCACATAGATATCAAAGTCTCTTTGATGTAATTCACTGGATAACTCAAGCAAATGCATATTGGACTTCCTAATTCAGTCTGGGGCTTGTTCACCCAGACATCAAAGTATCTTTGATGTATTTACTAGCTATCTTGGGAGACACCCCAACTCATGCATATTCTCCTTCTTTCATGACACTTAGTGCAAATCAAAGGATTTCCTGAGGACATCATGAATGGATATTTTATTTCCTGCTTCAAAGAAAACTTAAAGTAATTGCATTTCAGATATCTGCAGTTTAAACTACCTCCTGTCCTTTGAACTTATCCCTGGGGTTTGATGTGTCAATTTCAGCAAGACAGTATTTCCTCCTGACAGACATTCCCTACATATTTTATTTTGCAGAAAAATATCATATTGAAATCAGAACCAGCTGTCCACGTGCCACACCTGGTACAGTATGTTGTCGAGTATCTCTCGGGGTTGGGCTTGGAGGATACACTGTCCACCAATGAATTATTAATATGGCAAAATGGGGAATCGGGCTTGGGGGATACAATGCCCACCAAGAAGGCAGAATTCCTGTCCAGGGAGACTGCAGTTGCACAGAATCGACCAGCTCAGCTGTCTGACTGTAGACAGACTGTGCAACCCAGCCTGTCTACAAGTTCGGAAAGCCTTTTCAGCAATTAGAGTGTGAGGAGCTCGCTCGTTACTTTGCAACTAAGGTTGACATCAGGGCAAACCTCTGTCCGGCAATCTCTAAGGGTGATGTTGTAGAACAATGTGAGCTCACAGTACCCCAATTCTCTTGGAGTTCCTTTGGTCGACCTGAATCCATGGATATTGTGAGGATCATCCATAGTGTCGTCCCACAAGCTGTGGTTTGGACCCTGGACCGACTCCCTAATTTTGGGTTGTATTGATATCATCGGTCCAGTCCTGGTGCAAATAGTCTGGAGCTCATTGGAGTCAGGTGAGTTTCCTAGCTCCCTGAAAGAGGCGGTGGTGACACCTCTCTTGAAGAAAGCTACCTTGGACCCAGACTGTTTCTCAAATACAGACTCATCTCTAACCTTCCCTTTATTGGGAAGGTTATTGAGAAAGGTAGTGGCTGCCCAATTGGAAAACCATTTAACCATCCACAATATCTACAAAATCCTTCAATCCAGTTTTCATAAAGACATAGCACCGAGACTGCGCTGGTTCGGTGCTTAATGATCTTTCGAGGGCTAGAGATCAGAAGAGACATTCCATTCTGGATCTCCTTATCTCTCAGCCTTTGACACTATGGATCACTTGTGTTGACAGCACGCCTGAGGCAAATTTGTGGAATACTGGGAACTGTTTTACAATGGTTCACCTCATTCCTCACTGGGAGATCACAAAGAGTTGTGTCGGAGTTTTTTCTTCTGGCCCAACTCCTTTGTTGTGTAAGGAGTGCCTCAGGGTTTCGTGCTGTCACCCGTTATTTGCAGCGTATATGCTGCTTTCGGAGACACTATTGGCAGGTATATGGGCTGAGGTTTCACTGCTATGCAGATGATACCCAGCTATACCTGTCTTTTGCACCTGACCAGTATAGAGCTCTGGTGTTTAACAACTGTCTTGAGGAACTCCAGGGTTGGATGGATTCTAGTTGGTTAAAGTTGAACTCAGAGAAAACAGAGGTTTTGGTTGTGGACCCGGAGGTCAGATAGAGGTCGGTGGTGGCACCTTCTGGAATATTTCTTGGTGGCATGTCACTTCCGACCTCTGAATGGGTGCGTGAGGCCTATGATTGTCCTAGATGACAGGCTGACAATACAGTCTCAGGTGTCGGCCGTTGTCAGGACTTCCTTTACCATCTTAGGAATATCGCCAGGGTTAGGCACCTTGTTCCGTCTGACTCTTTGCCAATGTTGGTCCATGCCTTTGTGTCCTCGCGTTTGGACTATTCAAGCGCCCTTTACTTTGGGCTTTCTGGGTTGAAATCTGCCACCTACAGCTGGTGCAGAATGCTGCAGCCTGGGTTTTGACTAGGACAAGTAGGTCCTCCCATATTACCCGGTGCTGCTTGTAACTGCACTGGCTGCCTATAGTGTGGCGGATCACCTTAAAGTCATTTACTGACTTTCAAAGCCCTTCACAATCAGGGTCCGCCTATCTGAAAGAACTTCTGGTGCCTTACTACCCTGGCCGATTGCTCTGCTCAGCCGATGAGGAGTTGCTAGAGATTCGAGAGTGAGTTTAAAATCTTCTGGCAGTAGAGCTTTTTCTCATGCTGCCCCCACTCTCTGGAATTCTCTACCATGCCGGTTACTGGAGTGCACCTCCATGGAGGAATTCAAGAAGAACTTGAAAACCTATTTGTGGCAAATGGCCTTTTGGATGCTTTCCTTCTTGGATGCTTAAGTAAATTTACTCTGTTGAGATTTTTATTTGTATTTATTAATTGATTTTAATAATCGTTGTTAACATGATATGATTTTATTTATATGTATTATTGATTTATATTTGATGCTGTGGTTTTAATATGTTCAGCGCCTTGGTATGCAGAAAGGCGCTATACAAATAAACTTATTATTATTATTATTAATATGACAAAATGGGGCATCAGGGCTTGGGGGATATGCTAGCAACGAGGGCTACTGTCATTTTCATTAATTGAGATCAGGGTTGGGGGTCTGCTAGCCCACCAGGGCTTATTACTGAACATGATTGGGGCTTGGGGGTCACTTGCGACTTTCACTATGCAATGCCGTGGGCTTACAGCAACCTGTTCAGGTGCACCCTTCATTTGGCATATGTCTTGGGTTGCTACAAACTGCGGGACTTAACTGTTGGAACCCTGACTGATAGAGAATCGGATGCAGGGTCCCCAGCGCATCGGCATTTAGTGCAAGTCACCTTTGGCACAAACTTGTACCATACTTTTGAGAACTGACTCCCATGTCAGCATAATCTATTAATGGCACACATGTTGCTTGTATAAGTCGTGTTCTGACATGCATAAAAACAGTGCTGATTTCTATAGGAGAATCCAAGTCTGATTCACAGCTTTTGCAAATTGCATCAATGTGTTCCGCAGGATAACTTGCTGTGAGTCCCTACTCCTAAATATAGTGCTCTCGCTATAACGGTATCCAGTTGGAGCCATCGGGAGTGCTCATATACAACTGTGTTCGTTATAACGAGGAACTGCAACACATTTTATTATTTATTGCCAGGAAAATGTATGCAGTGCAAACCTTTCATTGTAATTGATTTAGATTTAGATGTAGATTTATCAGTAAACATAGTGAGCGGAGGTGTGCTTGCACAGAAGCACAAGGAGGACAAACTGAGGTGGTGGAAGCAATGTGGAGAATGAAATTTCCCTATGCAAAGGGGTTTCAACTTGTGGGAGCCAGTGGCGTTGGTACACAAGTAAGTTACCCTGTCTTTGACACCTTGAAGCCCTTCGATGCATTTATCTCATTTTTGCAGCCAAGGTGACATCTGACAGACAGTGCCAAAACAGGCCAGTCTCATCGCAATTATAGAGCTGGTCTAGTGTGTAGTCACCATCCTCAATGATTTTTTAATTTTGGCAAAACTCAGCAGCAACCCACTTGTCACTGGGTCTTTGCTCTCCAGTGATACACACGGCAAATGCTGTGTGGCGCTGAAAATGCCACAGCCATCCGGTGGAAGACCTAAATATGTTAGAGTCCCCATATAGTTCAGCGGCAAACTGGTTGCTTTCTCACGTACCAAGGTCCCGGACACAGGTACACCATTGAGGCGTTGTTGTGCAAACCAAATTTGTGTTGCCTTGTCAATAACAGCCTCATCAGCTTTTCTGATTTTTTTCAGCTGAGACCTTCGGTTTCTGAGCAGTCCAACAAACCAACAAAAATTCACACAGGAATCTTCCTGCTTTCTCCAAGTGCATACTGATATTTTTTCAGACTTTCTCTGCCATTCAGCCTGTCAAAGATGTCAAGCTGTTTCTCCAGAATACTCAAACCGTTTCATTTTGGCAATGGGGATGGTGGGTATTCTGTGATGTGTGTTTTAAAGCAGAATCAATTAATTACTTAATTGTTTAGTTAATGTAATTGTGTTTCTACTGTTGCATACTGTTTAAAGCAGCAACCTATTTGCCTTAGTACATTAATGCAATTAACTCAATAAGCAGTGATGCCTGTGCATTAACTCAGCTTTTAAGCCTGGGGTCCAAACGAACCATTCGTTATAGCCGTGTATTCACTATACCGAGGTTCATTATAACGAGTGTATTTTGTCACTGCTTCAAGGTATTCTTTGAGCAAGGTACTGATGATTTCGGGGATATGTTTTGTTCTAGGATTGGTAAACCACATTGCCTTAGTTTTGTTGGCACTGAGTAATAGTTTAGATTGGAAGAGGTTGTTTGTAGTATGTTGAAAGCTGCCTGTAAATCTGAGTGCATCGAAGATATATTAGGTCCTGTGGCATAGAGTACCATGTCATCAGTGTAGAAATGCAGCTTTACATTCATAACATGTAAACTCAAGTTGTTAGTATATATCATGAAGAAAATTGGTCCTAGGACTGAACCCTGGGGAACTCCTTTGGATAGCAGAGTGCTTGTTGATAGAAGACTCTCTGTCTTAACGTGTTGAAATTGTCCGGATAAATAATTACGGACCCATAGCAAGGCTGACGTAGAATCCTATTTCTTGCAGTCTGTCCAACAGAATAGAGTGCAAAACCAAGGTGGAAAATTCCCAACCCTGGCAGGATGACGGACCGATCCTCGCAGGCCCCACACTGGTGACTGGGCTCTCCCAACATCCTCTGGCTGAGGACAATGGACAACAGCTGGGTGATGGACCTGGGGAACCAGTCTTGGGGGATCAAGTCGGTAGTGAAAGTAGATAAACTAATAAAAAGCAATAAATAAATAAGGGAAGGCCCTAAAACACCCCTTGACAAGTACACCCCACTTCCAATTAGCTAACCCTCTGCCTCACGCCCTCTACCCACAACCTCCCCAGGCCTCTAATGAGTTTATTACTGTAAGCACCATAATTATCTATTACAGTTTAATAAGAATAGCTGTTCTGCAACCCTTATCATAAATAACTCATCCCTCAACCCATGCCAGATCACCAGCTTCTCACCTACCCGACTCTTGCACCACTGAAAACCCTAAATTTGATAAACAACCCCACCCAACAAACACTCTAGCCCCACCTCCTTTCCTTCCCCAAAATCCCTAACTGTAAAGGATATAGATGCAATATGGGTCCCGCTATGGAACGATCAGTATGCACTCCTCTTTGGTCTTAAGTTATACATAAAATGATAACATTTTCCTATAGCAGCACCTGACTGGCCACTTGTTTAATTAAGCAATAAGGCACAACAGGGTGTGGGTTATTGAGGATTACGCGCTTGTGTGGTGTGTCACAGTAGCAGCCGAGAGTGACTTAACCACACAAGAAGCGGTAAATCACCCAATAACTCACACCCTGAGTGCCTTATTGCAATTATACAATGGACCCATGTGTAAAATAAATTTAAAATGTGTTTAATTATGTTTTCTATAAATGCCATTCATCAGCTGTGGGTTATGCAGGATTTACCAACGGTCATGTGATCTGTTTTGACCAATGAGGTTACAGGATTTTCATACACCATTGTATAATATCAGATTACACACGGATCAATTATTGGTATCTGACTCAAAAGTGGCATCCTAAAATTTAGGATTTAGGTTTTTGGCAGCTATATCCAAAATCTTAAATCCTAAATTTGGGCTGGAATCTGTGGCAACCATATACAAAAACAGATATCGGATCATCCCTATAAGATACCAGTTCCCAATTCTATAGTTTTACAGGGATAAAATAGCTGCAATAAATACCTATTTATGTGATCAAGTTGCTTCCCATCTCTAAAACACAGTGTGGTGACATTCCAAAGTTGTTGTAATTACTCTTAGTATATTTAATATTCTTTACAATATTAATATGTGTGATGTGGATTTACTGGTGGTAGAATAATTAGCATTGTATCTAATCTCATTAGTCCTCCCATTCCTGAAGCATTGTTTAGTTCCTTATTCTGGAGTATTTGAACCAGCAGTAGGATTTTAACCACTGGCCTCTCTAATTGCCACTGTGCTGGTGCTGTGTTGTAGATCCCAACTGCCAAACTACTGACCCATTGTCCGTATTTATAACCCTGACTTGTGAAAGTAATCAAATTACACTATCACTGAATCGGACCTGAATCATTGGACGGCTGCTAGCTGGCTGAGCCTGAATCCAGGAAAGACAGACATACTGATTATGGAATCAGGATCTCAGAAGCTGGTGATGCAGTGGGCTATTGTCACCCTGCCCTGACTGGATGGTACTACCCTCCAAGCTGTGACTCAGGCTAGGAACCTGGGGCCATAATGGAGCATGAAAAGGATATAAGCACTGTGGGACACCTGAATATACCAAAAATAACAAAATTTATTAAGTGCAATCCAATGACGCTGACTAGCAGCCCCAGCACTTTGACCAAAGGGTCTTCTTCAGGGCGTGACAGACATAAGATAGTATAGCCCTTCTGAGTATGTGATTTAGAGATAGTATCAAATAGCAGCAAATCAAGATAGTCCAAAAGTAAAGATAACAAATGTACCAGGGACAGAAAGCACTATTATACCAGAATATTGCTCCTACACTGGTTAGCAATCAAGTTTCAAGTCACAGTGGCAAATATGCTCCAATATTCAAGTAACATGCCCATAGACTTTCTTGTCCACAAGCAGCAACAAATAATGGCTTTTAGTAATGTTTAGATTCATTTCACTCATGACAGTATGACTTTCCCTAAGCCTTAAGTATTAAATGCACTCAACAATCCATTTTATTTATATTAATTTTATTAAATTATATTACATGAAAAACAATTTAGATTAAATGGAATTGGGTGCCTAAAAACTAACACCAGAAAGAGAAATCAAAATATAAACACCCAAAATGTCACAACAATGTAAAAAATGCTATGCGTAAGGCTGGAGGGATCCAAATAAGAAGAGAGAGACAGAAAAATATTTCTTCACATCATGTCCATAGAACTGGACATTAAAGAGAGATCAAACAAGGGCTAGTGAAGGAGAGATCCTTTTATCCTGGCTCTAAAACAAGTCCACAACAATAAACAGATCTGAAATTTGCAGCTGAAACAAGAGAAAACTATAAAAGTTAAACAATCAAAATATGTTATCTAACATATTCAACAACTTATTCAATCTCCTGAAACAAACCCTTTGGTCAGGCTGGGGCTGCTAGACAGCATCCTTGGACTGCACTTAATAAATTTTGTTGTTTTTGGCATATTCCAGTGTGTCCAGTGAGTGCTTCTGTCTTGCTTCATCTACCAGTCTGGATCAGCTGTCCTTGGAAGTACCTGTAACAATCACACAGGAGTGTGGTGTGCATATTTATGGAACACATACAAACAGGGGTGAAAGAAGTAAGTGCCTCAGCTGGGACTTGAACCCAGGCTGCCTGGAATACCGTTTTGGTTGTGCTAACCAGCTGTGCCATTGAGACAATTGGAACCTGGGCTGTCCCCGAGGACATTACTCATTCTCAAATGCACAACCCATTGGCAACACAAATATTTACTTGCAACAATCACACAGGAATGCGGTGTGCATATTTATGGAACACATACAAACAGAGGTGAGAAAAAGTAAGTGCCTCAGCTGGGTCCTTGAAATACCAACTGCTCAAACTTTGTGCAACATGCCCATGGACTTTCTTGTCCACAAGTCCACAAAATGTATTAAGTGCAATCCAATGACATTGACTAGCAGCCCCAGTATTTTGACCAAAGGGTCTTTCCTACTTTCTTATTGTAACCCCTAGATAGGCGCTATCCAGGGGCTACTACCCCTGCCTGATTTGCCACTAACAGGTTGAGGGGCCTGGATCCAATGGCGGTGCCTCCACCCAGAGGTCAGGGTTTGCAATAGTTAAACTAACTTGGTCACAGCCCTCTGGGACACTGCAACCCCCTTTCTTCCCACTAGTGGCCCACACAATATATCAGAATTACCTTCACAGTATACACTTACCCCAGGTCTGGTTCCGGCACTGGGACCTCCTGTGAAATGAGATACAGTGCAACAATCATAGTACAGTACTTTAACATAGACTAATACCTTCAGGCAGTATAACTTTGCTGAAACAAGCAGCTCTGATTTATTTAGGGGATATAACAAGGACAGGGGAAATCAGGTTAATTAGCTTATCACTCTAATAATTCACTTATGGCTCTGTGCACAGGCCTATCCCTATCAGTTACTGTCCCTGGGTACCCAAGCCCTAGTGGCTAGTCCAAACCGTGGCAGCTGGTAGGGCCCTTTCACACAGAGAAAAGGAGAATTAAACAGTCAGCAGTACAGTAATTCCATTTGGATTTAATGTGGCATTCAACAGGGAGCAACCCTGAATTAGTACTCACGACCTCCAAATAAGATAGGGTCCTTCATATCAGCAGGGCTACTCTGAGCTCCAAGAGACTCTTCACACATTTATATGGTAAAAAAAAGAGAGTACTATACCAGGCAGGCTGCTTCTCTATCCCGATCGCAATTACTGCACAATACCGGAGAACACACAGCAGATTCAGTTCCTGACAGACCGAGTGCAATTCAATAATTTCTCCAGTCTTCTACAGGGTGAGCCTGGTTTCTACTCTTCAGAGATCCTTTGATTCTTTTCACAGGACAGATTCAGTCTTAACAAGCAGTTACACAAGCTGCAGACCGGAACTCTGGGCCTTACACGTTTTTGACTAAAACTGCACACTGAAAAGCACAGGGCTCCTTCCTTCTTCACTGCCAAAGCTCAACTGAAACTCCAACCGACAAAACCGGCACTTCCTTTGAGTTCCTCCCAGTTCTTGACTGGATTGGCTGTCACTCACAATAGACTGCTGCTGTTGGTCCAAAAGGCACTGAAGTCTAAACTACATCTCCCAGAGTCACTGCCCATACAATCCTCTTGTGGCTGGCTCCAGATTATGAGTCCAAGTTCTGATTCGTCCAAGGCACCATTTTAGAGCTAGCTTACCCCACGCTGATTGGTCCAGTTCAGCAGTTCAAAACTAGAATGGGGAACTAGCAGACACAGTTCTGACTGCAAAGAAAGCAGGTTAGACAAACTGTAATTTCATTATTACTCTAAATAATTTCTGGCAAACAGTTACATCTTTCAGATAGGTTCCTTTGCACTCCTAGTGACTGCAAAATGAAGTGAATTGGCAGCAGCTTGAGTGGTACTCAATCAAAAGAACACACAGTCCCCATACAACTAATTATGTCTGCAAGCAGACAGCTCTTAAAGAGACAGTACCAGAGGTTCTAAAACACTCACTGATAAATGGCTTAAACGCCAAACACCATTCAGGCTTGGAGCATTCAAGCAAGCTCCTGAAGTTTTTTGGGAACCCCCATTTGCAGGGGTTACATTATCATCAAAGAAAGACTGACTATTGAACATCATTTGTCAAATGTCATCTGTTGTGTTTTTTTCCAGTTAAGGAATATCGCCCAGTGGAATGCCTTTTAGTATATGATGACTGGTGACTATAATTCATGGCTTTGTAACATCCCACCTGAACTATTTCAAGGCTCTATGTTTTAGGCTTTCTGGAGATTTAGTGTGCTGTCTCCAAGTGGTGCAAAACACTGCAGCCTGGTTGATATCTGGTGCAAGCATGTGCCTGCGCACATCGTGAGGTTATTGGTGAGATGACATTACCACTTTCATGATTTGCTTCATGGTATTCAAGCACCTACATGGGTTGAGTTCCAACTATGTAAAAACTTCCTGCACCCATATACTCTGGTTTGCCCACACTCTTCTACAGGGAGAATCTGTTGGTGTTGTATTGTGCCTATTTAAAATCTTCAGGGAAAATGGCCTTTTCTGTGGTTGCCCACATACATGTGGAAATTTAACATGTCTGGTACAGGATAGTTCAAAACTCTAACACTTGTTCACATTCCTCCCTTGCAATAAGTCATCTGCAGGTCAAGCTGCAGTCTTTAAATTCTCTACGCTCTTGTCTAACTCCCCCCACTATCCATTCTACCTCCACCCCTTCATCCCTATAAGCGCTGCTCTGCGACTTCACAGCTTACCCTTGCAACTGCACCTAATGCCACCCAGTCCAACTGGCCTCGCTAACGATACCCCCCTTCATGGTGCAGATAAATGTATTGCCCTCCTCATTGTACAGAAATTGTTATTACTGTGCACCTTTCATATTTTATTGAACATTTATTGCATGTCATATGTACCTGTTTTACTGTTGTTTTGATGCTATTTATGACTACTTGGCACCTACAGTATGTACTTTGACGACACTTTATGTTAACTGAGTTTACCTGCACCTCTCTATTGAAAAATAGTTGCTTTTGCATTATTATTCCCTGCTCCCTTTTTCCAAGACACATCTGAAACTAGCTGTTACCTGCTCAGTATGTCTTTCTGGTAAAACTTTTGAAATAAATAAATATACTGTAAACTCATAACAGTGCTCTAAAGCAGATAATACCTTCTCTAAACCTCACGTAAAGGGCTTCAGTCTCTGGTGCTTTCTTAGTAGCCATATCTTTCTGTCATTTTATATCTGGTTGGTAGAGTGACAGGATAGCTTTAAGCTGACACAAATCACAGTAACATACATCACTTTTTCAGTATAACGAATAGTTAAAAACTTATTTGAAGGGATTCATGGGTGCAGCAAAGCCTTACATGGAGGAAATTTCTCAGCAGATTAACAACTGGCAGTAATGGAGCTAGCTACGACTGTAGCTGAAGTAACACCTGCTACCTCGCTTGTGCCTGCCAACAGCGCCTGTTTCAGCCTTCTGTAATGTGGCAGTGGTATGTACCTCCAACCCACTTCATTCTTTAGATGGAAGTTTATTACTGGTACCAAAATCAAATTTAAATCAAATTTATGTTATCTTCAACAGCATGCTTTTTCATTGGTTGACCAGTTCTTTGGAATACTCTCTCGTCTCTATGTCTGCAAATCTTCCATTGCTTTGAGCTTCACAGTGTTCTGAAAATGTATATGCTTGATGTTATTAATTTGTATTGGTTTTGGTCCTATTTTGTAATTTTTACCTGTATTGATGAATTTGTATTTTTGTGATGCACAATACGTTGATACTTTTGTGAACAGTGCTTAATAAATAGAAGTAATAATAATATGGGTTTTAGAAAGGACTCACTAACACAAAGAAATGCTAACCCCTTCTCACTCCTGTCACTCAACTGAGTTTGGAAACCATGATGAAGATGCCCTTGGAGCTCTTAAATCTTCCAGTCCATAACTGCCTTTAAATGCCTTCATGGCAGCAATGACAAGACTGTAGCTCTTCAATCAGAAGAGCATGTCACACAGTACTGCCTATCCTTTTCCAATTAAAACCGTAACAAGCATAGAAGTCTGCTTTGTGGCTTGCTGTACTTGCCCTGCACTAGCATCTTTACCAAGACAAAAATCACTACAAAAACCTTTAGGAAAAAGAGCTACAAAAAGAAGTCTTTACACTTTACGCTTAACATGTGGTTAATTTGTAAAGCAATATATTTTATCAATCTACTTAATTATTAGGTGCATGTGTTAAAAATGCATTCTTCCTCTCAAATTCCTTCATTCTTGTATTTCGTGACATCATATGTTTGAAATAGCAGATACACAGTGATTAATGTGTACTTAATGAGCTGTTTTTTAAGAACACACATCTTTATAGCAATTCAAAACTCGGGGATGGGCTGTAGGAGTGCAGCAATGCGTGCATTTCATTTATAACAGCTATTACAAATGCATCAATTAATCAAACACATTGTTAAAATATATTTCACAATCCCCAGTGAATCAGCTTAATAAAGGAAATAGATTCATTTTACACTGTAGTGCTCTTTATATACCACCTTGCTTCTGTTGTTGCAGCTACAGTATGGTCTTCCCTATAAGAAACAGCCCTAGAAATAAGTAAATAAGCTAAGTAAACTATTGAATTAGAAGCTGTTTTACTCATAGGAGCCAACTTTTAATTTTTCCAGGAGGGCTCAACAAATGGCTAGAGGTCTGGGGGCCACCTAGGCCCCAGAATCTCTGGGATGTTTACATGCCTGTGGTGCATTTTGAGGGTTTTACTGAAGAAATAGCACAACATAAAACAAGCATCACTGAAATCATAGCACAGTACCCAGATTGGACCATATTTTCTTATATAATTACATCATAGGGTGTTTCTGGTAACTTTATCTATTAAACTAGCAAAAGCACAAATGATACATTTTCAATCACAGTAAGATGTCTCTAGCTTGCAGTCCCCAGTCCGCCCCCACCTCAAGCAATGCCACAGTTAAATGAAGGGAATTAAACAGATACAATACACAGCATGAGAAATAAAATGTTAGGAATTCAAACTTTGTAATGAGTTTGTGCTAACAGTTTACTCCCCACATGGCATTAGAAGGCCAAGCGTTGATTTGCAGTTACACCCTTTGCTTTACCAAATCAATTTGCTTTATAACCTTATCACTCAACCTAACTGTAAGTGCTTTTCAATAACTTAAGGTCTCTTTCCACTAAAATGAACACTGATAGTGTAAGCAACATTTAATAAAACATGATTTTTATGTAGGCAGTCACCAAACAGTTTAAATTTAGCTGATACAGAACATCAACTCAATCAATGACTGCATGAAAGGGAAAGGGAAATTGTTTAACTAAGAAAGACACATTAAGCTGAAGCTTGTTTCCAGGTACAACCTGGGAGCACAACAAAGTTTAAGTGACTTGCTCAGGGAAGAGTCATACAGCATGCAGGTCGGTGTGGTCTGCATGATTCAATTCCACATCTCCATGTTTGCAGCCCAGTGTCCTTAACCACTACACTATACTGCCTCTTGCAAGACAGTAGTAATACAACACAGTATTACCTGCAATAATCAGAATTATACATTTGTTTCTGTTAGGTCAAACCTCTCAATAAATGAACCAAAAACCAGCAACCCTTTTTTGATCCCTGTGTAACTTCAAACTTTATCTTGGCTAGATCTGAGTGGACTAATCTCAACTTTACCTCCTGAGAATGATTTGGCAGATAAGAAAAATGCACTGATTTTTATGTTTGCTTGCATGCATGTGCAAGAAACATAATGCCACCATACGAGGTTTTGTGAGTGTGGCACCCACTTCCAATGCCCTGCTCCTTTTGCAGGTGCAGCCTCCGCACCAATGACTGTCTGAGCTGTCTATGACAGCAGTTCAGATGCAGTGGCATACATTTGTAAGCAAACGACTGTTACAGCCATGCAGTAATGTGCACGACATTTGCATGCCCCACCATCAGCAGTATGTAAATTACCTACACGGCCACCACCTTAGCAGTCGAACTGTACACCACTGCATCTGTATGATGTGCCCCCATTTGTTGAGTGCTGAGGATGCCCAATCCCCTCAGCACATGCACCCACACTGCTACTA
This sequence comes from Neoceratodus forsteri, assembly GCA_016271365.2. NCBI lineage: Eukaryota > Metazoa > Chordata > Ceratodontiformes > Ceratodontidae > Neoceratodus > Neoceratodus forsteri. The sequence goes on from CM028134.1 coordinate 189,726,815, forward strand.
CTATATCTGATGGGGGTGCCCAACCCTGTCGGCTCCAGTGCCCCCAAAAAACAAACTTTCACGCTGCCATGCTGGGAGCCCACCCAGCGAGGCAAAGTCCCGCATCATCATGTGTTCCCACACACTGTGTGGCCAATAGGAGTGCCCAACTCTGTTGGTTCCACTGCCCCCAAACTTCCAGGTGTCATGCTGGGAGCCCACCTCAACGTGGCAAAAGTCCAGCATCATCTTTTTAAAAATAAACCTGTGAAAAAGAAAACGGTCCTTATTGTTTCTCATGCCCCCCTCCCCAGCCTGCGCCCACCCTCTGTGCACCCACCTCCCATACCCCCTCACACCAAACTTCCTCTCTGGAGCCCAAGCGGATGATCTTGTGGACTGGGACCGCGTCTGCACTCTTCAAAGCCAACTGCAAACCGAAGAAATGCCGGTAAGCTGTACGATGGCATAAACAGGGTTTTTTCAACTTTGGTTCATATCTCGGTCATTTTTTGAATTTCTGCACCAAATTTTCAACATGGGTTCTTGGGACCCCATCTCATGAACTCAGTCACTGTCATTTGTTATTTGGTCCTGAAAGATGATTTTGCAGTCACTGCAAGGAATCACCTTTCGGGACCAATTAACGAAATGACATTGTCACTGTTGATGAGGTGGACTCTCAAAACGCCTTATGATGCAAATTTGTGAAAAAATTCTCAAAATGATCTGTTATGAGCATGCATTGTGCAGTTTCCACGCACACTTGCAAGTTCGCGAATTTGTAATATTTTCAGTCCAGATTTTCAACACGGCATTTTTTCACACCTCTTATGAACAGCATAGCTGTCATTTTCACATCCTGGCGAAGTGTGTTTTCGCATTATCAAGCAGAATAGCACAGTCGCTGTGGGAAATCAGTGTTCGGGACAGATTAAGAAAATCACAGTGACACTGTTCATGAGCAGATGTCCTAAAATGCCTATGTTGAATATCTGGTGACAAATTTCCATAAAATAACTGTGTTACGAGCGTCCATTGCAGTTTCTATGCACCTCGTAACTTTGCAATTTGTACTATTTTCACTCCAGATTTTCAACAATGGCATTTTTCCACACATTCTTATGAACATTATAGCTCTCATTTTTCATCCTGGCGAAATGTGTTTTCATACTTCCGGTGCAGAATATACGCTCGCTGTGGAAATCATTGTTTGGGTCAGATTAAGAAAATCACAGTAACACTGTTCATGCGGAGGTCCCAAAATGCCTATATTGAAAATCTGGTGCAAAAATCCCCCACAGAATTGATGCTCACGCCATTCCACCCCCACCCCACCTGCAGCCAGTGATAGGTATTGAGGTGCGCCTTGGACTCTTTGGCCCCAGAGTTCACACCATTCTCCTATACTGCACCAATTTCAGCGTATTTCCTTATGGAATGAGGTGAGTGTAAATTCCAAACACCCCATGGCACACCTCGACACTTGTCAAAGTCTGCAGGGTAGGGTGAGGTGAAATGTCGTGACCCTTATGGGCGACAACCCAAAAGCACACCCAATGCCTGTCCATCTCTGCATGATGGGGTGGAGTTGGCGTCAGTTCAATACATCACTGCCATTTCTGTACTGCATATGTCTAACTCCTGCACTTCCACTGCTAATGTCAGCAAGCAAACATTTGGCATTGACAAATGCTTGTTTTCACTGGAGGAGATAATATGAGGGAAAAGGTTGGGTAAAAGGAAGTTTGCCAACAAAGAAGGTCAATATATTTGTTAAGCCAAATTTTCCAGCTCATGTAAACATAGCCACTGCATTGTCCCATCCCAAGAGTTGTCTTTGGAAAACAGTAGCATAGTCAAGGAAGCATTAATTGTTCAGCTGAACATGTGCTATAAATATCATACAGTACAAATAAAGGACTATACTGCTGAAACCATGACTCACCTAATTCATAAACCAGGGACAATATTTGTATGTAAGATTATAGCTACAGATCAAGTAAGGTACATTGAGTTTGGTGTGATTTGGGGTCACAAAGTCAGGATCCACCACCAGTACTTTCACCTCTGAACCCAAAAACCTAAATTCTGAACCAATGGGCCAGTCAGACTCAGCAATGCATAATCTTAACTGAATCCCTGGACCCCGACCCCAGTCTCCTCCTCCTCACTAAATGTGGGATGGAAGGGACTGCACCTTAGAATCATTTTCTACAGTTGCTGATTCTGAGAATGACAGAAAAACGGTCAGCAACTGTAGAAAATTAAATGCCTCAAAGCATCGAACACACACAGATATTATATCCACTCAAATATTGTGCACTCCATGGTGAGGACATGGTCCTACAATAAAACAAGTTGGATGAGTTCATATGCAAAAATCAAAACCATAGTGCAAAAACAACTGTGATAACCATCTGTGATAAGATGCTCCTGCTTCTAGTTCAGGAGAAAAGATGGATGGGTGAAATCCAAAATACTGGAACCATAACGGCTGGAAGTACAACTGCAAAGTTGTTCAACCAACTAAAAAGTGAATGACTGGAATAGGCACAAACTGCATTCTTTGTTCTGTTCCATCCAGATAAATGGTCATTCCAAATTTTCATTCTTTCTGGTTGTTCAAGTCTCACCACTGCAGATTTTACCCTCAATATGAAAATAGTGCATTTTCCACTTGTTCCAACTTTCATCAACCAGACATTCTGGTTTTTAATGGTTCTTTCCACCCACCACTGTGCCCGGCCCAGACTGCCAGTGAATCTGTGATGGTGGCCTTTTCTCTATTACCCCAGACTGTCATACAGTGAAAATATTACCTATTACCTTGCTGCTTGCTTCTTAATTGTGAGCTGTGCTGCTGGAGCCTTCCGGCTCGACTTTTCTCCATAGCCACCACCCAACTCTCTCACACTTTTAGTCGACTGATGGACCAAGTACTGACTGGTGAGGTTCGACTCTGGCTCTGTGTTCTTGTTGCATGCTGCATGGCCCTGGACCCAGTACTAATTATTCAAAGCAGTTGGTCAGCCACACATAGTCGATCACTCTTGATTCACCTGATGACCCATCTAATCTTACATTATTTAATGGTTGGGAATGGCCCCGAGTCTCTGCATCCCCGTCCTCGCACACAGCATGGTCTGGTCACGCCCTGCTGCCCACTGCCCACTACCACCTACCAAATCTTATTTCAGTTCTTCTCCACCTGGCCTCAGAGTCCTGCCACTGCTATCAGTCAGCCGGCAAAATGAAACCGCCATTGTTCGCTGCCGTCTCGCGAGGAGGATTAAAAGGAGGGTGGATCCACTGGATTCAGACTGGTGCCAAACAGCACACAGTGTCAGAGGTGCCACAGCACATGTGTACTTCACGCCAATGAACCGGGCGTAACTGGATTGCACCACTAGCCCTCCACCAATGGCACTGTGCAGAAAATAAAAAAAAGCAGAGTTATATGAATAATTAATGATATGGGCACATCATGATAACAGGCTGGCACTGCTGCTCCCGGCAGTAAAATCAGCCCACCCCATCCCCACTGGAAAGATTTCTGAGGTGGGGCACTGACAGTAAAGTAAAACAGGGAAAAAAGCAATTATGATGGCGTCGTCTGGGGCAGCCTCACTTCAACATCCAGGGGTGGTGCTTCAGCCCTCAGCCCCCATATTCAGTGCCTATGGTTTTACTAATGAAAGCTTTTGGCACACACAGTTCATGTAATTTCCCAAGAGGATTTTAAAAATGCAAAGCGTGTAAAAAATATATATATCCAAAATGTTTCAATATATGCAGTCATAACTGTTTTATTCTGTGAAGCTGGTTTAGTAAACCAAACATGTCTGTCAGTGACAAGAAAGTTACTTACTATAACTTTAGATCTTCATAATGCAACACTTTGGTCTCTGAGCTGGGGTGCTAGTGCATGAGCAAACTTTTTAGTGAGGGCGCCAACACTTGTGTCAGCACCAGTGCATGCATGACACCGCAGTCAAGTCAGTAACTGTCATCAATGCCATAACTACCACAGATCTGTCAGCAAGGAGAAAGGAAATGAGCAACATGCATAACAAACTCTAGCCAGAGCCGATAGGGCTGCAGGTGAGGAATTTGGGGTAAAAATATGAAAATATGTTTTTAATATTTTTACACCAAATTTTCATTATAGCCTTGTGAAGACTCTGCCTCATGAAGAAGGGCGGAGAAAATGTTCAACTCCTGGCCTAAATGTGATTTTGAGCAGGGACTGCGGAATCAACTTTCAGGATGCAAAGGCACATTTTGGACCAGAGCTGAAAAATTACAGCTGTCACATTCATGAGGTGCTGTAAAGAAATGGCAAGTGTTGTAAATTTGGGGTTTAAATATTGAAAATTACCAAAGGTAAGAGCCTGTGTTCCCAAAAATTCAGTGTAGGCTCATAACTTTTTCAACATAGCCTTCTTATTACCCCACCTCACGAACAAGGGCAGAGAAGGTTTCAATTCCTGCTCAAGGGTGATTTTGCACAGAAGCTCTGAAATCACCTTTCAGGATGTAAAAAGCATTTTGGCCAGGACTTGAAAAATGACAGCTGTCATATTCATGAGGTGCTGTAAAGATATGGCAATGTTGTAAATTTGGGGTACAAATATTGAAAATTACCAAAGGTACGAGCCTGTGTTCACAAAATTCAACATAAGCTCATAACGTCATTGTTTTTAATATTTTTACTCACAATTTTCAACATTAGCCATCTAATGACCATACCTCATGAAGAGGGCAGAGAACATTTTTAACTCCTGCCTAAAAGATGATTTCTGCGAGGGATCACAACATCACCTTTTGGTAGGTAAAAAATAAAAATTTGGCCAGGATTTGAAAATGACAGTTGTCACACTCATGAGGTGCTGTAAAGATATGGCTATGTTATGAATTTGGAGGAAAATATTGAAAATTACCAAAGTTACAAGCCTGCATTCGCAAAATTCAACATAGGCTCATAACTTTATTTTTAATATTTTACACCAAATTTTCAGCATAGCCCTCTTATGACCCCACCTCATGAATAAGGGCAGGGACTGCAAATCACCTTTCGGGACAGATCTGCCTAATGGCAGTTCAATTGTTTATGAGGCAGGGTCCCAAAGAAGGCATGTTGAAAATTCGCTCAAAATATGCAAAATGCCCAAGTTATGCCACTAAGTTCAAAACCTCATTGAAATACATTTAACCGCATACTTGTTTCTTCAGTTTGTGTTCCAGCTTTGAAGAGTGAAGACATGTCTGTGGTCCAGAGAGATTACTGCATTGGACCCCGATGGGTAAATAAGGGCTTGGGGTGTGCGGTGTGGTGGATGCTGAGTGGCAGGGTCAGGTAGGGCAATGGTAATGGCACAAAAACATCAATGGATGTTTTTCTTTTGGTTAAAAAAAACAAAGAAAAATGATAGAGGATTCCTGATCGCTACACTGTGGGATTGGACACTCCCAGTGTCACTGTTGTGTTTCTGGGGTAGGGTGTGGGGTGGTGGGTGCTGAGAGGTAGGGTTGGGTGGGGAAGGGAAAAAAGTAAAAGGTCACCTAGGACACAATCACGGCACTGGGGATTGGGCACCCCAGTGTCACTGTAATGTTTCTGGCACTGCCACACTGGGGGATTGGGCAATTTAGTGTCATTATAATGTTTCAGGTGTGCTGAGAGGAAGGGTTGGGTGGGATGTGAATAATTAAAAAAGAAATCAGTGGTTTTAGCCGCAATTGTGACATTGAGGACTGGGCACCCCAGTGTCACTGTAAAGTTTCTGGGGCTGAGGTGAGGTAGGTGCTGAGAGAGAGGTCAGGTTGGAGAGATATAAATAATTAAAAAAGGAAATCGGTGGTCACGGCAGAATACAGCACAGTCCACCTTGATCAAGATGGTCACACAGCACTGCATGCACCAGTGTTCACGCTTGTGCAATACAGTTTGGTGGCTATCTTGGACATGGCGGAGTGTGCTGTGCTGGCGCTGTGACTGCCCACAGACACAAAATATAGTGCAGTGCGATTACCATTGCTGACAGTGAGTGGAGTGCTTCACAGTCATGGAGGCAACTGTGTTCAACTCTAACAAGTTGTTCATTCAGAAGGAATGCACTGCCTGCTTTTCCCACAGACAGCGATCTGCAGGGCTCCACCCACTGCAGCCCTAAAAATGAAGGAAAGGAAAGGATACAGAAAGGAAAACAAAACAAATGAATATTGACAATTAGAAAACTAAAAGAGGGAGAAGTAAAGCTTTCCTCCCATAGGAAACATCATTTCCAAAGGGTATAGCCTGGAAGAAAGAGGAAGCCTGAGCAGTGCAGTAGCTGCATACTTCTTGTATGCACTTGCAACAGAGTCTTCTCCACATTTTAATTAAAATTGTTTAATGAAATGTTAAAATTGCATGTGCTATGAATCTTTTGCTCTGGTTGAATGTGTCTTCATTCAGCAGGCATGCAGTCTTGCCTGGGCACACTCATTAAAGTGTAAGTCTCTGGCCATGGTTGCTTGCACAGAGTGATCAGGGCAGCGTTGTTACTTTGATTTGGCACTATTCGCATAGCGATCTCATGAGTTTCTCAGCTCAGCTCCTGTTGTCCAGGTCCATTGGGCGATGTGTATAGGGAGGCCGAAGGATCAGGTTAGGTTAGACCACCGCAGGTCATGTGGCAAAGGTCTGTGGCAGAGACAAAGGAGCCAATGGCTGTTGGGGAGCATTGCTGAGGTCTGTGAGAGTTATTGGAGAAGGACCACTAGCCTAGGCAGGAAGGTGGGTGTAGCCATATCCAGAAAGTAGTAGTGCTCAAGGTTGGGCTGAGAAGCCCAGCAGTAGCATGCAGCAGTATGTGGTTTCTGGAGAGAGGGCTGGGTTGCTGGCAAAGGTAAGTCATTGATAATACAGGGAGGCACCTGGGGGCATCTGGAAGTCAAGACTGGACAGCATTGGGGAGTCATGACTTGGTCCCTGTCCCAGGTCTCTGATGATTGTGTGGTTGGTTGGAGAGGCTGAGAATGGGTGTGAGCTCACCTCTGGTGTGGTGTGTGTCAAATACCACTGGCACTACCAAGGCCTACAGGGAGAGTCTGGGACTGGAGGGCGGCAGTGGTGGACTCACCTTGCAGCTGTGCAGGCTGGCTTGAGCACTGTGTGAGGAGCCACATTGAACTGGTATGGGAAAAATGACCCCCTTATTTTATTATATGTTATAGCTGTAAAAGATTTAAAGTGGACACTTGTGCATTGTGTTGAGAGACTTTAATGACAGACTTTCTGCATCACTCTGACAGAAATAGATTGAGTACTGTAGTACTTGCAATTTTCTGCTTTAACGTCTGAGTGTACAATGTTATACAGAACCTTCTCTATGTTCACTTTATCCATGTGAGACAGACATCAGACAGAGTGTGTATGTGGAGGTGTGGGTAAAATAAGGATCATTCCTAGTAATGTGGAGAGAAATGACAGTAAATGTTTCAGAAGACAGCAGTATATTGCTTGATTGACATCAGTATAATGTTTGAAACAGTATATTGCTGTCTGCTGAAACTCATCTAATACTGTGAATTGTGTATCTGATGTGACACATGAAGAAATATATATTAGTGAAATCAATGTTTAATTTGGGCCCTCTTCTCAAATGTAACTCTTTTGAGAGTCCTAGAATGAAAACAGCTTGAAGTGCTGCAAACAGGCTTAGCCATAACATCCGAGACAAACAGCAGATGCTGCTGAGAGGAGACCCCTAAGAGGAGCAGTTAAGAAACCTGGTGCTGGGCTATGCAAAAAGCCAGCCCAAATGTTATCACTGCAGAAATCTCAGAGAGCAGTACATGTGTCTGGGAATACAGGAAACACTGATATGCTGTTTTGTTTTGCAAACAGTGAGGCAGTGAGTTCGGGGCACTGAGTAAAGGTCAATCTAGATGGTACGTATGTAAACCAAATCAAAACATTTATATCAGATGATAATAATAATAATATAGAGAATAATATATGGGGGTGTGTGTGTAACTGATTTTACACACACCCGAGTTGTGGGATGCTACATAAACGCGAGGGTTTATGAAATGCACCCTGCGAGGGTGTGTAAAATAGAGTTTACACACACACCTATTTTATTGTTTATAATTGCTGGCGCTTTTCGCCTCAGCAATTATAAAAAATCGTGAAACTGATTGGCTTTTAGGCAGAGGGGACTAGTGAGGATTTTGTGCTGTCCTGGTCCCTGGTCCCTGGTCTGTCAACTTACAGTAATTTTCTTTTTGGCAAGTCATGGAGCAAGTTGTGTTCTATGTTTTTCTAACTTACTGGGAATGGCAGTTGAGCTTTGAAGAGTTTCCGGTAGGAAGAGGTGGGCAGATCCGCTGGCTCTTGCGTGCTGGCAGGGAAACAGAAACCAGACGGTGTGCTTCAATATTTTGGTTTGGTTTTCCTGCCAGTGAGTACAGGAAAAGAAGAGATTTTGTTTTTATTAAAAAATATTCATCGATGACTGCAAGCAACTGCGGTGGGCGATGTTCTAACCCTTGCAGTTGAAGGAAGCGCGGACTGGGACATGCGGCATCCAGGAACCTCGTTATAATTTGCCATTATAACCAGTTATAATGGCAAATTATAACCGGTTTCCTATGGGAAAAGCGCTACCCAGTAATTATAATACAGTAATATCTTTATTTTTATGGTGCCTTTCAAAATATCAAGGCATTTAACAGATTAAAATCACATGCCAGACATCCCAGCATAAAACAATGAATACAATTACACAGTCATTCACCAAATGCTTGGTGCCATAAGTATGTTTTAAAGTTTGCTTGAATCCTCCACGGTCCTGCACCCTGTAACCGATGGGGTAGAGAATTCCAAAGGTTGGGGTCACATGCATAAATGCCTGGGCCCAAGAAGATTTCAAACACACCCTTGGAATTTCTAACAACCCCTCGTTGGCTGAGCAGAGCGATCGCTAGGGCAGTAAGGGACCAGAAGCTCTTTCAGGTAGTTCGAGCCCAGTCCATGTAGGCTTTTAAAAATTAGAAGACTGACTTTGAAGGTGATCCACCACTGTACTGGCAGGCAGTGCAGTCCGGGCAGCACCGGCGAAAATATGACAGGACCTGGGGGTTCCTGTCAAAAGCTGGGTTGCTGTGTTCTGCACTAGCTGCCAGCAGCAGTTCCAACTCGGTAGCCCTAGGTAAAGGAGTTGCAATAATCTAAGCGCGAGGACACAGAGGTGTGGACCAGTGTGGGAAGATCACCTGATGGAACAGGTGCTTGTTTGATGGCGGCCGACACCAGCGAATGCAGGGTCAGCCCTTCATCAAAAATTACCCTCAGGTTTCGCAGCCATTCAGAGGTGGTGATAAGCCCCCAAGAAAAAGCCCTGAGACGAACCAACCCCCAGCCCCCTATCCAGTGCGCTGGATCCACAACCAACACCTCAGTCTTTTCGAGTTGAACTTCAGCCAACTAGAATCCATCCACTCCTGGATTTCTGAGGCAGCTATTAATGACCGAGAGCTCCATCCTTGTCAGGTGCAAAAGAAAGGTAGAGCTGGGTATCATCAGCATAGCAGTGAAACCTCAGCCCATATCTTCTTACAACGCTCCGAGGGCAGTATATACCTATGAACAGCATGGGGAACAACACTGAACCCTGAAGGATTCCACATGACAACGAAATTGGATCCGAGGAATAAACCCGACACCACTCTCTGAGTTCTTCCTGTAAGGAAGGATGTAAACCACCTGAGGACTGTACCTGACAGTCCAGAGATGAACAGATGATGGTCAACAGTATGAAAGAAATTAATTCCAACACTGTGTAACTCCTAGGTGGCGCAATCCCAAGGGCTACTACCCTGCCTGCTTGTCTAGCTGCAGGTTAAAGAGCCTAGGTACTGAAATGGGTTCCTCCACCTGGAGGACAGGAGTAGTTAGTAACAAAGGCTAACGGGTACAGCCCTCCGGGACACTGTAACCCCCCTTCCCTCTGGTGGCCTAGACAATATGCAACAAACACTTTCACAGTAGCCCTATTCAGCATACAATTCCTCACACTGTTTCACTCAACACCAGGGCTGGTTCCACCACTTCGACTCTGGAGACCCCTGTAAAACAAGGTTAGGCACAGCAAATAACAACAGTACAGTGCTTTGGTACAAACTGGAACTGCAGTCAGATTAAATGCAAAAAGAGTTAGATCGGATTTATTAATGGGAATTGAACAAGGGAGGTGTAATCAGGTTGATCGATTCAAAACTGATCTAGTCAGGCAATTATGCATGCACTTTTAGTCCCTACACAGTCACATGCTCTGGGCACCCAGTTGGAAGTAAGGTGGGCTAGCCTGGAACATTGCCTGGGGTAAGCCGCATCGCAGCTGGTTGGGGCCCTGTGATGAAAAGAAAACGATGCACAACACACACAGTTTGTAATCCAGAGCCTGAAGGCTCAGTTCGTGAAAGGAAAAACAACAATGCAATCAGATGACAACACTTGAGATTTAGCTGTTATTGCAAGGAGCTACCCTGATTGTTACTTAACACTACCCAAAGCAAGACACAGGAGGGATGAAATGAAGACTGCAGGTTGACAACTGGTATACCAGGAGAAGCAGGGTCCACACATCACCGCTGTGTCATTCCTGTTCGAGATGTTGAGCAGGGGTGATCCCCAGACGAGTCTCTCGTCGATGGTGTTGTCTGCACCTGAAGTAGCAGGCTGGGCCAGTGTGGCAGGACCCAGGCTGGGTAAAACAGTTCAGAAATCAGTCCAGGAAGGCTGGATGCAGCTTCCAGCAAGCGTGGCACAATTAAACAGTGGGGAACCAAATCATGACCCACTAACAGCACACAGCACATTTATAGTAAAGCAATCACCATACCACAAAGCGGATAGCAGTCTGGCAGCAACATCAGTGTCTCTGAGCAAAACTGGGAGTTCTATAGTGAATGGATGTGCTGACAAGCCAATCACATACAGCAAATCTTGGTCTTCTCGTCTTCAGGTTTAAGCCTGGTCACACTTTAGTGGCTTTTCTCTCACTCAGTGCGGATACAGTCCAGATTATTAAGCCTTTCAAAGGATTCCCTCTTGAGGGGCTACAGGCAGACAGGCCAGACTCAGCCTTTCCACCTACCTCCCGGCGCAAACTATGCAGGAGCTGCTGCTCAAATCACTTGAGCTGTTTACTCTGCAAACTCTAACTCCAGACTGACTGACTGCAGCAGGAAGTTTGGGAATTTCTTTCAGTCTAAAAGGTTCTGGTTGGTTGATTCATCTGTCTGTCAAAGCAAGGGCTCCTCCTCCAAGTCTGTTTTGCGCCAAAATGTAAAACTACAATTCCTACAGAAATTTGCTCCCACAAGACCTCTGGGGACAGGCTCCATTTTAGAGTCCCAAAGGTACTGATTGGTGCTGACTGGCAGTCCAAAACCAAAATGGTGGTGGTGCAATACAGAACGTTCATGCTGCAAAGAAGGCAGGTTAGAGAAACTATAATACTATTGCTATTCTAATAGATAATCAGCAAATAAGTACAGCTTCTAACAGAGCTCCCTCTGTACAAATAAAGATGGCGGAACAGAGCAATTATCTGGCAGCCTGGGCGGATTCGAAAGACAGAAACACGCAGCCCTCCCTGATTAAATAAACGCCACATTATTGGCAGCTCTTAAAGAGACAGAGCATAGAGGCATTAAGGCACTCTCACACAAACACTTTTAAAGCTCTAAGTCACTGGATACCAGCCTGGCAGTGGGCATTTAGGCACACCCAAGGAAGACTTTCTGGAACCTCCATATGTTGGGTGGTTACAACTGAATATAGTAGCAATCGCTACTGACACTACTGGCTGAAAGTGTGCAACCTGACACTAAAACCTTGTCTCACTCTATGGCTTTGTTAGGGAGCAGGGTCAAGATTTGAAAATCTCTTTCTTATATCCATTCATTCATAATGGTACTGGCTTTTTATTAAAGGTGCATGCACTTTATAATTATTGTACCTACAAAACACAAAATCAGTCAAGAGAATCATTTGATTAAAAATGGACAGGCACATAATAAATAGTGATCCTTGATAAAATGTGTGTCAAAAACCCTCACAGTGGGAGAAATAGAGCAATTCTGACCAATAGCCCTATAAATACAACAAAACTGAACTAAGGCAGTTAGGGCATTGGTGACAGTTATTGGTTCTGGCTTGAGATACTGTGTATATGCTGATGCCCACACAGTCATTGGCGTCCTCATTAAAAAGTTTGCTCCCACAGAGTCCTAGCACCTCTGGCACTGAGACCAAAGTGTGGGGGCTCTAGGCAGAAGATTGATACTTGGAGGGTTAAAAATTACATGATAGGGGACCATTACAATGGCACAGTAGCAATGCGCTGTGCTGCTGTGCAGATGACTGGTGTTCAGCGGCAGACATCTATTGCCACTTCAGGTGCAGGATGAGCTGTAGGCAGCTGCTGAAAGGCAGCAGACCTTGACAGGCAGGGCTGGTAGTGGTTCCGCACACTACCAACCCCAGAAGGTGGCATGGGAACTTACTCTTCCTGCAGTGGATCGCTGAGCATGCAAGGCCAACAGGGCATTGCTCATGCCAGGGAGAGGAGGGAGGATGTAAGGGACACGAAAACAGGAGAACAATTCCATGCCATCTACATGATGACTCATGTAGCCTGAACATGGTATTTCTGATAACAGGCTATATCCGGATTAGACGACAAGGGTAAATGGCAAAACTCTAGAATGAAGAAAAATACATTCAAGATAACAGCAACAACATAGAGAAGTTACAGTGAACACTGGCCATTGTTCCTATTATGTTTTGGGGATTAAACATCATTAATCTTCACTGAATGCTCTAAAGCTTTTTGCAAACGGAGAAGGTAAAAATAGAACATGCATACATAAAAAGCACAGCCTTATGGCACTGTTAGGAGGTGGCTTGGATACAAAAGCAAAATGGGAATATATCAAGGGCTTTTCCAGGATAAAAACTTGGAACCTGTAATTATATTTTAATACCTTCCTTTTCTTTTCATTTAACCCTTTAAATTTCTGCATTATTTTATCATTTATTTACCTGTATACTCTGGTTAATACTCCAGTATCAATGCCAGGACCAGACAAATTTATCCATGCTTGCATGCCCACAATTAATGTAAAAATTCACTATTATTCATGTCATTCATCCACTTATAGAGTTTTTTCTAAAGTCTCAACAGTATTACAGTTACAGTAACTATTTCAGCTATGTTCCATAAATTTACAATTCTCTGTAAGTAAACAGTTTCCTTTTTGGTTCTAAAGTGCAAAGGTTCAGTTTGTTTACTGTGCCTATGTAATAAATATTGATTCTGCCCCATCTGAAGTTTAAACTACAAACAGATCCTCCTAATGTAAATCACCCCTAATTTGTCTGTTTTGGAGACTGTGTAATCCTAAATATTTAATCTGTTCTCATAAGAAAATCCTCAATACCCTAATCATTTTTTAGCTCCATGCTGTATTTTCTCCATTTTTGGGGAAACAAAAGTTTATTAAATTTTCATTTATATATAGTGCGACAGTACTCATTACATATCCATGTGTAAACTTTGCAAGATAGTTAATGTTACACTGATAAATATTCTACATATATGACTCTATTCCAACTTGGTGACCCACAGTACAGTACTTTAAATATACTATGTTAATTCCTCTGTCTATTTAAATGCGTCTGTACTCTAAATATATGTACTAGTTTGCCATGGTAACCTCTTAATTCGACTCTATACTGTATATCGCAAAATGAAAGAACAAGGTGAAGTAAAAGAGAAATAAAGTATTATAAATATTGACAAGTAGAAGAATGTTAGAGAGAGTTATAAGAATAAAAAGAGAGAAAATGAAAGGGTCGCCTGATGGATGGGTCGGGGCAGGAGAGTGGCTAGCCGGGGACCACTCATTATCCTAAGTATCCGATCAGAGTAATTTGCTAAAACCTGTAAAATATCCTTGGTTCCTTCTGGTTTTTATAATGCAAAAAGATAGCCATCTCACCTTAACTTTATCTAGATTGGCTCTCTCAGTTTTGCTGTTGTATTCTCCATCATAAGTATCTTTAAGGAAATAGTGTACCAGAGCTGCTCCATGGGAATAATAGGTGAAAGCCAACATCTTGTTATAGCTTTCAGAGCAGCTGCTAACAACATATGAAACAACTGTGATTGAGATTTAGTCAGTGTAGTTTTGGGGTTAGACCAGATAACCAGGTTTCTGGTGAAACTGGAATCTGATGGTCAAAGATCTGTTAAAACCAACTGCATCTGGTCCCAATATGGTCTTATCTTAACATAATTCCAAAAATATGTATATGCGATCCAATCTCCCACAGTGTCTCCAACACAAATTGGTGTTGGACATCCTCATATATTGTGTAATCTTGGGGGTTAGAAAGAATCTGGAGACCACCTTCCATCTAAATTCTCTCAAACACAAAGCTGCTGAAGTAGTATGTATCCCTGCCCAAATCCTCAACCAATCCTCCTCCTGCAATATAATATTAGCTTCTTTTTCCATTTTTCAGCTAGCTCCACTGGTCAGTTGGAATCCTGTATCTCCAGGTCCTGTACCAGTCTGGAGATTAACCCTCTCCCCTTAAGTGTTGAATGCAGTAATTCCATCTGAAAAGGTGTGCCTCCCGCTCCCTGAACCCCACCCCTTTCCCCAATAAGTAATGTTGAATTTGTAAAAATCTAAAAAGTCTTGTCAGCATTGTTGTCCATAAATACTTTCCCTGTGACCAGGCTGTTTTTAAAATTAGCTCCTTCGTTTGGTATTTATGGAAGTGCATCAGGTCGGCTGGGCTTTGGGCAGAGTGCCCTGTGTGCTCGATATCTCAATGGGAAGGTCAGACTCCAGGGTGAGAGCAGTTCACAACAAGGCCTCCATGAACTCAGTCATACTGGGCCCCTTGCTGTCCTCTGGTATGTTGTAGATTCTAACATTTTTCCGACGATGTCGGTTTTCAGTGCCTTCTCATGCCTAGTGAGGTTGCATAGCTCAGTAATTTGGGCTAAGGTGGTTTGTATGCAATGCGTTGTTTCTGTATGTTTCTGGACTGTGTGCTCCAGAGCGGTGACTCTAGTGCTGAGTTTGCTCGAGGTCAGCCTGTATTGCCTCTTGAGTTTGTTTGAAGTGTGACAACTCACATTTTGAATCTCTAAGTTCTCTAAGAATGCAGTCGAGTTTTTGATCTGTTTGTGAGGAGTTAGGAGAGTTCTCCTTGAATTTTTTGCCTGGCTTACAGCACGTGGTCTGTGTAGTCTGCTCTATGGAGGCCATGGAATCTGAGTGGTCAGACATTGGAAGATCAGAGGTTGGTGCTGTTGGAAGAAATCTGTTGCTTCCTCCCTTTAATTTGCTGGTCGCCATCCCAGACATTTGCAGTAGATTTTTTAATTAATGCAAAACCGATTTCAAAGAAGTTGGAAGGCTATTTCTGTGTAAATATTGACGGGTTGGAGCGGAGCTCTGAATCAGGCTGCCATTTGCTGCGGAGGCTGCACCGAAGTCCATAAATCATTATTCTAATAATGTTTTCATATTTAAGAATATACTTGTGCCAGTAAACAGCCTTGAAAAGGTTTTCAGCAATGTCCACAAAATGGGAATTTGTAATACCAGGGAATGTCCTTAAGCTAGTTTTCCCAGGAGGCAACCCTGGCCTCAGCCCTGACTCTGCATCATTGGGACAGTGGCTCATGTAACAAGATACCGCATTACTGGTGGCCATTCTTGTTTTCAATGTACAAACCACATTCATGTACTGTACATATTCATTTCAATTAAGGTTCAAAACTAAAAGGCCCAGTAGTAAATCACTTAATTTGAGGGACCTAAGAAAGCCTTCTGAAAAGGTCAGGGCCTAAGCCTCAGGAGACTGGCACTAAAGAGCCAGTGCCACTTAAACCCAGGACCCTGCTACCATTCCCAAATCTGCAAGACTCTTCCAGCCGGTAACTGGACAAATGCACCTGGAGGCGCTGCTTGCTCTAACGTCAATAACTCAGTAACAACTCATCTCAATACAGCATTTAAATGAAACCAACTCACTGCTCCTCTGTTTGGCTACCCATATTTATACCATGCAGAGGGAAAGGACTGCAGACAACAGGGAGCTTTGCAGAGTAAACAAGGGCAGGATGTACTTGCAACTTATAAATTTGGGAACAGTAAGCTCTCTGCAAATAGTAAACACCAAGCATTGCAGCATTAATTTGTCTGTCTTTTCACATTGAAAACTGTTAACTTTTTACATGCTGGAGCAGTGATGAGGAACGCTAGTAATCCTTACTTTAATAGGAGGTTACATTCTGGTACCCAACTCAGTGCTCTAATGACTAAATTACTGCCTCCTTATGTTATATTATACAATGGCAACAAAAATGCTGTGCTCTGATTGGTCCATGCGTCCTTCAACAGTGATGTTATCTCAGTATAATATCACTGTATAAAGGTCCACACCAACACGACCTCACAAAATAAAAAGTCACTGCGCCTCCTGCTTTAGAAAGTGACCCATGAAGCGACCGCACAGCCTTCCTGCCCCCTGTCCACTCACTGACACCCTGTCAATGTTCAGACACAGAACATAACTCAGATAGACTGCCACGCTGTCCTATACAAATCCAAGCAACGGAAAACCGCCAGACAGTCAAATGCCCTTTTTTTTCTATATGTACTTTTCCTCCTCCTTGGAGTGGGCTGGCGACTTGGCCCCTCCCTTGAGGGGACTCATCTCTCTGGCCAGGCATCTCCTGCATCCATCCTGCCTGGCCATCCCCATGGGTTACCCCCCATGACAGTGCCGTGGAGAGGGATGCCAGCTTTCCTCCTACCCCCAGAAGCCAACATCTAGATCGTAGGGGTTGGCGTAAGCAGTTGGCCATCATGAAGCCTGCCAGCTCCATCTTTTCCTCAGACGCTTTCTCCTGAACCCATGCACGTGCAATGGGCAGGGTGACTGTCTCCACCTCCGCAGAGGCAGTCTTACATCCTGTGCATGGGGCCACCCTCTTCTGAGCATACACCTGTGCTGAGCCCCAGCTTCCAGTGGGCGTCCGTCTACAGCACGCATGATGTGTCCCACCACCCCTGAGGAAGGAGAGTGGACAGCGGACGCCGATCCTTCCTTGCCCTGGCTGACCCCAAGTGACCTGAGTCCGCTCCCGAACCCGAGTCACCAGTTTCGCACACAGTGTGGCATCCATATCTTTTTTAAAGCCCCACTACCAGCAGCTTGTTTTACACGCCTATTCAGTGCACGACTCGGTTGCAATCCAGAACTCCACTCTGACTAGGTTTTTCAGTTGTTCCAGCTTCACCATTTATTTCTCCCTGTTACAAGCTATGGGCAGTTCTCAGCCCCATTAGGAAGTCTCCTCCCTCCTCACTTGCTTTTCCTCATACATCATGTGTTTGTGGTTTCACATCAAGTCAGCCGCTCCCAGGGCACACACTGGGCCAATTAAATTAAACTGTGGGAAGACGGTGAATCGGAGGAGAACTGAACTAGCACGCAGAAGAAAAAAAATGAAAGTGTGTGTGTGTGTGGGTGGTTGAGGGACACCATAACAAAGTCAAAGATTTGAAAGCAGACTGAGCACACACTATGAGTGCTGTTAAGACTCAGAAATCAGGCAGTGTAGAGCATCCCACCTAGTGGGGAAACATGAAATTACAGACTTTTGTTTTAAAGGTATACTGCCACATCACAAAAGTAAGGAAAAAAGTACAGTATTTAAAACATTTATTTTTAAAATCTTTTTCTTTGTTAATAAATGAGCCATAGTATAAGAGCAATAATGCACTCCAGGTGTGTGTGTCGTACTGGGATAACGTCACTTCTTTTTTTTTAATTATTTCTTTATGCTCATGGGAGCCTGGCAGTGGCTCCAGTCCCTCCTTCGGAGGGACTCGGTCTCTGGCTCTACATTCCCCACCCGACTTTCCCTTGCAATCCCCATGGGTTTCCCATGACAGGGCTGAGTCAGGGTGCCGGCTTCCCACCCTAGAGTGAAATCCAGACATCCAGGAGCTGTGACAGGTGCAGGAGAGTCATCATGCAGCCTGTCAGCTCCTATTTCATCAATTTTCTCTGCTCCCTCCCTGCTGCTGACATACGTCAGCAGCATGCCTCCTGACTCACATCTCCTCCAGCCACCGCTAGAAGGAAATCAACGAGGGATGGCAGTCCCTCCTTCCTGAGACAGGAGAGCAGTCCTCCAGACACTCAACTTCTCTCCTCTCTGCTGACCCTAGTGGCCCAGGTTCATTCCCAAACCTGGGTCGCTGGCATGGTGCAAGGTATAATGTCCAGAGCCTCACCCTCAGCGCCACTGGCTGATACAGATAACGCCACTTCTAGTTGTTAAAAGCACTTGGCTCATGGTCTTGTGCTTCAGTCACCTGAGGCATGACGTTATCCCAGCACGACACACACCCTATGTCGTGCATTATTCCTTAAATCAAGTCCATGGAATTCTGTGATTCTGTAGCCATGGAACTTTCCATAGAACTCAAATCCTACTGTAGAATATATGTAGTGCTGCATAATTTATCTTTGTGATTCTTTTCATTAAAGTGCACAGTTTTTCCATAGTGCATGGTAGGGCTGTGCACAGTCTGAATATTATTTTCTGAATACCACAAATAAGGTGCTATCGTTATTCAGATCCCAAATATGAACAGTGCACTATTAAGTCTGGTATTAGGAAACAATGTAAAAAAAGACAAAAACAGTCCTCTCCTCTCTCTCCTAAAGCAATCAGTGAAACCCCCAATTCCTCAACTTCTGTCAAACAATAAAGCTCCCTCCCTCCCTCCTCTACCCAGCACCCACAAGCTGTTTTTTTTTATGCCTAATAAAATATAAAGCTTGCAGGTGTCAAGTAGCTTGCTCTATCCGCCCTCCTCCACAGTCAACCAGTTAACGTTGCAAACTAACTGATTAAGATCAAATAATACATTAAGACCCACTCAAAGCACCCGACCCTGGCACCCATTCAGTCCAGCATCCAGTTATGCAGATGTCCATATTTATAGTGAAGGTTCCCAACACAACCTTCCCTCCTCCATGGCAGTGCCTTCTTATAAATGAATCGCTTCCGCGTACTTGCTATAGTAAAACCAGCTGATCACGTGATCAGCTGGTTTTATTATAGCAAGCACACAAGCATTTCATTCATGAGAAGGCACCTGGGCATGAAGGAGGGAAGGTTGTGCCAGAACCTTCTACTATAAACATGGACATTTGCATAACTGGGTGGATGCTGGACTGGGTGAGGTTCCAGGTTGGGTGCTGTGGGTGGAGGGTGTTAATGTATTATTTGTTCTTAATCAGAGAGTACGTAAAGTAAATTGGTTGACCGTGAGACGGGTGGAAGAGTGGGTCATTTGATACCTGCAAGTTTTATATTTTATTGGGGGCATCAAAAAACAAACTTGTGGGCGCTATGTGGGGAGGAGGAGTATTATTGTTTGGCAGAAGTTGAGGAATAGGGAGTTTCCACTGGATTGCTTTGGGTGACAGAGGAGGGAGGGGGCTGTTTCTTGTCTTTTATGTAACCCCTAGATGGCGCTCATCCCAGGGGCTACTACCCTGCCTGATTTGCCACTAACAGGTTGAGGGGCCTGGATCCAATGGCGGTGCCTCCACCCAGAGGTCAGGGTTTGCAATAGTTAAACTAACTTGGTCACAGCCCTCTGGGACACTGCAACCCCTTTCTTCCCACTAGTGGCCCACACAATATATCAGAATTACCTTCACAGTATACACTTACCCCCAGGTCTGGTTCCGGCACTGGGACCTCCTGTGAAATGAGATACAGTGCAACAATCACAGTACAGTACTTTAACATAGACAAATACCTCAGGCAGCATAACTTTGCTGAAACAAGCAGCTCTGATTTATTTAGGGGATATAACAAGGACAGGGAAATCAGGTTAATTAGCTTATCACTCTAATAATCTACCTATGGCTCTGTGCACAGGCCTATCCCTATCAGTTACTGTCCCTGGGTACCCAAGCCCTAGTGGCTAGTCCAAACCGTGGCAGCTGGTGGGGCCCTTTCACAGAGAAAGGAGAATTAAACAGTCAGCAGTACAGTAATTCCATTTGGATTTAATGTGGCAATTCAACAGGAGAGCGACCCTGAATTAGTACTCACGACCTCCAAATAAGATAGGGTCCTTCAATGTCAGCAGGGCTCACTTGAGGTACACAAACCTCTTCCACATCCATATAAAAGAAAGCACATACCAGGCAGGCTGCATCTGTATCCCGATCGTAATTACTGCACAATACCGGGAGAACACACAGCAGATTCAGTTCCTGACAGACCGAGTGCAATTTTCAGCAATTCCTCCAGTCTTCTACAGGGTGAGCCTGTTTCTACTCTTCAGAGATCCTTGATTCTTTTCACAGGACGGATTCTAGTCCTAACAAGCTGCAGACCGAACTCTGGGCCTTATACACGCTTTTTGACTAAACTGCACACTGAAAAGCACAGGGCTCCTTCCTTCTTCACTGCCAAAGCTCAACTGAAACTCCAACCGACAAAACTGGCACTTCCTTTGAGTTCCTCCCAGTTCTTGACTGGATTGGCTGTCACTCACAATAGACTGCTGCTGTTGGTCCAAAAGGCACTGAAGTCTAAACTACATCTCCCAGAGTCACTGCCCATACAATCCTCTTGTGGCTGGCTCAGATTATGAGTCCAAGTTCTGATTCGTCCAAGGCACCATTTTAGAGCTAGCTTACCCCACACTGATTGGTCCAGTTCAGCAGTTCAAAACTAGAATGGGGAACTAGCAGACACAGTTCTGACTGCAAAGAAAGCAGGTTAGACAAACTGTAATTTCATTATTACTCTAAATAATTTCTGGCAAACAGTTACATCTTTCAGATAGGTTCCTTTGCACTCTAGTGACTGCAAAATGAAGTGAATTGGCAGCCCAGTGGTACTCAGAGAAGCACACAGTCCCCCATACAACTAATTATGTCTGCAAGCAGACAGCTCTTAAAGAGACAGTACCAGAGGCTCTAAAACACTCACTGATAAATGGCTTAAATGCCAAACACTATTCAGGCTTGGAGCATTCAAGCAAGCTCCTGAAGTCTTTTGGGAACCCCCATTTGCAGGGGGTTACATTTATATTTGATGAATACTGAATATTCGGCTGAACATTCGGAAAAGGTATTCGCACAGCCCTAGTGCCTGGCTCCTTTTCCATCTCTGCTCATTCTCCAACCCCTCCTGCACATTATATTTTAGTCAATGACAGGGCTTCATTCTGCCACTGAAACAATAATTCATGCTGCAGAAATGAGCAACTGCTGCCACAGAAGACGAGAGCCATGCCACAGAAATTAAGATATGAGTGCCGTAGAGACCTTAAGGCTATGACTATACTGTAATTATTGCAGTTATGTTATGCACATTCACAGGCACAAACTCAATAATGAACACTGCAGTGGGAAATAAATAATGCATCCAAGAACAACTGCTGGGATTCATGGTGATTAAAGGGATCATTCACTCTCAGAGATAGCCTCCGTCACCATTGCAGTGCACCACGAAAGAGTCCAACCTTGTCATCTGCAAACCTACCACTCACTGCACCCTCCTGAAGGGTATGATAATCAGGGTGTAAAAATGTTTTTTTTTTTATTGTTCATCAGCTACATTATCCTGAGTTCGTTCTTTCAAACTCTGCCTAAATGCACTTAAGCAGATGCACTGCTGTGGCTCAAGCAGTTTGGAGACAACTGTCCAGTCAATGCTGGGATGGGAAGGGTTTATAAAACTGTCCTTGTTTATAAAACTTTGCCTGCCAACGCCTGCTAGCAGGGCGCTACTTTCTGACCGGTAATAATTCAACACATGGATTTCTGTTTCCAAATGTGGTCCATCATCTTTTATCATTGAGAAAGTGAAGTCAAACAATTATTTCACTAGAAAATCCTCACTTTAAAACATTGGGCTGGATTCACAAAACCTTCTGAAGGTGCAAAACCATCCCTAAGTCCCCAAACTGCCATAGCTACAGAAAAAGGGAGATTGCTCTGAGTGCTATTCACAAAAACTTCTGCAGCTGCGGAAAAACACTACGGACTGTGGAATAAAGTGCAGCTGCAGAAGTCCCTGAGGAAAAAAAAGGTGATATATATATATAGTAAGGCACAGCCCCTCAAAGGCTATTCTCAGCCATTTTTTTTTCTGCAGTTGCGGAAACAATGTTACACACATTGCAGTGAGGTGTAACTCTCCCTCAGCAAACTGCAGAAGTGCCCCAACAATTGAAATCAATTATAGTGGAGGGTGAGGCACAGGTAATAGCATCCCAGTGGGTATAACAGTGGCTGCTGTTACAGCAACAATAGCACACATTGCCATGAAATGGCAACAGGCAACAACCACCAGACTCAGTGCAGCCCATGACAGAGCCTCACAGGCAGTAGAGCCTGACCAGCCTGCAGCAAGTGCTACCCTGCAGGCAACAGGAACACCCAGGACAGATGACCAGCAGTGACTGTCTGCCACTGTGGTGCCATGGTAGTTGTGCTGCAAGCGGTCCCAGTTGGGAACTGGTTGCTGGTTTCCTGTGTGTGCTTACAGCTACATGCTGTGACATATTGTGAACTGCTGCTCCAGCTAATTGGGGTCAGTACTGTTATTGCTCCTCAGCCATTCCCACAGCTGCGGCTCCACAGTTGTGGCTGTGCAACACTTGTGCAATTTCACAGCTGCTAAATTACTGCACCTGCGGCACGTTTTACGGAAACCAAGGCTGCGCTACTTTCTTTCTGTATACCGCGAACTGCATTTCCACAGTGCTGCAGGCCTTTCTCCCACAGCTACTGGACTTTTCGCTTTTGAGAATTCTGCCTATTGTGTCTAAATTTAGCTAAAAACTGGCTTCCTGCAGGAGTAAAGCAGAACATGTTAGCAGTAGAAACTTGGGTGATGGCAGCATTGCAAGTCAGTTTTTGAATGCTATCAGAGGTTTTGGTGTATGTGTGTGTGTCACATGCTACTATTTTCAGCAAATAAACATGTTTCTATGTTTAAAATGTTGAGTGAGCCAAGGTGCAGTCTCCACATGGCGATGATGACATGATGAAACACAGCCCCTAGTTTTATGCTCCCTTAATCATCCCAAGTTTTGCAGGAAACAAGCTACATGCAGTTAAACAGTACAGCTTTCTCATTTTTAAATGGGAACTAATCTTCAGTCCCATTACATTTTCTTTATGAAATCACAGGAGAGCTACAGATTTAATAGGTGTGTTTAGCTGTTAGGATTTCAGTGCAGAATTGTCAACATGAAGTTCAGACAACCTGATGAAACCATGCATTCCAAGATGAAAATTCCTGCTTTAATAATTTGTGGTGAAGTGGGTTGGGGGTTGTTGCTAGTATTGCTGGTATTTTTGATATGTGATGTAGAGGACTCACAAAACGTGACCTTCTTTGCTCATATAGGAGAACTAGGGTTGAATAGGCATGAAGGCTGAAGTAGATTCTCTTCAGCTAAGAAGGCCAGTTGATTTGGGTCACTGCTAAGGGTCAGTTGCAGATCAGCAAGCAGATTTAGGGATCAGACTGCACAGTGCCTCATGTGTGCATAGAGGCTTTAGTCTGTACTGCTACTGCATTTACCATCAGTCAAAGTTAACACAGGACAGGTCTGGAATGCTGGGAAGGAAAAGCTAGGAAAGGCAAGGGACAGGACAGGACAAGGGAAAGGACAGGAGAGACAAAGGACAGGGAAGGACAGGAAAAGAAATGGGAAAGGACAGAAAAGGCCAGGGATACAAAAGGAAAGTACAAGGGAATAGACAGAAAAGGCAAATGGACAAGGGAGGACAGGACTAGGGAAAGGACAGGAAAGGCAAAGTACAGGGGAGGACAGGACAAGGAAAAGACAGGAAAGGCAAATACAGGGAGGACAGGACAAGGAAAAGACAGGAAAGGCAAAGGACAGGGAAGGACAGGACAAGGACAAGGGAAGGACTGGAAAAGCAAGAGACAGCGAATAACTGGACAAGGGAAGGGACAGGAAAGGCACGGGACAGGGAAAGACAGGACAAGACAAAGACAGGGTAAGGAACCACAGATGCTACTCTGCTTCCCAGCACCATCCTGAATGCTGAACTAAATGACAGACCACCTCAGTCACACCTCCCTTTATAGGAAGATCCTACACTCCAGAGACACTGTGGGTGCAAAAAAGTCACACCAACAATCTCTACATAAAACTGGAAATGTTTGCAAAAGCAACCAAACTTAACAAAAGAAAATCCTTTTGTAATGTATAAATCATCTAAAAGAAAAGTCCCAAATACTCATAAACTGTTGTCAGCATAGAGCTAGCAAGATCATAAAGACCACTAGCCATTTGGCCTTCTGCTTTAAGATCTAGGTAGCTTATGATATATGTGCTGTATCTCACACTTTCCTCTCAGATATTCTCAGTAAAACTTAGTGTTCTTTAAAAAGGCACTGTTTACTGCTACACTTCAAAAATCAAGGGCAGCAGGGAGAGGAGAATTTCCTCTTTAGCCACAATTGCTACAACAATGCAGTTGACAGGAGTACTGCAGCAGTTTGAGCAGCATAGCATCCCTAGTGCATTGAAAATATTCCCCTCATTACACTGACCTACATAACCAGATCACCTTGGCTATTGATTCTACCAGGACTTTATGTAGTTTTGTAGTTCCTCATTAGGGTGAGGGATGAGGACACTAGTGATTACACAGCACTTTGACACACTTTAGTCCCCAATATTTACTTCTGCTTTTTAATTTGGCTTTTATATGGATGGTGTGTGTGGGGGGGTCTCAAAACCAGGGCATTTTCTGTGCTGGCTAGTCACTGCAGCTTAAGGGCGATGCAAGGCTTTTTTATATAAGCTGGGACAGTAGAAGCACTACATTACATACACTGAGGAGCAGGAGAGTGATAAGTACAGTACAAACCTATCACAAGCACATACCAGATATAGTGCTGTAGTGATTCAGAAACAGAACAGTAACAGTTCTACTTGGATTTGACAAAGTAGTATTGGGTGGTATAAAACAATGCCCATCCATATGGAAGAGCTAACAGGGAACTTATATAGTCGTATGTGTGTGTGTGTGTGTGTGTGTGTGTGTGTTGTGTGTATGTGTATATATATCTGTGTGTATATATTGTAATATATATATGTGTATATTGCAATTGTATTACAATTCCATGTAGACATATAAATATATCTATATTAGAGGCAAAAAATCTATTTAATGCATTAGTTAGGGTTGTTCCACAGTGACAAAGCAGGAAATCGGTATTAGGTTGAAAGCCCCTTGGACCCCACACCCCCAACCAGCATCGGTGCGATTGGGGTTGCCGCCCCAACTCTCACCCCATCAAATGTGTGAAGAAGCAGAGGTATAGGGAGAATGGGGTGAGAGTTAGGACCAACAACTCCCACGCGCACTCGATGCCAGTTGGGGGTGTGGGCAGGGGTCCAATGGGGCTTTCAAGCCAACACAGAATTTCTGCGCTTTTGTCACTGTGGAACAACTCTAACTAATGCATTAAACTGAGTTTTTGCTCTAATTTCCTTCTTTTTGAGAAGGATAATGAGAAATAGTGAATGTAATGCGCGGCAGGGGTCAATAGTAACACAGTGTCCGCAATTGCAAATGGTAATGCGCTTGGTGACGCAAAGTGAAACAGAAAGATAAACAGTACTGTAGACACAAATGGATAAAATAACGCGCAAATGCAAGCGCAAATGAAAAGCGAAGGGTAATGCACATGGTGCCGTGGGGAACAGTAGGAGTGAAACAGTTACGAACCGCAAGCAAGCGGTAAGGTAACAGTAATGTAAGCGCTGGGCTGGTTTTCCCAAAAGCTGCATGGAGAAAGACAGCGAGTACAAAGAATGTATGCATAATAATGGGTCTTGGAGCAGAAATGAGGAGTTGGAATACTAAATTGCTTATATCTCAGGAACCGATGATACATAGACAAAAATTGAAAAAGTCATATGATTTATGACTTTCCTGGCTAGTTTGTACTTAGCCCCAAGCATTTTCTGATGAAAAGTCTGTATCTCACACCGCTTACTTAGATACGAGCTCTGAAAGGCGTGGTGAATGCGTATATTATCCTAAAGGAAAAGAGAAGTTCAGAGTGCCATAACTTTGGCTCCCTGAAATATTTTTTACCAAACTACTAAAAGCGCATCTGTGGGATGTTGGCTTTCTTCTCCAAATTTCAGCCCAAAAGACCAAACCGTTATTTTGCAGCAGGGCGCCAAAGGATTTCTGTAATGCAGTGGACGCCGTAATGTTATCCTCACGGAAAAAGCATCAACTTTGGAGTGCCGTAACTTTGCCACCCTGCAAAATGTTTTCACTGAAACACTGAAAGGCACATCTAAGAGATGTTGGCCATGCTCTAAATTTCAACCCAAAACACTAAACCGTTCTTTTGCAGCAGGTGCCAAAGAATTGCTGTAATTTTCCCACAGCCTGAAAAGTACTGTCGAAGTTTCAGTAAAGCTTTGCAAATTCATTCAACAGTGTCACAAGTGCGAAAGTACTTTGCAAAAGTACTTTTTCCAGAAATTTGAAAATCATATTTCTGGGGTGTTTACCCCAAATAAAGACATGGCTAGCATCTTCAAGGTCCGACTAGGTGAATTTAAAGAATTAGGTTGCTAAAGGGTCCCAATTTTAAATGCCAAGCTTTTTTCTGATCGTTAACTGAAAACAAAATGGCGGATTTACGACAGTAAAAGATTACTTATGACTGCAATCCAGGCAACTCTTAAAGAGACAGTACACAGAAGCTAGCCAGGCACTCTCTGGCAATCACCTTTAAACTGTTAAAATGCAGGACACCAGCCTGGTAGTGAGAATTTAGGCAAGCTCAAGGAAGACTTTTTGGAACTCCCATTTGTAGGGGGTTACACCTTCCCTACTTGGAGAAAACCTGACGGCCCACGCCAAGTCTGTACCATCACAATATTGCAAAGGCAAACTATACAAGACACTTATACCATTAGCATTTTATGCAAGTGACATTTGATGCATCAGTCAACGTAAACTTATACCTTTTACTATACATATTCTCTACACTTCACAATACTATATCCATTCTGACAATACATCATGCATATTTCACACTGTAATTTACATACATTATGCGGAATCACGTAATAATTTCTTGTACACTGAACAATGTAAGAGGGAGCCCTTCCCTACCAGCTAACTGTGGGCTACATGGGGCAGGGGCACCATACCTAGAGGGCAGAACAATCAACCTGGAATTGGCACTTAGGCTCAGTTTGGACAGTGAGCTCTGAGAGACATAAACCCCTTTGTGGACCACATTGAGAGGCAAATCCACTGGCTTCCTGGGAGAATCATAACTGAAGCGTACTACTGACTTGACAGCTCAGCCAGTCTTTCTGAGGGAGACAACTACAGTCTCTGTACTCTCAGCACTGGTCTGGTGACTCATCACTTGTGAGGGGTGCCTCTGCCTGGATGAAAATGTCCAAACTTGAGGCACTGTCAGCTCCTTGCTCTGCAGGCTCTGTTTCTACAACACTTGGCTCATTTTGAAGGCTCAGGCACAATCAAACTTTGAGGCACGAAGGGGTTGTCAGCACTCTCATGGTGTTCTTCAAATACTGGTATGTCACCAGAAAGACTCCAACCATCAGCCCCTCCTTCAGGCAAATCATACAGTTCCACAATACACAGAAACTTAGCATCTTCAGATGTGATACTTTGCACTTCACTTTCTGGGAGCATTGGCTCCAAGGATGAAGCTGGGGGTAAGGCAGTCCAGAAGGCCCAGCTTCATCCCCACAAGCAGTCATAGGGTTACCGAAACAGCTGATTCAATTCATAAGAGGGGTAATAGGTATTGTCATCACTTTGTCCAAGGTGGACTGACAGTCACTATCATTCTGGACCTGCTGGGGAAATCTTGAACTTGTAACCACTGGGGTAGGTCGATTCTGTCTCTTTCTTGCAGCAGCATGAGTCACCAACCCAGGGAATCACTTCTGAGGTTCAGCCTAAATTATGACTTGGCGATAGGTAGCAAGTGGTTATGGTGCATGGTCTTGACAGCTTTGGAGTTGTCTCTGGGCGCACTTTGTACACAGGTAAATAATCCAACTTTCCAATTACTACATAGGGCAGATGATGCCACCGATCAGAATTCTGTGTTTACCATGCAGTCCCAATTGCGTAACGACACATGATCTCCAGGTGGAAGCTCTTGAGCCTTTACTTTTTATCATGCCTCTTTTGTTGGCTAGATTTCTCTTGCGGCCATTGTCTGGGCTAGTTGATAGGCATGGTTCAACTGAGCTTTCAGTTTTGTACATATTGCAAGTAGTTTTGGCTTGGACACCATCTGCAGAGACCCCAAACAGACGTCAACTGGCAGCCAGGCCTCTCTCCTGAACATGAGGTGGTAGGGGAGAACCTGGTAACAATTTTCATGCAATTATATGCGTGTACCAAGGTGCTAATTTGCTGACTCCATTTATGCTTGTCTTTGGGTGGACGGTGCCTAGCATGTCTAGCTGGGTGTGGTTAAAGCCTTCTGGTTGAGGGTCCTCTCGGTGATGGGGTGGTTCTTGACTTTTGCACCCCCATAGAGAGAGCATTTCTTTGATTAGCCCACTCAAAGTCTCTGCCTTGATCAGAGTGGATCCTCTGGGGGCACCATAGTGGACAAAGAAATTTTCCACTAGCACCTTGGCCACTGTAGATGCCTTTTGATCTTTGTGGGAAAAGCTTGTGCATACTGTGTAAAATGATCCATAACCACTAACACATTGCCAATGTTCCACTGATCAGGTTCTAAACACAAGAAGTCTATGCAGACTAGTTCCATGGGGTGCTGGTAGTAATATTAACTGTGGGAGGCAGCCCTCTGAGAGCAGGGGCTTTCTTTGCAGGCAGCAACTACAAGTCTTTACATGGTGCTCAACATCAGCCCCATTTTGGGCCAACAGAAGCGAGATCATACCAGGTCAAGGGTTCTGTTGATACCGAGGTGCCCCATGTGATTGTGGAGGGACCGTAGTACCAAATCTTTAAAGACCATGGGCAGGACCAATTGTTGCTTGTCTACTTGCCACTACGATATACTGGCTCTTTATACAACAAATGATTGAGCAACTTCAACCTAGGGCCTTCTTTAAACAATAAAGCAGTACGCAAGTCAGTGGAACGTGAACTTAGACACATCTTTCCCTCGCACGCAGGGCATCGAGTGTTGGCTGAATCATAGGATCTTGGAATTGAGCCCACTGAATGCTGTCATTGTCAAATTGAGGCAGTGCACCAATATCTGAGCAGAAAAGTGGCAATAAGCCGCTGGTATGCAGGTGTCAGAAGGGCCCAAGCAATCTACTAAACAGTCCACTGTATCCTGCAAACATCTGTTCATCTCTATGAACCTTTTGGCACAATGCTCGAATATCAGGTTCAGACAGCCTGACCAATTACTCTTGGAAGTAGGCCTTGTGATAGGGCATCAGCATCAATATGGTTCAGGCCCAGTCTGTATTTGACAGCATAATCATAGGTTGATAATGCAGAAAGCCACCAGTGCCCAGTGGCGTCTAACTTAGCTGAAGTCTGTACATAGGTCAACGGATTATTGTCAGTCTTGCTAACATACTAACATACTAAAATGCCAGCAGAATAGGCCTAATGGTCTTTCGTGTCTGCTTTTGGTCAGCCCCCACCCTGGGAGCTGACCTTACTGCCCCTCGCCTCTCTGGCTTCTCCCTTCCCAGTCTCAGATATTCCCACTGCACAGGACTTTGCTTCCAGGCCATCCTCATGGTCTTGATACAGCACCACTCCTAGAACCTGCAGACTAGAGTCCATATGCAGCACACACGGTTTGGTGGGGCAGCATAGGAGAGGATGGGGGCTTGGGTGAGCTGGTATATGTGCTCATGGAAGGTTGCTTCACAGTCAGGCATCCAGCGGGGCCTGAAGAGTTTATCTGGGCGGAAGTATACTTTTTCTGGTTCTTTGACGGACCCTTTTTATATTTACAATTGGTAGGAGGGTAACCCTGGGTAAGGTTCAAGAGTGGGCGAATTACTTTGGAATAGTCTTTCATGAATCTGCAGTAGTAGCCACAGAACCCCAGGAAATGTTGTAGTTCTTTCAGATTATGGGGCTGGGGCCAAGTAGTCAGTGCTTCAACCTTACTGGGACTGGTCTCTATCCTTTGTAGATACTATGTGCCCCACATACTTCATGGAGGTTTGGAAAACTGGTACTTGTCAATGGACAGCTTGAGGCCAAAGTCTTCCAGTCAGTCTAGGACTTTAAACAGTCAGTTCTCATGCTCCTCTAAGGTGCTCCCAAACACAATAACATCATCCAAGTACACCAGGCATTCCAGCAAATTCATATCTCCCACCGCACACTCCATCAGTCGCTGAAAGGTGGCTGGGGTGCCAAATATCCCCTGTAACATCCTAAGAAACTCATAGAACCTCAATGGACAGATGAAGGCTGTTTTCTCACAGTCTTCTGGGGCCATCAGGATCTGGTAGTATCCACTGCGAAGATCCAACACCGAGAACCATTTGCTCCCATTCAAGCAGTCCAGGGCATCTTGTATATGAGACATAGTGTATTGGTCTGTGATGGTCTGCCAGTTCAGGGTTCGATAATCAACACACATCCTCACAGACCCATTCTTCTTATGCACAACCACAATGGGAGAGGCGATGGGCACCTGAATTCTGTATCACGCCAGCAGCGAGCATTTCCTGCAGGTGTCTTCTCACATCATCTATGTCTGCTGGGGCTAGGTGTCGGGACCTCACTCAAAATGGCCATTCATCCTGCAGGCGTATGTGATGCTCTGCACCCTGGACACATCCCACATCCCATTCCTTCAACGAAAACACTTGGTCTCTCTCTGGGCAAGAATCTTGCTAATTCTAGCCTTCCATTTAGCTGGCAAAAGGAGTCACCAAAGTCAAACAAGTCTGGGGTCATTCTCTCCTTCTCACCAGAGTGCTTGTGGCTGGGCAATACTGCAGTGTACTGTAGCCAGGGTGCACCTCTGTTCACCTGGATCTCCTGATCTGACACATTGCAAATCTGGACGATCACTCATCGTGCATAGGCATGGACATGAGCAAGCAAGATGCTAGGCTTGGCCAATAATCCTTGGCAATTTTCCATCACCCAGCATATCCAACATCAGTATTTTGTTCTTGACATCCTTCCAAAGGTGGACTTCCCTTGAATGCTACACTGGGCATTAGGGCCAGTACCATTGACTTGGGACCCTTCTTCGACACAATCCCCCACTGGTTCATCCTGGTCTGTTTCTTCGGTTTTTGTTAGGGATAAAACTTGTCGCTCAGGCCCTACACACGTAGGCCTTCCAGGGATTAAAGGCACATCAGATAAGTGTTTGTCATACCAGTCCTGGAATACAATGGTCACTTATGACCCACTGTCAAGTACAGCCTGAGTATGAATACCATTCACAGTCACCGTAGTCTCCATTGAAGGGCCCACTATTTTGGAACAGTCTGGAGGACAACAGCAGGGGCTTGGACAGACAATTTAGCCACAGAGGTGTTTGAGTTAGAATGGCTGAAGTTTTACTGTGGTCATTTCGTGCACCCCTTGACCACTGGCTTTTTTTCTGAAGCTTTCCTTGAAGCTGGTTCACCATTTTCTAAGCCCTTCTGAGACTGGCATTCCCTTTTCATATGGGCATCCTTGCCGCAGTTGTGACAAATGGCATGCTCTCAGGGCATCCTTGGGAAAATATAGCAGGGGTGCTGGAGCATCGACGGAGATTGTGATCTGACTTCATGGTAGTGTACTGTAAGGATAAAGATAGCTGTGTTGTGTTTTCTGTCTTCAAATAATTCAAGCCACTCAGAGTGAATGTTTCCTTCTTTAATTTCTTTGCGAGTTCATCAATTTCCGATACATGTATTCTTGCTTCTTGTTAGG
This sequence comes from Neoceratodus forsteri, assembly GCA_016271365.2. NCBI lineage: Eukaryota > Metazoa > Chordata > Ceratodontiformes > Ceratodontidae > Neoceratodus > Neoceratodus forsteri. The sequence goes on from CM028134.1 coordinate 189,758,886, forward strand.
TGCTAGGTTATACAATTTTATACAGGGTTTATATAAAGAATTGTTATCTTGAAAATGCCAACACCCCATTGTAAGCCAATCATATAACAAAATAACATATTAATCTTATGGTGTGGTATACCTTTTCCTTCAAAAGAGAGGTATTATTTCATTTCTTACACAACCTCATAGTTGTTTACTACATTTTCCTTAATACTATTTGCCAGTAGGTCAACATGACCTAGGAAGAACAATACATCATAGCAACGCATACCAACTTATGCTTGCTTTTCTTTTCATGTTGTTCAAAATCTATTGCCCAAACATGCCATTATCTACTTCATTGCCCAAACATGCTGTTATCTAATACATTGCCCAAACATGCTGTTATCTAATACATTGCCCAAACATGCCGTTATCTAATACATTGCCCAAACATGCTGTTATCAAATACATTGCCCAAACATGCCATTATCTAATACAGTGCCCAAACATGCTGTTATCTAATACATTTCCCCAAACATGCCATTATTTAATACAGTGCCTAAACATGCTGTTATCTAATACATTGCCCAAACATGCCATTATCTAATACAGTGCCCAAACATGCTGTTATCTAATACATTGCCCAAACATGCTGTTATCTAATACAGTGCCCAAACATGCTGTTATCTAATACATTGCCCAAACATGCCATTATCTAATACAGTGCCCAAACATGCTGTTATCTAATACATTGCCCAAACATGCCATTATCTAATACAGTGCCCAAACATGCTGTTATCTAATACATTGCCCAAACATGCCGTTATCTAATACAGTGCCCAAACATGCTGTTATCTAATACATTGCCCAAACATGCTGTTATCTAATACATTGCCCAAGCATGTTTTCAAGAAGGTAGATGCACATCATCCTAAAATGATTCTTTCTAACATTCTGGCACTCTTTCTTAAAGAATATTATACACAAACCATTTGGTATTACATATTTGTGAAATAATCATATTACAAAATAATATAAAAGGTGAAAGCTAAATATCATTAAATGTGAAACATTACAAATATAAAAGTGAGTAAATATTACACAACAATCTATATTAACAAATGTTAAACTACATATACCATGTCTCAAGAGTTCCTTTAGGGTAGCAGTCAATTCCTTGAGCTCAGCCGAGAAGCCACCCTAGTAGAGGATGCCTGAGGGTAACTCATGATACCCAAGACTGGACACAGGCTGGACGAAAATTGAGACAGCTGGTGGTTAATCTGGAGTGCCAGGAGAAGCAGGGCCACATGAATCGCCGAGGCGTCATTCCTGTTCAAGCATGGAGCAGGGGCTCATCCTCTCTCGTCAATGGCTTTCTCTGTGCAGCAGGTAGTCTGGCTGGGCTAGTGTGACAAGGCCCGCCAAACAGAGACAAATTGGATACAGTCCGCTTTTGGCTGTATACAGCTTCCAGCAAGCAGAACACAGTTCACACAGTGGGGAACCAAATCACGACCCACTAACAACTCACGACATTTACATGTAAGGAAATTCTACTGTACTAGGCAAACCACTCTCCATGCATGATCGCAGAGTCTTTGCACAAACCGGGATTCAAAGGCAGCTAGAAATCCTGACAGGCCAATCGCATTCAGCAAAATCTTCGGTCTTCTTCAGGTATGAGCCTGGTAAGAAATCAATGGCTTACTTGTTCTCACAACCTCGGATTTAGTCTGAAATAATCAGATTTAGTCTGAAATAATTCTCTTTCTCTCTCAGGGCAGCAGGCAGACATGCAGACCACAACTCAGGCCTTTCCACAGTTCTCTTGATGCAAACTACTCAGATGACTTCTTGACTGTCTCCAGCTGTTGCTTCTTCAGCTCCCAACTTAGATCTGACTCAACTGCCAGCAAGCCTGGGACTTTCCCCAGAATCCAAAAGGTTTGTTTGGCTGATCTGTCTGTCAGTCACAACAAAGGCTCCCCTTCAGGTGCAAAAAGGCACTAAAAGCCCAAAACTACAATTCCTACAGATTTTGACTCCAGACAGCTCCTGTAGTCTGGCTCTATTTGAGGTCCCACCAGTACTGATTGGTCCAATTCCGCAGTCCAGGACCAAGATAGTGGAGATAAACAAAACAGTCCTTGCTGCAAAGAAGGCAGGTTAGACAAACTACATTATCATTATCACTCTAAATGATTTTCAACAAATAGTTACATCTTTCAACAGAGCTCCCTCTCAGATTACTTATGACTGCAATCCAGGCAGCTCTTAAAAAGACAGTACACAGAGACTATACAGGCACTCTCCAACAATCACATTTAAACTGCTAAAATGCAGAACATCAGCCTGGCAGTGAGCATTTAGGTAAGCTCAAGGAAGACTTTTAGGGGACTCCCATTTGTAGGGGGGTTACAATAGCATCAGTTCTTGGTGCTGCTGCTTCTGACCAAGGAAGCTTTTTTGGCCAACTAATAAATGGTCTAATAGTGTGGACATCAGTCCACTTTGAAAATACAGGTGAACAGATCCATGATGGTCCTGTCTTAAAAATCCTGCCCTAGCATTTAAAGATGAGTTATGTTATGTTCTGTAGAGCAAAACATGGAAAATTGGGATCTTGTTCTGAGTGTTTAAAGTTGGTGTATGCATGCTCTGTATGGCAAAACACGGAAAACTGGATTGTGCCCAGAGTGTTTATGGAAGCTGCAAACCTGGAGACCCAGGTTTAAATCCCATCAGCCCTCACTTGCATACTGTGTGACCCTGATCAAGTCACTTAATCTCTTTGTGCTCCAGGTTGCACCTGAAACAAACTCTAGCTTAGTGTGCATTTCTTGGTTAAACAATTTGCCTTTCCCTTTAAACTTGGCATACGCTTTATACTCTGTAGTACAAAACATGGAAAAGCTGGATCATGTCCTGAGTGTTTAAAGTTGGCAAATGCTTTATGCTCTGTAGTGCAAAACAAGGAAAACTGGACCATGTCCTGAGAATGAAAGTGCAGTACAAGTGGGAAGAGGTTGACGGGAGTTGATTACAGAGAGTTGAGTGGAAGGAGTGACAGAATTGAATCTGGGGCAGGATCAACCAGATAGAAAGATATCTTATTGGGGATGGATCTAGCAGATATAAAACATTGAAAAGAGGGAATGTGTGGAGGCAGCGGTGTTAATGGAGTTGGGGAAGGCAGGTGATGGATTTTAATTGGGGACAAGATAAATCAGTTATGAATGTACAGTATGTATCTTTTTATTGGGCAAGATCAAACAGATTATGCTGACCTATTGGGGAGAGAGAGAATGGAGCAACTGTAAACTCATGTAGCTTACCTGGTTGCACTATCAGTCTTGGGAGCCAGACACATGTTTCATAGGTTTCACAGGTGTCGCTGCTGGAGGGACTTTCGTCCGTAATGCTTGCCCAATCCATATTATTTAGAATTTGGTAGTTCTTCCGTGACAAAAGTTGTCCAGTCTGACTTTAAATATATCCATGCTTTTACTATCCACCTCAGTAGTTGGTGTTATTCCGTAAGGAAATAACCCTTTGGTAAACCAGTATTTCCTCTGGTTAGTGTTCCACCTGGACAGTATCAGTTGTTGATCGTCTCCTGCTGCTAGTCCAACTGGATCTAAAAGTGAATCCTAGATCGCCTCGCAGTGTATTACCCCTATGATTTTGAACATAATACACAAATCACCTCTGTACCTTCTATAATGTAGTGAATAAAGCTTTAGTTTTTCTAACCTTTTTCATAACAAATATTTTCAGTCCAGAGACAGATTTTGTTGCCCTCACGCTGCACACCCTCAATCTTTGTTATGTACACTGTGAAAGCTATCACATCCCCACACAAATCAGAATTGGCTGAACTTATCAACTTTGCATTTCTCTACCTATGTGATATTTTACTCAGTCAAGTGAAAACTATGAGCCTTTCATCGTAGCTGTCTCGCTTTCTACAGTATTTGAGCAAGTCTTTAGATGGTGTAGGAGAGAATGATGGCTGGTGGTCGATGGATGGAAATAACAGGGAATAGGTGGTCTCTGCCCAATGGCAGGACAGCATCTCCTTAGTCAGGTAGCTTCTCAAATACCCACGCAAGGACAGAATCTCGTATAAAATTAATATATAAAAAAGAAGCTGGGTTTTGAAGTGTGTTTGACCATATTTAAAGATCAAGTGCAATGATACGTCATTTTTGTTTACATGATGATTTGGTATGCTTACTTACATTGTTCTAATCATGTTTCTGTAGCTTCCTTTACTATATTCATTTATCCTCCCAAAGTTTATATTTTAAATCCTCTATGGCATGTCAGTCACGCTGTTTCTGTCTGTGTACTGGCTGTGTCTCAGGTCAGATGTCACGCGTGATGATGTCATTTGCTGGCCACAACAAACACATATAGCTCTGTTTGTTACTTCAAGGGACGGACACACTTGTATACATTACTATCAGTCAGCGAACATCTCAAAGACATCTCACCCACACATACAAATACACTCCCTTTGTAAGCACTACACAAGGAAGAGTTATGTGAATAGTGACGAAAACACAAACTCTAAAACACATTCCTCATGACCTCTTTGTTGTTTCTGAGTCCAACTGCTGTCCAACTTCTGAAGGTTTGTTCACGGCTGGTCAAACTAACCACCCCAACTTGACTCCCTGCAATCCTCTGTCTTAAAATAAAGAAATGCTGCACAAACCTGGACTGCAAAATCAATCATTACCCCTCCTGAATCATATGCAGACCTCTGAGTGCTGAATCTGAATCAAACTGCTACTGACAGCAGCTCTCAGCTGGTCAGACCATAGGTTTACAAATTTGCAATGAAATACACACACACACACACCCACCCACACCCACACCGTATACACAACTTTATTTAATTTTCAATATTTTACTGAACTGCCAGTATAACACATGGTGGATTAAAGGAAAGAGTGCAGAGCATGGGGTCAGCAGGATCAGGACATGGATCGGACTGGAGGAGCAGCCAAAAGCCAAGTGTGTGGTGGGTAGGTAGTCTGCAGTCTGTACAGAATAGGATTTACAGATGCAGAAGCTGTGAGTTTATTTTAGTGTACATTTCTTTGACATTTTCAGCGCTGCTCCAGGTTTAAAAGAAACAATACTCCCTTGCTGATCACGTTCACCTGCTATATCACAAACAGCTATTACTTTTCCCCAGGAGCCATGCTTCTGATTCATTATACCCAGGTGATCGCTTAGCAGGGTACGTTATAGCTAGGAGCACTGTATTTATCTGCAAGTTTTAGGACTAAGAGAGCAGTATTATACACATATGATTTATTACACCAGTGCCACCACAATCAGAAACTATGACCTGAGCAACCAATTGTTGGCAACAGGCTGTCAGACTGAAATAAAATGTTATCTCCCAGGAAAGGAGTTAGAATGAAATAATAAATTGTTTACTAAATATAATAGTACTGAATTAGTACAAGCCAATGCTAGCAGGCACAAAAATTTGAGGCTCACTGAGCTCCGATAGCACTCAGCTCTGATAGCGGGACACAAGGGTTGGAAATGGCATGTACACTCAGATGCACAGTCTACTCCACCCAATGACATCACCATGTGGTAATGATGGTTTTGTTGGTTCGTCCGAGAATATAAAATCAGGACACTGTGAATGCAGTATACCAGGCAATGAAAGATGTAATTAAAATAACAATCTTTTAAGAAAACAATGCAAACACAGGCAGAGAAATGAGTTTCAGCATGTTTATTGACAAATACATCATAGTCAGCAAAATTAAAGCTTTGCACATGATCTTTAAGTATTTTTTATGCTTCTAATATGCTACTGTGAGTGCAATAATTTGTTATGCATTTAATCTCAATAAACAATTATAAAATAAATGGAACAGATATGGCTAGCTGCTGAGTAGTGATGCACTCTGGTGGATATCAAACAGAGAAGAAAAGCTCTATTTCGCTCATCTCACCGAAGTGCTTCTTTCAATTATTCCTATCACAGAAGCTCTTAAAGGGAAACGGTCAACACTAAGAACCACACACTCAATGTAGGGTTGGTCCCATCACATGCTGTGTGCAAATAACATTTTTAACGTACTGTTTACTGCAGTATAGCAGACTGTATCAGGCAGATTCTGCTGACTCTGAGCTAACATTTGCTGGAATCAGAATCTGATAAAGATAATGATTTTATAACTGTGTATCATGAAAGATCATTATCAGCTAAGTTTGAAGATCATGTTCAAGCTTCAAAACCATCACTGTGATCATAATTAACGATAATTAATCGTGAACATTAAATAGCCACCAGACAACAACCATGAAGGTATGGAACTGTTAAACTGGATTAATGATGAGCTCATGTGATCATGATTTTCATGATTGCCCATTGTCAAGATTACTGTAATGCATTAAAAACTTCACTTTTTCTTTTTCTATACTTCTGGAATTTATATGGTCTTCCCAGCAGAAATCTTTATTGGAATTATCGGTTAAGATATATCTCTCTATAAACACACTGCCTTCAATGATACTTACTCTGACACCTCACTCCACCTCACTCCTTAGTCGTGTTAAAAGGTTCAAATTGATTTAAATAGCTCCATTCAGTGGCTCCCTTTATGATTGTATTGAGTTCCTGCAAGTACATGGTTTGAGCTCAAAACCTTTCATAACAGTCTGCAAACTAATACTGTCATTGTAAACATATTTTAAAAATAGAAAATAATATTGTTTTGGTCCATAAGCTGTGCTTCTGAGATATGCAAATTAGTTATGCACATGTTTATATTATACCTAACACAACATGTACTCTTCCTAAAGGGATTAAAACTTGACTTCATATGATTTACATTATATAGAGAATAATGCATGGGATGGTATGTGTTATGAGAATTAATACACACTACATAAACCCTGAGAGCTAGGCTTGAGGGGTTTATTTACATCACACACCAAGGGTGTATATTAAATTCGAGTAACCCCACCACCCCATGCTTTATTTTTATATAATTCCTGGCCATCAATTTTTTTCTTAACCCCATCCAATAATTTTTGTAGTTTTAGTTGGTTAGGTAGCAAGTTACTTTTGACAGCAGTGAATGAGTCTGATACTGGGCAGACGTCCAGTTTACAAGTTTTGTAAAGAGATCCCAAAATACATTTTAAGTGAGCACTTTTTTCTTCACAAGCACCCAGTGAACAAGTACGGAGGAACCAGAAGTCAGATCAGGTAGCAAGGTCTTTCTCTCAGTAGCGGTCGCTGGCACCAACACGCGTGACCTGCAGTGTAGAAAGAGCACTGTAAGAGACTATATTTTAAAAAGTAAGACTGGCTTTTTTTTATTTTTGGTAAAGTAATGGACAGGCATATAAAAGCCCACACCACGGCCATTTCAAAGAGTAGTGATTCATTGTTCAATTTCCAGTTCATTTTAAGGAAACTCCATTCAGCATGCTTATTTTACAAGGAGGTCCTGTCCAGGACAACATAATACAAGTACAAAATAAAGTTTGCTAGTAACAACAAAAACACAGAATAAGAAGGACCTGATACATACACTGTAGGAAAACGAAGGAAAAATACAATAAAACTTGGGTTACAAGCTTTACATATTGGTAATGTAACATTTACACAATCATAAACATAAGGGACAAAATAGGCAGTCAAGTGTTAAGTAGGGGAACCCAAGAATGGCATAAGTGCTCATATATGAAGGTAAAACCTTAGAAATGGAATGTTAGCTGAAAAGCATTGACAAGTTTCCTGGACAGTTGATTTGGCTATGAATTTGAAGAGATTCATAGATACTAATTTGTTTAGCCTAAGTGATGCCTGGTGTTTGTTCCAGGCTGATGGAATGGCATATTGGATGACCACTTTACCATGGCGGGTGTGGAACTTGGGCACGACTAACAGGATGCTTGTATTTTTCCTATGGGAATAGCTGCTGGAATGGTGGAACAGGGACGTAATATAAGTAGGTAGTTCATTCAAGGGTGCTTTGTAGCCCATCTATAGATATGGAGCATCCTTCTGGAAACCAGTGATGCCTAGTCTACTGAAGAATACAAGACACATTGGTGGGTTCTAAATGGTGCATTAGTTATAAAACATAGGGCACTGTGATAAAGTACATCTAGCTTATGCAGATTAGAAGCTGAGTTACTATTATAAATAATGTCAGCATAATTCAGGAGGGAAGGAATGTTGCTTTAACTAGCCTAATCCTAATATCTGTAGGAATAGTGTTTTGTTCCTGAAGAAAGAAAAAATGAATCTGGCTTTTAGCTTTTCATAAGGGTTTCAATATATTCCACAAAGGATAGGTTACTGTGAGACAGACTCCTAAGTACTTAAATTTGTCAACACTCAAGAGTCCCTGGTAATGCTGTAATAGGTAAGGGAGTGGCTTTTTGCGTGAAGGTTGGAGGATTGTGGAGTGTAAAGAATATAGCTTTGGCTTTCTTGGCATTTAGTAGTTATTGGAATTTATTAGACTGAGTTGCAACTGATTAAAGTCAGCCTCAAACTCAACACTAACATCTGCTAGGGAGGGTTGAGAAGTGTAGAGAACGCGTCATCAGCAAAGAGGTAGAGACTGGAGTTGTGGATATTATCACCATGATGTTTATGTATATTGAAAAAAGCAGTGATCCAAGGATGGATCCTTGTGGTACACCTCTTGTAAGTGGTAGTGTGTCAGATAGAAGCTCATTGGCCTTGATACACTGCAATCAGCCTGCAATGTAGCTGGAAAACCACTTTAATGAACAGTTGGTTAGCCCATGCTCTTTAAGCTTAACAAGCAGTAGGTCATGGTCAACCCTGGCAAATGCCTTTCTTAAGTCTAGGAAAATGGCCCTGGTGAACAGTTTATTATCAAGAGCTGTAAACTAATCATTTGTTACCGCTGCTAACGCTTAAGCTGTGCTATGCTTTTGCTGAAAGCCCGACTGTACTGGATTAAATAAATCTGAATTTTCAAGGTAATCTTTTAGCTGTTTGTTAACTACTTTTTCCAGGAGTTTTGACAAAACAGGCAGAATAGAAATGGGTTTGTAGTTGTTTAGGTTACTTGGATCACCTGACTTAAATAGTGGAAGTAAGAAGGGTGTTATCCAGGAGAGGAACCATCTGAGACGTGATAGATTAAAAAGATGTGCTTGCTATAGGGGCTGTTAAAAGTGATACCCTTACTTTAAAAAATGCGGGTCAATGTAGTCAGGACCGGCATTCTAATTTGTGTCCAGTGTTATAGTATGTCCTCTACTTGCTTAAAAGTCACTGGAGAAAGACTAACGGATTCTAGAACCTGCAGGTTGGCAGTGGTGTCCTTTGGTGCGGGTAATCTACTAGTCCAGCAGCCGGGAGGAGTCAAAGCTAGACCCATGCTAAAGTGAGCATTTAGCTTCAAGTATGGTATCATGGTCAGATATTGTTACTCCTTGTAATGTGATTTTTATGGGTATAGATGGGGAGGGGATTATATGATCTTCAACATATTTGACTGTTTGCCATATATTTGCTGGGTTGCATTTGGTACCTTCAAGGACAGACACATAATAATTGTTTTTATACTTGTTTATTGAACATTCAAGTACATGTTGGTTACTTGTTTCAGTACAATATATGAATTATTTAAAATACATATACTTACATTGACTTTGTCTGGTAAGACACAGAACAAAATCCTATTTTTTCCTATTTGTAGAAACTATAATACTAGGTTAATTAGAGAAGTTCCTTAAGAGTTTATAACAGAAAAGAAAGATTTTCTAAGAATAAAGGCTATGGTTGCTTTGATTCACTCATAAAATGACAGAACTAACAAGAAACAATATGTATTAATATAGTATTTTGTTCAAACCATTAAACACATAAAATGCATGTAAATATGAGGTGAATAAAATACAAAGCAATTTAGTATTGTACAAAAGTATTGTGAGTAAGCTTTATATAAACTGTAATTTACAAGATTCCTAGGTTATGGCTGGGTAAAATTTAACTGTGACAATAGTACTGTCAATAAGGAAATATTTCAATCATAATGTAAAGTACAACGTCCATGGTCCCATAGGTCATCCAAATTTCAATCTAAATTTCTAAGAAGGCCATAATTAATCAACCTAGGGTGAGGAAAGGGAGCAAAAGTCATCCTGATGTATATCCCAGTTCTCCATTTATTGGTATAAAATGCCAGCCTATGCTGAACCACGAAGGTTATGCACTCCATTGTTTGGATCTGCTGTACAATGGACATCCACTCAGATATTTGTGGTGGGCCTATTAGAGCCATTTTTTTAGTAATTGTTTTATTGGCTGCTACTATCAAAATGGCCCAGAGATATTCACCTTCTTTTCCGTGACTGATTCTGGGTAGAGGCCTACAACTAAATTCTTAGGGCCCAAATGGACAGAAATGTCAATGTCTACAAGCATCTTTGAACCTTGCCCCAGTATCCCTTCAATTTAGAACAGTTGCAAAAGACATGGGTATGGGTGGTCACCTGCTCTCCACATTTCCGCCAACATAATGAAGGGATGTAGAGCCTCTCTAGATTGTAGCTGTTGGGTCAAAAGTACTTTATCCGAGCTTCAGACAAACCCCTCCACAAAGGTGAGGAGGTCTAACGCCAGGTAGTCCGCCAGACCGCCTCCCATTCTTTACTTCAAGTTTTAACTTAAGCTCCTGCTGCCACCTATTTTGCAGTGACTGTATAGAGTACTGTCTGTCTGTTATAAAGTTAGCATATAACATAGTAATGGCACCTTTCCATGGGCCGAACCCCAAACTATTTCAAAACTATGGGGAATGGGAGTTTATCTTCTAGGTGTGAGAGGGTCCGAAGTTGAGTATTTATATAGTCTCGTAGTTGATAATACCAAATTCTTTCTGTTGGAGTCCAGGAAAACTGAGTCACGGCTACCTCAAAAGGCATCACTGTGGATTTCTGTAATAATTGCCATGGGGATAAAAACCCTGTATTCATCTGCCACTTAAACCATATATCCTGGTGCCCCGTAAAAAAATATTGTTCCAAACTCACCACTTATATTTCCAGACTGAACTGGCTCACCCCTTAGCAATCCCTTCCTCACCCCAGGGTCCAACCCATTAAGAAAGCTTTAGTACCTAAATATTTAAATTGTGACCGATGTGAATTAACATGGGGTTGGAAAACAAGTCGGAAGTGGGGAAGGTCAAAGGTTGAGTGAGTTCAATTTGTTGCCATTGGACTGTATAATTTGGATAATCGCAAAGTAGAACCAACTTCATTTGGGCTGCCACCCAGTAGCTGGTGAAATTAGAAAAGCCCATCTCCCTCTGCTTTAGGTAGATATCAAGTTTTCTGAGAGACAGAAGGTCTCCTGTTATTCCAGATATAATGGGAAGCAAGTGTTTGCCATTTAGCTAAGTCTTTTGCATTAGTGGGTATGGGACACATTGAAATAAATAAATAAGCCGTGGAAGTACATTTGTTTTAACTGCTTGTATTTTTGCATGGAGGGGCAGGGGAGTAGGGACCACTGCCGACAGTCAGCCTGTATTGCCATCATCAAGGGTATACAGTTATGTTCAAACAAGGCATTAGAGGTTCACCCAATCGAATCTCCAAATATTTAATGGAGTCTAAATCCCACTTCACGGGATACAAGGCCTGGGTTTCCAAGGCACTTCCTGTGAAACACCAGTACCTCTGTCTTTGTCCAATTAAGGGTATAACCAACAAATCTGAGTAAGTTTGTATCTGGTGAGAAACCTCAGGTAAAGTTGTCTGGGGTTAGTAAGGTAAAGCATCTGCATATACAGCTAATTTATGATGGGCGCCTCAGCTGCACCCCTGTAATCCACTGATTAAGTTGGAATCCTGAGCTAGGGCTCAATATATAAGGCAAATAGGAGTAGAGACAGGGGGCACCCCTGCCTAGTACCCTATGGAGTTCTAGTGGCTGAGAGAGATGTCCGTTTGCACAGACATAGGCCAAGGGGATGACTATAACTTAAAGATAAAGTCAATAAACATGTTCTTGAATCCAAAGCCAGTCAGGACTTCATGCAGAAAGGCCCACGAAGAGACCTTATCAAAGGCCTTCCTCTCGTCAAGGCTCATGAGGTAAGCTGGTTACTTGGTTTGTGCAAGGTGGTCTATTATATGAACTGTTCTTCGACATTATCCATTGCCTGTCTTCCCATCACAATTCCAGTCTGATCCTTATGGATTATTGTGGGAATGATTTGTTCCAGTCGTCAGGTAAATATCCCAGTAAAAATGTTATAGTCGGTGTTCAAAATAGAGATGGGCCTGTATGAAGAGCAGATGGTGGGGTCCTTGGCGGCTTCAGTATCACAGAAAGTATAGCCTGTGCCCAAGAGGGGGCAATCTTACCCTGCAAGTCTAGAGCTGAATTACAAGTTTTGTAAGGAAAGGGATAACTGTATTCTTAAAGGGACACTGTCAACCCCTTAGGTCTCAAAGTGTCCCTAGTTTAAAAACATATTTTATGATTGCCAAATTCTGTAAAGATTGTTGATGTAGCTGGTAGTTTGATTCTGACTATTATTTTCTTTAAAAAGTAAAAACAGACTGCCCAACATACTGGCGTCATCACACCAAAACAGGTTTGTTTACATTCCTTGATCAACTTCAAATGCATCTTTCCTGGACTTAGACACACCCCAACACAGTCTAGACCCTCATGATGCATTGGGGATTAGAAGGCTACTGTCTTATGAGTGACTGCACTGTATGTGTGTGTTTCTAATGCTCAGGATATATGCAGTAAGAACAGAACCATGATTGGAAAACAAAAACAAGGTTGTTTATAAATATACATTGCCACTCATTTCGGTTCTACTAAGCAAGACTACAGACAAAACAAACAGCAACATCAATGAATTTTAGAGAGGGTAAGCAATCATAAAATGTGGGGTTTGACTAGAAATAATATAATGAAAAACAGGTTGACACTTTCCCTTTAAAGTGTTTATAAAACTCGTTTGGGTGCCTGTCTGTACTGGGACATTTTCCAGATTTTAGACATTTTATCTCTACTGTAATCACTACAGGAGATATTGTAACAGACAAAATCTGTTTATGTGCAATGGTCAGTTGGGAGAGCTGTAAAGGCTTAAGGTACGCCATTACATCTTTCAGGGATGGAGAAGTACCCTCTCCATACAAGCCCTCATAATAAACTCTAAATCTTCCACTATACCCTGTGTTTGCAATTTAGCCTGGCCTGTACAGGGATGCTTAATTTTTGTAATCAGGGCCCTGGCTGTCTGCTGACATAACCTGCTTGCAAATAGCTTTAAGGTCCGGGGTGGGCCCTCATAATACCACTGTCGCAATAGAGTAATTTTTGTTCAATCTGATAATCCAATAATGAAAGCAGCTCTTTTTAAGCATTTTCAACTGTTTCTCCTTTCTTTATTTTTGTTTTGTTGTTGGGTCTCTAGACCCTTAAACTGGGCCTGCAACTGAGTCTTTCGAGCCTCCTTTAATTTTTTTTCTGAACAGAATAAACTTACCCTCACCAAAGCCTTCACTATGTCCCATATTATGGCAGGAGAAACATTTATTTATTTATTATAGATTGGGATTAATACCTTTGAGTCAGAGACTCGTACAAAGGTTCCAGGTCATACAAATACATTGACGAAACAAACAGCAAATAGGTTACATAAGTTACAAGACTACATAGTAAGTTTACATTACAGGTTCCACAGGGTGTATTTATTTATATATAGTGGCTGAATAGGAAGATAGTGAACCAGGCAATCCAGGTCAGGATTAGAAATCAGTGTGAGATCAAGGAATTGTATCCTGAACATAGGTAGATTATATGTTAAGGCAATAACAGAGTAAGTGCAGGGTAAAAACAAGGACTAAGGATCCATGTCATTGTCCAGTACTGAAGCAGTCAGAGAAGGCTTTGTCAGGGTGTGTCATTGGGGAAGGAGGTGATGGGTGGCAGTAAGTGCAGGGTAAAGAACAAGGACTAAGGATCCATGTCGTTGTCCAGTACTGAAGCAGCCAGAGAAGGTACTGTCAGGGTGTGTCATTGGAGAAGGAGGATGATGGGGTGGCAACAAAGTTTCAAAGTGGGCAGATGGGTAGGGGTAGGAGGAAGTGTAGGTAGGGGAAATTGAAAGGGGTGAATGCAGGGAAGGGGAGGGAAGCACAAAGGAGGGCTGTTGAGGCTGGAGGAGGGGTGTGGGTGGATGGACAAGAAGTTGGGGGATTCAGGTGGGGGAATGGTGGCGGCAATAATGGCAAGGGGGAAATAAGTTATTTCTTTAATGTATAGGTGGTGGTAAGAAAAGGCTAGGAAAGTCCCTAGCTCCCTGAAGGAGGCTGTGGTGACACCACCTTAAGAAAGCTTCTTGAACCCAGACTGCTTGGCTAACTACAGAGATCTATTCTAACCTTCCCTTAGTAGGGAAGGTGATTGAGAAAGTAGTTACGCTGCAGCTGGAGAATCACCTTACCATCCATGATATCTATGATCCTCTCCAGTCCAGTTTTGGAAGAGGCATAGTAAGGAGACTGCTCTGGTTCAAGTGCTCAATGATCTCCTGATGGCTAGAGATCAGAAGCTCTGCTCCATCTTGGTGCTCCTTGATCTCTCGTCAGCTTTTGATACCGTGGACCATGGGGTGTTGCTCGAGTGCCTGAGGGTAATCTGTGGCCTGGCAGGCTCAGTCAGATTGATGGTTTCAATCATTCCTCTCTGGCAGGCTTCAGAGGGTGGTGTCTGGGTTGTTTTCCTCTGACTCATTCTCCCTGCCTTGTGGGGTCCCCAGGGCTCTGTGTTCTCTCCAATGTTGTTCACGGTGTATATGCTTTCTAGAAGGCATTGTAAGATGGTATGGGCAGAGGTTTCACTGTTATGCAGATGATACCCAGCTCTACCTGTCTTTTGCGCCTGACCAGGGTAGTGCGATCTCGGTCATTAACAGCTGCCTTGCAAAATACAGGACTGGATGAAATCCAGCTGGCTAAAATTGAATTCGATAAGACTGAGGTGTTGGTGGTGGATCCAGGTCTCCAGATAGAGGGCCAGTGGCAGGGCTTTCTTCTGGGCTCTGTCTGGGAGTAGTCAGCTGCCTTCCTCTGAGTGGTGCAAACCTGGGGTGATCCTTGATGATAGGCTGACACTGCACCTCACCGTGTCCGCAGTTGTCAAGTTTTCATTTTACCATCTTAGGAACATCACTGGTCAAGCACC
Source organism: Neoceratodus forsteri (assembly GCA_016271365.2). Classification (NCBI taxonomy): domain Eukaryota; kingdom Metazoa; phylum Chordata; order Ceratodontiformes; family Ceratodontidae; genus Neoceratodus; species Neoceratodus forsteri. The sequence continues at coordinate 189,774,106 of CM028134.1, forward strand.
TTGTTCCATCCGGAGACCTTCAAACGCTGATCCATGTCTTTGTGACCTCACACCTGGACTACTGTAACTCCCTTTACCTAGGGCTTTCGGGGTTGATATCCACCGCTTGCAGCTGGTGCAGAATGCTGCAGCTCGGTTGTTGACAGGGGCTCCTCATTCAAGCCACATCACTCCTGTGCTGGCGCGAACTGCACTGGCTGCCTGTTCAGTGGTGGATCATCTTCAAGGTCGGTCTTCTGACCTTTAAAGCTCCTGCAGGGACAGGTCCGCTACCTGCAAGAGCTCCTGAACCCTTACTGTCCCGACCTCCCACCACCAGCTGATACGGGGTTGTTAGAGATTCCCAGGGTACGGTTGAAAACCTCTGGTTCCTGTGCTTTTATGTTCATAGCCCTGACACTGTGGACTTCTACCTCATCAAATCTGGAGTGCCAGATCGTGGAGAGCTTTAAGAAAGCTTTGAAGAGCTATTTGTTCTGCCAGGCCTTTGGTCACTCCATATAATATCCTGCTTCCGCTTGTATTTATAGATTACTGATCAGAATTGTTTGGTTACTGTTTTATTTGTTTTAAACTGTTTTAAAGATCTATACAGTTCTTTGGTTTTAGATATTGCGCTTTTAAAGAAAGTTTATTATTATTTTTATTTATTAATATGGACTAGTGGAAACATTTGCAGTCATTCTCAAGGGCTAAGTGCACGGAGTCCAGATTTGAACTGGCTAATCTTACCACACTCGATCAGGTCCTTGGGTAATCCACTGGGCCATTTGGGTCCATGGAAGGAGAGGGATCTCTGGGCTATTGCTGTTCACTTAGACAGCACCACCAAGCTTCCTTTGAATGCATTCCAAATCCTAATTGTAGGTTGAGTGATTTTGAAAAGGCAGGAGGTTGAGCTGGGTAAGCCAAGCAATGACTTCTTTGCCAGCAGGCACGAGTGGTATAGTACTCTATGGTAGAGAGGGAGCCATCCCATCTCATGACAGAAGGCACAAGAATGCGTCCAGTGATCAACCCCCAGAACTAGTGGCATGCTTTGTTTAGTAGGGTTTTACCCTTTGGGGACAGTATCAGTACTGCACCCTAGATAACAAGACCGTAGTCTGTGGTGGATAAGACCGAGCAGTTAGTGACCAGCTTCAGGGCTTTTAGGTCATGAAATGTCAGTGCCAGTAGAGGACACCAAGCTTAGCATTGGTATTCTTAACATGATCGACATGGGTTCCAAATGATAGGGTGTCATCTGGATGAACCCCAAGATATTTGAAGGTGCAGATTCATTCCAGTATGTCACCTTTAAAACTCAGGACCTGCAAAGGCCCAAACTTCATCTTGTTCTGTTGGATGAAGAAAAGCATGCTCTTCATTTTTATAGTTGAGCACAAGTTTGTTGCATGAGAACCATTTTTGAGTTTGTGGAAACTGTCTTGCAGTTCAGCAGAGATCAGGGACAGATTTTTCCTTTAACAGAGATGACCATATCATCTGCATACAGCATGATATGCAGGGCATTCAGAGGGTAAGGGTTGATAAAGAGACTGAAGAGGAGTGGCCCTAGAATTGAGCCTTGGGGACACCTAGGCTCACTGTCCTTGGTTCTGAGAGTCTCCCATTGATTATGACGCATTGCATCCTATAGGAGAGGTAGCTGTCAAATCATTCTACCGTGTCCTTGGACAGGCCTAAACTGAGGAGGTTTTGGAGAAGGAGTGTATGGTTAACAGCACTGAATGCCTTTGTAAGTTCTATGAAGACTGACCCCACTGCCAGACCTTCATTAAAGGCATCATAGATTTGGGAGGTATAATCAACCAAGGCGTGAGAGTAGAGTGATCTCTCCTGAACCCGTGTTGCTGGACAAAGAGTAGATTGTACTTGGACAGATGCTCTGTGAGCCGGTCTGAGACCACTCATTTGAGGGCTTTAGATAATGGGGAGAATAGAGATGGGCCTGTAATTGGACAGGGTTGTGATATCCCCTGTTTTGAAGATGGGGTGAGCAGAGCCTTCCACCTGTCAGGGAAAACACCAGATCTTAGGGAGGCATTGAACACATTTCTTGGAGGTTCTACAACCTCGTTTAGTACCAGAGCTATCAGCTTCATATCTATGAGGTCACACCCATCTGTGTCTTCCTAGTGCTCATTTGATATATTTTAATATTTCATGTTTACGGAGCTGCTTAAAGTAGAATGGTGGGATGCCTCTTGTGTTAGGAATGAGACGGCATGTTGGGTGGCAAGTTAGGATTAGATGGGGATAAATAATCCCTGGAAAGTACCGTAGATTAAGATCAGTAAACCTGGTTAAAAGCATTTGCTATGTCACCAGGTTCCTGGAGTGCCTCAGTTGTGGTGATAATTATATCAGGAGGAGCTCTAGATGCTTTTCCCGTAAGAAACTTTATTGAGTCCTAGAACTCTCCCCTCCTCAGCTCCTCTTCAGGAGGTCATTGAAGTAGAGGCCTTGGCCAGTCGAATGAGCTAGGTACATTTGTTCCTGGCGGTTTTGTAGGCAACAATGTCAGGTTGTTTTCCTGTTGTTGGCCCTGTACACAGGTTGTCCCTATGGCACATGTGTTCAGTAAGTGAGCCAGTGAGCCAAGGGTTGGTAGACCCTGTTAACTTTTTGTTCTAGAGGGTACAAACATGTCACATGTCTTGTTGAATATGGCGAGGAAGTACTTTAGAGCTTGGTTACCATCAAGAGTCCTGTCTAGTGGTGCCCAGTTCACTAGCATGAGATATTGCCTAAAGGTGTTGAGCTGACCAGTTCTCAGTAATCTATTTCTTATGACCTAGGGAGCACTTCTGGTGAACTTATTTGACCAGGTGCACATTACAGGGGAGTGATCACTGAGGGTGTCTGGTAGGACTGTGACCTCAGATATGCATTCTGGGCAGGTAGTGAGGAGCCAGTCAATTAGTGTACTTGTGCCCATTTTATAGTTAACTCTAGCGGTTAAGTCACTAGTTGAGAAAGGTAGAAGCCTGAGATCTGATCACGGACTGTGGATGCATCCTGACTGCCAACTGACGTTAAAGTCACCAACAGTTATGTGTTCCCAGTTTGGTTTGCACTGCTCTAGGTTGGCTATTACTTGCTGAACACCAGTAGTGTGAGTTCCAGGGGTATGTAGACAGTGGAGAGCAGTAACACTTTGTTTTGTAGCCCAAGGGCAAGTTTGAGGCGAGGATTTCTGCTTCCTGTATGTGTAGACTCGGGTAGTATTTGGCCCCTGATTTCACTCTTGATGTAGATCAGACAGCCACCCCATGTTTGGATATTCTGTTCTGTCGGTAAACAGTGTAGCCATCTAGAGCTATGGCAGTGTCACTGACCTTCGAGGAGAGCCGGTCTCCATGTGCACTATGACACCTGGACTGAGCAATTCCACCCATGCCTGAAGTTGTAGTAATTTAGGTAGGAGGCCAAGTATGTTTAAGGATACTATTCTGAGGTGCCTCATGCTCATTGAGGGCTTTGCCTTGGGTGGGTCTGGGTTGGGGTGCACATTACAAGAGATCAGCAGTAGCAGTAGTAGGATCAGTTTTCTTAGAATGCGTGCCCAGTGAAACCATCTTTTTACAGTATATTTTGATCTATGATGCCTGTGGTTACTGGTAGTAGCCGAAGGGGTACTGCCAAGTAATAGGGTAGCTGCTGGGACAACAGGTGAGGTAGGGGGCACGAGGTTTGAGGTGCAGGTTTGGTGAGTATATTTGAGCATGAGTCTGCCCTCATTCCCCAGGATAGTAGGGATGGTTTCAGATAAGGTGGGTAGGTCTGAATTGGAGGCTGTGGTGTTTCTTTCAACCTCCTCGATGAGGTATAGAATAAAGAGGAGGAGATACCTGTTCATCTTGAGTTTATTTATTTATTAATTTTTCTTCCAGTTAACCTGTTGACTGTAGTAGCAGCACAGACTCCTAAAAGTATGTACTTGCTAGCAGCAGGCAAGGGGCCACCAACAGGAGACGGGAGGGCCGAGCTCTAGTGAGAGAGCATTTAATAGAAGTCTGGGCTGGGCAGGTGGGTGGGACAAAAATCTTAGTTGTAAATAATTTCTGCTACTCATAAAAGGCTTAAAATGGAGTTCAAGGGAGCTGCAGAGTGCCACTGGTTTAAAAAAAACAGTGAAGTCCAGGGCAGCCAATCAGGGAGTGGCTTAGCTGAGCAGGAGCCAATGGAAATCATAGCTTTCAGGATGAGAAGCTCCTGGTAGAGACTATATCATCTATCCATTCTGAGGGCAGCTTGCTGGTGTAGGGGTCTTGTGGTTAGCCCGTGGTCAAGGGCAGTGGCGTGAGGAAGGCTCCGGGAAGCCAGCACAGGACTTTTCTGCTGTGGAAAGAGAGAAGGGGGTTAGTTAAATATTATACTCTACAGAAATGATTCTGGGAGGGCTTAGAGGGGGTTGTAGAGGATAAAAAGATGGGAATTAGGGGTGGAAGGTTTTGTGAGACAAAGAGTTGAAAGTAGGTGTAAAGTTATGGAAAAGAGCAGGGTAGGGGTGTCTGATCTATGATGTGGGAGGCTCAGAGTCCGAGATGAGCATTAAGGGAAGGTAGAACATATCAGTAGAGTTTAGTGGCAAAGAACTTACAGGCTAAATATCGCATTGTCTTCTAAAGTTTGTTTGATTACCTCAGTAATCACTTTTGTGTCTCAGAATCCTGGAGAAGAGACATTTAGCCTCCAGAAGGTGTTTCACTTAAATTGACCCAGCTGTAGTTTTAAATAGAGCGTATGAAGTCAGATAGGGTTATGTCACCACGAGTCTAGAAGCCCACCCTGTATCCCTTTGGAAGTAAAAAATAATCCAACCTGGAATAACATTTATGCAAAGGAGAGTAGTAGGTGTATTGTCTAGATTTACTATGTATGTGATGCCAGGCATCCACATAACCCAATTCAGTTAACAGTTTAGACACTTCCAAATAGGGATTAAGGTGGAGATTAAGATCACCTGCCATTATCAAATTTCCTTCTGCCCGTGTGGAGATTTTTAGTAGTAAACTATGATAGAATGAGTAATCTGACCCTGGGGCATAAATGGATGCCAGAGTAAGCAGCTGTCCATTATAGCACCCCTTCACTAATGCATAACGGCCTTCCCTATCCCAGACAGTGTCCACTAAGTCAAATGGGGTCTTATTCGGGATTAAAATCGCTGTGCTCTCCTCCTGCCTTGATGATAACAAGCATCCACAACCACCCCATATCCAAATTTTGAAGTTCTCGTGCTCAGTAGTACTTAGGTGGGTCTCTTGCAACAGTATAAATTTTGCACCTGACTTTTAAGAAAACATCACTCTACTCGCTTAATGGAGTGAGTGAGACCGTGTGACATTGTAGAACAGTATTATAGTTCACTGTTTAGCCATTTTCCGAGATGCAATAATTCCAAAGATGCACAAATACCCAAAATTCAATAAAATTCACTCCAGAATCAATGCTCTAATAAAATTGTGGAATTACTATTGCAACCATATCAGCATAAAAAATCCATAGAAAATTATTTCTAAACTTCTATAAAATGTACGGATCAATTAGGTGTCAACTAAGCAAGAAGAATACACACAATGAACTATAATTAATAAACTATATTACAAGCTTCCAGTCAGGAGATCCTACAGTCAGGATCTCTATGGCCCAATCTTGACAGACATTAACTTAACCACGCAGAGTCAAAAGGAAGACCTGAAGAAAGTATAGCCACTTTGAACGCGGCTCTCCCTCGAGCCCAAAGTGGCAAATAGGGCTCTATTTCCACAAGAATGGGAAAAAATTATTTATGTCATCACGGGCACTATCAGTACCAAGCAAAGCCAAGAAAATAAGCAAAACATTCAAGCTCACCCCACCCTGCCCACAATGCTGAAAAAATATGGTATAAAGCAGATCATCCTTAAAGATTATAAATGATTAGCAAAATAAAGAGAGCCATCAATCACCCCAACCTCTAGGTTAGCTTTGAATGTGAATGTAAGCAAGGTCCTCAACTTTGTTGAAAATATGGGTTCAAATCCCGTCTGAGGTGCCTTCTGGACAGTCAAGGGTAGCACCTCTCTAATCTCCAGGCGGACCTGCAGACCCCACAAAGACCCTAATCCAGCTGGCAGGTGAAAAGGAATGATAAACCAGACTGCACCACCCCTTCGCACCAGTAGAGGACTAGCCATTCCCAAGGGAGAGTTTGCCCAACTAGAAGGACCTTTCAGAAAGCTTTGTTAAGCCTTTTATGTCTACAGAAATCATTAAGTCACCTGTGGACCAAAGCAAGGTATAGCAACTTAATAAGATAAAAAGATATGACAAAACATCAAACTGTGTAGTCCCAAGTACAATAGGATTTGAAAAGGTTTTGTCTCCATTTGGGTCCAAAACAGGCAACTCTGATCTCCTGCACGGGGAGGGGTTAAATAGAACGTAACAATTTAGATGTCTTTACATGAGAAACTAGGGCATTCAATTAATCTGAGGATAGTCCAGACAGCAAATGCCTGGTCACTGCCTAGAGTACGTAATGTCCCAACTAAAAAAACAAACAGCTGTACTATTCAATGAACTGATTGCCCATCGCCATAATAATTGGTTTTAATGGATCTAATAAGCTTGGTACAGCTATTACGCGGGTCAAAAGCCGCCAGTCTGAATAGGCTTTGGTATGTCTAGCTGTGGCCCCCAGTTTGTCCCATTGGGATAAGGGTATTTTCAGTTCAGAGGTAAACCAGGGACAAGAGGCTTTTCTTACTCGACATTTTATGAATGGGGCATGTTTATCAGTGATGTTTAGAAGAGTTTTATTAAAGATGGCAACAGCCTCATCCACTGAGAGGGCTAAACAGAAGCTATGATAATTGATGCTCCTGAGGTCAGCTTGGTAATCTTCTAATCTAAACCTACAGAAGCTTCGATTTAGTAATAAATTTAGGGCAAGGGAGTGTTTTCAGAACTTCTTAAACAGACAACTATACTGTGATTGCTGAGATCATTATGGAATACAGCTGTACACAAACACGTATATTTTTGTGGTCTGTTAGTCAATATTAAATTCAATACATAGCTATTAGCGTGATTTTTGAATTGATTCTGGTAGGTTCAGATATGAGCTGAGCAAATACCCAGTTCATCACAAAGTTCTTTTAGGGTAATAGCTTTTGGCTAAACTAATCCAAGTTGAGGTCTCCAAGGATAATAGACTCATTGGAGTTAATATCAATAACATTTCTTAGGATTAGAAGTAGTTCAGACCCTCTGACAGGGCCTGCAGCAGTTAATGACATTGAATGCCTCAGCTGGGGAAAATTAAAGTCTTACAGCTAGGCATTCAAATTCTTTGGGTTTGGTGACGGCAAGAAGTTCAGTAATGGGGTATTTAGCATTTATATAAATGACTACCCACTTCCTCTAGTGGGTCTGTCCAACCGAAAGGTGTTCAAGGATGGCAGCGCCATCTGTTGGTCAGTAGTAGCGATCTTTAGCCATGATTTGGTAATTACCAAGACGCTATGGCTTCTATGGGAAACCCCAGTTTTCACCATGTTGAGTTTTTCAGGAGACTGCAAATGTTAATTTGCATCAGTTTTATGCTGTGTGCTGATGCAAAATCAGATTTGGAAGTTATGGGTGAGATTGGGCCTGGGTTAATTTCAATATTCCTGGGCAAAGAAGTAGAAGTATAATACATTTTTTAGCATGTACCTCATAAATAAAAGCTCCTTCTCGTAAGGAGTAGGGTTGCATAGGTGAAAGTGGGTGGATGTGTTAAGGGAACGGGTTGGCAAAAAAAGGACTTAAAATAGTTAATAGGAGTTGTTAGAGGTATCGTGGGTTCAGTGTGTGATGCAAGGTATTGGAGACACAAGCACAAGTATTAGAATGGACAACATGTTAATAAGAAGGATTGGAAGGTTCCAAGTAATCAAATTGCCCTGAAGCTTTGAGGTATCTAAACAAGAATTGTTTGGAGCAAACTGGGACTCAGTGATTGAGCAGATCCTTGTGTTGGCAGGTCCATAAACCATATAAAAGGTATACAACTGGAGCTGACACTAGGGGATAACTAAGAGTGTGGCTTCAGGTGGGGACTACTCTAATCTGATCAGATTTACAGAAAAGGTAAAGTTGAAGGGTACTCAGATTTACAGAAAAGGTGAAGTTGAGGGGTACTTCTAGGACCCAGGAGGAAGAGGCAGCACAGGAGAGATGGAATGTACCAAACCAATATTTCAGGGGGGCCCAGGTAAAGGAAATAGAACAGGACAGGTAGGATATACAAAGTAAGCATATGGGGGAGGGGACGAAGGTACTATGGGATAGCAGCAGGTGGGGAACAGTGACAGGCTGAGTGGCTTAGTGGCTACAGTTATGGGCTTTAGAGTAACTGGCCACCTCAGGCCTGGGTTCAAGACTCACAGGAGAAAGAAAAGCAAAACAGGAAAAGGAGGGAGTGGATACATTGGAAGGGTATATAACACAGGTGGGAGGGAAACAGGTGGAGTAGGCAGGAAGGGCAACTAAGGACAGGGCAACTATGCTTCTATTTAAAATTGAAAGGTGGGAAAGTGCAGCATCTCCTAATGGTAAGGAGTTTGGGGAGATATAAAACTGCATGACGTCACGGTGACACAGGCACGTGACCTAGCCTGCCTATAAAAGAAATGCCCTCCCATGGGGATGGGTGGCAGCCCCGTGGTAGCGCCTGCTAGCCAGTACACATCCTCTGGCAGAGTGGAGCCTCAGTACCTGCAGGGGGGTCAGGAGCCTGCAGGGAGAAGAGCCATTTATCTTGGCTCCAATGTCCTTCTGTGCCTGTAATATGGAGGAAGCAAATAATATGGTGAGGGAAGATACAAAGGATTACAGGGTCAAACACACACACAAAGGCTGCTTAAGGTCAGGGCAGGAATGGGTTGCCAGAGAGGAGCTCAGAACAAAGAACTGAACCTAAGGCTTCACGCACAGCAGGTACACTTCAATTGCTTTCTACACAGCACAACTTACAAATAAGCAGCTCTAACTCAGACGAAACAGGGCTCTTAAAGTACTGCTAAAAGCGGACTAAATCTCATTAAAACAATACAGGGTCCTTAAAGCAACAAACAACAAGGCACATAAATCAGGCATGGTACAATTAAATCAGAACTTACAAAATCAATCAGAATACGTCCTCCGACAGAATGGAGCTCAGTACCTGCAGTGGGGAGGGGGGTCCAGGAGCCAGCAGCTGCAGGAGAAGAGCCGTCTATCTTGGCTCCACATTTTTCTGTGCCTACGTAGGACGGGGTTGACAGCTGACAACTGCAGGGGAAGAAGAGCCGTCAGCACTGGAGACTGTCTCGAGACTGCAGCTGCTGTTCAGGAAGCGCGTTTGCCGTAATAACCAGCTGGTTATTACATTAAATAATAACTGTCCATCTTCATTGAAAACATTAATGGTCAGTCATAAGTAATTTGTCTTTATTTATATGTGACATTCATATTCTCCTAATAGCAACAAATAAAACTTTAAGTATTACTCATGTGACTTACAATCATACAATACAGAACTAATATAATCATCATTGATTATCAATGATCATCAACCATCATGATGATATAAGCTACAAAAATAATGAATACTCATCAGTTGATGATTTGAAGGTACATGTTTGATGATTAAATCATGATCTAGATGATCTTAGATCATGAACTCCCTTGATGAGCATATGGTAATATCTGATGATTAATGACGATCAGTCATTACTGACCTTAAGAAAACATGACTGATGATTCACTGATTCATCTGGGATCCAGGAGCTCCCTGCAGCTGATTCTAGAGCAGGACTGCAGCAGTGAGAATCAATAGCCTGCAATGCATGTTAGAATTTAATAAGTTCTGATCTTTGTTTCCTGGTCCCACTGTCCTCCTGACTAAGAACAGTCACAGAGGACTCTACTTAGCTGAGGGAGAACAGCAGGATCAGCAAACATCTGATCCGAGCTTATAAAAACTCTAACATGCTTTGCAGGTTATTGAATCTCCCACTGCTGCCATCCTGCTCTAAAATCAGTTGCAGGGAATTCTGGAATTTCTGGTTCCAACTAATGTCAGCTTCAGAGTCAGCAGAATTAGACAGATGCTATTTACTATACTGCAGTAAATAGTAATTTTTTCACACAATGTGCCAATGGGACCAGTCCCACAGCTGGGAGTGGGGCTCTTAATGCTGACAGTACTGTTAAGATTTCCCAGAGATGGAAGATAAGGCAACTTGGTCTATAGTGAATAGTGAGGGCCTGTTTCTGCCTAATCACAGCTTGGGTGGAAGGGCAGACACAACAGGTCACTGACTTGCCCATCAGTCACACAGCGAGCCTGTAGATATTCTGGGATTTGAGTCTGGATCTACTTGTTTACAGTGATGTGCTCCAATCGCTAAACCATAGTGCCTCCCAGCATTTTTGTTTCTTCCTCTCGAGATACAGTATCATATAACTGGTTTGCAGCCATGCAGAAATTGTAGCTTTAGTATGTTGGAAAGAGTCCAAGTCCACAATTACCCAGAAATGTTGCCACCGACACCCCTTTAGAAAGAGAATTTGCCTAAAAGCATGAAAATGGTGCAATGCACAAAATAATGATTCTTTAGCAAGATTCCACTTTATCATGTCAGTCCCGTTAACTCCATTGCTGCAGAACATTTGAGAGGTTGTTGCTAGATTCTGACCTCCCCATGTAAATAGAAACATAGGATTTAATGGCAGAAGGAGCTCAAAGGTCCATCAAGTCTCCCTTACTATATTACTTCATCCCACTCACCTACTGTACTGGTGAGCTGTTACTCAGTCCCCACCCCTTAAACCTGTGCTGCCCCCTTGGGGATTATGAGAGTTTCTTTGCCCTGTCAAAACCATGTTTAAACCTGTTAAGGGTAGCTGCCACCCCACTTCCACTGGCAGTCCATTCCATGGTTTTACCACCCTCTCAGTGAAGTAGAACCTTATACATTCCTCCTGAACTTCCCCTACCAACCTCCTGCCATGCCCCAATGACTGCTGCCTTATTTCTGCAAATAAGTACTTGCTATTGACCCTGTTTATACCACTGAGAAACTTATATGTTTAAATCATGTACCCCGCTCCTGCCTGGCCTCCAGTAAGTACATATTTAGGGCCTCCAGACGATCTGCTGTGCTGGCCCTGGATCTTGGTGACCTTTCACTGTAGGGACTCTAGTTTGCCAATGCCTTTCGTCAGGTGATGACTCCAGAACTGGGCACAGTACTCTAGGTGAGACCACCAGGGATCTGTACAGTAGCAGAATCACCTCACTCTCTTACTGTCAAAATCCTCCCTGTACACCACAGCCTCCTTGATGCCTTGCTATATGTTTTGTTGCACTGACTCACTTGCTTGAAGGAGTCACTGATTATGACTTCTAATAGCTCCTCTTCCGTGTTGAAGCGGCCAGTCTAACTCCTCACATTCAGCATTCTGTGCACGGATTCCATCTGCCTAAGTGCATTACCTCACACTTCCTGGCATCGAATCTCAACTGCCAGACCGTAGACCATCTTTCATCCCTTCCTCATGATCTACCCTGTCACACAGCTTTGTGTCATCAGCAAAGAGACAGCTTTCCTGGATACCTTCCTCTATGTCACTTATGAACATATAAAATAGGACAGATCCCAGGATTAATCCCTGTGGCACTCCACTGTGACCTCCCTGTCATCTGATCTAGCCCTGTTCACCCCTGCCCTATGTTGCCTCCCCAAGTAGACTTCCTACTCACCTAACCAAACTCCACTTACTCCTAAATCCTCCAACCTCTTCAGCAGTTTTCTGTGTGGCACTGAATCGAAGGCCTTCAATGTAACAATGCCTGAAGGAGAATCAATGCAACATGTACTATTCAAGGCTGTTTGGGTCTGCTGGCTCTAACATTCAATTTTAAATTGCGGTCTTGTAATGAGGACTTAAAGAGACCATAAACTCTGACTTTACCTTTTAATATAGTTAAAGATTTGGGTGTATGTAGCCAGATATTTTTTTTACCTCATTTGAAATGAGTTATCCTTATCCAGGATCATTATCCTCATAAAATGCTCAAATTATCCAGATAACTGCAATTTTAGGCATACATTTTTTTCACAGAGAGAATATTGGGTAGATCATGAGGAAGGAGGCAGTATAGCACAGTGGTTTAAGGCTCTGAGCTGCAAATCTGGAGACCTGGGTTTGAATCCCACAGCCCCACTTGCATACTGTGTGACTCTGAGCAAGTCACTTAACTTCCCTGTGCTCCCAGGTCGCACTTGTAAACAAGCTTTCAGCTTTGCATGTTACTCCTGATTAAACAATTGGAAACAATATTGAGATATCTTGGTCATTCTCCTGATGAACTATCTGTGGTTATCCCACCATTAACCTGAACTTTGCCACAGATAAAGTAGATAGCAGTGTGCAGCTGCTCTGGAAGTAAAAATCCTGGTTTCTCGATGCACAACCCATGATATCCATAATCATACTTTCCGCCTAAAACTGTGAAATCCAGAAGTGTTGATGAAGTATCTGATCATCTCTGCTTTAACTCACTCCTCTGAGGTGGCCATTTTGTATTATGGTTAAGTAACAGTATGTTCGACTGCCAGAAGCACTAGGCATCCATGATTATGGAACCATGTGGACAGAATCCTGTTGCAGAAGCACTTTGTACTTCAGAGTGTAGACGTACCTTCTGTTTCAGAACAATAAAGAGATTTTTTCATTAACTACACAAAACTCAGGCACAAAGTATGAAATGTGTTAGGTTCCTAGGCTCTCTCCCTGAGGGTATAGGTTATGGTTACTTAACCAATCTTTTCTGGTGGCCCTCAGTGGCTGTCTTTTCTTTTTATGTCACAAGCTGTTTTAGCTATTGCTAGCATATTGCATCTTTTGAAACTATATTTTATACTTCTCAGTATCTCATGCTGGGTTGTACCTTGTGTAATGTTTTGGGGATATAATTGCTGAGTGTTACATTTTGCTCCTTCTTTACTACTGATGTTTTATTTGCCATAGTATTTCATTATGCACAACTACACCTTGTGCAATGGTTTTGTGTATACATACTGAATTGTTTAGTATTACATTTTGCTCTTTGTTCAACAATGTTTTGTTCATCACAGTATTTCATTATGCACAACTGCACCTTGTGTAATGTTCCCTGTTATTATACACAGATACACAGATACACAGAAATGTGACGCAGAGCAAGGCACCACGGCCCATCTAGTCTGCCCAACACCCTACCACCCCTTCTGTTATGCTTCCATCCTCTTTTCCCGACCCCTTAAATCTATCCCAAGCCCTCTTGAACCTCCACCGCTTCAGCTGCCAATACCTCCTCCCGCAGCTTGTTCCAGGCCTCCACCACCCTCTCCATGAAAAACTGCCCCTGACATTACCTCTGTATTGCCCACCTTCCAGTTTGAGGCTATGTCCCTCATGTTCACTCCTTCTTCAATTTGAACAAGCTGTTACCCTCTACCTTATTTATTCCTTCAGATACTTAAAGGTCTCAATCATGTCCCTCCTCTCCTTCTAGTCTCCAGAGGGTACAAATTCAGCCCTCTCAATCTGCTCTCATAGGGTGCATCCTGCATCCCTCGTACCATTTGGTTGCCCTTCTCTGCACCTCCATCAGCTCAACATGTCTTCGTAGGTGAGGCCTCCAGAACTGCACCCCATACTCCAGATGTGGCTCAACCATGGTTCTGTATAATGGCATTAGCACCTCCTCTTCCTGCTATTAAAACCCCTTGCAATGCAGGCCAGCATTCCATTTGCCTTTCCCACCACCCTGCTACACTGGCTGCCCACCTTGAGGTCACGCATACCATAATCCCAGGTCCCTATCTGTTTTCTTCTATTAATCACCACAACCCCCAAGGGAGTAAGTTTCCTCTTATTCTTCCTCCCCAGGTGCATCAGCAGCACTTTTGTGTATTAAACTTCAATTTCCAGGTATCAGACCACCCTCCAGCCTCTCCAGGTCCCGCCTCATGGCTTGCACCCCACTAGGTGAATCCACCCTACTGCAGACCTTTATATCATCTGCAAACAGGCATACCCATCCCTCCAGACCCACTGCTAGGTCACTAACATAGATGTTAAAGAGCATTGGTCCTAGCACTGACCCCTGTGGCACCCCACTGGTCTACTGCCCGTTCTCTGAATGTGTCCCATTTACTACCACCGTCTGACTCCTTCCTTCAACCAGTTTTCCACCCACTTGGTATCCTGTTGTCCACCCCTAGTCTGTCCAGCTTATGTACCATTCCACTATGTGAAACAGTGTCGAAGGCCTTATTGAAATCAGATAGGCCACATCCACTGCTTCTCCCTGGTCCACTATCTGTGTCACCCCATCGAAAAACTCTATCAGGTTAGTCTGACAGGACCTTCCCTTGGTGAAGCCATGGTGCCTGTCATCCTGCATGCCATTCATCTCCAAGTATTCTATCAACCTGATCTTAAGTAGTGTTTCCATTACCTTAGGTGTCAGCGTGGCTCAGTTGGTAGCACATCCGCCTCTGGACCAGAAGGTCGTGGGTTCTGGCCCCACACCAGGATTGGACTTGCACTTAAAATTGTTGGCACCCGAGTGCAGTATTGGGGTGCTGCACTGCTGGGGTGTGCCATCCTTCAGATGAGATGTTAAACTGAGGTCCCTTCTGCCCATCCTGGTGTTGTCCTGTGGGTGTCCAGGTGGAAGTAAAGAACCCAGGGCACTCTTCACAAAGTAGGGAACATTCCGGTCCTGGCCAATATTCCCCTTCCCATAAACCGTTCATGCAGTTATCCAGGCTATGTGTGGTGATGATGTGCGATATGGCTGCCACCACACATTCAGTCACTTCACTACCAGTCTAGCATTGCTTGTAAAGCGCTTTGGGATGTATGAAAGCGCATATAAATGCTGATTCTTCTTCTTCTTCTTCACCTTCCCCACCACTGAGATAACACTAATAGGATGGTAGTTTTGACCTCGCCTCTTCGCCCCCTCTTATGCAGTGGGACCAACTCTGCCTCTTCCAGTCCATTGGCACCACCCCCTGTGACCAAGGACAAGTTAACAGCTCGCTAAATGTGGCGCCAGTTCATCCTTCACCTCCTTGAGAACCCTTGGGTGTATTCCATCAGGCCCCATTGCCTTGTCTACCCTAAGTCTACCCAGCTCTTCCCTTACTCCTTCAGCAGTGAATCCTGCCACAGCCACCTGCCTGTGGCTGTCACCCTCCCACCCCATCCTGGTCCCTTACCCTCCCTTTCCTCCGTGAAGATTGAGCGAAATAAGCTATTTAATGCCTCTGCTTTTGAAGTCCCTTCAGTATTGTTCCACTTTTCCCCATATTCTTCCAATCCCATGCTGTGCCTCCTCTTTTCTCCAACGTACTCCAACATACTAACATACTATTTAGCCAGCAGATTAGGCCTTACGGTTCATCGAGTCTGCTCTAACCTTAGATCCTTAGTTGGGTGCAGAGGCCTCCATCCCTTGTGCTCCAGAAACCCCTATCATCCATCCCCACCCCTGGGACAGGCCATCATCTGATACATCCACTTTCTGTGTCTGTCCCACCCTCTCTTGAAGCCTCCACTGTGGATCTCTGAACCAGCTCACCAGGCAGTGCATTCCAAGGGTCCACCACCTCTCAGTGAAAAACCTCCTCCTTTTTCCCCGCACCCTTCCACCTTCCAACTTCAAACCATGCCCTCTGGTGATACCTCCCTGCTTTAGTCTAAAGATCCTCCATGTTTACTCTATTTATTCCTTTGAGGTACTTGAAGACCTCAATCATGTCCCCTGCTCTCCTCTCCTCCAATGAAAACAAGTCTGTCCTCATACGTCAAATCCCCTAGCCTGTGATCATCTTAGTTGCCCTCCTCTGTACCCTCTCCAGGAACTGTATGTCCCTCTTCAAGTGTGGTCTCCAGTACTGTACACAGTACTCAAGGTGTGGTTTTAACCAGTCCATTGTACAGCAGCAGAATCACTCTTTGCTCCTAGAGGTGATCTCCCCTACGATGCATCCCAACATCCTGTTTGCCTTGCTAGCCTCTCCTGCACTGCTCAGAGTTATTCATACATGCGTCCACCATGACCCCTAAGTCTTTTCCCCTATTGAGGCCTCCAGCACCTCCCTCCCAGGGTGTACCTGTGTTTAGGTTTCCCGGACCAAGATGCAACACCTTGCACTTGGTGATATTGAAATTTAATTTCCATGTGTGAGCACAGCTTTCAGGGTGTCCAGGTCCTTGCAGGGCCAACTCCCTCTTCTCCCTCAACTACTGCTCCCATCTTGGAGTCATCCGTGAAGAGACTCATTTCACACCCTATACCCTCCTGATGTCCGATATGTATGCATTAAACAGGATCGGACCAGGACGAGCCCCGCGGCACCACTACCAACCTCTCTAGGGTTCGAGAGCTCCCCACAGACCACTACTCTCTGGGTGCGCCCAACTAGCCAGTTTTCAATCCATCTGACTATCAAAGGGCCTACTCTCTAACCCCATCAGTTTTTCCACCAGACCATTGTGGGGACAGAGTCAAACGCCTTGCTGAAGTCCAAGAATAATACATCCACAGGCTTTCCCTGTCCAGTTCTGATGTTACCCATTCATAGAACTCCACAAGATTGGTTTGACATGATCTACCTGGCACAAACCCATGTTGCCAACTATCCAGACCTCCCACCTCCAAGTACACCCCAATCGTTCCTTTAGTATACTCTCCATTAATTTTCCCACCACCGAGGTCAAACTGATGGGTCTATAGTTACCTGGTACTTCCTCGACCCCCCTTTATGGATTGGCACCACATGTGCCTCTCGCCAATCCTTGGTACCCTCCCTGTCTCAAGTGACCAGTTGAAGAGCTCCGCCAGGTGCAGCCAGTATGTCCACCAATTCCCATAGTACCTCGGATGAATGCCATCCAGCCCAGGAGATTTGTCTTCTTTAGGGCCTTGAGGGCTAACCACACCCTTTTGCGGAGAGAGCATCACCCGTCCCTCCACCTTACTGGCCTTTTTATCCTTATCCAGATGTGACACCCTGGGTACCTCTCCCTCCTCTTGCTCCATTTCTGTTGCTCCCGATCCCACTCACTGCCGCTTCTATCCCCTTCATGCCTTGCTTTGTAGATATCCCATCCCTCCCTAGTGAACACAAAGTACGTTAAATACCTCTGCCTGGTCCTCGCCTCTTCCACCCAACCTCCTTCTGATCTCAAACTGCTGAGATGGCCTTAGTTTTTCTCCGCTCCCCAATGTACCGGAAGAACCCTTTTCTCCTCCATGTATCCCTGTGCAGCCGCTGCTCTTTACTGGACTTTGCTCCCTCACCATACGGGTGACTTTTCTAGATGCAAGATGGTACATTTCCTTATCCCTATCCCCTCTTGTTGTTTTATAATTTTTGTAGGCGGCCTTCTTTTCTCTGACTGCTACCTGTACCTCACTGGACCACCAGCATGGTTTATGTGACCTTGCTCCTTACGTTTCAACTTAGCAGATCCTGACTGCCTCATGAAGTCCCGTTTATGACCTCCATCTCCTTTCCACAGTTGTCATTGATGTAATCCTTCAAGTGATCCTGAGAATATTTCCATGCCCACAAAGTCTGCCCCCTGAGTCCATTGCCAGTGTCCTAGATCTCACCCTCTCCCCATGCTTATTTGAAACCAGACGGTATTGTGGTTGCTCCCAGTCAGGGGTCCTGTCACAACCAGGTCCCTTACCAGATCCCCATCTGCCAGAATCACGCCCAGGACATGCCCCTCCCTTGTGGCTCCATCACATGCTGTGTTAAGAACACATCCTGGAAGCCGTCCCAGCAGCCTCTGCCCTTGGCCACCTTAGAGGACATGGTTCCCCAGTTTGTACCTG
Organism: Neoceratodus forsteri; assembly: GCA_016271365.2. NCBI lineage: Eukaryota > Metazoa > Chordata > Ceratodontiformes > Ceratodontidae > Neoceratodus > Neoceratodus forsteri. The sequence continues at coordinate 189,792,035 of CM028134.1, forward strand.
GCATAGTAAGGTCCCCCATCAACACCACTCCTTCCCTTTTGGTCCACACTGGGCAATGATGTTGTCCAGCAAACCATCCTCTAGAACATCACTCATCCCGGGGCCTATACTACACCCAGCTTGACCGTATCTCCTGCTGGGATCGTGAGTGACCCATAAGCCTCCATGTTTCCTCTGCCTCTTCTACCCTAGCAATTTCTATGTCATCTCTAATGAACAGCCACTCCACCCCTCTGCCTTCCTTTCTATCCTTCCTAAGCATAGTGTACCTCCGTGTTTAGGTCCCAGTCATCAGTTTTGCTGGCCCACGTCTCCGTGACCGCCATACATCACCCCTCGGACAGCATGGCTTGGAACTCTGGCAACTTGTTTCCCCAAGCGCCTGGCATTTACTAACACCAACCCCACCCTTATCCCTGATCCTCTTTGTCGAACCCCACCCAGATTCCTTATACTTCCATCCTCCCTCTGCTCCTCCTGAAACCTCCACCCCAGTCTGTTTCCCCTCCCCTTGGGCTTGAAGGCTACTCCCCTCATCTGGAGGAGGGCTTCTGGTCAGCCCCTCTCTATCCCTTCCCCCTCACAAGTTTAAACCCCACCTTTCTTGAATGTAGTCAGCCATCCCCTGTCTAAGGACTTCATTCCCTAATAGGGCAAGATGAAGCCTGTCCTTGGCATATAGTCCCTTATCCTCCCAAACTCCATTCCAGTTCCCTAACACCCCAACCCACTCTCTTCACCCCACTTCCTGAGCCAGTCATTAACCTCTGTGAGCTTCATTTTTCTCCACTGAGGCCTTTGGTACTGGCAATATCTCCAAAAAGGAAATGTTGCATCCATTATCCCGACAGACTCTGGCAAGTTCTTGGAACCTTGCTTGGATTTCCAAAGCGCTATTTCCTCTAGATCGTTAGTTCCCAAATGCACCAGAAATCGGTTCCTCCACAATCCCTAACCATTTCATACACCATGAATTTTGCTCTGTGCATTGTCAGCCCAGAGATACTCACTACCTTCACCTGGCTATGGCATCCACCCCCTGTCCTCCACTGGATACCCCTAATCATCAGGTCTCCCAATAACAGAACCTTAACACCACCATCATCCTTATGGTTACCTCCACTATGCCCTCTCAGCCCCCTTCCCCCCCTTATTCATGATCTCAATTCCATGGGAGTCTTCCTGCCTTATTAGAGACCCCTTATCACCCTCCCTTTCTGTCTCCCTCATTATTTTGCCCACTTAACTCAAACCCCCTCTGAATAGGTGTCCCTTTAACCCTCTCTTATTCAACCATTTATCCTGGCCCTGATGGTTTCCCTTCCCCACACCACCATCCTCCCTCCTTGTAATAGTACCCCTGCCTCCAGAGGCTCTCTGTGGGTCCCCTTTAGCTAGGGCCCCATCCTTGGTACTGACCTCCCCTGCTGAAGGGGGCTCCTCTCCCACCTCCTTGTCTCCCAGTTTCTCTCCAATCATGCTCTCCTCCCTCATGTCTGCAGTATGTTGCATCTCCCCATTTGCTTAACATTTATGTTTCCCCTTCTCCCTCTGGGACTATTTCTATCCTTTCCATTGCGGTCTGTGATGCCCTATGGGTATCGACTCCCCCCGGCCTCTATATAAGTTTTCTAATTTCCACCAACCTTTCCCCCTCTAGGTTGCTTAGTAGCTCAAATTTATTGTGACATTCTATGTCAGCCTCCATCAATTAACCCGAGTTTCCCCTGACTGCAACTCTAAACTGCCCTCTTCTTCCCCTCTTGCTCTGTTCACCTTAGGAGCTCCCTTCCCACAGTCTGCTGTTTTAGGCTTCCACAACAGCCCCTCCTGACTCTTTCCCCTCCACTCTCTTTGTATTCAGAATGTTCACCCCGTGATGCTTTCCCCTTAGCGCCAACATCCCTATCTAAGGGTCCTCTGTCCTAATATCCCCCCTCCTGCTTGCTGTAACATAACGTCCTGTAATTTCAGAGTGTTGCCCCAGCCTCCCTCAACCCCACCCTTCTGCTGCCCATATCCACACCCCTTATCCTTGGACACCCCAGCTTACTCCTTAACCAATATACCTCACTCCTGATACAAGATAGCTGTCTACAGGTGGGCAGCCTCCCTCTCTCAGGCCCAATTGAGAATATTGCCATCCCACAGCCTGTGCAACCTACAGCCCTTCGAAGATGCCTGCCATGGTGGAATATGGTCACCCTGTTTATCCCCTCTGTTTATAATGGCACACCCCTTTCTCAGTCCCTTTCCCTGGAATACAGTTTATCTCTATACTGACTGCAGTTATTTACAAACCCAATTTCAACCCCACTAATAAAGTTCCCAAGTCTCAGAAACACATACAGTCCTGTGAGTGTTCAGTCCCACTAACAGTGTGTGTATGCAGACATCAGGTACCGTATGATGTCACAGGCCCACCAGCTCCTGTTGCTTAATTTCAGTCCCAAACAGAAATACTCAGCCTTCAATCCCAACCCCAGTGGCTTTTCAGTATTTAAGAAAGCCTACAAAACAGGGTGGATGGGAGGCTCTACCAACACTAGGCAAACAACACATTTAAATTTCACTCTAATTATCACTGCCAAGCAACTGTTCCCAAGCCTCCAAAGTTACAGTATCACAGCCCAAGTAACAGTTCTAAGTCAAGGTAATAATTTTTAACACATAGAACTAATTTCACTACAAAACTATTCAAATATTTCAGTTAAAACAGAATATAACCCCAGACCTCTGTTCTTACCAGCCTCCTGCTTATGTTCCCAAGTGAACAATGAAAGCCAAGGTAATTCCTGTTAAAAACAAAGTAATGTCCGCCCCTAACACCAGGCAAACAACACATTTAAATTTCACTCTAATTATCACTGCCAAACAACTGTTCCCAAGCCTCCAAAGTTACAATATCACAGCCCAAGTAACAGTTCTAACTCAAGGTAATAATTTTAACACATAGAACTAATTTCACTTACAAAACTATTCAAATATTTCAGTTAAAACAGAATATAACCCCAGACCTCTGTCCTTACCAGCCTCCTGCTTATGTTCCCAAGTGAACAATGAAAGCCAAGGTAATTCCTGTTAAAGACAAGGTAATTCCTGTTAATGTCCCTCCCTAACACCAGGCAAACAACACATTTAAATTTCCCTCTAATTATCACTGCCAAATAACTGTTCCAAGCCTCCAAAGTTACAATATCACAGCCCAAGTAACAGTTCTAACTCAAGGTAATAATTTTTAACACATAGAACTAATTTCACTTACAAAACTATTCAAATATTTGAGTTAAAACAGAATATAACCCCAGACCTCTGTCCTTACCAGCCTCCTGCTTATGTTCCCAAGTGAACAAAGAAGGTTTTATTCCCCACTTCCTTGCCTGCTTCGCTATCCTCTTCTCAGTGGCCTCCTTAGCCCCTTAGCCATCCTTATCTTTTGCCCAGCCTCCTTTCTTAATTCCTTTAGGTTTCACTGTCCTCATCCTTTTGTGTCCTCCTGTACCTTTTGAATGCTGTAGTCTTCTCCTTGACCACTAACGCCATCTCTAGTGAACCATAGAGATCTTTCTGTCTTCTATTCTTTCTTCCCTTCTTATACATGAGTCCATGGCTTTAAATACCCATCTCTTGATGGCTGCCCATAATTCCTCCACCCCTGCACATCCTCGAGCCTCAAAATTTCTTCCCAACTACCTTCCACATTCCATGAAAGTCAACCTTTCTGAAGTCCATTACCTTAGTTCTTGTCCTAACCTCTCCCTGCCGCTCTCACCCTGAACCCGACAGCCCTGTGGTCACTGGTGCCAAGCTCTTCCCACCTCCACCTTCTCCACACTGTCCCCATTTGTGAGGACACATCCAACAGGTTTACACCCCTAGTGGGCTCACTGACCTTTGTTGCAGGAATATGCCCTGAAGAGCCTCTAAGATGTCCCTGCTCCTTGCAGAGATTGCTGTCTGGGCTGCCCTGTTGATGTCCAGAAGGTTTAAGTCCCCAACTGGTACAATTTCCCCTTTCTGTGCCATCCTCACTATTGATTCTACAAAGTGTCTATCCCTTCCTCCCCTGCAAGGAGGCCTATAGACCATCCCAACAAGCAGGGGTTTCCCCGTCCATCTAGGGTGACCCACATTATCTCTGTTTCCCTCCTCATCCTGCCCTTCCATGGCCCCAATCCCTTCCCTGATTTATAATGCCACCTCCCCTTCCTCTCCCGATCTTTCCTAAACAACATTTCTCGGATCACCGTCTCCCAGGCGTAGTGCTCATTCCACCAAGTCTCACTCACTGCTACAATGTCTAGGTTCTCTTCCATCATGGTGGCCTCCAGTTCTCCCACTTTGTTCCCCTGGCTCCTGGCATTTGCAACCAAGTCCTCAACATGTAGCCCTGTCCCGTCCTTCCCTGCTGCTAAGTGTTCCTTGATGAGTGTTGTGACTTGGGGGAGGCTGATAACCTCTCTGCTCTGCCTCACGTAAGGCTGGCCCTGTCCTTAGCCACCCACTTATTTAGTTTAAATTGAACTTCCTTGCCATGTAGTCTCCCAGTTTACTCTTTAGTGCAGCTGTCCCTGAAGAGCTCAGGTGCAGCCTGTTTTGGACATACAGCCCTCCTCCTCCTCCTCCCATGTAGAGACCCAGTCACCTATCCAGCGAACCCCAACCGACTGCAGCAACCTTGTAGCCAGTTGCTGAATGCCTTATCTTCTCCTTTCTGGGTGTGCTCGCTCTTGGTACTGGTAACACCTCAGAGAGAAGGAAATGGAAGGAAAACAGTGTTGCTCCTACAGAACCTAGCAAGTTCCTAGACCTTGCCTGTACTTCCATCAGACTGTTCGTTCCAAGTCATTATAGTTCATTGGTTCAGCAAGCAACTAAGTATGGAGAAACTACTACAGTTGATCGCTTGAACAGATGTTGTTTAGTGAATGCTTGTGCAATGTAGTACAAGGCTTGTGCAACTGATTTGGATACAAATGCTGAGCACTGTAAATAGCTCAGTACTGTTAGTAAAGAGATTATTGGCAGAAGAAAAACTAGGGTAATCAGTAGTATATGATGAGTCAGTGTGGCTTTTCACACTCTGTTCCCAGGGAACTTTACCCTTTTAGGGTATCAGAGGCATAAAAACCCTCTTGGCTAAAGGTACCTTAGGGAAGAAGCACAAAAGCCAGAGCCGTAGGAGTAAATAGAACGGTCAGAACATCATTTCCATTAAGTAGAGAAAGAGGCCACAATGCTGAATGACCAGTGAGGAATGGAGGTCCCAGACTCTCGGTGGAATAAACTAATGCAAGATTAACTAAATACTCTTATGGCCTTTAGCATGGAGGAGAAAAAAAACATCCTTGTGGAGAAACCTCTGAGGAGCCAAGGCTTTAGGGTGCCATACTTCCAGACTTAATGCGATACTAATAAAATCCCAGGCAGAATTTGGACCTGGGCCACACTACTGCAGGGCTAGGGAAGTGAGTTTCTCTTTCTGGCTTGTAAACCTTCCACCCCATGAAGGTACTAAAAAGGCTTGCCTTCTGAGATGCATGGCCGAACACAACTGCCAAGAAATGTTGGGGTTTTGGAGGCCACCCAAAAAGGAAGACTGGAAATGACCACTTCAGACCTGGCAGCTCAAATACTCTTCTCTGATGACATGGCTCGTGGATATAGGAAGCTGATGCCTTGAGGAGTCAAGCTCACTGAAGCGCAAAGCTACAGAGAGAAAAGTGTACTACGCACCCTTGAAGGGTAGTGAGTGAGACATATCATATGCCCAGTTGATGGATGAGCGTGGCCGAATTGTTGTTGGAGTGTGCCTGATTGCTGATGAGACATTTGCTTGAAGTAGTAGATACATTGGTCTAAAACAGAAATAATCTAGGGATTATAGAATTACTACTGACCCACAAGTATGTTCTCTGGTGAAATCATTTACCACTACCTTTATATATCTTGGAGAAACTGTTTAAAATACAACAACTGGGGCTGGATTCTTAAAACAATTTGGAACTAAAGTCCACACTGCAACTCTAGTTGCAGACTGAAATCTCTGCAGCTGAAGAGATTTGTATTCCCAATCCACTGCAACTGTGGGAGATTAACATCGCCCATAACATTACTGAGACACTGGAAGCCCTCTCTATTCAGTGTGTCCGTGTTCGGCTGCCGCCCCTGCACTCAAGCACGTAATGGCGTGTGGCCAGGGAGAGCGTGTGGGGCATGCCCCATTGAAAAGGATGAGGGCTTGATTTATAATTCATTTTAGGCTACAAAATGGTCAACTGGCGATTAATGAAGGAACTGTCAAACTAACAAGGGCCATGTTAATTAGACGGTTCTGTTAACCATAACCATTCTTTGCAGCAAAACAAATTACAAATCAAGCCCCATTCTCATCATTGGGCATTCCCCGCGCTGTCCTTGGTCACACATCATTATGCTTGAGAAGCGTGGCGTAGTACTAATGTGGACACACTGAATAGAGAGAGCTTCAATGTCTGTCAAAGATACAGATTGATATTATTAAGGTATGGGCTGCTGTAATTCAGTACAACCACATCAGAATTACTGCTGATGAGGGCAGCTACCACTATGTGTGAGTGGTAGCTGCTTTCAGATAGGTCGGAAATTCACTTTAAGAATGAAGATTTGGGGCCTTTAGCTGACTGTGTAATCATTTTGTTTGCTTTTATTTATTTCATTAGTTACCTTTTATCATTTTATTTGTATTTTGCCAACTACTAGTAACAAGCATTTGTCAATGCTGGATGTTTCCCATGCTGTGTGTGTGTGTGTGTGTGTGTGTGTGTGCATGCGTGCGTGTGTGTACTGGGAGGGTAGTCCTGGCTGTCCGTTCCTGTTCTGTCAACTGTGTGACTACATGCGAATATTCATGGACAGAGTCGAAACTGGCACCAGTCCACTAGCCAAATGCTGTTAGATTTTCTTTTAGGATAGTCAAAAATTTTTAAGTAGCCAGGAGAGCTTGTACTGGAAAGGTAATATTTCAAAAGTAGATCAAGCGGGGCCAGTAGAAAAGCCTGGCGGGCTAGTGGATTTTGCAAGTCACTACCCTGCTGGCTAGTAGTTACAAAACTTAATCTGACCCTGCATGGATCAGCCTGAGATAGGATTTTTTTTTATTCTGTTTATTCTCCCTAGAAGCTATTGGTAAGGACCCAGTCTAAAAGGAATGCCAGATTTAATATTGAGCCTGGTGGGTTCAGTTATTAATTGAGATAGGTGGGCTTCAGATATAGAGTGTGAGTGGTACCAGCTCCTGATCCCAACCAACTGATATTGAAATCCCACATAACACCAAGTCGGGGGGAGAAAGGCTAGACCAAGAGGAAATATGGGAGGGAGAGAGAGGATGGGGACTGGGGTGGAGGTAGACACATTCTATGGTAAGTTTCTTTATTTGGCCCAGGGTGATTTGTACGTAAACAAACATGAGGAGAGGCTGAGGTAACTGAACATGTACATCCTGGAGGACAGAAGAAAGAGGGGGAATATGATCGAAACCTTCAAGTACATTAAGGACATAAACAGGGTTGTGCGGAGGCATCTTTACATAGAAACACAGAAGTTGACAGCAGATAAGGACTGCAAGGCCCATCCAGTCTGCCCATTTTTTCTACCTTATGAATGTGCATAGGCCTGTACTCTGTCAATGGCCTATCTATTCATACTCATCTGTATTGCTCCCTTATGCCTATCCCATGCCTGTTTGAAGCCCTGCACTGTATTCATATCCACCACTTCCTGAGGTAGGCTGTTCCATGCATCCACCACCATTTCTGTGAAAAAGAACTTCCTCACATTACCTTTTAATCAGCCTCCCTCTAATCTCATGCTGTGTCTTCTTGTCCTGCTATTTTTCTTACATTGAAACATGTTAGACTCTCTCACCTGTTAATGCCCTTAAGATGTTTGAATGTTTGATCATATCACCTCTCTCCTCCTTTGCTCTAGAGTATACATATTGAGCTCCATTAATCTGTCCTCATATGTTTTCTGATGTAGTCCCTGCACCATTTGGTTGCCCTTCTCTGGACTGCCTCCATTTTGTTAATATCCTTGTGCAGTGCGGCCTCCAGTACTGCACGGGACTTCAGACGGGGCCTAACCAGTGTCTTGTAAAGAGGGATTATTACCTCCTTTTGACTTGTAATACCCTACTGATACATCCAACATCTTTCTAGCCTTACCTACTGCTTTGGTGGTCTGCTTGGATGATTTCAGGTCATTTGGGATGATGATGCCTAAGTCTCTTTCTTCCCTTGTGATTGTCAGCAACTCCTCCTAACCTATAGGTGGCTTCAAGGTTTCTCTTCCTATGTCATAATCTTGTACTTCTTTGCATTAAACCCCATTTGCCACTCCTCCGACCATTTTGCCAGTTTTCCAGATCTCTTCACTCTGCCCACCCCATCTGGACCATCTACTCTGTTGCAGATCTTGGTGTCATCTGAAAACAGACAAACCTTACCCTCCAGTCCATCTGCGATGTCACTGATGAAGATATTGAAGAGGACTGGCCCAGGACTGATCCCTGAGGTACCCCACTTGTGACCTGCATCTCTTCTGACTGTATACCGTTTACCACCACTCTCTGTTTTCTGCCCACCAACCAGTTTGCCACCCAGTTGACCAACTTCTGACCCACCCCGAGCCTACCAGCTTATTAATCAATCTTCTATGTGCAACAGTATCAAAGCTTTGCTGAAGTCAAGGTAGCGACATCAACTGTTTCCATTGGTCCACCACTCTGGTTACCCAGTCAAAGAAATCTATGAGATTAGTTTGACAGGACCTTCCTGTTGTAAACCCATGCTGTCTTGGATCCTGTGCTCCTATGGATTCCAAGTGTTGCTCTATCCTTTTCTTAAGGATGCCTCCATAATCTTGCTCACTACTGAGGTAAGACTGACTGGTCTCTAGTTCCCTGCCTCCTCCCTGCTACCACTCTTGTGGAGCAGGATCACATGAGCCCTTCTCCAGTCTGCTGGGAACTCTCCTGTGCTCAGAGATTCACTAAACAGTTCTGATAATGTCTCTGCTACTTCCACCCTTAGCTCCTTTAGTACCCTGGGATGTATGCCATCAGGTCCCATTGCCTTGTCTACCCTGAGCTTAGCGAGCTCTTGTAGGATACTTTCTTTGTGAAGGGACTAGTGCACCTCCCTCTCCCCCCTCGTGTCCATGGTGCTGAGCTGTGGGCCCTGCCCTAACTTCTCCTCAATAAATACTGAGCAGAAGTATCTACTTAGGATAGATGCTTTTCCTTGGTCCTCCTCCTCACACTCCTTTATCTCTTTTGATCTTAGCAATACCCCTCTGGACTTTCTCCTTTCACTAATGTATCTATAGAAAGTCTTGTCCCTTCTTTTACTGTTCATGCTAGTGTTTCCTCGATTTGGGCCTTTGCCTGCCTTACTACCTTCCCTGCTTCCCTTAGGGAAGATTGGTATGCCTCCCTATCTTCGTCCCTGCATTCCCTTATATTTCCTGAAGGCCAGCCTTTGGCTCTGACCCTTTCTGCTACTGTTTTTGAGAACCAAAGTGGTTTCCTTTTCTTTTTGCTCTTGCTTTTCTCTCTCTAACACAGTGGGATGTTGCTTCAAGTATTGCATCCTTAATGCTTGCCTACTTTGCCTGTAATCCTTCACCTGTATTTCTTCTTGCAAGGCTAGCTTAACTCTGTTGGCCATCTTATCAAAGTCAGCTCCTCTGAAGTCCCATATTTTGCCTTGGAATGGGATGATTTAGTTCTAGTGACCAAATTGAACCATACCATGTGATGGTCACTGGCCCCAGGTGACCTACCTGGAGATCTATGATCCTTTCCCTTTAGGCAGCACTATATCTAGGATAGCCCTATCTCTTGTGGGTTGTTCTACCAGTTGTTTGAGGCCCTCCCCTGCAGGGAATCCGCTATGTGTCTAGTTCTGGTGGATGTTCCTGCTGATATTGATCAATCTGTATCTGGCATGTTGAAGTCTCCCATTATCAGAATCTCCCTTTAGCTGCCATGTTTTGTATTAACTTAAAAAAGGAGGGTAAGGGCTGGCCCAGTGGTGCTGAGCATTGAGGCACTGGAACACCACACCTTCGCCATGCTGGCAACCCAAGTTGGAAGCAAGCTCATGCTGCCTGGGGCTGGCGGAAGGGAGTTGTGCAGCTGGATCAAGCTGCTGGCCAGCTTCTCCTCTCCAGGGTGGGAAGTGAGGTCTCCTCGGCTCTTGGCTGCCTCCCGGTGGAGGCCAGGTGGCAATGCCAAGCCCAGGGAGACCTGGAAATAGGCTGGATGGGAGGAAGGGCCATCACCAGAGCTGCAGCGCACATGCGTGCCTCACACATGCGCAACTGCATTTTGAGTCTCAGGTTAACAGGAGAAAACATGAAAATGTATGTCTCCCACGTTGCCAAGTAAGGTGCAGGGCAATGAGGAGCAAACAGCTCTATAAAAAAAGAAAGGAGGGTAAAACAAGGGACATAACCTTAAATTGGTGGGGGTAGATTCAAGAAGGAAATGAGGAAGCACTTTTCACTAAAGGGTGGTGAAGCAGTGGAATTGGCTATGGGAGGAGGTGATGGCAGCAAGGCGGTGGCCAGTTTCAAGAGGAGGTGGGATAGGGTGATGAAGAGGAATAGGACTGAAGGGGCTCTACTGGGAAGGGGGTAAGGAGAGGAGATTGGGAAGGTGGAAGATAACTCCAAGTGGCGTTGGGGGCAGCTCCAAGGAAGTAGATGAACTGCACACTCAAGCAGACTCAATAGAGCATTACGGCCTTTTTGGCTGGCAGTTTCATATGTTCGTATGTAAATTCAGCCAATATAGCAGTCCCTCGCGGCAGCATAAACATTCTAGTGCTGTGTCCATGATAGCACAATGATTGCAGAAGCCCCAACCATATAAAGGAAAAGAGGTAATGGAAAAGAAGTAAACATGCTTTAAAATACACACTGAATCAAAACCAACAACCACAAAGAGCATATATAACATGTGATGTAACAAAGCGTGACGGGCATCTGTCATGTCCTTGTAAATTGCTGTTTTCACAGTTTTTTACTACAGTCTCACCCTAATTCCACAAGCTTCGGTTTAGTCATACCAGATGGGAGCTGGGGACACATGACTGCCCAAATGGAGGTGGGGAACCTTGGTGAACAGCGGCTGGCAGGTAGGTGCCATTGTAGGTTGGGGCCGTCTGGTGAACGGAGAATTAAGAAAATTAACAGGAACAAAAAGAAACAACAAACACATCATTGTGCATACCTGATGCACTCTGTTGACAAGAGGAAACAACAAAACATCAGCTTGTCATACTGATTCCTGCATCACATGTGGTCACCAAGATGATGGCACAGAAATGGACAGCACAACCAACAAGACAGGGGTTTGAGTACACTGTTCTCTGTATACATATGTATACTCTCTCTATGACCTGTCATGATCCCCATAACGGGGTCCACTGTACAGGTTAACGCCATCCCCATCAAGTGGTGTGGAGGGCTGATGTATCTGGAGACAAGGTGGCAGAGAACTGCCATATAGGGAAGAATAAAAAGAATAAACACAAGCATTTGTCAATACCGAATGTTTGCTTGCTGGTATTAGCATTGGGAATGCAGGAGTTAGACGGATGCAGAATAGGAATGGCAGTGAAGTATTGAACTTCACACAACCCCACCTCCATCCTGCAGAGAGGGACAGGCATTGGGGAATGCATTTGGGTCGTTGCCCATAACGTTCATGCCATTTCACCTCACCATATCCTGCAGACACAGACAAGTGTTGAGGTGTGCCTTAGGGTGTTTGGCTTTCAGTCACTCCATTCACGTAGGACATACGCTGAAATGGGCGCAGTATAGGAGAATGGGGTGAACTCTGGGGCCAAAGAGTCAAAGGCACACTCAATGCCTGTCACTGGCTGCAGCATGGGGAGGGGTGGAGCGGCATGAGCATTATAGTCGGCAATCCAAAGGCACACCCCTGATGCCTATCAGTCTGTACAGGGCAGGACATTATGGTTAGAAACCTTAATGCACTGGGCATTTGTTGGTATTTGCACTACAAAATTTTCAACATGGTCTTTTTGTGACCCACACCTCAAGGAAGCATTTTGGACCTCTTCTCATGAACAGTGGCATTGTGATCTTGTTAATGTGTCCTGAACTTTCCAGTTCCCACAGCGACCATGCCATTCTCAGCAGATGTAAGAAAACACAGATCAGGCAGGATGTGAAGAATGACAGCTGTACCACTCACGGAGGAGGTTTGAAGAGATGGCTATTAAAAATCTGTAGTGAAAATATTAGAAATGCTCAAACTTCCGGCGTCACGTGGAAACTGTACACGATGTGCATAACACAGTCATTGAGTGGAATTATTTCACCAAATTTTCAACATAGGCATTTTGTGATCTCTGCTCATGAACACTGTCACTATGATTTTCTTAACCTGTCCCAAACATTAATTTCCCACAGCGACCGCTATTCTAAGCCAGATGTGTAAACACATATTCGGACAGGATATGAAAAATGACAGCTATACGTTTATAAGGAGGTGTGAAAAATGTCAATGTTGAAAATCTGAGTAAAAATATTACAAATGCGCAAAAGTGCAAGTGCATGGACACTGCACAACGTCCGCTAAGTAACACAGTCATTTCATGGACTTTTGTCACTAAATTTTCAACATAGGCATTTTAGCATCTCTGCTCATGAACAGTGTCACTGTGATTTTCTTAATTGTCCCGAACACTGACTTCCCACAGCGATCATGCGCTATTGTGTGCCGAAGTGCGAAACACATTTTGGCCAGAATGTGAAAAATGATAGCTGTACTGTTCATAAGGAGGTGTGGAAAATGCCAATGTTGAAAATCTGGAGTGAAAATATTACAAATTTACAAAGTTACGAGGGTGCTTGAAACTGCGCAATGCAAGCTCGTAACACAGTCATTTTATGGACTTTCGTCACCAAATTTTCAACATAGACATTTAGGACCTCTGCTCATGAACACTGTCACTGTGATTTTTGTAATGTGTCTTGAACACTGATTTCCCACAGCAACCACGCTATTCTTGCCAAGTACGAAAACACATTTTGGCCAGGATGTAAAATATGACAGCTATACTGATCATAAGGAGGTCTGAAAAATGCCAGTGTTGAAAATCTAGAGGAAAATATTACAAATTGCCGAGTTATGAGGGAACATGGAAACTGTGCAACATGCTTGTCAAACAGTCATTTTTGGATTTTTTCACCAAATGTGCAACAGGCTTTTTGAAAGCCCACCTCATGAACAGTGACACTATCGTTTCATTAATTGGTCCCAAAAGGTGATTCCATGCAGCAACCGCAAATCACCTTTGGGACCAAATAACGCCGTGACAGTAACTGTATTCATGAGGAGGGTCCCAATAACCCCATGTTCAAAATTTGGTGGCAAAAGTCCAAAAATGGCCGAGATATCCACATAAGTTGAAAAACCTATTTATGCCATTATACAGCTTACCAGCATTTCTTCAGTTCGCAGTCAGCTCTGAAGAGTGCAGGCGTGTTCCAGTCCACCAAAGATCGTTGCTCCGGGCTCCAGAGGTAAGTATGGGGTGAGGGGGTGTGGAGCTGGGGTGCCAGAGGGTGGGCGGGTTGGGGAGGGGCACGACAGCCACATACTGCACATCTGTACAGACACCACAGCACACACAGCCACCATGTATACATAACTGAGCATCCCATTCCAGTGGTGCGGCTTCTGTGGGTTGCACAACAGCATAACAGTAATGTCCACTGTCAGTAAACACCTGCAAGTTGGGCCTGTCACTGTGTATAGTGCAGTGGCCATGACTGCACTATACACCATAGACATTGCTGTGTCCCTCACACTACTGGCCCTCTTGCTACTGTAGTGTCTGCTGTGCACTGTAGCAAGACCTGCAGTTTGACAGTTGCATGCAGCACCACCACCTGTTCCTGTGCTGTGTAGTCCCCTGGGGCATGATATGCTATGCTGTACTGTATAAATGTAGCCTGCAGCTCCCACAATGCACACCCAGACTGACCTACAGGTGAAGCTGTGGGCAGACCCAGTCAGCCCCTGTACTTTCAGACTGACCTACAGATGGAGCTGTGGGACCGTGCAGTAATGCTGGGAAACTGCATGCAAATCAGGTTATAATGAGATGCTAATCTGGATGTTTGCCAAGAGACCACCTAAGTAGGCTCATTTGCATGTCAGGGTTGAATATAGCAAAGTTTAGCCCCAGGCAAACGTGACTGTGCTGGGCAAAGCGGCTTAGCTCCGTGCTAAACCTGCACAAACGTGTTAGCGCCACGGAAATGTTTCAGAACTATTGTACATTTTGCACAATGTACTTTCAAATGCACTGCTGCTTGCAGCTGCACTGAGTCCATGCATTTTCTCGCACACACATTGACCACATAGTTCACCTCTACCGTCCTTCACATCGCTGTGAACTTGGCTGCTGTTGTGGTGTGCACTTCCTGGTTGCTATATTCAGAGCGGTCTTATTCCCGGTCTATGTTTACACTGCACTCCCAGCCCAGATAGCCTAGCTTCCTTAGCATGCTATATTCAGCAGGTTTAGCACCAGGGCTATCCCTTTTGAATATAGCAGGCTATTGGATCCTGGCTAGTTAGCCACGGGCAGTGCTAATTTAGCCCCGGGCAGAGTTTTGAATATAGGCCCCTCAGTTTGTAAATGCTGTTACAAATATAAATATATAGCATGGATGTTACGGAGGTATGTAAAAACAGAAAGGTTGTAGGGATATTCACCTTTACCAGGTGAATAAATATCATTTGCCAACAGTGAGAGAGAGAAACAGAGAAAGAAAGGCACACACACACATTACTTTCAACAGCTGGAACAGCACAGGGCTGTGGATGCTTGAAATACCTAAGCCAGTCTGATAAGAAGAGGTCAACATGCTGGGCAGCTACATCAAAGACAACTGCAAACTCGGCCTGCCCCTCAAGGAACTTACCTCAAAGACCACCAACTTCATGGTTAGCCCTCCTTGGAATTTCAGCTAACGCCTTATACTATGCGGTGGAGGTCAACTCGATGTCCCTCTATCCCAGAACTGCTGCGGCCCTAACACAATTGGCCTCCGTTGATCGAATGGCCCATATACGAGTCAATAAATGCAGCATACATTACTTGCTGGCCCCTTCATGGCCTATCTGAAACCTAGCACGGGATTGGGTGAACACCTTACAGTCTCTGTTTTGTCTTTTCCTTTGGTTTCATAGTGTGATGCTCCCGGATATAAGCTCAGGTTTGGTCTACCATGAGCACATGATATCATGATTTCAAATTTAAAATTGCTTTACAGTTATAGGCTGTATATCACTGTGGATAACCAGTCATGTTTTTGTTTTCTTTTTGAACTCTGCATCAGTGCCTGGCAAAGAGTATTGGGGTCCCCATCCTCTTTTAAGCCCTCTATTGCGTGTACAACCATAACTCTTGGATTTTACTGTTGTGATCTTTCTCTGCTAAAGATGCTTCTCATTTTTGTTTGTTGTGGCTTTCTCTTTGTATTAAATAAGAAATACTTAATAAAAACTATTAACTGAAAAAGACAACTGCAAAGCCATTGTTGGGTTGGCTTTTGTTTTGAAGTAGATGCACATTCCACTCATCAAGCTAAATCTCTGTCATAATTAGGCTGGCTGATAATTGGTCTGCTACAGACTTGCCCATTAAACACTGCTCTGCATTGAAGGGACAGTATCACGCACCTCAAAAGCCACTATCATGGGAAGATGTTTGCTTGCTATGCACATGGCAAACATAAAATGAATCTAGTGGAATTCTTGTATTATGATGTCAGAAAAGTTTGACTGGCAAGGCTGGTAGTGCATTTCAATGGGAAACTGCAAACGTGTTTTCAGATTTTAATAGAGAAATAATACCTTCTACCACCAAAATATTATATATTTAATAGAAAAATGTGATGTTCGATAACCTGTGATCTTTTGTTATAATTTTGCAGGTGACATTTTCTTCATAACCATATTTTACCTGGGAAGAAGAAAAGATAAGCAAAGTGTTATAATGCCAGTGCCCCCAAAAAAGCTGATTTAAAGCCTGCAATTCATTCAAAATCAATTCAATTTTCTTACTTTTGTCATCATTTTAACATATTAGAGGGGTTCTTGGTCTCATCATTCAATTGAATTATGATCAGCCTGACCACAACAAGTTGACCCACTCATCAGTCAGAAAAAAGCTTTGTATTTTAAATTTTACCATGCCATATAAGCTTTAATATTTGAGAAGAAAAGACAAGCCAGTTACTGTTTTAAAATTGTAAAATCATGCAAACGTACCACAACAGTGCAAACATATAAAAGGCAAAGTTTGTTGCTGAAAGAAGTATCTATCTCTTTAAAAAAAATAGAATATATTTAGTTTATCATTGAAATACACTGGGCTACCAAGTAGTTGCCAGTTTCTGACATCACAATACCAGAATTCTATTCAATCCTTTTTCTATTAGCAGTGTGAAAAGCAAAGGTGAAACCCCACTTTTTTACTGTACAACCAAATATTGTGTTATAAAAGTAGAAAGTAAGTACTAATAAATCAAATACAATAAATAAAATAGTCAGTTTCCATTTATTAGAAGCAAACACCAGTTCTTTAAGACTCCTGTAGTCCACACATCAAAGGTGCCACTTGTCAGTCAACATATCCACTGCAACAGAGCTCCTGCCTGAATCAGGAACTCTCCGATTGTTGCCCTGAGAGAACCAGACATGGTTAATGCCAAAAGCCTATATTACAACACTGGAAAGACCCATTTGCTCTGCCTTATCCAAAAGTGGATCAATGTTATGGCTGATTGTGTTAGGCTGAAAGGACCCATTATCGAATGGAGAATGAAGCACAAAACATTTTGCAACTCTGGGACTCATTTTTCAGATTATTAGAACAATAACTCATCTTAAATTGGTATCGAATCACCTTAAACTAATGTAATATCAATCACAGCTACGAAATGATACTGTGGACTGCTCCACATAATAATCATATACTGGGGAAATGATGGTTGTTCATTTTCTGATGCAGGATGTTTTCCCCAGTCCCTGATTCTGGGCTACTATAAGCCAAATCAGAGAAGTGATCAGATCTGACCCTGTACAAATAGTTAAAAAGAAAGAGAATGTAGCAGGTAAAGTAGAAATAGTAGGTATGGTAAGAGATTAGTAAGGGTTAAACGGAGCCCCACAGAGGAAAGGACAGCTGTCTAGGCAAACTGGTGGGTAAGTTTAGGAGCAGTGGTCAAAGCTCAAAAGAATGCCAGGAACAAAGCATGGCCACAGTAGTGGATGTGGCCACTACCATGGCCAGGAGGAGCCTAGAGGCCGTCAGCAGCAGGCAAGGTTCAGCAGGATGGAGGAGCTGAGGGCCGAGTCTAGGTCCCTGCAAATTCCATGCAAATAAAAGTGTGCTGAGTGTGGCGGCCAACAGCAGATCTACACTGGCCCTGGCAAGCCCTAAAACACAGCAGGAGTGGGGCAGCAACAAGCAAGAAGCGGGCCACGTGCAGTAGATCACTGCTGCAATATATAGAGAGGAAGACCCAGGGACCAGAAAGGAACACACCTGGGTACTAGGAATGAGCATTGAAAGATAAAAGAAATTATAGCTGCAGGTAGATGCAGGACACAAAAGCAAAGAAGAGCCTGCAGCAGAATTGGCAAGAAGCCAACAGAGCTGGGCGAGTAAAGGTGCAGTAGTGGAATATGACAGAGCCCAGAGGTCAGCAGCAGGATGACACTGCCCCCAAGGTAAAAGAAGGAAATGGGTTCAGAGGTCCTCCCGCAGCCACATAGTTGTGGGGACAAAACAGAGCAAAGCTCTCGAGCAATAGTGAGGCTACAGCAACCTTGCAACCACCAAGCAACAGGTAGAAAGGCAACACTCAGACAGTGGTAGCCAATCACAAAAGAGGATGAACAGAAGTACTGTGGAAATCGAGGTAGCCAGCACTCAAACAGGAACACCTTGTAAAGAGGGTTTTATAGCCCTAATGGTGTATATCTTTCTAAACTCTTGTATAAATAAATGTTTTTACTGCTACTACTACTACTAATGTCATCAAACAGACAGCAGAACATGCTACATGTAAGCAGCAAAGAAATGAGTGTCCAAAGGAGGCTTGGGGCATGCGGGCTTAAGTAACATTTGGTGGGGTGTGGAATGCCCAGTGTTACCCACTGCCCCAATAAACTCCAGGCGTAGCCTGGCAAATGATGATTATTATAACTCTCACTGTTTCCTCTCCCTGGGATGCTACTTTTCTAACTCTCACTGTTCTCTCTCCCTGGGACGCTACTTTTCCAACTCTCACTGTTCCTCTCTCCTGGGAGTTGCCTGGAAATGAGCTATGGCTCAGTGTGCCTTTCCCAGTCACCATATTGAAAAAACAAAAAAAAAAAAAACAAAACAAGCTAAAGACAAGAACCTCAATGCAGAAGTACTGAAGCAAGAGTTACCCCAAAAGGCATTGACAAGCCAAGTTTCAAAGAACACATCACACATACTTCCATAATGCAAAGCATCATGGGATATATACACATCACCATGAAATTTCAGACTTGTTCAGTTTACAGCAATTACAGCATTTTAAATAGCACAACTAACTTAATTTTATCATACAGTCCTCTAGTAACTTTTACCTTTATCAAAATGCCTAGTGCCATGGTATTTTCAACATTTACAGGTTTTATACATAAAGGTATATACAGTTAAGTATTTTATGACATAGATCCATTGCATACTAAATCCAACAATGAGGAACACAGTCTGTTGTTCTACATCAGCTCAGAGGTCACCACAATAATCTCCCTATATGAGGACCTGAGAGGAAAAGGAAAATTAAAGAGGACACTATAGCATAGTCAAGAAAAGGAAGGGGTGCCCACAGGTGGCCAACCTTATGGACTAGAAATTGTAAAGAATAGATAAGGCTAAGAAATAGAAGAACTATTACAACAGATTTCAGAAAGGTTGGTCCTCGAGAGTGGCAGGAGCTCCCTGTCACAGCCCCTGCAAGATTGATTTGGGGCCTGAAACATAGTTTGCATATGGTGGTTTATGTATGGACATCTGGGCAAAACTGCTTTTGGTTTACAAACTGGCAACCATCTTCGTCACCTCTGACCCGTGGTGGCATATGGCATATGACTCAGATAAGACTATTCCTGTATAAATTGTACACCCCCGGCCTAAAACTTACTAATTAAAGTGTAAAATGAAATATACAGTATAACGAGAAAACATGTCATCAGACCTCTCAGATATGTTCAATCCTTCATCCAAGGTGGTGGGTTCCTCCAGTTTTTAATGTTTCCATTTCCATTACTGCTTGTTTACACCACCACCTCTTCCTGTTCCTCATGGCAGTAGCTCAACTGCCTGTTGCAATTCAACCCAGTCTAATAGAGAATTGAAAAACCAATAACTGAAATTGAAAGGATCTAAACTTATAAAGCAAACCCTTACACAGCTGAAAGTTAGAAGTGGTTCTGTTCTTTTTTGTGCAGGGCTAACATGTCCCATCCCTCCTTCCCTGATTTCCTGCCCCTTCCCTCATCTAAGGTCACTGTGGCCTGGTACTTTCTTCCTGGTGGAGGGGCAGGCAAGCAACTGCATTAACTAATGCCAGTGCCACTCTGTATCTGGCTGCAGAGGAGTATAGGAGTGCTGACTTGTCCGCCCCTTATCAAAACCAGACAGAAATTGATAGCAACACAATCAATTCTTGGCACCACAACTATCTCTTGGCAAATTGGATGTTGTATAAACATTCCACTACTACCCATTATTTTTGAGGAACCAACGTGATTGTGTTCATTATAGTAAGTTTATGCTGCTTGGCACGTATGTATAAACTTGAGGTCTCAGTGATGAACTCCAGCATACAGCTGCATCACATCAGAGGCAAAATGCCTGTTGCCTAAATTTTACAGCAAATAAAATTACACACAGTACTTGTTGAGATATGCATGTTCCATGAATCACTCTGGCTGCAAACTAATACTGCTGTGGCTGCTTCTGAATACACAAAAATGATTACAGCCCTGGCTGGGAACACACAAATGCTTCTTCTTCTGCCAGGGCTGCTGCTTTAAAGTACTGCATGAATGAGGCAAGATTGTTTTATGTCAGGTGTTGCGCTGATGCATCTTTTGTAGGTATGCATGGTGAGGATGTAAAATGTTATATTATTAATAAATGTCATCCAACTTGCTAGGTTCCTTCCCAAGCTGCTGTGGGGAATGGTGATGCTGTAACTGTCATGGCCATTTAAGATCCAGGTCGCTGCACTGAATACAAAGTGGATGAGGATCACGAGTCAGGCACGATGGTGCTCATTGTAAAAACAATTGTGAAAGTCAAGAGTTTTGTTAGACTTGGCAGCTGAAGTAAGAGGACAAGAAGTAGCCATTAACAGGACCTGCTGTTAACCTTTTCAAAGCTTTGTGGCAGCAAAATAATGTTTGTGTCAAGCAAAAATGCTAAATGAGATGGAAAGGCTCCTGAGCTGGACAGAGCATGTGTGGAGGGTGGACAAGCAGCACGTTGCTATGAAAATGAAGTTGTGGGGATCACATGAAAAGAGACCACATGAGAGATCAAAAAGGAGATGGAAGGTGAACTCATACAGAAACAGCAAAGCAGAACAGAGTCGGCAAAAACTTGAAAAAGTACAGGACAGGAAATTGTGGAGGGGTTTGATAAGGGTGTGAGACAAAGGGTCAAACTGATCAATGAATGTAACATCAGTTTTAACTTTTGTTTGTTTCATAAAGAAAAGAAAAAATGTGTGTCCTTGGGTAGTCCCCTGCTTGATATCAGGAATTTTTCAAGCAGTGTAAGTGTGGGGCTGATCAAAGCAACAGTTCCACAGACAACCTACAATAAATCATTCAGCCACTTCACAAAGTCAAGATATACAGTATCACAGTATTTATTTCATTCTTCTGTCCATCCACGCCAATTAAAATTCTTCTCAACAATTATGATATTGGCTTAAATGCCTACATGGCCAGAACGCTATATGCTGCATGAACATCATAACCGTTATAACGAATTTTAATACCTAGTAGTAGTAAAATAAGTTTTTATTCAGGAAAACAAAGCACTGAGCTGAGGCTCATTTTCAGTGGTGTCCTGCATGTGTCTAGAACATTTTACATAAAATCAATCCTAACACAGGCTGTATGCACGATGCCTACGCAGCGGATCTGTAGTGTGTAGGCATCCCTAAGTGCCAAAGCTGCACACCATGGTCCTGAGGACCCCTACCTGCATGCATGGAAGGACACGCATCCCTTCTGCACCTGATCTCCTGGCCAATCATGCAGCTCCCGCATGTGGATGACCTGGGAGTGTCGGGGCAACTGCCACAGGTTAGACCAACTTTTTCTAGTCTAACTTATGCAATCCTGGGAGTCTTTATTAAAGTGCTTGCGCCAGATATTTGGCACAAGCTGTCGAATCTGTGGAAACTGTCACCACCATGCCTGAGATTGTAAAATTGGGCACAGTCCTGGCAAAGGGTTTGGTGCACGCCAGAAGCTAAGTACCATGAAGCAGGTCTGGATGCAAGCCCGAGGCACGCTTTGAAAATCCCACCCACTAAATCTGCATCTACAGCTTGTGGAACTGTAGTACTAATCTGGCTACTTGAGCAAGGTAATTTTAATCAAAACCGAAATACTTAGTAAAATGTTTTTTGACTGGCTGCAGCTTAAATAGCAGATAGTTACTAAAATAAAAAAGTAAAACTGTCGTATTAATAGCGATCATGTTTAACTTAGGTGTTCTTAAGTTGTTTTATTGTTTTTCTTTTCATTTTCCTGTTACCTGTCTTCTAAATATTGCAGATAACATAGTACTCATTTCAATGGATATTTTAAAGGCATCTGCCTGTCCCCAACTAACCTCGAATTGTTCCGTTTGTGACATCACAGTCTGTTGTCATGGTGGGCACTACGATGTCAGAAACAAAGGCACTATGAGGTCAGTTGGAAATCAAAGTATTTTTGTACAGACATTCTGGATAGGCTACCAATACATGCTATTATAAACCCTGGAAAGGAAAACTGAAAATTTAGAAAATGTATTCCTAGATGTAACCCCCTGCAAATGGGGTTCCAAAAGACTTCCAGGAGCTTGCTTGAATGCTCCAAGCCTGAATGGTGTTTGGCATTTAAGCCATTTATCAGTGAGTGTTTTAGAGCCTCTGGTACTGTCTCTTTAAGAGCTGTCTGCTTGCAGACATAATTAGTTTGTATGGGGGACTGTGTGCTTCTCTGAGTACCACTTGAGCTGCTGCCAATTCACTTCATTTTGCAGTCACTAGGAGTGCAAAGGAACCTATCTGAAAGATGTAACTGTTTGCCAGAAATTATTTAGAGTAATAATGAAATTACAGTTTGTCTAACCTGCTTTCTTTGCAGTCAGAACTGTGTCTGCTAGTTCCCATTCTAGTTTTGAACTGCTGAACTGGACCAATCAGTGTGGGGTAAGCTAGCTCTAAAATGGTGCCTTGGACGAATCAGAACTTGGACTCATAATCTGAGCCAGCCACAAGAGGATTGTATGGGCAGTGACTCTGGGAGATGTAGTTTAGACTTCAGTGCCTTTTGGACCAACAGCAGCAGTCTATTGTGAGTGACAGTCAATCCAGTCAAGAACTGGGAGGAACTCAAAGGAAGTGCCCAGTTTTGTCGGTTGAGCTTCAGTTGAGCTTTGGCAGTGAAGAAGGAAGGAGCCCTGTGCTTTTTCAGTGTGCAGTTTTAGTCAAAAACGTGTATGAGGCCCAGAGTTCCGGTCTGCAGCTTGTGTAACAGCTTGTTAGGACTGAATCCGTCCTGTGAAAAGAATCAAAGGATCTCTGAAGAGTAGAAACCAGGCTCACCCTGTAGAAGACTGGAAGAATTGCTGAAAATGCACTCGGTCTGTCAGGAACTGAATCTGCTGTGTGTTCTCCGGGTATTGTGCAGTAATTGCGATCGGGATACAGATGCAGCCTGCCTGGTATAGTACTTTCTTTTATATGGATGTGTGAAGAGGTTTGTGTACCTCAAGTGAGCCCTGCTGACATTGAAGGACCCTATCTTATTTGGAGGTCGTGAGTACTAATTCAGGGTTGCTCCTGTTGAATTGCCACATTAAATCCAAATGGAATTACTGTACTGCTGACTGTTTAATTCTCCTTTTCTCTGTGTGAAAGGGCCCCTACCAGCTGCCACGGTTTGGACTAGCCACTAGGGCTTGGGTACCCAGGACAGTAACTGATAGGGATAGGCCTGTGCACAGAGCCATAGGTAGATTATTAGAGTGATAAGCTAATTAACCTGATTTCCCCTGTCCTTGTTATATCCCCTAAATAAATCAGAGCTGCTTGTTTCAGCAAAGTTATACTGCCTGAGGTATTTGTCTATGTTAAAGTACTGTACTGTGATTGTTGCACTGTATCTCATTTCACAGGAGGTCCCAGTGCCGGAACCAGACCTGGGGTAAGTGTATACTGTGAAGGTAATTTGATATATTGTGTGGGCCACTAGTGGGAAGAAAGGGGTTGCAGTGTCCCAGAGGGCTGTGACCAAGTTAGTTTAACTATTGCAAACCCTGACCTCTGGGTGGAGGCACCGCCATTGGATCCAGGCCCCTCAACCTGTTAGTGGCAAATCAGGCAGGGTAGTAGCCCCTGGGATAGCGCCATCTAGGTTACATAGAAATTTGAAATAGTTGAAACGTTATGTTTATGAACATACTGCTGTGGTGCAGAGCTGCTCTTTAACATCATTCCAAGCCAACTAGCAGCATCAAGCATTTATTAGTGCACCATAATGCCCACTTAAAAGGAATCCATACCATGCAGGCTAACACTGTAAATATGTGAGCCTTGCCAGCACATCTGTTACCACATGGGAAGACTGGTAGTGCTAGTGCCCTAAATATAGTTTTTCAACTATTAACACCCCACTGAAGCACAGCACCATTTTTACTATGTTCAGCCCTGCTTTGCAGAAAATCTGTCTCCGTGATGATATCTATGCCTCACCACCTAGTGAGAGCATGGATGTCCAATGTGGCAGTCCCAATAGATTTAAGCACACAATGTGCACTTTACAGTAGTCCCATTAAAAGTTTACATACTGGTACAAGCGCCTGGTCCTCTGGTAGCCCCATCAAAAATGGGTGAAGAAAACATCCTGCTGTGACTTTGAAATCACTGCTGTTTCAGAGCCCAACTTCTCCATGCCGCTGGCCCCAAAACACTCAGCCATGAGTGTACACACCTATGCCTGCATTGAGTAGGCTGTGTATTAGAGTTGATTTGTTAAAAAGTAAACATTACAACATTTATGTATGTCCTGGTAAAGGTAGCTATATGAACTCTGGGATGGTGTCTTCTGTAAAACTGAGCACTGGAAACTGCTGTATAACTATTTTTATCTCAGTACTGTATGCGCACATCATGAAGACGTTCAACAATTACATAGTTACTAGATCAACAATTAAATAGTTATCAATTTAAAATAAAAACTAGGAGAATGACAGATACTGGGGAAGAGATATAGAATTAATGTGTGACTTAGCTGTACTTGTATTGTTCTAATGTAGAAGTCCCACATTTACACCACAATAGTAGAAAAACGAAACCATAAACAACAGCATGATGCAGTGAACAGTGTTTTTGGTTCCAGGCATATACACCCCTTGAAAATACACACAGCAAAGGGTGTGAGTGTGTGATTAGCAGGATAGGACAACTGAACTGCGATATTTCATTTTCAGTGGGGTCCTGCTTTTACAGAGTTGGCACAGCTACAATGCAAAATCTCATTTTTACTAGGGTTCTGCTTTTATACATTTTTACAATGTAGTTACCCAGGACAGGTCAGTTAACATACAGTACCTCATTTTCAGTGAGGTCCTAATTATACCTATGGTTGTGTGTATTTTCCCCAACAGTGACCAGCTGAAATGCAATATTTTGCTTATGGCGAATGCAGGCATTCATTTAAACAATTTGTCATTTTAGTAGAAGATGAGGATTTATGATGTCAGCATGGTAATATAGAGCTGGCGAGGTTCTGACATGATAGACAGCGCCGCATTCTAATGTTGTTTACAGTTTATTTACACAGGACAGTTCAAATGAGTTGCAACATCTTATTTTCAGTGGAATCCTGCATCTACCTACAGCATGAAGTACAATACCCCTGACAGAGAACTCTGGAGCACAGTCAGCAACAGTGTTGGTTTAGCACCAACACACTGACCACAAATACTTTACAATCCCAGTGCAAAATAAATAAATTATTACAAAAGTCAAATTTCTGTTTATGATTTTGGTTACATTAACAGGGTACTTTAGGGTTGCAAGACATAAAGGCTTTAGTTTAAAAATATCTCAAGGAGTTTAAAGAGCTAGTGTACTGCTTGGAATTAATATTAATTTTCAGATGCAGTCAGCTATTACTTCCAGTGTCTGAAGTTTTTTTATTTTCTGTTTGCTAATTTGCTAACCAACAGCTTAATCTGGTTCAAGGTCAGTTGGCTTTCACCTGTATCCCCTCCCGAGTCATGCCTGAAAACAGGCAGAATTTGTCTAGTGCACTTACCTGGTCAACAAAAACTAAATAAATAAATAATTATAAGATTTTCCACCTGGCAGTACTGAGGTGATGTGGAGCAGCACTCTTGTCTGGAGAGAGAAAAACAGTCAGTTCAGTTCCTCCCACTACATCGTCAGAAATTAGACCACACCTTGAGGCACCACAGTCCTTGCAGCCAGAGCAGTAACTTTCACAAGCTACCAATCAAAATGTAGGAAATTGTGACATCACTAGTAACAAGGGAGAGCCAATCCCTGCTGCTTCATGTGAAAGTGAAACCTGGCAGTGAGAAATGGTTCTCACTGGTTACTAGTGATGTCATAGTCAGTGTGGTTTCAGTGTTGATGTAGTGGAGGAACAGAACTGACTTTTTTCCCCTCCAGACAGACTGCTGCTCCACATACCACCCAGTACTACCAGGTGGAAAATCATCTAATTAGCAAACAGAAAAGAATAAATACTTGAGATATAAGAAGTGATAGCTGACTAGATCTGAAAGTTACCATTAACTGCAGGTAGTTTCCAGGAAGTACACTAGCTGTTTAAGCTGAAGCTTTATCTGATCCCCAACTACATTCCTCACATGTCTCAAGGAGTTAAAACTGAAGCCTTTATCTGATGGCCTACCACATTCTTCCTCCACTGTGAAACTTGAGCTGTTTTAACCCTTGCTGTGCCACGGACTGATATAAAGTCCAGAATTTCTATACCTTATCATTCTTTCAGCGATGGCAGCCTAAGGGTTAAATTTTCTTTTCCTCATGAAGAAAATAGTGCAGTGGGGAAAGAGGATCAGCACTATACTGAATGGACAAAACATGGTGAGATGTTATTCAGCTCCAATCTGCGGAAGCAGATAGGCTGTGCTGCATTAGGAAACATTCCTGACATTCCAGAGCCCCCTTTCTTTACTGATGTAATCAAGACTACATCAGCATAGCTCTGCTATGCAGCTGTAAAAGGAAACAGCACAACAACCACAGGAGGAACCCCACAACTCCAACATAATCGTAATAAAGCTACAGCAATGAACCAAATTCTAAACAGGGATCAAATTCTTAAAACAGCAATGAAACCGAAACTGCCTTTTGAAACACTCTGAACCCACTGATTCGAGGCTAATCCCACTACTCCTCCCTCCATACATGACCTCCCTTATTGCCTTGGTTTATTGTTCCACTTTTCCCTATGACTAGACACCACTGTACTCAGATCTCCTTCCTGCCCTCATTTTGTTCCCAGTTGCACTTTGGGAACTGTCACTTTTGATATGCCATCAATCTACTAAATTTTGCACTACTTACTTTGTAATTACTCTCAGCTGTCTACTGCATACTTTTTATTGTTTATAATTGTTATTATTTTTCATAATTGTAACATTACTGATGAGACAAATTACTGCACTCTCCACATCCCTTTCCCCAGGGCACAGCTGGTAACAAGCTGTTTGATCAGTATGTTTTTCCTAGTGAAACACTTGAAATAAATAAATGATTTATTTCTCCATAAAAACAAACATTTTATAACTGACATAGGCACTCAAGACATTTTGTAAGTAGAATATGGCACTCCAGAGTGTTGAATCACTCTGTAGATATACACCTCCTGGTGGCTGAAGTCTGATGAGAATCCAGTCAATATATTAATATACCATAATACTCACTCTGGGCACAGGGTCATAATGTTGCAGATGAAACCGTGCACATCAAGGCGATACAGCATGTGGCAACACCAGACTGTTTTTCTTGTGTATTGGGGGGACTTTGCCCTCACGCCCCCACCCACCCAAACTATTATAATCAACTTCAAGTGGTGGAACACAGGGCAAGAAATAAAATTAAAAGAAAAGATCCCTAGAAGGAAATCAAGCCACTGCCACCCAGCCCCATCCACTGCTGAGATGGGTGCTCTAGCCACTCCACCATGGAGCGGCTCGACCGAGCACCCAATCGGCAATGACTACATCCACTTCCTTGTTGCTGGTGAGTGTCAGGGGTAGCGATACTTTCTATCGCTGTAATTCCCCTGTCGCTGTAAAGCCACATGCAGTACTAACAGCACAGTCTTGCTGTGTGCAGTTTCATCCAAGATACTATGACCGGTAGGCCCACTCTGTCATGTCTTATTCCTTACTTATAAAATGGATTTGCAGAGTATGAGCAATTCTAGAAACTTGGTCATAATGGATCACTTGACCATTAATTAATGGTTTGTATATGCACAGCTAGTGACCAAACTAACTTATTGTACTTAGGAACAACTTTAGTACAGTTAAAAATCTATTTGCTACTTCAGTGCTCAGAAACAAACAATAGTCATGTTATTTTTTCTGTAAGGCACCTGAACCACTGCCAACACCACTGTTTGCTGCTGAGATAGCACTGACAGTGTGCCTGAACTAGAGTAAACCTCCGCTACTGTACTAAAATCCCTAATGGCTGAATCCCAGAATGGATTATGGCTTCCCTGACTGCTGCATTAAAAGCCTTGATGGTTGAATCCCTGCATGGGTAATAGCCCCCTCACCCCCTGACTGCTGCACTAAAATCCCTAATGACTGAATCCCAGGGTGAGTTATAGCTCCCACCCAACTGCTGTACTAACATTTCTGATGGTTGAACCCTGGTGTGGGTTATAGCTCCTCCTGACTGCTATACTGAAGCACTAGAAACATTCCTACAAATGCTTTGTTACTGGATGAATCAGTGACCTGAAAAAATATGCTTGGACTCCTGACTGAAGTGGGAAGCTGATGATCTTTACAGTAATGACTCCCAGACACCCACATAGGATTTTTAAAGCTTGCCTTCTCTGTCAGCATCTGTGCTGATGATGGTCAGTAACGCTCATGTATTACACAAATCCAGAGTCTACGATGCGTTATATATACACCCAACGGATGCATCAGCAATTCCATTACTTTCAGTCCAGCTCTTAAATAAATTAAACAGACAAGCAAGCAAATAAATAAATAGATAAATGAAGTCTGAGTCCCCAAGAGACTGGAAACCTCGCCTGCATATTGTAATGTTTGGGATTTACAGTATTAAAGTGTTTAATTAACTACACTGATCCCATGTGTTCCTGTTAGTGAGCAGAGCTTATCATAAACTTGAGCATTGCTTGAGTGTATTTTGGAACTGAATGCTTATTAGAAAAGTCACTGAAGTGGTATCATTCCAGAATCATAAAACTTGCAAACCACCCTCCACCCCAATTTCATATCATCAAATCCTAGAAAACTGTTTGATTTTAGGATTTCAAGGGTCTGCTGTTAAGTTCAAAAGAGCTGGAAAGCAGATTACAAGTATCTCAATTAGGACTGTTTTAATATAAAAAAATCTTACAGTATGATAACTTATCACTCTGCTACAAGGCCACACTACCCCTCTTGTAACTGCCCTTAGTCCTATGCCCTACACTTGTCCCTTTTTTCATTTCCTCTTTACTTCTTACCATACCTACACTTATCCCCATTAACTCCCCTCTTCTTTCTACTCCCACTTTCTCCCTTCTCTCCCACCCTTATTCTCATTTCTGCCCCAGCCACCTTTCCTCTCCCTTTACAGTATTATCTACTCCACTCTTCCACCTCTCCTACCTTGTAACATTTTACCTCCTTCTTTCCCTCTTCTTCCCCCACACCTCAAATCCTGTGTCCTACCTTTCTCACCCTCTTCCTTTATATTTCCCCACCTTTCTTGTCTATTACTTGGACATTACAGCCATGTGTGTGTCTGGTTACCCTCTCTTCTGATTGTTTAATTGTGCACTATTACCACTTATATATTTGTTTATCGTTATTATTATCCATTTAATGTATTATTATATCACTGTGATTCTACCTATTTGTACTCATCCCTAACCCTGTCCCCAGAACGCATCTGGAAACAAGCTTCACGGCTCAGTATGTCTTTCCTGGTAAATCTCTTCTAAATAAATAAACTCTGAAAACATTACCATGAATTTCATAATACGATATGGTGGCTTCTGGTTTGGGTTTTGTGGGAGGAACCATCAGAACTCTTAATCTGGCAGTAAAAGCCCAGTTGAATGAAAAATGTATTGTGATATATCACTAGAAATAGCATGATATTAGAAAACAGATTCTTTGTGAGTATCGCGGTGAAAAGTATTGCAGATGTTGAGAAAATGATTATTGTGACACACCTAGCCTCAAGCACAACCCTGAATGGTGTCCCTGAAGTCATGCAAAGAAAGTGATAGTTTTATTCAGCTCTGGCACAGTGCTCTCCTAGGTCTTTCAGCTATAGTATTCAGACTTAATACCCTGCTCTTGAAGTGTCACCACATCCCTCCTATCCAAAAACGAACATTACGTATTGTGATTACACGGCACATGGGACTTTTATCTTGGGGGTATCTATGGGGGTTTTATCTTTCCTTCCAGATAGTGGGTCTTCAGTCACACAGCATACCTGTACATATTGAGTGGTAGACAACAGATGGGATATATTTGCTTCCCACCCACCCACTCATCACCTAGCCTTCAGCGGGATCTGAACCTCTGACCCATAGCTTACAAACAAACAAGCTATAAAATGTGCATCAGTGACATCCTTTAGTTCAATGTAAACAATGTAGCTGCAACAAAAGTAGAAAAGCACTTGTAAATAATCCAGTTTTCACAAGTTAACCAGCTCATTTATACCCTGAACTAAAATGCTTTTTATTTATTTTTTTTCGTCAATGCCATTCCATTCTAAACAACTGAGTTTCTGTCCACATCCATTTTGGGGTTATAGGGACACCATAGGTCTGGTTTGACACTAGCTATTTTAAAATGGGCCCATGTATAAAGAGCATTTCTAAGTGCTAGGCAGAGTAATATATGCTTCCTAGGCCTAGATTGGTTTGTGCTGCAAGGGTCCCACTGAGGATATTGTTGACTGACAGCTCTAGGGTTAAACTCAAGCTATTACAGCAGCACATTTGCCATACAGATAAGAGCAGCCTGTGCAAGACTCTGTCACATCTACAATGACAGTGCCACTTGAAACCACTGCATGTTCTTGTTAAAAGCTTCCTATCAGCCCTCACGGCCTAGTCTGACCTCAGCAGCTACCGTGAATGTCTACAGTAATCTGGTGTTTGAATGATGCTCATACATGCAGTCATTTTCTTTTTAATCTCTGTATTCTTAGCTGCAGGATCTACTGTATGAGGAAAGAAATGAATTTTGTTTTATATAATGCTGCTCATGCACTCTAACTATATCCCAAAGTGCAGCACAATCCATTAACAGCAGACAGCAGCGATCCCATGATGTATGCATAGGGATGTTAAGGAGATTGAAGGAAATTAAGGATAGCTATGAGGAAGAAAGCTGGAGGAGAGGAGGTTGAGCATAAGGAGACTAGGTCAGGGTCACACAGTGAGCAAGTGTTAGTGAGAGGATCTCAATGTAGGTCTCTTAAGTTCACCACTCTACATTCTAACAATCAGACTACCTAACCCATCCTCCTTGCTTTTCAAAGTAGTAGTTCAAGTTGTTAATTATAAAAAGTAAAAGTCTGGCATTGCCATTTTACATCCAGTGAAGGAGTGACTAAGCTCCCTCACTGAACTGTGCCAATTTAGACAAACAGTAATGTAGGCAAAACAGGTTACTCACTTGTAACAGTAGTTCTAGAAGTGGTATATGTTGTTCATCCACACTCTTTGGCATGTCCCCTCCACTTTAAATCTTGCCGGAAGTCTTCAAACTGGCCTCTCCCACCCACCTGGGTGGTATAACCCTCGGCTCCGCCCCCATGACGCCAGATCTTAGCCTGCTGGGAGCCAGGTGTGTGCGTCCACAGCCGGGAGATCGTGGGTCCATGTGGATAAAACAAACATATACCACTCCTAGAACCACTGTTACATAGAAACATAGAATTTGACGGCAGATAAGGACCGCTTGGCTCAACCTAGTCTGCCCATTTTCCTACCTACAGATAAGCTGCAGATCCTAGTTAACATACTAACATACTAAAATGCCAGCAGAATAGGCCTAAGGTCTTCGTGTCTGCTCGCTTGGTCAGCCCCCACCCTGGGTGCTGACCTTGCTGTCCCCTCGCCTTCTCTGGCTTCTCCTTCCCAGTTCTGGATATTCTTGCATTGGATTTGCTTCCAGAACCCTTCCCATGTACCTGTCCCACCCCTCTTGAACCCCTCCACTGTCTCTGCCTCCACCAGCCCCCTAGGTAGTGCATTCCATGGCTCCACCACCCTCTCAGTGAAGTAGCACCTCCTCCTTTCTCCCTGAATCTTCCCCCTCCAGCTTCCACCCATGCCCTCTAGTGCCCCTTCCTCCTTCCTTCAAGCACCCTGACTGTTCCTCCCCATTTACCCTCTTCATGTACCTGAAGACCTCTATCATGTCCCCCGTCCCTTCTCTCTTCCAATGTGTACATATTTAGCTCTTGAGTCTCTCCTCACAGGTTCTGTCCCCAAGCCCCAAATCATTTTGGTTGCCTCCTCTGGATCCTCTCCAGGAGGTTAATGTCCCTCTTTAAGTGTGGCCTCAAACTGCACGCAGTACTCCAGGTGCGGCCTCACCAAGCAGTTATACAGAGGAGTATCACTTCCCTCCTTCTGGAGGTGATCCCCTAGCGATGCATCCCAGCATCCTGTTGGCCTTGGCTGCTGCCCTCCTACAAGTCTCAGAGTTGTTCATCTTGACATCCACCACCACCCCAGGTCCCTCTCAGCCATTGAGACTTGTAGTATCCCCAGGGTGTACACTTGGCCTGGGTTTCTGGCCCCAGGTGGAGTACCTTGCATTCCCTGCATTGAACCTCAGCTCCACTTTCTAGACCATCTTTCCAGAGCCTCCAGGTCCCCTGCAGGGCCACCCTCCTCCTCCCCATCCACCACCGCCTCCAGTTTCGAGTCATCTGCAAAGAGACTCATCTCACTCCTGATTCCTGTCCTTATGTCAGATAGGTAGGCGTTGAACAGAAGGGGCCCAAGGACTGATCCCTGTGGGACCCCACTAATGACCCTCCTTGGGGATGAGACTATCCCACCAACTACGACCCTCTGGGTCCGGTCCTGAGCCAATTGCCTACGCAGTTAACCAACAGCTTACTTCCTCCTACCCCCCCACTAGGGCTGCCTTATGACTGTCCCATGCATTCTTGAATTCCCCACTGTTCTTGCCTCCACAACCTCCTCAGGGAGGCTGTTCCATGCATCCACAACCCTCTGTGAAAAATACTTCCTCACATTACCTCTGAGTCGCCCCTCTATCTTCAAATTGTGCCCTTGTTCTTGCACATCTCTTTTCTGAAAGATGCTACCCTCTTGGACTTTGTTGATTCCCTTGAATTACTTAAAGGTTTCTATCATGTCCCTCTCCTTCTTTCCTCAAGGGTATACATATTAAGCTCCTTTAGTCTTTCTTCATATGTCTTCTGGTGCAGACCCTGCACCATTCTGGTTGCCCTCCTCTGGACAGCCTCCACTCTGTCTATGTCTTTGCGGAGATGGGGTCTCCAGAACTGCACACAGTACTCAGATGGGGTCTCACCAACTGTCTGTACAGAGGATAACAACTTCCTGTTTTCTACTATTGATGCCTCTTCCTATGCATCCCAGTATCCCCCAGCCTTCCTTACTGCCTTCTCACATTGCTTGCCCACTTTTTAGGTCATCTGATATAATACCCCAGGTCCCTTTCCATTTTACTGTTGTCAGTATCTCACCCCATTGTGTATGCTTCCCTGGGTTTTGTTTCCCATGTGCATTACCTTGCACTTCTTTGCATTGAATCTGAGCTGCCATACATTTGACCATTCCTCCAACCTTGCCAAGTCCCTTCTCATCCTTTCCACTCCATGTTGTGTATCAACCCTGTTGCAGATCTTTGTGTCACCTGCAAGAGACATACTTTTCCTTCCAGTTCCTCTGCAATGTCACTTATAAAGACATTAAAAGGACCGGTCCCAGTACTGAACCCTGCGGTACCCCACTAGTAACCCTCCTTTCTTCACTGTGTACTCCATTTACTACTACCCTGCAGTCCTGTTGTCTAGCCAATTTTTATCCAGGCTACCACCTTGGGACCCTCCAAGGCTGGCTAACTTGTGTTAATCTTTGTGTGGGACTGTATCAAATGCCTTGCTAAAATCTAGGTAGGCCATGTCCACAGCCCCTCCCTGGTCTAATACTTTGGTCACCCAGTCAAAGAAATCTATTAGATTCGTCTGACACGAACTTCCCATCGTGAATCCATGCTGCCTTGGGTCCTTTGCCCCACTGGCCTCTAGGTACTCAACAATTCTTTCCTTCAGAAGTGATTCCATCATTTTCCCTACCACTGAGGTCAAACAATTGGTCTATAGTTTCCTGCCTCTGTCCTGCTCCCACTTTGTGAAGAGGAATCACATCTGCCTCCTCCAGTCCTCGGGTACCACCCCATCTTCCCATGATTTGTTAAAGAGAGTAGTCAGTGGTGTCACTAGTTCTACCCTTAGTTCTTTTAGAATTCTTGGGTGAATCCCATCAGGCCCCATTGCTTTGTCCACCTTCAATTTTATTAGTTCTTTCCGAACCCTTTCTTCTGTAAATGGACTGGTATCGCCCCCGTCTTCAGAGTGTTTCTCTTGTTTGGTTTAGGTACCTCCCCATCTCTTCCTTTGTGAATACTGAGCAGAAATATTCGTTCAGTATACCTGCTTTTCACTGTCACCCTCTACCCACATTCCTCCCTTTATTAAGCCTCAGTATCCCTCCTTTGGTCTTTCTTCACTCCCTAATGTACCTATAAAGGTCTTATCCCCTTCTTAACAGAATTGTCTCATCCTTTCCTCGGTTTGGGCCTTTGCTATTCTGACTACCTTCCCAGCCTCTTTTCTGCTTTAACTGATAAAGTTCTCTGTCCTGCTCCTTCTGTGTTTCTTTATATTTCCTGAATGCTATCCTTTTCTCCTTAACCTTCCCTGCCACCTCTTTTGAGAACCATAGCATTTTTTCCTCGTTGTGTTTTATTGATTTGCTTTGCACAAAGGCTTGTTGCCTCTGTGATGGCTGTTTTGATTACTCCCATTACTCACTCCACCCTCCTTCTTGCCTGTTTGCTAGTGCTTTTCTGAGGCACTCTCTCATTTCCCAAAGTCAGCCCTCCTAAAGTCCAATACTCTTGCTTTTGTATGGCTTATTGTATGGCTGTGTTTATCGTGAACCACACTGTTTGGTGGTCTCTTGTTCCCAGATGGCTACCCACTTCTAAATCTGAGATTCTTTCTCCGTCCCCATTTGAGAGTACCAGGTCTAAGATTGTTCCCTCCTGAGTGGGTTCCAATACTAGTTGTCTGAGGCATGCCCTGTAGGGCATCAAAATGACCCTGCTCTTGGATGTGCCTGCAACAAAGGTGCTCCAGTTAACATCTGACATATTCAGGTCCCCATCAACAATATCTCCTTTCTCTGCCATTCTAAGGAAGCCTTCTATCATTTCCTTGTCCATTCCTCCCCTGAGATGGGGTCTGTATACAACCCCATGCGGATTGTGGTGCCATGTCCTGTCTCCAGGGTGACCCAGAGTGCCTCATCTGCTCCCTGTTTACTCTATAGTTCTGTTGCTTTGATCCTTCCTTTACAGAGAGCTACTCCTCCTCCTCTTTACCTCCCTGTCCCTCCTGTAGATTGTGTATCCTGGTATGTTGACATCCCAGTCATGGTTCTCTGTGTACCATGTTTCTGTGACTGCCACAATATCCAGGCAACCCCTTCCATCAAGGCCACTAGTTCAGGAAGTTGTTACACAGACTATGGGCATTGGTACTCATCATCCTCCACTTTTGATAGCCTTACCTCTTTTAGCCCCATTCCTGTCCTTTCTGCCTTTGCCTTTTTTTTACATTTACCTCTGTTCTGCTCACTAATAACTTCTCTACCTTGGTGTTTACCTCACTAATTACCATGTTTTGTGGGGAGGCTGTGATTTCCTGCTCTCTTTCAGTGCCTCCCCTTGGCTAGTTTAAATGTTTCCAATGAAGCATTTAAACCTCTCACCTAGGATCCTGGTTCCCCCTGGACAGATGCAGACCATTGTACCAGTATAAGTCTGCATCCTCCAGGTGGCTCCCCAGTCCCCAATGAAGCCAAAACCCTGAGCTCCACACCAGTTTTCAACCACTCATTGAATTCCCTGGTGAGGAGTGCCCTAACATCTCCCTTGCCATAGACAGGCAGCACCTCCGAGAAGGTCACCATATGCGCTACTTGTCTAAGGCCCCTCCCAACTCTACAAACTCCCTTGCACTGCTCTGATCCCATTCCTAGCCAGGTCATTTGTCCCTAGGTGGACAATGACATCCACTCCCTCTCTCATGCAGCTCCTTCCACGATCCTGAGGATTCGCTTCCTGTCCCTCAAGCCGTGGCACCAGGAAGGCACTTACCTCCCTCTCCCTTCCTCCCCATTTCTACCCCTAATGATTGATTCCCCACCAGGAGTTGTTTCCTTCCCCTGTGGGGTCCCATGCCACCCTCCTGTGGTTCTCCTTGTGAAAGTTCCCAGCATCCTCCTTGGTCTCCACTGCAGGTGCCTCACAGAGGAACCACTATCCACCAGAAGAGTGAATGAATTGTGAGAGGTAAAGCTGGAGGATTCAACTCTGTTCCACCACCCTCTCCTCCCTGAGCCCACCCTGGCCCAGCCTCTCCTCTTTCTTGGCAACCTCTGAGGTAGTGGCATTGGCCCTGGTGGTCCCTGGGTGGGGAGGAGATTTCATGAATCCCAGTCAGTTCAGCCTGGAGATGGGCACCTCTCTCTTAGACCAGAGGGTGCCTGCAACAGGGCAGCATCGCAGCCTCCAGAATGTCTCCCGGAACACTGAGCCCCACAGCCATTGCACTGCACCACTCCTATCACGCCTTATTTTGTGTTCCTCTACTGTTTCTCTGTATGCTTACTCTTTCCTTTCCTTACAACTCTCACCCTTCCTGTTCTGGGACAGCAACTTCCTATCTTCCTCAGTAGCCTCCTTCTTTCTTGCTCAATGTCAGACCACCAGCAGCTAGTGAGGGAGAGTGAGCTACTTTTTCCTTTAGGGTTGACAAAACTAATGTTTCTCATGATCCTTTCCTTCCTACTGCCAAACAGGAAGTTTCTGTTGACAGTCAGATCCAGTGGCTATAAAAGTAGAACTTGCTTTGCTGTAAGGGTGGAGGGATGGGATGGAGGGCAATTAGTAAGAAAAAGGGTAGCAACAGGAAGTTGTAATTTGAGTCACCTGCTTTTATAGTGTCTAAGCCATACCCCAATTAATCTCTCTTTCCTCCTACTGGGTTAGCAAAGTCAGCTGATACAGTACCTTCCCAGCACAGAACACACACTGACTTTCTTTCTTTCTTTTTTTTTAACCCTAAATAAGACCCCTTCAACTTTTAATAAAGTATCTATTCACTTAATCTCAACAGACACTGACCCCTGCTGAGATATAAGTTTTAAATTAATAAAACAATGTAACTTCTTTTAGTTAGCCGCTTTCTGCTCTACAAGCAAGGCTAGCAACAGCTACAGGTGAGTAACCTGTTTTTCTAGGATCGTGGACATGTTGTTCATCCACACCTTGGCAGACCCTAGCAGTTCTCCGGGAGGAGGGAGGCAGGTGCACACCCCTTAGGAACAGAGATTGAGAACTGAGGCCCCAAAACCAGCATCCGATGTGACTCAAGGTCGATGTGGTAGTGGGTGATAAAGGTGTTTGCTGACTTCCAGGTAGCAGCCCGGCAGATTTCCTGGATAGGGATGTCCCTGGAAGCAGCCACCAATGCAGCGTATGGCGGGTAGAATGAGCTCTTATCCTTTGGGAGGCTCCATGCCCGCCAACTCATAACACAGACTGATGCAAGATGTAAACCACCTTGCAATAGTCCATTTTGCTGCAGGTCTGCCAGAGGCAGCTTCAGCATAGGTGACAAACAGCTGGTGAACCTCTCCTGAATTTCTGCCATCCTCTCCTTATAATAGGAGAGAGCACATCTCAGGTCCAAAGTATGAAGCCTGTACTCGGCCTCCCGAGGTGTAGTTAGGTAGTAAACCGGCAGAGTTAATACCTGGTTAAGGTGAACTCTGACACCACCTTCAGAAGGAATTTCAGGTGGGTGAGTAGACAACCTTGTCCCTGTGGAAGACCAGATAAGAGGAGTCCATCGAAATCACCTGGAGCTCCCTGTCCTTCTGGCAGATGTGATAGCCACCAGGAAGGCCTTCTTCCATGACAAGTGTGACAAGGCACACTTGTGCATTGGTCGAATGGTTTGCCCATGAGCTTTGCCAGTACCATCAGAAGATCCCACAGAGGTGGAGGTTCACGACTGGAGGGAATATGTGATCCAGGCCTTGAAAAAGTGCCCAACCACTGTCTCCTGCGCCAACGTTGGCTGATCGGCCCGCGCCTGGTAAGCAGAGATGGCTGCCAGTGCACCCTAAGGGTCATGACCACAGACCCCTTTGGAGAGAGACCAAAGGTAGTCAAGAATGTTAGCCACTGGACAGGACAAAGGGTCCAGGCTCTTGCTTTCTGACATCAAATGGAAAACTTTTCCATTTGAAGTCATAACATTTCCTGGTCAGTTCCTTTCTGGATGCCTCCACCACGGTACCAGGCTGTGAGGTGCAGGGATTGAAGGTCTGATGGTATACATTCCCTGATTGAGAGATATCAGGTCTGGGCATGCTGGAAGCCGCAGTGGGGGCCTGCAGCTGAGGCTGAGGAGATCTGGATACCAGAACTGAGAAGGCCTGTCTGGGGCTACCAGGATCACCTTCACCTTGTCCCTCCTCACCTTGAGAAGCACTTTGTGGATCAAGGGAAATGGAGGGAAGGCGTGAGAGGAGGCCTGGGGTCCACGGCCTCAGAAGGCATCCCTGCAGTGAGCCCTGCTGAAGGGGTGGGCATGAAACAGCCTCAGCTTGGTGTTGTCCCTGAGGCAAACAGGTCCACCATCGGTTTGCTCCAGTGGGAGAACAGGCTGTAAGCTACCTCTGGATGGAGAGACCACTGTGGGATGTCTCGCCTAAGTGGCTGAGAGCATCCGCCAGATGGTTTGAAGCTCCTGCCACATGGATGGCTAGGAGATTTGCCTCCAAATGGCTGATGAGGGTCCAGATGTGAAGCGCTCTCTGCAAAGCAGACGGAGTGCATGCTGCCCTGTTTGTTGAGGTAGTACATGGTCATGGTATTGTCTGTCTGGACTTGAGCAGTTGACCCCAGAGCTGAGGAGCAAAAGCTGACAGTGCCAGTCTGACTGCTCTGAGCTACAACAGGTTGATGTGGCATCAGATTCCCTCGGGGTCCAGAGCCATGGGCCCTTTTTCCCCCATGTGGGCTCCCAGCCCATGAGAGAGCACCAGTCGTGAGTATGACTGTCAGCCGGGAGGACATACGGGATCCCTTCCCACAACCAGTCTGGGGCAGTCCACCATAGGAGAGCATCCCACATCTTCTGGATTACAGTGATCAGCTGTCAAAATTACTGTAGCTGAGTCCACTTGGTCCACTGGGTGGCCAGCTCCCATTGGAGGAGGAGCACGCAACCGGGCCCAACAGACCACCGAGATGCACGCCGCCTTTGTAACCTAAAAAGGCGCACAAAAAGTCCCGGCATGGCACAACTGCACAACCAGAAATGATTGGGCAAAGGAAGAGAGAACCTCCGCACTGTCCACCGGAGATGAGCTCTGGCCTGATGAGAGTCAAACTCTGCCCCGATGAAGCACATCTGTTGGGAAGGCATGAGTTACAACTTGGCCTCGTGATCAGGAGGCTGAGTTAGGAGCAGATCTGGAGGGCCAGGTCCCTGGACCTTCTCCACTGCCTGTTGGGTGGTACCTGCTAGGAGCCAATCGTCGAGGTAGGGATAAATCCTGACCGCCCGATGCCTGAGATGGGCTGCCACCACTGCAATGCATTTGATGAAGACCAGTGGGCTGATGACAGGCCAAACGGCATGGCTTGGAACTCGTACAGGGTCCCTTTGACTCTGAAGTAGAAGAACTGCTGATGAGATGGACAGATTGGGACGTGAAAGAATGCGCCTGCAGATCCAGTGAACAGAAGCACATGTTTTTGCTCCACGGATGGTATGATCTGGGACAGAGTGACCATCTGAAAGGTGCGGATCTGAGATATTGATTCAGGTTGTGCAGATCTAGAATGGGGCGCCAGACCCCATCTGCTTGGGCACCAGGAAATACCTGAGACAAAGCCTTGGTCTGCTGGAGGATCCACCACTGGAGCTACTGCCTCCTTGAGGAGGAGCTGAGCAGTGTTGTCTCAGAGAGCCGACTGAGTCTGGATGGATACTCTTTCCTCCCAAGGGGCTCGGGCTTGGAGGGTACTGCTTGAATTCCAGAGGCAGCCCTGACCAACCACTCGAGAACCCACCTGTCCATAGTGACAGTGGACCAGGTGGAAAGGAAGTGGTGGAACTGGACCCCCATGGAGAACCCAGAACTGGCGTGACGGGAGGGGGAGGCAGCCCCGCCCATCACTGAGCAGGCTTGGAGGAGGAGGATCCAGGGCCGCAAATGTGGCCTCCTTATGGCCTGGGGGCCTGGGCTTGGGCTGGGGGCCAAGTTTAGCCTGCTGCTGCTGTTGCTGCTGTCCTCCGTGAAAGAGGGCTGCTGAGCCGCAGGGGAACAGTGCCAAAAAGGCTTCTTCTTTCTTCTTCTACTGGTTCTTGCCTGAAGAACCTTTGGCAGAAGTAGCATCCAAGGTGGCACTGACTGTTCAATACACTGGAGATGACCAGCCACGCCTGGGCCAAAAAGATCGGTACCCAGGAAAGGCACATTAGCCAGTTTGTGCTGAGTATCCACCGGAAGGAGGAGAGTCTCAGCCAAGCCCTACAATGAGAGACAACCGCTGCCATCGAATGAGCACAAGAATCCCCAATGTCCAGGGCTGTTGAAGCTGCTGTTTGGCAACAGCTCAGTCTTAATCCTGGACCTGCTTGACTGTGGTCTGCATGTCCGTGGGGAGGTGTGGGAGGACTTTGTCCAAAGACCCTAAGAGGGCATGGGAGAAGTATGCCATGATGACGGCCGAACTTGCCTGATGAAGGCCCAAGGAAGAATCCGCATAGACCTTCCTGGCTGAATGGTCCAAGAATTTGGACTCTTTCTCGGGAGGGCAGTCAGTGTTGGCAGAACTGCCAGTATGCCTGAACACAGGCAGTAACCAGGCTCTCGGCTGTAGGGTGCTCTGTGAACCCTGCAGGACCCCATGGGCACTGTGATACTATGGGCCATGCAGGCAGATGGTGCTGGACAAGAGGCAGAGCACTGCCAGAGTCCTAAGGCTGGGCCAACAATGGCCTCGGCCACAGGAAACGCCTCCATTGAGGTATTCCTCTCTTGAGGATGTCCGTAAGTACTCCGCCTTTTTCTGGATTGGCTCCAGGGCATCCCTGTGGACTCAGAGATGAGGTGAAGAATGCCCTGGAAGGATGAATGACCTTCCTCCGCCTCTAACCCACCAGCCAATTCATCATCCCCAGGATGAGAATGCAGGCGTCATATCCCGACACAGCAGTCGATCACCAGGTCACCCTCACTCCGCCGAGGGCAGTCCGGGATGACAGTGACCGACAGATGCGGGAAAGCCCAGTGTCTGGCCTATCTTCTTTAGAAAGAACCCTCCCACAGGCTGCTTAGGCGGTGGTTCCACCCTATTGGTGGAGAGACCGGTTTAGGCCGAACCGGAGGTTCACCGACCGGGAGGATGGGGACCACATTTGATTGGCTCTAAAGGAGTCAGTTGGCTTAGGGAGGCGAAAGCCAAGTAATGGCCGGGTAGAAGCCAGGGTCGGATTGTGCCTAGTCAAAATCAGCTTTTGCCACATGAGGTCGCCAGTGCCGCGGAGTTTCCACTGGA
This sequence comes from Neoceratodus forsteri, assembly GCA_016271365.2. Taxonomy (NCBI): domain Eukaryota; kingdom Metazoa; phylum Chordata; order Ceratodontiformes; family Ceratodontidae; genus Neoceratodus; species Neoceratodus forsteri. The sequence continues at coordinate 189,833,608 of CM028134.1, forward strand.
TCCCTCCTCATCCGAGGAGAACGAGGACAACCGATGGCTTGCCTCTTTTAGAGCACTTGTGGCTCTTCCTTGGCCTTTCAGTCGAGGGGTCCTGACCTTGATCGAGATTGGACAGGCCTATTCAGTCATTTTCAGAGACACCGCAGGACCGGTGATATCCTGGGGTCGGGGACCACTTCCTTGATGGTATTCCCAGCAGGCTAGTTCTCCTCGCTGGGGAAAGTAAGAACTGGTGTTCGATCGACAGAATCATCGACCGAGTCTGTGACAATGGGTCGATCAGGTCAATGACGATTTCAATGTCATCGATCGACATTTTGGTCGATTGGCCAGACGCAAAGCCGAGAAGCCAGCAGCTGACGGGGCAATTTCAACCAAGTCGAAGTGCCGGTTCCTGGGAACGAGATCTTTCCTGATCCCAAGAGCGTCTCCTTCAGGATGAAGATGATCCCGGTCCTTTTCCCACTTATGGGACTGAGAAGAATGCATGCCTGCAGGACCCCTCCCTTGGTTGGAAGAGACTGGCACAACTCTCAAAAGAACCCAAGAAGGTGGAGTCCAGGTTGAGCGGAACAAAGAAGCTCCAAGTAGTTTCTGCAGTCCAAGCCGCTCCTCCTCAAATGCTTGCATGTGTTTCAGTTGCTCGGCAGATCCCACAGCCGCAGAAACCACCCACCAAGCCTCCTTAGATTTCACTGGAGGTTCCATTTCTCCAGCCTCCCAACTTCAGGCGTCACGAGACAGTCATCGAGGACGTTAGGATGAAAAGCTAGACAAAGATCGCTTATCTCGAAGCGCCATGGTCGACACCAAGACCGTGAGACACATGTTGTGTGGGGATCGTGTAAGGCATCTTCTGGTCACGGGACATTGGCGAAACTGGGGAATACTTGTCTTCTATAATCAAGGTAAATAGTCGCCATCGCTAATGCGGACTAGACGGATTTTCGGAATAACCGAAAGTTTTGAATACAGGCCTACAAAATTCATGAGCATGAGGGAGGCAACCTGAATCTTCCAGCGAAAGGAAGATCTGGCGCCATGGGGTGGAGTCGAGGGTTATACCACCCGAGTGGGTGGGAGGAGTCAGCTTGAAGACTTCCAGAAAGATTTAAAGTGGAAGGGACATGCCAAAGAGTGTGGATAGACATAGAAACATAGAATTTGATGGAAGATAAGGACTGCTTGGCCCACCTAGTCTGCCCATTTTCCTACCTAACAGATAAGCTGCAGATCCTAGTTAACCAACAGCTTACTTCCTCCTACCCCCACTAGGACTGCCTTATGTCTGTCCCATGCATTCTTGAATTCCCCACTGTTCTTGACTCCATGACCTCCTCAGGAGGCTGTTCCATGCATCCACAACCCTCTCCGTGAAAAAATACTTCCTCACATTACCTCTGAGCATCCCCCTCTATCTTCAAATTGTGCCCTTGTTCTTGCACATCTCTTTTCTGAAAGATGCTACCCTCTTGGACTTTGTTGATTCCTTGAGGTACTTGAAAGTTTCTATCATGTCCCTCTCCCCTTCTTTCCTCAAGGTATACATATTAAGCTCCTTTAGTCTTCTTCTCAGATGTCTTCTGGTGCAGACCCTGCACCATTCTGGTTGCCTCTGCTGACAGCCTGCACTCTGTCCATGTCTTTGTGGAGATGGGGTCTCCAGAACTGCACACAGTACTCAGATGGGGTCTCACCAACTGTCTGTACAGAGGGATGACAACTTCCTGTTTTCTACTATTGATGCCTCTTCCCATGCATCCCAGTATCCCCCAGCCTTCCTTACTGCCTTCTCACATTGCTTGCCCACCTTTAGGTCATCTGATGTAATTACCCCAGGTCCCTTTCCATTTTTACTGTTGTCAGTATCTCACCCCCATTGTGTACTCTTCCCTGGGTTTTGTTTCCCATGTGCATTACCTTGCACTTTTTGCATTGAATCTGAGCTGCCATACATTTGACCATTCCTCCAACCTTGCCAAGTCCCTTCTCATCCTTTCCACTCCATCTTGAGTATCAACCTGTTGCAGATCTTTGTGTCATCTGCAAAGAGACATACTTTTCCTTCCAGTTCCTCTGCAATGTCACTTATAAAGACATTAAAGGACGGTCCCAGTACTGAACCCTCTGGTACCCGCTAGTAACCCTCCTTTCTTCACTGTGTACTCCATTTACTACTACCCTGCGTCCTGCTGTCTAGCCAATTTTTATCCAGGCTACCACCTTGGGGCCCACTCTAAGGCTGGCTAACTTCTGTATTAATATTTTGTGTGGGACTGTATCAAATGCTTTGCTAAAGTCTAGGTAGGCCATGTCCACAGCCCTCCCTGGTCTACTACTTTGGTCACCCAGTCAAAGAAATCTATTAGATTCGTCTGACACGACCTTCCCATCGTGAATCCATGCTGCCTTGGGTCCTGTGCCCCACTGGCCTCTAGGTACTCAACAATTCTTTCCTTCAGAAGTGATTCCATCATTTTCCCTACCACTGAGGTCAAACTAACTGGTCTGTAGTTTCCTGCCTCTGTCCTGCTCCCACTTTTGTGAAGAGGAATCACATCTGCCCTCCTCCAGTCCTCAGGTACCATCCCATTCTCCCATGATTTGTTAGAGAGTAGACAGCAGTGTCACTAGTTCTACCTTAGTTCTTTTAGAATTCTTGGGTGAATCCCATCAGGCCCCATTGCTTTGTCTACCTTCAATTTTATTAGTTCTTTCAGAACCCTTTCTTCTGTAAATGAACTGGTATCGACCTCGTCTTCAGAGTGTTTCTTTTGTTTGGTTTAGGTACCCCCTTCCTTTGTGAATACTGAGCAGAAATATTCGTTCAGTATCCCTGCTTTTTCACTGTCCCCATCTACCCACATTCCCTCCCTTTATTAAGCCTCAGTATCCCTCCTTTGGTCTTTCTTCTCTCCTAATGTACCTATAAAGGTCTTATCCCCTCTTAACAAAATTGGCTATCCTTTCCTCGGTTTGGGCCTTTGCTATTCTGACTGCCTTCCCAGCCTCTTTCTGCTTTAACTGATACAGTTCTCTGTCCTGCTCCTTCTGTGTTTCCTTGTATTTCCTGAATGCTATCCTTTTCTCCTTAACCTTCCTGCCACCTCTTTTGAGAACCATAGCATTTTTTTTCCTTCGCTGTGTTTTATTGATTTGCTTTACACAAAGGCTTGTTGCCTCTGTGATGGCTGTTTTGATTACTCCCCATTGTTCCTCCACCCCTCCTTCTTGCCTGTTTGCTAGTGCTTTTCTGAGGCACTCTCTCATTTTCCCAAAGTCAGCCTCCTAAAGTCCAGTACTCTTGCTTTGTATGACTTGATTGTATGGCTGTGTTTATTGTGAACCACACTGTTTGGTGGTCGCTTGTTCCCAGATGACTACCCACCTCTAAATCTGAGGTTCTTTCTCTGTCCCAATTTGAGAGTACCAGGTCTAAGATTGCTCCTCCCGAGTGGGTTCCAATACTAGCTGTCTGAGGCATGTCCCTGTAGGGCATCAAGAATGACCCTGTCTTGGATGTGCCTGCAGCAAAGGTGCTCCAGTTAACATCTGGCATATTCAGGTCCCCAATCAACAATATCTCCTTTTTCTGCCATTCTAAGGAAGCGTTCTATCATTTCCTTGTCCATTCCTCCCCTGAGATGGGGGTCTTCAGCACAACCCCCCTGGCAAGGATTGTGGTGCCATTTCCCTGTCTCTAGTGTGACCCAGAGTCCCCATCTGCTCCCTGTTTACTCTTTAGTTCTGTTGCTTTGATCCTTCCTTACATAGAGAGCTACTCCTCCTCCTCTTTACCCTCCCTATCCCTCCTGTAGATTGTGTATCCTGGTATGTTGACATCTCAGTCATGGTTCTTGTGTACCATGTTTCTGTGACTGCCACAATATCCAGGAAACCCTCTTCCATCAAGGCCACTAGTTCAGGGAGCTTGTTACACAGACTACGGGCGCTGGTACTCATCACCCTCCACTTTGATAGCCTTACCCCTTTTAGCCCCATTCCTGCCCTTACTGCCTTTGCCTTTTTACATTTACCTCTGTCCTGCTCCCTAATAACTTCTCTACCTTGGTGTTTACCTCACTAATTACCATGTTTTGTGGGGAGGCTGGGATTCCCTGCTCCTTTTCAGTGCCTCCTCCTTGGCTAGTTTAAATGCTTGCCAATGAAGCATTTAAACCTCTCACCTAGGATCCTGGTTCCCCTGGACAGATGCAGACCATCGCACCAGGATAGGTCTGCATCCTCCAGGTGGCGCCCCAGTCCCCAATGAAGCCAAACCCTGAGCCCCACACCAGTTTTTCAGCCACTCATTGAATTCCTGGTGAGGAGTGCCCTAGCTCCCTTGCCATAGACAGGCAGCACCTCCAGAAGGTTACCATATGCGCTACTTGTCTAAGGCCCCTCCCCAACTCTACAAACTCCTCTTGCACTGCTCTGATCCCATTCCTAGCCAGGTCATTTGTTCCTAGGTGCACAATGACATCCAGCTCCCTCCCTTGTGCAGCTCCTCCCACGATCTGAGGATTCACTTCCTGTCCCTCCAAGCCATGGCGCCAGGAAGGCACCTTACCTCCTCTCCCTTCCTCCCCATTTCTACCCCCCAATGATTGAGTCCCCACCTGAGGTTGTTTCCTTCCCTGTGGGGTCCCATGCCACCCTCCTGTGGGTCTTCTTTGTGAAGGTTCCCAGCATCCTCCTTGGTCTCCACTGCAGGTGCCTCCATGAGGAACCACTATCCACCAGAAGAGCTAATTAATTGTGGAGAGGTACAGCTGGAGGGATGCAATTTGTTCCACCCACCTCTCCTCCCTGAGCCCAACCTGGTCCAGCCTCTCCTCTTTCTTGGCAACCTCTGAGGTAGTGGCATTGGCCCTGGTGGTCCCTGGGTGGGGAGAGATTTCACGAATCCTAGCCAGGTCAGCCTGGAGACGGGCAACCTCCTCTCAGACCAGAGGGTGCCTGCAACAAGGCAGCATCGCAGCCTCCAGAATGTCTCCGGAATGCTGCCGCCCACAGCCATTGCACTGCACCACTCCTATCATGTCTTATTTTGTGTCCCTCTACTGTTTCTCTGTATGCTTACTCTCCTCTCCTTACAACTCTCACCCTTCCTGTTCTGGGACAGCAACTTCCTATCTTCTTTGGTAGCCTCCTTCTTCCTTGCTCAATGTCAGACCACCAGCAGCTGGGGAGAGTGAGCTACTTTTTTCCTTTAGGGTTGACAAACCAATGTTTCTCTATGATCCTTCCCTTCCTACTGCCAAACAGAAAGTTCCTGTTGACAGCCAGATCCAGTGGCTATAAAAAGTAGAACTGGCTTAGGGTGGGCGGGTGGAGGGATGGGATGGAGGGCAACTAGTAAGAAAAGGCTAGGAACAGGAAGTTGTAATTTGAGTCACCTGCTTTATAGTATCTAAGCCACACCCCCATTAAGCTCTCTCCTCCTACTGGTTTAGGAAAGCCAGCTGATACAATACCCTTCCCAGCACAGAACACACACTGACTTTCTTTCTTTTTTAACCCTAAATAAGACCCTTCTACTTCTAATAAAGTATCTGTTCATTTAATCTCAACAGACACCGACTCCTGCTGAGATATAAGTTTTAAATTAGTAAGAAAATGTTGCTTTTTAGTTAGCTGCTTTCTGCTCTACAAGCAAGGCTAGCAACAACATATCCACGATCCTAGAAAATAATTTATATTTATCTTAGTTATTTTCTGAGAATCCAAAGAAAAGAGATGAAGCTTGCCCTTGCTGCTGACCATAGACCAATTGTGATAGATGTCCTGTTCTATATTCCTAGCTGCAGGATTCTCCAGATGAGACACAAAGTAGCCATGGGAAGTTTAGCCATGCCATATGTATCAGTAGCTGAGAAGAGTATTCAGGGACCCTCCCAACTGGGTCCCATTATTTCTCAGTACAGCTTGTTACTCCATCGACAGCTAATGCTGTATCAACAACTTCCTCCTGCCTTTTTTTTTCAACAGGGCTTAATAAAATGTTGCACTCAAGGGTAGAATTCCCTACCTTAACTCTACCCCACCTATCCCAGGAAATAGTAATATCATACAACTGTTTTACTACTCTAAAGTCAGCATCATCTATCATAGAAGTGAAAGAAAATTATTTTTTCTTCTTTATGATACAGTCAACAAGAGGGTTTGTTAGAAGCTCCAAAGTTATGTGACAGTGAAAACAAGAGCTGGCAAGACTCAAAGGTGCTTGCACAACCAGCATGTTAACAGGACACACATAAATGGAGTTGTCCTCACCCCAGCACAAATGCAGACACATATAGACCCCTCTACACAAACAGACATATGTACAGATTTACAGACACACAAACGTGAACACACAAAAAAGATTAAAAACACAAAACACCCCATTGCTTATCCATTCTACCTCTTATCTAATTCATCTGACACCTAGTCACTTGAGGAAGGACATTTTAAAAGGGAATGATATTAAGTTTAGTGTCTCTTCACATCTCCTCACAGAATACAATTGGGGCATCTGGTTGATGGTCACTGTGGTTGAATTTAGCATATACAGAGATGTCATCTGTGAAGCCTTCCCCTTACAGAGAGAAGAGTTAGACTCTCATCACTATCACTATCTTATAGTTGGATTTGGCCATAAGATGTGGTGGCAAATGCGTTATGACCATCACCAATGGTTCTCAGCAAAAAAAAAAAAAAACACTGCTTACTTCTTTAGCTTCAATACAGAAGTCCTAGGTGGCATTAGGCAACAAGCTCTTCTGTCAACGTTAACTTGGCCAACAGGCTTTATCCTGCTCCATTTGTGGGTCATTTACTTACCTCTTAGCCGTATGTCTGCTTACATTACCAGATTCAGTTTCAGCCTCTCTGCCCTCTAAGTCTCAAGCCTCCCAGCAAGGCATTTTATGTTCCCAAAATCTAATGCACAAGAGAGGCCAACATATTGTATTTTCTGCAGGTCACCCGATATGTATAATTTCACCAAATTTGCTTTCTTTTCTCCATCCTGTACCCTCCAACATGTATCCAGTAATTGCAAGAAAGGCCATTCTAAAACCATGTTTTATTGAAAAGCCTCATCCCCTACTGTCCTTGGGACAAAATGATATTCAGTTCACGCTCCTACCTTAGTGAAAGTTTGTAGACTTTAACAACTCCTGGACCCTCCCCATCCCCCCGCCCCCCCAACACCAACATCACCAAGTCCATGACATCCTTTCTCCTGACAGGCCTTACATTCAGATTTTATATAGGATTCCAATTCATTCCATCCACTCCTGTCATATGCCTCACTCTCTGGTCAGCTGCAAACAATCCAGAGGCATAACAGCTCCAGAAATGGTTCCTGATTAGTTGTTTTCTGCTCCTCACTCCCCACCTTCAGAATGAATGCTATGGTATTGCTATCTGCAAGTTCTCCTGGGAAATTTCTCAGCATTTGAACTACAGTGTATCACAAGGGAGGCAAGATTGCCCAAAGATAAATTATATCAATATTTCAAAATTAACCTTCCATGGTTTCCGCAAACGATGCTGTACAAAGGAGAGCTCCTTTCACTCTTGGGCTATGTAAACTTTGCCATGATTAGCAAACTGGGTAACAAACTGCAAACTCTCTGAATATACCTGTGTTTCTAGATTCCATGCTAGCTATTTATGGGACTGCTTTCACTATGGGTGTGCCTGCTAGCCTCTAATTAGTATATTGGTAACCTACTATACCCAGTCCTGGTATTACAGTATTTTAGTTTCAGCACAAAAGTTTTTATTTATAACATTGATCTGTTGTATTATTGTGCTTCCATCGACTGTTACACTGTGTTTACCTACTGTGGTTGCCTGTTTATTTATTTATTTATTTATTTATGACAACCGGTAATAGTTAGCTAATAAAAGTATCCTAGCTACACCCTATCTGGATATTCCTTGTTTCTATTTACAGACATAGCTTTTATAGTATTGATAAGTTGTTATCTGGGTTAATTCAGTGATCAATTGTATTCTGGATCAATTCAGTGTTTGTTGCTTCTGCTAATAGTTAAATATAAAATATGTTGATCAGCTAGATATAGCCATATTCATAGGTCCTGTATGAGGGGGGTAAGGAGGGACACAATCAGTTGTGGTGGCTGTGAAGCACTTCTCTAGGCATATGCTCTGGGGAGGGGCACTGCCCCAACTACAGGACCCTGGCAGTGCTCCATGTTCAGCTTTTGGCAGCAAGAGAAAAATACAGCATCTCAGTTGTATCACCAGCTCATCTGAAGCCCACCCCACACTCCCACTACCCCAGAGGCTCACTGGTCCAAGGGGTGGAGAGTGGTGGGAGCAGTAGGGAAAAGGAAGCAGGATTAGCCACAGGGATGTTTTCCAGCCCATCGCCATCCAATGAACCACTTTCTATCCCTAGAGGAGGCGCAGGTACCTGACTGAACTGGGGGTGGGGGTGGGACGCTGAGTCAGTTGGAGGAAAGAGGCAGGACGATGGATAGTACCCGGAGTGAGAAAATACCTGGAGTAGAAACCTTTCCCCACTGGTAGCAAGAGACTCTCTCCACTGCTCTTGCAGACAGGAGTGACTTCATCTAGCTCCAACAGTTTTTCTGTTGGAGTTAGAGATTTTAATGATGTATGACTCTATGAGTTGGAAACTTTTGAACTGCAGAGAAAGTTCTTCACCCACCACCTCCAGCACCCACTTGTCTGCAGTAATGAGGTGCCAGTGATGGAGGTAGTGGATCAGCCTTCCTCCTGCTGGGGAGGGAGGCGACCTGGCTTCTGTAGTCAGGAGATTTGTTTAGACTGAGTTTTTGAGGGAGGAGAGAGATCAGCTCATCTCGTGCCTTCCTTCCTTCCTCTTCCTGTAAAATCCCTAATCTGAGAGTAGTCCAGGGGCATGGGCATTGGCATAGGGTAAAAGGCCCTAGGAAATATCCTCTCCTCCGCCCCCTACCTTGGAATCTTTGGGAAGTAGAGGCTTCTTTCTTTGCAGCATTGCTTTGGTATGTGGTTTTGTACTTCCACCTTTTTCATATAAGCTTCTGTTTTATCTCCAAATATAGAATTATTCTCACCAGGAAATCAATAGCTTTTGCCTGAGTGTCCTGTGTGAGATTAGTTGTTCTTAGCCCGGCATAGCACCTAAGAGAAATGGCCTGGGCCATGGCTCTGGCAGTGTCATTAGTGTCCACTGCCATGTGAAACTGGTATTTTGTTGCTTCTAAGGCAGTATTGCACCAATCAGCAGAGAAATGAATCTGACTGACCTCCTCCTCAAGCTACAGGCAGCACTTTCTCTCCTGCTCTCGGATTGGCTGATGCCACAAATCATTAGCATTGACTCTGCCTCCAGGGCAACTAAATCCAGCTGGCATACTGCATTAGTCATGCATACTGAAGGATTCCTGGGGTGAGAAACAGCATGTGTTTGTACCAGGAAGGTCTTGTCAGACTAACCTAATAGTTTTCTTTGACTGTGTGATGAGGGCACTAGACAGGGACCATGCCATGGATTCACCTTACTTCAGCTTCAGCAAGGCTTTCAACTCAGTGACTCACAGATGATTGCTGAAGAAGATAGAGGGTCTGGGAGTGGCTAGGGACATAGTAAGATGGGTAGGTAATTTGATAAAGGGAGGCAGCAAGGGTTGTGGTTAATGGAATCACATCAGAAGAGAGGGAGTTCACAAGTGGGATACCACAGGGATCTGCCCTGGGTCCGATCCTCTTCAATATGCTCATTAGCAACATTGGAGAGAAATCTGGGCAGGTTGTGTCTCTTCACAGATGACACTAAGTTCTGTGGGAGGGTGGATAGTGATGAGGAATCAGGGAAATGCAGAGTGACCTGCAAAGATTAAAGAGGTGGTCTAAGATTTGATAGTTCAAATTCAATGTCAAGAAGTACAAGGTAATGCACCTAGAAACAAGAACCCCAGGCCACAGTACTGGATGGGTGGGTAAGACTTAGCACTATGGCTGAGGAATGAGACCTAGGAGTTATCTTAGTGACCCTCAAACAATCAAGCCAGTGCAACAAGACCTATAGTAAGACAAATAGGATGTTGGGATGTATTGGGAGGGGTACTGACAGTAGAAAAAAAAGAGGCAGTACTATCTCTTTATAGATCTTTGATGAGGCCAGATCTGGAGTACTGCACCCAGTTCTGGAGTTCTCACCTTAGGAAAGATAAGGTCAGGCTAGGGATGGTGCAGGGAAGGGTGACAAAGATGATTCATGGCCAATAGGGCAGATCTTACGAGGGCTGCCTCAAGACGCTGAACATGTACTCATTGAAGATCAGACAGGAGAGGGAGATATGATAGAGTCCTTCAAGTTTCTGAAAGAAATAAACAAGGTGAACTGTGGAGAATTACTTAATATGAGCAACAGTTTGAGGTCACAAGGCATGAGTGGAAACTGACAAAAGGAGGTTCATGAGGGATATGAGAAAGTATTATTTTACGGAAAGAATGTTTGAGCCACAGTACATTCTACCAGCTGAAGTGGTGGGCGCCACAACCATTAATGGGTTCAAGCACGGTTGAGACAGAGTAAAGGATATAGGGGTTACTCAGGGCAACAGTAGCATGGAGAAGAATGGGGTGGTGGTGGTAGATAGGGAGGGCGAGAACCCTGTATGAACAATAAGTCCTGGGGTTAGATAGGAACCATAGGTAGACTAGATGGATCATTGGTCTTTTCTGTTGTCATTGTTTGTGTTTCTATGAGGATCATACTACAAGGAAGGCCCTTCATATCTTGCCTCCTAAACCTAGTTTATTCAGTTAAACCCCTGGACCACTATACCACCATCACAGCAGCTGGTTAAGGCCTAACCACATGGTCCCAATGGAATGGTCTTCTTATTCTTTAACGATCCAACTCCAGACTGCTCCATAGACACAGTCTCACACAAAGATTAATATACAAGTTAGCCAGCCTTGGAGTGGGTCCCAAGGTGGTAGCCTAGCTAAAAAACTGGCTGGACAACAGGACACAAAGTGTAATAAGTAAACGGAGTCACAGTTAAGAAAGGAGGATAACTAGAGGGCACCGCAGGGTTCAGTACTGGACTGGTCCTCTTTAATGTCTTTATAAGTGACATTGGAGAGCACCTGGAAGGAAAGGTATGTCTCTTTGCAGATGACACAAAGATCTGCAACAGTGTTGATACACAAGGTGGGGTGGAAAGGATGAAAAGGGACTTGGAAAGGTTAGAGGAATGGTCAAATATGTGGCAGCTCAGATTCACTGCAAAGAAGTACAAGGTAATGCATCTGGGAAACAAAACCCAGGGAAGAGTACACAATGGGGGTAAGTTAATAACAACAACAAAATTGAAAGAGACCTACAGTAATGAGTGATTATATCAGATGACCTAAAGGTGGGCAAGCAATGTGAGAAGGCAGTAAGGAGGGTTAGGAGGATACTGGGATGCATAGGGAGAGGCATCAACAGTAGAAAACAGGAAGTTGTTATCCTCTGTACAGACAGTTAGTGAGACCCCATCTGGAGTACTGCATGCAATTCTGGAGACCCCATCTCCGCAAAGACATAGAGTGGAGGCTGTTCAGAGGAGGGCAACCAAAATGGTGCAGGGTCTGCACTAGAAGACATACGAGGAGAGACTAAAGCAGCTTAACATGTATACCCTTGAGGAAAGGGGGACATGATAGAGACTTTCAAGTATCTCAAGGGAATTAACAAAGTACAAGAGGGTAGCATCTTTCAGAAGAAGAGATGTGCAAGAACAAGTGGGCACAATTTGAAGATAGAGGGGGACGGCTCAGAAGTAATGTTAGAAAGTAATTTTTCACAGAGAGGGTTGTGGATGCATGGAACAGCCTTCCTGAGGAGGTTGTGGAGTTAGGAACAGTGGGAGAATTCAAGAATGCATGGGACAGGCATAAGGCAATTCTAGTGGGGTAGGAGGAAGTAAGCTGTTGATTAACTAGAATCTGCAGCTTATCCATCAATGAGGAAATGGGCAGACTGGTGGGCCAAGCGGTCCTTATCTGCCATAAATTTTATGTTTCTATGTTTCATGGAAACCACTCAGTCTTTTGGTTTTGTAGCCATTTGTAGTCCATCTTGGTTTGCCCTTCCTGACCTTCTGAAATTCTTTGGATAGACCAGTTCCATTCAACATCTTCCTTGTTTGAACCTTACCCAATTGTTGCTGCTGCCCTTAACTAGCAACACTTCTGACATAACTAACTGGTTTCTCACTTTTGCAATACTCGCGTGTTTCTAATCTGTGTGTGAGTGCAGGACTTTTGGCACAATATGAATGATTTTAGGTCTGAGTGACTTGCCCCAGCACCCTTTCTCAGTACCACCTGTGCAGTAAACTACTTTCCTGTTTTTATATAACTAACAGGTTACCTTCTTCACAGACAAACCAGGCAGCAGCTGCTATAATCAAAAAGGTTGTTCTTCCTCCATCTTTCACAATGAATTTCCTTAGGAGATTAACTTGGACTTCCATTTGCTTCAAATTCAGTATAAATTGTATTCACATTCCAACCCCACTACTGTGCTAGCTGACAGCCAGTACTGACCGCTATTCCATAATTCCTATCAGGAAGCAGACAAATTCATTACTGCTCCCAGCTCTGTAAGACCTTTAAATCATCTGAATCACTATATTTCAGCTGTAAACACGTTGATATGGAACTCTCTATCTCCTTTCACCCAATCAACATTCAGTCTGTAAAAGGTAGCCCTCATTTTAGACTATACAGCACCTTTACCATTACGCTCATCTAGTTAGAAAATCCTAGACTGTTCCATACACATTACTCTGCTAGTCACTACTATATAGCATTGCATATCTGAATCCAGTCCTATATAAACTCAGCTTTACCAGACATAGCACCTTCCTTCTTATCTAGCCCTCTGTTCAAAACTTATCTCCAAGGCCTGAACAAATTAACTCTTAAAAACTTTGAAGAGAAACCCCATTAATTAGGGACTGTACTATCAAATAGTCAATTCGTAAGACAAGTGTTTTGGTTCTATGATTAATATGTATATTTAAGCTGCTATATAAGCCTCACCTTCTTTGGATTCTTTAGTCCTGGGAATTTACCTCTTCCAATACAAGTTTTCTTCGACAATCACATCAGTTGCAGGTCTAAAAAATAATCTTCAAACTGTCTCTACTCTACCTCTCTACTCCAAAACAATCTGTCACAACAAAGGAGTGAATATTCCTACCAACTCAAATTTACTTTTATCTGCTTGGAGCCATCAGGAAAGATCATCTTCCCTCCTGACTTCGAGAAAGAAGCCATTATAACTACCTCCTGCTTCATCAAACAGGTCAGAATCCTTAACTCCATTCTGGCCATTCCTTCACCATACAATAGATGCAGCTATACAGCTTCCATAAAAAATATGTACCTGCCTATGTCATTAAGATCATAAGTCGATGACCTTTCTCATGCTTTGAAACTAATGTTAGAAATCCAAATTCAGAAGTCTGCCAAGTTTACTTTTCACTGGCTTGCCTCTGACACCTCACCTATCAGCAGCTTAGCCCGGCAGAGACTACACTGTTGGCTTCACTGATAATCACAACCATAACCAACCGCATCCCAACCCCTTCAGCTTCCTCACATTTACGTTCAAGCAAGTGGAGGACCTCCTCCTTTCTCTGGATACAAAAGAGTGTGGTGCAGATAATATTGAACCTTACTTCCTAAAACTTGCCATACCTATCTGACCGCCCCATTACACACACTTATTCAACACCTCTGATTCAAGGTGAGCTACCTGTCTTGTGGAAAACTGTCCACATCCTACCATTATTCAAGACTGGGGATCCGAGTGATCTGAACAATTACTGGCCTATTTCTATACTATCCGTCCTCTCTAAATTATTTGAAAAATTGTCAACATCCAACTTAGAGAACATTTGGATTCACAAAAGTTGCTAAACCCAGCTCAGTCCGGCTTCAGAGCCAAACACAGTACAGTATCGGCTCTTGCCAAAGTAACTACAGACTGGCAAATGGCCTTGGACTCTAAGAAGCATGTATTTGCCCTCTTCCTTGATCTAAGTAAGGCCTTCAATACTGTGGATCATACCATCATGCTTACTGCACTGAGTAACATCGGACTTGATAGTTCTGCCATTAAATGGTTCACCAGCTACCTAACCAATAGGTTACAACAAGTCAAAGCCATAGGAGATCTGTCCCACAAAAATCTGTGTTACAAGGAGTCCCACAAGGCTCCATCCTGGGCCCTATCCTCTTGCAATATACATCAATAATCTGGACTCGCAGCTGGGCACAGCAAATGTGCACTTATTCGTAGATGATACTGTACTCATACCACAAATTCATCCTTGATCTGGCCCATGAGTACTTACAGAAAGACTTTGTCACCTCCCAATACAACCTTCTCACTCCATAAGCTCCTCCTCAATGCCAACAAGACTAAAGCAATAATTCTCTCACCAAAGTCTACTTCTGGATGTCCACATATCACAGATTTCGAACACTCTTAGATGAACCCCTTGAAGTAGTTGATACCTTTAAATACCTAGGGTTCTGGCTGGATAACAAGCTCAACTTTCTGTGCCACTTAAATGAAACCTCTAAGAAACTAAGACAGCGATTAGGTTTATTCTATCACATTAAACACCTACTCACGTTAGAAGCCAGAATGAGACTAGTACAAACTACATTCCTACCTATACTGGACTACGTTGACTTCCTTTACAGTCATTGCCCATCAACGATGCTAAACAAACTGGACACCTTTACCACTGGGCTTTAAGTTTTATCTTAATCTACCCCGTGAGTACACAGCACTGTCGTCTATACCAGGTTTTGGGATGGACCTCACCTCAACTAGAAGAAAAAGGAATGCTCTCCTCTGGTTTTTAGAGCATTATCTGATAACCTCCCTGCATACATCTCGAACATCTTCAAATGGGCTAAAGGTTCTTATGGCCTGAGACGCTTCTCCTTAATCTGCTTCCAGATTCTTAGAGTGAAAACTACCCTTGGCTCAGCAACAATCAACTTCTCACTTCCATCACTTTGGAACACTATGCAAGACTCATTAAAATTATCCTCACTTCCAAGCATTTTCACATTCAAAAGCTCTATTAACGGATTATCTGAAGGAATCATGCAACTGTTTCAGCGCCGATGACCTCTAAGCCCCGGTGCCACTCTCAAACCTACGCCTAAGTATCTCATCCACCCCACATTCCCAACAACAGAAACCTAGGACCTACAAGCCTAGTTCCCTTAATCCAAGATGGCCCTGCCTATTCTCTACCTTTTACCTATTCCGGCCTCCCTTTTGTGCCTACTCTTTCACCCCAATTTCTACCCTATTCCTTAATACCTCCTTATTTTTTATCATTTAGGTATGAGCTCTTACTTAGCGGAGACTATATGGAATTGTTGTCTCTTCTCATTTCAGTAAAGCTTATCATTATGTACCTTGCATGTTAATTATGTTGACGGTATGTATAGGCCCATATTGACCAGCACCTTCACAATGTTTTTCTTTTTTTTTGCACCGTTGTCCAACCGTAATTGTAATCTTATGAAGTATACTGTATTGTATTAATGCCTAGGACCACCTTGAAATGAGCTTGCTCAATGGTGTTTATGCCTGGTTAAATAAAGTGATTGATTGATTGAACCAAATTAAAGCACAGAGGAGAGCTGATCTTATTGCTTTGGATCTCCAAGTTTTCTTCACATGGTTTTTCCCTCCTCCAAGCCCTGGATCCCAAAACACGAGTTGGAGGAAGCAGAATTAATTCCACACATGCACAGACCTTTTGGCTTCTCAAGGTGAACACATTTCCTTTAGCATGGAGAATCCTTCCTGCCACCTACAGAGTGTGGAAATTTCGCCAGAGAGCTATAGCCAGAGTTATATTGCATAAGCACCCCTTTGGCTACTGCATACAGAACCAATCACTGAACTGATAAGGTGGCGGATGTCCTGTGCTTGGATTTCAGCAGGCCTTTGATTCCATGCCGCATGGGAGGCTGGGGGAAGCTGGAATATACAGGTGTGGGAACAAAGATGGTTAACTGGATCACCAATTGGCTAAAGGGAAGGCAGCAAGGGTGGTGGTGGGGAAGCTCTCAATGCTGAGGATGTGATGAGTGGGTGCCGCAGGGATGGTTTGGACGGTGTTATTCAGAATATTCATAGCGGATATCTCCCATAGGGTCAGAGTAAGATCAGTCTCTTTGCAGACGATACAAAGATGGGAGCTAAGGTTGATGACATTGAAGGTGGAAGGCTGCAGGAGGACCTGATCAAGCTACAGGAGTGGTCGGAGGCATGGCAGTTGGGTTTAACATCAAAAGTGCAAGGTTCTGAACTTGGGGCTAATAATCAAGGAGGAACTATCAGCTGGGGGTACAGCTGGAATGTACCAAGAAGGAAAAGGATCTAGGATATTTATAACAGGAGTATGAGCAACTCAGTCAGTGCAGGAAAAGCGGCAGCAAAAGCCAACAAAGATGCTGGGTGTATTGCAAGGGAATCTCCTCCAGAAATGAGGAGGTGAACCTGCCACTGTACAGGTCACTGGTCAGGCCACACCTGGAATACTGCGTGTAGTACTGGCGCCCCTTTCCTGAAGAATGACATCAGATTTTTGGAGGTGTCCAGCGGAGAGTGACAAGGATGATCCAGGGATGGAGGGATACTCCTATGAGGAGAGGCTGGGCGAGCTGAACATGTGTTCCCTGGAGGAGAGGAGGGATAGGGGACATGATCAAAACCTTTAAATACTTAAAGGGATAAACAAGACTAGCACAGAAGGGATTTTCCAGATCAGAAGGGGAGGGTGATGAGGGGCACCAGCTGAGATTGGAGGGAAAGATTCAGTAGGGAAGTCAGAGGAATTATTACATGGAGAGGGTGGTGGACAAGTGGAATGCTCTGCCTGAGGAGGTGGTAGCCTGTAGCATGGTGGGTGGTTTATTTTTTTATAATTGAATATGCTTTATTAGAAATTTGTATTCTTGTGTACAGACATCATACAGATACCATAACCATATATCCCAGTATAATATAATCATAATTAAGTCTTTGAACAGTCACGGAGAGCGATTTCAAAAAGGAAAATATATAGTAAAAGACAAGCTGACATCTGTACCCCTCTTACTGGTGGCGGTTTTAAAAGGGATGGGACAGAGTGAGGGCGATTTATAAAAAGGGAGAAGTGGGTGGGGCAGCTGCAAATTAAAGGGCTAGCTGCACAATGGAGCAGGACTCAGTAGACCATGAGGCCTGTTCTGCTGGCGCTTACATGTAAATATGTTGAGCCTCAGATTTTCTGTCCATTTTCAGGAGTGGTGAGAGAAACTATACAGTATTTATATTATTTTTTTCTCTCCACAGGTTTAAATTTATTAGTTATAAGGTGAAAAACAACTTATATGTTCTCCAGGAGGATACTGGAGTCAAAAACTTCATGTTGACCTCTTATGATATGATAAGCTGGCAAAATGTATGCAAAGTACAGAGAACATTTTTTAAAAAATTAAGCTTTTTGTTGTTGTTATTGTTGTTGTTGTTGTTTAAATCAGAAGAGGTAAAGTCCAAGGATAATCATTTTCTGTGCCACGGTCAAGGAAAATGTGGGCAGAAAATTAACAAACTGCAACACATAGACACATGCATACACAGAGACACACATACACACACACACACACACACACACACACACACACACACACACACACAGACACACACACACACCAGAAAACAGTAAGAAATCATCAGAGACAAACTGCACAGCAGTCATGAAGAATCTAACAGAAATTCCTGAGTAACCTCAGACTCTTTATAACCCCTCCCAATACACACAATAATAAGTAGTGACTTCAGCTACCTGTTTGTGTCGACATGTTCTTAATATACTGGGGAGAAAATCATCCTGCTGGTCTTGGTACTGTATGTGACAGAAAGACATTCTTAATTGTGCTCTGGGAACAATACACAATGAGAGTAATGTAGCTGAAAGAACCTTGTGGGAAATGCAGGAAGCAAAGAGAAACCCCAATGGAATCTCTTAGGCATTCATAGTACTGCCACTGGCTGGAAGCTGGAAGTAATCCAGGCTGAAAACAAGGAAGGAAGGCAGGCAAGCAAGCAAGGAGGGAGAGAAGGAGGGAGGAGGAAGAGAAAGGTAAAGGAGGAGGAGAGGGAAGAAACAAGTAAAGGAATTCGGTCTTATACAGCACCTTTCACACAAACTGTGCCCTGGCTCATGGGTCCTCCTTCCATCTGACATCCTGTACTGTTGCTGGCTGTCTCATTATCCAGGACTGGTAGCCACATCCAATGGGTCAATGCCACCCAAGTTTTTGCTGCATGCCCCTCACGGCATGAGCAAACCAGGCAGCAGTGATCACAGCCAGGTGGCTAAATCTAACAAGGGAGCAATGGATGGGTGTCAGGTCCAGCCAGGCAGCATACAGAGGGATGACCCACTGGGATGCATGGAGGATGGTCTTTACCTGCTCACCCAATAGCCTACGACTTTCACCAGTTTCTCTCCCATCAGTCCCATACACAAAGTGGGGACTCCCAAATGGCATTACTGATGCAAGGATGTCTCAATGGAACTACTTCCAAACATCCCATTTCATGCTGACTCCCAACTCTCCGCACCATGGGAGGTGGCAGTCAGGTAGCAAAATTCAAAGCCTCCTCCTCATTCCTAGAGGAGGCTAGTCTCAAGGCATGTCATTGATCCAACCCCCACCCCAATCTCCTCCCAGTGTCCCAGGCTTGAGTGCAAACCCAGGTTGACAGTTTGACAAAAGGTCTATGCTGCTGGGGTGTGGGTTTGTCCATTTTAATTCAGAGGTAGGGGTGTTGCCTAAACCTAATCTGGGGCATCAGTGTCAGAGCATCTCTGTAGGATGGCTGCAGTGGCATTATCTTTAAATCCCAACAGCTGGTATCGCACTATGCTACCAAAAGGAGCAACATCAGAGTAGAAAAGGACAGGACTGAGCAGGAGCAGATATAAGTTCAAAAAGTGACATAAGGATAGAAATAGATTTTATGGGGATGCTATATAAAACCATAATCAAACTATATTGTTAATGAAGACCACCGGAAAGCAACAGTAACAGCAGTTATGAGATAGACATGCTTTTCAAGAACAATGTAACCATCAATGCAGTAAAAGCAGGTCCATTATATAACTGACTTTTAAAACCTAATGTCAAAGGAAACCAGTGGCCACAACGGCACAGTAATTAGTAAGTTAAAATGTATTTTAAACAGACTATCAATATGAAGGTCAAGCCTATTTACAGAGTCCTCCTGTACCACTGCTTGTCTCATCTTGGAGTTCAATTGCTGTAAGGTATCCACATTCACTGGGAAATGGCAGGGTGAGTCTAGTGGAGGTGGAACAGACAGACTATTCAGAGTTGTATAACTCTTTAACCTTAGACTTGAACAGAGTCTGTTAATTTATTATTTTTTTTATTTATTGACATGTCCTACCCTGGAAAAGCATGCTAAGCAATACAGTAGCTCATTTCATTCAAAGGAACAGCCACCATTCTCTAATTGAATTTAAAAAATACTTCAGTGATATGAAGCTAACTGGATTACTTAGGATTGGGAAAGATCTTTAGAAACCCAGAGATCATGCGAAAAAGAAACCCCCAGATCAACATTTGCAAGCCAGTGATGACCAGTGCTGCAAAATACCAGATACAGAGTGCATTGCAGTATGTTTGTCTTATGAATAATTTGCTCTTTAAATTTTGGCAATAACTATACATCTTGCATGTCAATAAAGTTATTTGAAATTTGAGAGAAAGAGAGAAAATAAAGTTAGCTTCAGAGTGTCTAAAAATGTTTTAATATCATAATTTCTGAGGCAACATCATGCCCCTAATGGTATTCTGTGTGTTTGGTAATGTTAGGTTTGATATGCTTTATACATTAGATTCTATGCAACATGCAGTTCTTGTATATATTAATGTTATTGGTCTGTAATAGTTTTAGTAATTATTGTATTGTAGCCATGCCAATAAAGCAACACTGAATAGTGAGAAAGAGAGACAGAAAGACAGAGAGTGGGAGGGAGGGACAGAGTGGATAGACAGAAGGAAGAAAGAGAGGAAGGAGGGAGAGTGTGTGAGACCGAGAGGGAAACAGACTGGGTGTGAAAGAGGAAGGTAGAGAGGGGAGGGAGAGAGAGAGAGAGTGTGTGTGTGTGTGTGTGTGTGAGAGAGGGAGAGGTGGAGAGGAGGGAGAGAGAGAGAGATTTCCATCTCCTGAATGATTAAACTAACTACGTATACTGCTGGGGAAAAGGAATGCTTTAGCAGAAATAGCTGTAAAGTAATGTAGCTTCTTGCCACCAGAAAAGTATTGTAGTTTGTTTATGTCTTATGACTAGTATGGTGCATAAACTTTGGCAATGCCTGTGTATTTTGTCAGCCCAATAGAGTTATTTATGAATTTGAATTTAAGGGAAAGGGAGGGAGAGAAAGAGAATGAGAGAGGAAGAGAAGGAAAGGGAGAATGAGGGAGAGGAGAGAAGGACATGGGGAGAAAGAGAGGAAAAGAAGAAGACGTAAAGAAAGAGGGAGGAAACAGCAAAAAGGAAATGAGAGAAGAGAGGGAGGGAAGGAGAAGAGAGAAAGTGACAGAAGGAGAATGCAGGAGTGAAAGATATAGGGGAGAGAGAGAGAATGAAAAGCGAGAAGGAAAGAAAAAAGAGACGGGGTGAGAGGGAGAGAAGTCACCACGGTAACAGTAAAGGTTTCAGTTGCTGAACATCTGTTGAATAAAATATGCAGTACAATGTTTTACTAAAAATTATGGATATAACCTATCCTAAAGAACTATAAAGACACCAGGAGGTAATAGATATAGATCTGTGAAAAAAATGAATTGTATGAGTTTTTAAATCTTCAACACTGTCTGTATGACAAACAGAATGGATGCTGAAAGCAGTGACGAGGCCAGATTTTCAAGTAAATTTAACCAACATGAAGCCCTAAATCATTTCAAGCAGAGAACAGTCCAAAACACAATACACTCCTCTGAGGTTTCACCGTTAGGTTGTATTAATATTGACATCAAAGACTTCGCCATATGTAACCCTAAACACATTGGGCAGGGTTTTCTGAAGCAGCACAGGGCTTGCTTCCAGCCCTATGCCACAGCACTTAGGTCCTGGCAGTGTCAAACCCTTCACTGCAACTGTGCCCGATTTTACAATCTCTGGTGCAGTTGCAACAGTTTCCATGAATTACAACACTTGCGCCAAATAACTGGCACAAGGCTCTGTAAAAACAGCTCCCAGGATTGCCACTAGTTAGACTAGCAAAACTTGGTTTAATTTGTGACAACTGCGGGACAGAAATTCCGTTAGATCACTGCAAGCTCCATCGTGCACCGGGCTTGTAGTGATCTAAAGTGTTTGAAAATCTTGCCCTTGTATCCCATCAAGAACACTAGAGATGGCCCTTAAAAAGACACCTGTTATATTTAGAACAGCACAGCTAAAAAAAAAAAAAGAGTACTACAGATCCCTCCACAGAAACTTCACCCTAGCTGCTTATCTTCATACAGTTAAAATGCTTAACACACAGGAGGTGGGATATTCAAAGTGCGCCATGCACAACCCACCAATGCCCTAGCACGATATTCAAAGGGGCATGTTGCGCTAACTCCCGATCGCCAGGCGCATCAGTAATGCCGTACAAGAAGTGCGGGGGCATGCCCATGCAAATGCAGCACATCCGATATTCAGCCGGGATGTGCGGGCGTGCTTCTGGCACATCCCGTCTTGCACCGCTCAGGGAGGCACAAAGTTGTGCCTGGGAAAGCAGAGCAAATCCTGGCCACCCACAGGCGAGCTGCCATACTGCAGGGTGCAACATGGCAGCCGCTGCCACCGCCCACATGGAACACTGTCCACAAGCCCCGCCCTGGGTGCATTGTGCCCCCTCCTCGCCCTGATCGCAGGCATATGGTACAAATATCCCTGGTGGTCCAGTGGACTGGTCCTCCATCGCCTGATTGTGGGCATATGTGAAGATCATTCCCGATGGTCAGTGGACGCCTCCGGCTGCGAATGCAGGCATGTGTTAAATATATCCCTGGTGGTCCAGTGGAACCCCCCCGCTACCGCATCGCGGGCAGAGATCGCAAATGCTATCCTGGTGGTCCAGTGGTACCCCTCCCCACCTGCCCACTGTGGTCCCCCACCACCCAGCACCACCCCAGTCAGTGGCGGTGGCGCCACCTCACCCGCAAGATGCCACCCGCCGCTACGACTGACAGCGCATAGTACTGTCTCGTACCATATTGGTGACCTTTCTGACAATGCATTACTGTGGTGGGAGTATTTAAAACCTGATTTAAGTGCTTTATTGTTTTCATTAAGTAAAAATGCCCAGGATATGGATAAGGTCTGATATCACACCCTTCATTCTCAGCTGCAAAAGGTGATGAACTTAGCACACACTTCAGTACATGATTATACACACCAGATCAGTAGTATTCAGCATGATATGAAAGCTTTTCATTCAAAACAGCTTGCTTCCCTAATGATGCAACAGGCTTTTGGGTCACAAGGAAGTTGGCATCAGTTTGTCCATTTCTCAGTTGTGCTGAAAGCGTGAAACAGACATATGACTGAGGTCTGGGACTCTAATCGTGTTACAAACACCACTCCATGAGGTATTTCGCTTGCTGTCTCTGACTATTTGCAAGCCCAGCTTTGTGCCTATTCTGGTGATATGGGATTGTTTTCCTCCTTGCAAAATTGGCTTCCATCCCTGACTTTTCCTTTAGTATTTTCGGGACCTTACCAGGGATTTGCAGGTTCGGAAGTTACGCGAGGTTGTTATGGCTATGAATAAAGGGAAGACCCCAGGGAAGGATGGTATCCCGGTGAGGTGTATCAGCTTTGTGTCCCATGATTGCAATTGACTGAATTGACTGCAATGTATAATTATGTTTTGCGTTCTGGTGATTTCCCTTTGACATGACAACTGGTATTGTTACATTTATTTATAAAAGGGTGAAAAGAAGGATTTGGATAATTGAGACCCATTGTCTGCTTAATTTTGATTTTAAAATTTTGATGAAAATCTTATATAAATCGCCTGATGCGTGTGGCTTCTTATGTTATCTCTACGCCAAACCTGTGGTATTCGGTAGAACCATTACTGATCACTTATTGTTGTAATGAGGTTTTTGAGGCTGGGAAACTCTGTGCTTCTGAGGGTTTCTCCTTACCTTGGACAAAGAAAAGCTTTCGATTAGGTTAGCCATGCTTTTTTATGGGATGTTTGGCGACTTATGGGTTGCCTCCCGGATTTATAGCTTTGAGTCACTCTACCAATGCTCCCTGTCCATAGGGGTTCGACAGGGTTGCCCTTAGCACTCTTTTGTAGGTCTTTTCCATTGATATATTACTTTGAGTCGTGAATGATGTTAGATTTTTACCTTTGACTTTGCAATCAGTCCGATTTCCCTTTACTGCTCTTGTTTATACTGATGATTTGTGTGTTATTGTTTGGGATGACCTGGCTGTTGCTCGAGTTGTTGAATTTTGTTCTCTATATGGGTCTGCTTTGGGTGTACAGCTTAATACTCACAAATGTACTGAGTACAGGTGTTGGGTACCTCGGTCGGCTCCTTGCCTGCTTCTCCTACTAGCTCAGCAGGCATTTCTCTTGTTCAGGAGCCAATCCATATTCTGGGTGTTACATGTGGGTGGGATAGGCAGGATTTGCAAAATTGGGATGACTGTCTTCAAAGGGATCTGCACTTGTGGATAGCTGGAATAAGGTTTCCATGGGGAAGTTGAGCGTGTTTTTATCGTGAAAACTTTTTGATTCCTCTTTTTTTGTATGTTGTCTCAGTGTTTCCCCTCCTAAGAAGCAGGCGTTGATTTTAAGTTTGGTTTTCATGCTGTCTGGGGCAGTAGATTAAATCCTGTTAAAGGAATATCCTGTATCTACCTGTCAAGGAGGGTGGCTTAGGTATAGTTCACCCAATTTTGTTTTTCTTTTTCATTGTTTACATGTTAACCTGCGGCCTTTGTGCTTACAGCAGAATTATGGGTAGCTTCCTTTATTTTAGGTAAAGTTTCTAGTTGGTATGAAGGATGGAAGGGAATTTTCAGAAAATTTTAAATCAGTTCCTTTTGCCCCTTCATATTTACATGAAGTTTCTGTTAAACTCCATAGGTGGCATCTTACCTTTGAGTCTGTTATTTCTTTCAGCAAAAGCAGTTGTATGGGCAAGTTCTGGCTACTCATTTCACTGAGGCTAGGACCTTTCCCATTTGTCTGGTGGGATATGAACCAATGGTACTTACATTGCTTACAGATAGGAGGATTCCTGTGAAATTTCATGATGTTTTATGGCTTTGTTGTCATGAAAACTGAATGTTAGCATCAAATCAGAAACATAAAATGGTTGAGAAAAGGAACTGTGCTCAGCCTCAGTGTGTTACAGTGTTGGAGACTATCCATCATTTGTTTTTGCTTACGAACATCAGAACATATGAAATGTGCCAGCAGATAAAGGCCTAAGCGGTCTATCAAAATCTGTTCGAATGTGCAGCTAGCACCCCTTATTCTGCAGCTGCCCTCCCTTCACCCTTCCCTTCATTAACCCTCCCCTTGTCCTATCCCATCCTCATTTGAAGCAGTCCACTGTTCTACTGCATACCACTTCAGCAGGTAATGCATTCCACCCAGCCACCACCCTCTCTGTAAAAAGTGTCTCCTCATCTCCCTCCTGAACCTTCCTCGCTCCAGTCTCATATCATGACCCCTGGTGGCCCTCCCTCCCTTACTTTGAACAGTCCCTCTGTACCCGTCTTGTTTACTCCTTTCATGTATTTAAAGGTTTCAATCATGTCACCCTGTCTCTCCTCTCCTCCAGTGAGTACATGTTCAACTCCTTCAACCTCCTCTCGTATGATAAGTCCCCCAGCCCCTTGATCATCTTTGTCGCTCTGCGCTGCACCCCTCCAGTAACTTAATGCCCCTCTTCAGATACGGACGCCAGTACTGCGCGTACTCCAGGTGTTGGTCTAACTAATGACCTATACAGTGGCGGAATCACCTCCTCCCTCCTCGAGGATATACCCCTTGCAATACAACCCAGCATTTTGTTGGCCTTTGCAGCTGCCTTCCTACATTGTGCCAAGTTGTTCATTGACCTTGTAATGAGCACACCCAGATCCTTCTCCTCCTCTGTCTGGGCTAGCTGCACTCCCCCTAGCTGGTAACTCCTCCTTGGGTTCTTCATCCCAAAATGCAGCACCTTGCACTTTTGGCATTAAAGCCCAGTTGCCAGGTGTCTGACCAGGTTTCACGCTTTGCCAGATCATCCTGCAACCCTGCACCCCCCCTAGGTCATCCACCACCGCGCCTACCTTGGTATCATCAGCAAACAGATTGATCTTGCTCTTGATGTCCCATGATATGTCTGCAATAAATATCCCAAACAACACTGGTCACAACACCGAGCCCTGTGGACACAGCTCGTCACTGCCCTTGAGGTGTGAGGCTCCCCACCCACCACCACCACCCTCTGTTGCCTTCCCTGCAGCCGTTTCTACCCATCTCACCAGCTTTGCACCGCCCTGTGCCTACTAACTTCCTTCCCAGCCTTCCATGTGGCATTAGGTCGAGATGCCTTACTGGAAGTCCAGATACAGGACATCCACTGCATGGCCCTGTCCAGTTGCCTAGTTACCCAGTCATAGAACTCGACCAGGTTGGTTTGGCAGGATCTGCCACGTGTGAAGCCATGCTGTCTGCTGTCCTGTAGTCCTTTGGCCTCTAGGAGGGCCACCAGCCTCTCCTTCAGGATAGTCTCCATTAGCTTACCACGATGGATGTGAGGCTCACTGGTCTGTAGTTTTCCGGTTCATCCTTTGGACCACTCTTGTGGAGGGCACCACATGAGCCATCCTCCAGTCCTGGGTACACACCCCAGATGTGGTGAGGCATTAAATAGGTCTGCCAAGGTCCTGCAAGGAACTCTGCCAGCTCCTTCAGTACCCTGGGGTGGATGCCATCTGGGCCTGGCGCCTTGTCACCCTCAGTGCCTTCAAACCCTCTCGAACTCTGCTCTCCATGATTTCCCCATGTGTCACCACTTCCCCCCTACTTCTGCCATTTCTCCCACCTTGGGTGTCCCCCCTCTTCTCTTTAGTAAATACTGAGCAGAAGTACTCATTTAGTGCTTCCGCCTTATGCACCCTGCTTCCACCCAGCCCCCTCCTTCCTAATCCTTACTATGTGGTCCTTACAGTTCCTTTTCTCCCTGATGTACTTAAAGAGTCCTTCTCCCCTTCTTAATGCCTTGTGCCAGCCTGAGTTCCATAGATGCTTTGGCTCCCCTTACTGCCCTTGTCACCTCCTTCGATTCTGTCAAGTACTCCTCCCTGTCCTCCCCTCCCTGTTTTCTTGTACTTCCTAAAGGCAGCTCTTTTCCTCTTTACCTTTTCCATGACCTCCTTGCTCAACCAGATCGGTTTCTTAGCCCTAGACTTCTTGCTCTGGGCTTTGCAGCAAGTTTTAGTTGCCTCCACTATCCCAGCTTTGAGCTCCCACCTCTGGTTAGTGTCCATACTAGATTGAATTCTGGCCAGGTACCCTTTTACCACTTCCCCCATCCTCCCAAAGTCGGCCCTCTGAAGTACAGCACTATTGTGCCAGATTCCCTCCTTCCTTGCCCATATCCAATGTGAGCCATACTGAGTGGTGGTCACTCCCTGACAGCAGTTCCTCCACTGTAAGTTCTCTCACAAAGTCCCCATTTGCCAGCACAAGGTCAAAGGGTATTCCCTAACCTGGTTGGTTCACTGACCATTGCAGCAGGAAGCTGTCCTGGAAGGCATCCAGCAGTACCTGCTCCCTTCTGTTCCTGGTTGTTGGGGTGCTCCAGTCCACTCCTGGCATGTTGAAGCCCCCACAATCACCACACTACCTTCTCTTGGGTCCTCCTGATCTGTCCCACTAGTTCCCTGTCCTAACTCCTCCGTCTGAGATGGTGGCCTGTACACCACTCCCATTCTAAGAATCCTATTCTTGGAATCCTGGATCTGCATCCAAAGTGACTCCGTACTACCCTCCTCCCTTCCTCCCTTACACACTTCAGTCCTTCCTTCACATATAGTGCCACCCCTCCTTTCCCAATCACTCTGTCCCTACGAAATAACCTGTACCCTGGTACAGACAGGTCCCAATCATTGTATTGGGTGGTCCATGTTTCCGTGATGGCTGCAATGTCCACCTCTCCCTCTGCCATGAGAACCTGTAACTCTGCAGTTTTCCTCCCAAGGCTCCTAGCATTAAGGGTAACCACCTTCCACCCTTCCCCCCCATCCTGCCCTCCTTTCCTAGCATCACCAACAGTACTTGCCATTTGTCCTTTGTCACTGTTATGGGGGTAAGCTCATATGGTTTCCCAACCTGTGGTCTCTGCATATCTCTTCCCCAACTGCCACCCCCACTCCTTGCTCTCTTATACAGCCTTTGAGGAATACTTGGCTGTTCTTTGGAGCATGCCTGTTTTAAAATGTTCTCTTATGATGAAGTAGTATGAAAAGTAGTAAGGAAAATACATAGGCCTAAACTCCCAGCAAAAACTATTCTCACTAGATCCTTCATCACTAGACCTGCAATCCTTGCTCCACAACCTTGCACAAGCTGACTGGGCCCCCCTTATCAAGCGCAGCCTCAGCTGATAAGGCCCTTGCCTTCTTCTCCTGAAAGTTTCTTCAGGTTTGGAATTCCCGTGCTCCGCCCCGTAAAACCAGGGTCTGTGGCAGACACCTACCCTGGGTCATTCCTGAGCTCTGACTTGCCGCGTGCTCGCGACCTAGGTGTGGCGTAAAGCCAAGTCTCAAACTGCCCTGGTGATCACCAGCGTTACTGGAACTTCAAAGGCTGCACAAAGCAATCTGTCTTGCCAAAGCAGAGCATTTTAAGTCAAATTTCAAAACTAGTATGAACAACCCTTCTAAATTTTGGAAGGTCATTCACTCCCTCTTCTTGCCATCTTCTACTCCTCCGCCTCCCATCCTCATGCACAATCACTCTGTTCTCTCTGAACCTATCACCATCGTGGAATGCTTCAACTCCCACTTTCCACCTGTGCTTCTTCTCTGCTAAGTACCCTCCGAAGCCCATCCCTGCCCCAGTGCCCCCCTTCCCCCCTGACACTAATACACCCCCTCTGCTATTCCTCTTGCCCCTATGTTGCCCCCTCATCCTGTCCCTCCCCTCTACCTCGCTGCCATGTCCCCAAAACCATCTATACCCCCTCCCTGTTTTCCTTCTCTCTGACACTAACCTTCTAGCTCTCCTGGCACTCAACCCTACTAAAGGCTCATCGCCTGATGGTCTTGACCCTAGGCTCCTCTACCTCTCTGTTCCTGCCACAGCCTTCCCACTCTCCCTGCTACTAAACCTCTCCTTTGAGACTGCCACTGTGCCCTCTATCTGGAAACATGCTGTTGTCCTTCCCTCCCTAAGGGGTGACCCCTCCTCTCCTGGGAACTATGGTCCTATCTCTCTACTGTC
This sequence comes from Neoceratodus forsteri, assembly GCA_016271365.2. Taxonomy (NCBI): domain Eukaryota; kingdom Metazoa; phylum Chordata; order Ceratodontiformes; family Ceratodontidae; genus Neoceratodus; species Neoceratodus forsteri. Next base: position 189,862,216 of record CM028134.1, read on the forward strand.
AACCTTAGCTAAATTACAAGAACACATAGCCCTCAACCAACTCTCCTTGTTTCTCTCTGATTCCACTTTTTCACCCCCTTCCAGTCTGGCTTCAGGAAATCCCACTCTACCACCACTTCCCTCCTAAGGTTAACTGACACCATCTCCTCAGGCTTTGATAAAGGGCACATTACCTCATCTATTTTTGTAGATCTGGCCAAAGCCTTTGATACTGTCTCTCACCCTCTCGTCCTTCACAGCCTTACATCTGCTGGACTATCCCCTTCTGCTACAGGATGGGTCAGTGCCTACCTGTCCGGCAGGTGCAATCAGTAAGAATAGCTGATGCTATCTCTTCCCTCCTGCCTATAACCACTGGAGTCCCCAAGGCTCAGTGCTAGGCCCCATTCTGTTCTCCATCTTTTAAACGACCTCCCCTGGTTTGCACTACATCCAGCATCCACATGTATGCAGATGATACAGTACTGTATACCACTTGCAATACCGTTGCTGATGTCACTACCAGGCTACAGTCCAACTTCACTAAAGTCCAACTCTGGTTTAGTTCTCATCAACTCTTTCTAAATGCCAAGAAGACAGTCTTCATGTACTTTGGCACAAGGCAGAGACTTCGCTAGGCTAAGTCACCTTCCCATCTTTCACACCCTTGATGGGACTGCTCTCGAGGACTCCTCCTCCTCCTTCAGGTATCTCGGCATCTGGCTGGACAGACACCTTGACTTCTCTGTACACATTGATGCTGTTCTGAAAAATTAACGTCTAAACTCAGGGCACTTTACAGAAATCGCAACTGCATCCGCTCACTGCCAAGGCGTGAGTTGGTACAGAAGATGATCATGCCTATTTTCGACTACTGTGACAAAGTCTACAATGCTGCCCCACAGTCCCACCTATCCAGACTGGACTCTCTCTTCAATTCCTTCTGTTGCTTTGCTCTTGATGCCCCTCCCCACACATCACTGCGATCTCTACTGCTCTCTCATCCTCCTTCCCCTACACTCCCGGCATCGCTACATGGTACCAAAGCTCATCTCAAATTCTGGCTTGGATCTCCCCTCATATATCTTCTCCTCTCTTGCACCCTACCCTCCCTCTATTCCCTGAGATCCTATGCTGACTCTCGTACCCTCTCAGTTCCCTGCAGAACTACTGCCTCTGGCCAAAAAGCCTTCTCCTACTGCTTGCCTAAAATGTGGAATGCACTACCCCCACAAATCCACCACTCCTCCTCCCTATATTCCCTTACCTCTGCTTTGCACAGCTACCTTACACCCACCTGTACCTCTTCTGACCCTCCCCTGCATACCTGCCTCCTTGTCCCTCTCTGCCTCTCCTGCACTTATGCTACCCCATTAGACTAGCACTTAATATGGGTGACAGGATCAATATGATCACCCTGCTGCATCTGCATCACTAGCTAACTGCCTGTTTGTATGCAATTGTCAACTTTGCATCCTATGCTTGGTCCATGTACTGACTCTATTGTGTGTGCCACAATGTACTCCCAATACTGTAACTGTGCATCTGCTTGATTATGTACTCAACTGCCATGAACCTGTATTCCAATCTGTATGAATGTATCTCCATATTTTATGAATGTAGCTAAACTCTCACACTGTACATCCCTCCCCTATTCCTCCAGGGCGTGCCGTGAGATGAGCATTAAGTTGCTCAGTGTATCTTTCCGGTGAAACAATTCAATAAATAAATTAAAAAAAAAAAAATTATGAGTAAATTTGGCTCTTCCTGGAGGCCTTGGCATCAAAGTACTTTAAATTTGTGTTTTGCTATTGTTAAATGGAATATTTGGAATGCTCACTGCTTGTTTACTTTGCAGCAAAATATGTTTCTTATGCTGTCTTTGCTACCAATACTCTGAAGGCCTTGGGTGATGTTTATTATGTAGAAAAACAATCTCAAATTGTTCGATATATGTCCACTGTCTGGTGCAATCTGGTGTGGATCACTGATTCTGATGCTCCTATTACATGAATGTATTCTGGTTTTGTTTTGTGCTTTTCTAGTTTGCCTTGTTTGTTTTGTATTATGGTGGTTTTCTTTTGAGTTTCAATAAACACAAAAATTCCCCTACTCCATGGTAGATGGCGCTGTGACTGGTGCTGCTATGGCCAGTTTGCCTGAGGCTTTCTGTAGAATGGATGTGCTAGGGGCCAGGGAACAGGCCTATTCCCCAGTCTCGGATTTTGTGAGGGCGATCCTGCCATTGGCATTGTTGGGAGTTCTTTTGAGAGGTTTCCCTACCTGGAAAGGAACTGCGCGGGAGGTAATGGATCAGGAGCGAGCAGGGCAGTCATCGGTGAATATCCACGAACTGATTGCTGCTGAGGAGGCGGCAGGTTCATTGCTAGAAGGCAGGAACTAGAGGTACTGTTGTTGGAGCAGCACCAGAAAAGGTGCACCCGTGCGAAATTGCTGTTACGCGCATATGGATGTGGGCGCTACTCGGGTGGCTGAGGTAGCAGCGGAAAGAAGTCAGAGGCAGTAGTGGAATCTCTGGACTGCTCTCGATGCGGCAGGTACAGCCGTGTAAGGACAGTGTGGGTGATTCGGCTGGGAGAAGGGGTTTGGAGTGCATGCAGCAGGTAGATGTTCAGGTAGTTAAATCTGCTTCTGGGTTTCACGGAGGCGAAAATACCTGAGCCTGGTTTTAATACTGAACATGGTACTCCTTTTTCCTTGATTGAGCCCTCCGGCGTCTGTTTCAATATTTCCACTGGTGGGACTCAAAACACTCCTCTAAGTACAGCAGCTGCAAGGGAGGAATGGTCGGGTTGGTGCGAAGGGTTTATGCCCTTTACAGTCTGCTGGTGCTACTCCTGCAGAGGGGATTGTTAGTTCCTCTCCCCTCCAGCTGACTGGGTTGTTCACTCTCTAGCAGCTGGGGTGGGTTAAAAAGCAGATGGCTCTGGCTGGGATGCAAATGCCCTGACTTGGAAAACAATTTTATTGCCTTGCTTTTCAAGAGAGCAGTTCTGGGTCGAGCTTTGAAGTTTCCTCTTCTCAGATTACGCCTGGTCAGACCTTAGTGGATCATGAGTCTCCTACTGATACTGGGCAAGAGGATCTCCTAATAGCTATTAAGGCATTAGAAGGTGAAGATAGGGAGCTTGTTTTGCAGCCCACTCCCTCCCCCTTCCCCAGTCCCTTTAGATCCCCAACTGGTCTCCTCTGTGGTGGGGGCTCAGACAGTGCATGCTGGTTTGTCTGTCTCTGAGGGGCCTGAACCTGGTAATGTCACTACAGGCTTGCAGGCCACTAAACGAATGTTTGGCATGCTGGGGTGCATGAAATGTTTTCTTTCTCATGTTAGGAATGTTTCAGAGCCAGCAATGAGGAGAAATGCAGTTTGGTTAAAATTCAGAGATGCAGCCTCAGATGCACCTGATAGATTATTTGTGGGAAGGGCATTGCTTAAGACTAGTATGAAGTTTTATGCATCGAAATTTATGCCCTAATACATATGCCTGGGGACACCATTTATGATGTTAGCTTTAAACATCCTAATGGGCTCAAAAGATTTTGGAAACAGTATCATCTACTTAAGAATGGTCCTGAGTGGTGGCCTTTTCTTGCTATATCACTGACTAAACCCATGTCCAAGACCATCACAGTCCTCTTCAGAATGAAGGAGTGAATATGGCAGATATCACATATTGGTTGAAACAACATTGCCTGGTGACTGGCTACCCTGACCCTATTCTAGATGAGGAACACCTATGGACAGGGGCTGGAAGTATAAAGTTACGCTCAAACAGGAGTATGGGGCTATACAGCACTTACCTAATTGTTTTTTTTGGGGAGATAGGGAGTGATATTCTATCCAGGTCAACCCAGAGCCTGCTGTAAGTGTGGTGATCTTGGGCACTTGAGTAATGTATGCTAAAAACAGAAATGTGGCCTCTGTGGAGATTTTGGGCATACTGGTGCACACTGCAGACAACCACAGAAATGTAATTTGTGTGAAGAAAAGGGTCACAATTTTAGAAATTGTTCCTGGGCATCCCATAATAATATAGATCACTCTGCACGAGCTGAAAATGATGTCTATGTTGCTACGGCACAAAAGGAGAAACTGAAAGCCAGTAATTTAATGGCTCAGTTGACTGGTGGAGAGCAGGTCCCTGCTGCTGACCCAAGTTCAAGATCACCTTCTGATCCTGTTGTGGTGACGGTGGATGTCCATGACTGTACCGGGCTCCTTCTGTGCCCTCTCAAGATGGTTTACAGGATCCAGTGGAGTTGGAACTCCCTCAGGTTTTGGAACAGGAGTTGTCTGAACATGAGCTGGATGAGCAGGCTTTGCAGGGAGACACTACTGGGCCTGACTCTGTTTTGTACAGGACAAGATGGAGGTGGTGATGCCCTCGCCAGGAGAGGGAGGAATTACCCTTCCAAGGGTAACACGATCAAGGTGACACATAAGGGGACCCCTACAATGGAAGAACTTGTGGTTCAGAATCCATTTGACATTCTTATTGATGTACGGGGTGGTGATGATGATGGGGGTGAGTCTGACGGCTCATCGATGACATCATCACAACTGAGACTCCAGTTAGACCTGGAAAGGTTGAGAAGCCTAAGCAAAAAGAGGAAAAAGGAAATGATGTGGATTTACTGGTTGTAAATTTTCACTCTTTTTTTCATGCTGTCTTCTATTTTTATTTCTACTGTAAATGTTAACAGTATTCATAATCATCAGAAGCGTACAGTTACCTTTGCTAGTTTACATAAAGATCTAGGCCAGATTACTTTTATACAACATACCAGATTGCACACAATTTCTGAGCTAGAACAGGCAAGAAAAGGATTGGAGGTGGGAGCCAACCTTATGGTCGGTGGGAGAAGTGCCTTGTTCAGGTGTGGGTATTTTGTTTTAATTTGCCTGTCAAATCTTGAAAGTCTTGGATGTTTCCCTGGCAGAGTGTTGCTAGTGGATGTGGTTATTGGTTGTTTAGCATATCGATTGATTAATGTGTCTGCTCCACAAACTAAGGCTGATAAGTGGCTTTATTTCGTATTATTGAACCTTTCCTCTACCTCTAAGTTGATTTTGGTGGGGGATTTTAATTGTGGTTTATTGCCTAGGGATTGGGGTTGACAAACTCAAAAAGTGTATAGTGATTCAAATGCATTAACGAAAATCCTAACTACTGCAGGCTTATGTGATATTTATGATCTTGTGGATAAACTCCGAACATACATTCTATAAAGGAAGACCATCAACACGTACTGATTTCTGGTTTGTTTCTGATAGGTTGATTGGTACAGCTGTTAACATTGTACCTCTGAAACCTCTGATCATGTGCAGGTCCAGGCTAGGATTGGTTTAGACCATAAAATTACTTTTGGCAGAAGTTATTGGAAATTGAATGCTTCTATATTACAGCAGGGGGCGGTACAGTAGTGGGTGAGAGATTTATTCATTGTTAGACAGATGTTCAGTTTTATATGATTCTTGGGGAGAATGGTGGGAGGATACTAAGACGGATATGAGGACTTTTGAAATGGATGTTAAGGTCTTTGGCTAGTTCAAAATATTTGGATTACTTACATTTGAGAGCACGGTATTTAAAACTTTTGACACAGGCTTGGGAGGCTGGTGATGAGAATCAGGTACAACTAAAGGTACTTAAGGAAAAATGTGAGTATCACAAACAGAGGGAGGAGAGACTGCTAAATGTCAACAATATGTTACACAGGGAAAGAGTTAGTTAATCCTTATGATATTGAATTACAGGAGTGCAGAAATTGACTATGAGGGCTTTGATTGGATGAGATGGGATAGTGCAAGATACGCATCCTGGCATTCAAACAGTGGTAAGTGCCCATTTATGTTATACTTATCAGAAAGATATGAGTACACAGAGGACTGTTACATTGACTGTTGGGTCTTTATCTGAGATTCCTGCATGTGACATAGAAGCATTTTTGCGACCAGTAACTGAGGAGGAGATTGGTATGGCAATATATCATTTATCGCTCATACTGCCCCAGGGTTGGGTGGCATTTCTAATGAATTTATAAACATTTTAAGTCTGCTTTGGTTGCTGATTTAAGGATAGTATATCAGGAGATTCTAGATGGTGGGAATCTGACCTCAAGTATACAGGAGGGAGTGATGACATTTTCATATAAAAGGTGATCCACAGACTATCCAGGATTGGAGATCTTTAAGTCTGTTAAGTTCTGACTATAATATATTTACCAAAATTCTGACATCATGATTGGAATGGGTGGTGGCGTATGTGATTTTGCCTCATCAGAAGTGTGCAGTGCCTGGCAGAAATATTCAACAGAATTTGATTTTATTAGGAAATTTTGAACAAGGCTTAAATATGCAGCTAGATGGGTACTTGATGTCACTGGATCAAGAAACTGCTTTTGATGCAGTACTGCATGGTCATCTTTGGGATACTCTCCTACTGTATAGGGTTTCGCATCAATTTGTTAGTGTACTCCAGCGTTTATATGAGAGGCAATAATGATTCCATTGCTAAATGGGCACTTAGAACTCCAGTTCAGCTGTGGAATGGTGTAGGTAGGGCTGTCCTTTAAGTCTGCTTTTATATGTATTTGCAATTGATCCATTATTGCGACTTATAGAACATACAGATGAGATAAGACCTGTTTGTGATAGGACTGGTAAAATGTATCCAAGGTGTCGCTTATGCTGATGATTTTACGGTTATTGTAGAGATTTTGAATCCAGGCAAGGTGTTGCTGATGTTTTGGCAGATATGCATGAAATTACAGGATTAAAATTAATATTTCTAAATGCAAACTGTTGATTTTAGGTAAAGCGTCTATACCATTGCAATGTTCAATTCTGGTAGAACATGAGGCATTAAGATACTGGGGTTGTTGTTTGGCGCTAGAAGGGGGAACAAATGAATTGAGATTTAGTATATGATGATGCACACAGAAAAGTTATGTCTTGGAAGTCTTGGAAAATGACTAGGAAAAAAGCATTTATTTATTGAAGGCCTATATTCTGCCCATTTTTGTATGTTTTCGCATATATATCCAGTACCCTTTAGTAAGCATGCTCAGTTAATGGGACTGTTCTTTTGTTTTATGGGGCAGCGCCTGAATCCGTAAAAGGGCACACACCTACAGGGCTAGAAAGGAAGGTGGGCTTGATATGATACAGCCATTGGTTTATTTATTTAGTAAATTTTTATAGCAATATCCATCCTCTGATGTTAGGGAGTACAGGATTAGGTGTCGATAGTATGAAACACTGGGAAGCTCAGATTTTGGAAGCGTGGGGAGAGGTAGATTGTATGTTTCTGATAATTGTTTGCCTTCCTACATACAGACCTCATTAAAATATGTCAGGTTGTGGAAAATAGTGCTCCATTGGGTTGTGGACACTGACAGAAGGACATTTTATAAAACTATTCTTGCTCAGCGTTATCTGGAAGAAGCAGTATTTAACATATCTGCTGACCTTGATAGTCGACTGTTATTAGACAGTATTATTGAACCAAGAATTCCATTAAAAATGCAGGATATGGTCTGGTTATGTGGACATCAACGATTAAATGTTAAAGGAATCAGAAGCACAAAATGCTGGATGAAAGGGTCTGTCTAGTAAGGGACTTGTTTAGGTCAAGTTGAAACCATACAACGTTTATTTTTGACTATACCTGTATGCAAGGTTTTGGGCTTCTTTGGCTGCATTATGGGGTGAAAAACTGCTTGCACAGATGAATTATTATATTTTGATATTAGGACAATTAGGGTAGGGATGGAGAAAATGGCAGAAGATTACGGTTCGGGTAATGTTTGCTTGTTTGAAATAGGTGATCTGGCATGCTAGATGCCTTAGGGTGTTACAACAAAAGGAAGTCACTGTGTGGGACATGTTATGTCAAGTGCAGATGGAATTAGATAACATTTATCATTATGAATTTCATACTATAGGGAGGTTATATGCCAGAATTTTTGGAAGGGGTGGAGTGGGTTGGGTAATGGTTTTCATTGCATTGTGTTTTTTAGGAATATGCTATGTACTGTCTTTCTTCTTTTGCATTTAACAGCTATGTGGGGCTTTAGGCAGTATAAGGTGCTTCATTTGTGTTGGGAAATTCTGTCATATGCTATGTTTGGTGTTGGGTTTTCATTACTATACTCTGCTGTGGTACTTATTTGTTTTGTTTTTTTCTGTTTTTACCTTTGTTTTGAGCTCTGTGTTACTGTGTAATGAGTTTTTCTTTGTAATCCTTAATTGTATCTGTTTTGTGTCACAATAAAATTTCCTACTCTTTTCGATAAGTGCCATGGGATCTTTAACATCCACCTGAACTACCACCAATCCAGGCAGATGGGACCTCGGGTTAACGTCTCATCTGAAAGATGGCACTTCAAGTGCAGCACCCTCTCATGCTACACTGTAGTGTCAGTATTGGGATATTAACCAAGTGCCAGATGTGGGAACTGAAACCAGCCCTCTGATCTCCTGGCCTCAGAGGCAAGTGTGCTACCTACTGAGCCACTGACACTGTTAGAAAGAGAGAGAGATGGAGTGAAAGGGAAGGAGAAAGAGACAATGCAATGAATGATCTGCTATGGCTGCCTTTGAGAAATTATATTAATCTACCAGTTGGGGAGACTTAGCAGACACAAAGTAAGTTGTGTAAATCTCATGAGTGGATAAATAACTCACAATGGCAGCCTTATAACATCTGATATGTACATGATGTGAATTTTATGCAACATTTTTAAAACTCTAAGTGCAGTCTGTATGCTAGTTTCCCTTTCACAAAGAAGGAAATCGTATTACCAACAACCTAATGCAGTATATATTGATTTATTTTATAGGGTTATGACCAATAACTAACAAACAATGGTTGAAACCTCATAATTCATAGTAACTCTCATAGCACAGAGAATTACTTAGATTTGCCTATCAGCCAAACAAAATTCTAATCCTTGTGCTTTTTTCATTCCAGCCAATAGCACTAACCTTGAAATCTGCAATGTTACATCACTCACGTAGAAACAATCTCTGGCTTCTGTGGTTGTTACTGTAAACCCCAAGTGGGCACTGTATTCAAGCCTCAGGTGGGTAGAAGTAAAGAGCTGCAACGATACAGAAACAAAATGACAGGAAACATGAACAAGAGAGCCACTCTAGCTTCTGTATGTAAATGCCACAAGCTGGCAAATACCTTCAGTAGCAAACAAAAAATTTGCCAACTCAGGAAGCCATTCTCACAGTCCTGTAACTCAAGTTTCACTCTTGTGGTTTATCATGTAACTTGAGCTTCACTCTTATGGTTTATAATTTAACTCGAGCTTTGCTCTCAGGGCTTATCATGTAATCTCGAGCTTTGCTCTGGGGCTTATCATGTAACTCAAGCTTCGCCTCATGGTTTATCATGTAACTCCAGCTTGCTCTCATGGTTTATCATACAACTCAAGCTTCACTCTTGTGGTTGATCATGTACTTTGAGCTTCACTCTTGCGGTTTATCATGTAACTCAAGCTTTGCTCTTGTGGTTTATCATGTAACTCGAGCTTCACTCTTGTTCATCACGTAACTTGGGCTTCTGTCTTGTGGTTTATCATGTAATTGCAACTTCGCTCTTATGGTTTATCATGTAACTTGAGCTTCACTCTTGTGGTTTATCATGCAACTCTGAGCTTCACTCTTGTGGTTTATCATGTAAGTAGGACATAAGTCTCAAGTTTTATTAGGTAACTCAGACTTCACACTCATGATTTATCATGTAACTCGAGCTTCGCTCTTGTGGGTTATTTTGTAACTCCGAGAGCTTTGCTTTTGTGGGTTATCATGTAATTCGAGCTTCGCTCTTATGGTTTATCATGTAACTTGAGCTTTGCTCTTATGGTTTATCATGTAACTTGAGCTTTGCTCTTATGGCTTATCATGTAACTTGAGCTTTGCTCTTATGGTTTATCATGTAACTCAAGCTTCACTTTTGGTAGTGTATCATGTAACTCGAGCTTCACTCTTCTGGTTCATCATGTAACTCGAGCTTCACTCTCGTAGTTTATCATGTAACTTGAGGCTTCCATATCAACGTTTATTATGTAACTCAGGCTTTGCACTTGTTGTCTATCATTTAACTTGAGCCTCACTATCATGGTTTATCATGTCATTTCATTTTGCTAATCTGATTTTTCATGTGACTGAAGTTTTGCTCTTGTGGTTTACCAGGTAAATCAGGCTTTGCACTTGTGAGTTATCATATAACTTGGGCTTTGCTCTTGTTGTTTATCATGCACGTTGGGCTTCACACAAATGGTTTAATCACGAAACTTCAGGCTTCACTCTTGTGGTGTATCATGTAATTCAAGCTTCACTCTTGTAGTTTATCATGTAGCTTGAGCGTTACACTTGTGGTTTATCAAGTAACTTGAACTTCGCTCTTGCGGTTTATCATGTAACTTAGGCTTCATATTCATGGTTTATAATTAACTCGAGCCTTGCTCTCAGGGCTTATCATGTAACTCGAGCTTTGCTCTCAGGGCTTATCATGTAATTCCAACTGCGCTCCATGACATATCATGTAACTCAGCATTTGTACTCATGGTTTATAATTTAATCTCGAGCTTTGCTCTCAGGGCTTATCATGTAACTCGAGCTTTGCTCTCAGAGCTTATCATGTAATTCCAGCTTTGCTCTCATGGCTTATCATGTAACTCAGCATTTGTACTTATGGTTTATCATGTACCTCGGGCTTCACTCTCAAGATTTATCATGCAACTTGGGTTTCACACTTGTGGTTCATCATGTAACTTGAGATTCACTCTCATGGTTTATCATGTAACTAAACCTTCGCACTTGTGGTTTTCATGTAATCGAGCTTTGCTCTCATGGGTGTCGCGTGTTGCTAGTTGTCTGCAGTGGTTTTTACCATCTAAGAATATTGCTCAATTTGTGCCTAACTTGCTCTCTGACCTGGAGATAACAGTGCACAATTTTGTCACCTCCTATTTGGATTACTGTAATGCTCTTTATAGAAACATAGAATTTGATGGCAGATAAGGACTGCTCCACCCAATCTGTCCATGTTCCTGCCTACAGTCACATCACAGACCCTACCTGGTCTCAAGCATTACCCACCATTTCCTTGTTTCTAATTTTCCTTACACCTATCCCATGCCTTCTTAAATCCCACTACAGTTTCTGCTCCCACCACCTCATCAAGGAAGTGGTTCCAGGCATCTACCACGCTTTCTACGAAGAAGTGTTTCCTTACATTTCCCTGATTCTACCCACCCACCAGCTTCACTGCATGATTCCCTGTTCTTGTGTGTCCTTTTCTGAAACAGGCTTGTTTCTTGAACCTTATTCATACCCTTAAGGTATCTGAAAGTCTCAATCATATTCCTCTCCTTGGTTTCCTCCAGTTTGTATATATTGAGGTCCTTTAGTCTCTCCTTATAGGGCTTTTGATGCAGATCCCGTACATTTTAGTTGCCATCCTCTGGACTGCCTTAACTCTGTCAGTGTCCTTTTGGAGATGAGGACTCAGAACTGAGCACAGTACTCTAGGTGGGGTCTCACCAGAAACTGATACAGAGGTAGCACCACCTCCCTCTTTCTCCTGGTGATACCCCTCCCTATCCCATATCATCCCACTGGCTTTCCCACTGCCTTGTCACACTGTTTGGCCACCTTAGGTCATCAGATATGATAACACGAGATTTCTTTCCTGTTTGGCGGTCGCCAGTATCACTCCAACCATTTGTACAAGTGCACGATTTTGCATTTTTGCACTGAAACTTAGTTGCCACTTTCTAGGTCACTCCTCAAGTTTACGTAGATCTCTATTCATTTTTCCACTCCCTCTGGAGTGTCCACTCTATTAAAGATTTTGTGTCATCCGCAAAAAGACATACCTTCCCTTCTAGTCCCTCTGCAATGTTGCTTATAAAGATATTAAAGAGTACTGGTCCCACTACTGATCATTGTGGCATTCCACTAGTCACCTCCCTCAGAGTGAACTCCGTTTATCACTATCCCCTGTCACCTATCCTTCAACCAATTTCTTACCCAGTTCACCACTCTTAGTCCCACTCCTAGACTGCCCAGCTTGTTTATGGATCTTATCTTAGATGTTTATCTAGGGCTACTTGCAGCTCATGCAAACCCAACAGCCCAGCTGATAGCTGGGACCTCCCAGTCCGGGCATTATCACCCTGATTCTCTGGGAACTGCACTGGCCACCTGTGAGTTGGCACATTAGTTTACAAAGCCCTGCACAATTTGGGTACTAGCTGAGAGACCTTCTGACTGAATGCACTGACATCACCCTCTTCATTTCTCTGAGGCAGAACTCCTTGTAGTTCCACACTCCCGACTGAAATCTTTGCAAGACGGAGCTTTTGCATGGTAGCTGCAGTTGTGCGGAATGTACTTCCAGCTTTGATTAGAGCCACCCTCTGGGACATTTTAAGCATTTACTTAAAACTAACAAATAAATCTGCCTTGCCTTATGTTCCATAAACCCCCAACTGAATTATATAAGGAGTAAGCCATGGTTGGGTGGTGACAGTATTGTAATAACCAAACAACCTGGGGGGTGAGCCCAAAGTGCAGCCAAAAGCCATCAACCACCCAGAAAGTGAGGTTATTATAGCACTGATGCACACCTGGATTGGATTATTACACTTACAACATTCATAAAATGGTCAAAACTGTTATAATCTCTTGTAATAGTGACAGCTGTGTATAATTTATTCAATATGTATGGAATAGCGGCACTTGCTTTCCTTTCAGCTCTCTGTAGTGGCTGCCATGTGTACAAATGGTTAACCTTAACACCTGTACTACGTACACACACACCACACAGTAATTGTCTTCTACTGCTGCCAGGAACTTCGTCTCTTATCTTGCATTTATCTTTTTAGAACTTGCACTTGTGTAACCAATTGTACTGCACAACAAACTACATTTTGCAGACTGCTGTACCAAGGGACCCCAATGGAAATGATAGATTATTTATCTGTATCTGCCAAAGTGCCCTTCTAGCTGATTAAATCAGTTTTAAATATTCCACACAATGAAACCCATTAGGGCATTCCTAGTCAGATGTACAGGCAGCTGTTGCTTGCTCCAACAGGTTTACAGATGCCATGCTGAGCTTAGAAGAGGAACAGATTGAGGAAAATAAAAAATGCACTATGCTTGTAGGATGGATACACCAGTGCATACAGCCAGAATGCATTAGTTCACACAGTCAGGATGTCCTAATGTACACAGGCAAGCTGCCTTAGTGCACACAGGCAAGAAGCACTAGTGTATACAGGCAGGATGTACTACTATACACAGGCAGTATACACTAGTGCACACAAGCAGAATGCACTAGTGCACACAAACAGGATGCACTAGTGCACAAAGATAGGATGCACTAGTCCACACTGGCTGGACACAGCACAAAAACAAATTCAAAGGGCATTTTTTTTACTAGTTGTAGCAGACAGCACTCTTCCTGAGAAAGAATTATGTTGCACTGTTACTTTTCACTTATGTAAAAGTGCATGTGGGTAGCTAAGGCCAAGGATACAAATCCAGTAGCACTGGGACAGAGGTGACTGTTCCTTCTTAGTGACATTGCATTCCAGGCATTACAAATACAGTGTCATTTTTATTTATGCAACTCATTTCTCAAGAAAACTCACAGCTGAATGTACAAACTGGGGAAAGTGCACAACAGAGAAAGCTTAAAGTCTGAAAGGCAAAGATGCAGCATAACAAAGAATAAGCACATTACATGTATTGCTATAGCATGTTGCAGACTAAGTGGTATATGCTTTAGCTGCAATTTGTTTTCACCCAGTGTAAACAGTTTATGATGCATGGGATCCCCGACTCTCAGTCTCTCAAAGCTTAATGTTCCATTTCAGATCATTACTTGAGCTTTTGTTTTTAATCTGCTACCCAGCAGTCTGTTTAAAGCGTGCTGCCAGCGATCCCCAGGAGGCGTGTTTATACGGTAGTGCATGCAGCTCTGCCAATGACAAAAATAAAGAAATAATAAAATCATCAGCAGCAGAAGGAACAAATCCCTTGGTACTAATACCCAAGAGTGAGAAGAAAGTCTTCATCTCAGTACTACTGGAATGTTTTGCCAAATAACAAATACTTCTGCTTTAAAGTGATTTCCCAGTGTCCTACAAAATAGTAACAGTGGTACTGACTACATTCTAACCTCATGATATTCCTCCAAAACTGAATTTCAGGTTATTCTGTTCTTTATTATTAAAGAGATTTGTGTCAAAAGTAATGTGCTTCAGGAGCTATCTTCCTTGGGAGATTTAAGAAGGGCCTTAAAGCCCTCTATTTAGAAAGAAACCAGTGCAACTGTTATCACTGATTAATATTTATCTCCTGGAAATGATTGCTTGTTTTGATTGTACTACAGTCTGTCCTTGTCTGCCTTATTTATTGTACCTGTGTGTAATTAGTATGTAAACTGATAAGTATCCTGATTGTAGTCTAAATGTATGTTTATTGCTAACCACTATGTTATCCTGGTCAATTTGTCTGTCTAAACGTTCTATCCACTGTTTGTACAATGTCTTTAAATGTCTGTCTTTAAAATTCATTAATTAATCCTGGGTCGCCTTGAAAAAGGACTCTCTGAGGCCAGTGGGTTTACCAGTCAACAAAATTCAATAAATAAAATAAACAGATAAAGAAAAGAGGCTCTGTATTCTAAGCTTTTCCTGCAGTGACCACTTGGGTGCCAGCACAAAAGGGAGCACTACAGTGACACATACAGGCAGAGATCAGTTTAAAATGCAAAAGTATCACTATACATGTACAATTTTAAGCAGGCTAATGTTAATGCATTACCTATCAGGAACTGGGTATGGAGGAAAGACATGGAAGGAAAGATGTTAATGAATTGTGGAATGTCTTGGTAAACAATGTAAAAGTTCATTCAGACACTTTTGTCCATATGAGAAAGTATACAATAGGAAAAGCAAAAACCATGGCTAACCAACAGGCTAAATAGACTGACAGCAGCAAAAAGAAAAAAAGATCACATATGGTAATGGTTAAAAGTTCCACTACTCATTCTTCTGATAAGTACAGGAAATTGCAGGAAGCATGTACACAAACAATGAAGAAGGAAAAATGTAAGCTTGAATACAACTTAGTTACAGATAAATCAGACTCCAAGCAGTTTCTCAGATAAGTCAATTCCTTAAAACAAAGTAATATTGATACTGACCTAATACAGGTCCAAGATATGCTAATTACAGATTAAGGATATGGTAGAGGACTTTAATGCCCACTCCACGGGTGTCTTGTCTGACAAACCCATGCGTGCATCACCACCCCAGCCCTACTGTCTGGAAAACAGTTATAAACCAAAAGATAACTAAGGAAGATGTGTACATTAAGCTTAAGAACATTAAACAAAATACTCCTGCTACACCAGAAGGTATTTCTGCTGAAATCTGCTACACTTATTATATTTCTCTAGTAAGATTTTATAAATCAATAGAGACTAGAACAATCACTTGTGACTGGAAGAGAGCAGAAATGGTTCTGTCAAACAATCGTTTTATTAGTCTAACATCTCTTTTGGTAAAATATATGGAATACATCTTCAAAGATAGGACTATTGAGCATCTTACCAAGAACAACTTGCATGATAACTCACAACATCGTTTTCATAAAGGACTTTCATGTGTCACAGATTTCATTACTTTATATGAACCAGTGAGTAGATCACTAGTCTCTGCAATTCCGGTGAATGCAGTACTTACTCCTAGATTTTTCCAAAGCTGCTGATTTGGTCCTACATGGTGGCATCATTAATAAATTAAGCAAAATAGGTGTAGAATAGATCAGTGTTTCTCAAATGAGGCCACTATGGCCACAAACGGACACCAGCACAAATTTCTGCAGTCACAGAACTCTTGCACCCCAATTACAAGGTAAGGCGAAATGCAATTTCTTATCTTAGAAAACATGGGAAAAGGTATAGTTCAAGTGAAAATGCATCAGTGACTTCATTTATTGTATTCTGTGTGAAATGTGTTATATAAGGGTTTGGGGTACAAAGAAAAGTGAGGTCACTATTAAGTTGTAGAGGCCACACTCTGAGGCCCTTGGAGGCAGCAGGATTTGGGACATAGAGAACTACTGATGTAGACCACTGTTAAACAAAATGGGTCAAAGAATGTTTGTCAAGTTTACACAAAAGGTCAGGCTTA
Source organism: Neoceratodus forsteri (assembly GCA_016271365.2). NCBI lineage: Eukaryota > Metazoa > Chordata > Ceratodontiformes > Ceratodontidae > Neoceratodus > Neoceratodus forsteri. Next base: position 189,878,443 of record CM028134.1, read on the forward strand.
AGGGACATTTATCAACAGACTCCAAAGTTACTCACGATGTTTCCCAGGGATCAGGTTTGGGACCAGTTCTGTTAAAACTTTTGCCAAAAATATAGTGTTAGAATTACAGGATGGTATAAGGGCAGACTAGATGAGCGGTGTGGTCCTTTTCTGCTGTCAAATTTCTGTGATTCTGTATCAAAAATTTGCAGATGATTCCAAACTGGTAAATACAGTTGATACCCTAGATAGATCAGCAGTTCTGCAGAGGGATTAGAGAGGGCACTGAAACTCATTTGGGACTGGCCCAGTCACGTGGAGGGCAGAGGCACCATGCCTCACCTGCCACCACAGCGGCTACCCAATTTAGGAACAGACTTGGGTTGCTGGGGCTGGCCTGGGAGAGGAGGATCAAGTGTCCAATGAACTGTTCTTCTCCTCTGGGGAGGGAGGGCTGTAGTTTCCTGGCACTCACCTGGCCTCTAGCAGGCTTGAGGCAGGCAGTCAGACCAACAACTTGTGGGATGGAGGGGTGGCAGCTGTTGACATCCTCGCATGGTGGCATGCATGGGTTTATCTGGATGGCACTGCATGTCCATCCTCCAGGGACAACAGAATGGGAAAATGGCTGGGCAGTGCGTGATGACACCAACCCTCACAGGCTCCGCACCAGCTACAGGGCCCTCTCCTGGAATCTGATCTATATTGTCAGTGGTAAGGCACGGTCATTGACCCCTGCCAAGGGGAAGCCCTAAAGCCCTAGGGGAAGGCAGAGGTAAGTCCCTGGGATGCCGGGTGATGGGGCTGGGGCAGGGGGCAGTGGATGGCTAAGCCTGCACCATGGTAGGAGGGAAAATGGCATTAACCGTTAACAAAAAGAAAAGAAAGAAAGAAAGAAAGAAAGAAAGAAAGAAAGAAAGAAAGACATTTTGGGGACTAGAGGACTGTACTGTACCTATGAGGACGGACTGAAGTATCTAGATGTAATGACATTGGAGACTAGGACAGCAGGGGTATGTACTCCCAACCTATGATATTATGCATGATGCCAACCTCATACTGTGTATGGGTACTGAATTAGGAACAAAAGGTAAACATACTAGAGGCCACACCAAACAAATCAAACTGTCAAATCTTAAAGCCACTAAGCAGTAACACATTTTCACTCAAAAAGTGGTGATTATTTGGAATAACCTCCATAATAAATTATAGACACTGATAGTAAAGTGATATTCAAAAGTAGACTAGGAAAACTAATCCTCTCGTCACAATTTAAAAGAGCGACCACTAAGAAGTGGGAAGTTAGTCTTGATGGGGTCACACGGTCTATTTCAGCCTTGCAAACCCTAATAATAACAAAGAAAACTGTTGTTGTCACCTTGTATTCCTCGAATTGTTGTCATTTTTGGATGTGGGTTGGGAGCAGAAGGAGAAGATGGGGCAATGAAAGCAGGAAAGGGCACCACAAATATTTTGCTTGGGGTGCCATTAGGTCTAAAATCAGTCCTAGTCATAATCCTCTGTATGTGACATCAACATAATTGTTTGTTTGTTTGTTTATAAAGTTTATTCTTGAATTTTCCAAGAAAAGGATAACCCAATTGAGCGAACTCATTTACAATGGGGTCCATCATTTGTCTGTCGATGGGTTGTGATGTAACAAGAAGAGGATTATGATTTCATGGAATGTATAAGCAATATGAACTGATGAAGTCTAAGGGGAAAAGATTCTAGTTTAAAGAAAATGTCTTTAGTAATAAAAACATCATCTGACCTGAGCTGAGTGGGCTACAGCCAAGGAATTTGGGGTAAACATATTGAAAATGTGTTTTTAATATTTTACACCAAATTTTCAACATAACTTTGTTATGACCCTGCCTCATGAGGAAGGGCAGAGAAAATGTTCAACTGGCATAAAGGTGATTTTGCACAAGGACTGCAAAATCATCTTTCAGGACCAAAAAACACATTTTCGGCAGGATCTGAAAATGACAGCTGTCATATTCATGAGGTACTGTAAAGAAACGGCTATGTTGAAAATTTAGGTAGAAATATTGAATATTACCAAAGTTATGAGCCTGCATTTGCAAAATTCAACATAGTCTCATAACTTTGTTTTTAAAATATTTTATACCAAATTTAAATCACAGCCTTCTTATGACCCGCTTCATGAATAAGGTCAGAGAAAATTTTCAATTCCTGTCTGAAAGGTGATTTCGTGCAGGGACCACAAAATCACTTTTCAGGATGTAAAAAATCTTGACCAGGATTTGAAAAAGTCAGCTGTCATATTCATGAGGAGCTGTAAAGAAATGGCTATGTTGTGAATTTGGGGAGAATATTGAAAATTACCAAAGTTACGAGCCTGCGTTTGCAAAAGTCAATGTAGGCTCATACATTGATTGTTTTTAATATTTTACAAGTTTTCAACATACTATATAAACCCCACCTCATGAACAAGGGCAGAGAAATGTTTTAACTCCTGCCCGAAGGTGATTTCAGCAGGGACCCTAAAATCACCTTTCAGGACAGATCTGCCTAATGACATTACAAATGTTCATGATGGGGTCCCAAAGAAGGCATGTTGAAAATTAGGGCAAAATATGAAAAAAATGGGCAAGTTATGGCACTAAGTTCAAAACCCCATTGAAATACAATTGAACCGCATACCTGTTTCCTCAGTTCGTGGTCCAGCTTTGAAGAGTGAAGGCGTACCTGCGGTCCAGAGAGGATTACAGCATTTGAACCCTGATGGGTAAGTAAGGGCTTAGTGGGGGCAGGGTGGTGGGTGCTGAGTGGGAAGGTCAGGTGAGGGGGCGGTAATGGTGCAAAAGATATCAATAGACTGTTTTCTTTTACATGGTAAAAAATATAATACACCGATGGACAGTTTTTTACAGGATACAGGGTAAAGAAAAAGGACCGAGGAATCACCATCGTGACACTGGGAATTGGTCACCCCAGTATCACTGTTATGTTTCTGGGGAGGGTGCTGAGCGGAGGGTCAAGTGGGGAGTGAAAAAATATTTAAAAAAAAGGTCACGGAATACGATCACAATACTGGGGATTGGGCACCCCCAATGTCATTATTATGTTTCTGAGGGGGTGGGGGTGCTGAGAGGGAGGGTCGTGTGGGGGGATATGTATAATTTAATAAAAAGAAATTGGCTGTCACTGCGAACACAGTACAGTCTGTCATAACCAAGATGGCTGCCGCATTGTCCTGCGCATGCTCTAGTGGTCCTGCATGCATAATACAGTTTGGTGGCCATCTTGGACACAGCGGAGTGTGTTGTGTTCCACCATGACTGCCGACATAGTAAAAAATAGTGCAGTGCAACTTCCACTGGAGACAATGAGCGTAGTGCTTCATGGATGAGAGGTGACTGTGCTGCAACTCCAACATATTGTTCAGTCAGAAGAATTGCGAGTCCTTTTCTGATAGCAAGAGGTCTGCAGGGTTATGCCCTGCAGCCCTAAAAGGAAGATTCTGAAAGTCACATTTAAAGGAATTTTGTGTAATGGTGTTCTGCTGATGTATACTGTGAACTGTTTGATGAAAACTGGCAAAGCCTTTAAAAATGTTAAGCATAAAATGTTGAGGTATTTTCCTTTACTTTTTGTTCAATCCGTTGCTTTTCCTCCCTCTGCCTTCTTGCCAGGGAGATACCCTGTAATTAGAGATATACCCTGTTCAGGCTCTATGAGTCATCATTGAGATGGCAGGAGTTTTTTGACCTGTTTTTAACCCTGTTCTTTCCTCCACCCCAGTAATGTGAGCTATGCCTTCACTGGCCTCAATACTACAGCATCATGAGAGTGAGAAGCATGCTCCCTGGCCTATCTGTAAGGGTCACTGTGATGCTTGTACACATGGTCACTTTCCCACAACTGAGATGCACTGCAAGCGGCAGTTACCTCAGCCAGGACTAACCCCAGATGTGGTGACTCAGCTTCACTCCTAAACCCGGGCCTCTTGTGCAGAAGCACGAAGTGCTGCTGCTGGGCCATCGGGTGTCCAAGAGGTATTTTTCCATCTTTTTCTCCTCTTGGGTCAGCACTGGTTGTCTATCAGCCCTGTCTCTGCCACCCTCGTCTGGCATCCACCTCCCTACCCACCACCAGAAATTCCCCACAGATTTCCCCCATGGCAGGGCGGGAAGGAGAAGCCGCCTCCCCCACCCAGAGACCTATATCTAGAATCGGATGTGGTGATCAGTGGCGATGTGGGAATGGGGCAGGCAGGCAGACAGGGCTTCACAAAACTGACACCTTCCCATTTTCCACTTCCCCCAATCCCCTGGCTGCAGCATCACATTAGTGTATGTGCATGGAGATGCGTGACATTATGGGCCCGCAGCCCCTCCCTACTACAGTGCTCAACTCCAGCATTACCATCCAGTCTCCACTAGATGGTAGCCAACTAGCGAAACATCGTTCCCTCCCTCCCAGGGAGGCGAGAGCAGTCCAATGGATGCTCAATACTCTTCCTCCACAGCCAACCACAGGCACCCTAAGCTTGTTGCCAAACTCAGGTCACAGGCATAGGAGAGGTAAGGTGCAGGCGCCTCAGTCCTCTACACCAAAGAGCCAGCCTGCAGAGGTATTTTCTTGACCTTTCATTTCACCTTTGGCAGCTCTGAGGTCAGATTGAGTCCTCATCTAACCTTACCGAGTCACAGATGTAGGCAGACATACTCACAGTAGCAGCTTTTTATGCACCTGTCCTATATCATGTGCTTTTTTTACCATCATCAGTCTGATTTAGAATGGATGGGACACAACTTTGCTATGCTTGAAAGTGGACATTGGCCATGGATTAGTGGTGGTGACAGTTTAAATTTAGGTACTGTTATGAAGGACATGGAGATAAACATATAGCCTGTTTTGAGATTCAAATTGTTCTTTCCTTTTGCAGTCTGTTCACAAAACTGAAAACATCTTCTGGTAACAATTTGATTTACCTCTTCCTACTGTGGTTGTTAAAAGGTACACAATAATCCGTGACCCACAGGACTGTGAAAAGGCAACAGATGAAGAAACTGTATACCAACATGAAATTTCTGATTATACTTGTTACCAACACATATCTGAGATAGTTACTCCAGACTTCATGCTTACTGAGGCATCACAGGTGGTGAGGTTCGCCACTCTTCAACAGCTTAGTTTCGCCCTCCCCAATCTGACCCCTCCATCTGATACATTAGCATCACAGTCATGCCTCTCTGTGTCTGGAACAGTCAAATAAGTGGTTATTTCTGCGTTAGTACTGGTCTAGGTTGCACAGCAGGTCTATTTTATCCCAAAAGCTGGACAACCTGGAAATAGGGCTTGTTACTTGTGTGAAGGCACCTGAGCGGTTCCACATCAAGATAGCAACTCCAGAATGGCGAGGAGTGAAACAGCACCGAAACACAGCACGCACCGCTTACAGCAAACTTCTCTTATTATGGAGGGCTTCACCCCACAACCCCATTACTATATATGCCAACTCCAGGGATGCAACTCAGGGAGGGGGACCATTGTCGCCAATAAGTGGTTGAGTTGTATTTCAGTGCTGTTTTCCTCCTCGCCGTTCATGATCACTATCTTGATGGGCTACCCACCTGAACTATGATATCCCAAATACGTAGATCTCCATTATGGCCTTCAGTGTCCCAACCACCACTCTTTCATGCTCTGTTAACATTCTATATGTGGGCCAGCCCGTGGCACTGAGGGTTGAGGCGCTGGATGCCACCTCGCACCATGCCGGCAACCCGGGTTTGGGAATGAGCCTGGGCTGTCGGGGTCAGCGGGAGAGAGGATCAAGCATCAGAGGACAGCTCTCCTCTCTCAGGGAGGGATCCAGGGATTAGCCCGGCACTGCAGTGGCCTCTGGCGGAAGCTGGAGGCAACTGCCACATTATGGGGCTTAGTAGGGGGTTTCACAGAGCCATGACGGACATCGTTAAGACATCATTGTATGTCTGGGCTCTGAAAGAAGGGTAGGAGAGGGCATAAACCCACTAAGAAAGCCCCTCCTCCTGATGATAGATGAAGGTGCCTCCTCCCTCAGTCCACAATCCCAAAGTCAGGCCCTCCTCTCTGCCCCCAGCCGGGCTCAATACTATAGAAAGAGTGCCCTGGGTGGATAGGGTGGCCCTTCCTCGGAGGGATCAGACCCGGAGGATGTGCGGGTTGGGGGTGCAAAGCAGGTAAACCACGATGGGAGGTAGAGACCAGGAGTCAGACGGTCGCTGGAGAGAGTTCACCAGGGTGGAGGAGATAGAGTTACAAAAAATCCCCAAAACATTCTATTTGTTCATGTTCACAAGTTCAGACATTTGGCAAGTCAGTTTTACTGTCCTAGCCCCCTCCCCACCAACACCAGACAACCTGCAGTACCAGAAATCTCCTACAAATAGATGGCAATGCAGTATGACTGCACTCTAATAAATAAACTAGAATAAGGCTGTGGTCCTCCTTGTAGAACAGCACCAGCATCTGACAACTGCATAACGCTAAGTTTTCAATTAAGAAAAATGTTTCTTTCCCTAACGATTCCAAAGTTCATCCTTTTTAAAGATGAGTTCTTCAAAGAGATCACTCTGGAACCAGAGGAGCTAGAAGCATATTTTTTAAATAATAGCATATAATTAGAGCAACATCGATAAACTGTACAGAGTACGGTGTTCTTATATCGATATATGAATGTTTTATCATTGTTTACTGATACATTTTCATAATATAGTTTACAGTTATTAATAAAGTTCTGTATCAGTACATGAACACAGTATTACTATCACATATCAATATTTTCAGATTCCAAGTTTTCATTTAAAAAGTTTCTATTCTTAACGGTTCAAAAGTCAGCCCTCTAAATATAATTTCTTCAAAAGGAGATAACTCTGGAACTAGAGGAGCTAGGAACTTTATTTTCTTTAATGAAAGTATGTAGTTAGAGCAATATTGAAAAAATATATAAAGTGTAGAAATATTGGTATACAAAATGCATGAAAAGCAGCTCAAAAGGGTCATGCGGGGCTGAGCATTTATAATCAGAGATGTTTAAAGGGACACTGTCAGCTTTTATGCCATTTGTAAGTTTAATGAAAACATATAGATGGTTTACTTCTGCAAGAGACAAGTTGCTGTAGCAATTTGCAGGCATGGAGCAAGCAGCAGAATAAATGCTTGCATAAGCTACAAAATGGCAAAAAACTCACGGTCCCTTTAACAAAAGGAGCAACAGCATCCGCTACCTCCTTCAGGGAATATATCTGTAACTCCCCAAATGGTGGGGCTTATCTTTCATCAGGGATTGAATTCAAACGTTTCCACAACCTCGTATTCAAAGACTGAACTGCGAGGTGTTTCTACCGAAAGTATCAGAATAAAATTTTTTTCTGTGAGATGGACTGTGACCTGCCTAGAGACACAGGTAAAGGCATGCCACAGTAGCCAGCGTGTGGGCCATCAGAGACTGCGTGAGAAAGCCTGCGCTGAGACAAGAAACTTGCATCAATCCAGCAGACAGTCGGGAGACAGCCAGTTAGTGGTAATACCAGGTACTAGATAACACCCCACACTAGGATTTTGAAGCCTGGATGTGGGTGTCAGGCATGTAGTCCCTCCTCCTCAGACTGGTCTGTGCTGCAGAGAAAGAAGAGAGAGAGCCTGAGAGGTCTAGAAGACAGCAGATGTAGACAGCTTGATATACAGCCACAGGCACCTGATACCTGAAACATCTTGAGCTGCGCCCCCAACTACAATCCCTGAACCATCAACCAGAGGAACTGCACCTGCAGTGCAAGGAAGCCCAGTTGACAGGGAAGTTGGTACACCAAAACTGTGAGTCCACTCAGGGCTTACCCTGCCACTAGAAGTTTCTACAAAGTTGTGACCAAATCAACAGATTTTGCCAGCAGGCCAGGAGTTACAAATACCTCATTTTGGACGTTCCGCCATTTAAGCAATTGCATGGCCTGTGGGGTTTGGGTTTGGAAGGTGTTTGTTTTGCTTGTTTCAAAGTGCAGCACTGCTGGCGAACCAGCTGCAATGTCATTGGGCCTGCACCGTTCCTGTGGCTAGGTACCCAGTGAAGCACCAGGAGCTCCCTTTAAGGTCTATAGGTCAAAACTGGTACCAGTGGGTGAGTGCCCCCACTGCAGGTGGGCTGTTAATGTAAAAGATTTACAGTCTTATTTGGTACTACATTCTCTTGCCTGGTAGGGGTGGGCACTGTTACTGTTCTAAAGTGTTTATTGGATGAGCCCAGTTACATGGAAACATAGAAACACTGATTTTGATGGCAGATAAAGACGCTTGGCCCACCCAGTCTGCCCATTTCCCTACCTAATGGATAAGCTGCAGATCCTAGTTAACCAGCAGCCTACTTCTTCCTACCCCACCCCTAGAATTGCCTTATGACTGTCCCATGCATGCTTGAATTCCACCACTGTTTTGACTCCACAACCTCCTCTGGAAGGCAGTTCCATGCATCCACAACCCTCTCTGTGAAAAAATACTTCATACATTACCTCTGAGCCACCCCGCCTCTATCTTCAAATTGTGCCCCTTGTTCTTGCATACCTCTTTTTTGAAAGATGCTACCCTCTTGGACTTTGTTGATTCCCTTGAGGTACTTGAAAGTTTATATCATGTTCCCCTCTCCTCCTTTCCTCGAGGCTATACATATTAAGCTTCTTAAGTCTCTCTTCATATGTCTTCGGTGCAGACCCTGCACCATTTTAGTTGCCCTCCTCTGGACAGCTTCCATCCTGTCTATGTCTTTAGGAGATTGGGTCTCCAGAACTGCACGCAGTACTCCAGATGGGGTCTCACCAACTTTCTGTACAGAGGGATAATAACTTCCTGTTTTCTGGTGATGCCTCTCCCTATGCATCCCAGTATCCCCCAGCCCTCCTTGCTGCCCTCACATTGCTTGCCCACCTTTAGGTCATCTGATATGACTACCCCAGGTCCCTTTCCATTTTGTTGTTGTTAGTATCTCACCCCCATTGTGTACTCTTCCCTGGGTTTTGTTTCCCAGGTGCATTACATGCACTTCTTAGCATTGAATCTAAGCTGCCATGCATTTGACCATTCCTCTAACCTTGCCAAGTCCCTTCTCATCCTTTCCACCCCACCTTGTGCATCAACTCTGTTGCAGATCTTTGTGTCATCTGCAAAGAGACATACTTTTCCTTCAGTCCCTCTGCAATGTCGCTTATAAAGACATTGAAGGGACGTTCTAATACTGAACCCTCGCTACCCCACTAGTAACCCCCTTTCTTCAGAGTGGACTCCATTTACTATTACCCTCTGTGTCCTATTCTCCAGCCAATTCTTTCCAAGCTGTCATCTTGGGACCCACTCCCAGGCTGGCTAACTTGTATATTAATCTTTGTGTGGGACTGTGTCAAATGCCTTGCTAAAGTTTAGGTAGGCCATGTCCACAGCCCCTCCCTGATCTACTGCTTTGGTCACCCAGTCAAAGAAATCTATCAGATTTGTCTGGCATGACCTTCCAACTGTGAATCCATGCTGCCTTGGATCCTGTGCCCCTCTGGCCTCTAGATACTCAACAATTCTTTCCTTCAGAAGTGATTCCATCATTTTCCCTACCACTGAGGTTAAACTAACAGGTCTGTAGTTTCCTGCTTCTGCCTTACTCCCACTTTTGTGAAGAGGAATCACATCTGCCCTCCTCCAGTCCTCGGTACCACCCCATCCTCCCATGATTTGTTAAAGAGGGTAGTCAGTGGTGTCACTAGTTCTACCCTTAGTTCTTTTAGAATTCTGGGATGAATCCCATCAGGCCCCATTGCTTTGTCCACCTTCAGTTTTAAGAGTTCTTTCAGAACCCTTTCTTCTGTAAATGGGCTGGTATCAACTTCTGTATCCAGAGTGTTTCTACTGTTTGTTTTAGGTAACTCCCCTTCCTTTGTAAATACTGAAGAAAAATATTTGTTTAGTATCTCTGCCTTTTCACAGTCACCCTCTGCCCACCCTCCCTCCCTTTATTAAGCCTCACTAACCCTCCTTGGTCTTCCTTCACTCCCTGATGTACCTATAAAGGTTTTATCCCTTCTTAACTGAGTTGGTTATCTTTTCCTCGGTTTGGGCCTTTGCTGTTCTGACTGCCTTCCCAGCTTCCTTTTGCTTTAACTGATACAGTTCTCTGTCCTGCTCCTTCTGTGATTCCTTGTACTTCCTGAATGCTTTCTTTTCTCTTGAACCTTCACTGCCACTTTCTTTGAGAACCACAGTGGTTTCTTACATCGTTTCATTTTGTTTATTTGCTTCACACAAGAGGCTTGTTACCTCTGTGATGGCAGTTTTATTATTCCCATTGTTCTTCCACCCTCCTTCCTGCCCATTTGCTAGTGCATTCCTTGAGCACTCACCATTTTGGCAAAGTCAGCCCTCCTAAAGTCCAGTACTTTTGCCTTTGTATGGCTTGACTCTATTGCTGTGTTTATTGTAGAACCATACTGTTCGATGGTCGCTAGTTCCCAGATGGCTACCACTTCTACATCTGTGATCCTCTCTTCATCTCCATTTGAGAGAACCAGGTCTAAGATTGCTCCCTCTCGAGTGGGCTCCAATACTAGTTGTCTAAGGCATGACCCTGTAGGCATCTAGAATAACCCCACTCTTCGAAGTGGCTGCTGCAACTGCACTCCAGTTAACATCTGGCATATTCAGATCACCCATCAGCAATATCTCCCTTTTTCTGCCATTCTAAGTATACTTTCTATCATTTCCTTGTCCATTTCCTCCCGCTGAGAAGGGGGTCTGTATACAACCTCTGTGCGGATTGTGGTGCCATTGCCTGTCTCCAAATTTACCCACAGTGCTTCTTCTCCTCCCTGTTTACCCTTTTGTTCTGTTGCTTTGATTCCTTCCCTTATGTAAAGAGCCTCCTCCTCCTCTTTTACCCTCCCTGTCCCTCCTGTAGATAGTGTATCCTGGTATGTTACGTCCCAGTCATGGTTTGTGTGTACCATGTTTCTGTGACTGCCACGATATCCAGATGTTCCTCCTCCATCAAGGCCACTAATTCAGGAAGCTTGTTACTCAGACTACAGGCATTGGTACTCATTGCTCTCCATTTTTTGATGGCTTCACCTTCTATTGCAGCATCCCCCACTGACCTTTCTACCTCGGTCTTTTTCTCATTTAGTACCCTGTTTTGTAGGGAGAGGCTGGGATTTTCCTGCTGCTTATCAGTGCCTCCCCTTGACTATTTTAAAAGCTTGCCAATGAAGCATTTAAACCGATTGCTCAAAGACTTGTTCCTTCCTGGACAGATGCAGACCATCCTGCCAGTATAGGCTGATGTCCCTCCAGGTGGAACTCCAGTCCCCAATGAAGCCAAACCCTGTGCTCCACACCATTTTTCAACCATTCATTAAACTGCATGGTGCAAAGTACCTCGCCTCACTCATGCCATTGACAGGCAGCACCTCAGAGAAGGATATTGTGTGTGCACCTGTGTGTGATATTGTTAGGCACCTAATTTTGGCCATGCCACAGGAGTTCCAAGATTCTTCTAAAACCAGTTTTACTTTGTATTCCCCATCCCTGTGAATATCTCCCAATAAATATTTGGTTGGTATTTTACATTCTGTCGTGAGCATATTATTAGTGCAAGTCACTAATTACAATTTTGCTGAAATTAGGTTGCACTGTGATTTTGTATAAGTAGGGGAACACTGTGGAGAGGTGGGGAGGTACTGTATCCCAGGGGTTGTAACACTGTGACACCAGGCCCACTTAAATCTTACTGTGGGTAGAGGCACCATGCTAAACTTAAAAGAGCTGGTTCAAACCACCTAATCAGGAAAATCAGAACCCTGGACCCTCAAACTTTTTTCGTTTTTACCAGGAGACACAATAAGCCGAGCTTGTTTACAGGTGCGACCTGGGAGCACAAGCAAGTTAAGTGACTTGCTCAGGGTCACACAGTATGCATGTGGGAACTATGGGATTCAAACCCAGGTCTCCAGGTTTGCAGCTCAGAAACTTAAACCATTGGCTATACTGCCTCCTCAACTTGTTTGAGGCCACAAGGCAGGGGTACTAACTAACATCCAGGGTGACTTGGCTACACATTCCTCAAATAAAGAATACTTATAAGCATATAAATGCATGCAAAATCAATTTTTATTTAATCAATGTTAAAAACATGCAATCAACCAGCTGTTCAAAAACTCAAGTGAGCCTCCAGTGAAGCAACTAGCACAAAACATTAGGTTTGGCCTTTTGCCTGTCTGAACACCTCTTTTTTTTTTTTTTTTTAGTTTTTGTTGACCAGGTAAGTGCACTACACAAATTCTGCCTATTTTCAGGCACAACCTGGGGAGGGGATATAGATGAATATCAACTGACCTTGAACCAGATTAAGCTGTTGGTGGTATTGTTAGTGAATGGTGGGGGAGTTTGGCCAGGGCACTGGGGAAATTCCCGTACTGAGCTGTAGGGGTTCTGCCATTCATTTGCAGGATGGCCACTCAGGCTGGAGCACCAGAGGGTGCAGACATCGTGGAGAAGGAGGGCTGGCCTCACCTCCTTTCTTAATTCATTCTGAGGCAAATAATGAAGGAGCTAGTAGATGAGATGGTTTCAGAAGAAGACATTGTGGATGGATATGTTTCAACTGAAGATTTGACCTCTCAGATCCATATTGTTCAGGGATAGACTTGAACTCAGAATTGGAGAAACAGAAATGTGAGGAGAAAGCTGAAACTGATGATAAGCATGCACAGAAAATGTTGCTCAACTCGTTCCACAGGAAGAAGAGATTCCGCCTGTCAATACGGACGCCCGGCCCGTCAAACTGGAGGATGGCGTCACAGTTTTGACCGCTCTGCTGGGGCTGGGTGAGTCAAAATTGAGTTTCTATCTCAAGATATAATGCAGGCTGGCAATCAGAACACGAACGGTTGTGTGTACCTACAGCCTGATGTTCATGATGTATCGAACAGGTTTATGGAGCAAAAGCCAAGTGATAATATGGCTCAAGGCAATAACAGTATTGAAACTGCCTCGGCAAATATAATGTTGAAGCGGCCGGCATTGTTTTCAAATGACCACATACTGAAAAGGAGGCATCAGTAACATATCAAACTGACGGTTTAGAACAAAAGGACTTACAGAATTTGTTTTTCGGGGGGATTAAACAAGGAATCCAGGTAAAACATCCACAAAGTGAGATTCAGTGCTTTCTGCTCAGAGGAACATCATGAATGGCGCTACAATAGCGCCATCTACTGATAGAACTGAAACTTCTGAAGAACAGTGGATGCCAAACAAAGCGTTGTCAGCTGCAGGCTGGATACAAGGCCCTGGGGAATTTGGTATGCAGATCCAGAGTGGGATTGCCTTTTCCTTTATCACAGGCTACCCCAGAGTGGAAACCACATGGACATGAAAAACAACAGCATGGGGTTGTTTCAAAGATAGCTAGTGCCTCTGTTTCATCTTCCTCTTCTGCAGCAGATACAAGATTATCCACTGAGATTGTCAAAGGCTGGATTTACAGTCAGTCTCTCCTTTAACATCTGTATCAACAAAAGAAGCTATACTCTCTGCAGCACCTCTGCCAGAAACAAAGTCAAACTCTGATCATAAGCCTTTATTGTCAGATTTGTTTATTAAAACTGAAAAGAGGCAGCTCCTCGAAGAAATGCTGTCAGGATTAGATCTAAAGGGGTTGGTAGATAGACCTGAACAGATATCATGTAGGAAAATCCTTCTTAAAGATTCCTGCATTTTTCACCTAAGGAGGTATACGCCTTTATAAATATTTCTGGGAGGATAATTTCAATGCAAGTTTTCACACTACTTCTGCACTTAATTTGTTCTGGGAAAGATAAGAGTAGGTAAAGTTTTCTCCTACATGGACTCCTTTGTGGTAATACCATTGGCTAAACCCCTTATTAAGTATGTTATGGTGATGTTCCGTAATGAGGGGTCCATGTAGAGGATATCACATATTGGCTGTTGCAAAAGTGTGAGGTAATGGGGAGCCTGAAGCTATCTTAGATAGTGAGCTTTTGGATGGGGGGTGGAAATATAAGGTTAAGCTTTGCCAAAACGACTCTGGAATAGAACACATACCTAATTCCTTTCTTCTGGGCAGGGACCGGGTGTTTTTATGCAGGGCAGCCGAGGCGTGCTATAAATGTGGCTCTCGGACACATTTGTCTAGTACTTGTGATTCCCCATGATGTAATAACTGTGGGAAGTGGGTCATATTATGATGCAATGTTCAAATCACACTCGTTGTGATCTCTGTGAAGATTATGGACATGTTTTTGTGGAATGCCCTTGGGCTGCTCATAATAAAGCATCATGTATTAGTCCAGAGCTCCTTATTCAGCAAGCACAAGACTCTGCTAGCTCAGTTTCTACTACTAAGAGAGAGGCCCTCTAGATCCTCCTTGCTTCCCTCAACCCTTCCCCTCGGATAACACTTTGGTGGAAAATCCTACAGAGACTCGGGATCACTGTGAGGTGGGCCCTTTCCCTCAAAGGATCCAGAAGACAAGCCAATTATGGCTGAGTATGGTCCCAGTCTGTTATGAGGACCCGGTGGTTATTCCTAGTATAGATCCTGATCCTCCTTTTCAGGACCCTTTACCTCGGAGGAGGTCGTTTTGTTTTAATAAATGTACTACATCTAAATATCCCCGGTGGAGTCAAAAATTCTTATGAAGCCTTGTTCTGGGAGACTCAGAGATGGAGGTTGGCGATTCCGACTCTCAGAAATCTGTGCTTGAACAACGTTCACAGGCCTTGGAACAGGGTATTTATAAGGGAAAAAGAAAAGAAAAGGAAAAAAATTAGCTAAACTATAATATAGGTCACTGCTACTCTTGTTTAACATGGTTCGGTTTACTTTAGGATCAGTTAACATACACAGCCTTTTGAACACTGATAAAGAAGGACTGTTTTCAAAATTTACATGACATGGCTTTGGATGTTGTAGTATTACAAGAAACACGGATGCATATGGAAGACCAAGTATGGAGGTTTAAAAATGAATGGGTTTGGGGCCCCTCATATTGGTCATTAGGCCTTGATAAAGCTGACAGAGTAGGCATACTTTTTCACTCCTACTCTTTTTACTTCATAAACAAACAGATCTAGTCCCAGGTCAGGTTTTTATATTAGATGGCCTTTGGCAAGGTATGGACTGCAGGTTCATTGCACTGTATAACTCACAAGTTAAAGCAGAGAAAGTACTACATGAAAGCTATTCAGCCCTTTTTGGTCACTAATTATAACGTTTTTTTTGTGGGGATTTTAATTGTAGCCTCCCACAGTACACAAAAGAAAGCGGGAAGAGGGAAAGAAAATATACTGTGATCCTAATGCTTTAACTCAATTGACATCTATGGCTGCATTGATCAATAGTCGTATCTATCATAATAAAGGCCCTAAGTTTACTTATAGGAAGAACTCCTATGTATCCACTATTGATTATGTATTCCTTTCTCCTAATTTACCTAAAGGGACTTTAGCTATTAGTCCAGTGGAATTCTTGGATCATTTACTGTTAATTTTACTTTAAATCAGGAGGTTGGAAGGCATGCTAACAGAGGAAGGTGGAAAATGAACACTTCAGTTTTCACTAATCCTTGGGAACCCAAGCTCTCAATTTGTTCACTGCTAGATTATCAGTGGAATTTTTATACCAGGACAAGGGCAATGGTGGATGGATATGAAAAAAGACATCAACACTTGGTTTATGAAATCTGGTAAAACACAGGGTAATGAAACATTTTGAATATTTATCTTTAAGGAAACAATTGCAAAATTATATTCTTTGACCAATAATTCAAAGTATAACTATTCACACAGATTGAGCAGGTAAAACTGAAATGAAGGTATTTCAATATGATAGGGCATGAACTTTACCAGGAATGTTATATAATGGTACTAGTAAAACTCCGATAGGGGACACGTTTGAAGCTTGTAAGCAGATTAAGGAAAGTATGACCATAAAATATTTGACATCTAATTGGAAGGGTGAGTTCATCAGAGGGTATTGATGAATTAATACAGCAGCATCTTAAAACTCTTTTACCCATCTCCCTATTACTAAACATGAGATATTAGCCTTCTTAAAACCTCTTTTGTGGCAGACTTTCGGATGATATCTCATAACTGCAGACCCCTATTAGTAAAACAGAGATTTTAAGGGCCATCTCAAAGCTTAAAATAATACTTCACCAGGTTTAGATGGTATTCACATCTCTTTTATAAAACTTTTAGCCATCAGATAGCAAATAGTTTAGTCTTAGTTTACGAATATTGGTTCAATTTTGACACAATACAGTTCTCATTTGCAGAAGGGTTACTGGTTTATTTTTTTTAAAAAGGGACAGATCTTGTATTAAAAATTGGAGACCTATTGTATTGCTCAATACTGACTACAACATTTTGGCTCACATATTGAATGATAGATTGAAATCATATGCCTCCTTGGTTATTTCACCACACCAATATTGTGGACTTTCTAATAGGAGACTACAGCATGCCTTAATGATCATTATGGACGTGATAGACCATTGCAATATGGCAGGATTACATGGATGGGTAGTTGCAGCAGATCAAGAAAAGGACTTTGATAGGGTTTATCACCCCTATTTGTTTGCAGTTTTAAAAGTATATAAGGTTCCTCTCAAATTTATAAAACAGCTTCAGTTATCGTATTCTTACTTTTTTGTACAGACATCTTTAAATGGAGTGGTTGGGCAGAGGTTTAATATCAGGATAAGGGGTCCATCAGGGTGTCCTCTAAGCCTACTTTTATATATCTTTACACTAGATCCTTTGTTGAGACATATTGAGATGCAACACACCTGGGAAGGGTGTCAGGGATGGGGATTCCACAGAGCATTCGTGTTTGTTCAGGCATATGCAGATGATATCTGTGACTTCTTTTTAAATAAAGAGCAGATTTGTGTTTTTGCAAGAGATACATAATTATCAGTTAGTTTCAAATGCCAAACTTAATATTGGTAAAAGTAAAGGACTTTGTATAGAAATGTTTTAGAGTCACTGGGTGAAATGGGGAATAACTGTAGATAGTCAACCAATAACAATTTTAGGAATTATTTTGGGCCACAAAATCTTCCTGAGGCAAACTGGGAGCTGATATTAAGGAAAGCCGAACTAAAGGTACTCAGATGGAAACAGTGGAGATTTACTAAGCTTAACAGAATACTGATTCTTAAAAATGTAGTTTACCTCTACTAAGTATGTAGCTATGGTATACCCATTGCCAGTACAATTTGAAACCAGATTATATGGTATTTTTGTTCAGATGTTGTGGGAAACAAACTCAATCCAATAAAGAGGTGTTATACATACTTAGGAGTAAGGGACGGGGTCTAGATATGATAGAACCAGTAATTTTTCTGCATGTGTTATTTTTTAAACATACTGTTGGTAATGCTCTTATTATGTCAGAACAAGTGCATAACATTAGGTTGAAGAAATCCCTAAGCAAATACATTACGATCTAGAATACTGTAGCTCCTCAATTACACCCTCAAGTTAATATTCCCCATATTTTAAATCAGCTGCACAAAATTGTATAAATGGGGGTTATGAAAGAAGATATATCAACACAGTCAGTAAAAACATTATATCAGACTATTCTTTCTAGAATATACCCTTTGGAGCCAGGTTTTAAAACTGTCCCTCAATTGATAATAAGCTGCTTCTTAGACAACTCACCCTTACGTAGGATCCCTCATAAGATGTGGGAAAATCTCTGACTTACAGCATATGGGAGACTAAGTGTTAGAGGTAATGCTAAACAAAAGGTTATTGAGGAAAGGAATTGCCCGTATATGGACAGTATTTCAATAATTGAAACTATGGAACACTTTTTGTTAGAATGTTCATATGATACAGCTTTATGGGACTTTCTGGCCTCAAAATGGCAGATGGATTGGTTAAGACATCTAAATTATAACATTTTAGTGATAGGGAAATATGGAGCAAGTTTGGCACACTATTATCTGGATACTTTATCAATTTTTTCTATGTTGTGTGAGATTTTAAATTTGGCAGGCAAGATGTCAATGGGTACTACAACAACAGAAAATGTCTTTTGACTGTCTTAGCATTTTAGTTAAAAGTGAAATGTTAAATCTTTACAAAAGAGATTGTACCTTAAGTGATGCACAACAGGTTTCTCATTGGTGGAGGGGTTTTACTTATTTTATTAAATACAAATGAAGGGTGCTAGGCTATAAATAGGGTTTAGGTAATGGGATTTGTTGAGGGTGGTAGTTTATTTCTATCTTGATGAGTCACAATGAATGTTCTGTTTTTTATTCTCATTATTAATTATAACTGTTGCCTGCTTTCAATTTGCTATATGTTTGTGTTATGTGTCTTTAAATAAAATTTCCCCTACTCTTTTTGAGAAGTGCCATGGGATCTTTAACATCCACCTGAACTACCACCAGAGCAGGCAGATGGAACCTCGATTTAATGTCTCATCCAAAAGACGGCACCTCAGGAGAGTAGCACCCTTCATACTGCACTATAGTGTCAGTATTGGGATATTAACCCAAATGCCTGGTGGGGATAGAACCCACAGCCTTCTGATCTCCTGGCCTCAGAGGCCAGAGTGCTACCTGTACAATAAGGGCTTATGAGACCTTTTGTACAGCTTGTTGATTGCATATTTTAATACTGGTTAAATAAAAATGATTTTACACATATCTATATCCTTATAAGTATTCTTAATCTGAAGGATATATTCCTTAAAGGAGAAAAGGAGATACTTGGTGTTGATCTTTTGTTAAATGGTTAAATATTGCTACGGAAAGTTTTATCACTAACATTTATCAAACATTTTCATAATATTGTTTACAATTATTGATAAATCTTAGTATCAAAATATAAACACTATATTACTAAAACATAGCAATATTGCCCTGACTAAAACTTTCATTAAAAAAAAACAAGTTTTATCCCTAACGGTTCCAAGGTTAGACCATTCTAAAGGTAATTTCTTCAAAAGGTAACTCTGGAATAGAGGTTAAGAACGAGTTTCTCCCAAATGAAAGCTTGTAGCTAGAGCAATATCGATATCTGCTATGCACAGTTTTCATATAATCGATATATTAAAATAGTTTCAATATTTGTAAACTACATTATGACTCATGGTTAGGGATGTAAGT
This sequence comes from Neoceratodus forsteri, assembly GCA_016271365.2. NCBI lineage: Eukaryota > Metazoa > Chordata > Ceratodontiformes > Ceratodontidae > Neoceratodus > Neoceratodus forsteri. The sequence continues at coordinate 189,897,621 of CM028134.1, forward strand.
TTGTCATGGATGAGGTTTTAATGACTCATTGTTTGTTCATGAAATCATTAGTAAACAGTAGTAAATGTTGTGGCACTGTCATCATTGCTACATTCTGATGACACTAGAGAAAGTCATGGAAGTCCTGAATAAAGATCAAACGTCATGGAATCAATGACGGTATGACTGCTATGACAAACTTACATCCCTACTCATGATGTTTAAAAAATTGTTTTCAAAATTATAAACTTTTCTGATTTTTAGTTATACTACAGCCTGTTCAGTGCTTATCTGTAACACTGTTAAGTACATACATCCACATTTTATTCCTCTATAAGTGTAGCACACATCTCACTGATTATCCTCACTACCCCTAATCTTCCTGCTCTTTGACTGTTATTGCCTGGGAAATCACTGGAAGACAATAAGAAATTTTAAATCCGTCTGCTTGTGACAGCCTCTCAGATTCTTTCCCAACAGTTTTAACTGTTCATAAAATAATTTCAAAATGTAAAGGGATCAAAAATGATTATTATGATTATCTTAAGAAAGGTAGGACTTACAATGATATCATCTCCTTAGGTGGCCACCTGAGTTTGCAGCTCCACTCTGCCAACCGAAAAAAAACAACAATGCGTTTTGAGTGAATAACTAATGACCCTTAACTTTTGTGTGTGAAGAGTGTGACAGAAAGATGAGGGATCAAAAAAGGACAAAGGCAGCCTTACTGCAACCAGCGTCTCCCGAGAGGGGTGCAGGGCTCGACAGATCAGTCCTCCAAAAGTGCGACTTCCTCACCACGGTCTGGCAGCTCTCCCTTGGACTTAACAAATGACCACATCCTACACAATCACACGGCCTTCGGTTGGAGGTCTGTGATTCAATGGCAGTGATGCTCCAGAAGCTGGACACCATCAAATTGGACATAGGAACTTGCAAACGGCCACATCATCCCTGACTGACTGCACAGATCACATGGCCAACCTCCTACTCCATCCTTCCACCGCAGGGAGTAGATGGAAAACAAGCAACAAGATCTGGTAGGCAAACTCAGGCACACAAATTTGCACAATTATTGGGTTCTGGAGGGTGTAAAGGAGCCAGAATCATAGATTTTACTAGTAATCTTTTAAATTAAAACTAGCCTGAAACTGCCAAATGGGATGGATTTGGAGCTTGAGTGGGTCCACCAGCCCTAAACCCGAAGGGGGCCTAGGAAGGGCCCCACTCAAGCATTATGCAATTTCTCAGAAAGAGACAGTCCGGCCACAGCACGGAGACAAAAAATTGTCAACTTTAACAATGTACAGCTTCATATGGACAATGACCATGCACCAGTCATACAGCAAAATGCAAGGTTTATGCTCCTTATTTTTGCACCCTAAAGCAGGCAACCCTTAAATTTCAGGCCCATACTCTACTTTAGATGCCTTTCCCAGGAGAGGACATTTTATATCATATGCCTTAGGAAGTGAAGGAGGACTTGAACAAAGGTGAATACTGGTGCAGTTGCCCCATGACCCAACCAACATTACAGAGCAGCCCACAGAGGGTCACCTCCAGCTAGTTATCCTAGACAGGGTCCACAGAACAAAGGCTCCAAAAGGTGGAGGCCAGTGCACGCCACACTCAGGAAGCTCTTCAGCTTATCAAGGCCCTATCCAACAATTTGAAAGGTGCAAGCGCTGGTTTCTGTGGATGCTATCTTAAAACAACATAAAGGACTGGTATTTTGAGCTGTCTCTGCTGTGTATCGATAGCCTGAGCTCACATCTGAATCTGGCTTCACTCAAGTTTTCAGCAGGTACGGAGGACTACGGACTTGTGGGGTGGCAGGCCTTGACCTGGGGGTGGGAATGGAGGGAAGGGAGTTGGATACCACACCAGTCCAGCTTGCAGATCCAAAGAGGTGTAGGCCAGATGCAGATTTAGCAAGTTGCTTATGTGCCTGAGGGAAAACAACAGTCTTAAATAAGCTAGGCAGTAATGCAAGGTGCTGCCTCACCGATTGAGTCATGGTCAACCTATGGCATCACGACTACATCAGACAAGCCCTTCATGTCTTGCTTCTTTGCTTGGCTTCCTTACTCACATGTTACTATGTGGAGCTGCAGGAGGGAAGGCAGGTGGTGGGGACCAGGGGCTGGAGTCTCGGTCCAAGGGTGGCTGATTATGGCACTCTCTACACCTTACCTGCCCCTTAGCACACATCCGCTGGCCAGCCAAAACAGGTTAAGCCCTGTTTGGTAGGAGCTATCCACATCTCCCATTTGGCAAACTTAAGGGTCCCAATGGCTCGGCTCGGCAGGTGTCTATCTTCTTCATACATTGTTCCTTATCCCCATCTCACCCTTGGGGCCTTCTTCCCCAGGCCTTTCCTTCCCTGAACCCATACCAAACAATTGCAACAGTGTACATCCCCGCAATATGTAGTGGGAATACTGGATTTAAACACCTTAGATGTTGCAGATGATAATGTTTGGACCTTCGCCCCCTTAAGTACAGTTAAGTACTTTGTCTATGACTAGTCACCATGGAGTGCATTGCTCTAAGATAAGGCAGAGTGCAATGACCTTTCTATCTACAGACTCACTGTAGGGGAGCCCTGGTGTCCACACTCGGCTTTCTCCCTACAGAGCCTTAACATCCGGCTCTGTACAGGGTCATTTCTTTGGTCCCCTACCTACAGTAGGAAGAACATTTTTCTGAATGCTAAGTGTTGGCTCCTATGTTTTCTGACTACATTGAGCTGCCTGGTTGGTGCCTACTTAACTGTTTTCTCTTTATGTTCATGTTTATTGTTATGGTACATCACTGTTTTCACTATGTGGTTGGTATCAGCATGGTGGTGGGGGAGGTACTTATCCTGGGGCCTGTAATCTGGGTGGTTGTATCACTTGAGATTTCTCACTTTTATTGGATGATGGGTACTTTTACTGAAACTGCTGTCTTTATAGTATTAATGGAGTCCATGATCCGATCAAAGTTTCCATACAGTACAAATGTTGAAAGGGAGATGCAGTACCTGACCTCATTTTCTAGCAGGACACTTACTGTACCTCTTTGAGGAGGATAGCATTAAATTTGAAAATTATGGGCTTGTGCAGTTGGGATGATCCTCCCATAGTTTGGGTAGGGCGAGGGTAATTACAATGGTTCCCGGAGGGGGGTCCTTTCTGGGTGGAGGACACGATCATGAATGAGGAGGGCAGATATGTAATTGTGGTACTCCACTGAGGTTGGTGAATGTGTACTTCCCGGGCTTTACAAAAAGATGCTTCAGTCATTTTTAATAAGCTCCTACCAGCACAGTGAGGGAAGCAAATTCTGGAGGGAGATTTAAATCTCACTCTGAGTCCCAAGAAGGATGCCATTAATCCAAGACCATTCTGAACTTCCCTCTGCAAATACATGAAAGCCACTCTGGGGTATCTGGGAATTCAAGATAGCTGGAAGCATCTCTATCCTGAACAGACTGGCTTTACACACTTTTCAACCTGATTTAGTAACTACGTCAGATTGGATTACATATTTATCACAGCAGAACATATGGACAAAGTACAGGATGTCCATCAAGGTGCCCTGCAGCAGTCATGGGGCCTTGCAGATGTCCGAGCAAGCCCTGGTAGTAGCTGCTATGTCATTTGGCAAAATCCCACACCCTCCCCATTAACACATCAGTGATTTCATTTGGCTTACTTCAGGGATGAATCATAGAATCATAAAATGTTAACAAGTAAATCAAATTCCATTACTCCTCTTCCTTTCATAAAGTTTTTATACTTAAATTAGAGACCCTTATCTCACAAATGCTTTCTGAAAATGCTGGACCAGAGGTGGACCCAGGCTTACTGTGGGACACCTTAAAGATGGTCTTAAGGGGGAGCTCATTTTTTTTATCTTCCAGTAGTGGAAGGCTAGTGAGAGAAGCTGTCATGTAAGACATGCTGTGTACACTGCAGATGTTTCATATGCAGGAAAATCCTCTGTGTTGCCTCAGATGGGACCCTCTGTAGAGACAATCAGGATCAAAAGGTGGAGCAGGCTTTATTTTACATGCACTGCCACTACTATGAGGGAGGTGCCAGGTGTGTCCAAATGCTGACATGGCACCTTAGGGCCTGAAAGGCCCAGGCATGCATCACCCAGATGTGGGACCCAGTTATGGGAGGGCTGGTTCAACATACACAGGGTATTCAGTCCATACTACAGGACTAGTATCAGTAATTCTATCAGGCTACTCCTCCCACTCCATCAGGGAGTGAGCCACCTACCTGAGCTTAGCGCCCTCCCTAGCCTGATGGAAGAACAAGCAGATTCCTTAGAAAGGTCTAGTACCCTGAGGAAGTGGTGATGGTATTGAAGAATGCTAACATGAGTAAGTGCCAGGGACCCAAGGGCTATCAGGCTGAAAGTTATAAGAAAAGTCAGGAGCTTCTTCTTCCATCTTTACTCTAGGCCTTTCGCTCACTGCAAGAAGGGGGCTCACCCTCATCTTGGTGTTTTGCAACTATCTCTGCAGTGTCCAAGCTAGTAAAGGATCTCAACCTCTCACAAGACTTCTGCCGATATCGATTCTGAATTTTGATTACAAGCTATTTATGACCATATAGGTGGTATGGCTACAGGCTCTTCTAACATCATTTTTGGACATGGACCAGGCAGAATTTGTTAGATGAAGGCAAGCATATGACATTCTACACAGAACATTGCTCCTCACTGATTATGCTAAAGCTTGATCTCTCCCCATGGTCCTGGTCAGTATCCATGCAGAAAAACATTTGATAGGGTGTCTTGGCCTTGGTATGGGCCACTTTGTTCTGATTCAGGTTCCCACTGAAGGTGGTTGGGATCTTGAGGGGTTATATGCCTCCCACTGGCATACATCAGAATAAATGGTACCTTGTCCTCCCTTATCTAGCTTTGAGGGGCCCTTGACAGGGCTGTTCACTATCACCCTTATTATCTGTGCTATATACAGAACCCCTGGGAAATGCTGTTAAGGCAGATGCAACTATTGAAGGGTATCTTTGGAGAAAATAAATACAAATTGGCATTTAACCCTGACATCTCCAGAATCACCCCTGCTGAGGGTATGACAGACCTTCACTGCCTATGAACACCTGGCAGGATTTAAACTTAATGCCACAAAAACAGAAGTTATTTCATATAATTTTGCACCTTCCCAATTCATGTAGTCACTATTTCCTTCTGCTGGACCGAGGGACATTAAAATATTTGGGCATCCAACTTCCTAAAACTTGGACCACCTGGAGTTTTTTAATTATGAACCCTCACAACCAGCATAGCAATGGACCTCCATCGGCAGTCACTACCAATTGTAGGGTTCCTAAATAGGGTAGAGGGGATTAGACAAAATACTGTATATTACCTAGACTTTTGAATGTTCTGCAGACACTGCCTTTACTGCCTGATAAATTATATTTCCAATAATAGGACAAACTTATTTTTAGATTTGTCTGGGTAGAGGATGCCCCAGAATTGGTACATGGTCTTGCAGTTGCCCTGAGATCAAGAGGTAGTGTGAATCTCCCTAATATGAGGTATTGTGCCATTCTGCCCAATGTCACCGTGATGTTGTTGCTGGGCTTCCCAGACCCACACTGCTCACTTGGAAAACTATAGAGCTCACATTGAACGACATATCACATAGACTGATACCTGTTAGGATCTAGGGAGGACCACCCACCATTCTCCAATTTTATGACTTATAATGTGATAACCTTGAAATTTTAGCATCAGGTTTTCTGTCAACCAAACCCATAGAATGCATTATTCCAGGCAATATAAACCAGATCCATAGAATGCATTATTCCAGGCAATATAAACCATATCCATAGAATGCATTATTCCAGGCAATATAAACCAGATCCATAGAATGCATTATTCCAGGCAATATAAACCAGATCTATATAATGCATTATTCCAGGTAGCATAAACCAAACCCATAGAATGCACTACTCCAGGTAGCATAAAACCAACACCATAGGCTGCACTACTTCTATAGTATAACCCCAAACCATAGAATACACTATTCCTGTAGTATAACCCAAAACACAGTATGCACTACTCCATGTAGAATAAACCTAAACCATAAGAATGCACTCCTCCATGTAGTATCTGAATTCCCAGGGTCACATGGCTTCCAGGAAAACATGCTACTTCCACACCAGAGGAATTACCCCATGTAAATATTCTTAATAAATAAATAAAGCCCTAGAACACACAGCCTAGCAGTTAACATTTCAGGCCAAGGCCAGGATTTTCAAAGGGATAGACAGTATGTGTATCTCTGGGATATGCCTGCATCCATCTTGCTCCACGCCCACTATACACTTCCTTGCAGTGGGCACGATTTCTAGACTGTGATATTCAGAGATGGTTTACGCAGCATGTATTCAACCTTGAATGCATTTGTCATTCTGAGTGTAAGTGAGCCAGACCATGATGGTCTAGGCTAAGAAATTGCAGACACTAGCACGGGGAACAGAAAAATCTGCAAGCCCCCAGTAAGCAGCCAACTGTAGGCACCACTGAGTTCCCATATGTGCAGTACAGTAGGCATCCTAGGCATCCTTGACTGTGCTTAGGTTTGAGGAAGATGAATGGAGCTTCATCCCTCTCCACCCTCCAATGAGAGGGAGAGATCTGTTGATTGTGCCCTTCCGAAAATCCCAGATATCGGTGGGTGTAGGTCTTTGGTAATTTATCTTATTTACTAATTTATTTTAGATTTTGGGGTCAGGAAAGGTGCATTGAGCCAAATCTCATTTCCAGATACATCCAGGAGCACAGGAAGGTTTAGTGATTTACTAAGGGTCACACAGTACACAAGCTGCAGTTGTGGGTTTCAAGTCTAAGTCTACTATGCCTTTTTTGTTAGAAGTTTGATGTTTTAACCTCTAGACTATACTGCCTCATATCTCCTGGCTCAGAGTTAATTTGCTCTAAGTTTCCATAATGAACCCATAGTATAATAACACTGAGGTTACTGCAACTGTGAAAATGTGAACTCTGGCCTAACATGCTAGCCTGAATGACCAAGGATCAAGATCTGCTGTAGGCACTCCCAGTTAAAGTACAAGGCAGGAGATTGATCAAATCACATGCCCCCCACCAAAAGCCTCAAGGAATTAGGGACAGATGCATAAGCTGAACTGCTAGACCAAACCAATCTCAGTACAGCAACACAATGAGGCAATACAAAACTTTTGAAAAGAAGTGTGGATAATTTTCCTGGCTGTATCATAGATGAAGAAATGTAAGTAAATGGTGCTGTACATTATAATTTTCTGTTTAAATGTTTGAGTGTTTGCAGGTTGTTTGCATGAAACATAAAACTAAATAAACCAAGTTTAAAAAGAGTCACAGTAGCAATTAACAAAATGTGGGTGAAATCTCTTCAAATGGGTATACATTATACTTTCAATTCCATTAAGGTTTAAATCACCTGGTTCATTCAAACCACTGGTGCCTGAATACTGAAACAGGGCAGACATCTTATTGATTTACAGCAGTGCACTGTTACGAGGACCATCCTTCTACCCACAAAATTACTTAGATCAGGGCAAGGTTTGAGCTTTTCTCATTTGACCCACTTCAAGTGTTAATAAATCCACTAATCCCCTAGTGGGCTTGGATGATCCTACAGCAACTACACACTGTCTTAACTATGAAATGAAAGGGTCACATGGACTGACTGACCCAGGTTTGATCTAGAGTTTATCAGAGTTCATCTGGCCTGGACCAGTGTTATCTTGCACATCACATTTCTCAGCCCGAGTATCCCCAGGTAAATGCAAGCCCACGATTTCACTTTACAAGCTCACAGTGTTGATATGTAATACAAATCTAGACAGCAACCACAGCCCATTAAAGTACAGGATCTCAGTAATAAAATGATGGGAACCATTAATCAAAATATACTACCCAGTTTTTGAGGTGACAGTACACATTTACATTAGCCCCTTGGGATGGGGTGGGGTGGAAGAAGCACACAACTAATTGCTTTCCGTGCAATCTCTGCAGAACAAGAAATTAAATGGATACCATCAGCTTCCCTTAGGCTTAAAAAACCTCTTTCATACAGGAGACAATGAGTTGGATTTCCCTGAACAAGCAGTTAGTATTCCCTTTTATTAAGCAGCAGACAGATGAGTTTAAAGGGAATGTCCTTCTTCCTCTAAAAGAAAACTCTTTGAGTTGGCCTGGTGCTGAGGGCTGAGGCGCTGGCACCTTACCTTACACCACACCGCGACCTGGGTTGGGAACGGACTTGGGTTGCTGGTCAGCAGGGAGGAGAGGATTGAGCATCTGTAGGGACTGCTCTCCTCCTGGGGTGGGTAGCTGGGTTGCATCGCTTGCAGTGGCACCTGGTGGAGACCAGGATGCTGCATGAGCGTTGATGCAGGGGAAGTACCAGAAAACAGAAAATTGTCCCAGATTGGCCAGGATGACGGTAGCCAATCTGCCAACACCACCGAAGAACTCCCGAAGAGCCTGACCACCTCAGCAGCGCCCTGGGGCCAAGAAGAGAAACAGTGTGCTGGCTGCCCCAGCACTGCCTTCTCCCTCAGAGGAGGGAACCCACTCAGTGAAGGGTTACAATGAGCTACCCAGGGTCGGCTGCAATCTGAGGTGGGGGTCCAAGGAGGACAGTAGGGGCTGTCGGGATTGTGGCTGCCTCAAGGAAATGGCAGATCCGGGGCAAGGAGGGGATAAAGAAATTATGCAAAAAAAAAAAGAAAACTCTTTAATGTTTCAGGTAGCTTTTGTCTTATGGATTTAAACTTATAAGATGGTTAAACTCTCACTATATCTCCAGGCTTCCACCATAGCTGGACACAGTTTCCAGAGGAATCCACAGCTGTAGCAGTATTCAAACTGCCAGCAGACCTGAAGTTAGAATTTTTAAATAGAATTTAATTTCCCTGGGCCTCGAAGACATTATTATCACTGACATTTGCTTGGTGGGCCATGTGGTCCAACCAAAGTGATGACATGCAATTACATTGGTGGCTGCAGTGTCCATGAAACAGATTTTATAAACTTTGGTTAGACAAAAGAGCTCTGATGTACCATAAATGGCTTTTGGATACCCTGAAAGTGTTCTACCTAGAAAGACTATCCTGTGACCTCAGAAGAGCTTGAAAGGCTTATCTAAGGAAGTTTGGGAGCGTGGATGCCTTACTGATAGTCCCTGCAGATTGACATTACACCAATAGACAAGGTCTTGGTAAGACTTACCCCACACTAAATCAGGATGTAACAGATGTTTGTAACCAAAGAAAGACTATGACCCAATCAACAGCCTAAGAAGAACCAGGAATACTCCACCCACAGCACATTTAAATACATTAAATGGGTAACTATCCAAGGCCAACAGTACCAGAGGAGGAAATAGAAGACCACTTCTCACAACCTAGTAAGGCAGCTAGGAGATCAGCAGAGGGTCCCTGCCCAGTTCTGTACTTCACATGTCCTTCGTGGGCCCCCTCAGGAGTCTCAACATTAATATGTACCCCCTTGAAGTTTTATCTCCCTTTGTTCCCCACCCCAGTCAGACCTACCCTCTTATTCTATACCTCTCCCAAGGTTAAATGAGACTTTTGCAACACAAGACTTTAATACTGCCCATAAGCACTGCTCTTCAGCTATCTCAAGTTATCTCATGGCCAGACCTATGGGTTGTGGGCTGTATAGCCCAAAGCTGAATAGACAGAACCGGTAGCCCAAATGGGGATATATTAACTAGTACTCTGTGGCAGGCTAATTAGATTGTAATATTTGATCATATGTTCCGTGTGCATCTAATTGCCTTTCTATGTGTTGCTATCTGAAAATTCAATAACATTTATTTCAAAAATAGAAACCATATTAATTTTAACAGCATTTTTTAGATAAGGAAAGCTAGGCCTCAGCTCTATGGTGGTCCCTTATCAAGGTGCTAAGCTTAACCATTGGATTTATTTGGAATCTGCATCAAACTATAAAGATTCCTGAGATATAGCTGAATTTAACCATCTTATTCAGTTTGAATCCATGGAACAAAAGTCACCCAAAATAACACAACATTCTAACTTGTGGGTAAGTGTGATACTGTTTTCCTTTGTGTATGTACCGCTTTTGTATACATGTTTACTGTTTTGGAAATAAGGACTGAATCCACTTTTATGTTGAACCCTTCTCCAAAATGCCCTTAACCAAGGAACAAAATATTTTATACTGGTATTATTAATTACGCTGTTTAAAAGGGTACATACACCCTTGTCATTTCAGCATATTTTATTAGTAGGCCTTAGACCAACTTTTTGAAGGTGTTTTACAACCCTGTACATGCATTCCTTAATCGGCTAAGGTTCTGCTTTGTCTGCTAATTATTCTGTTAGAACATGGCATTTTGATCTATTTAAAAGAGTCTAGGACTAGAGCTGCAGCAGCTATTGAAACTGCCAGCAGATCTGAAGTTTCAATACCTGAATAAAAAATGTTGTAGGTGCCATATTGGTCCTTTTAAGAACAGATCCAGAAACAAATATAAACAAATACAAATGGTATCACCGCCTCTGTTCAAATGAGGAAGACAAGACACACATCTGGTGATGTTGAAAACACCTTTATTGAGCAGGGACACTCGTCCAGAGAAATTGACAGAGCAGTGGAACATGCAACACAGGTCCCGAGAGAACAGCTACTGCAATATAAGGAACGGATGACTACCAACAGAATACCCTTAGTAGTCACATACCATCCTGACCTTGAACTCCTATGTAAGATTATTAAGGATCTCCATCCAATAATTAGTGAGGATAAAACCCTTAACTGTATTTTTCAAGAACTACCACTACTATCTTTTAAACAACCACCTAATTTAGCCAGCCTGATTAATAGGAGTCAATTTGAACGGAACAGAATACCATGACATCATATGGTACACGACCATGTCATCAACGCACATGTAAGACATGTAACCTCATTTCCACTTCAGACTGTGTGGTTACATCACAAAACAGACTATTCAGGATACAGGGAATTATACATTACATCAAGTAATGTGGTCTATTTTATCCAATGCAAGAAATGTCCTCGCATAGGTTATGTGGGGAGACAAGCCAACAACTCCAGACTAGAATGAATTCACACAGACATTCTATTAATCACAAGATGATTGAGAAACCAGTAGCCCAGCACTTCTCCCAGGATGACCACTCAATCTCAGATATGTCTGTGATGGTCTTAAAAGGACAGTTCAACAATACACAACAGAGACGGGCTTCTGAAATTAGACTTATTTTACTTCTCAATATGGTGGCGGATGGACTGAACATTGATGTTGGTTACATGACACATTATTCCACTTAAACTTAACAGCCCTTTACTTTAAAAGATGGACATAAACACTTTAGTTCTTCAGCGGGCCTTTGATTTTGTAAGTTTATGGTTATCTACATTGTTGACTTCTCACCTTAACACTGTGGTGACTGCGTTTGAGTGTGTATGTGTGTGTGTATACTGATGTACGTATGTGTGTGTTTTGTGTGTGTTTGTGTGTGTTGTGTTTTTGTGTGTTGTGGGTATGGTGTGTGTGTGTTTTGTTTGTTGTGCGTGGTGTGGTGTATGTGGAATGTGTTTGTTATATTTGTTGTGTGTTGTGTGCAGGTGTGTGCGTGTGTGTGTGTGTGGGGTGTGGTGCATGTACACAACATATGTGTGGTGGAGCATGGCATGGGGCAATTGTTATGTGGCTAGAACACTTAGTTTTCACATATAGTGTGCATTTATTTCCTACTATTAGTTGTCAGTGGTTGGATTACACACTGTCACATTTTAACTGCTCATATTAAGATGCATATCTCATTTACTTGGGGGTTCATAAAGGTGTAATTCCTTTGGGTTTTCATTTAGATTGCTTAGACTGATTCTGTGCATTTTGTTATACACAGACTCTGTGTTGAAATCTGCACTTATCAGGCTCATGGCTCGTTTTCTTGGGGTCCTTGACAAGTATTTTTTATTTGGCACTTACACTTGCAAGTGATACTTTCATGCATCATGTTTATATGTGTAGGTTAATTTGAGGCATGTTTTCAACTTGCAGTTATACCTAATTTCAGGATTTTGTCTCATTATCTGTCCTTTAATATACCAGGACAATTGGTATGTAAGTTGTAAGCTCATCTTACAGGTATTAGAGAGAATGCCACTCCAATGTTTTTTATCACTAGAATGCTTTCTTGGCATACTGAGACATTTTAAAATTTATGTGACAAGAACTCTCTGGCTGTAGAGAATTCTTGATAACCTTTGCCCTTCTGAGGCTCCTCAGTTAAAGGCATACTGGTGTTAATTAGCTTCTCTGATTAATCTTCTATTACGTTTTAAATGTATATGTTAAACCAATGAGAATTATTTCTGCTTTTTCTATATAATCTGGTGTTAATAGTATGGGATATTTGAAAAACTGCCACAAAGCTTCTGAAGAAGGACCAGGTTGGTTCGAAAGCTAGAGCACTTTGTTCTTTTCTGTAACATCCATGTTGGTCCAATAAAAGTTATCAAATCATTTGTTTCTGGATCAATACTTGAATAAGAATTTTACTTGAGCAGCATTTTAAGATAAGGAAAGCAAGGTCTCAGTTATGTGGTGGTGCCTTGCTAAGTGCTGAGCTTAACCATTGGATTAATTTTGAACCCATGTCCAGCTATAGAAGATGCCCAGACATATAGCTAAGTTTAACTATCTTATTTGGTTTGACTCCATGGGACAATAGCCACCTGACATGACCTAGCAATCCACTGTTGTGGATGAGCGTGATACAACTTTCCTCTTGTGTACATTTCAAATAGAATGACTTCAAGTCAGTAAGTACATCCTCCGTTTAACAATACAGATATATATATATATATATATATATATATATATGCACATATAGTTGTTCACTGAAAAACTACGTTAATGCATATGATATGGTTGCAAAGTCACAAAAGTCAGGAAATGGGGTTGATGTGATGAATAAAAAAAAAACATTGTGTTTGGGAAGGTTTCCGTGGCAGGGGAGTACACACATCAGTTTTATTTTTTTTGCCCACTTCAAGTTCATCACAAATAAGAAAAGGCACTTTTTTCAGCTATTTTTTTCCAACTGCTGAAAAACAGTCAATGCATGCATGACATTTAAATCCTTATAACTTTAAAACCCTTAAAGACACTTACTTGGATCAAACCCTAATGAAGTGGTCAATTTCACAATTTAAAGAGAATGTACCATTGTGTTACACTGTACATTTATGTAACTCGTAGCACCCGATCGGTACCAGGTCAATACTGAGCAGCGAAGACCACGGTTAAGTGAGTGCTGGGATTTACAGTGACAGGGTAGAAGAGCGGTAGGGGAATATTGCTACCCTGTCGCTGCATAATGCACCAGAGAGAGTGACAGTAGCTGTGTGCTGGCTGCCTGGTCGAGCCGCCTCGTGGGAGGAGCCGACTAGGCACCAGCACATGGCACAGTCAGGACACCTGGGACAGTGGCTTGGTTACCCCCAGGTCTCCCCTGCTAACAACTTTTACTGTGATTTAAAAAACTTCCTCCGAAGTTTCTCCCATTCCCAGGCCCCCCACTGGAGTTGGTTATTTAAGTTCAGGGGGACATAACTGTTCATTATTTTGAATGGGCTCGGTGCACAAACAGGTCAGTGTTTTGCCAGACTCTGTTTTTGTTGGGTGCTGTTTGACTGCAGTATTTTTAGCCACGCTGTTTTGACTTGCAGCGGAATGACCCAGTGTCCATCTGATCTAGCCATAATATGTACCATTGTGTTACACTGTACATTTATCTAACCTTAGTACGCAATCTAGCCACATAATATAAAATGGCTGGTGCTACTGGTACCTCTACATACTGTTTTTAAACTTGTACAACCCTGAAGCACTGTGCCATCTTAGCCTAGGGCTGTCGCACATTTCAACATATTGTCCTCTGATTGATGATGTTTCATCCCTCACCATCTGATCAGAGCATGGACATACAGCCATCAGAAAATGATTACCTTGGGTGTGCGTAGACACTCGTCACTGACTCGCACTTGTGGTACTCAGTTTAAAATAGCTGAACAAACCTATTCTGTGCTTGTTTTCACCTCCCACCCCATTGTGACAGGTCCACTAGGCTTCCTTCACTACAGCATGCATTCAATAAATAACGTTTATTTCTGAGTCCCATTCACTATAATGGAGCCAAATCCTGACTACTTCTCCCTTATCCAGACACGCACGCTCAATGCAGAGCCGCTTAATGGTGCATACATGTGCTGCTGCTAGGATAGCAGTGAGCCAAAATTTAATCTTTGGACATGTAACGGAAAACTAATGCTACTAGTGGACCATGGGGACTATAACATTGTTGTATGTGTGCTTTTGTTACTGAGGACTTGCACTGTAACAGGTGCACACTGTGCACTATAACACATGCATTTTCTGATGGCTATACATCCATGCTGTCACAAGACGGTAAGACATGGACGTCATCAAGTGGGATAACCCTAGGCTATGATGGTGTGGTGCTTCAGGACATGGGGGTGCACAAGTTTAAAAACAGTATGTGAAGATACTAGTAGCTCCAGCCTTCTATACTGTGTGGCTAGATCAAGTGGTAGGTAAGAGAAATGTAAAGTGTGACACAATGGTACACATTCTTTAACTCTGTTTAGTTTTTCTGCTAGCATGAGCAAAATAAAATGACTGAATTTTTGAATTTTACGTGATTTCACAAATTAATAACTTTTGAACCGCCAAACCAATTTTTGCCAAACTTGCACAACAAATCAGCCCCAGGGAGAACTGAGACTGTACATACCAAATTTCACAGTCCTAGGGCTAAGATCCCTGAGGTACTGTATAAGCTGTCTGAAACTTTTTTGACACAAACAATAACAGAACTCCTATCATACAGCCAATACCTTGCCTGTATAATATCCATCTATCTATCTATCTATCTATCTATCTATCTATCTATCTATCTATCTATCTATCTATCTATCTATCTATCCGTCCTCCGTCTACCTACACACTTACACTGATTAATTTAGGTACTAAAATTTTGAGGTTGACAAGATCAAATGCCTTGGTCAGGTCCACAAAGACTGCACCAGTTAATTTAACAGAATCCATGGCCTGGTACAAGTCATTCATGAATCTGATCAAGACAGTGTTCCTCCATGCCCTTTCTAAGACCATGTTAGTTTTGTCTCAGACGATCACACTGGATTAACTGTTTAATACTATTTTATGATTCTGGAAATCTGATGTTCTTTTTAAATTTGTTAGGTGGCTTGATATTTTGAAAGGCGCCATAAAAATAAAGTTATTATTATTATTTTCCTGGTACTATACAATATGTACTATATAATTTGAGAATGAACTTATTTTTCTTGCACCTTAGCCAGAACTGAAAGAACTGAAACTAGTTTGCAATTATCCATGAGAGATGCCAAGCCTCCTTTGTGTATTGCTACAGTTAAGAATGTCTTCAAACCTCAGGAACCTGGCCTGAGCAAAAGAGAGATTAATTAGTTCAGCGAGTGACCCGAAATCTATGAAGCAGCATGAAAATGAGTCTCATGACAACACCCTCAAGCCCAGCACATTTATCCTTATCAATTTGTTTCAATAATTCAAAAATATCACTTGAGGCAACAGCCTTTAGGGGAGAAAACTGGGTCGGGACAGGATCATGAGAATCAGTATCAGAATCAACAGAATGACTAAAGGAGTTACCAGCATAGTGGACAACCTGACTATATTTTTCTAAGTCATTATATTTTTTATTGGAAGCATTATATACAGTGGGCTGGATTTTTATACCCTTGAGATTGCTTGTAAGCCCAGGTGCAACAGAGATATGGTGCACTGGGCTTGCGGCAATCTAACGGATTATCTGTGCCTTGCGGTAATTGACACTTGCCTGACCATCTTTTTGTGGTATAGCTTGTGTCAATAATGGGGACTATTTTAACAGAGCTTGCACCCAAGATTGGGTGCACGCTGTAAAGTGAGTGAACTGCTGCGACTGTGCCAAAGACTGTAAAATCGAGCACAGTTGCAGCAAACGGAATGGCACAGCTGTAGGAATAAGTGCTGTGACACAGGGCCTGATGCAGACCCTGTGCCATCCCTTTAAAAATCTGGCCCTGTATGTCAATCAGGGAAGTTAAGTTATCAAGCTGGGAGTTTGAAGATTTTAATACAGTGACATTTTTAAGGGCCACATTTTTATCCAGGCTTTGCTTCCATTTGATGATCAAATGTCTGCCTTTGCACACCTCATCATATGTTCACACACACTGTAAATGCCTTTAATCCTGGCAGTTCTGCTGAGTGGCATGCTTTTAAAACTTAACCCATGTTTTATCCTGTTTACTCATTAAGATGACCAAATCATGGTTAATTCACATAAGTCTCTGCCACTCACTCTCCTTTTTTTCTTATTAACAGGGCATGTTTATCAATAGCTTTCATCATTTCACAGATAAAATAATACAAAGCTAAATTAAGATCAGGTATTGGATAAAGATAGGACTGATAGATCATTTTGATGATTTGGGAAGAAAGATCAAATGAAGATCTTGATATTCAATGATCTTAGAAGAATGTCTAATTCCAAAACCACTGTGCCAAGTATAATAAACTGGTTGATGATCATTCAGTGGCTCTGACAACTGGCTCATGGGCCTCACGCTATCCCTGCTTTTTGTTAAAATCCAAGTAATTAGTGTATTGTTGGAAGATTTAGAATTTAAGTGGGTAGGCTGCTTGATTAATTGATGCAACTTTGCATCATTCAGCAAATTTGTACAGGCACAAGCTGATTTATCAACCAAGTTCAAACTAAAATCACCCAAAAATATGTAGTTCAGTGAGGCTTAAAAAAGAGAACAGATGAAGCTTTTGAAGTCCCAGGACACTAACCTAAGGGAGTTGTACATTCTTAAATTATTTAATTGTTTTGGTATGCCCAAAGTAAGTTGGATAACTCTGCCATTTGCAGTAAACCTGGAGGTCCAGGGTAAGTTGAATTTCCTGAATTCAAGCTTACCATGGACAGCAAATACAAGCCCCTTTCTTAATAGAGCTATATTTTCTGGCTTGAATATAGCTAGAGATAAATATGTCTGAGTCTGAGACTAAAGGGCGAACTACGCTTTGTTTAATGCGAATATATGGGATAAATATTTAAAAATCCAGGGCTATAATCTGCCTTTAAAGGGACACTGTCAACCTTTTTGCATCATAGTATTTTTAGGTAAAACCCCATATTTTATGATTGCGTATCTTCTCTAAAATTAATTGATGTTGCTGGTTGTCTTGTCTGCTTCCTTGTTTATCACAACTGAAATGCATAGTAATGTATAGCTATACCCAGCCTTGTTTTGCTTCAAATCATCAAACTACTCTTACTGCATACTTCCTGATTGTTGGAAATACCCTCAAAAAGTGTAGCCACTGGTGATAGAATAGTCTTCTTACTCCACTGCACAATAAGTGGCTAGATTGTATTGAGGGTGTTCCTGAGTCCAAGAAAGATGGTGTAGAGTTGATTAAGAAATGTAAACAAACATGTTTTGGTGTGGTGACACCAGTATGGTAAGCACTTAGTTTTTCACTTTTTAAAGAAAAAAGGGATCTGAATCAAACTACCAGCTGCATAAACAGTCTCTATAGAATGTGAACAATCATAAAATGTATTTTTTAAACTAGTGACACTTTGAGGCCTAAGGGGTCTGACAGTGGACCTTAAAAAGGAGATTACAGATATTTAAATATAGTGGGCTGGATATTCAAAAGGGGTTCGCCATGCGCCAATAGAGGTTCTCGCGCCAAGTCCGAGAATGCGCCATTCTGCGATATTCAGCAGGAGGAGCAGTTGCGCCCCCAAGTCATGCTGAGTAACAGCGCAATGCTAATGAAAGGCATGCTCAACCGGAGGGAGAACCATGCATAAACTGCACAGCCGATATTCCGGCGGGCTGTGCAGAGGATGTCTGGCGCAACCCCAACCTGCACTGCACAACTTTGAGCAAAAAAAAGTAAGCGAGGCCACCCACAGGTGAGCTGCGCGCATTGCAGGGCGCAACACAGCAGCTGCCACCTGTGGGTGGCCCTCCACTTCCCTGCCCCCCCAGCCCGATCATGGGCAGAACAGAACTGAACAACCCTCCACTGGCCCGATCGCGGGCAAAACTGTAGTAACCCCCGACTGGCCTGATCGTGGGCAAAACTATAGTAACCCCCACTGGCCCGATCGCGGGCATAACAGTAATAACCCCCACGACTGGCCCATCAGTGGGCAAAAGTAGTAACCCCCGACTGGCCGATCGCGGGCAAAACTGTAGTAACCCCTCGACTGGCCCGATCGCTGGCATACAGTAGTAACCCCACCCCCCACTTAGCCCGATCAGGGCATAACAGTAGTAACCCCACCCCCACTAGCCCGATCATAGGCAGAACAGAGTTCACCCCAAAGACCAATATCCCTGGTGGTCCAGTGGACTGTGAAGCCGATTGCGGGCATTAGAGTCAACCCCAGGTCCAAGTACCCTGGTGATCTAGTGGCCCCCACCCACCCACCACGGAGCCCCACCACCTGTTTCTCATCAGCCGGGCGGGCGGCAGCACCTCGCCCGCCGATCGGGCTAGTGGGGTGGGGTTACATGTTATGCCCATGATCGGGCAGGGGGGGTAGGGTTATACTGTTATGCCCGCGATCGGGCTAGTGGGGGTTAGGTTATACCGTTGATGCCTGCGATCAGCCAGTTGGGGATTTATCATGCCCGATCAGGCTGCAGGGCGCCAGTCCCGATGGCTGCTGCCTGGCAGGCGCCAGTGCAAGTCGTCGATCGCGACCTGCATGCTGTGCTAATGGCATGCAAATGGAGCCATAAGTAGATGTAAATGCCCCCTGTGCCTTTGATGAATTATGGCTCCATTTGCATGTCACCTTGAATATCGAAATTTGCACATGGCGCAATGGAACTTCACCACCACATCTTGAATGCTCCACTCTGACCACTTGCGGTGGCGAAAGTTCCACTGCGCCATGCACAGTGACTGTGGCTGGGGTGATATTCAAAGGAGTTGCTCAATAGCGCAACTCGATGAATATCGCCCGCCACACCCCAGTGCAACTTTTGAGCAGCGCAGAGATTGGCGCCACAGAATGGCGAGTTTGAATATCCAGCCCACTATTTTAGCCCTTTATGTTTCTGTGAAATGGATCTCTTTCCTTTAGGGGCCCTGGATTTGATTCTATATATCTTGACATAAGAAGTAAAGTTCATCTTAAAGGCAAACCATTATATACAGGTAAAATAGATACACCAACCATTACCAAATCTAAATTATAACTTGAGGTGTATCCCAACCTTTTAAAATAAGCTCCCACTACAGAGGATAGCTACAATTCATCAGGACATAAGCTATAAACACCAATGTAAAGCTCTGTGCCATGTGTAATATCAGAATTTGTACTGAGGTAAGCAAGCAAACAGTCTATTTCAGCAAACTTAATATGCATATAGTACAGCAGCACAATACCTTTAGCCCCATGGTAAGAACAGGAAATGTCTACAAATTAAAACTGTCCAATCAGCTGAAATTACTTTTCACAGATATTGGTTATTTACTTGCTGATGAAAGGCAGCATTTCATGGCCCACTGGCCTCCCCACTGGACTCACTCACTGGACAGCTGGACAGCTTTGTAAAACAGGTACACAGTGGGAAGCTTCCTCACATCCTTTCAATCCCCAGGTGCCAGTTTAATTTCATTTCTTTACATCACAGGGTAGGCCTATGGACAACAGGTGTCCATTTTCATAGACAAGCACAGTCAAAATATGTCACAGTAGAAAAAAATGACTTACCATAGTAATATTGTTTCTTCCAGGGATCCCTCAGTATGTTTGACTCGTGCAGTTATGCCAGCTGGGTTCAGCTGCCCCAGAGGTGGAGTTATGCCAATGATGCCAGGGAATAAGCCAATCAGGTTGTAGTAAGAGAGTGCTACCTGTAAGTGCTGCTGTGCATTCAATCAGATTCATTTTGAAGCCTGAGGGGCAAAAGGCCCCAAACCCTAAGCCTAAGCTAATACTATAGAAAAATAGGGAACAAAAGAAGAAAATGGAACTTGCCTCTAGGTGAACTATATGCATCATGCTTCACTGAGAAACCTTACCATTATATTGCCCTACAGTAAGAAACTTGGCCTAAGGCAAGGACTGCAGAACTATTCTCAGTCAGGTTATGTAAGGGAGGCTGGGTGGGAGGTCAAGCACACTGAGGATTTCCTGGAAGAAACAATATTACTATGATAAGTATTTTTTTCTTCTCACCCCAGGAATACTTCAGTATGTGTTACTAGTGCAGACTACAAAGCTGTGTAGTTGGGAGGAGGAAACAGAACCTAGTATGGAAAGAGGTTCTGCAGGACTGTATTGTCAAATTTGGCATCCAATCTGGACTGTAAATCCAACCAGTAGTGTTTGTGAAGGTGTGTACAGTCTTCCAGGTAGCTGCTTTGTAGATGTCAATCAAGGATATGTGTCTTGTTGCTGCCACCAAGGCTGCAGTGCCCTGGTGGAATGGGCCCTGAGAACTTGAGGTGGCTGTCTGCCAGCCTTACTGTAACAGAACTAAATGCAGGAGAATATCCAACGTGAGATAGTTCTCTTAGAGGCTGGCCTGCCTTTACCTATCTCACTATAGGTGAGGAACAGTTGGGTGTGCGAGGACCTGAACTGCTTAGAGTGCTCCAGGTAGTAGGTCAAAGCCTTTTGACATCCAGGCTGTGAAGCCTGCACTCATCAGGAGTGGATTTGCCTGTGAAAAAGACAGGAGCATTATAGACTGATTCAGGTGAAATTCAGACACCACACTGGGAATAAATTTCCTGTTGGCCCTGAGAACTACTTTATCCCCGCTTGAAATAATGTAGTTAGGTACAGTACAAAGAGCTTGCAGCTCTGAAATCCTTCTGGCTGAAGTGATTGCCACTAGGAAAACAGTTTTCCAGGTGACAAATTTTATGTCTGCAGTAGCCACTGGCTCAAATGCAGACTCCATCAACTTAGCTATACAGAGGTTCAAATCCCAAGGTGGAACATGTTCCCTAAGTGGGGTTGAAGGTGCAGCAGGCCTTTAAAGAATTTCTTAAAATGGAATGAGAAATTATAGATTTGTCCTTGTCAAAAGACTTGTAGGCCGAAATTGCTGCCACGTGAACCTTCAGAGATGAAGTTCTAAGGCCTGATGCTGTTAAGTGTGTAACCCTAGATGGCACTATCCCAGGGCTATTACCCTGCCTGATTTGCCACTAACAGGTTGAGGGCCTGGATCCAATGGCGGGTGCCTCCACCCAGAGGTCAGGGTTTGCAATAGTTAAACTAACTTGGTCACAGCCCTCTGGGACACTGCAACCCCTTTCTTCCCACTAGTGGCCCACACAATATATCAGAATTACCTTCACAGTATACACTTACCCCCAGGTCTGGTTCCGCACTGGGACCTCCTGTGAAATGAGATACAGTGCAACAAACACAGTACAGTACTTTAACATAGACAAATACCTCAGGCAGTATAACTTTGCTGAAACAAGCAGCTCTGATTTATTTAGGGGATATAACAAGGACAGGGGAAATCAGGTTAATTAGCTTATCACTCTAATAATCTACCTATGGCTCTGTGCACAGGCCTATCCCTATCAGTTACTGTCCCTGGGTACCCAAGCCCTAGTGGCTAGTCCAAACCGTGGCAGCTGGTAGGGGCCCTTTCACACAGAGAAAAGGAGAATTAAACAGTCAGCAGTACAGTAATTCCATTTGGATTTAATGTGGCAATTCAACAGGAGCGACCCTGAATTAGTACTCACGACCTCCAAATAAGATAGGGTCCTTCAATGTCAGCAGGGCTCACTTGAGGTACACAAACCTCTTCACACATCCATATAAAAAGACACTGTACCAGGCAGGCTGCATCTGTATCCCGATCGCAATTACTGCACAATACCCGGAGAACACACAGCAGATTCAGTTCCTGACAGACCGAGTGCAATTTTCAGCAATTCCTCCAGTCTTCTACAGGGTGAGCCTGGTTTCTACTCTTCAGAGATCCTTTGATTCTTTTCACAGGACGGATTCAGTCCTAACAAGCTGTTACACAAGCTGCAGACGGAACTCTGGGCCTTACACCGTTTTGACTAAAACTGCACACTGAAAAACACAGGGCTCCTTCCTTCTTCACTGCCAAAGCTCAACTGAAACTCCAACCGACAAAACCGGGCACTTCCTTTGAGTTCCTCCCAGTTCTTGACTGGATTGACTGTCACTCACAATAGACTGCTGCTGTTGGTCCAAAAGGCACTGAAGTCTAAACTACATCTCCAGAGTCACTGCCCATACAACCTCTTGTGGCTGGCTCAGATTATGAGTCCAAGTTCTGATTTGTCCAAGGCACCATTTTAGAGCTAGCTTACTCCCACACTGATTGGTCCAGTTCAGCAGTTCAAAACTAGAATGGGAACTAGCAGACACAGTTCTGACTGCAAAGAAAGCAGGTTAGACAAACTGTAATTTCATTATTACTCTAAATAATTTCTGGCAAACAGTTACATCTTTCAGATAGGTTCCCTTTGCACTCCTAGTGACTGCAAAATGAAGTGAATTGGCAGCAGCTCGAGTGGTACTCAGAGAAGCACACAGTCCCCATACAACTAATTATGTCTGCAAGCAGACAGCTCTAAAGAGACAGTACCAGAGGCTCTAAAACACTCACTGATAAATGGCTTAAATGCCAAACACCATTCAGGCTTGGAGCATTCAAGCAAGCTCCTGAAGTCTTTTGGGAACCCCCATTTGCAGGGGGTTACAAGTGTACCAAATAGTCTAGTATGGAGGACAGGCTACTGCAGAGGATTAATCTGCCTCTCTTTATACCAGAGAGAAATCTCTTCCATTTGAAAGCATAAGTATTTTTGGTACTTGGTTTCTTGTCAGTAGTGTGAATTGCTAATCATGATTTTTATTAGCAATCTGACTTTTAAAAATGCTTTTTCTCACCAGACTTTAGTTGATATTTTCCTGTTTTCTTACCTTTTAGCTGAGATCTCACTCGTTCTCACTTCTCTCTCTTTCTTACTCTATCTCTTTTCACTTTATAACTTTCATTGAGCCAGATCTTTTATGTTCAAAATAAAAAAAAAAATGAAATGCATTTACACTGAACAGAACACAGAGTTGTCTACCTTACCTACTGAAACTACACTACTCTGAATACTCAGCCTCTGATTCACTGGCACCACTTGCCATTACATAATAACTATAATTATTAAATCTGGCTACCAAAAATAGAAAATTCTATTTTAGAACAATATTACAATAACATTAGGTTTGCAGACAAAATCAAAAAGCAAGGAAATTCAAGTTAGAAACAGTTTTGTAATAATATTATTGCTGTATTGTACTACACGTGGACCCTCTCCTCCAAACAGTTTATTCAACAGAAATCTCAACTGTCTCATCTCAATAAAATGACAGTAGTGACATCATCATTCTTACCTTGTTCCGCTTTTTAACACACATAGCATAATAGCAGTAATATGCTAGTGGATTCACTATCCTTCACAAAAATCTGATTGTCTTGTGGACGAAGTACTCTGACTCGATCTCCTGCTCTATCCACTCACAATCAAATTATTATCTCACATAGTGAATTTGTTATCATATTATCACTTAATTTTCTATGAATATAATACCAAATTTCTTTATTTTAAAAATGTCACCATGAAAGGCATACTAAGCAGGTCACAGCTCATTTCCAGATGCGATTAAAGCAGATGGGGAAGAGGACCAATACAATTCAGGATGGCAAGTGAAATGCATATGTATGATACAGGAGCAATAAATGAACAAAATATATTAAAATACTTACAATGAAGTAAAAGTGAAAATACATAACAGTGTGTACTCACAATTTACAGGCAGATAGGGCAACACAAAATATAGATGAATAAAATGCAATTAAAGGGACACTGTCAACCCTTTTGCATCATATCATTTAGATGAAACCCCACATTTTCTGACTGCTTACAGTCTCTAAAATTAATTGATGCTGCTGGTTGTTTTATCTGCTAACTTTCTCAGTAGAACTAAAATGCATGGTAATGGCATAATTATACAACCCTTATTTTGTTTTACATCCTTGATCAACTCTTATTTGATACAACTTAAACATAAGAACATGCCCCAAACAGTGCAGCCACTCATGATGCAACAGCCTCCTGCCCTCCCACTGCGTCATAAGTGACTAGACTGTGTGGGGATGTTCCCAAGTCCAGGAAAGATAGACTGAAGCTGATCAAGGAATGTAAACAAACATGTGTTAGTGTGTAACACCAGTATGACTGCGGTATTTTATCCACTTTCAAAAGAAAAAACAAATCAAGCCCATAGAACCAGCCACATCAGCAATCTTTGCAGAATGTAATTAATCATAAATGCGTCTTTTAAACTGGAGACAATTTGAGGCTTAGGGGGTTGACAGTGTCCCTTTAAGATACAAGTGCCATACAGTACTGGGAGCAATACCAGCTGATAGCAGATTACCATCACCCAGACTGATACACGTAGAAAGCTAACAAAGCCAGTGAAGAAAGGAGGTAGATATGACTAACTGCATTAGATGCAGTGTAGCCGGGGTGGGGGAGTAGGACAATCAGTCCCACTCCTACAACATAGGTAGTCAGTGGGACTGCGGGACTTACAATAGTGTCCAAACTACTGGAAAACTCGGTCCCTGCTACTGAATTCAACTCGGTCCCTGCTCCTTGTTCATCTCCCAGACACTTGCGTTGCTGAGCACAAACCGTAAACAAAAAATGCAACAAAACCATAATGACAAAGTCACTGAGTCACAGGGCAGGCAGTGGGACTGGATGAATTAAACTCTGGAGCAGGCAACAGCTATTCATACACACATACCTGTTAACCTTTCAGCATTAAAATGCATAGCACTGCCCTTCAAAATTCAGAGCAAATGATTAGAATGCGCAGCAATTTCCTATTTTAAATAATAATATATCTAAGAATAGTGGACTGCATTAATTTAGTGTTAAGGAATGTTTCTATCAAGTTAGTTCAATGTTTTAATAATGTGTGTGTCCTTAAATAGCTCCAACATTATGAGGAACATCAGTAAACTTAGTGGAGTAAGGGTAAAATTTTACAGTAAAATTATAGTGCTATGCAAAATTCATAGCAGCTGAGAGGTACACATATACAGAGCTGTGGGGAGCAGGAGGAGAGGAAAGCTAGCAAATGCTACACAATAAAACAGCACCACCTACTGGGCAAAACAGTAGTACAGTAGCACTATGTTTCTCTATGTATACCTACCCATTAGAAAATTCAGTAAAAATCCATTTTAAATGTATTTTAAAACTTTTTAATTACTGCAAATAAGCCATTGTATAATAGCAATAATGCACTCAAGGGTGTGCATCGAGTGAAATAACATCATTTTCTCAAGGTGTTGAATGCACTCGACCCAACGCCTCATGCTTCAACCACCCAAGGTGTAACATTATTCCATAATGACACACAACCCTGCTGTGCATTATTGCATAAATGCACACACTGCCATGTGTTACTGTACTTATAAAATGGCTCATTAACAAAAACAAACAAAAAAAAAACTGTGGGCCTGATTTTAGAAAGGGATACGCCAAATGAAATGCAGATCGCTAATATGAATGCCATGAATGCGAGATCGCCAAACATTTGTGACATGTGGGATTCTAGGAAGCCATACGCGCCATGTCAGAAAGCAATATGCCAAAGACCACTTACGTCAAAGATATGCCCAAACTCCCAGACATGCATTTATGAAAGAGACATATGCCAGAAACAGCGGTAGGATCCGCACTGCGGGATTCTGAAACAACCAAGATGCAAGGAACACCAATCAGAAATGGCATAACTTACACCAGGGGGAGCAGGTGTAAGTTACACAGAACTAAAGGGTCTATGGGAGACAGCAGAGTCACTGTTGAGCAAGCAGTGTGAAGACACCCAGCTGAGGGGGTGGGGAGAGAGAGAGAGAGAGATGTCAAAAACAGCTGTCATACTGGAAGCTGTGCTGCTAGACTGGTGGCAGAGGCACTCTGGGTGGTGCAATGGCTGGAACCAGGGA
Organism: Neoceratodus forsteri; assembly: GCA_016271365.2. Classification (NCBI taxonomy): domain Eukaryota; kingdom Metazoa; phylum Chordata; order Ceratodontiformes; family Ceratodontidae; genus Neoceratodus; species Neoceratodus forsteri. The sequence continues at coordinate 189,923,859 of CM028134.1, forward strand.
AAGGGCAGCAGCCAGTGCAGCACATAGCAGCCAGATGGCATGCACCACATTTGTACAGGGCCAGAACATCATATCGATACCTCACGGAGGAGCAATGCATCACATGCTACCGCCCACCAAAGGCCATCATTGCAGGACTGTGTGATGACCTATGAGATGAACTACAGAGAGCTACCCACAGGGCTCACCCAGTACCAGTGGATGTCAAGGTGAGTGCGCTCTGTGCTTCCTTGTAACTGGAACCTTCCAGAGACCCACTGGTAACACCGTGGAGTCTCACAGCCTGCAATGTCCACATGCCTTCACCAGTTCCTGGCGCAATGAAGTACCAAATAGGGGAGTAATTACCTTCCCCAGAGATGCACATCAACAGCAGGAAGTGAAGCAGGCCTTTTATGATCTTGCACAGTTCCCTGTGTGCTCAGTGCCATTGATTGTACACATGTGGCTAGCAGAGCATCACCAGGAAACAGCATGTGTATGTCAATAGAAAAGGCTTCCACTCCATGAACATGCAATGGTGTGTGACAGCCAGTGCCACATACTGGATGTGGTAGCACAGTACCTGGTTCCAGCCATGATGCATACATCCTCCGCAACTGTGGCCTGCATGAGGCAATCCAGAGGAGACAGATCATCAGCTGCTAGCTCCTTGGTGTGTGCCTGTGACATACAGAGACACTGCCCATGACCACTGTGCACAATGCCCACATGGCCAACATGTGACATGCACACTGAACATATATACCTTACATCCCACAGGTGACAGTGGATACCCACAACTGCCATATGTCATGACACCACTATGGCACCCAAGCACCCTGGCGAGGTCTGATACAGTGATGCCCACGCCACCACCAGAGGTGTCCACCACCAGAGGTGTCACTGAGTGGACATTTGGTGTCCTGAAAGCACGGTTCAGGTGCCTGGATACATCAGGAGGGCACTGCAGTACAGTCCAGATACAGTATGCAAGATCTTCATGGTATGCTGTATGCTGCACAACACTGCAGTCCAGAACCGACTGCCAAACCCTGACATGGAGGTGGAGGAGGAGGTTGGGGAGGAATATGAGGAGAAGGAGGAGCCTGGTGACCATGGCAGACTGCAACAAGACCAAGCAGCATGTGCCCAGGCAGGGCAATGTGCCGACGCGTGAGCTGATAGTGCAACATTTCACCTAATGCACTGTGGCACACCATCAGGAGGCACCACTGGCAATAATCCACCTGGCAATGTGTAGCATAGCAGCACGAGCCTAGCCACCCAACATGGTGACACTGTACAGTGTGAACAGTGGCCATGTGTGGTGGCAGCAACTGGTGGTAATAGACATCCACTGCAGTGTGTGAAGCACCCATGTATATATTACGAAGGGAGAAAAACAGCACACAACATGGCCATCCACAGCGCCTGTGTGCTGCAAGGAGGTGTGTGAACACAACCATGTACAGCCCAGTGCAGCATACCAGCCATGGCCACTGTGATGTACACACTGCAGCCAGGTATGGTGTGTTGCATAGGGGAGATTATGTGTTGCACGGACCCTGCAGTGCAACAACCATATAGTGGGGAGGGAATGGTGCTGTGTGTGTATGTGACGGGTACTAGATGCTGCAGTAAGGGCACAGCAGGCAACTGAGGATGTAAGCAGCTGACAACAGCCTGCCATAGTCCTGCACACTGCGCTTGGTGTAGTGGGAGGAATAAATAACATGCAATAGCGTGTAGAACATCAAGACATAATTCGCGTTTAAAACAACACACAATAATCACTGTCAGTGTGTGACGCAGGCAGCATCAAAATATAAGCATATGGTGTGAAACACAGGGCAATTGTAGAAAATTACACATTAGCGGCATGTGAGAAGAACAACGTGACATGCGGCCTACACGTTTACATTCACAGCACATGCGGTGCACACGCGCGCCAAATCCTCACGACGCCATGGGCTCGTGAACAGGCCTGGAAGCTGCACACACCACACAGGCCACTGCCAACTGTTTACTGGGTATTTTTCTGCATTCCACAATGTCCACCTTAAGTGGAAGAGCACCCAATTTTAGCCCTGAGGAGACTGCACAATTGGTCAACCTTGTGCAGCAGTGGCACAACAAACTGCTGCCACCAGGGTGCAGGAGACACACACCACAGGAGCGGGACAGGGTGTGGAGGTGCATAGGTGCTCAGCTGCAGGAGATGACAGGCATCAAGAAGACCATGAAGCAGCTGAAACATAAGTGGCAGGACATGTACAGGAGGGACAGGGACATACTTGTCCATCTGATGGACATGTCCGCCTGTAGGGATGCTGACATGGTGGGTGGAGGCAGGCCCGGGAAGGTGGAGTAGTCAACCCTGTAGGAGCACCGCTAGACAGCACTGAAACTGCATGCACTCTCATGTGCAAGATAAATTAACATATGTCAGATCTTTGTGCTACAGGACAGAGAGGTATCAGACATGTGGCCGTGAGAAGATGGGCAGCCCGGTACAGCAGGATAGGCAGCAGCAGGACAGGCAGGGACAACACGGCAGGATAAGAGTGTGCCAGTGGACCATGATGAATGTGCACACAGCATGACATCAATACACACTGCATACACATATGTGATGTTACATGGTGAGCAATGACATGTCACTGACATGTGTCACATTCCCCTGCAACAGCTGTGCATATACCAGTGGCCCAGACACAGAGCCCTCCTGAGGGGCTATGGCAGAGCACAAGCACAGGGATGCCAGTGCATACCATCAATGGACCAGGCGATGTGACGTGAGCACGACCACTCCCACCAGAGACGGACGAGGAGAATGAGGAGGAGGCTATGGAAGCGCAGTGGGTGAGCTGGGGAACAGTAGCCGGAGAAGAGGCCAACACCAAGCTGAGGTGGAAGGTGACAGCAGCCACCTCCGGAGGGATTAGAGGCACAGCAGGTACAGAAGGCACAGCAAGCAGAGGCTGCACCAGGGGACAGTGGCAGTCCTGCATCCATGGCAGCAATGGACATGCAGGTACTGCAGGTGGGGGACCTACAGCCATCACAACCAGATGTGGACCTGGGCCAGGCACACAATGATGTAGTGGTGGATGAGGGGCAGCCGGCCAACCAACCACAGGCACCACCCATGGACCATGACAGGCAACTTGCAGACCTCGTTGAGGTCATCCTGGGATGTTACCAGACTGCATGGGTCCCTTATGAGCCATGCTGGCTGCCTTGAGGGACCATTAACTGTGCTGGTCACACCTGTCTGGACAGTGTCATGCTGGGGGTGCAAACCTGTTGAACTTTGCTGGCAATGTATGTTGCTTGTCTGGGGTCGGGGTTGGCAGAGCTGTACATATGTTTAACAAGGGTTTGTATTCTGGGGTGTACCTGTATACAATTTCTTGTTGACTGTTGTTCATCTGGGGTGGGCAGATATATGAATATATTTAAACACTGTGTATGAGTCAGTTGGGGAGGGGATACAATGTTATATGTTATTGTGCAATGTATAGTTCAGTGTGGGTTCTAACATGTTGTATTTCTTTGAATTGTTCACACAGTAAATGTTTGTGCATTACACAGCCAACTTGTTCCTGTCTGCTGTCTCCTTGTGGAATGGTGTCTGTGCTGCATTAGTGGATGGCATAGTACATAAGTGGTCACATGCATACAGCATCATGGTGGTGTTGTATGTGTGTCTGCTATGATGTGGCCCATGTGTGGCAGCTGTACACCACACAGCTATTGGCATGATACATAATACAGTGATACATGACACAATGCGGCATTGCATTGTGTTGAGCATGTACACATACCCCTGCACACTGAGAAGATGGGACAATGTGCAGGCTGAGGGCCTGTATGGCACCACCCCACCTGAGGGCGTCCAATGGCCCTGCAGGTGGCACCACTGTCATGTGGTCGTAGTGTTGCAGGACACCGGACAATGGCAGAGACGTGCTGCTCGGTGCTGCACACCCATCTTGATGACACTGTATACTACAATCAGTGTCCATGGCTGGTGCATAGTGCCTGGCAGCTATAGCTACAAGGTGCAGCGTCACTATCCAGAGTGCCCTGCACACTGTTCCGTGCCATGTTCATTGCCCTGCATTGACTGTCTTGATGCAAGCCCTGTGCACAGTTTGCCACTGTTGGGCCTTGCAGGTGTAGCAGCATAGCAGTGTTTACCCCAGCATGTGGGACATGGCGAGTGTAAGGCAATATGTCTCCCACCCTGTTAACCATGGTTGCAGTGGTGGCTGCAGTCCCAAACCATACCCAGCCACCCCTGCCATCATGCCATACTTGTGTATGCACTGAGTACTGCTGCATGACCACACACTCTCACACCAAATACAGCTTCCCGTATGGTGTTGTCTATAGCCTGTCCACAAGCATCCATATGCCACAGTCATACTGCAGCATGTGCACTGGTGGGTCGTACCTTCACAATGTGCGTTCATATACCAAACCACGGCGCACATTCACAGATGCCCACCCCAGTGGCAGACTGCAGGGTCCAACCTGGCTACGGAACCATACTTGTGCACAGCAGTACACCTCCTCCCACAAGGTACTGTACACACACACATACATTTCATATTCGTGACACACAGCTGAACACTGTCCTGCTCTGTGGTGCACCCGTGGTACATGTGCCCAACAGTTGCACTGCCAACACTCATATGTCCTCACAAGGAGCCTACACATGCATGGCATCACCCTGCATTGCCCCCACACAGTGTTGTGCCCACCTCTTAGTAATGGTCAGGGACATAACCCTGGGACACACAACACCCTCCCTACCATCACCTGTGTGTATCCTAGAGACAGACATGTGTATGCATATGTGCCACAGTGGCTACCACAATGTCCCATGCTGCCCATGCCATTGGTGGCTATGCCACTACAGTCCACCACCCCATGATGTACTGCAAACCCAAATACAGGACTGCTCTAGTTGCAGAGCACTGCAATCACTGTAAACAGTACTATGGCAGACACGGACAACAACATCAACACTATTTGTTCTATAGTCATTTATCTGCATGTACATCAGTGTTATTATATTGTACACGGTGTCACAATGTTGAGTACAGTACTCCCCACAGATGCGTATACACACACACACAGACACACACACACACACACACTGTTGTGCAGTCTGCACCACCACCCAACCCACTGCGCAATGTCATATGCATACATGTCCATACTGTTGCACTGCATGCCACTGATGACACATTGCCTATATTCAGCTGTCTCTATGACCACCCACCACATGGCTGCACACTATACTGTCATCTACTGCTGTTGTTTCTGTTGCACAGCCCTGCTGCATGTGCAAACACCAGCACACTGTGTAGTCTGAGCCTCCTGTGCACTGTCATCTGTGCCACGCTGGCAGTCATCCCCTTGCTGTGATGCACATGGAACATCCTCCTGCCGCATGTGTCATTCCCTCCTCAGCTCCCTTCCTCCATTTCCTGCCCCGTTTGTATTGCTGTGTCACTGTGGGCATTGCATGTGTGACATCACCCTGCCATGATTCCCACCCTGTCCGTCAGACTGTCGGTCTGTGCAGCATGTGTAACCGTGGCCACACCTGGGGTGCTCTGCTGTGCCGGTACAGGGTTTTGCAACTGCAGTGGTGGTGGTTGTGGTGCTGCATATGATGTTGCTGGGTGACTCTGCTGCTGCAGATGTGGAGGGTTCTGCCCTTGTGGAGGACACAGTCGTTCGTTGATGGTACCATCTCCCACAGTGGTCACACTGTGCATGTGTAGTGTATGCTGTGTCATCCCTGCCAGTATGTGCTAGGCCTGCCACTGTAGGTGATGCACAACTCTGTGTTCCATTGCTGCAAGGTATGGGGATCTGGGGGTATCGTGTGGCACCCTGTGTGGCAGCAACCACTGTTGCATGGGTGGTGCTGCACATGCATGGCATCTGCTATCACCAGCAGTGCATTGATCATGGCTTCATTGTGGGCCTGTTCTACCATCATGTGAACCATGACCTGGGTGCAATGCACCACAGACTCTATGTGCCGCTGTGTACAGTGGCACAGGCCATGGACAGCTTGTGCCACAGTCTCAAGCACTGCTGAGGTCTCCCTGATGCTGTCATGTATGGCTGTGCTGATGGCCATCAGGTGGCCTTCCTTCCTTTGATGGTGCTCCTGCAGGCCTCTCTGATAGCAAGCAGATCCTATCTCTTATCCCCTGGCTCGCCACCACTGACTGGCAGTAGTCACCGATGTATGCTGGTGGTGACACTTGGTCCTGAAGCTCCCTGACTGCGTCATTTAGCTGAGCCTCTAAGGCTGTGTAACTGCTGGGGCCTATGCCCTGCCACCCCCTAACTGGCTGCTGTCACATTCCCACCCACACTGTGCATCCCAAGGGTGTGGTCATTAGCACTGGATGCATGGGCGTTGTCGCTGGCACCCACTGTACTGTCCTGAACTGCCCAGTGCTGTGTACTGGCCCCTCCCCATCAGCAGCACCATCATCCTCATCCTCTGTCCTGGAACCACCACTGGTCCGTTCCTTGGCAGCATCTTTGGCTGATGACCCTTGTGTGGCGCTATCAGTCATGGCCTGCACCGGTGTTACTGGTGTGGAGCTGCCTGTTGCATGCTCAGGTGTTGCTGGTGAGGTGATGCTTGGTCCTGCAGGGGTACTGCTTTGTTGAGCTGCCTGTTCCCTGTTCTGGTGTTGCTGGTGTGGAGGTGCTTGTTGCCAGGCTGCTGGCTTCCCTGTCCACACGGCACCCCTGCTGGGCTGCTGTATTCTGCTCGGTCCAACATCGCTAACCCTGCTGGCACCATGCACTACTGCGGCCCTGTGGAGTGGATATGCTGTCTGTGTTTGACCCACACATTTGGCATGTACCTATGCCCTGCCTCACACAGTGGTCCCTGCTGCACTTCAATCTCTGAACTCCTGTACAGTACACAGTGTCTGCTACTGGTGCCTGTGCATGTGTTCCCACCCTCCTACACCCCATGGCCAGTGTGTGTGTGGTGCATGTGTGCCTCTGCCCCTCACATGCCACTACAGGTCATAGTGTGTGACATATCACACACCCACCTATAGCTAGCATGTGGCTCTTGTGGTACATGTCCTATATCACCACCAACACACATACACACACAATAGTGCCATTCACCACCCCATGCGCATCACATGCTGTTCCAGGCAGTGTTACTGGTCAGTATGCATCACCCCAGCCAGTGTGTTATTTCCCACCTCACTACATGACACTGTTCCTCCACCCCACTGGCCAGCATAGGCAGTTCATGTTGTGCTAGGACTGTTTAGCTCCACCCCCAATGGCAGGCATGTGCTGTTGCATGGCATGCTATGGTACACTGCACCGCCTCCTCCCCCAGCCTGTGTGCCACTGAACATTTGCCCTTCCACCCATGGGACGCTGGTGTGTGGGGCTGCTAGTGGATTGTACATGCTGCCTTGCTTGTCCTGTGTGCATTATCTTCTGATATGCTATTTCTGTTCCCCAGATGTCCCACCTGTGCCTCTCGCAGCCTGAAGATGTCTAGGTCAGTATCCCCACTGATGCTGTACTGGCTCAGCAGTGCAGCTAGCTTCTGCTCTGGGGCGTCAGTGTCTGCTGTTGACTTGGTCCTCCCCGTGGCCTGGGCACGGCAGTGGTTGTGGGCGAGCTTCTGCTTCACATGCCTCTTTAGGTCATTGTATTTTTCTGGCGGTCATGTAGGTCCTCCTCTGGGTGGCCACTGCATTTACTTTCCTGGCCACTCTGTCCCTGGCCACCTTTCTACTGGCTCTTTTGGCTGTATCACCTCCACAACTCAGCAGCAGGCCTGTATTTTTTTGTATTTCTTGGACCAGTATGTCCACTTCATCATAGCTAAAGTTGCATTTTCTCCTGGCTGTCCCAGTAGCTGACCACGCTCGGGCTGTGTTCTGCTTCCTATTTCCTGACATGCTTGTTTGGCGTTGTATACACGCTCCTTGCGTTGCACCTTCTTATGTTGAGCACAGTACTTGCAGCATGCATGCATATGTTCAGAGTGTTCTAGAATTGTGTGTATCGCGGCATGTCGCAACTGCTTTGCCTTACTTTGAGCATTGGCATACTTTTGTGCATATCATATCTGGCCTTTCTGGAATCGGCCCAGCTGTAACTGTATATTAAGCAATGTCGTTGCACAATTATGCAATGAATCTGGACCAATCACAGCTCTCTACTTTATCTACCCATTTATAATTCAGGTTTCAAGCATACAGGAGCAAGATTCCACCACCCTTCCACTCTAATGTGATGCCCGATACCTTTTCAAGCAAGGCTAGGCAACTGGAGAACTAAATTCACTCTGAACCCCTATAATACCGGGATTTGTAGGAACAGCACAGAGGTAAAGTTCTCATTACCTTTACAGATACTTTAGACCCAAAGACCTTTGAATGTATGTAGATATGATAAACAATCAGCCTGAAAAGGAAAGGGCTTTCCTACTACATCCTATCAAAAGAGACCCTTCTTTTTCTAGACTTTCCGTCAAAACAAAATGGCAGTCATATACCCTGTCATAATGCATAAATCAATAAGCCACTGTGATACTAACATATCGAAGAAGGCCATTTGGTCTATCAAGTCTGCTCAGATCAGGGTCCACAGCTTGAGCTAATGTCCCTGCCCTCCCTCCCCACTCCTCCCATCCTCCCTACCCGTGAGCCTTACCTTCCCTTATGCCTATCCCACTCTCTTAAAGCTGCCCACTGTCTTCAACGAGATGACCTCTTCCAGCAGTGCATTTCAAGTGTCCACCACCCTCTCTGTGAAGAAGTGCTTCCTGATCTCCTCCTAAACCTCCCACCTCCAGCTTAAGACTGTGCCTCTCATGTTATGGTTGCCACTCAGCTTAAAGAGACTCTTCTTATCAATCTTATTTATCCCTTTCAAGTACTTGAAGGTCCCAATCATGTCCCCCTCTCTCTCTTTCTCCTGTCTTCCAGGGAGTACATGTTCAGTGCCCTCAGTCTCTCCTCCATGCCTTACCCTGCTGACCAGCTATCACCTTTGTAGCCCTCCTCTAGACCTTCTCCAGCAGGTTAATGTCCTTTTGAGGTGTGGGCACCAGTACTGAACTCCATACTCTAGATAAAGCCTTACCAGTGACCTGTACAAGGGCAGTATATCCTCCTTTCTCCTACTACTGATCCCCTAGATATGCATCCCAGCATCTTGTTTGCTTTGCTGCTGCTTTCTTGCAGTGCATGGAGTGCTTCAGGTCACTAGTGAACATTACTCCAAGGTCCTTCTCCTCCTCCTCTGATGCAGATACTGAACTCCACCCAGGTAGTACTCTGTCCTGGGATTCTTGGCTCAATATGCATAACTTTGCATTCCTTGGCATTAAGTAAGCTGCCAGATCCTGGACCACCTTCCCAGTTTTTCCAGATCTCTGTACGTCCTGTATCCCTTCAGCTGTGTCAACTCTTCCACAGAGCTTGGTGTCATATGTGAATAGCCACATTTTACCCTTAATGCCATCTCCAATGTCATTAATGAAGACATTGAACAACACCAGGCCCAGCACCGAGCCCTATGGGACCCCACTGGTTACCTCTCTGGTGCCTGATAACTCTCCCCACAACCACCTCGGGTTCTGTCCTCAGCCAGTTTTCCACCCATCCGCCATCTTTGCCCCAACCCCAGATCCACCAACTTCCTGATCAACTTTTATGGGGCACAGAGTCAAAGGCCTGGCTGAAATCAAGATAGAGGATGTCTACTGCTTGGCCCTTTCTACTATCTTAGTGACACAGTCAAAGAAGTCAATCAGATTTGTTTGACATGATCTACTCCACATGAACCCATGCTGCCTCTCATCCTGGAGACCATGCTCCTCTAGATATTCTACCAATCTTTCAATCTTTCCTTTAGTATGGTCTCCATGAGCTTGCCCACAATGGAGGTCAGACTGACTGATCTATAATTCTCTGGGTCATCCTTGGGACCGCTTTTGTGGAGGGGCATTTCATGTGCTGTTCTCCATGATAACTCGCCTCTCTTATAGTGATACTCGTAACTCTAGAGCAGTGTGTACATGGTCTACTACTGTATTGCTCAGTTATTGCAGAGGACCTAGAACTCAGAATACTTAGTTTCTACATGGGCTTGACAGCCTCGAGGTTCGTCCATCTTGGGCAATGTTATGCAATGCTAGGTCCATTAGAAACAAGACGGGCATTATTGCTGATCTTGTTGGCTCAGTGGACCTGGCTTGCATCACCGAGACCTGGATGGATGAAAATCAAACCCACATTGGAGGCCATGACTCGATGGTGCCAGTGATACCGCCCGAGACTGGACACGCAGGGGTGGGGTTGCAGTCTGTTTCAAGACTGAACTGGGCCTCACGAGTGTGGTAGTGGAAAACTGAGTCCTTTGAGTGCGCAGTGGTAGTGGTGTGTAGGCATTCAAATTGTACTCATCTACCATCCACCCAGTGATGGAAATGCTTCTTACAGGAAGTGGCTGACTTCATCGACATGTCGTTTGAGTCACCCAGATTGATGGTTCTGGGGACTTTAATGCCTGGGTCGACGATGAACTCTTGCAATTTGGTAATCACTTCCTCCAATTAATGACTTCTTTGGGCCTTACACAGGTGGTTTCCACCACTACCCATAAGTCTGGACACTCCTTGGACCTTAGTCTTTCTCCTAGGGATTGATACTTCCGACTTGGGGTGGAACCAGCCACTTGGTCAGACCACTACACCATGAGGTTCAGTTTTGCACCCCCTGAGAAGGCCTACCCTGTGGAGATGGTTAGGTACCGCCCTTTATGGGATATTACTTGTCTAGGCCTTGCAGCGGTCCTTGACCTCTCGTTCCCCACGTTGGCGAGCAGTAGTCCAGAGATTCTGGTGGCAGCCTATAATACGGCTGTTACGGGTGGCTCTGGATTCTATTGCTCCTGTTCGTACGCCCCTTATCCCTTCGCCTCCCAAGTCCCTTTGCTTTGATGGGACATTGAGGGAGATGCGAGACAGGGGCGAAGGTTAGAGCATTGCTGGCATAGATCTGCGCTTGATGCTGACCACCTTAGATTGATGGACCATTATTCCATCTATCAATCTACAATCACCCGTAAAAGGCAGAGTTCCTGTCCAAGGAGACTGCAGTTGCTGGAACCGACCGGCTCAGCTTTTTCGAGCGGTAGACAGACTGTGCAACCCAGCCTGTCTGCAGGTTCGAAAGCCTTTTTGCAATAGAGTGCAAGGAGCTTGCTGGTCGCCGACATCAGGGCGGATCTGCATCCGCAAACTCTAAGGGGATGCTGTTGAACAATGTGAGTTCAAAGTACCTCAGTTTTCTTGGAGTTCCTTCGGTCGACCTGACTTCATGGATGTCATGAGGATCATCCATGGTACGTCCTACAAGCTGTAGTTTGGATCCTGGACCGACCTCCCTATTGTTGGGCTGCAGTGATCTCATCGGTCCAATCCTTGTGCAAATAGTCTGGTGCTCCTTGGAGACGGGTGAGTTTCCTAGCTCCTAAAAGAGGCGGTGGTGACACCTCTCTTGAAGAATGCTACCTTGGACCCGGACTGTTTCACAAACTACAGACCTATCTCATACCTACCCTTTATTGGGAAGGTGATTGAGAAGGTAGTAGCGGCCCAATTGGAGGACCATTTAACCATCCATGACATCTACGAATACTTCCAATCCGGTTTCGTAAAAGACATAGCACCGAGACTGTGCTGGTTCGGTGCTTAATGATCTTCTGAAGACGAGAGATCAGAAGAGATGTTCTATTCTAGTTTTTCTTGATCTCTCGGCAGCCTTTGACACCGTGGGATCACTTGGTGTTGATAGCATGCCTGAGGCAGATCTGTGGAATATCAGGAATTGTCCTCCGATGGTTCACCTCATTCCTCACCGGGAGATCACAAGAGTTGTGTCTGGGTTTTCCTGTTCAACTCCTTTGTTGTCGAGGAGTGCCTCAGGGTTCAGTGCTGTCTCCACGTTATTCGCGGTGTATATGCCGCCGGAGACATTATAAGATGGTATGAGCTGAGGTTTCACTTTTATGCAGATGATATCCAGCTATACCTGTCTTTTGCCCCTGACCAGGATGGCGCCTCTCGGTGTTTAACAACTGTCTGAAAAAATCCAGAACTGGATGGCCTCTAGTTGGCTGAAGTTGAACTCATAAAAGACAGAGGTTTTGGTTGTGGACCCTGGTCATCAGATAGAGGGTCATCTTTGGCATGCACTTAGGAATTTTTCCTTGGCAGCGTTTCACCCCGACCTCTGAACGGGTGTGTAACCTGGGATTATCTTGATGACAAGCCGACACTGCAATCGCAAGTGTCAACAGTCATCAAGACTTCTTTTCCATCACAGGAATATCGCCAGAGTTAGGCACCTTATTCCGCCTCACTCACTACCAACATTGGTCCACGACTTTGTGTCCTCACATTTGGACTAGTGCAACTCCTGTACTTTGGGCTTTCTGGGTTGAAATCTGCTGCTACAGGTGTCAGCGTGGCTCAGTTGGTAGCACATCCGCCTCTGGACCAGAAGGTCATGGGTTCTCGTCCCACACGGGATTGGACTTGCACCTAAAAATTGGTGGCATCTGAGTGCAGTATTGGGGGTGCTGTACTGCTGGGGTGTGCCGTCCTCCGGATGAGGGCGTTAAACCGGGGTCCCTTCTGCCTATCCTGGTGTTGTCCGGTGGGTGTCCAGGTGGAAGTAAAAGAACCAGGGCACTCTTCGCAAAAGAGTAGGGAACATTCCGGTGTCCTGGCCAACATTCCTCTTCCCATAAACCGGTTCATGCAATTATCCAGGCTGTGTGGGTGATGATGTGCAATGGCGCCACCACACATTCAGTCACTTCACTACCAGTCTAGCATTGCTTGTAAAGCACTTTGGATGTATGAAAAGCGCTATATAAATGCAGATTCTTCTTCTTCTTCTAGTGCAAACGCAGCAGCCTGGGTTTTGACTGGGACAAGTAGGTCCTATCATATTACCCCAGTGCTGCGCGAACTGCACCTGGCTTCTGATACAGTGGCGGATTACCTTTAAAGTCAGTTTACTACATGATCGGGTCCAGCCTATCTGAAAGAACTTTTGGTTTCTTACTGCCCTGGCCGATCACACCGCTCGGCCGATGAGAGGTTGCTAGAGATTCCAAGGGTGAGTCTTAAATCATCAGGTTGTAGAGCTTTTCTTACTCTTTGGAATTTTCTACCACGCTGGTTACGAGTGCACCTCCATGGAGGAATTAAGAGGGCTTAAAACCCATTTTATCAAATAGCCTATTTGGAAAACTGATTTTATTTGAAATTGCTGATTATATTGTGATTTTATTGTGTTTTATATTGAATTTTATTATCTGTGTTGTTCTATTTTGTATAGCCTTGATAATCAGAAAGGCGCTTTATAAATAAATTTATTATTATTATTATTAAATGAAATGCTACAGACATAGAATCCAGTGAGAACTGATATAAAGAAAAACAACTTCAAACTGATATGTTAGCTAGTACAAAAGCATTCATACTAAGGCTAGCTCCAAGAGATACAACATAACTAATTTTCACAATAGAATATTTACCTCAGATCAGGTCTCATAATGCGAACTGTATTATAAACAGAACACCAAAATATTTTCCTTATACAAATATTATATTTTATTCAATCACTAGTCCCAAGGATGCAGCAATCTCATTAGATGATTAAACAGAGTTTTCACAACTCAGATTGTCGTCTCTACAGTATTTTAATTCAGAAATCACAACAAACGAAGAAAAATTTGTTTGGTAAAGCACAAATTTGGTTTCATTATAACATTGGTATAGCAAATCCTCCATATAAGGCCACTTGGGTTCCTCCGAGTAAGCGTGCATCGCGGAATCGATTGGTCACTTAGTTAGATTTTCACTTCTTAAAAGTTGTGCTTGAAGTGCTGGACTTGTATTAACAAGGAATAAACAGTATTTTGGTGGATTTGGTGTTGGTGCTGGTTTCTGTGACTGGACTTATACTGACTTACTGTGCATGGCGAGTATTGAGCTGCTTTGTTTGCCTTTACACTCGGAGTTTAGACAAATTGAAGGATTACAGCAAAAGTGTTTGCTGTATATTGAGCATGCTTTTAATTGGTTTTGATGGAAGTAGGCATCAATATATTAACATTAAAGAGCTAGTGGAAGCAAAACATGTAGACAGGAAAATAATATAAATTTTAAGTAGTAGTCAGTTGTAACTTTTTCTTTCAAGTATTTTCTTTTCTTTTTGCTCATCAGAAAGTATTCTAAGTGGTAATACTGTGCTGGATGTGGAGCAGCTGTTTGCCTAACAGCTGACATATCTAACTCTACTGCCCACACCACATCTTTATTTATTTATTTAGTTATTGGAATTTCGGAAACAATCTTTGAGTAAGAACTCTTCTACAAAGGGTCCATGTCCGTTAAACAGTACAAATACAGACATAATTGAATTCACAGTACAAATACAGACATAGTTGAAATATCAGTACATAATTGAATTCACAGTACAAATACAGACATAGTTGAAATATCAGTACATAATTGAATTCACAGTACTAATACAGACATAGTTGAATTATTAGTATTGGAAGTAGCAAAAACATAGAAAACAGCTAAGAGTTTCTTATGAGTTTCATTAAGGGTTTAATGCTAAGTGCTGTATGGCATAAAGAAGTATATGAGAGAAAAGAAAATGTAGGACAGGGAGAGAGTGGTTGGTGAATGGAGCGTGGGGATAGAGCATCCCAGGAGGAGCACTGTCACGTTGCATTACAGCTTTGGAGCTGAGGAGCTGGGGATAATACATGTGAAAGTGTGTGGTAAGGTGGGAGAAGGTGGTTAGAGAGAGAGAGGGGAAGGAGGAGAGACCAAGTTGGGGAGGGAGGTGTCTTGAGAGTGGAGATTGATGGAGAAAGGGGAGTAGGAGTAGGGGTTACCACCTGTCCTGATATTCACAGGACAGTCCTGATTTGGGCAACTGTGTCCTGCAAAAAACATGAAAATACTACTTGTTCTGACATTATAGTAGAAAAATATTTTCCAACTTTCCTCTAAATGTTGAAGACAACTATAATATCTTAACTGAAATACCTTAAAATGATAAGAAACAATAGAAACAACTAAAAAACTATAACACAGTCTTAATTTTGATGATATAGAAAACATGTCTGTTGCATTGGTTGAGGCTACATACTGTCCTGCGAAAAATGATGTTTCAATAAGAAATGTCCCACTTTGGGCTTCTTAAAGGTGGTAGCCCTAGGTAGGCGGGGGTGAGGGCGTGGAGAGAGTGAGAGAGAGAGGGGCAATGAGGTGCAAGACAAATGAGAAGCGCAATCACTAGTACAATAAGAACATCATCAGCATTATGGTCTCACTGACAGTGACATCACAGGTGAATGACCTGGCAGTCGCTCACTTGCTGTTCCTAAGTAGCAATGATGTCATAGTCAGTGAGGTCACAATGCTGATGATGAAGTGTGGGCAGTAGAGGCAAGATATGTCAGCTGCCAGGCTAAGAACTGTTCCACATCACGCCTACTAACATCAGGTAAACAATCTTATAATTAAACAAAGGAAAAGAAAAGTACCTCAGATATAAAAGGTAATGGTTGGCTACCTTTAAAATCTAAAACTTTGTTTAAGCAGTACACTAACTCTTTAAAACTGAGAACTTTATAGTCGGGGACCACTGCAGTCTCAACAATTAAGTTAAGCTATTAAATGGATACATCTTAGAAACTGGGTCATTTAGAAGCAGGCAGTTGTAGCATTTTTTAGATGATACAAAAGAATCCATCAGGGTAAATCACTGCCAACTAACCAAACTACTAGAGATATTCCTTTTGCATGCCTTGTGAAGTACTCAGATTCAGCATCAAAGGTGAATTAACCTGGATGATCATACCCACTTACTCTTACTAGCTATACTGGGGAGCTATTCCTTTGGCCCACAGGTACAGGTCTGGGGACAGATTTTCAAAAGTGTAAAAACTGCACAAGTGAGGGTGCCCTTGAGCAACCACAATTATTTCTGCATGGGCGTAATTTTTTTTTTTTTAAAGGTTGCCTTTTTACAATCTTTACACAGTTACATTTTATGTCAGCTTGCAAATTTTTTAACACAGGCGTACAGTAGCATTAGTACAAGAACAAAACCATTGCACTTGCTCAAAAATGATGAAAATAGCATTTTCAGCAGTAAGAGGATTTCTTTTTCTCTCACACCAGTGAGTTACGCACGGGACATAGGCCCTAAATGATGCAAGAACCTTTGAATATCGGGCCCCTGCTCTTTCTTACTTTTCAGCACTGCAGGCAGAAATGAAGTGTAGCAAGCTTTACATGCAATATATTAATTGAAATGCCTAATTCCTCAGCTGACCAACAGAAGGCAGCAGACAGTATTAGCTTGACACGTCTTGAAATTATGTCCAGTATAATATTCAGCACTTCAGACTTGCGCCTAGGCTTGTCTGTCAAATTGCACTAGTTGTTTATACATATCTGGTTAATAGATGGTGCTATGGAGGATTAGCTGATAAAGTAGTCTCCAGGTACATTACACAATGTCTTGCAAAGCAACAGGGTTATCAAGGCATGATGGAAACTAAAATTACAATCAGAAATTACATTTCTTCCATAAGGCCTTCTTCACAAAAAAATACTGTAAGCACTTTATGTGTATAAAGATCATTCTGTAAAGAGAATTATGGATGACATTTTGTTTCCTGTTATATCTTAAATTTTCAGTGTACATTCAAGATAATGGATTGCTTCTTGAGCATCAGATAAGTAATTTTTCAGAGTGCACACTATATTTATCATTCAGATCTACAGGAGTATTAGGGGAGGGGTCATAATGTTAATAATCTTACTTGTGAATAATTTTTGTTACTGTACTTATCTTTAGCAGAGCACTGTGAGGTTTGACTGAGCTGCACTTGTAAACCATGGTTTGTGGTAAAAGTATTCTCTTCATTAGGTACCTCCACATCTACACCTCCGCCACAACATGGTAACAAATTATATGACAGCATTTAATACATCTGAAATCATTACTTCAGTCAATCATATGGCCGAGTTGTACTGGTGTCACTAAGTATTAAACCAGTTTTAAAAACAGCAGCCCTATCACAACTCCACATTCATGCATTCTATCAGATAAAATTTGCATCATAGTTAGAAGCAGCTAATGAAACAATTAAATAATAAAAAGTCCATAATGTCACTTCTCCAAAACATACTTATCATCAAATGTCTGTCTCACAAACTGATGACTCTTTTACAATTCTCTTGGTAATGTGACTGAAGCAATACTGAGTTTATATTTAATGGCCTCATAACATCAGCAGAGTTTGCCACTCTGCCAGCAAGAATGCATACTCACTGGAGCCATATGTAGTGATGTAGCCCTGTCAGCAGTATTAACCTTCAGTAAACATGACTGGATCAGTAATCAACAACATCAGAAATAAAACTGCTTCCATCTGAATAGCCAGAGTACTACAGATCTTCCAAGATATAATAAAGACAAGCTTTCAAGACTTTTAAAGACAAGCTTCTAAGACCTTTCTTCAAACCAGCAAAGCCACATGAGAAGCCTTGACCTTACCTTTCTGTAGACAATCATGTTTGGGGAATCATCCTGGGATCCGTGAGTCCGGCAACACTTTGTTCACTGGGTCCCTGGGCCATGCCTCACCTTTCACTTTCACTGCAAGAGCAAGAGAATAAGATTATAGTAGAGTCTGTAACACAGTACTATGATAAGAATGCATTCCCCCTCAATGTGTGCACATGCAGGACAGGAACATTGCCATAGTTTGTAACAAGCTAGGGAAGCTCTGACAGGGTTTTTTTAACTTTCTATTCTTTATTATATTTTCAATTAACAAACAAAATAATAACAAACAACAAGTAACCTCAGCAGTCTATACTAGATTACGTAGTTGAGTAATAAAGTGAAATTGTAAGTGTATCTTACCCACCCACAAGTCCACACTCCCCAACAATATAACCTTTAAAGATAGTTGAATACTAATTTGTCAACTGAATATGCATTATTGACCTTTAAGATGAACATAAATACATATATCACCTAAGAGTATTATTAGGAATATTAACTAATGAAAGGGAAAATATCATAGCCACCATTAATGTATCAAAATATCAAGAAAGCATATAAAATCTAAGTTGAAATATTTAAGGCTAATAACTATATTGAATAAATGGATAAGTTGATAAATGCATATATAAATGTTTTGAAGGAATGCAATCTTTGATGAAACTATAAAGAGTATAATATAACTGATAGTCTGGTCCACACTTTTCGTTAAGTCCTGTCTTTCCCTTAGACAGTTAATTGCTTTGATAAGTACTAAATTCTGTCTGATCTATTCTAACCATTCTTTAAAGACAGGTGGATTTGGGTCCAGCCAGTGTTTCAAAATTATTTTTAACAGAAGCTCCAATTAGTGCTAATATATACTAGTCTGCTACAGATTGATCCATTAGATAATCACTCAGAATTAAGGTTCTTATATCCCAAGAATACTTTATATTAAGGTGCACCATTACCTTGGCTTTAATTAAGAGCCATAGATTTTGAATGGGTGTGCAGTACCAAAACATAAGGTCTAAGGAGCCTCTTTCAGCAAGGCACCTTGCACATTTGTCATTTTCCTGCGACCCCTTTTAAATAGTCTGTCAGGGGTTAGATAAACATTATGAAGGGTCTTAATCTGCATTAGCTCTTAGATTATCTAATGTGAGAAATTTACCTGTATTGTGCCACATTTCCTTTCAGTTCAAGTTTTCCGAATTAAGGGTTAGATTCCAAAAGGGCTTTGAAAGATTTTCCGTTATACTTATTTTTGCCAGGTACCTATATATATATATATATATATATATTAGATACTGGATGTTTTAGATCCTACTAGTTCTAGATTTGATATAAAATCATCTTTGGCTTGGAACCAAGGATAAGGACCAAAATATGCTTTCAGGGACAAAATTAGCATAAAACGCTTTGCATATGTTTTTATTTAGTAATAGAGTATTACATACCTCCGGTAGCACAGAAAGAGAGCCACCTGTTAACAAATCAGCTACCTTTCTATTTAGATCATAGGGTAAAAGTTTGGGTGTAAGCGGGTATTCTGAATTTTAAAATTTGAGTTGATAAGAGGTTGATTGATGCTAGTTTCTAGGTTAATGCATAAATATCTGCACATTTGGATATAGATCTTTAGAGATATGGCTATCGGAGCATGTTTTAAGCTTTTAGGTAAGGTTTTGAATTTAATATAGAATACTGCCTTGGGAAATAAGCTGTACTTTGTAAATAATTCCTGTTCTAACTGAGCCCAAATTGGGTAATAATGGTTCGGGCTAGTTTTCTCCTTATTCCACTGTAAATATTTATTGGCTTGTGACGCCATATAATATAAAGACAAGTTAGGACAATTCAAGCCCCTTGAGATTTTGTTAACATTAGTTTGTTTAAAGCAAAATTCATCCATAGGGAGGAACAAAACAAGAAATTGGTATGGAAAGAGATTTAAGGAAAAGGACTGGATACGGTGAAATTTAAAGAACAGAAGAGAATTTGGTTTATATTACTCTCAGCATCCTTCATTACACTATCTCAAAGTGCTTGACATATTGTAGCAATGAATAAAGTACTGATATTGCAGGGACCGTACAGAGTACACAAAAACAGGGCAGCTACTGTATTACATATGCATAAACTTCACATGCATCCACAGACAACAGCATTAGAAATGGTTTTATTGTTAGAGGGCTAGCCTCTTCTCTTGCAAAATGCCATAAGATCATTAAAAGTGACTCCAGTCATTACTAGTAAGTAATCACAGTTTGCATCGGTAGACCTCATTTACTCAATGTTCCAAAATAAAAGTGAACTTCAAGACATTATTGATTAATTTATTTTTATTTATTGTCATTTATTTTTTGTTTAACCAAGAGGTTGGCTAAAGGCTGGTTTTCAGCTAGTCCTGGGGTTAGGGTAAGATGAATACAAAATACCAAATGCCAAAAACAAGACATTATTACGTAAGAGTGTGTCATGCTACAATGCATTCAATTATAAGGAAATTTGTAAAGAACAGAATGACTTGAAATTCAGTTTTATCGAAGGCTATGACTGCAGTTCAATGGGTGGGAGCAATTAGCCACATCTCCATTCTGAGCTATTTAAGTCAGCTCCTGCAGTCTCACTCAGATGCATTCTTTCTTTGCTGCAGCAGAAGGCCCTGGTGGAGTTCCTCCCTTTCTCCCGTGTTTGTCTCCTGCTTCCTTCGTGCTTGTGAGGATTTCTGCTGCTGTGTGCCTCCACCTTTCTAGGTCTGTATTTAGCTTTTGCCCCTGGCTGCCTTTTTATTTTTCAGTTTTTTAGTCCCCATTCTTACTGAGTTTCCTTCTTGATTCTTGTGTTTGTCTCTGCTTTTGTTTCGTTTTGGGGTTCCTAGTTGTCAGCATCCTGCCTTTGTCATTTTATTTTACTTTGTGCTTATTTAGGTGTAACCCCTAGGTGGCACTATCCCAAGGGCTACTACCCTGCCTGCTTGGCTAGTAGCAGGTTAAGGGGCCTGAGTTCTGAAACAGGTGCCTCCACCTGGAGGTCAGGGTTGGTAGTGGTCAAGCTAACCTGGGCACAGCCCTCCGGGACACTGTAACCCCCTTTCCCCTCTAGTGCCCTGAACACTGTACAATAATCCCTTTCACAATACCCCAATACACCACACAAGTACCCACACTGTTTGCACTTACCACCAGGGCTGGTTCCTCTGGCTCGACCCTGGGGACCCCTGTAAAACAAGGTTATGCACAGCAAATAGCAACAGTACAGTACTTTGAGCACAAACTGGAACCACAGTCAGATTATGCAGAGAAAGTTAGATCTGATTTACTCAGGGACTTGAACAAGGGAGGGCAAAATCAGGTTAATTAGCTTAAAGGTTATATCAATCAAGCAGCTATGCATGTGCTTTGAGCCCCCACACAGTCCACCACTGGGTACCCAGGTGGAGAAGAGATGGGCTAGCCAGGACTGTTGCCGGGGTTGGCGGCGTCGCAGCTGGTTGGGGCACTGTGATGGAAAACACACCATGCACAGTACACAATATTTGTAATCCGAGCCAGAGGGCTAAGTTCGCAAAGAAACAAAACAATAAGACAATCAGATGACACACTCAGATTAAGCTGTTGTTGCAGGAGCTACCCTGGTATTTACTCACGATACCCAAGACTGGACACAGGCTGGATGAAATCGAGACTGCAGGTGGTTGATCTGGAATGCCAGGAGAAGCAGGGCCCACAGAGTCGCAGAGGTGTCGTTCCTGTTCAGGCGTGGAGCAGGGGCTGATCCCCAGGCAGGTCTCTCTTCAATGGCTTCTCTGCACAGTGGGTAGTCTGGCTGGGCCAGTCTGGCAAGGCCCAGACCGCATGGAGTCAAATTTGGATGCAGTCCGTTTGGGCTGGATATAGCTTCCAGCAAGCAGAACACAGTTCACAGCAGGAACTAACTCACGACCCACTAACAGCCCATAGCACATTTACATGTCGAGAATTCTACTGTACCAGGCAAAGCGCTCCCGGTCACAATCGCAAAGTCTCTGCACACACGGGAGCATAGGGGTAGCTGGAACTCCTGACAGGCCAATCGCATTCCATAAAATCTTCAGTCTTCTTCAGGTTGAACCTGGCCCACTTCAGTAGCTTACTTTAGTCACACAAACTTGGATTTAGTCCAAAATAATTCTCTTCTCTCCCTCTCAGGAGCAGCAGATGAGACATGCAAGCTGAAACTTAGCCCTTTCACAGTTCTCCCATCCGAATCCACTCAGGATTGCTGCTAAAAACTACTTCAGCTCCTCTCATTTCACTTCCCAGCTCAGAACTAACTGAAAACTGCAAGCAGCCGGGTCTTCCCAAGATCCAAAAGATTTGGTTGGCTGATTTGGCTGTCAGTCAAACCACGAGCTCCCCTTCAGTTGAAAAAAGGCACAAAAAGCTCCAAACTAAAGTTCCTACAGATTTTGAATTCAGACAGCTCCTGTCGTCCGGCTACATTTTAGGTCCCACCAGTACTGTTTGGTCCAATTTGCAGTCCAGGGCAAAGATAGTGGAGACAAACAAAACAGTCCTTGCTAAAAGAAAGCAGGTTAGACAAACTACATTATCATTATCACTCTAAATGATTTTCAGTAAATAGTTACATCTTTCAACAGAGCTCCTCTCAGACTACTTAAGCTGCAATTAGTCAGCTCTTAAAGAGACAGTACAAAAGGCTATACAGGCTCTGGTAATCACATTTAAACTGTTAAAATGCAGGACACCAGCCTGGAAGTGAGCATTTAGGCAAGCTCAAGGAAGACTTTTAGGAACCCGCATTTGTGGGGGTTACACCATTCCTGCCTGGAAAACTTGGCGTCCGTGTCAAGTCTGTACCATCATAACATTGAAAATGCAACATATACAAGACATTTATACCATTAGCATGCTATACAAGTACTATGTGATTCATCAATTGGCATAACTTCTCACTTTACTATACATTTCAGTGTACTCCACTATATCATTTCCATTCTGACAATACATTATGTATATTTCATACAGGTAAATTGAACATTGCTATATGGAATCATGTAATAACTTCTTGTACTCTAAACAATGCAAAGGGGCCCTTCCTATCAGCTAACTTGGGGCTGGATGGGGCAGGGGCACCATGGTGAGCAGGCAGAACAAGTAACCTGGAATGGGCCGTCAAGCTCAATTTGGGCAGTGAGCTCTGAGAGACATAAACACCTTTGTGGACTACATTGAGAGGCAAATCCACTGGCCTCCCAGGGGAA
Source organism: Neoceratodus forsteri (assembly GCA_016271365.2). Taxonomy (NCBI): domain Eukaryota; kingdom Metazoa; phylum Chordata; order Ceratodontiformes; family Ceratodontidae; genus Neoceratodus; species Neoceratodus forsteri. Next base: position 189,946,800 of record CM028134.1, read on the forward strand.
TCTTAACTGAAGCGCATCACTGACTTGACAGCTCGGCCAGTCTTTCTGGGTGAACAACCACAGTCTCTGTACTTTCAGCAATGGTCTTGGAACTTTCATCATTTGTGAGGGGTGCCTCTGTATGAAGGGGAATGGCTAAGCTGGGAGCACTGTCAGTCCCTTTTGTATTTCTGATTGGTAGGGCGTAATCCTGGGTAAGATTCAAAGGTGCCGAATCACTTTGGAATAGCCCTTTATGAACCGTTGTGTATCCACAGAATCCCAGAAAACATTCTAGTTCTTTCAAATTGTGGGGCTGGGGCCAAGTAGTCAAGGCTTCAACTTTACTAGGATCAGTCTCTATCCCCTCTGTAGACATTATGTGCCCCACATACTTCACAGAGGTTTGGAAAAACTGGCACTTGTCAATGGATAGCTTGAGGCCAAAATCTAACAGTCGGTCTAGTACATTGAACAGTCGACTCTCATGTTCCTCTAGGGAGCTCCCAAAAACAATGACATCATCCAAGTACACCAGGCATTCTAGCAAATTCATGTCTCCACTGCTCGTTCCATCAGTCGCTGGAAGGTGGCTGGGGTGCCCGATATCCTGTGGCATTCTCAGGAATTAGTAGAACCCCAAACAACAGATGAAGGCTGTCTTCTCACGGTCCTCCGAAGCCATCGGAATCTGGTAATATCCACTGCGAAGATCCAACACGAGAACCATTTGCTTCCATTCAAACAATCCAGAGTATCTTGTATACGGGCATGGTGTAGTGATCGGGATGGTCCACAGATTCAGAGTTCAGTAATCAACACACATTCTCACAGATCCATTCTTCTTATGCACAACCACAATGGGAGAAGCATATGGGCTCCTGGATTCTTGTATCACAGCAGCCATGAGCATTTCCTGCAAGTGTCTTCTCACATTGTCTATGTCTGCAGGGGCTAGGCGCTGAGACCTCTCCCGAAATGGCCGTTCATCTTGCAGGCATATGTGATGCTCTGCACCCTGGACACATCCCGTCCCATTCCTTCCACGAAAACACCTGATCTCTCTGGGCAAGTTTCTGGCTAATTCTAGTCTTCCATTCAGCTGGAAATGGGAGTCACCAAAATCAAACAAGTGGAGTCACTCTATTTGTCTTGCCAGAGGGCATGTTGCTGGGCAACACTGCAGTGTCTGTGCAGTGTACTGTAGCTGGGTGCATCCTCTGTTCACCTGGATCTCCCGATCTGACACATTATGAATCTGGATCATCACTCGTTGTGCATAGGCATGAGCATGAGCTGGCAAGATGCTGGACTTAACCAATAATCCTTCTGGCAATTTTCCATCGCTTGGTGCGTCCGACATCAGTATTTTGTTCTTGACATCTTTGCGAGGCAGACCTCCCTTAAATGGTACACTGGGTGTTGAGGGCCAGTACCATTGAATCAGGATCCTTCTTCCACACTACCCTACCGGTTCATCCTGGTCCACTCCTTGGGGTTCTGCTACAAATCATAGGCCCTGTTGATCAGGCGGGAATTCTTAGGGCCCTCCCAGTCTGTCAAACTCGTTTCTCACAACAGAGTTGTGCCAGTCTCCCAAACATATGGGCGTTGGTCCCAATTAACAGAGGAACCCCATCATACAGTCCAGTAGGGGGACACACTAAGGCCAGTGTCTCAACTTGCTCCTCTACACCAGTTACAGCTGCAGAAAATGACAACCAGAGCGGACATATCCTAGGTAGTAATAAGACTTGTCGTTCAGCCCCCATACATGTAGGCCTTCCATACCAGTCCTTAAATACAATGATCACTTGTGACCCACTGTCCAGCACAGCCTGAGTAAGAATACCATTCACAGCCATGGTAGTCTCCATTGAAGGCCCACTATTTTGGACCAGTCTGGAGGGACAGCAGCAGGGGCCTGGATGGATGATTTAGCCACAAAGGGGTTTGAGTTAGGATGTCTGAAGCCTTCACTGCGGTCATTTTGTGCACCTTGACCACTGATTCATTTACTGAAGCACTCCTTGAAGCCAGTTCACCACTTTCTCTCGTCTTTCGAGACCGGCATTCCCTCTTCACATAGCCATCCTTTCCACAGTTGTGACAAATGATACACTCCTGGGTCATCCTTGGAAGAACATTGCATGAAGAACTGAAGTAGTAGCAAGGGATCAGGGTCCAATATCTGCTTGCAGCGGTGAGAGGGTGCAATGTGTCTCAGTAGTTCCTTTAGGGTGACAGTCAATTCTTTGATTTCAGCCTGGGAGCTATCCTCGTTAGAGGACACCTGAGTGCACCCACCCCCATGGCAGTCACATCTTGAAAGGGACCAGAATCTTGTTCACAGGGGAACTCTTGCAGAGGCACCCATCTTCAACTGTCAGACTTCCTTCAGTAGCTCATCTTTACAAAACTGGGCCCAGGGTGGGAAGTCCTTTGCATTCTCAGAGTGCTTGTTAGGTGCCGACATTTGCCCCTGAACCCCACTTGGATGATCACTCTCTGTCACTTGCAGTAGCAGCAGATATTGGTGAAAAGTCCCCGGATCGCCTTTGCTCAACCCCAATTTCTTTCATTAGCTTGTCATAAGAGGGTGATTCAGTCAGTTGGCGAGGCACAACTGAAGCAGTAACAATTCTGAAAATGGAGCAGACTTAAGGAGCCAGTCCAGCCTAGTCCGATCTAATCCATTTAATGGCAAACTACCCTTTCTTAGGCACTCTTGTAGCAGCTTTTCAAGTTGAGGTACATACACAGACAATGGCTCCCCAAGTACTACTGGGCATTTCCTACTCGCCACCACAGGTCCTCATCTAAAACCGGCTCCCATACACATTCTCAATGCATCAAAATAGTCCTGTGCAGTTGCTTGAGGGTTATTGGACCACTTGGCATGGATGGTAGCCAGGGCAGAACCTTGGGCTCTCACTCAACCTCTTTCATTTCTCTGCTTCTGAGCATTGCCATTCAAGTACTAGAGGGCAACATAGTCTATCCAGGTCTCCCAGTCATCCTACCCCTAGGGGGTAAGGAGGGTGCCGAGAAGATTCTCAACCTTGGTGGAGTCGTGACTAATGGCAGGTACAGATATAGGGGCCAGCATTGTCACTGGCACAGTAGGCAGGGCAGTAACAGGTGCTGGAGTGGGAGGGGGTGTTGGGAGGGAACACCCCAGGTGGCAGGAATAGTTTCTTTAAGTCCTCTGCAGTTTTCCTTCCTCCAGCAACAACTTAGCAAATTTCTCCTCAAAGTCTCAGATAATAGGGGCAGCTCATCCTCCCGGGGTCTTTGCAGTCTCTAGTTATCACTCTAGGCGACTGGAGCCCTTCTGGGGCAATAGTGCATGGCACTTTGGAACTGTCCACTGGGTCACTACACACTACTAATGCCATGAAAATTTGGGCTATCAAATCAGCCTGTCAACCCACCATCACAGCGTCTGTTAAAGATTCAACTTTGGAAAGTACTCCTTCTACAGCGTTTTTACCAATATTCAGGGAATATCCAATACAAGCAGGGCATTGTGAGGGTCAATCTCCTGCCCTGTACACCACCCCACCAACTGGTGCACAGCCACTTCTGTTGGGGTAGCCATTTATGTTTGACAATAATTTGTAATTTTGGCCACTAGAAGACACAAAATCCCAGTGGTGCCTCAAGATGTAACCCCTAGGTGGCGCTATCCCAAGGGCTACTACCCTGCCTGCTTGGCTAGTAGCAGGTTAAGGGCCTGAGTTCTGAAATGGGTGCCTCCACCTGGAGGCCAGGGTTGGTAGTGGTCAAGCTAACCTGGGCACAGACCTCCGGGACACTGTAACCCCTCTTTCCCCTCTAGTGGCCTGAACACTGTGCAGTAATCACTTTACAATACCCCGTACACCACACAAGTACCCACACTGTTTGCACTTACCACCAAGGCTGGTTCCTCTGGCTCAACCCTGGGGACCCTCCTGTAAAACAAGGTTATGCACAGCAAATAGCAACAGTACAGTACTTTGAGCACAAACTGGAACCACAGTTAGATTACATGCAGAAAAAGTTAGATCTGATTTATTCAGGGATTTGAACAAGGGAGGGCAAAATCAGGTTATATCAGTCAAGCAGTTATGCATGTGCTTGAGCCCCACACAGTTCACCTCTGGGTACCCAGGTAGAGAGAGATGGGCTAGCCACAACTGTTGCCCTGGGTTGGCCAGCATCGCAGCTGGTTGGGGCCCTGTGATGGAACACAACATGCACAGTACACAGAGGGCTCAGTTTGTAAAGGAAATGAAAAAGACAAACAGATGACACACTCAGATTAAGCTGTTGTTGCAGGGAGCTACCTGTTATTTACTCACAATACCCAAGACTGGACACAGGCTGGATGAAAATCGAGACTGCAGGTGGTTGATCTGGAATGCCAGAAGGAGCAGGGCCCACACGAGTCACAGAGCGTCGTTCCTGTTCAAGCATGGAGCAGGGGCTGATCCCCAGGCAGATCTCTCATCGATGGCTTCTCTATGCAGTGTGTAGTCTGGCTGGGCCAGACTGGCAAGGCCCAGACTGCAAAGAGAGTCAAATGCGGATGCAGTCCGCTTTGGGCTGGATATAGCTTCCAGCAAGCAGAACACAGTTCACACAGTGGGGAACTAACTCCACGACTCACTGGGAGACAATTGTAAAGTCTCTGCACGCACCAGGAGCTTGGGGTAGCTGGAACTCCTGACAGGCTGATCGCATTCCATAAAATCTTGGTCTTCTTCAGGTTGAGCCTGGCCCACATCAGTAACTTACTTTAGTCACACAAACTTGGATTTAGTCCAAAATAATTCTCTTCTCTCCTCTCAGGAGCAGCAGACAGACCTGCAGGCCGAAACGTAGCCCTTTCACAGTTCTCCCATCCGAATCCATTCAGGATTGCTGCTCAAAACCACTCCAGCTCCTCTCATTTCACTTCCCAGCTCAGAACTGAAAACTGCAAGCAGCCGGGACTTCCCCAAGATCCAAAAGATCTGGTTGGCTGATTAGGCTGTCAGTCAAAGCAAGAGCTCCCGTTCAGTTGCAAAAAGGCACAAAAAGCTCAAAACTAAAGTTCCTACAGATTTTGAATTCAGACAGCTCCTGTAGTCCGGCTACATTTTAGGTCCCACCAGTACTGTTTGGCCCAATTTGCAGTCCAGGACCAAGATAGTGGAGACAAACAAAACAGTCCTTGCTACAAAGAAAGCAGGTTAGACAAACTACATTATCATTATCACTCTAAATGATTTTCAGTAAATAGTTACATCTCTCAACAGAGCTCCCTCTCAGATTACTTAAACTGTAATTAGGCAGCTCTTAAAGAGACAGTACACAGAGGCTATACAGGCTCTGGTAATCAGATTTAAACTGCTAAAATGCAGGACACCAGCCTGGCAGTGAGCATTTAGGCAAGCTCAAGGAAGACTTTTGGGAACCCCCATTTGTGGGGAGGTTACACAGGCTCTAAAGTTACTGTGTTTCTGCATCATTTGTAATCCCCTGCCTTTCTACACTGTTCTTGTACCATTTGCAGTCTCCTGTTCACTGCTTAATTGCTTACACCTGGTAACCAGTCCCTTTTGGGTTCAGTGATTTCATTACTCACTTTAGCAGCATACTGCGTACTGGTTTGATTCTCTCACGCTATTGCATTCCATATTCCACTGCATTCCCCAATAGCATTTATTCATTCTCTACAGCTTCAGCATGCTGTCTCCTACCACACTCAATGGCAACAGTTTCTTCCACCTCATGCTGTCTTGCTGTTCTTAGTGCTAACAGCTGCACTTCACCTCATGCAGTCTCATATACTCAGTGCTAACAGTTGCACTCCCACCCATGCTGTCTATTGCTGTTCTCAGTTCTACCAGTTGCACTCCCAATCCTGCATTCTCAGTCACATCCCTGCTTCTCTCTACCTAGCATAGCTCTGCCCCTTGAAATCTGCATCTTGAGGGTGGGTCCCTCACCAGAGCGGGGTCCTTCTTTCTACCATTAGGGTGAGAAGGTTCTCCACTCTGGGGAAAGTCTTTGGGCATGCAGACAGCATCAGAGGGACCCCTGATGTAGTATTTAAGACTTCAGCTGTCAGAGGATGGGGCTCCAAATCCTAGGGGGCTCCTTCAGCTATTGACAGTGTTGGCATCACCTTCGAAAGTTATTCTCCTACAGCTGCCTAAGGTTCACCTGGTCTCCATTCTATATCCTCCCTTGTCTTTCCTGACCCTCAAGGGTGAAGACCATACAATCCCCAGTTCTCACCCCTTCAGGGCTCAGCCCTACACCTACTGGGTTTGGCTTTGGCCTTACCCTCCTGGGTTTAGCTTCTCCTTTAGGCCTTCACTTGGAGGCAAGGTGAGAAGCTGTTCAGCGGTTGTCCCCTCCTTCTCTGCTGGGAGGGTGGGCCCCAGCAGGGTTCCCTTTGCTGCAGAGGCTATCAACTAGCACTACCCCATGGCTTTCCGTTAGAGGGATAGAGTGAGACCCTTCTCTAAAAATCTCCCTGAACTGGGTCTCTAACTTGCAGTAGTGAGCTGTCATTAATATCATCTTAGGCCTGGAGGAAGGCAGCCAAGGCCTTGAATCTCAAGTTCCCCTTCACAGGGGATTGTTCCTCTTTCTGTGCTGAAGCTCATAAAGATTAGTTAGTTGGTAGAAGGTAGTCCTCCAGTAGTGCATCTCTATAGTACATAATTACATGTAGGTTTCCACTGTTGAGTTGGGGTTGGGTGGTGGCCTTCTTGTTCTTTTGCCATTCCTCTCTTCTTATGGAAGTCATGCCCTTCTGATATCAATATCGATATCAGCTGTCATTGCACAATCCTGCCTATGTCTGTTACAAGTCATTACTACTGCTATCAATCCATGGTCATCCAGTTTCTGCATTCACCACTTACTGATCATCCTATTTGGGGTCTCCTTCTTAATGTACCTTTAGCCTAAAGGAATTATACTCTCACGGCACATCTAGGGGTGGAACCTTCCTCAAAAGGGTTCTTTTGCCTTCACGTTACCTCAACAGGGTGGTAGTTCCTTTGGGACAGAGAGTGCAATGGTCAAGTATCTATTTATCTCAGTCAACAACATAAGCATTCAAATTTGTCAGATTATCAATGAAGTTGCACAAGCATAACTTATCACTAACTTGTGTACATACATTGAAATATTAAATTGTACTGTAACTGGATCTGCCGATGTCAACTGGAATTTTTATTGGTAACCGGAGTCCCTTTTTCACATCCACCTGTACAATCACTAAAGAAGGAAAGGATAGTAAAATATCTCAGCTGAGGGATGCCAACTGCAGCAGTACAGCATCTCACTAGAACTATACTACAGTGTCAGTTTTGAATAGGAACCCTTACCCTAGTCCTCGGTAGGATGTGAAACCCCAACCTTGCAGATGATCTGGAAGTAAGTGTGTTACAGTCACAAGGACACCATTAGAGGGAACTGAGGGAATGAGTGACTCACAGCTCCAGAGGAAGCTTCAGTTTATTCGGGCATAGTGCACTAGCAAAAGCATAACTCTGTACTTAGTGCTACCGAGTAACAAGCCTGACAAGCCATGACTCACATTCTAACACAAAACTTCTCAGATGCATTCAAAGATCACAGCAAAAGCCTTGACCTGAACTCAAGTCAACCTCTAGATTCTGTGAGCCAAGTCAGACATGAACATAAAACATTATAGTACTTCAGAATGTAGCTTGTTTTCCAGTAAGCACTGCCACCATCACTACTGCTGGACTAAATCTGTCTTGATATTTCTCCTAGCATATCTCTATCTGCTATCTATATCTATCACAGTATGTCTATCTAGAGATGAAGGGAGGAGGGAGGACAGAGGTGATATGGATGTAGTTCCTGGACTCGAGAGGTAGAAAGATGAGGCTGGGGGTGGTGTATAGACCACCAGCTCAGTCTGAGGAGTTGGACAGGGAGCTGGCTGAACAAATTTGGTGGGTATGTAAGGAGGAGGCTGTAATGATAGTGGGGACTTCAATCTGCCTGGGGTGGATTGGAGCACCCCAGCCACCTTTAGTGCCAGGGAGCAGGTATTGCTGGATACATTTCAAGATAATCTTCTGGAGCAGTTGGTTAGCATGCCAACATGGCTAAATAATACACTAAACCTGGTACTTTTGAACGGGAGGCGGTGAAGGAACTTAGGGTAGAGGACCCATTAGCTGGAGTGACCACCAATCAGTGGGTTTACACTTAGCATGAGTAGGGAGTCTGTAGGATCAGTCACAAGGGTGGTGGTCTTCAGTTGGGTGCATTTTGGGAAGATGAGGGAACCCTGATAGAGCACCTAGAGGGGATAAGTCCGGGGATGGATGCACAACAGAAGTGGGATACCATCAAACTTGGTCTGGAGGAAGCTACTGAGGCTTGCACCAGAACTCTGAGCAAGAAGAGCAGAGCTAAGAAGTCATGTTGGCTGAACAGGAGGGTACCGGAGGGGTAAGAACAAAGAAAGCGGCTCTGGAGATTCAAGAGGACCAATGGGGAGGACAAGGAGGAGTATGGGGAGGACCAGGAGGTAACCAAACTAGTAAGATAGACCAAGACCTCCAGAGAGTTAAGGTTGGCTCAGGCATCAATGGAGGAGAGAAGGACTTTTTAGATATGTGAGAAAAAAGGAGCTGTAGGGATCAAATAGTGTGGATCAGGATGGGAGGGTAGGTGGAAAGGAGCAGAACAGGCAGAAGCACTGAATGAATACTTCTGCTCTGTGTTCTCCCAGGAGGTGGGCAGTCCACTACCATCGTGGACAGAGAGGGTGGGAAGGGGAAAGGTGTGATGGATGGGGAGATCATGAAGAGCAGAGTACTAGAGGGTTTGAGAGTGCAAAGGGTAGATAAGCACCAGGTCCTGATGGTATTCACCCCAGGGTGCTGAAAGAGATGGCGGAGGTGTGGCCAGACCACTGGCAGACCTGTTCAACACCTCCCTGGACACAGAATGCATGCCACAGGACTGGAGGTTGGCTCATGTGGTGCCTATTTACAAAAGTGGCCCTAGGGATGAGCCATAAAACTACAGACCTGTTAGTCTCACCTCCACAGTGAGTAAACTTATGGAAGCAATCCTGAAGGAGAGATTGGTGACTTTTCTAGAGGTTAATGGTCTACAGGATGAGCATCTGCATGGGTTCATCTCAGGAGATCTTGCCAGACCAATTTAATAAGTACTATGACTGGGTAATGAGAGCTGGATGGGGGCCATGCAGTGGATGTCCTTATGTGGACTTCAGCAAGGTCTTTGATTCAGTGCCTCATGGAGGTTGGGGAGAACTGAGATCTGTGGGGGCGGGGTGAAGATGGTTAATTGGATTGTGAACTGGCTGAAGGGAGGTAGCAATGGGTGGTGGTGGTGGAGACTCTCAATCCCTAGGCTTGTGACAAGTGGGGGTGCCGCAGGGCTCTGTGCTGGGTCTGGTCATGTTTGGGTTGCTCATATCGGATATCTCACATGGTGTTAGGGCAGAATCAGTCTGTTTGCAGATGATACCAAAATAGGAGTGATAGTGGATGATGTTGAGGGGTGGAAAGAGCTACAGGGGACCTAAACATCCTGGAAGAGTGGTCAGTGAAGGGCAACCAGGCTTCAATGTGAAGAAGTGAAGTTATGCACTTCAGGGCAAAGAACCCAAGAAGGAATACTGGTTGGGTGGAGTGAGACTGGGGTTACCGTGGAAGAAAAGATCTGGGGGTGATGATAACTGAGAGCATGAACAACTCTGCTCAGTGCGGAAAGGCTGTGGCCAAGGCTAACAGGTTGTTGGGTGTACTGCAAGTGGAATCTTGTCCAGACATAAGGATGTGATCCTAACCCTCTACAGGTCTTTAGTTAAGCCGCACTTGGAGTACTGCATCCAACACTGGCGGCTGTATCTGAAGAAGGACATCAGGCTGCTGGATGGGGTACAGCATAGGGCAACAAAAATGATACAGGATGGAAGGCAAATCCTATGAGGATAGATTGAGGCCCCTGAGTTTGTATACCCTGGAGGAGAGGAGGGATCAAGGGGAATGATTGAAATGTTCTGGTATCTGAAGGATTCAACAAAATTGACACAGATGGGTTATTTAGGCTGAGGAAGGGTAGGGACACCAAGAGAACATGGGCTAAGACTGGAGGGGCAGACTTAGAAGAGAGAAAAGGAAGCATTATTTCACAGAAAGGTGGTGTCAAAATGGAATACCCTACGGAGGAGGTGACATTATGTAGGATGGTGGGCACTTTCAAAAGAGCATGGGATAGGGCACGGGGTGTCTGGAGTGCGTAGTAACAAGAAGTTGCCGGGGAAGTGAGGGAGAGGGTAGGGCATCAAGAGGAGGGGTTGGCAGCTGCAAATTAGGGGTGCTAGCTGCACAACTGAGCAGATTTGATAGACCATATGGCCTCTTTCTGCTGGAAGATATGTACATATGTATGTACTGTATATATGAACCATAAGGTATGTATGAACCATAAGGTACTAATAATAGTTGTCTGTATTGAACCCCAGCCTTGAAAAAGGACGCTACCTTGTCCAAAACATGTCAGGCAGGGTTTCTGTGTTTATCTACTTGGAATGGATTAAATAACTTGAATGTGAAAGCTACGAGCCTACATTGTTTTCTTTGTGTCCCTCTTATGGGTTAGTGAGTGCCAGAAACTACTGTGATTGTATGTATGTATGCTACTCTGTATACAAATGCATGCCATTTCTATATATGAGGCAGTTACAACTTCACATCTCAGACGAAACTCACAGTACAGGATGATAAAGACAGACTTCAAAGTGACAATAACCAATACAATCCCTGTTAAACTATTTGGTATTTCATCTATCTCTCAATCACAGGGATCAGTATGCAGATTCTTGTGTAGGACATGCTGACAGGCTGCACCACAACAAACCTTGCCTGGAAACAGGCTTTACATAGTTCTAATCTAGACAAAGAATGGCAAACTACAGGCAAGTGTTCCACCTTTCAGGACTTCTCAGTGCAGTCTCAGCCCAATACTAGGTCAGCCCCTGAGGATCAGGCCTTTAGTACACTCAGAGGTACAGTAATATACAGTGGAGACAGTTTGAAGAAGGTGTGTGGAATCCTTGAAACACTTCAGGAGGGCTACTCGAATGATGGCCCAGCGGCAGTGCATTGTGCTGCAGTGCCGATGACAGGTCCAGTAGCAGATCTGGAGATCTGGCTCTCAGGCAAACAATCTGGCTGCACGATCTGTTAGGTATGCTATGCACACAAGCCGCTGAGCAGACATGAGTGTCACAGTGAAGTGGTGGCAAGGGCAAAGGCAAGAGGCAGAAAGAAAAAATTACTCACCTTAGTAATTATGTTTCTTCTAATGGAGTCTTGCTGTATCTGACTATTGTAGTTAGCTCCAGCACTTGAACGGCCCGGAGAAAGAGAAAGGTTAAAATTTATGCAAGGCATAGAACGTTGAGCTTGAGTTCAGTTGAAAACTCTGTCTGCAGCACTTGAAACCCAACCGCCAGATTCTTACGAGCTAAAACTCACTGACTTTAATAATGTGGAAATTGTAAATTTCTACTAGCCAATCATAAACACAAGTTTTGATTCCTAAAAGACTCAAGTCAGGAAACCCAAAACCAAAAATCAGGTAATAAAGCATAAAAATTTTAACTAATCAAACACAAAGCACCCAAACAACAGAAAGTGGACTGAAGACGCACCCTGGGTGCAACACTGCACCTGCCCACCCACTTCCCAAAACAGGTTCTGAGAGGAGGCAGGAGGAGGAGAATACAGCAAGACTCCATTAGAAGAAACATAATTACTAAGGTAATTTTTCTTCAAACAACATGAAGTCTTGCTGTATTCTAACTATTGCAGACTATCATGGTGCACCTCCAAGGAGGAGGGACAGAACCTACTTGGGAATAGGGCTCTGAACTACTGTTGTGACAAACCCAGCATCACTCCTAGCCTGAATATCCAGAGAGTAATGCTTGGTGAAGGTATGAACTATTTTCCAGGTGGCTGCTTGACAAATTTCTAACAAAGAAATATCCCTGGCCGCAGTCAGAGATGCAGCTGTACCTCTAGTGGAATGAGTCCTCAGGCCTGAGGGTGGAATTTTTCCCAGTTTCTCATAGCAGAATTGGATACAGGACACAATCCACCTGGCAATACTGTAGTTCTCTTGGTGGCAGGTTTGCCCTTACCTACGTCCCCATAAGTGAGGAACAACTGGAGGAGTCAAACCTGTGACCCTTTGTACATTCTTAAGTAGTAACTAGGGCTCTTTTAACATTTAAACTGTGCAACCTCCGCTTTCCTGAGGAAGTATGATCAATGAAGAACACAGGAAGAGACATAGACTGGTTTAAATGGAAATCAGAAACCACTTTGGGTAAGAACCTTCTATTGGTTCTAAGGACCACCTTATCTCTATGGAATGAAATGAAGTCAGGTTCAACTGACAGGGCTTGCAATTCACTGATACATCTGGCAGAGGTAACAGCAACCAAAAACACAGTTTTCAAATAGAGCTCTGCTGAGGACATAGGCTCAAAGGGGTAGCATAACCTGAGCAATGCAAACATTCAAATCCCAGGCAGGAACAGGATCCCCAAAGGGGATTGAGTAAGCAATCCTTTAAAAATTCACAGAATACAGGGTGAGATGACAGAGAGAAAGTCTTCCCCACTGACAGGAAAGTAGAAACAGCTGACAAATGTACTTTGAGAGTAGCTGGTTTGAGGTCTAGGCCATTAAGATAAACCATATAGTCCAGAACAGTAGACAATTCAGCAGTGTCTGGGGATATATGCTTCTTGGAACACCAAATGCTGAATCTTTTCCATTTGGGTTGTAAGTTTTCTGGTGGCAGAATGTCCAGAACCCCTGGAACAGAAGCAAATTTGTATACTCTAACTCTTCAAGAGCCATGCCTTGAGATTGAGAGACCAAGATTGGGGTACCAAATCCTCCCTGAGAGAAGGTTAACAGGTTGTAATTCCTGGGAAGAGACAGGGGAAGATGGACTGCTAAAGACAGCAACAGGGGTACCAAGGCTGCCTGGCCCAGCCTGAGCAATCAGAATCACTTTGCAAGGTTGTGACCTTACCTGGACTAGAACCTTGAACAGTAGAGGAAAGGGAGGGAAGGCATATAGAAATTTCCTTCCCAGTTCAAAATCAGAGCATCCAGAAGGACCAAGCCCAAGACTGGGGTCTGCAACAAAACAGAGGAAGTTGGTGACTGTCTAGGGCTGCAAAGAGATCTATCGCTGGAGTGCCCCACCATGAAAAAATCACTTTCAACACCAGAGGGTCCAGGGACCATTTGGATGGCCCTAGAAATCCTGCTCAATGCATCTGCTAGCACATTGTCCTTTCCGGGAGGGTGGACTGCTACCAGAGAAGTCTGTAGGAATGAGCCAGGGACCATATTTTAATGGCTTCTGTGCACAAGGCTGTAGACTGAGTGCCTCCGCTTGTTGATTACATAGATGTTTTAAGCAAGTAGACTCTCGTCCTTGATACTTGCCATTTATTAATATTAAGTTCAAAACTTATATACTAAGTCTCCAAAATGTAAATCCAAGTTGTCCTTAAACTGTTTCATACTCGCTAGTTAATTACAGTTGCTGGTAAAGCATTCCACGGTGTAACCACCTCGGCTAAACCAGTGCTTCTTAAGTTATGCTTCCAAGTAGATAGTATCAACTGTTTGTTATGTCTCTACTTCCGTATTCCCTGTCCTTGGAAAATTCCCAATTCTGTCCGTCCATTTACCTCTCCTGTTGCCTTAAACAGTAGGCACATATACCCCCTAAATCTCCTATATCCCAGAGAGTATAGATTTAGGGACATCAATCTGTCTTGATATGTTTTGTTTTCAATCCATTTATTGATTTAGTAAGTCTCCTCTGGACAGATTCTATCGTAATAATGTTCTCCTATTTTGAGGTGCCCACACCTGAACTGCATACTCCAAATGAGGTCTTACTAGCGCTATATAAAGTGGGATCAATACTTTTGCATCCCTACTTGCAATATGTCTTAGTATACAATTCAAATTTTGGTTGGCCTATTTTATTTGTTGTTTACAATGGGCATTGAACTTAAAATCAGAGCTAATCATGATACCCAGGTCCCTTTCTTCGTTAGTAACTGTGAGTTGTGAATTAGCGAGTATGTAATTATTATAGTTATTTGAGTTGCCATATGCATTGCTTTACTTTTAGTAGTATTGAGCATCAACTTATTACTAATGGTCCAGTCTGAGATTTTATTTAACGTGGTTCTGTAGTTCCATTATTTCTTCCTAAGTATTAACAACTGCCCCCACTCTACAGTCATCCACAAACTTGTACAACCATATCCTAGGGTTGCTTACTTGTAGGAAACTATATATATGTTGAATAGACTAGGTCCCAGAACGGAACCCTGGGGTACTCCACTAGTAATAGTAGACCATTTAGACTATGTACCCAGAATGGAAACCCTTTGTTGTCTCCCTTGTAACAATGCTGTCACCCAGTTACAAATGTTTGGATTTAAGTTAATATTCTCCAACAGTTTCATTTATTCTATACGAGGCAATTTATCAATGCCTTGCAAGTCTAAATAAATCACATCAACTGAATTTCCTGTATCCAATTCCTACTGACTTTTTCATAAAAGCCAATAAGTTGGTCTGGCAAGATCTGGATTTGGTGAACTTGTGTTGTGATTCGTCCATTAAACTATTATCCTCCAAATGCTTTATGACCAGATCTTTAATTACTCCTTCCAAAACCTTGCCCATTAATGATGTTAAACTCACAGGTCTAAAGTTTTCAGATTTGATCTAGTCCCTTTTTTAAATAGGAAACACTGTGGCTATTTTCCAATCCTGGGGTACTTTTCCTTGATCCAGTGAGGTCTGAAAACATGGGTGAGTGGTGGAGCTAGTACACATGCCATTTCCTTTAATACCCTTGGGTGCACATCATCAGGACTAGGTGGTTTTACGACATCTAATTTTGATAACCTGTCCGTATATCTTTGACATTAATCATAATTTGTCCAGGACTTGAACTATATTTCACACAATATGCCTTTATGTTACTAGTATGAAAAACTGAACAAAGGTAACTATTTTGAATATTAGACATCTCTTCAGGGGTAGCTACCTGTCCCACAGTATTTATAAAGGGTCCTATCATATTATTTCCTTTTTTATTTATATATAAATAAAAGGATTTCTTAGTATCTTTAACTCTATCCACCAGTGTCAATTCAAAATGTGCTTTTGCCCTCCTAATTTTTTGTTTAGTCTGTTTAAGACATTCTCTATATAGTTTATAATGTATCGGTGAACCGTAGCTCTTATACTTTTGAACAGTCTATTTTTCCTATTTATGATTTGTTTAATAGATCTATTCATCCAAACAGGCTTATTCCTTTTGGAATTATCATATTTAAGTTTGGTTGGTATAAATTTCTTAACTAACTGTTTTATCCTTGTTAATAATAAGTCTCACATATCTTGAATAGATGTAGTACTTAGATCTCTTTGCCAATCCCATCGCAAAAACTCACTTGTAAGTCCTGCGAAATCAGCTTTACAAAATTTAACATAGGTGTAGTACCTAGTATGTTTGTAGTGGAAGGCCCAGAAATGTTAAAAAGACAGTGTAGTGGTCACTGCTCCCTAACAGGCTTTTAACTGATACATTACTAATTGTATTACCCATATTAGTGAGAACGAAATCTAGAATATTTGACCTCCTAGTACTTTCTTGCACTATTTGTTCAAGACCCAGCTGTTCAAATATGTCAAGGTACCTCCTCTTATACTACCATTAGCCTGTAGTGTTTTCCAATTAATGCTAGGCAGGTTAAAATCCTCACCAAAATTACTCTATCCCCAGGATCCAACATACTAATAGTATTAAGTATTTTAATATCATCCTCCAGAGTAATAGAGGTTCTCTATAAAAGCCTAATATGATTTTAGTACTTTTTGAGGTAACAGCTTAATCCATATCAATTTCAGGTGGATGTATCCCACTGTATTTCCTCGCATTTAATGGATTCATGTACAAAATAGCTATTCTCCTTTTCGTGTGTTCTTGATTTTGAAAATAAAGTATAACCTGGAATACTTTTGTCCCACATGTCTTCTCCATCCCACCATGTTTACATAATCATAGCCAGATGTACATTGTGTGTGTCCAACAGTAATCTAAATTCATTGAATTTACCCACCAAACTCCTTGCTTTAATAAGAACTGCATTCCACTCTAAAGATTTTATATGAGCAGGCTTTATATCTGAGTGTATAATGAATTCTTCAGCCAGCTCCCCTTACCCAGTTTAAATGAAACTTTATGACCTCATTCACTTTTTACCTAAGATCCTTGCACCATGGCAACTTAGATGTAATCCATCCGGTTTAAAGAGTACCTTACTATCAAAAGTCACGGAATTATCCATGAATCCTATGTTCTCTGTCTTACAAAACTGCCTCAACCACAAATTAACCTCTGTGATTAACCTATTTTTGTACAATTGATGTCCATGAGTTGGTAGAATGCTGGAAATAATGATCTCCCATTTTTTTTTAATCTTATTAGATATATTTCTATATTCTGTTTGAATTTTTTCCATGCTAGTTCTACCCATATCATTAATACCAACATGCAAGATCACAAGAGGATCTTCTGTATTTCAAGAAGCCGCCCATCATTATAGAGACATCTTGAAGTCTAACACCTGGAGAGTACTAACTGTGGTAGAGTTTGCATCCACCACACACTGCTGTATCTATTCCTGGTAATGGAGTTGCCAATGACCACTATGTCCCTGTTAACTTTTTCTCTGTGTTAGTGAAATTAACATTAATCTGACTAATAAAATCTACGTTTGGGATAATATCCTCAGTTGGTAATTGTAAGTTATTTGCTCCATCAGTTTCTCTTTTCTACAAGTAAACAATCAAATTTGTTAGTTAACTGGAGTGGTGAACACAATATTTCCTGATTAAGGTCCTTAACCAGCACATTTGATCTCCTAGTAACAACCCTTTTTCCCCATCATCCATTCTATCAGCTTCTCCAACCCGCTCTAGAGACATTACTTTCCTGGGTATTCTGATTAGTATTATAGACCATTTCATCAATGTAATTTCTAACTTCTCAATCTCCTTCTGATTTTCTAATCTTTCATGCAAATGCTGAATTTCCCTTTGAAGGAGTCAACCAGAAGGCATTTATCACATGTGAATTCTGGCAAACTGCATCCTCCGTGAACATTTTACATTGAATACATGCATTCTTGCCCTTACCCTGTTTTGATATTACCTGTGCCATTTATGCACTTTTACAATGGTAAGTCCTTAGCTGACAAAGATGTACTGCCTTTCATTTTCCACCACCAGTCCACTAGTCTCCTAGCGGACACAGTAGACATCACGACAGCGTGTGTTTCTCTTGTGTCTCTCGCATGAAAACCTCCCACTCATTTCGCTCACTCGCCCGACAGCAGCATTTTATGTCGCAGCACCAGAAGTGACTCCCATAATGCTAGCTCTCTGAAAATGCTGATTTGTGTGAACTAAGTGCTAAATAAGGCTATAACTAAAGCTCTTACTCCTGGACATACGTGTAAGCCCACCAAAATAATTTAAAAAGTATTAAACAATATTTCCTAGACTGTAGTTTCAGACTCTCATGGACTGAACTACTGAATCTCTCTTCCTGGTTCCGTTTTACCAGGGCTCCACAAATTAAAAGATACAATGTTATATTAAAAAGTAAATAGCACAATCACTAAATATAACAATGTTTCATTCATTTAGAAATGTTTCATTCATTTAGCAACTCCACTGACTATATGCCCGCTCACCGACAGCAGCGTGCGTTTTTATGTGCGCACACCGAAGTGACTCCGTAATGCTTGCTCTCTGAAAATGCTGATTTGTGTGAACTAAGTGCTTAATTAGGCTATTACTAAAGCTCTTACTCCTGGACATACATAAGCCCACCAAAATGATTTAAAAAATATTAAACAGTATTTCCTAGACTGTAGTTTCAGACTCTCATGGACTGAACTACTGAATCTCTCTTCCTGGTTCTGGTTTTTACCAGGGCTCCACAAATTAAAAGATACAATGTTATATTAAAAAGTAAATAGCACAATCACTAAAATATGACAATGTTTCATTCATTTAGAAATGTTTCATTCATTTAGCAACTCCACTGACTATACTGATATACAACATGGTGGTGGTGTTGTCTGTCCTGACCTGAACTACCTTGCTCTGTCCTGACTGAGAGAAACTTTGCAGGGCCAGAAACACTGCCCTGAGCTCCAGGAGGTTGATATAAAGAAGGATTCTGAGGGGAGCACAGTCCTGGGCTGTGAGAACCTCCAGATGGGCTCCCTACCTCAATAGGGAAGCATCTGTGGTAAGGACCACAGAGTGAATCTGAGTGACAAATGGAACTCCTGCCTCATATTGTCCAGATTCTGCCACC
Organism: Neoceratodus forsteri; assembly: GCA_016271365.2. Classification (NCBI taxonomy): domain Eukaryota; kingdom Metazoa; phylum Chordata; order Ceratodontiformes; family Ceratodontidae; genus Neoceratodus; species Neoceratodus forsteri. Next base: position 189,965,292 of record CM028134.1, read on the forward strand.
ATTGAAAGGCATGGATAAGGGTCTGAGTAACCAGGACTAGTTTGGTAAGAGGATCTTTCCTTTGGGACCAAAAGCCCTCAGATGGAACTGAATGTCCCTCATCTGAAACCTGGCCTTGGACCACTGCTGTGGAAGCTGACATGTGGCCCAAAAGCTGAAGAAAATGCCTTGCTGGTCAAGAGACCAGAGGGAGGAAGGAAGAGGTCAGCTGTGAGATGGCTGTTGCTCTTTCCAGAGGAAGGAAAGCTTTTGTTGACCACGTCCAGCTCTGCTCCTATAAAAGTGAGAAGCTGTACAGGCTCGAGAACTGACTTGGGAAGATTGAAGGAACCACACAGGAGTGAGAACTTGTTGGGTCACCTGCAGATCTGACTTAACTTGGTCTGGGACTGGCCCACAAGGAGCCAATCATCCAGATATGGAAAGATTGAAACCCTCTTTTAAGAAGGCCACCACTACTGCTAGGCACTTTGTGAACACCCTTGGGGCTGAAGTTAGGCCAAAGGACATTGCTCTGAACTGGTAATGGTCTGGGCGCAATTCAACCTGAGGTACTTTCTGTGGGAGCACCTGATGGGAATGTGAAAATAGGCATCCTTGAGGTCCAGGGAGGCTAGCCAGTCTCCTGGCCTTAGAGAGGGAAGAATTGTTCCCAGAGTCACCATTTTGAATTTTGGCTTTAAAGATGCTTGTTCAGGTATCTCAAGTCTAGGATGGGTCGCCACTCCCCTGTCTTTTTGGGATAAGGAAGTACCTGGAGTACAGACCTTGCCCCTGTATGGGGTAGAAACTCTCTATGGCTCTTAAGGCCAGTAGAGATTAAACCTCTGCCTCCAGAGCAAGGGTTTCTGATATATTTGCAGCTGGAAAGGATCTGGGTCTCATTTTCAGAACATTTTTGAAACTGAGAACCAGTCCCAGGCTTACTACCTCCAGGACCCACTTGTCTGAGGTAACAGACATCCAGTCCTGGACAAAGTAAGCCAGCCTGCCTCCTACTGGAATGGGGAAGTCGACCTGGGCTGACACATCAGGGTGTCTGCTTGGCAGAAGCCTTAGGCTGAGGTGTGGTTGCAGCCCTGCTCATCCCCTTCTGCCTCTCCCTCAAAGAACCCCTCTGAGAAAAGGAAGAAGAGGCTCTGCGCTTGTAAAAGGCCTGTGAAAAGGCCTGCCCCTGCCCCTAGCTTGCTGTCTTTGAGGAGTTACCTGCCTCTCCTTGGCCTGGGCACTCCTATAAGTGGTCCAGTACTCATCCATTTTCTTCATGTAATTCTCGTCTACTCCCCAAACAGAGAATTACCCACCACAGGGAAATCCATGGCCTTAGCCTGGGTGTCCTGTGAAAGGCTAGTACATCTGAGCCAAGCCATTCTCAAGAGCCACAGATGTAGCCATGACTGTTGATGACACATGACTGGAGTCCACAGCAGCATGAAATTGTACCTTGATGCCTCAATCCCATCGGCAGCCACCTCCTCCAGCTCCTTGGCTAGCTGGCGGAAAGCCTGCTTAGCCAGTGCCAGTACAGTGTCTCACCTGGACTTCTGGTACCTGGCTGTATAGGCCATATAATTAGCCTGCTGAGTCCCAAAGATGATGCCATGTACTGTTTTGCCATGGCATCTATCTTCCTGGAGTCTTTGTCTGGGGTGTGAAGCCAAGGAAATGTTTGCCTTGTCACAGGCTGCAGCCTGCACTACCTCAACATTGCTGCATTGCTGATAGAAAACCCCATATCCGAGCCTGACAAGGTATACCTCTTGTCCATTCTTCTGTCAACAGGAGGTACAGATTTAGGAGACCTTAGATTTTTTGTGTCTGTTCCCAAAGGACTTATGGAGGGAACAGACAGTCTCTTAGACTCGGGATGTCCATCATCTCAACAAAATCAGGCTCCTCCTGATCCTCCATAGCCTCCTCCATGGGAAGCTGGAGGGTTTCAGCCACCTTTCTGTAAAAGAGATAGCGGGAGGGACTCAGAAAGTCTAGGAGGGAAACACCTGAAGGTCTGTCTGGGAGATGTCCGTTCCACAGGCACATCCAGACTTTCACCATCATCACCATCCTCTTCAAATCCCCTCCTCATCAAACTCTGTTCGTAAAAGTCTTCAGGGAATAATCTTAAACGGGGAACCAACCGAATCAACCCCTGCCTGAAGGGCGCCGATCGGTTGGAACCGGACAAAGCAATTCAACAATCCAAATCGCTTGGCTATCTCTTCGACGGTCCGAACATGAAGGTCTGGATCCAAACTGGCCGATTTATCTTTGCGCTTTCTTTTAGTAGGAACTGATCCCTCAGGATCGGCTCTCCTCTTGCCCGAAGTATTACCCTGGTCAGAGGCACTCCTTCTGGTTCGGTAGGAACTGAACCAGGCTGGCCTCTGGGTCAGCGGATTTTTCGTTTTCTCATCCCCTAAGTCTACCTAACCTTTTTCCAGGGTAGACTTAGGGAAATTCTTGCAAATTTGGCAGTCTGAATCGAGCTGGTCAAACCCCAGACAGTAAACACAGGTGGTGTGGGATTGGTCTTAGCAAAGCCCTCCCACACACACTGCAGTGCTGAAACCCAGTGGGCCCGTTTTTTTCTTGGATTTCTAGACATGGCCAACCTAACAAACTTACCTTTATTCGCAACCGCCAGGCAAGACTCTCTATCAGTTTCTCACTGTGTTATGATGATGGAAAAATGTTTAAATTACATTTTTTTTTTTAAACCGACATGGACCAGTAAGCACACACTAAATTTTTCCACAAAAGAACTACTAAAGGATCGGTTCAGCCAATCGACTCAAAAATACAGTTTTTACACTTCCACAAAAGAACTAGCCTAAGTACTTACAGTACTGCAGACAGAGTCCTGAACCAACAAAACGGAACTAATTGTGGAATAATTTTGGACTAACCGACAACTTTAACTGACTTTTGAACCGAGGAAGGAGAAAATCTCCAGAGCGACTGCTCAGTGAGGCGGAGTAAAGAATCTGACGGTTGGGTTTCAAAGGCTGCAGACAGAGTTTTCAACTGAGCTCGAGCTCAAGGTTCTATGCCTTGCATAGAATTTTAACCCTCTCTCTCCGGGCAGTTCAAGTGCTGGAGCTAACTGCAATAGTCAAAATACAGCAAGACTTCATGTTGTTTGAAACCACTGTGACACATAGATGATGGCAACAGGGCACTTCCAGGCCTCCATGCTGCATGGAGCCCAGTGGGCTTGATCCTGCCAGAGAAGTAGTAGTAGCAGGAACTGGAACCAAATGGACAACAACCTGAGGATCAGACAGAGTAGACAAGAAGCTCTGTGGAAAAAAGGATACAGGGAGATAAGATGTGTCCAAATTGTTTTATGTCTCTCTCAACCCCACCAAAACACATACACTGAAAGCCCAAATCCTATGGAAGCAGTGCACTAAATGGTTGTTTTCCTCAGGCTGTGCTATCTAGTGGTGCTGGGGAATACCCAATCGACAGCGACTTTCCTTCTATATGAGGTCCCTTACATCGACTACAGTGCCATGACGCTGTAGGAAACCTGCTGGAAACTGGCGCTGTCTGTCAGGGGTCCTACACCCCCAAATCTGTGTGGAGGGTTCGGGGTGAAACCTCCCTAAGAAAACACTTAATATAATTGGAAACAGGCAGCCTACTGCAAAATGCGGTTTACCTGCTGGTTTTGCTGTCGGGGCATTCAACAAAAATTTTGTCGAACACCGTTGTGGATCCGTGCTGGGGACAGTCAGAACCTGGATGGCACAATACATGGGCACTCACACTAGCGAGCCTACTGAGTGCGGCAACATTGGTTTTCACTGGCAATAGTGAAGCCACTGTCAGCTGGCACTGCCGCTTAGCAGCACTGGGGTGTTTCTGGCAATTTCTTCTGTAATTCTAATTGTTCTTAAGAAAAACAGAAGAGGAAATGACAGAACATCCTGGTGGACTTAACTCTATAATGTACATTATTTTTTTTCCAATGTTCAATGGTTCTAATAGTGTATGTTTTAGTGTTACACAGTACAGTCAGCACTTGTTTATCTGGCTCTCATTAATCCGTTTCTCTCATGTATCTGTCTTTAACTGCATGATTTTTTATTTCCCATTTTGTTTACACTGCTTATCCGTCCCTCGCGTTATCTGTTTCTGTTGCCCATCCTGCCTGTTGTCTCCTATGGGATCTCAATATTTACTCTCAGATAACTGACCCTTTTCATCCCCAGTAGAGTACTGTACAGAAAACCACAGACCAAAGCAGGCAAGGCAGTCACAAACCTAAGCAGCCACAGACCAAAGCAGGCAAGGCAGTCACAAACCTAAGCAGCCACAGACCAAAGCAGGCAAGGCAGTCACAAACCTAAGCAGCCACAGCAGCCATAGATCAAACTGCAGACCGAAGCATCCAGTTTCTACTTAACCTGTTTTCTCTCAGATATCCATCACCTGACCTGAGAACAGAAGGCAACGGATATCAGCAGTAAGAAATTTCTTCACATTTCCAGCTCCTACATTGTCAATGGTAGTCATTAAAGCTGGGTTATAGTGCCCCGCTTACTAGGAAATGGCACAGCCCTCAACTTTAGAATGTTGGGGCATGAGGATTCCAGACAGCAGCAACTCTCCAGTCACTATAACAGGTTTGCCAACAGTCCCGTATTATAAGGGACATCTCGTATTTCAAGGAAAAATTGTCTGTTCCAAATTAAATTAATAAGGGACACATTTTATCCTGTATTTTCAGGTCGGGCTACTAAAGGCTCAGTGTCCCAGTTTTCACAGTGGCTGGAGCTGCACCACACAGTATACATGTCAGGATGTCGGGGACGAAATTGAGAGCAAGAAGTCTGGGGAATTTCAGCTGCTGCGGCCGACTCATCATGTGTGTGCATGGCAGATTAGTAGCAGAGTGAGCTTAATGCATGTCCATCCATCCCATTCTGTACCGGACTGTTGCCAGCTAGTGACCTGACCCTGTGGTGGACCTCCTATCTGTGTCTGTGACCATGATGCTGACTGAGGCTGAGCTGAACAAACTGAAGTCAGGAGAGAGGAGGAGAGCTGCTTAAAACATAAATAAGTGGTGCTCTGCTAGACGACTGGCAGTATCTCTGCCTGAGCCTGGGAGGAGGCAGGAGCCTGGAGGAGGGGGGGACTGGAGGGAGGACTACTATGGAGAGGAGGCCAGCCAGGGTCAATCAAGGAAGGTGTCAAGCGCAAGTCACAATTGTTCACGGCGCAGCTGGAGAGTCGGCTCAGTGACTGTGGTGAGCAGATGATTTCTCTGCTGCGACAACAACGGCGGTAGCTGCCTGGGCCTGGTGGGGTGGGGCAGGGAGGGAGGGGAGGATGGAGGACTATAGAGAGGAGGCCAGTGGAGCCAGGGTCACGCAGCACAAAGCCACAATTCTTGCTTTAGCTGGCGATTATCCAACTAAGCCTGTGTGTAATTGGAGGAGGGATTCAGGGAGGCAGGCGGTAGGGGAAGGCAGATTGCTCAGCAGAAGTCTTTTAAATGGGGAAAAGAGAAGGAACAAGAGTTATTTCTGCAGTGGGAGAAAGAGGAAGGAGGATAAAAGAGCTAAACCAGAATTTGAAGTGTTCAACACACACACCAAAATAGTGGAGTACATGGATAAATGGAACAAAGTCGAATTACCAAATATTGCACATTTCTTCACAACAGGCAAACAAAGAGGTATTGCACAAAAGGCCCTCCACTTCAAGTCTTTGAAATGACACCCTGGCAGGAGGAGGGTCCAAATTGTGCATTACACACCCACTGCCACTCCACCCAAGTGAAGCACATGAGGAAAGACCAGTTCCAGAGAGAAGGGAGTTTCCAGAGAAGGCAGTTTGGTCAACAGCTAGCACACATCTGGGAGTAAGCAAGGATGGGGATTTGAGTGACAGAGAGGGGGTAGGCATGACAGGGTATGACAGGTAGTCAAGAAAGTATTAGCCCAGAACATGAAAGTCAGAAGAGTACTGTCGTGAGCCACTGCCCATCCTGGGAAGGCCAGCTGAGTCAGGGATTACAGGTTGCAATGTTCAATGCAAGGGTGGGGCAGTTTAGATGAAGCAAAATACAGGAAGGGAGCATTCAGTCTGGCTAGTGAGGATTCTGGTGCTACACCACAGACAATCTTACCAAATTTAAAGGCAGGAAGAAATTATTTTGTGAAAATTCTCCCATCTGGCATCATTGGTGAGGCAGGATTTGCTACAAGGAGGGCACTGAACATGGGAAGAGTATACTGGAGATGAAGTTGATGGGGTAGAGAAGTTAAGAGACTGAGTCAACCTGACCCCAAAGTATTTAAGTTACTGAAAATTTCAAGGTATTTAAAATGTTCTCCAAAACACTCCAAAAATGAACATATGTGCCTCTCTAAAGATGATGCTAATTCTTTTTCGGATGACAGAGACTTACACCAAAGTAAGCAAAGGTGACATTCAATGCTCATAATTAGAGTACACGAGTCAACACTAGATCAGCATGTTATTGCACTCTTGGGGACAGAACATCTGTGTTGGACAAGCAAAACAAGAAGTCCTTTTATGCCATGAATGCATTCACCTATGAAACTACCCCTGCAACATTATTTACAGATACATTATAGTCATGCTACCTTTACAAATGTAAACACAATAGCAAAAAAACCTAAAAACATATTTAAACTTCCACACAGAAGCACCAAATTACTTATTGCTGTTCACGCCTCATATGAACTGTGTGATCTAGCATGATAGTGATCAACTTCAGAACAGAGTATAATGTTGGACAGGAAACCAGAAATACCCCAGTACTTTTCTAATGATGTCTCCTGGACAGCTCTCTGATGCCAGTTCAACAACTAATTCATCAACAGGTAACACAGTGCCAGGCTTAACGTCGACTGCGGTTGCAGTCAGCAGGGAACCGCACCCACTGGACTGTGTTTTTTCTTCAGGGGACTTTCCCCAAGCCCCCCATACTCATGGATTCAACTCCAAGTTGGAGCTGGTTTGAGGAGGGGTGCAGGACAGGGGAAAGTGTTGCTGGGTCCCAGGCGAACTTCTACAGCGACATACGCTGTTGTCGATATCGACATATGTCGCTGTAGAAGTGTTGCTGTATGGGCACACCTCCTGACAACCCAGACATGTGGGCAGAGGGAACCTTGATCTACCATCTCATTTGAAAGATAACATGGTAGTGCCCCCAAACAGTGCACTGCTGTGTCATTATAGGGTATGGTGATCCCAATCCCTTGAGAGGAACCTGACCCTACAACCTTCAGGGCCAGACAAAAAAGATAGTGTAGTGCAATGTATTGCAGTGTACACTGTAATACAGTGTAATGTAGTGAGATGTAGGGTAGTGTAGTCTAGTCTAGTGCAGTACAGTACAATACAGTTCAGCGTAGTCCAGGGCATAATTTAACAAAACTATAAGGTTGCATATCCATGACAAAAGTACATATTCAGACAATGTGGTGATGTCACATTACATACTTAATTAAATCCATCACAGTTGTATAATATTTTCCTTTAAATGCTGAAACAACTGACTTTTACCTTCTCTATTAATCTGCTGCACCCTCTGGCTCAGAAGACTGGCCTGATCACACTGCCAAATAGCGCGACGCTCACATACACACACCCCAACTCCTGCACCCCAACACATCATTCATACCTAACATCTTAATGAGTTAAAATATGTAAATCCCCACCACCACCATCACCATCTCTCTCTCTCTCTCTCTCTCTCTCTCTCTCTCTCGTTCTCGATCTCCCCAACCTCTGTACACCAACTGAATATTGACTTATCGCTACTCTCAAAGGACCATTACTATCAGTCCCAGTAAGTTCCTTGTCTCTGTCTGCTGCTGCTGTTGCTGCCAACGTAATCCACTGTGATCCACCATGTACTGTAGTATATTGTAGTGCAGCAAGTGCAGAGCAGTGTAGAAGTGGCAAGTGCAGTGCACTGTACTTTAGTGTACTGCAGTGTAGTGCAGTATACCGTGGTGCACTGTAATGTAGTATATTTATAGTACAGTGTACTGTAGTATATTGTAATGCAGTGTACTGTAATATATTGTAGTTCAGTGCAGTGTAGTGTACTGTAGTATACTGCGGTACAGTGTGCTGTGGTTTACTGTAGTGTAGTGCACTGTAGTACTATATACTGTAGTGCAGTGTAGTGCAGTACAGTGCAGTGTAACACAGAAACATAGAAGTTGTCGGCAGATGGGGACTGTATGGTCCATCAAGTCCGACCTTGGCTTGTTACCTCCAACTTAGCTGCCTGCTTGTGTATCCCACAGTGTCTGTCCCATGCTCGCTTGAATTCCCCCCTGTCTTGGCTCCCACCACCCTCCGCAGGTTATTCCATGGTTTCACAACACGCCTCTGAAGAAGAATTTCCTCGATGCTTCTGGACTTTCCTCCTTAGTTGAAAGTTGTGCCCTAGTCCTGCTGTAGTCTTACCTGAAAGAGGTTCTGTACGTGCACCCTATTGTTGCCTTTAAGGTATCTGAATGTTTCTATCATGTCCCCATGATTTCTGCATTGTTCTAGGGAGTATAATTTGAGGTCATCCAGTCTTGCCTTGTATGGTTTCTGATGCAAGCCCTGCACCATCTTTGTTGCTCTTCTCTGTACCATCTCCATCCTCTCTATGTCCTTCCTGAGGTGTGGCCTCCAGAATTGGACACAGTACTCCAGGTGAGGCCTGACCAGGGACTGATACAGGGCATGATTATTTTATGCCTTCTGCTTGTGCTGCCCCTCCCTGTGCATCCCAGGATACCACTAGCCTTCAGTGTTGCCTTTCACATTGTCTGCTGACCTTGAGGTCATCTGATATGATCACCCCAGGTCTCGCTCCTGCCTGGTAGCCACCAGCTGCCCCTCCCACTGGGTATAGTTTCCCTGAGTTACACTTTCTCAGTGCATGACCTTGCATTTTTGCAACTGAATTTCAATTGCCAGGTCTTGGACCACTCCTCCAGTTTCAGAGTTCAGCTTCCATGCTGTACTGTAATATATTGCAGTGTAAAGCAGTGTAGTGCTGTGCACTGTAGTATATTGCAGTGTAATTCACTGTAGTGCACTGCAGTGTACTGTAGTATACTGTAGTGCAGTGCAGTGTACACTGCACTGTACTGGAGTGTACTGTAGTATACTGTAGTGCACTGTACTGTAGTTACTGTAGAATATTATGGTGCAGTGTAGTGTAGTCTGGCAGTTAGAGCACAAGACAGTGAAACAGAAGATCCAGGTTCCGTTCCAACCAGAGCCACTTCCTTAGTTTGGTGCTTTGAGGATGCCATTTGACCTCCCTTGCTCCAATATTCTCAGCTGCAAATTGGCCAGAAGTGTATGTCTCAGCTGTCCATTCTCAGGGATATCCCAGACTTTTCTCATTAATGTCCTCAGTCCCTTCTACATTTGGCCTTTCTGTCACTGAAGAGGAAGGATTTGAATCATAAAATATTCTCACACTTGCTGGCCCACCAGCACAGCAGCAAGGAGTCCGCTCTGGGCCAACATCCCAGATTTAGGGACGGACTCGAGAGTCGGAGGACCAGCTCGGGAGAAGGACTGAGCGCTCCCATGGACTGCTTTCCTCTCCAGGGGAGGGAGAGTGTCCGGAGCAATGTGACCTCTGGGCGGAGGCTGGGGGGTACCACCATGGCTGAGCTACACATAAGGGAGAGGCAGATGCTGGAGTCATTGCACATCCCTATCCCAGGGAAGAAAACTGCAAAAATACATCACGGCCACTAATGACTACCCCACCTCCGCCATCGCTCCCTGCTGCAGACCAAAGTCACTGGGGGTCCCACTCCCGTGACCCTACCCTTGGGCAAGCCAGGCCTCAGACTATGTTTTCTGGAGTGGGGCTCACACTGTGGCTCCACCCAGGAGGTAAGCCTCTAAATGGGGAGTTGGGGCAGAGCCTCCTGAAGGGGAGAAATTGTGTGGGGGAAAATATATACTGTATATATATATATATATATATATATTGTCACTCAGAGCTACAGATTAGGTCTCTTTCAGAAACTGCTTTTCACACTAAGCTACATTCCTTGAACTGATGTTACCATATTTTTAGCGGCAAGTGATAGTTTCTACCTATTGTCATCTTTCATACTCCTCTGTGTGGCTTTTAAAGAGTATTAGTATATTTAGTGTGAGTCAGCTTGTGGTGAGGTCTGAGTAGCATATCAGACAGAATGTTGTACCAAATGAAACATTTCCTAGTCAGCTTACCCCCCAACAAACACAAGGATTTGCACAGCCATTATGCTTTGTCATGGGTTTGAGGTTTGATTGCATGTGTGTTTACAGAAATCCCACCAGTTGGAAAGCATCTGCCTTCTTGCATCATTAATGCATTCTACATAGTTTTTTTTCTGATGAACATTTAAATTACTTCACCTCTTTCCTCATTATAACAATCAAAAGGCTTCAAATGTATTTGCTGTAAGTTTACAAGCAATTCATTTATGCAGAACTGTCTAGCTGAGATACCCTATAGAGCAATGCATGGTTGCTCATGTCTTATTTTTGTGTAGTATATTGTTTGAAACATCAAATTTTTTTTTCTTTCCAAGAAATGTTTGGTTTAAGTTTTACTTTTTTAAATAACAAAAACTCACCTCACCCATTTGCTAAAACCTCACTCAGTAAGGTGTGGGTTTATACTTTGTTCACTGATGAAACAGAAAATGCTGTATTGGGGATGGTCTTGGTTCTATACCATGGGAAAATGTAAAGTAGCAGGTGGCATGAGTTTGAATTCTAATTTAACAAGCTATTGTACTACAGAAGGATACAATAGCCCCATTGACCTATACCTGTGACCCATACACCCAGGCTAACCGGCTCTATCTCAAAGGCAGACTACTATACCAAACTTGCTTGCTTGCAAAAAGTAAGCCCTGGGTTGATGCCACCTGGAGTTCAGAAACTCCTCACCCCAAATAACAACCCTCGTCACACCAGAAATGCTGATAGCCAGGTTTTCAAAATACCCGCTGTCGCATGACACAAGGTCAAAGATCCTTCACCTACCGGGCTCCACAATGGTTTAACTCTCTCTCAACATCGATATCTCTGATGCACCTTCTCTGCTCCTTTAAACGACTGCTCAGACAACACCTTGTTGCTACTGCCAACTGTGACTGCTTCCACTAAATCAATCCCAACAGCTCTCCAGCACTTCCTCTGGTCCCTGGTCTCTCTAATTGACTCTATGTTCTCCTGCTCTTCATCTGCCTTACCACCCTAACTACTCCCTCTACCTGTACCCTCCCTGCCTTGCACCTCCCCCATCTCCCCACCTTGCTTAGACTGGGCATTCTGGGCTGCTTCTCTGTTCTCTCCCTCCTTGGTCTACCCCAGTCAACTCTGTCCTCCTGCTCGTCACCTATCTACGCCGCCCCTGTACCCTCCCTGCCTTGCACCTTCCAACATCTCCCCACTTCACTTAAGACTAGGCCTTCTGGGCTACTTCTCTGTCCCTCCTCCTGCCTTCTCCTGTTTTCATATTCCTGCCCTTATACCTTGACCTTTGCATTCTCTCCTCCTTATTTTTCTCTCCACCTTCTTCTAAAGTCCTCCTAGACTTAGCCATATGGGCTGCACCTCTCTCTCCCCCCACATCTCCCTCTGTCCTTGGCTCTCCAACCTATGAATTGCGTGTCGTGTCATACATCGTACAATGCCACATGTTGTTAGCTAGTTGTTCCAAATGTGAATCTATTCCTAGACTTGTTTGTATTTAGCCTCAAGATATGTATGCACTCCTGTTCATTTTATATTGATGTGGAACCTATGTAAAGAGCTTGTAGCTAAAGGTGTTAATCTGTGATTTAATAAATAAATAAAAATAAATAATAGCCATCTATGACCTTTGAACTGTGGTACAACTGTTTGTTTTTGTTAGAATGGAAATCCATGTAAAACAAGGAGTAACTATATATTATATAGAGGATTGTGGATGAGCAACCATATACAACAAGCATGTGTCTAAACTGAGAGGTTTTCATGGCAACTAGGGACCTAAAGAGCACAGCTCAAAGATCTCTGGGTTGTTATGGAAGCCTCAAGATTCAGACAGTGGCTTGTCTGTATGTTGCTCATACAATCTTTATAGTGTTTGGGCAACCATGTGTTCAAAAGTAGTTAAAAGGAGTAAAATGTATGTGGTCTTGACCCACTTCCCGTATCAGCATTCTGAAATGGTTTATTAGAAGCACCCACTCACTAACACGTCACAGGATCTGGAAACTTGAAAACTTGTTATAACAAACAGAAAACAAAGAAAACCACTTTTACAACTGTTTTACCATACAACTGCTAACATTGTGCCAACTTCTGTTAGTCCATCAGTTTGTTTTGATTGGCCACCGCATCAGAACTGTTGTGCTGAAAACACAGGCCAGATTCACAGGCGAAAAGGGATGAAGTCCCACTCTGCAACTTCAGTTGCAGACTGAAATTGCTGCTGCTGAGAAGATCTGAATTTACAGTTCCCCACAGCTGCAAGGATTTATTGCCAGGTCCACCATTTGAACATTTTCGCGGAAGTGCGGGGATTTCTACTATATAGCAACACTATCCACAATCTGCCATAATTCGTGGAGCCGTTCATAAACTGACTCACCTTAGTGAATACAGCTACTGCAAGAAAAACTCATGGATCTGCAAGTGGCAACCCACTTCACAAACTCACAGAAATGACAGCAGAAAAGGGCTACACCAGCCCATCTAATCTGCCCTTATATCCACCCCTTCCCACCCCCTCCTCCTTTACTGGCTCTTAACTTTCCCTTCCTCCCAACCCCATATGTCTGTCCTATGCCCTCTTGAATCCCCCCACCATTTTGGATCCCACCACCCTCTCTGTGAAGAACTTCTTGCACTTGCATCAGGTTTTTACTGCACCTGCAGGATTTTCAGGAGCTTTGTGAATCTGGCCCACATCTTTTAAACTGAGGATAGTCAAATGATGCTAGCACAAGTATTTTAATACTGGAACAATCTTACTGTGCTGTATGAAGGAGAACTTGTCCGTGATCGATACTTGCTGACTGTACTGTGGGTAGGGAAAAAGGCGGCAGCTGCGGCGGAGCACTGTTTGCCATGCAGCACTGTTCCAATCTGTTGTGCTGCAGTAGTGATGCTCTCAGTGCAGCAGAACAGCATCATGGTGTTGCTACTGCAGCACACAAGGAAATTCTGGTAGCTGCTGTACACCCAACATACTTGTCTGCCATTGTATCGTTTTCCTTGACGTGGAGCCTTAGAAAGCAGGCTCTAAGCTCAAAAGCTGTATCAAAAATTAAAATAAATAAACTGACTTCTACTGGTAACACTCGACCATACACTATATCTAATTTCCAGTGGGGTCCTATTTCTGCTTAGGGAAAACTGACACTTCTAAGTACCACTGGTGCTTCTGATTTCAGACTTGTACTGGATGTGGATCAGTAGGTTGAGAGGCAAGGCTAGGAACAGAACTCCACTAAAAACAAGATGTAGCACCTCAGCAGGACTATTATGGGTAAATGTATTAAAAAAAAACAACAATTCTACCACAATGACAAGTTCACTACACTAACACAAACTCCAAGCTTCAAGTTAGTTATATGGGTCAGCATCACTATGAAATATCTGTAATGTGAAGTCTGTTTATTTTTGGAGGCCAAAACCAGGGATTAAAGAATCTTATTTTTCCAGTTCAGGCAGGTTCTGATCATTCTTTAAAATAAAAGGGAGTTTTCACCATTGAGAAAACTTGCAAAAATCCATTAGCCCCATTGCATAAATATTAGTGGCTTCACCATTTGTGATGTAACAGACTACTCATAAAAAACTCGGGTATATTTTATTGGGCCCATGCCATATTTGATTTATGCAGTGCCTTGGGTTTGCGCTTGTAAAATGATTGGATATGCTGCTGTCTCAAGGAAGTTACAGTTAAAGTTCTGTACGTGGAACTTTCTGAGAACAATCAAGTCCTAGAATAAAATTATCTCAGGCTTCCATTCTGAAGGAGGTACAGTGACAATAGTTGCTTTGTCATACACCTAGAGTGAAAACTGCAGGTCCTCAACACGTAAAAATATTAGGCATTTCATAAAATAACACTATACTGCGCTACACTATACTACCCTACAGTACACTGCACTATACCATAGTACATTGCACTGCACTACACTATGGTATACTACCCCACAGTACACTGCACTATACTATAGTACATGCACTGCACTACACTATACTACCCTACAGTACACTGCACTATACCATAGTACATTGCACTGTACTACACTATGGTATACTACCCTACAGTACACTGCACTATACTATAGTACATTGCACTGCACTATACTATAGCACATTGCACTGCACTACACTATGGTACCCTACAGTACAGTGCACTATACTATAGTACATTGCACTGCACTACACTATGGTACCCTACAGTACAGTGCACTATACTATAGTACATTGCACTGCTACACTATGGTACCCTACAGTACACTGCACTATACTATAATACACTGCACTGCACTACACTATGGTACCCTACAGTGCACTGCACTATAGTACATTGCACTGCACTACACTATGGTACCCCTTTTCCAGACAGGTGCTGCAAATACTGTTGTGGTGGTGCTACTACATGGGTCTGCCAGCCCAAAACTCAAAAACAGTCAAAGTGTAATGCACTCGAGCACAGACAGAGACAGACTGCAGGTTGTAGAGGCAAATACAAGTTTTTTCATAAATTCCATTTGCTCAGTATTTTGATAGTTGCCTCACAAACAGTATTTTGTTACAAACAAGTGACAGTCACTTGTTTGCAACAAAATACTGTTTGTGAGGGAACTATCAAAAATACTGAGCAAATGGAATTTAAGAAATAAAACTTTCTGTTTGCCCTCACAACCTGCAGTCTGTCTCATCTGTGCTTGAGTGTACTATACTTTGCTACTACACTGTGGTACACACTGCACTGCCCTGCAATACACTACACTACCCTACAGTACAGTGCACTCATCCTACAGTACATTGCACTGCACTACACTACACATGCAGGACACTGCACTGCTCACCAGTACACTGTACTATACCATGGTACACTGCACCACCCTACACTACACTACACAACACAACACTACACTACACAACAAACACTATGCTCAAGTCACTTACAAACTCCTTCACTTGTTGCTGTTCCTCTCTAACCAACTCACTGATCATAATGAAAAGGTCCCTGATTGGTATATTCATGCCTCATGCCCCTACTGTCCCAGAGAAAACCTGCTCCTGGTGAGAGCTGGACCTGGAAGACAGTGGTGGACTCTGCAGTTTATTCTAAATAAAAGAAACTCATTTTACTTGTGTGTGGACCATACACTGTAAAAGACAATATATGGTCCGCTATCCACAACAATAGCATGTGGCCATCTCGAGGTAGCCATGGCAGCCTCAACTTCTCAAGCTTCATTCTCAAGATTTAAACAGCTGCAATTGCTGCACACACTTGTTGTGGATAGTTGACCATACATTATCCTCTATGATGCAAGTTTCTATTACCTTATGCCATTCTATTAGTCATGTACATCTTATCCTGCACATTACTATACTTGTGTTTCATATGCTTAGCCAATTATTATTAGTCAATGCAACTGATGCTGCTTAACTGTCCCCTAGGACCCACTTGAAAACCAGGCAATAGCCTAAGGCCCTGTACACATTACAAGTGAAGATTTGTACCGTTTTAAATAACGGTTTCAAAACATTTTAAACTCACCACAGTAGCCCGTCCACATTATTGTACACTGAGTTTGAACTCGATTGTAACACGGTGAACTTCCATCTCCATCAGCAGTGAGTAACGTTTTTAAACTCGGTAATCCTCCACGATTGTAACATGGTTTCAACCCAGGATGCATCTTGTGTTACTCCCAGCATGCATCTCGGCAAAATGTAAACAAACGATGCAAATTGCCGTTCAGGAAGTGCTTAAACTGGACTGTGTCTTTGCTCATTAGTGTGGTGTGCTAATTTGTGCTACAGCATTGTAAATGGGCAAAAACCTGCTGAATGCTAAATTGGGGCAGCCTGTCCCAGCAGGCAGTTGACCCTGTCACATGATCCACGCCAAGTATCACCTAGGTGATCATTTGTTTACACATGGAGTTCTGCAGTGGGGACATGTATGCCTGATATTATGCTTGCTGGCAGCTCATCACACTCTGTCAACACTTGCTCTGAGAGGAGAACTTATGAGATGAGGCAGAGATCACTGCTCAGTACAGCACGTCCAGAATGAGATGGCAGCACATTATTAAATTGCTAGCTGTCATGCAGAGTATTCTGACTGCTGGGTATGTCTCAAATTCCCTAGATAGGCGTGTATGGTGCGTGGATTGTTCCTCATCTTGGTGGAATGATGTTGTCTTGACCCATTGGGATGATAAGCAGTGGATATGTAACTTCCGTCTCAGTAAAGGGACATTCACATTGCTATGTGATGAACTGTCACCTTACACTGCGTAGCAATACAAGATTTCGGCAAGCAGTGTCAGTTAGTAAGCGTGTTGGGATCACCCTGTGGGCTAGCAACAAATGTTGAGTACCGTACATTGGACATCTGTTCGGGTTGACACTCCACGCGTGAGAGATCATAAATGAAGTGTGTGGCCATTGTGCAAGTCCTCCTACCCAAGTGATTGTCATTCAAAACCAAGATGAAATAATGGCAGGTTTTGATAAAGAATGGGGTTTTCTCAATGCGTTGGTGCTGTTGATGGCACTCATTTTCCTATTTTATGCCCACCTGGTAATGCAACAGAATACTACAACCGGAAGTGCTACTATTCTGTGGTGATGCAGGCGATGGTTGATTACCATTACAGATTCATTGACATAAATATTGGTTGGCCTGGTAAAGTTCATGATGCTAGAGTACTTAAAACAGTGACCTGTATTGTAGAGGGCAGCGGGGATCTTTTTCCAAACAGTGATCGGAAATAAATGGTGTGATGGTGCCTGCTTTGATTCTGAGCATCCTGCATATCCCCTCCTACCATGGCTTATGAAGCCATATGCTGATTATACAGACCCGATAAGAGGAACTTTAATTACAGGCTGAGTAAGACATGTATGGTTGTTGAATGCGCCTTTGGAAGACTAAAAGGCAGATGGCGTTGTCTGCTAAAAAGAAGCGAGTTCAGCCTGGAGAACATTCCATATATTATTGCTGCATGCTGCATGCTGCGCGCTGCACAATATATGTGAGAGTAAGGAGGAGTTGTTCGACTCTGGGTGGTTGGCTGACACAGATGGTGGTGTTGTTTCTCAACCCGACATTGAGCATCATCAGGCATATGATGCAACAGCTGCATCTCAAACAAGACAGGCAGTCTTGATCCGTGATGCCCTGTGTGCTTATTTTGTTACAATGCCACATGTGCAGTAACATATTGCTGAGGTGGATAATGTCATGTTTAGTCACACTACAGTAAATGCAGCAAATTAATAAGTGCAGTGCACCAGTAGTAACCTTGCTGATGATGTGTCACACAGCCAATATTTGTAATATATATTCATAATGCAGTTCATATATATATATATATGCAGTACAAAGTACTGAAAGCAGTTTGTATTGTTAAAATATTTACTTTTATTGGCAAACAAACATTGTTACTGTTCTATATGAAATGCTGTTGTCCCATGAAAAGGAACAACAGTAATTCAGTGAGAAGTTGTATTTCTACAAGTAGCAGATAAAAAACCTGTTATGAACTGTTTACATTTTTAAAATGTTCTTTAATGTACTATTCAATTAAAAACATGGCGGTAATAATACAAAGGAACAGCAGTACAGAACAAACATTTGTGTATGTAACATTTCATTATTTGAACAATAGTGAACATTTTTATATTATGAAATTGATTTGTAACAATTCTTAGCAGTTTGGATGTTATGTGACAGCAATAAAGTTTGTTGCAAGTTTTCTATCTTTAAACTGTTTATTAAATTATGAACTGCTATACTGATCCTAACTGTGCCTTTGACAACAGCAGCACAAACAAATATCGATGCATTTCATCTTAACAAGGTAAGAGGACAGGAAATAATTTCTAACTGGCAGCTATTTATAAGGTTCTTATTCTCAGAAATAATATACATTCCCTAAATTATCCATATTTAACTATATGTGAATAAAAGTGATGTGAAAACCTGTATTTTACATTGCTTTGTTTTATGGGCAGTATTCTGTTATAGTTCTCATCATGGAACCAGTAATTTGGAGTTTTACTATGTCACGGATTGTGTACAGAATGCTTATTATGAGGTGTTGGCCTATCAGAACCCTGTTTAAAGTTCTGTGTACAAACTGCAACATAGCTAAAACTCCAAATTATTGTTCCATGACAAGAATGTAACAGAATGCTGTCCATAAAGACAACATGATGTAAAATATAGTTTTTCCAATCACTTTTTATTCAGGTGCACTGACATATGGATAGTTTAGGAATGCATATCATTCTGAGAATAAGAAGTTTATAAATAGTTGCCAGCTAGAAATTATTTCCTGTCCTCTTTAAGACGTTTTATTGGCCATAATAAACAGTGGCATGTGAGAATGACAAGTGGTGCTGTAACCTATTTGAATTCACCAGTGAACCTGGTAAGGGTGAGGGAAAACACTGTCATGTCCCTGAAATAGCAAACAGAAATATAACTACATGTGTGTACATGAGGAGCACACAACACGAATCTACCCATCAGTTGCACACACCAACTTTGCTGTTTTATGCAACATAACAGTTAAGATGTCACAGACTTGTCCATGTGAAATCATCAGAATTCAGTTGTTCACTGTATGACTGCACATGAGTACTGTTGGGTCTACATTCATCAGTAGCAGTATGTTGGGAAACAGTACGGCCCACATAAGCAACATTTTCATGAGTGGGAGTCATATTATGGTTGACAGGTTGACTGTCCTGCATGACATTCGGTTGCTGATACAATACCTCTCTACTGTTAAAAGGATGGGCAGCAGAAGTATTTCCTGAGGTCATTACAGTGAAAGGGAAGGTGACTGCATGGTGTTGGCATGGACTGTGGTAGCTGCAACTTGCATCTGCATTGGTGGCTGTGCAACCAAAGGTGCAAACATTGCCATAATGCTATGGAACAATGATGCAGTGCGTTCCATCTCCGTGTTCTTAGCCGTTCCTCCATCTCTCTATCTTCCCTAGCCCTTCTCTCTCTTGTTGCAACAGCTGATTGTGCTGCTCAATCAACATTTTACGTGTCGGTTCAAACACGGACTCAACTATCTCGCATTTTGTCAGTCTCTTTTCTTCTGTAGATTGAAAAGAGGCTCAGTGCTGCAGGTTCTCTTCCAGATGACACAGCTGAGGGTGGTGCTGCATGGCTGTATCCCGGTTCTTCTTCTTCTAATGCATCTAGGGTATCATCAGATGGGTCATGGATGGTAGTAGAAGACTCTTCCACTGATGAGTCCTGGCAACCCTCATGGTCTACAAAACAAATCACATTTGGTAATGTAAATGTGTCTGATAACAGCTGTATGGTAAGGGCCAGACGATGCAGTTCCATGTGGAGATGCTTTCATGCACTTCACCCCAGCACCACTGTCACCAGACACAGCGGCAATATATGTTATGTCATTATGTCATTAAAGGCAGTATGTGCACGTATGGAGAATACTTTGTGCAGACAAAGCAATGTACAACATCATGTTTGCTGATTCCATGTCTGTGACTGCAGGGTGTGGGTGGAGGGACTACAGTACTCATGAATAATGGGTTACATGTGTGACATCACATTGCATGTACCTGACTGCAGGGTTCTGGATCTGGGTACTCTTCTTCAATAGGTGGACATGGTGGCTCAACAGACGCTCCCTCAAGGACAAACGAGGGTTTGAGGTTGGTCGAGCACCAAGAATTCTGTCCAGTTCATCCAAAATGGGCAGATGATCCTCTTGCCACCAGATCGCCTGTTGTCTTTCACTTTATGGTATCTCACTTTAAGCTGCTTTATCTTTTCCTGCATTGCTTTGCAGACCTTTCTATGCCTTTCTCTAATAGGAAGTCTGCAATTTTCTGATAAATCTTGGTGTTTCTGCGATAGTTGCAACCTCCTGAACCCACTCCTGAGACCAGTACTCAATTAGGAGTTTAGCGTCCCTCCTCTGTCCAGCTTGCAGAATGGTCAGTCATTCTACCACAGTCGCACTATAAGTACCTGGAAGGGCACTATGCGGGAAGCACTAGCACTAATTAACTATTGAATAAGTATTCACCTACAGGCTGAGTGTGTCTGGTTTACTGTACTAAATACTGGTAAGTGATGCAGACAATTTGTCTGTCAACCTCCACAAGCACTTTAATTTCCGCCGCTAGACACTCTGTTGGATGGCAATGCTCTACAGCCTCACTGCAGCTGCACTATGGGATTGCTTGCCAGGAACTTTAGGGTGACACTGGAGGACCAAAGCTCTCAGCATGGCACCAGAATAGAGTGAGAATCTCACGCAGTCCACACCACAAGGTAACACACTTTCCTCCTTTAAAACGTTTTTGAAAACGGACTTGAGACTAGCTTCGCAGCAGGGTTTAAGCATCGGTTTCTTAACACGCTTTGAAACCGTGTTTAAATGCGGATGGGCGCCAGAGTTATGTTGACTTAAAACGCTTTTAAGCACCTTAAACGTTTTAAGGCCTGATGTACATGGCCTAAATGGGAATATCATGGAGTGCAAAATTATAAATAGCTAGGGGTCTAGGATCCTATTTTCATGTATATTAATAAATACAAGAAAAATAAAAGGAAAAGAAATGCAAACCAACTATAAAATTTAAGCTGAATTGTGCATAACTTGTAGTTTTCCAAGTTTTTAGGTTTGATGCACATGTGCAACAGACCTTTTGTTATGAGTGGAAGAGGATTTCAGAGGCGTGTCTCTGTGAGCCTATTGCAGTTAAAGCTGTAGGGGTGAAGCTGTCTAGACCGATAACCATACACTTTAACCATGACACCACTCTTCTTCAGCTGAATGCACTTCAAAAGAACCAAGCCAATAAATTAGAGAGCTTCAGTCCTTTGATGTGAATGAAGCTATTCAACAAACAGCTGATGGGCTGTCAACACCAGCAGCCTGTCATTAAAATCAGCAGCAGTGACAAACTGACCAGACTGCATCAGAAAATTAAGGGAGATCTACAGAAAGCTTGAACTGTGTTGTGCCAGTCTTTAGTATTTTATTATTGTTAAATGTTTTCCTACTTCTTCTGCCTAGTCTGTAGGCAGTTTGAAACTGGCCATGATGTCTCAAACTATAGCCTTTTTTCCTCGTAAACTAGCAAGTCTCCTAAAGAAAAATTAACCCTTGCCTGCCTTTCTGTAGTATGGAAGTTAGTTTCTCTCCACCAGCAAGTATATATTACAAACAATGATAACCTAGGCAAAGACACATATTCATTCTAAATGTTTTTGTGTCTATATTACATGAATGCCATTTGAAAGGTGAACACACACTTACAGGATTGTGGGTATATAGATGTCACCAACTTTGCAATCCTCTCAGCCCCTCCTACCTTATTTCCTTTTTCACCACCCTCCTCCCATAACTCTTATGTTCCCTTCCCCATGCCCTAGCTATCCATACCCCTCCCTGCATGCTACCCTTACCCCTCCTTTTAGCTCTTGCATATATACCAAGACCTGCCATGATCTGAGTGATGCACAGATCTTAACATGGTTATGATATTGCATATATTGAATTCAATAAAAGAATAACTGGCAGATCCCATGTATTCTCTTTTTCTTGTGCACAACTGTTTTTCCTTGCCATCCTTCCTGCAGTGATCCCAGTATTTGCCTTCTGTCCATGGTGATACTCTTCACCAGTTCTCTCCTAGCCTCAACACAGTTATTATTCTCCTACATGCCCTGTCTATTCAGTACCCTTGATATCGGTCTAGGTGTAAAAAACAAAATGGATTTTTCGAAAGTGAATCTTGCGCACTCAGTGTTGTCCATAGCAACCTGTAAGAGAGCCGTTGCTGTATCCAACATTCCTTGCACTTCGCAGCCCAAGTGCCCATATAACATCTGAGGATGTACTGGAGCAAAGCATCAAACCTTCAGCACTGAAAAATGCTTGTTTTAAAGAGTAATAAACACATTATGTTGGGAGTTCTGTATACTCCCATAGCATATCTTACACAGGAAAAAGGGCTGGGGTGGAGGAAAGACACAGAGCAAGGGTGACAGGTAGAAAAAGGACCCACTGAGTTAGTTTGTATTAAAGGTCATGCTCACAGGCGCCGGCCCGGTGGCACTGAGGACTGAGGTGCTGGACATCACACCTCATGGCACGCTGGCTACCCATGTTCAGGAAGCAAGCCAAGCTGCCAGGTGTCAGCTGGGGGAGTTTGGATGAGCAAGTCACCAGGCAGCTCTCCTCTCCCAGGGAGGGAGACAACTTCTCCTCGGCTCTTGGCTGCCTCCAATGGAGAAGTGTGACAGTGCCAAGCCTGGGGAGCAGTGGCACTAGGATGAGTGAGGGAAGGGGTCATCACTGGGTGTCTGGCATACGACACCTCCATGCTGTGCATATATGCAGTCGGCCTGGGGTCCCAAAACTAGGAAGGGAGAAATGGAGAAAAGAAACCCTGGCTGCGTGGTAATGACCGATCCTCCGCAGGCCCCACATCCGTGGCCGGCACTCTCAGAGCAGGTGAAGGTAAGTTCCAGGGAGCTGGAGTGACGGGCTGGGGGCTCAGCCAGAAGGGGAGCAGCCAGGGGTAGTAAGGGAGGAATAAAAGGTCATGCACACATTGGTGTTCTAGGTAAGCAATAAGACATGACAGGGTATGGGATTGTTCTGGGATAACCAGAAAACTCTGGGCAATGCAAGATGGCTAGTGCCTTTAGTCCCTGAAAGTGTGGTTATTCCAGCAGCCCTCACCCTGGAGTGTCTTCTTGCACATATAAAATGAGGTATCACAATTTCAAAATTGATTGTTTGAAAGACAGACAAAAGGAAAAGCACAAAGAACACTGTGCAACCTGAAAGAGAAACTTCTTACTTCTGATGCTTACACTAAGAAAAAGAGAAAAAGGTAATGATTTAAGATGTCACGTTCATTTGTTATAAACATTAAAATTAACATTATTAACATTGCCATGTACTGCATAGTGAAATTGTTCATTTTAAGTGGTCAGTGTTAAAGCAGAGTGTTTGTTATGTCCCTCAGGCTAGATAAAGCAATTTATGGCCCAAAAGACCAAGCACATTAGAGCTGTGACTGCTTTTAACCCACTGCTTGCCACAGCCATACCTGTTCCTAAAGGTGGTGACTCATCCATTCCTGGTAATTACCATCCCATCTCCCTCCTTCCTACCCCTGCTAAACTTCAAGAACACTTAGTCCTTTTCAGCTCTCTCCCTTCCTTGACTCATCCTCCTTCTTCACCCCTTTCCATTCTGGTTTCCATAAATCCCACCCCATCTCCTCCTCCCTCCTCAGACTTACTGACTCCATCCTCTCAAACATAGATCAGGGTTAGATCACTTTTGCCACCTTTGTTGAACTGGCCAAAGCCTTCTCCTTGTCAACCTTGCAGATGCTGGTCTTTCTGTCTCCACTAACTGATTCCATTCCTGTCTTGTGGATAGGACTCAATCGGTTAGAACTGGTGATTCTGAGGGCCCAGTGGCACTGGGGGTTCAGGTGCTGGATGCCACACCTCGCGATATGCCAGCGACCTGGGTTCGGAACGAGCCTGGGTTGTTGGGGATCAGCAGGGAGGGATAGGATCGGCGTCCGTATGACTGCTCTCCTATCACTGGGGAGGGTGAGGGACTTCACCGCGCTGTAGCAGCCCCTGGTGATGACGAGAACTGTCAGTCTTTGTAGTGCACATGGAAGTGTATGGTGGACGTTGGCACGCTGTGCCCAAATGTCAGTGTATGCCTGCACTCTGGTGGGCAATGAGGTAAAGGCTGGGTGTATACGAGCAGCTTGATGGCTGTGCTTGGCCCACCTGGAGGTCTGTTGTAGAACTGCACGGGGGTTCAGTCTCGGCCCGGCATAGGTAGGCATAAGGAGGCCTCCCAGTGGGTCAGAATGGCGTACCGACCCCCAGCAGCTTAGTGAGACTGCTGGCCTCCGGGCAGGACAAGCCAGTGACTGGATGCCCCACCGTTTGTTCCACAGCAAGGCAGACAAATTATTCGATGATAAAAAGAATTGGTGATTCTGTCCCTCCTCTACCTATCAGCACCAGAGTCCCTCAAGGATCTGTTCTTAGCCCTATACTTTACTCAAGTTTCCTAAACAACCTCCCTGCTCCTCTGTGTCCATCTATATGTATGCAGACAGTAGTTATATTTGCCTCTGACTCCCCCGAGCTGATGACTAGACTCCAGCTAGACTTTGACAACATCTAGCACTGGTTCTGATCAAATCAGCTATCCCTCAATGCAAAAAAAAAAAATGGTCCCCATAACCTTTGGAACCAGGCAAAGCTCTCCACGCTTACAGCCCTCCCTCTTGTCATATCCTAGATAGGCCCTCCATTGAGGATGCCCTCTTTCAAGTACCGGGTTTGGCTTGACAGTCACCTCGACTTTTCTGTGCATGTGAATGCCATTCACAAAAGCTGCACCAAAAATTGGGTGCGTTTGTACAGAAACCGTGGATGCATCCCTTGCAGGCTTGTAGAGCCATTCTAAAGAAAATTATTCTCCTATTTTCAACTATGGAGACATTGTTTACAGTGCTGCTCCTAAGTCCACTCTAGCCAGACTGAATCCTCTGTTTCCTCCTTCTGCCACTTTGCCTTGGACAGCACACCTCGCACTCCACCACTGCTCCTTTACATCTCTGTCTCCCTTCGCTCCTTTGAAGCCAGGTGCCTCACACCTGCTCCTCCTTTATTGCTAAACACTGGCTAGGCTCTCTCCCATTACCTCTCCTCTCCTTCCCCCTCCTTCCTCCTACACCCTTCGCAGCTCTGGCCTCCACTTCCTAGCACGCCCATCAAGGTCATCCACAGCTGGCCAGGCTGCTTTTCCTACCACTTCCCTAAACTCTGGAACACTCTCCCTATCCACCCACTCTGCCTCTTCCTTTGCTCTCTCTCTCTCTCTCTCTCTCTCTCCTCTCTTCTCTGTGACCTCATATATACCTCATGCAATTGCACCTGATCTCCACTCCTGCTCCTCCCTTAACTATTTCCCCTACTATCTCCCTATGTCTTCTCTCCCCCATTACCCTGCCCTAGTCCCCAGCTACCTCCACCTAGAAACCTACTTAGTTTCAATTGCCTACTCCTTTATAGTTCCATGATGCTCTTAAATTGCATCCTCTGCCCTTCCAGGCCTAATTGTTATTTGTAAAGTTGAAAATTGTTGATGACTGTTTCTTGATGCAAATATTGTTCCATTCTTGATTGTAACTATTGTTCTGATATTGTTGTGCTTAGCCTCCCATTGCCCCCTCCCCCAGGACGCATCTGGAAACGAGCTGCTACTCAGCTCAGTATGTCTTTCCTGCTGAAACCTTTGAAATAAATAAATAATAAATACTACTTGTTAGCTGAGTAACATAGCAATAGGTGTTGGACACCATATTTAAATGTGGCTGATGGCGTGCTGCAAAGTATAGTGCAGCGTGCTAAATAGCATACTGTTGTACTGGAGATGCAGTCACACATGCATAGCACCCCTGTCTGGCATGCTCTACATGTAAGGAATGAGACACAACAATGTGTGTTTTATGGCCGATAAGAGCACACCCAGGTGTGTAATGAGTGATGAGGTGTTTGCGCCTGTGCCTTGCACTTGGGAAGTGCTCTTATCAGGCCATAAACCACATCTTGGTGTGTCTTATTCAGCTTATAAAATGGGTCCACCAGTAAAAACATTTATAAATGAACTTATTTGTAACAAAGTCAATAAAACATTTTTAAAACTTTTTTGTGTTTTTAAACAAAGTAGTTTCTATGTATAGTAGGTACTTAGGTGTAGTGAGTACCACAGATTGCCTTATAGGGAACAGTGTTTTTAACCTTACTGTGCTGTTCCATTTTATTATTCTTTCCTCTTTCCCATTCAGAGGTGTTTGTAGTGTTACACTTTTTGGCGACAGTGGTGTTAAAGGCAAACTGTGGGTTAATGAGAGCGGCATTCAGAGAAAGGCAAGCTATAATTAATGAGCTGCAGTCAGAAAAAGGCAAAGCCATGGGTGATGGCGGCGGCAACTCAGTGAGAGTGTCTGAGTGATTAAGTCTGGGAAGTAAGTGCATAGAAGTGTTAGGAGTCCTCGTTTCATACCAGTAAGCATGTCTGAGTGCATTATCGAAGGCGCTAGCTGCGGCAGTCGTGAAAGGTGCTAGCTTGATGCCATCGTGAACAGTAATTTACTGCTTTTTTTTCAACTTTCAATACCAGTCGGTGCAAAGACACTGCATTTCTTGGCATGGGGGATTCACTGAATCAGCGAACAGACCACGCTGCAGGGAGGAGGGCGGGCTGGCAGTGACCGTGGATGCCATGTCCGCAAGGACATAGACAGGATAGAGGCAGTCAGAGGAGGGCAACTAAAATGGTGCAGGGTCTGCAAGAGAAGCTGTATGAGGAGAGACTAAAGGAGCTTAATATGTATACCCTTGATGAAAGAAGGGAGAGGGGACATGATAGAAACTTTTAAGTACCTCAGTGGAATCAACAAAGTCAAGAGGTAGCATCTTTCAGAAAGAGACTTGCAAGAACAAGGGACACAATTTAAAGACAGAAGGAGCGCGGTTCAGGGGCAATGTGAGGAAGTATTATTTCACAGAGAGGGTAGTGGATGCATGGAACAGCCTTCCTGAGGAGGTTGTGGGGTCTAAAACTGTGGGAGAATTCAAGAATGCATGGGACAGACATAAGGCAATTCTTGTGGGGGTAGGAAGAAATAGGCTGTTGGTTAACTAGGATCTGCGGCCTATCCTGTAGGTAGGGAAATGGGCAGACTAGATGGGCCTAGCGGTCCTTATCTGCCTTCAAAGTCTATGATAACTGACACATTTGGTTCAAACCTTTCTTGCAGCCATGGATTTTGAGAGGTGCAGTGTCCTGAATGGCTGAAGAGGCGCTGGCTGGCACAATATGCCCTGATAAGGACATGGTCACAGGTACCTCTCAGCCAATCAGGACACAGAACACTACTGACCCATTTATAAGTATAAATATAGGGCTGTGGTAGCACTGCACAAAGTGCCAAGGCACAGCACACCACAGCCCCTACTGACAACAGATACCCAACAGCAAAGGGAGGCACAGCACACCACAGCCCCATACTGACAACAGACACCCAACAGCAAAGTGTGTGAGCACATCCCAGCGGTTAGCACATTTGCTCCTGGCTGCCATATTAAAACAGCAGCATGCTAAGTGACTACAAAAGGCAACTAAGGTGCTAACAGACCATTTGCATGTCATTATGTGGCCATTAGCAGCTCTAGCATAGTCTCTGTGCCTTTGTATGTGTAGAGGCACTGCAGCAGAGGCAACTGGTACCCCTCCTGCTCTGGATCCCCATGTCACCAATATGAATAGTAATAGGTAATCCCTTGTAGTCTAGTGGATACCCTCCTCACCCAATCCCTGTCAGCTTCGAAATAATATTCCCTGGTGTCCAGTGAATCCCCCACCCTCACCCAGTCCCCATTAGCTATGAAATGTGAGGGAGGAGGAAAGTACAGTTACGTAGAACTTACGTAACAGTAGATCTTCGAGAACAGCTCTTGCAGCAGGTAACACCATTAGGACTGAAGCCGGCGGCGTCAGGACCCAATCTTCTAGCTAGCAGTCTTCAGCGGGACCGCCTCGTCGGTCCACCCCGGCGTCAGGCGTGTAGTACATAAGGGCGGTCCGCCAGGTTCCCCAGTTCTCCGCCGGAGACTCCCAGCCGCAGGATGACATCAGAAGGAGACCGAGGATCCGCCATCAGAAGAAAAGAGCTAAAGCTCCTGCCAAGGCCTGGTAGGCCGTACCTCCTCCAAGGGGGAATGGTGGGCCGGAAGGTGCCTGCTGCAAGAGCTGTTCTGAAGATCTATGACAATGCTGCAACAACTCTACTATCTTCTCGAGATACAGCTCTTGCAGCAGGTAACACCATTAGGACTGATTCCCAAGCAATAGCGCCTGAAAGCATTCTGGGAGGAGGAAATAGGAGAGATCTTGAACAAGTCCTGACTCTAGGACAGGAGACCCTGTAGAACAGCTAGGCAAAACCGGCTCTCCGCCATGATGTGATATCCAGGCTATAGTGCCTAATAAATGTGTGCACTGAGCTCCAAGTAGCTGCAGCACGAATGGCCGAGGTGGAGACGCTATGCAGTGCTGCAAAGGAGGTAGCCACCCCTTGTAGTGGCCCGGATTGTACCGAGGGGGCTTATGTCTGTTGTTGTAGCAAATGAAATACACTGGACAAGCCAGCGGGAAAGGGTCTGCTTTGAGACTGGTTGGCCCAGCATCCTCTCAGCGAAGGAAGCGAACAGTTGCTCCGACTTGCGAAGCTGTTTAGTTCTATTCAGGTAGAACCTTAAGGAGGTGGAACATCCAGGGTGTGAAGCAACGCCTCTCCTCTATTAGAGTACTTGGGAAAATACACAAGCAAGCCGATGTCCTGATTGAGAGTGCGGGCAGAGACCACCTTGAGCAGAAATTTAGGATTAGGTCACTAGAGACACTCTGTCCTGGTGAAAAATTAAATAAGGCTCCTTGCACATGAGAGCGTGGAGCTGGAAACTCTCCTTGCTAACGTGACAGCAACTAAAAATAACGTTTTCCATGACAAGCGCGGCTCGCAATCCACTGCAGGTTCAAAGGGAAGCGTGAGTTGTTCCAGGACAAAGAGTAAGTCCCAAGGAGGAACAGGATCCTTGATGGGTGGCCTAAGGTGTAACACCTCTCAGGAAGTCTCGAGAGGCATCAAGCTGTGCCACTGTGTGCTGACCCACGGAAGTGGTATGCAGAGATCGTCGAGGTGCACTTTAATGGAGGAGTAGGCGAGACCCGAATGGAATAGGGAAGAAGGTATTCCAGCACCCTTTCACGGGCATTCTAAAGGGAAAGACCGTGCCTCGACCATAAGCAAAAATGGCGCCACTTCATGGCGTCGTTGCACGTCGCGGCTTTCTGGCCGTGGAAAGGACTTCGCCACCTCTTGCTAGACTCCATGATCGAGATAATGGCAATGTCTCTAGGAGCCATGCATGCAGGTTCAGTGAGCATAAGTCCAGATGGACTAGTGAACCCTCCTCCTGAGACAACAGGTGGGAGCTGAAAGGCAACGGAACTGGAGGTTCCCGGGACAATTACGTCAGCATGGGGAACCAGATCTGCCTGGGCCAGAAAGGCGCTACCAGGATCATTGTTGCATGCTCCCTGCGCAGTTTGAGAAGAACTCTCTGGATCAACGGGAAGGGAGGGAAAGCGTAGAGGAATCTGTCGTCCAGGAGAGGGACAGCGTCTCACCAGAAAACACCAGGCCCTGGATCTAGCGAGCAAAAATTGGGCAGTTTTGCATTGGATGGGAAGCGAATAAGTCCAACTCTGGAGTGCCCCATCGAAGGAACAGATCCTCTGCTACCTCCTGAAGAAGTTCCCACTCATGGACTCTGGCCTGGGAATGACTCAAGCCATCTGTGATTGTGTTGTCCACTCTGGGAGCGTGAACTGCAATCAGGCTCGCGCCGTGTCAGATTACCCAATCCCACCCTCATAGCTTCCCTGCAGAGGGTAGAGTGTGCCCTCCTTGTTTGTTGAGGTAATACATCACCACGTGTTGTCCATCTGAAGCAGAAGGGTACTCGACGGTATTTCTGACTGAAAGGCCTGCAGGGCGTAAAGGACTGCCCTCATCTCCAGCACGTTGATGTGGAAGTGAGCTCCTGAGGGGTCCATATTCCCTGGGACCTCACCCGTTCAGGTGCGCTCCCCATCCCAGCCCTGAGGTGTCTGTGGAGAGGTTGCCTTTGGGATGGCACGGTAAACAGGATGCCATGAAAGTGTCCCTGGGTCTAGCCACCATTGCCAGTCTCGAATCACGGTGTTCGTGATTCTGACGGATGCTGCATGTGGTGCCTTTGGTCCCACTGCACCTTGAGCATCCATTGAGTTACCCGCATGTGGAGCCTTGCCAAAGGGATGGTTGGAATGGCTGCAGCCATGTGTCTGAGCAAGCGAAGAACCAACCTGGCGGGGGCGGTCTTTTAGCGAGATCCCTGATGAGGATCTGATGTGTTCAGCTCTTTAAAGTGGGAAGAAGGCTTCTCGAGGCGGTGTCAGAACTGCACCTATGAACTGCAGCTTCTGGGACGGTACTAGAGAGACTTCTCGTAGTTGATAAGAATGCCCAGAGACTGGAACAGGTCCTGGGTGCTCTGAATAGCCATCAACAGTGCCTCTTTGGAGCGACCAGAAAGCCAGTCGTCCAGGTGCAGGGAACACGTAGTGGCCCTGTCTCCTCAGAGCAGCTGCCACGACTGCCATACACTTGGTAAAGACCCTGGGGGCTGAAGACAGTCCGAACAGAAGGGCCCGGAACTGAAAGTGGTGGCCGAGCTCAAGCGCAGGAACCTCCTGTGCGCTTGAGCTACTGGGATGTGCAGGTAGGCATCCTGCATGTCCAGGGACGCTAAGAAGGCATCCTTTTCAGCATGGGAATGAGTCCTTGGAGGGTCACCATTCAAAACGTTTGTAGGCGACCGACATGTTGAGGTCACTGAGGTCCAAGATTGGACGGAGGTCCCCTGTTTTCTTGGAACCAGAAAGAAGTGGGAATAGTATCCGGATAATATCTGGCTCTCTGGGACATACTCCACCGCTCCCTTTTGCAGGAGCCGCGGTACCTCTTGCCTGATGAGTGATCTGTGCTGACCCGAGTGAGGAGAGCAGAGGAGGCCTTGTGGGTGGCTTGTCCACGAATTCTATAAAGTGGCCTCTTTCAGACCAACTGAAGGACCCACCTGTCGGTGGTTATGGACTGCCGCCCTGGCAGGTGGTGCGCAATGCGCCCCTGACCTTGGTGTCCCGTTGATCCTGAGGCGGGGCTGGGAAGGAGTCATGCTGTGGCGGATGAGGGTCCAGCAGGCTGGGCCGACTTAGCTGGTCACTGACTTTGGCCCGCTGACGACTTCCCCTGGGCTCTCGGGAGAAGGAGCCCCTCTGTTGAGGACCGCGGGACTGCTGTCTCTGCATCTGGCCTTGAAAGCGGCTTTGGTTCCTATGAAAGGAACTAAGCTTGGGTCTGTACATGGCCTGGACAGACCGCAGCCTTCCAGCCTCTTGAAGTTTGATGAGGACCTTCTCCGAGGACTCACCAAAAAGAACTTCTCCATGAAACGAGGCATCCAGGATGTTCTTCTGGACATCTGGGGTGAATCTGGAAACAGACCATGAGTGTCTCCAGAGGCATCGCCTGAAGCTGCCGCCTCTGGCCGAGGAGTCCAGCGAGGATCATACGTGGCTCGCAGCACCTGGGTTCCCATGTCCGAACCCGTGCAGAAGGAGCTGTAACAACTCCTCCTTCTGCTCACCTTCTGGCACCTTTTCATCAGATCCAGTCCCTGCTCCCACAAGGCATTTTGAAACTGTACCATGTGGGTCAAGTAGCTGAGGGATCTGATGGCGCAGGTAGTGGAGGCATACGTGGCCTCCCATAGCGCCCAGCTGTTTGGATTCTGGGTCCGGTGGCAGTGCTCAAATATGCTGACCTCTGGGACCGGTCATGAGAGGCTGTAATGACCAGAGAATCGGCCAGAGGATGTGATGCCAAGTACTGGTCCTTCCTAGGGGCCTTGTACAGGCAGTCAGCTTTCTTCAGCATCGCCGGAAGGTGTGGACGTTCCACGCTGCCTTGGTGGCGTCACGAATGTGTCCACCAAGGGTGGCACCACCACAGGCAGGATCTTTTGCCGAAGATATCTGGCGGCGTAATCTCTCGGGTCTAGTTCCTCTGCGTCCCAGCCCATGTTCTCCTGGATATGCCTCATAATCTCTGAGAGCGATGGGTCATCCGAGAGAGATCTTGGGAGCTCACGTTGGTCGGAGAAGGGACGTTGATCAGAGGGGATCTGGATCCATCGAGAAGTCGATCCTGTGTCCTTCGTCGAAGGCGAGCGGCGGCGTCTTCTGGGTCTCTTGGGGCTGGGTGACCCTGAAGAAGATCTGGACTGAGGTCTCTATTTCGTGATCTACCCCTAGGAGGGTCCGAGGCTCCTGGGGAAGGGTACTCGCCCGCATCCCTGGGTGAAGTAGGGAGGGCGAGGCGCGCGATGTAGGAGGAGGAGGAGGAGGAGGAGGTGGTGTGGGAACCACATCCCTTTTATGGTGTTCCACCAGGAAGAAACAACTCCTTGACCTCGGATATGCTGAGGCCCGATGACGGACTAGGCACCGATGGCTGGTCGTTGGTTCCAGGTTGGCTCCCCAGGGGCCTCAGGTTCGGTGAGGGTTCCCTGAGAAGTGCGACTGGGACAGGTTAGCCCATCTGGTCCTCGGGCTGGGTCAGCTCCTCCTCCGTGATCACCTCTTGACCGGCGTCGGTGGGAGGCGAGGGTGCTCTTCTCGGTAGATGCGGACATCGGTCCCCGGCTGGCATCCGTGGAGGTGAAGGCCTGACTGGCGATGGGCGTCTGGCGGTCGTCGATGCTCGGGACTGATGGTGTTTGCGGCGTCGGAGGGGCGGCATCGGGTCCAACGATTTCTTGAGAGAAGTCAGTTCTTTGGTCTTCCGCTGGAGAGGAGGAGACAAAGAGACTGACCTGGTGTCGGGTTCGAATGGCGGGAACTGGACTTGTGATGGTGGTGACAGTCCCTGACCTCAACAGGGCCTTGGTGGTTGAAGAGCGAAGAAGGTCTGGAGGTCTTGGCCTGCGAAACAGAAGAGGAACCGAGGAGGTCTTCACCGCTGCAGGGGAGGCTGAGGTGGGCCGGGAGGAGGCGGTCGGACTGGGAGCGGAGCTACGGGAGTCAGAGGCCCTAGATTGGGACCTGGATCTCACTCTCTCCCTATGCTTCTTGAGGTGTCTCCGGGCCTTGTCGGAAGATTCCCCTTGGAGGCTGCATCGATGGCTTCAATCTTCTCCTCAAGCAGGAAAGCCTGAAGGGCCTTCTGGCGATGGATCTGGGTCTGGCTGTTGAATCCCTGGCAGAAGGAACAGGCCCGGTGTCGTGGTCTGGGTCTAGGCACGGGCCAGAGCCAAATGCGAGTCTTTGAGCGGATTTGCTTCCCACAGGCGCACTGAAGGATGGCCTTCAACGGAGGTTGGAGAGGACATCAGATAGAAACTGAGCAGAAAAAACAAACTTTTTCGAAGGAAGAATTTAACCAGGCGTGCGCATGCTAGAAGCGAACCAAAGGGTCGAGACATGCAAGTCGGCCAGCGGAAAGAAAACTGGGGAACCTGGGCGGGACCGCCTCCCTTATAGTACTACGTCTGGACGTCCGGGGCTGGACCGACGTTGGAGGCGGCCCCGCTGAAGACTGCTAGCTAGAAGATTTCCGTGGGGTCCTGACGCCTGCCAGCTTCAGTCCTTATGGTGTTACCTGCTGCAAGAGCTGTATCTCGAAGTAAGATCATTGTATTTTATTGTAAACACAGCACCAGTCCTGTGTGTGTGAGGGGTGCACATTGTTAAAAGTAGTCTTTTAAGTGGCTGGCCCAATGGTGTGGTGGGCAGTGTCACCATCTACCACACTAGTGACCTGGATTCTGGAGACGGACCCGGGTTGCACAACAGCTGGTTGGGGAAGGAAGATTGAACATCCACAGGTGGCTCTCCTCCTTTGGGAGGGAAGACAGTGGGTCCTGCTGCTAGCTGCCACCTAGCAGAGCTGGGTGGAGCGGTAGCAGTTACCTCTCAGAGGACCAGACACAGGCAATGAGTGCATGCGGTGTCTTCATGCCATACATTTGTGTCACGACATGTGTGATGACCTCAGGAACAGGAGAAACAGGGAGGAAAAAGTCCTCGATTGGCAGGATGAGGACAGCAACCCTGCAGGCTTGCACCCTGCTTGTGGCACCACTCACCCATGGTGGTCAGTAAGTAGATGGGGTATGTTCCGGGACAGCGGGTCACATTGCTGAGGGGTCACCCTTGAAAGGGATCCATCACGGAGGTGCAGGAGGAGAAACACATGATGAAAAAGAGTTGGGTTTGGAAGCATTACACAGAACTATACAGCAGCCTTTTTGCGTTCTACAATACTCTCAATATATCACTGCACCCTGTATGCAAGAGGTTTCCCTCATTTGCATGGGTGCAGTGCTTATTTAATATGATTGTGCCAACCACTTTGCACCATGCTACATGTCTCTTATAGCAGCTGCTATGCTAACAGGTTGTCCGCCAGTACTAGGGACACTTAGTGTGTGTTAGCACCACACTAAGCATTTGAATATGGGACTGTAGTGATTTAATGATGTAAATTACTTGCTGTGCTGAAAAAAATGCAAAATCATGGGGTTGTATGTAATCCCCCCACTCGGGCTTACCTTATTTGCCCCTAGGTCTCCCTGTTTCCTCCAGCTGCAGCTGGCATCCTGCTGTGTCCACATAAGCCCAAATTCCTCTGTTGCCCAGATACTCCTCCTGATGTCCAAACATTATTTTAGCCCGAACTGAGCTTAAACAACATAATCGTGAGCCACCAGTATTATCTGCAGGCCCCGGCACTTGCGTAAGCGGTTGGTGCCTTTATAGTCCGACTGCGATGTGGTCAAATAAATGGTGTGACTCTGGTCTAGTGCCTCTTCTCGGCTCAGTGAGGGCCAGGGACCAGAGCTGTAGCTCAAATGCTGCTTGAGGCTAATTTAAAAAGTTTGTTTGGGGCTACTAGGGGCTCATTAATATCGGGAGCCCGCATGAATATTTATGAAGTGCTGCCTGGGGCTCAGATTTACAGTAGCAGTGACTCACGAATTACAGGGGCTATAAATGTGAATGTGGGCTTTTTGAAAGGGCACTGTCAGGGCTACAAGTGTGTGGGGATGAAAAGTAATGAAAGTAAATACCTGGCTGCACCAGACTTTTAAATGTGTGGGACTGCAATATTGGGACAGTATATTTTCTAGCAGCCATCATTTTGAGAGTGCAACAGACAATCATCAGCCAGGATTTCAGCCAGGGGCTCATGGACCAAAGCCAGTGACTTGTGGAAGAGAAACAGGACAAATCCCTGGTGCCAATTCCACAGCCAATTAAGAGGTCAAAACTGTGATTGTCAGCTTGCTCAGCCAACTGAATTTCTGGAACTCTGCCCTTTGCTTTAAGAGGAGCGGTTTAAAGTGAGTCAGTTGGTTTCAGCTCGTGACATTGAGGAGAAGGGAGCCCGTGTGCCTCTGTGCTGCCTTTCACAGGAAAGGTCCTGTGAAGAATCTTCTGGTCAAAAGGGATCGGGCATTGGAATTGCCTGCCTGCAGGCCAGGAAGAAGTATTACGAGCACTACTTGTGATTTGGACCGAAGAGTTTGCTTCTGAAGTGATCGGCTCAGTTTGTGTATGGATCATTCTTGGAATCGAAAGGTTTGCGCCAGTAAAGCTGTGATTTGCAACCAGACTGAATCGAACTGTTTTCTAAAGTAGTTAGTGATTTAAAAGTGCTGAATGTGTTTAGTGTGGGTCGAGACTGGTTCCCCACGGAGAAACTATTATGACAGCTGGAGGCTTCACTAGCAGAAGATCCACGAGCGTTTGCCAGAACTGTTCATCGGCCAGGACCGTGCCACTCGGTCTAGGCTGTTAGTCCTGCACCAGAGACCACTCAGCGAAAGACCTGCTCGGGATTCAGCCCCCTGCACACACACCATAGTGCAGGTTGCGACCATCAAAGGTGCATTGTGTCAGCTCTGCTTCCCCGTCCATCGATCATCACCACGAGGTCTACATATCGCCTGACTTGCAGCAAATTCCTGGTAGCATGAGTGCAATCAGGGTAGCTCCCTGCAACAAGTGTTTAAAATCATCTGTGGTATCACGAAACACATTCAGCACATTTAAATCACTAGCTATCATCTGATTTGCTTAGTTCTGGGTTTTGCAAAGGACTGAGCCCTCCAGCTCGGGATTACAAATAGTTGGGTTGTTCGCATGGTTAATTGCCTTTCTTTCCACCAAGGGCCCCAACATCAGCTGCAATGCTGGCCACACCCAGGCAACGCGTCAGGCCTCCTGTATTCCACTCTGGGTACCCAGTAGTTGCTAAACTGCTAAACTCAGGGACTGAAGTAAATGAAAGTAATCTAGCTTGTTTTCAAATATGGTAAAGCAATTGTTTACCTAAATTTTAGCCCTCCCTTGTTCACGTCCCCTTAATAAATCTGATTTACGGTTTTGATGCCAATCTGGCTTGTAAGCATATTATTACCTGGTCTAAAGTCATCGAATGTACTGCAAAGCGTACTGAAAGTGCATATTGGTATTGTTGAAACTGTCTTTTGCAAGGAGTTACAGGGCACGACTCAGAGATCCAGACCCTGTTGGTAAGTGGGCTGATCGTGAGCATATTATTAATGGTCAAACTGTTTGGTATTTCAATTACTGAATGCTGAAACTGTTCAGCATTTTGTAAAAGTCACTAGGCAGGATTGTGGGTGATATTAGCTTCCCAGAGGCTGTACCTACTGTAATTACCCACGTAATTTCTCTGGGTGGAGGCACCATAAGTATAGCACTACTACAGGTAGTGCACCTTCCCCATACTAGGTAGATACAGACCAGGTCCCTTAACCTGTTATTAGGCATACAGGCAGAGGTAGTAGCCCTCAGTATAATGGCGCCAGGGTTACATGTACTAATATAAATACACACCTTTTGGGAACCAACAACCAATAAGAAGGAAGGATTTTGCTAATCCATTTTATAAAATGGTTATTAAAGACATAAAGACAAAGAACCTCTGTGCGTAAACACTGAGGCAAGGTTACCCAAAGGGCATTTGGCTGGGAAGCCAAGTTTCAAGAAAATACAAAATCACACATGCCCCACAATGCAAAGCATCATGGGCTGCATATGCAAATCACCACAGAATGTTGTGCTGGTCCAACTTTAAGCAGAATTGCATGGTGCGAAAGGCCTCTCACACAGTTTGCAAGGGTGCTAACAGAAGACATAGACACGTGTTTGATCCACCAGGACTCATCAGTATGCCTCGTCTGTTTGACACCCCAGTGGAATGGACCAGCTACCCTAGAGGCAGTGTGCCTTGGATATATTGTGGTGAACCCATTAAAATAAAAAACTATTTAAAGACAAAAGAACCTCTGTGCGTAAACACTGAGGCAAGGGTTACCCAAAGGGCATTTGGCTGGGAAGAGAAGTTTCAAGAAAATACAAAATCACACATGCCCCCACAATGCAAAGCATCATGGGCTGCATATGCAAATCACCACAGAATGTTGTGCTGGTCCAACTTTAAGCAGAATTGCATGGTGCCGAAAGGCCCTCACACAGTTTGCAAAGGTGCTAACAGAAGACATAGACACGTGTTCGTCCTACCAGGACTCATCAGTATGCCTCGTCTGTTTGACACCCCAGTGGAATGGACCAGCTACCCTGGAGGCAGTGTGCCTTGGATATATTGTGGTGAACCCATTAAAATAAAAACTATTTAAAGACAAAGAACCTCTGTCGTAAACACTGAGGCAAGGGTTACCCAAAGGGCATTTGGCTGGGAAGCCAAGTTTCAGAAAATACAAAATCCACATGCCCCCACAATGCAAAGCATCATGGGCTGCATATGCAAATCACCACAGAATGTTGTGCTGGTCCAACTTTAAGCAGAATTGCATGGTGCCGAAAGGCCTCTCACACAGTTTGCAAAGGGTGCTAACAGAAGACATAGACACGTGTTTCGTCTACCAGGACTCATCAGTATGCCTCGTCTGTTTGACACCCCAGTGGAATGGACCAGCTACCCTAGAGGCAGTGTGCCTTGGATATATTGTGGTGAACCCATTAAAATAAAAACTATTTAAAAGACAAAGAACCTCTGTGCGTAAACACTGAGGCAAGGGTTACCCATACATACCCCAGACATAGCAAGCTTGGCCGGGTTAATTCACTAGTTTTAATCACATTTCTTATGAATTCCTTTATTTAGTAGGGGTGCTACTGGTCTGTGGCAAATAAAATAAACAAAATCCAGTACTCTCCTGCCCTCCCTCAAGCAGCTCAAGTATATCTACTATCATATATTCTTTCTTCTTTCCATGATTTTAAAATGGGATCTTGGTTTCAAAACAGCTGAGATATGAGTAACCCTGACCACCACTACCAACAAGGTGACTCCATCATAGGTGAAGTGCCTGCCTTTTTGTCTTAACATGTTAACATGAGCTAGAGTCTCACTGCTTTTTGGGTCTGTCTGTCTGTGAAGGCCACTCAATAGTTGCTAATATCCCCTTTTTATTTTATTTAATATACTTTATTGAGAGCCAAATAATGACAGGACATATGGATATCAACAAAGCATCATGAAACATACATTTGTAGTCCGCTACAAAATAAGCACATTGGACATTTTACAATTCTAAGTATAAAATGCTAACACTACCCATCCCTCCCCCTCCCAGTTTCCACCAGAGGCATCTGTATGAGTCGAGGGAAAGAAAAATGAGAGGATCGCTTCTTCTAGAATGCTGTGAGAAGCTAATATCCTGTTTTATAAAATGGCAAGAAAAAATCTAGAAATTTCATTGGCTGAGAGACATAATCTGACCATGCATTAAATCTCTATAAATGCATGGTCAGGTGCTAATCTCATTTTCTTCCCAGAAAACCTACATAGAAGCCATTTATATAAGTGTAGTAAGCCCCTCCAGTGTGGCATCATAGGATTTAATGCATTTCCCAGGGTTTTAAGGACACTGACCTTCAGCCTCATGCCTTACTACGCCCCTGGGGCATACATTAAAATCCTATAATGCACACCCTGCCATGGCTTGCTACTTTCTTATATAGCCTGCTGCCCCATAACAGTCTTACAGGTGGCCAGAAGGAAACATGTTAAATAGGAATCCTAGAAACAGAGATGAATATGGACAGAAAAGACTGCAACTTCATCAGATATGTCCTGGTGCCCTACAATGTAATACTCTGAATTAGTCTTCCCTCAGGGCCACATCTCCTAATCATTTGGATACAGAAAGTTCAACCCTGGCTCATTTACTTAAACACATTTCTTATAAATTTATTTATTTTAGTGGTGCTACTGGTGTGGCTAATATCAGAAACCAAGAAAATCCAGTCCACTAACAGGCAGGTTTTTGAGCAGCTTAGGGAAAGTATGCTTAATGACATGCTTAATACTAAAAAGAACTCAGCGAGGAGACATTCAAAATGTTATAAAAATGAAAACATTAGCCATAAAGAAGGGGACCCATAAGTGATGGGTAAGCCTGAATTAATGTTGTACTTCATCAAGAAAAATAAAAGCTTCAGAAAGGTCTGATGAGGCTTTGATAACTGCAGAAACCTTTCACAGGTAATCAGAATTCAGAAATGTTCAGAACAGCAGAAACTTTTGCGATTTTCCCATCCCAGACCAAAACAGATATTTATTTGATCATAATTAGGAACAGTTAAACAGACATGCTGCAAAAGTTCTCTTAGTGGCCACTGCAAACTTAGATGACCCTCTGTCACCTGGTTATCAAATATATTTGCATCCTATGACCTTTCATTATCACAGGTGATACACCACTTTATACAGTACTTCATCATCATAATACACAAATGTCTCCCATTGGTTGTCCATTTTTTTTTGGTAATTGTTTAACCAGGAGTAGCACTCTAAGCTAAAAGCTTGTTTACAGGTGTGACTTGCTCAAGGTCACAGTATGCAAGTGGGGGCTGTGGGATTTAAACCCAGATCTACAGATTTTCAGCTCAGAGCCTTAAACCACTGCACTAAACTGCCTCCCATGCCTCCTTTTCAAAGCTTTACTCCTTTCATGATAATTCCAATTAGATGGCTTGTTTAATGATTCATGATTTGCAGATGGGGGTCCGGCTTGATATTTTAAGGTACTTACCATATGTAAATATGGAAATGTGAAATGTCTCATGACCTTTAATTTGCTCTAAGTGTCTTTATTAACTCTGCCTGGAGATGGTACCCATTACTTACAGACTCCATACTGTAGTAGGTAAGAAGAATGTATAGCTTTATTTTATATATATTTTCACTTGTTTTTCCACTTCACATCTTTAGGGACTTTTTCCTACGCTGTTTTGTATTTCTTTTCTCAAATGAGTTTACACTGTGTTTAAATGCTTTATTTCTAATCCACTGAATTGGCATAACAGAAGTATACTTTTCAATATGTTTATTTTGTGTTGAAATGACAATAAATAAAAGTTAAAAACTAAATAACACACAAGTTTAATTGCCTATTTTGCAAGCCAACAATTGAAAAGTAATAAATTATTTATTTTTAAAAATCATTTAAAACATCCCTGTCCCCATTCTCCCTCTATATTCATCTCTCATACTAATCTTGTAGCACATTTCAAAGGTACCTATGGCCACACCTGGTGAGCCAGTGATAGGATTTTCCTAACACAAATGCAAATGCAAGTAGACAGACACACAAACACACACACACACACACTCATTCACTCACTCACTGACACCACAGAGTGAAGTATTTTAGAGGAGCTGGGACATTTTCTGTAATTATTTCTTTCTTAGTTTCACAACTGTAACACAAGACAATTGATCACTTTTCATATAATACACCTTCAGAACATGATAAATTTCTGGAATGAATAAGTTCCTTATTCAAAGGATCTAGATGTCTCTCATGTTTTGATACTTCATAGGTATGCTATTCGAACAGCAACAATTCCAGATTGAATGACATTACAGCGACAATTCTCTGTTGCCGCTGTAATGTCGCTGATGGACCTGGCACTGCTGTCTGGGGTCTTGCACCCCTCCCCAAATTACCTCTGACACGGACTTGATTATCTATATTATGGAGGGTTCGAGGTGCAAAGCCCTCTGCAAGAAAAGTAGCTTTTTTGGACAGGTTTATGCTGATCACAACTGTGGTTGACATAAACCGTCACTGTAACGTTGGTCGACAACTTTGTTGTCACATCGGCGTAATGGATCCCATCATATAATGGAGTCCCAACATTAGATAAAAATATTTTGCTGGATAAAGGGCCTATGAGTAACATGACTGGGACCTAAATTATATAGTCCAACAGT
Organism: Neoceratodus forsteri; assembly: GCA_016271365.2. Lineage (NCBI taxonomy): Eukaryota > Metazoa > Chordata > Ceratodontiformes > Ceratodontidae > Neoceratodus > Neoceratodus forsteri. Next base: position 190,006,620 of record CM028134.1, read on the forward strand.
CCATACCTGTAAAGACATCATCTCTAATAGAGACTAGATGGTGTCGTGCATCATCCCTAAAGTTAAAAGGAAACCGATATATTGAGTTGCAGCACAATAATTGCAGATACTTAAATCCAGATAAACATTATACCCAGATAGATAGCCCTAACCCTCTGTAAGAAAACAAGACAAAGAATCTGACTGCTGACAACCAACCCTTATAGTACAGCAATAGCAGGCTTATACATAACCAGAACACTTAAGTCAACACAAAGATAACTGCCACATTTGCATTTTTAAGAACCGATTAAACATTCAAGCATGAGCACTGCTCCACCTTGTCGCAAGCTGAGAGAATTGACTTTAAAATCTGTTATAAAATGGGTAGGCTAAACCAGCCAATCAGAGACTTAGCTCACCATGCATGAAATCTGTTCCATGCATGGGTTAAAAAGGTCAGAGAAGCAGAACCGCATTTCCAAATACAAATCAGGAGCGTTAGACCATTGACTCATAACTTGCCAACTGGTACTACACATGCCAAGGAAAGCCCCATTACCATACACATCACTGTGCCACCCACCAAAACAGTTTTTCAGCCTGGCATAAGCAGCCATATTGAATTTCGCCATCCTGTGGGAAAAACAAACATGTCAGACAATCCTAACAATCAATTCAACCTACAATTTGAAGAAACTAGAAAAATCTTATTCGGAATGAAGACTGAAGTGGTCCTAAGAATGAGCCGTCTGTAAAAAATGAAAAAAAAATATATAACCGCAGTGAGTAAACATGCCACTGTTACACCACATGAGCTTGCCAAGCTTGAAACCAAAAGGATGAATTCAATACCCAGAAAACAACTATCTGGCAACAAATGTTCCAATGAAATGGTGTGCCATTTGAGAAATCCAGTTAGATCTAAAGACTGTGACACCTGCTGAAGTCTATCAGATCCTACGATGCTTCTATATAGAAGTGTGGCAAACCAACGGCTTGGAGAACAGTCTTGCAAGTCTCATGGCACTCAGAGTTTGACTAAACAGGCACATAAATAGCCCAGATCTAAACAGATGTATTAACCTGCCAAACAACCCCAAACTGCAAGCTGCCAACAATATTCTCATGGCAGTGTATAAGCGCTTACCACCGTGAGAAATAGGACACTTCCATACATCACACTGCCATAACTGCTCCCGACCTCGAACTGCTCAAGCAATCCATAGCATTGTCCTCGAGCACTCCTGGGGGCCTGCTGTACAACGTAAGGCTCGACATACAATTATGCACAGCACGCTGTGGGAGACAGGTGCACAGACAGCTGAAGCCATACTTCTTTGTCATTAAATGGATGAAAATGAAGCCGAGTACACTACCTTGACATTCAATGAATTTAGTAAAACTACAAGAGAAATGAGCTGAATGAAGAAAAGTACAGGGGTACATATACACACTACCAGACAATCACCACTGTGCCCTGTTGCATGATTTAAAAATACTTAAGCACATTACCCCATGACCTCCGCCTTTACTGTCACCCATAAAGACTGCAGCCAACAGAATATGAGACAGCAGAGATCTGGTATACAAGCTAACCACTCAGAGTGAACTACTTAGCTAGTGTAATGCCCAAACTAAGTAGTGAAGCCGCACACCAATGTGTTACACTAACCATAGTGCACACATAACAGCCATTCAGCTTCTACTGGAAGGGGTTTGGCAGCAAGACAAATACTGGCTGTGACTGGTCACCAATCTGAATATAACCTATCATCCAACTGGGCGGCCTCAGCAGAGGGCTCCATGTGATATGAGTGAACGTAAAATAGCAATCGCCATATCAGCAAGTGCACAGCGTTGAAAACAGTGGTGATGTGCACTACAGTGGGACTATAAACAGCAATGTCCAGAACACACTCCACAGGCAGGTGCAATGAATTTACACCCTGTTTTATGCAGGGGGCTACACCATACTTCCATGCCCCTGCACCCCTGTAATAATTGTAATCAACTCCATGGGGAGCCTGACACTGGGGTACAGGGACCTTTGAAGGGGCTATTCGGGGCAACCAACCTGGAATGGGGACCACCAGAAGGGTGGGAAACGGGGTGTGGGAAAAAATGCAAACACAGAAAAGAATGAAATCTCAGAGCTCCAACCCAGGTTAGAACTTGGATCCTCCAACACCAGAGTCATACACTGCCTCCACTAGACCAACCAGCTGAGAACTGCCATGCCAAACTACGTGTTATATCCTTCATCATCTGAGATACCTCCTACTGTCACTCTCCCACTTTAGCTATTGTCATCCTGATTTCTCGCTGTTCCCACTGTTGCTATGGTTTCACTCGCCTATTCACGGGTGTTCAAATTGAGTTGCTCAATCTGAGTCGCCATATCACTGTGTAACCCTAGGTGGCGCTGTCCCAAGGGCTACTACCCTGCCTGCTTGGCTACTGACAGGTTGAGGGGCCCAGGTTCTATGACGGGTGCTTCCACCCAGAGGTCAGGGTTGATAGTGGTTAAACTAACTTGGGCACAGCCCTCTGGGACACTGTGACCCCTTTGTTCCCACTAGTGGCCCACACAGTACACGGAGTTCCCAATACCCCAATTTATGAACACGTTTTATACATACAGATACCACTCTTACCCTCGAGACGGATTCTGCAGCACGTTCTGAGGACCCCCCGTGAAACAAGGTTAGCAAACATACACAACACAATGCAATGCTGGTTCTATATGTACTGACAACACAGACAGGTGTACAGTTCAATAACAACAAATCTGATTTATTTAGGGGACAGTAACACGGGAGGCGGCAATCAGGTTGATTTGGTTTGCAATGTTCAAATCACAGTACTGTGCATACATACAGGGTCCATAAAGTCACACTCTCGGTACCCAGGATGGGGACTAGCCAGGTCCGTTGCCTCGGGTTGGTCGGTTGGTGCAGCTGGATGGGGCCCTGCTGAGAAAATATATGCACAACACAAACTTGTAATCCGGAGCCGGATGGCTCAGTTCGTAGAAAGAAACACAATAAATCAGATGGCACACTTTTGATTTACAAGCTGTTGCAGGAGGTTGCCCTGAATTGTACTCACAATACCCACATGGATTTCAAGCTGGAAGGTGTTGTTTCTGGGTTGCCAGCATTCAGCACACAACTCACAGCAGAGGGGAAATGGGATCATGGTCCCCACAAGCACTAGACACATTTATATGTAAGAGGAAAGTACTATACCAGGCAGGCTGCTCCTTGATCCCGATCGCAATTACTGCAAAAAAGCCAGGAGCACACAGCATCAGCAGTCCCTGACAGGCCGATCGCGTTCAGCAAACTTTCAGTCTTCTTCAGGACAAGCCTGGTTCTGAACACTTCTTCCTTCTCTTCCACAACTCGGAATCAGTCCAAACTGGCACTCACAAAGGCTGCAGGCGACTTCAGAGCCATACCTTCCCATACGAACTACACAATGCAGCAAGAGCAGAGCTCTTCTCTCTTCACTGACACTACAGAACTGGCTTTCCAGCAACAGTGCAGGGCATCTCCTTGGGTTCCCTCCAGTTCGTTGGCTGGTCTGGCTGTCAATCACAGTAGGGCTACCTCTGTTCATGCAAAAGGCGCCAAGGTCCAAACTACATTTCCCAGAGGCACTGGCCATATTCCTTTGTAGCAGGCTCAAGGTGAGAGTCCAAGTTCTGGTTGGCTCAAGCAGTCTCCATTTTAGGGCTCCCTAAACCCAATTGGCCTAGCTCAGCAGTTCAGGTCCAAAATGGACGGAAAACACACAGAGTCCCAGCTGCAAGAAAGGCAGGTTAGACCAACTGCAATTTTACTAACACTCTAAATAATTTCTGGCAAACAATTACATCTTTCAATTAGGCTCCTCTGCGCTCTTAGCAACTGCAGACATAGACGATTAGATGGCAGCGGGCGATTCATGCATTAAATACACAGTCCCCATTCAAACTAATTTAGCCTGAGAGCAGGCAGCTCTTAAAGTGACAGTACCAGAGGTTCTAAAAGGACTCACAGTTAAGCGGCTTAAGCAGAACACCATTCAGGCTGGGAGCACTTAGCCAGCCCTAGAAGACTATTGGGAACCCTCATTTGCAGGGGGTTACAACTGGATACCTCAGCAGAGGACAGACAGCACTGGAATACAATTCTTGCAATGAAGAACAGAGTAAACAAAATCCAAATACCTCTCCGATTCCATTTCAAGCAGAGCAGCCACCCTACAGCACGCCTATACTCCAGCCCTTGGTTCCATCCAGTGATAATGCAAACTGTGATGCAAGCAGTGACAAGCAACCTACAAGCTCAACCCTAAGTATTCAGCAGTTCAGAAAGAAAACCACATGCAACAACCCATTCATCCTAAACAACTGCTATATGGAGAAAGCTAAATTCATTAATTTCAGCAGATAAGCAAAGTCCAACCAAAAAGTTAATTTCAATCCAGTTTGAGGACTATTTTTCTTAACAGTTAATGGAAAAGTTCAATAAATTGTATTTTAAAGTTTGAAATGCAACTTTTGTCATGTATATTGCTGGAAATTTTGTGCCCATTTTAAAGAGTGCAATAAGACACCCCAAGGTGTGGGTTGTGGCCTTTAATAGCATTTCCCAGGTGCAAAGGCACTTGGCACAATTGCCTTGTGCCTTGTAATGCATCTGGGGCATGCTCTAATCAGGCCATAACCCACACCTTGTCATGTCTTATTGCTTACATAACATACACGCTCTGACATCAGAGAACAAACTTAATAGTGTCTGCATCCAAGAAAAGTTTAAGTCCCAAACAATCCTCCCTCATCATATATTCAGAAGGAAAGAGAGTACCTGTTAATGTTCTCACGGTACTAACAAAGTTGCTTTGCAACTGTAGTGGCGCTTGCATTCAGAAAGCTGATATGGATAGTCAGTTCCAGGGACAAAATTCCAGTTGCTTCCTCTTCAGATATAGCTTTGTCAAGAGCTTCCTTCTACCTTTTCATGCCAAGAAACAATCAGCCCACTTGTCTACTTCACTAGGGTATGAGAAAGCCCAGACTTTCCTCTTTTGGATGATGGCTCCATAATCAGGCTGGAAACATCATTCTGTGTGAAATGGCAGTATATCTTAAAACTCTCCTTACACCACCAAACTGCACAGCTGATTTCTGGGAACAGGTGAATTTGCTGACCATCCTGCAAAATAGGTCTCATCCACTTAGTCAGGGACAGAATGCAATCCCTGGTCCCAACACCACAACTGTGCATGGTTCATTGGAGGCAAGCAACCTGCCTCGTGGTGTAATCTGATATATCTTTTGTATTCCAGAGTCACCATTTCACCATCTCCTGGAAAAACATCAGGAGATGATCCCCTCAGTGTCCTCTGGGAGTCCAATAATATGCAGAGTCCAATAATATGCAAGTTTGCCACTCAGGCCCGATTCCGTTTCTAAATGTGCTCAGGATGGCAGATTCTCCTTTACTACGATTGCTGTCACACTAGCAGTCACCTGCACTTTGTCCATTGTTTTTCAGACAGTCCACTATTGTTTCAATAATAACGAAATTGAAGCTATCAACTTTGTGGTTCATATCTGTGAAAGAAGTGATTAGCCTGCAGTTTTATCCCCAATGACTATATGATCTCAATTTCTAAGCATTGTCTGGCCACCATGGTGGCCTCTGCCATCGACTCGTGGACTGAACCGTAACTAGATTTGCCTTTTTCTGTGCCCCGCACCTTTGTCTTTTGAGGATCACCCATAACGGTCACCAAAGAATACTCTTTAACCAATATCTGCTGTACCACTGATAAAGTAAAATAAAGTAAGTTATTGGGCCATTTTCCAACAGAGATATCAGGAGCTTTTAAGAGTGCTGCCTCACAGCTCAGGCTCCACAGTATCCCTGCCCAAAGCCAGGCCATTAACTGAGGTGTTGGGTGCCGGGTGATTACAGTCGGACTAAACCGTGCGGTCTGTAGCACGTCGTGCTTTAGAGCTACAGGGTATATGAGCCGTATACGCGAAGTATCGCTACCCCTGTCACTCTGCACAGGAAGGAGAAGGCTATGTAGAAAGAGCTGGTCAGGTGGTTGGAGCTGCTCCTGTGGTGGAGTAGCTAGAGCAACCGACTGTACAGTAGGAAGCATGGTAGGACCAGGGTTTGATTCCCTGTGTGGGAATTTTTGATTCCCATCAGTGCCCTGATGGCTAAGTGCCACAGTGAAATTCTGTTTTGCCCTGTGTCCACACACCTCAGAGTTGATCATAAATAGTCCTGGGTGTGGGAAGCCCTCCATTGGGGGTGTGGGGGCAAAGCCCCCATAAAAACAACCAACACTGTTCGGGCATGTGCTTTTCTGTTGCGTGTTGGTATTGTGCCACTGTTGTGTTGCTGCATTGTGTTTGGTGTGCAGTTTAACCTGCCTATATTGTGCGTGACATTATGAGCCTGTGCCAGGTATTGAACTGGTGCCTCAGTAAAGAAGACTCCTCTGCTGCTGAGCTAAAGGAGTAAAACTATAAGCACATGTTACAGAGTGGGTGGGGTAGGGGCTTATGATCTCTTCCGGTTCCCTACCTTTTATGCAGTGTGGCCCCTGCTGAAAGGCCTGTACAGGCAAACACATGGCACCCTCTTTTTGAGCCAAACTGTCCACACCCTACCAAACACTGGTCCTACAGTGGCATACCACCTAAGCTACTACACCAATGCTAATGTATGTAATAAATAACATAGAAGCATCCACTTATCTAACAAAGTCACTGCCGCCCACCCTTCACCTATGGTCTCATACCAGTATTCCCTAAATACTGTGCGACAAAACAAACAAAACACACACAAAAAAAGAGCTACTACAGAGCTTATCTAGATTGGAATAACAAACACTAACCTCAAAGGTAATCTCGAAACCCTCATAACCTACAGGAACATCATAACGCAGCCAGCAGAACTTGAAAATCAAATGTGCTCTGAACAATAGTACTTTGTTACAGAAATCTGTGACAGCTGGCTGACTACTTCAATGTGAAATCCTTAACTGCTCAGCCAACTAAATATAACATTTCCTCGCTAACCCAGTCTTATAGTTAGATGTTTCTACTGTAGTTTGCTGGTTAATATGTTTGAACAAAATTAAGTCGTATTTTGTCTTTTACCTAAGGTAGCCTTTCATATTGAAACAAATTATATACTTCATTTTGCACTCCTCTTGAAAACCCTGTCCCGGTTTCTGTTGTTAATGCTAGTTTCCAAATCCATATATGTAGTGCCACGTTTTTTTTTTCTTTTGTTTTATGGTCCCTACAGCAGAGCTTAAATTTCGTGACCTGAGTTAGCCATAGTTTTTCCAGTGTTCCATAAGGTCAGGGAGCAGATTCTGTTCCATGCTTAGTTGTCTTAGCCACAAGAAGAGTGATACTTAACAACAGATATTCAGCTGAGGATACTGATGAAAACCGTGAACAGCCATATTTAGAGGAACTCTCCTTAATTTAAACAGAAATCAAATATTATGCAGATGCAAACTGGGTAAAATAGGCCTATAACAAGACAAGTGATAAAAGGGCAAGAACTAGACTGGAGCCAAAGAGCTTCACGTACACATTGGAGCCCGGCCGTGCGGTACTCGCACTTGTCATGAAATGGAGCTACAGAGCATGCGCCATTTTGGTGAGCAGCTGGACTTTTGAAAATTAAATAAAGTAAGTTTAAATTCACAGAAAAGGCGATCTATTTGCGAACCCCTAATTGGGGGATAAGGCTTGCCGTGTAATTCGGGAAAATTACAGTTCTCCTTTAAACATAAATCAAATATTATGCAGACACAAACTGGGAAAATAGCCTTATAACAAGACAAGTGATAAAGGGTAAACTAGACTGGAACAAAAGCTTTACGTACAAACTGTTTGCCATAATATGATCTGCTGTTTTAAGATACAATGAATCTGCAACACGTTTCACTCCGTAATACTGAATGTACTATGTGGCGCTAATGATAAAGCTGTCTCGGGAGCCCATTTAAGCAAGATGTTGGGCACCATATTTGAAGGTCAGGGTTCGATCTGCACAAAGTTCTTTTCTGGTAGTGCTAATCTGTGCAATGTCAAAGGGTGGTATAGGTCATACAAACGCAAAGTACATTACAAGTGCAAATAGCATGTACTAACATACTCCCAAAATGCAGTGCAAGGCACTAACAGGTCTGCACAGTTCACAAAGCACAGCACACTGCTGGCCAGTGAAGGGTATGGCACTGAATAAAGAACTTGTAGCCAAAAGGCAAAGTATCAACTAGCTCCCCACAGATGTTAGTGCTGTTGTACAAGTGTGCTAAATTCAAACGCCCCATGCAAATGAACAAATTCCCCATTCTAGTTGCTAAGGGGTCATTATCAGATCACTGCATGGCCATTTTAATATCATTAACTAAACTTTGCTCCTTGGATTGCCGGGAGGCTGGGCCAGAGCCCAATGTTCTCAGATGTCTACTGGAGTTGCTATACATCACAGTACTAAGCAGCTCTGTATCACAGATACGTTTTGCTGTGGTGGGAGTGCAGTTCATGCCAGTCAATCCTTTCCACTATTAGTACATGCAGTTTGACTGGGTTTGTGGTACCATATCCCCATGACATTTGCACGTCAGAACATGCAAACCAATTTATCAGACCCCCAGTTATACAAAGGTCCTACTTGCAGTAAGAACTATCGCATACTAACATACATCTGTGCTTTTCTATGCATTTCAAGTCTCAGAAGTCACATATGAGGTGTTTGAAATTGTCCTCCACACTGCAAACTAAGTTAAAACATGTCTTTCAAATGGGGTAATATGCAGCTCAAAATTACCCTTAGCGCAGTAACATTACTTCAAAGATAGCTTGGTGCTCTGCATGCAGCCCTCCACCCATTTTCATGTGTGCAGTCCCTAACTTTGTGCCATTGTGTAACTGCATTTTCACCCCACAAACTGTTGCTCTGCATATGGAAGCCCCACACTAAGTCCAGACTAACCGTGCAAACATTAGTTTGCATGGCTCTAAGTCATTTTGTATGACACTAAAGCTTTGACTATCTAGTCAGATCCCAAAGGGTTTATTCAGCAGAGTTAAACTTCAATTAATAAAAACATCACCAGCATGAGGTAAAGGTGTTTTTTTTGGGGCACAATGTTCATTACCAGGAAATATATTAATTTTACAGTACAGGCAAAGCCCAAAAAGGTTTACAGGGGAAACAAAATCACATTTCTAGGAGTGTTCTGGGGTAAGGCAGTTAACAAATGACATTATCTGTAGCACAACAGCTGTTAGGGTTCCATACAGGGATGTTTTGACAGAAAAATGTAGCAGTGTAAGAAGAGTCATTTTCAAGTGCACAGGGGTCCTTTTAACTCTGTTTATCCTCCCACCTCCACAAACTAGGTCCTTCAGCCATTTTGCCAGCACCACCTCCCATCCTACCAACCCGCCCCCACCTGGTACCTCAGAGTTCCTGGATCACCTGTAACACACCACAAGGCTAGTACAACCCCCAATATCATGCACTCCTGGGCAAAGTTGCATTCTGCTCCTTGGCTACCCCTCACGTGATCTGGTCGACATTCAATGGAGATGAAGTCCAGGTGCTGGATGTGGGGTGGGGGGCAAGGAGACATCATCCTGCCAGACAGCAGCATTTTTCCTTGGTTTCCTGTCCCCAGAGGTGCAGTGGTGCAATGAGGTCAGTGACATCACTGTGTGTGTTTCTGCCCACTGCATGTCAACATCCACCACTCCTCTGCCCTACTCAGGATCCCTGGACATCCTTAACCCCAGTCACTGCTGGAAGGTACAGCAAATGTCGAGATCCACATTCCTCCAGAGCAGGGTTGTCCCTTGGATGCTCCATCTTCCTCACCCCGCAAGCCCTACAGTGCTGCTGCGCTCGCTCCCAAACCCACTTCATCAGGCCGCGTAAGTGGTAGCTCTATTGCTGTGCCACCAAACCAGCATACAATGGGGGTCTAAAGCAGTCGCAGCAGTGTTCAGATAAATGGGTTGGGGCCTCAGCCACAGTTATAGGATAATCATGGGGGTTTTCACTGATGACTTGGGCAAGACACGGATATTGATGCTTTAGCTGGTTTAAGAGATAGCATTCTAAATTGTGGGGACCTGTGAGTGTAGGCCTTCTGCTTTTCAGATATCTGGCATCTGAAGACGAGGGAACTGCTTAATGCTGATCGTGGGTGGGGATCTGGAAGTGGCAGGGGGAGGGGCAGTTTGCTGAAACTGTAATCAGGAATGTTATCCTTGACTCGAAGGAGAACTATCCCAGCAGGGACAACATGCTGCAGAGGTGGGTCCTGTAAGTTCAGCATATTTATTTATTTTTATTTATTTAGTTTTTGTTAACCTGGTAAGTGCGCTAGTCACAAGTGACTGTTTTCAGGCACAACCCGGAGGTACAATTACAATACACAAAGAGTACAGCCAGTATTAAGACAACGAGTACAAAAAATGCAGAGAGAAATACATATGGCAATGTAACATAACATTAGTAAACAAAATATACTTTAGCACTTGATCATGGAACATACTCAAAAATGTGAATAGTAGAAGGCAGAAAATAAGAGAGGATAGGCATCAGTAGAAAAGACACAAGGAAGGGAAACTGGCAAAAGGATGGGAGGAGAGATTAAGTGGAAAGGAGGTGCCGTCCAGATACGGCAACAGCGGGGTGAGTGTACCAACCTGCGGCCGGGCCTATGGAGCCGAAAGACGGCAGGCGAAGAGAGGGTGGTAGGGGAGCGCAGAGACGGCAACAGCGGTAGGAGGAACGAAATACAGCCGGTCTGGTGGAACCGAGTAGACGGCAGGGCGAGAGTGAGGATGCCGAGAGGGGGATAGAGGCGGAGGAGTTACGGCAATAGTGGCAAAGTGTCAAAGTCAAGCCGAGCCAGTGGAACCAAGAGACGGCAGGGCAAGGAAGGGGGTCGGTAGACGGTGGGAGTAGGCGGTAGTAGGTGGAGAGAGGTGACTAAGCACAGCCAGGAGGGTGGGGACTAAGGAGGGGCATGGATGAGGTAGGAACAGGTAAGGTGAGTTTGGTGGGGAGTGGCAAGGGAGGAAGAGGATATAACAGAAGAAGGGGGAAGAGAGCAGCAGTGGGGTTAAGTGAGGAGAGGCTGTGAAGTGAAGATAAGAATGTCATGGAGTAGGATAGCGACTTACAATTGTCAACAGCTAACATTAGCTTATAAAGAAACAGGTTAAGGCAACATTAATTAAAAGGCACAAAATAAAACATTAATTACAAGGCACAGTATAGAACACCCATTTGGACAGGCAAAAGTGCTAGCAATGAGAAACAGTACAAATGCAGCGGATCAGGTAGGGTCAAAGCAAACACATTTGTCCATAGTAGTGAGGAAAGTCCTGAGTTTGCTCTTAAAAGTCACATGAGTGGAGACATCTCTTAGATCCTGAGGTAGTAGGTTCCATAGGTGGGGGCAGCATGATGGAAGGAGCCCATGCCCTTTTAGTCCGACAAAGGATGGATAGTAAGGTCTGATCAGCCGATCTAAGATTCCTTGTGGGAATGGCCGCCTGAGGAGATCAGACAGGATAGCAGGCTTGGACGTCCTTAGGATGGAATCAACTAAATTGTACAAGTAGTACTGCCTGGTAGAGGAAGGAGAGAGCCAACCAAGGTCCTGATATAAGAGACAATGATGTTGCAGCCGAGGTGCTTTGGTTGCATACCTGCACCATTATTGAAGGTAGTATCCCATAGTTGCAGTGAAGATTTGGTGGCCAAGGACAGGATGGGACATCCATATGTAAGGGTTGGCAACAGAATGCCTCTGGCTATCGCCAATTTAGCAGCAGGGGTGAGCAGGTATTTGGTTCTATAGGCAGCCCCAATTTGCAGTTAATTGACTTGCAGGTTTCCTGTATATGTGCTTTCAGGTCCAAGGTTTGATCCAGGTGGATGCCAAGGTAACGAAAGGAAGTGACAGTTTCTTAGGGTCCCCTATAATAAGCATATCGATGCTTCCTCACAGTGCATCCCATCCAAGACTGGAACATCTAACAGATGAGTTCAGAGCATCTAAATCAAACTAAACTTGTAAAGTAGAGGTCAGTATACTTAAAGAGACAAGTTCTGCATAGCTTGGGTTTTGGCTTAGTTACTGTTGACCTTGTAACTGCAGCTAGGGTCAAACTGCAAGTAAAGTCTGCAAGCGCTGTTTATGATTGAGTGTGTGGAGGAGGGAGCTAATTCTAGGTAGTTCCTCAATACCTTTTTCTCTCCTCTGTGCAGAACAAATGGATGAATTAATTTGCAAGTACAGTAACATGTCCCCAGGCAACACATCTGTATCTGTCAATTCTTTACAGTTTATCAGAGCATCCCAATACTAAACACCAGATTACTTACATCCCTCCTTAAAGGGCACGTATCAACTAAATAAAAAAAAAGATTTAACACTAGGTTGTACAGATCATAAACTATCAGATTTGCCAGGATATCTAAAGGCTCTGATCCTGTATTATCCAAAAATATTCAATCCACTTAACCCAGATACTATAGTAAAACATAATTTATGGTTGCAAAAAGTACAGAAACAGATACACAAGCAATATTCTTGATGCATTCTTACATACTTCTTGCATTTTTTAAAGGAAATATCTTCATCCTGCTCCATTGTGTTTATTAGTTTCATGCCACAATCCTTTTTTTTTTTAAACTTAGCTTTATTGGGACATGGTATACTATTGCAAGTTAACGGTGCCATAGTCAACACATATTTTTTCATTACAAAACATTGCAGTTCGTAGCTGTTGAATCACAAGGTTGCTTACAGTCAGCAAGCAAAGAAAGAGACCTAGGTGGTCCAACATGTCCTGAGTCATTCATTCATAAAACTACTTTTATACAGGTACATGCTGTTGGGATACAACATCCTATTTTCAGCTGTAGATGATGATGACATCAAAGTAGCTGGGCAGTGTGATGAAGCAGTGGTAAAGGCTAGCAGGGTGCTGGGTTGCATTGGGAGAGGGATTTCTAGCAGAAGGAGGAGGTGGTGCTGCCACCGCGTCGGCTGACTAAGTGGGCCCCGGGTACTCTGTCAAGTTCTGGGCCGCATCTCCATAATGATATTGAAAGGGTGGAGGTGCTGCGAGAGGAGAGCAAAATCAAACGTAAGAGGTGCATAGCCATATGAGGAAAGGCTGCAGGAACTCAACATGTACTCCCTAGAAAAGAGAAGAGCTGAGACGGGACATGACTGAAACCTAATGTACTTCACAGGAGTGAACAAGGTGCAAGTGGAGGGTCTATTTCAAAGAAGGAAGGCCCTAGAACAAGGGGCATGCAATGAAGCTAAAGGGAAAGTTTAAGTGAGATGTGGGAAATATTATTTCTTCATGGCAAGGGTGGTGGATGACTGACCAACTTGCCAGAGGCGGTAGTGGGGGCAAAGACTGTGGGGAACTTCAAGCACGCATGGGATCGGCACAGGGCATATCAGGTAGACAAGCAGGAAGGGAGGACACCTACGACCAACTATGGTCAGTGGTGACTGAATAGGCAGGGACAAGGTGCAGACTGGATGGCCTAAAGGTCCTTTCTGTCAACAAAATCTAAGTTTATATGTTTCTATGGTACATCTTGTCATAGGCACCTTGTACAAGAAATGATCACACTGGGTAATCTTTATGCCTCTATCCTTTTGGCCTGCTCCTAGCAGAACAATTTGAAAATTTTGTCATGGGGTGATTGTCATTGTTCTCTAGGGCTCTGTCTTGATCAGGAAAGCACAGACATGCACAGCGAGTGGAAGCCTGGAGGCATGGTTTGCTACACCTCAACTTGCTAGATGCCTGGAGAACTGCACATGCCAATGTGAAGGAATCCACCTTTTGAACCCACGTAAGTCATGCAGATGACCAAGAAGGCAATGAGTGCTGAGAATCCTGCTCCTAGATAGATATTCCTAGGTACCACACAGCTGATATGGACTTCAAGAGGCACCTCAGAGACGAAATGGAGACCTACACAATTCCAAATCCCCAACGGCACCCTCACAGGCTATATTCTGGTAGGCTGGCAAAGCTTTATGAGTGGGGTAATACTGGCATTCAAGGCATTAAGGAGGCATAGGAAACAGGAAAGGCAAGCTGTGCTGGAGGTCAAGTTGAAAGCACTAGAGATGGTCCTAATACGAAAAGTCACAGGAATGCTTGCACCAACTGATGGCAGCAAGGGAGGCCATCAACTGTACCTCCCTCTTTCTTGCCAATCAAAGATTCTTGGAATGGGGTTAAAACACAGGCCCTTGCTCGCTTAATTGGTTAAAGGCCATCAGGCCTCAGATAGGATCTCGTGCTTCAGGATAAAATAAAGGTACAGGTCTTGGCTCGGTGGTGCTGAGGGTTGAGGCGCTGGATGCCACACTACCGCGCCATGCCAAGATCCGGGTTTGGGAAGAAGCCCGGTCATCAGGATCGGGCAGGGAGGAGAGGATTGAGCAACCGGAGACAGCCTCCTCTCCTCTGGGAGGAGGGGGTCCATGCTTGGCACTTGACTGGCTCTGCAGCTAGTGGCATGGCAAGCGCAGAGCTGACATCAAGGGAAGGGGAGTTGTGGCGCCGCAGTGATGCCTTGGCATAGGGATGCGTTCCACTCCTCCACAAGAAAACAGGAAAACACCTGCCGGCACAGGGAAGATGGAGCACCCAGGCGTGCCTCTCCTATGTGCTCTCGCCTGCCGGGTCTCAGTGGGTGAGACTTTCCGGTATCCTGGGTGCTTCCCGCCCACCTCGGCCCTGCTTGGGGAAGCCACAGCTCCATGGGGATGGAAAGGTAAGTCTGGGTAGGGCGAGAGAGGCAGGAGAATGGCTCTTGACAGTCCCGAAGGGTCAGGGCCTGCAGGATGTAGGGGGATAAAAGTAAATAAAAAATAAAGGTACAGGTCAATGCAACCAGGAAGGTTAATGAGGCATTTGCAGCTTTCATAAAGAACTTGAAGTGGCAGAATGCAAAGGTACCTTGCCTCAGGCTAAGCAACTTCTGATCAAGCTGAATCTGCCACACCATACCAACCCAGGCAAACTGTTGCAGGCCCTCATAACAGTGGAAGGGATTGAGTGGACAATTCAAACTCTCAAGAGATGTAAGACTAGTGACCCAAACAACCTCCCAGCTGAGTTTTTAAATAATTGAGTACCCAGATGGGTTACTGCCTGTAGAAAGTGTTTGTATGGAGATTTGATGCCCTCTGAGGAACTCTGGTCCTTTTATGACTTATGACAGAAATGGGACATACCCAATGAGCATTTATTTAAGTATTTACAAGTTTGAAATCATACTAATAAGGTGAAGAGGGCAGTCTGAAGGAGGCCAGCATTTCTCTAGAACATACTATATTGACAAAGCAAAGAGTTTCAAAGAATATGATTTCCTTAGTAACCACACAGAATAGAGACTTAGGTAGGTAGGTAAAATGTATTTTTAGACAGGAAGAAAACATGAATTTGGGCTGTGAAGCCCAGTTTGCAAGACAGTCCTGTACACTAATATCTAAGTTTCACATGCAATAACAATAATAACAATAAACAAATAACATACATCACAAGATACAATATGAAATAAAAACAACAATAACACATAGTAGGAGTGGAGTCGATATTAAAGTGCTATAGTATATGGTTAGGGTTTGTTGTCGATGGAAAACAATGGTTTTCCAAATCCTGTTGTAGGACAGTTCAAAGATCAAAAAGTTGTTGTACTATCGCTCTGATGTCACATCGATAGTACAACAACTTTTAAGACACGCCCAGCAATTTGACTGGTGCAATCTATGCTCTCATGGAAAAAATTGAAAACACATAGCAACGCCGATTAAGCAAGTGCTAAGCTGCGCCCTGCTGTAGTTCAGACATGGTGGGAACCCTCGCATTTATAAAATGAAGTAAACTCTTTTTTTTGTCATAAAAAAATAGAGGAAACGTACAGGCGTCAGAACCACCACACAACAGTTCTTCCTCCCTGACACGGTCGGAGTCTCTGCAAGCCATACCGAGGGATAGATTGGAAAGGCTGAGGAGTGAGCACGATAGAGCGCCAGCAGAAAAATGCTGAAGGTAAAAAAAAAGAATGCGTTTCTCTATCTTTGAATGGGCAACCATATACTATGTAAAATAGTAGATGGGTGACCATCAACAACGAGCAATGTTTTCATCTCGTCTGTATGATGTCATCAACTGTCCTCTTGAGCTTCGCTCTCGAGGTCTGTATGATGTCATCAACTCCCTCGATGGAAACACAGTTTTACTGTGGATGGTCACCCATCCACTATTCTATATAAGTGCAATTACAGGAATAAGTAAAGAAATCATTGATTGCCTTTGTAAAGGCACTAGATTTCGTTTCAGCATGTATTGTTGGTGAAAATGTGTTCCAGTAGGCTGCTGCTCAGAATAAGGGTTCAGTCTCCATATTTGTTATTACATCTCCCTTGATAAATTTTATTTAGGTGTACAGACCTGGTTAGTTCTTTCCTCAAATCATTTACAGCGGAAAGAGTATTTGTGTAATATTGTGCTCAGGATGATAACTAATTGATAAAAATAAAACTTTTGTCCAAGTTCTAGAAAATTTGATATCGAGAGGTTGCCAGCCCAATTTCTCCATTAGTAAACAATGGTGCGTCCTGTAATTACATTGCAGAACATACCTCGCTGTACTGTAGTATAATTTGTCTAACCTATCCAACAAGCATTTATTTGCCACCCGATAAATTAACTCCCCATATCTCAAAATAGGCAAGATAAGTTGCTCCGCTATTTTAATCCGATTCTGAATTTTTAGGCCCTCTGTGGGTCTCCTTAAAGCCCCAAGTTTTTGGTTGTTTTGAAACAGTTGTTAAAATATGGTCATCAACGGTCAACAATGGATCAATAAGTACCCCTAGATAACAATAACTGGATACCAATTCAATTTGGATTTGATTACTAGTAAAAATCTGTAGTTCTGATGATTTTTGATTTTGAGGCAAAATCCATCAATTTAGTTTTTTTTGTATTGATGAGTAGCTGTGACCTGGTGAACCACTCCTCCACCCTGCCAAATCGGCCTGGGGATTTATCCGAAGGTCCAACACATCTACCCCAGAGGCAATTAACACTGTATCATCAGCATACAGTCTTATGTCTGTGTGCTGTACCACAGAGGGCAGATCATTAATGAAGATCAAAAATAAAGGGTCCCAGGATGGACCCTGGAGAACCCCTTTGCACGTCACAGGGTTTCAACAGATGATGTTGCATGTCAACCTCTGGGCGCCCAGTTAAGTAAGAGTTAAACCAATGTAAAGGGCCTTCAGAAAAGCCCAGGCCCTGTAATTTCTCAAGCAGGAGGGAGTGGTTCAACAGGTCAAAAGCCTTAGATAGATCAATGAAAACAGCTGATGTTTCCTTCCCAAATTCAGAGAGGTGCAGATCAAACTATTAGATTCCACCAGGGCAGCGTCAAGGAATAGCCCTTGTGAAATCCTGATTGGTATGGTGTAAACAACTTGTATAGGTTCATATAGTCGCTTATCTGTCTGTTTACAAGCTTTTCTAAGCATTTAGATAAAACAGGCAAAATGGATACAGGACGATAATTTCCTGCTTTTGCTGTATCACCACCCTTGCAAATTGGTATTATTTTGCTCCACCTCCATGACACTGGAAAGTACCCTTTTGAAGGTTCCAATTGAAAATATACGTAATTGTTGGAGCTATAAAATTGGCTACCAGCTTTAGAAATCTACCCTCCAGGTCGTCCAACCCCGCTGTTTTATGAATATTTATTTTGACAATTTTTCTCACTTCTGATACAGTTAGATTCTTAAATCTAAATGGTGGATATTATCCTAAGAATATGTTCTTATAATTTTTGAGTATTTGGGGCCCATGCTTATTGGATTCCCAAAACCTGGGAGGTCGGTGAAAAAGTGCTCAGAATATCTGAGGTCACCTCAGGAGCATCCGTTAATGTGTTTCCAACTTTAAGGGTTAGAGCTTTTGACTACCCCCACTGGCTTTAAGTGCTTTATAATAGACAAGAATTTTTAGGTTCCAAATTCTGATCCATTTTATTTCTGTAACACTTCATTTTTGCCCTTTTTCTTAGTTTCCTACATTCATTTCTTTTAATTATAAATAGTTCCCAATCTGTATCCAGTGTTGATTTTAACACTTTTTTCCAAACCCTATTTTTAATTCTAATTTTTTTTTTGTAATGTCTCTTACAACACCTAAACTAAGATGGGAAGAGACTTGGGCATGGATATACCAGATAAGGGCTGGTAAAGGTTATGCGACTCACAAATGGGTCTAACAGTTGCAATAGGTATAAGTATGCTATAAGAAGTCCCAATTCAAGATCCTCCATAGACTGTATAGACCTTCAGGTGTAGTCCATAGGTTTCATAGGGTCACCTCACCTGTGTGGCATGTGTAACTTCAATTCAATTCAAGTTTATTGTTCGACTTACAATGAATCATTACAAACAGATAAACACATACATTAATACCTATACAAAATCACATATTAATAAGATGCATAGCCATATTTTAAAATGGGATTAATCCGATCATACATCACATTTTTAAAAAGTGCATTTATACTCCTAAAAGAAAATACTTTCTACTAGCATAATTGTCTATGTATTTCTAACAAATATAAAACAACGTGCATAATATATGAGAACATCAGACCCAAACATCAAATGGGATCACATTACTGTCAGTATTCCTTATGTATATGTAGTTTTTGTTTTCTATTATTTT
This sequence comes from Neoceratodus forsteri, assembly GCA_016271365.2. Lineage (NCBI taxonomy): Eukaryota > Metazoa > Chordata > Ceratodontiformes > Ceratodontidae > Neoceratodus > Neoceratodus forsteri. The sequence continues at coordinate 190,025,443 of CM028134.1, forward strand.
CAATAGGGAGGCCACTGGGCCCAAAATGCTCTCTGTCCTGGCTTCTAAAAGATGTGTAACTAAATGTACTGGTTCATATTCTAGTGACCCAGTATATTCCTAATAATTTCTCCCTATAATCATTGTATAGGGGCATAGTATGACTAAGTGTACTAAATTATCTTGTCCAGATCCACATTTACATAGTGCATATGTGTAGCTTGAAGGAAGCCACAAAGTCTCCTATTTTTGAGACTATACCACCTTACACCCTTCTGGGTGCAGGTAGCAACAGAGATCGGTAGTATTTAGTCACACTATCCCACTATCACCTGTCTCAACATTTCTAGGGTTGAAGAGATGCAGGAGGATGACTGGGATATGTTTCTGAGAACAATACAAATTATGCAAGTGACTGCCTGCAATGTATATTAAACACATGGGTATATGACGTCACTCCCACAGATACAGTGGAGAGAACTTCAGAGGGTCAAATTGGAGCTTAAGGGATGAATGGAAGCCTTTGGGGAACATGGGCCTCTTTCCTAGATGCTGTACCCACAGATGTCTACCTCATAAAGTTTGAGATCCTGAAGAGTAAGGTTTGCCTCATGGAATTACACAAGATGTGTGATACTGACTTTATTATAGCATACTGGACCTTAACTATATCATGTGAAATGGAAGAAATCACTTAAATGAAGCAGAATAATATGAGGTACCACAGGGTTCAGTATCAAAGTCAGTTCTGTTCAGCATCTTTATAAGTGACATCACAGAAGAGCTTGAAAGGAAGGTATGACTTTTGCAGACCCCAAGATCTGTAACAGGATAGATACTCAGGAGAGGGTGAAAAAATGAGGAGAGACCTTAGAAAATTTGAGAAGTGCTCAAGGGTATGGCAGCTGGGATTCAATGGCAAAAGATGTAAAGCCATGCACCTGAGGAATAAAAACCAGAAGTTGAATATGAAATGGAGGGGTACTGTCAGTCACTAAGAAGGAAAGGGGTCTAGGGGTTATAATATCTAAATACCTCAAAGTTGCAGGGCAGTGTGACAAGGCAGTGGGCAGGGCCAGCGGATTGCAGGGGTGCACAGGAGAGGTATCACAAGCAGAATGAGGTTGGTGATGTTACCACTGTATAGATCGGTGATGAGACCCCACCTGGAATATTGTGTACAGTTCTGGAGGCTGCATCTCAGGAAATAAATGGACAGGGCAGAGGCAGTCAGAGGACGGCAACTAAAATGGTACATGGGTTGCATGAGAAATTGTACAATGAGAGACTGGCCAAAAGTGGCAGTACAATCAAAGCAACTTGCAAGGAGGGAGGATGTCAGTTGGTCCTGTGTGTAACCACGAATATGTGCATGTGGCATACATATGTATAATTTTATTCGAAAAATAAGTTCCTGTCATATGCCTTTGTTTTCAACAGCCAGCTGTGTGGAATGCAGTATTCCATCAATAGAATGGCAATCCCACTTCTGAAAACCTCTTCAGAATTTGTTTTCAATTCTATGAATTCTGAAAAGCACTTCTGTTTAAACCACGGAATAATATTCCACTATCATGTAAACTGCAGAATAATTTTCAGTCATGTACAGAAAAGTAATCCATAGTTTATGTGAACTGCATATTATTAATCTGTGAAAACATTTCGACGTAAAATGTTGGAATTCTGCTACTGACAGAATTTGGTGGAATTTTCTGAACTTCTGTGGAACTCTGTTCCCTCAGAATCTGAACATTCTGCACAGCACTACTGTCCAATCAGCAGAATGTGTTTAAAGTGTGAATTTTATTGAAGGCCAAATGGACTGTAGTCTATATCCGTAAGGTGATGAGCCTGAAAGAGGAAGCTTAAAGGCCCTTTTACTAACTTCAAAGGCAGTCATAATTCTTGTGAGAGAAACCCTTTTAATCTTTGCAAATAAAATTAGGGATTCCTAAGAGGGAGTAGAAACTGAGGCTGCACTCTACACTTTCTGTCTGTATGAGGATTTAAAATAAAGCAAAGGGAGTAGAACTGAGGCATCAGGCTACTCACTGGGCTGGATTTTCAAAACCAGAGATTACTGCAAGCCCCAGTACATCAAAGATATGGTGCACCAGGCTTGAAGTAGTCTAAAAGGCATTTCTGTCCCTTGTGGCAACTGATGCAAGTTAGCCCATCTTTTGGGGTCTAACTTATATCAATACTAGGGACCATTTTCATGAAGTTTGCACCTGTGATTTTTCATAAGCTGCCATAAAAGCATGTGTAACCCCTAGGTGGCACTATCTCAAGGGCTACTACCCCTGCCTGCGTGGCTAGTTGCAGGTTAAGGGGCCTGGGTACTGAAACAGGTGCCTCCACCGGAGGTCAGGGTTGTTAGTAGTCAAGCTAACCTGGCGCAGCCCTCCGGACACTATACTCCTCTTTCCCTTCCAGTGGCCTGAGCAATATACAATAATCACTTTCACAATGACCCTTATTCACCATGCACTCACACTGTTTGCACTTACCACCAGGGCTGGTTCATCTAGCTCGACCCTGGAGACCCCTGTAAAACAAGGTTATGCACAGCAAATAGCAACAGTAGAGTAATTTTGGCACAAACTGGAACCGCAGTCATGCTAAATACAAAAAGAGTTAGATCTGATTTATTCAGAGAACTTGAACAAGGGAGGGGCGTAATCAGGTTGATTTGCTTGGCTATATCAGTCAAACAGTAATGCATGCACTTCAGAGTCCCTACACAGTCACACACATTGGGTACCCAGGTAGGAGGAAGGTGGGCTAGCCAGGATCATTGCCCAGGGTAGGCCGGCACTGCAGCTGGTTGGGGACCTGTGATGGAAGAAAGCAACATGCACAACACACACTATTTGTAATCCGGAGCCAGAGGGCTCAGTTTGTGACAGAAAAGACAAAGCAATCAGATGACAACACTTTAAATTTAGTTGTTGCTGCAGAGAGCTACCCTGATGTCTACTCACGATACCCAGTGCAGGACATAGGCAGGACGAAATCGAGACTGCAGGTTGTTGAGCTGGAGTGCCAGGAGAAGCAGGGCCTACATGAATCACCGAGGTGTCATTCCTGTTCAAAGTGTTGAGCAGAGGGCTGATCCCCAGGCAGGCCTCTCGTTGATGAGCTTTCTCTGTGCAGCGGGTATTCTGGCTGGGCCAGTGTGGCAGAAGCCCAGGCCGAAGGGAGATGAATACTGATTCAATCCACTGGAGCTGGATGCAGCCTCCAGCGAGCAGAATACAGTTCAACACACAGTGGGGAACCAAATCACGACCCACTATCAGCATACAGCACATTTACATGTAAGAAATCTACTGTACCAAGCAGATTGCTATCTGGTTGCAATTACAGGGTCTCTGCACAAGCCGGGAGTTCAAAGGTGGCTGGAAATCCTGACATGCCGATTGCATTCAGCAAATCTTTGGTCTTTTCAGGTTAAAGTTTGGTCACAGTTCTGAGGCTTATTTCACTCTCACAATTCAGATTCAGTCCGAATAAGCTCTGTTTCCTCTCTCAGGGACAGCAGGCAGACAGGCAGGCCAAAGTCAGCCCTTTCACAGTTCTCCTATGTGAATTACACAGGGGCTGCTGCTTGAATCACTCAGCTGTTACCACTTTCACTTCCCAATTCAGGCTGACTCTAGCTGCAAGCAGCCTGGGACTTTCCCCAGGATCCAAAAGGTTCAGTTGGCTGATCTATCTGTCAGTCAGTTCAAGGCTCCTCTAGGTCTGTTTTGGCCAAATGCAAAAACTACAATTCCTACAGAATTTTGTCTCTACAAGACCCCTGGGGACAGGCTCCATTTTAGAGTCCCCAAAGGTACTGATTGGTGCTGACTGGCAGTCCAAAACCAAAATGGTGGTGCAATACATAAGGTTCATACTGCAAAGAAGGCAGGTTAGACAAACTACAGTATCATTACCATTCTAACAGATAAGCAGCAAACAGTTATATCTTATAACAGAGCTCCTTTGCGCAATTAGCGATGGCAGAACGGAGCGATTATCTGGCAGCCCGGCGGACTCAACATAGAAACACTCAGCCCCCTCTCAGATTAATTATAACTGCAATAAGGCAGCCCTTAAAGAGACAGTACACAGAGGCTATACAGGCACTCTCTGGCCACACATTTAAACTGCTAAAACGTAGGACACCAGCCTGGCAGTGAGCATTTAGGCAAGCTCAAGGAAGACTTTTCTGGAACCCCCATTTGTAGGGGTTATACATGTAAGTGTTGTAACTGCACCTGAGATTCTAAAATTGGGTGCAGTTGCATCAAATGGTGTGGCACACGAAAAGGATTTGTCACAGGGCTTGATGCAAACCCTGCACCGCCTTTGAAAATCCAGCCCATTATCTCTGTCAGGATACAAAACAAAGAAGAAGAGGAAGAAGGACAGGAAATAGGAATTAGCAATGACATGGTCAACCAAATTTAGAGCTTGTGGATAGTGAGAAGGTTTATTCTGAGCTGCAGTGGGAAGGAAGAATAACCTATTTAAGAATCTGCTGATGTAAATGTGCTCACCTTATGCTCCTGGGTGGTGATGTGTTGATGCACCGTTCTTCTCCTTATGTGATCCTATGTATGCTCTTTCCTGCTCAACTGTATTTTATTCTTGACTGCTTATGTTATGTGATGTCATCTGTTTCTACCTGATATTGTACAGTGCTTAACTGTATCTTATTGTGCTTTGTATGGACTTTGTCCTCTTTGTACTCTCCCAGGTCGTACCTGAAAATAGGCAATTGTTCTGTCTAGTGTGCTTACCTGGTCAACAAAGCTCATAAATAAATAAATAAACATGTCTATCTTTATGTTTCAACCTAAATCAGTCTAGAGCTATGTTTTAAATGTACTGTTTAAAGCCTTATTTTCATATGGTGTTTCTGATTTCACTATTTAGCCTTGTTAACTTGGAATATATCTTGAAAATAAACAGCAACAATTTATCAAGATATAAGTGACTGGTGGTGCATTGTGAAAAGGATATTTTGTGGGTCTCTGAGTATCTGTCCAATAGAGGAGAAGCCCTATTATGCAGTTGCTAATCAGAGCCAAGTAATTCTTCCTAATGCTTGGAAGCAACAAGGTAAAGAGTTGTAAACAAGACTGCATTCCACCTGAGGTTTGCGCAGTCGGCTTGCTTGATCTAGGGGACTGGCGACTAGGCTCATGGGTCCAGGTGTCAAGGTACAGAGGGGAAAGGGCATAACAGAAAAAGCAGAAAGTGCTGAAGTGTGCAGGATGACACCCCATGCTCTCTGACTCTGCCCTTCCAATTGGTCACTTCACCTTCTGCACTACAGGACTGGCATGGGGCTGTTGAACAAAGACCCCACCAAAGAAACCACAACAGGACAAAAGCTGCACTGTGGTACTGCAAGGTTGGAGATAAGTGCCAGAGAAGGGATATGACAGGGCTGAGAGTCAGGTGGAAGGAGGCGCCTTGATGACAGAGGATAAAAGAATAAGAAAAAGATATGTTTCTATTTTGTATTGGAGTCAGAAATCAGAATATCACTGGATATAAAAATAAACAATCAACACAAGATTTCTCAGCTGAACTTTGAAATAGCACAGTTACAACTGCCAGGAGGCCCTGGGACTAACTGGATGTACCATGGGCTGGATATTCAAACTGCGCCATTCTGTGGCGCAAGCCTGCGCTGCTCAAAAAGTTGCTGGGGTGTGGCGGGAGCAATATTCAGCGGAGTTGCGCTATTGAGCAACTCCTTGAATATCGCCTCGGCCACAGCCAATAAGCATGGCGACTGAACTTGCGCCACCGCAAGTGGTCAGAGTGGAGCATTCAAGATGCGGTGGCGTAAGTTCCATTGCGCCTACGCGCAACTTTCTGATATTCAAAAGGTGACATGCAAATGGGGCCATAATTCATGCAAGACGGCGGGGGCCATTTGCATCTACTTACGACCCCATTTGCAAGCCATTGGCATGCAGGTGCACCGATCCCCGACAATTACGCCTGGCGCCCTGCCAGGCAGCAGCCGTCGGGGACCGACGCCGCCTGCAGCCCGATCGCAGGCATGAAGTAAATACCCTCCGACTGGCCTGATTGCAGGCATAACTGTACTGAAACCCCACTGGCTCGATCACGGGCATAAGATCAAACCCCCAAGTCCAATATCCCTGGTGGTCCAGTGGACCGCGAGCCCGATCGCAGGCATAAGGTCAACCACCCCCAAGTCCAATTTCCTGGTGATCTAGTGGCCCCCACCCATGGAGCCCCACCACCCTCCCCGTCAGCCAGCCGGGCGGCAGCACCCACCATTGCCGTCCGCCGATTGACTGTTGGTAAGGCTGCACGCCCATTGGTTCAGAGCAAGAGCCAATGGGCATGCAGCCCATACCGCATAAGGCAGTCCAGATATGTGAATGAATGAACTTGTGAATTACAGAGTTCCATAAACTACAGTTCTATGTCACAAGAAGCCACCCATGGCTTATGCAAAGTTGTGCAAACTCACTTTTGCACAGTGCTAACCACCAGTAAATATAAAAGTAAAACAGAGTGAAGTCTTTGAACTCAGATTTTATGCACACTCATGGGTGTGATACCCAGAGATCCACCTCTCGGCTTCACCCTTGGGGTTTATGGGCATCACACACCTTGGGTGTGCATAAAATACTTGTTAACCACACACTCATACATTATTCTATATTTTATCACCTTGTTGTCCAGGTAAGCTCACTAAGCCAAGGCACACTGTCAGTAACCATCCAGAGCCACTACATGTATGGCTGAGATGATACAAAGTACACTAAATACATACCATTAACAATAACACACAATTTACAATGTGCAGTACAGTGTCACATTGCAAATCATTTCTGCTGCAGGTGCTGTTTCATCTCAGTTCTATCAATGACTGGATGGTTGGCTTTTAAGCAATATCATAGCATTGTATTCCACAGTTTGGCTGCCTTTGCATATAGAGTGACCCAGGGTGGCCGACTGCCCACACTGCCTCCTCATTGGCTGCATACAGCCTTGTTCCCTGTTTCTGCTGTGTCCATGCCCCCCATCCTTGGTTTGCCTAGAGTTAAGACTATCTTTTCCTGGGCGGTAATTTGTACTTAAAAGTGTCACGTTAAAGTCGCACAAACACACTTTGCATGGTGCTAATGCACTCAATATAGTAGCACCGTATTCATGTACATGCCCCTCTCTCTTGCACATTGCCTACATTATATGTTTCGTCGCGCTAATGCAGTTTGCCCACCTTATTTGGCCTTTTGAATATAGGGGACCCACGCAAACCTGGCAAAACGGTTTGCACCAGTGCAAAGTTTTGAATATCTGGCCCTTGGTCTGAAGCACAGGAAGATTCTGAAGATCCATAACAGACCACTGCTGATGCATGTAAGAAGGCTGGGTAGATGACAGAAATGAAAAGATGCAGACATAACAGAGGCCTATTGATATCACCTGGATCTCTCACTCATGTCCTCTATAGGCGAGAAAGGCAATTTTGTTTATATAGTGCCCTATCCTCTACGAAGGCTGGGCATTGACCAATAAACAAAATAGTATACATTACATGTAATTTAAGCATAAAGCATACATATGTAAGCATATAAAATAAAAATAAATAGATACAGGAATAGATAATGATAAACAGTGAGATATATTAATAAAACATGGTCAAAACTAATAATCATACAGAGAAACAAAAGCTCTGTCACTGAAATGCCTGTTGAAAGAGATGAGTTTTCCACCATTCAGTGAGGGATCAGTGCGAAGATCAATAGGATGGGCACTCCAGATTAACAGTAACCCACCAAAAGACCTAGCCCTAGACTGCTTCAGTCTAGATTTAGAGTTCATCAACACACTTCCCTCAGTGGAGCAGAGCGGCAGCTTGAACATAGAGTTTTTTTTTATTTGCCTGCTTGTTTCATGGCCCTGGGGATCTCCATGTCTATCGCTTATTGTGTTTCTTTTTCTACAAAGTCCCTGTGATAGTGATGCATCAGAAATCATTGATTCAGCAAGTACTGATTTGTGATCCAGTTTACAGCAGTAGACCTAAGTGTTTATCCTTATTCAATAAGCACTAATAAAGGCTTGACTCACAGTCTGGTAAACACCTGAGGGACAACTGAGTTTAAGGAAACTGCTAGAGTCTTCACATATTGTAGCACTGATGACTCATGTGATTTGTGTATTTTTATGACTGTGTGTAGTTTGATGAAAAGAAAAGCATTAAAAACAAAACATTTACTCCTGATGGCTAGACCTAGACATACACCTAGAAAATAAAAAGTTTGGATTACAAAGAGTTATGTATTTGAGGCCAGCACAGCACAGTGCTGCTGCAAACAGGACGAAGACAGCACTCGCTGAATTAATGGTCTCAGATGCATCACTGTCACATGGGACAGGAGGCATTGTGGGGAATGGAAAGGCAATAAAAGATACAAACATGGAGATTCCCAGGAATCATAAAAAATAGGCAAACTTAGAAAAACATCCTAACAGCAAACAAGGAAATGACACACTAGAACTACATACAAATCCAAACACTCTGTACTATACATTTTTGTAAATTTTGACTTTAGTTTCCATTTAAAGGCGGTGAGCCATTGCACCTGCAGCCAGTACAGTTCACTAAGCATATGATCAGAGAGTTTAGCTCCATTAATCAACCTGACTGCAACCTTCTGGACCAGATGCATGCAACACACCAACTACTGATCAGCCCTAGGTATAGAGCACTGTTCAGGTGCAGGTTGCAGGATTCTTCTCAATTACCGCCCACCTGGGTTGGGGAGAATTCCTGCAGGAGGTGGCGGTCTTCATCATTGACCAGGTATTGGAGTTCTCCAGGTGTTTAATCTAGCGACTTCAATGCCTGGATCGACGCTGAATCCTTGCATTTCAGTTACGACCACCTCCAGTTGATGTCTTCACTAGGCCTGAACAAGTTGTTGCTTCAGCAACCCATCAGCATGGCTACACATTCAGTCTGATGTTCCAGCTGGGTCTTGGGATTGACAGCTTCGAGACTGATCAGGTCTCTTGGTCTGATAACTGTACCGTGAGGTTCACGCTTAGGGCCCCTGAAAGTCCCTTCCTGTGGAGATGGTCAGCTATTACCCTTTAAGGGACTTGCACACAGAGGAACTATTGGCATTGACTGATCTATCTAGAGTTGATGCAGCAAGTGCGATTGGCACCGGAGAGGCAGTGGCCATCTATAACAGGGTGGTTTCAGGCTTTGTATGCCATCGCCCAGTCTGTGATATGACCTAGATCCTCTCACTTGAGATCCCTTGGTTTGATAGGCATCTCAAGGCGATGAAAATCAAGGGTCAGAAGTTGGAGCGTTGCTAGTGGAAGACCCGCTGAGGTCGATAGGCTGGCCCTGCGTGCCCAATATGGTGATTACTAGGAGCAATCTCCTGTAAGGAAGCAGAATTCCTGCCTGGGAGATTTTTATTTTTATTTTTATTTAGTTTTGTTGACCGGTAAGTGCACTAGACAATTCCTGCCTATTTTCAGGCACGACCCGGGAGGGGATACAGATGAATGGCAACTGACCTTGAACCAGATTAAGCTGTTGGTGGTATTTTTAGTGAATGAGGAAATTTGGCCAGGACACGGGGAAATTCCCTACTCTTTCGATAAGTGCCATGGGATCTTTAACATCCACCTGAACTACCACCAATCCAGGCAGATGGGACCTCGGTTTAACGTCTCATCTGAAAGATGGCACCTCAGAAGTGCAGCACCCTCTCATGCTGCACTACAGTGTCAGTACTGGGATATTAACCCAAGTGCCAGATGTGAGAACTGAACCCACAGCCCTCTGATCTCCCGGCCTCAGAGGCAGTGTGCTACCTATTGAGCCACTGACACTGCAATTGCTGCAGGGAAAAACAGACCTTCTCAGCTTTTTCAGACTGTGGACAGGCTCTCCATCCTGCCTGTCTACAGCCGAAGAAGACTTATTTATCCACCTTGTGTAACAAGATTGCTCTGTTTTTCTCTGACAGAGTGTCGACTTATCCAGTTGGGGATCCCATCAGGGAGGCAACAGCCTCACAGTGGTGGGGCCAAGAGGTTCAGAGGCAATCCATCTGTCTGGGAGGAGTTTAGGCCAGTGGAGGTGTCTGAAGTGACTAAGGTGATCTTAGAGCTGAAGCACACTTATTGTGAAGTGGACCCAACCCACGCATTTCTTAATAGGATACACTGTGGCCATTGGCCCAGTGTTCTCCAGGATTGCCAGATGCTCGATGTGGAGGGGTGTTCCCAGTGGCTTTGAAAGAAGCACTGATAAGACCCCTCCTTAAGAAACCTTACCTCAACCTAGACGTCCCTGACGAATTACCGTCCAATCTCCAATCTGCCTTTTTGAGCAAGGTTGTCGAGAAATTAGTGGCCCAACAGCTCGAGAATCGCCTTGGTGTCCTCAGACATCTATGAGCCATTTAGTCAGGTTTCGTGCCAGACACAGCACAGAAATGACTCTAGTTAGAGTGCATAATGATCTGCTCAAGACTAGAGATAGAGGAGACAGGTCAGTTCTTGTGCTCCTGGTCTCTCCTCTGCATTTGACACTGTAGACCACGCCATGCTTCTTGATCAGTTCAGTGAGTTTTGTGGACTCACCAGTACTGTCATCAGGTGGTTTGAGTCCTATCTCTCGGATAGGGTGCAGCGGGCAGTGATGGGGAATTTCTCCTCCTCCCCAATGCCTCTTTCTTGTGGAGTACCACAGTATTCGATCTTGTCCCGATGTTCACAGTGTACATGATGCCCCTAGGCGAGATCATTCGACAATACAGTGTGCATGCTTCACTGCTATACAGATGATACCCAGCTATAATCTGTCTTTTGCACTCAGAACACCAGGAGCTCTTGATGTGCTTAACAACTATTTGGCTAAAATCAATGACTGGATGGCTTCCAGCTGGCTGAGACTCAACTCGGATAAGATGGAGGTATTAGAGATCGAGCCTGGTCACAGGCATGATGGGTTGCCACCGGGGCCAACACAGACTTGGTCCTGGGGTCTTCTCACTGGTGGTTTTCCTGAGGGTGCAAAATCTAGGCGTGATCCTGGACAGTAGCCTGACCTTTGAAGATCAGGTGTCGTCGGTTGTTAAAAGTGGTTTCCACCACTTGCGGAACATTGCCAGGATCAAGCCCCTTGTTCGCCGAGGATCTGCCAACACTGGTACATGCCTTTGTCACCTCCAGGCTTGACTACTGCAACTCTCTATACTTTGGGGTCATGGAAGGAACCCTCCACAGACTGCAGCTAGTGCAGAACGGGTGGCCTAGTTGCTTGACGGGCCTTTCGAGGTCCAGTCATGTAACCTCGGTTCTGCGTGCCCTGCACTGGCTGCTTATCAGGTGGAGGGTCCTTTTCAAGGTGGGCTTGCTCACCTATAAGGCCCTATATGGACTGGGTCCTGGCTACCTGTCAGAGCTCTGACACCAGTGATCTATGCTCACTCCCTCCACTCCTCTTTGAGAGGCCTGGGCGTTCCCAGGGTTCGGCTCGGATGTCGAGGGAGCCGTGCATTTAGCGTTGCTGAGGCCGACCCTGTGGAACTCACTTCCACCTGCAGTTCAGGAGGCCCTTCAATTGAGGTGTTCAAGCTGAGGCTGAAAGCTCACCTCTTCAGTCAGGCCTTTAAAGCTTGTTGATCTGTGTCTGGACCACCAGTTTGTTTCTCTAGCAACCTGAAGCACACTGTAAAAGTGTATGCTAACATACTGAATTTTATTGTATTAATTGTTACTGTATTTTAACACTTCTTTTTACATATTTATGTTTGCAAGGCACCCTGACCATCAGGAATGGGTGCCTATAAATTGCCTTGCCTTGCTGTAGTTGAGTCACAATGTAGAAGGCATGAACTATGGCCACCAGATCCTTGTGCACTAGACAGGGTTTAATCTTGGCCATATTCCTCAACTGGAAAAATCCACTGCAGACCGTAGCCTCTACCTGAGATTCAAGTGAGTTTGCAGTCCATGGTGACCCCAGATTCTTCACCCTATCCATGGTTTGTGGTGCCACACCATTTAAAGATGGACATCTGAGTGGAAGACTAGTCATTATCAACCCACAAAGACCATATTCTACAAGTAACACCTCCATCTTTTATTGAACTGAGCTTAGCCTGTTGGTCACCATCCAGTCAAGAGATTTCATGAAAGGACTGGTTCAGTACAGAAACATCATATTTCCTATCTGGTATAAAGGACAGGTCAGTTGGCTGTCATCTGCATAGCAGTGAAACTCCAACTTGTACAGTCTAATAGCCTCACCCAGTGCCAACATGTACATGGGTAATAATATGGGAAACAGAGTAGACCCTGTGGCTCTGCGTAGTTTATCAAAGCAGACTGCAAAGAAAAAGTACTTGATGCAGTCTACTGTGATCTGCCAGATAAAAAGGACTCACACCATTTATAAGTTGTTGTTTTTGCTATACTTTTACTCCCTGGGCATACCTGGTCTGCTCCCATTGTATTGGTATCCTGTGGGACTCCAGCTGCCGACCGTATCTGTCGCACCCCAGAGACCTCGCCTTCTAACTCCTGTGGCTTACCCTCCCGCAGCAGGGTGGTGGGGAGCCCCAACTCACCCACCTACAACAGATACAGTTCAGGCGATGCACGGAGCCAGAGATCCTTCGGATGGCCATCAAGCCAAACCATCAGGCTACCAGCTTTTTCCAAGTTACTCCCTCATGGGCAGTGGAGCATGCAATGCCATCAGGGGACATGCCACGCGGTGTCTGCCCATAGTACATACGGCTGCTCCTCTGCCCCCCTTGAAGATACAGTGTTGGTGTGCCAGCCCTAGCCACCACTAGGGGTCAGGCAAGCACCGACAACTGGAAGACCCCCACCCCGAACAGGAGAGCTGTCCAAGGATGCTTCATCCTTCTCCACCCCTGCCAACCCGCACTCACTCCCAATCATGGGTCATCGTGTGGCATGAGGTAAGTGTCCAGTGCCTCAGCCCTCAGCACCACCGGCCACTACCATTTATATGTTGACCCTGAGAGTCCTCCATACTGCCATAAGCTATTCATCAAAACCCCATGATCCACAATGTCAAATGCTGACAAGAGATCGAGGAGAAAACAGAGCATTCCACTCTATCTTGCACCAGGAAAAGGTCATTTAACACCTTGATAAGTGTGGTCTCAGCAGTGTGCTGAGACCTGAAACCAGATTGGAACAGTATGTAAATATATATGTCTTGAGATGAGCCTCAAGCTGCGTAGCAACTACCTTCCCAATTACCTTCCCAAAAAGAAAGCTTGAGACAGAAATGCAATTTTCAGGTGTTAGGACTTAAAGATGGTTTAGTTGCTAGAGGGATCTCAACACTGCCCACTTCGGGCAGAATGAAAACATCCCTCCTCAAGGAAACACTGCACAATCCTGGAAAGGACTGGACCTAGGACCTCAGACTGTCCACCAACAGTTGATTTGCGCCTGGTTAAAAAAAGAAACTTGGGCACTGCCTGATCACCTCATACACATCTTCATCTGAACTTGGCTAAAACTCACTCCAGAACCATGGAGGGACACTTAACATTAAGGAATCAATGCTACTGACCCTTGACAGTTTATTTTTAAACTAGAACTCCACAAGTTACTTGATAGCTCAGACCGCTGATCCTGTTGGGGGACATAATACTTCTTGCTTGCCTTTTAGTTCTGCCCCAGAACTTGTTCCTATCACTGAGTAAGGCTCTTTCTGAGCTCTACTCAAACCTAAATACCTTCTGGTACTTAATACTTTTGTTATACTATTGTATTTATGATTTCATTTATGATACTGTTCTGTCAATTCTTTAAGTCTTCTTCTATTGTGACGTGTACATTGTATATTAATACTTTGTTAGTTAAACTTGTGACTGTTGTCACCTGTCTCATCCATGTATTTTACTTCTGTTTCTTACCCTACTGTATGTAACCTCCTGGGTCATGCCTGAAAATAGGCAGCTCTGCTGTCTAGCTTCCCACCAGTCAACAAAAACTAAATAAATAAATACTTGCAGAGATCCCCTCCCAAATGGATGACACCTGTCCAAGAAGAATTGACCAAACTCCTTGCACCTAGTTACCAAACCTCTCCCCAGACTACAGATTGAACAAATGCGATAATCTGTTTACATTGTGGAGGAGCTGAGCCAGTCAGTTCTTAGTTGAAGCAATCACCATGTGTAGGAACTCTGATTTTCTTAGGGTGAACTCCTCTGATACTCCTGATAATGGGGTCTCACAGTCAGCCTGTTGTCCTTCAAGCCAGATCTGCAACAATGCTCCAACTCCTGCCCTGTTGCTTTAAAATAATGCAGTTTCATCATTATATCAAGGGAGCTACGCTTGGAGGTCAGTGAGCTAACAAGGACTGGTGAGAGGGTGTCCAGTGCCTCCAAGACAGTTAAGTTATAACCATCTACAGTCACCTTAACACCATCCCACATGATGTTACCACACTGGAGACATCCAGCACTACCAAGAGCTTCTCAGGCTCATGATTAGGTTTAGGATGGTATCAAACCATCTCCAGAGCTGAGAACAAAATTGGAGTGGCCTCAGCCCAAACTCCAAGGCAAGAAGATCCAACTAATTGATTGTATTAACCTTGACATCTGTAATGTCAAGACCCAATGAGAGAATGAGGTCCAAGGTGTGGCTAGGTTGGTAAGTAGCAGTTGAAATCATCTGAGTGAGGCCCAGTATTGAGCTCAGTTGGAGAAATTGCTGAGTAAATTGTGAGATCTTGATATTGAAGGCCCCCTCCCCAGTAATAACAGACTGGGGACTCTAACGCTCAAGGGACAATGAAGTCTGCAAATTCCTGAAGAAACTCTTACTACCCTGCCACCAGGGGTGGTACACCAAGAGAATTTTACACCTCACCCTGCTCCACCTTTTATAGTCACACATTCAAATAAAGTTTTCACCCAACGGTATGCCAGGAGTCCCAAGCTGGATCTAAAGCATCGGGATCTTTGTGAATATATGAAAACAAGTCCTGTACAAACCAGCCATTCAAAACATCCCTGAATGAAGACTGCAAGATGTCTTGAGTGAGTACACCAGTGATTTGAATGTTTTGTACTCAACTCATCCATTTTGGTTGGACTTTCACATTGGGACATTTGCCTGAGAGATAGCTGTATGCCTCATATTACAAACAAGAGCACTGCTCATTTTTTTTTAAAGTGCCTCACGATATGAATCTGGGGTCCAACTATATAGCGACTGATGTATGTTCTAATTAACACAAACCACTGTTGAGGGGAGTCACGTGATGCGCGCTGAGTAAGACTCTCCTCTGTTAGCTCCGACCTCCCACTTTCTAAATACTCCTAAAATCCCATTTGTGGTGAAATTTACTGCTAAACAACTGATTTGCAGCTCTCTGATTGTTTGTACTTCCTGACAAGCAGTCCATGGAAGAGGAGATGCGGAAAATCATCACCAAACACGCCTCCTACAACGCCAGAGAAGGCCTCAAAAGCCATGGCCTCCTCCTTGCAGCCCCTCATAGCCTACTAGTGAGAGCCCTGACTCGGATCTTCTTACCTCTCCAAATTTTTAGAGGAGTTTCAGCCCTTTTAAGGCTGAAATGCAGTATGTAGGAGGAAATAAAAGGCATCTTGAATGTTTTGGAGGAGTTTTCCAAGAAAACAGCTGATAACGAGCACGACATGCTCAGTCGAGAGGAAGCAGAGTAAAGCACAGTTGGACTTAGTAGCCATGAGGCAATGGCTAGCGAAGATGGAAAATAAAGTGGAAGATTTGGAGGGTTGTAGTCACCCAATAATGCAGTAATCATAGGCTCTGCCCGAAAGAGAAGGGGCCCTGACCCTCATCAAGTTCGCTAATAAGTTTGTGAAAAGGTGGCAGGTCCTCCCCTTGGAACAGGATATACTATAGAGAGAGCTCATCGTGTTTCACTGATTCCCCCAGGTCATTTATATTTCTGATTTCTAAACTTCCAGAAGGCAGCACTTTCTTTACAAAGCCAAAGATACGCAAGATTTGCAGTGGGAAGGCAAAAGCTGAGGGTGGTACAAGATTTGCCATTGTCTGAAAGGCCAGAAAGGAGCCACGCTTCACAAATTGGTCATCAAATTAATTGCTGCAGCTATTAAGTTCAGAATGGGCTTCCTGCAAGGCTTTAAGTCTTTTGAATGGTTCCTGGGTGACTTACAAGGATGGAGTCGGCAACAGCTAGGTTTAAGAAGCGCTCCTGACTTATTCAAGTCACCTGAACCTCAACTTGGGATAGTCTGCTATGCTGCTGTCCTCTGGTGAAACTGTTTAGCTGCTTTTAACTTACAGATGCCAGTCAAGTCTCCGGCTAGCCCTACAACAAGTTGCTCTGTCTGGTCACTCACTCGTGATGTTGAAAGCATCGTGGAGGGTAACCTCCTTGACTTAAGAGAGACATTTTGCTTCCACTGCTATTATCTCCAGGACTGTTCGTCATTATGCAGACTTTGCATGTATTAGTTAATTTTAAGCTCAGCCTTGCCTTCGGGTAAAGAAGCGCTAAGTGTGTACTTTGTTATCGAGATTGTGATTCAACCAATGGATGTCTTGGCGATGTACTAGCGTCAAGTTCTGTTTGGACTTTGTACAGTTACAGCTGTTTGTTCCTGTAGGGGTTATACCTCAATCCTAAGGCAGTGGGGGCTCAGGTCATTTAGAGCTTCAATGGGATCCTGCCTATATTGAGGTCTCATCCCGGTTTATACCATGTCTTTCCACGCCTTTTTCATGCTAAAATGCCTGTAAGCTCTGGACAGGGTAAGTTTGACTACTAGGTTGAGACCTTGACATTACAGACTGGATTAGAAAGCGAGCGTTTGAAGGCTCCAAACAGATGATTGTAAATAACTCTGTTGCAATCCAGTTTTTTTTTTTCTCTTTGAAGGGTCCCTTCTATCCTTCCCCTAAAGAAGGTTTAAGTTTTAGTTTTTGGAGGTAAAGTAATGAGGCCCTGACAGTAAGCTGGAGGACAATCTCCATCTATTTTAGAGGGGCAGTAGGTTTGTTCATTCTTAGCCTGTGATGCCCCTAGTTTTCAAGTGGTACCACAAGAGGGCATCTGAGTTAATTATTTCTTCTTGTGGTGTTTGTGTTTATACACCCTCACTCCACAGTACTTGTTACTACGCGGTTTGTTGGAGTTACAAAGGAGTGCAACTTTACCATAATGGATATATTTAGATAACTTTTTTAATTATTAAGGAGTTGATAAGATATATGTAATGGGATATTTCACAGTTGTTTCAGAACGTTGTTTACTATTGAGGTGAAATGTTTAAGATACAACGGGCTACTTCTGATTTGGTTCTCCTATTTGGGAGAGCAGAGGGGTTGGAGGGTGAGAGATTTTTGGTTGCCGATCATCATGTACCATGCAAGGGGATGGGAGTGGGGGGCTTGGGGTTTGACGGGCTTCTGTGGGGGTCTATCGGGGCGGTTTTGGGGCAGGATTGGGTAATGGTAGGGAAGGAGGGGTAGGGACAGCCCAGCACATGGATGCTACATACGAGTTATGCTGCATTCTGAAAGTTCTCTGACTAATGGCAAGGGTGATGGCTAGAAATCTTCAATTTATCAGTTGGAATGTTAAAGGGTGAGGCATAAAACTAAACAATATAAAATTCTGAAGCACTTAAACCATTTGAAAACAGAAATTATGTTTCTGCAGGAAACACACCTGCTTAATGGAGAGGCTGGCAAAATAAGATGACAACAGGTTCGGCAGACTTTTGCAGCGGAAGGTACTACCAGAGTAGAGGGGTTATGATCCTTCTGCACAGATCGGTTCCTTAAAACCTCTCCAAGTAGTTTCTGATCCTCTGGGGAGATTTTTGTTTGTAAAAGGTAGATTGCATACCTTGGACATTGTCTTGGGTACTGTTTGCAGTCCTAACATAGACTCCTAGCTTTTTGTCCAGATAATTGAAGCCCTAACTCCATTTTTGGATATCCCTATGATTATAGGGGGACCTTAACCTTGTTTTTGATCAGGCTCTAGATAAATTAGGTCAATCCGTCAAGGTCTCTCCCCAGCTCAAAGGGCCTTCAGGATCTGTTGGACTCTGTAGGTCTCTGTGATGTGTGGCGGTGTTGCATCCTAACACAAGAGAGTACACTTTCATTTCCCAGGTCCATGCAACCTCCTCGCGGATTGACTATATCTTAATCTCAAGCTCTTTTACCTGAGGTTTTAGATTCTGGTATTGTATCAGGACCCCATCAGACCATTCAGTGGCCACTTGTTTATTATCCTTGGCTTCTTTACCGAACAAAGGAGCAGATGGAAGTTGAATAATCAATATTGAAGGAACCGAAACGTTCAATATATAGTATCCCAAATAGAGCAGTTCATTGCTACTAATATTAACTCCACGGGTGGCCCGATATGGAATGGGGGCTTTTAAAGCATATTTGAGAGGGATTATAATTGGCCTAACATCGAGAAGGAAAAGAGAGAGCATCTTGGGTTTCCAATCTTCTATCTCAGATTAGAGGTATGGAGACCACTCTCTTCATCCTCCTCAGAGACTTTTAAACAAGACCTAATTAAACTGAAGGAAGCGTACCTGGCTTTGCTGGGGAACAAGCTAATTTGCAATTTTGAAAACAAAAGTTGCATATACTGATCAGAGAGAAAAAGCTGGACGAATGTTAGCGTTAGGCATTAAGCAGCAGGAATCTGCCAGATTTACTGCTGCATCCATTCCTCTAAAGATGATTCCCTCAAAGTCTTGCCCTCAGAGATAGCAGAGGAGTTTACCAGTTACTTCCAGGATTTATATGGCCCTATGGCTAATCCTCCATCCGAGGAAAGACTCTATGAATACCTGAGGAGCTACAACTACTCTCTCTCACAAAGTCTCAACAGAATGCATTGGAGTCTCCCATTTCTAAGGGCGAGATAGAAAGGGTAATTAATTCCCTTCCACCGACAAATCTCTGGGTCCGATGGGTTCACCTCCAATTTTACAAAATTTTTCTAAACAACTGATTTTCACCCTTTACCACTTTTTCAGTCTCTCTCTCTGGTCAGGTAGCTGATCCCTCCCTTTTGAGGCTTTGATTGTTCTGCTGCCCAAGCCGGATAGACCACCTGACCTGGTCTCAAGTTATAGGCCAATCTCCCTTCTCAACCATGATATTAAAATTTTGGCAAGATTACTAGTTGATCGCTTGGAGCGGTACTTCCTTCTTTAATTGGGGCAGAACAGGTAGGTTTCATGAAGGGAGATCCTCGGTGGACCATCTGAGGACTCTGTCTCACGTCTTCTTGGCCTCCAGGGACGCTCCTCATCCAATGGTCTTGATCTCACTGGATGCCGAGAAGGCATTTGACAGAGTCCATTGGGATTACTTGTTTGCAGCAATGGAGGTATTTGGTTTCCCCACGAAATTCGGAACTGGGTTAGCTCACTATATATGTTTCCCTCAGCTAGAATTTCCTGCAGTGGGGTTATTTCTAATCCTTCAATTTGCATGTGGAACTAGACAAGGATGTCCCCAGTCCCCCTTTTTTTAATATATATTTAGAGCCCTTATTAGAAAGCTACTAGGTGCCCAGGATATAGCTGGCATTTCCCTAGGTGAGCAGGTTGTTAAAGTGGCAGCATATGCAGATGACCTCCTGTTACAAATAACACACCCACTTACATCTATCCCTGCCATTCTTAAAACAATAGATGATTTCAGTAAGGTCTCAAATTATAAACTTAATGTTGGAAAGACGGTGGTTTTCCTCTTAACCATAGGGTTTATAAACAAGAAATTATCGCTTTCAGGCTTACTTGGAAGTCTGATTCTATTAAATACCTTGGCTCCTTTTAACTTGGAATGTTGCCCGCTTAGACAATTAAATTTAGATGCCCTGGTTTGCAAAATAGAGCAAGATCTTCACAGATGGACCCTCATTCTCTCTCTCTGGGGTAGGATCAATTTAATTAAAATGAATGTCTTCCCCATTTGTTTTACCCTCTCAACCTGTTGAACGTCTGGCTCCCTTGTCTTGGGTCAAAAAGTGCACAGTATGATTTCTACCTTTATATGGGGGACAAGAAATCTAGGATAGCATTCCATAAGCTAGCCACTCCGAAAGTAAAAGGAGGATTAAGGCTTCCTCACATTGGGCTGTACTACTGGGCCAGTCAGGCTAACAAGTATCTCGATGGCTGACCATGGATCAGTTCTACTCAGGCTATGTACCCCGATCTGGTTAGCCGTGGAATCAGCCTCCATAAAAAAACATGGTTACTCCCCAGCTGCGTTGTTATATACCAAAGTTAGCTCCCTACCTGAATCGTTACGCAGATCCCTATAGCAGTTTCAATTAGGGTTCACACTCAGTTGTGCATTTCTGAAATATGAGAATCTCAAGGATCCATTTCAACCCATGAGAGTAACCCCAATTTTCAATTAGATAACAAGCCCCTTTCAGTCAGCTGGCTTCCTCAGATAGAGACTGTCACCTTGATGAGCTCATAACACCCAACAGACAATGGTGCTCTTCAGCAGATATTATGCACAAGTTTATGATACCTCGCATAAGCATTTTAAGATTTTCAACCAGTCATCTCTTGATTAAGGTAATGGGTACAACTCCCCCCGGCTACCCATATCAGTTTCAAGCTACTTTGACGGAGTGGCAGGTTCACCTCATGCTGTATCTAAGATATACAGTGTTCTATTTACTTGGGCCTACCCTGATAATTATGCCCCATCACCTTCTGGGCTCTCTTTCCTGGCAAAGAATTGGACTGGTCTCTTCTGTGCAAAACTGTCACAAATTTCTGCAACAGGACAGACTCAGGTTAATGCAATTCAAAATTTTGCACAACATTTACTATTCCCGTAGAAATTGGCCAGACTGGGTTTGGTGTCTTCTCCTCTCTGTACAAGATGTCAAATGCAAAGAGGTGACCTTCTTCATATTTTCTGGAGCTGTTCCAAAGTTGTCCCACTGTGGACTGCTATCAAACAACGAGTTGACCCTCTTTTGGGGCTCTCAGACTTGTTCACCCTGAAATATGTCTTCTGGGAGACTTCTGCATTTCGGTGGTGAATAGGAAGTATCATATAGCATTAATTTCACTGTCTGTTAAGAAAGTGGTTCTAAGACATTGGAAAGATTAAGATGTACCAACTTATGTCGAATGGCTCCAGGAACTACTTGCTAATCTCAGAACAGAGAGGACTATTGCTAGTCTTCACAATAAAATTAGGAAGTTTAACAGGATTTGAGGCCCACTACAAACCCTGTACTCACTGCAAGTTTAGGTATCTGAATGCCACATCTCAAGGTATGGTGTTGAATGCATAATGTTGTGCTGGGAAGTATGGGGTGGGTGGTTGGAAGGAGGAGGAGGGGAGTGGAGGGGAGAATGAATAATCACAAACTTTGTATCTGTAGTGTGTGGATCATGTTAATATTGTTATGATTCGTTCTCTGTACTGAAAACTTTAATAAAATTTGAATAGAAAAAAAAAACTATTGTTGAGAGGTGGCTACGCAAATGCCCAGAGCTACAACGTTAAAATACAAAACTACCATGTAAGTCGGGCTGCCCAGTTCAAATAAAAACACCCAAAATGCTGGGTAATGTTAAAACTAGTTATTGCATAAATAAAATGGTAAACTCAAGCAGCATACTCTCACATATGATACTAATGTTTTATGAGTCTGGTGTGCTTTTTCAAGGTATAATTGTCAGAACACATCTAGATGTTTAAATAGTCTTGGCTTAACAAGTAATCATAGATGAAACTCGTCTAACAATAATTAAACATGGACTGCTGATAAAATAATTACATTGAAAACCATGGAACAAAAGTGCAAGTAGCACACAGTACATACAATATAGTACAATATTTTACAATATGTCTCCATACTATCAAACCAATATTATTTTATACGTCCCATAATAATGTTTTCAGCGTAAAAATAAATTGGAAAGCACAATCAGTTCCTGTACCAGTTAATGCAACTATTTGTTCTTTCCTTTTAAAAAGGCACCAGAATAAAAGTATCATTTAAAACAGGATAGTGATGTGCCCTGAGCCAATATTTCCAGGCACTTTCACATTTCAATAGTTTAGAATCTAAATCCCCTCATTTTATACCCATCATTACTTTCTCCAAACCTAAAATTTAAAAGTGTAACTTTGTCCTTCTTGTATAATATGAAGTGCTAGCGCATTGGTACTATCTTTTGAGTAATACTACGTAAATATTCTGAAATACTAACTTTAAACTAACACTTTGTTTTCTCACTATAAAATTTACAACCACAAAATTACACAATTACAACCACAAAAAACATATAAATCAAATTAGTAGTTTTACAATTAATAAATTGTCTCAGGTGTATGTCACTTTAGTTATTGGATGTTCAAACACATCACCTTCTTTTACCACTTGGCAAAATGTACGATTGCCACATTTAAAAGTACCAAGGGGTCGTTCTGATGCTGTATTGTGCCATGTAAACTACTAGTTACTTTGTCAGCAATGTTGGCTCCCCTCCTGTATGCCATGCATTGTAATCTGTTTGTTGCTGTCCTTAATCTTTCTCTGTGTACAAACTGTGCCAATTCTTTTCCAGTATTGCTCTAATTAAATAACTCTGTGGACTAAAATCAGTGACAACATTTAAAACACATTCCTTACCCCTGACTACAATTTTGATTCTTAGGGCCAGATATTCAAAACTTTGCCGGCTAAATTAACACTGCTCAGCGGGCAAACTTAGCCTGGAGCACAAAGCAAACTATATTCAAAGGCCCAGATATTCAAAAGGTTGCGCATGGGCGCAGACAGTGTTGCATGCATACAACCCACTGATGCGCCTCTGCGCAATATTCAAAAGGGAAAAGTGTGCGGACAAATCCCGCTGCACCGGAGCGCAGTAATGTATGCAGGCACAGGTGGGGTGTGCCCATAACCTACACAGCCAGATATTCAGCCCCGGATGTGCAGAGCCATGCATGCGCAACCCCTACCTGCGCCAGCACAAAGTTAAGCAAAAAAGGAACACTGATGGCCACCACAGGTGAGCTGCCGCATTGCAGGGTGCAACACAGCAGCTGCCACTCTGTGGGTGGCCACCCAGTTCCGCTGCATCTGGTGGCAGCTCTCCCATGCCCGATCGTGGGCATTGTAAAGAAGATGTTGTTTGTTTATATCTTTTGGTGGTTCAGTGATCAAGAGCTTGCGCTGATTGCTGGCATCTGCTGTAGGCAGTTATCTTCGTTCAATATTTTTCCCCTGGTGGGTCCAGTGGTGCCCCTTCTTTATCGCCTGAGCCGGAGTTTCATGATTTTGCTTCGTTCAGCTGCGTGTGTAGCAGCACTATTGCGCTTGCCGCCGCTGACGCTGACAGCTGTAGGTTGCACTATTGTTCACAGCATGAAAGCACGGTCGCAGCAGCCCATAATATACGATGGCCATTCCAGATATGTGATTCATTCACATATCTGGAATGTATTGCGGTGCGGCTGTGACGGCCATTGGCTCACGCTGTGAACCAATGGGCGTGGCAGCCCTACCGAGCTGTCAGTCGGCAGGCGCGGCGGCAGGTGGGTGGTGTTGCGCCTCGCCGGCTGACCGGGGAGCAGGGTGGTGGGGCCTAGTGGGCGGTGGGGAGGGGGGTACCACTAGACCACAAGGGATATTGGACGGGGTGTTTTTTTTTTTCATAACAGATGCCCGATCGGGAGAGTGCAGTCCACCGACCACCAGGGATATTGAATGGGGGTGTCTTTTATTACAACAGATGCCCATGATCGGGCAGAAGCGGATATTGGATGGGGGGTTCTTTATTACAACAGATGTCCGCATCAGGCAGAAAGTGGGATATTGGACGGGGGTCTTTTATTACAACAGATGTCCGCGATCGGGCAGAAAGTGGGATATTGGACGGGGGTTCTTTTATTATAACAGATGCTCGCGATCAGGCGAAAGCGGGATATTGGACGGGGAGGGTTCTTTGTTGCAACAGATGCCCGCGATCGGACAGAAAGCGTCCACTGGACCACCAGGGACATAGGACGGGAATTTATTTTAAACATATGCCTGAACGATCGGGTTGCAGGAGGCGCCGGTCCGACGGCTGCTGCCTGGCAGGGCGCCAGGAGCAAGTCGCCGGGGATCGCGCACCTGCATGCAAATAGATGCAATCGGGCCATAACGATGATGCAAATGGCCCCATGTGCACCGCGATAAATTATGACCCCATTTGCATGTCACCTTTTGAATATCACAGGTGCTGTGAATGGCGAATGGCACTTGGCTAAGCGCATCTCCATGCTCCTCTGGCCACTTGCGCTGGCGCAGTGCCATTGTGCCATGCACAGTGGGGTAGCCAGGGTGCGATATTCAAAGCTGCTGAGCCATGGCACAGCTCCTTTGAATATCGCTTAGTCACGCCCTCCCCCAGCAGCTGTTGAGCTGTGCCCAAGCTTACGCCACAGCCTGGTGCAGTTTGGAATATCTGGGCCAAAAGGAATAGCCTGGGGGCAAACAACTTCTGAATATAGCATGGGAATGAGGCCGGGCAAACTGGGCTGGGAGAGCAGGACAAACTTAGCCCTGGAATAAGACAGCACTGAATATTTATTTATTTATTTATTTACTGAGATTTACCAGGAAGGCATACTGAGCAACATGCTCGATTCCAGATGCACCTGGGGGCCTAGGCCCAGTACATGGAATTACAGTGCATGACAAGACATAACATGAGAATTTGTACAACAATAATACAGGAATTTGGTAAGAAGTACAATAGTGAGTAGGTATGACAAAAGACTCCATGCAAGGCAGTACAGGGAGAGTACTTCCAGGTATATGTTAACACATAACAGGATTATTACTGTCAGTAATTAGCTTATGAGAGCTAGGGGATTGAACATAGCAGGGAGCAGATGGAGGAGAAATGTGCCTGGAGTAGTGTGGTACAGGAGTCCTGGATTTTGTGTGTCTGATGGGGGCGGGAGGGCGCTCCAGATCTGAGGGATGCGGAATTGAAAGCAGCCTGGCCTGTAGTAGTGCACATAAGTGGGACATGTAGATGTCTGGGGTCTGAGCCTCGTAGGGAGTAGCGGGGGTGGGGCTGTTGGGATAAAGCAGACTCAAGATAGGGAGGGAGGCGGTCCAAAATTTGGCAGCAAACCCTAGCGCTGTTTATTAATCTGAGGGTCATGTAGAGATGGGAGGGCTAGAGGCTGTATAGTGTACAGTGGTGTGAGTGGATGGAGGGAGTCGAGGATGAAGCGACATAAAGAGTGGAAAAAGTGTTGAGGAGCTTAAGAGGGTAGGCGCAGGGGCGATTGAGTAAACTAATATATAATCCAGTATAGGAGTGTATTTTGTACAAAAGCGATGCCTTGTTTGTAGGAGACAGGATTTGCTACGATAGAGTGCCCCTGAGTTTTGGGAGTAGCCTCTTGTGCAGGGAGTCCATGTGAGAGGCGAAGTCAAGGTGTGAGTCGAGCCAGATGCCAAGATATCTAAAGCTAGTACATTGCTCAAGGGAGTCCCATCCAAGGTTGAAAAAAGGGGACAGGGGTTTGGTGGGAGAGTCTCTGCTGGGAGCCAAAACGTAAGCTTATACCATTTTTATAGGATTAAGAGATAGCTGGTTTATCACGAACCAGTGCTGGATGGCTGTGAAATCTGCCTGGAGGAGAGACGCTACACTGCTTGATGAGGGGCCTGATGCATACAGAACTGTGTCATCTGCGCCCATTTGGATGGAAGAATGAGGGGCATGCAGAGGGGAGGCCATTAAGAAAAATGGAAAAATGTGGGCCTAGGACTGATCCTGGGGGACTCCTGATAGGACAGGAAGGGGTTAGAAGTGTGAGCCATTCTGACCACTTGTGTCCTGCCGCTGCAGGTAGTCTTGGAACAGGCTAGCAGGTCGCTAGACGGGCGTCATGAGTTTGTGACCGTAGTGGATGTGAGGCCAGTATCGAAGACTTTTGCTAGATCAATAAAAATGGCCATGGTGATATGTCCTTTGTCGATTCCTCAGAGGATGACCCCAGTAACACGTGTAGGGAGGTGATGGTAGAGGGATTTGCAAGCCAGATTGAAAAGGGAAAGGAGGAGGCATCCAGGAATTGGAGAGTTGGGACAGGACCAGATGCTCCTGAAGTTTGGCCAGGATCGGGAGTAGGGAGATAGGTCTGTAGTTGCCTGGTGAGGAGGTCGCCGCCTTTTGGGAGGGTATGACAGTGGCCATTTTCCAGGTCGTTGGTACTTTACCCAGGAGAAGAGAGATTGAAAAGTGCGGCCAGGGGGCTGCATGGCAGGGGTCAACAGGAAAGTATCTTACGCCCAGGGACGAGGGGCATTTGCCTTGTTAGGGATTCAGTGCCCGTAGAGAATGAAAGACTTCAATAGGGGATACTCAGTTGAAGACAAAGTGGATTTGGGAGGGGGAGGTAGGAGCGGGGTGCTGTATGGGAGGACAGGGGGTGCAATCCGGTGAGAGGGATAGAGGGGTTGACGGTGCAGCTAGAGAAATGGGGAGTTGAAGGCCGGCAACACCAATGGCGTCGGAGATAAGGGGTGCCATTTACTGAGATTGTTGGAGGGGTGGTTGGGCAGGGAGGCACGAGCAGGGATTTCCAGAAGTCTGTGGGTGGTTAGAATTTTACTAAAGGTGGATAGGAAGAAGACCTTTTGCTTGGCGAATCCGATTTGTGCAAGCATTACGTAGGGCTCTGTAGGAAGTAAGGGAGGCCAGGGTGCCCATTTTCTTATGAGCTTCCAAGCGTGGTCCCTGATGCAGCAGGTTTTGATAATGTCAACTGAGATCCAAGGGAGATGTGTTCCTCTGACCCTCTTTGTGCATAGTGGAGCGTGCTTGTCCCAAACTTTCAGAAAACGGAGCTTGAAAGCATTAAAGGCATCATCGATGGAGAATGCCTCGGTGATGCAGGACCAGTCTCACCCTACCCAGGTCCTCCAGGAGAGCTACTAGGTCTAGGGAGTTGTAAGACCTGGTGATCAGTGTTTTGGGGAGGGGCTATGAACCTTCCTGACCAGGTAAACCATGTGATGGTCGCTAATGGAGTCGAGAAGTAGGCCTGCTTTAATGATTCTGTAGCGGATGCGGGGTGAGGGCCCAATCCAGTAGGGAGTGCTTTTGACTTGTGGTTTAGATGGGTCGCCTCACTTATCAGTTGCGTGAGGTTTTGGGCCTTTATTTTGTCCTCAGTGATGCATTACCCGACCTAACCAATTGACATTATAATCTCCTATGGCATGGGGCTCGCCTCCTTTAGCTAGGGATTGCAGCGTGGTTAGATGGGCGAGGATAGCATCAGTGTGCGTGCATGGGGGCAGTATGAGCTGGCCACATATATAGGAGAGGCATGAGGAAGTGATAACTTAATTAACGTAGAATCTATGTTAGCTGGGGAGAGGGATCACCACAGGGTGAATTGACGAGTGTTAGAGATGTATGTAGCCGTGCCACCGCCTTTCTTTTTACCTGCCCTGTCATGCCTTATTATTGTACATCCTGGGATAGAGACTTCGCATCCGCATGATGTGGTTTTAACCAGGTTTCGGAGATGGTCAGTATGTCAGGATGCAATGTTAGTGCGATAGGTTGAAGTAGCGAGATTTTGGACAGCAGGCTGCAGGTATTTAGGTGGAGTATGTGGGCCTTTGGGGAGAGAGGTTGGGGAGGGGTAGAAAGTTGGGATTGAGCCTGGGTTTACCTCTATGTCCCCTGACAGGAGCAGGAGAAGGGCATACAGAAACCACATTTTCCTGGAGTGGGTTTGCATGAGTGAGTGCGGCGATGACCAGAGAAGGCCGATGGGTGACGGGGTTGATGATTTTAAGATATAATGCCCTGCTGAAAGGAGGGTGGCAGGATTGCGGCAGAGATAATGCCGTAGTGGGCATGAAATAATTCCAGTACTGGTGAGTGAGGGAACGCACTGGGGTATGGCTGCAGGGACCAGCAGGGTTGCAGTAACAGTGGAGGTTCCTTCATAGGGAGGGTTGAGGGTAGTAAAGAGGTTTCGCAGCCAGAGAGGCAGAGGAGGCCAATGAGAATCTGCATCCTTGTGCAGCTACCAGCTTAAGTAAAAATTGGTGGGAGCCCTCTAGTGGAGGCAGCTGATAAGCTGCAAATGGTAAAATGGTTTTATCCAGTCGTGGTGAAAACCAGTCATGTGACTAGTACCTAAATGGCCTATAAAGGAAAAGCCCGCCAAGGGTGGTGGCGGGGTGGCGGGTAGAACCACACAGCAGTCCAAAGAAGCAGCAGCAATCAAGCTGCAGGGGACTGTCGGAGAAAGTCAGCAAGCTGGGAAAAATTCAAATATGGCACCTTTAAAACACGCTCCTCTCAGTACTCAGTACCTGGTGCTTTGGGGGAGGGGCATGGTATCTGCAGACAGAACAGGGAGGCAGGCGGACGACTCCAGGTGCCCTCTCGACCCCAACTCCGCTGCTCCTGGTGCTTCGGGGGGTCCGCAGTATCTGCAGAAGGAACAGGGAGGGCAGGCGACGACTCCAGGTGCCCTCTCGATCCCAACCCCAAGGCCTGGTGCTTCGGGGTCCGCATCTGCAGAAGGAACAGGAGGGAATATAGCAACCAGGAAGTGCAAACCACAACAGCAACACAGTGCACAGCGACATGAAGGTAGGTAGAGGTGAACTATGTGGCCAATGTGTGCCAGCAAATGTGTGGACCCAGTACAGCTGCAGGCAGCAGTGCATGTGAAAGTATGGTGTCAAAACTGTATAATATTCCCCAAACTGTCTCGCGCAGCGCTAACATGTTTGCCCGGTTTAGTGCAGGGCTAAACCATTAGCCTGGTGCAAACACGCTTTGTCCGGCACTAAACTTTGCCATATTCAAAAGTGACATGCAAATGAGCCTACTTAGGTCACCTCTGGGCAAACATCCAGATTAACATCTCATTATGCCCTGATTTGCATGCAGTTTGCTCCAGCTGCTACTGCAGTGTCCCACAGCTCCATCTGTAGGTCAGTCTGGAAGTACAGGGACTGGCCAGGTCCGACTGCAGCTCCACCTGTAGGTCAGTCTGGCAGTGCATGATGATAGCAGTAGGCTACATGTAAACAGTACAGCATAGCATAGAATATTGTACCCCAGGGGACAACAAAGCATAGGCACAGATGGTGGTGGTGGTGGTGCAGCATGCAACTGTCACACTGTAGGTCACGGTACAGTACACAGCAGACACTACAGTAGCATGGGGGCCAGTAGTGTGTGGACACAGCACTACCTATGGTGTGTAGGGCAGTGCTGATGACTGCACTATACACAGTGACAGGCCCAACATGCAGGTGTATACTGACAGTGGACATTACTGTTACATGTATTGTGACCCACAGATGCTGCACCTCTGGCACGGATGCTAACAGTGACATATACATGTCCGCTTTGTGTGCTGTGGCAGTTGTACAGCTGTGCAGTATGTGGCCGGGGGCATATTATTAGAAAGGCATACTGGTGTTGGTGTATTCCCAATACTGGCCCATGTGCACTGCATGATGTGTCCCAGCCTTGTGGCACACCTGGTCTGTGGCACAGCCTGGCCACCCATACACCTCCCCTCAACATCCTCCATGCCCACAGTGCTGCATGTGTGTGCTGGCATCTGTTGGTGTCCACAGAAGAGTGGTCCACAGGTGTGCGCTGTAGGCCACACAGCCATGCTGTCCACTGGCGGCAGGGTCACCACTTACTGCCTGGCATGGCTGGGACTGGTGGCAGATGATGACATCATTGTGATGCCATCAGTGAGCAGCATGTTTCCTCTATGTCTGGCTTCGTCTAGGGTGTCATATTTATTTGTTAGGGTCACGCAAAAGCCACACAAACACCATGCAAAGCCAAAATGTCATGCAAAGCTGATTGCCCAGGGTTAAGACTCATCTTTTCCCAGCGTGTAATGTGCACCGCGCTAAGTGTTATGCTAAGCGCGAAACCACTTTGTGTGTGCTAATCGCTTAGTATATAGCATTGCGCCTGTATTCATATGCACACACCCCTCAGTTAGCCCCTTTGCATACATTATGATTTTGCCTGGCGCTAATGCAGTTTACGTGCGCTATTTGGCCTTTGAATAGAGCAAATCCACGCTAATCCCATGCCAAACCGGCTCAAAGTTTTGAATATCTGGCCCTTAGACACCAATAACTCCCCATTCATACTTTCCACTGCTGCACTCTTTATCAATACATCTGTTGTTATAACCTCTGGATTTAAACCGTTGTTTCAGCTGCTTAAATCATTTTGATATTGCAGTGGCTCACTAGTATTACATCTTAGCCTCATGAATTGGCCCCGTGGGATGTTTTCAATAAGGTTTCATTTTAGTTTATTAGTTTATTATTATATTAGAAGAGCCCTTGGGCCAAGGCTCTTTACAAAGGTTCTACGTTGGGAAAACAATACAGAACATAGTGAGGACAATAGCAAGTACAGTAGTTTCCAAGCAGCCATAGGCTGTCAGGTACATTAAAGCTTCCATATGAAGGGAGGGGCGCTGCTGAGCACTTCTACTGAGAAGACGTGGATCTCAATAGCTCTGCAACTATTATTAAACAATTCAGAAATTATTCGATTTTTTGTAGAAGTGCAGTCAGACAACAAAGATTGTTGGATTCCTGAAGCTGGGCTGAGTAGTTTGAGACTAATATTGACTATGGGTCGCACAAATAAAAGTGGCAGGCGGGCGAAAAAGTAGCCCTCAACAGAGCAACAGGCCATGCTTACTCGACCGTTATTGCTCGAGTGAGCCACCATGGAAGGCCTTGCAGGCGGCCATGCAGGTCATTGATGGAAAATTCAATCAGTCCTCCAGCGACTGGGAGAGCAAGATTTTAAAATAGAGGCTGCTACAAAAACGGCCTCATCTGCTGAAAATCAGGCAATAAAACCTTATCGACTGCAGCCAAACTCACGCAAGAGAACAGGCAACTGAGATACTGTTTAGAGGCGTTGGAGAATCGAGCAGAGCACCTAATGTGCACCTTATTGGGCTACCAGAAAGGCTCCGAGAACTCTGATCTACTGCTATTTCTAAAATCCTGGCTACCTAAAGCTTTACAGGTGGACCGATCTCTAGGGAACAATTCATTAAAGCCTACCAGTATAACACGCGCTCCGCTGGGGCACAGAAAGACTCCCTCGCACAGTTTTATTGGTGACAACGAGTGCAAGTGTAAAGGAGCAGATACTTCAGGCGGCCCGCAATACTGAATGTCTGAACTACGAGGGGCATACCTTACATTGTTTTCCAGACCTTTCTTCATCAGAGCCCGAAGAAAGAAATTTGATGGGGTTCGTCAGTCTTTAAGAATCTGGGGTCGCTCATACCCTGATGATGCCGTAGCGACTGAGGGTTTACTACAGGGACACACTTTTCAATTCACGGATCCAGAAGAGGCAGGCAAGTGAGTTCAGCAAATTCAGAAGGAGTTCGAGGTTTCTAATGTTAGAGCCAGAGTGGAATCGGAACAAGAGTCGGAGGAAGAAGATACCTGACTGGGTTACAGTAAGGAGTTTGAACTTTAGTAACAACCATTTTAATTAAGACTCTAGACAACATCAGCCTTGCCGATGAAGGGCTTCCCCTGGCTATATAATGACTGTTGATTTATTTCGAGAGACTTTGGATGGGACCTGTTATTGCATATTAATCTGCATACTGTAGTGGCTTAATTTCCTTTTCTGTAGAAAGCTGTATCCACGACCTTTTTTAAAAATTTTAAATTGCAAGGGAAGTCCTTAAGTCTAAACAATAGCTTACTTAATTCTCTTTCGTGACTGTACATTTTGTTAAAACAGCTTTATTATTACAGTTGCGGGGCTGTAGAGAGCCCACTAAGCCTTTTGTTTTCCCATGTTTGGTAAGGGGAACTAATCAACCTTGGATGTTGAATTTTTCTTGGTCTCTTTTTAATTTTATGAGAACTGACCCCATCTCTTGTAGAAGTGCAGCTAATAGGACTTATTTTGATTAATGTAATAAATAGAGTTGATATACCTCCAAATCCGAAAACCAGACACCTAGACTGCATTATACTGTCTTAACTTGAATTGTCTCTGTATTAAATTAGAAATGTCTGATGTCTGCATTGTAACACTATGTGTTTATTTGAAACAACAATAAACATAAAGTTAAAAAAAGCTTCCATATGAAATTACTGTAATATGTGCAGTGATTCACAGCATGTATGTTAAGTTACAATAATCTGTGTATATTATTCAAGAATGTCCGTAATGAACACTACTCCCACCAGCTCCCCAGCTTCTACTTCAAAGCAGTCAAGGCTCACCAAGTATGCAAATATGTAACCAAAGCCCTTGGTAAATCAAGATTCATTAATGACTCCCTCGATCTCAAAATCCTGTCTCTCACACTTGATTAAGTGCTTAGTCCTCTGACCAGAATTTTTATTTTTATTTAGTTGTTTAACCAGGTATAGCACACCAAGCTGAAAGCTTTTCTACAGGAGCGACCTGGGAGCACAAGGAGGTTAAATGACTTGCTCAGGGTCACACAGTATGCAAGTGGAAGCTGTGGGATTCAAACCCAGGTTTGGTCTGCTGGATGTCACCAGATTTGCAGCTCAGAGCCTTAGACCACTGCGCTATACTGCCTCTAGTAATTTCCAACCTCTCCCTCAGCCTTAGCCAGTTCCCGGACAGATGGAAAGCTGCCACTGTCACCCCAATCCATAAAAGTGGTGACAAAACTGCCCACGATAACTACAGACCTATCTCCCTACTACCCCACTCTCCAAGGCACTAGGACGCATCGTCCCAGACCAGCTCACAGAATACCTGGATACGTACAACATCCTGTGCAAGCAACAACACGGGTTTCGCAAAGGTCACAGCACCTCCACAGCCCTACTTGAATTCACCGGTGCAATCCACAATGCACTTGACTCCAGTGAACTACTAGGCTCAATCTACATTGACTTAACTAAAGCCTCGACACCATCAATCACCGCCTCCTGCTTGTCCAGCTTCAGAACACTGGGCTGTCAACCGACTCCATTGGCTGGTTTAAGAGCTACCTTGAAGAATGGTCCCAAACAGTAAGAATCACTGATACACTCTCAGACCCTAGAACGGTCCATTCTGGGACCCCTCCTCTTCAGCCTATTCTTAAACTCACTCACGGACAGCTGCCCAGAACAAATAATTTCTACGCGGCGATGCTGTGATCCTCACCTGGACCCTGATCCAATCCAATTACAAAATAAACTTCAGCAGGCCTTCTCCTCCACGAATCCTGGTTTCTAAATCATAAACTGCTTCTCAATCAGAAAAAACAAGTCTATGGTCTTCTGCAGCCCCACAACAAAAACAAACAACTCCACCTCTCCATTGCAACCAAACAAGGAGCCATCCTAGAGCAAACACAATCGTTCAAGTACATCGGCATCACCCTTGATCCCCACCTCTCATACACTGTCCATATCAGCAATGTTGCAAGATCTGCCAGTGCGAGGTTAGGCATATTATTCCGGCACAGGAAACACCTAACCCCCAGAAGCACTGGCAGTAGCCGTCTAAAGCTCCATCGTCAGCATCATAGACTATGGTCTTATCATATATGGGTCTGCAACTACCTCTGCTCTCAAACTCGCAACCTCCCTGAATAAGGCCTGTCGTCTCATCACTGGCTCACATCACCGTACCCACACATGTGACCTTTATTCCCAATCTGGATGGCTTCAACTGGACAAACGCATAAAATACCAAACCTGCATCACGGCCAAGAAAATTATAATAGGTCTGGCCCCACCTGGTGCCTGTGCCCTCCTTAAGCCTAGACATAGGAGCGTCACTACAAGGAGATCCAATTCCCATCTACTACATATCCCACGATGTGCTGACCCAAGGACAAAGATCATTCACCCTATCGGGCATCCAACTGGCTCAACTCTCTTGGCCGCAACATAGCACCGCTCCAACACTCGGCCTCTTCACGTCCAAGCTGCTCCTCTCACTGCTGTATCCTGTGATTGCCCATCTTAACATTTTCACCGCTCCAGCTGCAAATGCCCCAGCACCCAGCACTTACAATCAGTTCTTTGCACCCCTAGCACCTTACCTGTCATATTTCCTCGACAAGGCCCCTGGCTGCACTGTCTCCCACCTCGCCCACCTCCCCCATATCTCCACTCCTGCCCTGCCCCAACCACCTCCCATACTCCCCTTACCCCTGCACCTCCCCGATCTCCTACCTCACTTACCCCACCACCCACCCCCTTCCCTTGTCTTGCTCATAGCTCAAGTCTTTGTACTGGTTATTACATGTCTGTAAGTCAATGACTATATGTTTGTAACTAAAATGATGACTGTTGCACATGCTGACGTGGAACCTTTGTAAAGAGCCTCGTCTCAAAGTTATTGTAATCCTAGATTGAAATAAATAAAAAAATGAATACATAAACATATGTACAATAAAAACACAGTTGTGATATGGTTCTACAATAAATTAGGAACTGCTAGGAGAGATGGTAGATACATGTAGAGGAAGCTATGGGGAGAGATGTAGATAATAGTGAGGAAATAAAAGGGAGGAAATAGGAGATAGTGGGGGGTAAAGGTGTGGAGGGACTTGGGGAACTTAGAGGAAGGAGAGTAAGTTTAGTTAGGAGAAACATACACAGGAGGCCATTGTGACAAGGTGCTGATGCAGGTAGCACTTGAGTGCCAGGGTAGTGTCATTGGTAACAGCAGGTGGAAGCAGTTGTACCAGGATGAGACTCTGTATGTAAAGGGTGTTGTCCTTGGGTAGTGCAGCAGTGTGGAACAGAAAAAGTAAGATATTCTGAGCTCCTGGTTAGACGGGGCCGCAGCTGGGGACCAGTAAGGACTGAACCCTTGAGGGTAGGAGATTTAAGGTAATCTTTTGCTAGCATACAGGTCTGGTACTTGACTCTGCTGTGGAGTTGGAGCCAGTTTGCTTGCTTGTAGATGTCACAGGTATATGAGAGGCGTGCAGCAGAGGTCAGTAGACAACATGCCTTGTTAAGGGCAATGGCTATCTGTCAAGTAGGGTGTCAGTGGCAGAGCCATAGAACACAAGGTGCCTGGGATGATGACTTTCATAATGTAATAAAGCATTTTTGTTAGTACATTTTCACTATAAACTTGTTTTAATCCCCTCTGCCATCTTTTTCCACAACCCAATCCAAAAATGAACTGCTAATTTATCAAAATGTACAGTAAATTTAAAGCAGCAGTACTACGTAAATCAGGAAGTGCACTATAAAATTCTGTTTTTCATCTGTAAGCATGCGGCCAAAGTTCCAGTTTCCATACCTGTAAATGTTTCTTTCAAGTCGTCTTTACTTTTTAGATATTTGAAATTTATTTGAAGTGTTGTAGCGCTATAACAAATATTCGGTTGACTAATTTTCAGCTGCGCTTTTCTACAGGTCACATCACGTCTTTTGACAACAGCAGAGGACCTCTGCTAACCATTCCGATGTCCCTGCAAGTCATTCATATGTGCAGTTGGCAGCAGAGGGGTTCAGTGCAACATGCTTAATTACAGAAATGTAAACAAAAGCAGAGAATAACTGAGCAAATTACTCGGCCATAGTACAATGCCGGAGAGGAAGATCACCAGGTATATGATTAGCAGGGCACAGGAATAAACTGTCAAAAAACGCAATTTTTTTGTAGTACTGCTGCTTTAAGGTTGTCATTTTTACCTCCAAATACTGTACAAAACACTACAATTATGATGGGGATCCCTCCACACCAAAAATACGTCACCAATAAAGCATTAAAAATATAAATTCTATCAAAAAGGACTAACTTCAGATGCAAAATATAATTGTTTTCCCAAATAGCCAAGCATAGATTGCTTAATTTGGTGTGAAGGAAACATTGGTATCATATGTGAGAGTATGCTGCTTGAATTTTACTATTTTATTTATGTAATAAATAGTTTTTAATGTTACCCAGCATTTGGGGCATTTTTATTTCGATCGGGCGCCCCATTTACAAGGTAGTTTTATGTGTGGTTCACAGCTCAGTGCTTAAGTAACATATTGTAGCTGGATAATGTAGATGGTTGTTGGATACAGAGGCCAGCAGGTAAGAGGACAATGTTTACTAGGTACTAGTAGTATAAAATGATTTGTGCTTAGGTACTTTAGCATGAGCATGATAGAATCAATGAATATAGTACATATGAATAGGATAGATTGAGCAATGTACTTGGATGCTTGAATTGAGAATCTTTATATTATTTGATGGTTTTGGTTTCTCTGTATCCCACCTGTAGGGAGGAATCTTGGTTTAGTATGGGACCCCCAAAAGAATATAATATCAACTATTGTTCTATAACTGACTGATGAATGAGTTGAGCAGGAATGCACCTTAATAATGATATGAATAGATGATCACCTCCTCCAACTCTGGAAAGTGTGACCAGCAGCACGCAGGGAGAGGAAAAACCCCTTGGGGAGAAACCTCCGAGGATCCTGCCACCACTCTGCCTGTCCTCTTCTGGGCATACTAAAGGAGAGAGATCCTAATTAACAAATTGAATTAATCAGCTAATCTGAATTCCAAATTGTAGAACCTGATCCAGAGAAACAGAGCTTAAGAAAGTACTGAATTGTAACATGTCCAGTGAAGCAATCTGCCCCTAGCAAACTCCAAGTTCGAGAATCCATGTACAATTTGAACGATGGAGAGTGGACATATTAAAAGACCGTCTTCTGGACTTCAGTTGATAGAAGGCATGAGAATTCAGGAACTGTATGTTAGTGGAGATGAAGTTGATGACCGACGAACTCAATACAGGTGACCAGACAAATTTGTTGTATCCAAGCTTTGACACAAACGAGGCAGGATGAATAGAAGTAGCATTTACTCAGGTTTCTACTAATAGAGGGCTTGTATAGCACGTGGAATGGTAGAAGGCTTGGAGCCAAGTTACCGACTGACGAATCTAGTTCTGGTAAGTAGGTTAGTCTTAGGATAAGATAAGTCTTAGGAAGTGGGATAAAGGCAACAGCTGTAGAGCTGAGCTGGAATCAATGGCAGGCTGTAGAGGATTAATCGGAGGCACTGGTGCAAGGTTGGAAGCATGAAAGTACTAGAATATGGCGAGCCCAAAAGTAAGCAAGGCAGGTGGACTGCGAATCCGAGAGAGAGAGTAGGTAGCAAGGAATGCACCAACGAGGCAGGTGAGAAGGAATGGGACGTGGCAACCAGCCCCTGGCAAAAGTGCAGCTTAACCGACAGCTGGTGAGATAGGAGAGAGAGGCGCTGATTCCAGGTATGGAAGCGCAGCCAGACCCATGGAGGTCTGCTGGAGAAT
Source organism: Neoceratodus forsteri (assembly GCA_016271365.2). Taxonomy (NCBI): domain Eukaryota; kingdom Metazoa; phylum Chordata; order Ceratodontiformes; family Ceratodontidae; genus Neoceratodus; species Neoceratodus forsteri. Next base: position 190,062,865 of record CM028134.1, read on the forward strand.
TAGAACGTGGTATTCCCTCGATGAGATGTGCAGCAAATCCATCAGCTGATGAGGTAAATAGAGAGGCGACTAGCTCCAGGTACCAGGAAACGCAGTCAGACCTACAGAGGCCAGCCAGTAGGAATAAAGTGTGGTATATAACCTCCAGGAGATGTATCTTGAGTCAGGTTAGAGCAGAGTAATCCTGCAATTGTAAGGCAGACGAGAGAATGGATGGCGCTGAGGACTGACGATCCAGTAGATCAAGGATGGCAGGGATCGCATTGAAGAGACCGTGGCAGAGAGATGGCAACCTGATGAGAGGAATAACATCCAAAACTGTGGTATTCAATGTCTGAGGCAGCAATAACCTGACAAGACCGAATATTTGAGCATAAGAGTCCCAGATGGAGATAACTGAAGAGGCTGAGTCAAATGGAGTAGTGTCACAGGGTCCAAGAAGCAGTAAAACACAATCAGAATAAGGAAGGTCTTCAGGAGAAGCTCAACTAGTGTCCTGGAAAGGTGAAGCAGCAGTAATTCCATACGATGGAAGCGGCAGGGTAAAGCATCCAAGAATAGATGATGATCGAAGAAACGGGCAGATGCGAATCCATAGGGAAGGAGCTTCCAGCTGGCTGACACAGCAGAAGGTAGGTTATAGTAGAATGTGAGAATCTCCAGGCCCCAAGCAGGCGAAGCAGAAGAAGAGTAGAAGCAGGTACCTCCCAGCCCGATGGGCAAAGGCAGGTCGAGAAATCCAGAATCTCCAGGCCCCAGGCTGGACGAGGCAGGCATAGAGTAGAGCAGGTAAACCTCCCAGCCCAAGGGGCAAAGGCAGGTCGAGAGGCTGTGAATTCCAGGCCCCGAGCTGGGCGAGGTGGGCATAGAAGAGAAGTAGATCATAATGGAGCAGGAGCCTGAGCCAGTTAAGTGCAAGTAGCACTGGAACTGTAAAGCAGACTTAGGAAAGTAAAATGATGCTGTAGACTGACGATCCTGTAGATCGAGGATGGTAGGGATTGCAGCGAAGATCTTGGCAGAAGAGTAGGCAACCTGTCAAGGCAATGAACATCCTGAATCTGGTAGTCTATGATTGAGGCAAAGGTGCGATCACGTAAAGCAGCGAGGGCAAGCAGGTTGAAGAGCCAAATGGAACATCCAGAAGCACACTTAAGGAGAAGACCAGAGGAACCATACAAGCCCTGCAGAAGCCATATATGGAAGAACTTATCGAGGCTAAGGTAGGAAGAGAGTGGCATATGAGCCGAGGAGCCATAGGGCAGTGGAATAGCCATGAAGGGAAGAATCACACCTCCCGATTCCCCAGCATTGAGCCAGAGCATAGCCCGCAATTCATAGAAATGGCCAGAAAGTGGAGCAAAGCCCGATGTGGAAACAGAACATGACCACGAAGCAGGCCCCATATTTATTTATTTATTTAATTTAGTTTTTGTTAACCGGGTTAGGTCGCTAGCCAAAGTTGACTATTTTCAGGCACGACCGGGAGAATACATATATAAATGAGATGAGATTATACTAGGGAGGGACAGGGAAGGATCCAACAATGAAAATAGAAACAGTCCGTAAATCCAGAGGTAGCATACTGAAGAACCAGGAAACGAGCAAGAAGGTGGCTTGCAGCCAATTATAGAGTGCCAAGCACAGGAAGAACAGGCGAGAGGCATGCATATTTTCCTAATTGTCCCTGGTTTTCAGGGACATCTAGACTGAGCTTCCAAAGTGTGCCTTGTCCCTAATAAATTTTATAGTGGTCCACAGCTAAACAGTGGAGATCGTAAGCAAACAATGCCAAACTTAAGGCTACAGATATGGTCCACCTTAGAAAATGCATTGCACACTAAGCATCATAGCCAACCTGCTTCCTGAGTGGATATCACCTAATTGAAGATGGGTCCCTGATTCTGGTCATTGTCCCTGATTTTCAGATGCCTTGTCCTGATTTATGAGAGGCAGGAGGTGTAGAGGCATGGAGGCATGGGACGGATAATCCAGGAAGAAAGGGTAGCTTGCAGGAAAGGCAAGGCAAAGAAAGAGATGCAGTGGTTGAGCCAACCGCCACGGATCGATTGGTAGATAGCGAGAATTAAGCACAAAGCAAAAACAAAATAGTACAAAGAAACACAATTTGGCTGCATTATATGTACAGCTAGTAGCCTGGTGGAAGTGAAGGTGTGTTCCCACTCTGAGGTCTGAGTCCCACTGCTGCCCAGCACGAGGACCAAAACCGCCAAGTCTTAATTTCAGAGGTGAAGGTTGAGAGGTAGGAGAAGAATGAGCCATGAAGAGACCCATGCAGGCCTGGAGGCTGCACAAGTGGAAGAGATCGCAGAGTGAGCTGAGCAGCATGAATAGCAGGCAGGTGCAGCAATAGGAGAAGCAATGGCTTCTTGGCTGAGCAGATAATCCAAACAGGCAGCCTGCAGGGCAGGAAGCAGCAGCTGGAAAGGTGAGCCCAGATGTTGCCGAGGCAGGTGGTTGCTGTGACGAGGTAAAGAAAACCCCTCGCTAACTGGAGGCAAAGGCGAAGTGGCGACGGACTAGGCATGGAGCCGGGCTGCTCGAAAGGGGAGACAACAATACAAGGACTGAACACAGGAGAAAGGGAAGCAGGAAGAAATGAACAGCAGCAGGCAGAATGGAGCTAGACCCCCAAAGAACAAACAATAGGGAAGAAAACCAACAGAGGGGGGGGGAAAGAGAACGCAGAAGAAAATGGAAGCAGGAAGAAATGAACAGGCAACAGGCATAACGGAGCTAGATCCCCAATAACAAACAAATAGTGAAGAGAACCAATGGGGGGACGAGGAAATGAAACAAATGGCAGGACAGGTGGGGCAGAAACAAGCAAAGGGCAGCCACGGACCAGCGGCGACACAACAGTGAGTGCGACTCGCTCTAAGCAGAGCGGAAGTCTGCTGCTTGAGTTAAATAGGATGTGGGAGAGCTCTTCCCCACATAACTATGGGCTTGCCCTTCAATTATGTTATTAATTAATATGTTTTGTAGAGGAGAATTAACTTGCTTGGTTGTTTTCTAATATGTCATTAGAGTTGTTAATGATAGCAATGTTTCAAACTTAGTGGTTAATGAAAACATTTAGTCTGTCTGATTATTACATAAATCTTTGTTGTTTTTCGAAAATGTGCATATTGCATATTGTATGGTTAGCACTTAGTGTACTGGTACTGCGTCCCTTTAAACTTTAAATAATTTAAATGGTTCAAATGATACTGGTAGGGACACTAGAGTATGAGTTATGCAGCACCCAGTTCCACAGACATGAATACTGTGAAGCCAACTGGTAGAAAGCACAGACTCTCTCTGAACCAATAGAATTATATTTCAGCATTTAAAAGGGGACACAATAGCCACCATAGACTTGCTCCCAACAAAGCTCTCTGAGCAAGTGTCAGGGCATTTTCCTTGTGGCAGTATGGTGGGAGGTTACTAACGGAAATCTTCTGGTAATGTTTATACTTCCTGTACTCTGTACTGTTTTACCTTTTGGTCTAATGCTGCACTGTATCACTTTCTGTATCTGTATTTGTGTAACTTATGGCATATGCAAATGAGCACAACGAAGATACATGATACTGAGAACTCTTGTAGTGATGCCTTTACGTCAGGGCTAGAAGCCACTAGCCTGATGTTGTAGGGTCGACTAAAGAACCTCTGAATGCATCCAGTATTTGCTTTAATTTGTGGTTCTTTAGGGTTTAGCAAAACCCTTGAGGAGCAGCACCCAAAATTAGAGTTGGACAATCTTCCCTCTGGGTCCATTTGTATTTAAAGCAGATGGCCACCTCACCCCACCCTGCAGTCCTATCTTAGGCAATGCTCACCCAGAATCCAGCTGTGACATCTGCCTCCAAGACCAGCCAGGAGACATCACCAAGCCTGGTCTCAGTGATGCACTACACATCAGCCAATAAACTTGTGATGAAATCCACCATCACTGTCATTTTATTCTCAGCAGTCAGGCATCATGCAGAATTGCCTGAAAGGGAGGAGTGTGGTCAGCCAATCCTCTGACCACCTGTCCTCTGTTCTGGAGGACTCGCTTGAGACAGGGACTAGGTGGGGTCTCCCTCCCAGTTCCTCTTCAACCCAGGAAACCCACTCAGCTTAACAGTCCAAACCAACCCCATTCTCTGATGCCCCATATCCAAATTAACTCCAGGAGAAAGTGAAATTTATGCAACAGATGAAGGAGAAAGACAAAGAGGTTAAAAGAATGACTGGCACTAAAATAAAACGATAAAAACTAGAAAAAGTAGCTGGCTCTAGTGGCACAATGATAGTTGTAGATTGGGAACGGTCTGCAGTAATAGCTTAGGTAGGAGGAATGAGTAGACTGGATGGGCCAAGTGGTCCTTATCTGCCATCAAATTCTATGTTGATGATAATGTATAGTATCTTCAAAAAGAACTTGGAAATCACAACAGTTACTTATGGCTTGTGATGGACAAGATGGAAAAGTGCTTATATCAGAGAGAAGCTGAAGGAACACTGGAAAGAACATTTCTGTGACCACTCAGCCAACCACATGCTGAATATCTGCCAGCCTCTGTGAGTCAAGTCAGCAAATATTACTTGAGGATGGGAACAGATCCCATCATATTGCAGACCTGTAACACAAGTCATACAAAAGCTGTAAAATCAGAACAATGCAGGTATCAAAGATAAATGAAATGCTGAAAGGAAGCAGAAACAACTGGAAAAGAGAGACCTTTCTTTCATCCCAGGGAAAGTGTTCAACACTGTATTACTCAGCACAATTAAATTGACATTAGATCAGATTTTGAAAACAATAACATGACCAGAACTGTAACCAGAAAATAAAAATTAAGTGCACTGAATTTCATAAATCTGCATTTTACAGATTTTTTTTATAAAAGCATTTGATAACTTTCACCCAGACTGTCTTTGAAACATTTACTAGAAGTTGGTATTCCACTAAAGTGGCTATCGTCATCAGCCTCTACAAAGGCAGCACATATACTGTGTGGAGAGTCTTTAAACACTAAGTGGTCTGAGATTACATCAGTTCTGCTCCTTATTTTATTTGCCATTTGTATGGATTGGATTGTAAGGATAGTTGATGATGGGAACATCAGGATTAAATGGTTATATGATACCAGGCCATACAAGCAATCTGGACTCTGTAGATGGTATAGCCATACTACCTGAAAAAAAAAAAACAGACCTTGAAGAGCAAAACAAATGATTTTATGTAGTCTCTGCTAATCAACACCATTAAAGACTTCCTTAAAGCTAAAAATCTTCTGCTAGTAAGGTCTACAACACTCATAGACTTATAGCATATTTAAAGACCCCAGCCATGCCAGTGGAAATGTTGGAGAAGTGTAATTTAGAAACACTGCTTTATGGTTCACGATTCTCTGTTTTTAAGTTTCATGTACTCCCTCTGCTCGCCCCCACCCCCACCGTGTTTGCACCTGGAATGAGCTTCTGCATGTGCCTATTCCAGTCACTACATTTTTCCCAATCATGTATATTCTCTCCTGGAGCCATCCATCTCACCCTCCAGCACTACTGATGATCGCCAAGCCCTATCACCTGCCACCCTTCCTAGAGGTCCCCTATGGATTACTCCCCTATGGTGGGATAGGCAGAGATGTCTGGAGTCCCTGCATCCTGAGCCAGAGCATAATCAGGCATGGGGTGGTATGTAAGCCACCGGGCCTGAGGTTTCCAAAGTCTTCACCCTAATGGTTGCTCATATTTTCTCCCTGCCCCAGACAGTGCCACCCTGGGCTCCCAAGCGCATGCATACTATGGTGTGATGACATAGGAGTGATGCTGTACTTGCATGCATGGTGTGCCTTGCCGTGCTGACCCCTGTGGTGGCAGCAAACAGCCATGGAGTAGGCAACCCTCCCTACCCAAAATCGGAGGATATCCAAGCGGATGTTTATTACCAGCCTTCTGTCAGTGCACTGCAATAACACAGGCTCAGGCACAAACCCAGGCTGCAGTCATGGCAAGTGGTTTCTTAACCACTGCACTATCAGGCTGGCTCCAGTACCAATTTTTTTTTTTTATTATTATTCTTTTATCCCTTTTCTCCAGCATTGCCCTTCTCTGCTTGGTGATTTCCTTCCTCTTCCCCAGTCCCATCCAACCCCTTCTCTTATGATTACAAGGTCTCAATAGGGTCCTTAGCACAGCACTATGACTACAGTAGGGTGGACTCCATTTAGCGGTAGGCAGGAAAGCCCTTGTCCAGTGCATCAAGTGTGGGAGGCCTGCAGCAAGTCAGGGTCGGCAGGGCCAGAATAGAGCTAATGTCAAGCTACTCACAGTTGCAAGGCCTTTCCTCATAGTTTCTCCCTTTGGACATCAGTATGCTATGTTTCAAGGTGTAGCAAGGCATGTTCCATGCTCTGATGGCAGTTATCTTAACCCATGCTAATAGCAGTGTGGATGCAATCCATGCTTTAACATGGGTTATGCAACCAGTCCTGTAACAGAAACTGACAGTACACCTACAGACCTAGAGGAAGCAATGGAAAAATAGAGTTTACCTATGCCTGTGTCCCAGTGACCTTCAATGTTTGGGTGTCATTTCCCCGATCTTTTGTCATGACCAATTGCGAGTATCCTACCATGCACTGCAACACCCACAATGCTTTCTGTTGGTGCCACAATCATGCCTGTGAATTTGCTCAGGCAAGCACAGTTTTGAGATGCAGTGTGGATGCTCTGACAGCTGTGCTAGAGACCAGATTATAACGTTTTTAAAATATTTTAGAAATCCTGCCTAGTGTGTACAGGACCAAGCAGATAATGCACAACAAAACCAGGAAGGTTCGCTCCCAAGGATAAGAGGAACTCAAAATTATGCAAAATGTGAAATTTTATTGCACAATAGCTAATAAATCCACAGCTAAGGCAAAATATGGGAACCACCAAAACCAGGTGGTTCCCAATATTTTGCTAAGCTGGATGTATTGCTATTGTGCAATAAAATTTCATTTTGCATAATTTTGGAGTTTATCTTATCTTAGGAGCAACCTTCCTGGTTTTGTTATCTATTTAGGGCTGTCTGCCCTGTCTGCACCCTTCCTGTTATCTAGTAGAGCGACGCTTGCATTTGCCCAAACAGATAGTGGTTCTGCTTTCATGTTCATGTATTGAAAAATGGTAAGCAAAATGCAAAATAATATATGAAATATATGCTGAATGGTGGATAATAACTATGATTTTTCAAAGTTGTTTCCTGTGTTCTCGGGTCTCTTTGAGAGCCTCTGACCCACTGGGACAACTTTAGAAAAATGTAATATTTAGATACAATTCAGCTTATATTTCTGTTTCTTTCTTCAGCTCTCACTCTTAATTCTTTATTACTATGAACATTTGCATGGGAAGAGGATTTTGGCCTATCTGCTGTGGCTTAGCCTACACCTGACATCACAGTTCTGTTTATGACATCACAATCTGTTGCTGTAGTGATAATCATGGTGTCATAAACTGGGGATTATGATGTCAGGTGGGTAGCAAGTTACCAAAAGTAGATAATGTCTAGAGGACAGTGATCCTGTTTTCATGAAACAGTCCTCAGTAATAATGAAAAAGTGTGGACATAATTGCAGAAAATAAAAATATAAACTGAACTGTTTCTAAATCTTACATTTTTCAGTTATCTCAGTGGTCTCACAGGCTCTTTAAGGCTAAGTTACATAATTAGAAAGAGTGTATTGCTCATGGTAGGTGTTTTAATTGAATACAGTAAGTTTATGTTGTGTTATATGTTTCTTTTGTGAACTGCTAAGACCAGTAACAGAACGTATGACTGTGCCAGCAACGGACCATGGGACTGCCACTTTAATGTGCTTACTCACTAAAATTTTAATTTTGTTTTAGCTTACATTTTCCTCCCCAATCTCCAGTCCTGCCTTCCATCTACTGAACTACTACCCAGACCCATTTGTGGCTTCTCTGCAACTTACCTTTACCCTACAGCTTGCCCCAAGGCAGGGTCCTGGAGTCAACATTCCTCCTCGCAATAGCCATCAATAATAAGACAGTCATCATGGTGGGACACAGGAGTGCACAGCTTCATCCTCCTTGCTCTGGGACTACTTTTTTTCTGTTAGTCACACAGGATACCAGAACACAAGGCTCAGCTGCAAAGTCCTTCCTCCCAGAGTTCCTCCACTGCACTGTCATCTTTGGTCACTCAGGTGGCAATGTGGGAGTGGAGGCAGCAACCCTCCCTCACTCCACAGAGCGGCGTCCCCTGGGATGCTCAATCCTCCACGTGTCACTCAAGCCCTAGGCTCAGGAAGAGAACTCGGGCTGCCTGCATCCCAAGTAGCAATGCTGCTACTGTACCAGTGGGGTGGCCTAAATAAATAATTTTCAAACAATTAACATAATATGGATGGTGCTGCAGTACGACAGCATTAAGTCTTCAGGCAGAGCAATCAAGAAAAGTTCATTCCTACATATAACTGGGAACTACAATAACTGTGAGAGCTCAAACATGACAGCCAAGCAAGAACTGGCAGCTTGTGTTGCTTTTAGGCAGCAATCTACAAACAGATTAGATTACCCTGAACAGGAAGATCAAGATCTATAGCTCAGCGGGCTGGTCCTTGTCCAAGGTGCTGAAACATGGCAGTTCATAAAAAAGGAAGACAAACTGACAGTCCCTCCCCACAAGTAAAGGCACAACCACATAATGTTTATCCTACAGCAAACTTACAACAGTCATTTAATTTTCAATGAAATGACAGCAGTGACCTCACTACTATCAGTTTTCACTACTGTATTCTTATTGACAATAAAATGAAAGTAGTGTTGTCATTATTTTACCTGAAAATCCATTTGTGAGAACTATACAGAAAAAAATACCAAAAATATTTTTAAAAATATCAGATGACACTGGCTCAGCCTTTGACCTCAGACTTAATCCACTCCATTGTCGGATTACTGCCTTGTATAGTGAGTTCAATAATAAATTGTCATGTACTAATAACAATAATGGGGTGATATGTTAATCGACATCAGGTACTGTTGGCTAGAATCTTAAAAGCCTATAGTAAAAGGGTTAGTGAAATAGAGCTCCTAATTGGCCGTAAACATTATATTAACATTCTGTTAGGCCAATGTTAATTTTAGTAAACATATATGTAGAGTCTACTCAAATCTTAAACAGGGTACAGCTCTATTTTAGGATACTTATTTTATAACAGCGATAAGGCACTCCAGGGTTATGTTAATGTTTAGATTAATCACCCTCTGGGAGTAAGTAGCACTCGTCTACATATCCCTAGAGGGTATGTTTCACTCCGGCTATGCCTTGTACCACACATTACATCCACACAGGGTGATTGACAGAACATTAACATTGCCCTGGCCATACCATATTGCTTAACTGAGATCTACGATAAAAAAAAAAGTTTGCACGTTATTTAATTCATATTTCAAATAGTATATATATTTGATATAATTCTTTATTACACAGGAAACACTCTAGAAAATAAGATCCTGGTCCTGTGAAAGAAATTATTTTGCACTTGCTGCTTGTCTTCAGATAAAATCTACATAATCCCTGCTTGTGTCCTCACTGTTATTCCAATGGCAACAGACTGTGTTGTCATATGTTGAATACTATCACCTCAGGTGTAGACAAGTAGCAGGAGCAAATAAACTGTAAGAATGGGATATTGCGTTTTCATAAAATGTCCTTTGTAATAAAGAATAAGGAAGATTCAGTATCTGCAGAAACTATTTGAAATATAAACTGAATTATAACTAAATATAATTTTCAAAGTATTACAAAAGGCATCAGTGGCTTCCAGTGTGATCAGTAAAAGGCTGGAATGGATTCTATGATAAGAATGAGCCACTTTTGACAAGGTTGTTCAAAAATTAATAAATGTTTGGTCACCCCACTGTGATTTGTACCGTGATACGGAGACCTGGTCAGGGAACAGTCATGGATCATCAGGATCTGTCAGGAAGTGGGAAATCAAGCGTCACAGAGGATGCTATTTTCCATGACAGTCAGGGACACAGGCTCCACTGCCATACTGCCACCTAGGGGACTACCGGTGGCAGTGTAGTTAGGAACACACAGTGGGAGGATGCAGGCTAGTGCTGAGTGCTGTCACGCACTGGTATGTGCATGTATACTGCTGCCCATGCCACTGGTGTCTCAAGGGCTGAAGAGGAAAAGCCTGACACATGACAGCATGAGCTGGCACTCTCTGTCCAAATACTCCCAAATGCCCGCTGGTCCCCACATAACAGACAGATTCAAGGAGGTCATGGCTGATGACACTGCCAAGAGAGCCCAACATCAAGGAAAATGCCCTACATGAAGGAAATGCCCTCTGGGACCCCTGGGAACCAGGTAAGTGACAGAGAAGGAAGCAGATCGAGGAGCTGGGAGATGGTCTGGCAGAGGAAGGCAGTGTTGACAAAGAGGGTACACAATATATAGTAAAAGTCAAATGTTGTTGTGCCCTAGTAGCTACAACACTAGTATGGCACAAATTTTTCATTTGTACAACCACATGCCACCTATGTCCCTCAAAGTGCCTCCCACACAAACCAAAACCCTGACACATACTTCACTCTGTCAACAAAATCAGCCCCACTTTCAACTTCAAAGTATCCACCAAGGCATCACACCAGTTATTACAAAAATAATGTTTACTTTTGCATTCAAAAGACTAACACTCAGCATCTAATCTTTACTTATTCTATTGTAGTTTCAATGTGTGTTTCGGCGCTTCTACAAAAGCCATCGATACACTTTCAAACCCCAACAGAAACAGCAAGGAGCAGATGTACAATATTAGATATCATTTAATGGAAAAATAAATACTATTTATGGCAATACTGTTGGTATTTAGCACCTCAGAGTGGAGTGGTTTGGAGAAGGTTTGACTTTTGTTTGCTCCCATGGCTGGAGCACCACTCCTTCAGGTACCCTGCAAGGCACACACCCTGCTGCTGCCAGACACACTCAGCACTGCTGGTCCTGCCAACAATTTCCCAAGTCTTCCACTGGCTGAAGATTTTGCCTTATCCTGTTGGGGACCTCCTGCTATGACCAGAGCCAGAAGCATCTTAATCAGCCCTACCAATGGTGGGATGTGGTAGACTAGTTCACTTCAGGGGCCTGGAGTCATGCAAGTAGCTGTCAGAAGGGCCATAATCTAGCATACCAAGCACCAGCACTTTTCCTTAGTTTTGGGCCCATCCACCACCCATGTGCACACTACTCTAAGGGCAGGATGCTCAGCAATGGATGGTCACCCACACCACCAAAAGCACCTCCACAATGCCACCACCTGGAGCTGCCAGATGGTGGAGCTGTGCCACTCAACCTCCAGGAGGAAGCATCTAAAAAGCTCTGAATCCTTTCTGCCAGCCTCCACTCCTGATGTTTTCAGCTCAAGGCATTCACTAGCTCAGTAGAATAACTTTCAGATTTTTCTGTCAAGGGTTAAAAGCATCATTACAACCACTAGAATCATTGTATAAATAAGCATTCTAAATAAAAAGAAAGCTGATACCCTTCCTTAGAAAACAAAATGAGGGCAGAGGGGCTGCCAAACAAGTGGCACAGGTTCAGGAGCGAGACTGGGACATCGGGTCTGAATAGGGACAGAAGGATCTAGCATCACACAGAACACTCCACTCCTTGTTCGGGAGGGTTAGCATGCTCTGTCACAATACTGCCACCTGGGTGAGTGTGCAGAGCACTCTTGGTAGGGATGTCACTAATGTTGTTGGACTGGCACACTATGTGCTGTACACACCTGCCTTGACATCCGTCGTACAACGTCTCTCAGGAATGGAATAATGGAGGAAAACCACCATGTCTGTGGCAGGATGATAACTGCTCCCTGCAGGCCCAACACCACTGATTGTGGCGCCCTTCCTCGAAGTTGGCTTTAAATGACTCCAGGGGCCTAGCCAGCTCTGATGAAGGGCCCAACCATATGGTAAGCCATGGGGCAAAGTGGAGGGGTAAGTCCAGGAAAAGATGGGTTATGTGGCTGGGGGGTGCAGGCAGAAGGGTCATGCTACAGAAAAGAGGGCATAAACAGACAGTTAAAAAGAATAAAAGTGATCCCTTCAGACTTGTGATCCTCGTAAAAACTACAGAGTAACTTAATGTACCAAGGAATGCTTTGCTTTTGAACATAAACAGCTGATACCAATAGCACATGCAGCCTACAAAATTAACTTAAATAGTGTATTTGCTTCCAGTGTAGGCATTTTCATAGTAAAAAATATACTTGAACATCTTGCATGGCCTAAAGTAACTGTTTTAACACCAAAAACCTTTATCGCATTGTACACACTGACGATTCATCCAGTATAATACCCCGCATTTCGTACAAACATGAATTGACTCGTCCTGCCTACGATGTGATCTGCGATTTAAAATACAACAGCTGGCAAAAGCATGGTGTTTAAATGAAAGCAAACATCCCTACCCCAGCCTTCTGTGACATAGGCAACTCAGCAGCAGATTAGTGTGGGTAACTAGGTCTAACAGTTCCTGGGGTGTGGGGTGAGAGGTTACAAATCCGAACAGGCAGTCAAAGCCCCCATTTTGGTTCTTACTGATAAACTGTGCCAACAGATCCGGTATGAAGGAACGGACAAGGCAGCCCATTCTGTGTGCATGCTGCATCTGTCAATGGTGCCCTGACGGCCCTCTTGCTGTCCAGCCGCCCCAGCTGCTTCACGTCCCTGAGGACCAACTCCATCCCACCTTATTATCCAGGTGTGGGAGGGAGCCGGTGAGCAGGGCAATGACTTAGCTTTCAAGCAAAGTTCACGCCTCTCGAAGCAACAACAAAATAATTATGTGAGGCTGCCCCTATATGGGACTACCAAAGACAACGTAATAAACTGTAGTAATTATAAAAATAAATTGCTACTGGGCCACCCTTCGTCATAGGCAATATGTGCTCTATTATGCAATGGCAATCCCAGCAGGTGCAATAATTTGGTGGCACTTTTAGAAACTCCGGCACTCCACCTCCATCACTTCATACCAACAAATAATAAAATGTGGAAAATCAGCCCCACCCTCCATCCCCATCTCGGCACGGGCAGTTCACAGCAGCGCCCACTACTTATTACCTTAGCAACGCGGCGGCGAGTCCCCTCTCTCTCCGAGTCTCTCCCAGGCGCCTCGACCTTCTCCGTGAGTTATTAGAATAATAATGCCTGGAATCTCTTGCCCTCAGAGCTTGCTACAGTGGAAATGCCTGGGGTCCGACTCATGGCACCGTTGATCCCGGTAACCAGCCTCCTGTGCCCTCAGTCGTGTGTCAGTCAGGCGGTCCGTGGAGCTCTCGCCGAGGATCCGCCTCGCCTCACGGGGATACTGCCGCTGCCGCTCGCGCTCGCCTATGCAGGCTGCTTCTGCTGACATCCAGTCGAAGTGCGGCGCGCACCCCAGGCAGGTGAAGGAGGCGGTGTGGCACGCGCGCGCGGGCGGGTGGGCGCGCACACCTACCTCCACGAGACCCCAGGGAGGAATTCCGTCACAGCAAGCTGCGGAGCGCTGCCCCTCTCTCACACTTGCATCCAGATATACACACTGGTGCGCACGCGCTAACGTGCAATAGGGCAGTATGCCGGTCGGTATCGCCAAGTAGGCAATGGGCATCAATGCACAGACTGACAGAAAGGGCAACTGCAGTCCCAAGCGGACGAGGCCAGCGGCGGGGAAGAGGAAGGGATGTTGCTGTTTCGCTAAGGAGTTGCTAAGCGGGGCTGCCCTGCAGTTAATCCAGGGCTCCCCATATCTCAGGAATTCTTGTATTTTACAGGGCTTTGGGGCCATCTACAGGGACATTTTCCCCATATGCTTGCATTGATTATACGGGAAAACAGCTCGGCTTAAATAGAAAACAATGTAGTATGCTGGAAAACAGAGGAACATCGCCCTGGAGTTCGGGGAAAGTGCCAAATCAATCTGGGAGCACTGTATAATCTTTGTACAGCAACCCCATCCCATCCCGTCTCAGTTGCGAGTGAGTGGAGGACTGCAAAACCCTGGGACAGCAGATAAGAGCTGGCCGCTGGTTAGTTTTAAGATACTGTAATTAAAAATACTCAAGTACAGTATCCGTAATGTGATTTGCACAGCCAATGACTGCACTTGTGTGAACGATTACAGCGATATGCACTGGAGGTGAAAACCTGTAATACGGTACCCTAGCCCAAATGGGCAGCTTGTTCCTCTACTTCAGCACCGTTACTCGTTATGGTGTTCTGATACAACTAGCCCTGAACATTTAATACTGAAAAGTAAAAGTGCCCCGGTACACCTCTGGACAGCAATGGGGTGCGAAGAGTGTTTAAATAACTTAATGCGAACCACATACGAAAAACCTGATTGCATTATTTATTTATTGCAGATTCGGATTACATACCATTTGAGCTAGAGAGCTCGTTTACAAAGGTTCCACCTCAAAAATCAAGGTGCAAAGAAACTTTGAAGTTACACAAGTATATAATATATATATATATATATATATATATATATATATACATCTCTCTCTCTCTCTCTCTCTCTCTATATATATATATATATATAATCAACTGCAGCCTCCTGTCAGTTTTACTTCAGGCACATAATTTCCTGCATCTAGCAGGACAAGGCACCCTGGTGCATTTTTTTAAAGTGAGCCAGCTCATACAGGAGTCGTGTCTCAAATGTTGAGGGAGGGGCATAGAAAGAGGATGCCTAATACAGATGTCCTCAAGTGCTGCACTATAACTGGAATCAAGGTCATGATCAAAAAGCTCCACTTGCGCTGGTCTGGACACGTTTGCATGCCTGACTGTAGCATTCCCAAAGCTTTCTTCTACAGAGAACCAGTCCAGATATCATAATAGAAGTAGGCAGATGAAATGCTATAAAGGCACTCTAAAAGCCACCTAAAATCTTGCAGTATTAACTCGAAACCTGGAAAGACACAGCCACTGACAGACCACGATGGTGTCACTTCTACCAAATTGGTTGGAATGAATTTGAGGTTATTGAGGTTGCAGGATTTGGCTGACAAGTGCCTGGCATGCAAAGCATTTCATCTACCCACCTCACCTGGCTTCCAGTGCGACATGTGGCTGTATATGTACTTCCAGGATTGGACTCTTCTTCCATCAACAAACCCACAGCAACTGAGACTCATCCGTTGACTTGACAGGAGACTCCATCACGTAAGCCATGCAGGGACCTTCACTGTGTCCTGGCCAGTTCCATGAGATGTGCAACTCCTTTTTATGCCATAGAGTTTTTCCACCTTTGACTCTCTTCTTACATACTAACATACTAATTGCCAGCAGATTAGGCCTTACGGTCTACTCGAGTCTGCTCGAACCTCAGATCCCTAGTTGGGTGCCGAGGCCCTCCCCTTGTGTTCCAGAAACCCCTATCATCCATCACCACCCCTGGGCCAGGCCATCATCTGATGCATCCACTTTCTGTGTCTGTCCCACCCTCTTGAAGCCCTCCACTGTGGATCTCTGAATCAGCTCACCAGGCAGTGCATTCAAGGGTCCACCACCCTCTCAGTGAAAAACCTCCTCCTCCTCCTCTTTCCCCCTCACCCTTCCACCTTCCAACTTAAACCATGCCCTCTAGTGACACCTCCTGGTTTAGTCTAAAGATCCCTCCATGTTTACCCTATTTATTCCCTTGAAGGCTTGAAGACCTCAATCTGCCCCCCGTCTTCTCTCCTCCAATGAAAACAGGCAGAGCTCCTCAAGTCTGTCCTCATACGTCAAATCCCCTAGTCCTTGTATCATCTTAGTTGCCATCCTCTGTACCCTTTCCAGGAGCTGTATGTCTCTCTTCAAGTGTGGTCTCCAGTACTGTACGCAGTACTCAAGGTGTGGTCTAACCAGTCCATTGTACAGTGGCAGAATCACTTCCCTGCTCCTAGAGGTGATCCCCTTACGATGCGTCTCAACATCCTGTTTGCCTTGCTAGCCGCTCTCCTGCACTGCTCAGAGTTATTCATACATGCATCTGCCATGACCCTAGGTCTTTTCCCCTATTGGGGCCTCCAGCGCCTCCTCCCAGGGTGTACTTGTGTTTAGGGTTTCACTGCCCAAGATGTAACACCTTGCACTTGGTGATATTGAAATTTAATTTCCATGTGTGAGCCCAGCTTTCAGGGTGTCTAGGTCCCTTGCAGGGCCAACCTCCCTCTTCCTCCTCAACTACTGCTCCCATCTTGGAGTCATCAGCGAAGAGACTCATTTCACCCTATACCCTCCCTGATGTTCGATCACATGCATTAAACAGGATCGGACCCAGGACGTGCCTCTCAGGTACCCCACTACCAACCTCTCTAGGGTTTGAGAGCTCCCCACTGACCACTACTCTCTGGGTGCATCCAGCTAGCCAGTTTTCAATCTATCTGACCATCAAAGGGCCTACTCCCAACCCCATCAGTTTCTCCACCAGACCATTGTGGGGACAGAGTCAAACACCTTGCTGAAGTCCAAGAATAATACAGCCACAGGCTTTCCCTGTCCAGTTCTGATTTTACCCATTGGTAGAACTCCACAAGATTGGTTTGACATGATCTACCTGGCACAAACCCATGTTGCCGACTATCCAGACCTCCCACCTCCTCCAAGTACACCCCAATTGTTCCTTTAGTATACTCTCCATTAATTTTCCCACCACGAGGTCAAACTGATGGGTCCTATGAATTTACCTGGTACTTCCTCGACCCCCCTTTCTGGATTGGCACCACATATTGCCTCGCCCGAATCTGGTACCCTCCCTGTCTCAAGCGACCTGTTGAAGAGCTCCACCAGGGTGCAGCCATGTCCACCAATTCCCATAGTACTCTCGGATGAATGCCATCCAGCCCAGGAGATTTGTCTTTCTTTAGGGCCTTGAGGGCTAACCACACCTTTCGTGGAGATAGCATCATCCGTCCCCTCCACCTTACTGGCCTTTTTATCCTTATCCTGATGTGACACCCTGGGTGCCTCTCCCTCCCTATTGCTCCATTTCTGTTGCTCCCTGATCCCTCACTGCCTTCTATCCCCATCATGCCTTGCTTTGTAGATATCCATCCCCTCCCTAGTGAACACAGAGGTGAAGTACTCATTTAATACCTCTGCCTGGTCCTCGCCTCTTCCACCCACCCTCCTTCTGATCTCAATCTGCTGAGATGGCCCTTAGTTTTCTCCACTCCCCAATGTACCGGAAGAACCCTTTTCCCTCCATGCATCCCCTGTGCCAGCCGTTGCTCTTTACTGGACTTTGCCCCTCACCATCCAGGTGATTTTTCTAGATGCAAGATGGTACATTTCTTTATCCCTATATCCTCTTGTTGTTTTATATTTTTGTAGGCCACCTTCTTTTCTCTGACCGCTACCTGAACCTCACTGGACCACCAGCATGGTTTATGTGATCTTGCTCCTTACGTTTCACCTTAGCGCAGAGTTCTGACTGCCTCATGAAGTCCCTGTTTTATGACCTCCCATCTCTTTTCCACATTTGTCATTGATGTAATCCACTTCAAGTGATCCTTGAGAATATTTCCCATGCCCACAAAGTCTGCCCCCTGAAGTCCACTGCCAGTGTCCTAGATCTCCCCCATGCTTATTTGAAACCAGACAGTATTGTGGTCGCTCCCAGTCAGGGATCCTCTACAACCAGGTCCTTTACCAGATCCCCATCTGCCAGAACCACGTCCAGGACATGCCCCTATTCTTCAGGGATATATCCTGGTCCCTGGATATACTGTGTTCAGGCCTAGCATCTCCTTGTCCCTGGTCTCTGATGGCTACCACAACTTCCTCTGTGGGTAAGACATAACCCCCTCAGCTATCCACTGTGTGGACAGGATCTGGTGTTGAGCACTAGGAACCATGGGAGCCAGTGATGTTAAACAGATGATAGTGAGAATTTTATTCCCTGCTTTCACCCAACTCTTCCCTGGCATGGATGGAGCCTCTTGACAGCTTCCAACACACATAGCAACACCTGCAGAAGGAGCAAGCTCCCTGGACCACCACAGGTTGCTTCAGCTCCAGATGCCCAATGCCTTCCCTCCTGGCCATAGCACACTGCCAAGGGGCAGCTGCTGCAGATTGGCCTACTTCCCATCATGGCATCTTGGGTTCACTCCCAAACATGGGTCACCTACATGGCAGCATGAAGCACTGCCACTGATCCATTGGAGGTGGCCCTGCAGCCCCCTTTCTCTGTCTGTTGGTAGTAGTCTGGTCAGCCAGTAGTGGAGATCAATGTCAATGGTCCCCTCAGTTTTAGATGGCTACCTCCTCATCAGCAGCATCCTGGGCAGCAAAGGCAGAGACCCTAGGCAGCAGTAGGAGCAGCATCCAGGTGGTCAGCAGCAAGATTCAGGTTGGTTGAGATGAAGTCCAGTCAGCAGTGAAAGATGAAAGAGCAGAGTTTCAGTCAGCGGGCCCCACCAGTAAACCCAATCTGGACTTTTATTTTGTTTAAATAATCCCCTTGTTGGCAGCAGGAGAGAGAGAAAGTGAATGGGGGCAGGAGTGGCTTCCAGTCAGGCATCAGTTCTGAGAAAGTGAGCGCTGATGAGGCAGAGCCAGCAGCCACAGGCTGGGCTCTGATGGAGGTGGCGCCAGCAACAGTAAGGCAGGCCAGTCTGGCCCAGTGGAGTGACCATCTGCAACAACCTTCCTCCTGGAGCCCAGAGCTAATGACTCAGTTGGGCAGTGAGTTGACAGCAGCACCACAGAGTAGCTGCTGTTCACCACCAAATTGAAGTTTCTGAATTTATTTTTAGATTTGACGCTGGCTGGTGTGGCAAGCAGGCTGTAAGACCACCAAAACTACCATGGTGTGGGACATGGGGCTGGTCAGACCCCAATCTAGTAGAACTACCAGGTGGGCAGGACAGAGGTGCAGGGCATGCCCGGTTTACAGAACTACCTGGTAGGTGGGAAATTGAGAGTGCTTCAGTCAGAAGCAAGGGCTGGCCCAGGACAGGACCACCTAGTCTGGGTGGAGCAAAATTGAGTTACTGTACCTTGCCAGAGTAACCAGCAGGCCAAGCGACTGGTGTTAAAAGCAAACAAGTAAAAATAACTGCTGCAAAGGAGCTCCCTCCAGGAGCATGGGATTGGGAAAGGAGGCCCCAACACAATATGTCCCATGAATAGCAGCAGAGCTGTCAGATAGCCCAAGCCAGGGTCTAGTGGTTTAAATAAAAAGGTATCTTCTGTATATTGTGCCCCAGCCAGGAGCAAGGAGGAGGGTCAGTGAACATGGGATAACCCAAAGGGTAATGCAGGCTTCAGCACACAGCAGTAATGTAACTGGTCCCAAGCAAAGGGTAGGACTGTGTAATTTATTTAAAGCTACCCAGTGTGCCTTTGGAAGGAGGCCCTAGACATATATTAACATTCTGAATTTGGCCCTGCAGTAGAGGCAAGGTGTAACCTAGATCAATTAAATTCAAGCCGCCCTCATGTATGTCTGTGCTGGCATATTGCCCTTGATTGAAAACTGAACTGGTATTTAAAGCATGAGTATTACTGAAGAACATTGAAAGTGACAGTGTTGTATTATTTGACCTGGCCTGTAAAATGCCAGTGCAGAATATCTAATTGAACATTTAATGTACAAGTACTGTGTTTAATTTGAATGGTTTATTTATGGGGATAGTGTCAAGATTTATTTGCATGCTTGGAACTTGTCCAGATTGCTATTGCTTGCTGTCACGTGCTCGAGAATCTGTAACTGCCCTGCATATTCCGTAATTGTCGAAATTGCATTTGCATGTTCTGAGACTGTATTACTGCCCTTACATGTTCCAAACGTGTCTATATTGTCTTTGCTTGCTCTGAAACTGGCTAACTACCATTGCTTGTTTTAAGCTTGCCCCAGTGCAGTTACATTACCCAAAGACTGCCTATGTAAATAACTACAACTTAAAGAGACAGAATGTCCCCTTTTCTAGCCAAGTTGATTCTTTATTGAGGCCAACTGCATGTATCTGCATGCCAAAGTTGTAATTTTTCTACATGATTCAGAGACAGTGAAATGTTGACACATCACTAGCTTCTGCATGTCAGAACTGTGAATGTCCCATTGTATGCTGAACAATCAAGGAAGAGTCACTTGTTAGAGATAGGTTAGCTAGCCAAGGAATACCCTGTGTCACTTGCTTTTTCTGCCATGCTAACTCCTCCCAGAAGCAAGTTAGAAAGTGTTTGGAGCCACCCCAGTTCACACATAATGATCTGACATACACTGGGGTTGGTGTTTTTGTTCCTTATAGGTTCTTCATGTTGTTTCCTGAGGACTATAGTTATAGCCCAGAGGCGATTCAGATGTTTCAGGTTCTCAGATTATTTCCGGGTCTACAGTGACTGCCGGGGCAGCTTCAGATCCTTCAGGTTTTCAGGTTCTCTCCTGAGGTTACACAAGCCTGGAGGTGCATCAAATGTGTCATGTTCTTCAGGTTTGTTCCTGGGGTCCGCAGTGATGGACCGTAGGCTCCTCAAATTATTCAGGTTTTCAGATTTGTCAGGTTCTTTCCCAGGATCTGCAGTGACAAACTGGAGGGTTTTCAAGTTCTTCAGTGCACCTGTGGAATTACAAATCTTTGTTTGCTTAGTTTTCTGGGGTTCTTCAATGTCAAGAGGTTCTAATTCATTTGTTTGGCAATTTTCAGTTCACTAAGCTGGCCAATGAAAGCTTGTGATCACATTCTTCCATCTCATGTGAGGTTCCTTGGTAAGATTATCACTGATGCTCGAGTGTGTATGTGAACACTGGCTGCGGGTTCCGGGTGGTCTGGGCGCCGGCATGCAAAGCGCAGTAGCAGGGTGCTGGCAGTCACAGCGCCAAGCCACAAGGCCGCAGGGGACAGACAGCCGACAGACCTGGCGAGGCTGGGCAGTGCCACACACCACACACCCACAGCCACACTCACTGTAAGGCAGCGGGTGGCGAGAGCACAGTGCCAACAGGGAGCACCATGGGGCTCACTGCGACAGTGACATGGCCCCCATGGACATACAGTGCAAGGGAATGCTGACCCACATGCCCAGAGCCATGGTGCCACTGCACACACCACATCGGCAGTTGCCCACCCACGGCAGGGGCTGCATGGCAGTGGGCTGCCATGCACTGTGGCCAGCCGGATCAGGAGTGGGGGTGGGCTGGGGCAGCAGGATGCACAACATGGAGGGCAGGCAACCTGAAGAGGGCACCTGCGCACAGGCACATGGAGTGGTGCACACACTGGGAGGGTGCACAGGTAATGTGGGAGACCATACCCCATGGCACGACACTATAGCAGGGGCAAGGGAGAGCACAGCAGTGCATCCAAGGGTCCACAGGAAACGGGGAGGGTGACACCACAGGACAGTGCCACACCATGTAGTGAATGGACAATGGGATGAGGGGCTAACCCCACCAGGGACACTGTGGGACATACATCATGTGGACATGGTACTGCCGGTCTGACTGATAGCATCCTAAGCTGGCATCCCAACAGTTGGTAGCACATTAGGGATATGCAGACACCAGGACATATGGGCAATTGAGTGTAACTAGCAGGCACCCACAATGCCATGTGTGGCAGGGAGGACCCGTGCACCGGGCAAGTGGCACAGGACACATGCACAGGACAGTACCTCCCCAACCCTGGATACCAGCAGCCCTACCCGAGCCCACAGCCCTGGCCATATGCCACCCCAGCCACCATGTCACAGTGCACCTTGGACACCCACAGCAGTGCAGGCAACCGACACACACCACCACCTGCATGCAACACATCCACACCCTCACATGCACAGGCACACGAACAAAGGATACAGGAAGCAGTAATGCTGTTCAAACACATTTACTGTGCACTGCAGGACATGTTAGTCATCACACATCCGCTGGTGCTGTGGGCCACCTGTGGTGCAGCCCTGCAGGTGTGCACATGCAGTGGGCAGGCTATTGTTTTTATTTTTTTTATTTTCGTATTTATTCCTCCTCTCCTCCCTCAGCTCTGGTCTCCTTGGGAGCACAAGAGTCATCCCTCTGTGGTCTGCCTACCTGGACAGTCCTCCGTCACCCATGTAGCCCCGGATTACCCCGAAGAGAAGAGGTGGGCTAACACCCAGGCTGTCAGTAGCGTTGGTTGGTCGGGTGCCAGGCAGGCGGCCACAGAACGAGGGCAAGCTCTGGTGCTCCGTCTCCACCGGAGCCGAAGGGCATTTTCCTCTGTTTCTTGGAGAGTGGCTAGTGCCCTAATGTCAAGGCATGGAACCAATGTCTGCCATTCCCCACCCCTTCTTTACATCGTCAGTGCTTGCTGCTTCTCGGCCTCCGCCAGAGGGCAGCGAGCACCCGACTAGGGACCCTGTCCCTCCCGGGAGAGAAGAGCTGTCCTCCGGATGCTCATCCTCTCCATCCCTGCCGACCCCAGCAACCCAGGCTCATTCCCAAACCCGGATCGCCAGTGTGGTGTGAGGTGGCGCCCAGCGCTCAACTCTCAGCGCCACTGGCGGCCCAGTGGGCAGCTATTATGACTACACTTGCAGCTGGAAGTGCATTGCAATGCCCTTCGGATAGCCCTGGATGCTGTGCTCCCCTGTACTGCACAACCAGATCCATTATACACCGCCCCTGTCCTGGAGTCTCCTGTGCGGTGGTGCAGTGGCCCCCTGCCATGTATTGCTGCACCTTGATCTCATTGAGCTGCAGCTTGGTCCGCAGACAGTCGGTGAAAGTCCAGATGGAGGGATGGGCAGCCCCAGCAGGGAGCTGAAGCCCTGTGCCAGCTCTCAACCACGTTGATGATCCATGGCAGACTAGACCGTGTGGCAGTGAAACAGTTCTAGACAACAGTGGGGAAGGTAGACTTGCACCTGTGGCCACTGTGGATGGGCCACCAAGCCAACAGTCCTCAACATAATCCAGGAAGGGTGCCAGCATGTTCTCCCACTCAGCAAATAATGACCATGTCCACAGCTCCTCTAAAGTCTGCATGACATCGTCAGGTGGCATGTATACTAGGGCAGGGAGCAGGCGTATATACATGGTGAAGTCGGGATCGGTGGTGTACTCCTGCAAGACATCCTGTAACTGCTGCACCTTCCGCCACACCGCCTGGCAGAGGTGAAAGAAGCACCCCACAGGGTGGTATCAGGGAAGATGGTGCGGGCATGTGTGTGCAGCCAGTTCATCCACCATGATGGTCTCTGGGGACAGACCGGGGTGCAGCTCTGCCAGTTCCTGAACACAGTGGTGAGGCCGCTGTGGTGCACGTGCCATGAGCATGTAGACTGTGGGGATGACATTGCTGTACCCAAAGCCGTGGATTGTGTGCAGCTGCCAGAACAGGGTGGGCAGCATTTGAATGTCCTATTGGCATACCAGTTGGCACAGTGCTCCATATACTGTAGGTTCCTGGAGGTGGTGAAGATCAGGTATCTGTCCGGCCCAGACCCTGAGTCTCACAGAGACATCTCCCCCTTCTGTGTGTGGCTGTGGGACTCTGGTACTGCCAGATCAGCGAGCAATGCTGGCAGCTGTGGTGCTGTGCTTGCTGCCCTCCTACTGTGCCACACGGACTGCTGTAGATTTTCCAGGCATGGCAGCCACCCCCAATGGCCTCAGGCAGTGCACTGCAGCATGCTGCCACCACCTGTTGTGGTGTTTCTGGTGTCTGCAGTGCCCTCCTCCTGATTTTGGCATGCACACTGCACCAGTGATGTCCGCACAGTCCGGGACTTGATTGTGCATCCCCAAGGTGGTCACCAGCTCCCCTGGCTGGTGTGTGCCCGTGCCTTGCAGCAGCCTCCACAGTATTCACACACTTCCAGTAGGTCTTGAGGCCTCATGTGCGCTCCTTCCTGAAGAGGAATCCATCGTGTAGCAATAGTCTGTTGCCCCTCAGGCTGCCACATATTCCAGCGGCATGCCTGCAGCTCTCCTGTGACTGTGGTCGCTCAGCAGCTGCTGCCTAAGTACCCTACAGGGTGCAGGCCTTTGGCCACCTGCGGTGTGGTGCACCTGGATGCCCTGCTGGTCAGCTCCCTGTGGCATGCCCTGATTGAGGTGTGTGCATTGCTCGGGGGCACCCGTGTGTGTCTGTTGTGCCTGGTGGCCCTTCATATCGCTGCCTGTCATCCCTGTGCCCCTCTGGGTGGTCTGGCCATGGTTGTCCCTCTGCACTGCCTGCACCCACATGGTGCTGCTGCATGCCCTGGCTGCTACCCTGTGCTGTACCTGCCCAGCTGATGACACGGTTTCATCCTGCTGTGGCATGCCCTCTGCACTGGGTGTATGTGTCATCCCCTCATAACGTATTATTCTTAGGCACACCCACGAGTGCCTTCCTGTTATCGCGGCTTCCCTATCGGCGCCTGCAGTTGGGTGGGTGTCGCTGCCTCCATGGCCTTGTTTGGCACCCTTCCAGCCCCTAGTGGGTCACAGCTGGTGTCTGTCCCCTGCAGCTGTTTGGGCTGTTCATACGGCCACATGTCCAGTCCTGGCTGCTGTGGCAGTCAGCTGTTGCAGTGTGCCTGCTACTGTTTGCATTCCAGCCCTGCACCTTTCTGCATCCCGGTCCCAAGGCTGCCCTTTCCTGCTAGCGGTGCATTTGTGTCACCCTGGGTGTGAGCCTTTCGCATGCTCCCACTGTGTGGCCACAACCTCCTGGTGTTCTGCTTACCTGTGCTGCTCTCGTTCTCTGGGCACCAGGCGTCCTCTTCTAACATACTGTGCCGGCAGATGTGCTGTTGTGGTCCACACCCCTCCCCACCGGCGCTGTGTTTTGCGGCACCCACAGGCTGACACCCAGACCACCGAAACCCTGGCCATGTACCACTGTTTATATTTTATGCAGTGATTTTTAGGCTGATAGTTACCATTTTAAAAGTTAACATGGTTTTAAAGCTAAATCCTTCTAGTTAATCTTTAAGAATTTTAGAGTTGAATTTAATTACATGTGAGTATAGACATTTTAAGAAATCATAGAGTGTTAAGCTGGTGTGCAGCCAACACCTCCTTCTCTTTTCTTGACTTCCATGTGTCACTGCTAAAATAAACTGGCGATGTCATGAGTTGCATCTCCTGCCTCTCCATTTTGAGAAATTCAAACTTGTAGCCAAATAGGAAAAGAACCAACTTACCCACAAACCAACTTCTCATTCAGGTTTGATGAGCCACATAGTAACTACATGCACATAGTGATAGAAGGGGAGAGCAGTCTAGCAGTGGGGGACTCCAAAGGGAAAAGTGCCCTGTTTGTTTTATTATTATTTTAAGCAGCCTGCAGCCAAATACAAAGCATTTCTTATAGAATCCTTCTGTTCTGCAGTAGGAACCCTGGGTTCTCTAGCATGTGGGCAGCTGTTCAAAAACTAGATAGATGTTGGGCTTAAGGGGACAGATGAGTTGCCAGGGATGTCACTGAGTCTTCTGATGGTGGCGTTGGGTTTGAGACAGTGGCATTTGAGGCAACTTATAGCATGTTGGGAAGGAGAGAGGATGCAACAGGCTGGCTGACAAACAAAAGGGACATTTATCTGCTGGCTAGTGTCAGCCGTCCCTGCATTTCATCTCCCTTTTCCCTGTAAGTCCAGTTTGCAGTCCAGTTAAGGCTGTGATTGTATGAGTCTGTGGAGCTTCAGCAATCCAGGAGCTGCTGCAGTGTGCCTGCTCCTGTTTGCCCATTCCAGCCCTGCACCTTTCTGCATCCCGTCCCAGGGCTGCCCCTTTCCTGCTCCTGTTAAAAGGAGACTCTCCCTCATTGGTCATCAGGATCATGAGTAAATTGGGGTTCTGACCCTGCACTTAAAGTTTAGCCGTAATGACCACTTTACTCTTCAGTATCTCTGCCATTTTTCTTAGCATTCTTAGACTTTTCACTTTACTCTGAAATAACATTCAAGACGTTGTTTAGCATTCTAAGGCTTGAATGACTACTTTAATTCACTGTAATTTTCATTGACTCGGGTGCAGGACTGGAAAATCTAGATTTTTAGATGCAACTCCTTGACATGTGAAACATAATGCAACAATGATGTGCATCCAAAAATATCATTAAAGAATAAATCCTTTTTGTTGTTGTTCTCTATGTGGTGAAGAGGCCAGGACAACCTTTTGTGGTTTTATTCATCTCATCTCACCTTATTGCTCACCTCGTGCAGTGGGTCAGAAAATTGACTAGAATGGGGCATTGAGCTGGTTCTGTCAAATGCTGAGTTGAACAGAGGTGAGGAAACCATTGGGATCAGTGACCACAATAGTTTGGCTTAACATAATCACAGGAACATGTCACTCCAGTTCGAAACTGTGGCCCTGGACTTCAAAGAGCAGACTTTGGCAAAATGTGGAAAATAAAAAACAGAATTTGTTGTCAGATAAGGATTGCTTGGCCCACCTAGTCTGCTCATTTTTCCTGCCTGCCTAAAATGCTGAAAAGATAAGCTGGTAGGGCATAGGGAGAAAAGGAGCAAAAGCCATATGGGATGACATAAAGAGGGTTGTAACAGAGGTGACAGCATCATGCATGAGACAGGTTGGAATGACAAAAGCCAGTCTGGTTTTCCAGAGGGCTAGGAGAGGCAGTAAGGTCAAAAGGGTAGCATTCTGAAGATGCAAGGGAGGACAGAGTGGAGCTAACCAGGAGGATTATCTGAAAAGCTGAAAGAGGCCAGAATAATGGAAAGAAAAATAAAGTAGACATGAAGCTGAGAATAGCAAAGGGATCAATGGGAAGTGAAAACCATCTTTAAGTAAATTAGAAAAAGGAATACAGGGATATTGGCAGATTAAAGAAGGAAGGGACTTGGGTAGAGGAGAATGGGGAAAAGGCTGATCATAGAATCATAGAAGCTTGACAGCAGAAAAGGACCATACCAGCCCATCTAGTCTTCCCTTTCCCCCCTACATCTCCCCTCCCCTGCATCCCCTGCCCTCCCCAATGCACTTGCCCCATATGCCAGTCCATACCCTCTTAGATTCTTCCAACGATTTAGCCCCCACCACTCCATCTGGTCATTTGTTCCAGGGCTCCACCACCTCTCCATGACGAACGCCCTCTCACATTGCCCTGCATCTTTTCCTTGCAGTCTGAGGCTGTGCCTCTAGTTTGACACCCTCCTTCCTCTTAAGTAAACCCTTCTCCCACTTTATTCAGTCCCTTTACATATTTAAAGTTTCAATCATGTCTCAACTTTCCTCCTCATCTTCAGTGTGTACAGGTCCAGCTCCCTTACACCTCTGCTCATATGACTTTCCCTGCATATCCTGCACCTTCTTAGTTTCCCTTCTCTGAACCCTCTCCAAAGCATCTATATCCTTGTGAAGATGTGGCTTCCAGAACTGAACCCCATACTCCAGGTGTGGCCTCACCAGAACTGAACCCCATACTCCAGGTGCAGCCTCACCATTGCTTTGTAAAGGGATATTATTACCTCTCTTTCTGCTAGTATTGCCCCTGCTATGCATGCCAGTGTTCCACTGGCCTTCCCACCACCCTGCTACATTGGATTCCTACCTTAAGGTTCGAGGAGACTCTGATCCCCAGATCCCTCTCCTGTTCTGTTACTTTAATTTCCTCCCCAACTAGTGTGTACCCTGCTCTTCTGTTCCTACTCCCCAAGTGCATCACAGAGCATTTATTGGCATTAAATTTCAGCTCCACATCCCAGACCATTTTCAAGCATCTTTAAGTCCTCCCTCATGTCCTCCACCCCCCAGGGTGTCCATCCTGTTGCATATTTTCGTATCATCAGCAAATAGGCACACCCTCCCCTCAACCCTCAGCAATATCACTGATATAGATGTTGAAGAGAAGTGGACCCAAAACTGACCCCTGTGGCACTCCACTCTTCACCCTTGCTGTCCCATAGTGCATCCTGTTTAGCACCACCCTCTGTGTTCTTCCTGACAGCCAGGCCTCTACCCAGCTTGTTATTTTTCCATCCAGCCCCAGGCTTTCCATCTTGCTCACCAGCCTCCTATGGGGAGGGTGTCAAAGGCCTTACTGAAGTCCAGATAGGCCATGTCCACTTCCCCTCCTAGTCAATCACCTGAATCACCCAATCAAAGAACTGAATTAGGTTTGTCTGGCAAGACATCCCTTCATGAAGCCATGCTGTCTGCTGTCTGCTGTCCTGCAAGCCACTCTCCTCCAGGTAATCCACCACCCTCTCCTTGATTCGCCTCCATTACTTTCCCTACCACTGACGTGGAGGCGACAGGTGTATTCCCTTCACCTCCTTACTACCTCCCTTGTGTAAAGGCACTCGTCTGCCCTCTTCCAGTCTTCGGCACTCTCCCATATCCAGGTGTAACCCCCTACAAATGGGGGTTCCCGAAAAGTCTTCCTTGAGCTTGCCTAAATGCTCACTGCCAGGCTGGTGTCCTGCATTTAGCAGTTTAAATGTATTGCCAGAGGTGCCTGTATAGCCTCTGTGTACTGTCTCCTTAAGAGCTGCCTGGATTGCAGTCATAATTAATCTGGGAGAGGGCTGGTGTTTCTAAGCTCAAGTCCTGCCTGGGCTGCCAAATAAAGGTGCCATTCTGCCATCGCTATTAGCGAGGGAGCTCTGTTAGAAGATGTACTTGTTTGCTGATCATTTATTAGAATAGTAATAATATTGCAGTTTGTCTAACCTGCCTTCTTTGCAGCATGGACATTTCTGTTTCTCTCCACCATCTTGGTCCTGGACTGCTGAAATGGGCCAATCAGTATTTTTGGGGACTCTAAAATGAGTTGGTTCCCAGATGCTTTGTGAGACAAAATTCTGTAGGAATTGCAGTTTTGGGTTTGGCACCTAAATTAACCTGGAGGGGGAGCCCTTGTTGTGACTGACAGAGAAACCAGCCAACCAAACCTTTTGGATCCTGGGAAAGTCCCAGGCTGCTTGCAGCTACTTTCAGTTTGAGTTGGGAAGTGAAGAAGTAGCAGCTCGAGATAGTCGGGCAGTAATCCTGCATAGATTCACGTGGAGAACTGTGAAAGGGCTGAGTTTTGGCCTGTCTGTCTGCTGTCCCTGAGAGGAAATTGAAGTTTATTTGGACTGAATCTGAATTGTGAGGACAATTTAAGCCACAGAACTCTGACCAGGCTTTAACCTGAAGACTGAAGATTTGCTCAGTCGATAGGCCTGTCAGGATTTCTAGCCATCTTTGAACTCCTGGTTTGTGCAGAGACTCTGTGATTGTGACCGGATAGCAATCTGCCTGGTACAGTAGAATTTCTTACATGTAAATGTGCTGTTTGCTGTTAGTGGGTCGTGACTTGGCTCCCCACTGTGTGCTGAACTGTGTTCTGCTTGCTGGAGGCTGCATCCAGCTCCAATGGACTAAATCCATTTGCATCTCCATTTGGCTTAGGTCTAGCCACACTGGCCCAGCCAGACTACACGCCACACAGAGAAAGTCATCAATGAGAGAACTGCCTGGGATCAGCCCCTGCTCAATGCCTTGAACAGGAACGATGCCTTGGTGATTCGTGTGGACTTTGCTTCTCCTGGCACTCCAGCTCAACAACCTGCAGTCTTGATTTCGTCCTGCCTGTGTCTCAGTATTGGGTATCTTGAGTAAACATCAGAGTAGCTCCCTGCAACAACAGTTAAATCTAAAGAGTTGTAATCTGATTGCTTTGTTGTCATTTCCTTCATGAACTGAGCCCTCGGCTCTGGATCAAATCGTGTGTTTTGTGCATGTTGCTTTCTTCCATCACAGGGCCCCAACTAGCTGTGATGCCAGCCTAACCAGCTGCAACATTCCTGACTAGCCCACCTTTTTCCTACCTGGGTACCCAGAGTGTGTGACTGTGTAGGGATTGATTTAGCCTTTAAGCCAATCAACCTGATTCGCCCCTCCTTGTTCAAGCCCCTGAATAAATCAGATCTAACTCTTTTGCATTTAACCTGACTGTGGTTCCAGTTTGTGCCAAAGTACTGTACTGTTGCTTTTGCTGTGCATAACCTTGTTTTCAGGGGGTCCTCAGGGTTGAGCTAGAGGAACCAGCACTGGTGGTAAGTGAAAACAGTGTGGGTAATTGCATGGTGAATAAGGGCCATTGTGAAAGTGATTATTGTATATTGTTCAGGTCACTAGAAGGAAGAGGGAGTTACAGTGTTCCAGAGGGCTGTGCCCAGGTTTGCCTGACCACTAACAACCCTGACCTCCGGGTGGAGGCACCGTTTCAGTACCCAGGTCCCTTAACCTGCTATTAGCCAAGCAGGCACGGGTAGTAGCCCTTGGGATAGTGCCACCTAGGGGTTACACAGGGACAAGTTGAAGAACCTTGTCAAGCGTGTGGCCAACTCCTCCTTCAATTCCCTGATCACCCTGGTGTGCAACACATCAGGTCCCATTGCCTTGTCCACCCTCAATCTATCTAGCTCTGCCTATTCCTATACACAGTGAATGGGCTTAGATCCACCATTTGTCCTCCTTCCCATTCGACTTTAGCTCAGGTCCCTATGTCCTCCTCCTCCATGAATACCGAGCTAAAGTACTTATTTAATAACTCTGCTTTTCACAGTCCCTTTCCAATTTTATTTCTCCCTCCCCTCAGCCTAGTAATCCCCTGCCTTGCCCTTCTCCCTCACATATCTGAAAAAGGTTTTATCTCCCTTTTGGCCTTTTTTGCTATTTTCTCCTCAGTATCTGTTTTTGCCCTTCTTATCTTCTTCCTGCCATACGAGCATATGAACATACGAAGAAGCCAGCAGAAGAAGGCCATTTGGTCTATCAAGTCTGCTCATATTGCAGGGTCCACAGCTTGAGCTAATGTCCCTTCCCTCCTCCCCACTCCTTCCATCCTCCCTACCCATGATTCTTACCTTCCCCATGGCTATCCCAGCCCCTCTTAAAGTTGCCTACTGTCTTCAACAAGATGACCTCTTCCGACAGCATTCCAAGTGTCCACCACCCTCTCTGTTAAGAAGTGCTTCCTGACCTCCCTCGTAACCTCCCACCCTCCAGATTAAGACTGTGCCCCTTATGATATGGTTGCCACTCAGCTTAAAGAGACTCTCCTTATCAACCTTATTTATCCCTTTCAAGTACTTGAATGTCCCAATCATGTCTCCTCTCCTGTCTTCCAGGAGTACATGTTCAGTGCCCTCAACCTCTCCTCATATGCCTTGCCCTGCTGACCAGCTATCATCTTTGTAGCCCTCCTCTGCCTTCTCCAGCAGGTTAATGTCAGTTTTGATGTGTGGGCACCAGTACTGAACTCCATACTCTAGATCGTGCTTACCAGTGACCTATACAAGGCAGTATAACCTCTCTCCTACTACTGATCCCCTAGCTATGCATTCCAGCATCTTGTTTGCCTTTGCTGCTGCTTTCTTGCAATGCGGAGTGCTTCAGGTCACTAGTGATCATCACTCCCAGGTCCTTCTCCTCCTTTGATGCAGATACTCGGACTCCACCCAGGTAATACTCTGTCCTGGGATTCTTGGCTCAATATGCATAATGTTGCATTTCTTGGCATTGAAGCCAAGCTGCCAGATCCTGGACCACCTCCCAGCTTTTCCAGATCTTCCTGAAGGTCCCGTATCACTTCAGCTATGTTCACTCTCCCACAGAGCTTGGTGTCATCTGTGAATAGCACATTTGCCTTTAATGCCATCCCCAATGTCATTGATGAGACATTGAACAACAACGCCCCAGCACAGAGCCCTGTGGGACCCCACTGGTTACCTCTCTGGTGCCTGATAACTCTCCCCTGCCACCACCTCTGTGTTCTGTCCCTCAGCCAGTTTCCACCCAACTGACCATCTTTTCCCCAACTCCAAGATCCACCAACTTCCTGGTCAACCTTTTGTAGGGCACAGAGTCAAAGGCCTTGCTGAAATCAAGATAGAGGATGTCTACCACTTGGCCCCTGTCTACTGTCTTAGTGACACAGTCAAAGAAGTCAATCAGAGTTGTTTGACATGATCTTCCCCATGAACCCATGCTGCCTCTCATCCTGGAGACCATGTTCCTCTAGATATTCCACCAACCTTTCCTTTAGTATGGTCTCCATGTGCTTTCCCACAATGGAGGTCAGACTGACTGGTCTGTAATTCCCTGGATCATCCTTGAGACCGTTTTTGTGAAGGGGCACTGCATATGCTGTTCTCCAGTCCTGTGGTACCGTGCCTGACTCTAGTGAACTATTAAATAGGTCTACTAGTAGCCTGCCAGCTCTTCAGCCAGTTCCTTTAGTACCCTTGGATGTACTTTGTCCGGGCCTGGTGATTTGTCCACTATCAATGCCAGCAGACGCCTCCTCACTGTATCCTCCTCTATCACTATGTCTGTGTTCCCTCCCCCGCTCCTCTTTTCACTCCTGAAGGCACTGGTCCATCCTTCTCCTGGTGAAGACAGAACAGTATTTATTTAATATCTCTGCTTTCTCCATTATCCTCCACCCACTCCACACCTTTCTTAAGCCAACAATCCCTTCCTTCTTGTTCCTTTTCTCACTTATATAGTGAAAAAGCCTTCTCCCCTTCTTAATTCCTTTAGCTATTTGAAGCTCCTTCTGTGCCTTTGCTCTGGACTTCCTTACTTGCCTCACTAACCAACCTTAGGTAATTTTTCCCCATCCACTTCCTCTTGGTCTTCCTGAATTTTCTATAAACCAACCTCTTTTCCTTCCTGCCTTGGCAACCCTGGAACTGAACCAGCTGGGCACTTTGGCCCTTGTGTTCTTCCTCCTGAACCCTAACACACTCATCTGTGGCAACCAGGATTCTTTCTTAATGATGGACCACTTTAGGTCCATCCCCATATCTACTCTGATGCCCACCAGATGGCTCCTTAGAACCTCACCCATTTTCCTGAAGTCCACCCTCCTGAAATCCAAGATTTTGGTCTTAATTGGGATGCTTTCCTGCCCATATCCAAATGGAACCACACTGTGCAATGGTCACTTCCCCAGTGGCTCTCTGACCATTATTTCCTGCACATGCTCCCCATTTGTGAGCACCAGATCAAGAATTGCCTCAGCTCTTGTTGGTTCAGTGACACCCTGAGTCAGGAACCCACTCTGCAGTCCTTCCAGGAACACCTGACTCTTAGCACATGTTGAGGATGGTATACTCCAGTCCACCTTGGGCAGGTTGAAGTCCCCACAATTACCACCTCTCCTTTCCTGCAGCTTCCAGTATTTGTGAGATCAGTTCCTGTCTCTCTCTCATCTTGATTGGGTGGTCTGTAAACCACCCCGGCCTCACCTTTCTCCCTCTATTGGACCTTAACTGAACCCATAATGCCTCCACCTCCCCTTCCTCTGACTCCTTCCTCATGCAAATTATTCTCTCCCTGATATAAACTGCCACCCTCCCCTTCCTGACTACTCTGTCCCTCCTGTATAGTTTATATCCAGGATAGCAAGGTCCCAGTCATGGTGTGATGTTGCCCAAGTCTCGGTTACTGCAGCTGTGTCCACTCTCCTGTCTGCTAATAGTGCCTGCAGGTCATCCATCTTGTTTGCAAGACTCCCGCATTCAGAGACACCACCTCCAACTAAAGTCTGACCTTTCCTTCTCTTCCTCTTTTCTTCTATTCACATTTATCCCTTCTGGTGCACCCTCCACATACCCTTGTTATGTGTTCCTCACCCCCTCTACCCTTTGCTAACTGTGTATTTGCCCTTCCACCTCCTCCCTCAGACCTCTTTCATCACTGTGGGGGAGGTTTACTGCCACCTCCTCTCAGAGTCTGTGGTCATACTCCTCTTTTCCCTATACTCTTTCTTATCTTCCTCACTTAGTGTTCTCTTAAATTTTCTGAAAGCCTCCTCCTTTCCCTGACTGCCCAAGAACCTTCTTTGTAAACCAAAGAGGTCTCCTCCCTTTGCTCTTCTAACCTTTTTTATGCACATTTATGCAGCTTTCAGTACCCCTCCTTGATAACTTGCCATAACTCCTCCACTGCCCCGATATTCTCTGTACCCTCCATTGTCTCCTTACTATCCTTCTCGTCTTGTCAAAGTCTGTGCATCTGAAGTCCATGACTGTAGTACTGGTTTACTTGTCTTCCTCCCTTCCCTGACCCTGAACATTACCATGCTGTGGTCACTGTTGCCCAAAGCTTCTTCCACCTGCACCTCCTCCACACACTCCCCATTTGTCAGAACCACATCCAGCAGGTTGTTGCCCCTTATTGGCTCCCTGACTAGCTGTTGAAGGAATACCCTTGACGCACAGTAGTATCTCCCTGCCCTTGACGTGCTGCATCCAAGGTTTCCCAGTCTACATCTGGGAGGTTTAGGTCCCACCAGCAGTTGCTTTCCTTTTAAGGCAGCCTTGTGACTGCCTGAATTAACTGTTGATCACCCTCCTCCTCTTGCGTAGGTGGACTGTATACCACCCCAGTTGCAATGATTCTCCTGTCCTCCTGCCTAGCGTTACTCACAGTAGCTCAGTCTCCCTGTCCTCCTCTTGTCATTCAGTTACACTTATGCCTTCCTGATGTATAAAGCAACTCCTGCCCCTTCTTACCTCCCTATCCCTTCTGAACAGTCTGTAACTTGGGATAGTCATTTCCCAGGTGTGCAGCTTTGTCAACCAGGTGTCGCTTATAGCTACTATATCCAGTCCTTCGTCGCTCATGATGGCCTCCAAGCCCACCATCTTATTTGCTAAGCTCCTGGAGTTGGCTGCTAAGCTCTCCACCAGGTTCCCTCTCCACCCCTTCTGTATTCTCCTCATGCCCAGTATTTTAGCACTATCCTGGGAGGAAGCTGGTAGCCCCATTTCTCCTGCCTTGTGGTATGGATCCCCCAATCTAGTTTAAATTGTAGGTTTCCTCCATGAACTCTCCTAATTTGCTTTTAGCACTGCCACACCCTCCTATTCAGGTGCAGTCTGTCTGGAGCAAATAGGCTCTCATTCCCCACAGTGGATCCCCAGTCCCCTACTAACTCATACCCGTTTGCTTGCACCACCCACCAGCCACTCATTGAACTCCTTAATTCTCAGCCTCCTATCAGTGCCTACCTTTGGTACTGGCAACACCTCAGAGAAAGCCACTGATTTGAACCCCAGACTGCTGCTTCTGGCGAAATGAATGGGTTGCAGGACAGTAGGCTGCAGAGGTTTGAGGCTGCACAGGTTTGTAGCAGGAGATCTTGCCATACTAACCTGATCAACCTCTGATTAATAGATTTAAAAGGCTTAGCCTGTAGTTCAGAGGGGCAGTGGGCAGCACATGCCAACCCCAGCATGGTACAAAATGGCTGAATTGTTCATTTAGCTGCACTTGTTCTTCCCCACATGCCTCTGCCATGACTGCCTCCAGAAATCTCTCCTTCCCTATCTTGTCCACAGCCTCCGCCACTCTTGTCAGTCTCCCGTCAAGTCATTAGAGGCTATTGCTGCTGCTGCTGTGCTTCTGCTGACCCCATGCTCTCAGATTCCTCCAGCTGGATCTGGGTCTGGTGAACCAGTGATTTGTAGCTCTCCTCCCCATGGGCCTTACTGGTGGCCCATTTACAGGTACCTGGTACAGAGGCCCTTGATCTAGCACAGAGCCTTGCTGCAGGGCTACAGCAGTCATGCAGGCTGCCCCTCAAGCCTCTCTGGCTCCAACTATCAATATTCAATCATTGGTACAGTACAGTATTTTCCTGGGGCCATGGTCCAGGCCTTATTTTTTTCTCCAGCATCTCTGACTTCCAGCTGCTGCCCCTGGGTTCTAGTGCCCCTGTTTTCAGTAGCTGCTCACCTGTATCAGCCCTGCTGCTGTGTCCTAATGCTCGCAGCCTCCCAGCTAGTCTACCCAGCCACCTTTCATTCCCTGCAGCCTGTGGCATCTACGTTACACTGTCAATACCAGCATGCCATATGTGTTGTGCCTTCTGCTGCCCATGTCCCTCTTCAGCTACAGTAGCTCCGTTGCCTTCGCTACTCATTACACATTGCCAAGCTTCCACATCTCATACAGTTCAATGCTCTACCAACTTACCTGGCTAGCTACTTCACCTATGGATTGGTTGGTGTCTGCTATTATGTTTGCTCTGTACCACTCAGTCCCAGTCTCACACCTCTGTCAGTTTACCATGCCTCAGTAAGTCATGTAGCTTACTTTCATTCATTCCTACCCTGCTGTATGTGACTGGCCCTCAGGTTTCACTATCAGCCTCCTACCACCCCCGTTTTCAGACTGTACACTAACAGCTATCAGGCTACCAACAGCTATCAGGCTTCAACAGTGGCCTGCCTCTACACTTCTGCTCTGGACATGTCACCCATGATTATATCCATGATCATATTCATGGCTTAAAGGACCCAGGCCTTGTAAGCTGATGGTCTCACTCTGCTCCCTTGAAGTTCACATCTCCAGGGTTGGTCCCTCAACTCAGATGATGTCCTTCTCTTTCTGCCTTTTGAGTGAGAATGTCCTATGCACCAGGAAAACTTCAGCATGCAGATTGACACAGAGGGACCTCTTTATGTAGCATTTAAGACTTCAGCTACTGGAGGGTGGGGCCTCTATGTTTCAGGACTCCTGTAGTTGTGCAGACTATGTTATCAGCACCTTAAAAGCTGTTCTCCTTACAGCCACCCAAGGTTCACCTGGTCTCCTCCAACCTCCTTTCCTCTTTCCCTCAGGGGAAGAGATCATGCATGTGCTAGCGATCAAGGCTCAACTTCTGTGCCTTGCCCTCAAGTGTTTGGCTGCCTCTCTAGGCCTCCCTTGGTTGGAGGCCAGGTAAGTGCCTTTCAGTGGTCATTGCTATCCTTTTTCCACCTTTGTGTTTCCTTCATGGTGAACCTCCTTAGCTGCAGAGCTCATCTTGTCGCACCCTCATGGCATTAATCTTAAAGGGATAGAGTGTGAGCCCTTCCTCCAGAATACTTCCCTGAATTGTGTCTCTAAATTCTAGTAGCTGA
Organism: Neoceratodus forsteri; assembly: GCA_016271365.2. Classification (NCBI taxonomy): domain Eukaryota; kingdom Metazoa; phylum Chordata; order Ceratodontiformes; family Ceratodontidae; genus Neoceratodus; species Neoceratodus forsteri. The sequence continues at coordinate 190,099,759 of CM028134.1, forward strand.
GGTGTCACTAATTGTAACCCTAGCCTGGAGGAAGGTGACTACGCCTTAGATCCCCAGAAGTTTTCTCTTTTAAAAGGTTTTTTCCTCTCCTCCATGCTGAAGGTCATAAAATTAGATAGTTTCCACAGGTTTTGGAGTTGATTCAGTTTCAGTTTATTAATTATACTGGAAGGCATGTGAGCAAATTGCCCATTTTCACAAGTGTCAGTTTAGTACATAAGTGGAGCAAAACAAAGAGACATTATTTGTAACAAAAAAAATTAGGATAACGTACGTACAGGATTGCGTAAACTACAAATGAGTAAATGATAAACTGGACTGAACAATATGACAGGATAAAGGCACATGTAGGAACAAGGTATCAGTAACTGTGAAAACTATGAAGGGACTAGTATTAGGAGAGGGGAGGTAAGGAAAAGGGGAGGGACAGTCAAGGTTGATGGTCCTCTGGTCTAAGTAGCAGTCAAGTTCATAGATCCTCTACTTGAGAAGAATGTGCTTATCTATCTTCCATTGTGCTTTTGGCCTTCTTCCTTGAGCTGCCTTTGGTCCTGGGATCTTGTCCTTCGGACACCTTCTGGGGTTGGAACCCTTTCATCAGGGTTCCTGTGTCCTATGACACTCCGACAGACTGGTAGTCCCTGTAGCAGGGACAAAAGCACGTAAGCCAAAGTACCAGTTGCACAAGTACTACATACTACTCAGTCTTCAGTCAACCCCAAACCTACTTGTAAAGCCTGATGATTCTATGAATGAAAAGGCTTAGTCTGTAGTTCAGAGGTGCAGCAAGTGACACATGCCACAAATCCCTCTCGTGGTGGCGCATGCTAAGCATCCCTTGGATGCTCAGAATGTTGGCTGCCATCTTCCTCCCCTCCTCCTGTTGCACCTCTCTCTCTCTCTCTCTTTTGAGGGTCTGGCCTTCTTTTCTAGGTGCCTTTGGTCCTAGTACCTCACCCTCGACACCTCAAGGAGTTGAAATCCTTTCATCGGGTTCCTGTGTCCTTATGACACCCTGACAGGCTAGTAATCCTGTAGCAAGGACCAAGAGGGTAGTCCATGACCATAGCAATCGAGATTGAGCACCTAGAAAACAACAACTCACTGTCGGCAACTGTGATCATGGCTAGCCAGGGAGGAGGGTGACTGGATACTGCAGTTGGTGAAAACCACAACAGGAACTAGCGGGTATACATGTGCACACCCACGGGAGGGGGAGGCAGGGAGGGATGGCATGTGGGAGGTTTGCAGCAAACAGCTGCTGAGCTGGATCGCTGGTGCGTGGGGAGTGTGGGTCACCTGGGAGGCATGGGGTACTGGGTTCTAGTCCGTATGGTGTGTTTTTGTTTTTGCCACCTGGTGGCATGTATTTTAATCAAATTTTGCACCCTCCCTGACTTTACCCAAGCTGAGAATCCATAAATAGGGGTGGGTGGGAAAAATGACACCTGTAGGTCTTGGAGCCTTTTTCTGTGCTGCAGAGTGCATCGCTGAAATTGATTTTCAAGTGATGTACACTAACATAATAGCGATCGCTGTTTCTCAGTTGCAATTATGACATGGAACCGAGAGAGAGAGCATAAGTCAGAGAGTTTATTTTTTTATTTGTTTATTTGCTTTTTGTTTACCAGATAAGCACACTAGACAACAAGTGCCTATTTTCAGGTGTCACCCAGGATTACAAAGATACATTCAGGCACAACAGGCAACAATAAGAGCAAGGTATAATCAAGGGCAACAGACAGAGCAAGGTCAATGCAGGAATATCAGGGTTTACATTGCAAGTGGAAGGAAGATAATAGCATGGTACAAGCAAGGCAGGCAGTAATCAGCATTTCAGGCAACAATGCCCTAAAAGGATAAGGGTAGCAGATACAACGAGCAGTTACAAGAGGAGATAGGAGAGGCCAATGGCAAATAAGAGGATAGAACAGTAGCATATACACAACTAATGAGCAGTAGGGCCAGGTGGACCCATCACAATCAGTTCTTCAGGTAGCTGCATGCTTCACTAGTAGATAAGGTGCAGGACCCACCACCTTATACAGTGGAGTTGAGTTATCGACTCAGCCAGACAAGTGGAATGGTCCGAGGGAATGCGTTAAGTGCAGAGGCAGGTGAGGCCGAGTTGAGGAAGCCCCACAGGGAGGCTTTAAAGCAGGAATGGGAGGTGGAGGAGGAGAGTGCACAGTTGCACAAGCACCACTTATTACTCTTCAGTCAGTCCAAAACCTACTCATAACAACCGATGACTATATGAATTATTTATTTCGTTTTTGTTGATTGGAACGAAGGATAGACAATACTGCCTATTTTCAGCTTCATCTGCTAGGGGGTGGGGGTGGGGATACAGATGCAAACCAACTGAAATTGAACAAGGTAAGCTGTTCTTAGTAAATTGGGTCACAAAAGCGGTGGACAGGGGCCAAATAGTGGACATGTTGTTACCTCCAACTGTAGCAGGGTTTATGATTCTGCACCACAACACAGAAGACTAAGAAAGAGTTGGCCAACCTGGGGACTGGGGGTAAATAGACCAGTTGGATAGGAAACTGACTGGGGACTGGACACAGAAGGTGGTCACCAATGGGGTACATTTAGAGCTCAGGAGTCATTAGCAGGATATACAGGGATCAGTTCTGTGACCAGTGCTCTTCAACATCTTAATTTGTAATTTTTTTTTGTGAATATGTTTTTATTAAAACGGTCTGTGTGTACAGTTGAGAATATTAAACTCATTCA